>BRZY01000003.1:27946045-32946045 GCA_030159175.1 Glycyrrhiza uralensis
GTTCATTCAAGTCGGGTATACGATTTTTCACGGCTCAAGGATGCAACCTCTTGGCCCTTGTTAGAAGTTTAAAACTCGAATGACCCCAGAAGGGAATTGTAGCCCAATCGTATCAATTTCCAACCACATATAATGTGAGTTGTAACTCAAATGGCACAAAGCCCAACACTATGCACATGCTCATGATAAATGCATAACACACAATACTTTTTCCATCACACAACATTTCTTCCCTCACTTGCATTAATTCATCTTTATTCACCACAACTAAGTGACACAAACCTTTCACACCATCTTTTACTCATATTTTGAGAATGTCATTTTCACAACCTCGGACACGTAGTCTCAACATATTTCACAACTCTAGACACTTAGTCCCAACATATTTTCCAACTCCAGACACTTAGTCCAAAAATATTAACACCACGGACACTATGTCCAAAAATATCTCACCATAATTATGGACAATTAGTCCACGACCTCAAATCTCATTGTTTTTAAATGCTAGGTTCATCTGTCTTGGGACACTAGACTTATATCCTCCACACTTCAACTTTTAAGAATTCATTTGGGTAACTCCCTTTTAAAAACTCATTCAAATTAGGCTTTGGCCTCTTTGAGAAGTCTCCTTGATAAAAATCCCTCACTTGACTTTATTAATGTTATTTCTCTCAAAATCTCCTTGTACATCATTTTAATAAAAATATCCCTTCCTTGACTTAATTACTTAAAATGTCTAATCTCTTAAAAAATCCGGATTACACTTTCAGTCCCTACACTTTCAAAAACATTGTTTTATTCAAAATCCGAGAATCTCAGCTGTGAGAATCGCCATACCAGGGATGTGAACAAGTCTGGAAATTTTTCCTTAGAATCCGAAATTTACTTTTCTTTTAGAATTAGATTACATAACTTATTTCCAACCTTTTTAAGAATCAAAACCAGATTTTCTCTTCATGAACTTTGGTTCGTTAACTTTGATTTTCAAAAGCAATTATCATGGCTCTTTGGAAGCACTTTTCAAAACTTGTTAAATCATGTTATTACTTGTTATTCCTTAAGGAAAACAAGTTGAATGTCACAAAACTTTGGCTTTTTCTCTCTTGAGGAACTCTTTTGGTAATAACACTTCTCCACTTTTACCTCTCCAATCATATCAACATGCTTCAAGCAAACATGAATAATCATTCACACCACACATGATATATATAATATTAAAGTCATAACACATCTACTTTAAAGATTACACATCTCAAACCTTGGAACAAATCCAAGCTTCAACCAAATATACCAAGCACTTACTAATCACATAAGAAAAATCATCTCACACAATAACACTTCACAAAATCACCCATCAATAATCAAGTCTTAAGAACACCAATAATATGAAACAAACAAACTTATGTAACTATCATAACTAGAAAATTTTCCCCTTACCTCTTACTCTTTGGCAAAAGAGTTTTAATCTTCTTCTCCAAAGAAAACTCTTCCACCTTCAAGAACACACAAATGAACACAACAAGGAAATCAAACAAAAAGGGTTTCATCCTTCATGAACGTGAACACTAATCCAAAAATAAATGAAATAGAGTAACTTATTCTACAAATCCTTGTTAAAATCAAGAGAGCAAGGTTGATAGCTTACTTTATGGCTAGAACTGAAGAACTTGTGTTCTTGAAAAATAAGAACACCTTGATGATTCAAGATTGATGAAGGCTAAAGTGTTTTAAAAAGGATCAATCACACTTGATTAGTGTGCGAATGATCAAAACAAGGATGGAAGATGAAGACAACTTGGTGTTATGAATGGAGGAAAACACAGGAAGAAGAGGAAGAACTTAGAGAGAAAATTAGAGAATGGTTATCTTATAAATGAAATGAAAGTGAAAATGGTCTCCCTACACATAAGTGGCCGAGTTTCACTTGGGGAAAAAAAAGGGAACTTGCTTTTTTTGCACCCAAGCACATGAAGGAAGTAGGAATCAACACTTGTCAAGTTTTCATGGATGGATTCCAAAATAAAATTGAATCAAGCTTTGAAATAAACTTGACTTTGACCTCTTAAAGGACATGTGGGGCAGCCAAGAGCTGATTGGGAGGAGAGGATAAGATCAAAACTTCATGATGACACACTTAGGTCATGGAAGGAATTTGGAACAAAGGCAAAAAGGGTAAAATGGACATTTCATTAAATCAAAGCATAAGATATTTGTTTTGCTTTATGAGAACCAATGAGAATTCTTGATTATGACATGTGGCAACCCCACTAGCTTCATGGAAGAGTTTGGAGAAATTATGGAAAAAGGGTACATTCCTTGGTTTCTATCATTTTCGTGTATACCTGCTCCAAGGGCAAAATAGTAATCACACTAAAATTTTCCAGAAATAATTTATAAAATCTCGAAATAATAAATTAAAAAATATTTTCATTTTGTTTTTAGAATAGTGACCAAAATGGTCCAACTAAGGGCATTCTAGTCATTTGCCAATGTAAGGGCATTTTGATCATTTTCAGAATTTCCCAAAAATTTCAGAAATATTTTCATAAATCACAAGTAATATAAAAGCCCTATTTGTCTTAGTAATTTTCTTTTCTGACCTTGTCATGGTCTCTTGATCTCTATCTAATCCCCAGTTTAACTCATTTCTATTAGAGGGATCAAAACTATAACATTTTTATCTGTTTCTCTAATAATTCCAATCAAAATTTCTAAAATTCTTAAATAATATAAAAATACTATTCCTCCCTTGAAAAATTTCGTGCTGGCCCTGTCTTGGCCTCCAGATCAATATAGATTCATTTTTTACATCCAGAAAACGAGAATTAGGTTTTCCGTCAAAATTCCATTTTCTTTCAAACTCTGACCACTACTTCTTATAATAGGGAAAACTCCAAATATGATTTTAGATTTTAAATCTTAAGCACTTTGTCTCAGAGTGAAAATTTAGGATGTTACAAATTAATATTTGATTGAAGCAGAAGAGGGAGAAGAGAGTGAAGGAACGTGAGCACCGTGACTCCAAGTTTTGAAGCGAGCAGAGAAGTCAAAGAAATTGGAAATGAAGGCAGACTTGGAAAACCTCTTGCAAGCGGTGGTGGCGGCGGTGTTGGGATGTAGTGGATGGGATTGGGATTCACCACCTTTGCGTTATTTCAGCATTGTCTCGCTCTCATCGATTCCACTTCTCGCTAGAATTGCTTCTCCAAGATCTCTTCTTGCTCGTCCTTGTCCACCTCCTCGATGTCGTCACTGATGAAGCTGCCTCCTCGATGGCGGCCTCCGAGACGATGAAGACAGCAGCAAGAATGAAAAGGTGAAATTGCGGGAAATAAAAAATTGGAGAAGGTGAAATTACTGGGATTCCCGCGAAACTTAACGGTGGTTCATTGTCTACCGGTAAATAACATCACCCCAGCATATTTCCATTAGACCATTCAAAACTTAATAGCGTTTGGGCCAACCGACACAAGGAAATTGACCCAAATTTTGGCACAAGGAAACTGACCCAAAATCTATAAAGGATAAAGTTTTGTTTGGAATTACAGATTGAGTATTTGAAGAATAGAATTTTTGAGCATGTTATTTTATTATGGTTATTTATTTATCACTATAAGAGATTTAAGTTATTTAAGATAATTATCGAAATTATATATTAATATTCTTTTCTATTTTTCTTTAGATATTCTTAAATATTGTAGAATATATTATATTTCTTTAATATTTTAATCTAATATGGCAAAGGTGGTAAAGAGGTTCTATATGAACAAGTCACATTCATTGTGCACTCCAATGGTAGTAAGGTCACTAGAAGTGAACAAAGGTCCTTTAGATCTTAAGAAAATGATGAAGAACTATTTGGTCCAGGAGTACTATATCTTAGTGCAATTGGGGCACTGATGAACCATGCTAATTATACACGTCCTGATACATTATTTGCTATTAGCAAGATATAGTTCTTCCCCTACAAGAAGACATTAAAATGAAATCAAGCATATACTTCGTTACCATAGGGGTATGATATGATTATTTTAAGTGTATCCAAGAAAGACTTAATTGTTTATGCAGATGCAAGTTATTTGTCTGGCCCTTACAATGGTAGATGACAAATGAGCTATTTGTTTACATGTGGTGAGTATAGCTATTTCATGGCGTTCTGTGAAACAAATCATAACAACCACATCATCAAATCATGCGGCAATTTGGCACTACATGAGGCAAGTCGAGAATGCATTTGGTTGAGATCTATGATTCAACATATACAAGAGACTTGTGGTTGCAATGAAGGGCATTTTAAAGGAGATAGATCAAAATATATTTGTTTACATGTGATGAGTACAACTATTTCATGGCATTCTGTGAAACAAATCATAATAATCTAATCATGTGGCAATTTTGGCACTACATGAAGCAAGTCGAGAATGCATTTGGTTGAGATCTATGATTCAACATATACAAGAGACTTGTGGTTGCAACGAAGGGCATATTAGAGGAGATAGAACAAAACATATTTCACCAAAGTTCTTTTTCACTCAAGATCTTCATAAGAGTGGTGATACAAGTATTCAACAAATCAATTCATGTGATAATTTAGCAGATCTCATTATAAAGTCACTACGGAGTAAAACTTTTGAGCAACTGGTACAACATATTGGTCTTCGTCGTCTCAGAGATGATTGTCTGTATGAGGGGGAGAAATAAATACATTATGCAATCTTTTATCCTTCGCCATGATTTTGTGTCAATAGGTTTTCCATGCAAAAAAAAATTCTCTTATTCTCTCTTCTCTCTTCCTATCCTTCGCTCTTATATATATTATTCTATATCTCTATAATTTGCTCTTGCTTTGATTAATTTCATAACAACATCCAATATGTGCGATTTTAACAATTGGAGTTATATAGCATACTGTCATATAGTTGTAGGACTAGCATAATACAAAATTGAGTGGTCTTTATTGTCCTCTCGGACCCCTTGATGACAACTATGGAGTTGGAATGAATTACATAAACCCAGTTTGTGTTGGCACAACCATTATTGGCATAGTCCGCCGGATTTGCTGATGTAGGGTTGTTGGAATTGTTAATGCAGGTCGCTAAAACAGGGAGGGGCGGGAAATTGGGTGTTTTTTTACTGATGGGTGATTTGGGTTTTTTACTTAGACTCGAGTGAGACTTTAACTGAAGTCAATTTGGTCTCTGCAAGCTTTTAAACATTCACAATTGGTCCCTGTATTATTATTTTTAAATACATCGATTTGGTCCATGACTTTTAAAAAGTCTCATCAATTTGGTCCCTAACTGACACGTGTGCGTGCCAACATGGCACTTAACATGCCACATCGGCAACATTAACACTGTTATTTGACTGAAACTGACGGAGGGACTAACTTTATAAATGATCATCAATTTCAGGGACCAAATTGTCTATTTTTTAATATCAAGGACCAAAGTGTCAGCGCTCTACAATATCAAGAACAAAAATGATAGTTTACTCTTTTTTTTTGGTCAAAAAACAAAAATGATAGTCTACTCTTCTTTTTTTGGTCAATGGGGGGGGGTGGGAATTGATCCCTCACCCATTTTCATATCACCCAAGTTCTAAACCACATGAGCTACTTGATGGGGATATAGTTTACTCTTCTTATCTTCACCAAACGAGACACTTGCCAAACTTGACATGGAAAGAAGAGGTTCCCAAAGCCCAATTCAGGTGTAGTTCATTGTTTCAAAGCCCTTTTCTTTTCCATTTAATCCATGGCGAGCAAAAAGGACAAAGCTATGAGGCCTTTTGGGCCTTGTATTTTTCTCTTCTATGTTTTCGTTTCGTCCTTTAGCCTTGTTTATCAAAAATAAAAAAATCATGACCAAAAAAAATCAAAAATAGAATAATAGCAGAGACAAAAAGAGTTTGAAAAGAACTGCATATTTCTGCCCACAACTTATTTTCAACGAAAGTGTCCCCATCACTTGAGATAATGTAGGTGATGGAGAATCATATATTGGTATTTGGTATTGTATATTCGATATTCTCTACAAAATATTGAAAGTAAAATGACTCACCTCTACTAGCTGCTGAGAAAATCGAAAGGAGAAGGTTAACCATGACTAAGAGGGGGCCAACAAGTTTAGAGCATTTGGTTTGAGGCTCTTGGTTTGAGGCTCTGTTTCCTATTTTTATTTCTTATTTTTTATTTTTAATTAATTATAAAAAAATGTCATACTATTTTTAATCTATTTTCTATTTTTAAATATTTACACAGGAATTAGTAAAATCAATCATTTTTTGTTTTCACTATTTATTGTACAAATTTTTAATAACAGAAACTAGATTGAAAACAATATGACAAATTAAAAGTAAAAATAGAAAATCGACCAAGATATCTAAACTAAGTATATATATTATCCATGATTAATGGGATATTGCTTAGGGTGGCATCTAGAGTGAACCACTGTTGTAGCGACCAAAAAAATCTGGAAAGAATTTTTGAAACATATAAAAGGAGTCGTCACCAATGTTTATTTTTGTGAAAAATTGGAAAATCCATTTTTAAATAAAATGGTCTCGAAACCAGATTTTGGGTTTAGGAGTTGATTACATGTAGAGAAGGTATTAACACCCTATGATGTTTGCTGAAAAGCAATTACCTATATTTCATGTGAAAAAATTTGATAACTTTAAAAATATTTATTTTACCCCTTTTGTTAAAGAAACAATCACAAACGAATATTTATTCAAAGATTTTTTTTTATTTTTGAAGTTAAAGGGTAAAACTTGTAAAATTTATTTTTGTGTTTGGTAGAGAATGTCCTGCTCGTATGTATCTTTAGGTGTAGTGGAAAAATTAAAGTTACGTAATTCTTTGTAAAAAATGATTGTGGTAGCCAAATAGGAAGATGATCCAAAAAGACCAATGCTAAATAGAACATGAGGTTTTCACGATAACCAATTAGGAAGAGAATTAAAAATGACTACCGCTAATTACATAATTAAGAAAATGAGATTTTTGCGATAACCAAATAGAAAGATGATCTAAAATGGCTATCACTAATAATCACCAGTGAAAAAATAGGATTATAATTGAGTTTTTACGCCAGTTATAAGCGCAACCATCATAAAAAGTAAACACGACGACAGTTTGGTAATAATAGAGGTGGCAATTCGGGCTTTCGGGTCGGGCTCGGGCCGGTCCGCATAGGGTTCGGGCTTTAACGGGCCGGGCCAAAAAAGCCCGGATTGAAAACGGGCTCAAATTTGTGTGTCCAAGCCCTATATTTTTTGGGCTTTTTTCGGGCCGGGCTCGGGCTTTTGGCCTATGTTTTTCGGGCGGCCCGCTTCGGGCTCGGGCTTTTATGGGTTCGGGCTTTGTCGGACCGGGCCAAAAAAGCCCGGATTAAAAACGGGCTCGAATTTGTGTGTCCAAGCCCGGTGTTTTTTCGGGCGGACTCGGGCCGGCCTGGCGGGCTAAGCCCATTTTGCCAGCTCTAGGTAATAATATGTAACGTTTTTAAGTCGGTCGTTTATGAAACCGTCGTAAAAGGTTTTTACATCGGTTCTTACTTTTTACATTGGTTGTCTACATAATCGTTGTTAAAAGCAAAATGAAAGTGAAAAATTGACAAACCCGCATCCTGAACTCTCACTCTCTGCTAGCTCTTTCCTTTGTCTCCAAAACCCTCAACCCCCAAACTCTCACTCTCTGCTCCATTCTCCGTTCTCCGCCGTGATAAGTTGAGAGGAACCACCACGTGACAGCACTGCCGTAACACATTGGATTCACATCTTTGTTCTCCTTCGGGTCGCGTCACTGAGTGTTGTAAGAGCCTACTTTGACAGCTACGCGTCTCCGTTGCCTATCGTTCCTTCATTCTTCCTCGTCAGAGATCTTCACTTCGCGTGTGGACTGTTCCCGTTCCTTCATTCTTCCTCGCGTCCACACTGTTCATCGTTTGTTGGTGCCTTCCTCAAGAGCTCAGGTTTGCACTACAAACTGTAGGTCCTCTCTTCTCTAGGTGAGTACCTAAAGATTCGATCTCACATGCTAATTTCATCATTACATAGCTAATATTTGGATCTTTTTGGGGATGCATTGATGTTTTTAAGGTCGGTGTTTCAATTCAGAACTGATGTACGAACGGACTAGCAAATACAAAAAAAATCTTAAAAGGAATGAACTTTGATGCTTTTTGGCGAGGGTAGAGTGGGGAAAAGTAAAGAAAAATAATATAGAGTGCCTATTATGTTAAGGTTCAATAGGGTAAACTTTTAAATTTTCGATTAGAAAATAATCAAAAATAACCCATTGGCAGAAAACCCCTTGCCATGATCACGAGTTAACACATGAATCATGAAGGCGATAGTATGGTTGTAACGCCCCTTTTTCCCGCAAAGAACATCACATGAAAACTAAACAAAACTTAATGCAGAATTAAAATAAACTGGTTTGTCTTTATAAAATTAGTAGCTAATTTTTTTTTGAAAAAGTCTTAAACGAAAAGATTACTCACATCTCATTTAGCCATCCAGAAATTCAGAAGAAAAGAAATATCATACATAAATATATACATCATCAGGTCAATATATACAAATCTTGCACCCGCAAGTATAGTCATGAACCACAACAGAGTGGCCAAAATACAACATCCCAACTGAAGGGAAAATAAAACGATAAACTAAACCTAGGAAAGCGATAAATCAAAAGGTGTGTCAAATACACGACACTGAACATGTACACCCCAAACCTAGGCTGGTCGCTAACAGACAACCCACAACCTAGTACTATATACCCCCCACCACTACAGACCTAAGACGATGACATCATCTCGGGGTCCTCCTCGGGATCCTCCTCCGGGTCCTCCTCATCCTCGGATATCTCAATGAATACCCGCTCTGGCTCATCTCGAACCTTCCTCTTTCCCCTCTCTGCGTGTCCCGACGGTCCGGCAGAAGTGTCAGAAGAGCAACGCACGAAACGTCCATACGGTGGGCCGTAAGAAACGGGGAGTGTCAGTCTCACTGTCTCCGGTGGTGAAGCCGGTGTCACTGGTGGAGCCATCCTCGGTAGACGTGCCCGCTCCAAGGAACTCTTCCTTGGAGTGCGATGAAAGCAACGATGGTACTCCCGAGCAGATCCGGTTACCCTCGAGGGTAAAAGCCTCTCCTCCCGAGTCTCTCTCCTCAGCTGCTCCACAGGTGCATTAGGTGCAGCTGCCCCTCTCTAAGGGAATGTAAGCGTCCAGAACCATGTCACGCTGCAAAACCTCCTCGGGGCCCAGCACCCTTCCTCTCGTCCTGACCACGTGTCCACACACCATGGCCCATTGGGAGATGGGATCATAAGTCCATCCCCCACCATCGGCTTCAAGAGGCCAGAAGCTCTCCCTCACTCTGGCAACCAGAGGTCTCGAAGTGGACATCTACGCGTAGCGTACATACGGATAACATAAAACATGCAAGGGTGAATTTGTTTGCACAAGTTGAAATCCACGAAAGGGTGCATATGAAAAAGGAAAATACTACATAATACATTCCAAGAATATATATATATAATTACTCTTTCGCAAATCTTTAGCTAAGATATTCAATCATAAAAAAGAGAACACGTCATCAAGTTGAACACACAGTGCACACTAGTACAATGCATATCACTTCAATATCTCTTTTCATACACCGGTGCACTGCTCCATGGAGACTTCTCTTCATCGTCGCCACGTATTGATCGTCTCTCAATACCGTGTAAAAACGTTATGTACAAACATAAGTTTTATGTAAGGCTCATCTTTGAAATTAAAGTTCTTCTTTAACTTTAAACTCTGAAATCCTCATCATTTTCTTCTCACTTTTCATTGTAAAAAGATCTAATTTAAAAGTCTTAGTTAAATTCTTTGATAATTTTACTTAAATTCCTTTACTTTTAAGTATTTTAAAATCTGACCTTTAAAAAGTCCAGTTTCACGCTTTAGCCCTAGATTTATGAAAAAATTAGGTTTTTGCCCTAAAAATGCCCAGTTTCATGTTGCTGCCCTAAAACTTCTGTAAATTACGTTTTTGGCACAAAGTGTCCAGTTTTTCATTTTTCTGCCCAGAATTCCAGAAATTTATATTTTTGTCCCAAAAATGCCCAGATTTTGTTTTTAACCCTTTAAATGTCTGAAATTTTATTTTCTCCCTCATTAATTGATTTTCAAGCTTACTTAGAGTTTTATGGAGGAATAGGTTTTAGTATGAAATTTATTTGGGACTTATATTTAGAAACTTAATGAAATTAATCTAATTAAGTATTAACTTGAATCCTAATTAATTCATTTGATTTCATTTGGAAAACTTTTTCATTAAAGTTTTTAAGCCCTCTTCCCACACTTAATCAATTATTTTCATTCCAATCCCAATCACAGTAAATCCAAACATGTGAAATATCCAAGAATCAACTTTCATCAATTAGGCAAGAACACAATCAAGTCATAATTCAAACATACACTCAAAGTAATCATCCATAACAAATTAACATACATCATGAACATAGCATAAAACATACTTCATCAAGCATACACTTTCGCATTTCAAATCACTCCAAATCATACATATGATTTTTCCAACAACACATAGGCTTAACAAAAATTATCATTCATCAACCAAAATCATACTTTAACTCATGTACATAAATATATAAAAATACATATTTACTAAGAGAATGAAACTTCATTCAACATCCAATTGAAAAACTCAAGTCTTTGTGTTTAACTTAGAACATACAACACACAACACACACCACACACATACACATCTTTCCCAACTTATTGAGAAAATCCTCTTACCTCTTGAAGACAATGAAAATGGGCAAACACCAAAGTTACCTTCACTCTACACCAACACCAAGTGACCTCCTTGAAGCCTTGATGTTCCAACACTTAGAAAAATCAACCTTTTCCAAAATATATAAAACACATAACTACAAAAATATGAGTTTTATGAAAACAACCAAACCCTAAAGAGTAGAAATTTTGAGTAGAGGAATACTTACTCAAACTTTGAAGCAAATGGATCCAAGGTAGTTTTCAAGCTTGTAGGTTCCAATGGAATGAACCTAAACCAAGAAAAAACTCTCTTTTAGTAAAGAGAAGAACACAAGCTTCATGGAAAAATGAAAGTGGTGGAAATGAAAAAATGAAAGAAGTTTATGGATTAGAATGATGATCCAAACCTTTTTTGTGAAGCTTGGGTAGCCAAAATCTCAACAAAACTTAGCCTTTTGGTGTGTAGGAAAGCTTGGGAATGGAGAGAAAAATGGAGGATTTAGATTCAAATGGAGAAGATGAAGTGAAAAGTGAATTTCTCTCTCCTCTCTCCCTAGTAAATCTCGGCAGCCACAAGGAAGGAATGGGGGAGGTATGGGCTTGCATGCTTTGAGTGGTTGTGAGCCATACATCACTCACCTAATTTGAAAAAATTCAAAAATCAACCCTTTTTGACCATTTGACTTTTGGGATATTTTTGGGAGTGAAATTGGGGCCTCAAATTCGGCCAAATGGCTGATCAAAATGGTGGGATTAAGTCCCATCAAGTTAGGGTTTAATTGGTAGTTCAAAGTAATAAAAACGCTTAGTTTTATAATCCATTTTTAGATAAATATTTTTATAAAATAGATAAAATCATGGGAAATTAAATTTATAACTTGAATATGATATAGAAAAATTTAGAATCTCAAAACTAAATTTTTGGACTATTTTTCATGTCTCGGTTGCGCCCGGTTTACCCGTAAAACTCTAAACGCGGGTAAAATAAAGTTTTTCTGAAAAATTTCCCAAAAAATTTCAATAAATCACAAATAATATAAAAACCACTTTTGGTTCGTTAAAATATTATTTTTGAGTAAAAATGACCTCCAGAAAAATACTGAACTGTTTCCCGTATCATACGAGAATGCAGTTCCCGCAAAAACTCAGTTTTATGAACTTAGCTACTCTAAACCCTTCGAAAACAAATCTAAGATATGAATATTATTATTCACACCTTAAAATCCCAAAATTATTAATTAAATAATAATTAAATAATTTTAAAATAATTTAAAACAGATTAAAAGTCTACAGAAACTATATAAAAATAAGGGTGTTACAACTCTACCCCTCTAAAAAGAATTTCGTCCTCGAAATTACATACCTAGAATAACGCAGGGTACTGTTCTTGGATCTTGTCCTCCACTTCCCAAGTCGTATCTCCAGTAACTTCATTCCAGATAACCTTGACTAAAGAGATTTGTTTATCCCTGAGCTGTTTGATTCTTCTATCATCGATTCGCATAGGGTTTGTTTCGTAAGTCAGGTTATCTCATAATTGTACCACATCAGACTCGATTACATGAGATGGATCAAGAATATATTTCCTCAGTTGTGAAACAAGAAAGACATTGTGAAGATTAGAAAGATTTGGCGGTAAAACTATTTGGTAAGCAACATGACCAATACGACGAAGAATTTGGTATGGTCCTATAAATTTAGGAGTGAGTTTTCTGGACTTTAGAGCTCTGCCTACCCCAGTCATCGGAGTGACTATCAGAAAAACATGATTGCCTTCTTGGAACTCGAGAGGTCGTCTCTTCATATCGGAGTAACTCTTTTGTCTGCTTTGTGCCATCCTCATCTTCTCTCGAACTAGTCTCACCTTCTCCGTGGTTTGTTGTAAAAATTCAGGTCCTAATATTGCACTCTCCCCATCTTGGTACCAACACAAAGGTGTTTGGCACTTTCTCCCATACAAAGCTTCGTAGGGTGCCATTCCTATGCTCGAATGAAAACTATTGTTGTAGGTGAACTCTATCAATAGCAAAATATCGTCCCAACTCCCCCTATGATCCAGAATGCACGCTCTCAGCAAGTCCTCTAGGGATTGAATGGTTCTCTTTGACTGACCATCCGTCTGAGGATGATAAACAGAACTTAATCTCAGCTTAGTTCCTAGGGCTTGTTGCAAACTTTGCCAAAATCGGGACATAAACCTAGGGTCCCTATTAGAAATAATACTAGATGACACTCTATGCAACCTGATTATCTCTTTCACATACATCTGAGCAAGCTTATCTAGGGAATACTTCATGTTGATGGGTAGAAAATGCGATGACTTTGTCAGTCTATCCACAATTACCCAAATCCCATCAAATCCCTTTGATGTTCTTGGTAATCCAGACACAAAATCCATCGATATGCTCTCCCATTTCCATTCTGGGATATCCAATGATTGTATAATGCCCGCAGGTCATTGGTGTTCCACTTTTGCTTTTTGGCATCTTAAGCACGCTGCTACATATTCCGCAACTTGTTTCTTCATCCCTGACCACCAGAATCTTTGCTTCAGGTCTTGATACATTTTCGTGGGTCCAGGGTGAATACTCAAATTGCTCTTATGTGCTTCATCGAGAATCAGCTTTCTCATTTTAGAATTGTTGGGCACACAAATCCTCCCTTTGCATCTCAGAATTCCATCATTATCTAGACTAAACTCTGCCACCTTTCCTTGTTCCATTAACTCCCTCTTTTCTTTCAAACTCTCATCGGTTGCTTGTTGCTCCCGGATGTCCTCGATTAATCCACTTGACACTTTGATCATGATTAGACTAATCTTACCCTTGTGTCTCTCCATGTTTATGTCTAGATCTCTAAATTCCTCAATCAACCCTAGTTCGTTGATCATCATGGCAGACACATGAACAGTTTTCCGACTCAAGGCATCAGCCACAACATTTGCCTTCCCGGGATGATACATCAAGGTAAAATCATAATCCTTTAGGAATTCCATCCAACGTCTCTGTCTCATGTTGAGTTCTTTCTGATCAAACAAATATTTCAAGCTCTTGTGATCGCTGAAGACGTTAAACGTTGATCCATACGGATAATGCCTCCAAATCTTCAAAGCGAACACTACAGCAGCTAACTCAATATCATGAGTTGGATAGTTCCTCTCGTGATTTTTCAACTGACGGGATGCGTATGCCACCACTCTTCGGTTTTGCATCAACACGCACCCAATTCCTTGGTATGAAGCATCACAGTAAACCTCCATAGATTCTTCAGGATTAGGCAAAATCAGCACAGGTGAGGTCGTCAGTAGTTCCTTTATCTTCAAGAAACTTGCCTCACACTCATTGGTCCACACAAAACGATGATCTTTCCTAGTGAGTTGTGTCATTGGGGCTACTATCTTTGAAAATCCTTCAATAAATCTTCGATAATAACCCGCTAATTCTATAAAACTACGAACCTCAGTCACTATTGTGGGTCTTTCCCATTACATTACTGCCTCTATCTTCTCTGGGTTTATAGCTATACCCTTTTTTGAGATCACATGGCCTAGAAATTGTACTTTTTCTAACCAAAATTCACACTTAGACAACTTTGCATAAAACTTTTTCTCACTCAAAATCTGCGATATTTGTCTTAGGTGTTCCTCGTGTTCCTCATGACTCTTAGAGTAAATCAAAATGTCATCTATGAACACTACCACAAATCGATCCAAGAAAGGTCTAAAGATCCTATTCATATAATCCATGAATATTGCCGGTGCATTTGTCACTCCAAACGGCATTACAAGATACTCAAAATGACCATATCTAGTCCTAAAAGTAGTCTTAGGGATATCATATTCTTAACTCTAATCTGGTGATAGCCACTTCTCAAATCAATCTTAGAAAATACAGCTGCACCGCGAAGTTGATCCATCAGATCGTCAATGCGTGGCAACGGGTACTTATTCTTGATCGTCACCTTGTTCAACTGACGGTAATCCACACACAATCTGGAAGTTCCGTCCTTCTTTTTCACTAACAGCACAGGAGCTCCCCACGGCGATACACTTGGTCTCACGAATTGCTTAGACAGCAAATCCTCCAATTGTTTCTTCAGTTCAGCCAGCTCCGTTGGCGACATTCTATACGGGGAAATAGAGATTGGACCAGTACTAGGTACTAAATCTATGGCAAACTCTATGTCCCTC
Source organism: Glycyrrhiza uralensis (assembly GCA_030159175.1). Lineage (NCBI taxonomy): Eukaryota > Viridiplantae > Streptophyta > Magnoliopsida > Fabales > Fabaceae > Glycyrrhiza > Glycyrrhiza uralensis. Next base: position 27,961,028 of record BRZY01000003.1, read on the forward strand.
ACAGGTGGTAGACTTAGAACATCCTCCGGAAATACTTCCGAGAAATCTCTAACGACGGGCACGTTGCTCAATATAACTTTCCCCTCGACTTTCAAGAAGGATAAAAACATGTATCCTTGAGCTCCTTCTTTCAAAGAAGCTCTCACTTGATTGACAGTCAAAAATCTAGAATTCTCAACATTAGGGAAAATCAAAGATTTATTGGCACAGTCTAAAAGGATATGGTTGGAAGATAACCAATCCATTCCTAAAATCACATCCAATTGTGTCAAAGGCAAACACATCAAATCAACAAAATATGTCCTATTGGAAATAACAACAGGGCATTTTAGACATACAGAATTTGCAATAATAGTTTCAGCAGTAGGCATAGAAACAAGAAGATCAAAAGACATCAAAGACACAGGCAAATTCAGTCGTTTCACACAGTTTTCAGATATGAAGGAATGGGTTGCACCCGAATCATGTAGTACAATTAAGGGATTTCCAGCTATGTCACAAGTACCTTGTATGAGATCCTCTGATTGTGAAGCTTCAACACCGCTCATGGTGTAAACCCGTCCTTTCGTCGTCTGCCTTCTGGCTTTGACGGTGTTCACCTTTGGCTTTGGCTTGCCCATCCGACAATCCTTTGCTCCATGTCCAACCTTCCCGTAGGTAAAGCATGTCATCCCCTTCTGGTTGCATGTCGTGGACAAGTGTCCGGGTTTCCCACAGTTGTAACAAACAATCAGAGCGCCCGCTCCCTAATAACCCTTGTTGGTGCCAGCAGTAGAAAATGGCACACTGCGGTTCGGCTGACTCCACTGGTTCTTGAAATAAGGCTTATGTTGAGCCTGCTTCCCCTTCTGACCTTGTGGATATGACCTAGACGATCCACCCACGTTTCCTTTGTTGACCCTTCCCTTCATCAAGTTCTCCATCTTCCTACACTTTTTTACCAGCAGTGGAAACTGACGGATATCCAGCGAAGGCACAGATTGACGTACCTCATACCTCAATCCAGCTTCGAACCTTTTGCACTTCCATCCCTCGTCCGGTTGGACTTGGAAGAACCGGAAATACTTGGCAAGTGACTCAAACTTTGCGGCGTATTCCCCTACAGTCATGTCACGTTGCTGCAGTCGCAGAAACTCTTGCTCCTTCTCAGACCTCGCGCTTTGTGGAAAGTACTTCTCAAGAAATTTCTCCTTGAAAAGTTCCCATGTCACTGCTTGGTTTCCAGTCTCCAATAGTTGTCGGACTCCCTTCCACAAATATTCTGCATCACCCAACAGTAGGTACACGGCGTACTGTAACTTCTCAGCTGTTGTATAGTGCAAGATCTCAAAGATCTTCTCCAGCTCCTCTATCCATAATTCTGCCTTCTCCGGCTCAGCCTTGCCATGAAACTGTGGCAGACTATGGTGTCGAAAGTCGACCAACCTCTTGGCTTCAGGAGCCCTCTCAGCCCTCAATCTATCTTCAACATCTCTTTGCTGCCTCTTAATGTCCGTCTGTTCAGCACGAACAGACTTTTGAGCCATCTGAGCCGCCATGTTAGTCATAGCCGCTATAGCCCTCTCCATGGTGTCGTCACGGTCTTCAGTGCCAGCGCGATTCATTGGTCGTCCCCGACGTGACATGGGTTTCTGCAAGTGAACCAATCAGTCACACTATTCAAAACCCATCAAGAAAGCAATCAATTTCACACATTATTTCATAAGGAAACAATACAAACAATGTCACACAATGCTAACCAGAGATCACACAACTTCAACTTAGTAAGCCTATAACCTAAACACTCCCGAAAGACATCGACCAACCTTGATACCACAAATGTAACGCCCCTTTTTCCCACAAGGAACGTCACATGAAAACTAAACAAAACTTAATGCGGAATTAATATAAATTGGTTTGTCTTTATAAAATTGGTGGCTATTTTTTTTTGAAAAAGTCTTAAACGAAAAGATTACTCACATCTCATTTAGCCATCCAGAAATTCAGAAGAAAAGATACATCATCAGGCCAATATATACAAATCTTGCGCCCGCAAGTATAGTTATGAACCACAACAGAGTGGCCAAATACAACATCGCAACAGAAGGGAAAATAAAACGATAAACTAAACCTAGGAAAGCGATAAATCAAAAGGTGTGTCAAATATACGACAGTGAACATGTACACCCCATACCTAGGCTGGTCGCTAACAGACATCCCACAACCTAGCACTATATACCCCCCACCACTACAGACCTAAGACAATGACATCTCCTCGGGGTCCTCCTCGGGATCCTTCTCTGGGTCCTCCACATCCTCGGATATCTCAATGAATACCCGCTCTGGCTCATCTTGAACCTTCCTCTTCCCCCTCTCTGCGTGTCCCGATGGTCCGGCAGAAGTGTCAGAAGAGCAACGCACAAAACGTCCATACGGTGGGACGTAAGAAACGAGGAGCGTCGGTCTCACTGTCTCCGGTGGTGAAGATGGTGTCACTGGTGGAGCCATCCTCGGTAGACGTGCCCGCTCCAAGGAACTCTTCCTTGGAGTGCGATGAAAGCAACGGCGGTACTCCCGAGCAGATCTGGTTACCCTCGAGGGTAAAGGCCTCTCCTCCTGAGTCTCACTCCTCGGCTGCTCCACAGGTGCATCGGGTGTAGCTGCCAGCCAGCTGCACATCTTCTCTAAGGGAATGTAAGCGTCCAGAACCATGTCACGCTCCAAAACCTCCTCGGGGCCCAGCACCCCTCCTCTCGTCCTGACCACGTGTCCACACACCATGGCCCATTGGGAGATGGGATCATAAGTCCATCCCCCACCATCGGCCTCAAGAGGCCGGATGCTCTCCCTCACTCTGGCAACCAGGGGTCTCGAAGTGGACATCTACGCGTAGTGTACATACAGATAACATAAAACATGCAAGGGTAAATTTCTTTGCACAAGTTGAAATCCACGAAAGGGTGCATATGAAAAAAGAAAATACTACATAATACATTCCAAGAATTTATATATAGAATTACTCTTTCGCAAATCTTTAGCTAAGATATTCAATCATCAAAAAGAGAACACGTCATCAAGTTAAACACACTAGTATAATGCATGTCACTTCAATGCTATTTTCATACACCGGTGCACTGCTCCATGGAGACTTCTCTTCCTCAACTAAGTAGAGTGATACGACGAAAGCGTATACCTATCATTAATGCAAACTGACAATCTCTCTCAGCCATCGCTTGTCATTTATTCGGTACAGCCCCCATTGTGTTACGTCGTACACCATATCTCAAATAAGGCAGCCGGTCAGGATCATCCAAGCTGGGTTACTACTCTTCTCCGCACAAGGGGATTCACCGCAAGGCCATTGAGAATTTCGTAACCTGGATGCCCTCAAAGACTTATAGTCAGACCATACTTATTTACAATCCCCACATAGGATTTTATGCTCAATTTTGCAAAAGCCATGTCTTTAATGCAAATGACAGTATATTTGCAATCACAAACAATACAATTAATGCGGTCCCTCGTCTTAGGGTTTTCGTCGTCACGTGTTAGCTTTCTTCCAACACCGTGTAGCATTATTGTCATCAAGACTTCATCGTCGCCACGTATTGATCGTCTCTCAATACCGTGTAAAAACGTTATGTACAAACATAAGTTTTATGTAAGGCTCATCTTTGAAATTAAAGTTCTTCTTTAACTTTAAACTCTGAAATCCTCATCATTTTCTTCTCACTTTTCATTGTAAAAAGATCTAATTTAAAAGTCTTAGTTAAATTCTTTGATAATTTTACTTAAATTCCTTTACTTTTAAGTATTTTAAAATCTGACCTTTAAAAAGTCCAGTTTCACGCTTTAGCCCTAGATTTATGAAAAAATTAGGTTTTTGCCCTAAAAATGCCCAGTTTCATGTTGCTGCCCTAAAACTTCTGTAAATTACGTTTTTGGCACAAAGTGTCCAGTTTTTCATTTTTCTGCCCAGAATTCCAGAAATTTATATTTTTGTCCCAAAAATGCCCAGATTTTGTTTTTAACCCTTTAAATGTCTGAAATTTTATTTTCTCCCTCATTAATTGATTTTCAAGCTTACTTAGAGTTTTATGGAGGAATAGGTTTTAGTATGAAATTTATTTGGGACTTATATTTAGAAACTTAATGAAATTAATCTAATTAAGTATTAACTTGAATCCTAATTAATTCATTTGATTTCATTTGGAAAACTTTTTCATTAAAGTTTTTAAGCCCTCTTCCCACACTTAATCAATTATTTTCATTCCAATCCCAATCACAGTAAATCCAAACATGTGAAATATCCAAGAATCAACTTTCATCAATTAGGCAAGAACACAATCAAGTCATAATTCAAACATACACTCAAAGTAATCATCCATAACAAATTAACATACATCATGAACATAGCATAAAACATACTTCATCAAGCATACACTTAGGCATTCCAAGTCACTCCAAATCATACATATGATTTTTCCAACAACACATAAGCTTAACAAAAATTATCATTCATTAACCAAAATCATACTTTAACTCATGTACATAAATATATAAAAATACATATTTACTAAGAGAATGAAACTTCATTCAACACTCAATAGAAAAACTCAAGTCTTTGTGTTTAACTTAGAACATACAACATACACCACACACATACACATCATTCCCAACTTATTGAGAAAATCCCCTTACCTCTTGAAGACAATGAAAATGGGCAACACCAAAGTCACCTTCACTCTACACCAATACCAAGTGACCTCCTTGAAGCCTTGATGTTCCAACACTTAGAAAAATCAACCTTTTCCAAAATATATAAAACACAACCACAAATATATGAGTTTTATGAAAATAACCAAACTCTAAAGAGTAGAAATTTTGAGTAGAGGAATACTTACTCAAACTTTGAAGCAAATGGATCCAAGGTAGTTTTCAAGCTTGTAGCTTCCAATGGAATGAACCTAAACCATGAAAAAACTCTCTTTTAGTAAAGAGAAGAACACAAGCTTCATGGAAAAATGAAAGTGGTGGAAATGAAAAAATGAAAGAAGTTTATGGATTAGAATGATGATCCAATCCTTTTTTGTGAAGCTTGGGTAGCCAAAATCTCAACAAAACTTAGCCTTTTGGTGTGTAGGAAAGCTTGGGAATGGAGAGAAAAATGGAGGATTTAGATTCAAATGGAGAAGACGAAGTGAAAAGTGAATTTCTCTCTCCTCTCTCCCTAGTAAATCTCGGCAGCCACAAGGAAGGAATGGGGGAGGTATGGGCTTGCATGCTTTGAGTGGTTGGGAGCCATACCTCACTCACCTAATTTGAAAAAATTCAAAAATCAACCCTTTTTGACCATTTGACTTATGGGATATTTTTGGGAGTGAAATTGGGGCCTCAAATTTGTCTAAATGGCTGATCAAAATGGTGGGATTAAGTCCCATCAAATTAGGGTTTAATTGGTAGTTCAAAGTAATAAAAAAACTTAGTTTTATAACCCATTTTTAGATAAATATTTTTCTAAAATAGATAAAATTATGGGAAATCAAATTTATGACTTGAATATAATATAGAAAAATTTAGAATCTCAAAACTAAATTTTTGGACTATTTTTCATGTCCCGGTTGCCTTCGGTTTACCCGTAAAGCTCCAAACGCGGGTAAAATAAAGTTTTTTTGAAAAATTTCCCGAAAAATTTCTAAAAATCACAAATAATATAAAAACCACTTTTGGTTCATTAAAATATTATTTTGGAGTAAAAATGACTTCCAGAAAATTATTGAACCGTTCCCCGCATCATACGAGAATGTGGTTCCCGCAAAAATTCAGTTTTATGAATTTGGCTACTCTAAACCCTTCAAAAACAAATCTAAGATATGAATATTATTATTCACACTTTAAAATCCCAAAATCATTAATTAAATAAGTTAAAAATAATTTAAAATAGATTAAAAGTCTACAGAAACTATATAAAAATAAGGGTGTTACAATGGTTACCTTAGAATGGTGGTCGATCACACAATGCTCCAGTAGCAGGGACACCTCTATCGTAGTCCACAGAAGCGATCTTCCAACTGGGAGCGATGCTAGCTATATACAGGAGGCAAAAGAGGAAAAGAGGCTAAGGAGGTAAAAGTGAAAAGTGGCTAAGTTAATCAACCAAGGAGGTGCTCCTAAGGTTATTATAATCCTTGGGTTTCACTTAAAGTCAACCATGGACTCTCCCTTGCGCAGCAATGTCGGATCGATTTTACTTAAATCTTATTTAAATAGAACCTAAGTCCTTGAAATACCTCTAAATTAATTAAATTTAATTTCCTCTAATTAAATCATATTTAATTAGACAATGCTCCTTATCGTATTAAATTACTCTCCGGTTAAAACGTTTTTGTGCGTGTAACCCTATAGGCTCTCATGGAGTTGGCAACAATAATTAATATAAATATATTAATTAATCATTAACCATTATAAACAATGAGCAACATCTAGCAATGCATCATTGCTACGCAATCCATGGGATGATCGGTGATCCGACTTTACCTGCCGTAACCATATCATAGTGTAAAACCGTGTTCCCTTCATCCTTTAGTCCTGATTGAACATGAGGTTCTAGAGTGTCATCCTCATTATGTTCAATCATGATTATTCAATCCCAGAGTAGGTGTGCTCCCACTAGGCCCATTATCACATATTGGCTCAATGCTGCATTGGCCAACGACTTCACCACACCTCACTCCATTGAGTGGCCTAGGACATTACCCTCGTTATGCGGGAGGGATGAATCCTCTCTACATTACTCACACCCCTCCGCATGATTCGTGGTATACATAAGAATTACTTTTATAATCACCCAGTTACAATGTGACGTTTGATAGCCTCAAAGTATATGACTCCTCATGTAGGGATCATAGTGACTTCAAGTCTAAGGACCTGCTTTACTATGGCTACCTAAGGAAGGGCTTATGACACTTGCATAATCAATATGAAGCCTTCCAAAGGTGGGTCAATCCATTATGAATATTCTACCAATATTCATACCCACGTGTTGACTTGGCAACTTCATGCCCATGAGATGTAGCCATCAGTCTACTCACTTAATAGTCTCAATGTATTATTGTCATCCTTATTCAATTATACTTGACTACGGATATTCAAGAATGGTGTCCATATTGTCCAAAGGGGTCTCACGATCAAGTCCATTACTTGATGTTCCAATTGACTGGACATTGCCACTCTATGGACTTCATTGCACTATAAATAAATATAAACAAATATAAATAGGAATGAATCTCGACTGATGTATAAATATAAATAAATATATATATATATATATAGACCCACACACACACTCACACACATTGGCCACTAGGGCTTACACCAACATATTATGGAATCCATACCTTACTTTGGGGTCATTGAAGAGATTTGGGAGAGCTCGATTACTGTAAATTTAGAGTGCCTGTTTTTAAATATAAGTGGGTTGACAGTAACAACAGTGCAAAAACCAATGACCTTGGATTTACATTGGTGGACCTTGAAAAGGTAGGTTATAAGGATTAGCCTTTTGTGACACCCTGAGGCCAACGAGGGCGGGGAGTGATCGCAGGTGTAGAGAGGCACGGACAAGGAGTGACTCCTGGTAGGCTTCTAGGCGAAGGGGTACATGAATGAACCGAAATCATACCCTAATGAGAGGAATTCCAAGACTGTGCAGGTATGAGACTGTACAGTTGAGGAAAGCTTAATAGAATTGATTCGCACTACTCATACCAACAAGATGCATCTTCTTTTCGGTAGCCTATCACTTAAGAACTCCACAGTTAAGTGTGCTTGACTTGGAGCGATTTAGGGATGGGTGACCTCCTGGGAAGCATGTGAGTGAGGACAAAGCATGCTGAAAAGACTCGTGTTGGTGTGTGGGGACAGTAGTCAATCCGAAAGGCAGTCAAGACGTTACAAATGGTATCAGAGCCGGTCCTCTCCCAATATGGTATGGTTCGGGGACGAACCAAGCGGAAGCTGGTGGGCATGTGACATCCTGAGGCCAACGAGGGCGGGAGTGATCGTCGGTGTAGAGAGGCACGGACAAGGAGCGACTCCTGGCAGGCTTCTAGGTGAAGGGGTACATGAATGAACTGAAATCATACCCGAATGAGAGGAATTCCAAGACTGTGCAGGTATGAGACTGTACAGTTGAGGAAAGCTTAATAGAATTGATTCGCACTACTCATACCAACAAGATGCATCTTCTTTTCGGTAGCCTATCACTTAAGAACTCCACAGTTAAGCGTGCTTGACTTGGAGCAATTTAGGGATGGGTGACCTCCTGGGAAGTATGTGAGTGAGGACAAAGCATGCTGAAAAGACTCGTGTTGGTGTGTGGGGACAGTCATCAATCCAAACGGCAGCCGGGATGTTACACCTTTCATCATGGCATTCCACGCAAAACAAGTGTTTTATGTCAATGATCCTTGTAACAAAAGATGGTCAGTAGTCCTCCAAAGAGGAAGCATGCATGATGATCAAGATTCAACTTTAGATATTTGTGAGACTCCTTCTTTCTCAACAAGAAGGTCTACTTTCATTGAAGAAAATGAAGTGGATGTTGTACATGCCACTCGTGATGATCATCATGAAGGGTTATGGGAGACTTTATACACTACAAGAAAAAGCCTCATTGCCTACGAGAGATTACCTACGGCCAAGCATCCGTGTGTACTTTTTGCATTATCGAAGGCCTACAGTAGTAGGTAACTAGCACAGATAACGAGAATTAAAATTGAACATTACCTACAGCTTAGGCAGTAGGTACCATCCTTTTCATTAGTGACGGCCAGATTCTGTAGGTAAAATCAGAGCGGGAATATTTATCTACGGCCAAGAGCCGTAGGTAACTTAGAGAGGGTCAATGGCCCTTGGTAACATTGCCTGCCCGTAAGTAACATTGAATATGTCCACAGAATCGTGCAACCTCCCCCCATTTCTAGAGAACCCTAAAGCTTTCTACTCTCTCTCTCTCTCTAAACCCAGCCGCCGCTAGAGTTCTCACCCGCCGCCGCCCTCAAGCTTCCCTGTGAACCCTCCGTCCCTCCTTCTAAACCTTGGTTATAACGAACCCTCTCTTCCTGCTCTTCTCCTTGAATGCACCATCCTTCTCCCTCTCTATCACAAAATGAAGCCTCCGTCCTCATCCCTGAAGTCGCTGCGCGCTACAACACCCTTTCTCCAAGAAGGATATTACACCATAGTAACCAAGATTTTCGTAATCACTTAATTGATATCGATTTTAAACAATGTTTATTCTTCAAAAATGCGGGTAAAATTTTCTTCAAAAATGAGAAGGATGGAGAATTCATTCTTTGCAAAATTTTCCATAAAATTTCAAATGTTGAAAATATAAAGTACACAAACTTACATGGAAATAAAACTCATCTTATATATATATATATATATCAAAAAGAAGCTTGCATCAATACAAGCATAAGTTTGAGGAAAGGACCTATACATCAGAACTACAAAAGCGATAAAATATTTAAAAGTAAAAACATAAGTATAATATAACTACAATGTGTACACCTGAGTCGATTCAAGTCTCTAACAACTACCCAAATTAACTGTCCTCATCCAAAGGTATATTGGTAGCAGCAACGTTCTTAACCGGTGAAGTTAAGCCGGGTGTACTCCTTCTTGTTCTTTTCCTACGTCTACCAAAATATGATATAAATGGTACATTACGAGCTGACACGTCGTTCCTCCTCAGGACCATATCCCTCATCCGTTCTATAGGTAGCATAAAATCAAGGATCATATGCTCCCCTGTCCTCGTCTCGGGTCCATCGACGCTACCTTCCATATAAGTGTATGCCCAACATATGTACACCATTGCATATAAGGGTTTATCTCCCACCCTACTCTATCTGCCTCCAGAGGTCGGATACTAAGCCGCTGTCCCGAAATCAACCAACTCTGAGGATAACTCATCTACTCAACATACATAAACACAACATAGAAAACGTGCAAGGGTGAAAATCTTATAAACAAGTTATATCATAAGAGAATTCATAAGAAAGGTAACAGCTAATGATCATGCCTTGTATAAAATAAATCTAAACACAGACTATAACACGTACATCACAAACACATGTCTTATATAAAATAATTCTACCCACAGACTATAACACGCACATCACAAACACAGTAATATATCACCACACCAAACATATTTATGCATACCACTTCTATATTTGTAAATCACACCGGTGTAATGCTCCAAGGATACCTTAGCTCCATTTGAGTGATTGGTTGTAGCAATACTTAACATAATAAACCATGTTTCATGGACATGATTTTACAATTATTTAGCATAACTATATTTAAAATCGTAATTACCATATCATAAAATAGGTTAGTCAGTCAGATTTATCCAAGCTGGGTATACGACTTGTCTCGGCTCGTTGGGAGTCACCACACGGCCATTGAGAACTGCGTAACCTAGATAATCCCGGTAGGCACTTGTAGCCCAACTAGACACTAGTCTCAACCCTATCTAGGTTGTATGCTCAAAACGTCTTTATGCAACGACAATTCATTTTGCATATAAACTGGCTTTGGTTTCTCTTATAAAACTTTCTCACGTTTTACTGTATTATCTCTTGTAATAAAAATCTCGTAAAACACTCTTATTTTACCAACACGGAATAATTTCTCGTACTCATTATTTTTGTTACTGCTCTTTACTCGGTAAGTGATTTTTCTCATATTTAAAATAGTTTTATGACGGAATGATCATACGGCAGCAATGCCGACAGAGATGACCAAATCATAGCAATTAAAAGTGATTCATAATAATATAGCGTAGGTTCGTTTTTGGTAAAAAGCCCTGTGAAAGCTTGCTCCAATAATTTCCATTGCCAAGTATGCATATAAAAATCCTATGCCAGGAAATATAAACAGTACAACGGTAGAGTTTCCAAAAAAGAGAGGTGAGTCAAAGACTACTTAAATGCCAAGTCTTTCCTTGACAGAACCCCACAAATATGTACCCTTTAACCCAATAACCTTTATATATTTATGGAAAATAAAATTAACGAGATTTTATAAAGAATAAGTAAATCTTTCTCCACGAACTTTGTCAAAAGATGTATACAAACCCTAAGCCCGGAAGACAGGAACATCAGAAATGCACCCTCACCTGACCAACCTTCATATACATCAATGAACAATAAAGTCATAGATTTTTAATTATATTTACTTTTCTCCAATAATTTTATCCAAAAGTGATATGAACCTGAAGCAGGCAGGATGGTAATAGGAAATGCACTCTCATACCAAATCAAATCATCTATTCACTAGTGGCCAATAAAACTGTGGAGGTTTTAGCGTAACGGAGTTAAATTAACAGTTCTCTAGTAATTTTATCCAAAAGTGTTATACGTACCCGAAGCAAGAAGGAAAATACATCAAAAATGCACTTTCATACCAAATTGTAATATATACTAGAGGCCAATAAAATTACAGACGTTTTAATTGTAACATCCGTTTTTTTTAGTTACCGTTTAAATTCTGTTTTATATGAAATTTTGTGATCTAAGTGCTAAGTGATTTATTTTTGTTTTATAATTAGGATTTTAATATGCTTATCAAATTATTTCATTAAAACAGACATTTTTCCTTTGACGTTCGGGTTTTTCGTAACAATCGTATTTACCGTAACAGACAGATAAGATTTTAAATAGCAAAAATATATCAAACCAACCTAGAAAATTATCTTTCTTCACAAAAGTTGGTTCTTTTAATATTTTTGATTTTATGGAATTTTTTAGAAATAATAAATTTTAGAATTACTGTTTTGGTCCCTATAGTTTGACAACGAGAAACAAAGAACTAATTCAAAGACCAAGTTGAGGTCAGAAAGATATTTTTAGAAGCTAAAACATGTTTTCATATTTTTAAAGATTTTTAGAATAAATTTTGAAATTTTTTGAAAAACATTTCAAAAGTTACTTTTTCGGTCCTTGTAGATACAAGAAACGAGGGTTTTTGGAGCATAAATGGATTTTTAGTGATTAGGAAATGCTCAAAATTAGTTTTCATGAGGGATCATTAGTGTTTAAATTAAATTTGTGATTTTTTGGAAATTTTCTGGGATTTTTCTGAAAAATATCCGTTTTGCACTTACGGCGTGTTCGTTTTCCTTTGTTTATGCAAACCGTAAAGCATACCCTTACTGTAAAAATCTAGAAACTCTTCCATGAAGCCATTAGGACTATTATAGGGCATTTTCAAGATTTTCTTTTGGTTCTCACCCTTTAAATTAATTTTGGAAATTTTTGATTAATGAAAAGACTATTTTGCCCTTGATTTTCACTAAAACTACCAAAACCTAAAGTTTTTAACCAAGCTATCCAATGACTCTCCTTCCCTCTTATTTGGTCGACATCAACATGCATTTAGGATCCTTGGATGAGCTTTTTCCTTATGAGTCACAAGGCCTAGTCATGGGCATAAACCAATTAGGAAAAAGTTTGATTTAATTAATTAGGTTTTATGACATAATCCTAATAAAGTGGCATGACAACACAAATTTTTATTACCTTCCTTCTCTCTAAGCTTGGCCGCCCCTTGGCTATCAGTAGGAGGGGAGTGCTTCATAAATTTTTCACATCAAAGCCTTGTGTTGACAAGCCAAAAATTCTCTCTTTTTCTCCTTTATAGTCTCGAGCTTTCTTGCTTGGTGTTCTTGGTTCTTCAAGCCTTGTTCTTCCAAGTTCTTGTGGCAAAGGTAAGGAAAATCTCTTGCAAATTAATTTGAGAAGCATGAGTTTGATTCTTGATTGTTATGTGCTTATGCGTTTTTTTGTGTTATAGCTTTTTATGCTTTATAATTGTTTTATGACTTTAAATTAATTGTTTTGTGCTATTTATTAATTATAATGTTATAATGCCCAAATTTCTTTTAAATTTCGTGGAAGTAAGGTGGTGATGGCAAAATCAATTTTGAGCTTTTGAAAACATACCGTTATAATGGCAAAATTTAGATTTACCGTAAATATCATCTTACCGTAAAGAAGATGCAATTTATTCTTTTGTGAAAACCCTGATATTGTCTGTCATTTATATACAAGGTGATGATTAAGATAAATGGTTTATCAATATGGGTCTCTCTAGGAAAGACAAAGATCTTTGAAGGGGCTTTAAGTCCATCTTTCTTTCCTGGGAACTGTACTGATACGCTGTTTGGGGAATTCTTAACTTAGGGACCCGGAATATACGTGACTAAGATAAATCGGGCAAGAAGTGATTTCTTAATAAACGTATATATAAATAGATTGGATTGGATAAAAGGAGTATAACGGTAATGGATTCTCGGTGAATCCTACTGTTATATCATCTATCGGATTTTAATGTAATGGTAATGGATTCTCAGTGAATCCTACTGTTTTGATGAGAGTTGAAGATGTTCAAAAGAAGCTACAGTAAAACAACGGAAGTTTACAAAGAGATGCTAAAGAGAAGTTGTGTGCAAATTTAGACGATTATTTGCATTAAAGACGATGAGCATACAACCTACCAGACGGGGTTGAAAATAGGTTCTGTTGGACTACAATTGTCTACTGGGATTATCCAGGTTTCGAATGTCTCAATGGCCTTGTCGGTGACAACCCTCGAGCTGAGATGCGTATACACTACTAGAATGTGACGTTGTAGCGTCAGAAGTTAGCGTCGGCCACAACACCGACGCTATTAGCGTCGGCCTAGCCGACTCTAAACTGACTTCAAAGTGCTTTCTATTTTTATTAAAACTAGCGTCGGCTAAGCCGACGCTAAAATTAATGTTTTTTTTAAATATTTTTTTAAAGAAGAACTAGCGTTGGCTTATTAGCCGACGCTAAAATTAATGTTTTTAAATAATTTTTTTAAGAAGAAATAGCGTCGGCCTGACCGACGCAAAATGACATTTAAATTTTCGTTAGAGTTAGCGTCGGTTAAGCCGACGCTAACTAGCGTCGGCCTGACCGACGCAAAATGCCATTTAAATTTTGTTTTAACCATTAGAGTTAGCGTCGGCTAAGCCGACGCTAACTTTTTAGTCAGATCTATTTCACAACACCTCTGGTTCCACTGTTTCGAAACCCTTTCTTGCCTCTCTCTCTCTCTCTGCACGAAACTTGTCTGGCTAAGGGCGATCTCCAGCGACGGCAAGGTTCGGCGGTGCAAGGTGGTCTGTTGTTGCTTCGAGGCTCAGCGGTGCAGTGCGGTCTGTGTGCGTTGGTGTTGCGGTCCGGTCTTCCTACGGTCTGGGTCCGTTCTGGGCGCGGTCTGGGTGTGTGGTGGTCCAGTTGTTGCGAGGTGCTCCGGCGAGGCGTCCTATTGCGAGGTGGCCGCAACTGTGTACCCTCCAAAGAGTGAGTTCCTCTTTTTTTGTCTCACACTTTTTGATTGGGGTTTTTGATTTGGGGGTTTGATTGGGGTTTTTGATTTGGGGGTTTGATTGGGGTTTTTGATTTGGGGGTTTGCTCAAGTAACAATGTTAAACTAATCCCTCTCAACAATAAATAATTAGTTAATATCCATTAATTGTGTGTCTTAATATCATATATAATGCTGTCTTGTATGACTATTGAGTGAGTACTAGTGAAATTAAACACTCAAGTTGCCATGATCTCATATATATTATCAGGTTTTTGTCACTGCATTATTGAAAAGAAAGCACACTTGTCCCTCTAACCACAAATGCTTCATGGAAGCCAAAACAATGTCGGTTTGCTTATTACCGATAAGTTCAGGTAACTTCTATATTTTTTTATTGGTTTTCTTTAATTTCTTTATTTGTTATTGTCTGTTGAATTCTCTTTTTTCTTCTTATTTCAAACAACTAGATTCAATTATCAACCGCGCGTGAGTGCATGTATATATATAGATCAATTCAATTTCTGTTTAACTGACATGTATATATTAGTTTGCTATGTTGATCTGTCGACTATCCAATGCATTTAAGCATTCCTATGAGTATTAAAAGTTAAAGCAACCTTTCATTAAATATATAAGCTGGTTATTAATTCGCTATGTTATTAAAAGTTAAGACAATCTTAAGCACTTTCGTAGCTGACTTGTTGATATTTTGTGAGAATAAACTTACTGCATTCAAAATCCTAAAATGATACAGTGAATATCTTCTTCAAGAAACCAACGCCCAAATCTTCCTGCTTCTCATCACTGATCACTCAATTTGCTTGATTAAAACACCTCTTGTTCTAATTGTTGAGATAAAGAGAACTGCTATGACGAGAAATGAGGTATAAACATTGATCTATCTATATATATATTGGTCCTACTTTTCTTTCCTGAATCTACATGTCAAGTTTTTTCTAGTTAGTTAGAGCTATACATTTTACTACCTTTGAGTCAATTTTTATGTGACTAGCTATGACTTAGCGAGGTAAATTTCCTTCTCATTGAGGGTGTGATGTGACACTGCTGTTTCAAGAGATTTCCAATTTGTACAAGTGTTGGTGTTTCTAACAGTCACAGTACATGCCTCAAGATTTTTTGTTTCTCAATTTCTGAAATTTGTTTCTCAAATATTATATATAGTGGTCTGTTGGTGACTTGTGTTCTATTGGTTAATCTAAAGACAAGACTATTCTCTTAACTCCTAGTAAGTCAAGTTGATTGATGGACTGAAAATATGTTTAATTTCTCTTGCTGCTTGATTAAGGATTATCTGCATACAGACAATAAGGTAAAACTTTCACTCTAACATGTGACTTAGTTCCCCAAATGCAAAATTTGGAAAATTATTTTTCACATATCAATATAATTTAGTTGTAGTTCAATCTTACAATCCAAAGCGTAAAGTCCCTTGAAGTGGTATCTCACTTGTCCACTTTGAAAGCTGCTTATCAAAGGCATCATTCTCAGCCACTCTAAATTCTGGTAACATGTTTCCACATTTATCTAACTGGATGTCTTATTATTACCTTATAATTGTCTTGTCTTGAAGTTGCAGGAAGCCTGTACTTTATTTGTTGTACACTAGATATGTGTTTTCTTTTAACTCATTGTTTCAAATTTTCTAATGCTTTAAAATTTGTGAAATTTTTGCCCCGTTTGTGTTTGTCTTGCAATTTGCAGGTTGTTGTTAAAGCTTCCAGTATTTAGTTTGGCAAGTTGATTTGACTACCATAAATTATTCATTTATTTTGTTAATCCTATTCAGCATCTAAATTTCTTACAACCTTAACTTATGTCCACTAAATTAGACCTTAATTTGGCCCTTCCTTGATTTGCAGTCCAATCCTGTCCTGGAAGGCTTTGGCAATTCAAAGACCGTTAGGAACAATAATTCAAGGTGGGAAATAATAGCAAGTTTTTTGCTTGTAACTATATTGCAAGTTTTTATGCCATACAGCCTTATTTGTTTCATTTTCTTACTTGTGAGTTGTGACTTCTGCTGCAGTCATTTTGGTAAGTTTGTGGAGATTCAATTCGATCAAAAGAGAAGAATTTCAGGCGCTGCTATCAGAACTTATCTACTGGAAATATCACGTGTTTGCCAGGCGTCAGATCCAGAGAGGAATTATCGTTGTTTCTACATGCTCTGTGCTGCACCTCAAGAGGTAATGAAATTCTTTTGCTCATATTAATTTGTTTTTGGATTGGATCACAGAATGTATGTTGCTTCTCATTAGAAAAAATTGTTTGAAAATGGACTTGTATAATGTTTTGATATAAAATAAGAGTTGATTTTCCTTTCTTTTCTTAATCGTTATGTATGCTCAAGTATAAATGGTTTATATTTGTTTTGTAGTGACGTTGCTTCCCTCTTTTGTGAATATATTTATCTATTGGGAATGATGGGTTATAAATAGATTTGGAAGCTGCACCATGTTTGATCTACTATTTAACTGTGAATGGTGATAGGAATGGCCTTGGTTGGCAAAAGGCTTTAATACAACTTAGTCCTTAATCCTCCGTATAGGAAGTAGTTTGGAAGTTCTTTTTTGGTAAATTCATGCTTAGCATTTTGGGATTTTGTTTGCTTTAATTTTTCCTGAGCTATTTAGCCGACGCTATTTAGCGTCGGTCAAGGCCGACGCTAATTCTGAACAAACGTCTCTAGCGTCGAACCTGTCATTGTAGCGTTGGCTAAGCCGACGCTATTTAGCGTCGGCCATGGCCGACGCTATGTTAGCGTAGGCCATTTAAATTGACTTCGTGCGTCGGCTTAGCGTCGGCTTTTCTGACGCTATTAGCGTCGGCCATAATACGGCCGACGTTAATTCTTTGCGACGAGCGTTTTAGCATCCGTCCCGTGGCCGACGCAAGGCCGATGCTAAAGTGGTTGTTAACGTCGGTTTTTTGCCTTTAGCGTCGGCTTTTGGCCGACGCTAACAGACGAAATTCTAGTAGTGATACCCGACTTGGATAAATCTGACTGACAGATCTATTTCTGATTTGGTATTCATTTTTAAATGCGGTAGTTCTGAACGATTCTCAGAGGTCTAAGTGGGATTTTCTGTTTATTTTGTTAAGTTTACCGCAGCAGGTCGCTCAATGGTGTGAAGGTTGGAAAAGTCTCCTTGGAGCATTATGTAACATCCCAAAATTTTCACTCTATGAGACAAAGTATTCATTTTGGAGGATTAGAATTACCTTTAAGATTTTGGATAATAAATAATGATTTAGAGCTGACGTAGAAGTCAAATGGCATTTTACGGACATTCTTGACTGTCAGAATAAGTTGATAATGAATATGGAAAATTCATACTTGATTCCCATAAAGTATTTGAGGAGATAAATGGTGACTTAATGTTCCATAAAGGTTTTTAGAGATTAAGTTTGAAATTTTAGAGAAAGATATAAAGGGAAATTACAGTTTTAGTCCCTCTACGGAAAACTCTGTAATCTGTTAGTTAAGAAATGGATAAATACTGGAGATGGAGGAGTAATTAAGATGGAGACTTGAGGATCTAGTGTACTTTGGATAGTATGGAAATAATAAGTCTTGTTAATATTACAGTTTAGAACGGTAAGATAGTTAAGTCTTATCTGTTTGCTATTTTCCGTCAATTATATGATTTATATGAAATTGTATGATCTAAGTGCTAAGTAAATTATTGTAGTCTTAGAATTAAGGGTTTAAAATACTTATCAAGTTATTTCACTAAAACAGACATTTTTCATTCATTGTTTGGGTTTTTACGGAAAACCGTATTTACAGTAATAGACGGATAAGGGTTTAAATAGAACAAGTATGTCAAACCAACTTAGACAAACAAAATTCCTTCACAAAAGTTGGTTCTTTTAATATTTCTGATTTTCTGAAATTTTCTTAGAATTTTCTGAAAATTTTAAAATTACTGTTTTGTCCCTATTACTTACAGTAAGAGTAAATCACCGATTCGGAGACCGACCTGAGGTCAGAAAAAGATTTTAAGTAGCTGAATCATGTTTTTATATTTTTAGAGATTTTTGGGAATTATTTCATAATTTTCTGAAAAGCAGAAAAAATGCTACTTTTTCAACGTTCATAAAGTACAAAAAATAGGGATTTCTGGTCAAAAATGGATTTTCAGTGATCAGTGAGTGCTTAAAATCAACTTTCAAGAGAGACCATTAGTGTTTAAATCAAAATTGTGATTTTTTGGAAATTTTTCTGGAATTTTCTGAAAAAGTACTGTTTTTCACTTACGGCGCGTTCATTTTCCTTTGTTTTTGCAAACAGTAGGGTTTGCCCTTACCATAAAAATTTCAAAACTCTTCCATGAAGCTTTTACATGTTAATTTCATGATTCCTCATTGGTTCTTACTATTTAAAATTATTTTTGAATGATAGATTAGTAGGAAGACCATCTTTTCCTTATTTACGGAATACGCCGAATAGAGGCGAATAGAGGCATAGTAGCTATGATATAGAAACTTAGAAACTTTGAGGGGTTCAAATATAATTCTAAGAAGCCTAAGAGAGTTGGGGACATCATGATTACCTTGAATAGTATGGTGGGCATGTATAAAGACCATTTTGCCCTTGGTTTTCACTTAAAACTGCATAAACATGTAACTTTTGACCAAGCAATCCAATGGCCTTCCTTCCTTCTCCTCTTGGTCGACATCATGCTTCAATTTGGAGCCTTGGATGTGCTTTTTGGCTTATGAGTCACTAGCTTAGTCATAAGGGATGGCCAATAAGAAAAATGGATCATTTTTCAATTATGGATTTATGACATATGGCTCATAAAGTACTTGGCCACCCTCCCCTTCCTATAAATAGACCCCTTGGCCTCATAATTTTAACACACACCACAAGCTTGAAGACTAAAGCAAAAAGTTCTCTCTCTTTTCTCTCTTAGTTGTCTTAAATTTCTTTTGGTGTTCTTAGTGTTCTTGGTTGTTCTTCATCAAGTTTTGGCCAAGGTAAGGGGTTAATCTTTCAATTTAGTTTGAGAAGTATGAGTTTTGATTCTTGTTTGTGTTTAGATTGTATGCTTTATGTGTTTTTACTATTATGCCTTCATAAATTGTTTTATAAGCTTTGAATTAATTATTTTTGCTAAGTATTAATAGTAGAGTTATAATGCCCAAATTTTCTCAAGATTTTCGTGTGAGTAAGATGGCTATGCCAAAATCATTTTTGAGTTTTTGTAAACATATTGTTATAATGGCAAATTTTAGACTACCGTAATTATAATTTTACAGCGAAGAGAATACAATTTATTATTTTGTGAAAACCCTAGTATTATCTATCATTGATATACAAGGTCATGGAGATAAATGGTTTATCAGTATGGATCTGTCTAGAAATGAAGTGAGACCTTTGAAGGGGCTAAAGCAGTCCGTCTCTCTCTAGCCTGGGATCTGTGTTGATACGCTGTTTGGGGAATTCTTAACCTAGGGACTCGGTATATACATGGCTAAGATGATTGGGGAATATAATGGTAATGAATTCTCGGAGAATTCTACTATTATATATATATATTTGGTTCAGTATTCTCTATGTTCTTAACAGTGGAAATTTGTGAAACAAGCATTCAATGGGCTTTTCTGAAATTAAATCGGTGTTCAAGTATTTTTGAAATATTTCAGTTTTGACCCCTCTTCAGTAAATTAATTAGTTTTAGTACTTTTATATATACCGAGTTATTTTTGAGGGACTTGAATGAAAAACGAAGTATGAGTTATCTGGGATAAATGGTTCTATGTTCCATCTGAGTGGTGAAATTTTGTGTGTTTTCCTGAGTTGTGTGATTTGAACGTGGTCTTTGTGTTTTCTGGTAATTCTGTGTGGTTCGAGATAAGTGGTTCTGAGTGGTTGGAAGTGAAAGAGATATGTCTAGTGAAAGGCGATGTTCCTACTTGATGTTCCCACATGATGTTCCTACTTGATGTTCCCACATGATGTTCTCACTTGATGTTCCCACATGATGTTCTCGCTTGATGTTCCTACTCGATGTTCCCAAATGCTTTGTTGAAAGCGATGTTCCCACTAGATGTTCCCAATGTGTTGTGTTTAAGTGAAGTTCTGATTATACTGATATATTGATTGATTTAAGTACAATTTTGTAGTATTGTGTTGTATGTTGCTGTGTGCCCGTACTTTTCTTATTAAGTTGTTTAGAGTTTCACCCTTGCCTGTTTTGTTGTGTTGATGCATGACGGAGTAGATGTTTGACCCAAAAAGTGGGTTAGCTTTTAAGAGAGGATCTGAAGGATGCTGCTGTATAGAGGGATATGGATTCCAAGAAGACTAGATGATCACTATATTGTTTTGGGTAGAGGTCTAGAGATTAGACTGGCTCAGATGTTCACTGTATCATTTTCAATCTTTTCTTGTAATGACTCTGATGGTTATATGAAATGAGATTACACTCATACAAGTCTTATTTATGTTTCCGCATTTAAAACCTTTTGAAAACCTTTAAAAAGGAATCAAGGGAACATACTCCCCATCCTTCTCTTCTTTTATAAAAAGGAAAAAAAATTTACCCACATTTTAGAAGAATGATTTGTTACTTTCTTTAAAAGTTTTCTAAGTCATTCGAAATTCATTGGCACTATGGTGTAATATCCTTTTTGGAGAAAGAGTGTTACACATTACACCAGTGTGTTTTTGAGATTTTGAAGTGACATGCATAAATATACCTCGATTTGATGATATTCTTGAGAGTGCATTGCTTTCGTAGGTTTACGGAATACAAGGTAAGACCTGTTTGAATGAATGGCTACTCTGCTATCTGTGTTTTAAATGACTTGATGTTCTGACCTATATGTTCTTTGTAACATCCCGACTGCTTTTCGGATCGACGACTGTCCCCACACACCAACACGGGTCTTTTCAACATGCTTTGTCCTCACTCACATGTTTTCCAGAAAACTTCCCAGAAGGTCACCCATCACGAAATCGCTCCAAGTCAAGCACGCTTAACTGTGGAGTTCTTAAGTGATAGGCTACCGAAAAGAAGATGCATCTTGTTGGTATGAGTAGTGCGAATCAATTCTATTAAGTTTTCCTCAGCTGTACAGTCCCATACCTGCACAGTCTCAGAATTCCTCTTATTCGGGTATGATTTCGGTTCATTCATGTACCCCTTCGCCTAAAAGCCTGCCAGGAGCCGCTCCTTGTCCGTGCCTCTCTGCACCGGCGATCACTCCCCGCCCTCATCGGCCTCAGGGTGTCACAATTCGCCGTTGTGGCGACTCCTAATCCTTCCCCAACAAGCTCACCCCTAGGTTTGTCTCCATCGGTGTTGCCTTCATTGAATCCTCCAAGTCCCGGTCCTTCTTCATCTCCTTTGCCGGTGGATTCTACCTCAATCTACCATACCGGCTCAAAGCAACGGTGGCTTTTCAAGGACTAGCAATGGAACCGCCCTCGCAAAAAGCCTTTCAGAGAGATCTCCAACCTTAAGCTCCAAATCCAAACCCTAGAGTACATGTTTTCTCTTTGACTTTGTCTTCATGTTTAGTCACTGATACCATGAGCATGGCGTCCTTGTTGCAGGTGTTGGTGTTAGAGATGAACACGCACTCACTGTTTGTATACACACACACTCACATAATAATGAAGAAAAGTATATAGGGATGAAGAAGATTGAACATGGTTGTTTTACAAAAAATTGTGGAATTCATTCTTCCACACATGCACACTTATTCTTATTTACTTCACTTTTGCTTTTTATACATTCACTTAGGTCCCACATTAGACACTGCAAGCACTCTAATACATTCGGTTATTCTGTTACACACTTAACAAACTAAACCTGCAACTCTTCCTAATTACAAATTGACCCCAGAAATTGAATTAACTAACATTTCAACACACCCCTCTTAATTCAGTTTCCTAAACATACAACATCTAGCTTCTTCCTAAGCTCTTCAAACATGTCCTTCTTCATCGATTTGGTCAACACATCAGCTACCTGCAACTCAGTTTTGCAATGTTCTAAGCTAAGCTTTTCTCTATTCACTTGATCCCTCAAGTAATGGAATCTTGTCTCAATATGCTTTGATCTTCCATGAGCTATTGGGTGTTTGGCAAGGTTAATGGTAGATTTGTTGTCTATCAATAATCAGATTGCTGTCTGCTCCTTCATCTTCAATTTTTGCATCAATGCATCAAGCCACATTGCTTGATAGGCACTCATTGAAGCTGCCACATACCCAACTTCACACGATGAAAAAGCTACAATAGGTTCCTTCTTAGATCCCCATGAGATAGGAGATTTGCCGAAGAAGAACACATAGCCTACAATACTCTTTCGACCATCCTTATCATCACTCCAGTCAGAATATGTATATCCTATCAGTTTAGGATCTGGTTCTGTAATCTTCTTTTCAAATAGAATGCCGAGGTCTTGAGTTCCTTTGACATATCTAATAATCCTCTTAGATGCAAGTAGGTGAGGCAGTCTTGGTGACTCCATAAACATGTTAATTAGCCCAACACTATAGGCTAAATCAGGTCTAGTGTTGCATAAGTATTCTAGGGAGCCAACCATCTTCCTGAAATGTGTAGGATCCACCAATTCTACTGATCTTTCTTTCTCAAGCACTAAATTAGTCTCAATTGAAGTAGCTGTTGGATTACATTGTTCCATGTTGAACCTCTTCAGCAAGTCTCTTGCATACTTTGACTGATGCATGATCAACCCCTTCTCAGTTCTGCTTAGTTCCAAGCCAAGGAAGTATAAAATCTCTCCCAAATCTATCATTTTGAACTCCCTCATCATTCTATTTTTGAAATCTGCTATGTCACCTTCATTGTTGCCAGTCACCAACAGGACATCAACATAGAGGCGCACTATCAACATGTCATGATCAGATGAAGCCTTCACATAAACACCACGCTCAAAGATACATTTACTTAATCCCATCTCAATGAGGAAGCTGTCAATCCTCTTATTCCAGGCTCTTGAGCCTATTTCAGGCCATATAAGGCCTTGTGCAATTTGAACACCTTTGATTCTTGACCCTTTGCAGCAAAGCTTGGAGGTTGATCTACAAACACCTCTTCATCTAATGGCGCATTAAGGAAAGATGACTTCACATCCATGTGATACATGGACCAACATTTCTAGCTTGCAAAAGTGACAACCATCCTGACTGTCTCAACCCTTGCAACTGGAGCAAACACTTCTCCAAAATCAGTTCCAGGCTTTTGTAAGAAGCCTTTAGCTACAAGTCTTGCCTTGTACTTATTCACCTTTCTATTGGGATTTAATTTCACTTTATAAACCCACTTCACAACAATTGACTTCTTGTTGGGGGAAGATCAACCAATTCCCAAGTCCCATTTTTCTCAATGGACCAGAGCTCATCCTCTATTGCCTTAATCTACTTATCATCTTGCATAGTCTCACTGAAATCAACTGGTTCAGCTTCAGAAAACAATGCAAAATGTATCAGAACACCCTTAGCATTCACAATATAATCAGTCACTAGCTAATAGTCACTAGCTACTTATGATGATTTGAAAGGTTTTGGGATGCAGCAGCCTGTAACCATCTGTTGAGTGATACCCCAGAAGTATCATAGCCTCACTCTTGTCATCCAACTTTCTCCTCAACTGGTCTATAACATGTTTATAGCAAATAGATCCAAACATGCAAAAGTGCCTCACACTTGGCCTGCTTCCACTCCATGCCTCCTCAGGAGTGACATCAACCAGCCTTTTAGTAGGACTCCTATTGAGGATGTAGACTGCAGTAGATACAGCTTCACCCCATAGGAATTTAGGCAGCTGTTTACATTTCAGCATACACCTCACCATATTCATGATTGTTCGACTTCTTCACTCGGCTGTACCATTATGCAGAGGTGTGTATGGTGGTGTAACTTCATGAATTATACCTTCCTTATCATAGAAAGCTTGAAACTGATCAGATACAGATTCCCCTCCCCCATCAGTTCTCAAGATTTTTACACTCAAGCCACTTTTTTTTTCAACAAGATTTTTGAATTTCACAAAAGTTTCATATACCTCACTCTTTCTTTTAATCAGATAAGCCCAAATTTTTTACCTCTAATTGAGTCTGTTTGAATAGGGCCACATACATTAGAATATATGATCTCCAATTTGCCTCTTGATCTGGTGGGAACTTGCTGGTTGAAGGAACCTCTTGCTTGCTTGGACCCTAAGCAATCAACACATATCTCACTAGGCAATTGAATCTGTGGCAATCCAGAAACCATTTGCTTTCTCTACAACATGCTCAAGTCTTTGAAATTCAGATGCCCGAACCTGTAATGCCAGATCCACTCCTCCTGGCTAATAGCAGTTGCAACGCACTTGTGCTCCATCACTTGAATCCCCACCTTGAGGGTTCTATTCCTGGCCAAAGGAGCTTTGATGATCAGCCTTTTCTCTCCATCATACACCCTCATCTCATTGTTCTCCATCTTCATAACATAGCCCCTTTCTAATAATTGACCAAGACGTAGAAGATTACTCTTTATCCTTGGCACAAATAACACATCAGAGATGAAGGAATGCTTCCTATCCCTTCTTTTGATCAAAACTTTGCCACGACTAGCTGCTGAAAGGGAATTATCATCAACAAATTTTACCTTACTTTGGATTGTCTCATCAAGGCTGACAAACCATTCCTTCTTGTCTGTCATATGAGTGGAACATCCTGTATCAAGGTACTAGAAATCAATAGTTTCACCATCCTCTTTGGTTGTCACCATGAGCATGGCCTGCTCTTCATCATCATCTCTGGCTATCCTGACTTCATTACTTCTTGAATCCTTTTTATCAGCATTAAAGTAGAACTCATCAGCAAAGTGCCCATACTTCTCACAATTGTAACATCAAATTTCCTTCTTTCACCATGCCTTATTTCTGATGCACCCTTATCTTTCTGCTTTTGGAATTTCTGATCAGTGCCTTTCTTTTTTTGATTTTTCTGCCACATGCTCTTATTAGCCTTCCACCTTTCCTTCCCTTTCTTGAATTTGGAAGTTTCATCATCATGCTTGGAGTATGTCCGAGCCTGCAGGGCCTACTCATTGCGTTTTCCAGTACTCCTCTCATTCAGTATTTGTTCATAAGCCTCCAAGGAGCCTTGTAACTCCTCGATTTTCATCTTACTCAAATCTTTGGTCTCCTCAATTGTAACTGCCATTACATCAAATCTTGGAGGAAGTGTCCTCAAGATTTTCTCAATAATGGACCTTTCTGAGACCTTCTTGCCACAATTCTTCATTTGGTTGCAAAGTGTAATGACCCAACTGAAGTAATTCCCTACTCCTTAATGTGTCTCCATGCCCAACAACTCATATTGTCGTTTCAAGATCTGCAACCGCACTTTCTTGATCTTTTCAGCACCTTCATAAGCCTATTGTAGGATCTCCCATGCATCCTTGGCAGTCTTGGTTCTTGAAATTTTCTCATAATTGCTAGGGTCCACACATTGGTGGAGAATGAACAAGGCTTTGTAATCCTTTTTCTTCACCTCTTTCGCTTTATTATCATCCATTTTTTCAACCATTTTTTTCATAGCCAGTGGTGACCACTTCCAAGGCATCTTGAAAACCAACTATCCCCTCCATTTGATTACTCCATTTATCCCAATTCTTCCCATCAAGAATGGGAAGGCTTGCTGTAAAGCCATTATTTGAGTTTGATTCATTCACACACAGTTTATTTAGCATCTCCGCACCCTGATTTTAGTACGGTGCAATTTGTTACTTCTTCTAAGTGGCTTTTTGTTTCTGAGGAGAATGAAAAGGCTATACTTGTGCCCCCAGCACAGCATAGTGGTAAAATTCCGTTTTCTTCAGATGCATGGAACAATGAAAGCATAGTGCCAATCATATGGGGAGCATATAAGTATTTAATCTTTAACATTATATGAGTAACTCTTTAATATCATATTTGAACGGGGAAGCATTTGATAATCTTAAACTAGAGCTGAGAGTAGGGGAACTGGTAATCAATTTACTGCCCCATAATTATATATCCTTATTTGAGATGAGCATAAAGATGGTTGTATTTTTAATTCTAACTATTTGCTCTCTGTTGCCATTTTTTGTTGCCTCAAGCTTTCAACGTCATCACTTCTCGCTGAAATCTGAACTGGTAAGATTGTCTTTATTTAACATTCTGTTTCTGTTTTATTTTTTCTTTCTGTGTACATTGATTTAAATATTATTTCAGACAATGAATAACTTTGTTCACTATAGCAGCCAATACCTTGTTTCGACCCTATTCTTTTTGGAACAGATGTATTAAATCATGAAGGATATTGTTATGGCTATTATTGTTGTTTATGTGGTTTTCTTTGGTCAGTATTTATTTAGTATCTCTTGTTCAACTAATATTTTGCTCTAGTTTTTTGGTAGTAGAATACTGTTTTCAAGCTTCAGTATGCATTGCTCATGATTCTCTTCTCTTGTTTTAATTGTTATTTAGTGCTTCTCAGTAAAGCCTTTACCTTGTGATCCTTCAAGCTTGCCAAAGTATCCTCCTAGCAAGGAATTTGATGCCAAAGTATGGGATGAAGAAGCTAGAAGGTGTGTGTTCAAGTTTCGTGTAGAATTGTAATTGTTATAGATTTTTGCAGTTCTGGAGGGTGCCTTTGTGTGTGTGTATGTATTAAAATATCATTGAATATTTGCATCTTGGTTGAAGTATAAATGCACCCAAAGTAGTTATGATCTTCATATTTAACTAGCTTCAATATGATCGTCATTTGAAAATGCACTGGCTTATAGTCAATCTTTTTTCACCAAACAATCTTTTAATTGTAAGATTTCCAAGTGGCCTTTTAAATCAATTTGCTTTTATTTTCTCATTCTTCTGTTTTGCTTTTTAAACTCATTTCCAGATAATGATAATAAAGTTTGATGCAGATAAATTTATCTAATATTGTCTCCTACCGTTGTTCTGCTCATTGCTCAAAGGGATTCCTCTGCAGGTGGAATTCACAACAACCAAGACGAAAAGAAATATGGTTTTATTCATTGGAAGAGAAATCAATTGATGCAACCTGCAGAGGTCAGAGCCAGAGTTCATGGTAGCATTACCATGTGTCTTGGCATATGCTACAACAATCAGTACTTGTGCAAAAAATGGTATTAATTGCTCTTCAAATCTTTTATTTTTTTTCCTTTTGCTAGAATCAAGTATTTGTCCAACGATGATGATGCCATGACTTCTAATTATGCTGGTCATTATCCAATTAATCCTAATCTCAATAATCCCAAACATAAACCGCAATAGTTAATTATAATCTCTGAAGCATGGGTACTCCGAAAATGGTGCCGTATCCGTACCGGGTACGTACTCGGTACCGGTACTTCTTGGGTACTCATATAGTACGTACCCAGGAACGTACCTTTTTTTTATTTTTTTCCTTAGCTGGGTACTTGTATCGGGTACATTCCTGGACACGATTGGTCTAGAAAGACATGGGCTTCATCCAAAACGGATGAGGTCACACTATTAGAGTAAGTGAAATTTAGGGTTTTTTCTATTTTTTTTAAATCCTAGAGTACCTTGCTAGTACTCATTTGGACTTCTCTTCCATCTTCTCATGCGTTTGTCGTTATTCTTTTTGCACTTCATTGTTCTGTTCTTGTATATGTTATGTACTTTTTGTCGAGTCACCTGGATGCTTTATTTCTTCATCATCGAGCATATTTTTGTGATCATGTCAAGAGCATGATTTTAGTAGTCATGATTTTTTGTGAAGATTTTGGTCATGTTTAATCTTATAACATTATAATTTCTCTCTTTATTTGACGTACCCGTATCTTAGTTTTTTTAGAAATGTCGTATCGCCGTACCCATATGGGTACCGGTACCGTACCCATACCTATGCAACATAGATTATAATTAATATAAGTATTTAGAACAAAGTAAATTTTGGTTTTTTATTATGCATTGGTTTCTTATTTTCTCTCCATGTGATTTCACTTTATCATCTAGAAATTTCTCATTACTACACCAGCTAATGTGAACTTTACACAGCCAGGACTGTTTGCTGCAAACGTCAAACAATAATAATAATAATAATAATAATAATAATAATAATAAATATCAATAAGAATCGCAGACTAGGTCACTCTCTTTAAGACGTTTCGCGACTCTGTCCAATGTGTGCAGCAGTATACAGCATCGTCGTCCCCAGAATAAAACAGTCCTCCAACACTGAGTTTGGGAACTCTTTGCACATAAGAGAACCCAACACTGCCTACAGACTCCTCTGAAGGCTCACTCTCATCCTCCTCTATCAGCTTCCCTTTCCCTTTACTGTCATTGGCCTCCTGACGAGCTCGTGCTCTCCGAGATGGCATCTTTACATCTAATATCATATTCTCCACTGTCCACCGGTGAGGTCGTTCTGCAGATGTCTCTAAGGAAGTCACATACCCGAGGTATGTTCCCCATTGGGTCTCGGGGTTCACTATCCACCCCTCGTCCTCTCTCCCTCGGGGTAGCAAGCTCAGTCTACGGACCTTGGTTAACCCACTCGGTAGGTTGTCCATCTATATGAATCATGTTCCAAAGATAGCACAAAACATATAGGCAAGGGTGAAAAATCCTCATACACAGATTATAAAGCATAGTGACAACAGATAAGAATCAAGTAAATTAGACTTATCAAACATAACTTACATCATACATTTCTATACCATTTACCTTTTCTCAGCACAAAAGTATATAATCTCTCTGCTAATGAGACATTCTCATATACACAAGGAAAACAATCACAGTCACAACATATAACTTAGCATCAAGCAATATATCATCAACTCATATATATTATAATGCATGTCACTTCTATTTCCCTCACATCACCCTCATAGTGCTCCAAGGAGACTTCCCTACCTCCAACACCTTTGAGTGATTGGCTGTAGCAAACTTAACAGACTTATCAGAGAGTCCCTCTAGACTTCATAATAAACATTCAGATAAGCTACATCTCACCATATCATGAATAGTCAAGCCAGTCAGATTTTTCCATGCAGGGTTGTGCGACTTGCCTCGGCTCGGGGGATATCGCCTGCCTGGCCATCTGAGGGGTTTCACAACCTGGATAATCCCAGTAGGCAACTGTAGCTCAACTATCCCTATTCTCAACCCTCTCTGGGTTGTAATGCTCATCTCATGGCCTCATGTCAATTCTGTTTCTCTTTCTGCAAAATGACACATCACATTAAGCATACAAAGTAATCATCTCAAGCATTTTTAAACTTTGGTTTCTCTTGTAATTTCATTAACCTCTTCTCTAGGTTATCTCTTGCACAATCACTTATAACCTTCTCTCTTGGTTATAATATTCTCATCTCTTGTATTATTCACATCTCTTATAATATTCACATCAACATGTCTCTTCCTCTTTCATTCATACCCTTTATTAATCTTTGTCTTTTTAACAAAAATAGCATTTTCTAAATCCAATATTTTTGTTAAAAATAAATTAACTAAAATACTTGCCAATCTTTAGATTCAAAAATAACATTTTTCCCTTAAAAGAGATTCATTTAAAAATCTGAAAAAAATGGTTTTTATAAAATTTTGGGCTGTTTATTTTCCAGATTACAAAACTGTTCACAGGCACGAGGAGTTTCACACCCGCGGTTCAGACAGCTCTGTCCCCTGTTTTCCAGATTTCACAGCTTCGAAAATATACACACCCAGGGCATGACAGATTCGAGTTTTACCAAAATAAAACCATTTAGAATTATTCTTAACATGATTTAGCTTAATTAGAACCAATTACACATAAAGACATTCTCTTAACTTAATTCAAAAGCTCAATAGTTATATTCAATCACAACCCACCATATTCTCAACCATGATCCAAGATTAAACTCATGTCACTAAGCTTAAGAAAAAATAATCACAACATCAACCACTCAATTAATTCAAATCAAGTCATATAGCCAAGGTCATCATGCACACCACATAGAGCAAGATCATCTCACACAACACAATTATTTCTCCACAATCAAGAGCAACCCACATCAAAGGCAAACCCATCTCAATTACACAAAGATCAAACAATCCAAATCCATCATCAAGCTAATCTTTCATGACAAGCCACTAAAGAAAATTTCATATTAAGCATGAACACGTCTCTTGGGTCATCCAACACCATAGGAACAAAAGAGTACTTACCTTAATGATCAACATGCTCTCTAAATAAAATTACTAGCTTCTTGCACTAACCACCACAAACATAGCACACATATGTCAACCAAGCTCTAATAACCTTGTATAAGAAAGTCTCCCCTTACCTATTCCTTTAGCTTGTGTAAGAAAAGCCCTAGCTCCTAGCCCTTCTTCTTCCTCTTCTTCTCCTTCGTGATTGACTCCTTCCAAATCAAACACAACACATCCAAATACCAAATAAATTTACTTATTCCATGGTTAATCTTTAGCACATGAAAGATGAACTTAAGATGAACCAAATACAACCTAAGCTCATGAACCATGCAGAAAACAATGAAAACTTAATCTATGGAGTCCTTACCAAGTACCTTGATAGCTTGAAGATCCCAAAATCAAGAGCAAATCCTTGGAAAATTTGATTATTTTGGGTGAAACTTAAAGAGAAAAGTATAAGAAAACTTGTGGTGTAAGAGCAAGATGAGAAAATGCAACAAGAAGCTCTTCCTTCCTCTCTCCCTACTTGGCCTCCCTCTCCTTTCCTCTTGCCCAAGATTTTTTTTCTTAAGTTATCATTAGTAAAAAATCAATCCTTGGATTTCTTCCATTGGTTAAAAATTGTGAGTCATGGAATTAAAAATGTTCCACACCCTTCTAGACACAACCAAGGGCGTGCAGCTGTCCAAGAAGCAAGGTAAGTATTTTTTTCACTTTTAACCATGGTTAAAGGTAAATAATAGTAACAAAAATGTGGTAACTTTTGTATTTCATGGTAAAATTTGTCCAAAAATTACCTATTCAGGATAAAAACTCTCATGACTCTTAAAATAAGCCTTAGACCGCGAAATTAATGTGCCACAAAGGTCTTGGTTCATAAAAATTAAGTTTAAAAGCATTACGGTAATTCTTCGGTTTCACCGTAACCCATAAATTAGGGTTAAACTGCACTTTCTCTGAAAAATTCCAGAAAATTTTTAAAAATCATAAATATTATAAAAACACTCTTGGTTACTCTTTTGGTTGATTTTGGATCATTATCTAAGCTTGTGGCATTCATTTGTTCTCCCGTTTACCATGTTATCAGTCTACAGGGACCAAAACCGCAATTCTTGATCTGCTATTCTAAAAATTCCCAAAATAAATTCTAAAATTCTAAAATAATATAAAACATCCTTTGGCTTCTCCAAAAATATTTCGTAACTTGTTCTGGTCTCCAAACCAACTCCCGGTTCAGCCTAGTCATACTACAGAGACCAAAACGGTAACAAATTTATCCATTTTTTCAGAAAATTCTCGAATAAATTTCTAAAATTATCAAATATTGTAAAATCACTATTTGTACCTTCAAATCTTTTTCTTAGCCTCAATCTAGGGTCTCTACTTCACAATTCAACCAATCCGTCTATTTACCGTAAACAGATTTCTGTCTGTATCTAAACGTCCGACTTAAACTACTGATTTCTAACATCAGGAAAACTTTGTCCATGAAATTAATCTTCCTAAAATTTATCTAATATGCACAAAGCACATATTACACATATAAATTAAAATTAAAATAGAATCAAAAATTACGGACGTTACACTCATTACTAGGACTGCTAGTAAACCTATATAGTAACTGAAGTGGCATCTAACGTCACAAGAAGGGGGATTGAATGAAAATTTCCAACCTATGATAACAAATGCATCACTGATGTTTTACTCAAGTGAAACACTTGGTTGTCAAAAGTTGGTTCAGAAGGTTAACCCATGATGTATGTGGCATGCATGTGTATGAACATGCAATGATCTTCTAAGTAAACTTAGAATAATCATTCTCATCTTTAGAAGATAGTTTAAGTCTTTTATGGTATAGCGAATAATTGAATCTTCTGTGATGAAAAGCTTTGATGTTATGCATGATGTAAAACAGAGAAGATTCATTTATTAAGAATGTACTCATTATTCTCATGTTAAAAATGTTTTGGTTACTGCATCAGAATGTTCAACACATAACTCAGAATGTTTATAGGTACAACATTCTAAAGCTAGATTTTCTTTGAAATACTTTTATCTTGAAATCATGAATACTGATATTTTGTCTTCTGAATATAAAAGGTTCACAGAGATTTAAATGCACGTTCAAAAGATGAGAAATCTTTGTTCTATATTTGAAAGATATTGTTGTTCAGAAGATTTTGCACTTTGAGAGGGTTGTTGTGTAGAAAACTTCTTAATAGTATTTTAATGCACAAATCTCGTTTCATGATTTTCTAAAACTTCTTAACTTGAAATTTAAATCACTTGAACTACGTCAAGATGTATTTGACAAATAGTAGAGATCATACAGTTTAAATCTACAGATTAAAACAAGTTAAACATGTTAAAAATGTTGACAGAACATTGTGAGAATGAACAGAACATTCTGAGAACGAACAGGACATTCTGAGTATGAGCAGAACATTCTGAGCATAAACATGTTGATGCAAAATATAAATGAGTAAAGGGAAAGAAGATTTTGCACAGTTATTTTATCCTGGTTCACCCGTCAAACTTTGGGCTACGTCCAGTCCCCACACACAGTGAGATTTTCCATTATGTAAATTAGGGGTGGGCATGGTGCAGTTTATCAAAGAAAACTGAACCACACTGAACTGAACTGGAAACTAGTTCAGTCAAACCAAACTGAACTGATTTCAGTACATCTAGAACCGAACTGAATTGGGTTTTAAGTTTGGTGCACCTAGTTTCAAATTCACAAACTGAATTATTTTTTGAACTAAACATTTTGAACTGTGTTGCTAGCTAAACAATTCAAAGTGGTGCCCACCGTTAGCAAAACATAGACACACTATGTCCTAGCATTACTAGTTGAGTAGTAGATTGTTTGTCCACTGATTGATGACCACTAACGCTAAGCCATGGAACCGCCAATGCAACGTCCACCACCATCTCCTGGGCCGCGGCAGCTTCGCAAGGTGTACCAGGCCCTTTTCCTTATCGACGGCATCATTGTCTCCGTCAAAGTCATCAACAAGTCCAAGATCGTCAACGCCGCCATGGATGCCTGCATCATCCCAAGATCGACGCCATGCGCCACCTCGACCAACATCCCAACATCCTCCAATCCACGAGATCATGGCCGCCATCTTCGCCATAGTCGAGTTTGCTTCCAGCTGGAATCTTCTCTCCGCCATCTCATGCAAAGAACAACTACCGGAGTCCACCACCTGCTATCGACAGAATCTCCTCTATGCCATCCTACAAACAAGAACACTATCAAAGGGAGGGAGGGAGGGAGAACTGAAGTAAACTGGGCATTTTTTATACATATTGTTCATTCAGTTCAGTGTGAACCTTTTTCACCGAACTGTGTTTGTAGAAGAGTACAGTTAGTGAACTGTGTTTAAAAAAGCAGTTTGGTTCGTGAATTGGCATTAAAAGTTCGGTTAATAGCAGAGGAGTCCAGTTTGGTTCTAGGTGCGGTTCAGTTTTTTTATAGTTTTTTGAACATCCCTAATGTAAATCACTTAATATAAGTATTCTTTCCTTTGTCTCTTCAGGCACATACACTTAGTATTCTTTCTTTGCCTCTTCAGGCACACACTTAGTATTCTTTCCCAAGCCTCTCTGAGCTCACTAAGTATTCTTTCCCAAGCCTCTCCAGGCTTCAAGTATTCTTTCACTGCCTCTTCAGGCATTCACGTAGTATTATTTTTCCTCAAGCCTCTACAGTTTTCATACAACACATATTTTCTATTTCCAAGCCTACACAACAATTTTCTTACCCCAAACCTCACCTAACCCAACTAGTTTGAGAGGACTCTCATCTCACAGATGATAAGTAATGTGTTTGTGGTTGGAATGCAACTTCACGACACTCTTTGAGTGGATTACCATTGAAGTACAAAGTTGTGGTCACTCCTTAACATTCTTTCTGATATGAGAATATTTTTCTCTGATATGAGAATGTTCCTTCTTGGTGAGAAGGTTGCTGGAGTGGGAAAGATGAAGAGAAATGATCTTTAAATCATGTTTTGGTGTGTATAATCTCTCTCCCTCACGTTTTGCAGCTGCCTTTTGCGTTTATATACTGTTCCCAAGTCAATATAACTATTATATGACTGTTGGGTACCTTTTCTGTTACTTTTGACTGTTACTGCAATGTTGTCGTCCTTTTCTGAAAAGCTGTCAAACTTTACAGCTGTCACCGTGAACATTCTGACGAACATTCTGATGAACCTTTTGACGAACATTCTGATGAACGTTCTGAGGTTTCTTCTGCTAAGGCTTCTGAGCAGATTTCTGATGAAGCTTCTAAGTGGATATTTGATGAAGCTTCTGAGAAGGTTCTGAGAATGTTCTGATGTGAACCTTCTGGTGAACATTCTGATGTTCAACCTTCTGATAACTTTCTTAGCTATCAGATGTGTTCTTCTTCTTGATATTCATCAAGCTTCTATCTTTAAGATGTGTAAGAACACTTGTACCTTAGATGTGGTGGTACTTCTTTTTTTTAAAACTTCCTGTGAAACCTTCTGATAGTTGTACTATGCTGTTTTCAGAAAAGGTTTAGCAAGTCTTCTATTCCTGACCATTCTTTGACTCTGAGCAACCTTCTGGTTTTGAGAAGTCTTTCATTTTTGACTTTCTCATTTCTTTCTCAGGTCATTGACTATCCACATCAGCTCTTGTACTTTTCAAGTCTTGGATGTCTTGTCTTTGGTCTTTGAGATTGTTCATGTTGGTGCACTTGATTCTTCTGAGAATGTTCATAATTCTGAGCTCATATGAACATTTTGTCTTATTCTTTCTTGAGCATTCTTACAGGCATATATGGATGTACCTATACTTGAACATTCTTGACCTTGAGCAATATTCTAACTTGAGAGATTCTTCATGTCCGACTTTCTTATCATTCTCCCAGTATATTGATCTTCCATAAAACATATTTGTGCTTCTAATATCTTGAAAGTCTTTGCTTTGGTCTTGCAAGGTGTTCATGTTGGTGTACCTTGAATCTGCTGAGAATGTTGGTTGTTCTAAGTCTTCTAAACTTTCTGAACTTGTTTCTTCTGTGAGACTTAAACCTTCTTGATTTGATATAAGCTTCTGATAAATACTACAGACTTTGATTAATAAACTTTTGATGTTTCTGTAGTAATCTTCTGATGTGATGAACAAGCTTCCAATATTGAAGAACGTTCTGAACTAAGAACATTTTGAACTATGAAACTCCATAGAGGATTGTCTTCTAAACATTCTGAGATTAGAGAAGATTCAGTGAATTCCTTCCTCATAAACATTCTTAGCTAAGAGTAACCTTCTGATCTGAAAGTCTTTACACCATTAACTTTCTCATGATTCTCTCAGAGCGATAACCTTCCATTTGACATATTTGCGCTTCTTGAACCATAGAGGTCTTTACTTTGTTTGTGTAGAATGTTCATACTATGTCGTGTCATGAACCTTTTGAGAATGTCCCTTGTTCTAAGCCTTCTAATCATTCTGAGATTATTCTAACCGTGAGGCTTGAACATTCTGATGGTGTACCTTGTAGACACTTCTTGACATTCATGTTCTTATACAACATTCTCAAGCACACCATTAGTAGATCACCATTTAGAACACTTATTATTTAGTTCAGAAGGTTTGTTTTCATTAAAATTATATCCTAAAGGGTTTTGGAGTCAATAGTAACCCCCACAACATAAGCTATATCAGGCCTAGTGAAATTAACAACATACTGAAGGCTGCTAATGATGTTCGCATACTCAGATTGATAAACATTGTCACCAATGTTCTTGAACATCTTGACACTAAGATCATAGGGGTGCATGCTGGTTTACTATCAGAGTAATTACATATCTTTAAAACCTTCTCAATATAATGAAACTGATTTAAAGAAATATCATTTCAGTTCTAGTAATTTTAATTCCAAGAATTACATTTACTTCCCATGGTCTTTCATGTCAAAATTTTCATAAAGCATATTTTTGACATTTTTCACAACACGAATATTAGAACAAAATAAGCATGTCATCCATATATAAACAAACAATAGTGCAAACATAATTCTCTGATTTATAAAATATGCTCTTGTCACTTTCGTTAATATTACAACCATGTAAGATCTATAACTAGATTATCAAATTTCTCATGTCGCAACATATATGCTTGTTTCTTTTTTTTTGGGTAAACAACATATATGCTTGTTTCAAGCCATATAAATTACGTACTTAAATAAATCTCATGACCAAAAACAACAAAACCAAAAATATAGAAAATATCTTCTTCAACATTATAAACATAAAAATCAAGACAAAAACTGAGCCACATATGCTCTTATACTTCTTCCAGATTCATATAACAAATCATTATTAGAAACACTTGTTCTAATTAGTGCATTATAAGAAGTAGAACCTCCACTATTTTTTAATTTAAACGAAAAATGGTTTTCAAAACAATCAACATCATTTGATTCAATAACAATTTTTTTATTTAAATCATAAAATCTATAAGCTTGGCTATTAACAACATAGCCTATAAAAATACATTCATATGCAATAAAATGACGACCAATAAAGCATTGCATATATCAGATGTAAACATATTCATGTTCAAAAAACAAATAATTTAAACATGTCAAAAACATCACTTTTACTTTTCATAAGGTATACATATGTGAAATTAGAGCAATCATTAATAAAAAATTATAAAATAAAATTTTCTATTTCTAGTTAATACTTCATCAAATTCACATATATCAAAATGTAACAAATATTCAAGAATTTCAATTTCTCTACAAGGAGCTTTAGTAATTTTAGCTTGACTACAAAATTCACAATATCAAATTCAATTATAGAAAAAATAAGAATTAATTTCAAATCATATTTTTCTTGCAAGGGTGCTATTCTATTTACAAGCATGAAAAACACAACTATAGAATAAAATGTGATAAAACCAAAATTTGCTTTTGACCCCCTTTTTTCCTTGTACAATTTGTTCCTCTTTTTATAGCCATAAAATACATAATAAGCAATTAATCAAATTAAATAAGCTTTAATTAGATCAAAACAACTTAAAAGGCTTGAACGGCTATAAAGCAACGGCATTGAGACATAAAGTTTTCAATACTAATAAAAAGAAACCAATGTGTAGAAACTAAAAAATAAAAAACTATATTAATGCTAATTTTTTTTTAAAAAAAAATCATTCAATAACTAATTTGAACATTCCATCACTAGCATAATTCTTCCTTACAAAAATATTATTCTTTGTAAGGGTATACAAATCAGTCTCTATGGTTTGAATAAACCGACTTTGTCAAGAAGATAACCCGAAACTAAGTTCTTTCTCACCTCTGGAGTATACATACACAATATCTTAAAAAATCACAGTCTTTTCAGAGATAAACTTCAATTCCACTTTTCTTGTCCCAAAACACTTTCTAATTCTTAGCAATAAAATAAGTCTTAACAGAGACATATCATAGCAGACGTGACGTGTTGCATCAGTGTCTACCCACCACCCCTTGGATCCACCAACAACATTGACCCTTAAGTCGGCAGTTTCTCGCCAAATGACCAGGCTTACTATAGTTATATCAGTTAAACTGTCATGAGAGGAGTTTATTTTTCAGGACAACAAAAGTGGATTGGATAACAAGAACCTCATATTTTTATCTTATTTTCGGACTTCCTCCTCTATACACAATTGAGTAATTGAATTTTCAAGAGAAAACTCTTTGGTTTTATGCGTGAGGGTATTCTTAAAAACCTTTCCAGCTATGAAGTAATTTAACAATCATTACAACTACTCAAAATTGTTCATCTAAAACGATACCCGAAGAGGATTTCATGAGCAATTTTCGGAGTTTGTGAGAAGGAGCTTCTACAATTTGTTGAGATCATTGGAACATGCTCAGCAGGCATGGCAGAAAATAAAAATCGTCTTAAAATTGTTGCTGCAAATGTCGAATAATAACAAATAATAATAAATATCAATAACCAATAAATAAATAAGGCTGAGTCGCGGATAGATCGCTCTCTTTAAGACGTTTTGTGGCTCTGCCAGATGTGTGCAACAGTATACAACATCATCGTCCCCAAGATAAAACAGCCCTCCAACATTGAGTTTGGAAACTTTCTGCACATAAGAGAACCCAACAAACCAACAACTACTAACACTCAAACTACTCAGTATCTCAAAATAAAACAGAGAATTTTAGAAATTCTTTCACTGTTTCAGAAAAAATTTCTTCTCCTTCTTTTCCTCCTAGGGATGTCACCTTTTTATAGGCAACAAAAGAAGACAATCAACTTGAATGATGTTAAAACCCATTAACTCAAATTAAACCAAATTGATTGAATTAAAACCGATTGAACGGAAATATTAGGAATGACTAATGAGGCAACGTTCAGAACCTTAAATAATTACATCAATGTTGAACGACAATGTAAGAAATGAAGCAAAATATATCAACCAATTTTCTATCAATTATATATTAATAGCTTAAAATATTTTTTTAATAAAAATATCCAACAAGAACTATGGATCTTTTTTGACATTTGGGGTCATGGATCATTATTCCCATAATATTGAAAGATTTGAAAATGAAAGTACTCAATCTCCTCCGAGCAGTGGACATATCAGGCTGGTCTTAGCTTAACTTGAAAGCCTGTTATTTTCTCTCTGTACGAGTTATCAAAAATTTGGCTCTGAAATTTGTACCAAACATTTCTATATACTAGAATCAAATATGTTAGAATCAAATAAAGACATGCTAGCTAGTTTACACCTTGACTTCAACCTTATATCTCATGGCCCGTTGCTGTTACTTTTGTAATATATATATATATATATATATCTTTTGGACAGGTTCAACACTTATATCTCATGGCCTGGAGCTAGTTAGTAATAGATTTTTTTGCTTTTAATTTTCATTTGTGCTCCATATATATATATATGGTGTTTCTCAGTGTTTTTGGTAATCGATAAGTTTCTTAGTGTTATGTTAAATGTGTTTGGTTTTATATAGAGAAAATGCATTCTACTAACATTGGAGAACGAGTTACGTTCCCATGGCATAAAAGTATTCCTAATGAAATTTTAAACCAACAAAAGAAGGTTATTATGGCGTAGAGCAGAGTGTGCAGGGGATGATATGATTATGATATGCTATAGTTCTTAATCTTATCGAATCAAATATGTTGCAAATGATGAGAGCCAGGATGAAAGGGACTACGACACTGCTCCTCATTCTTAGTTTCAAAGATATATTAGATAGAACAGAAGAGATTTGCTTTTATATTTAGGGCCTGTTTAGATTGGCTTATGCAGAGTTTATGAACACAGCTTATGACTGATTCATAAGCTGTTTTGGGCTTATTTTTCATAAGCTACCCATGATAGCTTATTAAAACAGCTTATGACTTATATAAAATAAGTTTCACTATAATTTTTTTTCAATTATAAAAGTAGCTTATACAACTTATGCCATAAGCAGTAGATAAGCTTGTTATCCAAACAGGGCCTTATTTGAGTTTTGAAGCATGCCTTTTTGTTTATCCTTTGCATTGCTTTTGTTTTAACTTGAATTAGTATATTTGGTGATTGCGTTTGGCACCCCTCTTTCTTCTATGCAATAACAAGCATCCTTGGTCTTATATGTATCAAGTTATAAAAGAACCAGCACTCCTTCAGAAGATTTTCATCTCTGCAAAAAGAGGATTCACAAGAATTATCATTTGCCTCCATGGCTTTTCCACTTTCCAACTTTGCCACCCCTTCAAGAGTTCTGGATTTATATGGGGTCTTTTTGCATCTAGTATCACTTAATTGAATGTTGTACAAGTGAGGTTAATATTTTGACTATAAAGAATGCATGCTGATGAAACTGTGCTTTCTTTTAATAGATATATGTAGCTTTTGTAGAAATTAGATCTACTATTTCAATCTTTATTCTTTACCAACTTATTAATGACTTTGTGGGTTCATGATGTATTTAGGTAAGAAAAATTGATTCCTTTTTTTTTTTTAAAAAAAATTGATATATTTATTGAAAAGCATGTGTTGTATTTTTTAGTATTTTGCCTGATTTCTCCCCTGTTTTTGGAGAGGATCGAAAATTTTATTTAATGGAGGTTGCAAAGTTTAACAGTAAATTATGAATGAGTAACATTTTTTTTAATGCATGCGAGTTGGTAACATTTTTTATATGTTACAAAAAATATAAATTGGTAACATTTTTTAAATGTTACTATTGGTACTCTAAAATGTTGCTAAAGATATAAATTGGTAACATTTTTTAAATGTTACTAATGGTGCTCCAAAATGTTGCTAAAGCCTTTTAGTAACATAAACTTTATACTACATTTGCTAAAATGTTGCTAAAACCAAATGGTAACATTTTAGCATGATTTAGTAACATCTTTCAAATGATTTTTCAAATGTTGCTAAATCTCAAATATGTTGTACTGTGAATATTCTACAAATCAATGAAGCCTTCTAAAAATAGAAAATCAATAATGGAAGGCTGAATCATCTGAGAAAAGTACAAGAAGGTCATATCATTTCAAGATTCTCAGTTTAAAATGTTTGAAAGACAAGTTTCTCTGAAGATTCATAGCTAAGAACGTTCTCAATTCTGAACATTCTTCAATATTTGAAGCTTATCCACTTAACATTAGAAGATTGTCAAGACATAAGAAAAATGTCAGGAACTACAAGACATATCAAAGAAATCTTTGATGTCAAAATAACAAGTGGAACTCATGAAACTATTTCTGACAAAGGGAGAAACATAAAATGCATATAAGAATGTTCAAGCCTTAGAAAATATTTAGTCTCAGAACGATCAGAATGTTAAGAACAAGAAACATTCTTAGAAAGTTCATAGTACACCTACATGAACGTTATGCAAGACTAAAGCAAAGACTTATAAAATTTCAGAAGTGAGGATATGTTTTATGGAAGGTTATCAATCT
This sequence comes from Glycyrrhiza uralensis, assembly GCA_030159175.1. Taxonomy (NCBI): domain Eukaryota; kingdom Viridiplantae; phylum Streptophyta; class Magnoliopsida; order Fabales; family Fabaceae; genus Glycyrrhiza; species Glycyrrhiza uralensis. The sequence continues at coordinate 28,002,590 of BRZY01000003.1, forward strand.
GAGAGAATGATGAGAAAGTTAGTTATGAAGACTCTCTCTGGTCAGAATGTTGCTCATAGTCAAGAATGTTCAAGAACAAGGGATTCGTTAAACATTCTCACATGTCAGAATGTTGCATTCATCAAAGGGTTCAAAGGAAAATCACAAAGCATAAGAGTACCACCATATCTTTGGTAAAACTATTCTCACACATCATAAATTATAAAGCTTGAAGAATATCAAGATAAAGAACACATCTTATTGTCAAGAAAGCTATCAGAATGTTGACATCAAAATCTTCATCAGAATGCTGATCAAAATTTTCATCAAAATGATCATCAGAATATTGATCAGAATGTTCATTAGAAACCTTATTAGAAGCTTTATTAGAAGCTGCACTAGAACATTCTCAGAAGGTTTGCAGCGATAGCTGTAAAGCTGACAACTTCTCAGAAAAGTACGAGAAGACAGCAGCAACATTCTAAATTGCCAAAACAAAGTCCCCCAACAGTCATATAACTATATTGGCTATGGAACACTATATAAACATAAAAGGAAGCTGCAAAACGTGAGGGAGAGAGATTATACATGTAGAATCATGATTTAACAGTCATTTCTCTTCATCCTTCCCACTCTAGCAACCTTTTCGTGTCAAGAAGGAACATTATCATATCAGAAACAATGTTAAGGAGTGATCACAGCTTTGTACTTCAATGGCAATCCACTCAATGAGTGTCGTGAAACTGTATTCCAACCACAAACACTTTATTTATCATTTGTGAGATGAGTGTTCTCCCAAACTAGCTTGGTTAGGTCAGGTTTGGGTAAGGAAGTTATTGTGTTGAGCTTGGAAAAGCTTGGAAATAGAGAATATGGGTTGTATGAAGCCTGTAGAGGCTTGAGAGAAAGAAAACTACGTGAATGTCTGGAGAGGCAGTGAAAGAATACTTAAAGCTTGTAAAGGCTTGGCAAAGAATACTACGTGAATGCCTAGAGAGGCAGTGAAGAATACTTAGTGTATTTGTCTGAAGAGGCAAGGAGAAAAAATATTTGTGAAGGGCTGAAGAGGCTGTGTGAAGAAATACTTGTATTAGTGATTTGCATAATGGAAAATCTCACTGAGTGTGGAGATTGGATGTAGCCCGAGTTTCAATAGGTGAACCAGAATAAATCAACTGTGAAACTTCTTCTTTCCCTTTGCTTATTTAAATTCTGCATCATTATTTTCATGATCAGAATGTTTGTATGTGCTCAGAATGTTCTGTTTGTGATCTGAATGTTCTGCTCATTCTCAGAATGCTTAGAATGTTCTAAAGAGCTTATGAACTTTAAAACATAAACTACCAACATTCTCGACATGCTTAACTTGTTTTAATCTACATATTTGAATTGCTTAAACTCTACTAATTGTCAAATACATCTTGAATCAGTTCAAATGATTTACATATCAAGTATAGAAGTTTTAGAAATCATGAAACTAGATTTGGGAATCAAAATACTGTTAAGAAACTTTATGCACAATAACCTTCTTGAATGCTGTTTATTTCACAGTGCAGAATCTTCTGAACAAAGTTATTAAGTAAAACAATATTTCACTTACCTTTTGAATATGTATTTAAACCTCTGTGAACCTTCTATATTCAGAAGACTAAATATCAGTATTCATGATTTTAAGATGAAAATATTTTAAAGTAAATCTAGCTTCAGAATGTTGAACCTACTTTCTAAATAAACCTTATGAGTTATATTTTGAACATTCTGATGCATTAACTAGAACATGTACTTTTTTAACAACTGAATCTTCTCGATTTCACATCATGCCTAACGTCAAAGCTCTTGACTATGGAAGATTCAATTATTCTAGGTTTACATAGTAGATCACTACATGTTCACGCACATGCATGCCACATACATCATAGGCTAACCTTCTCAACATGAACCTAACATTCTCATCACTAGGCCTTAAAGCAACCAGAGTACACCGGGTGTGTTGGGGCGATGGGATTTGGGGTCTCTCATAGAGACTGTTTCACAACCCCTAAGTGGAAGAAAGTATTCGATGAAGAAAACATTGCGACCGTGCAAAAGAAAATTTTTGGGACCGGGCATATATAATCAAAGCACCGGGACCGGGCAAAAGAAAAGAACCGGGACTGGGCAGAAGAAAAGCATTGGGACTGACCGGCAGAAGAAAAGCACTCCTGGGTCAACTAGGACAACAACAAAAAATCCTGAAAAGGCTGTTCAACAAAATCAGCCACCTATTCAAGGAAATCAACAGGCTTAAACATTTTTTGAGAAGGTTCAACAATATGTGAATGATGTTTTGCTTGAGGAAAATAGAGCTCTGCATGTTGAGATAACCCGGACATCTTTTGGATATGAGACTTAAGAGATCCTCTACCAGAGGAGGTCATCCAACTTTTCAAGCATGACTAGCTTGGCTCCTCTGTTATTACTATGTACATGAGGTACTTTAAACTACTCTAATTACTTTATTAATCATTTAATTTGCTTACAGGTTTCGTCCATGTTATAGTTAATCCAATTTTATTATACTGTCTTAGATGCTTGTTCGAGGTTTGCCCATATCATCAACGAAATTACTTCCTCTTGTCACCAGCAATGACATGTGGAAATTTTAGTGATTCAAGACCTCAAGACAAGTTGGTTCTTGTGTCATGGAATACATGGTGAGAGACCTTATAATTTCAAAGATACATACCTTTATTTCGTTATGCTTTAATGTGTTTGTTCGCTAACTAATTATTGATTTTTCGAGTGAACATTGGGTGTTGGTTGCATTCAAACCTCTCAAAGCGGTCATATACTATTTGGATTCTCTGAAAAGGGACACCGATTGGCAACTGATAGGCACACCCATTTACAAAGATATCAATAAGTAAGTAGTCATGTGTGATGTGCATGCATGTGTTTTCAAATTTATTACTTACAAAATTTAATTTATATCTGTTTTTCTTAGTGTTGTAGAGGAGTTCCTAAAGGCCCAAAAATTAAAAGTTTGTACTCAACCTGAATGGAAAATAATTCAGGTATATTTTTACAAAATTAAGGCTCATGATAATTATTTGCAAATATTAATTTGTTTTGATTAACCAAGACTGTATTTATTTTGTAGTGTCCAAAACATGACAACAGCATCGACTACGCGTACTTTGTCATGAGATTCATGACGGAGATTGTCACCATAGATGTGACGAAAATCCAAGTCATGGTGAGCAATTTTGTTAAGATTTCTACTTTAGTTGAAGAATTTTTTCATGCATATATGTTAATTAATTGAGATAATAACTTGGATTTTCCCCCAATACATACTAGGGTATTGGTTTAAAACATATACTGCTGAACAATAGACTGAAGTTGTGGAACAATGGTGTAAATATGTGCATGAAGTAATAATTCATACATAACCACAACAATAAGACGAAGATCATCAAGATAAAACTTCATTGATTTATTTGTCCATATTATAATTGTGTGTGTGTGTGTATGTATGTGTATGTGTATATATATATAGGAGGAATACATTTACTCTATGAGTAACTCTGGTATATATTTGTTTGGTAACGATACACATATGTATATATGTTCATGTTCATATTTGTGATATGATATTAATTTGAATACTGGGAATACTGGGAAAACAAAATAATATTTTTTTAATATTTTTTAATATATATATATATATATATATATATTTCAACAACTGTTTCTTCAGTAACCATTGTTGTGATGTATGGATACAAGCACTGCACTTGCTTTCTGCGCGTTGTCTGGGAGGAAACGTGGGCAGGGTTTATGTGACAAAGTAATAACGCTTCGTAAGCATTGTGGTAAGACCGCGTTTAAACAATAACAGGGTGATCAATGTAAAGTCCCAAAATTTCACTCTATGAGAAAGAGTATTAATTTTAGAAGATTAGAATTAATCTTAGGATTTCAGATTAAGTATAGATAGTTTAGAGTTGACGTAAACGTCAAACGGTAAAATACGGACATTCTGAACAGTCAGAATAAGCGGAAATGAATATGGAAAATTCATGTTAGGTTCCAAAGAGTATTAGAAGATAGATTATGAGTTATTTGGATGTTCAGAAAGGTTTTAGACACTAAGTTTGAATTTTAGCAGAAGAGATAAAAAGGAATTACAGTTTTGGTCCCTTTAGGAGAAACTCTGTATTCAGTAAATTAAGAAAGGAATTAGATACTGGGAAAAGAAAGGTAGTTAAGGATAAGACTTTAGGATAGAGTATATTCTATATAGTATAGAGATAATAAGATTTGCTTCATATTATAGTTCTAAACGGTAAGATAATAAAAGTCTTATATAGACTTCCGTATGCTATTTTTCGTCAATTATTTGTTTTTAATAAATTTGTGTGAACTAAGTGCTAAGTAATTTATGGTACTCTTAGAATTATGATATTAGAATACTTATCAAATTATTTTATCAAAACAGATGCTTTTTCTTCACCGTTTGAGTTTTTACAGAAAATCATATTCTACCGTTATTAATGGATAAGACTTTAAATAGAGAAAGTATGCCAAACCAACCCATAATTTAATCTTCCTTCACAAAAGTTTCTTATTTTAATATTTTTGATTTTTCAAATTTTTATGGGATTTTTGGAAAACTTTCAAAAAATACCAAAAAATACAGTAAACGGGTACGTATTGCGTATAGAACTTGCTATACAGTATATGAAAATTTCGAAAAAAAGGTCCCAAACAATTTTTATTTTGTTTTTTATTCTTTATTTCATGGTTTTTAAAAATATTTCTAGACAAGATTATTTTTCTACTGTTTGGACTATTTTACGCTGTATATTCACCGTATAAAAGCGAATAGGAAGTAAACGGGCTTGAAATAAAAACTGGGAATTTTCAAAGGACCTTGGAATAATTTTATAAAGTCTAAAATAGTGTTTTTGACCCAGCCACAAGCCTTGGTTATGAAGGGTTTGAATGGAGATTATTATATCATTTATTTTGCAACATATTTACCAAAACATAAAACATTTGGCTTTTGATCTAATGGTCCCCTCTTGCCCCATTTGTGTTGGCCGACCTCCCCACCTTAACAAGGACTCTTGGATGTTAATTTTTCACATGGATCAAATCCTTGTGAAATGGTTTAAGCCAATTAGAATAAATCATGTTTTAACCTATTTATTAATTAGTTAATTTGTGAGTCATGACATGCATCACCAACATTTTTAAATCCTCCCTTGCCCTTGCATGTTGGCCGCCCCTCTTGCTTATTTTGGACCCTTGGATGATGATTTTTCACTTGGATTCAATCCTTGTGAAGTAGTATAAACCAATTAGGAATTAGTTAATTGTTTTGATTTTTATTAAAAAGCCAAACCAAGGTTATGTTTTAAGCCAACCATGATTCACTTTAACCATGATCATAATTGTTTTATAAATTGTTTTATTGTTATAAAATTATTATTTTGTGATAATTATGATTTGTAGTGTTATGATGCTAAAAAATCCTTAGATTTTCGTGGGAATGAGGTGAGGAGGTAAGAATTTATTTTTAAGTATAGTAAATACACCATTATAATGACGAATTTTAGTTTACTGCAAATATGATTTTACCATAAAGAAAATACGTTTTATTATTTGTGAAAAACCCTGATATTATTTAACATGTATATGGTCAAGGGTGATGGTTAAGATTTGATTGGTTTATTAGCATGAATCTGTCTAGAAAGGAAAGAGACATTTGAAGGGGCTATTATAAAGTCCGTCTCTTTCTAGTTTGGGATCTGTATTAATACGCTATTTCACTATGCTAAATTTAGCCTTTTATAACGCCCTATTTGTAGCGCTTATTTGACAAAGCGCTAAGTAAACACAAAATTTTATTGTAGCGCTTTCGGTAGAAAACGTTACAATTGGAAATGTTTTGACCTTCTGTAGCGCTCTCTTCGAAAAACGCTATAGCAAGTATTCATTTAAATATTTATAAATAAATAAAATATATTTTTCCGATATTGTAGCGCTTTCTAGAAAAAGCGCTACAGATCTTTTAATGAATTTTCAAAACGCCGCGTGAAACCCCATCTGTCTCAATTCTTCTTTCATTTTTTTTGGAAAGGTCTGTCTCAGTTCCTTGTTCCCTTCATTCTCTCACTCTCAGCTCTCGATCGTTTGGTTGCTCTCTCTCTCTCTGCGAAATTGCTTGGCTTTCAGATCACAGAGAAATGGCGAAATCAAGCACCAACAATGTCGATCTTCGGCGAGCTTTCAGATCGAAGATCGTCTTGTCCTTCCGCGTCCCATGACTATTCGTCACTCCCAGTTTCATCGCACCCTCACCCCCACACCGACTCGTCAGGAATCGCGAGTTTGCGAGTTCTCCGTTTACCATCTTCCGGAGCGGCGACGACGGAGGGGAACGGGAACACCGGCCGAGAACGTCAACTCCATTCCAAGGTTCTCTTTCTTACCTTCAAATTTTTCAAAATAATATACAATAGGAACTTGCAATCTCGCCTAGTTTGAGGATTTTCATAATCTCGCGGTTGGATATTTATTACTTGTTTTGACTGATTAGCTATTGTTATGATTGTCTCGTTTCAGGAACTTGCAGAAGCTAGAAAAAAGAAGAGAAAGCGGAATTACACTCTTGAGCAAGTGAGTATTCTCATATTCTTATCTCTACATATTTTTTGTTTGTTTTATATTACGAGTTGAATTGAAACCATTCACGAGGTGTTAAATAATTCTTATTCTGGCTAATTAAATATCTAATATCTAAATTAACAGGAGCTTGCACGTCTATGGGAAAAGATGAGACTTCACGAGATTGCTAAAGAGGACAGAGCTAAGTATATTCCTCTAGGAAAGATGTTAAGGACTGATATTTCCTTTAGGGCATGCTAAGCCTTTATTTTTTTTAACCCTTTCATTCTCCTCATGTGTTTTTTTACTTTGTACTTTTATATAATGGAAGGCTGGTGACAGAAGCTTTGCAAAAGATGAAGGGGAAGATTCATGAGATTGCAGGGTCTCACATTTTTTCTCGTGTTCTTTAGGTATATTTGTCGGTTATCTCTCTCTCTCTGTTTTTTTCCCTCCAATTTTCAGTTTTACATCCTTTTAGAGTAGCTTGTGGGTTTAATCTTTTGCTTTCGTTGTTTTAATTGAAAGATTTGTGTTAAGCATTGTTCACAAGCTGAAAGAGATCAAGTACTTGAAGAGCTTTGGCCACATTTTCTAACTCTAGCATACAATGCATGTGTTGTTCATTTAGTAAAGAAGATGCTCGACGTTAATATCAGGGGGAAGGAGAGAAATGGCTATTGACTAGTTAATAATCAATTGTTTTTCAGTCTTAAATGAGAGGTGAAAAATATATTATCAGAGAATAAACCTTTTTTTTATATATGATTAGTTTATCATCAATTGTTTTTCAGTCATAAATGAGAGGTTGTATATTCGCATTGTCATTTGGTGTTGGTGTTTTGAAGTTGCTATTAGCCTTTCGATTTTGAATTAATTATGCTATGTAATGTTGTTTGTCAGTTGTCCAAATGGTCTCCTTATTGTAAGTTGTGTTGCTGCAGATCACAGATGCATATGTAAAGTCAACATGTTTGTCTCCTATGATTTTAGAAATGTAAAGGACAACAATGTGATTTGAGTACTCAGCTGTTATAAGTCAATTTGCTTGTATTGCTTCGCTGCAACTTTCTCAGTAAGAAAAAAATCCTGCGATTATGCTTCTGCTGTCATACATTATAGTTTTCAAATGATTTAATATGTTGTTATGATATTTGAGCTTTGATCCAATCTTAAGTGTTATTTCACTAATTAGCACTTATCACTCACTATCGTCCCCATTCACCTTTCATCAGCACCCACTATTTGGGGGTTTTATTTATTTCATTAAATTGTTCCTTCCTTGCTCCATTTGTGTGGGTCAAAGTTAATGATAAGAGGATATGAAACCTAAAACAGCAAGGCAGGGGAAGCCAAAAGGGGAAAGAGTAAGGAAAAGGCAGAGGCAAAAAAGAGTGAGCCAAGGCAGAGTTACTCAATACTCAATTAATTCAACTAATTGGTATAAACTAAGATTTAACAAAAAAAAAGAGAGAGAGACTACACAAGAAGGCCTCATTTGATGAGAAAAATAGTAAATAGATGGATAGCAGTTTGGAGAATGATTATTTGCTTTTGGTTCTATGGCTTTATTCTTTTTTAATCTTTGCTTGATATTATGCTATTGCAAGATTTCTTTTGAAGTTTCAATGATATATTCTTTGATATATGCTTTTGCAGTGGACATTTCATCCTTTCATATTGAAGAGGTGCTGGTATAGTGAAGGTTCTGCTAATAAAGGTGCTGATAAGACATCAAAAAACAAGGTATTTGTCTATTGATTTCCTACATTAATATATCTATGTGAGAGAATATCAATTGTTGCTGCTGTGTTACCTGTTTCTTAGCCACTTACATGCATGATGTGTGAGAATATGTGAATGAATTAAAGCATGGTGCTTGTAATTGTGATGTTGGCCGAATGAATTTTGGTAAAGTCAATGACTTAGTTTCCAAGCCTTAAAAAGGGGGAAATCCATAAAATTATAGTTAGTATCCATAAAAGATTGGATATTAAATTCTGTGAGAAAAAGTGCTAGAATCACCCTATATATGTGTGTTAAGATGGAATTATGTTCATTCTATGGATATCTTGATGTTGCTTGTAAAGGAATCAAAAGTGAAGTGGCCACCCAAACTATACAAAGGGAATTAGAGTCTTTAAGTTGGTTTTCTGCATAATTATACATATGGTATTGATTTAGCAGAGAAATAAGATTTCTTAAGTCTCACATTTTGTCATTGAACAGTAAGGGAAGTGTTGGAATCAAGTTAGATAGAGGTAGAATCCAATTTGGAAGCAAGAAGTGTTAGTTTTGAAGTCTTAAGTTTAAAAGACTTGCAAGACCATTGACCCACTGCATAATTGAATACAAATGACCCTTGTTACTGTCCTCATAACTCAGAAATAGTATCTAAAATTTGCTGGAACAATTCTTAGTCCAAACTACGGTGAAACTCAAAATTTGACCACTTGAGTACAAGTGTCAAAACCATGAAAAATGCCCAACTTTGAAACTGCATAACTTTCAAACTAGAAGTGCTTTTGAGATGAAACTTCCTCTAACAGTTTTGAATGTCCAAAATGTGTTAGAATGCATAATATTAGCTCATAGGAGCTGTGGATCAAAATCATGACCACTAACAGCAAAACCTTGAATTCTAAGCCTTCACAAGTGACCAAATTGCACAAATCACAAACCAATCCTAAGATTGGTATGGGAACACTTCCCACAGTTTTCTTATTCCAAAATAACATTGGATACTAAAATTTAGGTCAACAAGACTAGTATAACTCAATTTGACCCCCTAAGCAGCAAATTATAACTTATAAAGCTTCAAAAGTGGTTTTAGTTCTAACTCAATCTAGAGATGATATTGAGATGGGACTTGTCCCTACAATTTTATAACGATGAAATAAACTTAAATACCAAGTTTAAGGTCAACTGGACTAGTATACCCCAAACTAGACCTCTAGAGACCCAAAAAAAAAAATCATACTTAAAGGAAGCCAAAAGAAAGGGTGTTTGCAGAAACTATACCTAGGCTAAGAATCTATCTATAAAATTTTACATGCAGTTTATATATGACCAAATAAACTTGGCAACAAAATTTCAGGTCAATTGAGTGTTTAGAACTCAACTTGTGCAGAAAATGCTATTGGAACTAGTTAGGTGATTTAAATGAAAAGCTATTGGAAATATAAGGCAATTAACAAACAAAACATAAATTGGAGAATCATGCCCATGTATGTTATAAGCGTATAACACCGTTTGTGCTTATTTCTTATCATATGAGTTTGTTAGTGCCTTTAGTTTATACTTGTTGTCGGTGTGAATTGCTTTGATTTGATTTATTAAAATTTTAGTCTTATTTCTTCTATTTTGGTGCATGTGCCTTAGATGCAATTGTTTGCTCTGTTTTTGAAACTTATTTAAAGCTTGTCTTGAGATTGAGATTTAATGTTTCACATGTTGTGACTTAGTTTATCTTTTTATATGCTTGTGTGATTTGCATTAATATGTTAATTAAGGTTATGAGAGTGAACCTCTAGGTATGTGCATTTACCTTAGTTTTCCTGTTCAAGGACGACTTGTATATTGTATATTATGTATTGGGTTTTGCTTCTTTTGCTTAGAAAGTATTTTTATTAGTTTTATGGTGTTTGTAGCTTATGTAAGTATTTAGATAACTGATGAGTTAACAACCTATGAAATTAATGAGAAACTTGTGCTTGTTGATGTTGTTATTTAACTTGTACATGTGTTAAGTTAATGTGTTGTTTAACTTGTGTTAAGTTGATGTGTTGTTTTAGTTTCCATTTGAGTTGTATAACATTTTAGAAAATACACATATATAATTGCATTTGGTTTTGATTTTATTGGATTCTGAATTTGGTTGTTTGGATATATGATCGGCAGGAGTAAAGAAAAACAAAAAACATATTAAAAAAAAATACAATTTATAGCGCTTGTTGCAACACCCTTTCTCCAAAAAAGATATTACATCATAGTTACCAACGAATTTCAAAATAACTTAGAAAATATTTAGTGAAAACTCAACATTCCTTCTCCGAAAACGTGAGTAAATTTTTTTCTTCTTTTAACACAGAGAAGGATGGAGAAATATGTGTTAATTCTTTTCAAAATAGTTTAAGTGCAGAAGCATAACGCAATACTATGCGAAGAAGATCTCGTCTCATATATATATAAAATCATCAGAGTTTGTACAGGAAAGAATTTAAAGTAAGACAGTGAATATCTGAGCCAGTCTGGTCTCTAAACCCCTACCCAAATAACACAGTAACCGTCTAATCTTCTTGAAATCCATAACATCTACTATGCAACATCCTTCAGCTCCTCTTCTAAGAGCTAACCCCCTTCTTGGGTCAAACATCTACTCCATCATGCATCAACATAACAAAGCAGGCATGGGTGAAACTCTAAACAACCTAATAAGGAAAGTACGACCCACAGCAACACACAACACAATTACTAATGAATCATACTAAGATAACCGGTATATCAATATATCAGATAATTAGCACAATAAGAATTTCACTCAACACAACACATTTGGGAACATCCAGTGGGAACATCGCTTTCAACAAAGCATTTGGGAATATCGAGTAGGAACATCATGTGGGAACATCGAGTAGGAACATCGCTTCAACCGAAGCATATGGGAACATCGCATTAGTACTAAGCATATGGGAACATCGCCTTTCACTAGGCATATCTCTTTCACTTCCAACCACTTATAACCACTCATCTCAAACCACATAGAATCACCAGAACACAAAGCCACACTTAACAGATAGGAATTCCAAAACACACATCTCAGGAGAAACACAATCTTACCACTCAGACAAACATAAAACCATTTATTCCAGACAACTCATACGTCATTTATATTCAAGTTTCTCAAAATATATATATGGTATATAACAGTACCAAAAAGTAATTAACTTATTGAAAAGGGGTCAAAATGGAAATATTTCAAAAAATACTTGCACACCGGTTTATTTTCAGAAAAAAGCCCCTTGAAAGCTTATTTTCACAATTTCCACTGTTTAAAAACACAGAGAATACTGAATCAAAAATATATAACAGTAGAATTCATCGAGAATCCATTACCATTATATTCTCCAATTATCTTAGTCACGTATATACTGAGTCCCTAAGTTAAGAATTCCCCAAACAGCGTATCCGTATAGATCCCAGGCCAGAGAGAGACGGACTGCTTTTGCCCCTTCAAAGGTCTCACTTCCTTTCTAGACAGATCCATACTGATAAACCATTTATCTTAACCATGACCTTGTATATCAATGATAGACAATACCAGGGTTTTCACAAAATAATTAATTGTATTCTCATCGCGGTAAAATTATATTTACGGTAGTATAAATTTTGCCATTATAACGGTATGTTTACAAAAGTTTAAAAATGATTTTAACATAACCCTCTTGCTTCACGAAAATCTTGAGAAAATTTGAGCATTATAACTCTACTATTAATATTTAGCACAAAATAATTATTTAAAGGCTATAAAATCATTTATTAAGGCTTAATAGTAAAAACACCTAAAGCATACAATCCTAACACAAACAAGAATCAAAACTCATACTTCACAAATTAAATTGTAAGATTAACCCCTTACCTTGACCAAACTTGATGAAGAACAAAGCAAGAACACCAAAGAAATTTTAAGAACTAAAGAGAGAAAAGAGAGAAAAGTGTTTGTCTTCTTGAATCCTTGGCTTGGTGTGTGTTAAAATTATGAAGCCAAGGTCCCTATTTATAGGGAGAGGGGTGGCCAAGGAGTGGGGAGAAAGAGGGAAATAAGAATTTGTGTGATGCATGCCATGACTTCATAAATACTTAATTATTAATTAGGTTAATTCATGCTTTTATTTAATTGGCCAAAGCTCATGACTCATGGCATGACTCAATGCTTCATGAAGACACAAGTTTCTCCTATTGGCTAAGAGGGCATGACAAGGATCGTGAGGTCATGGAACTTTTCTTGCCCTATGTCAAGCAACCTATGTCATAATGCTTAATTAGGTAATTAGGAAAATCAATCTTTTTCTAATTGGACCAAAGGAGTGAGTCATGGTGATGACTCAAAATTGAGTTCTTCTCCTTGCTTCATGAGGCAGTTTTGAGGGTTTGAAGAGGAAGGGAGTGAAGTTACATCTTTGTCCCTAGGGTTTTCAAATGAAAACGGATGAAAATCAAGGGTAAAACGGACTTTTCACAAATCAACTATTTCCAAAATAATTTAAAATGGTGAGAACCAATGGGGATTCATGAAAATACCATGTAAAAGCTTTATGGAAGAGTTTTGGAATTTTTACGGTAAGGATAAGCCATACGAAACGGACACGCCGTAAGTGAAAAATAGCACTTTTTCAGAAAATTCCAGAAAAATCTCAGAAAATTTGCAAATTGAATTTAATTACTAATGGTCTCTCTCAAAATTTGATTTTGAGCCCTCATTGTTCGACATAAATCGATTTTGGACTAGAAACCTCTGCTTTCCGTATTTTATAAGCGTCGAAAAAGTAGCGTTTTGACCTGCTTTTCAGAAAATTATGAAATAATTTCCAAAAATCTCAAAAAATATAAAAATATGATTCAGCTACTCAAAATCTTTTTCTGACCTCAGATTGGTCTCCGAATCAGTTATTAGCTTTTACTGTAAGTAATAGGGACAAAATGGTAATTTTCAAAGTTTTTAGAAAATTCTAAGAAAATTCCAGAAAATCAGAAATATTAAAAGAACCAACTTTTGTGAAGGAAGTTTGTTTGTCTAAGTTGGTTTAACATACTTGTGCTATTAAAACCTTTATCCGTAAATAACGGTAAATACGGATGTCAAACGTCAAGGAAAGAGTGACTGTTTTACTGAAATAACTTGATAAGTATTCTATAACCGTCATTATAAGACTACAATAATTTACTTAGCACCTAGATCACACAATTTCATATAAAACATATAATTGACGGAAAATAGCAAACAGAAGTCTATATAACACTTAACTATCTTACCGTTCTAAACTGGAATATCAACAAGACTTATTATTTCCATACTATCCAAAGTACACTAGATCCTCAAGTCTCCATCTTAATTACACCTTCATCTCCAGTATTTATCTATTTCTTAACTAACAGATCACAGAGTTTCTCTTAGAGGGATTAAAACTGTAATTCCCATTATATATTTCTCTAAAATTCCAAACTTAATTTCTAAAACCTTTATGGAATATCTAGTAACTTTTGTCTATCCTCTAATACCTTTTGGGAAATCAAGTATGAATTTTTCATATTCATTATCAACTTATTCTGACAGTCAAGAATGTCCGTATTTTATCGCTTGACTTCTACGTCAGTTCTAAACCATTATTTATTATCCAAAATCTTAAAGGTAATTCTAATCCTCCAAAATGAATACTTGGTCTCATAGAGTGAAAATTTCGGGATGTTACACTTGTTACATAACGCGCTACATCAAGTTGATTTTTTTGTAGTGCTTTATAGGTAAAGCGCTACAAAAAAAATCAATCTTATGTAGCGCTTTCTTTATAAAGCGCTACAAAAAGTTGACTGATGATGCCCAAAAACGCATATCTGAGCAACTTGATGTAGCGCTTTATTAAGGAAGCGTTACAAAAGATTAATTTTTTGTAGCGCTTCCAAAAGCACTACAAAAGATGTCGAACCCTTTTATGACTATTGAATTTATAACACACAGAAAGCGCTACAAAAAGCAAAAAAAAAGCACTACAAAACACATATTTTGGCGTAGTGTTTAAAAATCTTAACACTAGGGACCAGGGATATACGTGCCTAAGATAATCTGGCAAAGAAGTGATTTATTAATACCGTATATATCAATAGATTGGGTTGGATAAAAGAGTATAACAGTAATGGATTCTCGGTGAATTCTACTGTTATAGCATCTGTCGGATAAAAGAGTGTAACAGTAATGGATTCTCAGTGAACCTACTGTTATAGCATCTTTCGGAATTTAATGTAACGGTAATGGATTCCCGGTGAACCTATCGTTATGTTAATAATGGGAAATATTGAGATGATATCCAATCTGTTTATGTATGCACGTAACTCAGTTTAATTTCCAATGTTTAAGACAATGGAAATTAGTGAAATAGGCTTCCAATAGGCCTTTTTCCTGGAAGATAATCAGTGTTTAAATATTTCCCAAGAGAAGTAATTGAATTGCGTTCACGTAGCCTAAGTTTTTATCGATTTTCTGAAAATGGGTACTGATCACCAAAGATGGCTCTGCCGTCGTGTGATTATTTCATCTTCTAAATTAAGTAAGCCGGTAAAAAGAAATAGTTGAATTTCGTTTATCAAGATGTTATCAAGTTTTTAGAAAACTGGACACTAATTACCGCAGTCGGCTCAGCCGCCGTGTAATTATTCCATTACCAAAGATTTACTTAAAAATAGAGAACAAACGCTATTGGATTCAAAAGCGGACGTAAGTTTATTTACTGTTACTCTTCTTTCTTGATCAAATACAGAGAGGCTCTGCCCCGCTTTGATCTTCTTAAATGAGTTAATAAAATTAAGTGCATATATCTAATCAAACAGTTGGGCTTTTTCACCTCAGTTCGGCTCTGCCGCGGTGTGATTAGTCATAAATGAATTATTATAGCCGGAAGAATAACTTAATGCGCAATAAAATAAGAGCAAGAGTTTTCTTCAAAATGAGTGAGTGATTCCAAAAAGATTTTTCAGAGTGTGGGAGTTATAGTAAGACGAAAGAGGTTTTTAAGAGATGATATTGAAGAGAAGCTACAGTAAAATATGTGAGCAATTTTACTAAGAGAAAATGAGAGAGATCTTGTAGAGAAAACTTAGATGAGCATTTGCATTATAGACGATGAGCATACAACCTCCGAGATGGGGTTGAGAATAGGGTTAAGTTGGGCTACAATTGCCTTCTGGGATTATTCAGGTTTCGATAGTCTTAGGTGGCCGAGTGAGTGAATACCCTCGAGTCGAGACAATTCGTATACCCGGCTTGAATAAATCTGACTGGCTGATCTATTCATGATCTGATATTCATTTTAAATGCAGTATTACCGAAGTGATTCTGAGGGGTCTAAAGAAAGGATTCCCTAATTATTCTGTTAAGTTTATCTCAGCCGATCGCTCAAAAGAAAGTGAGGAAGAGAAAGTCTCCTTGGAGCATTACACCGATGTGACTAGAGAAATATTGAAGTGACATGCATAATAGTACTTTGATGTGTGAATATAAATTGTGACTGAGTTATTTATGGATTTATGATGTGCAAGGTAAGGTTTACTTGGCTACAATATATTTGACTTGTATGAATGATTGAATACTTGATTGAATGTTTTGAGTGTCTCTGGTAGTTATCTGTGTGAATGTAGAAATTGGGTGCTGTGTGATAGGAGTTTTCTATACTTGTACTACTTTCATTATTTGTATTAGAGTTTCACCTTGCCTGCTTTGTTGTGTTATTACATGACTGAGTAGATGGAGATGGATCCTTCAGACAGAGGATTGGGAACTGTCCGACATTTACGCATAGAACCCTTGGGTGGAGACTCAGTATGGTAGAAGATATGTCCTAGCACACAGTGGGGAAGGTTTGTCGGGGAAGTGAAAACCTTGGATACTGGAGGTGGGGCGTTACCAAACCCACAACCCATTCAGGAATAGATTATATTAGATGGTAAGTTACCCTGGCAACAACTAAGACCCTTAGGAATTATCTCTGATACCTTACCCTTTGACAGTAATGATAGTGGGGATAGTGGTGGAAGCAATTCACATCCATCTGTACATGATAGTGGTGGAACAGATCGTGGAGACCAGCGTCGAAGGAGCATATCATCAAGCAAAGGACGAGTCAAATCCACTAAGAGGTCACCAGTTGTTAAACCTGTAGAAACTGAGGATTCTTTAGGGTATACCCTAGCTTCACCTTTGGGAGAGAAAGAACCAACCATGTATACCCCTTGTTCTCCTCAGTCTGAGTCGGAGGATATCATATGGTTATCCGAGACTCTTTCTGATGATGAGGTTGATGAGACACCCGACATGTCCATTGACACTTGGAATACCTCTGACTTAACCAAAACTCCTTCATACCATCCAGATCTAGCCAGGTTTGGGTTGGATTGGGTTCCGGTGACTCAGGCCCGAAATCTTGAATCTAGTTGACCAGGGGTAGGAGGATCTACTTGGTCCTGCCCTTAGAAGTAGTTAAGTTTAGAGTTTGAAATAATAGATCTTTTCCAAGTAAAAGATGGGATCATGGCTCGACTGTACATAGTAGTGTGTTTTTATTTTACCACTTTTGTACTCTTTGTTTTAGAGTAGTATTATCTTTCTTTTGCTTTGCAGTGTTAGAAATCAGAGTTTGCCTTGGTGCAAACCTTTTGTGAAATATCATGGTACATATATGAGAGAGGAAGTATTTTCAGATTTGTCGCATCCAATTTATATTTCGAAAACAGTTAAAAAGGAATTAAGGGAGCACATTCCCCATCCTTCTCATCTTTTTCAAAGGAAAAGAAAAAAAAAATTTAGCTGTATTTTCGTAAAGGAAATACAAACTTATTTACAAATATTTTTTAAGTTTTCTTAAACTTTTGGTTACTATGGTATAATATCATTTTTGGAGAAAGGGTGTTACAATCAACAGTGCTTTTATGCGCTATTGAAATTAAAATTAAATGCTATTGAAATGCTTTCTTGGAGTGGTGTCTCTAACTCTTTCGCTGCCTAAAGACTGAGCCCTTTCGTTTTCCCCTTTTCACCTTCTTTGTCTTGGAATTTGCTAGGTTATGTGTGTGGTTCACTACAAGAATACAATTCATTATCAAGGGCCATTTACCGACGGCCCCGTCGCCGACGGTAATGAACGAATTACTGACGCCTAGACCGACGCTAAGCCGTCGGTAGTGGGGTGTGGAGGGAACTGAAAAAAATGGGAGCATAGCAACGGCATGGTCGTCGGTAATTACCGATGGAACAGTATCGACGGCTAAGCCGTCGATATATTTGGGCGATTTAAAAAATAAAAAATAAAAAAATTGAAACGTTGGACGTTAGCGACAGCCAGTAATTCAAAACTAATTTTACCTTCGGCTTGGCCGTCGGTAAGATCTAACTTAATATCTGAAAAAAAAAACCCTCCTCCCCCCAGTTTCTTATTCGCTTTCTCTCTCGTCTCTCTCTCTTACTTCTTCTTCTTCTCCATTGACCGACCCGTAAATCGCCACCGCCGCGCCCCCTGAGCCACCACTGCCCCCTTCTGAGCCCTAAATCACCAACCCACCACACCCAAACCCCTAAATTGCCCCCTCCGATTTCTCTCCACTACGAGCCACCACCGCCGCGGTATCACCATTCTCAGCCACCACGTGAAGGTAAGTCTCTCCCTCCCTCCCTCTCTCTCTCTCTGTCTCTCTATTTCTCTGGGTCTATCACTGATCTCTCTGTCTCTCTCTCAGCCACCGCGAGCCACCACCGCGACGATGGCATCCCCTCTACGACACACTATCACCACTGCCACCACCAAGGTGTGACTCTCCCTCTATCTTTCCCTCTTTGCCCCTTTGTCTCTCTTTCTCTGAACTCTCTCTGTCTGTGTGTGTGTATGGCTTATTCTTTGTGTGGGTTGTGTGTGTGGGTTGATAATCACATTGGTCTTGTTGTTGTTGTTGTTGGAAAATGAGTGTGTGTGTGTGTTTGAAATGGGGGTGTGTGTTGAAAATGGGTGTGTGGAAATTGGGTTTGTGTTTTTTCTGTTTGTGTGTAATTGGGTGTGTGCATTTAATTTGTATTCCTTATAGGTTAGTCTAAATTGGTTATAGGTTAATCAAATTTGTTAAGGGGATTTGTCTAAATTTAGTCTAATGTGTGTAATGTTTCTAAAACAAGCACATTTTAATTTTAGATTTTAAGATTGGACACCCCTTATAGTTTAACTGAGAGATTTATTTTATTCGTTATGTACAGTTTAACTTGTAAACTGATTTTGTATACAATGTGCTCTCTTGTGACAGGACTCTTTGTGACACTCTATCGGAGCTTACGGTTGGAGCTTTAGGAGTTTGAGGTGCATAGGCAATGTTTTATTATGGATTGGAATATGTAAAGTGGCATGTGTTTTGTGAATTGAGTTGTTGTTTGTTAGTGGAGAGCAGAGCAGAGCTCAACAGACATGTGTGCTGGTAATTTATAGTTGCATGTGTTTGTTAGTGGAGAGCAAAACTCCTAAGCTTGCATCAGTACAAGCAAGGAGTCTTTCTAAAACCACTGTACATCAAAAAGCTGTAAAACTCTAAACAGACTGAAATAAAAAGCTACTAAATAACAAGAAAGTCGGGTCCAATCTCTAACAACTATCCAGATCAAAATAAGATATAAACGATGCGTCAAGAGCTAGTACGTCACTCTCTCTGGTCTCGTCCCTTGCC
This sequence comes from Glycyrrhiza uralensis, assembly GCA_030159175.1. Taxonomy (NCBI): domain Eukaryota; kingdom Viridiplantae; phylum Streptophyta; class Magnoliopsida; order Fabales; family Fabaceae; genus Glycyrrhiza; species Glycyrrhiza uralensis. Next base: position 28,021,691 of record BRZY01000003.1, read on the forward strand.
TGCTGGACCATATCCCTGATCCACCGCATAGGTAGCGTGAAATCAAATATCCTACGCATTGTCCATAAGTCGGGTCCATTGACCCTATGCTCTGTGATAAGTACATGTCCATTAAAGGTAGCACACTGCGTGATCTATCCTCCATCCTATCCCATCTGCCTCCAGAGGCTGGACGTTAAAACGTCGTCCTGGACCCAAAACACTCCTCGAATCAGTCATCTACTCAACCACATACAAAAAAAACATGGAAAGTAGACAGGGTGAAAAACTTGCACAAGTTAAGAATGATAGTTTCAAAGAGTATACATATAACACTTATACAGTATATTTTCAGAACCTTACAACACAGATCACACCTAGAAGTAAACATTCACAGAACAAGACACAAGTGAGGATAAACAATCAAGTGCAGATATATCATCAATCACAGATATAACGTCAACCACATATATAACATCAATCACATCTATATCATCAACCACAGATATATGTATGCATGACACTTCAATCTCTCTGATAATACACCGGTGCGCTGCTCCAAGGAGACTTTTTCCACCAAACTCCATTGAGTGATAGGTCTGCGTCAAGACTTAACAGAACAACCAGGTAATCCCCCTCAGACCCCCTGGCAGTCATTCAGATATTGCGCATCTCAATCATATCATGAAATAGGTCCGTCAGTCAGATTTATCCAAGCCGGGTATACGACTCGTCTCAGCTTAAGGGTATTCACCATGCAAGGCTATTGAGACTTTCGAAACTTAGATAATTCCAGAAGGCAATTGTAGCCCAACAAGACTCTATTCTCAACCCTCTCTGGGTTGTATAGCCCAAAAACCTTTATGCAAATGACGACTCAAAAATTGCATAAAATCACTTTGGTTTCTCTTGTAAAACCTTCTCTGTTTTACTGTATTAAATCTCTTAATACAAAACCACATAGAATAATCTCATTCTATCAACACAGAAATACTCTTGAAAAACTTAACCATTTTGTTATTCTTTCCGGCTGTATTTATTTATTTTAAGAACAATCACACTGCGATACAGTCGAACGTGATAACTAACTTAATCGGAATAATATTAATGGAAAATATTACTTAAGTTCATTCTCTCTGGGAAAGCCCTTTGGAAGCTGATCAAGTAATCTTCGCCACGTATATACAAAATTTCTAAGATAGAGAAAGTAGTGCATCGGTGTGGTTTCCAGGAAAGATCAGGTGAGCTTATAGTCCCCTTCAATGACCTTTGTCTTTCCTAGACAGATCCATAAAAATGAACTACCTTCACCCATCATCAGTCTGTATATAAACAGTAAAAATCACAAGTTTTTATATATAACAGGGTCCCAAATCAGGAATTTCTTCCAAATAACTTAACAGTAGAGTTCGCCGAGAACCCATTACTATTAACTTATTTTACTCAATCAACCTGTATATATATATATGTATATATATATAATCGAAAGCAGTATATTGCAAGGAAATAAATATATTTTTCTCGGTTAGGAATTATTAACAGCACATCAATCGAATCACCAGGACAAGATAGGGGACACAACTGATACCATTTCTTTCCTGATCAGAGATGTACCAACGTAATATTTAAGCCAACAAAACAGGTATATTTATACATGAAGATCTTTTTCAGAAAAAGAACATGGAAATGGAAGAAAATACCGATTTAGCAATTTTAGCGTATTTAATCACTTGCTCACGTACTAATGTCTAACAGAGATACAACCCCTGAGCCCGACGTAACAATGCACTGAAGCTGCATTCTTATGCCTGACCAACCACAGTATTCCCTATTAGCCAAAAGAACTCAAGAGGTTCAATTTTACAAATTTTTAGATTTGTTGATCACGGAGGCATAGCCCACTTGGTGATTAAGCCTTTATAGTTAAAATTTCGCCTGCGTAACGGTACAATTATTAAACTTTATAATTAAATTGGACATTATAACTTTGTTTTTTAAAAAATCACATTTTAAATAAAAATAAGGCATAGTATAATTTTTAAATCAATTTTACAAACAAATAACAATTTATTTAAAGCATAAACATCAAAAACACAATCACCCATCAAAACAAAGATCAAACCAACTTGGAAAGAATCTCCCCATACCTTAGCCTTATGAATGGTGAAGAACAAACTAAGAACAACACACACAAAAAACTTGATTAGTAACAAAGAAAGCTGAAGGAAAACATAGGGAAAGAAAAGGATTTTTGAGTGAGATTTCTCTTCAAGTGAGTGTGTGAAAACGGTAGAGCACCCCGTCCCTATTTGTAGGGGAGGGGTCACGGCCAAACTGGGGAGGAAGAGGAGAAAATCAATTTTTCTTCATTTTACAAAATTAATAAATCCTACTTACCTAATTGGCCTAAAATTGTGACTCAGGTAGTGACTCTTGCCCTAGATGGATGGAGAAGCCTCAAGACCCTCCATGAGTCATGAGAGAGGCGGCCAAACTGGCTGGAAGAGGAAGGCAATTGAATTTCCCTTTTTACCCCTAGGGTTTAGATGAAAAAGAATGGAAATCAAGGGTATTTTGGTCTTTTCATAAATTAAAAATTGAAATAATTAGTTAAAATGATGAGAACCAATAAGAATGCTAGAAAATGCCATGACAAGCCTAAATAATTTCGTGGCACTCATTTTTTAAATTTATAGATAGTGCAAACTCTTCGATTTTTATCGTTTCGCAGGTATAACCTTGCAAAATGTGAAAAAATAGGGTTTTCAAAACTTACACAAAAGTAATTTCTAAAATCATGAAACAAATAATTAAAAATAAAATATAAAATGGGTGTGGAACTTTGACACAAAAATTATACCTGTAGAACAAGGTTTTCGCATTTAAACGCCCTCGGTTAGCGTAGTTTTCGGTAATTTTTGAAAGTTTTCCAAAAATTCTAGAAAAAATCCAGAAAATCTAAAATAATAAAAGAACCAACTTTTGTGAAGGAAGTTTATTTATTGAGTTGATTTATCACACTCAAGCTACTTAAACATCCTTCCGTCGGTTAGACGTAAACCGTTTTCTGTAAAAAGACCCGATTTTGACTGAAAAAACTACCGTTTCAGAAGAATTTCGGAATACATGTATTTTATTACTAATTTTAAGCTAAAAATAAATCACACAATATTTATGGAACAAAAATTCATATAAAACAGAGAAAGGACGAAAAACGCAAAGAAACGGATATAGTAACTAGACCTAACAGAAGCTGAAAATCAATCACTTTCAAAAGTATTCTTAAACATACATATTTAAATCCTATTTTTAAACATAAAATAAATCTCAAAATAATTATATCATAAAAAATTCAAATAAGACGAAAATAAACAGTTAATCATAGAAACGAATGTTACAACTCTTCCTCTCTAAAAATAATTTCGTCCTCGAAATTATGTACATAGAACAAAGCTGGATATAACTCTCGCATATTATCCTCTAACTCCCATGTTGCATCCCCTGTAATATCATCCCAAATGACCTTGACTAAAGAAAGTTGTTTACCCCTATGCTGTTTGATCCTCCGATCGTCGATTCGTATAGGGTGCGTATCATAAGTCAAGTTCTCTTTTAACTGTACTATGTCTGGCTCAATTATATGAGATGGGTCAGCAACATATTTCCTCAATTGTGAAACGTGAAAAACATTATGAAGATTTGAAAGAAACGGGGGTAAAGCAATCTGATAAGCTACAGGATCTATCCGACGAAGAATTTGATAGGGTCCTAAGAATTTTGGAGTAAGTTTCTTGGACTTTATGACTGTACCAACCTCAGTCATTGGAGTGACTCTTAGAAAAACGTGTTCACCTTCCTGAAACTCAAGAGGTCTCCTCCATTTGTCGGAGTACCTCTTTTGCCCTGCTTTGTGCTATCTTCATCCTTTCTCGGATTTGTCGTACTTGTGCATTAGTTTGCTGTAAAAACTCAGGTCCTACAGTTGTACTTAGAGGTGGCAATTCGGGCTTTCGGGCCGGGCTCGGGCCGGCCTGCATCGGGTTCGGGCTTTATCGGGCCGGACCAAAAAAGCCCGGATTGAAAACGGACTCAAATTTGTGTGTCCGAGCCCTCTATTTTTCGGGCTTTTTTCGGGCCGGGCTCGGGCTTTGGCCTACGTTTTTCGGGCGGCCCGCTTCGGGCTCGGGCTTTTGCGGGTTCGGGCTTTATCGGACCGGGCCAAAAAGGTGTCTGACACTTTCTCCCGTACAAAGCCTCAAAAGTTGCCATGCCTATACTGGAATGATAACTATTGTTATATGTGAATTCTATCAATGGTAGAATATCTTCCCAGCTTGCTCTTTGATGTAACACACAAGCCCTCAACAAGTCTTCTAATGACTGAATTGTCCTTTCTGTTTGACCATCTGTTTGGGGATGATAAACAGAACTTAACCTTAACTTAGTCCCTAAGGCTTGTTGTAAACTCTGCCAAAACCTAGAAGTAAACCTAGGATATCTATCAAAAACGATACTAGACGGTACTGTAACGTCCGTAATTTTTTATTCTATTTTAATTGTATTTCATGTGTGTGATATGTGCTTGTGCATGTTAGATGTATTTTAGTAAGATTAATTTCATAGTCAAAGTTTCCCTGACGTTAGAAAACTGTAGTTTAAGTCGGACGTTTAGATACAGACAGAGTTCTATTTACCGTAAATAGACGGAATGGTGACTTTGTGAAGTAGAAACCCTAGATTGAGGTTAAGAAAAAGATTTGAAGGTACAAATAGTAATTTTACAATATTTGAGGATTTTAGAAATTTATTTGAGAATTTTCTGAGAAACGGATAAAAAGGTTACCGTTTTGGTCCCTGCAGTTTGACTAGGTTGAACTGTGAGTTGGTTTGGAGACCAGAACAAGTTAAGAAATATTTTTGGAGGATCCAAATGATGTTTTATATTATTTTAGAATTTTAGAAATTATTTTGGGAATTTTTAAAATAGCAGACAAAGAATTGCAGTTTTGGTCCCTGTAAACTGAGAATAGGGTAAGCAGGAGGACAGGTGAATGCCAGAAGCTTGGAAAATGATCCAAAATCAACCACAAGAGTAACCACTGGTGTTTTTATAATATTTATGATTTTTACAAATTTTCTGAGATTTTTCAGAGAAAGTTCGTTTTAACCCTAATTTACGGATTACGGTAAAACCAAAAAATTACCGTAATGCTTCAAAACTTGATTTTTATGAACTAAGACTTTTGTGGCACCTTATTTTCATCGCCTAGGACTTATTTTAAGGGTTCATGAGAGTTTTTACTTCAATAGGTTATTTTTGGACAATTTTTACTATGAAATACAAAAGTTACCGCATTTAATTACCTTGGAGACTTACCTTTTACCATGGTTAAGGTGAAAAATTATTTTTACCCTCCCTTGGATCAGATGCAGCGCCCCTTGCCTTGTGAAGAAGAGTGTGGAAATTTCTAAACACTTGACTCATAGTTTTTGGCCAATTAGAATGAACCAAGTGCTAATTAAACTAATGACTCATTTTAAGGCAATAATTAACTTGAAAAAAAATCTTGCATAGTGGGAAAGAAGAGAGGCTGCACGAAATTTTCAGGGAGAGGAGGAGGAGGAGAGCTCTTGTTTCATACTTTCCATTTGCTTACACACCATAACCATTTCTTCCACTTTTCTCTCTGAGTTTCACTCAAAATAATCAAATTTTCTCAAGTTTTGCTCTTGATTTTGGGATCTTCAAGCTACCAAGGTACTTCATGAGAACTCCATAGATTAGGTTTTGTTATCTTCTTCATGGTTATGAGCTTAGGTTTGTATTTGGTTTATCTTAAGTTCTTCTTCCATATGCTAAGGATCTTTCATGGATAAGTAAGCTTATTTTTGTATTTTGGATGTGTTACTATGGATTTGAAGGGAGAAATCACGAAGAAGAGGAAAAGGGCTTGAGGCTAGGGTTTGTCATACCTAAGCTAAAGGAAAGAGGTAAGGGGAAATTTACTCATACAAGGTTATTAAGGCTTGGGTGATGATTATGCTATTTTTGGTTGTGGTTAGCGCAAGAAGCTAGTAATTTTATTTAGAGAGCATGTTGATCATCAAGGTAAGTGTTCTTTGTTCATATGGTATTGGAGTAGCTCAAGAGATGTGCTTATGCTTGATAGGTAATTTCTCATGTAGTCTTGTTATGAAAGATTAACTTGATGATGAGTTGGCTTGCTTGAACCATGTGTGAGTAAGATTGATTTCTTTGATGTGGATTGCTCTTGACTATGGAGAAATGATTGCCTTGTGAGTGAAGATCTTGCTCTATGTTTGTGTGAGTGATCTTGCTATATATTGGAGTGTGATGATTTTGCTCTATGTTGATGTATGGTGACCTTCGTTCTATGATTTGATTAGAATCAATGGAGTGGTTGTTGTGGTGAATATGAATTTGATCTTGGATAATGGTTGAGCATATGGTGGGTTGTTATTGAGCATAAACATTGAGTTTTTGATTTAAGTCAAGAGTATATCTTTATGTTTAATTGGTTCTAATTGAGCTAAATCATGTTAGAATAACTCTAAATGACTTTATTTTGGTGAAACTCGAATTCTTTCATGCCCTGGGTGTGGTCATTTTCAAAGCTGTGAAAATCTGGAAAACAGGGGACAGAGCTGTCCGCACCGCTGGTGTGAAAATTTCCGCTCCTGTGAACAGTTCTGGATCCTAAATTATAAACAGCCCAGGATTTTGCGAAAATTACCTTTTTTAGTTTTTTTAATAAATATATTTAAGAGAAAAATGTTATTTTTGAGGTTAAAGGTTGGCAAGTATTTTAATTAATTTATTTTAGAACTTAACCATTGAATTTGGAAAATGCATTTTGATTAAAAGGACAAAGGTTAATTAGGTATCAATTGAAGAGAAAGAGACATGTTAAATGAGAATAAGCACAAAGAGATGAGAATGCTATAACCAAGAGTGAAGGTTATATGTGATGGTGCAAGAGAATAACATAACCAAGAGAGAAGGTTAAGTGTGATTGTTACAAGTGGTAACATAGAGATGTGTATGAGATAAATTACAAGAGAAATCAAAGTGAATTGATTGTGCTTGAGCTTGTGATGGTTATTTGGTATGCTTAATGTATGTGTCATTTTGCATAGAGAGACTTGGCAGATGGCCAAGAGCCTTGGCGGATGGTCAAGAGATATGGCGGATGGCCATGAGATGAGCATTACAACCCGGATGAGGTTGAAAATAGGTACGGTTGGGCTATAATTGCCTATTGGGATTATTCAGGTTTCGAAAGTCTCAACGGCCGTGTGGTGGATCCCAGTGGGCCGAGAACGAGTAGAACACCCGGCTTGGATAAATCTGACTGACTGACCTATTTGTGATATGGTATTATATTTTAAATGTGGCTCTACTGAATAATTGTAAAACTAGTCCATGAAAAAGGGGACAGTTGGTTAACCAAGTCCATGAAAAAGGGGACAGTTTGGTTTATTATGTTAAGTTTACGCTACAGCCTATCGCTCAAATGTTGTTGAGGAAGAGAAAAGTCTCCATGGAGCATTACACCGGTGTTGAGAGGGCAATAGAAGTGTCATGCATTATGATATGTCTGAGCTGATGATATATTGCTTGATGTTGAGTTATGTGCTGTAATTGTGGTGATTTTCATTGTGTATGTAAGAATCTGGTGTTAACAGAGAATTTATGTACTTCTGTGATGAGAAAAGGCAAATGGTAGAGAAATGCATGATGTAGGTTATGTTTGATAAGTATGATCTACTTTCTTTTATCCTGTTGTTACTATGTTTTAGTAACTTGTGTACGAGGATTTTTCACCATTGCCTATATGTTTTGTGCTCTTTGGAACATGATTCATATAGATGGACTACCTGCCGAATGGATTGGCGAAGGTACGTAGACCGAGTATGAGGCCGAAGGGGTTAGGGTGAAGGGTGGATAGTTAACCCGATCACCCAATGGGGAACATACCTTGGGTAAGTAACATTACGAGAGGCATCAGTAGAAGGATCTTTTCGCTGGACTGTAAAAACATGATATTAGATGTAAAGAAGCCTATACAGGAGATTTGGGACTTATGGAGAGGGTCAGAGAGACAGAAACAAGGTACAACTCAACAGGAGCAGATGTAGATTGAGCTGGGAGTGGATATAGCGCAGGCTGTTGCGTTATCTTTTTGAATCTTGTTTTTATAGACTGACTCTACCGGATGGGCTCTTGTATCGAAATATTTTGGATGACTGTACTCTATATTATATGACATTACTAGACATTCAGTTTGAGATACTCATAGACTGTTGGATCAGTTTTATATATGATGTATATTATTTAACCATATGATGTTTATCTCGTTTTTCAGTTATATGTTATGACATTAATGAGTTTTCGATATAAATAATTTAGGTGAGAGTTTCAAGTCAAAATAAATTATAATTTTCTAGTATTAAAAAGGAAAAAAAAATTATACACAATTTTGGGTTGACTTGAAATAATTTGAAAGAAGGTTTTTCGAAATAAAGATTTATATTATTTTTTTGTTAAAAATGTTACTTATGTTATAATATCCTTTTATGAGAAAGGGTGTTGCAGGTACTCCATGCAGTCTAATAATCTCTCTCACATACAACTGGGTTAGTTTCTCCAAAGACCACTTCATACTAACAGGTAAGAAAAGTGATGTTTTTGTAAGCCTATCAACAATCACCCAAATCCCATCACATCCCTTTGAAGTCCTTGGTAACCCTGTGACAAAATCCATGGAGATACTTTCCCACTTCCATTCTGGGATATCTAGAGACTGTAACATTCCTGCAGGTCTTAGGTGTTCTATCTTAGCTTTCTGACAGACCAGACATGCTGCTACATATTCCTCAACCTGTTTCTTCGTTCCTGGCCATCAAAATCTTTGTTTTAGATCCTGATACATCTTTTTGGCTCCATGGTGAATGCTTAGATTACTCTTATGTGCCTCATCTAAGATCAATTTCCTCATTTCTATATAATCAGGCACACAGATTCTATCTTTACACCTCAAAATTTCATCACTTCCTAGACTAAACTCCGGAATCTTCCCTTGTTTCAGCAGCTCTCTCTTCTCTATCAAATGTTCACCCGTTACCTGCTGCTCCTTAATCTCACTCATCAAAGTGCTAGATATCTTAATCATATTCAAGCAAATCCCTCCTTGATGTTAATCTACATTCAGATTTAGATCACGGAATCCTTCTATCAACTCCAACTCCTTGATCATCATGCTTGATATATGAATGGTCTTTCTACTCAAGGCATCAGCTACGACATTTGCTTTTCCTGGATGGTACATCAATGAAAAATCATAGTCCTTTAAAAATTCCATCCACCTCCTCTGTCTCATATTGAGTTCCTTCTGATCAAACAAATATTTCAAACTCTTATGATCACTGAAGACATTGAACGTAGATCCATACAGATAATGTCTCCAGATCTTCAAAGCAAATACTACCGCAGCTAATTCTAGATCATGAGTCGGATAATTCTTCTCATGGGGTTTTAACTGACGAGATGCATAAGCTACAACCCTTCCATGCTGCATCAACACACACCCTAACCCCTGATATGAAGCATCAGTATACTTCCATTGGTTCCTCTGGGTTTGGTAATACTAACACAGGTGAAGTTGTTAACAACTTTTTAATCTTGGTAAAACTCTCTTCACACTCCTCAGTCCAAACAAGCGACTGATTCTTCCTAGTTAACTGGGTTAACGGAGCTACTATTTTAGAAAATCCTTGAATAAACCTCCGATAATACCCTTCTAAACCGACAAAACTCCGAATCTCTGTTACTGTTGTTGGCTTTTCCCATGAAAGTACTGTTTCTACATTTGCGGGATCCACTGCAATTCCTTTTTTTGAAATCACATGACCTAAGAACTGTACTTTATGTAGGTAACAAGATGAAACACAAGAAGGGGGGGTTGAATTGTGTTTCTAAGCTCTTAAAACTTTTCGCAAATGTTGGACGCTGGCTGTTAAAAACGTTGGACGCACAGCTTTGTTCAAATATTGGACGCACAGTGTTTTCTGAAATATTGGACGCACAGAGTGCTAAAACACTGGACGCACAGACTTGTGAAATATTGGACGCACAAAAGATTGGGCGCTGAGGCTTCCCTCTTAGTTTAAAAACTTGTTTTCTTTGTGCGATTAAAGGTGTATGAAAAACTTGTTTAAAACAAAATCAATTCAATCCCCTTGGTTAGTAATAAGCACAGATATAATAAGAGATAAGGGAAGGAAGAAATAACACAAGTTTTTATACTGGTTCACCCTTTCCTAAGAGCTACATCCAGTCCCCTCAAACTAGAGAGATTTCACTATCAACCTGATAGAATACAAGTATTCTTTGCACACAGCCTCTTCAGGCTAAAACCCAAGTATTCTTTGCACACAGCCTCTCCAGGCTAAATCCCAAGTATTCTTTGAACACAGCCTCTTCAGGCTAAAACCCAAGTATTCTTTGAGCACAGCCTCTTCAGGCTAAACAACTCAGCAGAGTGTTTTTGATTCAAGTGCTGTCTAACTCACACAAGTGAGGATATGAAATCTAAAGCACTTTGAGAGTTAAGCAAACTCTCTTTTACAAGAAGAAAGAAAATATACAAGACTTTCTATACAGAGTATAACAAATTGCACAGCAGTTCAGCTCTTTCTTTTTCGTTGTTCAGTGTCTTATATTCTTCTTCTTGTTCACGGTATTTATAAGAGTAGTGAAGCTTCAGACTTGTTCTTCAGTTGCTCAACTTCAGCTCTCATAAAAGTTACCGTTCTCTAATAGCATTTAATGCTACTTTCCCGTTGCTCTGAGGAGATCTACTTCATTGTGCATGTCTGCGTTTCTTTCTCCTAAATCAGAAGCAACCTGTACTCAAAGTCTCAATTGTACAGTGGTTAATAATAATATCTTATTGAGACAGAGAGAATACACTGTGTAAAGTAGAAAGATGTGTTCAGAGATATACAGAGTAGTTAAAAGTACATTCTCTCTCTTAGTACACTTTCCACAGTGCTTTATGCTTTTCAAAAGTACATTCACAAACGTTGACAATGGTTGTACAGAAAAGCATTGTATACAACTATTTATTTCAAATCATTTGCTCAATAAATATGTTCCATATTAAATGCATGAGCAATAAATAGCAAGTTTATGGATTCTGCGTATTGGACGCAGCATGTAGAAATCTTTGGATGCATAACTGGTACTTACCAATTGCATATGATATTCATTCAATCATTGGACGCATCTTTATGCTTACCATTATGATGATTAGTTGCAAAGCAACATTGGACGTATTGCCACATTCTGGTTATTGGACGCAGAGTTGATTGTTGTACATTTGTTCTTCTGCTTTATTGGACGCAGAACAGTTGTTTGATGTACCTTTGTCAATCTGCTTCATTGGTCGTATGACACTTGATTGTTGTCCTTCTTATTTATTGGACGCAGAACAGTACCTTTGTCACTCTGATTTTATTGGACGCAGAACAGTTCTTTTGTTTGTTCAGTTTCATTGGACGTTGAACTTCAATGCCTTAAACTGAACATTGGACTTTTGTCCTTCATTGGACGCATACTCACTGAATCCGTTCCTTTGAAAATCATTGGACTTTTACTGCAATTCTGCTTCTCATAAAAACATTGGACTTATACCAGTATTGCCTTGTACTTATCATTGGACGATCAGCATTCTGTACCTTGGTCAAGAACACATCCTGAACATTGGACTTATATCTTATGTTCTGATCATTGGACTTATGGTTATTCTTGAACATTGGACTTATGTCTTCAATGCCTTCTCATGAATCATTGGACGTATGAAATTGTCCTTGTGCCTTGTACTGAATTATTGGACGCACAACATTACTTGCCTTTGTGCTCAAACATTGAACGCAGCACTCTTCCTTCTGCTCAAACATTGGACGCAGAATTCTTCCTTCTGCTAAAACATTGGACGCAGAACTTTTGTGTCCATTTCAGTGCCAACATTGTGATGAGCTAGCTTATCGGACGCAGAACTGCTTTGCCTCTTATATCAGTAACTTCCTTCTGCCAAAATCACTGGACGCAGAACTCTTGGTATTTATGTTTCAGTGCCAACATTGGACGCAAGGCTCACTTTGAATGCCAGCCAATGTCATGAAGAACTGATTGGACGCAGACTGCAATAAGCTTAGTTAGGCAGCATTGTTATACATTGTACAAGCTTAATACATTTTGTTTATCCTTTGTAAAAACCTTAATAGATTTTGTTATCATCAAAACCATAAAATCACTTAGGGAGTTTTTGTATTAAAAACACTTTTATCCAATTTGGTTCCAACAATCTCCCCCTTTTTGATGATGACAAACATTATTAAGTGTTACAAACAATAAAGCATAAACCAGATAAATAGTCAGTAAAAACAGAAATTTTCTAAGGGAAACTCCCCCTGAGATAAACATCTCAGATTTTCCTTACTCTTCTCCCCCTGAGACTTAGAGTACCTGAAAATTTCTTTTACTCATAAAACAAAGATTAGTCCACAAATAGCTTATCAAAATAACATGGTAATAAGACTAATGCAATCAGACTTAATCTTTCTCCCCTTTTTGTCAAAATCTTTCCCCTTTTAGTCAAGATATAAAAACTTAATCCCATTCTTTTTCCCCCTTTTGTCATCAGGCAAAAAGGTTCATAGAACATCATAGTCCAAAGAGAGTTTTGAAAAGACTTGGAGCTTTTTTAAAAACAGAAACCTCTTTAAAACTAAAAAACCCTTTTTAGAAACAATCTCCCCATTTTCTTGAAAACAAGAATGATCAACAAACTGAAAGATACTGCAACGCATTTGTAAGATACCAACTGTAAAATATATCTTTATGAAAAATAGATTGGACTCAGCGTGGGATGACTAAGATGTGAAAGCTTTTGAGTCTTTTTAAAAAACATTTCTAAGTCTCAAATAGACTGTCGTGTCCTGTTGGACTCTAGTCACATTGGACTCAGACTCAACTTAAGCATATTGGACGCTAAACATCAGTCTTTTATAAAGTGCATATTCAAATGCTTCCTTATAAAAATGAATCTATCTACAGATAGGGGTTTTGTAAATATATCTGCCCATTGATTTTCAGTGCTAACAAACTGAATATCAAATGTTCCCTTCTGTACATAGTCTCTAATAAAATGATGTTTAATTTCTATATGCTTAGCTCTTGAGTGTAAGATTGGGTTCTTAGATAAATTGATTGCAGCAGTATTATCACACAGAACAGAAATCTTACTCTCGAAAATGTTGTAGTTCTCCAATTGATATTTAATCCATAAGAGCTGAGAACAACAACTTGCTGCAGAGACATATTCAGCTTCAGCTGTTGATAATGCAATTGTGCTTTGTCTCTTGCTTGTCCATGATACTAAATTGGATCCCATAAAATGGCATCCTCTCCGCTGGTGCTTTTTCTTTCAAGTCTGTCTCCAGCATAATCAGCATCACAGAACCCTACTAATCTGTACTCATCTGATTTCTTAAACAACAAACCGAGATTAGTAGTCTCTTTCAGATATCTAAAAATTCTTTTGACAGCAGTCAAATGAGAATCTCTAGGATCTGATTGAAATCTTGCACATAAGCAAACACTGAACATAATATCAGGTCTAGATGCAGTAAGATATAAAAGAGATCCTATCATACCTCTATATACCTTTTGATCTACCTTTTTATCTTTGTCATTCAGGCTCATTATGCAAGTTGGATGCATGGGGGTATTCATGGGTTTGCAATCATCCATTTTGAACTTCTTCAGAAGCTCCTTTGTATATTTGGTCTGATGCACATATATCCCATCTTGAGTTTGTTTCACTTGAAGTCCAAGAAAGAACTTCAACTCTCCCATCATACTCATTTCGAATTCTTTCTGCATTAACTCAGAGAATTCTCTACAAAAAGAGTCATCAGTAGCACCAAAAATAATATCATCTACATAAATCTGTACTATGATGAAATGTGAGTCTATGGATTTTCTGAAAAGAGTGTTATCAACTTTTCCTCTTGAAAAACCATTTTCCATTAAAAATGAACTCAGTTTTTCATACCAAGCTCGAGGAGCTTGCTTAAGGCCATAAAGAGCCTTTTTCAATTTAAAAACATGATTTGGAAAAGTTTGATCCTCAAAGCCAGGGGGCTGTTCAACATAGACTTCTTCTGTTATTATACCATTCAGAAATGCACTTTTTACATCCATTTGATAAAGCCTCATATCATGTTGGGCAGCAAATGAAAGTAAAATGCGAATGGCTTCAATTCTAGCTACTGGAGCAAAGGTTTCAGTGAAATCAATACCTTCCTGTTGTGAGTAGCCTTGAGCAACTAGCCTTGCTTTGTTCCTCACAACATTACCTTCTTCGTCTAGCTTATTTCTGAATACCCATTTGGTTCCAATAATGGACTTATCTTCAGGTGGGGCTACCAGAGTCCAAACATCATTTCTTTTGAACTGATTCAGGTCCTCCTGCATTGCTAAAATCCATCCTTCATCCAATAGGGCTTCATCTATATTCTTTGGCTCCAATTCAGAGATGAATGCTACATCAGTTTGCTCTCTGAATGTGGACCTTGTTCTGACTTTATCATTTGCATTTCCAATAATTTGATCTTCAGGATGATAAGTCTTAAAATGCCAGCTTTTACCACCTGCAGTATTGGACGCATGACTGTCTCCTGCGTCTGGTCCATCTTCTTCAATCTCGCTTGATGATTCTTCACCTCCTGGTTGTATTCTCATATCTGCAAGAGAATCACTTAGCTCTGACAGATCATTGTCAGGCTTTTTGTCATTGAATTTAACGTGAATTGACTCTTCAACAGTCAAGGTTCTTGAGTTGAAAACTCGATATGCCTTGGAAGTTTCAGAATAACCCAGAAAAATTCCATTATCAATTTTAGAGTCAAATTTACCAAGTTGATCCTTGGTGTTAAGAATAAAATGTAGGTAACAAGATGAAACACAAGAAGGGGGGTTGAATTGTGTTTCTAAGCTTTTAAAACTTTTCGCAAATGTTGGACGCTGGCTGTTAAAATCGTTGGACGCACAACTTTGTTCAAATATTGGACGCACAGTGTTTTCTGAAATATTGGACGCACAGAGTGCTAAAACACTGGACGCACAGACTTGTGAAATATTGGACGCACAAAAGATTGGACGCTGAGGCTTCCCTCTTGGTTTAAAAACTTGTTTTCTTTGTGCGATTAAAGGTGTACGAAAAACTTGTTTAAAACAAAATCAATTCAATCCCCTTGGTTAGTAATAAGCACAGATATAATAAGAGATAAGGGAAGGAAGAAATAACACAAGTTTTTATACTGGTTCACCCTTTCCTAAGAGCTACGTCCAGTCCCCTCAAACTAGAGAGATTTCACTATCAACCTGATAGAATACAAGTATTTTTTGCACACAGCCTCTTCAGGCTAAAACCCAAGTATTCTTTGCACACAGCCTCTCCAGGCTAAATCCCAAGTATTCTTTGAACACAGCCTCTTCAGGCTAAAACCCAAGTATTCTTTGAGCACAGCCTCTTCAGGCTAAACAACTCAGCAGAGTGTTTTTTTGATTCAAGTGCTGTCTAACTCACACAAGTGAGGATATGAAATCTAAAGCACTTTGAGAGTTAAGCAAACTCTCTTTTACAAGAAGATAGAATAAATACAAGACTTTCTATACAGAGTATAACAGATTTCACAGCAGTTCAGCTCTTTCTTTTTCGTTGTTCAGTATCTTGTATTCTTCTTCTTGTTCCTCGGTATTTATAAGAGTAGTGAAGCTTCAGACTTGTTCTTCAGTTGCTCAACTTCAGCTCTCATAAAAGTTACCGTTCTCTAATAGCATTGAATGCTATTTTCCCGTTGCTCTGAGGAGATCTACTTCATTGTGCATGTCTGCGTTTCTTTCTCCTAAATCAGAAGCAACCTGTACTCAAAGTCTCAATTGTACAGTGGTTAATAGTAATATCTTATTGAGACAGAGAGAATACACTGTGTAAAGCAGAAAGATGTGTTCAGAGATATACAGAGTTTGTCAGGGTACATTTTCTCTCTTAGTACACTTTCCACAGTGCTTTATGCTTTTCATTTAATGCACGTTCAAAAACGTTGACAAAGTTGTACAGAAAAGCATTGTGTACAGCTATTCAATTCCAATAGTGTTGCTCAATAAAAACGTTTAATATTAAAAGCAAGAGCAATCGAATAGCAAATAATGAATTCTGCATATAGTGTATTGGACGCAGCAAGTAGAAGTTATTGGACGTATACTTTGTACTTACCAATCACACAGAATTCATTCATGCATTGGACGCATACCTGGTACTCTCCAATTGCACAGAATTCATTCATTGGACGCATACCTTTCTGTTGATCAGATGTCAAGTAGCATTGGACGAATGCCTCATTCTGGTTATTGGACTTTTGCAATTTCCTTGCTGTTCCATTGGACGATGAGCCGTGATTGTTGTACATTTATTTTTCTGCTTCATTGGACGATGAATAATAGACTGAGAACTTGTCCTACTTTGCTTCATTCATCGTGTAACACTTTGTTCTTGTTCTTCTCATTTATCGGACGCAGAACAGTGCTTGAGTAACTCTGACTTCGTTGGACGCAGAATGTTCAGTTTCATTGGACGCAGAGTTGCACTCTTGCTCATGCTGAACATTGGACTTTTATCCTTCATCTGTATTGGACGCTCACTGAATCTGTTCCTTTGAAAAACATTGGACTCTTACTGCAATTCTGCTTCTCATAGAAACATTGGACTTATACCAGTATTGCCTTGTACTTATCATTGGACGATCAGCATTCTTTACCTTGGTCAAGAACACATCCTGAACATTGGACTTATGACTTATGTTCTGATCATTGGACATATAAGCATTCTGATCATTGGACGTATTGTTATTCTTGAACATTGGACTTATGTCTTCAATGCCTTCTCATGAATCATTGGACGTATGAAATTGTCCTTGTGCCTTGTACTGAATTATTGGACGCACAACATTACTTGCCTTATGCTCAAACATTGGACGCAGAATTCTTCCTTCTGCTCAAACATTGGACGCAGAATTTTTCCTTCTGCTCAAACATTGGACGCAGAACTCTTGTGTCCATTTCAGTGCCAACATTGTGACGAGCTTAGCTTATTGGACGCAGACTGCAATCTTCCTTCAATAAGCTTAGTTAGGCAGCATTGTTATGCATTGTACAAGCTTAATACATATGATTATCCTTTGTAAAAACCTTAATACATTTTGTTATCATCAAAACCATAAAATCACTTAGGGAGTTTTTGTATTAAAAACACTTTTAACCAATTTGGTTCCAACAATCTCCCCCTTTTTGATGATGACAAACATTATTAAGTTTTACAAACAATAAAGCATAAACCAGATAAATAGTTAGTAAAAACAGAAATTTCAAAGAGAAACTCCCCCTGAGATAAACATCTCAGTTTTTCCTTACTCTTCTCCCCCTGAGACTTAGAGTACCTGAAAGTTTCTTTTACTCATAAAACAAAGATTAGTCCACAAATAGCTTATCAAAATAACAACATGGTAATAAGACTAATGCAATCAGACTTAATTTTTCTCCCCTTTTTGTCAAAATCTTTCTCCCCTTTTAGTCAAGATATAAAAACTTAATCCCATTCTTTCTCCCCCTTTTGTCATCAGGCAAAAAGGTTCATAGAACATCATAGTCCAAAGAGAGTTTTGAAAAGACTTGGAGCTTTTTTAAAAACAGAAACCTCTTTAAAACTAAAAAACCCTTTTTAGAAACAATCTCACCATTTTCTTGAAAACAAGAATAATCAACAAACTGAAAGATACTGCAACGCATTTGTAAGATACCAACTGTAAAAAAAAATTTAGGAAAAAAAAAAAAAATTGGACTCAGCGTGGGATTACTAAGATGTGAAAGCTTTTGAGTCTTTAAAAAAATTTCTAAGTCTCAAATAGACTGTCGTATCCTGTTGGACTCTAGTCACATTGGACTCAGACTCAACTTAAGCATATTGGACGCTAAACATCAGTCTTTTATAAAGTGCATATTCAAATGCTTCCTTATAAAAATGAATCTATCTACAGATAGGGGTTTTGTAAATATATCTGCCCATTGATTTTCAGTGCTAACAAACTGAATATCAAATGTTCCCTTCTGCACATAGTCTCTAATAAAATGATGTTTAATTTCTATATGCTTAGCTCTTGAGTGTAAGATTGGGTTCTTAGATAAATTGATTGCAGCAGTATTATCACACAGAACAGAAATCTTACTCTCGAAAATGTTGTAGTCCTCCAATTGATATTTAATCCATAAGAGCTGAGAACAACAACTTACTGCAGAGACATATTCAGCTTCGGCTGTTGATAATGCAATTGTGCTTTGTCTCTTGCTTGTCCATGATACTAAATTGGATCCCATAAAATGACATCCTCCACTGGTGCTTTTTCTTTCAAGCCTGTCTCCAGCATAGTCAGCATCACAGAATCCTACTAATCTGTACTCATCCGATTTCTTAAACAACAAACCGAGATTAGTAGTCTCTTTCAGATATCTAAAAATTCTCTTGACAGCAGTCAAATGAGAATCTCTAGGATCTGATTGAAATCTTGCACATAAGCAAACACTGAACATAATATCAGGTCTAGATGCAGTAAGATATAAAAGAGATCCTATCATACCTCTATATACCTTTTGATCTACCTTTTTATCTTTGTCATTCAGGCTCATTATGCAAGTTGGATGCATGGGAGTATTCATGGGTTTGCAATCATCCATTTTGAACTTCTTCAGAAGCTCATTCGTGTATTTGGACTGATGCACATATATCCCATCTTTAGTCTGTTTCACTTGAAGTCCAAGAAAGAACTTCAACTCTCCCATCATACTCATTTCGAATTCTTTCTGCATTAATTCAGAGAATTCTCCACACAAAGATTCATCAGTAGCACCAAAAATAATATCATCTACATAAATCTGTACTATGATGAAATGTGAGTCTATGGATTTTCTGAAAAGAGTGTTATCAACTTTTCCTCTTGAAAAACCATTTTCCATTAAAAATGAACTCAGTTTTTCATACCAAGCTCGAGGAGCTTGCTTAAGGCCATAAAGAACATTTTTCAATTTAAAAACATGATTTGGAAAAGTTTGATCCTCAAAGCCAGGGGGCTGTTCAACATAGACTTCTTCTGTTATTATACTATTCAGAAATGCACTTTTTACATCCATTTGATAAAGCCTCATATCATGTTGGGCAGCAAATGAAAGTAAAATGCGAATGGCTTCAATTCTAGCTACTTGAGCAAAGGTTTCAGTGAAATCAATACCTTCCTGTTGTGAGTAGCCTTGAGCAACTAACCTTGCTTTGTTCCTCACAACATTACCTTCTTCGTCTAGCTTATTTCTGAATACCCATTTGGTTCCAATAATGGACTTATCTTCAGGTGGGGCTACCAGAGTCCAAACATCATTTCTTTTGAACTGATTCAGCTCCTCCTGCATTGCTAAAATCCATCCTTCATCCAATAGGGCTTCATCTATATTCTTTGGCTCCAATTCAGAGATGAATGCTACATCAGTTTGCTCTCTGAATGTGGACCTTGTTCTGACTTTATCATCTGCATTTCCAATAATTTGATCTTCAGGATGATAAGTCTTAAAATGCCAGCTTTTACCACCTGCAGTATTGGACGCATGACTGTCTCCTGCATCTGGTCCATCTTCTTCAATCTTGCTTGATGATTCTTCACCTCCTGGTTGTATTCTCATATCTGCAAGAGAATCACTTAGCTCTGACAGATCATTGTCAGACTTTTTGTCATTGAATTTAACGTGAATTGACTCTTCAACAGTCAAGGTTCTTGAGTTGAAAACTCGATATGCCTTGGAAGTTTCAGAATAACCCAGAAAAATTCCATTATCAATTTTAGAGTCAAATTTACCAAGTTGATCCTTGGTGTTAAGAATAAAACACTCACATCCGAAAGGATGAAAATATGAAATGTTGGGTTTTCTTCCTTTCCACAATTCATAAGGAGTCTTTTTCAGTATAGGCCTTATATAAATTCGGTTTTGCAAATAACATGCTGTGTTTACAGCTTCAGCCCAAAACCTCTTAGAGGTTGAGTGATCATTGAGCATGGTCCTGACCATCTCTTGTAAAGATCGATTTTTCCTCTCTACTACACTATTTTGCTGTGGTGTTCTAGGTGCAGAGAAATTGTGAAGGACTCCATTCTCTTCACAGAATCTTTGAAAGTTTGCATTTTCAAACTCACCTCCATGATCACTTCGAATGGAGTTGATACAAACTCCTTTCTCAGTTTGGACTCTTTTACAAAATATGGTGAATACTTTAAAAGACTCATCCTTGTGTGCTAGGAATTTAACCCATGTCCATCTAGTATAGTCATCAACTATAACAAGTCCATATTTCTTTCCACTTAAAGAAGCAGTTTGTGTTGGTCCAAACAAATCCATATGTAAAAGTTCTAAAGGTCTAGAAGTGGAAACAATGTTTTTAGAATCAAAAGAGTTTTTCACTTGTTTCCCTTTCTGACATGCTTCACAGAGAACCTCAGATTTGTACACAAGATTTGGAAGTCCTCTTACGAGGCTATGCTTATTAAGCTTTGAGATGGTTCTCAAGCTTGCATGACCAAGCTTCTTGTGCCATATCCATTGTTCATTATTTAAAGAAATGAAGCATGAGACATTCTGTTTGGACAGATTTTCGAAATCAATTTTATAAACATTGTCCTGCCTCTTTGCTTGAAAAAGAATGGACTTATCAAAATTTCTGACTATACATTTATCCTTGTCAAAGGAAACATCACATCCACTGTCACACAATTGACTTATGCTAAGTAGATTATGTTTGAGTCCTTCAACCAATAAAACATTTTTAATAGTAGGGAAAGGATGTTTACCAATTTTACCGATTCCAACTATTCTACCTTTCTGGTCACCTCCAAATGTGACCCAGCCCTTTGTTCTAGGCTTGAGGTCTTGGAACATAGACCTTTCTCCCGTCATGTGTCGTGAGCATCCACTGTCCAGGTACCATGACTGGTGTTGCTTTCCTCCCATTAAGCAAATCTGCAACAGGAATGATCATGTTCTTAGGTACCCATATTTTCTTGGGTCCTTTCATGTTAGTCCTTGGCCTGCGTCCAGGCTTGTTCCATTTATTATGGAAGCATGTCGATGTGACATGTCCAGCCTTTCTACAGTATCCACAATATATATTAAACTTTGATGGACTCTTGGAAAACTTTGGTTTCAGTTTTTCATAACCCAAACCAGTTTTGTTAGAAGGTTTTCTCTGAATTTTTAAAATTTGATCAAGCTTTTCAGAGCTACTGACAAATTTGGACAAACGTCCAGTGAGTTCATCTACTTCTTGTTGAAGTACTTGTACTTCACAGGAAGTATTGGACTCAGACTTCTTTGGAGATTCATCTTTTGGTTGACTTACTTGAAGTCTTAACTTTTCATTTTCTGATTTAAGTACTTTGTTTTCTGAAGAAAGCTTTTCAAAATCTTTTGTTATAAGAGAAAACTTTTTCTTTAAAGACCTGTACTCATCAGATAGAATGGATGAATCTCTAAGAAGCTCATCAAAATTATTTCTTAATTCAGAGTAAGAAATTACCTCCTCTTCGTCTTCACTTTCTACTGAGGAGAGTCCTGCCATTAGGCACAGATTTGCCTCTTCCTTATCCTCATCATCAGAGGAATCATCGAGGTCTTCCCATGTTGCCATGAGACCTTTCTTCTTCTTGAAGACTTTCTTCTTTGTCTTCTCAGCCTCAGGACAGTCTGCCTTGTAGTGGCCTGGTTTCCTGCATCCATAGCACACCACTGGACTTTCCTCCTTTTGCTCAGCTTCCTTCTGTGGAAATCTTCTGTTGAATTGCTTCCTTCTGAAGCCACCCTTCTTTTTCCACATAGATTTTATTTTCCTGGAGATGAAGGAGAGTTCATCATCATCTGAGCCTTCTTCTCCTTCTGAACTGCATGATTCTTCATCAGAATCATTTGCCTTCAAGGCTTTTGAGGTGCTCCCTTTTTGAGCTTTAAGAGCAATGGACTTTGCCCTTTTTTCGATTCCCTCTTCATTCAGCTCAAGCTCATGTACTTTCAGTGAGCCTAGAAGATCCTCCATGGCAAGAGTGGAAAGATCCCTTGCTTCTTGTATGGCTGTCACCTTGGGTCTCCATTGTCTTGGCAGACTCCTTAGGATTTTCCTGATATGCTCCTGAGTTGTGTAGATTTTTCCCAAGGACCTCAGGTTGTTAATGATTGTTTGGAATCTTCCAAACATTTGATCAATGGACTCGTGATCCTCCATTTTGAATAGTTCATATTGATGAACTAGCATGCTGATTTTGGACTCACGAACCTGAGATGAACCTTCATGTGCCAAAGCTAAAGTGTCCCACATCTCCTTGGCAGTAGTGCAGCTGTGCACCTTGTCATATTCTGACTTTGTAATGGCACACATCAGATAGTGCCTTGCCTTCGAGTTCAGCTGGAATCTGGTCCTTTGGTCTGCTGTCCACTGAGCTCTTGGTATTTGTTAACCTGCTTCATTTACTGGAGCAGTGTAGCCAGTTTCCACGACATCCCATAGGTCCATATTTTGAGCATCAAAGAATGTGATCATTCTCTACTTCCAGTAGTCGTATTCATTTCCATTGAACAGTGGTGGTCTGTTCACAGCTTGTCCCTCGTTCTCCATGGATCTTTGCTTCTCTGCACTGTTAAGTGCTCAACCCCTAGAGACCGAGCTCTGATACCAACTGTAGGTAACAAGATGAAACACAAGAAGGGGGGGTTGAATTGTGTTTCTAAGCTTTTAAAACTTTTCGCAAATGTTGGACGCTGGCTGTTAAAAACGTTGGACGCACAGCTTTGTTCAAATATTGGACGCACAGTGTTTTCTGAAATATTGGACGCACAGAGTGCTAAAACACTGGACGCACAGACTTGTGAAATATTGGACGCACAAAAGATTGGACGCTGAGGCTTCCCTCTTGGTTTAAAAACTTGTTTTCTTTGTGCGATTAAAGGTGTATAAAAAACTTGTTTAAAACAAAATCAATTCAATCCCCTTGGTTAGTAATAAGCACAGATATAATAAGAGATAAGGGAAGGAAGAAATAACACAAGTTTTTATACTGGTTCACCCTTTCCTAAGAGCTACGTCCAGTCCCCTCAAACTAGAGAGATTTCACTATCAACCTGATAGAATACAAGTATTTTTTGCACACAGCCTCTTCAGGCTAAAACCCAAGTATTCTTTGCACACAGCCTCTCCAGGCTAAATCCCAAGTATTCTTTGAACACAGCCTCTTCAGGCTAAAACCCAAGTATTCTTTGAGCACAGCCTCTTCAGGCTAAACAACTCAGCAGAGTGTTTTTTTGATTCAAGTGCTGTCTAACTCACACAAGTGAGGATATGAAATCTAAAGCACTTTGAGAGTTAAGCAAACTCTCTTTTACAAGAAGATAGAATAAATACAAGACTTTCTATACAGAGTATAACAGATTGCACAGCAGTTCAGCTCTTTCTTTTTCGTTGTTCAGTATCTTGTATTCTTCTTCTTGTTCCTCGGTATTTATAAGAGTAGTGAAGCTTCAGACTTGTTCTTCAGTTGCTCAACTTCAGCTCTCATAAAAGTTACCGTTCTCTAATAGCATTGAATGCTATTTTCCCATTGCTCTGAGGAGATCTACTTCATTGTGCATGTCTGTGTTTCTTTCTCCTAAATCAGAAGCAACCTGTACTCAAAGTCTCAATTGTACAGTGGTTAATAGTAATATCTTATTGAGACAGAGAGAATACACTGTGTAAAGCAGAAAGATGTGTTCAGAGATATACAGAGTTAGTCAGGGTACATTTTCTCTCTTAGTACACTTTCCACAGTGCTTTATGCTTTTCATTTAATGCACGTTCAAAAACGTTGACAAAGTTGTACAGAAAAGCATTGTGTACAGCTATTCAATTCCAATAGTGTTGCTCAATAAAAACGTTTAATATTAAAAGCAAGAGCAATCGAATAGCAAATAATGAATTCTGCATATAGTGTAGGTAACAAGATGAAACACAAGAAGGGGGGGTTGAATTGTGTTTCTGAGCTTTTAAAACTTTTCGCAAAAGTTGGACGCTGGCTGTTAAAAACGTTGGACGCACAACTTAGTTCAAATATTGGACGCACAGTGTTTTTCTAAAATATTGGACGCACAGAGTGCTAAAACACTGGACGCACAGAGTCTTTATAAAAACTGGACGCACAGGTTTTCTAAAGATTGGACGCACATAATGCTTCCCTTTCAGTTTGAAAAACTTGTTTGAATAAAATCAATTTCAATCCCCTTTGTTAGTAATAAACACAGATATAAAAGGAGTTAAGGGAAGGAAGAAATAACACAAGTTTTTATACTGGTTCACCCTTTCCTAAGAGCTACGTCCAGTCCCCTCAAACTAGAGAGATTTCACTATCAACCTGATAGAATACAAGTATTCTTTGCACACAGCCTCTTCAGGCTAAAACCCAAGTATTCTTTGCACACAGCCTCTCCAGGCTAAATCCCAAGTATTCTTTGAACACAGCCTCTTCAGGCTAAAACCCAAGTATTCTTTGAACACAGCCTCTTCAGGCTAAACAACTCAGCAGAGTTTTTGATTCAAGTGCTGTTTAACTCACACAAGTGAGGATATGAAATCTAAAGCACTTTGAGAGTTAAGCAAACTCTCTTTTACAAGAAGAAAGAATAAATACAAGACTTTCTATACAGAGTATAACAGATTGCACAGCAGTTCAGCTCTTTCTTTTTCGTTGTTCAGTATCTTGTATTCTTCTTCTTGCTTCTCGGTATTTATAAGAGTAGTGAAGGTTCAGACTTGTTCTTCAGTTGCTCAACTTCAGCTCTCATAAAAGTTACCGTTCTCTAATAGCATTTAATGCTATTTTCCCGTTGCTCTGAGGAGATCTACTTCATTGTGCATGTCTGCGTTTCTTTCTCCTAAATCAGAAGCAACCTGTACTCAAAGTCTCAATTGTACAGTGGTTAATAATAATATCTTATTGAGACAGAGAGAACACACTGTGTAAAGCAGAAAGATGTGTTCAGAGATATATAGAGTAGTTAAAAGTACATTCTCTCTCTTAGTACACTTTCCACAGTGCTTTATGCTTTTCAAAAGTACGTTCAGAAACGTTGACAAAGTTGTACAGAAAAGCATTGTATACAGCTATTTATCTCAAATCATTTGCTCAATAAATATGTTCCATATTAAATGCATGAGCAGTAAATAGCAAGTTTATGGATTCTGCGTATTGGACGCAGCATGTAGAAATCATTGGACTTTCAGTCCTTTTAGCAAATGGACGCATACCTTGTACTTACCATTTGCATATAATATTCATTCAATCATTGGACGCATCCTTATGCTTACCATTTCATTCCATTCAAGGCAGTATTGGACTTATTGCCTCATGCTGGTTTTTGGACTTTTGCCATTTCCTTACTGTTCCATTGGACGTAGAGCAGTTGATTGTTGTACATTTGTTTTTCTGCTTCATTGGACGATGAATAGTAGACTGAGAACTTGTCCTACTTTGCTTTATTCATCGTGTAACACTTTGTTCTTGTTCTTCTCATTTATCGGACGCAGAACAGTACCTTTGTCACTCTGATTTTATTGGACGCAGAACAGTTCTTTTGTTTGTTCAGTTTCATTGGACGTTGAACTTCAATGCCTTAAACTGAACATTGGACTTTTGTCCTTCATTGGACGCATACTCACTGAATCTGTTCCTTTGAAAATCATTGGACTTTTACTGCAATTCTGCTTCTCATAGAAACATTGGACTTATAAAATTGTCCTTGTGCCTTGTACTGAATTATTGGACGCACAACATTACTTGCCTTTGCTCAAACATTGGACGCAGAACTCTTCCTTCTGCTTCAAACATTGGACGCAGAACTCTTCCTTCTGCTTCAAACATTGGACGCAGAATTCTTCCTTCTGCTTCAAACATTGGACGTAGAATTCTTCCTTCTGCTCAAACATTGGACGCAGAACTCTTGTGTCCATTTCAGTGCCAACATTGGACGCAAGGCTCACTTTGAATGCCAGCCAATGTCATGAAGAACTGATTGGACGCAGACTGCAATAAGCTTAGTTAGGCAGCATTGTTATTCATTGTACAAGCTTAATACATTTTGTTTATCCTTTGTAAAAACCTTAATAGATTTTGTTATCATCAAAACCATAAAATCACTTAGGGAGTTTTTGTATTAAACACTTTTAACCAATTTGGTTCCAACATATAGTGTATTGGACGCAGCAAGTAGAAGTTATTGGACGTATACTTTGTACTTACCAATCACACAGAATTCATTCATGCATTGGACGCATACCTGGTACTCTCCAATTGCACAGAATTCATTCATTGGACGCATACCTTTCTGTTGATCAGATGTCAAGTAGCATTGGACGAATGCCTCATTCTGGTTATTGGACTTTTGCAATTTCCCTGCTGTTCCGTTGGACGATGAGCAGTGATTGTTGTACATTTGTTTTTCTGCTTCATTGGACGATGAATAATAGACTAAGAACTTGTCCTACTTTGCTTCATTCATCGTGTAACACTTTGTTCTTGTTCTTCTCATTTATCGGACGCAGAACAGTGCTTGAGTAACTCTGACTTCGTTGGACGCAGAATGTTCAGTTTCATTGGACGCAGAGTTGCACTCTTGCTCATGCTGAACATTGGACTTTTATCCTTCATCTGTATTGGACGCTCACTGAATCTGTTCCTTTGAAAAACATTGGACTCTTACTGCAATTCTGCTTCTCATAGAAACATTGGACTTATACCAGTATTGCCTTGTACTTATCATTGGACGATCAGCATTCTTTACCTTGGTCAAGAACACATCCTGAACATTGGACTTATGACTTATGTTCTGATCATTGGACTTATAAGCATTCTGATCATTGGACGTATTGTTATTCTTGAACATTGGACTTATGTCTTCAATGCCTTCTCATGAATCATTGGACGTATGAAATTGTCCTTGTGCCTTGTACTGAATTATTGGACGCACAACATTACTTGCCTTATGCTCAAACATTGGACGCAGAATTCTTCCTTCTGCTCAAACATTGGACGCAGAACTCTTGTGTCCATTTCAGTGCCAACATTGTGATGAGCTTAGCTTATTGGACGCAGACTGCAATCTTCCTTCAATAAGCTTAGTTAGGCAGCATTGTTATGCATTGTACAAGCTTAATACATATAGATTATCCTTTGTAAAAACCTTAATACATTTTGTTATCATCAAAACCATAAAATCACTTAGGGAGTTTTTGTATTAAAAACACTTTTAACCAATTTGGTTCCAACATAAAACACTCACATCCGAAAGGATGAAAATATGAAATGTTGGGTTTTCTTCCTTTCCACAATTCATAAGGAGTCTTTTTCAGTATAGGCCTTATATAAATTCGGTTTTGCAAATAACATGCTGTGTTTACAGCTTCAGCCCAAAACCTCTTAGAGGTTGAGTGATCATTGAGCATGGTCCTGGCCATCTCTTGTAAAGATCTATTTTTCCTCTCTACTACACCATTTTGCTGTGGTGTTCTAGGTGCAGAGAAATTGTGAAGGATTTCATTCTCTTCACAGAATCTCTGAAAGTTTGCATTTTCAAAGTCACCTCCATGATCACTTCGAATGGAGTTGATACAAACTCCTTTCTCAGTTTGGACTCTTTTACAAAATATGGTGAATACTTTAAAAGACTCATCCTTGTGTGCTAGGAATTTAACCCATGTCCATCTAGTATAGTCATCAACTATAACAAGTCCATATTTCTTTCCACTTAAAGAAGCAGTTTGTGTTGGTCCAAACAAATCCATATGTAAAAGTTCTAAAGGTCTAGAAGTGGAAACAATGTTTTTAGAATCAAAAGAGTTTTTCACTTGTTTCCCTTTCTGACATGCTTCACAGAGAACCTCAGATTTGTACACAAGATTTGGAAGTCCTCTTACGAGGCTATGCTTATTAAGCTTTGAGATGGTTCTCAAGCTTGCATGACCAAGCTTCTTGTGCCATATCCATTGTTCATTATTTAAAGAAATGAAGCATGAGACATTCTGTTTGGACAGATTTTCGAAATCAATTTTATAAACATTGTCCTGCCTCTTTGCTTGAAAAAGAATGGACTTATCAAAATTTCTGACTATACATTTATCCTTGTCAAAGGAAACATCACATCCACTGTCACACAATTGACTTATGCTAAGTAGATTATGTTTGAGTCCTTCAACCAATAAAACATTTTTAATAGTAGGGAAAGGATGTTTACCAATTTTACCGATTCCAACTATTCTACCTTTCTGGTCACCTCCAAATGTGACCCAGCCCTTTGTTCTAGGCTTGAGGTCTTGGAACATAGACCTTTCTCCCGTCATGTGTCGTGAGCATCCACTGTCCAGGTACCATGACTGGTGTTGCTTTCCTCCCATTAAGCAAATCTGCAACAGGAATGATCATGTTCTTAGGTACCCATATTTTCTTGGGTCCTTTCATGTTAGTCCTTGGCCTGCGTCCAGGCTTGTTCCATTTATTATGGAAGCATGTCGATGTGACATGTCCAGCCTTTCTACAGTATCCACAATATATATTAAACTTTGATGGACTCTTGGAAAACTTTGGTTTCAGTTTTTCATAACCCAAACCAGTTTTGTTAGAAGGTTTTCTCTGAATTTTTAAAATTTGATCAAGCTTTTCAGAGCTACTGACAAATTTGGACAAACGTCCAGTGAGTTCATCTACTTCTTGTTGAAGTACTTGTACTTCACAGGAAGTATTGGACTCAGACTTCTTTGGAGATTCATCTTTTGGTTGACTTACTTGAAGTCTTAACTTTTCATTTTCTGATTTAAGTACTTTGTTTTCTGAAGAAAGCTTTTCAAAATCTTTTGTTATAAGAGAAAACTTTTTCTTTAAAGACCTGTACTCATCAGATAGAATGGATGAATCTCTAAGAAGCTCATCAAAATTATTTCTTAATTCAGAGTAAGAAATTACCTCCTCTTCGTCTTCACTTTCTACTGAAGAGAGTCCTGCCATTAGGCACAGATTTGCCTCTTCCTTATCCTCATCATCAGAGGAATCATCGAGGTCTTCCCATGTTGCCATGAGACCTTTCTTCTTCTTGAAGACTTTCTTCTTTGTCTTCTCAGCCTCAGGACAGTCTGCCTTGTAGTGGCCTGGTTTCCTGCATCCATAGCACACCACTGGACTTTCCTCCTTTTGCTCAGCTTCCTTCTGTGGAAATCTTCTGTTGAATTGCTTCCTTCTGAAGCCACCCTTCTTTTTCCACATAGATTTTATTTTCCTGGAGATGAAGGAGAGTTCATCATCATCTGAGCCTTCTTCTCCTTCTGAACTGCATGATTCTTCATCAGAATCATTTGCCTTCAAGGCTTTTGAGGTGCTCCCTTTTTGAGCTTTAAGAGCAATGGACTTTGCCCTTTTTTCGATTCCCTCTTCATTCAGCTCAAGCTCATGTACTTTCAGTGAGCCTAGAAGATCCTCCTTGGCAAGAGTGGAAAGATCCCTTGCTTCTTGTATGGCTGTCACCTTGGGTCTCCATTGTCTTGGCAGACTCCTTAGGATTTTCCTGATATGCTCCTGAGTTGTGTAGATTTTTCACAAGGACCTCAGGTTGTTAATGATTGTTTGGAATCTTCCAAACATTTGATCAATGGACTCGTGATCCTCCATTTTGAATAGTTCATATTGATGAACTAGCATGCTGATTTTGGACTCACGAACCTGAGATGAACCTTCATGTGCCAAAGCTAAAGTGTCCCACATCTCCTTGGCAGTAGTGCAGCTGTGCACCTTGTCATATTCTGACTTTGTAATGGCACACATCAGATAGTGCCTTGCCTTCGAGTTCAGCTGGAATCTGGTCCTTTGGTCTGCTGTCCACTGAGCTCTTGGTATTTGTTAACCTGCTTCATTTACTGGAGCAGTGTAGCCAGTTTCCACGACATCCCATAGGTCCATATTTTGAGCATCAAAGAATGTGATCATTCTCTGCTTCCAGTAGTCGTATTCATTTCCATTGAACAGTGGTGGTCTGTTCACAGCTTGTCCCTCGTTCTCCATGGATCTTTGCTTCTCTGCACTGTTAAGTGCTCAACCCCTAGAGACCGAGCTCTGATACCAACTGTAGGTAACAAGATGAAACACAAGAAGGGGGGGTTGAATTGTGTTTCTAAGCTTTTAAAACTTTTCGCAAATGTTGGACGCTGGCTGTTAAAAACGTTGGACGCACAGCTTTGTTCAAATATTGGACGCACAGTGTTTTCTGAAATATTGGACGCACAGAGTGCTAAAACACTGGACGCACAGACTTGTGAAATATTGGACGCACAAAAGATTGGACGCTGAGGCTTCCCTCTTGGTTTAAAAACTTGTTTTCTTTGTGCAATTAAAGGTGTATGAAAAACTTGTTTAAAACAAAATCAATTCAATCCCCTTGGTTAGTAATAAGCACAGATATAATAAGAGATAAGGGAAGGAAGAAATAACACAAGTTTTTATACTGGTTCACCCTTTCCTAAGAGCTACGTCCAGTCCCCTCAAACTAGAGAGATTTCACTATCAACCTGATAGAATACAAGTATTTTTTGCACACAGCCTCTTCAGGCTAAAACCCAAGTATTCTTTGCACACAGCCTCTCCAGGCTAAATCCCAAGTATTCTTTGAACACAGCCTCTTCAGGCTAAAACCCAAGTATTCTTTGAGCACAGCCTCTTCAGGCTAAACAACTCAGCAGAGTGTTTTTTTGATTCAAGTGCTGTCTAACTCACACAAGTGAGGATATGAAATCTAAAGCACTTTGAGAGTTAAGCAAACTCTCTTTTACAAGAAGATAGAATAAATACAAGACTTTCTATACAGAGTATAACAGATTGCACAGCAGTTCAGCTCTTTCTTTTTCGTTGTTCAGTATCTTGTATTCTTCTTCTTGTTCCTCGGTATTTATAAGAGTAGTGAAGCTTCAGACTTGTTCTTCAGTTGCTCAACTTCAGCTCTCATAAAAGTTACCGTTCTCTAATAGCATTGAATGCTATTTTCCCGTTGCTCTGAGGAGATCTACTTCATTGTGCATGTCTGCGTTTCTTTCTCCTAAATCAGAAGCAACCTGTACTCAAAGTCTCAATTGTACAGTGGTTAATAATAATATCTTATTGAGACAGAGAGAATACACTGTGTAAAGCAGAAAGATGTGTTCAGAGATATACAGAGTTAGTCAGGGTACATTTTCTCTCTTAGTACACTTTCCACAGTGCTTTATGCTTTTCATTTAATGCACGTTCAAAAACGTTGACAAAGTTGTACAGAAAAGCATTGTGTACAGCTATTCAATTCCAATAGTGTTGCTCAATAAAAACGTTTAATATTAAAAGCAAGAGCAATCGAATAGCAAATAATGAATTCTGCATATAGTGTAGGTAACAAGATGAAACACAAGAAGGGGGGGTTGAATTGTGTTTCTGAGCTTTTAAAACTTTTCGCAAAAGTTGGACGCTGGCTGTTAAAAACGTTGGACGCACAGCTTAGTTCAAATATTGGACGCACAGTGTTTTTCTAAAATATTGGACGCACAGAGTGCTAAAACACTGGACGCACAGAGTCTTTATAAAAACTGGACGCACAGGTTTTCTAAAGATTGGACGCACAGAATGCTTCCCTTTCAGTTTGAAAAACTTGTTTGAATAAAATCAATTTCAATCCCCTTTGTTAGTAATAAACACAGATATAAAAGGAGTTAAGGGAAGGAAGAAATAACACAAGTTTTTATACTGGTTCACCCTTTCCTAAGAGCTACGTCCAGTCCCCTCAAACTAGAGAGATTTCACTATCAACCTGATAGAATACAAGTATTCTTTGCACACAGCCTCTTCAGGCTAAAACCCAAGTATTCTTTGCACACAGCCTCTCCAGGCTAAATCCCAAGTATTCTTTGAACACAGCCTCTTCAGGCTAAAACCCAAGTATTCTTTGAACACAGCCTCTTCAGGCTAAACAACTCAGCAGAGTTTTTGATTCAAGTGCTGTCTAACTCACACAAGTGAGGATATGAAATCTAAAGCACTTTGAGAGTTAAGCAAACTCTCTTTTACAAGAAGAAAGAATAAATACAAGACTTTCTATACAGAGTATAACAGATTGCACAGCAGTTCAGCTCTTTCTTTTTCGTTGTTCAGTATCTTGTATTCTTCTTCTTGCTTCTCGGTATTTATAAGAGTAGTGAAGGTTCAGACTTGTTCTTCAGTTGCTCAACTTCAGCTCTCATAAAAGTTACCGTTCTCTAATAGCATTTAATGCTATTTTCCCGTTGCTCTGAGGAGATCTACTTCATTGTGCATGTCTGCGTTTCTTTCTCCTAAATCAGAAGCAACCTGTACTCAAAGTCTCAATTGTACAGTGGTTAATAATAATATCTTATTGAGACAGAGAGAACACACTGTGTAAAGCAGAAAGATGTGTTCAGAGATATAGAGAGTAGTTAAAAGTACATTCTCTCTCTTAGTACACTTTCCACAGTGCTTTATGCTTTTCAAAAGTACGTTCAGAAACGTTGACAAAGTTGTACAGAAAAGCATTGTATACAGCTATTTATCTCAAATCATTTGCTCAATAAATATGTTCCATATTAAATGCATGAGCAGTAAATAGCAAGTTTATGGATTCTGCGTATTGGACGCAGCATGTAGAAATCTTTGGATGCATAACTGGTACTTACCAATTGCATATGATATTCATTCAATCATTGGACGCATCTTTATGCTTACCATTATGATGATTAGTTGCAAAGCAACATTGGACGTATTGCCACATTCTGGTTATTGGACGCAGAGTTGATTGTTGTACATTTGTTCTTCTGCTTTATTGGACGCAGAGTTGATTGTTATACATCTGTTCCTTTGAAAATCATTGAACTTTTACTGCAATTCTGCTTCTCATAAAAACATTGGACTTATACCAGTATTGCCTTGTACTTATCATTGGACGATCAGCATTCTGTACCTTGGTCAAGAACACATCCTGAACATTGGACTTATATCTTATGTTCTGATCATTGGACTTATGGTTATTCTTGAACATTGGACTTATGTCTTCAATGCCTTCTCATGAATCATTGGACGTATGAAATTGTCCTTATGCCTTGTACTGAATTATTGGACGCACAACATTACTTGCCTTTGTGCTCAAACATTGGACGCAGCACTCTTCCTTCTGCTCAAACATTGGACGCAGAATTCTTCCTTCTGCTAAAACATTGGACGCAGAACTTTTGTGTCCATTTCAGTGCCAACATTGTGATGAGCTAGCTTATCGGACGCAGAACTGCTTTGCCTCTTATATCAGTAACTTCCTTCTGCCAAAATCACTGGACGCAGAACTCTTGGTATTTATGTTTCAGTGCCAACATTGGACGCAAGGCTCACTTTGAATGCCAGCCAATGTCATGAAGAACTGATTGGACGCAGACTGTAATAAGCTTAGTTAGGCAGCATTGTTATACATTGTACAAGCTTAATACATTTTGTTTATCCTTTGTAAAAACCTTAATAGATTTTGTTATCATCAAAACCATAAAATCGCTTAGGGAGTTTTTGTATTAAAAACACTTTTAACCAATTTGGTTCCAACACTTTACTTGGCCAGAACTCTCACTTTGACAGCTTAGCGTACAACTGTTTCTCCCTCAACACTCGGATCACTTGACGCAAATGTTGCTCATGTTCCTTGTGAGTCCTAGAGTAGATCAGGATATCATCTATGAAAACAACCACAAACTGATCTAAGAATGGGCTAAAGACTCTATTCATGTAATCCATGGATATAGTAGGTGCATTTGTCACACCAAATGGCATCACAAGATATTCGTAATGACCATATCGTGTTCTAAACGCAGTCTTGGGTATATCCTCCATCTTGACTCTAATCTGGTGATAACCACTTCTCAAATCTATCTTAGAGAAAACAGTGGCCCCACGAAGCTGATCCAACAGATCATCTATTCTTGGCAGAGGGTATTTGTTCTTAATGGTTACCTTGTTCAACTGCCTATAGTCAACACAAAGCCTAGACGTTCAATCTTTCTTCTTCACTAACAAAACTGGTGCTCCCCACGGGGACACACTAGGCCTAATAAACTGTTTAGACAATAGATCCTCTAACTGTTTCTTCAACTTGGCTAACTTTATTGATGATATACGATATGGAGCTATGGAAATTGGTCCAGAACCGGGTATAAGATCTATGGTAAACTCTATCTCACGGATTGGCGGCAAACCTGGTATCTCTTCTAAAAATACCTCCGAAAATTCTTTGATAATAGACACTTTGCTCAATTCAAGTTCCCTCTTTCCTTCCAACGAGGTGAGTATCATGTTTTTCTAAACTTCTTTTTTCGAAGAAATTTCTGATTGGTTGGTAGACCAAAATCTAGGATTCTGAGAGTTAGGAAAAACTAGAGTTTTACTTAAACAATCCAACAGGATATGGTTGGAAGATAACCAATCCATGCCTAAAATCACATCTAACTGTGTTAAAGGCAAACACACTAAATTAACATGATATTCCTTATCATAAATTATGATAGGACAATCTATACAGACAGTGTTTACAGTGACTGGCTCAGCAGTAGGTAAGGAAACAATCAAATCAAAAGACATCAAGGACACAAGTAAGTTTAATTGTTTCACACAATCAAAGAAAATAAAAGAATGAGTTGCACCGGAGTCATATAGTACAAGTAAAGGATTACCAGTTATGCTACACATACCTTGTATCAAATCCTCAAATTGCGAAGCCTCAACACCGCTCATGGTGTAAACTCGTCCCTTAGCCTTAGGTCTCGCCGCTTGCACATTCTTGTTAACTGGTGCCGGCTTCTGCTCCCTACAATTACTTGACAAGTGCCCAACCTTTCCACACCTGTAGAAGTTGCCCCTCTCTGGTTGCAGGTACTAGAATGATGTCCTAGCTTCCCGCAGTTGAAACATTTAATCACATTCTGCCCTTGGTAGCCAAAACCTCCATTCCCACCAACAGGTGCATTATTCCGATTTGGCTGTGGTGCTCTAAAGTTCCCGGGGTTTCTTGCATAAGGTTTGTTCTGGAACTGCTTCCTATACTGGTTTTGTGGTTGAAACCTAGACGGTCCGCCAACATTGGTTTTCCCTACTACCTTCCCCTTCTTCAGGATTTCCATCTTCCTGCACTTCTCCACTAGAGGTTGGAATTGTCTAATCTCCAGTGCAGACATAGCTTCCCTAATGTCGTAAAGAAGCCCTGCTTCGAAACATTCACACTTCCACGATTCATCAGGCTAAAGTTGGAAGAAATGGAAATACTTGGCCAAGGATTCAAACTTGGCTGCGTAAGCATCTGCAGATAGATCCTTTTGTTGCAGACTCAGGAACTCTTGCTCCCTTTCACTTCGAGCACTCTGTGGAAAGTACTTCGCTAGAAACCTGGTGCGAAATACCGTCCAAGTAACTTCCTGATGCTCTGCTTCTAATTAAGAGTTGTTGTTGCCCTTTCCACCAGTATTCCACATCCCCTATTAGTAGGTAAGACGCGTAGGATACCTTAACCCCTTCCTCACATCGAAGAGATGTAAAGATCTTTTCCATCTCCTGAATCCCAATATCAGCTTTCTCCGGATTAGGCTCCCCGTTAAACTCCGTTAAACTGCTGGGGATCATGCTTCCTAAAGTCTGAAAGCCCTCTCCCAATAGCTGTTATCTCAGCTCTAGCTTGCTTCTACAAGTCCCTCTGTTCAGCTCTCTCGCCCTGCTGTGCCATAGTGGCAGCCATCTGATTCATTGCCCCTATTGCCCTCTCCATAGCTTCGTTGTTTCGTGCCATATCTACCTATAAGTTAACCCAAAACATAAACACTAACTCACAATTATAGCTGGCAAAATGGGCTTAGCCCGTCGGGCCGGCCCGAGCCCGCCCGAAAAACACCGGACTTGGACACACAAATTTGAGCCCGTTTTCAATCCGGGCCTTTTTGGCCCGGCCCGATAAAGCCCGAACCCGTAAAAGCCCGAGCCCGAAGCAGGCCTCCCGAAAAACATAGGCCAAAGCCCGAGCCCAGCTTGAAAAAAGCCCAAAAAATAGAAGGCTCAGACACACAAATTTGAGCCCGTTTTCAATTCGGGTTTTTTTGGCCCGGCACGATAAAGCCCGAACCCGATGCGGGCCGGCCTGAGCCCGGCCCGAAAGCCCGAATTGCCACCTCTACTCACAATTAACAAAAACACAGAGAAAGCAACCAATGTCACACATCACTTTGCAGAGAAATAAAGCAAACAATGTTAGTCAGAGTCACACAAGCTAAGCTTAATAGACCTACAACCTAACATTCCCCCTGAAAAGATTGAACCTGGCTCTGATACCACAAAATCCAACACCCTTCGTAAATTATTTCTTAGACATTTTGATTTAAAACGAGTTTAGTTCCCAAAACTATGAATAAAATTTTTGCCTTTTTAAAAGATAAGAAGAATGGGGAATCCATTCTCTCCTTTTCCATTGCGTAGTAAAATAAGAACAGTATTAGAAGAAATACAGAAGTAAAATCAACCTCCTCAAGTATATATATAATCAAAAGCTTGCATCAGTACAAGCAAGGAGTATTTCTAAAACCATTGTACATCAAAAAGCTGTAAAACTCTAAACAGACTGAAAAAAAAGCTACTAAGTAATAAGAAAGTCGGGTCCAATCTCTAACAACTACCCGGATCAAAATAAGGTCCGTCAAGAGCTAGTACGTCACTCTCTCTGGTCTGGTCCCTTGCCTGCTGGACTATATCCTTGATCCACCGCATAGGCAGCGTGAAATCAAAGTTCCTACGCACTGTCCATAAGTCGGGTCCATTGACCCTATGCTCTGTGATAAGTATATGTCCATTAAAGGTAGCACACTGCGTGTAGGGATCTATCCTCCATTCTATCCCATCTGCCTCCAGAGGCTGGACGCTAAAACGTCGTCCCGGACCCAAAACACTCCTCGAATCAGTCATCTACTCAACCACATACAAAAAATACATGGAAAGTAGGCGGGGTGAAAAACTTGCACAAGTTAAGAATGTTAGTTTCAAAGAGTATACATATAACATTTATACAGTATATTTTTAGAACCTTACAACACAGATCACACCTGGAAGTAAAAATTCACAGAACAAGACACAAGTAAGGATAAACAATCAAGTGCAGATATATCATTAATCACAGATATAACGTCAACCACATATATAACATCAATCACATCTATATCATCAACCACAGATATATGTATGCATGACACTTCAATCTCTCTGATAATACACCGGTGTGCTGCTCCAAGGAGACTTTTTCCACCAAACTCCATTGAGCGATAGGCCTGCGTCAAGACTTAACAGAACAACCAGGTAATCCCCCTCAGACCCCCTGGCAGTCATTCAGATATTGCGCATCTCAACCATATCATGAAATAGGTCCGTCAGTCAGATTTATCCAAGCTGGGTATACGACTCGTCTCAGCTTAAGGGAATTCACCATGCAAGGCTATTGAGACTTTCGAAACCTGGATAATCCCAGAAGGCAATTGTAGCCCAACAAGACTCTATTCTCAACCCTCTCTGGGTTGTATAGCCCAAAAACCTTTATGCAAATGACGACTCAAAAATTGCATAAAATCACTTTGGTTTCTCTTGTAAAACCTTCTCTGTTTTACTGTATTAAATCTCTTAATACAAAACCACATAGAATAATCTCATTCTATCAACACAGAAATATTCTTGAAAAACTTAACCATTTTGTTACTCTTTCCGGCTGTATTTATTTATTTTAAGAACAATCACACTGCGATAGAGTCGAACACGATAACTAACTTAATCAAAATAATATTAATGGAAAATATTACTTAAGTTCATTCTCTTTGGGAAAGCCCTTTAGAAGCTGATCAAGTAATCTTCGCCACGTATATACAAACTTTCTAAGATAGAGAAAGTAGTGCATCGGTGTGGTTTCCAGGAAAGATCAGGTGAGCTTATAGTCCCCTTCAATGACCTTTGTCTTTCCTAGACAGATCCATAAAAATGAACTACCTTCACCCATCATCAGTCTGTATATAAATAGTAAAAATCACAAGTTTTTATATATAACAGGGTCCCAAATCAGGAATTTCTTCCAAATAACTTAACAGTAGAGTTCGCCGAGAACCCATTACTATTAACTTATTTTACTCAATCAACCTGTATATATATATATAATCGAAAGCAGTATATTGCAAGGAAATAAATATAATTTTCTCGGTTAGGAATTATTAACAGCACATCAGTCGAATCACCAGGACACGATAGGGGACACAACCGATACCATTTCTTTCCTAATCGGAGACGTACCAACGTACTATTTAACCCAACAAAATAGGTATATTTATACATGAAGATCTTTTTCAGAAAAAGAACATGGAAATAGAAGAAAATACCGGTTTAGCAATTTTAGCGTATTTAATCACTTGCTCACGTACTAATGTCTAATAGAGATACGGCCCCTGAGCCCGACATAACAATGCACCGAAGATGCATTCTTATGTCTGACCAACCACAGTATTCCCTATTAGCCAAAAGAACTCAAGAGGTTTAATTTTACAAATTTTTAGATTTGTTGATCACTGAGGCATAGCCGACTGGGTGATCAAGCCTTTATAGTTAAAATTTTGCCAGTGTAACGGTACAATTATTAAACTTTATAATTAAATTGGGCATTATAACTTTACTATTTGAAAAATCACATTTTAAATAAAAATAAGGCATAATATAATTTTTAAATCAATTTTACAAACAAATAACAATTTATTTAAAGCATAAACACCCAAAACACAAACACCCATCAAAACAAATATCAAACCAACTTGGAAAGGATCTCCCCATACCTTAGCCTTATGAATGGTGAAGAACAAAATAAGAACAACAAGAAACACACAAAAAACTTGATTAGTAACAAAGAAAGCTTAAGGAAAACAAAGGGAAAGAAAATGATTTTTGTGTGAGATTTCTCTTCAAGTGAGTGTGTGAAAATGGAAGAGCACCCCGTCCCTATTTATAGGGGAGGGGTCACGGCCAAAATGGGGAGGAAGAGGAGAAAATCAAATTTTCTTCATTTTACAAAAATAATAAATCCTAATTACCTAATCAGCCTAAAATTGTGACTCAGGTAGTGACTGTTGCCCTAGAAGGATGGAGAAGCCTCAAGACCCTCCATGAGTCATGAGAGAGGCGATCAAACTGGCTGGAAGAGGAAGGAAAGTGAATTTCCCTTTTTAACCCTAGGGTTTGGATGAAAAAGAATAGAAATCAAGGATATTTTGGTCTTTTCATAAATCAAAAATTGAAATAATTAGTTAAAATGATGAGAACCAATGAGAATGATAGAAAATGCCATGACAAGCCTAAATAATTTCGTGGCACTCATTTTTGAAATTTATAGATAGTGCAAACTCTTCGGTTTTCACCGTTTCGCAAGTATAACCCCGCATAATACGAAAAAATAAGGTTTTCAAAACTTACACAAAAATAATTTCTAAAATCATAAAATAAATAATTAAAAATAAAATATAAAATGGGTGTGGACCTTTGACATGTAAATTATATCTGTGGAACAAGGTTTTCGCGTTTAAACGCCCCCGGTTAGCGTAGTTTTCGGTAATTTTTGAAAGTTTTTCAAAAATTCTAGAAAAATTCCAGAAAATCTAAAATAATAAAAGAACCAACTTTTGTGAAGGAAGTTTATTTATTGAGTTGATTTATCACACTCAAGCTATTTAAATATCCTTTCGTCAATTAGATGTAAACCGTTTTCTGTAAAAAGACCCGATTTTGACTGAAAAACTACCGTTTCATAAGTATTATGGAATACATGTATTTTATTACTAATTTTAAGCTAAAAATAAATCACACAACATTTATGGAACAAAAATTCATATAAAACAGAAAAAGACAGAAAACGCAAAGCAACGGATATAGTAACTAGACCTAACAGAAGCTGAAAACCAACCACTTTCAGAAGTATTCTTAAACATACATATTTAAATCCTATTTTTAAAAATAAAATAAATCTCAAAATAATTATATCATAAAAATTCAAATAAGACGAAAATAAACAGTTAATCACAGAAACGGATGTTACAGTGTGCTTGTAATTTATAAGTTACATGTGTTTGCTTGATTGTGTTATTTGTTTGGGGAGAGCAAAGCCCTAGTCTTTACCTTCCTTCCTTATGCAGGATGCTGGGTCTGTGTGCTGGTAGTAGTAGAATCTATGCATGTGATTGTGTTGTTTGTTAGTGGAGAGCAAAGCTCATTAAGATATGTTATTTAATTGCTCTATATTGTTATATTTATTGTTGTGCTATTGTTTATGTTGGAAAAAAAATTGGGAACGTCTGAAATACAAGGGTCATGTTGCTGAATTTTTTTTTGGCACATGACCCTAGTATCTAACACGTGAAGTGATTGGATTGTAGAAAATGGATTCAAACCGTAGTTGGATGTATGATAGGCTTAATCCTGGGAGAAGGGGGTTTGTAGAAGGGCATATAATCTCGTGTTGGCCAGTTATTGTCACCCCATATAATCTCCCCCCCCGAAATGTGCATGACAAAACCGTACATTTTTTTATCTTGTCTCATACCCAGACCATCTAACCCAAAAGCATGCATAGATGTGTACTTACAGCCATTAATTGATGAACTTAAACAGTTGCGGAGTGATGGTGCTTTCACATATGATATCTCCACGAAACAAAACTTCGACATGAAGGCAACCTTAATGTAGACAATCAATGACTTTTTCGCCTATGGTATGTTATCCGGGGTGGGGTACTCAGGGAAAATTGGCATGTTCGGTTTGCATGAGTGACACTAAGGCTTTTACCTGATCATGCGTTCAGAAGAAGTATGAATCGGTTTACAAAGAACAGGTTGAGATCGATGGGCCGCCTCGTATCCTGACAGGTGAAGAGATCTAGAATTGGGTTAGAGGTATTCCAGGTGTGGTAGAACATGGGGTTTCTAGGTTAGGCAGTTAAGGAGTTACTCACAATTGGACCAAATATAGCATATTTTGGGATCTTCCATACTGGAAAGACAATTTGTTACGGCACAACCTTGACGTCATGCACATAGAGAAGAACTTTTTTGACAATGTATTCAACACAGTCATGAATGTTAAGGGCAAAACAAAGAATTACAAAAGGCAAGAATAGACTTGCCTCTATATTGTTTGGCAAGGACTTGGAGTTGGTGCCACAGAACAATGGAAAGATGTTAAAACCCAGGGCGAATTATTGTCTTTCGTCTAAGGAAGCAAAGACCGTTTGTGCATGGGTTAAGGAGCTTAGGATGCCAGATGGATATGCTTCAAACTTGGCTAGATATGCTGATGTTACCCGGGGAAGAATGCATGGGATGAAAAGCCATGATTGTCACGTATTTATGGAGTATTTTATCTTTACTCTCATTTGTGTTTCACTCATTATCTAACCACGTATGGAAGCCACTCATAGAGTTGAGCATTTTTTTTAAAGATTTGTATACTAATAACTTGAAAATGGATGACCTGCTAGGATTGGAGCAAAACATTTGCAAACTCAAAAGAATCTTCTCACCTAGTTTCTTTGATTCAGTGGAGCATCTCCCGATTCATCTTCCACGGGGGACCAGACTTGGTAGTCCAGTTCAATACAGATGGATGTATCCATTTGAAA
The DNA here is from genome assembly GCA_030159175.1 of Glycyrrhiza uralensis. Taxonomy (NCBI): domain Eukaryota; kingdom Viridiplantae; phylum Streptophyta; class Magnoliopsida; order Fabales; family Fabaceae; genus Glycyrrhiza; species Glycyrrhiza uralensis. Next base: position 28,063,644 of record BRZY01000003.1, read on the forward strand.
GATAAATAAACTTTACTTGTTAATTTACTATTTAATTTCTCTTAATTTGCACATATATTAAGATACAATTTTTATTTATTATGTAGAATAATGGGAGACTATAAGTGAACCGTGAAAAATAAGGTGAGAGTGGAGGATTCAATATGTATGTCTTACACTGTGAGACAACATATTTTTGTTTCCATTATTTTTAAAAATTTACATTGTGCGGGACGAATATCAGAAATGAAACTTGTGTTCTGAACAATCGCTCCCCACCAATGTTGTCAATCTTCAATCAAGTAGGACGTCCTAGTGGAAGACCCCAATCGCATTGGTTAGATGGTACTGAGTGGATGTCAACTCATAGACATATTATTGTCATCAATTGCAACGAGATGAAGCCATATATCGAGTAAGTATCATTTAATTAAATATTAAGTCCTATGTTACTAAGGTAATATTACAATTAACTCTATGCTTGTTTGCAATGCATTTTTGCAATGCAACTCCATCAGTGAAAATGATGCCACAACTTGTATCCATGTAGAATTTTTCAAATGGTTTCAGGACTATGTAAGTGTCTTTCACTGTAGAATATCAATTAACGTCTTTGTTGCTCAATTAACTTGTTTGTCTGTATAGGCATTTAATCCAGCCAATGGGGTAACCGACCCAAACATTCTTGCATTGGCTTGGGGTCCAGGATTAGAGGTCACTCTATGGCACAAGTACTTCATAAATGGGTACAAATTTCACACACAAACATGGAGTGAGGGTAACAAAACTATAAACAGTGGGGTGTATGTAAAGGGAATTACACAAGGAGGAGAAAATGATTACTATGGAGTTATCCAAGAAGTCTTCAAATTGTCATATCTCCATTTGCCCTACAAAGTAGTTCTATTTTATAGTTCATTTATCTTTACAGTTGTATAGTTAATTTGACGTGTGTGTTTATGTATTGTTTGCAGGTTTGATCAAGACAGGGTGGCCTCCCAGGCCATCACTAAGACCATTAAGGCCTAGTTCCACGAGGCATGGCTGAAGTGGAGTAAGATCCCGTCGGATACAATTGAGGATCTATGGGTGTTGAGGTTTGCAGAACGTTATAGTTATAAACTCAATCAAATTATTGTTATTAGTATTACTGAATGAAATTTACATTATTTACATTGTTACAAAAATATGTCACCTGGCGACTCGAGGATGACCTGCGCGTGAAGCAAATCTTTAACAGTAGAGGTTCTAAGAGGTTGTCTGAGATGCTGAGGGATGAAAGGACTGCTGGTGAAAAACCAACCTGGATGGGAGGGAATGCCTGGGCTGGTCGTTAACAGTATTGAGGCTCTAAAGAATTTTTGGAAGAGAGCACTCGGTGCAAGCAGAATCGTGCTTCTGCTAAGGGTGGATCAGTCCATACAGGTAGATCCATCTCTATTGTTGAGCACAAGAGGCGCATGGTAATTAGGATCATAAATATTTTGTTTATCATTACAATTGATAATTAATTAAGTTACTAACTTTGATTATCTTTTTAGGAGCTACAACTTGGTAGAGAGCCCCGTTTGGATGAGGTCTTTGTGAGGACTCATATGAAGAAGACGGACAACTCCTGGGTTGACAAGAGATCAAAGGAGACTTATGTAAGTTAATTAATCGCTTAAGTTGTGATTTTTATTTCAATTTGTAATAACAATAATTTTAGTCTAATATCTCTTTAATGTCACTCTTGTAGGAGTCGTATCAGCAGAGACTCACATAGTTGTCCCAGGAGGGAGAGTCTTCTGGTGCCTCACAGGAGGTCGATCCTGCTACTCAAATATAGACGTGGATCGACAGTGTCGGGGGAAAGACACGGGGGCGTTGCTACGGTACCGAAGCCTATTCCTACATGCTGAGACCTGGTGTGACTTCTCTCACCCAAGAGTCACACGTATCACCATGATGTACTCCGAGTTCCTCTTCCGCCGCTGATGCCTTAGTTGCTCGATTAATGGAGGAAATTTGACAGGCAAACAAGGCAGCCCGACAGGCGACCGAGATGCTCCAGACCTTCATGGAGCACCAGCAGGAACTGATCAATCAGGCAATCAGTCAAGCAATGGCGAGGATGATGCAGAGTTTTGTTGGGGGCGCCGACCCAGCTATCCCAGCCGACTCAACTGACCCAGCCTCTTGGCACTCCTAATGAGTCCTACTCGGACGAGGAGGAAGAGGAGTGACTTTATTAGGATTATTTATTTTATTTTATCTACATGTATTATCGAATTACTATCAGATTATTGACATATTTATTAATTAATGCAGTTGACTTTTTTCCATTTTAATTTCTGTGAACTATTTATTATTTGTTAAATTTAGTATAATTATTGGTAATTAATTAGGTGGAACCCTACAAAAGATAAAAATTTAAAAAAATGTTACCTACGGCTTAGCAGTTGGTAAATTAAAAAAAAATAATCGTTATTTTCGTGTGTTTACTGACTGCCAAACCCTTAGTAACTTTACCGACGGTCAAGCTTTCGGTAATTACCAATGGTTGGGCCCTCTGTAATACCAACGACTTAGCCGTCAGTAAAATGTACCGACAAAAGAATTCAAGACGGTCATGTGGCCGTCGGTAATTTTAATTTACCAAAGGCTCGACTGTCTGTAAGGCCAATTTTTGCCATCGGTAATGGGAGGTTTTCTTGTAGTGGTTGTGGTAGGTAGAAGTTGCTTAATGCTTTGTTTTTAATGCCGCTTGTTTATGCTGTGCTAGTCAGCTGTGCATTTATCATGTTTACCAGTTTTCTTTGTGTAAATGCTTGCTTTAGTTGAGTAGGCCTCAGTGCCTCTCTTTCCTTGTATTGTTCCTCTGGGCTTGGCCCATTTCTAATACAAGAAGTTTCTTTGGACAAAAAAAAAGTACACTTCTACTAATGATAATATATTTTATAAATAATTGCCATTAATTTTCTTATTTTTGTAACTGTTATGCATTTATGTACCTCTCTTGAATATGTATAACCCAAAGTACAATTCAAGGTCTACCCTTTGTCAAGCCTAAAAGTTCAGAAATTGGTGATGCACGTGCAATTGTCTTCACCTAGTTTATCAAATGCATTTTCGTGTGTCTCATATCTATAGTGATGGCAATTTAATTCTGCGCCGATAAACTTGCTGGGTTTGGACTCTCTAGCCTTAGGTCCAATTGGTGGGACACTGTCCCTGCTTTTATTTGAGAGGATTTTAATCACAATAGATTATGCCTTCCCAATTTCCGTTTTTCTTAAATTTGGACTGCATGGTAACCTTTTGTCCCTCTGGTTCTGTATTTTTTATTTTTCATTTTTTATCAATAATATTTTGGTGTGCTGCATATGATTATTGGAGTTGAAGGTGCCGACTTAATTTCCTTCCATTCTGATGCTTTTGGACGCTTGTTTTATTTATGAAAAAAAGCATAAAAGTTCGAAGTGTACGTTTAACCATAGTAGCGAACGAATTAGGATCTTTTTTGTTTATTTTTTTCTCCATTTCCTCTATTACGTAAAAGATATAAATATGATATATGAGTGTCATTTATTCTATTTATTTCTCCAAAAATATAATAATGAAAGAAACGAAGAAAAAAAGAAATGAAGAGCTCATAGTGAACATTATCCTATACCAGACTTTCATAAGATTCGATCCCACATATTTAATGTGCCTTGCGGAGAGAGAGAGAGAAAGATTGAAAATTTTGCAAATGAACCAATGATGTTGATACCTGGACTAACACGAACCTGCAGCTGATGGTATTATTAAACATACATGCAAGTCAAGTTCAAATTTTGTACGCGAAAATTCCAAGTTTGAAAGCCCGTGAGGCGATCTCATAGATCAGCTCAAGAAAATGAAACAAATTCTATAAAATTAAAATAATACCTAATAATACATTTAATTTAAATAATATACACGTTTCTAAGGAGAGAGAAACTTAAAATTATAAAGGAAAATGTTTTGTAGACAATAGGTGTCTATATCCATAGAGTGAAAGAAATAAAAGAGAGAAAAATGATAAATTAAATAAACTATATGAAAGAAAAAAGAGAGAAAAATATGGGAGGTATTGGGTGAGTGATAACAATATAGATCGTGTCATTTATAGTTCCCTTTTGAGGCCATGTAGGTTACTTGGGAATTACTTTTTTAAAACTTCTATTTGTTTTTTTGTAATTGAGATTTTATTAAGTACCCATTTGAGATTGATGAATTAATGAAGAATTTTCTTGCATGTGTTCAGGTACTCCCTTTAAGACCATGTATGTCACTAGAAAAATATTCTTTAAAACACATTTTTCTTTGCTTTGGTTGATGTTTTGATAGGGAGGCTTCGTGCACTTAAGGAGGTGTGGAGTTTCATATGTACATTATACTTTGTATAATTGGTTTTCGGTTTGGGCACATCTTAATACATTTTTGCTTTAAAAAATAAACAAATAGAAATGACAAGAAATTCAATGAAACTTCCAGCTTTATTAATTCTATATACTCAAGTACAATATTCAACCATGAAATAACAATTCTTTCAAATAAGTAACACAAATAAAAAATTAAAAATACAATTTATTGGCAACATTTTTTGCCTTATTACCGGTACAGCCAATGTGTGTTTGTACGGTACAAATGATTTTGTTGTATCAGAACAAATCACAAGGTGCACGAATTCTTATAAACAATTTAAAGCCCAGAGGTGAAAGGGACACCAGTGCCAGGTAACCATGAGTTACCAGCAATGAAATTCCCAACTGTGAAAGGTGAGGCCTGAGATGCACTAGTAAGAACATGGTAACCTTTCCATGTGACCCTTTTGGCTGTGGAGGCACCTGAACCAGTGTTAGCATATTCTGCATAGTACAAAGTATCCAAAGCAAAATTGCCATCCCATTCCATCCAACCAGCTGGGTTTATAAAACTGTCAAGGGAAGTTTTCATGAAAACCGTTCTTGAGTACTTTTGCCAAGGCCTCCCAAGATATGCCTTAACGGAGCTTGGGTTAAAATCCGAGGCACCCGTGACCTTAGAATTGTGGATGACTATTCCGGTGTTTTGGTTTGGATCGGTTCGGCCTTGAGCAGTGACTGTAATGGTTTTCTGGGGAGGGTTTCTTGCGAAGATGTTGCAGTTTTGCAAAACCACGGCGGCGTTACCAAAGATGAAGTCGACTGTGCCATAGATGTTACAATCCCTGTAAAATTGCCTCTCTGAATGAACATATAGTGTGTCTTGATAGCCTTCAAAGCTACATCTGTAAAATACTGATAGATCTGAGCCAGATCGTAGTGCCACGGCTTGGTGATTTGCTGCTCCAGCAGTGTTTCTGAATGTGATGTCTTGAGCAATGAATCCATCGCCAACAGCAGCTGCAAAAAAACAATAATAATTAAGATCAGTTGCCTTAAACTATCAATTCCTTTGTACATTTTTTATTTAATCCCAAAACTATAATATTAATTAATCATCAATCAATTAATTACTATATCAGAAAAATGAGTCTTAATTAGGTTGGGACATATCTTACCTCTCGAGTCTTTTTATTCTTGTGATAACTATTTTGTTTGTTAATTTGTTTTACTCTTTATATTAGAAAAAGACATGTAGTTTATATAGTTTATAAGATAGTATATATGTATTCTAGAATAAAGTTCTTTCCAAGATTATAAAATTCACATCTAACCCAATTGAATATGTTCCTATCCAAATGCACGCCGTACTAATTGATTCGTCTATTTTTAAATTGTTCAACATATAATCAATTGGTAGATGATTTCTATTATTCTTAGGTAAGCGCATTCCATGTTTCATATTCTTCTTTGCTGCTTCAACTGTGGGACTATATCAAAGTACGTAGGTCATGCTTTGGATTTGAAAAAATTGATGAATATAAATTTTGCTATGATTCAAGAAATGCTAGAGTGGTATCACCCAGGTACTATAGATGTGGCCCATGAAAGAAATAATATGTAATCTAGAATTATGAGTCGCTCCTTGACCAAAAAAAAGAAGAAAGAATTATGTGTCGCTTTCGCTTTTCTGCATGTTAAACTCAGCACGTCTCCTTTAGTTTTGACTGCTGAAGGTCAAATTTTGATCCCTCCCCAGTTCCTACTAATTACGTCGACAAGAGAAGCTTAACCCTTGCTTTGTAAGACAAAGAATATGGTATGTGCTCCTTTAATTATGATGACTACCAGTTCAATTCTTCCAAGTAAATAATTAGCTTTTAGCTCTATATATCAAATCTCAGGCTATATGACTTCTTAGGAACATTGTATTTTCTTAAATGCAGTCGGAAAACATGGAAATTAGAAAATGTATCTAAGATTTTACCAGGAAGATAAAAAGAACAAAATATAGATTCTAAAATCTTAGCTATATATAATGCACCAACCTCAATCACTAAAACCAAGAGAAGAAGAGGCGGATTTTAATAAATTAAGATACCTTCTAATAATACAAATTCATACAAATCATTGAAGCAAGATAAAGAGATTCGAAATCATCATGATGGCATCTATTCATTTGCTTTAGTTATTAATATTCTTTTGTAAATTAAATTTATTTTTATTAATTAATAAAATTATAATTAATGTATATATAAAAGTAAGAGTTAGCATACCGACCGTTAGGGATACCAATGAATTCGAGAGGAAAAGTATTCGAAATAAATTTAACCCGATTTTGAAATAGTTAATATTATACAATAAAAAAAACATGTTCGACATATTCTTCCTTTGCTATAAATTATTCGGACTAACTTCCTAAAGCTTGAAAAGTGAAATAATATTTTAATATAGGAAAGTGATGGATTAATGATTTAATTATTGGTTAACACAAATGTACAAAATTGATCAATGAAGTACTGTAATATGATAAGCTAGGACTTTTTTTTTTGACAAAATGATAAGCTAGGACTAGATTATTAGTTTATTGTCTAATATGTATGCATGTAGATTAATATGTTGTTTTTTTAGTTCAACTCGGGTATTCTTCACATACAACTATTGAGACTAATTCCTTGAGGTACTCAGATTCATTTAAGGGATTGACATCTCCCAACAGATACACTACCATACACACAAATCGGAGATCTAACCCCCTGACATCATGCTTAAGGGACCCGAGTATTTATACCACCCGTGCCACACACCGGCCATTTTCATTATATTTATATGTTATGTTAACCCATAATCAAACCATCCTTAAATGTTATTGTAAAAATTTTGACAAGAGAATAAAGATAGTGTGTAAAAATAAAAATAAAAAATTATTGTATGCTTACCAACAGTGGCTGAACGGAAGGTTGTGGTGCCACCTCCAACGCTTTTGCTACCAGTGATTACGGTCTTCCCAATACCATCTCCCACCAACATGATATTCTTAGCCTTGACCTCAACTTGTTCATTGTACACACCAGCCTTCACATATATCACATACCTCCCACTGCTACTCTTTGGTGCAGCATCTACAGCAGCCTTAACCGTCGTGTATTTCCCAGACCCATCTTTAGCAACGACCACATTAGCCTTAGAAGCCGCCGAGGATGTTTGGAGCAATTTCCTATCACCAGGTTTAACCCATGTTGGGAACCCACCTTTGTAACTTTGTGGTGGTGGTTGGTTGTTATTAACCTTGTTTAAAGACAAGGTGTTGCTTAACAACTTTGTGACATTATTTGACATCAAGGGTAAAACATAGTTTTGTACACCAAGGTCATAGAAACCATCCCTACATGTTTCAAGGTTAGTGAGTGCGGTGCTTAGCCATGTTTGTGCTTCGGTTTGGGTGCACTTTGCACCCATGGTTTTATTGAGCCTTTGGATTGTGTACTCATAGAGTTCAATGCAATCAGCCCAAGCGGTTTTTTCGTGTGCGTTACGGCATTTTGGGCCTAATGAGTGTGTGCTTTGTTCTCCCTTTTTTGCTCTCTCTAAGGCGAGTTGAAGGGACACTTTGTAGAAATCGGACTTCGATTTTATGGGTTTGTTGAAAGCGTTGTTGTTGCTCAAATAGTACTCACATGGTTGTGGGTATGGGGTTTGGCTACACCATGATTTGATGAAACTCGAATTGTAACCGGAAACATGAGTACTAGATAAGGAGAATATTAATAGAAAGGGAACTATTAGAAGCGTTGTTAACAAACGAAATGATGCCATAGTATAAGGAGAGTACTATGGCCGAAAATGATTTTGGCTATAGGCTAAGAATTTAGAGAAGGGTTTTAATTTGAGGTTTGATTTGAGTATGGATGAGGTTTGTGTCATTGATTTTGCTGCCTTTATATAGAGGGAAAAGAAGTTAGATGACGTGGTTTGTTGGACAATTATGCATGTAAACCTATGGGACTGCTCACCATGTCTTACTTTTCCGATTCCGCTTGAGATTTTTGCTCTATATTATTCATGCACGTTTGTTTATTGATTTGTGTTTGAGCAACAACTTTTGAATTTGTTAATAGATAACACTCGATTAGGTAGCAATATTTTAGATGCTTTGAAAAAAAAAAATTAGTTAGTAGAGGATAATGTTTGTCTTATTCTTTGACCTTAACCATTATATGCTGACTTGGCTCAATGACGGCAACAATAATTCAATGAAACGCGTTATCTATTTTCTTATATACGTATGCTTACATATTCAATATTCCGTTCCGCCTTAATATTCATGTCTACTTTCTAGAGTTTTAGGTTCTGTTTTAATGCAAAAGCTCTAGCTTTTGATTTATAGAGAAGTTAGTTTTATTTTGTTTATTATTTTTCTCATATATACACAAGAGAGAAAGTTGTTAAATAGTCATTTACGAATAGATAGGTGCTTATGAATAAGATAAAAGAGAAGAATCTAAAAAATGTGAAGAGTAAAAGTTAATTTCAACTTATGTGAGAAGCTCTTAGTTAAAAAATACATGTTAGAATTGCTTATAAAAAAATATATCCAAACTGGGTCATACTAGTCGAGGTTTAGTTTCAAGCGGGGTGACTATTATTACAAGAGGAACTTATAAACTTGCCAATTGTTTGCTGATTATTCTAGGCCATAGGGTGGAGGCAAATTGTTTTTGATTTATTTTTTCTGATCGTGAATTGTTTTTGATTTGTAATTTGTTATTTGTCAACGAGAATTGGCCTGCGGCTTGCAGCTTGGTGCTTGCCGTTTGAATATTAATTTTATACATCAATGGCTCTAGATAACACACGTATCTTAACTAATGTTTGTGGGTTTAAATATGATTTTGTGTCGCCCTATATTGGAAAATAAATTATTATATGGTAATTAATGGACTAGAAGTCATGGATTGGAGTGTTTGCTAGATAAATATTGACAAGAAACTTTCAGAATGTTTACGTTAAAAATATAAAAGGGAAAAGTGACATATTGATTTCAGTAGTTCTTCTTTTTCCATTTGTATTTCTCTTGTATAGCTAGGCGTCACATATGTCCAGATATTGACAGAAAGGAGTATCTATGGAGACTTTTCTCCTTTCGTGTACTGCAAAACGATGAATTTTTTGGCAACATTAATTTTCTTCAAATAAATGCTCACCAGTATTTTAACAGTATTGACTAAGAAATTTAAAATATTTTTTTATCATAACATTTTATATAATGTTATTAATGCATTAAATATTGTGCTTTTCGATAAATATTTTTCAATTCTGGATTATTTAATTAATCATTGTTCTTATTTGTAACATTTGTTAGCAAAATCTTTTTCTTAATTGACTTTGGGTTCAGTTTTCTTTCTAGTTATTTTATGAAACTCATTTGCCAATAAAAAATGATTGAATTTGAGTTATTGATATATTGGACTGAGCTCTTATTAAATGATAAACTTTTTAAGTAATTATATTAGAAATTGATTCTTCATCAAAAAAAAATATTAGAATTGCTGAATTCGTGTCTAATAATTATATTAATCACTAATATATAAACAAAACTTGTGTCAATTGATTCATAAATTAAGAAATAATTAACAAACTAAAGTTTCTATATATGAATGAGTGTATTTGTCCATAATATGTTGTATAATTATAGCTTCAAGTTCCTGAACGAATAAGACAACTTGGGATTGCACAAAAAAACTTCATATAGCCAATCACTTAACATATTGGATAATACTAGTAATCAGAACAATTATATAACTATAAGGATGGTCAAAACGACCGATGAAACTAAACAATGTGCATGGTAAACCGTGTGCGATGGAGTGATGGAGCGATGATTGGAGAATGAACAAAAGTCATAAAGAAATTTGTTTTAGAGTTAGGATGGAACGGGAGGGAGGGGCTTTGGGAGAGGGGAGGGGAGGGGAAGGGAGGGAGAAGAGAGGATAGGTTCCCTTATTGTTTGCAAGTCATAATCTTCCAATTTGGGGAACACTAAAAAAATAAGCAAATGAGGGTTTAGGGGAGTTTTGAAAAATCCTCCAAAGCCCTTCCCTATTTAATAATAACTCCCAAACATAGGAAAAACCAACCTTAAGCATCTCCCTCCCCTCCCCTCCCCTCCCCTCCAAAACCTTCTCCCAAACACACCCTAAGTGAAGAAGCAAGCAGCAGGAGACACTACAAGAAATTCACTCATTATCGAGGGCTTTTAGCCGTCAATAATGAGCAAAAGCTCTTGGTAAAGAATCATTACTGACGGGTCACCTTTGAGACTGATGGGTCACCTTTGAGACTGATGGGTTACTGGAGTATACCTTGGCATTTGACTAGAACCCTTTGAGACCATGTAGGTTTCTGGGGTTTTACATAAATCGGGTTACCTTATCTCCAGTGTGCATGTGAGAAACTGTATTGTGAGAATGGAGGTCGGTCTTCTTGTTATAAACATTACCTTGTATCTTTTGATTGAGCACTACTTGTGCTTTAATATCTTTTTAATGCATTTTGGCTTTTCAAAAAAAATTACCGACGGGTCACCGACGATAGTGTGGCACTTGGTTCTTATCTTTTAGTAATTACCAAGGGCTTAACCATCGATAAAAGTGAAGATGTTGCCACCTTTACATGTTGCAGTTTATCGAGGGCTAAGCCTTCAGTAATTATATAATGATTATTTTTTTTAAATAAAATTTTTTAATTGCATTAATAATATAAATTGCATTAAATGAATAAAAGATATAAAAACTCAACAAAGTTCACATAATTGCATTAATAGCCAAAATTAAGTCATAATAATAACAAAGTGAAAATAAACTACAAAGTCATAAATACTATAAGCAATGTGACATGAGTTTGTATCTACTTCTAAAGGGAATTATAAGAATTCAAGCAATGCATTGTTTTCTAAAAGCAATTTCTCAACCATCAAGTTATGTTGATTTCCCTGTAATCAGTTAACCACTTTATTTAAATAAAACATAGAAAATCATTAATAAGGGTACAAAGGTTTTCTATGAATAACATATACAATAGATAATCATTAAATGGAATGCAATATATAAATCGCATGACAGAGACCTACAGATGCCTACCAAGAGTTGTAAATTCATGATCTATCTTTGCACAAGTCAGTAGTGTTTTAACCACTTCATCTTCATTCATATGTAATTGCAGGCACCTTTCTATCAAATTCTGGACCAACAAAAGCATTTTGACTAAATCAAAAGGGCAAAGAAATAAATTAGCTTCTCAATGAGTTATAAATAAATCATGCTCACTTGAAAACTTGCAATCTAAAATCAGAACAAGAGGAAAACATCTTTTTTTCGATACAAGGGAGGCATTATGCCAAAGTACACAACTACACTACGATTGAACCTAACACTAGTAAAATTTTGCAAGCACAAAGGGTAGCAACCAATGGGGGAGACATAAACACATGTAATCCCAGTTCCAGAGCATGAGCATAAGAGGCCAGCCAATATGCCACAAAGTTGCCCTCCCGCAATATGTGGGTTATCTGAACATTCCAATCCAAACGTGTCTAACTTCTAATATGAGAAATCATATTACCACAGGGATGATTCATTGGATCAACATGTTGGATGAGGTGGACAGCAATGAGAGAGTCACTCTCCACCAGCACCCTGCGATATCCTACTCCAGAGCATAAAAGATTCCCCAAAGTTCTGCCATGACCACAGAACACGAGCCCAGGTTACATGAGAACCCCTGGAGCCATCTGCCACCATTATCTCTAATGACTCCGCTACAACCAGCCCGACTCCCCTCAATCATAGAGCCATCAACATTCGCTTTCACCCGCCCATCCGAAGAGAAGATCCACCCACCAACACCTCTTCATATTTGTGGATTAAGTGAGGGGAAGTGCTCACCACCTGGTGAACCTCCAAAGCCATGAACCTGGCATGAGCAGAAACAACTTTCGGGTCAATGGTCTTACTCTCAAACACGAGCTTATTGTGGTGAAACCAAATGCATCAGCAAGTAATGCCAAACATAATGTGATCCCTATGAGAATCACCCCGCGGAGGAGGCACCAAGTTAAAGAGTATCCAGTTCTGCAAATCGCCCTGGAAAAATGCCTCCTCACTATCCCAAAGCTTCAAGCTCCTCCCAACCTCCTTAGAGACCCTGCAGTCACGAAGCAGGTGCAAGGTTGACTCAGGCAAGTGATTACACAAGGGGAAACAACCATTTGTTGCCATGCGTCTAGTAGCCCTGAGTTCATTGGTTTTAAGACCTCCCTTAAGCACCATCCAAATGAAGTTCCTGACCCGATAAGGGGCCCCCATTTCCACAATTGACTCCAATGTCTCTGTTGTGGCAACTCATCAAGGCCCATGACAAGCTTATAGGTAGAGCTAGTGGAAAACTACCCATTAGAAGTGAGGGCTCAAGTGGGAACATCCTCCCTGTGGGGTGCTTTAATAGCCATGCACCCTTGGATCTGTGCAATAATCTCTGTGGGAAGTAGGTGTTGGACCAGGTCAAGACGCCAATTACCCACATCATCTGTATACACACACAACAGGTCTTGCAACATTTCCTCCGGTATCACATCAATAGCCACACCCCGAAGAATAACCTTTGATGGAAGCCAAGCATCCAACAAAAACCCAGTTCTTTCCCCGTTTCCAATGACCCACAACACACCCTTCAGAACATCATCCCAAACCTCCACAATGCCCCTCCACACGTTTGAAGCACATTTCTTGGGGTCCACTCGAGGCACTATGCCAAAGCCGCAATCATACTTACTGTGGAGGAGTCTAGACCACAAAGAGTCAGGCTGCGATATGAGGCCCCACCCAATCTTCATAATAAGAGCCTTGTCAAAATCATGCAGGTCCTTCAACCCCACACCCCCATTCACCTTGGGTCTCTGAAAGGTAGCCGAGTTAGCGGAGTGCTACTTTCTTTCCCCATTTTTAGCCCCCCAAATAAAGTTTCTGGATAATTCTCCAACTCATCGCATATCCCTCTGGGCAACAGTGTGGCCTGCAACATATAAGTAGGCAAGTTTGCTAGCACTGATTGAGTGAGAGTAATCCTACCTGCAAATGACAGCTAGTCCACCTGCCAAGAAGCCGATCGTTGCTGTGCCTTTTCCAGTAAATAAGCATAATTAGGTTTTCTCTGCCTGCCTGTAACATTGGGACACCAACGTACTTCCCAATGTCCTATGTCAAGCCAAACCCTGAAAAGGAGCTTAACTTCCTAGCCTTCACCGAGCCCACATTCTTGAAGACAAAAAGCTTAGACTTGTTGAAGCTAATCTTTTTCACCTGAGAGCTGACAGAATCGATCAAGGCAATCCATCATCACTTCCATTTGACCCACAGACGCATCCCCGAAAAGGAGGAGATCATCAACAAAGAATATATGTGATAAGGGAGGGCCACCTCGAGAAAGAGTAATAGGCTTCCACTCATCCCTTTGTACAACCAAACTGATTAAGTGCCCCAACCTTTCAAGCCCCCTGGAAGGATAGAACTTCTCCATACATTCACCATTAAACAACACTTGCATAGAGCAAGACGAGATGCTAGACCTGGACAAAATTTTGGGCCCGACCCAAAATCGACCAATCCGAACAAAAAAAAGAGCAAACGGGCAGGTTTTTATGGGTTATCGGGTAATCCGGGTGACAAGACTGAGTTGGGATGGTTAGACTGTCAAAACAAGCCAGCTCGGCCCACACGAGCTGGCTCGGTCCGAGCTGGAAGATAAATGAGCCGAGCCGAGCTGGCTCAGATTTTTCAAGGGCTAGAAAATGGCCAGCTCGGCTCGGCTCTTCCCGAGCTCGCGGGTTACTCGAGCTGGCTCACGAGCTGGCTCGCGGGCTGAATCAATAAAAAAATATTAAAAATGATTAAAAAATATTTAAAAATGATTAAAATGATTAAAAAAATAAAAAAAAACTAAAAAATATTTAAAATTATTATTTTTTATTTTTTAGTGTGGCTCGCGAGCCAGCTCGGCTCGTGATGAGCTGGCCCTCTTCAGCTCGCGGGTTAAATGAGCCGAGCCAAAAAGACTCAGAGTTAAACGAGCCAACAATTTAGTAACTCTTTTAGCCTACGAGCCGAGCCGAGCCCAGCCGAGCTGGCTCGCGAGCCACAACTCATTTTGACAGCTCTAACGGGTGGGCACGGGTTCAGTTAAAAAATTTCGGCAAAATTCGAGCCCGACCAAGAAAAGGTTGATCCAACGGTGGAGACTCACATTTGGGGTCAACACAATGAGTGTCTCATTTATCTCTTCCACCTTCATGGGGCACCTGAATGCTTCCTTCACCAAACTACACACAACAGGGCCCACGACATCCCATTTGGAATGGTAAAAAATGGGGTGCAACCCATCGGGATCAGGGTCCTTTAGAGGGCCCATGTTAAACATTGCACTCTTAATTTCACAGTCCAGAGGGGGCCTTGGATTACCTAAAGAGAAGACTCGAAGAGAGGTGGGAAAAGACCACCAGGAAGGCTAGCATTTGGGTCAGGGGTCACATCATTTGTATACAAGGCTCGGAAGAAATCTACTGTTATACTCTTGAGGGTAGGGAGGTCATCTATAAAGTCTCTCGAATCAGCGGTAAGAGCCTCAATAGCTTTCCTCTTCTTACGGTTAACAGCAGATATGTGGAAAAATCTCGTATTCCTATCACCAAAACGCAACCAGTCCTTGCTAGCTCTCTAAGACCAGAATAAGTCTTCATGAAAAAAGGACATCCTGGAGCTCTTGCCACAATTTTTCCTGCAATTTGACAAGCCCCGAATCATTAGCAATTCCCCTCTTTCTATCAATCCCTTTAAAGCGGGCCAACAATCTAGAGGAAAGCATCTAAACATTACACAAAGAAACACAAGAATATTTGAATCTATTATAAATATTCAAAAGGCTAGGTTGGAAACCAACTTGCAATATTTGAATCCAAGAATTCAAATGTGGAAGACTTTTCTTTACTAGTATTGTTATCAAAGGATAGCAAAAAAATTCTCTTCCCCAAGTGTGCTTGAATAATAATAATCAAATCAAGCTTTATTAAACATGGTATAATATCAGTAGTTAATATTCATGACCAAAGGAATAGAACTTGTTAAAGTTGTTGCCAAATTCCAATTTAAATGAAGGTAAGTATATTTACTTAAAAGAAAGGCAGTAAAGAACTTGTCTAGTGAATTAAGTTCCAAATAAATAATGACAAACCAACCAAAACCAAAGTCCAACCTCATCACCTAATATAAAATATCCCAAGACAAATGAAAATTAAACCTCATACCCTTCCCCGCCAATCATTTTCTCCATGACATCGGTTATAATAGAAAACCAAATACCCTTCTTATGGACTGAATATCACCATGGCATGTATAAAGAGAGGTAGTAGAATCAGAAACCGAGAGCAACCACAACCTATTACATATCAGCCATCTACAATGCTGCTTGTGTGGCCATTGTAGTTATTAAGAGTTATTCTTTTCTAATAGATATGCACCCTTAATTCTTGTAGTGGAGGAAAGTAGAAACCACATTGCCTCAGATCAATACAAGTTAGAAATGATGCAGATACTAAATTATGAAATAATTTTGATTTATACAATTTTGAGTTATGCTAACCTGTTTAATTGCCCTCATCCTTCAATAATTGCTCATTGTTTGTCCCCACATCAATCATAATAAGGAAACACTAACCACAGGACAAAGGGAATTTCTTCACTTCATTACTATTTTCTTTCTTAATGAAAAACTTTTGGAGGTCTCAAATTATGGGAATGAGACATTTAATACAGTAATGAGAAGAAAAGAAAGTATGGAAAGTGCTTACTGTTGATGGACTAGTTTAATACATTATTCACTTTATAACTATTCAGAATATTATAGCAATGTCGTGTACAAAGCCAATTTGCAACATGAATTCCCATCACCTGAAACATATAGGCAAAACAAAATATTACAGCATACTAGGGATCAAAAGACTAATAGTTGTTGAGAAAGAAATCAAACACGCGTAGAAGAATGAGAATTAATGTTGCCTCAATAGAGTAATCAAACCATACCACACCCTTTTGTAGCAAGCTTGGGAGAGAAAATGTTCAATATCAAATTTTAAAGCATAAACCAAGAAACAATCATCCTACAAAGCTTAAACTTTTTATTTAGTTGGTTCTTGACAAGATATTTGAACCTCTAAGAACAAGTTTAGAAGTTTGATTCTTGTAATTAAATATAATTTCAGCTCATGCTATTAGTGTTCACATTATGAGCCCTTTCTGTAAATAACATTACGCCGGGAAAGTATTTCAACAGCATATAAATTTCATTCCAATGGCGTGTAAAAGCGTTGTTGATATTGTTGTTTAAACGCGCTACTCCCACAACGCCTCCGAAGTGCTGTTGATGTCTCACATAAACCTCACCCATGTTTCCTCACAGATAATGCGCGGACAACAAGCAATGTGCTTGTATCATACATCACAACAACAGTTTCTGAAGAAAGCGCTGTCAAAATATTTTATTTTTTAAAATATTATTTTGATTTCCCTATATTCATATTAATATCATCCCAAATATGAACAGGAACATATATACATATATGTACTGTTACCAAAAAAATATATTTACACATATATGTGTACAATTAAGTTTACAATCTTCATTTTTGTCTTGTTGACGTTGTGCAAAAATTATACGTTCGATCACAAATTTACACCATTCTTCCACAACTTTAGCTAGTTGTTCAGAAGAATAAGTTTTACACCTGTGGCATTTGAGGTACTAAAAAAATCCAAGTTAGTAATTAATTAATTAACATGCATGAAAAATTTCTTCAATTAAAGCAGAAATCTAATAAAATTGCACATCTTATGTGGTATTTCCTGAACAAAATGGTTTTAACCAAAGTATGGTGAGGAAAATGAAGTAAGTGATCTTCAACAGTTTTGTCTTGCTAACTTGCTTCTCAAGAGATAGGTTAACTTACCACATTTGGTATTTAACTATTTAAAACAAAGGCTGTTGCAGTTTGTCACTCACCAGGAGGGTCCTTTTATTTATGTTGTTCTCATGTTCTGCTCTCTCTCCTCTTTGAGCATTAGGGAGTGTTTATTGTATTTGATAGAATGCATAGGATGGACCAAGCACCTTATAAGGAAAAGAGAGACATTTGGAATTCTTTTCCTCATAAGTATGGAGATTCATGTTCTATCCGTGGAGGAGGTGAAGATAAAAAAATAAGGAGGAAGTTATAAGAAAGTCCTTCAAACAGGACTGAAGTAAGTACTCCATCTAGACCTACTGATAGTGATGCTGAAGAGGAGGATGAAGTAGAGTGAGATGAAGATGATGACGTCTCCTCAAGATAAAGTTGAAAAATAAGAAGAGAAGGGTTCTTTTCAGTGCATTATACTGGTAGTCAATAACTTGCTGAAGATCAAAAGATCCAAGACATTATAAGCAAATTAAACAAAGTTCTTTCCATCACATCACCAAAGTTCTTTCCAAAGATTATCTTTCATTTTGAATAGCTCATCCATTGGAGTCGAGCATGCCTCGAGAACATTTTGAACTCTTGAGTAATGATACTTTGCCGGACCAAAATTTGGGGGGAATATTTGGTGATGCACTGGAAAGAACTTTGTTTAATTTGCTTATAACGTCTAGGATCCTTTGATCTTTAGCAAGTTACTAACTACCAGAATAAAGCACTGAAAAGAAAGCTCCTCTTGTTGCAAGATATATATAGTTTTAGATCCTTTAATCTTTGGTATAAGTTGTTGACTACCATTATACATGTATATGGCATGTATATGACACTCCCGATTGTGTGAAGGGAAGTAAGTATAATTTGCCGATGTTAAGTAAAATAAAATGATATGAGAATGAACCATGACTATAGTCAAAAACCACTTTACTGGCTTGGATAGGAATAATAACTAATTAACCAGATGTATAATCTAGTAGATAAAACTTAATAGATAATTAATACTTATTTTCCTATGAAACCAAATGATGGTAATGATATCAGAGGGTTAGGAGTTCTTTAAAGAATTTTCTTATGCTTAGCTCTCTCTCTTCTCGATTCTCTTTCCGTTCTTCCCAACCTTCTTCTTCTATCTCACAATCACAATCTCAGTCAGTAATGACTTCAAATAACGTCTTCAAGAAATCGATAACTGGGAAATTCCCAGGATTCCCTCAAAGGAATTCTACAAACCAAAAGGAACTTTCTTTTGTAAATATGATTATGTGATCAGAACTGTAGAGGAAAAATCTCAATAAATTCTGAGGATGATGAATTTCATCTCCTCTTTGAAAAAAGTCTAAAAGACCATAAACAAAAATATAAATTCTTACACATAGGATGTGTTCAAATTGCGTTAAAGCCTTTAACCAGAGAAGGTTTAAATGCTTTTGTTCTTCTTTGTCTTAGAGATCTAAGGCACAATAGGTTTCAAGATTCACTCTTAGGAACCGTAGAATCTAAGTCATGACCCAATCTATTTCCAATTTTTTCCCAGACTTAACTGTGAGTCTGATGGATAGGAATATATTAGATTTTGTATTCCTCAATACCAAAATTGACGATTAAGATATGAAACCTGTAACGTTCGTGTTTTTGGATTTCTGTCTTTATTATATTTTAAATACATAATATGTGATTTGTGTCTAGAAAATATATTTTAGGAAAGTTAATCCCATAGATAAGGTTTTCTTGATCTTAGAAATCAACACTTCAAGTCTGATATTGATATTCTAATGTAATTCGGTTTACGGTTAAATTGACGGAATAGCTGCATTGTGAGATGAAAACCTTGAAGTGGAGTCAAAAAAAATTTGAGGATACCAATAGTGATTTTATAATATTTGAGGATTTTATAAATTTATTTGCGAGTGGGTTTGGAGACCAGAACACATTAGAAAAATATTTCCCCAAAACAAATAATGTTTTTACATTATTTTAGAATTATGAGAATTATTTTGGGAATTTTTAGAATAGCAAATAAAAAGTTACTGTTTTTGTCCCTTTAAGATGAAGAGCGGGGGTTAATTGGAGAGCAGATAAATGCCAGAAGGTTAGGACATGATCAAAATCAAAATTTAAGAGTAACCATTAGTGTTTGTATAAGATTTATGATTTTTAGAAATTCTTTGGGAATTTTTAGAGAAATGTCTGTTTTGCCCTAGTTTACGTATTACGGTAAAAATCGCGAAACGAGAAAAGACCCAGTACCAGACTTTGGGGTTACAGGAAAATTTACCAGAAGGGGAATGTTGACATAGGCATGGTGATGTTATAGTAGTGAGGTCATTAGGGTGAAATCATCCTAGATGTAATTAGTCATCATTATTAATTTTTGGGAAAAAAACCATTTTGCCCTTTTATCTTTTCCCTTGAACTTGCTCCATAGTTATCAAAGAACCAAGAAGCCATCTTGCACAATTTGGACCTCTGATTAGGCTCCTCATTAGTGGAGGAGACATCTTGGCCATTGATTTCATTCCATTACTCAAATCTAGTTCAAACCTAACCAAGTTTGGTTCCTTTTTAACTAAGCTTTAACCCTAGTTGGCTTTGAGCTTATCTCTTGCTCTTTGGATCAACTGGCCGTCCCCTTTATCAGATGGGATAATGATGGACTTCATCTCACTCAAAGTTAGATATAACTCAAATTTAGATCCACCAATCATGGCTAAACACTTGTAAGGATTTAATTTGTCTTTCATTTAACTTAGTGGAGCGCATGGTGTGTTTGGCAAAACTTTTTCTTGCTAAGGAAAGGGGAGAGGGAGGCGTGAGATGCATAGGGAAGAGGAGGATTTCATTCATTTTTCAAGACAACTTCTCTCTCTCCAAGCCAGTTTCTCCAACTTCTCTCTAAACTTCTTCTTCTTCCTCCAAGCTTTTTCTTCCATTTCCATGGAAGCTCTTCACCATCTTCAATCATATTTTTGATCCTCTATACAAGAATCAAGTGTGGAGAATCCATTTTTTACACTTTCTAAACATTAACTTTCATCAAATCATCAAGTGTTCTTATTTTTCAAGAATACAAATTCTTGAGCTTTTGATCTTGATTCTTCAACAAAGCAAGGTTCGTTTATTTTTCTAATCCATAAATCATTGTTTTCTATTCATGATCTTCATCACTTTGTTATTAAATATTGTGTTTCTTCAACTTCTTTGGAGAAACTTTTGTTCTTGATATAGGTTTTGTGTTCTTGGAACAAGTTCAAGATCAACCTCTTGATTTCATATTAAAAAATGATTTGGTAAAATATCCACCTTCTTTAGTTTTTCCTTGAGTTTTTAAGATGGTTTCATGAAGGGGAAAAAATCTTACTTTAGTATTTTTGGGTGTTATACTTGTTTTTGAAAGGTGGTGATCGGAACTCAAGAAGCTTGAAGACAAGGTAAGGGGAAATCTCTCTTAGTGAGTTATTAGGATTTTTGTGTGCTATGTGTGTTTGTTTGTCTATGATTTCTCAAAGAGCTTGAGAATCATACTTAAAAAAAATGACTTGATCATTCCAAAAGCCATGATTTTTGTTAAAGTCACGATCTTTATGAAAAGTTATAATTTTTCTTATTAAAGAAGTGAGCCTTATGAAAAAGTAATGATCTTTACTCAAGGGATTGATTTTAATCAAGTGGCAATTTCTTTGGAAAGTAAGATTTTTTACGAAAAAGATGATTTTTTGCTTGAATAGTAATAATTTTTATAAAAGTGATAATCTTTTTAGAAAAGATATAGTTTTTAATCAAGTGATAATTTTTATTGATTAATCACGATATGAAAAGTGTTTGATGATGACTTCTTGAAGTATTTATATGCTTTGATGTGGAAATAATGATCACTTGATGTTGATGTTATTCTATGCATAATGTTGATATTATTCTATGCTTGATGTTGATGTTATTATGCCCTGTGATAATTGTCCTCTTGTTATTCTTGATTGTCTATGTTCTTTATATTCAATTTGGGATTGTAATATTTAAAGTAGTTTTATTGTTCGATATTACAATGATTGGTGATTGGTAATTGGTGATTAATGATTGAGAAGGGTTGAATGAATTAAATCATGACAAGTTAACAAGAGACCCAAACTTTTTGGAGTGTGGAGAAGAGGACATAGAAGTGAAGTAAAATAAATGATTGAGGATGAATTAACTAGTAAGAAAGTCCAAAGCTTTGTTTAGTTTCATTGAGCAAAAGAGTTTTTAAAGAAATAAGTCTCCAATGGACTTTAAATGAAGATTTTAATAATAACATATTAAGTTAAAAATGGACTTTTGGTAGAAAAGTCATATCTAGAGCCCAAATGTCTTGTTTTTATCCTAATTAATTCAAATTAAAAGGTTTGAAATTTTTAAAGTTAAAATGAAGTTTGATGGATTTTAGTGAAAACAGACCAATTCACACCCCTGGTGTGATTCTCTGAAAAAAGCTGTGAAAATCGAGTTTCATTTTGAAAACCAGAAAACTGAAAACAGACTGTTTCACACCAGCGCTGTGATTATTATCACACCTGTGAAAGTGTCATGGTGTTTTAATAAATTATTTAAACTCGAAATTTCTAAAATTTATACTTAAAGACTGATGAATTAATGTCTTTTTAGGGGAAAAATATTTATTTTGATTTACATTAGTCTAAGTATTTTATTTTAATTATTGAAGTAAAAACGGTAAATACTATAAAATGGTTTTGTGAAATAGAGGTATATTTTGGTTGAGAAAACCAACGAGAAGAGAATTTATAAAATGACTAAGAGAATTGAAGAGAGGTGTTTTTGATATAGATAATCAAGATGAGGAGGTTTAATTATATAACCAAGAGAAGGTTATGTGTGATTGTTACCAGAGGTAACATAGAGATAATTATATAACCAACACTA
Source organism: Glycyrrhiza uralensis (assembly GCA_030159175.1). Classification (NCBI taxonomy): domain Eukaryota; kingdom Viridiplantae; phylum Streptophyta; class Magnoliopsida; order Fabales; family Fabaceae; genus Glycyrrhiza; species Glycyrrhiza uralensis. Next base: position 28,085,958 of record BRZY01000003.1, read on the forward strand.
CAAGAAAAAGCTCCATTACCGACGACCAAATTTAACATTACCGACGGATTACGGCGGCCATGTGACCGTCGAAAATTTGCTTGTCGGTAAATTTTACCGATGGCCCAGAAAGCTGTCGGTAATTACCGACGGCTAATTACTGTTTTAAGACTCGACCGACTTAGGCTCGTTTTAGGTAGACTGTGATTACTGTCTTCATTAGAGGATTGTATTAAATTAGTAATCTTTGTTTGACTATGTGGTCTATTGTGGTTATGTACGATGTAATATGAATAAGAAACATGTTTCTGTAAGAGTGAGTTGAGTACTTTTTGAACTGTTCATTTTCAAGAAAAATTTTCATTTAACATATTTGTAGGTAACAAGATGAACCACAAGAAGGGGGGGTTGAATTGTGTTTCTAAGCTTTTAAAACTTTTCGCAAATGTTGGACGCTGTCTGTTAAAAACGTTGGACGCACAGCTTAGTTCAAATATTGGACGCACAGTGTTTTCTGAAATATTGGACGCACAGAGTGCTAAAACACTGGACGCACAGAATTGTGAAATATTGGACGCACAAAAGATTGGACGCTGAGGCTTCCCTCTTAGTTTAAAAAACTTGTTTTCTTTGTGCGATTAAAGGTGTATGAAAAACTTGTTTAAACAAAATCAATTCAATCCCCTTGGTTAGTAATAAGCACTGATATAATAAGAGATAAGGGAAGGAAGAAATAACACAAGTTTTTATACTGGTTCACCCTTTCCTAAGAGCTACGTCCAGTCCCCTCAAACTAGAGAGATTTCACTATCAAACCAGATAGGTACAAGTATTCTTTGCACACAGCCTCTTCAGGCTAAAACCCAAGTATTCTTTGCACACAGCCTCTCCAGGCTAAATCCCAAGTATTCTTTGAACACAGCCTCTTCAGGCTAAAACCCAAGTATTCTTTGAACACAGCCTCTTCAGGCTAAACAACTCAGCAGAGTGTTTTTGATTCAAGTGTTGTCTAACTCACACAAGTGAGGATATGAAATCTAAAGCACTTTGAGAGTTAAGCAAACTCTCTTTTACAAGAAGAAAGAAAATATACAAGACTTTCTATACATAGTATAACAAATTGCACAGCAGTTCAGCTCTTTCTTTTTCGTTGTTCAGTGTCTTGTATTCTTCTTCTTGTTCACGGTATTTATAGGCTTTGATGAAGCTTCAGACTTGTTCTTCGAATAGCTCAGCTTCAGCCTTCATAAATATTACCGTTCTCTAATAGCATTAAATGCTATTTTCCCGTTGCTCTGAGGAGATCTACTTCATTGTGCATGTCTGCGTTTCTTTCTCCTAAATCAGAAGCAACTTGTACTCAAAGTCTCAAATGTACAGTGGTTAATAGTAATATCTTATTGAGACAGAGAGAATACACTGTGTAAAGTAGAAAGATGTGTTCAGAGATATACAGAGTAGTTAAAAGTACATTCTCTCTCTTAGTACACTTTCCACAGTGCTTTATGCTTTTCAAAAGTACATTCAAAAACGTTGACAATGGGTTGTACAGAAAAGCATTGTATACAGCTACTTATTTCAAATCATTTGCTCAATAAATATGTTCCATATTAAATGCATGAGCAATAAATAGCAAGTTTATGGATTCTGCGTATTGGACGCACCATAAAGAAATCATTGGACGCATACCTGGTACTTACCAATTGCAGATGATATTCATTCAATCATTGGACGCATCTTTATGCTTACCATTCTGATGATTAGTTGCAAAGCAACATTGGACGTATTGCCTCATTCTGGTTATTGGACTTTTGCCATTTCCTTATAGTTCCATTGGACGCAGAGTTGATTGTTGTACATTTGTTCTTCTGCTTTATTGGACGCAGAACAGTTGTTTGATGTACCTTTGTCAATCTGCTTCATTGGTCGTATGACACTTGATTGTTGTCCTTCTTATTTATTGGACGCAGAACAGTACCTTTGTCACTCTGATTTTATTGGACGCAGAACAGTTTTTTTGTTTGTTCAGTTTCATTGGACGTTGAACTTCAATGCCTTAAACTGAACATTGGACTTTTGTCCTTCATTTGCATTGGACGCATACTCACTGAATCTGTTCCTTTGAAAATCATTGGACTCTTACTGCAATTCTGCTTCTCATAAAAACATTGGACTTATACCAGTATTGCCTTGTACTTATCATTGGACGATCAGCATTCTTGAACATTGGACTTATAAGCATTCTGATCATTGGACGTATGGTTTTTCTTGAACATTGGACTTATGTCTTCAATGCCTTCTCATGAATCATTTGGACGTATGAAATTGTCCTTGTGCCTTGTACTGAATTATTGGACGCACAACATTACTTGCCTTTGTGCTCAAACATTGGACGCAGAACTCTTCCTTCTGCTCAAGCATTGGACGCAGAATTCTTCCTTCTGCTAAAACATTGGACGCAGAACTTTTGTGTCCATTCCAGTGCCAACATTGTGATGAGCTAGCTTATTGGACGCAGAACTGCTTTGCCTCTTATATCAGTAACTTCCTTCTGCCAAAATCACTGGACGCAGAACTCTTGGTATTTATGTTTCAGTGCCAACATTGGACGCAAGGCTCACTTTGAATGCCAGCCAATGTCATGAAGAACTGATTGGACGCAGACTGCAATAAGCTTAGTTAGGCAGCATTGTTATATATTGTACAAGCTTAATACATTTTGTTTATCCTTTGTAAAAACCTTAATAGATTTTGTTATCATCAAAACCATAAAATCACTTAGGGAGTTTTTGTATTAAAAACACTTTTAACCAATTTGGTTCCAACAATATTTCCCCATTCTTCTCATCTCCTTTAAAGAAAAAAAAATTTATTCACATTTCTGGGAAAATAAATATATGCTTCAGAAAATATTTTCGAAATAAACTTAACAATTATGATTATTTTATAAAAATGATTTATTACTTTGCAATATCCTTTTATGAGAAAGGGTGTTGCAAAACCAGGATCAATCCCCGTAGCTTTACTCTATAGGATTCAATATAAAGTAATGAACTCTTGTAGATCTAGCTTCTTTAAGGTAATATCCTTAAAAACAACAGGAGGAACAACTTTGTTTCTCATAGATTTATCCAACGCAAATGTAATTGTCCCAAAAACAATCTAGTGGAGTGATGTCTCTCCAGATTTCCAGGAAATCATCCAACACCAAACGGGACAAGTAGATTTAGCCTTTGATAGGAGAAACTCCTTCAGGAGATCTATGTCTCTTAGGTCTAGTAATCTGTAAACCAAAGATTTTAGGACAGCAATGTCTAGAAGATCTTTCTCTTCAATACCTCAATCTGTTCCTGCTTCAATCCCTCAAGCATCAATTCATCTACAAGGCGTAGGGTCTCTACATCTCTTCCGAAGCCAGTTTATCAGAAGGATGAAGAAGATCAAAAATCTATTCAATCTCCAATTACTCCTCCTTAAATGAATCTTATGAATATGTCTAAGTTCATTATAGATAAAGAAGCCCTTAGAAAATATTTCCGCTTTGAGAAATGGACTCCTCAAAGACAGTGGCTTCTTAGAAAATTTCAGGGAACAAACTGAACTAAAATTCAAGAGGAATTTTATGAATTTCTCGAAAGAGTTAAACTTAATATCCCATTTTTTGACTGGTTCCATGCATACTCGGTCAAGAAAAACATAAACTATCCCTTCAAATCTGAACCATTAGACCACAAAGATAATAATGTTATCTGGCATCTAAAAGATGGAAATATGGTTCAATCTCAAATACCTCCAACTAGTCAATTTACAATCCCAGGATTAAAAGACAAGAAAGATAATCTTGTAATAGCTGCTCCATTTAAGGCTAAAGCAAATAATGAACCTTTGTCATCATCTGATGTTAAAAATCTTATGGAACAATCAAACTATACTAACAAATATCTTCAAATTTTAGGAGAAAAGTTAGTGGAACAAAAACAGGTAGAAACAACTACAACTCAGGATTCTAAAGAAAAACCTTTGGAAAAGCCTTTGTTTAAACCTTATAAGATTTCTAAAAAACTTAGAAAACAATTAAGGGAAAAATGGTCAAAGCCGTCACAACCCAATGATGAAGAATTAATTACAAAAATTAATCAACAAATTAAATTGTTAAACACAACTGTGTCTGAAACACCTCAACAAAGTATAATTGCTTCTTCTGAAACACAACCTCAAAATAAGTTAAGAAACAAAGAAGTGACAATTTAGCAATCAATACTTTAGGTGAAACATCTAGTCAAACCACGTCTGATAAATCTAATGATGAATTTGAGGTAAAATCTTAATCTTCATTATTCAAACTTAATCCATTAATTAGTCAAAAGATTAATTGGAAGAATCCATCAAAATTATATTATCCTAGAGCTACTCCACCAGATATTCTGTTGGAAGAAAATGATACAAACTTTAAAGCTTTAGTGCAAACAATGTCAATGAAGGAACATAGATGGTCAGGCTGAGTATAATATACTCAAAACTCTTCAAAATATGACAATGGTGGCTACAGCCTATCAAACAACTCATGATTGCTCGGATAGAGTAATTGTGAAAATCTTAATTGCTGGATTTATTGGTCAACTAAAAGGTTGGTGGGATAACTATCTCACTGAACTGAAGAACAGAGAACAGAAATTCTCGAGGCAATTAAAACTGATTCAAACAATAAGCCAGGCACTGAAGATGGAGAAGAAATGTCTGATGCAGTTAATACTCTAATCTTCACAATAGCCCAACACTTCATAGGTGATACCTCCTTACTTAAGGATAGAACCGCTGAATTGTTATCCAATCTTAAGTGTAGAACCTTGTCAGATTTTAGATGGTATAAGGATACCTTCTTAACTAGGGTATACACTAGAGAATATCGTCATCAATCATTCTGGAAAGAAAAATTCTTAGTTGGTTTACCTAAAACTTTAGGTGATAAGGTTAGAGATAAAATCAAAAAGAATAATTCTAAATCCTCCTACCTTTTATTCCTACAAACCCTCCTACTTACTTAATTGAGAAAGAATTAAATGCCTTTTATGTTTTCAATGTTTACTTTTTCATTTATTATTTACTTTATAGAGTAATAGGAGGATATGTAGGAGGATAATTAGGAGGATATAGCATTGCTCAATCAAAAATCAAACACCAACAGGAGACATTCCTTATGATCAATTAAGTTATTGGCAATTAATTGCTTATATTCAAAAGGTTGCATTAAAAATCTGTCAAGATGACAACACTCAACATCAATTAGCTAAGGAAAGGGTCATACTAAGAAAGAATTAGGTTCTTTCTGTGAACAATTTGGTCTCCCTTGTGCTAAAAACAAAATAAAAGGCCAAGTCAAAAGAAAAAACAAAATAAGCCAATTACATCAAAACAGAATACCTCTAGGTATTACAAATTTAAGAAAAATACTCCAGCAAGAAAACTTCAAAAGGAATTTAAATTAAAACGAAACATTGATATAAAAGTTCCAAAGAAAACTACAATTTATTATAGTTGCGGAAAACCCCAGACATATTAGCCAATATTGTAGATTAAAAAAGAAAATACAATCCTTAAACTTAGAGCAATCTGTAGAAGAACAAATTAACAAACTGTTAATAGAATCTTCTGAAGAAGAATCTGATAAAGAATCTTCTGAAGATTTAAATGAGATACAAGATGCAACTTCGTCTCTTGTCGCGAAAGTTCAATCAATATGTTAACTAAGGAAAAAGATCTTCTCTTTGAAGCTATAGACTCTATAGATGACCCAAGAGAAAAAGAAAATATTTAGAAAAAGTAAAAGCTTCAATCAAAACAAAAAATAAAAATAAACTTGTTGTTCATAACAGGTTTAATCTTAAAGAAACTCTTAAAAAAATAGAAAAGAGTACCATCAAACCAGTAACGATTCAAGATCTCCAAGCTGAGTAAACAATCTTAAAATTGAAGTAAAAGAACTTAAAGAACAACAAAAAATACATGAGCAAATCTTAAATCAAATTCAACATTATAATTCTTCATCCACAGAGGAAGACAAGCCTACTTCTTCAAAAGGAAAATGAATTTTCATTGAATCAGAAATTAATAAAAACACTCTTGATGATGAATTTTTAGGGTTGATTAATTAGTTAAAAATTCAAAAGTTCTTTATCAAGATAAGAATCATAATTGGGGAATTTGTCATCGATACAACAAACTTATTTGATACAGGCGCAGATTCAAATTGTATTTTGGAAAATATTGTACCAACCAAATACTTTGAAAAAACCTCAGAATAGCTCAGTACTACAAATAGTTCCAGGCTCAAAATTAAATACAAATTATCCAATGTGATAATTGAAAATCAAACTCTTCAAATAGAAATGCCATTTATGTTAGCTAAAGATTTGAAAATTGAAGTAATCTTAGAGACACCTTTCATCAAGTCTCTTTTCCCGCTTCAGATTACTGATCAAGGAATAACTACCCAACATCTTGACAAAACAATAACATTTAACTTTTTGAGAAAATCAATCTGTAAAACTCTCAATTCAGTTACATGCAAACAAAATCAAATAAATTATCTAAAAGAGGAAGTTTCATACAAGAATATTGAAACTCAACTTGAAAATCCTAAAATTCAAGAAAGAATTAGGGATGTCAAACAGATCAAAATTGAAAATACAATATGTTTTGATTTTCCTAATGCATTTTGGGAAAGAAAACAACACATGGTTGATTTGCCTTATGAGGAAGGTTTCTCTGATAAACAAATCCCTACAAAAGTTAGGCCAATCCAAATGAATGAAGAACTTATAGGTTATTGTAAAAAGGAAATCCAGGATCTTCTTGATAAAAAACTTATTAGGAAGAGTAAGAGTTCATGGTCATGCTCTGCTTTCTATGCCAATAAGTCTTCAGAAATTGAGCGAGGTGCACCGCGCCTTGTTACAAATTACAAACCCCTCAATCAAGCCTTGAAATGGATTAGGTATCCTATTCCTAACAAAAAAGATCTTCTCAATCGACTTCATTCTATGAAAATATTTTCAAAGTTTGATATGAAGTCTAGATTTTGGCAAATTCAGCTTAAAGAAAGTGGCCGTTATAAAATAGCCTTTACTATTCCTTTCGGGCAGTATGAATGGAATGTGATGCCATTCAGGCTCAAAAATACTACATCAGAATTCCAAAGAATAATGAATGAAATCTTTAATCCTTATTCCAATTTTACAATTGTCTATATTGATGACGTTTTGGTGTTCTCACAATCTATTGATCAGCATTTCAAACATGTCAATATCTTCCTAGCAACAATTAAAAGAAATGGTCTTGTAGTATCTTTATCAAAGATTAGTTTATTTCAAACTAAAATAAGATTTCTCGGTTATAGTATTCATCATTGGACAATTGTTCCAATCAACCATGCAATAGAATTTGCGGATAAATTTCCAAATCAAATCATAGATAAAACCCAGTTACAAAGATTTCTAAGATGTCTAAACTATGTAGCTGATTTCTTTGCTCAGCTAAGTAACTTAATCAAGCTGTTACATGATAGGCTTAAAAAAGATCTGCCTCCTTGGAAAGATGTCCTTGCTAATGTTGTTAAACAGATCAAAACTCAGGTGAAGGAACTTCCGTGCCTTTATCTTCCAAATCCTCAATCTTTCAAAATTGTTGAAACATATGCCTCAGATATAGGTTATGGTGGTATTCTCAAACAAAGAAATAATAATAAAGAACAAATCATTGCATTTACTTCAAAGAACTGAATCCCGCACAACAAAAATATTCCTCTGTCAAAAAAGAAGTTTTAACGATTGTTTTGTGCATATCAAAGTTTCAATCTGATTTATTAAACCAAAAGTTTTATATCTGTGTGGATTGCAAATCAGCAAAAGAAATTTTGCAAAAATATGTTAAAAATTTAGCATCCAAACATATTTTTGCCAGATGGCAAGCCATTTTAAGTGTCTTTGATTTTGAAATTAAATTTCTCAAAGGCTCAGCAAATATTTTACCTGATTACCTTACTCGTGAATATTTACAGGGTAAATAGAGAAATGTTGAAATCAGCTCACTCCGCCTCATCTAGAGGGAGAGGTGGAAGATCAGGAAGTAACCGGTTAGTTCTAGCTATGCTAGCCTCCAATAAAAAATTATCGGGGTCATCCACATCGACTGGGTCATCCACCCAGAATCAATCTATTGGGTCATCTATCCAAATTTAAACTTTGGAGTCATTGACTCCTTTACCCCTAAATCAAGCTGGGTCATCTACCCAGAATCCCAAACCTGAATCATCCAAACAAACCAAGGTCGATTATGCCTTTCCAATTGAAACTCTTCTAGCCCTTCAAAATTAAGGTTTAAAACAGTTACCTATAAAATCATGGTCTGACATATTTAGTGAGGCCAACCTTAACAAAGAAGAAGATGATGATGTTAAAGAGTCGCTGGCTCTAATGATTCAGAATCTGAAAAATAAACAAACAATGGCCAATGCTCCTAAAGTTAAATCGAAACAATTAGTCCAAACCAACCAACCTTCATAGATGGTGAAGACACAAACCCAAGCTCAAACCCAAACCCACTACATCTATAAAGAAAAGGTAGTTCAGGTGATGCAAATGGAACCCGAATATTGGGACAACAATCCTAATAAAGTTCCTGAGAAAATATTTCCCTCTGGATTCCATTATGAACCAATTGCCTTAAACAAAACCCAAACATTTTATGAGTTTATACTAGTAGACTTAGGCTTTGTTTGGATCAAACATTACCGAGATCCAAAAGATAATTCTTTAATAACCCACTCAACTCTCCAGATTCTAAAGGTCATATCTCCTAAGGAGTGGGGAAAAAATCCAAATGAATGAGAAAATTTTCTCAAGTTTTTAATCCAATTAGCTACAACTACTGGGACTATACCCAAGCTTGGACTAATGTCTTTTGGACTCAGAACAAGCAAAATAAACATTCATGGTTAATTTACTTTAAGCAAGGATAAAAATATTCATTCCCGCAGAGGTTCATCCTATGGTACGACTTCTTTGGACCAATCACCAAGATCCTCCCGGAAGATGTTTTGGAAGGATTCAAACTATTCTCGAAGAAATTTAACCGTGACAATGATCTATATCTGGTTGAATTACATTTCTTCTCAAAATTTTCATTAGGCTGGATATTCTCCTGGCAGTATAAATACAGTCCAATCCTAGATGCCTCACTAGGCATTTATCCAGCTTTACAAAGGCAGGCTTATGTTAAATGGTGGAATATCTTTGACGCTTTTAAAGCAACAACAGAAAATGTTAAGCTTTGGTTTAAAAATAATCCTAAGTTCTTGTAGGTTGTTGATCCATAAACTTGTAAGTTCCTCAATCAATGGGCTCACCCTTGCATCTTCAACTTCGAGGAGAACTTTGTTGAAAATCTTGAACAAATTCTCCAAATGATCAAACAAAAGTCCAAAGGAAAAGAGAAGGTGAAGAAATGAAGAACAAGAGTCTTTAGCACCGACAACTTCGTCAACAGCATCGTTAGGAGGGTTCTACCCGAACGACGATGACTGTTATGGAATATTCCCTCCAATCAAGTTGTCTGATGACTGACAAAGAGCAGCACCAGCATCGAAATTAATTTTGTCATTTTGCAATTATGTAATGGTCAAAGTTACTATAAAAAAGTCAAATTTACTGTTGAAATAGTTCAGGTCATGATACCAGTACTGTTTAAATAGTAATTTTTTGTTTTTCTATAAAAGGGCTAGCCAGTCTCAATTGTAAGGCATCCTTTCATTTACAAGTTCAATTTTCAGAGAAAACATTATTTGGTCTTTGTAAGTTTTCAATCTTTAATTCAATCTTTTTCAATCTTATATCTTTTCTCCCTCTTTGATAGTCTCAGTTCGGCTCTGCCGCGGTTCGATCTTCTTTTTGTTTTCTTTATTTTTTCTGCATCTTTAAATTTCTGCGATTAATTTTATGTAAGTAGCAGTTCGTCTGCTCCCCTACTTCTCTTTATCCTTTCTCCCTTCTCTCCCTTTCACCTTCCGACCCTTAATTGGTATCAGGACTATAGTTATATTGATGGATATGATTCTTTGATGATTATATGATTCTTTTGAATATAAGCAATTAGTTGCCCATAAGTTAATTGATCCTAAGGAATGTCTCCTGTTGGTGTTTGATTTCTATTTTATCTCTAACCTTATCACTATATGTGTTATTTTAACTGGAAAGTATGGATGTTCTAGATCAGTTTATTTTACTTAGCTGTAGTAGTAATTCTCGATTGTGTGAAGGGAAGTATGTCTAATTTGTAGATGTTAAGTAAAATAAAATGATATGAGAATGAACCAGGACTATAGTTAAAACCACCTTATTGGCTTGGTTAGGAATAATAACTAATTAACCAGATGTATAATCTAGTAGATAAAACTTAATAGAGAATTAATACTTATTTCCTAACCCTCTGATATCATTACCATCACCCTCTGATATCATTACCATCACTTGGTTTCATAGGGAAATAAGTATTAATTCTCTATTAAGTTTTATCTACTAGATTATACATCTGGTTAATTAGTTATTATTCCTAGCCAAGCCAATAAGATGATTATATTATTCTTTGATGATTATATATATATCTTGAGTATTGTTCATTTACTTATATTGATGGATATGATTCTTTGATGATTATATTATTCTTTTGAAGTGATCATTCTGAAAATGCGTTGTTATGTAAGTGATAATAATTTGTTCTTCCAAGTAATTAGATAAAGTTGTTTGAGTAATGTGTAAGTCTTTCTAAAAATGCTGAATTTTTTTTAGTTAATTTTTTTCAATATTAAGGATATTACAACAATGCTTTCTCGATAAAGCGTGGTTGAAATATTAGCCTTGATTGATTACAACAACATTCTGTCTATGAAGCATTGTCTGTATCTTTAATACAACAGTGCTTTACATTCAACGAGTTGTGGTAATAATAAGAGTGGTTAATTACAACAGCGCCTATGTACATAAACATTGTCGTAATGTCTAAGTGAGTTAAATGCAAAATGAACATTCTTTCCCTCCATACTCATCTCTCTCTCCTCTTTGAAAATTAAACACGATATCTCACCTTCGCTACGACCATTATGCCATCGTCGTCGCCATCACTGTCACCCTTCACTCTTTACTAGTTTGTTTCTCTTTACCTTCTCTCTTTCGCGGTTCCCTTCTCTTTGCCTGCATATCCTCTTTCGTCGTTCTCTTGCAAGTCACAAATTCTGCCTCGTCCCGCACTCGCAAGTAAAAATGATAGCTCAGCCATTCTCCCTCTCTACTGTCGTGGCCTAATATCTTTACAGGTTTCACTCCCTTTCACCGAACTTCGTTTGCATGTAACTTGCTTTTTCCTTACTCTGTTGTGATACAAAATGGTCTCTATAAGTATATGTATCTAGTTTTCACTGAGAGTGATAACTCTCTATACACTTTCAGTAAGAGTAAAAACTCTTACTACATAATAGGTTGTTTTGATTTGAAGGTATGGATCGAAAATGAATATCAGCTGATAGAATGAAAAAAGAATATAAGGATGGATGCAAAGAGTTTATTAGGTTTGCTATTGCGCATGCTGAAAACCCAACAAAAATCACTTGTCCTTGCATGGATTGTTGTTATTCAAATGAAGTCAATGTAGATGAATTGTTAGATCATTTAATTATATATAGAATTAATAAAACCTATACAGTATGGACAAGGCATGGTGAGAAAAAACGCACATATGCTGATTCTGGGTATAGTAGTATGGGTGCATCAACTGACTTTGACACAGATCCATATGACTAGGACTGGGTTGATGAGATTTCAAATGTGATTGAAGATGATGTGCTTCTTGGTCGGTCATACGATGCTAAAAAGATGTTGTCCTCTATTGGCATGAGCTACAAAAAGATACACGCTTGTCCTAACGATTGTATACTATTTCAAAATGAGTACGCATCGTTGAACATGTGTCCCAAGTATAATGCCCCACGGTATAGGAAGAAATAGTCATCTCCTATGAAGGTGGTGTGGTATTTCCCCATAATACCAAGATTTAGGCGCATGTATGGTAGTGAAGAGGATGAAAGGCACTTGACATGGTATGAGGATGAAAGAGTGTGAGATGGAAAGCTCTGACACCCTGCAGATTCTTCTCAATGGAAGAGAATTGATTATAATTATCCTGATTTTGGGGTAGAACCAAGAAACCTGCACCTTGTATTGTCTACCGAAGGAACGAGCCCACATGGTATGCAAAGCATCTCCCACAGTACATGGTTGGTGATTATCATGATTTATAATCTACCTCCATGGCTTTGCATGAAGCGGATATTCATGATGTTGTCTATGTTGATATTGGGTCCTAAACAACCAGGAAACAATATAGACATATACTTGGCTCCTTTGATTGAAGACTTGAAACATATGTGGGAGACAGGTGTGGAGGTGTATGATGGGGTACAAGATAGAAAGATTCAACTTGAGGGCAATGTTGTTCGGAACAATTAATGACTTTCTGACATATGGTAATCTATCAGGTTACATTATAAAAGGGCAGTGTGCACGCCCTTTATGCCAGGAGGAGATAGATTGGATGAGGTTGAAACATGGTAGGAAAAATGACTTTCTTGGTGATCGTCGATTTTTACCTCCTAAACATCAATACCAGCATTGGACACACGCATTTAATAGGAAAATTGAAGAAAGGAGGTCTCCGGAGATGATAGCGGGTACTGAGATATTTCAAAGGGTGAAGGACCTAGACACCAAATTTGGGAAGCATTTTACAGGACAAGTGGTCACAAAAGGGTGGAAAAAATGTCAATCTTCTTTGAATTATCTTATTGGAAGAAACTGTACGTGAGACATTTTCTTGATGTGATGCACATTGAGAAAAATATTTGTGATAGTGTTATTGGTACACTGCTCAATGTGCCTGGAAAGTCAAAGGATGACATCAATGCACGTTTGGACATGGTCAACATGGGAATAAGAACAGAACTAACACCAATAGAGAAGGCCAAACGTCAATATCTTCCTCCGACAGATATACTTTATCTAGAAAGGAAATAATTATTTTTTGTAAGTCTCTTCATGGAGTGAAGGTCCCAGAGGGCTACTCTTCAAACATCAGGAGTCTGGTTGATATGAAAGACCTCATATTAAAGGGGTTAAAGACCCATGACTGTCATCTTCTAATAGAGTAGTTCCTACCAGTCGCTATACGCTCCATTTTGCCCGAAAAGGTGCAGTGGACAATCACTAAATTTTGTTACTTCTTCAAGGCAATTTGCAGCAAGGTGATTGACCCTAAGATGTTGCCATTACTGCAAAAAGAAATTGCTGCCATGATATGTACTCCCCCCTTTGTTCTTTCATATAATGCTTCATTTAACCGTTCACCTGGTTAGAGAGACACAATAATGTGGTCCAGCTTATATGAGGTGGATGTACCCCGTTGACCATTGCATTAAGGTATACAAGGGGTATGTGAGGAGTCAAAGTTGACTCGAGGGTTCTATTGCAGAACAATACATAATTGAGGAAGTTGTTGAATTTTGTACTGAATGCCTCGCCAATACCGATTCAATTGGACTTTTGAAGTCTCGTCACTCTGGAAGAACAGAAGAGCAAGATATTATTGGTAATAAAATTTTGACCACAACGAGGATAGAATGGGAGCATGCTCATTTATATGTTCTACACAATGCCGATGAGGTTGAGCCATATGTTGAAAGACACATGGACATACTTAAGAGACTTAACCTAAGTAAAATCCAAACTTGGCTAACGAAGGAACACAACAGAAAGTTTATCTCATGGCTGAAAGATCACATCTATACAGAGTCAGTTGCTGCCCCTTCACAGATTTCTGAAAGGCTGAGATGCTTAGCAAGTGGTCCAATTGCACATGTCTTTTCTTTCAATGCTTACATGATTAATGGGTTCACATTTATACTAAAGAACAAGATGATCAGAGCACTATGTAAAATAGTGGGGTCACCTTGATATGCAAACATGTCATATTTTAGAGTAATTGAACGCATATGGGAGTTGGATTGCATAGATTTTCGGGTGCCCATATTTGGTTGCAAATGGGTTGACAACAATAATGGCGTAAGAGTAGATAACTCAGGGTTCATGCAGGTAGACCTTAAGAAGGTGGGGTACAGTGACGAACCCTTTATATTGGCATCACAGGCTAAACAAGTGTTCTATGTCAATGATCATGCTGATACAAAGTGGTCTATGGTGCTTCTGACAAACAAAATAACAGATAATTACAATAAACAAGACTACCAAGATATTGAGGATGATTCTTATGAGGGGACAGAAGGGCAAAAATTAACAAAAGATGATTGAGTTTATTTCAGGGACGATCACGAGGAGGGCATTTGAATCAATCCACCATTCCGTGTCAATACGACACATAAAAATCTAAATCTGATAAAGAAGAGAAAAAGGTAGAGTATGTAACGCCCCTTTTTCCCACAAGGAACGTTACGTAAAACTTTCCAAAAACTCAATGCGGAAATAAATAAAAACTGGTTTGTCTTCAAAATTACATCTTTCATAATTAAAGGATACTAAAATTGGTGGCTAATTTTTTTTTAAAAGTCTTACAATAAGAAATATGCCCCTAAAGCTTTTAGCCATCCAGAAAATCAGAAAAAGAAAAATACATCACATTCACAAATCCCATAATCATTATACAAAAGTCTTGCGTCAGCAAGTATAGTCAAAATACATCATCACTGTGTAAAGAAAATAAAGCGATAAACTAAAACTAGGAAAAACAGTAAAGCAAAATGTGTGTCAAATACACGACATGAACATCTACTCCCCAAAACCTAGGCTGGTCGGCTAACTAACAAACCCACAATCTAGCACTATACACCCCACACCTAGAGAGCTAAGAAGATACCGCCTCCTCGTGGTCTTCCTCGGGCTCAGTCTCAAACTCCACAAGAAATCCGCATCCGGGCTCGTCTCTAATCTTCCTCTTCCCTTTCTCTGCATGTCCATACACAGTGGCCCATTGGGAGATGGGATCACAAATCCATCCCCCATCATCGGCCTCAAGAGGCCGGAAACTCTCCCCCACTCGGCTACCAGAGATCTCGAAGTGGACATCTACGCGTAACGTACATACAAATAACAAAAAAACGTGCAAGGGTGAATTTCTTTGCACAAGTTGAAATCCACGAAAGGTGTATATGGAAAATAAAATACTACATAATACATTCCAATAATATATATATATATATATAGTTACTCTTTCGCAAATCTTTCTCCAAGATACTCATACATCCACAGAGAACTCAACAACAAGTTACACACGCATAGCACTCTAGTATAATGCATGACACTTCAACATTTTTCAATATAGCTCAAATCGTCCTCCATTCGCAATCCCCCAAATTGGATTACACAATCCTCCAAGCTGGATTGTAGCTCAATATTGGCAAAACCAATCATCGAATGCAATGACATCTATATATATATATTGCACAATCCTCCATGATGGATTGTGGCAATGACATCTACATATGGATTGCACAATCTTCCTAGCTGGATTGTAGCAACGACGTCTACATTTATTGCACAATCCTCCAAGCTGGATTGTAGCAACGACATCTACATTTATTGCACAATTCTCCAAGCTGGATTGTAGCATGACCTCTGTATATATTGCACAATCCTCCAAGCTGGATTGTAGCAATGAGCTCTATATTTGCCGTCACACAAAATTCTTATCTCAAGAATTTTAACACCGCCACGTGTTGACTCTTTCTCAACACCGTGTAGCATTATTGTCCTCAAGCCTTCATCGTCGCCACATATTGATCTTTCAATACCGTGTAAAAATGTTATTTAAAAACATAGGTTTTAGGGAAAATTCCTCTTTGAAATTAAAGTCCATCTTTAACTTTAAAATCTCAAGTCCTCATTTGTTTTAATAAAAGAAATATCTTTTATTTAAAACCAACTTCACTATTTTTCTTCCCACTTTTCATTGTAAAAAGATTTAATTAAAAGTTTTAATTAAATACTTTGATAAAACTTTACTTAAATTCATTTACTTCTAAGTACTTAAAATCTGAACCCTTAAAATGTCCAGTTTCACGCTTCAGCCCCTGATTTATGAAAAATTATGTTTCTGGCCCAAAAAGCCAAATTTCTCGTTTCTGCCCTAGAACTTCTGTAAATTATGATTTTGGCCCAAAACACCAAGTTTTCATTTTTCTGTACCAGAACTTTCGAAATTTATTCTTTTGGCCCAAAACACACCCAGTTTTCATTTTAGCCCCTTAAAAATCTAAAATTTCACTTTTTCCCTCATTAATTAATTTCCTAACTTAGAGTTTTTTGGAAAAATAGAATTTGTTATAAAGTCCATTGGAGACTTATACTTAAAATTAAGTGAGTAATTACCTAATCAAGAGTTGACTTGAATTCTAATCAATTAAATCTTGATTTTATTGAAACAAAACTTTTCATTAAAGTCCTCTATGTAACACTCTGTTTTTTTTATATGGTTTTTATTGATTTTTAATCTGTTTTAATTTAATTAAAATTATTTAATTAATGATTTTTGTGATTTTAAAGTGTGAATAATAATATTCATATCTTAGGTTTATTTTTGAAGGGTTTAGAGTAATAGAGTTCGCAAAATTGAGTTTTTGCGAGAACCGCGTTCTCGCGTGATGCGGGAAGGGTTCAGTATTTTTCTGGAGGTCATTTTTACTCCAAAATAATTTTTTAACGAACCAAAAGTGGTTCTTATAATATTTTTTATTTTTAGAAATTTTCTAGAAATTTTTCAGAAAAACTTTATTTTACCCGCGTTTGGAGCTTTAGGGGTAAACCGGGCGCAACCGGGACATGAAAAATAGTCCAAAAATTTAGTTTTGGGTTTCTAAATTTTTCTATGACATATTCAAATCATAAAATTCATTTCTCATGATTTTATTCATTTTAGAAAAATATTTATCTAAAAATGGGTTCGAAAACTACGCGTTTTTACTACTTCGAACTACCGATTAAACCCTAACTTGATGGGATTTAATCCCACCAATTTTTCTGGTCAGCTGGGCGCATAAGGGGGGCTGATCCCACTCTCAAATTATTCCAAAAGTCAAATGGTCAAATGGGTTTAATTTTTGAATTTTCCCAAAATTAGGTGAGAGAGGTATGACTCCCAACTAGCAAAAGCATGCAAGCCCATACCTCCCCCATGCCCTTCTTGCTTCAGCCAAAATCTACTAGGGAGAGAGGAGAGATGAATTCATTTCTCACTTCATCTCTTTCACTTGAATCAAGAGCTCCGTCCATTTTCTCTCCATTTCCAAGCTTTTTCATACACCAAAAAGACCAAGTTCTATTGAGTTTTTGGCCACCCAAGCTTCACAAAAAAGGTTTGGATCATCATTCTAATCCATAAACTTCTTTTATTTTTTCATTTCCACCACTTTCATGTTTTCATGAAAGCTTGAGTTCTTCCTTTCACTAAAAGTAAGTTTTTTCTTGGTTTAGGTTCACTCCATTGGAACCTATAAGCTTGGAAACTACCTTGGATCTATTTTCCTTCAAGATTTGAGTAAGTATTTATCTACTCAAATTTCTACTCTTTAGGGTTTGTTGGTTTTCATAAAACTCATATTTTTATGGTTTGATTTTGGTGTATTTTGTGAAAGGCAAATTTTTCTAAGTGTGGGAACACCAAGGCTTCAAGGAGGCCACTTGGTGATTGTGTTGAGGGAAGGTGATCTTTGGTGTTTGCTCATTTTTCTAAGCTTCAAGAGGTAAGGGGATTTTCTCAATAAGTTGGGAAGGATGTGTATGTGTGTGGTTTATGTTGTATGTTCATGAAAAACTCAAAGACTTGAGTTTTCATATTGGGTGTTTGAATGAAGTTTCATTCTCTTAGTAATATGTATTTTTATATGTATATGTATATGAGTAAAAATATGATTTTGGTTGATGCATGATAATTTTTGATGAGTCTATGTGTTGTTGGAAAAATCATATGTATGCTTTGGGGTGATTTTGGATGCCTAAGTGTGTGCTTGGTGAAGTATGCTTTATGCTATGTTCATGATGTATGTTGATATGTTATGAATGATTACTTTGAGTGTATGTTTGATTTATGGCTTGGTGGTGTTTTTGCCTAAATGGATGAATATTGATTCTTGGATGTTTCACATGATTTAATTCAATGTGATTGGAATTGGATTGAAGTATTTGATTAAGTGTGGGAAGAGGGTTTAAAAGTTTTAATGAAAAAGTTTTCCAAAGTGAAATCAAATAAATTAATTAAGCTTCAAGTTAACACTTAATTAGATAAATTTTCATCAAGATTCTAATCCTAAGTCTTAAATCAATTTCATACTAAATCCTTTTTATCCATAAAACTCTAAGTGAGCTAGAAAATTAATTAATGAGGGAGAAAAATCAAATTTCGAATTTTTAGGGGTCAAAAACGAAAACTGGATGTTTTAGCGGCAAAACTGCAAAATTCTGGAATTCTGGGCTTAATTTCGAAATTCTGGAAACTTTGGGCTAAAATTATAAGTTTACAAAAGTTCTGGGGTAGAAAATGTGAAGACTGGAAAGTTCTGGGGCAGAAATATGAAGACTGGACAATTCTGGGGCAGAAACGTGAAGACTGGACAGTTTTGGGTCAGAAATCCAATTTTTCATAAAATTGTGGGCTGAACTGCGAAACTGAACTTCTTAGGGGGTCAGAATTGCAAATACTTAAAAGTAAATGAATTTAAGCAAAATTATCAAAGAATTTAATTGAGTTTTAATTAAATCTTTTTATGATGAATAAGTGGGAAGAAAATTAATAAAGTGGGTTATATATAAGAGGAAAGTCTTTTATAAACAAGTTAAGGTTTAAGAGTTTAAAGTTAAAGAAAAAAACTTAAGAATTCAAAGAGGAATTTCTTCTAAAAACTTATGGTTTCAAAATAACGATGTTACACGGTATTGAACGAAGATCAATCCGTGGCGACGATAAAGTCTTAAGGACAATAATATTACACGGTATTGGAAGAGAACCAATACGTGGCGAAGATAAAGTCTTAAGGACAAAAATATTACACGGTGTTGGGTGAAAGCTAACACGTGGCGACGAAAAACCCTAAGACGAGGGACCGAATTGACTGTATTGATTGTGGTTGCAAATATACTGTCATATGCATTTGAGATATTGGCTTTTGCCAGGATAGCATTTATTGCTATGATGAGAGCACACAATCCTATGCGGAGATTGTAAATAAGTATGGTCTGACTATAAGTCTTTGAGGGCATCCAGGTTACAAAATTCTCAATGGCCTTGCGGTGAATCCCCTTGTGCCAAGAAGAGTAGTATACCCGGCTTGGATGATCCTGACCGGCTGCCTTATTGGAGATGGGGTGTACGACGTAGCACAATGGGTCTGTACCGAATAAATGACAAACGATGGCCAAGAGTGAAGGTCAGTTTGAATTAATGATAGGTATACGATTCCGCCACATCGCTCTACGTAGTTGAGGAAGAGAAGTCTCCATGGAGCAGTGCACCGGTGTATGAAAAGAGATATTGAAGTGACATGCATTATGCTAGAATGCTATGTGTGTGTTTGACTGTGTGTTTACCTTGATGATTTGTCTCTTGTTGATGATTGAATAGCTTAGCCAAAAGATTTGCGAAAGAGTAACTCTATATAAATATATTCTTGGAATGTATTATGTAGTATTTTATTTTTCATATACAACCTTTCAGTGGATTTCAACTTGTGAAAAGAAATTCACCCTTGCATATTTTCCTGTATCTGTATGTACGTTACGCGTAGATGAGGCCTCTGGTAGCCCGAGTGAGGGAGAGCTTCCGGCCTCTTGAGGTCAAGTCAGAGGATGGGGGATGGACTTATGATCCTATCTCCCAGTGGGCCACAGTGACTGGGCATGTGGTCAGGACACGAGGAGGGGTGTTGGGCCCCGAAGAGGTCTTAGAGCGTGATATGATTCTGGACGCTTTCATTCTGATCGAGAGTATGCGTTGCTGGCTGGCAGCCGCACCTGTGGAGCAGCCGAGGAGAGAGGCACAGGCGGAGGAGAGACCTTTACCCTCAAGGGTAACCGGATCTGCTCGGGAGTATCGCAGTATGTTCCGTCGCATGCGTTGTACTCCAAGGAAGAGTACCTTGGCACAGGTACGTTTACCGAGGATGGCTCCACCGGTGGCACCAGCTTCACCACCACGGACCGTGAGACCGACGTCCCCCGTTCCTTACGTTGCACCGTCTGGACGCTTCGTTCGTTGCTCTTCTGATACTTCTGCCGGGGGAAGAGGAATGTTCGAGATGAGCCAGAGCAGGTATTTATTGATATATCCAAGGACAAGGAGAAGCCTGAGGAGGAGCCTGAGGAGGACCCCGAGGAGACGTCATCCTCTTAGGTCTGTAGCGGTGGGGGGGTGTCTAGTGCTAGGTTGAAGGATTGTCTGTTAGCGACCAGCCTGGGTTTGGGATGTACATGTTCAGTGTCGTGTATTTGACACACCTTTTGATTTACAACTTTCCTAGGTTTAGACTTATTGCTTTATTTTCTTTGTATCAGGATGATGTATTTTGGCCACTATGTTGTGGTTCCAAACTATACTTGCGGGCGTAAGACTTGTGTATATTGACTTGATGATATATATGTATGTATGATGTTTCTTTTCTTCTAAATTTCTGGATGACTAAATTAAATGTGAGTAATCGTTTGTGTAAAATCCTTTTTAAAAAAAAAATTAGCCACCAATTTTGGTAAACTTGAATTATTAAAGACGTTTTCCGCATTAAGTTTTAGTTTTTCATGTGACGTTCCTTGTGGGAAAAAGGGGCGTTACACTCTAAACCCTCTTCCAATGCTTGGGGCAACAATGCTTTGGATTCAATCATCAATCACAACCACAATCATAATAATTTAAAGCTATACACTACTTCAAAAATTACAATCCAACATCAAGAATCCAAAACACACAATATCACCCAAGGAATCAAATACATTAAATAGGCAAGGACACAACTCAAGTCTTAAGCATACATTCACTCAAAGTAATCATCTTTAGCATTTTAAATACATCATGAACATAGTATCAATCATTAATTCATTAAACATGCATTAGGCATTCCAATCATTTCAAATCATACATATGATTTTCCAAGAACACATAGGCTTTCAAAAATCATCATTCATCAACCAAAATCATGCTTTAAACTCATATACATAAATATATAAAAATACATATTACTAAGAGAATGATTTCTCATTCAACAACCAATAGGAAAACTCAACTCTTTGAGTTTAACCTTAAACATACAACATACAACCACACACATACACAACCTTTCCAACTTATTGAGAAAATCCCCTTACCTCTTGAAGCAACTAAAAAGGGCTACACCAAAAATCTCCTTTACACCAACACCAACACCAAGTGGTCTCCCAAGAATCTTTATGTTCCCAACACATAGAAAAAGTAACCTTATACAAAATATACAAGAAAAACCACCATAAAAATGCAAGTTTTATGAAATACACAAACCCTAAATAGTAGAAACTTGAGTAGAGAAATACTTACTCAAAGCTTTGAAGCAAATGGATCCAAGATGGTTTTCAAGCTTAAAGGTTCCAAGGGAATAAACCTAAACCAAGAAAAAGCTTACTTTTAGCAAAATGAAGAACACAAGCTTCATGAAAAAATGAAAGTGATGGAAATGGAAAAATGAAAAGAGATTACGGTTTAGAATCACGATCCAAACCTTTTTTGTGAAGCTTGAATAGTCAAAAACTCAAGAAAACACAAGTCTTTGTCTATGGAAGTGAGCTTGGGAATGGAGAGAAAATGGAGTCTTTTGGCCAAAGGAAGAAGATGAAGTGAATAGAAAATGAACTCTCTCTTCCTATTGCCCTAGAAGGACTAGCCAAGAGACAAAGAGAAATGGGGGAACATGGGCTTAACTTGATTTGGCCACCTACTCTCATTTTTAAATTAGAAATAAAACAAATAATTAACCTTTGAATCACACTTGACTTTGGGATATTTTCATGACCACATTTTTCGCCAAGAAACTCGCCCAACACACCAAAAAAATTGGTGGGATTATGTCCCATCATGTTAGGGTTTAATTGGTGGTTCAAAGTAGGAAAAGTGCTTATTTTAATAATCAATTTTTAGATAAATATTTTCTAAAATAGGTAACAACATGAAAAATCATTTTTATGACTCAAATATGATAGGCAAAATTTTAGAATCTCAAAATAAATTTTTGGACTATTTTTCATGTCTCGGTTGCGTCCGGTTTACCCGTAAAGCTCCAAACGCGGGTAAAATAAAGTTTTTCTGAAAAATTTCTAGAAAAATTTCTAAAAATAAAAAATAATATAAAAACCACTTTTAGTTCGTTAAAATATTATTTTGGTGTAAAAATGACCTCCAGAAAAATACTAAACCCTATCCCCGCATCAGGAGAGAATGCGGTTCCCGCAAAAACTCAGTTTTGCGAACTCTACTACTCTCGGCTCTTCTAAAATAAATCTAAGATATGAATATCCTTATGCTCACCTCAAGATCCCCAAAATCATTAATAAAATAATTTTAATATAAATTAAAACAGATTAAAAGTCTAAAGAAACTATTTAAAAACGTGGGTGTTACAGAGTGCTTGATTTAGAATATGTTGAATTTATGTTGTCTGAATTGAATAACTCAATAACTCTTTTAAATTGTTTGAATATGTTGTCTGATCACATTATCTTATTTGGCAGGTAATTAATGGCTCCAATATATGCTTATCAAAAAAAAAAATGGCTCCAATATATCTAGCTAGCTGAGCTTAAGGACAACACGTTTGTTGACTTGCTGCTTCATCATGTAATTTAATTTGAATTGATTGTTTCGGCTTGATAATTGGATTGAATGTGGTTAATTAATTTAATTTGTATTTATAATTGTATTCTGATTGTGGAAATTTGAAATTGTATCTGTATGTTTGAACATTTGAATATTTCTTGGAAAATCAGAAAAACAAAAAATAATTTAAAAAAAATTATTTGGACAGCGCTTCCTCCTTAAAGCGTTGTTGTGAGGTATAATTCTAGTACAATGCTTGCTGTCTGCGCGCGTCCTCTGTATGTGTCAATCACGACAGCGCTTTGCATGTTGCGCATTGTCACTGAAGGGAACGCGGCGTGGTTAATGTTAGACATCTATAGCTTCTGAGGCATTGTGCTAGTTGCACGTGCGAACAATAATGGGGCGACCAACAACACTTTTACGCGCTGGTAGAATCAAATTTAAACGTTGTTGAAGACGTACGCGCTTTTACGCGCTTTTACTCGGCGTAGTGAAGGGTTATGCCGGATTGGCCATAGTGCTAGTGGGAGACTATTGGTGTAAGCCCTAATGCCCAATTTATTTTATAGATTTCTTATTTGTGTCATGAACCTTATATATATATATTCACATATATCAGACAAGATTCATTCCTATTGTTTATTTATAGTGTAATGAAGTTCCTAGAATGACAATGTCCAGTTCATAGGAACATCAAATGTGATTTGATCGTGAGACTCCTTTGAATAATATGGACGTCATTCTTAAAGTATCCTTAGTCAAGTATTATTGTTAATAAGGATAACAATAATGTAGTTGTGGCAAGAGCTGCTGTGTGGCATGAAAATGAGCGGGAATAGGTGTGCAAAATAAAAAGGAAAATTAATCAACCCTCAACTATTTTCACGAAGAAGTACATAGCTTTGAATTTCCTATTGCAGTCAAGGATATGTAGGAGCAGGAACCTTTCCCGTCAATCCCAAAAATAATAAATAATTAGTGAGTAAATAAGTAAATAAAAAATCTTTAGAATAATCTTTTTGTAAAAGGGGTAAAATAAATATTTTAAAGTTATCGTATTTTGCACACTTAACTATGGGTAACCTTTTTTTAATGGACGTTGTAGGGTGTTAATACCTTTCCTATATGTAGTTGACTCTCGAACCCATAATTTGGTTTCAAATACCATATTTTAAGGGTTTTTCCAATGTTTTCCCTAGATAAAACTTTGGTGGCGACTCCCAGATTTTCAAGTGATTAACTTTTGTTCGCCGCTTGCGTCGTAATGAGGTCGCGACATTAATAACTCAAAGAAAAAAAATCAGTTTATTAACATGAATATATTATGATCATGTTTCATGCCCACATTACAATAATATTTGTTACAAGTCACCTATTTTTCAATTACCCTTCCACAAATGTATTCACTTGTTATAGGTAATGATCTAATAACTCACCTACTATATTTAACCGAGTAAACTGACTTTTATGCACAAGTATTGCCAATCTAAGCCATGCTTCTAAAATTCAATCTACTACATGCAAAAACATCACTTTTGTTAAAAATAAACGAGTTGTGATCAAAATATAATATTAAAAATCTTTAAGTCGTGACAGTATCATCAACTATAGTTATACCTTAGTATTTTATTTTGAAAGAATACACATAAAACACATGTACATCGCATGGGTCACGTTCTAGTTTTTTATCATAATAATCAACGCTAGCTAATTGACAATCCAATTTTTGAGATTAATTGTTGAAAATATAATAGAGTAAATGTTAAATTATGATAAAAATATTTATTCATTACTTTGAAATAAATTACTTTTTTAAAGTAATTTCATGATAGACTATATATATAGTTAATAGCATGAATTTTACATTAGCATATGTGGAAGATTAAAAAATATATTTCTCTATTTTAATTTAAGTGATATTTTAGCATTTCAAGAAAATTTCAAATGATTGACGTTTCAAGTTTTCAATATATCCATTAATTTTTTGCCATCCCTAGTCAGGATGGGAAACCTTCACGTAGGTTGGGTGACGGCGTGGCGCATATGATGAAGAATGGGTATTGAGGTACCATAACTGCAAATAAAATTATTTAATTACCCGTATATAAATAATTACATTTGATGAAGAATTTTAGAAGTGTGGTGTATTATTATATTAACTAGTGTCTGTGCCCGTGCGTTGCACAGGGGTTATTGTGTGGTATGGTTGAATAATATAGAATTTTAAAACAATATAATGTTAAAACAAACAATTAAAAATAAAATACTAATAATATCCATGCACCCATACATAATTAAACAATTTAATAATAAGTCCATATGTCATAAACATAAACATACAAAATATAACAATTTCGATATAAAGACATAAAAAAACTAATATCTCAATCCAAAATAGTAGAAAGCTTCATCCACCAATGATTTTAACAAAAGCCTTTGACGAACAGTTTGGATGAACTTCTATTTCAATCTTGCTATTTTCCTTTAACTTGTTTGTAGAACAAAAATTGTTCCATTCTTTGCCAGTATTTGCTTCTGAAACTCTTCTATTTCGTTTTGAGACACTGCAGTTAAATTTTCTACCACCTTCATCTTCAATCAAAATATTTTTTGGTCTTTCTATTTTGAAAGCTTCTCTGACAAATCTTGCGGGCAAATTTTGCGGTAATTTATAATAAAATTAAAAAAATCATAAAGGAATAATAGAGAAAAAATGTATAAAGGAAAAATAAATTAAACAATATACAACACAAATACGTTAATATATTATAAGAGGAGTAGAAAAATACCATGTTATTGCATTTTGTCTGTTTATGAGTTAAAGAAATCACACACTTGATACTTGACATGTTCTGAATATCGTCCAAAGTCTGGGGCTCTTCCTTAATTTTTGGTTCAAATCTAGTGTTTTCTACCTCAACAGGATTATCCTCTTTTGCATTTCCCTATCCCTCATCTCATAAATCACAGCTGGTCTTCTACACTCCAACTGCTTTGTATGAAGATCTGCGACATGTATATGAAACAAACCATTACCTTTGTAATTCATATGCAGCCAAGCTCCTTCTGTTAAGCAATAGTGCATTAGAACATTCAATCTCCCAGAGGTAAAATACCCTTTCTTCTCATACTTCTTGAAGGTTACATCGAAACTGCTACCGATTTCATCTACCCACTTCACTTTCCTTGGCACCTCATCTTTGAAACAGCGATAGAAATAGGGTGGTGCTTGGCTTCGTCTCTGCAAATTTAAAAATTGCCATTCATATCTACAATCGATGCATGCAAAATGGAAATAAAGAAGAAGAAGATCGACTACCTTTTTGGGATAAATCGGTAAGTAGAATTTTCTGTACTCTGTTGAGCGATTTTGATTCGAGTTTGATGCCATCTATTATTTCATACATTCATCATAATAAAAAAAAAATCAGATTTAAGGCAAACAAATCGATTTGCAAGAGGTTAGGGTAAAACTGAATAGGAGGAAAAGGGGAAATTTCGAATCTGTAAATAGAAACATGAAGCAAAACCGGTTTTAAAAATAAAATAGTTTTCTATTCTTGCTAACTTTGTAATAATCAAAACGGGGATGAAAACAGGAACAAAATCTGAGTTGTGAATTTACCTTGTTGATGAACAAAGAGGCAATGATCGATTCTACACTTAGGGTTCTATTTGGGGTGGTGAAAGTAACTTTTCCTGTTTTATGTTGCTGATATAAATATTATTTGCTGCAACCTTTTACTCACTATTTAAAAACCTTTGAGATACCTTAATTTTTCCCTCCAACTGGTTTAGGGAATGGAGACAGTCACTGAAGTTAAACCCAATGTAGTAAGTCACGTTTTTTTTTATTGTGATTTTACCTATATAGTTAATTTGAAAATTAAATTTTAAATAACTTGAAATAATAAAATATACTATCAACCTCTTTTAAATAATGCATTGTTAATAATGGTTTGATAATTTTTTCTTAGCAAGTCCTGAATCGCATATTTTACACAAGACTAATTTGTTCATATATTTGCTAAGCACCTAAGTATTTATCATTTTCTTAAATATGATAATTGCTTGTACTTAAATCTGGTAATTGCTTATTTTTTTTGTGTTAATTTCTAATGTTAAGTGTATCTATATATCAAGCAATTGGATTAGATTAATGTCAATCTACTAATTATACAAACATTGTGATAACAGGTTTTTGGCAAACGACTAAAATCTCACAAAGGCAAAATAATCCAATAGTATTTGGAAAACTGAAACTTCATAAGAACATATTTTGTGCTACAACTGCAATTCCTTAATTCTTCCTGTCAGCTACCAATGAATCATTTTTTGTGGTATGTTTTCTCCTTTCTTTCTGTTCCTTAATACTTGCACTTAAGCAACTGAATTTGATTAATATAAATCTACTTATAATTATACAAACTTTGTGATAACAGGTTTTTGGCAAAAGACTGAAATCTCAAACAGGCAAAACAATCCAATAGTATCTGGCAAACGGAATCTTCATATGAACACATTTTTTGCTACAACAGCTGTTCCTTAATTCTTCCAGTAAGCTACCAATGAATCCTTCTATCTGGTATGTTTTCTCCCTTCTCTCTGTTCCTTAATGCTTCCACTTAGCAACCAATGAGTCATTCTCTGAGGTATCTTTTTTTTCTTGCCACATTCATCTGGAAATTATTAATGATTAATAACAACTCATGCATATTATAGCAATACAAATATCATAAGAAATCATCTCTGAAGTATAATTATATTTTTGTACCTTTATGAATGTGGATCTGAATTGAGGGATTAGTCTTTCATATCATCTAGTTAATTCAGATTTCGAAACACTTCAGTGTACACAACACTTGTTGTAGAACATGTGTTTCCATCCTCATTTAAAATGAGGATTTTCAATCCCTTTCTAGACTTGACTCTAGATATTGCCACATATAATTGACCATGTGTGAATATTGGTTTTGGCAAATATATACCCACATGAGAAAGGGACTGACCCTGACTTTTGTTAATAGTCATTGCAAAACACAATGAAATAGGAAACTGTCTTCTTCGAAATCTGAAAGGAAAGCCTGGGTCCGAGGGAATCATATTCATACGTGGAATGTAAATTTTATCCCCAATGTTTTTTCCAGTAATAACAGTAGCCCCTATCACATTCTTACATAACTCATTTACCAATAGCCTTGTTCCATTACATAATCCATTAGCTTGGTCCAAATTCCTCATCAATATTATTGGCACTCCAACTTTTAATTTCAACCTGTGGCTTTGAATCCCTGAACATTTCATCTCATTTAAAAACTCTGTTGTAAACCATTCTCCTTGCAGCTCACAATCTTCGTAGAATCAGAACTTAAATATTCCTGTTCACATCCTAGTATCAATGAGAGTATGAACTCATTGACATTCTCAACTGATTCTAATGTAGGAGCAAGAATTGCCCTTTCTTCATAGAATTTTGCATTGGTGAAATTTGTAACACCCTCATTTTTATATAGTTTTTATTGATTTTTAATTTTCTTTAATTTGATCAAAAATTATTTTATTAATATTTTGGGATCTTGAGGTGAGAATAAGGATATTCATATCTTAGATTTATTTTAGAAGAGTTGAGGGTAGTGGAGTTCGCAACGCTGAGTTTTTGCGGGAACCGCATTCTCTCCTGATGCAGAGATAGGGTCCAGTATTTTTCTAGAGGTCATTTTTACTTCAAAATAATATTTTAACGAACCAAAAGTGATTTTTATAATATTTTTTATTTTTAAAAAAAAATTGGAAATTTTTCAGAAAATTAATTTTACCCGTGTTTGCTGCTTTACGCGTAAACCGGCCGCAACCGGGACATTAAAAATAGTCCAAAAATTTAGTTTTAAGATTCTAAATTTTTCTATATCATATTCAAGTCATAAAATTTATTTTTCATGATTTTACCCATTTTAGAAAAATATTTATCTAAAAAGGGGTTCGAAAACTACGCGTTTTTACTACTTTGAACTATCAATTAAACCCTAACTTGATGGGATTTAATTCCACCATTTTCCAGTCTGATTTGGGCGCACAAAGGTAGGGGTGGCAATGTGGGTTGGGCCCGACGGGCCAGCCCGCCAACCCGCCAAAAAAGGGCGGGCCGCAACCCGTTTTGGCCCGCCCAAATGTGGGTTCAAAACGGGCTAGCCCGGCGGGTTGGCCCGCCAACCCGTTTTCTTTTTTTTTCCCTCTTTTTTCTTATTTTTTTTTGTGCTTTTTTCAGATTTTTGGGTGGGTTAGGCTGGTCAACCCGCCGCTTTTACACTCATGTTCTTTTTTTTTTGTTTTTTTGGCAGGTTAGGCGGGTCAACCCGCCAACCCACCAGCGGGGCGGGCCGGGCTGGGGTACCCCAACCCACTTTTTTTGCGGGCTGGCCTGCCCCGCCCCGTTTTTTGCGGGGCGGGTTGGCCCGCTTTGCCAACCCTACACAAAGGGGGGTTGATCCACTCTCAAAAATATCTCAAAAGTCAATTGGGTCAAATAGGTTGATTTTTGAATTTTTTCAAAATTAGGTGAGAGAGGTATGGCTTCCAACCACTCAAGCATGCAAGCCCGTACCTCCCCCATGCTCTCCTTGGGTCAGCCGAATTCCCATAGGGAGAAGGGAGAGAGAAAATTCATTTTTACTTCATCTTCTTCATTTGAATCTAAATCCTCCATTTTTCTCTCATATTCCCAAGCTTTCATACACACCAAAAGGCTAAGTTTTGTTGAGATTTTGGCTAGTCAAGCTTCACAAAAAAGGTTTGGATCATCATTCTAATCCATAAACTTCTTTCATTTCCACCACTTTCAATTTTTCCATGAAGCTTGTATTCTTCATTTCACTAAAAGTAAGCTTTTTCTTGGTTTAGGTTCGCTCCATTGGAACCTACAAGCTTGAAAATCATCTTGGATCTATTTTGCTTCAAGATTTGAGTAAGTTTTCCTCTACTCAAATTTCTATACCTTAGGGTTTGGTGGTTTTCATAAAACTTGCATTTTTATGGTTTTATTTTGGTGTATTTTGTGTAAGGTGGATTTTTCCAAGTGTTGGAACATCAAGGCTTCAAGGAGGCCACTTGGTGTTGGTGTTCGGTGAAGGTGATTTTGGTGACTAGCCCATTTTCCTTAGCTTCAAGAGGTAAGGGGATTTTCTCAATAAGTTGGGAAGGATGTGTATGTGTGTGGTGTATGTTGTATGTTCTAAGTTAAACTCAAAGACTTGAGTTTTTCTATTGGGTGTTGAATGAAGTTTCATTCTCTTAGTAATATGTATATGTATATGTATATGTATATGTATATGTATATGTATATGTATATGAGTAAAAACATGATTTTGGTTGATGAATGGTAATTTTTGATAAGCACCCTGTTATTGGAAAAATTGTATGTATGATTTGGAGTGATTTGGAATGCCTAAGTGTATGTTTAATTTATGGCTTGATTGTGTTCTTGCCTAATTGAGGAATGTTGATTCTTGGACATGTCATATGCTTTGATTCAATGTGATTGGGATTGGATTGAAAATATTTGACTAAGTGTGAAAGAGGACTTAAAAGCTTTAATGAAAAAGTTTTACAAATGAAATCAAATAAATTAATTAGAATTCAAGTTAACACTCAATTAGATAAATTTTCATTAAGTTTTTAAGCATAAGTCTTGAATACATTTCATACTAAATCCTTTTTTTCCATAAAACTCTAAGTGAGCTAGAAAATTAATTAATGAGAGAGAAAATAAAATTTCAGATTTTTAAGGGGTTAAAAACAAAATCTGGGTGCTTTTGGGCCAAAAATATAAATTTCTGGAATTCTGGGGCATAAACCCGAAGTCTGGACACTTTGGGCCAAAAACATAATTTTTCAAAAGTTTTGAGGCAGAAACGCGAAGACTGGGCACTTTGGGCCAGAAACCTAATTTTCAGAAATTCAGGGGCTGAACTGCGAAACTGGACTTCTTAAGGGGTCAGATTTGTAAA
Source organism: Glycyrrhiza uralensis (assembly GCA_030159175.1). Taxonomy (NCBI): domain Eukaryota; kingdom Viridiplantae; phylum Streptophyta; class Magnoliopsida; order Fabales; family Fabaceae; genus Glycyrrhiza; species Glycyrrhiza uralensis. The sequence continues at coordinate 28,116,878 of BRZY01000003.1, forward strand.
TACTTGAAAGTAAAGGAATCTAAGTAAAATTATCAAAGAATTTAATCAAGTTTTAATTAAATCTTTTTACAATGAAAAGTGGGAAGAAAAATAATGAGGATTTGAGAGTTTAAAGTTAAAGAAGAACTTTAATTTCAAAGAGAAATATTTCATAAAACTTATGTTTTTAAATAACGATTTTTACACGGTATTGAAGATGATCAATACGTGGCGAGTTGAAGATTCAAGGATAAATAATGCTACAAGGTGTTGGGAGAGAGCTAACAAGTAACACCCTGATTTTTATATGGTTTTTATTGATTTTTAATCTGTTTTAATTTAATTAAAATTATTTAATTAATGATTTTTGTGATTTTAAAGTGTGAATAATAATATTCATATCTTAGGTTTATTTTTGAAGGGTTTAGAGTAGTAGAGTTCGCAAAACTGAGTTTTTGCGGGAATCGCGTTCCCGCGTGATGCGGGAAGGGTTCAGTATTTTTCTGGAGGTCAGTTTTACTCCAAAATAATTTTGTTACAAACCAAAAGTGGTTCTTATAATATTTGTGATTTTTAGAAATTTTCTGGAAATTTTTCAGAAAAACTTTATTTTACCCGCGTTTGGAGCTTTATGGGTAAACCAGGCGCAACGGGGACATGAAAAATAGTCCAAAAATTTAGTTTTGAGTTTCTAAATTTTTCTATGACATATTCAAATCATAAAATTCATTTCTCATGATTTTACTCATTTTAGAAAAATATTTATCTAAAAAGGGGTTCGAAAACTACGCGTTTTTACTACTTCGAACTACCGATTAAACCCTAACTTAGTTGAATTAAATCCCACCATTTTCCAGTCAGCCTTGGGGCGCATGGAAGGGCTGATCCCACCCTCAAAATCCTTCCAAAAGTCAAATGGTCAAATAGGGGTTGATTTTTGAATTTTCCCAAACTAGGTGAGAGAAGTATGACTCCCAACCACCAAAGCATGCACGCCCATATCTCCCCCATGCTTCCTTGTGCTTCAGCCGAATCCTATAGGGAAAGGGAGAGAGAAAATTCATTCCTTCACTTCATCTTCTCCACTTGAATCAAGAGCTCCATCTTTTTCTCTCATATTCTCAAGCTTTCCTACACACCAAAAGGCTAAGTTTCATTGAGTTTTTGGCCACTCAAGCTTCACAAAAGAGGTTTGGATCATCATTCTAATCCATAAACTTCTTTCATTTTTCATTTCCACCACTTTCATTTTTTCCATGAAGGCTGTGTTCTTCATTTCACTAAAAGTAAGTTTTTCCTTGGTTTAGGTTCACCCCATTGGAACTTACAAGCTTGGAAACTACCTTGGATCCATTTGTCTTCAAGATTTGAGTAAGTATTCATCTACTCAAATTTTTACTCTTTAGGGTTTCTTGGTTTTCATAAAACTCATATTTTTATGGTTTTATTTTGGTGTATTTTGTGAAAGGTTAATTTTTCTAAGTGTCGGAACATCAAAGCTTCAAGGAGGCCACTTGGTGATTGTGTTGAGGGAAGGTGATCTTTGGTGTTTGCTCATTTTCCTAAGTTTCAAGAGGTAAGGGGATTTTCTCAATAAGTTGGGAGGGTTGTGTATGTGTGTGACTATGTGATTTGTTCTTGATGATGAACTCAATGACTTGAGTTTTTCTATTGGGTGTTGAATGAAGTTTCATTCTCTTAGTAATATGTATTTTTACATGTATATGTATATGAGTAAAAATATGATTTTGGGTGAAGCATGATAATTTTTATAAGCCTATGTGTGGTTGGAAAAAATCACATGTATGTTTTGGATTGATTTGGAATGCCTAAGTGTATGTTTGAGGAAGTATGCTATGTTCATGATGTATGTTGATATTTTATGAATGATTACTTTGAGTGTATGTTTGATTTATGACTTGGTGGTGTTTTTGCCTAAATGGATGAATATTGATTCTTGGATGTTTCACATGATTTAATTCAATGTGATTGGAATTGGATTGAAGTATTTGATTAAGTGTGGGAAGAGGGTTTAAAAGCTTTAATGAAAAAGTTTTTCAAAGTGAAATCAAATTAATTAATTAAGATTCAAGTTAACACTTACTTAGGTAAATTTCATTAAATTACTAAGTATAAGTCTTAAATCAATTTTATACTAAATTCTTTTTATCCATAAAACTCTAAGTGAGTTAGAAAATAAATTAATGTAGGAGAAAAATCAAATTTCGGATTTTTAGGGGTCAAAAACGAAAACTGGATGTTTTGGGGTAAAAAATGCAAAATTCTGGAATTCTGGGCTTTAATTCAAAAATTTGGGCAATTTGGGCCAAAATTATAATTTACGAAAGTCTGGGGCAGAAACGCGAAGTCTGGGTACTTTTGGGCCAGAATTATGATTTATGAAAGTTTTGGGGTAGAAAACGGAAAGTCTGGGCATTTTGGGCTAGAAACCTAATTTTTCAGAAAATTAGGGGCTGAATTGCGAAACTGAACTTCTTAGGGGGTCAGAATTTTAAATACTTAAAAGTAAAAGAGATTGAGTAAAATTATGAAAGAATCTACTCAAGCTTTTAATTAAACCTTTTATAATGGAAAGTGAGAAGAAAAATTAATAAAGTGAGTTTTAAATAAAAGGTAATTCTTTTATTAAAAACAAATGAAGATTAAAGATTTTAGAGTTAAAAGAAAACTTAAGAATTCAAAGAGGAATTTCTTCTAAAAACTTATGGTTTCAAATAACGATTTTACACGGTATTGAACGAGGATCAATACGTGGCGACGACAAAGTCTTGAAGACAATAAAATTACACGGTGTTGGATGAAAGCTAACACGTGGCGACGAAAAAACCCTAAGACGAGGGACCGCATTGATTGTATTGATTGTGGTTGCAAATATACTGTCATTTGCATTAAAGACGTGGCTTTTGCCAAATTTCAGAGCACACAATCCTATGCGGGGATTGTAAATAAGTATGGTCTGACTATAAGTCTTTGAGGGCATCCAGGTTACGAAATTATCAATGGTCTTGCGGTGAATCCCCTTGTGCCGAGAAGAGTAGTGTACTAGGCTTGGATGATCCTGACCGGCTTCCTTATTTGAGATGGGGTGTACGACGTAGCACAATGGGTCTGTACCGAATAAATGACAAACGATGGCCAAGAGTGAAGGTCAGTTTGCATTAATGATAGGTATAAGATTCCGCCACATCGCTCTACTTAGTTGAGGAAGAGAAGTCTCCATGGACCAGTGCACCGGTGTATGGAAAGAGATATTGAAGTGACATGCATTATGCTAGAATGCTATGTGTGTGCTTGAATGTGTGTTTACCTTGATGATTGTCTCTTGTTGATGATTGAATAGCGTAGCTAAAAGATTTGCGAAAGAGTAACTCTATATAAATATATTCTTGGAATGTATTATGTAGTATTTTATTTTTCATATGCAACCTTTCAGTGGATTTCAACTTGTGAAAAAAAATTCACCCTTGCATATTTTCCTGTATCTGTATGTACGTTACGCATAGATGAGGCCTCTGGTAGCCCGAGTGAGGGAGAGCTTCCGGCCTCTTGAGGCCGAGTCCGATGATGGGGGATGGACTTATGATCCCATCTCCCAATGGGCCACAGTGACTGGACATGTGGTCAGGACACGAGGAGGGGTGCTGGGCCCCGAAGAGGTCTTAGAGCGTGATATGATTCTGGACGTTTTCATCCCGATCGAGAGTATGCGTCGCTGGTTGGCAGCCGTACCCATCGCACCTGTGGAGCAGCCGAGGAGAGAGGCACAGGCGGAGGAGAGACCTTTACCCTCACGGGTAACCGGATCTACTCGGGAGTATCGCAGTATGTTCCGTCGCACGCGTTGCACTCCAAGGAAGAGTACCTTGGTGCAGGCACGTTTACCGTGTATGGCTCCACCGGTGGCACCAGCTTCACCACCACGGACCGTGAGACCGACGTCCCCTGTTCCTTACGTTCCATCGTCTAGACGCTTCGTGCGTTGCTCTTCTGATACTTCTGCCGGACCGTCAGGACACTCAAATATGGGGAAGAGGAAGGTTCGAGATGAGCCAGAGCGGGTATTCATTGATATATCCGAGGACGAGGTGGACCCTAAGGAGGAGCCTGAGGAGGACCCTGAGGAGGAGTCTGAGGAGGACCCCGAGGAGACGTCATCCTCTTATGTCTCTAGCGGTGGTGGTGTCTAGTGCTAGGTTGTAGGATGTCTGTTAGCGACCAGCCTAGGTTTGGGATGTACATGTTCAGTGTCGTGTATTGGACACACTTTTGATTTACAGATTTGCTAGGTTTAGCTTTATCGCTTTATTTCCTTATGTCAGGTTGTTGTATTTTGGCCACTGTGTCGTGGTTCCAAACTATACTTGCGGGCGCAAGACTTGTGTATATTGACATGATGATATATATATATGTATGACGTTTCTTTTCTTCTGAATTTCTGGATGGCTAAATTAAATGTGAGTAATCTTTCGTGTAAGATCTTTCCTTTAAAAAAAAAAATTAGCCACCAATTTCGGTAACTATGATTTATGAGAGACGATTTTCCGCATTAAGTTTAGTTTTTCATGTGACGTTCTTTGTGGGAAAAAGGGGCGTTACATAACACGTGACGATGAAAATCCAAAGTGAAGGATTGCATTATTTTCCTTGTATGTGTATATGAATTGTGTTGTCATATGCATTTGAGATATTGGCTTTTGCCATGTTGGCTATATGCCATGATGAGAGTATACAATCCTATGTGAGGATTATAAATAAGTATGGTCTGACTATAAGTCTTTGAGGGCATCCAGGTTACGAAGTTCTCAATGGCCTTGAAAGGAATTCCCTTGTGCCGATACGAGTCGTACTACCCAGCTTGGATGATCCTGACCAGGGCTGCCTTGTTTATAATATTGTATACGACGTAAGCACAATGGGTCTGTACCGAATAAATGACAAACGATGGCCGAGAGAGATGGTCAGTTTGCATTAATGATAGGTATACGATTCCTCCATATCGCTCTACTTAGTTGAGGAAGTCTCCATGGAGCAGTGCACCGGTGTATTAAAGAGATATTTAAGTGACATGCATTTCGCTAAAGTGCTATGTGTGTGTTTGACTTGATGATTGTGTGCTCTTTTGAGTGTATGAATAACTTAGAGAAAGATTTGCAAAAGAGTAACTATATATATATTCTTGGAATGTATTATCTAGTATTTTCTTTTTCATATACATCCTTTCAGTGGATTTTAACTTGTGCAAAGAAATTCACCCTTGCGTGTTTTTCTGTTACTTTCTGATGTTATGCATAGATGTCCACTTCGAGACCTCTGGTATCCCGAGTGAGGGAAAGTTTCCGGCCTCGTGAGGCCGATGGTGGGGGATGGACTTACGACCCTATCTCCCAATGGGCCACGGTGACTGGACACGTGGTTAGAACTAGAGGAGGGGTGTTGGGCCCCGAAGAGGTTTTGGAGAGGGACATGGTTTTGGACGTCTACATACCCGTCGAGAGGATGCGCTACTGGCTGGGAGATGCACCCTTTGGACGCAGTATCACTTTAGAGAACTGGGAGGTCAGAGTTCCGCCCACGGCGCAGCCTAGGAGAGAGACAAGGGAGGATCAGAGGCCTATACCTCAGCGGATAGCCGAATTGGTATCTGACCGTTGTCGTCTGATTCGTCGCACTTCAAGGAAGAGTTCCTTGGAGAGGACCCGCTTACCAAGGATGGCTCCACCGGTGACACCAGTTCCATCACCCGAGACCGTGAGGCTGACACTTCCTGTTCCATACGTCGCACCTTCTGGACGTTTTGTTCGCTGTTCTTCTGATACTTTTGCCGGACCATCAGGACATGCAGGGAGAGGGAAGAGGAAGGTCAGAGATGAGCCTGGGTGCAGTTGGCTCGTGGAGTCCGAGTTTGAGGAAGAGGAGGACCCCGAGGAGACATCATCGTCTTAGGTCTCTAGGCGGGGAGGTGTAGAGTGCTAGGTTGTGGGTTGTTAGTTGGCCGACCAGCCTAGGTTTTGGGGATGTAGATATTTCATGTCATGTATTCTGACACATCTTTGCTTTATTGCTTTCTTAGGTTTAGTTTACTGCTTTATTTCTTTTATGTGTGGTTCCTGAGTTTACTTGCGGACGCAAGGATTTTGTACAGTAACTTGATGACATATATATATGACGTATGTTTTCTTATTTCTGATTTTCTAGATGGCTAAGTTTTCATGGGCGTACTTATCTTTTCAAAAAAAAAAAAGCCACCAATTTTGGTATCCTTTAATTATGAAAGACTTATTTTATAAAGACAAACTAGTTTTATTTATCTTCCGCATTAAGTTTTTGTTTAGTTTTCATGTGACATTCCTTGTGGGAAAAAGAGGAGTTACAAAATTATCCAAAATATTTGGATATGTAAATTCAACTAATGACTTCAAAGGATTTTCAGTATCATTGATCAATAAGTCATTAGGAATTTCAAGTTCACTCTCACCATTTTCATTTGACTCTTCTGATCCATTTCCTATTCTCAGCATCCAATCAACAAATTGTTTGATGTCATTTGCTTGCTCAATTGATCCTGCAACAGGTAATCTCATATTTTTTGTAAGTCTTAAGACTTTGCAGTATTTCCAAATCCCTGATGAGTTAATTGTCACTGAAACAATGTAATTCCTACAACCTTTTCTGATAACTGACAATATTTGTCTAAAATCACCACCAAGCACAACCACTTTTCCACCAAATGGTTATCTTTGTTTGCCTTATTCTCAATTCTCATTATATCTCTTAATGTACGATCAACTGCTTCAAAACAAAATCTGTTTAACATCGGGGCTTCATCCCAAATAATTAAACTTGCATGCAAGAGCAAATTGGCTTTAAAACTTCCTTGTCATATGTTGCAAGTTGAATTTTCATTAGTAACTAATGGAATGCAAAAAGTGGAGTGAGCAGTTTTACCTCCAGGTAAAAGAAGCGCAACAATTCCACTGGAAGCAACATTTAGAACTATTAAGCCCTCTGCTCGAAGTCCAGAAGATAATGTATTCCAAATAAATGTCTTTCCAGTACCTCCATAACCATATAAGAAAAAAAACCACCTGATTTTGAATGAACTGAACTTATTATTTCGTCATATGCTGCCCTTTGTTCTACAGTCATATTCTTCATTAGAGATTGGTGCATTGCAGTCATTTGTTCTCTGTCATAGCTAAGTTCATCCACCAAAAATCTGTTATCAAAATTTGACACATCAATTTGACTTGGATATGGCATAGACTCAAATTCTTTGAGAGACCTACCATTTTTAAGTAGCAATTTCTCCAATTCACATAAACACAGATTTTTCAGTTGACTGTCATCTATTTGAAGTCCTGCAATATCATTAGTAGAAAAATTCAATTATGGATCTTAAAATAAATAAATTAATAAAATACTAAGAGAAATAATATTTTGGAGATGTTACCTGAAAGATTTAAAACTTTTCTTCTTTCATATAGGATACCATCAGATAATAATCTCCAAATAGAATTCCAAACACTAAATGGTTATGACATTGTATTCATCACCAGTAATGTAACAAATAGTCTTCTTAATTGATTCCCAGGAGCTATTTCACTTGCCTCAGTAATAGCATCTATAAATTCGCTGTCATCATCTAACAACCCCAATGCATAGCAGGCCTCTTGAAAAGTATTATGTACTTTTCCATTTACTGTCTGAAGACTGCTGTAACTTGTACAACCTTTTTGTATTGTGAGCAGAATTCGCATATAGTACAATTCACCACTAGGTGGTATGTAATTCAGCCTGCCAATTGAATTACCCATTTGTCTTGGTTGCCAAATCCTTTGATCCTTCTTATACACAAATTTAGATGGGAATTTTGCATATGTTAGATCTCTGCCCTCTACAAACTTTTTATTAGCATCAAACCATGCTAAAAACATAGTTCCAAGAACCTCATTCTTTTCTATGACTGCATCAATGCTTTCTGTATCTTTGAAAAGAATATCTTGCTCATTTGGAAGATGAAATAATAATCTTTGAACGGGTGGCCATCTATGATGAATATCATTTTCAAAAATTCTCCATGCTACTTCGCATGCAGCCAAATATCTACAGTCATAGAACTGCTTTATTTCATCAACCTGTTCATTTGTTTGCTTCTCATTTGATATTTCAATAGTTGCTCTATCTGGTCCTTTATTAACATATTTAAAGAGGTATTTTATGGCATTCGACTTGTTACAATACTCCACATTAATATGTGCTTGATACCTCATAATTAGAAGTGGATTGTAAGGGACCACAAACCTATTATCTAAATATACTCCTTTTTTCTGAGTAAATAAACCACTGTCTCTTCGCTTATATTTTGGATACCCATCATCATCAATAGTTGTTGAAGAACTGAAAGATTTGGGGGGAAAATTTGAACACTTCCCATCTTTCATGCAAGGAGATTATGGATTGGAAGCTCCACATGGACCATGTAACATGAAATTTGAAACAGCCTTTGCTAACCTTGGATATAAGTCTTCGTTTGGCAACTCTGCAGATATAAATTTGTCAATATCTGCTTCTGTTTTCAGTTTTGAGGTTGGAATTAGCCATAACAAAATATGTGCATGTGGAAGACCCCTTTTTTGAAACTCAATGGTATATGTACCTGTACACAAAACCAACATGTGTCAAAAATTTAATATATGTAGGATAATACTATAATACTATATTCAAAAAATAAATATTAATGAGTCAAAACTTGTCTGCAACAACTTTTCCAAAAATATTGTTCTTTTTAAAATCTGTCATCATTTGGTCAAGTTTCATCTTGAAAACTCGAGTAACAATGTCTGGTCTATCACTGGCTGTAAGTCCTCGATTTGTCACAAACTCATGTATCTCTTTCCAATTTGCATTACATGTGATTGTGATAAATAAATTTGGGTATCCAAACCTCTTGCATATAGCCATTGCATCTTGACAGTTATTAAACATGTATCTTGGCCCTCCTGTAAATGATGGAGGTAATATAATTCTCTTCCCAACTGAAGCTGCTTCATTCTCTCCTCTGTGAACAGCCTCTTGCAGTCCATTTAACATATCACACCTGATAATTTTCTGATTTAAACGAATGTATTGTAATATTTGAGATTCAATCATAGTGTAACAATCCACGATAAACTGCTGGAAAAGACGTCCACTGTTTACCACATTACCATACTCATCATTCCTCTCTTGAATTCTAAAAGCAATAAACTCCCTCATTGTAACTCGAGTTCTTTTACGACCTCCTTTTTCAATCACAGATTCTCTAATTTGGATATCTTTTCGATAACCATCCTCTCCATAAGGAAAAAGCAAGGGATATTGAAAAGGAATAAACGCAGTGTGCGTTTCATGAATTCGAGTCAACTCCCCGTTGACCTTTTTTAAGACAATATCCCTTCCAGGATCCATTTGGTCTAAATATCCAACTATTAAAGTTGCAACCTCATTACATGTTGGTAAATTATATGGTCTTGCATCACCAGAACGACGTCTAAACAACCTCAAGCAAAAATTCTGATTCTGGTTTTCTGATAAGTGATTCCTTACACTTCTGAAAGACTGAGCCAACACATTGTGCTCATCTATCATTTTTTTTAAATCTTCCACCAAGCTCTTATCAAGGTTGTTACTGTCTTGACTTGACCTGCAATAACATATTAACATATAATACATCTAATGGACATGATAATACACATATTAACATGAAAATTAAAAGAATGGTTTCCCAATTACCTAAAGTGATTCACTCTATTTTTTATTTCGTTGTCAGTATCATAAATGTACAATTGTGCAAACTTTGGATGTGCACCATCATGTGGAATGAGACTTCCAATATGATGAAAATTCTGACCACTCAATATAAATTGGGGAGGCCCCCCACCTTTGTTGAATGAAGATTCTACTCTTCCACCAATTGAAGTAAAAGAAAACATGCTATTATATGCTCTTATATTATCCTTGTAATTCATGCTTCTATGATCTTGTCCATTCATTATTCTTAACAATAGATCTGGAGGTATCTGCAATAAAGGGAGGTCAACATTGCCTTTTATGCAGCAAATAGAAAATTCAACATCTGCTTTCCTACTGCATTTATCTGCTCTTTCCTCATACCACACTTGAGCCTTACAGAAATCACAAATTATTGAAGGAGTTCCAAAATATATTGCTTCTGCAGTTTTAAAGGTATGTTAAAAACAAGAGATAATAATAATTTTGATCACCAGTAAATGAAACATGGAGATGTAATTCAAATTAACCTTCACACTCTGCTCTTTTATATTCTTCACTTGAGTAAGTAAACCCTTGTTTTAAAAAAGCAACTCATTTTCATGTTTTTTATAATTTACACTATTAACTATTAACTATATTATACAAAAATGTTAAAATAAATTCATACCATTACTTGTCTGAGTTTGATACTCATCTTGATTGTCAAACATATTTGAAACTGGAGGAATTGATTGAAGAACAGATTTTGAACGGCTCACATATCTTTTAGATGGAATTGAAGGAGATGGGTCAACAACTTCAGACAAAGGGCTTGTTCCAGTAGATGTAAGTCCTGCTTTGTATCATAATTTTACACAATGATTAGTATATTTTGACTTATAATAGGTAACTTTTGATTTACTTGATCGCTTCAAGTACTTAATTAAATTAAGTAGTTAATTTGCTTTCAACATCACCTTCTTGAGTATTGGTTATTAAACTGTCATCCATCAATTTCTGACTGGAATCATTTGCAATTGTAATAGAAGAAGTTACAAATTGATTTGAGCAGTCAAAACTCGTTCTTCTGGTTGAAGAAATATCAGCAGGAGTGTCTCTCCATGTCTGTCCCATTGAATGGTAGCTATTTTGTATATCAGTTGTTGATAAATAAAGTAATATAAGTTAGCCACTTACCCAATTAGTAATAAGAGTCATATTAAACTAATATAAGTTATACCTTGCAGTGTGTGACAAAATGGACTTCTGGCAGTGAATTGTTTTTCACTTGAATCAACTTGGAATCTATTAACATTAGGATTATGATTCTCATATGAAACAACATCAAAAATAAATAAGGATTATAGATCAAATAAACTTCTGACAGTGTTTTTCCCATTGGTAAACATTATATATTGAATAAATACCTTGTGTGCTGAGTATAATTAAATCAATGTTGTTGTCACATCTTTTTTTCTTCAATACTCTTTCATTACTTGGTTCACTTGATATTTTTGCACTGGCATTCTTCCTCCTCAATCCATTTTTATTTAAATTTGTTCATAAACTTAGTGTTAATATTTATTTCACAATGTAGCATTGAGAACAAAACTGGAAACAATGTTGTTCTCAGCAAATACCTTGTGTAATCAAAGATAATGGGATTCTAGGTTTGGAAGCTCTTGCATATGATGAACCTTGCATGCTATTCTTGTTATACTTGTAATTGTCATTCTCATCTGCAAAATTTATTAAACCAACTTTCATTGTAAAAAAATTTGGAAGATAAAAATCTCTTAAGAACACATCTTCTTTAATAAACAATGGTCTTAATACCTGCATGCTTCTGCTTCGAATTTGACCTTTTGCTTTTTAGTATCAATCTTCTTCTCAACCTTGCTAGTTGGCACAATGCAGGATCCATTGAAATCTTGTTTACCAGTTCATGAAATCTACTGTGTACATGATTCTTGAAGGAATGCCAAGAGTACTCTCAGTTACCAAATAAAGCTTTGAACTACTCCTTCAAGCTGATAATACTCTCTGCTTTATGGACACGGTGATCAAAGAAAATAATCCAACCTTTTTATTGGATACCTGCGCATGCTTAAAGGCCCTAAGAGCTATCTCCATTATTATGTAGGATTGTAATCATTACTGTAAAATCTGTTATTAGATACTCTCACAAATAAACTGAGTTAAAAATTGTTATATTCCCTTTTCATATTTTGTAATTGTAAATTGTAAATTGTAAATATTATATTATATAATGCAAATGCAAATAATACATCCTCTTTCATTGTAATTACCTCCTATATTTTGGACTCATTTTTACATTTTATTAAATAAGCTATTATTTACTTTTTGTTACTGTACCAATTAAGATGAAATTAGGACCATAATACTTTGCTATATTAGGTTCTTTCCATTTATTTTGTTATACTTACAATAAAGACATTTTGTTTATAATATAATCTTTAACTTTAATATAATCTTAAATAAAATAAAAAAATATTACTGTTATGTTCTGTCCAATTTCTCTTATGATTCTGCACTTCTGCTCTTGTTTTACACTAATACGATTTTTAAAAAAGTCTTATGCTGCAACTGGTATATTTGTATCTCATAAAAAAGTTTTAACCCCCACCATTTTTAAAAACAGAGCATATAATCTCCTTCAATATTCCTTTGCAAGCATTTTTTGGAAAATAAGTTACATGTATCTATCCCTTAAAGATGAATTTATCATTCCAAGTAATATGTCCCATTCTTTTGTATTGCTTAATTTGCCTTAGTTAGAATTTAAATTGACAACATGAAAGATTATAAAATTAGAATATGAAAATATCCTGCATATTCACAAAGTTTTCATATTACTTTCTTTTTTACTTAATGTTCTATATTCTATTACATTTCGATGGTACACTTACTCATCAAATTAAAAAGCTAAAATCTATTTTGTATGGATCATATCATTCACAGCAGCAGTACGAAAAGGGATTAAATAAAAAAAGGCTTTGAAGAATATAAATGAAAATGAACAATGTAAATCAAAGCTGGAAAACAAACTACTCATTCATATTAAAGAAGTGACATAATCTCGTAAAACATGATAGCTTAGCTCTGCTTAAACAAAACAGAGTTCAAAAAAAATCAAAATAAGAATACCACATAGGAATAGCCCAATACTATCTTAGACAAACAAAACAAACTGGAAATAGAACCATCAAACTTAAAACAACAATCCTAAAACTTGAACAACCAACAAATGACAAAGCCTAATTCCATAATTAATCAGATGTCTTTCTCAATTTTGATCTGCTTCTTCAGAATTTTGGCACTTGCTTTCTCAGGAACCTCGCCATCTTCCATATCAATGCTCCTCTTCACAGGAGTAACTTCAGCAGGAGCTTGGGACATAACCAAAGGGAACTCAACACCAGAATAAGCATTTTCTGAATTATTCTGGGTCAAATCCAGACGGACAACATCACCATATTCAGCTTGACTTTCATTGTCAATAAACTTCTCCATCAAGTCCTGAAATTTTAAAAAAAAAATGAAATATAAGTTGGTATTCTCCATTTCTGTAAAAACATAACTTAGTTTAGATTATAGCTTATTCAATACTACTACCACCTGCACAACAACTATATTAGCAAGTCCACCTTCAACCAACTCATCATCAAAACTGACCACTTCCTATAATTAAAAAAACCTCTAAAAATTAGATTATAATTACATTACATATTACCCATTATATATTCACACATCACACATAAGAATAAGAATAAAAATAAAAATTACAAAAACACTTTACCTCCAAAGAAGGACTTGACTCCTTAAACTTCTTAATAATCTCTGGGTCGAAACAGACCTTCTTAACACGGTATGTGTCATCAAATTTGGAGTTCAACACATTTTTCACCACAACTTTAAAAAGAAAAGTCTTATCAACCAGATCTTGAATCTCATTTGGAACAAGTAAGGGACGAACACTTTGTAATTACAATTACAATTAGTATTAGAATGAGAATAACAAAAAAGTCAAATTTTCTTACAAATAAATGAATCACAAACACAAAACAAATAATAGTTAAACCTTATCAATGCTTTCCAACATATCTTCACATGATTTTTGGAAGATGGACTTGGCATCACGATCAAAAATCACAAAAGTGGTACAATCACTGTCATCTATAACCAAAACCTTTATCTGATACCTACAAAACAATGTAAAACAAAAAGCTTTTCTAAAAAACAGATACATCTTAACACTTAAATACAGTAAATTCTATACATAGGGTATAAGTCTAGCATCTTGGAACAACATTCATGACATGTTTGTTACACTTCTCACAAAAATACATGTTAGAATCAGGTTTAACTGCCTTGTTGCAAACACATGCAGTATACCACCAATCATTCACATTTTGATTTGGATTCTGATGTACCACATGGGTGATAGTACCCATGACCACATAACAAATCTCCTAAAATAAAACAAAAAACTTATCAGTGATCACCTATAACAATAACAATAACAATAATATATAACAATAAGAATATATATATATATAACATAACAATAACAATAATAAAAAAGATCAAACCTCCTTGGTATCTTTCAACTCAACAATTGTTTTTCTCTCAGACAATATCAGAAATTCATCTTCAAGACTTATCTTAGGAGCTTCTTGCAACTGACTCAAAAAGTCTGAGTAGTGCACTCAAAAAGTTCAGGCAAACTGAAAATACATTATTTTTTTCACTAAAATCATATAACGAAACTTGAAATTTTAATAAACACTTTTTTCTAATGTAACACATTCATACCTTTTCTTAAACTCTGTTGCCTCATCACATGAGGGATTGAACAAAACTTTGGTACAATTAATTGCATTCTGCAAAGTTGCTTTCCCTATCCGAAATAAAATCAAATATAAGCACACAAGTATGACAATCGGGGAATTACACTTAAACATTGAAAAAATAATAACTTCAATTTTATTTAACAAAACCTTTAAATATCTTGACTTTTGCTAGTTGGATTATGACAACTGGATTCTGAACAGGTCCAGACGACATGAAACTGTTAAGATCCTCAGCATATGATCCAAACAATGCACACTCAATCTTAACTCTGAAGCAAGTTAGAAAAATCATATACATTAGCAAAACAAATCCTTCAACCATCAACCATCAACCAAACTCATAAAATTAACCAAACAATTTAAAGTCAATAAATTAGCTTTTCAACAATCAACTACACCCTTTGTCCCAAAATAATTGTCTTTTTAGCAAAGTATTTTTTTATAACTATAAATTTAGATTAGGGGAGTACATTCCTATGCAAGGCCAGGGAGAACCATCAATCTCAATGAAGATTTATAGTGAAATTTAGGTTTTTTTTGTATTAAAAGGGGCGAAGGCCCCAAAAAATGAAAAAATTACAACATTACATCTCGTGGAGCAGAAGCTCAACCCTCATCAACATGAAGCAGCTGCCAAATACCTCCAGGGGGCTGCTCATAAATGAAAGTGATACAAATGGTCACACCCTAAATTAGCTAATGCATCGGCACATAAATTAGCTTCTCTATAGTTATGAGTGCATTTGTTTTAGCTTATTTTAGAAAAAAAGTATTTTTTTTTTAAAAATAATCACTTATTAAATTTTTAAATGTGTTTGTTTTAGCTTTTAAAAATAATCAGAAGCAGAAAAAAAATCAAAAAACTGATTAAAATGAGAAGCTACTTGGAGTTGCTTATCAAAAATAGCAAAATCGGTATAAGAGAGGGAAATCACAGTTAAAAACACGGAGGCCCAGACTCCACAAAAATAACCTCATCCAAAATTAATAATTACAACCTAATACCCCTAGTCTCTTTATAATAGTGTGCCATCACTTTGAAAAATACGTCTCTGCTCTGCGTCTTTCCCTACCTCCACTTTTTTCAATGTATGTGCTTTCTTGCTTGTCTACGTCTCTCCCTTTTACTTGTTTTATATGCTTTTACTGTGTGTGTTTTATATGTTTTTTTCCTTGTTTTAACGTACATGCCTTTTATATGCCTTTATTGTTTTTGTTTTGTGTGCAAGAAGGTTTCGTTATATTGCAAAAGTTTTGGCTGCTTTTTTAGTCACAAGTCATGTGTTGAAATACGTGGTGAAAGAAAAGAAAACTATTTCAATTCTCACAGGTCACAAGTGGTATACAGAATTGATAGAGGGGAATAATAACAGTTTTTTGAACAACTCCGAATGAAAAAACATGTCTTTCGACAATTAGTATGGGAGTTAAGCAATAACTATGGATTGACACCTACCAGAAGCATCGGAGTGGAAGAAAGTGTTGCTTTATTCTTATATATGACAGGGCATGGAGCCACCTATAGAAATGTCCAAGAACGATTTCAACATTCAAATGAGACTATTCATAACCATTTCCATAGAGTTTTAGCAGTTGTATACAAGTTGGGAAATCACATAATCAGACCCGTTGATCCTATGCACTCTACTCCCTCTCAATACATTAGAGATCATGATCGGTATTGGCCTTACTTTAAAGACTGCATAGGGGTGATAGATGACACTCATATTGGTATACATGTCCCAGCAGATAAGCAAACACCTTTTTTCAATAGAAAAGGATTTACTAGCACAAATGTGATGGTTGTGTGTGATTTTAATATGTGTTTTACATTTGCTTTGTGTGGAGATCTGTTCATGATGCAAGGATTTTTATGGATACTCTTCGTAAACCGAATTTACAATTCCCTTATCCTCCTGAAGGTCAGTGCTATACCTGAATTTTTTTATGTTATATAATAAATTTTTTATAATATTGTCTGAACTATTTTCTATTTATGCATAGGAAAATATTATCTTGTCGACTCTGGATATCCCTTGTTCAAAGGTTTCTTAGGATCATATAGGAATACAAGATATCATCTTCCCCATTTTAGACTAGCTCCAAGTTTTAGATCAAAAAATGAAATATTTAATTATCATCACTCTAGTTTGAGAAGTGTTATTGAAAGAACTTTTGGTGTTTGCAAAGTGAGATGGAGAATTTTGCAAAATATGACCAATTTCAAACTTCAAACTCAAATTTCTATTATTTGGGCATGTTTTGCACTTCACAATTTTATCAGAAGAATAAACTCAGGTGATTTGGATATACTTGAAGGCTTAGAAAATATTGATGGGTTGCAAAATACAAAGAGAAATTTCAATGATGGAGATGGTAATTAATGATGTACCCAATCATGATGAATGGCAAGATCCAACACATACAGACATCAGGTATATGAAGGAATTAAGAAATGCTATCAGAGACCAATTGTTGAGACGAGTGCGCCACTAATTTTAATATATATTTGATGTTGAGAATAATTGATGAGTTAGGATTGATATTTTTCAATTTTGTTGCAATGTTTTTTTTATGAATATGTTTGTTTTTTTATTATTAATCAGGTTTATTTTTATTTTGAGTTCATGTTAAATTGATTTATGTCCTTTATTGTAATTTTTTTTAAGAAAAAGGCACTTCTACATAGTAGTATCCAAACAAGTTGAAAGTACTTTTTTTTAAAAATGTGATTTTTATAATAATAAACACATAAATTAGCTTCTACTTTTTTTAAAAACCTCTAAAATAACAAACGCATAAATCACTTTTTTAAAAATCAATAACAAGCGCACTCTATGTCTAACGTGAACCTCCCAATATCGCCTGATCATCCTTTAAATATCTTGAATAAAACTCCAGCCGGCAACATTCATAGCAGTGCCCTGAATAGCATGAACAGCAGCAGTAGAATCAACATTGAGTTCCACAAATTTGAACCCTCTTCTATAAGCCAATTTGAGTCCTTCTAACACTCCCCATGGCTAAATTACATAAGCACTGTTACAGCTCCCCATACCTTTCGAGAATCCACAAATTTATCTACCGTATTCATCACGATGAAGACCCCCACACCCTACTTTATGGACCTCTCTTTTAACAGCCCCATCGCAAAGTAAAATTGTCCCAAAATAAGTGTCATTTTATGTTTTCAATGACTCATTAATTATTTTATTTCAATTTTACCCAAAAAATATTTTTTAGAGTGTTAAAAATATTTTTGTGCAATGTAAATAATATGGTTAATTTGGTAATTTTGTTACTCTCTTTCATTCATTTATTGCATTTATTAATCTATGTGAAAAATCCTTAAAAGACACTTATTTTGGGATGGACAAAGTATAAGCTAGCTTATCAGCTACTTTTGCGGAACAAAACACGGCAACGAGTAGCTTATCAGCTACTTTTCGCTCTTCACCATGCATGAGAATGGAAGATATATATATATATGGGAGCATATCAAGTGAGAACTTGTGATTATTGTGAGAAAGGAGAACAATTAATTATAACCATTAGATTTAATTCAACGGTTCAAATTTTGTCTTTAATTACAAACCTAAACGCGATCTTTTAAAAAACTCATGTAATCTTTATTAAAAAAAGGAAGGGAATCACATTGGATTTGCAGTTAAAAACATAATTTGAACTATTGATTTTAATCTAATGGTTATAATTAAAAAATCTCATGTTCAAATTTCGTCTTAATAATTACAAATTTAGATGTAATCTTTTAAGAAACTCATGTAATCTTTATTTTTCATTTTTGGTGGTCAAGAGGTAAGTAAAGTCTGGTAACGAATTATTCGACCGAGGATCAAACTCGGGTACCCGCCAAACCTGTCCCTTTAGATAGAGTGCATTAACCACTTGCGTCCAATATTGTGATTTCATGTAATCTTTATTAAAATGGAATAAAATCACATTGGATGTGTAGCTAAAGACGTAACCTGAATCATTAATTTTAATCTTATTGTTATTAAAAGTTTAGTTTAATAACTATGCACTCACAATTTAAAAAGATTTAACACAAATATTCAATCATGTCTCACCATAGTGCTATTTGATATTACTTCATAAAATATTTACACAAATATCTACAAGATAAAATATGATTGCACCTCTATGTAAAACTATTTTACAACTACAGCTACATAAAAGTTATCATTTCTTTTAATAACTAGGGGTTCTAACATATTTGTCAAAAAAAAAACCAGGGGTTCTAACAAAATACGTCCTCTACAAGTGTTCACACACACATTAACGTGTATTAATTTAGTATTTCGTAGTATAACATTGAAATCTATTTGACTTGCAATTAATATTATATAGTAATATATTGTTTTACAATCTATTTGACTTGTACACGGCGTCTATATATATAATAAAGAAAAATGTTTTTAAAAATGAAATTTTACACGTGTCAATATCACGTTTAATTTGAAGAAATTTTACTCACCATTTATTCTAAAGGCTAACAAAAATAGAAACCGGATGATTCTCTATTAATTCAAAATAGAATATGCAAAATAGGATTAATCAAATATTATTGTGCCCGAATCAGCATTAAATGTAAATGTGAAAACAAAATCACAAGATTATTGTGTTTTGCTTTGTCTCACATGTCCATTTATTTGATTTTCTTTCCCATCATTCTACCCCCTTCATTTTCAAAAAATGCATCCAAACGGTGTCTCTATTGACCCGTTCTCTCATTTTCAAACTTTCATGTCTCTTCAATTATTCATTCTATGCTATGATATTTTCTCTCTTTTTTGTTATTTCTTTTCATATATATTTTCTTTTTCATTTTACTCTTTCATTATGATGACTATCATTCAAAACTTTCGATTGAAGGTTAGTTTTTGTTTTCTTTTTAGTCTTTTCTCTCTGTGTTAGTTTTTGTATTTTTAATCTCATATCTCAATAATTTTATGTATTGATATATTTGATTTATTCATTTTATTCTATTATTTGTCTCTTTGTTATTCATCTAATCATCAACATTGACTTCTCATCTAAGGTGGGTTTTTTATTTTATTATTAATCATTTTTAGTTGTTACTTATTCAATATTTGAGATCTCCATATTTTGATCATTTTCTCGTCAATGTTTGAGATCTCCATATTTTGATCATTTTCTCGTAGTCTCCAAATTATTGATAATATTTGATTTTTGTTTTGATTCTATCGTAGATCATCACTACTTTTCTATTCATCAACCTAAATTTCTTCTCTAAAGCGAGTGTTTTTTTTAATCATTTTTAGTTATTTAGAATTAATGTTTCTATACTTTGTGTTGGTAAGTTTTCGTTTTTTATTTTTAATTTGTGATTATTTTTTTAATTCTAAAGTGATATATTGTTTTTACCATACAAATAAGAAGCATCATGAACGAAACAAAATTTAGTACCTATTTTTCTCAATATTTCTAATTTGTGATTATTTTTTGATTTTATGTAGATACATTATTTTTGCCTCTCAAACAAGAAGTATCATGAATGATACGAAATTTAGTAGCGTATTTTTCTCAATATTTGTCAAGAAATTATGTATGAAATAATAGAAAAAAATATATTAAAAATATCATTTTCTTTGATTTGGTTTTATAATGATATTGGTAGATATGTGAGTCTTTTATTTTCCTTTTATTTATATAAGATGTCATAATAATTTTTTAATTTTGCAGATTTGAGTTTATGTGGCAATTTTTTTTTATGAGCTTGAATTTGAAAGGAACATCTCTTCGGTCTTGATCTCTAATTCTATCTTGATTTGAATTTTATATTCAAATTTAGGAAATAATTTTATTTAATCTTAATTTAAAATTAATTTTATTAGTATGAGTTTTAATTTTTTTTATATTTAGGAATATGTAATAAAAAATAAAAAATATTTATTTTTTTTAATCAATGTTGTTATCATTATTTATTTCTTATTTAATGTTTTTACCTAACTAATTATTCATTAAATCTTTTCTTTTGTCCTAGAAAAGTTTATTATTTTCTCCTTAATACCTATAAATAAATTGATTCTTATAAAAAAATATGGATAAAATACAATGAATGAGAACAAATATTTTTTAATCAATATTTTCATAACTATGTACAACTCACACATACCGACGAATTCAGTCAATATCAGATTCTCAGAACATTAATGATTGATATATTGCATTTTAAATTGATTACATTGCACGATATGGTTTCCCTCTATGGTAGTAATAATCAATTAATAATGATTTTCTTTCCCCAATTTATTAATTATCAAAATCAGTTTAAATTGAGTTTGTGGGTTAACATTGGTCCCCATTTTCTCATAGTCTCCAAATTATTGATATTGTTTGATTTTTGTTTTGATTCTATCGAAGATCATCACTACTTTTCTATTCATCAACCTAAACTTCTTCTCTAAGGTGATTCTTTTTTTTTTATTAATAACTTTTAGTTATTTAAAATTAATGTTTCTTTACTTTGTGTTGGTAAGTTTTTTGTTCTTTATTTCTAATTTGTGATTATTTTTTTAATTCTAAGTAGATATATTATTTTTGCCTCACAAACAAGAAGCATCATGAACGAAATGAAATTTGGTAGATTATTTTTCTCAATATTTTTAATTTTTAATTTGTGATTATTTTTTAATCTTATGCAGATACATTATTTTTGCCTCTCAAACAAGAAGCATTGTAACGTCCGTAATTTTAGGTTTCTGACTTTATTATATTTTAATATGGGGATATGTGATTCATGTGGATTAAATATATTTTAGGAAACTAAATCCCGTAGATATGATTCTCTTGAGTTTACAGATTGATAGTTTAAGTTCGACGTCGACAATCAAACGGAAAAGCAGTAGTGTTTTAACTGTCGAAATGGCTGCGTTATGAGAATGAAACCCTAAGTTGGAGTTAGAAAAGAGATTTGAGGATGTCAATATTGATTTTATAATATTTGAAGATTTTATAAATTTATTTGGGAATTTTCTGATGAACGGATGAGAAGAATTACAGTTTTGGTTCTTGTAATAACTAGTATGGACTGTAAGTGAGATAGTAGGTCAGAACAAGTGGAAAAAATATTTTTATGAGTCAAATGATGTTTTTACATTATTTTAAAATTTTAGAAATTATTTTCAGAATTTTTAGAATAACAGATTAAGAATTGCGGTTTTAGTCCCTGTAGAATTAAGGACAGGGTAAATGGGAGATCAAATGGATACAAGAAGGTTAGAAAATGACCTAAAATCAAATGTAAAGGTCACCAATAGTATTCTTATAAGATTTATGATTTTTAAGAATTTTCTGGGATTTTTCAGAGATAGTGCAGTTTAACCCTAATTTACGGGTTACGGTGAAACCGAAAAATTACCGTAATACTTCTAAATTTGATTTCTATGTACCAAGACCCTTTTGGCACTTAAATTTCATGGTCTTGGCTTATCATAAGGATCATGCGAGTCTTTTTATCTCAATAGGTTAATTTTGAACAATTTTAACACTGAACCGCAAAAGTTACCGCAATTTATTACCGTAATTTACCTTTTACCATGGCTAAAAGTGAAAATGGCTTAAATATGTTTTTAGTCCCTCAAATTTAGGAAATTGTTGTTTTTGGTCCCTCAAATTTAAAACGCCTATTTTTGGTCCCTTATTTTTGAAAATGTGTCACTTTTAGTCCCTGGGGTCATATTTTAAATTTAAAAAGTATTTTATAAATTTGAGAGGGGTCAAAATATAAATTTAAAAATCCTTAGAAGTTAGAGAAAAGGGAGTAAAGTAAGAATCAGAATTTAAGAGGGGTCAAAATATAAATTTAAAAAATATTTTTCAAATTGGAAAATAGCCTCAGTGATTAAAAATGACACATTTTGAAAAATGAGGGACCAAAAATAGGCGTTTTAAATTTGAGGGACTAAAAGCAACAATTACCCAAATTTGAGGGACTAAAAACATATTTATGCCATTCTTTATGTACCTTAGCCCTTTGACCAGCCTTGGATGCCCCTGCACTCTTGTGGAAGAGTGTGGAATTTTCTTGACTCATGAGAAAAGACCATTTTACCCTTAGCTTAAATAGTTAATTACAAAGTGAAGAAATGACCATTTTGCCCTTTCGATTTTACCCTTAAGTTTGGTTTAAATTACCAAATAGCCATGCAACCACCTTGTTTAATATGGACCCTTGATTTGGGACTTCATTTAATGGAGATGCATCTTGGCCATTAATTTAATTTAATTACACAAATCATGGTTAAAACTTAACCTAGTCTAGTTTCTTTTAACCAAGCCTAACTCTAGTTAGCATCAAGCATATTCCTTCCTTCTTGGATCAGATTTTTGGCCGACCCACACACACCCAAGGGGATAGGATTTTAATTATTATCCTTCATGAGTCATATGGGTTAGTCATTTTGATCGTTTGTATTTTCTCTCCAAGATCAAGAACTCTCTCATTTTCTTTCATTTTCTTTCAAGCTTCATCTTCTTCCTTTAACCTTTGTTTCCATTTTTATGAGCTCTCAACTATCACCCATCATATATTTTGATCCTTTACACAAGCTCAAGTGTAGAAAATTCATTTTTAAGACCCTAGCCTTCATCAAGATCATCAAGCTCTTTATAGATTTTTGCTCTCTTGGTTGTTCATCTCCAAGCTACAAATGGAATTGATAGAGGTGGTGATCAAGGTGTAATAGGAGATCAAGAAACTAGGGTTTTCTACACAAGCTAGGAGTAAGAGGTAAGGGGAAATTTCTCTTACAGAGTTATTTGTGGATAGGTGAAGATGTAGGCTTGTGGGTGATAGAGATTTTTATTGAATATAGACATCAAGACAAGTGGTTGATGATGATTTTTTTGAGATGCTTGGATCTTGTGTGATGGATGTTAATCTTTGTTGTTCTATGACAATGATTTTTGATGTGAAGTGACCTCTAGCTTGCTGTGAAGATCTTGTGCTCTATGCCTTGATTATGGTTTTGATCAATAGCTTGTGTTTGATGCTTAATCCTCTATGCCAAATTGGTATTAGAAATTGGTAGAGTAAAGATTTTAATCCAAGTTTTACAAGAGTCCTTTATGGAAGGTAAGTTTTGGATGAGTTTTCTAAAAAAAAAAAATCAAAGTATTTGTTTATGATTTGGAAAGCTTTTGAAATGGTCCAAGAGCATATTTTTATTTAATTGATCTTAATTAGGTTAAATTATGTTTAGAACAATTTTAAATGACTTTAACTTTGTGAAAACTGGACCTGTCATGCCCTGGGTGGCTTCTTTTCCAAAGCTGTGAAAATCGTACTCTGTTTGAGAAACAGGGGACAGACCTGTTCACGCTGCGGGTGTGAAAATTACCGTGCCTGTAAACAGTTCTGGTTTCTGTTGAAAATAAACCCAGAATTTACGAAATTTAATTTTAAAAGCTTATCAAACAGAGCCTTTTTAAGGGA
Organism: Glycyrrhiza uralensis; assembly: GCA_030159175.1. Taxonomy (NCBI): domain Eukaryota; kingdom Viridiplantae; phylum Streptophyta; class Magnoliopsida; order Fabales; family Fabaceae; genus Glycyrrhiza; species Glycyrrhiza uralensis. The sequence continues at coordinate 28,140,980 of BRZY01000003.1, forward strand.
AGAACATCAAATTTGAGTTTGGAAATCATTAGGTATTTTAGTTCAATTTTTCTTAAAGGTTAAACATTAAATACGAAAAATACTATTTTTGGAAACAGAATTATAATGAAATAAGAGAATTGAATGCAAAAGAGAAATAGATGTTTTGATTGAGATAATCAAAAAGAGATGAGTATTACATAACCAAAAGAGAAGGTTATGTGTGATTGTTACAAGAGGTAACATAGAGAAGAGATTGAGAATGTTACAAGTGATAACATAGAGATGTACATGGGATAAATTACAAGAGAAACCAATGTGAAAGTGATTGTGATTGACCTTGTGTGCAATGTGTCATGCCATTTGCATAAAGAGATTTTCTTGGCTTTGCCAAGTGGTCATACCCAGAGAGGGTTGTGACGTGAGCTATGTAACATCATTTTTCCAAAAAGGATATTACACCATAGTAACCAAAAGTTTATGAAAGCTTAGAAAATATTTTGATAAAAATTGATAATCCTTCTCTGAAAAATGCGGGTAAAATTTTTTCTTTTCCTTTAAAGAATATGAGAAGGACGGACAATAAATCCCTGTAAGATTTTCTCTTTGAAAATATTTCAAGTGTAAAAAGTATAACATAACTTCGTACTCAAAATTTGATCAATCCCTATCAATCTACACAGCATCCTCTTCAAATCCTTCTTCTAAGAGCTAGCCCCCGTCTTGGATAAATTATCTACTCGGTCATGCATCAACAAAACAAAGCAAGCAAGGGTGAAACTCTAAACAAAGTAATAAGACAAGTAGGTACACAATCAAAACACAATTATACCTATATAAATTACTTGCACAACAAGACACACACATTCAAAATACAGAACAATCAAGACTTATAAATAGATCTCGTTTAAGCATATCTTACCTTTGTGCTGAAACCCTGCAAAACAATACATTCACAATAATATATCACCAAAACAAAATATTTTTATGCATGTCACTTCAATATCTCAAAAGTCACACCGGTGTAATGTTCCAAGGAGACTTTCTCTTCCTCACTTCTTTTGAGCGATCGGCTGCGATAAACCTAACAAAATAATCAGGGAATCCTCTCTTTAGACCCCTGAGAATCACTTCGGTAATACAGCATTTAAAATGAATACCAAATCATAAATAGATCTGGCAGTCAATCCAAGTCGGGTGTACGATTTGTCTCGGTTCAGGGTGATTCACCGCAAGACCATTGAGACTATCGAAACCTGGATAATCCCAGTAGACAATTGTAGTCCAACAGAATCTATTCTCAACCCCGTCTAGTGAGTTGTAAGCTCATCGTCTTTAATGCAAATGATATAACACTTCTCTTCATCGTTCCTCAAAAACCTCTTCCGTCTTACTGTAGCTCCCTCTTTTGACAAATCTTTTGGAATCACTCACTAATTTTGAAGAAATACTCTTGTTCTTATTAAGTTATTCTTCTGGCTATATTAATTCAATTTATGACTAATCACACCGCGGTAGAGCCGAACTGAGGTGAAAAGCCCACAGAGTGATTCGATATCAATATAACTAAGTTTTATTACTTTATTTTCAGAAGATCAAAACGAGGCAGAGCCACACGGTATTTGATCAAGGGAGAAAGAGTAACAGTAAATAAAACTTACGTCTGTTTTTGAATTCAATAATGTCTGTTCTCTGTTTTTAAGTCAATCTTAGGGAATGGAATAATTACACGGCGGCTGAGCCGACTGCGGTAATCAGTGTCCAGCTTTTCTAAAAACATGATATAATTGAATGAACGAAGTTCAGCTATTTATTTTATCGGCTTACTTAGCTTAAAAGATGAAATAATCACACGACGGCAGGGCCATCTTTGGTGATCAGTACCATTTTCAGAAATCAATAGAATTTAGACTAAGTGAACGTAATTCAATTATTTCTCTTTGGAAATATTTAAGCATTGATTATCTTCCAGGAAAAAGGCCCGTTGAAAGCCTATCTCACTAATTTCCACTGTCTTAAACATTGGAAATTAAACTGAGTTACGTGCATACATAAATAGATTGGATACCCACTCGATAATTCCCACAATTAACATAACAGTAGGTTCACTGGGAATCCATTACCGTTGCATTAAGATGCTATAACAGTAGGTTCACCGAGAATCCATTACTGTTACACTCTTTAATCCTTTCCAATCCATTTATATATACTTTATCTAATAAAGTAATTCTTTCCCAAATTATCTTGACCACGTTTATACCCAGTCCCTAGTGTTAAAATTTTTAAACAGCGTATCAATACAGATCCCAGGCCGGATAGAGACGGACTTTATATTAGCCCCTTCAAAGGTCTTTATTCCTTTCTAGACAGATCCATATTAATAAACTGATCAAATCATAACCATCACCTTGGAATATATAAGTGTTAGATAACATCAGGGTTTTTCTCAAAAGATTTAACCATATTTTTCTCTACGGTAATCGGTAATTATGGTAAGCTAAATTTTGCCATTATAACGGTATGTTTACTAAGCTCAAAATTCATTTTGCCATTCCAACCTTACTCCCACAAAAATATTAAGAAGATTTGAGCATTATAACCCCACAACAATTGAAAAACAAAGACAAGCACTTTTCAAGCCATATAAACACCAAAAAGCACTCAAGCACACAACACTCAAGATCAAACACAAACTTCTCAAATTATTTTGCAAGAGGTTCCCCCTACCTTTCACTAAAAATGGATGAAGAACAAAGCTTGAAGATCAAGAACATCAAACAAGAACACCAAGAACTTCAAGGAGGAAAAATAAGAGTTTTTGCTTGAAAACACAAAGCTCTTTGATAGTGGGATGTTTTTATGAATCAAAAGGGGTATTTCAAGAGGAGAAGAACAAAGCTTTGAAGATTAAGCGTGAACTCAAGAACAAAGAGAGAAAAAGGCTAGGATTTCAAAGGGAGAAAGAAAAGATTTTACTTTGTTGACACAAAGACTTTGGTGTGAGATTTATGAAGAGTGAAGGAGGGTATTTATAGGGGAAGTGGGCAGCCAAGGGGTTGGTTTAAAGGAACCATGGTTAGCTTAGAAAGAAATCATAGTTTAGTTCTTAAAAATAAACCAAAACATTTATCTAATTCCTAATTGGCCTAAACTTCTTCACAAGGATTGAATCCAAGTGAAAATTCATCATCCAAGGGCTCTTGGGGAAGGAGAGGGGCGGCCAAAGAGGGAGGACAAGGATGGAAGAGCTTTGTGTGAGTGATGTAGGCCATGACTCCTAAAACACACATTTATCTAATTAATTTTAATCAATCTTTTCCTAATAGGTTTAAAACCATGACTCATGGTGTGACTCATGGCATGACTCACCAAAGAAGAATTAGGAAAGAAGCTAAACTATGTGAGTCATGGGAAGGAAGGAAGAAGGAAGCTTGGTTCATGATGTAAGCCATGACTACCAAATTACTCATTTAACAAATTAGTTTTTAATCAAACTTTTCCTAATTGGCTTAAAAACATGACTCATTGATCCAAATGAACCTAGTCTCCTTCTTGGCTTTAGAGTAGGACGGTTTTGAGGGCTGAAAGAAGTAGGAAGTGAAGTTACATTTTTGCCCCTAGGTTTTTAAGTGAAAAGGATACAAATCAAGGGCAAAAGTGATTTTTCACTAATCAAAAATTCCTAAAACGAATTTGAAAGATGAGAATTGATGTGAAACCTTTAAAACATTATGTACTAGCCCTAATAGCTTCATGGAAGAGTTTCTGGAATTTTACGGTAAGCGTAAGCTATGCGTTTTGTATAAAAACAGAAAAACAGACGCGCCGTAAGTGAAAAACAGACATTTTTCAGAAAATTCCCAAATAATTCTCAAAAATCACAAATTTAATTTAAATACCAATGGTCCCTTCTGAAAATTGATTTTGAGCTCTCACTTATCAATATAAATCCATTTCGGTTTAAAAACGCTTACTTTACGTACTAAACGAAGTTTCAAAAAAATGACTTTTGATCTGTCTTTCAGAAAATTCTAAAATAATTTCCATAAATCCTAAAAAATAGAAAAACATGTTTTGGCTATTCAAAATCTTTATTTGACTTTAACTTGAGCTCTGAATCAATCTATCAGCTCAAGTAGTTTACTATTTGGACCAAAATAGAACTTTTAAATCTTTTTACTTCCAAAAATTCTAGAAAAATTTCAGAAAATCTAAAATATTAGAAAACCCAACTTTCGTGAAAGAAGTTTATTTATTGAAGTCATTTGCTATTTTTAAGCTATTTAAAACTTCTTCCGTCATCCCCCGTTAAGCAGCTCAGTGGATAAGAGCTGGGGTGATATCAGTGTGGGTGGGTGTTTGAACCCCACCCCACCCCACCCCAGCCCCCCCTCCCCTGGACCAAAAAAAAAAATTCTTCCGTCAGTTAGACGTACTGCTTTCTGTAAAAAGACATGTTATCGATTGTAAAACTACTGTTTCAGAAGTATTCCAGAATACGTGTATTTTATTACTAATTTTAAGCTAAAAAAAATCACAAAACACTTATGGCACAAGAAATCATATAAGACAGAAAAGGTACGGTTTAGAACAAGAAACGGACGTGGTAACTAGACCTGACGGAAGCTGCAAATTAACCGTTTTCAGAAGTAATCTTAAACTTGCGTATTTAAATCCTATTTTTAAACTAAAAACGAATCACAAAATATTTACATTGCAACAATTCATATAAGACAGATAATAGACGAAAAAACAGAAGTCTATATAGGACTTTAATTGTCTTACCGTTTTAACTATAATACCAAACAACTTATGATTTCTATACTATCTAAAGTATACTAGATCTTAAAGTCTATATCTTAACTATTTCTCCAATTCTGGTATTTATCCATTTCTTAACCAACAGAGTACAGAGTTTTTCTTAAAGGGACTAAAACTGTAATTCCCTTATACTGTTATCTAAAATTCCAAACTTAGTTTCTAAAACCTTTATATATCACTAAACCATTTATCCTCAAATACTTTCCATGGTATGAATTTTTCATATTCATTATCAACTTATTCTGACTGTCAAGAATGTCCGTAAATTTACTGTTTGACTTCTACGTTAGCTCTAAAGTATCTATACTTTATCTGAAAATCTTAAGGATTGTTCTAATCTTCTAAAATTTATACTCTGTCTCATAGAGTGAAATTTTAGGATGTTACAAGCTACAACCTAGAGAGGGGTTGAAAATAGAGTACGGTTGGGCTACAATTGTCTACTGGGATTATCCAGGTTTCGAAAGTCTCAATGGCCGTGTGGTGACTCCTAACGAGCCGAGAATGAGTAGAGCACCCGGCTTGGATAAATTTGACTGACTGACCTATTCGTGATATGGTGTCACTGAGTGCATTAAATAATTGTTACTTGGACTTTACTGTTTGTTTAGCCTTGAACAATTTTGACTTAAACATGGCTTTCCTAAATTCTGTCTTGGACTTTACTGGAGGTTTAGCCTTGAACAGTATGTTAGGGATTGACTCTGGCCTATCGCTCAAATGTTGTTGAGGAAGAGAAAAGTCTCCATGGAGCATTACACTGTTGTTGAGAGGGAAATAGAAGTGTCATGCATTTTAAATATATCTGTGTGATGATATATTACTTTGATGATGAATGGTGTGTTGTAAGCTGTGATAGCATATTACTGTGATTAAATTCAATGTGCTTGTGGTAATGTATTACCGTGATAGAGAAATGCATGCTATAGGGTAACAAGATATTAATTATGAATGATATGCATGAGTTTCTTTTATTCCTTCTACTGTCATTGTTGTGATATGTGTACGACGATTCTTCACCATTGCCTATATGTTTTGTGCTCTTTGGTACATGATTCATATAGATGTACCACCAGTCAAGTGAATTGACCAGGGCAGAGGAATGAAGAAGACTGCCGTCTGGAGTGGCTTTTGTCTAGATTGTCTTTTGGGGGTGATCGGAGACTCGACCTACTTAGGCTCATTTGGGGTAGACTATTATTATTATCCTTGCTGGATGACTGTACTAGAAACTCTTAAGTGATGATGTAATCTATTGTAATCGTGTACAATGTTATATAGTAATGAAGTTTATTTTTGAAACAAATGAAATGGGTGTAACTTTTGGATTGGCCTTTTTTAGAGAAATTTTATATGACAAAATTTTTATTCTTAAAAGAAAAAAAATTCTCCTTATTTGGAAAATAAGTATAAGTTTCAGAAAGGATATTTTTTCGAAATTAAACTGAAAAATATTCTATTTTTATTAAATAAATGGTTACTTATGTTGTAAGACTCTTTTGGAAAAAATGGTGTTGCAAGCATCATGAATGACACAAAGTTTAGTAGTGTATTTGTCTCAATACGCTTCAAGAAATAATGTATGGAATAATAGAAAAAATATGAAAAATATTATTTTCTTTGATTTGATTGCATAATTATATTGGTAGATATGAGTTGTCTTTTATTTTCCTTTTATTTACATAAGATAAGATGTCATAACAATTTTTTATATTTTACGGATTTGAGTTTAGGTGACAATTTTTTGGATGAGTTTGAATTTGATCTTTTTTAGTATTAGTAAAATTTTTAAAATTTTAAAGTATTTTATTGTAACGGTTAAGATTAGATAAAATAAATAAAAATGACATCTTTCATATTTTTTGAAAGGAACATCTATTTCATTTTGATCACTTCTATCTTGATTTGAATTTGACGTTTAAATTTAGGAAATAATTTTATTTGATCTTAATTAGAAATTGATTTTTCTCCTGATTACATAATAAATAAATAAAATTATTTTTATGTTAATTCAAATTTGATATCTTCAGTATTAATATGAATTTTAACTTTCTATATATTTAGTAATAAGAAATAAAAAGTAAAAAATATTTCTTTTATATTAATCAATATTGTTGTCGTTATTTAGTTCTCTTTTAGCGTTTTTATCTAACTAATTTATTCATTAAATCTTTTCTCTTGTCTTAAAAAAATTGATTATTTTCTCCTTAATACGTATAAATAAATTGATTATTATAAAAAATATGGATAAAACACAATAAGCAAATAATTTTTAATTAATATTTTCTCAACCATATACAACTCACACATACCGATGAACTGAATCAACATCAGATTCTCAGAACATTAATGATTGATAAACCACACTTTAAATTTTAAATTGAGTACATTGCATGATATGGTTTTCCTCTATGGTTGTAATAATCAATTAATATTGATTTTCTTTTCCCAATTTATTAATTATCAAAATCGGTTTAAATTGGGTTTGCAGGTTAATATTGGTTTCCAACTATAGTAATAATAATCAATTATTCAAATTTAAATCGATTACAATATTGTACGATATGGTTTCCCGCTATGGTAATAATAATAATTTAATATTGATTTTCTTTCTCCAATTTTTTAATTAACAAAAATTGATTTAAATTGGGTTCACAGGTTAATCTTGGTTTCCCACTATGGTAATAATAATAAATTAATATCACAAACCCCTTATGAAATACCTTTTTCAAGTATAGATCTTTAGTTTGATGGTAATTATATCAGTGAAATAGAAAGATTAACAATTGACATAACATGGGAATAAAAACATAATAACATCTCACCTATTTCTGTCATAACTTGACACCAATTAGGCAATAATTATCAAAGGATGATAACCAAGTATTTAACTATTCTTCAAAAAAAATCAAGTATCTAACTAAATTATCTATTCAGCAATAAAAAGGGAAAAAACTAAATATTTAAAAAAGATACAAGCTTCAACACCACTATTCACTAAACACGCAAAATGATAGTTCATATAAAATTGTATCCAAATTTTTTTTATGTAAAAGTAGTTTATGCAAAATTATTAATATGTTAGATTGGTTTCAAAAACAAGTGGTTCATTATTACGGCTAGCAAATTGAAATTTGTTTTAAATGTCAATCTATGTAGGTAAAGAGACTAATAAAAAGACCTTTTCGAAAAATATAGATTTAATATTAAAAACATATGTAAGCAAATTAGAATTTTCTTTTGAATGATAATATCAAATGTAATGTGATTAGTAAAGAAATCATGTAAAAATATAATATATACAGAAAATTTAGATTTAGTTTCTATTTTATTTATTATTTTTCACTTAATTTATTGTGGATTTTATTTTATATAAACAAATTAGAGTTTTTTTTAAACACTAATATCTATACGTATAGTCACTTATATCGAAACATTAAATATTTATATTGTGAGTATTATCTCATGGGGATTAAAACCACAAATATAAGATAAAAAAATTTGATACAGATATAAGAAAATATTTTTATATGAGTACAAATATAGAGTAAAGATATAAAATCTTTTTTATATGGAAATACATTACTCGTGTAAATATTTTAATATAAAATACACATTAATGTGAATATTTTAATATATAATTTATTTTTTTGGTTGAATGAATATTTTAATATATAATTTATATATTTTTAATATATGTCATGTGTAACACGAGTCGATGTACTATAATTAGTTTTTCTTATTTTTATACTAATCCTTGAAAGAGTATAATATTTAGGTCACATGGAGATACATTCTAAATAAGAACCTTTATTAATATGCGTGTAGAGATGAAAAATCTGTATGGATATGTATTAAGATTAGAGTAAGAAATAAAAAAAAACTAAGACATACAAGTAATTAAAGATAAAAATATGACAAACTAAGTTAAAATATAACGCACTAAGATGAGTATTTTATATGAAAGCTTATCTATGTCTACAGTAAAATAATCGTTGTGCTGATGTTCTTGCTTCCCGTGGACAAGCTACGTCTTATGACTGGACTGTGTTCGAGGATATTCCTCCTTTTCTCAGGTTGTATGTAGCCGAGGATGCTATCGATGTAGTACATCCCGTTTAGTTAGGGAGTGTTCTATTTTGTGTTTTTATTTCTGTTTATATGAAAAAATAATATAGACTAACAAAAATAATACGGAAACCAAACACACGTTATATCATCTCTAAGCATCAAACTGAGAGAAGAATGAGCTATTTCTAAAATTGTTAAGTAAAAAAGAACTTCACTCATGAGAACCCAATTAGAAACAATTTAAAAATCAAGTTCAATAATAATTTTCTAAAGGTGCAAACTTCTATAACCAACCTAAGACCATATATAAACCAAGTCCTACAATTCTATTACTTTTTAAATTAATATTTTAAATATCAGAGTGGGTTCGAGGGCAATTCATCATCCCCGCCAATGTCTGACTTTGAAAAATAGTAAAAACCCAAATTCAACCACTAAACCCGTCAAAGCAAGTTGTCCCCGTCAAAGTTTGGGTCAGTTCGGGTGAGTTTTTACTCATTTGTGTTTTTGACACATCTACTCACAATAACTATTTAAATTATTTTACTATTTTAACCACAATTAATATATTTTTTACATTGTAATCTACTTTAAAGTTAAGAACTAATCAAATAATTAATATCTAATATATTTTCGTGTAAGGCACGGGTGAATACAGTAGTATGTAAAACAATAAAATGTCTCGTGTATTTACATTAATTATGACGCTTTTCATGTCAATAGAAACATAAAAGAAAACAAATAAATATCATTCATTAGAATTTTCAAAAATAAGATTAATTGATAATAACGGAATTATAAATAAGTGAAAAAAAAATAGTTAATGGATAGTTCGTATTGTTGATTATTTTATTTTTTTAATCATAATATTATAAAGAATTTTCAAAAATAAGATTAATTGATAATAGCGGAATTATAAATAAGTGAAAAAAATAGTTAATGGATAGTTCGTATCGTTGATTATTTTATTTTTTAATCATAATATTATAATTTTTGCATTCAATACAGTGATGAAGTGAATTTGCCTACTATGTACTAGCAACATAATTTATCTCTATAAATAACTCAGCATACCAGCACTATTATTCATTTCTTTGCCTAAATAAATTCAAGTATCAAAGGTAACATTTGAGGCGTTTGGAAAATAACTGGTTCAACCATTAAAATTCTCATTGTAATATCCCAAATTTTATGACCTCGATTAGTCGGGTCATGATAATTAATTAACGTAATTGGAAATTGCCTTAGTTAATTAAGGGGGCCAAAATAATTGGATTAAATGCGATTAAAGCATAATCAGGTGAATTAAAGTAATTGATAGAAAATAACTGAGGATTAGTGTGATCTCGATGAATTAATTCATTGAGGTTAGTATTAAGTGATGTGTATGTATAATACACATTAAATCACTAATACCACACTCAATCATTCAAATACTCTCACTCACTCACCTAACCCCACTCATGCCCAACCCAAAGACATGCACTCACCTAACCCATCCACTCAACCCATACCTCTCTTACACTCCACTAACACCAGAAGAAAGATGAATGAAGTGTGTGTGGAAAGGGCTTTTAAGCCGTGAGAAAAGAGAGGGGAAAAAAGGGAGAGAAAAACAAAGAGAAACAAAGAAAGAAAGAAGAATGGAAGAAGAAGAAGAGAGAAAGAAAAGGAAGAGGAAAAAGGGAAGTGTGGTGTGTGCTATGTGCATGTGTGTGACGTGAGGGGGGATGAGATTGGAAGAAGAAGAAAGAACCATGCAAGATGAAGGTGGGGCCAAGAGGAAGAAAGCAAGGACAAAGAGAAGAGCTTCATCTCATTTTCATGGAGTCTTCAAAGAGGTGAGTCCATCTTCTCCTCTAATGGTGGTGGTGGATCACCATCTAGCCCTAGGTTCTGATCTAGAGTTTAAATGTATGAAGATTAGAGGGTTTGCATGTTGGTTTAGAACTTGCATGTCACCCTATGAAGAAGCCATTTTCGTATGCTTGAATGTATGCTGTATGATTGGTTGCTGTTTTGTTGATTTTGAACTCTGGCAGTGACTGATGTAAAGCATGTATCTGTTTGTGTGACGGTCCAAACGAAATTCTGTTTGTACCCCAAAATTCTTGAAATTGGGCTTTGGTTTCAATGCATTTGGAGTAGTATAACTCTAGTAATTAGCTGTGCAAGTTTCAGATTAGGATGAAAAATCCTGATGCTGTAATGATAGTTAGGGATTAGGGCAGGGATACTTCAAATGGTTGTAACTCTCTCCCTGGTTGTCCAATTGACATTATCTTTGTCAATTATGAAAATAGACACAAAATTAAGTAAGCTAGCTTTGGAATCACCTGATTTGAAGGTGTATAAGTAGAGTAATTAATTTTTCAAGTTTCAGTTTTTATAAAACTTTCCTGTTGTTGTTCTGTATTTTTGTGATTCTGGCAGTGTGTATTGATGTGTTCGATTCTCTCTGCCTAGAAGTCCAATTGACTTGATTTCTATCACATATCAAACTAGACATAAAATTATACAACTTTGATGTTGGACACAATTTTGTTGAGAACATGTAGAAAGAGTCATGAAGGTTAGAAGTTGCAGGTCAATAAGAAATTGGATCCTGCTGTTCTGAAAAATTAGTGACTGGACAGAGTTGGATGATCTATTCATATCTCTTGAAGTATTAGTCCAATTGACCTAATTCTTGTCAATTATGGAAATTGACAAGTAGGGTTTCAATTTAGGCTTTGAAATTTCATAATTTGTTTTAGAATTGACTAGGTTGTGATCAATGAAAATTTCAGATTTGACCTAGAAAATTTTGTTAAGGATATGGTTTAGTAAACAGTGCCATAAATGATTATGTACTTAGGATATTTGTGTGTTCTCTGTTTCATTTGAAACTAAACACAAAGATAATCAAGATAGGCTTTGGAGGCACACCATTTGGAAGTGTATAACCTTAGTTAGGATAGTTGTAAGTTGCTATCCTAGGAGAAATTCCCTGTTGCTGTTTTGAGTAAATGGCTGCAGAATAGTGTTGAATAAAAACTGCATAACTCTTGGTGTACTTAACCAATTTAGTTTATTCCTCTTTCATTGGAAACTAGACATGAAATTCAGTGGTTTGGGCTTTGGAAGAGCTCAATTTGGAGCTCCGAAGTCAGAGTAATTAAGGATACAAGTTGCTGTTTGGAGACAGTGAACTTGTTTCTTGAGAAACTTTGCCACTGTGAATCGATTCACAGGGAGTTTGAATCAATTCACAGAGTCCTAGATCACTAAATTCCTTATAAATCATGGATGATGTGATAGAGTTAGCTTACGTAAAAGGTTTCCTAATTGGAAAAATATAAGATCATGATTGAATCTTATATGTTAAGTTAAAAGAAAGCATAGGTAAGGATGATTTTACCTAAGAGTTAAGTCTGATACTTAAAATATCAGAGAGGAATCAATAAAGGATTCCAAGTTAGGGTATGATTCCTACCGAATGTATTGGTGGAATCTTACCGAAGTATACATATATAAGCTGACCTATGCAGAGGTCAACGACAAGTTAACATGTCGGTACTCAGTAGGTACAGTATTATATATGTATATAATGGGTTCATAGTTATGAACCAAGAGATGAACATTCTTATCTATATGTATAAGAATGTAAAGATACCCTAAGTGGTATAGAAACCTTGCTAAGTCAAGGGAAGAAAGAGAATGTGAAGATGATTATTCGTTCACTGTGATGATACCCAATTCTTAAATGAAAAAGGTCATTGATGAGATATATGTGTTATTGTTCTTAGTAAGAATGACTCTAAAGTCATCGGAGTAAATGTTCACATTTAAGGAAATAGAATTCTGAATATAAGAGTTTATCTTATTTCAACTAAAGAGTTATGAATATTATGAAGAAATCATGTTTACATTCTTACATTGAAAGGATGTTATTGAAATCATGTTTACATTCTTTAATACACAAGAATGTCATTGCTACGGTATTTCATGGTAAGGTGGGACGCCACTTACAAATTAAAGACGTTTAATCACTTATACCGTAGATCATGGCGTCGGTCCGGTGATATTCAGACCCGGCGGCATAGTTCAGGGCGTCGGTCCGGTGACCTTCAGGCCCGGTGACGTAGTTCCCGGTTCATGATAGTCATAAACCCTAAGGGAAATCACGGATACTGAGTTAGTATAAAATCATACTACACCTATGCTTATTTTATTTTGAATCATGTCATGGATTAAAGGTGAAATTCATCTGGTTATAAATTCATATTTGTAACATCGTGTCAGGCTGAGAGTATATTAGTGTTAGTATGAAATTGAGAATGAAATAGTTGTTTGGAGAACTAAGTTTTGTTTTGTAAATATGGAAAGTTACAGGAAATGATAAGGTGACCAAAAATCCTTATCATAGAATATTTTAGTATAGAGGACTCATTGAGATAAATTTTTTTTTATCTCACTAGTTTAAGTTTTGTTTCAGGTACATTACAGAGAAGATAAGTGGTATCAATCTTTGAGGATGCTCATTCAAGCGAGTTAAGACCGGATCAGTGTCTAGATTTGGATTTTATTATTTATATTCATGTAACACATTATACTATTGTATCAAAGTATTGAGAAGTGTCTATCAAATTCATTTTTGATTCCGCTGTTTACTGATGTTTATTTTTAGTTGTTACTTTATAAAAAGTTAGTAATACCCTGATATGAATCGGGACGTTACACTCAGCATGGTTATCTTCTTTGTCCTTATTACCCAATAATGTTTTCTTTCGGTGAATGAAACTTCAAATTTCATAAACCATTAATTGTTGATAACTTCCATAATTTTTCCCTAGGCCATAGCCAATGCTCATTGAATGATATCTGCATAAGCCAATATTGGACATGAGCTAAAGTGAGGAAAGCCAATGTGAAGTGTGATCATCAACGCCATGTGCCCTTGTACTATAAAGAATGCGAAGTTAAATTGTTGTGGTTTTCAAACCATTGAACCCATAAACCTTACTGATTTTGTAAACTTTGATGCTTTTATTGTGTAATTTTTATTTTTGGATAGGCAAATGTGTGGGGAAGATTTGAACCCGTGACCTCTTTACCACTCAAACTCCTATATCTCTCTTCAAACCACCAAACCGCCTTATCACTCTAATACTAATAAATGTAATTTTATTAATTATAAATGGCTTAAATCTATTTTTAGTCCCTCATTTTTGGAAAATGGTCACTTTCAGTCCCTGGGGCCATATTTTAAATTTGATAAATATTTTTTAAATTTATACTTTGACCCCTCTCAAGTCTGATGCTCACCTTAACCCGTTTTTTTATTCTCCTCCCCCTCCATTGATGCACCGCAGCCCCCCATCCCCGAGCGGCCAAGGGAGGAGCTCCGCGCGGCCAAGGGAGGCTGTGCACAATGCCGGGAAGGGAGACAGCCACCGCAATCGCACAGAGAGGAGAACGAGAGAGAGGCCGCATCTCATAGCGGCTTCGAGGGAGGACGTTGGAACTACCCCTAGTGGGGATGGGGGCCGCAGTGCATCAATGGAGGGGGAGGAGAACGAAAAAACGGGTTAAGGTGAGCATCAGACTTAGGAGGGGTCAAAGTATAAATTTTAAAAATACTTTTCGAAATTAAAATATGGCTCGAGGGACTAAAAGTGACCATTTTTAAAAAATAAGAGACTAAAAAGACACGTTTTATTTTTGAGGGACTAAAAACAGAACTCAATGAAAAATGAGGGACTAAAAACATATTTAAGCCATTATAAATTATAACAAAATAATCAAAGGTACCCATAATGATTCTAATTGAATAATTCATTTTAGACAATATTTTTTATTTAATTTACGTAATTTTCATCATCATAAACAATGCTAGCTAATTGACAATCCAATTTTTGAGACTAATTAGTGAAAATATAATAGAATAAATGTTAAATTATGTCAAAAAACTTTACTCGTCACTTTAAAATAAAGTACTTTTTAAAGTAATTTCATGATAGACCATATATAGCTAATACTCCCTCCAACGTCCCATTTTGTTTGTTGTTTTAGACATATTTTTTTGGTCCATTTTGATTGTCATTTTACAGTATCAATGAAGAATTTATTTTTTTTCCTATTATATCCTTAAAACATTAATGTAATTTTATAGGTTTACGTGAAAAAGGAAAAGAGTAATTGATTGTTAATTATTATGAGAGAGAGAGTAACAAAGGGCATATTAGGAAATATCAAAGTAATTTTTGGCTCTGTTTGGCAAAAAATAGTAGATAATTGATAGCTTATAGCAGATAGCGGATAGCAGATCATGTAGTTGATAGCGGTTGAGCTTATGGCGGATAGCTGACAGCGGATAAGCTATCAAATTAAATTTGAAGTGTTTGGTAAAATTAGCGATTAAACTAACTGATAAATGTAAAATGACATAAAATGATATATTTAATTATTGCTTACATTTCTTGAATCAATATTAAATATGGTAAAATATTAATAAATAATAAACTAATTATTATGATATTTAGAAGTTAGAATTTTAAAATTTATATTTTAATGATATTATTTATTTATTATCTATCGCGGCCTCATTAAAATAATTTTTATTGTATAAAAACATTATATGAAATTTATTTTATTTCATTTATAGTTTTATTTATTTACTTGTTTATTTATTATCATTAAAATAATTTATTTATTTATTATCATTATAATAATATTTTGTTTTATTTAATACAGGGTAGAAAAGAAATTTAATAAATAATGAGGATAAAAACGACAAAAAAGATTATACGCTATAAGCTATAAACTCAAACGTCACTTGAAGTAGTGTATGAAAAATCACTATATGTTACAAGAAAAATGTTAAGCTACCTGTTACCAAACAACTCTATTTTTCTTAATCCGCTATCCGCTAGTTAAATATACTAGTCAAATCTGCTAATCATTAGCGGATGAGACCTGCCAAACGGAGCCTTTATGAATTCTGAACTATTAATTGTAATTCTTAATTAGTTCTTGTTCCACACAACCTTAAACAACAAACAAAATGGGACGAAAGGAGTAGCATGAATTTTTTTGATCAGTAGGAGTAGCATGAATTTTTTTGATCAGTAGGAGTAGCATGAATTTTACATTAGCATGTGGAAGATTAAAAGAATACTATTTCTGTATTTCAATTTAAGCAACATTTTAGCATTTCAAGAAAATTTGAATATAATTCACGTTTTAAGTTTTGAATGAAACATTAATTTTTTATTCTAGTTTTGCCTAAAATAAATACTATGTAATGTGAATCACAACCATAAATACTACAAAACCATTACTCTATATTCCACTATTCATTTATTACAATATGGGATAATATAATTTAGTAAAATTTCTATACTCATATGTTATATTATTACTAGCTAATGAACCCGTGCCTTGCATGGGATAGTTATGTGTATATTAAATAATATATATTTGTGCAGTTAATGTTTTTATCAAGATGTAATAATAATAATTACCCCAATATACTTTTTTCTTTCAAACCAATATACTTTTAAAAAAATAGAATTCGTTCTTCAAAAGAAAAATAAAATTCGGTTAGGCAAAAACTTTTGAATTAATACTCATTTCTTGAATATGTGAGACACAAAAAATAAAAAAATAAATAAATGGTAGACTTTGTTGGTATAATAGGGCATATATAATTAATTTTACGGTAAGAGATTGGTCATCTTTTGTACTGATAATAATATTGTTCTTTTCTTGTAGCTAAATTTGGGCATATCTTATGCTCTAGTTTAGTTATTTTCTTTTTAATAAATTTTTGCTTATCCAAAAAAATATTTGAAAATGTATAACTTGCAATGTAATCTTAGTAAGCAAACTTTAAATATGATAATCTAAAAAAAATTTAAATATCATATGTTAGTAATAATTTAAAAAATATATTAAAATATAATAAAAAATAATATAGGAGCCCACCTTAGATCAAAATAAATAACCCAAAAATTGTGCATATGAAACTTTTAAAAACAAAAAG
Organism: Glycyrrhiza uralensis; assembly: GCA_030159175.1. NCBI lineage: Eukaryota > Viridiplantae > Streptophyta > Magnoliopsida > Fabales > Fabaceae > Glycyrrhiza > Glycyrrhiza uralensis. Next base: position 28,157,877 of record BRZY01000003.1, read on the forward strand.
AGATTAATCAAATAATAATAAAAGAGATATTTCGGCAAAAACAAAAAAAATAGAAAAATGAATGAAGAAATCCCTTATGTCAATATTATTCTATATAGCACCCTCTTCTATCTATATTTCAATAATGAAACAAATCAATTTCTCTTTATTATTTATAGTTTGATATTCTTTACTATCATTATCAATCCACATACACTGTGAATAGAATATTTATTCATTCTTTGATTGTAAAAAAATTAATTTCTCACTAAATTGATGAAAAATAATTTAATCTAATTAATATATATATATACATTGAAATTTTTAAAATAGTAATTTAATCTAATTATAATATATAAACATATACCAAATTCACTAAAAAGTAAATTATATAAGCAAATATTCTAAATAAAATCAACTCTCCATATTTAAAAATTAATTAATTTTTTTCTCATTTTTTAATAGATAGATAGATGATAGATAATAGATATGAAGACATCAACACTAAACAAATAATAAAAAAATGGATCAATCATACAATAGAGAAAAAGTTTTCTTCATATAAAAATTCAATATAGAAAAATAGAAGAATAACAATAATAGTGAGACGTACACAATAAGCAAAAATTATCAATATATTAAAATTAAGGGAGCAGCCGTCGTCACGTTGGAGCAGCCCCCTACTCCTCCTCGTCAATTGACACCACCTCCATTTCCCAGACATTAATATCTATCAATCGACTAGTCTTATATTCCTCACAAAGTCCATGACTATTATTAATAATGTCATGATACGTTCCTGTACCCACATTTTTTTGTTGTCATGGAAACTATATGAATGATTTGGACATATAAACTGAAAACTTTATAGAACTTCATCCTCTATTCCAGAAATAGCGTGGAGACACCCTGTACCCAAAGCAAGGATAATGCAATTTACCAATTAAAAAACAAGGATAATGCAACTCATCGATGGCCAAACTTAAAAGCTAGTCCTTGCCATTTCCGCTCTTGGTGGTGTGGGCTTCTGTGACCACCGACAAAGCCGATCCTGCCTGGCTTGTGGTGCACACACGGCATTAGGGATGAGGTGAGATGACGGGAAATTGAGACTGAGTCTGGTATGACTGGTGCCTGCCTTGCAAACTCTGCCAGACTGTAAACTGGGTTGTCGATGGTGACGCCGAAGGAGGCCCCGAGAAATGCAAACACGAACTAGGGGCAGTTGTGAAGGAGGAGGAGGAGGATGCCGCCCTGCTCGGTGAGCTCGACGTCGGCGTAGGTGAAGATGTTGGCCTCGCTGGTGGTGTCGTCGATGAGGGGAATGTGTTGTAAAGGGGATGTCGACGATGCAGTCGCCCTGCAAACATGGCCCATCGAGGAAAGGAAGGAATTAAAAATGGGTCTCGGGGTTCCCCTGCTACACCGGTCGAGGAAAGGAAGGAATAAAAAATGTCACGTGAGCAGCTATTATAATTAATCCCAAGCCATTGGATTAGAAGAAAATTAAGGGTGAGGATGTGGAGTAACTCTATAGAGTTACTGCAACACCCTTTCTTATAAAAGGATATTACAACATAAGTAACCTTTAATCGGAAAGGAGTATTTATTTTGTTTATGAAAACTCTTTTAATTGTTTCAGGTTAATTTTGAAAGTGAGTATAAATTTTCTTTTTCCTTTTATTCCGAAAGAATCATTTTAACTTGAAACTCTCACTTACTTCGTTTAATTTTTTTGAAACTTATTTATGTCAACTTATAATTGAAAAATGAGATAACGCCATCTGAATAGATACTATAAATCATATAAAATATTGTTGTCAAATAGTTTCTCAGTACATCAAATTGAACATCTAGTAACGTCATGTGATATATAATACAGTCATCCAAAATATCTCTAAACATGAGCCCAACCGGTATAGAGTCAGTTTACAAAACAAGACCAAATAACTCAAAAGCCTGCACTATGTCCAGACCTAAACATTGTCCACAGACTCCTCTGAAGAATCACTCTTATCCTCCTCTATCTGCTTCCCTTTCTCTTTACTGTCATTGACCACTGGCGAGCTCGTGCTCTCCAAGATGGTATGATGGTAGGAGGAAAAGGCATCGGCCCTCCACCGAGCTCCGCAAAAGAAACTGGAACAGCTGGAATGGGTCCATCAGCCCACATAGTAGGTGTCTTCTCAGTAGGCACCCTTCCTGCTGATGAAACTCAAACTGGATGAGAACGACACATCGCACTCTTACGAGCTGTCTTTTTACATCTACCATAATGTCTCTCTTTCTCCCTCTAAGAATCCCAAAGCTCTCGAATAGGCATTTTTACATCTAATGTCTTATTTTCCACTGTCCACTGATGAGATCCCTCCGCAGATGTCTCTAAAGAAAACACATACCCTAAGTATGTGCCTCATTGGGTTTCGGGGTTTAATCTCCAGCCCTCGCTCTTAGCCCCTCTGGGCAGTAAGCTCAGTCTACGAACTTTGGTCAGCCCCTCCGGCGGCAGTCCATCTATATGAATCATGTTCCAAAGAGTACAAAACATATAGGCAAGGGTGAAAAATCCTCATACACTAATTTCAAAGCATAGTGACATAAGACATAGGAAATAAATCATGCTCATCAAACATATTTACATTATACCTTTCTCTATCCTTTACCTTTCCTCAGCACCAAAGTATATAGTTTTCTTGCTAAAAGATATTCACATATACACCAGAAAGGAAACAATACAGTCACAGCACATATCTCAGCATCAAGCAATATATCACCACATAAATATATTTAAAATGCATGGCACTTCTATTTCCCTCTGAACACCGGTGTAATGCTCCATGGAGACTTTTCTCTTTCTCATCAACCTTTGAGCGATAGGCCACAGTCAGTCCTTAACATACTGTTCAAGGCTAAACAAAACCGTAAAGTCCAAGACAGTATTCAGGAAAGCCATGTTTAAGTCACAATTGTTCAAGGCTAAACAAAACCGTAAAGTCCAAGACAATTATATAATTCACTCTGTGAGACCATATCATAAATAGGCCAGTTAATCAGATTTATCCAAGCCGGGTGCTCTACTCGTTCTCAGCTCGCTGGGATCCACCACACGGCCATTGAGACTTTCGAAACCTGAATAATCCCAATAGGCAATTGTAGCCCAACCATACCTATTTTCAACCCCATCCGGGTTGTAATGCTCATCATTTGGCCATCCGCCAAGTCTCTTTCTCTTTATGCATATGATATAACACATTTATCACACAATATCACTTGGCCATCCGCCAAGTCTCTTTATACAAAATGCCACATACATTTGCATTTCAAAATAATCATCACAAGCTCAAGCACAATCAATTTACTTTGTTTTCACTTGTAATTTATCTCATACACATCTCTATGTTACCACTTGTAACATTCACACATAACCTTCTCTTGGTTATGATATTCTCATCTCAATATTCACATCTCTTTGTGTTTATTCTCAATCAACATGGCTTTTCCTCTTTCATTTATACTCTTTATTAATCTTTACCTTTTTAACAACAATGCATTTTTTCCAAATCCATTGTTTAAGTTCCAAAATCAATGAACCAAAATACTTACCAATTTTCATATTTAAAAATGTCATTTTTCTCTTAAGCATTTTCATGTAAAAAGTTGGAAAAAGGTAAATTTCGCAAAACATTAATTATCAAAAATTCTGGATCCAGAACTTTTCACAGGCGCGAGAATTTTCACACCCTCAGTGTAGACAGTTCTGTCCCCTGTTTTCCAGATTTCCACAGCTACGAAAATGGCCACACCCAGGGCATGACAGCAGCTCGAAAATTCAATGTTCAACCAAAATCAATCATTTCTTTGCATAGTTATGTTCAAATGAGTAAAAATAAGTAAAGTTTATCATCTTTGGATCAATCACAAGACACAATCATCCATCTTCAAGCCATGGTTTCCACACTCATCAAGCCATAAAACATATTTCATCAAGGCAATAACACAAGAGAAATCATCACACAAGCATATATTGTCATATATACCAAGCTCAATTCCACCATGCCAAAATTGGAACCATAGTCACAATTTAACTCTAGCATAGAACAAGGTCATCATGTAACCAACATAGAGCAAATTCATGTCACACCATACAAGCTATCTTTCTTAACAAAGAGGAATCCACAAGCAAGACAACCTAGTCTTACTACCTCTAGGTTAAATCAGTCAAAGCCATCATCAACCAAAGCTTTCCTAATCAAGCCACTTAGGAAGAATTCATATCTAGCACAATCATAACTCAAGGACCACCTATTATCATAAAAACACAAAGCTACATGGCTTACCAATCAACGTGAACCCTAAGAGGATTAAACATCATCTTGATCAACACAACACAAGCATAGCACTAATATGTCCACTAGGCTTTAAAAATCATGTATAAGAAACTTTTCCCTTACCAAGCTTTTGTAGAAAACCCTAACCTCCAATCCCTTCTTCTTCCTTCTCCTTCTTCTTCTTACTTGGTTCCTTTTAGCTTGTTGCTCACAAGATTAAGAACAAACTCTTGAAAATTGGCTAATTTTGGACAAAATTGTGGAAAGAAAGCTTTGTGTATGGTTATGGTGAAAGAGTAAAAATGGAGAAGATGAACAAGAGCTCTCCTCCTCTTCCTCTCCTTGAAATTTCATGCAGCCCTCCCTTCTCTTTTTTTCCAGATTTTTCTTGTATTAAATTATGATTAAGCTAACCATGGTTACACTTAACTACAAGTCATAACCCTGGTTAGAAATTTGGACGGATTTTATTGGCTAACCACTATGAGTCATAAGTCTTAAAAAAAATCTAAAGTCTTCTTCTCCAAGCAAAGGGGCGCTGGATCAGATTCAAGGAAGGGTTAAAATAATTTTTTTCACTTTAACCATGGTAAATGGTAAGTCTCCAAGGTAATTAAGTGTGGTAACTTTTGTATTTCATAGTAAAAATTGTCCAAACTTAACCTATTGGGGTAAAAACTCTCATGAACCTTATAATAAGTCCTAAGCCATGAAAATAAGGTGTCACAAAAGTCTTGGTTCATAGAAATTAAGCTTAGAAGCACTACGGTAACTTTTTGATTTTTACCGTAACCCGTAACTTAGGGTAAAAATTGACTTTCTCAGAAAAATCTCAGAAAATTCCTAAAAATCCCAAATATTGTATAAACTCCATTGGTTAGTCTTTTGGTTGATTATGGATCATTTCCTAAGCTTCTGGCATTCACCTGCTCTCCCTGCTATCCTGTTCTCAGTCTACAGGGACCAAAATTGCAATTCTTTGTCTGTCATTCTAAAAATTTCCAAAATAATTTCTAAAATTTTAAAATAATATAAAACATCATTTGGCATCTTCAAAAATATTTCTAAACATGTTCTGGTCTCCAAACCCACTCACAGTTCAACCTAGTCAAACTACAGGGACCAAAACGGTAACATTATTTTCTGTTCTTCAGAAAATTTCCAAATAAACTTCTAAAATCCTCAAATATTATAAAATCACTATTTGTACCTTCAAATATTTTTCTTAACCTCAATCTAGGGTTTCTACTTCACAAAGTCACCATTCCGTCTATTTACGGTAAACAGAATTCTATCCGTCACTCAACGTTTGATTTAAACTACTGATTTCTAACGTCAAGAAACTTTATCTATAAAATTTAATCTTTCTAAAATAAATCTAATATATGCAAACCACATATCACCCATATAAAATATAATTAAAAACAGAGCCAAAAATTACGGACGTTACAGTTACTCTTGGAGTGAATTGATCCCTTCCCTAAAATTAATTAATATTACAAAAATTGAAATACATAAAATATTAATTATAAAATGGAAAAATTATATCTAAAATAAAATAGAAAAATGATCAATTGCTATCTATTAATTAATTTAAAATTTAAAATTCAAAATTGAATATTAGTAATAAATGGTTATTGATGACTCATAATTAGCTCTAATTAAAAACATTAAAAACATGGTTAATAAATTAATTATCATAAAATAATAAATAAAAATAAAATAAAAATTGCTTTTGGAGGAAAACTACTTAATTGTGGTGTTGACACGTGGCATTATCCTATGTGGCTAACCTTACTATATAATATACTAGTGTGATGACCCATGCCCTACACGGGGTAAATATTTCATGTATGAAATATCTATTAATATTATTAATTTATAGAATTTGTAAAATTATAAATTATGATGTAACATCAATATGATTAATGAATTAGAAACTAACCTTTTTGTAATACGAAACTTTGTTTACCTATACAATAACTTCTTAATTTGGAAGTAGAGTTATGCAGTAAACAATAGGTAAGTATTAAACTTTGTTTACCTATACAGTAATTTCATCTCTCTGAGTCGCTTTGTTGTGAGTCATCGTATAAATCTATGATTCAGCCATTTGGTTTCATTCATTTAGTTGTGAGATCTACTAGATTTCATTCAAAAGCAAAATGTAGGCCCATATTCAACGGAAGATGGTTGTGTGTATGCAGTACGAGACTTACAGGGCTATGTTAGATTCAGATGTTTATATGGCCGGGTGAGCAATTTATTGATTTCTTGCTTATAATGTTCATGTGTCCTAGTAGATTCATTCCTTCAATCAATATCGATTAAGAATAATGGGCTCCAAAGTCAATATCTATTAATATGACAAATTAGAGAACTTATTATAATTTGGATTGAGCAATACAATAGAGAAAATCCCAACTATTGGTTAGTTCACACCTGGGGTGTGAAACACTTTTGACTTGCTTTTGATGCACTTTGGCAGAACTAATTCATGAGTGTGAAAGCATAAGATTCAATTCAAACTTTCAACAGAGGAATTTACTCAAAAATTTCAAAATAGAAGTGTGAACGCATCTAACTTGTTTACAAATTCCGATGCGCTATGATAGAACTAACCACAATTGTGGGTTTTTTTTTTCACTTTGGAAGCATTAATTAGTGTACCTTTGATACATTTTTCACTCTATAATTCAAGTAATGGGCTTTCATGTAAATTTTTTTTCTTTTTATATTTACTTTAAATTTTAATGTGCTTTCAAGAAAAAATATTTCATTTATGTATATTATATAATTTCCAGTTAAATATAAGTATTCACCATTATATATTCATGTATAGTTGAAATTTAATGTATTAATTAAAAGGTAGACTATAGTAGACTTTTATTTATAAAGACTACAGTAGAAATTAAGAATAAAAATTTAGACAAAAATATAACTTATAAAAAAGATCTATTCAAATTTCTATAATGTAATAACAACATATCAGTAGTATGATGACTTGACATGCTATATATTAGAAGAAATATTAAATTTAAAAATATTATATTGATAATCTATAATCTATATCTATAATAAGATCTTATAGAGTTTCTTAGTTAGGTGCCATCGTATGGTGTCTATCCCCCCTTAACTTCACACATGTCGCATAATCTTGTTTAATTATAATATATGTTCAAATTTTTTTCATACTTTTCTATCTTGCCCTAGAGTCCCAAATTGTAAAAGACTGTCAGTCGTCAAGTGCTAATGTCCTGAATGTCGCCCATGCACAGTGTTGACTGCCATATACGGGTATATGGTTGGCTTCTCAATAATCCGCTATAAATTATTTGAAATTTGTAATATATAAAAGTTTACTAAAAGGTTTTATAAGAAATTTTCTACCCGAAAAGGGCATAACAAGAATGAGAACCTATAGCTAAAACTAAATCTGATCTAAGAAATTTGATTTGATTCTGGACTTCTGCACAGATCCGATTTGCAAGGACCGAACACGCAAGTTGTTGCTTAAGCAGATAGTCCATTTAAATACAAAATCATGAGTGATTTCAGTGTTTGGTCCCAAATCCATTTGAAGCAACTGTAGTATGCATCCCATGAGTTGAGTTATTGACCCCAAAATGATTTTATGCAATCCATATATCGCAGATGCTTCCCGTAACTCGAAAAAATTTCCAGAATGCGACATTGCCTTTGCTATTTCGAGAGTTTAATGGTGCAAATTGCAACCATTGCCATTTGGGTGGCCACAACATTGGTAAGTAAGAGAGAAAGCAGCCACTGAATAAGGAAAAAAAATGATGCAATTAGTTTAATTCCTAGTTTTCAGTTTCAATTTACATTAGACGCAAATTTGGACACAATATTATTTGGTTTTTATTGCGCATGATTTGCCGAATCAATTTTCCATTAAAATTGAATGAGGATATTAATTCATAATGCAAAAGCCATGTGTGATCAATGACAATGAATCAATCTATAGAAAGCTTTATAAATTTAAAAATACGCGATGAAAAAATGTCTACCTATGTTAATTTAAAAATTTAAATACAAACCGTTAATATGGTCATGTGAGTATAGATCAAAAAAATTTGTAGATTGTGCTATAAATTCTTTTGTATGGAAATTTTTTACCGGCTTAGCTAAAGACCATATAATTATAATTATGTAAAAACAATTAATGCCACAATTATTCCCTTCAAAAAAGATTAATGTCATAATTAAAGTGATTGAATGCACATTAATAACAATAATTCTATCAAGAATATTTGAAAATTTAAAATTTGAATTTGCATTAAAAACCACAATCTTATGTGGATGCCAAATGTATGACATTGCGACACATAAGAATTTTTTGGAGGGAACGTTTTAGAGGTTGACACATGCGAGAGTAAATTAAGGAGAGCTTGACACTTGTAAATTTGTTCTTTGAAAATATTATCCATTTTTATAGTATAGATTTAAAAATATGCAATGAAACAATGTCTACCTCCATTAATTTAAAAATTTGAATAGAAACCGTTAATATTTTTACCGGAACACAATCCGTTAATATGGTCATGTGAGTATAGACCAAAAAATTTGTAGATTGTGCTATAAATTCTTGTGTATGGAAATTTTTTACTAGCTCAGCTAATAACCATATAATTATAATTATGTGAAAACAATTAATGCCACAATTATTCCCTTCAAAAAAGATTAATGTCATAATTAAAGTGAATGAATGCACATTAATAACAATATAATTCTGTTAAGAATATTTGAAAACTTAAAATTTGAATTTGCATTAAAAACCATAATCTTATGTGAATGCCAAATGCATGAGACTTCAACACATAAGAATTTTTTGGAGGGAATGCTTTAGAGGTTGACACATGCGAGAGTAAATTAAAGAGAGCTTGACACTTGTAAATTTGTTCTTTGAAAACATTCTCCATTGTTTATAGTATAGATTTAAAAATATGCAATGAAACAATGCCTACCTCTATTAATTTAAAAATTTAAATACAAACCGTTAATATGGTCATGTGAGTATAGACCAAAAAATTTGTAGATTGTGCTATAAATTCTTGTGTATGGAAATTTTTTAACGACTCAGCTAAAGACCATATAATTATAATTATGTGAAAACAATTAATGCCACAACTATTCCTTTCAAAAAAGATTAATGTCATAATTAAAGTGATTGAATGCACATTAATAACAATAATTCTATCAAGAATATTTGAAAATTTAAAATTTGAATTTGCATTAAAAACCACAATCTTATGTGGATGCCAAATGAATGAGATTACGACACATAAGAATTTTTTGGAGGGAACGTTTTAGAGGTTGACACATGCGAGAGTAAATTAAGGAGAGCTTGACATTTGTAGATTTATTCTTTGAAAACATTCTCCATTGTTTATAGTATAGATTTAAAAATATGCCATGAAACAATGTCTACCTCCATTAATTTAAAAATTTGAATACAAACCGTTAATATTTTTTACCGGAACACAATCCGTTAATTTGGTCATGTGAGTATAGACCAAAAAATTTGTAGATTGTGCTATAAATTCTTGTGTATGGAAATTTTTTACCAGCTCAGCTAAAGACCATATAATTATAATTATGTGAAAACAATTAATGCCACAATTATTCCTTGAAAAAAGATTAATGTCATAATTAAAGTGATTGAATGCACATTGATAACAATATAATTCTGTTAATAATATTTGAAAATTTAAACTTTGAATTTGCATTAAAAACCACAATCTTATGTGAATGCCAAATGCATGAGATTGCGACACATATGAATTTTTTGGAGGGAATGCTTTAGAGGATGACTCATGCGAGAGTAAATTAAAGAGAGCTTCACACTTGTAAATTTGTTCTTTGAAAACATTCTCCATTGTTTATAGTATAGATTTAAAAATATGCAATGAAACAATGTCTACCTCTATTAATTTAAAAATTTGAATACAAATCGTTAATATTTTTTACAGGAACATAATCCGTTAATTTGGTCATGTGAGTATAGACCAAAAAATTTGTATATTGTGCTATAAATTCTTGCGTATGGAAATTTTTTACCAGCTCAGCTAAAGACCATATAATTATAATTATGTGAAAACAATTAATGCCACAATTATTCCTTGAAAAAAGATTAATGTCATAATTAAAGTGATTGAATGCACATTGATAACAATATAATTCTGTTAAGAATATTTGAAAATTTAAACATTGAATTTGCATTAAAAACTACAATCTTATGTGAATGCCAAATGCATGAGGTTGCGACACATATGAATTTTTTGGAGGGAATGCTTTAGAGGTTGACTCATGCGAGAGTAAATTAAAGAGAGCTTCACACTTGTAAATTTGTTCTTTGAAAACATTCTCCATTGTTTATAGTATAGATAATAGAGTATACATATATATATAAACATATCAAAATTGTTAAAAGAGTAATTTAATCTAATTGTAATATATAAACATATACCAAATTCACTAAAAACTAAATTATATAAGCAAATATTTTAAATAAAATCAACTCTCCATATTTAAAAATTAATTAATTTTTTTCTCATTTTTTAATAGATAGATAGATGATAGATAATAGATATGAAGACATCAACACTAAAAAAACATAATAAAAAAAATGGATCAATCATACAATAGAGAAAAAGCTTTCTTCATATAAGAAGTCAGTATAGAAAAACAGAATAATAGCAATAATAGTGAGATGTACACAATAAGTAAAAATTATCAATATATTAAGATTAATATTACAAAAATTGAAATACATAAAATATTAATTGTAAAATGGAAAAATTGTATCTAAAATAAAATAGAAAAATGATCAATTGCTATCTATTAATTAATTTAAAATTTAAAATTCAAATTGAATATTATTAATAAATGGTTATTGATGACTTATGATTATCTCTAATTAAAAACATTAAAAACATGATTAATAAATTAATTATCATAAAATAATAAATAAAAATAAAATAAAAATTGCTTTTCGAGGAAAAGTACATGATTGTGGTGTTGACATGTGACATTATCTTATGTGGCATAACCTTACTATATAATAGATAATAGATTCCCTCTGTCCCATAATAATAGTAAGGTTATGCCACATAGAATAATGTCACATGTCAACACCACAATCATGTAGTTTTCTTCCAAAAACAATTTGTATTTTATTTGTATTTATTATTTTATTGTAATTAATTTATTAACCATATTTTTAATATTTTTAATTAGAGCTAATTATAAGTCATCAATAACCATTTATTACTCATATTCAATTTTAAATTTCAAATTAATTAATTGATGACAATTGATCATTTTTCTATTTTATGTTAGACATCATTTTTCTATTTTAAGATTATCAATCTATTTTTGTAATATAAATCTTAATATATTTATCATATAAGAAGTCAGTATAAAAAATAGAATAATAACAAATGGTGAGACACATAATAACCAAAAAATATAAATATATTAAGATTTATATTACAAAAATAGATTGATAATCATAAAATAGAAAAATGATGTTAAATATTTTTTTGTTAAATATTTTATGTTATCATTGTATGTTCTTATACAAATTATTTTTTTAAATATTTTTTATTTGATTCTATGTTTTTTAAAATTCATTTATTTTAATTTATAATATTGTTGTTGTGAAATAAAACAAGTCACTCGAGGTGTTTTGGTATAGAATGTGAATGAATGAATATTTTTTTTGTTTTGACAAAGAATGAATGAATGAATGTTCTATTTACAATGTATATAGATTGATAATGATAGCAAAAAATATCAAATTATGAATAATAAAGAGAAATTCAATTGTTTTTTATTTAAATATAGATAGAAGAGGGTGCTATATATGAATAATATTCATATACTTCTTTTACATGTGTCATCTTAAGATGGTTTCTTAGTCTATGTGTGATCATCATTCTGTGGTGCTTTCGCACTTTTTTGCACGTCTCACATTGTTATTTATTATTAGCAGTTAATTAATATTTAATTTAAATTTTTAATTTTTAATTTCAAGTTTTCTAATATCTTTTATCGTAATTAACTACTATTTAATTTGTAAATCTGAATCCAAACTATTCGGCTTATCGTGTATCAGTTAAGTTTATTTGTGATATAATTAGATTAAATCCTATCATATACTTTATTATATTAGTGAATCCTTTTTTTATGTATCCTTAAGAGGTTTTCTTTGTCTGACTCATTTTCTATGGTGCTTTTCTGCTTCTTTTTACACATGTCGCATTCTTTTTTGCTATCTGGGATTAATTCTAATTAATATTCGATTTAATATTTAAATTTTGAGTTTTGAGTATCACAATTAACTATTATTCAATTTACAAATGTGAATTCAATCTCTCGAGCTTATCGTGTATCAGTTATAATTATTTGTGATATGATTAGTTTAAATCCTATAATGTACTTTACCTATATTTTGAATTCGCTATTCATATTAAATTCAAATGTTTGTTATTGATAAACTTAAAATTTGAATACCTTTAATTTTGATACCTATTACCAGGTTGATAAATATAATATCAATAAAACTAATAATACGTGCAACACACTGCAACTATTATATCATGAAAATTTTATCTATTAGTTTTTTTTACTCTTTCGTAAATTTAAAAGTCATTTAATTTGAAATATGAGTTTAAACTTTTTAATTAATTTTAGTCTATCAAAAAATCTATTTTAAATAGAAAATAATTATTTTATTTATTAATTTTGTATTTTTCTATTCTGAATATAACGTGCGACTTCAAACTAATTCATTATCATAAATAAAATTTATATGATATTTATACAAAATAGAAATATATTGTAAAGCGATTTGAAACTATAAATTAAAGAAGATTATTATCTAAATTAATATGAATGAACATTTTAGTAAAATTAAATTACATATTAATATATAAATTTTAAACATAAAGTTCATATTTTTTTAATATAAGTTGTGATACATGCATATTATATACTTTAGTTTGAACAATTTGCATATGAAATAACATTGTTTAACTTAATATAGGTGAATACTTAAAAGAAATTACTATGAGTGAAAATATATATGAGTAGAAATTCAACACTAATATAATTTTTTTGATATAAAATTCATATTTTTTAATGTATATCGTGCGTCGTACTGGTCTATATATTATATAGGTTGCTTTGCTTTGAACATTTTACTTGAAGTGTCAATAATTTCTAAGATGTGCAAACTTCTATAACCAACCTAAGAACAAAAATCAAGCTCCACAATGCTATTATTTTTTAAAAATTAATATAATATTTTTAATAGCGGGATGTATTCGAGGGTGGGTGCAACATCCCTCTGCCAATCTCTTAGCCTTTGAAAAATGAGAAAAAACCCTAAATCGATCTGAAAACCCATCAAAGCATGTTATCCCTATCAAAGTTGGTGCGGATTCAGGTTGAATAATAATTAATGCACATTATATGTTCCGTGCATGGCACGGGTCACTATGCTAGTATATATATATATATATATATATGCATATTGTACATCACATACAATGTTTGCCCACGCAAACTAGGATAAGCACACCGTATATACAAAAGTTGAAAGCAATAAAATAAAAGTACAGTAGAGTCATAAATATTATACAGTCATCCAAAAAAACTAAGCTACATGCCTAGCCCATAGAGTCATCACTAAACAAAAAGAAGGGATCCTGACTGCATCAGTCCCAAAGTCCCTAGCAGAACCTAATCTGACTAGGCTTGCTAAGTCTCCTACACCATCGGTTCCTCAGAACCCTGTCCCTCCAGACCCTCTCCTAGAATTCCCTTCCCCTTATCCAACCTGTGCAGCTGCCTCCTGCCTAACTCGGGCTCTCCAAACAACCAGGTCGACAAGGGAAAAGGGCATGAGACTACCCCCAGGCAGTGCATAAGAGATGGGAATAGCAGGGATTGTTGTGTCAACCACCATAGCGGTTGTCTCCTCAACAGGTGCTCCTCCAGCTGGCACCTCTTGATCTGGACAGGGTCATCTCACTGTGCTCTTCCTAGCAGGTTGTCTTGTCCTACGAAAGTACCTCCTGCAAGGCAGAGTACTTGTCCCTCTCTGCTCTGTCTCTGGTCCCACCGGCTCTTCTGGCACTGTCTCTGAACGTCCTGCTTCCTGCGGCACTGAGTCCTGCCTCCTCCAACGCTTTCTCAACTTGTGAATAGGCATCTGTACATCCAAGACTAAGTTCTCCTCTACCCATCTCTGTGGGCCTCCAGACATAGTCTCCAGGGACATTATATTTCCAACATAAGTCCCCCACTGAGTATGCTGGTTAATCACCCACCCGCTACCCTCTCCCCCCCGGGGACAGTTGCTAATCCGTCTGGTCCGGATCAACTAACTATGATGGGGATCTATCTATATGAATCATGTTCAGGCAATGGTGAAAAACACTCTTTTGCGAGTTATACAAATATCACAAAAATAACTATTAATTAAGAAATAAATAAGGAATCATACACATCACACATATCAACACCAAACAATATATCATCATACAAGATATATTATAATGCATGTCACTTCTATTTCCCTCTCAAACACCGGTGTAATGCTCCTAGGATACTTTTCTTTTTCCCGAACAATATTGAGCGATCGGCTGCAGCAGACTTAACAAACTTATCAGATAGTCCATCCAGACTTCATGATAATCATTCAAATAAGCTACATTTAAAATATAGTACAGAATCATGAATAGGCAAGTCAGTCAGATTTATCCAAGCTGGGTTATGCGACATGCCTCGGCTCAGGGGTTATTACTTAGACTGGCCATTAGAGGGGTTTCGCAATCTGGATAATCCCAATAGGCATATGTGGCCCAACTATTACTATTATCAACCCTCTCTGGGTTGTATGCTCGTCTCGTGGCCTCTGCCAAATCTCTTCAATGCAAATGACATATAGTATTTTGCACACACACAATACATCACAATTACTCTTTATCGCTTTGGTTTCTCTTGTAATCCTTTTGAATATCTTCTCTTTGTTACCTCTTGTAACTTTCAATATATGACTTTATCTCTTAGTCATTTTATAAATTCTCTTCTCTTTGGGTATCTCAACCAATTTCTCTCTCTGGTTCACAAAACCGATTTTACCGTTTTACTTTCAAAAATTGATATAAAATACTTAGACTAATGTAAAGTCAAAATAAATATTTTTCCCTTAAAAAGACATTAATTTATGAGTCTTTAAGCATAAATTTTACAAATTTCGAGTTTGGAAGATTTATTAAAATACCTGACACTTTCACAGGTGTGAGAAAAATCACAGCGATGGTATGAACCAGTCTGTTTTCCAGTTTTCTGTTTTCTAAATAAAATTCGATTTTCACACCCTTTTCCTGGAAACCACACCAGAGGTGTAAACTGGTCTGTATTTACTAAAATCCATTGAGTTAGAAACTTCATTTTAATTTTTTTAAAAATACCACACCTTTTAATTTGAATTAATTAGGTTAAAAACAAGACATTTGGGCTCTAGATATTATGACTTTTCTACCAAAAGTTCACTTTTAACTTAATAAGTTATTATTAAAATCTTTATTTGAAGTCCGTTGGAGATTTATTTTTTTTGAAAAGTGAATTAATCAAAAGTCCTAAACAAAACTTTGGACTTTGTATCTACTTTATCTCTTTCAATCACATTTACTTTATTCTCATGTCCTCTACATATCTCATCCTCCAAAATGCTTGGGTCTCATGTTCAATTATCATGAATTAATTCATTTTATCTTTCTCAAATCTCCAATCATCAATCATCAAGCATAACATCATGATAATAACAAAGCAATAAAACTACTTTAAATATTATAACCTCAAATTGAATAAAGAGAACATAGAAAATAAAGAATAGCAAGAGGACAATTAGCAGAAGCCAAAATGACATCAAGAATATGGACAAATCATAGAATAACATCAACATCAAGCATAGAACAATATCACCATCAAGCATAGAATAACATCAACATCAAGTATAGAATATATCAACATTAAGCATATAAACAAAAGTTATAACCACATAGATGTCATCATCAAACACTTTTCACATCATGATCAATCAATAAAAATCATCACTTGATTAAAACTATATCTTTTCTAAAAAGATCATCACTTTAATAAAAATTATTACTTTTCAAGAAAAAGATCATCTTTTTAATAAAAATTCTTACTTTCCAAAGAAATCACCACTTGATCAAAATCATCACTTGAGTAAAGATCATTACTTTTCATAAAGCTCACTTCTTTAATAAGAAAAATTATAACTTTTCATGAAGATCATGACTTTAACAAAAATCATGGCTTTTGGAATGATCAAGTCATTCTGTTTAAGTTTGATTCTCAAGTTCTCTAAGAAATCATAGACAAACAAACACAAATAGCACACAAAAATCCTATAACTCATTAAGAGAGATTTCCCCTTACCTTTTGTCATTTCCTTTTTGAGTAAAGATCCTAGTCTCTTGACCACCTCTTACTCGTTGGTCGCCACCTTAAAAATCAAGACATGAACATCGCCAAAAACACTAAAATAAGATTCTTTCAACCTTCAAGAAAAGAAGAACTAGAGATGAAGATTATTTCTTTTCAAACCCTTGTTACCAAGAACCAAGAAAAGAAGAAAAATCAAGGCTTGGATTAAAGATCCCTTTACCTTCACAAGCTTGTGTTCCTTCAAGACAAAAATG
Source organism: Glycyrrhiza uralensis (assembly GCA_030159175.1). Lineage (NCBI taxonomy): Eukaryota > Viridiplantae > Streptophyta > Magnoliopsida > Fabales > Fabaceae > Glycyrrhiza > Glycyrrhiza uralensis. The sequence continues at coordinate 28,174,945 of BRZY01000003.1, forward strand.
AATCAAACACACTTTTAGATATATGAACTTGATGATCATGAATAACAAAGAAGATCTAATGGATTGAGATGAGAAAGCAACCTTAGTTGCTTGAAGATCAAAGATCAAATGCTTTGGAAAAGTGGAAGAACACTTTGAAGAACTCTTGAAACTTTGAGAGAAAAATGGAATAGATGATTTTTGGAAAGAGAATGGAAATGAGAAATGAAGCAAGACCATTCTCTCACTCCCTTCTATCTCACGGCCAAGTCCTCCCCCAAGGGAGACTTGGATAAGCTTGCCAAAATATCATAATTACTCTTAATCAATTTTTGGTAAATAGATAAATCAAGAAATTATTCTATTGGTCCCTCCTTATGACTCACCCCTTAAGAATGAACCTAGTCCCCTTCATGACCTCAAGGAGGGGCAGTTTTTGGCTGAGAAGATATGGGAGGATAAGATCAAATAATTACTATGGTTTAAGCTAGGTTTGATCCTATATGGTTAAAACTATTCCTACAAGACTTGTTTGTGTGCATGGCTTACATGGCTCACATGGGTCAGCCTAAGCCACGAAATTAATGAGCTAAAACGGCTTTGAGTTGGCTTGCTTTATGGCTTGGTAATTAAATATCTGACTTAGGGGCAAAACGGTCTTTTTACCGAAAAAGTAATCATTACTATTTTTCTTATGATATCATTACCCCTACATTATCATTCCTCTACTGGTAAATGATTTATAACCTCCTAACTTTATTTCTGGGGCTTTACTGATTTTTTCGATACTGCTATTTTTTACCCATATACCCGCCGTAAGGTCAAAATAGTCAACTTTTCAGAAAATTCCAGAAAAATTCCTATAATTCGTAAATATTGTAAAAACACTATTTGGTTCGTCGATATATTTTTCTAACTTGTTATGGTCTCCAAACCCACTCGCAGTTCAGCCTACTCAAACTACAGGGACCAGAACGATACTATTTCTTATTTGTAACTCAGAAAAATCCCAAATAAATTTCTAAAATCTTCAAATATTATAAAATTGCCATTGGTATCCGTAAGTTTAACCATAAATCGTATTCCGTTTTATTATCAACGTCAGACTTAAACTACTAACTTCTCAGATCACAAGGGCTTTATCTAAGGAATTAACTTTCCTAACAAAATGTTTAATAAATCACACACACACACACACACACACACACACACACACACACACATATATATTAAAACATAATAAAGACGGAAATCTAAAAATACGGACTTTACAATTCTCCCCCTCTTAAATAATTTTGTCCTCGAAATTGCGTATCTAAAACAACTCTGGATGCTGCTCTTGTATCTTGTCCTCTAATTCCCACATTGCCTCACCGGTAACACTGTCCCAAATAACTTTGACCAAAGGAATTTGCTTATCCCTAAGTTGCTCGATCCTCATATCGTCGATCCGCACAGGGCGTGCTTCATAAGTCAGGTTGTCTTTTAATTGTACGACATTAGGCTCAATCACATGAGACAAATCGGGTACATACTTTCTCCGTTGTGAAACATAAAAAACATCATGAAGATTTGAAAGAAATGGTGACAAAGCAATTTTATAAGCAACAAGACCTATCCGACGAAGAATTTGGTAGGGTCCTATGAATTTCGGAGTGAGTTTTCTAGATTTGATAGCTCTACCAACCCCAGTCTTCGACGTGACTCTTAGAAAAAAGTGTTCGCCTGCCTGAAATTCAAGGGGCCTCATTCTCTTGTCAGAGTAACTCTTTTGTCTACTTTGTGTCACTCGCATTCTCTCTCTAATCTGTTTCACTTTCTCTGTTGTTTCCTGCACAAATTCTGGTCCTACAATCAGATTCTCTCCATCCTAATACCAACTCAAGGGTGTTTGGCATTTTCTCCCGTACAAAGCCTCATACGGTGTCATTCCTATGCTAGAATGATAACTGTTGTTATATGTAAACTCTAACATCCATTTTTGTGATTAACTGTTCTTATTTTGTCTTATATGAATTTTTGCAATATAAATATTTTGAGATTTATTTTTTGCTTAAAAATAGGATTTAAATATGTATGTTTGTGAATACTTCTGAAAACGATTAATTTTCAGCTTCTGTCAAGTTTAGTTGCAACGTTCGTTTCTTTATTTATCCGTCTCTATTCTGTTTTATATGAATTCTTGTGGCATAAATGTTTTGAGATTTATTTTTGGCTTAAAATTAGGGATAAAATACACGTATTCCAGAATACTTCTGAAACGGTAGTTTTTCAATCAACGTCGGGTCTTTTTACAGAAAATGGTTTACGTCTAATTGACGGAAAATGATTTAAATATCTTGAATATGTCAAATCAATACAGAAAACAAACTTCTTTCACAAAAGTTGGTTCTTTTAATATTTATGATTTTCTGGAATTTTTCTAAAATTTTTAGAAAACTTTTAAAATTTACCGAAAACAACACTAACCGGGGGGTGTATAGCGTAAAAATCATGTTTTGCGGTATAAAAATTTCGTGACAAAGGTCCACAATAATTTATATTTTATTTTTAATTATTTATTTGAGAATTTTAGAAATTATTCTGAGTAAGTTTTGAAAATACCATTTTTTGCTTTAATTTCGGAGTTATACCTGCGAAATGGTAAAAATCGAAGAGATTGCACTATCAATAACTTCGAAAATCATACCTTGAATTTGTTATCAACTTTCATGATATTTTCAAGCTATCTCATTGGTTCTCACACTGTAAATTAATTTTGAGAATTTTTGATGACATTTTTTCCCTTGATTTCTATCCTTTTTCATACAAACTCTAGGGTCACTTTGATAAAATCACCTCTCCTTCTTTCCAGCTAGTTTTGTGCACCCCTTTAAGGCTCATGGAGGATCTAGGGGCTTCTCAAAGCTTCTAGGGTTTCTGTGGGACATGGTTTTTCAAAAACTAGGTTTTAGATCAAATGGTTTTTCCTTTTTTCTAAGACATGGTTTTGGATGAAAATCATGAGCTCAAAACCACCCCCTTGGCTGCCTCCAAGCACTATAAATAGAGGGGAGAGGCTTCATTAAATCCTTATCCCAATTCTTGATTCATTTCAAGAGTTCTCTCTTTGCTTGTCAAAGTTCTTGAGTTTTGAAGCTTTGATCTTCAAAGTTTGGAGGTAAGGGGAAAATTGGTGAGAATTTTGAAGAGATTATCCACTTTTGTGGTTTATGTGTTATAGCTTTATTAATTGTTTTATAGCTTTTATTTAATTATAGTAAGATTATAATGGCAAGATTGGTATATGCATTATAACTATTTTATAGCTTTTTAATTATGTGCTTTTATAGTAAGGTTATAATGGCAAGATTGGTATATGCCTTATAATCATTTATTTAAGCTTTATAATTGTTTTATGGCTTTAATTTAATTGTTTTGAGCTTTAAAATTTGTAGTGTTATAATGCCTAAATTGTGAAAACCCTGATATTGTCTATCATTGATATACAAGATGATGGTTAAGATAAATGGTTTATTAGTGTTGTTCTGTCTAGGAAAGACAAAGGTTTTTGAAGGGGTCTTAGCTCACCTTCTCTTTCCTGGGAACCATACCTATACGCCGTTTGGGGAAATCTTAACCTAGGAACCCGGTATATATGTGACTAAGATAAATTGGGAAAGATAGTGTAACGGTAAAGGATTCTTGGTGAATTCTACTGTTATATTATCTGTTGGAAAGTTAGTGTAACGGTAAAAGATTCTCGGTGAATTATACTGTTATATTATCTAGTGAAAACTAATAAGGTAACATGAGAAGTAATTTCATTAATTAATTATGAGCTGGAAAAACACTCTTATTTTTTGGGTTTTTAGATAAAGACTAAAAAGGTGTGCTTGGTAGTGTTATATGGTTATATGTTTTATCTGAAATATGTGATTCTATGTTTTTAATTTAGAAGGGTGATTTTGTGTTTATTTGAGATATGTGATTTGGTATTCTTATATTAGAAATGTGATTATATGTGATGCTAGTTTCATTTGAGATAATACGGTTTTGGGTTTATTTGAGAGTTAAGTTGTAAGTTGGTGTCTGTGGTTACAAAGTAAAATCTCCAGGAGTAGTGGGCAGAGTTCTCGTGGCTGCGTACCGAAATTCCTAAAGTAAAATCTCCAGTAGTAGCGAGTGACTTACTCGTGGGTGTGTCCCGAATTTAAGTGTAAAATCTCTAGGACTAGCAGGTTGAAAGCTCGTGGCTGTGTGCCGAAATTGCTAAAGTAAAATCTCCAGAGTAGCGAGTGACTTACTCGTGGGTGTGTCCCGAATTTAAGTGAAAGTCTCCAGGAGCAGCGGGTTAATTACTCGTGGGTGTGTCCCGAAAGTTATTGAGTAAAATCTCCAGGGGTAACGGGCTAAGTGCTTGTGGGTGTGTCCCGAAAGTTATTAAGTAAAATCTCCAGGAATAGCGGGTAGAGTGCTCGTGGGTGTGTCCCGAAAGTATAGAGAGTTTATGTGATAGTACCATACCGGTTTACCAATTCCTTGAGATATATATTACCATGTAGAATTCTCTGTTTAAGATGTTGTATGTCTAATGTGTTATGTGAAATTTATGTGATACCTGTATATGATTTCTTTTGAGGATGAGCATAGCATTAATTGTATGTTATATCTGTTGTGTGTTGCCTGTATGTTCTCTTCTTATATATTTCAATAATAAGGATTTTTACCCTTGCCTACTTTCCATGTTGTTTTGGTACATGGTTGAGTAGATATTTTCCCAAGGAGTGGGCTAAGTCTTAGGAGAGGATCTGAAGGAGGTTGCTGCGCGAATTTATAGAGATTCCGAGAAGAATCGGTGTTACTATATTGTTTTGAGTAGAGGTCTAGAGATTTGACCGGCTCAGATGTTCACTGTATAAACTACTTTGAGTATCTTGAATTTTCTTTGTAAACTTCGATAATTTCATATATGAGATGAGATTCCCTTCACAAGTGTATCATCTTACGTTTTCACATTTAAAACCTTTCGTAAAGAATTTGGGAAACATATTCCCCATCCTTCTCATTATTTAAATGGAAGAAAAATTTTACACGCATTTTCGGAGAAGGACTATTGAGCTTTCATCAAATATTTTCTAAGTTATTTTGAAATTCTTGGTTACTATGGTGTAATATCCTTTTTGGAGAAAGAGTGTTACATTTTGTGGTATTAGAGCCTGGTTTGAGTCTTTTGGGTACTGTTGGGTATAGGTTTACTGTATTCCGTTGTGTGAACTATGATGAGTTGTGTGTGCTGTGTGAAATTGTGTGAATTCTGTGTAAATCTTGATTGTTTGTTTGGTTTATATTGTTTTGGGAAAATCTGGTGACGAAGTTGTACTAGAATGGGACAGTACAACTGAGAAATCCACGACTGTACTGGAATGGGACGATACGGTTTAGGAGAACTTAGTAAGATTAATCGGTAACGATACTGTACAGGTATGAGACTATACAGGAAAGGATGACCTTCTGAGAAGCATGTAAGTGAGGACAAAACATGTGGTTGGAATCCGTGTTGGTTTGTAGGGATAAAGTCGTAAATCTGAAGGGAGCCAGGTGATTTCGGGATAATATAGACTTGGGTGAAGCTGTTTGATTGTTTTTTGTGTGAAATTTTGTGTGTAGTATTCAATTTTAAGGGTTTCTTGAGTGGGTTCTAAACTTAGTTTTACATGGGTAGTTGCCTTGTAGGAAACCATGTCAAGAAGAGGAAATGAAAACAATGCAGATCTGGCAAATGCCATACGAGAGATGGCATCGACCTTAGGACAAAGAGAAGGAAATGGGCAGGGATTGGCAGACTTTCGTCGTGCCAAACCAACCTAGTTCAAATGAGGTTTTGACCCGGAAGGGGCGGAATTATGGATACAAGAGTTAGAGAAGATCTATATAGCTATGGCATGTACAGAAGAACGAAAGGTGACGTTCGCTGTATACATGATGGTAGGCGATGCTGAGTTATGGTGGCATGGGGTACGTCAACTGTTGGAGGTTGGAGAAATACCCATTACCTGGGCTCTTTTCCGTGAACGATTTCTAACTAAGTACTTTCCTACGTCCGTCATAACAAGGAGATGGAGTTCTTGAGCCTGAAGTAGGGGAAATGTCTGTTGGAGAGTATGCAGCTAAGTTTGAGTCGCTCTCCAAGTTTTCCCCATACTTTCAGATGCATCCGGATCCTTTATGGAAGTGTAAGAAGTTTTAGGAGGGGCTGAAGTATGACCCGAGGGAGGCAATGGCGCCTTTGAAGGTTGAAGAGTTTGGAGAGTTGATAGAGCATTACTCTATGATAGAGGAGACTAAGAGGGGAAAAGAAGTAGTGAATAAGGATTCTGGACCGTCTTGGTTCGATAAGGGAAAAGACAATCAGATCAGAGGAAACTGTACGATAGACTACTAGGAAACCAACAATTATACAAGATTACTGCACCTGCTTTTTGTGGTATGGGGAGAAATAATACGAATGGTCAGAGAGATACCCGAAAATGTTTTAGGTGTGGAAGACAAGGTCACTTAGCTGACACTTGTCAGGGAAATGTGGTTACCTGTTTTCAGTGTGGACAAACTGGACACACAGCAAGAAACTGTCGGACGGTGAAGGGTGCACCGGTTCCAAACAACGCTATTACTAGAAGACCAACGACCACTGGAAGAGTTAATATTCTGACCACTACACAGGCAATGTACATGACGGCTCTTGATGAGGAGATCAATTGAAGACTTTCTGTGGGTTTTTGGGATTCATGGATGATGTTTTGCTTTATAGATTTAGGTATCCTTTAAGTTACCTATAGGTTTGGGTCATGAGGACTTACAAGTCCATATGTACTTTTGGAAACATTCCTAGGGTTAGGACCTATTACGAATTTCTTGTGCTCGTTGATTTTATATAAATATTTGAGTATTTGGTTGCATTAATATCGTGTTGATTGAGTATGTAGATTATGTTCTCTGAAACTTGTTTATATAAATGTGATTGGGGTGACAATATTATTAGTCATGAAACTATTATTGCTTTCTTACTACTTAAGGTCAAGCTGTGAATCTGATCAACTCATTAGCTTGCTGGTAGCAATGAGATAACAATGATATTTGGTATGATATGATAAGTTAATCCCTAAGTATAAACTGCAAATTTTGAGGACGAAATTATTTTAAGATGGGTAGAGTTGTAACATCCGTTTCTCTGATTAACAGTTCTTATTTTGTCTTATATGAATTTTTGCAATATAAATATTTGGAGATTTATTTTTAGCTTAAAAATAGGATTTAAATATGCTTGTTTGAGAATACTTCTGAAAATGATTAATTTGCAGCTTCTGTTAGGTTTAGTTGCAACGTTCGTTTCTTTGTTTATCCGTCTCTATTCTATTTTATATGAATTCTTGTGGCATAAATGTTTTGAGATTTATTTTTGGCTTAAAATTAGGGGTAAAATACACGTATTCTAGAATACTTCTGAAACGGTAGTTTTTCAGTCAACGTCAGGTCTTTTTACAAAAATTACGTCTAACTGCCGGAAAAGGATTTAAATAGCTTGAGTGTCTCAAATCAATCCAGAAAACAAACTTCCTTCACAAAATTTGGTTCTTTTAGTATTTATGATTTTCTGGAATTTTTTTGAAATTTTTGGAAAACTTTCAAAATTTACCTAAAACTACGCTAACCAGGGGGCGTATAGCGTAAAAATCTTGTTTCACAGTATAAAAATTCCGTGACAAAGGTCCACAACAATTTATATTTTATTTTTAATTATTTATTTGAGAATTTTAGAAATTATTCAAACTAAGTTTTGAAAATACCATTTTCTGCTTTAATTTCGAAGTTATACATTTGAAACGGTGAAACCGAAGAGATTGCACTATCAATAATTTCGAAAATCATACCCTGAGTTTATTATCAACCTTTCATGACATTTTCAAGCAATCTCATTGGTTCTCATGCTTTAAATTAATTTTGGGAATTTTTGATGACATTTTTTCCCTTGATTTCTATCCTTTTTTCATACAAACCCTAGGGTTGCTTTGATAAAATCACCTCCCCTTCTTTCCATCCAATTTTGTGCGCCCCTTTAAGGCTCATGGAGGATCTAGGGGCTTCTCAAAGCTTCTAGGGTTTTTGTGCGACATGGTTTTTCAAAAACAAGGTTTTAGATCAAATGGTTTTTCCTTTTTTTTAAGACATGGTTTTGGATGAAAATCATGAGCTCGAAACCACCCCCTGGCTGCCTCCAAGCACTATAGATAGAGGGGAGAGGCTTCATTAAATCTCATTCCAATTCTTGATTCATTTCAAGAGTTCTTTCTTTGCTTGTCAAAGTTCTTGAGTTTTGAAGTTTTGATCTTCAAAATATCTCTTTTCTTCAAAGTTTGGATGTAAGGGAAAAATTCTTGAGAATTTTGAAGAGTTTATCCACTTTTTGGTTTTATGTGTTATAGCTTTATTAATTGTTTTGTAGCTTTTATTTAATTATAGTAAGGTTATAATGGCAAGATTGGTATATGCCTTATAACTATTTTATAGCTTTTTAATTATGTGCTTTTATAGTAAAGTTATAATGGCAAGATTGGTATATGCCTTATAATCATTTATTTAAACTTTATAATTGTTTTATGGCTTTAATTTAATTGTTTTGAGCTTTAAAATTTGTAGTGTTATAATGCCAAAATTGTGAAAATCCTGATAATGTCTATTATTGATATACAACGTGATGGTTAAGATAAATGGTTTATTAGTGTGGTTCAGTATAGGAAAGACAAAGGTCTTTGAAGGGGCCTTAGCTCACCTTCTCTTTCTTGGGAACCATACCTATACGCCGTTTGGGGAAATCTTAACCTAGAGACCCGGTATATATGTGACTAAGATAAATTGGGAAAGATAGTGTAACGGTAAAGGATTCTCGGTGAATTCTAATGTTATATTATCTATTGGAAAGTTAGTGTAACGGTAAAGGATTCTCGGTGAATTCTACTGTTATATTATCTAGTGAAAATTAATAAGGTAACATGAGAAGTAATTTCATTAATTAATTATGAGCTGGAAAAACACTCTTGTTTTTCAGGTTTTTATATAAAGACTAAAGAGGTGTGCTTGGTAGTGTTATATGGTTCTATGTTTTATCTGAAATATGTGATTCTATGTTTTTAATTTATAAGGGTGATTCTGTGTTTAATTGAGATATGTGATTTTATATTCTTATCTGAGAAATGTGATTATGTGTGATGCTAGTTTCATTTGAGATAATATGGTTTCGGGTTTATTTCAGAGTTAAGTTGTAAGTTAGTGTTTGTGGTTACAAACTAAAATCTCCAGGAGTAGCGGGCAGAGTGCTCGTGCCTATGTGCCGAAATTTCTAAAGTAAAATCTCTAGGAGTAGCGAGTGACTTACTCGTGGGTGTGTCCCAAATTTAAGTGTAAAATCTCCAGGAGTAGCGGGTTGAAAGCTCGTGGTTGTGTGCTGAAATTCCTAAAGTAAAATCTTCAGGAGTAGCGAGTGACTTACTCACGGGTGTGTCCTGAATTTAAGTGAAAGTCTCCAAGAGCAGCAGGTTAATTACTCGTGGGTGTGTCCCGAAAGTTATTGTGTAATATCTCCAGGGGTAACGGGCTGAGTGCTCGTGGTTGTGTCCCGAAAGTTATTAAGTAAAATCTCCAAGAGTAGGGGGCAGAGTGCAACACTCTTTCTCATTAAAAGATATTACAACATAAGTAACCTTATTTATCGAAAATAATTCTAATCTTTATTTTTTTTAAAAATCTCTTTTAATTATTTCAAGCCTATTTTGAAAATGAGTATAATTTTTTTTCCTTTTAATTCTTGAAAATTATTTTCACTTGAAACTCTCACTTACACTGTTTAGATTTTGAAACTTATTTATGTCTAACGTCTTACTGTAAAACTAGATAAACCTTATCTGAATGAATAATGTACATCATATACAATACTGGTCCAAAGTTTTACCAGTACATCAAACCTAACAGCTAGTAATGTCATAGCAAATAGTACAGTCATCCGGCAAGGATAATAATAACAGTCTGCCCCAAATTAGCCTAAGCCAGTCGTCTCCGCTCACCCCCAAAAGACTATCTAGCCAAAAGCCACTCCAGACGATAGTCTTCTTCATTCCTCCGTCCTGGTTAATTCACTTGACTAGTGGTACATCTATATGAATCATGTTCCAAAGAGCACAAAACATATAGGCAAGGGTGAAAAATCCTCATACACAGAATATAAAGCATAGTGACAACAGGTAAGAATAAAATAAATCAGACTTATCAAACATAATCGTCATTAAACATTATAGTACCATTTACCTTTTCTCAGCACAAAAGTATATACTCTCTCTTCTAATGCGACATTCTCATATACACAAGGAAAATCATCATAGTTACAACACATAATTCAGTATCAAGCAATATATCATTACACAGATATATTTAAAATGCATGACACTTCTATTCCCCTCTCAACACCGGTGTAATGCTCCATGGAGACTTTTCTCTTCCTCAACAACATTTAAGTGATAGGCCACAGTCAATCCCTAACATACTGTTCAAGGCTAAACTACTAGTAAAGTCCAAGACAGTATTCAGGAAAGCCATGTTTAAGTCAAAATTGTTCAAGGCTAAACAACCAGTAAAGTCCAAGTAACAATTATTTAATGCTCTCAGTGACACCACATCACAAATAGGTCAGTCAGTCAGATTTATCCAAGCCGGGTGCTCTACTCGATCTCGGCTCGCTGAGAGTCACCAAGCGGCCATTGAGATTTTTCGAAACCTGGATAATCCCAGTAGGCAATTGTAGCCCAGCCGTACCCTATTTCCAACCCCTCTCTGGGTTGTAGCTCATCTCATGGCCATCCGCCAAAATCTCTTTCTCTTTATGCAAATGACGTAGCATATTGCACACAAAGTCAATCACAATCAATTTCATATTGATTTCTCATGCACAACTCTATGTTACCACTTGTAACATTCTCAATCTCTTCTCAATGTTACCTCTTGTAACAATCACACATAACCTTCTCTCTTGGTTATGGAATAATCATCTCTTTTTGATTATTTCAATCAAAACATCTCTTTATTAGTCTTTGTCTTTTTAACAAAAATGTAATTTTTCTAAATCCATTGTTTAAGTTCAAAAATTAATTAACTAAAATACTTACCAACCTTTAGATTTAAAATGTCATTTTTCTCTTAAACATATTTGTTTAAAAAGCTGGAAAAAAAATATAATTTTCGCAAAATCCTTGGTTGTCAAAAATCCAGGATCTAGAACTGTTCATAGGCGCGAGGATGTTCACACCCGCGGTGCAGACAGTTCTGTCCCCTGTTTTCCAGTTTTCCACAACTTCGAAAATTCACACACCCAGGGCATGACAGATTTGCGATTTTCCATCATAAAACCATTTGGAGTTATTCTTAACATGATTTAGCTTATTTAGAACCAATTAAACATAGAGACATTCTCTTGACTTAACTCAAAAGCTCAATGTTTATGATCAATCACAAGCCATCTTATGCTCATCCATGATCAAAGATTAAAACTATGTCACCAAGCTTTAATAGTCATCTCAACAACAACCACTCAATTGATTTCAATCAAAACATAGAACCAAAGTCACCATAGAACAACATAGAGCAAAGTCATCTCACACAACACAATTACTTTCCCCAACAAAGAGCAATTCACATCAAAGGTAGCCTAATCTTATTCACCCCTAGGTCAAACAATCCAAGACTATCATCAAGCAAGTTTTTTTCATGACCAAGCCAGTCAAAAGAGTTCATATTAATATAAACACAACTCAAGGATCATCCATAGCCATAGGAATAAAAGAGCACATAACTTAATGTTCAACATCCACTCTATGTTAAATTAGCATCATCTTAATCAAACTAATACAAACATGACACTCATATGTCGGCTTTTTTGTAACAGTACCACTTTTGAAAAAATTAATTTGCCATTTACCACTGTTTTTTTTAATTAGGTTTCTACCACTATTTTCGTTTTAAGTAAGAAGTCCTATTTCCAAAACCGGACTTCTCACTATGTTTTTATTTTTTTTTCAAAAATGCTTATGAGAAGTCCTATCCCCTAAAAAGGACTTCTGAACATGTTTTTTTTATTTTTTTTCAATTTTTTGTTTAATTTTGACGGTTTAGGGTTTAGTTAAGGTGGTTTATGGTGTTAAGTGGTTTGTGGTTTTAGGGTTTAAGTGGTTTTAAGATTTTGGGGTTATTCAAATTTATTTATTTATTTTGTTTATTAATTCAATTTATTATTTAATAATTACTACAATTAAGCTAGTTTAGGACTTAATAGTAAATAATAATACAATAAAATGATTACATTAAAATTATAAAAGGGGTACAACGATCCACATTTCTTACTCCTGTGTAGAATGTCTAGGATTGTAATTAGGACATCTATTCCTACTATAACCCTCATTTCGAGACAGTCCACACCTTTTAGGGTGACGACGCCTTTCTACCTGATCCATGTCAGTGCGAATGCGGGTAGATTGTGGATGACCTTGTGGTAGCCTCCGCATTTGTGGATCGTGGCACACTTGAGGTCCAGTATATTCTGGCCAATATTCTTCGTTGGGCAACACACTGAACTCTTCGTGGTAAACGTTGAAGATGTTTTCCAACTTCTACACAGGAGGCACATATTGTACCTATCTACTTCACCACAACTGCAAGACCCGCATAGTTATGTATAGAACCCTCCAGATGTTGGACCTAGTATGCCCACACAACGGCGTCCACGACGTACTACACGCCGACAACTCTGCCCCCTTGTTGCTTTCACTCCCTCGTAACAACACTTCGACCCACCTCGCCATTCATTTTATTGTATTATTATTTACTATTAAGTCCTAAATTAACTTAATTGTAGTAATTATTAAATAATAAATTGAATCAATAAATAAAATTAATTAATTAATTTAAATAACCCCAAAATCCTAAAATCATTTAAACCCTAAAACCACAAACCACCTAACACCATAAACCACCTTAACTAAACCCTAAACTGTCAAAATTAAACAAAAACTTGAAAAAAAAATAAAAAAAAATGTGTTCAGAAGTCCTGTTTGGGGGATAGGACTTCTCATAAGAATTTTTGAAAAAATAAAAATAAAAATATAGTGAGAAGTCCGGTTTTGGAAATAGGACTTCTCACTTAAAACGAAAACAGTGGTAGAAACCTAATTAAAAAAAACAGTGGTAGATGGCAAATTAATTTTTTCAAAAGTGGTACTGTTACAAAAAAGCCCTCATATGTCAACTAAGCCTTAGAAATCTTGTATAAGAAAATTTTCCCTTACCTCCTTCCTCTTGCTTAGGTATGACAAGCCCTAGCTTCAAACCCTTTTCTTCTTCTTCTTGATTTCTCCCAAATAACTTGATAGCTTGTAGATCCCAAAATCAAGAGCAAACCCTTGGAAAATTTGATTAACTTGGATTAAAATTTTGGAAAGAAAAGCTTAAAGTATGGCTATGGTGTAAGAGCAAGATGAAAAATATGAAGCAAGATTCTCCTTCTTCCTCTCCTAATTTCGTGCAGCCTCCCCCCAAGGGAGGAGTTGAATAAGCTTAAAACAAACTAAGGTTAAAGCATGGTTAAAATGGAACCAAACTAGGTTAGTTTTTAACTATGATTTGTGTAATTAAATTAAATCAATGGCTAAGATGTTCTCTCCAACAAATGAAGTGCCAAATCAAGGGTCCATATTGCACAAGATGGTTGCATGGCTCTTTGGTAATTTAATCCAAACTTAAGGGCAAAACCGAAAGGGCAAAATGGTCATTTCCTCACTTGGTAATTAACTATTTAAGTTAAGGGCAAAATGGTCTTCTCCCATAAATCAAGAAAATTCTAAACTCTTCTACAAGAGTGCAGGTCGGTTCTGGGCTGGTCCAAAGTTGAGGTAAATAATTTTTCACTTTTAACCATGGTAAAAGGTAAATTATGATAATAAACTGCGGTAACTTATGCGGTTCAGGGTTTAAATTGTTCAAAAATAACCTATTGATGTAAAAAACTCTCATGATCCTTATGAGAAGCCAAGACCACAAAATCAAAGTGCCAAAAAGGTCTTGGTACCTAGAAATCAAACTCAGAAGCAACATGGTAATTTTTCGGTTTCACCGTAACCCGTAAATTAGGGTTAAACTGCACTTTCTCAGAAAAATCCCAGAAAATTCCTAAAAATCATAAATCTTAGAAGAACACTATTGGTAGCCTTTACATTTGATTTTGGATCATTTTCTAACCTTCTGGTGTAACGTCCGTAATTTTTGATTCTGTTTTAATTTTATTTTAATTGTGTGATGTGTGCTTGTACATGTGTGATATATTTTAGTAAGAGTAATTTCATAGACAAAGTTTCTTTGACATTAGAAAATAGCAGTTTAAGTTGGACGTTGAGATCCAGACAGAGTTTTGTTTACCCGTAAATAGACGGAATGGTGACTTTGTGAAGTAGAAACCCTAGATTTAGGTTAAGAAAGAGATTTGAAGGTACAAATAGTTATTTTATAATATTTGAGGATTTTAGAAATTTATTTGGAAATTTTCTGAGAAACAGAAAATAATATTACCGTTTTGGTCCATGTAGTTTGACTAGGTTGAACTGTGAGTTGGTTTGGAGACCCAAAACAAGTTAAGAAATATTTTTGGAGATGCCAAATGATGTTTTATATTATTTTAGAATTTTAGAAATTATTTTGGGAATTTTTAGAATAGCAGACAAAGAATTGCGGTTTTTGTCCCTGTAGACTGAGAACAGGATAGCAGGAAGAACAGGTGAATGCCAGAAACTTAGGAAATGATCCAAAATCAACCAAAATACTAACCAATGGTGTTTTTACAATATTTATGATTTTTAGAAATTTTCTGGAATTTTTCTGAGAAAGTTCATTTTTACCCTAGTTTACGGGTTACGGTAAAAACCAAAAATTACCGTAATGCTTCTAAGCTTGATCTTTTTGAACCAAGACTTTTGTGGCACCTTATTTTCATGGCTTAGGACTTATTTTAAGGTTCATGAGAGTTTTTACTTCAATAGGTTATTTTTGGACAATTTTTACTATGAAATACAAAAGTTACCACACTTAATTACCTTGGAGACTTACCATTTACCATGGGTAAGGTGAAAAATTATTTTTACCCCCTTGGAATAGTGCTGCGGCAGATTTGAGGAAGGGAAGAATGTGGAGAATTCTTGACTCCATGACTCATGAGAAGTGGCCAATAGGAACAAAGCAATTTACTAACTAGGGTTAGATCATGGTTAAGTGTAATCATGACTTTAAAAAAAATCTTGGATGGTCATAGGAAGGGAGAGGGAGGCCGAGTTTGGGGAGAGAAGGAAAAGGAGAGCTCTTGTTCATTTTCTTTCATCTTGCCTCTACACCATAGCCATAATCCAAGTTGTGCTTTCCAAAATTTTGTCCAAGTTAGCCAAATTCCAAGAGTTGTTCTTAATCTTGTGACCAATAAGCTACCAAGGAACCAAGCAAGAAGAAGGAGAAGGAAGAAGAAGGGAGTGAAGGTTAGGGTTTTCTACAAAAGCTAGGTAAGGGGAAAGTTTCTTATACATGATTTTTAAGGCTTAGTGGACATATGAGAATGATATTGGTATTGGTTTGATTAAGATGATGTTAAATTTACTTAGGGTTCATATTGATTAGTAAGCTATGTGTTCTTTGTTCTTATGATGATGAAGGAGCCAAGAGTTTGTCTTGTGATTGATATGGATTCTCTTGAGTGATTGGGTTATGAAAGTTGTGCTTGATGGTATTTTTGATTGATTTAAAACCTAGAGGAAATAAGACTAGGTTGTCTTGCTTGTGGATCTCTCTTTATTGAGAAAGATAGATTGTATGGTGTGACATAATTTTGGTCCATGTTGGTTGTATGATGACCTTGTTCCATGCTTGAGTTGGATTGTGACTAGGGTTCAATCTTGGCATGATATGATTGATGTTGGTAGGACAATATACGTTTGTGTGATGATTCTCTTGTGTTATTGCCTTGATGATTTTGGTTTATGGCTTGATGAGTATGGAACCATGGTTTGATGTTGAATGATTGTGGCTTGTGATTGATTCAATGATGGTAAACTTTGCTCATTTTTATTCATTTGATCATAACCATGCAAAGAAAAGATTGTTTTGGGTTAAGCTTTGAAAAATCGCAAATCTGCCATGCCCTGGGTGTGGTTATTTTCGTAGTTGGGGAAAACTGTAAAACGGGGGACAGCACTGTCTGCACCGCGGGTGTGAAATATCTCGCGCCTGTGAAACGTTCTGGATCCTGGATTTTGAACAGCCAATGACTTTGCGAAAATGAATTTTTTTCCAGCTTTTTGAACAAATATGCTTAAGAGAAAAATGACATTTTGAATTTAAAGTTTGGTAAGTATTTTGGTTAATTGATTTTAGAACTTAACAATAGATTTGGAAAAATGTATTTTTGTTAAAAGACAAAGATTAATAAAGAAGGTGAATGAAAGAAGAAGAGTCATGTTGATGGAGAATTATGCACAAAGAGATGTGAATATCATGAGAGATGATAATACTATAACCAAGAGTGAAGGTTATATATGATTGTGCAAGTGATAACCTAGTGAAAAGGTTGATGTAATTACAAGAGAAACCAAAGTTTATCAATGCTTGAGAAAATTGTTTTGTATGCTTAATATATGTGTCATTTTGCATAAAGGGAAAGTGAATTGGCAAGAGGCCATGAGATGAGCATTACAACCCAGATGGGGTTGAGAATAGGGATAGTCTGGCCACAGTAGCCTATTGGGATTATCCAGGTTGCGAAACCCCTCAGATGGCCAGGTAGGCGATATCCCCTGAGCCGAGGCAAGTCGCACAACCCTGCTTGGATAAATCTGACGGACTTGACTATTCAGGATATGGTGAGATGTAGTTTATCTGAATGATTACTATGAAGTCTGGTGGGACTCTTTGGTAAGTCTGGTAAGTCTGCTACAACCAATCGCTCAATGGTGTTGGAGGTAGGGAAGTCTCCTTGGAGCACTACGAGGGTGATGTGAGGGGAAATAGAAGTGACATGCATTATAATATATCAGAGTTGATGATGTATTGCTTGATGCCGAGTCCTGTGTTGTGATTGTGATTATTTTCATTCTGTCTGTGAGAATATCTTATTTGCACGGAAACATTTTACTCTTGATTTTGAGAAGGGTAAGTGATAGATAATTTCCTAATATAGCTATGTCTGATAAATATGATATATTTCCTATCTGTTGTCTCTATACTTTATTTTCTGTGTATGAAGATTTTTCACCTTTGTCTATATGTTTTGTGCTCTTTTTGAACATGATGCATATAGATGGATCGCCCGCCGGAGGGGCTAACGAAGGTCTGTAGATTAAGTCTGTTGCCCCTGGGGAGGGGTGGATCGTAAACCCCGAAACCCAATGGGGTACGTACTTAGGGTATGTTACTTCACTAGAGACATATGCGGAGGGACCTTACCGTTGGACAGTGGAAGATATTATATTAGATGTAAAGATGCCCATCCAGGAACTATGGGATACCAGTTTCTTTTGCTGAGCCTGGTGGGAGACCGAGACCTTTTCCCCCTACTGTTATGCCGTCTTGGCGAACACGAGCTCGTCAAGAGGTTAATGACAATAAAGGGAAGGGGAAGCAGATAGTGGAGGAGGAGAGTGATCCGTCAGAGGAGTCTGTGGGGAGTGTTTAGGAGCTGATATTGCGTAGGCTGTTGACTTATCTTTTGGACTTTGTCTTGTTTTTTTGTAGACTGACACTATACCGGTTTGGGCTTATGTTTAGACATATTTTGGATGACTGTATCTTATATTATGTGACATTACCAATTGATCAGTATGATGTACTTGTAAACTTTGGACTAGTAGTATATGTGATATGATGTATATTTGTTATTCGGTAGTTATTTATCTCCTTTTTTTTATGATACGTTACGACATAAATGGATTTCGAAATCTAAATTACGTAAGTGAGAGTTTCAAATTAAAACGAGTTTAAGGATTTAAAGAAAAAAAATTTATACTCATTTTCAAAAATTGACTTGAGATAATTAAAAAGGAACATTTCTTTTAAAATGAAGATCAATATTATTTATCTTTAATTAATCAGGTTACTTATGTTGTAATATCCTTTTATGAGAAAGGGTGTTGCATCTGGTATCCATTTGATCTCCCATTTACCTTGTCCTTAATTCTACAGGGACCAAAACCGCAATTCTTAATCTGCTATTCTAAAAATTCTTAAAAGAATTTCTAAAATTCCAAAATAATGTAAAAACATTATTTGACTCATAAAAATATTATTCCCACTTGTTCTGGCCTCCAATTCCACTCACAATCCATCCTAGTCATACTACAGGGACCAAAACTGTAATTCTTCTTATCCATTTATCAGAAAATTCTCAAATAAATTTCTAAAATCTTTAAATATTATAAAATCAACATTGGTATCCTCAAATCCCCTTTCTAACTCCAACTTAAGGTTTCTTCCTCATAACGCAACCATTCTGACAGTTAAAACACTACCGCTTTTCCGTTTGATTGTTGACATCGAACTTAAACTATTGACCTCTAAGCTCAAGAAAATCACATCTACGGGATTTAGTTTCCTAAAATATATTTAATCCACATAAATCACATATCTCCATATTAAAATATAATAAAGTCAGAAACCTAAAATTATGGATGTTACACAGAGTGCTCGTGGGTGTGTCCCGAAAGTATAGAGAGTTTATGTGATAGTACCATACCGGTTTACCAATTCCTTGAGATGTATATTACCATGTGGAATTCTCTGTTTAAGATGTTGTATGTCTAATGTGTTATGTGAAATTTATGTGATACCTGTATATGATTTCTTTTGAGGATGAGTATAGCATTAATTGTATGTTATATCTGCTGTGTGTTGCCTGTATGTTCTCTTGTGATGTATTTCAATGATAAGGATTTTCACCCTTGCCTACTTTCTATGTTGTTTTGGTACATGGTTGAGTAGATGTTTTCCCAAGGAGTGGGCTAAGTCTTAGGAGACGATCTAAAGGAGGTTGTTGCGCGGATTTATATAGATTCCGAGAAGAATCGGTGTTACTATATTGTTTTGGGTAGAGGTCTAGAGATTTGACCGGCTCAGATGTTCACTGTATAAATTATTTTGAGTATCTTGAATTTTCTTTGTAAACTCTGATAATTTCATATATGAGATGAGATTCCCTTCACAAGTGTATCATCTTACGTTTCCGCATTTAAAACCTTTTGGAAAGAATTAGGGAAACATATTCCCCATCCTTCTCATTATTTAAAACGAAGAAAAATTTTACACGCATTTTCAGAGAAGGACTATTGAGCTTTCATCAAATATTTTTTAAGTTATTTTGAAATTCTTGGTTACTATGGTGTAATATCATTTTTCGAGAAAGGGTGTTACATAAACTCAATCAACGGCAATAGTTCATCCTAACTTTCTCTTTGATCTAACACACAAGCCCTCAGCAAGTCCTCTAGAGACTGAATTGTTCTTTCTGTTTGACCATCTGTCTAAGGATGATAAGCAGAGCTCAATTTAAGCCTAGTCCATAGAGCACTTTGCAAACTCTGCCAAAACCTAGAAGTAAATCTAGGATCTCTATTAGAAACTATGCTAGAAGCAAAATGCTCTTTTTACCGAAAAAGTAATCATTACTCCCTCCGATGCAAAATATAAGCAATATAGTACAAAAACACATAGACCAATGAATGTTTTGAAATTGGATAATCTTAATTAATATTCACTAGTTTCAATTTTTTTTTTCTAAAATTAACCCCTTTGATGTCTCTCGTAAATATGAATATTGTATTAAATGAGTGGTATAATTGGAAAACTAGCATTTAATTTATATGAGAATTGATGAATGTTGTTTATATTTTGGACCAAGAAAAAAATGCATTTGTTGCTTATATTTTGGACCGAAGGGAGTACTATTTTTCTTATGACATCACTACCACTACATCACCATTCCTCTACTGGTAACTGATTTATAACCTCCTAACTTTATTTCTGGGGCTTTACTAATTTTTTCGATATTGCTATTTTTTACCCATATACCCGCTGTAAGGTCAAAATAGTCAACTTTTCAGAAAATTCCAGAAAAATTCCTATAATTTCTAAATATTGTAAAAACCCTATTTGGTTTGTCAAAATATTTTTCTAACTTGTTCTGGTCTCCAAATCCACTCGCAGTTCAGCCTACTCAAACTACAACGACCAAAACGGTACTATTTCTTATCCATAACTCAGAAAAATCCCAAATAAATTTCTAAAATTCTCAAATATTGTAAAATTACCATTGGTATCCTCAAATACTTTTTCCGACTCCAATTCAAGGTCTTTGTCTCACAACACAACTATTCCGTTAGTTTAACCGTAAACTGTATTCCGTTTTATTATCAACGTCAGACTTAAACTACTAACTTCTCAGACCACAAGGGCTTTATCTAAGGAATTAACTTTCCTAACAAAATGTTTAATAAATCACACATTATATATATAGATTAAAACATAATACAGACAGAAATCTAAAAATACGGACGTTATAGCAAGTGAAATCAACGTGGTGTTTAAATAAATTGTGATTTTTGACCAAAAAAAAAATGAATTGTGATTCTTTGATCCTTAATCTGATATTACATGTTTACATGGTGGCTCCACCTTTACAATCCTATGATGTGCAACACCCTTTCTCATAAAAGGATATTACAACATAAGTAACCTTATTTATCGAAAATAATACTAATCTTTATTTTTAAAAGAAAAATTCTCTTTTAATTATTTCAAGTCTATTTCGAAAATGAGTATATTTTTTTTTCTTTCTTTAATTCCTGAAACTTATTTTAACTTGAAACTCTCATTTACACTATTTAGATTTCGAAACTTATTTACGTCATAACGTATTACTGAAAAATCAGATAAGCCTTATCTGAATGAATAATGTACTTCATGTATAATATTGGTTCAAAGTTTTACAAATACATCAAAACTGGATAGCTAGTAATGTCATATAAAATAGTACAGCCATCCGGTAAAGATAATAATGACAGTCTACCCCGAATGAGCCTAAGCCGGTCGAGTCTCCAATCACCTCCAAAAGACTATCTAGCCAAAGCCACTCCAGACGGTAGTCTTCCTCCTTCCTCCGTCCTGGTCAATTCACTTGACTGGTGGCATATCTATATGAATCATGTTCCAAGGAGCACAAAACATATAGGCAGGGGTGAAAAATCCTCATACACAGATAATAAAGCATAGAGACAACAAGTAAGAATAAAATAAATCAGACTTATCAAACCTATCTATATTAGAAAATTATCTACCACTTACTCTTCTCAAACACAAGAGTATATAGTTTTCCTGCAAATGAGATGTTCTCACAAACACAATGAAAATTTTCACAGTTACAACGCATAACACAGTATCAATCAATATATCATTTACTCAGATACATTTAAAATGCATGACACTTCTATTTCTCTCTCAACACCGGTGTAATGCTCCATGGAGACTTTTCTCTTCCTCAACAACATTTGAGCGATAGGCCACAGTCAATCCTTAACATACTTGTTCAAGGCTAAACCTCCAGTAAAGTCCAAGACAGTATTCAGGAAAGCCATGTTTAAGTCAAAATTGTTCAAGGCTAAACAAACAGTAAAGTCCAAGACAATTATTCAATACACTCTGTGACACCATATCACAAATAGGTCAGTCAGTCAGATTTATACAAGCCGGGTGCTCTACTTGATCTCGGCTCGCTGGGAGTCACCACGCGACCATTGAGATTTTTCGAAACCTGGATAATCCCAATAGGCAATTGTAGCCCAACCATACCTATTTTCAACCCCTCTCTGGGTTGTAGCTCACGTCACAACCCTCTCTGGGTATGACCACTTGGCAAAGCCAAGAAAATCTCTTTCTCTTTATGCAAAATGGCACATCACATTAAGCAATCAAAATAATCATCACAAGCTCAAGCACAATCAATTCACTTTGATTTCTCTTGTAATTATTTCATACACATCACTATGTTACCACTTGTAACATTACTCATCTCTTCTTTCTGTTACCTCTTGTAACATTCACCCATAACCTTCTCTCTTGGTTATGTAACATTCTCCTGCACAACCACCTATAACCTTCACTCTTGGTTATAGCATTCTCATCTCTTTGTGCTTATTTTCATTCACCATGGCTCTTTCACTATCATTCATACTCTTGAATTACTCTTTGTCTTGTTAACAAAATACATTTTCCAACTCCATTGTTTAAATTCTAAACCAATTAACCAAATTGCTTCCCAATCCTTAGGTTTTAAAAAAAAATCATTTTTCTCTTAAGCATAGTCATTTGTGTCCTTCTCTCTCTTGACTATAGTATTCTCATATCTTGGTGACTATTTTCACTTATCATGTTTCTTCCACTTTAATCTAACACATTTCAATTCAACTTTATCTCTTAATTAAAAAGCATTTTCCAAAACATATTTAAGTCCCACAAATACCTTAGTCAAAATACTCACCAACTCTTGCATTTAAAATGACATTTTCCTCTTAAACATATTGGTTTAAAAGGTTGAAAAAGATGATTTTTGCAAAAATATTAATTTTCACAAATGCTGGGTCCAGAACTGTTCACAGGCGCGAAGGTGTTTCACACCCGCGGTATGAACAGAGCTGTCCCCTGTTTTGCAGCTTTTCCCAATCGCGAAACTGGTCACACCCAGGGCATGACAGGGACTCGAAAATCAAGTGCTCAATCAAAATAAATCATCTCCTTGCATAGTTAGGTTCAAATGAGTGAAAATAAGTCAAGTTCACTATGTTTAGATCAATTCCAAAACACTCTTTAATCATCAAGCCATGGTTTCAATCATCAAGGCAATGAAGACACAATCATCACCACACATCAAGCTCATCCACATACACATACTACTTGCTCATGCCATGATTTTAAACTTATGAACAATCACAATCATCCAAACAACTCAAACCAAGCATGGAACAAAATCATCAAGCATGCAAGATAGGCAACTCATCTCACACAACATGGTCACTTTCTCCATAGACAAGAGTTACAAGCCCTTATGCATATCAAGGTTCCAATCATGCAAACTAACATCAAGCATGGTTGTTCATAAGCAAACCACTCAACGAAATTCATACACATAACATAACCATCACTCAAGAATCAAACATAGTCATAAGAACAAGAAGACACATGGTTTGCCAATCAACTTAAACCCTAGGATAGTATAGCATCTCCTTGATCACCACAACACCAACAAGAACCCTAGCATGTCCTCTAGGCTTTGAAATCATGTAGAAGAACTTTCCCCTTACCAATTTCTTGTAGCAAACCCCAACCTTCACTTCTTCTTCTTCCTTCTCCTCCTCCTCCTTGCTTGCCTTCTTGGAGCTTGTTGGCCACAAGATGATGATCAAACTTTTGAAAATTGGCTAATTTTGGACAAAATTGTGGAAAGAAAGCTTTGTGTATGGTTATGGTGAAAGAGTAAAAATGGAGAAGATGAACAAGAGCTCTCCTCCTCTTCCTCTCCTTGAAATTTCGTGCAGCCTCCCTTCTCTTTTTTTTCCAGATTTTTCTTGTATTAAATTATGATTAAGCTAACCATGGTTACACTTAACTACAAGTCATAACCCTAGTTAGAAATTTGGATAAATCCTATTGGCTAACCACTCATGAGTCATGAGTCTAGAATTTTCCACTTTCTTCCCTTCCTCAATCTGGTGCAGCACTACTCCAAGGGGATAAAAATAATTTTTCACCTTAACCATGGTAAATAGTAAGTCTCCAAGGTAATTAAGTGTGGTAACTTTTGTATTTCATAGTAAAAATTGTCCAAACTTAACCTATTGGGGTAAAAACTCTCATGAACCTTGAAATAAGTGCTAAGCCATGAAAATAAGGTGCCACAAAAGTCTTGGTTTAAAAAGATCAAGCTTAGAAGCACTACGGTAATTTTTCGGTTTTTACCGTAACCCGTAACTTAGGGTAAAATTGACTTTCTTAGAAAAATATCAGAAAATTTCTAAAAATCATAATTATTGTAAAAACACCACTGGGTACTCTTTTGGTTGATTTTGGATTATTTCCTAAGCTTCTGGCTTTTATCTGTTCTCCCGTTTACCCTGTTCTCAGTCTACAGGGACCAAAACTGCAATTCTTTGTCTGTCATTCTAAAAATTCCCAAAATAATTTCTAAAATTTTAAAATAATATAGAACATCATTTGGAACCTCCAAAAGTATTTCTTAACTGGTTCTGGTCTCCAAACCAACTCACAGTTCAACCTAGTCAAACTACAAGGACCAAAACGGTAACATCTTTATCCGCTTCTCAGAAAATTCCTGAATAAAATTTTAAAATTCTCAAATATTGTAAAATCACTATTTGTACCTTCAAATCTTATTCTTAACCTAAATCTAGGGTTTCTACTTCACAATGTCACCATTCCGTCTATTTACAGTAAACAGAACTCTGTCTGGATCTCAACATCCGACTTAAACTACTGTTTTCTAATGTCAGGAAAACTTCATCTACCAACTTAATCTTCCTAAAATATATTTAATTCACATGAATCACATATCCACATATTAAAATGTAATAAAGTCAGAAACCTAAAATTTCGGACGTTACATGATGTGCCACTAACTTCTTCATGCCATTTTTAAATTTTATTTTCCTATGGCTCAATTGATTTTATGTCCATATCAATTTAGTTATTTAACGTGTTCTGATGGTTCTTTCTTATAATTTGCTTCGGACCTTTTGATTTTTTTATTACCAGAACACCATTTGATTTGTTGTATCATGTATGTATAATAGGTTCATATTTTTATAATATATAATAATAGGTTCATTTTCAATCAAATGAATTCATTTATCTAATGGGTCCTTGATAAACATTGAAATCAATATAAAACCAAATAGAATTTTACATTAAGTTTTCATATAAAATTATGACACATGGGATTATTAAGGGTGTATTAAGTTTCACATTAAGGGTGTATTATTTTTTTACATTACGTTTCACATTAAACTATTATTATTGTAGATTTGAATTCAAATATTAGCATTTATGAAAAAACTATATAATTCATATTTACAATAAATATTTGAAAAACTAAAATAACAATTCAATATGAATGTTCTTTTTCATAAAGAAAAATACAATTCAATGAATGATAATTAAAAATATAATTACTATTATTAATATTATAAATATAAAATAAAATATCTTAATTAAATACTATTATTAATATTATCCAGCCAAACGAAGTATCTAAATTTAATTTATTAAGTATCAATATAAAATTGAATCCAATAAAATTATATTTAGAAGGTTATTCTGATCTAATCAACGTGAATAATAATAATAATAGCCTGGTGTGACATGAATTATAGATATTTGGGTTTCTCAAACATGATGTCGGAGTGTTCAATCTCCAAATCTTGCGTATGGAAGAGTATATATCTAGGTTCACCCAAAAAGTACTTTAATATAAAATTATCTCATTCATGAAAAGTTTTATTTAACCTACGCTAAAGTATAACATTGTCTCAAAATTTAAAATTAAAAAAGATTTTTCTACTAATTTACTAATTAATTAATTTAATTTAATAATATATAATTTTCCATATAAAAATTATATCAAATAATACTATATTAAAATTAAAACTTTTTGATTTGAAAAAAATTGTACAGACTAACTATATATAATATCCCGTGCACAACATGGGTTATTAAGCTAGTTGATTTAAAAACAATGTTTACTCCAAAAATATATGGGTAAAAATGTTTGCCTTTTCTAAAAGATGAGAAGAATGGAGAATAAAATTTGTAGGTAACAGGAAGAAACACAAGAAGGGGGGGTTGAATTGTGTTTCAAAGCTTTTAAAACTTTTTCACAAATATTTGTATACTTGCTATGAACCCATTGGACGCACAGCGTATTGGAATATTGGACGCACAAGTAGATTGGACGCAGAAGCTTCCACTTAGTTTAAAAACGTTTTCTTAGAGTTTGAAAAACTTGATAAGATAAAATTCAATTCAATCCCTCTTGTTAGTAATGATAAATAAATAACTAGAGATAAGGGAAAGAGAGAATAACACAAGCATTTATCCTGGTTCACCCTTTCCTAAGAGCTACGTCCAGTCCCCTCAAACTAGAGAGATTTCACTATCAATCCAGATAGAATACAAGTATTCTTCAACAGTCTCTCCAGGCCTTACAACGAGTATTCTTTGCACACCTAGCCTCTCCAGGCTCAAAATAAGTATTCTTTACAAACAAGTCTCTCCAGGCTCAACACAAGTATTCTTTACAAACAAGCCTCTCCAGGCTCAAACAAGTATTCTTTCTAAATAAGCCTCTTCGGGCTCAAACAACTCAGAAGAGTGTTTTTGACTTAAAATGCTATCTAACTCACACTCGTGAGAATCTGAAAATCTTAAGCACTTCGAGAGTTAAGCAAACTCTCTTTTTACAAGAAGATAGAAAATATTACAAGAATTTCTTAATGAATCAGAGTATATCAAAGTTTGCACAGCGATTCAGCTCTTTCTTTTTGATAGTTCAGCACTCTTGTATCTTCTCTATTTCTTCTTCTTGTTTTCGGTATTTATAGGCTTTGTTGAAGCTTCAGACTTCTTCTTCAACTACCTCGGCTTCAACCTTCATAAATATGACCGTTCTCTAATAGCATTAAATGCTATTTTCCCGTTGCTCTGAGGAGTTCTTCTTTAGCGTATTTGTCTGCGTTTCTTTCTCCTAATTCAGAAGCAACCTGTACTCATAGTCTCAATTGCACAAAGGTTAATAGTAATATTCAGTTGAGACAAAGAGAATACACTGTGTAAAACAGAAAGTAGTGTTCAGAGAGATATCAAAATAAACATAGTTCATTCTCTCTCTAAGTACACTTTCACAGTGCTTTATGCTTTTCATTTAATGCACGATCAGAGACTTTGACGAGGTTGTTCAGAAAAGCATTGTATACTGCTATTTATTTTAAATCATTTGCTCAATAAATATGTCCCATATTAAAATGCAAGAGCAACAAATAGCATGTTATGTATTCTGCGTTTTGGACGTAGCATTTAGAGTGTATGAATGGACGCATACCTTTGCTTACCATTCGTACTTGAGACAACTTGGTCTATATGGACGCATACTTATTGCTTACCATATGTACTTGAGACTTTGCTTCTCTGATAGGATACATCTCTATAAAACTCATTGGTCGGTTATCACTTATGCTTATTTTGGACGCACTGTATAGCATGTCTTCCTGAGTGATTTCTTTGGACGCTTATATGTTATGCTTCTTTGGACGCAAAGCTTTATTGGACGCATTGCCTCTTTGAGTCCATTGGACGCTCCATTCTTGAATCGTACATATATATGCCAATGTCACACTGGACGCTTGGACTTATCTTTGTTGTACCTACAAGAGCTTGTCAGCAGACTTTGTAAAATCCTTAATAACCTTTGTTATCATCAAAACCACAAAGACTACTTAGGGAAAATTTGCATTAGAACTGCTTCTGACCAATTTGGTTCCAACAAAATCCCTTTTACAATTTTCTATAGAAATTCAAACACTGAAAATTGAAAATATACAACACAAGTATGAAACCTCATCTCGCATATAAAAAAACTTGCATCGTTACAAGCATAGTTTTGTAAGGTAAACTGTACATAAGTAACTGCGGAAAACTAAAGAAAACTGTATAAAGTTCTAAGAAAACTAAAAATAAAACATAAACTAAATAAACAAAATAAAAGCTACTAAGCGTACATCTGAGTCAGTTCAGTTACCACTAGCTACCCAAAATATATATGTATCCACAGACGGATACTCAGGAATCTACTATGCTTTCATCTTCTCTAAGTCGCCTGATCAGATCTAACCCACTCCTCGGGTAAATCATCTACTTAAACATACAAGCGAAGAATACAGAAAGCATGCAAGGGTGAAAATCTTGTAAACAAGTTATATCATATGAGTGCATAAAAAGATCAAAGAAATACAGATCATGCCTTGCATTAAAATAATCTATACTCAGGAAATATCACGCATGTTACACACTCAGAAATTATATCATCACTACAAGATATATTTATGTATGTCACTTCTACATCCAAAAACCACACCAGTGTAATGCTCCAAGGAGACATTTTCCCGCCAAACACCATTGAGCGATTGGCTATAGCAAACTTAACATGAATAACCAGACAGTCCCTTAAGGACTTCTGGAGATCATTCGGTAATGCTAACATTTATTTACATAATACCATATCTTGAATAACCTAGTCAGTTAGATTTATCCAAGTCGGGTATACGACTCGTCTTGGCTCGAGGGTATTCACCTACTCGACTACATAAGACTATCGAAACTTGGATAATCCTAATAGGCAATTGTAGCCCAACCATGCTATATTACCAACCTCATTACTTCGGGTTGTAATGCTAAAAAATTCTCTATGCAAATGATACAGAGAATAAATTACTCATTATTCCCTCTTTCCACATTTAAACATGTAAAAATACTCTTTCATCATTCTCGTTTATAACTATAAAAACTCATATAAGACCTTCTTTTTGTATAACCATATAATACTAGTAAAACCCTCTTTGCTTTATTTACAGATGAATAATTCTCACTCTCGTCACTTATTTTACTGATCATTACGTGATATTTGATTTTTCCCTGCTTTAATAATTTTATTAAAGAATATCGCACCGTGGCAGTGCCTGTAACGTCCCAAATTTTCACTCTAAGAGACAGAGTGTTAATTAGAGGGAATTATTATTAATATTAGAATTTTGATATGATGATAAATGGTTTAAAACTAACGTAGAATGTCAAACGGAATTCTGCAGACGTTTTGACTGTTAGAATAGAAATATAATGATATAGAAACCCTAATTGGAGTCAGAAAAGGGATTTGAGGATACCAATAGTATTTTATAATATTTTAGCATTTTAGAAATTTATTTGAGAATTTTTTGAGAAATGGATAAGAAATGATATCGTTTTGATCCTTGTAGTATGAATAGGTTGAACCGTGGGTTGATTTGAGACCATAACAAGTTAGAAAAATATTTTGACGAACCAAAAAGTGTTTTTACATTATTTAGTATTTATGAGAATTTTTCTAAAATTTTTGGGAAAAAATTCTAAAAATTACCAAAATGCCATTGTAATTGACAAATGACTGGAATACCCCTAGCTGGACCGTTTTGGGTACTATTCATAAAACAAAAATTTACCTTTCTATTTTTAATTATTTATTTGGAGATTTTAGAAAATATTTCTAGAAAAACTTTGTAAAATTACTGTTTTGCCCTTGGTGCGGGGAAACAGGTAAAGACCCGATACCAGAAATTGGGGTTGCAGGGAAATTTACCAAAGGGGAATGATGACATAGGCATGGTGATGTCATGTTAGTGAAGTCATCCTAGACATGATTAGTAATTATTATTAATTTTTGGAAAAATATCATTTTACCCTTTGTCTTTAAGCTAATTCCACTTAAGTGCTTTTGATCTTATCCTTTTCCTTCCCCACTTGTTTGGCACGCCCTTATCTCATAAAATTCAAGGGAGATATTTATTTTTTTAAAGCTTGATTGAAATGTGATTTGGAATCCACAAATGAGAAGTTGACAACTGTTAGGTTTTTATTTGTCTTTCATGTCACCTTATGGTGATTTTAACAAAATTTAGTCCCTAAGTCTCCCTTGGGGGAGGGCTGCACGAAATATTGAGAGGGGAGGGGGAGTGTTTTGTTTCATTTCATTCATTTCCAAGACCATTTATCTTTCTAAGTTTCTATTTCCTCCAACTTCTCTCTAGAGTTCTTCATCTTCTTCCTTTGCTTTCCACCATTTTTGTGAAGCTTTCTTCATCCTTGATTTATGTTTTGATCATTCATACACTAATCAAGTGTGATTGATCACTTTTAAACACTTACAAACACAAACCTTCATCAAGCTTTGCATTCTCAAGGTGTTCTTATTTTTCATGAACATTAAGCTTTTGGGTTTTTGGATTTTGGTTAAGCCATCAACCTTATGATCTTGTTTACATTAAAAGTTAGTGAACAAGTTATTCTATTTCATTTCTTCTTGGGTTAGGATTCATTTTTGTGAAGAGTGAAAACCCTTTTCCTTGATGTTTGTGTGTGGTTGTGTTCTTGTTTGTGTTTTCTTTTAAAAAGGTGACAGATTTGTGAGAAGGAAGAAGAGAAGGAGAAAGACCAAAAGGTAAGGGAAAATTCTCTAGTTATCATGGTTACATAAGCATGTGTGTTGTATGTGATTTTTTTTATGTTCTTGGTGATTGATTCCTTATATTCTTGATTAATGATTTCTTATAATTTTTTTGTGTGGATGATTTCTTATATTTGTGATGATTGATTTCTTATGTGTTGGTAATGATTTCTTATGTTGTGATGGGTTGATTTCTTATGTGTTGGTAATGATTTCTTATGTTGTGATGGGTTGATTTCTTATATGGTGATAAGGTGATTTCTCATGAGTTTGGTGATGTAATATTTAAAGTAGATTTCTTGCTTTGCTATTCTCATGTTGTTGTGGTTGGTGATTGGAGAAGTTGAGTGATTAAATCATTAAATAAACTTAAATCATGATTGCAACACCTTTTCTCCAAAAAAGATATTACACCATAGTAACCAAAAGTTTCTCAAGACTTAGAAAATATTTGATTAAAGTTCCAAAAGTATTCTAAAAAATGCGGATAAAATTTTTTCTTTTCCAAAGCCAGTGGTAAATTAAAAGTATACCTCTGTGTTTGAAAAACATAATTCATCATAGATAATAATCATGCTATTTTACAAAGGGTTTGCTTCAGTACAAACCTAAGTATAAATTCTGTAATAGTATGAAAACTAGAAATACTAGTAAACTGAAATTACAAAAGTGTTTAAAGAAAAATATATGCTACTACATAGGTGTGAGCCAGACCAATCTTAGACTAACCATCTAGCTTAAGCATCTTAAGACGAAGACGTAACGGTAGCAGCAACCTTCTAACCCTAACCCGATAAACCTTCTTCTGAGCATTTTTCTTCCGCTTCTCCACCTTCTTTGTGTTTCTGTCTTCTGTCCGAATAATATTCTTCATCTGCTTCAAGGGTAGCTTAACGTCTAAGACTAATCGGGTTTCTATCCTCTAGTTTGGTTTATCTATTTTTCCAGCAGTAGTAAGTACATAACCAGTATACCTACCCCACTGTGTATCAAGGTTTATCTTCCACCCCGACTTCCCAATCTCAAGGGGTTGAATCCTAAGACGTCGGACCGGAACTAACCCATTCCTCGGGTAAACCATCTACTCCGTCATGCATTAACACAACAAAGCAGACAAGGGTGAGACTCTTAAGACAAAGTAATTGGAAAAGTAAGAGTTCACTCAACACATATAGATCACTCATCAATCAATTTGCACACTAAGCAATTAACAGAACAATCAAGGGTGAAATGGTCTTTGCACATGTCCATCTTACTATTTAAGGTAGTCATGATGCTTATAGCTCTCTTACACTCCTTAGAATTGTATTTGAACCCCTCCAAGTTCCTAAGTTCCTACATCATAGCCACAATGTCTCTATTTGTCTCTATTCGGCTTATTCCGCAAATAAGGGTCAAAATATTCTTTTTACTAATCTAATACTTCAAAATAATTTTTAAAAAGCAAGAATCAATGAGGAATCTTAAAAATGATATGTAAGAGTCTCTTGGAAGAATTTTGAAATTTTTACAGTAAGGACAAGCCTTACTGTTTGCAAAAAGAAAGGATAACGATCGCGCCGTAAGTGAAAAACGGACATATTTCAGAAAATTCCAGAAAAAAATCCCAAAAAATTGCAAATTGAATTTAATCACTAATAATCCCTCTTAAAATTTGATTTTGAGCACTCAGTGATTACTGAAAATCCATTTTTGACCAAAAATCTCTGTTTTTCGTATTTTACAAAGACACGGAAAAGTAGTGTTTTTATCTGTTTTTCAGAAAATTATGAAATAATTTTCAAAAATCCCAAAAAAAGAAAAAATGTGATTCAGCTTTTCAAAATCTTTTTCTGACCTCAAATTGGTCTCCAAATCAGTATCTAGTTCTTACTGTAAGTAATAGGGTCAAAATGGTAATTTTTAAAGTTTTCCAGAAATTCTAAGAAAATTTCAAAAAATCACAAATATTAAAAGAACCAACTTTTGTGAAGGAAGTTTGTTTGTCTAAGTTGGTTTGACATACTTTTCCTATTTAAATCTTTTTCCGTCAATAATGGTGAATACGGATACCAAACGTTAATAGAAGAGTGACTGTTTTCATGAAATAATTTCATAAGTATATTATAATCATTATTATAAGGTCAAAATAAATTTCTTAGCACTTAGATCATACAATTTTATATAAAACAGAAATTTCAAACAGTATCCTAAAAATACGGATGTTACAATGATAATTGAATAAGTGACCTAAGCATATTGGAGATGATGTAGAATACATGGGAATAAAGTGATTGTTTTGAAAAAAAGATGATGAGAGAGAGAGAGAGAGTAGAGAGAGAGTGGTGAGAGGGAGATGTTGACTCAAAACCCTTTAAGATATGGTTTTAATGACAACAAACCTTCTGAACTAAATGATAAGTGTTCTGAATGGTGATCTACTAATGGTGTGCTTGAGAATGTTGTATAAGAACAGGAATGTCAAGAAGTACCAACAAGGTACACCATCAGAATGATCGAGCCTCACAGTTGGAACAATCTCAGAATGATTAGAAGGCTTAGAACAAGGGACATTCTCAAAAGGATCATGGCACACCATAGTATGAACATTCTATATAAACAAAGTAAAGACCTCCTTGGTTCAAGAAGTGCAAATATGTCAAATGGAAGGTTACTACTCTGAGAGAATCATGAGAAAGTTAATGGTGTAAAGACTCTCAGATCAGAAGGCTGCTCTTAGCCAAGAATGTTCAAGAGCAAGGAATTCACTGATCCTTTTCTGGTCTGAGAATGTTTAGAAGACAAGCCTCTCTGAAGTTTCATAGTTCAAAACGTTCTCATTCTCAATTCAGAACGCTCTTCAATATTGGAAGCTTGTTCATCACATTAGAAAATTACTACAGAAACATCATAAGCTTATTTATCAACTCAGAAAATTTTGTAGTTTTTATCAGAAGCTTATATCAGATCAAGAATGTTCAAGTCTCACAGAAGAAACGAGTTCAGAATGTTCAGAAGACTTAGAACAACCAACATTCTCAGTAGATTCAAGGTACACCAACATGAGCACCTTGCAAGACTAGAGCAAAGATTTCAAAGATATCACAAGCACAATCATGTTGTATGGAAGATCAATATACTGGGAGAATGATAAGAAAGTCAGACATAAAGAATCTCTCAAAACAGAATATTGCTCAAGGTCAAGAATGTTCAAGTACAGAATGTTCAAGAAAGAACAAGACAAAATGCTCATATGAGCTCAAAATTATGAACATTCTCAGAGGAATCAAGTGCACCAACATGAACATTCTCAAAGACCAGAGACAAAACATCCAAGACTTGAAAAGTACAAGAGCATGATGTGGATAGTCAACGACCTGAGAAAGAAATGAGAAAGTCAGAAATAAAAGACTTCTAAAAAACCAGAAGGTTGCTCAGAGTCAAAGAATGGTCAAGAACAGAAGACTTGCTGAACCTTATCTGAAGACATCATAGTTTAACTATCAGAAGGTTCCACAGGAAGTTCTGAAGAAAAGAAGTACCACCACATCTAAGGTACAAGTGTTCTCACCCATCTTAAAGATAGAACGTTGAGGAATATCAAGAAGAAGAACACATCTGATAGCTAAGAAAGTTATGAGAAGGTTGAACATCAGAATGTTCATCAAAAGGTTGAACATCAGAATGTTCACCAGAAGGTTCACATTAGAACATTCTCAGAACCTTCTCAGAAGCTTCATCAAATATCCACTTAAAAGCTTCATAAATCTGCTCAGAAGCCTTAGTAGAAGAAACCTCAGAATGATCCTCAGAATGTTCATCAGAATGTTCGTCAGAATGTTCGCGATGATAGCTGTAAAGTTTGATAGCTTCTCAGAAAAGTACGAGAAGACAATTGTAACACTGTAAACTGCCACAAAAGGTCTCCAACGGTCATATAACGACTATATTGATTTGGGAACAGTACTCAAACGAATAAGGCAGCTGCAAAACATGAGGGAGAGAGATTACACACGCAGAAACATGATTTGAAGATCATTTCTCTTCATCCTTCCCACCCCAGCAACCTTCTCACACCAAGAAGGAACATTCTCATATCAGAGAAAAACATTCTTATATCAAAAAGAATGTTAAGGAGTGACCACAGCTTTGTACTTAAATGGTAATCCACTCAATGAGTGTCGTAAAGCTGTATTCCAACCACAAACACATTATTTATCATCCGTGAGATGAGAGTCCTCTCAAACTAGATGGGTTAGGCTAGGTTTGGGGTAGGGAAATTGTTGTGTAGGCATGGAAATAGAAAACATGTGTTGTATGAAGCCTGTAGAGGCTTGAGGAAAAATAATACTATGTGAATGCCTGAAGAGGCAGTGAAAGAATACTTAGTGAGCCTGGAGAGGCTTGGGAAAGAATACTTAGTGAGCCTGTAGAGGCTTGGGAAAGAATACTAGAGCTTGGAGAGGCTTGAGAAAGAATACTTGAAGTCTGTAGAGGATTGGGAAAGAATACTAAATGTATTTGCCTGAAGAGGCAAAGGAAAGAATACTTGTACTAAGTGATTTGCATAATGGAAAATCTCACTGTGTGTGGGGACTGGAGGTAGCCTAAAGTTGATGGGTGAACCAGGATAAAAATGACTGTGCAAAATCTTCTTATCCTTTACTCATTTACATATTGCATTAGCATGTTCATGCTCAGAATGTTCTGCTCGTACTCAGAATGTTCTGTCGACATTCTTAGCATGCTTAACTTGTTTTAATCTGCATATTTGAACTGTATGAACTTTACTATTTGTCAAATACATCTTGACTCAGTTCAAATGATTTACATATCAAGTTAAGAAGTTTTAGAAAATCATGAAACGAGATTTGTGCATTAAAATACTGTTAAGAAGTTTTCTGCACAACAACCTTCTCAAAGTGCAGAATCTTCTGAACAACAATATCTTCAAATATAGAATAAGATTTCTCATCTTCTAAATATGTAGTTAAATCTCTGTGAACCTTTTATATTCAGAAGACTAAACATCAACATTCATGATTTCAAGATAAAAGTATTTCAAAGAAAATCTAGCTTCAGAATGTTGCATCTATAAACATTCTGAGTTATGTCTTGAACACTTTGAAGTCTTAATCAGAACATTTTGAACATAAGAATATTGAGCACATTCTTAAGAAATGAATCTTCTCAGTTTTACATCATGCATAACATCAAAGCTTTTTATCACATAAGATTCAAATATTCTCTATACCATAAAAGACTTAAAGATGAGAATGGTTATTCTAAGTTTACTTAGAAGATCATTACAAGTTCATACACATGCATGCGACATACATCATGGGCTAACCTTCTGAGCATGAAGCAAACCTTCTCATTACTAAAGCTAACCTTCTGAACCATCCTCTGATAACCAAGTGTTCCACTTGAGTAAAACATCAGTGATGTATTTGTTATCACAGGTTAGAAATTTTCAAGAGGTCACAATTCAACCCTCCCTTCTTGTGACGTTAGATGCCACTTCAGGAGAGAGGATGGGGAGGTGAATGGATCGTGGTTAGTCCTAGGTACAGGAAAAACAGAGAAAATGTCAGGAAGAGTAAGGAAGGGTACGTGAGGGAACCCATGCAAATGATGAAGGGGCTGGGAGTGGAACGAATAGGAGACAACAGAAGCTTGAGGAATAAGGGGTGGTATCTTATTATTTCACCAATTTCCCTTCAAGTGTGGGTGTGGAGGAGTTATGGAGTATGTTTAGGAAATGGGGGAGGGTGGTGGATGTGTTTATCCCTAACAAAAAAAACAAGGAAGCAAGGAGATTTGGTTTTGTTCGGTTCAAAGAGTGGCTTACCCCATAGAGTTGGAGAAAAGGTTAGATCAGTTATGGGTTGGCAGCTACAAAATAAGAGCAAATTGCACTAGATTCCATAGGAATATGGAAGGGCAGCCAGAAAAACATGAACTTCACAAAGGTGTTGTTGTCAAGAGAAAACTGGCATGGAATCAAACGGGGAAGGGCACTTCTTTCGCTGACGTGGTAAAGGGTGGCAAGGAAAAGAAGGTTTGGCAAAAGAAGAAAATAGACTCAGAGGTTTGGAGAGGTTTGGACTTCACTGTAAAGGAGGATGACATGACATGGCTTGGCTTAACAATTGCTATGTAGGATATGTTCATAATTCTAATGCAGTGCATCTTCTACAAGATAGACTCATTGAGGATGGGGTCTTTACATTCACAGTAACACCCATGGGAGGGGACTTGATGCTGATTAAACCGGTGGAGGGGGAGGTGTTTGAGGATTTTGTTAAGGAGTATGAAGATCTTATAGAGAAGTGGTTCTACGACGTAAGAGGCTGGTCTCCGGGGATAGTGGTTAAGGAGAGGGAGGTTTGGATTAGGTGTCAAGGGGTGCACTGCATGCTTGGACAAACTCATTTTGTGAAATGATTGTGAGCTCTTTGGGGAGATATGATTCCATGGATGAGAACACCATAGATGGTAAAAGCTATGATATGGCAAGAATTTTAATAAGAACTACATCTTGGGAGTTTATTAATAGAATTGTCAAGGTTAAAGTTAATGGGGTTTTCTACAACAATAGACTTATTGAGGAACCTAGTTTAGTTTTTGAGTCTGCTGCAACAAGACACAACAGCAAGGGGAAGGGCGATTCAAGTTCATCTAATTCTCTTTCTTGGTCAAATTTTTCTTTGGGGTCTGGAATGGAAAATTTAATCGAGGAGAAGGAGGAATTGTTTCTCCAACAGTTGTCTGAAGAGCAACAGGTCCAAAGTAAAGACAAAGAAGTGGGAGATCGGCACATTAGTCTTGAGAATGAGAAAGGTGATGGTTCCAAGGAGCAGCCAATTATTGATAATGAAGTAACAAATCAATTGGAGGAAGTGGGTGAGTCAGAGGACCTTGTTGGTGCAGCCCACGTGGAGAGGGAATTAAACAAGATTGAGAATTCAAATGAATTATTTGTTGACATCAGGCTTGGCCCAATTATGGAAGTGAATTCTCAACATGGACCTCTAGAGCAGGGACTACACTCAGGAGAAGACCCTATTAGTAGCTGGACAAATAACAATGTCCAAAATTGTGCCCCATTATCTGGGTCTATTGAAGGGACCCATTGTGTGATTAATAGCCTGCATTTGGACTCCATCTTATCCCTTGGACATCCGAACAAAATGGACAAAACGCACAAGGGGTGGTAAATTGAGTCGGGGAGTCGATGGTACAGCCAAAGGTAGCTCGACTAAGAGGTTTGCGTCTAAAGGAAGAAGGAAGACCATAAACCGAATGGGAGGGGGAATTCGTTTCAAGGATCTTGTGAAGCAGAACCCCAAAAAAAGAAGTGGGAGCATAGAAGAAAAAGGGCATGCAGGGAGGGAATAAAAAGGGTATTAAGTCTGATACCCAAGGTAAGTCTCTCTCTTTTTCTTCTAATACTTGTTCTACCAACAATTTGGAAGAATTGTGTTTTAAATAATGCAAATTCAAATGAAATGGCAAATGAAGTTTGGAATTTTGGAAAAGCTATGGGTCTGAAATTCAGAGGAAATGAGGAAAAGGTAGTGCGTAGGTTAGAGAACTTGGAAGAGAGGGACAGAAGGGAGGCCAGGAAGGTGGAGGGAGGACGGCCTCGTAGTTGAATGAGATGGTTATTTGCGAGTGGGTGTGTGGTGGATAGTTAGCAATGAAGATTATTTCCTACAATATTTAGTGGTTGGGGGGAGGGTTAAGAAGAGGGAATTAAAGGATTTGGTAAGATACAAAGACCAGATATGCTATGCCTACAAGAGACAAAACTGGAAGGTGTAGATAGGAGGTTATGCTCACTGTTGTGGGAGGGAGATGAGTTCGAATGGGTAGCCAAAAATGCAATAGGTAGATCGGGAGGAATGATTATCTTGTGGAGAAAAGGAAGCTTTGAACTGGATTATGAATTTAGTGGGACCAGCTTCATGGGTCTAGATGGGTGGTGGGGAATACAGAGAGTGAGGGTGAATATAATAAATGTCTATGCTCCATGTGATTTAAGAAGTAAGAGGCTACTATGGGAAGAATTAGCCTCGGTTATGGATAGTTGAGGGGGGAGAAATGGTGCATTATGGGGGATTTTAATTTAATCAAATATCCGGTGGAAAGGAAAGGTGTGGACACAAATGATAGGAGTGAGGAGATGCAAATGTTTGGGGATTTTATTTCAAACGCTGGGCTCATCGATCTACCCTTTGTTGGTAGGAAGTACACTTGGTACAAATCGGATGGGTCAGCTATGAGTCGATTGGACAGGTTCCTCATCTCAGAGGAATGGTTGAATGAGTGGAATCATATATCCCAATGGGGGCTTAAAAGAAGCATTTCAGATCATTGTACTGTGGTTCTCAAGGAAAAAGACTTGAATTGGGGACCTAAACCATTTAGGATGATGAGATGTTGGGAGGGGATGGAGGGCTATGAAGACTTTGTAAAAAATGAGTGGCGTGGAATAAAGGCGAATGGATGGAAAGGTTTTGTGTTAAAGGAAAAATTGAAAGGCATAAAAATTAAGCTTAAAGAGTGGAATAATGAGCATTTTGGAAATTTAGATGCCAACATCACAAAGGCTAAGGATGAGTTACATTGTTTAGATGTGAAAGGTGAATTTGTGGGGTTGTCAGAAGAAGAGGTCATCCAGAGGAGGCTATGTTTGTCTAGAATTCACTTGTTTTCTTCTAGAAAATGTAGTATCCTTTGGCAAAAATCAAGAATGTGGTGGTTGAGAGAGGGAGATGCCAATTCAAAATACTTTCATAGATGTGTCCAAAAGAGTAGAAAAGTGAACAAGATCTTGGGTCTGAATTTTGATGGAGTGTTTGTGGATGAGATTGAGCCATTGAGGAGTACAATCAAAGAACATTTTCAAAATGATTTTAGGAAAGTGGAGGGGGTTAGGCCTTCGATGGGTAGTTTGAATGTTTCGGTGTTGGGGGAAACCGAGAATAATATTCTTGTGGAACCATTTTTGGAGGAACAAATAAGAACAGCAGTTTGGAACTGTGATAGCTACAAGAGCCCCGGGCTAGATGGCGTGTCCTTTTCCTTCATTAAACAATTTTGGGAGGATGTTAAGAAGGATTTTATTGATTTCCTGAATGAATTCCATAAGAATGGAAGATTGGTTAGGGGGTCTAATAGCTCCTTCATTGTGTTCATTCATAAAAAGGACAACCCAGGTAAGGTCACTGATTTTAGGCACATTTCACTGATTGGGTGTATGTACAAAGTTCTTTTGAAGGTGTTAGCCAACAGACTAAGGAAGGTAATCCATGTTTTGATCTCGGATTGCCAAACTGCATTTGTAAAAGGAAAACAGATTATGGATGGGGTATTGATCGCTAACGAGTTGGTAGATGAGGTAAGGAAAAGGAAGAGGAAAGCAGTGTTTTTTAAGGTGGATTTCGAGAAGGCATATGACTCAGTGTGTTGGGAGTTTTTAGACTTTATGATGTCACAAATGGGTTTCAGTGTTCTACGGAGAAATGGATGAAGGAATGTTTATCGTCATCATCGGTCTCGGTACTTGTTAATGGGAGCCCGACGGAAGAGTTTAAGGTAGGAAGGGGCCTGAGACAAGGGGATCATCTCTCCCCCTTTCTGTTTTTGATTGTGGCAGAGGGGCTGAATGTAATGTTCAAGGAGGCAGTTTCATTGGGTCATTTTAGCGGGTTGAAGGTGGGGGACATGTCTATCTCGCATCTACTATTTGCCGATGATACATTGATAATTGGCGAGAAAAACTTGCTGAATGTATGGACCATAAAAGTCGTTTTGCAGTTGTTTGAATGCGTGTCAGGTCTAGAAGTAAATTTTTTCAAGAGTCAATTATATAAGGTGAATGTGGAAGGGGAATGGTTGCACCACGTAGCGGAGTTTCCAAATTGTAAAGTGGGAACTTTTCCTTTCATTTACTTGGGTTTGCCGATTAGGGCGGTTTCCACTAGGAAAGGTATGTGGCAACCTATGATAAATAAAATAAGGGATCGATTATCATCTTGGAATAGTGTTCACTTATCTCTTGGGGGAAAGATTATTCTTATAAAATCTGTGTTATATGCTCTTCCAATTTACTACTTGTCTTTTTTCAAGGCCCCTAGGGGTGTGGTTGAAACCATTGAAGCCTTATTCAGAAGGTTCTTACAGGGGGATCAGAGGGGTCAAGGAAAATCCATTGGGTTGCTTGGTCGAAAATCTGTAGAGAGAAAGAAGAGGGTGGGTTGGGTATCAAGGATCTCAAAGTCTTCAATTATGCTCTTCTCGATAAATGGTTATGGAGAGTAAAAACAGAGGAAAATTGTCTGTGGGTGAAGGTTTTGAAAGAGAAATATGGGGTGGTAGGAGAAGTGGTTCAATCGGGTGGGAGAGTGCAATCGATGTGGTGGAGAGATATTTTAAGTTTAGAAAATGAGAATTCTGGGTACAGAAAGTGCTGATTCGGGGATATGGTGAAGAAGAAGGTTGGGGCAGGGGTGGATACTTATTTCTGGACAGATCATTGGTTAGAAGGTTGCCCCCTCAATAAACGATTTCCTAGGCTCTTCTCCCTATCCTTGGATAGTTTGGGATCTGTTTGTGATATAGTGGAAAAGAGGGACGAGGGAGTGATATGGAATTGGAGGTGGCGTAGGATTTTATTCCAGTGGGAAAGTGATCAATTAGAGGTCATACAGAGTTTGATTTTGAGTGCTGGTTTAAAGTGGGAAGGGTCAGATAAGTGGGCGTGGTTGAAGGACCCTTTAGGCTCATACTCAGTTCGTTCTGCTTATAGATGGATACGTAATTTTGAGTTCTCGCCGTCTGAAAACTTTCACAAAACCTTATGGAGCTGCGGGGCTCCACTGAAGGTAAAAGCTTTTGTTTGGAAGTTGGCCCAAGATAGAATTCAAACTGCTCAAAATTTGGCAAGGAGAGGGGTGCCCATCCAAGATGGGAGATGTCAGGGATGTAAAAGTGAAGTGGAGTCTGCTGAACACTTATTTTTTAAATGTCATCTATTCTCAGCAGTGTGGTGTGAGTGTTTTAAGTAGTGGGGTCTTCAATCTCCAATACACTATGAGTGTATGGCATTTTTCGCTCAGTTTCATGGAATATTTTTTGGTTGTAAAGACCAGCTAGAAGCATGGTCTTTGGTATGGTTTGCCATTATCTAGGTCATTTGGAATCAACATAATGGGCTATTGTTCAAAGGGAATAGAGTGGAGGTTAAGGAATTATTGGAACAAGTAAAGCTTAGATTTTGGTCATGGACTACCGCTAAGTGTGCACAATTTAGCTATCCTTTTTTTGTTTGGTGTTCTAACCCAACTGCATGCGTGGGTTTGAGATTGGAAACATGAAGGAAGAAGCTGGGAGGTTTTTCGAAAGGTGGATGATGTTGTCCATTTTAGTGGTTATTGGGTGTGGGTGTGTAGGTGAATGTAGTACCCCGCTGCCAAGAATTCTGTATTTTGCTTTCGATTTGAGCACTTTAATTTGCTTGTTTTGTTGCTATAGGTGTTTGGTTCAATCATTATATGTGGTTGCAGGACTTGTGTGGTGAATTCAAATGTGATGCTTAAGAAGTCCTTGTGTGGTGACTGCAGTTTTTGGTTGTAAAATTGCTTGCAGTTCAAATTTCATAGTGTGTGCAGGGGTTGATTTCCCTCATTTGTATTGGGTGACTATGTTATTCTTTTTGTGCGAATTTTGATTGTAGGTCATGAAGCAGGACACTTTGCGTTTACAGGTGGATTTGGTTGGGTGGGGAATGGATTTTGATATCTTTTTATTTTGTCATTTTGATCCTATACTTGGTGTAGGGGTTTGTTGTGTATTTTGGTTGCAGGAAGGAGACTTATATCTTTTCTCAGGTGTTGTATGCGTGAAGGAGGAGAATCAAGGCTGCTTAGGGGAGGATCTTTATCCTTGTCGTTGAAGGACATAAAGCTGATTTTTAATTAGCCATTTTTGGCATTTGGTGTTTTGATAATGTAACAGGTGGGGGTTTTATTAGGGTGGGAGGATCTAAGAGGTCTGGTTGAGCTCTGTAAGGGAAGGTCCAAGTAACGGTGTCTATGAAGTACTTCCCTTGTGACTAATGGGTTACTGAGTTAAAACTAGCATGCAAATAGGTGCCCCTTTGAGACCAATAGGTTACTAGGGAATTGTGTTTAAGCCTCAATTCACTTGACTGGGTTTTGGGGTTGATAAATGCGCCCCTTTGAGACTGATGGGTTATTGAGGTATACCTTGGCATTTATTAGAACCCTTTGAGACCATGTAGCCGCTGGGATTCTGCTTTATAGATTCGGTTTGCCTTGGCCTTCTATGTGATGGTGTGAATCTGTAGTAGGAGAGTGGGGTTTTTTTCATGTCTGGTTATGAACTTTTCCTGTATTATTTGGATTGGGCACTTCTTGTGCTTTCAATCTTATTTTAATGCATTTTGGCTTTTCCAAAAAAAGATAACAAAGTCAAAAGTTTTGTATAGGATTCTTCTTAATTCAATCATTTTCAAGAAAACTAAGCCTCCAATGGATTTTCCAACCATTGTATAAGAAAAAGGACTTTTGGTGTAAAGTTAAGGAAAAGGATTTTAAAAAGGTTTATGTAACATCCCAACCTTAGAGACATTTTAATTTATCTAATTGTGTGTTATATAATTAAAATTACTATATGTATAGTTATATAGTTATAGAGATATTTATGCTATTAAATTAAGAGCATTGTAATTATAATATGACTAATTTCTATAGGGTAATCTTAAAATGACAATATTACCTAGATTTTTTTATGTGGAACTAGATATTTAATTGAGGACTATTGTGCAATCTAGTACAAATTTGAATTGTTCTCTTCACTTACATACACACGCCGGTTACACATACACATTATTTTACTTAAATTATCCACAGGGAATCCACATTGCCCAATCCCTCTTCATGCAAAGAGAGAAGTGATTGGAGGACCAATCAACCCTCTCCCTCTATCCTTAGAATTTGGCCTTGTGGGGGAAAAGGAAGAGGAGGTAGCTCATTGTCTCAAACAGTTGAAAACCAACTTAAGAAAAGCTCTAACACACTCCTCCTTCCTCCTTGAATAATCGGCAGCCCCTCTCCCTTTAGCTACCACTACTTTTTCTTTTCTTTCATCAATTCATCCTCTCCAAGTGTGATTCCAAAACTGAAGAAGAAGATAGGAGCTGGGAGAGCATCATATTCCTCCTCCTAAAGTTGAAAAAGAAACTCAGCCAAGCAAGAAGAACCAAGAAGACTTCACTTCTCATCTTCTACTCCTCAAAAATTGAGTCCTGTTTCCTCATGTGGATGGTGTTTGAGCATCATCCATAACCTAAAACTGGCATGGGTTCATGTACTTGAGGGTCAAGGTCTTGCATGTTGGGTTTGAATATTTGCATGTCTGTAGGATATG
Organism: Glycyrrhiza uralensis; assembly: GCA_030159175.1. Lineage (NCBI taxonomy): Eukaryota > Viridiplantae > Streptophyta > Magnoliopsida > Fabales > Fabaceae > Glycyrrhiza > Glycyrrhiza uralensis. The sequence goes on from BRZY01000003.1 coordinate 28,218,776, forward strand.
TTGAAAAATGTGAGTGATGATGTTGTGTTGTGAAATTTGCAAGTTCTGGCAGTGTGTACTGATTTGTTCGTTTCTCTCTGCCTATATGTCCAATTGCTCTCATTTTTGGGAATATGAAACTACACATAAAATGGAACAACTTTGCTTTTGTAAGTATCTGAGTTGGATGTGTGTAGGAAGAGATATGAATGCTATAAGTTCGAACTAGGAAATATTTTCCTGATGCTGTGGATAAAAAACTGAAATCTAGCAGTGGTCAGTGTTAAGACTGTAACTCTCTGTTTGGTTGTCCAATTGCTCTGATTCTTGTTCCATATTAAACTAGATATAAAATGGGGTAAACTTTGCTTTTGGAAGCAATCTAATTGGATGTGTGTATAAAAAAATATGAATGCCACAAGTTTCGGATTGGACAATAAATTCCTGATACTGTTTTGGACATATTGTATTCGGACAGTGTGTGGTAAAATGCCTATAACTCTCTGTGTGGTTGCCCAATTGATCTTAATCTTGTGCCATATTAAACTAGACATAATATGTGACAATTTTTCTTTTGGAAGTATTTGAAATAGATGTATGTGTAAAGAGATATGAATGATTTAAATTTCGGAATAAACAATACTTTTCTGATGTTGTTTTAGACATATTGTATTCGGGCAGTGTGTAGTAAAATGTCTATAACTCTATGAGTATTTATCCAATTGAGTTGATTTTGTGTCATATGAAAATAGACATAAAATTGAACAACTTAGCCTTTGGAAGCACAAGAATTGGATTTGTGAAGAAGGAGTAACTAACTTTACAATTTCCAGTTGGATTGGTGTGATTTCACCTCACATGAGTAATAGTGAATCATACTTATAGCCTTAGAGATTATTGAGATATGTGAAGTAGTTATGTATATGCCTACATAATGGTATCTAGATTATGGTAAGATTGAAGACCTAGTTAAAGGTAGAATCTTATAATTGTACTGGCATTTTATAACAATTAATCAATGAACTCATGTTTACATTCTTTCATTGAAAGGATGTCATTGAAATCATGTTTACATTCTTTAATAGACAAGAATGTCATTGCTACGATATTTCATGGTAAGATGGGATGCCACTTACAGATTAAAGACGTTTAATCACTTATGTTGTAGATCATGGGCGTCGGTCTGGTGTCCTTCAGGCCCGGCGACATAGTTCCTGGTTTATGATAACATAGACCCTAAGGGAAATCATTGAAAGATTACTTAAGAGATCATGGATGTCGGTTCGATGTCCTTCAGGCCCGGCGACATAGTTTCTCAGTTCATTGTCAAAATGGACCATAAGGGAATTTACTAAAAAACTGTGTAATACGTTTTAAGTTATAGTAAGATAGACATAAAGGATTTTACATATCTTCATGCTACGGTTAGGATCATATAATTGATCTTCATTGAAGTACTATATTGCTTGAGGGTTAGGCCAAAGTGAATATAAGAATGACTTCACGGTTAAGATACCAGTTCTTTGAAGATAGAGCAAAGATGAGAGGAATGATGGATTCCTAGTTTATGGGATAAGGTGACCATAAATCCTTATCATCGTTTATTGGGGTTGTTTCATGGGACTCATTGAGATATTTTATATCTCATTAGTTTAAGTTTATGTTTTCAGATGATAGGTACGATCGGGATACTGGAGGGCGATTTATGGAGTTGCCCAGCATCCTTCAATAGCGTTAGGAATTGGATCAGTGTCTAGATTAGAAATTTATTATTTATATTCATGTATCATTATACTTTTGTATCAAAGTATTGAGAAGTATTTAAAAAATTCATTTTTGTTTCCGCTGTTTTTTGATATTTATTGAGTTGTTACTTTATAAAAGTTAGTAATACTCTGATACGAATCGGGGTGTTACATTATGGTATTAGAGCGATTCGATTTATTCGGCTGCAAGTTTGAGTCTAGTACGATCCGGTTAGGAAGTTTGTCATAGAGTTTTTATAATATCAAGATTTTCTATATTATTCGTATGAATTAATGAGGCAGGTCACCTTAGGTATTTATATGAAGAATCATGAAAATGATCACACCCCTGGTGTGAGATTTTTCACTGGCTGTGATCTCCTCTGTTTCGGAAAAACACTGCTTTTGAAAGTACAGGGACTAAAAGTGTAATCTGAATACTTAAAAGACTAAAAGTGTAATCTAGATAATTAGAAGACTAAAAATGTAGTTTTTGAAGAAATTAGATATTTTAAATAATTCAGTCAAGAAGGGTTATTTTTAGTAAAGTAATATACAAGGGGATTTTGAGAGAAATGATATTAACATAATCAAGTGAGAGATGTTTTCTATCAAAGAGTTTTCTCAAAGGAGTCAAAGTCTAATTTATTCAGTTTTTCCAAAGTAAGTTTCCAAATGAATTCTTAAAAGTTGAAGTGTGGGTAATATAAGTCTAGTGTTCCAAGAGAGAATGAACCTAGCGTTTAAAAACAATGAGATGTGAGGCCGTGGGCTGAGTGTTCGTAACGGTGAGATATTTTTTGGACTGTGTGTCCGAGGTTGTGAAATAGTTTTGGACGGAGTGTCCGGGGTTGTGAGATGTGTTGGGACTGAGTGTCCAAGACTGTAAAAAATGACGTTCTCAAATATGAATAAAGATGAGTTAATGTGAGTGAGGGAAGAAAGGCTATGTGCTGTTTCATTTGGTTGTGTGTCGTTGGGCGGTGTGCCATTTCATTTGGTTGTGTGTCGTTCCACTAGGCTGTGTGCCACTTGAGTTACAACTCACGTTAAATGTGGTTGGGAATTGATACGGTTGGGCTACAATTGCCTACTGGGGTCATCCGAGTTTCGAACTTCCACCAATGGCCAAGAGATAGCATCATTGAGCCGGGGAAAATCGTATACCCGACTTGGATAAACCTGATTGACTGGTCTTTTTAGGATAAAGAGAGAGTGGCATTTACAGAATGATTGTGTGATTAGACCCTAGAGGAATAGGCTGAGCAATCATGATAAATAACTTGCTGCCCTATCACTCAAAACGTTGTTGGGATAAGTCTCCATGGAGCATTGAGAAACGATGTTCTTACAGAGCTCTTAGAAGTGTCATGCATGTATTTCTGTCTGAAATTAATGCGATTCTTGAATGTGATTTCTTTTGATGATGGGTATAGCACTGTGTGTGCATTATATTTGCTATGTGTATTATATCTGCTGTGTGCTGGATGTGTAACTGTGACGATATAACTGCAAACGAGATTTTCACCCTTGCAATGTATTGTTTTCTTGTATGAAAATATGTTTTCTTAAGTCGCTATGCCGAAGATTAGAGTGAAGTTCAGGAGGAGGCAAGGATAGGTGGTACGTCCATACAGAGGATGGACGTGGGCGTTTTAGATTAAGGGCTGAGTTTTCTCATTTGAATTCTTGTAGAATTTTCTGTGCTTGACCAGCATATATAATCTGTATTTAAATAGTTTGGGGGAAAGGTATTCTTGTATTTGATATTTTTTTATTAATGAAAGAATTTTAATTCCTAAGTTGTTTTCATGCTGGATGTTTGTTCACATAATTATTTCTTAAATGAAAAAAAATTAACTATGGAAATCCATTTGTGAAAAATTAAATAACTTGGCACTAATTCTGAAAGAAAGCCAGTAATTAAATAAATTTATTTCCGCATTTGGGCTGGTTACTAAATGTGACACCCTTTGAGAAATGGGGTGTTACAGTACCGAACTGAGGCGATCAAACCATAACAATTTAAAGAGAAACGGTATATAATAAAAAAATGATTAAAGCATAAAAGAAGATCAAAATGGGGCAGAGCCACCGAGATCAATTAGGAGATAAGAGATTGGCAGTAATATAAAAAACAAAGATCGAATTTTCCGACATAGCCGTCTTCAGACGATCTTAAGAGAAAAGAGATTTACAATAATTTAAACGCATGTTCGTTTTTAGTAAAAGACCCTTTGAAAGCTTTTCCCCAATAATTTTTTCCAAATATATATATATACACACACGAACCCTAAGTCAAGAATTATGAATAGTACATCAATAGAGTTCCCAGGAAAGAGAGACGAGTCAAAGCTTCTTAGAGACCTAGTCTTTCCTTGGCCAGAACAATACCAACACACTATCTGACCTAACTTAAATGCGATATATCTCTATGACAAATAAAATTGCAGGGTTTTTGATACAGACAATAAAATTACAGAAGTTTTAACGTGTTAATTACTTTTCTAGCCCACTGAGGTGATCAAGCTTCGACAGTTCAAATTTTGCCATTATAATAGTACAAATATTAAAGCTCATAAATAATTTTATCATTATAACAGTACTAATAATAAAGCTTATAATCAATTAACATTAAAGCTAATAAACAATTAAAGTAAAGTTCATAAACAATTAAAATAAAGCTTATAAACACATAATCTACCTAAGTGGTTAGCAAACAAAGATCAAACTTATGAAATCTCAAATAACTTTGAAGAATTTTTCCCTTACCTCTAAACTTGAAGAAAAATAATTTTTGAAGATCAAATCATCAAAACTCAAGAACTAAAGTAAGAAAACTTCGAAGAAAACTAAGAAAATAAATAAATGAGAAAGAAAGAAGAAATCTTGAAAATGCTTCAAGATTTTGGTGCAAGAAATTATGAAAACCCCTCCCCTCTATTTATAGTGGTGGGGGGCGACGACTAACCCTAAGGAAGCCAACCTTGGTTGATTTGAAATTTAACCATAGTTTAGGAAAAAAAAGTTAATTAACTAAATCCTCATTAGTTCAAGCTTATGACTCATGGATTCAAGAAGGATCTAGACCCCTTGACTCATCATATGTGAGGCGATTTTGAGGGCTGGACGAGGAGGGTGTGAAGTTACAATTTTACCCTTGATGTTTTTAAGTGAAAAGGAAGGAAAAAGATAGGTAAAATGGACTTTTAATAAATCAAAAATTCAAATAATTGATTTAATTGATGAGAACCAATGAGAATGATTGAAAATGCCATGTTATCCCTAATAGCTTCATGGAAGAGCTTTTGGAAATATTACGAAAAGGGTAAGTCATCGGTACTTACCGTTTATCGCGTATACATCTAAAAAACCCAAAAGGGTGAAACAGTAATTGCACAATCCTATACAGAAATAATTTCTAAAATCTACAAACAATAAATTAAAAATATAAAAGTAAATTTTCTTTTTTTGAAAAATCACTGAAAGGGTTAAAACGGTTTAATTTATGGGTATTTCCGTCATTTGTCAACAACAGGGCATTTTTTAGAAATTTTTTCAAAAATTCTAGAAAAATTCGCATAAATCACAAATAATGGAAAACCACTATTTGTGAAGTAAAATATTTTTTTGACTTCATATAGTATTTATAAGCTAATAAAACCTTATTCCGTCAATTATAACGTAAATCGTTTTCCGTTTAAATCTCAACGTCAAACGAAAACTATATATTTCTATACTAAGAATAATTATGTAGAATGAAACCATATTTATAAGATAAAAATAAATCAATAAGCATATATATCACAAAATAATTAAATAAAATAGGATAAATCCTTATCTTTAACCTATCATACTATAGGGACCAAAACAATATCACTTCTTATTTGTTTCTCTAAAAATTCCCAAATATATTCCTCAAATAATATCAAATCGCTATTTGAATCCTCAAATTTTTTTCTGAGTCAAATTGGAATTTCCTATATCATTATAAACTTATTCTGACAGTCAGAAATGTCTACAGAATACCTTTTTACTTCTACATCAGTTCTAAACCATTACTTATCAAGTGAAAATTCTAAGAATAATTCTAATCTTCTAAAATTAACACTCTGTCTCATAGAGTGAAAATTTGGGATGTTACGGTTAGAGTGTCGCATTGATTTTTTAGCAATAGTGTAAATAATAAGGTTAATTTAGTAAAATTGTTACTTTTTCTTAATCATTGTGAAAAAACCTTTAATGTTAATTTTTTTTCCAGTTTATACACACAGTATCTTAGGGGAAAAGGGGACCTTATACTAATCTGTATTCAGCCGAGAGGTAGGTAAAGCCTAGCTAGGATTGTTCCGTCACTGGGGATCGAACACGGGTACTAGTTGTGCCCGTTCCTTAGACGAAGGGCATGAACCACTTGCACGCAACTACATGGTTACCTTTAATGTTAAATTGAAATAAGAAGAGTACTTTTTTTGTCATGCATTTAATTTATCAAGTAGAAAAGCTAAAGAACAAACAGAGGGGGACTACAAACGCATTTTGATGCAGCCGAAGGCATCAGAATAGTTAAGCTTTGCAATTAAAATGATACTTAAATAGGTAATACTAATATTAATTTACTATTTCAAATATTTGATAGTTTAAGGTTTTGATACACAGATTAAAAAATAATTATTTTTGTCTTGTGGCCACCCCTTTTTTATCTTGCTGTATTGGGAATGTCCCATTCAAATTCCTAGGAGTTCCGGCGGGTGCTAATCCTAGGTGTTCAACATGGGAACCGGTGGTGGACTCAATGAACACCACTAGAAAAATTAAAATTAGAGAGGGAACAGATCCGTCACTAAATATATAAAATTCCGTCACAAACTACTTTAGCGACGGATTTTGTGACGGACATATATTCGTCGCAAAAATGGGTGTCCCAAAATAATTAGCGAGGGAAAATATAATCCCTCAATAATTAGCGACGGAATCCGTCCCTCTCTAATTAGTGATGGAATTTGCGAGGAATAAGGAAAATTTAATAATGTTATTCCGTCACAAAATTCGTCTCTAATTAGTAATGGAATTTATCCCTCTCTAATATTTAGAGGTGTGTTTTTTATATTAAAAATCTCCTGTATTTTTTAAATAACAAATTTTATATATAAAAATAATTGTAATAAAATGAAACTTTTGAACAGCATAGCATTCAAAGAAATAAAAATCAATCATTCAATCATTCATGTATAAGATCCATAAAACCATTAATAACAATGTTTCATAAAAATATCAAAATATACAACTTAATTTAGTGCAAAGAAAATACATTTGAAGTCTGTTCCTAACTCATCATCTAATTAAACTAATCATCATCGAAAGTCTGTTGCTCAAAGCCAACTTCATGTGCCACTTCGTGGAAAATTAAATAGTTCTTCGATCTGCAGTCACAAGAGGTGGAATAGTGAAAGGGGTAAACTATTAAGTATGCAGAAACAAGCAACATATCAAACATCATTCCACAAGCAACACAAATTTCTTTTGATCACCAAAATGCATGGATATTAGCAATTGACCTTAAACGTCTCTTCTGGCCAAATCATCATTATAAAGCATCTGAAATAGATGGCCAAAAGAATTGTGCTCCTGTTTGAAATCATCTTCATCTAGTTAAGGATAAAATAAGAAAAATACAAGGAAAGAAAGGATCATAAAAAAAGGATAATCTTGTCTTACTTTTATTGAAACGTACAAAAACATTTTATTATAAAAGGTGACATGTAATGGGAGAAATATAAATATAAATAATAGACATTGTAAAAAAGAGCCTAACATGACTAGTCATGGTACTGAGATGACCTCATCATTAGGAATCCTATTAGAATCCTTGATAAGTCCCTTTATCAGTTCAAACAATGCTTTAACCTATAAATAAATTAAGCTATGTTAATAAGAACTCACCAAAAAGTAGTTGGCACACAGATTTCATTAATCTCCACAACTTGGAGACACATGCCAATAGGTGCCAATGACAAAGGTGAATAAATAAACTTCTTAGCTGGAACACTCTTTATGCTTATTTAAATTTACTATGTAATCTACGCCATTTTTATAACAATATGGGCATGAACATCAAACGATGAGCATATGGCATGAACATATGATGAAGCAATTAAATTGAAACACCTTAGTACAGAGTCATTTACAAGATCATTGTATTCAATTGTTTCCTCTAAGACCAACTCTGCACTAAACAACACAAGGTAAGGATAAATTTAAATAAAGATTATTAAGATAATAAAGACTGAAAGAGCATCAGTGAGGATTTAATGACGTCTGTTCCATTGCTTCCAAAAAATGAAAAGAGAAAAACATACAACAATTAACGCCAACAGATGAGGAGAGAAAGAGAGAAGACAGATAAACAGAGCCCTACTTACCTGAATACTAATTATCTGATAACAAGAAGAGTACCATGATTTGCTTGTTTCAATTTTCAATAACCACATAATTACATTGGGATTTTTGCTTTGCATTTCTTGGTTTATCTACTAACTAACATACATTTTCACAGGAACAACATTATATTAGTGCCTGTGGGATTGCTAGATTTAAATTTGAATCCTTCCAAGCTTAAAACTTATACTCAACTAATATGCTGATATGAGAGACGAAAGGTGTCAATTTTATAGATTAAAAATAACCAAAACATAGACTTTGGACTCTTGGATTAGCAAAGTTATTGTAATTACTGTATTCAAAGAGTTTATATCCAGGTGCAATATCTTAGTTAATGTACTCAAAAAGCTTATATCTAGGTTTAATATCCTAGCTGCTCAACAGTTATAGGTCCTGTAACTCTAGGCAAATTCTACAATATAAACCGCTCTCACAGTAGGACTACAAGCTTCTAGAGTTTAGCACAGAAGTTGTACATACCGGTTATGCTTGTAAAATAACCCACACCCATCACGCTTCTGTCCACTTCTCTTCATATAAATAGAAGAATATCTTAACTCCTGCATACTTCCTTTGTAAAAGCTATCAAACTCACCAACTTCCTGAAATGAATTAAGTTAAGAAGAACATTATTCAAAAGAAACTAGTAATCAACAAACTGAAATGCCACAACTTTGGTTACCAACAATTGATTTAGGAAGACCATTTCTTGGCCAAGCAGCTCTTCTGATTCCCAATCTTAATTCTCCATTTCCACCCCTACAAAGAGATTAATGAGCATTGAGCAGTAATGGAACTGAAATGATTTTAAAATGTATAACTCCCCTTCCTTAGAGACTGGTATAAAGAATCTTAAAATGATTTTATAACCCAAACATGACACGAGTTAAAGTGGTATAAATTGATACCTTTTATATCTCACTCTGAGTCAAATGATTTTCATCAAGATTAAATATTTTTGCGTAATTGACTCCACCCTGAGCAAAAAAAGCCAAAATTTGATTCCCCAAAGCCAAACCATCAAAGCCTGAAACATAAAGATGAGATGAAACACAATGATATAAAAGTACTTAAAGAAAATTTAGCCTCTTTTTCTGCACTCATTCTCATGATAAAATCCCATCCAAAATATAATTTACCAACAGGGCAAATAAGAGTGACGCAATTTAGTGAAATCCTTAAGTTAATGGGATACAATCTCAACCTCAAACTACATGGAGGAGATGAGAAGAAATGTTGCAGAGAGAAAATTTTACTAACCTTGGAACAGTTGGAGCCTTAAATAAGGAACACTAGTAGTTAGCAATAAAAAGAAGAAAGATAGATAAACAAGAAGCTAGACCAAACCCGAAACCCCAAGACCAATCCACGAACAGAGAAAAGAGTGAAGAGATCAAACCCTTACCTAACAGCGTGAATGACCGACGGCGGCAGAGAAGAACAGCAGCGACGCGGGGGGATTCGAGGCTCCTGTAGAAAACAGAACGAATTGGGCTCACGGAGGAGAACCGAACGAATAGAACGAATTGCAACAATGAAGAAGAGAACGAATTGCTCACGGAGGCTCCGGTGGAGAACAGAACGAAAGAGGAAAAGGAGCGCTCACGGTGGTATGTCTTGTTCCTCGCAGCCAACGGCGGTGCTCACTGTGGCTTTGGGGAAAGAGCAATGAGGGTTTAGGGGTTGAGGAAGAAAGCTAAGCAAAGAGAAAAACTGAGTGTGGGAGGGAGAGGTCGCAGGTTAGGTTTTCAAGTGTTTTCATAAAAAAAAAAAAAAGAATGCTAACGACCGAAGTATTCCCTCGCAAACCATTTAATAAATATTTGTGACGGATTGTTAGTGACCGAAAACATTAGAGAGGGAACATTTTGTCACAAATGTTCTCACTAAATGTAATTCGATTAACCAATGATACACCCTGTGACCAATACATTTAGAGAGGCATCACTTCCGTCTCTAATTCTCTCGCTAAAATTATATTCCACATTTAGTGACGGACTTTGTGACGAATTATTTAGAGAGGGACTAGTCCGTCTCTAAATCCGTCGCTAAATTAATATAATCATTTTTGTCACTAAATTCGTCTCTAATAGAGAGGAAAATATTTCTGTCGCTAAAATCCGTCTCTAAAACTAATTTTTCTAGTAGTGGAAAAAGAGGTTGTCCTCTTGGAGTGGGAGACATCTTTCAATGGGAGGTAAAGTTACTTTGATCAATTCTGTGTTAGAGAGAGAGAGAGAGATATCAAGAGAGAGAGAGAGACATGTGTGTGTGTGTATATATATATATATATATATATTCAAGAGTTGATATTCGATAATACGATAATATAATGTTAGTAATTATTTTAACATAATATATTGATTATATGTGTGTGTGAACTTAATAAATGCTAAAATGGTATGGAACAATAGAAGTTAGAACATGGTACACCACCTATAGAGTGATGCGTTTGTTGAGGAAGAAGCCTGGGGGCAAAATAAATGGAGCAGCGGGTTCACCGGAGAATAATGGGGAAGAAGAAAAACAGAGGAGAGAATCCAAAGGGGCACATGTCTTTCTTTTTATTTTTCTTAATTTAACAAATGAAGTGTTGTGAGTCGTCAGATCTATTGGATTATGCGGTCGAGATTTGGTGTAAGTGAAATGAGTTACACATGGTGTCAACGGATCTTGTCCCTGTATATATATATATATATATGAATGCTTGTATGTATATGTGCGTGTATATATATAATGAATACTAATATGTAATAATATAATGTTATTAATTATTTTACCATAATATATTAAGTATATTAATAATTAATATTGATTATGTGAACACACACACATTAACATGAATTATTAATGTAGTATTTTGTAGTATAATATTGAAATCTATTTGACTTGTAATTAATATTATATAGTATTGTATCAAAAAAAAATATTATATAGTAATATAATATTGTTTTACAATCTATTTGACTTGTATATGGCGTATTTAGGTAAAAATTAAATGTCTCATATATTTACAATAATTTTGACGCTTTTCATGTCAATTAAAAACATAAAAGAAAACAAATAAATATCATTCATTAGAATTTTCAAGAATAAGATTAAATGATAACAGAATTATAAATAAGTGAAAAATAATAGTCAATGAATACAGTGATGAGGTGAATTTGACTACTAGCAGCATAATTTATCTCTATAAATAACAAAACATACCAACACTATCCTTCATTCCTTTGCCTAGATAAATTCAATAATCGAAGGTAACATTTGTGGCGTTAGAAATGGCTGGTTCAACCTTTGAAATTCTCAGCATGGTTATCTTCCTTGTCCTTATTACTCAAGGTAATGTTTTCTTCGGTTGAATGAAACTTGCAAATTTTATAAACCATTCTTTATGACTCCCATAATTTTTCCCTATTAGCTCAGGCTATAGCCAATGCTCATTGAATGATCTCTCCGTAAGCCAGTCTCAGACAGGAGCTAGAGTGCAAGGAAAGCCGGAGTGGAGTGTGATGATCACCAGCAAGTGCTATTGTGTTCAAAAGAATGTGAAGTTAAATTGTCGTGGTTTTCAAACCATTGAACACATAGACCCTTCAATCTTGAGGGTCTTAGGTGATGTTTGTCTTGTTAATAATGGTCAACCTATCTACGGAAATGCTGTCACATTCAAATATGCTTGGGACGAGTCATTTCCATTAAATCCGATTTCCTCAGAGATCAATTGTTCTTAAATGGCCAATATTGATCTTGTAAACTTTGATGTCCTTTGTTGTACCTTGGTTTACAAGCACTATTAAAAATAATTTCCGTATGTTTTAGTTTATAAATAATATTTACAATAACAAATTTCTAAGAAATACATGAAGATTATTAATTACAAATAAAACATATAAACATATACTAAGAAATGTAATTTTATTAATTATAAAGTATAATCAAAGGTACACATTAATAATGTTAATAAAATGATTCATTTTAGACAATATTTTTAATGTAATTTACATATCTATCTATCTATCTATCTATCTAAAAAGAAGGTTGTTGGGATATTATTGCTAGAGTAGGGATAATTTGGTGAAGGGATATAAAAGAAGGTTGTGGGGGATAATTTTGACATTTTATTTCTCAACAATTTTTAATTTATTTGTAATATTGTGTTTACTACTTTACATTTTCTATGTAGTGGAAATTAAGTATTGTTGTAATTTAATTTATTTTTATTTTACAATTTCTTAATTCTTTTGTCAAATGATATTATTTAAAATAGTTATATTTCGTTCTTAAAATTCAATCAATCTATTTTGTTCTAATATGTACACTATAAATTAATTTAGAATATTATATTATCAAAATATTGTAATTCACCTGTACTGATGTCCCTTTTAAATGATAGGGCACTTCAATTAAAGAAGTAGAAACAATAATTTATAAACAAATGGTTTGGTTTGAGATATATAAAGCTTCTAAGGACATAGTAAATACCTAAGCATTAATTCAATGTTTTTTGCTTTGAAAATAGTACTTCATGAAGAAATCTATCTATATATATAAAAAAGAATTGCTGGGATATGTTTGGTATTTTTGCCCAAACCATGTCCATTTTGGTCACTTTATTGCAACAAATTTCAACAATTTAATAATTCAGATAAACAATTTTTGGTTTTTGACTAATCCACTTCCATGTGCCGTTTGAGAGTAAAGAATGCCCCATGAATAATTTAATAATTGGAATTCAATAATTGTGGTAAAGCACTAAAACAATTCAAAACCGTTAGGAGCATATCACAAGTGTATATTGATACTCACAACATTTCAATATACGCATAATATAAGGTTGATGCAGGAAGTTGGTTCATCGATCAAAGAAAAAGAGGGAACCGTCCTGTATTCGTTGTTGAGAATTTTATTTAGAGTGAGAGCTTATTTAGGTATCTGTGTGATTTTTTTTGTGATTTTTAACACTTTTTGCTGTTATATATTTTTAATGTGTTCTATGTGTTTCCTTTCTGGCCTACTACTTTTCGTCTCTTCAGTGGAGAGATAGGCGTTGTGGAGGCTGAAGCACAAATATAGGTAAGAAATTTAGTTTTAAAAAAATGTCATTTCTTTGATTTAGTTTATGTGGTGTGATTTGTTTTTTATTGTCTTTTGTTTTTGATTTATCGATAAGATTCGTGAATTGTTTACGGTGTAATTTTTCTTCTCAAAATCCAATCTTTGTTTAGAGTTGTTCCTCATTGAACACGTGATCTTGGTAGGATGCAAAGCTCATGTTTAAATTTTTTGAAGGTATTGCTTCCAAAATCAAATTATACGTTATTTTCATAGTTTATTTATATAGATTATTTTAAATCTCTATTGAAGCTCCTCTGATTTTGTTGACAAGGGAGTTAAGGTTTAAGTTATTTTGAAAGGGACTCCCTATTTTAGACATTACATTAAGTCTTTCAAACACAATGGATGTCCTGTGCATTATCTAATTATAATTGTAAGTTATTGTTCACGTAATATCAATCTCGAGCTAATCTGTGATAAATATTTAAGTGACCATATAAAAGATGCAAGATAGTACTTAGTAACTTGGGCTATACTTAAAACTTGAAAAATTAAGAATATATGCAGGTATTTATTTTGGAAATTGCTCTTGAAAACATCTCTACTATTGGGGTTCTTACCAACACAAAACATTGAAGGAGTGAAGGGCCATATTGACGTACATCTCTTGCCACAGTTCAAAGGAGTTGTGTTTGCTGGATGAAAGGTTACTGAGACAACACATTCAGAAATTTAATGCTTTGTAGCAGTTAGTTTTCCCTTTATATCTTATTACCTACATCTCTTATGTTATGATTCTTCCAAAATATAGTTGAATCCGTTGTGTAACTAATTTTTGGCATTATTATTGTTGGAGGAGGAGGAGACTTAGTGTTGTAGAAGATTTGCTTTCTTGGGATTGATTGGCCTGTTTTGAATTGAATGAAAATGACCAAACTACTTTACTAGAACGGATGGAATTATAGCCATAGTTTCTCAATGAGGAACTTAAATCCTCTATCCTCTTCCCATCTCTATGTTTTTTTTTACTATAATGATAAATTGTTGCTCCACTTTGAAACAGAGACCCTTTGGTCAAAATTGAGCTGAATGAATGTCTTTTAGTTTAATTTTATGATGGCTTGAACTTTGAACTGAAACATGGTGCTTTTGGATGTTTTAATTTTATTTATTTGGAAGTCTTAGTTGTAACACCCTTTCTCCAAAAAGGATATTACACCATAGTAACCAAAAGTTTCGCAAAGACTTAGAAAATATTTTCATAAAAGTTGGTAATCCTTCTCTAAAATGCGGGTAAAATTTTTCGCTTTTCTAAAGAAGATGAGAAGGATGGGGAATATGTTTCCCTAATTCTTTTCAAAATGTTTTTAAATGCGAAAATATGATTAACTCCTTTTGTGAGCGCAATCTCATCTTATATATATATAAAGATCTTGCTTCAGTACAAACATAAATTTAAATAGACAGTACATTTGAGCCAATTCAGTCTCCTGACATCCACCCCAATCTAAGACAGTAAATATAGCTTCTTCTCGGAATCTCTATTGATCTAAACAGCATCCTGTAACGTCCGTAATTTTTTATCATGTTTTAATTTTATTTTTATGCGTGTGATGTGTGCTTATGCATGCTGGATAGATTTTAGTAAGAGTAAATTCATAGACAAAGTTTCTCTGACGTTAGAAAGCAGTAGTTTAAGCTGGACGTTTAGAAACAGACAGAGTTCTGTTTACTGTAAACAGACAGAGTGAGGACTTTGTGAAGTAGAAACCCTAGATTTAGGTTAAGAATGCGATTTGAAGGTACCAATAGTGAATTTTCAATATTTGAAGATTTTAGAAATTTATTCGGGAATTTTCTAAAGAACAGATAAAAATGTTACCATTTTGGTCCCTGTAGTTTGACTAGGTTGAACTGTGAGTGGGTTTGGAGACTAGAAAAAGTTTAGAAATATTTTTGAAGATACCAAATGATGTTTTACATCATTTTACAATTTTAGAAATTATTTTGGGAATTTTTAGAATGACAGACAAAGAATTGCGATTTTGGTCCCTGTAGACTAAGAACAGGATAACAGGGAGAGCAGGTGAATGCCAGAGGCTTAGGAAATGATCCAAAATCAATCAAAAGAGTACCCAATGGTTTTTTTTTACAATATTTATGATTTTTAGAAATTTTCTAGGAATTTTCTGAGAAAATTCATTTTTACCCTAAGTTACGGGTTACGGTAAAAACCGAAAAGTTACCGTAATGCTTCTAAGCTTGATCTTTTTGAACCAACACTTTTGTGGCATCTTATCTCCATAGCTTAGGACTTATTATAAGGTTCATGAGAGTTTTTACCCCAATAGGTTAAGTTTGGACAATTTTTACTATGAAATACAAAAGTTACCAAACTTAATTACCTTGGAGACTTACCATTAACCATGGTTAAGGTAAAAAATTATTTACCCTCTCCTTTAGGACAGAGCTGCGCCAGTTTGAGAGAGGAAGAGAGTAGAAGATTCTTGACTCATGACTCATATGTGTTGGCCAATAGGAATAAGGCAAGTTGTTAACTAGGGTTAGATTATGGTTAAGTGTAATTATGAGTTAGGAAAAAATCTTCTTGGTTAGGAAAGAAAAGGGAGAGGACCGAGTTTTGGGAGAAGAAGAGGGAGAAGCTCTTGTTCATCTTCTTCATTTTGTCTCTTCACCATAGCCAAACTTTAAGTATTCTTTCCAAAAATCTTGTCCAAGTGAGCTAAATTTCCAAAGCTTGATCATAATCTTGTGACCAACAAGCTATCAAGGAGCCAAGCAAGAAGAAGAAGGAGAAGGAAGAAGAAGAAGTTGGTGGTTAGGGTTTTCTACAAGCTTGGTAAGGGGAAAGTTCTTCCTACATGATTTTCAAAGCCTAGTGGACATATTAAGGTTATGTTTGTGTTGTTGTGATTAAGAGGATGCTATACTATCTTAGGGTTTATGTTGATTGGTAAACCATGTATCTTTGTGCTCTTATGATTATATATGGTCCTTGAGTGATGATTATGCCATATATATGAATTCTTTTGAGTGGCTTGATTATGAAGAACCTTGCTTGATGATGGTTTTGCATGATTATGACCTTGATATGCATAAGGGTAAGTGGCTCTTGGCTATGGAAAACTAACTATGTGGTGAGAGATGAGGTTGCCCTAAGTTAGATACATGATGATCCTTGTACCATGCTTGGTTTGAGTTGATTGAGTGATTGTGAATATGATTTCAATCTTGGCATGATGAGTTTGGTACTTGTATGTTAACAAGCTTGGTGTGTGATAGTGATTTTGATTTCATTGCCTTGATGGTTGAGTTCATGGCTTGATGATGAATGATTGTGGCTTGTGAATAATTCAAGGATGGAAAACCTTGCTTATTTTTGATCATTTGGTCATATGGCTATGCGAATGAAAGATTGACTTGGGTTAGATTTTGAAAATTCGCAAATCTGTCATGCCCTGGGTGTGACTATTTTCGCAGTGGGGAAAAGCTGGAAAAAAGGGGACAGTTCTGTTCATACCGTGGGTGTGAATATTATCGCGCCTGTGAACAGTTCTGGACCCAGCATTTTTGATAAATAATATTTTTGCGAAAATCATTCTTTTCCAATTTTTTTCCCGTAAAAGTGCTTAAGAGAAAATGACATTTTAAATATGAAAATTGGTAAGTATTTTGGTTAATTAATTTTAGAATTTAAACAATGTTTTGGAAAATGCCTTTTGTTAAAAAGATGAAATATCAATAAAAGTGTGAATTGAAAGAGGAGAAATCCATGTTGACGGAGAAGTGTGCACAAAGAGATGTGATTATCATAAGTGATGATAATGCTATAACCAAGAGTGAAGGTTATATGTGATTGTGCAAGTGATAACCTAGAGAAGAGGTTAATGTGATTACAAGAAAAACCAAAGCTTAAAAATGCTTGAGATGGTTATTTTATATGCTTAATGTGATGTGCCATTTTGCATAGAGAGAAAGAGAATGGCCAACGTGATGAGCATTACAACCTGGATGGGGTTGAGAATAGGGATAGTCTGGCCACAGTAGCCTATAGGGATTATCCAGGTTGTGAAACCCCTCAGATGGCCAGGTAGGAGATATCCCCTGAGCTGAGGCAAGTCGCACAACCCTACTTGGATAAATCTGACGGACTTGACTATTCAGGATATGGTGAGATGTAGCTTATCTGAATGATTACTTTGAAGTCTGGTGGGACTCTCTGGTAAGTCTGCTACAGCCAATCGCTCAATGGTGTTGGAGGTAGGGAAGTCTCCTTGGAGCACTACGAGGGTGATGTGAGGGGAAATAGAAGTGACATGCATTACAATATATCTGAGTTGATGATATATTGTTTGATGCTGAGTTATGTGTGTGACTGTGATTATTTTCATTGTGTCTGTGAGAATAACTTACTTGCAGGAAAACCTTATACTCGTGTTTTGAGAGGGGTAAGTGGTAGATAATTTTCTAATGCAAATGTGTCTGATAGATGTGGTATATTTCTATATCTGTTGTCTCTTTGCTTTGCTATTTGTGTATGAGGATTTTTCACCCTTGCCTATATGTTTTGTGCTCTCTTTTGAACATGACTCATATAGATGGATCGCCCGCCAGAGGGTCTAGTGAAGACCCGCAGACTTAGTCTGCTGCCCTGAGGGGCAGAGGGTGAGGGGTGGATCATAAACCCCGAAACCCAGTGGGGTACATACTTAGGGTATGTTACTTCACTCGAGACTTCTGCGGAGGGGCCGCATAGATGGATTGTGGAGGATATGATATTGGATGTAAAGATGTCCATTCAGGAGTTGTGGGATACATGGAGGGAGAGAGAAAGACAAAGACAGTCAGTAGCTCAACAGGAGCCTGTCCAGAGATCTGAGTCGGTGCAGCAGGAGCTTGCAAGGCCAGAGACACAGCACCGAAGACCCAATACTCCACCTTGCAAGAGGTATTTTGGTAGATGGAGGCAGACTGCTAGCAAGAGTACTGTTCGCCGTACCTAGACAGTTAGGGTTACATCAGCTGAGAAGGTGCCTATTGAGGGGACACCTGCTACCCAGTCTGATAGACCTATCCCAGCCATTCCAGTTTCTTTTGCAGAGCCTGGAGGGAGACCGAGACCTTTTCCTTCTACTGTTATGCCATCTTGGTGAACATGAGTTCGTCAGGAGGCCAATGATAGTAAAGGAAAAGGGAAGCAGATAGTGGAGGAGGAGAGTGATCCTTCAGAGGAGTCTGTGGGGAGTGTTTAGGAGCCGACTTAGCGCAGGCTGTTGCGTTATTTGATCTTATTTTTTTATGGACTGACTCTATACCGGTTTGGGTTTTTGCTTAGAGATATTCTGGATGACTGTACCTTATATTATATGACTTTACCAGTTGACCAGTGATGTATATGTAGACTTTGGACTAGTAGTATATGTGATGTACATTATTTATTCAGTAGTTGTTTATCTCGTTTTCTTTAATGATACGCTATGACATAAAAGAGTTTTCTAAATTGAAATAATGTAAGTGAGAGTTTCAAGTTAAAATGGGTTTCAACAATAAAAGAAAAAAAATTATACTCAATTTTCGAAATTAACTTAAGATAATTAAAAGTAGAATTTCTTTAAAATGAAAATCAATATTACGGATTTTAAATAATCAGGTTACTTATGTTGTAATATCATTTTATGAGAAAGGGTGTTGCAATTAGTGGTATCAGAGCCCGGTTGAGTCAGGTAGGGATGTTTAGGGTGTAGGACTATTAGGTTAGGTTGTGTGAACTCTGATTGATATTGAAACGTGAACTTTGATTGACACTGATTGCTTTGTAATGTGTGTGTGTTGATTGTATTGTTTGGGTGGATTCTGTATTGTACCTTTATTGGTTAAACTGCAGGAATCCAGGGCTCACAATGCTGATGCGATTGAAAGGGCAGTTGGTGCCATGAACCATATGGCAGCAACTATGGCACAACAGGCTGAACGTGCCGAACAACGAGAAATTCAGAATCAGTTGAGAGCTGCTAGGGCTGCTGAGAATAAGGGACTGTTCGATTTTAAGAAACATGATCAACCTCAGTTTGATGGGGAACCGGATCCTGAAAAGGCAGATTTGTGGATACAGGAGATAGAGAAAATCTTTCTTGCTTTACATTGTGCTGAGGAAGTTAAGGTACCCTATGCTACTTATCTGCTGATTGGGGATGCGGAGTACTGGTGGAAGGGAGTGCAACAGTTACTGGAGGCTGAGCACCAGGCTGTTACCTAGGAATTTTTTTGTACTAGATTCCTGGAGAAATATTTTCCTCAGAGTGCTAGAACTCAGAAAGAACTAGAATTTCTGAATCTACAGCAGAAGGAGATGACTGTAGATGCCTATGCAGCAAAGTTTGAAACCCTGGCTAAGTATTTTCGTTTCTTTCAGCTTCAACCTGATGAAGGGTGGAAGTGTGAAAGGTTCGAAAAAGGGTTACGGTACGAGATTAAAGAAGCTGTATCACCTTTGAAAATTCGTCAGTTTCAACCCCTGGTGGAAAAATGTAGAAAGATTGAGATTTTGAAACAGGAAAAAGTGATAAGGAGTAATGTGGGTGGACCCTCGAGGTTTAGACCACAGAATCAGAAGGGAAGGCAATTCCAGAGAAAACCTTATGCAAGACTTGGAAATTTTGGCAATCAGCAGTAGAATCGCAGTGTAGCATCTGCTGGTTGGAGTGGGAACCGTGGAAATCAAGGGCACAACGAGATTAGATGCTTTAATTGTAGGAAGGCAGGACATTATTCTACTACCTACAATCAAAAAGGAGTGACTTGTTTTAAATGTGGAAAGGTTGGACATATGTCTAAGGATTGTAGGGCACCGGAGTCAGAACCATCAGTGAACAATATGCAGGCGGTGAGGCCAAGGACAAAGGGACGTGTTTATACCCTGAGTGGCGTTAAGGCTTCGAAGTCGGACGATCTCATACAAGGTACATGCAACATAGCAGGTTATCCTTTAATTGTACTGTATGATTCAGGCGCAATTCATTCATTTATATCCTTTGATTGTGTGAAACGGCTGAATTTGCCTACTTCTTTGATGTCATATGATTTGATTTTTTTCCTTATCTATTGCTGAACCAGTCATTGTAAACACTATTTGTCTGAATTGTCCGGTCACTATACTCGGTAGGAAATACCATATAGACCTAATCTGCTTACCTTTGGTCCAATTAGATATTGTCTTAGGAATGGATTGGTTGTCGGCCAACAATGTTCTTTTAGATTGTGCCAATAAGACCTTAGTTTTTCCTAATTCTGGAGTTTCTGGACTTATGTCTGCCAAACAAGTGAAAACTTCTTTGAAAGAAGGAGCAAAGGGATACATGTTATTTTCCTTGTTGAAATTCGAGAGTGATAAAGAATTGAACAACGTGCCAGTAGTGAGGAAATTCTCCGAAGTGTTTTCTGAAGATGTCCCAGGTTTGCCACCTGTAAGAGAGATAGAGTTTACCATAGACTTAGTACCTGGATCAGGTCCAATCTTTATAGCTCCGTATAGAATGTCGCTAATGGAATTGGTCGAGCTGAAAAAGCAATTAGAGGATTTATTGTCTAAGCATTTTATTAGACCTAGTGTTTCTCCATGGGGTGCACCAGTGTTACTGGTGAAGAAGAAGGATGGAACTTCTAGGTTATATGTGGACTACAGACAGCTAAATAAGATAACGATCAAGAACAAATATCCTTTGCCACGTATTGATGATTTGATGGATCAACTACGTGGAGCTGCTATATTCTCAAAGATAGATCTAAGAACAGGATATCATCAGATTAGAGTAAAGACTGAGGATATACCTAAGACTGCCTTTAGAACCCAATATGGACATTATGAGTATCTTGTAATGCCATTTGGTGTGACTAATGCACCAACAATATTCATGGACTACATGAATAGGGTTTTCAGTCTGTTCTTAGACCGTTTTGTGGTTGTGTTCATTGATGATATTCTGATTTACTCTAAGAATGAAGAACATTTGCGACAAGTGTTGCAAGTTTTGGTGAGCATAAATTGTATGCTAAGTTGTCTAAGTGTGAATTCTGGTTGAGAGAAGTACAGTTCTTAGGTCATGTGATTACTAAAGAAGGTATAGCTGTAGATCCTGCGAAGGTAGAAGCGGTACTCTCGTGGGAAAGACCAAAGACTGTAACTGAGATTCGTAGTTTTGTAGGGTTAGCTGGGTATTACAGGAGGTTTATCCAAGGATTTTAAAAGATTGTAGCCCCATTGACCAAGTTGACCCAAAAAGATCAACCTTTTGTCTGGACTGAGGAGTGTGAGAAGAGTTTTCTTGAGATGAAAGAAAGGTTAACGACTTCACTTGTGTTAGTGTTACCTAATTCGGAAGAACCTATGGAAGTATATTGTGATGCTTCTTATCAGGGATTAGGCTGTGTGTTAATGCAAAATGGGAGAGTTGTATCTTATGCGTCTCGTCAGTTGAAAACTCATGAAAGAAATTACCCAACCCACGATCTTGAGTTAGCTTCAATAGTTTTTGCTCTGAAGATTTGGAGACATTACCTTTATGGGTTGACTTTTACAGTGTTTAGTGATCACAAGAGTTTGAAGTACTTGTTTGATTAGAAGGAGTTAAATGTGAGACGGAGGAGATGGATAGAATTTCTTAAGGATTATGATTTTAATATGATGTATCATCCAGGAAAGGCTAACGTTGTGGCCGATGCTTTAAGTAGGAAGTCTATACATATGTCGGTCATGATGATTAAAGAGTTAGAATTGATAGAGGATTTTTGTGATCTAAGTTTATCAATGGATATACACAGGGATAGGATTTCATTAAGTATGATTAAAGTGACAAGTGAGTTGATGAAATAGATCAAGGAACAGCAAGCAACTGATGAACATTTGATAGAAAAGAGAGAGTTACTAGAACAAGAAAAGGTTGCAGAGTTTAGTTTAGGGGATGATGGTATTCTAAGATGCAAAGGTAGAGTGTGTGTACCAAATAATTCTGAGATGAGGAGATTAATTCTTGATGAGTCACATAAAAGTAAGCTCAGTATTCATCCTGGATTTAATAAGATGTAGCAAGACTTGAAACAGAGATACTGGTGGCCAGGAATGAAGAAACAAGCGGTTGAATATGTAGCATCATGTTTGACTTGTCAAAAGGCAAAGATAGAACATAGAAAACCTGCAGGAATGATGCAATCTTTAGAGATACCTTAGTGGAAATGGGAAGGAATATCTATGGATTTTGTGTCTGGATTACCTAGAACTCAGAAGGGATTTGATACAGTTTAGGTGATCATAGATAGACTAACTAAGTCGTCTCATTTTCTTCCTATCAATATGAAGTATTCTTTAGAGAAGTTAGCCCAGTTGTATATAAAAGAGATTATTAGATTACATGGAGTGCCTTCTAGCATAGTTTCTGATAGAGATCCAAGGTTTACTTCTAGATTTTGGCAAAGTATGCAGAATGCATTAGGGACTAGGCTTAAATTGAGTTCTGCTTATCATCCTCAGACAGATGGTCAAACAGAAAGAACAATTCAATCTCTAGAAGATTTGTTGAGAGCTTGTGTTTTGGATCATAAAGAGAGTTGGGATGAACTGTTGCCATTGATTGAGTTTACTTATAACAACAGTTATCATTTGAGCTTAGGAATGGCACCGTATGAGGCTTTATATGGGAGAAAATGCCAAACATCAAGAACAATTCAATCTCTAGAAGATTTGTTGAGAGCTTGTGTTTTGGATCATAAAGAGAGTTGGGATGAACTGTTGCCATTGATTGAGTTTACTTATAACAACAGTTATCATTTGAGCTTAGGAATGGCACCGTATGAGGCTTTATATGGGAGAAAATGCCAAACATCTTTGTGTTGGTATCATGATGGAGAGAGTATGATAGTGGGACCAGAAGTTGTGCAAGAAACAACAGAGAAAGTGAAACAGATTCAAGAGAGAATGCGAGTGGCACAGAGTCGACAAAAGAGTTATTCTGACAAGATAAGGAGACCACTTGAGTTTCAGGAAGGTGAACATATTTTCCTGAGAGTCGCGCCGATGACTGGGGTTGGTAGAGCCATAAATCTAAAAAACTCACTTCAAAGTTCATAGGACCATACCAAATTCTTCGTCGGGTAGGTCCTGTAGCCTATAAAATTTCTTTACCACCTTTGCTTTCCAATCTCCATGATGTTTTTCTTATGTCACAACTGAAGAAGTATATATCCGATCCCTCTTATGTGATTGAGTCTGATATCGTACAATTAAAAGGGAATCTGACGTATAAAGCATATCACGTGTGGATTAAAGATAGAAGGATCAAGCAGCTCAGGGATAAGCAGATTCCTTTGGTCAAGGTTATTTGGGATAGTACTACTGGTGATGCGACATGGGAATTGGAAGAAAAGATGCGAGAACAATATCCAGAGTTATTCCTAGGTATGCAATTTCGAGGACGAAATTTTTTTTAGAGGGGGAGAATTGTAACGTCCGTAATTTTTGATTCTGTTTTAATTTTATTTTTATGCGTGTGATGTGTGCTTATGCATGTTGGATAGATTTTAGTAAGAGTAAATTCATAGACAAAGTTTCTCTGACGTTAAAAAGCAGTAGTTTAAGCTGGACGTTTAGAAACAGACAGAGTTTTGTTTACTATAAATAGACAGAGTGACGACTTTGTGAAATAGAAACCCTAGATTTAGGTTAAGAATGAGATTTGAAGGTACCACTAGTGATTTTCCAATATTTGAAGATTTTAGAAATTTATTTGAGAATTTTCTGAAGAACAGATAAAAATGTTATCGTTTTGGTCCCTGTAGTTTGACTAGGTTGAACTGTGAGTGGGTTTAGAGGCCAGAACAAGTTTAGAAATATTTTTGAAGATACCAAATGATGTTTTACATTATTTTAGAATTTTAGAAATTATTTTGGGAATTTTTAGAATGACAGACAAAGAATTGCGGTTTTGGTCCCTGTAGACTGAGAACAGGTTAACAGGGAGAGCAGGTGAATGTCAGACGCTTAGGAAATGATCCAAAATCAACCAAAAGGATACCCAATGGTGTTTTTACAAAATTTATGATTTTTAGAAATTTTCTAGGAATTTTATAAGAAAGTTCATTTTTACCCTAAGTTACGGGTTACGGTAAAAACCAAAAAGTTACCGTAATGCTTCTAAGCTTGATCTTTTTGAACCAACACTTTTGTGGCATCTTATCTTCATGGCTTAGGACTTATTATAAGGTTCATGAGAGTTTTTACCCCAATAGGTTAAGTTTGGACAATTTTTACTATGAAATACAAAAGTTACCACACTTAATTACCTTGGAGACTTACCATTTACCATGGTTAAGGTAAAAAATTATTTACCCTCCCCTTTAGGACTGAGCTGCGCCAGTTTGAGAGAGGAAGAGAGTAGAAGATTCTTGACTCATGACTCATCTATGTTGGCCAATAGGAATAAGGCAAGTTGTTAACTAGGGTTAAATTATGGTTAAGTGTAATTATGAGTTAGGAAAAAATCTTCTTGGTTAGGAAAGAATGTAGGTAACAGGAAGAAACACAAGAAGGGGGGGTTGAATTGTGTTTCAAAACTTTTAAAAGTTTTTCTCAAATGTTTGGACGCTGGCTATGAAACAGTTGGACGCACAGCGTGTTGGAATATTGGACGCACAAGTAGATTGAACGCAGAGGCTTCCACTTCGTATAAAAACTGTAGGTAACAAGATGAAACACAAGAAGGGGGGTTGAATTGTGTTTCTAAGCTTTTAAAACTTTTCGCAAATGTTGGACGCTGGCTGGTAAAAACGTTGGACGCACAGCTTAGTTCAAATATTGGACGCACAGTGTTTTCTGAAATATTGGACGCACAGAGTGCTAAAACACTGGACGCACAAAATTGTGAAATATTGGACGCACAAAAGATTGGACGCTGAGGCTTCCCTCTTAGTTTAAAAAACTTGTTTTCTTTGTGCGATTAAAGGTGTATGAAAAACTTGTTTAAACAAAATCAATTCAATCCTCTTGGTTAGTAATAAGCACAGATATAATAAGAGATAAGGGAATGAAGAAATAACACAAGTTTTTATACTGGTTCACCCTTTCCTAAGAGCTACATCCAGTCCCCTCAAATTAGAGAGATTTCACTATCAACCTGATAAAATACAAGTATTCTTTGCACACAGCCTCTTCAGGCTAAAACCCAAGTATTCTTTGCACACAGCCTCTCCAGGCTAAATCCCAAGTATTCTTTGAACACAGCCTCTTCAGGCTAAAACCCAAGTATTCTTTGAACACAGCCTCTTCAGGCTAAATCACAAGTATTCTTTGAACACAGCCTCTTCAGGCTAAACGACTCAGCAGAGTGTTTTTGATTCAAGTGCTGTCTAACTCACACAAGTGAGGATATGAAATCTAAAGCACTTTGAGAGTTAAGCAAACTCTCTTTTACAAGAAGAAAGAAAATATACAAGACTTTCTATACAGAGTATAACAAATTGCACAACGTTTTTGCTCTTTCTTTTTCATTGTTCACTGTCTTGTTTCAGTTGCTTATATTCTTCTTCTTGTTCACGGTATTTATAGGCTTTGATGAAGCTTCAGACTTGTTCTTCGAATAGCTCAGCTTCAGCCTTCATAAATATTACCGTTCTCTAATAGCATTAAATGTTATTTTCCCGTTGCTCTGAGGAGATCTACTTCAGTGAGCATGTCTGCGTTTCTTTCTCCTTAATCAGAAGCAACCTGTACTCAAAGTCTCAATTGTACAGTGGTTAATAGTAATATCTTATTGAGACAGAGAGAATACACTGTGTAAAGCAGAAAGATGTGTTCAGAGATATACAGAGTAGATAAAAGTACATTCTCTCTCTTAGTACACTTTCCACAGTACTTTATGCTTTTCAAATGTACTTTCAAACACGTTGACAATAGGTTGTACAGAAAAGCATTGTATATAGCTATTTATTTCAAATCATTTGCTCAATAAATATGTTCCATATTAAATGTATGAGCAATAAATAGCAAGTAATGGATTCTGCGTATTGTGTATTGGGCGCAGAATATATGAAACATTGGACGCAGCATTTAGCAAGTTATTGGACGCATACCTTTGCACTTACCAATTTGCACATAACTCATGCAAACATTGGACGCATACCTAATGCTTTCAATTGCACTTTGTTATGCTGCTTTATTGGACGATGAATAGTAGACTGAGAACTTGTCCTACTTTGCTTCATTCATCGTGTAACACTTTGTTCTTGTTCTTCTCATTTATCGGACGCAGAATAGTAGATAATGAACTTGTTCCATTCTGTTTCATTGCTTGTGGAACACTTTGTTATTTTCCTTCTTCATTATCGGACGCAGAACAGTGCTTGAGTAACTCTAACTTCATTGGACGCAGAATGTTCAGTTTCATTGGACGCAGAGTTGCACTCTTGCTCATGCTGAACATTGGACTTTTGTCCTTCATATGCATTGGACGCTTATTGGTTCTGTTCCTTTGGAAATCATTGGACGCAGAAAGTAGCGTGTCTTCAAGACTTGATTTCTTCTACTTCTGCGATTCTGCTTCTTCAGAAGACATTGGACGCAGAACTTTGTTCTTGCCTTGTGCTTATCATTGGACGCACTGTTCATTGGACGAACTGTGCTGAAGCATTGGACGCACAACAGTAATCCTTTTGCTCAAACATTGGACGCAGAACTCTCTTCCTTCTGCTCAACCATTGGACGCAGAATTCTTCCTTCTGCTCAAACATTGGACGCAGAACTCTTCCTTCTGCTCAACCATTGGACGCAGGATTCTTCCTTCTGCTAAAACATTGGACGCAGAACTTTTGTGTCCATTCCAGTGCCAACATTGTGATGAGCTAGCTTATTGGACGCAGACTGCAATCTTCCTTCAATAAACTTAGTTAGGCAGCATTGTTACACATTGTACAAGCTTAATACATATTGATTATCCTTTGTAAAAACCTTAATACATTTTGTTATCATCAAAACCATAAAATCACTTAGGGAGTTTTTGTATTAAAAACACTTTTAACCAATTTGGTTCCAACAAAAACGTTTTCTTTGTGCGATTTAAAGCATTTGAAAAACTTGATGATATAAAATTCAATTCAATCCCTTTGGTTAGTATAAATAAATAAATAACTAGAGATAAGGAAAAGGGAGAGTAACACAAGTGTTTATTCTGGTTCACCCTTTCCTAAGAGCTACGTCCAGTCCCCTCAAACTAGAGAGATTTCACTATCAATCCAGATAGAATACAAGTATTCTTCAACAGCCTCTTCAGGCCTTACAACGAGTATTCTTTGCACACCTATCCTCTCTAGGCTCAAAACAAGTATTCTTTATAAACAAGCCTCTCCAGGCTCAAACAAGTATTCTTTTACAAACAAGCCTCTCCAGGGTCAAACAAGTCAGAAGAGTGTTTTTGACTTAAAGTGCTATCTAACTCACACAAGTGAGAATATGAAAATCTTAAGCACTTTGAGAGTTAAGCAAACTCTCTTTTACAAGAAGATAGATACAATGCAAGACTTTCTTAACAAATTAGAGTATGACAATGTTTGCACAGCTATTCAGCTTTTTCTTTCACTAGTTCAGCACTCTTGGTTTTTAATTCCTCATTTTCTTCTTCTTGATCACGGTATTTATACGCTTTGTTGAAGCTTCAGACTTGTTCTACGACTAGCTCAGCTTCAGCCTTCATAAATATGACCGTTCTCTAATAGCATTAAATGCTATTTCCCGTTGCTCTGAGGAGTTCATCTTTAGCGTATTTGTCTGCGTTTCTTTCTCCTAATTCAGAAGCAACCTGTACTCATAGTCTCAATTGCACAAAGGTTAATAGTAATATTCAGTTGAGACAAAGAGAATACACTGTGTAAAGCAGAAAGTAGTGTTCAGAGAGATATGGAAATAAACATGGCACATTCTCTCTCTAAGTACACTTTCCACAGTGCTTTATGCTTTTCAT
This sequence comes from Glycyrrhiza uralensis, assembly GCA_030159175.1. Taxonomy (NCBI): domain Eukaryota; kingdom Viridiplantae; phylum Streptophyta; class Magnoliopsida; order Fabales; family Fabaceae; genus Glycyrrhiza; species Glycyrrhiza uralensis. The sequence continues at coordinate 28,247,016 of BRZY01000003.1, forward strand.
TTAATGCACGTTCAGAAACGTTGACGAGGTTGTTCAGAAAAGCATTGTATACAGCTATTTATTTTAAATCATTTGCTCAATAAATATGTTCCATATTAAATGCAAGAGCAATAAATAGCAAGTTATGTATTTTGCGTTTTGGACGCAGCATTTAGAGTGTATGAATGGACGCATACCTTTGCTTACCATTTGTACTTGAGACAGCTTGGTCTATATGGACGCATACTTATTGCTTACCATATGGACTTATGACTTTGCTTGTCTGATGGGATACGTCTCCATAACACTTATTGGTCGTTTATCACTTATGCTCATTTTTGGCGCACTGTATAGCATGTCTCCATAAGTGATTCCTTGGACGCTTATATGTTCTGTTTCTTTGGACGCAAAGCTTTATTGGACGTATTGCCTCTTTGAGTACATTGGACGCTCAACTCTTGGACTGTACATATATGTGTCAATGTCACATTGGACGATGGACTTATCTTTGTTGTACCTACAAAAGCTTGTCAGCAGACTTTGTAAAATCCTTAATAACCTTTGTTATCATCAAAACCAACAAGGACTACTTAGGGAAATTTTGCATTAGAAATCCTTCTAATCAATTTGGTTCCAACAATCTCCCCCTTTTTGATGATGACAAACATTATTAAGTTTTACAAGCAGTAAAGCAGATAAAACCAATAAATAGTTAACATATACTTTTTAAAGAGAAATTTTTTCTTAGGGAAAACGCCCCCTGAGATATACATCTCAGTTTTTCTTACTCTTCTCCCCCTGAGATAAACATCTCATGGTTTTGGATATTCAATGTGTTCAGAGTACCTGAAAAATTTCTTTTTCTCACAAAGCAGATTAGTCCAGCATATTCAGTATAGCATAATCGTATTATACATAAGTAATAAGGCTACTGCAATGCAATTTTAGACTCAATCTCATTTTATTAATAACTTGAGCTTTTAAAACTTTTAAAACTTAATTGTTCCTTCTCCCCCTTTTGTCATCAGACAAAAAGGTTCATAGAACATCATGGTCCAAAAAGAAGAGAAAAGAAGAAAAAAAAATAGGGAACAAGGATTTCATGGATTCTTCCTTGATTCCAGATACTTGCGATACTGCCCCAACAGAAATATCAAATTATCAATATCCTCTGTTGAAGGTGGAACTTGGACTTGTGCACTTCTGGATTCATTATCTGTAGAGTCAATGGCATCTTCAGGCTCAGGAGGAAATTCAATGAATGGCTGAGTGGATCTAGTAGGAGCACCAAAGACATCGTTAAACATATATCTTTGATGTGCCACATTTTCTGTAACTGATCCCTTGGTCGGCGTTGCAGCCTTCTCAGTATCTGAAACCCCTGAAGACGATGCTTCATGCTCACACAACACAAGGTGTCTTTCCCAGAAGGTTCTTGCTTCATGTTCCATTGCTTGTCCTGTCTTGGACAAGAACATTAAGAAATCCATATCCACATTTTCCATGGATTTCTTTGCCCAGTTCTCACCAATCCTGACGGGAGATGGCATTGGACTTTTGTTGACGCTCATCTTAGGAAACTTGTCCTTATTATTTTCAACCAGATAGACCCTTGGTACTATCCTGTCAGGCTGGATTTTTATTGTTGTAGATGGCCTGATCCTCATAGACGGAGGGACATTGAAGTGGTTCTGTAGTTGAAGTTCGTCCTCTATGTTTCTGATGATCATTCTGTCAAGAGGTGAGAGGAATGATCCCAGTTCTTCTGCAGTCAGAGGAGAGTAAGTAGGCTTGAAGTCATATATCCTCATTTTGGAAAGTCCCAATGAGTTAGGTGCTATGGACTTAGCCCTTACTTCCTCCAAGGACATGTTCTCCTTTTTCTTATCCTCCTAAAGAGGAATCTCCATGACCTTGACCCCTTTTGTCAGGACCTGCAGCTTCCCGACTGTGAAGACATACTCAGATGGTGATAGAGAGAGATCATCTAATACGTCCAGGTTGGTGGGAGGTGAGAAATGTGAAGATTGGCCATGTGAGGGTGAAGATGAGGTTGATGGATGTGGTTGTTCATGTGAAGGTGAAGGTGAGTGCGTTTGGATGGGATTGGACGATGGTTCAACATTGAAAGGTGATGGAGGAGTGGTTTCAGGTGAGGCAAGAGATGGTGTTTGGGATGGTTGTTTTGGTTGAGGTGGGGGAACTGTTTGGGTTTGTGTTTGTGGTTGAGGTATTGGACGAATGGGTGAGGGAATGGACTCAGGAGTTTCTGAGATTGTGGTAACCACAGATTTAATTATTTCGTCCACAGACTTGTCAGGATTAGCACAAGTATGTACCTCTGTTGCTTTCTTGTCAGTAATCTTGACAATGGATGTTTTCCTTTGAGATGTTGCCTTCTTTGTTATGGGTCCAATGACTTCTTTTTCAACTATCTTGGACTCAGAAGCTTTTCTCTTTTTGGTTGCCTTTCCAGCAGCAGGCTTGGCTCTTTTGGAGAGAAATTCTCCAATTGTTTCTTCGTCTAAATCAGCCATGACTAACTTCCTTGCAGGTTTCTTGGAAGTGGTTTTCTTCTGTGCAGCAGGAACTCCACTAGAGACTTTGGTTGCTTGTTCCGCTTGTTCAGCTCTATTTGCTTCAATCGCAGCCCTGATAGCATCCTTATTGTCTTCTTCTTCTATCTCTTTGAGTTTGGCCAAATGTTCTTTGACCATTACCAGTCTCATTTTCAGAATATTGGTTCTGCCAAAAGGTACTTGGTAGATTATCTTGGAGAGTGCAGCTTTATCTTCTCCAGAGTATGTTTCCAGGATTGCCATGATTCCTTGAGTAGTAAGAATTCTCTGAAGCAGAGCTCCGTAGGGAATAACAGTTCTTTTCCCTTTCCCTTTTGCATCTCCTTTAAAACAGTAGAACAGGGTATGAGGAAGATTGATTCGTTGAGGGGTTAGAAGATGTACCAGCAAAAACCCATGTAGTGATGACACAGAGTCCTTTGAGCCAATCTTATGAAGCACCATTTTGTTTAGAATTTGATAAAGTACTCTGGCCTTGTCAGTCATCTTTGAAGAGATTAGGTCTCCGTCTTCCTCTCCTGCCTTTAGCAAGATTTTACTGATTTTTGGCTTTCCACCAACTTCATGAGCCCATCCTCCATGAAAACAGACTCCAGCAGAGTCACAGCTAATAGCCTCCGAGATGCTTTCTATGGATACTATGACTTCCTTGCCTAGGACTGTTCCTGTGATAAGGTTGTCCTGGATCTTCATAGTCTTCCAAAATTGACGAATCAAACTTTGATGAACATTTACTTCTTTTCCAAAGTAATTTTCCCAACCAGCAACAAAGATTTCAAGTGAGATATCCACACCCAGGCCAGCCAAAATCGAGAGGTCTGTCCAGTATTCCACATTGACTTCCATGTTCTCAATGTTCTCCATGTTTGAAAGATAAAGAAGCAATTTTTCAAGGAAGAGGGTTTTGAAAGGGTTTTACGAAAGAGAGAGCGAATACAGAGAGGATTTGAAGGAAGTTGAGAAGTAAAAGAGAGTGGGGTTAAAGACGTGTGTAAGAAGGGAGAGAGAAAACAGTAAATTTTCTTTGAAAACAGGCGTAATCATCAACCGGGAAAACGGCTGCAGAGCAGGTGTTCAGTTTGATAAAAATATATTAATATAAAAATAGTTTAGACTCAACGCGGGAAGACTAAGAGATAAAAGCTAAAAAAAACTTCTAAGTCTCAAATAGACTGACGTGTCCTATTGGACGCTAGTCATATTGGACTCAGACTCAGCTTGAGCATACTGGACGCTAAACATCAATCTTTTATAAGGTACATATTTAAATGCTTCCTTATATATGTAAACCTATCTACAGAGAGGGGTTTTGTAAATATATCTGCCTATTGATTTTCAGTGTTAACAAACTGAATATCAAATGTTCCCTTCTGCACATAGTCTCGAATGAAATGATGTTTAATTTCGATATGCTTAGCTCTTGAGTGTAAGATTGGGTTCTTAGATAAATTGATTGCAGCAGTATTATCACAAAGAACAGAAATCTTACTCTCAAATATGTTGTAGTCCTCTAGTTGATGTTTAATCCATAAGAGCTGAGAACAACTTGCAGCAGAGACATATTCAGCTTCAGCTGTAGAAAATGCAGTTGTGCTTTGTCTTCTGCTCGTCCAAGATACCAGATTGGATCCAATAAAATGACATCCTCCACTGGTGCTTTTTCTCTCAAGTCTGTCTCCAGCATAATCAGCATCACAGAATCCTACTAATCTGTATTCTTTTGATTTCTTAAACAGCAAACCAAGATTACTAGTCTCCTTCAGATATCTAAAAATTCCCTTGACAGCAGTCAAATGAGAGTCTCTAGGATCTGATTGGAATCTTGCACATAAACAAACACTGAACATTATATCAGGTCTAGATGCAGTAAGATACAATAGAGATCCGATCATACCTCTATATACCTTTTGATCTACCTTTTTATCCTTATCATTCAGGTTCATTATGCAGGTTGGATGCATAAGAGTGTTCATGGGTTTGCAATCATCCATTTTGAACTTCTTCAGAAGCTCCTTTGTATATTTGGACTGATGCACATATATTCCATCTTGAGTCTGTTTAACTTGAAGTCCAAGGAAGAATTTCAATTCTCCCATCATGCTCATTTCAAACTCCTTCTGCATTAACTCAGAAAATTCTCCACACAGAGATTCATCAGTAGCACCAAAAATGATATCGTCCACATAAATTTGTACTATGATGAAATGCGAGTCTATGGATTTTCTAAAAAAAGTACTGTCAACTTTTCCTCTTGAAAAACCATTCTCCATAAGAAATGAGCTTAGTTTTTCATACCAAACTCGAGGAGCTTGCTTAAGGCCATAAAGAGCCTTTTTCAATTTAAAAACATAGTTAGGAAAGGATTGATCCTCAAAACCAAGTGGTTGTTCCACATAGACTTCCTCTGTTATTATACAATTTAGAAAAGCACTCTTTACATCGATTTGATAAAGCCTCATATCATGTTGGGCAGCAAATGAAAGTAAGATGCGAATGGCCTCTATTCTAGCTACTGGAGCAAAGGTTTCAGTAAAATCAATATCTTCCTGTTGTGAGTAACCTTGAGCAACTAACCTTGCTTTGTTTCTCACTACTTTACCTTCTTCATCCAGTTTGTTTCTGAATACCCATTTGGTTCCAGTGATGGACTTATCTCTAAGTGGGGCTGCAAGCGTCCAAACATCATTGCGTTTGAACTGATTTAGCTCCTCCTGCATTGCTAAAATTCATCCTTCGTCCAATAGAGCTTCATCAACATTTTTGGGCTCCAATTCAGAGATGAATGCAACATCAGTTTGTTCTCTGAATGTGAACCTTGTTCTGACTCTATCATTTGCATTTCCAATGATTTGATCTTCAGGATGATAGGTCTTGAAATGTCAGCTTCTTCTTCTTTCAGTATTGGATGCATCATCATTTTCTGCTTCTGATCCTTCTTCTTCATTCTTAGGTGATGGTCTTTCACCTTCTGCTTGTATTCTCATATCTGCAAAAGAATCACTTAGCTCTGACAATTCCTTGTTAGGCTTTTTGTCATTGAACTTAATATGAATTGACTCTTCAACAGTCAAGGTTCTTGAGTGATAGACTAAATAAGCCTTGGATGTTTCAGAGTAACCCATAAAAATTCCATTGTCTACTTTAGAATCAAACTTACCAAGTTGATCCTTAGTGTTAAGAATGAAACATTCACATCCAAAAGGATGAAAATATGAAATGTTGGGTTTTCTTCCTTTCCACAATTCATATAGAGTCTTTTTCAATATAGGCCTCACATATATTCTGTTTTGTAAATAACACGCAGTGTTTACAACTTCAGCCCAGAACCTCTTAGAGGTTGAGTGATCATTGAGCATGGACCTGGCCATCTCTTGTAGAGATCGGTTCTTTCTCTCCACCACACCATTTTGCTGAGGTGTTCTTGGTGCAGAGAAATTGTGAAGGATTCCATTCTCTTCACAGAATCTCTGGAAGCGAGCATTTTCAAACTCACCTCCATGATCACTTCTAATGGAGTTGATACAAACTCCTTTCTCATTTTGGACTCTTTTACAGAATATAGTGAAGACTTTGAAAGATTCATCCTTGTGTGCAAAGAATTTGACCCATGTCCATCTAGTATAGTCATCAATTATAACTAATCCATATCTCTTTCCATTTAAAGAAGCTGTTTGAGTGGGTCCAAACAAATCCATGTGTAAAAGTTCCAAAGGTCTAGAAGTAGAAACAATATTTTTAGAATTAAAAGAGTTTTTCATTTGTTTCCCTTTCTGACATGCTTCACACTGAACTTCAGATTTGTACTCAAGATTTGGTAGTCCTCTCACAAGGTTATGCTTGTTCAGCTTTGAGATGGATCTTAAGCTTGCATGACCAAGTTTCTTGTGCCATATCCATTGTTCATCCTTTAAAGATATGAAGCATGAGACATTTTATTTGGATAGATTTTTGAAATCAATTTTGTAAACATTATCCTGCCTCTTTGCTTGAAAAAGTATGGACTTATCAGAATTTCTGACTATATATTTATCGTTGTTAAAGGAAACATCAAATCCACTGTCACACAATTGACTTATGCTAAGCAGATTATGTTTGAGTCCTTCAACCAGTAAGACATTTTCAATAGAAGGAAAAAGATGCTTACCAATTTTACCTATTCCAATAATTCTGCCTTTCTGGTCCCCTCCGAAGGTGACCCAGCCCTTTGATCTAGGCTTTAGGTCTTGGAACATAGACCTTTCTCCTGTCATGTGTCGTGAGCAGCCACTGTCCAGGTACCATGACTGGAGTTGACATCCTCCCATCAAGCATATCTGCAACAGGAATTATCATATTCTTAGGTACCCAGATTGACTTGGGTCCTTTCTTGTTAGTCCTGTTGGAACCAAATTGGTCAGAAGCAGTTCTAATGCAAATTTTTCCTAAGTAGTCTTTGTGGTTTTGATGATAATAAAGGTTATTAAGGATTTTACAAAGTCTGCTGAAAAGCACTTGTAGGTACAACAAAGATAAGTCCAAGCATCCAGAGTGACATTGGCATATATATGTACGATTCAAGAATGGAGCGTCCAATGGACTCAAAGAGGCAATGCGCCCAATAAAGCTTTGCGTCCAAAGAAGTAGAACATATAAGCGTCCAATGAGATCACTCATGGAGACATGCAATATAGTGCGTCCAAAATAAGCATAAGTGATAACCGACCAATGAGTATTATAGAGATGTATCCTATCAGAGAAGCAAAGTCTCAAGTACGAATGGTAAGCAAAGGTATGCGTCCATTCATACACTCTAAATGCTGCGTCCAAAACGCAGAATACATAACCTGCTATTTATTGCTCTTGTATTTAATATTGGACATATTTATTGAGCAAATGATTTAAAATAAATAACAGTATACAATGCTTTTCTGAACAACCTCGTCAAAGTCTCTGAACGTGCATTAAATGAAAAGCATAAAGCACTGTGAAAGCGTACTTAGAGAGAGAATGTACTATGTTTATTTTGATATCTCTCTGAACACTACTTTCTGATTTACACAGTGTATTCTCTTTGTCTCAACTGAATATTACTATTAACCTTTGTGCAATTGAGACTATAAGTACATGTTGCTTCTGAATTAAGAGAAAGAAACGCAGACAAATACGCTAAAGAAGAACTCCTCAGAGCAACGGGAAAATAGCATTTAATGTTATTAGAGAACGATCATATTTATGAAGGTTGAAGCCGAGGTAGTTGAAGAATAAGTCTGAAGCTTCAACAAAGCCTATAAATACCGAAAACAAGAAGAAAAAAAAAGGAGTAGATACAAGAGTGCTGAACTATCAAAAAGAAAGAGCTGAATCGCTGTGCAAACTTTGTTATACTCTGAGTCATTAAGAAATTCTTGTAATATTTTCTATCTTCTTGTAAAAAGAGAGTTTGCTTAACTCTCGAAGTGCTTAAGATTTTTAGATTCTCACTAGTGTGAGTTAGATAGCACTTTAAGTCAAAAACACTCTTCTAAGTTGTTTGAGCCTGAAGAGGCTTGTTTAGAAAGAATACTTGTTTGAACCTAGAGAGGTTTGTTTAGAAAGAATACTTGTTTGAGCCTGGAGAGGCTTGTTTGTAAAGAATACTTGTTTTGAGCCTGGAGAGGCTAGGTGTGCAAAGAATACTCGTTGTAAGGCCTGGAGAGGCTGTTGAAGAATACTTGTTTCTATCTGGATTGATAGTGAAATCTCTATAGTTTGAGGGGACTGGACGTAGCTCTTAGGAAAGGGTGAACCAGGATAAATACTTGTGTTATTCTCTCTTTTCCTTATCTCTAGTTATTTATTTATCATTACTAACAAGAGGGATTGAATTGAATTTCATCTTATCAAGTTTTTCAAACTCTTTAAATCGCACAAAGAAAACGTTTTCAAACTAAGTGGAAGCCTCTGCGTCCAATCTATTTGTGCATCCAATATTCCAATACGCTGTGCGTCCAACGAGTTCCCAACAAGTATACAAATATTTGCGAAAAAGTTTTAAAAGCTTAAAAACACAATTCAACCCCCCTTTCTTGTTTTTCTTCCTGTTACCTACAGTTGACATCAGAGCTCAGTCTCTAGCGGTTGAGCACCTAACAATGCAGAGAAGCAAAGATCCATGGAGAACGAGGGACAAGCTGTGAACAGACCACCTCTGTTCAATGGAGAAGAATATGACTATTGGAAGCAGAGAATGATCACGTTCTTTGACGCGCAAAATATAGACATGTGGGATGTCGTGGAAACTGGCTACACTGCTCCAGTAAATGAAGCAGGTCAACCAGTAGCAAGAGCTCAGTGGACACAAGACCAAAGGACCAGATTCCAGCTGAACTCAAAAGCAAGGCACTATCTGATGTGTGCCATCACCAAGTCAGAATACGACAAGGTGCACAGCTGCACCACTGCCAAAGATATATGGGACACTCTAGCCTTGGCGCATGAAGGATCGTCTCAAGTCCGTGAGTGCAAAATCAGCATGCTAGTTCATCAATATGAACTATTCAAAATGGAGGATCACGAGACTATTGATCAGATGTTTGGACGATTCCAAACAATCATTAACAACCTGAGATCTCTGGGAAAAGTCTACACAACCCAAGATCACATCAGGAAAATTCTAAGGAGTCTGTCCACTCTTGCTATGGAAAATCTCCTCGGCTCACTCAAAGTGCATGAGCTTGAGCTCAAAGAAGAAGGAACAAAAAAAAGTGCAAAGTCCATTGCTCTTAAAGTCCAAAAGGGAAGCACTTCAAAAGCACTAAAGGCAAATGACTCTGATGAGGAGTCATGTAGCTCAGAAAGAGAAGAAGGCTCAGATGATGATGAACTTTCCTTCATCTCCAGAAAAATAAAGTCCATGTGGAAAAGGAAGGGTGGCTCCAGAAGGAAGCAATTCAACAAAAGATTTTCACAAAAGGAAGCTGAGCAGAAGGAGAAAAGTCCAGTAGTGTGCTATGGATGTAAGAAACCCGGCCACTACAAGGCAGACTGTCCTGAAGCTGAGCGGACAAAGAAGAAGTTCTTCAAAAAGAAGAAGGGTGTCATGGCAACATGGGAAGATCTTGACGAATCCTCTGATGATGAGGATGAGGAGGATAAGGAAGAAGCAAATCTTTGCCTGATGGCAACCCTACCCTCAACCGATAGTGAGGATGAAGAAGAGGTATTTCCTTACCCTGAACTAAAAGAAAATTTGAATGATCTCCTTAGAGAATCATCCATTCTATTTGATGAGTACAGATCTTTGAAAAAGAAATTTTCACTCATAACCAAAGATTTTGAAAAACTTACTTTAGAAAATGAAGTACTCAAATCAGAAAATAAAGAGTTAAGACTTCAAGTAAGTCAACTCAAAGATGAATCTCAAAAGGATTTTGAGTCCAATACTTCCTGTGAAGTACAAGTACTTCAACAAGAAGTAAATGAACTCACTGGACGATTGTCCAGATTTGTCAGTAGCTCTGAAAAACTGGATCAAATTTTAAAAATTCAGAGAAAACCTTCTGACAAAAGTGGTTTAGGTTATGAAAAACCAAAACCAAAGGTTTCTAAAAGTCCTTCTAAAATTAATTTATACTGTGGTCACTGTGGGAAGGCTGGACATGTCACCTCGACGTGCGTCCATAACAAAAGGAACATGCCTGGACGCAGACCAAGGACTAACAAGAAAGGACCCAAGTCAATCTGGGTACCTAAGAATATGATAATTCCTGTTGCAGATATGCTTGATGGGAGGAAGTCAACTTCAGTCATGGTACCTGGACAGTGGCTACTCACGACACATGACAGGAGAAAGGTCTATGTTCCAAGACCTAAAGCCTAGATCAAAGGGCTGGGTCACCTTCGGAGGAGACCAGAAAGGCAGAATAGTTGGAATAGGTAAAATTGGTAAGCATCATTTTCCTTCCATTGAAAATGTCCTACTAGTTGAAGGAATCAAACATAATCTGCTTAGCATAAGTCAATTGTGTGACAGTGGATTTGATGTTTCCTTTAACAAGGATAAATGTATAGTCAAAAATTCTGATAAGTCCATACTTTTTCAAGCAAAGAGGCAGGATAATGTTTACAAAATTGATTTTGAAAATCTATCCAAACAAAATGTCTCATGCTTTATATCCTTAAAGGATGAACAATGGATATGGCACAAGAAACTTGGTCATGCAAGCTTAAGAATCATCTCAAAGCTAAACAAGCATAACCTCGTGAGAGGACTACCAAATCTTGTGTACAAATCCGAAGTTCTGTGTGAAGCATGTCAGAAAGGGAAACAAGTGAAAAACTCTTTTAATTCTAAAAATATTGTTTCCACTTTTAGACCTTTGGAACTTTTACACATGGATTTGTTTGGACCCACTCAAACAGCCTCTTTAAATGGAAAGAGATATGGATTAGTTATAGTTGATGACTATACTAGATGGACATGGGTCAAATTCCTTGCACACAAGGATGAGTCTTTCAAAGTCTTCACCATATTCTGTAAAAGAGTCCAAAATGAGAAAGGAGTTTGTATCAACTCCATTAGAAGTGATCATGGAGGTGAGTTTGAAAATGCAAACTTCCAGAGATTCTGTGAAGAGAATAGAATCCTTCACAATTTCTCTGCACCAAGAACACCTCAGCAAAATGGTGTGGTGGAGAGAAAGAATCGATCTCTACAAGAGATGGCTAGGTCCATGCTCAATGATCACTCAACCTCTAAGAGGTTCTGCGCTGAAGCTGTAAATACTGCGTGTTATTTACAAAACAGAATATATGTGAGGCCTATGTTGAAAAAGACTCCATATGAATTGTGGAAAGGAAGAAAACCCAACATTTCATATTTTCATCCATTTGGATGTGAATGTTTTATTCTCAACACTAAGGATCAACTTGGAAAGTTTGATTCTAAAGTGGACAATGAAATTTTTCTGGGTTACTCTGAAACTTCCAAGGCTTATCGAGTCTATAACTCAAGAACCTTGACTGTTGAAGAGTCAATTCACATTAAATTCAATGACAAAAAGCTTGACAAGGAATTGTCAGAGCTAAGTGATTCTTTTTCAGATATGAGAATACAAGCAGAAGGTGAAAGACCATCGCCCAAGAATGAACAAGAAGGATCAGACGCAAAAAATGATGATGCGTCCAATTCTGAAAGAAGAAGAAGCTGGCACTTCAAGACCTATCATCCTGAAGATCAAATCATTGGAAATGCAGATGATAGAGTCAGAACAAGGTCCACATTCAGAGAACAAACTGATGTTGCATTCATCTCTGAATTGGAGCCCAAAAATGTTGATGAAGCTCTATTGGACGAAGGATGGATTTTAGCAATGCAGGAGGAGCTAAATCAGTTCAAACGCAATGATGTTTGGACGCTTGTCGTTCCACCTAAAGATAAGTCCATCATTGGAACCAAATGGGTATTCAGAAACAAACTGGATGAAGAAGGTAAAGTAGTGAGAAACAAAGCAAGATTAGTTGCTCAAGGTTACTCACAACAGGAAGGTATTGATTTTACTGAAACCTTTGCTCCAGTAGCTAGAATAGAGGCCATTCGCATCTTACTTTCATTTGTTGCCCAACATGATATGAAGCATTATCAAATGGATATAAAAAGTGCTTTTCTAAATGGTATAATAACAGAGGAAGTCTATGTGGAACAACCACCTGGTTTTGAGGATCAATCTTTTCCTAACTATGTTTTTAAATTGAAAAAGGTTCTTTATGGTCTTAAGCAAGCTCCTCGAGCTTGGTATGAAAAACTAAGTTCATTTCTTAAGGAGAATGGTTTTTCAAGAGGAAAAGTTGACACTACTCTCTTTAGAAAATCCATAGACTCACATTTAATCATAGTACAAATTTATGTGGACGATATCATTTTTGGTGCTACTGATTGTAGGTAACAGGATGAAACACAAGAAGGGGGGTTGAATTGTGTTTCAAAGCTTTTAAAAACTTTTCGCAATGTTGGACGCAGGCTTGTGAAAAACGTTGGACGCACAGCCAAATATGAAAACTGGACTCACAGTGTTTTGAAGTATTGGACGCACAAAATGTTAAAACATTGGACGCACAGAGTGCTAAAACATTGGACGCACAGAGTGCCAAAACACTGGACTCACAGAGTTGTAAAATATCGGATGCACAGAAAGATTGATCGCAGAGGCTTCCCTCTTAGTTTAAAAACTTGTTTTCTTTGTCCGATTTAAAGTGTATGAAAAACTTGTTGAAATAAAATCAATTCAATCCCATTGGTTAGTAATAAGCACATATATAAAAAGAGTTAAGGGAAAGAAGAAGTAACACAAGTTTTATCCTGGTTCACCCTTTCCTAAGAGCTACGTCCAGTCCCCTCAAACTAGAGAGATTTCACTATCAAACCAGATAGGTACAAGTATTCTTTGCACACAGCCTCTCCAGGCTAAAACCAAGTATTCTTTGCACACAGCCTCTCCAGGCTAAATCCCAAGTATTCTTTGCACACAGCCTCTCCAGGCTAAATCAAGTATTCTTTTACAGTCAAGCCTCTCCAGGCTCAAACAACTCAGCAGAGTGTTTTTGATTTAAGTGCTGTCTAACTCACACAAGTGAGGATATGAAATCTAAAGCACTTCGAGAGTTAAGCAAACTCTCTTTTACAAAAAGAAAGACAAATATGTAAGACTTTCTATACAGAGTATAAGCACAGCAGTTCAGTCTCTTCTATTGTTGAAGTTCGTTCACATTGTCTCTATCTTCTTCTTCTTGTATCACGGTATTTATAGGCTTTGATGAAGCTTCAGACTTGTTCTTCGAATAGCTCAGCTTCAGCCTTCATAAATATTACCGTTCTCTAATAGCATTAAATGCTATTTTCCCGTTGCTCTGAGGAGATCTACTTCAGTGTGTATGTCTGCGTTTCTTTCTCCTAAATCAGAAGCAACTTGTACTCAATGTCTCAATTGTACAGTGGTTAATAGTAATATCTTATTGAGACAGAGAGAATACACTGTGTAAAGTAGAAAGATGTGTTCAGAGATATACAGAGTAGATAAAAGTACATTCTCTCTCTTAGTACACTTTCCACAGTACTTTATGTTTTTCATTTAATGTACGTTCAAAATCGTTGACAATGGTTGTACAGAAAGCATTGCATACAGCTATTTATTTCAAATCATTTGCTCAATACACTACAAGAAATCACGTCATTACCGACGGCCAAATTTAACATTACCGAGGGCTTAGCCCTCGGTAATATGATTTACCGACGGATTACCGACGGCCAGGTGACCGTCGGAAAAACGCTCGTCGGTAAATTTTACCGACGGCCCCGAAAGCCGTCGGTAATTTACCGAGGGCTTAGCCCTCGGTAATCCCTCGGTATATCACTCCAAAAGTACCTGTTCATTTCACGTCATTACCGAGGGCTAAGCCCTCGGTAATTTACCGAGGGCTTAGCCCTCGGTAATGACGTGAAAAGAGCAGCTGAAGCAACTTGGACCGGAGATGTCTGCAGTTCAAAGTGAACTAGATGGAGACAGAGAAGGAGCAAGACAGAGGCAGGGATACGGTGACGGCCACCACAGGCAGTGGTGGGTGGTGGCGCAAGCGGTGGTGGCCGGTTCGCAACAGATCCGTGAGCTAAGGGAGGGAGAGAGGAGTGACACAGAGTATGGGGAAGGAGCGAGACAGAGACGGTACTGGGTGGTGGCGCGGCGGCGACGGAAATGTGAGCTGAGGGAGGGAGAGAGGAGCGAGATAGATCGAGACAGAGACGATGGAGGGTGGTGGTGTGGCTGGCGGCGGCGCTGGGTGGTGGCTGGTGGTGGCGGAGATGTGAGCTAAGGGAGGGAGAAAGGACTGAGATAGAGCGAGAATGAGATGGTGGTGGGTGGTGGGTGGCTGGCGGCGGCGCTGGGTGGTGGTTGGGTGGTGGTTGGCGGCGGCGTTGGGTGGTGGGACTGGATCCGGCGTTGTGGGCGACAGAGAGAGGAGCAGAGCACAGCTGGTTCAATTTGGAGAAGAAGATAGATTGGGAAAGTGGGTTGCAGACTGGGTATATGTTTTAAAATTACCGAGGGCTTTTTAAAATTACCGAGGGCTTAGCCCTCGGTAATATCCTGAATACGATACCGAGGGCTTAGCCCTCAGTAATTACCGAGGGCTAAGCCCTCGGTAATATTTACCGAGGGCTTAGCCCTCGGTAGATACAATACTGAAGGCTAAGCCCTCGGTAATTACCGAGGGCTAAGCCCTCGGTAATCGTCGAGCAGACCTACACGATTTTCCCACAGATTTCAACAATTTACCGAGGGCTAAGCCCTCGGTAATGCTTTTTTTACCGAGGGCCACGAGGCCCTCGGTAAAAAGCCCTCGGTAATTTGCATTTTTCTTGTAGTGATAAATATGTTCCATATTAAATGCATGAGCAATAAATAGCAAGTAATGGACTCTGCGTTTTGGACGCAGCAAGTAGAAATCATTGGACGCATACCTGGTACTTACCAATTGAACAGAATTCATTCATTCATTGGACGCATCTTTATGCTTACCATTCTGATGATTAGTTGCAAAGCAACATTGGACGTATTGCCTCATTCTGGTTATTGGACTTTTGCCATTTCCTTATAGTTCCATTGGACGCAGAGCAGTTGATAATTGTACTTTTGTTCTTCTGCTTTATTGGACGTAAAACAGTTGTTTGATGGACCTTTGTCAATCTGCTTCATTGGACGCAGAGCAGTATTGTTGGACTTTTGCCATTCTGCTTCATTCTGTTCCATTTGTCGTAGAACACTTGATTGTTGTCCTTCTGATTTATTGGACGCAATACAATACTTTTGTCATTCTGATTTCATTGGACGCAGAGCAGTTCTTTTGTTCATTTAGCTTCATTGGACGTTGAACATCAATGTCTTATACTGAACATTGGACTTTTGTCCTTCTTATACATTGGACGCTTACTGGTTTTGCTTCTTTGGAAATCATTGGACTTATAACAGTATTTGCCTTATACTGATCATTGGACGATAAGCATTCTGAACATTGGACGTAGAGCATCAATGCCTTATACTTATGTTTATTTGCCTTGTGCTGAATATTGGACAATGAACAGTATTCTTAATATTGGACGATGAGCATTCTGAATCATTGGACGATGAACAGTATTTCCTAATATTGATTATTGGAAGCAAAGCTCTCAGACTGCGTATTGCATTGGACGCAGAACAATATTGCCTTATACTGTTTATTGGACGCAGAGAATCATTGGACGCATCACTTGGTGTCCATATATGTTCCAGTGCCAATATTGGATGATGACTTCAACATTGGACGCAAGGCTTCTCAGACTTTGAATATGAGCCAATGTCATGATGAACTAATTATTGGACGCAGACTGCAACATCCTTCAATAAACTTAGTTAGGCAGCTTTGTTATACATTGTAAAAGCTTAATACATTTTGTTTATCCTTTGTAAAAACCTTAATACATTTTGTTATCATCAAAACTATAAAATCACTTAGGGAGTTTTTGTATTAAAAATACTTTTAACCAATTTGGTTCCAACACTGATGAATCTCTGTGTGGAGAATTTTTTGAGTTAATGCAGAAGGAGTTTGAAATGAGTATGATGGGAGAATTGAAATTCTTCCTTGGACTTCAAGTAAAACAAACTCAAGATGGAATCTATGTGCATCAGTCCAAGTATACAAAAGAGCTTCTGAAGAAGTTCAAAATGGACGATTGCAAACCCATGAGCACTCCTATGCATCCAACCTGCATAATGAACCTGAATGGTAAGGATAAAAAGGTAGATCAAAAGGTATATAGAGGTATGATCGGATCTTTATTGTATCTTACTGCATCTAGACCTGATATAATGTTAAGTGTTTGTTTATGTGCAAGATTCCAATCAGATCCTAGAGATTCTCATTTGACTGCTGTCAAAAGAATTTTTAGATATCTGAAAGAGACTACTAATCTTGGTTTGCTGTTTAAGAAATCAAATGAATACAGATTAGTAGGGTTCTGTGATGCTGATTATGCTGGGGATAGACTCGAGAGAAAAAGTACCAGCGGAGGATGTCATTTTATTGGATCCAATCTGGTATCATGGACAAGCAGAAGACAAAGCACAATTGCATTATTTACAGCTGAAGCTGAATATGTCTCTGCTGCAAGTTGTTGTTCTCAGCTCCTATGGATTAAACATCAACTGGAGGACTAGAACATCTTTGAGAGTAAGATATCTGTTCTTTGTGATAATACTGCTGCAATCAATTTATCTAAGAACCCAATCTTACACTCAAGAGCTAAGCATATAGAAATTAAACATCATTTCATTAGAGACTATGTACAGAGGGAACATTTGATATTCAGTTTGTTAACACTGAAAATCAATGGGCAGATATATTTACAAAACCCCTTTCTGTAGATAGGTTTACTTTTATAAGGAAACATTTAAATATGCACTTTATAAACGACTGATGTTTAGCGTCCAATGTGCTCAAGCTGAGTCTAAGTCCAATATGACTAGCGTCCAATAGGACACGTCAGTCTATTTGAAACTTAGAAGTTTTTTTTAAGGCTTTAATCTCTTAGACTTCCCACATTGAGTCTATTTTTTTTTAATATATTTTTATCAAAAACCGTACGCCTGCTCTGCAGCCGTTTTCCCAGTTGATGATTACGCCTGTTTTCAAGAAAAATTTACTGTTTTCTCTTTCCCTTCATTCACACGTCTTTAACCCCACTCTCTTTCACTTCTCAACTTCCTTCAAAATCTCTCTGTATTCGGTCTCTCTTTCGTAAAACCCTCTCAAAATCTTTCTTTGAAAAATCCCTTCTCTTTATCTTTCAAAAATGGAGAACATTGAGAACATGGAAGTCAATGTGGAATACTGGACGAATCTCTCAATTTTGGCTGGCCTGGGTGTGGATATCTCACCAGAAGTTTATGCCGCTGGTTGGGAAAATTTCTTTGGGAAAGAAGTTAATGTTCATCAAAGCTTGATTCGTCAATTTTGGAAAAATATGAAGATCCAGGACAACCTTATCACAGGAATAGTCCTAGACAAGGAAGTCATAGTATCCATAGAAAGCATCTCAGAAGCTATTAGCTGTGACTCTGCTGGAGTCTGTTTTCATGGAGGATGGGCTCATGAAGTTGGTGGAAAGACAGAAATCAGCAAAATCTTGCTAAAGACAGGAGAGGATGACGGAGACCTAATCTCTTCAAAGATGACTGACAAAGCCAGAGTACTTCATCAAATCCTAAACAAAATGGTGCTTCATAAGATCGGATCAAAAGACTCTGTGTCGTCACTACATGGGTTTTTGCTGGTACACCTTCTAACCCATCAACGAATCAATCTTCCTCATACCCTGTTCTACTGCTTTAAAAGAGATGCAAAAGGGAAAGGGAAAAGGAC
Source organism: Glycyrrhiza uralensis (assembly GCA_030159175.1). NCBI lineage: Eukaryota > Viridiplantae > Streptophyta > Magnoliopsida > Fabales > Fabaceae > Glycyrrhiza > Glycyrrhiza uralensis. Next base: position 28,264,985 of record BRZY01000003.1, read on the forward strand.
TGTTATTCCCTACGGAGCTCTGCTTCAGAGAATTCTTACCACTCAAGGAATCATGGCAATCCTGGAAACATACTCTGGGAAGATAAAGCTGCTCTCTCCAAGATAATCCATCAAGCACCTTTTGGCAGAACCAACATTATGAAAATGAGACTGGTAAGTGTCAAAGAACATTTGGCCAAACTCAAAGAGGGAGAAGAAGAAGACAATAAGGATGCCATAAGGGCTGCAATTGAAGCAAATAGAGATGAACAAGCAGAATAAGCAACCAAAATCTCTAGTGGAGTTCCTGCTGCCTCAAAGAAGAAGACTACTTCCAGGAAACCTGCAAGGAAGTTAGTCTTGGCTGATTCGGACGAAGAAACAGTTGGAGAATTTCTCTCCAAAAGAGCCAAACTTGCTGCTAAAAAGGCAACCAAAAAGAGAAAAGCCTCTGAGTCCAAGTCAGTTGAAAAAGAATTCATTGGACCCATAACAAAGAAGGCAAGATCTCAAAGGAAACCATCCATGGTCAATATTGCTGACAAGAAAGCAACAGATGTACTTACTCGTGCTAATCTTGATAAGTCTGTGGATGAAATAATTAAAGTTGTGGTTACCACAATCTCAGAAAACCCTGAGTCCATTTCTTCACCCATTCGTCCAAACACTGACCCTCAAACTCAACCACAAACACAAACCCAAACACCTTCTCCATCTCAACCAGAACAACCATCCCAAACACCACCTCCTGCTTCACCTGAAACCTCTCCTCTATCTCCTTTCTATCTTGAACTATCGTCCAATCCTATTCAAACACACTCACCTTCACCTTCACGTGAACAACCACATCCATCAACCTCACTCTCACCCTCACATGGCCAATCTTCACGTTCCTCACCTCCTACCAACCTGGACGTATCAAATGCTCTTTCTCTACCTCCATCTGAGTATGTCTTCACTGCTGGGAAGCTGCAGGTCCTGACAAAAGGGGTAAAAGTCATGGAAATTCCTCTTCAGGAGGATAAGATAAAGGAGAAAATGCCCCTGGAGGAAGTAAGGGCCAAGTCCATAGCTCCCAATTCATTACGACTTTCTAGAATAAGGCTATATGACTTCAAGCCAACTTACTCTCCTCTGACTGCGGAAGAACTGGGATCATTCCTCTCCCCTCTTGACAGGATGATCATCAGAAACATAGAGGATGGACTGCAACTACAAAACCACTTCAACGTCCCTCCGTCTATGAGGATCAGGCCAACAACAACAATAAAGATCATGCCTGACAGGATAGTACCAAGGGTCTATCTAGTGGATAAAAATAAGGACAAGTTTCCCAAGAGGAACGTCAACAAGAGTCAAATGCCATCTCCCATCAGGATTGGTGAGGACTGGGCAAAGAAATCCATGGTGAATGTGGATATGGATTTCTTAATGTTCTTGTCCAAGACGGGACAACCAACGGAGCAGGAAGCAAGAACCGTCTGGGAGAGATACCTTGCGCAGTGTGAGCAAGAAGCATCTACTTCAAGGGTTTCAGATGCTGAGAAGGCTCCAACAACGACCGAAGGATCAGTCACAAGAAACATGGCACATCAAAGATATATGTTTAACGATGTCTTTGGTGCTCCTACTAGATCCACTCAGCCAATCATTGAATTTCCTCCTGAGCCTGAAGATGCCATTGACTCTACAGATACGGAATCCAGCAGTGCGCAAATCTTTATACCACCTTCAGCAGAAGATATTGAAAGTTTTTTTTTTTTGACTATGATGTTCTATGAATCCTTTTGTCTGATGACAAAAGGGGGAGAAATTGGGAGAAAGAATTAAGTTTTAAAAGCTCAAGTCATTAATAAAATGAGATTGAGTCTAAAATTGCATTGCAGCAGCCTTATTACTTATGTATACTCCAATTATGCTATACTGCTATTTTAAATATGCTGGAATAATCTGTTTTGTGAGAAAGAGAAATTTTTCAGGTACTTTGAACTCATTGAATATCCAAAACCATGAGATGTTTATCTCAAGGGGAGAAAAGTAAGAAAGACTGGGACGTTTATCTCAGGGGGAGTTTCCCTATGAAAAGAAAAATCTATCTTTAAAAGTATATTTTAAATGTTTATTGGTTTTATTTGCTTTACTGCTTGTAAAACTTAATAATGTTTGTCATCATCAAAAAGGGGGAGATTGTTGGAACCAAATTGGTTAGAAGCAGTTCTAATGCAAATTTTCCCTAAGTAGTCTTTGTGGTTTTGATGGTAACAAAGGTTATTAAGGATTTTACAAAGTCTACTGACAAGCTCTTGTAGGTACAACAAAGATAAGTCCATCGTCCAGTGTGACATTGGCACATATATGTACAGTCCAAGAGTTGAGCGTCCAATAGACTCAAAGAGGCAATGCTTTGCGTCCAAAGAAGCAGAACATATAAGCGTCCAAAGAGATCACTTATGGAGACATGCTATACAGTACATCCAAACTAAGCAAAAGTGATAACCGACCAATGAGTATTATAGAGATGTATCCTATTAGAGAAGCAAAGTCTCAAGTACGAATGGTAAGCAAAGGTATGCATCCATTCATACACTCTAAATGATGCGTCCAAAACGCAGAATACATAACCTGCTATTTATTGCTCTTGTATTTAATATGAGACATATTTATTGAGCAAATGATTTAAAATAAATAGCAGTATACAATGCTTTTCTGAACAACCTCGTCAAAGTCTCTGAACGTGCATTAAATGAAAAGCATAAAGTACTGTGAAAGCATACTTAGAGAGAGAATGTACTATGTTTATTTTGATATCTCTCTGAACTACTTTCTGATTTACACAGTGTATTCTCTTTGTCTCAACTGAATATTACTATTAACCTTTGTGCAATTGAGACTATGAGTACAGGTTGCTTCTGAATTAGGAGAAAGAAACGCAGACAAATACGCTAAAGAAGAACTCCTCAGAGCAACGGGAAAATAGCATTTAATGCTATTAGAGAACGGTCATATTTATGAAGGCTGAAGCCGAGGTAGTTGAAGAATAAGTCTGAAGCTTCAACAAAGCCTATAAATACCGAAAACAAGAAGAAGAAGAAAAAAGGAGTAGATACAAGAGTGCTGAACTATCAAAAAGAAAGAGCTGAATCGCTGTGCAAACTTTGTTATACTCTGAGTCATTAAGAAATTCTTGTAATATTTTCTATCTTCTTGTAAAAAGAGAGTTTGCTTAACTCTCGAAGTGCTTAAGATTTTTATATTCTCACTAGTGTGAGTTAGATAGCACTTTAAGTCAAAAACACTCTTCTGGGTTGTTTGAGCCTGAAGAGGCTTGTTTAGAAAGAATACTTGTTTGAGCCTGGAGAGGCTTGTTTGTAAAGAATACTTGTTTTGAGCCTAGAGAGGCTAGGTGTGCAAAGAATACTCGTTGTAAGGCCTGGAGAGGCTGTTGAAGAATACTTGTTTCTATCTGGATTGATAGTGAAATCTCTCTAATTTGAGGGGACTGGATGTAGCTCTTAGGAAAGGGTGAACCAGGATAAATACTTGTGTTATTCTCTCTTTTCCTTATCTCTAGTTATTCATTTATCATTACTAACAAGAGGGATTGAATTGAATTTCATCTTATCAAGTTTTTCAAACTCTTTAAATCGCACAAAGAAAACGTTTTCAAACTAAGTGGAAGCCTCTGCGTCCAATCTGCTTGTGCGTCCAATATTCCAATACGCTGTGCGTCCAACGAGTTCACAGCAAGTATACAAATATTTGCAAAAAAGTTTTAAAAGCTTAAAAACACAATTCAACCCCCCTTCTTGTGTTTCTTCCTGTTACCTACAGTTAGTCCTTGGTCTGCGTCCAGGCATGTTCCTTTTGTTATGGACGTACGTCGAGGTGACATGTCCAGCCTTTCCACAGTGACCATAGTATAAATTGAATTTAGAAGGACTTTTAGATACTTTTGGTTTTGGTTTTTCATAACCCAAACCACTTTTGTCAGAAGGTTTTCTCTGAATTTTTAAAATTTGATCCAGTATTTCAAAGCTGCTGACAAATCTGGACAATCGTCCAGTGAGTTCATTTACTTCTTGTTGAAGTACTTGTACTTCACAGGAAGTATTGGACTCAGAATCCTTTTGAGATTCATCTTTGAGTTGACTTACTTGAAGTCTTAACTCTTCATTTTCTGATTTGAGTACTTCATTTTCCAAAGTAAGTTTTTCAAAATCTTTGGTTATGAGTGAAAATTTCCTCTTCAAGGATATGTACTCATCAAATAAAATAGATGATTTTGTAAGGAGATCATTAAAATTTTCTTTTAGTTCAGGGTAAGGAAATACATCTTCTTCATCCTCACTATCGGTTGAGGGTAGGCTTGCCATCAGGCAAAGATTTGCTTCTTCCTTATCCTCTTCATCCTCATCATCAGAGGATTCGTCAAGATCTTCCCATGTTGCCATGAGACCCTTCTTCTTTTTGAAGAACTTCTTCTTTGTCCTCTCAGCCTCAGGACAGTCTTCTTTGTAGTGGCCTGGTTTCTTGCATCCATAGCACACTACTGGACTTTTCTCATTCTGCTCAGCTTCATTCTGTGGAAATCTTTTGTTGAATTGCTTCCTTCTGGAGCCACCCTTCTTTTTCCACATGGACTTTATTTTTCTAGAGATGAACGAAAGTTCATCATCATCTGAGCCTTCTTCTCCTTCTGAGCTACATGACTCCTCATCAGAGTCATTTGCCTTTAGTGCTTTTGAGGTGCTTCCCTTTTGGACTTTAAGAGCAATGGACTTTGCACTTTGAGCGAGCCGAGGAGATTTTCCATAGCAAGAGTGGACAGATCCCTTGCTTCTTATATGGCAGTCACCTTGGGTCTCCATTGCCTAGGAAGACTCCTTAGAATTTTCCTGATGTGATCTTGGGTTGTGTAGATTTTTCCCAGAGATCTCAGGTTGTTAATGATTGTTTGGAATCGTCCAAACATATGATCAATAGTCTCGTGATCCTCCATTTTGAATAGTTCATATTGATGAACTAGCGTGCTAATTTTGGACTCACGGACTTGAGACGATCCTTCATGCGCCAAGGCTAAGGTGTCCCATATTTCTTTGGCAGTGGTGCAGCTGTGCACCTTGTCGTATTCTGACTTGGTGATGGCACACATCAGATAGTGCCTTGCTTTTGAGTTCAGCTGGAATCTGGTCATTTGATCTTGCGTCCACTGAGCTCTTGGTACTGGTTGACCTGCTTCATTTACTGGAGCAGTGCAGCCAGTTTCCACGACATCCCACATGTCTATATTTTGCGCATCAAAGAACGTGATCATTCTCTGCTTCCAATAGTCATATTCGTCTCTATTGAATAGAGGTGGTCTGTTCACAGCTTGTCCCTCGTTCTCCATGGATCTTTGCTTCTCTGCACTGTTAGGTGCTCAACCCCTAGAGACCGAGCTCTGATGTCAACTGTAGGTAATAGGAAGAAACACAAGAAGGGGGGTTGAATTGTGTTTCAAAGCTTTTAAAAGTTTTTCGCAAATGTTTGGACGCTGGCTATGAAACAGTTGGACGCACAGCGTGTTGGAATATTGGATGCACAAGTAAATTGAACGCAGAGGCTTCCACTTAGTTTAAAAACGTTTTCTTTGTGCGATTTAAAGCATTTGAAAAACTTGATGATATAAAATTCAATTCAATCCCTTTGGTTAGTATAAATAAATAAATAACTAGAGATAAGGAAAAGGGAGAGTAACACAAGTGTTTATCCTGGTTCACCCTTTCCTAAGAGTTACGTCCAGTCCCCTCAAACTAGAGAGATTTCACTATCAATCTAGATAGAATACAAGTATTCTTCAACAGCCTCTTCAGGCCTTACAACGAGTATTCTTTGCACACCTAGCCTCTCCAGGCTCAAAACAAGTATTCTTTACAAACAAGTCTCTCCAGGCTCAAAGAAGTATTCTTTTACAAACAAGCCTCTCCAGGCTCAAACAAGTCAGAAGAGTGTTTTTGACTTAAAGTGCTATCTAACTCACACAAGTGAGAATATGAAAATCTAAAGCACTTCGAGAGTTAAGCAAACTCTCTTTTACAAGAAGATAGAAACAGTGCAAGACTTTCTTAACAAATCAGAGTATGACAATGTTTGCACAGCAATTCAGCTTTTTCTTTCACTAGTTCAGCACTCTTGGTTTTTAATTCCTCATTTTCTTCTTCTTGATCACGGTATTTATAGGCTTTGTTGAAGCTTCAGACTTGTTCTACGACTAGCTCAGCTTCAGCCTTCATAAATATGACCGTTCTCTAATAGCATTAAATGCTATTTTCCCGTTGCTCTAAGGAGTTCATCTTTAGCGTATTTGTCTGCATTTCTTTCTCCTAATTCAGAGGCAACCTGTACTCATAGTCTCAATTGCATAAAGGTTAATAGTAATATTCAATTGAGACAAAGAGAATACACTGTGTAAAGCAGAAAGTAGTGTTCAGAGACATATGGAAATAAACATAGTACATTCTCTCTCTAAGTACACTTTCCACAGTACTTTATGCTTTTCATTTAATGCACGTTCAGAAACGTTGACGAGGTTGTTCAGAAAAGCATTGTATACAGCTATTTATTTTAAATCATTTGCTCAATAAATATGTTCCATATTAAATGCAAGAACAATAAATAGCAAGTTATGTATTTTGCATTTTGGACGCAGCATTTAGAGTGTATGAATGGACGCATACCTTTGCTTACTATTTGTACTGAGACAGCTTGGTCTATATGGACGCATACTTATTGCTTACCATATGGACTTATGACTTTGCTTCTCTGATGGGATACGTCTCCATAACACTTATTGGTCGTTTATCACTTATGCTCATTTTTGGACGCACTGTATAGCATGTCTCCATAAGTGATTCCTTGGATGCTTATATGTTCTATTTCTTTGGACGCAAAGCTTTATTGGACGTATTGCCTCTTTGAGTACATTGGACGCTCAACTCTTGGACTGTACATATATGTGCCAATGTCACACTGGACGATGGACTTATCTTTGTTGTACATACAAGAGCTTGTCAACAGACTTTGTAAAATCCTTAATAACCTTTGTTATCATCAAAACCACAAGGACTACTTAGGGAAATTTTGCATTAGAAATGCTTCTAATCAATTTGGTTCCAACAAAGAAGAGGGAGAGGATCGAGTTTTGGGAGAAGAAGAGGGAGAAGCTCTTGTTCATCTTCTTCATTTTGTCTCTTCACCATAGCCAAACTTTAAGTATTCTTTCCAAAAATCTTGTCCAAGTGAGCTAAATTTCCAAAGCTTGATCATAATCTTGTGACCAACAAGCTATCAAGGAGCCAAGCAAGAAGAAGAAGGAGAAGGAAGAAGAAGAAGTTGGTGGTTAGGGTTTTCTACAAGCTTGGTAAGGGGAAAGTTCTTCCTACCTGATTTTCAAAGCCTAGTGGACATATTAAGGTTATGTTTGTGTTGTTGTGATTAAGAGGATGCTATACTATCTTAGGGTTTATGTTGATTGGTAAACCATGTATCTTTGTGCTCTTATGATTATATATGGTCCTTGAGTGATGATTATGCCATATATATGAATTCTTTTGAGTGGCTTGATTATGAAGAACCTTGCTTGATGATGGTTTTGCATGATTATGACCTTGATATGCACAAGGGTAAGTGGCTCTTGGCTATGGAAAACTAACTATGTGGTGAGAGATGAGGTTGCCCTAAGTTAGATACATGATGATCCTTGTACCATGCTTGGTTTGAGTTGATTGAGTGATTGTGAATATGATTTCAATCTTGGCATGATGAGTTTGGTACTTGTATGTTAACAAGCTTGGTGTGTGATAGTGATTTTGATTTCATTGCCTTGATGGTTGAGTTCATGGCTTGATGATGAATGATTGTGGCTTGTGAATAATTCAAGGACGGAAAACCTTGCTTATTTTTTATCATTTGGTCATTGCTATGTGAATGAAAGATTGATTTGGGTTAGATTTTGAAAATTCGCAAATCTGTCATGCCCTGGGTGTGACTATTTTCGTAGTGGGGAAAAGCTGGAAAACAGGGGACAGTTCTGTTCATACCGCGGATGTGAAAATTCTCGCACCTGTGAAAAGTTCTGGAACTAGCATTTTTGATAAATAATAATTTTGCGAAAATCATTCTTTTTCCAATTTTTTTTCATAAAAGTGCTTAAGAGAAAATGACATTTTAAATATGAAAATTGGTAAGTATTTTGGTTAATTAATTTTAGAATTTAAACAATGGTTTTGGAAAATTCCTTTTGTTAAAAAGATGAAATATCAATAAAAGTGTGAATTGAAAGAGGAGAAAGCCATGTTGATAGAGAAGTGTGCACAAAGAGATATGATTATCATAAGTGATGATAATGCTATAACCAAGAGTGAAGGTTATATGTGATTGTGCAAGTGATAACCTAGAGAAGGGGTTAATGTGATTACAAGAGAAACCAAAACTTAAAAATGTTTGAGATGGTTATTTTATATTCTTAATGTGATGTGTCATTTTGCATAAAGAGAAAGAGAATTTGGCATGTGGCCAACGTGATGACATTACAACCCGAATGGGGTTGAGAATAGGGATAGTCTGGCCACATTAGCCTATTGGGATTATCCAGGTTGCGAAACCCCTCAGATGGCCAGGTAGGAGATATCCCCTGAGCCAAGACAAGTCCCACAACCCTGCTTGGATAAATCTGACGGGCTTGACTATTCAAGATATGGTGAGATGTAGCTTATCTGAATGATTGCTATGAAGTCTGTGGGACTCTCTGGTAAGTCTGCTACAGCCAATCGCTCAATGGTGTTGGAGGTAGGGAAGTCTCCTTGGAGCACTACAAGGGTGATGTGAGGGGAAATAGAAGTGACATGCATTATAATATATCTGAGTTGATGATATATTGTTTGATGCTGAGTTATTGTGTGACTGTGATTGTTGACACCCAATTTTGTCCAGATTCTTATTTATTTTCAAAAAAATTTACAAAAAAAAAGAAAAATAAAAGGAAAAGGAAAAAGAAGAAAAAAGACAACAAAAAGAGAAGAATGAAAAAAGAAAAAAGGAAAGGAAAAAAGAGGAAAAAAAAAGAAAAAATGAAAGCAAAAACAAAGAAACGCTCCGCGTCCTCACCATAGTCCCCGTGCACGCGCGCATAGTAGCAGAACCCAAGGAAGGAAAGCAGTGGAAAAGCTCCGCGTCTTCACCTTAAGTATCCGTGCGCCCGCGTGCACCATAGCATTACCCCAAAGAGGTGAAGCCCGAGTCCGCAGGAGCATCACAACTCCGCGTCCCCACCGTGCGCCCTCTTTTTTGTAGAAGCACCATAGTGCACTCCAAATCATTATAAAACATTTTCCTCCTTCCCTTCCCCCTGGCAATTCGAAGGAGCTCCAACCAGCGGCCGCCACGCCCTTCCTCTCCATTTTTTCCTTCATCATTTTTTCTCCTTCGAACTATCATTTCCAGCCTCAACGGTTTTATCACTACTACCTTCCACCTTTTTTTTTCTTTCACTCACTATTTTCACTTCTCCACCCTTCATCGACCCCCGCTAGCCACACTCTCATTTTCTTCCTCAACCACTGAACAACCCAGCCCCCTGCAAACACCCAGAAATCATCCTAACTGCCATGCCGTGAAGCTACCGTGCACCCATCAAGCGGCCTCAGTCTTGGCACTGCGTCCTTCTCGCGCCGTCGTCGTCTCTGCGACTTCTCCCTACACCGTCTTGCATTCATATTTTGCCGACACCCGTACTGTTCGAGACGGCGCCAGACCACCAGCATCACGCCGGGCCACCCCTGTGTCCACCGCCGTCTCGGCCGAGGTCGCCACCTGGGATCCCTGTTACCTTCCAAGGTTTCCACTCTCTGCACTTTCACGTCTTGCACTATCTACACTTTCATTATATTTGTTGTTATATTAAATGGGTAGGGCCTCTTACGGTTTTGATTCATTGTTTTGATTCACTCTTCGTTTGCACATGTAGTTGAGCTTGGATTTAATATTTGATATTAGAAAAAGGCAGAAGAATAAATAAATAAAATAAAAATAGATTTAGAAGTAATTGATTTAATCTTGAAATAAAAGATGTATGTGAAACCAAAATTTAAAAAAATTGATAATTAGTTATAGCCATTTTGGATCTTCTTCCTATTCGGCTATTGCGATAATTACGTTTTTTCTAATTAATTAAGTACTTAGTTATAGCCATTTTGGATCCTCTTCCTATTTGGCTATTGCAAAATATCCACCATTTTTAATTAATTAAGTAATTAATGATAGTCAATTTTGGATCTTCTTCCTATTTGACTATTGCAAAAACATATATATGAAAATTCACTAGTGATAGTCGTTTCGAGTCCTCTTCCTATTTGGCTATTGCAAAAAAAAAAACTTCTTTATTTCAGTCGGTCAAAATTAGTAACAATTTTGGATCCTCTTCCTATTTGGTTACTATGAGACCAAATGAATTATTTTTGAAAAAAAGCAAATTCTACAAAAATTAAAACAAATCAACACACAATCTTTTTCTACTAAAGAACTACGTAGCTTTGATTTCTTCACTGCACCTGAGGATACGTAGGAGTAGGAACCTTCCCTGTCGACCACAAAAATAAATTTTCATAATTTTTCTCCTTTGTTTCGCAAATAAATAATAGGTCATTTCTCTTTGGGGTAAAATAAATAATTTTAAAAGCTAACAAAATTTGCGCATTTAATTAGAGGTAACCGCTTTTTAGTGGACGTCGTAGAGTGCTAATACCTTCCCTATGTGTAATCGACTCCCGAACCCAAATTTTGGTTTCAAAGACCATTTTCTTCAAAATCGGATTTTTCCAATGTTTTCCCTAAAAAATAAACCTTAGTGGCGACTCCTCTGTAATTTTTTGGGTTGCTTCAGCTGTGATTATTTTCATTGTGTCTGTGAGAATAACTTATTTGCAGGAAAACCTTATACTCGTGTTTTGAGAGGGGTAAGTGGTAGATAATTTTCTAATGCAAATGTGTCTGATAGATGTGGTATATTTCTATATCTGTTGTCTCTTTGCTTTGCTATTTGTGTATGAGAATTTTTCACCCTTGCCTACATGTTTTGTGCTCTCTTTTTAACATGACTCATATAGAGGGATCACCCGCTAGAGGGGCTAGTGAAGATCCGTAGACTTAGTCTGCTGCCCCGAGGGGCAGAGGGTGAGGGGTGGATCATAAACCCCGAAACCTGGTGGGGTACGCACTTAGGGTATTTTACTTCACTCGAGACTTCTGCGGAGGGGCCGCATAGATGGACTGTGGAGGATATGATATTGGATGTAAAGATGTCCATTCAGGAGTTGTGGGATACATGGAGGGAGAGAGAAAGACAAAGACAGTCAGTAGCTCAACAGGAGCCTGTCCAGAGATCTGAGCCGGTGCAGCAGGAGCCTGCAAGGCCAGAGACACAACACCAAAGACCCAATACTCCACCTTGCAAGAGGTATTTTGGTAGATGGAGGCAGACTGCTCGCAAGAGTACTGATCGCCGTACCCAGATAGTTAGGGTTACATCAGCTGAGAAGGTGCCTACTGAGGGGACACCTGCTACCCATTCTGATAGACCCATCCCATCCATCCAGTTTCTTTTGCAGAGCCTGGAGGGAGACCGAGACCTTTTCCTTCTACTGTTATGCCGTCTTGGCGAACACGAGTTCGTCAGGAGGCCAATGATAGTAAAGGGAAAGGGAAGCAGATAGTGGAGAAGGAGAGTGATCCTTCAAAGGAGTCTGTGGGGAGTGTTTAGGAGCTGACTAAGCGTAGGCTGTTGCATTATCTGATCTTGTTTTTTTGTAGACTGACTCTATATCGGTTTGGGCTTTTGCTTAGAGATATTCTGGATGACTGTACCTTATATTATATGACTTTACCAGTTGACCAGTGATGTATACGTAGACTTTGGACTACTAGTATATGTGATGTACATTATTTATTTAGTAGTTGTTTATCTCGTTTTCTTTAATGATACGCTATGACATAAAAGAGTTTTCTAAATCGAAATAACGTAAGTGAGAGTTTCAAGTTAAAATGGTTTTCAGCAATAAAAGAAAAAAAAATTTATACTCAATTTTCGAAATTAACTTAAGATAATTAAAAGTAGAATTTCTTTAAAATGAAAATCAATATTACGGATTTTAAATAATCAGGTTACTTATGTTGTAATATCCTTTTATGAGAAAGGGTATTGCACATCCTCCTTCAGATCCTTCTTCTAAGAGTTAACCCACTTCTTGGGTCAACCATCTACTCAGTCATGTATCACCACAACATAAAGCAGGCAAGGGTTAAACTCTAACAAGGTAGTACAAAAAGTAGAAGTATAACACAACACAGATTCACACATCGCCCAATTTGATATGTCAAAAACATATCAATATCAAAGATAATCAAATCAATCAAGACAACACAGTAAAATAGCAAGTCATTCAAGACATATAACAGATTCCAATCAAACAGGTCTTACCTTGTGTCTTGTAAACCTGCAAAATAATTCATTCACAAAATATATTCGCACATCAAGGTATATTTATGCATGCCACTTCAATATCTCTCTAATCACACCGGTGTAGTGCTCCAAGGAGACTTTTCCAACCTCAAATCATTTGAGAGACCGGCTGCAGTAAACTTAACAGAATAAACAGGGAATCCCACTTTCGACCCCTGAGAATACTTTGGAATACTACATTTAAAACTTAATACCATATCATAAGTAGATCTGCCAGTCATATTTATCCAAGCTGGGTATACGATTCATCTCGGCTCAAGGGGATTCACTGACAAAGCCATTGAGACTTTTGAAACTTGGATAATCCCAGTAGACAATTGTAGTCCAACAGAACCTATTTTCAACCCTAGCCTCAAGGTTGTATGCTCATTGTCTATAATGCTAATGATCGTCTAAATTTGCAAACCATTTTCTCTATTATTTCTCTTTGTAAAACTTCCTCTATTTTACTGTCACATTTTCTCAAAATCTCTGAATTTCAAAAATTGTTCATATAAAATAAAACTCATCACTTTATAAAATCTTTAGATAACTGTTAAAAACACTTTCTCTTGAAAAAACCTTTTACTGTATAATTAAATAAATAACTCTTGTTCTTAATATTCTTTTTACGGATCGTTACAGTTTTTACTTATTGACTAGGCTTTAATAAATCAGATTTATGATTGATTACACCGCGACAGAGCCGAACTGAGGTAAACAACCCACAAGTGAATAGGTATATGAACTAAAGTTATTTAATTCATTTCAAGCAAACCAAAATGGGGCAGAGCCACCTAGGATTCGTCAAGAGAGAAGAGATCAACAGTATTTAAACTTACGTCTACTTTTTAATTAGCAGTGTTTGTTCTCAGATTTTAAATAGCTCTTTGGGAATGGAATAATTACACGGCGGCTAAGCCGACTGTGGTAATCATTGTCCAACTTTTGAAAACTTGATATAGACTTAGTGAACGAGGTAAAGCTAATTATTTTCTGGCTTAGTTAATTTTCAAAGGTGAAAAGATCACACGACGACAGAGCCATCTTTGGTAATCAGTACCCCACTGTAAAATCAATCTTATGCACTAAGTGAACGTAGTCAATTTGTTTCTCTTTGGAAATATTTAAGCTCCAATTATCTTCTAGGAAAAAGGCCTATTGAAAGCTTATCTCACTAATTTCCACTGCCGTAGACATTGAAAATTAAACTGAGTCATGTGCATATATATATATATACAAATTGGATACCTACTTGATATTTTCCATTAATAATATAACAGTAGAATTCACCGAGAATCCATTACCGTTACATTATATTCCGAAAGATGCTATAACAGTAGGTTCACCGAGAATTTATTACTATTACACTCTTTATCCAATCCAATCTATTTATATATACATTATTATGAAATTACTTCTATCCCAATTTTATCTTAGTCACGTATATACCGGGTCCTTAATGTTAAGAATTCCCCAAACAGTGTATCAATACAGATCTCAGGCCAGATAGAGACGGACTAACTTAGAAGCCCCTTCAAGGGTCTCTATTCCTATCTAGACAGATCCATACTGACAAACCATTTATCTTAACTATCACCTTGTATATAAATGTAGATAGTATCGGGGTTTTCACAAAAGAATAAATTATAATTTCTTTACGATAAGATTAAAATTGCGATAAAATTCCAATTTCGCCATTATAATAGTGTTTACAAAAGCTCTAAAATGATTTTGCCATAGTAACCTTACTTCCACGAAATTCTAAGGATTTTTGGGCATTATAACACTACAATTCATAATTAGCACAAAACAATTATTTTAAAGCCATAAATCAATTATTAAAGCATAAATAAATAAATAAAAGCTATAAACACACAAACACACAATTCAAACACAAACAAGAATCAAACTCATACTTTTCAAATTAATTTGCAAGAGGTTTCCCTTACCTTGGCCACAATCTTTGGGAAGAACAAAGCAAGAACACCAAGAACACCAAAGTAAGAAATATGAGAAACTAAAAAGAAAAAAGAGAGAACTTTGTGTGTAGTCTTCAAGCTTGTGGTGTGTGAAAATTTATGAAGACAAGGGGGGCTATTTATAGACGAAGGGGCAGCCAAGGGGTAGTGGTATTAGCCCATAGTTTTGCCAATACCATGGTTTAGGAAAAAGTAATTAAAAACAAATAAAAACTAATTAATTAAATCCTAATTGGTCTAAAGCACATGACAAGGATTCAATCCAAGTGAACAACATCATCCAAGGGCTCTATATGAGGAAGAGGGGGCGGCCAAAGAGGAAGGGTAAGGGAGGAAGAGAAATGAGCAAGTGATGTAAGCTATGAGGCTAAAAATCCTAATTAACCAATTAGATTAAATCAATCTTTTCCTAATTGGTCCAAAACCATGACTCTTGCAACCAAATGAACCTAGTCCCCTTCTTGGAATAGTGGTGAGACGGTTTATGAGGGCTGAAGTGGGAAGGAGTGAAGTTACATCTTTGCCCCTAAAGTTTTCAAGTGAAAAGGATACAAATCAAGGGCAAAATTGACTTTTCACTAATCAAAAATTTCCAAAACTAATTTAAAGATTGAGAACTGATAAGAAATCTTGGGAATACAGCTTCATGGAAGAGTTTCTGGAATTTTACAGTAAGTGTAAGCTATGCGTTTAGCTCAAAGAACGGAGAAACAGATGCGCCGTAAGTGAAAAATAAACATTTTTCAGAAAATTCCAGAATTTTTTTTAACAAATTACAACTCAATTTTAATCACCAATAGTCTCTCTTAAAATTTGATTTTGAGCTCTCACTGGTCAGTATAAAATCCATTTTAGCCCAGAAATTCTCGTTTTACGTGCCCTACGGGGATTTTGAAAAGTCACTTTTGGTATGTCTTTCAGAAAATTTTGAAATAATTTTCATAAATCCTAACAAATAGAAAAACATGTTTTGGCTATTCAAAATCTTTTTCCAACCTCAATTTGGTCTCCGAATCAGTTATCAGCTCTTACTGTAAGTAATAGGGACAAAATGGTCATTTCAAATTTTTTCCAAAAATTCGAAGAAATTTCCAGAAAATCACAAATATTAAAAGAACAACTTTTGTGAAGGAAGTTTTGTTTTCTAAGTTGTTTCAATATGCTTTGACTATTTAAAATCTTATCCATTAATTACGGTAATAACTACTTTCTGTAAAAGCCCCAAACGTAAAGCGAAAAGTGACTGTTTTAATGAGTCAACTTAATAAGCCTATTAATACTATAATTATAAGATAGAAATAAATCACACAACACTTAGATCACACAATTTCATATAAAACAGATAATAAACGAAAAAATAGAAAACATAAGTCTATATAAGACTTTATTATACCAAATAAAGCTTATTATATTCTATACTATCAAATAGTATACTTGATCCTAGAGTCTCTATCTTAACTATTTTTATATCTCTGGTATTTATTCATTCCTTAACTAATAGATTATGGGGTTTCTCCCAAATGGACTAAAACTGTAATTTCTTTATTTCCTCCTCAAATAATCCAAACTTAATTTCTAAAACCTTTTTATGTCACCAAGCTACTATATCTTCCCTCAAATATCTCTTGGAAGTGTTGTATGAATTTTCCAAATTCATTTATCATTTATCCTAATATTTAGAATGTCTGCATTTAATTTCCTGACTTCCGTATTTAGTTCTAAACTACTAAGTTTTTATCTGAAAAACTTCTAAGTAATTCTAATCCTCTAAAGTTAATACTCTGTCTCTTAAAGTGAAATTTTAGGATGTTACATTAGTGATTCAATGGACTCTAAGTGGGCCTGCCAAAAAAGCTGATTAGCAAGACTGTGTGTATAAGCTACCTTATCCTCTACCAGATGCCCGTCATCATCATGCTGGGAAGCAAATATTTCATTTATGTAATTTTGTAATCTTGGTTCATTTTGTGGTTGTTCTTCATTTATTACTGTTATCTTGCATTTGTTTTTGGTTGAATTTAAGTTTATTTGTGTTCTTTGGTTTGCTCCTTTTTTAGTTGTAGATGGTCCTATAAATTTGTACAATAAACCAAACTTCTGCTTTCACCTCGGTCCAAGTGACAATGAAGCCAAAGACCAATGCGTAAATCTGAAAAGTTTTTTCCATTTTATATTTTGATAAAATTTTTTCTAGTTTTATTAGTCTTCTTGAATTAATTCATTTACATTATATTGGTTCAAATAATGGTCTTCTAATTATTCCATGTCTAATTTAAGGCAAATACATCTGCTTTGATTTCCTATATATTCATTGACACATCTACAAGCCAATATATTTGTTGCATAAGCCTTTTTTCTCTCTCTTTTAATCCTCACCATTAACTTTAGTCTGTTAATACCAAATTTAGAGAGACCCAAATTTTATGGATCAAAAGTAAAAATAAAAAATTATTTTAGTTCCTATAGAATTAAGATTTTATTCTTTTAGTCCCACTAATTCTGGTCAAGGTAAAAACGAGGACTAAAACAGAAAAAAAATTATGAGGACATGAATAGTAAAATAAATTATATAGGGACCAAATCGGAAAACATGTATATAATAGGGACTATAATGTTATTTAAACCATGACTTTTTAACATCTTATTTGGATACTACATACCTAAATCAACAATCATAAAAGACATATCTATATAAAGGAAGACAAAGAATTAAAATTATTATTCAAGAGTTTATTCATGCAACTTTGAATGATATATATAAAATTTCAAATATAATATCAGTTTTTGGTCAATTAAATTAGAGTTCATTTTGAAGGGTTGTCACGTATATGATATATCTTAGTAGAATTGAACACATCAAACCTATAAATTTTACCATATTGTATTTGTCTTAAGTTATCAATAAATTTGGGTTACATTACCATTTTTAAATTTTAATTTATAAAAAAATACAAAATTATACACTCTATAATTTTTTCCCGTGCATTGCACGGGTCAATGTGCTAGTACTATAAAAATGATGTATAGAACGGTTATCTTTATTTAATATATAGAAATATGTTATTTTTTATTTTGTATCTCAATTACAATGAAAGTAGTATTTGGATCTCAATTTTTATCACACTATTTTCAAGTTTCAAGTTTAAATCGTATAATTGTTATATTTATTATTATTTTCAATTTTAAATATAGTTTATTGAATAATAAATTACTGTCCCTACACATAATGAACTGTTTCATTGGTTATGAATACCCAATTTTGTCTGGTAATTATATATATTAAGGAAATTTAAAAAAATAAAAAGAGAGAAAAGTCCCAAAAAATAAAATACAAGAAAGGCCAAATATTTTGATCTTATTACAAATTTAGAAATGAAAATAAAACAAATCTATATATATAAAAGAATGTTGCTGAGGTAAATTAGGTAATAATTATTTTAGTGTACCCTTTTTAGTAAATTTATTGTAACCATTTAATTTTTATTTTTAATAAAAGGAGTTAGTGATAAAAATGTCATTAATAAGGTGAGTCATTGTGTTTTTAATTTTTCATTGCCATGAAAACAAGAAACCTTTGGTTTTCTTAAGTCTTCTTTGAGGCTTTATGCCTCCTCATATGCACATCCTCTTCACCTGATACTAAACCGGTGGGTTGTTGGACGTATTTATTTTCGTGGCCTCATTTTTATGGGTATTATAAAATCTCAATGTGATTTCTTTTCTTTGTTTTTACATGCTCTACAGGTCCACTTGATTGCATTATAAGATGAATCATTGTCTTTACCTCTACGTTAAGGTGAAAATAAGAACACATTAAGGGGGTTGTATGTAACACCCTCGTTTTTAAATAGTTTCTTTAGACTTTCAATTTGTTTTAATTTAATTAAAATTATTTTATTAATGATTTTGGAATCTTGAGGTGAGAATAACGATATTCATACTTAGATTTATTTTAGAAGAGTCGAGAGTAGTAGAGTTCGCAAAATTGAGTTTTTGCGGGAACTGCATTCTCTCTTGATGCGGGGATAGAGTTTAGTATTTTTCTAGAGGTCATTTTTACTCCAAAATAATATTTTAATGAAACAAAAGTTGTTTTTATAATATTTTTTATTTTTAGAAATTTTTCTAGAAATTTTTCAGAAAAACTTTATTTTACCCGCGTTTGGTGCTTTACTGGTAAACCGGGTGCAACCGGGACATGAAAAATAGTCCAAAAATTTAGTTTTGAGATTCTAAATTTTTCTATATCATATTTGAGTCATAAAAGCAAATCTTCATGTTGTTACCTATTTTAGAAAATATTTATCTAAAAAGGGATTATTAAAATAAGCATTTTTCCTACTTTGAACCACCAACTAAACCCTAACTTGATGGGACATAATCCCACCAATTTTTTTGGTGTGTTGGGTGAGTTTCTTCACTTGAATCAAAGAACTCCATTTTTTTTCTCTCATTCCCATGCTTTTCCTCCATAACCAAAAGCTTGAGTTTTCTTGAGTTTTTGACTATTCAAGCTTCACAAAAAAGGTTTGGATCATGATTCTAAACCATAATCTCTTCTTCTTTTTCCATTCTCATCACTTTTAAGTTTCCAAGAATATTGTGTTCTTCTTTTGGTAAAAGAGAGTTTTTTCTTGGTTTAGGTTCATACCCTTAGAACCTACAAGCTTGAAAACCTTCTTGAGCTCTTTTTCCTTCAAACATTGAGTAAGTATTTCTCTACTCAAGATTTCTATACTTTAGGGTTTGGTTATTTTCATAAAATTTGCATTTTTATGGTTGTGTTTTTGCGTATTTTTGAAATAAGGGTGATTTTGTAAGTGTCGGAGCATCAAGGTAGCGAGGAGATCTTTTGGTGGCTTGTTTGCTAGAAGACCTCTTGGTGATTTTCTTTAAGTGCTTCAAGAGGTAAGGGGATTTTCTCAATAACTTGGGAAGGTTGTATATGTGGGTGATTGTGTGTTTTCTTATTGGGTGTTGAATGAGTTTTCATTCTATTAGTAATATCTATTTTGATATATTTAGAACTTAGAGTTTTTAATATATGATTTTTGATTGATGAAGATAATTTTCAAAATTTTAATGTCTCTTGGAAAAATATATTATGACTTGAAGTGGTTTATGCCTAATGTTTTGTTTAGTATTCTTGATGTATTTAAAATGCTAAAAATGATTACTTTAAGTGTATGTGTGCTTCATGATTGGAGTTTGTATTCTTGATATATTGATTGTATTTGATTCTTGGGTGATTTGTGTGTGTTTGATTATGATGTTGGATTGTAATATTTAAAGTGGTTAAAACTTTAAATTTATTATGATTGTTGTTGTTGTGATTGGTGATTGGATTCAAAGATGATCAATATTTTGTACCCAAGCTTATGTAAGAGGATTAAAGGACTTTAAGAAGTTTTCCCAAATGAAAATTAAGATTGAATGAATTCAAGTCAACACTTGATTAGGTATTTTCACTTGATTTTGAAATTTAGTCTTCAATGGACTTTTTACAAATTTTACTTTTCAAAAGCCCTAATTAAGTTAAATAATTAATTGAAAAGGGAAAGAAATAAAATTTCAAATTTTTAAGGGGCTGTAATGAAAACTGGATGCATTTTGGGGCAAAACTATAATTTTTAGAAGTTGTAGGATTAAAAACGAAAACTGAATGTTTTGGGCCGAAAATACAATTTTTAGAAGTTTAGGGGCCGAAACAAAAAATTGGATCTTTTTGGGGCAGGATCATAATTTTTCGGAAATCAGGGGCTGAAGCGTGAAACTGGATACTTGAGGGTTCAGATTTGAAATAAAAAGAAGTACATGAATTTAAGCAAAGTTTTATCAATGGTGTAACTTGAGTTTTTAATTAAGACTTGTAAGTCAAGCTTTTACACTGAAAAATACTAAGTTTGGTTTTAATAAAAGTATTTAAGTTTTCAAATGATTTTCATAAAACTATTCTTGGTTTATATTTAAAAATGTTAATGAGGTGTTTCATGATTTAAGTATTTAAAGATTTGAGGCTTAAAAACTAAAGAGGGATTTATAGAGGTGTTCTTTAAAACTTATGTTTTAAAACGATCATAATCAAAAAGGTTTACACGTTGTTGAGAGAGAGTCAACCGTGACGAGTTGAAGTTTCAAGGATAAATAATGCTACACGGTGTTGGGAGAGAGCTAAAATGTGACGATAAAAATCCTAAGTGAAAGATTGCATTATTTTCCTTGTATGTGTGTGAATTGTACTGTCATACGCATTTGAGATGTTGGCTTTATGCCATGATTAGAGCATACAATCCTATGTGGGGATTGTAAATAAGTATGGTCTGACTATAAGTCTTTGAGGGCATCCAGGTTACGAAGTTCTCAATGGCCGATTGGTAGCCCCAGCGGACCGAGACGAGTCGTAATACCCAGCTTGGATGATCCTAACCGGGATGCCTTATTTATGTTATGGTGATAGTAGCTCTACTGAATAATTGTAAAACCAGTCCATGAAAAAGGGGACCGATTGGTTTATTATGTTAGGTTTACGCTACAACCATTTCGCCCTACTTAGTTGAGGAAGAGAAGTCTCCATGGAGCAGTGCACCGGTGTATAAAGAGATATTGAAGTGACATGCATTATGCTAGGGTGCTATGTGTGTTTGACTTGATGGTGTGTTCTCTTTTGATAAATGAATGTCTTAGAGAAAGATTTGCAAAAGAGTAATTATATATATATATATTCTTGGAATGTATTATGTAGTATTTTATTTTTCATATGCACCATTTCGTGGATTTCAACTTGTGCAATGAAATTCACCCTTGCATGCTTTCTGTATTTGTATGTACGCGACGCGTAGATGTCTACTTCGAAACCTCTGGTGGCCCGAGTAGGGCTGAGCAGCGGTCGGTTTTGGTCGGTTTCAGGCCAAAAAATGCAAAATTTACCAAAATCGAAACCCCCAAATCTAGGCCCATTCCCGTCCATTTGTTACATCGGTTTGCTCGGGTGACATGTTTCACGAGTTACGGGTTACTCGGGTGGGTTTTAACGGGTTGAAACCAAATAAACAAAAAATGACCAAATATCATTTTTCTACGCTTAGATTTTTTTTGTCTAGATTTCTACACTCAGATGAAGTGCAAAAGATTGAGGGAAAAAAAAAGGCAAATGGTAGAAGAAATTGCAGTAGAAAATCAGAATCAATACATAATCAATCCAAAGTTGCAATATAGAAACAAGAAGAAAAAAACAGCAACAATAACACAAATAGATGATCGTTACATAAAGAGGAAAAAAGAAGAGGGACCAAGCCCTATGCCGCCGGATCGCTGCCGCCGTTGACGGATATGCCATTGATCTCCCACGAACTGCACCGATTTGCACCACGACACGCATGTTTTACAACGAAGATAACACATCACGATCTGCTTCTTTGTGACTCCCTTCGAGCTTGTATCTCCCCGCCTCCTTGCCTCTCCACTTCCATCGGCAGAGCCTTGAGTCTTGCTATTGAGAAAGAGTGAAAGATAATAACTCAACAGGAAAAGGGGTGTATTAGATCTCCAAGGTGAAAAAGCTTTCAAAAATAAGAGAACAAGAAGTGGGGGAAGACGTGAAGCAGAAGGAGATTGGGATTCTAATTCTAGCTTCTAGTGTCTGATAGAGTCACGTGGAATGATGGAGTCTACAGTCTAGACTTGAGTGGAACATTGGGATAAATGCCAAAAGGTCTCACCTTTGAAGAAGCACAACGCATCCGGGCCGTTCTTTGTGGCCACGTCACTTATCCTAGTGATCTTTTGAAATCTTAGTCAATCAACTCTATTTCGGTCGGTTACGGTCATGTGCGAAATTTTTTTCACAAAACTGAACCCACCCGACCACACCCAAGCGAAACTGAACGAAACCGTTATTGACCTGATAACCCGCATTGACCCGCCCGCTTGCAGAGTTAATTTGGCGGTTTTTTTTGGGTTTCGGGCGGGTCATCGGGTTTGCCCACCCCTAAGCCCGAGTGAGGAGAGTTTTCGGCCTCAAGAGGCCGATAGTGGAGAATGGACTTACAATCCCATCTCCCAATGGGCCTCGGTGTGTGGACACGTGGTCAGGACTAGAGGAGGGGTGCTGGGACCCGAAGAGGTTTTGGAGAGGGATATAGTTTTGGACGTCTACATACCCATCGAGAGGATGCGCAGCTGGCTAGCAGACGCACCCTTCGCACACAGTATCACGTTGGGGAGCCGGGAGGCCAGAGTTCCGCCCACGACACAGCCTAGGAGAGAGATGAGGGAGGACCAGAGACCTATACCCCAGCGGGTAGCCGGACCGGTTTCTAATCGCCGCTGTTTGATTCGTCGCACTCCAAGGAAGAGTTCCTTAGAGAGGGCACGCTTGCCTAGGATGGCTCCACCGGCGACACCAGCTCCACCACACAAGACCGTGAGGCCGACGCTTCCTGTTCCATACGTCGCACCTTCTGGACGTTTTATGCGTTGTTCTTCTGACACTTCTGTCGGACCATCGGGACACGCAGAGAGGGGGAAGAGGAAGGCTAGAGATGAGCTAGGTCGTGTGTTCTTTGAGGTGTCCAAGGATGAGGAGGACCCCGAGGAGACGTCATCGTCTTAGGCCTCTAGGTGTGGAGGGGTGTAGTGCTAGGTTGTGGGTTGTTAGTTGGCCGACCAGCCTTGGTTTTGGGGAGTAGATATTTCATGTCGTGTATTTTGACACACCTTTTGCTTTATTGCTTTCTTAAGTTTAGTTTATGGCTTTATTCCTTTTATGCTGTGATGATGTATTTTGGTAACCGTGTTGTGGTTCATGACTTTACTTGCAGGCGCAAGGTTTTGTACAGTAACTTGATGATATATATATATGACGTATGTTTTCTTCTTTCTAATTTTCTGGATGGCTAAGTGTCGTGAACATTCTTATCTTATATGATTAAAGTTGTCTTTTTGAAAAAAAAAAACATTTAGCCACCAATTTTGGTATCCTGAAATTGTGAAAGAAGTATTTTTTTTCCAAAAGCGAACCAGACTTAACTATTTCCGCATTGAGTTTCTTGGTATTTTTACATAACAATCCTTGTGGGAAAAAGGAGCGTTACATTGTATATGGGGCTTTGGAGTTGTGCCTTTGAAATTTGTTGTAGCTAAATTGGAATTGAATGCAGGAAATGGAAGCCATTGCGGTAGATGGAAATGGGACAGAGATAGGACATATAATGGCCATAATCATTGGTAGTTAAAAAGGTAAGCTCAATCATGTTTGTCTTATTTATTATTCTAACAATTATATTCTGGTCTGGGGATCGACTTTTTTTTGGTACTGATTGATTCTTTTTATTCATATGTTTAATTTGTTTTTCTTTGCTTTTGTGTTTCATTTGGCCATTGCGGGTTCCATATTTTATGTTGTTTTCTGGATTGTCATTGTATGTTTTGTTTTTGTTTTCTTCTTCGACAACTATTCTTTCCTTTTCTTTATGGGTTTCAGCTTTCAACATAAGAGAGAGATAGATGATGGACAATGGAGTTGACGTGTGGCCATACATTTAGTCATTGACAGCAGTTTTGAGAGTTACAATCAATGTGTAAAGCTCAGATGTGAAGAAGGGATTCTAACTATCCTTCTTCTTTGACTTTTATTAATTCTTTTCCTTTGTAGGCTGAGGGTTGGATTACCTTGGGGTGGGGTTGCGATTGTGCAACCGCAATATCGGCGGTAGTTGGCTATTTGGGTTTTGGTTGTTCTTCAATGAGTGAGTCATTCACACATGTGGTTTTCTATTTAATTTAGTTGTTGTTGCCTATGTTGTTTCCAACAATCATATTTTAGTATTATTCATTTTGGGGGATTTTCAATAAATTTCCTTCAATTGTTCCATTAATTTACTATAGTTTTCGAAGGAGGTTTTGTGAAAGTGATTTGGGGGGGGGGGGGGGGGGGCTTTGTTAATGTGGTCGTGGTCATGCTCTTGCTTATTTTTCTTTCTATTGCTTTGACTATAGGTTCTTTGGATTGGTTTTATAGTTGATAATATTATTCTAATTTAAAGATTTTAATATCATATTTTTTTATCACATCTGGTTCATTTAGTTTTCAGTTTTCACAAAATTGATGTTTTGCATTAGTCTGTCAAATTTTAGATATGTATTTTAACTTGATAATATTTGTGCGTAAAAGTCATTTCTCTCAGTGTTAAATATGATAGTTTCAACTAACTTTATTCTTTGAGTTGTCCATGGACCTATGTTGGGGGTTAAGTAATTATAGTATATTTTTTATATTGAAACACCCTTTGGCACGAAAGTGAACATTAACTCATAACATGATAGCGAAATGAAACGTCCAAAGCTTAGGAGAATTTTTGAAATATCAGCAGTATTAGCTGCAAAAGATCTTAAAATCGGTATAATAAGCAAACATCTATAAAATTATCTAATAATCTATAAAATTTGATGACATGCTAATGCAAAAACATCACTTTTGTGAAAAACTAAATAAACCAAATGTTATCAAAATACGATATTAGAAATCTTTAAATTAGAACAATATCAACAACTATAATTTAACTTAGTATTTTGTTTTTTAGAAAAATACTTATAAACACACGTGCATCGCATGAGTCACGCTCTAATTAAAATTACAAAATAATGTAATGAACAAAGAGAGAAAATCCAATGGGCAGAGCATCTTTTATAATGTATCACTTTCACTCTCATAATTCACCATAACACAAATGCATTCATTCTCATAATTTCTTTATAGCTTTTACGTGTAATAATTATAAATTTTATCAAAGTTAAAGCAATGCTGCCTACAGGTAACCAAAGTTGAGAGAGATGGAAGATCAAGAAGTTGCACAGTATAAAAGAAGACTTATATGGTGAGTGAGGGGGGGATTTTTGTTTGGAGAGAGTTATGGGATGTTTTTGGGGAGTTACAGAGGGGCCGGAAGGAAAATGGAGAGAGAATTCAAACACTACCGATTGTTATTATAAATTGTTTAAAATTAATCCAAAGTCAGGGTGTTTTCTTCAAAATTCCTTTCTTCCTCTCGTAGAAAATCAGTCATTGTTGTGCCTTTATCATCATCAATCCCATAGCTTTAGAGCCATTCCCCATGAACATTATTAACTTGTAGAATAAAAAAATAATAATAATAACAAAAACAAATATAAGAAAACAAAGAACAAATAAAAGATAGGAAGAACAAAGCAACATGTCTCTTAAAGAAGAGAGAAAGTGAGACATAGAGAGAGATAGAAGAAGTTTATGTTGGAAATATAGAGAACAAGAGTAATAGCTGTGCCGTGGCAATAACCACTGTCCTGAAAGCAAAATTTCGGCGGACCTCCGATGCAACCGGTATTCGGTTTTGCCCCCCAAGATTTACACAACAGCGTGTCTGGATCCGTGCACTCGAGGCCAAAAACACGTTGGAGCCGCTACAAGAAAAACACGAATTACCGAGGGTTTTTTACCGAGAGTCACGAGGCCCTCGGTAAAAAAAGCATTACCGAGGGCGTAAATTGTTGGTATCTGCGAAAATATCGCGCTGGTGTGCTAGATGATTATTGAGGGCTTAGCCCTCGGAAATTACCGAGGGCTTAACCCTCAGTATAGTATCCAACACATTACCGAGGGCTTAGCCCTCGGTAAATTGCGCGCTGGTGTGCTCGACGATTATCGAGGGCTTAGCCCTCGGTATAATATCCAGTACATTACCGAGGGCTAAGCCCTCGGTAATTTTAAAACATATATCAGATCTGAAACCCCCACTTTCCCAATCTATCTTCTTCTCTCAAATCCTCTCTCCCTTAAGCTCACAGATCCGCGAACCCACCACCCGCGAACCCACCACCGCCTGCGCCGCTGCCCACCACTGCCTGTGGCTGTCACCACGTTGGGTCCAGCTCCTTCTCTGTCTCGATCTCTGTCTCGTCGCCTCTCCAGGACCTCCGCCCATAGCGTTGCGCTGCCAGCTCCCTCCACCGCGTCGCACCGCCCCCAGCTCCTCCTGCTGTCCAAACCTGCAACAACAGAAGAACAATGCGGTTCAAATCCTTGCCCAGTCGTGTAGGCTCCTCACTCACAGAAGTTTTTCTCTGATGCATTTTTATGATTTTGCTGTTCTAAGGAGCTTTCTATTTTGTGGTTCAAATCCATCATTCTTTGATTCTGCGGGTTAAATTGAACCTATCCGTATTTGTTGTAGAATGGGTAAATCATTTGTTAGATATTCTTATGCTTGAAGCATGGATTGGAAAAAACTATTCATCTTTTAAATGATATTTTTAAAATTATTGTTAATTTAAGCAAGCATAGGTTGCATAAGACGATGATAATATCTATGCCTGGTTGTTCTAAATAATAGGTCTCTTTGTTCGTGCCGGCAAATTATTAAACTTTAGTCCAAGCTTATGTTCTATGCAATCTAAACTTGGAAAAATGTACAAATTGTTGGTATATAATGGGGCTCCTGGTTTGGTTTGTGAAGTTGTAGATTCTAGTGGAGTGTTACTAATGTATGTAAATTTCTTAAGAACTACCTCAATTCCCCTGCCTTGTATAAGCAGTTTGTTACACTTTTTTTATTGTAATATGCCTCTTTGTTCTTGATTGGCCTTCCTTGATGTCCTATTTTAGAAAAAAAGAAGGAAATGTTGAGGACTTGAGTGCATTAAAAGTTTGAATGAGAACAAGGGGATGGTGACCAGATGAATGCAAAAAATGATGGATCTTGGGTAAGTATTAATTGGTAGGAGTTGTTCTGTAAAAGTGACTAAGTTATGGGAAGAAAAGAAATTTTTAGCCCTTGTTTTTGTACTACTGAATTAATAATGTCACTTCTATGGGGTTTGTAATATCAACATTGTTGGATTTTTCATTATCTTATTGCTTACTATTGCTACCTAATGAAGGTTTTGTGCTCTTGCTCGTGTTTGTCTTTCTCTTAGAATTGAGCATTTAATGTTTAGCTCATTTTCAGAGGCCAAGCTGAGAGAGAATTCAAAGTTGAGGTAGAAGTAATTGGTCATGTGCGGCACAAGAATCTTGTTGGGTTGTTTGGATACTGTATTGAGGGGGCATACAGGTGTTTTTTATTTTTATTTTTCAAATTTAAGTTCATTTAATTTGAAACATTGAAGCTAACATGTTGTTTAGTTTGAAGAGATTCATGATTTGAACTTTGAAGTATGGACTTATATTACAGGATGCTTGTGCATGAATATGTTGATAATGGCAATCTAGAGCAGCAGTTGCATGAGGATGTTGGAGCTGTTATTAATTGGACTCACTGTTAATTGCTTTTTTTGTCCTATATTTATCTTGTGGTAGCAATGTTCTGAAAGTCTTTAAGTTTCTAGAATAAGCATTGGTGGCTAGGTTTTTGAATTTCTCAATCTCCCAATCTATTTTGATATACAAAATAGTTTAATAATGTTTTATAATCTTAACGAGATTTGTGATGGAAAACATAGATTGATAATTCTAATATTGTACTTGTAATGGTATAGCTGGAAGTCATGGGCAAAGTTCTATTTAGAAAATCAACACTTGGCTATTCTTGAGGAAGTATGCATTATAATTAACAAATTTCTATGTGCTTTGACTTACCCATATTTGTATCTCCAACATCTAGGGCAGTTTTGTTAATTCTTAAACATTGATCTTATTCCTAAGTTACTGGAAATTAATCAGCTTGTCCCATTTATGCGCTTACATCAATTTTGAATCCATATAACTTATAATTCAGTGGCCCGAAATTAGCTATTCTAGACATTCTAACCTGTTTGTTTGCCCCTCAAACTGTGTCACCATGTTATATAGCTAACTGAACATTGAATTGAATATTCAAATATAAAAGATCCATTTCGATGCAATAGGTTCTGTCAAATATAAAGGGTATATAGTCATAAGATTGTGTCATTCCTTATAATAATTAGAATTGCTTTCGGATTAAAAAAAGGTTGATTCTCATTTTGTAGATTCTCATCTCCATGAGAATAAAGGTAGATTCGTGCTACTGGGGGGAGGAGGAGATAATCTTATTTAGGCTCTTATGATTGCAATGGCAGAGCAAGTGTCAATGTGTTTCAAACCAGGTGTATGTGTTGCAGGCTTAAAAATTAAAATTGGAATGATGCTAAGACTTAAGTACTTGCAGATAACTTCTAAGAAGATTGGTTCTTGTTGGTTCAACATCTCATGTTTCTATTTTGGGAATTGGTGGCTGTAACTTTTCTTTGTTTATCATGTGCAGCATTTTTTTCTTTTGGGTTGTGTTTTAAGACTACGTACTATTGTGTGCTGCTAATCTTTTTACATGCATTTTCTCTAGGTTTAAGCTTTGTCCTGGAAAGTAATAGGAGTTGACAACTTATGCTCCGTAATGGTCATCTTGAAGGAGTATTCGGTATCAAAATGCTCATTCTTAATAAAAGCATTTTTTCTGCTTGTGATTGATAATGATTTTGTTAATTGAGGGCATTGGAAACTATATATTTTGTTCATGGTGGCTTTATAAAAAAAGTATGAAAGATAATTCAGCTTTCATGTCAAGTTTAGATTATGATGATTCCTTGACTTATATGTATGTGTATGTTCCTCTTGTGCATTTTTCAATGGAATTCTTTTAAGTACTTGACTATGCCCATGCTTTCTATTTACTGTGCTGGCAAAATTCCGTGTAAATCTTTATGGCTTCTACTTAAACTTCATATTAATCATATTTTTTCTTATATCATAATCATTTTGGCTTTTGTAGGTTACTCTTGTCCAATCTTGTTCTGATGCCTCCCCTAGACTTTCTTTTCTGTTTGTTTATTTATTTTTATTTTTATTATGGTTTTTTATGCATATGCTCATGATGCACACACTGCATGTACACCTGATATGATTCTCAATTTGTCTAACCTATTTTTTTTAATTGTCATTTGGGGTGGTTGGTTGATTATGTCTAATGGCATTTTACAGCTGCAGGTTCTCATTCATACTGATCTTACAAAGTATAAAGCTATTGATTGGAAATAGCGGTTGGGAGGGAGAGCCAGGACTCTTGAATTTTTATCTTTTCTAATTTCTAATTGTGCCTTACTGAATGCAAGTGATACATCTTATATGTCTAGTGCAATTGATCATGATTACCTTATAGTATTGACATTTTATCCCAAGTTGTCTTATTTGGATTACCTTGTAGCACTTGTATGTTTTTCTTTGAATTGTTGGGATTACATTGTACGGAGTTAGCGTTGCCTAAGCCGACGCAATTTAGCGTTGGCCATGTCCTTTATTGGTGAGGCACATAACACTAGTTCTAGTTAGTTGTTACTAATGAATTCGTATACTGTCATACACATAGAGAAATAGAGGCCTTTACTGGTTGTTCTTTTAGTAGTAATAGAACCAGAAATATAAAGATTTCAGTCTTTAGGTGATATTCTGATTTCTACCTTCAAAAGTTGTACATCAATATGCATATGTTCATGCTTCTATGTCCTGGAAGATATATTGATATTTTCTGGAAATTATCGAGGGTTAAGCCCTCGGTAACTCGGTAAATTTACCGAGGGCTAATAGGGGCCAAATAGCAATTTCAAAGAGCTGCTCTTTTTGCGGAACTATCGAGGGCTTAGGCTAAGCTCTCGGTAATTCTGTGAAAAGAACAGGACCTATTGGAGTGATATACCGAGGGCTTACCGAGGGTTAAGCCCTCGGTAATTACCGACGGCCCCAAAAGCCGTCGGTAAAATTTACCGACAAGTGATTTTCCGACGGTCTCGTGGCCGTCAATAATCCTTCGGTAAATCATATTACCGAGTGCTTAGCCCTCGGTAATGTTAAATTTGGCTGTCGGTAATGGAGCCTTTTCTTGTAGTCCTCGCAAACAATGTCCAAAATACACAATATGAGGGAGGAAAAATATGAAGCTAAGACCGATAACTAAGACCCCAGCCCAAGTGGGTCAAGTGGCTCAATTTATAGTGTTAAGGAAATGTTCACGTGTATCCCCAGTTTAAGCAGCCAAATGTTATATCTATAGAGTAATGATATAAAGCCAATTTATAGAGGAATAGTAAGATCCGTTGTCGAAATGGAACGTTGCCATCCCTTTAATCCTCAAATCAATGATCAATAATAATCCTAATGAAGGAGAATCAATAGAAAGGTTGTAGGCCATTAAAGATCAAACGGTAGGCAAACGGAAGAAAGGAAGAATACTATGCCAACCGTAATAAAGGAAGAAAATAAATCACTTAAATGCCATTACGTAATACTACAATCCTCCACTAATGGCAAGTAAGTGAGAGAAGGAAGGAAAAAATATTCTGGGCAATGAAAGGTTTGTGCTTAAGTGTTAATATCCAGAGGATTGAATTAACACGTAGTGATGTGAGGCAACAACTTATGACCAAAAAGTGAATTACTCTTGAACTTTATGGACTTAAGCTGACCTTTAAAATTGTGATAGCTCTGCGATAAAATATTCACACAATAATTAAGGCCCTTCTATACATATACCTTGGGTTGCTCATGAGTGCTCTAGAAAGATTGTCTAAGTCTTTCATGGAAGGTGCCCAATGCCTTCACACTCACATAGGTAGATACATTCAAGTGCGTCTCTATAGCACCACTCCAAGGGCTATCAAGTGCGTCTCTATAGCACCACCCAAAGGTTATGTATCTATTAAGAGCTCATGGCTCAACCTCACATTAAGCACTACCACATGCCATAGAGATGAGAAGTGTAGTGCATAGGAGTATTCATATGACTTCATTTGACCACAAATTGGGTATCCACCATACTTTCCTCCACTCAAGGCTTTAAGTTCATCCCCCTCGACGTATCCAGGACAACTTTCCTAGTTAATCATATCCTCTTTTTTATAAAAAGGTTCTCCAAGTATTTTTTTTTCTCTTCTCACTTTTCACATACTCAAGTGAGATCACATCATTTTTAATTAAGTGTCTGACAACACTTTGTCTCATACATATGTGCCTTCTCTTGCAACACGGTTACTATCCACACCAATTGCTATTAGTGAATCAATGAGAGGTGTATGTCTCCTCCCCCATAATGATATATCTATCATTAAGTCTCATCCACAAAAATTAATTTCTTCATATATAGAAAAACATGTTCAAAAATTCAGCATCTCGTGATTCTAATTTAGAATCATCATAAGCTCATGAATATATATACAACACTATCTTGAACATAACCGATATATATACAACATCAACAATTTTAGGACCTCTCTTTGTCCTTAATTTTAAAACACTTGTACTCCAATTTTTACCCATCAAAGGACATCCATAATTTTATCATAAACATCTACCAAAACCAGCATGGACAAATATTGGTAGCAGTAACTTCCACAAATTTTGGAGAAATAAAATCTCCATAGCTCAAAAAATTATAAATAAATTTTAGGTCTTCATATAATATGTCAAGACTCTAAAAATAATTTTTCCTAACTCATAAACAAACTATTTAGTCCTCAAATAAATTCAAAACCGAAGTATGCACAGAAAGTGCAAAATTTGTCAAATATTGAGATATTAAAAGTAGCAATTTTACTAGCATAACAAACAAACTCGATTTTCCCTCCAATTTAATATGTAGGTCCTTGACATACTAATATACATTTCCATAATTTTTATTTGGTAAAAAACTATTACCAATAGACTCAGAAAAAAAACACATAATATTATGATTTTGCCCAGAAATTTCCAGCAAGCACTATATTTGTGATATATAATGTCATAGGAGGGTCAAACCTCATCAAACAATTACCAAAATTAATATGCAAGATCTTAACACATATTAAAAACCTCCAAGTGATCCCATGTAAAAAATTATGTCTCAAACATTCACAGTAAATTCAAACATAAGCATGTTTTTCATGGAAAATTCAAAAACTCACAAGGTTCTCTGACAACATATTGTAAGTCATTCAAATCCACAAACTTATCTTATATTCATGCAACTCCAAAATTCAGACTAAACATGTATATAAGCTAAAATCTTGAGTAACACATAAAACACACACATATAGACTTAGAATTCTAAGAACTCAATCTCCAAAAACAACAATATATCAAACCAACATTCCACACCAAAAGAGATGTTTTGGGGTTGCCATTGTCACTCATTTCAATGGTATTCAAAATAAACAAATCATCAAATATATACTCCTTAATCACAAAATCTCCATTTCTAGTTATTATAACTTTATCAAAATTTTAGCATTATTTTCAAACTAGCCTTGTTAAGTAAAGCACCAAGCACTAAGTTTATACGCATTTTAGGAATATACAAGACATTGTTCAAGGCAAGAGTTTTACCAGAGGTGAGCCCAAGTAGAATTTTTCCTTTACCGGCTGCGGAGTTTCCAATGTAGATTGTGGTTTCCTCGGCGTTCTCATTTAACTTTTAAATTAGCCCTTTATTTGCACATATATGTCTTGTAGCTCCCGTGTCTAGTATCCAGTCATCTATAGACCAAGTTTGCTTCTACCACGACAATATTTTTTTCATAAGTACTGATTTTTACTGCATCCATAGAAAAAAAATTATTTATATATAAAATAAAATTATCTTATCTACTCACACATGGTTCAAAGACCTCACTAAATCACAATATCAAAATAACATGAACAAGAACACAATTATCTACTCAAATAAAAATAGATAAGGAAACTTATCTGGTTCCTTTAGTAGCTAGACATATCGTGCAGGCCATTCCAATTGATTGAGCAGCAGTGCCATTGCAACAACAAATCACAAAAATAATTTTGCTTTCAGATTGTTGGAAATATAGAGAATAAGAGTGATAGCTATGTCATGACAATAACCACTGCCCTGAAAGCAAAATTTCGACTGATCTCTGGTGCAACCCGATATCCAGTTTTGCCCCCCAAGGGTTACACAACAGCGTGTCTGGATCTGTGCACTCGAGGCCAAAAACATGTTGCAGCCTCACAAACAATGCCCAGAATACACAATATGAGGGAGGAAAAATATGAAGCTAGGACCGATAACTAAGACCCCAGCCCAAGTGGGTCGAGTGGCTCAATTTATAGTGTTAAGGAAATGTTCATGTGTATCCCCAGATTAAGCAGCCAAATGTTATATCTATAGAGTAATGATATAAAGGCAATTTATAGAGGAATAGTAAGATCCATTGTAGAAATGGAACGTTGCCATCCCTTTAATCCTCAAATCAATGATCAATAATAATCCTAATGAAGGAGAATCAATAGAAAGGATGTAGGCCATTGAACATCAAACTGTAGGCAAACGGAAGAAAGGAAGAATACTATGCCAACCGTAATAAAGGAAGGAAATAAATCACTTAAATGCCATTACGTAATAC
Source organism: Glycyrrhiza uralensis (assembly GCA_030159175.1). Lineage (NCBI taxonomy): Eukaryota > Viridiplantae > Streptophyta > Magnoliopsida > Fabales > Fabaceae > Glycyrrhiza > Glycyrrhiza uralensis. The sequence goes on from BRZY01000003.1 coordinate 28,298,849, forward strand.
TACAGTTTACCTAGCTCGGACTCTGGTTGCCGGTGACACTGTGGTGCCTAGCCGTCGTGGTCACTGTAGTCTCCGTTTGTTGTCGCCGGCAAGACCCACTGTTTCTCTTCTTTCATCGCCTTCGCTAGCAACAGCATGGCACCGCCCGCCTCTTCCTCGTGCCGCTGTAGTGCAGCCATTCTCCGGTCATGGCCATCGTGAAGCGAGTAGTGTTTTCTGTTCATGCTATGCTTTCAAATACTCTAAAGGTGGTGCGCCGCGTGACTGATGCCACGATTTGAGGCTTCACATTTAAGGGCTCTAAATGGAGTCGTTTTAGTGTTAACTATGTATATGTTTTATTTATTTTATTATGTTGTTTGTATCTCGGTCTGATCCTTTTTTTTGTATTTTTAACTATTTTGTACGTGAGCTATATTTTCTCTTATATTTCCATTTGAATTTAGTTTTTTTTTTTTGCTATTAGATAACTTTAATTCGTTTAGAGTGGAATTAAAATATATTAGTTTAAGAGAACATAAAATATTTACACATGATTTAACAAAATTACAATACAAATATTCTCTACAACAATAAAATAGCTGGAGAATGATATGTTAATTTCTTCATTTTCAGAGGAGGAAATAAGAGAGGCGTTGTGGAGTTGTGATAACTCAAAAAGCCCTGGAACTTCTACTTCATTAAGGAATTTTGGGATGTAATAAAGGCAGAGGTGGTGGCTTTCTTAAAAGAGTTTCATTGCAATGGGAGGATTGTTAGAGGACTCAATTCCACTTTTATAGTCCTCATCCCAAGTGATAGTCCACAAAGAATGGAGGATTATAGACCAATTTCCTTGATAGAGAGTCTACATAAAATACTATCGAAGTTATTGGCGGGGAGGTTACAAAAGGTCATACATTGTGTGATTTATGAGACTCAATCTGCGTTTATAAAAGGCAAGCAGGTTTTGGATGGGGTTCTGATTGCAAATGAGTTGGTCGATGAGGCTAAAAAATTGAAGAAACAGGGAGTGCTATTTAAGGCGGACTTCGAAAAAGCATATGACTCAGTTAGTTGGAAGTACTTGAAGTTTGTTTTGGGAAAGATGGGTTTTGATAAAAAATGGATAAATTGGATGATGGAATGCGTTACATCTACATCGATATCAGTCCTAGTGAATGGTAGTCCCACAGATGAGTTCGGCTTAAGTAGAGGATTGAGACAAGGTCATCTCCTTTCTCCTTTTTTGTTCTTAATAGTGGCAGAAGGACTTAGTGTTATGGTGAAGGACTTAGTGTTATGGTGAAGAAAGCCGTGAAGCTCAGTGAGTTTAAGGGGTATAAGCTAGCAAGGTCCCAAGGCTTGGAGATTACTCATCTACAATACACAGATGACACCCTCTTGGTGGGAGAGGCAAATATGGCAAATTTACGGGCTATGAAGTGCTTGTTACAACTTTTCGAAGTAACTTCAGGTTTGAAAGTGAATTATTGCAAAAGTCAAATCATGGGCTTTAATATGGATGATGCATGGTTGCCGTAGGCTGCTGGGGTTGTAACGTCCGTATTTTTGTGATTTCTGTTTTTATTATATTTTAAATATATAATATATGATTTGTGTGTATTAAATATTTTTAGGAAAGTTAATTCCATAGAGAAATTCTTCTTGACCCTAGAAATCAGTAGTTTAAGTCTAACGTTGGTATTCAAATGGAATTCGGTTTGCGGTTAGATTGACGGAATGACTACGTTGTGAGATATAAATGCTAAATAGGGGTCAGAAAAAAGATTTGAGGATATCAATAGTGATTTTACAATATTTGAAGATTTTAGAAATTTATTTAGGAAATTTCTTGAATTTTTCACAAAAGTTGACTATTTTGACCAAAGGCGGGTAATGGATAAAAATAGCAGTATCGGAAAAACTGGTAAAATCCCAAAAATAATGTTAGGGGTTTATAGGTGATTTAACAATAGTAGAATGATGATGTAGGGGTAGTGATGTCATGAGAAAAATAGTAATGATTACTTTTTTGGTAAAAATATCGTTTTGCCCCTAAGCCAGGTATTTAATTATCAAGCCATAAAGCAAGTCAACCCAAAGTCATTTTGGCTCATCAATTTCGTGGCCTTGGCTGACCCATGTGAGCCATGGACTCAAACAAGCCATGTGTGTATAGTTTTAACAATGAGGAATTAAAGTTGCCACAGTTACTTTTAACCTAACTTGAACCATGGTAAATATTTTGAGCTTATCTCCTCCCCTCTCTCCAGCCCAAAACCGCCCCTCCTAGAGGCCAAGAAGGGGACTAGATTCATTCAGAAAGGGTGAGTCATGGAGAGGGACCAATAGGATAATTTCTTCATTTAATTAATTTCTTCATTTTAATTAAGTGTAATGATGAGTTTTGCTACAAGCTTATCAAAGGCTCCCTTGGGGGAGGGCTTGGCCGTGTGATTAGAGTGAGGGATAAGAGATTTTACTTCATTCACTCATTTGCTCTCTCTTTGCTAAAATCATCTCTTCCATTTTCTCTTTCTTTTTCGCGCAAAATTAATCTTCAAGTGTTCTTCCATTTTTCTTAAGCTTTTGATCTTTGATCTTCAAGCAACCAAGGTTGGTTTCTTATTTCAATCCATTAAATCTTCTCTTTGATTCATAATCATCAAGTCCATGTGACTAAAAGTGTGTTCTTCAATTTTTTTTTCTTGAAGGAACTCTTGCTTGTGAAGGTAAAGGGATTCTTGAACCAAGCTTTGATTTTTTCTTCTCCTCTTGGTTTATAAGTAACAAGGGTTTGAAAAAATAATTTTTCATTTCTAGTTCTTCTTTATTCTTGAAGGAGGATTCATGAAATAGAAAGAATCTTATTCTGGTGTTTTTGGGTATGTTGATATCTTGTTTTTCAAGGTAGTGATCAAAGAGTGAAAAGAAACCAAGGGGTTAAAGTTCTTTTCCAAGGAGATAGGAAAAAAGGTAAGGGAAAATTTCTCTTAGTGAGTTATTAGGGCTTCATGAACTCCATATGCTTTGTTTGCTTATGATTACTCAAAAAGCTTGAGAATCATATTTGAAAGAATGACTTGATCATTCCATAAAGTTATGATTTTTGCTAAAGTTATGATTTTTACTAAAGGGATGATCTTTACTAAAAGTGATGATTTTTAGTAAAGTGATGGTTTTTTTTGCTAAAGTAATGATTTTTAATAAAGTTATGATTTATGTTCTATGTGATGTTTTGACTGGATGAGAATATAAGCATGTGAAATATGTATTTAAGCATGAAAGTGATATTTTTTATTGATTAGAGATGCCATGAAAAGTGTTTGATAATGACTTTTTGAAGTATTTGAACTATATTCCTTGATGTGAAAATAATAATCACTTGATGATGATGTTTATATGCCGTAACTTTTGTCTCTATGTTTGATGTTGTTGTTCTATGATTTGTCTATGTTTTATACTTGATGTCACTTTTGACTTGTGATACTTGTCTTGTTGCTATTCTTGATTTTCCTATGTTCTATATATAAACTTGGGGTTGTAATATGTAAAGTAGCTTTATTGCTTTGATATTATCATGATGTTGTAATTGATGATTGATTGTGAGAAAGTTAAAATGAATTAATTCATGATAATTTAACAAGTGACCCAAGCTTTTTGGAGCATGATGTAGAGGACATGGAAATAAAGTGAAAGAAATGATTGGTGATGAATTAATTAGTTAACAAAGTTCAAAGCTTTGTTTATGATCATTAATCAAATGAGTTTTGAAGAAAATAAGTGTCCAATGGACTTTTGAACAAAGCTTTAAATAATGACATTTCAAGTTAAAAATGAACTTTTGACAAAGATATGGAAAAGGACATAAATGCTATATAGTTAGAAATAATAGCTTTTGAGTTTTTAAATTATCACAAATACCATGCTTTTATCTTAATTATTTCAATTTAAAAAGGTTTGGAATTTTTAAAGTTAAAATGAAGTTTTTAATTTGATGGATTTTTGTAAAAACAGACCAGTTCACACCTCTGGTGTGGTTTCCTGAAAAAGACTGTGAAAATCGAGTTCCATTTTGAAAACAGAAAACTGGAAACAGACCATTTCCCACCGTTGCTGTTCTTTTTTTTCACACCTGTGAAAGTTTCTGGTATTTTAATAAATTTTCTAAACTCAAATTCTAAAATTCATGTTTAAAGGTTTATGAAATAGTGCCTTTTTAAGGGAAAAATATTTATTTTGCATTTACATTAGTCTAAGTATTTTATTTCAATTTTAGAAGTAAAACGATAAATACGGAAAAATAAAGGTTTTATGAAACAGAAAAATATTTTAGTTAAGATAACCAATGAGAAGAGAATTTATAAAATGACCAAGAGATAAGGTCATGTGGTGATTGTTACAAGTGGTAACATAGAGAAGTAATTGTGAAGTTATTGTGTATGCAAAATACTATATATCATTTGCATAAAGATATTTGGCAAGTGACCATGAGATGAGCTTACAACCCAGGATTGTTGTGGTTGAGAATAGTATATAGTTGGCCAATAGATACCTATTGGGATTATCCAAGTTTCAAAAATCTCAATGGCCAGTGTAGTTGATAACCTTTGTGCCGGGGTAAGTCGAATACCCATACTTGGATAAATCCGACTGACTTGCCTATTCATGATTTGGTACTATGTTTTAAATGTAGCTTAACTGAATGATTATCAAGAAGTTTGGTGGGACTATCTGATAAATCTGTTAAATCTGCTACAACCAATTGCTCAAAGTTTGTTAAAGGTTGAGAAGTCTCTTTGAAGCATTACACTGGTGTTGAGAGAGAAATAGAATTGACATGCATTTTAATATATCTTGTATGATGATATATTGTTTAATGTTAAGATGCATGACATGTATTATGAAATATTAGTTATGCATGATTTTCTTTATTTCTTGCCTTATATTTTCTATGTGATATAACTTGTGAAAAAGTATTATTCACCCTTGCCTATATGTTTTTTGTATTCTTTGGAACATGATTCATATAAATGGATCCCCATCAGGGTGGGCTGATCACTACTAGAAAAATTAAAATGAGAGAGGGAGCAAATCCGTCACTAAATATAAAAAATTCCGTCCCAAACGACTTTAGCGACGGATTTTGTGACGAACGTATATTTGTCGCTAAATTGGGTGTCGCAAAATAATTAGCAAGGAAAAACTGAATCCCTCGCTAATTAGTGACAAAATTTGTCCCTTGCTAATTAGCGAGGGAATTTGCGAGGAATGAAGCAATTTTAAGGTGTACTATTTCGTCACAGAATTCGTCTCTAATTTGCAATGGAATTTATCCCTCTCTAACGTTTAGAGGTGTGTTTTTTATATAAAAAACTCCTGTATTTTTAAAATAAAAAATTTCATGTATAAATATAATTGTAATAAAATGAAAGTTTTGAACTACATAGCATCCAAAGAAATAAAAAATCAACCATTCATATATAAGATCCACAAAACCATTAATAATAATGTTTCATAAAAATATCAAAGTATACAACTTAATTTATTGCAAAGAAAATACATCAAAAGTCTATTCCTAACTCATCATCTAATTAATCTAATCTATCATCATTGATTATCTGACTCAATAGGTGGAGGTGGAGGAGGATCCAGGCGTAGAGGCAATGGAGATGGACGACCAAAAGAGAAACTCTCCATGAACTGAAACAACTGCTCCCAGAACAATTGCAGCATATTCGGTTAACAGATTAAGTAAGTACCATATAAAATAGAGAAATGAAAACACAATGACATAATGATACAATGAAGAGGGAACACATGCAAATAAATGAGGTTGAAGGCTTCAGTACAAGATTTAGTAATAATAAATAACAACAATAAAACTTTTCTATACAAAAGAAAGACACCAAATTACCTCCTACCGGGCATCTAGCAGTTTAGGACTTCAACCATCATTGCTCTCAAATATGGTTTTTTTGATAAATTTAGGGCGGGCGATGAACATAATTATAAAGTTCAAACTCATCCTGTAGAACCAGAATATAAATTCATTATCCTGCATAAGAAGAATTTGGGAGAGAAGAATTAATCCAAAAAAAAAACTATCAAAGGAAACTTCAAAATGAAAGCACCAATCTTGAAACAATATCCAACATTTGAAACTCCTGAGCTCTATGAATAATGAAATAAAATTCCTTATTAATTGTTTACACTTTACAGTGACAACTCCAACAATGAGATACTGGTCCAAAATAATAAATTTAAATAATAAACAAGTAAAGAAAATCTCATTTCCTTATTGGTATTGAAAATGAGTATGGACACAATCCATAATGGTACTACTAAAGATACCTCTAATCTCTATAATGGCATATTATGATGATCATACAATGCAACCATTCTAGAAAACAACCTCTTTGAGACAGAGCACATGTACAATCATATTTCAGAAGGATTCTACCTCATCCGCCCTTAGGTTCATATCAAATGCGAGAAGAAGGGTGACGTATGTTCTCAAGAGGGATTAAACAATGCCAATATTGATGGATGAAACATTACTATGAAACAAAGCATAATGATATATAAAATATATAAAAATATTTTCAAGATTCATATCTATAAGTAATACTAATAATGTTATTTCAATCACAGAGCAGTTGTTTGTTATGCTTAGAGGAGGTTACAAGTTACTCCTTCCAACTATTTTAAAGGCTATAGGTGTCTCAATTTCCTTTCACCTTCATTGCTAACCTTTATATTTATTGTATAGCTCTTCCAAGTGTCTAGAATCAGTAAACGCTTTAAGCTGAGGCTGGTTGTAAAAATAATCAAATGCTCCTTAAAGATGCCAATCACTAGCCTTCAGAGCCTGCAGTGCTTCTTTCTCACTGAAAATACAAAATTAGATTTTCAAATTGATGATAGAAGATAAGGATGCAGTTGACATGCATTCAATCATTCATATAAATTCTAAAAGTAATGCCCCACAAAATAAACTTGAATAATTCAGCTCACCAAACTAAAATCATGCACAACTATGAGATTATCTAGCTCTAGTTATTGTTATGAACTGCTGGACAACTGGAGTTTATCCCAATGACCTCTCCCCAATTTATGTTGTAGAACAAATCAGAATTAGAATAATTAACATTAACATAATATACAACATAAATACATCAATAACAACTAATTTAATTCAACACAGTTCAGTTTGAGCATCATCATCAATCGTTACAAGAGACAAGTAGTTCAATTCAAAAGGAAGAAAGAAAAAAAAAGCCTTCGTTCAAACTTATTCACAAAAGTTATAATAGCAACCAACCATTTTTACCTATATAACTAATGGGGGGGGGGGGGAAGATGTGCAACTTGAAGAAATTAAGTGACGAAAAATTGGAATAAAGTTTTGGGAGTAGAAAAATTGAGCTGAAAACCTGGTTTAACATCTTACCAATTGAGACATGCATATATACTTGCTGGAAAAGAAGAACGCAAAACCCTCCTACAAGATTCTAGAATCTTCTCCTGCACCTTCGCATCCAGCATCCTCATCTCAGTCGCTTTATGAGCCGAATCTCTGCGTCCCCTCACAGACTCTACCAGCTTCGAAAGAGATCGATTCGCCCCATCCAGATCCTCCGTGAACGACGACAATCCACCCCATCTGATGGTGGAGAAAGGCAAGGTCTAGTGCTGAAACTGGAGTCATTCATCGTGATTGGGAAGATGGAGCCGAGGAGGGTCCAAGGGCGAAGATGCCGGTGGGGATGGCGGAGTGCTCCGATGAAATTTGTGCGTGGGAGAAGAAGTCTTGTTGATGTGGCCGAAGAAGGAGTTGTTGACGAAGATGACGGCACAGAGGCTGTGGATCTCGACGAGGGCGTCGTCCTCGATGGCGTTAGAGAGGTGGAGGCGCACGATTTGTGTAGTGGAAAAATTTGAGTAGAGGCGATTGGAGCCCTAATAGCTTTGTGCAAGTTTACTGTTGAAAATTTGAAACTTATTTTTGTAATAATTTAAAGGCTTAAATATAAACTTGGTCCCTCTAAAAATTCAAGTTTTGAATTTAGTCCCTAAATTTAAAGTCAATGGTTTTTAGTCCTCTTAAATTTCGAGTTTTGAATTTAGTCCCTCATTTGCGTTGACTTGTGCCATGTCACTCTAAAACGCCTACGTGGCACGTCATTTGACAAGTCATTTATTGATAGAGACTAAAATCAAAACGTCATTTATTTATAGGGACTAAAATCAAAACATATAATTTTTACAGGGACTCTCCTCCATCACCACCCCTCCTTCTCCCCCCTCCTAATCCTCCACCACCACCACCCACTCCTTCTCCCCCCCCCTCCTCCTCCTCCTCCTCCACCACCCCCTCTCTCTCCTCCACCACCACCCCTCCTTCTCCCCCCTCCTCCACTGAAGTAAAATTAACAGAGGAATGTGCATATTGTCACTTGACAGCAATAAGAGATTTTTGTGTGCCAATGGTATAGTACAACAGAAACCCTTGAAACACAAGCACTACCCATATCAGAATCGGACAGCCCAAGAGATATGGTCCTTCGTTGATGTGCCTAATCTAATCTTTAATTTTTTAAATCTAGCATGTACTACACTTCTTAGTTGATTTTCTATTACTCTTGGATGGCAACAGCTTAACTAGGTCCATCGATTGACTTTCTAATATTGTTTGTGCAACACCCAGAAATTAGCAGACCATATTTTTCTCTGCATAACTTTATCTTGTTGCTTCAAATCTGTTTTGTTAATTTGCTCTAAATTCTTTCCTCTAATTGCAGTTGCAGAGAAAAGGAGGAGAGAGAGGGGGTAGTGGTGGTGGAGGAGAGAGAGAGGGAGGTGGTGGTGGAAGAGGGGGGAGAAGGAGGGGTGGTGGTGGAGGAGAGAGAGGAGGGGGTGGTGGAGGAAGAGGAGGGGGGAGAAGGAGGGGTGGTGATGGAAGTTTAAATGTTTAAAGTGGATTCCCTCACTTGATTATTGCATAGAGCATGAAAATCTAAGGTAGAAGGGATTTGAGAGCTCTTGAAGAAGGGATCTGGTAGCTTTTGAAAATGGAAGAAAGCTAGAAGAAGATGATGAAGGTTTAGAGAGAAGTTAAAGAAAAATGGTAGTTTAGAGAGAGAAAATATCATAAAAATGGAAAAGAACTCTTCCTCCCTCTCCTACGTTGGCCACCCCCCTAACCCAAGGAGAATCATGGTTTTCTCTTTATTAACTATGGTTAAAACTAACCATGACACCTAATGAGTCATTAAAAAAATATCAAGCCTTGGATTTTTCCCATTGGTTAAGAATTGTGACTCATGGAGATTAAAATGTTCCACACTCTTCCACACCAAGGCTGGCACTGCAACTGTCCAAGGGAGGGGTAAACTAATTTTTTCACCTTAACCGTAGTAAAAGGTAAGATTTCAAGGTAATAAAATGTGGTAACTTTTGATTTTTATTGTAAAAATTGTCCAAAAATAACCTGTTGAGGTAAAAACTCTCATGAATCTTAAAATAAGGCTTAGGCCACGAAATTAAGGTACTAAAAAAGTCTTAGTTCATAAAAATTAAGTTTAGAAGCATTATGGCAATTTTTCGGTTTTACCGTAACTCGTAAATTAGGATTAAAATTAACTTTCTCTGAAAAATCTCAGAAAATTTCTAAAAATCATAAATATTATAAAAACATCATTGGTTACTCTTTTGTTTGATTTTGGATCATTTTCCAAGTTTTCTGGCATTCACCTGTTCTCCCAGTTACGCTGTCCTCAGCCTACAGGGACCAAAACAACAATTTTTGATCTGCTATGCTAAAAATTTCTGAAATAATTTCTAAAATTATAAAATAATGTAAAAACATTATTTGGCTTCTCCAAAATATTTCTTAACTTGTTCTGGTCTCCAAACCCACTCATAGTTCAACCTGCTCAAACTACAGAGACCAAAACGGTAACATTTTTATCGGTTTCTCTGAAAATTTCAATATAAATTTCTAAAATCTTCAAATATTATAAAATCACTATTGGTATCCTCAAATCATTTTTCTGACTCCAATTAGGGTTTCTATATCATTATATTCTTATTTTGACACTCAAAACGTCTACAGATTTTTTCGTTTGACTTTCCACGTCAGCACTAAACCATTACTAATCTCATCTAAATCTTAATATTAACAATAATCCTCCCTTATTTACACTATCTCTTAGAGTGAAAATTTGGGGTGTTACAAGAAAGGGGGCAACTATTTGTATTGTGTGATAGAATTGGGAGGCACCTCCCTAGTGGTGTATTTTGACACTGCTAGGGTTTCCTCTTTCCCACCGCACAATCCTAATAGGTCTTATCCAATCAAAGTTATATTTTAATTAAATCTAATTTAATTAAAACATGCCTTTAATAAAAGGACCTTAATCAATTAAATCATATCTAATTGATTCACCTCTAATTAATTAAACTTCATTTAATTAACTCCTGTAATCAAATCTTATTTGATTAGTCCCCATGGGGTGGACTGTTGGCTAGAGCCTTCTGTCCTACCAGCTAAGACAGGGGTTCGAACCCCACTTCCCCATGATTTTCACCTATTTAATGCGAATTTGTGTTGTGGGTTGGGATAGGCAATCTATAAATTCCACTATAAATCCTCTTGAGGTTGGTGGTTGGCTCTGACCTTTCATAGGGTCAGTTCTTGCCCTAATCTAAATTTTATAAAACTTCACCAAAAAGAAAATCTTATTTGATTAGTACTCCTCTAATATAAGGCCTTAATCACTACGCCAAAAGCTTGCTCAGATAACGGCACTCAGAGAGCACTTAAAATAGGAAATGCTATCTGAAAAACGCGCGTGATTTCAGATAGCACTTCACAACATAAGTGTAGTCAGAATGATCCACTCCGATAGCGTTTTAAAGTAAAGCGTAATTGGAGAAAAACAATTCAGAGAGCGCTTACAAAATTAAGTGTTATCTAGATTATTTCAGTTTTATTTTTTTTATATTTTAGGCAATCAGATAGCGCTTTTTTACTAAATGCTATTGGAATCTCAAAATTTGGAAAACGCTTTAACTAAAAGCGTTATCTGATTGTATTAAATTTTTTATTTTTAATTTAATTTTCAGAAAACTCTTTTTTTAAAAGTGCTATCTGATTATATTCAATTTTTATTTTAATTTTTTTAGGAATTGCAATAGCACTTTATTATAAAAGTGCTTTCGGTAGCTAATCAGTCAGAAAGCACTTTCACATGTAAGTGCTATCTGATGTTTTAAATTTTTTATTTTTAATTTAATTTTCAGAAAACATTTTTTTTAAAAGTGCTATATGATAATATTCAATTTTTTATTTTAATTTTTTATTCATTCCAATAGCACTTTATTCTGAAAGTGCTTTCGGAAGCTACTCAATCAGAAAACACTTTCACATGTAAGTGCTATCTGATGTTTTATTTTAAATTTCAAATCACTTAATTCATTTTATTCTTCTTCACTCCCAGACTTCACTCCCTTCTTTGTTCCATTCTTCGTTTGAAAGTCTCATTCGTTCCCTTCTTCGTTCCAGATCGACTTTGTTCCCCTCATCGTTGTGCTCGAACCAGCTTCGTTCCCTTCGTTCTTTGTTCTTCGTTGTGCGTCCTTGTGAGCTCGCTCGTTCCCTTCGTTGTGCGTCCTTGTGAGCTCACTGTCGTTCTTCGTCCTGCTCGTTGGCCAGCTCTGCTCGTTGTGCGTCCTGCTCGTTCCCTTCGTTGTGCGTCCTTGTGAGCTCACTGTGCGTCCTGCTCGTGATTCTCTTTTGCTTCTGCAGTTCTGCACTGGTGCTTCTGCAGTTCTACATTGGTGAGTAAAGCCCTCTTCTCTGATGACTACAACCTGTTTGTCAAAATGCTTGAAAGGACTCACAACTTAAATAATTCCTCTCTATTTTTTTTTATATAAAAATGAGTCTGATCTGATTACATAACCATCCCAGAGTCTGAATTTTCAAAACTTTGCCTATAAAGAGGGAATTCTACAAACAAATTTGGTTGGTTGCATCGTCCAGTCTGTTGTTATTATATTTGGTGATTAATTTGGTCATAAACAGATAATAAAATTTTCCAAGGCATTATTTTTGGGATGTTGACTGTAGGAAGGAAAAAAAGTGCATCTATGCCTTCATGTGACAATGTGTGACATGTAGGAGCCAAGGACGAAATTCAGTTGCGTAAACAAAGAAGGAACCTCATGCCATGCTACGTTATGTTTGTTCAATGTATGAGGAATTAAAAGGCACTTAGTAAAGGAACCATAATGCTATACATGTGAACTGTTGTCCTTGAGTCCCTTCTCCATCTCTAACTGAATAAGAATATCAAAATTAGCAAAAGCTTAGACACAAGCACAAAAAGATATATATCATTCCACACAATAATTAAAAGCTATGTTTAAATGGTCAATTATCACACAGAAGACTATGTATGCAGAAATTGAGAGTACATCTGCACTTTTACGGTATGTTGCCCTCGGAAAATGACATTGTAATTGCATGGCATTGTCATGGATCGGTTAGGATAATATAAAAAAATTAAGGGGGGGCAAAGCCTTATATTATTGTGGAATCTCGGATCCGTTCTTATTGCCAGTCAATAAGCATTATATGTCCACCAACTGTGTATAAATTGAGAGAAAACAACACCTATCTAATTCTGTCCTGCAATTTGACAGGGAATGAAGCCTGGAAATGAATTTCAGAATGGCAATTCTAGATATATATAATTTCTAGGATAATAAGCCCTCTTCTCTTTTATTATTATTTTGATTTTGATTTATATTTTTTTATCACCTCTCGACACCTTTTATAGCTACTATTGTCGATGCTACTATCTAATGTCCTCTACCACCTAACTCCTTATTTTCAAGACAAGTTCTCAAGATAAAATTATTAAATGGATTTTTTTCTAACTTCTAAAATTCCTTTTTTAATTAATATTACTAAATATATTTTCTTTTATTCATCAAATTATTAATGGAACTTAACGATTATATTATTTACTCAATATAGGTTGTAGCTTCAAAGGAGGACGGTTGCCCTAAAGTCTGTGGAAGACATTTATACTTTGCATACATTCAGGGATCCTTTGTTTGGAGTTGCAAGGCATTGGTTACAGAGGTAAAACTTAATATTTTTTGATGGAGTATTAGATTTAATAGTTTAAATAATTATGTAATTGCTGCTCTTTCTATTCTATAGCTAGACTCTAATTTGTAAGTTGGTTTTGCCTCGTTTGCACTCCTTGTGCTATAGTTTGCTCTCCTTTTTAATGAAGTCATTTGTACTCCTTTGTCTACAATATATAACTCCTTTGAACTGAAAGCACCCATTGTTATTAATTTATCAGTTAGAAGAAGAATATATGGATCGTAGGTGGATGTCTGCCAGTCGATTGTCAATTGAATATGAGGAAGGAGTCAAAGAATTTATTAGGTTTGCAGTTGAGCATGCTTTAAACCCGAATAGCATCACCTGCCCTTGCTTGAAATGTTGTTATTCAAGGGGAATTAGTGCAGATGAGTTGTTATCTCATTTAATTTGTAATGGAATTGATCAAAGTTATACATGTTGGACAAGACATGGTGAGAAGAGAAGCAAGTCTACTGATGGTATGCGGGATAGTGTGAGATATGCATCAAGTGATGTCGACACAAACACATATGAATGGGATCGGGTCGAAGAGATTCCAAATGTTGTCGAAGATGATCTTCGAGACTGTCCGGAGATGTTTGAGAAATTGGTAAGTGATGCAGAGAAACCACTATATGGTGGTTGTACTAAATACACAAGACTGTCAGCGGTGTTGAAGTTATACCATTTGAAAGCGGGAAATGGTTGGTCTGATAAGAGCTTCACAGAACTACTGACGCTCTTGAAAGATATTCTGCCAGAAGATAATGTGCTTCCTAGTCGGACATATAAGGCTAAAAAAATGTTGTCCTCTATTGGCATGAGCTACGAAAAGATACACTCTTGTCCAAACGATTGCATTCTTTTTCGAAATGAATATGCGTCATTAACTATGTGCCCCAAGTGTGATGCCCCACGATATAGGAAGAAAGAATCATCTCCGATGAAAGTGCTATGGTATTTTCCCATCATACCAAGATTTAGGCGTCTGTATAGTAGTGAGGAGAGTGCGAAGCATTTGACATGGCATTCAGACGAAAGGATTACAGATGGAAAGCTCCGACATCCTGCTGATTCTCCCTAATGGGCGAAAATAAACGATGATTACCCAGATTTTGGAAATGAAGCAAGAAACCTACGTCTTGCATTGTCTACCGATGGAATGAACCCTCATGGTATGCAAAGTAGCTCCCATAGTACATGGCCAGTGATTATCATGATTTATAACCTACCTTCATGGCTATGCATGAAGCGAAAGTACATGATGTTGTCTATGTTAATATCTGGCCCTAAACAACCGGGTAACGATATAGACGTTTACTTGGCTCCATTGATTGAAGACTTGAAGCATATGTGGGAGACAGGTGTAGAGGTCTATGATGGGTACAGGAAAGAAATTTTTACGTTGAGGGCTATGCTGTTTGGCACAATTAATGATTTTCCGGCGTATGGGAATCTATCAGGTTACAGTATCAAAGGACAGTGTGCATGCCCTATATGCGGAGAGGGTACAGATTGGATGCGGTTGAAACATGGGAAAAAAAATGTCTTTCTCGGCCATCGTCGATTCTTACCTTCGAAACATCGATATCGAGGTTGGAGAAAAGCATTTAATGGGAGATCAGAAGAAGCTAGAGCTCCAGAGCCGCTAACGGGTGATCAAGTATTTGAAGAGGTAAAAGATCTAATAAACAAATTTGGTAAACCTTTTGCGGGAGAGCTTAAGACAAGCGGGTGGAAAAAAAAGTCAATCTTCTTTGAGTTACCTTATTGGAAGTCCTTGTATGTAAGACATTTCATTGATGTGATGCATGTTGAAAAAAATGTTTGTGAAAGTGTCATTGGTACACTGCTCAATGTACCAAGAAAATCTAAGGATGGGATCAATGCAAGGTTAGACTTGGTCAGTATGGGAATAAGAACGGAATTGGCTCCAATAAAAAAGGGTACACGTCAATATCTACCTCCAGCGGCACATACACTATCTAGGAAAGAAAAAATTGTGTTTTGCAAGTGCCTTCATGGAGTTAAAGTCCCAGAAGGGTACTCTTCAAACATTACGAGTCTGGTGTCCATGAAAGACCTCAAACTGAAGGGGTTAAAGTCTCATGATTGTCATGTTCTAATGGAGCATTTGCTACCAATTTGTATACGCTCCATTTTGCCTGAAAAAGTGCGGTGGAGCATAACTAAATTATGTTACTTCTTCAGAGCGATTTGTAGCAAGGTAATTGACCCTATGAAATTGCAATCATTGCAAAAAGAAATTGTTGTCACTTTGTGTGAGCTTGAGATGTATTTTCCACCTTCATTCTTTGATATGATGATTCATCTAACTGTTCACCTGGTTAGAGAGACAAAATTATGTGGGCCGGCTTATATGAGATGGATGTACCCAGTTGAACGTTACATGAAAATATTAAAGGGGTACGTGAGGAATCGAAGTAGACCAGAGGGTTGTATTGTTGAACGGTACGTAATTGAAGAAGCTGTAGAATTTTGTTCTGAGTACCTTTCTAATGCCGAGCCAATAGGGCTTCCAAAGTCTCGACACTGGGGAAGAACAGAAGGAGAAGGAATAAGTGGAAATGAAATAGTGACAATAACAAGGACAGAATGGGAGCAGGCACACTTGTATGTTCTACACAACTCCGACGAGGTTGAGCCATATGTTGAGAAACACAAGGACATACTAAGAGGATTGAACCCAAACAGGAATGAGAATTGGATAATGAGAGAACACAATAGAAGTTTTATTCCATGGCTAAAATATCACATTTTTGAACAGTTGGCTGCAGATCGTGCTTCAATATCTAAAAGGCTAAGATGGTTGGCAACTGGTCCAAAGATACAAGTCTCATCTTTCACTGGTTATATGATTAATGGATACACATTTTATACGAAAGAACAAGATGATCAGAGTACTATGCAAAATAGTGGTGTCACCCTTGTGGCCGAATCCATCCACATCTCAAGTGCCAAAGATAGAAATCCTCAATATGCAAATATGTCATACTTCGGGGTAATTGAACGCATATGGGAGTTAGATTACACAACATTTAAGTTGCCTGTGTTTGGTTGCAAGTGGGTCGACAACAATGGTGGTGTTCGGGTGGATGCATCCGGGTTCATGCAGGTAGACCGTACCAAAGCGAGCCATTTATCTTAGCAGCACAGGCTGTACAAGTGTTTTATGTGACTGATCCTGCTGATGAGAAATGGTCTATTGTGCTGCTAACCAACAAAATAATTGAGCATGACATGAAAGATCAGGAAGACACAGATACTGAGGATGATCCTTACTTGTGCACATCACAATCGTATGAAATTGATCCAACCATAGATGATATTTTGTATATGAGAGATGACCACGATGAGGGTATTTGGATCAATCAGACTTTTCGTGTCCATAAAAGACATAAAGATCTAAATTTGACAAAGAAAAGAAAAAGAGGGTCGAAAATGTATGACACTTGTTTTATGAATTTGACATGTATTTTGCCTATATTGTTCATAAATGTCCTTTTTCTAAATTCTATAAATATTAAGTTTATTTTTTTGTTGCAGGTAAATGGCATCTTCCAGTGACGATCATGTTGTTTCTGGGTCATCTTCTGGTGATGACTGTGGTGCTCCTTCTGGGGAAAGTACCAAGAAACGCCGACTTGTTTATATGAAGAAGGTCACCCTGGCTAGACAACAGGGAAGAAAATTTGATGTAAGTACTTGAGCCTAATGGTTGATTACATTGCATGAAATGATAGAAGTCAACCAATTGATTCTTACGGTTTAATATTTTTTAACCAATATGATATCTTTTCATTTGATTAGGTTGGATGGAATGATAAGGGTCAACCAATTGACCCTAACAGCTCAATGTTTGTTAGCTACCTTGGATGTCTTGTTCGTCAAGTGGTTCCTATTACTTGCAATCATTGGACATCTAAGTCTAATCCTTCTTTGGGCGTTCTCAAGGATAACATTTGGACAGATATACAGGTAACTCTAGTTCTTTCTATTTGTTTTAGAGGTTATCCAACTTTAATATGCTAATTTATTATACTTTTTTTTGTAGAGTGCTTTTAATATTGATCTATCACACCGCAAATGGATACTTAGGAAAGCCGGCAATTTGCATAGGTCCTTTAGATCGATGTTGGTGAGACGATATATGTTTGATGCTGAGGGAAACGTCAATGAACATCCTCCTGCTGATTACGCACACATAATAACTGAGGATGAGTGGAAGTCGTTTATAGATAGATGTTTGGATGAATCTTTCCAGGTAACATTAATTAATTATAACAATTAAATGTATTGTCCTCATATATGGATAACAAGTTTTAAAATGATTGTTAATTGTGTATACAGGAAATAAGCAACCTAAATCGGCAAAGAGCGTCAAAACCTGAGTATCCATACAGGGGTTCACGTATGGGCTATGCACGCATAGAGCAAAAAATGGTAAGTATGCCTTCACACATAATATGTCATTCACAATAGTTATATTGCTGAAACTGTATGACTAATGTCTTATATATAGATATCGCAAGCGGGATCAGGTGTCACGTCCATAGACAGACATGTCTTGTGGAAAGCAGCTCGCGTAAACAAAGAGGGGGTCATCGAAAATGACAGTGTTCGGCGAGTTTGGGATCAATGTGTATGTACATTAACCTTAATCTCGCATTTGATATATGCTTATGTTATTAATATTAATAATAATAATAATAATAATAATAATAATAATAATCAACTGGGTCATTAATACTTCTATTGTGTGTGTATTCAGGAGATATTATCACAGTCCTTACCTCAGGAGGAGGTACATGAGGATGATCGTGACATACTCGCCCGGGCACTAAATGTGTCGGAGTACCCTGGTCGTGTTAGGGGGAAAGGATTTGGGGTAACGCCAAGAGACTGTTTTCCATCCCAAAAGCGAAAGAAGGATGATGAACTTGCACAAATGAGGGAGATGATGAAAGTCCTCAGTGCACAAGTATTTGAAATGCAGAAGAAACTCCAAGATCAAGAGAGGCAGCTTCAGGACCAAAGGGACAAGGGGGAAAATACGGCTCCTGAGAGACAAGCACTCGACAATATTCCTTGCATTCCTAGTGCAAAGGATAGTTGCACTCTTGCATCGAATACCATTCCAGAGGTAAATATTGTTCTCTATTATGTGTCATTTTTTCTCTATTGTTTCATACGTTTTGATATCTTTTTCTTTATTGATTAATTATTAATTATTCTAGGGAGTGATTTCGAATGCTAAGTTTTATCTATCATCTCCTCATCGCGTGGTTGGTGGTGGAAAAGTCTATAACCTTCGAGGTGATGTGCTACATAATAGACCGATTCCCACCGGTCATGTGAGAGTGGTGATTGAGGTTGTGTATGAGCCAGATGCCAACTTACCAGTACCTATTGAGGAAGATGATTTGACAGTACTCAGCGATTCAATAGGTGCTTTTGTGGCATGGCCACTCAACCTCATAGCTATAGATGGTGTGGTATGTCCAAATAGTGATTTCATTGTTTAATACAATTAGTTGCATGTATTTATTATTTCAATTTTTTCTCTGCTAACTAATTTTAATTTAAAAATTTTAAGGTCCAGACAAAGGATCCAAGAGGCAAAGGGACCATTGGGAAGAAGAGCACAACCAAAGAAAAAATAGCCAAAGGGTCCACAAATGGGTCAGTGGCGAAGACGTCAAAGCAAAAAGAAAAAGAAGTTGTAGAGTCCGGACCTCCTGCCAATCTTTATTTGTATCAGCATTTGGCATACATGAACGTACATGTAAATACAAAGATGAAAGGAGGTGTAGATCCATTGGTGGCACACATGACGAAAGACATATTCGGTGAGGAGTGTACTGACTACCTTAATGTAGATGAGATTAACGAAGTTCTTCAACACGGGTGGTTAGGCACCTCTGTTATCTCCATTTATATTAGGTATTTTAAACTATTTACCCTTAGCATTTAAATTATTTCATACTTTATCCAAGTTGTTGCTAATCTCATTATTTAAATGATTTAATACTTTATATTTGATTTAGGTATTTGTATGAAAAATTGTTGGTCCCAATGCAACTAACAAATAAGTACTTCTTCTTATCACCTCACAAAACGTACAAACTGTTGCAAGATCGAGAGCAATCCTTATGTGATTTGTTTGTTGAGAATGAGGTGGAAAAGAAGTTAGTTCTTGCACCATACAACACAGGGTGAGACTTTTTCCCTTGTACTACTTACAATAAATAATAGTATATTATTTTCAGTCTTTGCTTACTAGTAAATTTTGTAGGTCACATTGGGTGTTGATTGCCATTAATATCAAAGAGGGGATGATATTTTATTTGGATTCATTGCATGGTGATCCTAACAATTATTCTGAGATGGTGGAACTGTTCAACAAGTAAGTATTGCTAGCATGCATATTTGTTCTCATTGTAGTTTTGTTACTAATCACTTGAAGTTTGTTTGTTTTATTAGGACAATAATTATGTTCCGTTCTAAAAAAAAACTTTTGGTATCAAAGGCGAAGTTAACTAACATAACATGGAGAAGCATTGAGGTACTTTGATTACATACCTCCCACTTCCTATCCTAATTATATACAAATATTTGTATTGATGTACATGTTTTTGGTTTGACAGTGCCCAAAGCAACTTAATAGCATAGATTGTGGGTATTATGTGTTGCAATTCATGAAGGAGATTATATCTTGTTCTCAATCTATGATCCCAGACAAGGTATGTGATTTTCATCCTATATATATTTACTAAATTAAATCTTTTCATGTGACTAAAACTTAATTTGGTTTTAATCTTTATATTTCGCAGTATTTCCCTGTATACAAGACTTATACTTATTCTTCAGATAAGCTAAATGAGCTCAAAGACGAATGGTGTAGCTTCGTGATCGGAAAATTATTATGATTTCTCGGTTAGTGTGAATAATATGTGAATTATAAATTTGGTTTGATATATATTAAAATTAATTAGTTTGTTGCTTGAACAAATTAAATTTTTATTGTTTTGAAGCTGCAGGTGTAGCTCATGGATAATGCTGAATTGCCTTAAAATTAGCTGGATGATAGATATTTAGCCAATTGTAGGTTCTAAGTTTTGATTAGCTGGTTGTTGTTTAAAAGCTAGTTCATATTGGTTGATTAAGCTTTGTTAGAATATTGTAATTTGAACTAGTTCATATTGGTTGATTAAGCTTTGTTAGAATATTGTAATTTGAAACATGCACTTGTGTGTATAATATATATAGTATTGATCTGCCAAAATTGATTACTGTCTGTTGCGATTACTGGGCTCTCTCTGTGTTGCTAGGGGATATATAAGAAAAATAGAAAAATTATTTTAAAAAAAAAAATCCAGTCCGATAGCGCTTTATTTGGAAAGTGTTTTCTGATGTTACATCCGATAGCGCTTTCTAATAGGAAGGGTTATCTGATTTCAAAAATTCAGATAACACTTTATGCTAAAAGTGCTATCTGTTGTAAAACTTCAGATAGCACTTTTAGTATAAGTGCTATCTGTTTTTAAAATTTCCGATAGCACTTTTCGACGAAGTGCTATCTGTTTGAAAGTATTCCCAGAGCACTTCATAAATAAGTGCTATCTGTTATAAAAACTTCAGACAGCACTTTTTTAAAAGTGCTATCGGAATTTATATTCAGAAAACGCTTTAAAAGCGTTATCGGAATACAGATAACGCTCAATTAGAAAACGCTTAAAAGCGCTATCTGAATGTAAAAAAAAGCGTTGTCTGAATGAATTTTTGGCATAGTGAATCAATTAAATCATATCTGATTGAATCACCTCTTAATTAATTAAATCTTATTTAATTAATTTCTCTAATCAAATCTTCTTCTTTTTTCTTTTTGAAAAGACAAAAATTTTATTAAGAAGAAGTCAACTAAATCAGAGCACAAGATATGTCCTGATTTAGCTACATGAAAAGAAACAGAATGTTATCAGTGCATATATGACCGATCTCTTACAGTTAATACAAAGGAAATGGCGTACAAAATCATCACTATAGAGAAAGACATCTCAACTAAGTTGGCACCGTAGACCCTATCTATTATTTGCAGTACGCCAAACCCAAATGAGAAGCTAAAATATCACCCCCAACTTAACAAAACTACACCAAGGAAGTGCAGAAAAATTCACAACTGTGCTAGAAACCCCACCAGTGGTGTGAAGACGAACAAGTTTACATAAAACTATTCAGATCGGTTCACAATTGTGGGAAAAATACCCCCGCGGTGTGACGTCGTCAAACCCAAAAGCAAAAGTCCAGAGAAGGAACCAGAGAAACCCACAGCTGTGAAAAATGTAACACCCCCGGTGTGAAGTCGTTAGACCCGAATACAAATGTACAGAGAAGTAACCAGAGAAGTCCACAGCTGTGAAAAATGTGACATCCCCGGTGTGAAATCGACGGCCCAAATGCAAAATTGCAATGAAGAAACCAGAGCAGTCCACAGCAGTGAAAAATGTAACACGCCCAGTGTGAAATAGATGGGCCAAATGCGAAATTACAAAGAAGAAACCAGAGCAGTCCACAGCTGTGAAAAATGTGACACCCTTGGTGTGAAAAGGTTAGGCCCAGAATTCCACTATAATCCAAAGCAGCTCACTACACATCCACCACCTACTAAACGCAGCGAAGTGTGCGTAATCCCCAAGCATATTAACGGATTTTGTAGCCAATTTAATAGAGGATAGACCAAGGCCTTTGCTTTCCCTCTCAACCAAGGCCTCACCATAACTTGATCTGCAACTTGTGTAACCATTACTTGTTTGTTATTAAAAATCATATTGTTTCTACTAAGCCAAATGCCCCAAACTGTTGAGAACCAAATGACCTGCCAAAGATGTGCTGAATCCTTATTGCAATAAAACAGTCCTTGAAATTGCTGAAAATTTTGTTTGCATTCCGAATGCATAACTATCGTCACGCCGATCCAATTAAAGATGTTGGCCCAAACAATTGAGAAAGTCTTGCACTCAAAAACAAATGTTGAACAGACTCCAAATGTTGTTGACATCCAACACAAAGACCTTGATCACCATGAGGTGATCAAGCCTTAACAGTTAAAATTTTGCCATTATAATGGTACAAATATTAAAACCCATAAATAATTTTGCCATGAAAACATTATTAATAATAAAGCTTATAAACAATTAATAAGTAGGCTATAACACAATTAAATAAGAATACTAAAGAGGTCCAGAGCAACATTACTAAAGAGGTCCAAATCTCTAACTTTTTTTGTTTGTCTATCTTTGTAATTCTATTTTGTCTGGCATTTGCGTTCATGTTCCATTTATTATTTGTTCTGATATCCAGATCTCTATTGATAGTTTATTTTTCTTAAGTTTTTTATTGTTTGCTTTTATAATAATATATTTTTCATATCATTTGCAATTCATGTTTCATTTATTATTTGCCCTTTTTTTAACTGATTTGATCGGTGCAAACTTTTAAATAAATCATATTCTATTAATGCAATGTCAAGCTTATGGCCCTTCATTAGCATGTAGCTTTATATTTTCAATTGCTTGCACACGAGAGTTCAATCTTGGATAGATGAAAATTTTACTATGCTCCATTTATTAAGAGCTTTCTTAATAGTTTCCGTTTATATTCTGAGTTAGTCGTTGTTGTGTTCATGATTCCCATTTGCAGAAAAGGACACAACTTAAAGGGTCATTTCCAATTGTCATATGCCATCCATGGGCATTCAATTTGGCTTTTCGAATGTCTAGGATTGGTTTTAATCAGGTATTCTAGGCTAGCACACCAGCTTAGGTTTTTCTTTTCCGTTTTTATATTATAAATCTCGTAGTACTCATTTTTATTTTTCATCTATTCTTGGCTCCTCATTTCTCTTGTTTTTTTCTTGCTGATTAATTGATTGGTCGAGTGATGAATGATTTTGAATGATGTGCAAAGAGTGAAGGTGAGATTTCATTTGACATATTGGAGAGAATTGTAGAAAGAGACATTCAGCTACGGATTATTGATTTCTAGTGACCGTATTTTTCCATCACTAAAAGTCAGATTTCTAGTGATAGATTTTTTCCGTAGGTAAAAGTCCACTTTTAACATCGATTGTTGTTTCAACCGATTTAAAAAGTAAACTTTACTTTTTAAATCGGTTTTTGGTAACAACCGATTTAAAAAGTCCACTTTTGAGCATAAAAAAACACGTTTTATGGTAAAAAAAAAGCTATTTTAAATCGGTTTTTACAACCGATTTAAAAAATAGCCCACTTTTTAAATCAATTGTATCTAAATCGGTTCATAACCGATTTAAAAAGTGTTTTTTACCTAATTTAAAAAGTTTTTTTTGCACTAGTGACCCCTGTCATTTCCTCCCCAGCCTGTCCAGTCGTTGACGCCACCATCTCTACCACCTTGTATAGAACCTCCACCACCTTGGTGTAAACGGATGCAGTTTCAGCTGGATGGGTGCCATGAGGTTTCTTTTGGAACCTCCTCCACACAGCATGCACAGATGCCGATGCGATTTCTTTGTAGGAGACATTTTTTTTCTAAAATTTTTTAAATTAATAATTAAAAAACTAAAATCCGAATTAATCTACATCGTTAAAATCTGTTAATGGTAAAGGTTGGCTCATTTTACTCCCGAAAGTGAGAGGGCTCACTCTAGACTCCAGAGGAATAGGATCCGTCAAGCTTCATTGTTGAGAAAAATGTGAACACCCTATTTTGACCGTATGTATATTTTTTTATTAATTATTTTATGTTTTAATCATTTTAATCAATAATAATATTATTATTTTATATTTTATCTAAATTTAGTTTTTTTCAGTTTGAATTACATATTTGAGACACAATTAATGGAATCCACTTAGATAAGACCAGATAACGTGTTATAAGATAAAGAAACAATTGAAAATACTACCTCTGGTTCTTTTTATAAGAAATAAAATGAAATAATATCTTATTTTCAACAATATTAATTGGCCATTTCCAGCTTTACCTTTGTTTATTATCAGACCACTTAACAAGGAGTTCACCAATCCATTGAAAGAATATGAAAAGACACTACACATATACTCATTTCCAACATTGCTAATTTCATCCCCCCATTGTATAGCTTATGTTGTAGAGCTAGTGGTGATGCAATGTAAGGGGTAGGGGTTTGATCCCCACCATTGTATTGTGTGAAATATAATGTTTTTCATTAATTATAGGCTTAAATATGTTTTTGATCCCTATAATATAGGAGTATTTTGTTTATAAAAAAAAGTCAAATGCTTTTACTCCCTATAATTTTTTGTTTGTTTTTGCATTTAGTCCTTTAAGTGAGATGACCGCTGATGTGTCCCATTTTGAGTCCAGTCAGCACGCCTACGTGGCCAAAACAGTGATACACGAGATGACACGTCAAGCCCCCCTCTCTCCCTCCTCTCCCTTTCTCTCTCCTCCCTCCTTCCCCCACCTTCCCCCTCCTCCCTCCTCCTTCCCCACCTTCCCCTGACCTCGTCCCTCCTCCCTCAAACCCCACCCCCACCACCACCTGCTTCCCCCTCCCTCCTCCCCCTTGCAGGTAACAGAATGAAACACAAGAAGGGGGGTTGAATTGTGTTTCTAGGCTTTTAAAAACTTTTCGCAATGTTGGACGTTGGCTTGTGAAAACGTTGGACGCACAGCGTACTAAAATATCGAACGCACAGAGTTTTGAAACACTGGACGCACAAAGTTGTGAAAAAATGGACGCACAAAAAGATTGGACGCAGAGACTTCTGCTAAGTTAAAAACTTGTTTTCTTTGTGCGATTTAAAGTGTATCAAAAACTTGTTGAATAAAAATCAATTCAATCCCCACGGTTAGAAAAAACACAGAAATAATAAGAGTTAAGGGAAAGAAGGAATAACACAAGTTTTTATCCTGGTTCACCCTTTCCTAAGAGCTACGTCCAGTCCCCTCAAACTAGAGAGATTTCACTATCAACCTGATAGGTAACAAGTATTCTTCAGCAGCCTCTCTAGGCCTTACAACAAGTATTCTTTTACAGACAAGCCTCTCCAGGCTCAAACAAGTATTCTTTTACAGTCAAGCCTCTCCAGACTCAAACAAGTATTCTTTTACAGACAAGCCTCTCCAGGCTCAAACAACTCAGCAAAGTGTTTTTTATTTAAGTGCTGTCTAACTCACACAAGTGAGGATATGAAAAATTTAAGCACTTCGAGAGTTAAGCAAACTCTCTTTTACAAGAAGATACAAAATATACAAGACTTTCTATACAGAGTATAACAATTTGCACAGCGTTTTTGCTCTTTCTTTTTTGTTGTTCAGTCCCTTGTATTCTTCTTCTTGTTCACGGTATTTATATGCTTTGTGAAGCTTCAGACTTTCTCTTGAATAGCTCAGCTTCAGTCTTCATAAAAATGACCGTTCTCTAATAGCATTAAATGTTATTTTCCCGTTGCTCTGAGGAGTTATACTTCAGTGAGTATGTCTGTGTTTCTTTCTCCTAAATCAGAAGCAACTTGTACTCAAAGTCTCAAATGTACAGTGGTTAATAGTAATATTTTATTGAGACAGAGAGAATACACTGTGTAAAGTAGAAAGATGTGTTAAGAGATATGCAGAATTAATCAGGGTACATTCTCTCTCTTAGTACACTTTCCACAGTGCTTTATGTTTTTCATTTTAATGCACGTTCAAAAACGTTGACAAGGTTGTGCAGAAAAGCATTGTATACAACTATTTATTTCAAATCATTTGCTCAATAAATATGTTCCATATTAAATGCAAGAGTAATAAATAGCAAGTTATGGACTCTGCGTTTTGGATGCAGCAAGTAGAATTTATTGGACGCAGCATGTAGAATAAAGTTGGACTTTCAGTCCTTTTAGCAAATGAACGCATACCTTGTACTTACCATTTGCACAAGATATTCATTCATCCATTGGACGCATCCTCATGCTTACCATTCTATTCCATTGGACGCAAGGCAGTATTGGATGTATTGCCTCATGCTGATTATTAGACTTATGCCATTGCCTTTCTGTTCCATTGGACGCAGGGAAGTATTTGTTGGACTTTTGTCAATTCTGCTTCATTGGACGCAGAATAGTTGACTGTTGGATTTTTCCCATTCTATTCCATTGGACGCAGAGCAGTTGATTGTTGGCCTTTTCCAATTCTGTTCCATTGGACGCAGAACAGTCTTTTGTCATTCTTCTTCATTGGACGCAGAACAGTTGACTGATGGACTTGTCCCATTCTGCTTCATTGGACGCAGGGCAGCATTGTATGTATTGCCTTATGCTGTTGGACTTTTCCATTCTGCATCATTGGACGCAGGCAGTGTTGTACATATTGCCTCAAGCTTATTATTGGACTTTTGTAATTCTGTTTCATTTCACTCTCCATAGTTGACTGATGAACTTTTGCCATTTTGCTCTATTGGACGCAGAGTGGTACTGTCTGTATTGAACATTGGACGCAGAAGCGTATTGCCTTATACTGAACATTGGACGATGAACAGTATTTGCCTTATACTGATTTATTGGACGATGAGCAGTATTCTGGACGATGAGCAGTATTTCCTTATTCTGAATATTGGACTCATAACTGATCATTGGACGCAGAACTAACTGTATTGCTTTACTGATCATTGGACGCAAAGCTCTCAGACTGTGTGTATATTGCCAATGTCATATTGGACGATGGACTTATCATTGTTGTACCTACAAGAGCTTGTCAGCAGACTTTGTAACATCCTTAATAAACTTTGTTATACTTTGTGAAAACCTTAATAAGCTTTGTTATCATCAAAACCACAAAACCACTTAGGGAATTTTTGCATTAGAAATGCTTTTAACCAATTTGGTTCCAACACCCCTTCCTCCTGCCTTCCTCCTCTCTCTCTCTCTCTCTCTCTCTTCCACCCCCACAATCCAAAACAGAGTCCCTTTTCTCAACTCTATAAATTCCTTTCCACTACCCACTTCTCAACCCAATCTTTCACCTCCTTCTTGAGTCTGACATGGATGCCACGCAGGACATATCTTCCTTGTGTGTGTCCACTAGAAGAACTTGTCTACCTCACTTTAAAAACCTTCTTTTAAAACTCAACAATGCTTCAGACATCCCGCCCAAACTTGCATAGTTTCTGATGGTGTCATGAGCTTTACTTTGGATGCTGCAGACGAATTGAGCATCCGATAGGTGCTTTTCTGCAGCACTAGTGCATGTGGCTTCATGTGTTATGTTCAATATCGGCAACTCATTGAAAAGGGCCTAACACCCCTCAAATGTAAAATCAATAAAAAGTCTCAACATTTCATTGATATACATATTAAGGATGGTTACACCAAGAAAGTGATTTATTTATATTAGTGGTTTGTTATGCAGAGTCAAGTTAATCTGACAAATGGATATTTGGAGACTACCGTCGATTGGGTGCCAGGAATAAAAGAAATTCGATTGAGGCCAGATTTGCGGGTATTAAGGCCTTTTTGTGGGTATTAAGGCCAGATTTGGTGGCCAGTGAAATTGTTGCTCTACCTCAAGAGTTTTTCCCAGAGACCAAAATCAGAGGCTTGTTATCAAGTTCGTGTCCACAAGAGCGAGTGCTGGCTCACCTAGCAATTAGGGGTAGGGGTTGAGGGAGGAGGGAGGAGGTTGGGAGAAGGTGGGGACTGGGGAAGGAGGACAGAGGGGGACGAAGGGGGAAGGTGGGGGGAGGAGGGAGAGAGGGGGACGGAGGGGGAAGGTGGGGGGAGGAGGGAGAGAGAGGGGGCTGACGTGTCGTCTCGCATGTCACTGTTTTGGCGATGTAAGCGTGTTGACTAGATTCAAAATTGACACATCAATGGTCAACTCACTTAAAGGACTAAAAGCAACAAAAAAATATTATAGGGACTAAGCGTTTGACGTTTTTATATGGACTAAAAGCAAAATATCTCTATATTATAGGGACCAAAAACATATTTAAGCCTAATATGCCACTTTTAAAAGCCATTTAATGCAAAGGGTATTTCTAGAAAAAAAAAATTATAGCATCACTAATGAAAATTAACACATTTCAATGCATTTCTTGGTCTTGATGATTTTGTCCCATGTTTCTTATAAAAACGATTAGAGGAAGTATTTCTGAGCATAAAGCTAGGCAAGGTTGCAAAATGATTGAAGACGGGACTTTTTTTTGTTATCTTAAACATGGGAGTAGGTCTCGGTACTAGAAGTTTGTTTGGTTCCTCTGGTTTTAGGTGTGGCCAATGGTCGAGTATTTCAGCTGTTAAAGGTGAGGTGATGTTATCACTTGTCAGTTATCACTTACTACCTCCAGTCCTTTTTATAAGAAATCAAATAGGTTGTTTTCATGGTCTTTTTTTTATTTTTGGTTTAGGACCATCGCTGGCTATCCACGCAGTGTCCCAACGCTTTCAACGAAAGACTAATCTGCGCTCGTCCGTAGATGCATGGACTGGCCAAGGAGTTGTTAGTCCCCGGGTGGAATCGATCCCGCTACCAACAGGTCGACCCCCCCAAGTGTTCCCAGTGTTCCACCACTAGGCCAACCACCTTGGTTCATGGTCCTTTTTTTATAAGAAACTATGTCAAAATTTCAACAATATTAATTGCTCATTTTTAATTTTACCCTTATTTATTATTAGACAACTTAACAAGAAGTTCACCTATTTCACATGAAAAGAATATGAAAAAACACTTCACATATACTCATTTCCAACTTTGCTCATTTCAGATTTTTTTTATTCATGCTCTTAAATATACTCAACACTCAGAGACATAGGTGGGTGTGGAGTGACTCTTAATATGCACACGCGAAGTTTCTTTCTTTTTTTTTATCAATACATGTGAACTTACTTTGTTTAAAATTTGGTGCGCGTGAATTCTAATACGAAATATTGTTGCAATTTGAATTTTAAAATTTAAATTTCAAAATTTGGTATATTGTGTGGAATACAATGGGTTGTCATTAATTATAGCATCAATAATGAAAATTAACACATTTCAATGCATTCCTTGATCTTGATGATTTTGTCCTATGTTTCTTATAAAAAGAACCTGAGGGAGTATTTCCGAACATGAAGTCAGGCAAGTTGTCAAAATAATTAAAGATGAGACTTTTTTTGTTATGCTAAACATAAAAGTAGGTCTCCGTACTAGAAGTTAGTCTGACACCTCTGGTTTTAGGTGTGGTCAATGGTTGTGTATTTTAGCTGTTTAGGATGAGGTGATGTTATCACTTGTCAGTTATCAATTACTACCTCTGGTCCTTTTTATAATAAACACAATGAGTTATTTTTTTGTTCTTTTTATAAGAAACAATGTCTTAATTTTAGAAATATTAATTTTCCATTTCCAACTTTACCCTTACTTATTATCAGACAACTTAACAAGGAGCTCACCCATTTCCCATGAATAGAATATTAAAAGACACTACACATATACTAATTTCCTACGTTGCTCATTTCAGGTTTTTTTTATTCATGCTCTTAAATATACTTAATACTCAGAGAGATAGGTTGGTGATGGAGTGACTCTTACTATCACTCGCTAAGTTTCTTTTTTCTTTTTTTATAAATGCCTGCGAACTTACTTTGTTTAAAATTTGGTGCGTACCAATTCTAATGTAGAATATTGTTGTCATTTGAATTTTAAAAATTAAATTTCAAAATTTGGCATATTGTGTCGAATACAGTGGGTTGTCATTAATTATACTATGCCACTTTTAGTTATTTAATGCAAAAGGTATTTCTGGAAAATAAAATTAAATTATAGCAACATTAATCAACACATTTCAATGCATTCTTTGGTCTTGATATTTTGTCCTATGTTTCTTATAAAATGGACCAAAGGGAGTATTTCTGAGCATGAAGTCAGGAAAGTTGTCAAAAAAATTGAAGATGATACTTTTTTATTTGTTATCTTAAACATTGGATTAGGTCTCGGTACTAAAGGTTTCTCTAGTATCTCTGGTTTTAGGTGTGGCCAATGGTCGAATATATTCGTTGTTCAGGGTAAGGTGATGTTATCACTTGCCAATTATCACATACTACCTATTGATGCTGGATAAAATTAGCCGAGGGATCGACAAACTATTGCCAATAATGATTCCCATTATTAGACGATTACGCCAAGAAAGGGATGCTGTTTCTCAGCTGTGGGTTCCCCAATTACTCCAAAGAGTGTGGAGTGTTGAAGGTGAAACAAAAGACGAAAAAGACATAATAAAATAATGGATAAAAGGCATGGTAAATAAAGGACAAAAGGCATGTAAAATAAAGGATAAGAGGCATGTAAAATAAAGGATAAAAGGGCTGGAAAGCGATAAAGATAAATGAAGATAAATTGGAATGAATAAGGCTTGTTTCATTGATTGATTGTGTGTTTCTTTTTCTTCTCAGCTGCATGTACAAGCCCTATTTATAGTGCAAAATTATATGCTACCCCTATTTTCCACGTTCCCTACAAAGTATCTAATAGTTGTAGCCCCACTACTACATCAGATGGCTAATTTGAGCCTTAGTTGGCTAATCTCAACTTCAGCTGACCATGACCTAACCACTACTCCTAAAATTTAGGCACGTCCTTAGTGATGATATTTCGTGGCTTATGTGGTCCCTCTAATTAGGGTTGTTCATGGGCCGGTTTGAATCGGATTTGCCTAAATCCGTTATCTGAACCAATCAAAACAACACGGGTTGGGTTGGTTCGGATTTTTCATTTTTTGTTCTCCAAATCCGAACCGAACCAACCCGAACATGAACGGGTTGGATCGGTTTGGGTTCACGGGTCACAAGTTTTTTTGACAACTGCATATAGCTTTCATATAAAAAAAAGGGCACTGGGCCACATAAACAAAAGCAACAGCTCAATAGCGCGGGCAAGCACAGCCTCCGCATATCCAGTCAAAGCTTACACATTAGGACTATGGATAGTAGCTGGCACTCACTAAAAGTATAGGGAATCTGAAAAACAATCTAGTCTAGCACAAGATAATCTAGAACATACCCATGTACCAATGTACCCCACTAACATCGGAAATTTCCAGACACTTGACTAGCTTTAAAAAATACAAACTTCAGATCTCACAATATTTCTAGCTCTTCGTCTTCCAAAAAGAAACCGTGAAGCTTGTATCTATCAATCTCTAGTCACATTCCCTCTCAAAGAACCTGAGATCAAACAGTCTGATGCTAGAAAAGAAAGAAGACTCTACCGCGACGAGGAACGTACGGATGCGCGGCGGTGGTCGGACTGAATGGCAGAGGGCGACGGCTACAAGTACAACCCTAGCAGAGGACAAAGGTTGAAGAAGAAGAACATCACATTGTTTCTATTTTTGTCTCTGCTCAATTCTTCGAAGGTCTCACGAGTATAGGCTAGAACAATTATTTTTTAATTTTTTTAATTAGTTGCCACGTCATCGGTTTGGATTGACGGGTTCACGGGTCTAGAATCTGAAACCCATCATCCAAACCAAACCACTACGGGTCTAAGCGAGTTAGATCGGGTTTGATCCGAACTACGCAAAAATGAGAAAAAAAATCGGGTTGGTCCGGTTCGGTATGGGTTCACGGGTTGCCCGAACTCGTGAACACCCCTACCTCCAATAGCTCTTCATAGCTTTTTCAGCTCATTTCCTTAGATTTTCAAAAATAACCACTTTCTCTTATTTTTAAGGCATTTGGATTTATCTTCAATATTATTCCTTTTTCTTCAAGATTTCTGTAATTCAAACCATGTGCAAACCCATAAAATATCTTCAAGCCCAATAATATGATTAATTTAACTAATTAATCATATTCATGCTCTTAAATATACTCAATACTAAGAGAGATGGGTGGGTGATGGAGGGACTCTTGCTTTGTTGCATCTGCAAAGTGTGAAACTATCTATTTTAGGGTTCATTATATAGTGTTGTTTAGTGACCGCCGATCATTAATTTTAGAACGAAGTGACCTAGCAGTTCAAGAGATGAGACGTTTTGGTGTCTGATGCATATCTATTAAGAGAGACTTTGAATGATATAAATGATGTGCGTTGGAAAATGTTATGTAATTGATATTCTCAACAAAACATGTATCATAAGAAACTGAGAAGACACTTTGCCGCGAAGAGCGATTTGTGAAACGTGTCGTCTTTTCAATTACAACAGTGTTTCATTTAGCAACCGCTGTCTAAGAGATCCGTGTTTAACTAAAACAACGCTTTACCCAGCAAGTGCTGTCTACCAGCTCCGTGTTTCAAATTTCAACAACGTTTACTAACGTAAACGTTTTCTAACATCTACATTGATATTTTAATAAAAAAACACAGAGCTCTACAATAGCGGTTGGTGGGCTGAATGTTGTGCGAAAGCTCCGTGTTTTTCATTACAATAATGTTTGCCCATGAACGCGTTTTGTGAAATCTCTGTGTTTTCTATAACAGCGGTTCTTGCTTCACGCGTTATAACAAAGCCATTGTTGTTATGCGTTTCTGACATAGTGAAAAAATATAAAAGGAAAACAAACTAAACTCAGAGTATCATTGCACAGTTATTATCAATTCGTATTTATTCGTGTAAAATGTTATCGTACCATTAATCATTTTCCTAATATAAGACATTTGTGAATAACATATTTTAGTTTACAACTATTTATGATTATATGTGTGTGAATATAATTTATAGAGTTTAAAAATTATGAACTAATAATGTAAAAAAAAATTTATGAATAAATTACATTCCTTCTCCCTTGAGAGATGTAAGTATTACACTCTCATCCTCTCTTGTTTTAAAACATACACTCTTTTCCCCTAATAGATAACAATTTAATACACTTTAACACTTTTTAATTTCTGTTAAGCATCCATTAAGCCTCTGCCAAGTAATATTTGTATTTTTTACCAAAATGTCTTTTTCTCTGTTTTCCTTTGTCTCTCTTGTCTCATCCTATCAACTGCTCCAATGGTTGCAATTGCCACAACCTAATTCTATCTATATCTTTTGATTTTCCGCCAAATCTTTCCAAAGGGTGTGTTTATGAAAATATCCGCAAGGATGAAACTCCAAAGTCATTTTCTAGTGAAGTGCTACCTGAATTACAGGAACTGTTGACATTTTTGTTGCAAAAGATTTAGAGTGGCAAGGAGACGAGTTAAAAGATTAGTTCAGCTATTTATTGTGTATTCTGTTTGTTAGCTAAATTGGATACTTCAATCTGACATTGAAACTGATTCCAATTTGAAGCGACAACGTTTACATTCAGAGACAGAGGTTAATTAGGTTAAGCAAATACAAAGTGGAAAACGGGTAATTTAGTAACTAGAAAATAATTTAGTATATATTTTGAAAAAATTTAAAAATCTTCTTTAATGATTTTTTTTATAAGCAAAAAATATTATTAAATAGAAAGAAACTAAATCAGAGCACAAGTTATGCCCTGATTTAGCTGCTTGAAAAACAACAAGGAATTTGTCTTGTACAAAAATCGATCAAGCTCCTACCGTTATATAAATAGAGCTAGCGTCCAAAGACATCATTATAGGGAAATACATCTCAACTAAGTTGGCACCCCAGATCCAATCTATCATTTGCAGCACGCCCAAAAATTACCCACAACAAAGACAAGCTTCCCCTAATCTACCAAAAACACAAGAAGCAAAGTTAGAACCATTCACAATTGTGAAAGAAATCCGACCCTTGGTGTAATACCCAGCTTCCTAGCAGGATAATACTAGATAGTAAAGAAACAAAATTTTCATTTACATCAAATACCAAGTTAGGAACCAATATAATACAAATACAAAACTTAAAGTTCTAACCATGACTCTGATCCGGTCTTCTCTACTGTTGAATAACTTGCAAGTAACTCTGGACATTGCTATTCAGTTTTCAATATGTACTTGTTATCAGACACATGAGAAATAACTAGTGAGATATAAAATCTGAGTGAGTCCCTATGAATATAAAATGCTTCGATAGGGATTTATGGTCACTTTATCACCTCATAATCAATTAGCTCACATTAATGGTACATATATTCATATATATAAACATATCCTCACCTCAACCATCATAACCTCCTCTTAGTGGTATAGTCTAACATATTCAGTTACTTCTTGTACTTTGATCAAATTGTACATCATAAGATTATACATACTAAATAAAGAATGGTTAAGATCTATACCACTATTAAAGTAACTCATCCTTTCATCACCGACTCTTGGACCGGGTCCTTACTCGGTGTAGAGTTATTTCTCAATGATGTTTCTTGTTAATAAATAAGCCTCTAAGTCATGAACTTATCATCTTCATTTTATTTTGAAAACTTGCTATGCCACCTAGCGTGAGCCACTTGAGTTAACTGACATAGCCTATGTAAGGTAGGTCAGACGTCTATTACCACAAGCCAGCGTCCCGGACTTGCTATGCACTTACCCTCAGCCTCCGTTAAGAAAGACTAAAACTACTCACATGATAGCTTGTTTAAGTACAATGCTTAAACTAAGACTACCCTACCAAATGATAGCATGACTTGTCCTCTCTTTGGTTAAAACATCTCACTTAAAGCATAAAGCTATTATACATATCTAGAGCATATCTTCTTTCATATAGTGATTAGTATAAAGTATACTTACACATACATTCATCTCATAAAATCCATTATAGCATAATTAAGACATGGAATTCATAAATAACCATTCCCAATCCCAAGATTCCACATCACATACCTTGAAGCATACCTATCACATAGATTACATATATAACTAGCTCAAGCCAAAGTCATTTAAAAGCCAAATATAAGTCACAAAGCAAAGGATGAAACAACACATCATTTAAAATTCATATAAACCAACCAATCATAATATTACTAATACTCCTAAAACTACAAGTACTATTGAGTAAAAATCATCTATTCAACTCCATATCATTCATAAAACTTATAGCACTTAATACCACATCCATAAGATATGCAAAATCTTGAATTTTTCATAAAACTTAGCCTCGAATCGATTCACAACAAGTAAAACGCCCAGTTCTCAGTAAAACTCTCCTTGAATCGATTCAAAGACAGATTTTTTATGCTGAAACGCGAATTTTTAGCATGGGTTGACTTCCAACCTCAATCCAATTACTTCTAACCTCACAAATCCCTTCTAACTTGGTTCAAACTCATATTTGTACATCAAAGAACAACCAAAAACAATCACAAACAACATACCAAGAGAACTCAACAATCAAACATTCAAAATAACACCCAAATAAGAAAAACCAATATTTAGAAATTGTGCTTCAAAACAAAAACCCACTGAATCTACCAACTTTTAAACAAATTTTCCTCATATTCTCATGATCCCAAAGGGAGAACTTCCATAAATTTCAACCTCACTAACTAATTTCAAGTTCAAAACAAGAATCAAAGGAGCAAGGGAAATGAAACTCACCAAACCCTAACTCATCTACTTCCTCTTTCCTTTCTTCTTCTCCTTCTTCTTCTTTTCTTCGTTTCCTTCCCCTTCTATGGCTCCCTCTCCCTCTCCTTCCCTCTTCTTCTTCTTCTTTCTTTCTTTCTTTCTTTCTTTCTTTCTTCTTTCTCTTCTGTCTCTTTCTTCTTTTCTTTCTTTTTCCCTTTCTTTCTCTCTCGGCTGACCCTCTCTCTTTTCTATCTTTCTTTTTTTTTTTCCTTCTCTCGAGTGATGTGTGTAAGAGAGTGGGTGAGAGTGAAATTAACGAGTGGTAGTGGATAAGATTGAGTATTAGAGTGTGTTAAGTGAGTGAGGGGAAGTGAGTTTAAATTTTAAGTGGGTATGTAATACCCTATTAATCCCCATACTATTTAGGTTCTCCTACTTTCATCCTCTCACCACTACTCTAACTCCTTCTAAAATTAACCTTTATAACTCATTTCTAATTAAACACATGAATAATAAAATAAATAAATAAAATCAAACAATCACATATATATTAACGTCACATCTAGCATATAAGGTCCAAAAATTGGGATGTTACACCTGGTGTGAGGACGTCAGACCAAAATGTGAAACTGTATTGTAAAAGCCAGAGTAGTTCACAACTGTGGAGAAATCCCCTGTGAAGGAATTTGCAAAATACATATTTGGAAGGTTGCAAGGTGGATCACATGATGGTAGGTGATCTAGTGGTTGTGTCGCATGGGCTATATAAGGCATCCCATGTTCGAATCTTGGTGTGGACGGTTTTGATTTTTTGAACGCTATTTAATGGATTTAAAAAATTAAAATGAAAAGTGGTATCCTTTGGGTTCAAACACGGAACCTACCTCGTATAGAAACGTGCCTCAACCACTGGAGCAGTACGTCCTCTTTATCATAAGGGGTGCGTGAATATGTATATATTATTTCAGATTAACCAGTAAACTCATGAAGAGTTGTTTCCCTTCACAAAGTGGCATGACTTGCTCTATAAATGGAGGTACTCTGCATTGCAGAAAGAGAATGAAACTAACTGCTTTGCCTTGCCAAAACTCTGCCAAATTCAATATCTAAATCATTTTTTTTCTTCTCTAATGCACAAGAGTAGGAAAGGAAACTTTATTCTGTAAGCTACCATTGACCAATAAGCTTGGTGTGGAAGTGTAATACACTCCAAGGAATCCATCGTATCTTGAAGGGGATTTGTTGGTCATCCCAATTGCATCCACTTTACTAAAATTGGTGCGGGCAAATCGAATCTAAAGGTTAGTGTGTTTACACACGTTTTAGATCTACTTGTGCAACCATCATTACCACCATCATCTTGTTAAAGTCGATGCGGCATTGTTCACCAACACCCACATACAACAATCTTTAGGTTCGATTTCAACTTGTGAACAATGGCTGCAACTTTGAAGGAGATGACTTCAGACTTTGTGAAGTTATAGAAATTCGATAGTGGCAATTTCATTCGTTGGCAAAAGAAGATGCACTCTCTCCTCACCACTTTGAAGATTGTATGTAAAGTGAACACTTCAAGGCCAATGGACAAGGAAGATGAAACTATTGGAGAAACTAGATGCAAGGTACATGCAAGAAGAAATTACAAATAAGAAATTTCTTGTTATTTACTTTAATAATTATAAGATGGTTGATAGTTGGCTTGTTATAGAATAAATGCATGGATAGAGAATATTTTCAATACCTACAAACAATATAACATGATGAAACCACTACCGTATCCTTCCATTGTATATAAACTCCCACTTTCATGGAAAGACTTCAAAAGAAGCATGAAACATAAAAAAGATGACATATCTTTTAAATAATTGGGGAATCACTTTCGTTTGGAATTAAGAAGGTTATCGAAAACAAGAGGATACTAAGGACAAATATACTCATGAGAAAGTTCATGTCGTGAAGGGAGATAAGTTTATTTTCTCTAAGGTGGTGTTTGTTGGAAAGGGATATCTATGTGAAAATATGTTTAAATTGAATGTTGTTAATTAGAATGTTATTATTTCTACTTATATTATTGTCTTTTGTTTTGTGACATAATTATTTATGCGAGACATTAATTTTTTGGAAAAAAATGAAATGATAATTTCATGTTTTAATTTCTAAATCAAATTGAGTTTTGATGCATGTACATCTTGTATGTTAACTAAGATAACTAGATTTTCTTTTGAAATAGTAGAATGTAATTCTAATGTGTTAAATTTAATTCACTCTTATACATGAGTTTTACATGGTTGGCATATACATTTATAGATGATTACAATTGGTATTGGATATATATTTAATTTAATGCATTCATGAGATGAAGTGTTTATTAATTGTTTTTAAAAGTAAATGTAGAACTTCAATGTCATGAAATGTTGGCTTGTAATTTTGTCGTATGAGATATATATCATATTGGCCAAAGTTGCAACACCTTAAATTTTCACTCTATGAGACAGAGTATTAATTTTAGAGGATTAGAGTTATTCTTAGAATTTTTTTATAATAAGTAATGGTTTAGAGCTGACTTAGAAGTCAAAACAGTATTCTATAGATGTTTTTAACTGTCAGACTAAGTTTATAATGATATGAAATTCCAATATGACTCAGAAAAAAAATTTGTGGATTCAAATAGTGATTTGATATTATTTGAGGATTTTACGAATTTATTTGAAAATTTTCAGAGAAACAAATAAGAAGTGGTACTATTTGGGTCCCTATAGTATGTTAGGATTTATTTTGTTTTATTTAATTATTTTGTGAAATATGTGTTTATTGATTTATTTTCATCTTATAAAAATAGTTTTGATATACATATTTATTCTTAGTATAGAAATGAATAGTTTTCATTTGACGTTAGAAATTAAACAAAAAACAGTTTACATTTTAACTAACGGTAGCATAAAACTACTAAACCAACCCAGAAAAATGTATTTCTTCACAAAATAGTGGTTTTCCATTATTTGTGATTTATGGGAATCTTTCTGAAATTTTTGAAAAATTCCTGAAAAATGTCCCGTCGTTGACAAATGACGAAAATGGCCCTAGATTAAACCATTTTAACCCTTTAAGTATTTTTCGAAAAACAAAAATTGACTTTTATATTTTTAATTTATTGTTTGAGGATTTTAGAAATTATTTCTATATAGGATTGTGCAATTACTATTTTTACCCTTTTGGGTTTTTTATACATTTACGCGATAAACGGTAAGTACCGACGACTTACCCTTTTCGTAATTTTTCCAAAAGCTCTTCCATGAAGCTATTAGGGCTAGCATGACATTTTCAAGCATTCTCATTGGTTCTCATCAATTAACTCAATTATTTCAATTTTTGATTTATTAAAAGTCCATTTCACCCTTTCTTTTTCCTTCCTTTTCACTTAAAACCATCAAGGGTAAAAATGGAATTCCACTACCCTATCTCTCAGCCCTCCAAACCGCCCTTGAAGTGGTGACTCAGTGGGTCTAGAAGTTTCATGAAGCCAATCATGAATCTTAACCAATTATGATTTAGTTAATTATTTTCATTTTCTTTTTCCTAAACCATGGTTACTTTCCAAGCCAACCATGGCCATCGTCTTTAGTCAATTAGGCCGCCCCCCTCAACTATAAATAGGAGGGATGGGTCTTCATAATTTTCTTGCACCAAGTCTTGTGAACTTTCCAAGCTTTCTTCTTTCTTCCGCTTTATAAGCTTTCCTTTAGTTTTAGTTTTCTTTCAAAGTTCTTGAGTTTTTAGCTTTTGAATCTTCAAAGTTTACTTTTCTTCAAGTTTCAAGGTAAGGGAAAAATTCTTTCAAAGTTATATGGTTTGATCCTTGTTTGCTAACCACTTAGGTGGTTTATGTGTTTATAAGCTTTATTTAATTGTTTTAAGCTATATTTAAATATTTATGAGCTTTTATTAATTGGCTATGATTTTTATTATTTAAGAGTTTTATTATTAGCACTGTTAGAATTCTAAAATTATTTATGAGTTTTAATATTATAATGGCAAAATTTAGACTATTAAGGCTTGATCACCTCAATGGGCTAGAAAAGTAATTAACCTGTTAAAATTTATGTACTATTATTATCTATATCAAAAACTCTGTAGTTACTGTTAAATGATTTCGCAAATATACATAAAGACTGACTGTGTAAAATGGTACATATTGCGGGGTTCTCTTGGGAACTCTACTGTTGTACTGTTTGGAACAAACCTTTTGAACAATAGCTTAAGTCTTCTAAGCATGTCATGCACTAATGGTTTCCTTGAGATTATTAAGAGACATAACAGGTATCAAAGTATGGAAACCAGAGAAGCTTAGAATTAAGGCTATTCATGGCATAAGGACTGAGAAGATCAATATGAACACACATGAAGCCCAAGTAATGAAACAGGTTTAAAGAGAGACATACTTCTAAGATAAAAGAACAGATAATCCTTAGCAAAGAAATGATAGAGAAATCTTGAGAAGATCAACATCCTGCTAAGAAGCTACTAAGAAGACAAGCTTCTCTAGTAGAGAAAGTACTGAGAAGATAATCTTCTCACGCAAAGAAGGTCATTCACCAGAGAAGGTACTGAAAGTTTAAGTTTCTCTAAAAGAGAAAGTC
The DNA here is from genome assembly GCA_030159175.1 of Glycyrrhiza uralensis. Taxonomy (NCBI): domain Eukaryota; kingdom Viridiplantae; phylum Streptophyta; class Magnoliopsida; order Fabales; family Fabaceae; genus Glycyrrhiza; species Glycyrrhiza uralensis. Next base: position 28,339,079 of record BRZY01000003.1, read on the forward strand.
ATCATAATAGATAGCTACTCAAGCAGAGAAGCTCTCAGATGAAGAAGAACCTCCTCAAGGAAAGAAGCCTCACAATTGATTGAAGTATGCTACTATAACACAGTGAGAAGATTCTTAAGACAAGAAGCTTCTCAAGATCTGCAACATACTTGATCAACCTATAAACCTCATATAAAATAAGATCTCTCTACATCAAAGTATTCTTCAGTCTACATAGTATGAAAATCTTGAAGTTATTCAAAGATCTGAATACCGAGAAGATCACAAGAAGTAGACCAGGTGAGCCATCATATTGTAACTATGCTAAAGACCTTCTCTAACAACACATACCCAGATAAGGTCCTAGAGAAGGCTCATGTTTGGATTACACTGAGTCTAGAGAAGATCTACACTGGAACTAGAAAAAGGTTCCTGAGATGGCTTCAGAGAAGGAACCTACTCAAGCATCGTGTTCCAAGGTCTATTGATAGCAAAACACGTGAGCTGTCACAATCTGTAAAAAGATGATAAAGTACAATTGTATTGTACTATTCAGAACCCGATAATGAAGATTCTCGCTCCTCTACATTTCTAATGGCTAAGAACTCAAATGAAGGGATGAGAGAACTATATTACAACAGACTTTGGTGAAGCAAAGTGTGAGAAATAAATCCAACCTTGAAAAAACGCTATTGCAATCAGAAATTTCTCATCAACATTCACCCATATAGTCCAACCCATTTGCTATGCTTTGACAGAAAAATAGGAGTGTAATACAACTTTATCTTAGATTTCGTTCTATAAACATTGATCAAAAGCTGTAACACAACAAACAAAATCTTCATCTTAGTTGTTGTGATTTCTTTCAAGCTAGCTAGTGAGAGCTGAGCGTGTGAAAGGAAAGGTTTGTGCAATCTGTGACATTGGTTGTAATGGGTTAGCTTGAAGAGGCTAGGACAATACTACTAGGTGTTAGCTTGTAGAGGCTAGGACAATACTACTGGTTGGAAGCCTAAAGAGGCTTGTACAAGAATATTGTGTAAGGCCTGAAGAGGCTATTTGAAGAATACTTGAGAGAATAGTGGAAAATCTCACTGGAAGTGGGAACTGGATGTAGCCCAAGGTTTGGGGTGAACCAGGATAAAATATCTGTGTTATATTTCTTTCCCTATCTCTTTTACTGTTTTTCTGTTTGATAAGCTTAAACTTCACTGAAACACCTTCTCTAGCTTAGAAGGTCCAAACGTTTGTGAAACCTATTTTATCGGCAAAGCTTTCACCAATCTTATCTTACTTGTTAATAAAAATATTTTTCTAACAAAGCTTCGTGAAACTATATCTCAGAAAGTAGATAAAAACCTCTAGAGAAGATCTTTTGATCGACCTTCTCTAGCTGAGATATTTCTGCTCATATTTCTGAAAGCAAGGAACTTGATTTTCTGATAATCTTCTGTAGTTGAGAAGATCTCTTAAAACAAACATTACACTTAATACTGATAACCTTCTTTAGCTAAAGAGCTTATCTTATAACGTTTGTTTTAAATCTTCTTTGAACTCCAAGTTGTTTATGCTTGAGAAAGGTTCAAAGTCTATAGGTAAAAAGTCAAAATTTTCAAAGGGTCACAATTCAACCCCCCTCCTTGTGACTCTCTGTGCCACTTCATTCCTAGTTTGGGGTCCTTCTATATATATACAGAAAGATAGTTGGGTCGAATAGTTCATTGGTATTATTCTGGCTAAGGAAAGACTAGGTCTCTACGAAGCTTGGCTCACCTCTCTTTCCTAGGAACCTTACTGAAGTGATGTTTATAATTCCTGACTTAGGGATTTTGGATATATCTGGCGAAGATTATTTGGGTGTAAGCTTTCAAAGGGCTTTTTACCAAAAATGAATGTGCGTTTAAATTATTGTAAATCTCTTCTCTCTTAAGATCGTCTAAAGATGGCTATTACGAAAAATTCGATCTTTGCTTTTATATTACTGTCAATCTCTTCTCTTCTAATCGATCCCAGTGGCTCTGCCCTGTTTCGATCTTCTTTTATGCTTTAATCATTTTTTTCGTTATATACCGTTTCACTCTAAACTGCTATAGTTTGATCGCCTCAGTTCGGCACTGCTGCAGTGCGATCATTCTTTAATAATACTATTAAAGCCAGGAAAAAATAGACATCGCGTAATGATCAATAAAATAAGTAACGAGAGTGAGAATTATTCATATGTATATAAAACACATAGGGTTTTACTTGAATTATATGGTTTACAAAAAGAAGGTTTTATATGAGTTTTTATAGTTATAAAGAAGAATGATAAAAGAGTATTTTTACATGTTTAAATGTGAAGAGAGGGAATAAGTAATTTATTCTCTGTATCATTTGCATTGAATATGAAGTAATTTATTCTCTGTATGAATCGCATTGAATATAAAGTAATTTATTCTCTGTATCATTTGCATAAAGAATTTTTTAGCATTACAACCCGAAGTAATAAGGTTGAGAATATAGTACGGTTGGGCTACAATTGTCTATTGGGATTATCTAGGTTTCGATAGTCTTAATGGCCGGGTAGGTGATATCCCTCGAGCTGAGGCGAGTCGTATACCCGACTTTGATAAATCTGACTGACTGGCTTATTCAAATATGGTATTATGTAAATAAATGTTAGCATTACCGATTGATCTCCAGAAATCCTCAAGGGACTGTCTGGTTATTCATGTTAAGTTTGTTATAGCCAATTGCTCAACGGTGTTTGGTGGGAAAAAGTCTCCTTGGAGCATTACACCGGTTTGGTTTTTGGATGTAAAAGTGACATGCATAAATATATCTTGAAGTGATGATATAATTTCTGAGTGTGTAATATGCGTGTTATTTCCTGAGTATAGATTATTTTAATGCAAGGCATGATCTGTATTTCTTTGATCTTCTTATGTACTCATATAATAAAACTTGTTTACAAGATTTTTACCCTTGCATGTTTTATGTGTTCTTTGCATGTGTGTTTTAGTAGATGAGTTACCCAAGGAGTGGGTTGGATTCGATCAGGCGACTTAGAGAAGATGGAAGCATATTATATTCCTGAGTATCCATCTGTGGATACATATATAGTTTGGGTAGTAAGTAGTGACTATACTGCCTCAGATGTACACTTAATTAGTAGTTTTTATTTTGTTTATCTATCTTTTGTTTTATTTTTAGTTTTCTTAGAACTTTATACAGTTTTCTTTAGTTTTTTGCAATTACTGTAAAGCCCCTTTCTCCCATAAGGATTGTTACGTAAAATTACCAAGAAACTTAATGCGGAATTAAATATAAACTAGCTTGTCTTCAAAAATTCATCTTTTATAAATAAAGGATACCGAAATTGGTGGCTAATTTTTTTAAAAAAGTCTTATGAAAAAAATATACTCGCAAATATCTTAACCATCCAGAAAATCAGAAAAGAAGAAAATATACGTCATATATATATATATCATCAAGTTACTGTACAAAATCCTTGCGCCTGCAAGTAAAGTCAGGAACCACAACATAAAAGAAATAAAGCAGTAAACTAAACCTAAGAAAACAATAAAGCAAAGGTGTGTCAAAATACACGACATGAAATATCTACATTCCCAAAACCTAGGCTGGTCGGCTAACTGACAAACCCACAACTTAGCACTAGACACCCCCACAACTAATGACCTAAGACAATGATGTCTCCTCGGGATCCTCCTCATCCTCGGACTCCACGAGCCAATCACATCCAGACTCATCTCTGACCTTCCTCTTCTCTCTCCCTGCATGTCCTGATGGTCCAGCATGAGAGCCTGAAGAGCAATGCACGAAATGTCCCGACGGTTCTACGTAAGGAACAGGAAGCGTCGGTCGTGCAGACTCAGGTGATGGAGTTAGCGTCACAGGTGGAGCCAACCTAGGCAAGCGTGCCCTTTCCAAGGAATTCTTCCTTGGAGTGCGACGAATCAGACGACAAAGGTCAGCTACCAATCCGGCTATCTGTTGAGGTGTAGGCCTCTGATCCTCCCTCGTCTCTCTCCTAGGCTGCGCCGTGGGTGGAACTATGGCCTCCCAGTTCTCCAAAGTGATACTGCGTGCAAAGGGTGCATCTCCCAGCCAGTAGCGCATCTTCTCGACGTGTATGTAGACGTCCAAAACCATGTCCCTCTCCAAAACCTCTTCGGGGCCAAACACCCCTCCTCTAGTCCTGACCACGTGTCCAGTCATAGTGGCCCATTGGGAGATGGGATCTTAAGTCTATCCCCCGCCATCGGCCTCACGAGGCCGGAAGCTCTCCCTCACTTGGACTACCAGAGGTCTCGAAGTTGACATCTACGCGTAACGATCAGAAAATAACAGAAAAACACGCAAGGGTGAATTTCTTTGCACAAGTTGAAAGCCACTGAAAGGATGTATATGAAAAATAAAGTACTACATAATACATTCCAAGAATATATATAGCTACTCTTTCGCAAATCTTTCTCTAAGATATTCATACACCAAAAGAAAGCACATCGTCAAATTAAACACACAGTCACACACACACATAGCACTCTAGCATAATGCATGTCACTTCAATATCTCTCAATACAGCTCAAACCGCACTCCATTCGCAATCCCCCAAGCTGGATTGTAGCTCAATTTTGGCAAAGCCAAACACTAAATGCATAAAACAATGGCTAAAACTTCTTTTTTAACAGTGGAATATTTTTGCTGTGCAGAATTCCAATGCTTAGAAGTAAATGCAATGATTTGTTCTTTGCCATTATCTCTCTGCTTGAGAATGCCACCATAACCTATGTCAGAGGCATCAGTTTCAACAATTTTGAAAGATTGAGGTTTCGGAAGGTAAAGACATGGGAGTTCTTTTACCTGGGATTTTACCTGTTTGACAATATTTGTATGGACATCAGTCCAAGGAGGAGGATCAGACTTAAGCCTATCATGTAATGGCTTAATCAGATTACTTAGCTGAGGAAAGAAATCAGCTACATAATTGAGACAACCCAGAAATCTTTGTAACTGAGTTTTATCAATAATTTGGTTGGGAAATTTATCCGCAAATTCAATGGCACGATTGATAGGAATAATAGTCCCTTGCTTGATATTATGACCTAAGAATCTCATCTCAGTCTGGAACAGGCTGATTTTTGAAGGAGAGACTACAAGACCATTACGCTTGATTACTGTCAAGAAAATATTGACATGTTTGAAATGTTGATCCATAGATTGGGAGAAGACTAAAACATCATCAATATAGACAATAGTAAAGTCAGAATAGGGATTGAAGATTTCATTCATAACCTTCTGGAATTCAGAAGGAGCATTCTTGAGACCGAATGGCATGACATTCCACTCATACTGCCCAAAAGGAACAGTGAATGTTGTTTTGTAGCGGTCAGACTCTTTGAGCTGAATCTGCCAGAATCCTGACTTCATATCAAACTTAGAAAATATCTTGGCTGAATGAAGACGATTGAGAAGATCCTTCTTATTAGGAATAGGATACCTAATCCATTTTAAGGCCTGATTGAGAGGTTTATAGTTGGTTACAAGGCGCGGTGCACCTCTTTCAATTTCTGAAGACTTGTTGACATAGAAGGCTGAACAAGACCAAGGGCTCTTACTATGCCTAATAAGTTTTTTGTCTAAGAGATCCTGGATTTCTTTCTTGCAGTAACCCAGAAGTTCTTCATTCATTTGGATTGGCCTAGCTTTGGTAGGGATTTGCCTATCTGAGAATCCTTCCTCATAAGGCAGATCAACCATATGATGCTTTCTTTCCCAAAAAGCATTAGGAAGATCGGAACAAATTGTTTTTTCTATGGTTTGTTTAAGACTCTGGACTTTTTCCCGAATCTTAGGTTCTTTGAGTTGGGCTTCTATAGTTTTATAAGAAACCTCTTCTTTCAGATAGTTTATCTGATTTTGTTTGTAGGAAACAGAATTAAGAGTTTTCCTAATAGGTTTCCTAAGGAATTTAAACTCTATGGTTTTTCCCAGATGTTGGGTAGAGATACCTTGGTTGGTAATCTAGAGAGGAAACAAAGACCTAATAAAGGGAGTTCCTAAAATTACCTCATTGCTCAGGTCTTTGGCCAACATGAAAGGAGTTTTGACCTGGAGAGTTTGGTTTTCAATTATCGCATTGGATAATTTATACTTGATGTTGAGCCTGGAACCATTCGCAGTACGAAGGTTCTCTGAAGTCTTCTCAAAGTACTTAGTAGGAACTAGTCCTTCAAGAATACAGTTTGAATCTGCACCTGTATCAAACAAAGCAGTTTTTTCAAGGGAGAAATCTCCTATCCTAATTCTAACTTTAATATAGAATTTCTGGATTTTGAACTGATTGATAAGGTTCATAAAATCATCATTCATGATGATGTTGCTGGCCTTTGGGCTTACTACCTTACTAGTAGAGGCAGAATGACCTTTAGGAGTTTGATTATCTTCATCTCCTGATGAAGAGTCATCATTAATAATTTGGCTCAGAATTTGCTCATGCAACTTCTGCTTATCCTTAAGCTCCTTAACTTCTATCTTAAGGGACTTAATCTCAGCATGGAGATCTTGGATTGTTATAGGCTTGGCTATACTCTTTTCAAGTTTTTTGAGAGTTTCATTTAGATCAAACCTATTTTGGACAACTAATTTATTTTTGTCCTTGGCCTTGATGGTGGTTTTAAGTTTATCCAAATATCTTCTCTTTTCTACGGGATCATCTATAGAATCTATAGCTTCAAAGAGAAGATCTTGTTCCTTAGTAAGGACATTAATAGAACTATCACTGCAAGAAGCAAACTCATCTTCTTGTATCTCATTGAGATTTTCAGAAGAATCAGATTCCTTTTCAGATTCCTCTTCAGAAGACTCAACTAAGAGTTTGTTAATCTGTTCTTCTATGGTTTGGTCAAGGTTAAGGTTTTGAATTTTCTTCTTCAACCTACAGTACTTACTATAGTGTCCGGGCTTCCCGCAACTATAGCAGATAACAGTTTTCTTTGGAACCTTGATGTCTATGTTTGGTTTAGACTTAATGTCAGATTGGAGTTTCCTAGCAGGAGTGTTCTTCCTAAACCTATAATACCTAGAAGTACCTGGCTTCTTGGTGTTCTGGTTTTGGGTTTGAACTTGGTTCTTTTTCTTACTAGGTCTCTTATTTTGGTTTTTGGCACAAGGTAAACCAAATTGTTCACAGAAAGATCCTAATTCTTTCTTGGCTTGGCCCTTTTCCTTGGCAAGTTGGTGCTGAATCTTGTCGTCTTGACAAATTTTTAAAGCGACCTTTTGGATATAAGAGATTAATTGTCCATAACTAAGCTGGTCATAAGGAATATCTCCTGTGGGTGATTGGTTACGGATTTTATCCCTAACTTTGTCACCTAAGATTTTGGGTAATCCAACTAAGAATTTTTCTTTCCAGAACGATTGATTACTATCATCCCTAGTGTATACCCTAGTTAGGAAGGTATCTCTATACCACCTAAAATCAGATAAGGTTCTACACTTAAGATTGGACAACAATTCTGCGGTTCTATCCTTAAGTAAGGAGGTATCACCTATGAAGTGTTGTGCTATGGTGAAGATTAAGGTATTAACGGCGTCAGTCATGTCTTCGCCATCTTCAGTAATGGTATTGCCTTTGGAGTCTTTTTTGACTGATTCGAGAATTTCCATTTTCTGGTTTTCAGTGAGATAATTATCCTACCATCCTTTGAGTTGACCTGTAAAACCGGCAACTAAAATTTCAACAATCATTCTATCTGAACAATCGTGGGTTGTTTGGTAAGCAGTTGCTACCATAGTCATGTTTTGCAAGAGACTGAGTATGTTATACTCTGTCTTACCGTCTATACTCCACTCATAGACGTTGTTGGCACTAAAGCTCTTAAAGTTTGTATCTTTTTCCTCTAAAAGAATATCTGGAGGAGTAGCTCTAGGATAGTAGAGTTTGGATGGATTCTTCCAGTTAATCTTTTGACTAACCAGAGGGCTAAGTTTGAAAGAGGTTTGAGATCTAACCTCAGATTCTTCATCCGATGTGGATATAGTTTGACTAGAAGTCTCTCCTAGTGTATTGATCTGCAACGCCTTAAGAGGTCTCTCAGGGGTTCCAGAAGAGGCTATAACACTGTGTTGAGGTGTTTCCTGTATATTTGTGTTGAGCAGCTTAATCCGCTCATTGATTTTTTCAACAAGTTGTTTGTCTTCAACCTGCCTATTTGGGTTCAGCTGATTTCTAAACTTTTCTTTAAGTTTCCTAGAAATCTTATGAGGTTTGAACAGGGGTTTTTCTAAAGATTTTTCTCCAGATACCTGAGGTTGTTCTAGAGATTTTTCTAGAGGTTTGACTACTAAAGTTTTCTCTTCAAGCTTCTGTCCTAAAACTTGAAGATACTTATTAGTATAGTTTGATTGTTCCATAAGGTTTTTAACGTCAGAGGAAGACACTGGTTCGTCATCTAACTTAACCTTAAAGGGAGCTGCTACTACCGGAACTTCTTTGTTATCTTTGTTTCTAACTTCAAAGACAAAAGTTCTATCGGGAGGGAACTCTGATTGAACCATATTACCATTCTGGTAATGCCAGATAGTGTTAATCCTATCAGACTCGATGGGTAGAGTTTGGAAAGGATAATCTATATGGTTTTTGACTGAATACGCTTGGAACCAGTCAAAGAAAGGAATGTTAAGTTGGATCTGTTCGAGGGATTCATAGAATTCCTCTTGGATTTGGGATTTTCGGGTGCCCTGATAATTCCTAAAGAACCACTCTCGTTGAGGAGACACTTCCTCAGAGTAGAAATCTTTCTTAAGGGCTATCTTATCTATAATGAACTTACAATCCATCATCATAAGGTGCATTAATAGAAGAGTAAGTTGGAGATTGAATAGATGTTTGATCTTCATCATCCTTTTGGTAGACTGGTTTTGGAAGAGGTGCTGAGACGTCTACTCCTTGAAGATGAATGGTTGAATATATATATTGCACAATCCTCCAAGTTAGATTGTAGCATGGCCTCAATATATATTGCACAATCCTCTAAGCTGGATTGTAGCAATGACATCTATTTTTATTGCACAATCCTCCAAGCTGGATTGTAGCATGACCTCAATATACATTGCACAATCCTTCAAACTGGATTGTAGCAATGACATCTATATTTACACCAACATAAAAGAGGATAATGCAATCCTTCACGTTATGATTTTTGTCGTCATGTGTTAGCTCTCTTCCAACACCGTGTAGCATTATTGTCCTCAAGACTTCATCGTCGTCATGTATTGATCCTCGTTCGATACCGTGTAAAAATATTATTTTAAAACCATAGGTTTTTAGAAGAAATTCCTCTTTGAAATTAAAGTTCCTCTTTAACTTTAAAATCTCAAATCTTCAAATTGTTTTAATAAAAGCAATACTTTTTATTTAAAACCAATTTCACTATTTCTCTTCTCACTTTTTATTGTAAAAGGAGCTAATTAAAAGTCTTGCTTAAATTCTTGGATAAACTTTACTTAAAATTCCTTTACTTTTAAGTATTTTAAAATCTGAACCATTAAGAAGTCCAGTTTCATGCTTTAGCCCCTATTTTTCTGAAAAATTAGGTTTTTGCCCCAAAAAGTCCAGTTTCACGTTTCTGCCCCAAAACTTTTGCAAATTATGTTTTTGGCCTAAAGTGCTCAATTTTTTGTTTTTCTACCCAGAATTCTAGAAATTTATATTTTTGACTTTGACCCAAAATACACTCATTTTTCGTTTTTAATCCCTTAAAAATATAAAATTTTACTTTCTCCCTCATTAATTGATTTTCTAACTTACTTAGAGTTTTATGGAGAAATAGGATTTGTAACGTCCGTAATTTTTGACTCTATTTCTAATTATATTTTATATGGGTGATATGTGATTTGCATATATTAGATTTATTTTAGAAAGATAAAATTTTATAGATAAAGTTTCTTGACGTTAGAAATCAGTAGTTTGAATCAAACGTTGAGTGACAGACATAATTATATTTACAGTAGATAGACGGAATGGTGACTTTGTGAAGTAGAGACCCTAGATTGAGGTTAAGAAAAAGATTTGAAGGTACAAATAGTGATTTTATAATATTTGAGGATTTTAGAAATTTATTCGGGAATTTTCTGAAGAGCAGATAAATATGTTACCGTTTTGGTCCCTGTAGTTTGAATAGGTTGAATTGTGAATTGGTTTGGAGACCAGAACAAGTTGAGAAGTAATTTTGGAAAAGCCAAATGATGTTTTATATTATTCTAGAATTTTAGAAATTATTTTAGGAATTTCTAGAATGACAGACAATGAATTGCGGTTTTGGTCCCTATAGACTGAGAACAGGGTAAACGGCAGAACAGATAAAGGCCAGAAGCTTAGGAAATGATCCAAAATCAACCAAAAGAGTAACCAATGATGTTTTTATAATATTCGTGGTTTTTAGAAATTTTCTGGAATTTTTCTGAGAAAGTCCATTTTTACCCTAATTTACGGGTTACGGTAAAAACTGAAAAGTTACCGTAATGCTTCTAAGCTTAATTTCTATGAACCAAGACTTTTGTGGCACCTTATTTTCATGGCTTAGGACTTATTATAAGGTTCATGAGAGTTTTTACCCCAATAGATTAAGTTTGGACAATTTTTACTATGAAATACAAAAGTTACCACACTTAGTTACCTTGGAGACTTACCATTTACCATGGTTAAGGTGAAAAATTATTTTACCCAACCCCAAGACCCAGATGCAGCGCCCAGTCCAGCTTTGTGAAGAAGAGTGTGGAGTTTTCTTAATATCCATGACTCATAGTGGTTAGCCAATAAGAGCAATCCAAGTTATTAACTAGAGTAAAACCATGGTTAAGTGATAGTTAAGTGTTATCATGACTTAAAAAAAAATCGATAGGAAAAGGGAGAGAGCAGGCCGAGAGGGAGAGAAGGAAGGAGAGAGCTTCTTGCTCATTCTCTTCATTGTGCTCTTACACCATAGTACTACCTTAAGCTTTTCCTTCCAAATTTTTCATCCAAGTTAGCCAAAATTCCATGGATTTGCTCTTGATTTTGGGGAACAACAAGCTATCAAGGAACTAATCAAGAAGAAGAAGGACTAGAGAGATTAGGATTTCTCATACCAACAAGATGAAGGAGGTAAGGGAGAAATTTTCTTATACGAAATCTTTAAGGCTTAGTTGACATATTAGCATGATGTGGTAGTGATTTTGTTCAAGATGATTTTTAATTCAACCTAGAGTATATGTTGGTTGTTAAGCCATGAATCTTTATGTTCCCATGGTGATAGATGAACCAAGAGTGGTCTTGTGGTTGATATGAATTGTCTTGAGTGATTTGATTATGAAAGTTTTGATTGATGGTAGTGTTTGATTAATTTAACCTATATGTGGTTAAGATTAGTTTGCCTTGTTGAGGATTGTTCTTGGTAGTGGAGAACAATTGTGTTGTGTGTGAATAGATCATGCTCTATGTGGTTGTATGATGACCTTGGTTCTATGCCTTGATTGGAATCACTTGAGTGGTTGTTGTTGTGATTGTTCTTGAGCTTGGTGACCATGGATTTGATCTTTGATCATGGAGGAGAATATGATGGGTTGTGAATGAAGATAATTATTGAGCTTTTGAGTTAAGTTGAGAGCATGTCTTCATGTTTAATTGGTTCTAATTAAGCTAAATTATGTTAAGAAAAATCCTAAATGATTTTATTATGCAAAATCGTGAACCTGTCATGCCCTGGGTGTGTAAATTTTCGAAGGTATGGAAATCTGGAAAACAGGGGACAGACCTGTTCACGCCTCGGGTGTGAAATGTCTCGCGCCTGTGAACCGTTCTGGATACGGATTTGTAAGCAGCCAGTATTTTTACAAAAATCATATTTTTCAACTTTTTGAACCAATATGCTTAAGAGGAAAATGTCATTTTAAATGCAAGAGTTGGTGAGTATTTTGATTAATGTATTTTTGGGACTTAAATATGTTTTGGAAAATGCTTTTTAATTAAGAGATAAAGTTTAATTGAAATGTGTTAGATTAAAGTGGAAGAAACATGATAATTGAAAATAATCACCAAGATATGAGAATACTATAGTCAAGAGAGAGAAGGACACAAATGACTACACTTAATAGAAAAATGACTTTTTAAACCTAAGGATTGGGAAGCAATTTGGTTAATTGGTTTTAGAATTTAAACAATGGAGTTGAAAAATGTATTTTGTTAACAAGACAAAGAGTAATTCAAGAGTATGAATGATAGTGAAAGAGCCATGGTGAATGAAAATAAGCACAAAGAGATGAGAATGCTATAACCAAGAGTGAAGGTTATATGTGATTGTGCAAGAGAATGTTACATAACCAAGAGAGAAGGTTATGTGTGAATGTTACAAGAGGTAACATAGAGAAGAGATTGAGAATGTTACAAGTGGTAATGTAAAAATGTGTATGATATACATTAGAAGAGAAACCAATGTGAAAATGATTGTGATTGTTTTTGTATGCTTAATATATGTAGCATTTTGCATAAAGAGAAAGAGACTTGGCGGATGACCAAGAGACTTGGCGGATGGCCAAGATATTTGGCGGATGGCCAAATAATGAGCTACAACCCGGATGGGGTTGAAAATAGGTATGGTTGGGCTACAATTGCCTATTGGGATTATCCAAGTTTCGAAAGTCTCAATAGCCGTGTGGTGGATCCCAGCGAGCCGAGATCGAGTAGAGCACCCGGCTTGGATAAATCTGACTGACTGACCTATTTATGATATGGTGTCACAGAGTGAATTATATAATTGCCTTGGACTTTACGGTTTTGTTTAGCCTTGAGCAATTGTGACTTAAACATGGCTTTCCTGAATACTGTCTTAGACTTTACGGTTTTGTTTAGCCTTGAACAGTATGTTAAGGACTGACTGTGGCCTATCGCTCAAAGGTTGATGAGAAAGAGAAAAGTCTCCATGAAGCATTACACCGGTGTTGAGAGGGAAATAGAAGTGTCATGCATTTTAAATCTATTCATGTGATGATGTCTTGCTTGATGCAGAGATTTGTACTGTGATTGTGATTGTTTTCTTCCTTGTGTATATGTGAATATCTCTTTAGCAGGAAAACTATATACTTGGGTGCCGAGAAAAGGTAAATGATAGAGAAATGTATTCTGTAGATATGTTTGATGAGCATGATTTATTTCCTATGTCTTGTGTCACTATGCTTTGAATTAGTGTATGAGGATTTTTCACCCTTGCCTATATGTTTTGTGCTCTTTGGAACATCATTCATATAGATGGACTGCCGCCGGAGGGGTTGACCAAAGTTCGTAGATTGAGCTTACTGCCCAGAGGGGCTCAGAGCGAGGGGTGGAGAGTGAACCCCGAAACCCAATGGAGCACATACTTAGAGTATGTGTTTCTTTAGAGACATCTGCGGAAGGATCTCACCAGTGGATAGTGAAAAATATAATATTAGATGTAAAGGTGACTATCCGAGAGCTTTGGGATTCTTGGAGGGAGAAAGAGAGACAAAATTGTAGATGGAGAAAGACAATTTGTATGAGTACGATGCGTCGTTCTCATCCAGTTTGAGTTTCATCAGCAGGAAAGGTGCCTACAGAGAGGACACCTACGAGGAGGGCTGATGGACCCATTCCAGCTGTTCCAATTTCTTTTGCGGAACTCGGTGGAGGGCCGATGCCTTTTCCTCCTACCATCTTGGAGAGCACGAGCTCGCCAGTAGTCAAGGATAGAAAAGAGAAAGGGAAGCAGATAGAGGAGGATAATAGTGACCCTTCAGAGGAGACGGTGGATAATGTTTAAGAGTAGACATGGTGCAAGTTACTGAGTTACCTCGTCTTGTCTTGTAAAGTGACTCTATACCGATTGGGCTTATGTTTAAAGAGATTTTGGATGACTGTACTATATATTATATGACATTACTAGATGTTCAGTTTGGTGTACTAATAAACTATTTGGCCAACAGTATTTTATACGACATATGTTACATATTCAGATGACGTTATCTGGGTTTTCAATTAAATGTTACGAATTAAATAAATTTTGAAATCTAAATGAGATAGGTGAGAGTTTCAAGTTAAAAGGATTCTTTGGCATAAAAGGAAAAAATTTATACTCATTTTCGAAATTAACTTGGAACTATTGAAAGAAGTTTTTGGAAATAAAATAAATACTTCCTTCGATTAACGGTTACTTATATTGTAATATCCTTTTATGAGGAAGGATGTTGCAGGATTTAGTATGAAATTTATTTGAGACTTAGAAATTTAGTGAAATTTATCTAAGTAAGTGTTAACTTGAGTCTTAATTAATTTATTTGATTTCATTAGGAAAACTCCTTCATTAAAGCTTTTAAGTCCTATTCCCACACTTAGTCAAATATTTTTAATTCAATCTCAATCACAATGAGTCAAAGTATATGCAACATCCAAAAATCAACATACATCAATTAGGTAAGAACACAATCAAGCCATAAATCAAACAAACACTCAAAATAACCATCCATAGCATATTAACATACATCATGAACATAACATCAATCATTAACTCATCAAGCATGCATTAGGCATTCAAAATCACTTCAAACCATACATATGATTTTTCCAAGAACACATAGGTTTTTCAAAAATTACCATTCATCAACCAAAATCATGCTTTAACTTATATACATAAATATATAAAAATACATAATACTAAGAGAATGATTTCTCATTCAACAACCAATAGAAAAACTCAAGTCTTTGAGTTTAACTTAGAACATACAACATACACCACACACATACACATCCTTTCCAAGTTATTGAGAAAATCCCTTACCTCTTGAAGCAAATGAAAATGGGCTAATCACCAAAATCACCTTCACACCAACACCAACACCAAGTGGCCTCCTATCAAACAAGCCACCAAGAGATCTCCTCACCACCTTGATGCTCCAACACTTACAAAATCACCCTTATTTCAAAAATACACAAAAACACAACCATAACACTGCATGTTTTTTTATGAAAATAACCAAACCCTAAAGTATAGAAATCTTGAGTAGAGAAATACTTACTCAAGGCTTGAAGGAAAAAGAGCTCAAGAAGGGTTTCAAGCTTGTAGGTTCCAAGGGTATGAACCTAAACCAAGAAAAGCTTACTTTTAGTAAAATGAAGAACACAAGCTTCATGAAAAAGATGAAAGTGATGAGAATGAAAAACTAAGAAGATTTTATGGATTAGAATCATGATCCAAACCTTTTTGTGAAGCTTGAATAGTCAAAAACTCAAGAAAACTCAAGCTTTTGGTTATGGAGGAAAACTTGGAATATGAGAGAAAAATGGAGTCTCGTTGATTCAAGGAAGAAGATGAAGTGGTAAAATGAAACTTCTCTCCTCCTTTCTCCCTAGAAGCACACAGCCAAAGACAAGGAAGAGTGGGGAGGGATGGGCTTGATTGCATTTGGTCACCTACTCCCTCTCTTTGATTTTGAAAAATTCAAAATTAACTCCTTTGACCCAAATTGACTTTTGAGATATTTTGAGAGTGAAAATTGGGGCCTCATACTCGCCAACCAGACCAGAAAAATGGTGGGATTAAGTCCCATCACTTTAGGGTTTAATTGGTGGTTCAAAATAGGAAAAATGTTTAATTAGTTTTATAATCCCTTTTTAGATAAATATTTTCTAAAATAGATAAAATCATGAGAAATCAATTTTATGACTTGAATATGATATATAAAAATTTATAAATTCGAAACTAAATTTTTGGACTATTTTTCATGTCCCGGTTGCGTCCAGTTTACCCCTAAAGCTCCAAATGCGGGTAAAATAAAGTTTTTCTGAAAAATTTCTAGAAAATTTTTCAAAATCACAAATATTATAAAAACAACTTTTCGTTCGTTAAAATATTATTTTGAAGTAAAAATGACCTCTAGAAAAATACTAAACCCTATCCCCGCATCAGGATGGAATACAGTTCTCGCAAAAACTTAGTTTTGCGAACTCTACTACTCTTGACTCTTCTAAAATAAATCTAAGATATTGCTATCACTATCCTCACCTCAAGATCCCAAAAATCATTAATTAAATAATAATTTTAATTAAATTAAAGAAGATTAAATCAATAAAAACTATTTAAAAATGAGGGTATTGATGCTTGTACTGATGCATTTTTTTTTATATACGTATATGGGATGAGGTTTCATACTTGTGTTGCATATTTTTAATTTTCAGTGTTTGAATTTCTACAGAAAATTGTAAAAGGGATTTTATTCCCCATTCTTCTCATCTTTTAGAAAAGACAAATATTTTACCCACATGTTTTTGGAATAAACATGGTTTTTAAATCAATGTTATTTAAGAAAATTACGAATTTTTTAGTTACTATGGTGTGATATCCTTTTGGAGAAAGGGTGTTGCCGTTTGTGGTATCAGAGCCTGATTCAGTCTTTTTGGGATTGTTAGGGTATAGGTCTATTAAGCCTAAGTTGTGTGAACTCTGATAAGTTGTTAGTGATATGTGAATGTTGTGTAAAATTTGATTGATTTATTTTGTTCTGGAGAATCTGGTGCGAAGTTGTACCGCAATGGGATGATATATCTGAGGAAATCTGAGACTATACTAGAATGGGACGGTATACTTGAGAAGAACTTAAAATGATTAATTGATACTACCTGTGCAAACAATACTGTACAGGTATAAGACTGTACAGGAAAGAATGACCTTATGAAAAGCATGTAAGTGACACTAGTGCAAAAATGGGAATAAAACTGACTTTTAAAGTCAGATTTTGGCACAAAGGACTCAAAAAATTATGTGGTGGCATTGTCGTAATTAAAATCAACCTTTCCAAGTCGATTATATAAAAAACTTGACTTAGAAAGCCAACGCGGTGGCACAATCGTAAATAAAACTAACCATTTGAAGTTCGTTATATATAAAACCGACTTGGAAAGTCCTGAAATAAGACACACAGTGGCACAATCGTAAAAATGACTAACATTTCAAGTCAATTATCTATACAACCGACTTGGAAACCTATTCAAAAAATCCCTCACTCCCTCAATCCCTCGTAGGCTCGTACGCTCCCTCACTTTGCACTCCCTTGTTCTCTCTCATTCATACCCTCACTCCCACCGGCGTTTCGCCACGGCACCAAAACTGCTACAGGAACCACCGCTGTTCTACCTCGCTCCCTCGACAACCACCGTACTGAAACTGCAAGCCTCATTCCCTCGAGAACCAGATCATGAACCACCAAACCACTATCGCAACCTTGGAGGCCAAGCTCTTCACGACCTGAATCTTCGGACCCCTTTGCTCGCGGCTTCTTCAGTTGCTCAGTTTACTCACGGACCCATCTCTCTCTTAAATCTTAGCTCTCACTCATCTCTCTCTCGATTCTCAGCTCTCAAACCCTAAGTCCCAAATCCCTGTACGAACCCTAACTCTAATCGCATCATCTTCTTCCCGTCCACGAACCCTAGATCCCAAATCCTCCCTTTTCGAAGTATAGTTTTATCGTCAGCAGTGACAAGACAGTTGAAGCAATTAGATCAACTCGTGTTATAAACATCTTTTCAAGTGATGCATCATCGTCGTAACTATTGTTTTGAATTGGTTTTGTTGCAGAATGGGACCAAGGAAGAGGTGAAGAAGATTGTTGGTACTTTGAACGAAGCTAAAGTCCCTAGAAAAGATGTTGCGGGTGAGTCTTCGAAAGCTTCTGATGAGTTTGTTTATCTCATTTTCATGCTATACATTTCATACTTGGCTCACTCTTGGAAGTGGACTATCTGGCTAAGTAAATTTCACTATTAATTTGGATGATATTTCTAATTTGAAAAAACAGATGAGCACTAGAAGGTTCTAATTTTGTTTGTTTCAATACGGAACCAATTATTTCTGTAGCAATGATGCCCTTTTGAGTTGTTTTAATATAATGGGACTTAAATTCGTTAGGGAGGCATGGGTGTTTGCTATGCTTGCACTATGTGTAATTTGTATTTTGCATCTACACTTTTAAAAAAAAAAAAGAAATTTGCTTATCTATATGGGCTGCAATTTTTTAACTTTTAAATAAATATCAAGTTGCTGGCAAATCACTGAATCGGTCGCAGTTGGCTTACTGATATCATATATCCATTATTTGTATCTATGTTCAATTATTTATTTCTCATATCAGTTCATTTTATCCAACTTTTACTGTTGTTATTGATTTCTCGATGATGATGTTCCCAGTGTTGACATATGCTAACAAGCATGTTTCTTTTTGTACAGAAGTTGTTGTGAACCCTCCTTTTTTGTTCCTTCCCTTCGTAAAAGGCTTACTTCGCCCTCCCTTCCATGTTGCTGCTCAAAACTATTAGGTATGCTATCTATAGTTGGTTCTTCAACTTATTTATTTTGGCGCTTTGCATTCAGTTTTTATTGCCAATGACTTAAGGGTTTTGATCTTTCCATGATCAGTTGAACCATGTAATAGAATTCTCTTGTCACTGCATTGGTATATAAAACAGAATCAGCCCTGTTTAAAGGAACCTGGAGTGTACATCATTTGGAAATATAGCCCAAAATCACCATGGGTAATGTTGGTGTATTGGTTGCTGGAATTAAAAGACCTGCATATTATTGGTATTAAAAGAAATTATATGTAGTTGTCATTGAACCACTGTGATGGTTACCTGTAATAGTTATGGTATTTCAAGTTGGTGCTTGTAATCATGGTTAACATTCTTTTATTAATTGCCTAGAGTTAGTGTGATTTTTCTTTGTTGCACCACCTAGTCAGGTTTTTCTTTTTAATAAAAAAATTCCAAGATCACAATTTATTATTAGTCGTAGAACCAATAATTAAGTTGTTTGTGAATTTTCCTAAGAAGAATTGCTTCCAAGTTAGTCATAACGGGGCCGGTCGTTGAACCGGTAAGGGCAGGGGTTCAAGGTTCAGAGGTTCGATGGGGTCCAATCGGTTGAACCGGGATATTATTAAATAATATTATTTTAATTACAAATATAATATATAATATGTAATATTATTTTAAACCCTAAACCCTATACAATATTGAGCAAAAATTAACATAAAAGTCATAACTTTATAAAGAAAAATTAAACTTTATTATTAAGTGTCATAATTCATAACATAAAATATTCAAAATAACAAATAATTGAAGAAAGTGATATCTATTTCTTTTAAAAAAACAAAAAAATTAAAAAAAATTATTTTTTAAAAAAATAAAAATAAATAAATCATTGAACCGGTCCAACAGGGTTTTAGCTAGTTTTTCCAATTTTGTCCAGATTTTGATCGATTTTTCCAGTTTTTAACCGGTTCTTGCGCAGGCTGTTCTTAGGGTGTGTTGGACTGATTTGGGATCCGGTTCCCGGTTCGACCGGCCAGTTCGGTCTAGTTTTAACTACACTGATTGCAGGCTTGTAGGTCCAAGAATCTTTGCATCTCAAAATAGGCATCTGCACCATTGGATTTTCAGCAACTGAAGTAATATACTAGCTTGTTATTTCTTGTGCTAAATCAGGAAAATATGTAATGTGCAATATTTTGAAGATATTTATGTTGTTAACAATAATCGGGTTTCATGAATCCTGGGGTTTAGAGTTGAGACAATGATCTCATTGAAAGTAACTTGATATTTCTTGGCTGACTGTTGAAGATTGTTGATTGGGGTTTATTTCTTTAATCTGATTTTGGCACGTTCATATCACAATCGAGAATAATAAATTGTTTGATGAAACATTTCAATACTCACATGTTGCATTGGTATATTTGACTTGTTGAAGGTACAACACCTTTTCTCCAAAAAGGATATTATACCATAGTAATCAAAAATTTAATAAATTACTTAGATAATAATTGTTTTCAATTATAAACTGCTTTCAAAAAAATCGAGTAAAATTTTTTCTTCTTTTCTAAAAGATGGAAAAGATGGGGAATAAATCCCTTTAAGATTTTTCTTTTCCGCAAACGTTTAAGCGTGAAAGAGTAAAGTACACTGCGTACATAAAAGTTTCTCATCTTATATATATATATATAATCATCGGAGTTTACAATAAAAATTCAAGATACTCAAATACTGAAAATAATTTGTACATTGAACATCTATGTCTGTTAAATCTCTAGACCTCTACCCAAAATAAGATAGTAAACACCGATTCTTCTCGGAATCTCTATCAACCCATGCAGCATCCTCCTTCAGATCTTCTTCTAAGAACTAGCCTACTCCTTGGGTAAAACGTCTACTCAACCATGGATCAATATAACATAGAAAGTAGGCAAGGGTGAAAATTCATATCATTGAATTATATCACAAGAGAATATACAGGCAACACACAGCAAACATAATGCATACAAAAAATATAATGCACACAACAAATATAACGTAAAATTAATGCTATACTTGTAACACCCTCGTTTTTAAATAGTTTCTTTAGACTTTTAATTTATTTAAATTATTTGATTAATGATTTTTGGGATCTTGAGGTGAGAATATTGATATTCATATCTTTTTTCTTTTAGAAGGGTCAAGAGTAGTAAAGTTTGCAAAACAGAGTTTTTGCTGAAACTGCATTCTCATTTGATGCGGGAAAGGGTTTAATATTTTTCTAGAGACCCTTTTTACTCCAAAATAATATTTGAATGAAACAAAATTTGTTTTTAGATTATTTGTGATTTTTAGAAATTTTTCTAAAATTTTTCAGAAAAACTTTATTTTAACCGCGTTTGGTACTTTACGGGTAAACCGGGCGTAACAGAGAGATGAAAAATGGTCTAAAAAATTAGTTTTGAGATTCTAAATTTTGGCATATTATATTTGAGTCATAAAAGTGATTTTTTATTTTATTAATTAATTTAGAAAAGTGTTTATTTCAAAAAATGGATTATTGAAATAAGCATTTTTTCTACTTTTGAACCACCAACTCAACCCTAGCTTGATGCGACATAATCTCACCATATTTTTTTTGGTCATGGCCGAGTTTCTTGAGCAAAAATGCACTTATCGCAAAAGTCAATGTGAGTCAATGGGATAATTTTTGAATTTTCCCAATTAAGGAAATGGAGTAGATTTCCCATCCAATCAAAGCACACCACACCCATGCTTCTTGGTGTGTTGGCCGAGTTCATCTAGGGCAAGGGAGGAGAGAGGATTCATTTCTTCTTCACTTCATCTTCTTCATCTTGCAAAAACTCTATTTTTCTCTCTATTCCAAAGCTTGCCTCCATAACCAAATGCTTGAGCTTTCTTGAGTTTTAGTCATTCGAGCTTCACAAAAAAGGTTTAGATGATGATTCTAATCCATAATATCTTCTTATTTTTCCAAGATCATCACTTTCATTTTTCAAGAATAATGTGTTCTTCATTTTTTCTAAGAAAAAGCTTTGTTCTTAGTTTGGGTTCATTCTCTTGGAACCTAGAAGCTTGAAATCCTCTTTGAGCTATTTTCTTCTAAGCTTTGAGTAAGTATTCATCCACTCAAGTTTCTACACATTAGGGTTTGAGTATTTTCATAAAACTTGCATTTTTATGGTTGTGTTTCTTGTGTATTTTGAAAAAAGGGTTGATTTTCAAAGTGTTGGAGCATCAAGATTTCACGGAGACCTCTTGGTGGTCTTTTTTTTCAAGGTTGCTTCAAGAGGTAAGGGAATTTTCTCAATAAGTTGGGAAAGTTGTGTATGTGTGTGGCTATGTGTTGTATGCTTGGTGATAAAACTCAAAGACTTGAGTTTTCATATTGGTTATTGAATGAGAAATCATTCTCTTATTAATGTTTATTTTTACATATTTATAACTTAGAGTTTTAATATGTGATATTTGGTTGGTGAAATGAGATTTTTGAATTTTAAGAGCTATTGAAAAAAATTAAGTGTTTTGAAGTGGTGGTATCCTAATGCCCTGTTTAGTAAATTTAATGAATGATGCTAGTGTTCTTGATGTATTGAAAGTTCTAAAAATGGTTACTTTAAGTGTTTGTATGCTTCATGATTTGATTATGCATTTTTTATTATTGAATGCATTTTGTTTCTTGGGTGATTTTGTGCGATTTAATTCGTGATGGTGGATTGTAATATTTAAAGTAGTGTAAAGCTTTAATTTACTATGATTGTGGTTGTGATTTGATGATGGTACCCAAGAGAATTAAGATATTATTACCCAAGCATTTGGAAGAGGATTTAGAGGACTTTAAGGAAAAAGCTTTCCAAGGAAATCAAGTTTAAATTCATTAGAATTCAAGTCAACACGTGATTAAGTAATCTTCACTTGATTTTAAGTATAAATCTCAAATGGACTTTATAACTAAATTTACTTTCAAAACCCCCAAATAAGTTAGGAAATCAATTGATGAAGAAAAAGTAAAATTTCATATTTTTAAGGGACTAAAACAAAAAAATGGTTGTGTTTTGGGCCAAAATAATAAATTTTAGAAGTTCTGGTGCTAAAAACGAAAACTGAGTGTTTTGGGCTAAAATAAAAAAATTTTGAAAGTTCAGGGTCTAAAATGAACAAACTAGACTTTTTAGGCCAAAATGATAATTTTTCAGAAGTCAGGGACTATAACGCAAAACTGGACATTTTAGTGGTTAAGTTTTAAATAATTAGGAGAAAATGAATTTAAGTAAAGTTTTATCAAAGTATATAACTTGAGTATTTAGTTAAGACTTTTAAGTCAACCTTTTTACAATGAGAAGTTTGAAAGAGGAATTACTAAGTTTGATTTTAATTAAAAATATTTAAGTTTCCAAATGACTTTCATAAAACTATTCTTAGTTTGTATTTAAAATGTTCAAAGGTATTTATTTTCTCAAGCATTAAAAGACTTTGAGAATTTAAGCTAAAAAGGGATTTAGAGAAATATTAACTTTGTTGAGGAATTTTATTTTGAGTAAAAACTGCATTTTGGTCCTCTATTTTGTAACTGGCTTAGAAATTAGTTCTCCACTTTAAGAAATAGGCAAATAAGTCCCCCAATTTGAAAATCGTTGGTCACGTTAGTCCTCACGTCAATCTGGGTAAGATAACGTTATCAAATTTGGTGATGTGGCACGTTAAGTGCTACGTGGCGCACACGTGTAATCCCACTTGGCCAAGGACCAAATTGATGGCGAAAATAATAAACTTAAAAAATAAAACTCCTTCATCGAAAACCATTTCGCCTTCATCTTCCCACCCTCCCTGCTTCCCAGTAAACCTCTACCCACCATATACACTCTCTGAAGCAGCCTAAATAACCATACCAGATTATGCCAAAAGCAAGCTATTACAACTTTAATAATATACCTTCCAACAACAGCAAAACATGTGACACCACCATACGCCCACTCACTAACCATACCCTTAAACATAACTCATTCTCAAACTCCTAAATAGGCTACTGGTCACAAACACCATTCTATGTCATAGACACCATTCTTACATAGAATGGGGTAACCACATAAATCTAAAACTGAACACCATAACAACCGGCCTTTCACAATTACATGTGATGGTTTGGGCATCTCTGTAAAAGGAGTAAGAAAGTTACACTTGGGATCAACTTTTTTTATGGGCAATAGATGAATGAAATTCATTGAAGAAAAATAAAACTATGTTGAATAATTGCTTAGGGTTGTTGGCTGTCTTATGATGATAGATAAATTGCTTTTGTGTTGGGTTGTTGTTAAATGACAGATAAGTTCATTTTTATTTAGCAATTTCTTGTGATTACTTATGCACTTGCTTTCCAAAAAGTTTGATTCTTGCATTAGATTTCAGAATTTGAGCATGAGAATTCAAGGGAGAAAAAATGAAGAAGAAAAGAGATGACAGGGAGGGAAGAAAGATGAAGTTTTTTTTGAAGTGAAAGTAAATTTATTAAATAGTAACTGGAAATAGGTCCAAGAGGATACAACTAGAGATGGAAGGAGGGACTTCCTCAATCCAGATGTTGTCATGATTGTGAATAGCATATTTTTCCAAAGTATGTGCTGCTTGGTTCCCTAATCTACCAACATGGGAAAAGGAAACATTGAAACAAATAAGCTAGAGTCGTGCAATCCATAAACAGAGCACCCAAGTAGGTACTTGGAATGTTGTCAACTTCTCATCCTTGAGTCCTTAATAACATTGAGAGCATCTGACTCCACAATGAGATGGTGGAAAGAAAGATCCAGCGTAAGAGACATGCCAAATCTGACTCCGAGAGCTTCAGCGATGGTGGAATCCTGAAAACAGGGAGCGCTCCAAGTGGCGGAAGCCATGACATTTCCAAGAGCTTCGTTTTTTTAACTTTGCCATTTGCTGTCAATTTGGTCCTTGGCCAAGTGGGATTACACGTGTGTGCCACGTGGCACTTAACGTGCCACATCACCAACTCTGTTAACGTTATCTTACCCAAATTGACGTGAGGACTAACGTGATCGACGATTTTTAAATTGGAGGACTTATTTGCCTATTTCTTAAAGTGGAGGAGCAATTTCTAAGCGAGTTACAAAATGGAGGACCAAAATGCCGTTTTACTCTTTTATTTTCAAAGAGAAGTTTTCCTTAAAGCTTATGCTTTAAATATTGTCAATAGAAAAGAGTTTTACATAGTGCTGGAAAAGAGCTAACACGTGACGACGAAATCCCAAGGTGAAAGATTGCATTATTTATCTTTGTATGTATTTGCAAATTAGAATGTCATTTGCATTGAAGACATTGACTTTTGCCAAAATTAAAGCATACAATCCTATGGCAATGGATTGTGAATAAGTATGGTCTGACTATGAGTCTTTGAGGACATTCAGGTTACGAAATTCGCAATGGCCTTGTGGTGAATCCCCTCGTGCCGAGAAGAGTAGTATACCTGGCTTGAATGATCCTAACCGGCTGCTTTATTTATGATATAGTGTACAACGTTAGCACAATTGGTTTGTATCGAATAAATGTCAAACGATGGCTGAGAGATGGTCAGTTTGTACTTTATGTTAGGTATACGCTCCAGCCATATCGCTCTACTTAGTTGAGGAAGAAAAGTCTCCATGGAGCAGTGCACCAGTGTATTAAAGAGATATTGAAGTGACATGTATTATGCTAGAGTGCTATGTGTGTTTAACTTGATGATGTGTTCCTTTTTTAGTATGTGAATATCTTAGAGAAAGATTTGTGAAAGAATATATATATTGTTGGAATATATTGTGTAGTATTTTACTTTCCATATGCACCTTTCGTGGATTTCAACTTGTGTAAAGAAATTCACCCTTGCATGCTTTTCTGTTATCTTCATGTACGTTACGAGTAGATGTTCATATCGAGGCCTCTGGTAGCGCAGGTGAGGAAGAGTTTCAGGCCTCTTGAGGCCGATGGAGGGGGATGGACTTATGATCCAATCTTCCAATGGGCCACGGTATCTGGATACGTGGTTAGGACTAGATGAGGGGTGCTGGGCCAGGAAGAGGTGCTAGAGAGGGACATGGTTTTGGACGTCTACATTCCCATTGAGAGGATGCACAGCTGGCTGGCAGACGCACCCCATGCACGCAATGTGACCAGGGAGAGCAGGGAGCCCAGGGTTCAGCCCATGGCACAGCCTAGGAGGGAGACGAGGGATGACCAGTGACCTTTACCCAGTGGGTAGCCAGACCTGTATCTGATCTCCGTCATCCGATTCGTCGCACTCCAAGGAAGAGTTCCTTGGAGAGAGCACGCTTGCCTAGGATCGCTCCACCAGTGACTCTAGATCCACCGCCAGAGACTCCAGATCCACCGCCAGAGACTGCGAGGTCGATGCTTCCTGTTCCTTATGTAGAGCCATCTGGACGTTTCGTGCACTGCTCTTTAGACACTCATGTTGGACCATCTGGACATGCAGAGAAGGGGAAGAGGAAGACTAGAGACGAGCCAGGATGCGGGTTTCTTGTCGAGTCTGAGGACGAGGAGCACCCCGAGGAAGACCCCGAGGAGACATCATCTTCTTAGGTCTATAGTTGTGGCACAAGATGGTGCTAGGTTGTGGGTTTGTTAGTTGGTCGACAAGCCTAAGTTTTGGGGAATAGATGATCTTGTCATGTATTTGAGACATCTTTTGCTTTACTGTTTTTCTTAGGTTTAGTTTATCACTTTATTTTCTTTTACGCAGTGATCTTGTATTTTGGCCACTTTGTTGTGGTTCTTGACTATATTTGCTGGCGCAAGACTTTTTGTACAGTGATTTGGAGTACGTGAATATAATATATGTTTTCTTTTTCTGATTTTCTGGATGGCTACAGTTTTGTGAATGTACTTCTATATCTATCTAAAAAAAATAGCCATTAATTTTGGTATCCTTTATTTATGAAAGATGTACTTTTTGAAGACAAACCAGTTTTATGTTAATTCCGCATTGAGTTTCTTGATAATATTACGTGACGTTTCTTATGGAAAAAAGGGGCGTCCCAATACTCATCCTCAAAAGAAATCACATTAATTTCACATAACTCGTTTAGACATACAACATCTTATACAGAGAATTTCACACGGTAATAAATCTCAATAAATTGGCAAACATGTATGGTACTCTCAAATAGACTCTCTAAACTTTTGGGACCAACCCACGAGCACTCTGTCCACTACTCTTGGGGATTTTACTCAATAACTTTCAAGACCAACCCACAAGTATTACGAGTATTCAGCCCGCTAACCCCTGGAGATTTTACCCTCTTAATTTTGGGTCCAACCCACGAGAAAAAAACTCGCTGCTCCTGGAGACTTTACTTCCTTAATTTCGAGACTAACCCACGTGAAATGGTAACCCGCTACTCCTGGAGATTTTACCTTAGGAATTTCGACCCACAGCCACAAGTATTCAGCCTGCTACTCCTGGAGATTTTACTTAGTAACCACGGACACCGGTCCTACTAACACGGAATGGACACAGACACGGAATCATATTATCTCAAATGAGCACAGAATCACAAGTACCTCCCATATAAAATCATAGTAAAATACCGAATCTTATAATTCAAATAGCACAAAATCATATTTATCAGGTAAGCACAGAACCATAATAGCACTCAAAAACACACCTCTTTAATCCTTATATAACAACCCATAAAACTAGATGTTGTTAGTTGGCTAGGGACTTTATGGTTAGGAAAGTTAGCTTGGGTAGTTTTCTGTTACTTGCTTATAACAGAATGTAAACCAATTAGTTAGTGATCGTGTTAGTCAATGAGAGCTTATATAAAGACTCATGTAATCACTTGTAATCAGTTGATGAATCACATTAATGAAAAAGCTAATTGATTCCCTAAACACTCTCTTCTCTATCTCATCTATTCTCATCTGAATTTGCACAAGTTCTTAGTTTCCGTTGTTACTTCAAGTTGCGGGT
The DNA here is from genome assembly GCA_030159175.1 of Glycyrrhiza uralensis. Classification (NCBI taxonomy): domain Eukaryota; kingdom Viridiplantae; phylum Streptophyta; class Magnoliopsida; order Fabales; family Fabaceae; genus Glycyrrhiza; species Glycyrrhiza uralensis. The sequence goes on from BRZY01000003.1 coordinate 28,366,396, forward strand.
TATCTGCTCGTGACTCCAGCGTCCAATGCCTGCGTCCGATTCCAGCGTCCAACGCTTGCGTCCAGTCTGAGCGTCCAGTGCTCGAATCGTAACAAGTGGTATCAGAAGCTCCGGTTGGTTAAAGATCTAAGGAGATGGGTTCCGCAAAGTATGATATTGAGAAGTTCCCAGGAAAGAATGATTTCAGCCTATGGAGATTGAAGATGAGGGCGTTTCTGGTGCATCAGGGACTTGCAGATGCTCTTGCAGGAGAGAAAAAACTTCCTGACACACTTTCAGAGAAGGAGAAGAAGGACATGCTCGACAAGGCTCACAGTGCCTTGATCTTGTCTCTTGGTGACAAAGTTCTTAGGGAAGTCTCAAAAGAAAAATCTGCAGCTGCCATTTGGCTCAAATTGGAGAACCTATACATGACCAAATCTTTGGCCAACCGGTTGTATCTGAAGCAAAAGTTGTATACGTTCAAGATGCCAGCAGGAAAGTCATTAGAAGATCACTTGGATGATTTCAATAAGATCATTCTTGATCTGGAAAACATTGAAATTAAGGTGGATGATGAAGATCAAGCTTTGCTCTTGCTCATATCACTACCAAGTGAGTTTGACAACCTTTCAGAAACATTGATCTATGGCAGGGATTCCTTGTCACTGGAGGAAGTTCAAGCTGCCTTGTCTTCGAAAGAATTGAAGAAAAAGTCAAAAGGGAGAGGGGATCAAGCTGCTGAAGGACTGAACATAAGGGGCAGGCCAGAAAAAAGAGATTTCAAGAACAAGAAAGGTTCAAGATCCAAGTCAAGGGAAGGCAAGAAAAGGCGTTGCTTTATCTGTGGGAGTGAAGATCATCTAAAAAAGGAGTGTCCTGACAACAAGAAGAAAACAACTCACCATGAATGGGTTCTTGATTCTGGGTGCTCTTTCCATATGTGCCCAAACAAGGACTGGTTCATTTCTTACACCAAGAACCATGGAGGACAGGTGTTGTTGGGGAATAACAAAGCCTGCAAAGTGACTGGAATTGGAGCCATTAAGTTGAAGCTTGCAGATGGGGTAACCAGAATTTTGCAAGAAGTGAGACATGTGCCTGAATTGAAGAGAAATCTGATCTCTCTTGGGATGCTTGATGCACACGGATATGGGTACAAGGCTAAAGGTGGAGTCCTGAAGGTCACAAAAGGTTCCTTGGTCGTGATGAAGGGAAGGCTGGAAAATGGCCTATATTTGCTTCAAGGAAGAGCTATAGTTGACACTGCTGCAACAGTTTCAGGAAGTGAACAATCTCGAGCAAGTCTCTGGCATAGGAGGCTTGGACACATCAGTGAAGGAGGGTTGAAGGAGTTGAGCAAGCAGAAACTGCTGGGAAAGGACAGCATCACATCACTTGATTTCTGTGAGCATTGTATTTTTGGGAAGGCAAAGAGGCTGAGATTTGCTACTGCAGTGCATCACTCAAAAGGCACTCTTGATTACATTCACAGTGACTTGTGGGGACCATCAAGAGTTCCATCACATAGTGGTGCAAGGTATTTCTTGTCCTTCATTGATGATTTTTCAAGAAAAGTGTGGATCTATGTTCTTAAAAGTAAGACTGAGACCTTTGCAAAGTTCAAAGAATGGAAGGCACTTGTTGAGAATCAAACCAGCAGGAGGATTAAAAGGCTAAGAACAGACAATGGTTTGGAATTTTGCAATGAAGAATTTGATCAATGTTGCAAGGAAAATGGAATTGCCAGACACAAGACAGTTAGAGGAACTCCCCAGCAGAATGGACTTGCAGAAAGGATGAACAGAACTGTGATGGAGAGAGTCAGGTGCCTGCTGTCGAATGCAGATTGTGAGGGATAGAACTAAAGGAGTTTTGTTCATCACTCAAAGAGACTACATAATGAAGGTGCTTAAAAGGTTCAACATGGATCAATCAAAGGCAGTTTTAACCCCTATGGCTCAGCATTTTAAACTATCAAGGCATGATTCCCCAAAGAATAAAGAGGAGGTTACTTGTATGGACAAGGTTCCATATGCCAATGCAGTTGGAAGCTTGATGTATGCTATGATCTGCACACGGCCAGACTTAGCATATGATGTGAGCTTGGTCAGCAGGTACATGGGGGAGCCTGGAAAGTTGCATTGGGAAGCTATGAAATGGATCTTCAGATACTGAAAGGGAACCTCTGAAGTTGGATTATTGTATTCAAGGCATGAAGGCAATGATGATGGAGTGACTGGTTTTGTTGATTCAGATTATGCAGGCTGTTTGGATACTAGAAGATCATTGACAGGTTATGTGTTCAAGTTCTGTGGCAATACTGTGAGTTGGAAATGCAACCTCCAACATGTGGTGTCCTTGTCCACAACTGAAGCTGAGTTTATTGTTGTAACTGAAGCAATCAAGGAAGCAATTTGGATGAAAGGAATGGTTGTAAGTTTGAAGGGTGAAAAGGCAGTTCCAAAGGTGTTCTGTGACAGCCAAAGTGGCATTCATTTGGCTAAGAATCAGATGTATCATGAGAGAACTAAACACATAGATGTCAAGCTCCATTTTGTGAGGGAAATCACAGCAAAGGAGGAGGTGATTTTGGAAAAAGTCTGCACTGATGACAACCCAGCCGATCTGTTAACAAAAGCATTGCCTGGTCCTAAGTTCAAACATTGTTTGAAGATCCTGCAGGTGTTGCAGGTTGCATAAAGTCAAGCCAAAGGTGGAGAATTGTTGTTAGTTGGCTAGGGACTTTATGGTTAGGGAAGTTAGCTTGGGTAGTTTTCTGTTACTTGCTTATAACAGAATGTAAACCAATTAGTTAGTGATCGTGTTAGTCAATGAGAGCTTATATAAAGACTCATGTAATCACTTGTAATCAGTTGATGAATCACATTAATGAAAAAGCTAATTGATTCCCTAAACACTCTCTTCTCTATCTCATCTATTCTCATCTGAATTCGCACAAGTTCTTAGTTTCCGTTGTTACTTCAAGTTGCGGGTTATTTGCTCGTGACTCCAGCGTCCAACGCCTGCGTCCGATTCCAGCGTCCAACGCCTACGTCCGATTCCAGCGTCCAACGCCTACGTCCGATTCCAGCGTCCAACGCTTGCGTCCAGTCTGAGCATCCAGTGCTCGAATCGTAACACTAGAGTGTTTCACCAGCACAGAATTAATTAATGAAAGTATCTTAATAAAAAAATTTCCAACTTAACTTAGCCACACATATACAGAATCCCTAGATTAATATCTATAAACAGCGTATCAATATCGTTCCCAGGAAAGAGATGTGAGCTAAGACCGCTTGGAAGACCTTTGTCTTTCCTAGACAGAACCACACCAATAAACCATTCATCCTGACCATCTTTCTGTATATCAATGGTAGACAATTTCAGGGTTTTCACAAAGAAATAAATTAGTTTTTCAATATAAGATCAATTCCTAAAGTTCCCCATCATATTACTATGTTTTGGCTTTACAGTGATTTTAACTCATGTTTATATATAATTGTGAAATCATTAAGCAGTTCGAAATAATGTCAAAGGAAGGACTGAGTTTTCTGGCAGAGACGTCTTCACATTATCCAAAGAGAAGTGAATGACAAAGCAGTAATAAATAAAAGCAAGAATCGTGCCAGCGGCAGAATTATCCATAAACAACGATCCAAAGAGAGAAGTGATAAAGCGATTAATACAATGTGTTAATTACTTTTCTCACGCACTGATGTCCAAAAAGTGTTACGTACCCAAAGCAGGCAAGAAAATACATCAGAAATGCACTTTCATACCAAATTGTAATATACACTAGTGACCAAAAGAACTACAGAGGTTTTAGCATAATTTTATTTTTATTGATCACACGGAGGAGGCATAGTGTAACGTCCGTAAATTTTGATTCAATTTTAATTTTATTTTATTTGTGTGATGTGTGCTTGTGCATGTTAGATATGTCTTAGTAAGATTGATTTCATAGACAAAGTTTCCCTGGCATTAGAAAATAGTAGCTTAAGTCGGACGTTTCAATACAGACAGAGTTCTGTTTACCGTAAATAGACAGAATGGTGACTTTGTGAAGTAGAAACCTTACATCTAGGTTAAGAAAGAGATTTGAAGGTACAAATAGTGATTTTCCAATATTTGAGGATTTTAGAAATTTAATTGGGAATTTTCTAAAGAACAGATAAAAATATTACCATTTTGGTCCTGTAGTTTGACTAGGTTGAACTGTGAGTAGATTTGGAGACCAGAACATGTTTAGAAATAATTTTGAAGATGCCAAATGATGTTTTATATTATTTTATAATTTTAGAAATTATTTTAGAAATTTTTAGAATGACAGACAAAGAATTGCGGTTTTGGTCCCTATAGACCGAGAACGGGATAGCAAAGAGAACAAGTGAATGCCAGAAACTTAGGAAATGATCCAAAATGAAAGTTGTGCTTTCCAAAAATCTTGTCCAACCTAGCCAAATTTCTAAGAGTTGTTCTCAATCTTGTGATTAACAAGCTACAAAGAGTCAAGCAAGAAGGAGAAGGAAGAAGGAAGGATTGGTGGTTAGGGTTTTCTACAAGAAATTGGTAAGGGGAAAGTTTCTTATACATAATTTTAAAGCCTAGTGGACATGATAGAGCTATGCTTGTGGTGTTTGGATCAAGATGATGTTAAATTTATCCTAGAGTTCATGTTGATTTGTAAGCTATGTAGCTAGGTGTTCTTATGAAAAATGGATGGTCTGAGTTATGTTTGTGCTTGATATGAGTTTTTTTGAGTAGCTTGATCATGGAGAACCTTGCTTGATGATTGTTTTGCATGGTTATGATCTTGATGTGAACTAGGGCTAGTGACTATTGGTTATGGAAAAATTAACTAAGTGTGAGAGATGAGTTGGCCTAGATTGGATATATGACAACCTTGTTCTATGCTTGAATTAAATGGTGACTATGGAATTGAGCTTGGTATATATGCCAATATATATGTTTGTGTGATGATTTCTCTTGTGTTTTGCCTTGATGAATTTGCTTGACATGGCTTGATGATGAAGATTGTGTCTTGTGATTGATCCAAATATAGTAAACTTTACTTCTTTTCACTCATTTGAACCTAACTATGCAAAGAGATGATTGATTTTGGTTGAATATTGGATTTTTGAGCTGCAGTCATGCCCTGGGTGTGACCAGTTTCGCGGTTGGGAAAAGCTGGAAAACATGGGCTCTGTTCATACCGCGGGTGTGAAAACTCTCGCGCCTGTGAACATTTCCGGACCCAGCATTTTGATAATTAATGTTTTTGCGAAAAATCATTTTTTTCCAATTTTTTCTCATGAAAATGCTTAAGAGAAAATGAAATTTTTAAATATAAGGATTGATAATTATTTTGGTTAATTAATTTTAGAATTCAAACAATGGATTTTGGAAAATGTATTTTGTTAAAAAGGACAAAGATTAATAAAGAGAATTAATGAAAGAGGAAAAGCCATGTTGATTGAGAATAAGCACAAAGATATGTGAATATTGAGATGAGAATATCATAACCAAGAGAAGGTTATGTGTGAATATTACAAGTGGTAACATAGAGATGTGTATGAGATAAATTATAAGTGAAATCAAAGTGAACTGATTGCGCCTGAGCTTGAGGTGATTATTTTGAAATGCAAATGCATGTGTCTTTTTGCATAAAGAGACTTGGCGGATGGCCAAGAGATTTGGCGGATGGCTAAGAAATATTGCTTGCTTAATGTGTTATGTCATATGCATAAAGAGAAAGAGCCTTGGCAGATGGCCAAGAGAGTTTGGCGGATGGCCAAATGATGAGCAGTACAACCCGGATGGGGTTGGGAATAGTGACAAGTTGGGCCACAGTTGCCTATTGGGATTACCCAGGTTGCGAAATTCCTCAGGTGGCCAGTGTAGGTGAATACCCCTGAGCCGAGGCAATCGCACAACCCGACTTGGATAAATCTGACTGACTTGACTATTCATGATACGGTACAGTTGTTTAAACATAGCTTATCTGAATGATTATCATGAAGTCCAGATGGGACTATTTGATAAGTCTATTAAGTCTGCTACGGCCGATCGCTCAATGGTGTTGGAGGTAGGGAATGTAGGTAACAAGATGAAACACAAGAAGGGGGGGCTGAATTGTGTTTCAAAGCTTTTAAAACTTTTCGCAAATGTTGGACGCTGGCTGTTAAAAACGTTGGACGCACAGCTTAGTTCAAATATTGGACGCACAGTGTTTTCTGAAATATTGGACGCACAGTGTTTTCTGAAATATTGGACGCACAGAGTGCTAAAACACTGGACGCACAGAATTGTGAAATATTGGACGCACAAAAGATTGGACGCTGAGGCTTCCCTCTTAGTTTAAAAACTTGTTTTCTTTGTGCGATTTAAGGTGTATGAAAAACTTGTTTAAACAAAATCAATTCAATCCCCTTTGTTAGTAATAAGCACAGATATAATAAGAGATAAGGGAAGGAAGAAATGACACAAGTTTTTATACTGGTTCACCCTTTCCTAAGAGCTACGTCCAGTCCCCTCAAACTAGAGAGATTTCACTATCAAACCAGATAGGTACAAGTATTCTTTGCACACAGCCTCTTCAGGCTAAAACCCAAGTATTCTTTGTACACAGCCTCTCCAGGCTAAATCCCAAGTATTCTTTGAACACAGCCTCTTCAGGCTAAATCACAAGTATTCTTTGAACACAGCCTCTTCAGGCTAAACGACTCAGCAGAGTGTTTTTGATTCAAGTGCTGTCTAACTCACACAAGTGAGGATATGAAATCTAAAGCACTTCGAGAGTTAAGCAAACTCTCTTTTACAAGAAGAAAGACAAATATACAAGACTTTCTATACAGAGTATAAGCACAGCGGTTCAGCTCTTTCTTTTTCTTTTTCGTTATCCTCAGTGTCTTGTATTCTTCTTCTTGTTCACGGTATTTATAGGCTTTGATGAAGCTTCAGACTTGTTCTTCGAATAGCTCAGCTTCAGCCTTGAAAAATATTACTGTTCTCTAATAGCATTAAATGTTATTTTCCCGTTGCTCTGAGGAGATCTACTTCAGTGAGCATGTCTGCGTTTCTTTCTCCTTAATCAGAAGCAACCTGTACTCAAAGTCTCAATTGTAAAGTGGTTAATAGTAATATCTTATTGAGACAGAGAGAATACACTGTGTAAAGCAGAAAGATGTGTTCAGAGATATATAGAGTAGATAAAAGTACATTCTCTCTCTTAGTACACTTTCCACAGTACTTTATGCTTTTCAAATGTACTTTCAAACACGTTGACAATAGGTTGTACAGAAAAGCATTGTATACAGCTATTTATTTCAAATCATTTGGTCAATAAATATGTTCCATATTAAATGTATGAGCAATAAATAGCAAGTAATGGATTCTGCGTAATGTGTATTGGGCGCAGAATATATGAAACATTGGACGCAGCATTTAGCAAGTTATTGGACGCATACCTTTGCACTTACCAATTTGCACAGAACTCATGCAAACATTGGACGCATACCTGATGCTTTCAATTGCACTTTGTTATGCTGCTTTATTGGACGATGAATAGTAGACTGAGAACTTGTCCTACTTTGCTTCATTCATCGTGTAACACTTTGTTCTTGTTCTTCTCATTTATCGGACGCAGAACAGTAGATAATGAATTTGTTCCATTCTGTTTCATTGCTTGTGGAACACTTTGTTATTTTCCTTCTTCATTATCGGACGCAGAACAGTGCTTGAGTAACTCTGACTTCATTGGACGCAGAATGTTCAGTTTCATTGGACGCAGAGTTGCACTCTTGCTCATGCTGAACATTGGACTTTTGTCCTTCATATGCATTGGACGCTCACTGAATCTGTTCCTTTGAAAATCATTGGACTCTTACTGCAATTCTGCTTCTCATAAAAACATTGGACTATGCCAGTCTTGCCTTGTAATTATCTTTGGACGATCAGCATTCTGTACCTTTGGTCAAGAACACATCCTGAACATTGGACTTATGACTTATGTTCTGATCATTGGACTTATAAGCATTCTGATCATTGGACGTATGGTTATTCTTGAACATTGGACTTATGTTTTTAATGCCTTCTCATGAATCATTGGACGTATGAAATTGTCCTTGTGCCTTGTACTGAATTATTGGACGCACAACATTACTTGCCTTTGTGCTGAAACATTGGACGCAGAACTCTTCCTTCTGCTCAACCATTGGACGCAGAATTCTTCCTTCTGCTAAAACATTGGACGCAGAATTCTTCCTTCAGCTAAAACATTGGACGCAGAACTTTTGTGTCCATTCCAGTGCCAACATTGTGATGAGCTAGCTTATTGGACGCAGACTGCAATCTTCCTTCAATAAACTTAGTTAGGCAGCATTGTTACACATTGTACAAGCTTAATACATATTGATTATCCTTTGTAAAAACCTTAATACATTTTGTTATCATCAAAACCATAAAATCACTTAGGCAGTTTTTGTATTAAAAACACTTTTAACCAATTTGGTTCCAACAATCTCCCCCTTTTTGATGATGACAAACATTATTAAGTTTTACAAACAATAAAGCATATAAACCCAAAATCAGTCAGCAAAATCAGAAATTTTCTAAGGGGAACTCCCCTTGAGATAAACATCTCAGATTTTCCTTACTCTTCTCCCCCTGAGACTTAGAGTACCTGAAAATTTCTTTTACTCATAAAACAAATATTAGTCCACAAATAGCTTATCAAAATAACATGGTAATAAGACTAATGCAATCAGACTTAATCTTTCTCCCTTTTTGTCAAAATCTTTCTCCCCTTTTAGTCAAGATATAAAAACTTAATCCCATTCTTTCTCCCCCTTTTGTCATCAGGCAAAAAGGTTCATAGAACATCATAGTCCAAAGAGAGTTTTGAAAAGACTTGGAGCTTTTAAAAACAGAATCCTCTTTAAAACTGAAAAACCCTTTTTAGAAACAATCTCCCCATTTTCTTGAAAACAAGAATGATCATCAAACTGAAAGTTACTGCAAAGCATTTGTAAGATACCAACTGTAAAAAAAATATCTTTATGAAAAATAGATTGGACTCAGCGTGGGATGACTAAGATGTGAAAGCTTTTGAGTCTTTAAAAAAAATTTCTAAGTCTCAAATAGACTGTCGTGTCCTGTTGGACTCTAGTCACATTGGACTCAGACTCAACTTAAGCATATTGGACGCTAAACATCAGTCTTTTATAAAGTGCATATTCAAATGCTTCCTTATAAAAATGAATCTATCTACAGATAGGGGTTTTGTAAATATATCTGCCCATTGATTTTCAGTGCTAACAAACTGAATATCAAATGTTCCCTTCTGCACATAGTCACTAATAAAATGATGTTTAATTTCTATATGCTTAGCTCTTGAGTGTAAGATTGGGTTCTTAGATAAATTGATTGCAGCAGTATCATTACACAGAACAGAAATCTTACTCTCGAAAATGTTGTAGTCCTCCAATTGATATTTAATCCATAAGAGCTGAGAACAACAACTTGCTGCAGAGACATATTCAGCTTCGGCTGTTGATAATGCAATTGTGCTTTGTCTCTTGCTTGTCCATGATACTAAATTGGATCCCATAAAATGACATCCTCCACTGGTGCTTTTTCTTTCAAGCCTGTCTCCAGCATAGTCAGCATCACAGAATCCTACTAATCTGTACTCATCCGATTTCTTAAACAACAAACCGAGATTAGTAGTCTCTTTCAGATATCTAAAAATTCTTTTGACAGCAGTCAAATGAGAATCTCTAGGATCTGATTGAAATCATGCACATAAGCATACACTGAACATAATGTCAGGTCTAGATGCAGTAAGATATAAAAGAGCTCCTATCATACCTCTATATACCTTTTGATCTACTTTTTTATCTTTGTCATTCAGGCTCATTATGCAAGTTGGATGCATGGGAGTATTCATGGGTTTGCAATCATCCATTTTGAACTTCTTCAGAAGCTCCTTCGTGTATTTGGACTGATGCACATATATCCCATCTTTAGTCTGTTTCACTTGAAGTCCAAGAAAGAACTTCAACTCTCCCATCATACTCATTTCGAATTCTTTCTGCATTAATTCAGAGAATTCTCCACACAAAGATTCATCAGTAGCACCAAAAATAATATCATCTACATAAATCTGTACTATGATGAAATGTGAGTCTATGGATTTTCTGAAAAGAGTGTTATCAACTTTTCCTCTTGAAAAACCATTTTCCATTAAAAATGAACTCAGTTTTTCATACCAAGCTCGAGGAGCTTGCTTAAGGCCATAAAGAGCCCTTTTCAATTTAAAAACATGATTTGGAAAAGTTTGATCCTCAAAGCCAGGGGGCTGTTCAACATAGACTTCTTCTGTTATTATACCATTCAGAAATGCACTTTTTACATCCATTTGATAAAGCCTCATATCATGTTGGGCAGCAAATGAAAGTAAAATGCGAATGGCTTCAATTCTAGCTACTGGAGCAAAGGTTTCAGTGAAATCAATACCTTCCTGTTGTGAGTAGCCTTGAGCAACTAACCTTGCTTTGTTCCTCACAACATTACCTTCTTCGTCCAGCTTATTTCTGAATACCCATTTGGTTCCAATAATGGACTTATCATCAGGTGGGGCTACCAGAGTCCAAACATCATTTCTTTTGAACTGATTCAGCTCCTCCTGCATTGCTAAAATCCATCCTTCATCCAACAGGGCTTCATCTATATTCTTTGGCTCCAATTCAGAGATGAATGCTACATCAGTTTGCTCTCTGAATGTGGACCTTGTTCTGACTTTATCATCTGCATTTCCAATAATTTGATCTTCAGGATGATAAGTCTTAAAATGCCAGCTTTTACCACCTGCAGTATTGGACGCATGACTGTCTCCTGCGTCTGGTCCATCTTCTTCAATCTTGATTGATCATCCTTCACCTCCTGGTTGTATTCTCATATCTGCAAGAGAATCACTTAGCTCTGACAGATCATTGTCAGGCTTTTTGTCATTGAATTTAACGTGAATTGACTCTTCAACAGTCAAGGTTCTTGAGTTGTAAACTCGATATGCCTTGGAAGTTTCAGAATAATCCAGAAAAATTCCATTATCAATTTTAGAGTCAAATTTACCAAGTTGATCCTTGGTGTTAAGAAAAAAACACTCACATCCGAAAGGATGAAAATATGAAATGTTGGGTTTTCTTCCTTTCCACAATTCATAAGGAGTCTTTTTCAGTATAGGCCTTATATAAATTCGGTTTTGCAAATAACATGCTGTGTTTAAGCTTCAGCCCAAAACCTCTTAGAGGTTGAGTGATCATTGAGCATAGTCCTGGCCATCTCTTGTAAAGATCGATTTTTCCTCTCTACTACACCATTTTGCTGTGGTGTTCTAGGTGCAGAGAAATTGTGAAGGATTATTCTCTTCATAGAATATCTGAAAGTTTGCATTTTCAAACTCACCTCCATGATCACTTCGAATGGAGTTGATACAAACTCCTTTCTCAGTTTGGACTCTTTTACAAAATATGGTGAATACTTTAAAAGACTCATCCTTGTGTGCTAGGAATTTAACCCATGTCCATCTAGTATAATCATCAACTATAACAAGTCCATATTTCTTTCCACTCAAAGAAGCAGTTTGTGTTGGTCCAAACAAATCCATATGTAAAAGTTCTAAAGGTCTAGAAGTGGAAACAATGTTTTTAGAATCAGAAGAGTTTTTCACTTGTTTCCCATTCTGACATGCTTCATAGAGAACCTCAGATTTGTACACAAGATTTGGAAGTCCTCTTACGAGGCTATGCTTATTAAGCTTTGAGATGGTTCTCAAGCTTGCATGACCAAGCTTCTTGTGCCATATCCATTGTTCATTATTTAAAGAAATGAAACATGAGACATTCTGTTTGGACAGATTTTCGAAATCAATTTTATAAACATTGTCCTGCCTCTTTGCTTGAAAAAGAATGGACTTATCAGAATTTCTGACTATACATTTATCCTTGTCAAAGGAAACATCACATCCACTGTCACACAATTGACTTATGCTAAGTAGATTATGTTTGAGTCCTTCAACCAATAAAACATTTTTAATAGTAGGAAAAGGATGTTTACCAATTTTACCGATTCCAACTATTCTACCTTTCTGGTCACCTCCAAATGTGACCCAGCCCTTTGTTCTAGACTTGAGGTCTTGGAACATAGACCTTTCTCCCGTCATGTGTCGTGAGCACCCACTGTCCAGGTACCATGACTGGTGTTGCTTTCCTCCCATTAAGCAAATCTGCAACAGGAATGATCATGTTCTTAGGTACCCAGATTTTCTTGGGTCCTTTCATGTTAGTCCTTGGCCTGCGTCCAGGCTTGTTCCATTTATTATGGAAGCATGTCGATGTGACATGTCCAGCCTTTCCACAGTATCCACAATATATATTAAACTTTGATGGACTCTTGGAAAACTTTGGTTTCAGTTTTTCATAACCCAAACCAGTTTTGTCAGAAGGTTTTCTCTGAATTTTTAAAATTTGATCAAGCTTTTCAGAGCTACTGACAAATCTAGACAATCGTCCAGTGAGTTCATTTACTTCTTGTTGAAGTACTTGTACTTCACAGGAAGTACTGGACTCAGAATCCTTTGGAGATTCATCTTTTGGTTGACTTACTTGAAGTCTTAACTTTTCATTTTCTGATTTAAGTACTTTGTTTTCTGAAGAAAGCTTTTCAAAATCTTTTGTTATAAGAGAAAATTTTTTCTTTAAAGACCTGTACTCATCAAATAGAATGGATGAATCTCTAAGAAGCTCATCAAAATTATTTCTTAATTCAGAGTAAGAAATTACCTAATCTTCGTCTTCACTTTCAACTGAGGAGAGTCCTGCCATTAGACACAGATTTGCCTCTTCCTTATCCTCATCATCAGAGGAATCATCGAGGTCTTCCCATGTTGCCATGAGACCTTTCTTCTTCTTGAAGACTTTCTTCTTTGTCTTCTCGGCCTCAGGACAGTCTGCCTTGTAGTGGCCTGGTTTCCTGCATCCATAGCACACCACTAGACTTTCCTCCTTTTGCTCAGCTTCCTTCTATGGAAATCTTCTGTTGAATTGCTTCCTTCTGAAGCCACCCTTCTTTTTCCACATAGACTTTATTTTCCTGGAGCTGAAGGAGAGTTGATCATCATCTGAGCCTTCTTCTCCTTCTGAGCTGCATGATTCTTCATCAGAATCATTTGCCTTCAAGGCTTTTGAGGTGCTCCCTTTTTTAGCTTTAAGAGCAATGGACTTTGCCCTTTTTTCGATTCCCTCTTCATTCAGCTCAAGCTCATGTACTTTCAATGAGCCTAGAAGATTTTCTAAAGCAAGAGTGGAAAGATCCCTTGCTTCTTGTATTGCTGTAACTTTGGGTCTCCACTGTCTGAGCAGACTCCTCAAAATCTTCCTTACATGTTCCTGGGTTGTGTAGACTTTCCCCAAGGATCTCAGGTTGTTGGTAATAGTTTGGAATCTTCCAAACATTTGATCAATGGACTCTTGTTTTTCCATCTTAAATAGTTCATATTGATGAACTAGTATGCTTATCTTAGATTCACGAACCTGAGATGAGCCTTCATGTGCCAAGGCCAGAGTGTCCCACACACTACTAGAAAACATGTGTTTAGTGACCGAAAAAATTCAGTCACCGTAGAGACCGATTTAGTGACCAATTTTGAAGATTTTTAAAAAAATAGTTTAATTTGGTCGTACATAAGCTTTAGAGACCGAATTAGTGACCGATTATCATTAGAGACCGATTTTTCGGTCACTAATTAGAGACCGAATTTTTGGTCACTAATTAGTGACCGATTTAGTGACCGAAATTAAAAGATTGTACTGTAAACAATTTAGTGACCGATTTTTCGGTCTCTAATTAGTGACCGATTTTTCGGTCACTAATTAGTGACCGATTTAGTGACCGAAATGAAAAGATTGTACTGTAAACAATTTAGTGACCGATTTTTCGGTCTCAAATTAGTGACCGATTTTTTCAGTCACGATTTAGTGACCGAATTAAAAGTTTGTACTATAGACAATTTAGTGACCGATTTTTCAGTCACTAATTAGAGACCAATTTTTCGGTCACTAATTAGTGACCGATTTAGTGACCGAATTTACAAGTTTGTACTGTATAGAATTTAGCGACCGATTTTTCGGTCGCTAATTAGTGAAAATTCGGTCACTAATTAGTGACCGATTTAGTGACCGAATTTAGAAGCTTGTACTATATTGAATTTAGCGACCGATTTTAATCGGTAGCTAATTAGTGACCGATTTAGTGACCGAATTTAAAATTTTTAAATTTTTTTATTTAGTTTCACTATTTTTTTAATTGGTTATTTAATATGATTTTAATTGTTTAATTAGAAATCTTAATGTGATTATATATTTTTTTTATTAATTAATTTTAATATAATTCTTTAATGTAATATATAATTAAAAAAAACTAAATCCGAAATAATGGATTTGGAAATAACAGGACAGAGAACCTCAAACACCCACCTACACGATGCGCACAATTTCACCTCCCACATCACACATAACACATACCCACTCACTAAACTAAACACACGCACTGCATACCCTTTAGAAATCAGAAAAAAAAAAACAGAAATTGAAACAGGAAGAGAGAAGTCAGCGTTTCTGTGTTCTTTCCTTCAAACTCCATCTTTGCTTTTCTCTCCAAAACCTCAAACTCCAAACCCTCAACCTCAAAACCACCGTCGAGCACTCCGACGTCCCACCCCAAACCCTCTCCCTCTGTTCGTTCAAGCACCACCGCGTCACTGGCACACCCCCACCGCATCGCACTCCCAAACCCTTGTTCGTGAGGCACCGTTCGTTCGTTCAGTGAGTTTGTTCGTGAGGCACACTGCCACCGAGTCCCACTCCCAAAATCTCCTTCGAGCACTGCCACGTCCTCTGACACCGCCACCGTTACTCTCACTCCGCCATTGTCAAGGTTGTTCTCTGCTCTTTAACAAGTCCGCCCTCTTCCCGCTTTAATAATGCTTGTCTCTGAACTAGCATTTTGCCTCTGGCGTCCTGGTGGTACTAGTTGGAACCAAATCGAGTAAGTACCTAAAAAGCAAAAACATTTGAAAAGAAAATAAAAATTATTTTCATTAAAATTAATGACATTTCTAATATTACCATTCATGAAGTGTACACTTTAAAGTCTACCAAGTACTAACTAGTTCAAGCTTCTCTATATAAAAACTGTATAAGTTCTTCAGGCTTAAACCTAGGATAAGAGCTAACTGAGATTCTATCTACTGTTACTATTCTGTTGGCCTTGGTGGTTGCCTTCTTTGGATTGTTACTCCTGGTTGCTTCTGGTTTGTTGGAGGTTCTGAAATTCTGCTGGTTTTGTTTGGTGTATTTATTGAGGGCCTTACCATGTACTTTTTCTTGAGTTCTGCTAAAATTGATGCTGTTAGTATGCAGTTTGGGTGGTTGTCCTTGCTAGCACAATCTGTTTAGTGTTCAGGTGATAGTTGTAATACTTAGCCATGTTACTGATTGTTTAAACTTTACAAACTCATTTGTCACAAAAACTTTCTAAAGGTTGCCATTCATGTTAAATGGTCATTATTATTTTATTTCTTTGGACTTCTATTTAGCTTCATTGCTCCTTTTGTTTGTTTCTTTGTCGGTATTGCTACTTGTACATATATAAAGTTTATGCTCTTAGAATTTTCACCTGCAGTTCAGGATATCAATCAAGTACAGAAGTGATTATAGGCTACTCATGCCTTTGGAATTTAATTTTTAACAAACCTGTTCTCCTATAAGTTATGCTTTTGTTTGTTTCTTTTGTTCTTGCTACTTTTTATTTGTTTAGCTTTCGGTTAGGTGAAGTCATTTTCATTTTGTTGGTGGTCCTTTGTGCAGTGTGTTTAATTGGCGTGGCAGTGCATTGAATTATGCTAATATATTCTGAGCTTGCCTATGCTCGTATCTAGACCTTTTTGAACAAGGGTAAGCTTTAACTTCTATAAAGTTTGATTATTTTTTTGTGAATTTCATGTACATTTAGAAACTTCCTCTCTTTTTTCTGAACCCTTGCTTTTTTTTTTGTCTCTGTAGAACACTCCAGGGGTGTAGTTGCTGTTGAGTTGAGTACTTATTGGTCCTTATTGTGAGTAGTATGCTTTGGATTGTTTAAGTTTCTCATGTTTTGTTTTATTCTATTATTGTAGCTCAACGTGTTTTATTCTATTTTGCTGGCAGGGCCCTGTTTTAAGGGTCTTAGTCTATCTCTACATTACCTTGTCCCTTGTCTTGTGTAAAACTCATATGAGAGGATTGATTCCCTACTTCAAGTCTTTCTTTTGTATTCAGGATTTGAGAACACCATCTGTTCCATCTTGTCATGCTTGCATGGTATGCTTGATGTGTCCTTGGATTGTGCTTACTGCATCTAATCTTGATATCTCCCAATGAATGAAGAATTAACCTAACTTTTTGGACATTGCAGTGATGAAGCAATTGCTACATTTGTGGAGACTGCTGGAGAGTCCTTGAAAGAACTTTCACTTAATAACATTAAGAAGGTACGTTGTTTTTAGTTAACAAGTAATTTTTGCGCTGATTCCATATCAGTAACTAATCTCCTTAAAGCTTATGCTATTAGGTGAAGGTTCATTATGGTTCTTATTTGTGTTGTTCTTCAGCTTTGAGCCAGAGTTCTGATATAACTAGTTCCATTCTTTTCTTCCTTAACACTTATGGTTATTTTATGATTTGGTAGGCTGCGACCCGAGGTTTTGGGTTAAAGATATTACTAGAAATTTCCTAACAAAACTATTTACATCTTTCTTACAGTGAAAAATTTGGTCATTAGTAGATTTTGTCATTACTTTCTCAATTGAGTTGGTTAGATTGTAAAATTATCTCTAGTCAATATTAGGCTTATGAATTTATGCCTTCGGATCTCTTTCTTCCTTCAATTTGCTGAATAAAAATGTCTAGCTGTTTGTGTAGCTTTTGGATCCTAATGCCATTTCCGTACCATGTGTTTGATTCACTAATTCTCTTGTGATTTGTCATGAGATAGTTCATACGAATTTCATCGTGTATTCAAATTATTCTATGCAGCACAACTATTATCTACCTTTAAGTATAAAGGGACCTTTCCTTTTGCTTGTGTTCCTCTAAAACGTCCCCTATCTTATTGCACAACAAAGCTTTAGATGCTCACACATACTGACAGATATCTATCCATCTATATATAATTATGTGTGTGTAAGTGATACCACAGAAAATGCATGCCCACCTATGCAAGGTTTTATTAACACTTACAATTACAAACTTAAAAGGTAGGTTTTTCAGTAAAGGTTCGCTTGCTTCCTTTTTTGTTTACTAAATTTATGTATTGTACCTGGTGATCAATTTCTAATTTATTTGATTGTTCAAAGTATTACTAATTACTAATATCATTGAAAAATTACTAATATGATAATTCAAACAGTGAATTTATACTGCACAGGATTACTAATATCATTATCTAGACTCCAAAGGTTCTGAGTGTAGACACCCAATTTTGTCCGGATTCTTAATTATTTTCAAAAATTCCAAAAAAAAAAGGAAAAAGAAAGAAAACGCCGTGCCTCCACCATAATCTCCATGCACTGCCTACACCCTAGCCGCGCCCCCAAAGAAGAAAAGGATGGTGGGCGCGGAATCAGCTCCGCATGTCCACCGTAAGTGTCCGTGCACCTCGCCACATGTTAGCAACGTCCCTTTTTGGAGAGGCTGAAACACTTAAGCGCGTGACAAGACTGAGTATCCACCGTAGCGTTCATACGCCCCCACGCACCATAACATCCACTCAAATCTCATCTTCACCCAGCTCACCGTGCAACCTTCTCTCCGAATTTTTCTCCACCTTCAGCTTTTAACTCCCCTTCAACTCCACATCCAACCGGTTATTCCCAAAAATATCTCATCCAATTTCCTCAAATCTCTCCACTACAGCATTATCTTCCCAAGATTTCAGCACTACTTCCCCTCACCTCACACAGCAAAGTTTCATTATAAAATGATAGACACGGTTGGAATAAAGGGGGGGGCAGATTTTTCTGGAAAAGGAAAAAACACACTGTGTGAGAATGAAACACTGTTGAAAAAAGAAGAGAAAACAGAGGGAGGAACACGGTGGAGTGTTGAACTTCTGAAAGTGAAGCACCTGTTGGAAGAGAGGAGCACGGTTGTTCGAAATTAAGGGAGGATCCAGCTAGCAAAGTGGTCTCCATTCGAAAGAGAAGGAAAGAAAGTCAACCTTTGATTTTCTGCTTTACGTTGCTGTGAAGAGGTAAGTCCCTTTAACTCATTTTTTCTTGCATCATGAATTGAGGTATGCTGGCTGAAGCAAAACGGGTTCTATATCTGTCGATCTATACGGTATGTGCACCATTCCCACAGCCTTGTAAGAAACAATGATAGCCAAGAAATGAATTAAGGGAAAATTATCTACCACCAAGAACCGCAGAGCAGCAACCCATGGTCTTTGTGGGTGCAGTGCACCTTTCCTTTTTTCTTGGTCAAAATGCACCTTTCCCTTTAATTAATGTAATTGGTTTCTTTTCAGGTTATGCCTTTTAGATTAATAGGCCCGTAGTCGTTGTTATATAATATAATAACATATTGTTTAACTTTTGTACATAAGCCTTGATATTGGTTCCTGATTGTCATGCCTTTTTTTTTATATACTAAGCTAAGGTTAGAAATAAAAACGAAAGAGGGAACGTGAAAGCATCATAATTGGAACAGTGTTTTTTTAATTGAGATTCAGCGTGAAAGGAGATTAACTCTTTGGCTCCAGCAAATACAATACACGCGACCAAAAAAAAAAAGGCAAAAACAATACAACGAAGAATGTCATATGGAGTCATTAATGTCCCTGTTTGTTTTGCAAAAAATGTGTTATAAAATTGGGATTAGTTTGAGCATGACGCACTACTAATCTCATAATTTTTTGGAAGCACTTGAGTTATGAAAGCTTAGTAATTTCCGTCATTTTCTAAAGTTTGGGTTAGTTTGAGCAAGATGCACTACTAATCCATAAATTTTCGGAGCTCTGCCTGAGACATGACGACTTGGCAAACTTCACCAAAAATATTTTCAAAACCATTTGAACCAAGAACTACGTAAGCTTTGAATTCCTCGTTGCACCCGAGGATACGTAGGAGCAGGTATTAATCCTGTCAAGCCCAAAAATAATTTCTCAACATTTTCTCTTTAAAAATCAAATTCCCAAAAAACAAACAAAAATACTTTTTTAATCTGATAATGAGGGTAAAATAAATTTTTAAAGTTAACGTAATTTGCACATTTAATTAAGGGTAACCGTTTTTTAACAGACGATGTAGGGTGCTGATACCTTCCCTACCCGTAACCGACTCCCGAATCTTAAATCTCTATCGTAGACCATTTTTTGGGTTTTTCTAAGGTTTTCCAATTTTTAATAAATCTTAGTGGCGACTCCATTGACCGTCAAAAATCCAGTCGCGATAGCTGGCGACTTCACTGGGGACGATTAGAGAGTCAAGCCTAATTAGTTAAATGTGCAAAGTTGCTTACTTTATTTATTTGTTTTACCCTCTTTTTATTTTTCGTGTTTTATTGTGAATATATCCTATGTATGATTGTCTGACTATTGTTAGGATAGAAAATATGTGAGTATGTCATGTGTTGTTTCTTATTTTGCAGCTTGGGTAGTTTTGCCTCCGTCACACACTCACCTACACTTTTCTCACACACATGAGTGGGGCCCTATTCCCGGGTCTGTGTGCAGCTTAGGGAGTGAGAGATTGTTAGTGGTAGTCATTTTGGGATCCACTTCCTACTTGGCTATCACGAGAATCTCGCCTAGAGTTTGTCTCTCTCGTCGATACTACGCATCTGGTAGCTTGACTATCGTTGTGATTCGTATCCCGATTGAGGCCTTGGCTCTAGGGACCTATGAAAGCGAGTGATTAGAACTACCCATGAGATCTTTCACAAGTTAGAGAACCCGTAGATCCTTAGGTAGAGCTCCTCCAAGTTAGAAAATACCCATTTAGGACACAAAAGGGGGGCATCCTACCTACTCTTTTTTTCATTAACATTCTATCATTTCTCTTTTCAAAACTCAATACTTTTTTCGCATCGAGTTATAAAAAAAAAATCATTCATCCTACATATTTCATGTTGTCATTTTCAACATTGGCATGCATTTGCATTATTTTTCATTTTATTTCCTTTGGATAAGTTTGCTAGAGAACCATAAAAAATGATTGATTGGCTGTAAGAGAAAAAGAAATGAAAAAAACTAGTGCATTCTATATTATTTTTTAGGCTTAGTACCTTTGAGCATGACGTTCTAGAGAAAAGCCTAAATAATCAGTCTGAGATACTTGTGGTCAAGCAATGGATTTTTATGGTTCTCCAGCAAAAATAAATAGAGAATAAAAAAGGGGGCATGATATTTTCATTCATTCATTCATTCATTTGCATTGCAACAACTCATAAATATTTTGGAACAGAAAAAGTTAAAAAGAACAAAATTGATTCCTCGACATCCCTATCGGACACGCGTCCAAGCCTGAGTCATGGATGAAACAGAGATGAAAGAAGACATCAATCAGCTGAAGAAGCAAATGGCCAAGATCCAAGAGACCCTGGAGAAACTGACCACAGCTGGTGTCGGCCCCTCCACGGTGAACGAAGAAGAGCCTCAAGGGCCCCCCTATCCACATGGATTTGGCCCAATGCATTATCCACCTGGGGTGACGCCACTTATTATGTACGCTGGAGGTTAATCGAACCCACAATATCAGTGGCCACCTTATGGACTTCCCGCCGGCTACACGCCGCCTGTGATGGTGCATCCTCCAGTGACAGATCCGCCCCATGCCCATGCACAAACCTCTGTCATGCCCCTGGTATCTGATGCCAGTACTGGACAGCCACAAGCTCAACCGGTTGTCTCAGCTCCCATCCCGCATGTCGCGGCGTCCATACCTGTTCAGGAGAATGGCATTGCCACAACAATACATGCTACCCAAGGGCCACCTGGACACCCTCATCAGGTTGTGGGCGGTTCCACTCCACATCTTCCCAGCAAAGAGTCGAAAACCCAGGAGAAGTGGCAAGCCATTGAAGATAGACTCAAAGCAGTCGAAGGGGCCAGCCATGGGCTTGCTGACGCCTATGACCTCTGTCTTGTTCTGAATCTAGTAATTCCGCCGAAATTCAAAGTGCCTGACTTTGATAAGTATAAAGGGACCACTTGCCCAAAGAGCCATCTAACCATGTACTGTAGAAAAATGGCTGCACATGCACATGATGACAAGTTGCTAATCCACTTCTTTCAAGATAGTTTGATTGGGACAGCTCTGAACTGGTACAATCATCTTGATCGTGCTCGTATTCGATGCTGGAATGATTTAAGTGATGCCTTCCTAAAGCAATATAAGTACAATCTTGACATGGCCCCAGATAGATTGGAGTTGCAAAGTATGGTGAAGCGGGATGTTGAGACATTCAAGGAGTACGCTCAACGGTGGAGAGAGTTAGCTGCTCAAGTAGACCCTCTTCTAACTGAGAGAGAGATTACCTCATTGTTTATAGATACTCTTCATTCACCTTATTATGATTTGATGATTGGGTGTATGTCCTCAAATTTCTCAGATATGGTCACCATTGGAGAAAGGGTAGAGAGTGGTATAAGGAGCGGAAAGATTGCTCTTGAACTGGATGAAGTGACAGATGAGAAAGAATGAGAAACTCATGTCGTGATGGCGAGCCCAGGAAAATATAACTCAGAGAGATCCAGGCCAAAAAGCTTCCATTGAAGATGAGCATGTTGCTGATGAAGAAACTAATCTGGTTCTCCCATGCTCTATGTGTCAAGAGCTTGGAAATTGGAAGATCACGAGTTTCTTATGGTTTTCATTTCTCTTTCAAAATAATTGTAGCGCAAACCCTTTGGCTCTGCCCAAGGCCTTAGGATAACATAAATAAATGGGCTCGCATGTTTCCGTTCAATGTCAGTTATTCAATAAAATGCACTTTGAACTTTCCCTTCATTGTACTTCCTTCTCTCATTTCCATTCATACTTCAAAATATTCCATCTGAAAATGACAGTGCTAGTATCTCATCATATATTCATGCCAACGACAAAAATGAAGCCAATGTTGAACCTCCCCGACAATCAATGAGGTTAGCTGAGCAAGAAAGCAAGGACAAGCTTGGACTAGATGCTACCATAGCTGAGGCGTACCCACCAGTTAACCTTAGGCCAAGCAGGATGAGGTCGTACATCTCATTGAAGGTCAGAGAAAAAAGAATGGCCCGTTAGGTTGGAAACTCATAAGGGCAACCTAAGCAAAATTGGGGCACAAAAAGAGGAGCAAGTGTGCAACATTTCCTCAAGTTTTGTCCTAAAATTAAATTGTAAGAAAATGGGCAATCATGATTTGAGATGAAGTTTGGCCATTTTTCTCTATCCTATAATTGATAAAATTATCCTTTGCTACCCACTTTGAGCCTGAAAAAATATATTTTCTTTCAATCAACCCAGACAAGGATCATCCCTATATCAGAATTAGCATGGTGCTTGCATCAATTTCATTCAGTTCATGAGAGCATCAAAGCAAAAATTAGAAAAAGGAAATCAAAACAAAAAAGAAAAGAAAATTGACAGAAAGAATCAAAAGAAATATCAAGAAATTTGGAGATGGTGCCTCATGTTGTACAAAATGCATCATTGAGTTAAAGATCCTTTGTCGTAATTAACCTTTAAACACTCATTTGAGCTTTTTATACCGATTCTTTCATAACCCTTTCAACCACAGCCACGTTACAAGCCTAATAAAGTCCATTCTGATCAAGGATTGATTGCTGGTATTTTCTTACAACTTTAATTCTAAGACAATACAATGTGATTCATTCAAAATTGTTAGTACGTTTGCTCCAAAGCTAGAGAAAAACAAAAAGAAAAGAGAAGAAGAAAGCTCGCTAGGTTGAAAACCTAAAAAGGCAACCTAGGCAAAAGTTAGAGCGACCTGGTGGGTTGAAAACGAGAGCAGCCCAGACAAAAGTTAGGGTCTACAAAAGTGAAATTGTTGGGGTTGCATGAAGAGAGTTAGGCCTCCTGACTGGGACAAATCGAGTATTTTCAAAGCAAACAAAATGGGGCAATTGATGTATTCAATAGCTGTTCGTTGGGTGTTCATAATCATAAGCATGAGAAACTAGCACTGATTCATCTTCAAAAATGCTATCTAGCAACCAAAGACTTTTCATTCTCCCTGTAGATATCATTTCCTTTCTAAAATGTCACTCTTTTTTATCCCTGATTATTGACATACTTCTACCTCTTGATTCAAGGTGTTATTTTGTTGAAATGTGAAACATGTGACAATATCCAAGAGTGTTACAATTATTGTGAGGGTTTTGTAAAATCACAAGAAACTCGGTGAATCCTTAATGAAAAAGCTCAGTGCATGATACCAGATAATGTCTTCGTAGCAACCAGCATAAAAGGTGTTCATACCGGATAACTAAGCTGGGAAAAACTGAGACGCTGGGGCAAGTCAACAATTGAGTTCTCATCCAAACTGGATTCTTAAGATGTCCAAACCGATAGGGATTGAGGAATTAAAAGAAAAAATAAGTAGTCAAGCAATGTTTTCACCTCAAGTTTTTTGCATCAACCATGCATCATATATCTTCAATTAGGCTTGCACCTCGCATGCACATCATATATGCATCTTAAACACAAAATTTCGTTCTTTACAAGTCGGGAAGCTAACCCGCACCTTTAACTTTTTTGCAATTTAATTTCTGTCAAAGCCCAGTACCTGCCTGGCACTAGTTTTTATTTTCTGTCAAAAGCCCAGTACCTGCCTGGCACCAACTTTAATTTTTCTGTCCAAAGCCCAGTACCTGCCTGGCACCAGTTTTTATTTTCTGTCAAAAGCCCAGTACCTGCCTGGCACCAACTTTAATTTTTCTGTCCAAAGCCCAGTACCTGCCTGGCACCAATTTTTATTTTCTGTCAAAAGCCCAGTACCTGCCTGACACCAACTTTAATTTTTCTGTCCAAAGCCCAGTACCTGCCTAGCACCAGTTTTTATTTTCTGTCAAAAGCCCAGTACCTGCCTGGCACCAACATCAACTTTAACTTTCCTGTCTTAAGCCCAGTACCTGTCTGGCACCAACTTTGTTTTTCTGTCGAAAGCCCAGTGCCTGCCTGGCACTGACTCAAAAGCCCAGTATCTGCCTGTCACTCATTTTTTTTCTTGCCAAAGACGAGAATCAGAACCCCCACATTTGCTAATTCAGGCAAAGTTGGGTTCTCACTCCATACTGACCCGTGTGTAGGTAATAAGATGAAACACAAGAAGGGGGGGTTGAATTGTGTTTCTAAGCTTTTAAAACTTTTCGCAAAAGTTGGACGCTGGCTGTTAAAAACTTTGGACGCACAGCTTGGTTCAAATATTGGACGCACAGTGTTTTCTGAAATATTGGACGCACAGAATGCTAAAACACTGGACGCACAAAAATGTGAAATATTGGACGCACAAAAGATTGGACGCTGAGGCTTTCCCTCTTGGTTTAAAAAAACTTGTTTTCTTTGTGCGATTTGAGGTGTATGAAAAACTTGTTTAAACAAAATCAATTCAATCCCCTTGGTTAGTAATAAACACAAATATAAAAGGAGATAAAGGAAAGAAGAAATAACACAAGTTTTTATACTGGTTCACCCTTTCCTAAGAGCTACGTCCAGTCCCCTCAAACTAGAGAGATTTCACTATCAACCTGATAGAATACAAGTATTCTTTGCACACAGCCTCTTCAGGCTAAAACCCAAGTATTCTTTGCACACAGCCTCTCCAGGCTAAAACCCAAGTATTCTTTGGACGCAGCCTCTTCAGGCTAAACCCCAAGTATTCTTTGAACACAGCCTCTTCAGGCTAAACAACTCAGCAGAGTTTTGATACAAGTGCTGTCTAACTCACACAAGTGAGGATATGAAATCTAAAGCACTTTGAGAGTTAAGCAAACTCTCTTTTACAAGAAGATAAAGAAATACAAGACTTTTAATACAGAGTATAAAAGATTGCACAGCAGTTCAGCTCTTTCTTTTTCGTTTTCAGTCACTTGTATTCTTCTTCTTGCTTCTCGGTATTTATAGGCTTTGATGAAGCTTCAGACTTGTTCTTCGAATAGCTCAGCTTCAGCCTTCATAAATATTACCGTTCCCTAATAGCATTTAATGCTATTTTCCCGTTGCTCTGAGGAGATCTACTTCATTGTGCATGTCTGCGTTTCTTTCTCCCAAATCAGAAGCAACCTGTACTCAAAGTCTCAATTGTACAGTGGTTAATAATAATATCTTATTGAGACAGAGAGAATACACTGTGTAAAGCAGAAAGGTGTGTTCAGAGATCTATAGAGTAGTTAAAAGTACATTCTCTCTCTTAGTACACTTTCCACAGTACTTTATGCTTTTCAGAAGTACATTCACACACGTTGACAAAGATGTACAGAAAGCATTGTGTACAGCTATTTATTTCAAATCATTTGCTCAATAAATATGTTTCATATTAAATGCATGAGCAGTAAATAGCATGTAATGGACTCTGCGTTTTGGACGCAGCATATAGAATCTATTGGACGCATACCTTTGTACTTACCAATTTGCACAGAACTCATGCAAACATTGGACGCATACCTGATGCTTACCAATCTATTCCATTTGAATGCAAGGCAGTATTGGACTTTTGCCATTTCCATTGGACGCAAAGTTGATTGTTGTACATTTGTTCTTCTGCTTCATTGGACGCAGAACAATTGTTTGATGTACCTTTGTCAATCTGCTTCCTTGTGCTCCATTGGACGCAAAGCAATATTGTTGTCCTTCTTATTTATTGGACGCAGAACAGTGCTTGAGTAACTCTGACTTCATTGGACGCAGAGCAGTTCTTTTGTTTGTTCAGTTTCATTGGACTCTTACTGCAATTCTGCTTCTCATACAAACATTGGACTCTGCCAGTATTGCCTTGTTCTTATCATTGGACTTATGCCAGTCTTGCTCTATTGGACGCTTACTGATTCTGCTTCTTTGGAAAACATTGGACGCAGAAAGTAGCGTGTCTTCAAGACTTGATTTCTTCTACTTCTGCGATTCTGCTTCTTCAGAAGACATTGGACGCAGAACTTTGTTCTTGCCTTGTGCTCAAACATTGGACGCAGAATTCTTCCTTCTGCTCAAGCATTGGACGCAGAATTCTTTCTTCTGCTCAAACATTGGACGCTGGACGCAGAATTCTTCCTTCTGCTCAAACATTGGACGCAGAACTTTTGTGTCCATTTCAGTGCCAACATTGGACGCAAAACTCTTGTGTCCATTCCAGTGCCAACATTGGACGCAAGGCTCACTTTGAATGCCAGCCAATGTCATGAAGAGCTTATTGGACGCAGACTGCAATCAGCTTAGTTAGTGCAGCATTTATTCATTGTACAACTTAATACAAATTGATTATCCTTTGTAAAAACCTTAATACATTTTGTTATCATCAAAACCATAAAATCACTTAGGGAGTTTTTGTATTAAAAACACTTTTAACCAATTTGGTTCCAACACCGTGAACTTCCGAACAAAATTAGAGTTCATATCTTTACTTATCTCTTACTTTAATAATATGAAAACTAACATTTTCATATTCTTTAGTAAAACATAAGTAAAGAGGGGCAGCTGTAGACACCCAATTTTGTCCGGATTCTTAATTATTTTCAAAAATTCCAAAAAAAAAAGGAAAAAGAAAGAAAATGCCGTGCCTCCACCATAATCTCCATGCACTGCCTACACCCTAGCCGCGCCCCCAAAGAAGAAAAGGAAGGTGGGCGCGGAATCAGCTCCGCATGTCCACCGTAAGTGTCCGTGCACCTCGCCACATGTTAGCAACGTCCCTTTTTGGAGAGGCTGAACCACTTAAGCGCGTGACAAGACTGAGTATCCACCGTAGCGTTCATACGCCCCCACGCACCATAACATCCACTCAAATCTCATCTTCACCCAGCTCACCGTGCAACCTTCTCTCCGAATTTTTCTCCACCTTCAGCTTTTAACTCCCCTTCAACTCCACATCCAACCGGTTATTCCCAAAAATATCTCATCCAATTTCCTCAAATCTCTCCACTACAGCATTATCTTCCCAAGATTTCAGCACTACTTCCCCTCACCTCACACAGCAAAGTTTCATTATAAAATGATAGACACGGTTGGAATAAAGGGGGAGCAGATTTTTCTGGAAAAGGAAAAAACACACTGTGTGAGAATGAAACACTGTTGAAAAAAGAAGAGAAAACAGAGGGAGGAACACGGTGGAGTGTTGAACTTCTGAAAGTGAAGCACCTGTTGGAAGAGAGGAGCACGGTTGTTCGAAATTAAGGGAGGATCCAGCTAGCAAAGTGGTCTCCATTCGAAAGAGAAGGAAAGAAAGTCAACCTTTGATTTTCTGCTTTACGTTGCTGTGAAGAGGTAAGTCCCTTTAACTCATTTTTTCTTGCATCATGAATTGAGGTATGCTGGCTGAAGCAAAACGGGTTCTATATCTGTCGATCTATACGGTATGTGCACCATTCCCACAGCCTTGTAAGAAACAATGATAGCCAAGAAATGAATTAAGGGAAAATTATCTACCACCAAGAACCGCAGAGCAGCAACCCATGGTCTTTGTGGGTGCAGCGCACCTTTCCTTTTTTCTTGGTCAAAATGCACCTTTCCCTTTAATTAATGTAATTGGTTTCTTTTCAGGTTATGCCTTTTAGATTAATAGGCCCGTAGTCGTTGTTATATAATATAATAACATATTGTTAAACTTTTGTACATAAGCCTTGATATTGGTTCCTGATTGTCATGCCTTTTTTTTTATATACTAAGCTAAGGTTAGAAATAAAAACGAAAGAGGGAACGTGAAAGCATCATAATTGGAACAGTGTTTTTTTAATTGAGATTCAGCGTGAAAGGAGATTAACTCTTTGGCTCCAGCAAATACAATACACGCCACCAAAAAAAAAAAGGCAAAAACAATACAACGAAGAATGTCATATGGAGTTGTTTTGCAAAAAATGTGTTATAAAATTGGGATTAGTTTGAGCATGACGCACTACTAATCTCATAATTTTTTGGAAGCACTTGAGTTATGAAAGCTTAGTAATTTCCGTCATTTTCTAAAGTTTGGGTTAGTTTGAGCAAGACGCACTACTAATCCATAAATTTTCGGAGCTCTGCCTGAGACATGACGACTTGGCAAACTTCACCAAAAATATTTTCAAAACCATTTGAACCAAGAACTACGTAAGCTTTGAATTCCTCGTTGCACCCGAGGATACGTAGGAGCAGGTATTAATCCTGTCAAGCCCAAAAATAATTTCTCAACATTTTCTCTTTAAAAATCAAATTCCCAAAAAACAAACAAAAATACTTTTTTAATCTGATAATGAGGGTAAAATAAATTTTTAAAGTTAACGTAGTTTGCACATTTAATTAAGGGTAACCGTTTTTTAACGGACGATGTAGGGTGTTGATACCTTCCCTACCCGTAACCGACTCCCGAATCTTAAATCTCTATCGTAGACCATTTTTTGGGTTTTTCTAAGGTTTTCCAATTTTTAATAAATCTTAGTGGCGACTCCATTGACCGTCAAAAATCCAGTCGCGATACTGAGCAATAATTTAGTGCATATAGTGAGATTCATACGTGACTTGTGCGTGATTTAATTGTGTTATATTCATATTCCTTGTATGTTCTGCTAAAAATAATAATTTATCTGTAATCTTCCTGTTTCCTTGTTTGCCTTATGACCTATTTTTATTGTTACAGGCTCTTGAGCAGCTACTCTGATTCCTTTTCAGCTATTAAAAGCAAGTGGAACCAAATGCATTACGGTAAAACTACTAACTCAAACTTAGTACTATATCTTTTGCCATGTTTTATTCATAATTTTGTTACTTTCATACTTTTTTTTTATCCTTTTTCAAGTTAAACATGACAATAGGTTGATGCAAGGATTGATAGAAAGCATTAACCGTCAGCCCATTCCACCTAAAATTGAGTCAAGTCATGATGAGGACGACGACGATGAGACTCAGCCGCCAAGTGCACAGGATTGAAAGTTTTCATGTCTTAATTTTTTGCCGTGACTAACAAACCTTTTGTAATTAAATATTATTTAGGACTTTCTTGTAAATAGTGAATCTATCTATCAAATATTATGTACGTTTGTGAATAGTGAATCTATCGATCAATATATTGATGTAGTTTGTTATATTGGAAGTGATTGATATGTGTTTACCAAGTTATATTTGTATTTTAAAGAATATATAGTTTCTAAAAAATCATTAAAAATCGATATTATAAATTAGAGACCGAATTAGTGACTGAAAGAGTTTAAAAACTCAAAATCGATCACTAAATCGGTCACTAAAATCCGTTTTAAAAATCGGTCACTGATTCGGTCACTAAAAATCGGTCACTGATTCGGTTTCTGAAAATCGGTCACTGATTTAGTCACTGATTCGGTCACTAAAAATTGGTCACTGATTCGGTCTCTGAAAATCGGTCACTGATTCGGTCTCTAAAAATCAGTCAATAAATCGGTCTCTAAAAATTCGGTCGCTAAAATCGGTCACTACTAATCAGCGACCAGCACTTTAGCGATCGATTTTTTTCGGTCACTAATTCGGTCACAGAGGGAATTAGTGACCGATTTTAGACTTTTAGTGACCGATTTTTCGGTCACTGATCGCCTGTTTTCTAGTAGTGACATTTCCTTGGCAGTGGTGCAGCTGTGCACCCTGTCATATTCAGATTTTGTGATGGCACACATCAGGTAGTGCCTAGCCTTCGAGTTCAGCTGGAACCTTGTCCTTTGATCTGCTGTCCACTGAGCTCTTGGTGTTTGTTGACCTGCTTCATTTACTGGAGCAGTGTAGCCAGTTTCCACGACATCCCATAGGTGCATATTTTGAGCATCAAAGAATGTGATCATTCTCTGCTTCCAGTTGTCGTATTCATTTCCATTGAACAGTGGTGGTCTGTTCACAGCTTGTCCCTCGTTCTACATGGATCTTTGCTTCTCTGCACTGTTAGGCGCTCAACCCGTAGAGACCGAGCTCTGATGCCAACTGTAGGTAACAAGATGAAACACAAGAAGGGGGGGTTGAATTGTATTTCAAAGCTTTTAAAACTTTTCGCAAATGTTGGACGCTGGCTGTTAAAAACGTTGGACGCACAGCTTAGTTCAAATATTAGACGCACAATGTTTTTTGAAATATTGGACGCACAGAGTGCTAAAACACTGGACGCACAGAATTGTGAAATATTGGACGCACAAAAGATTGGACGCTGAGGCTTCCCTCTTAGTTTAAAAACTTGTTTTCTTTGTGCGATTTAAGGTGTATGAAAAACTTGTTTAAACAAAATCAATTCAATCCCCTTTGTTAGTAATAAGCACAGATATAATAAGAGATAAGGGAAGGAAGAAATGACACAAGTTTTTATACTGGTTCACCCTTTCCTAAGAGCTACGTCCAGTCCCCTCAAACTAGAGAGATTTCACTATCAAACCAGATAGGTACAAGTATTCTTTGCACACAGCCTCTTCAGGCTAAAACCCAAGTATTCTTTGCACACAGCCTCTCCAGGTTAAATCCCAAGTATTCTTTGAACACAGCCTCTTCAGGCCAAAACCCAAGTATTCTTTGAACACAACCTCTTCAGGCTAAATCACAAGTATTCTTTGAACACAGCCTCTTCAGGCTAAACGACTCAGCAGAGTGTTTTTGATTCAAGTGCTGTCTAACTCACATAAGTGAGGATATGAAATCTAAAGCACTTCGAGAGTTAAGCAAACTCTCTTTTACAAGAAGAAAGACAAATATACAAGACTTTCTATACAGAGTATAAGCACAGCGGTTCAGCTCTTTCTTTTTCTTTTTCGTTATCCTCAGTGTCTTGTATTCTTCTTCTTGTTCACGGTATTTATAGGCTTTGATGAAGCTTCAGACTTGTTCTTCGAATAGCTCAGCTTCAGCCTTCATAAATATTACTGTTCTCTAATAGCATTAAATGTTATTTTCCCGTTGCTCTGAGGAGATCTACTTCGGTGAACATGTCTGCATTTCTTTCTCCTTAATCAGAAGCAACATGTACTCAAACTCTCAATTGTACAGTGGTTAATAGTAATATCTTATTGAGACAGAGAGAATACACTGTGTAAAGCAGAAAGATGTGTTCAGAGATATATAGAGTAGATAAAAGTACATTCTCTCTCTTAGTACACTTTCCACAGTACTTTATGCTTTTCAAATGTACTTTCAAACACGTTGACAATAGGTTGTACAGAAAAGCATTGTATACAGCTATTTATTTCAAATCATTTGCTCAATAAATATGTTCCATATTAAATGTATGAGCAATAAATAGCAAGTAATGGATTCTGCGTATTGTGTATTGGGCGCAGAATATATGAAACATTGGACGCAGCATTTAGCAAGTTATTGGACGCATACCTTTGCACTTACCAATTTGCACAGAACTCATGCAAACATTGGACGCATACCTGATGCTTTCAATTGCACTTTGTTATGCTGCTTTATTGGACGATGAATAGTAGACTGAGAACTTGTCCTACCTTGCTTCATTCATCGTGTAACACTTTGTTCTTGTTCTTCTCATTTATCGGACGCAGAACAGTAGATAATAAATTTGTTCCATTCTGTTTCATTGCTTGTGGAACACTTTGTTATTTTCCTTCTTCATTATCGGACGCAGAACAGTGCTTGAGTAACTCTAACTTCATTGGACGCAGAATGTTCAGTTTCATTGGACGCAGTAGGGGTGTTCGTGGGACGGGTTGGGACGGGTTATGCCCAACCCTCACCCGGCCCGAAAGTTTAATCAGGTTAATTTTTTAGACCCGAACCCTGTCCTTAACCCGATATAACCCGATGATATGCGGGTTCAATGAAGACCGGGTCCAAGTAGGACAATACCGGGTTGACCCGAGGGACATCACATAGCATCGTCAGACTAAGATTTTAAAATATTATCAAGGACCAAGAAACAAAGATGAAAAAATTTCTCTAAAGTTGAGCGAATCACACCAGTGAAAACGCTCACATCCCTGGTGTGAAACAATCAGTTTCATACTGCATCCGCCAAACCAGAGCTAACCACAACTGGGCAAAATTTTCCACTCCTAGTGTGAGACTTGTAGGCCCTCTTATGAAACCTCCCGACCTGGAGCCCCAGAAGCGACCACACCCTTATAATCTTTCACACCCTTGGTGTGGTCAATGTTGATACAAAGAACTTTCCCAGCTTAGTGATAATCACAGCTGTGGAAGGTTTTATACCTCAGATGTGAGAATACCAGTCTTGACAAATCTTCAAATGATGATAAATAAAATTATAAAACAAGTATAATAGGGACAGGCCGGGTGACCCGAGGGTCAACCCGAACCCGACCCGGCCCGAAGCCGGGTTGTTAAGTTGGACTGTCCTATTGTCCTTTTCCTTTTGACGGGCTCGGGTTAGACCCGGCCCGAAGTCATTGGGCCGGGACGGGTTGGCGGGCCGGGCCGGGTCTTGCACACCCCTAGGACGCAGAGTTGCACTCTTGCTCATGCTGAACATTGGACTTTTGTCCTTCATATGCATTGGACGCTCACTGAATCTGTTCCTTTGAAAATCATTGGACTCTTACTGCAATTTTGCTTCTCATAAAAACATTGGACTATGCCAGTCTTGCCTTGTACTTATCTTTGGACGATCAGCATTCTGTACCTTTGGTCAAGAACACATCCTGAACATTGGACTTATGACTTATGTTCTGATCATTGGACTTATAAGCATTCTGATCATTGGACGTATGGTTATTCTTGAACATTGGACTTATGTTTTTAATGCCTTCTCATGAATCATTGGTCGTATGAAATTGTCCTTGTGCCTTGTACTGAATTATTGGACGCACAACATTACTTGCCTTTGTGCTGAAACATTGGACGCAGAACTCTTCCTTCTGCTCAACCATTGGACGCAGAATTCTTCCTTCTGCTAAAACATTGGACGCAGAATTCTTCCTTCTGCTAAAACATTGGACGCAGAACTTTTGTGTCCATTCCAGTGCCAACATTGTGATGAGCTAGCTTATTGGACGCAGACTGCAATCTTCCTTCAATAAACTTAGTTAGGCAGCATTGTTACACATTGTACAAGCTTAATACATATTGATTATCCTTTGTAAAAACCTTAATACATTTTGTTATCATCAAAACCATAAAATCACTTAGGGAGTTTTTGTATTAAAAACACTTTTAACCAATTTGGTTCCAACAGGGAAGTCTCCTTGGAGCACTACGAGGGTGATGTGAGGGGAAATAGAAGTGACATACATTATAGTGTATCTGAAGTGATGATATAACGCTTGATGCTGAGATATGTGTTGTGACTGCGATTGTTTTTTTATGTATATGTGAATATCTCATTAGCAGGAACACAATATACATAGATGTTGAAAAAGGGTAAAAGAAAGGGAAATGCATAATGCTGATATCTATTGATGATCATGATTTATTCTATGTATATTTTGTCTCTATGCTTTACTATCTGTGCATGAGGATTTTTTACCCTTGCCTATATGTTTTGTGCTCCTTGGAACATGATTCATATAGATGAGCCGCCAGCTGGATGGTCTGACCAGAGTCAGGAGACTTAGTCTGATGCAGTTACTTGCCAAATAGCATTGAAGAGGATGCGGTCTGATGTTAGAGCTGTGGTAGAGAGAGAGAGATAGACTGCTGGACTCTTTTGTTCTTATTTTGTAGTTGACTCAACCAGATGGGCAGTAGTGTAGATATTTCTTTTGGGATGACTGTACTATACCATATGACATTACTTGATGCACATGATGTAAATTAACTATGTTTAGTTGAGACCTATTAATTATTAGTAAAGTGTTGTGATGCGAGCTAATTATTGAAGCGTGGAAGGTTAATCGAGAGTTTTAAATTAAATAACCTTTCAGTTAAAAGAAAAAAAATCATTCATATTTCTAGACAAAGAATAATCTAATCAGGATTAATATGAACATCCGATAAAATAGGTTACTTATGTTGTAACATTCTTTTATGAGAAAGGGTGTTGCACATAGCCCACTAGGTATGATCAAATCCTTAATAGATATAATGTTTCCATTATAAAGGCTCAAATAATAATTCTCAAAACTAATTTTGGCATTATAACTTTACTAATAATAAAAAACATAAACAATTAAATAAAAGCTATAAAATAATTATAATAAAGCTTATAAACAAATGATAAAGCTCTAACACATAAACAACCTAAGTTGTTATATCACACAACTGATGTGATCTTTCATAACTCTCAAGAACTTTTCCCTTACCTCAAGAATATGAAGAAAGGATATTTTCAAGAACAAAGCTTCAAAACTCAAGAGCTAAACAAGAAATCCTAAAGAGCTAGAAAAAACTATAAAGAGGGAGGAGAGATTTTTGCTTTGTTAACACAAAGGATTGGTGCAAGAAAATGTCAAGCACCCCCACCTCTATTTATAATGAAGGGGGCAGCCAAGAGGAAGTGGTATGACCCCATGGTTTCATCCATACAATGGTATAGGAAAAGGAAATTAAAATAAGACTTAAATATGTTTTTAGTCCCTCAAATACCAAGAATATTATTTTAGTCCCTAATCTATTGAAAATTAGTCACTTTTGGTCCCTGGGCCATATTTTAAATTTAAAAAGTATTTTTTAAATTTATACTTTGACCCCTCCTAAAGTCTGATGTTCACCTTAACCCATTTTTCCATTCTCCTCCCCCTCTACTGATGAACCGCGACCCCCATCCCTGCTAGGAGTAGTTCCAATGTCCTCCGTCGAAGCTACCATGAGATGCGGTCTCTCTCTCGTTCTTCTCCCTGTGCGATTGCGGTGGCTCCCTCCCTTCCAGCCATTGTGCGCAACCTCCCTTGTCCGCGCGGAGCTCCTCCCTTGGCGGCGCGAGGATGGGGGGCCGCGGTGCATCAGTGAAGGGGGAGGAAAACGGAAAAACGGGTTAAGGTGAACATCAAGCTTTAAGAGGGGTCAAAGTATAAATTTAAAAAAATACTTTTTAAATTTAAAATATGGCCCCAGGGACCAAAAGTGACTGATTTTCAAAAGATTAGGGGCTAAAATAATATTCTTGGTATTTGAGGGACTAAAAACGAACTTAGGGCAAACATGAGGGACCAAAAACATATTTAAGCCTTCAAATAATTAAAAACTAATTAACTAAATCCTAATTGGTTCAAAGGCTTCCACAAGCATCCACTTGCACAAATATCTTCTCCCACTTGCAATGGGGCAGCCGTCCAGGGCTGGAAGAGGGAGGGAAGTGAGTCTACAACTTTGCCCCTAGGGTTTATGTCAAAAAGAAGTAAAAATCAAGGGCAAAATAGTCTTTTCACTAATAAAAAAATTTCTAAAATTAATTTAAAGTGTGAGAACCAATGATATTGCTTGAGAAAGCCATGAGAGATTTAAAATAACCTTAGGGTATTATTTTTGAAATTATTGATAGTATAATCTCTTCAGTCTTTGCCGTTTCTCAGATATAACACTATAAAGAGTAGAAAACGGTATTTTCAAAACTTACACAAAAATAATTTCTAAAACCCTCAAATAAATAATTAAAAATAAAATAAAAATTGTTATGAACCTTTGTCACAGCTTTTATACTGCGAAACAAGATTTTTACGCTATACGCCCCATTTAGCATATTTTTCGGTAAATTTTGAAAGTTTTCTAAAAATTTTAGAAAAATTTCAAAAAATCACAAATATTAAAAGAAACAACTTTTGCGAAGGAATAAAATTTTTTGGGTTGGTTTGACATACATTTTCTATTTAAAACCTATACCATCAGTTACGGCAAAAATCGTTGTCCGTAAAAATCCTAATGTCAAACCAAAACTGTCTGTTTAAATGAAATAAATGAATAAGCATACTAAAACCTTAATTATAAGACAAAAATAAATCACTTAACACTTAGATCACAAAAGTTCATATAAAACAGAATTTAGACGATAAACAGAAAAACGGATGTTACAGAAGGCCTCTTACTGTTTATCATTCTGTTAAAGTAAATGACCTTAATTGAGATGCATTATTATCGTCACGGAATCAACATTTGTTTTTTTATCCTTCCCATTTCATTATGTTTCTAAATTAACTTATTCGTTTTCTGCTATAGTAATTGGCGATGTGAGAGGAAGAGGCACGATGCTTGGAGTTGAGCTTGTCACTGATCGTGAGCTTAAAACACCAGCAAAAGATGAAACGCTGCATGTCATGGACCAATTGAAAGGTAAAGTCTCAATCCCTCTAACTAGAGTACGTTTTGGTTGATCTAGCCATATTTTATCTGTTTTCAATGTTACTAATAAGCTCTTATGCTGTTGTCATAGAATTAGGAGTGCTGGTTGGAAAGGGTGGCTGTTATGGAATTGTATTCAGAATTACTCCTCCCCTATGTTTCAGCAAAGAAGATGCAGGCCATTACCCTTAGCCTCAAATAAATCACTATTTTGATCACATTAGATAGGAGAAATGCTAGTTAACACAAAATTTATCATGTTAAGAAAAAAAATTGTACTATATCATCATCTATCTAGACTCCAGCAAGTAAAATTTATAAATTTTACATGCAAACTTAGACCTATAGTGGCCACCACTGTCTATCATCGTAGAAAACGAATGAGCCAACAACTCGTTGTCTTCATTATCGTATCCCATCCTATAATTTTGTCGGCTGCTCCTTTATTTTTGCGCAAGGATTTTAGCGAAATATTTTTCGTATAGTGCTCGAACTGAAAGAGAACAACAATTCCTAAGTTTACAGCAGAAAGATATGTCTGTAGAGGCGTACACTGCCAAGTTTGAATCTTTGGCTAAGTACTTTTGTTTTTTCCAACTTCAACCTGATGAAGCATGGAAATGCAAACGTTTTGAAGTAGGACTTCGTTACGATATTAAGGAAGTTGTTTCGGCACTAGAGATCCGTCAATTTCAACCCCTGGTTGAAAAGTTCTAGAAAATGGAGATGTTCAAGAAGGAGAAG
The DNA here is from genome assembly GCA_030159175.1 of Glycyrrhiza uralensis. Lineage (NCBI taxonomy): Eukaryota > Viridiplantae > Streptophyta > Magnoliopsida > Fabales > Fabaceae > Glycyrrhiza > Glycyrrhiza uralensis. The sequence goes on from BRZY01000003.1 coordinate 28,403,588, forward strand.
TGGTAGTGAAGAGAAATGTTGGTAGGCCATCTAGGTTCCAGCAATAGAGCCAGGAAGAAAGGCAGATTCAAAATACACCTTATACGAGGAACTCAGGGAGTTTCAGGAATCACAATAATGCACCTGCTGGATGGGGTGGAAATCATGGAAACCAAGGATCAAACGTGGTCAAGTGTCATAGTTGTGGAAGAACAGGTCACCAAGCCAATCAATGTAATCAGAGGGGTGCAACTTGCTACAACTGCGAGAAGATCAGACACATGTATATGGATTGTTTTCTATTATAGAAATAGAAGTAATCAAGTTTTTAGTAGGTTTGAATCATAACCCTTGATGTTGGTGTGTAGTCTTTTGGGAGATGTCCTATAGGTACAGAACCTACAAGGGATGTTTGTAAATATTTACTATATATATAATATCGGTGTGTTTGTGTATATGATAATTGTATGGGGTGTGTGTGTGTGTGTGTGATTTTGTTAGGGGTAGAAATTCACCCTTATGAACTAGGCGAATGATCTGGATGATGACACGATTAGTCATGAAATTATTATTGTTTTCATATTACTTAAAGTCAAGGTGTGAGTCTGATCTACCTATTAGCTTGCTAGTAATAGCAAGATAACAATGGTGATTGGTATGAACTAATAGGTCAAATTCCTAAGAGTGGAGAATTTGAGGTTATTTCCCCAAGAGTATTCGTGAAATTTCAAGGACAAATTTTTTTTTAAGAGGGATAGAATTATAACACCCCAAATGTTCACACCATGAGATAGTGTTAATTTTATAGGATTAGAATTATTCTTAGAATTTTCATATGATAAGTAATGGTTTAGAACTGACCTGGAAGTCAAAACGGTAATCTGCAGACGTTTCTGATTGTCAAAATAAGTTTATAATGATATGAAAAATTCCAATTTGACTCAGAAAAGAGATTTGAGAATTCAAATAGTAATTTCATATTATTTGAGAATTTTAGGAATTTATTTAGAAATTTTTAGAGAAACAAATAAGAAGTGATGCTCTTTTGGTCTCTATAGTATGTTAGGATTTATTCTGTTTTATCTAATCATTTTGTGATATATGTGTCTATTGATTTATTTTCATCTTATAAAAATGGTTTCAATGTACATATTTATTATTAGTATAGAAATGGATAGTTTTCATTTGACGTTAGGAATTAAATAGAAAACGGTTTACGTTTTAATTGACAAAATGAGTTCTAAATAACATAAATATACTAAACCAACCCCAAAAAAATGTCTTTCTTTACAAATTGGTGGTTTTCCATTGTTTGAGATTTATGGGAATCTTTCTAGAATTTTTGGAAAATTTCTAAAAATGTCCTGTCGTTGACAAATGACGGAAATGTCCATAGATTAAACCGTTTTAACCCTTTAAGTGATTTTTCGAAAAACAAAAATTGAACTTTTTATTTTTAATTTATTGTTTGAGGATTTTAAAGAAATTATTTCTGTATAGAATTGTGTAATTACTATTTTACCCGTTTGGTTTTTTTAGACGTATACGCGATAAACGGTAAGTACTGACGACTTACCCTTTTCGTAAATTTTCCAAAAGCTCTTCCGTGAAGCTGTTAGGGATAACATGGCATTTTTAAGCATTCTCAGTGATTCTCATCAATTAAATCAATTAGTTCAATTTTTGATTTGATAAAAGTCCATTTTACCATTTCATTTTCCTTCCTTTTCACTTAAAACCATCAAGAGTAAAAATGGATTTTCACTACCCTCTCTCTCAGCCCTCCAAACTGCCCTTGAAGTGGTGACTCAATAGGTCTAGAAATTTCATGAAGCCATGAGTCATGAATCTTAACTAATCAGGATTTAGTTAAGTATTTTCATTTTTCTTTTTTCTAAACCATGATTGCTTTTCAAGCCAACCATGGTCATCTTCTTTAGTCAAATTGCAAAACGGTGTTTGCTTTCAAGTTTTACTCATCTATTTGTTCCAATAACTTTTTACGGGCTATAAATTTATTTTTCTTTCGATTTTAATGTCTATCAGCAAAACGTGTTTGTTTATAGGTTTCACTCATGTATTTGTTCCATTAACTTTCTACCGGCTATAAATTTATTTTATTTTATTTTATGTTATTTCAGCAAAACAGTGTATGATTACATGTCTCACTCATTTATTTGTTTAAATAACTTTCTACGGGCTATAAAATTATTTTTCTTTCGATTTTATTTTCTTCTAACAAAACTGTGTTTGCTTACCGGTTTTACTAATCTTTTTGTTCCAATAATTTTCTACAGGCTATAATTTTATTTTCCCTTCGATTTTATTTTTCACCAGCAAAACAGTGTTTGCTTACAGGTTTCACTCATTGATTTGTTCCAATAATTTTCTACTCGCTATAAATTTATTTTAAGATAGATTTTACATTCCCCCAAGAAAACGTTGTTTGCTTAAAAGTTTACTTATTTATTTGTTCCAATTACTTTCTATGGGCTATAAATTTATTTTTCTTTCGATTTTATTTTCCACAAGTAAAACAGTGTTTGTTTTTCGGTTTCATTCATTTATTTGTTCCAATGTTTAGCTCTCTATTTTAATGAAAGGGCAGAGAAATTTAAATGGGTTGCAATTGGATGTTGCTATCATGTTTTTGTCCAATGCCTTTGACATGTTAAGTTCAAGGATATTTAGGTAATGAAATGGGGGCAACAAATTAGATGTTGTTGAAGCTGAAGTTCACGGGTTGGTTTAGACCCCTCAAGCAAACTTATTTCTTAGAGGATGGTTGAGTTGTATGATTTATGCTTGATGATGGATTTGAGATTTTGGGAGATGTGTTGTATTACTAACATGTGTTTTGACTTATCACAACTTTAAGTTCAAGCAAATTAGTGTTGATCTATTTGCTCACATTCATTTGCTAAAGGATTTAATTCTTTCAACAATTTGTTGATCAAATATGTTCCAATACGGCTTGGCTTTGCTCAAACATTGGAGAACTTTTGCTGTTGAAATAATTGTTGAAATAATATTTGTCATGTTTCTTACTTTGTAATGCTTATTACTTACTTTTGTTTAGAACCAGTTAAATGAAAATAATATAGGTAATTTGGTAAGATAAATTCAAAAAAAAATATGAACTTTAAATATGTATAACTGCTTATATAAAAGTTATATAAATTCTAAAAGTTATAATACATGTAAAAATGAGTTAAATAATTTCTCTCATCACTTTATATCTATTTATTTATCGGTTGAAATTAATATATTTTTAATCACTTTTAGATCAATTAATTTTTATTACAAGAATTATAAAAAAAATACTAAAACAGTTTACGCTTATCAAGTTGTGAACAAAATTGGAACAATGACAATTCATTTTTTTAACGAAATTATATTGCCATGATCACATGGGATTGACATCTTTTAACAATATTGTACTATGTTACATAATCAGTAAAGTGATGCATTGCATTGATAACGTGAAACACCTTTGTAATTTGGTATATGCATAGAAGTTAATATTTGTTCTCATATTTAATCATATAAGAACCTATCTATATTTCCAGTACACCATTTTTTTTATAGGCATTTCCACTACACCATTAATATATAATACATGCTATTTTTTTTCTTACATTTATTAAAGTAAGCAATTTTACCATATTATCACGTACAAAATCTATATTAAGCTCCTATAACTAAGTGTCAAATGTAATAACGATCAAATTAATATGATAATAATTTTCTAATATGTGTGTGTGTGTGTGTGTGTGTGTGTTTATAAACCAAACTAGTGTGGTCGAGTTTCTTACGCATATGGTCGGGGGTTCACAGAGGATACCCTGAGAATCCAAAAAATATGTGTTTATAATATAATAATATTAATTTTTTAAGAGAAATCATATAAGTATAATAGTATTATTAATATATTATATATGTGAATGTGAAGTATTGAAAGAGGGGGGTGGTGGGGCCTTGGTCTCTGCTTGGCTCCCCACTAAATCCGTCTCTAATGGTAAGTGTAAGATTCGTCACCACGATGACATAAGAAAATTGTAAAATTCGCTTCTCAGGACCATCGGAAGAGAAAACCATCATCAACCCTTTGCTTTCGCTCCATGGTAAGTGTAAGATTCCTCACCACAATGATATAAGAAAATTGAAAAATTCGCCTCTCAAGACCATCGGAAGAGAAAAACCGACATCAACCTCTTGCTTCCACTCCATGGTACTTACAACTAACATTTATTCGAATTGATTTCCTGCTTATGATGCTCGTGCGTGTCTTCACTACGCCAAAAAATGTCTTTTGTAGCGCTTTTTATTCGCTTTTTGTAGCGCTTTCTGTGCGCTATAAACTCAATAGTCATAAAAGGGTTGGACATTTTATGTAGCGCTTCCTTGATAAAGCGCTACATCAAGTTACCAAGATATGCGTTTTTGGAGATGATCAATCAATGTTTTGTAAAAAAGCGCTACAAAAATTTCACTTTATGTAGCGCTACAAAAAATCAACATTATGTAGCGCTTTATTTAACAAGCACTACAAATTTTAGTTTTTTTTTTAATATCCTTTTTGTTTTTCTTTACTCCTCATATATCAAAACAATCAAATCCAGAATCCAATCAAATCAAAACCAAATGCAATTATTTAACACGTCAACTAAACTAAACTAATTTCTCATCAAAACCAAATACTACTAAAATGAAATCTAAAGTAAACACATCAACTTAACACAATTATTTAAACATGTACATTAACTTAAGTTAAACAACAACATCAACAAGCACAAATTTCTCATTAATTTCATAGGTTAACTCATCAATCGTCAAATACTTACATAAGCTACAAACACCATAAAACTAATAAAAATACTTTCTAAGGAGAAGAAGTAAAGCCTAATACATAATGTTCTATAGCTAGCTAGTTTCTGGAGCTTCTAGCTTCACATATCCTCCTGACCTGACACAATTTAATGAATCTCAATTAATATATGAAAAATTATTAGCGCGTGAAATCACTATTCACAACAAAATGCCATTGATTTTTATAGTATGAATACTCACCTTCATTCAATATAAGTTCAAATATTTGTTGTCGATCATAAACTTACACCACTCTTCTTTGACTTCATTAAACATTTTTAAGCTATAACTTGGCCAGTTATACTGAGGGAAATACTATAAAGTATCACAATAGCAAGAAACAGTTAGAACAAACTAAGGTACATGCATGAATATATGGATTAAATAATCATCAGATTTATCACACATAGAGATATACCTTCTGAGGGATGCTCGTTCGGTTACAAGCGATAATCTCTTTCATATACCGCATAACATAGAATCCACAGTCTTTTTGATTCTTTTGTTGCGGGCACTATAATGCAAAAAACAAGTCTATTGATAGCCAATTTTCACAATATATATATATAGCATATTGTAAGAAATTATACCATAATTTTTATCCAGGTGATGTTGTTCTGCTTGGACTTGGTTACTTGGTTTCCCAAGTGCGGGCGTATGATTTTTATAACCCTATAAAAACATATTCTTCATTATTAGTAAGCATTAGATATATAGAAATGGGACACAAGCAAATATATATACATATATATATATATATGGACACTTACTCATTGAACAACTTCAAATCTTTGCGATTGTTAGGATCAACACCGCAAGAGTCCAAGTAGTATACGATCTCTTGCCTAGGTTTATTGCTAGCACAGATCACACAAGCATAGAAATTAAAAAGATAAATTTGAAAAATAGAAACTTACTTGTTAGTCGTTCCACACTTGTAAGAAAGCACCAAAACTCTCTATCTTCTTCAATCAATCTCTTGGGATCCTGATCTCCTGCAAAAACAAAGGTTCTAATTTATTTCATATTACCCTAGGATAGCAAATTATAGCGTGATGGTAATTTGCAAATTTGAATCAACGAAATAAAGTGGACTAGTATGTAGTATGGCTATATCTCAACACGTTTAAGTCAACATACAGTTTTGTTATAAATCCAAGTGTTAGTTCTAATATACCAATCCAAACCCATCAAATAATACCAAATTCCTAAATATGAATAATACCAAATTCCTAAATAAATATGCTTGCGGCAGATTTCTTTTAACTAGAACCACACCACCACTATTTGTCTAATATTCAAATTATTAATGGTTTCAAATCAATATTTTTAAAGTATGATTACACAAGAGCCACACAAGATTCAATCTGAAAAATAAATACTCCCAATCCATATCATTTGGCACAGTGTTTAGGTCATGGAGCAATCAAACTATAGAAGTGTTAATCTTAAAGCAGATATCATAATTAAAACAAAGTCAAAGAAGGAAGTGGCACCAATTGGTGAACCTTAAATGAGACAAATAAGAATGTTAGTATATCTTATATGATGAGACTAATTAATAATTTTCAGCCAACCATAATTCCATTCTTCACGTGGACTTCTCATGCATATAAACTCGAGCGATCCTACTCAGCTTGGAATACCAATCTATCTGAATCTCAACATTTATCTCACCAGTGTCAATGGAAACAAGACATTTTTATCATTCAGAGCAGGACTGTCTTATTCGAGAGTTCATATAAACTTATAATGCATTTGTAGTCTCGATTCGTGAACTCATAAAATAAAAATACTGTTTAAAAGAAAACTAACAAAGGACAAATAATTCTCAAGCAACAGTATCATGTACAATGTTTTGCCTCAAAATAAAAGTATCATGTACGATGCATTTGCCAAGCTTGAATTGAAGACAAAACTCCAAGTCCCCAACATATCAAAACAATCCAATATGAAGACAAAAACAACAAAACAAAATCACCATGTAAATAATTGAACCAAATGCATAAAACGATTTTTAGAACATACCACATAATGGTAGGTTCCTTTCCTTCCTAAACCCTCAATCCAAACATACCCTAACAGAACACACAAGTGATAAGTGATATAGTGCCTTTTTTTTGTAGATATTGCCAATAACAGAGCAGATTTGCAGAAAATAATTTGAAAAACACGACTTGTATTCACAATTTGCCCAATTGAATTTTGGGAAATTTAGATAAAATGGTGCTTATGTATGCTAAAGTGAAAGGGGTTCAAGTTCAAAGCTAGAAAGGAAGAAAATGAATTTTTTTTGACAGGAATTAAGAAAATGAAATTGACTCCTCAGAAAGATGTAAAGTAAATAATAAAGAAGCATAGCCAAATAATATACACACAAGTATACTAAAAGCAGACAAGATGCAAGGTGTGACAGATTTTAAGTATCCTTTTATCAGGCAGCTGGTTTTTAAACCCAGCAAAGTGTTTAGGATGTTGGTAGTACTGGTACACCACAGGGGGCCTCTATATGAGCTTATAACACAATTTAGAGTTTCCTGGATATATATATCCCAATTGGAGCTATGTATTTATATATATGCTAATGGTCTCCATGACTACATATATCACGCTATTTGTATTTATATATATGCTAATGGTCTAGTTTTGGATGCTAAATAAAAAATTTGTGGCATCTACTACAATACTTTCTCTTGTTCGTGTGTTCATGATCGGTGTTCATGTTTTCTTGCATCGGAAATTAATGGCTAATTTTCCTACATATGGTACTTTATATTCTTTTTCAACTGAAAAATATTCATGTGTTATACTTAACTTGGATTGGAAATAGTAATTAACTTGTGTTGGGAAAAAGTTCTCCAAATCCGACCCAACCCAAGTACGTACATAATATGATCTCAGGCATGAGTAATGAGTAATATAGCTTACACTTGTATGATAGGGAGGGGGAGCCAATAAATACTCAACTAAATCTACCTAAATAGAAGTTGCAATCCATCTGATAAATCACACATAAATGAATCGAAGTCTCAAATCCAAGCAACATATACCCCTGATAATTATCATAATAGATTAACAACTACCAAAAGAACCCATCCTTGTTTTCATCATAGAGAACAGAATTCAATATCAGATTTTTCATTCAATCAAAAAATCAAACAGGTGGCGTGTAACTCAGAACACACACTAGAAATCATACCAACTTACTTGCAAATAACCAAACATCGATGCACACTGCAAACATATAAAAGAAATCTCACGCACATTACAAATCACAGCCAACACCAAATCAGAAGGACAACATAAAGCACATCACATTATTCAATATTGGGGCCATCACTTACTCCTTCGATTTGAAGCTTTGCATAAGCTTAACCACCTGCAGATTCGGCACATCAATCTCTGGGTGCTTTGCCAAATTGTAGTCCTTCTTTCCGTAGCATACTCCCTCTGCACTCCACAAAACAAAAACACCACAAGTAAGATCACACGCCACGTAAAAGTGACGAAATGAGACCATCTCACACACTGAACTTGAAATCTCACACACTGAACTGTGAATGAAGGTTAATCTCACAGAGATAACTGTTCAAATCCTACATACTTCGTTGTTGACAATGGCGGTTCAAATCTCGTCGAAGCAGAGAAGAAGAAATGGAGGAATGTGGCGGTGGCCGCCGCCTCTCGTAGAGGAGCACCGGGAGCACTCAAATCGGAGATGAAGAAGAGACCGAACGGATAAGGTGAGAATGTAGGTCCTCGCAGTGGTGGTGGCGTCTCTTCAAAAACGGAGGCACGGCTGCGGCGACGCGAGTGAGACTGAACGGAGAGTGAGAGTGACGGTGAGAAGTGAGAACTGTTCACTGGCGGCAGGCGGAGGTTTCAAGGTGAAGGGAGGCGGCGACAGGAGTGCTGAAACCAGTGGCAGTTTCACGGTGAAGGGGATCGGAGTTGAGAGAGAAAGAGAGCGAAAAATATTTCACGCGGTGACTGAGCTGGGTTTTGCGGGTTAATAGTTTTGTTTTCTATTTGTAGCGCTTTTCAAAAAAAAGCCCTACAAAAACTAAAAATAACTTTTTTTATTTTATATTTTTTAAAATAAATACTTTTTGTAGCGCTTTATATATAAAGCACTACATAAAGTCAGACCATTTGTAGCGCTTTCTATATAAAGCGCTACAAAATATCTCCGTGTCATATTCTGTAGCGCTTTATATAGAAAGTGCTACAAATGGTGCGTTATAATTAGGGGTGGCAAAACGGGTCAGCCCGCCATAACCCGCCAAAAAAAGTGGGCTGGGGTACCCCAGCCTAGCCCGCCCCGCGGGTGGGTTGGCGGGCCAACCCGCCTAACCCACCCAAAAACAAAAACAAAAACAAAAAAAAGTGTGTAGAAGTGGCGGGTTGGCCCGCCTAACCCGCCCAAAAAATGCACAAAAAAGTAAAAAAAATAAAAAGAAAAAATGGGTTGGCGGGCCGGGCTAGCCTGTTTTCAACCCACATTTGGGCGGGTTGAAACAGGTTGTGGGTTGAAAACCCCAACCCGACCCGCCTTTCTTGGCGGGCTAGCCCGCCGGGCTCAACCCACATTGCCACCCCTAGTTACAGTAGCCAAAATCTGGTGTAGTGCTTGCTAATCCATTCCTTCAGTCAATACCCATTGAGAATAGTGGGCTCCAAAGCGAATATACATTAATCGGACAAATTGGAGAACCCATGAGCCTGTAGATATCTGTATACTAAAAGCATTAGGTTCAATTTGTAGTTTTAATAGAGGAAATAACAGATATGAGAATTTTCACAACTGGGGTGTGAAAGCGTCTAGTTCAATTGAATTGAAAGCTTCAACAAATAAAATCACAGCTGTGGTAAATGTTACACCCGGGTTGTAAACGAAACTTACATGTTTGAAACTTCTAATATGTTGAGACAAAACTAATCAAAACTTTGGGAATTTCACACCCGATGTGTGAAAGCATCTAGTTCAATTAGATGTTTCAACAGAGAAAATTACAGATGTGTAAATGTTCATATCCGAGGTGTGAAAGTGACATGTTAATTTTTAAGCTTCAACCGAGAAAATTACTGCTGTGTAAAATTTCACATTCAGGGTGTCAACGCTTTTGACTCGTTTACAACTTCTGTGATGCATTAATAATGTAACATAACTAATCACAACTGTGGAAATTTTATCACACCCAGGGTATAAAAGTGCCATGTTCAATTTGACACTTCAACAGAAAAAATTATAGTTTTGGTCATTGTGTGTTTGGGTTCAATATAGGTAAACTTTTAAATATTGACTTAACAAAACAACCTATTAGCGGAATAACTCATTCCAAGAGAATGGATAATGCGTTTACCTCTAAAAACATGAGAGGACGAGTAGATAGATCACCAGTATTGCAAATGTAACATTCCAAAAATTTCACTTTATAAGATAAAGTGTTAATTTTGGAGGATTATAATTATTCTTAAGATTTTTAGATAATAAGCAATGGTTTAGAACTGATGTAGAAGTTAAAACGGTATTCTGATGACTTTTTGACTGTCAGAATAAGTTTATAATGACATAGAAAAATTCAATTTGACTTGGAAGAGATATTTGAGTATTGAAATAGTAATTTGACGTTATTTAAGGATTTAGAAATTTATTTGAAAATTTTCAGAGAGCAAGAAAGGAAAGAGTACAGTTTTGGTCCCTGTGATACCGTAAATTAAGCTGGCAAGTATTTCGTTTTATTTGAAAATCCTATGATATGAGTTCTTTGATTTATTTTCATCTAAGAAAATGGTTGTAAGTATACATATTCACTCTCCCTTTTGAAATGGACAGTTTTGGTTTGACGTTGGCATTTTTACAGAAAATAGTTTTTACCGCAACTGACGGAATAGATTTTAAATAGTATGAGTATGCCAAAACCAACACAGAAAATTATCTACCTTCACAAAAGTTGTTTCTTTTAATATTTATGACTTTTTGAAATTTTTCTGAAATTTTTGGAAAACTTTCAAAATTTACCTTAAACAGACGTGTATAGCGCAAATATCTTGTTTTAGGGTAAAATTTTCGTGACAAAGGTCCATAACATTTTATATTTTATCTTTAATTCTTTATTTTAGGATTTTTAAAATTATTTTGAGACAAGATTATTTTTTTACCTTTTGCTCTTATTTGCGGTATATCAGCCGAATAGAGGCGAATAGAGATGTAATGAGTATGATATAGGAACTTAGGGTTTTTGAAAGGTTCAAATACAATTCTAAGGAGCTTAAAATATCTGTAGATGGAATCGTTGACCATGAATAGTATAGGGGCAATGCACAATTACTATTTAATCCTCGGTTATAAATTTAACTACCAAAACCTAAAGTTTTTAACCTAGCTATCCAATGACTCTTCTTCTTCCCTCATGTGGCCGCATCTTCAGTTGGTTTAGGAGCTTTGGATTTGCTTTTTCACTTGGGTTCAATCCTAGGGAGATGCCTTTGAACCAATCACAAAATAGCTTGATTTTTCTAATTAAGGTTTATGACATAATCCATGAATAGTAACCATGACACTACATATTTTAATACCCTCGATCCCTCTCCCTTGTATAGGCCGCACCTCCCCCTTATAAATACCCCTCTCCATGCTTCATAAGTTCTTGCACCAAGCCTTTGTGTTGACAAAACAAATTCTTCTCCTCCCTCTTTATAAGCTTTATATTTCTCTCTGTGTTCTTGGTTCCAAAGCTTTATTCTTTGTAGCTTTCTTTCCCAAAGGTAAGGGGAACCTCTTACAAAATAATTTGAAAAGATATGAGTTTGATTTTTGGTTGCTAAACACTTAGATGATTTATGTGTTATAACTTTATACTTTTTTATTTAAGCTTTATAATTGTTTTATGGCTTTAAATTAATTATTATGTGCTTTAATTAATTGTAGTGTTATAATGTCTAAATTGGTATGTGATTTTTGTATAGTAAGGTTACAATGGCAAAATCATTTTTGAGTTTTAATAATTGTACCATTATAATGTCAAATTTTAGACTGCCATAAATATGATTTTACCGTAAAACAAGTGCAATTTATTCTTTTGTGAAAATCCTAAAGTTGTCTATCATTGATATACAAAGTGATAGTTAAGATAAATGGTTTATTAGTATAGTTCTATCTAGGAAAGACATAGGTTATCCAAGTGGCCTTAGCTCACCTCTCTTTCCTGGGATATATGCTGTTTGGGGAATTTTTAACTTAGGAACTCGGTATATACATGACTAAGATAAATTGAAAAATAAGTGATTTCTAAATAAACGTATATATAAATAGATTGGATTGGATAAAGATTATAAGAGTAAAGGATTCTAGATGAATTCTACTGTTATAGCATCTATCGAAAATTTAGTATAACAGTAAAGAATTCTCGGTGAATTCTATTGTTATATTATCAGTTGGAAATCTCAGGTTGGAATCCAATCTGTATATATATATTTGGACTCAGTTTAAATTTTTAATGTCTATGGCAGTGAAAATTAGTGAGGTAGGCTTTTAACAGACATCTTTCCTGGAAGTAAACTGATGCTTAAGTATTTCAGTAATGAATTCAGCTTGATCTCGTTCACTTAGTCCATATCGAATCATTTTAAAGTTGGGCATTGATCACCTCAGTCGGCTCTGCTGCCGTGTGATCCTTTCATCTTCAAAGTTAATTAAACCGGTACACTTACCAAATAAAAGGTATACTTGGGTTTAAATTACTGATAATCTTTTCTCCCTTGATCAATCCTAGAGGGTTCTACCCCTTTTTGGTCTGCTTGACATAAATTAATAACCTTTAGTTTGATATACCGAATAACTCTGATGGGTTGATCGCCTCAATTCGGCTCTGTCGCAGTGTGATCAGTCATTAATTAAACTATTGAAGTCGAGAAAATAACTTAAATCGTAATGATCAATAAAACGAGTAATGAGGGCAGAATTATTTATTTGATGTAACAGTGAAAGATTTTACAATATGAAGTCAAGGAATAAAATGATGTGATTTTAACAGTTATCTGTTCATACAAGAGTATTTTTATCATAAAGTGATGAGTTTATTTTATATAAAGTGTTTTGATGAAATTTAAAGATTTTCAAGAGAAGCTATAGTAAAAGAGAGGAAGTTTTATAAAGAGATATCAAAGAGAATTTATGTGTAAAGTTAGACTATCATTTGCATAAAGACTATGAGCATACAACCTAGAGGCTAAGGTTGAAAATGGGTTCTGTTGGACTACAATTGTCTACTGGGATTATCCAGGTTTCGCAAGTCTCAATGGTCATGACAGTGATAACTCTCGAGTCGAGACGAGTCGTGTACCCTACTTAGATAAATCTAACTGGCAGGTCTATTTATGATATGGTAATCTTAAATGTAGTTTTGCTGTATAATTGTAAAACTATGTCCCTAGAATAAGGGTACGGATTGGTTCCCAAACTCAAGAAACAAGGGGCAGATTGGTTTATTATGTTAAGTATTTCTACAGCCTATCGCTCAATGGAGTTAAGGTTAGAAAAGTCTCCTTGGAGCATTGCACCAGTGTGATTTCAAGAGATATTAAAGTGGCATGCATAAATATAAATATTCTTGATTGCGCATTGCTTTTATATGACCTGTTAAGTGAGACTTGTATCTGTCTTAGATGACTTGCTAATCTGATATATCTATCTTATATGACTTGCTAATCTGATATATCTATCTTCAATGACTTGCTATTCTGATATATATGTTCTTACTGTATGAGTTGGATGATGTATGGTCTATGTTTTGATGTGCTTATACTTTTCGTATTACATTGATTTAGAGTTTCACCCTTGCCTACTTTTACGTTGTGTTGATGCATGCCTGAGTAGATGATTTAAACCAATAAGTGGATTAACTCTTAGAAGAAGAATCTGAAGGAGGGTGCTGCAAGGATTGATAGAGATTCTCAGAAGAATCTGTATTTACTATCTTATTTTGGGTAGAGGTCTAGAGACTTGACTAGCTCAGGTGTTCATTGTATAAATTATTTTGAGTATCTTAGAATGATGAATTTTCATTGTAAACTCTGATGATTTCATATATGAAATAAGGAACTTTCGTGTTCGAAGTTATACTTTACGTTTTGCAGTACTTAAACCATAGCTTGGGTTAACGAAAGTTTTTTTGTAAAAATGGTGATGGTTTATATGTATATATATCTGAGTTTGAAATACTTTTACAAAAGATGTTGGTTTATATTTCCACTTTCAAAAACATTTCGAAAAGAAATAGGGAGACATATTTCCCACACTTCTCTTCTTTTAGAAGAGACGAAAAATTTTACCCGCATTTTTTGAGAATGATTACCAAGTTCTATCAAAATATTTTCTAAGTTATTGCGAAACTTTTGGTTATTATGGTGTAATATTCTTTTTGGAGAAAAGGTGTTACAACAAGGATAGCAACACCTCTATCAAGTCCACGTGAGCAATCATCAGTTGGAGCAATGCTAGCTGTGGCCGGAGTGCAAGGGGCGCGACTACGCAGTATACTGCGTGTAGTCTGTGTGCTCAGGGAGGCACCCCAGTAGTGTTAAGCAGTGTTATTTAACACAGCCAGGGTTTCCTTCTTCCACCGCTCAAAATCTTAATAATGTTTAATTAAATCTAATTTATTTAAAACAATATTAATAACTCCTATTTAATTAAAATATTTAATTAAATATAAAACTCGCCAATCTTATTGCTCTATGCATGTGACTGTATAAGCGAGCTCCCATAAAGTTGACAATAATAATCAATATTAAATAATATTTGACTATTATAAACAATGAGTGCATCTAGCAATGCATCATTGTTCTTCAATTTATGAGATGATCGGTGATTTGACTTAACCTCCCACAACCATAATAACCGTAAAACCTTTGTCCCTTCGTTTACTTAGTCCCAATTAAACATAAGGCATAGAATTGTGTCAACCTCATTAAGTTTAACTATAGTTTCTTGATGCCATAGTAGATGTGTAAACCAATTATGTCCAATATCTCATATTGGCCCACGTTATAATTGTTACGATTTTAATAACAATTGAATTAACACTAACAATATTCTTACAAATTTTTATAGAGTTTAATTGATATGCACCTCCAGTGTCAAACTGTTTTACACTAACATCCAATTAAAATTCTCAATTTTGCCATGTCATATTATATTTTTTAAATAATTTAATTGAATTAAAAGCTCCAAAAAAATTCCTTTTTTTGTTTGTTTTGTACAAAAAAATAATTCCTATTTGTGTTCCATAAGTCACGTAATTAACTGTAGCTCCACATTCTTCTACACCTCCCTTTATCTGCAACTCTACGCCGTCCATTCTTTACATGTTTTCTCCATTGCTTGCTCCTTCGTTTTCTTTACATTTTTTCTGCATTGCTCTGCTCCTTCATTTTCTACAATTAACGTACCTTGATTCTTTCAATTTTCTTCTCCATGCCCGAAAATTGGTTTCTTTTATTTATATTTAAATTCAATTCAATTAGCTCATTTTAATGATTAAGATGATATGGGAAATTAGTAAAATTCCATTGGTTGTCACTGTAAAACTCTTTTACACTGACATACATAGCATATAAATTAAATCCATTTTTATATATGATTTGTGATAAAAAAATTAATTGATTTGGTGTATTGAGTTTGTTCATTCAAGCTAGTATTAATTAATAAAGCCATAACAAATCATGTTTGTGTCCATAAAATATGAAGAGACTTGAAGAAGAGTGGATAAATCCCGTTTGTTAGAGCACCATTAATAAGATAATGTGACTGCTTGAATGACAAATAAATTGCTTGAACATCCAAGTCCTTTTCTCAACAACAACTTGTAGGCAACAATTATTACCCAAAGAAAATATAGTCTAAAACTATATAATATATATTAATGGAGTTACTAACTCAACTATTATATTGAAATTCTGCAATTAAAATGATTAGTAGTGCATCATATGTAATCAACTTAAATTCAATTCTTAAAATAATTATGCTCTTAAAGCAAATTCATTATCATTATCAACAGCTTCAACAAACAACGGATCAAAATTGATGAATAGTGTTTGATAATATAAGAGAATTGAGAATATCAAAACTCGTGTGAAAATTAAACAAATTCGAAAATTACAATACACTTGATCTATTAAATTAAATGAATAATAATTTTAAAAATTAATTTTGCAACTTAAAAATTTACAAAAACATAAAAACAGGAATAAACCCAAGCAAACACTATTTTATTTATCAAAAATAACATTAAAAGAATAATAATTTTGCAACCTAAAAATTTTGAAGAGAAAAAAAATGAATGAAACCCATGAGTAATACTATTTTGTCTATCAAAAATAAATTAAAGAAATAGTTTTGCAGCTTGAAAATTTAATGGGACAAAAAAATGAATAAAACCAAGGAGCAAATACTATTTTATTTATCTAAAATAAAATTAAAAAAATAATTTTGTAGGTTGAAAATTTACCCAAACAAAAAATACATAAACAATTTGTAAGTAAATATTATTTATTTATCAAAAATAAAATTGAAAAAAAAATGAAATAATATTTCAACCTAAAATTTTGCAGAAACAAAAATTCATGAATGATTTCCATTAGAAAATGTTGCTTTATTTGTCAAAAATATATAAAAATTATAATTTTTGCATTTGGGATTTTACAGAAAAAATAAATGAAATGAGTAACAAATACTATTTTATTTATAAAAATAAAAAACATAAAACAAGTATTGTGTATTATGTTATTATATTATATATTATATTATTATAACAGAACATTCTATGTATTACGTCATATCATATATATATTACTATATTATTATATTATAATAATATACTTTAATTAAGAAACTAAATACTACAAGTGAAGAAAAAGAAACTAATGGGAATTAAAAAAAAATCAAACCAGCTGATTGGAGGAGATGTCGAAGACTGGAATGGGTTGCAAATTGGACACGTAGAAGAAATAGTGATTAATAGTGTACCGATTTTATTATAATAAATAAATAGCTTAAATATATTTTTATCCCTATAATATAGATATGTTTTGCTTTTAGTATCTATTAAAAAAGTTAAACATTTTTTGTCTTTATAAAATATTTTTTTTTGTTCTTAATATTTTAAATAGGCTGACCGTTAATTTGTCCATTTTAAACCCAATAAATATGTCTATATCGCCAAAAACATTGTCATATAAGATACCACGCCAGCATCTCTATCTTCTCCCTCCTCTTTCTCCTTCGTCCACCTTCTCTCTCTTCTCCTCCCTCCACCTCCTCTCTCTCCTCCCTCTACCCCCACCCCACCAGCACTACTTTCATTTTGAAAAAAGTAAAATGAAAAAATGATGCATTTTGAGTTTCACACCATGGCAATATTGTTGTAACAGAAAACTATTAAAGCAGATCCTAAATATTAATTCAGAATTAGTTAAAAATCGAATTCGTGCAAGCAACAAGCAAAGTGGGGCAGGGGTGAATGGGTGATGGGTGAGGAGGAAAAAGACGGTAACGGTGGCATCTCGAAACAGTAACCATTGAAACTCATTCATTTAATTTAATTCTGTGACGCATTGAATAAAAGGAAAACGAGGAAAAACACTTCCATTTCCATTTCAACTACCAAACTTGAAGACTGTGTTGTATTCTATTCATAGATTCATTGAACGAGGCGTTGGTGGGGTGGAGGTAGAGAGATGTTGATGTGGCATTTTATATAGCAATATTTTTAGTCATGTAAGAGAATCTCTATCTCAATAATTATTTTTTAGTTCTTAACTCATTTTTTATGGGTCCATAATTGTCACATAGATTTTAAAAACTATCACCTATTTTTATTCCAATCCAAAAACCATATTTTGGTTTTTAACTTATTTTAAATGGATCCCACAATGAACACCTCATATTATACTTTTATTTATTTTTATTTTGAAACGGTAATAATAAAAAGCAATCCAACGGTTATGTATTGGAAAATTAAAACTGATTATGGTTATAGCTAAAAAATTAATTTTTTATGTTTAAGAACCCGCTCTTGTAGAAGAACGGTTCTCCACGGTGGCATCCACATCACTGCACTCCAACGATGTCCAAAATAAAAACGCGTTCTTAACTTTAAGAATCGCTTTTAAGAACCGCGATGGAGATGGTCTAAGTATATTGATTGGATTCATAATAGATACATCAACGGTTAATCCACTTAAAAGAATAAAACATAAAAAAAATTATAAAAACAAAAAACATTTAACCTTTTTAATAAAAACTAAAAATAAAATATCCCTATATTATAGGGACAAGCATAAATAAATAATATAGACACGTTAGGTCATCTCTAAGGGAGAATTTATTTTGGGTGTTTAAATGGGTCTCATATAGTCACATCACTCGCTTTCACATTTTCCAACACAAGCACCCATCCCTCCAACTTAGCAACTCTAAAAATTTTACTAAATGAGTCTCATCAATAACTCCATATCCAATTAAAAACCATAAATATATGTGGAACCCACCAATAGAGAGGAGAAAGGGTGCTTATACAAACACCACTCTTTATTAAGTACTTTTTTTTTTCTCTCTTCAGTGGAAGTACTAAATAAATACTCACTAAAAATCCTTTAAGCACTTCTATTAAAATTGCCCTTACACACAGAAGAAAAAGTTATTAATAGTGTACTGATTTTATTAAAATATAATATTGATATTGATTATAATATAGACGACACTTTCATCACCGCTTGGAGGACAATACGCTATCATCAAGTTATTTTGCGGCTTTTTTTTTATTAATACCACGTCTGAAAAAATTATTTTGCCATATACCACAGTTTTTTTTTAATTAGGTTTCCACTATGATTTACATTTTAGGTGAGAAGTCCTATTTCTAAAATCGGACTTCTCACCGTTGTTTTAAATATTTTTTAAAATGTCTATAAGAAGTCTTATCCCCAAAACAGGACTTCTGAACACGTTTTTTTATTTTTTTTGGGTTAATTATGTTTTTAGTCCTTTAAAAATTGCCAGATTTGAGTTAGGTTATTTAAAAAAAAGTCAAACTTTTTTAGTCCTTTAAAATTTTTTTTGTTTGATTTAGGTCCTTTAAGTGAGTTGACTTGCTAGGTGGCACATTTTGACCCAGTCATCATGCCTACGTGGCACAAAATGCTGACGTGACAATATTAACTTTTGAATTTAGTCCCTCTAAAAATTGATGAGTTTTGATTTTAGTCCCTCTAAAAATTGACGAGTTTTGATTTTAGTCAATCTGGTTTTTCTCTCTCTCTCACCCCCACCACCGCCACTCTCTCTCTCGTTTTCTCTCTCTCTCTCTCACCACCACCACCACCACCACTCTCTCTCTCTCTCACACACTCATTTTCTCACTCTCTCTCACCCCACCACCACCACTCTCTCATTCTCTCTCTCGTTTTCTCTCTCTCTCACCCCCACCACCGCCACTCTCTCGCTCTCTCTCGTTTTCTCTCTCTCACCCCCACCCACCACCACCCCCACCACTCTCTCTCTCACCCCCACCACCACCATTGATTTGTTATTGATTTATCAAGGTTCACGATTTGTTATGTAACAAATCGTGAGAGAAAGAAAACGAGAGAGAGAGAGAGAGTGTGTGTGTGGTGGTGGCGGTAAGAGACAGCGAGAAAACGAGAAAGAGAGAGAGAGAGAGAGAGAGAAAGAGAGTGGTGGTGGTGGTGGTGGGGGTGAGAGAGAGAGAGTGGTGGTGGTGGTGGTGGGGGTGAGAGAGGGAGTGGTGGTGGTGGTGGTGGTGGTGGGGGTGGGGGGTGGGAGTGAGAGAGAGAGAAAACGAGAGAGAGAGTGGCGGTGGTGGAGGTGAGAGAGAGAGAAAAATCAGATTGACTAAAATCAAAACTCATCAATTTTTAGGGGGATTAAAATCAAAACTCATCAATTTTTAGAGGGACTAAAATCAAAACCCAATTTTTAGAGGGACTAAATTCAAAAGTTAATATTGTCATGTCAGCATTTCGTGTCACATAGGCATGATGACTGGGTCAAAATGTGCCACCTAGCAAGTCAACTCGCTTAAAGGACCTAAATCAAACAATTTTTTTTTTAAAGGACTAAAAAAATTTGATTTTTTTTTAAAGAACCTAACTCAAATCTGGCAATTTTTAAAGGACTAAAAACATAATTAAGCCTTTTTTTTTTCAGTTTTTTGTTTAATTTTGATGGTTTACGGTTTAGTTAAGGTGGTTTATGGTATTAGGTGATTTGTGGTTTTAGGGTTTAGGTGGTTTTAGGATTTTGGGGTTATTTAAATTAATTAATTTATTTTGTTTATTAATTCAATTTATTATTTAATGATTACTACAATTAAGCTAGCTTATGACATAATAGTAACAATAAAATGATTACATTAAAATTATAAATGGGGTACAACGGTCCACATTTCTTACTCTTGTGTAGAATGTCTAGGATTGTAATAAGGACATCTATTCCTGCTATGACCCTCATTTCGACACAGTCCACACCTTTTAGGGTGGCGATGCCTTTCTACCTGATCCATCTCAGTGCGAATGCGAGTAGATTGTGGACGACCCCGTGGTAGCCTCTGCATTTGTGGATCGTGGCACACTTGAGGTCCAGTATATTCTGGCCAATATTTTTCATTGGGCAACACACTGAACTCTTCGCGGTAAACATTGAAGACATTTTCCAACTTGTACACAGGAGGCACATATATCATGTAGTCGTGGAAAACAGATGAACAAGCAGCGATGACATGTGAACACGGGATGTATATTGCCTGAAATTTACCACAATCACATTTTCTTTCATCTAAGTCTACCTTGAATTTCCCCGCAGGTCGCCCCTCCCGTGGGTTGATAGTTTCTTCTACACAAAAAATACTTTGTTGTCGGTTAAAAGTATGAACTTAGTGAGAATGTGCTTTGGCCCGTTCCTTCTCAATAGCCTTGGTCAGAATTTCAGTGTAATCATGGCCAGATGCCATCATTACGGCCACTTGTCTTCCATTCTTAGCAAATGTTTCAGACAACCTATAATAAATTGCTTGGACCAATGCGGTGATCGGAAGGTTGCGTGTCCCCCTTAGTATTTTGTTGTTGCACTCTGCAAGGTTAGTCGTCATGTGCCCCCAACGTCGCCCTTCATCATATGCTTGCATCCACTTTTCTCTTGGAAGGCTGTCAACCCATTCCACAGCTTCTCAATTCCATTGCAAGAGCTCATCCCGGTAATAAGTAATGCTTCTTTCAGTGAGGGAGTATCCTGAAGCAGTGGAAAGCAAAAATATTAAAATATGCATGAATAGAATAGAAATATAATTAATTACGATGTACATGAATATGGTACTTACCCATGTTGACGACTTTCTTTCTCATCATATTGTTCTTGAATGTCCTCACAAAGTTTTGGCCAATGTGTCGAACACAGTACACATGCATTGACGGAGGTTGTTGCCATCCACTGTCTGGTCGCTGATAGACACTTTTTATTGATTCGTGCCTATCCGAAATCTAGCAAATGTTGGTCTGGGTGTGACATGTTTTCTCAAGTTCTGTAAGAAGAAAAACCAGGCGTCAGCTAGTTTCTGTATCAAATATTTAGCATTACATACTTCACATGTGGGCATAGGAAATAAAATTGGACGGTCTTATGAAACAACTTTTAATAATTTTTTTATATTTGCATTTGGTCTGACGTTTTCACACCGAGGGCGGGAATTTATTCACAACTAGGAACCGATCTGTATTTGTTCTTTGCAATCTCGTACGTTGTTTGTTCGTTGTCACACCATGGGTGGGGTTTCTCCCACACTTGTCTATAAGAAGTCCTATCCCCAAAATAGGACTTCTGAACACGTTTTTTTATTATTTTTTTGTTCAATTTTTTGTTTAATTCCGTCGATTTAGGGTTTAGGTGGTTTTAGGATTTTGGGGTTATTTAAATTAATTAAATTATTTTATTTATTAATTCAATTTATTATTTAATAATTACTACAATTAATTAAAGACTTAATAGTAAATAATAATATAATAAAATGATTATATTAAAATTATAAAAGGGGTACAACGGTCCACATTTCAACTTCTTTTTGTTATTTTAAAAGTTACACCAATTCAATTTTAAAAACGTCATGTTTATTCTTTTATCTAAAACAATTACGGTAAAAACATTATGCTAACATTATTGATGTTCAACTTTTCCATCATATCATCAATTATTCTTAGATGCAATGCATGTTCTCGAGGGGTAGTCTTTTCCTTGACTCCTTTTCCTGTAGCATTTGATCATGCCTAGTCCTCTACCTCTGAAGCAACTCATACGTTTCCTTTTAAATGTTACAAACCAAGTCTTTATTTACCTCTATATCTGAAGCCTTTCCTCTCATCCCTCTCCCTCTCCCCCATTGCACCCACCCACTCCATAGCTTTGTTAAGACTCCAACACCTTCACAGATCTCAACAAATAGGGGAATTGGTAAGTAATTGTAATACTTCTCAAGCGTAATTTAAAACTAACGACTTCAATTTTCCTTTGCAGAATCTGATTGATTGTTACCATCACTTCTTGGAAGCACCAAATCCGTTAATAGCTACATACTTGGAGCAAGCTGGATTTTCTATCGCCACAAAATTGGGAAGTGTGAAAATTGACAAAGCATTGGCAACTGCAATGGTAGAACGCTGGAGGCCAGAGACCCACACATTTCATCTTCCAGTCGGAGAATGTACGATAACTTTGGAGGATGTTTCACTACAGCTAGGTTTGCGTGTGAACGGAATACCTGTTTCTGGACCGAGTATGCTTGACTGGAAATCCGAATGCGAATGACTTTTGGGTGAGGCTCCTCCACAAGAATAGATGAAAGGACAAGCTCTCAAGCTAAAGTGGTTGCAACATAATTTTGCCACCCTCCCACAAGAAGCAACAGAAGAACAGATTAAAGCTCATTGTAGAGCTTATATTTTACGTTTAATTGGGGGGGTTTTGATTTCGGACAAATCTTTCAATAGAGTTCACTTGATGTATCTGCCTTTGTTGGAAGATTTTCAGTGTGCTGGACGATAGAACTGGGGTTCGGCGTGTCTAGCTAATCTATATCGGGAACTGTGTCGTGGAAGTGCACCAACGAATTGTTCTGTGGGTGGATGTACACTACTGCTACAATCTTGGGTATGGTACCGCATGCCGTTCCTTGCACCACAGTGCAACCGTGGACCATCGTTTCCATTAGCAGAACGGTAAGTAAAAACTCCATCATTTCTTACATACTTACAAATTATACTACACTCACCAAAAATATCATTCACTAGATGGAGTGGCAAGGGACTTAAATTTGTTGGAACTCCTCGCGGTGACATAACCGGGTACAGATCTCGGCTGGATCACATGCAGATTCATCAGGTTGAATTTTTTATTGTTCAAAATAGTAAGAAGCTTGATTTTCCCTCTTTATGACATATTACTAACATAGTTTAATTTTTCAATTTATGTGGGTGCCATATAGAGATATTCTAGACTGCCTGCCAGCAGAAGCATTCCAGGATTCTACAATGTGGACTGTCAATACTGCTTTGATATGTTTTCAAATTGTAGAATGGCATCAAACAGATAGAGTCAAGCTTCAGTTTGGTCTTCGACAAGAAATACCAGATGCACCACAAAACAAGGATAAACTCCACGCAGTGGACATGCGAGGCAACCACAGTGAAAACTGGAAAGATGTACATGCCTATTGGATCCAACTTTGGAAGGAGCGTCGACGTCACGTAATAAAGGAGCAACCGATTCAGGGTTATGTCATGCACTCAGAGGAGTATATGGTGTGGTTTAGGAATAACTCAATATTATACCTATCTACTCCACCACAACTGCAAGACCCGCGCAGTTATGTACAGGACCCTCCGGATGTTGGACCTAGTATGCCCACACAGCGACGTCCACGACATACTACACGCCAACAACTCAGCCCCCCTGTTGCTTTCACTCCATCACAACAACACTTCGACCCACCTCGCAATTCATTTGCTTTTAGCCCCACACAACAAGAGACTCCAGAAAATTTTGATCCGCGTGGACACTCTTTCGCTTCTACCGATGATGATTTCATGTCTAATCTATTTGGTGTAGATGTTGGAACGCCACAGTCAGCGGCTGCTTATATGCAAAACATGTACACATTTGGCACGTCGTCATTCCCTAACTTCACAGCTAGTAGTTCCTCAACGTCATATATCGGCGAATTAAGAGAAGATTCCTCGTACCCTACTGCAAATCCATATGTCAATGAGAATGAGCCGCAGCAGGAGCAATTTGCCACTGTTATTGAAGAAGAAGATCCAACGCGACGACGTACACGACGTATACAACCTGCACGCAACCGAAAACCTCCAAGGTGTGGAACAGGACACCATTTAGGAGAATAACTTATGGTGTATTTGTAACCATAGCGGCAATAAATGTCCAAACAGAAAATGTAGACCGTTCTACCCCATTTATAATTTTAATGTAATCATTTTATTGTATTATTATTTACTATTATGTCATAAACTAGCTTAATTGTAATAATTATTAAATAATAAATTGAATTAATAAAAAAAATAAATTAATTAATTTAAATAACCCCAAAATCCTAAAACCACCTAAACCCTAAAACCACAAACCACCTAACACCATAAACTACCTTAACTAAACCCTAAACCATCAAAATTAAACAAAAAATTGAAAAAAAAAATAAAAAAACGTGTTCAAAAATCCTATTTTTGAAATAAGACTTCTTACCTAAAATACAAACCATGGTAAAAACCTAATTAAAAAAAATCGTAGTATTTAGTAAAATAATTTTTTCTTACGTGGTATTAATAAAAAAAAACTTTATTTTGCATTGTTGAAGAAAATATACTAATATTTTATATTTCTCTATCTTGACATGATTAATCAATCCATCAGTCTATTTCGCATGTGAAATCGAGAGTCATGTCCAGTGCATGCGCTCTGCGCTGCTCCATATGCGGATGAAACTGTAGTGCATCGAAACGGACAAAACATTTAGTACAATAAAAAATTAGACTTGAAATTTGTGCCTTGATTATGTGCATTTAACTTATTGTATTATTTTAATTTTATTTTTTCCGCTTGTTCTTCTTGTTTTTTTTTGTCCAATTTTTCCGCTTGTTCGATCAATCTTTTTTTCCGATTACGCTTGTTCGATCAATCTACGTGTCTAAGAGACAAAACCTACTCTATTTTTTTTTTGTCAATGGAAGCTGCTCTAGTTGAACGTGATTTGAACTTGGGCTTTTTTTATTAATACCACGTTTGAAAAAATTATTTTGTCAAATACTATGATTTTTTTTAATTAGGTTTTTACCATAGTTTGTATTTTGGGTGAAAAGTCCTATTTCTAAAACAGGACTTCTCATCGTTGTTTTTTTTTTCTTTTTTAAATGTCTATGAGAAGTCCTATCCCCAAAACAGGACTTCTGAACACGTTTTTTTTAATTTTTTTTTCAATTTTTTGTTTAATTTTGATGGTTTAGGGTTTAGTTAAGGTGGTTTATGGTGTTAAGTGGTTTTAGGATTTTGGGGTTATTTAAATTAATTAATTTATTTTGTTTATTAATTCAATTTATTATTTAATAATTACTACAATTAAGCTAGTTTATGACATAATAGTAAACAATAATACAATAAAATGATTACATTAAAATTATAAATGAGGTACAACGGTCCACATTTTCTGTTAGGACATTTATTGCCGCTATGGTTACATATACACCATAAGTTATTCTCCTAAATGGTGTCCTGTTCCACATTTATTGTCATTGCACACTTGAGGTCTAGTATATTCTGGCCAATATTCTTCGTTGGGCAACACACTGAACTCTTCATGGTAAACGTTGAAGATGTTTTCCAACTTGTACACAGGAGGCACATATTGTACCTATCTACTTCACTACAACTGCAAGACCCTCACAGTTATGTATAGAACCCTCCAGATGTTGGACCTAGTATGCCCACACAACGACGTCCACGACGTACTACACGCCGACAACTTATCCCCCCTGTTGCTTTCACTCTGTCGCAACAACATTTTGACCCACCTTGCCATTCATTTTATTGTATTATTATTTACTATTAAGTCATAAACTAACTTAATTGTAATAATTATTAAATAATAAATTGAATTAATAAACAAAATAAATAAATAAATTTGAATAACCCCAAAATCTTAAAACCACTTAAACTCTAAAATTACAAACCACCTAACACTATAAACCACATTAACTAAACCCTAAACCGTCAAAATTAAACAAAAAATTGAAAGAAAAAAAAAACGTATTCAAAAGTCCTGTTTAGGGGATAGGACTTCTCATAGGCATTTTGGAAAAAAAAAATAAAAACCTAGTGAGAAGTCCGATTTTGGGAATAGGACTTCTCACTTAAAACAAAAACAATGGTAGAAATCTAATTAAAAAAAACAATAATAAATGACAAATTAATTTTTTCAAACGTGATACAAAAAAGCCTTTGAACTTGACCCTGCATTAGCCATCATCTCCAACTTTTCGTTGATCTGGGGTGATATTGAAACCAAAATGTTACACAGACCCCCATACAACACCCACCACACACCCGCAATGGCCATTTTGTTCACTGGCCTTGGGTGTTGAGCGGGTGGTTAGATGTCCGCATAACATTGCTCATATTGAAATACTGACTCAAGTTTTATTTATGACAAATTTTTTAAAATATTAATAATATTAATACACACTCACGGCTCTGCACCAGTTTCTGTGAATTTTTTTCATTCTTTTAATCAACCTCTCCAAAACTTTTGTTCTACTCGTGGCTCTTTTTAATTAATTTTTTTTTCAATCTCTTTCCCATTCTCCTAGCTAACCACAATCTTTTTGTCCCCCATTCTGTCCCCCCCCCCCCCCCCCCCCCCCCCCCCCCGCGCCCGGGCCCCTCTCAAACTCCCCCCAATTCCCCAACGTGTTGCCATCAGCCCCCCACCCACCTTTTTGTTTTTGTTTTTTCAATCTCTCCTATTCCCCAATCTTTTCCCCTCTTTCCAGAATTGAAGAAATTCAAAAACAAATTTCCAAGTATTTTAATTGTGATAATATTTGATTTTCATAAAGTCTTGCTCTGCCCCCAATTTTGATCCAAGCTCCGCAGGCCACTACAAAACTGGTTTCATATTTAGATACAAATCGGTTTTGTTCAAAAATCGGTTATGTCCAAAATCCGGCTATGAACCGGTTATGTCTAAATCCGATTTTAAATCCAATTCTTTTCTAAATTCTGTTTCGAAATTGGTTTTCAACCTTAAAAATCCAGTTTTGACCTTGAAAATCAAGTTTTTAACCTTTAAAAAAACCAGTTTTAATTTTTAAAAAACCATTTTTAAAATTATTACTTTTTTTTGAACTACTAAAAATTATTACTTTCGTAAATCTAGTTTGAATAATTTGATATGTTGTGAGGAACAACTAGTTAATCTGCATTTTTAAAAATTAACAAAATTATCAACGACCACTTAAAGTGAAACTTACATGAGTAAATGTAAGAAACTGATCATGTAAGCCAAGAGTAGTAGAGTCAAAGACTGACGTCTAAAAAACTGAAGATTTAGTACACATGCATATATAAATAACGATTTTTCAGGTTTTCTTTTCTTTTTTTATTCGAATCGAGATTGCTCCAACCCTATGCAGTGTTCTAACGCTTTCAACGAAGGATTAATCTGTACTTATCTGTAGAGGCTTGGACTGGCCAAGGCATAATTTTACCCCCGGGTGAAATCGAACCTGCTACCAACAGATCAATTCCCTCAAAAGTCCTAGTGTTGTACCACTAGGCCAAGATTCTTTGGTTTTTCAGATTTTCTTTTCAATGGCAGGGATCTATTCTTTCACTTTTAATAATGATTTTTTCGTTGTTGTCTAGGGGTAATATATTATGTGAATATAGATGCTACTTTTCGTACCACCCGAGGTTTAGATGAGATAGCAAGAGTCTCTTTCAGTTTAACTAGAGGACCTGAGATTTAACCCAAGTAATAGAAATACAGCAGTCTTAAAACTCGCGTGGGAGAGCTTTGTGCGCGGGGGACACCCTGGTCTAGACAAAAAAAAAAGATGCTACTTTTCGTTGCCCAAAGGGGTTTTTTTTTTACCAAAGTAGAGCAATTTCTTTTCGTATTTACCGATTTGGTACAAGTTGAATTTTTTTTACCGATTTGAGGTAAGTCGTATTTGTCATTGCCGACTTCCAAAGTGAACTTGCTATTTTTATTTTTTATTTTTTTCTAAAAAGCAGAAGTCTACAATACCATTGAAGACTTGTGTTTTTTTTTTGCCATAGTGCTCAATGACATTGTAGACTTTGCTTAATTTTACAGAAGTCTCCAATGGCATGTGGGACTTCCATTTATTTCGAAAAAGAATCTAGCCGCTGGCTCATCTATAAAACCCAAGCAAGCGTATGAGAAGTTGTGTCCCGTCTTCATTATTCTTCGAGTTAATTTGCTGTGTTTTGTTGTTGGAATATTTACATATGTATTGGTGTATTTCACTAAGTCAAGGTAATTGTTGTTACTTTTAACTATTATTATTTTAATTGATCTACTATAATTGTGATTCTAAATCGTTATTTTGTTACTTCAAATAAGGTAACAAAATTGTATTTTATTTACTATTAGATGTCAGGTATGCACAGCCTTCATGATTCTACTGAGATTAGACAATGTCAGTGAATTTAGTGAAGAGGAAGAATGTGAAATAGGCAATGATCATGGCGCTGAGGGAAGCTCAAGAGGTGTTGAAGATGTTGATCCAAGTCAAGCAACACCAACATCGTTTTGGTCAGAAATCAACTATGCAGCAATGCATAATCCTAAATACCCAGATGACTTATAATGGAAGTCTCACATGCCATTGGAGAATTCTGTAAAATTAAGCAAAGTCTACAATGCCATTGACGACTTAGGGAAGTTACGGCAAAAAAAGTTGTAGACTTCTGTTTTTCAGAAAAAATAAAAAATAAAATAGCAAGTCTACAATCTCATTGTATTGTAGACTTCACTTTAGAAGTCGACAATAGAAAATACGACTTATCCCAAATCGGTAAAAAAAATTCAACTTGCACAAAATCGGTAAATACGAAAAGAAATGACACTACTTTTGTAAAAAAGCTTCCAGAGGTGTATTACATGTCTTTTAGTTTAATATGCACTAATTATAAAGCACCCGTGATCAAGTTTGGTGATTTCATATGCACTATATATTGTTTAAAATTTGGTGCGAAATCTAACACGGAATAGTGCTCTCATATGAATTTTCAAAATTCGGTATATTGTGTGGAATACAATGAGTTGTAATTAATTATGCCATGCCACCTTTAGTCATTTAAAGCAAAGGGTAAATTAAAATGAATTTATAGTATCATTAATGAAAACTAACACTTTTTAATGAATTCTTTGATCTTGATGATTTTATCATATGTTTCTTATAAAATAGACCGGAGGGAGTATTTTTGGGCATGAAGTCGGGCAAGTTGTCAAAAAAATTAAAGATGAGACCATTTTTTGTTATCATAAACATTAGATTAGGTATCAACACTAGAGGTTTGTCTGGTACCTCTAGTTTTAAGTAGAGCTGGCAAATCGGGCTTTTGGGCCAGACTCGGGCCGGCCTGCATCGGGTTTGAGCTTTGTTGGGCCGGGCCAAAAAGGCCCAGATTAAAAACGGGCTCGAATTTGTGTGTCTGTGCCCTACACTTTTCGGGATCGGACTCGGGCTTTAGGCTATATTTTGCAGGTGGCCCGCTTTGGGCTCGGGCTTTACCGGGTTCAGGCTTTGTCGGGCCGGACCAAAAAAGCCCGGATTGAAAACGGACTCAGATTTATATGTCCAAGCCCTCTATTTTTTGGGCTTTTTCGGCCCGACCCGGCAAACCTTGCCCATTTTGTCAGCTCTAGTTTTAAGTGTGGTGATGTTATCGCCTGTCAGTTATCACTTACTACCTTTGGTCATTTTTATGAGAAATAAAATAGGTTGTTTTCTTAGTTTATTTTTTATAAGAAACAATGTCTTATTTTCGACAATATTAATTGCTCATTTTCAACTTTATCCTTATTTATTATCGGACCACTTAATAGGGAGTTCACTTATTTTCCATTAAAAGAATATGAAAAGACACTATGCATATACTCATTTCTAATTTTCCTATTTCAAGTTTTTTTATTCGTGCTCTTAAATATACTCAATACTTAGAGAGATGGGTGGATGGAGTGACTTACTCTATTGCACCTGAGAAGTTTTTTTTTTTTTTATCAATACCCACGAAGTTACTTTGTTTAAAATTTGGGACGCATTCTAATAAGGAATATTGCTGTTATTTGAATTTACAAAATTAAATTTCAAAATTTGGTATATTTGTATGGAATGGATTGTCATTAATTATACTATGTCACTTTTAGCTATTTAATGTAAAGTGATTTTTTTGAAAAAATATAAAATTATAGCTTCATTAATAAATTAATAAAATTATCACATTTTAGTGAATTATTTGGTCTTAGTGATTTTGTCCTACGTTTCTTATAAAAAAGATGAAAAGAAGTACTAAATTAAAAAAAATTGTATTAGAAAAATTATTTATGGACGCCTAATGTGTCAAACTATACCTGGAGTGATATACAGATAAAAGAAAAAGAAGTGATAGATGTAATAGATAAATGATGTAATAGGAAGAGAGAGATAGAAAGAAAGAGAGATATTAGATGGATATTAAAAACGGGTAAGTATTCCCATGTCATGGCTCTTTGTATTAAACATATGTATATATAATGTAGAGTTGCTTTGATTTTAGTACCGTAAAAAAAGTCAATGAATTTTAGTCCCTTAAACATTTTTTGTTTGATTTTAGTTCCTGAAATGAATTCAACTCATTTAGTTGCTTTGGTGACACACTTATGATCCAGTAATTATTTTTACGTAGCGTGAAACATGACACATTACCTTATAAGTCACTAAAGCAACTCTATATTATAAGAACATATAACCTATTTAAGCATATAATATATTTGTCATATAAGTAACAAGTTGATACATTATGTATTATTTTAATGCATGTAATAGAACCTTGGTTCAAATCACCATTGTAAACTCTCTTAGAGGTTAGTGGTTAGCTCTGGCTTTACA
Source organism: Glycyrrhiza uralensis (assembly GCA_030159175.1). Classification (NCBI taxonomy): domain Eukaryota; kingdom Viridiplantae; phylum Streptophyta; class Magnoliopsida; order Fabales; family Fabaceae; genus Glycyrrhiza; species Glycyrrhiza uralensis. The sequence goes on from BRZY01000003.1 coordinate 28,434,689, forward strand.
TGAGGTCGGTCCTTGTCCTAATTTAAACTTTTTGGTATAAAAAAAATCACCAAAATGGCACTTTGAGTTTTTGATATATATATATTTTTGTTTCCACAAGGTTTCGTCACGCGTGATCATTGTGCTGCAAGTTGTGCGTATGAGCTTTTAGCTACTCTTGGAATTGGAAATCGCAACCAATAGCCCTTTTGGAGTCTTGGACAGTGCGGCTACTCTTGGAAAGCACAGTAACTAGCAGCCCTTGATAGAGCCGGTAAAAGGGGCCAGACCCGTCTAAAAACTAAGAGATTCAAACACATAAAATTGAGTTCGTTTTTAATCTGGGTCTTTTTGACCCAGCTCAAAAATATAGGCCAAAGTACAAGCCCGACTCAAAAAAATCTCAAAAAATAGAGGACTCGAACACAAATTTAAACCCGTTTTCAATTCAAAAATATAAGCCAAAGTCCGAACCCGATGCGGGCCGGATTCGGGCCGGGCCGAAAACCCATTTTGCCAACTCTAGCCCTTGATCATTGCAACATCAGGCCTTAGCCAACGTGCTTGGACCCATTTGATAGAAGCCCCAGTCTCAACAATTCGAGTCACGCTGGTTCAGGTTGAATCTTTCGGTTCAGAGGTGAGGTTAATGACATAATCACCGGTTCATATATTAACCAGATCGGTCATGTGTCTGATCTCGGTTAGACCGGTGCTCCTCTTTCAGTGTCAAAGATTCCAAATTTGCATAGACAGGACAAGTGCTTTTCCACAGGAGGCCCACCAAACTGCACCAAGCCACCAATCGTGCAACACCGAAGGGATCCAAATTACAAGCTTGTGAAATTTATTGTTTCTTTCAAGTTTCAAATTGAAATTTAACACTAGTAAGATAACATGTGCTTGCTCGGGTAGTTAAATAAATAATATATAATTTCAATATTATTATAATATTTATAAATATTTTTCATAGTTTATTTTTATTTTTATGAATATATATACAAATGCTATTTGAAAAAAGTAGATGTGTTTATAAATATGAATATAATTATTATAAACTAAGAGTGTAAAACTTTATCATACATACATTCAATCATATCTTACCATTTAGATTTTTATCCAAACATTCTAAGAGGTAATATTACAACTTGACACCATAATAAGATATGATTAGATGTTTGTATAAAAAAGTTTTACAATTTTAGTTCATAATTATTACACTCTGTAAATATTTACTGACATATAATTATAAAAAGTTGTAAACTAAAATATGTATTCAAAAATGTCTTATTAATAGGGGCAGAGGGAGGGTGTGACTTGGGGTTGCAATGGTCACCCCCAATTTTTAACATCACTTGATATACATTGTAAAAATATGTTGTGATCCCGAAAGGAAATTGAATGATAATCACTTGAAGTAGTTTTTAGTTTAACTTTGGACATTGATTAATTATATATTTGTAATATTCTTCTAGCATCTATAATAATATGAATCTCTCTATGTTATCTTTATTTCTCCGTCACTTACTGTGGATACTGTTCATTAACCGTTGCCTTCTTTATTTTTGTTTTTATTTTAACGATGTGTAATTTTTTAATTAGTTGTGCCTAAAAGTGAGATGTTAAGCTGTGACTATACAAGTTTTTCTCCTATTTCTTTCTCTCACCGTGATAAAATTTGATGATGACGGGCATATCATGAAGTTGCCGCTTTGAGCCTACAACACCTTCACCACCATGAAGGCGCCAATGGAGTCCAAGCCAGAGGTGGGCTCGTCCAATGATGGGGTCGTGACCGGAACATGAACTTCCCCTTTGCGTTGCCACAACCAATGACCACTCCGTCAAGTACAAGCTCCCTGGCGAGAACCTTGATGCCCTGATCTTCGTACATCACCAAAGACAACGACCTCAATCACATGATGCACGAGTATGATAATCTCTACCGTGCTTCATCTTTGTCAACGAGTCCAATCCCTCTTCCATCCCACCCAACCTGGTCAAACCCAACAACATCGACTGCCTCTTTGGGGTCTCGAGCCTCAGCCGCCTCCCTTTGCTACTAATTCCACAGAGGCACTGCAACCTTCTCCCTCGTTGCGCCCCCGTCGACTCCTATAGCAACCGTCATGGCCTTTTCCACCTCGTCGCAACCGATAGTCCCACCGTGAACCACCACCTTGGTCTCATTGTCCATAGCCACGACAAGACCACTTCGACTATCTCTCGCATAGAAATGGAGCCACTCAGGGCCAGCCCAAGGGAAAGGCGACCCAAACCCTTGCTTTAGGCCCACCAATAAAATTTTATTTACTAATAGTATGTGTAAAACTAAAAATATTTATCTGTAGTGGTCTTGACTCAATGGTCAGCACTCACCATGTCCATCTTTATGTACAAAAAGGTCTCACTTTAAAATTCGTTTTAGGCCTATACATATATTTAGTGGTAATGGGCCGGCACTGGAACCACTCTGGCACTGTGCATCTTTTGGTGGAGCTTGGGGTATGCTATAAGTTAAGTTGGTGCAAGAGAGGGGAAAAGGTGGGAGGGAATGGTGGTGGTGGAAGAGGAGGAGGAGAGGTCTGGAACATGGTGGGGCTCAGTGTAACATCCGTATTTTTAAGTTATTGTTTGAAAATTTCTGTTTTATATGAAATTCTGTGATCTGAATACTAAGAAATTTATTTTGATCTTATAACAATGACTATAATGTACTTATGAAATTATTTCATTAAAACAGTCACTCTTTTATTACCGTTTGACATCCATATTTTACCATTATTTACGGAAAAGGATTTAAATAACACAAGCAGATCAAACCAACTTAGACACATAAACTTCCTTCACAAAAGTTGGTTCTTTTAATATTTGTGATTTTCTGAAATTTTCTTAGAATTTTTGAAAAACTTTAGAAATTACCATTTTAACCTTGTTACTTATAGTAAGAGCTAAATACTGATTCGCAGACCAAACTGAGGTCAGAAAAAGATTTTGAAAAGCTGAATCATGTATTTATATTTTTGGGGATTTTTAGGAATTATTTCGTAATTTTCTGAAGAATAGATAAAAATGCTACTTTTCTGATCATTGTAAAGCACGCAAAACAAAAATTATGGAAACCAGAATAGATTTCAATTATCAATGAGTGCTCAAAATCAAATTTTAAGAGGGACCATTAATGTTTAAATCAAATTTGTGATTTTTTGGGATTTTTTTCTGGAATTTTCTAAAAAATGTCTATTTTTCACTTACGGCGCTATCGTTTTCCTTTGTTTTTGTAAACAGTAAGACTTGCCCTTACCTTAAAAATCCCAAAACTCTTCCATAAAGCTTTTATATGTCAATTTCGTGACTTCTCATTAGTTCTTACGTTTTAAAATTATTTTTGAACATTTGATTAGTGAAAAGACTATTTTAACCCTTATTTACGGAATAAGCAGAATAGAGACGAATAGAGACATAGTGGCTAAGATATAGAAACTTAAGAACTTTGTGGGGTTCAAATACAAGTCTAAAGAGTTATGGACATCATGATTACCTTGAATAGTATGGTGAGCATGTACAAAGACTATTTTACCCTTGGTTTTCACTTAAAACTACCTAAACCAATTAGTCATTTGCCTAAACCAATTAGAAAAAGAGTGGATTAAACCTAATTAATAAATATGGAATTTTGGAGTCATGGCTATCACACAAATCCATTTTATTCCTCCCTTGTCCCTCCCCTCTTGGCTGCCATATCCACTATAAATAAACCCCTTTGGCTTCATAAAAATTCACACAACACAAACCAAGAAACAGGCAAACACAATTCTCTCTCTTTTCTCTCTTTAGTCTTAAATTTCTTACTATTGTGTTCTTGGTTCTTCAAGTTTGTTCTTCATAGTTTTTGGCAAAGGTAAGGGGTTTTTCTTTGCAAATTAATTTGAAGAGTATGAGTTTGATTCTTGTTTGTGTTTGAATTGCTTGTTTATGTGTTTTTAGTCTTTGATGCTTTATAGTTGTTTTATAGCTTTAAATTAATTGTTTTGTGCTATTGATGAATTGTAGTGTTATAATGCCCAATTTTAGTCTTAAAATGGTGGAAGTAAGAGGGCTATGGCAAAACCACTTTTGAGCTTTTGTAAACGTACCGTTATAGTGGCTAATTTTAGACTTACCATAAACATGATTTTACCGCAAAGAAAACACAATTTACTATTTATGAAAACCCAAGATTATCTATTATTTATATACAAGGTGATGGTTAAGATAAATGGTTTATCAGTATGGATCTATCTAGAAAGGAAGTGAGATCTATGAAAGGGCTAAAGCAGTTCATCTCTCTCTGGCCTGGGATCTGTGCTGATACGCTGTTTGGGGAATTCTTAACAATAGAGACCCGGTATATACATGATAAGATAAAATTAGAAAAGAAGTGATTTCTTAATACCGTATATATAAAAAGATTGGACTGGATAAAAGAGTATAACAGTAATGGATTCTCAGTGAATTCTACTGTTATAGCATCTTTCGGAAAATAATCTAACGGTAATGGATTCTCAGTGAATTCTACTGTTATGTTATTTAGTGGGAAATATCGAGTGGGTATCCAATCTGTATATATATGCACATAACTCAGTTTAATTTTCAATGTCTATGGCAGTGAAAATTAATGAGACAGACTTTCAACGGGCCTTTTTCCTGGAAGATAATTGGAGTTTAAGTATTTCCGAAGAGAGATAAATTTACTACGTTCTTTTAGTACGTAGAAACAATTTTACAGTGGAATACTGATTACCAAAGATGGCTCAACCGTCGTGTAATCCTTTCATATTCGAAAATTAATCTAAGCCGTGCCTAATTAAACGTAATTTCGATCACTAAGTTTGTATCAAGTTTTCAAGGAAAACTGGACACTGATTACCACAGTCGGCTTAGTCGTTGTGTGATTATTCCATTACCAAGAAATTATCTAAAAACTGAAAACAGACATCGATTATTTCAAAAGCGGACGTAAGTTTAAAATACTATTGACCTTTTTCTCTCTCCATCAAATCAAAGTGGCTATGCCCGGTTTGATCTTCTTGTAATACAGTTAAATAACTCTTTTTATACCGATTCACTCAGTTGAGCAACTTAAAATAAATAAAGCCGAGATAATAAATTAGTTCGTAAAAAGCAGTAAAATGAGACAAGAGTTTTATGATTTTTCAAGGTATACAATGAAGAGAGAGTTTTTATGAGAAACAGTGACTTATAAACAGTTGTCTACTTATACTAGTGGTCTGTCTATAAAAGGATTTGACTTATTTCTTACAAGGAGTTTTTAAGAGATTCTGAGTTTTTTGAGAAAGAGAAGTTACAGTAAAACAGAGAGTTTTACAATAAAACAGAGAGAGTTTTACAGAGATAGAGATTTCAAGAGGAAATGGTTTGCAAATCTAAGATGAGCATTTGCATTACAGATGATGAGCATACAACCTTCGAGAGAACGGGGTTGCAAATAGGTTCTGTTGGACTACAATTGTCTACTGGGATTATCCAGGTTTCGAAAGTCTCAATGGCCTTGTAGGTGAATCCCCCTGAGCTGAGACGAGTCGTATACCCGGCTTGGATAAATCTGACTGGCAGATCTATTTAGGATTTGGTATTAAGTTTTAAATGCAGTATTTCCGAAGTATCTTCAGGGATCCTAAAGGGATTTCCTGTTTATACTGTTAAGTTTACTGCAGCTGATCGTTCTATGATGTGAGGTTGGATAAGTCTCCCTGGGAGTAATACACCGGTGTGATTAGAGAGATATTGGTGTGTCATGCATTAATGGAACACTGATGTGATATATTCTTGTGAAATGTATTGTTTTACAGGGCTGTATGGACAAAAGGTAAGATTTGCTTGTTTGATGTGATTGTGTGTTTTCAATGGCTTGCTATATTGTTCTTTTGATTGAAATGGCTTGATTGTCTGTGTTACCTATATGTCTTGAGGATTGAGTATTGAGTGTTCTGTGTTTGATAATATATTTATACTATTTCTATTAATCTGAGTTAGAGATTCACCCTGTCTGCTTTGTTGTGTTCCTACATGACTGAGTAGATGGAGATAAACCCACAAGATAGAGGATTGGGAACCGTCCGACATCTATGTATAGAACCTTTGGGTGGAAACAATGTACGTTGGAACATATGCCATGGTACGCAGTGGGGAAGGTTTGTAGGATATACGGAAACCTTAGATACCGGAGGTAGAGCCCCACCAAACCCACGACCTATTCAGGAACAAATGATATTAGATGTTAAGTTACCATTACGTCAGTTAAAACCCTTGGTGTTTGACCCAGAAGACTTGTTCGATAGTGACGATGATAGTGGTGATAGCAGTGGGGGTGGTAGCTCACATCCTTCGGAACATGATGGAAATGGTTCTGGTCATGTACCGACGAGGTCGAGAGATAGATCTTCTGACAAAAACCAGGATGGAACCTCTGAAGACACATCCGCAGCAGCACCTGCAAGAAATGAGGGTTCTGTAGGTCATGTACCAATTTCTCCTCCGGGAGAAGCGAATCCTCCAACTTATTCTCCTTTACCCCGTCCTTCTGATTCAGAGTCAGAAGACATAATCTGGTTATCCGAATCCTTGTCGGATGAGGAAATAGAAGAGGAATCCGAGGAGTCTATAAACTCTTGGGCTACCTCTAACCTTACTAGTGATACTATGCCTAGACCAGATCTAGCTGGATTCAGCTTTGATTGGGTTCCAGTAACTAGAGTTCCGCCTCTATACACCAACTTGTCTGGACTAGGAGGATCTACATGGTCTTGTCCATGAGTATGTATATAAGTAAGGGTTTTAGTGTAGTAGATCCCTGTGGTGTGAATAACGGGATTATGGCTCGACTGTACATAGTAGCGTGTATTTTTCTTTTACCACTTTTGTACTTTTTGGTTTAGAGTAGCTTTCACTTCTTTTCTTTTCAATGTAAAAACAAAGTTTGTCTTAGAACAAACTCCTTTGTAAAATATCATGTTCTATATAGATATGAGAGGAAGTACTTTTCTGTACATAGGGCTTTGTTTTACAGTTAAAATCTTTAAATAAGAAAATGAGGGATCCTACTCCCCATCCTTCTCATCTTCTTTTATGAAAGCGAAAAATTTTAACTGCATTTTGAAGAGTTTTACAAACCGTTATTAAATATTTTCTAAGTATTTGTGAAACTTTTGGTTACTATGGTGTAATATCCTTTTTGGAGAAAGGGTGTTGCAGGATTTGCCGTCGGTTATTTTTTTGGATTTAGCGACGGTTATAACCGTCGTTAATCATTCTAGCGTCGGTTGTCCAAGCGATGGCGAACTAGGCATAATAACTTCAAAAAAAAAATTAAAGAAGAATAAGTCTCATCTCTACATGGTTTGATGAACTAGGCATAATAACTTCAATAAATAATGTGAACAAACCATCAACATGACTTCTCAATTGGAATATTAAGTCTGTCATGACATTTCCAGAATGACAAAATATGAACAAAAGTGAACTTGCTGGGAGAATGTGATTAGACAAGTTGTATCCAAAGGCCACACCAAAAGTAAAGAATGTGCTCTGGTTGTTCTCTAGTCCAAAGTGATATTCTCATTAGATCCATTGTGATATTAAAAAAAAAAAAAAAAGACAAGACAGCAGAAGAATTTGAGAATATATATATATATATATATGTGATTTCATAATACTCCGTGATTTCCATTTTCTCTCTCTTTTAGCGCATGACCTTTTTTTGAGAAGCTACTCCAAGTAGCTTTTCATTTTAATCAGTTTTTTGATTATTTTTTGCTTTTGATTATTTTTAAAAGCTAAAACAAACATACTTAAAAATTTAACAAGTGATTATTTTTTTAAAAAAAGTACTTTCTGTCAAAATTAAGCCAAAACAAACACACTCGAAGCTAAAAATAGTAGTTTTAAAGAGAAAGCTCTATAAAAATGCTGTATCATAAAAGATGGATTTTAAAATCCCTCATCAGCTAGGTATGTGGCTAAAGTAAGTATTCCTGAAAGACTTTCACAACTGTCTACTAATAGCACAATGTTGTATGATTCAAAATTAAGTGGCTGGCAGAAATGGTATGAAGAAAATGTTAATGAAACCCCATGTTTCATACTGACCTTACAACATCAGAATTGATTTTCAATCCAGTAGTAGCACCTTGTGCAAATTGAAGCAGTTCCTCTCGCTTCACCTGAAGAACAAGGAAAACATCTAAAAATCTTATCAAATACACAAATTAAAGCAATTCCTCCTCCACTTGATAGCTAAGATTGGCTTTCTACTGCGTGAGTGAGAAGTAGGTGAAGGGAACAACATGAAAAAGAAAGAAAGAAAAGACAGAACCATATATTCCACTTAAGCATCATGCTTGTTTCCATTTTCATAAGCGTAAACTTCTATGCTCCAATATTAGTACAATCACTAATCTTTATAACCCCTCATCTACTTTATTCGTCTTCCAAACTAAATAGTTAAAAAAATATGGAGCAAATTAATCTATTGCATGCCCTGAGTTCAAAGCAAGAGAAAACAGAATAACACACTAATTGACTAGATCTGTTTTAAATCTTATAAAACCAACTCATAATTGAAAATTAATGTGTACGTCCCCTAAAACTAAAACAAAGGCAGATATAAACCCCTAATCTGAAACAAAGGGTAGATATAAACCCAAAAATTGCCCGAATTTGAAATATCTAAGGGAAACAACAAAAATGACTCAAGGGAGAAAGAAAACCTGGGAAATGGGAGTAGCGGTGGAGACAATTTCAGAGCCCTTGAGGCACAAGGCCAACCTTGAGGCACAATTTCAGAGCCTTCTGCAAAATAAAAAAGAAGTTAGCAAGGGAGAAGTGAAAAACGAAGGGGAAAAGGAAGTAGGGACTATGTAGGAACCATAGCGTCTTAGCTTCTTAGCAACCATAGCTTCTGCAAAACGAAAACGAAAAGGAAGCAGGGACTGCTTAGGAACGAAAACGAAAATGTAGAGGAAGGAAGAGGAAAAAAATTGAAAACAAAAACGTGAGACGAAGGAAGAGGAAAAACCCGCGAGAGGGAATAGAGACTGTTTCAGGAAAATGAAAACGAGGGAAGAGGAAAAGATAAAACCGGCGAGTTGAATAAAAGATGATTTTGGCGTAGGGGCGGTTCAAAACCAACGTTAGATAGTCATTTTAATTTTAATTTTGTTTAACGGCGGTTCAAAACCAACGTTAAATAGCGGTTCTTCTTCAGAAGAAGAATAGGGTCGGTTCACAACCGATGTTAAATATCGGTTTTTAACATAGACCTGAATAAAGTCGGTTCTCAACTGCTGCCAAAGAAAAAAATAAATTTATAATTTCGTTTTAAACTACCACGGAGGGTCTTAACCACCGGCATTAACAAAAATTGTTGTTAAGTAATGTCGGTTACCAAAACCGACGCTAGTCTAAATATTTATTGTCGGTTTAACTAAAACCGTCGTTAAGCAAGTGAAGCTAAATCCTGTTTTTTCTTGTAGTGATTTTCTGTTTATGTTGTTAAGTTTGCTGCAGCCGGTCACTTAATGGTATGAGGTTGGAAAAGTCTCCTTGGAGCAATACACCGGTGTGATTAGAGACATATTGAAGTGACATGCATAAATTATGCTTGGATATGAGAATGTATTTTGTGATTGAGTTATTTTGTAGGATTGCAGCACAAAGGTAAGATCTGCTTAAACGAGATCTGTTTATAAGCCTTGATTGATCTGTCATTATATATGGTGTTCAAATTAATCTGTTATTATGTTTGGCATGAAAATTGATTGAGAAATGATCTATATGTGTTGGGTGAATTCCTACTTTTCCTATTACTTTGTCTAAGAGTCTCACCCTTGCCTACTTTGTTGTGTTGATGCATGACAGAGTAGATGGTTTACCCAAGAAGTGGGTTAGTTTTGGTCTGACGTCTTAGAATTCAACCCCTTGAGATTGGAAAGTCGAGGTGGAAGATAAACCCTGGTACGCAGTGGGGTACGTATACTGGTTATGTACTTACTACCACTGGAAGGGTGGATAAACCAAACTAGAAAATAGAAACCCGATTAGTCTTAGACGTTAAGCTACCCTTGAAGAAGATGAAGGATATCATCCGGAAAGAAGATGGAAACGCAAGGAAGATGGAAAAGCAAAAGAAGACTGCTCAGAAGAAAGTTTACTGAGTTAGGGTTAGTGTGGACACCCAATTTTGTCCGGGTTTTTAATTGATTTCAAAAAAATAAAAAAAAAAGAAGAAAGGAAAAAGAAAAGAAAAAGAGAAAAAGACAACAAAAACAAAGAAAAAAAAGAAAATGAAAAAAGAATGAAAAAAAGAAAGAAGAAAAAGCAAAAAAGAAAAAGTGAGAGGCCGCATCTCCACCGCAAGAGCGTGCACCCGCATGTACCATAGCGGCGCCCAGAAGAAGAAGCCTGACGCGGGAGAAGCTTCGCATATCCACCGTAAGGATCCACGAACCGCGCCACACGTTAACAACCTCCCATATAGCTGAAGCGCGCATGGTTCTCCGTGTCCTTACCGCAGGACTACGGTGCACCCTCGACTCCGCGTCCTCACCGTAACGCGCTCCATTTGGTTATAAAACAGAAACTTCACTCGCAGAAGACCCTAGCAGCTCCTGGAGCAAGAAGCGGCCGCCCAACACCCCTGCTATCTTTTCTCCATTCTCCTCAAACCCCACTCATCTTCATCACCAAAACCCCAACCACAAACCCACCATAACCAAGCTCTTCAACATGGAGGGATAGCTAACAACACCCATCTTCCTTCTTTCCTCTCCTACAATCACATCCTTTCCATCTCGTGCAAGAAAACATTCCCCTTCATTATGTAGCTCCATCAACCACTTCCGTTTTTCTTCCTCAACCAACAAACGTCATTCACGCCAAAAAGTACTCCTCGGGTGCCTCTATCATTCACGCTCTGTAATGCAGCTTCTTTTTCCAGTTTAAGCTTTGGTTGTTCTTTCTTTTAGTTTTGTTATTCTTATTACTATATTATTATTTTGCTTTAATGTCTCAATTCATTCACTTTTGTTATTTTTATTTTCCAATACTTACTTTTTATTACTTTGACTCGGCATTGATGCGTAGTTGGTTTGTTGGTTTTTAGTCTGCCTCCGTTTTTTTAATAAGAAGGGGTAAACAATATATAAAAATAAAATATTTTAATCTGTGCTTAAGTTAGCGTTATTGTTATTTAATCATGTGTGTTTTATTCTTGCACTAATATAATATTTTCTAAATAAGAGACTTTTTGGGCGTGACGCTCTTTTAGTTCTCTAACAACTAAATTTTTTTCTCCGGTAGAAACCTTCTAGGCATGACGCTTTGTTTGGTCTCTACTCAATTAAAAGTAATTTTTATCACTATACTAAAATTGGACTACTTGGACGTGACGTCCTCTTAGTTCAATGTTTTTAAAAATAGGAGCTATTGTAGGCGCGACGCCTTATTAGTTCCGTCAATTTCACAATAAATTTTTCTTGAAATTAATTAAAATTAATCAACTCATATATATTTTCTATAAAGAACTACGTAGCTTTGATTTCCTCATTGCACCTGAGGATACGTAGGAGCAGGGTCCTTCCCTGTCGAGCGCAAAAAATAAATTTTCGTAAATTTTTTTTCCTTCTGTTTTAATTTAAGTTGTATTTTGTAAATAAATAATTAAATAAATAATTTCATTGGGGTAAAATAAATATTTTAAAAGCTAATAAAATTTGTACATTTAATTAGAGGTAACCGCTTTTTAGTGGACGTCGTAGGGTGCTAATACCTTCCCTACGCTTAATCGACTCCCGAACCCTAAATCTGGTTTCAAGACCATTTTTCTCTTAAACGGGTTTTTCCAATGTTTTTTCCATTAAATAAACTTTGGTGGCAACTCCTCTGTAATATTTTTGGGTTGCTTCAGCTAGAAGGTTGCTGCTACCGTTACAACTTCGTCTTAAGTTGCTTAAGCTAGATGTGGTGTGCAAATTAATCTATCATTATATGTGGTGTGCAAATTAATCTGTTATTATGTTTGGCATGAAAATTGATTGAGAAGTGATCTATATGTGTTGGGTGAATTCCTACTTTTCCTATTACTTTGTCTAAGAGTCTCACCCTTGCCTACTTTGTTGTGTTGATGCATGACGAAGTAGATGGTTTACCCAAGAAGTGGGTTAGTTCTGGTCCGACGTCTTAGAATTCAACCCCTTGAGATTGGGAAGTCGGGGTGGAAGATAAACCCTGGTACGCAGTGGGGTAAGTATACTGGTTATGTACTTACTACCACTGGAAGGGTGGATAAACCAAACTAGAAAATAGAAACCCAATTAGTCTTAGACGTTAAGCTACCCTTGAAGCAGATGAAGGATATCATCCGGAAAGAAGATGAAAACGCAAGGAAGATGGAAAAGCAGAAGAAGACTGCTCAGAAGAAAGTTTACCGAGTTAGGGTTAGAAGGTTGCTGCTACCGTTACAACTTCGTCTTAAGTTGCTTAAGCTAGATGGTTAGTCTAAGGTTGGTCTGGCTCACACCTACATAGTAGCATACATTTTCTTTTAAACACTTTTGTATTTTCAATTTACTAGTATTTCTAGTCTTGTTTACTAGTACAGAATTTATACCTAGGTTTGTACTGAAGCAAACCCTTGTAAAATAGCATGGTTATTTTATACGATGAATTACGTCTTTCAAACATGGAGGTATCATTTTTACTTACCAATCACTTTTGAAAAAGAAAAATTTTTATCCGCATTTTTTAGAATATTTACAAAACTTTTATCAAATAATTTTTAAGTCTTAAGAAACTTTTGTTACTATGGTATAATATTCTTTTTGGAGAAAGGGTGTTGCACTCAACAATGTTGTTGTTGTTTTCGTTTTAAGCATCATCGATGCGATTAAGGAGCTGGAGTAGTGTGGGAGAGAGATCGGTTCGAGTTCTGGGAGCATTGGGGGAGTTGAATTAGCTCCATGGTTTGGTTGAAGAAAAAAAAAACCCGTCCTCAGTGACTAGGTGTGGGTGTGACATTCAAAATGAGATTAAGTTAAATTTTGGGCCAATATGTGATTTAAGTTCCAAAAGCAATAAAAACTTGAATTTTTCTCTAATTGACGTCTGTGCTTAAGTGTTATTTAGTACATGCAAATTGTAATACCATTTCTCCAAAAAGGATATCACACCATAGTAACCAAAAGTTTCACAATAACATAGAAGATATTTGATGAAAACTCAGTATTCCTTCTTCGAAAATGTGGATAAAAATTTTTCCTTCTAAATAATGAGAAGGATGGAGAATATGTCTCCCTAATTCTTTTAAAGAGTTTTAAATGTGGAAACAACACATTTGTGAATGTAATCTCATCTCATATATATATATATAACGATGAGTCCACATGTAACACCCCTTTCTCAGGAGGCATTACACTTCGTAACGGAACCTCTAATGCGGAATTAAAGTCTTTCTTCTTATTTTTCTTTCAGAAAATGCTGTCAAAATTTATTTAATTTTCACAATGGATTTTCTCTGTCATTTTTTTTCTTCCTAAAGAAATACTTATGTAAATAAACATCAATCAGGAACACTGGAAATAAAAACTCATTCATTTAATAATAGAGCATACTATACACAAGAAATCTCTTTCTCAAATAAGTACAGACTCCCTATACTGGTCAAGTACTAAGGACTTCTACAAGAAATTGTAATAAGCAAACCCCAACAAAACTAAGACTTGCACGTCCTTCTACTTGGTTGACAATTCTTCAATGCCTGTCTCATTCTTTGAGTCCTGACTAGTCCACTCAGCTAGTAATCAATCTATATGAATCATGTTCTGAAAACCACAAAACATATAGGCAAGGGTAAGTTTCTCCCCAAAAGTTACAATCATGAAACATGCATAGTAAAAGGAATACCACTGACTATACCTCACAATAAGCAAATATCATTTGAAAACTTTTATTTAAGTTAATAAATCTATCAAACACATCACCAAGAAAATCACACATAGACAATTAAAATCAAACTGTACTCTCTTCACAATTCTCCAAGTTGGATTGCACAATCCTCCAAGCTAGATTGTAGCCAAATTTGACAAAGACAATCACCAAATACAAATGGCCTCTATATTTATTACACAATCCTCCAAATTGGATCGTAGCAATGATATCTATATTTATTGGACAATCCCCAAGCTGGATTGTACTAACGACGTCTGTATTTATTGTACAATCCTCCAAGCTGGATTGTAGCATGTCCTCTATATTTATTGCACAATCCTCTAACTGGATTTTACCAAATGCAAATGACCTCTATATTTATTGCACAATCCTCCAAGCTGGATTGTACCAAATGCAAATGACATCTATATTTGTTATCACACAAAATTCTTATCTCAAGAATTTTAACAGCGTCACGGGTTGACTCTTTTTACAACAATTGTAAAAACTTTACTTTTCATCTACTACGTGGTAACGAAAAATGTCGTTAACGTTTTAACTATAAATTACTTTAGGCTTGGTCTTTTTAAGAAAAACTCTTTCCATTACAACAATTTTAATTATAAAAATACCACCCACTGCCTCTTAATTTTAAAAATAACATAACTCTTTATAATTACGTTTCTGATAGCAAAATGTCCAGATTTTTATTTTTGCCCCTAAACTTCTGAAAATTACATTTTTGGCCCAAAACTGAAAAATTCACAGCTTGTGAACTTTTTCACCAGGGATGTGAACAGAGATGTCCAAAAACCCTTTAAAATTCGAAAATCAACTTCTATTTTAAGATTTGAAAATCAATTTCTATTTTAAGATTTGATTACATACTTCAATTCTAATATTTTTGAACCTCAAAACTAGATTATCCCTTCATGAAATTTGATTGTTTAACTTGGATTTTGAGAAAAATCAATTACATAGACTTTATTTCCTTTTTGACAATTAATAGATATAACTAGTTGATAAAAGATTCAACCACTTGTGGTTGATTTAAATTAAATCCCAACATCTCTTATCTTAAGGAAAACCCCATTTAAAGTCCATTGGAGACTTAACAAAAATTTAAGTAATTAATACCTAAATCAAGTTTTGGCTTGACTACTAAATTAAATCCAATTTGTCTTTAGAAAAATGGTTTCACTATTGAGTCCTCTACTTCCTCTTCCATGATGCTTGGGTCACTTATTTTAATTTCATCTTGGTTAATCTTACCCAATCACAACAAACATCACATAATCATAATAAATAAAGCATAAATCTACTTTAAATATTACAATCATCCCAAATGGATCAAATGAAGTACAAGGAAAATAATCAAACCAAATCACTTCAAGCCATACAATATTTTCACACATCATCAAGAATCAATAACAAATCATAGCATAAATTTTCTATCACCCAAATAACATAGAACTACCACATACTTAAAATGGCATTTTTAGGCAAATCAAGCATATAAACACACTTCCAATTACTTAGTAAATATTCTTAACTTTTCATAGAGTTAAAAATATGATGATTCTCATACAAATTCCATAGAGTTAGAATTCTCCTCGTAGCAATTTTGACACATCAAGAATGGTTAAAAATCATTCTTCACAAAGATGAAACTCAACCATGGAGTTGTCATCAAGTCACACAACATACAACCACACAAAATTATAACTAAGAAAAGAACATCCCCTTACCTCTTGAAGACCACTTGAAACCCAAAGATCACTCTCCTAGCTTGTTGTTTTCCAAACTAGTATCAAACCCTTTCAAAATACAACTTAAAACATAAGCATAAAAACATCTCCTTCATGAAAATAACAAAAACCTAAGATCAAAAACTTGAGAGAGAGATTACTTACTCAAGACCTTGAAGAAAAATGGATCAAAGTAACTTTCAAGCTTCTTGGTTTCAAAGGACACAAATCTAAAGCCAAAACAAAACTTGTCTTCAAAAGACACATGATCCAAAAATTAAGAAATGAAGATTATGGAAATATATGGATGATTTATGGTTTAGAATCATCTACCAACCTTTTTTTGTGAAGCTTGAAGGAACCAAGCCCTTGAAAAACCAAAGAAAAGCTAAAGGAAAAACCTTGGAACTTGAGAGAAAATGGAAGGTTTTTGCTTTGTGAAAATGGTGAAATGAAAAAGATGAACACTCTCTCTCCTCCTCCCTTCCTTTACACGGCTGATACACCACCAAAAGCACTTGGTATTAGCTTGATTAACTTTGTATTATCTTGTAGTTTAATTAGGAAATTAAAAGGTATTTTATCATTGGTCCAAGCCAAGACTTCCAAGACATGAGTACATGGGCAAAAACATTCTTGGCAGCTGTAAATTTCGTGCAGAAGCTGGATAGCCAAGTGGGAGGAAAATATCTTCAAAGTTAGGGCTTGTTTGGTGAAGCACAAGTGGGAAAAATGCCTAATTAATAATCTATTTTGTAATAAATACTTCCCTCAATAAGTGATTAATGGAAAAATCATTTTTGAGACCTAGTATTAATATAATAAAGTTTAGAATCTCAAAACTTAATTTTTGATCATTTTCTGATACCTCGATTGCGCTACGGTTACCCGTAACGTGCTAAAAATAAAATTTTTCTGAAAAACTCTAGAAAAATTCCCAAAAATCCAAAATACTAAAAAAATAACTTTTGTTTCATTAAAATATTTTTTTGACACAAAAAGGGTCTCCGGAAAAATATAAAACCTTCGACGTTTGCAAACCGGGTCACGGTTTTCGCTATTTTTTAGTTTTTCGAGTTCTACCACTCTATACCCATCTAAAAATCCTAAATAATCTAAAAACACTAATGATATCCCTAACTTTCCATTTGGATCATTTCTTAGTCCTCTGGTAATTATCTGTTTATTACGTGTCACGTATTTCATTCTACAGGGACCAAAACTGTAACATCTTTATTCTAATCTCAGAAAAATCCAAACTAAATATCTAAAATCCTTAAATAATATAAAAATATTATTTGTCTCTTTAATTCCTCATGGTGGTATTGTCTGGGCCTTCAGATCAATATATTCTTATTTCTCCGTCTATAACCAGAATCGTTTTCTGTTGAAATTTCCAATTTCAACTGGAAATCGTAATTATTTTACTATGAGCGACTATAATCATGACATTTTATTTTCTAATATCATCTTATAATATTTAATTTGATCTGCTAGCTTGGTAGTATAGAATTTACTACGGATCTAAAAATGCGAGTGTTACACTACAAAAGGAGCTTGCATCAGTACAAACTATGGTTTTAAAAGATCTCTTGTACATCAGTAGTACTGAAAACTGAAAGAAAGCGATAAATCCTAAGTAAACTAAAAGAAAACATAAGTGAAAAAAGAAAACATAAGCTACTATGTATATGTGAGCCAGAGTAGTCCCTGACTAAGTACCCAACATAACTATCTTTAATTAAAGGTGTAACAGCAGTAGCAACCTTCCAATCTCTAAGGGTTGAATTCTAAGTTGCCGGACCAGAACCAACCCACTCCTCGGGTAAACCATCTATTTAACATGCATCAAACATAAACAAGAAAAACACGCAAGAGTGAAACTCAAATCCACAGCAAAAAGAGAAGTATAAGCACATACCCACAAATCATGTATCAATCAACACATATATCAAGAGCACATAGCAAATCACTCAATACAGTACATGTTTTATATCATTAGAACTACACATCCACAGGTCATGCTTTATATTCAAATACAGCAAAGGAGTGCATACTAAAAGATATATCATCAACACATAATATATTTATGTATGCCACTTCTATATCTCTTGAAAACGCACCGGTGTATTGCTCCAAGGAGACTTTTCCAACCAAACACCTTTTGAGCGATTGGCTGTAGCAATACCTAACATAATAAACCAATCCGCTCCCCTGTTTCATGAGCTTGGAAACCAATCTGAACCCCTGATTCATGGTCTAAGTTTTACAATTATTCAGCAGAGCTTCATTTAAAATTATAATTACCATATCATGAAATAGGTCAGTCAGTCAGATTAATCCAAGATGGGTATACGACTTGTCTCGGCTCGGGGGCCTGACCACAACCCGACCATTTGAGACTTTCGAAAATTGGATAATCTCAATAGTCAATTGTAGCCCAACTGTACACTATTCTCACCCCGTTCTCTAGGTTGTAAGCTCATACTCTTTATGCAACGACAATTCAATCGCATATGAATTCACTTTTCTCAATTTAAACATAGTTTCTCATATTCCTCAAATGAACACAGAATCACTCTTCTCAAATGAACACGATACTACATCACTTTCATTCTCATACATCAAACCTATAAAACAAGAACGTTTTGCCAGTACAGAATTAATAAATGAAATTATCCCTTATGTTACATCTCTCTCCGGCTTAATTTGTTTAACTAAAGAGTGATCACATTGCGGCAGTACCGAACTGAGTTGATCAACTCATAACAGTTAGAGCGATTCGGTATATATCGACTAAAGGCGATTAAAGCATTAAGGAAGATCAAAATAGGACAGAGCCACCGAGATTGATCAAGAGAGAAGAGATTAACAGTAATTTTAAACTTATGTTTGCTTTTTAATCGATAAGTGATTTTTCTCAGATTTAAATAAATCTAAGGACGGAATGATCACCCGATGGCAAAGCCGACTGTGGTGATCTATGCTTAACTTTTATAGTGATTCGATATAGAACTAAGTGAATGAGATCAAGCTGAATTATTACCAAAATACTTAAACACCAGTTTATTTTCATAAAAAGCCCGTTGAATGCTTTCTTCACTAATTTTCCCAGTCAGATATGTAAAGGACCCCAAGCCAGGAATTTCTATCAAATAATATAACAGTAGAATTCACCGAGAACTTCTTACTATTATATTATTTTACCCAGATAGCCTGTGCATATTTGGTATAACATTGAAAACTAAAATGAGTTTAGATTAGCGAAATCAATGATTAACTGATCAAGATCAATTAAAAGCAAAGACCGAGTTTACGGCAGTGCCAACATCGCTCGATCTAAAGAGAAAAAAGATTTATTTTAAATGCAAATTCGTGTATAGTAGCATCCCAATAAAATCTTTCCCAATTTTTCTTAGCCACATATATACAGACTCCCTAGGTTAAGATTTCATAAATGACATATCGGTATGGTTCCCATGAAAGATCTAAAGGTAAGCCGTAATTACTAAGAGACCCGTCTTTCCTAGCGAGAACCATATTAATAAACCATTCACCATAACCATATTTCTGTATATCAATGGTAGACAAATCTCAGGGTTTTCACAAAGAAATAGATTACACTAATCTTACGGTTCAATTGTACTGTGATAGTTAAAAATTTACCATTATAATGGTACAAATATTAAAACTCGAAACCAATTTTGCCATTATAACATTACTATCACAAAAACACAAACAATTTAGGCATTATAACATTACTAATAATAAAAGCTCACAATAATTAAATTAAAGTCATAAAAAAAAGTAAATAGAGCTTATAAACACAAAAATCACCAAAGTGACTAACAAACAAAGATCAAACTTATAACTTCTCAAATAATTTTGCAAGAGCTTTCCCTTACCTTGAAACTTGAAGAAAAAGGGAGTTTGAAGATCAAAGCTTAAAAAAAAAGAACTTAAACAAGAAAACTATAAAGAGGGAGACAGAGAAAACTTGGAAATGCTTCAAATTTTTTATGCAAGGATTTGTGAAGACCCCTCCCATTTATTTATAGGCAGTGGGGCGCAGCCAAGGAGGGGAAAATGAAGGGTTTGTAGTGCTTGTTGATCAAGTTAACTTAATGGCTAAGTTAGGTTTTAAAGAAATTAAGAAAATCAAGTAATTTCCTAATTGGTCAAAAGCATTTCACATGGATCAACTTGCAAAAATATCTTCTTCCACTTGCCAAGAGGAGGGCAGCCAAGGGCTGGAAGAGGGAGGAGAGGAAGTTACCTTTTTACCCTTAGGGTTTTAAGTGAAAAGAAATGGAAATCAAGTGCAAAATAGTCTTTTCATAAACCAAAAATTGAAATAATTTGATTTAATTGATGAGAACCAATGATATTGCTTAAAAATGCCATGTTAGCCTTAAATATTCTCATGGTATCGCTTTTGAAATTTTTTAACAGTGCAATCTCTTCGATTTTCACCGTTTCACGGTATAACTCTAAAAATAGAGCAGAAAATGAAATTTTCAAAACCTACACAGAAATAATTTCTAAAATCCCCAAATAAAGAATTAAAAATAAAATATAAATTGTTGTAGACTTATGCCACGAAATTTCACGCTGCGAAACAAGGTTTTTTGCTCTATTCGCTCCCGTTTAGCTTATTTTTTGGTAAATTTTAAAAGTTTTTTTAACAACTCCAAAAAAATTTCAGAAAATCAAAAATATTAAAAGAACCACCTTTTGTGAAGGAAGATAATTTTATGGGTTGGTCGTGGCATGTTCATGCTATTTAAAACTTATGCCGTCAGTTACGACAAAAACCGTTTTCTGTTTAAAACTCAACATCAAATGAAAACTATCTGTTTCAATATAGAAAATGAAGATGTAAACTAAAACATTTTTCTAAGATGAAAACAAATAAATACATATATCACATAACATTCAATTAAAACAAAATAAAGACGGTAATCATACATACATAAGTTATATAAGACTTAAACTGGTTTTTCGTTTGAATCCCAACACCAAACAAAACTTCTAATTTCTATACTAGATAAAGCTATATTTATCCCTTTAGTTCTCATCTTGATCACTTTCTAGTCTCTGGTATTTATCCATTCTCTAATTAATGTGTTCCGCGATTCATCTTAGAGGGAGTAAAACGGTAATATTTCTTATGCTCTTCTCTAAAATTCCAAACTTAGTTTCTAAAATCCTCACATAACATCAAGCCACTATTTCAAACCTCAAATATTTCTTCTGAGTCTATTTTGAAATTTTCAGATCGTTATAAACTTATTTTGACAGTCAAAGACATCTATAGAAAACCATTTTTGACTTTTATGTTAGTTCTAAACCATTACTTATTATCTGAAAATCTTAAGGAGAATTCTAATCCTCCAAAATTAATAATTTGTCTCATAGAGTGAAAATTTGGAATGTTACCCAAATGGATGACAATCCTGAGGATATGGGTGATGGAGATGAAATGTCTATTGACGGGGAAGTTGACACAAATGACGTTGATGTGTTCCCTCTACTAGTAAATAAATTTGATTGTACCGGTATTCACGACTGCAGAGGTATTTATTTAATTTTTTTTAAGATTGTTGTTGTCATTGTTAAGGTAGTTTAGATATATCTGTTAATATTTTGTCATTACTCATGTTCAGGTGTTCTCCACTAAAGATGGTCTATTGAAATGGGCTAGACCACTTGCTGCAGGCACCTTAACAGGCACCCTAACTGGCTCCTCTACATGAGGTATGCCCTCTAGATCTAGTGCTGTGGGAGGTATGAGTAGTTGGTGAGACACCCGCTGATACCACACTAAATAAGCAGAAGCAGTCTCATGTGGATGTCTAACCCTATGACCTCAGGTCTCTACATCCACAACATGCTGAGCATAATGTATCCAGATGTGGTCGATCTCATCTGGGGTCCTAGATATCACCCTCGGGCATCACAGAATCCCCTGGACATGCTCAAACTAATGCAAAACCCTCTCTGACAAATGAGGGTAACTCAACTGGCCCCACATAATGTACCCGGAGAAGAAAGCAATGTCATGTAAGGGGCGTGTAGCCCTATGATCATCATATGGGGTCCATACCACGTGATCCGTGGTGAACATATCTAGACCAATCCTAATGGGGATTACCAGACCACTCCCTCCAACAGGTTTCTAGCACGTGCATCGAGGTTGCACCTCATTGCATTTACAAGAGTGCGCAGCCCAATAGTGGGGAGGTGCTCATAAACCCATGTCTGCACATACATGCATGTACACATGGTTTTATAAAAACTAACATATAAAATTGTAAGTATTACAAAGCAAAGCATAGAGGTCATTACATGTAATAGGGTCAAGTAACCACCCATCTGCTTCGATGTCCTAGCGCTACTAGCATCCCCGAGATGGTTATACAGAAATGCAAGCACAACAACTCCCCATGCATATCCCCGGCAAGTGGCGAGGTTGCGAAAAAGATCTAAGATTGCTACGTTAATATACGTAGCATCTTGTCAGCAAATATGGTGCATCCTACCAAAAATAATATGTTGCCCTAGCAGCTGCCTCCTAGTCATTCTCCTCTACCCTCCATTCATACACATCCCACAACCAGCTGAAGCGGACATGTAACCTCCGTGTGTCATCCATGACAGTATACGCTTGCCCACGTGTGACGTGAAGGAGTTCAGTCAGAAGGGTACAACAAACATCTCTGTTGACACTGGGGTGTCTCCATAATGCACCAGTAATCGACAAATGGAGAAGTGATGACCATCATCAAGAGTGATGGTCATCTCATGGAATGGCATATGGAACAAGCCAGTCTCCTTATGCCATCGCTCTGCAAATGCTGAGACAAATCCCTTGTCTCCCAACGAGAAGCTGTAGGTAGTGAGTGGGTACAATCCGCTACCTACTACAAGAGACCTAACTTCGTCATGCTGGATAGGGAAGTCTATGAGTTTCTGACCATGTGCTATGATTTTTAACTCTCCATGATCCTGACACAATAATACAATTTTCAAATTTTCATAACAACAAAACAGAAAACTGAAACTTACCTTGACGGAGAAGATGAAGGCAATGGTGGGGCACGACACCGGTGGGTGGTCAACGGTGGGACGCGACAGTGGGTGTTCTTCCCTTTCATCTGCGTGTTCTCTCTTCTTTGCGTATTCTTCCATCTCTCTCGTGTGTTCTTCTTTACGTGTTCTTCTCTGCGCTCTTCATGTGTTCTTTCCGAAACTCAAGCTCTTCTTCCCTATTCTCTACGTGTGAGTGGGGTGTATGTTAGAGTGAGTTTTTTTTTTAAATGAAAAAGGCAGGGGAAGGGTTGAGGGGTGTATGGCTCTTTTATTTTTCAAAAAATGTTTAAAGTGGGGTGAATGGCTAATTAGGTGGGTGTATTTACCAATTTCCAAAATTAGTTATACTCATAAGTTACATTGTAATAAATTATTATTGAGTATTTATAATAAGGAAAAGGAAACAGTCAAGTAATAAATTCTCATAAAAAAAAAGTCAAGTAAGAAATTTGACAACAAAGACATCATTAACTAAGAAAATACAAGGCTTAAATATGTTTTAGGTCCTTCCAAATTAGCTCGTTTTGATTTTAGTCCCTAATAATTGTGGTCAAACTTTTTGAGTCCAATAAATATATTTTTTTTAGTCCTTTTAGTGATTTGGGGTTGAGGTGGCATGGACACATCAGCCCAGTCATTTAAAATTTGGAGGGACCTGCCATGTAATTTCAAATTTGTAGGGACCTGCTCTCTCTGCTCTCTCCATCTGCCACCACCTCTCTCCCCCCCCCTCTCTCTCTCTCTCCTCCCTTTTCTCTCTCTCCTCTCTTCTCCTCCAACCCCTACCCCCACCCCCACCACCATACCACCTTCTTCCTCCACCCCCACCACCATACCACCTTCTTCCTCCTTCCTCCACCCCCACCACCTCCTCGAAAAATTTGAAATAGAAACAGAGAGAGAGAGCTCGAGAACTGGACGAAGATGGACGTAGGGACTAGATTCAAAACGTAACTTATTTGTAGGGACTGGATCCAAAACATTCATATATTTGTAGGGACTAGATCCAAAACGTAACTTATTTGTAGGGACTTGATCCAAAATATTCATATATTTATAGGGACTAAATCCAACCACGTTATATCTTCTTCAATCTTCTTCTTCTTCTTCCCCCCCCCCCCCCAAACCAACCCCCCTCGTGGCTTTTGGTGCGATGAAGAAATTAACAGGGTATGGGTGTTGGGGTTGGGGAAAAACCCCTCTCTTCTTCATCTTCGTTCTTTGAATCGATTTTTTGTGATTGGAGGGGAAGAGGGGAAAGGGAAAGAAGAAAGAGGGAAGAGGGAAATAGGGGGTGGTGGTGGAAGGGGGAGAAGGGGGCGGTGGTGGTGGTGAGAGAGAGAGAGAGAGAAAGAGTGTGTTTGGGTGGTGGTGGTGGTGGTGGTGGTAGTGGTGGTGGTGGTAGTGGTGGTGGTGGGAAGAAAAAAATTTGGTTTGATTTGATTTTAGTCCCTACAAATTTGACCTGTTTTGATTTTAATCCTTGCAAATTTGACGCTACATACGTGGTATGCTTACATAGCATTTGAATATGACACGTATGATTAATGAGGTGACGTGTCCATGTCATCTCAGCCCCAAATCACTAAAAGGACTAAAATAAAAAAAAATTATTAGATTCAAAAAGTTTGACCAAAATTATTAGGGATTGAAATCAAAACAAGCTAATTTAGAAGGACCTAAAACATATTTAATCCAAAATACAATTATAAATCCAACCAGTACAATAAGAAAGAAAAACCACGTGGTGGGAGATGGCTGCTTCCGTACGTGGTGGAGAATCATGTCGTGCATGACGACAAGTAGCTAGAGACGTCTGTGCATAATGAAATTATTTGCTTCGTATCGTTCTCGTTCCCGAACACTGGCTCCTCATATGCACCACCCAGATATTGGTTGAGGTTCAGCGGGCACATGCAGGTCTGCTCTGCTAGTGGCTCTGTCATTTGACTTCCTCTTTGGCGACGATGAAGATGGAACGGGTCGGCGAAACGCAACGATTCGGCATTGACTGGGAGTTCGAAACACCCCAAGATCATTGAACAGAAGGCCTATTTTTTGTCGTCGAGTTCGGGGTGGAGTATTGGGCCCACAAATGGTATTGAGGATTGGAATGATTATGGAGATTGGTGAAGAAGACAATGCCACCATTACGGAGAGAGAAAGAGAAAATTGATGGAACACATTTATTTTCTCTGTTGTTTTTCTATTAGGTGTATTTTTTTGACTTAAATAACTTTTTGGTCCATGTAATATATGAGTGTTTTGTTTTTAGTCTCTATAAAAAGAGTCAAATGCTTTTGGTCCCTGTAAATTTTTTTTTTACTTTTAGTCCTTTAAGTGGATTGACCGCTGATGTGTCCATTTTGAGCCCAGTCAACACCCCTACGTGGCAAAAAATATTGCCACCTAAGATGCCACGTCAGCATCTCTCTCTCCTCCTTCCTTCCCCACCACCTCCTCTCTCTCTCTCTCCTCCCTCCACCCCCACCACCTCCTCTCTCGTTTCTCGGTCCCCAGCTCGTACCTCTCACCCAACCCTTCAAATTTCAATCTTCCATCTGCCATTCTGTTCGCTCAATTCCTTTCTCACAACAACCCCATTTTCCATTTAACTGAAACCCATTCTCTGGTGTGGTAGGATCCAATCTCGTGAAACCCATCTCCGCCGCCATATCCCTCTGCCGTCTGATCTCAACCGACACCGTGAATTCATCTCTCACATTTCTCTCAATGTTTGTCGCCTCTTCGATTTCCTTGTCCAATTCGGTATATACCCTTCCCCCCCTCAGACAACCCAGCAAGGCCTCCTTTTTACTACAGTGAAACACTATAATAAACCATTCTGTTCTTATCCCTGATGTTCTGGGAATTATTAAATCACATAAAAAACATCTCAAGTTTGAATTTTTATTTGGCCCCCTTTTTTTGTTGTTGAATCTTTCTCCGTGTTTTTATGGGGTTCAAGACATGACCTAACATACCCTTTTTTTTTATGGAGGCTAACATACCCATTTGTTTGTTTGTTTTAGTGTGTTGCTTTGCTTTGTTTCGTTCAGAGGCTACAACAAAGAACAAGTTGGCGTCATTGAATAAGAAGCTTGATGTTTCACCTTGCCTCTGCAAAATGCTTTTCCCATCTTTCACCTTGTCTCTGCAAAATGCTTTTCCCATTTTTGTTTTTTAGCCGTGGACTTCTTACATTTTTATTTCCTCTTCACACAGATGGGTGGGTGTATTCCTTCTTGCTAATACGAAGGTGAGGAGGAAGGGGGGAGGAGGGAGGGGAATGGAGGTGGTGGGGGTGGAGGGAGGAGAGAGAGAGAGGAGGCGGTGCTGGTGGGGGTGGAGGTAGGAGAGAGAGAGAGAGATGCTGACGTGGCACGTGCTGATTGGGCTCAAAATGGACACATCAGCGGTCAACCCACTTAAATGACTAAAAACAAAAAAAAAATTTGTAGGGACTAAAAGCGTTTGACTTTTTTTATAGAGACTAAAAATAAAATATCTCTATATTATAGGACCAAAAAGTTATTTAAATTTTTTTTATTTATTTGAGATGTTGGATTTGTACCCATCCAATAATTACTCTTCATACAATAAACGGACTCAACGTGCATGATATTAATTAAAAAATAAATTTTAATATTTCTAAATGATAAAGTAGTTGGTGACAACTGAGAATGTTTGCATATATATGCTTATTAGCAAAGTGACTCATATCATGTATGAGACATGTAGTAATCATTAATTATTTGATTCAATTTTAAAATAGGGTATAACGAAAAAATATATAAAATATAGTTAAAGTAGTAAAATAATTTAAATAGTTGATGTGAATAGTTATGTCAAAAACTTAAATTCATACGTATTCACCCCAACTTTATCGGGAATAACTCGCTTTGATGGGGTTAGGGATTTTTTTTTTCTTTTTCAAATGCAAAGACATTGGTAGTTATGTTGCACTTGCTTGCTATTTGAAAATATTATATTAAATTAAAAAATAATAACCTACATAGATTTTTTACCTGTTCCGCTATTTAAAATATTATATTAATTTTAAAAATAATAGAATTGTAGCACCTCCCCTTAGTTTGATGCCTAGAGACGATGTAAATTATAAATTATAAATTATAGATTATAATTATAATTTATACATTATTAAATTTTTTTATAGACATTAATGAGAAACAATTAAAATTTATTTGGACCAAAGAGAGCATTTAATGAAATAATTAGTTAGATGGATGACGCTAAATGAGAAAGAAATAATGAATACAAAATTGATTAAGATAAAAGAAATTTTATTTATTTTTATTACATGTTCCTAAATATAAAAATATATTAATTTTGCAAAAAAAATAAAGAAAATTTAAATCGCACTATTCATGAAAAGAAAAATTTAAATTGTTGTAAAAATAAATTATTTTATATATTTTATAATCTTTAAAAAAAATTCAAATTAAAATAAAAAAGAAAGAATAAAATACAACTCCCTTATGAGATAATAAAATTACAGTCCCCTCCCCTTTTATTTCAAAGCATATACTCCATTGCCTTGATCGGTAGAAATATAGCATATTTAAGTTCACTTTTTAATCTCCGATTAAAGTTTACTTAACGTCTATTAAACAATAATTTCTTTACCAATATACCCTTTTATTTTCACTTATGTTACCGTCATCTCTCTCGATTCCTCCGCTACTTCCCCGGTGACGCCAAGATCCACTCCGGACATGGGGCTCTTGCGGGTAAGCTTGGAAACAAATCGAACAGAGGAGCACGGATTAAAATTACTTTTAAGATGAAAATTACTCCTTTTATTTAGCAAATATTTTTAAATTTGGATGAAAATTACTTTTAAGATAATAAAAAAAGCATTCCCACATATATATATATATATAATATAATGCACGAGCACGTTCTAGTTTTTATTAATTGCATAAACTTTTTTCTTTTAGATACTGAGGGACAAACACAGCCAACTAACGTCCTTTGGTCTGACTGGCAACTGCGGTTGGTCCTCATCCCAATGTCTCGTGTTCGAGCCTTGGATTTGATAAAAAAAACACTGGGAGGGATAACCTTAATACGGCCAATGTCCCGAGGAAGATTTATAAAAAAAAAAACCAATCCCATTTTATGCCGTAAACACCCCCTAATATGTGATGAAAAATGTCTATATTAGAGTTATAAATAGGTGAACCATAATCCAAAGTCTCATCACAGTCTACAGATCATGGAGTCACTTGTTGCACTCACATTCCTTTCTCTTCCGGTGTTTCTATTCTTCTTCTTCCTCCTCCTCCAAAACCATAGATCCACAAGGAACCCAACACACCCTCCAGGTCCTAAAGGCCTTCCTATAATCGGAAATCTTCACCAACTGCATAACAATTCCACCACCCTTCATTCGCAGCTGTGGAAATTCTCAAAGAAATATGGCCCCTTGTTTTCACTCCAACTCGGTTCAAGGCCTTGTCTTGTTGTCTCTTCCACAACAATGGCCCAATTGGTACTTAAAATCCATGACCTTGAGTTCTGTGGAAGACCATCTTTTCTAAGCCAACGGAAACTTTCCTACAATAGGGTTGAGGTAGCATTTTCCCCTTACAACGATTCTTGGAGAGCAATAAAAAAAATCTGCACTTTCCACATCTTTAACTCGACCCGTGTCTCAGGCTTCTCCTCTATAAGAAAAATTGAGGTTAACCGAATGATCCAAAAGATATCAGTGCTGGCTGCTTCTTCAAAAGCTGCGAACTTGAGTGAATTGGTGATGTCTCTTACAAACACTATAATTTGTAAGATTGCTTTTGGGAGAAGAAGTTGTGAAGAGGAAGGGAAAAGTACCAATGGAATCCTTAGCATTCTTAATGAATCGCAGGCCTTGATGGGTACACGCTTTGTCTCTGATTTTATTCCTTTCATGGGTTGGATTGATAGACTCAGAGGACTGCACGACCGTCTTGAGAGGAACTTCAAGGAGATGGATGCGTTTTTGCAAGAAGTGGTCCACCAACACCTTGATGATGATACAAATGGACAAAAATCACAACATGATGAAGAGGACATCGTGGATGTTTTATTGAAGTTGAAGAAGCAGAACTCGTTTTCATTTGATCTCACTTATGATCAAATCAAAGCTGTGCTCCTGGTAATTTTTAATTCACATTCTTTTACTCTTTTAAATTTTAATTGTTGGGAATAACATAGTGAGACACGGGTGGTAGATGTCTGGGTTTCTTAAACACGATGTCGAGGGTTCGATCCTCAAACCGTGTGTATGGAAAAAAATCTATTGGGAGAGGCCAATCTTTTAAATAAATCTCAGTACCTCGAGAGATTAGTCTCCACAATTGCATGTCCAAATACCTAAATTCACCCAAATAAAATTTTAAAATACTAGAAGGATATACAGTAAGGTATAACATTACTCATATATATTTAGGTTAATTTCTGACTACACCTCAAGCTCATGGTATTCACTCCATGGTAGGGATTGGAACACGTGTTCCTCTTCTTAGGGGGTGAATTGATAGATTTGACATGCTCAAGCATGTATTTTATTTTCAAACGTACACTTGAATGGATGTGGAAAATGTATATGGTTGAGGTACAACAATATTAAAAGACCCTGTCCTCGACCTATATAGTGATGTGAATTAAAGGAAAAGAAAATGACATACTTATTTTGTGTATTTTTTGTTTGTTTGCAGGATATGCTCGTTGGAGGAACATATTCAAGTGCTGCCACAGTAATTTGGACTATGATCAAACTAATGGAAAACCCCATATCAATGATGAAAGTTCAAACAGAGGTTAGGAATTGGTATGGGAACAGAGGCTTTGTTGATGAAGATGGCATCCAAAACCTTTCCTATCTTAAGGCAGTGATAAAAGAGACACTGAGATTATTCCCTCCATTGCCACTACTTTTACCAAGAGAAACCAATGAGAAATGTGTAATAGATGGGTATGAAATTCAAGCCAAGACATTAGTGTATGTGAATGCATGGGCCATTCAAAGGGATCCTGAAGCTTGGAAAGACCCAGAAGAGTTCTGTCCCGAGAGATTCTTAGAGAGTACTTCAATTGATTTTAAGGGACAAGATTTTGAGTTGATTCCATTTGGTTCAGGGAGAAGGATTTGCCCAGGTTTACAATTGGGAATGGCCACAGTGGAGATAACACTTGCAAGCCTTCTTTATATGTATGATTGGGAAATGCCTGCTATGATGGAAAATAAAGACAATACAAACAGTCAGGTGCAGCCAGGACTTGTCCAATACAAGAAGAATTCTCTTTATCTTGTGCCCAAGAATCATATCTAAGGATTAAAATGGAGAGAATTAAGTGATTTCAATCCCATATGCCATTGCTATAATAAGGGCCTTAATAAATTGATGTAAACAAGGCTTTCTTCTTTGTTTTTGTTTTTCACTTTTAAGGCAAGAATAAAAATTAATTCGGGTAAGAGTGCATTATTTATAGCTAATTTTAAAATTGCATACTTTTTATGTTTTTTATCATAAATATTCAGCTTATATTTCGAAATATAAGCTTAATTCATTGTTTTCAAAAGCAAGTAAGCGGATCGGGTTTGGGTGCAGTCACCAATTTAGTGGAGTCATGCAGTCAGCGCAATCAGAATCGTCAAATCACGATCAGACGGCTCACGAAACTCAGTTTATCCTCATCCGTCCGATTTAAATCAACAGCTCCGATTGCAACTGTGCGACTGCACCTAAGTCAATTCCCAAGTAAGCATTATGCTCACGTCAATAAAAAAAAAAGCACTATGCTCACGGAATAACTACTCTAAGCATCCAGTAAAAAAAAAAAAACTACTCTAAGCATAATAATATAAGTAATTAATGCGGCCTTTCTTTTATTTTCTGCATTGGCGTTCTTTTTCCTTTCTTTACCAAAAATACAAAATCAGTGACCATAAATTTTAAAACTTGACAACTATTAGTACATCAAAGTCACAAAGAAAAAGTATCACTAAAACTGACTTTAAGACAAAGGTACAGTCCAAAATAAGATCCCTACAATTTACGGATTTGAAGGAATACTTGCTCTCGTCTTTTTTACAAGAAATATAGAACAAAACTATTAAAACTTAGAAAATACATTGAAATGAGTTAATTATATTTAATGATGGTATAATTTTTTAAAAGTACTGCAGATTTTATTTTAAAACTTGCTATACGTACGTAATTCATGACACATATTTATTTAATATATAACTAGTCGATGGCCCGTGCATCAGCCCGTGCATCGCACGGGTGAAAAGCATGTAGCACAATAATCTAAATTGTAAAGCAAAAAATAATTAGTTTCATTCATCGCACACAATTTATAAAAATGTGTAATTCATAATTAAATATTAAGTATTAAGTGTTCAATTAACATGAAAAAAAAAGTGAAACACACAATCAAAAAATGAATCAACACATTTAATCAAATTGTCATAATCATTGCCCTCGAGGTATAATAATATTTTAAAGGAGTTTATTAACACGGATTAAAAAATATAATAAATTAATGAGTGAGAGGACAAAAATAAGAAACAAATAGAGAAATAAATACTTATTCAAATTAATATTAGGTTACCCATATACATGTACACTTCGCAAAAACATTATTTTTGGCAGATTTTAAGTAATTGCAATGTTGAAAATACAGAGCTCTTCACAGTTATGAAAAAAATCACCACCCGGGTGTGTAAGCGTTAGGGATTATCCACGAAAATAACTTATTATTGCAGAACCATTCACAGCTGGGAACGACTCCACACTCCCGCTGTGAAAGCGTCAGGGAGTATTCACGAAAATAGCTTATCATTCCAGCACCATTCACATCTATGAAAAAGTTCACACCCCCAGTGTGAAAGCGTCAGGGATATCTATGACTACAATTTATCGTTCCAGAACCATTCACAGCTGGAAAAACTTCACACCCTCGATGTGAAAGCGTCAGGGATATCCACGACTACAAATTATCATTCCAGAACCATTCACAACATTGAAAATATTCACACCCCCACTGTGAAAGTGTCAGACATTATTCACAAATTTAACTTATCATTCCAGAACCATTCAATCTAGGAAACATATCACATCCTCGGTAACATCAGCCTCAAAACTTGTAAAATAATTATGCATGTAGAAATTTGCTTAGTTTATATGATTCAAATTAATAATATAATATCAGAAAAATCAATCATATCAATTATGTTTTGATGAAATAATGGATCAAACAAAGTGAACAAAGTGAACGCTTAATCAATGTTGGATTAAACACAAACTAAGTATGAAGATATATATCTTCTTTCTTGCTGTCATGGGATTTCGATGAAAAAAGCAAATATGATTTATCAGATATTCCCTTATTGCAAAACTTGTAACATCAGCCTCAAAAGCCCTGTTATTTTCATTCCATAGCTGTACTTGTTTGACATTATGCATGGAGTTGGCATACTTTATCACTGTGGACTCCAATATCTGTAAGAGTATCATATTAAATTATAAAATTGAAACTAATAAAAGATATTTTCAAATGACAGTAACATTAAGTTACATAAAGAAGAAATTAATTCAAAGTTTTTTTTATAAATTATATAGAGTATACCTATTTAGATTCTGAAATACTTCTCTGTATACCACATTTGAAGTCTCATTTGTGGCACCACCTTCATTGTCACAAATTATTATTATTTTCAAGCCATTACGTGATGTCACTCTTGATATTGGAACATAGAGCTGTCCATGAGAGAACATAGAGTTTGGGAGATATATTCCTACATGTTTAAGTGATTGTCCCTGGCTTTTATTGATCGTCATTGCAAATGAGACAATAATCGAAAACTGTCTTCTTTGGAATTTAAAAGGGATTCTACTATCAGAAGGAATCAATGACAATCTTGGTATGAAAACTTTCAGTCCGATATTGCTCCCTGAAATGACTTTTGCTTCCAAGACAAAATTTCCCAGTTGGGTATCTATAAGTCTGGTACCATTGCAAAGACCCGCTGATTGATCAATATTTCTAAGCAGCATGATTGGGGCTCCAATTTTCAGCTTCAATTCATGATTTGGAATTCCGGAAGAAGTAATTGTGTTTAAAAATTCCATGGATGTCATCCGGTCCATCAACATTTCCATTCAAAGATATTGGAGTGTCAAAGCTTAAGTATGTTTTTGTTTCTCCAGGCAGCAAAGACAACATATAATCATTTAAAGTGTCCACAATATCATTTCTAGGTGCCTAAATAGCTCTATGTTGAAAAAATGTAGGGTCATTCATGTTATCAATGAGAGATGGATATGTACTTTCAACAATAGAAGCTAATGAGTCACCTGAGTTTGTAACCACCATGTCATCAGGAATCTGAATGGTGTCATCGCCATTGTTGTTTTGTCCAATTGTCCCATCACCAATGCTCAATACCTATTCAGAGAATTTTTTCAATTGCTGCACATTTGAATTAAAAGAACCAGTTTGAAGCCTCATATTTGTAGTCAATTTCAGAACTTCACAATACTGCCAAAGATAGCAAGCATTAATGCTGGCTTGAACTATATCTTGCCCTGTGCCCTTTAGTATGACCGGAAGTATCTGTCTAAAATCTCCCCCCAAAACAATAACCTTTCTGTAACACCCTCATTTTTATATAGTTTTTATTGGTCTTTAATGTGCTTTAAATTAATTAAAACTAGTGCTGGTACCCGTGCATTGCATGGGAAAATTATTCATATGTGTATCTATTACCTGTGCAACGCACGGGAAAATAGTTCATAAATTAAAATTTATTTAATTAATGTTTTTTAACTGTTAAGTAATAATTAAATATATTAATTAAAATATTTATCCATTCTAAGCAATACAATAATGCTATTTCATATAAAATATTTAAATTACACTTTATAAATATGTAGACTCGTTATAATCTTGGTATATATTGAAAAAATTATATTTTTAATTTATAAGATATATATTAATATAAATATTAATAAATGATTTCAATTAACTTTTTTTATAAAAGGGAGGGGTAGATCCCCACAATTAACATGTTTTCATTTAAAATATTCAATCTCTTTATAATATATTTTTACTCTAAGTATGTATATCCGTGCTACGCACGGTATATACTACAAAATATATTATTTTATTTTCTATGATGTACATTAATATATTAATTTATAATTTCAATTAACATATTTTTCATATAAAATATTTAATCCCTTTTTGATGTATTTTTACTCAATAATTATTCATTCGAATATTAATATGATTTTATCTCCTATTGATCAAAAAAATATGATTTTATCTGAAATCAAACTATATAAACATGTAGGCCCATGTATATACTAAAAGTTATATAATTTTATTTTATAAGATGTACATTAATACATGATTTCAATTAACACATTTTTTCACGAAAAATATTTAATATATTTATACCCTATGATTATTCATTTAAAAATTAATATGATTTCATCTGAAATCATATTTTCAAAACAACTTGTGGAATTGAATATTTGCATGTCTACAAATGCCCACCTGTGATTGACAAAGAAATTAAGTCCTCAAGCATCCATCCTACTCGTTGACCAAAAAAAAAAAAGCATCCATCCTACTGATGAATACAATGCACCCAGGGGGCTAATTTTGTTTACAGCTTTGGTGTTCAACGCTTTAGAGAGACAAACTATTATTAAATTAAATTAAAATAATCTACAAATTAGAGGTTAAAAAAAAATCTTGGGACAAAAATACCATATTAACATAAAAAATAAAAAACACATTAATATAGATGTCAATGTTGTTTCACATAAACTGTCCATCTCTGATTTATTGAATAACAGAAACATAAAAATAAAATTTTCAATGAATTAGTTCCTTTTATATAGAGTCATTATCTTAAGCATTAAATCGTTGAAATTATTTAAATAAATAAATACTAAATACAAACTCAACGCAAGTTTTGTTAAATTATATGTAAGATTATAAATTCAAACTAAGAAATGGCCAATCAAGAAAAAGAATGTCATAAAATAATTCATAAATAATCCATAAATAGACTTGGTAATTTGAACGGGTGGTAATTTCCCTAGAATTAACAATGTAGAGATATTGTAGAACAGTGGTAATCTGCACAAACAATTTTTTCTATTAATAAAAAATGCTATTATACAACATAAAATTCAACCATATTTGACTCTGCCATATCATCTGTAGTTGGTTCCCGTTCGTGAAGCTTTTCGTTAATACTCATCTAGCAGCTTCTTGACATAACTGATATGATATCAAGCACAAAATATCAGCCTATGCAATCACCTTTTGGCTTTGTTGTATATATATTGATTGATATTGAAGTAGCAGAATGGACACATTTCTCTTAGCTTGAACTAACTTTTTAGCACAGATGCTTTCCTATTTTTCTTGTTCAAAGTGACACATTTTCTTACAATTAACAGAAACAACCCTTTTTCCTAGGGGGACGTTTACCAGCACGAACTCCACCATAATTTCCTGCGAAATGCCAGTAGTCAGTAGTCATTTCACCAATGAAAAAGAAAATGTGACAATACCATCAAAATCAAATATAGAGAATAAAAGATATATAAATATAGATGCATTAACACTTCAATCCCAAGTGATCTCCATGATAAGTTTAACCATTAAGTATAGATCCAAGTGGTTTTAATGGTGTGACCTATAATTTTCTTTAATCTCCCTCTACCTCATAAATTTCATTCATGGTGGTTATTTGACAAATCAAATGCACATGAGGAAAAAAAAACAGAGTACGTAGACAATGGCAGAACATGTTAGGGGCAAGGGGCCCAAAAAATACTTTGCAATTAAACATCATCTTCTACTCACAATTGAAAGGGTACAACATATCCAGCAGTATAAAACACCAAAAATTAAAAACAATCAGATGCACAAACAATGGATATGAAATGGCTACATATATTCATATATTTAATTTAATACAGAACATTGGAAGAACATGATTAGAAAAAAAAACAAACACAGAACATAAACAAATACAAAGACCAGGCATCATACCCATCATGGCCATCCTTTTCTAGTGAGTTCAACACTGCAATCAAGCTAATTTTGTGAGCCAGCCTGTAGCCGTGAGAGCTCTCCACTTTGCCCTGCAAATAGAGGACAATAAAGTGGCTGAATCAACACCTCCTATACACATCCTATCTTTGAGACATGATTTGGATAACAGGGTTATTAAATTAAATAAAAGTCACAAACTTTACTTACTCCATCAAACTATCATCAAGAAAAAAGGCAAAAAACCAAGCGGTGGCGTTGTCGACGAAGTCGAGGAGCATCTTGTTCCTTGACTCCACTTTGCAACAGTACAATAAAAACTTTATGTTGAAATTACCAGAAAAAAAAAACAGTAAGAAACTAAGAAAGGGAGAATCAGAGAAATTAAAAAATTGAATAGAATTAATAAACAATAAATAGAATAGAATTAATAAACAATAAAGCAAAATAACCAATTGTGAAACAGCTACAACCACACCTGGTTAAAAGAAAGGGGGAATACTTAACACAGATAATGCAACACATACAATTTGAAGGCCTAAAAGGGAAACCAACACATACAATGCACGTTTATTAACATTTTCACCACATTGGCTCTTATTTCCTTTTTCTTTTATCAGGTGTTAATTCAAAAAATTGAACATTTGAACCTTCTAATGTTGATTTGAAGGTACTTCACCACTTTGAAGGCCTGAACCAAAACAAATTAACCCATAAATGAAGTAAATAATGAGTGTAACTGAGATTACATACCATCTATGGTTGTTTTCTGATAATCATTCTTCGCAAAAATAAAGCAGCTCAGGGGGGAACAATTACCAAAACAAAATCAAGTACAAATTACGATATTGTCATTTCTATGGATGGATGGCAATTGGTGAGTGAAGGAATCAGTGAAAAATGAAACTTAGCAAACAAAACACAATGCTTGGCGCTAAATGAATGCAAAAAATTACCAGAAAGCTTGGTTCAGTATCATATAAAAATGAATGTGAGTAAGCTCTTGGAGCTTCCACCCTGTGTGATGACATTTCACCTGGTTTGTCATAGATCCTCCCTTCACCTCATAGTCATACTATCACCAAATCAAAATCATAGTGAGAAAATAAGGGAGAAGCAAAGTAGAAAAACAGAAACGAAGAGTAAGAAAATGCAAAATAAATGGAAGGAGGGAGCCAACCCATGCGCGCGGCCACCCCCTCCGTGGCTTTCATCTCCGGCCAGCGCTTCACGAGACTAAGGCCTTCCAGAAAGCTTCACCGGCCATTAATGTGGGTTGAGAGAGAGCAGTAAAAATCGTGTTTTTAACATTAACCCACCAGTGACGATGACGTCGACGACGATGTCGATGAGAAATAGCGTCGAAGAGCATCTCGTTCTTCGAGACTCAGGCAATGAAGTAGACGGCCGGCATGGAGGCGCGCGGGGAAGCTGGTGATGAGACAACCCAGTCGTGTCGGCGATGTCGACGACGGCGTCGGGCCCCAATGCCCCATCTCGTTCCTGGAGACGCCAGCCACGAAGTAGACGACGTGGTGAGTTTGACGGCGCGGAGGTGCACGGGGAGGCAAGTTGGAGGGGCTGGGAGCCGGCAAATAGAAAGATGGCGGTGAAGGGAGGAGGAGAAGAAATTAAAAATTGTGGGTAAACTTGAGAGATAACTGAAGGAAAAAGAGTTGAAGGGTGGAAGAGGTTGTTGAATAAAAAGTGAAACTTTACTCCGGGAGTGAAACGTGAAATATTAGAAAGGCTGTGCATAGGGCAGAGAAAAAGTGGGAGAGAGAGAACGCTTCGGGGAAAAGCTAGAGAAAATAAATTGGATGGGTGTTATTTCTGAGCATTGGGACCCAAAAAAAGTACGACCCTGATACTCAGACACCTGAGTTTTGTGCTCCACCCATGCGACACCTTGTCATGTGGCAAATTAGCTGAGTCAGCCCATGACTCATCAAGTCAGCCCACCACTCCTTTGTTTCATTTTTCCGCTCTCTGTCTGCTCTCTTCTCTTCCTTCAACTCGCACTCTCTCTCTCTCTGCTCTCTCCCTTCATCTCCCGCGCATGTCCTCTGCTCTCTTCCTTCATCTCCTGGCCTGTCTCTCTACTCTCTCTCAGACCAGCGAACCTGTCTCTCTCTTCCTTCATCTCCTGGTCTGTCCCTCTTTCACTTCATCCTCAGGACTCTCTCTTCTCTTTCCCTCACCATTTCAACTTCTCGGATTTGTCGAGACCCACTCTGTCTCGGTTTAACTTTGTTCTCTCTTCTCTTTCCCTAACCATTTGTGCTTCTGTTCGCTCTCTCTTCTCTTTCCCTCACCATTTGTGCTTCTGTTCGCTCTCTCTTCTCTTTCCCTCACCATTACGAACTGGTAGCACCACAGATCGAAGGCCGAGGCTTGATTCGCGGAGCTTTGGACGTTGGGAAGAACCATAGTTCGAAGTTCGTTACTGGTTCGCGTATTTAATTTTAACCACTGACAGACAGAGACTAACCACATAATTCTTCACAACTAACCAGTGTTATTCAATGATTGGGTTACAACTATACAATCATATGACAAGTATCAAGGTGAAATTGTGTCTGAGTTTTCAGTGAATTAGAAGGATTCAACACATAAATGTGTCTCTAACACTGGTGACTCAAATTTGGCATATCCTTGGCACGTATTTAAATTTAACCACTGACAAAGATGAACTAACCACATATTTCTTCACAACTAACCACAAATTATTCAATGATTGGGTTACAACTATAAAATCACATGGCAAGTAATATGGTGAAATGTGTTTAAGTTTTCAGTATGTTTCAAAGGCTTGGACGCATAAATGTGTCTATAACAATTGTGACTCAACTTTGGCATATCATTGACATGTATTTAAATTTAACCACTGACAAAGAGGAACTAACCACATATTTCTTCACAACTAACCATGAGTTATTCAATGATTGGGTTACAACTATAAAATCACATGGCAAATAATAGGGTGAAATGTGTCTGAGTTTTCAGTGTGTTTCAAAGGCTTGGACGCATAAATGTGTCTATAACACTTGTGACTCAACTTTGACATATCATTGGCACTCATTTAAATTTAACCACTGACAAAGAGGAACTAACCACATATTTCTTCACAACTTACCACGGGTGTGTCAGGTAGCTAGCTCTATCAGTTAAGGATAATTACTGAGGTTATTTATCATGTTAGTG
The DNA here is from genome assembly GCA_030159175.1 of Glycyrrhiza uralensis. NCBI lineage: Eukaryota > Viridiplantae > Streptophyta > Magnoliopsida > Fabales > Fabaceae > Glycyrrhiza > Glycyrrhiza uralensis. Next base: position 28,473,778 of record BRZY01000003.1, read on the forward strand.
TATACTTGTAAATGAATGATTCGCATATCCGTGGTTAAGTGGGAAGCAATATGTGGTTAATTGTGTTGTATCTGTGGTTAACGTCACATTAAAAATACAAATTTGAGTCACAAGTGCTAAAGACACATTTCAGTGTAAAGGCTTTCAAATTTTCAGAGGACTCAGACATATTTACTAAGGTTATTTATCATGTGAGTGTATAGTTGTAAATCAATCATTGACATTTCCATGGTTAAGTGTGAAGCGATATGTGGTTAATCTTTTTGTATCTGTGGTTAAATTCAACTACGTCACATGAGGACTTCATTTAATCATTTGTACAAATAAAAGTTAAACATTATGAAGGATATATATGAACCTTAAACTTGGAGTTCAAGTAAAAATAGGCAACTAGTGATGAAATGAAAAAGTTTTCATAGACATATTCATGTGGTTAATTCTATTTACAAATGTGGTTAATTATAAGCTACGCGTGTAATTGCAAGCGTTGGACGCTGGAATCGGACGCTCAGACTGGACGCTGGAATCGGACGCTCAGACTGGACGCAAGCGTTGGTTAGTTGTGACTAACTATGTGGTTAGTCCCTCTCTGTCAGTGGTTAAATTTAAATACGTGCTAAGGATATGCCAAAGTTGAGTCACAAATGTTATAGACACATTTATGCATTCAAGCCTTTGAAACACACTAAAATCTCAGACACATTTCACCCTATTATTTGCCATGTGATTTTATAGTTCTAACCCAATCATTATATAACTCGTGGTTAGTTGTCAAGAAATATGTGGTTAGTTCCTCTTTGTCGGTGGTTAAATTTAAATACGTGCCAATGATATGCCAAAGTTGAGTCACAAGTGTTATAGACACATTTATGCGTCCAAGCCTTTGAAACACACTGAAAACTCAGAGACATTTCACCCTATTACTTGCCATATGATTTTATAGTTGTAACCCAATCATTGAATAATTTATGGTTAGTTGTGAAGAAATATGTGGTTAGTTCCTCTTTGTCAGTGGTTAAATTTAAATACGTGCGAATGATATTCCAAAGTTGAGTCACAAGTGTTATAGACACATTTATGCGTCCAAGCCTTTGAAACATACTGAAAACTCAGACACATTTCACCCTATTACTTGCCATGTGATTTTATAGTTGTAACCCAATCATTGAATAACTCGTGGTTAGTTGTGAAGAAATATGTGGTTAGTTCCTCTTTATCAGTGGTTAAATTTAAATACGTGTCAATGATATGCCAAAGTTGAGTCACAAGTGTTATAGACACATTTATGCGTCCAAGCCTTTGAAACACACTGAAAACTCAGACACATTTCACCCTATTACTTTCCATGTGATTTTATAGTTGTAACTCAATCATTGAATAAATCGTGGTTAGTTGTGAAGAAATATGTGGTTAGTTCCTCTTTGTCAGTAGTTAAATTTAAATACGTGCCAATGATATGCCAAAGTTGAGTCACAAGTGTTATAGACACATTTATGCGTCCAAGCCTTTGAAACACACTGAAAACTCAGAGACATTTCACCCTATTACTTGCCATATGATTTTATAGTTGTAACCCAATCATTGAATAACTTATGGTTAGTTGTGAAGAAATATGTGGTTAGTTCCTCTTTGTCAGTGGTTAAATTTAAATACGTGCGAATGATATTCCAAAGTTGAGTCACAAGTGTTATAGACACATTTATGCGTCCAAGCCTTTGAAACACACTGAAAACTCAGACACATTTCACCCTATTACTTGCCATGTGATTTTATAGTTGTAACTCAATCATTGAATAACTTGTGGTTAGTTGTGAAGAAATATGTGGTTCATCTTTGTCGGTGGTTAAATTTAAATACGTGCCAAGGATATGCCAAATTTGAGTCATCAGTGTTAGAGACACATTTATGTGTTGAATCCTTCTAATTCACTGAAAACTCAGACACAATTTCACCTTGATACTTGTCATATGATCGTATAGTTGTAACCCAATCATTGAATAACACTGGTTAGTTGTAAAGAATTATGTGGTTAGTCTCTGTCTGTCAGTGGTTAAAATTAAATACGCGAACCAGTAACGAACTTCGAACTACGGTTCTTCCCAATGTCCAAAGCTCCGCGAATCAAGCCTCGACCTTCGATCTGTGGTGCTACCAGTTCGTAATGGTGAGGGAAAGAGAAGAGAGAGCGAACAGAAGCACAAATGGTGAGGGAAAGAGAAGAGAGAACAAAGTTAAACCGAGACAGAGTGGGTCTCGACAAATCTGAGAAGTTGAAATGGTGAGGGAAAGAGAAGAGAGAGGTCTGAGGATGAAGTGAAAGAGGGAGACGGGGTTGCGAAATGAAATTGTGAAAAAGGGAGGAGACGGGGTTTCTCTGTGTTTTTGCGAAGTGAAAGTGTGAAAGAGGGAGGTCTGCGTTCTTGCAAAGTGAAAGAGTGGAAGAGGGAGGAGACGAAGTCTGCGTTTTTGAGTGAGAGAAAGAGTGGGACTTGAGTCAATGAGCTGAGTCAAAAAAAAATACCACATAGACGGGTGTTGGATGGGTGGAGCAGGATATGCGGGTGTCCAACTATCTTTTTCCAAAAAAGTAATCCAACACCCAACGAAGAGTTGAAGGGTTGTAAGAGGCTGGGAGAAGGTATTCTCGGGAAGTGAAAAAGAGTATAGAAATTAATGTGATCCAAATAATTAACACAGTTACAAATTTGAAATTCAAATTGATACAATCAATCAATTAAAGGCAAGCATGCTATGAAACAAAAGCCCCTGTGCACATCTCGAAGCAACCCGAATCGGATGAAGACGGCGCCTCCCAAGAACATGACCAATGAGATGTAATATACGGTTCTCGCGTGCACGCCACAACAGAAGAAGAACAAATGCAATGAGAGCAACAGAGTAATTAGCTGAGACAAATTTATGAAAATGTCTGGGGAAGGCTCATAAAACTTGTATTACCTATTGAAGTTCAATCATTGTTGTTGGTATTTTTTTGCGTAGGCCACATAAAACCGATAAAAAATGGCCCAATAGTAAAAATAAAAAATTGTTCTACTTTTTGTGATTGCTCTACCTTTTTGTTCAAAAATTTTAGTTTTAAATTTTTTTATGTAATATATCACAACTGAGAATGCACCATGTGATGACACCTGTCCTTTTTTTCCCTTAAATAGTAAGTGGGGTTAGAAGTTGTGTTTAAAATGACCAATGAGAATATAACAATATGTAATAAGTTTCTATAATAGAAGGATGCAAATCTATACTATTTAGATGCAAATCTATACTATTTAGATTATTTGATTAATGATTTTTAGATCTTGGGGTGAGAATAATGATATTAACATCTTAGATTTATTTTAGAAGAGTCAAGAGTAGCCAAGTTCGCAAAACTGAGTTTTTGCGGGAACCGCATTCTCTCCTAATGCGGGGATAGGGTCTAGTATTTTTCTAGAGGTCATTTTTACTCCAAAATAACTTTTTAACGAAACAAAAGTTATTTTTATAATATTTGTGATTTTTAAAAATTTTTCTGGGAATTTTTCATAAAAACTTTATTTTATCCGCGTTTGGAGCTTTACGGGTAAACCTGGCGCAACTAGGACATGAAAAATAGTCCAAAAATTTAGTTTTGAGATTTTAAATTTTTCTATATCATATTCAAGTCATAAAATTGATTTCTCATGATTTTACCTATTTTAGAAAAATATTTATCTAAAAAAAGGTTATAAAACTTCGCGTTTTACTTCTTTGAACTACTGATTAAACCCTAACTTGATGAGATTTATTCCCACCATTTTTCTGGTCTGATTGAGTGAGTAAGAGGCCCTAATTTTCACTCTCAAAATATCTCAAAAGTCAAATGGGGTCAAATGCTTGATTTTTGAACTTTTTCAAAGTAGGTAAGTGAGGTATAGCTTTCATCCACTCAAAGTAAGCAAATCCATACCTCCCCTATCCCTCCTTTGGTCTGGCCGAATTTAGCATAGTGAGGGTAAAGAGAAATTTCATTTCCACTTCATCTTCTTCCTCTTGCAAAGAAAAACTATATTTTTTCTCTCATTCCCAAGTTTTTCCTCCATAACCAAAGCTTGAGTTTTATTGAATTTTTGGCTATTTAAGTTTCACAAAAAAGGTTTGGATCATGATTCTAAACCATAATCTCTTTTTATTTTTCCATTACCACCACTTTCATTTTTCCATGAAAGCTTGTGTTCTTCATTTCACTAAAAGTAAGCTTTTTCTTGATTTAGGTTCATTCCCTTGGAACTTACAAGCTTGAAAATCATCTTGGATCTATTTTACTTCAAGATTTGAGTAAGTATTCCTTTACTCAAATTTTTATACCTTAGGGTTTGGTTGTTTTCATAAAACTTGCATTTTTATAGTTTCATTTTTGGTGTATTTTGTATAAGGTTGTTTTTCTAAGTGTTGGAACATCAAAGCTTCAAGGAGGCCACTTGGTGTTGATGTGGTGTGAAGGTGATTTCGGTGATTAGCCCATTTTCATTTGCTTCAAGAGGTAAGGGGATTTTCTCAATAAGTTGAGAATGTTGTATATGTGGGTGATTGTGTGTTTTGTTCTTGATGAGAAACTCAAAGACTTGAGTTTTTCTTATTGGGTGTTGAATGAGTTTCATTCTCTTAGTAATATGTATTTTGATATATTTATGTATATGAGTTAAAGTTTGATTTTGGTTTATGAACGATAATTTTTGATAAGTCTATGTGTTCTTGGAAAAATCATATGTATGGTTTGGAGTGATTTGGAATGCCTAAGTGTATGCTTGATGAAGTATGCTTTGTGCTATGTTCATGATGTATGCTAATATGTTATGGATGATTACTTTGACTGTATGTTTGATTTATTGCTTGATTGTGTTCTTGCCTAATTGATGAATGTTGATTCTTGGACATGTCATATGCTTTGATTCAATGTGATTGAGATTGGATTGAAAATATTTGATTAAGTGTGGGAAGATGACTTAAAAGTTTTAATGAAAAGTTTTCCAAATGAAATCAAATGAATTAATTAGGATTCAAGTTAATACTTAGATAAATTTCATTAAATTGCTAAGTATAAGTCTCAAATCAATGTCATACTAAATCCTTTTTATCCATAAAACTCTAAGTGAGCTAGAAAATCAATTAATGAGGGAGAAAATTAAATTTCAAATTTTTAGCAGTCAAAAAATGAAAACTGGATGTTTTAGATTCAAAAATACAAAATTCAGGAATTCTGGGCATAAAATCAAAAATCTGGACACTTTGGGCCAAAAATATAATTGTACAAAAGTTTTGGGGCATAACGTGAAGACTGGACAATTTTGGGGTAGAAACGTGAAGCCTGGACAATTCTGGGGCAAAAACGTGAAGACTGGACAATTCTGGGGCAGAAACCTAATTTTATAGAAAACAGGGGCTGAAACGTGGAGCAGAATATTTTGAGGGTCAGATTTTTAAATACTTAAAAGTAAAGGAACTTAAGTAAAGTTATCAAAACAATTAACTAAGACTTTGAATTAAATCTTTTTACAAAGAGAAGTGGGAAGAAAATAGTAATGAGGATTTGAGAGTTAAAGTTAAGAAAGAGCTTTAATTTCAAAGAGGAAATTTCCATAAAACTTATGTTTTAAATAACGTTTTTACACGGTATTGAAAGAGGACCGATACGTGGCGACAATGAAGTACTGAAGACAATAATGCTACACGGTGTTGGAAGAAAGCTGTAACGTCCGTATTTTTAGATTTCTGCCTTTATTCTGTTTTAATATATAATGAATGATTTATGAATATTAAATATTTGATTAGGAAAGTTCATTTCTTAGATAAAGCCCTAGTGAGCATAGAAGTCAGTAGTTTAAGTTGAATTTTGATAATCAGACAGAATACGGTTTACTGTAAATTGACGGAATGGCTGAGTTGTGAGACAAATACCTTGAGTTGAAGTCAGAAAATTAATTTGAGGATACCAATGGTCATTTTACAATGTTTGAGGATTTTAAAAATTTATTTGGGATTTTTCCGAGTTACGGGTAAGAAAAAGTATCGTTTTGGTCCCTGTAGTCTGAATAGGCTGAACTGCGTGTGAGTTTAGTGACTAAAACAAGTTAGAAAAATATTTCGATGAACCAAAAAGTGTTTTTCTAATATTTGGGAATTTTAGAAATTTTTCTGGAATTTTCTGAAAAGTTGACTATTTTGACCTAAATGCGAGTTTACGGTTAGAAATAGCAGTATCAGGAAAATTAGTAAAACCCCAAAAATGAAGTTAGGAGGTTTTAAATCCTTTATTAGAATAAGAATGATGATGTAGGGGTAGTGATGTAATAGGAAAAATAGTAATGATTACTTTTTCGGTGAAAAGACCGTTTTGCCCCTGAGTCAGGTAATTATCTGCTAAGCCATAAAGCAAGCCAACTCAAAGCCATTTTAGCCAATAAATTTCGTGGCTAGGCTGCTCTCATATGAGCCATGTGAGCCATGAACACAAAGAAGCCTTGGATGAATAGTTTTGACTAGATAGGATTAAAGTTACCACACATGGGTTATCCTTTTACCTAGCTTGAACGATGGTTAACATTTGATCTTATCCTCCCTCATTTCTTCAAGCCAAAACCACCCCTCCCTAAGTCCATGAAGGGGACTAGATTCATCCAAGAAGGGTGAGTCATGAGAGAGAGCCAATGGCATAATTAGTTGAATTATCTCTTTACCAAAATTATTTTAGGTGTAATGATGATTTTGTTAGCAAAGCTTATCCTAGCCTTGGAGAGAGGGAGGTCTGGCCGAGTTCTATGTTGAGGGAGAGGAGAGTTTGCTTCACTTGTTCATTTCCTATCTCACTCCAAAACACATCTCTTCCATTTTCTCTCACTTTTCTCTAAAAATTTCCAAGAGCTCCTCAAGTGTTCTTCTTTGATTTTAAGCTTTTGATCTTTGATCTTCAAGAACCAAGGTTGGTTTTCTCTTCTAATCCATCAATCTTTTCTTCCTTTTCATGATCATCAAAGTTCATATCTCTAAAATGGGTTTTTTCCATTTTTGTCTTGAAGGAACCCAAGCTTGCAAAGGTAAGGGATCTTTGATCCAAGCTTTGATTTTTCTTCCTTCTTTGGTTCAAAACTATCATGGGTTTGAAGGAAATAATCTTTTTTCTCTTTTTCTTCTTCTCTTTAAGATTAAAAAGATCTTATTTGTAGTCTTTGTTTGGCTATGTTCATATCTTGGTTTCAAGGAGGTGATCAAGAGAGACTAGGGAGCCAAGAAGCTAGGTTTTTATTCAACAAGAAAAAGAAAGAGGTAAGGGGAAATCTCTCTTTTTGTGAATCATAAGACTCATGGAGTGCTTGATGTTTGTATATGATGTTCTTCTTGAACTTGAAAATATTACTATGAGCAAAAAGATGTTTTGTTTCTTTTAAAAGTTGAATCTTTACAAAAACATAAATTTTCTATTCAAAGAGGTAAGCTTATTGGTAAATTAATGATTTTTACTTAAGTATTAACTTTGATCAAGTGGTGATTGATTACAAAGTAAGAACTTTTATGAAAAAGACAATCTTTCCTTACAAAGTAATAATTTTTATTTCAAAGAGATAATCTTTTGAAAAGAGACATGATTCTTTAATCAAAGAGAGATGATTTTCTTAATTGATCATTGGGTAAAAAGTATTGGATGATGACTTCTTGTTCTTGTAACTTTGTTTTCATGTTTAAAGTTCATCTTTTTCCATGCTTGATGGTGATAGTCTTTTATTCTTAATGTGGATGTTTCCCTTTTGCTTGATGATGATGCTTTGCTTTGTTTGGTTGAGATATACTTTGTGCTTGATGTTCCTTGGCTTGAAGGGGATTGCCTTGTTGCTATCCTCTATGTTCTATGCTTCTTTCTCTTATTTTTATTCAATTTGGGTATGTAATATTTAAAGTAGGTTATTGCTTTATTATTATTATGTTGATGATTGGTGATTGGTGAGTGGAGAAGAGTATGGAAAGATTAAAGTATGTCAATTGGCCAATGACCCAAGCATTATGGAGTGTGGAGATAAGGACATGGACATGGACAAAAATGAGCTTTTTCATAATAAATTGATTAGTACAAAGTCCAAAGCTTTGTTAGGATTCATTTAATCTAAGAGTTTTTCAAAAACAAAGTCTCCAATGGACTTTGGTAAAGATTTTAACCATAACTTGATAACTTAAAAATGAATTAATTGAAGGGATGTCACCATTCTTAACTCAAATATATTGTTTTAATTTAATTAATTTTAATTTAAGAAGTATGGTGTTTTCAAAATCAAAATAAAGTTTCTAGATCAAATAAACTTTGGAAAGGATTCTAGAAAAGGATGTGAAAATCGGATTTTTGTATAGAAATCAGAAAACAGTGAAACAGAACCATTCACACCCGCGCTGTGATTTTACCCACGCCTGTGAAACTCTCAGGGGTTCTTAAATTCGGAATTTTATGCTTAAAGGCTTCTAAATTAATGTCTTTTTAAGGGAAAAATATTTATTTTGAAATTAAATTAGCCTAAGTATTTTATATCAATTTTTGAAGGTAAAATAGTGAATAAGTACTAATCGGTTTTTGGAAAATAATAAGATATTTTGTTAAAGTAACTAAAGAGAAAAAATATTTACAATGACTAGAGATAAAATCATATATTAGATATTCCAAGAGATAGCAAAGAAAAGAGATTCAAGAATTTACAAGAAACCAAAGCGATAAAAGGATAATTACAATGTTGTTACGTGTGCAAAATACGATGTGGCATGAAAGAGAATTTTTATGAGACCAAGAGAAATGGCCATGTGATGATTTAATGACCAAGAGAGAAGGTCATATGATTTTGGTTACAAGAGGTAACCTAGATAAATGCAACATGATTATTATATATGCAAGAATATTGTATGCCATTTGCATTAAAAGAGATTTGGCTGAGGCCATGTGATGAGCATTACAATCCAGATTGGGGTTGAGAATAGGGATAGTTGGGCCACAGATGCCTATTGGGATTATCCAGGTTGCGAAACCCCTTTAATGGCCAGGTAGGCGATATCCCCTGAGCCGAGGCATGTCGCACAACCCGGCTTGGATAAATCTGACTGACTTGACTATTCATGATTCGGTATGATGGTTTAAATGTAGCAGGTCCGAATGTTTATCATGAAGTCTGGTGGGACTATATGATAATTCTGTTAAGTCTGCTACGACCGGTCGCTCAAGGTAGTAGGAGGAAGAGAGAAGTCTCCAAGGAGCATTATACTGGGGTCTGAGAGGGAAATAGAAGTGACATGCATTATGATATGTCTTGTTTGACAATGGATTGTTTGGTGAGGATTATAAATGATATATGCTATGAGATAATAAATGTATATGTTATGCATGCTTCTTACTTGAATTTCTTGATTTATACAAGTTCTTCTGTGATATCTTGTTGATTTGCTTAAGGATTGTTTTTCACCCTTGCCTATATGTTTTATGCTCTCTTTTGAACATGATTCATATAGATGGACCCATAGCCGAATGGGTTGCTCCGCACTCGGCGGATTAGCTACTGCCCTCGAGGGGGAGTGGGGAGTGGGTGGGTGATCAACCCACACACTCAGTGGGGGACGTATGCTAGTAATATTATGTCCCTAGAGAGCGTGGCAGGAGGACCTCAAAGGTGGGTGGAAGAAGACCTTGTGTTGGATGTTCAGATGCCTCTCAACGAGTTGAGAGAACGATGGAGAAGACAAGACTCAGAGTCTCGAAGAGCAGGACAACCCGAGCCGATGCCAGAAGAACCGGTAAGATCGGAGGCAACGCATGGAGGACCCAGTACTCCACCGCTTAGGACGTACTCTCGTAGGACCCGGATGACCGCAAGGAAGAGTACGGTGAGAAGACCCCGATCTGTACCGGAGGTGTCAGCAAGGGAAGCTCCTGTTGAGGAAGGGACTGCTATGGTGGTGGATCCTGTGATAGATGCTGTTCCGATTTCATATGCTTTGCCTGGAGGTAGTTCCCAACCCTTTACTCCTTTTACTCCTGAGGACCTGGTTGTTTGGAGGGCCAGGGTTAGGAGAGAGGCAGCGGAGCTAGGGGAGAAGGGGAAGGGGATTGTAGGAGATGGTCCTGAGGGACAAGGGGTCTGATTGACCGTTGGTGTAGGTGTCTTGGCAAGCCCAGTCAGATAAGGGTTTTTGCTAAAGACTTTGGGACTGATGCACCGATGCATTCAGGGTTCCGCTTCTTTTGATGATGACTCTATGGGCATAGTTTAGAATTTTGTTTACTTTGGATGACTGTAAATATTTATGACACTACTTTATTTCACTTTACTTTATTGCTCTTAGCTTTTGTAAAATAGGTGTGATATCCTAGTTTGCATGGGCAAACATGTAGTCTGATGTACAGTATATAGTTGTATATATATATGAGGTACGTTTCTGTATACATTGTGTATGAATTATTTTATACGCTAAATCTTTCAAATTAAAAATTCCAATTTAATAAAGTATTTCTATAATAAAAAGAAAAAAAAATTATTCACATTTTTTTGAAAGTAAATGCATTAATAAAATAATATTCTTTGAAATTAAAATAAATAATTTAGCTATTTTTACAAAAATAATTGTTCACATTGCAATTTCCTTTTATGAGAAAGGGCGTTGCAATATCCCTTGAGCCGAGGCAAGCCGCACAACCCTACTTGGATAAATCTGACGGACTTAACTATTGATGATATGGTGAGATGTAGCTTATCTGAATGATTATCATGAAGTCTGGAGGGACTCTCTGATAAGTCTGGTATGTTTGCTACAGCCAATCGCTCAATCGTGTTGGAGGTAGGAAAGTCTCCTTGGTGCACTACGAGGGTGATGTGAGGCGAATAGAAGTGACATGCATTATAATATATCTGAGTTGATGATATATTGCTTGATGCTGAGATATGTGTTGTGACTGTGATTGTTTCCTTGTGTATATGTGAATATCTCATTAGCAGGAACACTACATACATTGATGCCGAGAAAAGGTAAATGGTAGAGAAATGCATAATGCTGCTATATTTTGATGAACATGATTTATTTTCTATATTTTGTGTCACTATGCTTTGTAATCTGTATATGAGGATTTTTTACCCTTGCATATATGTCTTATGCTCTCTTTGGAACCTGATTCATATAGATGGACCGCCCGCCGGAGAGGCTGACCAAAGTTCGTAGGCTGAGCTTGCTGCCCAAAGGGGCCGAGGGTGAGGGGTGGATAGTGAATCCCAAAACCCAGTGGGGCACATGCCTCGGGTTTGTGACTTCTTTAGAGACATCTGCAGAAGGACCTCATCGTTGGACTATAGAGGATTTAATATTAGATGTAAAAATGCCTATCCAGGAACTTTGAGACACTTGGAGAAAATGAGAGAGACAGAGACAAGAGATAGCTCAACAGGAGCCTGTACAGAGATCTGAGCCTGTGCAGCAGGAGCCTGCAAGGCCAGAGCCACAGCAGCAGAGACCTAAGACTCCTCCATGCAAGAGATATTTTGGGAGATGGAGACAAATAACTCGAAAGAGTAGTGTGCGTCGTTCTCATCTAGTTAGAGTTTCATTAGCAGGAAAGGTGCTTACTGATAGGACACTTACTATACAATCTGATAGACCCATTCCAGCCGTTATTGTTTCTTTTGCAGAACTTGGTGGGAGACCGATGCCTTTTTCCCCTACTGTTATGCCATCTTGGAGAGCAAGAGCTCGCCAGGAGGCCAATGACAGTAAAGGGAAAGGGAAGCAGATAGTGGAGGATGAGAGTGATCCTTCAGAGGAGTCGGTGGGCAGTGTGTGGAAGATGACATAGCGCAGGCTATTGCATTATTTTTTGTGGATCTTGTCTTATTTTGTTTTGTAGACTGACTCTTTACCGACTAGGCTTATGTTTAGGGATATTTTGGATGACTGTATTATATATTATGTAACATTACTAGACGTTCAGTTTGATGTACTTATAGACAGTTGGACCAGCAGCATTATATATGATGTATGTTATTTATTTAGAAGTGTTTTTCTTGTTTTCAGTAATACGTTGCGACATAAATGAGTTTCGAAATCTAAACAACGTAAGTGAGAGTTTCAAGTTAAAATAAGTTTAAGGAATCAAAGAAAAAAAATTTATACTCATTTTCGAAATTGACTTGAGATAATTAAAAGAGGTTTTTCAGAAATAAAATAAATACTACTTTTCGATTAAAGGTTACTTATGTTGTAATATCCTTTTATGAGAAAGGGTGTTGCACATTTGACCCTTGTTGATGAGCTTCTTGGGGAACTTATCATTGTTCCTATCCACAAGATAGACCCTTGGTACTATCCTGTCAGGCTGCACCCTTATTGTTGTTGAAGGCTTTATGCTCATAGACGAAGGGACATTGAATCTGTCTTGAAGCTGGAGTCCGTCTGCTATGTTTCTAATGATCGTTCGATCCTGAACTGAGAGGAAAGGTCCCAACTCTTCTGCAGTTAAAGGAGTGTACTTTGGTTGATCGCAGTAGAGTCGCATCCTAGCCATTCCTTAGGAGCTAGATGAAATGGATTTGGCCCTTATCTCATCCAGGGTTAACTCCTTGTCCTTCCTCTTATCCTCCTGAAGGAGAATTTCTATTGTCTTGATCCCCTTGGTCAGGATGATGGGCTTGCACACGGTGTAGATGTAACATGCCAAAATTTTTGTTCTATGAGACAAAGTATTAATTTTGCAGGATTAGAATTTCTTTAAAGATTTTCAAACAAAATATAATGGTTTAGAGCTGACGTAGAAGTCAAACGGTACTTTACGAACATTCTTGACTATCAGAATAAGTTGATAATGAATATGAAAAATTTATACTTAATTTCCAAAAGGTATTTGAGGAGATGAAATGGTAACTTGATGTTCTATAAAGGTTTTAGAAATTAAGTTAGAATTTTAGAGAAAGATATAAAGGGAATAACAGTTTTAGTCCCTCTAATAAAAACTCTGTAATCTGTTAATTAAGCAATGGATAAACACTAGAGATGGAAAAATAATTAAAGATGGAGCCATTAGGATCTAGTATACTTCGATGGTATAGGAAATAATAAGTCTTGTTGATATTACTGTTTAGAACGGTAAGATAGTTAAGTCTTATATTGACTTCTGTTTGCTATTTTTCGTCAATTATATGTTTTATATGAAATTATGTGATGTAAGTGCTAAGTAATTTATGTTAGTCTTAGAAGTAAGGTTTTAAAATATTTATCAAGTTATTTCATTAAAACAGACATTTTTATTCAACGTTTGGATTTTTACGGAACATCGTATTTACCGTAATTAACAGATAAGAGTTTAAATAACACAAGTATGTCAAACCAACTCAGAAAAATAAACTTCGTTCACAAAAGTTAGTTATTTTAATATTTGTGATTTTTTGAAATTTTTGTAAAATTTTTAGAAATTACCATTTTGCCCCTACAATTTGCAGTAAAGAATTGATAAACTGATCAGAGACTAAGGTGAGGTCAAAAAGATAATTTGAATAGCATAATCATGTTTTTTCATTTTTAGGATTTATGGGATTTATTTTGTAATTTTTCTGAAAAACATATCAAAAGTTACTTTTCAAAGTCCCTATAGGACACGTAAAACGAGGATTTTTGAACAGAAATAGATTTTTAATAATCAGTGAATGCTCAAAATCAATTTTTAAGAGGGATCATTAGTGTTTATATCAGATTTTCAATTTCTTAGAAATTTTTTTAGAATTTTCTAAAAAATGTCTATTTTGCACTTACGGCGCAGCCATTTTCCATTTTTTATGCGAACTGCAAAGCATACCCTTTCCGTAAAAATCTAAAAACTCTTCCATGAGACTCTTACATGTCATTTTCGAGATATCTCATTGGTTCTTACCATTTACATTTATTTTTGAGTATTTGATTTGTGAAAAGTCCATTTTACCCTTGATTTTCATCTTGTTTACACTTAAAACCCAAGGGGCAAAAATGTAACTTCACTTCTTCCTTCTAGATCTGCCTCAAAACCGTCCTACTCTAAAGCCAAGAAGAGGACTAGGTTCATTTGGTTATGTAAGTCATGGTTTTGGACCAATTAGAAAAAGGATTGATTTACCTAATTAATTAATTAAGTGTTTTAATTATCATGGCTTACATCACAAGCATAATTTTCATCCTTCCTTGCCCTCATGAAATCAGCCCCCTCTTCCTTGCCTTCATGTTTCATAATTTCTCACAATTCCAAGAAGCATATGAAGGCAAACACAATTCTCTCTTTTTCTCTCTTTAGTCTTAAATTTCTTACTATTGTGTTTTTGGTGTTCTTGTTTTGTTCTTCATCAATTTTGTGGCCAAGGTAAGGGGTTATTCTTTCAAGTTAATTTGAGAAGTATGAGTTTGATTCTTGTTTGTGTTTTAATTAGTTGTTCGCATGTTTATAGCTTTTATTTATTTAAAGATGCTTTATAATTGTTTTATAAGCCTTAATTTAATTATTTTATGCTAATTAATAATTGTAGAGTTATAATGCCCAAATTTCCCTAAATTTTCATGAAAGTAAGGTGGCTATGTCAAAATCATTTTTAAGCTTTTGTAAACATACCGTTATAATGGCAAATTTTAGTCTTGCCGTAAAAATGATTTTACCGTCTAGAAAATGAAATTATTACTTTGTGAAAACCCTGGTATTATCTATCATTGATATACAAGCTCATGGTTAAGATAAATGATTTATTAGTATGGATCTGTCTAGAAAGGAAATGAGACCTTCGAAGGGGCTAAAGCAGTCCGTCTCTCTCTGGCCTGGGATCTGTACCGATATGCTGTTTGGGGAATTCTTAACCTATGGACTCGGTATATACGTGGCTAAGATGATTGGTGAATATAATGGTTATGGATTCTCGGTGAATTCTACTATTATATATTTCTTGTTCAGTATTCTCTATACTTTTAACAGATGTGAAACAAGCTTCAATGGGTTGTTTCTGAAAATAAACCAGTGTTCAAGTATTTTTAAAATATTTCATTTTTGACCCATTTTCAAATAAATTAATAACTTTTTAGTTCTATTATATACTGATTTATTATTGAGGAACTTGAATATAAATAAAGTAGGAGTTATCTGGGATAAATGGTTCTATGTTCTATCTGAGTGGTGAAATTTTGTGTTTTTCCCGAGATATGTGATTTGGTGTTCTTATCTGAGAAATGTGGTTCTGTGTTTACTTGTAATTCCGTGTTCATTTGAGAGTTAAATCGTAAGCTGGTGTCTGTGGTTACTAAGTAAAATCTCTTGGAGTAGCGGGCTAAATGCTCGTGGCTGTGTGCCGAAATTCCAATGGTAAAATTTCCTTGAGTAGTGAGTGACTTACTCGTGGGTGTGTCCCGAATAAAAGTGGTAAAGTCTTCAAGAGCAGCGGGTTCTTTTCTCATAGGTGTGTCCCGAAATTATGTCATAAAATCTCTCGGGGTAGCGGGTTATTTACTCGTGGGTGTGTCCCGAAATTATTAAGTAAAATCCCCAAGAGTAGCGATCAGGACGCTCGTGGGTGGGTCCCAAAAGTATAGAAAGTCTTGTGTGAATGTACCATACTTGTTTGATAATTCCTTGAGATAATATTACGTGTGAAATTCTCTGTTTAAGAGGTTGAATGATTCATCTGTTGTGTGTATTATACCTGTTGTATGTTGTTTATATGGTCTGACATACATACTCTTGTTTTGTGAATTGGGTGATATATGATCTGTGTTTCAGGGTGCTAGTACTTTTCTTATTAAGTTGTTTAGAGTTTCACCCTTGCCTACTTTGTTGTGTTGATGCATGACGGAGTAGATGAGTTACCCAAGAAGTGGGATGACTCTTAGAAAAAGGATTTGAAGGAGAATGATGTGTAGGCTGATATGGATTCCAAGAAGAATAGATGGTTACTGTATTGTTTTGGGTAGAGTTAAAGACCAGACTGGCTCAGATGTTCACTATATCATTTTCAATCTTTCCTTGTAAAAACTCTGATGGTTATGTAAAATGAGATTACCTTCATACAAGTTTTATTTATGGTTCCCCATTGAAAACCTTTTCGAAAGAAATAATACATTTTCTCTATCCTTCTCTTTGTTTAAAGAAGAAAAAAAATTTACTCACGTTTTCGAAGAAAAAATGTCGAGCTTTCACTAAATATTTTCTAAGTTATTTTTTGAAATTTTTGGTAACTATGGTGTAATATCCATTTTAGAGAAAGAGTGTTGCAGTAGACATATTCAGAAGGTTTCAAAGGGACTTCTGATATATCTTGACTGAATGATGGTGAGGGTGGTTGAGATTGGTCATGTGAGGGTGAAGGTGTATCTGTTTGGACAACATTGGATGGTGGTTCAATGTTAATAGGTGATGAGGGAGTGGGTTCAGGTGTGGCAATAGGTGTAGGTGTTTAAGGTCTTGGTTGAGTGGACGATGGGGGTGAGAGAGTTTGAGGTTGTGTTTGGGAAGGTTATTCTGTTTGTGGAGTGGGAACTGTTTGGTTTTGTGTGAGGTTCAGGGATTGGACGAATGGGTAAGGGAATGGACTTAGGAGTTTCTTCAACAATATCCTTTCTTCCTTTTCGAGAGTAGACATTTCTAAAATCTTTGACAATCTCAGAAATAGTCTTAGAATGTTTTCTAATACCTGTTCGTTTCTTAACATGTCATCGAGCAGGCTCTTGACTAGATTGCCTCTTTCTGGAGGGTTGTGTTTCCTTCAGTTTGGATTCTACTTCAATCCTACTTTTAGTTCTCCTCTCAGTTGCCACATCAGTTTGTACACCATCTTGTGGTACTTGTATAACATCCGTTTTTTCGAGTTACTATTTAAAAATCTGTTTTATATGAATTTTTGTGATATAAATATTTTAAGATTTATTTTTGGCTTAAAAATAGGATTTAAATGCGCAAGTTTGAGATTACTTCTGAAAATGATCAATTTGTAGCTTCCGTCAGGTTTAGATCCAAAGTCCGTTCTTATTCTAAACCGTACTTTTTCTGTTTTATATGAATGTTCCTGTCCTAAATAATTTTGGCTTAAAATTAGCAGTAAAATACACATATTCCAGAATACTTCTGAAATGGTAGTTTTACAAGCGTTATCAGGTCTTTTTACAGAAAGCAGTACATCTAACTGACGAAAAGAGTTTTAAATACCTTAAGAGCATCAAATGACTTCAATAAATAAACTTCCTTCACAAAAGTTAGTTTTTCTAATATTTTAGATTTTCTAGAATTTTTCTAGAATTTTTGGAAGTAAAAAGATTTAAAAGTTCTGTTTTGGTCCAAATAGTAAACCGCTTGAGTTGATGAACTGATTCGGAGCTCAAGTTAAAGTCAGATAAAGATTTTGAATAGCCAAAACATGTTTTTCTATTTTTTAGGAATTACGGAAATTATTTTAGATTTTCCTAAAAGACATACTAACAGTCATTTTTTCGAAACTCCGTAACGTACGTAAAGTAAACATTTTTAAACCGAAATGAATTTATATTGATCAGTGAGAGCTCAAAATTAATTTTCAAAAGGGACCATTAATGTTTAAATTAAATTTGTGATTTTTGAGAATTATTTGGGAGTTTTCTAAAAAATATCTGTTTTTCACTTACGGCGCACCCGTTTTTCTTTTTTATGCAAAACGCGATACTTACACTTACCGTAAAATTCCAGAAACTCTTCCATGAAGCTATTAGGGCTATGACATGGTATTCCCAATATTTCTTATCAGTTCTCATCCTTCAAATTCGTTTTAGAAATTTTTGATTAGTGAAAAGTCATATTTGCCCTTGATTTGTATCCTTTTCACTTGAAAACCCTAGGGGCAAAGATGTAACTTCATTCCCTCCCTTTTCAGCCCTCATAAACCGCCTCAACACCTTGCCAAGAAGGGGACTAGGTTCATTTGGTACTTGAGTCAAAGTTTCAAACCAATTAGAAAAAGGTTTGATTAAAACTAATTAGTTAAAAATGCATTTGATAGTCATGGCTCACATCACTTGCACATTTCTCTTCCTCCCTTGCCCATCCTCTTTGGCCGCCCCTCTCCTTCCCCAAGAGCCCTTGGATGATGATTTTTCACTTGGATTCAATCCTTGTGAAGTGGTTTAGGCTAATTAGGAATTAGTTAATTGTTTTGATTTATTTTAAATGCCAAACCATGATTTCTTTCTAAGCTAACCATGGCTACTTTAACTCAACCCCTTGGCTGCCCATTCACCTATAAATACGCTCTTTCACTCTTCATAATTCTCACACCAAAGCCTTTGTATTAACAATGCAAAACTCTCCCAAAATCTTCTTTGAATTCCTAGTTTTTCCTTCCTTGTTCTTAAGCCAAAGCCTTGATCTTCAAGCTTGTTCTTCCCACTTCTAGCCCAAGGAAAACCACCCCCTCTCTTCTTAAAATACTTCCCCTTTTGATTCATATAAATTCCCATACCAAAAAGCCTTGTGTTTACAAACAAAAGCTCTTCTCTTTACTTTGTCAATTTCTTTGGTTTTACTATTTAAACTCTTGTGTTTTTGTGTTGAGTTCTTAGTTGTTCATCTTTGTTCATAAGGCCAAGGTAAGGGGAAACTCATTCTTAAGATGGTTTGATCTTGTTATGATGTGTGTTTTGTGGTTTGGATGTTTATAGCTTTAATAAAATTGTTATTCCTTTGTTTTAAATGCTTTATTTTTATTAAAATTATGGTTTTATAATTAGTAGGGTTATAATGCCCAAATTTCTCCTAAATTTCGTGGAAGTAAGGTTGCTATGACAAAATTAATTTTGAGCTTCTGTAAACATACTGTTATAATGGCGAAATTTAGATTTACCGCAAATACGATTTTACCATAAAGAAAACACAATTATTCTTTTGTGAAAACTCTGACGTTATCTAACATTTATATATTCAAGGGTGATGGTTAAGATTTGATTGGTTTATTAGTGTGGATCTGTCTAGAAAGGAATAGAGACCTTTGAAGGGGCTCTAACAAAGTTCGTCTCTATTTGACCTGGGATCTGTATTGATACGCTATTTAAAAATCTTAACACTAGGGACCAGGTAATATGTGACTAAGATAATTTGGGAAAGAAGTGATTTATTAATAAACGTATATATAAATAGATCGGAATGAATAAAAGAGTATAGCAGTAATGGATTCTCGGTAAATTCTACCGTTATAGCATCTTTCGGAAGGTGAGATAACAGTAATGGATTCTCGGTGAATTCTACTGTTGTTTTAGCAAGTGGGAAATATTGAGTTGGTATCCAATCTGTTTATGTATGCACTACACTCAGATTAACTTCCATTGTTTATAACAGTGGAAATTAGTGAGTTAGGCTTCCAACGGGCGTTTTTCCTGGAAAATAAATAGTGCTTAAGGATTTCCGTAAATAAACAGTTGATTTCACTTAGTCTTTTTCGAATACGTTTTGATTCTACAGTTACTCGTGATTCTGTGTTTATTAGTGAATTCCGTGTTTTACTGAAACGTGTGATTGGTATTCATATCTGTTATAAGTGGTTATGAGTGGTTGGAAGTAAAAGAGATAGGCCTGGTGAAGGACGATATTCCTACATGATGTTCATACTCGATGTTCCCAAATGCTTTGTTAAAAGCGATGTTCCCACCAGATGTTCTCAAATGTGCAGTGTGTTTATTGCTTGATCTGTCGATATACTGAATGTTTAAGTATGATTCTTTAGTATTTGTGCTATATGTTGCTGTGCCTGTACTTTTCCTATTAAGTTGTTTAGAGTTTCACCCTTGTCTACTTTCTATGTTATCGGTACATGATTGAGTAGATGAGTTACCCGAGAAGTGGGCTGACTCTTAGAAGAAGGATCTGATGGAGGCTGCTGGATAGATTGATGGATATTCCAAGAAGATTACGTGTCTATTGTATTGTCTTGGATAGAGGTTTAGAGACTTGACTGGCTCAAGAGTCCACTGTACAAACTCTGTTGTAAACTCTGATTATTTTTATATATGAGATGATCAAATTTTTAGTACGAAGTTATGTTATACTCTTTACACCTAAAATATTTTTCTAGGAGAAAATCTTACAGGGATTTATTCCCCGTCCTTTTCTTCTTTAAAGAAAAGAAAAATTTTACCCGCGTTTTAGAAGAAGGATTTTCAATTTTCACCAAATATTTTTCTAAGTTATTTTGAAATTCATGGCAACTATGTTGTATATCCTTTTTGGAGAAAGGGTGTTACAACTTGCTTTGTCCTTTCAGACATAGCTTATTTCAGAATTCTTTCTTTCATAGCTCTTTCTTTGACTTCAAGGTATTCTTTTTCACCTCGAATTGTTGAATGAAGCTTCATTTTATCAATGTTGCTTTTGGCAAGCTTGGGTTGTTTGATACTATCCAGGAGCAGAGTTATTTCTTCACCAATTCCTTGTTTTCTCATTATCTTCTGTAGAAGCACTCCATAAGGGATTTTCTTTAACGAGTACTTTCTGCTGACATGTTTGTTGAACTTCATAAAGAGAACAAGTGGCAGATTAATCTTCTTTCGTTTCAGCAGATTTACTAGCAGAAACTCATGTATTGCAGACACAGAGTTTTTGGATCCTGCTTTGTGAAGAATCATTTTGTTGATAACGTGATACAGAACTCATGCCCTGTCGTGCATTTGTGATGCAACTAATGGTCGAGTGTATTCTGATGAATCAAAAAGAATGTTGTTTTCTCCTAACCTCCCCTTCTTCCAATCACTAAGGGGAACTTCTCCCTCAGCTTTACAACTGATAGTATGTGAGATGGTTTCAATCGAAACTACTATTCTCCTGCCAGCAACTGTTCCAGTGATTTCAGTATCTTCAACCTTAGCTGTCAACCAGAACTGCTTAATAAGATTAGGGTACACTCTGACATCTCCCCTAAAGAAGTTATTCCAACTGGCACTGGTGATTTCCTCAGCCACAAAGATTCCTAGTTCAGCCAACTCGGAGGGATAGAAATAATGTTCCACAAGGACTTCCATGTTCTCAATGTTCTCTACATTGAAAGATAAAGTTTTGATTTTTCGAAAGAAAGGGTTTAGGAAGGGTTTCGACACCAGAGTTTTTCAGAAAGTTGTGAGTGGAAGAGAGAGTGGAGTGAAAACGTGTGTAAGAAGGAAGTTTTGCAGAGAGAAAACAGTAATTTTTTCTTGAAACACGGTGTAATCATTAAACGGGAAAACAGCTTCAGAGCAGGTGGACAGGTTTTCATGAAAATATAATATTTTAAAAATAGCTAAGACTCAGCGCGGGAAGGCTAAGAGTTAAAAAACTTTAAGCCTAATAAAAATTCTAAGTCTCAAAAAGACTGATGTGTCCTAATGGACACTAGTCATGTTGGACTCAGACTCAGCTTGAGCATATTGGAGGCAAACATCATTCTTTTATAAAGTGTATATTTAAATGCTTCCTTATAAAAGTAAACATATCTACAAAGAGGGGTTTTGTAAATATATCTGCCCATTGATTTTCACTACTAACAAACTGAATATCAAATATTCCCTTATGTACATAGTCTCTAATGAAATGATGTTTAATTTCTACATGCTTAGCTCTTGAGTTTAAGATTGGGTTCTTAGATAGATTAATTACAGCAGTATTACACATAGAACAAAAATCTTACTCTCGAAGATGTTGTAGTCCTCCAATTGATGTTTAATCCATAGGAGTTGAGAACGACAACTTGCAGCAGAGACATATTCAGCATCAGCTATAGATAATGCAATTGTGCTTTGTCTCCTACTCATCCATCATACTAGATTGGACCCAATAAGATGGCATCCTCCGCTGGTGCTTTTTCTTTCAAGCATGTCTCCAGCATAATCAGCATCACAGAACTCTACTAATATGTATTCATCTGATTTCTTAAACAGCAAACCAAGATTATTAGTCTCCTTCAGATATCTAAAGATTCTCTTGATAGCAGTCAAGTGAGAATCTCTTGGATCTGATTGGAATCTTGCACATAAACAAACATAAATGTAATATCAGGTCTAGATGCAGTAAGATACAAGAGAGATCCAATCATACCTTTGTATGCCTTTTGATCTACCTTTTTATCTTTGTCATTCAGGTTCAGTATGCAAGATGGATGTAACATCCGCTTTTGTGACTAACTATTTATTTTCGTCTTATTTGATTTTTTACGATATAATTATTTTGATATTCATTTTTAGCTTAAAAATAGGATTTAAATGTGTATGCTTAAGAATACTTCTAAAAGTGATTGATTTATAGCTTCTGTTAGGTCTAGTTTCAAATATCCGTTTCCTTGCGTTTTTCTGTCTTTTTTTTTTCTGTTTTATATGAATTTTTGTTCCATAAATGTTGTGTGATTTATTTTTAGCCAAAAAATATTAATAAAATACAGGTATTCCGAAATACTTTTGAAACGGTGGTTTTTCAATCAATATCGAGTTTTTTTTACAGAAAACGGTTTACGTCTAATTGACGGAAGAGTTTTAAATAGCTTAAAAATGTTTAACAATTTCAATAAATAAACTTCCTTCACAAATGTTGGTTCTTTTATTATTTTACATTTTCTGGAATTTTTTTGGAATTTTTGGAAAACTTTTGAAAAATACCAAAAACTACACTACCCAGAGGCATTTAAACGCAAAAACCTTGTTTCACAGGTATAATTTCGAGTAAAAGGTCAATAAGCATTTTATATTTTATTTTTAATTATTTATTTCATAATTTGTAAAATTATTTCTGTGTAAGTTTTGAAAACCCCATTTTTCTGTATTTTTCAAGGTTTTACCTACGAAACGATGAAAACCAAAGAGTTTGCACTATCTATAAATTTCAAAAATGGATGCCACAGAATTATTTAGACTTCTCATGGCATTTTCTAGCATTCTCATTGTTTCTCATCATTTTTAGCTAATTATTTCAATTTTTGATTTATGAAAAGACCAAAATACGCTTGATTTTCACTCTTTTTCATCCAAACCCTAGGAGTATTTTTGGAAAATCACATCCTCCCGTCCTAGCCCTGATTCTAGCCACCTCATGCATGCAAGTGGGAAGTCCAAGTGGTCCTATGAGTCATGGGTGTTGGCCAAAGGGTTTTTAAATAATTAATTTTTTTTTGTTTTAAATTGAATCATGGTTAAATTAAACCAAACCATGGTAGCTCTTTTACCCCACCCCTTGCACGAAATTTTGGCTATAAATAGAGGGGGGTTGATTCTTCATTTTCGCACAACTCCCACTTGAAGATTCACTCATAAATCTCACTCCAAAATCCTTTTCTTTTCCTTTGTTTTTCTTTAAGCTTTCCTTGTTTTTCTAATCAAGTTTCTTTGTGTTGTTCTTTGTGTTCTTAGTGTGTTCTTCAATCTTCATAAGGCTAAGGTAAGGGGAAATTCTTTCCAAGTTGGTTTGATCTTTGTTTTGTTGGATTTTTGTGTTTTGGGTGTTTATGGTTTTAATAAATTGTTTTTATTTGCAAAATTGTTTAACAAATTATATTATGTCTTATTTTTATTTAAAATGTGATTTTTTCAATAGTAAAGTTATAATGCCCAATTTAATTATAAAGTTTAAAAATTGTCCCGTTACGCTAGCAAAATTTTATCTATAAAGGCTTGATCACCCAGTGGATTATGCCTCCGTGATCAACTAATCTAAGAATGTGTAAAATTGAACCTCTATAGTTCTTTTGACGGATATGGATGAGGTGCTTTGGTCAGGCGTAAGAATACATCTTCTGTGTACTCATACGGTCGGGCTCAGGGGCCGTATCTCTATTACGCTATTGGGATGTGAGCAAGTGACTAGTATATGCTAAAATTCCTAAACTGGTGTTTTCCTTCCATTTCCATGTTCTTTTCAAAAATATATAAAACTTGTGATTTTTACTGTTTATATACATATTGATGATGGGTTAAGGTAGTTCATTTGTATGGATCTGTCTAGGAAAGACAAAGATCTTTGAAGGAGCCCAAAAGCTCACCAAGATATTTCCTGGGAACCATACCATTGCAATATTTTTTCTATCTTAGTATGTTTGTATATACGTGGCGAAAATTACTTGACTAGATTCCAAAGGGCTTTTCCAAAGAAAATAAACATGAGTAATAATTCCCGTTAATATTATTCCGATTAAGTTTGTTACCGCGTTTGACTCCATCGCAGTGTAATTATTATTAAATTAAATGAGTACAGCCGAAAAGAGCAATAAAACGTTTAAGTTTTCAAAAGTTATTTTTGTGTTAATAGAATAAGTGTATTTTGTGTGGTTTTGTATTATGAGAGAAAATACAATAAAACAGAGAAGATTTTACAAGAGAAACCAAAATGATATTATGCAATGTTTGAGTGATCATTTGCATAAAGGTTTTTGAGCAGTACAACCCAGAGAGTGTTGAGAATAGAGTTGCGTTGGGCTCTGATGGCCTTCTGGGATTATCCAGGTTTCGAAAGTCTCAATAGCCTTACATGATGAATACCCTTGAGCTGAGACGAGTCGTATACCCGGCTTGGATAAATCTGACTGACGGACCTATATCATGATATGGATGTGAATGTGCATTTCGGAATGGCTGCCAAGGGTCTGAGGGGGATTTCCTGGTTGTCCTGTTAAGACTTGTCGCAGGCCTATCGCTCAATGGAGTTTGGTGGGAAAAGTCTACTTGGAGCAACACACCAGTGTATTATCAAAGAGATTGAAGTGTCATGCATAAATATATCTGTGATTGATGATATAGATGTGATTGATAATATATTTGTGATTGATGTTTTATCTATGATTGACATTGCCTTGTGATTGATGATCTACTCATGACTATTTCTTGGTTTATGGTGTTTTATTCCCAGGTGTGATATGTGTTTGTAAGGTTTTGAAATATACTGTATAAGTGTTGTATGTATACTTTTTATTATCATTCTTAACTTGTGCAAGTATTTCACCCTGCCTACTTTCCATGTTGTTTTGTATGTGGTTGAGTAGATGAGTTATCCTTAGACAGGATTGGACTCAGTGAGACGTCTTAGTATCATCCCGTTGGGAGGGCAAATGTGATCTAGGAGATAGATCACATCACTCAGTGGGTACGTTCGTAGGGAGATATGTGTCACTGATGGCACTGTTGATGGTAACTGTAGGAAGTGGAAGGAACCGGTGGTACTTTCTGTGAAGTTACCACTCAGGCAGATTACGAAAGGACCTACCAACTCAGAGAGTGGGCCGGAGTACGTACCTAGGCATCCAGCAGCTAGGCGTGTCTATGGTAGATGAGGAAGGTACTATGGGAGGATGCGGAGGTCAGCTTTTAGGACTCCGTCTTCACACCCGAGTAGGGAGGTCTATGCAGTTGATGGATCTTCTGAGGAGGAGCCAAGGACTTACATGGCGCATAGCAGAGTTAGAGCAGCCAGTGTGGAGAGGTATCACCCTACCTCAGCAGGGCTTTCTTGAGAGACGGGCGTCTCGGATAGGTCTCTTGAGGCTCAGGATAGGATTTGGGAGCGTCTCCTCAAGGGCAAGGGGAAGGTATCTGAGGAGCATGAGGGCGATGTTCCTGGAGGCTCAGCTGCTGAGTCTCACCGTCATTAGTAGTTAGATTGGACCTGGCTTTCTTATTGCTTAGTAGCTTTTTATTTCAGTCTTTTTTTATTTCAGTTGCTTAGAGTTTTTACTACTACTTTTTGATGTACAGTAGTTTTAGAAAAACTCCTTGCTTGTCTTGATGCAAGCTTTTGATTATATATACTTGAGGAGGTTGCTTTTACTTCGGTGTTTCATCTATATTATTCTTGTTTTAACATGCAATGGAAAAGGAAAGAATGGATTCTCCGTTCTTCTCATTTTTTAAGAAGGCAAAAATTTTATCCACATTTTTCGGAACAAAACTCTATTTTTATCAAAGGTTTTTTCGAAATACTTTACGAAAATCTTGGTTACTATGGTGTAATATCCTTTTTGGAGAAAGAGTGTTGCATTTTGTGGTATCAGAGCCCAGTTCAATCTTTTATGGGGAAGTGTCAGGTTATAGGTCTATTAAGCTTAGGTTGTGTGAGTCTGACTAAAATTGTTTGATTTATTTCTCTGTGAAGTGATGTGTGACATTGATTGTTTCTCTGTGTTTTTCTTTGTTTGTGGGTTAGTACTTATGTTTCGGGTTAACTTATAAGCTGATGGCATGAAACAACGAGGCAATGGAAAGGGTAATAGGGGCAATGAATCAGATGGCTGCCACTATGGCACAATAGGCTGAGAGAGCATAACAAAGAGAACTGCAGAAACAGGCTAGGGCTGATATAGCAGCTATTGGGAAAGGGCTTTCAGACTTTAGGAAGCATGATCCCCAGCAGTGTAACGGGAATTTGATTCGGAGAAAGCTGATCTTTGGATTCAGGAGATGGAAAAGATTTTTACATCTCTTCGATGTGAGGAAGGGGTGAAGGTATCCTACGCGTCTTACTTGCTGATAGGAGATGCGAAATACTGGTGGAAGGGCCAACAACAGCTCTTAGAAGCAGAGCATCAGGAGGTTACTTGGACGGTATTTCGCACCAGGTTTTTAGCGAAGTATTTTTCACAAAGTGCTCGAAGTGAAAGAGAGAAGGAGTTCCTAAGTCTGCATCAGAAGGACATGACTGTAGATGCGTACGCAGCCAAGTTCGAATCCTTGTGCCAAGTACTTTTGTTTCTTCCAGCTTCAACCTGATGAGTCATGGAAGTCCGAACGTTTCGAAGCAGGGCTTCATTACGACATTAGGGAAGCTGTGTCTGCACTAGAGATCCGACAATTTCAACCTTTAGTTGAGAAGTGTAGAAAGATGGAGATCTTGGAGAAGGGAAAGGTAGTGGGAAGGACTAATGTTGGTGGACCGTCTAGGTTTCAGCCACAGAACCAATATAGGAAGCAGTTCCAAAACAAACCTTATGCACGGAACCCTGGAAACTTTAGAGCACCACAACAAAACCGGAGTAATGCACATATTAATGGGAATGGAGGTTTTGGCTACCAAGGGCAGAACGTGATTAGGTGTTTTAACTGCGGGAAGCTAGGACATCACTCTAGTACCTGCAACTAGAAAGGGGCGACTTGCTACAAGTGTAGGAAGGTTGGGCACTTGGCAAGTAACTGCAGGGAGCAGAAGCTGGCGCCAGTTGACAAGAATGTGCAAGTGGCGAGACCGGAGGCAAAGGGATGAGTTTACACCATGAGTGGTGTTGAGGCTTCGCAATCTGAGGATTTGATTCAAGGTACGTGTAGGATAGCTGGTAATCCTTTAATTGTACTATATGACTCGGGTGCAACTTGCAACACCCTTTTTCCAAAAAGGATATTACACCATAGTTACCAATGAATTTCGATATAACTTAGAAAATATTTAGTGAAAACTCAACATTCCTTCTCCGAAAATGTGAGTAAAATTTTTTCTTCTTTTAACACAGAGAAGGATGGAGAAATATGTATTAATTCTTTTCCAAAAGAGTTTAAGTGCGGAAGCTTAACGCAATACTATAAAGAAGATCTCGTCTCATATATATATATATATATAAAATCATCAGAGTTTGTATAGGAAAGAATTTAAAGTAAGATAGTGAACATCAGAGCCAGTCTGGTCTCTAAACCCCTACCCAAATAACACAGTAATCATCTAATCTTCTTGGAATCCATATCATCTAATCAGCAGCATCCTTCAGCTCTTCTCCTAAGAGCTAACCCACTTCTTGGGTCAGACATCTACTCCGTCATGCATTAACACAACAAAGCAGGCAAGAGTGAAACTCTAAACAACTTAATAAGGAAAGTACGGCACATAGCAACTTACCGCACAAACACTAAGGAATCATGCTAAAGAAATCAATGTATCCACATAATAAGAATTTCGCTCAAACACAGCACATTTGGGAACATCCAGTGAGAACAGTATATAGCAAAGGAATCATTCAACATCTTAAACAGGGAATTTCACACAAGACTCTTTATACTTTCGGGACAAACCCACGAGCATCCTGCCCGCTACTCTTGGGGATTTTACTTAAGAATTTCGGCCAACAACCACGAGAAAGGAACCCGCTACCCCTAGAGATTTTACGACATAATTTCGGGACCACACCCACGAGAAAAGAATCCGCTGATCCTAGAGACTTTATCAATTATATTCGGGCCACACCCACGAGTAAGTCACTCGCTACTCAAGGAGATTTTACCATAGAAATTTCGGCAGAGAGCCACGAGCATTCAGCCCGCTACTCCAAGAGATTTTACTTAATAACCACAGATACCAGCTTACGACTTAACTCTCAAATAAACACGGAATCACAAGTAAACACAGAACCATGTTTCTCAAATAAGAATACCAAATCACACATCTTAGGAAAACACAGAATTTCACTATTCAGATGGAATACATAACCACTTATCTCATACAACTCATACTTCATTTTCGTTCAAAGGTTTATAATAGACTAAAAAGTAATTAATTTGTTGAACAGGGGTCAAAACTGAAATATTTCGAAAATACTTGAACACCGGTTTAATTTCAAAAAAAGCCCATTAAATGCTTGTTCCACAAATTTCCACTGTTAAAAACATAGAGAATACTGAACCAAATATATATATAACAGTAGAATTCTCCGAGAATTCATTACCATTATATTCCCCAATCATCTTAGCCATGTATATACCGAGTCCCTAAGTTAAGAATTCCCCAAACAGCGTATCGGTACAGATCCTAGGCCAGAGAGAAACGGATTGCTTTAGCCCCTTCAAAGGTCTCACTTCCTTTCTAGATAGATCCATACTGATAAACCATTTATCTTAACCATATGACCATGTATATCAATGATAGACAATACCAGGGTTTTCACAAAATAATTAATTGTATTCTCTTCGCAGTAAAATCATGTTTACAGTAGTCTAAATTTTGCCATTATAACGGTATGTTTACAAATGTTTAAAAATGATTTTGGCATAACCCTCTTACTGTCTCGAAAATGTAGAGAAAATTGGGCATTATAACTTTACTATTAATAATAAGCACAAAATAATTATTTAAAGGCTATAAAACTATTTATTAAAGCTTAACAGTACAAACACCTAAAGCATACAATCCTAACACAAACAAGAATCAAAACTCATACTTCACAAATTAAATTGCAAGATTAACCCCTTACCTTGGCCAAAACTTGATGAAGAACAACCAAGAACACCAAAAGAAATTTAAGAAACTAAGAAGAAAAAGAGAGAGAACTTGTATGTTGTCTTGCTCCTTGGCTTGGTGTGTGAATTTTATGAAGTCAAGGGGGTCTATTTATAGTGGCCAAGAGGGAGCACATAGAAGGAATAAAAGGCTTTTGTGTGGTAAGCAATGACTACATAAATACACTTTTATTAATTAAGTTAATTCAAGCTTTTTTCCTAATTGGCTTAAACTTATGACTCATGGCATGACTCAAGGCTTCTTGAAGACACAAATTTCTCCTATTGGCTAAGAGGGCATGACAAGGATCATGAGGTCATGGAGCTTTTCTTGCCCTATGTCATGCTACCTATGTCATAATGCTTATTTAGGTAATTAGAAAAATCAATCTTTTTCTAATTGGTCCAAAGGAGTGAGTCATGGTGATGACTCAAAATTGAGTTCTTCTACTTGCTTCATGAGGTAGTTTTGAGGGCTGAATAGGGAGGGAGTGAAGTTACATCTTTGCCCCTAAGGTTTTCAAGTGAAAACGGATGAAAATTAAGGGTAAAATGGACTTTTCACAAATCAACTATTTCCAAAATAAATTAAAATGGTGAGAACCAATGGGGATTCATGAAAATACCATGGAATAGCTTCATAGAAAAGTTTTGAGATTTTTACGGTAAGGGTAAGCTTTACGGTTTGCAAAAACAAAGGAAAACGACCCGCCGTAAGTGAAAAACGGACATTTTTCAAAAAATTCTAGAAAATCACAAATATTAAAAGAACCAACTTTTGTGAAGGAAGTTTGTTTGAAAAGGTTGGGTTAACACACTTGTGTTATTAAAACCCTTTTCCATCAATAACGAAAAATACGGATAACAAACAATAAGGAAAAAGTTATTGTTTTAATAAAATAATTTCATAAGTGTTTTATACTTATTATTATATCACCAAATTAATTTTCTTAGCACCTAGATCTTAGTATTTCATATTAAACAGAAATTCTAACTAATACCCTAAAAATACGGATGTTACACAACTCATTCTTCTATTTCCTTTGATTGTGTGAAACAATTAGACTTACCTGTGTCCTTGATGTCTTTCGATTTGATTGTTTCCTTACCTACTGCTGAGCCAGTCACTGTAAACACTGTTTGTGTAAATTGTCCTATCATTTTTTCTGATAAGGAATATCATGTTAATTTAGTGTGTTTGCCTTTAACACAGTTAGATGTGATTTTAAGCATGGATTGGTTATCTTCCAACCATATCCTGTTGGACTGTTCAAACAAATCTCTAGTTTTTCCTAACTCTGAGAATCTTGGATTTTTGTCTACCAATCAATCAGAAATTTCTTCAAAAGAAGAAGTTCAGAAAAATATGATACTCGCCTCGTTGGAAGGAAAGAGGGGAGTTGAATTGAGCAACATGCCTGTTATTAAGGAATTTTCGGAGGTATTTCCAGAAGAGATACCAGGTTTGCCGCCAGTCCATGAGATAGAGTTTACCATAGATCTTATACCCGGTTCTGGACCAATTTCCATAGCTCCATATCGCATGCCACCCATAGAGTTAGCTGAGTTGAAGAGGCAGTTGGAGGATCTGTTGTCTAAACAGTTTATTAGGCCTAGTATATCCTCGTGGGGAGCACCGGTTCTGTTAGTCAAGAAGAAAGACGGAACGTCTAGGCTATGTTTTGACTATAGGCAGTTGAACAAGGTAACCATCAAGAATAGATACCCTCTGCCAAGGATAGATTGCAACACCCTTTTTCCAAAAAGGATATTACACCATAGTTACCAATGAATTTCGAAATAACTTAGAAAATATTTAGTGAAAACTCAACATTTCTTCCCCAAAAACGTGAGTAAAAATTTTTCTTCTCTTAAACACAGAGAGGATGGAGAAATATGTTTTAATTCTCTTCAAAAAAGTTTAAGTGCGGAAGCATAACGCAATACCATGCGAAAAGGATCTCGTTTCATATATATATAAAATCATCAGAGTTTGTACGGGAAAGAGTTTAAAGTAAGACAATGAACATACAACACAATTACTAATTAAAGAATCATACTAAGATAACCAGTATATCAATATATCAGATAACTAGCACAATAAGAATATCACTCAACACATCACATTTGGGAACATCAAGTGGGAACATCAAAGGAATCATTCAGCACCTTAAACAGGGAATTTCACACAAGACTCTCTATACTTTCGGGACAAACTCACGAGCTTCCCGCCCGCTACTCTTGGGGATTTTACTTAAGAATTTCGGGACCACACCCACGAGAAAAGAACCCGCTACCCCTAGAGATTTTACGACACAAATTCGGGACCACACCCACGAGAAGAGAACCCGATACTCCTGGAGACTTTACCACTTATATTCGGGACCACACCCACGAGTAAGTCACTTGCTACTCAAGGAGATTTTACCATAGGAATTTCGGCACAGAGCCACGAGCATTCAGCTCGCTACTCCAAGAGATTTTACTTAGTAACCACAGATACCATCTTATGACTTAACTCTCAAATAAACATAGAATCACAAGTACACACAGAACCACGTTTCTCAGATAAGAATACCAAATCATACATCTCAGGAAAGCACAGAATTTCACCATTCAGATAGAACACAGAACCATTTACCTCATACAACCCATTCTTTATTTTCGTTCGAAGATATACAATAGTACTAAAAAGTAATTAATTTATTAAACAGGGGTCAAAATGGAAATTTTTTGAATTACATGAACACCAGTTCATTTTTCAGAAAAAAGCCCATTGAAACTGTTTCAAAAAATTCCACTGTTGAAAACATAGAGAATACTGAACCAAAAATATATATAACAGTAGAATTCATCAAGAATCCATTACCATTATATTCCCCATTTATCTTATTCACGTATATACCGAGTCCCTAAGTTAAGAATTCCCCAAACAGCGTATCGATACAGATCCTAGGCCAGAGAGAGACGGACTGCTTTAGCCCCTTCAAATGTCTCACTTCCTTTCTAAACAAATCCATACTGATAAACCATTTATCTTAACCATTACCTTGTATATGAATGATAGACAATACTAGGGTTTTCACGAAATAATAGATTGTATTCTCTTCGCGAGAAAATTATATTTACTGGAGTATAAATTTTGCCATTATAACGGTATGTTTACAAAAGTTTAAAAATGATTTTAACATAACCCTCTTGCTCCATGAAAATCTTGAGAAAATTTGGGCATTATAACTCTACTATTAATAATTAGTACAAAATAATTATTTTAAGACTATAAAATTATTTATCTAAGGCATAAAGGTAAAAACACCTAAAGCATACAATCTAAACACAAACAAGAATCAAAACTCATACTTCACAAATTAAATTGAAAGATTAACCCCTTACCTTGGTCAAAACTTGATGAAGAACAAAGCAAGAACACCAAAGAAATTTAAGAACTAAGAGTGAAAAGAGAGAGAATTTGTGTTTGTTGTCTTCAAGGCTTCGTTGGCTTCTTGGATGAGTGAAAAATTATGAAGCCAAGGGGTCTATTTATAGTGGTGGAGGCAGCCAAGCTTAGGGAGAAGGAAGGTATTAAAAATTTTTGAGGTCATCCACCTTTTTCAAGACTATGTCATAAATCCCTAATTTATAAACTTTCCATTTTTCCTATTGGCTAGTAAATGTGACAAGGCTCATGAGTCATAAGCCAAAAAGCACATCCAAGGCTCCAAATTGAAGCATGATGTCGACCAAAATGAAGGGAAAGGAAGGCCATTGGATTTGTTTAGTCATAGGTTTAGGTTTTGGTAGTTTTAAGTGGGAACTAAGGGCAAAATGGTCTTTTTACTTGCCCACCTTACTATTCAAGGCAATCATGATGTTCCCCACTCTTACATACTTCTTAGAATTGTATTCAAACACCTCAAAGTTCCTAAGTTTCAATATCATGGCCACTATACCTCTATTCGTCTCAATCCAGCTTATTCCGCAATTAAGGGTTAAAACAGTCTGTTTACTAATCTAACACTCAAAAACAATTTTAAATAGTAAGAATAAATGAGGAATCTTGAAAATGACATGTAAGAACCTCATGGAAGAGTTTTGGGAATTTTACGGTAATAATAAGCTTTGCATCTTTGTAAAAACAATAGAAAACGAACGCGCCGTAAGTGAAAAACAGTAGTTTTCTAGAAAATTCCAGAAAATCCCAAAAAATTGGCAAATTGAATTTAATTACTAATGATCTCTCTTAAAATTTGATTTTGAGCCCTCATTGTTCGACATAAATCGATTTTGGACCAGAAACCTCCGCTTTCCGTATTTTATAAGCGTAAAAAAAAGTAGCGTTTTGACCTACTTTACAGAAAATTACGAAATAATTTCCAAAAATTCTAAAAATTATAAAAACATGATTCAGCTATTCAAAATCTTTTTCTGACCTCCATTTGGTCTCTGAATCAGTGTTTTACGCTTTCCGTAATTAACAGGGTCAAAACAATAATTTTCAAAGTTTTCCAAAAATTCTAAGAAAATTTCAGAAAATCACAAATATTAAAAGAACCAACTTTTGTTAAGGAAGTTTGTTTGAAAAGGTTGGGTTAACACACTTGCGTTATTAAAACCCTTTTCTGTCAATAACGAAAAATACGAATGTTACAGTTCTCTCCCTCTAAAAAGAATTTCGTCCTCGAAATTCATGAATACACTTAGGAATTTAACTTATCAGTTCATACTAAATACCATTGTCATCTCACTGCTACCAGCAAGCTAATGAGTTGATCCGACTCATACCTTGACTTTAAGTAGTAAGAAAACAATAATAAGTTTATGACTAATAATACCGTCCCAAAAACATATTTTGATATTCAGGGTTATAAGCATAACAGATAATTTGCAAGCACACGTGTAGAATCAACACAATCTCAATGAAACCAAACACTTCATATATTCATATAATAGCGGTAAGAACAAAACATTCTTAATAGACTATAAGTATATAAAATATCACCAAAAAGATTTTATACTAACTTATAAACTTCATGATCCAAACCTACGGATAACTATACATGGCTTGCAAGGACGGATCCAGGAATTTTATTCTATGGGGGCAAAACTCATATATAAATTTGTAACATACAAAATATATCATAATATTTCAGAAAGTATACATACCTAATGTCCAAGTGGGGGCATTAGGTAGACATTTAATAAAAAAAAACTCCTTGACCATGAGTTACATT
Source organism: Glycyrrhiza uralensis (assembly GCA_030159175.1). Classification (NCBI taxonomy): domain Eukaryota; kingdom Viridiplantae; phylum Streptophyta; class Magnoliopsida; order Fabales; family Fabaceae; genus Glycyrrhiza; species Glycyrrhiza uralensis. The sequence continues at coordinate 28,508,208 of BRZY01000003.1, forward strand.
TTGCTTTATAAGAAAATATTAAAGGTTTATCTCAATAAAACACAAATCTATATTTTACTTAAAAAAAATTTGATATTCAAGTGGGGGCAATTGCACCCACCATTGTGTGAATGGGTCCGTCTCTGATGGCTTGGGTAGCGGTCAGATTATTAATCCTTCCAGTGGTTGTTGGTCTACCAGCATTAACACTATTTGCAACCGGTCCATCCTTCATTGTTTGATAGTTTCTTGCCGTGTGTCCAGTTTGTCCACACTGGAAATAGGTAATTACATTTCCCCGACAAGCGTCAGCTAAATGACCTTGTTTCCCACACCTATAACACTTTCGGGTATCTTTTTGACCATTCATATTACTTCTCCCCTGACCACCAAAAGTAGGTGTAGTATTCTGGTAAGGTTGTTGGTTTCCTAGTGGTCTATAGTAAGGTTTCCTCTGATCCTGATTGCCTCTTCCCCTATCAGACCTAGATGGTCCTGAATCCTTATTCACTACTTTTTCCCCCGTTTTGTTTCCTCTATCATAGAGCAACGTTCTATCATTTCACCGAACTCCTCTACCTTCAAAGGTTTCATTGCCTCCCTTAGATCATACTTCAGTCCCTCTTGGAACTTCTTACACTTCCATGATGAATCAGGGTGCAACTGGAAGTACTGGGAAAATTTGGAGTGACTCAAACTTAGCTGCATATTCTCCAACAGTCATCTCCCCCTGCTTAAGGCTCAAGAACTCCATCTCCATGTTATGACGGATGTTCTGAGGAAAATACTTAGTCAGGAAATGCTCCCGGAAAAGAGTCCACGTAATGGGTATTTCTCTGGCCTCCAACAGCTGACGTACCCCACGCCACCAAAACTCAGCATCTCCTACCAGCATGTATACAGCGAAGGTTACCTTCTGTTCATCTGTACATGCCATAGCTACATAGATCTTCTCTAATTCTTGAATCCACAGTTCTGCCCCTTTTGGGTCATAACCCCCTTTGAATTGAGTTGGTTTGGCACGACGGAAGTCTGCCAAACCCTGCCCATTTCCTTCTCTTTGTCCAATGGCAGTTGCCATCAATCGGATAGCATTTGCCAGGTCTGCATTGATTCCACTTCCTCTTCCAGACATGGTTTCCTATAAAGTAACTACCCAAGTGATACTAAGTCATAACCCATTCAAGAAATCCCCCAAAATCGACTATTAATAAATCGATATGTCACATAGTACTTAATCACACAATTTTACTTAAGTCTCTATTATCCTAAAATCATCGGGCTACTTTCAGATTTACGACTTTATCCCTACAAACCAACACGGATACCAACCACATATTTTGTCCTCACTTACATGCTTTTCAGAAGGTCATCATCTCCTGCATAGTCTCATACCTATACAGTATTGTTGGCATAGGTAGTACCGAATAATCCTACTAAGTTTCCCTCAACTATACCGTCCCATACCAGCACAACCTTGAAACCAGATTTTTCCAGAACAATATAAACTAAGCAAACAAATCAAGATTCACACAATTTCACACAGTAAAAACAACTCATCAGAGTTCACACAATGAAAACATAGTAAACCTATACCCAACAGTACCCAAAAGACTCAACCTGGCTTTGATACCACAAAATGCAACACCCTTTCTCCAAAAAGGATATTACACCATAGTTACCAATGAATTTCGAAATAACATAGAAAATATTTAGTGAAAACTCAACATTCTTTCCCCGAAAACGTGAGTAAACTTTTTTCTTCTCTTAAACACAGACAAGGATGGAGAAATATGTATTAATTCTTTTCAAAAGAGTTTAAGTGCGGAAGCATAACGCAATACCATGCGAAAAAGATCTCGTCTCATATATATATAAAATCATTAGAGTTTGTACAGGAAAGAGTTTAAAGTAAGACAGTGAACATCTGAGCCAGTCTGGTCTCTAAATCCCTACCCAAAAAGTACAGTATCTATCTAATCTTCTGGGAATCCATATCATCTACTCAACAGCATCCTTCAGCTCCTCTCCTAAGAGCTAACCCTCTTCTTGGGTCAAAAATCTACTCCGACATGAATCAACACAACAAAGCAGGCAAGGGTGAAACTCTAAACAACTTAATAAGGAAACTACGGTCCACAGCAACATACAACACAATTACTAAAGAATCATACTAAGATAACCAGTATATAAATATATCAGATAACTAGCACAATAAGAATTTCACTCAACACAGCACATTTGGGAACATCAAGTGGGAACATCAAAGGAATCATTCTACACCTTAAACAGGAAATTTCACACAAGACTCTCTATACTTTCGGGACAAACCCACGAGCTTCCCGCCCGCTACTCTTGGGGATTTTACTTAAGAATTTCGGGACCACACCCACGAGAAAAGAACCCATTACCCCTAGAGATTTTACGACACAATTTCGGGACCACACCCACGAGAAGAGAACCCGCTGCTCCTGGAGACTTTACCACTTATATTCGGGACCACACCCACGAGTAAGTCACTCGCTACTCAAGGAGATTTTACCATAGGAATTTCGACACAGAGCCACAAGCATTCAGCCCGCTACTCCAAGAGATTTTACTTAGTAACCACAGATACCATCTTACGACTTAACTCTCAAATAAACACAAAATCACAAGTACACACAGAACCAGGTTTCTCAGATAAGAATTCCAAATCACACATCTCAGGAAATCGCAGAATTTCACCATTCAGATAGAACACAAAACCATTTACCTCATACAACCCATACTTTATTTTCGTTCAAAGATATATAATAGTAGTAAAAAGTAATTAATTTATTAAACATGGGTCAAAATGGAAATATTTTGAATTACATGAACACTGGTTCATTTTTCAGAAAAAAACCCATTGAAACTGTTTCAAAAAATTCCACTGTTGAAAACATAGAGAATACTGAACCAAAAATATATATAACAGTAGAATTCATCAAGAATCCATTACCATTATATTCCCCAATTATCTTAGTCATGTATATACCGAGTCCCTAAGTTAAGAATTCCCCAAACAGCGTATCGACATAGATCCCAGGCCAGAGAGAGACGGACTGCTTTAACCCCTTCAAAGGTCTCACTTCCTTTCTAGACAGATCCATACTGATAAACCATTTATCTTAACCATGACCTTGTATATCAATGATAGACAATACCAGGGTTTTCACAAAATAATAGATTGTATTCTCTTCGCGAGAAAATTATATTTACGGTAGTATAAATTTTGCCATTATAACGGTATGTTTATAAAAGTCTAAAAATGATTTTAATATAACCCTCTTGCTTCATGAAAATATTGAAAGAATTTGGGCATTATAACTCTACTATTAGAGAAAAGAGAGAGAATTTGTGTTTGTTGTCTTCAAGGCTTCCATGGCTTCTTGGATGAGTGAAAAATTATGAAGCCAAGGGGTCTATTTATAGTGGTGGAGGCAGCCAAGCTTAGGGAGAATGAAGGTATTAAAAATTTGTGAGGTCATCCACCTTTTTCAAGACTATGTCATAAATCCCTAATTTATAAACTTTCCATTTTTCCTATTGGCTAGTAAATGTGACAAGGCTCATGAGTCATAAGCCAAAAAGCACATGCAAGGCTCCAAATTGAAGCATGATGTCGACCAAAATGAAGGGAAAGGAAGGCCATTGGATTTGCTTAGTCATAGGTTTAGGTTTTGGTAGTTTTAAGTGGGAACTAAGGGCAAAATGGTCTTTTTACTTGTCCACCTTACTATTCAAGGCAATCATGATGTTCCCCACTCTTACATACTTCTTAGAATTGTATTCAAACCGCTCAAAGTTCCTAAGTTTCCATATCATGACCACTATACCTCTATTCGTCCCAATTCGACTTATTCCGTAATTAAAGGTTAAAACAGTCTGTTTACTAATCTAACACTCAAAAACAATTTTAAATAGTAAGAATAAATGAGGAATCTCGAAAATGACATGTAAGAACTTCATGGAAGAGTTTTGGGAATTTTATGGCAAGAATAAGCCTTGCAGCTTTGTAAAAACAACGGAAAATGGACGCGCCGTAAGTGAAAAATAGCATTTTTTTAGAAAATTCTAGAAAAATCCCAGAAAATTTGCAAATTGAATTGAATTACTAATGATCTCTCTTAAAATTTGATTTTGAGCCCTCATTGTTCGACATAATATCGATTTTGGACAAGAAACCTCTGCTTTTCGTATTTTATAAGCGTCGAAAAAAGTAGCGTTTTGACCTACTTTTCAGAAAATTATGAAATAATTTCCAAAAATCCTAAAAATTATAAAACATGATTCAGGTATTCAAAATCTTTTTCTGACCTCCATTTGGTCTCTGAATCAGTGTTTTACGCTTTCCGTAATTAATAGGGTCAAAATAGTAATTTTCAAAGTTTTCCAAAAATTCTAAGAAAATTTCAGAAAATCACAAATATTAAAAGAACCAACTTTTGTGAAGGAAGTTTGTTTGAAAAGGTTGGGTTAACACACTTGCGTTATTAAAACCATTTTCCGTCAATAGCAAAAAATACGGATGTTACATAGATGATCTGTTGGATCAGCTTCGTGGGGCAACTATTTTCTCTAAAATACGGATGTTACCCAAGACTGCGTTTAGAACACGATATGGTCATTATGAATATCTCGTGATGTCATTTGGTGTGACAAATGCACCTGCTATATTCATGGACTACATGAATAGAGTCTTTAGCCCGTTCTTAGATCAGTTTGTGGTTGTGTTCATAGATGATATCCTGATCTACTCTAGAACTCGCAAGGAACATGAGCAGCATTTGCGACAGGTATTGCAAATGTTGAGGGAGAAGTAGTTGTATGCTAAGCTGTCAAAGTGTGAGTTTTGGCTAAGTAAAGTGTAGTTTTTAGGTCATGTGATTTCAGAAGAAGGAATTGCAGTGGATCCTGCTAAAGTAGAAGCAGTACTTTCATGGGAAAGGCCAACTACAGTAATGGAGATTTGGAGTTTTGTAGGTTTAGCAGGTTATTATCGGAGGTTTATTCAAGGTTTTTCTAAGATAGTGGCTCCGTTAACCCAGTTAACTAGGAAGAATCAGCCATTTGTTTGGACTGAGGAGTGCGAAGAGAGTTTTACCAAGTTTAAGAAGTTGTTGACAACATCACCTGTGTTTGTATTACCAACCCCAGAGGAACCAATGGAAGTATATTGTGATGCTTCATATCAGGGATTAGGGGGTATGTTGAATCAGCACGGAAAGGTTGTAGCTTATGCATCTCGTCAGTTAAAACCACATGAGAAGAATTATCCGACTCATGATCTAGAGTTAGCTTCAGTGGTTTTTGCTTTAAAGATTTGGAGACATTATCTGTATGGATCTACGTTTAATGTCTTCAGTGATCATAAGAGTTTGAAGTATTTGTTTGATCAGAAGGAACTCAACATGAGATAGAGGAAATGGATGGAATTTTTAAAGAACTATGACTTTTCGTTGATGTACCATCCAGGAAAAGCAAACGTTGTAGCTAATGCCCTGAATAGAAAGACTGTTCATATATCAAGCATGATAATCAAGGAGTTGGAGTTGATAGAAGGATTCCGTGACCTGAACCTAAATGTAGACATGCATCAAGGTAGGATATGCTTGAATATGATTAAGATATCTAGTACTCTGATGAGTGAGATTAAGGAGCAACAGGTAACAGATGAGCATTTGATACAGAAGAGAGAGATACTAAAACAAGGGAAAATCCTGGAGTTTAGTCTCGAAAGTGATGGAATTTTGAGGTGTAAGGATATAATTTGCGTGCCTTGCAACACCCTTTCTCCAAAAAGGATATTACACCATAGTAACCAAAAGTTTTGCAAAGACTTAGAAAATATTTGATAAAAGTTGGTAATCATTCTCTAAAATTCGGATAAATTTTTTTCTTTTCCTAAAGAAGATGAGAAGGATGGGAAATAAATTCTTTTAAGATTTTCTTTTTGCAAATGTTTTCATGTAACAAATAAAACATAGCTTAATACTTAAAAATTCCTCATCTCATATATGAAATCATCAGAGTTTACAACAGAGGTATATACAATGAACACTGAGCCAGTCGAGTCTTTAGACCTCTACCCAATCTAAAGTAGTAAATATAGATTCTTCTCGTAATCTCTATCAAACTATCCAGCTTCTTTCTTCAGATCCTTCTTCTAAGAGCTAACCCACTTCTTGGGCAAACTATCTACTCCGTCATGCATCAACACAACAGAGCAGGCAAGGGTGAAACTCTAAACAAGGTAATAAGAAAAGTACAAGCACAACCAAAGCATAGATTATGTACCAATCAATTCACACATCAATATATAACCAAGATAACAGATCAACCAAGACTTATAAAGAGATCTCGTTTAAGTAAAACTTACCTTTGTGTTGCAATCCCATACTCATTCACAAAACACAATCTTCTTAACTACACATATATTTATGCATGACACACCAATATCTCTCTAATCACACCGGTGCATTGCTCCCAGGGAGACTTATCCAACCTCACATCATAGAGCGATCGGCCGCAGTAAACTTAACAACATAAACAGGAAATCCCTTCAGGACCCCTGAAGATACTTCGGAAATACTGCATTTAAAACTTAATACCAAATCCTAAATAGATCTGCCAGTCAGATTTTTCCAAGTCGGGTATACGACTCGTCTCGGCTCAGGGGTATTCACCGACAAGGCCATTGAGACTTTCGAAACCTGGATAATCCCAGTAGACAATTGTAGTCCAACAGAACCTATTTGCAACCTCGTTCTCTCGAAGGTTGTATGCTCATCATCTATAATGCAAATGCTCATCTAGATCTGCAAACCATTTTCTCTTGAAATCTCTTTCTCTGTAAAACTCTCTTTGTTTTACTGTTTCTCTATAAAAATCTTTAACTCTTCTCAAACTCTTTGTAAGAAACAAATCAAAAATCTTTTATGGAAATACCACTTCGTATGAACAGAAAACTGGTTAAAAATCATTTTCTCATAAAACTCTTTTACTGTATACTTTAAAATATAAGACACTCATCTCTTTTTACTGCTTATTACGGACTAATTCATTATTTCGGCTTTATTTATTTTAAGTTGCTCAACTGAGTGAATCGGTATAATAAGACTTACTAACTGTATTTCAAGAAGATCAAAACGGGGCATAACCACCTAGGATTGATCAAGAGAGAAGAGATTGACAATATTTAAACTTATGTCCACTTTCTGATTAATAGCTGTCTGCTTTCAGATTTTAGATAACTCTTTGGAAATGGAATAACTACACGGCGACTAGGCTGACTGCGGTAATCAGTGTCCAGTTTTCTTGAAAATTTGATATTGACTTAGTGATCGAATTTACGTTTAATTAATCACGGCTTAGTTTTATTTTCGAAGATGAAAATATTACACGACAACAGAGCCATCTTTGGTAATCAGTACCCCACTGTAAAATTGATCCTATATACTAAGCAAACGTAGCAATTTATTTGCCTTATGAAATACTTAGGCACTATTTATCTTCCAGGAAAAAGGCCCGTTGAAAGCCTATCTCACTAATTTCCACTGCCGTAGACATTGAAAATTAAATTGAGTTATGTGCATACATATACAGATTGGATACCCACTCGATATTTTCCACTAATAATATAACGATAGAATTCACCGAGAATCCATTACTGTTAGATTATATTCCGACAAATGCTATAACAGCAAAATTCACCGAGAACCCATTACTGTTACACTCTTTTATCCGACAGATGCTATAACAATAGGATTCACCGGGAATCCATTACTGTTACACTCTTTTATCCAATCCAATCTATTTATATATACGGTATTAAGAAAATTGCTTCTTTTCCAATTTTATCTTGTCACGTATATACCAGGTTTTCATTGTTAAGATTTCCCCAAACAGCGTATCAGTACAGATCCTAGGCCAGAGTGAGACGGACAGCTTTAGCCCCTTCAAATGTCTCACTTCCTTTCCAGACAGATCCATACAGATAAACCATCTATCTTAACCATCACCTTGTATATAAATAACAGATAATAACGGGGTTTTCATAAACAATAATTTGTATTCCCTTTGCGGTAAAATTGTGTTTGTGGTAGTATAAAATTCGCCATTATAACGGTATGTTTACAAAAGCTTAAAAATGATTTTGACATAACCTCTCTACTCACATGGTTCTAAGACTAAAATTGTGCATTATAACTCTACAATTCGTAAATAGCACAAAACAATTAAAATAAGACTATAAAACAATCATAAAGCATATAAAAGCTATAAACACCAAAACAAGCAATTAAAACACAAACAAAGATCAAACACTCATACTTCACAAATTACTTTGAAAGATTAACCCCTTATCTTGGCCTTAAGATGATGAAGAACAACAAGAACACCAAGAACACAAAAGAGAGAAAAGAGAGAAAAGTGTTTGTCTTCTTGATTTCCACTTGTGATGAGTGAAAATTTATGAAGCCAAGGGGGTCTATTTATAGGTGAGGGGGCTGCCCAAGCTTGGGGAGAAGAAGGGAATTAAGAAAATGTGTGAGGTAAGCCATGACTCCTAAAATGCTTAATTATTAATTAGGTTTAATCAATCTTTTTTCTAATTGGCTAATCCTAATGACTAAGCCTCATGACTCATAAGAGAAAAACTCATCCAAGGGCCCTAAATGGGTGTGGAGGTCGACCAAGTGAGGCCAAATAAGAGCCATTAGATTGCTTGGACAAAAGCCTAAGGTTTAGGTAGTTTTAAGTGGGAACTAAGGGCAAAATGGTCTTTTTACTTGCCCACCTTACTATTCAAGGTCATCATGATGTTCCCCCACTCTTATATACTTCTTAGAATTGTATTTGAACCCCTCAAAGTTCCTAAGTTCCTATATCATAGCCACTATACCTCTATTCGTCTCAATTCGGCTTATTCCGCAATTATGAGTCAGAACAGTCTTTTTACTAATCTAGTACTCTAAAATAATTTTAGAATAGTAAGAATCAATAAGAAATCTTAAGAATAAAACATAAAAGTATCATGGAAGAGTTTTGGAAATTTTACAGTAAGGGTAAGCCTTACGGTCTGTAAGAACAAAGGAAAACCGACGCGCCGTAAGTGAAAAATAGCACTGCTTCAGAAAATTCCAGAAAATTTGAAAATTGAATTTAATTACCAATGGTCTCTCTTAAAATTTGATTTTGAGCCCTCATTGTTCGACATAAATCGATTTTGGACCAGAAACTTAACTATTTTCACTATTCATACTGTAATACTTAACCGGAACTAGTTATTCTATTTTTCTTAGGTTCCTATCGAGTCTTTGTAATTCCTATCTCATCTATTTTTGTATCTTTGGTATATATTCCTTTCCTAACTAACAGATTACGGAGTTCTGTCGATAAGAGACTAAAACCGTAATTTCTTTGTTTCTTCCTCTTAAAATCCAAACTTAATTCCTAAAACCTTTATATGTCCTCAAACTAATATATCTTCCCTTAAATACCTTTTGGAAGTATTGTATGAATTTTCCAAATTCATGTATCATTTATCCTAATAATCAGAATGTCCATATATAATTTTCTAACTTCTGTATTTAGCTCTAAGCTATTAAGTTTTTGTCCGAAAAACTTCAAGGTAGTTCTAATCCTTAGAAATTAATACTTTGTCTTATAAGTGAAAATTTCGGGATGTTACATGCCTGATAATGTGGAGATGAGGAGACTGATCTTAGATGAGGCGCATAAGAGTAAGCTAAGTATTCACCCTGGAGCCATAAAGATGTATCAGGATCTAAAGCAGCGATTTTGGTGGCCAGGAATGAAGAAACAAGTTGAGAAATATGTAGCAGCATGTCTTGTCTATCAGAAAGCTAAGATAGAACACCAAAGACCTGTAGGAATGTTACAGTCTCTAGATATCCCAGAATGGAAATGGGAAAGAATATCAATAGATTTTGTAACAAGTTTACCAAGAACTTCAAAAGGGATGTGATGGGATTTGGGTGATTGTGGATAGGCTAACAAAGACATCACATTTCTTACCTGTTAGTATGAAGTGGTCTTTAAAGAGACTGACCCAACTGTATGTGGGAGAGATTATTAGACTACATGGAGTACCCTCTAGTATCGTTTCTGATAGAGATCCTAGGTTTACTTCTAGGTTCTAGCAGAGTTTACAACAAGCCTTAGGGACTAAGTTAAGGTTGAGCTCTGCTTATCATCCTCAAATGGATGGTCAGACAGAGAGGACAATCTAGTCATTAGAAGACTTGTTGAGGGCATGTGTGTTAGATCAAAGAGGAAGTTGGGATGATATTCTACTGTTGATAGAGTTTACATATAACAATAGTTATCATTCTAGTATAGGGATGACACCTTTTGAGGCTTTGTATTGAAGAAAGTGCCAGACACCTTTGTGTTGGTACCAGGAAGGGGTAAGTACAACTGTAGGACTTGAGTTTTTGCAGCAGACTAATGCGCAGGTACAACAAATCCGAGAAAGAATTAAAGCAGCACAAAGCAGGCAAAAGAGCTACTTCGATAAACGGAGGAGCCCTCTTGAATTTCAGGAAGGTGAAACGTTTTTCTGAGAGTCACTCCAATGACTGGGGTCGGTAGAGTCATAAAATCTACGAAACTTACTCCAAAATTCTTAGGACCCTATCAAATTCTTCATCGGATAGGTCCTGTAGCTTACCAGATTGCTTTACCCCCATTTCTTTCAAATCTTTATAGTGTTTTTCACGTTTCACAATTGAGAAAATATGTTGCTGAACCATCTCATATAACTGAGCCAGACATAGTACAGTTAAAAGAGAACTTAACTTATGAAACATACCCTGTGCGAATCGACAACTGAAGGATTAGACAGCTCAGGGGTAAACAACTTTGTTTAGTCAAGGTCATTTGGGATGATATTACAGGGGATGCAACATGGGAGTTAGAGGATAATATACGAGAGTTATATCCAACGTTGTTCTAGGTACGTAATTTCGAGGACGAAATTATGTTTAGAGGGGAAGAGTTGTAACACCCGCTTTTGTGACTAACTATTTATTCTCGTCTTATTTGAATTTTTGCGATATAATTATTTTGATATTTATTTTTAGCTTAAAAATAGGATTTAAATGTTTATGTTTAAGAATACTTCTGAAAGTGATTGATTTATAGCTTCTGTCAGGTCTAGTTTCAAATATCCATTTCATTGTGTTTTCTGTCCTTTTTCTGTTTTATATGAATTTTTGTTCCATAAATGTTGTGTGATTTATTTTTAGCCTAAAATTATTAATAAAATATAGGTATTCCAAAATACTTCTGAAACGTTGGTTTTTCAATCAACATCGAGTCTTTTTACAGAAAACGGTTTACGTCTAACTGATGGAAGATTTTTAAATAGCTTAAAAATGTTTAACAAATTCAATAAATAAACTTCCTTCACAAAAGATGGTTCTTTTATTATTTTAGATTTTCTGGAATTTTTCTGAAATTTTTGAAAAACTTTTGAAAAATAGCAAAAACTACGCTACCCAGGGGCATTTAAACGCAAAAACCTTGTTTTACAGGTATAATTTCGAGTAAAAGGTCAATAAGCATTTTATAATTTATTTTTAATTTTTTAAAATTATTTCTGTGTAAGTTTTGAAAACCCTATTTTTCTGCATTTTTTTGGGTTTTACCAGCGAAACGATGAAAACCGAAGAGTTTGCACATCTATAAATTTCAAAAATGGACGCCACGAAATTATTTAGACTTCTTATGGCATTTTCTAGCATTCTCATTGGTTCTCATCATTTTTAGCTAATTATTTCAATTTTTGATTTATGAAAAGACCAAAATACCCTTGATTTTTACTCTTTTTCATCCAAACCCTATGGTATTTTTGAAAATCACATCCTCCCCTCCCAGCCTTGATTCTGGCCGCCTCATGCATGCAAGTGGGAAGTCAAAGTGGTCCAAGTTGATTATGTGTCATGGGTGTTGGCCAATGGGTTTTTAAATAATTAATTTCAGTTTTTTTTTTAAATTGAATCATGGTTAAATTAAACCAAACCATGGTAGCTCTTTTACCCCACCCCTTGCACGAAATTTTGGCTATAAATAGAGGGGGGGTGGTGCTCCTTCATTTTCACACAACTCCTACTTGAAGATTCACTCACAAATCTCACTCTAAAATCCTTTTCTTTTCCTTTGTTTTTCTTTAAGTTTTTCTTGTTTTTCTAATCAAGTTTCTTTGTGTTGTTCTTTCTGTTCTTAGTGTGTTCTTCAATCTTCATAAGGCTAAGGTATGGGAAAATTCTTTCCAAGTTGGTTTGATCTTTGTTTTGATAGATTTTTGTGTTTTGGGTGTTTATGGTTTTAATAGATTGTTTTTATTTGCAAAATTGTTTTAAAAATTATATTATGTCTTATTTTTATTTAAAATGTGATTTTCAAATAGTAAAGTTATAATGCCCAATTTAATTATAAAATTAAAAAATGGTACCATTGCACTAGCAAAATTTTATCTATAAAGGCTTGATCACCCAGGGCTATGCCTTCGTGATCCACAAAAATCTAAGAATTTGTAAAATTGAACCTCTGTAGTTCTTTTGACGGATATGGATTGGGTGCTTTGGTCAGGCATAAGAATACATCTACGGTGTACTCAAACGGTCGGGCTTAGGGGCTGTATCTCTATTACGTCATTAGGACGTGAGCAAGTGACTAAAATACGCTAAAGTTCCTAAACTGGTGTTTTTCTTCCATTTCCATGTTCTTTTCAAAAATATATAAAACTTGTAATTTTTACTGTTTATATATAGACTGATGATGGGTTAAGACAGTTCATTTGTATGGATCTGTCTAGGAAAGACAAATGTCTTTGAAGGAGCCCAAAAGCTCACCAAGATCTTTCTTGGGAACTATACCGATGCGCTATTTTTCCTATCTTAGTAAGTTTGTATATACGTGGCAAAAATTACTTGATTAGCTTCCAAAGGACTTTCCCAAAGAAAATAAACTTGAGTAATAATTCCCGTTAATATTATTCCGATTAAGTTTGTTACCGCGTTTGACTCTGTCGCAGTGTAATTATTATTAAATTAAATGAGTACAGCCGAAAAGAGCAATAAACCGGTTAAGTTTTCAAAAGTTATTTCTGTGTCAATAGAATAAGTGTATTTTGTGTGTTTTGTATTATGAGAGATAATACAGTAAAACAGAGAAGATTTTACAAGAGAAACCAAAGTGATATTATGCAATGTTTGAATGATCATTTGCATAAAGGTTTTTGAGCAGTACAATCCAGAGAGGGTTGAGAATAGAGTTGCGTTGGGCTACAATGGCCTTCTGGGATTATCCAGGTTTCGAAAGTCTCAATAGCCTTGCATGGTGAATACCCTTGAGCTGAGACGAGTCGTATACCTGGCTTGAATAAATCTGACTGACGGACCTATATCATGATATGGATGTGAATGCGCATTTCAGAATGGCTGCCAGGAGTCTGAGGGGGATTTCCTGGTTGTCCTGTTAAGACTTATCGCAGGCCCATCGTTCAATGGAGTTTGGTGGGAAAAGTCTCCTTAAAGCAGCACACCGGTGTATTATCAAAGAGATTGAAGTGTCGTGCATAAATATATCTGTGATTGATGATATAGATGTGATTGACAATATATTTGTGATTAATGTTTTATCTGTGATTGACATTGCCTTGTGATTGATGATCTATTCTTGACTATTTCTTGGTTTATGGTGTTTTATTCCTGGGTGTGATCTGTGTTTGTAAGGTTTTGAAGTATACTGTATAAGTGTTGTATGTATACTTTTTACTATCATTCTTAACTTGTGCAAGTTTTTCGCCCTGCTTACTTTCCATGTTGTTTTGTATGTGGTCGAGTAGATGAGTTATCCTCAGACAGGATTGGACCCAGTGAGACGTCTTAGTATCATCCTGTTGGGAGGTGCAAATGTGATCTGGGAGATAGATCACATCACTCAGTGGGGTACGTTCGTAGGGAGGATATGTGTCACTGATGGCACTATTGATGGTAACTGTAGGGAGTGGAAGGAACCGGTGGTACTTTCTGTGTAGTTACCACTCAGGCAGATTACGAAAGGACTTACCAACTCAGAGAGTGAGCTGGAGTACGTACCTAGGCATCCAACAGCTAGGCGTGTCTATGGTAGATGGGGAAGGTACTATGGGAGGATGCGGAGGTCAGCTTTTAGGACTCCGTCTTCACACCCGAGGGAGGTCTATGCAGTTGATGGATCTTCTGAGAAGGAGCCAAGGACTTACACGCCTCGATCACCACCTGTAGAGGCGCACCGTGGAGTTAGAGCAGCAAGTGTGGAGAGGTATCATCCTACCTCAGCAGGGCTTTCTGGAGAGAAGGGCGTCTTGGATAGGTCTCTTGAGGCTCAGGATAGGATTTGGGAGTGTCTCCTCAAGGGCAAGGGGAAGGTATCTGAGGAGCATGAGGGCGATGTTCCTGGAGGCTCAACTGCTGAGTCTCACCGTCATTAGAAGTTAGATTGGACCTGGCTTTCTTATTGCTTAGTAGCTTTTTATTTTAGTCTTTTTTTATTTCAGTTGCTTAGAGTTTTTACTACTACTTTTTAATGTACAGTAGTTTTAGAAAAACTCATTGTTTATACTGATGCAAGCTTTTGATTATATATAAGGTTGCTTTTACTTCGGTGTTTCATCTATATTATTCTTGTTTTAACATGCAATGGAAAAGGAAAGAATGGGTTCTCTGTTCTTCTCATCTTTTAAGAAGGCAAAAATTTTATTCACATTTTTTGGAACAAGACTCTATTTTTTTCAATGGTTTTTTTCGAAATACTTTACAAAAATCTTAGTTACCATGGTGTAGTATCCTTTTTGGAGAAATGGTGTTGCAATAGATGCATAGGAGTGTTCATGGGCTTGCAATCATCCATATGGAACTTCTTCAAAAGCTCTTTTGTACATTTGGACTGATGGACATAGATGCCATTTTGAGTCTGTTTTACTTGAAGTCCAAGGAAGAATTTCAATTCTCCCATCATACTCATTTCAAACTCCTTCTACATTAACTTGGAAAATTCTCCACACAAAGATTCATCAGTAGCACCAAATATAATATCATCCACATAAATCTATACTATGATGAAATGTGTGTCTATGGATTTTCTGAATAGAGTTGTATGAACTTTTCCTCTTTAAAAAACCATTTTCCAAATGAACTAAGTTTTTCATACCAAGCTCGAGGAGCTTGCTTGAGGCCATAGAGAGCCTTTTTCAATTTGAAAACATGATTAAGAAAAGTTTGATCTTCAAAGTCAAGAGGTTTTTCAACATAGACTTCTTCAGTTATTATACCATTCAGAAACGCACTATTTACATCCATTTGATAAAGTCTCATATCATGTTGGGTAGCAAATGAAAGTAAGATGCGAATAGCTTATATTCTAGCTACTGGCGCACAGGTTTCAGTAAAGTCAATACCTTCCTGTTGTAGTAACCTTGAGCTACTAACCTTGCCTTATTTCTCACAACTTTACCTACTTCATCTAGTTTGTTTCTGAATACCCATTTGGTTCTAATAATGGACTTATCTTCATGTGGGGCTACCAACGTCCAAACATCATTATGCTTGAATTGGTTCAGCTCCTCCTACATGGCTAGAATTCGTCTTTCGTCCAAAAGGGCTTCATCAACATTTTTTGGCTCCAATTCAGAGATGAATGCAACATCAGTTTGTTATCTGAATGTGGACCTTATTCTGACTCTATCATTTGCATTTCCAATGATTTGATCTTTAGGATGATAGATCTTAAAGTGTCAGCTTCTTCTTCTTTCTGGATTGGACGCATCTTTAGTTTCTACGTCTGATCCATCTTCTTCATTTTTAGGTGATGCTTCATCACCTTCTTCTTGTATTCTCAAATCTGCAAGAGAATCACTTAGCTCTGGCAATTCTTTGTCAAGCTTTGTGTCATTGAATTTTATATGAATCGACTCTTCAATAGTCAAGGTTCTAGAGTTATAGACTCGTAAGCCTTGGAAGTTTCAGAGTAACCCAGAAAAATTCCATTGCTAACTTTGGAATCAAACATACCAAGTTGATCCTTAGTATTGAGAATAAAACATTCATATCCAAACGACTGAAAATAAGAAATGTTGGGTTTTCTTTCTTTTCATAATTCATATAGAGTCTTTTTCAATATAGGCCTCACATATATTCTGTTCTGTAAGTAATAGGCAGTGCTTACTACTTCAGCCCAAAACCTTTAGAGGTTGAGTGATCATTGAGCATGGACCTGGCCATCTCTTGTAAAGATCGATTCTTTCTTTCCACCACACAATTCTGTTGAGGTGTTCTTGGTGTAGAGAAATTGTGAAGGATTCCATTCTCTTCGCAGAATCTCTGGAAGTTTGCATTTTCAAACTCACCTCCATGATCACTTCTAATGGAGTTAATACACACTCCTTTTTCATTCTGGACTCTTTTACAGAATATAGTGAAGACTTTGAAAGACTCATCCTTGTGAGCAAGGAATTTGACCCATGTCCATCTAGTATAGTCATCAACTATAACAAGTCCATATTTCTTTCCATTCAAAGATGCAGTTTGTGTGGGTCCAAACAAATCCATATGTAAAAGTTCCAAAGGTCTAGAAGTGGAAACAATATTTTTAGAATTAAAAGAATTTTTCACTTGTTTCCCTTTCTGACATGCTTCACACAAAACTTTTGATTTGTACACAAGATTTGGTAGTCCTCTCACGAGGTTATGCTTATTTAGCTTTGAGATGGTTCTCAAGCTTGCATGACCAAGTCTTTTGTGCCGTATCCATTGTTCATCCTTGAAGGATATGAAACATGAGACATTTTGTTTGGACAGATTTTCGAAATCAATTTTGTAAACATTATCCTGCCTCTTTGCTTGAAAAAGTATGGACTTATCAGAGTTTCTGACTATACATTTATCCTTGTTGAAAGGAACATCAAATCCACTGTCACACAATTGACTTATGCTAAGCAGATTATGTTTGATTCCTTCAACCAACAAGACATTTTCAAAAGAGGAAAAAGGATGCTTACCAATTTTATCTATCCCAACTATTCCGCCTTTCTGTTCTCCTACAAAGTGACCCAGCTTTTGTCCTAGGCTTTAGGTCTTGGAACATAGACCTTTCTCCTGTCATGTGTCGTGAGCCGCCACTGTCCAGGTACCATGACTGGAGTTATCTTCCTGCCATCAATCATATCTGCAATAGGAATTATCATATTCTTAGGTACCCAGATTGACTTCGGTCCTTTCTTGTTAGTCCTTGGTCTGCGTCCAGATAGGTTCTTTTTGTTATGAACGCATGTTGAGGTGACATGTCCAGCCTTTCCACAGTGACCACAGTATAAATTAAACTTGGAAGGACTTTTAGAAAACTTTGGTTTTGGTTTTTCCTGTTTCCTAGGAACATAACCCAAACAACTTTTGTCAGAGGTTTTCTCTGAATTTTCAAAATTTGATCAAACTTTTCAGAGCTATTGACAAATCTGGACAATCGTCCAGTGGGTTCATTTACTTCTTGTTGAAGTACTTGTACTTTACAAGAGGTATTGGACTGAGAATCTCTTTGAGATTTATCTTTGATTTGACTTACTTGAAGCTTCAACTCTTCATTCTCTGATCTGAGTACTTCATTTTCTAAAGTGAGCTTTTCAAAATCTTTGGTTATAAGTAAAAACTTTTTCTTCAAAGATATGTACTCATCAGATAGAATGGATGATTCTCTAAGAAGATCATCAAAATTACTTCTTAGTTCAGGATAAAAAAGTACCTCTTCATCATCCTCACTGTCTGTTGCGGGCAGGCTTGCCATTAGGCAAAGGTTTGCTTCTTCTTCATCTTCCTCATCCTCATCATCAGATGAGTCATCAAGATCTTCCCATGTTGCCATGAGACCTTTCTTCTTCTTGAAGAACTTCTTCTTTGTCCTTTAAGCTTCAAGACAATCTGCCTTGTAGTGGCCTGGTTTCTTGCAGCCATAGCACACTACTGGACTTTTCTCCTTTTGCTCAGCTTCCTTCTGTGGAAATCTTCTGTTGAATTGCTTCCTTCTGAAGCCACCTTTCTTTTTCCACATGGACTTTATTTTCTTAGAGATGAAGGAAAGTTCATCATCATTTGAACCTTCTTTTTCTTCTGAACTGCATGATTCTTCATCAGAATCATTGGCCTTCAAGCTTTTGAGGTGCTCCCTTTTTGGGCGTTAAGAGCAATGGATTTTGCCCTTTTTTCTATTCCCTCTTCTCTGATTTCAAGCTCATGCACTTTGAGTGAGCCTAGAAGATCTTCCATAGCAAGAGTGGAAAGGTCCCTTGCTTCTTGTATGGCAGTCACCTTGGATCTCTATTGTCTTGGCAGACTCCTTAGGACTTTCCTAATATGATCCTAGGTTGTGTAGATTTTCCCCAAGGACCTTAGGTTGTTGATGATTGTTTGGAGTCTTCCAAACATCTGATCAATTGTCTCATGATCCTCCATTTTGAATAGTTCATATTGATGAACTAGCATGCTAATTTTGTACTCACGGACCTGAGATGATCTTTCATGTGTTAAAGCTAAAGTGTCTCATATCTCTTTGGCAGTGATGGAGCTGTGCACCTTGTCATATTCTGACTTTGTAATTGCACACATCAGATAGTGTCTGGCCTTTGAGTTCAGCTGGAATCTTGTCCTTTGATCCTGCGTCCACCGAGCTCTAGGCACCGGTTGCCCTGCTTCACCTACTGGAGCAATGTAACGATTTTAAACGACATCCCACATGTTGATATTTTGTGCATCAAAGAATGTGATCATTCTTTGCTTCCAATAGTCATATTCATCACCATTGAACAATGGTGGTCTGTTCACAACTTGTCATTCGTTTTCCATGGATCTTTGCTTCTCTGCACGGTTAGGTGCTCAACCCCTTGAGACCTGGCTCTGATGCCAACTGTAGGTAACACGGTGAAACACAAGAAGGGGGTTGAATTGTGTTTCTTAGCTTTTAAAATCTTTTCGCAAAACGTTGGACGCTGCTTATAAAAGATTGGACTCACAACGTATATGAGTATTGGATGCACAGTTAAGATGGACACAGAAACCTCCACTTAGTTTAAAAACAAGTTTCAGTACGATTAAAGCGTTTAAACAACTTGTTAAAAATAGTTTCAATTCAATCCCCTCAGTTAGTAAATAAACTGAAAATAAAAGAGCTAAGGGATAGAGAGATCGCACAAGTATTTATCCTGGTTCACCCTTTCCTAAGAGCTATGTCCAGTCCCCTTAAACTATAGAGATTTCACTATCAATCCAGATAGAATACAAGTATTCTTCAACAGCCTCTTCAAGCCTTACAACAAGTATTCTTTGCACACTTAGCCTCTCCAGGCTCAACCCAAGTATTATTTTATAGACAAGTCTCTCTAGGCTCAAACAAGTATTGTTTTACAGACAAACCTCTCTAGGCTCAAACAAGTATTCTTTTTCTAAGCAAGCTTCTCCACGCTCAAACAACTCAGAAGAGTGTTTTAGATGAAAGTGTTGTTAACTCATACAAGTGAGGATATTGACTCTAAAGCACTTCAAGAGTTAAGTAAACTCTCTTTTACAAGAAGAAAGAAAATATACAAGACTTTCTTAAGATTACAAAGTATGAAAATATTTGCGCAATGTTTTTGGTCTTTCTTTTCTTAGTTCAGACACTCTCGTATTCTTCTTCTTGTTCACGGTATATATAGGCTTTGATGAAGCTTCAGACTTGATCTCAGCTTCAACCTTCTTGAATATAGCCGTTCTCTAATAGCATTAAATGCTATTTTTTCTGTTTCTCTGAGGAGTGTTTTCTTCAGCGTATTTTCTGCAATTCTTTCTCTTATGTAAGATGCAACCTGTACTCAAAGTCTCAATATACAAAGGTTAATAGTAATATTTTATTGAGACAAAGAGAATACACTATGTAATGAAAAAGGTGCAATCAGAGGGAGATAAAAATTGTTCAGAGTACATTCTCTCTCAAGTACACTTTTCACAGTGCTTTATGCTTTCATTAAATGCAAGTTCAAACCATTGACAAATAAGCACAAGAAAAGCATTGTATACAACTATTTATTTCAAATCATTTGCTCATTACATAGCTTTGTGACACAGAATGAACTTTCTGTTCACTTACCAAATGGATGCATACCTTTGCTTACCATTTGGACGCAAGGCTTCTCTGATCATATGGATGCATAGTTGTACTTACCATATGGACTTATAGCTTTGCTTCTCTTTGGACGTATTGCTTTACTGATTATTGAACTCTATGTCTTTCTTCTCATTTGGACACAAGGCATCCAGAGTCCGTTGGAGAATATTTACTTAGAGTCAAGTATCAGAGTCCATTTGGACGCCCAGCTCTCTGAATGTACTTATGTTTACCAAGTCACGTTGGACAATGGACTCATCTTTGTTGTACCTACAAGAGCTTGTTAGCAGACATTGTAAAATATTTAATAATCATTGTTATCATCAAAACCACTTAGGGAATATGCATAAAAGAATGCTTTTAACAATTTGGTTCCAACAGTATGCTCATAATCTTTAATGCAAATGATCGTCTGAATTTGCATATCTTTATTATTCAGCATCCCTTTGTAAATCTTACTATGTTGCTTCTCTTGAACATCATTATAGAATAAATTACCATTTTGAAGAAATACTCTTGTCCTTATTTATTGCGAGTTAAGTTATTCTTCCGGCTGCAATAATTCAATTTATGACTAATCACACTGCGGTAGAGCCGAACTGAGGTGAGCATCCCAACAGAGTGATTCGGTATATAAACTAAAGGTTATTAATTTATTTCAAGCAGACCAAAACGGCTCATAGCCACCTAGGATTGATCAAGAGATAAGAGATCAACAGTATTTAAACTTACGACCACTTTTTGATCAGTAAATGTCTGTTCTTAGATTTTTGGATAGATCTTGGTAAAGGAATAATTACGCGGTGACTGAGCCAGCTGCGGTAATCAGTGTCCGTCTTTTTGAAAGCTTGATATAGACTTAGTAACGAAGTAAAGTTGATTAATCATTGGCTTAATTATTTTTGAAGATAAAAGGATCACATGGCAGTAGAGCCATCTTTGGTGATCAATACCCAACATTAAAATTGATCCAATATAAACTAAGCGAACAAAATCATGTTGTTTCTCTTTTGAAAAGTTTAAGCACTAATTATCTTCTAGGAAAGAGGCTCATTGAAAATCTATCTCACTAATTTCCATTGCCATAGACATTAAAAATTAAATTGAGTTAACTATATATATATATATATATATATATATATATATATATATATATATATATATATATACAGATTGAATATCCTCTCTATATTTTCCACTGATAACATAACAGTAGAATTCACCGAAAATCCATTACTGTTTATATTAAATTCCGATAGACGCTATAACAGTAGAATTCATCGAGAATCCCTTACTGTTATACTCTTTTATCCAATCCAATCTATTTATATATACGTTTATTAAGAAATCATTTCTTTCCCAATTTATCTTAGTCACGTATATACCGGGTCCCTAGGTTAACAATCCCCAAACAGCGTATCAATACAGTTCCCAGGAAAGAGAGACGGACTTAAAAAGCCCTTCAAAGGTCTCTGTTTTTCCTAGACAGACCCATACTGATAAACCATTTATCTTAACCATTACCTTGTATATCAATGATAGACAATATCAGGGTTTTCACAAAAGAATAAATTGTAATTTCTTTACGGCAAGATCATATTTACAGAAGATCTAAATTTTGCCATTATAACGGTATGTTTAAAAAAGCTTAAAATTAATTTTGCCATTACCACCTTATTTCCATGAAATTTAAGAGAAATTTGGACATTATAATGCTGCAATTAATAAATAGAATAGAACAATTAAAATAAAGGCATAATATAATTATAAAGCATATTTAAATAAATAAAAGCTATAACACACAAAACAAACAAGTCAAGCACAAACAAGAATCAAACTCGTACTTCTTAAATTAATTTGCAAGAGGTTCTCCTTATCTTTGCCACAAATCTTGGAAGAACAAGGCTTGAAGAACCAAGAACACTAAACAAGAAAACTAAGAACTTCAAGGAGGAAAGAGAGAGATTTTTGCTTGTCAACACAAGGCTTTTGATGAGGGAAATTTTATGAAGCAAAGATGGGTATTAAAGAGGAGAGGGGGCATGTTTCATGAGGACAAGGGTTTGGAAGAACAGTGCTTTGAATATCAAAGTTTGAACTCAAAAACAAAGAGAGAAAAGCGAAAACTACAAAGGAGATTTGAAAGGATTTTTGCTTTGTTAACACAGGCTTTGGTATACGATTTATGAAGTATGGAAGGGGGTATTTATAGGGGGAGGGGACAGCCAAGGTGTTGGGTTAAAGAACTATGATTGGCTTGGAAAGCAACCATGGTTTAGCTTTTAATAAAAATCAAAACATTTAACCAAATTCTCATTGGGCTAAACAAGTGACTCATGGCATGACTCAAAATTGAGAAGGGATGAGAAGAAACTAGACTCAAGTAAGTCATGAAGGAGGGGGCGGCCAAGGCAAGTGGGAAGGAAGAATATGGGATCAAAATTAATGACTAGATAATTAGGTTTTAATCATCTTTTTCCTAATTGGTTCAAATACTTTCACAAGGATTGAATCCAAGTGAAAAAGAAGACCCAAGGCTCCAAAACAAGAGGAGGATGTCGACCAAGATGGGAGGAATAAGGGTCATGGGATAGCTTGGTTAAAACTTTAGGTTTTAGCAGTTTAAGTGAAAATCAAGGGCAAAATAGTCTTTTCATTAATTGAAAATTCTCAAAATTAATTTAAAGAGTAAGAAACAATAGGAAATCTTGAAAATGCCCTATAAAATCCCTAATGGCTTCATGAAAGAGTTTCTGGATTTTTACGGTAAGGGTAAACTTTTGCGGTTTGCATAAATAAAGAAAAACGGACGCGCCGTAAGTGCAAAACGGACATTTTTCAGAAAATTCCAGAAAAATTTCTAAGAAATCATAAATATGTTATAAACACTAACGATCCCTCTTAAAAAATAATTTTGAGCATTCACTGATCACTAAAAATCCATTTCCATTCGGAAACCCTCGTTTCATGTATCCGCAAGGACTGAAAAGGTAACTTTTGATCTGTTTATTGAAAATTTTTGAAATAACTCTCAAAAATCTTAAAAAATGTAAAAATATGATTCAGCTTTGAAAAATATCTTTTTGACCTCAATTTTGTCTCTGAATCAGCTATTAGATCTTGCTATCAACTACAGAGACCAAAACGGTAATTTCTAAATTTATTTTTCTTAAAAATTCTAGAAAATTTATAGAAAATCAAAAATATTAAAAGAACCAACTTTAGCAAAGAAAGTTTTGTTTTCAGGGTTATTTTGACATACTTTAGCTATTTAAAATCTTATCCGTTAATTACGGTAAATATGGTTGTTTAAAAAAGTCCAAACGTCAAAGGAAAAATGTCCATTTTAATGAAATAATTTGATAAGCATATAAAAAATCCTATTTATAAGATAAAAATAAATCACTTAGCACTTAGATCACAAAATTTCATATAAAACATAATTTAAATAGTATTTAAAAAACTGATTTTATAGTACTTGCTATTGCAACATATCATGATTATGAGATATGGCAGATGGATGTCAAAACTGCATTCCATAATGGAAATCTACTCAAGGATGTGTACATGACACAACCCGAGGGTTTTGTCGATCTGTAAAATTCTGATCCATTTTTGGATTGCAGCAAGTTTCTAAAAGTTGGAATCTTCGTTTTGACGAAACTGTAAGACAGTTTCGCTTTGTCAAGAATAAAGATGAGCCTTGTGTCTACAAGAAGATTAGTCGAAGGTCAAATGTCTTTCTGGTTTTGTATGTGGACAACATACTGTTAATCAAAAATGACATTCGTACTCTACAACAAATAAAGACTTGGCTAGGTGTTTGCTTCTCCATGAAGGACTTAGCTGAAGCAGCCTATGTGTTAGGAATCAGGATCTATAGAGATAGATTGCTGAGATTGCTTGGCCTAACTCAAAGTACATATATTAACAAAGTGCTTAGGTGCTTTAATATGTATGAATCCAATAAGGATTCTTGCCTGCATTACATGGCTTTTATTTGTCCAAGGGACAATCTTCCTCCACATTAGATAAAAGGGAGAGCATGGATAGGATTCGATACGCTTTGGCTATTGGATCTAACATATAAGCCATGCTATGTACTTGGCCAGATATCTTGTATGCTTTAAGCATGACGAGCAGGTATCAGTCTGATCCCGGTGATGATCACTGGACCACAGTCAAGAATATCCTGAAGTACCTGAGAAGGACTAAGGATACATTCTTGGTTTATGGTGGTGAGGAAGAGCTAGTTGTAAGGAAGTGCACGGATGCAAGCTTCCAAACCGATAGGGACGACTTCAGATTGCAATCGGAGTTTGCGTTTTGTTTGAATGGTGGCACCGTGAACTGGAAGAGTTCTAAGTAGGAGATTGTCGCTGATTCCACTACTGAAGCTGGGTATATTGTTGCTTCTAGTGCATCCAAAGAGGCCATTTGGATCAAGAAGTTCATCACTGAGCTTGGAATTGTTCCTAGTATGGTAAGCTCAATTGACCTCTATTGGGACAACAATGGGGCAATTGCGCAAGCTAAAGAAGCTAGATCTCACCAACGATCCAAATATTGACTTAGGCGCTTCCATCTTATCCGAGAGATAATCGATAGAGGATAAGTAGAGATGTGTAAAGTGCCGACAAGAGATAATATAGTAGATCCACTAACGAAGACATTGGCCAAGCAAAAGCATACTAGGTCCATACTAGGTCCATGAGTATAAGGGTTATGCTAAATTGACCACAGTGCTACTAGAAGATTGTTGGTGTAAGCCTTAGCGGCCAATCTATTTCACAGATTTCTTAATTGTGTCATATGTATATATATATATATATATATATATATATATACATATTATTTATATATAGAGTAATGAAGTCCTTAGAATGGCAATGTCCAATTCATTGGGACATCAAGTGGTGGACTTGATCGTGAGACCCCTTTGGACATTATGGACGCCATCCTTAAAATATCGATAGTCAAGTATTATTGTTCATAAAGACGACAATAACACATAGAGACTATTACGTGCTGATAGCCACTTCTCACAGGCCATGGGCATGTGGTCGCCAGGTCATTGTGTAACACCCTTTCTCCAAAAAGAATATTACACCATAGTAACCAAAAGTTTATGAAAGCTTAGGAAAATATTTTGATAAAGGTTGATAATCCTTCTCTGAAAATGTGGGTAAATTTTTTTTCCGCTTTACTAAAAGATGAGAAGGACGGGGAATAAATCCCTGTAAGATTTTCTCTTTGAAAATATTTCAAGTGTAAAGAGTATAATATAACTTTGTACTCCAAATTTGATCATTTCATATATAAAATTTATCAGAGTTTACAACAGAGTCTGTACAGTGGACTCTTAAGTCAGTCAAGTCTTTAGACCTCCACCCAATCTAAAATAGTAAATACCAATTCTTCTCGGAATCCCTATCAATCTACACAGCATCCTCTTCGAATCCTTCTTCTAAGAGCTAGCCCATGTCTTGGATAAATTATCTACTCGGTCATGCATCAAAACAACATAAAGCAGGCAAGGGTGAAACTCTAAACAAAGTAATAAGACAAGTAGGTACACAATCAAAATATAAATATATATATATATAACAAATATATATATATATAAACATCACTTTGCACAGCAAGACACACACATCAAGTCACCGAACAATCAAGACTTATAAATAGACATTGTCCTGCAACCCTGCAAAACAATTCATTCACAACAATATCACCAAAACCAAGTATTTTTATGCATGTCACTTCAATATCTCAAAAGTCACACCGGTGTAATGCTCCAAGGAGACTTATCTTCCTCACTTCTTTTGAGTGATCGGCTGCGATAAACTTAACAGAATAATCAGGGAATCATGTAACGCCCCTTTTTCCCACAAGGAACGTCACATGAAAAACTAAAACTTAATGAGGAAAATCGTCTTTCATAAAACATGGTTACCAAAATTGGTGGCTAAATTTTTTTTTAAAACGTCTTTTACGAAAAGATTACACACATCTCATTTAGCCATCCAGAAACTCAGAAGAAAAGAAACATCATACATAAATATGTACATCATCATGTCAAAGTACACAAACCATACGCTCACAATGTATAGTTATAAACCACAACAGAGTGGCCAAACTACAACAACCTGACATCAGGAAATAAAGCGAGAAAGCTAAACCTAGGAAAGCTGTAAATCAAAAGGTGTGTCAAATACAAGACACTGAACATGTATACCCCAAACCTAGGCTGGTCGCTAACAGACAACCTACAACGTAGCACTAGTCACCTCCCCACCTAAAGACCTAAGACGATGACGTCTCCTCGGGGTCCTCCTCATCCTCAGACACCTCGAATAATGCACGATCTGGCTCATCTCTAACCTTCCTTTTCCCTCTAACTACGTGTCCCAAAGGTCTAGTGGAAGTGTCAGAAGAATAGTGCACAAGACATCCAGAAGGCGCGATGTATGGAACAGAAAGTGTCGGCCTCACGGTCTCGGTGATGGAACTGGTGTGACCGGTGAAGCCATCCTTGGTAAGTGTGCCCTCTCCAAGGAACTCTTCCTTGGAGTGCGACGAATCAGATGACAACGGTTAGATACCGATTCGGCTATCCGCTGAGGTGTAGGCCTCTGATCCTCCCTCGCCTCTCTCCTAGGCTGCACTGTGGGCGGAACTCTGGCCCCCCGGTTCTCCAAGGTGATACTGCGTGCAAAGGGTGCATCTCCCAGCCAGTAGCGCATCCTCTCGACGAGTATGTAAACATCCAAAACCATGTCCCTCTCCAAAACCTCTTCGGGGCCCAACACCTTCCTCTAGTCCTAACCACGTGTCCAGACACAGTGGCCCATTGGGAGATGGGATCGTAAGTCCATCCCCCACCGTCGGCCTCACGAGGCCGGAAGCACTCCCTCACTCGGGCTATTAGAGGTCTCGAAGTGGACATCTACGCGTAACGTACATAAAATAACAGAAAAACACGCAAGGGTGAATTTCTTTGCACAAGTTGAAATCCACTGAAAGGATGTATACGGAAAAGAAAATACTACATTATACATTCCAAGAATATATATAGCTACTCTTTTGCAAATCTTTCTCTAAGATATTCATACACACATCATCAAATTAAACACACAGTCAAACACACACATAGCACTCTAGCATAATGCATGTCACTTCAATATCTCTTTAATACACTAGTGCACTGCTCCATGGAGACTTTTCTTCCTCAACTAGGTAGAGCGATATGGCGGAATCGTATACCTATCATTAATGCAAACTGACCTTCACTCTCGGCCATCGTTTGTCATTTATTCGGTACAAACCCATTGTGCTACGTCGTACACCACATCATAAATAAGATAGCCCTGGTCAGGATCATCCAAGCTGGGTATTATGACTCGTCTCGGCACAAGGGAATTCATTTCAAGGCCATTGAGAACTTCGTAACCTGGATGCCCTCAAAGACTTATAGTCAGACCATACTTATTTACAATCATCGCATAGGATTGTGTGCTCTAATCATGGCATAAAGCCAACATGGCAAAAGCCAATATTAATCATGGCATAAAGCCAACATGGCAAGAGCCAATAACTCAAATGCATATGACAGTATATTTGCAAACACAATCAATACAATCAATGTGGTCCCTTGTCTTAGGGTTTTTCGTCGCCACGTGTTAGTTTTCATCCAACACCGTGTAATTTTATTGTCCTTAAGACTTTATCGTCGCCACGTATTGATCCTCTTTCAATACCCTGTAATATTAATGTCTTTAAGACTTTTATCATCGCCACGTATTGGTCTTCTTCCAATACCGTGTACTAACGTTATTTAAAAAAACATAAGTTTTATGAAAACTCCTCTTTGAAATTAAAGTTCTTCTTTTAATTTCCAACTATTAAATCTTTATTATTTTGCTTCCCACTCTTCATTATAAAAAGATTTAATTAAAAATCTTAGTTAAGTTCCTTGATAATTTTACTTAAGTTCATTTACTTTAAGTATTTAAAATCTGCCCCAAAATATTCTGTTTTTCAAGTTTCAGCCCTTATTTTTCTGAAATTTAGGTTTCTGCCCCAAAACTGTCCAATCTTCACGTTTTTACCCCAGAATTGTCCAGTCTTCACATTTTTGCCTCAGCATTTTCCATACTTCACGTTTTCTACCCCAAAACTTTTGTAAAATTATACTTTTGGCCTAAAAGTGCCCAGATTTTTGAAATTATGCCTAGAATTCCAGAATTTTGCATTTTTCTCCCCAAAGCATCCAGATTTCGTTTTTGGCCCCTAAAAATTTGAAATTTGATTTTCTCCCTCATTAATTAATTTTCTAACTCACTTAGAATTTTATGGATAAAAAGAATTTAGTATGAAATTGATTTAAGACTTATGATTAGAAACTTGATGCAATTTATCTAATTAAGTGTTAACTTGAATTCTAATTAATTCATTTGATTTCTTTTAGAAAACTCTATCATTAAAGCTTTTAACTCCTCTTACCACACTTAGTCAAATATTTCCAAACCAATCCCAATCACAAGGAAATCAAGGTATATGGAATATTCAAAGAAAGCAACATACATCAATTAGGCAAGAACACAATCAAGCCATAAACCATACATCCACTCAAAGTGGCCATCCATAGCATATGAACATACATCATGAACATAGCATAAAAATCATCAACTCATGAAGCATACACTTAGGCATTCCAAATCACTCCAAATCATACATATGATTTTTCCAACAACACATAGGTTTATCAAAAATTATCATGCCTCAATCAAAATCATACTTTCACTCATATACATAAATATATAAAAATACATATTACTAAGAGAATGAAAACTCATTCAACAACCAATATGAAAGCTCAAGTCTTTGAGTTTTTCATGAAACATACAACACATAGCCACACACATATACAACCTTCCCAACTTATTGAGAAAATCCCCTTACCTCTTGAAGCACTTAAAGAAAGATCACCAAGGGGTCTTCTTGCCAACAAGCCACCAACACCAACACCAAGAGATCTCCTCACCACCTTGATGCTCCAACACTTAGAAAAATTTACCTTTCACAAAATACACCAAAATCAAACCATAAAAATATGGGTTTTATGAAAACCACCAAACCCTAAGGTATAGAAATTTGACTAGAGGAATACTTACTCAAATCTTGAAGGAAAATAGATCCAAGGTAGTTTTCAAGCTTGTAGGTTCCGATGGAGTGAACCTAAACCAAGAAAAAGCTTACCTTTAGTGAAATGAAGAACTCAAGCTTTCATGAAAAAATAAAAGTGGTGGAAATGAAAAAATAAAAGAAGTTTATGGATTAGAATGATGATCCAAACCTTTTTTGTGAAGCTTGACTAGCCAAAAACCCAACAAATCTCAAGCTTTGGATATGTAGGAAAGCTTGGAGAATGAGAGCAAATGGTGTTTAGCAAGAGGAAGAAGATGAAGGAGATGAATGAAATGAAATCTCTCTCCTCCCATGCCCTTGAAGAATTCGGCCAGACCATGAAGAGTATGGGGGAGTATGGGCTTCAATGCTTTTGGTGGTTGGGAGCCATACCTCTCTCACCTAATTTTGAAAAATTCAAAAATTAACCCCTATTTGACCATTTGACTTTTGGAAGGATTTTGAGGGTGGGATCAGCCCTTCCATGCGCCCCAAGGCTGACTGCAAAATGGTGAGATTTAATTCCACTAAGTTAGGGTTTAATCGGTAGTTTGAAGTAGTAAAAACGCGTAGTTTTCAATCCCCTGTTTAGATAAATATTTTTCTAAAATGAGTAAAATCATGAGAAATGAATTTTATGACTTGAATATGATATAGAAAAATTTAGAAACCCAAAACTAAATTTTTGGACTATTTTTTATGTCTCGGTTGCGCCCGGTTTACCCGTAAAGCTCCAAACGCGGGTAAAATAAAGTTTTTCTGAAAAATTTCCAGAAAAATTTCCAAAAAATAAAAAAAATTATAACAATAACTTTTGGTTCGTTAAAAAATTATTTTGGAGTAAAAATGACCTCCAGAAAAATACTGTACCCTATCTCCGCATCAGGAGAAAATGCGGTTCCCGCAAAAACTCAGTTTTTGCGAACTTGTCTACTCTTGACTTTTCTAAAATAAATCTAAGATGTTAATATCCTTATTCTCACCCCCAAGATCTAAAATTCATTAATTAAATAATTTTAATTAAATTAAAACAGATTAAAATCAATAAAAACTATTTAAAAATGAGGGTGTTACAAATCCCGTCTTTAGACCCCTTAGAATCACTTCGGTAATACCGCATTTAAAATGAATACCAGATCATGAATAGGTCAGCCAGTCAGATTTATTCAAGCCGGGTATACGAATTGTCTCGACTCGAGGGTATTCACTCACTCAGCCACTTAAGACTATCGAAACCTGAATAATTCGAGAAGGCAATTGTAGCCCAACTAAACCCTATTCTCAACCACGTCTTATAGGTTATACGCTCATCGTTTATAATGCAAATGCTCGTCTAAGTTTTCTCGACAAAATCTGTAACATCCTAAAATTTCACTCTAAGAGACAGAGTGTTAATTTTAGAGGATTAGAATTACTCTGAAGTTTTCTGGATAAAAACTTAGTAGTTTAGAATTAAATACGGAAGTCAGAGGATTATCTACAAACATTCCGATTATTGGATAAATGGTGAAATGAATTTGGAAAATTCATATGACACTTCCAAAAGGTATTTAAGGGAAGACATAGTAGTATGGATTATACATGAGGGTTTTAGAAATTAAGTTTGGATTTTAAGAGGAAGAAATAAAGGAAATTACGGTTTTAGTCCTTTTTAGACAGAACTCCATAATCTGTTAGTTAGAAAAATGATACATACCAGAGATAGAAAAATAGATGAGATAGGGATTGCATGGGTTTGATAGAAATCTAAGAAAGGTAGAAAGACCCGTTACGGTTGAGTGTTACAATGTGAATAGTAAAATAGTTACGTTTTTATAGGTTTCTGTTTTCGGTATTTCTGTTTTTGTCTGTTTTAAATGTTCTGGTAGGAACTAAGTGATAAGAAAATTATTGTAGTCTTATAATTAAGAATTTAAGATACTTATTAAGTTATTTTACTAAAACTGTCATTTTCTTACGATGGTTGCAAACTGTACTTACCATAATAGACGGAAAAGAATTTAATTGATAAAAATATATTAAAACAACCCAGAAAATTATCTTCCTTCACAAAAATTATTTCTTATAATATTTATGATTTTTGAAATTTTTCTGGAATTTTTGGAGAAACTAATTTTCAAAAGTATCGTTTCAGTTTCCGCAAAGTTACGGTAAGAGTTAAAAAACTGATACAGAGACCAAAACGGAGTCAAAATGAAAAATTGGAATTGTACCCATGTTCTTATATTTTTAAAGAATTATGAAATTTATTTTGGAATTTTTCGAAAGACAGAGAAAGAGTTACGTTTTCGGTCCCTATGAGCACGTAAAACGAAGTTTTACGAAAACCAGGATGGATTTTCAATGGTCAGGGAGTGCTCAAAATCAAATTCTAAGAGGGACCATTATTGTTTAAATTAAATTTGTGATTTTCTGGTAATTTTTCTAGAATTTTCTGAAAAATTACTGTTTTGGGCTTACGGCGTGTCCGTTTTCCTTCGTTAGTACGTACCATAAAGCCTACCTTTTACCGTAAAAATATAGAAACTCTTGTATAAAGTCCTTTTGACTATTAGAAACTATTTTTGAAATTTTTTAATGGGCCCTCACCTTTCTACTAATTATTTTCAAGATTTGTTTGCAAAAGGACGTAAATACCACCAGTTTTTGGTTTATTTACGAAACCATAAAGTTTTTCACTATTCAATCACATGGCCCTCCTTTCCCTAGAGCTGGTCGACATCCTCACTTAAATGGGAGCCCTTGGATGAACTTTTTGGTCATGAGTCACTTGCTTAGTCATAGGAATAGGCCAATTAGAAAATTAGATCTTTTGTATTTTTAGGAATTATGACATATTGGCCAAAAAGCTAGATGAGGTCACAAATCTTTATTCCCTCTTGGTCCTCACCTCATAACCGCCCCCCACCACTATAAATAGGGGTCCTTGCTTCATAAATTGAACTCACACCAAATCAAGGAGCAAGGCCAACAACAAGTTTTCTCTCTTTTTCCTCTTAGTTTCTTAAATTTCTTTCGGTGCTCTTGGTTGTTCTTCATCAAGATTTTGGCTAAGGTAAGGGGCTTCTCTTCTCATCTTAATTTTAGTAGTATGAGTTTGATCTTGTTTGTGTGTGAAATTGCTTGTTTGGTTGTTTATAGCTTTTTGTTTGGTTAGTATGCTTTTATGATTGTTTTATTGTCTTAATTTAATTGTTTAGTGCTAATTATAAATTATAGAGTTATAATGCCCAATTTTATTTAAGAATTCAAGTAAGAGGAGAGATTATGGCAAAATCACTTTTGAACTTTAGTAAACATACCGTTATAATGACGAATTTTACACGTACTGCAAACGAGAGTATACCGCAAAGCAAACAATAATTATTTGCAAAAACCCCATTAGTATCTGTTATTTATATGCAAGATTGTAGTTAAGATAGATGGTTTATCAGTATAGATCTATCTAGAAAGGAAGTGAGATCTTTGAAGGGGCTAAAGCAGTCCGTCTCACTCTGGCCTAGGATCTGTGCTGATACGCTGTTTGGGGAAATCTTAACAGAGGAAAACCTGGTATATACGTGACAAGATAAGATTGGGAAAGAAGCAAATTTCTTAATACCGTATATATAAATGGATTGGAAAGGATTAAAGAGTGTGACAGTAATGGATTCCCGGTGAATCCTACTGTTATAGCATCTGTCGGAATATAGTATAACGGTAATGGATTTTTGGTAAATCCTATCGTTATATTATTTGTGGGAAATATCGAGTGGGTATCCAATCTGTATATGTATGCACATAACTCAGTTTAATTCCCAATGTCTACGACAGTGAAAATTAGTGAGATAGGCTTTCAACAGACCTTTTTCCTGGAAGATAATTAGAATTTAAGTATTTCAGAAGAGAGATAAATTGACTACGTTCACTTAGTACATAGGAACGATTTACAGTGGAATATTGATTGCCAAAGATGGCTCAGCCGTCGTGTAATATTTTCATCTTCAAAAATAAACTAAGCCGTGATTAGATAGCTCATTTTCGATCACTAAGTCTGTATTAAATTTTCAAGAAAGCTGGACACTGATTACCGCTGTCGGCTCAGCCGCCGAGTAATTATTCCATTTCTAAAGAGTTATTAAAACCTGAAAACAGACGGTTACTAAACAAAAGTGGTCGTAAGTTTAAATATTGTTACTCTCTTCTCTCTTTATCAATCCTAGGTGGTTATGCCCCGTTTTGATCTTCTTGTAATACAGTTAAATAACTCTTTTTATACCGATTCATTCAGTTGACCAACTTAAAATAAATAAAGCCGAGATAATAAATTAGTTCATTAAAAGCAGTAAAACGAGACAAGAGTTTTATGATTTTTCAAGGTATACAGTGAAGAGAGAGTTTTTATGAGAAATAGTGACTTATAAACAGTTGTCTACTTATACTAGTGTTCTGGATTTGACTTATTTCTTACAAGGAGTTTTTAAGAGATTATGAGATTTTTGAGAAAGAGAAGTTACAGTAAAACAGAGAGAGTTTTACAGAGATAGAGATTTCAAGAGGAAATGGTTTGCAAATCTAAGATGAGCATTTGCATTATAGATGATGGGCATACAACCTTCGAGAGAACGGGGTTGCAAATAGGTTCTGTTGGACTACAATTGTCTACTGGGATTATCCAGGTTTCGAAAGTCTCAATGGCCTTGTAGGTGAATCCCCCTGAGTCGAGAGGAATCGTATACCCGACTTGGATAAATCTGACTGGCAGATCTATTTAGGATTTGGTATTAAGTTTTAAATGCAGTATTTCTGAAGTATCTTCAGGGGTCCTGAAGGGATTCCCTGTTTATGCTGTTAAGTTTACTGCAGCCGATCGCTCTATGATGTGAGGTTGGATAAGTCTCCCTGGGAACAATACACCGGTGTGATTAGAGAGATATTGGTGTGTCATGCATTAGTAGAACACTGATATGATATATTCTTGTAAAATGTATTGTGTTACAGGGTTGCATGGACAAAAGGTAAGATCTTCTTGTCTGATGTGATTGTGTGTTTACAATGGCTTGCTGTATTATTCTGTTGATTGAAATAATTGGATTGTCTGAGTTACCTATCTGTTTTGAGGATTGTGTATTGTGTGTTCTATGTTTGATAGTATATTTGTACTATTTCTATTAATTTGAGTTAGAAATTCACCCTGCCTGCTTTGTTGTGTTCCTATATGACTGAGTAGATGGAGATAAACCCACAAGATAGAGGATTGGGAACCGTCCGACATCTACGTATAGAACCTTTGGGTGGAAACAATGTACGTTGGAATATATGCCATGGTATGCAGTGGGGAAGATTTGTAGGATATATGGAAACCTTAGATACCGGAGGTAGAGCCCCACCAAACCCATGACCTATTCAGGAACAAATGATATTACATGTTAAGTTACCATTACGTCAGTTAAAACCCTTGGTGTTTGACCCAGAAGACTTGTTCGATAGTGACGATGATAGTGGTGATAGCAGTGGGGGTGGTAGCTCACATCCTTCGGAACATGATGGAAATGGTTCTGGTCATGTACCGACGAGGTCGAGAGATAGATCTTCTGACAAAAACCAGGATGGAACCTCTGAAGACACATCTGCAGCAGCACCTGCAAGAACTGAGGGTTCTGTAGGTCATGTACCAGTTTCTCCTCTAGGAGAAGCGAATCCTCCAACTTATTCTCCTTTACCCCGTCCTTCTGATTCAGAGTCAGAAGACATAATCTGGTTATCCGAATCCTTGTCGGATGAGGAAATAGAAGAGGAATCCGAGGAGTCTATAAACTCTTGGGCTACCTCTGACCTTACTAGTGATACTATGCCTAGACCAGATCTAGCTGGATTCAACATTGATTGGGTTCCAGTAACTAGAGTTCCGCCTCTATACACCAACTTGCCTGGACTAGGAGGATCTACCTGGTCTTGTCCATGAGTATGTATATAAGTAAGGGTTTTAGTGTAGTAGATCCATGTGGTATAAATAACGGGATCATGGCTCGACTGTACATAGTAACATGTATTTTTCTTTTACCACTTTTGTACTTTTTGGTTTAGAGTAGCTTTCACTTTTTTTTCTTTTGCAGTGTAAAAACAAAGTTTGTCTTAGAACAAACTCCTTTGTAAAATATCATGTTATATATATATAAGAGGAAGTATTTTTCTGTACATAAGGCTTTGTTTTACAGTTAAATTCTTTAATAAGAGAACGAGGGATCTTACTCCCCATCCTTCTCATCTTTTTTTTATGAAAGCGAAAAATTTTACTCGCATTTTGAAGAGCTTTACAAACCATTATGAAATATTTTCTAAGTATTTGTGAAACTTTCGGTTACTATGATGTAATATCCTTTTTGGAGAAAGGGTGTTGCAAAATCTCTCTCACTTTCTCTTAATAAAATTGCTCACATAAAAACTTTTCCAGAAATCGATAAAATTGCTCAGTACCCATTTCTAGAAATCGATAAAAACTTAGGCTACATGAACGCAATTCAATTACTTTTCTTTGGAAATATTTAAGCACTGATTATCTTCCAGGAAAAAGGCCTGTTGGAAGTCTATCTCACTAATTTCCACTGTTTTAAACATTGGAAATTAAACTGAGTTCATTGCATATATAAACAGATTAGACACCAGCTCAATATTTTCCACTATTAACATAATGATAGGTTCATCGAGAATCCATTACCGTTACATTAAATTTCGAAAGATGCTATAACAGTAGATTCATCGAGAATCCATTACTGTTATACTTTTAATCCAACCCAATCTATTTATATATACATTTATTAATCAATCACTTCTTTCCCAGATTATCTTTGTCATGTATACCCCTGGTCCCTAGAGTTAAGATTTTTAAATAGCGTATTAATACAGATCCTAGGCTAGAAAGAGACGGACTTTATAAAAGCCCATTCAAAGGTCTCTTTCCTTTCTAGATAGATTCATACTAATAAACCAATCAAATCTTTAACCATCACCTTTGACTGTATACATGTTAGATAATATCAGGATTTTTCACAAAGAATAAAACGTATTTTCTTTACGGTAAAATCATATTTGCAATAAACTAAAATTTGGCATTATAACGGGTCGTTTACTAAGCTCAAAATTCATTTTGCCATTCCAACCTTACTCTCACGAAATCTCAAGAGGATTTGGGCATTATAACCCCACAAGAAAGGAGAAACAAAGACAAACACTTTTCAAGCCATATAAACACCAAAAAGCACTCAAGCACACAACACTCAAGATCAAACACAAACTTCTCAAATTATTTTGCAAGAGTTTCCCCCTACTTTTCACTAAAAATGGATGAAGAACAAAGCTTGAAGATCAAGAACATCAAGCAAGAACACCAAGAACTTTAAGGAGAAAAAGAGAGAGTTTTTGCTTGTAAACACAAGGCTTTTGATGTTGAAAATTTTTATGAATCAAAGAGGAGTATTTCAAGAGGAGAGGGGCGGGTTTCTTAGGATCAAAAGTGGGAAGAACAAAGCTTGGAAGATCAAGGCTTTATCTCAAGAGCAAAGAGAGAAAAAGTCTAGGATTTCAAAGGGAGAAAGAAAGGATTTTGTTTTGTCAATATAAAGACTTGGGGCAAGAATTATATGAAGCATGAGGGGGTATTTATAGTAGTGGGGGCAGCCATGGGGTTGGGTTTAAAGGGATCATGGTTAGCTTAGAAAATAACCATAGTTTAGCTTTTAAAAATAAACCAAAATATTTATTTAATTCCTAATTGGTCTAAACCACTTCACAAGGATTGAATCCAAGTGAAATTTATCATCCAAGGGTCCAAGAAGAGGAAGAGGGGCGGTCAAGACATAGGGAAGAAGGGAAGAAAGTATGACATAGTCAAAGTGATTAAATCTTAAGTTTTAAACCATTATTTTTCTAATTGGCTTAAAGACTTTCACAACGATTGAATCCAAGTGAAAATTATCATCCAAGGGTCCAAAAGAAGAAAGAGGGATAAGCCAAAGCAAAAGGAAGGAAGAAAGAAGGAAGGAAGGTGAAGCCATGATGAAAGCGATGACTACTAAATTAACCATTTATCAAATTAGTTTTAATCAAACTTTTTCCTAATTGGTTTAAAAACATGACTTATTGACCCAAATGAAACTAGTCCTCTTCTTGGCTTTAGAGTAGGACGGTTTTGAGGCTGCAAGAAGGAGGGAATGAAGTTACATCTTTGTCCCTTGGTTTTCAAGTGAAAAAGGCTACAAAATCAAGGGCAAAAGTGACTTTTCAATAATAAAAAATTCCTAAAATTATTTTAAAGGTTGAGAACTGATAAGAAATATTGGAAATACCCTGTAATAGCCCTAATAACTTCATGGAAGAGTTTTTGGAATTTTACAGTAAGTGCAAGTATTGCCTTTTGCATAAAATCAGAAAAACGAACGCGTCGTAAGTGAAAAATAGACATTTTTTAGAAAATTCCTAAATAATTCTCAAAAATAACAATTTTAATTTAAACACTAATGTTCCCTTTTGAAAATTGATTTTGAGTTCTCATCGATCAATATAAATCCATTTCGGTTTAAAAACGCTCACTTTACGTACTTTACGGAGTTTCGAAAAAGCGACTTTTGGTACGTCTTCCAGAAAAATCTGAAATAATTTTCATAAATCCTAAAAAATGGAAAAACATGTTTTGGCTATTTAAAATCTTTATTTGACTTCAACTTGAGCTCTGAATCAGTCTATCAGCTCAAGCGGTTTACTATTTGGACCAAAACAGAACTTTTAAACCATTTTACTTCTAAAAATTCTAGAAAATCTAAAATATTAGAAAACCCAACTTTTGTGAAGGAAGTTTATTTATTGAAGTCATTTGCTGCTTTTAAGCTATTTAAAACTCTTTTCGTCAGTTAAATGCACTGTTTTCTGTAAAAAGACCCGTTATCAATTGTAAAACTATCGTTTCAGAAGTATTACGGAATACGTGTAATTTATTCCTAATTTTAAACTAAAAATAAATCACAAAACACTTAAGGCACAAGAATTCATATAAGATAAAAAAAGTACGGTTTAGAACAAGAAACAGACGTTATAACTAGACCTGACGGAAGCTGCGAATTGATCGTTTTCAGAAGTAATCTTAAACTTGTGCATTTAAATCCTATTTTTAAACTAAAAATGAAACAAAAAACATTTACATTGCAACAATTCATATAAGACAGATAATAAACGAAAAATAGAAGTCTATATAGGACTTTAACTGTCTTATCGTTTTAACTATAATACCAAACAACTTATGATTTCTATACTATCTAAAGTATACTAGATTTTAGAGCCTATATTTTAACTATGTCTCCATTTCCGGTATTCATCTATTTGTTAACTAACAGAGTACAGGGTTTCTCTTAAAGGGACTAAAACTGTAATTCCCTTATACTGTTATCTAAAATTCCAAACTCAGTTTCTAAAACCTTTATATATATCACTAAACTATTTATCCTCAAATACTTTCCATGGTATGAATTTTTCATATTCATTATCAACTTATTCTGACTGTCAAGAATGTCCGTAAATTTACTGTTTGACGTTTACGTCAACTCTAAACCATTATATTTTATCTGAAAATCTTAAGGATGGTTCTAATCCTTTAAAATTAATACTCTGTCTTATAGAGTGAAATTTTAGGATGTTACACATCGTGTAGGTATGAATACTAGTTGAATAGTTGTACTGGATTGACCCGCTTCTGGAAGTCTTCATAATGGTTATGCTAGTGTCATAAGCCCTTCTTAAGATAGCCATAGTAGAGTTGGTCCTTAGAATTGAAGTCCTACGATCCCGACATGACAAGTCGTATACTTTGACGCTATCAAACATCAAGCCATAACAGGGTAATTATAGAGGTAGTTCTTGGGTATGCCACGAATTAATCATACCGAGGAGTATGGGTGATATAGAGAGGATACATCCCTCCTGCATAACGAGGGTAGCGTCCTAGGCCACTCGATAGAGTGAGATGTGGTTAAGTGGTTGGCCAACCTAGCACTAGGACAATATGTGATATTGGAACCAGTGGGAGCACATTTACTTTCAGGATTGAAAAGCCATAATTAGACCTAATGATGACACACTTTATACCTCATGTCCAATCGAGAATGAAGGATGATGGGACTAAGGATTTGCGGTTATTATGGTTAGGGGAGCTTAAGTTGAATCCCTGATAATCTCATATATTGGGTCGAAATGATGCATTGCTAAATGCCGCTCATTATTTATAATAATTAAGGTTTAATTAATATGTCGATATTAACCTTTTTAATTAAATATGACATAATTAAATATGGACCAATTTCTAATTAAATAAGATTTAATTAGAGATTAATTAATTAAACGTGATTTATTAATTTAAAAGGTTAACTAATGAAATGAGATTTGATTAAAGGCTGATTAATTAAATATGATTTTAATTAATTAATAGGAGAAATTAATTAAATGTGATTTAATTAATTCAAAGGTCTTATAGGCTAATGTTTTATTTATATAGGATTTAATTAAAACTAATCCTACGTGGTATGACCTAATAGGGTGCGTGGTAGAGTAATTGGATAAACCCTAACTGGTATTATAAAATACCAGCTGGAGCGCCTCTCTCAGCAGTCTTTATAGACACATTACACACTTAAACAGTAGCCATCATGTAACACCCTTTCTCCAAAAAGAATATTACACCATAGTAATCAAAAGTTTCACAATAACATAGAAATCTTGCTTCAGTACATGCGAAAATGTTTTTTCGAAACTCCCTAATTCTTTTCGAAATGTTTTTGAATGCAAAAATATGACCAACACCTTTGGTGAAAATAATCTCATCTTATATATATAAAAATCTTGCTTCAGTACATGCATAAGTTTCATAAAACAAACTGTACATCTGAGACAATTTAGTCTCTTGACATCTATCCCAAACTAAGACAGTAAATATAAATTCTGCTCAGAATCTCTATCAATCTACGCAACATCCTTTTTTAGATCCTTCTTCTAAGAGCTAGCCCACTTCTTGGGTAAATCATCTACTCAGTCATGCATCAACACAACATAAAAGTAGGCAAAGGTGACTAAAACAAAGTAATGAGAGAAGTACAAGCATACCCAAAACATAGACCAGACAGCAGCCAATTCTTATACCAAGAACATGTAGATACTAGAGTATCAAGTCATAAAACATATATAGCAGAGTAGCAATTCATTCAAGACATATATGGCACAATAGCATTTCATTTAAGACATATAAATAGATCTTATTTAAACAGGTCTTACCTTGTGCTACAACCCTACAAAAGTAATGCATTCTCAAAAATATATCATCAAGTCATAGTATATTTATGCATGCCACTTCTATATCTCTCAAAACACACCGGTGTATTGCTTCAATGAGACTTTACTAACCTTAACAACATTGAGCGGTTGGTTGTAGGAAACTTAATAGGACACCAGACAGCCCCTTCAGGACTTCCGGAGATCCTTCGATAATACTAACATTTATTACTTAATACCAATTTATGAATAAGTCAGTCAGTCAGATTTATCCAAATAGGGTATACGAATTGTCTCGGCTCGAGGGTATTACCTACTCGGCCATATAAGACCATCGAAACCTGGATAAACGCAATAAGCTGTTGTAGCGTAACTGTACTATATTCTCAACCACACTACTTTGGGTTGTAATGCTCAAAAACTTTTTATGCAATTGACAGTCTAAATTTGCAGATAAATTGTCTTTAGTATATTTGTAAAACTTTCTCCGTTTTACTGTAGCTGCTCTTGAAACCTTTAAATCTTATCAAAAATACTTTATATGAAATAACTCATCTCTTTATGATAAAAATACTCTTGTATGAACAGGTAACTGTTAAAACCACATCAATTCATATTAGAAAAACCTTTTACTGTAGTATTTAAATAGTTCTTGCCCTCTTTTATTCATTTTACTGATCATTACGAGTTAAGTTATTTTTCTGGCTTCAATAGTTCAATTAGTGACTGATCACACCGTGGCATATCCGAACTGAGGTAATCAATCCAACAGAGTGATTCGATATATTAACTAAAGGTGATTAATTCATTTCAAGCAGATCAAAACAGGACAGAGCCATCTAGGATTGATCAAGAGAGTAGAGATCAACTGTAATTAAAACTCATGTTCACTTTTTAATTGGTAAGTGTTTATTCACAAGTTTTAGATAGATCTTTGGGAAAGGAATAATCTCACGATGGCTAGGCTGATGACAGTAATCAGTGTCTGACATTTTGAAAACTTGATATAGATTTAGGGAACTAGGTAAAACTGATTAATTACAGGTTTAATTAATTTTGAAGATGAAAGGATCATGCGGCGGCAGAGACGTCTTCAGTGATCAATGCCCAACTTTAAAATGATTGGATACTAAGTGAACAAAATCAAGCTGATTCTTTATTAAAATACTTAAGCACCAGTTAACTTCCAAGTAATAGGTCGTTGAAAGCCTACCTCACTAATTTTTAATACCGGAGACATTGAAAATTAAACTGAGTTAATTATATATATATAGACACACACACACACACACAAATAGGACCCCAACCCAAGATTTTTCAATAACAATAGAATTAAGTGAGAATCCTTTACCGTTACACTAGCTTTTCGATA
Organism: Glycyrrhiza uralensis; assembly: GCA_030159175.1. Taxonomy (NCBI): domain Eukaryota; kingdom Viridiplantae; phylum Streptophyta; class Magnoliopsida; order Fabales; family Fabaceae; genus Glycyrrhiza; species Glycyrrhiza uralensis. The sequence continues at coordinate 28,550,257 of BRZY01000003.1, forward strand.
GATGCTACAACAGTAGGATTGACCAAGAATCCTTTGCCGTTGTACTCTTTTACCCAATCCAATCTGTTTATATATACGTTTATTTAGAAATCACTTCTTTTTCAATTTATCTTAGTCACGTATATATCGAGTCCCTAAGTTAAGAATTCCCCAAACATCGTATAGGCATAGTTTTCAGGAAAGAGAAGGTGAGCTAACGCCGCTTGGATGACCTTTGTCCTTCCTAGACAGAACCATACTAATAAACTATTTATCTTAACCATCACCTTGTACATCAATGATAGACAATATCTGTAGGTAACAGGAAGAAACACAAGAAGGGGGGGTTGAATTGTGTTTCTAAGCTTTTAAAACTTTTTAACAAATATTTGTATACTTGTTGTGAACTCGTTGGACGCACAGCGTATTGGAATATTCGACGCACAAGTAGATTGGACGCAGAGGCTTCCACTTAGTTTGAAAACGTTTCTTTGTGCGATTTAAAGAGTTTGAAAAACTTGATAAGATGAAATTCAATTCAATCCCTCTTGTTAGTAATGATAAATAAATAACTAGAGATAAGGAAAGGAGAGAATAACACAAGTATTTATCCTGGTTCACCCTTTCCTAAGAGCTACGTCCAGTCCTCTCAAACTAGAGAGATTTCACTATCAATCCAAATAGAAACAAGTATTCTTCAACAGCCTCTCCAGGCCTTACAACGAGTATTCTTTGCACACCTAGCCTCTCCAGGCTCAAAACAAGTATTCTTTACAAACAAGCCTCTCCAGGCTCAACACAAGTATTCTTTACAAAAAAGCCTCTCCAGGCTCAAACAAGTATTCTTTCTAAACAAGCCTCTTCAGGCTCAAACAACTCAGAAGAGTATTTTTGACTTAAAGTGCTATCTAACTCACACAAGTGAGAATCTGAAAATCTTAAGCACTTCGAGAGTTAAGCAAACTCTCTTTTACAAGAAGATAGAAAATATTACAAGAATTTCTTAATGAATCAGAGTATAACAAAGTTTGCACAGCGATTCAGCTCTTTCTTTTTTATAGTTCAGCTCTCTTGTATCTCCTCTATTTTCTTCTTCTTGTTTTAGGTATTTATAGGCTTTGTTGAAGCTTCAGACTTATTCTTCAATTACCTCGGCTTCAGCCTTCATAATATATGACCGTTCTCTAATAGCATTAAATGCTATTTTCCCGTTGCTCTGAGGAGTTCTTCTTTAGCGTATTTGTCTGCGTTTCTTTCTCCTAATTCAGAAGCAACCTGTACTTATAGTCTCAATTGCACGAAGGTTAATAGTAATATTCACTTGAGACAAAGAGAATACACTGTGTAAATCAGAAAGTAGTGTTCAGAGAGATATCAAAATAAACATAGTACATTCTCTCTCTAAGTACGCTTTCACAGTGCTTTATGCTTTTTTCATTTAATGCACGTTCAGAGACTTTGACGAGGTTGTTCAGAAAAGCATTGTATACTGCTATTTATTTTAAATCATTTGCTCAATAAATATGTCCCATATTAAATATAAGAGCAATAAATAGCAGGTTATGTATTCTGCATTTTGGACGCAACATTTAGAGTGTATGAATGGACGCATACCTTTGCTTACCATTCGTAGTTGAGACAGCTTGGTCTATATGGACGCATATTTTTTGCTTACCATATGTACTTGAGACTTTGCTTCTCTGATAGGATACATCTCTATAATACTCATTGGTCGGTTATCACTTATGCTTATTTTGGACGCACTGTATAGCATGTCTCATGAGTGATTTCTTTGGACGCAAAGCTTTATTGGACGCATTGCCTCTTTGAGTCCATTGGACGCTATTCTAGAATTGTACATATATATGCCAATGTCACACTGGACGCTTGGACTTATCTTTGTTGTACCTACAAGAGCTTGTCAGCAGACTTTGTAAAATCCTTAATAACCTTTGTTATCATCAAAACCACAAAGACTACTTAGGGAAAATTTGCATTAGAACTGCTTCTGACCAATTTGGTTCCAACAATATCAGGGTTTTCGCAAAAGAATAAACTGAACTTGCTTTAGGCTAAGATTATGCTACAGTGTTTTAAAATTTGCCACTATTACGGTATGTTTACAAAAGCTCAAAATTGATTTTTCCATCACCACCTTACTTCCACGAAAATCTTAAGGAAATTTGGGCATTATAACACTACAATTAAAAAGCACATAACAATTAGTTTAAAACCATAAAACAATTATAAAGCATAAATAAATAAACTTAAAGCTCTAACACATAAGTCATATAAGTGGTTTAGCAATCAAGAGTCAAACTCATATCTCTTCGAATTAATTTGCAAGAGGTTTCCCTTACCTTTGCCACAAGAACTTAGAAGAACAAAGTTTGAAGATCAAAGCTTGAAACCAAGAACACCAAGAGAAAAAGATAAAAACTACAAAGGAGAAATGAAATGATTTTTGCTTTGTTAACACAAAGGCTTTGGTGTAGGATTTATGAAGCATGAAGGGGGCTATTTATAAGGGGAGGGGGCAACCAAGACCTTGGGTTAAAGGGACTATGGTTGGCTTGAAAAGCAACCATGGTTTAAGTTTATTAAAAATCAAAAAAATCATCTAAATTTTAATTGGTTTAGGCAAATGAGTCATGGCATGACTCAAATTTTAGAAACCACGAGAAGAAGCTAGATTCATGTGAGTCATGAAGAAGAGGGCAGCCAAGAGCAAGTGGGAGGAGGAAGATGAGATCAAAGATTAATGACTAGATAATTAGGTTTAATTCATCTTTTTCCTAATTGGTTCAAGGCCTTTCCCTAGGATTGGGATCCATGTGACAAGCTCATCCAACCTCATCCTAGGATTGGTTAAAAACTTTATAAGGTTTTGGTAGTTTAAGTGAAAATCAAGTGTAAAATAATAATTGAACATGCCCCTACGCTATTTATGGCCAATGATTATGTCTATAGATATTTTAGACTTCTTAGAATTGCATTTAAACCCCTCAGAGTTTCTAAGTTCCTATATCATAGCTACTATGTCTCTGTTTGCGTTTATTGTTTGCATTTATTCGGCCAATATACTACAAATAAGGATCAAGATAGTAGAAAAATATTCTTGTCTAGAAATATTTTTAAAAATCATAAAAACAATAATGAAAAATAAAATATATATTGTTTTGGACCTTTTTCGCAAAATTTTTATATTGTAAAACAAGATATGTACGCTATACGTACCAATTAAGTGTATTTTTCAATAAATTTTGAAAGTTTTTCAAAAGTTTTAAAAAATCACAAATATTAAAAGAACCAACTTTTGTGAAAGAAGATAATTTTTTGGGTTGGTTTGATATACTTTTTCTATTTAAAATCTTATCTGTCAGTTACGGTAAATATTATTTGTAAAAAAATCCAAATGTCAAAGGAAAAACGTCTGTTTCAATGAAATAATTTGATAAGTATATTAAAACGTAAATTATTGGACAAACATAAATCACTTAACTTTAGATCACAAAAGTTTATATAAACTGAAATTAGACGGTAAATGGTAAAACAGAGTTTACACTATCTATTTAAAACTTAACGTCAAATTAAACTACCAATTTCTATTCAAAAAATGGATAAAAGTATTTAAAACTATTTTTCTAAGATGAAAATAAATTAATAAACACATACACGCAAAGTACTTTGAATAAAACAGAATAAATATGAAAGTGATGTAAACAGAAGTTATATATATTAGGCCTATCTGTCTTATGGTTTAAACTACAACACCAAACAAAACTTATCATTTTTACACGGGGATCGTAATACCCGCTATTATCACCTCAAAGCTATCATGAGACGTCGGAGGAATAAAATGCTTATGCTGCGTAATTCGGATGGGCATTGGGTTGATGATGAAGAGCAGCTTAAAGTCATGGTTAATCAGTTCTACAGGGAGCTCTTTGTTGAAGATAGGGTGGACAGACCTCATCCTTACACTCGGCTCTATTTTCCTCAGTTGGATCCGAATCTGCTCTCATCCTTGGGTGACCTAGTTTCCATGCACGAGGTGAGGCAAGCAATTTTTGGTATCAAAGCTTGGGGAGCCCCTGGCCCAGATGGTTTCCCTGCCGGCTTCTTTCAAAATTCTTGGGAAGTTGTCTTGGATTCTATTTTACAGCATGCTCAAGCGGTGTGGAATAATCCTAGAAGCGTGGGAAGTATTAACCATACCCTCTTAGCCAATAGGAGAATATTGTGTCTTCATGAAGCATTGAGTCATGGCATGAGTCATAAGTCCTAGCCAATTAGGTTTAGATAATTATTTCTATTTTTCTTTTTCCTAAACCATGGTTGCTTTCCAAGCATACCATGGTCTCCTTGTCTTGGTTAAATGGCCGCCCTATTCACTATAAATAGGGGTGGAAGTGCTTCATTCATTTCTCACATCAAAGCCTTGTATCGACAAGCACAAAGTTCTCTGTAACGCCCCTTTCTCCCACAAGGAACGTCACATGAAAAAAATAAACTTAATGCGGAAAATTATCTTTCATAAATAAAGCTTCCCAAAAATAGTGGCTAATTTTATTTTATTTTTTAAAGATAACTTTAATCTCGCAAGGTAAGTATTCTCATGAAAACTTAGCCCTCAAAAAATCAGAAGAATAAAACGTACGTCATATATATATCATCAAGTGACTGTACAAAATCCTTATGCCCTCAAGTAAAGTCAGGAACCACCACAGAGTGGCCAAAATACATCATCATAGCATAAAAGAAATAAAGCAGTAAACTATCCTAAGAAAACAATAGGCAGGTCGGCCAACTAATAACTCACAACCCAGCACTCTACACCTCCCTGCCTAGAGACCTAAGACGGTGACATCTCCTCAGGGTCCTCCTCATCCTTAGACTCAGACTCCATGAGCCAACCGCATCCAGGCTCATCCCTGACCTTCCTCTTCCCTCTCCCTGCATGTCCTGATGGTCCGGCAGAAGTGTCAAAAGGACAGTGAACAAAACGTCTAGAAGGTGCAACGTATGGAATAGGAAGTGTCGACCTCACGGTCTAGGGCGATGGAACTGGTGTCATCGGTGGAGCCATCCTTGGTAAGCGTGCCCTCTCCAAGGAACTCTTCCTTGGAGTGAGCCGAATCAGACGACAATGGTTAGATACCGATTCAGCTATCCGCTGAGGTGTAGACCTCTGATCCTCCCTCGTCTCTCTCCTAGGTTGTGCCATGGGCGGAACTCTAGCCTCTCGGTTCTCCAAAGTGATACTGCATGCAAATGGTGCATCTCCCAGCCAGTAGCGCATCCTCTCGATGGGTATGTAGACATCCAAAACTATGTCCCTCTCCAAAACCTCTTCGGGGCCAACACCCCTCCTCTAGTCCTGACCACATGTCCAAACATAGTGGCCCATTGGGAGATGGGATCGTAAGTCCATCCCCCTCCATCGGCCCCACGAGGCCGGAAGCACTCCCTCACTTGGGCTACCAGAGGTCTCGAAGTGGACATCTATGCATAACGATCAGAATGTAACAGAAAAGCATGCAAGGGTGAATTTCTTTGCACAAGTTGAAATCCACTGAAAGGATGTATATGAAAAACAAAATACTGCATAATACATTCTAAGAATATATGTATAATTACTCTTTCGTAGATCTTCCTCTAAGATATTCATACACCAAAAGAGAACACATCATCAAGTTAAACACACAATCAAACTCACATAGCACTCTAGCATAATGCATGTCACTTCAACATCTTTCAATACAGCTCAAACCGCACTCCATTGCACAATCCTCCAAGCTGGATTGCAGCTCAAATTTGGCAAAGCCAAACACCGAATGCAAATGATATATATATATATATTGCACAATCCTCCAAGCTGGATTGTAGCATTGACATCCACATTTATTGCATAATCCTCCAAGCTGGATTGTAGCATGGCCTCAATATATATATTGCACAATCCTCCAAGTAGGATTGTAGCAATGACATCTATATAAACCTTGCACAAACAAGAGGATAATGCAATCCTTCACGTTATGATTTTCGTTATGATTTTCGTCGTCACGTGTTAGCTCTCTTCCACCACCGTGTAGCAGTATTATCCTCAAGACTTCATCGTTGCCACGTATTGATCCTCTTCAATCCCGTGTAAGATTGTTATTTAAAAACATGTTTTATGGAAAGTTTCTATTTGAAATTAAAATTCTTCTTTAACTTTAAGCTCTCAAACCCTCATTATTTTTCTTCTCACTTCTTGTTGTAAAAAGACTTAGTTGAAAATCTTAATTGGATTCTTTGATAATTTTACTTAAATTCCTTTACTTTCAAGTATTTACAAATTTGACCCCCTAACAAGTCAAGTTTCGCAGTTCAGCCCCTAATTTTCTGTAAAATTAGGTTTCTGGCCCAAAGTGTCCAATATTCACGTTTCTACCCCAAAACTTTTGTAAAATTATGTTTTTGGCCCAAAGTGCCAAGACTTCGCATTTCTGCCCCAAAATTCTAGAAATTTGTATTTTGGACCCAAATTCACCTAAATTTTGTTTTTGACCCCTTAAAAATCTGAAATTTTATTTTGTCCCTCATTAATTGATTTTCTAGCTCACTTAGAGTATTATGTAGAAATAGGATTTGTTATGAAATCTATTTGAGTCTTATACTTAGAACTTTAGTGAAATATATCTAATTAAGTGTTAACTTGAATCCCAAATAATTTATTTGATTTAATTTGTAAAACTTTTTTATTAAAGCTTTTAAGTCCTCTTTCACACTTAGTCAAATATTTTCAATCCAATCTCAATCACAATAAATCAAAGCATGTGAAATATCCACAAATCAACATACATCAATTAGGCAAGAATACAATCAAGCCATAAAACATACATACACTCAAAGTGACCATCTTTAGCATGTTAAAATACATCATGAATCAATCACACAAATGACCCAATAAATCAAATACACCAAATAAGCAAAGAGGCATAATCATATCATACAACATACATACACTCAAAAGAACCATTTTTAGCAATTAAGCGCATCAAGAACAATTGCATCATTCTTTAATTCATTATGCAAGCATTAACCATCAAGCCACTTCCAACAACATATAAATTTTCCCAAGAATCCACCAAATTCAAAATTTGCTTTTTATCACCCCAAGTATCATACTTTGAAAACCTCAAGATATCGATATGTAAAATATATTTTACTAAGAGAATGATTTCTAATTCAACAAGCAATATGAAAACTCAAGTCTTTGAGTTTATCATGAAACAAACACATAGCCTCACACATACACAACCTTCCCAACTTATTGAGAAAATCCCATTACCTCTTGAAACAAATGAAAATGGGCTAACCACTAGACTCACCTTCACCCAACACCAACACCAAGTGGCCTCCTCGAAGCCTTAATGTTCCAACAATTAGAAAAATAAATACACAAAAAATAAAACCATAAAAATGCAAGTTTTATGAAAACCACCAAACCCTAAAGAGTAGAAATTTGAGTAGAGGAATACTTACTCAAATCTTGAAGCAAAATAGATCCAAGGTAGTTTTCAAACTTGTAGGTTCCAATGGAGTGAACATAAACCAAGAGAAAGCTCACTTTTAGTGAAATGAAGAACACAAGCTTTCATGGAAAAATGAAAGTGGTGGAAATGAAAAAATGAAAGAAGTTTATGGATTAGAATGATGATCCAAACCTTTTTTGTGAAGCTTGGGTAGCCAAAATCTCAACAAAACTTAGCCTTTTGGTGTGTAGGAAAAGCTTGGGAATGGAGAGAAAACTGGAGTTTGGAAAGCTTGAAGAAGATGAAGTGTGAAAAAGTGAATCTTCTCTCTCCTTTCTCCCTAGTAAATCTTGGCTGAGCACAAAGAGGAATGGGGGAGGTATGGGTTTGTATGCTTTTGGTGGTTGGGAGCCATACCTCACTAACCTAATTTAAAAAAAATTCAAAATTAAACCCATTTGACCCAATTGACTTTTGAAATATTTTTGAGAGTGAATCTTCCCCCCTTTCAGACCAAAAAATTGGTGGGATTAAGTCCCATCAATTTAATCAGTAGTTCAAAGTAGTAAAAATGCATAGTTTTCGAACTCATTTTTAGATAAATATTTTTCTAAATGGGTAAAATCATGAGAATTCAATTTTATCATTTGAATCTGTTATAGAAAAATTTTGAAACACAACTAAATTTTTGGACTGTTTTTCATGTCACGGTTGTGCCCGGTTTACCCGTAAAACTCCAAACGCGGGTAAAATAAAATTTTTCCGAAAGATTTCCAGAAAAATTTCTAAAAATCACAAATATTATAAAAATAACTTTTGGTTCATTAAAATATTATTTTGGAGTAAAAATGACCTCCAGAAAAATACTGGATCCTATCCCCGCATCAAGAGAGAATGCGGTTCCTGCAAAAGCTCAATTTTGCAAACTTGGCTACTCATGACTCTTCTAAAATAAATCTAAGATGTTAATATCCTTATTCTCACCCCAAGATCTAAAAATCATTAATTAAATAATTTTAATTAATTTAAAGTAGATTAAAAGTCAATAAAAACTATATAAAAATGAGGTATTACAACTCTATCCCTCTAAAAAGAATTTCGTCCTCGAAATTGCATATCTAGAACTACGTTTAACCATCAATATAGAAAAACTCTCATCCGATAAATCTTTCTATCACTCCTATTTTGAAATAAAGCACTCTCATTCCTTCGGGCATCCCTCTTCCAACTATAAAGTATCCTCACACTATCCATCAAGACTCATTATTATCCAATCCAAACTTCAAGAACTCAACAATGTTGGTCCATATCAAATATTATTGTCCCCTCTCTACTACCAGTAAGTCAATGGGTTGATCAGTCTCACACCTTGTCCTTAAGTAGTTAGAAAACGATAATAAGCATATAGCTACTCACATTATTGCCCAAATCATTCCTGAATATAACCACCGACACATATCTACTATTCTTTATCTAATTCTTACACAAATTCATTTCCTCCTATTTTATCTTCAAAATCTACTAATGTTTCGCCACTCCTTCACTGTATTTCCCTTTTCTTATACTCATTTCTCAATACTCGTTACGGTACTCCTAGATAACTGTCGACTATTGTCTGCACTTTTAACTACCCCTTTACTAAAGGATTTATGGCAAAATTCTCCTATGAAAATTTCTATTACCACTTGCACTTTCATCTATAGGGTTCTAACTTCTCTCAAAGTTGATCTTGAATAAGAAAATCAATTTACAACCAAGATTTTTGCTATTGATGAGAAAAGATTTAATGTGATAGAAAAATCAGAAAGACAATTAGACAGGAAGACAGAAAATAGCTAGGTAAGAAAATAGACAGATGAAATTACTGAATAACTTCATACATAGAGTACGAGTTTGGAAACAGGCAGACATAAGAATTACTAGAAGGTTACATACTTAGGAAGTAGCGAAAGGAATTCAAGTATAGTGTCAGATTTTTGAAACTAAGACTTATAAGAAATTAAAACATACATCACACAAAATGTTTCCTAACAAAACGAATCTAGTCTTCCAGAATCTTCAAAAACTTGCAGAAGACTACCCATTCCAAACATCCCTGAAGGCCCTAGTCTTCAAGATTACCAGTTATGTCATTTCCTTCTTGCAGGGGATCCTCTGAGGGTGAAGCCTCAACACCACTCATTGTGCAGACACGTCCACTTGTCGACGGCCTTCTGGCTTTGACATTGTTGATTTCCGGCTTCGGTTTGCTCACAAGGCAATCCTTTGCAACATGTCCAACCTTTCCACAGTTATAGCACATCATCCCTTGTTGGCTACAGGTATTTATATAATGTCCTATTTTTCCACACTTATAACATCTCACTGGGGCGCTCGCTCCTTGACTCCCCTCGTTGGTAATGTCTTTTTGTTGGTTCCCCTGATTCTTATAGTAGGGTTTGTTCTGATCCTGCTTTCCTTCCCTCCCTTGTGGATATGACTTGGACGGTCCACCCACGTTTCCCTTATTCACTCTTCCTCTCATCAGGTTCTCCATCTTTCTATACTTTTCCACTAGCAGTGGAAATTGATGAATATCCAGTGAAGCTACAGATTGACGCTCCTCGTACCTCAACCCCGCTTTGAACCTCTCGCATTTCCATCCCTCGTCCGGTTAGACTTGGAAAAACCGAAAGTACTTTGCAAGTGACTCAAAATTTGCCGCAAACTCTCCTACCGTCATATCTCTTTGCTGCAATCGCAGAAACTCTTGCTCTTTCTCAGACCTCGCACTCTGTGGAAAATACTTCTCTAGGAATTTCTCCTTGAATATTTCCCACATCACGACTTGGTTTCTAGCTTCCAACAGTTGTCGGACTCCCTTCCACCAATATTCCACGTCACCCAAAAGTAGGTAAACCGCATATTGCACCTTCTCAGCTGCTGTGTAGTACAGGATCTCAAAGATCTTCTCTAGCTCTTCTATCCATAACTCCGCTTTCTCCGGCTCAGCCTCGCCATGAAATTGTGGCGGATTATGGTGTCGAAAGTCAACCAATCTCTTGGCTTCTGCAGCTCTCTGAGCCCTCAATCTATCCTCAACATCTCTGTACTGTCTCTCAATGTCCCTCTGTTCAGTACGAATAGACTGTTGAGCCATCTGAGCCGCCATGTTAGTCATAGCTGCTATAGCCCTCTCCATCGTGTTGTCACGATCCTCAGCATCAACGCGATTCATCGGTCGCCCTCGACGTGCCATGGGTTTCTACAAGTCAACCAAGTTGCACTATTCAAAATCCATTCAAGAAAACAATCAATTTCACACATTGTTTCATAAGGAAACAATACAAACAATGTCACACAATGCTAATCAGAGATTCACACAACTTAAACTTAGTAAGCCTATAACCTAAGCAAACTCCATCAGAGTTCACACAACATAGACACAATAGACCTATAACCTACACTCCCGAAGTAAATCAACCAGGCTCTGATACCACAAATGTAACGCCCCTTTTGCCCACAAGGAACGTCACATGAAAAACATAAACTTAATGCGAAAAATTGTCTTTCATAAATAAAGCTTCCCAAAAATAATGGCTAATTTTTTTTTGAAAGATAACTTTAATCTCGCAAGGTAAGTACTCTCATGAAAACTTAGCCCTCAAAAAATCAGAAAGAATAAAACGTACATCAAATATATATCATCAAGTGACTGTACAAAATCCTTATGCCCTCAAGTAAAGTCAGGAACCACCACAGAGTGGCCAAAATACATCATCGCAGCATAAAAGAAATAAAGCAGTAAACTATCCTAAGAAAACAATAAAGTAAAAAGTGCGTCAGAATACACGACATGAAATATCTATACCCCCAAAACCTAGGCTGGTCGGCCAACTAATAACTCACAACTTAGCACTCTACACCTCCCTGCCTAGAGACCTAAGACGGTGACATCTCCTCGGGGTCCTCCTCATCCTCAGACTCGAACTCCACGAGCCAACCGCATCCAGGCTCATCCCTGGCCTTCCTTTTCCCTCTCCCTACATGTCCTGATGGTCCGACAGAAGTGTCAGAAGGACAGCGAACAAAACGTCTAGAAGGTGCGATGTATGGAATAGGAAGTGTCGACCTCACGGTCTCAAGCGATGGAATTGGTGTCATCGGTGGAGCTATCCTTGGTAAGCGTGCCTTCTCCAAGGAACTCTTCCTTGGAGTGCACCGAATCAGACGATAACGGTTGGATACTGATTCAGCTATCGGCTGAGGTGTAGACCTCTGATCCTCCCCCGTCTCTCTCCTAGGCTGTGCCGTGGCCGGAACTCTGGCCTCTCGGTTCTCCAAAGTGATACTGCGTGCAAAGGGTGCATCTCCCAGTCAGTAGCACATCCTTTCGATGGGTATGTAGACGTCCAAAACCATGTCCCTCTCCAAAACCTCTTTGGGGCCCAACACCCCTCCTCTAGTCCTGACCACATGTCCAGACATAGTGGCCCATTGGGAGATGGGATCGTAAGTCCATCCCCCTCCATCGGCCCCACGAGGCCGAAAGCACTCCCTCATTCGGGCTACCAGAGGTCTCGAAGTGGACATCTATGCATAACGATCAAAATGTAACAAAAAAACACGCAAGGGTAAATTTCTTTGCACAAGTTGAAATCCACTGAAAGGATGTATATGAAAAAGAAAATTCTACATAATACATTCCAAGAATAATTGTATAATTACTCTTTCGCAAATCTTCCTCTAAGATATTCATACACCAAAAGAGAACACATCATCAACTTAAACTCACAGTCAAACCCACATAGCACTCTAGCATAATGCATGTCACTTCAACATCTTTCAATACAACTCAAACTACACTCCATTCGCAATCCCCCAAGCTGGATTGCACAATCCTCCAAGCTGGATTGTAACTCAAATTTGGCAAAGCCAAACACCGAATACAAATGACATACATATATATATATATATATATATATGAGAATGGATCAAATTACACCGGTATAACTCTTGGGTGATGTTACACCGCTAATAACTATTCATCGGATAATTATATTCTAAAACTCACCGTTGGATTAAAAGATATTATCATGTAGATCATTCCTATAAAATTTCACATCATTCTAAAATCATTTGATGTGACATTGAGATACATCAAGATTAATGTCTTTTAAAGTGTATGAATTTTGACATATATCAATAACACATCAAATGATTTTAGATTGATGCAAAATTTTACACGAATGATCTGTATGATAATAACTTTTAATCTAACGGTGTGTTTTAGAATACAATTATCTGCTGAAGAGTTATTAGCGGTGTAACATTGACCAAAGTATTACACCGGTGTAATTTGATCCTTCCTCTATATATATATATATTGCACAATCCTCCAAGCTGGATTGTAGCAATGACATCCACATTTATTGTACAATCCTCCAAACTGGATTGTAGCAACGACATCTATATTTGTTACACAATCCTCCAAGCTGGATTGTAGCATGGCCTCAATATATATATATTGCACAATCCTCCAAGCTGGATTGTAGCAATGACATCTATATAAACATTGCACAAACAAGAGGATAATGCAATCCTTCACGTTATGATTTTCGTCGTTACGTGTTAGCTCTCTTCCACAACCATGTAGCAGTATTGTCCTCAAGACTTCATCCTCGCCAGGTATTGATGTTCTTCAATCCCGTGTAAAATTGTTACTTAAAAACACGTTTTATGGAAAGTTTCTATTTGAAATTAAAATTCTTCTTTAACTTTAAGCTCTCAAATCTTCATTATTTTTCTTCTCACTTCTTATTGTAAAAAGACTTATTCAAAAATCTTAATTGGATTCTTTGATAATTTTACTTAAATTCTTTTACTTTTAAGTATTTACAAATCTTACCCCCTAAGAAGTTCAGTTTCGCAGTTCAGCCCTTGATTTTCTGAAAAATTAGGTTTCTGACCCAAAGTGTCTAGTCTTTGCGTTTTTGCCTCAAAACTTTTGTAAAATTATGTTTTTAGCCCAAAGTGCCCAGACTTCGCGTTTCTGCCCCAAAATGCCAGGAATTTGTATTTTTGACCCAAATACACCCAGATTTCATTTTTGACCCCTTAAAAATTTGAAATTTTATTGTCTCCCTCATTAATTGATTTTCTAGCTCACTTAGAGTATTATGGAGAAATAGGATTTGTTATGAAATCTATTTGAGTCTTATACTAAGTATCAAGGTGAAATTGTGTCTGAGTTTTCAGTGAATTAGAAAGGATTCAACACATAAATGTGTCTCTAACACTGGTGACTCAAATTTGGCATATCCTTAGCACGTATTTAAATTTAACCACTGACAAAGAGGAACTAACCACATATTTCTTCACAACTAACCACAAGTTATTCAATGATTGGGTTACAACTATAAAATCACATGGCAAGTAATAGGGTGAAATGTGTTTGAGTTTTCAGTGTGTTTCAAAAGCTTGAACGCATAAATGTGCCTATAACACTTGTGACTCAACTTTGACATATCCTTGGCACGTATTTAAATTTAACCATTGACAAAGAGGAACTAACCACATATTTCTTCACAACAAACCACAAGTTATTCAATGATTGGGTTACAACTATAAAATCACATGGCAAGTAATAGGGTGAAATGTGTATGAGTTTTCAGTGTATTTGAAAGGCTTCAACATATAAATGTGTCTCTAACACTGATAACTCGATTTTGGCATATCCTTGGCACGTATTTAAATTTAACCACTGACAAAGAGGAACTAACCACATATTTTTCTTCACAACTAACCACAAGTTATTCAATGATTAGGTTACAACTATACACTCACATAGCAAGTAACATGGTGAAATGTTACTGAGTTTTCAGTGTATTTGAAAGGCTTCAACATATAAATGTGTCTCTAACACTGGTGTCTCGATTTTGGCATATCTTTGACACGTAGTTAAATTTAACCACTGATAGAGAGGGACTAACCATATAATTATTCACAACTAACCACATAATTACTGGCAATAGTAATGGCCAGCATGGTTAAGTGCAATTTCATGTCCTACTGCAACTAAATTATGATTAATAACTGTAAAAAAAAATTGAACACTTTGTGGGAGAATTTTGATGAACATTAAACATAGTCTTCAAGTAAAATTAGCTAACTAGTAATCAAATAAACTTTTAATAAACACAATTTTGTGGTTAATTCTATTTGGTAATGTGGTTAATTGCAAGTCTCATATCGTTAAGTACATACTATCTGAACCATTCCCCGAATAACTAGGTACAATTTAGATAAGTTGTTTAAAGCCTTTAAAATTTATCGAGGATTCAGAGTCCAGATCGTTTTGATTGCATGTGAGTGAATAGTCTGTGGTTAATCCCAACTATGTTGGCACCTCAAACTCTACCAATCATCTGTAGCAAACCATAATATTATTTAAAAATAAAAATTAAGAGTAACAAAATGCATGGGGGGACCAAACCAAAATCCATGGAGAAGAACAAATAAACTGTGTGCCTCATTAAAACCTGTCCCGACCAAAAACCCAAACAAAAGGCAAAAAAGCTGGGGATAAAAAAGAGTACACACAGTTCTAGAAACAAGCAAGGAAAAAAGGAAGAGAGTAGCAACAAAACTGCATGGGGGGACTAGGCCAAAATCCATGTGAAAAAACCTAAGGCCGAAACCTAAAGAAGGGCAAGCTAAGCCTGTTACGAAAAAAGTCTTCCAAAATAAAAGACGGGGGCAAGTCCCACCAAGAAAAACAGTGACTGTGAATGCATGGGATGCTAACTTATCCGCCCAAGAGTTACCTTCTCGATAAATATGAGAGGCCTTAAAAATCATCTTCTTGGTTAAAGCGATGCAATTAAGCCATCGGTTCCTATATTTCTAGGGAACAAGGCTGAAATTATTGAAGGAGTGCACCACGAGCAAAGAGTCGCACTCCAACCACTACTTGTGCCTACCTTTTCGGTAGGCGATTTCAATAGCCATCATGGCAGCCACGATCTCAGCATGAAAGGAGGTGTCGATGCCAATGAAATCTGCCATGCAACCAAGGATGGCTCCACTAGAATCTTGAAAAATAACCCCACAGGAGGCTTCTCCAGGATTACCACGACAAGCGCCATCTAAGTTACATTTGATCCAACCACAAGGGGGTTTGAGCCAGTCAACCAGAATGATGGAGGGAACCTTGGGGGCATGGCAATCAATGGAGAAAGACTTAAGAATGGCAAACTCCTGGATGGAATTGGAGCCATGGCCAGCAGAAATGGTACCTGTGAGGGAGACCGCAACTCTCACCATCTGGATAGCTCGGTGCAGAGGAACACTGACATTCTGAAAATATAGTTGACAACGAGCAAACCAAATGACCCACAAAACATGAGCAACCGCGGAGAGGATCGTATCCTGTAATTGAGAGCTCCAACCTTTATCACAAAGCTTCAAAATCGAGGAGACCGATGCATGATCAATCATACAACTTAATATGCTTCCCAGCCAATTCCAAAGACTGATAGCGAAATCGCATTCAAAAAATAAATGGCTGGTGGATTCTCCTGTTTTCCTACAAAGGCAACAAATAGAAACAATCACAGCGCCCCGTTTTCTAAGCTGGTCATCGGTGGGGACTTTATTGTGCAAAAGACGCCAGACCAAGAAGGATTGAGATGGAGGAATGCCATTGGACCAGATCTTCTTTCCCCAGTTAATAGGATTCCCCCCATGACTAACCATAGAATATGCCTCTTTTAAGCTCAAGAAACCCTTATCATTTCCCTGCCAGCAGAGAAGGTCACGAATGGGTGCCTCAGAGAGAGTGATTTTCTGCATATCAAAGACAATAGGAGCAAACCTACAAGCAAAATTCTGAGGAATATCCCAACAGCCTTGAGTGATAAAATCTGCTACTCTTGCTTTAAGGCAAGAACGAGCAACAATAGGAATGTCTAGTCGGTCTACCAAAGGTTGGCCAAGCCAGTTATCGAGCCAGAAATTGACATGGTTACCATCCCCAATGCACCAAAGGCTTCCTTGGAGAGCCATCTATAAGAAAGATCTAACCCCTGGCCAAATAGAGGATTTAACATAATAAGTGACTGGCCTATTAAAACGGACAAACCTGGCTTTAAGAAGAGCTGCCCACTGGTGGTCAGAAGAAATCATATCCCAGGAGAGCTTAAGCATAACTGCCTTGTTGATGTAACGGAGGGACCTAATCCCAAGGCCCCCTTGCTCGATCGGAGCACACAATTTATGCCAAGTGACAGTCACAACTTTCCTTTCATAAATGTCCCCAGACCAGATGAAATTCCTTATCCAATTGTCTAAGGTCTTAAGCAAAGAAATAGGCCAAGCGTACACATGGAAACTATAAACCAACATACCATGAATAATGGACTTCACCTGCTGAACTCTCCCCATAATAGACAGCAAGGAACCCTTCCAGGAAGAAAGCTTGGACTTAATTCTGTCAGCAATGGGTTGCAAGTGCACAGGTTTGGGTTTACCCCGAAAACAAGGAACACCTAGATAATTGAACGGCAACTCACCTGTAGTAAATCCCAGGGAATTGCTGAGGTCCCGCCTTCTAGCTGCGCACATGGAACCAGTGAAGAACTGGCATTTAGCCAAGCTAAGGAGCTGGCCCGATGCGGCACCATATTGCTTAAATAAATCCATGAGAACCAAAATGTTCTACTTGGTCCCTTTGCAAAAGACCATAATATCATCCACATAGAGCACATGAGAGGGGGTCTCACAAGCCTTGGATCCAGCCATTGGTTTTAACTTACCCATGCTCACTAATAAAGAAATGCCCAGGCTCAGAGCATCCTCTGCAAGGCAGAAAAGAAGAGGTGGGAGCGGATCCCCTTGACGCACCCCTCTTTACAGGAAAAGTAACCCGTAGGATGACCATTAATAGAGATGGATAACTTAGGAGACTTTAGAATAACTGAAACCCAATTATAGAAGGTATCATTAAAGCCAAAAGTCTTCAAGACATTCAACAGAAAAGTCCAGTCTATGGTATCAAAAGCCTTCTTGATGTCAAACTTCAGAGCAATATTGCCACCAACGGTTCGATAATCAAGCATGTTCACCGCTTCAGACGCAATGCAAATACAATCAGAAATCTGCCTGCCTCGAATGTACCCTCTCTGCTGCTCAGAGATGATCTTGGGGGCAATTAAGGCTAACCTGTCAGCAATCACCTTAATAATAATTTTAAACTGAAAGTTGGCAAGAGTAGTGGGCCTATAATCCTCAATTTTGTGCGCCCCCGCAAACTTGGGAATAAGAGCAACCACATTAGAGTTTAGATTAGGTAAGATCTACCCTTGCTGGAAAAACTGGAGGACAGAGGAGAAGACATCAATTCCCACAATATCCCAATAAGTTTGAAAAAAATTGCCATTGAAACCATCAGGACCAGGTGCACTGTCTCCACTCATACTATGAACAACATTTTTAACTTCCTCCAGAGTGGGGAGGTTAGTGAGCATGGCGTTATCCGCATCATCAACCAAGCTCGGAATCACCCTGTCAATGAAGTTAGAACCAACGCAGTTGTTATCAGAAGCATAAAGAGAGGAGTAATAATCTAAGACATGCTGTTCAATATCAGATTAATTGTTAAGAAGGTACTCCCCAGCTCTAAGGATGGACATCCTCCTAGACGCATGCCTGATCTTGGTGACTTTGTGAAAATATGACGTGTTCCGATCACCGCTAGTGAACCAGTTCACTCTAGCTTTCTCTCTCCAAAACGATTCCTGATGGGAGAGCGCTGTTTGGAACTTCTTCTGGGCTTCAAGCTCTCTGTCATTAAGATTGTCCGAGAAATCGGAGTAAACAATTTGTTGCTGAATCTCGTCTAGGTCCGCTTTGGTCTCATCAACCATTTTATGCACGTCCCCAAAGATGCTTTTGTTCCAAATTTTAAAAGCTGACTTCATAATTTTTAACATTTTAGAAAGTCTATACATCGGACAACCAGCCACATCTTGCCCCCATGTATCCTGAACTAACCTTCTGCAATTGGGGTGCTTGGTCCACATGCTAAGGGATTTAAAAGAAGAAGGGAAAGTTTGAGTACCTCGCTCCATAGCAATCAATAAAGGGTAGTGATCAGATTGTCTCCTAGTCAGAGTACAACAAGAGGTGGAGGACCAAAACTGAAGCCAACTCTCATTGCAGATACTTCTATCCAGTCTCCTTTCCATGTGGGCAGAAGCACGCCTACCATTGGACCAGGTAAATTCTGCTCCCCGAGTGGGTAAATGAATAAGGTCACAAGTGTCTGACCACACCTTGAAGTCATCACAAGATGTCGCTAAAGGGGTGCCCCCACCTTATTGTTCATGAG
Source organism: Glycyrrhiza uralensis (assembly GCA_030159175.1). Lineage (NCBI taxonomy): Eukaryota > Viridiplantae > Streptophyta > Magnoliopsida > Fabales > Fabaceae > Glycyrrhiza > Glycyrrhiza uralensis. The sequence continues at coordinate 28,569,124 of BRZY01000003.1, forward strand.
CTCCTAGAATAGCATTATAATCACCAACCATCAACCAAGGACCCGGGTTGGTTTGAATGAGACTAGTCAACTCCTGCCAAAGCTCACGTCTAGTTAAGTGACTTGTAGAAGCATAAATAGCCAATATAAAAAAATCTGATGTTGATCCCAAGTAAGGGAAAAGGAAACCTGCTGTCTAGAGTTGGAAATCACAACGGGATCCTTGCCGTCAGCACAAAATCCCCAAATATTAGGAAGCAGAGGCCCTCGATTATTCATCATAAAGAAATTTAAATTAAGACTATGCCAAAAAGAGTGAGGAACTTGGTTCAGAGCCACCCAAGGCTCTGAAATAAACAGAAGAAGCGGTTTGTGAGTTAGGCACAAATTTTTTAAGGCCAACTGGGTGTCAAGGTTGGCTATCCCTCTAACATTCCAGTAGAGGATCTTCATTTAAAAGGAGATGGATTCAGAACCTGCCCGTAACCGGGTGTTGTATTTAGTAGCCACTTGCACGCGCTTATTCTTCTGTCGTAATTTTTTCTTCTGCGACTTGGAGATCACAGGCTGAAACGCATCAGTTGAAGAAGTATCAACGACATCCTCTTCCTCAGGATCCTCCTCAGCCACATCTCCCCAAAATTTGCCAACAATTCGCATGTCTTGGTCAATAGCAGATTTAGGAGCAGCGTTACACTCAGGCGGGGGAGTCACCGGTTCAGCTCCAGAGCATGATTCTGAGGAGACAATTTGTGTCACTGAATCCTCTCCCTGAGCATCATGGTTTATGGGAGCCTTTTCCATGGATCGTTCCTGCACCGAGTCTTCAACTCTAGTGTCTGTTGAATTGTCCCCCTATTTAGAGACGGACATATTATTAGTATTACTGTCCTTGTGCAAATGCTCCTGTTCCATAGCATCATTGCTAGCTCCCAACAAGGGGTTCGGGACTGCAGTATTCTGGTTCCAAGGCACATTATTCACCCCACAACAGCCAGACTTGTCTTGGTCCTTTTCAATAGAAACCAGAAACGGCTGAATAGGAGTCCCACCACCCTGATTTTCCACGTGCTCTGCTGCAGAATTCTGCCTCATGGCAGAAACGGCCCCTGCTGCATCATCCCCTGCAACTTTGTCTTTAGGAACATATTTCTGGGTAACAGGCTTGTGTTCAGCAGGCCCTCTCTTGCGCTGGTCTTTGCGGGTAACGTCCTCCTTGTCCATAGGATGAGTGAAGGCTTTGTTCTTCCTACAATTACTGAGATTGTGTCCAATAACCTGACATAAGGAACAGAATGATGGCAGATTTTCGTAATCCACTCTAACCTTGAAGGCATAATCGTTTCTCTCTACCATAATATGACCAGGAAGGTCTGTGGTCAGATCAATTTCAACTAAAATTCTAGCAAAGTGTCCAAAGTTTCTCTTGCTTGTGGCTTCATCAAGGGCAATGGGAATGCCAAACCCTCCCCCTATTTCAAATAGCGTTTTCGGCCGCCAGTATTCTCTTGGGAGGCCATGAATTCTGATCCAAATCTATGATTGTGTTTGCCGAATTTGATTGGGGTCGAAATCTGGTGTCCAGGCTGAGAGTCTGATTGTGCCAGGATTAAGATGCCATGATCCAATGGAGCAAACACTTCTAAGGTCATCAAGACAGCCAAAACTGAATTCATAGTGTCCTCTCCCTAGGGAAACCATAGTCCAAGACCTGATAGGCTTCCATAATTTGGCTAGTTTCATACGCAACTCCTCACTCTTGAGGGGCTTGTCTCCCTTCGATAGAATCAAACGGCCATGAAGCAGGTTCGCACAGTCTTTCACGCCAACAAGATACTCCTCTTCTGTAATCTTGATTGACCAAGAATCGCCCTTCCAGCAAGGCTTAGGCAATTGGCTTAAAGGGATATCAAAAGAATTGTGCAAGGCCTGGGCAAAGGTCTTTTTCTGCACCTGTGTGGATGTGGAGCCACCCAAAGGGGAAAGCGGTGCAGGAGGGCATGAGGGTGAGGTGTGGGCGAGGAAAACCCACGGGAAAACGGGGATCACGCCGCCGGATGCCATGTTAGCCATGCCGCCAGCGAGCCTAGCAAAGCCACATTCGTCTAAGCAATCAGACTGTGAGACAGAAAGTTTCACAGCTGTGATAAAGTTCCTCTCCCTGGTGTGAAAGCGTCAGACCCCAAAGATATGAACAGCACTGCGAAGACAGATACGTTCACAGTTGTGATATAGATCCTCTCCCCGGTGTGAATGCGTTAGACCCCAGAGCGATAAAAACCACTTCGAAGATAGATACGCTCACAGCTGTGAGGAAAATCCTAACCTCGGTGTGAAAACGTCAGCCCCGAATGCGATGCAGGATTCCAAACCAGCGACGAACACAGGTGTGGAAAACGTTACACCCCTGGTATGGAAACGAAAACCCTCTATTCTCTGAGAAGACGACAGAGAATGGAGCTGCCCTTGCTCTGCTAGGGTTTCTTTCAAGCTTGTTTTAAGAAAATCACATAGGCTTTTCAAACCACAATAAATCAAAACATGTAAAATATCCATAAATCAACATCATCAAATAGGCAAGAACACAATCAAGCCATAACGCATACATACACTCAAAGTGATCATCTTTAGCATGTTAAAATACATTATGAATCAATCACACAAATCACCCAATAAATCAAGTACACCAAATAAGCAAAGAGGCATAATCATATCATGTTGGAACCAAATTGGTCAAAAAGTGTTTTTAATACAAAAACTCCCTAAGTGATTTTATGGTTTTGATGATAACAAAATGTATTAAGGTTTTTACAAAGGATAATCAATATGTATTAAGCTTGTACAATGTGTAACAATGCTGCCTAACTAAGTTTATTGAAGGAAGATTGCAGTCTGCGTTCAATAAGCTAGCTCATCACAATGTTGGCACTGGAATGGACACAAAAGTTCTGCGTCCAATGTTTTAGCAGAAGGAAGAATTCTGCGTCCAATGGTTGAGCAGAAGGAAGAGTTTTGCGTTCAATGTTTGAGCAGAAGGAAGAGTTCTGCGTCCAATGTTTGAGCAAAAGGATTAATGTTGTGCGTCCAATAATTCAGTACAAGGCACAAGGACAATTTCATACGTCCAATGATTCATGAGAAGGCATTGAAGACATAAGTCCAATGTTCAAGAATAACCATACGTCCAATGATCAGAATGCTTATAAGTCCAATGATCAGAACATAAGTCATAAGTCCAATGTTCATGATGTGTTCTTGACCAAGGTACAGAATGCTGATCGTCCAATGATAAGAACAAGGAAATACTGGCATAGTCCAATGTTTTTATGAGAAGCAGAATTGCAGTAAGAGTCCAATGATTTTCAAAGGAACAGATTCAGTGAGCGTCCAATGCATATGAAGGACAAAAGTCCAATGTTCAGCATGAGCAAGAGTGCAACTCTGCGTCCAATGAAACTGAACAAACAAAAGAACTGCTCTGCGTCCAATGAAATTAGAGTGACAAAGGTATTGTTCTGCGTCCAATAAATAAGAAGGACATCAATCAAGTGTCATACGACCAATGAAGCAGATTGACAAAGGTACATCAAACAACTGTTCTGCGTCCAATAAAGCAGAAGAACAAATGTACAACAATCAACTCTGCGTTCAATGGAACTATAAGGAAATGGCAAAAGTCCAATAACCAGAATGAGGCAATACGTCCAATGTTGCTTTGCAACTAATCATCAGAATGGTAAGCATAAAGATGTGTCCAATGATTGAATGAATATCATATGTAATTGGTAAGTACCAGGTATGCGTCCAATGATTTCTACATGCTGCGTCCAATACGCAGAATCCATAAACTTGCTATTTATTGCTCGTGCATTTAATATAGAACATATTTATTGAGCAAATGATTTGAAATAAATAGCTGTATGCAATGCTTTCTGTACAACCATTGTCAACGTTTTTGAATGTACTTTTGAAAAGCATAAAGCACTGTGGAAAGTGTACTAAGAGAGAGAATGTACTTTTTACTACTCTGTATATCTCTGAACACATCTTTCTACTTTACACAGTGTATTCTCTCTGTCTCGATAAGATATTACTATTAACCACTGTACAATTGAGACTTTGAGTATAGGTTGCTTCTGATTAAGGAGAAAGAAACGCAGACATGCTTACTGAAGTAGATCTCCTCAGAACAACGGGAAAATAACATTTAATGCTATTAGAGAACGGTAATATTTATGAAGGCTGAAGCTGAGCTATTCGAAGAACAAGTCTGAAACTTCATCAAAGCCTATAAATACCGTGAACAAGAAGAAGAATACAAGACACTGAGGATAAGGAAAAGAAAAAGAAAGAGCTGAACCGGTGTGCTTATACTCAGTATAGAAAGTCTTGTATATTTGTCTTTCTTCTTGTAAAAGAGAGTTTGCTTAACTCTCGAAGTGCTTTAGATTTCATATCCTCACTTGTGTGAGTTAGACAGCACTTGAATCAAAAACACTCTGCTGAGTCGTTTAGCCTGAAGAGGCTGTGTTCAAAGAATACTTGGGTTTTAGCCTGGAGAGGCTGTGTGCAAAGAATACTTGGGTTTTAGCCTGAAGAGGCTGTGTGCAAAGAATACTTGTGCCTATCTGGTTTGATAGTGAAATCTCTCTAGTTTGAGGGGACTGGACGTAGCTCTTAGGAAAGGGTGAACCAGTATAAAAACTTGTGTTATTTCTTCCTTCCCTTATCTCTTATTATATCTGTGCTTATTACTAACCAAGGGGATTGAATTGATTTTGTTTAAACAAGTTTTTCATACACCTTAAATCGCACAAAGAAAACAATGTTTTAAACTAAGAGGGAAGCCTCAGCGTCCAATCTTTTGTGCGTCCAATGTTTTAGCACTCTGTGCGTCCAATATTTCAGAAAACACTGTGCGTCCATTATTTGAACTAAGCTGTGCGTCCAACGTTTTTAACAGCCAGCGTCCAACTTTTGCGAAAAGTTTTAAAAGCTTAGAAACACAATTCAACCCCCCCTTCTTGTGTTTCATCTTGTTACCTACATCATACAACATACATACACTCAAAAGAACCATTTTTAGCAATTAAGCACATCAAGAGCAATAGCATCATTCTCTAATTTATTAAGCAAGCATTAAGCATACAAGCCACTTCCAACAACATATAAATTTTCCCAAGAATCCACCAAATTCGAAATTTACTTTTTATCACCCCAAGTATCATACTTTGAAAACCTCAAGATATAGATTTCTAAAAATATATTTTACTAAGAGCATGATTTCTCATTCAACAACCATCCCAACTTATTGAGAAAATCTTCTTACCTCTTGAAGCAAATGAAAAAGGACTAACCACCAAAGTCACATTCACCCAACACCAACACCAAGTGGCCTCCTTGAAGCCTTAATATTTCAACACTTAGAAAAATAACCTTACACAAAATACACCAAAAATAAAACCATAAAATTCAAGTTTTATGAAAACTATCAAACCCTAAAGAGTAGAAATTTGAGTAGAGCAATACTTACTCAAATCTTGAAGCAAAATAGATCCAAGGTAGTTTTCAAGCTTGTAGGTTCCAATGGAGTGAACATAAACCAAGAAAAAGCTCACTTTTAGTGAAATGAAGAACAGAAGATTTCATGGAAAAATGAAAGTGGTGGAAATGAAAAAATGAAAGAAGTTTATGGATTAGAACGATGATCCAAACCTTTTTTGTGAAGCTTGGATAGCCAAAATCTCAACAAAATTTAGCATTTTGGTGTGTAAGAAAAACTTGGGAATGGAGAGAAAAATGGAGTTTGGAAAGCTTGAAGAAGATGAAGTGTGAAAAAGTGAATCTTGTCTCTCCTTTCTCCCTAGTAAATCTCGGCTGAGCACAAAGAGGAATGGAGAAGGTATGGACTTGCATGCTTTTGGTGGTTGGGAGCCATACTTCACTCGTCTAATTTAAAAAAATTCAAAATTAAACCCATTTGACCCAATTGACTTTTGAAATATTTTTGAGAGTGAATATGGCCCCCTTGTTCGCCCAGTTCGGACCAAAAAATTGGTGGGATTAAGTCCCATCAATTTAATCAGTAGTTCAAAGTAGAAAAAACGCGTAGTTTTCGTAGTCCTTTTTAAATAAATATTTTTCTAAAATGGGTAAAATCATGAGAATTCAATTTTATGATTTGAATATGTTATAGAAAAATTTAGAAACCCAAAACTAAATTTTTGGACTATTTTTCATGTCCCGATTGTGCCCGGTTTATCCATAAAACTCCAAACGCGGGTAAAATAAAGTTTTTCTGAAAAATTTTAAGAAAAATTCTAAAAATCACAAATATTATAAAAATAACTTTTGGTTTATTAAAATATTATTTTGTAGTAAAAATGACCTCTAGAAAAATATTGGACTCTATCCCCGCATCAGGAGAGAATGCGGTTCCCGCAAAAACTCAGTTTTGCGAACTTAGCTACTTTTGACTCTTCTAAAATAAATCTAAGATGTTAATATCATTATTCTCATCCAAAGATCTAAACATCATTAATTAAATAATTTTAATTAATTTAAAGCAGATTAAAAGTCAATAAAAACTATATAAAAATGAGGTGTTACATTCTCTCTTTTCATCCTTTGGAGTTCTTAGTTTTTCTCTTGGTGTTCTTGGTTCTTCAAGCCTAGTTCTTCCAAGATTTGTGGCAAAGATAAGTGGAACCTCTTGCAAATTACTTTGAGAAGTATGAGTTTGATTCTTGTTTGTGTTTGAATTGTTTGTTTGTGTTTTTATAACTTTTATTTATTTAAATATGCTTTATAATTGTTTTAGCTTTAATTTAATTGTTTTATGCTATTTAATAATCGTAGTGTTATATTGCCTAAATTTTATTAAAATTTCGTGGAGATAAGATGGCTATGGCAAAATTATTCTTGAACCTTGTAAACATATCATTTATAATGGCAAATTTTAGAATACCGTAAATATAATTTTACCGCAAAGAAAATACAATTTATTCTTTTGTGAAAACCCCAATATTGTCTATCATTGATATACAAGGTGATCGTTAAGATAAATAGTTTATCAATATGGGTCTGTCTAGGAAAGACAGAGACCATTGAAGGGGATATTGAAGTCCGTCTCTCTTTCCTGGAAACTATATTGATACATTGTTTGGGGAATTCTTAACCTAGGGACCCGGTATATATATGACAGATAAATTAGGAAAGAAGTGATTTCTTAATAACGTATATATAAATGGATTGGAATGGATAAAAGAGTATAATGGTAATGGATTCTCGGTGAATCCTACAGCTATAATATCTATTGGAATTTAATATAACGGTAATGGATTCTCAGTGAACTCTACTGCTATATTGACTGTGGAAAATCTCGAGTTGGTATCCAATTTGTGTGTGTATATATAATTAACTTAGTTTAATTTTCAATGTCTACGACAGTCAAAATTAGTGAGGTAGGCTTCCAATGAGCCTTTTTTCCTGGAAAATAACTAGTGCTTAAGTATTTCAGTAAAGAAATAGTGATTTCATTCACTTAGTCTATATGAAATACGTTTTGGTTCTACAGTTACTTGTGATTCTGTGTTTTACCTGAGATATGTGATTTGGTATTCTTATATGAGAAACGTGGTTTTGTGTTTACTTGTGATTCTGTGTTTTTTAGAAAGTTAAGTCGCAAGTTGGTGTCTGTGGTAAGTAAAATCTCTCAGAGTAGCGGGCTGAATGCTCGTGGCTGTGTGCCAAAATTCCCAAAGTAAAATCTCCTTGAGTAACGAGTGACTTACTCGTGGGTGTGTCCCGAATATAAGTGGTAAAGTCTCTAGGAGCAACGGGTTCTTTTCTCATGGATGTGTCCTGAAATTACGTCGTAAAATCTCTCGGGGAAGTGGGTTCTTTTACTCATGGGTGTGTCCCGAAATTATTAAGTAAAATCCCCAGGAGTAGCAGGCAGGACGCTCGTGGGTGTGTCCCAAAAGTTTAGAAAGTCTTGTGTGAAAGTACCATACTTGTTTGATAAGTCCTTGAGATATATTACCATGTGAAATTCTCTGTTTATGATATTGAATGATTCATTTGTTGTGTGCAGTATGTCTGCTATATGTTGTTTATTTGTTCTTAACATATGAATTGGGTGACATATGATATGTGTTGTGTTGTGCTTGTACTTTACTTATTACTTTGTTTAGAGTTTCACCATTGCCTGCTTTGTTGTGTTGATGCATGACCGAGTAGATAAGTTACCCAAGAAGTGGGCTAACTCTTAGAAGAAGGATCTGAAGGAAGGATGTTGCAGTATAAATGGATAGAAATTTCAAGAAGAATAGATAGTTACTATATTATTTAGGTAGAGGTTTAGAGACTAGACTGGCACAGATGTTCACTGTATCATTTTCAATCTTTCCTTGTAAAAATTCTGATGTTTATATGAAATGAGATTACATTCATGCAAGTTTTGTTTAGGCTTCCGCACTTAAAAACCTTTTTGAAAAGAATTAAGACTTATTCTCCATCATTCTCTGTTTAAAAGGCGAAAAAAATTACACACATTTTCAGAGAAGGAATGTTGAGTTTTTGCCAAATATTTTCTAAGTTATTTTTGAAATTCTTGGTAACTATGGTGTAATATCCTTTTCAGAGAAAGGGTGTTACACGACTTGTGCATGAAGGTTTATTAAAGTGTGTTGGCATTGGAGAGGTTAATTTGTAGACATCTAATGGTACTCAGTTAACTCTCAAGTGCATGAAGCATGTTCCAGGCATTTGATTAAATTTGATTTTAGCGGCTAAGCTATGTGATGAAGGTTATGACAACTTGTTCTCACTGGATACTTGGAAACTCACCAACGGTTCTATGGTTGTTGCTAGAGGTATGAAGTTGTTTACCCTTTACGTGGCACATGCAAAAATAATTAAAAATGTTCCTGTAATGGAGCCAGTTGATAAGGTTGTTGTGTCACATGAGTGAGAAAGATATGGTTGAACTAGCCAAACAGAATGTGTTGTCTGACATGAGAAATATACATTTGCAGAAGTGTGATGATTGTTATGTTGGGAAGAAAAATAGAGTTTCTTTCGAGAACCACACACCTACCAGAAGATCAAAAATTCTTGATTTGGTGCATTCTAATCTATGTGGCCCTATGCAGATGAGATCTATTGGTGGCAGTGCATATTTTGTGTCGTTCGTTGATGACCATTCAAGAAAGACTTGGGTTTACACCTTAAAGAGTAAAGATGCTGTTTTGAGTGTGTTTAAGCAATTTAAGGCCACAGTTAAACGTGAAACTGGGAAGAAGTTGAGATGCATACACCACAAGTAATGGTGATGAATACTCATGAGCTTTTGATGCTTATTGTAGAGAACGAGGGATTAGACGTCAAAAGACTTTACAGCTGAATGGTGTTGTCCAGAAGATGAACACAGTATTGGTTGAAAGAATTAGATGTTTGCTTTCACAAGCAGAGCTTCCACAATCGTTTTGGGGGGAAGCATTGAGTGCGGTTCTTCATGTCCTAAATCTTTCACCATGTGTGTCCTTGCAACATGAAGTACTAGAGATGCTATGGTCAGGGAAAAATGTTTCTTATGATCACCTACGTGTTTTCGGATGTAAAGCATTTGTGCAGGTTCCCACATATGGGAGATCTCAAGTGGATGGAAAGAGGAAACAATGTGTGTTTATTGGCTATGGTCTAGATGGGATTGGTTAAAGGTTTTATGATCATGTTGTAAAGAAACTCATCAGAGGTTGTGATGCTGAGTTCGTGGAAGACCGGCGGTTGAGAGCCATTGACAAGGAAGAGATTTTAGTGCTCAGTGTCAATGCCAGTGTGGATGTTTCTTTTGAGCCTAGACCAAAATCAGACAGAGTTGAGGTTTCTGATCAGCCAAACAGACTTGATGTTGATGGTGCTGCTTTGATGAGTGATGATGGAAAGCCTGTATTTGCTAGAGATATAGATGACATATTGATGAAACCCCAATCAAGGAAGAAGTTAAGACTTGCAATAGAGTTGTCGAGAAGGTGACACTTGGCCCCACTTGAGTCGTGAGGGAGAGATATGTTGGGTGGGTCCCTCCTCAAGTGGGAGCCCACACCAACTTAAATGATTTTAAGAGAGGAAATAAAGAAAAGGTTTGTGTGTGTGCAAAGTTGTGAATGGGCCATAGCCCACTAGGTTAGTTTAAGGGAGCAATTCCCTTTATGAAATTGGTGACATTGTGTGCAATGTGAAGCAGTGCAACATCCTTTCTCCAAAAAGGATATTACACCATAGTAACCAAAAGTTTCGCAAAGACTTAGAAAATATTTGATAAAAGTTGGTAATACTTCTCTATAATTCGGATAAATTTTTTCTCTTTTCCTAAAGAAGATGAGAAGGATGGGAAATAAATCCCTTAAAGATTTTCTTTTTGCAAATGTTTTATGTAAGAAATAAAACATAGCTTAATACTTAAAAATTCCTCATCTCATATATGAAATCATTAGAGTTTACAACAGAGGTTTATACAGTGAATACTGAGCCAGTCAAGTCTTTAGACCTCTACCCAATCTAAAGTAGTAAATATAGGTTCTTCTCGTAATCTCTATCAAACTATCCAACTTCTTTCTTCAGATCCTTCTTCTAAGAGCTAACCCACTTCTAGGGCAAACTATCTACTCCGTCATGCATCAACACAACAGAACAGGCAAGGGTGAAACTCTGAACAAGGTAATAAGCAAAGTACAAACACAAGCAAAGCATAGATTATGTATCAATCAATTCACACCGCAAGACACATATATAACCAGGATAACAGATAAATCAATTTGCACACCAATCAATCAATCAGAACAATCAAGGCTTATAAACAGATCTCGTTTAAGCAGAACTTACCTTTGTGTTGCAATCCCATACTCATTTCACAAAACACAATCTTCTTAACTACACATATAATATATATGCATGACACACCAATATCTCTCTAATTACACCGGTGTATTGCTCCCAGGGAGACTTATCCAACCTCACATCATAGAGCGATCGGCTGCAATAAACTTAACAGCATAAACAGGGAATCCCTTCAGGACCCCTGAAGATACTTCGGAAATACTGCATTTAAAACTTAATACTAAATCCTAAATAGATCTGCCAGTCAGATTTATCCAAGTCGGGTATACGATTCGTCTCGGCTCAGGGGGATTCACCTACAAGGCCATTGAGACTTTCGAAACCCGGATAATCCCAGTAGACAATTATAGTCCAACAGAACCTATTTACAACCCCGTTCTCTCGAAGGTTGTATGCTCATCATCTATAATGCAAATGCTCATCTTAGATTTGCAAACCATTTTCTCTTGAAATCTCTATCTCTGTAAAACTCTCTCTGTTTTACTGTAACTTCTCTTTCTCAAAAATCTCAGAATCTCTTAAAAAAACTCTTTGTAAGAAATAAACCAAATCCTTTTATGGACAGACCACTAGTATAAGTAGACAACTGTTTATAAGTCACTGTTTCTCATAAAAACTCTCTCTTCACTGTATACCTTAAAAAAATCATAAAACTCTTGTCTCGTTTTACTGCTTTTTACGAACTAATTCATTATCTCGGCTTTATTTATTTTAAGTTGCTCAACTGAGTGAATCGGTATAAAAAGACTTATTAACTGTATTACAAGAAGATCAAAACGGGGCATAACCACCTAGGATTGATCAAGAGAGAAGAGATTAACAATATTTAAACTTACGACTACTTTTTGTTTAGTAACCGTCTGTTTTCACGTTTTAATAACTTTTTAGAAATGGAATAATTACTCGGAGGTTGAGCCGACAGCGGTAATCAGTGTCCAGCTTTCTTGAAAATTTAATACACTTAGTGATCGAAAATGAGCTGATTAATCACGGCTTAGTTTATTTTTGAAGATGAAAAGATTACACGATGCCTGAGACATCTTTGGTAATCAGTTTTCCACTGTAAAATCGTTCCTACGTACTAAGTGAACGTTGTCAATTTATCTCTCTTCGGAAATACTTAAACTCCAATTATCTTCTAGGAAAAAGACCCGTTGAAAGCCTATCTCACTAATTTTCACTGCCATAGACATTGAAAATTAAACTGAGTTATGTGCATACATATACAGATTGGATACCCACTCGATATTTTCCACTAATAATATAACAATAAAATTCACCGAGAATCCATTACCGTTACATTATATTCCGACAGATGCTATAACAGTAGAATTCACCGAGAATCCATTACTGTTACACTCTTTTATCCGACAAATGCTATAACAGTAGGATTCACCGGGAATCCATTACTGTGACACTCTTTTATCCAATCCAATCTATTTATATATATGGTATTAAGAAATTACTTCTTTCCCTATCTAATCTTGTCACGTATATACCAGGTTTCTTCTGTTAAGATTTCCCCAAACAGCGTATCAGTACAGATCCCAGGCCAGAGTGAGACGGACTGCTTTAGTCCCTTCGAAGGTCTCACTTCCTTTCTAGACAGATCCATACTGATAAACCATCTATCTTAACCATCACCTTGTATATAAATAACAGATAATAATGAGGTTTTTATAAACAATAATTTGTATTTCCTTTGCGGTAAAATTGTGTTTGCAGTAGTATAAAATTCGCCATTATAACGGTATGTTTACAAAAGCTCAAAAATGATTTTGACATAACCTCTCTACTCACATGGTTCTAAGACTAAAATTGGGCATTATAACTCTACAATTCATAAACAGCACAAAACAATTAAAATAAGACTATAAAACAATCATAAAGCATATAAAAGCTATAAACACCAAAGCAAGCAATTCAAACATAAACAAGAATCAAACACTCATACTTCACAAATTACTTTGAAAGATTAACCCCTTACCTTGGCCTTAAGATGATGAAGAACAACCAAGAACATCAAGAACACAAAGTAAGAAAATTTATGAGAAAAGAGAGAAAAGTGTTTGTCTTCTTGATTTCCACTTGTGATGAGTGAAAATTTATGAAGCCAAGGGGGTCTATTTATAGGTGAGGGGCGGCCAAGGCTTGGGGAGGAAGAGGGTATTAAAAATTTGTGAGGTCATGCACCTTTTCCTTGATTATGTCATAAACCCTAATTAATTAAATCAATCTTTTTCCTAATTGGTTTAGGCTTATGACTAAGCCTTATGACTCATATGAAAAAAACTCATCCAAGGGCCCTAAACAAGAGTGGATGTCGACCAAATGAGGGGGAAAGAGGGCCATTGGATTGCTTGGACAAAAACCTAAGGTTTAGGTAGTTTTAAGTGGGAACTAAGGGCAAAATGGTCTTTTTACTTGCCCATTTTACTATTCAAGGCCATCATGATGTTCCCCACTCTTAGATACTTCTCAGAATTGTATTTGAACCCCTCAAAGTTCCTAAGTTCCTATATCATACCCATTATACCTCTATTCGTCCCAATTCGGCTTATTCCGTAATTAAGAGTCAGAATAGTCTTTTTACTAATCTAATACTCAAAAATAAATTAGACTAGTAAGAATCAATGAGAAATCTTAAGAATAACACATAAAAGTATTATGGAAGAGTTTTGGGAATTTTATGGTAAGGGTAAGCCTTATAGTTTGTAAAAACAACGAAAAATGGACGCGCCGTTAGTGTAAAATAGCAATGTTTCAGAAAATTCCAGAAAAATTCTAGAAAATTTGCAAATTAAATTTAATTACTAGTGGTCTCTCTTAAAATTTGATTTTGAGCCCTCATTGTTCGACATAAATCGATTTTGGACCAGAAACCTCTGCTTTCCGTAATTTACAAGTGTCTGAAAAGTAGCGTTTTGATCCGTTTTTCAGAAAATTATGAAATAATTTCCAAAAATACTAAAAAATATAAAAACATGATTCAGCTACTCAAAATCTTTTTCTGACTTTAAATCGGTCTCTGAATCAAGGTTTTATGCTTTCCGCGAATAACAGGGTCAAAACGGTAATTTCAAAAGTTTTCCAAAAATTCTAAGAAAATTCCAGAAAATCAAAAATATTAAAAGAACCAACTTTTGTGAAGGAAGTTTGTTTGAAAAATTTGTTTAACATATTTGTGTTATTAAAACCTTTTTCCGTCAGTAACGTAAATACGAATGTCAAACAGTAAGGGAAAAGTTACTGTTTCAATGAAATAATTTCATAAGTATTTTAAAACCTTCATTATAAGTCTAAAATAATTTTTTTATAACTTAGATCATACCAGATTATTTAAAACAGACATACAGAAAACAGAAGTCTATAGAAACTTAACTATTGTCACTATTCATACTGTAATACTTAACCAAAACTAGTTATTCTATTTTTCTTAGGTTCCTATCGAGTCTTTGTAATTCCTATCTCATCTATTTATCTATCTCTGGTATATATTCCTTTCCTAACTAACAGATTACAGAGTTCTATCTACAAGGGACTAAAACCGTAATTTCTTTATTTCTTCCTCTTAAAATCCAAACTTAATTCCTAAAACCTTTATATGTCCTCAAACTAATATATCTTCCCTTAAATACTTTTTGGAAGTGTTGTATGAATTTTTCAAATTCATGTATCGTTTATCCTAATAATCAGAATGTCCGTATATAATTTCCTAACTTCTGTATTTAGCTCTAAGCTACTAAGTTTTTGTTCAAAAAACTTCAAGGTAGTTCTAATCTTTAGAAATTAACACTTTGTCTTATAAGTGAAAATTTCAAGATGTTACAAGCGGCACAGTGCAGTGGCGCACAAATTGAAGGGCGAACAACATGAAAATACGAGAAGAAGAAAAAGGGAGTCTCTCAATAGATGATTTGGTAGATCTATTTTGGCTGAAATTTCACTGAGTTATTTCTGTTGAAGAGCTCTTTATTTTGGTATATTTTGTTGGTAGTTTTGCCTTTTCTATTTTTAGTGCCAGTACCCATTGTTGGGTTTTATTTTGTTGATTTCCATTGGGTTGGTGATGGTTTTGATGCTCTGTTGATCCCTATTATTGATAGGAAGACTTTGTTGGGGTACCCTTTTTTTTTATAGTGGAAGATTTCTGTAGTACGTCCCATGATTTTTTACTCTCTCACATTGGGGGAGGTTTTTCCATGTTAAAATTTACGGTGTCCTTATTTTATTTTTCTACTCTTTTTATTGCTTTTATTATTAGATTTGGTTTTGCTTGGTTTATTTTGTGGTTAGGTTCTCACAAGAAGGGAGAGTAATTGAACTCTTAATATATATTCCGCTGTGTACTCTGATCCCAACAGTTTGTGGTCGCTGCTGTTGTTGGATTATTGTGATTCGATTATTACTTGTGAGAAGAACTGTACCCCGGCTGTAATCGCTGCTGTTTCTAAATTTCTGTGAGACCGAGTCTTTCTCACATGTGATAAGAACTACATCCTGGCTATGACCGTTGCTGTTTCTGATTATATGCGAGCCCAGAATTTTCATACCTGTGTTTCCTCTCACACTTCTATTGTGAACTCGTTGAACACCAATACATACCTAATGACTTTACAATTCTTTTCTTGCCAAATAAAAAATATGGCTTAAATCCATTTTTAGTCTCTCATTTTTCACTGATGTCTGTTTTTAGTCCCTCATTTTTTAAACGTGTCTTTTTAATCCCTCATTTTTTTAAATGGTCTCTTTTAGTCCTTCGGGCCATATTTTAAATTCGAAAAGTATCTTTTAAATTTATACTTTAACCCCTCCCGAGCCTGATGCTCACTTTAACCTGTTTTTTTCGTTCTCCTCCCCCTCCACTGATGCATTGTGCCCCCCCATCCCCGCACGGCCAAGGGAGGAGCTCCGCGCAGCCAAGGGAGGCTGCGCACAATGGCGAGAAGGGAGGTAGCCACCGCAATCGCACAGGCAGGAGAACGAGAGAGATGTCGCATCTCGTGGTAGCTTCAAGGGAGGACGTTGGAACTACTCCTAGAGGGGATGGGGGGCCGCGGTGCATCAGTGGAGGGGGAGGAGAACGAAAAAATGGGTTAATGTGAGCATCAAGCTTGGAAGGGGTCAAAGTATAAATTTAAAAGATACTTTTCGAATTTAAAATATGACCCGAGGGACTAAAAGAGACCATTTTTAAAGATGAGGGACTAAAAAGACGCGTTTTAAAAATGAGGGACTAAAAACAGACCTCAGTGAGAAATAAGGGACTAAAAACATATTTAAGCCAACAAATATTTAAAACTATTGTTCACTTTTAATTGATTTTTGTAGTGCTATAGTGTTGTAAAAATATGATCTTTAGAAGTGTATTTTGAAGCATGGAGTGTGAGAGATATTTCCATCTGGGATGGGATATCAAATTATTGGATATATCATCACGCATGAGCCGGTCATAACCTTCCGGGAAGGGATGACAGTATACATTTTATTCTAGGAATAGGATGAGAGATATTTCCATCTGGGATGGGATATCAAATTATCATTATGCATGAGTCAGTCATCACTTTTCGGAAATAGATGACAGTGCAAGATACCTCTATTCGGGATTGGATATCGTATTATTGAAAATATTCACATTTGGGACGAGATATTAAATTCTTCAACATATCCACATTTGGGATGGAATATAAAGTATCTCCATCAGGGATGGAGAAGGCAGTGGGACACCATTACACGGATATGAGCTCATAGACTTTATAGTGAATCATGGATTCACACAGGTTCTGGGAACCAAAGAGATTAATGAGTGAACCTAGGATTCACACCAGTTATGGGAACCAAAGAGTTGAGTTAAGTGATTCAAGGAATCATCGAGTTGTGTTACATTGCATCGAGTTGTGTTACATTGCATAAGTGGATGTCTGGTTTCTTGATAATTAATTTATGTGGAGTGAATGATTTCTACTTGCTTTAAAAGGATATATTTATGATTAAATGTTGTGGGTACCATGATTGACTTTTCCAGTCACTGCACCGGTTGAGAACAACACTATTTGTGAAAACCTTTTTGAACTTGTTTTATTCACTGAGTTATATCTCACTAAAAGTGTTGTTTTCAGAGTACGAGGACAATATCACTAAGACCTAAGAGGCTTGAAGACTTAGTTATTTTCTTTAGTTATTTTTCCAAGCTAGGTTAGTAATTTTGCAAATAAGGGTCGGGGTCGTGTGTGCCCATATATGGTTACATATTTATCGTTTGTTTTATCATTAAATTCCTAGAGTTTGAGTTAAATAATTTTATTTAGGTAAGGATTTATTATTAACAATATTTTATTATTTTGATTTATTATTTTAGGCCATCTTATTTTGTGAAATTTTGGTTTTGCTATATTTTATATCAAACTTTAGTATGGGTTACTATTGTAACAAAGGGCGTTACATGCCAAGTCAACACATGAGTTGAATAGTCAAATTGGATTGACCCGCTTCTGGAAGGCTTCTTAATGGTTATGCTAGTGTCATAAGCCCTTCCTAAGGTAGTCATAGTAGAGCATGTAATTAGACTTGAAGTCATTGTGATCCCTACATGAGGAGTCGTATACTTTGAGACTATATCGAACGTCACGCCGTAACAGGGTAATTATAGAGGTAGTTCTTACGTATGCCACGAATCATGTGCAGGGGTGTGAGTTATGCAGAGAGGATTCATCCCTCATACATAACAGGGGTAGTGTTCTAGACCACTCAATGGAGTGAGATGTGGTTAAGTGGTTGGCCAACTCAGCACTGGGACAATATGTGATATTGGAACAAGTGGGAGTACATTTTCTTTAGGATCGAGAAACCATGATTGGACATAATGAGAATGATACACTTTATGCCTCATGTCCAGTCAGGACGGAAGGATGAAGGGACTAAGGCTTTACGGTTATTATAGTTACAGAAGGTTAAGTCTAATCATTGATCATTTCATAGATTGGGCAGCAATGATGCATGCTAGATGTTGCTCATTGTTTATAATAATTAAGGTTTAATTAATACGTTGATTTTATTGAGTATTAATTATTATTGCCAACTCTATGGAAGCCTATAGGGTCACATGCTTAAAGTGATATAACTTGAGAGATTTATTTAACTAAGGAGCAACGTCTAATTAAATAAGATTTAATTAGAGATTGATTAATTAAATGTTAAGAGGTTAACTAATTAAATGAGATTTAATTCGAGGCTGATTAATTAAATATGATTTTAATTAATTAAGAGGAGAAATTAATTAAATGTGATTTAATTAATTCAAAGGTCTTATGGGATAATGATTTAATTAGATAAGATTTAATTAAAACTAATCCTACATAGTATGACCTAATGTGGGTGCATGGTAGAGTAAGTGGATAAACCCTAACTGGTATTATAAAATACCAGCTGGGGTGCCTCCCTTAGTAGTCTTTATAAACACATTACAAGCTTAAACAATAGCCACCACTCTAGCTCCTACATTCGGCTAGCATCACTCTAGTTGACATCACTTCCGTGGACTGAGTAGAGGTGCCCTACCATTAGAGCACTTGGTGATCAACCTCCACTCATCATCACTATGGTATCTATCTTTGCTCTGTCATTCATTGTGTGTTATTGTGATTTTGGCACGGGGTTTTCTGTCAATGAGTTGCCTTCTGAAGTAGAAAAATTTAAAATTTACCCCATTGAACCACCAACATTGGTATCATAGCCTGACTTTTTTAACCATTGGATCCGAGTGAAGTATTGCCTCGATTTGATTACATGTATTGTTTGTTGATTGAGCATGATCAATAATTAAACATGCATGCTAATCAAAAGAATGGTAATTTAAGTTTATGTTCTCTATATGAAAAAGTTTATATTTTTGGACATAATCGATTGTGGATGTTGATTTGGACGATCATAAGAGTTTTAATCACTGTCTCTGTGTTTGTTAGACGTCCAAAAGTGTTTTGGATATTTGTTTGGGTGAAAGGGATGTTCAAATCACATTTTTGGACCTAAAAATTGTTTTCTAGTCACTGAGCACGACCTTGTTTGTCGAACAGCACAGCCGTGCATTTGGAAACATACTTGAGAACACTGCTGCTACGACTAACACAGCCTTACTCATCGGATGAGATGGGCATGCTGCTGTGTTTCATGGCCGTGCTCAACTCTGGTTTCTAGAATGAGTACGGTTGTGCAACAATGCAGCAGGGACCATTTTTTGCCCGATGAACACTGTTTTGATGCGATCGCGGATAATAAAAAGTGTTATTTGTATTATCAAAAGTGCAAATATTTGAATTTGAATATTTGAATTTTAAATTTAATTGGTAAATTAGTTATTGTAGTAGAATTTTAATTATTTAAATAAGTGGCTGCCTACTGTATCTTATTTAATTTTACTTGGTAGCATGTGGGCTGTTTTGCTTGTAATTTAAATACGGTCTACGCCATGACTTATTTTATGCCTTTTTTCTAAGACGCCATAATTAAAAAAAAATTTGTGACAAACATCGAGGCCGAAGCCCAAAAGGAAAACAAATTACACTATAACACGACTAGGGAATGCAATCCCTCTAATGTCATCATAAAGCAACTGCTGAACATCCCTTGGAGGCATCTCCATCTCCACCAAGCGATCATGCTCCTTTTCTTGCCATGTTGACAACTTGTTAGCACACCCGTTAGCTTCACAGTAGACGTAATTACCTATAGGTTTTTTATACGTACGCACTACATGATAGATTCTAATTTATTTATATGTTTGTACCCGCTGCATGTGATTGTCGGGACTTAATTAATTATTTGATTTATTAATAAATACATGATTGATGTGTTGTTCCACATACTATGTTACGATTGATAACATATTGTGTGCTTTTATTTAATTATTTATTTATTATATTATGTAATTAAATGAGAGGATGCATGGAGATAGAAACGCTTGTATGAGATACTAAGCGCGATGAGATAACTTTAACAAAATCCCCTCTATGAAAATAATAAGTCCTTAATGCCTTCCGGTGCGGGGTACTCGTCAATGCCAAAATAATTTCAGTAGTGGATCAACCAAAGCTAGGCACCTCATTTTATTTTGGTGAGGCGCGATAGGATAATTGCAATATCTGCTTACTCATAGTTGGGTCAGACTTATATAAGCGAATCCAATAGGATTGGAATGGCTTAGAGGAAAAATTAAGGCTTGGCCATCAACTTATAAGATAAGTTGGAATAAGTTTTTATTCACCCAACGGATTCAAGAGTCTATAAGATAGATTGAAAAGAGTTTGCTACCTAACTAGCCAAGTTCTGGGCATATTCGCCAAAACTGACTTAGGATAAGGAGAAATATGAATCTTGGCCTACTATAAGAATCTTCCAACGGGATTCTTCGAATCATTAATTGAGGGTTGTTGGTTTGAAAAAAGTAGTGGGAGCATATTTAATAAATTCCTATTAAATATGTCTTAATCATGATACTAATAGTTTGCTTTATTTTCTGTAGTAACCATATCTGCACAATAAACAAACACCATGTCATTGCGATTTATCCTTGGGAATCCGGGAACAACTTCCTGAGCTAATAGATAAATTTGAGGATAGTCTTTAAGCAAGAGAGGAAGCTTTACGTTTTTGAGCAATCTATGCCTTAATCACTGTTGTGGGTGCCCCTAGAGTGGAGTGGGATGCTTTTATGAAGCATTTCAATGATGTTATAGATGTCTCATGCCTTATAGCAGCAACTATGACTCTTGAGCTGCAGAAGTAGGATGAGAACATGGAGGCATTTGATATTATCATTCATCTCATGACACTCTACTAAGAGCAGGCCAAGCACGAGTACTATGACGCTTCCAGAGCCCTATTCAACTGCAAGCTGGCAGAAGGGAGCCAATTGAGCCTCAAGTGCTCCAGATGATTGGGTATGTTGAGAACCTAGAAAGGTTGGGCTTTCCTCTGGGCCAAGAGTTGGCCATAGACTTAGTCCTACAATCGCTAGCAGATAGCTATAGTCGGCTCGTCATAAATTATTGCATGAACAAATTTGACAGGCCACTGCCAAAGTTGCAGGCATGTTGAGGACTGCTGAAAAGAACCTCAACAAAGGAAAGTAGAAGGTCATCATGATGGTCCAGAAAAGGAAGGGAAAACAAAAGTTTGGCAACAAGGGGAACAGTAAGGACAGTGATAACTCCAAGCCCAGACCTTTCGGCTTCAAGCCAAAAGGCGGGGTGATGAAGGCTAGCACTTACTTCCATTGCGATGAGACTGAACACTAGAAGAGGAACTGCCACAAGTACTCGAAGGAGAAGAAGGGAGGTGAGACCTCTGGATCAGGTATTTATGTTATAGATGTTCATTTGTCTACATCCTTATCCTGTGTATTGGATACCAGTTATGGATCTCACATTTGTATTAACAATGTGCAGGATCTCAAAAGGAGTAGGACATTGGATAAAGGCGAAGTCGAGCTACGCATTGGGAATGGAACAAGAGTTGTTGCATTAGCCGTAGGAACTTATGTTTTGACTTTATCTTCTGGCTAACTTTGGATCTGAATAATTGTTATTATGTTCCTCTGATTAGTAGAAACATTATTTTCATTTCTTGTTTGGACAAGTTGGGATTTACTATTATAAGAAAAGACCAAAGTCTTTCTATTTATAAAGGTGATGTTTTCTACGCGAGAGTGCTTATGTGAAATTGACTTTATATCCTAGTCCTCGATATGCCCATTTATAACATAAATATGAAGAGGGCCAAACCCAATGGTTTAAACCCCACCTACCTATGACATTGCTACTTAGGCCATATAGGTGAGAAACGCATTTCCAAACTCCACAAAGATGGACTTTTAGACTTATTTGATTTTGAATCATTTGACATATGCGAGTCTTGCCTAATGCAAAAGATGACTAAGACTCCATTCACCAGTCAAGGCGAGAGAGCTAGTAATCTTCTAGGCTTGATACATATCGATGTATGCAGGCCCCTAAGTATCAAGCAAGAGGGGGTTATTCCTACTTCACATTTACTGATGACTTCAGTAGACATGAGTTTGTGTATCTTATGAGACAGAAATCAGAATCCTTTGAAAAGTTAAAGGAATTCAGACATGAAGTCGAGAAATAACTTGACAGGAGTATTAAAGTCATCCGATCAAATCGTGGTGGTGAATACTTAAACCAAGAGTTTGATGACTATCTGAAGGAGCATAGAATCCTATCTCAGCTCACTCCTCCTGGAACACCACAATGGAATGTTATATCCAAGAGGAGGTATTAGACCTTGTTATTCATGGTACGATCGATGATGAGTCAATTAGACCTTTCTGACTCCTTCTGGAGACACGCACTGCTCCTTGCAGCTATTTACACTTAACCGTGTTCCATCAAAATCGATTCAGAATACATCATATGAGATGTGGACTGGGAGAAGACCCATTATATCTTTCTTAAGGGTTTGGGGTTGTAAGGCTTATGTGAAACGTCTCATTTTTTATAATATAGGACCCAAAACAAACATATGCACCTTTGTGGAGTATCCAATGGAAACCAAAGGATACTTACTCTATAATGCCTCTGAGGACAAAGTGTTTATTGCTCAGACTGAAGTGTTCCTTGAAAAGGATCACATCTCTATTGGAGACAGTGGAAGGACTACAGAATTTGGAGAAATCCAAGACACACAAAGTTCCAATTCACTTGTGATGGAACAAGAGCAGGTCCCACAAGATGTTATGGAAAGACCGCTGCTCGAGTTGCAATGTCCTTTCTCATAAAATGATATTGCAATGTGAAAAGATAATTTATGAAAATAGTTAAGTTATTGATTTTAATTTCAAAGAAGATAATTTTTATTGCTTTACTTGTTGTCCAAAAATGTGAATTAATTTTTTTATGCTAGAAAAGAGTTTATTAAAATGAAACTCTTAATTGAAAGCTTTAGCTTTTAAAGAAAACCAAATACAATGCGTACAAAAACATACCTCATATATATATATATATATATATATATATATATTCCTACTACACATCACATACAACGTTTGCCCGTACAAACTAGGATAAGCACACCATATATTCAAGAACTAAAGCAATAAAGTAAAAGTAAAGTGCAATTATAAATATTATACAGTCATCCAGAACAAAACTAAGCTATAGCCTAGCCCGTAAAGTCATCACTACCAAAAATATGGGATCCTGACTGCATCAGTCCGAAGTACCCAAGCAAAACCCTCATCTGACTGGGCTTGCTGTAGGACATCTACAACATCGGTTCCTCTGAACCCTGTCTTTGGTTGTCCTGCTTCCTGTGGCCCTGATTCTTGCCTCGCATCTCTGGTTCCTCTCCAGCGTTCTCTCAACTCGTGGATGGGCATCTACACGTCCGGTACCAAACTTCCTTCCACCCACCTTTGCGGTCCTCCTGACATAGTCTCCATGGACATTATATTCCCAGCATAAGTCCCCCACTAGGTATGCAGGTTAATCACCCACCTGCTACCCTCTTCCTCCCCGGGTGAATCATCTTCCAAAGACCACAAAATATATAGGCAAATGTGAAAAACACTCTTTTGCAAGTTATATAGATATCACAAAGAACAAATATAAATTAAGAAAATAAGAAGGAATCATGCTTAGTTACTATTTTATAGCACATATCATGCATGTCACTTCTATTTCCCTCTCAACACCGGTGTAATGCTCCATGGAGACTTTTCTCTTCCTCAACAACATTTGAGCGATAAGCTGTAGCATAAACTTAACATAATAAACGAAGCTGTCCCCTTTTTCATGGACTTGGAAATTGACTGTCCTTTCTCTTGGACCTGGTTATTATAATTATTCAGTAAAGCCACATTTAAAGTTTACTACCATATCATAAATAGGTTAGCCAGTCAGATGTATCCAAGCTGGGTATTCTACTCATCTCGGCTAGCTGGGATCCACCACATGGTCATTGAGACTTCTGAAACCTGGCTTCAACCATGACAATCCTAGGTTGTAAGCTTGTCTCTCACGTCACAACCCTCTCTGGGTATGACCATTTGGCAAACCCAAAATCTATTTATGCAAATGCCACTACATATTGCACATACACACAATCAACCACAATCAATTATTTCTCTTTGTTACCTCGTGTAACATTTAACACATGATTTTATCTCTTAGTCATTTTATGAATTCTCTTCTCATTGTTACCTCTTGTAACATCAACACATAACCTTCTATCTTGGTTTTGTAATACTCATTTTTTTTTATTCTCTCAATCAAAAATCTCTTTCTCTATTATTTAATTCTCTTAGTCATCTTAAAAATTCACTTCTCATTTGTTATCTCTACCAAAATAATATATAGTTTTCTCTTTGGTTATCTCAACCAAAATATATTTCTGTTTTACAAAACTGTTTTATTGTATATACCATTTTTACTTCAAAAATTGAAATAAAATACTTAGTCTATGGTAAATTCAAAATAAATATTTTTCCCTTAAAAAGACATTGATTTATGAGTCTTTAAGCATAAATTTTACAAATTTCGAGTTTTAAAATCACTGACACTTTCACATGTGTGAGACAAATCACAGCGCTGGTGTGAAGTAGTTTGTTTCCCAATTTTCTGTTTTCTTAAATAAATCCGATTTTCACACCCTTTTTTTGGAAACCACACCGGAGGTGTAATCTGGTTTGTTTTTATTAAAATCCATTAAGTTAGAAAATTCATTTTAATTTTAAAAATACCACTGCTTTTAATTTGAATTAATTAGGATAAAAACAAGACATTTGGCTCTAAATATGGCTTTTCTATCAAAAGTTCATTTTTAACTTAATTAATCATTATTAGAACTTTGATTAAAAGTCCATTGGAGACTTATTTATTTAAAAACTCTTTTGCTCAATGAACCTAAACAAAGCTTGGGACTTTGTTACTAGTTAATTTATCCTCCATTATTCATTTTACTTCACTTCCATGTCCTTTTTTTCACACTCTAAAAAACTTGGGTCACTTGTTAACTTGTCATGATTTAACTCATTCAATCCTCTCTCAACCATCAATCACCAATCATCAATCAAGATAATAACAAAGCAATAAAACTACTTTAAATATTACAATCCCAAATTGAATAGAAAGATCATAGAGAATCAAGATCACAAGCCAAAATATCATCAATCAAGAAAATAATCATCGTCAAGCAAAGAACAACATCACCGTCAAGCAAAGAATAACATCACTATCAACATCAAGCATATAATTGTATCAACATCAAGCATAGAGATAAAATAAAATTATAAGCACATAGATACATCAATCACTTTTCATATCGTAACCAATCAATAAAAATCATCACTTGATTAAAACTATATCTTTTTCATAAAAGTTCTTACTTTCCAAAGAAGTCACCACTTGATCAAAATCATCACTTAGGTAAAGATCAATACTTTTCCATAAAGCTCACTTCTTTAATAAGAAAAATTATAACTTTTCACAAAGATCATGATTTTAACAAAAGTCATAGCTTTTAGAATGATCAAGTCATCCTTTTTAAATATGATTCTCAAGCTCTTTGAGAAATCATAAACAAACAAAAACAAGATCCTAGTCTCTTGGCTTCCTAATCTTCCTTGATCACCACCTTAAAATCAAGACATGAACACAACCCAAAACACTAAAAAAATATTCTTTCAACCTTCAAGAAAAGAAGAACTAGAGATGAAAGATTATTTCTTTTCAAACCCTTGTTACCAAGAACCAAGAAAAGAAGAAAAATCAAAGCTTGGATCAAAGATCCCTTTTACCTTCACAAGCTTGTGTTCCTTCAACACAAAAATGAATAAAACACACTATTAGACATATGAACTTGAAGATCACCAATAACAAAGAAGATCTAATTGTTTGAGATGAGAAATCAATCGTGGTTGCTTGAAGATCAAAGATCAAAGGCTTAGGATAATCGAAGAACACTTTGAAGAACTCTTGAAAATGTTGAAAGAAAAGTGAGAGAAAAATGGAAGAGATGCGTTTAGGAAAGAGAGAGCGCTTGAGAAAATGAATGAAAACCTCCTCTCCCTTGATCTAATCACACGACCAGCCCCCTCCCCCAAAGAGACTTGGATAAGCTTGCCAAAATATCATCATTACACATAAATTAATTTTGGAAAATAGATAAATCAAGAAATTACTCTATTGGCCCTTCCTTATGACTCATCCCTCTTGAATGAACCCGGTCTCCTTCATGGCCTTAAGGAGGGTGGTTTTGGGCTAGAAAGATAAGGAAGGATAAGATCAAATTAATTACCATGGTTTATGCTAGGTTAAAGTAACTCAAGTGTGGTAACTTTGACCCTTCATGGTTAAAACTATTCCTACAAGATTCGTTTGTGTGTATGGCTTACATGGCTCACATGGGTCAGCCAAAGCCATGAAATTAATGGGATAAAATGGCTTTGAGTTGGGTTACTTTATGCAAAACGGTCTTTTCACCGAAAAAGTAATCATTACTATTTTTTTTCTTGAAATCACTACCCCTACATCATTGGTCCTCTAATGGTAAACAATTTAAAACCTCCTAGCTTCATTTATGAGACTTTACTAATTTTTTCAGTAATGCTATTTTTACCAATTTACCCGCAATTAGGTCAAAATAGTCAACTTTTCAAAAAATTTCAAAAAAATTTCTATAATTCCTAAATAATGTAAAAATACTATCTGGTTCGTCAAAATATTTTTTTAACTTGTTTTGATCTCCAAACCCACCCGCAATTCAGCCTATTCAAACTATAGGGACCAAAACGGTACTATTTCTTACCCTTAACTTAGAAAAATCCCAAATAAATTTCTAAAATTCTCAAATATTGTAAAATTATTATTGGTATCGTCAAATCCTTTTCCCGACTCCAATTCAAGGTTTTTATCCCACAGCACAGTCATTCCGTCAATTTACCATAAACTGAACTTCGTTTCATTATCGACGCAGACTTAAACTACTGACTTCTAAGATCACAAAGGCTTTATAACAAAATATTTAATATACACAAGTCACACATCATATATTAAAATATAATAAAGACGAAAAATCTAAAAGAAAATATGGATGTTACACAACTAGCAAAATAACATTGTAGGTCAAGTAGGATGCGAAGTCAACCTGTGAGATATGGACTTCTCATGACTCAGGATGAGCCTGTTTCCTACCAAGAGGTCACTACAGGGCTTGAATTTGAGGAGTGGCTTATGCAACTCCCTTTCTCCAAAAAGGATATTACACCATAGTAACCAAGATTTTCGTAATAATTTTCTAAGTAACTTTGATTTAAACAAGTTAAGTTCCAAAAAATACGGATAAAATTTTTGCCTTTTCAAAGGATGAGAAGAATGGGGAGTCCATTCTTTCCTTTTCTATCACGTGGTGAAATAAGAACAGTATTAGTAGAAACACTGAAATAAAAACAACCTCCTCAAGTATATATATCCAAAGAGCTTGCATCAGTACAAGCAAGGAGTTTTAAAACTACCATACATCAAAAAGCAGTAAAAACTCTAAAACAAACTAAAAAGAAAATGACTGAAATAAAAGACTGAAATGAAAGTTACTAAGTAATATGAAAGTCAGGTCCAATCTAAACTACTCATTACGGAGAGACTCAGTAGCTGAGCCTCCAAGAACATCGCCCTCATGCTCCTTAGATACCTTCCCCTTGCCCTTGCGGAGACGCTCCCAAATCCCTCCAGAGATCCATCTGAGACGCCCGTCTCTCCAGAAGGCCCTGCTGAGGTAGGGTGATACCCCTCCACACTGGCTGTTCTAACTCTACTCTGCGTCTCTCCAGGTGGTGATCGAGGCGTGTAAGTCCTCGGCTCATCGTCAGAAGTCCTGTCATGTGCGGTAATAACCTCTCTGCTGGGATGTGAAGACGGAGTCCTAAAAGCTGACCTCCGCATCCTCCCATAAAATCTTCCCCATCTACCATAGACACGCCTAGCTGCTGGGTGCCTAGGGATGTACTCCGGCCCACTCTCTGAGTCGGTAGGCGCCTCTGTAATCTGCCTGAGTGATAACTTCACAGAAAGTACCACCGATTCCCTCCATTCCCTACAATTACCATCAACAGTGCCATCAGTGACACATATCCTGCCCACAAAGGTACCCCCCTGAGTGATGTGATCTATCTCCCAGATCACGTCTATACCCCCCAACGGGGTGATGCTAAGACGTCTCACTGGGTCCAATCCTGTCCGAGGATAACTCATCTACTCAACCACATACAAAACAACATGGAAAGTAGGCAGGGTGAAAAACTTACACAAGATAAGAATGTTAGTTTCAAAAAGTATACATACAATACTTATACAGTATATTTTCATAGTCTTACCACCCAAATCACACTTAGGAATAAAACACTGTAAAACCAAGAAACAATCAAGAATAGATCACCAATCACAGAAGTAACGTCAATCACAGATAAACATCAATCATAGATAAATTGTCAATCACAGATAAAACATCAATCATAGATAAATTGTCAATCACAGATAAAACATCAATCATAGATAAATTGTCAATCATAGATAAAACATCAATCATAGATAAATTGTCAATTACAGATATATTTATGCATGATACTTCAATCTCTCTCATAATACACCGATGTGCTGCTCCAAGGAGACTTTTCCTACCAAACTCCATTGAGCGCTAGGCCTGCGACAAGTCTTAACAGAACAACCAGGTAGTCCCCCTCAGACCCCCTGGCAATCATTCCAAAATGCGCATTCACATCCATATCATGAAATAGGTTCGTCAGTCAGATTTATCCAAGCCGGGTATACAACTCGTCTCAGCTCAAGGGTATTCACCATGCAAGGCTATTGAGACTTTCGAAACCTGGATAATCCTAGAAGGCAATTGTAGCCCAACGCAACTCTATTCTCAACCCTCTCTGGGTTGTACTACTCAAAAACCTGCATGCAAATGACACTAAAAAAATTTGCATAATATCACTTTGGTTTCTTTTGTAAAACCTTCTCTGTTTTACTGTATTAAATCTCTTAATACAAAACCACATAGAATACTCTTATTCTATCACTACAGAAAATCTCTTAAAACTTAACCATTATATTACTCTTTTCGGCTGTACTCATTTATTTTAATAATAATTACACTGTGATAGAGTCAAACGTGGTAACGAACTTAACCAGAATAATATTAACGGGAATTATTACTTAAGTTCATTCTTTTTGGGAAAGCCCTTGGGAAGCTGATCAAGTAATCTTCGCCACGTACATACAAACTTGCTAAGACAGGAAAAATAGCGCACCGGTATGGTTCCCAGGAAAGATCAAGTGAGCTTGTAGGCCCCTTCAAAGACCTTTTTCTTTCCTAGACAGGTCCATACAAATGAACTACCTTCTCCCATCATTAGTCTGTATATAAACAGTAAAAATCACAAGTTTTTATATATAAAAGGGTCCCAAATCAGGAATTTCTTCCAAATAATTTAACAGTAGAGTTCACCGAGAACCCATTACTATTAATTTATTTTACCCAATCAACCTGTATATATATATTTTCGAAAAGAACATGGAAATGGAAGAAAAATACCAGTTTAGGAATTTAATTTTTAGCGTAGTTAGTCACTTGCTCTCGTCTCAATGGCGTAATAGAGATACAGCCTCTGAGCCCGACCGTATGAGTACACCGAAGATGTATTCTTACGCCTGACCAAAGCACCCCATCCATATCTGTAAAAAGAACTACAGAGGTTCAATTTTACAATTTCTTAGATTTGTTGATCATGGAGGCCTAGCCCACTAGGTGATCGAGCCTTTATCGATAAAATTTCGCCAGCATAACGGTACAATAATTAAACTTTATAAATAAATTGGGCATTATAACTTTACTATTTGAAAAATCATATTTTAAAATAAAAATATGGCATAGTATAATTTTAAAACAATTTTACAAATAAATAACAATTTATTTAAAGCATAAACACCCAAAACTTAAAAACTCAACAAAATAAAGATCAAACTAACTTGGAAAGAAATTCTCCATACCTTAGCCTTATGAAGATGGAAGAACAAGCTAAGAACAACAAGAACAACACAAGAAAAGCTTGATTAGAAAATAAAGGAAAACAAAGGAAAAGAAAAGAATTTTGGAGTAAATTTTGGGAGGAATTCTTCAAGTGAGTTTGTGATGAAAATGAAGAGCACCCCCCCTCTATTTATAGCCAGAATTTCGTGCAAGGGGGTGGGGTTAAGACCAACTATGGTTTGGTTTAATTTAACCATGATTTAATTAAAGAAAAAACCAAAATTAATTATTTAAAATCCCATTGGCCAACTTCTATGACTCATACTCAACTAGGACCACTTGGACTTCCCACTTGCATGCTTGAGGCAGCCAGAATCAAAGCTGGGAGGGAAGGATGTGATTTTCCAAAAATACCCCTAGGGTTTGGATGAAAACAAGGGTATTTTGGTCTTTTCATAAATCCAAAATTGAAATAATTAGTTAAAAATGATGAGAACCAATGAGAATGCTAGAAAATGCCACAAGGAGTCCAAATAATTTCGTGGCATTCATTTTTGAAATTTATAGATAGTGCAAACTCTTCGATTTTCATCGTTTCGCAGGTATAACCTCGAAAATGCAGAAAAATAGGGTTTTCAAAACTTACACAGACATAATTTTAAAAATCATGAAATAAATAATTAAAAATAAAATATAAAATGGTTATGGACCTTTGTCACGAAAATTATACCTGTTAAACAAGTTTTTTGCGTTAAAACGTCCCCGGGTAGCGTAGTTTTCGGTATTTTTCGAAAGTTTTCCAAAAATTCCAAAAAAATTCCAAAAAATCTAAAATAATAATAGAACCAACTTTTGTGAAGGAAGTTTATTTATTGAGTTGTTTTAACACACTCAACCTATTTAAATCACTTTTCGTCAGTTAGACATAAACTGTTTTCTGTAAAAAGACTCGATTTTGACTGAAAAGCTACCGTTTCAGAAGTATTTCGGAATACATGTATTTTATTACTAATTTTAAGCTAAAAATAAATCACACAATATTTTTGGAACAAAAATTCATATAAAACAGAAAAAGGACAGAAAACGCAAAGATACGGACGTTGGAATTAACCCTAACAGAAGCTGAAAATCAACCACTTTCAGAAGTATTCTTAAACATGCATATTTAAATACTATTTTTAAGCTAAAAATAAAACTCAAAATAATTATATCACAAAAATTCAAATAAGACGAAAATAAACAGTTAGTCATAAAAGCAGATGTTACAGCTTAAAGCCAGGGGATTCTAGATAGACTCCATGTACACTAACCAAGTAGGGACTTTGGTTGACACACCTGAAAGGGAAAAGCCCAAAGGGTGCAAGTGGGTCTTCAAAAAGAAGACTGGCATGAATCAAAAAGTTCATACCTTCAAGGCTCGACTAGTTGCGAAAGGTTTCAGACAAATTCATGGTGTAGACTGTGATGAAACCTTCTCACCAGTTGCGATGATAAAGTTAGTTCAGATTGTACTTGCAATACCCTTTCTCCAAAAAAGATATTACACCATAGTAACCAAAAGTTTAAACATAATTTAGAAAATAATTTGAAAATAACTTGATGATTCTTCTCCTAAAATGTGAATAAATTTTTTTCTTCTTTTAAATGTTAAGAAGGATAGAAAATAAGTTTCTTTACCTCTTTTTGTAAGGCTATATTTGCAGAATAATATCCCCATACTTGAAAAAGTACTTCATCATTTATGTATAAACTTTAAAATTCTACAAAGAGTTTGCATCAATACAAACTATGGTTCAGATACTGCAAACATAAAGAAAGCAGGAACTACTAGTAAGCTGAAAAATACAAAAGTGTTAAAAGAAAATGTATGCTACTATATAGATAAGAGCTAGATCAATCTCAGACTAACTACCCAACTTAAGTTAACGAAGATGTAACGGCAGCAACTGTAGGTAACAAGATGAAACACAAGAAGGGGTGGTTGAATTGTGTTTCAAAGCTTTTAAAACTTTTCGCAAATGTTGGACGCTGGCTGTTAAAAACGTTGGACGCACAGCTTAGTTCAAATATTGAACGCACAGTGTTTTCTGAAATATTGGACGCACAGAGTGCTAAAACACTGGACGCACAGAATTGTGAAATATTGGACGCACAAAAGATTGGACGCTGAGGCTTCCCTCTTAGTTTAAAAACTTGTTTTCTTTGTGCGATTTAAGGTGTATGAAAAACTTGTTTAAACAAAATCAATTCAATCCCCTTTGTTAGTAATAAGCACAGATATAATAAGAGATAAGGGAAGGAAGAAATAACACAAGTTTTTATACTGGTTCACCCTTTCCTAAGAGCTACGTCCAGTCCCCTCAAACTAGAGAGATTTCACTATCAAACCAGATAGGTACAAGTAATCTTTGCAGACAGCCTCTCCAGGCTAAATCCCAAGTATTCTTTGAACGCAGCCTCTTCAGGCTAAAACCCAAGTATTCTTTGAACACAGCCTCTTCAGGCTAAATCACAAGTATTCTTTGAACACAGCCTCTTCAGGCTAAACGACTCAGCAGAGTGTTTTTGATTCAAGTGTTGTCTAACTCACACAAGTGAGGATATGAAATCTAAAGCACTTCGAGAGTTAAGCAAACTCTCTTTTACAAGAAGAAAGACAAGTATACAAGACTTTCTATACAGAGTATAAGCACAGCGGTTCAGCTCTTTCTTTTTCTTTTTCGTTATCCTCAGTGTCTTATATTCTTCTTCTTGTTCACGGTATTTATAGGCTTTGATGAAGCTTCAGACTTGTTCTTCGAATAGCTCAGTTTCAGCCTTCATAAATATTACCGTTTTCTAATAGCATTAAATGCTATTTTCCCGTTGCTCTGAGGAGATCTACTTCATTGTGCATGTCTGCGTTTCTTTCTCCTAAATCAGAAGCAACCTGTACTCAAAGTCTCAATTGTACAGTGGTTAATAGTAATATCTTATTGAGACAAAGAGAATACACTGTGTAAAGTAGAAAGATGTGTTCAGAGATATACAGAGTAGATAAAAGTACATTCTCTCTCTTAGTACACTTTCCACAGTACTTTATGCTTTTCAAATGTACTTTCAAACACGTTGACAATAGGTTGTACAGAAAAGCATTGTATACAGCTATTTATTTCAAATCATTTGCTCAATAAATATGTTCCATATTAAATGTATGAGCAATAAATAGCAAGTAATGGATTCTGCGTATTGTGTATTGGGCGCAGAATATATGAAACATTGGACGCAGCATTTAGCAAGTTATTAGACGCATACCTTTGCACTTACCAATTTGCACAGAACTCATGCAAACATTGGACGCATACCTGATGCTTTCAATTGCACTTTGTTATGCTGCTTTATTGGACGATGAATAGTAGACTGAGAACTTGTCCTACTTTGCTTCATTCATCGTGTAACACTTTGTTCTTGTTCTTCTCATTTATCGGACGCAGAAGAGTAGATAATGAACTTGTTCCATTCTGTTTCATTGCTTGTGGAACACTTTGTTATTTTCCTTCTTCATTATCAGACGCAGAACAGTGCTTGAGTAACTCTGACTTCATTGGACGCAGAATGTTCAGTTTCATTGGACGCAGAGTTGCACTCTTGCTCATGCTGAACATTGGACTTTTGTCCTTCATATGCATTGGACGCTTACTGAATCTGTTCCTTTGAAAATCATTGGACTCTTACTGCAATTCTGCTTCTCATAAAAACATTGGACTATGCCAGTATTGCCTTGTTCTTATCATTGGACGATCAACATTCTGTACCTTGGTCAAGAACACATCCTGAACATTGGACTTATGACTTATGTTCTGATCATTGGACTTATAAGCATTCTGATCATTGGACGTATGGTTATTCTTGAACATTGGACTTATGTCTTCAATGCCTTCTCATGAATCATTGGACGTATGAAATTGTCCTTGTGCCTTCTACTGAATTATTGGACGCACAACATTACTTGCCTTTGTGCTGAAACATTGGACGCAGAACTCTTCCTTCTGCTCAACCATTGGACGCAGAATTCTTCCTTCTGCTAAAACATTGGACGCATAATTCTTCCTTCTGCTAAAACATTGGACGCAAAACTTTTGTGTCCATTCCAGTGCCAACATTGTGATGAGCTAGCTTATTGGACACAGACTGCAATCTTCCTTCAATAACCTTAGTTAGGCAGCATTGTTACACATTGTACAAGCTTAATACATATTGATTATCCTTTGTAAAAACCTTAATACATTTTGTTATCATCAAAACCATAAAATCACTTAGGGAGTTTTTGTATTAAAAACACTTTTAACCAATTTGGTTCCAACAATCTCCCCCTTTTTGATGATGACAAACATTATTAAGTTTTACAAACAATAAAGCATATAAACCAAAATCAGTCAGCAAAAACAGAAATTTTCTAAGGAAAACTCCCCCTGAGATAAACATCTCAGATTTTCCTTACTCTTCTCCCCCTGAGACTTAGAGTACCTGAAAATTTCTTTTACTCATAAAACAAAGATTAGTCCACAAATAGCTTATCAAAATAACATGGTAAGAAGACTAATGCAATCAGACTTAATCTTTTTCCCTTTTTGTCAAAATCTTTCTCCCCTTTTAGTCAAGATATAAAAAACTTAATCCCATTCTTTCTCCCCCTTTTGTCATTAGGCAAAAAGGTTCATAGAACATCATAGTCCAAAGAGAGTTTTGAAAAGACTTGGAGCTTTTAAAAACAGAATCCTCTTTAAAACTGAAAAACCCTTATTAGGAACAATCTCCCCATTTTCTTGAAAACAAGAATGATCATCAAACTGAAAGTTACTGCAAAGCATTTGTAAGATACCAACTGTAAAATATATCTTTATGAAAAATAGATTGGACTCAGCGTGGGATGACTAAGATGTGAAAGCTTTTGAGTCTTTAAAAAAATTTCTAAGTCTCAAATAGACTGTCGTGTCCTGTTGGACTCTAGTCACATTGGACTCAGACTCAACTTAAGCATATTGGACGCTAAACATCAGTCTTTTATAAAGTGCATATTCAAATGCTTCCTTATAAAAATGAATCTATCTACAGATAGGGGTTTTGTAAATATATTTGCCCATTGATTTTCAGTGCTAACAAACTGAATATCAAATGTTCCCTTCTGCACATAGTCTCTAATAAAATGATGTTTAATTTCTATATGCTTAGCTCTTGAGTGTAAGATTGGGTTCTTAGATAAATTGATTGCAGCAGTATTATCACACAGAACAGAAATCTTACTCTCGAAAATGTTGTAGTCCTCCAATTGATATTTAATCCATAAGAGCTGAGAACAACAACTTGTGCAGAGACATATTCTGCTTCGGCTGTTGATAATGCAATTGTGCTTTGTCTCTTGCTTGTCCATGATACTAAATTGGATCCCATAAAATGACATCCTCCACTGGTGGTTTTTCTTTCAAGCCTGTCTCCAGCATAGTCAGCATCACAGAATCCTACTAATCTGTACTCATCCGATTTCTTAAACAACAAACCGAGATTAGTAGTCTCTTTCAGATATCTAAAAATTCTTTTGACAGCAGTCAAATGAGAATCTCTAGGATCTGATTGAAATCTTGCACATAAGCAAACACTGAACATAATATCAGGTCTAGATGCAGTTAGATATAAAAGAGATCCTATCATACCTCTATATACCTTTTGATCTACCTTTTTATCTTTGTCATTCAGGCTCATTATGCAAGTTGGATGCATGGGAGTATTCATGGGTTTGCAATCATCCATTTTGAACTTCTTCAGAAGCTCCTTCGTGTATTTGGACTGATGCACATATATCCCATCTTTAGTATGTTTCACTTGAAGTCCAAGAAAGAACTTCAACTCTCCCATCATACTCATTTCGAATTCTTTCTGCATTAACTCAGAGAATTCTCCACACAAAGATTCATCAGTAGCACCAAAAATAATGTCATCTACATAAATCTGTACTATGATGAAATGTGAGTCTATGGATT
Source organism: Glycyrrhiza uralensis (assembly GCA_030159175.1). Classification (NCBI taxonomy): domain Eukaryota; kingdom Viridiplantae; phylum Streptophyta; class Magnoliopsida; order Fabales; family Fabaceae; genus Glycyrrhiza; species Glycyrrhiza uralensis. Next base: position 28,605,069 of record BRZY01000003.1, read on the forward strand.
TTCTGAAAAGAGTGTTATCAACTTTTCCTCTTGAAAAACCATTTTCCATTAAAAATGAACTCAGTTTTTCATACCAAGCTCGAGGAGCTTGCTTAAGGCCATAAAGAGCCTTTTTCAATTTAAAAACATGATTTGGAAAAGATTGATCCACAAAACCAGGTGGCTGCTCAACATAGACTTCTTCGGTTATTATACCATTCAGAAAAGCACTTTTTACATCCATTTGATAAAGCCTCATATCATGTTGGGCAGCAAATGAAAGTAAAATGTGAATGGCTTCAATTCTAGCTACTGGAGCAAAGGTTTCAGTGAAAGCAATACCTTCCTGTTGTGAGTAGCCTTGAGTAACTAACCTTGCTTTGTTCCTCACAACATTACCTTCTTCGTCCAGCTTATTTTTGAATACCCATTTGGTTCCAATAATGGACTTATCTTCAGGTGGGGCTACCAGAGTCCAAACATCATTTCTTTTGAACTGATTCAGCTCCTCCTGCATTGCTAAAATCCATCCTTCATCCAATAGGGCTTCATCTATATTCTTTGGCTCCAATTCAGAGATGAATGCTACATCAGTTTGCTCTCTGAATGTGGACCTTGTTCTGACTTTATCATCTGCATTTCCAATAATTTGATCTTCAGGATGATAAGTCTTAAAATGCCAGCTTTTACCACCTGTAGTATTGGACGCATGATTGTCTCCTGCGTCTGGTCCATCTTCTTCAATCTTGATTGATGATCCTTCACCTCCTGGTTGTATTCTCACATCTGCAAGAGAATCACTTAGCTCTGACAGATCATTGTCAGGCTTTTTGTCATTGAATTTAACGTGAATTGACTCTTCAACAGTCAAGGTTCTTGAGTTGTAAACTCGATATGCCTTGGAAGTTTCAGAATAACCCAGAAAAATTCCATTATCAATTTTAGAGTCAAATTTACCAAGTTGATCCTTGGTGTTAAGAATAAAACACTCACATCCGAAAGGATGAAAATATGATATGTTGGGTTTTCTTCCTTTCCACAATTCATAAGGAGTCTTTTTCAGTATAGGCCTTATATAAATTCGGTTTTGCAAATAACATGTTGTGTTTACAACTTCAGCCCAAAACCTCTTAGAGGTTGAGTGATCATTGAGCATGGTCCTGGCCATCTCTTGTAAAGATCGATTTTTCCTCTCTACTACACCATTTTGCTGTGGTGTTCTAGGTGCAGAGAAATTGTGAAGGATTCCATTCTCTTCACAGAATCTCTGAAAGTTTGCATTTTCAAACTCACTTCCATGATCACTTCGAATGGAGTTGATACAAACTCCTTTCTCAGTTTGGACTCTTTTACAAAATATGGTGAATACTTTAAAAGACTCATCCTTGTGTGCTAGGAATTTAACCCATGTCCATCTAGTATAGTCATCAACTATAACAAGTCCATATTTCTTTCCACTCAAAGAAGCAGTTTGTGTTGGTCCAAACAAATCCATATGTAAAAGTTCTAAAGGTCTAGAAGTGGAAACAATGTTTTTAGAATCAAAAGAGTTTTTCACTTGTTTCCCTTTCTGACATGCTTCACAGAGAACCTCAAATTTGTACACAAGATTTGGAAGTCCTCTTACGAGGCTATGCTTATTAAGCTTTGAGATGGTTCTCAAGCTTGCATGACCAAGCTTCTTGTGCCAAATCTATTGTTCATTATTTAATGATATGAAGCATGAGACATTCTGTTTGGACAGATTTTCGAAATCAATTTTGTAAACATTGTCCTGCCTCTTTGCTTGAAAAAGTATGGACTTATCAGAATTTCTGACTATACATTTATCCTTGTTAAAGGAAACATCAAACCCGCTATCACACAATTGACTTATGCTAAGCAGATTATGTTTGAGTCCTTCAACCAATAAGACATTTTCAATAGAGGGAAAAGGATGTTTACCAATTTTACCTATTCCAACTATTCTACCTTTCTGGTCACCTCCAAATGTGACCCAGCCCTTTGTTCTAGGCTTGAGGTCTTGGAACATAGACCTTTCTCCTGTCATGTGTCGTGAGCACCCACTGTCCAGGTACCATGACTGGTGTTGCTTTCCTCCCATTAAGCAAATCTGCAACAGGAATGATCATGTTCTTAGGTACCCAGATTTTCTTGGGTCCTTTCATGTTAGTCCTTGGCCTGCGTCCAGGCTTGTTCCATTTATTATGGAAGCATGTCGATGTGACATGTCCAGCCTTTCCACAGTATCCACAATATATATTAAACTTTGATGGACTCTTGGAAAACTTTGGTTTCGGTTTTTCATAACCCAAACCAGTTTTGTCAGAAGGTTTTCTCTGAATTTTTAAAATTTGATCAAGCTTTTCAGAGCTACTGACAAATCTGGACAATCGTCCAGTGAGATCATTTACTTCTTGTTGAAGTACTTGTACTTCACAGGAAGTACTGGACTCAGAATCCTTTGGAGATTCATCTTTTGGTTGACTTACTTGAAGTCTTAACTTTTCATTTTCTGATTTAAGTACTTTGTTTTCTGAAGAAAGCTTTTCAAAATCTTTTGCTATAAGAGAAAACTTTTTCTTTAAAGACCTGTACTCATCAGATAGAATGGATGAATCTCTAAGAAGCTCATCAAAATTATTTCTTAATTCAAAGTAAGAAATTACCTCCTCTTCGTCTTCACTTTCAACTGAGGAGAGTCCTGCCATTAGACACAGATTTGCCTCTTCCTTATCCTCATCATCAGAGGAATCATCGAGGTCTTCCCATGTTGCCATGAGACCTTTCTTCTTCTTGAAGACTTTCTTCTTTGTCTTCTCGGCCTCAGGACAGTCTGCCTTGTAGTGGCCTGGTTTCCTGCATCCATAGCACACCACTGGACTTTCCTCCTTTTGCTCAGCTTCCTTCTGTGGAAATCTTCTGTTGAATTGCTTCCTTCTGAAGCCACCCTTCTTTTTCCACATAGACTTTATTTTCCTGGAGATGAAGGAGAGTTCATCATCATCTGAGCCTTCTTCTCCTTCTGAGCTGCATGATTCTTCATCAGAATCATTTGCCTTCAAGGCTTTTGAGGTGCTCCCTTTTTGAGCTTTAAGAGCTATGGACTTTGCCCTTTTTTCGATTCCCTCTTCATTCAGCTCAAGCTCATGTACTTTCAATGAGCCTAGAAGATTTTCTAAAGCAAGAGTGGAAAGATCCCTTGCTTCTTGTATTGCTGTAACTTTGGGTCTCCACTGTCTGGGCAGACTCCTCAAAATCTTCCTTACATGTTCCTGGGTTGTGTAGACTTTCCCCAAGGATCTCAGGTTGTTGGTAATAGTTTGGAATCTTCCAAACATTTGATCAATGGACTCTTGTTCTTCCATCTTAAATAGTTCATATTGATGAACTAGTATGCTTATCTTAGATTCACGAACCTGAGATGAGCCTTCATGTGCCAAGGCCAGAGTGTCCCACATTTCCTTGGCAGTGGTGCAGCTGTGCACCTTGTCATATTCAGATTTTGTGATGGCACACATCAGGTAGTGCCTAGCCTTCGAGTTCAGCTGGAACCTTGTCCTTTGATCTACTGTCCACTGAGCTCTTGGTGTTTGTTGACCTGCTTCATTTACTGGAGCAGTGTAGCCAGTTTCCACGACATCCCATAGGTCCATATTTTGAGCATCAAAGAATGTGATCATTCTCTGCTTCCAGTAGTCGTATTCATTTCCATTGAACAGTGGTGGTCTGTTCACAGCTTGTCCCTCGTTCTCCATGGATCTTTGCTTCTTTGCACTGTTAGGTGCTCAACCCCTAGAAACCAGGCTCTGATACCAACTGTAGGTAACAAGATGAAACACAAGAAGGGGGGGTTGAATTGTGTTTCAAAGCTTTTAAAACTTTTCGCAAATGTTGGACGCTGGCTGTTAAAAACGTTGGACGCACAGCTTAGTTCAAATATTGGACGCACAGTGTTTTCTGAAATATTGGACGCACAGAGTGCTAAAACACTAGACGCACAGAATTGTGAAATATTGGACGCACAAAAGATTGGACGCTGAGGCTTCCCTCTTAGTTTAAAAACTTGTTTTCTTTGTGCGATTTAAGGTGTATGAAAAACTTGTTTAAACAAAATCAATTCAATCCCCTTTGTTAGTAATAAGCACAGATATAATAAGAGATAAGGGAAAGAAGAAATAACACAAGTTTTTATACTGGTTCACCCTTTCCTAAGAGCTACGTCCAGTCCCCTCAAACAAGAGAGATTTCACTATCAAACCAGATAGGTACAAGTATTCTTTACAGACAGCCTCTCCAGGCTAAATCCCAAGTATTCTTTGAACGCAGCCTCTTCAGGCTAAAACCCAAGTATTCTTTGAACACAGCCTCTTCAGGCTAAATCACAAGTATTCTTTGAACACAGCCTCTTCAGGCTAAACGACTCAGCAGAGTGTTTTTGATTCAAGTGTTGTCTAACTCACACAAGTGAGGATATGAAATCTAAAGCACTTCGAGAGTTAAGCAAACTCTCTTTTACAAGAAGAAAGACAAGTATACAAGACTTTCTATACAGAGTATAAGCACAGCGGTTCAGCTCTTTCTTTTTCTTTTTCGTTATCCTCAGTGTCTTATATTCTTCTTCTTGTTCACGGTATTTATAGGCTTTGATGAAGCTTCAGACTTGTTCTTCGAATAGCTCAGTTTCAGCCTTCATAAATATTACCGTTTTCTAATAGCATTAAATGCTATTTTCCCGTTGCTCTGAGGAGATCTACTTCATTGTGCATGTCTGCGTTTCTTTCTCCTAAATCAGAAGCAACCTGTACTCAAAGTCTCAATTGTACAGTGGTTAATAGTAATATCTTATTGAGACAAAGAGAATACACTGTGTAAAGTAGAAAGATGTGTTCAGAGATATACAGAGTAGATAAAAGTACATTCTCTCTCTTAGTACACTTTCCACAGTACTTTATGCTTTTCAAATGTACTTTCAAACACGTTGACAATAGGTTGTACAGAAAAGCATTGTATACAGCTATTTATTTCAAATCATTTGTTCAATAAATATGTTCCATATTAAATGTATGAGCAATAAATAGCAAGTAATGGATTCTGCGTATTGTGTATTGGGCGCAGAATATATGAAACATTGGACGCAGCATTTAGCAAGTTATTAGACGCATACCTTTGCACTTACCAATTTGCATAGAACTCATGCAAACATTGGACGCATACCTGATGCTTTCAATTGCACTTTGTTATGCTGCTTTATTGGACGATGAATAGTAGACTGAGAACTTGTCCTACTTTGCTTCATTCATCGTGTAACACTTTGTTCTTGTTCTTCTCATTTATCGGACGCAGAAGAGTAGATAATGAACTTGTTCCATTCTGTTTCATTGCTTGTGGAACACTTTGTTATTTTCCTTCTTCATTATCAAACGCAGAACAGTGCTTGAGTAACTCTGACTTCATTGGACGCAGAATGTTCAGTTTCATTGGACGCAGAGTTGCACTCTTGCTCATGCTGAACATTGGACTTTTGTCCTTCATATGCATTGGACGCTTACTGAATCTGTTCCTTTGAAAATCATTGGACTCTTACTGCAATTCTGCTTCTCATAAAAACATTGGACTATGCCAGTATTTCCTTGTTCTTATCATTGGACGATCAGCATTCTGTACCTTGGTCAAGAACACATCCTGAACATTGGACTTATGACTTATGTTCTGATCATTGGACTTATAAGCATTCTGATCATTGGACGTATGGTTATTCTTGAACATTGGACTTATGTCTTCAATGCCTTCTCATGAATCATTGGAAGTATGAAATTGTCCTTGTGCCTTCTACTGAATTATTGGACGCACAACATTACTTGCCTTTGTGCTGAAACATTGGACGCAGAACTCTTCCTTCTGCTCAACCATTGGACGCAGAATTCTTCCTTCTGCTAAAACATTGGACGCAGAACTTTTGTGTCCATTCCAGTGCCAACATTGTGATGAGCTAGCTTATTGGACGCAGACTGCAATCTTCCTTCAATAACCATAGTTAGGCAGCATTGTTACACATTGTACAAGCTTAATACATATTGATTATCCTTTGTAAAAACCTTAATACATTTTGTTATCATCAAAACCATAAAATCACTTAGGGAGTTTTTGTATTAAAAACACTTTTAACCAATTTGGTTCCAACAGCAACAACCTTCTAACCCTAATACAATAAATCCTTTTCTGAGCAGTTTTCCTCTGCTTCTCCACCTTCCTTGCATTGCCATCTTCTGTCTGGATTATGTTCCTCTTCTGCTCCAGGGGTAGCTTAATGTTTAAGACTAACTGAGTTTCTACTCTCCAGTTGGGTGTGTCAATCCTTCCCGCAGTGGTCAGTACATAACCAGAATACATACCTAAGACGCCTGACTGGAACTAACCCAATCTTCAGGTAAACCATCTACTCAATCATGCATCAACACAATATAAAGTAGACAAGGGTGAGACTTTTTAATCAAAGTAATATGAAAGGTATGAACACACCCAGAACACAGATTATATATCAATCAATTCGTACATCAAGACACAACCAAAATAACAGGAAAATTAAGACATATAACCAGATCTCATTTAAGGAGATCTTACCTTTGTGTTGGAACCCTACAAAAGCAATGCATTCTCAATAATATATTACCAAGTCATAGTATATTTATGCATGTTACTTCAATATTTCTCAAAACACACCAGTGTAATGCACCGTGGAAACTTTTCTATCCTTACATCCAATGATGCACAGATACGATACGAGTATCGGATACGATACGTATCCGATACGGCGATACGTCGTTTCTTAAAAAACATAGGATACGATACGTTAAGGACACATATATATAAAGAAATAAAAACTTCCCAAAATATTTGAACTTGATATAATAGTATTTAATTGATTAATCAAAAGAAAATTGGCATGAAAATGAAAAACAAAAACACTCAGAACAGTGGAATACACTTGCAAAAAAATTTGATAGGAGGCATTTGAAAAAAAATATATAACATTGACTGATTTTAAAAAAAATAGCAATTAGAAATTTGGAAAAAAAGAGCACCGACTGATTTAAAAAAGACAAGAACAATAATAGTATATTAGAAAAAAAATGAAAAGAACAATAATAGTAATAATAGTATATTAGAAAAAGAACACCGATTGATTTAAAAAAAAAAAGCACAATATCAGACGGTGAAATACTCGCCAAACAGAGCACAATACTAACAGTAACAGTGAAACAGTTCAAAAACAGAGGAAAGCGCAATTGAACCTGACGAGCTGACACGCTTCAAACCGGACGGACAAACTGCAGCAAAAGCTTGCGTCTGCACACTAGATGACACCACTGGACCAACTGCAGCAGGAGGGTGCGCTGGACACTGGTTGGGATATGTCCCATGTTATGCTCTGTTTTTGGGGAGGGGACTGAATCGATGAAGAAACAGAAATTTGAAGAAGATGACTGAATAGAAGGGATTGTGGGAGTGCTTGGGTATCAAGCAAATATAAATAGAATGAAATGGGAATTAATTGGGAAAGAAGTCCGAAGAGTAAGAATTATAAGAAGCTAAATCGACTGGCCGTATCGGTGCCGTGTCGACGGTGTATCGATGCCGTATCGGGATAATTTTTATTTTTTAAAAAAATTAAATATTTTCGATACTTTGAGGATACGAATCGACAGGGTATCGGGACGTATCGGTATCGGATGCGTATCCGATACCGACACGGGAGCAAAAGTAGCGTATCCGTGCATCAGAGCTTACATCATTTGAGCGATCGGCTACAGTAAACTTAACAGAATAACTAGGGAATTCCCCTTGGACCCCTAAGAATACTTCAAAAATACCGCATTTAAAACTTAATACCAAATCATAAATAGATCTGTAGTCAGATTTATCCAAGCCAGGTATATGACTCGTCTCGGCTTGGGGGTTATCACGGATAAGGCCATTGAAACTTTCAAAACCTGGATGATCCCAGTAGACAATTGTAGTCCAGCAGAACCTATTTGCAACCTTATCCTCTAGGTTGTATGCTCATCGTCTTTAATACAAATGATAGTCTAAATTTGTAAATCATTATTATTCAGCATCTCTTTGTAAATCTTCCTTTGTCGCTTCTCTTGAACATCATTATAGAATAGCTTATCATTTTGAAGAAATACTCTTGTCCTTATTTATTGCGAGTTAAGTTATCCTTCTGGCTGCAATAATTCAATTTATGATTGATCACACCGCAGCAGAGCCAAATTGAGGTGAGCAGCCCAACAGAGTGATTCGATATATAAACTAAAGGTTATTAATTTATTTCAAGCAAACCAAAATGAGGTATAGCCACCTAGGATTGATCAAGAGAGAAGAGATTAACAGTATTTAAACTTACGTCCACTTTTTGATCAGTAAGTGTCTATTGTTAGATTTTTAGATAGATCTTGGTAAAGGAATAATTACACGGCAGCTGAGCCGACTGTGGTAATCAGTGTCCATCTTTTTGAAAGTTTGACATAGAATTAGTGAACGAAGTAAAACTGATTAATTATTGACTTAATTATTTTTGAAGATAAAAGGATCACACGGCAGCAGAGCCGTCTTTGGTGATCAATACCCAACTATAAAATCGATCCAATATAAACAAAGTGAATGAAATCAAGTTGTTTCTCTTATGAAATATTTAAGCATTAATTATCTTCCAGGAAAGAGGTCCATTGAAAGACTATCTCACTAATTTCCACTACCATAGACAAATTGGATATACTCTCTATATTTTCCTCTGATAATATAACAGTAGGATTCACCGAGAATCTGTTACTTTTTATATTAAATTTCGATAGATGCTATAACAGTAGAATTCATCGAAAGTCCTTTACTGTTATAGTCTTTTATCCAATCCAATCTATTTATGTATACATTTACTAAAAAATCACTTCTTTTTCCAATTTTTCTTAATTACGTATATACTGGGTCTCTAGGTTAAGAATTCCCCAAACATATCAGTACAGTTCTCAAGAAAGAGAGATGGACTTAAAAAGCTCCTTCAAAGGTCTCTGTCTTTTCTAGACAGACTCATACTGATAAACCATTTATCTTAACCATCACTTTTGTATATCAATGATAGACAATATCAGGGTTTTGACAAAAGAATAAATTGTAATTTCTTTACAGTAAGATCATATTTATGGTAAATCTAAATTTTGCCATTATAACAGTATGTTTACAAAAGCTTAAAATTAATTTTGCCATTACCACCTTATTTCCACGAAATTTAAGAGAAATTTGGGCATTATAGCACTACAATTATTAAATAGTACAGAACAATTAGAATAAAGCCATAACATAATTATAAAGCATATTTAAATAAATAAAAGCTATAACACACAAAACACACAAGTTAAGCACAAACAAGAATCAAACACATACTTCTCAAATTAATTTGCAAGGGGCTCCCCTTACCTTTGGTGGAAATCTTGGAAAAACAAGGCATGAAAAACCAAGAACACCAAACAAGAAAACTAAGAACTTCAAGGAGGAAAGAGAGAGATTTTTGCTTGTCAAGACAAGGCTTTTGATGTGGAAAATTTTATGAAGCAAAGATGGGTATTAAAGAGGAGAGGAGGCGTGTTTCATGAGGGCAAGGGTTTGGAAGAGCAAAGCTGTAAAGATCAAAATTTGAACTCAAGAACAAAACGAGAAAAGCTAAAACTATAAAAGAGATTTGAAAGGATTTTTGCTTTGTTAACACAAAGACTTTGGTGTAGGATTTATGAAGTATGAAGGGGGGGTATTTATAGGGGGAGGGGGCAGCCAAGGAGTTGGGTTAAAGAACTATGGTTGGCTTGGAAAGCAACCATGGTTTAGCTTTTAATAAAAATCAAAGCAATTAACTAAATTATCATTGGCCTAAACAAGTGACTCATGGCATGACTCAAAATTGAGAAGCTTTGAGAAGAAACTAGACTTAAGTGAGTCATGAAGGAGGGGGGCAGCCAAGGCAAGCGGGAAGGAAGAAGATGAGATCAAAATTAATGACCAGATAATTAGGTTTTAATCATCTTTTTCCTAATTGGTTCAAATACTTTCCCAAGGACTGAATACAAGTGAAAAAGAACATCCAAGGCTCCAAAACAAGAGGAGGATGTCAACCAATATGGGAGGAATAAGGGCCATGGGATAGCTTGGTTAAAAACTTTAGGTTTTGGTAGTTTAAGTGAAAATCGAGGGCAAAATAGTCTTTTCATTAATCAAAAATTTTCAAAATTAATTTAAAGGGTAAGAACCAATAGGAAACCTTGAAAATTCCCTATAATACCCCTAATGGCTTCATGAAACAGTTTCTGGATTTTTACGGTAAGAGTAAGCTTTGCGGTTTGCATAAATAAAGGAAAACGAACGCACCGAAAGTGCAAAACGGACATTTTTAAAAAAATTTCAGAAAATTTTTTACAAAATCAAAAATTTGATATAAACACTAATGATTCCTCTTAAAAAATGATTTTGAGCAATCAATGATCACTAAAAATCAATTTTCGTATAGAAACCCTCGTTTCTCGTGTCCATAGGGACTGAAAAAGTAACTTTTGATTTGCTTTTCAAAAAATTCTGAAATAATTCACAAAAATCCTAAAAAATGTAAAAATATGATTCAGATTTGAAGAATCTCTTTTTGACCTCATCTATATCTCTGAATCAGTTATTAGTTCTTGCTGCCAACTATAGGGACCAAAACGATAATTTTTAAATTTATTTTGCCCAAAATTTCTAGAAATTTTTTAGAAAATCACAAATATAAAATGAACTAACTTTTGTGAAGAAAGTTTTGTTTTCTGGGTTGTTTTAATATGCTTTATATATTTAAAATCTTATCCTCAATTACAGTAAATATGGTTGTCTGAAAAAGTCCAAACATCAAAGAAAAATTATCAGTTTTACTGAAATAATTTGATAAGCATATAAAAAACCCTATTTATAAGATAAAAATAAATTACTTAGCACTTAGATCACAAAATTTCATATAAAATAGAATTTAAACATTAACTAAAAAAAAGAATGTTATAATTCTGCCTCTCTAAAAATAATTTCGTCCTCGAAATTACACACACAAAGCTTACGCATGTTGTCCTCCAGGTCCCACGTCGCATCGCCTGTAACCTCATCCCAAATGACTTTGACCAAAGAGATTTGCTTATCCCTGAGTTGCTTTATTTTTCGATCATCAACTAGTACAGGATTTGTATCATAAGTAAAGTTTTCTCTCAATTGTACTGTGTCAGGTTCAATTACATGCGATGGGTCGGCAACATAGTTTCTCAATTGCGAAACATGAAAGGCACTATGAAGATTTGAAAGAAAAGAAGGTAAAACAATTTTATAAGCAACATGACCTATCCAGCGAAGAATTTGATAGTGTGTTAAGAATTTTAGAGTGAGATTCTTGGATTTCATAATTCTACCTACCCCAGTCATGGGTGTGACTCTCAAGAAAACATGCTCACCTTCTTGGAATTCGAGAGGTCTTCTCCGTTTATCAGAGTAGCTCTTTCGCCTGTTTTGTGTCGTTCTCGTTTTTTCTTGAATTTGCCTTACTTGTGCATTGGTTTGCTGTAAGAATTCTAGTCCTAAGGTTGTACTAACCCGTTCCTAGTACCAACACAAAGGTGTTTGGCATTTTATCCCATATAATGCCTCAAAAGGTGTCATTCTTATGCTAGAATGATAGCTATTGTTGTACATAAACTCTATCAATGGCAGCATGTCATCCTAGCTTCCACTTTGGTCTAATACGCATGCCCTTAAGAAATCCTCTAAGGATTGAATCGTTCTTTCTGCTGTCTAACCATCCGTCTGAGGACGACAAAGAAAACTCGACCTTAACTTAGTTTCTAAGGCTTGATGTAGACTTTGCCAAAATCTAGAAGTAAACCTAGGATCTCTATCGGAAACAATACTAGAAAGTACTCCATGTAACCTAATAATCTCTCGAACATACAGATGAGTTAGCCTTTCTAGGGAATACTTCATGTTAATAGGTAAGAAATGCAATCATTTTGTCAGCCTATCTACAGTCACCCAAATTCCGTCGCATCCCTTTGAAGTCTTAGGCAATCCTGTTACAAAGTCCATAGATGTACTCTCCCATTTCTAGTCTGGGATATCCAAAGAATGCATCATTCCTGCAGGTCTTAGGTGTTCTACTTTAGCTTTCTGGCAAGTTAGACATACTGTCACATATTCCTCAACTTGTTTCTTCATTCCTGGCCACCAAAATCTTTGTTTTAAATCAAGATACATCTTTGTGGTTCTAGGGTAAATACTTAACTTACTTTTGGGTGCTTCATCTAAAATCAGCTTCCTCATTTCCACATTATCCGGCACAAAAATCCTACCTTTACACCTTAAAATCCCATCATTTCCAATACTAAACTCTATAACCTTCCCTTGCTCTAACGGTTTTTTCTTTTCCATCAGATGTTCATCGGTTGCTTGTTGCTCCTTAATCTCACTCATCAAATCGCTAGAGATCTTAATCATATTCAGGCAAATCTTATCTCTATACACATTGATGTTTAAACTCAAAACACGGAATTCTTCTATTAACTCTAATTCTTTTATCATCATACTTGACATATGCACAGTCTTTTTACTTAAGGCATCAGCTATTACATTTGCTTTCTGGGATGATACAACAAAGAAAAATCATAATCCTTAAGAAACTCCATCCATCTTCTTTGTCTCATATTGAGTTCCTTATGGTCAAATAGGTATTTTAAACTTTTATGATCACTAAAGACATTAAATGTTGATCCATACAGATAATGCCTACAAATTCTTGAGGCAAACACTACTGCAGCTAACTGTAGGTCATGGATGGGGTAATTCTTTTCATGAATCTTTAACTAGTAAGATGCATACGCTACAACCTTTCTGTGCTGCATCAACACACATCCTAATCCTTGGTAAGAAGCATCACAATATACCTCCATGGGTTCATCTGGGTTTGGCAAAACTAAAATAGGTGAGGTTGTCAATAACCTTTTTCTCTTAGTGAAACTTTCCACACATTCGTCTGTCCATACGAACGGTTGATCCTTTTTCGTTAACTTGGTTAACGGAGCTACAATCTTGTAAAATCCTTCAATAAACCTCCGATAATATCCTGCTAATCCTATAAAGCTATGAATCTCTGCTATGCATGGTTATGAGTCTCTCCCATGCAAGTACTGCTTCTACCTTTGTAGGATCCACTGCAATTTCTTCTTTAGAGATCGCATAACTTAAAAATTGTAATTTACTAAGCCAAAACTCACATTTAGGAAACTTAGCATACAACTGTTTCTCACTCAACACTTGCATTACCTGTCACAAATGTTGCTCATGTTCCCTATGGGTTTTAGAATAGATCAAAATGTCGTTGATAAACACAACAACAAACTGATCTAGGAAAGAACTAAAGACTCTATTTATGTAATCCATGAATATTGCTGGTGCATTGGTTACGCCAAATGGGATTACAAGATATTCATAATGGCCATATCCATTCTAAACATAGTCTTAGGTATATCTTCTTTCTTAACTCTAATCTGGTGATAACCACTTCTCAAATCTATTTTGGAGAAAACAATGGCTCCATGGAGCTGATCCATCAAATCATCTATACGAGGCAAGGGATATTTATTAGTAATGGTTACTTTGTTCAACTGTCTATAGCCAACACACAACCTAGATGTCCCATCCTTCTTTTTCACTAACAACACTCGCGTTCTCCATGGGGATGCACTTGGTCTAATGGACTATTTAGACAACAGATCCTCTAACTGCTTTTTTTAAGTCAACCAATTCCGTTGGTGTCATTCTATAAGGAGCCATAGAGATTGATCAAGAACCAAGTACTATATCTATTGTAAACTCGATCTCCTGTACCGATGGCAAACCTGGTATTTCTTCCAGAAATACCTCCGTGAAATCTTGAATAATAGGCACTTTGCTCAATTCAACTTCCCTTTCGCCTTTCAATAAGGTTAACACCATGTTTTCCTGAGTTTCTTCTTTCAAATGAACATCAGATTGGTTGGTAGTTATCAATCCAGGAATCTCAGAAATAGAAAAAACCAAGGTTTTATTGGAACAGTCTAAGAGGATATGGTTGAAAGATAACCAATTCATGCCCAAAACCACATCTAAGTGTGTTAAACGCAAACATATTAAGTTAACAAGGTACTCTTTGCCCAAAATTGTGATAGGACAATTCAAACAAACAGTGTTTGCAATAACTGGTTTAGTAGTGGGTATTGTAACAATTAAGTCAAAAGGCATTAAAGACATAGGCAGTTTTAATTGTTTCACACAATCCACAAAAATGAAAGAATGTGTTGCGCCCGAATCATATATTACAATTAAGGTATTACCGGAGATGCTACAATTACCTTGTATTAAGTCATCAGATTTAGAAGCCTCTTCACCACTCATGGTATAACACTAAGAAATCGCAAATCTTATATAAACACTAATGATCCCTCTTAAAAAAATGATTTTGAGCATTCACTGATCACTAAAAATCTATTTCTGTTTAGAAATCCTCGTTTTTAGTGTCCGCAGGGACTGAAAAAGTCACTTTTGATCTGTTTTTTGAAAAATTTCAAAATGATTCCCAAAAATATTAGAAGAAGCAACTTTTGTGAAGGAAGTTTTGTTTTATGGGTTATTTTGATATACTTTAACTATTTAAAATCTTATCAATTAATTACGGTAAATATGGTTGTCTAAAAAAGTCCAAATGTCAAAGGAAAAATATTTGTTTTAATGAAATAATTTGATAAGCATATAAAAAACCCTATTTATAAGATAAAAAATGAACCACTTAGCACTTAGATCATAAAATTTCATTTAAAACAGAATTTAAACAGTAATTAAAAAAATTGATGTTACAGTACTTGTTATTGCAACATATGGTGATTATGAGATATAGCAGATGGATGTCAAAACTGCATTCCATAATGGGAATCTACTCGAGGATGTGTACATGACACAACCCAAGGGTTTTATTGATTTGTAAAATTCTGATACATTTTTGGATTGAACTTTGTTTTGACGAAATTGTCAGACAGTTTGGCTTTGTCAAGAATAAAGATGAGCCTTGTCGCTACAAGAAGGTTAGTCGGAGCTCAAATGTCTTTCTGGTTTTGTATGTGGACGACATACTTTTAATCAAAAATTATATTCCTACCCTATAACAAATAAAGACTTGGCTGGGGGATTGCTTCTCCATGAAGGACTTAGCTGAAGTAGCTTATGTGTTAGGAATCAGGATCTATAGAGATAGATTGCTGAGATTGCTTGGCCTAAGTCAAAGTACATATATTAACAAAGTGCTTAGGTGCTTTAATATGTATGAATCCAATAAGGATTCTTGCGTACATTATATGGCTTTTATTTGTCCAAGGGACAATCTTCTTCTACGTTAGATGAAAAGTAGCGCATGGATGGAATTCTATACGCTTTGGCTATTGGATCTATCATATATGCCATGTTATGTACTCGGCCAAATATCTTGTATTCTTTAAGCATGACGAGCAAGTATCAGTCTGATCTTGGTGATGATCACTGGACCATAGTCAATAATATCTTGAAGTACCTGAGAAAGACTAAGGATACATTCTTGGTTTATGGTGGTGAGGAAGAGCTAGTTGTAAGGAGATGCATGGATACAAGCTTCCAAACCGATAGGGACGACTTCAGATTGCAATCGAAGTTTGCGTTTTGATTGAGTGGTAGCGCCGTGAACTGGAAAAGTTCTAAGTAGGAGATTGTCATTGATTCCACTACTGAAGCTGAGTATATCATCGCCTCTAGTGCATCCAAAGAGGCCGTTTGGATGAAGAAGTTCATCAATGAGCTTGGAATTGTTCCTAGTATCGCAAGCTCAATTGACCTCTATTGTGACAACAATGGGGCAATTGCACAAGCTAAAGAACCTAGATCTCACCAACGGTCCAAACATTGACTTAGGCGTTTCCATCTTATTTGAGAGATAATCCATAGAGGAGATGTAAAGATGTGCAAAGTGCCGACAAAAGATAATATAGTAGATTCAATGACAAAGACATTGGCCAAGGAAAAGCATACTAGGTCCATGAGTATAAGGGTTATCCCAAATTGACCATAGTGCTACCGGGAGACTGTTAGTGTAAGCCCTAGCGGCCAATCTATTTCATAGATTTCTTAATTGTATCATGACCCTTATATATATATATATATATATGGCAAGATTCATTCCTATTATTTATTTATAGAGTAATGTAGTCCTTAGAATGGCAATGTCCAGTTCACCGGGACATAAAGTGGTTGACTTGATCGTGAGACCCCTTTGGACAACATGGATGCCATCCTTAAAATATCGATAGTCAAGTATTATTGTTAATAAGGACGACAATAATACATAGAGACTATTACGTGTTGATAGCCACGTCTCACGGGCCATGGGCAAGTGGTCGCTAAGTCATCGTGTAGGTATGAATGCTGGTTGAATAGTTGTACTGGATTATCCCGCTTTTGGAGTGTTCATAATGGTTATGCTAGTGTCATAAGCCCTTCTTAAGGTAGCCCTAGTAGAGCAGGTCTTTAGAATTAAAGTCCTATGATCCCTCCATGACGAGTCGTATACTTTGACGTTATCAAATATCACGCCGTAACAGGGTGATTATAGAGATAGTTCTTGGGTATGCCACGAATCATGCTAAGGAGTATGGGTGATGTAAAGAGGATACATCCCTCCAGCATAACGAGGGTAATGTCCTAGGCCACTCGATAGAGTGAGATGTGGTTAAGTGGTTGGTCAACCCAGTACTAGGACCATATGTGATTTGGAACTGGTGGGAGACATTTACTTTTGGGACTGAAAAATCATGATTGGACTTAATGATGGCACACTTTACACCTCATGTCCAATCGCGAATGAAGGATGAAGGGACTAAGGCTTTGCGATCATTATGGTTATGGAAGGTTAAGTCGAATCACCGATCATCTCATAGATTGAGCCGAAATGATGCATTGCTAAAATGCCGCTCCTTATTTATAATAATTAAGGTTTAATTAATATGTTGATATTAATTAATATTAATTACTATGGCCAACTCTACGGGCGCTTATTGGGTCGAACGCTTAAAGTGATATAACAGGAGAGATTTTTTAATTAAATATGACATAATTAAATATGGATCAATTTCTAATTAAATAAGATTTAATTAGAGATTAATTAACTAAATGTGATTTAATTAATTTAAAAGGTTAACTAATTAAATGAGATTTAATTATAGGCTAATTAATTAAATATGATTTTAATAAATTAAGAGGAGAAATTAATTAAATGTGATTTAGTTAATTCAAAGGTCTTATGGGATAATGTTTTATTTAGATAGGATTTAATTAAAACAAATCCTACGTGGTATGACCTAATAAGGTGCGTGGTAGGGTAAGGGGATAAACCCTAACTGGTACTATAAAATACTAACTGGAGCACCTCTCTCGGCAGTCCATATAGACACATTACACACTTAAACAATAGCCACCATGTAACACCATTTCTCCAAAAAGGATATTACACCATAGTAACCAAAAGTTTCGCAATAACTTAGAAAATATTTTGATAGAACTTGGAAATCCTTTTCCTAAAATGTGGGTAAACTTTTTCGCTTTTCTAGAAGATGAGAAGGATGGGGCATATGTCTCCCTAATTCTTTTCGAAATATTTTTGAATGCAGAAATATGACCAATACCTTTCGTGAAAATAATCTCATCTCATATATATAACAATCTTCCTTCTGTACATGCATAAGTTTCGTAAAATAAACTGTACATCTGCGCCAATTTAGTCTCTTTGTAACACCCGTATTTTTAGATCCGTAGTTAATTCTACACCACGGAGTGAGTAGATCAAATTACATATTATAAGACTAGATTAGAAAATGGAATGTCATGATTATAGTCGCTCATAGTAAAGCAACCAGAATTTTCGAGTTGAAATTAGAAATTTCAACAGAAAACGATTCTTGCTATAGACGGAGAAATAAGATTATATTGATATGAAGGCCAAGACAATGCCGTCATGAGGAATTAAAGAGGCAAATAGTATTATTATATTATTTAAGGATTTTAGAATTTTAGTTTGGGATTTTCTTAGATTAGAATGAAGATGTTACAGTTTTGGTCCCTGTAGAATGGTATCAATGACGTATAGTGAACAACTAATTATCTGAGGGCTAAGAACTGATCCGAGTGGAAAGTTAGGGATATTATTAGTGTTTTTATATTATTTATGATTTTTAGATGGGTAGATAGTTGCTAGATTCGAAAACTAGAAATTTGACAGAAAATTATATTTCGATTTTTGTACGGTGAGGGTTTAGTATTTTTCTAGAGGTCATTTCTACTCCAAAATAACATTTCAATGAACCAAAAGTTATTTTTATAATATCTGTAATTTTTAGAAATTTTTTAGAAAAACTTTATTTTACCCGCGTTTGGAGCTTTACGAGTAAACCGGGCGCAACCGGGACATGAAAAAAAGTCCAAAAATTTAGTTTTGGGTTTTTTAATTTTTCAATATCATATTCAAGTCATAAAATTGATTTCTCATAATTTTACCTACTTTAGAAAAATATTTAGCTAAAAAGGAGTTATAAAACTAAGCGTTTTTACTACTTTGAACTACCAATTAAACCCTAACTTGATGGAACATAATCCCACCATTTTGGTCTGGTCTTGCACGAAATTTTCAGCCAAAATACACCCTTGAAATTTAAAAATTCATATTTGACCAAATTGGAAAATATCTTTGAATAATTCTAATTAAAGCATGGAGTAGGTGACCAAACCCAATCAAAGCCATTCCTCCCCATCCCTCCTTGCTCCTTGGCTGATTTCATAATAGTAAGGAAGGAGAGAGAAGTTCATTTTTTCACTTCATCTTCTTCCTCTTGCAAAGAATCCTCCATTTTTCTCTCCACTTTAAGCTTTCCTCCATAACCAAAGCTTGAGTTTTGTTGAGTTTTTGGCTATTCAAGCTTTACAAAAAAAGTTTGGATCATCATTCTAATCCATAAACTTCTTTCATTTTTTCATTTCCACCACTTTCATTTTTCCATAAAAGCTTGTGTTCTTCATTTCACTAAAAATAAGCTTTTCTTGGTTTAGGTTCATTCCATTGGAACCTAATAGCTTGAAAACCATTTTGGATTCATTTTGCTTCAAGGTTTGAGTAAGTATTCCTCTACTCAAATTTCTACCCTTTAGGGTTGGTTGTTTTCATAAAACTTACATTTTTATAGTTGTATTTTTGGTGTATTTTGTATAAGGTTATTTTTTTAAAGTGTTGGAACATCAAGGCTTCAAGGAGGCCACTTGGTGTTGGTGTTGGTGTGAAGGTGATTTGGTGTTAGCCCATTTTCATTAGCTGCAAGAGGTAAGGGGATTTTCTCAATAAGTTGGGAAGGTTGTGTATGTGTGTGACTATGTGTTTTGTTCTTGATGATAAACTCAGACTTGAGTTTTTCTTATTGGGTGTTGAATGAGTTTTTCATTCTCTTAGTAATATATATTTTTATATATTAATGTATATGAGTTTAAAGTATGATTTTGGTTGATGGATGATAATTTTTGAAAGCCTATGTGTTCTTGGAAAAAAATCATATGTATGGTTTGAAGTAATTTGGAATGCCTAAATGTATGTTTGACGAAGTTATGCTTTATGCTATGTTATTGATGTATTTTAAAATGCTATGGATGGTTACTTTGAGTGTATGTATGATTTATGGTTTGATTATGTTCTTGCCTAATTGATGAATATTGATTTATTGTGATTGGGATTGAATTAAAATATTTGATTAAAAGTGAGAAGAGTACTTAAAACCTTTAATGAAAAAGTGTTTCAAATGAAATCAAATAAATTAATTAAGATTCAAGTTAATACTTAATTAGACAGATTTCACTAAGTTTCTAAGTATAAGTCTTAAATGAATTTCAAACTAAATTCTATTTCTTCATAAAACTCTAAGTAAGCTAGGAAATCAATTAATGAGGGAGAAAATAAAATTTCAAATTTTTAAGGGGTTAAAAATGAAATCTGGGTGTATTTGGGTCAAAAATATAATTTTCTGGAGTTCTAGGGGCAGAAACACGAAAACTGGGCACTTTGAGCCAAAAACATAATTTTACAAAAGTTCTAGGGCAGAAACGCGAAACTGGGCATTTTTGGGACAGAAACCTAATTTTTTAGAAAATCAGGGGCTGAAGTATGAGACTGGACTTCTTAAGGGATCAGATTTGTAAATACTTAAAAGTAAAGGAATTTAAGTAAAATTCCCAAAGAATTTAATTAAGACTTTTAATTAAATCTTTTTACAAGAAAGTGTAGGAAGAAAGATAATGAGGATTTGAGAGTTTAGAGTTAAAGAAGAACTTTAATTTCAAAGAGAAATTTTCCATAAAACTTATGTTTTTAAATAACAATTTTACACGGTATTGAAGAGGATCAATACGTGGCGACGATGAAGTATTGAAGACAATAATGCTACACGGTGTTAGGAGAAAACTAACATGTGACGACGAAAATCCTAAGTGAAGGATTGCATTATTTTCCTTGTATATGTGTGCAAATTGTATTGTCATATGCATTTGAGTTATTGGCTCTTGCCACGTTGGCTTTATGCCATGATTAATATTGGCTTTTGCCATGTTGGCTTTATGCCATGATTAGAGCACACAATCTTATGCAGGGATTGTAAATAAGTAAGGTCTGACTATAAGTCTTGAGGGCATTCAGGTTACGAAGTTCTCAATGACCGATTGGTAGCCCGAACGGACCGAGACGAGTCGTAATACCCACCTTGGATGATCCTGACCAGGGCTGCCTTATTTATGATACGGTGCATGTAGCACAATGAGCCATACCAAATAAATGACAACGAGGGTTGAGAGATGGTCAGGTTGCATTTATGTTAGGTACAAGCACCAGCCATATCGCTCTACTTAGTTGAGGAAGTCTCCATGGAGCAGTACACCGGTGTATTAAAGAGATGTTGAAATGACATGCATTATGCTAGAGTGCTATGTGTGTGTTTGACTGTGTGTTTAATTTGATGATGTGCTCTCTCTTGGTGTATGAATATCTTAGAGAAAGATTTGCGAAAGAGTAGTTATATATATTCTTGGATTGTATTATGTAGTATTTTCTTTTTCGTATACATCCTTTCAGTGGATTTCAACTTGTGCAAAGAAATTCACCCTTGCATGCTTTTCTGTTGTCCGTATGTACGCTACGCGTAGATGTCCACTTCGAGACCTTTAGTAGCCGAGGAAGATCCAGAGGAGGACCCCGAGGAGACGTCATCGTCTTAGTTCTCTAGGTGTGGGGTGGATAGTGCTAGGTTGTGGGTTTGTCAGTTAGCCGACCAGCCTAGGTTTTGGGGATGTAGATATTTCATGTCGTGTATTTTGACACACCTTTGCTTTATTGCTTTCTTAGGTTTAGTTTACTGCTTTATTTCTTTCATGCTGTGATGATGTATTTTGGCTACCCTGCTGTGGTTCCTGACTTTACTTGCGGGCGCAAGAAATTTGTACAATAACTTGATGATATATATATGACGTATGTTTTTCTTCTTCTAATTTTTCTGGATGGCTAAGTTTTCATGAGCATATTTATCTTTTCAAAAAAAAAAATAGTCACCCCTTCTGGTATCCATTAATTATGAAAGAAGATGTTTTTATGATAAAACAATTTTATTTATCTTCCACATTAAGTTTTGTTTAGTTTTTATGTGACTTCCTTGTGGGAAAAAGGGGCGTTACACTCTTGACACCTACCCCAAACTAAGACAGTAAATACAGATTCTTCTCCGAATCTCTATCAATCTACGCAACATCCTTTTTTCATATCCTTTTTCTAAGAGCTAGCCCACTTCTTGGGTAAATCATCTACTTAGTCATGCATCAACACAACATAAAAGTAGACAAGGGTAAAACTCTAAAATAAAATAATGAGAGAAGTACAAGCACAACAAAAACATAGATCACACAGCAGCCAATTCTTATACCAAGAACATGTAGATACTAGAGTATCAAGTCATAAAACACATATAACAGAGTAGCCATTCATTCAAGACATATGTGGCAGAGTAGCATTTCATTTAAGACATATAATTAGATCTTATTTAAACAGGTCTTACCTTGTGCTGCAACCCTACAAAAGCAATGCATTCTCAAAAATATATCATCAAGTCAGAGTATATTTATGTATGCCACTTCTATATCTCTTAAAGCACACCATTGTATTGCTCCAATGAGACTTTACCAACCTTAACAACATTGAGCGATTGATTGTAGCAAACTTAACAAGATAACCAGACAGCGCCTTTAGGACTTCCGGGGATCCTTCGGTAATATTAACATTTATTATTTAATACCAATTTATGAATAAGTCAGTCATTCAAATTTATTCAAGTCAGGTATACGAATTGTCTTGGCTCGAGGGTATTACCTACTCGGCCACATAAGACCATTGAAACGTGGATAATCCCAATAGGCAGTTGTAGCCCAACTGTACTATATTCTCAACCACACTACTTCGGGTTGTAATACTCAAAAACTCTTTATGCAATTGACAGTCTAAATTTGCACACAAATTCTCTTTAATATCTCTTTGTAAAACTTCCCTTGTTTTACGGTAGCTGCTCTTGAAACCTTTAAGTCTTGTCAAAATACTTTATATGAAATAATTCATCTCTTTATGATAAAAATACTCTTGCATGAACAGGTAACTGTTAAAACCACATTGATTCATATTAGAAAAACCTTTTATTGTAGTATTTAAATAAGTCTTGCCCTCTTTTACTGATTTTACTGATCATTACGAGTTAAGTTATTTTTCCAGCTTCAGTAGTTCAATTAATGACTGATCACACCGCGGTAAAGCCGAATTGAGGTGATCAATCCAACAGAGTGATTCGGTATATTTACCAAAGGTGATTAATTCATTTCATTCAGACCAAAACGGGGCAGAGCCACCTAGGATTGATCAAGAGAGAAGAAATCAACTGTAACTAAAACTCATGTTCACTTTTTAATTGGTAAGTGTCTATTCACAAATTTTAGATAGATCTTTGGGAAAGGGATAATCACATGGCGGCTTGGCTGACTGCAGTAATCAGTGTCTGACTTTTTGAAGACTGGGAACGAGTTAAAGCTGATTAATTACCAGTTTAATTAATTTTGAAGGTGAAAGGATCACACGGCAGCAGAGCCGTCTTCGGTGATCAATGCCCAACTTTAAAACGATTGCATATAGACTAAGTGAATGAATCAAGCTGATTCTTTATTGAAATACTTAAGCACCAATTACTTCCAAGAAAGAGGCCGTTGAAAGCCTATCTCAATAATTTTAACTGCCGGAGACATTACAAATTAAACTAAGTTAATTATATATATATATATATATACATCTATATACAGATTGGACACCAACATAAGATTTTCCAACTGATAATATAATAATAGAATTCACTGAGAATCCTTTACCGTTACACTAACTTTCCGACAGATAATATAACAGTAGGATTTACTGAGAATCTTTTACTGTTATACTAACTTTTCGATAGATGCTACAACAGTAGGATTCACCGATAATCCTTTACCGTTATACTCTTTTACCCAATCCAATCTATTTATATATACGTTTATGTAGAAATCACTTTTTTTTCAATTTATCTTAGTCACGTATATATTGAGTCTCTAAGTTAAGAATTCCCCAAATAGCGTAAAGGTGCAGTTCCCAGGAAAGAGAAGGTGAGCTAAGACCGCTTGGATGACCTTTGTCTTTCCTATACAGAACCATACAAATAAACCATTCATCTTAACCATCACCTTGTATATCAATGATAGACAATATCAAGGTTTTCGCAAAAGAATAAATTGCACTTGCTTTACGATAAGATTACGCTACAGTTTTTTAAAATTCACCACTATAACAGTTTGTTTACAAAAGCTCAAAATTAATTATTCCATCACCACCTTACTTCCACGAAAATTTTGAAGAAATTTGGGCATTATAACACTACAATTAAAAATCACATAACAATTAATTTAAAGCCATAAAACAATTATATATCATAAATAAATAAACATAAAGCTTGAAGATCAAAGCTTGAAATTAATTTGCAAGAGGTTCCCCTTACCTTTGCCACAAGAACTTGGAAGAACAAAGCTTGAAGATTAAAGCTTGAAACCAAAAACACCAAGAGAAAAAGATAAAAACTACAAAGGAGAAATGAAAGGATTTTTGCTTTGTTAACACAAAGGCTTTGGTGTAGGATTTATGAAGCATGAAGGAGGCTATTTATAGGGGGAGGTGGCAGCCAAAACCTTGGGTTAAAGGGGCTATGGTTGCTTGAAGCAACCATGGTTTATGTTTATTAAAAATCAAAAAAATTATCCAAATTCTAATTGGTTTAGGCAAATGACTCATGGCATAACTCAAAATTTAGAAACCTTGAGAAGAAGCTAGACTCACGTGAGTCATGAAGAAGGGGGGCGGCTAAGAGCAAGTGGGAGGAGGAAGATGAGATCAAAGATTGACGACTAGATAATTAGGTTTAATTCATCTTTTTCCTGATTAGTTCAAGGCTTTTCCCTAGGATTGGGATCCATGTGGCAAGCTCATCCAAGGCTTAAGAATAGCTTAAGGTTGTCGAGCGAAAGGGGAGAAATAAGGGCCATGGGATAGCTTGGTTAAAAACTTTAGGTTTTGGTAGTTTAAATGAAAATCAAGTGTAAAATAGCAATTGTACTTGCCCCTACACTATTCATGGCCAATGATTATGTCTATAGATATTTTACGCTTCTTAGAATTGCATTTAAACCCCTCAAAGTTTCTAAGTTCCTAAATCATAGCCACTATGTATCTATTTGCCTTTATTCGGCTAATATACCGTAAATAAGAGTCAAGACAGTAGAAAAATATTCTTGTCGAGAAATATTTTTAAAAATCACAAAAGCAACTATGAAAAATAAAATATAAATTGTTTTGGACCTTTTTCGCAAAATTTTTATACTGTAAAATAAGATCTGTACGCTATACGTACCAATTTTCGATAATTTTTTAAAGTTGTTCAAAAAAATCCAAAAAATTACAAATATTAAAAGAACCAGCTTTTGTGAAGGAAGATAATTTTGTGGGTTGGTTTGATATACTTTTTCTATTTAAAAACTTAACCATTAGTTACGGTAAATACGGTTGTCTGTGAAAAATCCAAACGTCAAACGAAAAATGTCTGTTTCAATGAGATAATTTGATAAGTATATTAAAATGTAAATTATCGGACAAACATAAATCACTTAACTTTAGATCAAAAGTTTCATATAAAATAGAAATTAGACAGTAAATGAAAAAATAGAGTTTACACTATCTGTTTAAAACTTAACATCAAATAAAACTATCTGTTTCTATTCTAAAAATGGATAAGAGTATTTAAAACTATTTTTCTAAGATGAAAATAAATTAATAAACACATACACACAAAGTACTTTGAATAAAATAGAATAAATATGAAAGTGATATAAACAAAAGTTATATATATTAGGCCTATCTGTCTTATTGTTTAAATTACAACACCAAACAAAACTTATCATTTCTACACTATTTAAAATTCTATTTGATCTTGTACTCTTTATCAAGACAGTTTCTTAGTCTTTGGTATTTATCCATTCCTTAACTAACAGACTACGTAGTTTATTTTAGAGGGACTAAAACAACAATATTCCTTTATACTGTTCTCTAAAATTCCAAACTTAACTTCTAAAACCTTCTTATAGCACTAAGTTACTATTTATATCCTTAAATACTTCTTATGAATGAAGTCTAAAATTTCCTTATCATTATAACTTATTCTGACAGTCAAAAATGTCCGTAAAATACCATTTTGACCTCTACGTCACTTCTAAATGTTACTTATTATCCCAAAATCTTAAAGGTAATTCTAATCTTACAAAATTAATATTTTGTCTCATAGAGTGAAATTTCGGGATGTTACATTCTTCCCCTCTTAAAAAAAATTTTGTCCTCGAAATTTCACGGGTATTCTTAGGTGAAATAACTCTTATTATCTGAAAACTCTCATCAGGTAAATTACCCAATATCACTTCACTTGTTTATATACTGAGTTTGTCTGTCTTCTGAATCAGTTACTCACCTATATCCTAGTGTATTTTGTAACGCCCGTATTTTTAGATTTCTGCCTTTATTCTGTTTTAATATATAATGAATGATTTATGAATATTAAATATTTGATTAGGAAATTTCATTTCTTAGATAAAGCCCTAGTGAGCATAGAAGTCAGTAGTTTAAGTTGAATTTTGATAATCAGACAGAATACGATTTACGGTAAATTGACGAAATGGCTGAGTTGTGAGACAAATACCTTGAGTTGAAGTCGGAAAATTATTTGAGGATACCAATGGTCATTTTACAATATTTGAGGATTTTAGAAATTTATTTGGGATTTTTCTGAGTTACGGGTAAGAAAAAGTACCGTTTTGGTCCCTGTAATCTGAATAGGCTGAACTGCGTGTGGGTTTAGTGACCAAAACAAGTTAGAAAAATATTTCGACGAACCAAAAAGTGTTTTTCTAATATTTGGAAATTTTAGAAATTTTTCTGGAATTTTCTGAAAAGTTGACTATTATGACCTAAATGTGGGTTTACGGTTAGAAATAGCAGTATCAGAAAAATTAGTAAAACCCCAAAAATGAAGTTAGGAGGTTTTAAATCCTTTATTAGAATAAGAATGATGATGTAAGGGTAGTGATGTAATAGGAAAAATAGTAATGATTACTTTTTCGGTGAAAAGACCGTTTTGCCCCTAAGTCAGGTAATTATCTGCTAAGCCATAAAGCAAGCCAACTCAAAGCCATTTTAGCCAATAAATTTCGTGGCTAGGCTGCTCTCATATGAGCCATGTGAGCCATGAACACAAACAAGCCTTGGATGAATAGTTTTGACTAGATAGGATTAAAGTTACCACACATGGGTTATCCTTTTACCTAGCTTGAACCATGGTTAACATTTGATCTTATCCTCCCTCATTTCTTCAAGCCAAAACAGCCCCTCCCTAAGTCCATGAAGGGGACTAGATTCATCCAAGAAGGGTGAGTCATGAGAGAGAGCCAACGGCATAATTAGTTGAATCATCTCTTTACCAAAATTATTTTAGGTGTAATGATGATTTTGTTAGCAAAGCTTATCCTAGCCTTGGAGAGAGGGAGGTCTAGCCGAGTTCTATCTTGAGGGAGAGGAGAGTTTGCTTCACTTGTTCATTTCCTATCTCACTCCAAAACACATCTCTTCCATTTTCTCTCACTTTTCTCTAAAAATTTCCAAGAGCTCCTCAAGTGTTCTTCTTTGATTTTAAGCTTTTGATCTTTGATCTTCAAGAACCAAGGTTGGTTTTCTCTTCTAATCCATCAATCTTTTCTTCCTTTTCATGATCATCAAAGTTCATATCTCTAAAATGGGTTTTTTCTATTTTTGTCTTGAAGGAACCCAAGCTTGCAAAGGTAAGGGATCTTTGATCCAAGCTTTGATTTTTCTTCCTTCTTTGGTTCAAAACTATCATGGGTTTGAAGGAAATAATCTTTTTTCTCTTTTTCTTCTTCTCTTTAAGATTAAAAAGATCTTATTTGTAGTCTTTGTTTGGCTATGTTCATATCTTGGTTTCAAGGAGGTGATCAAGAGAGACTAGGGAGCCAAGAAGCTAGGATTTTTATTCAACAAGAAAAAGAAAGAGGTAAGGGGAAATCTCTCTTTTTGTGAATCATAAGACTCATGGAGTGCTTGATGTTTGTATATGATGTTCTTCTTGAACTTGAAAATCTTACTATGAGCAAAAAGATGTTTTGTTTCTTTTAAAAGTTGAATCTTTACAAAAAGATAAATTTTCTATTCAAAGAGGTAAGCTTATTGGTAAATTAATGATTTTTACTTAAGTATTAACTTTGATCAAGTGGTGATTGATTACAAAGTAAGAATTTTTATGAAAAAGACAATCTTTCCTTACAAAGTAATAATTTTTATTTCAAAGAGATAATCTTTTGAAAAGAGACATGATTCTATAATCAAAGAGAGATGATTCTCTTAATTGATCATTGGGTAAAAAGTATTGGATGATGACTTCTTGTTCTTGTAACTTTGTTTTCATGTTTAAAGTTCATCTTTTTCCATGCTTGATGGTGATAGTCTTTTATTCTTAATGTGGATGTTTCCCTTTTGCTTGATGATGATGCTTTGCTTTGTTTGGTTGAGATATACTTTGTGCTTGATGTTCCTTGGCTTGAAGGGGATTGCCTTGTTGCTATCCTCTATGTTCTATGCTTCTTTCTCTTATTTTTATTCAATTTGGGTATGTAATATTTAAAATAGGTTATTGCTTTATTATTATTATTATGTTGATGATTGGTGATTGGTGAGTGGAGAAGAGTATGGAAAGATTAAAGTATGGCAATTGGCCAATGACCCAAGCATTATGGAGTGTGGAGATAAGGACATGGACATGGACAAAAATGAGCTTTTTCATAATAAATTGATTAGTTCAAAGTCCAAAGCTTTGTTAGGATTCATTTAATCTAAGAGTTTTTCAAAAACAAAGTCTCCAATGGACTTTGGTAAAGATTTTAACCATAACTTGATAACTTAAAAATGAATTAATTGAAGGGAAGTCACCATTCTTAACTCAAATATATTGTTTTAATTTAATTAATTTTAATTTAAGAGGTATGGTGTTTTCAAAATCAAAATAAAGTTTCTAGATCAAATAAACTTTGGAAATATAGACCTGTCACACCTCTGGTGTGGATTCCAGAAAAGGATGTGAAAATCGGATTTTTGTATTGAAATCAGAAAACAGAGAAACAGAACCATTCACACCCGCGCTGTGATTTTTACCACGCCTGTGAAACTTTCACGGGTTCTTAAATTCGAAAATTCGGAATTTTATGCTTAAAGGCTTCTAAATTAATGTCTTTCTAAGGCAAAAATATTTATTTTGAAATTAAATTAGCCTAAGTATTTTATATCAATTTTTGAAGGTAAAATAGTGAATACGTACTAATCGGTTTTTGGAAAATAATAAGATATTTTATTAAAGTAACTAAAGAGAAAAAGTATTTACAATGACTAGAGATAAAATCATATATTATATATTCCAAGAGATAGCAAAGAAAAGAGATTCAAGAATTTACAAGAGAAACCAAAGCGATAAAAGGATAATTACAACGTTGTTACGTGTGCAAAATACGATGTGGCATGAAAGGGAGTTTTTATGAGACCAAGAGATGTGGTCATGTGATGATTTAATGACCAAGGGATATGGCCATGTGATGATTTAATGACCAAGAGAGAAGGTCATATGATTTTGGTTACAAAAGGTAACCTAGATAAATGCAACATGATTATTATATATGCAAGAATATTGTATGCCATTTGCATTAAAAGAGATTTGGTTGAGGCCATGTGATGAGCATTACAACCCAAATTGGGGTTGAGAATAGGGATAGTTGGGCCACAGATGCCTATTGGGATTATCCAGGTTGCGAAACCCCTCTAATGGCCAGGTAGGCGATATCCCCTGAGCCGAGGCATGTCGCACAACCCGGCTTGGATAAATCTGATTGACTTGACTATTCATGATTCGGTACGATGGTTTAAATGTAGCAGGTCCGAATGTTTATCATGAAGTCTAGTGGGACTATCTGATAATTCTGTTAAGTCTGCTACGGCCGGTCGCTCAAGGTAGTAGGAGGAAGAGAGAAGTCTCCAAGGAGCATTATACTGGGGTCTGAGAGGGAAATAGAAGTGACATGCATTATGATATGTCTTGTTTGACAATGGATTGTTTGGTGAGGATTATAAATGATATATGCTATGAGATAATAACTGTATATGTTATGCATGCTTCTTACTTGAATTTCTTGATTTATACCAGTTCTTCTGTGATATCTTGTTGATTTGCTTAAGGATTGTTTTTTCACCCTTGCCTAAATGTTTTGTGCTCTCTTTTGAACATGATTCATATAGATGGACCCACAGCCGAATGGGTTGCTCCGCACTCGGCGGATTAGCTACTGCCCTCGAGGGGGAGTGGGGAGTGGGTGGGTGATCAACCCACACACTCAGTGGGGGACGTATGCTGGTAATATTATGTCCCTAGAGAGCGTGGCAGGAGGACCTCAAAGGTGGGTGGAAGAAGACCTTGTGTTGGATGTTCAGATGCCTCTCAACGAGTACGAGTTGAGAGAACGATGGAGAAGACAAGACTCAGAGTCTCGAAGAGCAGGACAACCTGAGCCGGTGCCAGAAGAACCGGTAAGACCGGAGGAAACGCATGGAGGACCTAGTACTCCACCGCTTAGGACATACTCTCGTAGGACCCGGATGACCGCAAGGAAGAGTATGGTGAGAAGACCCCGATCTGTACTGGAGGTGTCAGCAAGGGAAGCTCCTGTTGAGGAAGGGACTGCTATGGTGGTGGATCCTGTGATAGATGTTGTTCCGATTTCATATCCTTTGCCTGGAGGTAGTTCCCAACCCTTTACTCCTTTTACTCCTGAGGACCTAGTTGTTTGGAGGGCCAGGGTTAGGAGAGAGGCAGCGGAGCTAGGGGAGAAGGGGAAGGGGATTGTAGGAGATGGTCCTGAGGGACAAGGGGTCTGATTGACCGTTGGTGTAGGTGTCTTGGGAAGCCCAGTCAGATAAGGGTTTTTGCTAAAGACTTTGGGACTGATGCACCGATGCATTCAGGGTTCCGCTTCTTTTGATGATGACTCTATGGGCATAGTTTAGAATTTTGTTTACTTTGGATGACTGTAAATATTTATGACACTACTTTATTTCACTTTACTTTATTGCTCTTAGCTTTTGTAAAATAGGTGTGATATCCTAGTTTGCATGGGCAAACATGTAGTCTGATGTACAGTATATAGTTGTATATATATATGAGGTACGTTTCTGTATACATTGTGTATGAATTATTTTATACGCTAAAGCTTTCAAATTAAGAATTCTAATTTAATAAAGTATTTCGATAATAAAAATAAAAAAAAAATTATTCACATTTTTTTGAAAGTAAATGCGTTAATAAAATAATATTCTTTGAAATTAAAATAAATAATTTAGCTATTTTTAAAAAAATAATTGTTCACATTGCAATTTTCTTTTATGAGAAAGGGCGTTGCATATTTTCATTTCCTACTACTATGTAATTTCTTTTCCTTTCATCAAATTTTGAATTTCTTACTCTAAAATTTCGACCATGTTTGGTCTACCGCAACCATCCTTTTTCGTCTTGTATCTCTAAAAGAAATTGTTAATTTCAAGAAACCCCATAGATGTCTTTTTCCTATTCCTGCTATACTTCGATCCTCTTAGAAAATACCTTGGTAGGTCATTCTAATGACTGTTGAATCCTTAACAGTAATCCTTATCTGTTGAAAATTTCTAATACTATTCTACTCGACTATAGGCTTTAGCTAGGGGTGTTCGTGGGACGGGTTGGGACGGGTTATGCCCAACCCTCACCCGGCCCGAAAGTTTAATCAGGTCAATTTTTGAGACCCGAACCCTGTCCTTAACCCGATATAACCCGATGATATGCGGGTTCAATGAAGACCGGGTCCAAGTAGGACAATACCGGGTTGACCCGAGGGACATCACATAGCATCGTCAGACTAAGATTTTAAAATATTATCAAGGACCAAGAAACAAAGATGAAAAAATTTCTCTAAAGTTGAACGAATCACACCAGTGAAAACGCTCACATCCCTGGTGTGAAACAATCAGTTTCATACTGCATCCGCCAAACCAGAGCTAACCACAACTGGGCAAAATTTTCCACTCCTAGTGTGAGACTTGTAGGCCCTCTTATGAAACCTCCCGACCTGGAGCCCCAGAAGCGACCACACCCTTATAATCTTTCACACCCTTGGTGTGGTCAATGTTGATACAAAGAACTTTCCCAGCTTAGTGATAATCACAGCTGTGGAAGGTTTCATACCTCAGATGTGAGAATACCAGTCTTGACAAATCTTCAAATGATGATAAATAAAATTATAAAACAAGTATAATAGGGACAGGCCGGGTGACCCGAGGGTCAACCCGAACCCGACCCGGCCCGAAGCCGGGTTGTTAAGTTGGACTGTCCTATTGTCCTTTTCCTTTTGACGGGCTCGGGTTAGACCCGGCCCGAAGTCATTGGGCCGGGACGGGTTGGCGGGCCGGGCCGGGTCTTGCACACCCCTAGCTTTAGCTATTAATCTTAGAGATAACATTCTTGCATTTCTTTAAATATTGTTACCTCAACTACCGAGTATTTCCTTACTCTCCGTCGGTATTAAACCTTAAATTCCTTCTCTCTTAAGAATTTTGACCTACAAGTTCATACTCATCACCATTATTATCTTTTTGCAACCGAGAAGCTAATGGATTATTTACATTCATATCTTGACCTTAAGTAGTAAGAAAATAATAATAATTCTAGGACTAATTGTGCCATCCAGCTCATGAACTTACTTTGTAAGGGTAAGTCTCTACTTATAGAAATAAACACTATATATCTATATGGCAACCAAGCATAAACATTTCCTAATGGTGGAACTTAGCTTGGTGAACCTCTTAATTTCACCATGGTGGTGAATGGACCTTTTTATCCATCGATATATCAATAAAAATATTCAATGGCTAGGATATGATATTGGAAACCTAAGCTATAGGTTTTGTAAAAAGTAAAACATAATTGTAAAGAGGTCCTTAAGGTATATTTCAATTATAGTAGTGAAAGCTAACAATGATAATTACGTAATTGCCCAAAGTTTGTATAAATATGAAAACTATATTTTTTTGCTTTAAAAATATGAAAAACCTTGCTTAAAAAAATATGGAAAACCTTAATAGGCAATATTTTCGACTGAAATAAAAAGTTACATATACATGGGATGTAATAACGGATTTATATTTACTTGTGCATGCAGTTTTATATTTGTGGTTAGTTTTTTTCAAAATTTGTAGTTAGTTATATAAATATAATATAATATGATATAAAATATAATATATATAATTTTATATGTAAATAATTGAAATTATGATATATTTAGTTGAGAAATAATGTTGGCGTAATTTTAATTGTAACAATTGTTAAAAAATAAAACATAAACACATGCAATTAAGTGC
Source organism: Glycyrrhiza uralensis (assembly GCA_030159175.1). NCBI lineage: Eukaryota > Viridiplantae > Streptophyta > Magnoliopsida > Fabales > Fabaceae > Glycyrrhiza > Glycyrrhiza uralensis. The sequence goes on from BRZY01000003.1 coordinate 28,638,331, forward strand.
AAATTATGAAGAAAAAAATGGAAAATGTAGGATTTTGACGTTCCTTAACCAAGCAGATAATAATATATTTATAGTTAAATATCATCATAAGTACAAATTAAGTGCAAATAATAATATAGTAATAGCACAAAGCAAAACAGATGTCCAGATTAAAGCCCAAAGACCAATGTCTAGAGAAAAGGGAAAAATCAAAAGACAAAAATCTCCATGTCGTCCTCTAAAATCTGACAAGTCAAGACTGTTATCATTCAGTTATGGTTTTTCCCCCTAATTCAGAGAGAGAGAGACCAGAGGCTCCATCGCCAATAGCAAAGCCTTCCAACATCTCAGGGTCTGTCTCTTCAGTAGTTATTACTGCATCGCACGACTTCTTCTGTCGTCGTCGCCGCGAGCGGCTCCTTCGTCCTCTATCGCCGCCACAAACGGCTTCTTACTCCATCGCTGCAAGCTTCCACTCACTACCGCGAAACACAACCTCCGGGGTAGTGAGTGACTCGTCGATGCTCCACAGATCTGCCGCCAGACCATTGTGTGTGGTTGTTCTCCTCCATCGTCGCCAACCCCTTCCCCTCTTCCCTCTCTGCCTTGATCATGTGTCTGTCTTTTGAAATTTAGGGTTTCACCTTTTCAAAGACCCAATTTCACCCTCCCCGGTCTTTTCTTCTTTTTTGTTTGATTTTTTGTCACCGATATTTATAAATATTGATAAATAGTTATCCAAGCAAGAAACTATTACGAGTAAATATTTGCTATCAATAAGAACGTAATACTTATGAAATACTGATGAATCGATCTAATCAAACAATTTTTTTTAAAAAAAAATCAATAACTATTTACACGAAATATATTTGAGCAAAGACATATTTTTAACAAACCCCTGCTAGTTTGTTAGATTATAATTATTATTAATTTGAATTAAAATATAAATGAAATTATGAAATTGTGTGGGCAATTTTTTAACTGTACGAGTTTGAAGAGTTTTATTAGAGAATTTGTTATATTATAATTTATTAATTAGATATTTATTAGAGTAATTGTATTTTTATTTTTATGAAGGGTTCATTATTTAATGGTCTTTTTATCTTAACGTTTACTATTTTTTTTTTCCTTTGTTGGCAGTGGAGGTGAGTGTTTCATCCTTACCACAAAGCAGATTTGAAACAATTATGGGAAAAATATGCTAAGCAACAAAAAATAATTTAACAAGTTTTGGGGAAAATTTGATAATAAACATAAAACTGGCAAAACTTGCAGAACCAGGTCAAAAGGTCCCTTCCCCATGGTGGTGAACTTAAGAGGTTCACCAAGCTAAGTTTCACCTTTCCTAATAGGCTTTGAACCTATGGAACATCTCCAAAAACTATACTCTAAATTTGGGTGTTATGTTTCAAGCCTACTACTAACTAGATCACATCTATAAAAGTAGAAAGCAAAAAAACGCATCGTCCTAGATCCCACTAACCGGAGAAAGATCTTCCCTTGTTCGCTTTAGGACTCTTAGGTTGCATAGTTTGATTGTTGGCCATTGGCTTTTGTTCCCTGACAATCCCTATACATAGGCCCAATTTTCCCGCACTTGAAACAAGTTGCACCCTTCTGATTACACTGGTTGGCCTGGTGACTAGTCCTCCCACAATTGTGTCACCTAACCACGTTTGAGCCTTGGTTTTCATGACTTTTGCCCCATCCAGCAGGTGCATTATTGTGGTACCTGAGCCTCCCCGAGTTCCTCGAATAAGGCGTGTTCTGAAACTACCTTCCATTTTAAATTTGTGGCTTTGACCTAAATGGTCCACCCACGTTACTTTTCACTACCACTTTCTCTTTCTGTAAAATCTCCATCTTCTGACATTTTTTAACTAATGGTTGAAATTGACGGATCTCCAATGCTGAAACAACCTCCTTAATATTATAACGAAGTCCCGCTTCAAAACATTCACACTTCCAAGCCTCATCAGGTTGAAGCTGGAAAAAGCGAAAATACTTGGCCAAAGTTTCAAACATAGCGGCATACACATCCACATACATCTCTTTCTACTATAGATTCTGTAACTCCTGTTCCCTTTCAATCCTACAACTCTGAGGAAAATACTTGGTCAAAAACCTTGTATGAAAAATCTCTCAAGTTATCTCTTGATGCTCAACTTCTAACAGTTGCTGCACCATTTTCCACTAGTACTCTGTATCACCAATAAGTAGGTACACAACATAAGATACCGTGATTCCCTCAACACAGTTTAAAGCCAAAAATATCTTCTCCAGTTCTTGGATCCAAAGATCAGCTTTCTTTGGATCTGGTTCCTCATTGAACTGTTGAGGTTCGTGCCTCCCGAAGTCAGTAAGTCCTTTAGCCGCAACGGCCCTATCTGCCCTAAGCTGTGATTGTTTGTCTCTTTGCTCTGCTCGCTCAGCTTGTTGTGCCATAGTAGCAGCCATGATATTCATTGCTCCAACTACCCATTCCATCGCCTCGACGTTACGTGCAGACATCACTCCCTAAGGTGAAACTAGTAAAACACGTAAAGAAAAATCAAACAATTTCATACAAAAACAATCAAAGTCTATAATGTTCTGCGATAATTTGGTGACCTTTTGAATTAACGACTTTTACCATACAAATCAACATGAATTCCAATCACATGTTTTGTCCTTACTTACATGCTCTTCAGAAGGGAATCCTTTCCTATACAGTCTCATTCCTATATAGTATCGTTGGCATAGGTAGTACCAATTAATTCTATTAAGTTCTTCTTTACCCATACCAATATAGTTCAGATTCCCTCAGCTGTACCATCCCATAATAGTACAACTTTAGTACCAAAGTTTTCCATAACCAAACAAGTCATTTAAGTTTCACACAAAAAATCACACACCAAAAAACCTATCAGGGTTCACGCAACTTAGGCGTAGCAGACCTATACCCCAACAATCCCAAAAAGACTAAACCAGGCTCTGATACCACAAAACACCTTTTCTCCAAAAAGGATATTACATTATAGTAACCAAAAGTTTCGCAATAACATAGAAAATATTTTCATAGAACTTGGAAACCCTTTTCCTAAAATGCAGGTAAAATTTTTTGTTTTTCTAAAAGATGAGAAGGATAGGGAATATGACTCCCTAATTCTTTTTGAAATGTTTTTAAATGCGAAAATATGACCAACACCTTTGGTGAAAATAATGTCATCTGATATATATAAAGATCTTGCTTCAGTACATGCACAAGTTTCATAAAATAAACTATACATCTGAGCCAATTTAGTCTCTTGACATCTACCCCAAACTAAGACAGTAAATACAGATTCTTCTCGGAATCTCTATCAATCTATGAAGCATCCTTTTTCAGATCCTTCTTCTAAGAGCTAGCCCACTTCTTGGGTAAATCATCTACTCAGTCATGCATCAATACAACATAAAAATAGGCAAGGGTCAAACTCTAAAACAAAGTAATGAGAGGAGTACAAGCATGCCTAAAACATAGATCTCACAGTAGCCAATTCTTATACCAAGAGCATGTAGATACTAGAGTATCAAGTCATAAAACACATATAGCAGAGTAGCAATTCATTCAAGACGTATATAGCAGAGCAGCATTTCATTTAAGACATATAAATAGATCTTATTTAAACAGGTCTTACCTTGTGTTGCAATCCTACAAAAGCATTACATTCTCAAAAATATATCATCAAGTCAGAGTATATTTACGCATGCCACTTCTATATCTCTCAAAACACACTGGTGTATTGCTCTAAGGAGACTTTACCAACCTTAACAACTTTGAGCCATTGGTTGTAGCAAACTTAACAGATAACTAGACAGCCCATTTAGGACTTCTGGGGATCCTTCAGTAATATTAATATTTATTACTTTATGCTAACTTATGAATAAGTCAGTCAATCAGATTTATTCAAGTCGTGTATACGAATTGTCTCGGCTTGAGGGTATTACCTACTCGGCCACATAAGACCATTGAAACGTGGATAATCCCAATAGGTAGTTGTAACCCAACTGTACTATATTCTCAACCACACTACTTTGGGTTGTAATCCTCAAAAAGCCTTTATGCAATTGATAGTCTAAATTTGCACACAAATTCTCTTTAGTATCTCTTTGTAAGACTTCCTCTGTTTTATTGTAGTTGCTCTTGAAACCTTTAAATCTCGTCAAAATATTTTATATGAAATAACTCATCTCTTTATGATAAAAATACTCTTGGATGAACAGGTAACTGTTAAAACCACATCAATTCATATTAGAAAAACCTTTTACTGTTGTATTTAAATTATTCTTTCCCACTTTTACTCATTTTACCGATCATTACGAGTTAAGTTATTTTTTTGACTTCAATAGTTTAATTAATGACTAATCACACCGCGGCAGAGCCGAAGTGAGGTGATCAATCCGACAGAGTGATTCGGTATATTAACTAAAGGTGATTAATTCATTTCAAGCAGACCAAAACGGGGCATAGCCACCTAGGATTGATCAAGAGAGAAGAGGTCAACTATAATTAAAGCTCATGTTCACTTTTTAATTCTGTTCACAAGTTTTAGATAGATCTTTGGGAATGAAATAATCACACGACGGTTGGGCCGACTGAAGTAATCAGTGCCTGACTTTTAGAAAAATTGATATAGACTTAGGGAACCTGATAAAGCTGATTAATTACCGGTTTAATTAATTTTGAAGAAGATAGGATCACATGGCAGCAGAGCCGTCTTTGGTGATCAACACCCAACTTTAAAACAATTGGATATAGACTAAGTAAATGAAATCAAGCTGATTTTTTACTGAAATACTTAAGCACTTGTCTATTTCCAAGAAAGAGGCCGTTGAAAGCTTACCTCACTAATTTTCACTGTAGGAGACATTGAAAATTAAACTGAGTTAATTATATATATATATATACACACACACACACACCAACCCAAGATTTTTCAATTGATAATCTAACAGGAGAATTCACCGAGAATCCTTTACCATTACACTAACTTTCTGACAGATAATATAATAGTAGGATTTACTGAGAATTTTTTACTGTTATACTCACTTTCTTATAGATGCTACAACAGTATGATTCATCGAGAATCCTTTACCGTTATACGCTTTTACCCAATCCAATCATTTATATATGGCTTATTTAGAAGTCACTTTTTTTCCAATTTATGTTCATCACGTATATACCGAGTCCTTAAGTTAAGACTTACCCAAACAACATATAGGTATAATTCCCAGGAAAGAAAAAGTGAGCTAAGGCCACTTGGATGACCATTGTCTTTCCTAGACAGAACCATACTAATAAACCATTTATCTTAATCATCACCTTGTATATCAATGATAGACAATATCAGTGTTTTCACAAAAGAATAAATTGCACTTTCTTTATAGTAAGATGACACTGCAGTATTTTAAAATTTACCATTATGACGGTATGTTTACAAAAGCTCAAAATTGATTTTGCCATCACCACCTTACTTCTGCAAAAATCTTAAGGAAATCTGGATATTATAGCACTACAATTAAAAAGCACATGACAATTAATTTAAAGTCATAACATAATTATAAAGCATAAATAAATAAACATAAAGCTCTAAAACATAAGTCATATAAGTGATTTAACAATCAATAATCAATCTCATATCTCTTCAAATTAATTTGCAAGTGGTTCCCCTTACCTTTGCCACAAGAACTTGGAAGATCAAAGCTTGAAACCAAGAACACAAAGAGAAAAGGATAAAAACTACAAAGGAGAAATGAAAGGATTTTTGCTTTGTTAATACAAAGACTTTGGTGCAGGATTTACAAAGCACGAAGGGGTCTATTTATAGGGGGAAGGGGCAGCCAAGACCTTGGGTTAAAAGGACTATGGTTGGATTGAAAAGCAACCATGGTTTAAGTTTATTAAAAATCAAAGCAATTATCTAAATTCTAATTGGTTTAGGCAATGACTCTTGGCATGACTCAAGATTTAGAAACCTTGAGAAGAAGCTAGACTCATGTGAGTCATGAAGAAGGGGGCGGCCAAGATCAAGTGGGAGGAGGAAGATGTGATCTAAGATTAATGACTAGATAATTAGGTTTAATTCATCTTTTTTCTAATTGTTTCAAGGCTTTTCCCTAGGATTGGGATCCATGTGACAAGCTCATCCAAGGCTTAAGAATGGCCTATGGATGTCGACCAAAAGGGGAGAAATAAGGGTCATGCAATAGCTTGGTTAGAAACTTTAGATTTTGGTAGTTTAAATGAAAATCAAGGGTAAAATAGTAGTTGTACATGCCCCTACACTATTCATGGCCAATGATTATGTCTACAGATATTTTAGGCTTCTTAGAATTGCATTTAAACCCGTTAAAGTTTCTAAGTTCCTATATCATAGCCACTATATCTCTATTTGTCCCTGTTTGGCTAATATACCGCAAAAAAGGGACAAAACAGCAGAAAAATATTCTTGTCTAGAAATATATTTTAAAAATCATAAAAAAATAATAAAAAGTAAAATATAAATTGTTTTGGACCTTTTTCACGAAATTTTTATACTGTAAAACAAGATCTGTGCGCTATACATACCAGTTAAGCGTATTTTTTGGTAATTTATAAAAAAAATTCAAAAATTTTAAAAAATCATAAATATTAAAAGAACCAACTTTTGTGAAGGAAGATAATTTTCTGGGTTGGTTTGATATACTTTTTCTATTTAAAATCTAATATGTCAATTACAGTAAATACGGTTGTCTGTAAAAAATCCAAACGTTAAAAAAAATGTCTGTTTCAATGAAATAATTTTATAAGTACATTAAAATGTAAATTATCAAACAAACATAAATCACTTAACTTTAGATCACAAAATTTCATATAAAATAGAAATTAGACGATAAATGGGAAAACAGAGTTTACACTATCTGTTTAAAACTTAACGTCAAATAAAACTATCTGTTTCTATTCTAAAAATGGATAAGAGTATTTAAAATTATTTTTCTAAGATGAAAATAAATTAATAAACACATAAACACAAAGTACTTTGAATAAAACAGAATAAATATGAAAGTGATATAAACAGAAGTTATATATATAAGACCTATCTGTCTTACCGTTTAAACTATAACACCAAACAAAACTTATTATTTCTACACTATCTAAAATTCTATTTGATCTTGTAGTCTTTATCAAAACCATTTCTTAGTCTTTGGCATTAATCCATTCCTTAACTAACAAACTACGTAGTTTGTTTTAGAGGGATGTGCAACACCCTTTCTCATAAAAGGATGTTACAACATAAGTAACTTATTTTATCGGATGTCTATATTAATTCTGATTAGATTATTCGTTATCTAAAAACATGAATGAATTTTTTTTTCTTTTCTTTTAACTGAAAGATTATTTAACTTGAAACTCTCACTTAGAACTTTCACGCTTCGATAATTAGCCCGCGTCACAACACATATCATATAAGTAACAGGTCTCAATGAAACATAATTAATTTACATTATGTACATCAAGTAGTGTCATATAGTATAGTATAGTCATCTCAAAAGAAATATCCATATTACTGCCCATCTGGCTGAGTCAACTACAAAATAAGAACAAAAGAGTTCAACAGTCTCTCTCTCTCTCTCTCTCTCTACCACAGTTCTAACATCAGACTGCATCCTCTCCAAATGCTATCTTGCAGGTGACTGCATCAGGCTAAGCCTCTTGACTCTGGTCAGACCATCCAGCTGGCGACTCATCTATATGAATCATGTTCCAAAGAGCACAAAAAATATAGACAAGGGTGAAAAATCCTCATACACAGATAATAAAGCATAGAAACAATAGATATATAGAATAAATCATGATCATCAAAATATATCAGCATTATGCATTTCTCTTTCATTTACCTTTTCTCGACATCTATGTATATTGTGTTCCTGCTAATGAGATATTCACATATACACAAGACAACAATCACAGTCACAACACATATCTCAGCATCAAGCATTATATCATAAATTTAGATATACTATAATGCATGTCACTTCTATTTCCCCTCACATCACCCTCGTAGTGCTCCAAGGAGACTTCCCTACCTCCAACACCATTGAGCGATTGGTCGTAGCAGACTTATCAGATAGTCCCATCTGGACTTCATGATAATCATTCAGATAAGCTACGTTTAACCCACTGTACCGTATTATGAATAGTCAAGTCAGTCAGATTTATCCAAGTCGAATTGTGTGATTGCCTCGGCTCAGAGATATTCACCTACACTGGCCACCTGAGGAATTTCGCAACTTGGATAAACCCAATAGGCAACTGTGGCCCAACTTGCCACTATTCCCAACCTCATCCGGGTTGTAATGCTCATCATTTGGCTATCCGCAAAATCTCTTGGCCATCCGCCAAGGCTCTTTATGCAAAATGACACATACATTAAGCATATAGAGTATTCATTCTCAAGCATTTTAAGTTTTGGTTTCTCTTGTAAAATAATCAATCTCTTCTCTATGTCACTCTTTGTCACCATCATACATAACCTTTTCTTAATTATGTTACTCTCTTCTCTTAGTGACATCACACATAACCTTCTCTTGGTCATGGTGTTCTCATCTCTTATAGTATTCTCATCTCTTTGTGCTCATTCTCAATCAACATAGCTCTTCCTCTTTCATTCGTACTCCTTATTAATCTTTGTCCTTTTTAACAAAATGTATTTTCCAAATCCATTGTTTAAATTCTAAAATAAATTAACCAAAATATTTACAAATCTTTAGATTTAAAAATGTCATTTTTCTATTAAGCATTTTGGTTTAAAAAGCTGGAAAAAAGTGATTTTCGCAAAATCATTGGCTGTCAAAAATTCAGGATCCAGAAATGTTCACAGGCGCGAGAAATTTCACACCCTCGGTGCAGACAGTTCTGTCCCCTGTTTTTCAGACTTCCACAGCTTCAGAAATAATCACACCCAGGGCATGACAGGAACTTGAATTTTCAAAGTTTAACCAAAATCAATATTTTCTTTGCATAGTTGTGACCAAATGAATGAAAATAAGCAAAATTTACCATCTTTGGGTCAATCACAAAGTACAACCAAGTAACATCAAGCCATGAATTCAAACCCATCAAGGCAATGAATCAAGATCATCATCACACACTAAGCTTATTAACATACAAATACCAATTTCATCATGCCAAGCTTATGTAGGTTATCACAACAACAACCACTCAATCAACTCAGATCAATCATGGAGCAAGAATGATCATGCATCCAACATAGAGCAAACTCATCTCACACAATACAATTAATTTTCCACAACCAAGAGCACTCCACAATCAAAGCAAACTAGTCTTAGTTCTACCTAGGTTAACCAATCCCAAAACTACCATCAAGCAAAACTTTCCTAACCCTATCACTCAAGAAAATTCATGTCAACCACAAGACAAACTCTTGGCTCATTTATCACCATAAGAACATAAAGATACATGGCTTAAAATTAACATGTTCTCTAGGTTAAATTAAACTCCTCTTGAACCAAATCACTACAACATCATACTAACATGTCAACTAAGCTTTAAAATCTTGTATAAGAAAATTTTCCCTTACCTTGCCTTCTTGCTTGAATATGTGAAACCCGAACCTCTTGATCCTCTATCCCTCCTTGAAGATTACCTTTCAATTCAAACATATCATACCAAAAATTCAAGGTAAGCTTTCATATCTACTAAGAAAAATCTTTAGAATTTCAAGACGAACTTAAGATGAAATCAACCCCAAATCAATCCCTAAGCTCATGAACCCTAAAGAGATGGTACCAAAACTTAATCCATGAAGATCTTACCTTCACCTATCTCCCTTGATGCTTGAAGATTGGAAATCAAGAAGAAAAAGCTTGAGAAACTTGACAAATTTTTTGAAAGAAAACTAGAGAAAATATGGTAAGTGTTATTGGTGCAAGAAGATGAAAATGGATGAAATGTATGAGCAACTCTCTCCCTCTCCCCAAATCTGGTCGAGCTCCCCCTCCCCCTTAAGCCTCTTGGACAATTTTGCCCTTAGATAATTATTACAATAAAGATAATTTTGGAAAATAATTTATAAGGATTTTTCTAATTGGTTAGGGAGTATGAGTCATAAGATTCAAGAATTTTCCAAAGCCTTCTCCACTCTTCTAGGGGGCGGCCAGCTGGGACAAAGAATGGGTAAAAATATTTTTGACCTTAACCATGATAAAAGGTAAATCTCCAAGGTAATTAAATGTGGTAACTTTTGTATTTCATAGTAAAAATTGTCCAAAAATAACCTATTGAAGTAAAAACTCCCATGAATCTTAAAATAAGCCCTAAACCACGAATATAAGGTGCCACAAAGGTCTTAGTTCATAAAAATTAAGTTTAGAAGCATTACGGTAATTTTTTGATTTTACCGTAACTCGTAAATTAGGGTTAAAATGAACTTTCTCTGAAAATTCTCAGAAAATTTTTCAAAATCATAAATATTGTAAAAACACCATTGGGTACTCTTTTGGTTGATTTTGGATCATTTCCTAAGCTTCTAGCATTCACCTGCTCTCCCTGCTATCCTGTTCTCAGTCTACAGGGACCAAAACCGCAATTCTTTGTTTGTCATTCTAAAAATTCTCAAAATAATTTCTAAAATTCTAAAATAATATAAAACATCATTTGGCACCTTCAAAAATATTTCTAAACTTGTTCTGGTCTCGAAACCCACTCACAGTTCAACCTAGTCAAACTATAGGGACCAAAACGGTAACATTTTTATCCGTCCTTCAGAAAATTCTCGAATAAATTTCTAAAATCCTCAAATATTACAAAATCACTATGGGTATCCTCAAATCCCTTTTCTATCCTCAATCTAGGGTTTCTACTTCACATCATAGTCATTCCGTCAATTTGACCGCCAACATAATTGAATTAGACCACCCAGTTCAGACTTAACTACTGATTTCCAAGATCAAGTATGAAATTATCTTTCCTAAAATATATCTAACATGCACAAAAAAACATATCACACATGTAAAATAAAATTAAAATAAAATCTAAAATTACGGACGTTACAGGACAAAATAACATTATTGCTTTATATTGTTCTCTAAATTTCAAACTTAACTTCTAATACCTTCATATGACACTAGGGGGGTGTCAAAATGGGTTTCAACCCACGGGCCAACCCGTATAAACCCGGCTCATTGGTGAGTCGGGTTGTAAAATAAGAGGCTCATTTTGATCTGGGTTATTTGAGCCGGGCTCACTTAACCCGTGAGTTAACCAGTTTCGGGCCAGGTCGAGTCGGGTTAGCCCGGTTTTTTAAAGAAAATAAAAAAAAGTTAAAATAATAAAAGTCCAAATGCATCGTGGACCCGAACCGCTTCTTTTTTTTCTTCTCAGCCCTCATCCCTCACATTTTAGAAAACCTAGGCCCTTGCAGCAGCCACTGCCAGAGAGTGAGAAAGGAGCTCCCCACACTCCAGTCTCCATCGTGATAATAGCTCGCCGGATCTGGCCCTCCATCGAGTCCTCCCTGCGGCTCTGTTGTTCGTGCTCGAAGTGGCTCTGTCGCGTCCTCATCGCGCAACGTCTGCATTGCGTTCTAACAACGGCTCCATCGCCCTCCATCGCGTCATCGCAGCGGCTCTGTCGTTGTGCACGAAGCTTCCCCTCGCAGTCGCAGCAGTTCATCGCAGATCCATAGCAGTTCATCGCAGATCCGCAGTTCGTAGCTTGCGCTCGCAGATCCTTGCTCGCCGTCGCAATTCTTAGCTCGCAGATTCAACCAGATCCTTCTTCTCTGTCGCAGATTCGCCATTGCAGTTGCAGATTGGGTGTGTGTGTGACTGTGTGTATGTGTTTTTTTGTTTATTTGTTAGTTTGTGTGTGTTTGTGAGTTGTGACCGTCCCTGTGTGTGAGAACAGAACAGGGAAGAAATTCACATAATTAACTAAGTGTCTTATTGCCTCTGGTTATTTGTGTGTTAAATTTGCAGTATAATTAGTATAATTTTTCTAATATTTGTTTATTTTTTTTTAAATTTTACTCAAAATTTGGTGAGCCAACTCACCTAGCTCATGTGAGCCAACCCGTATAACCCGCAAGCCAGTAGTGGGTCGAGTCGGGCTGTATTTTTCCTAGCTCACAAAAAAAGTGAGCTAGCCCGGTTCGGCTCACTTTTCACCTAACCCGTAGTGGGTTAGCCTGAGTGAGCCGGGCTGGCTCATTTTGACACCTCTATATTACACTAAGTTACTATTTATATCCTTAATTAAATACTTTTTATGAATCAAGTCTAAAATTTTCTTATCATTATAACTTATTCTAACAGTAAAAAAATCCGTAAAATATTGTTTTGACCTCTACATCACTCCTGCTAAACCATTACTTATTATCCCAAAATCTTCAAGGTAATTCTAATACTACAAAATTAATACTTTGTCTCAGAGTGAAATTTCGAGATATTAGATTCTTCCCCTCTTAAAAAAAATTTTGTCATCGAAATTTTGCAGGTATTCTTAGGTGAAATAAATCTTATTATCTAAAAACTCTCATCAGATAAATTACCGAATATCACTTCACTTGTTTATATACTAAGTTTGTCTATCCTCCGAATCACTTACTCACCTATATCCTGGTGTATTTTTATTTCCTGCTACTAAATAATTTCTTCTCCTTTCACCAAATTTTGAATTTCTTACTCTAAAATTTTGACCAATGTTGGTCAACCTTAACCATCCCTTTTCATCTTGTATCTCCAAAAGAACTTGTTAATTTCAAGAAATCTCGTAGATGTATTTTTCCTATTCCTACAATACTCCAATCCTCATAGAAAATACCTTGGTAAGTTATTCCAATGACTATTGAATCCTTAGCAACAATCCTTATATGTTGAAAATTTGTAATACTATTCTACTCAACTAAAGGCTTCAGCTATTAATCTTAGAGATAACATTATTGCATTCCTTTGAATATTGTTACCTCAACTACCGAGTATTTCCTTACTCTCCATCAGAATTAAACCTTAAATTCCTTCACTCTGAAGAATTTTGACCTACCAGTTCATACCCATCACCATTATTATCTTTCTACTACCGGCAAGCTAATGGATTAATTGCGTCCATACCTTGACCTTAAAGTAGTAAGAAAATAATAATAATTCTATGACTAATTGTGCCATCCAGATCATGAACTTAGTTTGTAAGGGTAAGTTTCTACTTATAGAAATAAACACACACACACACACACACACACACAAAAATATCTAGAGACAGAAGAAGTCTCACAAATATCTAGAGTTAAATCTAGCTTTTCATCAATATCATGCATGTTTCCTCTTTGGAGGACCACTGGCCACCTTTTATTAGAAGGATCATTGACATATAATACTTGTTTTATGTGGAATGCCATGATGAAAGACTCGTCCTTATAAGCTACCTTGTGAAGATCCACCAATGTAAATCTAAGCTCATCAGTTTTTACACCACTGTTACTGTCAACCCACTTATATTTAAAAGTAGGCAATCTAAATTTACAATAATCAACCTCCCAAATCTATTCAATGAGCCCATAGTAAAGTATGGATGTCATAACAGAGTTTTTATCTTTTGAACAAGATAGATGCATGGAATAAACCATGACCATAACCATAGTGTTTTGCATGGTACTCCTGTCATCTTGTAACTTTGTATAGAATAAAAATTTATTGATATCATATCCATTCCAACATACAACATCAAAATTAGGCTCATATGCTAGCCATTTTAATGTCTTAGAAGCATTATCATCATTCACTATTTGTTGTTTAAACCAATTTAAGAAAGTCTTGTTATGCTCCTTCAACAACCATTTTTCATTCATTCGAATGTTTTGCTCCTTGACAATGCTTTTATGATCAGATAAGTAAGATATAACCTCATCAGTGTTATTCAATATGTACAAATGTGCTTGAAGAACTTTCTCCCTACCCATGCTCTTAATGGCCATACCTCGTGTATCCTTAACTTCACATCTTCCCTCATGACGAGACTTTGGAAGTCCTACAGGATCTGCTTCTGACATGTAGTCTAAACAAAACCCGTTAGCTTCTTCTGTGATGTACCTTTCAACAGTAGATGCTCTAGGACGGTGTGGATTCTTGACATACCCTTTCAACATCTTCATGTATTGCTCAACTGGGTACATCCACCTTAAATAAGCTGGGCCACACAATCTAATCACTCTCACTAGATGAGCAATTAAGTGAGCCATAATGTGCAAAAATGAAGGAGGAAAATACATCTCTAAATGATACAAGATAAAAGCAACCTCATTTTTCTACACATCTAACTTCTGAGGGTTATGACTTTGTTGTACACAGCATTAAAGAATAAGCACAACCTAGTAACTGTATCTCGAACTTTTTTTTGGCAAGATGCCGCAAATAGCCGCTGATAGTAGTTGTTGCACCAAGACGTGGCAATCATAACACTTTAAGTCAACTAATTTGAGATCTTTCATTCAAACAAGCCTATTGACATTTGAAGAGTAATCCTGTGACACTTTGATGACCTGTAGACACTCACAGAAACTTCTTCTCTCTTGTTTTGACAAGGCATAACATGTTGGGAGCAAATATGTGTTGTTGCCTCTTCGTTGTGGAGCTAACTACTCTATTATACCTATCGCAACTAGTAGGCATGGCAACGAGGCGAGGCGAGGGCAGGTTTTACATTGCTCATCCCTGCCTGACCCCTAATTTCGCCCTCGTCCCCGTCGGGGGTTAAAAACTAGCACTCATCCCCTCCCCCGACAGGGATCGGGTTTCCCCGCCCTGACCCCAGATGTAGTATTTTAGAACCCAGATTTAATTTACATTCTTTTTTTATTTGGGTAGAATTAATAAAAATTAATACTCTATTTTTTAAGATACCTTTTTAATATATTTTGTTAGACAAATACTAATGAGGGAATAAAGAATTAAAAATAAATTTTCTTTATTAAAAATTTAATTTTTGATAATGTTAATACATTTAATTTAATATTATATTATAAGTGAAAGGAATCCGAGACGTTTCGGCTATGGTGGGCTCATTCGCGATAACATTGGGGGTTGGCTAATTGGTTTCTCGGGTAGTTGTGGCTACTCCACTAATATAAATGCTGAACTTCAAGCAATTTCATATGGTTTGGATTTAGCTTGGAATGAAGGATACCGCAATCTGGTTTGTGAATCAGACTCAAAGACTACACTATTGATGATATCTAAGGGTGTCCCTTGCACACATCCTCATGGTCCCATTGTTGATCATATCAGGTCTTTTTTGCAGCGCCAATGGACTATATCTTTCAAACATTCTCTCCGAGAGGGTAATTTTTGCACAGATTGGCTTGGTAAGTTTGGTTCATCCATGAATCGTGGTTCACGGATATGGAACCTTTGTCCCCCAGATCTGTCAAACACTCTCTTGGCAGATGCTATGGGAGTTGAGAGGCTTAGAGTTTAGTTTTTCCCTTGTTTGTTTTTTTTCCTTCCTACTAATAAAAAAAAAATATTATAAGTGAAAGAAATGTGCAGGGCGGGTTTGGGCAGGTTTGGGGTGGATATCAGTTTCTCCAACCCGACCCCAACTTTTAAAAGCGGGAAAAATCCACTACACCAGATTTGACTTCTGTAGAGGTTTTTTTTTTTTTTTTTTAGTGTTTTTCAATCATAAGGGCTACAAAACTGACCGCTACAAAAGGATCTTTCAAAAAAAAAAAAGTTCTAGTGATAGACAGAACTGTCACTAAAAGTTAAATTTCTGTACTTATATAATTTTCCATAACCTTGACAGTACTAATGAAGCAGGTATACTGCAGTAATAGCAAGTATGAAAAAAGCTATAGAGTATTCACTTTGCGTGTATTTATTGCTATATGAATACAGATGGAAATTATTTGCTTTGTTCAACTTTCAAAGAGAGTAAAAACGCCAAGTACTCTTATTCTCACTCCTAGTTACCAATAGCAAGCAATGAGGTGCCTAAGAATAATATAACTGGTTGCAATGAAATAGCGAAGAAATTATAATCAGACTTTTTTTGAGTAAAAGAAATTATAATCAGACTTGCTGACACGGGAACGAAGAAAGACAAAGATCTTACTTATCAAAGAGAAGGTTCCCATTGTGCCTATCCTTTGGTTGAAGCAAGAGAGTAGCAACAGCATAACCAGCACTGCTAATGATGAAGTTCTGGTGTGCAGCCTCAAAACTGTTAGTCCCAACAGGTCCATAGTCTTGCTGAAATATCTCAAACAGGCCCCCGCCCCATCAGTTGTTTCCCCCATCTGACTTCTACTATGTGCATTAGGCACAACCTGGAAAATGTCGAAAAGGAAAAGAAATTATATATCCACAAAACTGACAGTTGAAACTTAAGCCTTGATTTTCTAAAACCATTGATCAAAACAAGGTGCCAAACCATATTTGTAACTGGAAAATTTGAAAGATTGAAATTGGGAATATAGAGCTATGAAAAGCTGATTACTTGAGTAGCATTACGAAAAGCTTAAAATTAAAGAGTACAAAATAATATTAGCGAAAGACCCACACCCACACAAAGGATAAATATTAAAAAAGAAAGAAAAGAAAAATTGATGCCTTATGATTATTGGTGACCTTGAGTACCAATTTGTCATTATGTGCCTGTACTTCATGACATGCCATCAAGAAGTAACTCAAAACAACAAACCCAAAAATGAAAAGTGAATAACAAAAGAAGGAAATGGACAAAATGCAGAACACAGACATAGAAAGGGAAACATGTTAATGCCTGAATTAAAAAATAAAATAAAAAGCAATGTCAAAAAGAAAAAAACCATTTGAAAAGAGATCAATGCACAATCCAAATTCCAATCAAACATTCAGTTCCAAACATTGAAAAGAGACCAATGCTCCTATACTAACTTCTTATCAGTAAAAGAGATCACCAAATGACCAATGCTCCATTCATTTGAAATGCCCAAATTAAATAGTAAATGTGCATTTCTTATCAGTATTTAACAATAAATACTCGAGTAAATCGGTAGAAATAAATGCAACACTAACCTGATAGTGAAGAGTTAAATGCTCATCCTATGAACTCATAGCTTCCCTTGACTATGCACAAAGCCTCACAACCTAGAATGGAAGGATTATATTGCACAGGAGGTTCACCATCTTCATACATAACCAACTCTGAAACAGAATAAAAAGCAACAATACCTTCAATCCAGTAGCACTTATATTTTCAGCCAACTGGTCCACAGCTACACTTCTAGGAGCGCAAACCAAAACCTGAAAATTAAATTGAGAGGGGAGAGGATGAGAAGTGAATAAAGAGAAGCACACGAAAAATACAAACAACATCTAGAAAAAAATCTCTGGGTCTTCTGATCAGTAATAAATAAGGAGATGCGTAACACCACAGTTCCCCTCTTTGATCATGTTTTCCGTCAGTGCTTGTTTATGTATATATGCATGTGTAAGTGTAATCTATATCTATATCTATATCTATATCTATATCTATATATATAAAAAAGAAGGTTGTTGGGGTATTATTGTCGTATTTTAAGTAGAATATGGATAATTTGGTAAAAGGATATAAAACAAGGTTGTGGAGGCAATTTTGACTTATTTTTTTAAATTTTTAATTTATTTATACTATTGTATTTATTGCTCTACATTTTCTATATAGTGGGAATTAAATATTGTTGTAATTTATTTTCGTTTTACAATTTCTTAATTCTTTTGTCAAATAATATTATTTAAAATTGAAAATAACAAAATAATATACCAATTATAAATTTATACTTGAAAATAATGTAATAATTTAACTTTTTTGTAATATTGTATTTATTGCTCTATATTTTCTATGTAGTGGGAATTAAATATTTTCGTAATTTATTTTTGTTTTATAATTTCTTAATTCTTTTGTCAAATGATATTATTTAAAATTGAACAAAATTAAATAATAATCTAAAAGAGTGTTCGCTGGGGTAGTTTAGGTATTTTTATCTAAGCCAGAGGCAAAGAAGTAAATTACCATAGTTTTCTAGCTTTTATTGGTTTTATCTATAATATTAATAAGTAACATTAATAGTACAATATGACAACAATTGTAACGCATGAGAACAAAGAAAGACCATGTCATTTTTGACCATTAAATCTCATATATTGATGGGATTAAAAAAAAGTAGCCATATTGTTGGATTATAAGAAATATATATAATAATAGCTTTATTTCTTATTTTTCTAATAGTTCTGCTATTATAATTTTAAATTTGAAACGTCCATTTGAATCAACTCTTAAATGTATAAGCATTCATTTTTATGTGAAAGGTGATACGTATAGTTGAACGGGTGTGGGGATGTTCAAAAGTCAGAACAAGATTGGTATACATATTCTCTCCAATTCCTAAAGCCAATTCCCATGAGAATCAGGTGGAATAAAAGAGGGGTGACCCGTGATAGTAAAAGCAGAAACCAGAGAAAGGAGTGGAGCACTTAAAGAGAAAGAGTAGGCAAAGGAGGATAAGAAAAAAAAGACAGCGAGAGGAGCAATCTTGCTCGCCCAATGTGAGGTGTCTCCAAGAATTGATGTCTTTGTTTTCCCTAGCAAATTTCATGTCATAGTTCTGTGATCTTCGATTAGATTATGCACTTGGTCTTTTTGTGTTGAAACTGATGTCATCTACTTTGTATATATTTTGTATTAGCTTCTTGATTAATAAACTATCAAGAGGTCTATCATCATATTTACAAACACCTTATGAGCATAGTTGAGTGACTAATTTTTGTTTTGCATTATCTTTGAGGAAAAAAAATCAATTATTAATGGGTATGCATCCGGGAAAAGGCCGGATTCATCTAGGGGTGATTTTTTATTTTCAAGCATTTTAAAAATGGGTTACTGCCTATTGATTTTAGAAATGAGTTATTGTCTATTTATCTATATGATGTGATGTTTTTTTTGGAGAGCTTATGGGTTTGATCTTTTATTATTTTTTTGTATGGTTATATTGCTCATACAACACCTTTTGTTACATTGCTGAGACAACACCTATAAATGATACAATTTCTACATTCAACAACAAATTATTATGGTTTGTTTTTAAATTATTTGTATATAAATTTTATTCAACTAGTCCAATGTTTCTATATTTCAGGGTCACCAACACATTTTTAAGGTTGATTTTCTCTTCTTTCTTTTTTGTTTCTGGGTTTGCTTTCTAATTATTTTTTCTATTTGGTTGTTCACACAACACCTTTTTTTTTGTTACGTTGCTCACATATCATCTGTAAAATGATACAATTTCTTCATTCAAGTAAAAAATTATTATGGCCTATTTTTGAATTATTTTTATTTAAATTTTATTCAATCAATTCGACATTTGTTATATTTTAGGACCACCAAGATATTTTTAAGGTTGGTTTTTTCTATATTTTTTTGTTTGCTCTATAATTGTTTTTTTTTATTAGGTTTGTTTGCACAACACCTACAAAATCTGTGGTGTATACAGTTTCTTCAATCAGATAAAATAATTTTATTTTTAATTGTTTGCTTCTAAAATTATTATGTATTTGAAGTTCAAGTTATTTTATAATGATTGGCTAAATTTGTCTATTCTTTATAGATTGTGGGAATAAGTGGGCATGCTAGCTATAACATATGGGAGAGACATGTTTTTTTTGACAAAATATGGGAGAGACATGTTATAATAAGGTTCATGTGAACTTTATGATTAAAATTATGGTAAGCTACTATTGAATTATTGGATTGACATTATTCTATCTTTATTGTCTAATAACTTTTTTCATTTATTATCAATATATGCTTGAGAACTATTAATATATTGATAAACAATGAGAATAAGTTGAAAAGATGAAAAATCAATAATGAGTTTGTTTAAATTGGTCACAAAAGCAAGGGTTAATGTTTCTTCTATATTATTCTCTTCGAAATTTTAACATATTCTATCTATTGGTCGATTGTTTGGGAAGAGAAGAATGAATGAGAAATAAGAATATTTGCTTTAAGTTGCATGTAATTTGTTTTAAAATGATATTTTTAGTTGAAAATTTGCTCAAAAAATGAGATAATTTCTCTATATTATTCATCTTTTGCATTTTAAAGGCATGATTTTTAAATTTGTAAGAAATGTATATAAACATATTTATATTAAAAATATTTTAATAGTGGTTTCAAAAAAGTACTAAAATTATAATAAAGTATAATTTTTTTCATAGGATTTAGATGTTAATGTAATGTCCCATAAAATATTTATTCACGAGAGTATATGTAAACGAATGATGCAAATTAATAAGTGATCTCAATTTGTTTGTCCTCAATTTGATACCTATTTTTTCATTGATTGATGTAACTTCTAATATTGGACACTAAACTGCTAATCATATTACTGTTTCACAAAGGTATTTACTTCAAGGCAATAATTTAATAGCCCATGCACAAGTCTCGCAACATTTAGATATACATCTAAAATCCAACGTACTATATATAAAACATCACTTTTGTAAATTAAATAAACTAACTATGGTCAAAATATGATACTAAAAATCTTAAAATTAAGATAATATTTATTTAAAAAATACATAGAAAACACTCGGGCATTGCACGGGTCACGTTCTAGTTAACTCTTAATTAAGAAGCAGAACATTAATTGCTATATACATGTTACAGTTAAGTGCCTTACAAATGGAGATGGAGAGTATGAAAGAGGAAAACAAAGTTCTGAGGAAAGTGGTGGAGCAAACAATGAAAGACTACTATGATCTGCAGATGAAATTTCCAGTCATCCAGGAAAATAATAAAAGAAAGGTAAATAAATCTCATCATGTTAATTTCTTAATATATAGTCAATTATATATCCCTATATAATAATAATGATATAGATCTAATCACTGATCAAGATCATCAACTCTCTCTCACACATCAAGATCACAATGCAATTACCACCTGCAGCGGTGGTGAAGGACCATCGAGAATTCTAGAAATCCTTAATAAGAAAATTCAAAGAGCTACATCTCCTTCACCAGATCACAGTACTACTGATGATGATAGTATGAGCGATTACCACTGAGGTTGCGGACAAACACATGTCAAAAAGATCAAACGGAGGGAAATAACAATAACAAGGAAGCTGAAGAGAACACGAAAGAACATGAATTGGCATCATCATTATTGCAGAGTAATAAATCACAAATGGTGACAAAAGAGTGATGGACTGACGCAAAATAAAAAACTTGCTACCTGTTTCAATGCAACAACTAAACCAGTAATTATAGGACAGATCATGTGAGGCAAAAATAGACAAGAAAGTGAATCTCACCTTACCTCTTTGATGACAGTTGTGGCTGGGGAAGCAGTTTGTTGAGAACTTCAAAAAGTAGCATAGCATTAGTATCAGTTTTGGCTTTTATCAACCATAGCATTAGTATCAGTCTTATCAACCAAATTTGTAACTTCGGTTTATTAAGATTAATGTAAGTTGATAACACTTGTATTTCACATCTCAAAAATGAAAACAGGAAGCACTCATTAAATCAAATCAGTTGATAACACTTGTATTTTAACTTTTTAGGCAAAGGATGCTACTAGCTAGCTAGATGATGCATTCAACACTTTGGCCTTGATTAATCTTTAACTAAACTGGATATCATTTCAATGTTATGGCTATAATCCTTTCAACAGAAAACAAACAATGAATAAGGAGGGGATACACACTTGATAAGAACACTCACAACTCAGGAATCACGATTTGGGGATTAGGATTCTTCAACGTTCAACGTAGGTAACAAGGTGAAACATAAGAAGGGGTTGAATTGTGTTTCTTACTTTTAAAAATTTTTCGCAAATGTATTGGACGCTATTAAAGAGTATTGGATGCACAACGTGTTTTGGACGCATAAACTAAATATGGACGTTGAACGTCCACTTAGTTCAAAAATAGTTTAGATGCGTTTAAAACGTATAAAGTGTTTGTTAAGTAAAACCTTAAATCAATCCCCACAGTTAGTAATAAAACTGAAAGTAAAGGAGTAAAAGGATAAGAGATTTACACACACAGGTTTTATACTGCTTCACCTTTTCCTAAGAGCAACGTCCAGTCCCTTCTAACAAGAAGGATTTCACTATCAATCTAAATAGATTTATATGTATTCTCCAACAGCCTCTTCAGGCCTTTACAATAAGTATTCTTTGCACACGTAGCCTTTTCAGGCTCAACCAAATATTCTTTTACAGACAAACCTCTCTAGACTCAAATCCAAGTATTCTTTTACAGACAAGCCTCTCCAGACTCAAACTACTCAAAAGAGTTTACAAGTGCTTCTACTCACTCACGTGAGGATATGAAATTCTTAGCACGTTGAGAGTTAAGAAAACTCTCTTTTACAAGAAGAAGTGTACAAACAGTTTTTTCTAAATATAGAGTGTATGAAAATTTTGCACAGCGTAAGCTCTACATACTTGATATCTGTCTTGCTTTTTCTTCTTCTTCACGGTATTTATAGGATTGATGAAGTTTTAAATTCAATCTTCAGTTTTGCTCTACTTTAGTCATTGTAAATAGCCGTTTACAGATAGCATTAAATAATATCTTCTCGTTGTTTTAATGGAGTGGAACTTCAGTGTAGATTCTTCAGCTCTTTTTCCAAAGTCAGAAGCAACTTGTACTTAAAGTCTCAAATATCTAGTAGTTAATAGTAATATTCAGTTGACACAAAGAGAATACACTGTGTTATAGAAAATGTATGTTCAGAGAGTGCTTTTCATTAAATGTGATCTCACAACAGTTATATATTAAGTCCGAGAAAAGCATTTGTACAACTATTTATTTCAAATTATTTGTTTATTTAATATGTCTTGGATTAAATGCAAGAGCAATAAATAGCTTAATGAGAACTAAGAACATCGTGCGTATTGGATGCAACGTGAAACAAAATGGACGCAAGATTGTCTTACCATTTGGATGCATAATGTATTGAGTCCATTGGACAATACTCACCATAGGCCAAGTACCAAAGTCCATTAGACGCTTAGTTCATAGTTTGTACATACAAGTACCAAAGTCACGCTGAACAATGGACTTAACTTAGTTGTACCTACAAGAGCTTATTATCATACTTTGTAAAAACCCTTAATAATAATTGTTATCATCGAAACCTTTAGGATTTAGACATTGTAAAATGTCTCTGAACTATTTGGTTCAAACAATCTCCCTCTTTTTTTGATGATCACAAACATTGTTACGTTTTACAAGCATTTATCAGCAAGGAAAATATAACATGCAGTCATACCTGAAAAGTTCTTTTTCTCAACTAGCAGGTTAGTCCAGCAACATAGATGTATGTAATCAATTAATCAGAGTAGATATATGTATGCAAAAAGACTACTGTAATTACTTTCTATGAACTTAATCTCTTTTTATTAAAACTTAATATTCCCTTTCTCCTCCTTTTGTCATCAGACAAAAAGGTTTGAACACTATCATAGTCAAATAAAATTTTGGAGAAGAAAAAAACAAAATAGAAAGAAGAGAAACTTGAGGGAGTTACTCCTTTCGCTTCATGTGCTTGAGAAACTGATTGAAGAGAAACTTGAGTTTTTCAAACTTTTCTCTTGTCACTTGAGCTTCTTCAATTTTCTTTACAGGTTTAGCACCAGGTTACACATGGGTAGACAAAACCAGGTCTTCTTCCTTTGGAGGCAACTCAAAAATAGGCTCAGCTAGAGGAGGAGGCGTATGGGTTGCTAATTTCTTTCTTGAGGGTATAGGAGCTCCTAGAATCTCACCAAACATTATGTAGTGTGAGTCCAGCTCTATCAATTTCCCTCTAGAAAGTGTCTCATTCTTCTCCTCAGAATCCAAACGAGACGACGAAGCTTGTTGTACTCCCATATGTGTTCTTCCCAGACAGCTCTAGCTTCTTCCTCTTAGGCTCTTCCTTCCTTGGACAGATAGAGCAAGTAGTCCATAAGGATCTTCTCTTGTTCAGTCTTTTCCCAGTCCTTGTTAAATTTGATGAGCCTTGGCATTGGACTCTTGTTGAGATACTTCCTTGGGAACTTGTCCTTGTTTTTGTCCACGAAGTACACTCCGTGTACTATCCTGTCAGGCTTGACTTTTATCTGAGTGGACGGAGTGATCCTCATTGACGGAGGGATGCTGAAATTGTTCTGAAATTCTAGCCCATCCACAATATGTCTGACCATCAGCTTCTCAAAGATGGAGAGGAATAGACCCATCTGGTCTAAGCTCAGAGCAGGGTACTCTGGTCTCTGGCTGTAAATCCTCATCCTTGCATAACTTGAAGTGTTGGACGATATAGACCTCGCTCTGACTTCATCCACAGTCAGCTCCTTATTTTTCTTCTTTTCCTCTTGAAGAGGAACTTCAACAATCTCTAAGCCTTCAGTTAGAAACTTAGGCTTCTAAAACTTTTGGGTGACCTAAGAGTGGAGAGTGGTAAAAATGGTTGTGTTTGGATGGGCATGGACAATGGTTCAGGTATGGGTGAAACTTGAGTAGGTTCAGGAGAAATAGGTGATATTGGTATTTGTGGGGCTCTTTGTATAGGTGGTAAAAGGAAGTGAGTGGTTGTTTGTTGGTATCCTCAATTCCACTCTTCTGATCTCCTCTAATCTTCTTGTAGCTTCTTCTTTTGTTATGGGTTCTGCTCGTTTCTTCAAGGCTTCATACTCCTTGATTCCTTTATGAACAGATGTCATATTTATCTTTAGGAAATTTGCCTTTCCCAGTTCCATTTGCCTGATTCTTTCAGACAGTTTCTCCGTGACTTTTGGTGGGACAACGTCCATAAACAGGTTAATCCCCTGATTGTTCATTATCCTTTATAAGAGGGTTCCATAAGGGATCCCAGTCAACTTGTCCCTCCTGTTTGCATGCTTCTTGAAATTTTGAAATAGTAGAGTAGGTAAGTTGATTTTTCTTCGAGTAATGAGGTTTACCAGAAGAAATTCATGTAGAGAGGAGATGAAGTCCTTTGAACCCAGTTTGTGTAAAATGACATTGTTCATTATTTGGCGAAGAACCCTTGCCTTGTCTGTTATCTTGGACGCAATGAGTTTCCTAGTGAATCTAGGGTCAACCAACAGACTCTTGGATGCATCTCCTTCATAGTCCTCTTTCCAGTTGGGAGTGAAGGGTATTCCTTCACAGTCACACCCAACAGCACAAGAGATAGTAACCTCCGAGACAGTTATCTCCTTACCCAGCACAGTGCCTTTCACTTCTTCCATGAACCAACAACCACATCTATTCCTAGAGTAAACAGAGACGCAACGTTGGCAAGGTGTTCCACTAGGACTTCCATGTTCTCAATGTTCTCCATTTTTGAAAGGAAAATTTTGATTTTTGGGAGAAAAAGGGTTTGAGAGAAGGTTCAAAAACGAGAGAAAAGGTAGAGAGGTTTTTCTGAAAATGTAAAGTAAAAGAGAAGGGTGAAGAGAAAACGTGTGTAAGAAAGGAAGTTGAAGAGAGAGAAAACAGTAACTGTTGTCTCGAAAAGCAGTGCTATCATTAAAAAAACTGCTTCAGAGAAGGTGAACAGTTTTTGTTACAAATATATTATTTTTAAATGATTAGACTCAGCGCGGGAAAATATAACGTTAAAAGGTTCTTAATCACTAAGCCTCAATTGGACTGACGAGTCATTAGACTCTAGTCATATTGGACTCAAATTGAACTTGAGCAAATTGGATGCTAAATACCATTCTTTTATAAAGTGCATATTTAAATGCTTCCATGTAAAATTAAACTTATATGCAGAAAGGGGTTTTGTAGAAATATCAGCCCACTGATTTTCAGTACTTACAAACCGAATATCAAATATTCCTTTATGTACATAGTCTCTAACGAAATGATGTTTAATTTCTTTATGCTTAGCTCTTGAGTGTAAGATTGGGTTCTTAGACAGATTCATTACAGTAGTATTATCACAAAGAACAGAAATTTTACTCTCATAGATGTTGTAGTCTTCCAATTGATGTTTACTCCATAGGAGCTGAGAACAATAGCTTGCTATAGAGAAATATTCAGCTTCTGCTGTAGATAGTGTAATAGTGCTTTGTCTCCTACTTGTCCATGAGACTAGGTTGGATCCAATGGAGTGGCAACCACCGCTTGTGCTTTTTCTTTCCAATCTGTCTCCAGCATAGTCAGCATCACAGAATCCCACTAATCTTTACTCATCAGATTTCTTAAACAATAGCCCAAGATTAGTAGTTCCCTTTAGATACCTAAAGATTATCTTAACACTAGTTAAGTGAGTTTCTCCACAATTTGATTGAAATCCAGCACACAAGCATACACTAAACATAATATCAGGTCTAGATGCAGTAAGATATAAGAGTGATCCAATCATACCTTTATATACCTTTTGATCTACCTTTTGATCTTTTTCATTCAGGTTTAGTATGCATGAATGGTGCATATGTATGTTCATAGATTTGCAATCTTCCATGTTGAACTTCTTCAGAAGTTCCTTTGTGTACTTGGTTTGATGCACATATATGCCATCTTGAGGTTGCTTGACTTGCACTCCTACGAACAATTTGAGTTCTCCCATCAAACTCATCTCAAATTCCTTCTGCATTGACTCAGAAAATTCTTCACACAGAGATTCATCGGTAGCACCAAAAATAATATCATCAACATAAATTTGTACTATGATGAAATATGAGTCTATGGATTTTTTGAAAAGAGTTGTATCAACTTTCCCTCTTGAAAAATCATTTTCTGTAAAAAAAAAAAAGAGCTTAGTTTTCCATACCAAGCTCGAGAAGCTTGCTTTAGTCCATAAAGAGTCTTTTTCAATTTGCAAACATGATTGGGAAAAGATTGATCCTCAAAACCAAGAGGTTGTTCAACATAAACTTCTTCATTTATTATATCATTCAAGAATGCATTCTTTACGTCTGTTAGATAGAGCCTCATATCATGTTGGGCAGCAAATGAAAGTAAGATGTGAATGACTTTAATTCTAGCAACTGGAGCAAAGATTTCAGTAAAGTCAATACCTTCCTGTTGTGAGTAACCTTGAGCAACTAACCTTGCCTTATTTCTCACAACTGTACCTTCTTTGTCCAGTTTGTTTTTGAACACCCATTTGGTTTCAATGATGGACTTATCTTCAGGTGGGGCTACCAGTGTCCGAACATCATTTTGTTTGAATTGGTTCAACTCTTCCTGCATAGCTAATATCTAAAAACATCAAATGCATAGCTAATATCCAAAAACATCATTTTGTTTGAATTGATTCAATTCTTCCTGTATAGCTAATATCCATCCTTCGTCCAATAAGGCTTAATATATTGTTTTAAGCTCTAACTCAGAGATAAATGCAACATCAGTTTGTTCTCTGAATGTGGACTTTGTTCTCACTTTATCATTTGCATTTCTAAAAATCTGTTCCTAAAGATGATAAGTCTTGAAGTGTCAGCTTCTTCTCCTTTCTGGATTGGACGGACCTTTAGTTTCTGCGTTCGATCCTCCTTCTTCATTTTTGGGTGATGACCCTTCACCTTCTTCTTCTATTCTCAAATCTGCAAGAGAATCACTTAGCTCTGACAAGTCTTTGTTAGACTTTTTGTCATTGAATTTTATATGAATTGATTCTTCAATAGTTAATGTTCTTGAGTTATAAATTATGTATGTTTTAGATGTTTCAGAATAACCCAGAAAAATTCCATTGTCAACCTTAGAATCAAATTTTTCAAGTTGATCCTTAGCGTTGAGAATGAAGCATTCACATCCAAAGGGGTGGAAGTACGATATCTTGGGTTTTTTTCCTTTTCACTATTCATAAGGAGTCTTTTTCAATATAGGCTTTACATATATTCTGTTCTGTAGATAACAAACAATATTTACAGCTTCAGCCCAAAATCTTTTTGAGGAAGAGTGATCATTGAGCATGGACCTAGCTATCTCTTGTAAAGATCGATTCTTTCTCTCTACCACACTATTTTGCTGAGGTGTTCTTGGGGCAGATAAATTGTGAAGGATTCCACTTTCCTCACAGAAATGTTGAAAACTCGCGTTTTCAAATTCTCTTCCATGATCATTTCTCATAGAGTTAATACAAACTCCTTTCACATTTTGGACTCTTTTACAGAATATAGTAAAAACTTTAAAAGACTCATCCTTGTGAGTAAGGAATTTAACCCATGCCCATCTAGTGTAGTCATCAACTATAACTAGTATATATTTCTTTCCATTCAGAGATGCAGTTTGAGTGGGTCCAAATAAATCCATTTGCAAAAGTGCTAAAGGTCTAGAAGTGAAAACAATATTTTTGGAGTTAAAAGAGTTTTTCACTTATTTTCCTTTCTGACTTGCGTCACACAGAACCTCTGATTTGTACACAAGATTTGGTAATCCTCTCATGAGGTTATGTCTATTCAGCATTGAGATGGTTCTCAAGCTTGCATGACCAAGTCTCTTAGGCCATATCTATTGTTCATCCGTTAAGGATATGAAGCATTAGACATTTTGTTTAGATAGATTTTTAAAATTAATTTTGTAAACATTGTTCTGCCTCTTTGCTTGAAAAAGAATGAACTTGTCAAGATTTCTGACTATACATATATGCTTGTTAAAGGAAACATCAAATCCACTGTCACATAATTGACTTATGCAAAGTAGATTGTGTTTGAGTCCTTCAACCAGCAAGATATTATCAATAGAGGAAAAAGGATGCTTGCCAGTTTTACCTATCTCAACTATTTTGCCTCTCTGGTCTCCTACAAAGGTGACCCAACCTTTTGTCCTAGCTTTTAGGTCTTGGAACATAGACTTTTCTCCTGTGATATGTCGTGAGCACTATAATATCCTAAAATTTCACTCGATAAGACAGAGTATTAATTTTAGAAGATTAGAATTATCCTTAAGATTTTCGAATAAAGGAAAATTGTTTAGAGCTGACGTAGAAGTCAAAACAATGTTTTACATGTTAAAATAAGTTTTGATAATCAATACGGAAAAATTATACTATATTTCTAAGAGGTATTTGTGGATATAAATAGTAACTTAGTGATATATGAAGATTTTAGAAATTAAGTTTGGAATATTAGAGGAAGATATAAAAGAAATTACAGTTTTAGTCCCTCTAAAAGAAACTACGTCATATGTTAGTTAAGAAACGGATAAATACCAGGGATTAAAGAATGATCAAATTAGAGACTACAAGATCTAGTAGAAATATAAAAAGCACAGAAGTAATAAGTTTTGTTTGGTACTATAGCTGTTAACACCCAATTTTGTCCGAGTATCATAATAATTAGAATAAAAAATGGTGCCAATAGAAATCAAATAAAAGAAGTGCATTGGCAAATAAATAATAAAAGTAATTAATTTGAATAGGCAATTAGGGTAAATCTACAAGAGTTCCCCAATAAATTAAACGGTATCATGGTTGTTTATGATTAAATCAAAAAAATATCATGTTTTTATGAGAAAATCAAAATAAAGGGATCCTAGTAATTACTTTTGATTCAAATTCAAAATATAAAAGGATTTGACTGAAATAACTATTACCCTATTTCCATAATTAAAATACACCATTGAAGGCTATAAATAGAGAGGTTCACTTTAAGGTTAGAACACACTGAAAAAACACAAAAAAGGGGTTAAGAAAAGGACACCGTTGTTGCTTCAAGATGAATAGGCGGCACTCATCAGGTACTCACGCGGAACTCTAACGATTTGGATTTTTTCTCTTTTATTATTTTTGCATGTGTTTGTGTGGTTTGGCCGCATAAGTGATTACTTATAGCATTCTATGATATGTATATATCTTATGGTGTACAATGGGTATTTGGTAATGATATATGTTATGTACGTGAATAATGCTTCAATATGCTTTACTTTCTTTTGTTCTTGTTCCCTGTAATATACACATGTCCTATCTTTTAATATGGAAAAGCATAAAAGTTGTAATCTTTACAAACTGTAACCTGAAGACTCAATCCAAAACGTTCCTTTACTCAAATAATTAAAAAAAACTAATCGACAGAAAAAAAAACGATAATAAGCCTGATAACAAATAAACATATAATAATACCCATTTGAAATATTCACTTGGTCCAACGATAACACTTGGACGACATGGGGTGCTAATACCTTCCCTATTTGTAATCGATTCTGGAATCCTCGTTTTTATTCAAGACCATTTTTTAGGATTTTTTCAATGTTTTCCCTCACTAAATAAACCTTGGTGGCGACTCCCTATTTTTCGGAATTCCTTGCTGCCGACTCCACTAGGAATTTTGAGAGTCAAACCTGACCTAATTAATTGTTTGAAATTAATATCATTTATTTTACCCCTTTCTTTGTTATTAACCTATTAATTGTGAATATGTTTATTGATTTCGTGGTTTGCCGTGTATATATTATTTTTGTGCAAATTGGGTAGTTCTAGATTTTGCTTCCTCCACACACTATACATTTTCACACACTTATGAGTGGGGCCCTATACCCGGGCCTGAGTGTAACTTAAGATAGACATGTGGCTGAGTAGCGGTAGCCTGTTGGATGTACATCCAGCTTGGTTATCTCGAAGGCCCAACCTAGAGTTTAATTCCTTTTGGGGCTATTGTCACTCGTAATAGTTTACCTATTGTTGTGAGCAATATTGCAAAACGGAATCCTTGGCTCTAGGGACCCAAGTTTAGAATCCTATATCGACCTATTGGGAGGCCCACTTGTTGTTGGGGGCCATAGACCTTCAGATATGACTAGCCTATATGGGCCACAAAGGGAGCATACTCTACTTCTGCTTGTATTAATATAACTTTTTGTAAAAAAAATAAGCAAAAAAAAAAAGAAAAAAAGAACAATAATTTTTTCTCTTTATCACATACCATGATCATGCATGTTTTTGCCATCACATTTTCATAACATTTTGCATTCATTCTCATTTAATCTTAGGACTATCATAACATTCTTCGTCGCATGCTCATACCATAGTCCTTGTCAAGAAAAAAACCATAGAACCATCATAACATTTTGCATTCATGACATACTCATATCATAGTATTTATGAGAAAAATTAACAATTCAAGTAAGAAAATCAGCTTTAGATAATGGATGAACTGGGACATGAAGACTTGAGAGGCGAGATAAACCAATTAAAGGAGCAAGTGGCTAAGATTCTAGAGACATTGCAAGCCTTGCAAAGGAAAGAGACAAAAGTGGTTCCTTATGCAGCGAGTGAAGGACTACCAAATATGCCTGCTCACCCATCTAGTTTCACTCCACCTCAAGTTGTTGATGTCCCACCACATGGTCTCCCTCCTGTGCACACTCCACATCAGGCCGCCAATGTCTCACCATACCATCTCCCTCTCGTATACACTCCACCGCAGGTCACTATTTTTGTACCATATGCCTGCCCTCCTAATTTTGTGCCAATACTGGGCACCAACCCCCATGAAGCCATGCCGGTGATAACAAATCTACAAGGCAGCTTTCCACCACAAGAAACCAAAGACTCGCAATATAAAGAGAAATGGCAGGTTCTAGAGGAGCGATTGAGTGTTATTGAAGGAATGAAAAACAATGGCTTTGATGCTTTCGATTTGTGTCTTGTTCCTAATGTGGTGGTCCCTCCTAAATTCAAGGTGCCAGAATTTGATAAATATAAAGGCTCCACTTGCCCAAGGAACCACTTGGTCATGTATTACATGAAGATGGCTTCTTGTGCCCATGACGACAAATTACTAATTCACTTTTTCTAAGAAAGTTTGACTGGGGCAGCTTTAAATTGGTACGCGCACCTTGAACGAAGTTTTATTCGCTTGTGGAAGGACCTAGCAGATGCTTTCTTGAAGCAATACAAGTACAATATAGACATGGCCCCAGGCAGAATACAATTGCTAAATATGATGAAAAGGGACGATGAAACTTTCAAAGAGTATGCCCAATAATGATGGGAAGTGGCCTCTCAAGTAGAACCTCTACTACCAGAGAAAGAGATGGTCACTATGTTTATTGAGACACTTCAATCACTTGGAAATGTATCATTAGACTTCTCAAATCTCATTACCATAGGAGAAAGAGTGGAAATAGGAATAAGAAGTGGGAAGATTTTTCATAGTGGGGAAAGCAGTGACCTTGATCCATGAGGTGAAAATGGAAGCAACATAGCAACTCAATGGTCTAAGTTGTTAGTTGATGTCTTGTTATTTTCTGAACTAATGTGACCTTTTTTAAGGCATTCAATTAAACAACTTGCATGATATGTGATTATTCCTTTTGATTGAGTTATTCATTGTCCCTTTCTTTACATTGTTTAGCTCTTTCTCTTCCCCACCTTGCAAAATCGCCTAAAATGAGTTTGGTTTCCCTTATTCCTAGCCTTAAATCTCATAAAAGAACAACTTGAAGGTTCCACTTTGGGGAAAATTCATTACATTGTTTGCCCAAGTTGTTAGACACTTGAGGCAAGTTCTTTTTGTAACGCCCCTTTTTCCCACAAGGAACGTCACGCGAAAAACTAAAATTTAATGCGGAAAAACATCTTTCATAACTTAAGGTTACCAAAATTGGTGGCTAATTTTTTTTTAAAAAAGAATCTTAAACGAAAGATTTCTCACATCACATTTAGCCATCTTGAAACTCAGAAGAAAAGAAACATCATACACATATATATATCATCATGTCAATATACACCAGTCTTGCGCCCGCAAGTATAGTTTGGAACCACAACATAGTGGCCAAAATACATCATCATAACGTAAAGAAAATAAAGCGATAAGTCTAAACCTAAGAAAACTGTGAATCAAAAGATGTGTCAAATACACGACACTGAACGTGTACATCCCAAACCTAGGCTTGTCGCTAACAGACAACCCACAACCTAGCACTAGACGCCCCCACCCCTACGACCTAAGACGATGACGTCTCCTCGGGATCCTCCTCCGGGTCCTCCTCCACCTTGGATATCTCAATGAATACTCGCTCTGGCTTATCTCAAACCTTCCTCTTCCCCCTCTCTCGTGTCCCGACGGTCCGGCAGAAGTGTCAGAAGAGCAGCGCACGAAATAGCCATACGGTGGGACGTAAGGAACGGAGAGCGTTGGTCTCCCTGTCTCTGGTGGTGAAGCTGGTGTCACTGATGGAGCCATCCTCGGTAGACGATCTCGCGCCAAGGTACTCTTCCTCGGAGTGAGACACGTGCGACAAAACATACGACGATACACCCGAGCAAATCTGGTTACCCGTGAGGGTAAAGGTGTCTCCTCCGCCTGAGTCTCTCGCCTCGGCTGCTCCACAGGTGCCTCGGGTGCGGCTGCCAGCCAGCTGCGCATCCTCTCTAATGGAATGTAAACGTCCAGAACCATATCGCACTCTAAAACCTCTTCGGGGCCCAGCACCCCTCCTCTCGTCCTAACCACGTGTCCACACACTGTGGCCCATTGGGAGATGGGATCATAAGTCTATCCCCCTCCCTCGGACTCGGCCTCAAGGGACCAGAAGCTCTCCCTCACACGGGCTACCAGAGGCCTCATCTACTGTAATGTACATACAGATACAGGAAAATATGCAAGGGTGAATTTCTTTTCACAAGTTGAAATCCACTGAAAGGATGTATATGAAAAACAAAATACTACATAATACATTCCAAGAATATATTTATATAGAGTTACTCTTTCGCAAAACTTTTAGCTAAGCTATTCAATCAACAACAAGAGACAAATCATCAAGGTAAACACGCAGTCAAGCACACACATAGCATTCTAGCATAATGCATGTCGCTTCAATATCTCTTTTCATACACCAGTGCACTGCTCCATGGAGACTTTTCTTCCTCAACTAAGTAGAGCGATGTGGCGGAATCGTATACCTATCATTAATGCAAACCGACCTTCACTCTTGGCCATCGTTTGTCATTTATTCGGTACAGACCTATTGTGCTACGTCGTACACCCCATCTCAAATAAGGCAGCCGGTCAGGATCATCCAAGCCGGGTACACTACTTTTCTCGGCACAAGGGGATTCACCGCAAGGCCATTGAGAATTTCGTAACCTGGATGCCCTTAAAGACTTATAGTCAGATACTTATTTACAATCCCCGCATAGGATTGTGTGCTCTCATCATAGCAATAAATGCTAGCCTGGCAAAAGCCAATATCTCAAATGCATATGACAATATATTTGCAACCACAATCAATTCGGTCCCTCGTCTTAGGGTTTTTCGTCGCCACGTGTTAGCTTTCACCCAACACCGTGTAATATATTTGTCCTTAAGACTTTTATCTTCACCACGTATTGGTTCTCTTCCAATACCGTGTAATATTATTGTCCTTAAGACTTTTATCTTCGCCACGTATTGGTTCTCTTCCAATACCGGGTAATATTGTTATTTAACACCATAAGTTTTAGAAGAAATTCCTCTTTGAATTCTTAAGTTTTCTTTTAACTCTAAAATTTTTAAGCTTCATTTGTTTTTAATAAAAGAGTTATCTTTTATCTAAAACCCACTTATTCATCATAAAAAGATTTAGTTAAAAACTTAATTAAATTCTTTGATAATTTTACTTAAATTCTTTTACTTTAAGTATTTATAATTCTGATCCCCTAAGAAGTTCAGTTTCGCAGTTCAGCCCCGAATTTTCTGAAGAATTAGGTTTCTGGCCCAAAATGCCCAGACTTTACATTTTCTACCCCAAGACTTTCGTAATTTATAATTCTGGCCCAAATGTACCCAGACATCGCGTTTCAGTTCCAAATTTTCGTAAATTATATTTTTGGCTCAAAAGTCTCCAGACTTCGCATTTCTGCCCCAAACTTTCTTAAATTATAATTTTGGCCCAAAGGTCCAGATTTTGCAATTAAAGCCCAGAATTCCAGAATTTACATTTTTGACCCCAAAAACCTGCAGTTTTCGTTTTTAACCCCTAAATATCCAAAATTTGATTTTTCTCTCACATTAATTAATTCTCTAACTCACTTAAAGTTTTATGGATAAAAAGGATTTAGTATTAAATTGATTTAAGACTTATGATTAGAATTCTAATTAATTCATTTGGAAAAAATTTTCATTAAAGCTTTTAAACTCTCTTCCCACACTTAATCAAATCTTTTCAATCCAATCCCAATCAAAGTATGTGAAATACACATAAATTAATATACATCAATTAGGCAATAACACAACCAAGCCATAAATCAACATACACTCAAAGTACTCATTCATAATATATCAACATACACCATGAACATAACATTAAAGCGTACTTCACCAAGCACACACTTAGACATCCAAAATCACCCCAAAGCATACATATGATTTTTCCAACAACACATAGGCTCATAAAAATTTATCATGCCTCAACCAAAATCATATTTTTTTCTCATATACATATACATATAAAAATACATATTACTAAGAGAATGAAACATTATTCAACACCCAATAGAAAAACTCAAGTCATTGAGTTCATCATCAAGAACAAATCACATAGTCACACACACACACAACCCTCCCAACTTATTGAGAAAATCCCCATACCTCTTGAAGACTTGAAAATGGGCTAACTCCAAAATTACCTCCTTCACACCACACCAACACCAAGTGGTCTACTCAACACTTTGATGTTCCCACACTTAGAAAAATTTACCTTTTACAAAATACACCAAAATACAACCATAGAAATATGAGTTTTATGAAAAACAAGAAACCCCAAAAAGTAAAAATTTGAGTAGATGAATACTTACTCAAATCTTGAAGGAAAATAGATCCAAGGTAGTTTCCAAGCTTGTAGGTTCCAATGGATTGAACCTAAACAAAGGAAAAGCTTATTTTTAGTTAAACGAAGAACTCAAGCTTTCATGAAAACATGAAAGTGGTGGAAATGAAAAAATGAAAGAAGTTTATGGATTAGAATGATGATCCAAACCTTTTTTGTGAAGCTTGGGTATAGAAAATCTCAATAGAACTTGGTCTTTTTGGTGTATGAAAAAGCTTGGAAATGGAGAGAAAATGGTGGAGCTCTTGATTCAAGTGGAGAAGATGAAGTGAAAATGAATTTCTCTCTCCTTCCCTTCCCTAGTAGATTTCGGCTGAACACAAGGAGCATGGGGGAGGTATGGGCTTGCATGCTTTGGTGGTTGGGAGCCATACCTCTCTCACCTAATTTTGGGAAAATTCAAAAATTAACCCCTAATTGACCATTTGACTTTTGGAAGAAATTTTTGAGTTGACTCACCCCCTTATGTGCCAAGCTGGCCAGAAAAATGGTGAGATTAAGTCCATCAAGTTAGGGTTTAATCGGTAGTTCGAAGTGGTAAAAACGCGTAGTTTTCGAACCCCTTTTTAGATAAATATTTTTCTATAATGAGTAAAATCATGAGAAATGAATTTTATGATTTGAATATGTCATAGAAAAATTTAGAAACCCAAAACTAAATTTTTGGACTATTTTTCATGTCCCGGTTGCGCCCGGTTTACCCGTAAAGCACCAAACGCGGGTAAAATAAAGTTTTTCTGAAAAATTTTCAGAAAAATTTCTAAAAATCACAAATATTATAAGAACCATTTTTGGTTCGTTAAAAATTTATTTTGGAGTAACAATGACCTTCGAAAAAATACTGAACCCTTCCCACATTTCGCGAGAATGCGATTCCCGCAAAAACTCAATTTTGCGAACTCTATTACTCTAAACCCTTCAAAAATAAACCTAAGA
Organism: Glycyrrhiza uralensis; assembly: GCA_030159175.1. NCBI lineage: Eukaryota > Viridiplantae > Streptophyta > Magnoliopsida > Fabales > Fabaceae > Glycyrrhiza > Glycyrrhiza uralensis. Next base: position 28,675,038 of record BRZY01000003.1, read on the forward strand.
TATAAATATTATTATTCATACCTTAAAATCACAAAATCATTAATTAAATAATTTTAATTAATTTAAAACAGATTAAAAATCAATAAAACTATATATATATATATATATAAAAACAGAGTGTTACACTTTTGGGCAAAAAAAAAAGAAAAAAATAAAAAATAAAAAACAAAAAAGAAAAAAAAAGAAAAAAATGAAGAAAAGTCGGTTAGTCTAAAAAACCCATAATGGCAGCCTAAGCAAAAGTTAGGGCATACAAAAGGAAAAGAGCAAATATACCAATTTTGTTTTGTGCTAAACTTAATTGAGCAATTGTGATTTGAAATGAAGTTTGGCCATTTTTCTCTATCCTAAAAAAAATATCCCTCACTACCCATTTTGAGTCTGAAAAGGTTTTTTTTTTATATACCCTGGACTAAGATTAATTATGCTCAACTTATGATCCAAAAGGGAAAGATGAGATTTTGTGGTACTGTCAGGATTCAGCATCATAACCAACTCCTCTATACTGTCAAAAAATGGGGCAATCAAGGCTGCAAGCAAGAACACTTCGATGCAGTCAAAATTGAAAAAAATAAAAGGAGGAAAAAGAAAAAAATAGAAAAGAATGAAAATCAAAGGCAAGAAGATACAGAATCAAGTATTGTGCTGATGGATAATGAAGTACGTCATTGTGCTAAAGATCTTTGTTTCATAACATTTAAACACTTATTTGAGCCTTTGATATCCTTCCTTTCATAACCCTTTTAGCCACTGACCACGTTACAAGCCTAATAAAGTCTATTCTGATCAATGACGGGTTGCTCTTAATTTTAGGACAAAACATTTGTTGGTATGTTTGCTCAAAAAGAAAAAAAAAGACAAAAATAGAGAGAAAAAAATATATACTCTCAAGACTTGTCCATCCAAAGCTTCTTTAAGGAAAACAAATATTGGGGCAGAATTTTATCTATGAAGTGGAATTCTCTGTACAAAAGTGATTAATGGCTAGCATACTCACCTGCTTGTTGGGAATCTTTCAACTGAGAGTAAATGAATCTATATTGAAGAAGTTACTTACTTTACCTCTCATTCCAACATATTCCCAAAATAATCCAAATTGGGGGCGACTTCACCGTTCATTCAATCCTTCATTCCATCCCCCGAAATAAAAACTGGGGCAAATTCTTCACCTTTCCTTGAATCCATATTTGGTAGTTACTCAATTCTCTTCCAACTGTTATGACTACTTTTTGTCATCTTTATTGGTCTGGGGGGTAACTATTTGTTCTTGTAAGAATGGGGCAATCTTGTATTGGGGCAGCTACTTATCATTTATTTTATCCAATGCCCCAAAATACTTTCTTGATCTCAGGTCACGAATCTACTTTCACAATAATGCAAGTTGGTTAAACAAATGCTTCAAAAAAGTGGGAACATAAGTTCAAAAGCATCAAATCTCTTAATTAACACATTAGACCAAAGGATTTAGTTGGCTTAGATTTGGCTATCTGAATGAAAGCATGTCAACGGGTTACGGTCAAATGCCACCTTGATTGTAATGATTGGCAAGTTCTCTGCCTACTCAGACAAGGTTGGAGTGTAAAGTCATGTATAAGTAGTTGACAAGTTGGAGTTTGTTCAAATTTATCCAATCAACTCAAGAGTTATTTTTCTCACAAAGTTGCACCATGCAATGGGTTAGACCTTTCCAACACTTGTGGGTATCTCTGAACAAAATTGGAGTTCCTATCTTTACTCATCTTCTACTACGGTCTCTCTAGTAGAATCTAAGCAAAGAGGGGCAGCTGTTAACACCAAATTTTGTCCGGGTATCATAATAATTAGAATAAAAAATGGTGCGAATAAAAATTAAATAAAAGAAGTGCATTGACAAATAAATAATAAAAGTAATTAATTTCAATAGGCAATTAGGGTAAATCTATAAGAGTTCACCAACAAATTAAATGGTATCAGGGTTGTTTGTGATTAAATAAAAAAATATCATGTTTTTATGAGCAAATCAAAATAAAGGGATCCTCATAATTACTTTTAATTCAAATTCAAAATATAAAAGGATTTGACTTAAATAACTATTACCCTATTTCCATAATTAAAATACACCATTGAAGGCTATAAATAGAGAGGTTCGCTTTAGGGTTAGAACACACAGAAAAAACACAAAAAAGGGATTGAGAAAAGGACACCGTTGTTGCTTCAAGAAGAATAAGCGGCACTCATTAGGTACTCACGCGGAGCTCTAACGATCTGGATTTTTTCTCTTTTATTATTTCTGCGTGTGTTTGTGTGGTTTGGCTGCATATGCGATTACTTAGCATTCTATGATATGTATATATCTTATGGTGTACAATGGGTATTTGGTAATGATATATGTTATGTGTAACATGTTAGAATTTTTCTAATTATTTTCTGTGGGCTACAATCAATTGTGACTTTTGGTTTTACAAAAACGGGTTAATGTTATGATCCATTTGATGATGCTCAAGCCGCTAATAGTGATCAGTAATAATGAGCTTTGGACACGTGATATTGATCTGTATGGGAAACAGTGTAGGCCCAACCGCTAGGTCCGTGATGGGAGGTGCCTAGGGTTAATAAATACAAAGGCTAGGTCCCCTTTGCCGTCACTTAATTGATACGCTCGTCTACGGTTTGCCCCATTGAGAGCCGAGATCACAGAGCTTGTGAACAAGCAAAGGAAGATTTAGTCTACTGCGATTTGAGACGTTTACGGTAACTGCAGTCATGTCTTCAACAAGTAAGTCTTCTAATTGTGTTCTAAATTCATATAATTGATCCTATTTAATCCTACATGTGGTATCAGAGCTTATATTATATGATTTAGAACCTGATTGTGATTGTTTTCGTCCTCTGTTATCTGCAAATTTTTTTCTGGTTTTCAATTTTCGTTTTATTTTTGGGTGATTTTTTCGAACAATGATTTACTTGAAATTGGAAATCAAAACATTGGGGGTTTTGTAGAGGATGATATTACGAATCTATTGGCACTGGTTTCGTGTTTTTTCGTTACCCATGGAGAGAGAATTTCGCAAATTACAATAGCATGCTAGGGTTCCCCAAGTTGCGATTTGGAGCTTTATATTGCACGAAATTGTTGTTAAAAATTGGGGCTTTTAAGGTAGATTGATTAGAAATTTGATTTTGGTCGAAACCCATGAATTATCGCGATGAGAAAACGACCGAAATCGGACTGCAATATAGCGTGAACAGTACCTGCGTTTTTCTATTTCTCGGTTGGAGAAAGGAGATGATGAACAGTGCACGTATCCAAAGTCCACTCTCAGGCTACGAAGAGTGAGAGAGAGTGTGCTCTCTACGGGTGTTGGTTTTCGATGCCCTTTTTTTGTATTATGCTCTATTTTTTAAGTGTGATTTTACTGTATTTTTTTTTTAGATTTTTTTTCCGCTGCGTTAAAATTTTTTTTATTAAAATATCTATTTATATTATTTATTTAATTATTTTTCTGGGCAAAGTTAACTTGAAAAATATGTTGGAAAAATAATACACTATATTCTAGATTTTATGGTGTTATTCACTCTCCCTAAATAGTTATGCATGATTATGTGACAATATTCTCAATGTATACTTTTGATAAGCGAGCATAATGTATTGTATATTGCAAATAAACTATTTGGAGACAAAACATACTGGAATGCTGATTAAAATTAATTCTTGACCAGTAAGGGTGCTTCGTAATAAGTGCACTGACTTATGGACTGGGTTATGGTTTTGACAAGAGTAAAATGATTCCTATGCAAGAGTTTTCATGTGTTGTTATAGGTCGTTACCACCAAAGTGGGACCACTTGTATCAGTCTATGGGAATTTCTTTGTAGATTGAGGAATACTTTTAGTCATTGCATACAGTTACCTGCCCAAAGGGGGTGTTGTGTGTTCTGATTGAAAGTTGAAGGGGGATGGTGCTATTGGAGAATGCATTGGGTTAGGAATCTTGTCTGCCCAAAGGGGACAATTTTCCAAATCTAATGTATGCTCATGGATTAACCCATCTCAGGTTTTGACTGAGGTTATAACCTTGGTTTGTGCATTCTGCCCAAAGGGGAATGTGCATTTATATTGGTCTCACTGTGATATCTTGTTTCATTTTGAGCTATATCTTGTCTTGTAACTAACATGTTTTAATGCATTCATGTTTTGTCTTAACAGTGAACTTCTCTATGAACAATTGTTCTGCTTCTATTGAGATATTGACTGGATCAAATTATAGTAAATGGAAGCAAGATCTAGAGTTCTCTTTGGGAATTTCTGATCTTGATTTAGCTTTACGTGAGGATAAGTCTGTGATTAATACTAAGAGCACGCCTGAACAAAAGGAACTTTTGGCTAAGTGGGAGAAGTCAGATAGGCTAAGTCTGATAGCTGTCAAGAGGACTATCTCTGAACATCTTCTCAGTGGTCTACCAAAGGAATGGACTGCTAAACAGTTCCTCACTGCTCTAGGAGAAAGGTATCAAGTATCCAACAATGTTGAGTCTGGTTGTCTGATGAAAGAGTTAACAGACATGAGGTATGACAACATTGGGGGTGTGCGAGATTTTATCTTAAAGATGGTTAATATGCAAACCAAGCTGAAGTCCCATGATATTGAACTGAACGAAAAATTCATTGTTGGACATGCTTTGAATTGTCTACCTGCTGCTTTCTCACAAATCAAAACTGCCCACAATACTATTGGTGAAAAATGGACCATCAATGATCTTATTACCAAATGTGTTGCCGAGGAAGAGAAACTCAAGAAAGAAAAGAATGACATAGCCCTGCTATCTGTTCATACCAAACCCTTTTCTGGCAAGGGCAGTTGGAAACATAAGAAGCATACATCTAGTCATTCTCACAAAAATCATGACTCAAAGAAACCTGGTAGGGGTCAGCACCACTCTGTAGGAGGCCCAAGGCCAAATGATTTTAAGAAAAATATTTGGTGTTTCTGGTGTAAAGAAAATGGACATAAGAAACCTGATTGTGGAAAGTTTAAGACTTGGCTAGAGAACAAGCAGAAGTCATGAGGTAATAACTTAGCTTTTGTTTGTTTTGAGTCTAATTTGGTTGATGTACCTATAGATTCTTGGTGGCTTGATAGTGGTTCCACAACCCATATTAATGTGTCTTTACAGGGGTTCAAAAACCTGAGGGAGCCCACTCAAAGGGAAAGCAAGCTAAGCGTAGGAAATGATCTTGCAGTCGCTGTGGAGTCAGTGGGAGATGTCAGCATAGTTTTAGGATCTGGATTTGAACTTATTTTGAAGAATACCTTTTATGTACCATCCTTTAGGAGGAATTTGATTTCTGTTTCTCTTTTGGATAAACTTGACTTTAGTTTTATGTTTGGTGATAGAAAAATAAGTCTGGTGTTGAACTCCAAAGTTGTTGGTAATGGATCTTTGGTTGATGGTTTATATAAATTGTCTTTGGCTTCTGATAACCTTGCTTCATCTTTAATTGTTGAGAGTTTTGTTGCTAAAAGGTGTAAAACTGAGGAAAAATCCTTTATGTTGTGGCACAAGCGCTTGGGTCATATTTCTAGGGAAAGGGTTGAGAGATTAACAAAAGCAGATATTCTACCTCCCTTGAATTTTGATGATTTGGGCGATTGTGTGGATTGTATTAGGGGGAAGTTTATTAAGACGAAAAAGAAAGGTGCAACTAGAAGTTTAGATCTCTTGGAGATTATTCACACAGACATTAGTGGGCCCTTGACTCCTACAATTTGTGGAAATAGGTTTTTCATTACTTTCATTGATGACTTTTCCCGATATGGTTACCTTTATCTAATCAAAGAAAAATCTGAAGCGCTTGAAAGATTTAAAGTTTTTAAAACTGAAGTAGAAAAACAGTTGGGGAAAGTGATCAAGAATGTAAGGTCTGACCGTGGTGGAGAGTTTTACGGTAAATATGGTGTTACAGGGTAACATATGGGACCATTTGCTTTGTACTTGCAGGATTGTGGAATAATTCCACAGTACACCATGCCTGGGACTCCTGAACAAAATGGTGTTGTTGAAAGGCGTAATAGGACACTTAAAGATATGATGAGAAACATGATGAGTAGATGTAACTTGCCAGAATATTTGTGGGGTGAAGCCTTGAAAACAACCCTTTACATCCTTAATAGAGTTCCCAGTAAATCTGTTCCGAAAACTCCTTTTGAACTCTGGATAGGAAGAAAACCCAGTCTCAACCATCTTCGAGTCTGGGGTTGCCCAGTTGAGGTCAAAATTTATAATCCCTTGCAAAAGAAGACAGACCCCAAGACGAGTCGATGTTATTTCATTGGATATCCAGATCGTGCTAAAGGATATAGGTTCTTTTGTTCTGGTGAAGGTGCGAGAATAGTAGAATCCATGAATGCCAAATTTTTGGAGCTTGATGTGGCAGATCCTATTGTTTCATCAGATAATGTTGACACTATCTTGCCTAAGACAATTTCTTTACCCCTTCCTGTTTCTGTTACCAGTGTTCCGTTAGTTGTTCCAGTTGACACTGATGTTCCGACTGAGGAAATAGCTGACACTCAAGTGGATGACATTTTAGATCCTCCTGCCATGGTTGAGGTCCCATAACCTATTGATCTAGATGCACAAATTCCTTTGAGAAGGTTATCTAGACAGAGGCGAAGTACTATTGGTGATGAATATATAGTATATCTCAGTGAGGATACATATGATATTGGAGATATTGTCGACCCAAAGAGCTATCAGGAAGCTATCTCTTGCCCTTAATCTGAAATGTGGAAGCATGCAATGAATGAAGAGATGTAGTCTATGTCAGTTAATAGTGTGTGGGAGCCAGTTGAGTTGCCTGACAATTGTAAGGCAATTGGTTGTAAATGGGTCTTCAAGACGAAGAAGGATTCAAAAGGTAACATTGAGAGACATAAGGTCAGACTAGTGGCAAAGGGTTTCACACAAAAGGAGGGCATTGACTTTAATGAGACATTTTTGCCTATTTCAACAAAGGATTCCTTTAGGATCATTATGGCCCTTGTAGCTCATTTTGATTTGGAGTTGCATCAAATGGATGTAAAGACGGCTTTCTTGAATGGTGATTTGAGTGAGGAAGTGTACATGCAACAACCTGAAGGCTTCCATGTTGGTAACAATAAGAATTTGGTTTGTAAACTGAAGAAATCAATTTATGGCCTGAAACAAGCTTCCAGACAGTGGTACTTGAAATTTGATGAAGTGGTGACTTCTATGGGGTTTGAAGAGAATAAAGTTGATCAGTGCACATATCAAAAGGTCAGTGGGAGTAAATTTATCTTCCTTGTGTTATATGTTGATGACATATTGTTGGCTTCTAATGACCTTGGGATGCAACGTGAGACGAAACAGACGTTGACTAGATTCTTCGACATGAAGGATCTTGGTGAGGCTTCTTTTGTGTTGGGGATCAAGATTCACAGAGATAGATCACGTCACATACTTGGGTTATCTCAAAAGGCTTACATTGATAGAGTCTTAGAGAGATTCAATATGGAAAATTGTAAACCCGGTGATGTCCCAGTTGTTAAAGGCGACAAATTTAATAAGGATCAATGTCCTAAGAATGATGTTGAGCGAGCAGAGATGAATGATAGACCTTTTGCGAGTGCCTTGGGTAGTCTCATGTATGCTCAAGTGTGCACTAGGCCCGACATCACTTTTGTGGTTGGCGTTCTAGGTAGATACCAGTCAAACCTTGGGAATGATCATTGGATGGCTGCCAAGAAGGTGATGAGGTACTTACAAAAAACTAAAGAGTATATGCTTGCATATACGAGAGTGGATGACTTGGAGATTGTGGGGTACACAGAATCAGATCTCGGTGGGTGCCTTGATGATAGGAAATCAACTTCTGGATACATCTTTATGTTGGCTGGAGGTGCGATATCCTGGAAGAGTAAGAAACAAACTCTTGTTGCCTCTTCTACTATGCAGGCGGAATTCATTGCTTGTTTTGCTGCTGCTACTCATGCTGTTTGGTTGAGGAATCTGGTGACTGGACTTCGTATTGTGGACTCCATTGCTAGGCCACTGAGGATTTTCTGTGATAATAGTGCTGCAGTGTTCCACACGAAAAACAATAAGACTTCTAATGGATCTAAGCACTTAGAATTGAAGTATCTGACTGTTAGAGATCTTGTGAAAGAGGGTGCTATAGTAGTAGAGCATATTGATACAAATTCTATGTTAGTTGATCCCTTGACCAAGGGACTCAGGCTCGTTGTTTTCAAGAGACATGTTGAGAACATGGGCATTGTGAGTTCTTTTGATGTGTTTGGTTAGTGGGAGTGTGTTTATTTTTGTGTTATTTGACGTCGAACTTTTATTTCAATAATTTACCTTTGACACTTTTGTGTAACTTGGCATTTGATTTCACGATTAATGATGAAATGCGTTTTATTATGATAAATACTTGTATGTTTATATCAAATGCGACAATATTTAAGCTCGGCATCATTGGGACCATTTTGCCCATGGTCGATGCCAAGTTGGAGCTGAGGCATGATGGTTCTTTAGCTCGGTGTTGTTGGGACCACCGTGTCAGTGGTTGACACTAATTTGGAGCTGAGGGATGACATTTATAAGAACCATGTAATTTCTCTGGCTTTAAGGCATTTGAGAGAAACTAAGGGCTGACGAAGAAAATGACAGTATGGTTGTTGGATCACATTGACATGTCATTTTCTTGTTACACTCCACCCAGATGACTAGTCGACTGAGTTGGTGGTATTTGTAACCATGGAAGGTGTTACATCAGTATAAGGATGTGACTATCGCCATGATTCGGTATCACTTGGCTTTTGTTGGATGGAGTCTTGATTACGTGTTGCATCTTGGGATCATATTTTAGTGGCCACATTAGAAAATATGTTATTAACCCGAGAGTCGTTTTCGAAAATATTTTTCCCAAAATAAAATTACACAATTGATTTTGCCCAAGTGGGAGAATGTTAGAATTTTTCTAATTAGTTTCTGTGGGCTACAATCAATTGTGACTTTTGATTTTACAAAAACGGGTTAATGTTATGATCCATTTGATGATGCTCAAGCCCGCTAATAGTGATTAGTAATAATGAGCTTTGGACACGTGATATTGATCTGTATGGGAAACAGTGTAGGCCCAACCGCTAGGCCCGTGATGGGAGGTGCCTAGGGTTAATAAATACAAAGGCTAGGTCCCCTTTGCCGTCACTTAATTGATACGCTCGTCTACGGTTTGCCCCATTGAGAGCCGAGATCCCAGAGCTTGTGAACAGGCAAAGGAAGATTTAGTCTACTGCGATTTGAGACGTTTACGGTAACTGCAGTCATGTCTTCAACAAGTAAGTCTTCTAATTGTGTTCAAAATTCATATAATTGATCCTATTTAATCCTACATAACATCCGTATTTATAGGTTATTAGTTAGAATTTCTGTTTTATATGAGATACTGTGATCTAGGTGCTAAGAAAATTATTTTGATCATATAATAATAAGTATAAGACATTTATGAAATCATTTTATTAAAACAATAACTTTTTCCTTACTGTTTGACGTCCGTATTTACAGCTATTGACAGAAAAGGGTTTTTAAAACACAAGTATGTTAATCCAACTTTTTCAAACAAACTTTCTTCACAAAATTTTTTTCTTTTAATATTTGTGATTTTCTGGAATTTTCTTGAAATTTTTGGAAAACTTTCAAAATTACCGTTTTGACCCGGTTATTTGCGGAAAGCATAAAACCCTGATTCAGAGACCGATTTGAGGTCAGAAAATGATTTTAAGTAACTGAATCATGTTTTTATATTTTTTAGGATTTTTGGAAATTATTTCATAAATTTCTGAGAAACAGATTAAAACACTACTTTTCTGAACGTTTATAAAGTACGGAAAGCAGAGGTTTCTGGTTCAGAAATCGATTTATGTGAAGCAATGAGGGCTCAAAATCAAATTTTAAGAGAGACAATTAGTAATCAAATTCAATTTGCAAATTTTCTGGAATTTTTCTGGAATTTTCTGAAAATGTGTTGTTTTACACTAATGGCGCGTCGGTTTTCCGTTGTTTATACAAACTGTAAGGCTCACCCTTACCATAAAATTCCCAAAATTCTTCCATAAGACTTTTATATGCTATTTTCAAGATTCCTCATTAATTCTTACTATTCTAAATTATTTTTGAATATTAGATTAGTAAAAAGACTATTCTGGCTCTTAATTGCGGAATAAGCCGAATTGGGACGAATAGAGGTATAGTAGCTATGATATAGGAACTTAGGAACTTTGAGGGGCTCAAATACAATTCTAAGAAGTATCCAAAGAGTGGGGAACATCATGATTGCCTTGAATAGTAAGGTGGGCAAGTAAAAAGACCATTTTGCCCTTAGTTCCCACTTAAAACTACCTAAACCCTAGACTTTTGTCCAAGCAATCCAATGGCCCTCTTTTCCCCTCACTTGGTCGACATCCTCTTCTTCTTAGAGCCCTTGGATGAGCTTTTTGGCCTATGACTCAAGAGCTTAGTCATGGGAACTAACCAATTAGGAAATTAGATCTTTTATGAATTCTTGGTTTATGACATATACATCAAAAAGGCATGTGAGGTCACAAATTTTTATTGCCCTCTTGGTCCTCTCTTGGCCGCCCCTCCCTCACTATAAATAGGGGTCTTTCCTTCATAAAATTTCTCACACCAATTCAAGAAGCAAGGCAACAACAAAGTTCTCTCATTTTCTCTCTAGTTTTCTTAAATTTCTCTTTGGTGTTCTTGGTGTTCTTGGTTGTTCTTCATCATCTTAAGGCCAAGGTACGGGGTTATTCTTGCAATGTAATTTGTGAAGTATGAGTGTTTGATCTTTATTTATGTTTGAATTGCTTGTTTTGGTGTTTATAGTTTTTATTTGCTTTATGATTGTTTTATAGTCTTATTTTAATTGTTTTGTGCTATTAATGAATTGTAGAGTTATGATGCTCAATTTTAGTCTTAGAGCCATGTGAGTAGAGAGGTTATGCCAAAATCATTTTTGAGCTTTTGTAAACATACCGTTATAATGGCGAATTTTATACTACCGCAAACACAATTTTACCTCAAAGGGAATACAAATTATTGTTTATGAAAACCCCATTGTTATCTGTTATTTATATACAAGGTAATGGTTAAGATAGATGGGTTATCAGTATGGATCTGTCTAAAAAGGAAGTGAGACCTTTGAAGGGGCTAAAGCAGTCTGTCTCACTCTGGCCTGGGATCTGTGCTGATAAGCTGTTTGGGGAAATCTTAACAGTGAAAACCTGGTATATACGTGACAAGATAAGATTGGGAAAGAAGCAATTTTCTTAATACCGTATATATAAATAGATTGGATTGGATAAAAGAGTGTAACAGTAATGGATTCCCAGTGAGTCCTACTGTTATAGCATCTCTCAGATAAAAGAGTGTAACAGTAATAGATTCTCGGTGAATTCTACTGTTATAGCATCTTTCGGAATATAATGTAACGGTAATGGATTCTCGGTGAATTCTATCGTTATATTATTAGTGGAAAATATCGAGTGGGTATCCAATCTGTATATGTATGCACATAACTCAGTTTAATTTCCAATGTCTACGGCAGTGGAAATTAGTGAGATAGGCTTTCAACGGGCCTTTTTCCTAGAAGATAATTTGTGCCTAAGTGTTTCAAAAGAGAAATAAAATGCCTACGTTCACTTATTGTATAGGACTGATTTTTCAGTAGAGTATTGATTACCAAAGATGGCTCTGCCACCGTGTAATCCTTTCATCTTCAAAAATAAACTAAGCCGTGATTAATCAACTCATTTTCGATCACTAAGTCTGTATTAAATTTTCAAGAAAGCTGGACACTGATTACTGCTGTCAGCTCAGCTGCCAAGTAGTTATTCCATTTCCAAAAAGTTATCTAAAATCTAAAAGCAGTTAGCTATTAATCAGAAAGTGGACATAAGTTTAAATAATGTCAATCTCTTCTCTCTTGATCAATCCTAGGTGGTTATACCCCGTTTTGGTCTTCTTGAAACAAGATAAATAACTTAATTCGCAATAAATGAGTAACGAAAGACAAACAGTACTTTTTAGAAAGAGATACGTTTTCCATACAAAGTGGTCTTTCCATAAAAGGATTTGTTTCTTACAAAGAGTTTTTGAGAAGAGTCAGAGATTTCCATAGAGAAATAGTAAAACAGAGAAAGTTTTACAGAGAAAGAGATTTCAAGAGAATATGATTTGCAAATTTAGATGATCATTTGCATCTAAGAGATGAGCATACAACCTACGAGACGGGGTTGAAAATAGATACTGTTGGACTACAATTGTCTACTGGGATTATCCAGGTTTTGAAAGTCTCAATGGCCTTGTAGGTGAATCCCCCTGAGCCGAGACGAGTCGTATACCCGGCTTGGATAAATCTGATTGGCAGATCTATTTAGGATCTGGTATTAAGTTTTAAATGCAGTATTCCGAAGTACTCTCAGGGGTCTAGAGGGATTCTCTATTTGTACTGTTAAGTTTACTGCAGCCGATCGCTCTATGATGTGAGGTTGGATAAGTCTCCCTGGGAGCAATACACCGGTGTGATTAGAGAGATATTGGTGTGTCATGCATATATATAGGTATAGTTAAGAAGATTGTGTTTTGTGAATAAGCATGGGATTGCAACATAAAGGTAAGTTCTACTTAAACGAGATCGGTTTATAAGCTTTGATTGCTCTGTTTGACTACTTAGTATATAAATTGTTTGATGAATGATCTATGTGTTGGGTGTACCCCTACTTTTCTTATTACCTTGCTTAGAGTCTCACCCTGCCTGCTCTGTTGTGTTGATGCACGACGGGGTAGATGGTTTACCGGAGGACTGGGTTAGTTCCGATCCGACGTCTTAGGATTCAACCCCTGGAGATTGGGAAGTCGAGGTGGAAAATAAACCCTAGTACACAGTGGGGTACATATTCTGGTTATGTACTTACTACCACTGAAAGAGTGAACAAACCAAACTGGAAAGTAGAAACCCGACTAGTTTTAGATGTAAAGCTACCATTGAAGCAGATGAAGGATATTATCCGGACGGAAGATGGAAACACAAAGAAGGTGGAGAAGCGGAAGAAGACTGCTCAGAAGAGAGGTTATAGGGTTAGAATTAGAAGGCTGCTACTACCGTTACATCTTCGTCTTAAGATGCTTAAGTTAGGTGGTTAGTCTAAGGTTGGTCTGGCTCATACCTACGTAGTAGCAATACATATTTTTTCTTTAAACACTTTTGTAATTTTTGGTTTATTAGCATTTTTAGTATTATTACTCTTGCAAACTTTATACTTAGGTTTGTACTGATGCAAACCCTTGTAAAATAGCATGTTTATATTTATATGATGAAGTACTTTTTCTAAAACCCAGAGGTATCTTCTTATACTTACCAATCATTTTAGAAAAGGAAAAATTTTATCCCTATTTTTGAAGAATACTTACAAAACTTTTATCGAATATTTACTAAGTCCTGAGAAAATTTTGGTTACTATGGTGTAATATCCTTTTTGGAGAAAGGGTGTTGCATTTTGTACATGAATAATGCTTCAATATGCTTTACTTTCTTTTGTTCTTGTTCCCTGTAATATGAACATGTCCTATCTTTTAATATAGAAAAGCATAAAAGTTGTAATCTTTACAAACTGTAACCTGAAGACTCAATCCAAAACGTTCCTTTACTCAGATAATTAAACTTAAAAACTAATCGACAGAAAAAACAACAACGATAATAAGCCTGATAACAACTAAACATATAATAATACCCATTTGAAATATTCGCTTGGTCCAATGATAACATTTGAATTTTTTTTTCAAAGAATAATATTTGAGGGATTAATTAAGTATAACACCTTCTTAATTCCGCTCATTTTAGGACACAAATTGAGACAATTTAGTGGTCTTAAAATAAAATAAAAACCAAAGAATTAAGGTGGGTATATAGGTTTTTTAATTCTCCTTTTTAAGACACAAGTTGTGACCACTTGATAGTCCCAAATCATCCATTTTTTTTCAAAAAAATTAAAAATAAAATAAAATAATAAAATCAACTAACGCAATCATTTTCTACAAGAACTACGTGGCTTTGATTTTCCTATCACACTAAGGGATACATAGGAGTAGGAACCACTTCTGTCAAACCAAATAAAATAAAAAATCTTTTTTCCCTTTTCATTGCATTGTTAAATATTTATGTATAGCTATAGTTATAGCTATAATTCTTATTTGGGGTGTAAATATTTTAAAAGCTACTATAATTTCACATAATTAGTTAGAGGTAACCGTTTTTAAAACAGACGACGTAGGGTGCTAATACCTTCCCTACTCGTAATCGATTCCCGAATCCTCGTTTTTGTTCAAGACCATTTTTTAGGGTTTTTTCAATGTTTTCCCTCACTAAATAAACCTTGGTAGTGACTCCCAGTTTTTCCAGAATTCCTTGCAAATTTTTGGTCGCTTCAATAGCCTTAATGGCAATATAGTTAGGTCTTAACACTACAAGAAAAACGCAGATTACCGAGGGCTTTTCACCAAGGGCCTCGTGGCCCTCGGTAAAAAAAGCATTACCGAGGGCTTAGCCCTCAGTAAATTGCTGAAATCTGTAAAAATTTCGAGCAGGTTTTGTTTTTGTATTGCGATTGGAGCTTAGTTTGGTCTTGCGATTGCAATTAGTACAGAGGTTGCTGGATCCAACTCTTTGGCTGGAAGGATCTTATTATTTATTAAGAAGCAATAAAATTTGTATGTTGCACGATTTTGAGAGCCGATGCAGGGTACTCAAATTTTTCTAGTTTGAAGTTTTTGCTAATATGAATAAGAGATGATTATGGGGGGATTGAAAATATGAGGCTGAAGGTGTAGAGTTTTAATCTACTTGATGATGCAGGGTTCAATTTTATAGTTAGTTGCTCTTTAAAATTGAGAGTATGGGATTAGGGGAGTTTTTGCTTGAACTGGATGTTGTTAATTCCATCTTGATCAAAAAAATAAATAAAAGAATTTAAATATAATTTTCATAAAAAAAATTGAACATATGTACATACTACATACAAGTCAGGAAAAAAGCAGTTTAGACATAAGAAAGTTACTTAAAAAATATCTGACAAATTGACGGATTTTCTTTTTCTTGTTCTTTGAAAAATGTTAAGGGAATTGAGGGAGAACATATGACAATCCTTTGTTCTTTGTATTTCTTTTCAAATCTATTACTGAACCGCAACTTATTTGAATGAGAAATATGACAGTACTCGTGCTTGGAGCTTTCGTTGTAGCTTACATACGGTTGGAGCTTACGGTTGGAGTTTGAGGTGTGTTGATTATGTTTTAGTATAGATTTAAATATTTAAAGTGCAATGTGTTTGTGTGAATTGGCATGCTGTTTGTTAGTGGAGAGCAGAGCTCAATAGGTGTTTGTTAGTAGATCCTAGGTTGTGTGCTGATAATTTAGAACTATGCATGTGTTTGCTTGATTGTGTTGTTTGTTAGTGGAGAGCAAAACCCTAGTCTTTGCCTTCTTGCCTTATGCAGGATGCTGGGTTTGTGTGCTGGTAGTTTAGAATCTATGCATGTGATTGTATATTGTTTGTTAGTGGAGAGCAGAGCTCATTAGGATATATGTTATTTAATTGCTCTATATTGTTTTATGTATTGTTCTATTGTTTTTGTTGCAAAAAAAATTTAGAAAAGTCCAAAATACAAGGGTTATGCTGTCGAATTTTTTTTTGGCACATGAACCCCTAGTATCTAAGTATTTATTTTAACAATACATTTTGTCATATGTATTATTTAGGCAGTGTTTTTAGTTGTAAAAACAATTGAGGAAGTCCGAAATACAAGGGTTATTTTGTCGAATTTTTTTGGCACATGACCCTAGTATCTAACATATAATATGATTGGATTGCAGAAAATGGATCCTTACCCTTTGAGCCGTAGTTGGCTGTATGATAGGCTTAATCATAGGAGAGGGGGGTTGAAACGAAAGTTTATAATAGGGGTTGATGAGTTTGTGCAAAAGACTTCAGAACAACCATATTTTTTTAGTGAGGGTGGAATTAGGTGTCCTTGTGCCAAGTGCAAGTGTAGCAAGATAATGAGTGCTAGTGAAGTGCAGGCTCACTTGTACAAGTCTGGGTTTCAGCCGAACTATTGGTTCTGGACTGATCACGGTGAAGAAGTTCCACAAGTCGATCTAGGCAATTTACCAAAGGCTAGTGGGAGTCTAGGTAATGAAGATCATTTTGCCGAGATGCAACATATGGTGGAAGATCGTTTTAGGCCAATGATTGATACCCAATTTACTCAAGATAGGGAGAACGAAGAATTAAGTTGGGATGAGCCACCTAATCAAGAGGCTCAAAGATTTTATGATTTGCTAACTGCTGCAAATCAGCCCCTATTTGAGGGGATATCAGAATCAAAACTTTCCTTGTGTGTCAGGCTTTTGGCACTTAAATCTAACTGTAATTGTACAGAAAAAGCTCTTGATGAAATGACAAGCATGCTTGTAGACTCACATCTTCAGGGGGTGTCATTACCAACTAATTTTTACCATGCAAAAAGGTTGGTGTCTATGTTAGGGTTGAAGTCTCAGAAAATCGATTGTGTTAATGGGTGCATGTTATATTACAAAGAAAGTATTGAAGAGCAATAGTGTAGGTTTTGTCATGAACCAAGGTATGTTCCTCGTAGGACTGGGTTGGGTAAGTACAAAGATGTTGCGAGGAAAAGAATGATCTACTTGCCAATCACTCCTAGGTTACAAAGATTATATGCATCACCCAAATCCGCAGCGGCAATGAGGTGGCATCATCAGAATAGAACGAGTATGGGTATTTTACACCACCCATCTGATGGGGAAGCCTGGAAGCATTTTGATAATGTTTATCCAGACTTTGCAAATGAGCCTAGAAATGTCAGGCTTAGCTTATGTTCTGATGGGTTCACACCTTACATCCAAGCATCGGCTTCCCCATACTCGTGTTGGCCAGTTATTGTCACCCCATATAATCTCCCCCCTGAAATGTGCATGACCAAACCGTACATGTTTTTAACTTGTCTCATACCCGGACCATCTAACCCTTGTGCACGCATAAATGTGTACTTACAGCCATTAATTGATGAACTTAAACAGTTGTGGAGTGATGGTGCTTTGACTTATGATATCTCCACAAAACAAAACTTTATCATGAAGGCAGTCTTAATGTGGACAATCAATGACTTTCCCGCCTATGGTATGTTATCTGGGTGGAGTACTCACGGAAAATTGGCATGTCCGGTATGCATGAATGACACTAAGGCTTTTACTTTAAAATTTGGTGGGAAAAACTCGTGGTTCAACTGTCATCGTTGCTTCTTACCACCTGATCATGCATTTAGAAGAAGTAAGAGACAATTTACAAAGAATAGGGTTGAGACAGATGGGCCGCCTCATATCCTGACAGGTGAAGAGGTGTGGGATTGGGTTAGAGATATTTCGGGTGTGATAGAACATGGGGTTTCTAGGTTAGCTGGTTATAGAGTTACTCACAATTGGACTAAATGTAGCATATTTTGGAATCTTCCATGTTGGAAAGACAATTTGTTACGGCATAACCTTGACGTCATGCACATAGAGAAGAACTTTTTTGATAATGTATTCAACACAGTCATGAATATTAAGGGCAAAACAAAGGATAACGAAAAGGCAAGAATGGATTTACCTCTATATTGTGCACGAAAGGACTTGGAGTTGGTGCCACAGAACAATGGAAAAATGTTAAAACCTAAAGCGAATTATTGTCTTTTATCTGAGGAAGCAAAGATGGTTTGTGCATGGATTAAAGAGCTTAGGATGCCAGATGGATATGCTTCAAACTTGGCTAGATGTGCTAATGTTACTCGGGGAATGATGCATGGGATGAAAAGCCATGATTGTCATGTATTTATGGAGTGTTTACTTCCATTTGCATTTTATTCATTACCTGACCACGTATGGAAGCCACTTACAGAGTTAAGCCTTTTTTTTAAAGATTTGTGTACCTATAACTTGAAGATGGATGACCTGCTAAGATTGGAGCAAAACATTCCAATAATCATTTGCAAACTTGAAATAATCTTTCCACCTGGATTCTTTGATAGAATGGAGCATCTCCCAATCCACCTCCCACGAGAGGCAATACTTGGTAGTCTAGTCCAATACCGATGAATGTATCCATTTGAAAGGTAAAAAAAAAAATTATTAGTTTACTATTTTCTCTCAATTTGCACTTCAATTAACATGTAATTTTTATTTGTTATGTAGAATGATGGGAGAGTATAAGAGGACTGTGAAAAATAAGGCACAGGTGGAGGGTTCAATATGTATGTCTTACTTACACCATGAGACAACATGGATCAAGGGGTACAAGTATGGCACAAATACTTCATAAATGGGTACAAGTATCACACAGAAGCATGGAGTGAGGGTAAAAAAACTATAAATAGTGGGGTGTATGTAAAGGGAATTACACAAGGAGGAGAAGATGACTTCTATGGATTTATCAAAGATATCTTTGAATTAAGTTATCTTGGATTGCCTCACAAAGTAACCCTTTTTTATTGTGACTGGTTTGATCCAAAACGAAATAGAGGAACAAAGGTTCATCCACAATACAATATTGTAGAAATCAATATGAGAGGCAAATATGAATATTTTGACCCATTCATTATTCCTCAAAAAGCTAGACAAGTATATTTTGTTCCATATCCTAAAATGTGAAAGGACAAACATGGTTGGTGTGTAGCAATACAAACAAAACCTAGAGGTCGTGTGGAGGTTGATGAATTTGATGATGATATTGCTTATCAAAATGAAGAATCGTCACAAGTTCAAGAGATAATCGAGGTTGAACAACTACCTGGCTTGCGTGATGAAACAAACAACTATGAAGAAGTTGATCCAATCAATGTTACGTTACGTCCAAATGCCGAACATGATAATGAAGGGGACTCGCCAGTAGAAGAGAGTGACGAGGACGATCATATAGACGACATAGAAGATGATACATCTGATGATTAACATTAAGTAAACAAATATAGTTGTATTTTGTAATAGTAGTTTGTTAGTAAAAGTTTTATTAATATGTTTACTTTAATTTTCTTATTAGATGTCTCCGAAAGACAGATAACCTGGAGATCGCCCTACTAAAAAGGGCAAGACTACTGCGACACAGCGACGTCGCAACGTGATTTTACTGCAGCATGTGGTTCAACATGCTCAACAGGCATCTAGGACGTAGCAGGATCCGGTTCTTGATTCTCAGGAACCACAGATGCAGTTTATGCTGACACCACCGGCAGGCTGCAAGATCTATCCGGGCATTGGATTTACGTCACCGTATATCCCTTTTGGGCCCAGTTCTTCCTCTCATTCTCCTGTTCCATCTCCCACCCCTATAGCAGATCACACTCCATCTCCCACACTAGCAGCGGCGGCCACTCCATCTCCCACACCAGAAGCAGCCGCTCCATCTCCTACATCAGCAGCAGCCACTCTAGATGAGGGAGGTTCTCCATCACAGCAACCTTCCACCGATGAGGAGATGTCTGATGCACGTCCAATGAGGCGTCGTGGGAAGGAGGTGAGGCCCATCGAGTATGCACCTGATGGTCGGCTGTTCATTAAACCCGAGGGTCGAGGGTAAGTATATATTAGATTGCCTTCTCCATTATCTTTATAGTTGTATACTTAATTTGATCTCTTGTTTGTCTTGTTTACATGTTCAATCCAGGCAGGGTGGCCACCCAAGCCATCACTGCGGTCATCAAGAGCCAGTTTCGAGAGCCATATCCGACATGGGGCTCCATACCAGAACAGGAAATGAATCGTTATCTAATAAAGTTTTTGGTACGATACAATAAGTCGCCAAATACATTTAATTATTGTTATTAGTATTACTAAATTTAATTAACATTATTTATATTCTTGCAGGAGTATGTTACATGGAAGCCCGAGCATGATTACCAGGTCAAGAAAAATTTCAAGAGCAAGGGTTCTAAGAGGCTCTCAGACATGCTGAGCGAAGCAAGAAAAAATGGCAAATGCCCAAAGTGGATGGGGGATGATGCATGGGAAGGTCTTCAGAAGCACTGGGGGACCGGGACCTACAAGGAGACGTGTGAAAAAGCCAAGCAGAATCGTGCTTTTGCTAAGGGTGGATCCCTCCATACAGGTGGATCCATCTCTATCACTGAACACAGGAAGCGCATGGTTAGTAACTATGATCATAAATATAAAGTTTATCATTACAGTTTTATAATAAACTTACTAACTTTGATTATCTTTTTTTTTATGTTTAAGGAACTAGAGTTGGGTAGAGAACCGACTATGGATAAGGTTTTTGTGAAGACTCATACCAAGAAGGACAGCTCCTGGGTGGACAACAGAGCAAAAGAAACTTATGTAAGTCACTTAAATGCTTAAGTTGTGTTTTCTAATTAAATTGTTTTAACATTATAAACCTAGTCTAATATATTTCTATTAATTATGTCATTTTTTTAGGAGTCCTATATGGGAAGACTCACACAGATGTCACAGGAGGCATCATCATCTGGTGGCTCCCATGAGGTCAACCCTGCTTCACAGATACAAGCATGGGGAAGTCACGGGGACGTGTCTACGGTACCAGAGATGACTCCTGCCACTTTAGGCCAGGATGCACTTCATTGACCCAGGAGTCACATGTATCATTTGGATGCACTCCGAGTTCTGCCTCTTCCTCTGAAGCTTTTTGTGCTGCATTAATGGCAAAGACTCGACAGGCGAACGAGGCGGCTCAAAAGGCAACGGCTGCTGCTGCCCTCATCCAAGAGATGTTCCTCAAGCAACAGGAGGCACATGCAGAGCAGATGAGGATGATCACTGAGCACTTTGGTTTCCATGGAATGATGAATTTCGCCCAGCCCGCCTAGCCCAGCCAGCCAGCCTAGCCTTCTGCTGCTCAGAACGAGTGCTATGAGTCATCCGAGGAGGAGTGAATTTTGTTTGTTCTGCTTTTGTATGACATTTTTTATGATTATTGTACTTTGTTTTTATGTATGTTCTATCTATCTACATTTGTACTTTATTATATATTAAGAATGCAATTTGATGTTTTAAGCATATTATTTTATTACTGTTTTTTATTTATATTATTAGTAATTCAATTATATTAGGTGGACAACAACAAACAATCAAATGTTTTAAAAAAAAAATTACCAAGGGCTTAGCCCTCGGTAATAGGGACCAAATTGTAATTTTAAAGAACTTGTCATTTTCAGAAATTACCGAGGGTTTGGCCCTCGGTAATAGGGGCCAAATAGCAATTTAAAAAACCTGATCTTTTCATGTCATTACCAAGGGCTAAGCCCTCAGTAAATTTACCGAGGGCTTAGCCCTCGGTAACGACGTGAAAAGATCGGGTTTCTTACTGATGGCTTTCGGGGCCATTGGTAAAATTTACCGACAAACGTTTTTTCGACGATCACGTGGCCGTCGGTAAGCCGTCGGTAAATCATATTACCGAGGGCTAATGTTAAATTTGGCCGTCGGTAACGAGGCCTTTTCTTGTAGTGTAAGAAACATCTGTTTTCTATTTACCGTTTATTATCTTTTTATATGAAATTTTGTGATCTAAGTGATAAGTAATTTATTTTTGCCTTATAAGTTAGGATTTTAATATTCTTATCAAATTATTTCACTAAAACAGACGTCTCTTTTTTAACGTTGGGTTTTTCTAAACAATTGTATTTACCGTAACTAATGGATAAGATTTTAAATAGCAAAAGTATATCAAACCTACCTAGAAAATTATCTTCCTTCATAAAAGTTGATTCTTTTAATATTTATGATTTTCTAAAATTTCTCTGGAAATTTTCGAAATAATAAGTTTTAAAATTATTGTTTCGGTCCCTATAGTTTGACAGCGAGAATTGAGAACTGATTTAGAGACCAAGTTCAAGTCAGAAATAGATTTTTAGAAGCTACATCATGTTTTCCCAATTTTTAGGAATTTTGAAATTAATTTTGAAATTTTTTGAAGAACAGATCAAAAGTTACTTTTTCGGTCGTTCTAAATAAGAGAAACGAGGGTTTTTGAAGCGAAAATGGTTTTTTAGTGATTAAGGCATGCTCAAAATTATTTTTCAAGAGGAATCATTAGTGTTTAAATTAAATTTGTGATTTTTTGCAAATTTGCTGGAAATTATTTGAAAAATGTTCGTTTTGCACATACAGCGTGTCCGTTTTCCTAAAACATACCCTTACCGTAAAAATCTAGAAATTCTTCCATAAAGCCATTAGGGCTATTATAGGGCATTTTTGAAATTTCCTATTGGTTCTCACACTTTAAATTAATTTTGAGAATTTTTTATTAAGGAAAAGACTATTTAACCTTGATTTTCACTTAAACTACCCAAATCTAAAGTTTTTAACCAAGCTATCCCATGGCCCTTATTTTTTCCATCTTGGTAGACATCATTAGGTTGTTTTTAAGCCTTGGATGAGCTTGTCACATGGATTCCAATCCTAGGGAAAAACCTTGAACCAATTAGGAAAAAGATGGATTGAAAACCTAATTATCTAGTCATTAATTTTGATCTCTTCTTCTTCTTCCCACTTGCCTTGGCTGCCCCCCTCCATCATGACTCACATGAGTCTAGTTTCTTCTCAAGGCTTCTCAATTTTGAGTCATGCCATGAGTCATTAGTTTAAGCCAATTAGAAATTAGATAATTGTTTTGATTTTTATTAAAAACTAAACCATGGTTGCTTTCCAAGCCAACCATAGTTTCGTTAACTCAACCCCTTGGCTGCCCCTTCCCCTATAAATACCCCCTTTCATGCTTTGTAAATCCTACAACAAAACCTTTGTGTTAACAAAGCAAAAATCCTTTCATTTCTCCTTTGAAGTTTTATCTTTTCTCTCTGTGTTCTTGGTTTCAAGCTTTGATCTTCAAGATTTGTTCTTCCAAGTTCTTGTGGCAAAAGTAAGGGGAATCTCTTGCAAATTAATTTGAGAAACATGGTTTGATTCTTGATTGTGATTGACTTGTGTGTTTTGTGTGTTATAACATTTATATATTTATTTATGCTTTATAATTATTTTATGACTTTAATTTAATTATTTTGTGCTATTCATTAATTTTGGGGTTATAATGCCCAAATTTCTTAAGAATTTCGTGGAAGTAAGGTGGTGATAGCAGAATTAATTTTGAGCTTTTGTAAACATACAGTTATAATGGCAAAATTTAGACTTACCGTAAATGTGATCTTACCGTAAAGAAAATGTAATTTATTCTTTAGTGAAAACCCTGATATTGTCTATCATTGATATACAATGTGGTGGTTAAGATAAATGGTTTATCAGTATGGATCTATCTAGAAAAGATAGAGATCTTTGAAGGGGCCTTAGTCCATCTCTCTTTCCTTGTACTATACTGATACGCATTTTGGGGAATTCTTAACCTAGGGACTCAGTATATACGTGACTAAGATAAATTGGGAAAGAAGTGATTTCTTAATAAATGTACATATAAATAGATTGGATTGGATAAAAGAGTATAACAGTAAAGGATTCTCGGTGAATTCTATTGTTATAGCATCTGTCGTAAAAAGAGTATACTGATAATAGATTCTCGGTGAATCCTACTGTTATAGCATCTATTGGAATTTAATATAAGGGTAACAAATTCTTGGTGAATTCTACTGTTATATTATCAGTTAACTCAGTTTAATTTTCAATATCTGTGGCAGTTGAAATTAGTGAGATAGGCTTTCAACGGGCCTCTTTCCTGGAAGATAACTAGTGCCTTAGCATTTTTATAACAAAACAGTTGATCCGTTCACGTAGACTATATCGAATCGTTTTAAAGTTGGGCATTGATCACCGAAGACGGTTCTGCCGCCTTGTGATCCTTTCATCTTCAAAATTAAGTAAGCCGGTAACATATCAGCTTTACTTCGTTCATTAAGTCTATATCAAATTTTTGAGAAAGTTGGACACTGATTACTGTAGTCAACTCAACTGCCATGTGACTATTCCTTTCCCAAGGATCTATCTAAAAATTACGAACAGACACTTACCAATTGAAAAGTGAACATGAGTTTTATTACAGTTGATCTCTTCTCTCTTAATCAATCCTAGGTGGCTCTGCC
This sequence comes from Glycyrrhiza uralensis, assembly GCA_030159175.1. Lineage (NCBI taxonomy): Eukaryota > Viridiplantae > Streptophyta > Magnoliopsida > Fabales > Fabaceae > Glycyrrhiza > Glycyrrhiza uralensis. Next base: position 28,699,220 of record BRZY01000003.1, read on the forward strand.
CTGCTTTGGTCTGCTTGAAATAAATTAATAGCCTTTAGTTTACGTATCGAATCACTCTATTGGGCTGCTCACTTCAGTTCAGCTCTGCCGCAGTGTGATTAGTCATAAATTGAATTATTGAAGCCGGACAAATAACTTGAAACTCATAAATGATGGGTAAAATGAGAAAAAGAGGGCAAGAATTATTTAATTCTACAATAAAAGGCTTCTTAATATAAAAGATGTGGTTTTAAACCGTTATCTGTTCATACAAGAGTATTTTATCATAAAGTGATGAATTATTTCACATAAAAAGTTTTGATGTGAATTAAAGATTTTCAGGAGAAGCAATAGTAAAGCAAAAGAAGTTTTATGAAGGGATGCTAAAGAGACTTTTGTGTGTGCAAATTTAGACGAACATTTGTATTAAAGACAATGAGCATAAAAAGAATACAAGAGACATATACACAATATTCATACTTCATGTTCTCGAAACTATTCATGCACGGATCATACCATGTATTAACATACCACAAAGCAAGGTATACTTAAAATTATCTCATTAATACTTGATATAATTATGCATGCCACTTCTATATCTCTTGAAAATACAATGGTGCACTGCTTCAAGAAGACTTTTCCAATCTTAACGCCAGTGAGCGATAGGCTATAGTAACTTAACAGAATAACTGGAGAATCCCTCCAGACCTTTGGAACTCCTTCAGAAATAATCCATTTAAAATGAATATCCCATCATAGATAGGTCCGTCAGTTAGATTTATCCAAGCCGGGTATACGACTCGTCTCACCTCAAGAGCTATCACCAATCACGACCATTGAGACTTTCGAAACCTGGATAATTCTAGTAGGCAATTGTAGCCCAACAAAATGCTATTTTCAACCCGTTCTCTAGGTTGTAAGCTCATACTATTTATGCAATGACAATTCAATCACATATAAACTCACCTTAGTTTCTCTTGTAAACTTTCAAGCATTCTGCTGTATTACCTTTTGTAATACAAAAACTCATCTTTTCACAACTCATCAACAACTCAAAAAAAATCAAGAACAAACCATCAACACAGATTAACTTTAGTATTTGATCCTCATCTTTATTGTTGTTCAAATGAATCGATAAGTAATGTGATTAAAGCGGAATAAATAAAAGAAGATCGAACGGACTTAGTCTTCCATTTTTGATCGAGAGAGAAGTGATTGACAAAACAGTAAAAAGCAAGAATCGTGTCGGAGGCTTAATCGTCCATAGACAACGATCCAAAGAGAGATGTGGATGACAAAATAGTAAAAAGCAAGATCCGTGTCGGAGGCTTAACCGTCCATAGAAAACGATCCAAAGAGAGAAGAGATAAAGCGATAAAATTGATAGTACTAAAATAATTAATTAAGACCAAGTGGTAATATAGCAAAACGTCAATTCATCAATTACTGGTTCATTTCCTTATTAAGAAGCCCATTTTTAATTTTGCCATTATAACTTTACAATTATCAAAGTTCATAAAATTTTTGCCATAATAACATTAATAAAAATAAAAGTCAAAGAAAACATTTAAAACAGTAATATAAAAGCTATAAACAAACAATAAAGTTCATGAAAACTCTTAATAACTCTGAAGAATTTTTCCCTTGTCTCTTCTCAATAACTTGAAGAACACTAAGCTTTGATGAAGAAACTCAAGACTAAAGCACAAAACTGAAGAAGCACAATAAGGGAAGAAAATGATACGGGAGTTCTTCAGAGAATTTTGAGCAGGAAATTATGAAACCCAAGCTTTCTATTTATAGGAAAAAAATTACTATTCATGTATACGTTACTGTCCACGCGCACGTTATTGTTACGCGTTCGACACTGTTTGCATGTCACTATCCACTATTCATACTCGGTACTGTTCATACTCCGTTACTGTTCACACTCGGTTACTGTGCATACTCTTTTTGCTATTCATATATTTTTTAAAATTTTCAAAAAATTCTAGAAAAATTTCAGAAAATTACAAATATTAAAAGAACCAAGTTTTGTGAAGGAAGATAATTTTCTAGATTGGTTTGATATACTTTTGCTATTTAAAACCTACACCATCAGTTATGATAAAAATCGTTGTCTGTAAAAGTCCAAACGTCAAGTGAAAACTATTTGTTTCAATGAAATGAATGAATAAGCATATTAAAACCTTATTTATAAGACAAAAATAAATCACTTAGCATTTTGATCACAAAATTTCATATAAAACAGAAATTTAGACGGTAAATAGAAAAACAGATATTACAAGAGGGAACAAATAAAAGGGCAAAGTTCATTGCTCTTAAAGCTCAAAAAGGGAGCACCTCAAAAGCTTTGAAGGGCAATGACTCGGATGAGGAGTCATGCAGCTCAGAAGGAGAAAAAGACTCAGATGATGAACTTTCCTTCATCTCCAAGAAAATAAAGAAGCCGAATGAAACAAAAGTTTCACGTTCGGTTTTGAATTAGAGACGTTCAAAATGATGAATGAACGTCGACTATAACCCCTAGCCTTCCAAGCTAACGATGCGGGTTCGATTTCCGCTACCCGCTTATATCCTATTTCTATATTTATTCTATTCGAATCTATCTTTTTCTATTATAGAATGATTTCATTTTTATTACTAAATTAGTTAAATTTTTAGTAAATTATTCTCCATTTCAATTTCTTTAGTTAGTTTTAGTTATTAATATTCAAATATTCAATTGAATTTGATTATTGAGTATTATTTTTCTTATTCTATTATTTTATATTTTATATATTATATATATTATGATTTATGCCCTTCATTACATTAGTAACGGCGCAATAAAACATCATTTAAAGATATAATAAGACAAAAATTAATTAAATTCAAAGGAATTATAACAATTCCTCCTTAATAAATAAACAAATTATTAAAAATCCTTACATAATCAAAAACCTTTTGCTCAAGTACAACATCTACTAATAAGTTCGAACAATAACTAAAAGACGACCAGATCAAGCACAATGAGATATAATACTAACAAAGCTAAGAAAATAAACTAAAGAAAGCCGCCAAGTCTTCAAGCCTTCTCAGTTAGTCTTAGGGACCTCATCCTCGTACTCTGAAAACAACACTTTTAATGAGACATAATCCCAGTGAAATAAAACAAGTAAAGAAAAATGTTTGCAAACAGTGTTGTTCTCAGCCGTCGTGGTAATCGAAAAATCAACCATGGTCCCACAACAGGAAAATAAAATCCTTTCCAAAACAGAGACAATTCATTTAAATCACGAAAATAAAATAATTATTATAAACAGCCAAACAGTCACAAAACAGAGTACTCAGCCTGTCATCACTACATACACTACACAACTATTCGGTTCCCGGAACCGGTGTGAATCCCAGATTCACTAAGGTCCATGAGCTCATGTCCATGCAATGATATTACACTGCATTCTCCATCCCGGATGGAGGTTTCTCATATCCCATCCCAGATGTGGGTACTTCCAAAATTACGATATCCCATCCCGGATGGAGATACCTCTCATCTCATTCCCGGAATAAGATGAAGACCGTCATCCCTTTCGAGAAGGTGATGACCGACTCATTATTAGTAATATAATCAATAATTTGATATTCCATCTCAGATAGAAATATCTCTCATTCCATTCCCAGAATAGAATGTATACTCTCAGCCCTTCCCATACTACCATATGTAAATTTATATGCAACAATATTGTCATAATAATTTAATATTATTAACATCAACATCCTCGAATGCCTATAACATAAGTCGTGGAATAAAAATGATCAGTAAACAATATTACACCCAAGGTTACAAAGAAATATGGCCTATGCCATTCACATGGTTCCACTCCAAGTCTCGAAAGAGAAAAAGAATACATTTTTATTTAACGGCACATTAAGACGAAAAAGGCAACGTGACAGTAACCAAATTGAAACAATAGTCTTTGACCATAACAATTCCATTTGTATAATCTAAACCAGCCAAACAATTAAAATAACATCTAATATATTTGAATACACAAAGGCAATTTAATCGTAGTATCAAAAACTCCTCAAATCCCAATTTTTCATATCACTAAAATCAGGAAAAATTATATCTTTAAGATGTCCTACCATGGAGGTTTAATAAAAGAAATTGTGTTTTACTCACCTTGACAATAAAATCACGTACTAATGGAGAAAAAGGTAGATTAAGGTGAATTCCCCCCACTCTCTCTCTCTTCTTTTTCTTTCTTTCTTCTCTTCCTCTTTTCTTTTTCTTTTTCTTTTTCTTCCCTCTTCTAGCTCTTTCTTCTCTCGTACGGTGTCCCTTCCTTTATGTTTTTCCCTGTATGTTGCTCTACTTCCTAATTGCTTGTCCTAGACCTTGTCTCTCCTCTCTCCCTTTTTCTCTCCATCGTGTGTGTAGTGGGTGCTAGGGTGGGTTTACTCCCGTAACTTCCCCCCCCCCCCCCCTTTCTTTATATACTATTTAATAATTAATAATATAATAATATCTATAATAAAATGCTTAAAGATATACTAATTTGGAAAGGGATATTTTCTTTGTTGTTTTTACACAGTGGAATTACACATGAATATATACACATTAAAGGGTAAGACATCCAAGTAGCAAATCTACTAATATCTATCAAACTTCTTTAAGATGTCTACGTATAAGATAATATTTGCTTGAATTTGTAAAACAAACAACCCATCTGATTGCCTAAATCTATTAGCAACAAACTACACAGGATAAGCTCCTTATCTCGTATTAATATACATAAATATGTCCTTTTTAATCCCATTATTCCAATAAAAAAAAATCATCATTCTTTCTTTCTATTTTGAATTTCAACCAAAATCTAGCTTTCAAAATATTTTATCTTAAATAATACACTTGAACTACATATACACTTGAATTCATACAATTACATGTGCACATATATATCCATTTAAGGTACCAAATTATTATATAAATACTAGATTTTTGGGATGTTACATTTTCTCCCCTCCTTAAAGAATTTTGTCTTCGAAATTAAAACTAGCCTACCAACCAAACTAATACATACTAGTGCACCTTAAATACTCGTACCTTACCACGTAACGCCTATTCAACCATTTGCAAACAACACAAAATGTCCATAACCATACCCACTCTCTAGTCTTAACAAGAATGATCATACAGCAAAACCAAGAAAAGGAACTGGAGTGAAAACCAACAAAAGTGAACTAATTTAAAACTTATAAATGAGGCCAAATATGAAATATACTCAAACTAACTGGACTAGGAGTCCTCACATTGTGAAATAAAAAACATCGAGCATTACTGAAATAGTTATTCATATGATGCCTTGATATTATCAAACTTTTCTAATGCAACCTAAATTTGAGAAAAAGCAATAGATTGACAAAATTATGTCCTCTCAGCACTCAATATGGTAGTAAGGAAATGCTTCTTATTGCTCACTTAAATTTTATTAATTTTCCTCTTCTTCCTTTCATGAAAAAAAAAAACTAGTAATGTACGGAAGCATAAGAACTCATCACATATACTAATTAAATAAGAAGTAAAAGAAGTTCTTTAAAAAGGAACCAACCAAGCCGGAAACAATTAGGCGCAATAAAACCAAAACCGATGAGAGAAAAAAATCCATTTCTATGTTAACCACTATAGATAATGTTTTGTACAGCATTTAAAAATGGAAAGAAAATTTGGATTAAGATGTTATCCAAATAGAATCATCGACTAACTCACACTAAAAAATTCATGCACTTTAACATGCTGCTAATTTAGCACAACTAACTTGTACCTCTTTATATTATACTCATATTTTGTTTAAATATCAATTATATGAATCTCTCTTCTCTCTACCATTTCTAGTTGGGCTTCAAAAATAATATAAATCATCCTGTCAAAACAATTATCACCACAAAGGAAATATAATGGAAGCCTCCTATGTGCTATCAACAATTAAAAACAGTTCCTATCAATTATTATTATCAAGAAGTAAAATATTGGATTACTCCAAAAAAAATTGGTTATGTTTGCAGGATTCCATATCAACAATTATTAGAGTAACCAAGAGTCAAAAGAATCATATTAAATTTTATACAAAGGGAAGTGATCAAGCTTGACTCCTCTATTAGGAATTCAAGAAAGGTGGCTTCAGATGGAAGCAATTCAACAGAAGATTTCCACATAAGAAAGCTGAGCAAAAGGAGAAAAGTCCAGTAGTGTGTTATGGCTGCAAGAAACCAGGTCACTAGCATTTTTAGATCCATAGTAAATTCTATACTGCTAAGCTAGTAGATCAAATTACATATTATAAGATGATATTAGAAAATGAAATGTAATGATTATAGTCGCTCATAGTAAAGCAACTAGGATTTCGAGTTAAAATTGAAAATTTCAACAAAAAACGATTCTCGTTATAAACGACGAAATAAGATTATACTGACCTAAAGGACAAGATAAGGCCATCACGAGGAATTTAAGAGACAAATAGTATTTCTATATTATTTGAGAATTTGAGAATTTTATTTTGGTATTTTATGAGATAAGGATAAAGATGTTATAGTTTTCGTCCTTATAGAATGGACTACGTGACACGTAGTGAACAGATAATTACTAGAAGACTAAGAAATCATCCAAATGGAAAGTTAGGGATATCATTAGTATTTTTAGATTATTTATGATTTTTAGATGGGTAGATAGTAGCCAAATTCAAAAAATAGAAATTTGACGGAAACCATATCTCGGTTTTAGTACAGTGAGAGTTTTATATTTTTACAGAGACCATTTTTGCATCAAAAAAAATATTTTAACGAAATAAAAGTTATTTTTTTAATATTTTGGATTTTTGGAAAATTTTCAAGAGTTTTTTTTAGAAAAATTTCATTTTTAACCATTTTTAGCACGTTACGGGTAACCGTAGTGCAATCGGGGTATCAGAAAATGATCAAAAATTAAGTTTTGAGATTCTAAACTTTATTATATTAATACTGGATTTGAAAAATGATTTTTTCATTAATCACTTAATTAGGGAAGTATTTATTACAAAATAGATTATTTCTTAGGCATTTTTTCCACTTGTGCTCCACTAAACAAGCCCTAACTTTGAAGATATTTTCTCCCACTTGTTTCCAGTTGCCTTGTGCAACACCCTTTCTCCAAAAAGGATATTACACCAATGAATTTCGAATTTACTTATAAAATATTTAGTGAAAACTCAACGTTTCTTCTCCAAAAATGTGTGTAAAAATTTTTCTCTTCTTTTAACACAGAGAAGGATGGATAAATATGTATTAATTCTTTTCAAAAAGGTTTAAGTGCGAAGCATAAAGCAATACTATGCAAAAAAGATCTCATCTCATATATATATATATATAAAACATCAGAGTTTGTACAAGAAAGAGTTTAAAGTAAGACAGTGAACATCTGAGCTAGTCTGGTCTCTAAACCCCTACCCAAATAACACAGTAACCGTCTAATCTTCTTGGAATCGAAATCATCTACTCAGCTGCATCCTTCCGCTCCTCTCATAAGAGCTAACCCACTTCTTGGGTCAAACATCTACTCCGTCATGAATCAACACAACAAAGCAGGCAATGGTGAAACTCTAAACAACTTAATAAGAAAAGTACAGCACACAGCAACATACCGCACAACACAAAGGAATCATACTAAAGAAATCAATATATCAGCACAGTAAGAATTTCACTCGAACACAACACATTTGGGAACATCCAGTGAGAACAATATATAGAAGATGAATCAGGCAACATCTTAAATAGGCAATTTCACACAAAATTCTCTATACATTTGGGACAAACCCACGAGCATCCTACCCACTACTCTTGGGGATTTTACTTAAGAATTTCGGCCCACAGCCATGAGAAAGGAACCCGCTACCCCTAGAGATTTTACGACATAATTTCGGGACCACGCCAACGAGAAAAGAACCCGCTACTCCTGGAGACTTTACCACTTATATTTGGGCCACACCCACGAGTAAGTCACTCGCTACTCAAGGAGATTTTACCATAGGAATTTTGGCACAGAGCCACGAGCATTCAGCCCGCTACTCCAAGAGATTTTACTTAGTAACCTCAGATACCAGCTTACGACTTAACTCTCAAATAAACACAGAATCACAAGTACACACAGAATCACGTTTCTCAGATAAGAACACCAAATCACACATCTCAGGAAAACACAGTATTTCATCATTCAAATAGAACACAGAACCACTTATCTCAGACAACTCATGCTTCATTTTCGTTCAAAAGTATATAATAGTACTAAAAAGTAAATAATTTATTAAATAGGGGTCAAAATTGATGTATCTTGAAATACTTGAACACTGGTTCATTTTTCAGAAAAAAGCCCATTGATACTATTCACAAATTTCCACTATTGAAAACATAGAGAATACTGAACCAAAAATATATAACAGTAGAATTCATCGAGAATCCATTACCATTATATTCCCCAATTATCTTAGTCACATATATACCGAGTCCCTAGGTTAAGAATCGCCCAAACAGCATATCAATATAGATCCCAGGCCAAAGTGAGATGGACTGCTTTAGCCCTACTTCAAAGGTATCACTTCCTTTCTAGACAGATCCATACTGATAAACCATTTATCTTAACCATGACCTTGTATATCAATGATAGACAATACTAGGGTTTTTACAAAATGTTAAATTGTATTCTCTTCACGGTAAAATTATATTTGCAGTAGTATAAATTTTGCCATTATAACGGTATGTTTACAAAAGTTCAAAAATGATTTTAACATAATCCTCTTGCTTCACGAAAATCTTGAGAAAATTTGAGCATTATAACTCTACTATTAATATTTAGCACAAACTAATTATTTTAAGACTATAAAACAATTTATTAAAGTTTAATAGTAAAAACACCTAAAGGATATAATCTAAACACAAACAAGAATCAAAACTTATACTTCTCAAATTAAATTGAAAGATTAACCCCTTACCTTGGCCAAAACTTGATGAAGAACAAAGCAAGAACACTAAAAGAAATTTAAGAACTAAGAGTGAAAAGAGAGAGAATTTGTGTTTGTTGTCTTCAAGGCTTCCTTGGCTTCTTGAATGAGTGAAAAATTATGAAGCCAAGATGTCTATTTATAGTGGTGGAGGCAGCCAAGGAGTGGGGACAAGGAAGGAATAAAAATAATGTATGTGGTAAGCAATGACCACATAAATGCCTATTTATTAATTAGGTTTAAGTAATCTTTTTCCTAATTGGCTTAAACCATTTCACAAGGATTGATGACTTATAAGAAAAATCTGATCCAAGGCCCTAAAATGGAGCTTGATGTCGACCAAATGGAGGAGGAATGAAGGCCATTGGATTGCTTGGTCAAAAGTCTAGGGTTTAGTTAGTTTTAAGTGGAAACTAAGGGTAAAATGGTCTTTTTACTTGCCCACCATACTATTCAAGGCAATCATGATGTTCCCCACTCTTATATACTTCTTAGAATTGTATTCAAACCCCTCAAAGTTCCTAAGTTTCCATATCACGGCCACTATACCTCTATTCGTCTCAATTCGGCTTATTCTGCAATTAAGGGTTAAAATAGTATGTTTACTAATCTAATACTCAAAAACAATTTTAAATAGTAAGAATAAATGAGGAATCTCAAAAATGACATGTAAGAACCTCATGGAAGAGTTTTGGGAATTTTACGGTAAGGGTAAGCTTTATTCCTAGAGAAACTCATCTTCTTCATTTCATCTTTATTCCTAGAGAAAAAACTCCATTTTTCCTCTCAAGCTTCAAGCTTTTCCCTAAGCCATATCTTGGGTGTTTCAAGAGCTTTTACACTTCAAGCTTCACAAAAGAAGGTTGGTTGATGATTCCAAACCATAATCCCTTCTTATTTTTCCATAATCTTCATTCCTTAATTTTTTTGAATCAGGTGTTCTTCATTTTTCTTAAAGACAAGCTTTGTTTTGGCTTTAGGCTTGCATCTTGTGAACCAAGAAGTTTAAAAACATACTTTGATCTACTTTCTTCAAGGTCTTGAGTAAGTAATCCTCCTCTCAATTTTTGATCTAAGGGTTTGATTCTTTTTCATAAAGAAGATGTCTTTATGCTTTTATTTTGTATAATGTTTTGAAAGGTTTGATACTAGTTTGGAAAACAACAAGCTAGGAGAGTGATCTTTGGGTTTCAAGTGGTCTTCAAGAGGTAAGGGGATGTTCTTTTCATAGTTATGATTTTTGTATGGTTATATGTTGTGTGGCTTGGTGACAATTCCATGGTTGAGTTTTCATCTTTGTGAAAGAATGATTTTAATCATTCTTGATGGGTTAAATTTTCTAAGAGAAGATTTTAACTCTATAGTTTTTGTATGATCATCATCATATTTTTAAATCTATGAAAATATTTCAAAGATGGTTTTGGGTAAATGAAGAGTTAAGAACATTTACTAAGTAATGGAAAAGTGTGTGTATGCTTGGATTGTCTAAAAATGCTATTCTTAGTATGTGGTAGCCCTATGGTATTTGTATGATAGAAAATTTATGTCTTGATTTGTGAATTGTTCTTGGATGATGTGTGAAGATATTGTATGACTTGATGTGGTTTGGTTTGATTAATTTTCTTGTGTTGCATTTGATTTATTTGGGATGATTGTAATATTTAAAGTAGATTCATGCTTTATTTATTATGATTATGTGATGTTTGTTGTGATTGGGTAAGATTAACCAAGATAAATTAAAACAAGTGACCCAAGCTTCATGAAAGAGAAAGTAGAGGACTTTGTAGTAAAACCTTTTTTCAAAGACAAATTTGATTAATTTAGTGTTCAAGCCAAAGCTTGATTTGGGTATTAAATACTCAAATTTTGATAAATCTCCAATGGACTTTAAATGGGATTATTCTTAAACAAGAGAGTTGGGAATTTAATTTAAATCAATCACAAGTGGTTAAGTTTTTTATCAACTAATCATATATTAATTAGCAAAAGGAAATAAAGCCTATATAATTGACTTTTGAAAATCCAAGTTAAACAACCAAAGTTCATGAACAAGTAATCTAGTTTTGAGGTTCAAAAATATTGGAATTGAAGTGGGTAATCAAATCTTAGAAGAGGAGTTGATTTTTGGATTTTTAAAGAGTTTTAGACAACTCTGTTCACATCCCTGGTGTGAAATTTCGCAAGCTGTAAAATTTCCTGTTTTGGACCAAAAATTTAATTTTTGGAAGTTTAGGGGCCGAAATGAAAATCTGGGTGTTTTGGTGGTCAGAAATGTAATTATAAAGAGTTATGTGGAGTTAATAATTAGGAGAAAGTGAGGGGTATTTGTATTATTAAATTTGTTGTAATGGGAAGAGTTTTCTTAAAAAGGTCAAGCCTAAAGAAAATGAGTTTTCCTAAAGAAGTTTTCCGTAAGTGATTTCTTAAAATGTGAAAGGGGATGAAATGTAAGTCTAGGATTTCAAGGGTAATGAACTTAAGAAAATGGTATTGGAGAAAAATAAAGAGGTCTTTCTCTTATAAAAGTTTTGTATAACAAAGAAGAGCTCTATACGTAGTTGTAAAAGAGTCCACACATAATAATGTTAAATTCTTGAGATGAATTCCGAGACTGTATTGGTATGGGACGGTATAGTTGCGGAAAGCTCGAAAGAATTTGATAATTCATCCATTAATTCGTTAAATTCTTGAGATAAGAACTTTTGATGATAACAAACATAGATGTTAATTGAATTTGGTGACAGTCCAGTTTGGAGGATTGTACACTAAATATAGATGTCATTGCTACAATCCAGCTTGGAGGATTGTGCAATAAATATAGATGTCATTTGCATACAGGTGATTGGCTTTGCCAATTCGAGCTACAACCTGGTGTGTAGGATTGCAAATGAAGTACAGTTTGGCTTTAATTGCCTATGGGGTCATCCAGGTTACAAAGTTCTCAATGGCCGATTGGTGACTCCCAACGGACCGAGACGAGTCGTAATACCCAACTTGGATGATCCTGAGCAACTGGCTTATTCATGAGATGGTAATAATTTTTAAATAGTAGCTCTATTGAATAATCGTGAGACCAAATCCTAGGGTGGACTGGGCAATTATGTTAATTGTGAGACCGGATCCTAGAGTGGACTGGGCAATTATGTTAATGGTGAGACCAAATCGTAGAGTGGACTGGGCCTTTAATATTAAGTTTACGCTACAGCTATTTCGCTCGACTTATTTGAAGAAAAGAAGTCTCCTTGGAGCATGTACACCAGTGTATAAAGAGATGTTGAAGTGTCATGCATATTGATGAATTGCGATATGTGATTTTCCTGATGATGTGTTTGGTAGTTTGTTAACTTAGAGGAAAGTTTTCAAATGATATTCGTTTATTTTTGAAGTATAATAAGTAGTATTTTCTTTTACTATGCATATTTCGTGATTGTAACTTTTGGGGAGAAACTCACCCTTGCCTATATGTTTCTTGGTCTTTGGAACATGATTCATACAGATTGATTACTAGCTGAGTGGACTAGTTAGGATTCGAAGAATGTGACGTGTATTGAAGACGTGTCAACCAAGTGAAAGGACGTGCGAGTCTTAGCTTTGTTGGGGTTTCCTTATTAGAGCTTCTTGTAGAAGTCGTAGTGCTTGACCAGCATAGGGAGTCTGTACTTATTTGGGAAAAAGATTTCTTTTGTATGGTATGCTCTATTATAAATGAATGAACTTTATTTCCTATGCTATTTTCTGATTGGTGTTTATTCGCATAAGTATTTCTTTAAAGATTAATTGTCAAAAAAAGTGACAGAGAAAATCCATTTGTGAAAATTAAATAAATTTTGACAGAATTTTCTGAAAGAAAAATCAAAAGAAAGATTTTAATTCCACATTAGAGGTTCCATTACGAAGTGTAATGTCTCCTGAGAAAGGAGTGTTACAACTACAAGGCAGATTGTCCAGAGGCTGAGAGGACAAAAAAAAATTCTTCAAAAAGAAGAAGGGTCTCATGGCACTATGGGAGGATCTTGATGATTCTTCTGATGATGAGGACAAGGTGGATAAAGAAGAAGCAAATCTTTGCCTGATGGCAAGCCTGACCTCAATAGACAGCGAGGATGAAGAAGAGGTACTTTCTCATCCTGAACTGAGAGATAATTTTGATGATCTTCTTAGAGAATCATCCATTCTATCTGATGAATACAGATCTTTGAAGAAAAAGTTTTCACTTATAACTAAAGATTTTGAAAAGCCCACTTTAAAAAATAAAGTACTCAGATCAGAGAATGAAAAGTGAAAACTTCAAGTCAGTCAACTCAAAGATGAATCTCAAAGAGATTCTGAGTCCAATACCTCCTGTGAAGTACAAGTACTTCAACAAGAAGTAAATGAACTCACTGGACGATTGTCCAGATTTGTTAGTAGCTTTGAGAAATTTGATCAAATTTTAAAAATTCAGAGAAAACCTTCTGAGAAAAGCGGTTTGGGTTATGTTCCTAAGGAACTAGAAAGACCAAAACCAAAGTTTAATAAGAGTCCTTCCCAGTTTAAATTATGTTGTGGTCAATGTGGAAAGGCTGGACATGTCACCTTGACATGCGTCCACAAGAAAAGAAACATGCCTGGAAGCAGACCAAGGACTAAAAAGAAAGGACCTAAGTCAATCAGGGTACCTAAAAACATGATAATTCCTGCTGTAGATGTGCTTGATAACAGGAAAGGAACTCCAGTCATGGTACCTGGACAGTGGCTGCTCACGACACATGACTGGAGAAAGGTCTATGTTCCAAGACATAAAGCTTAGGACAAAGGGCTAGGTCACCTTTGGAGGAGACCAAAAAGGAAGAATAGTTGAGATAGGTAAAATTGGTAAACATCATTTTCCCTCTATTTAGAATGTCTTGTTGGTTGAATGACTCAAACATAATCTGCTTACCATAAGTAAATTATGTGACAGTAGATTTGATGTTTCCTTTAACAAGGATAAATGTATAGTCAGAAACTCTAACAAGTCCATACTTTTTCAAGCAAAGAGGCAGGATAATGTTTATAAAATTGATTTTGAAAATCTATCCAAACAAAATGTCTCATGCTTCATATCCTTAAAGGATGAACAATGGATATGGCACAAGAGACTTAGCCAAATCTTGTACCAAATCTTGTGTACAAATATGAGGTTCTGTGTAAAGCATGTCAGAAAGGGAAACAAGTGAAAAAAAATTTTAACTCCAAAAATATTGTTTCAACTCCTAGATCTTTAGAACTTTTACACATGGATTTGTTTGGACCCACACAAACTACATCTTTGAATGGAAAGAAATATGGGCTAACTATCGTTGATGACTATAGTAGATGGACATGGGTCAAATTCCTTGCACACAAGGATGAGTCTTTCAAGGTCTTTACTATATTCTGTAAAAGAGTCTAGAATGCGAAAGGAGTTTCCATTAACTCTATTAGACGTGATCATGGAGGTGAGTTTGAAAATGCAAACTTCCAAAGTTTCTGTGAAGAGAATGAAATGCTTCACAATTTCTCTGCACCAAGTACACCTCAGCAAAATGGTGTTGTGGAGAGAAAGAATCGATCCTTACAAGAGATGGCCAGGTCCACGCTCAATGATCATTCAACCTCTAAGAGGTTTTGGGCTGAAGCTGTAAATATTGCTTGTTATTTACAGAACAGAATATATGTGAGGTCTAAATTGAAAAAAGACTCCATGTGATTTGTGGAAAGGAAGAAAACCCAACATATCTTATTTTCATCCTTTTGGATGTGAATGTTTCATTCATAACACTAAGGATCAACTTGGCAAGTTTGATTCTAAAGTGGACAATGGAATTTTTTTGGGTTACTCTGAGACTTCCAAGGCTTACAGAGTTTATAACTCAAGAACCTTGACTGTTGAAGAGTCAATCCATATAAAATTCAATGACAAAAAGCCTGACAAGGAATTGTCAGAGGTAAGTGATTCTCTTGCAAATATGAGAATACAAGAAAAGATTAATGAGCATCACCTAAGAATGAAGAAGAAAGATCAGACGTAGAGACTGATGATACGTCCCATCCAGAAAGGAGAAGAAGCTGGCACTTCAAGACTTATCATCCTGAGGATCAAATCATTGGAAATGTAGATAATAAAGTCAGAATAAGGTCCACATTCAGAAAACAAACTGATGTTGCATTCATCTCTGAGTTGGAGCCAAAGAATGTTGATGAAGCCCTTTTGGATGAAGGATGGATTTAGCTATGCAGGAGGAGCCGAATCGATTCAAACGCAACAATGTTTGGACGCTGGTTGCCCCACCAGCAGATAAGTCCATTATTGGAACCAAATGGGTATTCAGAAACAAACTGGATGAAGAAGGTAGAGTTTTGAGAAACAAGGCACGGTTAATTGCACAAGGTTACTCACAACAGGAAGGTATTGATTTCACAGACACCTTTGCTCTAGTAGCTAGAATAGAAGCCATTCACATCTTACTTTCATTTGTTGCCCAACATGATATGAGGCTTTATCAAATGGATGTAAAGAGTGCTTTCTTGAAAGGTATAATAATTGAAGTCTATGTTGAACAACCTCCTGGTTTTGAGGATCAAACTTTTCCTAATCATGTTTTCAAATTGAAAAAAGCTCTTTATGGTCTCAAGCAAGCTCCTCGAGTTTGGTATGAAAAACTAAGTTCAGTTTTAATGAAAAATGGTTTTTTAAGAAGAGAAGTTGATACAACTCTTTTCAGAAAATCCATAGACACACATTTCATCATAGTACAAATTTATGTGGATGATATTATATTTGGTGCTATTGGTGAATCTCTGTGTGGAGAGTTTTCTGATTTGATGCAGAAGGAGTTCGAAATGAGTATGATGGGAGAATTGAAATTCTTTCTTGGACTTCAAATAAAATAGACTCAAGATGGGATTTATGTGCATCAATCCAAATAAAGAAATGAGCTTATGAAGAAGTTCAATATGGACGATTGCAAACCCATGAACACTCCTATGCACCCATCTTGCATATTGAATCTAAGTGACAAAGATAAAAAGGTAGATCAAAAGGTATACAGAGGTATGATTGGATCTCTCTGATATCTCACTGCACCTAGACCTGATATTATGTTCAATGTTTGCTTATGTACAAGATTCCAATCAGATCCTAGAGATACTCATTTGACTGCTGTTGTAATGTCTGTAATTTTTGGATTTTATTTTTATTTTATTTTATATGTGTATATGTGTTTTGTGCATGTTAGATATATTTTAGGAAAGATAATTTCATACTTGATATTAGAAATCAGTAGTCTAAGCCTAAACTAGGTAGTCGAACTAAGTTCTGTTGTGGTTAGATTGACGGAATGATTGCGTTACGAAGTAGAAACCCTAGATTGAGGATAGAAAAGGGATTTGAGGATACCCATAGTGATTTTATAATATTTAAGGATTTTAGAAATTTATTTGAGAATTTAATGAGAAACAAATAAAAAAAATCACCGTTTTGGTCCTTATAGTATGACTAGGATGAACTGTGAGTTGTTTGGAGACCAGAACAAGTTGGAAAATATTTTTGAAGAGCCAAATAGTGGTTTTATATTATTTTAGAATTTTAGAAATTATTTTGGGAATTTTTAGAATAGCAGATCAAGAATTGCTGTTTTGGTCCCTGTAGAATGAAGGACAGTGTAAATGGGAGAACAAATGGATGCCAGAGAGTTATGAAATGATCCAAAATCAAACTTAAGGGTAACCAATAGTGTTTTTATATTATTTATGATTTTTAAAATTTTTTTGAAATTTTTCAGAGAAACTGCAGTTTCACCCTAATTTATGGGTTACGGTAAAATCGAAGCATTACTGTAATGCTTCTAAACTTGATTTTTGTGTACCAAGACCTTTTTGGTACCTTAATTTCGTCGTCTTGGCTTAGTATAAGGGTCATGAAAGCTTTTTATCTCAATAGGTTATTTTTGGACAATATTAACCATGAAACTCAAAAGTTACCACACTTTGTTACTTTAAAAACTTACCTTTTACCATGGTTAAAAGTGAAAAATATAATTACCCTTCCTTAGACCCAGATGGCTGCCCCTAAGAAGGATGGAGAAGAGTGTGGAAGACACTTGAATCTTATGACTCATACTTCTTAACCAATTAGAAAAATTCTTAATTATTATTTTTCAAAATTATCTTTAGTGTAATAATTATCTAAGGGCAAAATTGTCCAAGAAGCCTAAGGGGGAGAGGGAGCTCGACCAGACTTGGGGAGAGGGAGAGAGTTACTCATTCATTTCATCCATTTTCATCTTCTTGCACCAAGAACACTTGCCATATTTTCTCTAGGTTTTCTTTCAAAAATTTCTAAGTTTCCTCAAGCTTTTCTTCTTGATTTTCAATCTTCAAGCATCAAGGGAGATAGGTGAAGGTAAGATCTTCATGAATTAAGTTTTGGTACCATCTCTTTAGGGTTCATGAGCCTAGGTTTTGATTTGGGTTAATTTTATCTTAAGTTCCTCTTGATATTCTAAAGATTTTCCTTAATAGAT
Organism: Glycyrrhiza uralensis; assembly: GCA_030159175.1. Classification (NCBI taxonomy): domain Eukaryota; kingdom Viridiplantae; phylum Streptophyta; class Magnoliopsida; order Fabales; family Fabaceae; genus Glycyrrhiza; species Glycyrrhiza uralensis. Next base: position 28,716,735 of record BRZY01000003.1, read on the forward strand.
ATGAAAGCTTACCTTGAATTTTTGGTATGATATGTATGGTTGGAAGGTGATCCTCAAGGAGTGATAGAAGACCAAGAGGTTAGGGTTTCACATATTCAAGCAAGAAGGCAAGGTAAGGAGAAAATTACTCTCACAAGAGTATTAGGGTTTTAGAACAGCTAAGCTAGTTAATTCTTGGATTATTCACTAAGTTTGAATAAATATGTTAAAAGAAGGATTTAATTGGCATGACAAATAATCTTCTTGCTCTTGTATTGTTGGATGGATCAAGATGTGTTTCTATGCTTGATTAGAATTGTCTTGAATGATCTTGTCATGATGGGGTTTTGGATTGTTTGAGTGCTATTGATTTTGTGGTTCTTGTGACAATGATTTTGAATATGGCATAACCTTGGTTTGGATGTGATGATCTTTTTCTAATGTTTTGGTTGTGGTTGATTGAATGGATTGTGATTGAGATCACCTTTGTCTTCATGTCCATTTTTGTTTGATCTTGGTGACATGAGATTGATTTTATATCATGACTTGAGAATATTATGCTGTGGTGATTGTTTATGTTTGCAAAGCTTTGAATTGATTCAAAAGTATGTCTCTTTTCTTAATTGGTTTTAATTAGGTTAAATCATGTCAAGAACAACTTTAATTGGCTTTAACTTTGTGAAAATCGGATTCTGTCACGCCCTGGGTGGCTTATTTTCCAAAGCTGTGAAAATCAAAAATCTGGATAGAAACAGGGGACAGACCTGTTCACGCCGCGGGTGTGAAAATTTAAACGCCTGTGAACTGTTCTACCCTCTGCGAAAAATAACCCAGAATTTTAGAAAATTTATATATTTTTTATCTTATTGAATAAAGATTTTTAATGGAAAAATTTCATTTTTTAATTTAAAAATTGGCAAGGATTTTAGTCTATTTATTTTTAGAAAATTAAACTTTGGATATAGAAAATGCTATTTTTATTAAGAGACAAAGATAAATTAAGTAGTGTTTTTGAAAAAAGAGGAAGAGACATATTGTTTGAGAACAATCACAAAGAGATGAGAATACCATAAGCAAGTGAAGGTTATGTGTAATGTCACAAGAGATTAGAATAACATAACTAAGAGAAGGTTATGTGTGATGAATAGAGAAGAGATCAATTATGTTACAAGAGAAACCAAAGTGAATTGATTGCAATTGAGCTTGTGTGCAAATTATGATATCATATGCAAATAGAGAAAGAGATTTGGCGGATGGCCAAGGGATGACCATTACAACTCGGATGGGGTTGGGAATAGTGATAAGTTGCCACAGTTGCCTATTGAGATTATCTAGGTTGCAAAACTCCTCAGGTGGTCAGTGTAGGTGAATATCCCTGAGCCGAGGCAATCGCACAACCCGGCTTGGATAAATCTGACTGACTTGACTATTCATCATACGGTACAGTGGTTTAAATGTGGCTTATTTGAATGATTATCATGAAGTCTGGATGGACTATCTGATAAGTCTGTCTTATCTGTTGTCACTATGTTTTCTTTATAACTTGTGTATGATGATTTTCACCTTTGTCTATATGTTTTGTGCTCTTTGGAACATGATTCATATAGATGAGTCAACCGCTGGATGGTCTGACCAGAGTCATTGAGGCAGTATCCTGGAGCTGATGCAGTTTGAAAGAGGGTTGTGATAGACTGGCTGTTGGGCTCTTTTGTCTTTATTTTGTAGTTGACTCAGCCGGATAGGCAATAGTATGGATACTTTTTGGGATGACTATACAATACCATATGACACTACATGATGTATATTATTTATGTTTAGTTGAAACCTGTTACTTGTTAGTAATGCGTTGTGACGTAAGCTAATTACCGAAGCGTGAAAGTTGTAAGTGAGAGTTTCAAGTTAAATAATCTTTCAAGTCAATAAAAAGAATAAAAAATTCATTCACATTTTTAGATAACGAATAATCTAATCATAATTAATATGGACATCCGATAAAATCGGTTACTTAAATTTGTAATATCCTTTTATGAGAAAGGGTGTTGCAGCTGTCAAGAGGATCTTTAGGTATCTGAAAGAAGAGTAAACTACCAAAATGGTCCCTGACTGTGTCACTTGGTGTCAATCTAGTCCCTAAGAGAAGGAAAATTATCAAAACGTCCCCAACTGCTGTTTTCCGTTATCCAATCCAGTCCCTGCTGTTAGAAGCTCTGTTTTGTTGCTGACTTGTCCAGTTAATGGCCACGTTGGACTCCTACCTGGCAGTCCACGTTTACAAGGACCAAAATGACATAGTGGGGACAAAAAAAAAAGGGGACCAAAATCATAACTTTGAAAAATATGAAACCCACACTTCAGTAACCCTTCACTCACACGTTAACTTCCTCCGAGAAAATGAGAGAACCAGAGCGCGCCTAAGTTCCTCCTCCAACCAGCAACCGTGGACGCCGCTTCGCCGCCGCTACGCCACCGTGTTGGAGACAACGTGGTCGTTTCTTCATCGTTTCTTCATCGCATTTCTTGGTCTCTTCTTCAACCAGGGAGGGCACCGAAAAGGTAAAGGGTTATTTTGTTAAGTTTCTAAATTTGTGGCTCTGTTTTTGTGTTATCTTCATCTTTCCCAGTCCTGTATTGTATTTACCTTGTATTGTTGTCATTTTGATTTGGGTTTTTAGGGCTTGATGACACTGTCTGGTTTGGGGTTTATCTGGTTGTTCATCCACACGATTTTGCTCTATTTATGGGTGTCTCTGTTTTTGTTATATTGGTCTGTAAGGTGTAGCATTGTCATTTTCTGCTGGGGTTTTAGGGTTTCAGTTCAATGTATAGGTTGGGGTTAACTGTCAATGCACATGGCTATGCAAAATGGTTCATTAATATCTCTGTTTTCTGTATCCACAGTTAGAAAATGCTAACGTTCATCCTACACCATGGTGGTAATTTTAGAAGGCATGAAAATGGCCTGATTGAGTATAAGGGGGGCGAAATCTGTGTGTGGGACCGCATTGAGCCTGACTACTGCAACACATTCCTATTAGAAGACCTGACAAAGCATTGCCGACATTATCACGGGTTTGAACATATATGGTGGCTTGACCCTGAGAGGGGATTTGAGAATGGACTATATGAAATAAACACTGATGAAGACATACTCACTCTGTGTGATTTTGCCCGTCGAAACAATGATGAAGCTTATGTGTATTACGGACACCTGGCTATTCGTGACCCAGAAATTGTAATTCCGCCGCCTGCTGAGGAGATGCTGCCACTTGAGGAAGGGGTTCAAGTTCAAACTGAACCTGTTAAGGAACCGGTTGAAGTTGAACATGCACCTGTTGAGCCACCTGTTGGGTAAAGAGTTGAGGAACAAACTGCAACTGTTGATCCACCTACTGTGCAAGAAGTTGGTGATGGGCTTGTTGGTGATGACCAACCTATTGATTTTCATGATATGGTTGAGGATAGCTCGGACGAATATGCCCCATCATATCTGGATAGTGATGATGACTTGTCTGATGGTTGGGATGATGATTTGGTAGATAAGAATGAAGAGTGTGATGAGGAAGGAGTTAACAATGCAAGTGAAGGAGAAAGAAGGTCACCCCCTACAATTAGAATTGAAGTTGATCAGACACATGTGACTAGTGAGGACGACAATGTTGGATATAAGTCGAAGGAGTTAAGAAGCCCGATTAGCACTAATGATGAAGCGGAGGGAAATGGTAGAACTGTTTATCCACAATGTAATGCAGGTGCACAGTTTGGGCAGGTGCATTTGGAGCTTGGGATGGAGTTTGACAATTTAACCACTTTTAAGAATGTTGTGAGGGATTATACTATATACTATGGGACAGAGATTTGGTGGGCAAAGAATGACAAGCTAAGGGCTAGGGCAAAGTGCTGTCAAGAGGGATGTAATTGGGAAATATATTGTGTTTGGAGTAAGGTCACCCAAAGCTTTCAAGTTAGAACATTCAGATCTGGACATGTTTGTTGTAGAGTGTTCAAGAACAAGACAGCCAAGCGGAAGTGGATCATTGCCAAACTGGAGCAAAAGTTAAGAGTCCAGCCAAGGATGACTTATGTAGAGGCTTTGGACTTCTTAAAGATCGAGTTTGGAGTGCATAGTTGTTTGTCTAAGATTTTTAGAGCAATGAAGGAAGCTAGGGTGTTGGTGGAAGGTAGCTTGAGGGAGCAATATGGCCGGATATGGAACTATGCACATGAGTTACTGAGGAGCAACCCCGGTACAACAGCCCGTATTTGTACTATCCCCATGCCTAATTCTGCACCACAGTTTGATAGATTTTATGTATGCTTGGATGGGTGCAAGCGAGGCTTCTTGGCTGGGTGTAGGCCCTTCATTGGACTAGATGGGTGCTTCTTAAAGGGCTATTTTGGTGGGCAATTACTTTCTGCTGTTGGCCAGGATGCAAATAATCACACTTTTATCATAGCATATGCCATAGTGAATGTGGAGAATAAGGAAAATTGGAAGTGGTTCCTTACCCTATTGCATGAAGATTTGGGAGACTATTAGACAAATAAGTGGACTTTCATGAGTGACATGCAAAAGGTACGTAATACATTGGATTCTGTTTTGTGCATGTGTATCTAATTTGTTAGGGACCAGTTTGACATTACGTGTTTGGTATTAGGGACCTATTTGACAGTAAGTGACAACTGTTAGGGACTAATATGTTTTTTAAAAATCTAATTATTGTAGGGTCTGATTCCTGCCATGCAAGAGGTCATGCCTGGCGTACATCATCGATATTGTGCTATGCACTTATGGAGAAACTTTACAAAGCAATGGAAGGATAAAGAGTTGAGAGGTGTGGTTTGGGATTGTGCAAGATCAACCACACCTGCACAGTTCAATGCTCACATGGAGAGAGTGAAGCGGAAAAATATGCAGGCATGGGAGTATTTAAACAAGTGGCCTGTAGAGGCGTGGACTAAGGCACATTTCATGGAGGATCCTAAAGTGGACAATATAACCAACAATACCTGTGAAGTCTTCAATGCAAAAATAGTGAAGTGGAGGGGGAAGCCAATACTGACCATGGCTGAGGAGATAAGGTGCTACATCATGAGGACAATGAGCACTAACAAGCTGAAATTGGCCAGCCATTTAGGTCCCCTATGTCCAGTGCAGCAGGCTAGACTGGATAAGGAGAAAATCAAAAGCAACAGATGGACCCCACAATGGTGTGGTGATGGGGATGGCACCCGTTTTGAGGTACAAAATTGGCAGGCTAAGATGGATGTCAACCTCAATACTATGACATGTACTTGTAGGGTTTGGCAGTTGACAGGTATGTTTAAAGTTTTCATATTTAACCACTTTTAAGTTTGTAGTTTTCAAATTTAAAGTTTTAGTTTTCATATTTAACTCGGTCTATTTGCTGGTCAGGTATGCCTTGTTGTCATGCTATTGCAGTTATGGCATACATCAATCAAAGGCCTGAAGATCACTGCCATGGGTGGCTGACTTTAGGTTCCTATAAGGCAACATATGAGCACTTTATTAAGCCTACTCAAGGTGTGGAGTTTTGGGAGGTAACTGACTATGACAAGCCTGTTCCACCAGTAGTTAAGAGGCGTCCAGGAAGACCCAAGAGGTCAAGAAGAAAGGATGGAGATGAGCAACCTGTAAACGGTAAGCTAAGACGAACATTGCCTCCAATTACATGTTCGAGGTGTGGCAATAAAGGTCATAATCGTAATGGGTGTCCACTTAGGAAAGACCAACCTGCAGAAAACCAACCTGCACAGCCTTAACAAAACCAGCATGCAGTCAACCAACAAAACCAACCTGCATGGGCCCAAGATGTTCAGAATGTACAGGCCCGGGAAAGTCAAACTGAGATTGATGTGTCACACTCGCAGCCTCAATCACAGCCTCAATCACTCGCTCAAACTACTACACCTGTAAAATATTTTTAATATTTCATCATTTAATGTCATTTTCTACCTTTATAACTTTGACCAATGATGTATTTTACCAATCTAGGATATGATGGCACCCAATTTGCAACCCCCCATAAGACCCTTTGGAAATGGCCAGGGCACATTTGGTGCTACACCAACTGGGCTTAGGCCACCACCCATAAGAGGGACTGCACAAACTTCATCTATTGTTCAGGTATGATTAGTTAATCCTGCTGGTTATGCTGCGATCATTGAATTTGAATCATTATATTTTTAACTTCATTGGCATGGTGTTATGTTTTCAATAGCCTAGCCCAATGATGCAGAGGGGGAGGCGAGCTCCCTTAAGGCCTTTATAGAACACTCTAGATCTGTTCCATATTATTGTTGTTTCTTTTATTGTTGCCTTAATTTCGTACGCTGTACTGCTGTTGCTTTTTATTTTGTCTGTTAGTGCTAGTGGCCAAAAGCAGGCCTATATGCTTGTTAATTGACGTAATACAAGGCATCAGAAAATTATCACAGTGTTTGTTCTTAAAATTTCCCAACCTTTTCCTTTCTTCTTCATTCTGTTTTCACATAATCTGAGAATATTACACATGGTTATCATACACATAGCCTAATTGTGTATTGTCCTAAATTAGTTTATAAAGTGATATGTCATACGTGAACCTCTGCTGCAATGCATATGAACCTCCTCGTAAAGTTTATATTTCTGGTAAAGTTTATATTTCTGGTAAAGTGTATATTTTATGCTGCCTCCAAATGATTGTGTATTGTCACAGGGCATGCAACCTCCAAATTTGGTGCAAGTTCCATTTCCACATGCTGCTGGGACCTCAACAGGTTTCATGATATTCATCCCAACTCCAAGGTTTCGACCACAGGGTCCACATCAGCACTAAAGTAGAAGCACTGAAGTAGAAGTCTGAAGTTTTTTATTTTTGAAATATTGTAAATGATGTAAATGCACACGATAAGTGCCCTTTTGTTTTTAAAGACTTGAATGCAGTTTGGACATGTGAAGTGCTCTTTTGGACATGTAAATGCACATGTTAGGTGTTCATTTTTTTTGACCTGATAATGCACGTCTTAGGTGCTCTTTTATTTTGGACAAATGATAGGTGCTCTTGTGTTTGCTGAGACTTTGATGATGTATATGCACATGTTATGTGCTCTTTTATTATGGACAACTTTTGGCTATTATTAATGATTGGTAATTGCAAGCATGATTTGGTTTCATTTGGATTTGCCCCATTTCAATTGGATATTATTACATGCATTGTTTTTGTTCATACTGTACTTGGATTGGCAATTTAAGCAACTCAAGGAATGTAGGTCCACCATAACTGAATTTACACAACCACAAATGATGAACCAGAAATCAAACATTTCCATTATGGTCATTATAAGCATTACATATAACATAATTCATGACATGCTAAATCAGAACCATTACACACATTTATACAACCAGAACCATTACACTAAACTAGATCACTCTATGCCATTTGCCTTCCACAAAACACCACCACCACCATCAATATAGTAATTACAAAATATTTCATCATCTTCACTTCCACCCTTATAGCCCCAAGCTCAGCATTAACATGTGCCTTCCACATTTCATCTCTAGCTGCAGCATATTCAGCAACCCATTCATCAACCCATTTAAAGTAAGTGCATTTTCCAAAATCATCCTGGAAAGAACCATAACAGTGTCAAAAAGGTCCCTGTAAATCAAAAGCCAAAAAACCAGAACCCCTGAATCCCAAATTTTGTTTTGCCATTACCTGACTCAAATCACATGTGTAGAAGTCCCTCTGTGGATTCTTTATCGTTCTAGATGTGAGTTTTTTTGCCCTTCTTCCACAGTAACACATAGGCGCTGGTTCAGTACTTTATGGCTGTGAAGTTGCTGATTGGCTACTGGTTGCACTATTGGATTTCAGCGACCTCCCCTGCGAAGATTCATGACCACCTCCCATTGTGATCAACCTAAGCTTCAAGCAGAAATGCGTACAAGTGGAAGGAGAAAGGTAGAAGAATATGGCTGTTAGGGTTTGGATTTGGGAAATTTGGGATTTGGAAATTTATAAATGGAGAGTTAAGTATTCTCAATTTGGTCCTTGTACAGGTAAGAGTCCAACGTGGCCATTAACTGGACAAGTCAGCAGCAAAACGGAGCTTCTAACGGCAGGGACTGGATTGGATAACGGAAAACAACAGTTGGGGACGTTTTGATAATTTTCCTTCTCTTAGGGACTAGATTGACACCGAGTGACACAGTCAGGGACCATTTTGGTAGTTTACTCCTGAAAGAAACTACTAATCTTGGTTTGTTGTTTAAGAAATCAGATGAATACAGATTAGTAGGATTTTGTGATGCTAATTATGCTGGAGATAGGCTTGAAAGAAAAAGCACCAGCGGAGGATGCCATTTCATTGGATCCAATCGAGTATCATGGACAAGCATGAGACAAAGCACAATTACATTATCCACAGCTGAAGCTGAATATGTCTCTGCTACAAGTTGTTGTTCTCAGCTCTTATGGATTAAACATCAATTGAAGGACTACAACATTTTTTAGTGTAAGATTTTTGTTCTTTGTGATAATACTGATGTAATCAAATTTTCTAAGAACCCAATCTTACACTCAAGAGCTAAGCATATAGAAATTAAACATCATTTCATTAGAGACTATGTACAGAAGGGAGTATTTGATATTCAATTTGTTGGTACTGAAAATCAATGGGCAAATATATTTACAAAAGCCCTCTCCGTAGATAGATTCACTTTTATAAGGAAGCATTTAAATATGTACTTTATAAAAGAGTGATATTCAGTGTCCAATATGCTTGAGTTGAGTCTGAGTCCAATGACTCGTCAGTCCATTTGGGACTTAGAATTATTTTTAAGGCTTAAAGTCTTTTAACTTTTAGCCTTCCCGCGCTGAGTCCAGGTTATTTTTAAAATAATATGTTTTTATTAAAACTTGCTCACTTGCTCTGAAGCAGTTTTCTTTTTAATGATTATGCCTTGTTTCAAGAACTAGTTACTGCTTTCTTTCTCTAAAACTTCCTTCTTACACACGTTTTTACTCCACTCTTTCTTCCACTCTCTAACTTTCTAAAACTTCCTCTGCTTTCTCTTTCATTTTCGAAACCCTCTCAAAAACCATTTTCTTTCTAAAGATCAAAACTTTACTTTCGAAAATGGAGAACATTGAGAACTTGGAAGTCTATGCGAAGTACTGGACAAATCTTGTAGTCTTGGCTAACCTGGGAGTGGACATTACAAGTGAAGTTTTTGCTGCTGGCTGGGAAAGTATCATTGGAAAAGAGATAGACGTTTATCCGGCGTTGGTTCGTCAATTCTAGAGAACCATGAAGATTAAGAACATCAGAATCACAGGAACAGTTTTGGGAAAGGAAGTTGTGGTATCCATGGACAGTATTTCAGAGGCTATTGGATGTGATCCTGCTGGAATCTATTTTCACAAAGGTTGGACTCATGACGTCGGAGGAGACATGAAAATAAGCAGAATCCTGGAAAGTTGATTTCTAAGAAGATGAATGACAAGGCCAGAATACTCCATCAAATTCTCAACAAGATTATGCTTCACAGAATTGGCTCAAAAGACTCTGTATCGTCAATACATGAGTTCTTATTGGTACAACTTCTAACCCATCAATGAATAAATCTTCCTATTACTCTATGTTACTGCTTTAAGAGAAATGCAAGTAGGAAGGGCAAAAAGAATGATATTCCTTATGGAGCATTGCTTCATAAAATCTTTAACACTCAAGGAGTAATGGAAATTTTGGAAGCTTACTCAGGGGAAGATAAGGCTGCTCTGTCAAAAAGGATTCATCAACTACCTTTTGGAAGAACAAATATTCTGAGAATGAGGCTAGATATATTGTGAAAGAACATCTAGCTAACCTCAAAGAAAAGGAGGAAGATGACAAAAAAGCCATTAGAGCAGAATTTAAGAGAAAGATTGGTGAAATCAGCATTGAACAAGCTGAACCAACAAGGGAAGACATTGCTGAAGTCTCTGTTGCACAGAAGAAGGCTACTTCCAGGAAATTTGTGAGGAAATTAGTCCTGGCTAAATTAGATGAAGAAACAGTAGGAGATTTTCTCTCCAAAAGAGCCAAGCCTGTTGTAGAGAAAAAGGCAAGCAAAAAGAGGAAAGTTTCTGAGTCCAAGGTAGCTAAGAAAGAGATCGCTGGACCAAAGACAAAGAAAGTCAAAACTCTGAAGAAAGCATCCACTGCCAAAGATGCTGAAAGCAAAATGACAGAGGTACCTGAAGAACCTGTCTTCACTACTCCTGATAGACCAGTTGAGGCGGTAATTGCATCTGTTGTTGCGTCTATTTTTGAGACAACTGAGTCTATCCCACCAGAGTCTGTTCCCTCACCCATTCGTCCAATCCCTAAACCTCAAACACTAACTCAAACACCTAACCATCTGCTTCACCTAAACCCACTCCCCTATCACCTTTTAACTTCGAACCACGTCCATTCCAACCCAAACACATACACCTTCACCCTCACATGGCCAACCTCAACAATCCCCACCTTCCTCTACCCAAGATATATCAGAAGTACCTTCTCTGTCACCTTCTGAGTATATCTACACAATCAGGAAGCCTAGTGTCTTGACAAAGGGGATCAAGACAATAGAAATTCCTCTTCAGGAGGAAAAGAAGAAGGATAAGGATTTGTCCTTGGAGGAAGTAAGGGCCAAGTCCATATTGTCCAGCTCCTCAGGACTTGCCAGGATGAGGATCTACTGTGATTAGCTAGAGTACACTCTTCTGACTGTAGAAGAAATGGGTCCCTTCATCTCAGTCCTTGATGAGTTATATGTCAGACGTATAGCTAGGGGACTTAAATTTCAGAATATGTTCAATGCTCCTCCATCCATGAGGATCACAACCTCAATAACAATAAGAGTGTAGCCTAACAGGATATTACCAAGGGTCTATCTTGTGGACAAGAATAAGGACAAGTTCCCCAAGAAGCGATCAATAAGGGTCTAATGCCAACTCCTATCAGGTTTGATGAGGATTGGGCAAAGAAGTCACAAGATGATATTGACATGGACTTCTTGCTATTCATGTCCAAAACAGGCCAAACAATGGAACATGATGCAAGGACTTTCTAGGAGAATCATCTCAGACTATGTGAACAACAAGCGTCATCTTCAGGGGTCTCTGCTGCTGAAAAGGTTGAAATGCCTACATTGGGATCAGTTACAATGAAAAAGGACCATCAAAGATATATGTTTGATGACATCTTCGGTGCCCAACTCGATCAACTTAACCCATTATTGAGCTACTTCCTGAGCCTGAAGATCTTGATGCGTTAACTGATGTACAATCACAAGCTGTATCTGTACAGAGACCAACACAAGCTTCAATTCCAATAGAAGAAGTTAAAGACCCTGTGTTTCTCTTCGGATAGTATCTTAGGTACATTCAGTTAAAGAAGGATCCGCAGGAGCCATGACTTCATGTTCCCCTTGTTTTTCTTTTCAAATTTTTTTTCGGACTATGATGTCTTGAAAACCTTTTTGTTTGATGACAAAAGGGGGAGAAGAAAAAGAAGAAGATTAAGTTTTAAAAAGCTCAAGTCTTAATAAAATGAAATTGAGTCAAATTCAAATTGCAGTAGTCTTATTGCTTATACTCTGATTGCTCTGAATTCTTATTTTACATATATATGTTGCTGGACTAATCTATTTTTTTAAGAAAAATAACTTTTTAGGTACTCAACATATTGAATATCCAAAACCTTTGAGATGTTTATCTCAAGGGGAGATGAGTAAGAAATACTGAGATGTTTATCTCAGGGGGAGTTTCCCTAAGAAAAGTTCTTATGTTGAAACTGATTAGTCTGTTTACTTGCCTATATTGCTTGTAAAACTCAATAATGTTTGTTATTATCAAAAAGGGAGAGATTGCTGGAACCAAATTATTCAAAGGTATTTTCAATGCTTAAATCTGTAAATGGTTTTGATGATAACAATTATTATTAAAGATTTTACAAAGTCTGCTAACAAGCTCTTATAGGCACAACAAAGTTAAGTCTATCGTATAATGTGGCCTTGGTACTTATAAGTATAGTCAAAGAGCTGAGCGTCCAATGAACTCTAATACTTGACTTTGGGTAAGTATCGTCCAATGGACTCTGGGTGCTATGCGTCCAATGATCAGAATGTTATATGTCCAATGATCAGGAAAGCCATGCGTCCAGTAAAGCTGTAAGTCCATATGGCAAGCAAAGGTTTGCATCCATATGGTAACTAAACAGAAAGTCCATTCTGTTTCACAAGTTGCGTCCAACACGCAGAGTCTACAACTTGCTATTTATTGCTCTTGTATTTAATATGAGACATATTTAATGAGCAAATGATTTGAAATAAATAGTTGTATACAATGCTTTTCCTATACATAATTGTCAACGTTTTGAACTAGCATTTAATGAAAAGCATAAAGAACTGCGAAAAGTGTACTTAAGAGAGAGAATGTACTCTGAACATTTATGTATCTATCTAAACACACCTTTTATCTTATACAGTGTATTCTCTCTGTCTAAATAAAATAATGCTATTAACCACTATTTAAATAAGACTTTGAGTACAGGTTGCTTTTGACATTGGAGAAAGAACTGCACAGAAACACGCTGAAGAAGCACTCCTATAGAGTAACGAAAAAATAACATTTAATGCTGTTAGGAAACTGTTATATTCATGAAGGCTAAAGTTGAGCTTATTCAAGATCAAGTCTGAAGCTTCACTCAAAGCCTATATATACCGTGGGTAAGAAGAAGAATACAAGAGAGTGAACCAAGTGAAAGAAAGAGCAAAAATACTGTGCAAATATTTTCATACTCTGTAATCTTAAGAAAGCCTTGTATATTTCTTTCTTCTTCTAAAAGAGAGTTTTCTTAACTCTCGAAGTGCTTTAGATTTTATACTCTCACTTGTGTGCGTTAACAACACTTTCAATCAAAATACTCTTCTGAGTTGTTTGAGCATAGAAATGCTTGTTTAGAAAAGAATACTTGTTTAAGTCTGGAGAGGCTTGTCTGTAAAAGAATACTTAGGTTGAGCCTGAAGAGACTGCATGCAAAGAATACTTGGATTGAGCCTGGAGAGGTTTGTCTATAAACCAATACTTGGGTTGAGCCAGGAGAGGCTAGGTGTGCAAAGAATACTTGTTGTAAGGCCTGAAGCGGCTGTTGTAGAATACTTGTAAATCTATCTGGATTGATAGCGAAATCTCTCTAGTTTGAGGGGACTGGAAGTAGCTTTTAGGAAAGAGTGAACCAGGATAAATGTAACATCCCGAAATTTTCACTTATAAGACAAAGTGTTAATTTCTAAGGATTAGAACTACCTTGAAGTTTTTCGGACAAAAACTTAGTAGCTTAGAGCTAAATACAGAAGTTAAGAAATTATATACGAACATTCTGATTATTAGGATAAATGATACATGAATTTGGAAAATTCATACAACACTTCCAAAAGGTATTTAAGGGAAGATATATTAGTTTGAGGACATATAAAGGTTTTAGGAATTAAGTTTGGATTTTAAGAGGAAGAAACAAAGAAATTACGGTTTTAGTCCCTTATAGATAGAACTCCGTAATCTGTTAGTTAGAAAGGAATATATACCAGAGATAGAAAAATAGATGAGATAGGAATTACAAAGACTCGATATGAACCTAAGAGTTCCGGTTAAGTATTACAGTATGAATAGTGAAAATAGTTAAGTTTCTATAGACTTCTGTTTTCTATATTTCTGTCTTTTGTCTGTTTTAAATAATCTGGTATGATCTAAGTTATAAGAAAATTATTTTAGACTTATAATGAAGGTTTTAAAATATGAAATTATTTCATTAAAACAGTAACTTTTCCCTTACTGTTTGACATTTGTATTTACCGTTACTGACGGAAAAAGGTTTTAATAACACAAATATGTTAAACAAACTTTTTCAAACAAACTTCTTTCACAAAAGTTGGTTCTTTTAATATTTATGATTTTCTGGAATTTTCTTAAAATTTTTGGAAAACTTTTGAAATTACTGTTTTGACCCTGTTCAGAAAAAGATTTTGAGTAGCTGAATCATGTTTTTATATTTTTTAGGATTTTTGAAAATTATTTCATAATTTTCTGAAAAACGGATCAAAATGTTACTTTTTCGACGCTTGTAAAGTACGGAAAGCAGAGGTTTCTGGTCCAAAATCGATTTATGTCGAACAATGAGGGCTCAAAATCAAATTTTAAGAGAGACCATTAGTAATTAAATTTAATTTACAAATTTTCTGAAATTTTTTTGAAATTTTCTGAAACAGTGCTGTTTTACACTTACAGCGAGTCCGTTTTCCGTTGTTTTTACAAACTGTAAGGCTTACCCTTACTGTAAAATTTCCAAAACTCTTCCATAATTCTTTTATGTGTTATTCTTAAGATTTCTCATTGATTCTTACTAGTCTAATTTATTTTTGAGTATTAGATTAGTAAAAAGACTATTCTGACTCTTAATTACGGAATAAGCCGAATTGGGACGAATAGAGGTATAGTGGGTATGATATAGGAACTTAGGAACTTTGAGGGGTTCAAATACAATTCTAAGAAGTATCTAAGAGTGGGGAACATCATGATGGCCTTGAATAGTAAGGTGGGTAAGTAAAATGACCATTTTGCCCTTAGTTCCCACTTAAAACTACCTAATCCTTAGGTTTTTGTCCAAGCAATCCAATGACCCTCTTTCTCCCTAATTTGGTCGACATTAAGGAGCTCTTGGAGGCCTTGGATCAGATTTCCCACCTTGTCATCAATCCTTGTGAAGAGCTCTAAGCCAATTAGAAAAAGGATTGATTAAACCTAATTAATAATTATGGATTTTAGGAGTCATGGCTTACCTCACACATTTTCTTAATTCCTTTCTTCTCCCCAAGCTTGGGCAACCCCCTCACCTATAAATAGACCCCCTTGGCTTCATAAATTTCCACTCATCACAAGTGGAAATAAAAAAGACAAACACTTTTCTCTCTTTTATCTCTTTTCTCCTAAATTTCTTACTTTGTGTTCTTGGTTGTTCTTCATCATCTTAAGGCCAAGGTAAGAGGTTAATCTTTCAAAGTAATTTGTGAGGTATGAGTGTTTGATCTTTCTTTGTGTTTGAATTGCTTGTTTTGGTGTTTATAGCTTTTATATGCTTTATGATTGTTTTATAGGCTTATTTTAATTGTTTTGTGCTATTTATGAATTGTAGAGTTATAATGCCCAATTTTAGTCTTAGAACCATGTGAGTAGAGAGGTTATGTCAAAATCATTTTTGAGCTTTTGTAAACATACCGTTACAATGGCGAATTTTATACTACCGCAAACACAATTTTACCGCAAAGGGAATACAAATTATTGTTTATAAAAACCCCGTTATTATCTGTTATTTATATACAAGGTGATGGTTAAGATAGATGGTTTATCAGTATGGATCTATCTAGAAAAGAAGTGAGACCTTTGAAGGGGTTAAAGCAGTCTGTCTCACTCTGGCCTGAGATTTGTATTGATACGCTGTTTGGGGAAATCTTAACAATGAAAACCTGATATATACGTGACAAGATAAGATTGGAAAAGAAGCAATTTTCTTAATACCGTATATATAAATAGATTGGATTGGATAAAAGAGTGTAACAGTAATGGATTCCCAGTGAGTCCTACTGTTATAGCATCTCTCAGATAAAAGAGTGTAACAGTAATGGATTCTCGGTGAATTCTACTGTTATAGCATCTTTCGGAATATAATGTAACGGTAATGGATTCTCGGTGAATTCTATCGTTATATTATTAGTGGGAAATATCGAGTGGGTATCCAATCTGTATATGTATGCACATAACTCAGTTTAATTTCCAATGTCTATGGCAGTGGAAATTAGTGAGATAGGCTTTCAACGGACATTTTTCCTGGAAGGTAAATAGTGCCTAAGTATTTCAGAAGGGAAATAAATTGTCTACGTTTACTTAGTATATAGGGTCGATTTTACAGTGGGCTACTGATTACCAAAGATGGCTCTGTCGTCGTATAATCTTTTCATCTTTGAAAATAAACCTAAGTCGTGACTAATTAAACGTAAATTCGATCACTAAGTCTATATTAAATTTTCCAGAAAACTGGACACTGATTACCGTAGTCGGCTCAGTCGCCATGTAGTTATTCCATTTCCAAAGAGTTATCAAAAAATCTGAAAGCAGACAACTATTAATCAGAAAGTGGACATAAGTTTAAATAATGTCAATCTCTTCTCTCTTGATCAATCCTTGGCGGTTATGCCCCGTTTTGATCTTCTTGTAATACAGTTAATAAGTCTTTTTATACCGATTCACCCAGTTGAGCAACTTAAAATAAATAAAGTCGAGATAATGAATTAGTCCGTAATAAGCAGTAAAAAGAGATGATAGTCTTATATTTTAAAGTATATAGGAAAAGAGTCCTATGAGAAAATTATTTTTAAACAGTTTTCTGTTCATACGAAGTGGTCTATCCATAAAAGGATTTGACTTATTTCTTACAAAGAGTTTTTAAGAGATTCTGAGATTTTTGAGAAAGAGAAGTTACTGTAAAACAGAGAGAGTTTTACAGAGATAGAGATTTCAAGAGAAAATGGTTTGCAAATCTAAGATGAACATTTGCATTATAGATGATGAGCATACAACCTTCGAGAGAACGGGGTTGCAAATAGGTTTTGTTGGACTACAATTGTCTACTAGGATTATCTAGGTTTCGAAAGTCTCAATGGCCTTGTAGGTGAATCCCCCTGAGCCGAGACGAATCGTATACCTGACTTGGATAAATCTGACTGGCAGATCTATTTAGGATTTGGTATTAAGTTTTAAATGCAGTATTTCCGAAGTATCTTCAGGGATTCTGAAGGGATTTCCTGTTTATGCTGTTAAGTTTACTGCGGCCAATCGCTCTATGATGTGAGGTTGGATAAGTCTCCCTGGGAGCAAAACACCGATGTGATTAGAGAGATATTGGTGTGTCATGCATATATATATGTGTAGTTAAGAAGATTGTGTTTTGTGAAATAAGTTTGGGATTGCAACACAAAGGTAAGTTCTGCTTAAACGAGATCTGTTTATAAGCCTTGATTGTTCTGATTGATTGATTGGTGTGCAAATTGATTTATCTGTTATCCTGGTTATGTGTCTTGAGGTGTGAATTGATTGGTACATAATCTATGCTTTTCTTGTGTTTGCACTTTGCTTATTACCTTGTTTAGAGTTTCACCATTGCCTGCTCTGTTGTGTTGATGCATGATGGAGTAGATAGTTTGCCCAAGAAGTGGGTTATCTCTTAGAAGAAGGATCTGAAGAAAGAAGCTGGATAGTTTGATAGAGATTACAAGAAGAACCTTTATTTACTACTTTAGATTGGGTAGAGGTCTAAAGACTTGACTGGCTCAGTATTCACTGTATAAACCTCTGTTGTAAATTCTGATGATTTCATATATGAGATGGGGAATTTTTAAGTATTAAGCTATGTTTTATTTGTTACATGAAAACATTTGCGAAAAGAAAATCTTAGAGGGATTTATTTCCCATCCTTCTCATCTTCTTTAGGAAAAGAGAAAAAAATTTATCGAATTTTAGAGAAGGATTACCAACTTTTATCAAATATTTTTTAAGTCTTTGCGAAACTTTTGGTTACTATGGTGTAATATCCTTTTTGGAGAAAAGGTGTTGCAATAAACACTTGTGTAATTTCTCTATCCCTTAACTCTTTTACATTCAGTTTATATTCTACCTGTGGGGATTGAATTGAAATTATTTTTAACAAACCAATCAAACATTTTCAAACGCACTAAAACTTGTTTTAAATCAAGTTGACAATTCAGCGCTTAACTTTCTTGTGCGTCCAATATACGTTTAAGTTATGCGTCCAATCTTTCATAAGCAGTGTCCAAAGATTTGTGAAAAGTTTTAAAAGCTAAGAAACACAATTCTACTCCCCTTCTTGTGTTTCACGTTGTTACCTACACTGTACTGATATGCTGTTTGGGGAATTCTTAACTTACGGACCCGGTATATACGTGACTAGGATAAATTGGGAAAGAAGTGATTTCTTAACAAACGTATATATAAATAGATTGGATTGGATAAAAGAGTATAACAGTAAAAGATTCTCGATGAATTCTACTTTTATAGAATCTGTCGTAAAAAGAGTATAACGGTAACAGATTCTCGGTGAATCCTACTGTTATAGCATCTATCGGAGTTTAATATAATGGTAATGAATTCTCGGTGAATTCTACTATTATATTATCAGTGGAAAATATCGAGTGGGTATCCAAGCTGTATATATATGTAATTAACTCAGTTTAATTTTCAATATCTGTGCAGTGAAAATTAGTGAGATAGGCTTTCAACGGGCCTCTTTCCTAGAAGTTAACTGGCGCCTAAGCATTTCTATAGAGAAACAATTGATCTCGTTCACTTAGACTATATTGAATCATTTTAAAGTTGGGCATCGATCACCGAAGATGACTCTGCCGCCATGTGATCCTTTTATCTTCAAAATTAAGTAAGCCAGTAACTAATCGGCTTTACTTCATTCATTAAGTCTATATCAAATTTTTGAGAAAGTTGGATACTGATTACCGCAGTCAGCTCAGCCACCATGTGATTATTCCTTTCACAAAGATCTATCTAAAAATTGTGAACAGACACTTACCAATTGAAAAGTGAACACGAGTTTTTATTACAGTTGACCTCTTCTCTCTTAATCAATCCTTGGTTGCTCTGCCCTGTTTTGGTCTGCTAGAAATAAATTAATAGCCTTTAGTTTACATATCGAATCACTCTATAGGCTGCTCACCTCAGTTTGGCTCTGCCGTGGTGTGATTAGTCATAAATTGAATTAGTGAAGCCGGACAAATAACTTACATAAACGATCGATAAAATGAGTAAAAGAGGGCAAGAATTATTCAATTCTACAGTAAAAGGGTTTTTCATATAAAAGATGTGGTTTTAAACAGTTATCTGTTCATACAAGAGTATTTTTATCATAAAGGGATGAATTATTTCACATAAAATGTTTTGATGTGAACTAAAGATTTTCAAGAGAAACAATAGTAAAACAAAAGAAGTTTTGTAGGTAACAAGATGAAACACAAGAAGGGGGTTGAATTGTGTTTCTTAGCTTTTAAAACTTTTCACAAATCGTTGGACGCTGCTTATGAAAATATTGGATGCACAGCGTATATGTATATTGGATTCGCAAGTTGGACGCAGAATCGTCCACTTAGTACAAAACAGTTTCAGTGCGTTTAAAACGTTTGAATAGCTTGTTAAAATCCCCACAGTTAGTATAAAAACTGAATGTAAAGTAGTTATGGGATATAGAAATTACACAAGCGTTTTATCCTGGTTCACCCTTTCCTAAGAGCTACGTCTAGTCCCCTCAAACTGGAGAGATTTCACTATCAATCCAAATAGATTTATAAGTATTCTTCAACGGCCACTTCAGGCCTTACAACAAGTATTCTTTGCACACCTACACTACAAGAAAAATGCAAATTACCGAGGGCTTTTTACCGAGGGCCTCGTGGCCCTCGGTAAAAAAAGCATTACCGAGGGCTTAGCCCTCGGTAAATTGTTGAAATCTGTGGGAAAATCGTGCAGGTCTGCTCGACGATTACCGAGGGCTTAGCCCTCGGTAATTACCGAGGGCTTAGCCTTCAGTATTGTATCTAGCATATTACCGAGGGCTAAGCCCTCGGTAAATATTACCGAGGGCTTAGCCCTCGGTAATTACTGAGGGCTAAGCCCTCGGTATCGTATCCAGGATATTACCGAGGGCTAAGCCCTCGGTAATTTTAAAAAGCCCTCGGTAATTTTAAAACATATACCCAGTCTGCAACCCACTTTCCCAATCTATCTTCTTCTCCAAATTGAACCAGCTGCGCTCTGCTCCTCTCTCTGTCGCCCACAACGCCGGATCCAGTGCCACCACCCAACGCCACCGCCAACCACCACCCAACCACCACCCAGCGCCGCCGCCAGCCACCCACCACCCACCACCATCTCATTCTCGCTCTATCTCAGTCCTTTCTCCCTCCCTTAGCTCACATCTCCGCCACCACCAGCCACCACCCAGCGCCGCCGCCAGCCACACCACCACCCTCCATCGTCTCTGTCTCGATCTATCTCGCTCCTCTCTCCCTCCCTCAGCTCACATTTCCGTCGCCGCCGCGCCACCACCCAGTACCGTCTCTGTCTCGCTCCTTCCCCATACTCTGTGTCACTCCTCTCTCCCTCCCTTAGCTCACGGATCTGTTGCGAACCGGCCACCACCGCTTGCGCCACCACCCACCACTGCCTGTGGTGGCCATCACCGTATCCCTGCCTCTGTCTTGCTCCTTCTCTGTCTCCATCTAGTTCACTTTGAACTGCAGACATCTCCGGTCCAAGTTGCTTCAGCTGCTCTTTTCACGTCATTACCGAGGGCTAAGCCCTCGGTAAATTACCGAGGGCTAAGCCCTCGGTAAATTACCGAGGGCTTAGCCCTCGGTAAATTACCGAGGGCTTAGCCCTCGGTAAATTACCGAGGGCTTAGCCCTCGGTAATGACGTGAAATGAACAGGTACTTTTGGAGTGATATACCGAGGGATTACCGAGGGCTAAGCCCTCGGTAAATTACCGACGGCTTTCGGGGCCGTCGGTAAAATTTACCGACGAGCGTTTTTCCGACGGTCACCTGGCCGTCGGTAATCCGTCGGTAAATCATATTACCGAGGGCTTAGCCCTCGGTAATGTTAAATTTGGCCGTCGGTAATGACGTGATTTCTTGTAGTGCTAGCCTCTCCAGGGTCAACCCAAGTATTGTTTTACAGACAAGCCTCTTCATGCTCAAACCCAAGTATTCTTTGCACGCAGCTTCTCCAGGCTAATCCCAAATATTCTTTTACATTCAAGCCTCTCCAGGCTCAAACAAGTATTCTTTGCACGCAGCCTCTCCAGGCTAATCCCAAGTATTCTTTTACAGACGAGCCTCTTCAGACTCAAACAAGTATTTTTTTCTAAACATGCCTCTCTAGGCTCAAACAACTCAGAAGAGTGTTTTGATTGAAAGTGTTGTTAACTCACACAAGTCGGAATATAGACTCTAAAGTACTTCGAGAGTTAAGCAAACTCTCTTTTACAAGAAGAAAGAAATATACAAGACTTTCTACAATTTACAGAATATGAAAATAATTTGCACAACGTTTTTGCTTTTTCTTTCACTTTCGTTCAGTCTCTTGTGTATTAGTCTCTTGTATCAGTCACTTGTATTCTTCTTCTTGTCCATGGTATATATAGGCTATGATGAAGCTACAGACTTGATCTCGCATATGCTCAGCTTTAGCCTTCATGAATATAGTCATTTCCTAATAGCATTAAATGTTATTTTCCCGTTGCTCTGTAGGAGTGTTTCTTCAGCGTGTTTATGCAGCTCTTTCTTCTATGTCAGAAGCAACCTGTACTCAAAGTTTCAATTACAAAGTGGTTGAAAGTAATATTTTATTGCGACAGAGAGAATACACTATATAAGAGAAAAGGTATGTTCAGAGAGATATAGAAATGTTCAGAGTACATTCTCTCTCTTAAGCACACTTTTCACAGTGTTTTATGCTTTTTATTAAATGTAAGTTCAAAACTTTGACAATTATGCATAGGAAAAATATTGTATACAACTATTTATTTCAAATCATTTTCTCATTAAATGTGTCTTTTATTAAATGCAAGAGCAATAAATAGCGTTATAGGCTCTGCGTGTTGGACGTAGCTTTGTGAAATAGAATGGACTTTCTGTTCACTTACCAAATGGATGCATACCTTTGCTTAACATTTGGATGCATATCTTTGCTTTTGGATGCAAAGCTTCTCTGGTCATACGGACACAAGACTACTCTTACCTTGAGTACTTAGTTTTCTAAAGTTTTTCAAAATCTTTAGACATGGTAGAAATTTTTTTCTTCAAAGATATGTACTCTTCAGAGAGAACACTACTAGAATGTGTTGTTGTAGCGTTGGAAATTAGCGTCGGCCCTAAGACCGACGCAATTTGCGTCGAATTAGCATCAGCCAAGCCGTCTCTATGTCGAGGTTTATGTTTATTTTTTTATTTTTATTTTTTTTATATTTAGCGTCGGCTAAGCCGACGCAAAGTCTGGGACGCATAATTTTAAAATACTTTAGCGTCGGTCAAGCTGACGCTACATACAAAGCAAAAATAATACTTTTTAAAAAAATTTGATTTTGAAACTAGCATCGACCTAGCCGACGCAAACTAGCGTCGGCTGGCCGACGCAAAAGGCCGACGTTAAAAATTTAATAACTTAGCATTTTTAGCATGCCATTTTCACAAACTGGTGTGCAGTGCCCATTGAAGAACCCTAATCCCCAATTTTCAAATTCCAATCCCTAGTCTCTAATCTCTCAATCTCTCTATCCTTCCGTGAACTCTCCCAATCTCTCACGGTTTCACTGCATTTTTTTATTCCCCAATCTTCGCAAGCCTTTGTTGAGCTCGGAACGAAGAAGCTGCTCAGAACGAAGAAGCTGTGTTCTCTCTCTATTTCTTTCCTGAACATTAGCTACTTCAAGGTGAGCTTCGATTTGCATTTGATTTCATCTTCACTTTGATTTTCCTAATTAGTTTAAGAGGTCTTATACCATGTTATATTAATATTGTTGTCTGATTAGTGTAAATGTTTGGTGTACTGTTATCTTCTCTTTTACCATGTTCTCTTTGATGTACTCTTATACCATGTGTAATGAGCACAATTTTCACAGAACATGTATATCTGCTCTTTCTTTATATTCCTACTCCTATTCCACTAAATCTTTGTTTGCCTTAGCCTGGTTCCGTTTTATATGATCCAAACATAAAAAAAGTTTCCGTTTTGTTACTTCCACTAAAATGGGTTTAGAGACTAATTTTATTTTGATCGAAACTATCCAAATCTTACTTCTGGAGCTTCCCATAGCATATCCAAACTCCTCTCTTGTTGGATCTAAGTGTAATTAGAATTATGTGTAACATGCATTACAAAAACGAAAATTAATGAAAATATAACAAGATAAGATTTTGTATGCTTGCTCTCTAGTTTCGTAATTTTGGTTGTGGTGATAAGGATTTTATGGTATAGATGAATTAGCCTAACATTGTTATGATTGAAGAGGATTTTTGGAGTGATTGATTTTGAGGTGAGAGGGGAATGGAAAAGGAAAGATACAACGGCATTTTGGATCTGTCAATGTTCTTCTCTCGGATAACATCATTTCTTTGTTGTGTTACTTGTGTCTTTTTTATTTCTTATACCATGGACTTGTTGTCTATGGCTATGTTCTGTCTATTTGTATATCTGGTGTTAAATTTACAAGTGGTAAAAATGATTTTGATGACTGTTGGTGATAATAATTGTAGTAATTTCTTCATGCTTATCTTGTAGAAATGAAGAGTTCATTCGTTAGAGTAACGATTGGGCTTGATAATTTGGTCATTGGATTGTTCTGCAGAAAATTCTGCAATAAGGATTTCGTATATTAGTATCCATTTTTTTATGTTAAAACTTGGTTCAACATACTTTGGGAAGTAATACACTTAAATAAGTACATCCATAGTATTAGAGGATTTAAGCCAATTAAGTAGTATAAACCTCAAGAATTCATTAGCCTTTCTTTCTCTTTTTATTTCCTTTGCTCCTTTTTCCCAAGAATTCATAAGTGGTTCCACTTGCTGTTCATTCTAGCTTTAGGAGATGAAGGAAAAAACTTGTCATTGACCTTTATCATCTAGTTCAGTTCATATTGCAAAATAATTTCTTGTTTTCTTCACAAATTTTCATCAGTGAATGCCTTCATCAGTGGTTTCTGGAAGTCTTTTCTATATTGAGATTCTACAAGCTTGATATTTGTAGTTATTAATATATGTGTACAGCAATGAAATAGAAAAGCAATCCAATAGTTTATTCTTGCTAAATTCTCACACACTTTTTTGTCTTTTTTTTTTGCTTGTGGTGTACTACGCCTAATTAGAATCATTCAGTTCTTGCTCATTATTTGCTGACCTTAACATAAAATTAATTGGGTTTTTTTTAAGACTAAAATTGGATTTTGAAGGCAAAACCGGTTTTAGCACTTGGGCTGATAAAGTTTCCAAGTAGTAGTAGACTTGTAGCTGGCTCAAAACTGTGTTATATATATCATAATTAACTAAAATACGTACAAATTTTGTGCTTTACTTGCATTACTTTAAATGTTTCTCGTTTGTGTTGCCATGTTTCTTCTTAACTTGTTCATAATATTTTTTTATAGCTTTAGGAGGAAGGTGAGGAAGGAAAGGATTGTGCTACACCTTGAGATCAAAGCTTCAACTCCCTCTTCATTCTCAGCCACAAAATACAGTTTACTAGGTACATTGTTTTTCCACATTTACATGACAGACAGAGTAGAGTACTTTTTGGATATTTCTTTCTCTCTTTTTTTGGCTTCTTAATTTCTTTCTTGTGTTCTTGACTTCTTTCTATTTTTTTGAAATATGATAGTACTGCTCATGGCAATCAGAGATTACAGTTGAAGCTTAGTGTTGGAGTTCATCGGTACGTATGAATTTTTTTTTTTTGAGAAATATCTTTGTAAATGTGCAAGTTGTAATGTGAACTATTTTGTTGTTTGTTAGTAGAGAGCTGAGCTCAATAGGTGTGATCTCGCCTGAGATGCGGGATGCTGGTTGTGTGCTGGTAGTTTAGAAATGATGCATGTGTTTGTGAATTATTTTGTTGTTTGTTAGTGGAGAGCTGAGCTCAATAGGTGTGATCCTGCCTGAGATGCGGGATGCTGGATTCTGTGTTGGTAGTTTAGAAACGATGCATGTGTTTGTGAATTGTTTTGTTGTTTGTTAGTAGAGAGCTGAGATCAGTAGGTTTGATCCTGTTAATATATTATTGTTTCTATTTATTTGATGTCGCATATATAGTTATTTTTGTCAAAAAAATGGGAAATGTTCAAATCACAAGGTTTATTGTAACACTCTCATTTTTATATAGTTTTTATTGACTTTTAATCTGCTTTAAATTAATTAAAATTATTTAATTAATGAATTTTAGATCTTGGGGGTGAGAATAAGGATATTAACATCTTAGATTTATTTTAGAAGAGTCAAGAGTAGCAAAATTTTCAAAATCGAGCTTTTGCGGGAACCGCATTCCCTCTTGATGCAGGGATAGGGTCTAGTATTTTTCTAGAGGTTATTTTTACTCCAAAATAAAATTTTAACGAACCAAAAGTTATTGTTATAATATTTCTGATTTTTAGAAATTTTTCTGGAAATTTTTCAGAAAAACTTTATTTTAACCTCGTTTGGAGCTTTACGGGTAAATCGGGCACAACCGGGACATGAAAAATAGTCAAAAAATTTAATTTTGGGTTTCTAAATTTTTCTATGACATATTCAAATCATAAAATTCATTTCTCATGATTTTACCCATTTTAGAAAAATATTTATCTAAAAAGGGATTCAAAAACTACGCGTTTTTACTACTTCAAACTACCGATTAAACCCTAACTTGATGGAACATAATCCCACCAATTTTTTGGTGTCTTGGGTGAAATTCTTGTCCAAAAATATGGTCATGAAAATATCCCAAAGTCAAGTATGAGTCAAATGCTTATTATTTATTTTTTTTTCAAATTAAATGATGGAGTAGGTGACCAAACTCAATCAAAACCCATACCTCCCCATTCCTTGTGTGCTTGGCCGTGTGCTTCTAGGTGGAAAGGAGGAGAGAAGTTTCATTTTTCAACTTCATCTTCTTCCTTGGATCAAAGAAAACACCATTTTCTCTCATATTCCAAGCTTTACTCCATAACCAAAAGCTTGAGTTTTATTGAGTTTTTGGCTATTCAAGCTTCTTAAAAAAGGTTTGGATCATCATTCTAATCCATAATCTCTTTTCATTTTTTCATTTCCACCACTTTCATTTTTCTATGAATCTTGTGTTTTCCATTTTTCTAAAGGAGAGCTTTTTCTTAGTTTAGGTTCAAACCCTTGGAACCTACAAGCTTGAAAACCCTTCTTGAGCCCTTCTTGAGCTCTTTTCCTTTAAGCCTTGAGTAAGTATTTTTCCACTCAAGATTTCTATACTTTGGGGTTTGTCTATTTTCATAAAACTTATATTTTTATGGTTATGTGTTTTATATATTTTGAAAAAGGGTATTTTGTAAGTGTTGGAACATCAAGGTGGTGAGAAGATCTCTTGGTGTTGGTGTTGGTGGCTTGTTGGCAAGAAGACCTCTTGGTGATCTTTCTTTAAGTGCTTCAAGAGGTAAGGGGATTTTCTCAATAAGTTGGGAAGGTTGTATATGTGGAGGATTGTGTGTTTTGTTCTTGATGAGAAACTCAAAGACTTGAGTTTTTCTTATTGGGTGTTGAATGAATTATCATTCTCTTAGTAAAATATATTTTTACCTATATATGATTAGAGTTTTAAATATATGATTTTGGTTGATGAAATGGGATTTTTGAAATTTTAAATGTCTCTTGAAAAATATATTATGATTTGAAGTGGCTTATGCCAAATGCTTTATTTGGTATTCTTGATGTATTTAAAATGTTAAAAATGATTACCTTGAGTGCATGTGTGTTTCATGATTTGGGATTTGTATTCTTGATGTATTGATTGTATTTGGTTCTTGGGTGATTTGTGTGTTTTGATTATGATGTTGGATTGTAATATTTAAAGTAGTTAAAGCTTATTTATTATGATTGTTGTTGTTGTGATTGGTGATTGGATTAAAAGAGGACTAATATTATGTACCCAAACATATGGAAAAGGATTAAAGGACTTGAAGAAGAAGTTTTCCCAAATGAAAAACAAGATTTAATTAATTAGAGTTCAAGTCCACACTTGTTTAGGTATGTTCACTTAATTTTGAAATTAAGTCTCCAACGGACTTTTTCCAAACTTTACTTTTCAAAAAGCCCTAATTAAGTCATGGAATTAATGAATAAGAGGAAAAAGGGAATTTTCAAATTTTAAGGGGTCAAAATGAAAATTGGATGCACTTTGGGGCCAAAACATAATTTTTGGAAGTTTTGAGCTTAAAAATGAAATCTGGATATTTTGGGCCAAAAATATAATTTTTCAAAAACTCAGGGACCAAAACGCAAAACCGAATATTTCTGAGCCAGAGTGTGATTCTCGTAAGTCTGGGGCTGGAAACGATAAAACTGGATAGTTTTGGGGTTAAATTCTAAATAGTTGGAAATAAATGAATTTAAGTAAAATTTTATCAAATGTGTACTTGAGTTTTTAATTAAAACTTTAAGTCAAACTTTTACAATGAAAATACTAAGTTTGGTTTTAATAAAAGCATTTAAGTTTTCGAATGACTTTCATAAAACTATTCTTGGTTTATATTCAAAAATGTTGATGAGGTATTTCATGAGCTAAGTATTTAAAGATTTTTGAGGCTTAAAAGCTAAAGAGAGATTTATAGAGGTGTTCTTTAAAACTTATGTTTTAAAACGATCTTAATCGAAAAGATTTACACGCTGTTGAGAGAGAGTCAACACGTAGCGAGTTGAAGATTCGAGGAGAAATAATGCTACATGGTGTTGGGAGAGAGCTAACACGCGACAATGAAAATCCTTAGTGAAGGATTGCATTATTTTCCTTGTATGTGTGTGAATTGTATTGTCATATGCATTTGAGATATTGGTTTTTGGCCATGTTGGCTTTATGCCATGATGAGAGTATACAATCCTATGTGAGGAATGTAAATAAGTATGGTCTGACTATAAGTCTTTGAGGGCATCCAGGTTGCGAAGTTCTCAATGGCCTTGAAAGGAATTCCCTTGTGCCGAGACGAGTCGTAATACCCAGCTTGGATGATCTTGACCAGGGCTGCCTTATTTATGATGTGGTGTACGACGTAGCACAATGGGGCTGTACCGAATAAATGACAAACGATGGCCGAGAGAGATGGTCAGTTTGCATTAATGTTAGGTATACGCTTCCGCCATATCGCTCTACTTAGTTGAGGAAGTCTCCATGGAGCAGTGCACCGGTGTATTAAAGAGATATTGAACTGACATGCATTATGCTAGAGTGCTATGTGTGTGTTTAACTGTGTGTTTAATTTGATGATGTGCTCCCTTTTGGTCTATGAATATCTTAGAGAAAGATTTGCAAAAGAGTAGCTATATATATTCTTGGAATGTATTATGTAGTATTTTCTTTTTCGTATACATCCTTTCAGTGGATTTCAACTTGTGCAAAGAAATTCACCCTTGCGTGTTTTTCTGTTATTTTATGTACATTACGCGTAGATGTCCACTTGGAGACCTCTGATAGCCCGAGTGAGGGAGTGCATCCGGCTTCGTGAGGCCGATGGTGGGGGATGGACTTACGATCCCATCTCCCAATGGGCCACTGTGTCTGGACACGTGGTTAGGACTAGAGGAGGGGTCTTGGGCCCTGAAGAGGTTTTGGAGAGGAACATGGTTTTGGACGTTTACATACGGTCGAGAGGATGCGCTACTGGCTGGGAGATGCACCCTTTGCACGCAGTATCACCTTAGAGAACCAGGAGGCCAGAGTTCCACCTACGACGCAGCCTAGGAGAGAGGCGAGGGAGGATCAGAGGCCTACACCTCAGCGGATAGCCGAATCGGTATCTAACTGTTGTCGTCTGATTCGTCGCACTCCAAGGATGAGTTCCCTGGAGAGGGCACGCTTACCAAGGATGGCTTCACCAGTGACACCAGTTCCATCACCCGAGACCGTGAGGCCGACACTTCCTGTTCCACACGTTGCGCCTTCTGGACGTCTTGTGCGCTATTCTTCTGACACTTCTGCTGGACCTTCGGGACACGTAGTTAGAGGGAAAAGGAAGGTTAGAGACGAGTCAGATCGTGCATTATTCGAGGTGTCTGAGGATGAGGAGGACCCCGAGGAGACGTCATCGTCTTAGGTCTCTAGGCGGGGACGTGTCTAGTGCTAGGTTGTAGGTTGTCTGTTAGCGACCAGCCTAGGTTTGGGGTATACATATTCAGTGTCTTGTATTTGACACACCCTTTGATTTATAGCTTTCCTAGGTTTAGCTTTCTCGCTTTATTTCCTGATGTCAGGTTGTTGTAGTTTGGCCACTCTATTGTGGTTTATAACTATACATTGCGAGCGCATGGTTTGTGTACTTTGACATGATGATGTACATATTTATGTATGATGTTTTTTTTCTTTCTGATTTTCTGAAAGGCTAAATGAGATGAGTGTAATCTTTTCGTAAAAGACTTTTAAAAAAAAAATTAGCCACCAAATTTGGTAACCTGAAATTGTGAAAGACTTATTTTATAAAGACAAACCAATTTTATTTATCTTTCGCATTAAGTTTTGTTTAGTTTTCATGTGACGTTCCTTGTGGGAAAAAGGGGTGTTATGTAACACTCTATTTTTTTTATATAGTTTTTATTGATATTTAATCAGTTTTAATTTAATTAAAATTATTTAATTAATGATTTTTGTGATTTTAAGATGTGAATAATAATATTCATATCTTAGGTTTATTTTTGAAGCGTTTAGAGTAGTAGAGTTCGCAAAATTGAGTTTTTGCGAGAATCACGTTCTCGCTTGATGCGAGAAGGGTTCAGTATTTATCTGGAGGTCATTTTTACTCCAAAATAATTTTTTAATGAACCAAAAGTTATTGTTATAATATTTGTGATTTTTAGAAATTTTCTGGAAATTTTTCAGAAAACTTTTATTTTACCCGCGTTTGGAGCTTTACGGGTCAACCGGGACATGAAAAATAGTCCAAAAATTTAGTGAACCAATATTACACGTGAATGTTTAAGAATTTAAAGTTAAAGAAAAAACTTGAGAATTAAAAGAGGAAATTCTTCTAAAAATTTATGGTGTTAAATAACAATATTACACGGTATTGGAAGAGAACCAATACCTGGCAAAGATAAAAGTCTTAAGGACAATAATATTACACGGTGTTGGGTGAAAGCTAACACGTGGCGACGAAAAAAAACCCTAAGACGAGGGACCGAATTGATTGTGGTTGCAAATATACTGTCATATGCATTTGAGATGTTGGCTTTTGCTAGGCTAGCATTTATTCTATGATGAGAGCACACAATCCTATGCGGGGATTGTCAATAAGTATGGTCTGACTATAAGTCTTTGAGGGCATCCAGGTTACGAAATTCTCAATGTCCTTGCGGTGAATCCCCTTGTGCCGAGAAGAGTAGTGTACCCGGCTTGGATGATCCTAACCGGCTGCCTTATTTGAGATGGGGTGTACGACGTAGCACAATGAGTCTGTACCGAATAAATGACAAACGATGGCCAAGAGTGAAGGTTAATTTGCATTAATGATAGGTATACGATTTCGCCACATCACTCTACTTAGTTGAGGAAAAGAAGTCTCCATGGAGCAGTGCACCGGTGTATGAAAAGAGATATTGAAGTGACATGCATTATGCTAGAATGCTATGTGTGTGCTTGACTGTGTGTTTACCTTGATGATGTGTCTCTTGTTGATGATTGAATATCTTAGCTAAAAGATTTGCGAAAGAGTAACTCTATATAAATATATTATTGGAATGTATTATGTAGTATTTTATTTTTCATATGCAACCTTTCAGTGGATTTCAACTTGTGCAAAGAAATTCACCCTTGCATGTTTTCCTGTATCTGTATGTACCTTACGCATAGATGAGGCCTTTGGTAGCCCGTGTGAGGGAGAGCTTCTGGCCTCTTGAGACCGAGTCCGAGGGAGGGGGATGGACTTATGATCCCATCTCCCAATGGGCCACAGTGTGTGGACACGTGGTCAAGACGAGAGGAGGGTTGTTGGAGCCCAGAGAGGTTTTGGAGCGTGACATGGTTCTGGACGCTTACATTCCTTTAGAGAGGATGCACAGCTGGCTGGTAGCCGCACCTGTGGAGCAACCGAGGAGAGAGATCAGGCGGAGGAGAGACCTTTACCATCACTGGTAACCAGATATGCTCGGGAGTATCATCGTATTTTTGTCGCACGCGTCTCACTCCAAGGAAGAATACCTTGGCGCAGGATCGTCTACCGATGATGGCTTCATCAGTGAGACCAGCTTTACCACCAGAGACAGGGAGACCGACGCTCTCCGTTCCTTACGTCCCACCGTATGGACGTTTTGTGCAATGCTCTTCTGACACTTCTGCCGGACCGTCGGGACACGCAGAGAGGGGGAAGAGGAAGGTTCGAGATGAGCCAGAGCGGATATTCATTGAGATATCCGAGGAGGAGGAGGACCCAGAGGAGGATCCCGAGGAGACGTCATCGTCTTAGGTCGTAGTGGTGGGGGGTGTCTAGTGCTAGGTTATGGGTTGTCTGTTAGCGACCAGCCTAGATTTGGGATGTATTGCCACACTTTTTATTTATAGCTTTCCTAGGTTTAGATTTATCGCTTTATTTTCTTTGTATCAGGATGATGTATTTTGGCCACTATGTTGTGGTTCCAAACTATACTTGCGAGCGCAAGACTTGTATATATTGACATAATGATATATATATGTGTATGATGTCTCTTTTCTTCTGAGTTTCAAGATGGCTAAATGTGATGTGAGAAATCTTTTCATATAAGATTCTTTTTAAAAAAAATTAGCCACCAATTTTGGTAACCTTGATTTATGAAAGACGATTTTCCCCATTAAGTTTTTAGTTTTTCACGTAACGTTCCTTGTGGGAAAAAGGGACGTTACATTTGTGGTATCAAAGCCTGGTCGATGTCTTTTGGGAGTGTTTAGGTTATAGGCTTACTAAGTTTAAGTTGTGTGATCTCTGAGTAGCATTGTGTGACATTGTTTGTATTGTTTCCTTATGAAGCAATGTGTGAAATTGATTGCTTTATCGAATGGGTTTTGAATAGTGCGACTGATTGGTTCACTTGCAGAAACCCATGGCACGTCAGGGACGACCGATGAATCGTGTTGACGCCGAAGACCGTGATGATATGATGGAGAGGGCTATAGCGGCTATGACTAACATGGCGGCTTAGATGGCTCAACAGTCTGTTCGTGCTGAATAGAGGGATGTTTAGAGGCAACAGAGAGAGACGTTGAGGATCGATTGAGGGTTGAGAGGGCTGCTGAAGGCAAGAGGTTGGTCGACTTTCGACACCATAATCCGCCACAATTTCGTGGTGAGGCTGAGCTGGATAAAGCAGAACTGCGGATAGAGGAGATGGAAAAGATCTTTGAGATCTTACACTGTACGGCAGCCGAGAAGTTACAGTACGCGGTGTACCTACTATTGGGTGATGCAAAATACTGGTGGAAGGGAGTCCGACAACTCTTGGATGCTGGAAACCAAGAGGTGGCGTGGGAACTTTTCAAGGAGAAATTTCTTGAGAAGTACTTTCCACAAAGCGCGAGGTTCGAGAAGGAGCAAGAGTTTTTGCAACTGCAGCAACGAGACATGACTGTCGGGGAATCTGCGGCGAAGTTTGAGTCACTCACCAAGTATTTCCGATTCTTCCAAGTTCAACCGGACGAGGGTTGGAAGTGTGAGAGGTTTGAGGATGGATTGAGGTACGAGGTCCCTCAATCTGTGGCTTCGCTGGATATTCGTCAGTTTCCACTACTGGTGGAAAAATGTAGTAAGATGGAGAACTTGATGAAGGGAAGGATCAACAAAGGAAACGTGGGTGGACCATCTAGGTCATATCCACAAGGTCAGAAGGGGAAGCAGGCTCAACACAAGCCTTATTTCAAAAACCAGAAGAGCTAGCCGAACCGCAGTGTACCATTTTCTGCTAGTGGTACCAACAAGGGCTATCAGGGAGCGGGCGCTCCAATTGTATGTTATAACTGTGGAAAGCCCGGACACTTGTCCACAGCATGCAACCAGAAGGGGATGATATGCTTTAGCTGCGGGAAGATCGGACATGCAGCAAAGGATTGCCGGATGGGCAAACCAAAACCAGAGGTAAACACCGTCAAAGCCGGAAGGCCGACGACGAAAGGACGAGTTTACACCATGAGTGGTGTTGAGGCTTCACAATCAGAGGATCTCATACAAGGTACTTGTGACATAGCTGGAAATCCCTTAATTGTACTGTATGATTCGGGTGCTACCCATTCTTTCATATCTGAAAACTGTGTGAAACGACTGAAATTGCATGTGTCTTTGATGACTTTTGATCTTGTTGTTTCTATGCCTACTGCTAAAGCTGTGATTGCAAATTCTGTATGTCTAAAATGTTCTGTTGTTATTTCCAATAGAACATACCTTGTTGATTTGATATGTTTGCCTTTGACACAATTGGATGTGATTTTAGGCATGAATTGGTTATCTTCCAACCATATCCTTTTACTGTGCCAATAAATCTTTGATTTTCCCTAATGCTGAGAATTCTGGATTTTTGACTGCCAATCAAGTGAGAGCTTCTTTGAAAGAAGGAGCTCAGGGATACATGTTTTTATCCTTCCTGAAAGTCGAGGGAGAAGTTGTATTGAGCAACGTGCCCATCGTTAGAGACTTCTTGGAAGTATTTCTGGAGGATGTTCCAGGTTTACCACCTGTGAGGGACATAGAGTTTACCATAGACTTAGTACCTAGTACTGGTCCAATCTCTATTGCCCCGTATAGAATGTCGCCACCAGAGCTGGTTGAACTGAAGAAATAATTGGAAGATTTGCTATCCAAGCAATTCGTAAGATCAAGTGTATCGCCGTGGGGAGCTCCTGTTCTATTGGTGAAAAAGAATGACAGAACTTCTAGATTGTGTGTGGACTACCGTCAGTTGAACAAGGTGACGATCAAGAATAAATACCCATTGCCACGCATAGACGATTTGATGGATCAACTTCGCGGTGCAGCTGTATTTT
Organism: Glycyrrhiza uralensis; assembly: GCA_030159175.1. Taxonomy (NCBI): domain Eukaryota; kingdom Viridiplantae; phylum Streptophyta; class Magnoliopsida; order Fabales; family Fabaceae; genus Glycyrrhiza; species Glycyrrhiza uralensis. Next base: position 28,750,591 of record BRZY01000003.1, read on the forward strand.
CTAAGATTAACTTGAGAAGTGGCTATCACCAGATGAGGGTTAAGAGTGATGATATTCCTTAGACTGCTTTTAGGACTAGATATGGTCATTTTGAGTATCTTGTGATGCCGTTTGGAGTGACAAATGCACCGGCAATATTCATGGACTATATGAATAGGATCTTTAGACCTTTCTTGGATCGATTTGTAGTGGTGTTCATAGATGACATTTTGATTTACTCTAAGAGTCATGAGGAACACGAGGAACACCTAAGACAGGTATTGCAGATCCTGCGTGAGAAAAAGCTTTATGCAAAGTTGTCTAAGTGTGAATTTTGGTTAGAAAAAGTACAATTTCTAGGCCATGTGATTTCAAAAAAGGGTATAGTTGTAGACCCAGAAAAGGTAGAGGCAGTAATGTCATGGGAAAGACCCACAACGGTGACTGAGGTTCGTAGTTTTGTAGGGTTAGCAGGTTATTATCGAAGATTTATCGAAGGATTTTCGAAGATAGTAGCCCCAATGACACAACTCACTAGGAAAGATCATCCTTTTGTGTGGATTGATGAGTGTGAGTCAAGTTTCTTGAAGATGAAGGAACTAATGACGACCTCACCTATACTGATTTTGGCTAATCCTGAAGAACCTATGGAGGTTTACTGTGATGCTTCATACCAAGGACTTGGATGCGTGTTGATGCAAAATAGAAGAGTAGTGGCATACACATCCCGTCAGTTGAAAAATCACGAGAGAAACTATCCAACTCATGATATTGAGCTGGCAGCTGTAGTATTCGCTTTGAAGATTTGGAGGCATTATCTGTATGGATCAACGTTTAACGTCTTCAGCGATCATAAGAGTTTGAAATATCTGTTTGATCAGAAAGAGCTCAATATAAGACAGAGACGTTGGATGGAATTCCTGAAGGATTATGATTTTACCTTGATGTGTCATCCCGGAAAGGCAAATGTTGTGGCTGCTGCCTTGAGTCGGAAAACTGTTCATGTGTCTACCATGATGGTTAAGGAACTAGCATTGATTGAGGAGTTTAGAGATCTAGGCTTAAACATGGAGCGACACAAGGATAAGATTAGTCTAAGCATGATCAAAGTGTCGAGTGGATTAATTGATGGCATTAGTGAGCAACAAACAACCTATGAGAGTCTGAAAGAAAAGAGGGAGTTAATGGAACAAGGCAAAGTGGCAGAGTTTAGTTTAGGCAATGATGGAATTTTGAGATGCAAAGGAAGGATTTGTGTGCCAAACAATTCCAAAATGAGAAAGCTGATTCTCGATGAGGCACATAAGAGCAATTTGAGTATTCACCCTGGAGCCACGAAGATGTATCAAGATCTGAAGCAAAGATTCTGGCGGTCGGGGATGATGAAATAAGTTGCGGAGTATGTCGCAGCGTGCTTAACATGCCAAAAAGAAAAAGTGGAACGCCAACGACCTGCGGGCATGATGCAATCGTTGGATAACCCAGAATGGAAATGGGAGAGCATATCGATGGATTTCGTCTCTGGATTAGCAAGGACATCGAAAGGATTTGATGAGATCTGGGTAATTGTGAATAGACTGACAGAGTCATCACATTTTCTACCCATCAACATGAAGTATTCCCTTGATAAGCTTGCTCAGATGTATGTAAAGGAGATAATTAGGTTGCATGGAGTGCCATCTAGTATTATTTCTGATAGGGACCTAGGTTTACGTCCCGTTTTTGGCAAAGTTTGCAACAAGCCCTAGGAACTAAGCTAAGATTAAGTTCTGCTTATCATCCTCAGATGGATGGTCAGTCAGAGAGAACTATTGAATCCCTAGAGGATTTGTTGAGAGCATGCGTTTTGGATCATAGGGGAAGTTGGGACGATATTTTGTCATTGATAGAGTTCACCTATAATAATAGTTTTCATGCAAGCATAGGAATGACACCCTATGAGGCTTTGTATGGGAGAAAGTGCCAAACACCTTTGTGTTGGTACCAGGATGGGGAGAGTGCAATATTAGGACCTAAGTTTTTACAATAAACCACGGATAAGGTGAGACCAGTTCGAGAAAAGATGAGGACGGCACAAAGCAGACAAAAGAGCTACTCCGATAAGAGGAGATGACCTCTCGAGTTCCAAGAAGGCGATCATGTTTTTCTGAGAGTCACTCCGATGACTAGGGTCCTAAAGTCCAGAAAACTCACTCCTAAATTCATAGGACCATACCAAATTCTTCGTCGTATTGGTCCTGTTGCTTACCAAATAGCTTTACCGCCGAATCTTTCTAATCTTCACAATGTCTTTCATGTTTCACAACTGAGAAGATATATTCATGATCCGTCTCATGTAATCGAGTCTGATGTGGTACAATTAAGAGATAACCTGACTTATGAAACAAACCCTGTGTGAATCGATGATAGAAGAACCAAACAGCTCAGGGATAAACAAATCTCTTTATTCAAGGTTATTTGGAACGAAGTTACTGGAGATGCGACTTGGGAAGTGGAAGACAAGATCCGAGAACAGTACCCTGCGTCATTCTAGGTATGTAATTTCGAGGACGAAATTCTTTTTAGAGGGATAGAGTTGTAACACTCTGTTTTTTCATATAGCTTTTATTGATTTTTAATCAGTTTTAATTTAATTAAAATTATTTAATTAATTATTTTTGTGATTTTAATATGTGAATAATAATATTCATATCTTAGGTTTATTTTTGAAGGGTTTAGAGTAGTAGAGTTCGCAAAACTGAGTTTTTGTGAGAACTGCGTTCTCGCGTGATGCGGGAAGGATTCAGTATTTTTCTGGAGGACATTTTTACTGCAAAATAATTTTTTAACGAACCAAAAGTAGTTGTTATAATATTTGTGATTTTTAGAAATTTTTTTGGAAAATTTTTCAGAAAAACTTTACCCGCGTTTGGAGCTTTACGGGTAAACTGGGTGCAACCGGGACATGAAAAATAGTCCAAAAATTTAGTTTTGGATTTCTAAATTTTTCTATGATATATTCAAATCATAAAATTCAATTCTCATGATTTTACTCATTTTAGAAAAATATTTATCTAAAAAGGGATTCGAAAACAATGCGTTTTTACTACTTCGAACTACCGATTAAACCCTAACTTGATGGGATTTAATCCCACCAATTTTTCTGGTCAGCTGGGCGCATAAGGGGGCTGATCCCACTCTCAAACTATTCCAAAAGTCAAATGTTCAAATAGGGGTTGATTTTTGAATTTTTCAAAATTAGGTGAGAGAGGTACGACTCCCAACCACCAAAGCATGCAAGCCCATACCTCCCCCATGCCTTGCCTTGCTTCAGCTGAGTTTTCTGTGGGAGAAGGGAGAGAGAAAATTCATTTCAATCACTTCATCTTCTTCATGCTCTTGAAACTCCATTTTCCTCTCATTCCCAAGTTTTTTCATACACCAAAAAGACCAAGTTCTATTGAGATTTTGCATAGTCAAGCTTCACAAAAAATGTATGGATCATCATTCTAATCCATAAACTTCTTTCATTTTTTCATTTTCACCACTTTCATGTTTTCATGAAAGATTGAGTTGTTCTCTTTACTAAAAGAGATCTTTTTCTTGGTTTAGGTTCACTCCATTGGAACGTACAAGCTTGAAAACCACCTTGGATCCATTTGTCTTCAAGATTTGAGTAAGTATTCATCTACTCAAATTTCTACTCTTTAGGGTTTGTTGGTTTTCATAAAACTCATATTTTTATGGTTTTATTTTGGTGTATTTTGTGAAAGGTAAATTTTTCTAAGTGTGGGAACATCAAGGCTTCAAGGAGGCCACTTGGTGTTGGTGAGGAGTGAAGGTGATTGTGGTGTTTTCCCATTTTCATTGTCTTCAAGAGGTAAGGGAATTTTCTCAATAAGTTGGGAAGGATGTGTATGTGTGCGGTTTATGTTGTATGTGCATGAAAAACTCAAAGACTTGAGTTTTCATATTGGGTGTTTGAATGAAGTTTCATTCTCTTAGTAATATGTATTTTTACATGTATATGTATATGAGTAAAAATATGATTTTGGTTGAGGCATGATAATTTTTGATGAGCCTGTGTGTTGTTGGAAAAATCATATGTATGCTTTGGGGTGATTTTGGATGCCTAAGTGTGTGCTTGGTGAAGTATGCTTGATGCTATGTTCATGATGTATGTTGATATGTTATGAATGAGTACTTTGAGTGTGTGTTTGATTTATGACTTGGTTGTGTTATTGCCTAACTGACGTATATTGATTTATGTGTATTTCATATACTTTGATTGGGATTGGATTGAAAAGATTTGATTAAGTGTGAGAAGAATCTTAAAAGCTTTAATGAAAAAGTTTTCAAAAATTGAAATCAAATGAATCAATTGGAATTCAAGTTAACACTTAATTAGATAAATTTTCATCAAGTTTCTAATCCTAAGTCATAAATCAATTCCATACTTAATCCTTTTTATCCATAAAACTTTAAGTGAGTTAGAAAATTAATTAATGTGGGAGAAAAATCAAATTTTGAATTTTTAGGGGCCAAAAACCAAAACTGGATTTTTTTTGGTCAAAAATGCAAATTCTTGAATTTTGGGCAGAAACACGAAGTCTGGAGACTTTTGGGCCAAAAATATAATTTACAAAATTTTGAGGCAGAAACGCGAAGTCTGAAGACTTTTGGGCCAAAAATATAATTTACAAAAGTTTGGGGCAGAAACGCGAAGTCTGGGTACCTATGGGCCAGAATTGTAATTTACGAAAGTCTTTGGGTAGAAAACATAAAGTCTGGGCATTTTGGGCCAGAAACCTAATTTTTTAGAAAATTGGGGGCGAACTACGAAACTGAACTTCTTAGGGGGTCAGAATTGCAAATACTTAAAGTGAAGGATTTTAAGTAAAATTATCAAAGAATTTAATTAAGTTTTTAATTAAATCTTTTTATGATAAATAAGTGGGAAGAAAATTAATAAAGTGGGTTATAAATAAGAGGGAATTCTTTTATAAACAAGTGAAGGTTTAAGAATTTAAAGTTAAAGAAAAAATTTAAGAATTCAAAGAGGAAATTCTTCTAAAAACTTATGGTATTAAATAACAATATTACACGATATTGGAAGAGAACCAATACGTGGCGAAGATAAAAGTCTTAAGGACAATAACATTACACGGTATTGGAAGAGAACCAATACCTGGCAAAGATAAAGTCTTAATGACAATAATATTACACGGTGTTGAATGAAAGCTAACACGTGGCGACGAAAAAAAACCCTAAGACGGGGACCGAATTGATTGTGGTTGCAAATATATCGTCATATTCATTTGAGATATTGGCTTTTGTCAGGCTAGCATTTATTGCTATGACGAGAGCACACAATCCTATGCGGGGATTGTAAATAAGTATGGTCTGACTATAAGTCTTTGAGGGTATCCAGGTTACGAAATTCTCAATGGCCTTGCGGTGAATCCTCTTGTGCCGAGAAGAGTAGTGTATCCAGCTTGGATGATCCTGACCGGCTGCCTTATTTGAGATGGGGTGTACGACGTAGCACAATGGGTATGTACTGAATAAATCACAAACGATGGCCAAGAGTGAAGGTCAGTTTGCATTAATGATAGGTATGCGATTCCGCCACATCGCTCTACTTAGTTGAGGAAGAGAAATCTCCATGGAGCAGTGCACCGGTGTATGAAAAGAGATATTGAAGTGACATGCATTATGTTAGAATGCTATGTGTGTGCTTGACTCTATGTTTACCTTGATGATGTGTCTCTTGTTGATGATTGAATATCTTAGCTAAAAGATTTGCGAAAGAGTAACTCTATATAAATATATTATTGGAATGTATTATGTAGTATTTTATTTTTCATATGCAACCTTTCAGTGGATTTCAACTTGTGCAAAGAAATTCACCCTTGCATGTTTTTCTGTATCTGTATGTACCTTACACGTAGATGAGGCCTTTGGTAGCCCGTGTGAGGGAGAGCTTCCGCCCTCTTGAGACCGAGTCCGAGGGAGGGGGATGGACTTATGATCCCATCTCCCAATAGGCCACAGTGTGTGGACACGTGGTCAGGACGAGAGGTGGGGTGCTGGACCCCGAAGAGGTTTTGGAGCGTGACATTGTTCTGGACGCTTACATTCCTTTGGAGAGGATGCGCAGCTGGCTGGCAGCCGCACCCGAGGCACCCGTGGAGCAGCCGAGGAGAGAGACTCATGAGGAGGAGAGACCTTTACCCTCACGGGTAACCGGATCTGCTCGGCAGTATCGTCGTATGTTTTGTCGCACGCGTCTCACTCCAAGGAAGAATACCTTGGCGCAGGATCGTCTACCGAGGATGGTTCCATCAGTGACACCAGCTTCACCACTAGAGACAGGGAGACTGACGCTCTCCGTTCCTTACGTCCCACCGTATGGACGTTTCGTGCGTTGCTCTTCTAACACTTCTGCCGGACCGTCGGGAGACGCAAAGAGGCGGAAGAGGAAGGCTCGAGATGAGCTAGACTGGGTATTCATTGAGATATCCGAGGAGGAGGAGGACCCGGAGGAGGATCTTGAGGAGGACCCCGATGAGACGTCATCGTCTTAGGTCGTAGTGGTGGGGGGTGTCTAGTGCTAGGTTGTGGGTTGTCTGTTAGTGACCAGCTTAGGTTTGGGATGTACATGTTCAGTGTTGTGTATTTGCCATACTTTTTGATTTACAGCTTTCCTATGTTTAGATTTATTGCTTTATTTTCTTTGTATCAGGATGATGTATTTTGGCCACTATGTTGTGGTTACAAACTATACTTGCGAGCGCAAGACTCGTGTATATTGACATGATGATATATATATGTGTATGATGTCTCTTTTCTTCTGAGTTTCAGGATAGCTAAATGTGATGTGAGAAATCTTTTCGTATAAGATTCTTTTAAAAAAAAAATTAGCCACCAATTTTGGTAACCTTGATTTATGAAAGACGATTTTCCGCATTAAGTTTTTAGTTTTTCACGTGACGTTCCTTGTGGGAAAAAAGGGGCGTTACACGTTACAGTTATGCTGTCGAATTTTTTCCAATCAGGGTGGCTAAGTGATTAATCTTTGCCTTGTAGAAAATGGATCGTAGCTGGATGTATAACCGGCTAAATCCTTGTAGGATAGGACTGAAACAAGTTTTATTGATGGGGTTCACGAGTTAATTAGGAAAGCTAAGAAACAACCCTACTATTTGTCCAAGGGAGGGGTTAGGTGTCCTTGTTCAAAGTGTAAGTGTATGGCGATTTTGACTAAGGGTGAAGTGAAAGAGCACCTATATAGGTTTGGATTCCAGCCAAACTATTGGATCTGGTCTATGCATGGAGAGGTTGAGGTCCTAAATAACGATTTAGGGGAAGAGTCAAACAGTAGTCGGTTTGTTGATACTGAAGATCATTTTGAAGCAATGCATAAAATGGTGCATGATGCATGTTTTGTCCCATTTTATGGAGGCCCTAATGTTAGAGGTAATGTGGGAGATGAGTCAATATTCAATGAGGAAGAGTTGCCAAATCCAGAAGCTTAGCGTTTCTATGATATGTTGATTTCTGCTAACGACCCCATTTACAATGGAGCCACCAAATCCAAGTTGAATATATCTGTTAAGCTCTTGGCTACTAGATCTAACTGGCATGTTCACCAAAAGTGAATAGACTATTTTGTGCAGATGCTTGTTGATGTAGCTCCATCAAAACATTCTTTGCCTGGAAGTTACTACAAAGTAGCGAGGTTGGTGTCTAAGTTGGGGTTGAAGGCCAGGAAGATTGATTGTTGTGTGAATGGATGCATGCTATACTACAAAGAAGATAGCAATTTATCTGAGTGTAAGTTTTGTCAAGTTGCAAGGTATGTTCCTCGAAGAAGTGGAATGGCAAGGTACAAAGATGTCCCAGTTAAGAGAATGTTCTATTTTCCTATCATTCCTAGGTTACAAAGAATGTATGCTTCAAAAGAAACTGCTTTTGAAATGAGGTAGCATTATAAAAATAGAAATGATTCGAATGTTCTGTGTCATCCCTTCGATGGGAAAGCATGGAAACACTTTGACGATGTTTATCCTGATTTTTCCTCTGAGCCAGGAAATGTAAGACTGGGTTTATGTGCTGGTGGGTTTACACCTTACATTCAAGCATCTTCCTCTCCATACTCATGTTGGCCAGTAATAGTCACACCTAATAATCTTCTCCCTAAAATGTGCATGACCAAACCTTACATGTTTTTTACTTGTCTTATTCCTAGTCTATCTGATCCGACAGTAAAGATAGATGTATACTTGCAGCCTTTGATTGATGATTTGCAATTATTGTAGAGCCATGGTGTTTTGACTTACGATATCTCCACAAAGCAAAATTTTCTCATGAGAGCGTACTTAATGTGGACAATCAATGATTTTTCAGCGTATGGGATGTTATCTGGATGGGGAACACTAGGTAAGTTGGCATGCCCTTATTGTATGGAGGACACAAAAGCTTTCACCCTGAAATTTGGTGAAAAAAATTTGTAGCTTGACTGTCATCGCCAGTTCTTGCCAGCTGATCATTCTTTTAGAAGAAGCAAAAGGAGATTTAGAAGAAATAGGGACGAGAAGGATGGTCTGCCTTACACGTTGACAGTGCAACAACTGTGGGAATTTGTTTGTGATTTTCCAAAGGTCACTGACGGTTGTGGTAGTAGATTGCCAGGATATAGACAGATTCATAATTGGACTAAACGAAGTATATTTTGGGATCTTCCATATTGGAAGGACAATTTGTTAAGGTGTAACGTCCGTAATTTTTAACTCTGTTTTTAATTATATTTTATATGGGTGATATGTGATTTGCATATATTAGATTTATTTTAGAAAGATAAAATTTTATAGATAAAGTTTCTTGACGTTAGAAATCAGTAGTTTGAATCAAACGTTGAGTGACAGACAGAATTCTGTTTATCGTAAAGAGACGGAATGATGACTTTGTGAAGTAGAAACCCTAGATTGAGGCTAAGAAAAAGATTTGAAGGTACAAATAGTGATTTTATAATATTTGAACATTTTAGAAATTTATTTGGGAATTTTCTGAAGAGCAGATAAATATGTTACCGTTTTGGTCCTGTAGTTTGATTAGGTTGAACTGTGAGTTGGTTTGGAGACCAAATCAAGTTGAGAATTAATTTTGGAGGAGTCAAATGATGTTTTATATTATTCTAGAATTTTAGAAATTATTTTGAGAATTTTTAGAATACCAGATTAAGAATTGCAGTTTTGGTCCCTGTAGACTGAGAACAGGGTAAACGGGAGAACAGATAAAGGCCAGAAGCTTAGGAAATGATCCAAAATCAACCAAAAGAGTAACCAATAATGTTTTTACAATATTTGTGGTTTTTAGAAATTTTCTGGGATTTTTCTGAGAAAGTTCATTTTTACCCTAATTTACGGGTTACGGTAAAAACTGAAAAGTTACCGTAATACTTCTAAGCTTAATTTCTATGAACCAAGACCTTTGTGGCATCTTATTTTCATAGCTTAGGACTTATTATAAGGTTCATGAGAGTTTTTACCCCAATAGGTTAAGTTTGGACAATTTTTACTATGAAATACAAAAGTTACCACACTTAATTACCTTGGAGACTTACCATTTACCATGGTTAAGGTGAAAAATTATTTTACCCAACCCCAAGACCCAGCTGCAGCGCCCAGTCCAGATTGGTGAAGAAGAGTGTGGAGTTTTCTTAATATTCATGACTCATAGTTGTTAGCCAATAGGATTAGTCCAAGTGATTAACCATGGTTAAGACTCTAGTTAAGTGTTATCATGACTTAGGAAAAATCTTGGATTGTGGGAGAAGAGGGCTGCACGAAATTTTCAGGGAGAGGAGGAGGAGGAGAGCTCTTGTTTCATACTTTCCATTTGCTAGACACCATAATCAATCCTTCCACTTTTCTCTCTAAGTTTCACTCAAAATAATCAAATTTTCTCAAGCTTTGCTCTTGATTTTGGGATCTTCAAGCTACCAAGGGAGAAAGCAAGAAGAAGAAGAAGAAGAGGAAGGGCTAGAGAGGTTAGGGTTCTCTTATGCAAGTTAGAGGAAGGAGGTAAGGGGAAAGTTTCTTATACATGATTTTTAAAGCTTAGTGGACATCTTAGTGCCATGCTTGTGTTGGTTTGATTTAGATGATGTTAAAATTGTCTTAGGGTTCATGTTGATTGATAAGCCATGTAGCTTGTGTTCTTATAATTGTATATGATCCTTGAGTGATGATTATGCCATGTATATGATTTCTTTTGAGTGGCTTGATTATGAAAACCTTGCTTGATGATGGTTTGGCATGATTATAACCTTGAGATGCATAAGGGTTAGTGACTCTTGTCTATGGAAAACTTAACTATGTTGTGGGAGATGAGTTTGCTCTAACTTGGATGCATGATGATTCTTGTGCTATGCTTGTGTTGAGTTGATTGAGTGATTGTTGTGGTGAATATGTTTTTCATTCTTGGCATGATGAAGATGGTAATTGCATGATAATAAGCTTGATGTGGGAAGGTGATTCTAATTCATTGCCTTGATGCTTGAGTTCATGGCTTGATAATGAATGATTGTGGCTTGTGGTTTATTCAAGGATAGTAAACTTGGCTCATTTTTGCTTATTTAGTCATAGCAATGTGAAGAAAAGATTGGTTTGGGTTAGGTTTTGGAAAAATGGCAAATCTGCCATACCCTGGGTGTGGTTATTTTCGTAGTGGGGAGAGGCTGGAAAACAGGGGACAGCTCTGTTCATACCGCGGATGTGAAAACTCTCGCGCCTGTGAACAGTTCTGGACCCAACATTTTTGATAAATTATATTTTTGCGAAAATCATTCTTTTTCCAAATTTTTCTCATGAAGATGATTTAGAGAAAAATGACATTTTAAATATAAAGATTGGTAAGCATTTTGGTTAATTGATTTTAGAAATTAAACAATGATTTTGGAAAAATGCATTTTTTGTTAAAAAGGTGAAGAATTAATAAGTGTGGGAATGAAAGAGGAGAAAGCCATGTTGGTGGAGAATTATGCACAAAGAGATGAGAACATCATAGCCAAGAGGAGGTTATGTGTGATGCCAAAAGAGATGAATATTACATAACCAAGAGAGAAGGTTATGTGTGATTGTTACAAGTGGTAACATAGTGATGTGTATGTGATAATTACAAGAGAAACCAAAGTGAAAGTAATTGATTGTGATTGATTGCGTGTATATGCAATATGTAGTGGCATTTGCATAAAGAAAAAGAGATTTTCTTGGCTTTGCCAAGTGGTCATACCTAGAGAGGGTTGTGACGTGAGCTACAACCCAGAGAGGGGTTGAAAATAGGTATGGTTGGGCTACAATTGCCTACTGGGATTATCCAGGTTTCGAAAAATCTCAATGGCCGCGTGGTGACTCCCAGCGAGCCGAGATCGAGTAGAGCACCCGGCTTGGATAAATCTAACTAACTGGCCTATTTATGATATGGTGTCACAGAGTGAAATTATATAATTGTCTTGGACTTTACGGTTTTGTTTAGCCTTGAACAAGTGTGACTTAAACATGGCTTTCCTGAATACTGTCTTGGACTTTACTGGAGGTTTAGCCTTGAATAGTATGTTAAGGACTGACTGTGGCCTATCGCTCAAAGGTGATGAGAAAGAGAAAAGTCTCCATGGAGCATTACACCGGTGTTAAGAGGGAAATAGTAGTGTCATGCATTTAAAATATATTCTTGTGATGATGTATTGTTTGATGCTGAGATTCGTGCTGTGACTATGATTGCCTTTATCCCTCGTGTATATGTGAATATCTCTTTAGCCAAAAAACTATATACTTTAGTGCTGAGAAAAGGCAAGTGGTAGAGAAATGTGTCATGCTAATATATGTTGATGAAGATGTTTTATGTACTGCACCTGTTGTCTCTATGCTTTATTATCTGTGTATGAGGATTTTTCACCATTGCCTATATGTTTTGTGGTCTTTGGAACATGATTCATATAGATGGACTGCCCGCCGGATGGGCTGATCAAAGTTCGTAGACTGAGTTTGCTGGTCAGAGGGACCAAGGGCGAGGGGTGGAGAGTGAACCCCGAAACCTAATGAGGCACAGACTCAGGGTATGTGTTTTCTTTAGATACATTTGCAGAAGGATCTCACCAGTGGATAGTGGAAAATATGATATTATATGTAAAGATGCCTAACCGAGAGCTTTGGGATTCTTGGAGGGTGAAAGGGAGACACTATTGTAGATGGAGAAAGACAGCTCGTAAGAGGATGATGCGTCGTTCTCATCTAGTTCGAGTTTCATCAGAAGCAAAAGTGCTTACTGAGTGGACACCTACGATGTGGGCTGATGGACCCATTCCAACTATGCCAGTTTCTTTTGCGAGGATCGGTGGAGGGCCGATGCCTTTTCCTCCTACCATCATACCATCTTGGAGAGGACGAGCTCGCCAGTGGTCAATGACAGTAAAGAAAAAGGGAAGCAGATAGAGGAGGATAAGAGTGATTCTTCAGAGGAGTCTGTGGACAATGTTTAAGTCTGGACATAGGCTTTTGAGTTATTTTGTCTTGTTTTGTAAACTGACTCTATACCGGTTGGACTCATATCTAGAGACATTTTGGATGACTGTACTATATATTATATGACCTTACTAGATGTTCAATTTGATGTACTAATAAAATATTGGACCAACATTATTTTATACGAGGTATGTTACATATTCAGATGACGTTATCTCGGTTTTCAGTTAAATGTTTCGATTTAAATAAGTTTTGAAATCTCAACGAGATAGGTGAGGGTTTCAAGGTAAGATGAGTCTTTGGCATAAAAAAAAATTTATACTCGTTTTCGAAAGTTTAGAACTATTAATAGAGATTTTCGGAAATAAAATAAATACTTCTTTCGATTAAAGGTTACTTATGTTGTAATATCCTTTTATGAGAAAGGGTGTTGCATAAGGCACAACCTCGATGTCATGCACATAGAGAAGAACTTCTTTGACAACGTCTTCAACACTGTCATGAATGTTACAGGAAAAACAAAAGACAATGAAAAGGCAAGAAAAGATATTTCTGTATTTTGTGCACATGGGGAATTGGAGATGCAATCATTAGGAAACAGAAAGTTGGGAAAGCCAAAGGAAAAATACACTTTGACATCAGAACATGCAAAGTTAGTGTGTAAATGGATCAAAGAACTGAAAATGTCATATGGTTATGCTTCAAACTTGGCTAGGTCTGCCGATGTCCAGAAGGGCAAAACGCATGGGATGAAAAATCATGACTGTAACACCCCTTTCCCAGGAGGCATTACACTTTGTAACTGAACCTCTAATGCGAAAATTAAAATCTTTCTTCTAATTCTTCTTTCGGAAAAATGCTATCAAAATCTTATTTAATTTTCACAAAATAATTTTTCCGGTCATTTTTTTTCTTTTAAAAGAAATACTTATGTAAATGAACACCGATCAGAAAATAGCATAAGAAATAAAAATTCATTCATTTATAATAGAACATACCATACATAACAAATCTCTTTCCCAAATTAGTACTGACTCTATGCTGGTCAAACACTAAAATCTTTTGCAAAATGCTCAAGTAAGAAAACCCCAACAAAACTAGGGCTCGCATGTCCTTTTATTTGGTTGACAATTCTTCAATGCACGTCTCATTCTTCAAGTCCTGACTAGTCCACTCAGCTAGTAATCAATCTATATGAATCATGTTCCGAAGAGCACAAAACATATAGGCAAGGGTGAGTTTCTCCCCAAAAGTTACAATCATGAAATATGCATAGTAAAAGAAAATATTACTTACTATACTTCAAAAATAAGCAGATATCGTTTGAAAACTTTTCCTAAGTTAACAAATCTATCAAACACATCGCCAAGAAAATCATACATAGGCAATTAAAACCAAACCATACTCTCTTCACAATTCGCCAAGCTGGGTTGCATAATCCTCCAAGCTGGATTGTAGCCCAGTTTGACAAAGACAATCACTAAATACAAATGACCTCTATATTTATTGTACAATCCTCCAAGCTAGATCGTAGTAATGACATCTATATTTATTGCATGTTTGGATAAGCTTGTATAGAAGGGCTTATAAGAGTAGAGCTTCTCTAGAAGTCCTAATTTGAAAAATCACTCCTAGAGAAGTTAAAATTGTGTTTGGATGAAATAAGTTAAAGAGCTTATAGGAGAAGGCCTTATCTAGTAGTGGTGTTTGGATGAAATTATAAAAGAGCTTTTATATGATTAAATTACTAAAAAGGACATGTTTTAAAATTGAATTATTTAAATACCATTAAAATTTAAAAAAATAATTTTTTTGGCTCTTTTTATTGTCAAAAAAAATGTCTCAAGCTATCTTATAAATGATTTTTTTCTTTATATATTTTTCTTGAACTTCTTGGTAAAAAAATATTGGTATAATTATTTTATAAAGATAAAATTTAATTAAAAAATTATCATTATTATCATATAAAAAATGTAATTGTTTGCTCTCCTTTATTAATGATTTGTTCATTAAAAAATAAAATTGGCCATATATTATTTTTCGAAATTGTAATCACTCGGCTGTAAAAAAAATTATAATAACTATGATTTGACCTGTGTAACAATAATTTTTAATACAAAATGTCATTAACCTTAAAATAGTATCATTAATATAATCAATAGTAACTATGATTTGTCCAAATGATCCAAATCACAAACATTTAACAATCTCATCTGATAAAAACACAAAAAGGTATCCAAGTATTGTAATTAATTTCAACAAAACATATAAAAACTAAACACGTGTAGGAAGTATATTTTTAATGAAATCTCTAACTTGTTTCATTTGTAAAGTACTTTGAGCACTAGGTTCCTCCCATGTGGTAGTGCTAGAGCCAGCTTCATTTTCCTCTTCATTATCACCATCTTCATATTCACAATTTTCATTAAATGAATCAAACTCTTCATCATTTCTATCATTTCTTCTAATAAAGTTATGTAAAGTCATGCATGCAGCAATGACTTGGTTTTGTCTTCAAAGCAAAAGGAGGCATATTACCCAATATCTTCCATCTTGCTTTGCAACAACCAATTGCACGTTCAATTGTACTTCTGAGACTAGAATGGTAATAATTGAAAACTTCAACTCTCCCCCTTATTCTAGGCCCATTTCTAAATTGTGGCAGATGGTACCTATTTTTCTTGTATGGTCCTAGAAAACCCATAAAAGTAGGGTAGCTAGCATCAACAAGATAATATTTACCTAAAAATAAAATATTATCAAATGTTAAGACACAAGTTTATAAAATGACACATATTTAAAATAGGCAAATGTTATATACCTTGAGGAGGATGTGGAAAATGCAATGCAGGCTTACGTAGAGCCTCCATAAATATCTTAGTATCATGTGCGGAACCCTCCCGTCCTGCCCAGATAAAGGTGAAACACATATTAAAGCCACAAACAACCATGACATTAGTGGTAGTATAACATTTCCGACCAATATAAGCTGCTTGGAGATGAGGAGGAACACAAACTTGTATATGAGTACCATCTATTGCACCAATGCAATCCCTGAAATACGGGTAATATCTACTATCATTCCTAATCTCATTAGGAATATCTCTAAATGACGAATCAATAGGTTTAACTATATCCTTTGCGAGCATACACACAGCTTCTAAGACACTATGAAAATGTCTAGATATTGTTTCACCTGAATGTTGAAATCTTTCCTCACAATTACAAACAGATCCCAGTTGACCCAGCATGTATAAAAACAAGCCAACTTGTTCATGAATTCCCACATTTCGAGTTGGCTTTAAGTTATGTTTGTTTTGCAATCTATCACATAATTCGAGGAACACGAATTTCTTCATTCTAAACATTTGATAACAACGCATTGGATGACCATTTAGAATTTCAGAAACCCATTGGCTGCCTATCAGACGTGAATCTCTACATGAACTTTTGACAACATATCTCAGAAAATAATTGGCAACAGTGGCTACAACCAGGTGGTGATCGAGGCGTGTAAGTCCTCGGCTCATCGTCTGAAGTCCTGTCATGTGCGGTAACAACCTCTATGCTGGGATGTGAAGATGGAGTCCTAAAAGCTGACCTCCGCATCCTCCCATAAAATCTTCCCCATCTACCATAGACACGCCTAGCTACTGGGTGCCTAGGGATGTACTCCGGCCCACTCTCTGAGTCAGTAGGCCCCTCTGTAATCTGCCTGAGTGGTAACTTCATAGAAAGTACCACCGGTTCCCTCCATTCCCTACAGTTACCATCAACAGTGCCATCAATGACACATATCCTGCCCACAAAGGTACCCCACTGAGTGATGTGATCTATCTCCCAGATCACATCTATACCCCCCAACGGGGTGATGCTAAGACGTCTCACTGGGCCCAATCCTGTCCGAGGATAACTCATCTACTCTACCACATACAAAACAACATGGAAAGTAGGCAGGGTGAAAAACTTACACAAGTTAAGAATGTTAGTTTCAAAAAGTATACATACAATACTTGTACAGTATATTTTTAGAGTCTTACCATCCAAATTACACTTAGGAATAAAACACTGTAAAACCAAGAAACAATCAAGAATAGATCACCAATCACAGAAGTAACGTCAATCACAGATAAACATCAATCACAGATAAATTGTCAATCACAGATAAAACATCAATCATAGATAAATTGTCAATCACAGATATATTTATGTATGATACTTCAATCTCTCTCATAATACACCGGTGTGCTGCTCCAAGGAGACTTTTCCCACCAAACTCCATTGAGCGATAGGCCTGCGACAAGTCTTAACAGAACAACAAGGTAATCCCCCTCAGACCCCCTGGCAGTCATTCCAAAATGCGCATTCACATCCATATCATGAAATAGGTCCGTCAGTCAGATTTATCCAAGCCGGGCATACGACTCGTCTCAACTCAAGGGTATTCACCATGCAAGGCTATTGAGACTTTCGAAACCTGGATAATCCCAGAAGGCAATTGTAGCCCAACGCAACTCTATTCTCAACCCTCTCTGGGTTGTACTGCTCAAAAAACCTGTATGCAAATGACACTAAAAAAATTTGCATAATATCACTTTGGTTTCTCTTGTAAAACCTTCTCTGTTTTACTGTATTAAATATCTTAATACAAAACCACATAGAATACTCTTATTCTATCACCACAGAAAATCTCTTAAAACTTAACCATTATATTACTCTTTTCGGCTGTACTCATTTATTTTAATAATAATTACACTGTGAGAGAGTCAAACGCGGTAAGGAACTTAACCAGAATAATATTAACGGGAATTATTACTTAAGTTCATTATTTTTGGGAAAGCCCTTTGGAAGCTGATCAAGTAATCTTCGCCACGTATATACAAACTTGCTAAGACAGGAAAAATAGCGCACCGGTATGGTTCCCAGGAAAGATCAGGTGAGCTTGTAGGCCCCTTCAAAGACCTTTTTCTTTCCTAGACAGATCCATACAAATGAACTACCTTCTCCCATCATTAGCCTATACATAAACAGTAAAAATCACAAGTTTTTATATATAACAGGGTCCCAAATCAGGAATTTCTTCTAAATAATTTAACAGTAGAGTTCACCGAGAACCCATTACTATTAATTTATTTTATCCAATCAACTTGTATATATATATTTTCGAAAAGAACATGGAAATGGAAGGAAAATACCGGTTTAGGAATTTTTAGCGTAGTTAGTCACTTGCTCTCGTCCCAATGGCGTAATAGAGATACGGCCCCTGAGCCCGACCGTATAAGTACACCGAAGATGTATTCTTACGCCTGACCAAAGCTCCCCATCCATATTCGTCAAAAGAACTACAGAGGTTCAATTTTACAATTTCTTAGATTTATTGATCATGGAGGCCTAGCCCACTGGGTGATCGAGCCTTTATCGATAAAATTTCGCCAGCGTAACGGTACAATTATTAGACTTTATAAATAAATTGGGCATTATAACTTTACTATTTGAAAAATCATATTTTAAAATAAAAATAAGGCATTGTATAATGTTAAAACAATTTTACAAATAAATAAAATTTATTTAAAGCATAAACACCCAAAACTTAAAAACTCAACAAAATAAAGATAAAACTAACTTGGAAAGAAATTCCCCATACCTTAGTCTTATGAAGATAGAAGAACAAGCTAAGAGCAACAAGAACAACACAAGAAAAACTTGATTAGAAAATAAAGGAAACTTAAAGGAAAACAAAGGAAAAGAAAAGAATTTTGGAGTGAATTTTGGGAGGAATTCTTCAAGTGAGTTTGTGATGAAAATGAAGAGCACCCCCCCTCTATTTATAGCCAAAATTTTGTGCAAGGGGGTGGGGTTAAGACCAACCATGGTTTGGTTTAATTTAACCATGATTTAATTAAAGAAAAATCAAAATTAATTATTTAAAATCCCATTGGCCGACTTCTATGACTCATACTCAACTAGGACCACTTAGACTTCCCACTTGCATGCTTGAGGCGGCCAGAATCAAGGCTGGGAGGGGAGGATGTGATTTTCCAAAAATACCCGTAGGGTTTGGATGAAAACAAGGGTATTTTGGTCTTTTCATAAATCAAAAATTGAAATAATTAGTTAAGAATGATGAGAACCAATGAGAATGCTAGAAAATGCCACAAGGAGTCCAAATAATTTCGTGGCACTCATCTTTGAAACTTATAGATAGTGCAAACTCTTCGGTTTTCATCGTTTCGCAGGTATAACCTCGAAAATGCAGAAAAATAGGGTTTTCAAAACTTACACAGAAATAATTTTAAAAATAATGAAATAAATAATTAAAAATAAAATATAAAATGGTTATGGACCTTTGTCACGAAAATTATACCTGTTTAATAAGGTTTTTGCGTTAAAACATCCCCGGGTAGCGTATTTTTTGGTATTTTTTGAAAGTTTTCCAAAAATTCCAGAAAAATCTAAAATAATAATAGAACCAACTTTTGTGAAGTAAGTTTATTTATTGAGTTGTTTTAACACACTCAAGCTATTTAAATCACTTTCCGTCATTAGACGTAAACCGTTTTCTGTAAAAAGACTCAATTTTGATTGAAAATCTACCGTTTCAGAAGTATTTCAGAATACGTGTATTTTATTACTAATTTTAAGCTAAAAATAAATCACACAATATTTTTGGAACAAAATTTCATATAAAACAGAAAACGCAAAGATACGGACGTTGGAATTAACCCTAACGGAAGCTGAAAATCAACCACTTTCAGAAGTATTCTTAAACATGCATATTTAAATACTATTTTTAAGCTAAAAATAAAACTCAAAATAATTTTATCACAAAAATTCAAATAAGATGGAAATAAACAGTTAGTCATAAAAGTGGATGTTACAACTCTTCCCCTCTAAGAATAATTTTGTCCTCGAAATTATGTACCTAGAACAACGCTGGGTATAACTCTCGCATATTATTCTCTAACTCCCATGTTGCATCCTCTGTAACATCATCCCAAATGACTTTGACTAAAGAAAGTTGTTTACCCCTGAGCTGTTTGATCCTTCGATCGACAATTTGCAGAGGGTATGTATCATAAGTCAAGTTCTCTTTTAACTGTACTATGTCTGACTCAATTATATGAGACGGGTTAGCAACATACTTCCTTACTTGTGAAACGTGAAAAACACTATGAAGGTTTGAAAGAAACGGGGGTAAGGCAATTTGGTAAGCTACAGGACCTATCCAGCGAAGAATTTGATAGGGTCCTAAGAATTTTGGAGTAAGTTTCTTACATCTTATGACTCTACCGACCCCAGTCATTGGAGTGACTCTCAGAAAAACGTGTTCACCTTCTTGAAATTCAAGAGATCTCCTCCGTTTGTCGGAGTAGCTCTTTTGCCTGATTTGTGCTGCTTTCATTCTTTCTCGGATTTGCCGTACTTGCGCATTAGTTTGCTGCAAAAACTCAGGTCCTACAGTTGTACTTACCCCTTCCTGGTACCAACACAAAGGTGTCTGACACTTTCTCCCATACAGAGCCTCAAAAGGTGCCATCCCTATACTGGAATGATAACTATTGTTATATGTGAACTCTATCAACGGTAGAATATCATCCCAGCTTCCTCTTTGATCTAACACACATGCCCTCAACAAGTCTTCTAATGACTGAATTGTTCTTTCTGTTTGACCATCCGTTTGAGGATGATAGGCAGAACTCAACCTTAACTTAGTCCGTAAGGCTTGTTGTAAACTCTGCCAAAACCTAGAAGTAAACCTAGGATCTCTATCAAAAACGATACTAGACGGTGCTCCATGTAGTCTAACAATCTCTCCCACATACAGCTGGGTTAGTTTCTCTAAAGTCCACTTCATACTAACAGGTAAGAAATGTGATGTTTTTGTTAGCCTATCAATAATCACCCAAATTCCATCACATCCCTTTGAAGTTCTTGGTAAACTTGTTACAAAATCCATTAATATACTTTCCCATTTCCATTCTGGGATGTCTAGAGACTGTAACATTCCTGCAGGTCTTTGGTGTTCTATCTTAGCCTTCTGACAGACAAGACATGCTGCTACATATTCCTCGACCTGTTTCTTCATTTCTGGCCACCAAAATCGTTGTTTTAGATCCTGATTCATCTTTGTGGCTCCAGGGTGAATACTCAACTTACTCTTATGCGCCTCATCTAAGATTAATTTCCTCATCTCCACATTATCAGGCACACAAATTCTATCCTTACACTTTAGAATTCCATCAACTCCTAGACTAAACTCTGGAACTTTCCCTTGCTTCAGCTGCTCTCGCTTCTCTATCAAATGTTCATCTGTTGCTTGCTGCTCCTTAATCTCACTCATCAGAGTGCTAGATATCTTAATCATATTCAAGCACATTCCCCCTTGATGCAAATCTACATTCAGATTCAGATCACGGAATCCTTCTATCAACTCTAACTCCTTGATCATCATGCTTGATATATGAATGGTCTTCCTACTCAGGGCATCAGCTACTACATTTGCTTTACCTGGATGGTACGTCAACGAAAAATCATAGTCCTTTAAAAATTCCATCCATCTTCTCTGTCTCATATTGAGTTCCTTCTGATCAAACAAATACTTCAAACTCTTATGATCACTGAAGACATTAAACGTAGATCCATACAGATAATGTCTCAAAATCTTCAAAGCAAATACTACCGCAGCTAATTCTAGATCATGAGTCGGATAATTCTTCTCATGAGGTTTTAATTGACGAGATACATTAGCTACAACCTTTCTGTGCTGCATCAACACACCCCCTAATCCCTGATATGAAGCATCACAGTACACCTCCATTGGTTCCTCCGGGTTTGGTAATACTAACACAGGTGATGTGGTCAACAACCTCTTAATCTTGGTAAAACTTTCTTCACACTCTTCAGTCCAAACAAACGGTTGATTCTTCCTAATCAATTGGGTTAACAGAGCTACTATCTTAGAAAATCCTTGAATAAACCTTCAATAATACCCTGCTAAACCTACAAAACTTCAAATCTCTGTTACCGTTGTTGGCCTTTCCCATGAAAGTATTACTTCTACTTTTGCAGGATCCACTGCAATTCCTTCTTCTAAAATCACATGACCTAGAAACTGTACTTTACTTAGCCAAAACTCACACTTTGACAGCTTAGCGTACAACTGTTTCTCCCTCAACACTTGCATCACCTGACGCAAATGCTGCTCATGTTCCTTGCGAGTCCTAGAATAGATCAGGATATCATCTATGAACACAACCGCAAACTGATCTAAGAACGGGCTAAAGACTCTATTCATGTAATCCATGAATATAGCAGGTGCATTTGTCACACCGAATGGCATCACAAGATATTCATAATGACCATATCGTGTTCTAAACGCAGTCTTAGATATATCCTCCATCTTGACTCTAATCTGGTGATAACCACTTCTCAAATCTATCTTAGAGAAAACAGTGGCCCCACGAAGCTGATCCAACAGATCATCTATTCTTGGCAGAGGGTATCTATTCTTAATGGTTACCTTGTTCAACTGCCTATAGTCAACACATAACCTAGACGTTCCATCTTTCTTCTTGACCAACAGAACTGGTGCTCCCCATGGGGATACACTAGGCCTAATAAACTGTTTAGACAACAGATCCTCCAACTGCTTCTTCAACTCAGCTAACTCTATTGGTGACATATGATATGGAGCTATGGAAATTGGTCTAGAACTGGGTATAAGATCTATGGTAAACTCTATCTCACGGACTGGTGGTAAACCTGGTATCTCTTCTGGAAATACCTCCGAGAATTCTTTAATAACAGGCACGTTGCTCAATTCAACTTCCCTCTTTCCTTCCAACGAGGTGAGTATCAAGTTTTTCTGAACTTCTTTCGAAGAAATTTCTGATTGGTTGGTAGACAAAAATCCAAGATTCTCAAAATTAGGAAAAACTAGAGTTTTATTCGAACAATCCAACAGGATATGGTTCGAAGATAACCAATCCATGCCTAAAATCACATCTAACTGTGTTAAAGACAAACATATTAAATTAACAAGATATTTCTTATCAAAAATGATGATAGGACAATTTATGCAGACAGTATTTACAGTGACTGGCTCAGCAGTAGGTAAGGATACAATTAAGTCAAAAGACATCAAGGACACAGGTAAGTCTAATCGTTTCACACAATCAAAGGAAATAAAAGAGTGAGTTGCACCCGAGTCATATAGTACAATTAAAGGATTGCCAGCTATGCTACACATACCTTGTATTAAATCCTCAGATATCGAAGCCTCAAGTCCACTCATGGTGTAAACTAATCCCTTTGCCTTTGGTCTCGCCGCTTGCACGTTCTTGTTAACTGGTGCCGGCTTCTGTTACCTGCAGTTACTTGCCAAGTGTCTAACCTTCCCACACCTGTAGCAAGTCGCCCCCTTCTGGTTGCAGTTGTTAGAATGATGTCCTAGCTTCCCACAATTGAAACACCTAAGAACATTCTGCCCTTGGTAGCCAAAACCTCCATTCCCACCAACAGGTACATTGCTCCGGTTTTGCTGTGGAGCTCTAAAGTTCCCAGGGTTCCGTGCATAGGGTTTGTTCTGGAACTGCTTCCTATACTGGTTCTGTGGCTGAAACCTAGATGGTCCGCCAACATTGGTCTTTCCTACTACCTTTCCCTTCTTCAGAACCTCCATCTTCCTACACTTCTCAACTAGAGGCTGGAATTGTTGGATCTCTAAAGCAGATACTGCTTCCCAAAGGTCATAACGAAGCCCTGCTTCGAAACGTTCGCACTTCCATGATTCATCAGGCTGAAGCTGGAAGAAACGAAAGTACTTGGCCAAGGATTCGAACTTGGCTGCGTATGCATCTACAGACATATCCTTTTGCTGCAGACTCAGGAACTCCTGCTCCCTCTCACTTCGAGCACTTTGTGGAAAATACTTTGCTAAAAACTTTGTGCGAAATATCGTCCAAGTAACTTCTTGATGCTCTGCTTCCAAGAGCTGTTGTTGCCCTTTCCACCAGTACTCAGCATCCCCTATCAGCAGGTAAGATGCATAGGACACCTTCACCCCTTCTTCACATCGAAGAGATGTAAAAATTTTCTCCATCTCCTGAATCCAAAGATCAGCTTTCTCAGGATCAGGTTCCCCGTTAAACTGCTGGGGATCATGCTTCCTAAAGTCTGAAAGCCCTTTCCCAATAGCTGCTTGATAACTCTTAGAAGTAAGAGTTATTTCACTAAATCTAGGCTTAGCTTAGCTTATCTAAGAGTAATTCTTGTGTGTTTGTGAGTGTTTTATGTAGTTAGGAGTAATTTGTTTTATTAAAGTTAGAATTCTATTTTTGGCACTTCATGTGCCACTTTTGGGGTGTTTTTATGTGTTTGTTAAGTGTGCAGAATCAGCTTGTGCAAAAAGGAATATACAAGTTATCAACAGCAGAGGATGCTGCAGCATGCTGTAGCACTTTGTGCGTGCAACTGAAGAAGAGCCCCATATTAAGCACACACTGCAGTACCTAGGCAAGGAAAAGAGTATTCTGTGGTCCCCACAAAATCAATGAGCTGAGGTGTAAATGGGCCAAGGTAATATCCCCTCAAGAAGGAAAGAAAAGGGGCCCAAAAAGCAAGGAAAGAGGGACCCAAAAAAGGGGAGAGAGAAAAGATTCTCTGACTGGACAGAAGGGGGCAGACCTAAAAAGAGTGAAATTCCTTAATTTCTAGGGATACCCAGCCGCCACTCTCATGACACACCATATTCCATCTTCCTCTTCATCCTTTATCCATTCATCCACCATTTTTAGAGGCTTGAAGTTGAAGAGAAGACCAAGTTAGAGGACAAGCTTGGAAGAGTTCTATGCCTCTTTCCTACTCTTTTCTTTAACTCTGTAATTCCATTTTTACTTCATTAGGTAAAACATGTTTCTGCTCTTATTTTCTGTTTTTGTTGAACTTATGCTCAATATGAGCTAAGCTTTTTTTGGTTATGGGAACTATGGAGTTGTAAATGTTTTTATGGGTATGAAATAGTTATATGCTTTGTTTAGCTCTTTCATTAAACAATGTTGCTTGTTTATATATTTGAGTTGAGATTGATCACCTTAGCTTGAATGAAAGCTCATTAATATCGGAAGAGTTAGAGAGTGGAAATGTTTAATGAATATGGATTAAGTTGGTTGATTGGAAAATTAATTGACGTTGAATAGGATAGGAATATTCATTCAAGTCCATAGGGTAACTGAGTTGATCTTAAATGGACTGGGATGATTTAATGTGAAATTAGGAATAAGATTAACTTAATGAATCCCACTGTCGCGTGTTGGAAAACACTATTTTTCTGAACTCTGGACCCAGATGCTCTGTGATGCTGTAGCATTCCTGACCCTGTAAAAATATTTGCAACGAGATAGTGTCCCTAACCAGTTTTTAAACCCCTGATTTCATAACCTTTAATCTGCATTTTTACTATCACATTATCACTTAAAATTCCGTTTTAGCAAATCAAATGAAAATGTCAAGTGTTACCATCTTTGCTCACTAACTAGACTAACCGAATTGCAAATTTTGTGAATTTAACCGTGTTCAATCTCCGTGGGAACGATCTTATTTACACTTTACTACTTGATTGGCTGTGTATACTTGCACAACGTTTACGCACGCAACAAGTTTTTGGCGCCGTTGCCGGGGATTGAAAGTGTTAAATGTTGGAACCAAATTGGTTAAAAGTATTTTTAATACAAAAACTCCCTAAGTGATTTTATGGTTTTGATGATAACAAAATGTATTAAGGTTTTTACAAAGGATAAACAAAATGTATTAAACTTTTACAATGTATAACAAAGCTGCCTAACTAAGTTTATTGAAGGATGTTGCAGTCTGCGTCCAATAAATTAGTTCATCATGACATTGGCTCATATACAAAGTCTGAGAAGCCTTGCGTCCAATGTTAAAGACATCGTCCAATGTTGGCACTGGAACATATATGGACACCAAGAGTTCTGCGTCCAATGATCAGTATTAGGAAATACTGTTCATCGTCCAATGATTCAGAATGCTCATCGTCCAATATTAAGAATATTGTTCATTGTCCAATATTCAGCACAAGGCAAATAAACATAAGCATAAGGCGTTCTACATCCAATGATCAGTAAGGCAATACAGTTATAAGTCCAATGATTTAATAAAGAAGCAGAATCGCAGAAGTACAAGGAATCAGTAGGAGGCAATGCTACTCTCTGCGTCCAATGATTTCCAAAGAAGCAGAACCAGTGAGTATGCGTCCAATGTATAAGAAGGACAAAAGTCCAATGTTCAGTATAAGACATTGATGTTCTGCGTCCAATGCAATACGCAGTCTAAGAGCTCTGCGTCCAATAACCAGTAGGAGACAATGCTACTGTTCTGCGTCCAATAAATAAGAAGGACATCAATCAAGTGTCATACGACCAATGAAGCAGATTGACAAAGGTACATCAAACAACTGTTCTGCGTCCAATGAAGCAGAAGAACAAATGTACAACAATCAACTCTGCGTCCAATGGAACTATAAGGAAATGGCAAAAGTCCAATAACCAGAATGAGGCGATACGTCCAATGTTGCTTTGCAACTAATCATCAGAATGGTAAGCATAAAGATGCGTCCAATGATTGAATGAATATCATATGCAAATGGTAAGTACAAGGTATGCGTCTATTTGCTAAAAGGACTGAAAGTCCAATGATTTCTACATGCTGCGTCCAATACGCAGAATCCATAAACTTGCTATTTACTGCTCTTGCATTTAATATGAAACATATTTATTGAGCAAATGATTTGAAATAAATAGCTGTATGCAATGCTTTCTGTACAACCTTTTGTCAACGTTTTTGAAAGTACATTTGAAAAGCATAAAGTACTGTGGAAAGTGTACTAAGAGAGAGAATGTACTTTTATCTACTCTGTATATCTCTGAACACATCTTTCTGCTTTACACAGTGTATTCTCTCTGTCTCAATAAGATATTACTATTAACCACTGTACAATTGAGACTTTGAGTACAGGTTGCTTCTGATTTAGGAGAAAGAAACGCAGACATGCACACTGAAGTAGATCTCCTCAGAGCAACGGGAAAATAGCATTTAATGCTATTAGAGAACGGTCATATTAACGAAGGCTGAAGCTGAGCTATTCGAAGAACAAATTTGAAGCTTCATCAAAGCCTATAAATACCGTGAACAAGAAGAAGAATACAAGACACTGGAAAAAGAAAAAGAAAGAGCTGAACCGCTGTGCTTATACTCTGTATAGAAAGTCTTGTATATTTTCTTTCTTCTTGTAAAAGAGAGTTTGCTTAACTCTCGAAGTGCTTTAGATTTCATATCCTCACTTGTGTGAGTTAGACAACACTTAAATCAAAAACACTCTGCTGAGTTGTTTGAGCCTGGAGAGGCTTGACTGTAAAAGAATACTTGATTTAGCCTGGAGAGGCTGTGTGCAAAGAATACTTGGGATTTAGCCTGGAGAGACTGTGTGCAAAGAATACTTGGGATTTAGCCTGAAGAGGCTGTGTGCAAAGAATACTTGTATTCTATCAGGTTGATAGTGAAATCTCTCTAGTTTGAGGGGACTGGACGTAGCTCTTAGGAAAGGGTGAACCAGGATAAAACTTGTGTTATTTCTTCTTTCCCTTAACTCTTTTTATATCTGTGCTTATTACTAACCAAGGGGATTGAATTGTTTTTATTTCAACAAGTTTTTCATACACCTTAAATCGCACAAAGAAAACAAGTTTTTAAACTAAGAGGGAAGCTTCTGCGTCCAATCTTTTTGTGCGTCCAATATTACATAACTCTGTGCGTCCAGTGTTTTAAAACTATTGTGCGTCCAATATTTCAGAAAACGTTGTGCATCCAATATTACACAACTCTGTGCGTCAAGTGTTTTAAAACTATTGTGCGTCCAATATTTCAGAAAACGTTGTGCGTCCAATATTTGAAATAAGCCAGCGTCCAACTTTTGCGAAAAGTTTTAAAAGCTTAGAAACACAATTCAACCCCCCTTCTTGTGTTTCATCCTGTTACCTACAGTTGGCATCAGAGCTCGGTCTCTAGGGGTTGAGCACCTATCAGTGCAGAGAAGCAAAGATCCATAGAGAACGAGGGACAAGCTGTGAACAGACCACCACTGTTCAATGGAAATGAATACGACTACTGGAAGCAAAGAATGATCACATTCTTTGATGCGCAGAATATAGATTTATGGGATGTTGTGGAAACTGGCTACACTGCTCCAGTAAATGAAGCAGGTCAACAAATACCAAGAGCTCAGTGGACACAAGATCAAAGGACCAAATTCCAGCTGAACTCAAAGGCAAGGCACTATCTGATGTGTGCCATTACAAAGTCAGAATATGACAAGGTGCACAGCTGCACCACTGCCAAGGAGATGTGGGACACTCTAGCTTTGGCACATGAAGGGTCAACTCAGGTTCGTGAGTCCAAAATTAGCATGCTAGTTCATCAATATGAACTATTCAAAATGGAGAATCACGAGACCATTGACCAGATGTTTGGAAGATTCCAAACAATCATCAACAACCTGAGGTCATTGGGAAAAATCTACACAACCCAGGAGCATATCAGGAAAATCCTAAGGAGTCTACCAAGACAATGGAGACCCAAGGTGACAGCCATACAAGAAGCAAGGGATCTTTCCACTCTTGCCATGGAGGATCTTCTAAGCTCACTGAAAGTACATGAGCTTGAACTTAATGAAGAAGGAATCGAAAAAAGGGCAAAGTCTATTGCTCTTAAAGCTCAAAAAGGGAGCACCTCAAAAGCCTTGAAGGCAAATGATTCTGATGAAGAATCATGCAGCTCAGAAGGAGAAGAAGGCTCAGATGATGATGAACTCTCCTTCATCTCCAGGAAAATAAAGTCTATGTGGAAAAAGAAGGGTGGCTTCAGAAGGAAGCAATTCAACAGAAGATTGCCACAAAAGGAAGTTGAGCAAAAAGAGGAAAGTCCAGTGGTGTGCTATGGATGCAGGAAACCAGGCCACTACAAGGCAGACTGTCCTGAGGCCGAGAGGACAAAGAAGAAGTTCTTCAAGAAGAAGAAAGGTCTCATGGCAACATGGGAGGACCTCGATGATTCCTCTGATGATGAGGATAAGGAAGAAGCCAATCTCTCTTTAATGGCAGGTCTATCCTCAACTGACAGTGATGACGAAGAGGAGGTAATTTCCTATTCTGAATTAAGAAATAATTTTGACGATCTTCTTAGAGATTCATCCATTTTATCTGATGAGTACAAATCTTTAAAGAAAAAGTTTTCTCTTATAACCAAAGATTTTGAAAAGCTTACTTTAGAAAACAATGTACTTAAATCAGAAAATGAAAAGTTAAGACTTCAAGTAAGTCAACTAAAAGATGAATCTCCAAAGGATTCTGAGTCCAATACTTCCTGTGAAGTACAAGTACTTCAACAAGAAGTAAATGAACTCACTGGACGATTGTCCAAATTTGTCAGTAGCTCTGAAAAGTTTGATCAAATTTTAAAAATTCAGAGAAAACCTTCTGACAAAAGTGGTTTGGGTTAAGAAAAACCAAAACCAAAGTTTTCTAAAAGTCCATCAAAATTTAATATATATTATGGTCACTGTGGAAAGGCTGGACATGTCACATCAACATGCGTCCATAACAAAAGGGACATGCCTGGACGCAGACCAAGGACTAACAAGAAAGGACCCAAGTCAATCTGGGTACCTAAAAATATGATAATTCTTGTTGCAGATTTGCTTAATGAGAGGAAAACAACACTAGTCATGGTACCTGGACAGTGGCTGCTCACGACACATGACAGGAGAAAGGTCTATGTTCCAAGACCTAAAGCCTAGATCAAAGGGATGGGTCACTTTTGGAGGAGACCAGAAAGGCAGAATAGTTGGAATAGGTAAAATTGGTAAACATCATTTTCCCTCTATTGAAAATCTCTTATTGGTTGAAGGACTCAAACATAATCTGCTTAGCATAAGTCAATTGTGTGATAGCGGGTTTGATGTTTCCTTTAACAAGGATAAATGTATAGTCAGAAATTCTGATAAGTCCATACTGTTTCAAGCAAAGAGGCAGGACAATGTTTACAAAATTGATTTCGAAAATCTGTCCAAACAGAATGTCTCATGCTTCATATCTTTAAAAGATGAACAATGGATATGGCAAAAGAAACTTGGTCATGCAAGCTTGAGAACCATCTCAAAACTAAATAAGCATAACCTCGTGAGAGGACTTCCAAATCTTGTGTACAAATCTGAAGTTCTGTGTGAAGCATGTCAGAAAGGGAAACAAGTGAAAAACTCTTTTAATTCTAAAAATATTGTTTCCACTTCTAGACCTTTGGAACTTTTACACATGGATTTGTTTGGACCCACTCAAACTGCTTCTTTGAATGGAAAGAAATATGGACTAGTTATAGTTGATGACTATACTAGATGGACATGGGTTAAATTCCTAACACACAAGGATGAGTCTTTTAAAGTATTCACCATATTTTGTAAAAGAGTCCAAAATGAGAAAGGAGTTTGTATCAACTCCATTAGAAGTGATCATGGAGGTGAGTTTGAAAATGCAAACTTTCAGAGATTCTGTGAAGAGAATGGAATCCTTCACAATTTCTCTGCACCTAGAACACCTCAGCAAAATGGTGTGGTAGAGAGAAAAAATCGATCTTTACAAGAGATGGCCCGGACCATGCTCAATGATCACTCAACCTCTAAGAGGTTTTGGGCTGAAGCTGTAAATACAGCGTGTTACTTGCAAAACAGAATATATGTAAGGCCGATATTGAAAAAGACTCCTTATGAATTGTGGAAAGGAAGAAAACCCAACATTTCATATTTTCATCCTTTTGGATGTGAATGTTTTATTCTCAACACTAAGGATCAACTTGGTAAATTTGATTCTAAAGTAGATAATGGAATTTTTTTGGGTTACTCTGAAACTTCCAAGGCTTACTGACTTTATAACTCAAGAACCTTGACTGTTGAAGAGTCAATTCATATTAAGTTCAATGACAAAAAGCCTGACAAGGAACTGTCAGAGCTAAGTGATTCTCTTGCAGATATGAAAATACAAGCAGGAGGTGAAGGACCATCACCTAAGAGTGAAGAAGATGGACCAGACGCAGAAAACTGTGATGCGTCCAATACTGGAAGTGGAAGAAGCTGGCACTTTAAGACTTATCATCCTGAAGATCAAATCATTGGGAATGCAGATGATAAAGTCAGAACAAGGTCCACATTCAGAGAACAAACTGATGTTGCATTCATCTCTGAATTGGAGACCAAAAACATAGATGAAGCCCTATTGGACGAATGATGGATTTTGGCAATGCAGGAGGAGCTGAATCAATTCAAACGAAATGATGTTTGGACGCTGGTAGCCCCACCTGAAGATAAGTCCATTATTAGAACCAAATGGGTATTCAGAAACAAACTGGACGAAGAAGGTAAAGTTGTGAGAAACAAAGCAAGGTTAGTTGCTCAAGGCTACTCACAACAGGAAGGTATTGATTTTACTAAAACCTTTGCTCCAGTAGCTAGAATAGAGGCCATTCGCATTTTACTTTCATTTGCTGCCCAACATGATATGAGGCTTTATCAAATGGATGTAAAGAGTGCTTTTCTGAATGGTATAATATCAGAGGAAGTCTATGTTGAACAGCCCCCTGGCTTTGAGGATCAAACTTTTCCAAATCATGTTTTTAAATTGAAAAAGGCTCTTTATGGCCTCAAGCAAGCTCCTCGAGCTTGGTATGAAAAACTTAGTTCTTTTCTAATGGAAAATGGTTTTTCAAGAGGAAAAGTTAATAATACTCTTTTTAGAAAATCCATAGACTCACATTTCATCATAGTACAAATTTATGTGGATGATATCATTTTTGGTGCTACTGATGAATCTCTATGTAGAGAATTTTCTGAGTTAATGCAGAAGGAGTTTGAAATGAGCATGATGGGAGAATTGAAGTTCTTCCTTGGACTTCAAGTGAAACAGACGCAAGATGGGATATATGTGCATCAGTCCAAATACACAAAGGAGCTTCTTAAGAAATTCAATATGGACGATTGCAAACCCATGAACACTCCTATGCATCCAACTTGCATAATGAGCCTGAATGATAAAGATAAAAAGGTAGATCAAAAAGTATACAGAGGTATGATTGGATCTCTTTTATATCTTACTGCATCTAGACCTGATATCATGTTCAGTGTTTGTTTATGTGCAAGATTCAAATCAGATCCTAGAGATTCTCATTTGACTGCTGTCAAGAGAATTTTTAGATATCTGAAAGAGACTACTAATCTTGGTTTGCTGTTTAAGAAATCAGATGAATACAGATTAGTAGGATTCTGTGATGCTGATTATGCTGGAGACAGGCTTGAAAGAAAAAGCACCAGCGGAGGATGCCATTTTATTGGATCCAATCTAGTATCATGGACAAGCAGGAGACAAAGAACAATTGCATTATCAACAGCTGAAGCTGAATATGTCTCTGCTGCAAGTTGTTGTTCTCAGCTCTTATGGATTAAACATCAATTGGAGGACTACAACATCTTCGAGAGTAAGATTTTTGTTCTTTGTGATAATACTGCTGCAATCAATTTATCTAAGAACCCAATCTTACACTCAAGAGCTAAGCATATAGAAATTAAACATCATTTTATTAGAGACTATGTGCAGAAGGGAACATTTGATATTCAGTTTGTTAGCAATGAAAATCAATGGGCAGATATATTTACAAAACCCCTCTCTGTAGATAGATTCATTTGTATAAGGAAGCATTTGAATATGCACTTTATAAAAGACTAATGTTTAGCGTCCAATATGCTCAAGCTGAATCTGAGTCCAATGTGACTAGAGTCCAATAGGACACGACAGTCTATTTGAGACTTAGAATTTTTTAAAGAAAGCTTTCACATCTTAGTAATCCCACGCTGAGTCCAAACTTTTTCATAAAGATATATTTTACAGTTGGTATCTTACAAACGCTTTGCAGTATTTTTTCAGTTTGATGATTATTCAAGCTTTCAAGAAAAACTTACTGTTATCTCTAAACTTGATTCAGATTTCTCTTCATTTGGCATCTTTTCTAAAATCATTTTTTGTTTGAGAAAGCTTATTTAGAAAAGGGGAGAAGAAAAAGGTTTTTTAAGTTTCTCTCTGTTTTTCAAAACTGTCTTTGGACTATGATGTTCTATGAACCTTTTTGCCTAATGACAAAAGGGGGATAAATATATGGGATTAAGTTTTAAAAAGAAAGAAGAATATGAGAAGAATATGAGATTAAGTCTGATTGCGTTGCAGTAGTCTTATTACCATGTTCTAATTTGGTCTATTATCTGATAAGCTATTTGCTTTTTATTGGACTAATCTTGTTTTTATGAGTAAAAGAAATTTTCAGGTACTCTGAGTATATTGAATATCCAAAACCAAGAGATGTTTATCTCAGGGGGAGAAGAGTAAGGAAAAACTGATACGTTTATCTCAGGGGGAGTTTCCCTTAGAAAATTTCTGTCTATATATCTGGTTTATGTGCTTTATTGTTTGTAAAACTTAATAATGTTTGTCATCATCAAAAAGGGGGAGATTGTTGGAACCAAATTGGTTAAAAGTATTTTTAATACAAAAACTCCCTAAGTGATTTTATGGTTTTGATGATAACAAAATGTATTAAGGTTTTTACAAAGGATAAACAAAATGTATTAAACTTTTACAATGTATAACAAAGCTGCCTAACTAAGTTTATTGAAGGATGTTGCAGTCTGCGTCCAATAAATTAGTTCATCATGACATTGGCTCATATACAAAGTCTGAGAAGCCTTGCGTCCAATGTTAAAGACATCGTCCAATGTTGGCACTGGAACATATATGGACACCAAGAGTTCTGCGTCCAATGATCAGTATTAGGAAATACTGTTCATCGTCCAATGATTCAGAATGCTCATCGTCCAATATTAAGAATACTGTTCATTGTCCAATATTCAGCACAAGGCAAATAAACATAAGCATAAGGCATTCTACGTCCAATGATCAGTAAGGCAATACAGTTATAAGTCCAATGATTTAATAAGGAAGCAGAACCGCAGAAGTACAAGGAATCAGTAGGAGGCAATGCTATTCTCTGCGTCCAATGATTTCCAAAGAAGCAGAACCAGTGAGTATGCGTCCAATGTATAAGAAGGACAAAAGTTCAATGTTCAGTATAAGACATTGATGTTCTGCGTCCAATGCAATACGCAGTCTAAGAGCTCTGCGTCCAATAACCAGTAGGAGACAATGCTACTGTTCTGCGTCCAATAAATAAGAAGGACATCAATCAAGTGTCATACGACCAATGAAGCAGATTGACAAAGGTACATCAAACAACTGTTCTGCGTCCAATGAAGCAGAAGAACAAATGTACAACAATCAACTCTGCGTCCAATGGACCTATAAGGAAATGGCAAAAGTCCAATAACCAGAATGAGGCAATACGTCCAATGTTGCTTTGCAACTAATCATCAGAATGGTAAGCATAAAGATGCGTCCAATGATTGAATGAATATCATATGCAAATGGTAAGTACAAGGTATGCGTCTATTTGCTAAAAGGACTGAAAGTCCAATGATTTCTACATGCTGCGTCCAATACGCAGAATCCATAAACTTGTTATTTACTGCTCTTGCATTTAATATGAAACATATTTATTGAGCAAATGATTTGAAATAAATAGCTGTATGCAATGCTTTCTGTACAACCTTTTGTAACGTTTTTGAAAGTACATTTGAAAAGCATAAAGTACTGTGGAAAGTGTACTAAGAGAGAGAATGTACTTTTATCTACTCTGTATATCTCTGAACACATCTTTCTGCTTTACACAGTGTATTCTCTCTGTCTCAATAAGATATTACTATTAACCACTGTACAATTGAGACTTTGAGTACAGGTTGCTTCTGATTTAGGAGAAAGAAACGCAGACATGCACACTGAAGTAGATCTCCTCAGAGCAACGGGAAAATAGCATTTAATGCTATTAGAGAACAGTCATATTAACGAAGGCTGAAGCTGAGCTATTCGAAGAACAAATCTGAAGCTTCATCAAAGCCTATAAATACCGTGAACAAGAAGAAGAATACAAGACACTGGAAAAAGAAAAAGAAAGAGCTGAACCGCTGTGCTTATACTCTGTATAGAAAGTCTTGTATATTTTCTTTCTTCTTGTAAAAGAGAGTT
This sequence comes from Glycyrrhiza uralensis, assembly GCA_030159175.1. Taxonomy (NCBI): domain Eukaryota; kingdom Viridiplantae; phylum Streptophyta; class Magnoliopsida; order Fabales; family Fabaceae; genus Glycyrrhiza; species Glycyrrhiza uralensis. Next base: position 28,785,314 of record BRZY01000003.1, read on the forward strand.
TGCTTAACTCTCGAAGTGCTTTAGATTTCATATCCTCACTTGTGTGAGTTAGACAACACTTAAATCAAAAACACTCTGCTGAGTTGTTTGAGTCTGGAGAGGCTTGACTGTAAAAGAATACTTGATTTAGCCTGGAGAGGCTGTGTGCAAAGAATACTTGGGATTTAGCCTGAAGAGGCTGTGTGCAAAGAATACTTGTATTCTATCAGGTTGATAGTGAAATCTCTCCAGTTTGAGGGGACTGGACGTAGTTCTTAGGAAATGGTGAACCAGGATAAAACTTGTGTTATTTCTTCTTTCCCTTAACTCTTTTTATATCTGTGCTTATTACTAACCAAGGGGATTGAATTGTTTTTATTTCAACAAGTTTTTCATACACCTTAAATCGCACAAAGAAAACAAGTTTTTAAACTAAGAGGGAAGCTTCTGCGTCCAATCTTTTTGTGCGTCCAATATTACACAACTCTGTGCGTCCAGTGTTTTAAAACTAATGTGCGTCCAATATTTCAAAAAACGCTGTGCATCCAATATTACACAACTCTGTGCGTCCAGTGTTTTAAAACTATTGTGCGTCCAATATTTCAGAAAACGCTGTGCGTCGAATATTTGAAATAAGCCAGCGTCCAACTTTTGCGAAAAGTTTTAAAAGCTTAGAAACACAATTCAACCCCCCCTTCTTGTGTTTCATCCTGTTACCTACATTAAATTCCATAAGTTTGCATTTTAGTTAGTCTTATTAGTTGAGATTCTTACCTTTGGTGTGTTTGTGTTTAGCAGTGGAAAGTAATTTTGTATGTGCAGGAAAAGCACACCGGAGTATCAACTTGATCCTAAAATAGAAAGAACCCTTAGAGAACTTAGAAGAGAATTCAGAGGTCTTGTTGATTTGGGAAGAGTTGCGGCTATCATGGCTGAAAATGAAGAAAACCAGAACCTCTCAGACAATGAGGAAAACCATGAGATGCACAATAATGAAAATCACCTCAATGGACACCATGCAATTCTGGTTCAGCCTAACATCATTGGGTTGACCAATGATAGAGATCGTTCAATGAGGGATTATGCCATCTTTGACCCCGAGACCATGAACACGGGCATTGTGAGGCCCGAAATCAATGCAAATCACTTTGAGTTCAAGCCTATGATGTTTCAAATGTTGCAAGCAATGGGGCAGTTCAGTGGGTCACCTCAAGAAGATCCTCATCTTCATCTTAGACAATTTCTGGAGGTGGCTAACAACTTCAAGAATCCTGGAGTTTTTGATGACTCCTTTAGATTGAGGTTGTTTCCTTATTCATTAAGAGATCGAGCCAAGACTTGGTTGAATTCTTTGGAGCCAAACTCAGTGGATTCATGGAATGCAATGGCTGAAAAGTTCTTGGCAAAGTACTTCCCTCCCATAAAAAATGCCAAGTTGAGAAATGATATCACTTCTTTCAAGCAATTTGAAGACGAGTCTTTATATGAGACATGGGAGAGGTTTAAGGAGCTATTGAGGAAGTGTCCACATCATGGAATCCCAGTTTGCATTCAGATGGAGACTTTCTACAAAGGGCTGTTGCAACCAACCAGAGAAATGCTAGATGCCTCCTCACGTGGTGCTTTGTTGACTCAATCCTACAATGAAGCCTACAACTTGATTGAGACAATTGCTGCAAATAGCTATCAATGGCCAACTACAAGAGTGGGATCAGCCAAGAAAGTTGCTGGAGTTCATGAACTGAACAATTATGATGCACTTGCTGCACAGATTTCGTCCCTGACACATGGTGAAAAATCTGAGTACAGGCCAGAATGCTGCAGCATCTTCTGGAGCATCTGCTGCTGCACAGTTACAAGCTTTAATTGCTAACCATAACTTGTTATCTATGAATTCTGTTTCTTGTGTTTTCTGTGCAGGTGAGCATTTATTTGAAGACTGTCCAAGCAACCCAGTTTCAGTGAATTATGTGGGGAATTTCAATAGAGGCAACAATCCATACTCCAACACCTACAATCCGGGGTGGAGACAACACCCAAATTTTTCTTGGAGCAACAATGCAGCTGCAGGGAATAACCAGCCCAGACCTACCCAACCACCAGGATTTCCTCCCCAAGCTCAAAGAAATCAAAATCAACAAGCTTCTCCATCCACTCAAACATCATCACTTGAAGATGTGTTGAAGGCATTCATGACAGAAACCAAAGCCCAATTTTAAAGTCAAGGAGTGGCCATGAGGAACTTGGAGAATCAAGTGGGACAAATTGCTAGTGCCTTAAATACTAGGCCAAGTGGTTCATTGCCAAGCAACACGGAGATACCAAAGCCTCAAGGAAAGGAGCAATGCAACTCCATCACTCTTAGAACTGGGAGGGAGATCATAACTTCAGCTGATCATTTTGTGGACCCTAATGTGGCATGCAAAAAGGGTAAAAATTCTGCAGAAAATACTGAGACAGATCTGGTTCAAAAGGATACAGAAGCAGTAGATGAAGGTGGTGTCCAGAAAGTTTAGCAGAAAAGTTCTGCAGAAAACGCTGCAAAAAATGCTGCAGCATCAGCACCTGATGCAGAGAAAATTTAGCCCAAACTTGTTCCTGAGAGACCTCCACCTCGTTTTCCTCAAAGGTTGAGGAAGGCACATTAAGAAAAACAGTTTGGGAAGTTTATGGATGTTCAAAAACAACTCCATATAAACATCCCTTTGGTGGAAGCACTCCAACAAATGCCAAACTATGCTAAATTCATGAAGGACATGCTAACCAAAAAGAGGAAACTAGGGGAGTTTGAAACTGTTGCTATGACTAATGAGTGTAGTTTGCTTTTGCAGAATAAAGTTCCTCAAAAACTCAAAGATCCGGGGAGTTTCACCATTCCATGCTCAATTGGAGACACTTATTGTGGTAGAGCCTTGTGTGATTTGGGGGCAAGCATCAACTTGATGCCAATGTCCATTTTCAAGCAATTAGGCATTGGAAAAGTTCGCCCCACCACTGTGACACTTCAACTGGCTGATTGCTCCTTAGCATATCCAGAAGGAAAAATTGAGGATGTGTTGATTCGAGTGGACAAATTTGTATTCCCGGTTGAATTCATCATCTTGGACTTTGAGGCGGATGAAGAAGTGCCTATTATTCTTGGAAGACCTTTCCTAGCTACAGGGAAGATACTTATTGATGTTTTTAAGAAAGGAGAGTTAACCATGAGAGTTAATGACCAAGAGGTGACTTTCAATGTTTTAAATGCTTTGAAGTATCCGGATGAAGGTGTGGAAGAATGCTCTTTTGTGAGGACCATAAACTCCTTGGTTCATGAGCAATTTGTGAAGGAGCATGATGTTCTTGAAAAGGAATTAACTCAGTTTGGTGAAGAAGAGTTGATGAAGGAGGAAATTGTTGATCTAGTGAAAGAGAGGCCAGCCACTCCAAGGTGGGCAAGGAGGTATGAATCTCTAGAGCTTAGTGAAGAAAACTTCAAGGATAATGTGCCATCTATTGAGAAGCCCCCTATTCTTGAGTTAAAACAATTGCCATCTCACCTTAAATATGTGTACTTGGGTGACAAAGAGACACTCCCAGTAATTATCTCTTCTTTCTTGACTCCTTCACAAGAGGAGAACCTCATTGATGCTCTGAAGAAGCATAAGAAGGTAATAGGTTGGCAAATGGCTGATATAAAAGGTATAAGTCCTACAATTTGCATGCATCGCATTTTGTTGGAGGACAACACAAAGAACATCATTGAAAGCCAAAGAAGACTGAACCCAATCATGAAAGAGGTGGTTAAAAAGGAGATCATCAAGTGGTTGGATGCTGGGATTATTTACCCTATTTCAGATAGTGTATGGGTGAGCCCGGTTCAATGTGTGCCAAAGAAAGGAAGTGTCACCGTGGTGAAAAATGAAAAGAATGAACTTATTCCAACAAGAACTGTAACTGGCTGGAGAATTTGTATGGATTATAGGAAACTGAACAAAGCCACAAGGAAGGATCATTTCCCATTGTCATTTATTGACCAAATGCTTGACAGGTTTGCGGGAAAGGACTTTTACTGTTTCCTTGATGGGTATTCAGGTTACAATCAGATTGCCATAGCCCCAGAGGATCAAGAAAAGACTACCTTCACCTGCCCCTATGGTACATTTGCATTTAGGAGGATGCCTTTTGGTTTATGTAATGCCCCTGCCACATTCCAACGTTGTATGATGGCCATTTTCTCTGATTTTATTGAAAAATCCATGGAGATCTTTATGGATGACTTCTCTGTTTTTGGAGAAACTTTTCAGAATTGTTTCTGCAACTTGGAGCAGGTTTTGAGTAGATGTGGAGAGACCAACTTGGTGCTGAACTGGGAGAAATGTCACTTTATGGTACAAGAGGGTGTCGTTTTGGGGCATAGAGTGTCTAAAAAGGGGATAGAGGTTGACAAGGCCAAGGTTGAAGTAATTGAAAGGTTGCCACCATCAACCTCTGTTAAAGAGATCATAAGTTTCTTGGGACATACTGGTTTTTATCGCAGGTTCATCAAAGATTTTTCAAAGATTTCTAAACCTCTTAGTCAGATGCTGCAGCACGACAGAGCATTTGATTTTGATGATGAGTGCAGCAAAGCGTTTGAAACTCTAAAACAATCTCTCATCTCAGCTCCTATTATTGTGGCACCGGATTGGGAGAAACCTTTCGAGTTAATGTGCGATGCCAGCGATTATGCCATTGGTGTTGTACTTGGCCAAAGGTATGGGAAAGTCTTCCACTCCATTTACTATGCAAGTAAGACATTGGTGGATGCTCAGTTGAACTATACAACCACTGAAAAAGAGTTGTTAGCAGTTGTCTTTGCCTTTGATAAATTCAGACCTTACTTGGTGGGAGCTAAGGTGGTAGTCTATACTGACCACTCAGCCATTAAATACCTCATTGCAAAGAAGGATGCAAAACCAAGACTCATAAGGTGGGTTCTCCTACTTCAAGAGTTTGACTTGGAAATTAGAGATAAAAAGGGAGTAGAGAATCAAGTGGCTGATCACTTGTCCAGACTTGCAGGGGGTATTGAGTGTTCTGATGGGTTGGCAATAACAGATAATTTTCCTAATGAGCAGTTGCTGGCCATTGCGAGTGCTGCAGAAAATGCTGCAGCAGCCTAGTATGCAGATTTGGTGAATTTCCTGGTCAGTGGTGTAATTTCTCCAGAACTGAATGCCAGTAGAGGAAAAGGTTTTTCCATCAATCAAAGCAATATTTTTGGGATGAACCTTTTTTATACAAGAAGTGTTCAGATCATATCTTGAGAAGGTGTGTTGCAGAAGAAGAAATGGAGGATATCTTGAAACATTGTCATTCATCTCCCTGTGGAGGACACTTTGGAGGAATGAGAACACCAGCAAAAGTTCTTCAAGCAGGTTATTTCTAGCCTTCTCTTTTTAAGGATGCACATGAGTTTGCTAAATGTTGTGATAGATGCCAAAGGGTGGGAAACATCTCCAGTAAACAAGAATTGTCTTTGAACAATATTTTAGAGGTAGAATTATTTGATGTCTGGGGGATAGATTTTATGGGACCATTCGCACCATCCTTTGGTAATCTATACATTTTAGTTGTTGTTGATTATGTGTCCAAATGGATAGAAGTTGCAGCTCTACCAACTAATGATGCCAAGGTTGTGGCCAAATTTCTTCAAAAGAACATTTTCACTAGATTTGGCACACCTAGAGCTATCATTAGTGATGAAGGCACTCATTTTTGTAACAAGTTGCTGAATGGATTGTTGGCTAAATATGGAGTGAAGTACAAAGTGGCAACAGCTTACCACCCTCAAACGAGTGGGCAAGCTGAGTTGTCCAATAGAGAAATTAAGGGGATTTTAGAGAAAGTGGTGAACCCCTCTAGGAAGGATTGGTCCTCACATTTGGATGATGCATTGTGGGCTTATAGGACAGCATTCAAAACTCCTCTTGGCATGTCTCCTTATAGATTGGTGTATGGCAAAGCTTGTCACTTACCCATTGAGCTTCAACATAAAGCATTTTGGGCAACCAAGAAACTTAATTTTGATTTGCAACAAGCTGGTGCAACAAGGTTGCTACAATTAAATGAACTTGAGGAGCATAGGATGTTTTCCTATGAAAATGCTGAATTATACAAGCACAAGACCAAGGTGTGGCATGACAAAAAGATCCAAAAGAGGGAATTTGTGGAGGGAGAGCAAGTCTTGCTCTTCAATTCAAGGTTGAAACTCTTCCCTGGAAAGCTTAAGTCAAGGTGGTCAGGACCTTTCAAGATTGTGAAGGTTTACTCTTATGGAGCATTGGATCTATGAAAAGAGTGGAAGACAATTCAAGGTTAATGGACAAAGAGTAAAACATTATTGGGTGAGCCTACGTTGAGGATGAAGGCCACCATTAACCTTGGAGATCCTTGAGTCTCAAAAAGCTAAGTCTAGCTAAAAACTATAAATTAAGCGCTTTTGGGAGGCAACCCAAGTTTTTAATTTTTTTAATTTTTTTTAGTTTAGTTTTACTTTTATTTTTATTTGATTTTGTTTGTAATCTTTTATTTGCATTTTTTTTTCGAAAAAAAAAAGAAAAAAAAAGAGAAAAAAAATGAAAAAAAACAATAAAAAAAATATAGAAAAAAAATTTCTATGAGTGGTGTGAATACTGGGTATTATGTAGAAGGGGGAAATTCAAATATTGGTCCTAGTTGGGGCATAGCAGTCTCCCCCACTTCCCAGTCAGTTCTTTAGTGAATAATGGCAGAACCCATTTTTTTCCCCCAATCAAAAATCTCCTTCTTACATTGACAACAACACCACCGTCCATTTCTTCCTTTCCTTCCCCAATTCCTCTGCTCCTCACTTCACGAAAAAAAACCTCATTTCATTTTTTCCTCTGTCCGAAAACCTTCTTCATTTCCCCTTCTTCCTCTCTAAACCGCCACCATCTCTTCTACCCGCGGTAGCCACCACCATTAACACTGACCATCCACCACCCCCATTTCCTCTTTTCACTATTCACCCTAACCCAAATCCCCACTTCCTTTCTGTTCTGCGCAAACCCCCGTCCACCGGTTCTTCTTCTTCTTTCCCGTACCCACAACCTTCAACCCAAAAGCCCCAACCAAATCCCCTTCCTCTCCTCGCCAATCACCATCAACCATACTTCATCCACCACAAATCGGCCACCACTACCCACTCTCCATTTTCTCCTTCTTTTCTACCCGCGGCAGCCAACACCAAAAATAGAAAGAAAAAAAACCCAGTTTTTCCTCTCCTGGTTGGCTCGGCTGAAGCTCTTTGGTGCGTCTGGAGCGTAGGTGTCAACATTGTGGCTTGCTGCAAGCTCTGTTCTCAGTGTGTGGGTGGAATTGCATGGTCCTACTGGTAAGTGCTTCTACTGTGGGGACTGGCTCTGATATCTGTGGGTGCTGGTATCTGGTTTGGATGTACTGTTGTTAGTTTGTTGTGGGTCTATTGGTTTGTTGAATTGTTGTTGTTTGCTGGTCTACTGGTCTGTGATTACTGGTTCCTGCTGTGGTTTGTTGTGGTCTGTAATTACTAGCTTTGTTGAATTGCTGCTGGGTTGCTTTGTGCTGATTTAATATCATATGGTGAGGACAAATTTGAGGGAATTTAAAGCTGCCCAAGAAGCCCAAAAAGCCAAAATGAGGACCAAACATGCAGCAAAGAAGGATAAATCTCATAGATTGAATTTAGATGACTCAGAGAGGTTTGCTAGTAAGGAGATAAAAAAAGATATGAGGGAGTAATGTGTAAGAGAGGGCTGTTTCCTGAGAGTGGTTTTGATTGAAAAAAGCAAGCCAAATTTGGGTCTGCCATCAGGGATAGGGGAGATTATTCAGCAGCAAGGTTGGTTTGAATTGGCTAAGCATCCGGGTAAAGCTGTCACAGCAGTGGTCAGGGAATTTTATGCAGGTATACAGCAAGCAAAAAGAGGGGTTGAAAATCCAAGTTTCTCCATGGTGAGGCAAGTGAGGGTCCCTTTCTCAACTACAACCATTAATGCTTATTTTGGTTTATCCGATGTGGAAGATGAGTATGAGGAAATGCTGGAAAAGACCAACGCCAAGGAATTAGATGCTATATTGAAAGAGGTTGCCCTAGAAGGGACCACTTGGACCAAGCTGAATGGAAGCCATAGAAAGTGCAAGAGGAACAAGCTGAGGCCCATCCCTAAGGTGTGGTATCATGTGGTCCGCACCGGGATTCTTCCGACCACCCACATGCAAACAGTGAACAAGGAGAGGTTAATCCTTTTGTCTTGCTTATTAAAAGGAAAGAAAATTGATGTGGGCAGATTAGTGGAGAAAGAGATTCATTCGTGCGCTAAAAAGAAGAAAGGCAGCTTATTTTTTCCCTGTCTAATAACGGAGTTGTGTATCCAAGAGGGAGTTCCTGTGGCGGCTGGAGAGGATGTGTGGCCAAATACAAGGCCAATTGACACCATGGTAATTAGAAGGTTTGCGGGAAAAGAAATGAAGGGCGATAGTGAAGAAGAAGTGACAGAGCCTTCAAAACAGTTTATGGAGAATCAAAGGAAATTTTGGGAGTATGCCAGGGCGGCTTTCACATGGCAGCAGCAGGCCATAATGCAGCTCAGTGGAACTGCAAGTTTACCACCACCTCCTATCTTCCCAGAGGAAATTTTGCTGAGTAGAGCAAGCAAGCCAGCTGCAGCCACCGATTCTCCTAAACAATCTGCACCCGTTTCTCCTTCTCATCCACTAGCAGGAACACAAACAAGAAAGAAAACACAAAGTAGAAAAGGGAAAGAAAAAGTCATGGTAGAAAGTGAGGAAGAGGAGGAGCTTGAAAGTGAGGAAGAGGAGAGTGAGAATGAAGAAGGGAGATATGAAAGCAAAAGTGAAAATTCAAAGGAAGAAAGTGAAAATAAGGAGGGGGAAGAGAAAAGCAAGGAAGCAGAAAAAGGGGAGCAAGGAGGAGAAAATGAGATGGAAAGTGAGGAGGAATTTCAGAGTGCACAGGAAGAGAGTGAGCAGGAGGAAAGTGCCAATGAAAGAATGGAAAAAGGGGAGCAAGCATCAAAAATGAGGAAGAGGGCGCCCACTTTACCTCAAGAGAATCTGAAAAAGAAACAAAAGAAAGTTGTGGATGATCCAGATGTTATAATAATCAAGGAAGTGGGCACGCCAACTCAAAGGAAAGGGAAGCAGAAAGTAGCAGCAGGAACCAGACGCAGTTCACGCCTTCAAGGGCTGTGATTGAGAGCTTCAGGTTGCTGCAGAATGCTGCAGCAACAGGTCAAAAAAAAAATTTTTCTTCTTGCTGCTAGCTCTGCCTACTTAATCTGTCCTGCCTGCTCTGGATAACTGTGTATTGTTTGCTTGATGTCTGCTAAAAGCTGATTCTATTCCTGTTTTTTTTTTTGTGATGTTGTTTTGGTAAGTTTATGTCATTCTGTTTAGGACCTGTTTATGTAACGTTGTTATTGTTTGTGTCTGTGTGTAACCATTCCCTCCTCTTTTAAGTTTGATGCAGTGAGGACACTGCACAGTTTTAAGTTTGGGGGAGGGGATGTAGTTTAGGACCTGTTTTGTGTCGTGTTGTCATGTTTGTTGCATGTTAAAAAAAAATTTGGGAAAGGACTGAAGTGAGACTCAATGAGGCAAAATTGCATGAAGTGTGGGAACCCTTGAATTGAGAAAATGTGTGATATCCCTTGTTCTGACACAAGCTGTGTGAATGTGAAGGAGTTTGAGAAGTTTGAGAATTTAAGTAAAACCAACATTTAAAGGCTGACCAACCTTAGTTCAAGTTAGCAAATAAGCAATGTAGGTGCGACAGATTAAGTTTGGGGGAGGGGATTAAAAAAAAAAACCTTGCAACAGCTTTGCCCACTAAATAAATGTGCTAGTAGCCATAATAAATAAGTACCCCTTTGAGATTGATGGGTTACTGGGAATTGTCTAGCTTGAACCGGGCATCCCTTTGAGACCATGTAGGTTACTGGGAAAATACTTATGTAAAAAAAAAAGTGAATAAAGTGGGGCTAGTTGTTGTAGTGTGTTGAAAGAGTGCCCAATTTTCTCCCCCATTCTGAATTCCTTGTTGAGCCTACATGAGTTAGTTTGAAAAGGAGAAATAAGTGTGGAACTCCTTTAGGTGAGAAGCTAATCTTAAGTTCTTGGGCATCTGTGTTCCCAAAGCATTCACAAAGTTTCACACACACACTTTGAATCTGTGGGGTAAGCAGATTTCTCTTGATTCAAGGGGGATTGTTTGAAATGTGTAAGTCTGAGAGTTGAGCTTCATGTCCAAATGTCTATAAAAAAAAATCATGCTTGGTTGTAATAATTTAGTTGTGGAATATGTGTTGTTTGGTGTGTGTGTAGTTTGTAAAAGTGTTGTTTGCATTACTCGAGGACGAGCAATGACTCAAGTTTGGGGTGTGATAACTCTTAGAAGTAAGAGTTATTTCACTAAATCTAGGCTTTGCTTAGCTTATCTAAGAGTAATTCTTGTGTGTTAGTGAGTGTTTTATGTAGTTAGGAGTAATTTGTTTTATTAAAGTTAGAATTCTGTTTTTGGCACTTCATGTGCCACTTTTGGGGTGTTTTTATGTGTTTGTTAAGTGTGCAGAATCAGCTTGTGCAAAAAGGAATACGCAAGTTATCAACAGCAGAGGATGCTGCAGTATGCTGTAGCACTTTGTGCGTGCAACTGAAGAATAGCCCCATATTAAGCACACACTGCAGTACCTAGGCAAGGAAAAGAGTATTCTGTGGTCCCCACAAAATCAATGAGCTGAGGTGTAAATGGGCCAAGGTAATATCCCCTCAAGAAGGAAAGAAAATGGGCCCAAAAATCAAGAAAAGAGGGACCCAAAAAAAGGGGAGAGAGAAAAGATTATCTGACTGGACAGAAGGGGGCAGACCTAAAAAGAGTGAAATTCCTTAATTTCTAGGGATACCCAGCCGCCACTCTCATGACACACCATATTCCATCTTCCTCTTCATCCTTTATCCATTCATCCACCATTTTTAGAGGCTTGAAGTTGAAGAGAAGACCAAGTTAGAGGACAAGCTTGGAAGAGTTCTATGCCTCTTTCCTACTCTTTTCTTTAACTCTGTAATTCTATTTTTACTTCATTAGGTAAAACATGTTTCTGCTCTTATTTTCTGTTTTTGTTGAACTTATGCTCAATATGAGCTAAGCTTCTTTTGGTTAGGGAACTATAGAGTTGTAAATGTTTTTATGGGTATGGAATAGTTATATGTTTTGTTTAGCTCTTTCATTAAACTATGTTGCTTGTTTATATATTTGAGTTGAGATTGATCACCTTAGCTTGAATGAAAGCTCATTAATATAGTGAGTGGAAATGTTTAATGAATATGGATTAAGTTGGTTGATTGGAAAATTAATTGACGTTGAATAGGATAGGAATATTCATTCAAGTCCATAGGGTAACTGAGTTGATCTTAAATGGACTGGGATGATTTAATGTGAAATTCGGAATAAGATTAACTTAATGAATCCCACTGTCGCGTGTTGGAAAATACTATTTTTCTAAACTCTGGACCTAGATGCTCTGTGATGCTATAGAATTCCTGACCCTGTAAAAATATTTGCAACGAGATAGTGTCCCTAACCAGTTTTTAAACCCCTAATTTCATAACCTTTAATCTGCATTTTTACTGTCACATTATCACTTAAAAATCTGTTTTAACAAATCAAATGAAAATGTCAAGTGTTACCATCTTTGCTCACTAACTAGACTAACCGAATTGGAAATTTTGTGAATTTAACCGTGTTCAATCTCCGTGGGAACGATCTTATTTACACTTTACTACTTGATTGACTGTGTATACTTGCACAACGTTTACACACGCAACACTGCTATATCAGCTCTAGCCTGTTTCTGTAGATCTCTCTGTTCTGCTTTCTCAGCTTGTTGTGCCATAGTGGCAACCATCTGATTCATTACCCCTATTGCCCTTTCCATAGCTTCGTTGTTACGTGCCATCTGCCTATAAGTTAACCTGAAACATAAGCACTAACCCACAATCAAAGAAAACACAGAGAAACAATCAATGTCACACATCACTTCACAGAGAAATAAATCAAACAATGTTAGTCAGAGTCACACAACCTAAGCTTAATAGACCTACAACCTGACACTTCCCCCTAAAAGATTGAACCTGGCTCTGATACCACAAAATGCAATACCCTTTCTCCAAAAAGGATATTACACCATAGTAACCAAGATTTTCGTAATAATTTTCTAAGTAACTTTGATTTAAAACAAGTTTAGTTCCCAAAAATGCGGATAAAATTTTTGCCTTTTTAAAAGATGAGAAGAATGGGGAGTCCATTTTTTCCTTTTCTATCACGTGGTGAAATAAGAACAGTATTAGTAGAAACACTAAAATAAAAACAACCTCCTCAATTATATATATCAAAAGAGCTTGCATCAGTACAAGCAAGGACTTTTAAAACTACCATACATCAAAAAGCAGTAAAAACTCTAAAACAAACTAAAAAGAAAATGATTGAAATAAAAGACTACAATGAAAGTTACTAAGTAATATGAAAGCCAGGTCCAATCTAAACTACTCATGACGGAGAGACTCAGTAGCTGAGCCTCCAAGAACTTCGCCCTCATGCTCCTCAGATACCTTCCCCTTGCCCTTGCGGAGATGCTCTAAAATCCTATCCTGGGCCTCCAGAGATCCATCCGAGACGCCCTTCTCTCCAGAAGGCCCTGCTGAGGTAGGGTGATACCTCTCCACACTGGCTGCTCTAACTCTACTTTGTGTCTCTCCAGGTGGTGATCGAGGCGTGTAAGTCCTCGGCTCATCGTCTGAAGTCCTGTCATGTGCAGTAACAACCTCTCTGCTGGGATGTGAAGACGGAGTCCTAAAAGCTGACCTCCACATCCTCCCATAAAATTTTCCCCATCTACCATAGACACGCTTAGCTGCTGGGTGCCTAGGGATGTACTCCGGCCCACTCTCTGAGTCGGTAGGCCCCTCTGTAATCTGCCTGAGTGGTAACTTCACAGAAAGTACCACTGGTTCCCTCCATTCCCTACAGTTACCATCAACAGTGCCATCAATGACACATATCCTGCCCACAAAGGTACCCCACTGAGTGATGTGATCTATCTCCCAGATCACATCTATACCCCCCAACGGGGTGATGCTAAGACGTCTCACTGGGTCCAATCCTGTCCGAGGATAACTCATCTACTCTACCACATACAAAACAACATGGAAAGTAGGCAGGGTGAAAAACTTACACAAGTTAAGAATGTTAGTTTCAAAAAGTATACATACAATACTTGTACAGTATATTTTCAGAGTCTTACCATCCAAATCACACTTAGGAATAAAACACTGTAAAACCAAGAAACAATCAAGAATAGATCACCAATCACAGAAGTAACGTCAATCACAGATAAACATCAATCACAGATAAATTGTCAATCACAGATAAAACATCAATCATAGATAAATTGTCAATCACAGATATATTTATGCATGATACTTCAATCTCTCTCATAATACACCGGTGTGCTGCTCCAAGAAGACTTTTCCCACCAAACTCCATTGAGCGATAGGCCTGCGACAAGTCTTAACAGAACAACAAGGTAATCCCCCTCAGACCCCCTGGCAGTCATTCCAAAACGCGCATTCACATCCATATCATGAAATAGGTCCGTCAGTCAGATTTATCCAAGCCGGGCATACGACTCGTCTCAACTCAAGGGTATTCACCATGCAAGGCTATTGAGACTTTCGAAACCTGGATAATCCCAGAAGGCAATTGTAGCCCAACGCAACTCTATTCTCAACCCTCTCTGGGTTGTACTGCTCAAAAAACCTGTATGCAAATGACACTAAAAAAAATTGCATAATATCACTTTGGTTTCTCTTGTAAAACCTTCTCTGTTTTACTGTATTAAATCTCTTAATACAAAACCACATAGAATACTCTTATTCTATCACCAGAGAAAATCTCTTAAAACATAACCATTATATTACTCTTTTCAGCTGTAGTCATTTATTTTAATAATAATTACATTGTGATAGAGTCAAACGCGGTAAGGAACTTAACCAGAATAATATTAACGGGAATTATTACTTAAGTTCATTCTTTTTGGGAAAGCCCTTTGGAAGCTGATCAAGTAATCTTCGCCACGTATATACAAACTTGCTAAGACAGGAAAAATAGCGCACCGGTATGGTTCCCAGGAAAGATTAGGTGAGCTTGTAGGCCCCTTCAAAGACCTTTTTCTTTCCCAGACAGATCCATACAAATGAACTACCTTCTCCCATCATTAGTCCGTACATAAACAGTAAAAATCACAAGTTTTGATATATAACAGGGTCCCAAATCAGGAATTTCTTCTAAATAATTTAACAGTAGAGTTCACCGAGAACCCATTACTACTAATTTATTTTACCCAATCAACCTGTATATATATTTTTTCGAAAAGAACATGGAAATGGAAGAAAAATACCGGTTTAGGAATTTTTAGCGTAGTTAGTCACTTGCTCTCGTCCCAATGGCGTTATAGAGATACGGCCCCTGAGCCCGACCGTATGAGTACACCGAAGATGTATTCTTATGCCTGACAAAAGCACCCCATCCATATCCGTCAAAAGAACTACAGAGGTTCAATTTTACAATTTCTTAGATTTATTGATCACGGAGGCCTAGCCCATTGGGTGATCGAGCCTTTATCGATAAAATTTCGCCAGCGTAACGATACAATTATTAGACTTTATAAATAAATTGGGCATTATAACTTTACTATTTGAAAAATCATATTTTAAAATAAAAATAAGGCATAGTATAATTTTAAAACAATTTTACAAATAAATAACAATTTATTTAAAGCATAAACACCCAAAACTTAAAAACTCAACAAAATAAAGATCAAACTAACTTGGAAAGAAATTCCCCATACCTTAGCCTTATGAAGATGGAAGAACAAGCTAAGAACAACAAGAACAACACAAGAAAAACTTGATTAGAAAATAAAGGAAACTTAAAGGAAAACAAAGGAAAAGAAAAGAATTTTGGAGTGAATTTTGGGAGGAATTCTTCAAGTGAGTTTGTGATGAAAATGAAGAGCACCCCCCCTCTATTTATAGCCAAAATTTCGTGCAAGGGAGTGGGGTTAAGACCAACCATGGTTTGGTTTAATTTAACCATGATTTAATTAAAGAAAAACCAAAATTAATTATTTAAAATCCCATTGGCCAACTTCTATGACTCATACTCAACTAGGACCACTTGGACTTCCCACTTACATGCTTGAGGCGGCCAGAATCAAGGCTGGGAGGGGAGGATGTGATTTTCCAAAAATACCCCTAGGGTTTGGATGAAAACAAGGGTATTTTGGTCTTTTTATAAATCAAAAATTGAAATAATTAGTTAAGAATGATGATAACCAATGAGAATGCTAGAAAATTCCACAAGGAGTCCAAATAATTTCGTGGCACTCATTTTTGAAATTTATAGATAGTGCAAACTCTTCGGTTTTCATCGTTTCGCAGGTATAACCCCGAAAATGCAGAAAAATAGGGTTTTCAAAACTTACACAAAAATAATTTTAAAAATCATGAAATAAATAATTAAAAATAAAATATAAAATGGTTATGGACCTTTGTCACGAAAATTATACCTGTTAAATAAGGTTTTTGCGTTATAACGTCCCCGGGTAGCGTAGTTTTCGGTATTTTTTGAAAGTTTTCCAAAAATTCTAGAAAAATTCCAGAAAATCTAAAATAGTAATATAACCAACTTTTGTAAAGGAAGTTTATTTATTGAGTTGGTTTAACACACTCAAGATATTTAAATCACTTTTCGTCAGTTAGACGTAAACCGTTTTCTGTAAAATGACTCGATTTTGATTGAAAAGCTACCATTTCAGAAGTATTTCGGAATACGTGTATTTTATTAATAATTTTAAGCTAAAAATAAATCACAAAATATTTTTGGAACAAAAATTCATATAAAACAGAAAAATGACGGAAAACGCAAAGATACGGACGTTGAAATTAACCCTAACGGAAGTTGAAAATCAACCACTTTCTGAAGTATTCTTATACATGCATATTTAAATACTATTTTTAAGCTAAAAATAAAACTCAAAATAATTATATCACAAAAATTCAAATAAGACGGAAATAAACAGTTAGTCATAATAGCGGATGTTACAACAAGTGCCTCGGGTTCGGCTGCCAGCCAGCTGCACATCCTCTCTAAGCGAATGTGAGCGTCCAGAACCATGTCACGCTCTAAAACCTCTTCAGGGCCCAGCACCCCTCCTCTCGTCCTGACCACGTGTCCACACTCTATGACCCATTGGGAGATGGAATCATAAGTCCATTCCCCTCCCTCGGACTCGGCCTCAAGAGGCCGGAAGCTCTCCCTCACACGGGCTACCAAAGGCCTAATCTACGTGTAAGGTACATACAGATACAAGAAAACATGCAAGGGTGAATTTCTTTGCACAAGTTGAAATCCACAATCCACTGAAAGGTTGCATATGAAAAATAAAATATTACATAATACATTCCAAGAATATATTTATATAGAGTTACTCTTTCACAAATCTTTTAGCTAAGATATTCAATCATCAACAAGAGACACATCATCAAGGTAAACAAACAGTCAAGCACACACATAGCATTCTAGCGTAATGCATGTCACTTCAATATCTCTTTTCATACACCGGTGCATTACTCCATGGAGACTTTTCTTCCTCAACTAAGTAGAGCGAAGTGACGGAATCGTATACCTATCATTAATGCAAACTGACCTTCACTTTTGGCCATCGTTTGCCATTTATTTGGAACAGACCCATTGTGCTACGTCGTACACCCCATCTCAAAATAAGGCAGCCGGTCAGGATCATTCAAGCCGGGTATACTAATCTTCTCGGCACAAGGGGATTCCCCTCAAGGCCATTGAGAATTTCGTGACTTGAATGCCCTCAAAGACTTATAGTCAGACCATACTTATTTACAATCCCCGCATAGGATTGTATGCTCTAATCATGGCATAAAGCCAACATGGCAAAAGCCAACATGGCAAAAGCCAATATTAATCATGGCATAAAGCCAACATGGCAAGAGCCAATAACTCAAATGCATATGACAGTATATTTGCAAACACAATCAATACAATCAATGTGGTCCCTTGTCTTAGGGTTTTTCGTTGCCACGTTTTAGCTTTCATCCAACACCGTGTAATTTTATTGTCCTTAAGACTTTATCGTAGCCACGTATTGATCCTCTTTCAATACCGTGTAATATTATTGCCCTTAAGACTTTTATCATCGCCACGTATTGGTCCTCTTCCAATACCATGTAATAACGTTATTCTAAAAAACATAAGTTTATGGAAACTCCTATTTGGAATTAAAGTTCTTATTTAACTTCAAAATCTTAAATCTTTAATTATTATAAAAGAATTATCTCTTATTTAAAACTCACTTTATTTATTTTTCTTCCCACTTTTCATTGTAAAAGGGTTAATTAAAAACTTGAGTAGTTTTTTTGATAATTTTACTTAATTTTTTTTACTTTTAAATATTTACAATTCTGACCTTAAGAAGTCCAGTTTTGCAGTCCAGCCCTTGATTTTTTTTGAAGAATTTGGTTTCTGGCCCAAAATGCCCAGATTTCGCGTTTTCTGCCCCAAGTCTTTCATAAATTACGTTTTTGGCCCAAAGTGCCCAGACTTCGCGTTTCTGCCCTAAAACTTTTGAAAATTATATTTTTGGCTCAAAGTGCCCAGATTTTCGATATTATGCCCAGAATTCTAGAATTTTGTAGTTTTGACACCAAAGCATCCAGATTTCATTTTTGACCCCTAAAAATTTGAAATTTGATTTTCTCTCTCATTAATTGATTTTCTAGCTCACTTAGAGTTTTATGGATAAAAATGACTTAGTATGAAATTGATTTAAGACTTATACTTAGTAATTTAATGAAATTTATCTAAGTAAGTGTTAACTTGAATCTTAATTAATTTATTTGATTCCTTTTAGAAAACTCTTTCATTAAAGCTTTTAACTCCTCTTACTACACTTAGTCAAATATTTCAATCCAATTCCAATCACATTGAATTCAAGGTATATGGAATATTCAAAGAAAGCAACATACATCAATTTGGCAAGAACACAATCAAACCATAAATCATACATCCACTCAAAGTGGTCATCCATAGCATATGAACATACATCATGAACATACATCATGAACATAGCATAAAGATCATCAACTCATCAAGCATACACTTAGGCATTCCAAATCACTCCAAATCATACATATAATTTTTCCAACAACACAAAGGTTTATAAAAAATTATCATGCCTCAACCAAAATCATACTTTCACTCATATACATAAATATATAAAAATACATATTACTAAGAGAATGAAAACTCATTCAACAACCAATATGAAAACTCAAGTCTTTTAGTTTTTCATGAAACATACAACACATAGCCACACACATATACAACCTTGCCAACTTATTGAGAAAATTCCCTTACCTCTTGAAGACAATGAAAATGGGCAAACACCACAATCACCTTCACTCCTCACCAACACCAAGTGGCCTCCTTGAAGCCTTGATGTTCCCACACTTAGAAAAATTTACTTTTCACAAAATACACCAAAATAAAACCATAAAAATATGAGTTTTATGAAAACCAACAAACCCTAAAAAGTAGAAATTTGAGTAGATAAATACTTACTCAAATCTTGAAGACAAATGGATCCAAGGTGGTTTTCAAGCTTGTAGGTTCCAATAGAGTGAACCTAAACCAAGAAAAAGACTTTCATGGAAACATGAAAGTGGTGGAAATGAAAAAATGAAAGAAGTTTATGGATTAGAATGATGATCCAAACCTTTTTTTGTGAAGCTTGAATAGCCAAAAATCCAATAAAACTCAAGCTTTGGCTATGGAGGAAAGCTTGGAAGTGAAGAGAAAAATGGAAGATTTTGCAAGAGTGAAAGAGATGAAGTGAGAAAAATGAAAACCTCTCTCTTCCGTCCTCCAAATCAGATTTCAGCCAGCACAAGGGAATGGGGGAGTATGGGCTAGCTTACTTGGAGGGAATGGGAGTCATACCTCACTCACCTAATTTGAAAAAATTCAAAATTAAACCCATTTTTGACCATTTGACTTTTGCAATATTTTAGAGAGTGCAATCAGCCCCTTATGCACCCCAAAACTGACCAGAAAAATGGTGGGATTAAATCCCATCAAGTTAGGGTTTAATCGGTAGTTTGAAATAGTAAAATGCGTAGTTTTCGAACCCCTTTTTAGATAAATATTTTTCTAAAATGAGTAAAATCATGAGAAATGAATTTTATGATTTGAATATGATATAGAAAAATTTAGAAACCCAAAACTAAATTTTTGGACTATTTTTCATATCCCGGTTGCGCCCGGTTTACCTGTAAAGCTCCAAACGCAGATAAAATAAAGTTTTTCTGAAAAATTTCTAGAAAAATTTCTAAAATCACAAATATTGTAAGAACCACTTTTGGTTCATTAAAAAAATATTTTGGAGTAAAAATGACCTCTAGAAAAATACCGAACCCTATCCCCGCATTAGGAGAGAATGTGGTTCCCATAAAAACTCAGTTTTGCGAACTCTACCACTCTAAACCCTTCAAAATCAAACCTAAGATATGAATATTATTATTCACACCTTAAAATCCCAAAAATCATAATTAAGTAATTTTAATTAAATTAAAGTAGATTAAAAATCAATAAAAACTATTTAAAAATGAGGGTGTTACAGAAGCTCTTCTAGCTTGTATCCAAGCGGGCTCTTATTGCACAATCCCCCAAAATGGATTGTACCAATGACATCTATATTTATTGCACAATCCTCCAAGCTAGATTGTAGCATGACCTCTATATTTCACAATCCTCCAAACTACCAAATGCAAATGACCTCTATATTTATTGCACAATCCGCCAAGCTGGATCGTAGCAATGACATCTATCTTTATTGCACAATCTCCCAAACTGGATTGTACCAACGATATCTATATTTATTGCACAATCCTCCAAGCTGGATTGTCACCAAATGCCAATGACACCAAATATATGCTATCATCAAAAGTTCTTTCATCTCAAAAATGATTTATCAATTTTTTCAAACTTTTCTCAACTGTATAGTCTCATACCTATATAGTCTCTGGATTTCTCTCAAGAATTAATCACCATTACGCGTTGACCACTTTTTACAGCAACGTAAATAACTATTATTTGTTATACAAAGCTTTTATACGAGAAAATCCCTTTATTTTTCTCCAAATCATTTTCTTAAACATAGGCTTATAAGAAAAACTCTTTGAAAAATAAAATACCCTTTATTGTAGTTATTTTTCCAAAACTCCTAATATAGTCATAAACTCTAATTTTTCTCCACTACGTAGTAACAAAAAATATTTTCAACACATCTACTACGAAATAAGAATTTTCCTACAAAACCCTTATGTTTAAGAGCTAGTATTTCACTTGAAAAACTCCACTTTAAATAATTGGTATAAAAATCCTATTTAACTAGTTAAGTTAAATTCTTTAATAAAACACTTCTCTACTTTATTTTCTTTTGCCAATTAATGTATAATTAGTTGCTAAAAGGTTTAATCACTTGTGATTAATTTAAGTCAAATTCCAACTCTTGTTTTAAGGAAAATCCAATTAAAGTCCATTGGAGACTTATAAAAAACAATTAATTAATTAATACCTAAATCAAGTTTTGGCTTGAATACTCATTATTTAAATTTGCATTTGGGAAAATGAATTCACTATAAGGTCCTCTACGTCCTCTTCCATGATGTTTGGGTCACTTGTTTTAATTTATCTTTGTTAATCTTACCCAATCACAACAAACATGACATAATCATAATAAATAAAGCATAAGTCTACTTTAAATATTACAATCATTCCAAAATGAATCAAATTAAACACAAGGAAAGCAATCACACCAAACCACATCAATCCACACAACATTCTCACACTTAATCAAGAATCAATCATAGATCATGGCACAAAATTTCTACCATACAAATGATATAGAGTTAACACATACTTAAAATAGCATTTTAGGCAAATCAAGCATACAAGCACATTTTCCACTATATAGTAAATTTTCTTAAATTTTCATTTTGCACAAAACAACTTTAGAAATATTTTTTTAAAGCTAAAGACATGATAATACTCATACAAAATCCATAGAACCAAAAATCTTAACTTAGTGATTTTACACATCAAGAATGATCTAAATCATTTCAATCAAAGATAAAACCCAAAACACTTGAGTTGTCATCAAGCCACACAAATCATACAAAACATAACTACACTAAACTCATAACTTTGAAAAGAACATTCCCTTACCTCTTGAAGAGAAGCTTTGAACACTAAGATCCACTCCTACCTTTGTTGTTTCCAAAACTAGTAACAAACCCTTACAAAAAAAATCATAACACACAAGCATAAAAAAAAAAAGCCTTTATGAAAATTCCCAAATCCTAAAGTCAAAAACATGAGACAAGGATTTCTTACTCTTGATCTTGAAGAAAAATGGATCAAAATGAAGATCATGCTTCTTGGTTCCAAGGATAAGAACCTTAGATGATGAAAATCAAGAATCAAGGATTCAAGAACACTTGATTTTCTTTTTGGAGAATAAACTTGAAGATTCCAAATATGGATGAAGGCTAAGTGTTTAAAGGTGTTTAAAATAGATCAATCACACTTGATTAGTGTGTGAAGAATCAAAAACAAGGTTGAAAGGTGAAGAAAGCTTGGTATAACAATGAAGAAAATAAAAGGGTGAAGAAGAAGACTAAGAGAGAAAATGAAAGAATGGAGTTGTGCAGAGAGAAGACAAGTGCAAAAATGAACAAACCCCCTCTCCCTTCTCTCCTAAGTCTCACGGCTGCAAGAAATGAAATGCCACTTGAGATAAACTTTGATTAAAAGAATAATTGAATTAATTGGGTAATGAGTAATAATTAATTATTAAATTGGTCCAAGACAAGACTTAGTCACAAAGTAATGATCAAAAGGAGCAAATTGGCACATGGGATGCATGTGGGGCGCAGCACACAGCTGGGACAAGTGGGAGAAAAGATCTCATGAGTTAGGGTTTTGTGTAATGGAGCACAAGTGGGCAAATAGGCTTATTATATAATATATTTTGAAATAAATATTTCTCTAAATAAATGATTAATGGAAAAATTATTTTTGAGACCCAAAATTAATATAATAAAGGTTGTAATTTCGAAACTCATGTTTTGATCATTTTATGATACCCCGTTTGCGCTACGGTTACCCGTAACGTGCTCAAAATGGCTAAAAATAAAATTTTTCTGAAAAACTCTAGAAAAATTCCTAAAAATCAGAAATATTAAAAAAATAACTTTTGTTTCATTAAAATATTTTTTAACGCAAAAAGGGTCTCCGAAAAAATATAAACCTTTGACGTTTATAAACCAATTTACGATTTACGCTATTTTTCTATTTTTTGAGTTCATCCGTTTTCTACTCATCCAAAAATCATAAATAATCTAAAAACGCTAATGATATCCCTAACTTTCCAATTGGATCATTTCTTAGTCCTCTGGTAATTATCTGGCCATTATACGTCATGTATCTCATTCTACAGGGACCAAAACTGTAACATCTTCATTCCAATCTCAGAAATTCCAAACTAAAATTCTAAAATCATTAAATAATATAAAAATATTATTTGTCTCTTTAATTCCCCATGCTGGTATTGTCTGGGCCCTCAGATCAATATAATCTTATTTCTCCGTCTATTACCAAAATCGCTTTCTGTTGAAATTTTCAATTTCAACTCGAAATCTTAGTTGCTTTAATATGGGTGACTATACTCATGATATTTCATTTTCTAATACCATCTTATAATATGTAATTTGGTCTACTCACTCAGTGTCATAGAATTAACTACGGATCTAAAAATGCGAGTGTTACAACTCTACCCTTCTAAAAAGAATTTTGTCCTCGAAATTTCGTAGACAGACTACGTTTAGCCACTGATATGGAAAAAGTCTCATCCGATAAAACTTTTTTTTTCTATTAATCTCTCTTTAGAAATAAAACATCCTCGTTCCTTCGAATATCCCTACTCCAACCACAAGGTATCCTCACACTATCTATTGTGACTCACAACTACTTAATCCAAGATTTAAGAACTTAACAACGTTGGTCCATATCAAATATCATTGTACCCTCTCTACTACCGGCAAGCCAATGGGTTGATCAGTCCCACAACTAGTCCTTAAGTAGTTAGAAAACAATAATAATTGTATAGCTAATCACATTATTGTACATATCATTCATGAATATAACAACTGACACATACCTACTATCCTTTATCCGCTTCTTCAAAAAAATCCTTTTTTTCCTATTTTATCTTCAAGATCTACTAATGATTTGTCACCCCTTCACTGTATTACTCTTTTCTTATACTCATCCCTTAATACTCGTTATTGTACTCATAGATGACTATCAACTATTGTCTATACCCCAACTATTCTTTGCTAACAGACTTATGACTAAAAAAAAAAGTCTTATGAAAATTTTCATTATAACTCACACTATCATTTATAGGGTTCTAGTTTCCCTCAAAGTTGACATTGGATAGGATAATCAATTTTTACAAATAGGATTACCATTTCTGATGAGAAATGATGAATAATCAGAAAGACAATTAGATATAGAGACAGAAGACAGCTAGGTAAGAAAACAGATAGATGAAATTACTGAATAACTTCATACATAGATTGCGAAAAAGTTTTGGAAACAGACAGATATAAGAATTTCTAGAAGGTTACATACTTAGGAGGTAGCAAAAGAAAATTAAGCATAGCATCGGGTCTTGAGAATAAAGCCTATAAAATTTAAAACAAGCATCTCCCAAAATATTCCATAATAAAATAAACCTATGGTCTCCCACCGTCAAAATATCCAAATAAATCCTACATTGTCTGGTTGTCTAATACTAAATCATCTAATAAAGCTTCAATTCTTATTTCGGTGTAAACCATTCCTCTTACTCCTATTCTTTATAGCTCTAATACTATGGACAACTGGTTTAACCTTTGATACTTTAGAATTTATTGATATATCTATATGTATTCGATTTCTCCACATCAATAACGCATGTCTCTCTCCTCTAGGCAGGATTTACGATAACCTCATCCTCACACTGGTAACATCTATAATTTGCATCTTGAATTGGGGTAACTTAATCTTCTCCACTAGAAATAAGTATAGCATCACACTATGGTTGGTCACTCGGTATACCCTTTCTATGTTGGGAATATGACTTCCTCTCAAGACCATTTTCCTTTTCTCATTGTCTCTACCTCTTATACATCTCTATCAAATTTTTAAAATCAACGGATCTCAAGTGACAACACAACCTTTTTTAATATCATATCTTAGACCTCTTTCGTACCTTCATTTCTATCGTCATTTCCTTTAATCAAATTTTTTCGCTAGCTATGGATTCCTACAGGTTTAAAGCTAGTTGGAATCTATCAAGAAATACCGATTGGTTATACTAACAAACATTGTTCCAACGAGGAAACAATTCACACAAGATTCAAACAGAATCACACAATTGTCCTTCAAGAAGAACAATCCAAACAAAGTTTAGCAAAAAAAATCATAGAACAAACAAACTCCACTCAAAACACTCAAAACTCATGCAATTGTTTCGATACGAAACAATTCAAGCAAACTCCATCAGAGTTCACACAACATAAACACAGTAGACCTATAACCTACAATCACGAAAGACATTGACCAGGCTCTGATACCACTAATGTAACACCCCTTTCTCAGGAGACATTATACTTTGTAACTGAACCTCTAATGCGAAAATTAAAATCTTTCTTCTAATTCTTCTTTCGGAAAAATGCTGTCAAAATCTTATTTAATTTTCATAAATTGATTTTTTCGGTCATTTTTTTTCTTTTAAAAGAAATACTTATGTGAATGAACACCGATCAGAAAATAGCATAGGAAATAAAAATTCATTCACCTATAATAGAACATACCATACACAACAAATCCATTTTCCAAAATTAGTACTGACTCTCTATGTTGGTCAAGCACTAAAATCTTCTGCAAAACGCTCAAGTAAGAAAACCCCAACAAAACTAGGGCTCGCATGTCCTTTTATTTGGTTGACAATTCGTCAATGCACGTCTCATTCTTCAAGTCCTTACTAGTCCACTTAGCTAGTAATCAATCTATATGAATCATGATCCTAAAAGCACAAAACATATAGGCAAGGGTGAGTTTTTCCCCAAAAGTTACAATCACGAAACATGCATAGTAAAACAAAATACTACTTATTATACTTCAAAAATAAGCAGATATCGTTTGAAAATTTTTCTCTAAGTTAACAAACTATCAAACACATCGCCAAGAAAATCACACATAGGCAATTAAAACCAAACCGTAGTCCCTTCACAATTCGCCAAGCTGGGTTGCACAATCCTCCAAGCTAGATTGTAGCCCAGTTTGACAAAAACAATCACTAAATACAAATGACCTCTATATTTATTGCACAATCCTCTAAGCTGGATCGTAGCAATGACATCTATATTTATTGCACAATCCCCCAAAATGGATTGTACCAACGACATCTATATTTATTGCACAATCCTCCAAGCTGGATTGTAGCATGACCTCTATAATCATTTCACAATCATCTAAACTACCAAATGCACATGACCTCTATATTTATTGCACAATCCTCGAACTTGGATTGTAGCAATGACATCTATCTTTATTGCACAATCCCCAAAACTGGATTGTACCAACGATATCTATATTTATTGCATATTCCTCTAAGCTGGATTGTCACCAAATGCCAATGACACCAAATATATACTATCATCAAAAGTTCTTTCATCTCAAAAATGATTTATCAATTCTTTCAAGCTTTCCTCAACTATATAGTCTCATACCTGCACAATCCCATAATTTCTCTAAAGAATTAATCACCATTATGCGTTGACCCCTTTTTACAGCAACGTAAATAACTATTATTTGTTATACAAAGCTTTTATACGAGAAAATCTCTTTATTTTTCTCCAAATCATTTTCTTAAGCACAGACTTATAAGAAAAACTCTTTGAAAAATAAAATACCCTTTATTGTAATTATTTTTCCAAAACTCCTAATATAGTCATAAAATCTAATTTTTCTCCACTACGTAGTAACGAAAAATATTTTCAACGCATCTACTACGAAATAAGAATTTTCCTATAAAACCCTTATGTTTAAGAGCCAGTATTTCACTTGAAAAACTCCACTTTAAATAATTGGTATAAAAATCCTATTTAACTAGTTAAGTTAAATTCTTTAATAAAACACTTCTCTACTTTATTTCCTTTTGCCAATTAATGTATAATTAGTTGCTAAAAGGTTTAATCACTTGTGATTAATTTAAGTCAAATTCCAACTCTTGTTTTAAGAAAAATCCAATTAAAGTCCATTGGAGACTTATAAAAAACAATTATAAGGTCCTCTATGTCCTCTTCCATAATGCTTGGGTCACTTGTTTTAATTTATCTTTGTTAATCTTACCCAATCACAACAAACATCACATAATCATAATAAATAAAGCATAAGTCTACTTTAAATATTACAATCATTCCAAAATGAATCAAATCAAACACAAGGAAAGCAATCACGCCAAACCACATCAATCCACACAACATTCTCACACTTAATCAAGAATCAATCATAGCTCACGACACAAAATTTCTACCATACAAATGACATAGAGTTAACACATACTTAAAATAGCATTTTAGGTAAATCAAGCATACAAGCACATTTTCCACTACATAGTAAATTTTCTTAAATTTTCATTTTGCACAAAACAACTTTAGAAATATTTTTCTAAAGCTAAAGACATGATAATACTCATACAAAATCCATAGAACCAAAAATCTTAACTTAGTGATTTTACACATCAAGAATGACCTAAATCATTTCAATCAAAGATGAAACCCAAAACACTTGAGTTGTCATCAAGCCACACAAACCATACAACGCACAACTACACTAAACTCATAACTTTGAAAAGAACATCCCCTTACCTCTTGAAGAGAATCTTTGAACACTAAGATCCACTCCTACCTTTGTTGCTTCCAAAACTTGTAAAAAACCCTTACAAAAAAAAATCATAACACACAAGCATAAAAAACAAAGCCTTTATGAAAAATACCCAAATCTTAAAGTCAAAAACATGAGACAAGGATTTCTTACTCTTGATATTGAAGAAAAATGGATCAAAATGAAGATCAAGCTTCTTGGTTCCACGGATAAGAACCTTAGATGATGAAAATCAAGAATCAAGGATTCAAGAACACTTGATTTTCTTTTTGGAGAATAAACTTGAAGATTCCAAATATGGATGAACGGTAAGTGTTTAAAGGTGTTTAAAATAGATCAATCACGCTTGATTAGTGTGTGAAGAATCAAAAACAAGGTTGAAAGGTGAAGAAAGCTTGGTATAACAATGGAGAAAATAAAAGGGTGAAGACGAAGACTACGAGAGAAAATGAAAGAATGGAGTTGTGGAGAGAGAAGACAAGTGCAAAAATGAACAAACCCCCTCTCCCTTCTCTCCTAAGTCTCACGGCTGCAAGAAATGAAATGCCACTTGAGATAAACTTTGATTAAAAGAATAATTGAATTAATTGAGTAATGAGTAATAATTAATTATTAAATTGGTCCAAGACAAGACTTAGTCACAAAGTAATGATCAAAAGGAGCAAATTGGCACATGGGATGCATGTGGGGTGCAGCACACAGCTGGGACAAGTGGGAGAAAAGATCTCATGAGTTAGGGTTTTGTGTAATGGAGCACAAGTGGGCAAATAGGCTTATTATATAATATATTTTGAAATAAATATTTCTCTAAATAAATGATTAATGGAAAAATTATTTTTGAGACCCAAAATTAATATAATAAATGTTGTAATTTCAAAACTCAAATTTTGATCATTTTCTGATATCCCGTTTGCGCTACGGTTACCCGTAACGTGCTAAAAATGACTAAAAATAAAATTTTTCTGAAAAACACTAGAAAAATTCTTAAAAGTCAGAAATATTAAAAAATAAGTTTTTTTTTCGTTAAAATAATTTTTTGACGCAAAAAGGGTCTTCGAAAAAATACAAAACCTTCGACGTTTATAAACTAAGTTACGGTTTACGCTATTTTTCTATTTTTCGAGTTCCTCCGCTTTCTACTCATCCAAAAATCATAAATAGTCTAAAAATGCTAATGATATCCCTAACTTTCCATTTGGATCATTTCTTAGTCCTCTTGTAATTATCTGGTCATTATGCGTCGCATATCTCATTCTACAGGGACCAAAATTGTAACATTTTCATCCCAATCTCAGAAAATTCCAAACTAAAATTCTTAAATCCTTAAATAATATAAAAATATTATTTGTCTCTTTAATTCCCCATGGTGGTGTTGTCTGGGCCCTTAGATGAATATAATCTTATTTCTTCGTCTATAACCAGAATCGCTTTCTGTTGAAATTTCCGATTTCAACTCGAAATCTTAGTTGCTTTAATATGGGTGACTATACTCATGATATTTCATTTTCTAATACCATCTTATAATATGTAATTTGATCTACTCACTCAGTGTCATAGAATTAACTACGGATCTAAAAATGCGGGTGTTACAATGACTGTGATGTATTTATGGAGTGTTTACTCCCAATTGCCTTTCATTACTTGCCGGAATGTGTATGGAAGCCGCTAAGTGAATTAAGTCAGTTCTTCAAAGATCTATGTTGCAACACATTGAGGATGGATGACTTGATTAGATTGGAGCAGAACATTCCCATTATTATTTGCAAGTTGGAAAGGATTTTCCCCCCAGGTTTCTTTGATTCAATGGAACATCTCCCAATTCACTTGCCTAATGAAGTAATCCTAGGCGGTCCGGTTCAATATCGATGGATGTATCCATTTCTAAGGTGACGAGGCTGTCTTGCATGTAATTAATGTCTATGTTTATTATATATTTAAACTACAATGTGTAATGGATTCTGACATTTACATGTAGATTGATGGGAGACTCAAAGCGGGCTGTCAGGAATAAGGCTAGGGTGGAAGGTTCCATTTGTGCCCATTATGTGCAATGTGAGATAACCTATTTCTGCTCCCACTACTTTAAGAGCTCCAACTTGTTATCAACCAATACTTCCAGAAACGATTCTCGATCGGGACATGACGGGGTCCAATCACGATTGTCAGTCTTACACACATTAGGTCGTCATACTAGTAGATGTAAAGACGATTACCTATCAGATAAAGAATGGAAATCTGCTCATGTACATGTCCTGATCAACTGCAATGAAGTCAAACCATATCTTGAGTAAGTAAATTTCTTAATAGCCAAATCTTTAAGTTTTATGACCATTTGCCATAATATTAGCCCATCAACTATTGAATTTGTTTTAGTGCATTCTTGCGAACACACTCCGTCAATGGCAAACATGGTTCCGACCGTATTCACGAAGAATTTTCCATTTGGTTTCAAACATATGTAAGTGTAGCGTGTATGATGAATTTCCCATTGGTATTAATAAACACACAAACTAAGCTTTTGTGTATACAGGTGCATGAAAATGGGATTACCGACACACAAATATTGTCACTTGCAAGGGGTCCTGCATCAAAGATAACATCATGGAACATGTACTTTGTTAATGGGTATAAGTATCACACTAAGGCTTGGAGTGATGGTAAAAAGACCACAAATAGTGAGGTGTACATAAAAGGTATAACTGAAGGAGGGGAGGATGATTTTTATGGCACCATCCAACATATCTATGAGTTGGATTATGATGGTTTGACTAACAAGATCATCGTATTTTACTGTGAATGATTTGATCCAACAAGAAACAAAGGCACAAAGGTTCATGCATAATATAACATCGTCAATATTGATATGAGTAAATGGTACAATCGATATGATCCATTCATCCTTGCACAAAAGGCTAGACAGGTCTATTTTGTCCCTTATCCAGACATGTGTAGAGATTTGAAAGGTTGGTGTGTGGCAATCATCACCAAACCAAGAGGTCATGTGGAAGTCGATGACACAGAAGATGAAGTGCCTTATCAGGCTAACGGGACATCACCCGTTGCACCCATTACAGAAGTCGAACAAATACAAGGCTTACTTGAAGAAACATTGAAGGAGTATGAACAAATTGTTGATGACAATGACGATCTAATGGAACAAGATGGTCAATCAAAAGATGAGGACGAGCAAGATGGTCAATCAGAGGACGAGCACATGGACGAGGAAGAGGAGGAAGATGAAGAACGGGAGGATGGGGATGAGGATAGCAATGAGGACTGGCTTAGGTAGCTTAGGTTATCATTGTAATAATTAGAGCATTAACTAAAAAGATACAACTCTAATCAATGAGAATTAGTTTTTAGTTGTAAAGTTTTTAGAGATATTTATCTCTATTTTCTACTCTCTTTTCTACTCTCTCTCTCTCTAACCTAGATATATAGTTATTTATATATATTATGTTTTTTATTTAGATTATGTCAGGACGAGGTCAACCTGATATGGTGAAGCTCCCAACTACTCGTGGTCGGGGACGGGATAGGATGATATATCCTGGCACACTGGGACAGGATGGTGAGCGCAGGCGTTGCCAGAGACAAACCCCGACTCAGTCCACACCACCCCCACCTCAACCTGTAGTTCAGACTACCCCTCCACCACCCCCACCCCCACACGTAGTTCAGTCTACACCACCCCCACCTCCACCTGTAGTTCAAGCTACCCCTCCACCTCCCCCACCCCCACGCGTAGTTCAGTCTACACCACTCCCACCCCAGACCAACCTAGCTCACCCATTGGCCATACTACCACCTTCACCTTTGTAGCTAATCCAGGATACCTAATTCCTTCACCATTGCATCAGCCGGGTGAGTCTTCACAAGCTCATCATCAGCATGACCAACAGGATGATGATGTACATGGGGTGGGGGAGGAGCAGCAATGCTCGAAGGAGGGAGATGAGCTTCATGAGGAGGATCATGTGGAGGAGCATGATCCTCTTCCTCCCCGGAGGGAGCATCAGAAGGACGATCTTGGGAGAGTCATCATTCGACCTTATGGACGAGGGTAAGTTATAGTTTACTTTTATTTCTTTATTTATTTATTGTTATTTGATGATTGACATTGACATAATTTTTGTAGGGGGACCCCTAGCTCGGCTACAGCCGATGCACTCAGGTATGCCATTGAGAAACAATTTAGGGATCCTCACCGCTGCTGGAGTGATGTGCCTGCAACTGTGAAGAAAAACTGGTGGAAATGGTTTCAAGTAACTTCACAAAATTTAATTGGAATTATTTAAACATTTAAGTGACTAACTTGACTTTCATAATTGCTTAATATCTATGTCTTCTTTTTGCAGGATAAAGTGGCTTGGGATCCTCATGATCATGAGGCTATCTTTAGGGTATTTAATCAGAGAGGTGCAAAACGTCTTTCTGATATTCTCTCAAAGGCGAAGAAGAAAGGCACAAAGCCCAAATGGATGGGGGATGGAGCATGGGTTGGTCTTCAGGACAAATGGAATACTGATAAGACCTATATGGATATCTCGGCTCAAAATAAGGCCAATCGAGCTTCAAATAAAGGCGGAGCAGTCCACACCACAGGGCGCACACCCCATCTTGATGTGGCCCTAGACATGGTATGTATTCACTGTGTATTAATGTTTACTCCATTACCCTAGAATATTTCATACTTGACTAAAATGTGTCTATTTTTCTTGTAGGCCAAACAACTTGGACGATCAGTAGATCCATGAGATCTCTTCTTGTTCACCCACAAGAAGAAATCTGGGGAATGGGTCAATAGTCACTCTAAAAGGACTTATATAAGTTTTCTCGTCGTGTAATATGTACTTGATATAACTTGCTTATTAAACAAAATACATAACTTATTACGGTTTATGTTTTGTTGTTAACAAGAAGCATATCAGGAACGTTGAGGCAGGAATCGATGCAGACGATTGAGGGTTCATAGGAGGTGGATGGGTTGAGGAGGCTTCAGATATGGCAGAGTGAGGCTGGGGGTAGGACTCGTGGTCGAAGTTACGGTACTGCAGACATGTCTCTGAATGTTCGTCGTGGTGCCTCCTCATTGACTCAAGAGTCTCGGGCACCTACGGCGACTCACACTACCCATGACACTGATGCGACTGCTAAAGCTTGACAGCAGGAAAAAGCTGCTACTTGGTTGGCAGAAGAAGCCAATCAGAAGGTCGCTATTTTAGAGGAACAGCTACGCACTTTCATGGCACTTTACGCAGCCGAGCGCCAGTCAGGCGGTGCTTCATGTAGTCAGGCTCCAGCTCCACCTCCTCCTCCTCCTCCACCTGAGCACCCTCATCATTATGATGTTGAGCATGATGACCAGTCGCTAGATGAGGCAGCCTCGCCACCGCATAATCGTCGTCGTAGATCATGACTATCTTGTAGTATTGACTTTTTTTACTCAATTTTCTTCTTTGGATTACCTTGTATTCTTGGTTGGCATTTCATCCTAACTTACCTTATTTGGGTTACCTTTTAGAACCTTTGTATATTTTTCTTTGAATTGATGGGATACATTTTATAGAGTTATTTGTGCTGTTTTTATTTCTATTGAAATGTCTTTCATTCTTTCTAGGAATTTCACATAATTATTTAAAAATAAATTAAAATAAAATAAAGTAGCATTGGCTTAGCACACTCAAATTAGCGTTGGCACTGGCCGATGCTAATTCTGAAAGATCTTTTTTTGCGTCGTATCTGGCTTCATAGCATGGGCATAGCTGACGCTAATTAGCGTCGGTCATGGCTAACGCTAAGTGCAAATATATTTTTTTGGCGTCAAACCTGGCTCCGTAGTGTGGGCTTAGCCGACGCATGGCCGACACTAATTCTAAATGAACTTCTTTTGCGACGAACCTGGCTACGTAGCGTGGGATTAGCCGACGCTAATTACTGTCGACCTAGATCGACGCAAAGTTAGCGTAGGCCATTTTCATTGCCTTCGTGCATCGGCTAGCGTCGGCCATCATAGGGCCGACGCTAATGCTTTGCAGCAAGCATTTTAGCATCTACCCCGTGGCCAACGCAAGGCCGACGCTAAAGTGGCTGTTAGCGTCGGTTTTTCACATTTAGCGTCGACTTTGCTGACGCTAATAGCTGAAATTCTAGTAGTGGAACCGACGAATCTCTAAGGAGTTCATCAAAGGATTCTTTAAGTTCAGAATAAGTGCATGAAGTTACCTCTTCAACTTCACTGTCTGATGTGGGTAGACTTGCCATCAGGCAGAAGTTTGCTTCTTCCTCCTCATCTTCTTCTTCATCATTTGATGAATCATCTAGGTCTTCCTAGGTTGCCATTAGACCCTTCTTCTTCTTAAAGAATTTCTTCTTTGTCTTCTCTACTTCAAGATAGCCTGGCTTGAAGTGACCTGGTTTCTTGCAGCCAAAGAACACAACAGGGCTATTCTCTTTCTGCTCATTCTTTTCCTGTGCAAACTTTCTGTTGAATTACTTCCTTCTAAAGCCACCCTTCCTTCTCGACATGGATTGGATTTTCTTAGAGTTGAATGAGAGTTCATCATCTGAACCTTCTTCCCTTTCAGAGCTGCGCGACTCTTCATCTGAGTCATTGACTTTTACGACTTTTGAGGTGCTCCTTGAAACAACCCAAAAAAAATACAGAGGAGTCGCCACCAAAGTTTATTTATTGGGAAAACGTTGGAAAAACCCGTTTAAGAGAAAATGGTCTTTGAAACCAGATTTTGGGTTCGGGAGTCGATTACACGTAGGAAAGGTATTAGCACCCTACGATGTCCGCTAAAAGCGGATACCTGTAATTAAATATGCAAATTTTGTTAGCTTTTAAAATTATTTATTTTACCCCCAAAACAAATACTTGCTTATTTATATACAAAATGCAATTTAAATTAAGGAAAAAATTATAAAAAATTATTTTTTAGCGCTCGACAGGGAAAGTCCTTACTCCTACGTATTCTCAGGTGCAATGAGAAAATCAAAGCTACGTAGTTCTTTAGAAAATATTTGTGGGTTGATTAATTTTAATTAATTTAAAGAAAATCTTATTATGAAATTGATGGAACTCAATAGGCGTCGCGCCTACAAAAGTCCCTATTAAAAAATTGACCTAAGAGGACGTCACGTCCAAATAGTCCATTTACGTAAGGTACTAAAAATTACTTTTAATTGAGTAGAGACCAAATAAAGAGTCATGCTTAGAAGATCTCTACCGGAAAAGGGAATTTATTTATTAGAGAACTCAAAATCGTCACGCCTAAAGGTTCCCTTATTTAAAAAATATTGTACTAGTGCAATAATAAAACACACATGATTAAATAATAACACTAACTTAAACACATAATATGATATTTTGATTTTTATTTGTTTGTTTTTACCCTTTCTAATACTAAAGATCAAATACAAACACAACTAAATCTTTAAGGCAGAAAAAAATAAAAAAATTAAATTCCCTTTTCTTGTACCCAAAAAATGAATCAAAATGCAAATAAATAACAAGTAAATAAAACGATAGATCAAAACAAATAAAAAGCACAAAATAAGAATAAGAATGCAAAACAAACAAAAAAAACAATAAATAAAGAACAAATATATCATAACAAAGAAAAAGAAATAACAGGTTGAAGAGAAAAAATACGCTATGTGTTGGAACCAAATTGGTTAAAAGTATTTTTAAGACAAAAACTCCCTAAGTGATTTTATGGTTTTCATGATAACAAAATGTATTAAGGTTTTTACAAAGGATAAACAAAATGTATTAAGCTTTTACAATGTATAACAAAGCTGCCTAACTAAGTTTATTGAAGGATGTTGCAGTCTGTGTCCAAAAATTAGTTCATCATGACATTGGCTCATATACAAAGTCTGAGAAGCCTTGCGTCCAATGTTAAAGACATCGTCCAATGTTGGCACTGGAACATATATGAACACCAAGAGTGATGCGTCCAATAATACTGATACTTGACCTCGGATAAGAATTGTTCAATGGACTCTGAGAGCTATGCGTCCAATAATCATTATGAGACCATGCGTCCAATGATTCTCTGCGTCCAATAAACAGTATAAGGCAATACTGTTCTGCGTCCAATGCAATACGCAGTCTGAGAGCTCTGCGTCCAATAACCAGTAGGAGACAATGCTACTGTTCTGCGTCCAATAAATAAGAAGGACATCAATCAAGTGTCATACGACCAATGAAGCAAATTGACAAAGGTACATCAAACAACTGTTATGCGTCCAATGAAGCAGAAGAACAAATGTACAACAATCAACTCTGCGTCCAATGGAACTATAAGGAAATGGCAAGAGTCCAATAACCAGAATGAGGCAATACGTCCAATGTTGCTTTGCAACTAATCATCAGAATGGTAAGCATAAAGATGCGTCCAATGACTGAATGAATATCATATGCAAATGGTAAGTACAAGGTATGCGTCCATTTGCTAAAAGGACTGAAAGTCCAATGATTTCTACATGTTGCGTCCAATACGCAGAATCCATTACTTGCTATTTATTGCTCATGCATTTAATATGGAACATATTTATTGAGCAAATGATTTGAAATAAATAGTTGTATGCAATGCTTTCTGTACAACCTATTGTCAACGTTTTTGAACGTACATATGAAAAGCATAAAGTACTGTGGAAAGTGTACTAAGAGAGAGAATGTACTTTTATCTACTCTGTATATCTCTGAACACATCTTTCTGCTTTACACAGTGTATTCTCTCTGTCTCAATAAGATATTACTATTAACCGCTGTACAATTGAGACTTTGAGTACAGGTTGCTTCTGATTTAGGAGAAAGAAACGCAGACATGCACACTGAAGTAGATCTCCTCAGAGCAACGGGAAGATAGCATTTAATGCTATTAGAGAACGGTAATTTTTATGAAGGCTGAAGCTGAGCTATTCAAGAGAAAGTCTGAAGCTTCACAACACATATAAATACCGTGATACAAGAAGAAGAAGACAGAGACAAGTGAACGAACTTCAACAATAGAAGAGACTGAACTGCTGTGCTTATACTCTGTATAGAAAGTCTTACATATTTGTCTTTCTTCTTGTAAAAGAGAGTTTGCTTAACTCTTGAAGTGCTTTAGATTTCATATCCTCACTTGTGTGAGTTAGACAGCACTTAAATCAAAAACACTCTGCTGAGTTGTTTGAGTCTGGAGAGGCTGTGTGCAAAGAATACTTGGGATTTAGCCTGGAGAGACTGTGTGCAAAGAATACTTGGAATTTAGCCTGAAGAGGCTGTGTGCAAAGAATACTTGTATTCTATCAGGTTGATAGTGAAATCTCTCTAGTTTGAGGGGACTGGACGTAGCTCTTAGGAAAGGGTGAACCAGGATAAAAACTTGTGTTATTTCTTCCTTCTCTTATCTCTTATTATATCTGTGCTTATTACTAACCAAGGGGATTGAATTGATTTTGTTTAAACAAGTTTTTCATACACCTTAAATCGCACAAAGAAAACAAGTTTTTAAACTAACAGGGAAGCTTCTGCGTCCAGTCTTTTTGTGCATCCAATATTACACAACTCTGTGCGTCCAGTGTTTTAAAACTATTGTGCGTCCAATATTTCAGAAAACACTGTGCGTCCAATATTACACAACTCTGTGCGTCCAGTGTTTTAAAACTATTGTGTGTCTAATATTTCAGAAAACGCTGTGCGTCCAATATTTGAAATAAGCCAGCGTCCAACTTTTGCGAAAAGTTTTAAAAGCTTAGAAACACAATTCAACCCCCCCTTCTTGTGTTTCATCTTGTTACCTACAGTTGGCATCAGAGCTCGGTCTCTAGGGGTTGAGCACTTAACAGTGCAGAGAAGCAAGATCCATGGAGAACGAGGGACAAGCTGTGAACAGACCACCACTGTTCAATGGAAATGAATACGACTACTGGAAGCAGAGAATGATCACATTCTTTGATGCTCAAAATATGGACATATAGGATGTCGTGGAAACTGGCTACACTGCTCCAGTAAATGAAGCAGGTCAACAAATACCAAGAGCTCAGTGGACAGCAGATCAAAGGACCAGATTCCAGCTGAACTCGAAGGCAAGGCACTATCTGATGTGTGCCATTACAAAGTCAGAATATGACAAGGTGCACAACTGCACTACTGCCAAGGAGATGTGGGACACTTTAGCTTTGGCACATGAAGGTTCATCTCAGGTTCGTGAGTCCAAAATGAACATGCTAGTTCATCAATATGAACTATTCAAAATGGAGGATCACGAGTCCATTGATCAAATGTTTGGAAGATTCCAAACAATCATTAACAACCTAAGGTCCTTGGGAAAAATCTACACAACCCAGGAGCATATCAGGAAAATCCTAAGGAGTCTACCAAGACAATGGAGACCTAAGGTGACAGCCATACAAGAAGCAAGGTATCTTTCCACTCTTGCCATGGAGGATCTTCTAGGCTCACTGAAAGTACATGAGCTTGAACTTAATGAAGAAGGAATCGAAAAAAGGGCAAAGTCCATTGCTCTTAAAGCTCAAAAAGGGAGCACCTCAAAAGCCTTGAAGGCAAATGATTCTGATGAAGAATCATGCAGCTCAGAAGGAGAAGAAGGCTCAGATGATGATGAACTCTCCTTCATCTCCAGGAAAATAAAGTCTATGTGGAAAAAGAAGGGTGGCTTTAGAAGAAAGCAATTCAACAGAAGATTTCCACAAAAGGAAGCTGAGCAAAAGGAGGAAAGTCCAGTGGTGTGCTATGGATGCAGGAAACCAGGCCACTACAAGGCAGACTGTCCTGAGGCCGAGAGGACAAAGAAGAAGTTCTTCAAGAAGAAAAAAGGTCTCATGGCAACATGGGAGGACCTCGATAATTCCTCTGATGATGAGGATAAGGAAGAAGCCAATCTCTGTCTAATGGCAGGTCTATCCTCAACTGACAGTGAGGACGAAGAAGAGGTAATTTCCTATTCTGAATTAAGAAATAATTTTGATGATCTTCTTAGAGATTCAACCATTTTATCTGATGAGTACAAATCTTTAAAGAAAAAGTTTTCTCTTATAACCAAAGATTTTGAAAAGCTTACTTTAGAAAACAATGTACTCAAATCAGAAAATGAAAAGTTAAGACTTCAAGTAAGTCAACTAAAAGATGAATCTCCAAAGGATTCTGAGTCCAATACTTCCTGTGAAGTACAAGTACTTCAACAAGAAGTAAATGAACTCACTGGACGATTGTCCAAATTTGTCAGTAGCTCTGAAAAGTTTGATCAAATTTTAAAAATTCAGAGAAAACCTTTTGACAAAAGTGGTTTGGGTTATGAAAAACCAAAACCAAAGTTTTCTAAAAGTCCATCAAAATTTAATATATACTATGGTCACTGTGGAAAGGCTGGACATGTCACATCAACATGCGTCCATAACAAAAGGGACATGCCTGGACGCAGACCAAGGACTAACAAGAAAGGACCCAAGTCAATCTGGGTACCTAAAAATATGATAATTCCTGTTGCAGATTTGCTTAATGGGAGGAAAACAACACCAGTCATGGTACCTGGACGGTGGCTGCTCACGACACATGACAGGAGAAAGGTCTATGTTCCAAGACCGAAAGCCTAGATCAAAGGGATGGGTCACTTTTGGAGGAGACCAGAAAGGCAGAATAGTTGGAATAGGTAAAATTGGTAAACATCATTTTCCCTCTATTGAAAATGTCTTATTGGTTGAAGGACTCAAACATAATCTGCTTAGCATAAGTCAATTGTGTGATAGCGGGTTTGATGTTTCCTTTAACAAGGATAAATGTATAGTCAGAAATTCTGATAAGTCCATACTTTTCAAGCAAAGAGGCAGGACAATGTTTACAAAATTGATTTCGAAAATCTGTCCAAACAGAATGTCTCATGCTTCATATCTTTAAAAGATGAACAATGGATATGGCACAAGAAACTTGGTCATGCAAGCTTGAGAACCATCTCAAAGCTAAATAAGCATAACCTCGTGAGAGGACTTCCAAATCTTGTGTACAAATCTGAAGTTCTGTGTGAAGCATGTCAGAAAGGAAAACAAGTGAAAAACTCTTTTAATTCTAAAAATATTGTTTCCACTTCTAGACCTTTGGAACTTTTACACATGGATTTGTTTGGACCCACTCAAACTGCTTCTTTGAATGGAAAAAAATATGGACAAGTTATAGTTGATGACTATACTAGATGGACATGGGTTAAATTCCTTGCACACAAGGATGAGTCTTTTAAAGTATTCACCATATTTTGTAAAAGAGTCCAAAATGAGAAAGGAGTTTGTATCAACTCCATTAGAAGTGATCATGGAGGTGAGTTTGAAAATGCAAACTTTCAGAGATTCTGTGAAGAGAATGGAATCCTTCACAATTTCTCTGCACCTAGAACACCTCAGCAAAATGGTGTGGTAGAGAGAAAAAATCAATTTTTACAAGAGATGGCCCGGACCATGCTCAATGATCACTCAACCTCTAAGAGGTTTTGGGCTGAAGCTGTAAATACAGCGTGTTACTTGCAAAACAGAATATATGTAAGGCCGATATTGAAAAAGACTCCTTATGAATTGTGGAAAGGAAGAAAACCCAACATTTCATATTTTCATCCTTTTGGATGTGAATGTTTTATTCTCAACACTAAGGATCAACTTGGTAAATTTGATTCTAAAGTAGATAATGGAATTTTTCTGGGTTACTCTGAAACTTCCAAGGCTTACCGAGTTTATAACTCAAGAACCTTGACTATTGAAGAGTCAATTCATATTAAGTTCAATGACAAAAAGCCTGACAAGGAACTGTCAGAGCTAAGTGATTCTCTTGCAGATATGAAAATACAAGCAGGAGGTAAAGGACCATCACCTAAGAGTGAAGAAGATGGACCAGACGCAGAAAACTGTGATGCGTCCAATACTGGAAGTGGAAGAAGCTGGCACTTTAAGACTTATCATCCTGAAGATCAAATCATTGGGAATGCAGATGATAAAGTCAGAACAAGGTCCACATTCAGAGAACAAACTGATGTTGCATTCATCTCTGAATTGGAGCCCAAAAACATAGATGAAGTCCTATTGGACGAAGGATGGATTTTGGCAATGCAGGAGGAGCTGAATCAATTCAAACGAAATGATGTTTGGACGCTGGTAGCCCCACCTGAAGATAAGTCCATTATTGGAACCAAATGGGTATTCATAAACAAACTAGACGAAGAAGGTAAAGTTGTGAGAAACAAAGCAAGGTTAGTTGCTCAAGGCTACTCACAACAGGAAGGTATTGATTTTACTGAAACCTTTGCTCCAGTAGCTAGAATAGAGGCCATTCGCATTTTACTTTCATTTGCTGCCCAACATGATATGAGGCTTTATCAAATGGATGTAAAGAGTGCTTTTCTGAATGGTATAATATCAGAGGAAGTCTATGTTGAACAGCCCCCTGGCTTTGAGGATCAACCTTTTCCAAATCATGTTTTTAAATTGAAAAAGGTTTTTTATGGCCTCAAGCAAGCTCCTCGAGCTTGGTATGAAAAACTTAGTTCTTTTCTAATGGAAAATGATTTTTCAAGAGGAAAAGTTGATAATACTCTTTTCAGAAAATCCATAGACTCACATTTCATCATAGTACAAATTTATGTGGATGATATCATTTTTGGTGCTACTGATGAATCTCTATGTAGAGAATTTTCTGAGTTAATGCAGAAGGAGTTTGAAATGAGCATGATGGGAGAATTGAAGTTCTTCCTTGGACTTCAAGTGAAACAGACGCAAGATGGGATATATGTGCATCAGTCCAAATACACAAAGAAGCTTCTTAAGAAATTCAATATGGACGATTGCAAACCCATGAACACTCCTATGCATCCAACTTGCATAATGAACCTGAATGATAAGGACAAAAAGGTAGATCAAAAGATGAATACAGATTAGTAGGATTCTGTGATGCTGATTATGCTGGAGACAGGCTTGAAAGAAAAAGCACCAGCGGAGGATGCCATTTTATTGGATCCAATTTAGTATCATGGACAAGCAGGAGACAAAGCACAATTGCATTATCTACAGCTGAAGTTGAATATGTCTCTGCTGCAAGTTGTTGTTCTCAGCTCTTATGGATTAAACATCAATTGGAGGACTACAACATCTTCGAGAGTAAGATTTCTGTTCTTTGTGATAATACTGCTGCAATCAATTTATCTAAGAACCCAATCTTACACTCAAGAGCTAAGCATATAGAAATTAAACATCATTTTATTAGAGACTATGTGCAGAAGGGAACATTTGATATTCAGTTTGTTAGCACTGAAAATCAATGGGCAGATATATTTACAAAACCCCTCTCTGTAGATAGATTCATTTTTATAAGGAAGCATTTGAATATGCACTTTATAAAAGACTGATGTTTAGCGTCCAATATGCTCAAGCTGAGTCTGAGTCCAATGTGACTAGAGTTCAATAGGACACGACAGTCTATTTGAGACTTAGAATTTTTTCAAACACTCAAAAGCTTTTACATCTTAGTAATCCCACGCTGAGTGCAAACTTTTTTTTTCTTTTCATAAAGATATATTTTACAGTTGGTATCTTACAAACGCTTTGCAGTAATTTTCAGTTTGATGATTATTCAAGCTTTCAAGAAAAACTTCTGTTATCTCTATAAACTTGATTCAGATTTCTCTTCGTTTGGCATCTTTTCTAAAATCATTTTTGTTTGAGAAAGCTTGTTTAGAAAAGGGGAGAAGAAAAAGGATTTTTAAGTTTCTCTCTGTTTTTCAAAACTGTCTTTGGACTATGATGTTCTATGAACCTTTTTGTCTGATGACAAAAGGGGGAGAAATATATGGGATTAAGTTTTAAAAAGAAAGAAGAATATGAGAAGAATATGGGATTAAGTCTGATTGCGTTGCAGTATTCTTATTACCATGTTCTAATTTGGTCTATTATCTGATAAGCTATTTGCTTTTTATTGGACTAATCTTGTTTTTATGAGTAAAAGAAATTTTCAGGTACTCTGAGTATATTGAATATCCAAAACCATAAGATGTTTATCTCAGGGGGAGTTTCCCTTAGAAAATTTCTGTTTATATATCTGGTTTATGTGCTTTATTGTTTGTAAAACTTAATAATGTTTGTCATCATCAAAAAGGGGGAGATTGTTGAAACCAAATTGGTTAAAAGTATTTTTAATACAAAAACTCCCTAAGTGATTTTATGGTTTTGATGATAACAAAATGTATTAAGGTTTTTACAAAGGATAAACAAAATGTATTAAGCTTTTACAATGTATAACAAAGCTGCCTAACTAAGTTTATTGAAGGATGTTGCAGTCTGTGTCCAAAAATTAGTTCATCATGACATTGGCTCATATACAAAGTCTGAGAAGCCTTGCGTCCAATGTTAAAGACATCGTCCAATGTTGGCACTGGAACATATATGGAAACCAAGAGTGATGCGTCCAATAATACTGATACTTGACCTCGGATAAGAATTGTTCAATGGACTCTGAGAGCTATGCGTCCAATAATCATTATGAGACCATGCGTCCAATGATTTTCTGCGTCCAATAAACAGTATAAGGCAATACTGTTCTGCGTCCAATGCAATACGCAGTCTGAGAGCTCTGCGTCCAATAACCAGTAGGAGACAATGCTACTGTTCTGCGTCCAATAAATAAGAAGGACATCAATCAAGTGTCATACGACCAATGAAGCAGATTGACAAAGGTACATCAAACAACTGTTCTGCGTCCAATGAAGCAGAAGAACAAATGTACAACAATCAACTCTGCGTCCAATGGAACTATAAGGAAATGGCAAAAGTCCAATAACCAGAATGAGGCAATACGTCCAATGTTGCTTTGCAACTAATCATCAGAATGGTAAGCATAAAGATGCGTCTAATGATTGAATGAATATCATATGCAAATGGTAAGTACAAGGTATGCGTCCATTTGCTAAAAGGACTGAAAGTCCAATTATTTCTACATGTTGCGTCCAATACGCAGAATCCATAAACTTGCTATTTACTGCTCTTGCATTTAATATGAAACATATTTATTGAGCAAATGATTTGAAATAAATAGCTGTATGCAATGCTTTCTGTACAACCTATTGTCAACGTTTTTGAACGTACATATGAAAAGCATAAAGTACTGTGG
Source organism: Glycyrrhiza uralensis (assembly GCA_030159175.1). Lineage (NCBI taxonomy): Eukaryota > Viridiplantae > Streptophyta > Magnoliopsida > Fabales > Fabaceae > Glycyrrhiza > Glycyrrhiza uralensis. Next base: position 28,828,630 of record BRZY01000003.1, read on the forward strand.
AAAGTGTACTAAGAGAGAGAATGTACTTTTATCTACTCTGTATATCTCTGAACACATCTTTCTGCTTTACACAGTGTATTCTCTCTGTCTCAATAAGATATTACTATTAACCACTGTACAATTGAGACTTTGAGTACAGGTTGCTTCTGATTTAGGAGAAAGAAACGCAGACATGCACACTGAAGTAGATCTCCTCAGAGCAACAGGAAGATAGCATTTAATGCTATTAGAGAACGGTAATTTTTATGAAGGCTGAAGCTGAGCTATTCAAGAGAATGTCTGAAGCTTCACAACACATATAAATACCGTGATACAAGAAGAAGACAGAGACAAGTGAACGAACTTCAACAATAGAAGAGACTGAACTGCTGTGCTTATACTCTGTATAGAAAGTCTTACATATTTGTCTTTCTTCTTGTAAAAGAGAGTTTGCTTAACTCTCGAAGTGCTTTAGATTTCATATCCTCACTTGTGTGAGTTAGACAACACTTAAATCAAAAACACTCTGCTGAGTTGTTTGAGCCTGGAGAGGCTGTGTGCAAAGAATACTTGGGATTTAGCCTGGAGAGGCTGTGTGCAAAGAATACTTGGGATTTAGCCTGAAGAGGCTGTGTGCAAAGAATACTTGTATTCTATCAGGTTGATAGTGAAATCTCTCTAGTTTGAGGGGACTGGACGTAGCTCTTAGGAAAGGGTGAACCAGGATAAAAACTTGTGTTATTTCTTCCTTCCCTTATCTCTTATTATATCTGTGCTTATTACTAACCAAGGGGATTGAATTGATTTTGTTTAAACAAGTTTTTCATACACCTTAAATCGCACAAAGAAAACAAGTTTTTAAACTAACAGGGAAGCTTCTGCGTCCAATCTTTTTGTGCGTCCAATATTACACAACTCTGTGCGTCTAGTGTTTTAAAACTATTGTGGGTCCAATATTTCAGAAAACGCTGTGCTTCCAATATTACACAACTCTGTGCATCCATTGTTTTAAAACTATTGTGCGTCCAATATTTCAGAAAACGCTGTGCGTCCAATATTTGAAATAAGCCAGCGTCCAACTTTTGCGAAAAGTTTTAAAAGCTTAGAAACACAATTCAACCCCCCTTGTGTTTCATCTTGTTGCCTACACTATGTGCAGTACTGTAAACAAAACCGATGCCCGAGGTGGTGGCCTTGCAGCAGAGATTGCGGCAGTCACAGTAGTGAATGTTAGTGGAGTTGCTGCTGGTACTTCATGGTTGGGTGATGGATGTTGGAGAACTTTTCATGGTGGATTATATGATGGCAAGTGATAGTGATGGTTGATGAAATGAGGGAATTGTGAAGGAAGAAAATAATGAAGGAATAATGGAGCTTTTTGCAAAAGGTTGATGATGAAGAGGAATGATTATGGCTATGAGGTTGTTTAAGGAAGATGAAACAATAAGTTGCAGGGAGAGGAAAAAAAATGGAGGAAAAGGTGGGGGGCGGTCGTTTGCTTCTGCGTTTTCTCCTAGGGTTTTTTTTTGCGAACGAGAGGTGCTGTTTTATAATCAAATGGAGCGCACTACGGTGCTTCTGTGAAGGAGAGGGTGCACGGTGGAGATGCGGAGTTGCCCTGCGCCAGCGTTCTCGGGCTTCTCTCTTCTGGGCTCCACTATGGTACATGCGGGCAAAAACGCTTCTTGCGGTGGAGATGCAGCTCGTTTTTTCCTTTCTTTTTCTCTGTTTTTCTTCCTTTTTTATTATTTTTTTTGTTGTCCTTTTTCTCTTCTTTTTCTTCTTTTTTTTGTAATTTCTTTTTTTCTCTTTTTTTTCTATCTTTTTTCTTCTTTTTCCTTTTCTCTTTTTTTTTGTAATTTTGAAAATGAATAAGAATCCAGACAAAATTGGGTGTCTACACTCTCTCTTTGAGATTTAAGAGCAATGGATTTTGCTTTTTTGTCTATTCCCTCTTCCTTGAGTTCAAGCTCATGTGCTTTGGCCGAACCCAATAGTTTTTCAATAACATGGGTGGATAAATCTCTTGCTTCTTGAATAGCAGTGACCTTGGGTCTCCATTGTATTGGCAGAATCCTAAGGATTTTTTGATGTGATCCTAGGTTGAGTAGATCTTTCCCAAGGATCTCAGATTGTTGATAATTGTTTGGAATCTTCCAAACATCTGGTCAATAGTCTCGTGGTCCTCCGTTTTGAATAATTCATATTGATTAATTAACATGCTAATCTTGGATTCCTGGACCTGAGATGATCCTTCATGAGCCAAAGCTAGAGTGTCCTAGATTTCGGTACAGCTATGCACCTCATCATACTTAGACTTTGTAATGGCACACATCAGATAGTGCCTGGCTTTAGAGTTCAGTTGGAATCTGTAACGTCCGTAATTTATGATGTTGTTTTAATTCTATTTTATGTATGTGATGTGTGTTTGAATAGGATAATATATATTTTAGAAAGGATAATTAAATAGATGAAGCTCTCTGACGTTGGGAGGTGATGGTTTGAGTTGGACGGTTAGATACAGAGAAAATTCTGTTTGCCGTAAATAGACGGAATAGTGGCTTTGTGAAGTAGAAACCCTAGATTTAGGTTAAGAAAAAGATTTGAAGGTATAAATAGTGATTTTAAAATATTCGAGGATTTTAGAAATTTATTCGGGAATTTTCTGAAGAACGCATAAAAATGCTACTATTTTGGTCCATATAGTTTGACTAGGTTGGACTATGAGTGGATATGGAGACCAAAACATATCTAGAAATATTTTTGGGGATGCCAAATGATGTTTCCTAATATTTTAGAATTTTAGAAATTATTTTGGGTGTAACACCCCTTTTTCACACAAGGAACGTCACATGAAAAACTAAACTTAATGCGGAAAATCGTCTCTCATAAATCATGGTTACCCAAATTGGTGGCTAAATTTTTTTTTTTTAAAGTCTTATACGAAAAGATTTGCTCACGACTCATTTAGCCATCCAGAAACTCAGAAGAAAAGAAACATCACATATATATATATATATATCCTCAAGTCAATATACACAAGTCTTGCGCCCGCAAGTATAGTTTGGAACCGCAACATAGTGGCCAAAATACATCATCCTGACACAAAGAAAATAAAGCGATAAAGCTAAACCTAGGAAAAACGATAAATCAAAAAGTGTGTCCAATACACGACACTGAATATATACATCCCAAACCTAGGCTGGTCGCTAACAAACACTCTACAACCTAGCACTAGACACCCCCACCTCTACAGGCCTAAGACGATGACGTCTCCTCGGGGTCCTCCTCAACCTCAGACACCTCGAATAGTACACGATCTGGCTCGTCTCTAACCTTCCTCTTCCCTCTATCTACGTGTCCCGAAGGTCCGACAGAAGTGTCAGAAGAACAGCGCACCAAACGTCCAGAAGGTGCGACGTATGGAACAGGAAGTGTCGGCCTCACGGTCTCGGATGATGGAACTGGTGTCACTGGTGGAGCCATCCTTGGTAAGCGTGCCCTCTCCAAGGAACTCTTCCTTGGAGTGCGACGAATTAGACGACAACGGTTAGATATCGATTCGGCTATCCGCTGAGGAGTAGGTCTCTGATCCTCCCTCGCCTCCCTCCTAGGCTGCGCCATGGGCGGAACTCTGGCCTCCCGGTTCTCCAAGGTGATGCTGCGTGCAAAGGGTGCATCTCCCAGCCAGTAACGCATCCTCTCGACGGGTATGTAGATGTCCAAAACCATGTCCCTCTCCAAGACCTCTTCAGGGCCCAACACCCCTCCTCTAGTCCTGACCACGTATCCAGTCACAATGGTCTATTGGGAGATGGGATCGTAAGTCCATCCCCCACCATCGGCCTCACGAGGCCGGAAGCACTCCCTCACTCTGGCTATCAGAGGTCTCGAAGTGGACATCTAAGCGTAACGTACATAGAATAACAGAAAAACACGCAAGGGTGAATTTCTTTGCACAAGTCGAAAGTCCACTGAAAGAATGTATATCAAAATAAAATACTACATAATACACTCTAATAATATATATATATATATATATATATAATTACTCTTTCACAAGTCTTTTAGCTAAGCTATTCAATCATCAACAAGAGACACCTCATCGAGGTAAACACACAGTCAAGCACACACATAGCATTCTAGCATAATGCATGTCACTTCAATGTCTCTTTAATACACCGGTGCACTGCTCCATGAAGACTTCTCTTCCTCAACTAAGTAGAGCAAAATGGTTGTAGCATAAACCTAACATAATAAACCAATCGGTCCCCTTTTTCATGGACATGGTAACCATCGGTCCCCTTTTTCATGAACAGGTTTTACAATTATTCAGTAGAGCTACTATCACCATAACATAATAAACCAATCGGTCCCCTTTTTCATGGACAGGTTTTACAATTATTCACAATCCATCGCATAGGATTGTATGCTCTCATCATAGCGTAAAGCTAGCCTGGCAAAAGCCAATATCTCAAAATGCATATGACATTATATTTGCACTCACAAACAATACAATCAATGCGGTCCCTTGCCTTAGGGTTTTTCGTCGCCACGTGTTAGCTTTCATCCAACACCGTGTAATTTTATTGTTCTTAAGACTTTTATCTTCGCCACGTATTGGTTCTCTTCCAATACCGTGTAATATTATTGTCCTTAATACTTTTATTTTTGCCACGTATTGATTCTCTTTCAATACCGTGTAATATTATTGTCCTTAAGACTTTTTATCTTCACCACGTATTGGTTCTCTCCCAATACCGTGTAATATTATTATTTAACACCATAAGTTCTTTAGAAGAATTTCCTCTTTGAATTCTTATGTTTTTTCTTTAACTTTAAACTCTTAAACCTTCACTTGTTTATAAAAGAATTTTCTCTTATTTATAACCCACTTTATTAATTTTCTTCCCACTTATTCATCATAAAAAGATTTAATTAAAACATAATTAAATTCTTTGATAATTTTACTTAAATTCCTTTACTTTTAAGTATTTACAATTCTGACCCCCTAAGAAGTTCAGTTTCGCAGTTCAGCCCCCAATTTTTTGAAAAATTAGGTTGCTGGCCCAAAATGTCCAGACTTTATGTTTTCTACCCCAAAACTTTCGTAAATTATAATTCTGGCCCAAAGGTACACAGACTTCGCGTTTCTGCCCCCAACTTTCGTAAATTATAATTTTGGCCCAAACGTCTCCAGACTTCGCGTTTTCTGCCCCAAACTTTCGTAAATTATAATTTTGGCCCAAAAGTTCAGATTTTGCAATTAAAGCCCAGAATTCCAGAATTTGCATTTTTGACCCCAAAAACCTGCAGTTTTCGTTTTTAACCCCTAAAAATCCAAAATTTGATTTTTCTCCCACATTAATTAATTCTCTAACTCACTTAAAGTTTTATGGATAAAAGGATTTAGTATGGAATTGATTTAGGACTTAGGATTAGAAACTTGATGAAATTTATCTAATTAAGTGTTATCTTTGAATTCTAATTAATTCATTTGGAAAACTTTTTCATTAAAGCTTTTAAACCCTCTTCTCACACTTAATCAAATATTTTCAATCCAATCCCAATCACATTGAATTAAATCATGTGAAACATCCAAGAATCAATATTCATCCATTTAGGCAAAAACACCACCAAGCCATAAATCAAACATACACTCAAAGTAATCATTCATAACATACCAACATACATCATGAACATAGCATAAGCATACTTCCTCAAACATACACTTAGGCATTCCAAATCAATCCAAATCATACATATGATTTTTCCAACAACACATAGGTTTATCAAAAATTATCATGCCTCAACCAAAATCATACTTTCACTAATATACATAAATATATAAAAATACATATTACTAAAGAATGATTTCTCACTCAAACACCCACTATGAAAACTCAAGTCTTTGAGTTTTTCATGAACATACAACATAAACCACACACATACACATCCTTCCCAACTTATTGAGAAAATCCCCTTACCTCTTGAAGACTTGAAAATGGGCTAACTCCAAAATCACCTCCTTCACACCACACCAATACCAAGTGGTCTACTCAACACCTTGATGTTCCCACACTTAAGAAAAATTTACCTTTTACAAAATACACCAAAAATAAACCATAAAAATGCAAGTTTCATGAAAACCACCAAACCCTAAGGTATAGAAATTTGAGTAGAGGAATACTTACTCAAATCTTGAAGCAAAATAGATCCAAGATGATTTTCAAGCTTGTAGGTTCCAATGGAGTGAACCTAAACTAAGAAAGAGCTCTCTTTTAGTAAAGAGAAGAATACAAGCTTCATGGAAAAATTGAAAGTGACGAGAATGGAAAACTAAGAAGATATTATGGTTTAAAATCATGATCCAAACCTTTTTTGTGAAGCTTGAATAGCCAAAAACCCAATAAAACTCAAACTTTGGCTATGGAGGAAAGCTTGGAGAATGAGAGCAAATGGTGTTTAGCAAGAGGAAGAAGATGAAGAAGATGAATGAAATGAAATCTCTCTCCTTCCATGCCCTTGAAGAATTCGGCCAGACCATGAGGAGTATGGGGGAGTATGGGCTTCAATGCTTTTGGTGGTTGGGAGCCATACATCTCTCACCTAATTTTGAAAAATTCAAATATTAACCCCTATTTGACCATTTGACTTTTGGAAGGATTTTGAGGGTGGGATCAGCCCTTCCATGCGCCCCAAGGCTGACTGGAAAATGGTGGGATTTAATTCCACCAAATTAGGGTTTAATCGGTAGTTCGAAGTAGTAAAACGCGTAGTTTTTGAACTCCTTTTTAGATAACTATTTTTCTAAAATGAGTAAAATCATGAGAAATGAATTTTATGACTTGAATATGTCATAGAAAAATTTAGAAACCCAAAACTAAATTTTTGGACTATTTTTCATGTCCCAGTTGCGCCCGGTTTACCCGTAAAGCTCCAAACGCGGGTAAAATAAAGTTTTTCTGAAAAATTTCCAGAAAAATTTCTAAAAATCAAAAATATTATAAGAACCACTTTTGGTTCGTTAAAAAATTATTTTGGAGTAAAAATGACCTCCAGAAAAATACTGAACGCTATCCCCGCATCAGGAGAGAATGCGGTTCCCGCAAAAACTCAGTTTTGCGAACTCTACTACTCTAAACCCTTCAAGATCAAACCTAAGATATTACTATCACTATCCTCACCTCAAGATCCCAAAAATCATTAATTAAATAATTTTAATTAAATTAAATAGGATTAAAATCAATAACAACTATATATAAAAATCAGGGTGTTACATTGGGAATTTTTGGAATGACAGATAAAGAATTGCGGTTTTGGTCCCTGTAGAACGAGAACCGGATAGCAGGGAGAGCAGGTGAATGCCAGAAGCTTAGGAAATGATTCAAAATCAAGCAAAAGAGTACCCAATGGTGTTCTTACAATATCTATGATTTTTAGAAATTTTCTAAGAATTTTCTGAGAAAGTTCATTTTTACCCTAAGTTACGGGTTGCGGTAAAAACCAAAAAGTTACCGTAATGCTTCTAAGCTTGATCTTTTTGAACCAAGACTTTTGTGACATCTTATTTACATGGCTTAGGACTTATTATAAGGTTCATGAGAGTTTTTACCCCAATAGGTTAAGTTGGACAATTTTTACTATGAAATACAAAAGTTACCACACTTAATTACCTTGGAGAGTTACCATTTACCATGGTTGAGTTAAAAAATTTATTTACCCCTTTTGGTCAGCTGGTCATGCGCTGAAGAGAAGAGGAAGAGAGTGGATTTTTCTTGAAGCATGACTCATGAGTGTGGGCCAATAGGATTAGGGCAAGTGACTTAAGCAATTATGAGAAGGAAAAAAATCAAAGTGGATGGGAAGAGAAGGACGAAGGGGCCGAGAATATGAGGGAGAAGAGGAGGAAGAAGAGCTTCAAGCTTGAGACCATCTAGTGCATCTCCATAGCCAAACCTTGAGTGATTTTTCCAAAATCCTTGTCCAAATAAGCTAGTTTTCAAGTCTTGACTCATAAAATTAGTGGACCATAAGCTAATAAGGAGCAAGCAAGGAAGAGAAGGGAAGGAAGAAGAAGAAGCTTGGGGTTAAGGTTTCTACAAGCTTGGTAAGGGGAAATCTCTTCTTACATGATTTTGTAAAGCTTAGTTGACATATTTAGGGCTTTGATTGTATAGTTTTGATTATGATGATGTTGAACTTGTTCTAGGGTTCATGATGTTTGGTAAGGTATGTGGTCATAAATTCTTATGAAGATGATTGGGTTTTGAGCTATGTATGTGTTTGGTGTGAACCTTGTGATGATTTGAATGGATTAGAGAAGTGCTTGATGTTGTTTAGGTTTGGTATTTGAACATGTTTGTGCTCTTGGTATGAAGATGCTATGCTCTTGTTGGTGAGTTGTGTTCATGGCTTGAATATGGCATGAGATTATTGTGAAAATAATGAACCTCATTTATTTGGATCCAATTGAATATAACCATGCAAAGAAGAGGTTGTTTTGCATCATTTTTGTGAATATCGCAAGTCTGGTACGCCCTGGGTGTGGCTGTTTTCGTGGCTGGGAAATTCTAGAAAACAGGGGACAGCTCTGTTCATACCGCAGGTGTGAAAAACCCTCGCGCCTGTGAAAAGTTCTGGACCCAGTTCTTTTGGAAATTAATATTTTTGTAAAAATCAGTTTTTCCAATAATTCTCATAAACATACTTAAGAGAAAATGATTATTTGGATATTAAAGAATGGTATGTATGTTAATTAAGTTGATTTTAGAACTTAAATATGAATTTGGAATTAATGCATGATGGTAAAAGAATCAATTTTATAAAGGAAGTGAAAATGGAATAAAAGTTATGTTGAATGAGCACCAAAGAGATGTGAACATGCATAAAAAGATGATGATGTTATAACCAAGAGTGAAGGTTATAAGTGAGTTGTGCAAATGTGAACACTAAGAGATTATGATGCTTTGACCAAGAGAAATGGTTATATGTGGTGGTGCAAGAGATAATCTAGTGAAGAGAATAACTTCATTACAAGAGAAACCAAAGTTTATAAAGGCTTGAGAAAATTGCTTGTATGCTTAATGTATGTGTCATTTTGCATAAAGAGAAAAAGAATTGGCAAGAAGCCACGTGATGAGCATTACAACCCGGATGGGGTTGAGAATAGGGATAGTCTGGCCACAGTAGCCTAAAGGGATTATCCAGGTTGCGAAACCCCTCAGATGGTCATGTAGGAGATATCCCCTGAGCCGAGGCAAGTCGCATAACCCGGCTTGGATAAATCTGACGGACATGACTATTCATGATATGGTGAGACGTAGCTTATCTGAATGATTACTATGAAGTCTGGTGGGACTCTCTGGTAAGTGTGGTAAGTTTGCTACGGCCAATCGCTCAATGGTGTTGGAGGTAGGGAAGTCTCCTTGGAGCACTACGAGGGTGATGTGAGGGGAAATTGAAGTGACATGCATTATAATATATCTGAGTGTGTGATATATTGTTTGATGTTGAGATATGTGTGTGACTGTGATTATTCTCATTGTGTCTGTGAGAATGTCTTACTTGCAGGAAAATCTTATCCTCATGTTTTTGAGAAGGGTAAGTGGTAGTTGATTTTCTAATGCAAATGTGTCTGATAGATGTGGTATATTTCTATATCTGTTGTCTCTTTGCTTTGCTATTTGTGTATGATGATTTTTCACCATTGCCTATATGTTTTGTGCTCTTGTTTTGAACATGATTCATATAGATGGGAGATCCGCCGGCAGGGTTAACCAGAGTCCGTAGATTAAGTTTATGGCCCAGAGGGGCGGAAGGAGAGGGGTGGATTATCAACCCCGAGACGCAGTGGGGTACATATTTAGGTTATGTTACGTCGCTAGAAACGTCCGCAGAAGGACCACATAGATGGACTATAGAAAATATTATATTAGATGTAAAGATGCCTATACAGGAGCTGTGGGATGCTTGGAGAGAGAGAGAGAGGCAGAGGCAGCAGGTGCCTCAATCAGAGCCTATACACTGATCCGAGCCACAGCAGCAGGAGACTACAAGACCAGGTCCACTGCACCATAGAATCAGGACTCCTCCTTGTAAGAGATTTTACGGAAAATGGAGACAAGCGGCGGGTAAGAGTACCGTGCGCCGTGCACAGCCACTGAAGATCACTCCATCAGAGAAGCGGCCAATAGAGAGGACGCCTACCCCTCAGCCTGATAGCAAGGGAAAGGGGAAGCAGATAGTGGAAGAGGAAAGTGATCCTTCAGAGGAGTCAGTGGGTAGTGTGTAGGAGTGGTGAGGACATAGTCTGTTGAGTGACTTTGTTTTGTTTTGTTTATGTAGTAGCTGACTCTATACCGGTGTGGGCTTATGCTTAGAGTATTTTGGATGACTGTATTTTCTAGTATATGACTTTACCAGTTAACCAGTGATGTATATGTACACTTGGGATCAGTAGTGTATTTGATGTATATTATTTTAGTAGTTATTTTCTCCTGTTTTTCATTTCTTTAATGATACATTACGACATGAAAGAATTTTCGAGATCGAAACAACGTAAGTGAGAGTTTCAAGTTAAGATAGTTTTCAGTAATAAAAGAAAAAAAAATTTATGCTCATTTTCGAAAGATTAACTTAAGATAATTAAAAGAAGAATTTACTTAAAATGAAAATCAATATGACGCATTTTAAATAAATCAGGTTACTTATGTTGTAATATCCTTTTATGAGAAAGGGTGTTGCACCTGGTCCTTTGATAAGGTGTCCACTGAGCTCTTGGCAATGGTTGTCTTGCTTCATCTACTGGAGCAATATAACCATTAGCCATGACATCCCACATGTCAATATTTTGTGCATTAAAGAATGTAATCATTCTTTGCTTCCAGTAGTCATACTCTTCTCCATTAAACATCGTGGCCTGTTCACAACTTATCCTTCGTTCTCCGTGGATATTTTGTTCTCTACACGGTTAAGTGCTTAACCCCTAGAGACCGAGCTTTGATACCAACTGTAGGTAACAAAGTGAAATACAAGAAGGGGGGTTGAATTGTGTTTCTTAGCTTTTAAAAACTCTTCGCAAACGCGTTGGACACTGTTAAAGATTATTGGACGCACAACTTGTTTTGGACGCACAAAGTAAATTTGGACCCTGAACGTCCACTTAGTTCGAAAATAGTTTAGATGCATTTAAAATATATAAAGCGTTTGTTAAGTAAAACCTCGAATCAAATCCCACAGTTAGTAATAAAACTAAAAGTAAATGAGTAAAGGGATAAAAGATTTACACACAAAGATTTTATACTGGTTCAGCCTTTCCTTAGACCTACGTCCAGTCCCATCCAACAAGAAGGATTTCACTATCAATCCAGGTAGATTTACAAGTATTTTTCAGCTGTCTCTTAAGGCCTTTACAACAAGTATTCTTTGCACACTTAGCCTCTTCAGGCTCAACCAAGTATTATTTCACAGACAAGGCTCCTCATGCTCAAACTCAAGTATTCTTTTATAGACAAGCCTCTCCAGGCTCAAACTAGTCAAAAGAGTTTAAAGTGTTTACAAGTGCTTCTACTCACTCAATTGAGGATATAAAATTCTTAGGACGTTGAGAGTTAAGCAAACTCTCTTTTACAAGAAGTGTACAGAGAGCTTTTTCTAAATACAGAGTGTATGAAAATTTTGCACAGCGTAAGCTCGATATACTTGATATTAATCTTGTTTTTTCTTCTTCTTCTTTATGGTATTTATAGGCTTGATGAAGCTTCAAATGCAATCTTCAGTTTTGCTCTGCTTCAGTTAGAGCTGTCAAAATGAGCCAGCTCGGCCCACACGGGTTAGTGGGTTATGCGAGCTGACTCACTAAATAAAAAAAACTTAAAAAATCTAAAAAAATATATAAAATGCTAGAAAATAAAAAAAATTAATTTTTTTTTATTTTTAAATCTAGCTTGTGGGTTGACTCGGCTCGTAAAGGGTTGACCCACTTCAGCTAGTGGGTTAAGTGGGCTGAGCCATATCGACCTGGGGTCAAACGAGCCAGCTATTTAACAACCTGTTTAGCTCATAAGCCGGGTTGAGCCGAGCTGGCTCGCGAGCTGCAGCACTTTTTGATAGCTCTAGTTCAGCCATTGTAAATAACCATTTACAGATAGCATTAAATGCTATCTTTCCATTGCTTCAATGAAGTAGAACTTCAACTTAGGTTATTCATCTCTTTCTCCAAAGTCAGAAGTAACATGTACTCAGAGTCTCAAATATCCAGTGGTTAATAATATTCAGTTGAGATAAAGATAATAATACACTGTGTTATAGAAAAGGTATGTTTAGAGAGTGTCAAATTTGTTCAGACTACATTCTCTCACAAGTACACTTTGCACAGTGCTTTATGCTTTTCATTAAATGTGATCTCACAACAGTTATATATTAAGTCCGAGAAAAGCATTTGTACAGCTATTTATTTCAAATTATTTGCTCATTTAATATGTCTTAGATTAAATGCAAGAGCAATAAATAGCTTAATGAGAATTAAGAACATCGTGCGTATTGGATGCAGCGTGAAACAGAATGGACGCAAGATTATCTTACCATTTGGACGCATAACGTCCTGAGTCCATTGGATGATACTTACCATGGGTCAATTATTAGAGTCCATTGGACGCTTAGCTCATAGTTTGTACATACAAATACCAATGTCAAACTGGACGATGGACTTAACTTAGTTGTACCTGCAAGAGCTTGTTATCAGACTTTGTAAAAACCCTATATAATAATTGTTATCATCAAAATCTTTAGTGATTTAGACATTGTGAAATGTCTGAACTATTTAGTTCCAACATTCAATACTCATAGTCGAGAAGAATAGAAGAAGCAATGTGAATTGCTGAAAGAAGAACAAGGGTTTGCAGTTCAAACAGTTCACCAAATACAATTTTAAGAGGGATTCAGCTCGAACTAGATCTTCGGAGGAAGCTGTCTTCAACGCCATCAATGACCTTGTCTGGCGGCCACTGTCTCGTCATGCGACACCTCGCCATCTTCAGATCTGAGTGGTGCGTGAACCAGAGAACAATTGAGACAGAATGAGTGAGTGACTGAGTGAGTGAACGAGCTCGAGCAAGGGTTCATGAATAGTGAAGAAAGAAACACGAATAGGGCGCCATGGCGGTGCTTGTCAGACGAAGCACGAGTAGTGGCGGTGGTGTCATCCAACGAACAACAAACGATGGCTGAGAGGGATTGAGGGCGATGGACTGAGAGAGAGGGACTTAGAGAGCGATGGACTGAGAAAGAGGGACTGAGAGTGAGTGAGTGCGGACTGAGAGTGAGGGATGGAATTTAGAAACTTTTACTATGACTTGATGTAGCATTTTTTGTATAAATCGCTACATAAGTCTCCCGTGTTTCTAATAATTAAATTTTATATTTTCAATCGAAATTTTTTGTACCATTTTTAAAAAAAATGTTATATTAAGTCAAAACACTGTAACACATTTGTAGTGTTTTATCAGGAAAATGCTACAAAAAAATCTCTGTGTCATTTTTCGTAATGTTTTCTTAAAAAAATGCTACAAATGAGGCACTTTAAAAGGCTAAATCTGGCGTAGTGACCCAAACCCAACCCCAATCAAAACGGTTTATTCCTGTCAAAGTCGGGGCTAGTTCGACCGGGGGCCCACTGGTTCAAACCCCATTGCCAAGCCTAGCAACCAGATCTAGCCGAGCATTCAACCCACATTTTTCTCCATATACATCACAACAATACAATGACTTATATCAAGACTGGATCAGTATGGAAGATCAAAGAACAATGACATCTTCTTCTATATGTTTTCTCAATAAACTGCTTTGGCTTCTTTCCAAATGTAATATTGATGTCCTATAGTCATTGATAGACTTCTTCTCCAGTTAGGGCTATCAGAGTAAGTTCATACTCTTGGCATCCATTAAAAGCTTTGTTCAATCTACGATACAGGAGATCACGTCTGAGAAATCTCCGATGCCTAAGGTAAACAGTCTTGCTTCCATGTCGTAGTTGATGGTAGCATATGTCTTCTTCATATAGGGCATGCTTTATGCCCCTTAACAGTATACCCACACAAGTTCCCATATGCAAGGAAGACATTGATGGTGCATAATAACATAACACGTATCTTCAAATATTTGCCGGAATACCCATCAAACGTACATCAATGCCTTCCTCCTATAGCATCCTCAAGTCTTCAATTAAGGGACTTAGATAAACATCTATGTTATTTCCTAGCTGTTTTCGAACCGAGGTCATCATGGATAAAATAATGTATTTGCAATTCATGCACAACTAATGAGATAGGCTGTAAATTACTAGGAGAACTGGCCATGAATTGTGGATACTATTTAAGTTACCATATGGATTCATTCCATCCGTAGCAAGTCCAAGCCTGATGTATCTTGGCTCGTTGCCGAAATCCAGAAACAAATAATCAACTCTTTTTCATTGCAAAGAAACATTAGGCTTTAAAACGCGATTTTAATCCATTTTTGTGCTCATGTGTCTTCACTTGGTGTTTACAATTTCTTATTTAACAAGAAAATTAGATTTTACTACTGTAAACACCCAATTTTGTCCCGTTTTCTTTTTTTTTTTTTCCTTTTCTCAGTAAAAATTAGGATTGGTCCCAATGCTATTTTGTTGTTTTTTGGTTTGTTAAAAAACGTTTTTTGGGCCATTGAACCATTTTTACCCAAATGTTATTTTATTTTTTCCTTTTCCTTTTTGGTAAAGTTTTTTGGGCCTGTTGGCCCAATGTTTTTTGGTAAGTTTTAAAAAATGGATTTCTGGGCCAGAGCCCAAACTGATTACCTAATTTTTTTTTATTTTATTCTTTTTTTAAAAAGATTTTTTGGGCCTTGCCCAATCCTAAACCAAAAAAAATTCAGAAAAGACAAATCACACAAAACAAAAAAAATCAATTTTTTTAAACAATGGGGGCACCGCCCTTGTCATGTAGCCAAGCAGGGGATGTAACGCCCCTTTTTCCCACAAAGAACATCACGTGAAAAACTAAAATTTAATGCGGAAAAATAGCTTTCATAACTCAAGGTTACCAAAATTAGTGGCTAATTTTTTTTTTAAAAGAATCTTCAACGAAAAGATTTCTCACATCACACTTAGCCATCCTAAAACTCAGAAGAAAAGAAACATCATGCACATATATATATATCATCATGTCAAAATATACAAGTCTTGCGCCCGCAAGGATAGTTTGGAAACCACAACATAGTGGCCCAAAATACATCATCATAACGTAAATAAAATAAAGCGATAAAATCTAAACCTAAGAAAACTGTAAATCAAAAGATGTGTCAAACACACAACACTGAACATGAACATCCCAAACCTAGGCTGGTCGCTAACAGACAACCCACAACCTAGCACTAGACACCCCCACCACTACGACCTAAGACGATGACGTCTCCTCGGGGTCCTCCTCGGGATCCTCCTCTGGGTCCTCCTCCGGGTCCTCCTCCTCCTCAGATATCTCAATGAGTACCTGCTCTGGCTCATCTCGAACCTTCCTCTTCCCCCTCTCTGCGTGTCACGACGGTCCGGCAGAAGTGTCAGAAGAGCAGCGTACGAAACGGCCATACGGTGGAACGTAAGGAACGGAAAGCGTCGATCTCCCTGTCTGTGGTGGTGAAGCTGGTGTCACTGATGGAGCCATCCTCGGTAGACGATCTCGCGCCAAGGTACTCTTCCTCGGAGTGAGACGCGTGCGACGATACTCCCGAGCGGATCCGGTTACCCGTGAGGGTAAAGGTCTCTCCTCCGCCTGAGTCTCTCGCCTCGGCTGCTCCACAGGTGCCTCGGGTGCGGCTGCCAACCAGCTGCGCATCCTCTCTAATGGAATGTAAGCGTCCAGGACCATATCACGCTCCAAAACCTCTTCGGGGCCTAGCACCCCTCCTCTTGTCCTGACCACGTGTCCACACACAGTGGCCCATTGGGAGATGGGATCATAAGTCCATCCCCCTCCCTCGGACTCGGCCTCAAGGGGCCGGAAGCTCTCCCTCACGCGGGCTACCAGAGGCCTCATCTACGCGTAACGTACATACAGATATAGGAAAATATGCAAGGGTGAATTTCTTTTCACAAGTTGAAATCCACTGAAAGGTTGCATATGAAAAATAAAATACTACGTAATACATTCCAAGAATATATTTATATAGAGTTACTCTTTCGCAAATCTTTTAGCTAAGCTATTCAATCATCAACAAGAGACAAATCATCAAGGTAAACACACAGTCAAGCACACACATAGCATTCTAGCATAATGCATGTCACTTCAATATCTCTTGTCATACACCGGTGCACTGCTCCATGGAGACTTTTCTTCCTCAACTAAGTAGAGCGATGTGGCGGAATCGTATACCTATCATTAATGCAAACTTACCTTCACTCTTGGCCATCGTTTGTCATTTATTCGGTACAGACCCGTTGTGCTACGTCATACACCCCATCTCAAATAAGGCAGCCGGTCAGGATCATCCAAGCCGGGTACACTACTTTTCTCGGCACAAGGGGATTCACCGCAAGGCCATTGAGAATTTCGTAACCTGGATGCCCTCAAAGACTTATAGTCAGACCATACTTATTTACAATCCCCGCATAGGATTGTGTGCTCTCATCATAGCAATAAATGCTAGCCTGGCAAAAGCCAATATCTCAAATGCATATGACAGTATATTTGCAACCACAATCAATTTGGTCTCTCGTCTTAGGGTTTTTTCGTCGCCACGTGTTAGCTTTCACCTAACACCGTGTAATATATTTGTCCTTAAGACTTTTATCTTCGCCACGTATTGGTTCTCTTCCAATACCGTGTAATATTATTGTCCTTAAGACTTTTATCTTCGCCACGTATTGGTTCTCTTCCAATACCGTGTAATATCGTTTATTGAAAAAATGTAAGTTTTATGGAAAATTCCTCTTTGAAATTAAAGTTCTTCTTTAACTTTAACTCTCTAATTCTTATTATTTTTCCTTCTCACTTCTTATTAATTATTAAAAACCACAAAACTTGTTAAAATTTCATTTTGACCCCAAAACGTCCAGTTCCTGCGTCCAGTCTGCGTCCAGTTCCTGCGTCCAGTTTCTGCGTCCAGTTCCTGCGTCCAGTCTTCACGTTTTCTACCCCGAACTTTTATAACATTATACTTTTGGCCCAAAGTGCCCAGACTTTCGATTTCATGCCCAGAATTCCAGAATTTTGTATTTTTGAAATTTATCCAATTAAGTGTTATCTTGAATCCTAATTAATTTCTTTGTTTTCATTTGTAAAACTTTTTCATTAAAGTTTTTAACTCCTCTTACCACACTTAGTCAAATATTTTCAAACCAATCCCAATCACATAGAATTAAATCATGTAAAACATCCAAGAATCAATATTCATCCATTTAGGCAAAAACACCACCAAGCCATAAATCAAACATACACTTAGGCATTCCAAATCACTCCAAATCATACATATGATTTTTCCAACAACACATAGGCTTATCAAAAATTATCATGCCTCAACCAAAATCATACTTTCACTCATATACATAAATATATAAAAATACATATTACTAAAGAATGAAAAATCATTCAACAACCAATATGAAAACTCAAGTCTTTGAGTTCATCATCAAGAACAAAATCACATAATCACACACATACACAACCCTCCCAACTTATTGAGAAAAATCCCCTTACCTCTTGAAGACTTGAAAATAGGCTAACTTCAAAATCACCTCCTTCACACCACACCAACACCAAGTGGTCTACTCAACACCTTGATGTTCCCACACTTAGAAAAATTTACCTTTTTCAAAATTCACCAAAATACAACCATAGAAATATGAGTTTTATGAAAACCAAGAAACTCTAAAGAGTAGAAATTTGAGAAGATGAATACTTACTCAAATCTTGAAAGAAAATAGATCCAAGGTAGTTTCCAAGCTTGTAGGTTCCAATGGAGTGAACCTAAACAAAGGAAAAGCTTATTTTTAGTGAAATGAAGAACTCAAGCTTTCATGAAAACATGAAAGTGGTGGAAATGAAAAAATGAAAGAAGTTTATGGATTAGAATGATGATCCAAACCTTTTTTGTGAAGCTTGAGTATGGAAAATCTTACTAGAACTTGGTGTTTTTGTGTATGGAAAAACTTGGAAAAATGGAGAGAAAATGGAGTTTGTATGATTCAAGTGGAGAAGATGAAGTGAAAGTGAAAGTCTCTCTCTTCCCTCTCCCTATGCAGATTTCGGCTGAGCAAGGAAGGAATGGGGGAGGTATGGGCTTGCATGCTTTGGTGGTTGGGAGCCATACCTCTCTCACCTAATTTTGGGAAAATTCAAAATTTGACCCCTAATTGACCATTTGACTTTTGAAAGAATTTTTAGACTTGGATCAGCCCCTCATGCGCCCAGATCTGACCAGAAAAATGGTGGGATTAAGTCCCATCAAGTTAGGGTTTAATCGGTAGTTCGAAGCGGTAAAAACGCGTAGTTTTCGAACCCCCTTTTTAGATAAATATTTTTCTAAAATGAGTAAAATCATGAAGAATAAATTTTATGATTTGAATATGTCATAGAAAAATTTAGAAACCCAAAACTAAATTTTTCGACTATTTTCCAGAAAATTTCTAAAAATCAAAAATATTATAAGAACCATTTTTGGTTCGTTAAAAATTTATTTTGGAGTAAAAATGACCACCGGAAAAATACTGAACCCTTCCCGCATTTCGCGAGACCGCGGTTCCCGCAAAAACTCAGTTTTGCGAACTCTATTACTATAAACCCTTCAAAATTAAACCTAAGATATAAATATTATTATTTATACCTTAAAATCACAAAAATCATTAATTAAATAATTTTAATTAATTTAAAACAGATTAAAGATAAATAAAAACTATATATATATATATATATAAACAGAGTGTTACAGGGGAGGCGCCCCCAATTTCTTTCTCCTCTCTGGCAAGTTACAAGCTGCAACTTGCATCTATAATGATTTTTTTTGAACAAGTGGGTAAACTGAAGCTGCTTTATGTGTCTATAAATAGATGGAGATGAACAGGGAAATGGGAGTTGGAGTCACAGAGGCGCACAGGGAGTGATTGAGAACAGAGAAGAAAGAAGCAATTTGAGTGAGGAGAGCGTACAAACAGAAAAATTGATAGTCACAATTTTTTATTATCAATTTGTGAGGAAAACAGATTAGTGAGACCAAACAGAACAAATTAGAAGCTAAACCAGGTACACACTATCTAATCAATTTGCTCTAGGTATGCTATACATGCTTATCATTGAATAATAAATCAACAAACCAGTAATGATCCCAATCCCAATCCAGAATACATAATAGGAATGAATGCAGAAGAAAAAAAGCAAATTAGTTACAGGGACTTCATCTTCTTCTGGCTTCCGTTTCCTTGCTCCCCATAGCCATTAACCTGCAGCCAAAACCAGAGAGCAACCAAAGAAAAATCAGAAAAAACAGTGAGCAAAACAGATAAGGCAAAAAATAGAGCAAAATAAATAGGAGTGAAAAATAGAAAGAGGAGACAGAGAAAAGAAGAGAGAAAAGAAGAACGGGGGTAGTCCCTGTGGCCGCCGTACCGGCGACCATCGCCGCCGTGTGCGCGGCCGTGAACGCGGAGCAACTCCGCCACGAGTCCCTCCCCACCAATCGACCTAGATCCACTGCAATATCTTCCTCCTCGCCTAACACTGCCGCGCACAGCCTTCCTCGCAGCTTCAGCACCACCGCAGACCCGCGGCTCCCTCTCCTTCCTCTGCCGTGAAACGCAGCTGAGACTGCCACGATCGCTTCCCACCGTGAGCACCCGCCTTGCTTCTCTCTCCCTTCTTCATCCTCTGTCGCGAAATGCGGCACCAGAACCGCGCTCCTCATCCTCGCGTTGCCGCGAGGTGGCCTTTCCTCTATGGCCGCCGTGACCCCCCTCTAATCTTCTCTCTATCTATCTATCTATCTATCTCTCTCTCTCTCTCTCTCGGCGCCGCCCCTTTTCCGCTTTTTCCTCTCTCTTTGTTTTGAAATGAACCCTATGTTTGGAAGAGATGAAAACAGATGGAAAAGAAAAGAAACGAAAGAAAGGAATGGTAAACCCACATGCTCCCTCATTTGGTTACCGAGTAAAATGGAAGGAAGAGATTGCAATTGATGGGTCCCATGTAAAAAATCCTTTCCGCCCAAATCGGGAAGAAAAGAGGAGGGAACACTCAAAATTTGGGCAAAAAGACATAACTACCCTTCTTTTCTTTAATCCCTAAAATAATCCTAAACTAATGCTATTTTGAAACTTCTCTCATCTCTCAAGTGACTAGCGTTCTACTCCTCTCAAGGCAAAGATGTTCATCTGTTTCTTTTCTCTTCTTCACTCATACTATTTTCCTTCTCCTTTTTCCTTACTCTTCCTCTTCATTTTCATTATCCTTCATTGAAAGGGCAACTCTGTTTTTTTCTGCATTTTTTCTCTGTTTAACATGTGAAAGTTAAATGCCATTAAACAGAAAATGAAAAACTTTGAAACTGTCATTTTGTCAAATCAATAATAGTTGGAAGTTATCTCCATTTTACAACAAGGTGGACAACATTTCCATTCACACATTTTGGTGTAAGCCTTGCCTCCTATTTGATTCATTTTGGTGGCCTCTTCAGAGAGAAGTAAACAAATTGGGCAATATGATTTGGCATCATCATCATCATCATATCATCGTAATAATAATAACATGTACATGTAGAGACCACTTTTTGGGTAAGTTTTTTGAGGTGTCAAGTTGTAAGTGAGTAGCTTCTCAAGCACACTTTAATTAATTGCCATTTTAGGAAAGTTTTCAAACACTAATACACACACAAAGCTTCTCAAACACACCTCTTTCCCTCTCTCCCATATCTTCTTTTTCACAATTTTCAAATTTCAAATTTTACTTTACTCTCTCCTCCCGTCACTTCTCTTCTCTTCCTTTTCACCCACATGCACAACCAATATAACCCTCCATCCCCATCTTCTCTTCTCTTCTCTCCATTCCCATTCCACCACCTCCTTTTCTCTTTCTGTCTCTACTCCTCTTTTCCTCTTTCTTTCATGATGGTTGAATGATGAGGAGGCAAATCGGGGAGGAAGATCACAGTAGGTTTACATGGCTATTTCTTATGCAAAATAAAGGACAAACTAGAGATTGCATTAAGAATTTTATCACATATATTCACACTAAATTTTTTATAAAGATAAAATCTATAAGAAATGATAATGGCCATGAATTCAACATGCCATCATGTTTTGCATCTCTAGGCATCCTCCACCAAAAATCATGTGTTGAGACACCTCAACAAAATTCAGTGGTAGAAAGAAAACATAGGCATCTCCTTAATGTGACTAGATCCCTTTTATTTCATACCAAACTTCCCAAGTGTTTCTGGTCATATGCCATTTTACATGCTACTTTCATAATTAATAGATTGCCTACACCTCTTTTAAAGTAAAAATCACCTTTTGAAATATTATATGATAAGCCACCTACTTATATGGTTCCAAAGGTGTTTGGTTGCTTGAGTTATGCTTCTACACTGACACACAATAGAGGTAAGCTTGATCCCCGAGCCAGAAAATGTATTTTTCTGGGATTTAAACTCGGGATCAAAGGATATGTGCTGTTTGATTTACATACAAGAGATATATTCATATCCAGGAATGCACTTTTATATGAATCTGAATTTCCCTATGTCATGAACAACTCTCCCTGTGATCTCACTACACAAACTGACACAGATAATTCATGTGCTTTTGATTTCTTTTTTGACCCATACTACCTACTACACTGTCGTCTGCTGCTGTCTCAGACACAGATCATACTTCATGCCTCGGTTCAAATCAGGAACCCGAGCCAACCAATTTAAGAAGGTCAGAAAAGGTAAGAAGACAACCTTCATATCTCAGGGATTTTCATTGTAACTCAGCTATCTCTCCTAATTCTAATTCTATTTTATATCCTCTCTCTGATGTTTTATCATATGCAAAAATTTCACCTAACCATTTACACTTCCTTAATTCAATTACTGTCATTGATGAACCTAAGACTTATAAACAAGTTGTCCAGCATCCAGAATGGATTGAGGCCACGAATTTAGAGTTGCAGGCTCTTCATCAAAATGGTACTTGGTCCATCACTGATCTTCCACCAGGTAAGACACCTATGGGGTGTAAATGGGTTTTTTAAATCAAGCATAAATCCGATGGCTCAATTGAAAGATACAAGGCTAGATTAGTAGCCGAAGGGTATACTCAAGTAGAAGGTATGGACTTCCTTGAAACTTTTTCACCTGTAGCTAAAGTCACTACCATTAGACTCTTACTTGCTATGGCTTCTACACAAAACTGGCATTTGCATCAATTAGATGTACATAATGCCTTTCTTCATGGTAACCTTGAGGAAGAAATTTATATGACACTTCCTCCTGGCTTACCCTCTTCCAAACCAAATCAGGTTTGTAGGTTGCTTAAATCCCTTTATGGCTTAAGGCAATCAAGTAGGCAATGGTATGCTTGCCTATCCACTGCTTTACTATCAAAGGGATTCAAACAATCATAGTCTAATAACTCTCTCTTCACTAAATGCACTAATTCCTCTTTTACTTACATTTTGGTTTATGTAGATGACTTAATATTGGCTGGGAATAACATCATGGAAATCAACCACATTAAGGAATTTCTGCACAACACCTTCAAAATCAAAGAACTTGGACACTTAAAGTATTTCCAAGGCTTGGAAATTGCAAGATCAAAGGATGGGATTCATCTGTGCCAAAGGAAATATGCCTTGGAGATCCTATCCGACTGTGGCTTACTTGCTGCCAAATCTGCTACAACTCATATGCCAAAGAATGTAGGTGACAGGATGAAACACAAGAAGGGGGGGTTGAATTGTGTTTCTAAGCTTTTAAAAACTTTTCGCAATGATGGACGCTGGCTTGTGAAAAACGTTGGATGCATAGCTTATTTCAAATATTGGACGCACAGTGTTTTTCTGAAATGTTGGACGCACAGAGTGCTAAAACACTGGACGCACAGAATTGTGAAATATTGGACGCACAAAAGAATGGACGCTGAGGCTTCCCTCTTAGTTTAAAAACTTGTTTTCTTTGTGCGATTTAAGGTGTATGAAAAACTTATTTAAACAAAATCAATTCAATCCCCTTGGTTAGTAATAAGCACAGATATAATAAGAGATAAGGGAAGGAAGAAATAACACAAGTTTTTATACTGGTTCACCCTTTCCTAAGAGCTACGTCCAGTCCCCTCAAACTAGAGAGATTTCACTATCAAACCAGATAGGTACAAGTATTCTTTGCACACAGCCTCTTCAGGCTAAATCCCAAGTATTCTTTGCACACAGCCTCTCCAGGCTAAATCCCAAGTATTCTTTGCACACAGCCTCTCCAGGCTAAATCACAAGTATTCTTTGAACACAGCCTCTTCAGGCTAAATCACAAGTATTCTTTGAACACAGCCTCTTCAGGCTAAACGACTCAGCAGAGTGTTTTTGATTCAAGTGCTGTCTAACTCACACAAGTGAGGATATGAAATCTAAAGCACTTCGAGAGTTAAGCAAACTCTCTTTTACAAGAAGAAAGACAAATATACAAGACTTTCTATACAGAGTATAACAAATTGCACAGCGTTTTTGCTCTTTCTTTTTCGTTGTTCAGTCACTTGTATACTTCTTCTTGTTCACGGTATATATAGGCTTTGATGAAGCTTCAGATTTGTTCTTCGAATAGCTCAGCTTCAGCCTTCATAAATATTACCGTTTTCTAATAGCATTAAATGCTATTTTCCCGTTGCTCTGAGGAGATCTACTTCAGTGTGTATGTCTGCGTTTCTTTCTCCTAAATCAGAAGCAACCTGTACTCAAAGTCTCAATTGTACAGTGGTTAATAGTAATATCTTATTGAGACAGAGAGAATACACTGTGTAAAGCAGAAAGATGTGTTCAGAGATATATAGAGTAGATAAAAGTACATTCTCTCTCTTAGTACACTTTCCACAGTGCTTTATGCTTTTCATATGTACGTTCAAAAACGTTGACAATAGGTTGTACAGAAAAGCATTGTATACAGCTATTTATTTCAAATCATTTGCTCAATAAATATGTTCCATATTAAATGCATGAGCAATAAATAGCAAGTTTATGGATTCTGCGTATTGGACGCAGCATGTAGAAATCATTGGACTTTCAGTCCTTTTAGCAAATGGACGCATACCTTGTACTTACCATTTGCATATGATATTCATTCAATCATTGGACGCATCTTTATGCTTACCATTCTGATGATTAGTTGCAAAGCAACATTGGACGTATTGCCTCATTCTGGTTATTGGACTTTTGCCATTTCCTTATAGTTCCATTGGACGCAGAGTTGATTGTTGTACATTTGTTCTTCTGCTTCATTGGACGCAGAACAGTTGTTTGATGTACCTTTGTCAATCTGCTTCATTGGTCGTATGACACTTGATTGATGTCCTTCTTATTTATTGGACGCAGAACAGTAGCATTGTCTCCTACTGGTTATTGGACGCAGAGCTCTCAGACTGCGTATTGCATTGGACGCAGAACATCAATGTCTTATACTGAACATTGCACTTTTGTCCTTCTTATACATTGGACGCATACTCACTGGTTCTGCTTCTTTGGAAATCATTGGACGCAGAGAGTAGCATTGCCTCCTACTGATTCCTTGTACTTCTGCGATTTTGCCTCCTTATAAATCATTGGACTTATGACTGTATTTCCTTACTGATCATTGGACGATCAGTATTCTGAACATTGGACTTATAGCTTCAATGCCTTCTCATGAATATTGGACGTAGAGCTGCTTATGCTTATGTTGAACATTGGACTCAGAATTATCTTTGCCTTATGCTGAATATTGGACGATGAACAGTATCTGAATATTGATCATTGGACGCAGAGCTCTTGTTGTCCATTCCAGTGCCAATATTGGATGATGACTTCAACATTGGACGCAAGGCTTCTCAGACTTTGAATATGAGCCAATGTCATGATGAACTAATTTATTGGACGCAAACTGCAACATCCTTCAATAAACTTAGTTAGGCAGCTTTGTTATTCATTGTACAAGCTTAATACATTTTGTTTATCCTTTGTAAAAACCTTAATACATTTTGTTATCATCAAAACCATAAAATCACTTAGGGAGTTTTTGTATTAAAAATACTTTTAACCAATTTGGTTCCAACAATCTCCCCCTTTTTGATGATGACAAACATTATTAAGTTTTACAAACAATAAAGCACATAAACCAAATATATAAACAGAAATTTTCTAAGGGAAACTCCCCCTGAGATAAACGTCTCAGTTTTTCCTTACTCTTCTCCCCTTGAGATAAACATCTCATGGTTTTGGATATTCAATATACTTAGAGTACCTGAAAATTTCTTTTACTCATACAAACAAGATTAGTCCAATAAAAAGCAAATAGCTTATCAGATAATAGACCAAATTAGAACATGGTAATAAGACTACTGCAACGCAATCAGACTTAATCCCATATTCTTCTTTCTTTTTAAAACTTAATCCCATATATTTCTCCCCCTTTTGTCATCAGGCAAAAAGGTTCATAGAACATCATAGTCCAAAGACAGTTTTGAAAAACAGAGAGAAACTTAAAAAACCTTTTCCTTCTCCCTTTTTCTAAACAAGCTTTCTCAAACAGAAATGATTTTAGAAAAGATGCCAAACGAAGAGAAATCTGAATCAAGTTTATAGAGATAACAGAAGTTTATAGAAATCTGAACCAACTGTAAGATATATCTTTATAAAAAAAATTGGACTCAGCGTGGGATGACTAAGATGTGAAAGCTTTCTTTAAAAAATTCTAAGTCTCAAATAGACTGTCGTGTCCAATTGGACTCTAGTCACATTGGACTTAGACTCAGCTTGAGCATATTGGACGCTAAACATCAGTCTTTTATAAAGTGCATATTCAAATGCTTCCTCATAAAAATGAATCTATCTACAGAGAGGGATTTTGTAAATATATCTGCCCATTGATTTTCAGTGCTAACAAACTGAATATCAAATGTTCCCTTCTGCACATAGTCTCTAATAAAATGATGTTTAATTTCTATATGCTTAGCTCTTGAGTGTAAGATTGGGTTCTTAGATAAATTGATTGCAGCAGTATTATCACAAAGAACAGAAATCTTACTCTCAAAGATGTTGTAGTCCTCCAATTGATGTTTAATCCATAAGAGCTGAGAACAACAACTTGCAGCAGAGACATATTCAGCTTCAGCTGTTGATAATGCAATTGTGCTTTGTCTCCTGCTTGTCCATGATACTAGATTGGATCCAATAAAATGGCATCCTCCGCTGGTGCTTTTTCTTTCAAGCCTGTCTCCAGCATAATCAGCATCACATAATCCTACTAATCTGTATTCATCTGATTTCTTAAACAGCAAACCAAGATTAGTAGTCTCTTTCAGATATCTAAAAATTCTCTTGACAGCAGTCAAATGAGAATCTCTAGGATCTGATTGTAATCTTGCACATAAACAAACACTGAACATGATATCAGGTCTAGATGCAGTAAGATATAAAAGAGATCAAATCATACCTCTGTATACCTTTTGATCTACCTTTTTATCCTTATCATTCAGGTTCATTATGCAAGTTGGATGCATAGGAGTGTTCATGGGTTTGCAATCGTCCACCTGAATGCGCAAACCCCCCAGGGTACAACAGGTCTGTCCCGGCAGGTGACCGAGGTGTCAGAACAGCAAGAACAGAAGCAGGCAATGTAACCCAGACGAAAAAATTTTAGAGAGGAAGTATATGGAAGAGAAGAGAGGGACGGCTGTAGCGTAAAAGAAAGAGGAGAAGGCAGCATTCTAAAAAAAAGGGAGTGCGACCTCTGTTTCTATAAGCAAGGATTAGAGTCGTTCGAAAAGGATTTTCCTAATCCGAAATGATTTGATTAGTGGGCTAAAATCAGGGAAACTAGCTGTTAGTGGGCGAAAAGCAAGGAAGGAAAACCGACTAGGATGGCACAACGTATCTGGACGCAATTCTGGTTAAAAACGTTTTGAGACTAAGTCAAATTTGAAGTACACAAAAGTCATACTTTTCGGATAAGCCTTTCTGAAGACTTGAAAAATAATTTTTCAAAAAATATTTTATAACCCGAAACAAAAACTTGGGCTGCCTTTATATTGCGCGCAGGGGGGGCAAATCGGAGGATTTGCACTGAAATCATCAAATTTGGCCCATGCTTGTGTGCGCACGAGGCCCATCCTTTTCTAGCTTGTTTACAAGCCTAAGGCACAAGATGATATATAAACTCTTAAAAGTTCCAAAGGCTAGGCAATGTGGGACTTCTCACTTTTGAAATAGCTCAAAACACAACAATCCCCCACATATTTCAAAAGTGTAAAAGTGAAAGAAAGTATGAATTGAAAAAGAATTTTCTGGGTTGACATCTTGGATGTAACGCATCAAGTCTGTGTAGCAAGCTATAGAACCAGACCCTAGACTGTTAAGACTTAACACACAATGAATTGGTGTAGCAAGCTATAGAACCCAAGACACTTTATGTATGTTAGCGGTCTACCAATCACATTACACCCCCGCATTCTTGCTATTACGCCATTTTGCGCTAATAGGCCATGCGCGCGCCCGGTATTCTTGAGTGCTCTAGAGATTTTGCCATGATCTCATGCAAGCGGCCCCACCTGCCACTAATATAGGTGATTTCATCAAGTGCATGCTGCAGATCATACACCACCCATAAGGGATTTGAAAATCATTAAAAGTTTTTAAGCTTAACCTCTCAATAATGCAGTGTCTAGCACATTCTCGAAGACACCATAGGAAAGGGACGAAATAAAAGATTAGAATTAATCTTTGTTGACACCCAATTTTGTCTGGGTTCTTATTTATTTTCAAAAATCACAATAAAAAAAGAAGAAAAGGAAAAGGAAAAGAAGAGAAAAAGACAACAAAAAGAAAAAGAGAAAAGAGGAAAAAAAAGAGGAAAAAAAATGGGAAAAAACGAAAAGGAAAGAAGATCCGCAGCATCCTCACCGTAGTCCCCATTGCGCCCACGCACACTGTAGCAACACCCAAAGGAGAAAAGCAGCGGAAACGCTCCGCGTTCCCACCGTAAGCCTCCGTGCGCCCTCATACAGCGTAGCAGCGTCCAAGGAAGAGGACTCCTCCGCGTCCTCACCGCAGTGTTACCGTGAACCCTCACGCGCAAAGCACCATAGCACGCTCCGCACTCGTTAAAAACTCTAAAAACCCTAACATTTCGGGGACCCTTGACGCTAGCAGCTCCAGAAGCGGCGCACCCCTTCCCCCTTTTCCTCTCTTACTGTTTCATTTCTCCTCTGGAACACACGATTTCCTTTTTCTTCCTCTTTTTGTTTGGCAAATCCTTCACAATTCTTGCTCTTCATCATCAACCTTTCACCTAAAACACTCTCCATTTTTTTTCCTTCAATTTCTTCCCCCTCATTCTATCACCCATTGCCATCATCCACCACCATAAACACCACCGTTGACCACACTTGAACCAACCTTGCCTCTATTTTTTTTCTTCTCCCCTTCTCTACAAAAAAACTGCGCTCCCTTTTTCTTCATCACCAGCTCATTTCATTTCCCTTCAACTGGTTGAGCATCTCAAAACTAACAAAACCATTACCACTCTCCATTATCTCCACCAACAGAGTTAATGACACCAACACGAATGTGACAAAGAACAGAAACATTGGAGGTGAGAAGACAGAGAAGGGATGCATCGCCTCATGAGTCGTCCCCTTCCGCGGAACACCTTTAAACCGCCAGTCACTTCCTTGTCGGCGACCGTTCTCGTCGCGTTCTGCCGTCTCCATCCGTGACTTGGTGGTACAACGTGGTGCTTTTTTTTCCCTCTCATTTGATTTGTTGGTGTTAGGGATTTTGATTCTTACTGCTAGTTTTTTCGTTTTCATTATTGTTATTCTTATTTCTATGGAATGTGTTTGTATGTTGGTGTTGATTTCGGTGCAGTCCATTTTATTTGCTTTGTCTTGTTTTTTTGTGATCCGTTTAGAACTTGACTCATTTGATTGTTTAGTTTAATGCATTTTCTAAATATTCAATATTCCGTTGAACTGTAATAATAAATTAATAATGAATCAAATTAAATTTAAATATAATTTGTAACAATATATATATTAGCTAAACCCTATTTGAAGTTGGTAATTAGTGATAGTCATTTTGGATCCTCTTTCTATTTGGCTATTGCGATAATTACGCTTTTTCTAATTAATTGAGTAATTAGTGATGGTCATTTCGGATCCTCTTCCTATTTGGGTATTGTGAAATATCCACCATCATTAATTAAGTGATTAGTGATAGCTATTTTGGATCCTCTTCCTATTTGGCTATTGCGAAAGCTTCGTGTTTTAATCGGTAACCATTTTGGATCCTCTTCCTATTTGGTTACTATGAGACCGTGTTTTTAGAAATAAAACATTAATAGTATTTTCCAAAAAAATCAAAATTAAAACAAATCAACACACAATCATCTTATAAAGAACTACGTAGCTTTGATTTTCTCATTGCACCTGAGAATATGTAGGCGCAAGGACCTTCCCTGTCGAGCACAAAAATAAATTTTCATAATTTTTCTCCTTTGTTTTGTAAATAAATAAATAATAAATCATTTCTGTTTGGGGTAAAATAAATAATTTTAAAAGCTAACAAAATTTGCATATTTAATTAGAGTTAACCGGTTTTTAGCGAACGTCGTAGGGTGCTAATATCTTTCCTATACGTAATCGACTCCCGAACCCAAATTTTGGTTTCAAAGACCATTTTCTTCAAAAACAGGTTTTTCCAATGTTTTTCCCAAAAATAAACCTTGGTGGCGACTCCTCTGTAATTTTTTGGGTTGCTTTAGCAAGCGACTCCACTGGGGACAATTTGAGAGTCAAGCATGACATAGTTAAATGTGCAAAGTTGTTAGCTTTTTCTTTATTTATTTTACCCCTTCTTTTGTTTGTTATTTTATTGTGTTTATTGTAAATGTTCTTCATTATTGTTTGTAAATATATTTGTTTGAATATAACTTCAGGATAGAATACTGTTGGTTCTATTGTACACATATTGTTTCCCTTTAGCAGGTTGGGTAGTCTTAGGTATTGCTCCCTCCACACACTACACATACACTATTCACACACTTGTGAGTGTGGCCCTATACCCCGGCTGAGTGCATCTTAGGGAGTGCGAGGTTGGCAGTGGTAATCATTTTGGATTCTCTTCCTATTTGATTATCGCGAGAACCTCATTTAGAGTGTGACTCTTTCGTGAATGCCCACATTTTGGATCCTCTTCCTATTTGTGGTCCACATTCCGGAATGGCTACTTAGCTCTAGAGGCCTTTGTAAGCAAGTGATTAGAACCACCCAAATGAGTATCCACAGATTAAAAGGACTTATGGACCGCTAAGATAGAAATCCTCAATATTAAGGTGAAACCCGTGTAGGCCACAAAGGGAGCATACCCTACCCCTTGCATTTAGACAGCACGTTTTTAAAAAAAAATATTTATCATCCATTGCATTTCACATCATGTATACTTCCATCTCATTCTTCCCAGCACTCATGCATCATTTGACATTCTTTCCTCATATTAGCATAATCATAAAAAAAAAAGGTCAATGAATCTCATCTTGCATCTTATGTAGGAAAAATCATTCTTAGTAAAAACGTTCATCTAAATGCATGTTTGATTCTATAAAATATGCATATAGAACATTTGCATTGTGCCAACATTTTGTCTTTTAATCCTTAGGCATGCATAAAAAACTCAAAAATAATTCTCATGATTTTTGCATAGGTCAAGTTGTCACATTTCATGCATTTGTTTTCTTCATCACATATAAAAAGAAAAAAAAGGATAAAAGCATGGTCATTTTTTGCATCTTTGAATGTTATAATCAAAATAAATCATGCATAGCATCCCAAAATATTCATATTGCATCCTTGCATCTTAAAAAAAAATGAAGCATCATGCTTTCCGTCTTTCCCTGCATATAATTTTGGCATACTAGGATATTGCTAAAAAAGTTCTCAAGGATATTCCATTCTCAACTTCTCAAAAAAAAAACTTTTCTACAAAAAATAAAGGGGAAGAGCAAAATAAATAATGTCTTTCGCATGAATGTGCATAGAGAGCATATCTAGGCATGTTGGTCTTGCATAAGCATCTTCACCGCTTTCCCTTGGTGCACGTCTTCCATGAAATTTCAATTGTGCATAGCATTTTAATTCCTAGCAAAAAATACAAAAAAACGTGTTGCATTTCATGCATGCATTTCAGCATTAAAAAACCAAAAAATAAATGAGGAGGAAATGGAATTCAAAATTGCTTACTGGAATAATTCCATGTCAAGATTCAAAGTGGTGCTTATGAGTGAGAAGTTTTTGTTGACCAAAAGAGTGAGAAGCTTTTGAACTGTGATGCTTCCTGAAAATACTTGATTCCAGTGATCTTAATTAAAACTCAGTTGCAAACTCAAGGTTGGGAACATGAACTCTTGGCAAACATGTGGTGCTTGAAACTCAAATCATGATGAATAGAAGCAAAAGGGATGAAAATACAAGAGAAAAATGGAAGGGTGAGTTGGAAAAAAACTAAAAGAGAGGCCATGTGCAAAAAGAACCGAGCTACGTCTCAAGAGCCCAAATGCTACTCCAATGATGATGGTGAGCCCACCACTCCCAACCTATTGTTTTCTAATAACATGAGAGATTCCCACCGACGGCAAAGTTCACCCTCGAGAAATTTCATGTCAAATTACTGCTATACCTTCTCAAAATGTTACCATATGTGAAGAGAGCATTTGCAAAAAAAAAAAAAGAGCTAAATTTCCAAGGATGTTCACCAATAAATGACCTAAGTGCATCATTAGCCGTGGTGAGCACATAAGGCCAACTCATGCGATAGCATCCTTGACAGTAAGAAAAGAAGAGAATGAGATTGTTGAACAGGTACATGGACAAAATTGAGCACCTTGGAATTCATACCTCTAAAAGCCAGTGAATTGGAAGCAACACAAAAAGTGAAGAAGTTGAGGGTAAGGCTTATGTGGTGGTAATAAGCTTGTTCATCTTATAACATGCCGCCTATTTCCACCAGTCATCCATTCAATTATCCTTCCCTTACTCTTCAAAGCTATTCCAACTTAGCCATCCAAACCCTTTCCCATACCTTAAAAGTCATCCACCAAAATGCATCTTTCTAGCACTCATTCCACCTTGACCCAGTCACTCTAACCACAGCCTACATGGGTCTTACCCTCGCATCAAAGTTGCTTCAAAAAAAAACCTGAGCTGTCAGTAGTTTCAGTTTGCTTGATGGAGAACTTTGCAATCATTTGGTTGACAAATACTAGCAATTCTTGTGGGATCATACAAATTATGGCATTGAAGACTAGGGTTTCTTGAAATGGCTGTCAAAGTTTTGGGGCCATGGTGAACCAAATATTCCCAAAGGAGAGATTTTCGCTATCAATAGCTTGATTTGGATCCAAAGAGAAAAGCCATATGTCTCAACCTCTTCATGAAAAGGGGTCTCTAAGTACTACGATGGTCTAATTCGATGATTGATGTGATTATTATAATACAATTGTTTTGTCATGTTAGCTCTCAAGGGCATTTTGAACTTAGTGTTAGCTTTCTTTGAAGCATTCATTTAATAAGCTTGCATGGCATATTGTCTTCAATGTCCTCTCTAAACCATTCTTTCCGATATCACCTCAGTCACCCAAAAAATTTGACACCATAATTCTTGAGGATTCATTTGAATGATTTCCAATCATGAAATTTCATAGGAGAGCAGTTTGAAAATTCCACACTGGGGCAGATTTATAGTGTTTTGGATGTCTATCAAGCTATTTGCCCAAGTTTGCGGGGGCCAAGTCCGTTTGAGCAGAAAATAAAAATAATACTAATAAAATTGAATAAAAAGAAAAGCCCGTTAGGTTGAAAACTCGAAAGGGCAACCTAAGCAGAAGTTAGGGCACCAGAAAAAAGAAAGAAAAGGAGCAAATGTGCAAAATTCATCAAAATTTTGTTCTAAAATTAAATTTTCTGAAAAAAGAGCAATCAAGATTTGAAATGAAGTTTGGCCATCTTTCTCTATCCTAAAAGTGAAATATCCCAATGTATTACAGGATTTTGTGTTGATTCTTATTTTTTATTTGAGGGAAAGGTTGGTTCTTTTTATTTTCTATTAGAGTGTGCTATTTCTGATTTATGTAAAAAAAGTTTTTTTTTCTTATATTATTGTTTGATGGATATATACTACATGGGGATTGAATCTTTGATATGAAATAATATTACTATTTAACTTTTATTTGAATTCCTTAACTATATAAAAAATATTTCTTTGATTAACTTTTGTTATACTAATTTTGAATAGTTTTTTCCATAAAATTCACGTTGTAGTGTTGTGTTCTCTTTTAAATTGTCCATGTTGATTTTTATTAAATATGACATTCATTTGTTTGAGTGATTTAAAAAAAATAATATATTCAACGTTAACGAATTTAGCTATCAAATAATTCGATTTCTTTTATGTCGATACTATATAGTTCACGCCCGTGCGGACGCACGGGTAAAGTACTAATTTTCTGAAAAAAGAGCAATCAAGATTTGAAATGAAGTTTGGCCATCTTTCTCTATCCTAAAAGTGAAATATCCCTTGCTACCCACTTTGAGCCTGAAAAGAAAAAATTTCTTCATTACCCTGAACAAGGATCACCCTTACACTGAGGGCTAGTGTGGTGTTTGCATCAATCTGACTCAGCTCATGTCAAAAAAAAAGAAGAAAAAATAAAAGGAAATTGAAAGTGATGCAAAAGGCTAAAAAAAAAAGCAAAAAGTGGAGTTACACATGAAGAAGAAATTGCACTAGAAGTTATTGTGCTAATGTATCGCACCATGCAAGATGCATCATCATACTAGAAATCTTTGTTTGTATCAACCCCAAAACACTAATTTGAGCCTTTTATATCCTTCCTTTCATACCCTTTAAACCATGGCCACATTACAAGCCTAATAAAGTCCATTCTGATCAAAGATTGATTGCTCTTATTTTCTTAAATTTTAATTCTAGGACAAAACACCATGAGACAAAAACAACTTGATCCATTCATCATTGTTAGTATGTTTGCTCCAAAAAAAAGAAGAGAAAAAGGAAAAGAAAAAGAAAAAGATGCTCTTGAGGCTTGCACATCTAAGTTTGTATCATGAAAAGCATACACTGGGCAAAAATTTATTGACCATTGGAGCAAAATTGTCATGACAATCAAATTCAATAGATATGATGCTCATCTGCTCTAAGGGAATCATTCAAATAAGAATAAAGAAATCCTAACTGGGGCAATTACTTCATGCTCACGTGCATCACCCTCAATTCCATTCTTCCAAACCAAATATGAGATGATTGTCCGACCCATCATTTCATTCTCACATCCTATCACCTAGCATCTCAACATGCAAACTGTGGCAGTTGCCCAAACCTCCATTCCATCCTCACATCTTTCTTTGGTTGGGGAATTACTTGACTTTCCATTACATTCATTTGTCATCTTGGTCATTTAGCAGCCTCAACCAAATCCATGTCTTTTAGACTTTCCTTGAATTGTCGCGCATTTTTAATAAACAATGCTTCAAAGAGGGGTAATATGAGTTCAGTAACATGATCTAACAATTTGATGATAATCCCTCAGTTAGCACTTTGGACCAAAGAGACTCGGTTGGCCTCAGAAAGAGCTATCATTGTCATGAATTTGTGTTTTCCTTGATCATAATTAGGGGAAAATGCCACATCCAACCAGAGCATATCCATGAGGAGAAAAGAAGACACATGTAGGCACAGTTTGATGAAAACATGAATAAGCCGCAAGTTGACCAGCTTGAGTTTGCCTGAATTTGGATTCAGATGCCAATTTCACAAGTTAAAGTTTTTCAAGGAAGTCATGCAGTCTAAAGGTTCACTTCTCACACTAAAAATCTAATTTCTGACAAAACAAGGTCTTTGTATACCACTTTTTTTTCAAAATAAACATTTTGCACATCTACGTGCTGCATCATAGGTTTCATTATTTGCATCATGCATCATTTTCACTGCATTGCATCATCATATAAACCATCACATCATACATCTCAGTTCACTACTTAGGCATGCTCATTACCTTGTGCATCTTCTTTGCATAAAAAGAAAAAGAAAAAAAGAAAGCGAAAAAGGAAAATAGAAAAGAGAGCAAAAGAAAATAAAAAAAGAAGAAAAAGGAAAAAAAGAAGAAAAAAAGGGAGAGAAAAGAAATTCTTGTCTTGTATTTTATTTACTGTCAAAGCCGGGCATCCGACCCACACCCTTTTACTTTTCTGTCAAAGCCGGGCATCCGACCCGCACCCTTTACTTTTCTGCCAAAGCCGGCCATCCAACCCGCACCCTTTACTTTTCTGCCAAAGCCGGGCACACGACCCGCACCCTTTTATTTTTCTGCCAAAGTCGGGCATCCAACCCGCACCCTTTTACTTCTCTGCCAAAGCAGGGGCAGCCGACACGCCCCCTTTTACTTCTCTGCCAAAGTCGGGCATCCAACCCGCACCCTTTACTTTTCTGCCAAAGTCGGGCGCACGACCCGCACCCTTTTATTTTTCTGCCAAAGTCGGGCATCTGACCCGCACCCTTTATTTTTCTGCCAAAGCCGGGCATCCAACCCACACCCTTTTACTTTTTCTGTCAAAGTCGGGCATCCGACCTGCACCTTTTTACTTTTCTGCCAAAGCCGGGCATCCGACTTGCACCCTTTTATTTTTCTACCAAAATCGGGCATCCGACCCGCACCCTTTTATTTTCTACCAAAGTCGGGCGCACGACCCGCACCTTTTATTTTTTCTAGCAAAGCCCGAAACCTGCTCGGCACCCATGGTTGTAGTCCAGTACCTGCCTGGTGTCCTTTCTCTTCATGGTCGAAGTCCAATACCTGCCTGGTGACCAACGCAAAGCCCAGAACCTGCCCGGCACCTATGGTCGTAGTCCAGTACCTGCCTGGTGACCAACGCAAAGCCCGGAACCTGCCCGGCACCCATGGTCATAGTCCAGTACCTGCCTGGTGACCTATCTCACCCATTGTCATAGTCCAGTACCTGCCTGGTGACCAACTCAAAGCTCGGAACCTACCCGGCACCCATGGTCGTAGTCCAGTACCTGCTTGGTGACCAACTCAAAGCCCAGAACCTGCCCGGCACCCATGGTCGTAGTCCAGTACCTGCCTGGTGACCAACGAAAAGCCCGGAACCTACCCGGCTCCCATGGTCGTAGTCTAGTACCTGCCTAGTGACCAACCCAAAGCCCGGAACCTGCCCGACACCCATGGTCCTAGTCCAGTACCTACCTAGTGACCAACTCAAAGCCTGGAACCTGCCCGGCACCCATGGTCGTAGTCCAGTATGGTCACACCTCGGGTGTGACAATTTTCACAGCTGTGATCTCTTCTGCCTGCTAGAAATGCGATTTTTAAAGTATAAGGGCCAAAAGTGTAATTTTTGAAAATTCAGGGACCGAAAAGAACTACCATTTTTCCCAAAAAGGGCATTACACAGTACCTACCTGGTGACCTATCTCACCCATGGTCGTAGTCCAGTACCTGCCTGGTGACCTATGTCTCTCAACGGTCGTAGTCCAGTACCTGCCTGGTGGCTGACCTTTCTCTCCACGGTCGTAGTCCAGTACCTGCCTGGTGACCTCATCCTCTTCATGGTCGTAGTCCAGTACCTGCCTAGTGACCTATCTCTCTCCACGGTTGTAGTCCAACACCTGCCTGGTGACCTATTTCTCCTCAACAGTCGTAGTCCAGTACCTGCCTGGTGACCAAACCTCTTCATGGTCATAGTGCAATACCTGCCTGGTGACCTGTCTCTCTTCAACGAACGTAGCCCAGAACCTGCAGAAAATCGGGAGTTGACCCACACGTTTGCCAGTTCAGTCGAAGTTGGGTTCTCACTTCGTACCACCTCGGGTGAACTTCTGAACAAAATTGGAATTCATATCTTTACTTATCTTTTACTTTAATAATATGAAAACTAACATTTTCATATTCTCTAGTAAAATATAAGTAAAGAGGGGCAGCTGTTGACACCCAATTTTTTCTGGGTTCTTATTTATATTCAAAAATCGCAATAAAAAAAGAAGAAAAGAAAAAGCAAAAGAAGAGAAAAAGACAACAAAAACAAAAAGAGGAAAGAGGAAAAAAAATGGGAAAAAACGAAAAGGAAAGAAGATCCGCAGCATCCTCACCGTAGTCCCCATTGCACTCACGCACACTGTAGCAACACCCAAAGGAGAAAAGCAGCGGAAACGCTCCGCGTTCCCACCGTAAGCCTCCGTGCGCCCACATACAGCGTAGCAGCGTCCAAGGAAGAGGACTCCTCCGCGTCCTCACCGCAGCGTTACCGTGAACCCTCACGCGCAAAGCACCATAGCACGCTCCGCACTCGTTAAAAACTCTAAAAACCCTAACATTTCGGGGACCCTTGACGCTAGCAGCTCCAGAAGCGGCGCACCCCTTCCCCCTTTTCCTCTCTTACTGTTTCATTTCTCCTCTGGAACACACGATTTCCTTTTTCTTCCTCTTTTTGTTTGGCAAATCCTTCACCATTCTTGTTCTTCATCATCAACCTTTCACCTAAAACACTCTCCATTTTTTTTCCTTCAATTTCTTCCCCCTCATTCCATCACCCATTGACATCATCCACCACCATAAACACCACTGTTGACCACACTTGAACCAACCTTGCCTCTATTTTTTTTCTTCTCCCCTTCTCTACAAAAAAACTGCGCCCCCTTTTTCTTCATCACCAGCTCATTTCATTTCCCTTCAACTGGTTGAGCATCTCAAAACTAACAAAACCATTACCACTCTCCATTATCTCCACCAACAGAGTTAATGACACCAACACGAATGTGACAAAGAACAGAAACATTGGAGGTGAGAAGACAGAGAAGGGATGCATCGCCTCATGAGTCGTCCCCTTCCGCGGAACACCTTTAAACCGCCAGTCACTTCCTTGTCGGCGACCGTTCTCGTCGCGTTCTGCCGTCTCCATCCGTGACTTGGTGGTACAACGTGGTGCTTTTTTTTCCCTCTCATTTGATTTGTTGGTGTTAGGGATTTTGATTCTTACTGCTAGTTTTTTCGTTTTCATTATTGTTATTCTTATTTCTATGGAATGTGTTTGTATGTTGGTGTTGATTTCGGTGCAGTCCATTTTATTTGCTTTGTCTTGTTTTTTTGTGATCCGTTTAGAACTTGACTCATTTGATTGTTTAGTTTAATGCATTTTCTAAATATTCAATATTCCGTTGAACTGTAATAATAAATTAATAATGAATCAAATTAAATTTAAATATAATTTGTAACAATATATATATTAGCTAAACCCTATTTGAAGTTGGTAATTAGTGATAGTCATTTTTTATCTTCTTCCTATTTGGCTATTGCGATAATTACGCTTTTTCTAATTAATTGAGTAATTAATGATGGTTATTTTGGATCCTCTTCCTATTTGGGTATTGCGAAATATCCACCATCATTAATTAAGTGATTAGTGATAGCTATTTTGGATCTTCTTCCTATTTGGCTATTGCGAAAGCTTTGTGTTTTAATCGGTAACCATTTTGAATCCTCTTCCTATTTGGTTACTATGAGACCGTGTTTTTAGAAATAAAACATTAATAGTATTTTCCAAAAAAATCAAAATTAAAACAAATCAACACACAATCATCTTATAAAGAACTACGTAGCTTTGATTTTCTCATTGCACCTGAGAATACGTAGAAGCAGGGACCTTCCCTGTCGAGCACAAAAATAAATTTTCATAATTTTTCTCCTTTGTTTTGTAAATAAATAAATAAATAATAAATAATAAATCATTTCTATTTGGGGTATAAATAATTTTAAAAGCTAACAAAATTTGTATATTTAATTAGAGGTAACCGCTTTTTAGCGGACGTCGTAGGGTGCTAATACTTTCCCTATACGTAATCGACTCCCGGACCCAAAATTTGGTTTCAAAGACCATTTTCTTCAAAAACGGGTTTTTCCAATGTTTTTCCTAAAAATAAACCTTGGTGGCGACTCCTCTGTAATTTTTTGGGTTGCTTCAATCTTTAGTGCTAGCAGAACTAGCAAGTGACTTGTTTTTACCACGTTGAACCTTCTTCATGGTA
Source organism: Glycyrrhiza uralensis (assembly GCA_030159175.1). NCBI lineage: Eukaryota > Viridiplantae > Streptophyta > Magnoliopsida > Fabales > Fabaceae > Glycyrrhiza > Glycyrrhiza uralensis. The sequence continues at coordinate 28,867,959 of BRZY01000003.1, forward strand.
TCTCCAATCACAAAGGTTGGGTTCCCATCACTTGTTAATTTCAATTGGCTCAAGTCCCATTCCCCTTGATGTATCACAAATTAATTTTCTTCACAGGGCCTTGGTCAGAGGATCGGCTAAGTTCACTTCTGACTTCACATAATCGATTGATATAGTTCCTTGTTTTTGCAATTGCTTTATCACATTATGTCTCAGTTGCACATGTCTGTTTTTACCATTGTAGGTCTTATTCTTCGCCACGACTATTGCCGATTAACTATCACAGTGTATTGACACTGATGGGGTCGGTTTGATTCCCAAAGGAATTTTTGCCAAGAGATTTTTCAACCACTTAGCTTCACTACCAGCCAACTCCAGAGCTACAAACTCTGACTCCATAGTGGATCTCGCAATTATTGATTGTTTGGCTGATCTCCACGTTACCGCACCACCACCAAGAGTGAATACATAACCACTAGTGGATTTTGTCTCATCTGAATCTAAAATCCAGTTAGCATCACTGTACCCTTCTAGTATAGTGGGAAATCCACTATACACAATACCATAGTTCATGGTACCTCTCAAATATCGCATGAATCTAGCAAGTGCCTCCCAGTGATCCTGACCCAGATTATGAGTATATCTGCTCAACCGACCAACTGCATAAGCAATGTCTGGTCGAGAAAAATTCATCAAGTGTAGTAAGCTCCCAATCACTTGAGCATGCTGAGATTGATTAATAGGATCACCTCTATTTTTCTTTAAGTGAGAGTTAGTTTCATAAGGGGTACTCACAGGGTTGGAGTCATAATGACCAAACTTCCTAAGAAGTTTCTCTACATAATGTTCTTGGGATAGTATTATCCCTTCCTTATGATTCTAACTCCCAATATTACACTTGCCTCACCCATGTCTTTCATATCAAACTTAGATGCAAGAAAAGATTTAGTTCTGATCACAACATCAACACAAGTACCAAAAATTAGCATGTCATCCACATATAAACATATAATAACATGTTCTCCATCCAAAGATTTAGTGTAAACACACTTGTCAGCTTCAATAGAGGAGAAGCCATCACTAACCAAAATTTGGTCAAATTTTTCATGCCATTGTTTCGGTGCTTGTTGCAAACCATATAACTATTTAAGGAGTTTGCACACCTTATTCTCTTGACCATAAACTACACATACATCGCATTTCCCCGTTTGTTTATCACTCAAAGATATCATACCTAGTCGTTGCAATTTAGAAACATACGCAGAATTAATATGTCCTAATCTAGCATGCCATAAATCATACGAGTCAACCATATAAGCAGAAGAAGATCCATTCTCATTCAAAAAATCAGAAACGTTCAGTACAAAAAGTCCTTGATCACAATATCCCTTTCCCACAAAGACATTATTTTTTGTCATAACAATCTTATCAGACTCAAAAGATACTTTAACCCCAGCTTTTCCCAATAGAGCCACAGAGATCAAATTTGCTCTTATTTTAGGCACATGAAGTACTTCATTCAGAGCCAAGGTCTTACCCGATGTGAGCTTTAGGAGAACTTGTCCTTTTCCCGAAACAGCAGCAGTTTGAGAATCACCCATATACACAAGTTCCTCACCATCCCCTACTGGAGTGTAGGAGGTAAAAGCATCTTTGTTTGCACAAATATGCCTGGTAGCCCCAGAGTCTACCACCCACTTCTTCACATCGGTCACAATATTGACTTGAGATACGACCGCAGCAATAATATAATCTCCATCAGCCTCAACCAAGTTGGCCTTTGGCCTAGGAGGATTGTCATTCTTCGCTCTATGCCTGCATTGAGGCGCATGGTGACCTGGCTTTCCACAAACAAAGTACGTTCCTCTTCTTTTGAAGTTGGGGTTAGCAACACGAGGGACATAATCATTTCTATTATTATTGTGATCAGGCTTTTTGTTATCGTACCTTTTTTTCAGCTTGTTTTGCACCATGTTAGCCCGAGCAGTAAGTGCCTTTGCTTTTGCAGCCTTACTGTCTTTCCGATTGCGATCTTCAATGATGATGTGTGTGATCAAGTTCGAGAGTGAGAGTTGCCTATGTTTGTGCTTCAGTTGTTGCTTGTAGCCTTTCCATGATTTAGGCAGCTTTTCGATGAGCACACCAGCTACAAACTCGCCCAACAAGGTGATGTTTTCGGCTTTGAGGTCTTCCAGCAGCTTGTGGTATTCATTGATCTGAACCTTGATGTCCTTATCTTCAGTCATTGTTCAATTATAATAATTACCTATGACGAACTTCTGTTTTCCAGCATCCTCAGTAGTGTACTTGACAGTCATGTTATCCCATATCTCTTTTGCAACTTTGTACCCACAGTAAACATCGAACAGGTCATTTGAAAGAGTACGCAGAATGGTGTGACGGCATACCTTATTCGCATATGTCCAATCCTCGGTTTGTTTTGGATCGGCCGAAGGTGTCTTGGTATCCGTCAGAGCATGTGCGACCCTATGTACGTCGAGCAGAGTGCTAATGCGTTCTTGTCACGTCGGAAGTTTTGACCGCCAAACACTTCAATCTTCGATATGTCTGGAAACGGTTTTGTATATGTAGGCACAGGGGGTTGAACGACAGCAACCTTGTGTAGGTAACAAGATGAAACACAAGAAGAGGGGGTTGAATTGTGTTTCTAAGCTTTTAAAAAACTTTTCGCAAAGTTGGACGCTGGCTTGTGAAAACGTTGGACGCACAGCGTACTAAGATATTGGACGCACAAAGTTTCGAAATATTGGACGCACAATAGTTGTGAAATATTGAACGCGCAAAAGGATTGGACGCAGAGGTTTCTGCTAAGTTAAAAACTTGTTTTCTTTGTGCGATTTAAGGTGTATGAAAAACTTGTTGAAATAAAATCAATTCAATCCCCTTGGTTAGTAATAAGCACAGATATAAAAAGAGTTAAGGGAAAGAATAAATAACACAAGTTTTTATCCTGGTTCACTCTTTCCTAAGAGCTACGTCCAGTCCCCTCAAACTAGAGAGATTTCACTATCAAACCAGATAGAATACAAGTATTCTATGCACGTAGCCTCTTCAGGCTATAAACCAAGTATTCTTTGCACTCAGCCTCTCCAAGGTATAACCCAAGTATTCTTTGCACTCAGCCTCTCCAGGCTAAACGACTCAGCAGAGTCTTTTTGATTCAAGTGCTGTCTAACTCACACAAGTGAGGATATGAAAACTAAAGCACTTCGAGAGTTAAACAAACTCTCTTTTACAAGAAGATAGAAAATATACAAGACTTTCTCAACTATACAGAGTATAACAAATTGCACAGCGTTTTTGCTCTTTCTTTTTCTTTGTTCAGTCACTTGTATTCTTCTTCTTGTTCACGGTATATATAGGCTTTGATGAAGCTTCAGATTTGTTCTTCGAATAGCTCAGCTTCAGCCTTCATAAATATTACCGTTCTCTAATAGCATTAAATGATATTTTCCCGTTGCTCTGAGGAGATCTACTTCAGTGAGTATGTCTGCGTTTCTTTCTCCTAAACAGAAGCAACCTGTACTCAAAGTCTCAATTGTACAGTGGTTAATAGTAATATTTTATTGAGACAGAGAGAATACACTGTGTAAAGTAGAAAGATGTGTTCAGAGATATTCAGAATTAATCAGGGTACATTCTCTCTCTTAGTACACTTTGCACAGTGCTTTATGCTTTTCAAAAGTACGTTCAAAAACGTTGACAATAGGTTGTACAGAAAAGCATTGTATACAGCTATTTATTTCAAATCATTTGCTCAATAAATATGTTTCATATTAAATGCAAGAGCAATAAACAGCAAGTAATGGACTCGGCGTTTTGGACGCAGCAAGTAGAATATATTGGACTTTCAGTCCTTTTAACAAATGGACGCATACCTTTGCTTACCATTTGTATATGATATTCATTCATTCATTGGACGCATCCTCATGCTTACCATTTCATTCCATTGGATGCAAGGCAGTATTGGACTTATTGCCTCATGCTGATTATTGGACTTATGCTCCATTGGACGCAAGGCAGTTGACTGTTGTACTTTTGTCCTTCTGCTTCATTGGACGCAGAGCAGTATTGTTGGACTTTTGCCATTCTGCTTCATTCTGTTCCATTGGACGCAGAGCAGTTGATTATTGGACTTTTCCAATTCTGTTCCATTGGACGCAGACAATGTTGTACTTCTACAATTCTGCTTCATTGGAAATCATTGGACGCAGAGAGTAGCATGTCTACATGACTTGGATACATATAGGTTCTGCTTTTTTGGAAATCATTGGACGCAGAGAGTAGTATTGTCTCCATGAGTGATTCCTTGTACTTATGCGATTCTGCTTCTTTAGAGAACACTGGACGCAGAGAGTAGCATTGCCTCCTACTGATTATTGGACGCAGAACATCATTGCCTCATATTGTTTATTGGACGCAGAGAATCATTGGACGATGAACAGTATTTCCCAATACTGATCATTGGACGCAGAACTCTTGGTGTCCATATATGTTCAGTGCCAACATTGGACGATGTCTTTAACATTGGACGCAAAGCTTCTTAGACTTTGAATATGAGCCAATGTCATGATGAACTTATTATTGGTCGCAGACTGCAACATCATTTAATAAACTTAGATAGGCAGCTTTGTTATACATTGTAAAAGCTTAATACATTTTGTTATCATCAAAACCATAAAAACACTTAGGGAGTATTTGTATTAAAAATACTTTTAACCAATTTGGTTCCAACAATCTCCCCCTTTTTTATGATGACAAACATTATTAAGTTTTACAAACAATAAAGCATATTAACCAAAAACAATCAGCATAAATAAACAGAAATTTTCTAAGGGAAACTCCTCCTGAGATAAACGTCTCAGTTTTTCCTTACTCTTCTCCTCCTGAGATAAACATTTCACGGTTTTGGATATTCAATATACTCAGAGTACCTGAAAATTTCTTTTACTCATAAAAACAAGATTAGTCCAATTTATAAAGCAAATAGCTTATCAGATTAAAACATGGTAATAAGACTACTGCAACGCAATCAGACTTAATCCCATATTCTTCTTTCTTTTTAAAACTTAATCCCATATATTTCTCCCCCTTTTGTCATCAGGCAAAAAGGTTCATAGAACATCATAGTCCAAAGACAGTTTTGAAAAACAGAGAAGATTTTAGAACAATCAACAGTTTTAAAACTTAAAAACCCTTTTCCTTTTCCCCTTTTCTAAACAAGCTTTCTCAAAACAGTAGAGATGATTTTAGAAACAATCAACAGAAATGATTTTAGAAAAGATGTCAAACGAAGAGAAATCTGAATCAAGATTAGAGATAACAGTAAGTTTTTCTTGAAAGCTTGAATAATCATCAAACTGAAAATTACTGCAAAGCGTTTGTAAGATACCAACTGTAAGATATATCTTTATGAAAATAGTTTGGACTCAGCGTGGGATTACTAAGATGTAAAAGCTTTTGAGTCTTTGAAAAAAAAATTCTAAGTCTCAAATAGACTGTCGTGTCCTATTGGACTCTAGTCACATTGGACTCAGACTCAGCTTGAGCATATTGGACGCTAAACATCAATCTTTTATAAAGTGCATATTTAAATGCTTCCTTATAAAAGTAAACCTATCTACAGAGAGGGGTTTTGTAAATATATTTGCCCATTGATTTTCAGTGTTAACAAACTGAATATCAAATGTTCCCTTCTGCACATAGTCTCTAATGAAATGATGTTTAATTTCTATATGCTTAGCTCTTGAGTGTAAGATTGGGTTCTTAGATAAATTGATTGCAGCAGTATTATCACAAAGAACAGAAATCTTACTCTTGAAGATGTTGTAGTCCTCCAATTGATGTTTAATCCATAAGAGCTGAGAACAACAACTTGCAGCAGAGACATATTCAGCTTCAGCTGTTGATAATGCAATTGTGCTTTGTCTCCTGCTTGTCCATGATACTAAATTGGATCCAATAAAATGGCATCCTCCGCTGGTGCTTTTTCTTTCAAGCCTGTCTCCAGCATAATCAGCATCACAGAATCCTACTAATCTGTATTCATCTGATTTCTTAAACAGCAAACCAAGATTAGTAGTTTCTTTCAGATATCTAAAAATTCTCTTGACAGTAGTCAAATGAGAATCTCTAGGATCTGATTGGAATCTTGCACATAAACAAACACTGAACATGATATCAGGTCTAGATGCAGTAAGATATAAAAGAGATCCAATCATACCTCTGTATACCTTTTGATCTACCTTTTTATCCTTATTATTCAGGTTCATTATGCAAGTTGGATGCATAGGAGTGTTCATGGGTTTGCATTCGTCCATATTGAACTCTTTAAGAAGCTACTTTGTGTATTTGGACTGATGCACATAGATCCCATCTTGCGTCTGTTTTACTTGAAGTCCAAGAAAGAACTTCAATTCTCCCATCATGCTCATTTCAAACTCCTTCTGCATTAACTCAGAAAACTCTCCACATAGAGATTCATCAGTAGCACCAAAAATGATATCATCCACATAAATTTGTACTATGATGAAATGTGAGTCTATGGATTTTCTGAAAAGAGTAGTGTCAACTTTTCCTCTTGAAAAACCATTTTCCATTAGAAAAGAACTTAGTTTTTCATACCAAGCTCGAGGAGCTTGCTTAAGGCCATAAAGAGCCTTTTTCAATTTAAAAACATGATTTGGAAAAGTTTGATCCTCAAAGCCAGGCGGCTATTCAACATAGACTTCCTCTGTTATTATACCATTCAGAAAAGCACTCTTTACATCCATTTGATAAAGCCTCATATCATGTTGGGCAGCAAATGAAAGTAAAATGCGAATGGCCTCTATTCTAGCTACTGGAGCAAAGGTTTCAGTAAAGTCAATACCTTCCTGTTGTGAGTAGCCTTGAGCAACTAACCTTGCTTTGTTTCTCACAACTTTACCTTCTTTGTCCAGTTTGTTTCTGAATACCCATTTGGTTCCAATAATGAACTTCTCTTCAGGTGGGGCTACTAGCGTCCAAACATCATCGCGTTTGAATTGGTTTAGCTCCTCCTGCATTGCCAGAATCCATCCTTCGTCCAACAGGGCTTCATCTATATTCTTGGGCTCCAATTCAGAGATGAATGCAACATCAGTTTGTTCTCTGAATGTGGACCTTGTTCTGACTCTATCATTTGCAATTCCAATATTTGATCTTCAGGATGAAAGGTCTTGAAGTGCCAGCTTCTTACACTTCCAGTATTGGACGCATGACTGTTTCCTGCGTCTGGTTCATCTTCTTCACTCTTAGGTGATGGTCCTTCACCTCCTGCTTGTATTTTCATATCTGCAAAAGAATCACTTAGCTCTGACAGTTCCTTGTCAGGCTTTTTGTCATTGAATTTAATATGAATTGACTCTTCAACAGTCAAGGTTCTTGAGTTATAAACTCGGTAAGCCTTGGAAGTTTCAGAGTAACCTAGAAAAATTCCATTATCTACTTTAGAATCAAATTTACCAAGTTGATCCTTAGTGTTGAGAATAAAACATTCACATCCAAAAGGATGAAAATATGAAATGTTGGGTTTTCTTCCTTTCCACAATTCATAAGGAGTCTTTTTCAATATCGGCCTTACATATATTCTGTTTTGCAAGTAACACGCTGTATTTACAGCTTCAGCCCAAAACCTCTTCGAGGTTGAGTGATCATTGAGCATGGTCCGGGCCATCTCTTGTAAAGATCGATTTTTTTCTCTCTACCACACCATTTTCCTGAGGTGTTCTAGGTGCAGAAAAATTGTGAAGGATTCCATTCTCTTCACAGAATCTCTGAAAGTTTGCATTTTCAAACTCACCTCCATGATCACTTCTAATGGAGTTGATACAAACTCCTTTCTCATTTTGGACTCTTTTACAAAATATGGTGAATACTTTAAAAGACTCATCCTTGTGTGCAAGGAATTTAACCCATGTCCATCTAGTATAGTCATCAACTATAACTAGTCCATATTTCTTTCCACTCAAAGAAGCAGTTTGAGTGGGTCCAAACAAATCCATGTGTAAAAGTTCCAAAGGTCTAGAAGTGGAAACAATATTTTTTGAATCAAAAGAGTTTTTCACTTGTTTCCCTTTCTGACATGCTTCTTAGAGAACTTCAGATTTGTACACAAGATTTGGAAGTCCTCTCACGAGGCTATGCTTATTTAGCTTTGAGATGGTTCTCAAGCTTGCATGACCAAGTTTCTTGTGCCATATCCATTGTTCATCTTTTAAAGAAATGAAGCATGAGACATTCTGTTTGGGCAGATTTTCGAAATCAATTTTGTAAACATTGTCCTGCCTCTTTGCTTGAAAAAGTATGGACTTATCAGAATTTCTGACCATACATTTATCCTTGTTAAAGGAAACATCACATCCACTATCACACAATTGACTTATGCTAAGTAGATTATGTTTGAGTCCTTCAACCAATAAAAAATTTTCAACAGTGGGAAAAGGATGTTTACCAATTTTACCTATTCCAACTATTCTGCCTTTCTGGTCACCTCCAAACGTGACCCAGCCCTTTGATCTAGACTTTAGGTCTTGGAACATAGACCTTTCTCCTGTCATGTGTAGTGAGCAACCACTGTCCAGGTACCATGACTGGTGTTGTTTTCCTCCCATTAAGCAAATCTGCAACAGGAATTATCATATTTTTAGGTACCCAGATTGACTTGGGTCCTTTCTTGTTAGTCCTTGGTCTGCGTCCAGGCATGTTCCTTTTATTATGGACGCATGTCGATGTGACATGTCCAGCCTTTCCACAGTGACCACAGTATGTATTAAATTTCGATGGACTCTTGAAAAACTTTGGTTTTGGTTTTTCATAACCCAAACCACTTTTGTCAGAAGGTTTTCTCTGAATTTTTAAAATTTTATCAAGTTTTTCAGAGCTGCTGACAAATTTGGACAATCGTCCAGTGAGTTCATTTACTTCTTGTTGAAGTACTTGTACTTCACAGGAAGTATTGGACTCAGAATCCTTTGGAGATTCATCTTTTAGTTGACTTACTTGAAGTCTTAACTTTTCATTTTCTGATTTGAGTACATTGTTTTCTAAAGTAAGTTTTTCAAAATCTTTGGTTATTAGAGAAAACTTTTTCTTTAAGGATCTGTACTCATCAAATAGAATGAATGAATCTCTAAGAAGATCATCAAAATTATTTCATAATTCAGAATAGGAAATTACCTCCTCTTCGTCCTCACTGTCAGTTGAGGATAGACCTGCCATTAGACAGAGATTGGCTTCTTCCTTATCCTCATCATCAGAGGAATCATCGAGGTCCTCCCATGTTGCCATGAGACCTTTTTTCTTCTTGAAGAACTTCTTCTTTGTCCTCTCGGCCTCAGGACAGTCTGCCTTGTAGTGGCCTGGTTTCCTGCATCCATAGCACACTACTGGACTTTTCTCCTTTTTCTCAGCTTCCTGTTGTGGAAATCTTCTGTTGAATTGCTTCCTTCTGAAGCCACCCTTCTTTTTCCACATAGACTTTATTTTCCTGGAGATGAAGGAGAGTTCATCATCATCTGAGCCTTCTTCTCCTTCTGAGCTGCATGATTCTTCATCAGAATCATTTGCCTTCAAGGCTTTTGAGGTGCTCCCTTTTTGAGCTTTAAGAGCAATGGACTTTGCCCTTTTTTCGATTCCCTCTTCATTAAGCTCAAGCTCATGTACTTTCAGTGAGCCTAGAAGATCCTCCATGGCAAGAGTGGAAAGATCTCTTGCTTCTTGTATGGCTGTCACCTTGGGTCTCCATTGTCTTGGCAGACTCCTTAGGATTTTCCTGATATGCTCCTGGGTTGTGTAGATTTTTCCCAAGGACCTCAGGTTGTTAATGATTGTTTGGAATCTTCCAAACATTTGATCAATGGACTCGTGATCCTCCATTTTGAATAGTTCATATTGATGAACTAGCATGCTGATTTTGGACTCACGAACCTGAGATGAACCTTCATGTGCCAAAGCTAAAGTGTCCCACATCTCCTTGGCAGTAGTGCAGCTGTGCACCTTGTCATATTCTGACTTTGTAATGGCACACATCAGATAGTGCCTCGCCTTTGAGTTCAGCTGGAATCTGGTCCTTTGATCTTGCGTCCACTGAGCTCTTGGTACAGGTTGACCTGCTTCATCTACTGGAGCAGTGTAGCCAGTTTCCACCACATCCCATAGGTCTATATTTTGCGCGTCAAAGAATGTGATCATTCTTTGCTTCCAATAGTCGTATTCATTTCCATTGAACAGTGGTGGTCTGTTCACAGCTAGTCCCTCGTTCTCCATGGATCTTTGCTTCTCTGCACTGTTAGGTGCTCAACCCCTAGAGACCGAGCTCTGATGCCAACTGTAGGTAACAAGATGAAACACAAGAAAGGGGGGTTGAATTGTGTTTCTAAGCTTTTAAAAAACTTTTCGCAAAGTTGGACGCTGGCTTGTGAAAACGTTGGACGCACAGCGTACTAAGATATTGGACGCACAAAGTTTCGAAATATTGGACGCACAATAGTTGTGAAATATTGGACGCATAAAAGGATTGGATGCAGAGGCTTCTGCTAAGTTAAAAACTTGTTTTCTTTGTGCGATTTAAGGTGTATGAAAAACTTGTTGAAATAAAATCAATTCAATCCCATTGGTTAGTAATAAGCACAGATATAAAAAGAGTTAAGGGAAAGAAGAAATAACACAAGTTTTTATCCTGGTTCACTCTTTCCTAAGAGCTACGTCCAGTCCCCTCAAACTAGAGAGATTTCACTATCAAACCAGATAGAATACAAGTATTCTTTGCACGCAGCCTCTTCAGGCTATAACCCAAGTATTCTTTGCACTCAGCCTCTCCAGGCTATAACCCAAGTATTCTTTGCACACAGCCTCTTCAGGCTAAATCCCAAGTATTCTTTGCACACAGCCTAAATCCCAAGTATTCTTTGCACACAGCCTCTTCAGGCTAAACGACTCAGCAGAGTGTTTTTGATTCAAGTGCTGTCTAACTCACACATCCCAAGTATTCTTTGCACACAGCCTCTTCAGGCTAAACGACTCAGCAGAGTGTTTTTGATTCAAGTGCTGTCTAACTCACACAAGTGAGGATATGAAAACTAAAGCACTTCGAGAGTTAAGCAAACTCTCTTTTACAAGAAGATAGAAAATGTACAAGACTTTCTCAACTATACAGAGTATAACAAATTGCACAGCGTTTTTGCTCTTTCTTTTTCTTTGTTCAGTCTCTTGTATTCTTCTTCTTGTTCACGGTATATATAGGCTTCGATGAAGCTTCAGATTTGTTCTTCGAATAGCTCAGCTTCAGCCTTCATAAATATTACCGTTCTCTAATAGCATTAAATGTTATTTTCCTGTTGCTCTGAGGAGATCTACTTCAGTGAGTATGTCTGCGTTTCTTTCTCCTAAACAGAAGCAACTTGTACTCAAAGTCTCAATTGTACAGTGGTTAATAGTAATATTTTATTGAGACAGAGAGAATACACTGTGTAAAGTAGAAAGATGTGTTCAGAGATATTCAGAATTAATCAGGGTACATTCTCTCTCTTAGTACACTTTGCACAGTGCTTTATGCTTTTCAAAAGTACGTTCAAAAACGTTAACAATAGGTTGTACAGAAAAGCATTGTATACAGCTATTTATTTCAAATCATTTGCTCAATAAATATGTTTCATATTAAATGCAAGAGCAATAAACAGCAAGTAATGGACTCGGCGTTTTGGACGCAGCAAGTAGAATATATTGGACTTTCAGTCCTTTTAACAAATGGACGCATACCTTTGCTTACCATTTGTATATGATATTCATTCATTCATTGGACGCATCCTCATGCTTACCATTTCATTCCATTGGATGCAAGGCAGTATTGGACTTATTGCCTCATGCTGATTATTGGACTTATGCTCCATTGGACGCAAGGCAGTTGACTGTTGTACTTTTGTCCTTCTGCTTCATTGGACGCAGAGCAGTATTGTTGGACTTTTGCCATTCTGCTTCATTCTGTTCCATTGGACGCAGAGCAGTTGATTATTGGACTTTTCCAATTCTGTTCCATTGGACGCAGACAATGTTGTACTTCTACAATTCTGCTTCATTGGAAATCATTGGACGCAGAGAGTAGCATGTCTACATGACTTGGATACATATAGGTTCTGCTTTTTTGGAAATCATTGGACGCAGAGAGTAGTATTGTCCCCATGATTGATTCCTTGTACTTCTGCGATTCTGCTTCTTTAGAGAACACTGGACGCAGAGAGTAGCATTGCCTCCTACTGATTATTGGACGCAGAACATCATTGCCTCATATTGTTTATTGGACGCAGAGAATCATTGGACGATGAACAGTATTTCCCAATACTGATCATTGGACGCAGAACTCTTGGTGTCCATATATGTTCCAGTGCCAACATTGGACGATGTCTTTAACATTGGACGCAAAGCTTCTCAGACTTTGAATATGAGCCAATGTCATGATGAACTTATTATTGGTCGCACACTGCAACATCCTTTAATAAACTTAGATAGGCAGCTTTGTTATACATTGTAAAAGCTTAATACATTTTGTTATCATCAAAACCATAAAAACACTTAGGGAGTATTTGTATTAAAAATACTTTTAACCAATTTGGTTCCAACACCTTGTCATTGTTGTCATTGTTCGTTGGATCGGTCTCGTTGTTCGACATGGCAAACCCTTAAGATTGTTGTCTGCGGTGGCGCAAAAGGCAACGAGCGATCCAAACCTACAAAACAGAGAACGGTAAGCAGTAGACCTGAGGCGTCGGTGAGACTGCCTTTAAGGGTTTATACGCCTGAATGCGCAAACCCCCTAGGGTACAACAGGTCCGTCCCAGCAGGTGACCGAGGTGTCAAAACAGCAAGAACAGAAGCAGACAATGTAACCCAGACGAAAATTTTTGAGAGAGGAAGTATATGGAAGAGAAGAGAGGGGCGGTTGTAGCGTAAAAGAAAGAGGAGAAGGCAGCGTTCTTAACAAAAGGGAGTGCGGCCTCTGTTTCTATAAGCAAGGATTAGAGCCGTTCGAAAAGGATTTTCCTGATCCGAAAAGATTTGATTAGTGGGCTAAAATCAGGGAAACTAGCTGTTAGTGGGCGAAAAGCAGGGAAGGAAAACCGACTAGGATGGCACAACGTATCTGGACGCAATGTCGGTTAAAAACGTTTTGAGACTAAGTCAAATTCGAAGTACACAAAAGTCATACTTTTCGGATAAGCCTTTCTGAAGACTTGAAAAATAATTTTTCAAAAAATATTTTATAACCCGGAACAAAAACTTGGGCTGCCTTTATATTGCGCGCAGGGGGAGGCAAATCGGAGGATTTTGCACTGAAATCATCAAATTTGGCCCATGCTTGTGTGCGCGCGAGGCCCACCCTTTTCTAGCTTGTTTACAAGCCTAAGGCACAAGATGATATATAAACTCTTAAAAGTTCCAAAGGCTAGGCAATGTGAGACTTCCCACTTTTGAAATAGCTCAAAACACAACAGTATATTCATGGAGGACTCCCTGATTTCATGGAAATCAAAAAAACAGCCCACTGTCAGTAGATCTTCCACTGAGGCTGAGTATCGCGCATTGGCTGCCACCACCTGTGAGCTTCAGTGGCGTACTTACCTACTTAATGACTTTCAACAACCTTTCATCCAACCATCACTCCTATATTGTGATAGCTCTTCAGCTCGCCACATTGCAGCCAATCCATCCTTCCATGAACGAACGAAGCACATTGAACTTGACTGTCATTTCGTAAGAGAAAAACTGCAGAACAAATTGTTTTGATAGGAACCAGAAAAATAGGAATAAAAACTGAAACTTTATAAAATCAAAAGTGGAATGGAGCAAGGCTTCTTACAAGATGGAAATGAAAAATACCTCAATAAAAGATAAACCTGCTGAGAGAGAACCTACTCCCCTACTCAGCCAAACAACCCAAAAGCCACTCAAATATTTTTCCTCCCCTTTTTCGGTTACACCCTCACTCCCCTAAATACCCATTCTCCCTCTCCCTTTCTAATCCCTAATGGGCCTAATTAGTAATGGGCCTAACATGTTTCAAGTACTCCTACCAATGTCCAGCAACAATCAACTAGCTGATTGCTTCACAAAAGCCTCTGATGCACGGATACGCTACTTTTTCTCCCGTGTCGGTATCGGATACGCATCTGATACCGATACGTCCCGATACCCTGTCGATTCGTATCCTCAAAGTATCGAAAATATTTAATTTTTTTAAAAAATAAAAATTATCCCGATACGGCATCGATACACCGTCGACACGGCACCGATACGGCCAGTCGATTTAGCTTCTTATAATTCTTACTCTTCGGACTTCTTTCCCAATTAATTCCCATTTCATTCTATTTATATTTGCTTGATACCCAAGCACTCCCACAATCCCTTCTATTCAGTCATCTTCTTCAAATTTCTGTTTCTTCATCGATTCAGTCCCCTCCCCAAAAACAGAGCATAACATGGGACATATCCCAACCAGTGTCCAGCGCACCCTCCTGCTGCAGTTGGTCCAGTGGTGTCATCTAGTGTGCAGACGCAAGCTTTTGCTGCAGTTTGTCCGTCCGGTTTGAAGCGTGTCAGCTCGTCAGGTTCAATTGCGCTTTCCTCTGTTTTTGAACTGTTTCACTGTTACTGTTAGTATTGTGCTCTGTTTGGCGAGTATTTCACCGTCTGATATTGTGCTTTTTTTTTTTAAATCAATCGGTGTTCTTTTTCTAATATACTATTATTACTATTATTGTTCTTTTCATTTTTTTTCTAATATACTATTATTGTTCTTGTCTTTTTTAAATCAGTCGGTGCTCTTTTTTTCCAAATTTCTAATTGCTGTTTTTTTTAAAATCAGTCAATGTTATATATTTTTTTTCAAATGCCTCCTATCAAATTTTTTTGCAAGTGTATTCCACTGTTCTGAGTGTTTTTGTTTTTCATTTTCATGCCAATTTTCTTTTGATTAATCAATTAAATACTATTATATCAAGTTCAAATATTTTGGGAAGTTTTTATTTCTTTATATATATGTGTCCTTAACGTATCGTATCCTATGTTTTTTAAGAAACGACGTATCGCCGTATCGGATACGTATCGTATCCGATACTCGTATCGTATCTGTGCATCATTGACAAAAGCCTTGGACCCGGGACCATTTCCCTCGTTTCTTACCAAGCTTGGAGTAAAGAATATTTACTCTCCAGTTTGAGGGGGGCTATTAGAGCCTATTATATCTTGTATTCTGTTGTTTGTATTCTGTTATATTAGTTTCTGTGTAGATAAGGATCAACTTCAGTTAGTTAGGATTTATCTTCTACTTTCTGTTCTGGTTTCCCTTAATTGCTCCCTATATAAGGGTAGCCTACTCTTGTATCACACACATTCTATTCAATAATATTTGAGGTATTTCAGTATTTTCTCTGTGTTACCTCCCCTGATCTTGATCCGGTAATAGCAACAGAAAAAGAAAAATGACAATGAGATTTTGGTTTGTAAGGCCATTCATTGGCTTATGGTTTCAAGTAATCTAAAATTGTTTTTTTTTATAAACAATCTAAAACTGTTTAGCAGACATGTTTGTTTATGGTTTTAGAATTCTATTAGATATTTACTTAAAGTTAAATGCTATTTAACAATCTTATTTTTAAGAAACAACTCTGTTTTCATGGTTTATCTTTCTATCCTGAAGTTAAGGAAAATAGTTAAATTGCAATGTTTAGTTTTATTATAAACTTGAAGTATGAGGAATTTTTTAAGGATTAATAGAAAGAGTTTACAGTGACATGCTTTGTGGGCATGTTTACAGTGTATTCTATTGGAGCATGATACAAGTTTTAACCAGTAACACTTCATGTTTTGATGCAAGTTTTAACCACTAGCATTTTATATTTTTCTGATTTATGTTGTCTTTGTTATAGTGTGCTTTACTCATGCTTTTTTTAATATTTATAAATACTAATTAAAGCATGAAGTTAGTTTCACATTTGAATATCAAGCATGAAGTTGAATAGATGCATTGTAAAATTATAGCTTGCTTTCACATGATCCAGCAACATAGTCAAGATTTTACTAGAACTATTTGTGCAAAACATCGTCTTTTGTCTTCATGCTTTCTGCATTCTTCCTTGATCTGATGATTTATTTTTTTTGTTTTGCTAGATTGAGGAATGCATAAAAGATTTTGACAAGGCTTTGAAATGGGAAAGAGAACTAAGATCAGACTTTAAGATGAAAGCAAGAGCTTTGACAATGAAAACAACTGCATTGGTCAAAATGTCAAAATGCCCTAAGGATTATGAACCTTCAATGGAGACTTTCCACAAAGCAATAACAGGGCACCACAATCTATACATTAGAAGAAACTGAATAAGGATGGAGAAAAAGGGTATTGTCTACAGGGCACCAATACTACTCTCTTACGGATGACCCCCCCTCACATGAAAGGTTTTGCTTGCTGCCAATAATACATATAAGCTCCTCCAAATACTGTTTTGTTTAGTATATGTGGTAGCTAGGATAATTATTGGTCAAAATTGCACTTTCTATTTGGCATTTCTAACAAATTTTTTTTTTCTTCAATCTGCAGCTCATCACAAATGCATATATGGAAGAGCCATTATGTTTCCTCACATCAAATACAAAAGGTCACCCATCTCCTTGGGTAAGTTCGTCATTGATTGATCTTTAGCATATACTTTTCAAAGTGCATAATGATGAGGTGATATTGATCACATCAAATACTATTACTTATTCATTGTATAATGTTGGTCTTGGTATATTTGTTGAATTTGTTGGTCCAAGGAGTAGGGCTAGCCACAAATTTCATTTTTCTCCACTTCTATTAATGATATTTATATGTAAACCTGATGCCATTCTATAATCACTTTTAGAATATTTAGTACTATATTCGCTTCTATTTCATGAGTATCTATACATAATTCCATTTTTTTTGGATAGAAAGCATGTTTTTAACTTGCAATCTTCAAGTACCCTTAAAATCAGATAATGCTTTGTATTGTTGTATGTGGCTTTAAGTCATTGTTGAGGGAAATGAGTCTATTTTTTTTTTGTTCCAGGTATATATTTTGACCCATATTACTGAAGTGAAATTGGATTCTGAGCATATTATTGCCATTGAGAATTTGAAACATGAGAAATGAGCACCTTGAGCAACACAAAGGGAGCTATTTGGAGATTATCAGGGTGAAGAAACTAATGTTGACATGCTCAAATTGTAGGAATTTGTTAGCAAGCATTTTAGAGAGTTCACTGATGTCTACTGTTTGTCCAATTGTCCTTTATAAATTGAACTATACTCATAAGTAATTTTATTTCGATGTCTGAATTTTTATATTTTGTTGGCAGTAGGATTTGCTCCCAGTCCTTTGAACCGTCAAGTTTTATGGAGTGATGATTAAACCATCAGCTGATGAAGGGGAAAATTAAGGGGGAAAAAAACAAGTTAATCACATAAGAAAAAAGTAGAAAAAAATAGGGATGTGTGTGTGCGTGATGCAATAATGATATCCTAAAGGCTGTTGCTAAGGAATAATCCACAAATAATTCACTTTTAGCTTATTATCTCAGACAAAAATATAAAGAATCGTTCCAGGCCTTATTAATTATGACATTATCTTCTTTTAAATATGTGTTTTTTTTAAAGCCCAAAACAAAATATATTATTATTATTATTAACTAAAAGTCTGTATCACAAGCTATGCCAAGACTAAAGACAAAAAAAATAATGAGTTTGCATTGCTTAGGAATAATCCACTTTTAACTAACTTATTATCTGAGATGAATAATCAACTTTTAGCTTATTATATCAGATAAAAATATAAAAAAATCATCGTAAAATATTTTTTTTGAAACCTATGCATTTTGACTAACTTATTATGAGTACATTATCTTCTTTTAAACCTGTGCAGTTTTTTTGAAAGGCTAAAAGAAAATATATTTTTTTACTAAAAGTCTGTAGCACAAGCTATGCCAAGACTGAAGATAAAAACAATAGTGACTTTTCAAGTCATCTGTTACAAAGAGTCTAATTGTCTAAAATCAAATACTATATCGCCTAGCATGTCAATTCAATATTACGCTACATGTATTTTATGAATGAATGACATTAAATCAAATATAAATCTATTAAAATAAGGAAGATATAATTATTAAAATAAAACTGATAGTTCGGGGGAAAAAAGATTTTTTGCCCTAAACCATCAAGCAAGGGTATTTTCAGCTCCACATTTGTCTTCTTATTACGTGTTAAACATTGGAATGACTTTCTACATCACTCATTTAATTTAAGATTAAGAGATTTTTTTTTGAGTCAATTTAATGTCAGATATGTCTGAATGTATTTACAGGATGTTATAAAAACATAGTAAATATAAATGATTAGTTAAGTGAATATTTATATCTTATGGAGATAAAAAAATATACATATAATTTATTAAATTATAAATAATAAAAGTTAGGCTTTTCAGTTCCGAAAAAGAATAAAGATAGACTTAATTACACTTTTACTCCACTTAGTTTGGACTATGTGCAATTTTGGTCTCTCAAATTTTTTTGAACCAATCAACTCTCTATTTTAAACACTCAGCGAATATCGTCCCTGTCAATTTCCTTTTATTTAATTCCCTTAATTTCTTTTTTCTTATCAAAATAGAGTGAAGGGTCATTTTAGTCCCTAAGAGATTTGGGCGATGTCACATTAGTCCCTGAAAGATAGGATATTAAAATTTAGTCCCTGAGCGAGCCAAACGTTTGCCACTTTGATCCCTGTCATTAATAGCTCCGTTTGACTGCTGAGATGTCGCGTTAATGGCCACGTATGACTCCTACGTGGCAGTCCACGTAGGAATGAAAGTCAAAATTTTAAGTCAAATGACCAAAATGAAAATACAGCACCTCTTACACCCATATTTCATGTTCGGAAATTTATTTGAATGTTTTCAATTATATCAAGGCAATTTTGTCTAACTACTTTTTGACTCAGAACTGTTTGTAAATATTTTTGTTTTGGCAACCTTAGACTTATATGGACAGAATGCTTATATTATAAATATAGTTTAGTTAGTTTACATAATTTGTTGCCGATATTTACTCTGAGGTTTGCAATGTTTATTTTACAATAATCTTTTGTGTTATGGTTATTTTCTTGCCTCATGGCTGCTATGCATATGAAGCCTAAATATATTGATGTTGAACTTTTACGTACATCTTTCATGCTTCGGAATATCGCTTGAGTGTTTTCAATTATGCATTGAGCCTTACATTGTATTTGTCATTATTATTTCATTACTTCATATGCAATAATCTACTTTTTTAAAGTTTTTTTATTTTTTATTGATCTACCAAAGGAGCTTTCTCACCCATGCGTTGCTCGGGCTACATGTACTATTTTTCTTACATTAGCATCCACTTTCAGTTTATTAAATATGTTTTGTTGCTTCTTTAAATTTTATTTTACTTAACGTTTTAAATTTTAATTTTAAAGATTGGTTATAACATTATTATCATGTTGAGAGAGTTTATAATCGGTTGTTTTTGTATGATTTTGTAATATTTAGTTTTAAAGTTTAGAAAAATAATAAAAATGTTTTAATATTTAAATAATCATATGCAGTGACAAACAAATAGCAATCGGTAACCTCTCTTGGTGATTTCAGTAGATTAGTGCTTTGTTGTCAGGTACTCTTTTAACCTTCTTCTTGCTCTTTCTAATTATTAAGGGATTTGATTGAATTTATATTGAGTGGTTTGTCATGTGCAAGTTCTCCTTTTCTGTAAATTTCTTTTGCCATTGTTGTATCCTATTTATGTTGATTACTCATGACTTTCCTAAATTTTATTGTTTCTTTTATATGATTGTTTGTTGCCCTGTGTGAGATGAGATTGTGTTTGTTTATAGAATTCAATTCTATTTGTGCAGCACACCATCTATTTTATAAAATGGTAAGGTCAAGGGAAAAATAAAAGTTTTATTTTCTTATCTACTCTTGTGCTGGTCCTAAGATGTCCATTTTGGGTTGGGGAGAAGTTCTAGTGGGATCCTGAATTTTGGATGTCTTGTAGAGAACTCAACTTTATGTGTCAAGCTTTCGTTCAAATTATGACTGATGCTAGTATGGACTAAGAGCAGTCGTTCTGCTCTCTTTTTTGGGTTGTATATATTTAGCACATCATGCAATGCTTTTGGAAAATGACATAGTCTATCATGATTTGCTTTTTGGGGTGTATATGAGATGGAAGGTGTTTATGACTGAGCATTAGCAGTAGATGTGCTCTTTCTTGGGTTGTATATATGTATGAAACATCAAATGAAGCCTCTGTTTATGACCTACTCTATCTTCATTACTTTTTGGGGATGTATGTGGGCGACTCTAGCTGGAAGATATGCATGAATGGTATGATTGAAGATATGTGGAAATCTACTACCTATTTTGGATGATACCAGCCTTGTATATGTTATTGGCAGTTAACTTGAAGAAGAGGTAAGTGTCATTATAAAAGGTATAGAATCTTTTGTTTTCTTATGATATCCTTCCCATCCTTTCATGATTATACGCTTATTATACAAATGACATTGACATGGAACTTCTTTCTAAGGTCCTATATATACATGCAACTTTTTTTTCTATTGTGCTTTGCTATAGGATGCAATTTATTAAAGCATTTAATATATGTTTATAATTCCACTACCAAAACCCATTCTCTTCCCCTTAAATTTTTTTACTTATGGGGTCAAGAAATTTATGTACTCAAATGTTGTATCTATCTCCTCAAAATTAATTTGCTTCTATTATGGTCTTGGTTCCCTTGGTATAAGAATACAAGGGAAGAAAACATATCTAATCAAAACTTTATGTCCTATGCTTTCTGATTCAAGGTGGACATAGGTGTTGGCTCAAATCACTTTGGCCAAGTATTTGTTCATTTGTTTATTTTCATGCTCTTTTTGGTGTTAGACATATCTTAGTCATTGCCACTTGCTGCATTATAATGTTCGTTGAGATTTATTTCTGATGTGAAGATGTTATATTGCTCATGCTGATCATTATGTTATGTTTTAGCCATTGGTCTGATATGGTTTTGGCTAGTTGGGCTTGCACCTCATTTCTTGGTAGAATTTGTTTCAAGTTGTGCAATTGGTGTTGTTTCAGGGTGGAGCCTGAACACTTGGGAACTGCAATAGTTGCCTTTGTTGGGACTGATAAGAAGCCTTCAGATGTTGTAATTGTTGTTTCAGTAAAGACTAAAAACAATCCTTTAGAAACTGCCACTGTTGGCTAAGACATTTGTGGTTCTGTTTATACTTTGAATTAGGTCCATTTCAAATACTCCTTGATGTTCATTTGATATATATTTGATGTGTCATGTTAGCGGTATCTAAGCTAAATTGCACTTGCTTATATTCCCCTTATTCTAGTTCTTGTTCTAACATACTGATTTTGTTCTCATGTTTATATTTTGACTACACTTTGACTCGTTGAGAAGAGCATTTTTTTTATCATTCAGAAGAGCTTGTTTTTAAATCTATATAGACTACATATATATAGACTAATGTTTTCAATAAGAGGTTACAAAACATTCAAGGCATATATGGTCACTCAGTCCGATATTAATGACAAATATTAACTTTAAACTGAAGTTTTAAAAAGAAGTATTTTTTTAGTAAACTTTTTAATTTCTAAGTTAATCTTATTAACTTAGTGTGATTGAAAATTAAAAAATCATACTTAAAATTTGGGATTAAATATCCGTTTAGTCCTTGTAATATGGATTATTTTTAGTTTTACTTCCTACAAAAAATTAGTTTTAGTCCTTGAAATATCAAAATGGATTAAATATATTTTTGGTCCATTATCTTTTAGTTATTTTGATTTTTAGTTCTCATATTTAAATCATAACTTTTAATTCTATATTTTTGGAAATAAGCTATGTTTAGTTTCTTTGACCGGCTTCGTTAAGTTAAATATACGAGACTATAAATGAAAATTACTAAAAAATGAACACTACAAGAAATTTTGAAAACGGCGACGATTGGTTTGCGGCTGTTTGTTGGTAACCGCCGACGCTCATTTCTTGTGGCAGTTCACGCGACTGTTCTAGGTACCCGCCGCAGAGATATAAGACATTTTAAAAAAAATTAAAAGAACGAGTCAGGGGCGCACGAGGGTTTTCTATCATTTTCCAAAATTTCCCCTGATTCTCACCCTCACTCTCTTCCATTGGTTAATAGTTTCACTCTGATTCTGACTCGAGAATCGCAAGTTTTTCGACAACCGCCATCGGGCGCGCCGACGACGGGGGTGGAACCCAACTTTTTCTTAGCGGCTGAATCGCCAACTCGATGCAAAACGGAACAATATCGCGGTTTTCTCTACCATTGTTGTTGAGCTCCAAAGCCCTAAAGCACCAAATCTCTTACTGCTGAGCCCTAATTAGCCCGCAAGCTTCTGAGTCGAACACGCAGATAAAACTGTGTGAGATGTAATATTCTTTTTCTGCTAAGATTTTGGGGGCAAACTCAATTTCTGGCAGATGTGGCCACCACTCATATCAATTTTCGAACAAATCCACGGTGAATGTATATCGTGAATCTTTTTCGCTTTGTTAGTTCACATTATTTCATTCATATGATTTTTGTTTTCATATTCTTTTTTTTTAGTTAGTTTGCTCAGTGTGTTGAGTTTATGATGTGTTTTATTGATATCAAACACATTATTGTATATTCACTGCAATCCACGCTATTCTTGAACCAATCACCAAGAAGTCCTTACAAGTAGAATTGAGTTTTGGAGGGTACGACGAGTTTTCTTCTTTCACCTTTTATACATGTGAGATTACTTTAATACTATATTGATATCTGTCTCATTAAAATTGCATGAATTTTTTCCCACTTAGTGCAATGATAGCATTTCTCTCCTAATGCTTTTGTTGCTTTGAGTAGTTCTCTCAATAGGTTACAATCAAACAGACCTAGAGAATTGAGAGAAGTTGCCAAGGTAAGCATTACAATTCAAAACTCACAAGCCTCTTTCTTGTTTGGGAGCCAAAGAGAAACTTTTCATGGAAATATTATTCAATTTTCATTTACTGAACTGGAAAATGCCACTGAAAACTTTTCTGCTTCCAACCTGATTGGACTAGGTGGAAGTAGTTATGTGTATCATGGTCAACTAATTAAGAATCATGGAGAACCTAAAGCAAACACCGATACAGAGGTTCTACCTAAATAATATTCAACTATCTTTTGTTGATCATGCCATGTTATAATGTTCCATATTATCTAGATAAGGAAGATGAGCAGATTGTTCCATTTAATGTTCCATTTTCTGATTCTTATTGCAAGAGAATAACCTCAGTAGATTGTTGCACTTTCCACTTTGCTTTTCTTCTTAACTTGTGAATAGAAATGCATCCAATAAATTAAGACCATTTGGACAAGAAAAAGGGACTTAAGTTATTAAAACTAAACTAACTCATGGTATCAACCTTGTATCTTCAAAGAGTACAGACAAAACAAATCTCATTTTCCTAGTATGTAACTCATTGTGCAGGATTAAAGGTAACTTTATATCATGTCTCTTTCATTCAATCTTCATAACAAATGTATGTCCCAATTTACAGCTACTCAGCAAGTCACAATTTGCTGTTTATTTTAATGTCAGGATAATTTTCTATGCTAAGAATATTTTTTTGTTGCAGAAATTTCAGGACAGCCCAAAGTTAAAAAGACATTTCTTAATTCATACAGGGGAGAGGGATTTTGTGTGTCCTCATGAAGTCTGTGGTAAGGTGATACATGTATCCATTGGAAGGCTCTGTTCTAATTCTATGTCATGGTTTCCTTTCATTCGTATTTGAATGTTCTTGTTTATTGATCAGCAATATTTCACTTTTTTTCTATTCACTTTGAACCTAACTACCAATCTGATTTTTCTTCCATTGGAATGATAAAATAATTGGAAGGTTCTGTTCTAATTCTATGTCATGGTTTCCTTTCATCCGTATATGAATGTTCTTGTTTATTGATCAGCAACATTTCATTTTTTTCTATTCACTTTGAACCTAACTACTAATCTGATTTTTCTTCCATTGGAATGATAAAATAATTGAGCAGCAAAGCTTCAGCTGCTCGGTAGTGAGTTAAATGACTATCCACCTGTGGTTATTTTTACCATTGATAAAGAGGATGATCAACAGATTTGGAAAATTTTAAGTTTAGAACACCAAATCTTGTTTGGTGGTTAACTGAATTGTTACTATTAAATCCTTGTTTCCATTGTCATCATGGCTTGTCAATAAAAATATTTCTCACTATGAATTTGTATCTTAACAGCCCTATGGATTAGTCTGACATGAAGTTAGTTCGCGTTGTCATCCCCAGGTGACTTTATTTGCATTATTATAGATGAGCTAGCTTATTATACCAAGTCATGTATTCAAGTTTAGCTTATTATATTGACTCACAGCTTTATGAGAAACATGCTTTACAATTCTCTTGAAGCATAAAAAGTTGAATTGAAATGTTGGTTTATGTAATATGTTATTTTTTTATCATTTGATTGTTACTGCCTATTCTTTATCCTTTTTTTCTTGCAGTGCCTGAGGAAGCAATCCCAATAAGATCTCTTCAGAGCTGGTGAGCTCAACAAAGACCATGAACACACATTGAAGAGGAAAAGGCTAGAGCTGAAGAAAAGTCATCCTTTTTAGTTTATTAGAATGAGACAGTAATTATGTAGAGGAAACAAACGAGAAAAACTATAGGAAGAGGCAGATGATTATTTCTGCTTGAAGGAATACCACTTAAATAGATGATTTAATTATCATGTTATGAACTTCAGGAACCAATTATATGTTTTTTGCTGAATATCATAGTTACAGTTAATGTTGAATCCCTTTTAACTATATTTGTATACATAAAGTGTGTATTTGATTTATAAATTTAAATTATTTGTTTATTTAATTTAATTTGACATAATTTTAACCTAAAAAGAAATTCAATAGAGGTGAAAAGAAATAAAAAGGGAAAATATGATATCTGAAATTAATTTTAGCTATATTAGCATTTTAGCGGCGGTTCCTAACCGCCCTCATGTCTAATTGATTTTTTTTTTATCATTTTGCAGCGGTTTTAAACCGCCGCCAATTGGAAAATGACATAGCGACAGTGTTTGCGCGGCGGTTCGCAAAATCGCCACAAAACGTTCCTGTCGACGCACAAATCTGCGGCGGTTTGAACCGCCGTCGCTGCAACTAAAAACTGCCGCTAAAGACCGTTTTTGTTGTAGTGAAGAGACCAAAAATTGTTTTTGTCCTTATTGTTTAATTTTAGTCCATATAATATTTATTCATTTTGAAATAAGTCCATATATATTCCATTTTTCAAGGACTAAAGTCGATATGATCCAATATGATAGAGACTAATTTCAATATGGGCAAACATTTTAGGAAGTAACATGAAAACAAGGACCAAAACCACAATTTTGTGGGCTTAACGTTTTCACACCGGGGTGTCACATATTTCACAGCTGTGGACGGTTTTGGTTTCTTCTTTGTACTTCCTCATTTGGGCCTGTCGATTTCACACTGGGGCTGTCATATTTTTCACAGCTGTGGAATGCTCTGGTTTCTTCTCTGTACATTCGCATTTGGGTCTGATGACTTCACACCGGGGGTGTGACGTCTTTCACAGCTGTGGGCTTCTCTGGTTCCTCCTCTGGACTTTCGCTTTTGGGTCTAACAATGTCACACCGAGGGTGGTATTTTTCCCACAATTGTGAACCGTTCTGGATAGTTTTATGTAAACTCGTTCTTGTCTGTTTCGTCTTCACACCACGGGTGGGGTTTCTAGCACAGTTGTGAATTTTTCTGCCCTTTCTTGGTGTAGTTTTGATAAGTTGGGGGTGACCTTTTAGCTTCACATATGGGTTTGGCGTGCTGCAAATGATAGATAGAGTCTGGAGTGTCAACTTAGTTGAGATGCCTTTGTCTATAGTGATGTTTTTATACGCTATCTCCTTTGTATTAATGGTAAGATATCGGTCGTGTATGTACTAATGACATTCTGTTTCTTTTCATGTTGCTAAATCAAGGCATATCTTGTGTTCTGGTTTAGTTAACTTTTTCTTAATAAAATTTGTGCCTTTTCAAAAAAAAGAAAAGTGATAAAGGGACCGATTGTAATAATTAGAATACCTATGGGACCAAAACAACACAATCGTTATATTTGGGACCAAAATCGCACAATCATGATACCTAGAGACCAAAATCACGCAACTGAAACTAAGATGACCAAAATCACACAATCATGTTACGTGCAAGACTAAAATCGTACAATTGAAAATTATTGACTAAAATTAAACAATTGTGATAATAGGAGACTAAAAGTGTAATTAAATCTTTATTTTAAAGGTAAAAGAAATATTTTTTAAAATATCAATATTTTTTTATTGTGCTTGACACAAATTTTTGTTCTATTAGTCAGAATATATTTTACATATATACCCTCTTTAAGACATGTTATTTTTAGTCAAGGGTATTTATGTAATTTTACAAATATACATTTTTCTTTCCTCTCACTTTCTTTTCAATCAAACAGGGAAAGAGAAAACTTTGAACTTTCTTTTCTTTCACTTTCTTTCCTACCAAACAACAAAAAAATCATTTCATTTTCCTTTCTCTTCCTTTCCTTCTATTTTCTTTTATAAACCAAACATAGGGGAAGGATTTCAAATGAACCCTAATCTCTTTTACCCCCACTTCTCTGACTCCTTTTCCTTTTGTTTTATTTTTATTTGTTTTTTATTTTATGGGCTGCTGCCTTTTGTTCTTTTTGTTTGTTTGTTGTGTGTGTGTGTGTGTGTGTGTGTGTGTGTTGTGTGTGTGTGTGTTGTGTTGCACTTGGGCTTGGCCCAATGTTGTTTTTTGTTGTTGTTTTTTCTGAACTTTTTTAGAATCGAGCCTATGCATTTTTGGGTCCATCAGATCATTTTTTTTCATTTTTTATTTTAAAATAAAGGTTTAAATAGTCTCTTATATTTGACCTAAGTTCATTTTTAGTCCCTCAAATACTAAGAATGTTATTTTAGTCTCTAATCTTTTGAAAATCAATCACAATTAGTTCTTTTCCTTGAAATATGAGGGACTACTTGTGACACATTTTTAAAATATTAAAGACTAAAATAATATTGTGAGGGACCAAAAGTGACTGATTTTCAAAAGACCAGGGACTAAAATAATATTCTTGGTATTTGAGAGACTAAAAATGAACTTAAACCAAATATGAGGGACTAAAAACATATTTAGGCACATTTTGTAAAAAGCTAATAAAAATAAATTTTTGAGGAGAAATGAAAAATCTTTTTAGTGTTAATTAGATGCGACATCTTTTTAACGCTTTGGAATTTAGAACACAGGTTGTGACAGCTTGGTAGTTCTAAACTTTTTTATATAAAAATCATTTTTCCAAAAAATCAAAATGCTCAACCGAGATTAACTTGGGTACGACACTCCTGTTAATTTCATTTTTCGGACGTATGAGTTGTGACAGCTCAGAAATCTAAAAATTCTTTTTCAAAAATAAAATCAATCAACACAAAAACATTTTCTAGACCAAGAACTATGTAGCTTTGATTTTCCTATTTCACCGAGGGATACGTAGGAGCAATGGCTTACCCTTGTCAAGTGCAAAAATAATTTTTCTTAATTTTTTTCTTTTTATTTCAAAGACTAAAATTTTTAAATAGTTAAAATTTCTTCCTTATTTATTTTTAGGGGTAAAATAAATTATTTAAAAGTTAACAAAAGTTTTTGAACGTTTAATTAGAGGTACCGTTTTTCAACCGGCATTGTATGGTGCTAACACCTTCCTTACACATAACTGACTCCCGAACCCAAATCTAGCTTTGAAGACCTTTTTTTTATTTATTTGTGTTTTCCAATGTTTTCCTGCAGAAAACTTTGACGGCGACTCCCTTTTCGATTTTTGAAAAGATTCCCTCCACGGAGATTTTTTCGGTCGCTTCAACTACCCTAAAAATTTATTTCGAAAAACTACATTGTGGCAAATCTTCTAATATCCACTATTCAATGAAACAAAAATCTCAAACAAAAAAAAATGCATTACCATGAATATTAATAATGTAGATAGTTTTATTCTGTTTATTTAATTTTATTACACCACTCCTTTAAAGAGGGCCTCACAAGGTTCTGTTTATTTAATTTTATTACACCACTCCTTTTAAGAGGGCCTCACAAGGTGGGGCTTATAAAAACCTATAAGCCTCTGGTGATAACCTTGGCTTTGCGAATGCCACAAGTGGCTTAGCTTTGGTGGTACCTTCTGGAGATTCTGAGAGGTCAATGTTACTCTGATTGGGTGGCACACTCCATGTGAAGCCATGCAACAGCCTTGCAAATAGCATAACAGTCATTGCAGTTCCAAGCATGAGTCCTGGACACCCACGCCTTCCAGTGCTGAACGTTACCAACTCCAAACGTGGTTCCGTCAAAACCAAACCAAACCCATCACTCTTAAAGTTAAGGTGGCGTTCTGGTTTGAACTTGAGGGGTTCTTCCCATACCCTTGGGTTTTGACCAATTCCTTGTCTCCTTATCAACACATGACTACCCTTTGGGATGAAGTAATCGGCAACAAAAGTGTCTTCCATTGAGACATGGGGAATGTTAAAATCCACAATGGGGTGAAGTCGAAAAGCCTCTCTTGCACAAGCCTTCACATAGTTGAGCTTGGGAAAATCATGTTCTTGTACTAGCCTTTCCTTGCCAACGACACTGTCCAATTCCTCAATGGCCTTTTTTAGTAGCTCTGGCTGATTTATCATCTCAGCTAGTCCCCATTCAACTGCATTCGATGGATTGTCAATGGATGCAATCATCATTTCCTGCAAAATTTATATCCAGAGTTATCAATTTTTTTAGGCAAAATTGCTCTTTTAGTCCTACAACTTATTTATTTGTTTCAATTTGGTTATATAACTTTTTTTTTTGTCAAGTTGGTCCCTTAACTTCGCAAGTGTTTGATAATGATTTTTAGTGCACACCTCTCTCTATGTGCTAATTGAAATGTTGTATTCTTTGTTTCATATGAAAATAGACAAAAAGTATTTCAATTTAGGCTTTGAAATGACCTAATTTGGACATGTATTGGATATTGGATTAGAAATTCTTTGTAGAAAAACTTCTATAAAATAGTAATAATTTTATTTTTACAAAATATAATTAACAAATCCACCAAAAACCTAACTTAATCAATTGTTGTATGTGTAATAATAAATTAATTTAATAAAAATTATTATCGTTACATGTCTTTATTAGATAGATCATCTCGATTAATATATTATAACTGTCCTGTATAAAAATTATAAACTTAAATTTTCTCTATTGATCGGGTGTCCATTCAATAGGAAATAATTTCTTTTTTAGACCAGGGTATCTCTGCGCGAGTGCAAAGACTAATTGGGAGAGACCCATGTCATCTCATCCTAAGCCCCCGTGGTAGGAAATAATTTACTTTGAGGGGAGTTTATTTTTTTTAATAAGTAGATAACAATATTTATTTTTAAATGTTAATATGTTAAAATCATGGTATATATCTTAAATTAAATTAAAAATAATAATAACAATAAATCTTGGTCATTTTAGGACAAGTTCATATTTCAAAAGCCTAAATATGGAGAAAGAAGAGTACAGTACAGTACACTACATACCATGATTTGAGACTTAATTTCATCTGTAGTCAGTAGTGCATTGTTATCAGCATCTTTGAGTGAGATGAGAACATCAAGCAAGTCTTGTTGTTCACATGTTCCTTTCCCACTATTCTTCCATTGCCGAATTCTGTCCTCAATGATGGGATCATGATATTTCCTCAAAACCTTACAAGCCTCCTTCATATTCCTTTTGTGACCATCCAAATCAAGACCCCTCAAGCATGGCATGTAATCAGAAACAGAAAAGGCAAAGAGGTACCTCAACGTGGTGAAAAGTGCATGCACGTGCTCCACTTCCTCATAACCAGGTCCACCATCTTCACTACCATTCCCAAAGTACCTCTTATTGAAAACCAACCTCCTAATCACGTTTCCAGAATAGTGTTGTGCAGCAACGTTCACATCCACAAGCCCACCACTTTTGCCGCATTGGTTGTAAACGTAGCGTACGAGGTTATCAGCTTCTTCCACCCTCTTGTCATGAAGCCATTGATGCTTGAGGGGTGAGAGCAAGTCGTTGGTGATGACTTTCTTCATTTTCTTCCACTGTTCTCCAAAGGGCACGAGAGCTGTGGTTAGATATCCACATGATGTGTACTCACTGGACCAGTTCTTGGGCCTTGATGCAAAAACTGCGTCCTGTTTTATCAAGAACTCGCGTGCAATTTCAGGGCTTGTTACTGGGATGACATGAACGTTACCTAAACGGATGCATGCGATTTCTGTGTCGAGATCATTCATCAGCTTTTGTATCCATCTGAATGCTGGCTTGTTTGCAAGCATTTCTGGGAGGTTACCAACTATAGGCCAAGGTGTGGGACCTGGAGGGAGTGTAATATTGGGTTTCTTGGGTTTGTGTTTGAGGAGTAAGGGTGTAAAGCTAAGTAGCATGAACACGATACACCAAAATCCTGTTGAAAGTTGGGAGAGTAGAGAAACAAGAGAAGGATCCATGACTTGCTATTGGTATATTGGTAACGGGGTTGTTCAAGATGCAAGTTTAGGGGGATGGGGATATTTATAGTCTTGAGAGAGTGGCTTAACTATTATAGAAATCAAAAGATTAATTTAACCTGGAAATAAATAAACTTTAAAATATATAAATACAATGAATATAACTTTTTATATGGTAGTTTCTTTTTTAGAATATTTCATTTTTGACCAGAAGAAAAGAATATTTCTTTCAATCTTCAAATATTCTAGTAATATGTAATATGATTTTAATTTGCTTATTTAATTTGTCACAAACTTCATCCCAAGTTTATATAACTTTATTTTACACAATATTTAATTTGTTATTATTCAATGAAAAATTAGTTATTTATTTATTTTCACTATGTTTAATTGGTTTTTCAATATATTTTTACTTGATTAATTAATAATTTAGTACAATTTTTTATAATTATCTTATTATTGTAAAATTAAGTCTTAATGTGTGTGTGTGTGTGTGTATATATATATATATATATTACTATATTATTATATTATAATAATAATATACTAAAATTAAGAAACTAAATACAAGTAAAAAAAAGAAAGAGTGAAGGGTCATTTTAGTCCTTGAGAGATTTGGGCGGTGTCACATTAGTCCCTGAGAGATAGAAAATTAAAATTTAGTCCCTGAGAGAGATAAACGTTTTTCACTTTGGTCCCTACCGTCATATCTCCGTTTTGTAGTGCTTAGTTGGCACGTTAAATGCCACGTATACATCCACGTGTTGCTCCACCTGTACACCACGTGGACAGGGACCAAAATGAAAACTGTTGTCTTCTCTCTTCAACTCCTCTCTCCCACCACCACCGCACACCCCACTGCCATTGTCACCCTCACCCCACCCCCTATCTTCTCTCTCCGACCACCACCACCCAAGCCATGGCCACCACAACCCCCAGAATCTTTCCAAGCTCACAACAACGTGCCTCCCTCTAATGAACACCTGAGGCAGCGCCACATCACTCATCTTCTTCACCCCGAACACGCTCATCAACTCCTTCTTATAAGCACAATCCATCGACACGTCCCTTTCGTTGACCCAAACCCTAAAGCTTCGGTGGTTGATTTTAGGGGTTTTGGTTTTTTGGGGAAAATCGATTCTTCTAGTTTCGCAAGTTTGAAGAAGCTACAGAGCTTTTTGATGATCGTACCATGGAGCAAAACGGTGCGTTCGAGGTTGTTGTTTTTGTAGTTGCTGCTACTGTTATTTTTGTTGTTGTTGTTTTGTTTGTATGTGTTTGTGTTGTTTACCTTGAGAGGAGAGGAAAGGGGCAGTGGGTGGGAGATGATAAGGTGGGGTGGCGGAGGATGATGGAGGAAACTTGGGTGGTGTGTTGTTTTGTGTAGGTTGTTGTTTTGGGGTGGGGTGGGGTGGGGTGCATTTGTTTGTGTTTGGGTGCGGAGGAATAGGGAGGTTAGAAAAAAAGGGGCAGTGGTGGCGGTGGGGTGGGGATGGGGTTGTGGTTGTGGTGGCCATGGCTTGGGTGGTGGTGGTGGTGGGAGAGAGAAGATATGGGGTGGGGCGAGGGTGGCAATGGCGGTGGGTGGGGTGTGCAGTGGTGGTGGGAGAGAGGAGTTGAAGAGAGAAGACAAGAGTTTTCATTTTGGTCCCTGTTCACATGGTGTATAGGTGGAGCCACACGTGGATGTATACGTGGCATTTAACATGTCAACTAAGCACTGCAAAACGGAGATATGACGGTAGGGACTAAAGTGAAAAACGTTTGTCTCTCTCAGGGACTAAATTTCAATTTTCTATCTCTCAGGGACTAATGTGACACCGCCCAAATCTCTCAGGGACTAAAATGACCCTTCACTCAAAAAAGAAACTAATGGGATTAAAAAAAAATCAAAGCAGCTGATGGGAGGCGATGTCCAAGACTGGAATGGGCTGGAAATTGGACAGAAGAAATAGTGATTGATAGTATAATACTAGTGGAAAAAGTGGAATAAAATAGCACTTTTAAAGTTGGTTGAAGCGCAAACGGCTTGGAAAGTGGACGCGGTGGCATTGTCGTAATTAAATGTGAATCGCGAAGACCTTTAAAGTCGGTTATAGAAGAAACCGTCTTGAAAAATAACGCGGTGGCATTCTCGTAATTATGAATGAGAACGTTTGAAGTCGGGTAGATAGTGAACCGGCTTGGAAAGCCAAAAAAATACCCTTCCAAGTCGATTATGCAGAGACCGATTTGGAAAGTCCAAAATTAATTTTCAAACCCTCACTCCCTCTTCTCAGAACTCCCTCACTCTCTCGTTTCACTTTTTCAACGTTCCCTCACGACCATAACACCACCGCAAAGCCCTAAAGCTGGTTTCACCACCGCGAACTCCCTCAGCACTGCCACGAGCCCTAAAACTGGTTTCACCACCGCGAAGCCCACCGCCACCGCGAGCATCTCCGCCACTGTCTGTTCGAGGCATCGTCACTGCGAGGCTTCCCCAAACCCTTGCACCGCCGCGTCGCCCTCCGCGAGTCCACCGTGAGCCACCACCAGCTGTGAGTACATTCTTCTCTCCTTCGTCTTGAGTTGTTTTACATTCTTCTCACATCACCACCGCTTCGTCGTTTTGCTCTCTCTCTCCCCCTCTATTCGCAGATCCATTGCTTTATCTCGGAGCATCCTCTTCTTCTGCGTCCAACTCCAAACAGGCCCTTCTCTCAAGTAAGAAATTATCAACTCATTTCTATTTTTTTCAATTTCTAGCAATAATTTTCTCTGCATATTATTATTTTTATTATTTATTGTTGTTGTTATTTTGTGTTTGTGCAAAGTTCGGTTGTGTATGAAACGAAATCCCTGTTGTGGTTGTGGTTGTGACTTCTTTGTACTTCTATTTCTAGTTTCGAGCAAAAAAAAAATGCCACAGTAAATAACTGAGCTATAGTTTGTTCAAGTTGTTGTATAATTTCCAACTTGGTGCAGACCCAGATGCAAAGGTAGGCATTGTCTCCATGACCATAAAGGGTAGTAGTAATTGTTTCTGGGATATTGGCTCTGGGATATGGTTGTTGCTGTCTAATTGTTTCCAATGAGGATGAGGAAAAGATGATAGATAGATAGGCCTTTATTGATGGCAAAGTAATGGAGGACATAAAAGAGGGTTCTCTTTGCACACAAGAATGATTGTTGTTTTTATTCCCTTTTTCTTTTACCTGTTTTTCTTTTTCATTGCATTCCCTTCCACCACCTTTCACTTAACAAATTTCTTGCTCAATAATGGTGTTTGTCTGTCATTTGACTTGTGCCAAATATCTGTTATACTTATCAGTATTTGCTTTATTTTGAACCTTGTCTGAGCAGGTTTTGTTGACGACATATTCAATATACCACAATATTGGAAATCTCACAAGTATAATTAGCCAAACTGCTGGCTTCAAAGTTGGTTAAGAAGGGAAATTCAAGCTCTTACACAGGTTAGTGAATTTAGCAGATTAGCAGTTTGTTGGTTCATTCTCTCTCATGTCAGTTTAAATTGTTCTTGTCTTAACCAGTTTAAATTGTTCAAATGATACATCAACATATGTAATTCATGAATGTGCATTAGTGTTTTAAAATTAACTGGAATGAACTTGCATTTTTGTTCTGCTATGCTAAGCTAGTCAAATAAAAAAGACCCATATAAAATGCTCATCTTAGTTCCATAAGCTTAGGATTTAGTTTAGTTCCTTTTTATCATTTCATCTCTGTATTTAGTTAGTTCATTTTTTGACTTGTAAACAAGGAGGCTACGAAGGAGAGTTCACTGTTTCACCTCATTCACTACTTTGAGTATGTCGTTCTCACCAGCTTTAATTTCAAAGTAGAAAAATTAATTAAAACAAGCAAAATACACAAAAGAGCAAACATTAATTAATTAAATAAAGTAGTAGTACACTACTGAAAAGGGAAACAACATGCCTAAACAAAGCATTGTTAACGATTTTAGCATTATCAACTTTTCAATCCTATAGTAGGGGACAGAGTACTTAGTAGTGGACATATAGTAAGGCAGCCAAAACAATGCCTTAATTTTTATGGTGTATTTAAGGTGTTATTGTTTTTCTTACAGAATTTTTGTCAACTATATTAACTTGTTTCCTTCGTGAAAAATGATCAGGTGGTGTGGCCTGAATGTGGTTGGCAACTAGTTTCTTTAACTTATTTGATTACAGCTGCTGCTGTTAAAAAAGCCTAAGGTGTTATTGTTTTTCTTACAGAATTTTTGTCAACTATATTAACTTGTTTCCTTCGTGAAAAATGATCAGGTGTTGTGGCCTGAATGTGGTTGGCAACTAGTTTCTTTAACTGATTTGATTACAGCTGCTGCTGTTAAAAAAGCCTATAGGAAAGCTACGTTGTGTATTCATCCTGATAAAGTACAGCAGAAGGGTGCCACTCTTCAGAAGAAATATATTGCAAAAAAGGTTTTTGATCTACTCAAGTTATGTCCAGCCATCTATGTTTCTACATGCTTTCTAATCAAGAAAGAAGAAATTGTTTGTAGTAGCCAGTGGCAATCAATGGGTTTCTGAATGTAGATTATGTTACCATTATTATTCTAAGCAGTTTCTTAAAGTGGGTTTCCAATTTCCATATAGCATTTTGTGGTCAAATTCTGTATCTGGGCTTTCCAATAACTATGTTGTTTATTATCCAGTTTTATATCAAATCACATCACATATCAATAATAGCTTGGTGGGGTTTTCTGTGAGTATATTTGCCTATAAGGAAGATACCTAACTAAGTTTCTTTTGCCGTCTTTCAACTAAAAACCAAACACACGCTAAACAGTTAGATGCTTATTAGTACCTTGGTGGTGTTGCAGGTCCACTGGCATTTATAAATGAGGAATACAATGGGAGTTTACCAAATTTGGCATTAAGGCCACATTCATGGACAAAGGTTTGAGCTTGCATGCATCCTTTTGTTGTTGGTTGAATTAGATATTTACGGATGGCACTGATTTTATTTATTCTAGTTAATCCTTTTAGGTATTTCTTTTGCTATTTTTATTTTTTTATGTTTGATACAGATTTGTCCTAATTGTTAAGCTTTTACCGGTTAGGTAAGTAGCATTATATTTGTGGATTTGCCTGTGGGTACTGGATTCTCTTATCCCAAAACAGAACGTGCTACTCAACAAAGCACATGGAAGCTAGTTCACCATGCTCATCAATTTCTTAGGAAGGTACAACCATCCTAATTTTCATTTATCAAAATCATTCTGCAGTTTGAGATTGGCAAATCAACATTGGAATAATGAACCATCTTTGAATGTCTGTAGTGGCTGATTGATCATCCACAATTTCTTTCCAGTGATAATTTATTGTCCCTCAGTATATCTTCAGATTTTTCTGACAGTTCTTAGCATTATTTGGTATTCATCAAATGGCTCTCTCTCTGTTTCGGTTCATTGCTGCAGTTGGTAGAACACTTGTTGTTGCTAATTCACTGGGTACTAGTATTTGTATTAGGAGGTTTTATTATTGCTAAATGCAATTCATTGATCACTTATTTCTTAATTTTGCCTAGACCTTTTGAAATCTTTAATAAGATTACATACGCTAGTTTTTCTTACTCTTCTTTTACCATCATATTATATATATAATTCGAACAAATACTTAAGTGTAACATATTTTCTTTCATGCTTGTAGATGACATTAAGCCAGGGATGATATGGGGCTACTATATATCTCCTATAATGTATGGCCAGAATGCCATAGCAATAAATGAGTTCTTAGGCACCATATGGAGTAAAGTAAGAGATCAATTTTCTCATTCTTGTTTCTCATTGCCTTTGTTACATACTTACAAACAACAAAGAGATTTGTATCCCTCGTTAGTTACTTCTACTATATGAACTTTAAGCATTGTTGAATATCTTTTTTTTTTATGTCTTTTGCAGCCAAATACAGACCCTAGGATTGATGCACCTACAGTTGGAAAAGTGCTTAAATCTAGAGGCTTATATATAGGATATTATTGGTATTGGAGCCTTGGTTGGGTTTTCGCTTCTCTTCAAAAATGTTGTGGTGTTTTTTTTTTATTCTACTGTTGTTACTTGTTATGCTTTACTACTGACTTGAGTTGTTATATTATGATAAAGTGAATATAACAACTCAAGTCATATGAAGAATGTTTCTATGTTTCTATTGTCCAAGTGGATTTATATCATGCTTTTATTTTTTGTTGATGATTATGGGATTATAGACATTGAGTTAGTGTCGGGTTCAACTCTCTGTTGAAGCCTGCTCAGGATATATTAGAAAAGAATAGAGGATCAAAGCATGTTGACCGAAATAGAGAAACCTAAGTAATCAATGTTGTACATTTTGAAAATTGTCAATCAGCTGGTGAGTAATCATAAGATGTGAGTGCAAAAATATCCTTCTGGTATTCTTCTAAAATGCTATTTTTGATGGTAGGCTGTTTGCATTAGGCTTTTTTTTGGATGGAGGGTCTCTAACTAAAGGTAAAAGGGCATTGAATCCATTCCAACTCCCTCATTTTGGCATGCAGGAAAGATGCTTCTTTTGTTTTATTTACTTCAAAAGTTGTTCTTCTAGTCATTGTTTTTACAATAACATGCTTCAATTGTTGTAATACTTGCCATGGCATAGGTAGATCCATGACAGATTTGATCCTTTCTTTCCTTAAAAGCGGGATTGTTTAGTTATTTGATTAATTATATTCCTCTTTTAATGTTCATGTATTTTCTCTGTGATTAATTGTGATTTTGGCTTTCTTATTGTTCTGTATTGGATTAGAACAGGGAGGGGGTATTTTTTTGTTCTGGATTAGAACAGGGAGGGGTATGAAAAACAGATTCTGGTAAAAAAAAAACCCCCCACTGTCCAAGTCGGTTATTCAGTAAACCGTCTTAAAAAACTAACTTTCCAAGTCAGTTGTGACTTAAACTGTCTTGGAAAGTGAACTTTCTAAGCCAGTTTTCGATTAACGGACTTGGAAAGTGGACTTTTCAAGTCGGATATTGTGATAACCGACTATAAAAGTTAACTTTCCAAGTCGCTTATTATAATAACCGACTTGGAAAGTACATTTTTAAACGATAAATATGGCTTTCCAAGACGGTCATTGTAACCGTTTTGGAATGTGGCACTTTCCAAGTCGGTCAAAAATTCGACTTGAAAAGTTCATGACTTTCTAAGTCGGCAGATTTTAAGACCCCCCAACAACCGACTTGGAAAGCCAAAAACAACCGACTTGAAATGTCTTTTTTCCACTATATAAATAAATGACTTAAATATGTTTTTAGTCTTTATTATATAGGTGTGTGTTGTTTTTAGTCTTTAATAAAAAAAGTCAAATATTTTTTGTCCCCATAAAATGTTTTTTTATTTTTAATCTTTTAAGTAAATTGACTGCTGATATATTTATTTTGAGGTCAATCAGTATGTCTCCGTTGCCAAAATTATTGTACTGTAGGATGACACGTGAGCATCTCTCTCTTCCCCCTCCTCTCTCTCTCTCTCTCTCTCTCCCCCCTCCCTCCCCACCCACCCCACCCCACCCAACCAGCAACATGGCAATATTGTTGTAACAGAAAAACTACTAAACCAGATCCTAAGTATTAATCCAGAATTAGTTAAAAATCGAATTCGTGCAAGGAACAAGCAAAGTGGGGCACGGGTGATGGGTGAGGAGGAAAAAGACGGTAACGGTGACATCTCGAAACGGTAACCATTGAAACTCATTCATTTAATTTAATTCTGTGACGCATTGAATAAAAGGAAAACGAGGAAAGGCACTTCCATTTCCATTTCAACTACCAAACTTGAAGACTGCATTATATTAGATTCATAGACTCATTGAACGTGTTGCTCGTGGGGTGGGGGTGGGGGTGGAGGGAGGAGAGAGAGAGAAGAGGGAGAAGAGAGATACTGACTTGACATTTTATGTGGCAATATTTTTAGTCACATAGGCATACTAATTGGATTTAAAATAAACACATTAGTAATTAATCCACTTAAAAGACTAAAAGTACAAAAAAATTTATAAGGACTAAAAGCATTTAAATTTTTTAATAGAGACTAAAAGCAAAATATCCATATATTATAGAGACCAGAAATATATTTAAATCTAAATAAATAATATAGGCACGTTTTTTTGATAGAAAATAATATAGACACACACGTAGAAGAAATAGTTATTAACAGTGCACTGATTTTATTAAAATATAATATTGATATTGATTATAATATAGATGACACTTTCATCACCGCTTGTAGGACAACACTAGGGGTGGCAAAACGGACCGACCCGCCTCGGGCCGCATTGGTCTGCGCAAAAATGGGTCAGTCCGGTCCGACCCGACCCGTATTCGAAAATGAGCCAAAAAACTTGTCCCAGGGGAGGGCTACGCGGCCTGACGGCCCAGCCCATTTTTAACGGGCCGACAGGCCCAAAATGGGCTAGCAGGTGAAAAAAATTTAAAAAAATTAATTGAAAAATAAGAAAAAAATATTATTTTTTTAAAAAAAAGGGGTCAAACGGGCCAGCCTCGGCCCGTTTTTGGGCCAATCCGTTTTGGCCCTTTTTTGACGGGCCCAAACGAGCCAGGGTCTAAAAAAATCGGCCCAACCTGCAACACCCTTTCTCCAAAAAGGATATTACACCATAGTTACCAATGAATTTCAAAATAACTTAGAAAATATTTAGTGAAAACTCAACATTCCTTCTCCGAAAACGTGTGTAAAATTTTTTCTTCTTTTAACACAGAGAAGAATGGAGAAATATGTATTAATTCTTTTCAAAAGGGTTTAAGTACGGAAGCATAAAACATTACTATGTGAAAAAGATCTCGTCTCATATATATATGAAATCATCAGAGTTTGTACAGAAAAGAGTTTAAAGTAAGACAGTGAACATCTGAGCCAGTCTGGTCTCTAAACCCCTACCCAAATAACACAGTAACCATCTAATCTTTTTGAAATCCATATCATCTACATAGCAACATCCTTTAGCTCCTCTCCTAAGAGCTAACTCACTTCTTGGGTCAAACATCTACTCCGTCATGAATCAACACAACAAAGCAGGCAACGGTGAAACTCTAAACAACTTAATAAGAAAAGTATGACACAGCAACATACCACACAAACACTAAGGAATCATACTAAAATAACCAGTATATCAATTTACCAGATAATCAGCACAATAAGAATTTCACTCAACACAGCACATTTGAGAACATCAAGTGGGAACATCGCTTTCAACAAAGCATTTGGGAACATCGAGTAGGAACATCATGTGGGAACATCGAGTAGGAACATCGCTTTCAATAAAGCATATGGGAACATTGTGTGGGAACATCGCATTAGTACTAAGCATATGGGAACATCGCCTTTCACTAGGCCTATCTATTCCACTTCCAACCACTTAGAACCACTTATCTCAAACCACATAGAATCACCAGAACTCACAAAACCACATTTGACAGATAAGAATTCCAAACATACATCTCAGGAAAAAACACAGAATCTTACCACTCAGACAGACATAGAACCATTTATTCCTGACAACTCATACTTCGTTTATATTCAAGTTTCTCAAAAATATATCAGTA
Organism: Glycyrrhiza uralensis; assembly: GCA_030159175.1. Lineage (NCBI taxonomy): Eukaryota > Viridiplantae > Streptophyta > Magnoliopsida > Fabales > Fabaceae > Glycyrrhiza > Glycyrrhiza uralensis. Next base: position 28,908,291 of record BRZY01000003.1, read on the forward strand.
TATAACAGTACCAAAAAGTAATTAACTTATTGAAAAGGGGTCAAAATGGAAATATTTTGAAAATACTTCAACACTGATTTATTTTCAGAAAAAGCCCATTGAAACTGTTTTCACAAATTTTCACTGTTGAAAACATAGAGAATACTGAATCAAAAATATATAACAGTAGAATTCACCAAGAATCCATTACCATTATATTCCCCAATTATCTTAGTCACATATATACCGAGTCCCTAAGTTAAGAATTCCCCAAACAGCGTATCAATACAGATCCCAGGCCAGAGAGAGATGGACTGCTTTAGCCTCTTCAAAGGTCTCACTTCCTTTCTAGACAGATCCATACTGATAAACCATTTATCTTAACCATGACCTTATATATCAATGATAGACAATACTAGGATTTTCACAAAATAATTAATTGTATTCTCTTCGCGGTAAAATCATATTTACGGTAATCTAAATTTTGCCATTATAACGGTATGTTTACAAAAGTTCAAAAATGATTTTAACATAGTAACCTTAGTCCCCCAAAATTTTAATAAAATTTGGGCATTATAACTCTACTATTAGTAATTAGCACAAAATAATTAATTTAAGACTATAAAATCATTTATCTAAAGCATAAAGGCAAAAACACCTAAAGCATACAATCTAAACACAAACAAGAATCAAAACTCATACTTCACAAATTAAATTGAAAGATTAACCTCTTACCTTGGCCAAAACTTGATGAATAACAAACCAAGAACACCAAAAGAAATTTAAGACAACTAAGAGAAAAGTGAGAGCTTTGTGTTTCACTACTAGAAAATAATTAAATGGCGACGGAAATGAAATTATCAGAAGAAATTTTTGAAATAATTAAAATGTTAGAAGAAATAAATAAAAACATAGCTTTACTAATAGAAAATACAAATAAAATTATAGAATATACATATATAAGACTTCCAAATGGACGTAATGATATAAAAAATATTAGAGAAACTTTAAAAAATATAAATGAAGAAAAAGAAATTGAGGAAAATACTGATATAAAAAGAATTAAAGAAATTCTCCAACAACTTGAAAATCTTTTAGAATATGAAGAAAATAATAGATGTATTGCAACACCCTTTCTCCAAAAAGAATATTACACCATAGTAACCAAAAGTTTCGCAAAGACTTAGAAAATATTTGATAAAAGTTGGTAATCCTTCTCTAAAATTCGGATAAAATTTTTCTCTTTTTCTAAAGAAGATGAGAAGGATGGGAAATAAATCCCTTTAAGATTTTATTTTCGCAACTGTTTTCATGTAACAAATAAAACATAACTTAATACTTAAAAATTCCTCATCTCATATATGAAATTACCAGAGTTTACAACAGAGGTTTATACAGTGAATACTGAACCAGTCAAGTCTTTAGACCTTTACCCAATCTAAAATAGTAATTATAGATTCTTCTCGTAATCTATATCAACCTATGTAGCTTCCTTCTTCAGATACTTCTTCTAAGAGCAAACCCACTTCTTGGGCAAACTATCTACTCCGTCATGCATCAACACAACAGAGCAGGCAAGGGTGAAGCTCTAAACAAGGTAATAAGAAAAGTACAAGCACAACCAAAACATTGATTATGTACCAATCAATTCACACATCAATACATAACCAAGATAACAGATCAATCAAGACTTATAAAGAGATCTCGTTTAAGTAGAACTTACCTTTGTGTTGCAATCCCATACTCATTCACAAAACACAATCTTCTTAACTACACACATATATATATATGCATGACACACCAATATCTCTCTAATCACACCGGTGTATTGCTCCCAGGGAGACTTATCCAACCTCACATCATAGAGCGATCGGCCGCAGTAAACTTAACAGCATAAACAGGAAATCCCTTCAGGACCCCTAAAGATACTTCGGAAATACTGCATTTAAAACTTAATACCAAATCCTAAATAGATCTGCCAGTCAGATTTATCCAAGTCGGGTATACGACTCGTGTCGGCTCAGGGGTGTTCATCGACAAGGCCATTGAGACTTTCGAAACTTGGATAATCCCAGTAGACAATTGTAGTCCAACAGAACCTATTTGCAACCCCATCTCGTAGGTTGTATGCTCATCTCTCAGATGCAAATGATCATCTAAATTTGCAAATCACTTTCTCTTGAAATCACTTTCTTTGTAAAACTTTATCTGTTTTACTATTTCTCTATGAAAATCTCTTACTCTTCTCAAAAACTCTTTGTAAAAACAAATCAAATCCTTTTATGGAAATACCACTTCGTATGAACAGAAAACTGTTTAAAAATCATTTTCTCATAGGACTCTTTTACTATATACTTTAAAATATAAGACTCTCGTCTCTTTTTACTACTTATTATGAACTAATTCATTATCTCGGCTTTATTTATTTTAAGTTGATCAACTGGGTGAATCGGTATAAAAAGACTTATTAACTGTATTACAAGAAGATCAAAATGGGGCATAACCACCTAGGATTGATCAAGAGAGAAGAGATTGACAGTATTTAAACTTATGTCCATTTTCTGGTTAGTAGCTGTCTGCTTTCAGATTTTAGATAACTCTTTGAAAATAGAATAACTACACGGTGACTGAGCCGACTGCGGTAATCAGTGTCCAGTTTTCTTTGAAAATTTAATATAGACTTAGTGATCGAATTTACGTTTAATTAATCACGACTTAGGTTTATTTTCGAATATGGAAAGATTACACAACGGCAGAGCCATCTTTGATAATCAGTACCCCATTGTAAAACCGATCCTATATACTAAGTGAACGTAGACAATTTATTTCTTTTCAGAAAGATTTAAGCTCCAATTATCTTTTAGGAAAAAGGTCCGTTGAAAGCCTATCTCACTAATTTCCACTGCCGTAGACATTGGAAATTAAACTGAGTTTTGTGCATACATATACAGATTGGATACCCACTCGATATTTCCCACTAATAATATAACAGTAGAATTCACCAAGAATCCATTACCATTACATTATATCCCAAAAGATGCTATACAGTAGAATTCACCGAGAACCCATTACTGTTACACTCTTTTATCCGACAGATGCTATAACAGTAGAATTCACCGGGAATCCATTACTGTTATACTCTTTTATCCAATCCAATCTATTTATATATACGGTATTAAGAAATTACTTCTTTCCCAATCTTATCATACCACGTATATACCGGGTGTCTAGTGTTGAGAAAACAGCGTACTAATACAGATCCCAGGCCAGAGTGAGACAGACTGCTTTAGCCCCTTCAAAGGTCTCACTTCCTTTCTAGACAGATCCATACTGATAAACCATTTATCTTAACCATCACCTTGTATATAAATAACAGATAATAACGGGGTTTCCATAAACAATAATTTGTATTCCCTTTGCGATAAAATTGTGTTTGCGGTAGTATAAAATTCGCCATTATAACGGTATGTTTACAAAAGCTTAAAAATGATTTTGGCATAACCTCTCTACTTACATGGTTCTAAGACTAAAATTGGGCATTATAACTCTACAATTCATAAATACCACAGAACAATTAAAATAAGACTATAAAACAATCATAAAACATATAAAAGCTATAAACACCAAAACAAACAATTCAAACACAAACAAAGATCAAACACTCATACTTCACAAATTACTTTGAAAGATTAACCCCTTACCTTGGCCTTAAGATGATGAAGAACAACCAAGAACACCAAGAACACAAAGTAAGAAATTTAGGAGAAAAGAGAGAAAAGAGAGAAAAGTGTTTGTCTTCTTGATTTCCACTTGTTATGAGTGAAAATTTATGAAGCCAAGGGGGTCTATTTATAGGTGAGGGGGCTGCCCAAGCTTGGGGAGAAGAAAGGAATTAAGAAAATGTGTGAGGTAAGCCATGACTCATAAAATGCTTAATTATTAATTAGGTTTAATCAATCCTTTTTCTAATTGGTTTAGAGCTCTTCACAAGGATTGTTGACTCATGAAGAAATCTGATCCAAGGCCCCTAAATCACTCTTGATGTCGACCAAAAAGAAGGGAAAGAGAGCCATTGGATTGCTCGGACAAAAACCTAGGGTTAGGTAGTTTTAAGTGGGAACTAAGGGCAAAATGGTCTTTTTACTTGCCCACCTTACTATTCAAGGTCATCATGATATTCCCCACTCTTAGATACTTCTTAGAATTGTATTTGAACCCCTCAAAGTTCCTAAGTTCCTATATCATAGCAACTATACCTCTATTCGTCTCAATTCGACTTATTCCGCAATTAAGAGTCAGAATAGTCTTTTTACAAATCTAGTACTCAAAAATAATTCAGAATAGTAAGAATCAACAAGAAATCTTAAGAATAACACATAAAAGTATTATGGAAGAGTTTTGGAAATTTTACCGTAAGGGTAAGTCTTACGGTTTGCAAGAACAAAGGAAAACCGACGCGCCGTAAGTGTAAAACAGCACAGTTTCAGAAAATTCCAAAAAGAATTTAGAAAATTTGCAAATTGAATTTAATTACTAATGGTCTCTCTTTAAATTTGATTTTGAGCCCTCATTGTTTGACATAAATCGATTTTGGACCAAAAACCTCTGCTTCCGTATTTTGTAAGCGTCGGAAAAGTAGCGTTTTGATCCGTTTTTCAGAAAATTATGAAATAATTTTCAAAAATCCTAAAAAATATAAAAACATTATTTAGCTACTCAAAATATTTTTCTGACCTTAAATCGGTCTTTGAATCAGGGTTTTATGCTTTTCGCAAATAACAGGGTCAAAACGGTAATTTCAAAATTTTTCCAAAAATTCTAAGAAAATTCCAGAAAATCACAAATATTAAAATAACCAACTTTTGTGAAGGAAGTTTGTTTGAAAAAGTTGGGTTAACATACTTGTGTTATTAAAATCTTTTTCCATCAATAACGGTAAATACAGATGTCAAACAGTAAGGGAAAAGTTACCGTTTTAATGAAATAATTTTATAAGTATTTTAAAACCTTCATTATAAGTCTAAAATAATTTTCTTATAACTTAGATCATACCAGATCATTTAAAACAGACAAAAGACAGAACTACAGAAAATAGAAGTCTATAGAAACTTAACTATTTTCACTATTCATACTGTAATACTTAACCGAAACTTAGTCATTCTATTTTCTTAGATTTCTATCAAGTCTCTGTAATTCCTATCTCATCTATTTTTCTATCGCTGGTATGTATTCCCTTCCTAACTAACAGATTACGGAATTTTGTCTATAAGGGACTAAAACCGTAATTTCTTTGTTTCTTCCTCTTAAAATCCAAACTTAATTCCTAAAACCTTTATATGTCCTCAAACTAATATATCTTCCCTTAAATACCTTTTGGAAGTGTTGTATGAATTTTCCAAATTCATTTATCATTTATCCTAATAATCAGAATGTCCGTATATAATTTCCTAACTTCTGTATTTAGCTCTAAGCTACTAAGTTTTTGTCTGAAAAACTTCAAGGTAGTTCTAATCCTTAGAAATTAACACTGTCTTATAAGTGAAAATTTCGGGATGTTACATGTATAACGAAAAAGGACTTAGAAGAATTATTAAAAATAAGAGAACAGAAACCTATAAATTTTAATAAACCATTATCTACATGGAAGTTTTAAAAGAGGAATATATGGAAAATCTAAGGAAATCAAATGATATAGAAGAAATTCAACAACTATTAGAACAATTAAAAATAATAGAAGATGATAGTAATCAAATACAAAAAATTGATAATAATCAAATACAAAAAATTGAGCAAAACCAAACCCCTAAAGAAAATAATGAAAATGAAGAAATAATTTTAGCTATAATAGCCCATCAGATTCTGAATATGATGAAATATTTATGGAAAAAGGTGAAGCAAGTGGAGTAAAACAAGAAAAAAGAAAATGGAATGAATATTATCAAAATAAAGATGGTGCATGGGATAAATATGAAGAAGAAACAATGAAAAATAAAAGATATGCTAGAAAAGATGAAAATTGGTCAAAAATACCAGATGAATTTAAACCTCATAATGAATATACTAAATCAGGAAATATATTAAACCTAGATTGTGTTAGAAATAAAGAAGATGCAATGATAGAATGGGTTAATGAAATAATATTATTAATCTCAACAGATGATAGATTTAGTAATCTTTCTTTAGATAATATAAAAGGATTAATTTTAATGAAAACAGTAGGAGATGTAAGATTATATTTAACAAGTATAAGTGATGAAATGTGGTATAGATATGCAGCTACTGTTCAAACTAATCAAGATTTTGCTAGATTAATTAGTGAACTAATTTCTAGAGAATTTATTGGATATGATTGTCTTCATAATAAAATAGGAGTAAGTAACTTACTACATGAAAATGCAAAAACACATTTAAATAAAATGCAAATATGTGATATGTGTCAAATAGGGAGTTTTATCTGCGAATATCAAAAATATTATTATCAGCTAGATAATGCATCAAAGGATACGTACAAGGAATTATTTATGGATAAATTGCCATACCCTCTTAATATAAAGATAAAAAATATTTGGAAAACAAGATTAGGTGAAATAGCTAATACCCTAGGAGGAGTGATACGAATAGTATATGAAGAAATGAGAAATCAATGCCTAAACAGAGAAACAATTAGACAATTAAATAGGGGAAGAAATGAAATATGTTGTGATTTACCAGAATTAGAATTACCAGGTAATTATGGATGTAAACAACCTAGAAAAAAGAAGAAATATTATAGGAAGAGACCTAAGTTAAGAAAAACATATCCAAAGAAAAGAGCTTACAAAAATAAAGAGATAAAAAATATTTTAGGAAGAAAAGACAAGTCCCTAGAAAATATTGTCCGAAAGGAAAGAAAAAAATGTATATGTTGGTTATGTAATCAAGAATGCCACTATGCAAATGATTGTCCTCAGAGAAAAGAGAAAGGTGTAAAAGAAAAGTCAAAATTAATAGAAAAAATATACCAAATATATGATTTAGAACCATTAGAAGAAGAATTAAGTAATTCTGAAGAGAGTATATATGAATATTCAGAAGATGAATTATATTCACAGACAGAATCAGAATAGTACTTATATTAAAATAATAATAAAAAATAATGGTAGAGAAACTGAAGCTTATATAGATACTGGAGCTAGTATTTGTATAACAACAAAAACATTATTTGATAAATGGAAAAAAGTAAGAAACCCAGCAAGAGTATCAATTGCAGATGGATCTGTACATTCTCTAAACTAGATAGCAAAGAAAACAACTTTAATAATAAAAAATAAATTATTTATAATACCTGTAATATATCAACAACAAATAGGTATAGATATGATATTAGGAAATAATTTTCTTAGATTATACGCACCCTTTTACCAATACTTAGAATATATGACATTAAGAACCCCTTATATTAGAGGAAAGCAAATAAGAGAAATAATTAGGATATTAATCCTTCACAATACAAAATGTCATTACTCAGAGTTTAGTCAGCTAAAACGTGGTGAGATTATAGGATTAGTATGTAAAAAAATGAGACATGTACTAATGAATACAGAAGAAGGTAGAATTATTCCAGCATATATTGAAGAACTTTTAGATAAGGTATGTAGTGAAAACCCACTAGATTCAAAAATTAATAATAAAAATATGGAGTTAGTAGAATTAAAACTAAAAGATCCTACAAAAGAAATAAAATGTAAACCTATGATTTACACAAAACAAGATAGTGATGAATTTGCCAAAGATATAAAGCAGATGTGTGAAAAAGGATTAGTAAGACCATCAAAAAGTAAACATTCAGCACCAGCATTTTATGTTGAAAATCATAATGAAATTAAGAGAGAAAAAAGGAGAATGGTAATAAATTATAAACAGATGAATGATGCTATGGAAGGAGATGCATATTTCCTACCGAAGAAAGATTTAATTATTGAAAGAGTTAGGAATATGAATTGGTTTAGTACTTTTGATTGTAAGTCAAGATTCTATCAGATCAGGCTTACAGAGGAATCAAAAGCGTTAACAACTTTTAGTTGTCCTCAAGGACAATATGAATGGAATGTTTTACCAATGGGAATGAAACAATCACCAGGTATTTTTCAAAGAAGAATGGATTTCATACTTAAGGATTATAAAGATTTTTGTCTCATATATATTAATGATATATTAGTATTTACTAATAAGGATTTAAAAGATCATTTTTATAAAGTAAAATTAGTTCTTAAAAAGTGTTTAGAAAATGGAGTAGTATTAATTAGGAAAAAGGCAGTTTTAGCTTAGACTAGAATTAACTATTTAGGATTAGAAATAGAAAGAGGAAAAATAGTAATGCAAAAACATGTGTTAGAAAAACTTCAGAATTTTCCAACAAAATTAAAGGACAAAAGAAAGAATTACTATGCCGATAAATGTCTGGAACCTTTTCAGATAGTGAAATTAATTATCCTACTCATGAAAAAGAAACATTAGCTTTAATTCGAATGTTGGAAAAGCATCGGATTTATGTGTTAGATAAAGAATTTATTGTTAGAACTGATAGTACTTATGTTGCAGGTTTTAAAATATTAACTATAAAGGTACTTATAAACAGGGAAGATTAATAAGGTGGCAGATGAAGTTAGCTGAATATAATTATACAATATCTCATATTAAATGTGAAAAGAATGTTCTTGCAGATATATTGTCAAGAGAATGGAGCAGGATTTGAAGAAATTGGAGAGCAAATTAAGTATGCAAGATGCACTCTTCGAACAAAAAATGCAAGAAACAGAATTAATTAAGAAAGACAGGGAAGTGACAAAGCTAAGAATTGAAGAATTAAAATTACTGATGGAAGCAGTTCCAGAAAACCTGAAGAAGCAAGATGAAAATGAAAGCAAAAAATGGTACGTAATTTTTAATGGTCCATTTCCAAGAATTTATGATGGCTGGTACAAAGCAGCACCACATTGCACAAAGATTTCAGGAGTCATCCATAAATCATATTCACCAGAAGAAGAAGCAAAAAAGGCTCTAGAAGAATATAATGATGAAGAAAGAAAGAAAAAAAGGAAAAAGATTTACCTTGGACCCAGAACTTTTTCGGAAACAACGAAAAGTTCACCACCAATTAAATCAGCCATGAAAATACTAGGAATAATTCCTTCTTCCTTAGATGATTTCCAAATAATTAGTCGAAAAGACCATGAGCTTCGAATTCAATTCTCTCATGAAAAATTCGAAGAACATTTTCAAAGATTAATTAATTGGAATGAATCTGAAAAATCAACTGTTTTTATATAGTTGATAGAAATATTTATGGTGTTAAAGCAATTATTACGCCAGGAGTACTGCAATTACTGGTATTCAATTTATTCCAATTTGGGATGATTGAATGTCTTTATTTAAGCACTAATTTGGAAGAAATTAGTTTATTTCCATATGGATTTAAGGAAGCAGTCCAGGCTTTCAAAAGAAATATTGCCCGCGAGTAGAGCTGGGTATACGGGCCTTGATCTGCGGATGGTCCGTTTAACCCGCAGTCCGCGCATGCCACGGGCCTTGAAAATAGTAGCCCGTTTAAATGTGGGCTTTTTTGGCTCGGTCCGTTTAACCCGCGGGTCCAACGGGTTTGGTCCGTGGTTTTGCGGGCTGGCCCGCGGACTGAGAGTTTCACACCAATGGTGGGTTTGGTATCACACCTGTGAACAGTTCTGAAAACAATCATGAGTCATTGACTGGGACTTTCACACTTGGGGTGGGTTTCGTGTCACATCTGTGAACGATTCTGTCCAATCTGAAAGACAAGAACAGTATCCACATCACGGGTGTGGCTTTTTTTACAGGACGTGATTATCTTCAAGGGAAGTAGCTATATCTATGATCTTGTATTCCCTTGCCTTTAGCTAGCATTTTATATTATCTTGTATTCATTTGTGGTGCTTTTTTTGGCATATTTTGTGCTCTTGAAAATCAACTTTTAGTATTAATAATATATAATTTTGCTTATAAAAAAATAAACTTAAATTGTAAATATTTATTTTCCTTGAATTTTTAACGTTTTCTCCATTGTTAGTTATTTTTTTCATTTATAGTCCATGGGCCGGCCCATTAGTCTGTGGACTTAGCGGTGCGGTCACGGGCCTGATAAAATGAGCCCATTTAAATTGTGGACCAGGCTAGCCCAACCCACTCAAAACGCGAGCTAATGCGGACCGGGCCTAAATGGGTCGGGCTGGCCCGCTTACCTAGCTCTACCCGCGAGAGAGCTATTTTCTTGAAGTTCTACTCGGCCTACCCAGACTTCACAACTAAGCAACAAGCAAAGCACTTAGTGTACATTGGCATTAGCAATAATAATTTTCCTTTGTTGGATGAACCAAGAAATGGAGCATATACTGAGGAGTTTATGAAGGAAATAATTGCGAACCAGTTAGCAAGCATTTACAACCAATGTCAAGGTATTGGAAAAAGAACTTGCGTCAGAATGATGTACAAAGGACTTTATATGATATTATTAAATGAAACAAATGGAAAAGCAATCAGAGAAAAGGATATGAAGGCATTAGCAGAATTTGAATACTCATACTATGCAATTGAGGGACCCACTATGAAATACCATCCGGATATACTCAACCAACTCTGCAAGAAGATAAGGCAAGATGGGAACCATGCATGTGAAAGGTGTACTACAAAGATAGATGTCCAAAAGGAGGATAAGGACAATAGTTCAGATGAAATAATTGTAGAAGAGTAATGAAGAACTGATGTAAGCATGTAAGGCACTTTGTACAAAGCTATTGTAAATATGCTACGTAAAAAAAAAAAAAAGTTTACGTGTCAAGTTAAAAAAAAGGTACAATTTGAAAAGTCAGAGATACATTTGCAAAAGAATAAAAGTTACGTGACGAAAGGAAACTTAATGGCAGTGGCTACGCAATGTAGGAAACTTAGCGAAGTAGGATAACTTCGGCCTCCTCTCAATCATGTAAAAATACTGTAGTTTGGGATCAATCTTTGTAAATAGTAGATTTTATGTATCTATAAATAGCAGAACGAAGGCAGATTTAAGACACGGCGAAAAACATAGAAGTTGTCATCCCTCTTCCGAGAGAAAATGTTTCCGAGAGAAAATGTTTACTTGAGAGTGTACCTAACAACTCAGTTGTACTCAATATTTCTCAAAATAAAATATCTACTTATTTCAGTTTATACACTTGAGTCATTTCAATTTTTAGACTTCAGTTATTGCACTACTTAGCCTGTTTGCGGAAGCAGCAGTGGACACAAAATTCACTAAATTAAGTTAGGTATGTTGTTATTTTGCATCTAATTTATTTATTTGTCATGGATTGTGAAAAAATTAGTAATAATGATATAGAACATTTGCAAATTACTGAACAAGATGGTTACTATGAAGACACCGCAATGGAGAGTGGCGAAGTTCTATGAGTAACTATCCACGGTAGCACGAGAGGGGATGTTACAGTTTTCTTTACATTTTTTCTGCATTGCTCTGCTCCTTCATTTTCTGCAATCATGATCATTAGTAGTGCATCATATGTAATCAACTTAAAGCCAATTCTTAAAATAATTATGCCCTTAAAGCAAATTCATGATCATTATCAACAGCTTCAACAAACAACAGATCAAAATTGATGAATAGTGTTAGATAATATAAGAGAATTGAGAATATCAAAACTTGTGTGGAAAAATAAACGAATTCAAAAATTACAATACACTTGATCTATTAAACTAAACGAATAATAATTTTAAAAATTAATTTTGCTATTTGAAAATTTTCAAAAACATAAAAACATGAATAAACCCAAGCAACATTATTTTATTTATCAAAAATAACATTAAGAGAATAATACTTTTGCAACTTAAAAATTTTGAAGAGAAAAAAAAATGAATGAAACCCATGAGTAACACCATTTTATCTATCAAAAATAAAATTAAAGAAATAGTTTTGCAGCTTGAAAATTTACTGGGACAAAACAATGAATAAAATCAATAAGCAAATACTATTTTATTTATCTAAAATAAAATTAAAAGAAAAATAATTTTGTAGGTTGAAAATTTACCCAAACAAAAAAAACATAAATGAAATTTGTAAGAAATATTATTTATTTATCAAAAATAAAGTTGAACAAAATTGAAATAATTTTTCAACCACAAATTTTGCGGGAACAAAAATTCATGAATGAATTCCATTAGAAAATGTTGTTTTATTTGTCTAAAATAATATAAAAATTATAATTTTTGCATCTGAGAATTTACAGGTATTGTATTATGTTATTATCTTATATATTATATGTAAGTTATATATATATATATATATATATATATATATATATATATATATATATATATATATATAAAACTTACTTCTCCGTCAGGCTTCTATGGTACCAATTGGAGAACTCTGGGCTTCTATGGTATCAGAGCCTGACGGAGAAGTAGGATGATGTTATTAGCTCTATGTTGATTTTTATCTAACTGGATTATATATCTGCTTGCTATTATTATGCTTGATTGGATAGTATATGCGTAGTTTTAACTGGAAAAGTATGGATGTTCTTGATCTGTTGATTTTACTGGGCTGTGGCAGTAAGTCCCGTAATGAGTAATAGGGCAGTCAGACCAACACACTGATGATCAGTAAAATGAGGAGATAGTAGAACGAACCATGGCCTTGGCTAAAACTAACATATTGGCTTGATTATGCATATAACAAATTAATCAGATATATTATCTAGTAGATAAAGCCTAACAGAGAATTAATAGTCATTTTTCCTATGAAACCGAGTGATGGTAATGATATCAAGAAGGGCGAGGAATTTTGAAAAATATTTTTAAAGAAATTTTTAAATTTTATAATGCTTCGCTCTCTCTCTTCTCGTCTTTCTTTCCATTCCTCTCAACCTTCTTCTTCTTCCATCTCACAACCTCAATCTGGGTCAGAAGACCTTTCAAACAACATCTTCAATGAAGAAATCCATTTCGAAGACATCAATCAGGAGATTGATGACTGGAAAATTTCAAAATTTAGAGATAAAGATCTCTATAAACCAGAAGGAAACTTCTTTACTAGGACTGATTATGTGATCAAGTCCGTAGAACAAAATCTTTCTATCAATTCTGAAGATGAAGAATACTATCTTCTTTCAAAACAGAGTCTAGAAGACCACAAAAAGAAAAAATACAAATTCATACACATAAGATGTGTTCAAATTGCCTTAAAGCCACTCACTAGAGAAGGCTTAGATGCCTGCGTTCTTTTGTGTCTTAGAGACAAAAGACACAATCAGTTTCAAGACTCCCTCTTAGGAACGGTAGAATCCAGCATCAGTCATGGACCAATCTATTTCAATTGTTTTCCAGATCTAACCATCAGTCTAGATGATAAGAATGTCCTAGACTCAATCTTCTTGAATGTTAAAACAGGTGGATTAAACATGAAGCCTGGATCTATTCCTGTAGTTCTTCTCTATAGGATTCAGTACAAAGTTATGAACTCAAGTAGATCGTGCTTTGTTAGAACCAAATCTCTGCAAAAGACAGGAGAAACAATTTTGTTTCTTACAGATCTGTCTAAAGCAAATGTGATAGTTCCCAGAACTATCCAGTGGAGTGATATAACTCTGCCAGAAACTTGGACCTTAGAGAAAGCCATGCCAGCTGAAACAAGGGAAACTCCAGAGTTCGACCAAGTCATCCAACACCAATCTGGTAGCGTAGATTTAGTTTTCAATAGGAGAAACTCCTTTGGTAGGTCTATGTCTATGAGATCTAGTAATCTCCAATCAGGAAGTTTTAGGACAGCCATGTCTAGAAGATCTTTCTCTACTATGTCTCAAGCTATTCCACAATCTTCTATATCTTCAACCATTCATCTTCAAGGAGTAGACGTCTCAACACCTCTTCCAAAGCCAGTCTACCAGAAGGATGATGAAGATCAAACATCTATTCAATCTCCAACTTACTCTTCTATTAATGCACCTTATGATGATGGATTGTAAGTTCATTATAGATAAGATAGCCCTTAAAAAAGATTTCTACTCTGAGGAAGTGTCTCCTCAACGAGAGTGGTTCTTTAGGAATTATCAGGGCACCAGAAAGTCCCAAATCCAAGAGGAATTCTATGAATCCCTCGAACAAATCCAACTTAACATTCCTTTCTTTGACTGGTTCCAGGTATATTCAGTCAAAAACCATATAGATTATCCTTTCCAAACTCTACCCATCGAGTCTGATAGGATTAACACTGTCTAGCATTACCAGAATGGTAATATGGTTCAATCCGAGTTCCCTCCCGATAGAACTTTTGTCTTTGAAGTTAGAAACAAAGACAACAAAGAGGTTCCGGTAGTAGCAGCTCCCTTTAAGGTTAAGTTAGATGATGAACCAGTGTCTTCCTTTGACGTTAAAAACCTTATGGAACAATCAAACTATACTAACAAGTATCTTCAAGTTTTAGGACAGAAGCTAGAAGAGAAAACTTTAGTAGCCAAACCCCTAGAGAAAACTCTAGAACAACCTCAGGTATCTGGAGAAAAATCTTTAGAAAAACCCCTGTTCAAACCTCATAAGATTTCTAGGAAACTTAAAGAAAAGTTTAGAAATCAGCTGAACCCAAATAGGCAGGTTGAAGACAAACAACTTGTTGAAAAAATCAATGATTGGATTAAGCTGCTCAACACAAATATACAAGAAACACCTCAACACAGTGTTATAGCCTCTTCTGGAACCCTTGAGAGACCTCTTAAGGCTTTACAGATCAATACGCTAGGAGAAACTTCTAGTCAAGCTATATCCACATCGGATGAAGAATCTGAGGTTAGATCTCAAACCTCTTTCAAACTTAGCCCTCTAGTTAGTCAAAAGATTAACTGGAAGAATCCATCCAAACTCTACTACCCTAGAGCTACTCCTCCAGATATCCTCTTAGAAGAGAAAGATACAAGCTTTAAGAGCTTTAGTGCCAACAACGTCTATGAATGGAGTATAGACGGTAAGACGGAGTATAACATACTCAGTCTCTTGCAAAACATGACCATGGTAGCAACTGCTTACCAAACAACCCACGATTGTTCAGATAGAATGATTGTTGAAATCTTAATTGCCGGCTTTACAGGTCAACTCAAAGGTTGGTGGGATAATTATCTCACAGAAGACCAGAGAACTAACATTCTCGAAGCTGTCAAAACAGATTCTAATGGTAAGATCATAACGGAAGATGGCGAAGACATGACTGACGCCGTTAATACCTTAATCTTCACCATAGCACAACACTTCATAGGCGATACCTCCTTACTTAAGGATAGAACCGCAGAATTGTTGTCCAATCTTAAGTGTAGAACCTTATCTGATTTTAGGTGGTATAGAGATACCTTCCTGACTAGGGTTTACACTAGAGATGATAGTAATCAATCTTTATGGAAAGAAAAATTCTTAGCCGGATTACCCAAAACCTTAGGTGACAAAGTTAGGGATAAAATCCGTAACCAATCACCCACAGGAGACATTCCTTATGATCAGCTTAGCTATGGGCAATTAATCTCTTACATCCAAAAGGTTGCTTTGAAAATTTGTCAAGACGACAAGATTCAGCACCAACTTGCCAAGGAAAAGGGTCAAACCAAGAAAGAATTAGGATCTTTCTGGGAACAATTTGGTCTACCTTGTGTCAAAAGCCAAAACAAAAGACCTAGCAAAAAGAAGAACCAAGTTCAAACCCAAACTCAGAATACCAGAAAACCCAATACTTCTAGGTATTACCGGTTTAGGAAGAACACTCCCGCTAGGAAGCTTCAATCTGACATTAAGTCAAAACCAAATATAGATATCAAGGTTCCAAAGAAAACGATAATCTGCTATAGTTGCGGTAAGCCAGGTCACTATAGTAAGTATTGTAGGTTAAAGAAGAAAATTCAAAGCCTTAACCTTGACCAAACCATAGAAGACCAGATTAGCAAATTGTTAATCGAAACCTCTGAGGAAGAATCTGAACATGAGTCAGATACTTCTGAAAACCTTAATGAAATACAAGAAGACGAGTTTGCCTCTTGTAGTGATAGTTCTATTAATGTCCTTACTAAGGAACAAGATCTTCTCTTTGAAGCTATAGATTCTATAGATGATCCCGTAGAGAAGAGAAGGTATTTGGATAAACTCAAAACTACAATCAAGGCCAAGGACAAAAATAAGTTAGTTGTCCAAAATAGGTTTGATCTAAATGAAACTCTCAAGAAACTTGAAAAGAGTATAGCCAAGCCTATAACAGTCCAAGATCTCCATGCTGAGATTAAGTCCCTTAAGATAGAAGTTAAAGAGCTTAAGGACAAACAGAAGCTGCATGAGCAGATTCTGAGCCAAATTATTAATGATGACTCTTCATCAGAAGATGAAGATAATCAAACTCCTAAAGGTCATTCTGCCTCTACTAGTAAGGTAGTAAACCCTAAGGCCAACAACGTCATCATAGATGATGATTTTATGTGCCTTATTAATCAGCTTAAAATCCAGAAATTCTACATCAAAGTTAGAATTAGAATAGGGGATTTTGTCCTAGAAAAAACTGCCTTGTTTGATACAGGTGCGGATTCAAATTGCATCTTAGAAGGTTTGGTTCCTACCAAATATTTTGAGAAAACTTCTGAAAATCTTCGCACTGCGAATGGCTCCAAGCTTAAAATCAAATATAAATTATCCAATGCGATAATTGAAAATCAAACTTTTCAGGTCAAAACTCCTTTTATGTTAGCCAAAGACCTGAACAATGAGGTAATCTTAGGAACTCCTTTCATTAGATCTCTGTTCCCTCTCCAGATTACCAACAAAGGTATATCAACCCAACATCTAGGAAAAACCATAGAGTTCAATTTCCTTAGGAAACCTATTAGGAAAACTATTAATTCCATTTCCTATAAACAAAATCAGATAAACTATCTGAAAGAAGAGGTTTTTATAAGACTATAGAAGCCCAACTTAAAGAGCCTAAGATTCAGGAAAAAGTCCAGAGTCTTAAACAAACCATAGAAAAAACAATCTGTTCTGATCTTCCTAATGCATTTTGGGAAAGAAAGCATCATATGGTTGATCTACCTTATGAGGAAGGATTCTCTGATAGGCAAATTCCTACTAAAGCTAGGCCAATCCAAATGAACGAAGAACTTCTGGGTTACTGTAAAAAGGAAATTCAGGATCTTTTTGTCAAAAAACTCATCAGACCTAGTAAAAGCCCTTGGTCTTGTTCGGCTTTCTATGTCAACAAATCTTCAGAAATTGAGAGGGGCGCACCGCGTCTTGTTACCAATTACAAACCACTCAATCAAGCCTTAAAATGGATTAGGTATCCTATTCCCAACAAGAAAGATCTTCTCAATCGTCTTCATTCAGCCAAGATATTTTCTAAGTTTGATATGAAGTCAGGATTCTGGCAGATTCAGCTTAAAGAATCTGATCGTTACAAAACAGCCTTTATTGTTCCTTTTGGTCAGTATGAGTGGAATGTCATGTCATTCGGGCTTAAGAATGCTCCTTCTGAATTCCAGAAGGTTATGAATGAAATCTTCAATCCTTATTCTGACTTTACTATTGTCTATATTGATGATGTTTTAGTCTTCTCCCAATCTATTGATCAACATTTCAAACATGTCAATATATTCTTGACAGTAATCAAGCGCAATGGTCTAGTAGTCTCTTCTTCAAAGATTAGTCTGTTTCAAACTGAAATAAGATTCTTAGGCCATAATATCAATCAAGGGACAATTGTTCCTATCAATCGTGCAATAGAATTTGCTGATAAGTTTCCCAACCTAATTATCGACAAAACTCAGTTACAACGTTTTCTGGGATGTCTCAATTATGTAGCTGACTTCTTTCCTCAGCTCAGTAATCTAATCAAGCCCTTGCATGATAGGCTCAAGTCTGATCCTCCTCCATGGACTGATGTCCATACTAATGTAGTCAAACAGGTAAAAGCCCAAGTTAAAGAACTTCCGTGTCTTTACCTCCCAAAGCCCCAATCCTTCAAAATTGTTGAAACTGATGCCTCTGACATAGGTTATGGTGGCATTCTCAAACAGAGAGACAATGGCAAAGAGCAAATTATTGCATTTACTTCAAAACATTGGAATCCTGCAAGACAGAAATATTCTACTGTTAAAAAAGAAGTTTTAGCCATTGTTTTGTGCATATCAAAATTTCAATCTGATTTACTCAATCAAAAAATTTTGGTCAGAGTAGATTGTAAGTCTGCAAAAGAAATTTTACAAAAAGATGTTAAAAATTTAGCATCAAAACAAATTTTTGCTAGATGGCAAGCGATTTTGAGCATTTTTTATTTTGAAATCGAATTTCTTAAAGGCTCCTCAAATTCCTTACCTGACTATCTTACTCGTGAATATTTGCAGGGTAAACAGTAAAATGCCGAAATCGGCAACATCCTCCTCATCCAGAGGGAGAGGAGGAAGATTAGGAAGAGGTCGTGGAAGCACGGCAACAGGCAGGTTAGTCATTCAAGGACTAACCACAAAAAAGACTTCGGAGTCATCCACTCCGACTGGGTCATCCACCCAGGATCAATCAATTGGGCCATCCCCCCAATCTCAAAGACAGGAGTCATCTACTTCTATTCAACTCACTCAAACTGAGTCAAAGACTCAGAAATCCAAACCTGAATCTTCAAAACAAACTAAAGCAGACTATGCTTTTGACCTCCCAACACTGTTGGCCTTACAAAGTCAAGGATTAACCAAACCTCCTCCTACCATAACTTGGTCTGAAGCTACTAGCAAAACCAAAAACTGGTTTGACATGATTGAATCAGAACAAAGTGAGGAATCTCTGGCCCTTATGATCGAAAATCTTAAGAACCAGAAAACAGTGGTCAATATCCCAAGCCCACAACAGATTGTCCAAACCAATCCTAAATCCAAACAGGTTGTCCAAGTCAGTCAGCCTTTACAAATAAAAAACCCAGAAACTCAAACAAGCTATATTTACAAAGAAAAGTTTGTTAGGGTTATCCAGATGGAACCCGAGTATTGGGATAATAATCCTAATAAAGTCCCTGGAAAAATCTTTCCTCCAAATTTTCAGTTCCAACCAATTTCCCCTAACAAAACCCAAAGGTTTTATGAGTTCATACTTGTGGACTCTGACTCTATCTCACTCAAACATCACACAGATAAGGATAACATGATTACCCATTCAACCATTCAGATTCTCAGAATTCTTTCTCCAAAGAACTGGGGAAACCCAAATATGATGAGAAAATTTTCTGAACCATTTGACCCCATTGGTTATACGTACTGGGACTATGTTCAAGCCTGGACAAATATTTTCTGGTACCAAAATAAACAATTTAAACACTCCTGGATGATCTATTTTAAACTAGGAGTAAAATACTATTTTCCTCAATGGTTCCGTATTTGGTGGAATCTTTTTGGACCAATTGTTCAAATTCTTCCTGAACAAGTTCTTGAAGGATTTAAGTTGTTCTCAAAACGGTTTAATCGTGATTTGGACTCCTATCCGATTGAACTACATTTTTTCGAAAAATTTTCACTTGCTTGGATTTTCTCCTGGCAATACAAATATATCAACATTACGGATGTTCCAACAGAATACCCAACATTACAGAGGAAGCTCTATGTTAAATGGTGGGGCGCCTTTGATGCAACCAGAGCAACGGCAGAATATGTTACGCTTTAGTTTAAAAAGAATCCAAAGTTTTTGCAGGTAGCTGATCCAGAAACTTGCAAATTTCTTAATCAGCGGTCTCAAGCCACAGCAGCATTGGCCGCAGCAACTAATGAAGAGCAGTTTGTTGAAAATTTAGAACAAATGCTCAAGTTCATTAAAAAACAAAAGGGAAAAAAGAAGGCAGACGAAGGACCATCAGAGTCTCCCTCTTTCGAGGCCGTATCAGATGACTTCTACCAAAATGAAGATGACTGTTACGGAATCCCCGGAATCCCGCCAATCAATTTGTCAGATGACTAAAGACTGAAGCACAGCTCAGCATAGTCAGAATCAGCACCGAAAGTAGCTTTGTCGTTATGTAAATAGTAAAGTCAAAGTTACTGTTCACAAAAAGTCAATTTTACTGTTGTAATAGTGCCGATCAATTTACCTCTACTGTAGAAATAGTAAAATTTCAATTTCTATAAAAGGGATACCATTCTCAGTTGTAAGGTACCCTTTCTTTTCCCTCTTTTCTCGAGTCTTAGTTCAGAACAAGATTTCTGAGAGTTTGTAAGTCTCGATTTTGTAATCAAATAAATTTTGCATTTCTCTTTTTCTCTTGAGATCATACTTGGCAGGTTTAACCGCCTCTGATCTTTCTTTTTTATTTCCTTTGCATATTTTCTGCATTTATTTTATGTAAGCATCGGTCCGTCCGATCCCCTTCTTCTCTCTATCCTTTCATTTTAATCCCTTCCGCATAGTCCGACCCCCAATTGGTATCAGAAGCCCAACATAGAAGCCCAACTTTTTCCTGAATTTTAGAAGGCAGACGAAGGACAAAATCCCCTATTCTAATTCTAACTTTGATGTAGAATTTCTGGATTTTAAGCTGATTAATAAGGCACATAAAATCATCATCTATGATGACGTTGTTGGCCTTAGGGCTTACTACCTTACTAGTAGAGGCAGAATGACCTTTAGGAGTTTGATTATCTTCATCTTCTGATGAAGAGTCATCATTAATAATTTGGCTCAGAATCTGCTCATGCAGCTTCTGTTTGTCCTTAAGCTCTTTAACTTCTATCTTAAAGGACTTAATCTCATCATGGAGATCTTGGACTGTTATAGGCTTGGCTATACTCTTTTCAAGTTTCTTGAGAGTTTCATTTAGATCAAACCTATTTTGGACAACTAACTTATTTTTGTCCTTGGCCTTGATTGTAGTTTTGAGTTTATCCAAATACCTTCTCTTCTCTACGGGATCATCTATAGAATCTATAGCTTCAAAGAGAAGATCTTGTTCCTTAGTAAGGACATTAATAAAACTATCACTACAAGAGGCAAACTCGTCTTCTTGTATTTCATTAAGGTTTTCAGAAGTATCTGACTCATGTTCAGATTCTTCCTCAGAGGTTTCGATTAACAATTTGCTAATCTGGTCTTCTATGGTTTGGTCAATGTTAAGGCTTTGAATTTTCTTCTTTAACCTACAATACTTACTATAGTGACCTGGCTTACCGCAACTATAGCAGATTATCGTTTTCTTTGGAACCTTGATATCTATATTTGGTTTTGACTTAATGTCAGATTGAAGCTTCCTAGCAGGAGTGTTCTTCCTAAACCGGTAATACCTAGAAGTATTGGGTTTTCTGGTATTCTGAGTTTGGGTTTGAACTTGGTTCTTCTTTTTGCTAGGTCTTTTGTTTTGGCTTTTGACACAAGGTAGACCAAATTGTTCGCAGAAAGATCCTAATTCTTTCTTGGTTTGACTCTTTTCCTTGGCAAGTTGGTGCTGAATCTTGTCGTCTTGACAAATTTTCAAAGCAACCTTTTGGATGTAAGAGATTAATTGCCCATAGCTAAGCTGATCATAAGGAATTTCTCCTGCGGGTGATTGGTTACGGATTTTATCCCTAACTTTGTCACCTAAGGTTTTGGGTAATCCGGCTAAGAATTTTTCTTTCCAGAAAGATTGATTACTATCATCTCTAGTGTAAACCCTAGTCAGGAAGGTATCTCTATACCACCTAAAATCAGATAAGGTTCTACACTTAAGATTGGACAATAATTATGCGGTTCTATCCTTAAGTAAGGAGGTATCGCCTATGAAGTGTTGTGCTATGGTGAAGATTAAGGTATTAACGGCGTCAGTCATGTCTTCGCCATCTTCCGTTATGATCTTACCATTAGAATCTGTTTTGACAGCTTCGAGAATGTTAGTTCTCTGGTCTTCTGTGAGATAATTATCCCACCAACCTTTGAGTTGACCTGTAAAGCCAGCAATTAAGATTTCAACAATCATTCTATCTGAACAATCGTGGGTTGTTTGGTAAGCAGTTGCTACCATGGTCATGTTTTGCAAGAGACTGAGTATGTTATACTCTGTCTTACCGTCTATACTCCATTCATAGACGTTGTTGGCACTAAAGCTCTTAAAGCTTGTATCTTTCTCTTCTAAGAGGATATATGGAGGAGTAGCTTTAGGGTAGTAGAGTTTGGATGGATTCTTCCAGTTAATCTTTTGACTAACTAGAGGGCTAAGTTTGAAAGAGGTTTGAGATCTAACCTCAGATTCTTCATCCGATGTGGATAAAGCTTGACTAGAAGTTTCTCCTAGCGTATTGATCTGTAAAGCCTTAAGAGGTCTCTCAGGGGTTCCAAAAGAGGCTATAACACTGTGTTGAGGTGTTTCTTGTATATTTGAGTTGAGCAGCTTAATCCGCTCATTGATTTTTTCAACAAGTTGTTTGTCTTCAACCTGCCTATTTGGGTTCAGCTGATTTCTAAACTTTTCTTTAAGTTTCCTAAAAATCTTATGAGGTTTGAACAGGGGTTTTTCTAAAGATTTTTCTCCAGATACCTGAGGTTGTTCTAGAGTTTTCTCTAGGGGTTTGGCTACTAAAGTTTTCTCTTCTAGCTTCTGTTATATATATATATACAACTTACATATAACTTATTTTTTAATGAAAAACTTGTTATTTATTTATTTTCAGTATGTTTAATTGGTTTTTAAAAAAAATTATTTGATTAATTAATTAATTTAATATAATCTTTTATAATTATCTTATTATTATAAAATTAAGTGTTAATGTAATTATCTATTATCTATTATCTATTATATATTACAAAGCAGGGTTATGTAATGGTTACTAATGTCACGTGTCAACACCTCACTCATTCAGATTTCTCCCTAAAATAATTTTTATTTTATTTTTTAATTTTTAATTATTATTTCTATTTTTATTCAAATCATTTAAACCATATCACACAATTAAATATAAAAAAAACACATCACACAATTAATATCATAGGTTTAATGCAAATTAATTCCGTCATATTTGAAATAAATGTTAGTTTAATTCTATCATATTAAATGTCATTTTATAAATTTTTAATGAAAATACATAATAGTTGAAATTATTTAATTTTTCAAATATAAAATTACTAATCTGTCTATTATCTATTATAAAGCAGAGTTATGCATGTAGAATTATGTCACGGGGCAATCCCAGATTCATTTCATTTCTCGCCTAAAACTATTTTTATTTTATTTTATAATTTTTATAATTATTTTATGATAGTCATTATTATAGATGTCAATTAATATCATTAATATACCTTCATTAGTAATAATCATGGTAATAAATTAGTACTAAATGCAATTTTTTCCATTTATTGAATGATAAATTAGTAACTGAAGGCAAAATCATTTTTATTAAAATCAGTTTTTAGGCATATCAATTTTAATTCTTATTTATTTTCATATTACTAATTCCAAGGCCTTACACTTTAGAAATTTATTTTCATTATGTTATTACATTTCAATTTTTCTCCCTAAGTTTATTGTGAGTCTGTCTTCTTTTCTCGATATTTTTTTTTGAAAAATAAAAATTTACTAAGAAGAAAGCAACTAAATCAGTGCACAAGATATGCCCAAATTTAGCTACATGAAAAGAACAATAATGTTATCAGAACAAAGGCGATCGATCTCCTACAGTTAAAACAAATGAGATAGCGTGCAAAGCATCACAATAGGGAAAGACATCATAACTAAGTTGGCACCCCAAACTCTAACTATCATTTGCAGCACGCCAAATCCACATAAGAAGCTAAAAAAATCACCCCAACCTATCAAAACTATACCAAAGAAGATCAGACTCATTCACACCTGTGGAAGTAACCCCCCCCCCGTGGTGTGAGGGCGAACAAACAGACCCATTCCCGATATTAATTTCCTAGTTGATATTATGATTTCTTTATTTTTTTGAGAAACTGATATTTTGATTTATTAATTTCCTACTTGATTTCCTACTTAATTCATTCTTATAATTGATTCCATTTACATTATATAGTAGAGTTTTGCCACATAGAATTATGCCACATGTCAATACCACATGAATTCTTTTTTCTGCCTACAGTGAATTTATTCTAATAATTTAAAGTTTTCATTAATAATTCATTAATATCAATTTTATGATATATCATTTAATCAACTAATAATTAATATTAATTAATAATCATAAACAAAGTCATATCATGGATATGACTCATGATAATTTAACGGCTAGCTATATCACATATTATCATCAATTAGTTTATGGTACAAATATAAACAAATTTATTCTATTCTATTTTTTTAAGTTGATAATTTATATTAAGGTAAATTAATTAGTAACTACAATAAATCTTCAATAAAGACATAAATTAAGGAAAACAAACCGTCAATCAATGAACATATCAATTAATTCAAATTTAAATTTTAAATTAAATTAAATAAATTTATATATTAAATACTTTTTATATATTCTCTCTCTAACCACTTTTTTTATCAACTTTTTTAATATCAATTGTGTCTTTTTTCTCACTTTTTTACCGTGCATTTCATTTTTTTTATTGATTCTTCAACTCTTATTCGTCTAATATGACTCACTTACTTTTTCTTTCATTCTCGTTCTTCTCAACTATTCATCTCTCCCTTTTTTTTTTTACTTATGTTTTTTCTCATTTTGCAACACCCTTTCTCCAAAAAGGATATTACACCATAGTGACCAAAAGTTTCGCAAAGACTTAGAAAATATTTGTTAAAAGTTAGTAATCCTTCTCCAAAATTCAGATAAAAATTTTCGTTTTTCTAAAGAAGAGGAGAAGGATGGGGAATAAATCCCTATAAAATTTTCTCTTTGTAAATGTTTTCATGTAAGAAATAAAACATAGCTTTATACTTAAAATTTCTCATCACATATATGAAATCATCAGAGTTTACAACAGAGGTTTATACAATGAAGACTGAGTCAGTCGAGTCTTTATACCTCTACCCAATCTAAAGTAGTAAATATAGATTCTTCTCGTAATCTCTATCAAACTATCCAGCTTCTTTCTTCAGATACTTCTTCTAAGAGCTAACCCACTTCTTGGGCAAACTATCTACTCTGTCATGCATCAACACAACAAAGCAGGCAAAGGTGAAACTCTAAACAAGGTAATAAGCAAAGTACAAACACAAGCAAGGCATAGATTATGTACCAATCAATTCACACCTCAAGACACATAACCCGGATAACAGATAAATCAATTTGCACACCAATCAATCAATCAGAACAATCAAGGCTTATAAACAGATCTCGTTTAAGCAGAACTTACCTTTGTGTTGTAATCCCATACTCATTTCACAAAACACAATCTTCTTAACTACACATATATATATGCATGACACACCAATATCTCTCTAATCACACCGGTGTATTGCTCCCAGGGAGACTTATCCAACCTCACATCATAGAGCGATCGGCTGCAGTACACTTAACAGCATAAACAGGAATCCCTTCAGGACCCCTGAAGATACTTCGAAAATACTGCATTTAAAACTTAATACCAAATCCTAAATAGATCTGCCAGTCAGATTTATCCAAGTCGGGTATACGACTCGTCTCGGCTCAGGGGTGTTCACCGACAAGGCCATTGAGACTTTCGAAACCTGGATAATCCCAGTAGACAATTGTAATCCAACAGAACCTATTAGCAACCCCGTCTCGTAGGTTGTATGCTCATCTCTCAGATGCAAATGATCATCTAAATTTGCAAATCACTTCATCTTGAAATCACTTTCTCTGTAAAACTTTCTCTCTTTTACTATTTCTCTATGAAAATCTCTGACTCTTCTCAAAAACTCTTTGTAAAAACAAATCAAATCCTTTTATGGAAATACCACTTCGTATGAACAGAAAACTGTTTAAAAATCATTTTCTCATAGGACTCTTTTACTATATACTTTAAAATATAAGACTCTCGTATCTTTTTACTGCTTATTACGGACTAATTCATTATCTCGGCTTTATTTATTTTAAGTTGCTCAACTGGGTGAATCGGTATAAAAAGACTTATTAACTGTATTACAAGAAGATCAAAGCAGGGCATAACCACTTAGGATTGATCAAGAGAGAAGAGATTGCAGTATTTAAACTTATGTCCACTTTCTTAGTAATAGTTGTCTGCTTTCAGATTTTAGATAACTCTTTGGAAATGGAATAACTACACGGCGACTGAGCCGACTGCGGTAATCAGTGTCCAGTTTTCTTTGAAAATTTAATATAGACTTAGTGATCGAATTTACGTTTAATTAATCACGGCTTAGGTTTATTTTCGAAGATAAAAAGATTACACGATGGCAGAGCCATCTTTGGTAATCAATACCCCACTCTAAAACTGATCCTATATACTAAGTGAACGTAAACAATTTATTTCTTTTTAGAAAGATTTAAGCTCTAATTATCTTCTAGGAAAAAGGCCCGTTGAAAGCCTATCTCACTAATTTCCACTGCCGTAGACATTGGAAATTAAACTGAGTTATGTGCATACATATACAGATTGGATACCCACTCGATATTTCCCACTAATAATATAATAGTAGAATTCACCGAGAACCCATTACTGTTACACTCTTTTATCCGACAAATGCTATAACAGTAGGATTCACCGGGAATCCATTACTGCTACACTTTTTATCCAATCCAATTTATTTATATATACGGTATTAAGAAATTACTTCTTTCCCTATCTTATCTTGTCACGTATATACCGGGTGTCTAGTGTTGCATAAATAGTGTACCAATACAGATCCCAGGCCAGAGTGAGACGGACTGCTTTAGCTCCTTCAAATGTCTCACTTCCTTTCTAGACAGATTCATACTGATAAACCATCTATCTTAACCATCACCTTGTATATAAATAACAGATAATAACAGGGTTTTCATAAACAATAATTTGTATTCTCTTTGCGGTAGTATAAAATTCGCCATTATAACGGTATGTTTACAAAAGCTCAAAAATGATTTTGGCATAACCTTTCTACTCACACGATTCTAAGACTAAAATTGGGCATTATAACTCTACAATTCATCAATAGCACAAAACAATTAAAATAAGACTATAAAACAATCATAAAGCATATAAAAGCTATAAACACCAAAGCAAACAATTCAAACATAAACAAGAATCAAACACTCATACTTGACAAATTACTTTGAAAGATTAACCCCTTACCTTGGCCTTAAGATGATGAAGAACAACCAAGAACACAAAGTAAGAAATTTAGGAGAAAAGAGAGAAAAGTGTTTGTCTTCTTGATTTCCACTTGTGATGAGTGAAAATTTATGAAGCCAAGGGGGTCTATTTATAGGTGAGGGGGCTTCCAAGAGGAGGGATCAAGAGGGAAATAAAAATTTGTGAGGTCATATAGCTTTTTAAGGCATATGTCATAAAACCCTAATTTAAAAACTATCCATTTTTCTAATTGGCTAATCCTAATGACTAAGCCTCATGACTCATAAGAGAAAAACTCATACAGGGGCCCTAAATGGGTGTGGATGTCGACCAAGTGAGGCCAAATAAGAGCCATTAGATTGCTTGGACAAAAGCCTAGGGTTTTGGTAGTTTTAAGTGGGAACTAAGGGCAAAATGGTCTTTTTACTTGCCCGCCTTACTATTCAAGGTCATCATGATGTTCCCCCACTCTTATATACTTCTTAGAATTGTATTTGAACCCCTCAAAGTTCCTAAGTTCCTATATCATAACCACTATACCTCTATTCGTCTCAATTCGGCTTATTCCGCAATTAAAAGTCATAATAGTCTTTTTACTAATCTAGTACTCAAAAATAATTCAGAATAGTAAGAATCAATAAGAAATCTTAAAATAACATATAGGAAGTCTTATGGAAGAGTTTTGGAAATTTTACGGTAAGGGTAAACCTTATAGTTTGTAAAAACAACAGAAAATGGACGCGCCGTAAGTGTAAAACAGCACTATTTCAGAAAATTCCAGAAAATTTGCAAATTGAATTTAATTACTAATGGTCTCTCTTAAAATTTGATTTTGAGCCCTCTTTGTTCGACATAAATCGATTTTGGACCAGAAACCTCTGCTTTCCATTTTTTTGTAAGCGTCGGAAAATTAGCGTTTTGATCCGTTTTTCAAAAAATTATGAAATAATTTTCAAAAATCCTAAAAAATATAAAAACATAATTCAGCTACTCAAAATCTTATTCTGACCTTAAATCGGTCTTTGAATCAGGGTTTTACGCTTTCCGCAAATAACAGGGTTAAAACGGTAATTTCAAAAGTTTTCCAAAAATTCTAAGAAAATTTCAGAAAATCACAAATATTAAAAGAACCAACTCTTTTGAAGAAAGTTTGTTTAACATATTTGTGTTATTAAAACCTTTTTCCATCAGTAACGGTAAATACGGATGTCAAACAGTAAGGGAAAAGTTACTGTTTTAATGAAATAATTTCATAAGTATTTTAAAACCTTCATTATAAGTCTAAAATAATTTTCTTATAAATTAGATCATACCAGATCATTTAAAACAGACAAAAGACAGAAATACAGAAAACAGAAGTCTATAGAAACTTAACTATTTTCACTATTCATACTGTAATACTTAACCGGAACTAGTTATTCTATTTTTCTTAGGTTCCCCTCGAGTCTTTGTAATTCCTATCTTATCTATTTTTCTATCATTGGTATGTATTCCCTTCCTAACTAACAGATTACGGAGTTTTGTCTATAAGGGACTAAAACCGTAATTTCTTTGTTTCTTCCTCTTAAAATCCAAACTTAATTCCTAAAACCTTTATATGTCCTCAAACTAATATATCTTCCCTTAAATACCTTTTGTATGAATTTTCTAAATTCATTTATCATTTATCCTAATAATCAGAATGTCCGTATATAATTTCCTAACTTCTGTATTTAGCTTTAAGCTACTAAGTTTTTGTCCGAAAAACTTCAAGGTAGTTCTAATCCTTAGAAATTAACACTTTGTCTTATAAGTGAAAATTTTGAGATGTTACACATTTCTTATTTTTTGTTACAAATACAATATTTTTCTTCTATTATTAATTATCTTTACTACAAATCTACGACGGCATCTAATTCCAAATTTAGGCAATTTGCTTGAAAAATTTGATTGTTTGATCTATTATTTGGTTGAATTTTTTGTTTGGGTTTTGTTCAACTATATTTCGCATAAATTTTCTTTGCCATTTTGTTGAGATATAGCCAATGTTAGTATCCTTACTCTCAAGACTCTTTGAGGTGACATTTTCAGATATAGAATCTAGCATTGTTGTTCTTTCTACCATTGTCATTACTTAAGATGATATTTGCCAACAAAAAACCGTGCTCCCGAGTCTATTCTCATTAATCACATGGGTGTTACATTGAGATAGTTGCTTAGTAGGGGAAGTGGGTTAATCATAAGGTTTTTTTTTTACATGTATTGGATATTTTTTTATGTAGTATTGGATATTTAGTCAAATAATATTAGGTTTTGCCACGTAGGATTATGCCACGTATTAATACCACATGAATTCTTTTTTCTGCCTAAAGTGAATTTATTCTATTCAATTGTTTTAAATTTTAATTGATAGTTAATAATTCATTACTATCAATTTCAAGATATATCAATTAATCAATTAATAAGTAATAATCATAAACAAAGTCATATGGGGAATACACTTACTTAAATGCAATTAATTTAATAAACAAAATTTAGAAATTAACATAATTATTTTGTCAACTAATATTATGATACAATAACTTTGCAACTAATAATGTAATAAAAAAATTTGCAACTAAAATTTTTATTCCAATATAAAGTTTATCTCATTCATAAAATACAATATTTCATTCACATAGTCACACTCTAATATAAGAAAAGCTTAAAATTAAAACTTAAAAAAATTCTTTTAATTTATTGTTTTGTTAATTTTATTTAATACTCCCTTCGGTCCAAAATATAAGCAACATAGTACAAAAACACATAGACCAAGGAATGCTTTGAAATTAGATAATCTTAATTAATATTCACTGGTTTTAATTTTTTTTTCCAAAATTATCCTTTTTGATGTCTCTCGTAAATATGAATATTGCATTAAATGAATGGTATAATTGGGAAACTAGCATTTAATTTATATGAAAATTGATTAATGTTGCTTATATTTTGGACCAAGAAAAAAATGTCTTTATTGCTTATATTTTGGACCGGATGGAGTAATATTTTATTTGACATATAAAAAAAATTTATGGGTTAAATATGGTTTTAGTCCCTATAAAATGATGAATTTTGATCTTGGTGCTTACAAAAACTTTTCTTTGATTTTCATCCCTCTAAAATCCATAATACTATTCTTGGTCCCTACCATCATATGACATCCGTTAACTAATCATGGAATACTATTTTTTACTTACTTGCACGGAATAGAATATTATAATAAATCGGAAGGATGAACTTTTTTTTTTATTTTTTCCTCTCAAATTCTTCGTAGACTAATGGCAATATGTCGTTTGGTTAATTCTATAATGTTCAAAAAATTAAAGCCACTGAGTATAGTAATTTGAAAGTATATATTGGAGAAAATAGCCTTAAATAGAGTCAGGGACGAAGGAAAGGGGGGCAACCAGGGGCTTGGGTCCCCCCCCCCCAACTTGATTAGTTTATATACGATATACACACACATATTGTATATTATATTATAAACACACACATAATATATATATATATATATAATTGAATGTTGTCGTATTAATTTGTTCATTGATACACTTGATATTCATATACACGAGTTTAATTAATAGTAGATTTTTATGAAAAATAGTAATTACTTACTTTTCATAGAGCTTTAGATCTAAAACATTTTTATAGATAATTTAATTGGAAAATTTTATGAATTGATAATAAAATCTTATTTCAATAATATATTTGGCCCCTACCTTGATGACTTTCTAGATCCGTCCCTAAATAGAGCTTATTGTGAGGTTATATTAGGTTAGAAATCAAAAAATATATAATATTTTCTATTATAATATCCATAACATAATAAAATTTTATATCCCGTGCAAGACACAGGTTATTAAGCTAGTATATATATATATTTGAAACATATGACAATGACATGTTTAAAAACAATTAATTAAAATAATCTTAGTTTTCCCAATAATTATATTTAATAAAAATAAATTTTAATTTAAAATTTATAAATAAAAATTTTAAAAAATTATTGACTAAGAAAAATAGACTTTATATACTAAATTAATAATCATATAACTATAAATTAATTTAAATTAGTATACAGTAACATGATAATACATTAAAATTATGATAAAATAGTAAAAATAATAAACTATTGTTTTCTTTTCTTTTAGTTTAGCTTTACCCACCGAAAAAACCAATGACTTTAACTAGTACAATGCTCCAGTGACTTTAAGTAATATAGAAATCAAATGATTAATTTAATCTAATATATAAAGCACGTAATCAAACTTTAAAATATATAGAAAAATAGCTTTTTATAAGGTAACCACTTTCTTTGAAAATTTTTCTCAATTAAAATATTCTAATGTGATTTTAATTTGATTATTTAATTTGCAACAAAATTCGTTCCAAGTTGATATAACTTTAACTATATTTAATTTTTTATTATTTAATGAAAATTTTGTGATTTACCTATTTTCACTATCTTTAGTTTTGTTTTTTAATATATTTTTTATTTTTTATAATTATATTTTATTATAAAATTATGTATTAATGTAAAAAAAATTATATATATATATATATATATATATTTGTGAATCATGTGACATGTTTTAAAATAATTATTTAAAACTTAGTTAGTTTTCTCAATATTTACATTTAATTATAATAAAATCTAATTTAAAATTTATAACTTAAAAATTGAAAAAATTCTTGACTAAGGAAAATAGACTTTATATACTAAATTAATAATCATATAACTATAAATTTTTAAAATAGTATATTGTAACATGATATAGTAATAATACATTAAAATAATGATAAAATAGTAAATAAGATAAACTATTGTTTCCTTTTCTTTTAGTTTAGCTTTACCTACCAAAAATACTAGTGAGTAGTGAATTTAACTAATACATTGCTCCAGTGACTTTAACTATTACATATACCAAATGATTAATTTAACCTAATATATAAATGCTTTTTGTTTTGGTCCTTCAAATTTTTTTGCGCTTGAGTCCCTATAATTTTTTTTTTCATTTTAGTCCCTACCATTGGAATTCATATGTTAAGTGTAGGGCCTACCCAACACATTCGTAGGCCTAAAGCAAATTTTGTAATGTGTCCTTTTCAAAACTAATAATAATATTTGATTCAATTTTTTTTTAAAATTAATTTTTTGTGCTTTTGGGATGCAAAATCATTTATTAAATTATCATAATCAATTTCATTTAACATTTATTTTTCAGTTGTTAATAAAACCAATCCATTTAACCTTTGTTGAGACATAGTTGATCTTAGATAAGATTTTATTACTTTGAGTTTTGAAAAACTTTCTGCTGGCGGAATGCTCAAGGGAATCGTTATCATTATTCTATAAGAAATATATGCATTTGAAAAAAAAATCAAATCTTCTTATATAGTTAAGTATGTCAATTGGTGTATCATCTGTTTTTGTTTATTTTTTTTATTAATGGTGTAAAAATTGAAATAGTAAAGAAAATAAGGGAGACTTTTCGTCTGCCTGATTGGATCAAATACAGTTCCTCAAGTGTGGATAGTCAGACATTAACCACTAGAATGAGGCCTATCCTCATATGAAATTTTAACACTACATATACCTATAGTAAACATGTTTTTGTTGGTGGGCATAAAACAAGGGCTTAGACTGCCTTACCTTTGTGCCACCCTGATTAAGTGATGGGGTGGCTAACAGAAATCTACCTCGACTTGACCATGTGGTACTAGCTCAGCTGACACGTAATACTTTTTTTTACAGCTAAGCATGACATGTGTGCCCTAACCATCTCTCCCACTTTCACACTTCTTCTCCCCTTCCCCATCTATTGCTAGCGTTTCTTCGATTTCCCCAAACTCAATTTTCAAATCCTTGCCCCCAATCCTCGTGTTGGCAGGTGGAACCCTCTGTAACTAATATTCTAATTTCCCAGCATGACTATCAAGGTACTATCTGGTGTAGAGGTTGTAATGTTCGATTGACAACTTTAACAGGGGGAGAGGGAGGGGGCGGGGCCATGGCACCACCCAAGCCAATGAATTTCTTTTTCATATATATATATATAGATATGTGGCCTCATTGAAGCAACCCAAAAAAAATTACAGAGGAGTCACCACCAAAGTTTATTTTTAGGGAAAACATTGGAAAAACCCGATTTTGAAAAAAATGGTCTTTGGAATCAAATTTAGGGTTCGGGAGTTGATTACGCGTAGGGAAGGTATTAGCACCCTACGACGTCCGCTAAAAGCGGTTACCTCTAATTAAATGTGCAAATTTTGTTAGCTTTTGAAATTATTTATTTTACCCCAAAAAGAAATTATTTATTTATCTATTTACAAGATAAAGGAAAAAAATTATGAAAATTTATTTTTGTGGTAAAATAAATAATTTCAAAAGCTAACAAAATTTGCACATTTAATTAGAGGTAATCGCTTTTAGCGGACGTCGTAGGGTGCTAATACCTTCCCTACGCGTAATCGACTCCCGAACCCTAAATTTGGTTCCAAAGACCATTTTTTTCAAAATCGGGTTTTTCCAATGTTTTCCCTAAAAATAAACCTTGGTGGCGACTCCTCTGTAATTTTTTTTGGGTTGCTTCAGCTGGCGACTCCACTGGGGACGTTCGAGAGTCAAGCCTTACATAATTAAATGTGCACAGTTGTTAGTTTTTTCTTTCTTTATTTTATCCCTTCTTTTTTTATTTTATTGCGTTTGTTGTAAATATTCTTTATTATTGTTTGTAAATATACCTGCTGAATAGAATCTTAGGATAGAAGACCGCTGGTTCTGCTGTTGTTTGTTTCCCTTTTGCAGGATGGGTAGTTTTAGGGTGCCCCCATCACACACTACACTTACACTATTCACACACTTATGAGCGTTGCCCTATACCCGGGCTGAGTGTATCTTAGGGAGTGCGAGGTTGGCAGTGGTAATCATTTTGGATCCTCTTCCTATTTGATTATCGCGAGAACCTCATCTAGAGTGTGACTCTTCCGCGAATGCCCACATTTTGGATCCTCTTCCTATTTGTGGTCCACATTCCGGGATGGGTACTTAGCTCTAGAGGCCTTTTGTGAGTGAGTGATTAGAACCACCCGAGTAAGTATCCACGAAGTAAAAGGACTTATGGACCAAGGTAGAAACCCTCAAATTAAGGTGAAACCCATGGTTTAGGACACAAGAGGGCAAACTATCCAGCTGTTAACAAAAGATTCTTGTCCATTAGTAATAGGCATTCCAGCATTTGTATTATTGTAAAAAAAATAGAAAAAAAAAGAAAAGAAAAAAAAAGAAAAAAGATCTGTTGCATTATCATGTTTACCATGACAATCCATTGCATCATCAAGACATTTGCATATCATGTGTTGCATCCATTCTCATTTTATCCTTTTCAAACTAGGGTTGTTGGAGGACCATAAGAAGACATTGTTTGTGGATAGGATAATATGGGATCAGCCGATGGAACAACCCCAACTATGTCAAAGAGGCTCATGCATGCGAAAGCCAAAAGGCCTGAAGTGGAAAGTTTGAAAGCTCTTGGAGATTTGTTAAAAGGGAATCAACGCTCTACCTTCTACAAGGAATATGGGAAGATTCTCGACTTGCTGAAAATTGAAGTACAGGTAGAAGCTATCACCGCGTTGGCTCAGTTTTATGACTTTCCCCTCAGATGCTTCACTTTTTGAGACTTCCAGCTAGCCCCTACTTTGGAAGAGTTTGAGCAGATTCTAGGGTATCCTTTGAAGAATGGGAAGCCTTATCAGTATATGGGACACTACCCTTCTATCCCCTTGATTGTTGAAGTATTAAAAGTTACCGAAGGAGATTTGAACAAGGGAAGAGAGATCAAAAAAGGCACTGACGGAATCTCAAGGAGCTACTTGGAGAAAAAACCACATGAGCTAGCAAAAAAGTAAGATTGGGGCACCTTCAGGGACGTGTTGGCTCTTGCTATATTCGGGATTATTTTGTTTCCGAATGCCGATGAACTTGTGGACTTCGCTGCAATCGACGTGTTTCTGGCTTTCAAGCTAAGGAAGGAGAACCCTGTACATGCCGTTCTTGCTGATGTGTACCACACCCTTGATTTTTGCCATAAAAAGAAGGGTAAGAGGATTCTGTGCTGCTTGCCTGCCTTATATATTTGGCTGATCACTCATGTGTTCAGTAGTGGATGCAAGACTCATTGTCCAATTGATGATTTCAAAATGTGTCAAGTCAAGACCAAGACTAGTCACGAGTGGGCCCAGACTCTGGTAAACCTTGGTGAAGGAACAGTTCGATGGTATCCGAAGTGGAAGGAGATAGAAGAAGTGATTTATCAATGCGGGGGTTTTCCCAATGTTCCACTCATGGGAACTAGAGGTTGCATCAATTATAATCCTGCTCTGGCTTTGAGACAGCTCGGCTATCCTATCATGGGGCCGCCATCAGATGAAGTGATCACTCCTTTTGTCCTGTATGATATGAGCCCACAAAATGGGGAGATGATGAGGAAAGTTTCGCGAGCTTGGGATAAGGTGGTGACCAAAAAGGGGCATGAGATTGGAGTGCGGAGTTGTGATGCAAAAGACAACTATCGCCAATGGCTCAAGGAAAGGGTGTTGAAGATTAAATTGTTGTTTTATGGTCGAATAACTGTCACAAAGGAGACACCAGTTCAGGAACCTCCCTGTAATGAAGAAGTAGAAAAGTTAAAAGCAGCGTTGACCAAGAGTGATGAAGAGAAGAATAGGCTACAAAAGGAACTTGCCGAAGTAAGACGAGCCTATGAAAAGTTGCAGTTAGAAGTTGCCCAGAAGACAACCTCTCTTGAGAAAGCAAATAAGAGAGCCAGGTCGGAAGAGGAAAGTAAGCTCAAAACTCGAGATTGCTTGTATGCTGCTGATACAGAATTGGGAAAGCGAAGGCAAGAGAGGGATGAGGCACTAGCCGCGAATCAACGATTGAAAGGCATGATCAGGAATTCCAAGGTGGCCGAGCGGAATGCAATAAAGCAGCTTAGAGATTTAAATGAACAATTGACAAGGGTTGTGGCCGAATATGAGAAAAGAGTTGACGGTGAAAGGCAGTGCAAGGAGGATACGATAAAGATGGCTGCACTCCGTGAAGAAGCATGGAGAAGAGAGCAAGAAAAATCACATGGTTTGAGAAATCACATTGAAGACCAGAAAATAATCATCAAGCAGCTTAATGACGAAAATGCTTACTTAAGGGACCAAGTCATAAGGTTGAATAGTTTTGCAGAATGCCAAAAGATCCTTAAATAGCTCCAAAAGAAAGGTGAATTCTGGAGAGAACGATACGTAAAGTTGGCAGAACTCACCAATCAAGCACTCACAAATATACCAAGATTCCTGAAAGAGGCTGAGAAGACAATGAACCCGTTCACAACACCAGTAGAAGTCTATGATTTTATTAAGCATTGTAAAGAAGAGATTAAAGAGTTGAAAAAAGGGTCTGTGGTTAATGGGGTCCATGTACAAGTCTGGGTGCAGTGCACTCCACTTTGATTATCAATGTTATGTACTCCACTTTGATATGTACTCCACTTTGATTATTAAATGAAATCTTTTGCTATTTTGATCCCATATTATCCTTGATTGATTTTGTTCCAAAAAAGGGAGAGTAATAAAATATGTAGAAAAAGAAAAAAAGATAAAAAAAGAAAAGATAAAAAAAAGGAAAGAGAAAGAAAAGAAAAATGAAGATAATGATAATGATTATCCACAAACAATGGAAGTTACGGTTCTCCAAGGCAATAAATTGAGAATGGGCATCATAATTAGGAAACATGCATTTTCATCCATTTTCTCATTGATTGCATACTCATATCATTCTTTAGCAGGAAGTAATTAATCAAACGTCAAACTGTTCCCTCGGCACCCCTATCTTACCCGAACTCAAGCGAGGATCATGGCGGAAAGGACCCAGGAAGAGATGAGGAACGAGATTGACCAACTGAAGGAGCAAATGGCCAAGCTGCTAGAGGCCATGGAGAAGAGTAAGGACGCGGACAGGGAACCCCCGATGGCAGATGGAGAGCATTCCACTACTGCAGTTTATCCACCTGGATTTAGTCCTGTGTCTCAAGGAATTGTGATACCTTTCCCTGTGTACCCACAAGGGTTCTCACGTCAATCAGGTTCCGATCCTCAAGGTGTGCAGACCATCTCATACCCGCCTTATGGTCTCCCAATCGGATACACACCTCCCTTCGCAACTGCATCGGCAGAGACCCAAACTGTCTAGTTTTAACCTCAAGGGCCTACTTCCCATTTGGTTATCACTGCTTCTGAAGGTAACCCGCAAGCAATCCTTATGCCCAATGTTTCCCAATCACCGGGACCAGACTCAAATGCTGAAGTAACGCAAGTGCAAGCTTCGATCCCTATTCCCATGACATATAACTCACAGGCTGGCAATATTCCCTTCCAATTCTTCAGCTCTCCAGAAGTTGTGGTGGTATCAATACCGAATTTCCAAAACCCTGTTGCAGTACAAGCATACCATGCTGATTCCCAAGGGACCAACACTAGCACTAACCCTATCATGATGCCGTTGCCTCATCAGGCGGTGGGAGGACCCGTGCCAATGTCTTCAGCTGAAGACCCTCATAAGGCTAAGTGGCAAACCCTTGAGGATAGATTGAGGGCCATTAAAGGAGTAGGTTACTATGGCCTAAATGATGCTTCGGAGCTGTGTCTGGTCCCAGATGTGGTCATACCGCCTAAATTTAAGGTTCCGGACTTCGAGAAATACAGTGGTGTTACTTGTCCAAAAAGCCATCTTACCAAGTATTGTAGGAAAATGGCAGCTCATACTTATGATGATAAGCTTCTGATTCATTGCTTCCAAGATAGCCTGACTGGTGCTGCCGCGAACTGGTATACTCACCTTGAGCATGTCCACATTCGATGCTAGAAAGACTTGGCTGATGCTTTTCTGAAACAGTACAAGTACAATATTGACATGGCCCCCGATCGTATGCAGTTGCAAAATATGGGGAAGAGAGACAATGAAACGTTCAAGGAGTATGCCCAGCGTTGGAGGGGATTAGCGGCACAGGTAGAGCCACCCTTGACTGAGAAGGAAATGGTTGCTATGTTCATAGACACTCTACAGTCGCCTTTCTATGATAAAATGATTGGGAGTGTGTCGTCAAACTTTTCAGACATGGTCATCATAGGAGAAAGGGTGGAAGGAGGGATGAGAAGTGGAAAAATCGCCCATAATCCAGTTGGGGCAAACAATGGAAAGAAACCTCCCACGGGGTTCAACAAGAAGAAAGAAGGAGAGGCCCAGGTAGTGATGGCCAGTCAAGCAGAACAAGCTCCAAGAGGACCTTGCCTTTACCCTGCCCATTTCCAACAACCATACCAAGCCTTTTACCCGCCGCCACAAATGCCACAAATGCCACCTCCTCAGCCAGCTCGCCAACCCAACCAAAACCCCTCCCCTAACCAGCAACAGAGACCATCAAACAACCAAGAGAGAAAACAAGTAAGGTTTGACCCCATCCCTGTGTCGTATACGGAGGTATTTCGTCACCTCTACGACAATAAGATGATTGCGCCTTGCCCAGCAAATCCAGTTGAACCCCCATATCCACAATGGTATGACCCGAATGCCAAGTGTGAGTATCATGCCGGAGCTATTGGGCACACGACGGAAAATTGTAGAGCTTTAAAGTTCAAAGTACAAAATTTGATTGACCGCAAGTGGTTAACCTTCAAGGGTGATGGTCCAAATGTGGGGGGAAAGCCTTTACCTGGGCATGGTGGCTCTGCAGTCAATGCAGTTGAAGAGTTTATGGGTCAGTGTCTGATCAGGAAAGTAGAAGATGTCAGGACCCCTTTTAGAGACATTCTCGTTGGATTACGCCAATGTGGCATGATTCAAGGAGGTTGCGAAAAGGAGGGAACTTGTAGCTTTGATGCAAGCTTCGAACACCGCATAGAAGAATACGATGAATTCAAGAAAGTCCTGCAAAGTCTTATGGACGCACACTTAATCCAGATAAGTCGTGCGGTGGATAATGAAGATGTGTTGACACTTCAATCAGGAGGGGAGGATGCCACATTTATGGTAAAGCCATTGGAAATCCGCTACTCCATAAAAGTACCAGCGGAAATCCTTGTGGGGCCAAAGCCCATTACAATTCAAGTTCCTACTCTTTTTTCCTACAAGGATAACAAGGCAGTGCCATGGAACTATGATGTGAAAGTTCTCTCTGAAGGGAATCAGACGAGGGTCACTCCTGAATCTGGAAATACTGTTGTTACCAACATTGCAGGCGTTGGTGGGATAACCCGTAGTGGGCGAATTTATACTCCTGCTGAGCTGAGAAATGAATACCCGAAAGAAGGAGATAAGGTCCACCAGGGGAAAGGGAAAGAAAAAGAGGTTGTCAATGAAGAACAAGTGGGAGATACAACAAAAAGGGAACCGAACTGCAAGAAAGCGGTGTCTGATGAAGAAGCTTCTGAGTTTTTAAAGATGATTAAGCAGAGTGAGTACAAGGTGGTTGATCAGTTGAACCGTACTCCTACAAGGATAACTATTTTGTCTCTGCTTTTGAGTTCGGAACCACATCGAAAAGCATTGATGAAGGTGCTGAATGAAGCTCATGTCACCCAAGACATCACGGTTAACCAATTTGATGGTATTGTTGGTAACATCGTTGCCAATAATTACCTCACTTTCACAGATGATGAGATACCCAAGGAGGGAATGGGGCATAATAAGACACTGCATATTTCCGTGAAATGTCAAGACCATATCATTGCAAGCGTGTTGGTGGACAATGGGTCGTCTCTAAACGTCATGCCCAAGTCAACGCTTGGGAAGCTGTCTGTTGATGGAACCCACATAAGGCCTAGCACTATGGTGGTACGTGCATTTGATGGATCTTGGAGAGAAGTGATCGGGGAGATTGAATTGCCAATTCAAATCGGCCCTTGTGTCTTCGAAGTTGCTTTCCAGGTGACGGATATCATGCCAGCCTACAGTTGTCTTCTGGGTAGGCCCTGGATTCATTCTGCGGGAGCTGTGCCCTCCACGCTACACCAAAAAGTGAAGTTCATAATAGACAACAAACTGGTGATTATCTCAGGTGAGGAAGACTTGTTGGTGAGCAAACCATCATCAACTCCCTACATTGAAGCAGCGGAAGAAGCGCTTGAAACTTCTTTCCAGGCACTTGAGGTTGCTAATACAACTTTCGTGGGTGATGGGACTCCGATTGCAAAACCAAGCCTATCTAAGACAGCTATGATGACTGCCAAGATGATGATTCAAGGAGGATTGGTGGGGAAGTGTGGAAAGTTGTTGGAACTATCTGACAACAAGGACCGATTTGGGTTGGGATATCACCCCACAAAGGCTGACAAGAGGAGAATTGTAGAAGAGAAGAAAGAGAAGAGGCTCGCCAGGCTGGAGAATCGAGAGCCAAGTGCCAAGAGGGTCCCCATTTGTGATATCCGTGAAAGCTTCCGAAGTGCAGGACTTTTATACCCAGATCAGATAGCCGTTGCTGAAGATGGTTGTGCTGTTACTGACGATATCAATCTGGTTTATCCCTATTCCCCGCAAGAAGAGCTTGGCAATTGGGAGGTCGTCGAGTTTCCTGTGGTTTTTGTTTCATCTTCAAAGTAATTATGTAATGCAACTCCTATTGCTCTGCCCAAGGCTTTAGGATGATACATTGTTAAATGAGCACACATGTTTCCTTTCAGCATAGTTATTAATAAAGTGCATGCATTTTGAACTTTCTAGCTCATATTTCTTCCTTTACTAGCCATTCTTTTTTTCTTATTTATTGTCTATTCATTTCTTTTCCCTCTTGCAAATCTCAATCCGTGCAGATCAGAAAATGTTCTCCTAGAAAATGGCAATGCTAGCATCTCATCTTATAACTTTGAATCTCCCATTAATCACACTGATGAGGAAAGTGAGGAAGAGTGGGAGACTCCCCCTGAATTAATGAGGTTAATAGAACAAGAGGCCAAAATAATCCAACCCCATCAAGAAGCGACTGAAATAATCAATTTGGGAACTGAGGATAATAAGAAAGAAATAAAAATTGGCACTCTTATGAAAGAAAGTGAGCGAAACAAGTTGGTTAAACTCTTGTTCGACTATATTGATGTCTTCGCATGGACGTATCAGGACATGCCTGGACTCGACTCTAGCATAGTCGAACATAAGTTACCACTAAAGCCTGAGTGCCCGCCAGTTAAACAAAAGTTGAGAAGAATGAGGTCTGATTTGTCGTTGAAGATTAGAGAAGAGGTCAAGAAGTTGTTTGATGCCGGTTTTCTAGCAGTGGCTACATACCCTGAATGGGTTGCCAATATTGTCCCAGTTCCTAAGAAAGATGGAAGAGTTCGGATGTGCGTTGACTATAGGGATTTGAACAGAGCAAGCCCTAAAGACGACTTCCCTTTGCCTCACATTGATGTTCTTGTGGACAACACTGCTCAGAACTCATGCTTTTCTTTCATGGATGGTTACTCGGGGTATAACCAGATCAAAATGGCAGTTGAGGATATGGAAAAGACAACCCTCATCACACCGTGG
The DNA here is from genome assembly GCA_030159175.1 of Glycyrrhiza uralensis. Taxonomy (NCBI): domain Eukaryota; kingdom Viridiplantae; phylum Streptophyta; class Magnoliopsida; order Fabales; family Fabaceae; genus Glycyrrhiza; species Glycyrrhiza uralensis. Next base: position 28,950,103 of record BRZY01000003.1, read on the forward strand.
GGAACCTTTTGCTATAGGGTGATGTCTTTTGGATTGAAAAACGCTGGGGCAACGTACCAAAGGGCCATGGTAACTCTGTTTCATGACATGATGCGCAAAGAGATAGAGGTTTACGTGGATGACATAATTGCAAAATCAAGAACTGATGAAGATCACATAGTAAACTTGCAGAAATTGTTTGAACGCCTAAGGAAATTTAAGCTCAGGTTGAACCCCGCTAAATGCACCTTTGGGGTGAGATCAGGGAAGTTGTTGGGATTTATGGTGAGCCAAAAGGGAATAGAAGTTGATCCAGACAAGGTTCGAGCTATCATGGAAATGCCCGCTCCCAGCACCGAAAAAGAAGTTCGAGGTTTTTTTGGGAAGACTGAACTACATCGCTAGATTTATATCCCGATTAACTGAAACTTGTGAGCCGATCTTCAAATTGTTGTGCAAGGATCAGGCTGTTGAATGGAATGAAAATTGCCAAGAAGCTTTTGAAAAGATCAAGCAGTACCTACAGAATCCCCCGGTCTTGGTTCCCCCGGTGCCGGGACGGCCCCTCATTATGTACCTGACAGTGCTTGACGAATCAATGGGTTATGTGCTGGGCCAACATGATGAGTCTGGTAGGAAAGAGCATGCCATTTATTATTTGAGCAAGAAATTCACCAGAGAAAACCTGTTGTGCCTTGGCTTGGGCCGCTCGCCGATTGAGGCAATATATGTTGTGTCATACTACTTGGCTGGTTTCCAAAATGGACCCGATCAAGTATATTTTTGAAAAACCTGCCCTCACTGGAAGGATTGCTCGTTGGCAAGTGCTATTGTCAGAATATGAGATAGTGTATGTCACTCAGAAAGCGATCAAAGGCAGTGCTTTGGCTGACTATCTGGCTCATCAACCCATAGAAGATTATCAATCAATGAAAAATGATTTTCTTGATGAAGATATAATGGCTCTATTTGGAAAAGAAGGAGAATCCCCCGATGAAAAAAAATGGACCTTGCTGTTTGATGGAGCTTCCAATGCACTGGGGCATGGGATCAGAGTGCTATTGATTTCCCCGGAGTCTCAATATATCCCTATCACCGTAAGACTATGTTTTGATTGCACAAACAATATGGCAGAATATGAGGCTTGCGCAATGGGGTTCCAAGCTGCAATTGAATCAAAAGCCAAAATCCTGGAGGTGTATGGGGATTCAGCTCTAGTCATTCATCAGTTAAAAGGTGAATGGGAAACTCGAGATGCGAAATTAATCCCTTACCATGACTATATTAAGGGGTTAATGGAGCAATTTGAGCGGGTGACTCTCCATCACATTCCCCGCGAAGAGAATCAGTTAGCTGATGCACTGGCCACATTGTCATCCATGTTCAAAATAAGCCAAGAGAAAGACATGCCACTCATAAAAATACAAAGCCAAGAACAACCAGCATATTGTCAAGAAGTGGAAGAAGAATTGGATGGAAGACCCTGGTACCATGATATCAAATGTTTTATCCAAAGCCAAAAATATCCCCCAGGTGCTACTGAAAATGATAAAAGAACCCTGAGAAGGTTAGCAATGGGTTTCTTCTTGAATGGTGATGTGCTTTACAAAAGAAATTATGACATGGTGTTACTCAGATGTGTCGATGCCGCAGAAGCCGAAATGATCATGCAAGATATACATGAGGGTTCATTTGGGACCCATGTTGGGGGGCATGCAATGGCCACGAAAATTTTGAGGGCTGGTTATTATTGGTTAACAATGGAAACTGATTGCTTTAATCATGTCAAGAAATGCCATAAGTGTCAGATATATGCCGATAATATTCATGCACCATCAGCATCGCTGAATGTATTGACGGCGCCATGGCCTTTTTCTATGTGGGGAATGGATGTAATAGGGCCGATTGAACCCAAAGCTTCAAATGGACACCGATTCATCCTTGTTGCCATTGACTACTTCACAAAATGGGTTGAGGCGGCATCATATGCGCATGTTACCAGGAGTGTGGTAATCAAGTTCATCAAAAGAGAGTTAATTTGCCGTTATGGTTTGCCAGAAAGAATCATAACAGATAATACAACCAACCTGAACAACAAGATGATGAAGGAGTTATGTGAAAATTTCAAGATCCAACACCACAACTCGTCCCCGTACCGTCCAAAGATGAATGGTGCTGTCGAGGCGGCAAACAAGAATATCAAGAGGATAGTTCAGAAGATGGTGGTAACGTATAAAGATTGGCATGAAATGTTGCCTTTTGCCTTACATGGTTATCGCACTTCAGTTTGTACCTCAACAGGGGCAACCCAGTTTTCCTTGGTATATGGGATGGAAGCAGTCTTGCCTATTGAGGTAGAAATTCCTTCGTTAAGGGTGTTGATGGAAACAAAGCTAGAAGAGGCGGAATGGGTTCAGGCCTGACTCGATCAGCTTAATCTTATTGAGAGAAAGAGAATGAATGCCCTGTGCCATGGTCAACTGTACCAAAAAAGAATGATCTGCTTATGAGAAAAGGGTTTGACCTCGAGAATTTCAAGAAGGGGACCTTGTGCTTAAAAAGATCCTACCAATTCAAAAGGATCATCGTGGGAAATGGACTCCGAACTATGAAGGGCCATATGTTGTGAAGAAGGCTTTCTCTGGAGGAGCCTTGATCCTTACTAAAATGGATGGTGAAGATATCTCACTCCCAGTAAACTCTGATGCGGTCAAAAAGTATTACGCCTAAAACAATAAATAAAAACATGTAAAAAAGTTCGCTAGGTTGAAAACCTGAAAAGGCGGCCTAGGCAAAAGTTAGAGCGACTCGGTGAGTTGAAAACTCGAAAGAGCGACTCAGGCAAAAGTTAGGGTCAAAAAAAAAAAAGAGGCGAAACAAACAGATGTTCAATGCTGCAAGGCTGGGGCATGTGAGATATTCAGGGTGCACAAGGAATGAGCAGTTGACATTCTCCGAAGTTGGTTAATGGATTTTCAAAGTTATGGGCATGAGAAGCTAGCATCGTCTATTCTAAAGGACAATCCTTCAGCTCAAATTTTGTTTAATTTGTACCTTTGGACAAATTTTACATGCTTGCTTTCCCTTTGTATTTTCCCCATTTCACATGAATAAAATCTGCACTGCATCATATTTCCTGTCTATAAAATGTTCTTGTCTTGACCCTTTCTGCAGGTTCAAAGTGTTACTTTATGATAATCTATGCTGAAATTTGAAACTTGTCTTGACATATTAAAATGCATCATGACTATTGTGAAAGCTTCAAAAACCATAGGAAACGCGATCAGTCTCTGTGTTGCTTTGATCAAAAAAAAAAAAGAAAAAAAGAGAAAAAAAGAAAAACAAAGAAAGGAAGGGGAATAGAAGAACAAAAAAGCTAGCAGCGCAATCAACATTACAAGCAGGGCGAAACGGTTTAACAAAAGAGTCCCAGTTCCGTACATGGAGGTATAAGGGATTCGCAAAAATCGGTCAATAGCTTCGAAGGAGATTGGTTCGCCCGTGAGTATCGAGATGGCCCCGCCCGGCAAGGCAAGAAAGGGTTGAGGGATCAAGACGAAAAAGGAAAGAAAAGAAAAAGAAAAATGCGCAACTGCATATTGAGTCATTGGTCTCATTCATTGCATCATGCATCACTCTAGCTGCATCGCATACCAATCATTACTGCACTAGTTCATGCATCTCATGCCATTGCATTATACAAAAAAAAAAAAGGAATACAAAAAAAAAGAGAAAAAAAAGGAAGAGAAAAAAGAAAGAAAAAGAGGAAAAAAGAAATAAGAAAAAAAAAGAAAAAGAAGAGAGAAATTTTTGTCTTGTATTTCATTTCCTATCAAAGCCGGGCATCCGACCCGCATTTCTTTATTTTCCTGTCAAAGCCGGGCATCCGACCCGCACCCTTTATCTTTCTGTCAAAGTCGGGCAGCCGACCCGCACCCTTTTACTTTCCTGTCAAAGCCGGGCATCCGACCCGCACCCTTTATATTTCTGTCAAAGCCGGACATTCGACCCGCACCCTTTTAGTTTTCTGTCAAAGCCGGGCAGCCGACCTGCACCCTTTTACTTTTCTGTCAAAGCCGGGCAGCCGACCTGCACCCTTTTACTTTTCTGTCAAAGCCGGGCAGCCGACCCGCATCCTTTTACTTTCCTGTCAAAGCCGGGCACCCGACCCGCACCCTTTTACTTTTCTGTCAAAGCCGGGCAGCCAACCCGCACCCTTTTACTTTCCTGTCAAAGTCGGGCATCCGACTCGCACCCTTTATATTTCTGTCAAAGCCGGGCATCCGACCCGCACCCTTTTAGTTTTCTGTCAAAGCCGGGCATCCGACCCGCACCCTTTTAGTTTTTTGTCAAAGCCGGGCAATCGACCCGCACCCTTTTACTTTTCTGCCGAAGCCGGGCATCCGACCCGCACCTTTATCTTTACGCCAAAGCCGAGCGCCCGACCCGCACCCTTATTTTTCATCAAAGGCAAGCTTACAAAAAAAAACGAAGAAAAGAAAAGAAAAAAAATAAGAAGAAAAGAGAAATAAGAAAAAAGAAAAAAAGAAGAAAAGAAAAAAAAAAGAAAAAAGAAAAAAGGAATACTCTACTTTGTTTTTCAGCATTAATCGTCAGACAAAATTTTGGTCTCTTTTTCTTTACTTATTTCTTGCCATGATAATATGAAAACACTCGTTATTCATATTACTAAACAAAAAATAAATAAAGAGGGGCAGCTGTAGACACCAATTTTTGTCTTCCTTTTTTTTTATTTAATTGATCTAAAGGGGATCCAATTGTTAAGTCCATTAACATTTTTGTTTTCAATTCATTGGGCTTTTGATTGGTTGAGCCAATTGTAATTGGGCCTGTGTTGTTTTTGACGAGTCTAATCATCTAATTAGCAAAAGGGCTTTGTACCTTTTATTATTATTACAAGTCCAATACAAAAAATGCAAAAACAACAAAAAAGAGTAAAAAATTGAAAAAAGACAACAAGACATGAGTCAAGCCATGCAAGCTCTCCCTCCTTTCTCTGCTGCTTCTTTTTTCCATATTGCCCAAAAGACCCAAGCTGTTAACACAAGGGGAAGTGAAGGGTCACAAATCACAACAAAGGAGGAGAAGGACAAAAAAGGAAGAAACTGAGAATTGGATGGCAAGCAAAACAGTACACACACACACCTACACCATCGCACAACACACACAAAAAAGAAAAACAGTACACACACACACACACCATCAGCGCACACACACAAAAATAATAACACACACACACACACAGACCATTACACTACCACACCACACCACACTATGGTTTGCCCTACATTTGGTACCCCTCCCTTGTATATATACCCAATGGAATAGTGAAAAAACACACACAGAAAAAGAGAGAACAAGGAGAGGAAAAATAGTTTTGATTGGTGAACCAATTTTGTTCATCAATCACAGAGAGCACAATATAGAGCCCAGCAAGCATACACAGTGAAAAAATAGCAGTTGAGAGAAGAAGGAGATTACCCTCATATTGTAGGCCACTAGCAGGTAAGGAGATCTCTCCTTCTTATGCATCTTGCCTTGCTCCATTTCGTTTTTCTGTTCTAATCTCCCTGCAACTCCCAAATAAGCTAATATCAGATAACGCAACAAAAGTGGGCCAAAGCCCTAAGGTCACAAATCAGATTGTTGTAGAAAAAAAAAAGATAGGCCAAGGGTTTTCTGGGATTTTTCTGAGAAAGTTGATTTTAACCCTAATTTACGGGTTACGGTAAAACCAAAAAATTACCGTAATGCTTCTAAACTTCATTTTTATGAACCAAGACCTTTTTGGCACTTTAATTTCATGGCTTAGGATTTATTTTAAGATTGATGAGAGTTTTTACTTCAATAGGTTATTATTGGACAATTTTTACTATGAAATACAAAAGTTACCACACTTAATTACCTTGGAGACTTACCTTTTACCATGGTTAAGGTTAAAAAATATTTTTACCATGCTCCTTGGACAGCTGCACGCCCTGGACTGTGTAGAAGAGTGTAGAGACTTCAAAATATCCTTGACACATATTTTTGGACCAATAGGAAAAAAGCCTTGATTAATTAAACTATGACTCATTTTGTTGTTATGATTAACTTAGAAAAATCTTCACAAGATGCAAAAGGGAGAGAGCTGGCCGAGGGGGAGAGGAAAAAGAGGAGAACGTCTTGCTCCATTTTTCACTTTGTTCTCACATCATAACCCTTTTCCATACTTTTCTCTCAAATTTTGCACTCAAACTAATCAAGTTTTCCAAGGATTTTGCTCTTAATTTGGGATCATCAAGCTACTAGGATTTTTGGTAAGAACTCCATAGCTTAGGTTTTCATTTTCTTCCTCATGGTTTATGAGCTTAGGATAGTGTTTAGTTCATTCTTTATGTGCTAAAGATTATCCATGGAGAAGTAAATTTAATTGATATTTGGGGTATGTTATATTTGATTTGGAAGGAGGCAATCAAGAAGAGGAAAAGGAGGGCTTGGAGTTAGGAATTTTCTTATACTAGCAAAAGGAAAGAGGTAAGGGAAAACTCTCTCTAGCAAGTTATTATCATTCACATGTTTGATTGAAGTAATTTCCTAGAGGTTATCAAGTGATTTTTTTTATATCTTGATGTGATGCACTTTGGAATGGATTGGTTCCTTGTGAGTTGTTGGTGATGATTTTTCTATGTGATTAAGAATGTTTGATATGTTTATATGTGATTATGAATGTTTTATATATATATATATGTGTGTGTGTGTGTGTGTGTGTGTGTGTGTGTGTGTGGGCTTGAAGCTTAAATTTGTTCCAAAGATGGAGGTGAGTATTATTTCAAGTGAATGGATTATTGTTTTAATCTATGAATCATGTGAAATGGATGATTGTTCTTATAAGCTTGACATATATTAAAAATGGAGAGAGGATATGGTGTATGGTAAAATTGATATGGATGAGGGAGAAAGATTAACATGCATAAATAAGCCATGTTTTCAAGAAAACCCACTCCTTAAATGCCTACTTAGTTGTTTTCCTGAAAATCAATTTAATGGACCAAAGTTCATGAGGCTAAAAGCTGGTTTTGATGCTTAAAAATGATGGTGTGAAGATTGGATCATCATTAGTTAGTTAAGAAGTAGTTTGGTAGTTAGCTATGTGATATGATCCCTTATCCGTAGGCTGTTAAGCGGGTATTCAGGTAGTTAGTTATTTCTGGCTGTAACCGAATTGGGATAGAATTTGTTGGGATCATATATAAGGCTTAGCTAGGTCATCTTTGAGGACACGATGATGATGTATTAGATGAGAGAGTTTTCATTAATGACTTCTTAGAGAGTGCAAGTGAGGTTTTATTCCTAAAAGTCTTGTACTGTGTAATCTGTTCTTTTGTGATTAATGAGAGCTGCATCAATGTGGACGTAGGAGACAATTGCTCCGAACCACGATAATCTCTGTGTGTTCATCTTTCTTGATTGAGTATCTCTTAGTTCTATTTCGTTTTCTTCTCTGTTGTTGTCCTTGATCGATTCTGCGTCCAATACTTGTGTTCTTGATCGAGTCTGCGTCCAATACTGGTGTCTGTCTTGTGCGTCCAATATTAGTGTCAAACTTGTGCGTCCAATACATGAGTTAAACGCGTGCGTCCAATATCTGCGGTTGATGCGTGCGTCCGATGTTTTGGCGTCCAATGCTTGACTGATATTGTGCAAATCTGGTTTGATTCATAACAAGTGGCATCACGAGCCTGGTTCTTAGTTCGCTTCCGCAATGAGCTCTGCAAGGTTCGATATAGACAAGTTCACTGGTGATAATGACTTCAGTCTTTGGAGGATCAAGATGAATGCACTATTGGTTCATCAAGGTCTTGATGATGCATTGGGAGGGCCAGCCAAACTCCCAGCAACCCTGTCAGAAAAAGAGAAGAAAGATCTTCTCAGCAAAGCCCATAGCACCATTATACTATCCCTTGGTGATGAAGTTCTTAGAGAAGTTGCCTCAGAAACTACTGCTGCTGCTGTATGGCTAAAGCTGGAAAGTCTGTACATGACTAAATCGTTAACCAACAAGCTGTATCTGAAGAAGAAACTTCATCAACTGAAACTGGAGGAAGGAGGATCAATCAAGGAGCATGTTTCTTTATTCACAAAAGTCATTCTTGATTTAAAGAGCATTGATGTCAAGATTGATGAAGAAGATCAAGTTGTTATGCTGCTATGTTCTCTACCTCCCTCGTATGAAAATCTGGTTGACACTATGCTGTATGGAAGGGAAACTCTCACCTTTGAGGAAGTCAAGGCAACCTTGAATTCTCGAGAGATGAAGAAGAAGATTACAGACAACAAAGGTGAAGGAGGAGATGCTGAAGGGTTATTTGCTAGAGGAAGATCAGAAAAGAGGGAAAAGAATGGAAAAGAAAGAAACAGATCAAAGTCAAAGAACAAGTCAAAGAAATGCTATCATTGCCATAAAGAGGGTCACTTCAGGAAGAATTGCCCTGAGAGGAAGAAGAGCAATGGCAAGAACAAGGATTCTGATGATCTTGCTGTTGTGGCAGATGGATATGAGAGTTCAGATGTCTTATCAGTCACTGAAGAAGCCTGCAATGGTGAATGGATTCTGGATTCAGGGTGTTCATTCCACATGACCCCTAATTCGGAATGGTTTGAATCCTATAAGGCTACTGATGCTGGAAAAGTCCTGATGGGAAACAACAATGCCTGCAAAGTCATTGGTGTTGGAAATGTGAAGATCAAGATGAGCGATGGATCTGTCAGGGTCCTAACTGAAGTGAGACATGTTCCTGACCTTAAAAGGAACCTGATTTCACTTGGCATGCTTGACCAAGATGGTTGCTCATTCAGAAGTGAAGGAGGAGTTCTCAAGGTGGTAAAAGGGTCACTGATGATCATGAAAGGCATCAGGCAGAATGGTCTCTACAGGCTGCAAGGTAAAACAATCATAAACCCTGCTAGTTTAGTTACTTTTACTAATGTTTGCTCTATGAAGCTGTGGCATCACAGGCTGGCTCACATAAGTGAAAGGGGCTTGGAAGAACTGCATAAGCAAGAATTGATTGGGAATGGTAGCTTTGAGAAATTGGAATTCTGTGAACATTGCCTCTTTGGGAAACAGAAAAAGGTAAAGTTCCTCCATGGATCACATACAACTAAAGCCATAGTGGATTATGTGCATTCTGACATATGGGGACCAACTAGAGTTCCCTCACTAGGTGGAGCAAGGTACTTCATAACCTTCATTGATGATTGGTCAAGAAAGGTCTGGGTATATCTATTGAAGCACAAGAACCAAGCCTTCAAGTGTTTCAAGCAGTGGAAAGCCCTGGTTGACAATCAGACAGGGAGGAAGGTTAAAGTCCTCAGAACTGACAATGGACTAGAATACTTGAGTGAAGAATTCAATGTTTTTTGCAAGGACCATGGGATAGCCAGGCATAAAACAGTCAGGCTAACCCCACAGCAAAATGGTCTTGCTGAAAGGATGAATAGAACCATCCTGGAAAGGGTAAGATGTATGCTATCAAATGCCAACCTCAGCAAGAGTTTTTGGGGGGAAGCAGTACACACAACCTGCTATCTAATCAACAGGTCACCCTCAACAGCTATTGGGTTCAAAACTCCAGAAGAAAAATGGTCAGGCAAGGCACCTAGTTATAGTCATCTCAGGATCTTTGGTTGTCCAGCCTACATACATGTCAATGAAGGGAAACTCGAACCCAGATCAAGGAAAGGTATTTTCCTAGGCTATCCTGAAGGAGTTAAGGGTTATAAAGTCTGGTTAACAGGTTCAGGAGGAGGAGGAAAAGCTGTGATCAGTAGGGATGTGGTATTCCAGGAGGATTGCATGATAAAAGGTGCTGAAAGCCAACCTGATACTTCTCAGACGCATGAACTGCCTGAAAGGGGAATTCAGCTGGAGGTGGAGAAGGTCACAATTGATAGGCCAGATGAGGAAGAACAATCAGATCCTCAACCATTCCAAGATGAAGGACCAAGCTCTTCCTATAACCTTGTAAGGGATAGGGAGAAAAGGCAGATAAGAGCACCACAGAGATTTGGCTATGCGGATCTCATAGCATATGCTTTGAATGTGGAGCTGGAAGACCAAGGCACTGAACCTAGAAGCTACAAGGAAGCAATCAATGATGATGACAGTGAAAAATGGCAAGCTGCAATGCTGGAAGAAATTGATTCCTTAAAGAAAAACAACACATGGGAGCTTGTGGAAAAGCCTGACAGACAGAGAATTGTTGGATGCAAATGGATCTATAAGAGGAAGCCTGAGGTCCCTGGTGTTGAGAAGGCCATATTTAAAGCTAGACTTGTGGCAAAGGGGTTCACTCAAAGAGAAGGAATAGATTTCAATGAAATCTTTTCCCCAATGGTAAAACATACTAGTATAAGAGTTATTTTATCACTTGTTGCTACTAATGATTTTGAACTTGAGCAGATGGATGTTAAAATAGCTTTTTTACATGGCCAACTAGAAGAAAAGATATATATGAACCAGCCTGAAGGATTTGAGCAGGAAGGAAAGGAACATCTAGTGTGCCTGCTGAAGAAATCATTGTATGGTCTCAAACAGTCACCAAGGCAATGGTACAAAAGGTTTGATTCTTTCATAGTCTCAAATGGTTTTAATAGAAGCTCTTATGATAGTTGTGTTTACTTTAAGAGAGCTAAATCTGGTTGTTTTATATATCTGTTACTATATGTTGATGATATGCTCATTGCTAGTGCTAACCTAAATGAAATTAACAAGCTTAAAGAACTGTTAAGTTCAGAATTTGAAATGAAGGATCTAGGACCTGCAAGGAGGATCCTAGGGATGGAGATTGAAAGGAAGAGATCAGAAGGATTGCTTCTTCTTCATCAGACCAGCTATGTGGAAAAGATGTTGAAGAGGTTCAACATGCAAGAGGCCAAACCAGTTTCCACTCCCATAGCTGGACATTTCAAATTGTCCACTGATCAGTCACCTAAAACTGAAGATGAGCTTGATCAGATGAGGAATATTCCTTACTCCAATGCAACTGGGAGCTTAATGTATGCCATGGTGTGCTCCAGGCCTGATCTTGCATATGCTGCCAGCATGGTCAGCAGATTCATGGGCAATCCAGGCAAGGAACACTGGTTGGCAGTAAAATGGATTTTCAGATACCTCAAAGGCTCCAAATCAGTTGGATTAATTTTTGGAAAGGGAAGACATGAGGGCAGTGAAGTGGAAGGGTTTGTGGATGCAGATTTTGCAGGAGACATTGACAAAAGAAGGTCTATAACTGGCTACATATTCACTCTATATGGTAATGTTGTTAGCTGGAAGGCCAATCTGCAGTCAATTGTGGCATTGTCAACAACAGAATCCGAATACATTGCTCTGACAGAAGCTATTAAAGAAGGTATATGGCTGAAAGGTTTCATTAGTGAATTAGCAGGAAAGGAGATGCACACAACAGTTTGGTGTGACAGTCAAAGTGCAGTTTGTCTTTCAAAGAATCAAGTTCATCATGAAAGGACAAAGCACATTGACGTTAGGATGCATTTCATCAGAGATATAATAGCTCAAGGTGTGGTTGAGGTTAAGAAGGTAGCTGGAGAAGATAATCCAGCTGATATGCTAACTAAAGTGGTTCCAAACTCCAAGTTCACCCACTGTCTCAGCTTGGTGAATGTTGGAGCTTGCAACATGTGAGGTCTCAGCTCGAGACAGAATGACTTCCTAGCTATGGTTCCTGGAATGAAGATCCAAGGTGGAGAATTGTGAAGATTGGATCATCATTAGTTAGTTAAGAAGTAGTTTGGTAGTTAGCTATGTGATATGATCCCTTATCCGTCGGCTGTTAAGCGGGTATTCGGGTAGTTAGTTATTTCTGGTTGTAACCGAATTGGGATAGGATTTGTTGGGATCATATATAAGGCTTAGCTAGGTCATCTTTGGGGACACGATGATGATGTATTAGATGAGAGAGTTTTCATTAATGACTTCTTAGAGAGTGCAAGTGAGGTTTTATTCCTAAAAGTCTTGTACTGTGTAATATGTTCTTTTGTGATTAATGAGAGCTGCATCAGTGTGGACGTAGGAGACAATTGCTCCGAACCACGATAATCTCTGTGTGTTCATCTTTCTTGATTGAGTATCTCTTAGTTCTATTTCGTTTTCTTCTCTGCTGTTGTCCTTGATCGATTCTGCGTCCAATACTTGTGTTCTTGATCGAGTCTACGTCCAATACTGGTGTCTGTCTTGTGCGTCCAATATTAGTGTCAAACTTGTGCGTCCAATACATGAGTTAAACGTGTGCGTCCAATATCTGCGGTTGATGCGTGCGTCCGATGTTTTGGCGTCCAGTGCTTGACTGATATTGTGCAAATCTGGATTGATTCATAACAGATGGAAAGGGATTAAATAATAAAACCCAAAAAGAAAATTGAATTTTCGGATTTCTGTATGTTTTCCAGAACTGTTCACGCCCTGGATATGAGAGTTTTCACAGGTGTGAACTCCTCTCCCCTGAAACTGTTGTACTCGAGAATTTAGGGGTCAAAATGTAATTTTTGAAAAGTTTGGGGCAAAAGTGTAATTTTGAAAGTTCTGAAAATAGAAAGTGAAGTTGTGATTTTCGAAAATATAGGGGCTAAATATGTAAAAGGAATATTTTTGGGCCAAAAGTGTAATTTTTAGAAGTTTTGAGGCAGAAATAAAAATATGGATATTTTGGGGTTAGAAACGTAATTATAAAAAGTTTTTCTTAAAAAGGATTTTTCCTAAGTGATTTATGAAAGTAAAAGAAGATATAATGTAAGTCTAGGATTTCAAGAGTAATTAACCTAGCACTTAAAAGAACGTTTTATAATAAAGCATCAACGAAGAGAAATAATGTGTTTAAGGAGGCTGAGTAATGGATGATGAGAAATGATTGTGGGACTAAGTGGCAAGAAGGGGAGATGAATAAATACAGTGGAATGTAAATGTTGTGTGATTTGAGAAAATGCTTTGTGATGTAAAAAGTGCTATGTGATATAAATATTTTGTGCTATGTGAGAGACTGTGTGCCATAGGCCATGTGTTATTTAAACGTTGTATGCTGTGTGAAAAGGGTTGTGTGCCAAGAGCTGTGTGCTTTGGAAATGTTAAATGACATTTCGTGCTGTGTGAAAAAGGCTGTGTGTCAAATGCTGTGTGAGAAGAGTTGTGTGCTCTTGGAAATGCCAAGTGACATTTCGTGCTGTGTGAGGGGAGCTATGTGCTCTCGGAAATGCTAAGTGACATTTCGTGCTATGTGAAAAAGGAATCTCCATGGAGTGCGGGCTAAATGCTCGTGACTGAGTGTTGAATAAATGAGGAGTTTGGGAAAAGGAATCTCCATGGAGTGCGGGCTACGTGCTCGTGACTGTGTGTCGAATCTGTTATCAAGAAATGGCCAATAGAAGTGTTTTGTGCGGATATATATATATATTGAATTCTTATGATATGTTTCTGTGTGAAATGGTGTTACTTCTGTGTGAAGTTATCAAGGTGTGTCTATGTGACTTATATGGATTACGTTACGTTATGCATGTGTGAGTGATTTCTGCTATAAATGGTCATGATATGATTTTGCATGAATTTCTATGATGTGTTACTTGTATGATTATGGTGATAACTGCAAAAGAGATTTTGACCATTGTCTATATGTTTTGTGCTCTTTAGAACATGATTCATATAGATAAACCACTAGCTGGGTAGACCTGTCAGGACTCGAGGATTGAGACGTTCTCTGAAGATGAGTTAATCTAGTGGAAGGACGTACGAGTCCTTGTTCCGAGTTAGAGCTTTCTTGTTAGAGCTTCTTACAGAAGTTTTTAGTGCTTGACAAGCATAGGGAGTCTGTACTTATTTGAGAAAAGGTTTCTTGTATATGATACACTCTATTATTAATAAGAGAAAATTTTTATTTCCTATGCTGTTTTCTATTTGTTATTCATTCATGAGAAGAATCTCTAATAGAGAGAAGAACGAATGATTGGTTGGTGTCTGTTCACATATGTATTTCTTAAAAAAAAATTGGCAATGAAAATCCATTTGTGAAAATTAAATAAGTTTGTCAGTATTTTTCCAAAAGAAAGCCAAGCTTAATGAAATTTATTTTCCGCATTTGGGTTGGTTACTTAAGTGTAATGCCCTCTGGGAAAGAGGGTGTTACAGAAATTACAAGAGACTTGACTCCCTATTTATACTAGGCCATTATACTATTGTTAAACTGGAAACAAATAAGATACAATGCAAAAACAAAGATTTTCAATAAAAGAGGGAAGGTGAATTAATCCTAAAACTTAAAGTCAAGATTAGTGGCTAGCTAGTTTGGTGGTGGTTAGATTATGGCTATCCCTCATGGAAATCTTGTATCATCTTCCCCGGGTTGGACAGAACTTGCCCTCGAGTTAAATTTTGGTTCGTCATCTAGGTATGGCAAAAGATCAACGACATTAAATGTTGCAGAGACATCATAGCTTCTTGGCAATTCTACCTTGTAAGCATTGTCGGCGATTTTCTGCACTATTTTGAATGGGCCACACTATAACATCTGTAAATACACTATTGTCGGTGATTTTGAATGCACTATTTTGGAAATCGTTCTTTCAGTAAATGTATCCACACTATAACATCTGTTTCTATGATTTACTGTTATTATTTCGTCTTATATGAATTTTTGTGAGATATTTGTTTTGGATATTGTTAAAACCTAACCATGGGCTCCAAAACCACTTCCTTGGCTGCCTCCTTGCCTATAAATAGAGGGGAGGTTCTTCACTAGATTCTCATTCCAATTATTGATGCATTTCAAGAGTTCTCTCTTCTCCCTCTTCATAGTTTTCTTAGTTTTTTTTGTCAAAGTTCTTGAGTTTTGAAGCTTTGATCTGTAAAATATCCCTTTTCTTCAAGTTTGGAGGTAAGGGAAAAATTCTTGAGAATTTTGAAGAGATTATCCACTTTTGTAGTTTTAGGTGTTATTGCTTTATTAATTGTTTTATAGATTTTATTTAATTATAATAAGGTTATAATGGCAAGATTGGTATGTCTTATAACTATTTTATGGCTTTTTAATTATGTGTTTTTATAATAAGGTTATAATGGTAAGATTGGTATATGCCTTATAATCATTTATTTACGCTTTATACTTGTTTTATGACTTTAATTTAATTGCTTTGAGCTTTAAAATTTGTAGTGTTATAATGCCTAAATTGTGAAAACCATGATATTATCTACCATTGATATACAGGGTGATAGTTAAGATGAGTGGTTTATTAGTGTGGTTTTGTCTGGAAAAGACAAAGGTCATTGAAGGGGCATTAACTCACCTTCTCTTTCCTGGGAACCATACTTATACGCTATTTAAAGATCTTAACCTAGGGACTCTGTATATACGTGGCTAAGATAAATTGAAAAAAGATAGTGAAATGGTAAAAGATTCTCAGTGAATTCTATTGTTATATTATCCGTTGGAAAGTTAGTGTAACGATAAAGGATTCCTGGTGAACTCTACTGTTATCTTATCTGGTGAAAAATTAGTGAGGTGACATGAGGTTCTATGTTTATCTAAGTTAAGGGATTTTCGTGTTTTAAATTGAGAAGTGTGATTTTGTTCTTATCTGATTTTGGTGTGATCTGAGTTATGTAATTCGATGTTCCTATCTAAGAGTTGTGATTCTGTGATAATTTGTGATTCTATGCTTTATTTGAAATATGTGATTTTGTGTTTTAGTGAGAGTACGTGATTTGATATTCTTATCTGAGAAATGTGATTATGTGTTTACTTGTGATCCGGTGTTCATTTGATATAATATGATTCCGAGTTTTAACTAAGTGTTCATATTGTATGGAATTCATTGGACTGAGTGTCCATTATTGTGAAAGAGTTTTGGACTGTGTGCCCGAGGTTGTATGATGAAAGAGATATGCTCGGTGAAAAGCGATGTTTCTATATGCTTGATAAAAGCGATGTTCCCATATGCTTAGTACTAATGTGATATTCCCATATGCTTTGTTGAAAGCGATGTTCCTACTCGACGTTCCTACACAATGTTCTCATGCTTCGTTTAAAGCGATGTTTGCAACACTCTTTCTCCAAAAAGGATATTACACCATAGTAACCAAGATTTTCGTAATAAGTTTCTAAGTAACTTTGATTTAAAACAAGTTTAGTTCCCAAAAATGCGGATAAAATTTTTGCCTTTTTAAAAGATGAGAAGAATGTGGAGTCCATTCTTTCCTTTTCTATCACGTGGTGAAATAAGAACAGTATTAGTAGAAACACTGAAATAAAAACAACCTCCTCAAGTATATATATATATACAAAGAGCTTGCATCAGTACAAGCAAGGAGTTTTAAAACTACTATACATCAAAAAGCAGTAAAAACTCTAAAACAAACTAAAAAGAAAATGACTTAAATAAAAAGACTGAAATGAAAAGCTACTAAGTAATATAAAAGCCGGGTTCAATCTCTAATAGCTACCCGGATCATAGTAAGATATAGGCGGTGCGTCAATGGTTGGAACATCTCTCCCTCTGGCCTCGACCCTTGCCTGTTGGACCCTCGCCCTGATCCAACTCATAGATACTGTGTAATCATAGATCCTACGCACTGTATATAAGTCGGGTCCATCGACCCTGTGCTCAGTAATAAGTACATGTCCATCAAAAGTAGCCCAATGCGTATAAGGATCTATCCTCCACCCTCTCCCGTCTGTCTCCAGGGGTCGGACGCTAAAACGCCGTCCCAGACTCGAGTCCCTCCGTGTGTCGGTCATCTACTCAACCACATATGAAAAACATGGAAAGTAGGCAAGGTGAAAAACTTACTCAAGTTAAGAATGTTAGTTTCAAAGAGTATATATATAATAATTATACAATATATTTTCAGAGTCTTACCACCCAAATCACATTTAGGAATAAAACACTGTAAAACCAAGAAACGGTCAAGAATAGATCACCAATCACAGAAGTAATGTCAATCACAGGTAAAGCCTCAATCACAGATAAATTATCAATCACATCCATATCACCAATCACAAATATAATTATGCATGACACTTCAATCTCTCTGATAATACACCGGTGTGCTGCTCCAATGAGACTTTTCCCACCAAACTCCAGTGAGCAATAGGCCTGTGACAAGTCTTAACAGAACAACCAGGTAATTAAAGAAAAATCATGATTTAACCATGATTTAATTAAAGAAAAACCAAAATTAATTATTTAAAATCCCATTGGCCAACACCTATGACTCATACTCATCAAGGACCACTTGGACTTCCCACTTGCATGAATGAGGCAGCCAGAATTAGGGCTGGGAGGGGAGGATGTGATTTTCCAAAAATACCCCTAGGGTTTGGATGAAAACAAGGGTATTTTGGTCTTTTTTCTTTCACCCTTTGTTCTACATCTGCATTATATACCTATCAATTGAAGGGGTTAAGTCAAGTGGACTATGTGGGCGAATGCCATATACCACCTCAAATGGGCATTTTCCAGTAGCTTGAACAATTCAAATTCAACTTGTGCAAGAACAAGATCCCACTGCTTTAAATTTGTACTGACAAAGCTCTGAAGTAGATTCCCCAAAATCACGTTAACTGCTTCGGTTTGTCCATCTGTCTGAGGATGATTGACACTACTGAATTGAAACTTAGTACCCATCTTCTGCCAAAGGGTTCTCTAGAAGTGGCTTAAGAACTTAACATCTCAATCAGAAGTGATGGTTTTGGGAATTCTATGAAGACGAACAATTTCTTTGAAATACAGGTTGGCAACTTGAACAACATCATTGGTCTTCTGGCATGGATTTAAGTGTGCCATATTTGAAAACCTGTCCACAACTACCATTATAGAATCCTTCTGTCATTGAGTTTGAGGTAGTCCAAGGACAAAGTCCATACTAACATCTTCCCAAAGTGCTTCTGGAATGGGAAGTGGTATATGTAACCCTATGTTTTCGATTTTGGTTTTGGCCAGTGGTAGATTCTGTATCGCTGAATGTGTATATTAATATCTCTTTCAAGCCTCGGCCAATAAAAACTTTCTTTTACTAAAGCCGCAGTTTTATCTCATCTAAAATGTTATGCTAATCCTCCATCGTGGGTTTCCCAGATAATGGCTTCTCTTAGTGAGCATTGAGGAATGCACAAAGCTTTCCCTTTGAACAAAAATCCTTCATGCCTATAGTAGTCTTGGGAGGATTGTGATTCAGTGAGATTCTAAGACTTTTGAAAATCAGGATCATCTTGGTATAGCTCCTTGGTAGTCTTAAAGCTAACTACCTTCATTTGGAGAGTAGATGCAACATTCTCCAAAAAGGATATTACACCATAGTAACCAAAAGTTTCTCAAGATTTAGTAAATATTTGATAAAAGTTTTTGTAAGTAATTCTCGAAAATGCAGATAAATTTTTTTTCTCTAAAGTGATTGGTAAGTATAAAGAAATACCTCTGGGTTTGACAAAAGTACTTCATCATATAAATAATAACCATGCTATTTTACAAGGGTTTGCATCAGTACAAACCTAAGTATAGATTTTTCAAAAGGAATAAAACTAAAAATACTAATAAACCAAAAATTACAAAAGTGTTTAAAGAAAAATATATTGCTACTACGTAGGTGTGAGTCAAACCAACCTTAGACTAACCACCTATCTTAAGCATCTTAAGACGAAGATATAACGGTAGCAGCAGCCTTCTAACTCTAACCCTATAAACCTTCTTCTAAGCAGTCTTTTTCCGCTTCTCCCTCTTCTTTGCGCTTCCATTATTCGTTCGGATAGTATCTTTCATCTGCTTCAAGGGTAGCTTAACGTCTAAGACTAATCGGATTTCTACTCTCCAGTTTGGTTTGTCCACTCTTCCAGCAGTAGTAAGTACATAACCAGAATATGTACCCCATTGTGTACTTGGGTTTATCTTCCACCCCGACTTCCCAATCTCAAGGGGTTGAATTCTAAGATGTCAGATCGAAATTAACCCAGTCCTCGGGTAAACCATCTACTCAGTCATGTAGCAACACAACAGAGCAGGCAGGGTGAGACTCTAAGCAAGGTAATAAGAAAAGTAGGAGTACACCCAACACATAGAGAACACTCATCGAACAATTTACACACCGAGTAATCAATCAGAACAATCAAGACTTATAAACAGATCTCATTTAAGTATAACTTACCTTTGTGTTGCAATCCCATACTTGTTCACAAAATTACAATCTCTTTCACCAACAAATATATATGCATGACACTTCAATACCTCTCTAATCACACTGGTGTATTGCTCCAAGGAGACTTATCCAACCTCACATCATAGAGCGATTGGCTGCAGCAAACTTAACAATACGAACAGGGAATCCCTCTAGACCCCTGAGAATACTTCGGAATACTGCATTTAAAACTTAATACCATATCATAAATAGATGTGCCAGTCAGATTTATCCAAGCCGGGTATACGACTCGTCTCGGCTCAGGGGGATTCACCGACAAGGCCAATGAGACTTTCGAAACCTGGATAATCCCAGTAGACAATTGTAGTCCAACAGAACCTATTTTCAACCCCGTCTCGTAGGTTGTATGCTCATCATCTATAATGCAAATGATCGTCTAGATTTGCAAACCATTTTCTCTTGAAATCTCTTTCTCTGTAAAACTTTCTCTGTTTTACTGTAGCTTCTCTTCAATACCATTGTATAGATTCATTACTTACTCATTGTAAATTAGGTTATTATCTTGTTTCAAGAAGACCAAAATGGGAGATAGCCACCTAGGATTGATCAAGAAAGAAGAGATTAACAGTATTTAAACTTACGTCCACTTTTTGATTAATAACTTTCTGCTTTCAGGTTTTAGATAATACTTTTGGAAATGGAATAATTACACGGCGGCTGAGTCGACTGCGGTAATCAGTGTCCCGCTTTCTTGAAAATTTAATATAGACTTAATGATCAAATTTAAGCTAATTAGTCACGGCTTAGGTTTATTTTTGAAGATGAAAAGATTACACGACGACAGAGCCATCTTTGGTAATCAGTGTCCCACTGTAAAATCGATCCTATGCACTAAGTGAACGTAAACAATTTATTTCTCTACTGAAATACTTAGGCACTATTGATCTTCCAGGAAAAAGACCCGTTGAAAGCCTATCTCACTAATTTCCACTGCCATAGACATTGGAAATTAAACTGAGTTATGTGCATACATATACAGATTGGATACCCATTCGATATTTCCCACTAATAATGTAATGATAGAATTCACCGAGAATCCATTACTGTTAAACTTTATTCCCACAGATGCTATAACAGTAGAATTCACCGGGAATCCATTACTGTTATAGTCTTTTATCCAATCCAATCTATTTATATATACGGTATTAAGAAATTACTTCTTTTCCAGTTTTATCTTGTCACATATATACCGGGTGTCTAGTGTTAAAGCTATAACATAGTCATAAAGCATGTAAAAGTCATAAACACATAAACAAGCAATTCAAACACAAATAAGAATCAAACACTCATACTTCACAAATTACTTTGCAAGAAAACCCCTTACCTTGGCCTTAAGATGATGAAGAACAAGCAAGAACACCAAGAACACAATAGTAAGAAATCTAGGAGAAAAGAGAGAAAAGTGGGATCTAGTGTTTGTCTTCAATGCTTCCTTTGATTGTGTCAGAAATTTATGAAGCCAAGGAGTTCTATTTATAGCGAGGGGGCGGCCAAGAGCTAGGGAGAAGGAGGGAATTAAGAAAGTTGGTGATGTAGCCATGGCTCTTAAAATCCATAATTATTAATTAGGTTTAATCAATCTTTTTCCTAATTGGTTTAGAGCTCTTCACAAGGATTGATGACAAGGTAGGAAATCTGATCCAAGGCCTCAAATGAGCTCTTGATGTCGACCAAATGAGGGAGAAAGAGGGCCATTGGATTGCTTGGACCAAAGTCTAGGGTTTAGGTAGTTTTAAGTGGAAACCAAGGGTAAAATGGTCTTTTTACTTGCACACCTTGCTATTCAAGGTAATCATGATGTTCCCCACTCTTACATACTTCTTGGAATTGTATTTGAACCCCTCAAAGTTCCTAAGTTCCTATATTATAACCACTATACCTCTATTCGTCCCGATTCGGCTTATTCCGCAATTAAGAGTCAGAATGATCTTTTTACTAATCTAATACTCAAAAATAATTTAAAATAGTAATAATCAATGAGGAATCTTGAAAATAACACATAAAAAGTCTTATGGAAGAGTTTTGAAAATTTTATGGTAAGGGTAAGCTTTACAGTTTATAAAAACAACGGAAAACGAATGCGCCGTAAGTGTAAAATAGCACTTTTTCAGAAAATTACAGAAAAATCCCAGAAAATTTACAAATTGAATTTAAACACTAATGGTCTCTCTTAAATTTTGATTTTGAGCCCTCATTGTGCGACATAAATCGATTTTGGACAAAAAATCTCTGCTTTCCTTATTTTATAAGCGTCGAAAAAATAGCGTTTTGATATATTTTTTAGAAAATTATGAAATAATTTCCAAAAATCCTAAAAAATATAAAAACATGATTCAGCTACTCAAAATCCTTTTGTGACCTCAATTTGATCTCTGAATCAGTGTTTTACGCTTTCCGCAAATAACAGGGTCAAAGCGATAATTTTTAAAGTTTTCTAAAAATTCTAAGAAAATTTCAGAAAATAAAAAATATTAAAAGAACCAACTTTTGTGAAGAAAGTTTGTTTGAAAAAGTTGGGTGAACCTACTTGTATTATTAAAACCCTTTTCCGTTAATAACGGTAAATATGGATGTCAAACAGTAAGGAAAAAGTTATTGTTTTAATAAAATAATTTCATAAGTGTTTTATACTTATTATTTTATGACCAAAATAATTTTCTTAGTACTTAGATCACAGTATATCATATAAAAAAAATTCTAATTAACAGCCTAAAAATATGGATGTTACAGTAGACAATAGTGTGTGACATCTACTGAGAGCATCTACAATAGTATTTTGAACTTTTGCCTTATGTTTAAGTAAGAATGGATAAGGCTATAGGAACTCACTCCAAGCGGCATGTATGTGATTGATCTTCTACTAAGAATTCAAATGCTTAAGGGCTTTGTGAACAGAATAGAGAATAAATTCTTTATTCAACAGATAATGACTCCAATGTTGCAGGGCATGAACAATGGCATAACTCCTTGTCATAAGTAGAGTACTTAAGTTTACCATTGTTGAGCTTTTAACTGAAGAAGGCTGTAGGGTGGCCTTCTTGGCTTAAGACAGCACCATTTCCAGTGTTGGAAGCATCACAGCCGACTTCGAACACTTGGTCAAAGTTCGAAAGGGCTAGCACAGGCGCCCAGTCAAACATTTATTCAACTCCTCAAGACTTTTTTATGCTTGCTCAATCCATTGGAACTTGTCTCCGTTTATGCAATCTGTTAGTGGGGCAGCAACATAGCTAAAGATTTTGATGAACTTTTTGTAAAATGAAGCTAATGCATGGATTCTCCTCACATCATGGATTGACTTTGGGATTGGCCAGCTGTTGATGGCTTCGACCTTGCTTGGGTCAACTCGAGTGCCTTCAGTAGTGATGATGTAACCCCGAAAAGTCACTTCATTGGTTAAGAGAGAATATTTCTGCAGATTGGCATAGAGCTTTTGTTCACGTAGCATCGGTAGCACTTGCTGAAGGTGCTCTAAGTGCTCCTTTTTGCCTTTGTTGTAGATCAAAATATCGTCAAAGTAGACGACGACAAATTTGCCAATGAATGGTCGAAGTACTTGATTCGTCATGTGCATGACTGTACTTGGGGCATTGGATAAACCAAAGGGCATCACATCCATTCATATAGCCCATCTCTAGTTTTAGTCTTCTATTCATCTCCTAGCTTGATCCAAATTTGATGGTATCAGCTATGAAGATCAATCTTGGAAAAGATAACGGCACCATGCAATTGATCAAGCAGATCATCAAGTCTTGGTATCAAAAATCGATATTTGATGGTAATCTTGTTAACACTCAGCTATCGACACATATTCTCCAACTACCATCCTTCTTGGACACTAAAAGTGTAGGAACAACACAAGGCCTATTGCTTTCTCGTATCAAACCTTTCTTCAGAAGATCCTCAACTTGACATTGGATTTCAGTATGCTCCTAAGGACTCATTCTGTAAGTTGGTCTGTTGGGGGTGACTGCTCCAGGAATAAAGTCAATGGCATGTTGAATGTCTCGCATTGGTGGCAGTCTATATGGAATTTCTTTAGGAACAACATTCGGGAATTCAGCGAGCATGTGTTCAATTTCTACCGGAAGAACAATTTCTCCATTTGATTTAAATAGTAGAACAAATCTCATGTTCTGGGCTTCCTCCACTGTTACCTTGAATTATTCTTTTGTCACCAAGGTTACCAATGGTCTGGCATCCTTCTTGCTTTCACTAAGTTCACTTGGTGGTAAAGGATTTAACTCGACTTTTACTCCATCCTTGACGAAGGAGTAGGTGTTGGTATAACCGTCATATAAAGTACAATGATCGTATTGCCAAGGTCTTCCAAGGAAAAGATGACATACATCCATGGGAAGAAGATCACACCATACTTGATCTTGGTATTTTTGACCAATGGAAAATGTCACATGTAACATCTTAAAATTTCACTGTACAATACAGAGTATTAATTTTAGAAGATTAGAATCATCCTTAAAGATTTTCAGATAAAGTATAACGGTTTAGAGCTAACATAGAAGTCAAATGGTACTTTACAAATATTTTTTTAACTGTTAGAATAAGTTGATAATGAATAAGGAAAATTCATATTTGATTCCCAAAAGGTATTAGAGGATATAAAATAGTAACTTGATGTTCTATGAAGATTTTAGAAATTAAGTTTTGAATTTTAGAGAAAGATATAAAGAAAATTACAATTTTGGTCCCTCTACGAGAAACTACAGAATCTATTAGTTAAGAAATGAATAAATATTGAAGATAGAGAAATAGCTAAGATAGAGGCTCTAGGATCTAGTATACTTAAGATAGTATTGAAAATAATAAGTTTTGTTTGGTATTATAGTTTAAAACGGTAAGATAGTTAAGTCTTATATAGACTTTTGTTTTTTATTTTTCGTCTATTATCTATTTTATATGAAATTGTGTGATCTAAGTGTTAAGTAAATTATGTTAATCTTATAATTAAGGTTTTAAAATACTTATCAAATTATTTCATTGAAACAGACATTTTTCCTTTGACGTTTGGGTTTTTTCAGACAACCGTATTTACCGTAATTAACAGATTCAGTTTTAAATAGAAAAACATATATCAAGCCAACCCAAAAATTATTTTTCTTCACAAAATTTGTTTCTTTTAATATCTTTGAATTTCTAAAATTTTTAGAAAACTTTCAAAAATTACCAAAATATACAGATAATTGGTATGCATCGCGTACAGGTCTTGTTATACAGTATATAAATTTCGTGAAAAAAGTCCAAACAATTTTTATTTTATTTTCTATTCTTTTTTTTGTGATTTTTAAAAATGTTTCTAGACAATATTATTTTTCAACTGTTTTGACATTTTTATGAGTTATATCAGCCGTATAGAAGCAAATAGAGAACTAACGGGTTTGAAAGAGGAACTTAGAATTTTTAAGGGACTTAAAAGCAAATTTATGAAGTCCAAATGGTGGTGTTGACCCAACCATTGACCATAATCAGTAGGGGTATGTGCAGTTACTATTTTACCCTTGATTTTACATCAAAACTACTAAAACATAAAGTTTTTAACCATGAAATCCAATTGCTCTCCCTCTCCCTTCTCTTGGTCGACATCCACCTTCAACTTAGACCCTTGGATGTGCTTTTTCTATGAGAGTCATGAGGCCTAGTCATATGCTTAAGCCAATTGGAAAAATGATGGATTTAATTAAAAGGGATTTATGACATTAGCTAATAAAGTAAGATGGCAACACAAATTTTTAATCCCTTCTTCCTCCTCACTTGGCCGCCCCCTCTCCCTATGAATACCCATCTTGGCTTCATAAATTTTCCTACCCCAAAATCCTTGTGTTGACAAGCCAAAATTTCTCTCTTTTTCTCTTTGAAGTTCTTAGTTTCTTGGTTGGTATTCTTAGTTTTTCAAGCCTTGTTCTTCCAAGATTTTGTGGCAAAGGTAAGGGAAACCTCTTGCAAATTAATTTGAGAAGCATGAATTTGATTCTTGATTTTGATTGACTTGTGTATTTTGTGTGTTATAGCTTTTATTTATTTATTTATGCTTTATAATTGTTTTATGGCTTAAATTTAATTGTTTTGTGCTATTTATTAATTGTAGTGTCATAATGCCCAAATTTCTCTTAAATTTCAAGGAAATAAGGTGGTGATGGCAAAATTAATTTTGAGCTTTTGTAAATATACTGTTATAATAGCAAAATTTAGATTTACTGTAAATACGATCTTACCACAAAAAAAATACAATTTATTCTTTTATGAAACCCCAAATATTGTCTATCATTGGTATACAAGGTGATAGTTAAGATAAATGATTTATAAGTATGGGTTTGTCTAGGAAAGATAAAGATCTTTGAAGGGCTTTTTAAGTCCATCTCTTTTTCCTGGAAACTGTACGGATATGCTGTTTGGGGAATTCTTAACTGAGAGACCCTGTATAAACGTGACTAAGATAAATTGAGAAAGAAGTGATTTCTTAATAAGCGTCTATATAAATAGATTGGATTGGATAAAAAGAGGATAACGGTAATGGATTTTTGATGAATCCTACTGTTATAACATCTATCGAAATTTAATATAACGGTAATGGATTCTCGGTGAATTCCACTGTTATGTTATCAGTGGGAAATATCAAGTGGGCATCTAGTCTGTGTGTGTGTGTATATATATATATATAACTCAGTTTAATTTCCAATGTCTATGACAGTAGAAATTAGTGAGACATGCTTTCAACGGACCTCTTTCCTGGAAGATAACTGGTACTTAAATATTTCAGAAGAAAAATAGCTTGATTTCGTTCACTTAGTCTGTAACATCCTAAAATTTCACTCTAAGAGACAGAGTGTTAATTTTAGAGAATTAGAATTTACTCTGGAGTTTTTCGGATAAAAACTTGGTGGTTTAAGAATTAGATACAGAAGTCAAGAGATTATATACGGACATTCTAAATACTAGGATAAATGGTGAAATGAATTTAGAAAATTCATATGATACTTCCAAAAGGTATTTAAGGGAAGACATAGTAGTATGGATGATACATGAAGGTTTTAGAAATTAAGTTTGGATTTTAAGAGGAAGAAATAAAGGAAATTACGGTTTTAGTCCTTTTTAGACGGAACTCCGTAATTTGTTAGTTAGAGAAATGATACATACCAGAGATAGAAAAATAGATGAGATAGGGATTACATGGGTTTGATAGAAATCTAAGAAAGGTAGAAAGACCAGTTACGGTTAAGTGTTACAGCGTGAATAGTAAAATAGTTACATTTTTTTAGGTTTATGTTTTCTGTATATCTGTCCTTTGTCTGTTTTAAATGTTTTGGTAGGAACTAAGTGATAAGAAAATTATTGTAGTCTTATAATTAGGGGTTTAAGATACTTATTAAGTTATTTTACTAAAACAGACATTTTTCTTACGACATTTGCAAAACTGTACTTACCGTAATAGACAAAAAAGAGTTTAATTGATAAAAATATGTTAAAACAATCCAGAAAATTATCTTCCTTCACAAAAGTTGTTTCTTATAATATTTATGATTTTCTGGAATTTTTTTAGAATTTTTGGAGAAACTAATTTTCAAAAGTACTGTTTCGGTTTCCGCAAGTTTACGGAAAGAGCTAAAAACTGATATGGAGACCTAAATGGAGTCAAAACGAAAAATTGGAACAGTACACCATGTTTTTATATTTTTAAAGAATTATGAAATTTATTTTGGAAGTTTTCAGAATACAGATAACGAGTTGCATTTTCCGTCCCTGTAAATACGGAAAACAAAGTTTACGGAAACCAAGATAGATTTTCAGTGGTCAAGGAAGGCTCAAAATCAAATTTTAAGAGAGACCATTGGTGTTTATATTAACTTTGTGATTTTCTGGAAATTTTTTTGGAATTTTCAGGAAAATTGCTGTTTTGCACTTACAGCGCGTCTGTTTTAAACCCCAATGGTATCTGTTATTTATATACAAGGTTGTAGTTAAGATAAATGATTTATCAGTATGGATTTGACTAGAAAGGAAGTGAGGCCTTTGAAGGGGCTAAGGCAGTCCGTCTCACTCTAGCCTGGGATCTGTACCGATACGCTGTTTGGGGAAATCTTAACAGTGGAAACCTGGTATATACGTGACGAGATAAGATTGGGAAAGAAGCAATTTTCTAAATACCGTATATATAAATGGATTGGAAAGGATTAAAGAGTGTAACAATAATGGATTCTCAGTGAATCCTACTGTTATAGCATCTGTCGGAATATAGTGTAACGGTAATGGATTCTCGGTGAATCCTATCGTTATATTATTCATGGGAAATATCGAGTGGGTATCCAATCTGTATATATATTGACATAACTCAAATTAATTTCCAATGTCTACGGCATTGGAAATTAGTGGGATAGGCTTTCAACGAGCCTTTTTCTTGGAAGATAATTGGAGTTTAAGTATTTCAGAAGAGAGATAAATTAACTACGATCACTTAGTGCATAGGATCGATTTTTGCAGTAGAAAACTGATTACCAAAGATGGTTATGCCGTCGTGTAATCTTTTCATCTTCGAAAATTAACCTAAGCCGTGATTAATTAAACGTAATTGCGATCACTATGTTTGTATTAAATTTTCAAGAAAACTGGACACTGATTACCGCAGTCGGCTCTATCGCCGTGTAATTATTCCATTACCAAGAAGCCATCTAAAAACTAAGAACAGACACTTACTATTTCAAAAGCAGACGTAAGTTTAAATACTGTTGACCTTTTCTCTCTCAATCAAGCCAAAGTGGCTAAGCCCGGTTTGATCTTCTTGTAAATACAGTTAATAACTCTTTTTATACCGATTCACTCGATGGAGCAACTTAAAAGAAATAAAGCCGAGATAATGAATCAGCCTGTAATAAGCAGTAAAAAGAGACAAGAGTTTTATGTTTTAAAGTATTCAGTAAAAGAGTTTTCATAAGAACAATGATTTTTAATAGTTATCTGTTTATACAAGTGGTATTTCCATAAAAGGATTTGATTTGTTTCTTACAAAGAGTTTTGAGAAGAGTAAGAGATTTTTATAGAGAATAGTAAAACAGAGAAAGTTTTACAGAGAAAGAGATTTCAAGAGAAAATGATTTGCAAATTTAGATGATCATTTGCATCTGAGAGATAAGCATACAACCTACGAGACGGGGTTGAAAATAGGTTATGTTGGACTACAATTGTCTACTGGGATTATCCAGGTTTCGAAAGTCTCAATGGCCTTGTAGGTGAATCCCTTTGAGCCGAGACAAGTCATATACCCGACTTGGATAAATCTAACTGGCAGATCTATTTAGGATTTGGTATTAAGTTTTAAATGCAGTATTTCCAAAGTATCTTCAGGGGTCCTGAAGGGATTCCTTGTTTATGCTGTTAAGTTTACTGCAGCCGATCGCTCTATGATGTGAGGTTGGATAAGTCTCCCTGGGACCAATACACCGGTGTGATCAGAGAGATATTGGTGTGTCATGCATTAATAGAACACTGATGTGATATATTCTTGTGAAATGTATTGTTTTACAGGGTTGCATGGACAAAAGGTAAGATCTGCTTGTTTGATGTGATTGTGTGTTTTCAATGGCTTGCTGTATTATTCTGTTGATTGAAATGACTTGATTGTCTGTGTTACCTATCAGTTTTGAGGATTGAGTGTTGTGTGTTCTATGTTTGATAGTATACTTGTAGTATTTTTATTAATTTGAGTTAGAGATTCACTCTGCCTGCTTTGTTGTGTTGTTATATGGCTAAGTAGATGGAGATGAACCCACAAGATAGAGGATTGGGAACCGTCCGACATCTACGTATAGAACCTTTAGGTGAAAGCACTGTACACTGGAATATCTGTCATAGTACGCAGTGTAACACCCTCATTTTTAAATAGTTTTTATTGATTTTGAATCTTTAAATTAATTAAAATTATTTAATTAATGATTTTGAGATTTTAAAGTCTGAATAATAATATTCATATCTTAGGTTTCCTTTTGAAGGGTTTAGAGTGGTAGAGTTTGCAAAACTGAGTTTTTACGGGAACCGCATTCTCTCTTGATGCTGGGATAGGGTTCAGTATTTTTCTGGAGGTCATTTTTACTCAAAAATAATATTTTAATGAACCAAAAGTGGTTTTTATAATATTTGTGATGTTTTAGAAATTTTTTTAGAATTTTTCAAAAAAACTTTATTTTACCAGCGTTTGGAACTGTACGGGTAAACCGGGCGCAAGCGGGACATGAAAAATAGTCCAAAAGTTTAGTTTTGAGTTTCTAAATTTTTGTATGACATATTCAAATCATAAAATCTATTTCTCATGTTTTTACCCATTTTATAAAAATAATTATCTAAAAATGGGTTCGAAAACTATGCGTTTTTACTGCTTCGAACTACCGATTAAACCCTAACTTGGTGGAAATAAATTCCACCATTTTTCCAGTCAGTGTTGGGCACATAAGGGGGGCAGAATGCAGTCCCAAAAATACCCCAAAAGTCAAATGGTAAAAAAGAATTGATTTTTGATTTTTTTCTCAAAGTAGGTGAGTGGGGTATGACTCCCAACCACCAAAGCATGCAAGCCCATACCTCCCCCATCCCTCCTTCTGTGCTGCGAAATCTGAATAGGGATAGGGAGGAGAGAGGTTTCATTTCCTTATTTACTTCATCTTCTCCAAGTTTCCATTCTCCATTTTCTCTCCATTCCCAAGCTTTTTCATACACCAAAAAGACCAAGTTTTATTGAGATTTTGCATAGTTAAGCTTCACAAAAAAAAAGTTTGGATCATCATTTTAATCCATAAACTTCTTTCATTTTTTCATTTCCACCACTTTCATTTTCCATGAAGGTTGTGTTCTTCTTTTTACTAAAAGAGAGTTTTTTATTGGCTTAGGTTCATTCCACCATATAAAGCATACAAGACAAGTATAAACAAGAATCAAAACTCATACTTCACAAATTAAATTGAAAGATTAACCCCTTACCTTGGCCAAAACTTGATGAAGAACAACCAAGAACAACAAAAGAAATTTAAGAAACTAAGAAGAAAAAGAGAGAGAACTTGTATGTTGTCTTGCTCCTTGGCTTGGTGTGTGAATTTTATGAAGCCAAGGAGGTCTATTTATAGTGGCCAAGAGAGAGGACATAGAAGGAATAAAACGCTTTTGTGTGGTAAGCAATGACTATATAAATACACCTTTATTTATTAAGTTAATTCAATCTTTTTTCCTAATTGGCTTAAACTTATGACTCATGGCATGACTCAAGGCTTCTTGAAGACACAAATTTCTCCTATTGGCTAAGAGGGCATGACAAAGATCATGAGGTCATGGAGCTTTTCTTGCCCTATGTCACGCAACCTATGTCATAATGCTTATTTAGGTAATTAGGAAAATTAATCTTTTTCTAATTGGTCCAAAGGAGTGAGTCATGGTGATGACTCAAAATTGAGTTCTTCTACTTGCTTGATGAGGCGGTTTTGAGGGCTGAATAGGGAAGGAGTGAAGTTACATCTTTGCCCCTAAGGTTTTCCAGTGAAAACGGATGAAAATCAAGGGTAAAACAGACTTTTTACAAATCAACTATTTCCAAAATAAATTAAAATGGTGAGAACCAATGGGGATTCATGAAAATACCATGGAATAGTTTCATAGAAAAGTTTTGGGATTTTTACGGTAAGGGTAAGCCTTACGGTTTGCAAAAACAAAGGAAAACGGCCGCGCCATAAGTGAAAAATGGACATTTTTCAGAAAATTCCAGAAAAAATCCCAGAAAATCACAAATTGAATTTAAACACTAATGGTCCGTCTTGAAATTTGATTTTGAACACTCATTGATCATTAAAAATCCATTTTTGACCAGAAATCCCTGTTTTTCGTACTTTATGAACGTCAGAAAAAGTAGCATTTTGACCTGCTTTTCAGAAAATTACGAAATAATTTCCAAAAATCCTGAAAAATATAAAAACATAATTCAGCTACTCAATCTTTTTCTGACCTCAGGCTGGTCTTCGAATCAGTGTTTTACGCTTTCCGTAAATAACAGGGTAAAAACAGTAATTTTCAAAGTTTTCCAAAAATTCTAAGAAAATTTTAGAAAATAAAAAATATTAAAAGAACCAACTTTTGTGAAGGAATTTTGTTTGAAAAGGTTGGGTTAACACACTTGTGTTATTAAAACCCTTTTCCGTCAATAACGAAAAATACGGATGTCAAACATCAAGGAAAAAGTGATTGTTTTATTGAAATAACTTGATAGGCATTTAAAAACCTTCATTCTAAGGCTAAAATAATTTACTTAGCCCTTAGATCACAAAGTTTCATATAAAAATAGATTTTAAACAGTAACTCAGAAAACGGATGTTACAAAAAGCCCATATCACAGTGTCATCACCAAGGACTTCCAAAGGCGGTTGAGTCCCATAATTTGATCCACGATGCACTCAGGAAGTAAAGGCCTGACCGCCTCAATATTCCAACCAACATGCCCATCTGCATAATTGCGGACAGGGGCTTCAAGAACAGAACTGGGTATGCTACCATGAATAATATCCTTAAGTACAACACCAAAGGGAAGCCAAGGATCTGACCAAAATTGCGCACTTTTACCATTGTTAATTGACCACTGAATTCTACAATTAAGGTCCTTCCAAACATTAGTAATAGCATTCCAAGTATGCGAACAATTTGCCCTCTTCTGCACTTTGGGAATAGTAAGCCCTCCACAACTATACTTACTCGTTAGAATGCGGATCCGAAGACCTGACAAGTTAGCAATTAAACCCCAAGGAACCTTCATGATCATGGCTCTATTAAAAACTTGCAGCTTCTTGAGACCCAACCCCCATACTCTTAGGCTTGCATATCATCTCTGAAGAGATTAAGTGCCAAGTCTTTGTAGTTGTAGTGGATCCCCAAATGAAATTATGCACCAGCTGCTCAATTTGCTGGACACACACCTTTAGGCAAAAGCATGGACTGCATCGTGTAAGTAGGAGGAGCCGCAATGACAAATTGTGCTAATGTGACCCTTCCTGTGAATGACAACAGTTTGACCCTTCCACGAAGAAAGCCTGCTACGAACCCATTCCACCAAATGAGAATAGGTAACCTTAGTCTACCGAGAGTGAAGGAGGGGAACCCCCAGGTAATGCCCAAGATCACTTGTAACGCCAAATCCTGGGATATTGCTAATATCCTGCGCTTGGAAAATGTGGATATTCCTAGAAAAGTAGACCTTGGTCTTAACCGCACTCACTTTGATGCCTGATGCCTCACAGAAAGTGTCCAAGCATTTCATCACCGTCTCCATCTGCTCCCTAGAAGCTTTGCTAAAAAGCAACAAGTCATCAACGAAAAACAAATGAGAAAGAGGAGACCAGAGTGAGATAACCTGATTTGTTTCCAGTCTTCTTGATTGACCGTCACCTAGATAAGGTGAGAAAGTTGTTCCATAGCAAGGACAAATAGGTAAGGGGACAGGGGATCGATCCCCTTGCCGTAGTCCCCGAGAAGGAACAAACTTCTCAGTAGAATCACCAATAAACATTACTTGCATATTACAAGAAGCAAAAACATTGCAAAATAAGATTAGTAAATTGATCAGAAAAACTTATATCCCGTAACATATCCAAAATGAACTCCCACTGGAACCAGTTGTATGCTTTCTCAAGGTCGACCTTAATGGCCATGACCCTTTTGAAGTGGTACAGCGAGTCATAAGGAGGGGGTTGAATTGTGACCCTTTGAAACTTTTGGATTTTCTTGTAAACTTTGAACTTTTCTCAAGTTTAATCAACTTGGAGTTCAGAGATTGTTTAAAATAGACGTCAATATTTAAGCTCCTCAGCTAGAGGAGGTTAGCAGAGTTAAATGTATTGTTTGTTTGAAAAGATCTTCTCAACTAGAGAAGGTTATCAAAAAATCAAATTCATTGTTTTCAGAGAAGTAAGCAGAAGCTTCTCAGCTAGAAGGTTGATAAAAAGATCTTCTCTAGTGATTTTAGGTTTATCTTCTTTCTGAAACACAATTTCACAAAGCATTCTTTAAAAGATATTTTCTTTAACAAGTAAAACAAGAATTGTAAGAGCTTTGATGATAAAACAGTTTTCATAAACTTGTATGGACCTTCTTAGCTAGAAAAGGTGTTTCAATGCAGTTAAACTATGAAACAGAAAACTGTGAAAGAGATAAGGAGAAGAATATCACATAGATATTTTATCTTGGTTTGTAACACCCTCATTTTTAATAGTTTCTGTACACCTTTTTAATCTGTTTTAAATTATTTTAAAATTCTTTAATTAATGATTTTGAGATC
Source organism: Glycyrrhiza uralensis (assembly GCA_030159175.1). Classification (NCBI taxonomy): domain Eukaryota; kingdom Viridiplantae; phylum Streptophyta; class Magnoliopsida; order Fabales; family Fabaceae; genus Glycyrrhiza; species Glycyrrhiza uralensis. The sequence goes on from BRZY01000003.1 coordinate 28,983,648, forward strand.
TTAAGGTGTGAATAAGGATTTTCATATCTTAGGTTTCCTTTTGAAGGGTCTAGAGTCATGAGATTCGCAAAACTGAGTTTTTGCGGGAACCGCATTCTCGCATGATGCGGGGGAAGGGTTTAGTATTTTTCTGGAGGTCATTTTTACTCCAAAATAATATTTTAGCGAAACAAAAGTTGTTTTTATAATATTTATGATTTTTAGAAATTTTTTAGAAAAACTTTATTTTACCCTCGTTTGGAGCTTTACAGCTAAATCGGGCGCAACCGGGAGATAAAAACTAGTCCAAAAATTTTAGTTTTGAAATTCTAAATTTTTCTATATCATATTCAAGTCATAAAAGTGATTTTTCATGTTATTATCTATTTTAGAAAAATATTTATCTAAAAAGGGATTATAAAACTAAGCATTTTACTACTTTGAACCACCAATTAAACCCTAACTTGATGGAACTTAATCCCACCCTTTTTGGGTCAATCTTGGCCGAACCCTAGAGGCCAAAAGTGTGCTCACAAAATATCTCAAAGTCAAGTGTGAGTCATGTTGGAACCAAATTGGTTAAAAGTGGTTTTAATACAAAAACTCCCTAAGTGTTTTTATGGTTTTGATGATAACAAAATCTATTAAGGTTTTTACAAAGGATTTACAAAAGATGTATTAAGCTTGTACAACGTATAACAATGCTGCCTAACTAAGCTCATTGCAGTCTGCGTCCAATCAGTTCTTCATGACATTGGCTGGCATTCAAAGTGAGCCTTGCGTCCAATGTTGGCACTGAAATGGACACAAGAGTTCTGCGTCCAATGTTGGCACTGAAATGGACACAAGAGTTCTGCGTCCAATGTTTGAGTAGAAGGAAGAATTCTGCGTCCAATGTTTGAAGCAGAAGGAAGAGTTCTGCGTCCAATGTTTGAGCAAAGGCAAGTAATGTTGTGCGTCCAATAATTCAGTACAAGGCACAAGGACAATTTCATACGTCCAATGATTCATGAGAAGGCATTGAAGACATAAGTCCAATGTTCAAGAATAACAATACGTCCAATGATCAGAACATAAGTCATAAGTCCAATGTTCAGGATGTGTTCTTGACCAAGATAAAGAATGCTGATCGTCCAATGATAAGTACAAGGCAATACTGGTATAAGTCCAAATGTTTATATGAGAAGCAGAATTGCAGTAAAAGTCCAATGATTTTCAAAGGAACAGATTCAGTGAGTATGCGTCCAATGAAGGACAAAAGTCCAATGTTCAGTTTAAGGCATTGAAGTTCAACGTCCAATGAAACTGAACAAACAAAAGAACTGTTCTGCGTCCAATAAAATCAGAGTGACAAAGGTACTGTTCTGCGTCCGATAAATAAGAAGAACAAGAACAAAGTGTTACACGATGAATGAAGCAAAGTAGGACAAGTTCTCAGTCTACTATTCATCGTCCAATGAAGCAGAAAAACAAATGTACAACAATCAACTGCTCTACGTCCAATGGAACAGTAAGGAAATGGCAAAAGTCCAAAAACCAGCATGAGGCAATAAGTCCAATACTGTCTTGACTGGAATGAAATGGTAAGCATAAGGATGCGTCCAATGATTGAATGAATATGCAAATGGTAAGCACAAGGTATGCGTCCATTTGCTAAAAGGACTGAAAGTCCAATGATTTCTACATGCTGCGTCCAATACGCAGAATCCATAAACTTGCTATTTACTGCTCATGCATTTAATATGGAACATATTTATTGAGCAAATGATTTGAGATAAATAGCTGTATACAATGCTTTTCTGTACAACTTTGTCAACGTTTCTGAACGTACTTTTGAAAAGCATAAAGCACTGTGGGAAGTGTACTAAGAGAGAGAATGTACTTTTAACTACTCTATATATCTCTGAACACATCTTTCTGCTTTACACAGTGTATTCTCTCTGTCTCAATAAGATATTATTATTAACCACTGGACAATTGAGACTTTGAGTACAGGTTGCTTCTGATTTAGGAGAAAGAAACGCAGACATGCACAATGAAGTAGATCTCCTCAGAGCAACGGGAAAATAGCATTAAATGCTATTAGAGAATGGTAACTTTTATGAGAGCTGAAGTTGAGCAACTGAAGAACAAGTCTGAAGCTTCACTACTCTTATAAATACCGAGAAGCAAGAAGAAGAATGTAAGAAACTTGAACAACGAAAAAGAAAGAGCTGAACTGCTGTGCAATCTGTTATACTCTGTATAGAAAGTCTTGTATTTATTCTTTCTTCTTGTAAAAGAGAGTTTGCTTAACTCTCAAAGTGCTTTAGATTTCATATCCTCACTTGTGTGAGTTAGACAGCACTTGAATCAAAAACTCTGCTGAGTTGTTTAGCCTGAAGAGGCTGTGTTCAAAGAATACTTGGGTTTTAGCCTGAAGAGGCTGTGTTCAAAGAATACTTGGGATTTAGCCTGGAGAGGCTGTGTGCAAAGAATACTTGGGTTTTAGCCTGAAGAGGCTGTGTGCAAAGAATACTTGTATTCTATCAGGTTGATAGTGAAATCTCTCTAGTTTGAGGGGACTGGACGTAACTCTTAGGAAAGGGTGAACCAGTATAAAAACTTGTGTTATTTCTTCCTTCCCTTAACTCCTTTTATATCTGTGTTTATTACTAACAAAGGGGATTGAAATTGATTTTATTCAAACAAGTTTTTCAAACTGAAAGGGAAGCATTCTGTGCGTCCAATCTTTAGAAAACTTGTGCGTCCAGTTTTTATAAAGACTCTGTGCGTCCAATATTTTAGAAAAACACTGTGCGTCCAATATTTGAACTAAGCTGTGCGTCCAATGTTTTTAACAGCCAGCGTCCAACTTTTGCGAAAAGTTTTAAAAGCTTAGAAACACAATTCAACCCCCCCTTCTTGTGTTTCATCTTGTTACCTACAAGTCAAAGGTTAATTTTTGAATTTTTTTCCAATTAAAGAAATGAGGTATGGTTCCCATCCAATCAAAGCAAGCAAACCCATGCCTCCTTGTCTCCTTGGTCTGGCCGAATTCATTAGGGCATGGGAGGAGAGAGATTTCATTTCTTCTTCACTTTATCTTCTCCAATCTTGCAAAGAACTCCAATTTCTCTCATTCCCAAAGCTCACTTCCATAACTAAAAGCTTGAGTTTTATTGAGTTTTTGGCTATTCAAGCTTCACAAAAAAGGTTTGGATCATGATTTTAATCCATAATCTCTTTTCATTTTTCCATTCCCATCAGTTTCATTTTCTTTTTCATGAAGCTTGTGTTCTTCATTTTGCTAAAAGTAAGTTTTTTCTTGGTTTAGGTTCATACCCTTGGAACCTACAAGCTTGAAAACCATCCTTGATCCATTTGCTCCAAAGCTTTGAGTAAGTATTTCTCTACTCAAATTTCTACTCTTTAGGGTTTGGTTATTTTCATAAAACTTGCATTTTTATGGTGGTTTTCTTGTGTATGTTGTATAAGGTTGATTTTTCTAAGTGTTGGAAACATCAAGATCTTTGGGAGACCATTTGGTGTTGGTGTTGGTGTTGGTGTTGGTGTTAGTGTGAAGGAGATTTTTGGTGTAGCCCTTTTTAGTAGCTTCAAGAGGTAAGGAAATTTTCTCAATAAGTTGGGAAGGTTGTGTATGTGTGTGGTTGTATGTTGTATGGTTGAGGTTAAACTCAAAAACTTGAGTTTTGAGTTTTCCCTATTGGTTGTGAATGAAAAATCATTCTCTTAGTAATATCTATTTTTATATATGTATATATATCTTAAAGTTTAAAGCATGATTTTGGTTGATGATTGATGATTTTCAAAATCTATGTGTTCTTGGAAAATTATATGTATTGTTTGAAGTGGTTGGAATGCCTAAATGCATGCTTGATGAAGTCATGTTTGATGCTATGTTAATGATGTATTTTAAAATGCTATGGATGGTTACATTGAGTGTATGTATGTTTTATGGCTTGAGTGTGTTCTTGTCTATGTAATGTATGTTGAATTTTTGAGTATGTTGTGTACTTTGATTCATTGTGATTGGGATTGGATTAAAAGCATTTTTAACCAAGTGTTGGAAGAGGACTTAGAGTTTTTAATGAAAAAGTCTTTCCAATGAAATTAAATAAATTAATTAGATAATCTCCACTTAATTTTAAGTATAAGTCTCCAATGGACTATATAACAAATTCTATTTTTCCAAAAAGCCCTAAGTAAGCTAGAAAATTAATTAATGAAGGAAAAAGTAAAATTTCAGACTTTTACAGGGTCAAAAACGAAAATTGGGTGTGTTTTGGGGCAAAAGAATAAATTTTCGAAGTTCTGGTACAGAAAAATGAAAACTGGGTATTTTGAGCCAAAATTGTAATTTACAGAAGTTCTGGGTCAGAAACATGAAATTGGGCATTTTTGGGGCAGAAATCTAATTTTTCAAAAACCTAGGGCTGAAGCGTGAAAACTGTTAAGGGTCAGATTTTAAATACTAGAAGTAAAGGAATTTAAGTAAAGTTTTATCAAAGTATTTAATTAAGATTTTTAATTAAATATTTTTACAATGAGAAGTGGGAAGAAAAATAGTGAAATTGGTTTTAAATGAAAGGTATTTCTTTTATTAAAACAATTGAAGATTTGAGATTTTAAAGTTAAAGAGGAACTTTAATTTCAAAGAGGAATTTCTTCTAAAACCTATGGTTTTAAATAACATTTTTACACGGTGTTGAACGAGGATCAATACATGGCGACGATGAAGTCTTGAGGACAATAATGCTACACGGTGTTGGAAGAAAGCTAACACGTGACGACGAAAATCCTAAGAGGAGGGACTGCATTAATTGTCTTGTTTGTGTTTGCAAAATTATATTGTCATTTGCATTAAAGACGTGGCTTTTGCCAAATTATAGCATACAATCCTATGTGGGGATTGTAAATAAGTATGGTCTGACTATAAGTCTTTGAGGGCATCTAGGTTACGAAATTCTCAATGGCCTTGCGGGGAATCCTCTTGTGTCGAGAAGAGTAGTGTACCCGGCTTGGATGATCCTGACCGACTGCCTTATTTATGATATGGTGTATGACGTTGGCACAATGGGTCTATACCGAATGAATGACAAGTGATGGTCGAGAGTGATGGTCAGTTTGCATTTATGATAGGTATACGCTCCCACCGTATCGCTCTACTTAGTTGAGGAAGAGAAGTCTCCATGGAGCAGTGCACCGGTGTATGAAAAGAGATATTGAAGTGACATGCATTATGCTAGAGTGCTATGTGTGTTTAACTTGATGGTGTGTTCTCTTTTGGTGAATGATTATCTTAGAGAAAGATTTGCAAAAGTGTAATTCTATATATATATATATTCTTGGAATGTATTATGTAGTATTTTACTTTTCATATGCACCCTTTCGTGGATTTCAACTTGTGCAAAGAAATTCACCCTTGCATGTTTTTCTATATTTGTATGTACGCGACGCGTAGATGTCCACTTCGAGGCCTCTGGTAGCCCGAGTGAGGGAGAGTTTCCAGCCTCTTGAGGCTGATGGTGCGAGATTGACTTATGATCCTATCTCCCAATGGGCAACGGTGACTGGGCACGTGGTCAGGACGAGAGGAGGGGTGCTGGGCCCCGAGGAGGTTTTGGAGCGGGACATGATTCTGGACGCTTACATTCCCATCGAGAGTATGCGCAGCTGGCTGGCAGCCGCACCCGATGCACGCAGTGGGGCCGAGGAGATCAGAGAGCCCGTGATGCAGCCGAGGAGGGAGGCTCAGGAGGACAAGAGATATAATTACCCTCGCGGGTAACCGGGTCTGTTCCGGAGTACCGTCGTCTCTTTCGCCGCACTCCAAGGAAGAGTTCCTTGGAGAGGGCACGTCTACCGAGGATGGCTCTACTAGTGACACCGGCTTCACCACCAGAGACTGTTAGACCGACGCTTCCTGTTCCTTACGTCGCACCGTCTGGACGTTTTGTGCGTTGCTCTTCTGACACTTCTGCCGAACCGTAGGGGCACGTAGAGAGAGGGAAGAGGAAGGCTAGAGATGAGCCAAAACGGGTATTCATTGAGATATCCGAGGATGAGGAGGACCCTGAGGAGGATCCCGAGGAGATGTCATCGTCTTATGTCTTTAGTTGTGGGGTGTCTAGTGCTAGGTTGTGAGTTGTCAGTTAGCCGACCAGCCTAGGTTTGGGGAGTAGATGTTCATGTCGTGTATTTGACACATCTTTTGATTTACCGTTTTCCTAGGTTTAGTTTATCACTTTATTTCTTTATGACAGGATGATGTATTTTGGCCACTCTGTTGTGGTTCATGACTATACTTGCGGGCGCAAGACTTGTGTATATTGACCACGATGTTATATATGTTGTATGTTTTCTTTTTCTGAGTTTCTGGATGGCAATAATAGTTGTGAGCATACTATTTCTTAAAGCTTTAAAAAAAAAATAGCCACGAAATTCGGTATACTTTAATTATGAAAGTGGTATATTTTAAGACAAACCAATTTTATATTAATTCCGCATTAAGTTTTGTTTAGTTTTCATGTGATGTTCCTTGTGGAAAAAATGAGCGTTACATGGTTCACCCCAAACCTTGGGCTACATCCAGTCCCTACTTCTAGTGAGATTTTCTACTATTCCCTCAAGTGTTCTTCAATAAGCCACTTCAGGCCTTACACAGGTATTGTTGTATGAGCCTCCTTAGGCTCACAACCAGTAGTATTGTCCTAGCCTCTGCAAGCTAACAACCCGTAGTCTTATCCTAGCCTCTGCAAGCTAATCCAATACGAGCAATCTCACAGATTGCAAAACCCTTTCCTTCCACACGCTCAGCTCTTACTTGGCCAAACTTGAAAGGAATCACAACAAATAGAAAGAGAGTTTGTTTGTTGTGTTACAGCTTTAGAATAATGATTACAAACCCAAATCTAACAAAGAATAAATCTGTATTACACTCTTACTTTTCTGTCTAAGCACAATGAATAGATTGGAGTGTATGGGTGAAGTTGATGATGAGAAATCTTTGATATCTTAAGCGTTTTCCAATCTTGAATGTATTTCTCACACCTTGCTTCACTGAGTTCTGATGTAATATTGTTCTCTCATCCCTTCATTTGTGTTTATAGCCATTAGAGAGGTAGAAGAGAGAGAAACATCACTACTGGGTTCAGAACAGTACAGTACAACTGTACTTTATCACCTTTTTGCAGAACTGTGATAGCTCACTTGTTTGCTGTCAAAGAGACCTTCTTTGGAACTCATTGCCTGAGTAGGTTCCTTCTTACAGACATTCTCAGGAACATCATCTGGTTCCAATATGGATCTTCTATGGACTAGTATGGACCTTCTCTGGAATCTCCTATGGTCCAATCATGAGCCTTATTTGGACTTTCTCTATATACATGTTACTAGAGAAGGTTCTCAGCATAGTTGAATTAAGGTTCCTCATGAGCTCTGCTCTTGTAATCTTCTCAATATTCAAAACTTGAATGTCTTCAAGATTTTCATACTGTGTGGAGTGAAGAATACTTTGATGTAAAGAGATCTTATCTTCTTGAGGTTTATATATTGATCAAGCATGCTATAGTTCTTGAGAATCTTGTCACCTTGTCATTCTGATTTACATACTTCAATCTCATGGATAGCTTCAAACTTATATTCTTCATGCAGTAGAGAGGTTTCTTGCCTTGAGGAGCTTTTTCTTCATCTATGATCTTCTTTTCTTGAGTAGCTTTCTGTCATGATGACCTTCTCTGCTAGAGAAGCTTATCTTCTCAGTAGCTTCTCAGCAGGATGACATTCTCTGATAGAAAAGCTTACCTTCTTAGTAGTTTCTCAGCAGAATATTGATCTTCTCAAGATTCCTCTTTTACTCCTTTGTTGAAGATTATCTTTTCTTCTATCTTAGAAGCATTTATCTCTATAAACCTTTTTCACCTCTTAGGCTTCACGTGTGTTCACATGGATCTTCTCAGTCTTTTCAACATGAATAGCCTTAATCTTAGGCTTCTCTGGTTTCCATACTTTGATACATGTAATTATGTCTTTGAATAATCTCAAGGAAACCATTAGTACATGACATGCGTAGAAGACTTAAGCTATTATTCAGAAGGTTTATCATCATTGAAACAACAAGCTTGATAGGGTCTTGTTTCAACACCTTTAGCACCCCACATCTTACGCATGGAATGGATGACCTCTTGGGCAATAATGACATTGTCCGTACTTTTTGCCTACCTTTAATAAAATTGCATTGAGTTTGGTCAATTAACATAGGCATAATATGCTTGAGCTGAAGCGTAATAATCTTAGTGACGATTTTATAAATGACATTGCATAAGCCTAGTCAATCTTAGGAATAAGAACAAGCATAGTTTCATTAATATCCCTAATATTGGCAGGTTCAATAAAAATAGATTTGACAAGAGAACAATCCGTAGACCCAATAGTGTCCCATTGGGATTGGAAGAAGAGTGGATGAAGACCGTCTAGACTCGGAGCCTTAAGAGCCCCCATGGAGAACTATGCTTCTTTAAGCTCACTATCTACAGGAGCTGCTTAGACAGAGTTGAGCCAAGATTGAGCAAGCGTGGGGAAGTACCCTTTCACAGCCCAAGTATTAAAGCGACCATCCTCCTGAAAAAGCTTACTAAAACAATCCACAGTCATGCGATGGAGCTCATCCTGCTCGATCCATCACCATATTATCCTGATCATCCAACAAAACCTCAATTTTATTTCTTTGTCTTTTAATAATAGTAGAAAGGTGAAAGGACCTGGTATTCATATCTCCAAATCGCAGCCAGTCCTTGCGAGCTTTTTGAAACCAATAAAGATCTTTCATGTAACAGAATGTCATGGTACTCCTTCTAGAGAGTTTGTTGTAACTCCTTTTAGTCAATCTTGTACACACTCTTGGAACTTCGCCATAGCTCTGAAATTGGGAGCTCCGCCTCCAGATTTTTCATCAACTGATAAATATGAGTTAAAATCCCCAATGCATGTCCACGATTCCAGAGATGAAGCAGCAAGACTTATCATGGTATCCCATAGGTCCTCCCTCTTAGCATAGCGTGGTGAGGCATACACACCACTAAGAAACCATACATTCCCATCATCAGTCTTTAAAGTGAACCGTAAATGAATCAGCTGGGAAGTCTTAAGAACAACATCAATGTCATGATCCAGGTCATTATAGAGGACCCCAAATGCCACCCGCAAATCCTGTAGCCTCCGCTCTTTGTTGATGAAGGAAGCCAAATTTACGAACAGGCCGATCCACCACCGATCCACTGATCCTTGGTTCTAGAATGATTAGAACATCCACCTGATGTGTAGCGCACACATCATGAATAAGAGATGGTAATGATCTAGACCCTGCTCCACAGACATTCCAAGCTAGAATGGACTTCATCATAAAAACCAAGATAAGAGAGGGGTGCCTACAACAACGGGCTGGTTAAGACCTAGGGCATTGGCCCTAAACATCCTTCATAGGCACATGGGCCACCTCTGCATCCAAAGCCATATCATCACTATGGACCATGTTGCCTGTTGTTCGCTGGTCTGGTGACTGCGCTCACGCCCACACTTGGTCCAACACCAGTGCGATTTGTTTCCAAAGGCCCACAATTAGGTTTCTGGGGTGGCCCATTGGATCCGTTGGTGTTGATGTTGGGTGTCCTTGCCTCATCTGTTCGTTGTTGAACAGTAGGGCTAGGGTCTCTCTCGGATCTGGTCGAACCTTTAGCAACCCTCAGGGACCTGCCTTCCACCGTATGAGTCGATGTGCTAGCACCCACTTGATTTGAAGCTCTGGTGGGCCCCTTCCCCACATTACTGCCATTTTTATTCTGATTGGACCTTCTAGCCTTTGTTGCACCAGGTTCGAAGGGCCCCCTATCGTCGAATTTCCCATGACATGCACTTGTGTAGGTGCCGAGGTTGGCACTGGCTCTTGGTGATTCTTCCTTTGGTCCTCAGATTCCAACGCAACAAAACGCAATCCCTTCACTCGTGTTTGTTAGCACCTTGGCCTCGATCCTTTTCTTCCAAGGCAGGGCATGCTTCACTACGATGTCCATAACTACTGCAAGAAAAGCAGACCATATTGAGACCCTCCTATTCAACCGTATAATGTCGCCTATTTAGTTCAAACTGAGACCTCAAAACTTTCCGTAAATCAATTTCAATACAAATCCTAGCAAATTTGCCACGTTTTGGGACATAGTATTCATTCTCTTTATCACCCATTTTCTTCAAGGTATTCGAATCAATCTTAATCGTCTTGCCGAGGCAGTCTTCAATGCGTTAAAGAATATGTTTATTGTAGTATTCAATGGGCAAGCTTGGAACCCTAACCCAAACAACAACCCTTTCAAGCTCATCTTCAAGTGGGAAGAATTCTCGATGCCATCGTTGAACAATCAAATAATGGCCCACCACCATCCAAGGACCACCGTTGAACACATGAACCACATCTGCAACATCTTCAAACTAAATCAAGATATAGTCATTGTCTAGATCAATGACTTCCATTGCACTCATCGGTTCCCACAGTTTCAGAAGGCTAGCCTTCAAGAATGGCAAGCCTAGCCGCTTGCCAAGGAGTTTCACAATGATAGCGTTTTTCCAAGGTTGGCATGTCTCTTTGAGTTCAGTTCTTGACACTTTGGCAATAGGAATTGAACTTTTATTAAGATCCCCACCAGAGTCTGTGGCGGTGTCAACAATCCCATCCATATCTTCATCCTCTGGATTACGCCAGATTTACTCTTTTAAAGCGCATCATTTGTAACGTTTTTCTAAAAAATGCTACAAAAATGACACAGAGCTCTATTGTAGCATTTTCTTAATAAAATGCTACAAATGGTTCTCTGTATTTTGACTTAATGTAGCGTTTTCTTAAAAAAAAAATGCTGCAGAAAACTTATATTAAAAATATAAAATTTAAATTTGAAAACATGGAGGCTTGATGTAGTTCTTTCTGCGAAAAACGCTACATCAAGTATTGAAAAAGGCTTCCAAATTTTGGACCCTCACTCAGTCTCGCACTCACTCTCTCACTCCTCCAGTTCTCTATTTGCCAGCAGCGTTCACCTTCTCCCTCAGTTTGTCGCCATCGTTCGCCAACTCCGGGTCGCTCGTCGCGAAGCCAGGCCGGACGACACCGCCGCCACTGCTCTGAACCTCCGCCGTTGCAGTTTCCCCCTCACTCTGTTCTCTATTTTGTTTTTTTGCTAGGGTTCACCATTGCTCACTCACGCATTCGCCACCGCCACACGAGAAGGTTAGGGTGTAGTGCTTTCCTAGTTATTTCTCAGTTCTTTGGTTCTTCCTTTGTTTCCTCCTTTCTCAGTGCTGTCACCACCACACCCTCCGACTCGCTTCTACTCGGCACGATGCTCACACCAACAACAACAGGAGAAAACCCCGCACCAGAATCTCGATGCTGAAGAAGCTTCCTTCGAGGAAAACGTTTTGGACTTTGGAGGTAGAGAGGTGGGTCTTTCTTCGCGATAAACTCACGGTGCAATATAATTCATTTCTATACCCCAAACATCAGTTCGAAAGATGATTGAGTGCGTTTTTTTTTATTTTTTTTATTTTCAAGTTAAATGGTTCTGTGTTATAAGCATTTTCTTTACAACTTCTCTTACCTTCATACATTTGTCTATTTTTATGTTCCTTTTCTTCTTTTTAATTTTTGCGATCCTTATCATATTTTCGACTCTTCTATCATATTTTTATTTTCCAATGCGAGATTCACCGGAGAAAGCTGTTTTGTTTTATTCTCCTACAAAGCTTTGAATATGTTTCATATATCGAATTGTCATTTGGTTTCTTTGTGCTTGTTGCCTACCCTGAAAACGCTTCCTGTTGTTTTGAAGGTATTAACTAAAAAATGAATTACAAAATCTATTCACGGGATTACTTAATTTTTTTGCACCTTGCTATTATTATTATTTATTCCTGTTACTTTATTAGTAGGCAGCATTGAATTCACCAATGAATTCTTTTGTGATTTATGTCTGGGACTGCAGGGATTGCCAGAGGAGGAGGATTTCAGCAAATAAGGGCTTATGTCAACCTTCATAGTAAGCTATGATTTATAAGTCTTGAGAGTTCTCTTTTAGTTTGGTTTTATTCATGTGCACATTTTTTGAATAAATTGCTCTGATCTGTTTCTCATTCTGCTTTTCTTGTTGCAGATGAAGTTTTTCCCCAAGGATCTTCTAAAGCAATGGCCAATGGTCATCTTACTTATTCTCACTCTTAATAAAGAAGCTTGATAGAACTGTCACAGGTCACAAGAATGAAATTTTGACCCTCCTGTCAAGGTAGCTGCTCAAAATTGTTTCATATGAGAAAAAGCTGCTACATTAGGTGTTTTAGCATTCCTTATCTTAGAACTGAGCCACTGCTCTGTTTTTCCGAACTAACAAATCTTAGTCCTCTACCCTTACTCTATTTAAGCTAAACAACCCGTCTTTCTTACCTCCCTAACTAACTAACTAAATAACTATTTGTTCTAACTAACTGTTGCTATTTGCTAATCTCTTAACACCCTCTCATGTTGTTAGCTTTCTGTGATTGTCGGAAATAACTTGTGAAATCTGTGACATACAGTATGGTTTTCTTTTTCAGTTCAAAGAACTTAGTTGTTTTTGTTGGCATAGTTCAGCTTCTACTTTCTGGAATCTTTATTGTGTTCATCTTTATAACTATGGCTGTCGTCCCTTTTATTTGTTGGTATTTGGAAGCTTGTAGTCTGTGATCATCAATTTCCCTGCCAGAGTAACATCATTAGTTTTGCAACAATAATAGCATTCCATACTTTGACCATTCACATACATAATTTTATCTTTGGCTGCTGCCATTTTGCTTCAGTTATATTATCTATCATGGGCTTCATGATTCAAGTTATGGTTCTTAAAGATATAGACATGGCTTACTAACTTTACTAGTGTAATTGGGTCCTTCAGGACTATTGCCCAGAAGAAGCAATTAATACTATTTCTTTTTCAGAGTCTAATAGCCAGCTTCTTGAAGTGCAGGTATGCTAATAATTAATCTTTGACTTTATGTAATATTTTTAAGTAGTCGAATATAATTTATTTCTCCAATTTTGTACTATCTATTGTTCTAAAATTTTCCCCTTCTGTAAATTCACTTTTTTGTTTTTATTGGTTTGTGTTTACATGAGGTTGAAATGAGATGTTTTTTTACCCAAAACATTGCTGGATCATGGGTTTTTTATTGGTTCATTTTTATATATAATAATGTGTCATTTCATTTATCGAGAAACACACTCTAGAGCACCAACATTTATGTATCATAGGATGTGATAGATTGTGTGCATGCATTCATTAGCTTTGTATAGTAGTTAGATCTTTCTGTGTGATTGGTTTGTAATTGCTATTACTGCAGTACACCTGCTATCTTTCATTAGTGCTGAAGAGGTTATGGAAAATTTATATATAACTACAGAAATTTAACTTTAATTCCCGTCTGTCACTAGAATTTTTTTTAAAAAAAAATTGACTTTTTATAGCGTTTTTTTTCAAGGAAGCACTATAAAAAGATAACTTGATATAGCGTTTTCCTGAGAAAGCACTACATCAAGTTGCCTTTTGTAGCGTGTTTCAGGCCTAAAAGGCTACGTCAGACAACTTGCTACAAAAAGTTCTTGCACCTTTTGTAGCGTCAACTTTGTAGCGCTTAAAAAACGCTACAAAAAGCCAAAATTTGGTGTAATGTTGGGACCTCCTCTTCCTCCTCCATAAGCCAGTCCTCATCGTCCAAGTCATCCACAGGCTATGAGGCACCATTAACACTGAGAATGGCGTCCTTGTAAGACACCACTTCCCACTGAAACGCCATACCAATGGTGGTATCGTCTGCGTCCTTCAAACCAATTGGACCGACTTCCTCATTCATCATATTGTCACAATCGAGCAATGGTGTTTCCGAGACATTAGAATCCTGCGTTGCCCCATCGACTTTGACCTTCTTCTTGCTGCGATCGAGTTGATCACGTTCTTGGCGAGAAAGCTCTTGGTGAATTCTTGGAGAATTCTTGGACGACATAGCTTCACCTTTTTTGTCCTTCACTTTTTGATTTTTAATAATTTGACCGCCTAATAATAATAATTATAATTTCTAACATGTGGTTACAGTAATATATTTCTTTTGATTAAAATTATACTTCATGCAAATCACATCACATTTATAACACATAAATTAAACAACTTTTTTTTTGATATGGCATAAGCGCTTCTCATGGTAACCATAGTAAAGTAGTCATTCGACTTGAAGTTACTTCCTACATGAGGAGTTGTAAGCTTTAATGCTATCAAATAATAGGATAATTATAAAGGTAGTAATCCGGCCTTTAATAAAACACGTGGAGGGATGTGAGTGACGTACTCTTTGTGGCACTCATCAATATCAAAAACTGACTACAAAAACAAGTATAATCAAATAAAGTTAGGATAGATTGCATAAAAAACATCATAACAAAATGCATGGAAGAGAAGAATCTTAATTATCACAAGTTTGGTTGTCCAAATGATATTCTTGTATTGGGCCATCTCCTCAGTCTTCCAACCCCTTTTATTAATTGGAACGAGCTGGCGGACAATCGTTCCAATATAACCGACCAACTTTGCACCATTATTCTCTATTGGTTGGCTTCTCTCATTCCATCCAACCTATATCGTCAATGCAAAGGCTTACAGAAGTAAGATTTTTGAAACAGAAATAGGTCAACATTCACAGTACATGTTTACATTTTAAGAACTCACTTGACATCTTTGTCCTTTTTGTCTAGCACGTAGAAGGTTCTTCATCTTAACTTGTTACTTTTTTTAGTACCTTCTCCAGCAGTAGGAGAACTAGCAAGTGAAACAGAATTAGCATGGTCGTCACCAGAATATTCCATTCAGCTACCTATAAGTATGCTTTAAGAGTTATCTACTATAAGATGAAAATGGCCTAGCTTGACTACTCTAAGATGAAAATAACCTAGTATACAAAGTTCATTCCTACTATTAAGCTTGCATAAAATGGAATATTCTAACCCTAAGCCTGCCTATATGAAGTTAATACGAACTAACAAAAAACACTTTGCATGGAAGCAAAAACCTTGTATGGAATACTTAGCGTGCAGAAAAAAATCCTTGTTTGGAGTGTTCGTAGCGTTGCAAGGGCATAGTTTGACGATGTCGACGACGACTGCGACTAAGACGATGCCGGTTGGCAGTGAAGAGTGGGAGAAAACAAGGGCTAAGGTGGTCGTAGAGGAAGAGCAGAGGGTACCTTTTTTGTGAGTAGAGGAAGTACACAGTATGGAGGGAACCGAAACGCCTTTAGATGTTATTAGATTTTTACATTTCTAAAGCACTTCCTGTGACACCCATTGTGGTAGTTAATCAAGGCTACTATTACCAAAATGCTTCGTTGGGCACGCACTGTGATAGTTAATCAAGGTTAGTATTACTAAAACGCTTCCCTGGACACGCATATTGGTAGTTAATCAAGGTTTTTATTAGCATAACGCGTTCCTGAATAACTGTTCCAGTAAAGCTCGTGTTAATTTAGTTGTTTTCTTATTTTTTATTTTAATATTAATTATATCAAATATGTAAATATATATCATTAAATTTTAAATTCCATTATGTATATTTCATTTAATTGACTCATTACTCATTACTCATTACCTGTGTAATTTGGAAATAATTTAGTAGAATTATTTTTGTTGTTCATTTGTGAGGCTGTTTCCAAGATGTCCTCATTACCTGTGGCATCATCTAAGGATAAAGGGGTGCCAATTCCCCTAGCAATTGCAAACAGAATTTTTGGCCTCCAATATTCGTGGGGGACTCCAAGAATTCTTATCAAACATTGAACATTTGTTTGCCGCACCAGGTTGGGGAGGAAATCTGGGGTCCAGGTGAACAAGCGCAACGAGCTTGGGTTAAGAGTCCAAGAACCAACGACAAGCATGCGTCTCATGTCTTCCACGGTGGAGAAGGAAAATTCGAAAAATCCTTTGCCAATGGGAATGACTTTCCAGTTTGCAAGCGGCTTACATAATTTGGATAGCTTGTTGCGCAGATCCTGAATCTTTATAGGAGAGTCGCCTTTTGACAAAATAATTTGGCCATGGAGGTTCTTCTTCGACGCTTCAAGACCGGCCTTATATTCTTCTTCTGGCATTGTTACCGCCAGGGCATTGCCCTTCATACAGGGAACAGGAAGCTGGCTTAACGGAATGTCGCAAGCATGATTGAGGGCTTGCGCTATCCTCTTGGGTGCGATCGGTGGTGGGGAGGGAGGAGAGCTAGAAACGTCAGCCGCAAGGCACTACCATGGCACTACCATGGCACTATGACGTCAGCCATGCTAAACCCTCACGTAGCAAACCCTCGATTGAAAAAACACATGATTGACTAGAGCTAGCAAAACGGGCTTTCGGGCCAGGTTCGTGCTTTATCGGGTCGGGCCAAAAAAGCCTAGATTGAAAACGGGCCCAAATGTGTGTCCGAGCCCTTTATTTTTTGGGCTTTTTTTCGACCGGGTTCAGACTTTAGCCTATATTTTCGGGTCAGTTAGCTTCGGGCCCAGGCTTTATCTGGTTCGGGCTTTATCGGGCCGGGCCAAAATGACCCAGATTGAAAATGGGCTCAAATTTGTGTGTCCGAGTCCTCTATTTTTTGGGCTTTTTTGGCCGGGCCTAGCATTTTGCCAGCTCTATGATTGACAGATACGTTCACAGTTGTGAGAAAAATCATCCCCTGGTGTGAAAGCGTCATACCCCAAAGAGATCAAAACCACTACGAAGACAGATATGTTCACAGTTTGAGAAAAATCCTCCCCCTGGTGTGAAAGCGTCACACCCCAAAGCGATGAAAACCACTACGAAGACAGATATGTTCACAGTTGTGAGACAAATCCTCCCCCAAATGTGAAAGCGTCAGACCCCAAAGCGATGAAAACCACTACGAAGACAGATACGTTCACAGTTGTGAGAAAAATCCTCTCCTCGGTGTGAAAGTGTCAGACCCCAAAGCAATGAAAACCACTACGAGATAGATACGTTTGCAGTTGTGAGAAAATCCTGCCCCTGGTGTGAAAGTGCCAGCCCCCAATGGGATGCAGAATTCCAAACCAGCGCCGAACACCGAGTAGTTAAATAAAAGCGTCAGCCCCTGATCGCTAAGGTCTTTATAGCCAAATTAAATAATAACTTTAAAAATATTCAAATTCGGCCTCTAATTAGTAACTGAAAAATCAGTCTCTAGTTAGTGACCGAAAAATTGGTCGCTAATATATATACCACCAAATTAAATAAAAACTTTTAAAATTTTCAAATTCGGTCTCTAATTAGTGATGAAAAATTGGTCTCTAATTAGTGATCAAAAAATCGATCGCTAAGATCTCTACAGCCAAATTAAATAAAAACTTTAAAAATCTTAAAATTCGGTCATAAAATCAGTCTCTAATTAGTGATTGAAAAATCAGTCTCTAATTAGTGGTCAAAAAACCGATCACTAAAATCTCTATGGTCAAATTAAATAAAAACTTTAAAAATCTTCAAAATCAGTCTTTAATTAGTGACTAAAAAATAATCTCTATAATTAGCAACCAAAAAATAAGTTACTGAGTAGCGCGAATTCTATTCATAATTTAACAATTTATTTTTTAACAATTTAGTGACCAAAATTTTGGTCATTAATTTTGTTAAAAAAAATTGGTCTCTATTTCGATCTTTTAAATGTCTACGGCCGAATTAGTGACGGATTAAATTTTGGTAAAAAAAAAATCTATAAATTTGGTCTCTAAATCAGTCTTGTCTCTCTATATATATAGTGATTAAGTATAAGTATTTTCGGTCTCTAAATTGGTCATTACAAGCAAATTTTCTAGTAATGATTTCTTTAGATTTCTGATTTTGGGCATTACTTGTTCTCAGACTTTGAAGCTTTCTATTCAATAAATTTAGACTTGTAAAAAAATTCCACTCTATAACTTCAGAGTGGCTTCTTACAATTAACGAATATGTGTATTTTTTATACAATCCAACAAACAAAGGATCACAACAAAATAAAGCTTTTGATAAATTGAATTGTAGTAAGTTTAAAATGGTACTTGGTAACTAGTACATTATTTTAGCAAATAAAAAAATAAAAGAAATGAAACTAATCAATCAAACAATCAACAAATAACAACAAATACTAATTAATTAATTAAAGGGTAGACGTAAAAGGAACTTTGGTGGCAGGTAACCATGAGTTTCCAGCAATGAAATTCACAACAGTGAATTTTGAGGCTTCAGAAGCTTTGGTTATCACATGATAACCTGGCCACTTAACTCGACTTCTAGTTGGAGAACCAGGACCCGAGTTCATGTACTCTCCATAATATAGAGTGCTCAGCGCAAAATTACCACTCCATTCTAACCAACCTGCTGGATGGATCAAGCTATCAAGAGAAGTCTTCATAAAAACGGTTCGAGAATATTGCTTCCATGGTCTACCAAGATAAGTCTTTACTGAATTTTGGAAAGGTCTCAAATCTGAGGCAGCCATAACCTTAGAATTGTGAATGGAAATACCAGTATTTTGGTTTGGATCCGTTCTCCCTTGGGCGGTGATTGTGTTGACTTTGTTCGGAGGGTTTCTTGCAAATATGTTACAATTTTGGAACACAGCAGCTGCATTACCAAATATGAAGTCAACTGTGCCATAGATGTTACATTCTCTGTAGAATTGTCTATCAGAGTGGACATATAGCGTGTCTTGGTAACCTTCAAAGCTACATCTATAAAACACCGACAAGTCTGATCCAGAACGCAATGCAACAGCTTGGTGGTTTTTTGCACCTGCAGTGTTCCTAAATGTGATACCTTGAGCAATAAATCCATCCCCAACAACAGCTGCAAAAAATTCACACATATAGTTAGATTCCTAATCTTTGAAGGTATATCAATGTTAAATTTGAAAATTAAGAGGAAAGAATTTAATTATTTACCGGTTTATGAATCCAACCCGTATAAAATATGAGTCATTCTCAACAAAAATAGTAAAAAAAAAATCTACCAAACAAAATAATTTGTTGTAAATGAAAAAAGAGCCGGGAAGATGACACATGTCAAAATCTAAGAGATAACACGTGTCCCACCTAGATAAGCTAGAACCTAGTTCTCTTATATATATATAGTAATAGTCTATAGATTTGATTTGTATGTTAGTTTTTTTTAACAAAAATAGTAAAAAATAACTCAATAAATAATTATATTTTAGTTGAAAATAAGAGGTAACACATGTCACAATTTGGGATGTGACACATGTCACAATGAGGGAGATCGAGTTTAATTTTCTTATATAGTAAAGTTTGAATCGCTTGATAGTTGATTGATAGATAATAGATTTATTTATTTTTTGCTTACCAACAGTGGCTGAACGGAAGGTTGTGGTTCCTCCTCCAACGCTTTTGCTACCTGTGATTATAGTCTTCCCTATACCATCACCCACCAACATGATATTCTTTGCCTTTATCTCAACTTGTTCATTGTACACCCCGGCCTTAACATGTATAACATACCTCCCCTTGCTACTCTTTGGTGCAGCATTTACGGCTGCACCAACTGTTGTGTATTTTCCAGACCCATCTTTCGCAACCACTACGTTAGCTCTAGAAGATGGAGAAGATGCTTGCAACAGCTTTCTATCACCTGGCTTGACCCATGTTGGGAACCCATCTTTGTAACTTGGTTCCTGAAATTGAACCTTGTTGAGAGCCAAGGTGTTGCTTAACAACTTGGTAACGTTGTTGGACATCATAGGAAGCACATAGTCTTGAACACCAAGCTCGTAGAATCCTGCTTTGCATGTCTCAAGGTTGGTGAGTGCAGTGCTAAGCCATGTTTGGGTATCGACTTGAGAACACTTTGAGTATGGGTCTATGGTTTTGTTGAGCTTAAGGATAGTTTGTTCATAGAGCTCAACACAATCAGCCCAAGCAGCTGTTTCACGTGGGTTGGTGCATTTTGAACCAAGTGAGAGAGTGTTTGCATGGCCCTTGAGTGCTCTCTCTTGAGCAAGTTGTAATGAGAGTTTGAAGAAATCATCTTTGTGTTTGATGAGTTTGTGTGTGTAAGTTGGATTGTTGCTCAAGAAATACTCACACGGTTGAGGGTTGGGTGTTTGGTTACACCAAAGTTTAACCTCATTCCAGGAATAACCGGAGACGAGAGAGGGAATAAGTAGGATAATGGGAAACAAAAGTGTTACAAGCAAGCGAAAAGCTATCATGGTTAGTGGCCTTAAGAAATTCTTGGACAATCTTGGATAATTAAAATATTTGAACGACGAAGATGATGTATAAGAGAGACGAGGGTTTGTTTGATTCAAATGGATCGGTGAATTGTGTTTCATTGGCTTATTGGAAGCCTTTATATAGAGAAAAGTAGGAAGGGGTATTGTTGGAATTATAAGGAATGTAGCCATCGGGGGGCAATATTTAATTTCTTCTTTTTCACCTTTTCATATTCCTTTTTGCTTTTACTTCTCCATATATATTCTTCTTTTAGTAATAGTTAATTGAATATTATACAATCGGTTTCTAGTTTTATTCACTAGTATCAACATATATCTATGTTGTTAGCAATGTTATTGATAATGATTTATGCATGTCTTTTTATGTCGTTTTTGACTTTCAAATCTCTGCGTCAAGTTTATATATTGACTTGACAAGAAGCAATATTTTAGCAGCCAAATAAAACGCGTCAATATATATATATATATATATATTCTTATGCTCATTCTTATTCTATCTATTACACGTGTGTTGTATATGGAGGCTGGCTAATTGTATTGGATTTAATTGTCAACGAGATGGATGGATATAGCACATAGGTTCAAAATCTTGCAATTGGCGACTGGATACCTTTCCAAAAGGTTTCCGACATTATGATTGGACGCGCGGTTTGAACCAATCAAACCTTTGTTTTAAATGATTAATTCACTCTATTTATGATGATGATAAAGTGAAAGTTCTATTTTCCTATGCGAACCCTTATTCTATTTCTCACTCATTGGGGACACCCTAGAGAGAAAAAAATAGAAAGATATTAGAGGTGTTAGATTCTTAGTAATATTATGTGTCCATAGATTCTATTGCATTCCATCTTCCGTACATAGTGGGGTTCAAACTATCCATCCCCTGTTTAAAAAACTTGAGTATCTATCGTTTATGTCACACCATATTGATTAACATGATAATTTTCTATTAAAGATACATGTCATGCGAAATTAGAGCAGACAAATGGCTACCTACAGATTCATGAATTGAGAGAAGGCATTTCTTGGCCAACTGGAGGCTAGCTGTGTTCCGCTAGTTTGAGAGATTTCAAAATGTAAATAAACAACTTTGACAATGGGAACTTTCCCATAAATTATGTCATTCTCACTCTGTTTTTCATACGTAATCTATATTTTTGCTGGACAAGTTATAATTTAGTCTTAACTTAATTAATTTATACTATTTTTAAGAAGGGGGTTTAAAAGAATAGGTTACGGGAGGGGAAGAGTTTTATAAAATGAGGATAATGTTAGCTTAATTTTATTATTTATTGATTTTGTGGATTGGCATTAATCAATTATAGAAATTATTAATAATGGTCATTAGTTGTTATTGTAGCACCCAATAGTTAATGGATATTGTATTGGGTTTGTGCTCTAGCCCGTGATCGGTTGGGCTATTCAATTAATGCTTGGTGAGAGGTCTCTATCCTCATCCAATTAGTTATTTAATCATTGCTCTATTAGACGGTTAACTACAGTGTCAAAACCTATCTGGTTGAGGGTATCTTCTCTCATTTAAACCCTAGTTTCCTTTGAGCCGCCAAGGTACAATAAGATGGATTATCAGGTACACATATTCTGTTTAATTCTCTTTATATCTATTGATTGATAGAACATGCTATAATCTCGTATCAACTTGATCTTATGAGGCCTATGTGTTGTTATTTTTTTTATCAGCAACACTTTTATTATTAATGAAACAAACTCAGCTACAAGGTGTAACAAAGTTAGACTTACATCTACAAAAAATCTACCAAAAATTTACCAGATGTACCCCCTATATAAATCATAAAAAAGGCATGCAAAAGTATCACTATAATTAATGTAGGTGATCCCAACTAGGTCGACACCACAACACTAACAATCACCTGCAGCATGTCAATACCCCGTATACAACAACAACCTAAAACCTCCTATGTGACTTTATGCATCTAAGAGGAAACAAGCTAACAGACATGAACACCAATCAGAAAATAAATTAAATTGTGATGATTTTTCTTTACTGCCACAAACCAATTCCACTACCATTTTTTTTGGAAAGTAAAAAATATTATTAAATAGAAAACAACTAAATTAGAGCACAAGTTATGTCCAAATTAGTTACTTGAAAAAGAGCAAGAATAGTGTCTTGTACAAAAATCGATCAAGCTCTCACCCTTATAAAAATAGAGCTAGCATGCAAAGACATCACTATAAGGAAAGGCATCCCAACTAAGTTGGCACCCTATACTCTATCTATCATTTGCAGCACACCCAAAACTGTAATATCCTAAAATTTCACTCTACAAGACAGGGTATTAATTTTAGAGGGTTAGAATTATCCTTAAGATTTTCAGATAAAGTATAATGGTTTAGAGCTGATGTAGAAGTCAAACAGTATTTTACGGGTACTGTCAAAATAAGTTGATAATGAACATAGAAATTTTAAATTTGATTTATAAAAGGTATTTGAGGATATAAAATAGTAACTTGATGTTCTATGAAGGTTTTAGAAATTAAGTTTGGAATTTTAGAGAAGACTATAAGGGAATATTACAGTTTTGATAACCACGTAATCTGTTAGTTAAGAATGGTTAAATACTGGAGACGGAGAAATGGTCAAGATAGAGACTTTATGATCTAGTATAAATTTAGATAGTGTAGAAATAATAAGTTTTGTTTGGTATTATAGTTTAAACGGTAAGATAGCTAGGTATTATATAAACATCTGTTTTCTATTTATCGTCTATTATCTGTTCTATATGAAATTTTGTGATCTAAGTGTTGAGTAATTTATGTTGGTCTTATAATTAAGGTTTTAATATGCTTGTTTACTTGTTTCATTAAAACAGTCATTTTTCACTCAACGTTTTGATTTATACAGAAAATGATTTTTACCGTAATTGACAGATTCAGTTTTTATAGAAAAAAATATATCAAACTCACCCAGAAAATTATCTTTCTTCACGAAAGTTTTTTATTTTAATATTTTTTATTTTCTAAAATTTTTCTAGAATTTTTTGAAAATTTTCAAAATTTACCGAAAAATACGCTTAACTGGTACGTATAACGTACAGATTTTATTTTACAGTGTAAAAATTTCGTGACAGGTCCAAAACAATTTATATTTTATATTTTATTATTATTATTATTATTATTTATGATTTTTAACAATATTTCTAGACAATATTAGTTTTCTACTGTTTTTGCTCTTATTTGCGGTATATCAGCCGAATAGAGGCGAATAGAAACATAGTGACTATGATATAGGAACTTAGGGACTTTGAGGGGTTCAAATACAATTCTAAGGAGCCTAAAATATCTATAGACAGAATAGTTGACTATGAATAGTATAGGGACATGTACAATTACTATTTTACCTTTGATTTTACACTTAAACTACCAAAACCTATAGTTTTTAACCAAGCTATCCAATGGCTCTCTTTCTCCCCCTTTTTGGTCGACATACTCACTTCATTTAGGAGCCTTGGATGTGGTTTTTTCACTTGGATCAAGTCCTAGGGAAAGCCTTGAAGCCAATAGGAAAAAGATGGATTAAATCTAATTATCCTAAATTCCTAATTAACTTAGTCATTAAAGCTTTGATCTCATCTCATCTCTTCCCTTCCACTTGCTCTTGGCCACCCCCTCCTTCATGACTCACATGAGTCTAGGTTCTTCTCAAGGCTTCTTAATTTTGAGTCATGTCATGAGTCATTTGCCTAAGCCAATTAGAATTTAGATAATTGTTTTAATTTTTATTAAACCTAAACCATGGTTGCTTTTCAAGCCAACCATAGTCTTCTTAACCCAAGCCCTTGGCTGCCCCCTTCATCTATAAATACCCCCTCATGCCTCATTTATTTTCTACACCAAGCCTTTGTGTTGACAAAGCAAATCTTCTTTCTCGCTCTTTATAGTTTTTCGTATTTCTCTCTTGGTGTTCTTAGTTCCAAAGCTTTGTTCTTCATAGCTTTCTCTCCCAAAGGTAAGAGGAACCTCTTGCAAAATAATTTGAAAAGATACGAGTTTGATTTTGGGTGCTAATCACCTAGGTGATTTATGTGTTATAGTTTTTTAAATTCTTGTTTATTTAAGCTTTATAATTATTTTATGGCTTTTAATTTAATTGTTATGTGATTTTATTAATTAGAGTGTTATAATGCCCAAATCATTATCTAATTTTCGTGAATGTAAGGATATGATGGCAAAATCGATTTTGAGCTTTAATAATTGTACCGTTATAATGGCGAAATTTAAAATACCACAGTATGCTCTTATTGTGAAACAAGTGCAATTTATTCTTTTGTAAAAACTTTGATATTGTCTATCATTGATGTATAAGGTGATGATTAAGATAAATAGTTTATTGGTATGGTTCTGTCTAGGAAAGACATAAGTCATCTAAGCGGCCTTAGCCCACATCACTTTCCTGGAAACTATGCCTATACGTTGTTTGGGGAATTCTTAACTTAGGGACTCGGTATATACGTGACTAAGATAAATTGGGAAAGAAGTGATTTCTAAATAAACATAGATATAAGTAGATTGGATTGGATAAAAGAGTATAGCGGTAAAGGATTCTCAGTGAATTCTACTGTTATATTATCAGTTGGAAATCTCAGGTTGGTGTCCAATCTCTCTCTCTCTATCTCTCTCTATATATATATAATATAATATAATCAGACTCAGTTTAATTTTCAATGTCTCCGGCAGTGAAAATTAGTGAGACAGACTTTCAACGTGTTTCTTTCTTGGAAATAACTAGTGCTTAAGTATTTCAGTAAAAAGTCAGCTTGATTCCGTTCACTTAGCCTATATCGAATCGTTTTAAAGTTGGACATTGATCACCGAAGACAGCTTTGCCGCCGTGTGATCTTTTCATCTTCAAAGTTAATTAAGCCGGTAATTAATCAGTTTGACTTCGTTCACTCAGTTCTATATCAAGTTTTCAAAAAGTCAGACACTAATTACCGCAGTTGGCTCAGCGGCCGTGTGATTATTCCTTTCCCAAAGATCTGTCTAAAATTTGAGAACAGACACTTACCGATTTAAAAAGTGAACATGAGTTTTAATTACTGTTAATCTCTTCTCTCTTGATCAATCCTAGGTGTCCCATTTTGGTCTGTTTGAAATGAATTAATAACCTTTAATTTATGTACCGAATCATTCTGTTGGGTTGATCACCTCAGTTTAGCTCTGCCGCGGTTTGACTAGTCATTAATTGAATTATTGAAGCCGAGAAATTAACTTAACACATAATGATCAGTAAGAATAAGAGCAAGAGTTATTTATTTAATACTACAATAAAAGGTTTTTTATATATGAAGTGAATGATGTGGTTTTAACAGTTATCTGTTCATACAAAAACATTTTTATCATAAAGTGATGAGTTATTTCATAAAAAGTGTTTTGATGAGATTTAAAGATTTTTCAAGAGAAGTTACAGTAAAACAGAGGAAGTTTTACAAAGAGATGCTAAAGAGATTTTTTTTGTGCAAATTTAGACTGTCGTTTGCATTAAAGACGATGAGTATACAACCTAGAGGATGGGGTTGAAAATAGGTTGTGTTGGACTACAATTGTCTACATCGAGCCAAGACAAATCGTATATCTGGCTTGGATAAATCTGACTGGCAATTCTATTTCTGATTTGGTATTCATTTTAAATGCGGTATTTTCGAAGTATTTTTAGGGGTCTAAGTGGGTTTCCCTGATTATTCTATTAAGTTTACTGCAGTTAGTCGCTCAATGGTGTTAAGGTTGGAAAAGTCTTCATGCAGTATTACACCGGTGTGTTTTGAGAGATATAAAAGTGGCATGCATAAATATACTTTGACTTGATGATACATTTTTGAGAATGCATTGCTTTTGTAGGGTTGCAGCACAAGGTATGACCTGTTTAAATAAGATCTATTTATATGTCTTAAATGAACTACTATTCTCCATATATGTCTTGAATGAATTTCTTCTATGCTATATGTGTTTTATATGACTCGATGCTCTAGTATCTATATGTTCTTGGTATAAGAATTGGCTGCTGTGTGATCTATGTTTTGGGTGTGCTTGTACTTTTCTATGTTTTGGGTGTGTTTGTACTTTTCTTATTACTTTGTTTTAAAGTTTCACTCTTGCCTACTTTTATGTTGTGTTGATGCATGACTGAGTAGATGATTTACCCAAGAAGTGGGCTAGCTCTTAGAAGAAGGATCTAAAGAAGGATGCTGTATAGATTGATAGAGATTCTGAAAAGAATCTGTATTTACTGTTTTAGGTTGGGTAGAGGTCTAAATACTCGACCGACTCAGATGTTCACTGTATAAACAATTAATTTTAGTGTTTTTGAATACCAGATTTTCTGTTGAAAACTCTAATGATTACATATATGAGATGACGAATTTTGTGTACGAAGTTATATTTTATTTTTTTCACTTAAATATTTACAAAGAGAAAATCTTAAAGAGATTTATTCCCTGTCCTTCTTATCTTTTAGAAAAACGAAAATTTTTATCCACATTTTTGGAGAAAGATTTCCAAGTTCTATCAAATTCTTTTCTAAGTTATTGCAAAACTTTTGGTTAATATGGTGTAATATTCTTTTTGGAGAAAAGATGTTGCAAAAACAATCTATACTAAGAGAAGCTTCCTCCAATCTACCAAAAACACACAAAAGGAAAGACAGAACCATTCACAATTGTGAAATAAGACCCACCCATGGTGTGAGGACGATAGACCCAATTGTGAAAAAAGCAGAGTAGAAACCAGGATAGATCACAGCTGTGGAAAAAATACCACCCCAAGTGACGGCGTCATTCCCAAAAGCAAAAGTGCCGCGAACGATCCAGATCGGTTCACAATTGTGGTGAAAGTCCCATCCCTAGTGTAAAGTCGTCTGTGCAAAGAGGCAGAGAACATTCCAAAACAGTTCATACTTGTGGAGAAATGTCCATCCCCGATGTAAAAGCATCAGACCCAAGTGCGAAAGTGATGTGTACAATCTAGGCACTACTAGAATGTGCTCTTGTAGCGGCGGAAGTTAGCGTCGGCCACGACACCGATGCTAATTGCGTCGAGTTAGCGTCGGCCAAACCGACTCTAAGTCGATGTTTCAGTTTTATTTTATTTATTTTATTTTTTTAATATTTAGCGTCGGCTTAGCCGTCACAAAGGATCTGATGCAAAATTTTAAATTAATGTAGCGTTGGCTTGACTGACGCTAAGCCTACGGTCCAATAAAATTTTTTAAAAAAAAATTTAAATTTGAGGATAGAGTCGGCTAGCAAAATATTGAATTTATTAGCGTCGGCCAGGCCGACGCTACACTACTTTACTAATAGCGTTTCATCAAACCCTTGCGAACCCTCTCTATCAGATTCACTCTTTCGTCTTCTTTCTCACTCTCAGCCAAAGGCAAAACCTTTCTCACTTAGTTTTTAGCTTGTTCTTTTGCCTTCCTTCCCCACAAATCAGTAAAGAAAAATCCCCAACCTTAACATTACGACCAATTTCGTCTCCTTCTACCATGCTCTCTTTCTCTAGCTGTTCTTAGTGGATCGAAGGCCAACTTCGTCGATCTCAGCGACGCTCGTCGGAAAATCCGCAAAGGCCAGCTTCAACTCCATCGGCGCCGCCACATTTAGCTTCCTCGTCCGCCTCTCATCGACAAGGACCCAAACAAAACCAAGGTCCCTTCTTCTACCATGGTGTCTTCTCCCACCAACCCTAACCCCTTCATCTTAATATTTGCTTTGTCTTCAATTCAAATCGGTGTTTCTCAGTTAGTTCTCAGGAATTTTTCAATGTTTTTTTTATAGCCTATTCAGTGTTTCTTATTTAGTTCTTTTAAGTGTATATTCTGATCAAACATTGCTTGTTCTCTTATGCCTCTTGCAGTTTTTATCCAATCCTTCACAAAAAAATGCTCCAAAGGGAAAGAAATAAGGCCTGAAGGGGCCACTATTAGGGTGTACACGCTTGAAATCAAAGGTTAGGGTTAAGATTAACAAATAAATCTTATTGGAACAAATGTTACTAGCTTTTTTTTTGTTTTGCTCTGTTTTGTTATCTCTTACTCTAATCATACCAAAAAGAAGAACCTATTGCCACTGTTGAAAATTGCTGGCAAATTTCTATTGCCATTGCTGAAATGTATAGGTAATTGATTGATGGTTAACCGTGGCTCTTAGTCTTATATCCAATACCTATTTCTCTTGTGATACAGATGACAAATGATTGTAGTATCATTGTCTCAAACTATACTCAATTATATGGTGAAAAAAGAAAAACTATTTATAACTCTTTTTCAATAGAAATTATAGGTTTATTGCTTATCAATGTGGCTGTTTAAATGTTTAGAATGAATTAAGATCTGTATGTTTGCTTTGTAACATCTAGAGTAATTTCAATTTACAAGTTTTTGTTAAATCTGTTTATGCTTCAAGTTATTTTTCCTTCTTCATTTTATCAAGTTTGCTTGAAGTAGGATGAATTTCTTGCAATTTGACTTAGAGACACATGCAGAATTGCATATTGCTCAGTATGATTTCAATATGTCAATATAATTGCAAGTTTTCTGCAATTTTCTTTTCACTTGCTGGTTAATGAATCTGATTTTTGAACATGGAAAAAAAATTTAACAGCATTGCAAAATCTCCAATACAAGACAGATACGAAGTGGAAAAGATATATCAAACTGTAAGAAGTTTGCATCTTATTTAATTCAAGATATATAATTGCAAAACCAATACCATGCTCTATCTCTTGAACTAGTATCATTGACTCTGGTAATAATAATTATTTCTGTGTATGCTGCAATGGCATGTCAACTGTTTGCATTATCAATTTTACTCCTGTTTTCATATGAAGTAAACACTTAGTCAACAAATCTCAACAAAAAAAAGGGCTGGGAGATCACTACAGTTTCATCAAAGTTAGCGGAGTGCCAAGAAACTATTCTCAACCATGGGAAACAACTCAAGGCACTTGCTTCATCTAGCGTAACTAGCATTCTTGCTTTTCATATGCTTAATTGGAATAACATAAGATAATGGCTATCAATCTAGTTGGTTTACTATTTATCTAGTGTAAATAAATTATGTTATTTAAAGGACTAACAGAAACTATATCAGGTCTGAGTTGAAGAGTTTGTACCCAATGTTTAATTTCAGGTTGCAATCTTCTGCTAATCTTTCTTTTTCCAGTTCCCGATGAGTAGACTTCTATTCTTTTTCCTATCTTTCGTTCTTTTCCCCCTTCTTTTTATTTGAGAAATGTTGTCTTAGCTGTTTAGATTTAATTTGTTTCTGTCCGCATTAAGTGCCTGGCCACCAACTATGCTGCAGTGATTATTTATCACCATATGCTTGTAAATTTTAAGCATTAATAATTTTTTCTATTGTTGTTACAGTTCTCATAATAATGATTTCTAGTTCCAGGTCCACAATCATGTGTACTATACCTTCCTGAAGTAGTTTGCTTAATATGTGTATGGCAATAGCTTTAACAAGTTCTAGTTCTTTGGTCATTTAACTATTGATATTATACCATTTTTTATAAAGGTTGATTATTCTTCTGCAAGCACACTTGGGGAAGAGGATTTGCTTGGAATAGTTATTTGCATTTTCTTTTTTTTTTTCTTTTATTTGCATTGTTTATTTTATTATTACAATCAGATTGTAGTATTTATTTAATTAAAGTCTACTTGATGAGCTTGGGGCCTATATATGATTGTGAGCCTGGCAGGTTCTCGTTGGTTTATGATGCAAACCAGAAACAGAGAACAAGCAAAATGACAATAAACAGATAAAAGGATGGAACAGTAGTATATTATTGATGGGGATAAAGGAAAATGCAGTAGGAAAACCCTACTACCCACAGAGCCAAGCTCCTCTCAGAGAATAACACATTCTCTGCCTCAACAATATGATTCTCTCATTCATACCCTCTCTCTCTCTCCTCAGCCTACATATAACCGAATTGTCTCATGCACAAGGCACACAACCCACACCCCTTGCCACGTCATCATTCTCATCCTGCCCTTTTCTATTTCTCCTCACATAGATTCTCCACACATAACATTCTCTAGGGGCCTATCAATACCACCCTCTTGAAAAACAGCCTTGTCCTCAAGGCTGAGGTAAGGAAATTGACTCTCTAAATAGACTTCATCCTCTCAAGTTGCTTCTTCAACCATTGATTCCTTCCATTGCATTAGAAGTTGCCTTGCTCGGATTGAACAAGGGTCTTGTAGCAGCTGAAAACAACTTCCTCCAGGGTCCCATAGCTTGAAGCCCAATGACCAAGCTATGTGTATTACTGAAGAATTTCCTCTCAGGTCAAATGCTCTGTTTTTGGTGACATTTTTGGCCAAAAAACAGAGTGTCATGGCTGCTCTGTTAATACCACGTAAAAGTGCTTCCCTTTCTCCAATTCCTGATGCTGTCAGCAAACAGTGGTGCAAAATGCTAGTTTTGTTAACAAATAATAACTCAAGAACCATTTTTGCCTTTCTAGTCAACCATTCTCTTTTCTCTTTAACTGCACCATGGACTTCAGAATTCATATAGGAAACTAGTGAGCCATTTTCTTGACCATCGAAGATCCCATGATCCCAATTAATAAAATAAATTTGGGCTTGACTCATTTGGGTAAAAGGCTGACTCATTTTCTGTACTTTCACCTCTGCCCTTGTATCTTTCTTTGATGTTAGAGAGAATTTCGTGACCCATTTCGTGTCCGTTGGTGACCCATTTCTTGGGTGCTGACCCCCTTTGTCCTGGACCCATGTGGTGTTATCAAATTGGGTCAGGCCCAATTTGTCAACAACGAGACCCCACCTACCGACTACCAATACTGCGCCTCTGACTCTCTTTAAACTCGTCTCCCTCTCTTTGGTCAATATTTCTCTAGGACAATAAAAAATCCCTTCGGATGGCCCTAAAAGGTAATTGTTCTCCAATGTTGGTGTCCACCAGGGTCGTGGCTGCAAGTCTTCACTGAAGGTCAAAGACGCAATCCTATTAGACAGCTCACGGAAGTGAATCCCACATCTCACGCTTTGAAGGATGCCTTTTGAGTAATTTCTATAGCAATATACCAGACATGTTAAATCTACAGATTCTCTGAAGTGGTTATCCATAAACTTCAGGTAATCCTTTAGCAGACTGTTTAACTCAGTCCACAGTGGAGACACCAACATTTGAGGCAAAATGTGGTGTAAAAGACTTTCCATCAACATATTCTTGACATCCAGTGATTTATACCCTTTATGTGCCACTGAAAGAGCACCAAAGTGGCAATACAAGTGCAACAACAAGATCTTGTACTGGGATACATGTCTTCGTATTGCCAAGCCAAACCCCAAAATCATAGTAGTCTCAACCCAATAACCAACATCCTTAGTACGCCATAATAACTGAACCAAAATATTACCTGTCAGTGAAAGCAGCTCCTCATCATGCATGCTCTCCTATGGATCCAAATCTTTTGAAAGTGGAAGATTTTTGCAATACATTTCAAACTTGTGAACACAAGAGGTCTTTGGCAGATTCGGCGGTGGAAACTCAATCTGCAGAGGTTCTTTCGTGGTGACCCATTTTTTGCTTGTTGGCCCCCTTTTCCCATGACCCATATGGTATGGGCCAGGCCCAATATGTCAACAACTGGACCCAACTCACCAAATATCAAGACTGCACCTCTTTCTTCCTCCTTCGACAGAAATGGGTCTTCAGTTGCAAGCGCCGACGGTGATGTCGTCAACAACGACCAATTTGGTGTTGCAAAGGAACCAACGACCGGCGATTCTGGCTGTACAGGAGTCGTCGCAAGTGACCCGATGTCCGGCGGTTCCGATGGCGGTGGAGGCGGCCCGTTGTTCCGCTCTCTTAGGACCCTTCCCTTCAAGGTTGTGGCTGTCGACGACGACATTCTCGTTTGGACACCACGGCTTTGAACTTCCTCTCTTAGGGACCTGATCATTGGTCTTCCCTCACTGATTGTTGTTGTTCCTTCATTTTTTGACACCCCACACATTGGCAATTCCACCTTCTTCACCGATTGGCGGGACTCATCGAACGACTCACCGTGTAAATTCTTTATTCCGCTTAGCTCCGGTTTGCTGAACTCTGTTTTCCGCGTCATCTTTGCCGTCGACGTCTTGACGTCAACGTTCTCGAATCTCGCGGACAGCATCTTCATCAATGTCTCTTGATTTTCCTTCGCTTTCAGCTGCATTGCTTGGATCGTGGCCTTGAGACTAGCGACCTTTCCCTCCAGAGCTGCTACCCTTGTCTCCATAGCTTTCGTCTCCTTCAAGCGCTGGTCCTTGGGTGCAGAAAAACTGAACCCCACTCAATCGTATCCGGCAGGTCGGACCAATTGATGCAAACCCGAAACAGAGAACAAGCAAAATGACAATAAACAGATAAAAGGATGGAACAGTAGTATATTATTGATGGGGATAAAGGAAAATGCATTAGGAAAACCCTACTACCCACAGAGCCAAGCTCCTCTCAGAGAATAACACATTCTCTGCCTCAACAATATGATTCTCTCATTCATACCCTCTCTCTCTCTCCTCAGCCTACATATAACCGAATTGTCTCATGCACAAGGCACACAACCCACACCCCTTGCCACGTCATCATTCTCATCCTGCCCTTTTCTATTTCTCCTCACATAGATTCTCCACACATAACATTCTCTAGGGGCCTATCAGTTTATGATTATATATTTATGCACTGGGAGTCTTGCATATGTAATGAATAGAGGGAGGGAAAATGAGTTGCAGCTTGGTTGGGAAGTTAAGCTAAGGATTTTTGTTGGTGGGTCAAGGGTCTTCATTATCTTCATTTCTCTTGTGTGCCTCAGATTCTGTAGTCATTGTTGAAAGGTCCATCAAACAGAACAATGCAGCTGGTGATTCCATGCCCCAGAGTTTCTTCACAGTGTTGTTGGGGCTGGCAGTTCAGCCCACCATTTTGCATCTCCATCTACTCACACGTGTAACTTAAAATGTCCTGAATTGTTTATGTATTTTTAATTTTTAATGCTTTAGTTTAATCAGTTTAGAGCATTATGCATTTTTCTTACAATAGTATTCATTTGTTTATGACTCTCTGGTGTTTATCTCTTCATTTTAGGCCATGCTCTAAAACTTTTCAAAGCCTCCCGTTTTGGAGGGCAAAACGTCAGGGACCTAGCTGGAGTACTTGTGAAAGACAACAAATTAGTTGAATGGGATCCATTAGTTCAAAGAGTGACGCAAGAGTTTGGGAACCCTTTGGTACTATCTTGTTTGGTCACCTTATTTTAGGGACATTTATTTCGAAGCTAGTTGTTTAGTACCAAAACATTTTTTGGCATAGATTCCAGATTATGCTATGGCATTTACTCACAGGATCTCCACAAAGTATGTATACGTACTTAAAATAAATCTTACAAGTCATGTGTGTTTGAACTTTGCTTATATCTTTTGAGCAAATTTGAGTGATTGCTTGTCTTATTTCTTATGGTTCTATAATTATTATCTGTGTTATTGGTAAATTATTGTATGTTTATTGAAAAATATTTGTCTTATCTTTGGGTTTTTTCCCCTGTTGAAGGGGAATTTTATTTGATAGAGGGGCTGCAAAGTTAAACAGTGATGTATAACACTTTTTATAAATTAGTAACATTTTTTAAATGTTGCTAAATTCCAAATATGCTGTAGTGTTTTTTATGGGATTACGTTTTATGGAGTTATTGTGTTGTTTTTATTTCAATAGAAAGACATATCTATTTATAAATTAAAGACATTTCTTTTTATAACCAGAAAATCTACATAATTATGAAAAAATAAATTAAAATAAAATTAAGTACGCTAACAGACAAATCAAAATAGCAAATATGGCGGTTTCACACAACTTAGCGTCGGTTAAGCCAACGCGAGGCCGACACTAATTCTTAGCGAACATATCTTGCGTCGAACATAGCTTGTTACGCAAAGTTAGCGTCGGCCATTTGACATTGACTTGGTGCGTCGGCTTAGCGTTGGCTTTTCTGACGCAACTAGCGTCGGCCATACGACGACCGACGCTAATGTTTTGCGACGAGTATTTTAGCGTCCGCCCCGTGACCGACGCAAGGCCGACGCTAAAGTGGTAATTAGCGTCGGTTTTTTGCGTTT
Organism: Glycyrrhiza uralensis; assembly: GCA_030159175.1. Lineage (NCBI taxonomy): Eukaryota > Viridiplantae > Streptophyta > Magnoliopsida > Fabales > Fabaceae > Glycyrrhiza > Glycyrrhiza uralensis. The sequence goes on from BRZY01000003.1 coordinate 29,018,124, forward strand.
AGCGTCGGCTTTAGAGGCCAAAATTCTAGTAGTGAGGGAAGTTCACAGCTATGTAAAACTTGACACCCCCAGTGTGAATGCGGCAAAGCCCAGTACGAAATGAAATGCAGAAGGTCATGCGAACACACAAGTCATTTCCCCTTGCGCCACAGCGTTAGAGGATACCCTGGCCATATTATCAAACAGAGATATAAACCTTTTGAATCAAAGTCCCAAACACGCTCTTGGATCCTCCAACCAGTTTTAGACAGGATAATTGAAACCTTTAACTTTCGCCCTGAGCCAAGTCCATGCTCTAATCTGTACTTGTTCAAACATAGACTCCAATGGTGTCCTCTTATTGCTAAAAATCAAGAATCCAGCGGCCAGGTTTTAATCAAATTAATCACCCCACAAAAATAAAACATGCCCCCCCTCAAATAAAATTTTATTTCTCATTAACCATATTGGCCAAGTCACGGAATGCCATGTTAGATGCTTGAATTTCTTGGTCTTCTTTCCTCTGCAAAGCGCTCCATGTTGTTTGAAATGATTTACAGCCGTGTTATGAAGCACCAATGTCACCCCCAGCCAATGATAAACAGCTATCCATATTCCATACACTAGTGGACAAGAGAAAAAATGGGTGATCTACTGTTTCCAACTGTGTGAAACAAAAAACACAAGACGTCCCAAAATTTAGCTGAATAATGTTTCTCCTTAATTAGCAACTGTTCCCGTGTAGACAGTCTATTTAGAAGCAATCTCCAAGAGAACACTAGAATATTCTTTGAAGGTACCTTGTATTTCCACAACTGTCTAACCAAAATGTCTTCAACCCATTAGCCGGTTGAGCCTACCAAAGGCGTTGCAATAGTAAATAAGCAGTCTGCGCTGTGAATCGTCGTGTAGAATCTTCCTTCCAAATCCATTCATCTGAGTCCTCCCTACATAAGTAAACCCCACTCACTAGCTGGTTTAGGTGATTAAATTCCTCCTCCTCCCATTGGAAAAAATTTCTTCTCCATCTCCAATCTCAGTGCCACGCGTCATTTTTCCATAAGCCCATATCAATCACCTTTGCTTTTCTAGTTAAAGAACAAAAATATAATCACAGATACTGCTCCTTCAAGGTGAAATAATTATCAAGCCACAAATCATTCCAAAAACTTGTTTGATCACCATATTTTGCCCTCCTTTTTATTGCATTTGTGAACCACCTGTTAGTGGGATCATTCTCTGCCTCCAATAAGCATAGATCGTGCCACCAAATTGAGGATTTCCGATATGAATGAACAGAATGAAGACGTTGTGTCAAGTCCCCATATCTAGACTCCAATAATGGTACCCATATATAGCATCTCTACAAGGCCTATGTGTTGTTATAATTCCAATACATAAAGGTTAGGAAAAATTTTAAAAACCCGGCCCGTAGAACCCTTTTTTACTTTTTGTTTAATTAAGTGTCCCAAATTGGGTTACTTTTAAGATTTGCAAATAAGGTGGAAATCTATCCTCTTTTATTTCTTTCTTTCCTTCCCCCCAAACCCTTCTCTTTCTCCTGATGGAGATCAAGAAACCCAATGGACTCAAGGCCAAAGATGCAGTACAAGGGCTTGGAGGCCCAATGATAAGGTCCAAGGACTAAAGAAGGCTCAAGAGGCTTTGGATGACAAAGTCAACTATTTCCTATCTCTCAAGCCATTCCAGAAAGAGACAAAGCCCAAAATGGTCCAATTGATCCAAGTTGAAGAAAAAGAAGGATCAAGAAATCTAATTTTGGATGACCTTCTTTCATTGTTTTCACAGTAACTTGACATCCGGATGTCTGATTTTGGCATTCCTTGATGCGTTCGAAAACTAAGAGAATTCCAAGTCTCAAGTAACAATTCTACTTCTATCATGTTGAAAACTAGGTTGGAAGTTAAGCGCGGAATTTTGGACGGAAATATTGCTTTTGGTTTAGGTTTTTTAGCGTTATTTTGAATTCAAACATGTGGCTGAACTCCCATTTAGGAAAGGAAGGGGAGGAAGACATCACTTTAATGGCCATACAATGGCCATAAATAGCCTTGTAATTTCCCTGTTTTGCAACTTTTGGATAAATTAGAATTTTGATCTCCTTTTGGAGTTTATGTGAGCAAAGTCTCTCTTGGGTTCTTGAGTGGACCTTTTAGTTCTTATCAAATGTGTCTTTACCTTTGTGGCGAATCCCCACCGGACTATCAGTCTTAAAAAGAGTGTGACATCTTCTATTATTTCTTGTCTTCTCTGCTTTTTTACTTTATCTTTTGTTCTTGTTTTTTATATATATTCACTACTCTTTTAGTTTGAATTCATTTCTTGGGCATTTTATCATACACCTTATGCGCACCAACTCATTGAGTGCTACATTGATCATAAAGTTGCAGTCTTTAATATCGTTTTTACTTTCTACTAGTTCTTACATACATCTCTTTTGCGAAAGTTTGCTTCTTGCTCATCTCTTTGGCTACTATTGAGCGGTAATCATACTAAAAACAAGTTTTTTCTCCTCCTTAAAAGGAGTTGTGCGCCTAAGCAAGAGGTCTTTTAAGAATCATTTTCAAATCTTCATCTTTATGTTTTCTTATCATGTGTGTATCTCGAGCCCAGACCATAGAATTGGTCAATTTCTTGCTTTTGTGTGTACTGCTCCATTGTTTTCTAACACCAAGCACAGTTGCTTGAGTGCCATATTGTAAACTGTCTTGATCTCATGACCATTGGCATTTCTGAAAGGAGTGGCGACATTCTTTACATTCTGCCCTTTAATTCCAGTTATTAAATTAAATTTTTGTCATTTATTTTTCTGTCTTTTAGTTTCCATTCTTATTATTCTATCCTTTTTGTTTTTGTTCTTGTCTTCTTGTATTACTTGCTGTAATTACTTGTAGAGCACCATAATGCTTGAATTGAACTCGTTAATTACACAATTGGGCGTAAATCTCAATCATCAATTTTAAAGTGCAAAATGAAAATAGGGACGTTAGTAAAAGTTGTTTTGTCAAAAAAAAAAAAAAAAAAATCAAACACCATAAAATAAAAAAGGTTGCTGGCAACCTTGATCTAGTTAAAACCATCTTGCTCTAAGGATTTATAACAGTGGGGAAATAATTATAGATTTTCTACAGACAACATCAATATGTTTTTCCTTTCACCCCAGACTTGCTAATCTTGTGTTCTGGCGGCCGCGGACTTTGGGGCTCAGGGGGGTCCTGCAAAAGGCATTTCGACACTCAAGTTAGAGGGGAATCCCAGCAAAGTGAGTGTAAGGTGGGAGTGAACACATACCTGGAGATTGGGAATCTCTTTCTCTATTTATACTCAGGCCCGTGGTCCCCCCAAGGGAAAGCGTCTCAGGTCGTACAGCTCTTGTAGAAGGACGATTTTTCTGTCCCCTGCGTGTTGGTGTGTGCCCTCGTACGGATGATTGCAGGTGCAGGGACACGGTGGTTATGGCAGGTATAACTGTCATGCTTGGGGATCAAGTTTTCGCATGCCCCCTTGGGTCGAAGCTCCACAGGCTTCTGGTAAGTCCAGGTTGGGCCATCCCTTTAGCGGATGTAGGGCCAGAACGATCTTGCTTTAAGGATAATGGGCCAGGCCCAATTCCGAGTATCCCCGAAACACTATAATTTTCGAAAAGTACCATTTGTGGGATTGATGTCTTTTCATATTATTTTTGTGGAAAATATGAGTTCCTTGTTAAGTGATGTCATGATAAATAAGGGTAAAGTTGGAAATGAGCTAATAATATTGTTGAAAGTAAGGTATTGTTTCTTACAAAAGAATCATAAAAATAACTTATTTTGTTTCTTATAAAAAGGCCAAGAGGAAGTACATTACATTGTTAATGCTATCCTGGGTACAAACATCACAAGGTCAAAATGCAAGGCGTCCAGCCGGATCTACAAAAATAAATTGTGGCTGAGCATATATACCGAGAATCAGTTGTATTAAGGATGTTTATTGGTTTTTGTCAAAAAAAAGTGGATGTTTATTGTTTTCTTTTTAAAATTTTTTTGTCTCTTTTACATGTTTTTATCATTCAATAAATTAACACACGACGCCACAACGATACTTCGCTTTTGTAATCTTTGTTTTTCGCTACAGTGAAAAAAAAACAACACAAGTTTCATTCGTTTCGTAATGGCAGACACCACCAACTTGACCGTCAAATTTGCCTTTTTCGATTCCAAGCATGATAGGCCAAAAAAACACGCACAAAGACTACACGACCGGATCCGTTGTTGTCCCTCATAAGTCATGACTATATACTTCCTCCGGTCCTAAAGATAAGAAACAAGTTACTTTTTTGGTTCATTGAATAACTCATGTATCTGGCTACATGAGTTATTCAATGAACCAAAAAAGTAACTTGTTTCTTATCTTTAGGACTGGAGGGAGTATATAGTTTGGATCAATGATTGAACAAGGCTAGATACATGAGTTATTCAATGAACCAAAAAAGTAACTTATTTCTTATATTTAGGACTGGAGGGAGTATATAGTTTTGATCAATGATTGAACAAAATTAATGGCACAGGATTTAGAAGATGAGTTTCTTTGGCTGCGCCTTTATTCCAATTTCAACATGCATGTTAACGACCTTCTTTCGTAATATTCCAGCATATTTTTTTGGACTAATTAAAGTTCAATAGTAGAAAAGAAAATATGTATCTAAAAGGTGTATAAACAGAATATGTTTAATCCTTGAGGGGAATATTGGTTATATTTTAAATTTCTTTCTCCCTATATTTATATATATATATTCCATTTAAGAGGAAATTCAATGATTAATTTCCAAACTTTTGTCTCGTAGTAATATTTCGAACCAATTAAATAGCACTCATTTTTTTTTTAATTAGGATAACTGTAACTTTCATATTATATATTTCTTAACTGAAAATCATATTTGTATTTCTTTTTATTATACAAATCAAATCAACATAACTGGTTACCCAAACCGGATATAACAACTCGCCACAAAAGTGATGCATGGTGAAGGTCAAAAACATAAGGGCAAATAATAAACAACTTACAAAACTGCTCGCAGTATTTTTGAAAGCAAAAACAAAAACGAAAAGGACTAATTGGAAACGTAGAAGTCTGTCCCCACGCATCCATATAATTCCAACAGCCAATACTTGCCATGCCATCCTCTCTATAAATAGGAGCAAACTTAGCACATGAAACTCCATCCCTTGCCAAAACCATTTTCCCATAAACGTCATTACATTCTAACATATCAAAAATCATCCATATATCAAAGAAATTAATTAAGCTTGCAAACTATGGAAGCTTTTCGCTTACAAATAGGAATTATTTTCTTACCCTTCTTGTTAACCTCTTTAGCTTCAGCTTATTCATGGAGTGATGCAAAGGCGTGGTGTAGCCAAACACCAAACCCTCAACCGTGTGAGTATTTCTTGAGCAACAACCCAACTTACACACACAAACTCATCAAACACAAAGCTGATTTCTTCAAGCTCTCATTACAACTTGCTCAAGAGAGAGCACTCAAGGGCCATGCAAACACTCTCTCACTCGGTTCAAAGTGCCGCAACCCACGTGAAACAGCTGCTTGGGCTGACTGTGTTGAGCTCTATGAACAAACCATCCTTAAGCTCAACAAAACCATAGACCCAAACACCAAGTGTTCCCAAGTCGATACCCAAACATGGCTCAGCACTGCTCTCACCAACCTTGAGACATGCAAAGCAGGGTTCTACGAGCTTGGTGTTCAAGACTATGTTTTACCCTTGATGTCCAACAACGTTACCAAGTTGCTAAGCAACACATTGGCTCTCAACAAGGTTCAATTTCAGGAACCAAGCTACAAAGATGGGTTCCCAACATGGGTCAAGCCAGGTGATAGAAAACTGTTGCAAGCATCTTCTCCATCTTCCCAGGCAAATGTAGTGGTGGCGAAAGATGGGTCTGGGAAGTACACAACAGTTAGTGCAGCCGTAAATGCTGCACCAAAGAGTAGCAATGGGAGGTATGTGATATACGTGAAGGCTGGGGTGTACAATGAACAAGTTGAGATAAAAGCAAAGAATGTCATGTTGGTTGGAGATGGTATTGGGAAGACCATAATCACAGGTAGCAAAAGTGTTGGAGGAGGAACCACAACCTTCCGTTCAGCCACTGTTGGTAAGCAAAAATAAATAAATAAATTTATTGTTACTATATAACAAAATTAATTCCTGACTTATCTGGATGGAACATTTCTCATGTTGCGACATATATCACCTCTCTAACTATTTTTTATTTACAGCTAAAATTATTTTGTTTGTTAAGTTTTTTTATTATTTTTGTTAAAAAAAATTATATTTTATACGGGTTCGGTTCATAGACAAGTAAATAAATAAATTCTTCGCTCTTAATTTTCAACTTTAACACATTTATATTGCCTTCAAAGATTTGGAATCTAACTAACTATATATATGAATATTTTGCAGCTGTTGTTGGGGACGGATTTATTGCCCAAGACATCACATTTAGGAACACCGCTGGTGCAGCAAACCACCAGGCCGTTGCATTGCGTTCTGGATCCGACTTATCAGTATTTTACAGATGTAGCTTTGAAGGTTACCAAGACACACTGTATGTGCACTCCGAGAGACAATTCTACAGGGAGTGTGACATCTATGGCACGGTTGACTTCATCTTTGGCAATGCCGCTGTGGTTTTCCAAAACTGCAACCTCTTTGCAAGAAACCCTCCAAACAAAGTGAACACTATCACTGCCCAAGGAAGAACCGATCCAAACCAGAACACTGGCATTTCCATTCACAATTCTAGAGTTACGGCTGCCTCGGATTTGAATCCAGTTCAAAGCTCGGTTAAGACTTATCTTGGAAGGCCTTGGCAACAATATTCACGAACAGTTTTCATGAAAACTTCTCTTGATAGTCTTATCAATCCAGCTGGTTGGTTGGAATGGAGTGGAAACTTTGCATTGAGTACTCTTTACTATGGAGAGTACATGAACACAGGACCAGGTTCTTCAACAGCAAACCGAGTTAAATGGTCTGGATATCATGTTATTACTAGTGCTTCTGAAGCCTCAAAATTCACTGTTGCAAATTTCATCGCTGGGAACTCATGGTTACCTTCCACACGTGTGCCTTTCACCGCTAGTTTATAAGTTTTATCATTTGTTTGTGGATTGTTTGATTTCTAATTTTTTATTTATTTTTGTTATTGAATGATGTCGGAAGAGCTACTAAGTGTAGCTATTAATTCCATTGTTTTATGTACTTTATGTGTGATTTGATATCGTTGTTCTTTATGGATATGTAATGAGAATAAAAAAAAAAATTCATTATACAACATTCAAGAAGTTGATATTTTCATTTGAATCCTTGATTTTCCAAAGTTGTTTTTGCACTTTGTAATGACATTTTTTTTCTTTTAAAAAAAATACAAAAAAATATTTTAATGATATAAATCTATGACATAGCACAAGTAGTACTATATCACAGATACGGTACAAAGATAACAAATATACAAAACCTCGGTGATCCCAACAAGATTATACCTGACAATTTTTCTCAACATAGTACCAATGTGAAACATAATCCACTACATTCAAAGACATAAAGCACTACTCGCTCTATACTAAATTGAAACCATAAAAGACATATAAGGCATGTTTGGATAAGCAGCTTATTTAAGAGCTTATGACACAAGAGCTTATGTCATAAGCGCCTATATTGAATAAGCTATTTGCGTTTGGATATGCACATTTACAAGTGCTTATACAAAAATTGAGTTGTTTGAATGCATAATTCTATAAGCACTTATAAGATGTTATAATTTTTCAAAATTAAAATATATTAGAAATTTATAAAAATATCATAATATATCACAAAATAATAAATTTTTTAAAAAAATGATAAAAATTATTATTTAAAAAAAATTTAAGAATCAACTTAAAATAAGTAAAAAACTAAAAATTAGTATTATCATAAATCTTGATTAAAATTAAAAAATTCATCATTCACTTGTTCATAATTTTTTAACAGCTAACTACACACGTCTACTGTAACACCATTTCTCCAAAAAGGATATAACACCATAGTTACCAAGAATTTTCGAAATACATAGAAGAATATATTGGTGAAAGTTGGAAATCCTTCTTTCAAAATGCGGGTAAAAATTTTTTTCCTTTAAAATAAGATGAGAATGATTGGGAATATGTTTCCCTAAATCTTTTTGTAAGGTTTTTAAATGCAGAAACGTAAGATAATACACTTGTAAAGAAAATCTCGTCTCATATAAAATATTCAGAGTTTACAAGGCAATTTCAAGATACTCAAAATACTTTGAACAGTGAACATCTGAGCCAGTCAAATCTCTAGATCATCTACCCAAAGCAATACAGTAAACACTTGTTTTTCTTGAAATTCGCGCAGCAACCTCCATCAGATCTTCTCCTAAGGCTTAACCCACTCCTTGGAAAAAACATCTACTCAACCACATATGGACAAAACATGGAAAGTAGGCATGGGTGAAAATCTTCATCATTTAAAACACACAATAAGTATAATGTACACAACAAATAAAATTCATACGACAAATATCACGCAATAATACTGTTATACTCATCCTCAAAATAAATATAAATGCCAAGTCCTTGCCTGTACTGTAATAGCAAAACAACACAAAACATCAATAGTACATTAATTCACATAGACTCTCTAAACTTTTGGGACACACCCACGAGCACTTTGCCCGCTACACTTGGGAATTTTACTTAATGACCTTCGGGACACACCCACGAGTATATCTACCCGCTGCTCCTGGAGACTTTCACTTATATTTGGGACACACCCACGAGTAAGTCACTCGTTACTCATGGAGATTTTACCATAGGAATTTCGGCACACAGCCACGAGCACTCAACCCGCTACTCCGAGAGATTTTTCACTTAAATTCGGGACACACCGACGAGTAAGTCACTCGTTAACCACAGACATCAATTTACAACTTAACTCCCAAATAAACAAGGAATCATAAGTAAACACATTGCTTAGATAGGAACATCGAATCACATAACTCAGAAGAAACATAGAATCTCAGGTAAAACATCATACTCAAAATACTCTTGTCACTTTACTCTTTTCTGCTTTATTAATTTATTTTAAGAGTAACCATACTGCTGCAGAGCCAAACTGGGATGATTACCCGAAAGTGAATTGGTATAAAATAAGAGTGATCAAAGCAGTAACAGTATATCAAAACGGGGCATAACCACCAGGATTGATTAAGAGAGAAGAGATTAACGATAATTAAACTCAGGTTCATTTTTAATCGGTAAGTGACTATTTCTCATTTTTGGGAAGAACTGCTATGGAATAGTCACTCCTCGGCAGAGCCGAACGCGGTGACCAACCTTAACTATAATAATATTAATAAAAATCATCTTAACTCATTCTCTTTGGGAAAACCCTTTGGAAGCTGATCAAGTAATCTTCGCCACATATATACGAACTTTCTAAGAAAGGAAAAATAGCGCATCGATATGGTTCCCAGGAAAGATCAGGTGAGCTTGTAGGCTCCTTCAATGACCTTTTTCTTTCCTAGACAGATCCATACAAATGAACTACCTTAACCTAATCATCAGTCTGTATATAAACAGTAAAAATCACAAGTTTTTATATACAACAGGACTCCAAACCAAGAATTTCTACCAAATAACTTAACAGTAGAGTTCACCGAGAACCCATTACTATTAAAGTATTTTACCCATTCAGCCTATATATATATATATATTTGAAAAGAACATGGAAATGGAAGAAAACATTGGTTTAGGAATTTTAGCGTATTTAATCACTTGCTCACGTACTAACGGCGTAATAGAGATACGGCCCCTGAACCCGACCGTATGAGTACACCGAAGATGCATTCTTACACCTGACCAAAACACCTGATCCATATCCGTCAAAAGAACTACAGAGGTTCAATTTTACAAATTCTTAGATTTGTTGATCACAGAGGCATAGCCCACCGAGTGATCAAGCCTTTATAGATAAAATTTTGCCAGCGTAACGGTACAATTATTAAACCTTATAAATAAATTGGGCATTATAACTTTACTATTTGAAAAATCACATTTTTAAATAAAAATTGGACATAGCAACCATTTAAAACAATTTAACAAATATATAACAATTTATTAAAACTATAAACACCCAAAACACAAAATCTTCATCAAAACAAGATCAAACCAACTCAAGAAGAATTTTCCCATACCTTGACCTCAAGAACATGAATAACAAACTAAGAACACTAGAACAAAACACAAGAATTTGATTAGTAAAACCAAAGAAAACTTAAGAAAAACCAAAGGAAAGAAAAGAGAATTTTGGAGTGATTTCTTCAAGTGAGGGATGAGGAATTTTGAAGAGCACCCCTCTTGTATTTATAGCCCAAGGTCACGGCTGAATTGATCAAGGGAGGAAGAAAGATATTTTGTTTTCAATTTTAGGAAAAATAATTAAATCCTATTTATTAAAAATATCAAAAAAATATCTAAGAAATATCTTGGCTCCTAGAACACTTGAGAAGCTTCAAGACCCTCCAAGACAAGGTTCAGGTCGGCCAAAATGAGCTGGGAGGAGAGGGAAGTGATTTGACCAAAATACCCCTAATGTTTGGATGGAAAACAAGGGTAAAAATGTCTTTTCATAAATCAAAAATTGAAATAATTAATTAAAATTGGTGAGAACCAATGAGAATGCTAGAAAATGCCAAGACAAATAGGGTTTTCAAAACTTACACACAAATAATTTTAAAAATCATGTAATAAATAATTAAAAATAAAATATAAAATGGTTATGGACCTTTTACACGAAAATTATACATGTGAAACAAGGTTTTTGCGTTTAAACGCCCTCGGATAGCGTAGTTTTCGATATTTTTTGAAAGTTTTTCAAAAATTCCAAAAAAAATTCAGAAAATCTAAAATAATAAAAGAACCAACTTTTGTGAAGGAAGTTTACTTATTGAGTTTGTTTAACACACACAAGCTATTTAAATATCTTTCCGTCAATTAGATGTAAACCGTTTTCCGTAAAAAGACCCGATATTGATTGAAAAGCTACCGTTTCATAAGTATTTCAAAATACATGTATTTTTCCCCTAATTTTAAGCTAGAAATAAACCACAAAACATTTTTACCATAAGAATTCAAATAAAACAGAATAGAGACGGATAGACAAGGAAACAGATCGTGTAGGTAGACTTGACAGAAGCTGAATATTGACTGTTTTCAGAAGTAATTTTAAACATGGATATTTAAATCCTATTTGTAAACTAAAAATAAATCTCAAAACATTTATTTTGCAAAAATTCATATAAAACAAAAATTAGAACAGTTACTCAGAAAAACGGATGTTACATCTACAACCCAAATAACAGCTAACTCTAGATCAATTTGGAGCGAAGCATTTGGAGGTACAACACCTTCATCTCCTGATCCTGCTGGCCTTCCACTCTCACCAAAGGCATCTGTAAAAGGTAAAAACTGTAAATACACTTGCACAAGCAAAACGTGTATTCCTGTAATTCTGATAATAACAAGATTCTAACCCACATTGTGGCTTAACATTCAAGAGAACTTTCTCTCATTTCTTCATTGTTTTCACAGCCTTGGCCAAAGCAGGACAGAAATAACCTGTATCAAAAGAAATATACATCATATTCATATGTGGTTACCCAGAATCAGAATTCAACTACAATATTAAGACAAAATTTTCAAATATTAAAAGCATGAAACAGAGTACTAACCCTCTTCCACAGTGAATTCGACCCCATCAGATTTGGAAATGACTGTCCCATCTTCAAGCCGAGCTTCATACTTAACTGCAAAAAGGAGAAAAAGAAATAAGCTTTGAGACAATAGTGATCAAGGTTGCCGAAGAGGTGAATAAATTGATCAAAGACGAGAATGGAATGAATTGGGGGTACCAAACACTTCATCGAGGTCCTTGGGATTATCCCATTTCTCCCCTTTAGTAATGATGTTCTTCAGTATCCCACCAAGGTTTTAAATTGCGGTCGCGATCGCGTTAAGATTTTCGCGATCACGGATATTGCGAATGTCGTGGCGTGTATTGCGGTTGTCGCGACGAGAATTGTTCACAATATTGCAAAAATTATATTAAAATTGCTTTTATTATTATGTAATCTATATTAACTTATAATTAATATTTTTTTCATTATTAAAAGAGATCCAAAGTATATAAAATAAATAGAAAATATGAATAGTTTAATAATTACTAATATGTTTAACAAAATACTACATATTTGAATGATTCAACATAGATTAATTAATAACTGTTCATATATTTATATAAAGTTCATGCACAAATTATTTATCTCAAATTCTCAACATAAAAAAACCACTAATACATAAAAGTCATCATCCCACTGAAGTGGTGATCACCACATGGTAGAACGACGTGAAGGATCATAACTTCCGCTATCACCTTGATCATCATTATATCTTGTTCCTCCAAAGACATAATCAAAAACTCCAGAGCTTCTTGGTTGTTCCATTTGTTGTTGGTCATAGGAAAAACTTGTTGATGCTTCAGAGTCTTGGTAATTAATAAGAGGCTGAAAATATGGTGGGTTTGGCATATATTGATCGTATCCATGTGACATGTAAGAAGGATGTTGATAGTATGGTGGATAATAGCCTTGGTTACCTTCAAAAGGTGCAGCAATTCCAAAATTACCAAATGATTGTGCCACACTAGATGAGGAAGAATCATCCAATGTAGTCTCCTGATGCCTTCTACTTTTCCCATGTCTTGGACGTCCTCTACTGCTACCACCGCCAACTACATCACCAATAGAGTCTTCATCCATCCTATGAGGCATTGGATTTTGATCACGTCTAACATATGCTTCTTCTTGAAAAGAATGAAATGACCCTCCACCTTCACCTCTTCCTTGACTTTGTTCTATATTATCACCACCACTACCACCACTACTATGACTAGGTGGGCTCAAACCACCATCACTACCTTGACTAGGTGCTGGACTTGAATCTGGGTCATCTCCACCAACATTTCCTCCATCATTGTCATCATCAGAATCAATAGGGAGCCATTCTGAATTTTGTATTCCATCCAACAATGGTCCCTCTCTCTCCTCGAGCCATGGAGATAAAGGATCCTCTTCCAGAAATATATATTCAAGATTAACAGGATTGAAGCTGTTTTCAATCTCTTCCTGACTTCTTCTCATGGTGTGCCTCATTTTCAGCTTCATGTTGTAAAATGTAAAGACAAGTTTTTGCAACTTTTGATACTTCAGTCTATTCCTTGTCTTTGTATGTATGCAGCTAAATGTACTCCAATTTCTTTCACAATTTGAAGCTGATGTTGTTTGGCTGAGAACTTTTACAGCTATATTTTGAAGTTCAGGAGCACATGATCCATATATCAACCACCATTCAGCTAGTTAAAAACAAAAATAATAGTAAATTATTGTGTAAAACAATATATCATAAAAAAATATTCTTACACTAGCATATGGAAAAGAATAAATTATAAAATCATACCAGGATTCATTTGAGACCAAGCTCTTTGAGCTTGTAACGTTCCAAATGTCTCTTGCTTCTCCCGAAAAAGTAACAACTACAAGCAGCAATGAATGACATAAGTTTTGGATGAATAATTTTTTTCTAAAATTTAATGTAACAAAACATTTACAAATTACTCACCTGATTAATAACTCTTATTTGCTTATCAATATCTGGTTCTAACTTGCTTATTACTTTTGTGGTTCCATCCATGGTTTCCTTAGCTACATCGCTTTCCTGCACAACCCCGAATTGAAATTGGGGATTAAGAAAATAACCTTAAAGGTAAAAAGGAATAATCAGTATTTTTAAATAAAATAAAAGCCTTAAAATTAAATGAAATATATTGATAAATACCTGCCGCATGCAAATCAGAATGCATGAACCACCATCTTTTGTCAATGATGCCATTGTAATGGGCATGATAACGACAATTCTGTGCAATGGCTTGTTTAGCTCTATCAATTGCTTCATAAACAAAACCCATTGTGGGCTTTTCATCGCCATCAACCAATTTCAAAACCTTGACAATTGCTTCAAACACCTTTATTATATGATTAGCCTTACTCCAAAACTCTTTGCTCATGACAATCTTTTTGGCCTCATGTGCAGGTCCTGACTTCTCCCTTCCCCATTTGGACTTATTAAATTCTTCAGAATCAAACATATTTCTCAATGCTTGTTTCTCTTTGACAATGGATTCAACTTGAATAAACTGCGTGGCAAAGCGAGTGATTGCTGGACGAATAATTTCTCTACCACCAGTATACTTCTTCATTAGATTCACTATCCAAATGTGGTTGTATATAAACAATGTTACTCTTTTTGCATCCTCCAGTACCTTTTGCAGATTTGACTTTTTTCCAATATCCTCCAAGCATAAATCTAAGCAATGTACTGCACATGCAGACCAATAAAGACGAGGTCTTTTCTCCATTAGTCTTAAACTAGCGGCTTTCAATGCTGCCTCATTATCAGTGACAACTTGGACAACATTTTCTTCCCCTACCTCATCTACAACTTTATCAAGCAACTTGAAGTAATAGTTAGTATTTCTGCTAGCAACATCAGAGGCGTCAATAGACTTTAAAAACACTGTTCCTTTACTACAATATGCAAGAAAGTTCATGATGTGCATGTGATTTATGCTATTTGTCCAGCCATCACACATTATAGTAACCCCTCTTTCCTTCCATGTTGGTTTCAGTTCATTTATCCAATCTTTCATACATTTATATTCATTTTCCAAATAAATCTTTGAAACCTCATAAGGAGTAGGCGGTTTAACACCTGGTCCTAGCTCTGCAGCCGCTGTTAACAAATTGTATAACCATGGAGAACTGCACAAGTTCATCGGAAGGCGCTCATATATTATCAACTTGGACACTGCTTCTCCTAACTTTTTTCTCAGTGTCTTCATCATCCTTGCACCAATTTTTGTCTGTTTCATACTCCTACTTCTCGCTAGGTCAACATCCACAACCCTCAATCTTTGTTCAACATTGCTTCGTTGATTCTGATAAGAAGCTCCACTACCAGCACTACCACCTCCAGATTCATACACATACTCTAACCTTCCTATTTGTTGTCTAAATCTTTGTCTATCTTCCCATTGTCTCTGTGACAGTATGCTTTCTTGTGTAGCTTGTCTTAGAGCTGCATCTTCATCAACAAAACCTTGAACTTCATCATTATCATCATCATCCCCTCTTAAACGGGAAACAAATTCTTCTTTTCTTTTTCTGAGATCCTTTTTTTTTTGCTTTGCTGTCTTGTAAAAGCTTCATCATGTTTTCTCTAACAAAAGTTGATACTCTAGCGCAACCTTTAACTTCTCCAGACATGTGTGTCTGGTGCTCTTTTAACCGAGTAATTCCTCCTGTGATTACTCTATCACAAAACTTGCACTTTATATTGTTTCTATTTTTACCTGGTACAAGAGTTCCAAAATGCCAACCAATATCATCACTTGGAGCACCTTCTGCTCTACGAGTTGGAAACTCTTCTCTTGGAGGCATTGTTTAACCAACCTACAAATAAATGATGTGATTTTAAATTAGAAAACCAAATTCTTCTCTATTAGAAAACCAAATGTCAAATCTAATAATTTTCTTTTATCAAAAAATTGTTTACAAAAAATATAATTTTTTCCCTGACTTCCTTTGTTCCACTCTCTTTAATTTTTTTTCCACTTAATTGTACATAATAAATATTAATCAAATCAAATATATGTAAAAGACAAAATAGATTACAATTAAAATCCCACTACCACACTTTTTTACAAAAATCACACTACCTCAACAACCCAAAATCTGAGCGGGTGATCTCCCCCCACTACCACTCATAATAACAATTAAAAACAATTGCTTGAAATAGATTGAAAAAAGCGCAAGGACAACCCAAAATTTGGGCAGGTGATCTCCCCCCACTACCACTCATAATAATAATTAAAAAAATTTGCTTGAAATAGAGTAAAAAAACGCAAGGACCAAACCCACTAACACAAAAACCCAAAATCTGAGCAGGTGATCTCCCCCCACTGCCACTCATAATAATAATTAATTGATCAAAAAAACTCATAATAATAATTAAAAAAATTGCTTGAAATAGATTGTAAAAAACGCAAGGACCAAACAGTTTCTCACCCTCGCCTCACCGACTCAGTTTCTCACTCTCGCAGGCTTGCAACGACCCACAAGCCACGCCCACACACCCGCAATTTTGAAATCCCACTCACACATACTTCTCAGTTCCCACCCTTCCTTCTCTCCCGCGAATGGCAACTGGCAAGGGTGTTGGAACCAAATTGGTTAAAAGTGTTTTTAATACAAAAACTCCCTAAGTGATTTTATAGTTTTGATGATAACAAAATGTATTAAGGTTTTTACAAAGGATAATCAATTTGTATTAAGCTTGTACAATGCACAACAATGCTGCCCAACTAAGCTTATTGCAGTCTGCGTCCAATCAGTTCTTCATGACATTGGCTGGCATTCAAAGTGAGCCTTGCGTCCAATGTTGGCACTGAAATGGACACAAAAGTTCTGCGTCCAATGTTTGAGCAGAAGGAAGAATTTTGCGTCCAATGTTTGAGCAGAAGGAAGAATTCTGCGTCCAATGTTTGAGCACAAGGCAAGAACAAAGTTCTGCGTCCAATGTCTTCAGAAGAAGCAGAATCGCAGAAGTAGAATAAATCAAGTCTTGAAGACACGCTACTTTCTGCGTCCAATGTTTTCCAAAGAAGCAGAATCAGTAAGCGTCCAATAGAGCAAGACTGGCATAAGTCCAATGATAAGAACAAGGCAATACTGGCAGAGTCCAATGTTTGTATGAGAAGCAGATTTACAGTAAAAGTCCAATGATTTTCAAAGGAACAGATTCAGTGAGCGTCCAATGTAGATGAAGGATAAAAGTCCAATGTTCAGTATGAGCAAGAGTGCAACTCTGCGTCCAATGAAACTGAACAAACAAAAGAACTGCTCTGCGTCCAATGAAATCAGTGACAAAGGTACTGTTCTGCGTCCAATAAATAAGAAGGACAACAATATTGCTTTGCGTCCAATGGAACACAATGAAGCAGATTGACAAAGGTACATCAAACAATTGTTCTGCGTCCAATGAAGCAGAAGAACAAATGTACAACAATCAACTTTGCGTCCAATGGAACTATAGGGAAATGGCAAAAGTCCAATACTGCCTTGCATTCAAATGGAATAGATTGGTAAGCATCAGGTATGCGTCCAATGTTTGCATGAGTTCTGTGCAAATTGGTAAGTACAAAGGTATGCGTCCAATAGATTCTATATGCTGCGTCCAAAACGCAGAGTCCATTACATGCTATTTACTGCTCATGCATTTAATATGAAACATATTTATTGAGCAAATGATTTGAAATAAATAGCTGTACACAATGCTTTTCTGTACATCTTTGTCAACGTGTGTGAATGTACTTCTGAAAAAGCATAACGTACTGTGGAAAGTGTACTAAGAGAGAGAATGTACTTTTAACTACTCTATATATCTCTGAACACACCTTTCTGCTTTACACAGTGTATTCTCTCTGTCTCAATAAGATATTATTATTAACCACTGTACAATTGAGACTTTGAGTACAGGTTGCTTCTGTTTTGGGAGAAAGAAACGCAGACATGCACAATGAAGTAGATCTCCTCAGAGCAACGGGAAAATAGCATTAAATGCTATTAGAGAACGGTAATATTTATGAAGGCTGAAGCTGAGCTATTCGAAGAACAAGTCTGAAGCTTCATCAAAGCCTATAAATACCGAGAAGCAAGAAGAAGAATATAAGGGACTGAAAACGAAAAAGAAAGAGCTGAACTGCTGTGTAATCTTTTATACTCTGTATTAAAAGTCTTGTATTTCTCTATCTTCTTGTAAAAGAGAGTTTGCTTAACTCTCAAAGTGCTTTAGATTTCATATCCTCACTTGTGTGAGTTAGACAGCACTTGTATCAAAACTCTGCTGAGTTGTTTAGCCTGAAGAGGCTGTGTTCAAAGAATACTTGGGGTTTAGCCTGAAGAGGCTGCGTCCAAAGAATACTTGGGTTTTAGCCTGGAGAGGCTGTGTGCAAAGAATACTTGGGTTTTAGCCTGAAGAGGCTGTGTGCAAAGAATACTTGTATTCTATCAGGTTGATAGTGAAATCTCTCTAGTTTGAGGGGACTGGACGTAGCTCTTAGGAAAGGGTGAACCAGTATAAAAACTTGTGTTATTTCTTCTTTCCTTTATCTCCTTTTATATTTGTGTTTATTACTAACCAAGGGGATTGAATTGATTTTGTTTAAACAAGTTTTTCATACACCTCAAATCGCACAAAGAAAACAAGTTTTTAAACCAAGAGGGAAAGCCTCAGCGTCCAATCTTTTGTGTGTCCAATATTTCACATTTCTGTGCGTCCAGTGTTTTAGCACTCTGTGCGTCCAATATTTCAGAAAACACTGTGCGTCCAATATTTGAACCAAGCTGTGCGTCCAAAGTTTTTAACAGCCAGCGTCCAACTTTTGCGAAAAGTTTTAAAAGCTTAGAAACACAATTCAACCCCCCCTTCTTGTGTTTCATCTTATTACCTACAGTTGGTATCAGAGCTCGGTCTCTAGGGGTTGAGCACTTAACAGTGCAGAGAAGCAAGATCCATGGAGAACGAGGGACAGGCTGTGAACAGACCACCACTGTTCAATGGCAACGAATATGACTACTGGAAGCAAAGAATGATCACATTCTTTGATGCTCAAAATATGGACCTATGGGATGTCGTGGAAACTGGCTACACTTCTCCAGTAAATGAAGCAGGTCAACCAGTACCAAGAGCTCAGTGGACACAAGATCAGAGAACAAGATTCCAGCTGAACTCGAAGGCAAGGCACTATCTAATGTGTGCCATTACAAAGTCAGAATATGACAAGGTGCACAGCTGCACTACTGCCAAGGAGATGTGGGACACTCTAGCTTTGGCACATGAAGGTTCATCTCAGGTTCGTGAGTCCAAAATCAGCATGCTAGTTCATCAATATGAACTATTCAAAATGGAGGATCACGAGTCCATTGATCAAATGTTTGGAAGATTCCAAACAATCATCAACAACCTGAGGTCCTTGGGAAAAATCTACACAACCCAAGAGCATATCAGGAAAATCCTAAGGAGTCTGCCAAGACAATGGAGACCCAAGGTGACAGCCATACAAGAAGCAAGGGATCTTTCCACTCTTGCTATGGAGGATCTTCTAGGCTCACTGAAAGTACATGAGCTGGAGCTTAATGAAGAGGGAACAGAAAAAAGGGCAAAGTCCATTGCTCTTAAAGTTCAAAAAGGGAGCACCTCAAAAGCCTTAAAGGCAAATGATTCTGATGAAGAATCATGCAGCTCAGAAGGAGAAGAAGGCTCAGATGATGATGAACTCTCCTTCATCTCCAGGAAAATAAAGTCTATGTGGAAAAAGAAGGGTGGCTTCAGAAGGAAGCAATTCAACAGAAGATTTCCACAGAAGGAAGCTGAGCAAAAGGAGGAAAGTCCAGTGGTGTGCTATGGATGCAGGAAACCAGGCCACTACAAGGCAGACTGTCCTGAGGCTGAGAAGACAAAGAAGAAAGTCTTCAAGAAGAAAAAAGGTCTCATGGCAACATGGGAGGACCTTGATGATTCCTCTGATGATGAGGATAAGGAAGAGGCAAATCTGTGTCTAATGGCAGGACTCTCCTCAGTTGAAAGTGAAGACGAAGAGGAGGTAATTTCTTACTCTGAATTAAGAGATAATTTTGATGAGCTTCTTAGAGATTCATCCATTCTATCTGATGAGTACAAGTCTTTAAAGAAAAAGTTTTCTCTTATAACAAAAGATTTTGAAAAGCTTTCTTCAGAAAACAAAGTACTCAAATCAGATAATGAACATTTAAGACTTCAAGTGAGTCAATTGAAAGAAGAATCTCCAAAGAAGTCTGAGTCCAATACTTCCTGTGAAGTACAAGTACTTCAACAAGAAGTAGATGAACTCACTGGACGTTTGTCCAAGTTTGTCAGTAGCTCTGAAAAGCTTGATCAAATTTTAAAAATTCAGAGAAAACCTTCTGACAAAACTGGTTTGGGTTATGAAAAACCGAAACCAAAGTTTTCCAAGAATCCATCAAAGGTTAATATATATTGTGGATACTGTGGAAAGGCTGGACATGTCACATCGACATGCTTCCATAATAAATGGAACAAGCCTGGACGCAGCCCAAGGACTAACATGAAAGGACCCAAGAAAATCTGGTACCTAAGAACATGATCATTCCTGTTGCAGATTTGCTTAATGGGAGGAAAACAACACCAGTCATGGTACCTGGACAGTGGCTGCTCACGACACATGACAAGAGAAAGGTCTATGTTCCAAGACCTAAAGCCTAGATCAAAGGGCTGGGTCACGTTTGGAGGTGACCAGAAAGGCAGAATAGTTGGAATAGGTAAAATTGGTAAACATCCTTTTCCTACTGTTGAAAATGTTTTATTGGTTGAAGGACTCAAACATAATCTACTTAGCATAAGTCAATTGTGTGACAGTGGATGTGATGTTTCCTTTGACAAGGATAAATGTATAGTCAAAAATTCTGATAAGTCCATTCTTTTTCAAGCAAAGAAGCAGGACAATGTTTATAAAATTGATTTCGAAAATCTGTCCAAACAGAATGTCTCATGCTTCATTTCTTTAAATAATGAACAATGGATATGGCACAAGAAGCTTGGTCATGCAAGCTTGAGAACCATCTCAAAGCTTAATAAGCATAGCCTCGTAAGAGGACTTCCAAATCTTGTGTACAAATCTGAGGTTCTCTGTGAAGCATGTCAGAAAGGGAAACAAGTGAAAAACTCTTTTGATTCTAAAAACATTGTTTCCACTTCTAGACCTTTAGAACTTTTACATATGGATTTGTTTGGACCAACACAAACTGCTTCTTTGAGTGGAAAGAAATATGGACTTGTTATAGTTGATGACTATACTAGATGGACATGGGTTAAATTCCTAGCACACAAGGATGAGTCTTTTAAAGTATTCATCATTTTTTGTAAAAGAGTCCAAACTGAGAAAGGAGTTTGTATCAACTCCATTCGAAGTGATCATGGAGGTGAGTTTGAAAATGCAAACTTTCAGAGATTCTGTGAAGAGAATGGAATCCTTCACAATTTCTCTGCACCTAGAACACCACAGCAAAATGGTGTAGTAGAGAGGAAAAATCGATCTTTACAAGAGATGGCCAGGACCATGCTCAATGATCACTCAACCTCTAAGAGGTTTTGGGCTGAAGCTGTAAACACAGCATGTTATTTGCAAAATCGAATTTTTATAAGGCCTATACTGAAAAAGACTCCTTATGAATTGTGGAAAGGAAGAAAACCCAACATTTCATATTTTCATCCTTTCGGATGTGAGTGTTTTATTCTTAACACCAAGGATCAACTTGGTAAATTTGACTCTAAAATTGATAATGGAATTTTTCTGGGTTATTCTGAAACTTCCAAGGCATATCGAGTTTGCAACTCAAGAACCTTGACTGTTGAAGAGTCAATTCACGTTAAATTCAATGACAAAAAGCCTGACAATGATCTGTCAGAGCTAAGTGATTCTCTTGCAGATATGAGAATACAACCAGGAGGTGAAGAATCATCAAGCAAGATTGAAGAAGTTGGACCAGACGCAGGAGACAGTCATGCGTCCAATACTGCAGGTGGTAAAAGCTGGCATTTTAAGACTTATCATCCTGAAGATCAAATTATTGGAAATGCAGATGATAAAGTCAGAACAAGGTCCACATTCAGAGAGAAAACTGATGTAGCATTCATCTCTGAATTGGAGCCAAAGAATATAGATGAAGCCCTATTGGATGAAGGATGGATTTTAGCAATGCAGGAGGAGCTGAATCAGTTCAAAAGAAATGATGTTTGGACTCTGGTAGCCCCACCTGAAGATAAGTCCATTATTGGAACCAAATGGGTATTCAGAAATAAGCTGGACGAAGAAGGTAATGTTGTGAGAAACAAAGCAAGGTTAGTTGCTCAAGGCTACTCACAACAGGAAGGTATTGATTTCACTGAAACCTTTGCTCCAGTAGCTAGAATTGAAGCCATTCGCATTTTACTTTCATTTGCTGCCCAACATGATATGAGGCTTTATCAAATGGATGTAAAAAGTGCTTTTCTGAATGGTATAATAACAGAAGAAGTCTATGTTGAACAGCCCCCTGGTTTTGAGGATCAATCTTTTCCAAATCATGTTCTTAAACTGAAAAAGGCTCTTTATGGCCTTAAGCAAGCTCCTCGAGCTTGGTATCAAAAACTGAGTTCATTTTTAATGGAAAATGGTTTTTCAAGAGGAAAAGTTGATAACACTCTTTTCAGAAAATCCATAGACTCACATTTCATCATAGTACAGATTTATGTAGATGACATTATTTTTGGTGCTACTGATGAATCTTTGTGTAGAGAATTCTCTGAGTTAATGCAGAAAGAATTCGAAATGAGTATGATGGGAGAGTTGAAGTTCTTTCTTGGACTTCAAGTGAAACAAACTCAAGATGGGATATATGTGCATCAGACCAAATATACAAAGGAGCTTCTGAAGAAGTTCAAAATGGATGATTGCAAACCCATGAATACCCCCATGCATCCAACTTGCATAATGATCCTGAATGACAAAGATAAAAAGGTAGATCAAAAGGTATATAGAGGTATGATAGGATCTCTTTTATATCTTACTGCATCTAGACCTGATATTATGTTCAGTGTTTGCTTATGTGCAAGATTTCAATCAGATCCTAGAGATTCTCATTTGACTGCTGTCAAAAGAATTTTTAGATATCTGAAAGAAACTACTAATCTCGGTTTGTTGTTTAAGAAATCAGATGAGTACAGATTAGTAGGGTTCTGTGATGCTGATTATGCTGGAGACAGGCTTGAAAGAAAAAGCACCAGTGGAGGATGTCATTTTATGGGATCCAATTTAGTATCATGGACAAGCAAGAGACAAAGCACAATTGCATTATCAACAGCTGAAGTTGAATATGTCTCTGCAGCAAGTTGTTGTTCTCAGCTCTTATGGATTAAACATCAATTGGAGGACTACAACATCTTTGAGAGTAAGATTTCTGTTCTTTGTGATAATACTGCTGCAATCAATTTATCTAAGAACCCAATCTTACACTCAAGAGCTAAGCATATAGAAATTAAACATCATTTTATTAGAGACTATGTGCAGAAGGGAACATTTGATATTCAGTTTGTTAGCAATGAAAATCAATGGGCAGATATATTTACAAAACCCCTCTCTGTAGATAGGTTTATTTTTATAAGGAAGCATTTGAATATGCACTTTATAAAAGACTGATGTTTA
Organism: Glycyrrhiza uralensis; assembly: GCA_030159175.1. Classification (NCBI taxonomy): domain Eukaryota; kingdom Viridiplantae; phylum Streptophyta; class Magnoliopsida; order Fabales; family Fabaceae; genus Glycyrrhiza; species Glycyrrhiza uralensis. The sequence goes on from BRZY01000003.1 coordinate 29,041,604, forward strand.
GCGTCCAATATGCTTAAGTTGAGTCTGAGTCCAATATGACTAGAGTCCAACAGGACACGACAGTCTATTTGAGACTTAGAAATTTTTTAAGACTCAAAAGCTTTCACATCTTAGTAATCCCATGCTGAGTCCAATTTTTTTTCATAAAGATATATCTTACAGTTGGTTTCTTACAAATGCTTTGCAGTATCTTTTCAGTTTGATGATTATTCAAGCTTTCAAGAAAAACTTCTGTTTTCTCTATAAACTTGATTCAGATTTCTCTTCGTTTGACATCTTTTCTAAAATCTTTTCTGTTTGAGAAAGCTTGTTTAGAAAAGGGGAGAAGAAAAAGTTTTTTTTTTCAGTTTTAAAGAGGTTTCTGTTTTAAAAGCTCCAAGTCTTTTCAAAACTCTCTTTGGACTATGATGTTCTGTGAACCTTTTTGCCTGATGACAAAAGGGGGAGAAAGAATGGGATTAAGTTTTTATATCTTGACTAAAAGGGGAAAGATTTTGACAAAAAGGGAGAAAGATTAAGTCTGATTGCATTAGTCTTATTACCATGTTATTTTGATAAGCTATTTGTGGACTAATCTTGTTTCTATGAGTAAAAGAAATTTTCAGGTACTCTAAGTATATTGAATATCCAAAACCATGAGATGTTTATCTCAGGGGGAGAAGAGTAAGGAAAAACTGAGATGTTTATCTCAGGGGGAGTTTCTCTTTGAAATTTCTGTTTTTACTGACTATTTATCTGGTTTATGCTTTATTGTTTGTAAAACTTAATAATGTTTGTCATCATCAAAAAGGGGGAGATTGTTGGAACCAAATTGGTTAAAAGTGTTTTTAATACAAAAACTCCCTAAGTGATTTTATGGTTTTGATGATAACAAAATGTATTAAGGTTTTTACAAAGGATAATCAATTTGTATTAAGCTTGTACAATGCACAACAATGCTGCCCAACTAAGCTTATTGCAGTCTGCGTCCAATCAGTTCTTCATGACATTGGCTGGCATTCAAAGTGAGCCTTGCGTCCAATGTTGGCACTGAAATGGACACAAAAGTTCTGCGTCCAATGTTTGAGCAGAAGGAAGAATTCTGCGTCCAATGTTTGAGCAGAAGGAAGAATTCTGCGTCCAATGTTTGAGCACAAGGCAAGAACAAAGTTCTGCGTCCAATGTCTTCTGAAGAAGCAGAATCGCAGAAGTAGAAGAAATCAAGTCTTGAAGACACGCTACTTTCTGCGTCCAATGTTTTCCAAAGAAGCAGAATCAGTAAGCGTCCAATAGAGCAAGACTGGCATAAGTCCAATGATAAGAACAAGGCAATACTGGCAGAGTCCAATGTTTGTATGAGAAGCAGATTTACAGTAAAAGTCCAATGATTTTCAAAGGAACAGATTCAGTGAGCGTCCAATGTAGATGAAGGATAAAAGTCCAATGTTCAGTATGAGCAAGAGTGCAACTCTGCGTCCAATGAAACTGAACAAACAAAAGAACTGCTCTGTGTCCAATGAAATCAGTGACAAAGGTACTGTTCTGCGTCCAATAAATAAGAAGGACAACAATATTGCTTTGCGTCCAATGGAACACAATGAAGCAGATTGACAAAGGTACATCAAACAATTGTTCTGCGTCCAATGAAGCAGAAGAACAAATGTACAACAATCAACTTTGCGTCCAATGGAACTATAGGGAAATGGCAAAAGTCCAATACTGCCTTGCATTCAAATGGAATAGATTGGTAAGCATCAGGTATGCGTCCAATGTTTGCATGAGTTCTGTGCAAATTGGTAAGTACAAAGGTATGCGTCCAATAGATTCTATATGCTGCGTCCAAAACGCAGAGTCCATTACATGCTATTTACTGCTCATGCATTTAATATGAAACATATTTATTGAGCAAATGATTTGAAATAAATAGCTGTACACAATGCTTTTCTGTACATCTTTGTCAACGTGTGTGAATGTACTTCTGAAAAAGCATAACGTACTGTGGAAAGTGTACTAAGAGAGAGAATGTACTTTTAACTACTCTATATATCTCTGAACACACCTTTCTGCTTTACACAGTGTATTCTCTCTGTCTCAATAAGATATTATTATTAACCACTGTACAATTGAGACTTTGAGTACAGGTTGCTTCTGTTTTGGGAGAAAGAAACGCAGACATGCACAATGAAGTAGATCTCCTCAGAGCAACGGGAAAATAGCATTAAATGCTATTAGAGAACGGTAATATTTATGAAGGCTAAAGCTGAGCTATTCGAAGAACAAGTCTGAAGCTTCATCAAAGCCTATAAATACCGAGAAGCAAGAAGAAGAATATAAGGGACTGAAAACGAAAAAGAAAGAGCTGAACTGCTGTGCAATCTTTTATACTCTGTATTAAAAGTCTTGTATTTCTCTATCTTCTTGTAAAAGAGAGTTTGCTTAACTCTCAAAGTGCTTTAGATTTCATATCCTCACTTGTGTGAGTTAGACAGCACTTGTATCAAAACTCTGCTGAGTTGTTTAGCCTGAAGAGGCTGTGTTCAAAGAATACTTGGGGTTTAGCCTGAAGAGGCTGCGTCCAAAGAATACTTGGGTTTTAGCCTGGAGAGGCTGTGTGCAAAGAATACTTGTATTCTATCAGGTTGATAGTGAAATCTCTCTAGTTTGAGGGGACTGGACGTAGCTCTTAGGAAAGGGTGAACCAGTATAAAAACTTGTGTTATTTCTTCTTTCCTTTATCTCCTTTTATATTTGTGTTTATTACTAACCAAGGGGATTGAATTGATTTTGTTTAAACAAGTTTTTCATACACCTCAAATCGCACAAAGAAAACAAGTTTTTAAACCAAGAGGGAAAGCCTCAGCGTCCAATCTTTTGTGCGTCCAATATTTCACATTTCTGTGCGTCCAGTGTTTTAGCACTCTGTGCGTCCAATATTTCAGAAAACACTGTGCGTCCAATATTTGAACCAAGCTGTGCGTCCAAAGTTTTTAACAACCAGCGTCCAACTTTTGCGAAAAGTTTTAAAAGCTTAGAAACACAATTCAACCCCCCCTTCTTGTGTTTCATCTTATTACCTACAAAGGGCACAAGGCCACCCGCCAGTAGCAGCCACAAACAGCAAGCCACCGCAAGCACACAACCTCAGACCTTCCCTTTCTCACAGTCCCAACTCTCATCACACAATACATCAGATTTCTGGGGGCTGGATGAGTTACCTGCTAACCAGGGGAGAAGAAAGACGGAGTCTTGCAGAGATCTGGGACGAGATCGAGGTCGAACCGTCGAAGTTGCCGAGTCGCGGACTAGCAGTCTCTCATTCACAGAAGAGGAGAAGAAAGATGGAGTCTTGTAGATATCTGGGGCGAGATCGAGGTCGAGCTGTCTAAGTTACGGAGTCACAGACCTGCAATCTCTCACTCACAAAAGCAGCGAACCAGAGACAGAGAGATCCAATAACCAATAATAGAGGCATGGAGCAGAGATAAGGCAAGGAAAGAGAATGCGATGAGGTTAGAGCTCTTTTACATCTGAAAAGATTGCATTTTTATTCTTTCTCTCTTACATTATTGGTTCTGAAATGGAGTTTTATTGAAAAAAATTGTCGTTGTGGTTTTTCTGCCTTTGAATGGCGTTTTCTCGGTTCCGTTGCGGCGCAACACCGTTCCGTTGCGGCCGTTTTACGCGTTTTTCAATCACTCCGTTATTTTGGACGTTTTCGGTTTCGGTAGCCACCGCTACTGTTTTGTCGCGGCCGCAATGCGAGATGCGGTCCGTTTTTTAAAATTGAAGAAATTATTTTCGAAATTATTTTTATCAGGAGCAAGAGAGATCAACATTGAAGAAGAAAAATGAAAGAAACATTGTTTCTACCTTGCTGTGCGTTCGAGAGAGAGTGACGAGAGGTTTTTCTTTGCATGACTGAGAAAGGTATGGAGCTGTGTGTGTGCATTTGAGACGGCCCCAAAATAGGTGAGCGGCAATTTGAGCACGGGACCTGACAATGCTAAGGCTTAGTGGAGCATAAGCTCCGCATAAGCTAGAGCCATAAGCTTGGAAAGAGAGCTTATGAAAATTTGTTATAAACAGCTTATAAAACTCACATAAGCTCTTATTAAAAACTCACCCAAACACTCTCATAAGTGCTTATTGTAGTAGATAAGCCCAAATAAGCTAAAAATAAGCTAATCCAAACAGGCCCATAGCATTACGTAGAAAAACAAACTTCACGCAAATACAGTTTTCTTAGTTCCTATTAAATGATCATAAACCACATTTCTTCTTTTCCAATAATTAACGATTTCTACACTTAGCACAAGGATATACAATCTCATGTCCTTGAGGTCTTCCTTTAGTGTAGGCGTAATCTAAAAATGACTCAACGCCGTTGATATACTCTCTACTAAATCTTGGAAATTTAGTCCACTCTTTATCAATCATCTTTAATCTAATACTTAAAAAGTTATAATATATTGTAAGTCATTGTATGCTATATCTTATACATTAAGCACAAAATCAATGTTATCAAAAGAAATAGGAAATTAAAAAGACACGCCAATTAACATGATCATATAAAAAACAACTAAACAAAAATTACCTTGTTTTAATAACTTACCCAAGCCACTATTCTTATATTTCTTATATCAAATATCATGTAAAATATGTTAAAATAAAAAACAATAAAACTCAATAAACAACACCAAATTCAAACCAGACAACGCCAAGTTCAAAATGAAGATAACTTTTCTGAAAGTATTGAACAAACACGATAAAAAATACAACTAGAGATACATTACCTGAACCCGTCCCGCCTAAACCTGTTGTAGTTTCTCAACGTCCTTACAAAGCAGAGACAAGTGCCTACCTATAAAATATAATCATTAATAAAATAACACATTAATATTTTTAAATAAAATTTAATAAATATTAATAGGTAGATATGTAAATACATAAGGTGCAGTTCAGTTTGAAACTAAGCCCCGATTAAACATTCTTAGAACAAGGACAACTTTCTCTCAAAGCATGTGAAGCATTCAATTAATTAATAGCATGACAAGCCACTTGCTTGCCCCCTTTCCTAGATATAATACCTTAATATGTGAACATGTAAGCAAATATTCAAATCCAAATGGAAAGCATCAGGGGAGATTTAATCATCCATGTCCCCTCTTTTACACACCTGCACTTTATCACCAAGCCCCACATACATTCATAAGCACTCACTCTCACACATGTACTTTCACTCATCAACAAAATAAAATGAACATTCAAAACAGGGGAGTACTTTTTGTTTCTATATATATCTTCAAATATAAAAGTCACTATTGTTTTACTACTATCTTAGCAATATTTTTAGAACTGTGATAAATGGAAGTAGCACCATAGTATTCCAACTATTCTATTTCCCAAACTGCCAAATTAGAATTTCAATTTGAATGATTAAGCATAGAAAAGGAAATTAATTGAAAATCAAAGAAGATTATGCTTGTAATGGTAAACCATTTTAATGGAACTAAAATATATCACTTTTTAACTTAATTATCTCCCACTTTATTCTATTTTATAATGGACTAAACATAAAGAACACAACACAGTTTGAAGGTATTGGAGGAAGCAACAGTTTTTAAGGCAATTTTTAGACCAAAAAAAAACCCATGTCTTACAAACTTAATAAACGATTACTGGCAACTATTTTTTTTGGGAATTGACAAGTATTTCTCAATCTCTTTTAACCATCCTTAGAAGATAAGACAACACGCAGGGAAAAAATATTAAAAGGCATTCTAAATACTTGTTCATAACTAACAACAAATTGGATTCAGAAAACAATTTTAATAGAAAACAGAGCAGAAAAGAGGCACTTGAAATCTAGATCAAAATAACAATAAAAGTTCCAAATCTGGAAAAAAAAATTAAACCAAACAGATTATTTACTATTTAGTGGCAAAGAAATTTTTCCAATTGGAGAGTTGGAGGTATGTATATTAGACCAAATAAATGAAAAGATGCACCATTGTGGACGTTAATGATACAAGATCACTAGCTACCCCAATTAGCACATCCCACGGGCCCCAAAACGTGTCAATTACAAACACTAGTGAGCGTAAGTTTCAATTCCAACGAATACAAAGCACATAGCGCATATGTTTCAGTTCCAAAACACTCAATGATAGCATCTATGTTACTGTGATAGTGAGTTTGTGAGTATCACGGAAAGAGGTGACTTGCCTAAGCTTGCGATAGTGAGTTGGTGAATGGGAAATCCACAACTTAATAATCCTTTTCCCCTACAATCAAAGAAGCACAGTAAACAAGCATAGAAGAAACAAAAAAAATAGAAGAAACGCACAACTATTCAGTTTTGAGAAGAAGAAAAAAAAACGCATATATTAGGGTTGATTTCAATTTCTATTTGAGAAGAAATAAGTGTTTTGAGAACAAATGAAACACTAGCAATGTACCTTTCGTTGAAGTTGCAGAGAGCAAATTTTTTTCTCACTACTTTCGGAATACAAAACGTTTTGGGGCAAAGAGGGTTTTGGAATACACATAAGGTGGTGAGAGAGCCAAAGACTCAAAGAGTGAGAGAGTCAAAAGGTTTTATTAATTTGGCATGCACTCGTTTTCGCGGGTTTATTTCATTATTTGGGCCCCAGTTCTTTTATGGCAACGCGTATTATTTTAGCCCATACTTTTCCAGTGTTGCCTTTAGAATTTTTAAAGGCAACAATTAAAAAACCGTGCTCTATCTCATCAACGGTTTAATAACCGTGGCTTATATATTGCCAACGCTTCACCACTTGGTGCCTAATACAATGTGTGAAATTGATTGTTTTCTTGAATGGGTTTTGAATAGTGCAACTGTGGTTGACTTGTAGAAACCCATGGCACGTCGAAGACGACCGATGAATCACGTTAACGCTGAGGACCGTGATGACACTATGGAGAGGTCTATCGCAGCTATGACTAACATGGCGGCTCAAATGGCTCAACAGTCTATTCGTGCTGAACAAAGGGATATTGAGGGACAACCAAGAGATGTTGAGGATAGATTGAGGGCTGAGAGAGCTGCTGAAGCCAAGAGATTGGTTGACTTTCGATATCATAATCCGCCACAGTTTCATGGCGAGGCTGAGATAGAGAAAGTGGAGTTATGGATAGAAGAGCTGGAGAAGATCTTTGAGATCCTGCACTGCACGGCAGTTGAGAAGGTACAATACGCGGTCTATCTGTTGTTGGGTGACGCAGAGTATTGATGGAAGGGAGTCCAACAACTAATGGAAGCCGGAAACCAAGCGGTGACGTGGGAACTTTTTAAGGAGAAATTCCTAGAGAAGTATTTCCCACAGAGTGTGAGGTCTGAGAAAGAGCAAGAGTTTCTGCGACTATAGCAACGAGACATGACTGTAGGAGAATACGGGGCAAAGTTTGAGTCACTTGCCAAGTATTTTCGGTTTTTCCAAGTCCAACCGGACGAGGGATGGAAGTGCGAGAGGTTTGAAGCGGGGTTGAGGTATGAGGTTAGTCAATCTGTAGCTTCACTGGATATTCGTCAATTAGATGTGAATGAATGGTGAAGAACACATATATTATTGCCAACATCCGCAAAACCGTTGCCTATTCCAAGTTTCGGCAACATTTTTGTAACCGTGGATGTGTTTAGCATTGCCTAAAGTGCAAAATGTGGTAGTGTTCGCAACTGAGAAAACATTCACACCCGCAGTGTGATAGCTAGCATCAAGCCTGTCCACGAAAATGCAGTCTTCTCATTTCAAAACCATTCACAACTATGAAAAAATCAACACCTCCAGTGTGAAAGAGTCTGGTCTATCCACGAAATTGCAGGTTTATCATTCCAGAACTATTCATAGCTGTGAAACTTTCACACCCACAATGTGAAAGCGTCGGGCCTATCCACGAAAATGCAGATTTGTCATTCCATAACCATTCACAACTGTGAAAAATTGAACAGCCCTCGTGTGTATCCATCAGACCCAATCCACAAAAAAGCACTGCTCAATACAAAGCCGTTCTCACATGTGAAAAAATTCACACCTATAGTGTGAAAGTGTCAGTCACAATCTGCAAAAATGCAAACTTTTCACACATGTATAAAATTTCACAACCTTAGACAAAATCAGCCACGGTTTTTCCTTTTTCTTTCTCAAACAGAAAGGGTTTGCAAAAGAATCACAATATATAAGAAAAGAGATCCCAACTATTTGTGTTAAGATAAATTTTTGTAATGACATTTGTGATTTGTACGTGTTTATTGATAATCATGTTTTTCGTTGAACCAAATTATATTACTATATAGTGTGAGATAAATGAAAGTTGAAACACAAGTGCTTAATGCATGTACTCTAAAACTCACAAGTTGAGAATTTTAAAGTTCAGGGGACAAAGTCAGGGGCGGACCCACATACAAGTCAGTGTGAGCACCTGCCCCCACTCAATTTTCTAAAATTTCATTTATTATTTATATTTTCTCATTTTGACCCCACTAAATTTTATTTTTGCCATCAATATAAGTTTTAATTTCGATTTGCACCCAACTATACACATTCTCCCACGACAGCTCCTGCTCTTTCGCGCTCCCCAAGATGTGACCTCTGCACCTAAGCCACCTATGCTACTGCACATGAGTCAGAATTACGGCAGTTTTTACCTTCTTTCCAAATGCTGAAATTTGACTCAAATACCTAATGAGAAAATATCAAAAAAATGCCACACAAAACCTTACACTTTTTTTGAGTATTAAACCTTGCTCAATAGACTTAATGCAAGGGATCTTACCACCCTGGCAAACCCATTAGTTGAATATCTAGGCGATAATGATTATATTATCTGTTTATTTCGTGAAAAATTTGAAAAATAATAAATTTAATATATACCAATTGATACGGTTCAACTAGTGACCCAATAATAAAATATTTTGGCCGAGTTAATAATTGGTCTGAGTTTAATAATATCAAATTGCCCCCGCTGAGCCTGGGTATGCCACTAGACAAAGTAAAAGCAAATGCTTTTTGAATGTGTGCATGCAGTTCTTCTTTTTGCTTGATCTTCTACCTATATTTTTAGGCTTCAGAAACTTAAGTTGATCATGAGCAAATCCTTCTTCAACTGTGTTTAATTTTACCATGCTGAACAAGCATTTAATGCTTCTATTTGTTGCTTTGTTCATCCTGCAATAGATAATATATATCTTTGAAAAGTACTAGAATAGGTTCTGAAATCTTTCATAAAACATGCCTTTTCAAAATAATGTCTCCTTCAAAATTTCTTTTTTCTTCATCAAAGATTAAGTGAACTTTTGATCCCTTATTATTCATTTTGGATAGATTTTTCTTGTTGGAAATCTCTTCACTGGCAAATGCACATGTAAAGGTCCATTCTCATCCACAATCTCACTTGGTACCAATTTAATTGATGTGTTAGGAATAGATGCATGCATTTAAAAAAGGTAGAGATAAAGAAATGTATACTAGGTTCTTATTTAAATTTTGGAAGTGGACAGAATGGTGTGGTTGAAGAAGTGGCCGGAGATGGCATAAGAAAAAACCTTACTATAGTTTTTTATTTGATAAACAAAATTATATTAAAAGGAATACAAGGGGTACGTACTCCAACCTGTTAGAGTCTTATCAACCTAACAAGACATATATGGTCAAGTGTAATGCCCTTTTTCCGAAAGAGCATTACAAGATAAAAAAAGGTTTTACTTTTGAAAAATAGGAAATGATTAACTTTTCTATTGAAAAATAATTTTAGAAACATATATTTATTTACCAAAATGTGAGTAAATTTTTTTTTTCTTTCAAAGGAGATGAATGAGAAATATTATATTCTGAAAATTCTTCTCAAAAGCAATAGTTCAAATAAAGAAACAAACTCATTCTTACATAAATATGTTTCATTATAATATCACATGGTCAAATAATAGTTAAAAATTTAATACAATCATCCAGCAAAGACAGTAATCACAGCCTACCCAAAACGAGCCTAAGCCTTTCGAGTCTTAAAACACCCCCAAAAGGCAATCTAGACAACTCAAAACTCCTGACAATGGTATTCTTCCCTCTTCTTTGAGTCCTGACCAGTCCATCTAGCTGGTGGTCTATCTATATGAATCATGTTCCAAATACCACAAAACATATAAACGAGGGTGAAAAATCCTCGTACGCAAGTTATACCACAAGGGAGACATAAGAAAAGAATAAAAGAAAATCATGCATATCATACATAATTAATATCTCATCACCCTATAGCATGCAGTTCTCTATCACAATAATATATTACCACAAGTACATTTAATTTCATCATGGTAATGTATTATCACAGTTTATGACATGCAACTCATTATCAAAGTAATATATCATCACACAAGATATATTTAAAATGCATGTCACTTTTATTTCCGTCGCAACACCGGTGTAATGCTCTATGAAGACTTCTCAACTTCCAACAACCTTTGAACTATTGGCTGTAGCAAATTTAACAGGTTTATCAGATAGTTCCACTGGACTTCTTGATAATCATTCAGTGTTAAGCTACATTTAAAACATAGTACCAAATCATGAATAGGCAAGTCAGTCAAATTTATCCAAGTCTGGGTATTCGACTTACCTCGGCTCAGGGGTTATCACCTACACTGACCATTGAGATTTTCGAAACCTGGATAATCCCAATAGGCACATGTGGCCCAACTATATACTGTTCTCAACCACAACAATCCAGGGTTGTAAGCTCATCTCATGGCCACTTGCCAAATCTCTTTATGCAAATGTCATATAATAATTTGCATACCTCTATGTTACCTCTTGTAACAAACACCACATGACCTTATCTCTTGGTTATTTTATAAATTCTCTTCTCATTGGTTATATCAACCAAAATATTTATCTATTTCACAAAATCTTGTTTTTTTTTTTCGTATTTACCGTTTTACTTCAAAAATTGAAACAAAATGCTTATACAAATGTAAATCTCAAATAAATATTTTTTCTTTAAAAAGACTCTATTTTATAAGCCTTTAAGCATGAAATTTAGAAATTTCAGGTTTAGAAAATTTATTAAAATACCTGACACTTTCACCGGTGGGAAACAAATCACAGCAATGGTGGGAACGATTCTGTTTCAAGTTTTTTGTTTTCAAAATAATACCCGATTTTTCACAGCCCTTTTCAGGAAAACACATCAGAGGTGTGAACTGGTCTGTTTTTACAAAATTTCATCAAGTTAAAAATTTCATTTTAACTTTAAAAGATTCCAAACCTTTTAAATCAAAATAGTTAAGATAAAAACATGATATTTGTGAAAATTTTGAAAACTCAAAAGCTATAATTTCTAACTATAACCTTTATGTCCTTTTCCTTATCCTTATACCAAAAGTTCATTTTTGACTTGAAATGTCTTCATCTAAAACTTTACTCAAAAAGTCCATTGGGGACTTGTTTTCTTGAAAACCCATTTCATTAAAGATCCTGAACAAAACTTCGGACTTTGTTATCTAATTAATTCATTACCAATCATTCCTTACGCTTTATTTCCATGTCCCCTACATCATGCTCCAAAAACTTGGGTCACTTGTTAAATTATCATGAATTAATTCATTTTATCTTTCTCACATCTCCAATCATCAATCGCAACATCATCGTAATATCAAAGCAACAAAGCTACTTTAAATATTACAACCCCAAAGTTTAATATAGGGAACATAGAAAAATAAAGAATAGCAACAAGACAAGTATCACAAGCCAAAAATGACATCAAGTATAAAACATAGACAAATCATAGAACAACACCAACATCAAACATAAAGACAAAAGTCATAAGCATATAAACATCATCATCAAATGATTATTATTTTCACATCAAGGCATATAATTCAAACACTTAAAAAGGTCATCATCAAGCACTTTTCGTGGTATCTCTAATCAATAAAAATCACTTTCATGCATAAATACATATCTCACATGCTTATATTATGATCCAATCAAAACATCACATTGAACAAAAATCACCACTTTAATAAAAATCATCACTTTAGTAAAAATCATCACTTTAGAAAGATCATCGCTTTAGTAAAAATTATAGCTTTAGTAAAAATCATAGTTTTATGTAATGATCAAATCATTCTTTCAAATATGATTCTCAAGCTTTTTGAGTAATCATAAGCAAACAAAGCACATAGAATTCATGAAACCCTAATAACTCACTAAGAGAAATTTCCCTTTACCTCTACTCCTAGCTCCTTGGAAAGAAACTTTACTCTCTTGGTTCACAAGCTCCCTTTGTTACCCACCTTCTTGAAACACAAAACATAAAACATACCAAAAATCACTAAAATAAGGTTTTTCTCTTTCATGAAACAACCTTAAAAATCTAAAGGAGAACTAGAGATGAAAGAATATTTATCATACCCTTGATACATATGAACCAAAGAGAAGAAAATAGAGCTTGGTTCAAGGATCCATTTACCTATACAAGCAAAAGTTCCTTCAAGAAAAAGTTGAAGAAACACAACTTTTAATCACATGAACTTGAAGTTTATAAGTAGAAAGAAAGATTTCATGAATTAGAAATGAAAACCAACCTTGTTAGCTTGAAGATTCAAGAGCCAAAGATGAAGAACACTTGAAGAACACTTTGAAGAACATATATGAAGATCTTGATGATTCAATAGTATAGAAGCTTAAGTGTATAATAGTGTATAAAATAGACTCTCTACACTTGATGTTAGTGCAAAGATCCAAAAACTCATGGTAAGAAGATGAAAATCTTCCATGGAAATGGAAGAAAAAACATGAAGAACAAACATGAAGTTTAGAGAGGGAATGGGAAATTTAGACAGAAGTGTGCTTCATGGAAAAATGAAGAGAAACTCTCCCTCCCTCTCCCTAATTTCGTGCTGCCCCAAGCTAGGCTTGGATAAGCTTCACCCAAAATGTAATCATTACAAGTAATTAGTAATTAGGAAAAATAAAATCAAGGAATTATCTAATTGGCCAAGTGTTATGACTCATGAAATTCTAGAAGACTCTAGGCTCTTCCCCAAGCTCATGGGCGGCCAAGGGGCTGATCCAAGGGGGAGGAAATAGATTTTAACTTTAACCCATGGTTTAAGTTGGGTGAAAAGTAATTAAGTGTGGCAATTTTTGTATTTCATGGCTAAAACTATCCAAATATGGCTTGTTGAATTGAATGGCTTGCATGGCTCACATGGGATAGCCAAGACCACGAAATTTATGAGCTAAAGTGGTCTTGGTGAATAGTGTAACACCCTTTTTCCCCACAAGAAACGTCACATGAAAACTAAACAAAACTTAATGCGGAATTAATATAAAACTGGTTTGTCTTAAAATATACCTCTTTCATAATTAAAGAATATAAAAATTCGTGGCTAATTTTTTTTTTTTGTAAAAGGTCTTATACGCAAAGAATACTCACCACTCTTTCAGCCATCCAGAAACTCAGAAAAAGAAACATACATCATATATACATATATAACATCAGAGTCAATATACACAAGTCTTGTGCTTGCAAGTATAGTCATGAACCACAACAGAGTGGCCAAAATACATCGTACTAACGTAAAGAAATAAAGCGATAAACTAAACCTAGGAAAACGGTAAATCAAAAGATGTGTCAAATACACGACATTGAACATCTACTCCCCAAACCTAGGATGGTCGGCTAACTGACAAACCACAATCTAGCACTAGACACCCCCACAACTAAAGACCTAAGACGATGACGTCTCCTCGGGGTCCTCCTCAGGATCCTCCTCAGGGTCCTCCTCAGGCTCCTCCTTAGGGTCCTCCTCATCCTCAGATATCTCAATGAATACCCGCTCTGGCTCGTCTCTAACCTTCCTCTTCCCCCTCTCTGCGTGGCCCGATGGTCCGGCAGAAGTGTCAGAAGAGCAATGTACAAAGCGTCCAGACGGTACGACGTAAGGAACGGGGAGCGTCGGTCTCACAGTCTCTGGTGGTGAAGCCGGTGTCGCTGGTGGAGCAATCCTCGGTAGATGTGCCTTCTCCAAGGAACTCTTCCTTGGAGTGCGACGAAAGAGACAGCGGTACTCCCGAGCAGACCCGGTTACCCGCGAGGGTAATGGTCTCTCCTCCTCCTGAGTCTCTCTCCTAGGCTGCTCCACGGACTCTCTCCTCTCCTCAGCCCCACTACGTGCATAGGGTGCGTCGGCCAGCCAGCTGCGCATCCTCTCAATGGGTATGTAAGCATCCAGAATCATGTCCCGCTCCAAAACCTCCTCGGGGCCCAGTACCCCTCCTCTCGTCCTGACCACGTGTCCAATCACAATGGCCATTGGGAGATGGGATCATAAGTCCACCCCCCACCATCGGCTTCAAGAGGCCAGAAACTCTCCCTCACTCCGGCTACCAGAGGCCTCGAAGTGGACATCTATGCGTCGCGTACATACAGATACAGAAAAGCATGCAAGGGTGAATTTCTTTGCACAAGTTAAAATCTACGAAATGGTGCATATGAAAAAATAAAATACTACATAATACATTCCGAGAATATATATATATAGAATTACTCTTTCGCAAATCTTTAGCTAAGATATTCAATCATCAAAAGAGAACACATCAACAAGTTAAACACACATAGCACTCTAGCATAATGCATGTCACTTCAATATCTCTTTTCGTACACCGGGGCACTGCTCCATGGAGACTTCTCTTCCTCAACTAAGTAGAGTGACATGGCGGGAGCGTATACCTAACATAAATGCAAACTGACCATCACTCTCGGCCATCGTCTTGTCATTTATTCGGTACAAACCCATTGTGTTAACGTCGTACACCATATCTCAAATAAGGCAGCCGGTCAGGATCATCCAAGTCGGGTACACTACTCTTCTCAGCACAAGGGGATTCACCACAAGGCCACTGAGAATTTCGTAACCTGGATGCCCTCAAAGACTTATAGTCAGACCATACTTATTTACAATCCCTACATAGGACTGTATGCTCTAATTTTGGCAAAAGCCACGTCTTTAATGCAAATAACAGTATATTTGCAACCACAAACAATACAATTAATGCAGTCCCTCGTTTTAGGGTTTTCGTTGTCATGTGTTAGTTTTCTTCCAACACCGTGTAGCATTATTGTCCTCAAGACTTCATCGTCGCCACGTATTGATCATCTTTCAATACCGTGTAAAAACGTTATTTTAAAAACATAAGTTTTAGGAAAAATTCCTCCTTGAAATTAAAGTCCATCTTTAACTTTAAATCTCAAATCCTCATTTGTTTTAATAAAAGAAATATCTTTTATTTAAACCAACTTCATTATTTTTCTTCCTACCTCTCATTGTAAAAAGATTTAGTTAAAAAATCTTAGTTAAATTCTTTGATAAAACTTTACTTAAATTTATTTATTTCTAGTATTTAAAATCCGACCCTTAAAAAGGTCCAGTTTCACGCTTCAGCCCTTGATTTCTGAAAAATTAGCTTT
Source organism: Glycyrrhiza uralensis (assembly GCA_030159175.1). Classification (NCBI taxonomy): domain Eukaryota; kingdom Viridiplantae; phylum Streptophyta; class Magnoliopsida; order Fabales; family Fabaceae; genus Glycyrrhiza; species Glycyrrhiza uralensis. Next base: position 29,057,066 of record BRZY01000003.1, read on the forward strand.
CTACCCCAGAAACGCCCAGTTTTACGTTTCGCCCAATTTTACGTTTCTGCCCCAGAACTTCTGTAAATTACAATTTTGGCCCAAAACACCCAGTTTTCATTTTCTGCCCATATTTTTAGAAATTTATACTTTTGGCCCAAAATACACCAGTTTTCGTTTTTAACCCCTTAAAAATTTGAAATTTTATTTCCTCCCTCATTAATTAATTTTCTAGCTTACTTAGGGCTTTTTGGAAAAATAGGATTTATTATAAAGTCCATTTGATACTTATACTTAAAATTTAGTGGAAATTTCTTAATCAAGTGTTAACTTGAATCCTAATTAATTTATTTGATTTCATTGGAAAATCTTTTTCATTAAAGTTTTTAAATCCTCTTCCCACACTTGGTAAAATACTTTAGATTCTATCCCAATCACAATGAATCAAAGTATACAAAATACTCAAAAATCAACATACATCAAATAGGTAAGAACACATTCAAGCCATAAATCATACATATACTCAAAGTTATCATCCATAGCATGTTAAAATACATCATTAACATGGCATCAAACATGACTTCACCAAGCATGCATTTAGGCATTCTAATCACTTCAAACAATATATATGATTTTCCAAGAACACATAGGCTTTCAAAAATCATCATTCATCAACCAAAATCATGCTTTAAACTCATATACATAAATATATAAAAATACATATTACTAAGAGAATGATTTCTCATTCAACAACCAAGAGGAAAACTCAAATCTTTGAGTTTAACCTTAAACATACAACATACAACCACACACATACACAACCTTCCCAACTTATTGAGAAAATTCCCTTACCTCTTGAAGCAAATGAAAAAGGGCTACACCAAAAATCTCCTTCACACCAACACCAACACCAAGTGGTCTCCCAAGAGTCTTGATGTTCTGACACTTTAAAAAAACAACCTTATGCAACATACACAAGAAAAATCACCATAAAAATGCAAGTTTTATGAAATACACAAACCCTAAAGAGTAGAAATTTGAGTAGAGAATTACTTACTCAAAGCTTTGAAGCAAATGGATTCAAGATGATTTTGAAGCTCAAAGGTTCCAAGGGAATGAACCTAAACCAAGAAAAAACTTACTTTTAGCAAAATGAAGAACACAAGCTTCATGAGAAAATGAAAGTGATGGAAATGGAAAAATAAAAAGAGATTATGGTTTAGAATCATGATCCAAACTTTTTTTGTGAAGCTTGAATAGTCAACAACTCAAGAAAACTCAAGCTTTTTTGTTATGGAGGAAAACTTGGAAATGAGAGAAAAATGGAGTTTGCAAGAATGGAGAAGATGAAGTGAATGGGAAATGAAACTTCTCCCTTCCTATTGCCTAGATGGGTTCGGCCAAGAGGGAACAAGGAGGGATGGGGGAGTATGGCCTTGATTGGGTTTTGGGCACTTACTCCATACTTTAATTTGAAAAAAATCAAACAATTTTCCTTTGACTCACTCTTGACTTTGGAATATTTTCATGACCACATTTTTGGCCAAGAAACTCGGCCAACACATCAAAAAAATTGGTGGGATTATGTCTCATCAAGTTAGGGTTTAATTGGTGGTTCAAAATAGGAAAAATGCTTATTTTAATAACCACTTTTTAGATAAATATTTTCTAAAATAGGTAACAACATGAAAAATCACTTTGATGACTCAAATATGATAGAAAAAATTTTAGAATCTCAAAAATAAATTTTTGGACTATTTTTCATGTCCCAGTTGCGTCCGGTTTACCCGTAAAGCTCCAAACGCGGGTAAAATAAAGTTTTTCTGAAAAATTTACAGAAAATTTTTTAAAAATCACAAATAATAAGAAAACCACTTTTGGTTTGTTAAAATATTATTTTGGAGTAAAAATGACCTCCAGAAAAAATATTGAACCTTTTTCCGCATCACACGAGAATGCGGTTCCCGCAAAAACTCAGTTTTCCGAACTTGGCTACTCTTGACTCTTCAAAAGGAAACCTAAGATATGAAAATCCTTATTCAGACCTTAAGATCTCAAAATTATTAATTAAAAAAATTTTAAAATAATTTAAAACAGATTAAATGTCTACAGAAACTATATAAAAATGAGGATGTTACAAATAGGAATCAAGTTTTAGAGGAGAACGGTCCTTTTTTTTTGTTTTCACATAACACGTAAACTAGAGCAAAACTGATATTTCTCTAAAAATTTCCAAAAAATTCTTAAAAATCATAAATCATATACAAACACTAATCATTACTCTTAGATTTTGATTTTGATCATGTTCTAACCATTTGCTATCTATTTGTTCTCTAATTAACCCCTGTTTTTCATCTTAGAGAGACCAAAATAATAACTTTTTATCTGCTATTCTAAAAATTCCCAAAATAATTTTCATATTTCTAAAATAATGTAAAAACCTTATTTGGTTGGGTAAAATATTTTTCTAACTTGTTTTGGTCTTTAAACCCACTCGCAATTCATCCAAATCATACTAGAGAGACCAAAACGGTACTATTTCTTATTTGTTTCTCAGAAAATTTCCAATAAATTCTAAAATCCTCAAATATTGTAAAATAACTATTGATATCCTCAAATCCCTTTTCTGACTCCTATTTAGGATTTCTATATCATAATACAGTTATTCCGACAGTCAAAACGCAAGCCAAATTCCGTTTGAATATTGACGTTAGATTTAAACTACTGATTTCTAAGATCAAGAAAACTTTATCTATGAGATTAATTTTTCTAAAATATATTTAATACACACAAAGCACATATTATATATTTAAAATATAATAAAGACAGAAATCCAAAAATACGGATGTTACATCAAGCATACACTATGATGTATGTACACTACACTACGATGTCATCCCAATGGAGTTTGTTCATGTACACTATGATGTATTGGTGTTTGGATTGGGCACTCCTTGTGTTTTTAATTCCATATTTAATTCAATTTGGCCTTCTAAAAAAATTGGACTACAACATTAATAAAATCCACACTACTTCCTTGAAACACAGCCATATTTCTTTCTAACCATATACCACTGCACACCAAGTAATATGTCTCACTTTTCTAAATTTCTTACCTCTCAAGAAATAACCATGGTGTGCAAAGTGATCAAACCCCACATGATGGTGAACACCCAAGTAACCCAGCCGAGAATAAACCTCTGCCCATATCCTATAAGAGAAAAGGCATGAGGAAAAGATATGAGAACAAGTCTCCAAATTCGACCTACAAAAAACACAAGATTCAGCAAGATTGTCAATAAAAATTCCTCTTCTTGAAAGCTGCTCCCTTGTTTGCAACATGTTCTGCAATTCCAACTGAGCGGAGAATATTTTGGAGCTCCAACGGAACCTCCTCCTCCTATAAAAAGAGCTGTCTAAGCGCAGTCCAAGTCCAACACCAAGAATCTTCAATCCAATTACCCATTCGTGCCACTGTTTCCTCTTTATTAACTGTAATCTGATAAAGCCGAGGGAAAATATCTTTAAAGCAATCAGCCCCCAACAACTTTCACACCAAAATCTAACATGATTTTCATTCCCAATTTTTCTCCCCACTGCCTCCAAAAACAACATGGGATATCCACTACCAATGTTTTCAATAGATAATAAATCTTTCCACCATCAAGAAGCTTGAGGAGGGGAGTAGGTGACCTGCAACAAATTGTCATTCAAAATGCCATATCTATATTCCAATTGATCATACCAAACATAATTTTTTTCAGCCAGACATTTCCACTTCCATTTTGCTAGAAGACTCAAATTAAAGAGCTCCAAATTTTTCACACCAAGCCCACCTTGGTTTTTCAGTTTACAAACCTTGTCCCAAGAGACCCAACTAATCTTCTGACAATTGTGTTTGGACTTCTGTAAGGTCAAGGGAGCATGATAATGAAGGGATAATAGAGGGATCAACTTAAGGGCCACAAACAATATGTGAGCGGCCTTTCTTTTGGTTACAAAAATGATAAGAGTTTTGGAGAGTGGCATTCTTCAAAGAGGATGAAGTGTATTTTTCTATAAGTGGTATGAGGTGAAAAAAGTGGGTGAATGTCAAACATAGTTTTTGGATCTTGACATTGAAGTGGTTTAGAGAGTCACAAGAAGTGGGGTTGAATTGTGTAGTCTTTGAAAAATTGCTAACCTAAAATCTCACAGAACTTTATGGGATAATACTCAAGGTTGTTCAAAATATTAGTTGGAAAAGTTCAAAAGATTGAAGCTTTTGAACAGAAACAGATATATGAAACAGTGTGTGTGATAAACCTTCTGCGTGTTGATTTAGACTTCACAAGAGATTAAATATGATTATCTAAAGTCTACAATTGTTGTTTACATGTGATTGATGTTTTTATCAATTATGTGGTTGAACAAGTTTTTTCTTTAGAGAAGTTTCTGAACCCATGTGTACAATAACCTTCGCAAGATAAATTTCTTAGTACTCAGAATGTCTTGAATTCAATTTTAACACAAAAATTCTTTCTTTCTAATCACTTCAATAATTTTGGAAAGATGTTATATTTTATAAAATGTTTTTTCAGAAGTATTACTACATAAATATAAAATTTTCCAGAAGCTTGAAAAGAATATTTATAATAGAACGTGAATCAGTTCTAGGATTTCAAACAATTCAAAGTAAAAGCAAGGGATAGAAAATACAATTTGGTAATTTATCTTAGTTTACCTTCAACTCCCTGGGCTACGACCAATCCTAAAAGAAATGAAATTATCCACCATTCAATTCACATTAATATGCCGAGAAAGCATATCAACAGCGTTTACTTTTAATTCCAATAGGCATAAAAATGTTGTTGATCTCACCGTTGTTGCTTAGACGCGCTCTTCCCACAAACGAAGTGTTGTTGCTGTCTCACATAAACTCTGCCCGCGTTTCCTCACAGATAACGCGCGGACATTAAGTGTTGTTCCTTTATTCATACATCACAACAACGATTTCTGAAGAAAGCGTTGTCGAAATATATGTATATATATATATTTTAAAATATTATTTTGTTTTTCCCGTATTCAAATTAATAACATTACAAATATGAACAGGAACATATATACATATATTTACAATTACCAAACAAATATATATATGTACAATTATAATATGAACAAATTGATCAATTAAGTAAATTATCTTTCATCTAGCTTGATGATCTTTGCCTTCTTGATGTTGTTGTGGTTATGCAGCAATTATTATTTCCTCCACAAATTTACACCATTGTTCCACAACTTCAGCTTCTTGTTGAGCAGAATAAGTTTTAAAAATGTTCTGTTGTATGTATTGGGAAAAAATGCAAGTTATCAATTATATGCATGAAAAAATTATCCAATTAAAGCCAAAATTTTAACAAAATTGCACACTTGCCATGGGATTTCCTTAATGTAACATCCTAAAATTTCACTTTAAAAAGACAGAGTGTTAATTTTAGAGGATTAGAATTATTTTAAAGTTTTTCAGATAAAAATTTAGTAGTTTAGAGCTAAGTACGGAAATTCAAAGATTAGATACGGACACTTTTATTTTTAGAATAAGTGACAAAATGAATTTGTAAAATTCATTCGTCACTTCCAAAAGGTATTTGAGGAAAAAAATAGTAGTTGGAGACATATAAAGGTTTTAGAAATTTAGTTTGGAATTTTAAAAGAGAATATAAAGAAAATATAGTTTTAGTTCATTTTGGAGAAACTCTGTAGTCTGTTAATTAGGAAAAGGATATACACTACAAATAGGAAAATAGTTAAGATAAAGACTAAAAAGGCTTGATAGAAACCTAAGGAAAATAGAAAGACCAGTTACGGTTAAGTATTACAGCGTGAATAGTAAAATAGTTAAGTTTTATATAGACTTCTGTTTTCTTTATTTTCATCTTTTATCTGTTTTATATGATCTGGTGTGATCTAAGTGATAAGAAAATTATGTTAGCCTTATAATAAAGGGTTTTAAATACTTATCAACTTATTTCATTAAAACAGTCACTTTTCCTACGACGTTTGAAAACCATACTTACCGTAATAGATGGAAAAGAGTTTAATTCGTAAAAATATGTTAAACCAACCCAGAAAATTATCTGTCTTCACAAAAGTTGTTTCTTATAATATTTAGGATTTTATAGAATTTTTCTAGAATTTTTGAAAAAACTAATTTCTGAAATTACAGTTTTGGTCTATACAATTTACGGTATGAGCTAAAAATTGATACGGAGGCCAAAATGATGTCAAAACGTAAAACTGGAACAGCATATCGTATTTTTATATTTTTTATGAATTATGAAATTTATTTTGGAATTTTTCGAAAGACAGATATAGAGTTTCTTTTTTGGTCCCTATACGCACGTAAAACGAAGATTACGGAAACCAAAATAGATTTTCAGTGATCAGTGAGTGCTCAAAATCAAATTCTAAGAGGGACCATTAGTGTTTAAATTTGTGATTTTGTGGGAATTTTTCTGGAATTTTCTGAAAAATTACTGTTTTGCACTTACAGTGCGTCTGTTTTCCTTTGTTAATGCGTACCATAAAGCCTACTCTTTTCCGTAAAAATCCAGAAACTCTTGTATGAAGTCTTTGGGATTATTATATATCATTTTTGAAATTTTCTTAAAGGTCCTCACCTTTTAATAAATTATTTTTGGGATTTTCTTGCTAAAGGACTATATTACCATCAGTTTTCCGTTTATTTACCAAACCGTAAAGTTTTTGTCTACGTAATCAAATGGCTCTTCTCCTCCCCTATGCTGGATGACATCACCATCTTCTTAGGACCCTAGGATGAACTTTTTGGTCATGACTCATAAGCCTTGTCACCTAAACTAACCAGCAATTAGATAAAAGTATGAAAAACTTAAGGCTTAAATATGTTTTTAATCCCTCATTTTTCATTGAGTTCCATTTTTAGTCTCTAAAAAATAAAACGCGTCTTTTTTGTCCTTCATTTTTTAAAAATGGTAACTTTTAGTCCATCGGGCCATATTTTAAATTCAAAAAGTATTTTCAAAATTTATACTTTGAGCCCTCCCAAGCCTGATGCTCACTTTAACCCATTTTTTCGTTCTCCTCCCCGTCCATTGATGTACCATGGCCCCCATCCCCGCTAGGAGTAGTTCCAATGTCCTCTCTCGAAGCCGCCATGAGATGCAGTCTCTCTCTCTCTCATTCTCCTCCCTGTGCGATTGCGGTGACCGCCTCCCTTCTCGCCGTTGTGCGTAGCCCCCTTTGGCCGCGCGGAGCTCCTCCCTTGGCCGCGCGGGGATGGGGGGCCGCGATGCATCAGTGGAGGGAGAAGAGAATGAAAAAACGGGTTAAGGTGAGCATTAGGCTTGGAAGGGGTGAAAGTATAAATTTAAAAAATACTTTTCAAATTTAAAATATGGCCCTAGGGTCTAAAAGTGACCATTTTTCAAAAATAAGGGACTAAAAAGACGCGTTTTATTTTTTAGGGACTAAAAACGAAGCTCGGTGAAAAATGAGGGACTAAAAACATATTTAAGCTAAAACTTAATTAATAAATAAGTCATTTTTGGAATCATGGCTTACATCATGAAATTAATTTATTCCCTCTTGGTCCCCACTCTTGGCCGCCCCTCCCCCACTATAAATAGGCCTCTTGCTTCATAATTTTAACTCACACCAACAAGGATCCAAGAAGACATACAAGTTCTCTCTCTTTTACTTCTTAGTTTCTTAAATTTCTTTTGGTGTTCTTACTTTGTTCTTCTTCAAGTTTTGGCCAAGGTAAGAGGCTTCTCTCTTCAATTTAATTCAAGTAGTATGAGTTTGATTCTTGTTTATGTTTGAATTGTTTGTTTGTATGTTTATAGTTTTTTGTTTGTTTAAGTATGTTTTATAATTGTTTTATAGCTTTAATTTAATTATTTTGTGCTAAATATGAATTGTAGATTATAATGCCCAAATTATCCTAAATTTCGTGTGACAAGAGAGCTTATGGCAAAATCACTTTTGAGCTTTGGTAAACATACTGTTATAATGGCGAATTTTAGATGTACTGTAAATATAATTTTAACGCAAAGAAAATACAATTTATTGTTTTGCGAAAACTCGATATTATCTGTTATTTATATACAAGGTGATGGTTAAGATAAATGGTTTATCAGTATGGATCTGTCTAGAAAGGAAGGGAGACCTTTGAAGGGGCTAAAGCAGTCCATCTCTCTCTGGCCTGGGATCTGTATTGATACGCTATTTGGGGAAATCTTAACACTAGGGACTCGGTATATACATGACAAGATAAAATTGGGAAAGAAGCAATTTTCTTAATAACGTATATATAAATAGATTGGATTGGATAAAAGAGTGTAACAGTAATGGATTCTCGGTGAATTCTACTGTTATAGCATCTTTCGGAATTTAATCTAACAGTAATGAATTCTCGGTGAATTCTACTGTTATATTATTAGTGGAAAATATCGAGTGGGTATCCAATCTGTATATATATGCACGTAACTCAGTTTAATTTCCAATGTCTACGGCATTGAAAATTAGTGAGATAGACTTTCAACGAGCCTTTTTTCTGGAAGATAATTGAAGCTTAAGTATTTATGAAGAGAAACAATTGGACTGCGTTCACTTAATACATAAGATCGATTTTACAGTGGAGTACTGATTACCAAAGATGGCTCTGCCGTCATGTGATCTTTTCATCTTTGAAAATAAACTTAAGCCGTGATTAATCAGCTTTATTTCGCTCACTAAGTCTATATCAAGTTTTAAGAAAGTTGGACACTGATTACCGCAGTCGGATCAACCATCGTGTAATTATTCCATTCCCAAAGAGTTATTTAAAATCTGAGAACAAATACGTACTAATTAAAAAGCGGACATAAATTTAAATACTATTGATCTATTCTCTCTTGATCAATCCAAAGTGGTTATGCCCGATTTGATCTTCTTGAAATACAATTAAATACTTTTTACCAATTTATACTGTTAAGCCATTTTAAGATATTAAAACTGAGATAATAATGTAATCCGTAAATAAAAAGTAAAAGGAGACAAGAGTTATATGTACCACAAAAAGAGTTTTATGAGAAACATTGATTTTAAACAGCTATCTATTCATACAAGTGTTCTTTCCATAGAAGGATATGATTTGTTTCTTACATAAAAATTTTAAAGAGATTCAGAGATTTTTGAGAAAAAGAGATAGCAAAACAGAGGAAGTTTTACAAAGAGAATTAAAGAGGAACTAAAGAGAATTCAAGAGAAAATTTGTGCATTTGCATAAAGACGTTTTGAGCATACAACCTAGAGGCAGGGGTTGAAAATAGATTCTGTTGGACTACAATTGTCTACTGGGATTATCCGAGTTTCGAAAGTCTCAAAAGGTCGTGACGGTGAATATCCTTGAGCTGAGACAAATCGAATGCCCTACTTGGATAAATCTGACTGGTAGTTCTATTTCTGATTTGGTATTAAGTTTTAAATGCAGTATTTTCGAAGTATTCTTAGGGGTCTAAAGACGAGATTCCCTATTTATGCTGTTAAGTTTACTGCAGCCGATCGCTCAATGGTGTGAGGTTGGAAAAGTCTCCCTAGGAGTAGTACACCGGTGTGATTTGAGAGAGATTGAAGTGGCATGCATAAATAAGAAACACTGACATAACAAATAGATGCTTGTGAATACGTGGTTTTGTAGGTTCATGGATCCAAGGTAAGACCTGTCTGGTTGAGATCTGATTGTGTGCTTACAATGCTTTATTATACTGTCATGATGACTTGAATGTCTATGATAATTATCTGTTCTTGATGCTTGAATTGAGTACTGTGTAACCTATGTTTGATAATATGCCTTTACTACTTTTATTAACTTGAGTTAGAGTTTCACCCTTGCTTGCTTTGTTATATTTATGCATGACTGAGTAGATGGACCCTCATGGCAAGGGATTGGGAACTGTCCGACACCTAAGCATAGAACCTCAATGTGGAGACTGTGTATGGTGGAACATATGTCCTAGCACACAGTGGGGCAGGTTTGTAGGAAGAGTGGAAACGTTAGATACTGGAGGTGGAGCACCCCCAAACCCACTACCCATCCAGGAACAAATGATATTTGATGTTAAGTTACCCTGGCGTCAGTTAAAACCTTTAGGATTTATCCAAGAGGACTCGATCTTTGATAGTGATGATAGCGGTGACAGCGGAGGTGGTAGTTCACATCCCTCAAGGCATGACGGGAATGGTTATGATCATGTACCTTCAAAATCAAGGGACAAATCCTCAGATAAGAACCAAGATAAAACCTCTGAAGATACCTCTACGGCAGCACCCACAAGGACCGAGGGTTCTGTGGGTCATATACCGGTTTCGCCTCTGGGAGAAGCGAGTCCACCGGCATATTCACCTTTAAGACGTCATTTGGTTGTCTGAGTCCTTATCGGATGAGGAAATCGAAGAGGACTCCGAGGAGGAAACCGAAGAGTCTATTTACTCTTGGGCTACTTCTGACCTTACTAGAGAGACTTTACCTAGACCAGATGTAACACCCATTTTTCCCACAATGAACGTCACATGAAAAACATAAACTTAATGCGAAAAATCGTCTTTCATAAATAAAGGATACCGAAATTGGTGGCTAAATTTTTTTTTAAAAGGTAAGTACGATCATGAAAACTTAGCCATCCAGAAAATCAGAAAGAAGAAAACATACATAATATATATATATCATCAAGTTACTGTACAAAATCCTTGCGCCCGCAAGTACAGTCAGGAACCACAACAGAGTGGCCAAAATACATCATCACAACATAAAAAAAATAAAGCAGTAAAATAAACCTAAGAAAACAATAAAGCAAAAGGTGTGTCAAAATACACGACATGAAATATCTACATCCCCAAAACCTAGGCTGGTCGGCCAACTAACAACCCACAACCTAGCACTTTATACCTCCCCGCCTAGAGACCTAAGACGATGACGTCTCCTCGGGGTCCTCCTCTGGATCCTCCTCGGGGTCCTCCTCATCCTCAGACACCTCGATGAATACACGATCTGGCTCGTCTCTAACCTTCCTCTTCCCTCTATTTGCGTGTCCCGAAGGTCCGGCAGAAGTGTCAGAAGAACAACGCACAAAACGTCCAGAAGGTGCGACGTATGGAACAGGAAGTGTCGGCCTCACGGTCTCGGGTGATGGAACTGGTGTCACCGATGGAGCCATTCTTGGTAAGCGTGCCCTCTCGAAAGAACTCTTCCTTGACGTGCGACAAAACAGACGATGGTACTCAGGAACCGACCCGGTTACCTGCGAAGGTAACGGTCTCTTCTCCTCCCTAGCCTCTCTCCTCGGCTGTGCTCTCGGCTCTGTAATCTCCTCAGCTCCACGACGTGCATCGGGTGCGTCTTCTAGCCAGCTGCGCATCCTCTCTATGGGTATGTAGACATCCAACACCATGTCTCTCTCCAAAATCTCTTCGGAGCCCAGTACCCCTCCTCTGGTCCTGGCCACATGTCCAGCAACAGTGGTCCATTGGGAGATTGGGTCGCAAGCCCATCCCCCTCCTTCGGCCTCAAGAGACCTGAAACTCTCCCTCACTAGGGCAATCAGAGGTCTCGGTGTGAACATCTATGCATAACGATCAGAAAGTAACAGAAAAACACGCAAGGGTGAATTTCTTTGCACAAGTTGAAATCCACTGAAAGGATGTATATGAAAAATATAATACTACATAATACATTCCAAGAATATATATGTAAAACTACTCTTTCGCAAATATTTCTCTAAGTTATTCATACACTCAAAAGAGCATACAATCATCAAGTCAAACCCACATAGCACTCTAGCGAAATGCATGTCACTTCAATATCTCTTGTTACATCGGTGTGTTGCTCAATGAAGACTTCTCTTCCTCAACTAAGTAGAGCGATATAGCTGGTGCTTGTACCTAACATAAATGCAACCTGACTATCTCTCAGCCCTTGTTGTCATTTATTCGGTATGGCCCATTGTGCTACATGCACCATATCATAAATAAGGCAAGCCGGTCAGTATCATTCAAGCCGAGTATACTACTCTTCTCGGCACAAGGAGATTCCCCTCAAGGCCATTGAGAATTTCGTGACTTGAATGCCCTCAAAGACTTATAGTCAGACTATGCTTATTCTCAATCCATCACTTTAGGATTGTATACTCTAATCATGGCAAGCCAACATGGCAAAAGCCAATATCTCAAATGCATATGACAATACAATTTATACACACATACAAGGAAAATAATGCAATCCTTCACTTAGGATTTTCATCGTTACGCGTTAGCTCTCTCCCAACACCGTGTAGCATTATTTATCCTCGAATCTTCAACTCGCCACGTGTTAACACTCTCTCAACAACGTGCAAATCTTTTCGATTAAGAACGTTTTAAAACATAAGTTTTAAAGAACACCTCTATAAATTCCTTTTTAGCTTTTAAGCCTCAAAATCTTTACATACTTAGCTCATGAAATACCTCGTCAACATTTTTAAATATAAATCAAGAATAGTTTTATGAAAGTCATTTGAAAACTTAAATAAATGTTTATATTAAAACCAAACTTAGTATTTTTCATTGTAAAAGTTTGACTTAAAGTCTTAATTAAAACTCAAGTTACACATTTGATAAAACTTTACATTAAATTCATTTACTTCTATTTATTTAAAATTGGACCCTCAAAGTATCCAATTTCACGTTTTCAGCCGCTGATTTCTGAAAATTATGATTCTGACCCAGAAAATTCTAGTTTTACGTTTTAGTCCCTGGGTTTTCGATAATTTATGTTTTTGACCAAAACACCTAGATTTCGTTTTTAAGCCCATAACTTCTGAAAATTATGTTTTTCCCCCAAAATGCATCCAGTTTTCATTACAGCCCCTTAAAAATTCAAAATTCTATTTCTTTCCCTCTTCAATTAATTCTTTAACTTAATTAGGGCTTTTTGAAAAGTAACATTTATAAAAAGTCCATTGGAGACTTAATTTGAAAACCAAGTGAAAATACCTAATCAAGTGTTGACTTGAATTCTAATTAATTAAATCTTGATTTTTATTTGGGAAAACTTCTTCTTAAAGTCCTTTAATCCTTTTCCATATGCTTGGGTACATAGTATTAGTCCTCTTTGAAACTAATCACAACAACAACAATCATAGTAAATTTAAAGCTTTAACTACTTTAAATATTACAATCCATAACATAATCAAAACACACAATATCACCCAAGAATCAAATAAATCAATACATCAAGAATACTAATTCCAATCATGAAGCAAACATACATTTAAAGTAACCATTTTTTTAGCATTTTACAAATATCAGGAATGCTAAACAAGGCATAAACCATTTCAAATAAAATCATTTCTTCCAAGAGTCCTTAAATTTCAAAAATCTCATTTCATCAACCAAAATCCTATATTTAAAACTCTAATCATACATAGGTAAAAATATTTTTTACTAAGAGAATGATAAATCATTCAACACCCAACATGACAACTCCAATCTTTGAGTTTATCATCAAACGCACAGCATACAACACCCACATATACAACCTTCCCAACTTATTGAGAAAATCCCCTTACCTCTTGAAACACTTAAAGGAAAAATCACCAAGAGGTCTTCTAGCAAACAAGCCACCAAGAGGTATCCTCAACAGCTTGATGCTCCAACACTTAGAAAAATCAACCTTTTTCAAAATATATAAAACACATAACCATGAAAATATGAGTTTATGAAAATATACAAACCCCAAAGTATAGAAATCTTGAGTAGAGAAATACTTACTCAAGGCTTGAAGGAAAAGAGCTCAAGAAGGTTTTCAAGCTTGTAGGTTCCAAGGGTTTGGACCTAAACCAAGAAAAAACTCTCTTTTAGCAAAAAGGAGAATACAAGATTCTTGGAAAAATTAAAAATGATGAGAAAGGAAAACTAAGAAGATATTATGGTTTAGAATCATGATCCAAACCTTTTTTTTGAAGCTTGAATAGTAAAAAACTCAAGGGAACTCAAGCTTTTGGTTATGTAGGAAAAGCTTGGAAATGAGAGAAAAATGGTGTTTCTTTGATCCAAGAAGAAGATGAAGTTGTAAAATGAAATTTCTCTCCTCTTGCCCTAGATGAATCACACGCCCAAGACAAGGAAGGGTGGGGGGAGTATGGCTTTGATTGGGTTTGGTCACCTACTCCATTCTTTTAATTAGAAAAATGAAAGATATTTCCCAATTTGGTCAAATGTGAATATTTGAATTTCAAGAGTCTATTTTTGGTCACGCCACTTGGCCAAGAGGAGGGAAAAAATGGTGAGATTGTGTCCCATCAAGCTAGGGTTAAGTTGGTTCAAAGTAAGATAAATGTTTAGTTTTATAATCCCTTTTTAGATAAATATTTTTCTAAAATAGGTAACAACATGAAAAATCACTTTTATGACTCAAATATGATACACAAAAATTTAGAATATCAAAACTAAATTTTTGGACTATTTTTCATGTCCCGGTTGCGCCTGGTTTACTCGCAAAGCACCAAACGCAGGTAAAATAAAGTTTTCTGAAAAATTTCTAAAAAAATTTCAAAAATCACAAATATTATAAAAACGACTTTTGGTTCGTTAAAATATTATTTTGGAGTAAAAATGAGCTCCAGAAAAATACCAGACCCTTTCCCCGCATCACGCGAGAATGTGGTTCCCGCAAAAACTCAGTTTTGCGAACTGTGCTAATCTTGACTCTTCTAAAATAAATCTAAGATGTGAATATCATTATTCTCACATTAAGATCTAAAAATCATTAATCCAGAAATTTAAATAAATTAAAACAGATTAAAATTTAAAAGAGACTATATAAAAACGAGGGTGTTACAACTCTACCCCTCTAAAAAGAATTTTATCCCCGAAATTACGTACCTAGAACAACGCAGGGTACTGCTCTCGGATCTTGTCCTCCACTTCCCAAGTCGCATCTTCACTAACTTCATTCCAGATAACCTTGACTAAAACGATTTGTTTATCCCTGAGTTGTTTGATCCTTCTATCATCGATTCGCACAAGATTTGCTTCATAAGTCAAATTATCTCTTAATTGTACTACATCAGACTCGATTACATGGGATGGATCAGGAATATATTTCCTCAATTGTGAAACGTGAAAGACATTGTGAAGATTAGAAATATTTGGCGGTAAGGCTATTTGGTAAGCAACAGGACCAATACGACAAAGAATTTGGTATGGCCCTATGAATTTTGGAGTGAGTTTTCTGGACTTTAGAGCTCTGCCTACCCCAGTCATCGGAGTGACTCTTAGAAAAACATGATCACCTTCTTGGAACTCGAGAGATCGTCTCCTCTTATCGGAGTAGCTCTTTTGGCTGCTTTGTGCCGTCCTCATTCTTTCTCAAACTTGTGTCACATTTTCTGTGGTTTGTTATAAAAATTCAGGTCCTAATATTGCACTCTGTCCATCGTGGTAGCAACACAAAGGTGTCTGGCATTTTCTTCCATATAAAGCCTCATAGGGTGCCATTCCTATGCTTGAATGGAAACTATTGTTATAGGTGAACTCGATCAATGGCAAAATATCATCCCAACTTCCCCTATGATCCAACACACACGCTCTTAACAAGTCCTCTAGGGATTGAATGGTTCTTTCTGACTGACCATCCGTCTGAGGATGATAAGCAGAACTTAATCTTAGCTTAGTTCCTAGGGCTTGATGCAAACTTTGCCAAAATCTAGATGTAAATCTAGGGTCTCTATCAAAAATGATGCTAGATGGCACTCTATGCAATCTGATTATTTCCTTCACATACAACTGAGCAAGCTTATCCAATGAATATTTCATGTTAATAGGTAGAAAATGCGATGACTTTGTCAATCTATCCACAATTACCCAAATCCCATCAAATCCCTTTGATGTTCTTGGTAATCCTGACACAAAGTTCATCGATATGCTCTCCCACTTCCACTCTGGTATATCCAACGACTGCATCATTCCCGTAGGTCGTTGGTGTTCCACTTTTTCTTTTTGACAAGTTAAGCATGCTGCTACATACTCCGCAACTTGCTTCTTCATTCCTGGCCACCAAAATCTTTGCTTTAAATCCTGATACATCTTTGTGGTTCCAGGATGAATACTCAAATTACTCTTATGAGCTTCATCTAGAATTAACTTCCTCATCTCTAAATTATTAGGCACACAACTTCTCCCTTTACATCAAAAAAATGTCATCCTCACCTAAACTAAACTCTGTCACTTTTCCTTGCCTTATCAGTTCTTTCTTTTCCTCTAAACCCTTATCTGTGACTTGCTGCTCTCTTATATCATCTATCAATCCACTCGATATTGTAATCATGCTTAAACTGATCCTGCCCTTGCGTCTCTCCATGTTCAAACCTAGATCTCAAAATTCCTCAATTAATTCCAGTTCTTTGATCATCATGGCAGACACATGAACAATTTTTTGACTTAAGGCATCAGCTACAACATTTGCCTTCCCGGGATGATACATCAAGGTAAAATCATAATCCTTCAAGAATTCTATCCAATGTCTCTATCTCATATTGAGTTCTTTCTGATCAAACAAATACTTCAAGCTCTTGTGATCGCTGAAGACATTAAATATTGATCCATACAAATAGTGCCTCCAAATCTTCAAAGCAAACACTACAGTAGCTAACTCAATATCATGGGTTAGATAGTTCCTCTCGTGAGTCTTCATCTGACGAGATGCGTATGCCACCACTCTTCGATTCTGCATCAATATGCACCCAAGTCCTTGGTATGAAGCATCACAGTATACTTCCATAGGTTCTTCAGGATTAGGCAAAATCAACACAAGTGAGGTCGTTAGTAGTTCCTTCATCTTCAAGAAACTTGCCTCACACTCATCAATCCATACAAAAGGATGATCTTTCCTCATGAGTTGGGTCAATGGAGCTACTATCTTTGAAAATCCTTCTATAAACCTTCGTAATAGCCTGCTAACCCTATGAAACTACGAACCTCAATCACTGTCGTGGGTCTTTCCCATGACATTATTGCCTCAACCTTCTCTGGGTCTACAGCTATACCCTCTTTTGAGATCACATGGCCTAAGAATTGTACTTTTTCTAACCAATATTTCTTTTATCAAAGCGATTAAACATTTGAGATTTTAAAGTTAAGGATGAACTTTAATTTCAAAGAGAAGTTTTCTTTAAAACTTGTTTTAAATAACATTCTTTTTACATGGTATTGAAAGAGGGTCAATACGTGACGACAATGAAGTCTTGAGAACAAATAATGCTACACGGTGTTGGAAGAGAGCTAACACGTGGCGACGAAAATCCTAAGATGAGGGATTGCATTATTTATCTTGTATGTGTTTGCAAACTATAAATGTCATTTGCATTAAAGACGTTGGCTTTTGCCAAATTAGAGCATACAATCCTAGAGTGATGGATTGTAAATAAGTATGGTCTGACTATAAGTCTTTGAGGGCATCCAGGTTACGAAATTCTCAATGGCCTTGCGGTGAATCCCCTTGTGCCGAGAAGAGTAGTGTACCCAGCTTGGATGATCCTGACCGGCTTCCTTATTTGAGATATGGTGTACGATGTTAGCACAATGGGTCTGTACCGAATGAATGACAAACGATAGCCAAGAGAGATGGTCAGTTTGCATTTATGTTAAGTATACGCTCTCGTCGTATCGCTCTACTTAGTTGAGGAAGAGAAGTCTCCATGGAGCAGTGCATCGGTGTATAAAAAGAGATATTGAAGTGACATTTATTATGCTAGAGTGCTATATGTGTTTAACTTGATGATGTGCTCTCTTTTGGTGAATAAATGTCTTAGAGAAAGATTTACGAAAGAGTAATTCTATATATATATTCTTGGAATGTATTATGCATTATTTTATTTTCATATGCACCCTTTCGTGGATTTCAACTTATAAATTTAGTATAAAATTGGCCATTATAACTCTACAATTCATCAATAGCACAAAACAATTAAATTAAAGCTATAATACAATTATAAAGCATATATAAATAAAAAAAAGCTATAAACACATAAACAAGCAATTCAAACACAAACAAGAATCAAAACTCATACTTGACAAATTACTTTGCAAGAAAACCCCTTACCTTTGTCACAAAACTATGAAGAACAAGCTTTGAAGAACCAAGAACAGAATAGTAAGAAATTTAAGACTAAAGAGAGAAAAGAGAGAGAATGGTGTTTGCCTTGCTTCTTGGATTTGTGTTGTGAGTTTTTTATGAAGCCAAGGGGTCCTATTTATAGGGAGAGGGGCGGCCAAGATGGAGGGCAAAGGAGGAAGAAGAAAGTTCAAGTGATGTAAGCCATGACTGCAAAAATACATAATTATTAATTAGGTTTGATCAATCCTTTTTCTAATTGGCTAAAGCTCATGACAAGGCTAGGTGACTCATGTAGAAAAGCACATCCAAGGGCCTAAAATGAAGCTTGATGTCGACCAAAACAAGAGAGAATGAAGGCCATTGATTTCATGGACAAAAACATTAGGTTTTGATAGTTTTAAGTGAAATCAAGGGTAAAATAGTCATTATACATGCCCCTACACTATTCATGGCTAATGATGATGTCCACAGATATTTTAGGCTTCTTAGAATTGTATTTAAACCCCTCAAAGTTCCTAAGTTTCTATATTATAGCCATTATATCTCTATTCATCTATATTCGGCTAATATTCCATAAATAAGGGTCAAAATAGACTTGTCACGAATCAAATATTCAAAAACAATTTTAAATAGTTAGAACCAATGAGGAATCTCGAAAACGACATGTAAGAGTTCATAGAAGAGTTTTGGAATTTTTACGATAAGGGTAAGCCTTACTGTTTGTAAAAACAAAGGAAAACGGTCGCACCGTAAGTGCAAAATGGACATTTTTCAAAAAATTTCAGGAAAAATCCCAAAAAATCACAAATTGAATTTAATCACTAATGATGCCTCTTAAAATTTGATTTTGAGCACTCACTGATCACTGAAAATCCATTCTAGTTTCCGTAATCTTCGTTTTACGTGCTTACAGGGATCGAAAATAGTAGCGTTTTGATCTGCTATTCAGAAAATTATGAAATAATTTCCAAAAAAATATAAAAACATAATTCAGCTTTTTAAAATCTTTTTCTGACCTCAGCTTGGTCTCAGAATCAGCGTTTAGTTCTTATTGTAAGTAATAGGGTCAAAACGATAATTTCAAAAGTTTTCCAAAAATTCTAAGAAAATTTCAGAAAATCACAAATATTAAAAGAACCAATTTTTGTGAATGAAGATTTATTTTCTGGGTTGTTTCAATGTACTTTGGCTATTTAAAACTTTATCCGTTAATTACAGTAAGAACTACTTTCCGTAAAAGCCCCAAACGTAAAGCGAAAAGTGACTGTTTTAATGAGTCAACTTAATAAGCCTAATGATACTATAATTATAAGATAGAATAAATCATTCAATACTTAGATCACACAATTTCACATAAAACAGATAATTGACGAAAAATAGCAAACAGAAGTCTATATAAGACTTTAACTATCTTACCGTTTTGAACTGTAATATCAACAAGACTTATTTTTTCCTTTTCCATCCAAAGTATACTAGATCCTAAAGTCTCTATCTTAACCATTTTCCTATCTCTAGTATGTATCCTTTTTCTAATTAACAGACTACGGAGTTCCATCTAAAGGGACTAAAACTATAATTTCTTTATACCCACCTCTTAATAATCAAAACTTAATTTCCTAAAAC
Organism: Glycyrrhiza uralensis; assembly: GCA_030159175.1. Classification (NCBI taxonomy): domain Eukaryota; kingdom Viridiplantae; phylum Streptophyta; class Magnoliopsida; order Fabales; family Fabaceae; genus Glycyrrhiza; species Glycyrrhiza uralensis. The sequence goes on from BRZY01000003.1 coordinate 29,076,819, forward strand.
CTTTATATGTCATCAAGCTACTTTGTCTTCCCTCAAATACCTTTCGGAAGTGTTGTATGAATTTCCAAATTCATTTTATCATTTATTCTAATAATCAGACTATCCGTATATTATTTTCTGACTTTCGTATTTAGCTCTAAACCACTAAGTTTTTATCTGAAAAACTTCTAAGTAATTTCTAATCCTCTAAAATTAATACTCTTCCTCTTAGAGTGAAATTTTAGGATGTTACACAATGCCCCTGCTATAGACTTGTAGAAAGTAGGATCAGCAACATGATTTCCTCCCATCTTTAATAATTTTATATTAGAGACCATTGGAGTAGGCAACCCTTTTGCTGAAGACATGCTTGCTCGTTCAAGCAAGTCACAAATATGTTTGGATTGGGACAACAAAATAGAACCATTCTTGAGGTGTTGCACTTCAATTCCCAAGAAGAAATCCAATTTTCCAAGCTATTTTAGAGAAAAGGCTTGATTTAATTGCGTAATGAGACTCTGGATATGAGACATAGAACTCCCTATCACGATTATATCGTCTACATAAACAAGCACCAGTAGAAAATAGGTAGGAGCATGAAGCATGAATAAAGAGGGGTCACACTTGCTTGAGGTAAACTCGAACTTGAGTAGGGCAGTTGTAAGTTTCTCAAACCAGACTCTAGGGGCCTGTTGTGGGCCGAAAAGAGCTTATTTAATTTGCAAACCAGAGAACAATCTGTGACTTCAAAACCTTGAGGTTGTTGCATATAGACTTCCTCAGTAAGAACCCCATTTAAAAATGCATTATTTACATCCAGCTGCTGAAGAGGCCAGCCTCTAGTAATAGCAATTGTGAGGACTGATATATCAATTTTTAGGCACTCATTATTGTTTCATTCTTGGCCTAATTGGGTTCTACATGTGCTTAATTTTGATGATTTGACTGAGTTTTGTATTATTGGGCCTCATTGGGTTTAATTGCTAAACTTTGTTAATTCTCGGATTTTTGCTCATCCTGACCTTTTCACCTTCCATAGGTCTTGGTGTCTCTGAAAAGCTAAGACATAGCTCTACAATTTTGGATTTCACAAGACTCATGATATTCGACCCAATTCAACGTGAAAGTGGGCTTACAAGTTTCAGAGTTGGTGTTGTCACGGGTCTAGACCTTCCCTCACATAATTGGGCATAACTCACTCATGTTTGACCCAAATAAGTCATGTAATAAGTCATTGGAAAGCTTATTCAGAGGGGCTCAGTTTAATGCTAGGAGATGTTAGGAATTTGAAAGGATTTATGTGGTTATTGCTATTAGTATTTAGAACTCGAGATTACTCTATCACTTACTACATTATTTTTCAGTTTTTGACAAGTTTAAGAGTTTTCCTTTTTACATTCTCTTCTCTTCTCTGAGCATTTTTGCCTTTTCGTTTGCTTAACCGAGAGCTTATCAATGGAGATTTTCATGGAAGGCTAAGCACTTTTTAATCCTTGGCATCACATCAATTTGGTTTGAATTGGGAGTTCCTTTTTCTAAATTGTGTTTTCGTATGCATGTTTTTCTCTTCCCAATTTCGGTTATAAATTCAGTTTGTTGAGCATGATAATGTTTGAATTATATATGATTAGATATAGGTCTGAATTTGTAGTTGAAATTGGAGTTAGAAAGTAGGATTGATTAATCTGAAATTTAACTAAGACGAGATAACCGATTGGTTATCCCGTAAATGCAACCTGTGCATAATTTGATGTTCCTGTTAAATTGCGATTGTGATTTAAGGTTTGTTGACCATATACTATATGATTATATAGCTGAATTGGGGTAACAGAGTAGCATTCGAATTTTAATCTTTTTGAACTGTGATGAATTCGTCCAATGCGAGCGATGTCTGGGATTGATTCTTTGATCAATTGCATTTTATCTTGTTACTGTTATTTGCTATAATTTCAATTCTGAAAATCATAAACCCCCCCTTTGTTTTTATTTATCAATTTCGATTTGATAACATAAGTATTGTGTGCTTAGGAAGAATGACCTGAGTTGCCTTATACTACAAATAGGAGGACTTGGACCATTTTGGTAGTGAGCGCGACATTGCTATCAAGGACAGTTCTCACAGTGAGTAGTTTAACAACCGGTGAGAAGGTTTCAGTGTAGTCAAAACCAGACTGCTGATGAAAGCCCTTTGCCACCAACCGGGCTTTGTACTTATTTATGCTGCCATCAAGGTTTTCCTTGAGCCTGAAAACCCATTTACACCCTATGGCCTTCCTATTGGAAGGAGGAGGAACAAGGTCCCATGTGTTGTTTTTCTGCAGGGCATCAAATTCTTCCTGCATAGCAGATTTCCACTTTGGATCTGTAACAGCTTGCTTGACATTACAAAGTTCCATGTGCGTGAGTAAAAGAGTAGGTTGCAGCCTAGGCTTAACTATACCACTCTTAGACGGAGTTTGCATGGGATGACAATTTGTGGGAAGAACAGGAGGGGGAAGAGGTGTGGGTGAGTCCAATGAAGCTTGAGTAGACTCAGGTATGGAAGGGGAAACCGGGGCAGAATGTGGATCAAACCTGGGTGAAGAATTAGGAGATTGAGAAGGGGAAATATAGGAGGCAGATTGCGGGTCAGACCTGGGTGAAGAGACATGGGGAGAAGGAGTAGAAATTTGGGACAAATCTGGTGGAGATAGATGTGTAGGTTCATGAGATGGTGGAGTAGGAAGGAGTGGAGGAAGAGATGATGTGGGTGGTGAACTTAAAGAGGAAGGAGAGGTGACAGTATGTGATGTGAACATTTACCTTGTGTTTGGTTTAAGAGAAATATGTAAGAGAGAGTTAGAGAAGAGAGAAGTAAAAGGGAAATAGCAAACTTCTCCTGCTTGGTTTAAAGAGAAATAAAGAAGAGAGAAACAAAACTAGTGGACCCCACAACTTTTTCTTTTCTTCCCACTTGAGCGAAGAAATAGCAGAGAAATGGGCTTCACTTTTTCAAGTTGTCCATCCTACCCTTGTGTTCGAATTACTCTTCCATGCACAGCTCGGTTCCTATTTCTTCTTTTTTTCGTTAATCCTCCAACTTGGGTTATGTTTTGTGGGTTGCTTCCCACTTTGTCTTCTTGCTCCGTACTCACGTATGAGCACAAGACTAAAAATGTCTTTCGATTTTTTAAACTTTGCATTCTATGATTTTTAAGTTTTCAATTTTTGTTTTTTCTAGAAAAAAAAATGTCTCGAGTTTTCAATTTTTAAGTTTGCATGCCTTACTACAAATTGAATATTTTTAATTTGTATTTTTTTAAATATAATTAAAAATATAATTGAAGTAAAATAAAAACTAAAATATAATATAGTAGGGGTATTTTTGTCCATGTGTAAAATAATATTATTTCTCTCTTCTCACTTTCTACCTAACCAAACAAGGAGAGAGAGAACTTTATACTTCTTTCTCTTCTCTTTCTTTTCTCTTTCTCTCATACCAAACAACACCAAAAATCTACTCTATTTCTTACCTTTTTCTCTCTTCTCTCTCTCTTTCTCATGTCTTTCTCTCTTCTCACTTTCTTCTCTCAACCAAACAGAGGGTTAAGGATAGGGAAACCTCATTTCATTAAAAATAACATCCTTTGAAATAAAAATTCTACCTGTTGAATTCATACATTTGTACCCCTTAGATGACGAAGAATGCCCCAATGAAAATCCATTTTGTGAGAACTGTAAGGTCTGAGAAAGGGGTAGCAAACACACCCAAAAGGTTTAAGAAATTTATAGTTGGGATGCTGCTTATAGAGAAGAAAATAATGGGAATGATTTTTTAGCACGACAAAGGTAGTCTATTTATAAGTTAGGACGTTGTGAGAAAGGCATGGTCCTAAAAAGTGAAGGGTAAACATGCATGGGCTAAAAGAGTTAGCCCGGTTTCAACAACATGTTTATGTTTACATTCCCCAAGACCATTCTGATGATGTGTGTGAGGACAAATGAGCCTATGAGTAATTCCCATTTCAACCAAGAACTTAGAGAAGGGGCGAAATTCTCCACCCCAATCAGTTTGGACAGATTTAAGCTTAGAGTTAAATTGCAACTCAGCCATGGATTTAAATTGAGAAAAAACATTGAATCTGTCAGATTTCTGTTTTAGTGGATAAACCCAGGTAAAGCGTGAGTAAGCATCAACACATGCAAGTAAATACTTATACCCACAAGAGGATTTTATGGGGGTGGTCCCCATATATCAAACACAACAAGTTCAAGGGGATGATGATATTCGGTGGTGGAAGAAGGAGCTGGTAGGCGATGTGCCTTACCAAGAACGATAGACCTGTAGATTCGTGTGGTGAGGAGGTATTTGGGGAACAAGGAGGAAGCTTTGGAGCTTATGGCCGCGGATGACTCCCTCCACTTGTTGCTTCCATTACAAAAAAAATTTGTCCTCAAGCTTGACAGAAATAGAGTAGGAGAAGGTATGGGGCATAGAAGAAGGAACCCGATTTATGGGGTCAGCAAAAGGATTGTCTGCCATTGATTGGACTGTTCAAGCTTTGATACCATTTCAGAAATTGAGGCAGAGTAAAGAAGGAGATAGAGTAGGGTTAAAGGAAGAAAGAGTAAGGTGAAATATCATTAATTCATAGAATGAAAAGGCTGTTGTGTACAGGGAAACACTCACTGTTATAAAGACAACAGTGAGTGTGTGACTGGGCCATAGGATACTCAGCCCATACATATTAGGACAAAACATAAAGGACTAAAACAATAAAACAGTAAATAATAAATGAATTACAGCAGTAAAAACTACTATAACACTAATATCTCTGATAGTTTGAAGCTTTGTGAACAGTCATTCCTCGTCCAGAGTGACGCATTACTTCATGAGGGAGCCCGCGCGTTAAGTAAGAAAATAAAATATTTTCAACAACGTTTCACCCAGCAAGCGTTGTCTGAATAATGTGTGAAAGCTCCGTGTTTTTTATTACAATATGTTTGCCCAAGGCGCATTGTCTAATAACTTTGTTTTTAATTAAAAAAACATGGAGATGATAGACAACGCTTGCTGAAGTGAACGTTGTGTGAAAGCCCCGTGTTTTTTATTACAACGACGTTTGTCCAGGAACGCATTTTGGGAAAGCTTCGTGTTTTCTATAACAGCGGTTCGTGCTTCACGCGTTAGTAGAAAGTCATTGTTGTTATGCATTTCTGGCGTTTTGTCTCCAATACAAGTATTCTTCATACAACCTCTTAAGGCTTTACAAAGTATTATTGAATCTGTCTCTTTAGGCTTGACAACACTCGGTATTCATTTTTTTTCTTAGCATATGCAGGCTTAACTCTAACGTTTTTTTTACCAACACTAGTTCTACTCCACTAGCTTGTAAAAGATGCAATCTTAAAATATGATAATGAAGTTTTTATGATGGTTACACCATACAAATCACTCAGAGTATATAACCTTAATGATTTAAGTTGTCAGACTTCCACATTTTTTAGTTGTGAATCAATGTCTTTTATAGTATCTCTTCATCCATATAGCCATTTTTATCCGTTGAGATACATTTGTAATGGAGTTCATATAGTTCTATCTTCAAACATCGGTTATTTTTGCCTCTCCAAAAAGTTGTCAGTAGTGGTTGACTCTGTTGACTGATAGAACAAAGACGATGAAATGTCTAAATCCCTTTGAGTGTTTTGATGATAACAAAGTCACAAATAAATGAACAACTAGTTTTGGTTATTTGACATTTTTTTTAGTGTGCAGACAAAAGAACAAATTATTAATATATGAGTAAAAGACTCATACAGGTACATCTTGTTTCAAGAAAGAAGCATATGAGACGATGCAACACCCTTTCTCCAAAAAGGATATTACACCATAGTAACCAAAAGTTTCGCAAAGACTTAGAAAATCTTTTGATAAAAGTTGGCAATCCTTCTCTAAAATGCAGGTAAAATATTTTGCTTTTCTAAAAGATGAGAAGGATGGGGAATATGTTTCCCTAATTCTTTTCAAAGTGTTTTTGAATGCGGAAATAAGATCAATACCTTTTGTGAACATAATCTCATCGCATAAATATATATATATAAAGATCTTGCCTCAGTACAAGCATAAGTTTAAATAGATTGTACATCTGAGCCAATTCAGTCTCTTGACATCTACCCCAATCTAAGACAGTAAATATAGATTCTTCTCGAAATCTCTATCAATCTATCTTCCTTCTGATTCTTCTTCTAAGAGCTAGCCCACTTCTTGGGTAAATCATCTACTCGGTTATGCATCAACACAACATAAAGCAGGCAAGGGTGAAACTCTAAAACAAAGTAATTTGAAAAGTAGAAGCACACCCAAAACACAAATCACACATCACCCAATTCGCACAACAAGACACATATAAAAATTAACAGATCAATCAAGACTTATAAATAAATCTCGTTTAAGCAGATCTTACCTTTGTGCTGGAACCCTACAAAAGAAATGCATTCACAATAATATATCACCAAGTCCAAGTATATTTATGCATGCCACTTCAATATCTCTCCTCTTGCAAAATAATTTGAGAAGTATGTGTTTGATCTTGGTTGTTGTGTGCTTGTGTGTTTTTTGTGTTATAGCTCTTTATGCCTTATGATTGTTTCCATGGCTTTTAAATTAAATGTTTTGTGATATTTATTAATTGTAGAGTTATAATGCTCAAAATAATATTAAATTTTGTGTAAGAGGGCTATGGCTAAATCAATTTTGAGCTTTTGTAAACATGTCGTTATAATGACGAAAATTAGATATACCGTAAATATGAGTTACCGTAAATATAAAATTATTCTTTTGTGAAAACCCTGATAATGTCTATCATTGATATACAAAGTGATGGTTAAGATAAATGGTTTATCAGTATGGACCTGCCTAGAAAGGAAAGAGACCTTTGAAGGGGCTACTATAAAGTCCGTCTCTATCTGGCCTGGGGTCTGTATTGATACGTTGTTTGGGGAATTCTTAACACTAGGGACCAGGTATATATGTGACTAAGATAATTTGGGAAAGAAGTGATTTATTAATAACTTATATCTAAATAGATTAGATTGGATAAAAGAGTGTAACGGTAATGGATTTTCGGTGAATTCTACCGTTACAGCATCTTTCGGAAGTTGAAATGACAGTAATGGGTTCTCGGTGAATTCTACTGTTGTTTTAACAAGTGGGAAATATTGAGCTGGTATTCGATCTGTTTATGTATGCACTGCACTCAATTTAATTTCCAATGTTTAACACAGTGAAAATTAGTGAGATAGGCTTCCAACGGGCCTTTTTCCTAGAAGATAACCAATGCTTAAATATTTCCAAAGAGAAGTAATTGGATTGCGTTCGCTTAGTCTAAGTTTTATCGATTTCTGAAAATGAGTACTGATCACCAAAGATGGCTCTGCCGTCGTATGATTCTTTTCATCTTCGAAAATTAATTAAGCCAGTAATTTAATCAGGTTTTACTTCGTTCACTAAGTTTATAATTTTCAAGAAAAGCTGGACATTGATTACCGCAGTCGGCTCTGCCGCCGTGTAATTTATTCCATTCGCAAAGATTTATTTAAAAACAAAGAACAGACATTTACTGGATTAAAAAGCGGACACAAGTTTAAATACTGCTAATCTCTTCTCTCTTGATCAAATTCAGAGTGGCTCTGCCCCGTTTTGATCTTCTTGAAATAAGTTAATAACCTTTAGTTTATATACCGAATCATTCTGTTGGGCTATTCACCTCAGTTCAGCTCTGCCGCAATGTGAACAGTAATAATTGACTTATTGAAACCGGGCAAAATAAATTAACTCATAAACGATCCGTAAAAAGAGAAAGAGCTATTCATTTAGAAACAAAAAGAGGTTTTCTAATATAAAGAGAAAGGTATGGATTTTAACAAGCTATCTGTTTATTCAAAGGTATTCTTATTCTAAAGTGAAGAGTTGTTTCATACAAAGGATTTTGATAAAGATTTTAAAGAGAAGCTATAGTAGAACGGAGGAAGTTTTTACAAAGAGATTTTGTGTGCAAATTTAGACGTTCATTTGCATAAAGAGTTTTTGAGCCTTACAACCCGAAAGTAATGTGGTTGAGAATAGGGTTTAGTTGGGCTACAATTGCCTACTGGGATTATCCAGGTTTTGAAAGTCTCAATGGTTGTGAAGGATTGATCCCCTCGAGCTGAGACGAATTGTATACCCGGCTTGGATAAATCTAACTGGTTGACCTATTCATAAATTGGTATCAAAGTAATAAATGTTAGTATTACCAAAGGATTTTCGGAAGTCTTGAAGAGGCTATCTGGTTATTCTGTTAAGTTTACTACAACCAATTGCTCGATGGTGTTAAGGTTGGTAAAGTCTCCTTGGAGCACTACACCGATGTGATTTTTGAGATATTGAAGTGACATGCAAAAAAATATTTGGTCTTGATGATATAGTATTATGAGTATACTATTTTGCAGGGTTTGAGCACAAAGATAAGATCTACTTGTACGAGATATGTTTATAAGTCTTAATTGCTCTGTATTTTAATGTGTGACTTGATGTGCAAAAGTGATTGTTATATAATTGTGTTTTGGTTGTGTACCTACTTTTCTTATTACTTGTTTAGAGTTTCACCCTTGTCTGCTATATGTTGTGTTGTTGCATAACTGAGTAGATGATTTACCCGAGAAGTGGGATAGCTCTTAGAAGAAGGACATGAAGACAATGTTGCGTAGATTGATAGAGATTCCGAGAAGAATCTATATTTACTGTCTTAGACTGGGGTAGATGTCAAGAGACTAATTTGGCTCAGATGTACAGTCTATTTGAAATTATACTTGTACTGAAGCAAGTTCTTTATATATACATGAGATGAGTTTATGCTCACAAAAGATATTGATTCCATTTCTGTATTCAAACCATTCTGAAAAGATTTAGGGAAATATATTTCCCTTCCTTCTGAACTTCTTTAGTAGAACGAAAAAATTTTACCCTCATTTTCAGAGAAGGATTATCAACTTTTATCTAAATATTTTCTAAGTTTTCTTAAACTTTTGGTTACTATGGTGTAATATCCTTTTTGGAGAAAAGGTGTTACACGGTGAGCCAGCCCGCCCAACTAGACAAAAAGGGCAGGCCGGGTTGGGATTTTAAACCCGTAACCCGTTTTGGCCCGCGACCCGTTTTGGCCCGCTTAAAGGCGGTTAAAAAAAGGGCTAGCCCGGTGGGTTGGCAGGTTGGCCCGCCAGTCCACTATTCTTTTTTTTTTTTTAAATTTTGTGTTGTTCTTCGGATTTTTGGGTGGGTTAGACAGGTCAACCCGCCACTTCTACAACGCATTTTTTTTTCTTTTTTTGGGCGGGTTGGCCCACCAACCCGCTCGCGGGCCGAGTCGGGCTAGTATACCTCGACCCACTTTTTTTGGCAGGCTGGCCCGCCCCATCCCATTTTTGGTGGGTTACTGACAGGGTGGGACCGGGGTTGGGGCGGCTTGATTTGCCAACCCTATCCTTTCCTATACAGTCTCATACGTATACAGTATCGTTGGCATAGGTAGTACCAATTAATTCTATTAAGTTCTTCTCAACTATACTATACCATACCAGTATAATCCAGATTTTCGCAGTTGTACTGTCCCATACCAGTATAACCTTGGCACTAGAGTTTTACAGAATCAAACAAGTCATTCATGTTTCACACAAAAATCACACAGCACACCACCTATCAGGGTTCACGCAACTTAGGCTTAGTAAACATATACCCTAACATTCCCAAAAAGACTGACCCAAGCTCTGATACCACAAAATGCAACACCTTTTCTCCAAAAAGGATATTACACCATAGTAACCAAAAGTTTCGCAAAGACTTAGAAAATCTCTTGATAAAAGTTGGCAATCATTCTCTAAAATGCAAGTAAAATTTTTTGCTTTTCTAAAAGATGAGAAGGATGGGGAATATGTTTCCCTAATTCTTTTCAAAGTGTTTTTGAATGCGGAAATAAGATCAACACCTTTTGTTAACATAATCTCATCTCATATATATATATAAAGATCTTGCTTCAGTACAAGCATAAGTTTAAATAAACTGTACATCTGAGCCAATTCAGTCTCTTGACATCTACCCCAATCTAAGACAGTAAATATAGATTCTTCTCGGAATCTCTATCAATCTATGTAGCATCTTCCTTCAGATCTTTCTTCTAAGAGCTAGCCCACTTCTTGGGTAAATCATCTACTCAGTTATGCATCAACACAACATAAAGCAGGCAAGGGTGAAACTCTAAAACAAAGTAATTTGAAAAGTAGAAGCACACCCAAAACACAAATCACACATCACCCAATTCGCACAACAAGACACATATAAAAATTAACAGATCAATCAAGACTTATAAACAGATTTCGTTTAAGCAGATCTTACCTTTGTGCTGGAACCCTACAAAAAAAAATGCATTCACAATAATACATCACCTAGTCCAAGTATATTTATGCATGTCACTTCAATATCTCTCAAAACACATCGGTGTAATGCTCCAAGGAGACTTTTCCAACCTCACACCATTGAGCGACCGGCTGCGGTAAACTTAACAGGATAATCAGGGAATCCTACCTGAACCTCTGAGAATTACTTTGGTAATACCGCATTTAAAATGAATACCAAATCATGAATAGGTCAGCCAGTCAGATTTATCCAAGTCGGGTATACGATTTGTCTTGGCTCGGGGGATCAACCTACACGACCATTGAGACTTTCGAAACTTGGATAATCCCAGCAGGCAATTGTAGCCCAACTAATCCCTATTCTCAACCCCTAGCTGGAGTGTATGCTCTAACGTCTTTATGCAATGACCGTCTAATTTGAACACGAAATCTCTTTGTAAAACTTCATCTGTTTTACTATAACTTCTCTTAAAATCTTTATGTCTTTGTCAAAACACTTTGTATAAAACAACTCTTCACTTTAGGATAGAAAATACTTTTGAATGAACAGATAGCTGTTAAAACCCACATCTTTCTCTTTATATCAGAAAACCCTTTTTCTTGTTTTTAAATAAATAGTTCTTGCTCTTTTTACCTATTCTACAGATTATTTATCAGTTAAGTTATTTGTCCGGCTTCAATAAGTCAATTTATGACTTATCACACTGCGGCAGAGCCGAACTAAGGTGAGCAGCCCAACAGAGTGATCCGATATATAAACTAAAGGTTATTAATTCATTTCAAGCAAGCCAAAACGGGGCATAGCCACCTAGGATTGATCAAGAGAGAAGAGATTAACAGTATTTAAACTTATGTCCACTTTTTAATCAGTAAGTATCTATTCTCCGATTTTAGATAGCTATTTGGGAATAGAATAATTACGCAGCGGCTGAGCCGATTGCGGTAATCAGTGTCCAGCTTTCTTGAAAACTTGATATAGACTTAGTGAACGAAGTAAAGCTGATTAATTACTGGCTTAAGTTATTTTCGAAGATGAAAGGATCACACGATGGCAGAGCCATCTTTGGTGATTAATACTCAATCTTAAAAATTGATCCAATATAACTAAGTGAACGTAATCAAGCTGTTTCTCTTCTGAAATATTTAAGCACTAATTATCTTCCAGGAAAGAGGCCTATTAAAAGCCTATCTCACTAATTTCCACTGCCAAAGACATTGAAAATTAAACTGAGTTAATTGTATACATATACAGATTGGATACCCGCTCAATATTTCCCACTGATAATATAACAGTAGAATTCGCCGAGAACCCATTACTGTTATATTAAATTCCGATAGATGCTATAACAGTAGGATTCACCGAGAATTCATTACCGTTATACTCTTATATCCAACAGATGCTATAACAGTAGAAATCACCGAGAATCCTTTACTGTTATACTCTTTTATCCAACCCAATCTATATATATACACACATTTATTAAGAAATCACTTCTTTCCCAATTTATCTTAGTCACGTATATACCGGATCCCTAGGTTAAGAATTCCCCAAACAGCGTATCAGTACAGTTCCCAGGAAAGAGAGACAGACTTAAAAAGCCCCTTCAAAAGTCTCTATCTTTCCTAGATAGACTCATACTGATAAACCATTTATTTTAACCATCACCTTGTATATCAACAATAGACAATATCAGGATTTTCACAAAAGAATAAATTTCACTTATTTACAGTAAGATCATATTTACGGTAAATCTAAATGTCGCCATTATAACGGTATGTTTACAAAAGCTCAAAATTAATTTTGCCATAGTAACCTCACTCTCACGAAATTTTAAAGAAACTTAGGCATTATAACACTACAATTAATAAATAGCATAACACAATTAATTTAAAACTATAAAACAATTATAAAGCATAAATAAATAAACAAAAGCTATAAACACACAAACACACAATTGAAACACAAACAAGAATCAAACTCATACTTCTCAAATTAATTTGCAAGAGGTTCCCCTTACCTTTGCCACAAATCAAGGAAGAACAAAGCTTGAAAACACCAAGAACACCAAGTAAGAAATTTAAGAACTAAGAAGAGAAAATAGAGGATTTGTGTTTGTCTTCAAGTCTTCTTTGATGTGTGAAAAATTTATGAAGCAAGGGTGGCTATTTATACATGGAGGGGCGGCCAAGAGGAGGGAGGAAGAGGGTATTATAAATTTGTGAGGTCGTGGTACTTTATGAGCCATATGTCATAATACATAATTAATTAAATCAATCCTTTTTCTAATTGGCTTAAGATTATGACTAGGCCTCATGACTCATATGCAAAAAGCTCATCCAAGGGCCTAAAATGAAGGTGGATGTCCACCAAATAAGAAGGGAGGAGAGCCATTGGATTGTCTGGTTAAAAACTTTAAGTTTTGGTAGTTTTATGTGAAAATAAGGGTAAAATGGTCTTTTCACTAATCAAATATTCAAAAATTAATTTAAATGTTACGCAGTTCACATAAATAAAGGAAAACGGACGCGCCGTAAGTGCAAAACGGACATTTTTCAGAAAATTCCAAAAAAATTCCCAGAAAATCATAAATTGAATTTAAACAATAATGATACCTCTTAAAAAATGATTTTGAGCATTCATTGATCACAAAAACTCTGTTTCCATTCAGAAACCCTCGTTTCTCATGTCTACAGGGACTGAAAAAGTAACTTTTGATTTGCTTTTCAGAAAATTTTGAAATAATTTCCAAAAATCTTAAAAAATGTAAAAACATCATTCAGCTTCTTAAAATCTCTTTTTGACCTCAACTTGATCTCTGAATCAGTTATTTAGTTCTTGTTGTAAACTATAGAGACCAAAACGGTAATTTCTAAAATTATTCATCCAAAACTTCTAAGAAAATTCTAGAAAATTATAAATATTAAAAGAACCAACTTTTGTGAAGGGAGTTTATTTATTGAGTTTGTTTGATACTTTTAAGCTATTTAAATCTCCTTCCGTCAGTTAGACGTAACAATTTTCTGTAAAAAGACCTGATATTGACTAAAAAACTACCATTTTAGAAGTATTCCGGAATATTTGTATTTTATTCCTAATTTTAAGCCAACAATAAATCACAAAACATTTATGGCACACAAATTCATGTAAAACAGAAAAAGGTACGATAAAACAAAGAAACAGATGTTGTAACTAGACCTGATGGAAGCTGAAAATTAACCATTTTCAGAAGTATTCTTAAACATGCACATTTAAATCCTATTTTTAAGTTAAAAATAAATCTCAAAATATTTATATTGCAAAAATTCATATAAGAGAGATAATAGACGGAAAAATAGAAAACAGAAGTCTATATAAGACTTTGACTGTCTTATCGTTTTAAACTATAGTACCAAACAAAACTTATTATTTCTATACTATCTAAAGTATACTAGATCTTAGAGTCTCTATCTTAACTATTTATCCATCTCCGGTATTTATCCATTTCTTAACTAACAGGTTACAAAGTTTCTCTTATAGGGACTAAAACTGTAATTCCCTTATACTATTCTCTAAAATTCCAAACTTAGTTTCTAAAACCATTATGGAATATCAAGTTACTATTTTATATGCCCTAATACCTTTAGGGAATCAAGTATGAAATTTCCATATTCATTATCAACTTATTCTGACAGTCAAGAATGTCCGTAAAGTACCGTTTGACTTCTATGTCAGTTCTAAACCATTATACTTCTATGTCAGTTTTAGGATGTTACAGACGACACATCAAGAAAGGAAGATATGCGTCTTATAAGCTGAAGAAACAAAGAAACAACAAGACAACAAGACGAAAAAACCATGTACAAATGTCAAGGAGCAATTATGTAATATCCATTTTTCTGAGTTACCGTTTAAAATATGTTTTATATGAAATTTTGTTATCTAAGTGCTATGTGATTTATATTAGTCTTATAATTAGGGTTTTAGTACACTTATCAAATTATTTCATTAAAACAGTCACTTTTCCTTTGACGTTTTGGAATCGTACTTACCGTAATTAACGAATAAGGGTTTAAATACCCAAAGTATATCAAAACAAATCAGAAAACAAAACTTCTTTCACAAAAATTGGTTCTTTTAATGTTTGTGATTTTCTGGAATTTTTAGAAAATTTTAGAAATTACTGTCTTGGTCCCTATAGTTGACAGTAAAGCTAATAACTGATTCAGAGACCAAGCTGAGGTCAGAAAAAATTTTGAGTAGCTGAATCATGTTTTTTCATTTTTTAGGATTTTTGGAAATTATTTTGAAACTTTCTGGTAAAAGCAAATCAAAAGTTACTTTTTCAAGTCCCTATAGAACACGTAAAACGAAGATTTCTGAGCAGAAATGGATTTTTACTAATCAATGAATGCTCAAAATAAATTTTTAAGACAGATCATTAGTGTTTAAATCAGATTTCCAATTTGTTAGAAATTTTTTTGGGATTTTCTAAAAAATGTCCGTTTTGCACTTACAGCGCGTCCGTTTTCCTTTGTTTTTGCAAACCGTAAAGCTTACCATTACCGTAAAAATCCAGAAAACCCTTCCATGAAGCTATTAGGGCTATTACATGGTATTTCCAAGATTTCTTATCAATTCTCACTCTTTAAATTAATTTTGGGAAATTTTGATTAGTGAAATGACATTTTTACCCTTGATTTTCATTCTCTTTCATACAAATCCTAGGGGTAAAAATGGAAAATCACTCTCCCTTTCCTCCCAAATCAATTTGGCCGACCTCCATGGTGACTCCCCATGGTCTTGAAGTTTCTAAATCCTTCTAGGGCATGAGTCGTGGCATGAGTCATCCTTTTTGGCCAATTAGAAAATTAGGGTTTATTTAATTACCTAAAATGAAGAAATTGGAAATTTCCTCCCCCTTTCCTCTTCTTGGCCGTGACCTCCCCTATAAATAGGGAGGGGGTGTTCTTCATTTTTCCTCATCCCTCACTTGAAGAAATCTCACTCAAAAACTCTTTTCTTTCCTTTGTCAATTTCTTTGGTTTTACTAATCAAACTCTTGTGTTTTTGTGTTGTGTTCTTAGTTGTTCTTCCTTGTTCATAAGGCCAAGGTAAGGGGAATTACTTCTAAGGTTGGTTTGATCTTGTTTTGATAAGTATTTTGTGGTTTGGGTGTTGATAGATTTTAATTAAATTGTTATTTGTTTATTTTATTGTTTTAATGCTTTATTTTTATTTAAAATTATGGTTTTATAATTAGTATAATGCCCAAATTTCTCTTAAATTTCATGTGAGTAAGGTGGTTATTTTAAAATTAATTTTGAGCTTTTATAAACATATCGTTATATGACGAATTTTAGACTTACCATAAATATGATTTTACCGCAAAGAAAATACAATTTATTATTTTGTGAAAACCCCGATATTGTTTATCATTGATATACAAGGTGATGGTTAAGATAAATCGTTTATCAGTATGGATTTGTTTAAGAAAGAAAATAGAGACCTTTGAAGAGGCTAATTAAAGTCCATCTCTCTTTCTTGGGAACTGTACTATACGCTGTTTGGGGAATTCTTAACACTAGGGACCCGGTATATATATGACTAAGATAAATTGGGAAAGAAGTGATTTCTTAATAAACGTATATATAAATAGATTGGACTGGATAAAAGAGTGTAACAGTAGATTCTCGGTGAATTCTACTGTTATAGCATCTATCGGAATTTAATATAAACAGTAATTGATTCTCGGTGAATTCTACTGTTATATTATCGGTGGACAATATTGAGTGGGTATCCAATCTGTATATGTATATATAATTAACTCAGTTTAATTTTCAATGTCTCTGGCAGTGAAAATTAGTGAGGTAGGCTTCCAATGGGCCTCTTTCCTGGAAAATAACTAGTGCTTAAGTATTTCAGTAAAGAAACAGTTTGATTTCATTTACTTAGTCTATATCAAATACGTTTTGATTCTACATTTACCCGTGATTCAGTGTTTACTTGTGATTCTGTGTTTTACCTGAAATATGTGATTTGGTATTCTTATATGAGAAATGTGATTTTGTGTGTATTTGTGACTCCGTGTTTATTTACTCGTGGGTGTATCCTGAATATAAGTGGTAAAGTCTCCATGAGCAGCAGGTTTTTTTCTCGTGGGTGTGTCCCAAAAGTATAGAAAGTCTTGTGTGTTTGATAATTCCTTGAGATAATATTACGTGTGAAATTCTCTGTTTAAGATATTAATTGATCCATCTATTGTGTGCATTAGGTTTACTGTATGTTGTTTATATATTCTTAACATATGAATTGAATGCAGTGATTTGGATTCGTTTTAGTACTTGTATTACTCTTATTACGGTTTTTAGAGTATTCACCCTTGCCTACTTTCTATGTTGTTGGTACATGGTTGAGTAGATGTTTTCCCAAGGAATGAGTTAGCTCTTAGAAGAGGATCTGAAGGATGTTGCTGTATAGATAGACAGAGATTCTAAGAAGAATAGATAGTTACTGTATTGTTTTGGGTAGAGGTCTAAAGACCTGACTGGCTTAGATATTTATTATCTTTCCTTGTAAAAACACTAATGATTATACGAAATGATATTGCATTCATAAAAGATTGTTTTATGTTTCCGCATTGAAAACCTTTTCGAAAACATTTAAAAAGGAATCAAGGGAACATATTCCCCATCCTTCTCATCTTCTTTAGAAGGCGAAAAAATTTTATCCACATTTTAGAAGAAGGAATATTAAGCTTTCACCAAATATTTTCTAAGTTATTTTTGAAATTCTTGGTTACTATGGTGTAATATCCTTTTTGGTGAAAGAGTGTTACATGAAAGCTGATCAGACACAAAGCAATGTGTCTTGTAAATAATGTCTTATGGATGACGTGGAAGTCAACTAGAAGTCAACAAGTAAAGAAATGAAATATCAATCGAGAAAGAATTGAAGTATGTTAGCAAGCGAGGAAAATCTCTATGGATAAACGAAAAGTAAAGTAACTTTTCAAAAAGAGGTTATACATATAAAATTGTACGAGGAAGAAGCTCTTTGCCCAATGGATAAGGATCATTTTCAGTAAAGTAAGTTCTCATATTTCAAAATATGTACCAACTCTAGATTGGACAATAAAGACTTTTAGGATAGAGAATGTACTTGTTTTTAGCAAAAGAAGTACTTAGGTAGAAATACTAATTTAGAGTGCAAGTTCTGAAAAGAAGCCACTTTGCTATTTTGCAAAGGTTATAACTATTATACAAGAGGACAAGCTGAACGAAAATAACATTAAATGCTATTTCACAACGAAGGTTTTATATATCTCAACGACATTTAAATTTAAAGGCTATATAATGAAGAAGAATAGAGAAGAGAAGGTGGATGATTTGATGATCCTCGTCAATAGAGAAAAGCTCAAAGGAAAAAAAAACCTTCATTCTTTTATTCTTTCATTTATTAGAGAACAATATTCTTTGAAAAAGCATTGAAGGCCAGCTCAATCATTTGAAGTTATATCCTCTCATATTGTGAGTTATTTGGGTTAAAGCTATCAATACTTGATCTTCATTATATCGTTGTCTGAGTGAGAAGGACAATTTGGTACAGGTATACATTGGCACGTAATCAGGTGGATTATAGTTGCATTTGAGCCTAAGTGAAGGGTTGAAGTTTCTATACCGGGTATGGTATAAAGAAGGTGTGTAGTCAGTTGGGCTACAACTGTGTCTTAGGCTCGAGTGAAGAGTGGTTGTACTTTTGTAACAATTGGTTGCATACTAGAAAATTCTCCAAGTTGAAGGGATTAGACGTAGCTCTCAGGTGAAAGATGAATCATAATAAATTGCATGTGTTGTCTTATTTATCCCATACTCTTTTACTTTCGCATTTTATAACTCTGGATTGAAAACTAATTTAAAAGAATATATTAGTTAAAACTAGTTTTCAAAAAGACACACAAATACTTTTGTGTTTAAATGTTAAACATCATGATAAATCTTCATAAGTGGAGATTTATAGGTAAATTTTGTAGGAATTGGTTGTGAATCATTAGGATTTTTAGTTAATAATTAGAGTAATTAGTTTTAGTTTGTTCTTCTTAGCTTATAAATAATTGAGGTTAATTTGAAATCTTTAATCAATTTAATTTGGTTCTTGAAATATTGAAGGAAAAAGTTGAAAATTCTGCATTCGGAGCTTAGCCAAAATTTGCTTAAGCTCTAGAGACCAGAGAGCTCCAGACCTTCCAGAGCTTAAAGCTTCCACAGTTCGCTAAAGCTCTACAGTCCAGATCAGAGCTTCAGACATTTCAATGCTTAAAGCACCATAAAGCAATGTTAAGTGCTAAAGTCTCAAGAATACATCATGGGCGCTTGAGGGCCCGAAAGCGAGTGCTTAAGTGCCAGCGTCAGATTGACCAAAAAAAAAAGTGCCAGTGTCAGGAACTCAACCACTATAAATTGCATTTTTTGAAAAGATCGAGAATAGGCATTCAGTAGAAAGGAAACGTAATACAGAGTCTCATGATTGCTGGAGTTCTGGAGGCCTTGAGTTAAGGACCTTGAAGCTCCAATGCATCATCCATCCATCTCTTACTCTTGTTATTTTCTTGAATATTGATATAAGTAGCTAAATTTCTATGGACTAGGGTTAATGAACCTGATTTTGAATCCTATGTAATTTGGTTTCTTGAGTTCAATACAAGTTTATTTCATGATAATTGATCAATCTTCTCTGCTCTTAACGTTTTTCTTGGATTGATAATCTTGGAATTGATTTTAGATTTATTTTTTGATTAGAAAATTGGGCATATTACTTGAACTGAGTATTGATTGTAATGATGATGATTCTAAGCATGGCCGGCCCTCAGATTTTGGGGTCCTATGCGAATTTATAAAAAGTGATACCTTCATAATCATTTGAATATTTCCGTCTAATATTTTTGCTACAAAATCATAAATAATCAATTCATAGTCAAGATTTTTTATAAAAAAAAAATAATTTCAAGTCAAAGCAATACTATTAAATCTATCTCGTGACATAGTAAATCGCAAATAAATTTTAACAATTTCAATTTAGAAAATCTTCTCTCAATAGATACAACAATATAGTGATAGTTAATATTATTCTATCAGCTATGTACATATTAGGAAAACAAGTAGGACCCCTAAAAATTGTGTACTAAGTAAAATTTTACATATTGATGCCCTTCTAAAGATGTAACCCTTTGCAATCGCTTCTCCCGCACATGCTAAAAGCCACCACTGAAATTTTTTTTTAGGGGAGGGGGGGATTTTTTTTTTTTTTCGAGGGGAACTCTAACAATAGAGATTCATGAACTGTGTGTTCAGATGAATCATTATATATGTTATGCGTACTAAGTGACCCGCATATATAATAACTTATGACACTACACCTAATACATCAAAAAATGAAGAGATTACACGACATTCATAGAATGTAGTAAGACTCATGAATTTCATTCGATGTTAAAGAGTGTGTTGAAAAATGTACTATTTAACTAGTTTCCTTATATAAAGAAGTCGAAAGAGAAATAAAAAGAACAAATGTTTAAAAAAAAAAAGAATTCATTGCCTGCGCAGCATGCCATGAGGCATTTAGCATGACATTTTAAATTGCTGAGTCAGTGGTCGCACTAACGTCGTGGGGCGGTGCCTTGACGGCCTTCTATACAAGGGTTGATGAGCTGGAAGTTAATAAATGTGTGTGTTTCTTTCTTTTGGAAGGATTTACAGCTATATATCGGGAAAACAAAAGGATTTACGGCTGATCAAGTTAGCCCTATCCACCAAGATTATGTTGGTCTTAGTAGAATTAAATTTGGATCTCTTAAATAAGATTTCGATGATGAAAAAAATATAGTTAGGAAAAAAAACTTGACTAAAGGTATTTAGTCAGGTTCCAACAAAGATTAATTATCGATAAAGTTGATAAATACTTCGCACCAATAACAAAGTGATTCAAAATTTAGCCCTATGAAAAAGAAACAAGATCGAGAACAAAATGAGGTATTTACAAAACTTAGGCTTAAATATTTTCTCGTACACGTAAATATACCTCTTTTTGTTGACTGAGTTATTTCAAATAATTATGAGATTTCTGTACACAAATATATTTTTATTACATGTCTCAAAATTTTGTCCACTGAGATTCCAGAAAATATAACTATGAGATTTTATCTGATTAAACTACGAAAATTTATATTAGTCAGAGAATTTGCATCACACATTCGGTGGGTGAAATCAATGAAAATGCCAAATGTTTCTATTGATTTGACAATTGGCAAAGTGGTATGTGACATTGGCGTTTAGTGCGGTGAAGTAATAAAATTTTACCATTATGGTGAAGTGGGGTCAGTAATAACAATAACTTTTGATTTAATAATTTTATATTTATACGGATAGGATTAATTACTGGATAACTGAATAACAGGTAAAAATCCAAAATTAATGTAATTGCAATAAAGGTTAAAATATATTACTTATTTAGACTATTAGCACACGTTTATGTAAAATGAGAGTTACTAGCCAAAATTTTAATTTTAATTAATTACAAATTTTTCCATAAAAAATTATAATTGCTCGGCATCTCTTTCCTTCTCTCTCGATCTCTTGCTCTTTCCCTCCCCCTCTCTCTCGCTCTCTCTCCCACCTCTCCTTCCCAGCTCTCTCTCTCGTTCTCCCCCCTCTCCCTCTATCTCACTTTCTCTATCTCCCTCCTCTCTCTTATTTTCTCCCATTCTCTCCCACCCTCTCTCTTTCACTCTTTATCTCTCACACTCTCTCTCCCAATCTCTCGCTCTTTCTTGTTCTCCCCCTCTCTCTCCCTCTCATTCTCTCCCTCCCCTCTTTATGTCACACATTTTGATCTCTCCCCTCCTTCCTCGTGTTCTCCCCCTCTCTCTCGCTCTCGCTCTCTCCCCCCTCTAGCTCCCCCTCTCCCTCTCTCTCACTCTCTCTCCCCCTCTCTTGCTATTGCTCTATCTCTCTCTCACCAGAGAAAGGAGTGAGAAGGAGGGAGAGAGAGGGGGAAAGAGCGAGAGAGGGGGAAGAGATAGAGAGTGAGAGAGAGCGAGGGAGGGAGGGATAGTGAGGGAGGGATACTGAGCGAGAGAGAGGGGGAGAGAGATAGATCGAGAATGAGAGAGAGCGAGAGGGAGAGCAAGTGTAAGAGAGGGAGGGAGGGAGGGAGGGAGGGAGAGGGGAGAGAGATATACAGAGTGAGAGAGGAGGAGAGTGGGAGAGCGAGTTAGAGGGAGAGATTTTTTTGAGAGAGAAGGTGGAGAGAGGGGAGAGCGAGACAAAGAGAGCTAGGGCGAGAGTGAGCGAGAGAGAGAAGAGTGGGAGAGAGTGAGAGGGAGAGGGAGAGAGGGAGGGAGATGTGGGAGAGCGAGGTAGTGGGAGAGATTTTTCTAAGAGAGAGAGAGAGGGGGCGTGGAGAGAGGGGAGAGCGAGAGAGAGAAGAGGGAGTATAAAAACAAAAGGTTTGAACATTGCAGAGATTATAAAAAAATTACAAGGTCCAAGCACAAAAATCAGTATATTTAATATTTAAGTGAAAAAACTATTACTCAAAAATTAAAATGATGTTTTATTTGTAAAAATAAAATTAAAAGAAAAAAGAGACCATTTGCAATTTTCATAATATGTCATGCCAATTTTTATAATTGATGAAATTCTAGACATATTAACCTATTATAACAATTTATGGGGAGAAAATTTTAATATAAATAAAAACTGAATTACCTATTATGACAGATGATGGGCCCACTTCACCATAGTGGTGAAGTTTTATTATTTCACCACCCTAGAAGTCACCGCATATGACTGTGCTACTTCTGCAATACAACTATCACATGTGGTATATATATATATATTTCAGATTTCAGATTTTTGGATATCTATATTTTTCCAATACTCATATTTATTTATTTCAATCTCTCCTTTCACATCATATTATTTATCTATCACCTGTAAAATAACATTACTTATCTATTATATTTATTTTTTCTCTCTTTTCTATTTTTATATCTCTGTAAGTGTAGGAGAACACATAGTGATCCAAAAATATTTTTCTATATAGTTAATAGCCAAATTAAAGTAAAACACTTAAAAAATAGTTATATTTAAAATATAATCATTTAAATTATAGTAATGTAGATTTATGTGTATAATGGATCATAAATATATTTAAATTTTTATTATTAATTTTTATATTAATTTTTTCTCTATAAAACAAGGGAATCACTTTAAAATAACTAACCCCTAATTAGAAGCTAAATTAAATATATATAATCCAGGGGTGGATTGAGGGGGTGACAAGTAGAGCTGGCAAAACGGACTTTCAGCCCAGTCTGAGCCCGACCAGCATTGGGTTCGGGTTTTATCGGGCCTGACCAAAAAAGTTCATATTGAAAACGGGTTCAAATTCATGTGTCCGGGCACTTCATTTTTCGGGCCGGGCTGGGGTCGGTGTTTAGCCTAAATTTTCGGGCCGGCCCACTTTGGGCTCGGGCTTTATCGGATTCAGGCTTTATCGAGCCGGGCCAAAAAGGCTCAGATTGAAAACGGGCTCAAATTTATGTATCCAAACCATCTATTTTTGGAATTTTTTCGGTCTGACAAGCCCGGCCCTTTTGACCAGCTGTAGTGGCAAGGAGGTGTCAAGGCCTCTCCCTCCCCCAATTTCTCACACACACATAATAGATTTTTTTTAAGAAAATATATTAGTTATTATAGTAAAAACACACAGGTATATATATATATAGTTAAAAAAATATTATTGTTAAACATTTCTTTTGCTACAATATTATAGTTAAACATTATTATTACATTAGTTTGTTCATTATTATATTTTATATTCCATATGGGAGATTAATAGTAAATTTTATGACAATATGATGAAATTGTTTACTTTAATTTTATCTTTGGATTTAATTTTTTTTACAAATCACTCAATGTTGAAAAAATTTGTGAATTGATATTTATTATTAAATTTTTTCGACCCCAGCTTTGATCTTTTTCTGGATCCATCCCTATTATAATTAATCAGCAGATTTTTCATGCATTGAACGATAATTTTTTATAATATAAAAAACTAAATTAAAAATACAAATGTTTAAGATTTGATTATAGTTTGTAAATATTTTATTTTATCTAATGTTCATTGATATAATAAATTTAAATATTATTTAAAGAAATTAATAATATTGTTTGGTTGAATAACTATTTAGTTAGATAATTAATATCATTTTTATTTTAATTTAATATGAAAGTTCATATATATATGATTATAAAAAAAAAAGTTCATACATATCTATATATGTCATCAATAAAAACATGGTTTCGCGGGATTTCTTTGCGTAGACTTGGTGTTTGTTTCATTTCCGATGTATAAAAAAAAGGCTTAATTGCACATTTAGTCCTCCAAGTATTACTAATGTGCAATTTTAGTCCCTCATGTTTCAATTGTGCCAATTGGATCCCTCAAGTTTTTCAATTGTTACAATTGGGTCCCTCCGTTAGTTTTTCATCCAATTTTCAACGGTGTTGTCCTACATAGTACACATAAGTCGAGCTCACATTAAACACTCACTTGACACGTCATGCTTATTTACATATCACCCACCTAACCCTAATATCTTTCCCCTTTCCCCACTCCCTCTTATCTTTCCCTCCGCCGTCTGCAAGAAGGTCAGCGAAGTGGCTGACAGTTCGGATCTTCCAGTTCCAGAACCTTCCTCGCTGGAGCTCTATCGATGCTGTGCCCAGTCGCCCCCTCTCCCTCTCCCTCTTCCTTTCCTCTTCATTGCGTTCTGTTTCTTTTTTTTTTGGATTTCAAAGTGAATGAAGGGGAGGTTCATGAGGTAAAATAAATTGTACTCTTCTCTTGCTTACACTGTGTTTGATTATCAACATCAATATCTTTTTTTTTCTCACTTTGTTTTCCCTTTGAAACATCATGGAACAAGTGCGACAAAGTTGTCTCTGGAAACTTTTTTGCAAATATATTTGGTCTACAGGGGGCACTCATTTTATTTTTAACGTATTGCTTGCTAATTTTAATCCGTTAATCGTATTGGGCGTTATGTTTTGTGCGAAAAAATGGTGATTTTTTGTGTTCCAGTGAGATTTCTAACTTGCTTTGTTTGATCATTCATGTGGTTTTGTGGCACTTTCTTTTTTGCAGACAACGGAGGGAAAGGTAAGAGGGAGTGGGGAAAGGGGGAAGAGATTAGGGTTACGTGGGTGACGTGTAAATAAGCATGATGTGTCAAGTGAGTGTTTAGTGTGAGCTGGACTTATGTGTGCCATGTAGGATAACACTGTTAAAAATTGGATAGAAAATTAACGGAGAGATCCAATTGCAACAATTGAAAAACCTAGAGGATTCAATTGGCACAATTGAAACGTGGAGGACTAAAATTACACATTAGTGATACCTGGAGGACTAAAAGTGTAATTAAGCCAAAAAAAATATATGGTTTTGATAAAAATAAATAAAATTTAAAAAACTCATATTTAATATGTATAATGAAAAGGAATGTTTTATAATTGTTTAATTTTTTCATGAGTTAACCATGCTTGAATATGATAATATGGTTAACAACAACATTAAGCATGCTGGTTGGCATGGAGGCGAGCCAAAGGAAGTTATATCAGAATTTGAAATTGACCAGATGGTTGACTTGTGTATTCGTATGGGTTGACAGGTCATGTTCGTTTTTATATTTATGAAATAATTTAATTATATAGTAATAATTTAATGGTATACTCTAAATTTATAATAGTGCTAGTTATATGATATTGTGTATCTTAGTTAAATATGCAAATTCTATATTTTTAGTAGTCAACAATTGTTTAATTTGATAAAAATGAAAGCCAAATCAAAGGAACAAAATAGATAGAGAAAAAATATTCACAATAATTTTCCAATCAATAATAATTTATTATATTTAATTGAGAAGAAATAAATGGAATATGTAAGCAAACACTATTTTATTTACAAAAATTTAAAAAAAAATCAATTTTGCAATCCAAAAATTTATAGGAACAAAAAAAATTAATAAAACATATAAACAAAAGTATTATATTCATAAAAAATAAAATTAAAAGAAATATAATTTTGCAATTTAAAAACTCATACGAACAAAAAGCATTAATGAAATTCATGAGTAAATACTATTTCAATTATCAAAATTAAAACTAAAAGAAAAATAATTTTTAAACATTAAAATTTACAGGATTAAAAAATGAATAAAACATGTAAGCAAACACTATTTTTTATCGAAAATAAAATTTTAAAAAATTAATTTTGATACACGAAAATTTACAGGAATACAAAAATGTGAATCAAACCTGTAAATAAATACTATTTTATTTTTGAAAAATATAAGTAAAAGAAAAATAAAGTTGGTTGCACGACATAGGATTGTAAAGATGGAGCCACTATGCAAACATGTAATTTCAGATTAAGGATAAAAGAATAACAATTCATTTAAACACCACGTTGATTTCACTTGCTGCCCAATCACAATCATCATTCACAACACTGATGTCCACTTAAAGCCAATATCAGGCCGTATATAGTAAAGTCAATCGATAAAAAAATATAGACACATGAAATTGATCTGTCTCTTTTAAAATATACCGATAAGAAGAAGATGAATAATAATGAAAAAAATAAATTAAATATATAAAAAAGAAGAAAATTCTTCCTACTTTTTGGATAACATTTATGCTCGAATTGATTTATTGACTTGTATTCATCAAATAAATCATAATCCAAGAGAAGAAAGAAGAAATAAAAAGATAGAGGAATATATCAATGCAGCCACTACCATCATCGAATACACCCAATTCTATTGCCTTGTCAGGATCCTATCATAACCATCGTCGACGCACCATTTCAAAGTTAATTGCATGGAAGTTGGCAATAGTGATATGATTGGATCAAGCAGTAGAGAGTGGAACCAAGAGGGTGAATGAAAAAAATGTAGAAGATGAATATTAGGTTGGGGGTAGAGATTTCACCATAATATAATATTTTGCTTATAGTAATAACTAAGATATTGAATCAATTATTGTTAAAATCCGTTACAATATTACCTTATTGTCAAAATTATTTAAAATATGTCATAAATGAGATGTTACAATCAATCAATCACTCATGTCAATATTATTCATATATAACACCTTTTTCTATCTATATTTAAATACAAAAACAATTGAATTTCTCTTTATTATTCATATTTTGACATTATTTGCTATCATTGTCAATCTATATGCATTGTGAATAGAACATTCATTCATTCATTCTTTGTCAAAACAAAAATAAAACATTTATTAATTCACATTCTATACCAAAACACCTCAAGTGACTTGTTTCATAACACAACAACAATATTATAAATTAAAATAAATAAATTTTAAAAAACATAGAATCAAATAAAAAGTATTTAAAAAAATAATTTGTATAAGAACATACAATGATAACAAAAAATATTTAACAAAAAAATTGATATGAAGACATCAACACTAAAAAGAAAGTAATAAATAACAATGATCAATTACACAATAGAGAAAAAACTTTTATCATATAAGAAGTCATTATAAAAAAATAGAATAATAACAATAATAGTGAGACACATAATAACCAAAAAATATCAATATATTAAAATTTATATTACAAAAATAGATTGATAATCATAAAATAGAAAATTGATATATAAAATAAAATAGAAAAATGATTTATTACCATCAATTAAAAAGAAAGTAATAAATAACAATGATCAATTAGACAATAGAGAAAAACCTTTTATTATATAAGAAGTTAGTATAAAAAATTAAATAATAACAATAATAGTGAGACACATAATAACCAAAAAATATCAATATATTACTTTTAATTAGCTCTAATTAAAAACATTAAAAATATGGTTAACAAATTAATTACCATAAAATAATAAATAAAAATAAAATAAAAATTACTTTTGGAGGGAAATTACATGATTGTGGTATTGACATGTGACATTATCCTATGTGGCATGACCTTGCTTTATAATATATAATAGATAAATAATAAATAAATTTTTTAAATCTTTTACTATGTGTTCTTGGTATACTGTATTGAGTGTTTTACTACGTGTTCTTGATATACTGTATTGAGTGTTTTACTAAGTATTCTTGATGTATGTATTGAGTGATGCATGTTTTGTGTTTGTGTGCTTATGCTTCTCTTTTCATTTTGCTGTGGATATGAGTTTCGCCCTTGTATGTTTCTTTGTTGTTTTTGTGTATGTGCAAGTAGATGGTTTACCTGAAGAGTGAATTGGTTCCGATCCGGCGTCTTGGAATTCAACCCATTGAGGTTGATAGGGTGGGGTGCACTACAAGAATTTGGATCATTACCGGCGGCCATTTACCGACGGCCTCGAGGCCGACAGTAATGACCTCTTTACTGACGGCTTAGCCGACGGTAAACCGTCGATAATGGGCCACATAAAAAAATAAAAACATTGTGGCTTTACTGACGGCTTAGCCGTTGGTAATTTATTTTTTGGTTTTAAAAAAAATTAAAAAAGGGAGAAACGTTGGCAACTAAAAAAAATTAAAAAATATTTTTTATTTACCGACGACCTTAAATAACAAAATTTAAAAAAGCGAATCGGTGGCAATTAAAAAATATTTTTGACTTACCGATGGTTGGTAAATTAAATAAATTTTTTTAATAAAAAGCGAAACGTTGGCAATTAAAAATAATTGACACGTGGTGTCGTCGGTAATTTAAATTTAGCATTACCGACGGCATAAGCGTCGGTAAGTTAAACATAACCACACGTCTGAACCCCTCCTTCCCCATTTCCCCCTTTTCTTTCTCTCTCTTTTTCCCCGTACCGCTCTTCTCTCTCTTCCTCCTCCGCGCGCCGCCCCTTGGCCACCGCCCACGCCAACGAGCGCTCCCCTCTCCCCGAAGCTCTCTGTTCTCTGACGTTCGTCCCTCTCCCCTACTCAGATGGCGTCCCTACTCGCCCTGCTACCAAGAGAGCCGCAATTGTCAGCCCCGCCCGCCACCATGAGGTAATCCCCCACTTTGGCCTGTCTCTCCCACATGTATCCCTCTCTCTCTCTCTCTCTCTCTCAGGTATGCTCTTCTCTCTCTATATCTCTCTATGACTGTGTGTGTGTGTGTTTCTGTGTGTGTGTGTGTGTTTGTCTGTACGTGTGCCTGACTGTGTGTGTGTGTGTGTGTGTGTTTGTTTGTGTGTGCCTGACTTTGTGTGTGTGTGTTTCTATGTTTAGGCTTTTGATTATCATAGATGGTTAAATGCATGTTATGTATGTGGTTAAATTGCACTTAGTGGCCACAACATATTTTGAAGGGTAGATAAAATTAGGCAAAGTAGCAGACATAAACAAACTTCCACAGGAAAGAAAATAGAGAAACTAAGAAATTTCCTTTAACAGAAATATAGTAGCGCCAACAAAAATGTCTCGGACAAAAATAAATAAAGACCAGCAATGACAAAGAAACCAGCCAAAACTAAGAAAAACCAAAAAAGCACACCTCCCACCCCACCATGTAACACCCCTTTCTCTAGAGGTATTATATTTTGTAACTAAACCTCTAATGCAGAAATTAAAATCTTTTTTCTAATTTTTCTTTCAAAAAATGCTGTCAAGATTTATTTAATTTTCACAAATGAATTTTCTCTGTCATTTTTTTTCT
Source organism: Glycyrrhiza uralensis (assembly GCA_030159175.1). Classification (NCBI taxonomy): domain Eukaryota; kingdom Viridiplantae; phylum Streptophyta; class Magnoliopsida; order Fabales; family Fabaceae; genus Glycyrrhiza; species Glycyrrhiza uralensis. Next base: position 29,105,950 of record BRZY01000003.1, read on the forward strand.
TTTTAAAAGAAATAGGAAATACTTATGTGAATAAAACTAACCAGAAAACAACATAGGAAATAAAAATTTCTTCATTTATAAAAGAGCATACCATACACAAGGAATCCCTCTCCCAAATCAATACAGACTTCCTATGCTGGTCAAGCACCGAGACTTCTACAAGAAGCTCTAATAAGAAAATCCCAACGAAACTATGACTCGCACATTCTTCCACCTGGTTGACAAATCTTCATTTGCACGTCTCATTCTTCGAGTCCTGACTAGTCCATCTAGCTAGTAATTTATCTATATGAATCATGTCTCAAAGAGGCACAAAACATATAGGCAATAGTGAGTTTATCCCAGAAGTCACAATTAAGAAACATGCATAGCAAAGAAAAATAGTACTGACTATGCTTAAAACAAATAGGTAGATATCATTTTGAAACCTTGCTCTAAGTTCACAAAACTACCAACACACATCATCAAAAAAATCATCTATTTCAATCAAGGTATATGCATGACACTTCAATCATCTCTCATCACACCGGTGCACTGCTCCATGAAGACTTCTCTTCCTCAACTAAGTCGAGCGAAATGACTGTAGCGTAAACTTAATATTAATGGCCCAGTCCACTCTAGGATCTGGTCTCACCATTAACATAATTGTCCAGTCCACTCTAGGATCTGGTCTCACGATTATTCAGTAGAGCTACTATTTAAAAATTATTACCATCTCATGAATAAACCAGTTGGTCAGGATCATCCAAGTTGGGCATTACGACTCGTCTCGGTCCGTTGGGAGTCACCAATCGGCCATTGAGAACTTCATAACCTGGATGTCCCCATAGGCAATTAAAGCCAAACTGTACTTCATTCGCAACCCTACACATCGGATTGTAGCTCGAATTGGCAAAGCCAATTACCTGATGCAAATGACAATATATTTGCAATCATAGAAAAATCCTTTTCTCAAGAATTTTAATACCACCACGTTTGGACTCTTTTCCAACGACGTGTGGAACTCTTCGCATTTATGAAAATGCCTCTCACTTCTTATTAATTATTAAAACCACATAACTTTTTATAATTATATTTTGATCCCAAAATGTCCAGATTTCTATTTTCGCCCCAAAATTTCAATTTTGACTCCAAAAAGTCTAGATTTTTATTTTCACCCCTAAACTTCTAAAAATTTATATTTTTGACCCCAAACTCTTTAAAACTCAAAAATTGCACTTTTCTTTTAAGATTTTATTACATACTCCAATACCAATATTTTTAAACCTCAAAATTTAATTACTCATCCATGAAACTTAATTATTAAAAATTGGATTTTCAAAAAGATTAATTATACCCATTCTATTTCTTTTGTGCCAATAAATGCCTAACTTTTTGATCAAAGGCTTGGAGTGTGTTTGGATGGAGCAATTCAAAATTCCAAGGGATTTACAATTTTTGGGAATTCAATTGCTTCAATTGAATTCCTTTCATTTTTAGAATTTTTTGTTTGGATAGAGTAATTAAATTTATTTATTCTTAAAATTCTTTGTTTGGATATCATAATTTGCGTGAGATATTTTTTTGTTAACTATCCCCCTCTCTCCCACTCTATGAAAAACCGCTCCCTCTCTCTCTCTTGCTCGCCCCCTCCCTCTTGCTCTCCCTCTCCCTCTCTCCCCTTCACGATCACTCTCTCTTGCTCTCTCTCCCTCCCTCTCACTCTTTGAAAACCTCTCCCTCTCCCTCCTGCTCTCTCCCTCCCTCTTGCTCTCTTTCTCCCTCCCCCTCTCTCTCTCATGCTTGCTCTCTCCCTCCCTCTCCCAATGCTTTCTTTTGTGATAATGGTCGTAATTACTCTGACAGTAGCTACTAGCTATAAGGGCTCTCTTTTCTACCCTGTAACAAATCCAACTACCCCGCAACAGATTTCTAGGATTTAAAGTCAGAACAATTACTGATTGATTTTTTTTTGTCCCGTATTTCCTTCTACTAATTCTTCCAGTTTAGATATGCTTTACTCAGAGCAGTGGTTATCTTTTTTTTTTGGATAAGCAAAAAATATTATTAAACAGAAAGCAATCAGATCAGAGCACAAATTATGCCTAGATTTAACCATTTGAAAAAGAACAAAGAGTTTGTCTTGTACAAAATTCGATCGAACTCCTACCATTATATAAATAGAGTTAGCGTGCAAATACATCACTATATATAGGGAAAGACATCCAAACTAAGTTGGCATTCTAGACCCTATCTATAATTTATAGCACGCACAAAAATTTCCACAACAAAGACAAGTTTCCCCCAATCAACCAAAACAAAAAGCAAAGTCAGAACCATTCACAATTGTGAAAAAAATCCCATCCGTGGTGTGAGGACGTCAGACCAAAGTGCGAAACTGCAGAGTAAAAGCCAGCGTAGTTCACAGCTGTGGAGAAATTACCACCCCCGGTGTGTAAGCGTCAGGCCCAAATGCGAAAGTGCAGAGTACGATCCAGAGGCGTTCACAACTGTGGATAAATTTCAACCCCTGGTGTGAAGGCGTGAGACGTCCCAAATGCGAAAATGCATAGTACAATCCAGATCGGATCCCAATTGTGGAGAAATTCCCACGCCCAGTGTAAAGTTGTCTGTGCCAAAAAGAGAAGTATGTACAGAAAAGCTCACACTTGTGGAGAAATTCACACCCCGGGTGTAAAGGAGTCAGACCCAAGTCCAAAAGTGTAAAATATAGTCCAGAGAAGGTCCCTGCTGTGAAAAACTTGACACCCCCAATGTGAAGGCGACAAACCCAAGTAGCAGTGGTTATCTTATGTTTAATTAGGATTATTCTTCTGCTTTTCTTAGTTTTAAATTATGACGTGAACTAATGTTTACTACTTTTTATGGTTCATTTTGTTAATATTATACTACTCTAGTTACAATATTCTGTTGTAATACTGGGTAGGGGTATTTCTTGTATTCCAAATCAATATATCCCTCTTATCTAAAAAATCGATCTGGACAAAGAAATGAAAGCGGGAGAGAGAGAAAGAGCGAGAGAGGGAGAGGGAGGGAGAAGGAGTGAATGAAAGAGTCACAAATGATTGAGGGAGAGGGAGGGAGAGAGCAAGTCGCGAATGATCGAGAGAGAGGGAGGAGAGAGAGAGAGAGAAACGATCGAGCTCAAGCTTGAGAGAGCGAGATGTGAAAGAGAGAGAGAGAGAGACAAACGATCGGGAGAGAGACGGAAACAAACTTTTGAGAGAAAGAGGGCGAGCGAGACAAAAATGAAGGAATTTAGAATTCTCACAATTTTGGTGTCATTTCAAATTTCTCAAATTTAGTTGTTAAAAAATACTCCAAAAAATTACATCATTTCAAATTCTTAAACATTTTTTTGTCCAAACACATCAATTTAGATTGAGGTATTTTAATTCTCCACTTAAAATACATTACTCCCTTAAATTACCTCATCCAAACACACTCTTATGTTTTTAAAATTGATTTAAATGAAACTTCTAAAAACTCTTTTGTTTAAGAAAATCCCATTAAAGTCCATTGGAGACTTATTCAAAAGAATTAATTAGTAAAAGTCCAAAATGAAACTTTGGCTTGAATGCAAAACAAATTAGTCCTTATTTTTAAAATACTTTTGCTATAGAGTCATCTACTTCCTCTTCCATAATTGTTTGGGTCACTTGTTTTATTTTTCTCTTAATTAAATTTACCCAATCACAACAAACCTCACATACACATAATAGATAAAACATAACACTACTTTAAATATTACAATCATCTCAAATGGATCAAATGAATCACAAAGAAATAAATGCACTCAATCACTCCAAGACATACCATATTCTCATACAAAATCAAGAGGACCATCATACATCCAAAACACCAAATTTCTACCATACAAAAACCATAGAGTTAACATATGCTAAAATTTACATTTTAGATAAATTCAAGCATACACACACATTTTCCTTATTTGGTAAAATTCTTAACTCTTCATTTTTAATCAAAGTCCTTTAGAAATATTTCCATGGAACTAAAAATATAAAAATCCTCGTACAAAAACCATAGAGCTAAAAATCTTAGCTTAGTGATTTAAACACATCAAGGATGGTTCAAATCACTCAAATCAAATATGGAACTCAAGACTATTGAGTTGTCATCAAACCACCCAAATCATACAACACAAAACTACATAAAAATTATGGCTTTTAGAAGAACATCCCCTTACCTCTTGAAGAGAAGCTTGAATCACAAAAATCACTTTCTTAACTTGTTGTTTCCAAACTAGTATCCAACCCTTTCAAAGCACCACCTAAAACATAAGCATAAAAACCATCTTCTTCATAAAAAAAACCATACCCTAGGATCAAAAACATGAGAGAATGATTTCTTACTCTTGATCTTGAAGAAAAATGGATCAAAGTAAAGATCAAACTTCTTGGTTCCAAGGATAAGAATCTAAAGCCAAAATAAAGAGATTTCTTCAAAAATATGAAGAAACACATGATCCAAAAACTAAAAGAGATAGATTCATGAAAGTATATGAAAGATTGATGGTTTAGAATCATAAACCAACCTTGGTTGAAGAAGATTGATGGATCAAAACTCTTGAAAATCAAAGAAATAGCTTAGGAAAAGCTTGAAAGCTTAAGAGCAAAAATGGAGTATTTGGCTTTGGAGAGAGAAAGGACATGAAATCTGAATCAAACCCTCCTTTTCCCTTAGCATTACACGGCCAAGATGGGTGAGAAGTGAGTCAAGATAGGCTTTGGTGCAAGTGGGCATTATCTTGGAATAAATTAAGAAATTAAAGGTATTTTAATATTGTTTCCAAGCAAGACTTCTAAGGCATGAGCACATGGGCATAAAGCACTCTTGGCAGCTGGAAATTTTCGTGCAAGGCAGCTGGGAACAAGTGGGAGAAAATATCTTCCAAGTTAGGGCTTGTTTGGAGAAGCACAAGTGGGAAAAAAAGGCTTATTATATAATATATTTTGAAATAAATATTTCTCCAAATAAATGATTAATAGAAAAATTATTTTTGAGACCTAAAATTAATATAATAAAGGTTGGAATTTCAAAACTCAAGTTTGATCATTTTCTGATACCCCGATTGCGCTACGGTTACCCGTAACGTGCTAAAAACGGCTAAAAATAAAAATTTTCTGAAAAAATCTAGAAAAATTTTCAAAAATCTGAAATATTAAAAAAATAACTTTTGTTTCGTTAAAATATTTTTTTGAGGTAAAAAGGGTCTCCGGAAAAATATAAAACCTTCGACATTTGCAAACCGGGTCACGGTTTCTGCTATTTTTCCGTTTTTCGAGTTCTACCACTCTATACCCATATAAAAATCCTAAATAATCTAAAAACACTAATGATATCCCTAACTTTTCATTTGGATCATTTCTTAGTCCTCTGGCAATTATTTGGTCATTACGTGTTACGTATTTCATTCTACAGGGACCAAAACTATAATATCGTTATCCTAATTCCAGAAAATTTCAGACTAAAATTCTAAAATTCTTAAATAATATAAAAATATTATTTGTATCTTTAATTCCTCATGGTGGTATTAGCTAGGCTTTCAGATCAATATAATCTTATTTCTCCGTCTATAATCAGAATCGTTTTCTGTTGAAATTTTCAATTTCAACTCGAAATCCTAGTTGCTTTACTATTAGCGACTATAATCATGACCTTTCATTTTCTAATATTATCTTATAATATTTAATTTGATCTACTCACTTTGGGTCATAGAATTAACTATGGATCTAAAAATGTGGGTGTTACACACCACACCAAATTAGAATACAGAGGAGTGGGCATAGAGAGACAACGGATATATGTGCTAATAAAAGAGTGTGGTCCATGAAGGACCAAATATCGATCATTCTGAAGATTTTGCAAATAAATCCTTTAACAATAAATGTTATAGAAATTAGAAACATTTTAAAAAAACAAATAGGAGAGAATCATCCCGAGATGAATGAGATTGCCTCACCTCTTTGGCCTTGATCCTCCTTTTTTGTCTTCTTGGTTGATTGATATTATTATTGCTTTTTTTTTTTATTAATCATGACTGATAATATATAGTAACCATACAAAAATTACTCCACATTCTATGGTTAAATGCATGTTATGTATGTGTTAATGTCTTTTAGATACAACTACAACTTGAATGAAAATAAGTAGTAGCTGTTTGGTTAAATTCAACTGATTGGTTAAATTTGTTTGTTGACACATAGTGATGGCTTGCCTATTTAGTAGCTTTTCATGACACTTTTTCAGAGCTTGCGTACGGTTGGAGCTTAATTACGATTGGAGTTTGAGGTGCGTAGTCAATATTTTAGTATAGATTGATATATGTAATATATGTTGTGTGAATTGATGTGTTGCTTGTTAGTGGAGAGCTGGGCTCAATAGGCATTGGGACTGTGTGCTAGTAAATTTTACTCCTGCATGTGATTGTGTTGTTTGTTAGTGGAGAGCAAAGCCCTAGTCTTTGCCTTCCTGCCTTATGCAGGATGCTGGGCCTGTGTGCTGGTAGTAGTAGAATCTATGCATGTGATTATGTTGTTTGTTAGTGGAGAGCAGAGCTCATTAGGATATATGTTATTTAATTAGTCTATATTGTTATATGTATTGATTTACTATTGCTTTTGCTGCAAAAAAAGTTAAAAAGTATGAAATACAGGGGTTATGCTGTCGAAATTTTGTTTCGCACATGACCCTTGTATCTAACTATGTTTTTTTATCAATAGATTTTGTCATATATATTGATTTAATACAATTTTTGTTGGTAAAAAATTTTGGAAAAGTCCGAAATACAGGGGTTATGCTGTCGATTTTTTTTGGCACGTGACCCTAGTATCTAACATGTCAGGTAATTGGATCACAGAAAATGGATTCAAACCGTAGTTGGATGTATGATAGGCTTAATCGTAGGAGAGGGGGGTTGAAACAGACGTTTGTAGATGGGGTTGATGAGTTTGTGCAAAAGGCTTCAGAACTGCCATATTTTTTGAGTGAGGGAGGAATTAGGTATCCTTGTGCCAAGTGCAAGTGTAGTAATATAATGTGTGCTAGTGAAGTGAAGGTTCAGTTGTACAAGTCTAGGTTTCAGCCGAACTATTGGTTTTGGACTGATCACGGTGAAGAAGTTCCACAAGTCGATCTAGGCAATTTCCCAGAGGCTAGTGGGAGTAGTATCAGTAATGAAGATAATTTTGCGGAGATGCAACACATGGTGGAAGATCGCTTTAGGCCGATATTTGACACCCAATTTACTAACGATAGGGGTAATGAGGAATTAAGTTTGGATGAGCCACCTAATGAAGAGGCTCAAGATTTTATGATTTGCTAACTGCTGCAAATCAACCCCTATTTGAGGGGGTATCAGAATCAAAACTTTCCTTGTGTGTCAGACTTTTGACACTTAAATTGAACCATAATTGTACTGAAAAGGCTCTTGATGAAATGGCAAGCATGCTTGTAGATTCACATCTTCAGGGGGTGTCATTGCCAACTAATTTTTGGTTTAGTTATGTTTTACTATTTTCCTTAGTATTTCAGCAATGCTCATACATAGTGATCTTCTAAAACCATAGCTTGTATTGATTCAAGTTCCTTTTGTAAAATCATGATGGTATATATATATGAGATTGAGATATTTTTACATACAGTGTGTTGGTTTATATTTTTGCTTTCAAAAACATTTCGAAAAGAAATAGGGAGACATATTCCCCATCGCTCTCATCATTTAAAAAGACAAAAATTTTACCCACATTTTCGGAGAAGGAATACTAAGTTTTCATCAAATATTTTCTAAGTTATTTCGTAATTCTTGGTTACTATGGTGTAATATCATTTTTGGAGAAAGGGTGATGCAGAAGAGATTTATTTTAAACGCATATTCGTGTATAGTTGCATCCCAATAAAATCTTTCCCAATTTATCTTAGCCACGTATATACAGACTCCCTAGGTTAAGATTTCATAAATAGCATATCGGTATGATTCCCAAGAAAGAGATGTGACTTAAGGCTTATCGAGAGACCTTATCTTTCTCTATCCAGAACCATACTAATAAACCATTCATCCCAACCATCTTTCTGTATATCAATGGTAGACAATTTCAGGGTTTTCACAAAGAAATAGATTACAATAATTTTACGGTTCAATTATACTGTGATAGTTAAAAATTCGTTATTATAACGGTATAAATATTAAAGCTCAAAACCAATTTTGTCATTATAACATTAGTATCACCCAAATTTATACATAAAATGGCCATTATGACATTACTAATAATAAAGTTCACAATCAATATAAAGCTATAAAACAATTAGCAAGGAATAATTAAATAACAAAGCTATAACACATAAACAACTTGAGTGGTTAGAAAGTAAGATCAAACACATGAAACTCATGTATTCTCTCATAACACTCAAGAATTTTCCCATTACCACTTAAGATGAAGAACTAATGAAAATGCTTGAAAATGCCTTGTTAGCCTTTACTAGCTCCATGGTATCATTTTTGAAATTTACTGATAGTGCAATCTCTTCGGTGTTCGCCGTTTCTCTGGTATAACTGAAAATATAGCAGAAAATGGTATTTTCAAAACATACATAGAAATAATTTCTAAAATCCCCAAATAAACAATTAAAAATAAAATATAAATTATTGTAGACTTGTGTCACAAAATTTTGCACTGCGAAATAAGATTTTTGCACTATTCGCTCCCGTTTAACGTATTTTTTGGTAAATTTTAAAAGTTTTCCAAAAATTCTAGAAAGATTTTAGAAAATCACAAATATTAAAAGAAATAACTTTTTTGAAGGAAGATAATTTTTTGGGTTGATTTCGTGTGTTCATGCTATTTAAAACTTATACCGTCAGTTACGATGAAAACTGTTTTCTGTTAAAAACTCAGCGTCAAACGAAAACTATCTATTTTAATAAAGAGAATGAATATGTATACTTAAACCATTTTCTAAGATGAAAATAAATCAATAAACACATATATCACATAACAGTCAATTAAAACAGAATAAAGACAGAAATGATACAGATGAAAATTATATAAGACTTAAATTGGTTTTTCGTTTGAACCTCCACACCAAACGAAACTTCTAATTTGTATACTAGATAAAACTATATTTGTCCCTTTAGTCTTGATCATTTCCTAGTCTCCGGGTATTTATCTGTTTTGCAATTAATGTGTTACACGATTCATCATAGAGGGACTAAAACGGTAATATTCTTTATGCTCTTCTCTAAAAATTCCAAACTTAGTTTCTAAAATTCTCATATAATATCAAGCCACTATTTCAATCCTCAAATTTTATCTAATCCAATTTTGAAATTTCCACATCGTTGTAAACTTATTCTGACAGTCAAAGACGTCCACAGAATACCATTTTGATTTTTATGTTAGTTCTAAACCATTACTCATCATCTGAAAATCTTAAGGATAATCCTAATCCTCCAAAATTAATACTGCATCTCATAGAGTGAAAATTTGGGATGTTACAGTGGGTGCTTGGGAATGGTAGATTGGTGCACTTTTGGGAGGACAAATGGCTTGGTTCGGGCCATGTGTTGAAGGATTTTTTGACCCAGGCTCTTCCATCCATGTTAGCCACTAAGCGTGTGGTTGATATGGTGTTGGCTGATGGAAGCTGGGACTTGGTTGAGTTTTCCGCGTATGTGCCCGCCTAGTTGGTGGCTAAGATTTTAGCTACCTATTCTCCCAATGACTCTTTGGGAGAGGATAGAATTGTGTGGGCTGGTACACCTGATGGCACCTTCTCTACACGTTCTGCTTATGAGGTTGCAACAGGGGTTCCTTTGAAGGGAGGCGATCGTGTTTCGCAGCTTATTTGGAAGGGGGAGTTCCACCACCGAATAAAATGCATCTTATGGAAGGTGGTGCTGGGAGGACTACCTACCAATGGGTTGCGGGCTGTGCATTTGATGCATGGTGATCATCTTTGTCCGTTGTGCCATCAGTTCACTGAGACCACGCTCCATATCCTTCAGGATTGTTCCAAGGTGTATCCTGTTTGAGATTACTTGGTCCCGCACCAGCATTATGATGACTTCTTTGCCATGGATAGAGGCGAGTAGATGGAGATGAATTTGTCTTCTTCGGCTTTGGTCATGGAAGTCTCTTGGCCTACAGTTTTTGGTGCATTCTTTCTACTATTTGGTTTCAACGTAACCAGGTAGTGTTCAAAAATTCTATCTTTGATGTTCCGGGGTTGCTAAAGTGGTTGTTTCATCATGCTTGGGAGGTTTGTGACACCCTGAGGCCGACGAGGGTGGGGAGTGATCGCCGGTGCAGAGAGGCACAGACAAAGAGCGGCTCCTGGCAGGCTTCTAGGCAAAGGGGTACATGAATGAACCGAAATCATACCCGAATGAGAGGTATTCCGAGCATATGCAGGTATGGCACTGTACAGTTGAGGAAAGCTTAATAGAATTGATTGGTACTACCTATACCAACAAGATGCATCTTCTTTTCGGTAGCCCATCACTTAAGAACTCCATAGTTAACGTGCTTGACTTGGAGCGATTTCGGGATGGGTGACCTCCTGGGAAGTTTCCTGGGAAGCATGTGAGTGAGGACAAAGCATGTTGAAAAGACCCGTGTTGGTGTGTGCGGACAGTCGTCAATCCAAAAAGCAGCCGAGATGTTACATTTGTGGTATCAAAGCTGGTCGATGTCTTTTGGGACTATAGGTTATAGGTCTACTGTGTCTAAGTTGTGTGAACTCTGATGAAGTTTGTTTAGGTTATAGGTTTACTAAGTTCAAGTTGTGTGATCTCTGACTAGCATTGTGTGACATTGCTTGTATTGTTTCCTTATGAAACAATGTGTGAAATTGATTGCTTTCTTGAATGGGTTTTGAATAGTGCAACTTGATTGGTTGACTTGCAGAAACCCATGGCTCGTCGAGGACGATCGATGCATCGTGTTGACGCTGAAGACCGTGATGACACGATGGAGCGGGCTATCGCGGCTATGACTAACATGGCGGCTCAAATGGCTCAACAGTCTGTTTGTGTGGAACAGAGGGATATAGAGAGACAGCAAAGGGATGCTACAGATAGAGTTAGGGCTGAGAGAGCTGCTGAAGCCAAGAGATTGGTTGACTTTTGACACCATAATCCGCCACAGTTTCATGGCGAGGCTGAACCGGAAAAAGCGGAGTTATGGATGGAAGAGCTGGAGAAAATCTTTGAGATCCTGTACTGCACAGCAGCTGAGAAGGTACAATACGCAGTTTACCTAATTTTGGGTGACGCGAAATATTGGTGGAAGAGAGTCTGACAACTATTGGAAGCTGGAAACCAAGCTGTGACGTGGGAACTTTTTAAGGAGAGATTCCTGGAGAAGTATTTTCCACAGAGTGCGAGGTCGGAGAAGGAATAAGAGTTTTTGCAACTGCAGCAACGAGACATGTCGGTAGGAGAGTACGCGGCAAAGTTTGAGTCACTTGCCAAGTACTTTCGATTTTTCCAAGTCCAACCGGATGAAGGATGGAAGTGCGAGAGGTTCGAAGCGGGGTTGAGGTATGAGGTCCGTCAATCTGTAGCTTCATTGGATATTCGTCAATTTCCACTTCCGGTGGAAAGTGTAGGAAATGTTGGAACCAAATTGTTTAAAGGCATTTTTAATGCATAACTTCCCTAAGAGGTTTGGATGATAACAATGATTATTAAAGGTTTTACGAACTCTGCTGACAAGCTCTTGTAGGTACAACAAAGATAAGTCCATCGTCTAGTGTGACTTTGGCAAACATATGTACAGTTCAAGAGTAGATCGTCCAATGGACTCTGATACTTGACCTCGGGTAAGTATTGGCCAATGGACTCTGAGAGCAATGCGTCCAATGATGCTTAGTGTCCAAAGATGCAGACTGATAAACGTCCAATAATCATCACGAAGTTATACGCTCTGAGAAGCAAAGTCATAAGTCCATATGGTAAGCAATGAGTATGCGTCCATATGAACTAAGATGCTTCACACCCAAATGGTAAGCAAATGTATGCGTCCATTTGGGAAGAGAACAAAAAGTCCAATCTGTTCTACATGCTGCGTCCAAAATGCAAAATCTATAACTTGCTATTTACTGCTCTTGCATTTAATATGAGACATATTTAATGAGGAAATGATTTGAAATAAATAGCTGTATACAATGCTTTTTCTGTGCAACATTGTCAACGTTTTTGAATGCACATTAAATGAAAAGCATAAAGCACTGTGGAAAGTATACTTAGAGAGAGAATGTACTCTGATCATTTCTATATCTCTCTGAAAGCACCTTTCTCTTTACACAGTGTATTCTCTTTGTCTCAATAGTATATTGCTATTAACCTGTGGTAATTGAGACTTTGAGTACAGGTTGCTTCTGACTTAGAAGAAAGAAAACGCAGACAAATACGCTAAATTAGAACTCCTTAGAGCAACGGGAAAATAGCTTTTAATGCTATTAGAGAACGATTACATTTATGAAGGCTGAAGCTGAGCTATTCGAGGAACAAGTCTGAAGCTTCATCAATGCCTATAAATACCGTGAACAAGAAGAAGAATACAAGAGAGCTGAACTACTGAAAGAAAAAATTGAAACGCTGTGCAAATATTGTCATACTCTGTAAATCTGAGAAAGTCTTGTATATTTTCTTTCTTCTTGTTAAAGAGAGTTTGCTTAACTCTCAAAGTGCTTTAGAGTCCATACTCTCACTTGTGTGAGTTGATAGCACTTTCATCAAACACACTCTTATGAGTTGTTTGTGTTGGAACCAAATTGGTTAAAAGTGTTTTTAATACAAAAACTCCCTATGTGTTTTTATGGTTTTGATGATAACAAAATGTATTAAGGTTTTTACAAAGGATAAACAAAATGTATTAAGCTTGTACAATGTGTAACAATGCTGCCTAACTAAGTTTATTGAAGGAAGATTGCAGTCTGCGTCCAATAAGCTAGCTCATCACAATGTTGGCACTGGAATGGACACAAAAGTTATGCGTCCAATGTTTTAGCAGAAGGAAGAGTTCTGCGTCCAATGTTTGAGCAGAAGGAAGTTCTGCGTCCAATGTTTTAGCAGAAGGAAAAATTCTGCGTCCAATGGTTGAGCAGAAGGAAGAGTTCTGCGTCCAATGTTTCAGCACAAAGGCAAGTAATGTTGTGCGTCCAATAATTCAGTACAAGGCACAAGGACAATTTCATACGTCCAATGATTCATGAGAAGGCATTGAAGACATAAGTCCAATGTTCAAGAAAAACCATACGTCCAATAATCAGAATGCTTATAAGTCCAATGTTCAAGAATGCTGATCGTCCAATGATAAGTACAAGGCAATACTGGTATAAGTCTAATGTTTTTATGAGAAGCAGAATTGCAGTAAGAGTCCAATGATTTTCAAAGGAACAGATTCAGTGAGCGTCCAATGCAGATGAAGGATAAAAGTCCAATGTTCAGCATGAGCAAGAGTGCAACTCTGCGTCCAATGAAACTGAACAAACAAAAGAACTGCTCTGCGTCCAATGAAATCAGAGTAACAAAGGTACTGCTCTGCGTCCAATAAATAAGAAGGACATCAATCAAGTGTCATATGACCAATGAAGCAGATTGACAAAGGTACATCAAACAACTGTTCTGCGTCCAATAAAGCAGAAGAACAAATGTACAACAATCAACTCTGCGTCCAATGGAACTATAAGGAAATGACAAAAGTCCAATAACCAGAATGAGGCAATACGTCCAATGTTGCTTTGCAACTAATCATCAGAATGGTAAGCATAAAGATGCGTCCAATGATTGAATGAATATCATATGTAATTGGTAAGTACCAGGTATGCGTCCAATGATTTCTACATGCTGCGTCCAATACGCAGAATCCATAAACTTGCTATTTATTGCTCATACATTTAATATGGAACATATTTATTGAGCAAATGATTTGAAATAAATAGCTGTATGCAATGCTTTCTGTACAACTTTGTCAACGTTTGTGAATGTACTTTTGAAAAGCATAAAGTACTGTGGAAAGTGTACTAAGAGAGAGAATGTACTTTTAACTACTCTGTATATCTCTGAACACATCTTTCTACTTTACACAGTGTATTCTCTCTGTCTCAATAAGATATTACTATTAACCACTGTACAATTGAGACTTTGAGTACAGGTTGCTTCTGATTTAGGAGAAAGAAACGCAGACATGCACAATGAAGTAGATCTCCTCAGAGTAACGGGAAAATAGCATTTAATGCTATTAGAGAACGGTAATATTTATGAAGGCTGAAGCTGAGCTATTCGAAGAACAAGTCTGAAGCTTCATCAAAGCCTATAAATACCGTGAACAAGAAGAAGAATACAAGACACTGAAGATACTGAACAACGAAAAAAAAAGAGCAAAAACGCTGTGCAATTTGTTATACTCTGTATAGAAAGTCTTGTATATTTTCTTTCTTCTTGTAAAAGAGAGTTTGCTTAACTCTCAAAGTGCTTTAGATTTCATATCCTCACTTGTGTGAGTTAGACAGCACTTGAATCAAAAACACTCTGCTGAGTCGTTTAGCCTGAAGAGGCTGTGTTCAAAGAATACTTGTGATTTAGCCTGAAGAGGCTGTGTTCAAACAATACTTGGGTTTTAGCCTGAAGAGGCTGTGTTCAAAGAATACTTGGGTTTTAGCCTGAAGAGGCTGTGTGCAAAGAATACTTGTATTCTATCAGGTTGATAGTGAAATCTCTCTAGTTTGAGGGGACTGGACGTAGCTCTTAGGAAAGGGTGAACCAGTATAAAAACTTGTGTTGTTTCTTCCTTCCCTTATCTCTTATTATATCTGTGCTTATTACTAACCAAGGGGATTGAATTGATTTGGTTAAACAAGTTTTTCATACACCTTTAATCGCACAAAGAAAACAAGTTTTTTTAACTAAGAGGGAAGCCTCAGCGTCCAATCTTTTGTGCGTCCAATATTTCACAATTCTGTGCGTCCAGTGTTTTAGCACTCTGTGCGTCCAGTGTTTTGGCACTCTGTGCGTCCAATATTTGAACTAAGCTGTGCGTCCAACGTTTTTAACAGCCAGCGTCCAACATTTGTGAAAAGTTTTAAAAGCTTAGAAACACAATTCAACCCCCCTTCTTGTGTTTCATCTTGTTACCTACAGTTGGCATTTGAGCTCGGTCTCTAGGGGTTGAACACTTAACAGTGCAGAGAAGCAAAGATCCATGGAGAACGAGGGACAAGCTGTGAACAGACCACCACTGTTCAATGGAAATGAACACGACTACTGGAAGCAGAGAATGATCACATTCTTTGATGCTCAAAATATGGACCTATGGGATGTCGTGGAAACTGGCTACACTGCTCCAGTAAATGAAGCAGGTCAACAAATACCAAGAGCTCAGTGGACAACAGATCAAAGGACCAGATTCCAGCTGAACTCGAAGGCAAGACACTATCTAATGTGTGCCATTACAAAGTCAGAATATGACAAGGTGCACAGCTGCACTACTGCCAAGGAGATGTGGGACACTTTAGCTTTGGCACATGAAGGTTCATCTCAAGTTCGTGAGTCCAAAATCAGCATGCTAGTTCATCAATATGAACTATTCAAAATGGAGGATCACGAGTCCATTGATCAAATGTTTGAAAGATTCCAAACAATCATTAACAACCTGAGGTCCTTGGGAAAAATCTACACAACCTAGGAGCATATCAGGAAAATCCTAAGGAGTCTGCCAAGACAATGGAGACCCAAGGTGACAGCCATACAAGAAGCAAGGGATCTTTCCACTCTTGCCATGGAGGATCTTCTAGGCTCACTGAAAGTACATGAGCTTGAACTTAATGAAGAAGGAATCGAAAAAAGGGCAAAGTCCATTGCTCTTAAAGCTCAAAAAGGGAGCACCTCAAAAGCCTTGAAGGCAAATGATTCTGATGAAGAATCATGCAGCTCAGAAGGAGAAGAAGGCTCAAATGATGATGAACTCTCCTTCATCTCCAGGAAAATAAAGTCTATGTGGAAAAAGAAGGGTGGCTTCAGAAGGAAGCAATTCAGCAGAAGATTTCCACATAAGGAAGCTGAGCAAAAGGAGGAAAGCCCAGTGGTGTGCTATGGATGCAGGAAACCAGGCCACTACAAGGCAGACTGTCCTGAGGCCGAGAAGACAAAGAAGAAAGTCTTCAAGAAGAAGAAAGGTCTCATGGCAACATGGGAAGACCTCGATGATTCCTCTGATGATGAGGATAAGGAAGAGGCAAATCTGTGTCTAATGGCAGGACTCTCCTCAGTTGAAAGTGAAGACGAAGAGGAGGTAATTTCTTACTCTGAATTAAGAAATAATTTTGATGATCTTCTTAGAGATTCATCTATCTTATCTGATGAGTACAGATTATTAAAGAAAAAGTTTTCTCAAAGAAACAAAGATTTCGAAAAACTTATTTTAGAAAACAATGTACTCAAATCGGATAATGAACATTTAAGACTTCAAGTAAGTCAATTGAAAGAAGAATCTCCAAAGAAGTCTGAGTCCAATACTTCCTGTGAAGTACAAGTACTTCAACAAGAAGTAGATGAACTCCCTGGACGTTTGTCCAAATTTGTCAGTAGCTCTGAAAAGCTTGATCAAATTTTAAAAATTCAGAGAAAACCTTCTGACAAAACTGGTTTGGGTTATGAAAAACCGAAACCAAAGTTTTCCAAGAGTCCATCAAAGTTTAATATATATTGTGGATACTGTGGAAAGGCTGGACATGTCACATCGACATGCTTCCACAATAAATGGAACAAGCCTGGACGCAGGCCAAGGACTAACATGAAAGGACCCAAGAAAATCTGGGTACCTAAGAACATGATCATTCCTGTTGCAGATTTGCTTAATGGGAGGAAAGCAACACCAGTCATGGTACCTGGACAGTGGGTGCTCACGACACATGACGGGAGAAAGGTCTATGTTCCAAGACCTCAAGCCTAGAACAAAGGGCTGGGTCACATTTGGAGGTGACCAGAAAGGTAGAATAGTTGGAATCGGTAAAATTGGTAAACATCCTTTTCCTACTATTGAAAATGTTTTATTGGTTGAAGGACTCAAACATAATCTACTTAGCATAAGTCAATTGTGTGACAGTGGATGTGATGTTTCCTTTGACAAGGATAAATGTATAGTCAGAAATTCTGATAAGTTCATTCTTTTTCAAGCAAAGAGGCAGGACAATGTTTATAAAATTGATTTCGAAAATCTGTCCAAACAGAATGTCTCATGCTTCATTTCTTTAAATAATGAACAATGGATATGGCACAAGAAGCTTGGTCATGCAAGCTTGAGAACCATCTCAAAGCTTAATAAGCATAGCCTCGTAAGAGGACTTCCAAATCTTGTGTACAAATCTGAGGTTCTCTGTGAAGCATGTCAGAAAGGGAAACAAGTGAAAAACTCTTTTGATTCTAAAAACATTGTTTCCACTTCTAGACCTTTAGAACTTTTACATATGGATTTGTTTGGACCAACACAAACTGCTTCTTTGAGTGGAAAGAAATATGGACTTGTTATAGTTGATGACTATACTAGATGGACATGGGTTAAATTCCTAGCACACAAGGATGAGTCTTTTAAAGTATTCACCATATTTTGTAAAAGAGTCCAAACTGAGAAAGGAGTTTGTATCAACTCCATTCGAAGTGATCATGGAGGTGAGTTTGAAAATGCAAACTTTCAGAGATTCTGTGAAGACCACAGCAAAATGGTGTAGTAGAGAGGAAAAATCGATCTTTACAAGAGATGGCCAGGACCATGCTCAATGATCACTCAACCTCTAAGAGGTTTTGGGCTGAAGCTGTAAACACAGCATGTTATTTGCAAAACCGAATTTATATAAGGCCTTTACTGAAAAAGACTCCTTATGAATTGTGGAAAGGAAGAAAACCCAACATTTCATATTTTCATCCTTTCGGATGTGAGTGTTTTAATCTTAACACCAAGGATCAACTTGGTAAATTTGACTCTAAAATTGATAATGGAATTTTTCTGGGTTATTCTGAAACTTCCAAGGCATATCGAGTTTACAACTCAAGAACCTTGACTGTTGAAGAGTCAATTCACGTTAAATTCAATGACAAAAAGCCTGACAATGATCTGTCAGAGCTAAGTGATTCTCTTGCAGATATGAGAATACAACCAGGAGGTGAAGAATCATCAAGCAAGATTGAAGAAGATGAACCAGACGCAGGAGACAGTCATGCGTCCAATACTGCAGGTGGTAAAAGCTGGCATTTTAAGACTTATCATCCTGAAGATCAAATTATTGGAAATGCAGATGATAAAGTCAGAACAAGGTCCACATTCAGAGAGCAAACTGATGTAGCATTCATCTCTGAATTGGAGCCAAAGAATATAGATGAAGCCCTATTGGATGAAGGATGGATTTTAGCAATGCAGGAGGAGCTGAATCAGTTCAAAAGAAATGATGTTTGGACTCTGGTAGCCCCACCTGAAGATAAGTCCATTATTGGAACCAAATGGGTATTCAGAAATAAGCTGGACGAAGAAGGTAATGTTGTGAGGAACAAAGCAAGGTTAGTTGCTCAAGGCTACTCACAACAGGAAGGTATTGATTTCACTGAAACCTTTGCTCCAGTAGCTAGAATTGAAGCCATTCGCATTTTACTTTCATTTGCTGCCCAACATGATATGAGGCTTTATCAAATGGATGTAAAAAGTGCATTTCTGAATGGTATAATAACCGAAGAAGTCTATGTTGAACAGCCACCTGGTTTTGAGGATCAATCTTTTCCAAATCATGTTTTTAAATTGAAAAAGGCTCTTTATGGCCTTAAGCAAGCTCCTCGAGCTTGGTATGAAAAACTGAGTTCATTTTTAATGGAAAATGGTTTTTCAAGAGGAAAAGTTGATAACACTCTTTTCAGAAAATTCATAGACTCACATTTCATCATAGTACAGATTTATGTAGATGATATTATTTTTGGTGCTACTGATGAATCTTTGTGTGGAGAATTCTCTGAATTAATGCAGAAAGAATTCGAAATGAGTATGATGGGAGAGTTGAAGTTCTTTCTTGGACTTCAAGTGAAACAGACTAAAGATGGGATATATGTGCATCAGTCCAAATACACGAAGGAGCTTCTGAAGAAGTTCAAAATGGATGATTGCAAATCCATGAATACCCCCATGCTTCCAACTTGCATAATGAGCCTGAATGACAAAGATAAAAAGGTAGATCAAAAGGTATATAGAGGTATGATAGGATCTCTTTTATATCTTACTGCATCTAGACCTGATATTATGTTCAGTGTATGCTTATGTGCAAGATTTCAATCAGATCCTAGAGATTCTCATTTGACTGCTGTCAAAAGAATTTTTAGATATCTGAAAGAGACTACTAATCTCGGTTTGTTGTTTAAGAAATCGGATGAGTACAGATTAGTAGGATTTTGTGATGCTGACTATGCTGGAGACAAGCTTGAAAGAAAAAGCACCAGTGGAGGATGTCATTTTATGGGATCTAATTTAGTATCATGGACAAGCAAGAGACAAAGCACAATTGCATTATCAACAGCCGAAGATGAATATGTTTCTGCAGCAAGTTGTTGTTCTCAGCTCTTATGGATTAAATATCAATTAGAGGACTACAACATTTTCGAGAGTAAGATTTCTGTTCTGTGTGATAATACTACTGCAATCAATTTATCTAAGAACCCAATCTTACACTCAAGAGCTAAGCATATAGAAATTAAACATCATTTTATTAGAGACTATGTGCAGAAGGGAACATTTGATATTCAGTTTGTTAGCACTGAAAATCAATGGGCAGATATATTTACAAAACCCCTATCTGTAGATAGATTCATTTTTATAAGGAAGCATTTGAATATGCACTTTATAAAAGACTGATGTTTAGCGTCCAATATGCTTAAGTTGAGTCTGAGTCCAATGTGACTAGAGTCCAACAGGACACAACAGTCTATTTGAGACTTAGAAATTTTTTTAAAGACTCAAAAGCTTTCACATCTTAGTCATCCCACGCTGAGTCCAATCTATTTTTCATAAAGATATATTTTACAGTTGGTATCTTACAAATGCTTTGCAGTAACTTTCAGTTTGATGATCATTCTTGTTTTTAAGAAAATGGGGAGATTGTTTCTAAAAAAGGTTTTTCAGTTTTAAAGAGGATTCTGTTTTTAAAAGCTCCAAGTCTTTTCAAAACTCTCTTTGGACTATGATGTTCTATAAACCTTTTTGCCTGATGACAAAAGGGGGAGAAAGAATGGGATTAAGTTTTTATATCTTGACTAAAAGGGGAAAGATTTTGACAAAAGGGGAGAAAGATTAAGTCTTATTGCATTAGTCTTATTACCATGTTGTTATTTTGATAAGCTATTTGTGGACTAATCTTTGTTTTATGAGTAAAAGAAACTTTCAGGTACTCTAAGTCTCAGGGGGAGAAGAGTAAGGAAAAACTGAGATGTTTATCTCAGGGGGAGTTTCTCTTTGAAATTTCTGTTTTTACTGACTATTTATCTGGTTTATGCTTTATTGTTTGTAAAACTTAATAATGTTTGTCATCATCAAAAAGGGGGAGATTGTTGGAACCAAATTGGTTAAAAGTGTTTTTAATACAAAAACTCCCTATGTGTTTTTATGGTTTTGATGATAACAAAATGTATTAAGGTTTTTACAAAGGATAAACAAAATGTATTAAGCTTGTACAATGTGTAACAATGCTGCCTAACTAAGTTTATTGAAGGAAGATTGCAGTCTGCGTCCAATAAGCTAGCTCATCACAATGTTGGCACTGGAATGGACACAAAAGTTCTGCGTCCAATGGTTTAGCAGAAGGAAGAGTTCTGCGTCCAATGTTTTAGCAGAAGGAAGAATTCTGCGTCCAATGGTTGAGCAGAAGGAAGAGTTCTGCGTCCAATGTTTCAGCACAAAGGCAAGTAATGTTGTGCGTCCAATAATTCAGTACAAGGCACAAGGACAATTTCATACGTCCAATGATTCATGAGAAGACATTGAAGACATAAGTCCAATGTTCAAGAAAAACCATACGTCCAATGATCAGAATGCTTATAAGTCCAATGTTCAAGAATGCTGATCGTCCAATGATAAGTACAAGGCAATACTGGTATAAGTCTAATGTTTTTATGAGAAGCAGAATTGCAGTAAGAGTCCAATGATTTTCAAAGGAACAGATTCAGTGAGCGTCCAATGCAGATAAAGGATAAAAGTCCAATGTTCAGCATGAGCAAGAGTGCAACTCTGCGTCCAATGAAACTGAACAAACAAAAGAACTGCTCTGCGTCCAATGAAATCAGAGTGACAAAGGTACTGCTCTGCGTCCAATAAATAAGAAGGACATCAATCAAGTGTCATACGACCAATGAAGCAGATTGACAAAGGTACATCAAACAACTGTTCTGCGTCCAATAAAGCAGAAGAACAAATGTACAACAATCAACTCTGCGTCCAATGGAACTATAAGGAAATGACAAAAGTCCAATAACCAGAATGAGGCAATACGTCCAATGTTGCTTTGCAACTAATCATCAGAATGGTAAGCATAAAGATGCGTCCAATGATTGAATGAATATCATATGTAATTGGTAAGTACCAGGTATGCGTCCAATGATTTCTACATGCTGCGTCCAATACGCAGAATCCATAAACTTGCTATTTATTGCTCATACATTTAATATGGAACATATTTATTGAGCAAATGATTTGAAATAAATAGCTGTATGCAATGCTTTCTGTACAACTTTGTCAACGTTTGTGAATGTACTTTTGAAAAGCATAAAGTACTGTGGAAAGTGTACTAAGAGAGAGAATGTACTTTTAACTACTCTGTATATCTCTGAACACATCTTTCTACTTTACACAGTGTATTCTCTCTGTCTCAATAAGATATTACTATTAACCACTGTACAATTGAGACTTTGAGTACAGGTTGCTTCTGATTTAGGAGAAAGAAACGCAGACATGCACAATGAAGTAGATCTCCTCAGAGTAACGGGAAAATAGCATTTAATGCTATTAGAGAACGGTAATATTTATGAAGGCTGAAGCTGAGCTATTCGAAGAACAAGTCTGAAGCTTCATCAAAGCCTATAAATACCGTGAACAAGAAGAAGAATACAAGACACTGAAGATACTGAACAACGAAAAAAAAAGAGCAAAAACGCTGTGCAATTTGTTATACTCTGTATAGAAAGTCTTGTATATTTTCTTTCTTCTTGTAAAAGAGAGTTTGCTTAACTCTCAAAGTGCTTTAGATTTCATATCCTCACTTGTGTGAGTTAGACAGCACTTGAATCAAAAACACTCTGCTGAGTCGTTTAGCCTGAAGAGGCTGTGTTCAAAGAATACTTGTGATTTAGCCTGAAGAGGCTGTGTTCAAACAATACTTGGGTTTTAGCCTGAAGAGGCTGTGTTCAAAGAATACTTGGGTTTTAGTCTGAAGAGGCTGTGTTCAAAGAATACTTGGGTTTTAGCCTGAAGAGGCTGTGTGCAAAGAATACTTGTATTCTATCAGGTTGATAGTGAAATCTCTCTAGTTTGAGTGGACTGGACGTAGCTCTTAGGAAAGGGTGAACCAGTATAAAAACTTGTGTTATTTCTTCCTTCCCTTATCTCTTATTATATCTGTGCTTATTACTAACCAAGGGGATTGAATTGATTTTGTTTAAACAAGTTTTTCGTACACCTTTAATCGCACAAAGAAAACAAGTTTTTTTAACTAAGAGGGAAGCCTCAGCGTCCAATCTTTTGTGCGTCCAATATTTCACAATTCTGTGCGTCTAGTGTTTTAGCACTCTGTGCGTCCAATATTTCAGAAAACACTGTGCGTCCAATATTTGAACTAAGCTGTGCGTCCAACGTTTTTAACAGCCAGCGTCCAACATTTGCGAAAAGTTTTAAAAGCTTAGAAACACAATTCAACCCCCCCTTCTTGTGTTTCATCTTGTTACCTACAGTTTGAGCCTGAAGAGGCTTGTTTAGTAAAGAATACTTGTTTGAGCTTCAAGAGGCTTATTCGGTAAAGAATACTTGGGATTGAGCTTGGAGAGGCTAGATGTGCAAAGAATACTTGTTGTAAGGCCTAAAGAGGTTGTTGAAGAATACTTGTAATTCTATCTGTCTGAGAGGTTGGATGTAGCTCTTAGGAAAGGGTGAACCAGGAT
Source organism: Glycyrrhiza uralensis (assembly GCA_030159175.1). Lineage (NCBI taxonomy): Eukaryota > Viridiplantae > Streptophyta > Magnoliopsida > Fabales > Fabaceae > Glycyrrhiza > Glycyrrhiza uralensis. The sequence continues at coordinate 29,129,147 of BRZY01000003.1, forward strand.
AAATATTTGTTAAATCTCTCTATCCCTTAACTCTTTTATTTTTCAGTTTATATACTGACTAAGGGGATTGAATTGAAATTGTTTTTCAACAAGTTATTCAAACGTTTTAATCGCACTAAAACTTGTTTTAATCTAAGTGGACGTTTCTGCATCCTACTTAACTGTGCGTCCAATAATCAAACACGTTATGCGTCCAACGTTTTTACCAGCGTCCAACATTTGCGAAAAACTTTTAAAAACTTAGAAACACAATTCAACCCCCCTTCTTGTGTTTCATCTGTTACCTACAGTTGGCATCAGAGCTCGGTCTCCAGGGGTTGAGCACCTAACAGTGCAGAGAATCAAAGATCTACGGAAAATGAAGGACAAGCTGTGAACAGACCACAATTGTTCAATGGTGATGAATATGACTATTGGAAGCAAAGAATGATCACATTCTTTGACGCACAAAATATCGACATGTGGGATGTAGTTGAAAATGGTTACACTGCTCCAGTAGGTGAAGCAGGGCGACCAGTGCCTAGAGCTCAGTGGACACAGGATCAGAGAACCAGATTTCAACTGAACTCAAAGGCAAGACACTATCTGATGTGTGCCATTACAAAGTCAGAATATGACAAGGTGCACAGCTGCACCACTGCCAAAGAGATATGGCAATCTAGCTTTGGCACATGAAGGATTAACTCAGGTCCGTGAGTCCAAAATCAACATGCTAGTTCATCAATATAAACTATTCAAAATGGAGGATCACAAGACTATTGATCAGATGTTTGGAAGATTCCAAGCAATCATTAACAACCTGAGATCTTTGGGAAAAATCTACACAATCCAGGATCATATCAGGAAAATCCTAAGGAGTGTGCCTAGACAATGGAGACCCAAGGTAACTGCCATACAAGAAGCAAGGGATCTTTCCACTCTTGCTATGGAAAACCTCCTAGGCTCACTCAAAGTGCATGAACTTGAGCTCAATGAAGAAGGAATAGAAAAAAGGGCAAAGTCCATTGCTCTTAAAGCTCAAAAAGGAAGCACTTCAAAAGCCTTAAAGGAAAATAACTCAAAAGAAGAGTCATGTAGCTAGAAGAAGAAGGTTCAGATGATGATGAACTTTCCTTCATCTCCAAGAAAATAAAGTCCATGTGGAAAAGAAAAGGTGGCTTCAGAAAGAAGCAGTTCAATAGAAGATTTCCACAGAAGGAAGTTGAGCAAAAGGAGAAAAGTCCAGTAGTGTGCTATGGCTGCAAGAAACCAGGCCACTACAAGGTAGATTGTCCTGAAGCTGAAAGGACAAAGAAAAAGTTCTTCAAGAAGAAGAAAGGTCTCATGGCAACATGGGAAGATCTTGATGATTCTTCTGATGATGAGGATGAGGAGGATAAGGAAGAAGCAAATCTTTGCCTGATGGCAAGCCTACCCTCAACTGACAGTGAGGATGAAGAAGAGGTACTTTCTTACCCAGAACTAAGAAGTAATTTTGATGATCTTCTTAGAGAATCATCCATTCTATCTGATAAGTACAGGCCTTTAAAGAAAAAGCTTGGCTTAAATATCTTTTACGTCCCTACAAAATGGCCTAGTTTCACTTTTAGTCCCTGCAAAAAATTTTGTTTGTTTTCAGCCCCGTAATTTCATTTCCGTTAGATTTTGATCCCTGCCGTCAATGACCGTTAGAAACCCGCTGACGTGGATGACGGCGTCCAGATGTCAGCTGCCACGTCAATTAATGAGCTGACTTGGCTGGACAGGTGGACGTACACGTGGACTATGTATTTTTATAATTTGTTAATGTTAATTATAAAATGATAAAATAATTATAATATCAAAAATCAAACCGTTAAACAAATAAATTGAAAATCCCGAAAGTAGAAAGGTTCTTCGATTTCTGGTGTGGTCCACATCTTTGCGGGTAAAAACGAAGTTAGGGTTTTTAACCCATTTACTTCTTCTTCTTCCTTCTTCATCGTGTGCATCGCTGCTACGAGGTTGAGGGAGGACGCACTGCAGTCGACGTTGGAGAATCGGACAGTTGGGGTTTTATTTGTTGTGTTCTTGTGCTTGTGTGTGGTGAAGGACGAGCGTTGATCTTCACGGGTAGAAGCAGCGAGTGGAAGAGGTAAAAGATTCTCTGCAACTTTATTCCATGTTTGTCAGAACAAAGAACCGCATGTGCATTTACTGTAACCGGTGGGAATATTTATTTGTGTGGGTGGGGACCAAGTTGAACTCATCTTAGACTTTGTTTATGAAATTTGTCTTTATTTGTCTTTATGTCTTTATACATCACACATTGAAAGAACCTGCTGTGTGTGTATTTCGCATATTATAATCATCTTTTAGTTGTAATCTGCATATTTAGACTTATTTAATTGTTAGTTGTGTGAGTGGGTTTGGGAAGTGGGGACCGCATGATGTTAGGATGCTCTTTTCTGACATATAATATTACTGTTTGTGCAGTAATGAGTCCGAATGCTGTTTTTTACGATGGGGGCGTTTTGTCAATGACCCCTCATTGATGTACAAAGACGGTTCTGTCCATGTGATGAGGGATTTGGATACTGACAGATGGAGCTATTTTGATTTGTTTCATATTGTAGCAAGTGAAATTGGGTATAGGGAGCCTGTTAGGTTATGGTGGAAGAGGGATCCCTCAATTGATGTGTTTAGGTGGATAGAAAATGATACTGATGCCATGGAGATTGCAAATCATTGTGTAAAATGCAAAGCTTTGGCACTTATATATGTTGAAACTGAGCTTCCAGAAGGTGGTTGGTTCGTGAACCATGATGAGGGTGGTGCCAATGGTGTAGGTGGTGGGAATGGTGGTCAGAATGGTGGTGAGACTAGTGGTGAGACTGGGGGTGAGAATGGTGATTCTGAAAGTGATAACAGCGAGGTTGATGTTACTGAAGTTCACTTTGAGGACAGTGAAGAGGAGAGGGCTATAGGTCTAGGAGATGGGTTTGATGATGGTCAATTGCACTTTGTAAACGTGAATGCCAATGAAGGTGAGTCATCGAAAAGGGCAAGGGCAAAAAGGTCTAATGTAACAAGTGAAACTACAACAGGTGGTGAAGGAAATGGCCAAGATGACATGGAATACAATTATTTGACTGATGAGTTGGATACTGAAGATGAAGATGAAGAATCTGACTCTAAAAAAAAAAAGAATTCTGTATTTTCCAAATTTAGGAAGGAGGAGTTGAATAAGCATTTTGAGTGGAAGTTGGGAATGGAGTTTAGATCTTTAAAACAATTTAAAAAGGCTATCTTGAAGCACTCAGTGTTGATAGGGAGAGAAATTAAATTTGCAAAAAATGACAAAGTAAGAGTGAGAGCTGTGTGTAGGTCTAATGACACGTGTGGGTTTGTAGCCCTTGTAAGTACGGGTTGAAGAGAGTCATACATATAGGATGAAGACTCTAGTTGGAAAACACACATGTGGCTGGGTGTTTTCCAATAAAAATGCAAAATCAAGATGGCTGGCCAAAGATGTAGCTAAAAGACTCATGTCAAGTGACCATGTGAAGGTCTCTGATATCATTACTGATGTTAGGATAAACTACTCAGCTGGTATTTCTTTCTCTCGGGCTTGGAGGGCTAGGAAAATAACAAAGGAGATGGTGGAAGGTGATGCAGCAAGGCAGTACACACTGCTGAGGAGCTACAGTCACGAGTTAAGAAGGGCTTGTGCAGGAAACACTTGCAAGATTCAGCTTGAAAGACCATGCCCTACCCTGCAGCCAAGATTTGGAAGTTTCTATTTTTGTTTGGATGGTTGTAAAAAGGGTTTCTTGGCTGGTTGTAGGCCTTTTATAAGGGTGGATGGGTGTCACCTGAAAACCAAGCATGGGGGTATACTGCTCATAGCTGTTGGGAGAGACCCAAATGATCAGTATTATCCTCTGGCATGTAGTGTTGTTGAGACAGAGACCAAGGATTCGTGGAGTTGGTTCCTTGACAACTTATTGGACGACATAGGAGCAGACAAGAGATGGGTATTTATATCAGATCAGCAAAAGGTATATTTCATATCACATTTGTTCATTTTTGTACTTAATTTGTGTACTTAATTTTGCTTATATGAACAAGTGTTATGTTTACTTTGTAGGGTTTGATTCCTGTATTTGAGGAAATGTTTGAAACTATGGAACATAGACTATGCTTAAGACACCTCTATGCTAACTTCAAAAAGAAGTTTGGTGGAGGAGTTTTGATAAGAGACCTAATGATGGCAGCTGCAAAGGCAACTTATTTTGCACTGTGGCAACAAAAGATGAATGAACTGAAGGATTTAAATGTCAAGGCATGGGAATGGCTGATGGGGATCCCTACAAAACAGTGGTGTAAGCATGTTTTTACTTTTTACCCGAAGTGTGATGTTTTAATGAACAATATATCTGAGGCATACAATAGTACTATTTTGTTAGCTAGGGATAAACCAATTCTGACCATGTGTGAATGGATAAGATCTTACATTATGAGTAGGATTGCTACATTGAGTGAAAAGAACATGAATTATCCTCACAAAATTATGCCTAAACCTAGGAAGAGGTTGGATAAAGAGGTTGAACATGGTGGAAACTGGTTTCCAACTTGGACAGGTGGTCGTAGGTTTGAGGTCACACACACACTGTTTGTTCAAAAATTTGTGGTGAATCTAGAGACCAAGAGTTGTTCTTGCAATTTCTGGGAGTTGGTGGGTATACCATGTAGACATGCCATTGCAGCAATGTCATTCAAAGGAAACAATCCAGAAGAATATGTCCATAATTACTACCATAGGGAGACTTATGAACTGTGCTATAGTCAATTTGTAAGTCCAATAAATGGACAGGAAATGTGGCTCATAGTGGAAGGTGAGGAAATCTTACCCCCCCCCCCCCCAATATAAGAGAGGACCCGGGAGGCCAAAAAAACTGAGAAGAAGGGAGGTAGATGAGGATCCGAACAACACTAAGTTGAAGAGGAAAAATACCTCATACAGATGCACACGGTGTGACAAGTTAGGCCACAATAGCTGGAGTTGTACAAGTGAGACAGAGAATCTTGCAGCTGCAGCTAGAAAGGTACATTAAATTATTTTGTTTTAGTCAATAATTTATTACAGCTGTTTGTAATGACCAAATCAAATGAAATGTGCAGAGAAAGCCTAAGAAGCAACCACAGGAGAATGCTGAAACAGTACCTGGAAACAATGGGACCCAAACTGGAGAATCAGAACCAGTTGCAGCAGCACAAGCTGGACCACTTGCAGAAGGACAAGCTGGAGCAGCTGCAGAAGCACAAGCTGGATCAGCTGCAGAAGCACAAGTTGGGACTAAACCAGTTGCACAAGGACAAGCTGGAGTTGAACCTGCTGCATCATCACAAGGTGGTGCTGAACCTGCTGCAGCATCAGAAGCGATTTCAGATTTGGGTGTATCACAAGATGGAGCTGATCCTGGTATCTCTGCAACCAAAAAGAAGGTATTCTTGAAACCTGCTGCATGACATGTCTTTTTAAGCAAATTGATTCATGACATGTTTCTAACTTGGGTCTGTTTTACACGGAAAGTCCAAAGCATCTGGAAGTTCCAAAGCACCTAAGCCCTCCAAAGCATGTGGAAATTCCAAAGCACCTAAACCCTCTAAAGCATCTGGACCTTCCAAAGCATCTGCACTTTCCAAATCACCTTCCAAAGCACCCGCACCTTCCAAAGCACCCGGGTCTTTTTTGGAGGTCAAATCCAAGGCATCTGCAGGAGGTAAAAAACAGGATGTGGCTGCAGAACCTACAAACAGATGCAGGTCCAGGCTGGTTGAAGTTTCTGCAGAACCTACAAAGGTATATTTCATATGGTTTAGAACATTCAAGTTTAATTTGTGTTAGCATTAAAGTATGTCCTTACCATTTCATCCGTTGTCCAGCTAAAGAGATTAAGGAAGACATATGCTGACAATCCAAAACACTGTGGAGGTAGTTCACATGGAGTGAATGGTAGCAACTTGAATGATGAATTTGGTATGGTCGTAGATGTAGGTGATTTGACTCAAGGAAGTAACAATATAGTGACATCAAAGGTATATTAATGCTGGATCTATGCTGAAACAGTTTGTTGTATAACTCATCAATTTTTATTAAAGTCATCTGATTAAAATGAATCATCATTCGCAGGTTGCACAAGAAGCCAACAAAATTGTTCAAATAGTTGAGGAAAATGAAAAGGCTTGTAGGTCCCAATTGGAAGAAATTGAGGCATCAGCTATGGAAGAATTGTGAACCAGTCAAGAAATATTAGATCTACTTAATTTCAAGCAAAGTTAGGCAGTCTTGGAGAAGTTTTTTGTAAAGCCAAAATATTATTTTGCACCACATGTGTTATATGTAATGGCTAGTTGTTTAGGATTTTTAGACTTCAATACTGTTGAGGATTATGTATGATGTTCAATGGAGTATCTCTTTTGTTTTGCTGCACTATGTTGATAAATGACTTGAAGATTAACAATGGTCATTTAGTAGATGTGTAATACAATCAAGTTTATCTATTTTAACTTTCCTGGAATGTCCAAATTTATTCCCTCTTTTAATATGATTTGCTGCAAGTTATGAAATGCATAACATAGTATGCATCATCAAGTTTTTTTCAGGCATTAAACAAAAACCTTTGCTTAATGCAAAATTGCTTATAAGTTGAGGCATTTTGAGGCATTAAACAGATTCATTAAGATCTCATAAGTAATCAAATAACCACCTTTGATTAATGAATAATTCCTTACAAATTGAGACATTTTGAGGCCATACATTAAGTACATCAGCAATTGGAGCAATCCACACCAAAATGCCATACAAAATGCCAACAAAATTCACATTACATTAACTTCCAACATCCCATTTACATCAAACAGAAACCAGTTTTTGGCGGCCTATTAAGAAAAATCCAAAACAACACTATTACAAGCAAAGCCCCTAAAATTGTTGACTTCTTCCTCTCAAAATTTAGTTTCTTCTGCAGCTTCCATATCTTCTTCAATTTTTTATCATCCACCATGGCACAACAGTGCAAGCATTGACAGACAGTGTCCTCATCAACCCAGTAAAAGTAATCGCATGGCCACTCACTCTGCAACAACAGAACACCTCATTCAACAACAAACAATGAAATAAACAGAAAATAAAACAAACAAAAAATACCTAACCTTCCAATTAGGACATCTTCAAAACTTGCGCCCTGGGTTTATGGTGGTACCAGACGTCAAACGCACAGGTTCATCCCCGCACTTACACAATCTGGGTCTGGGTCGTTTGCTTCCTTGGTTTCCTTGGCTTCGTGGGTTTCCTTGGGTTCCAAAGCTCGATGCTTCATTCGACGATGCCATTTTTTCAGGTGCACTACGATGGACGAAATGGAAGATAGATTCGAAGAAGAAGAAGAAGAAGAAGAAGAAATGGAGTGGAAGGGAGAAGAAATGGGTTAGGCGGCCGAATAATGGGAGGGAGAAGAAATTGGGATTTTAGTGATTTTAACCTAAAACGAAGAAGAAACACATAGTCCACGTGTACGTCCACCTGTCCAGCCAAGTCAGCTCATTAATTGACGTGGCAGCTGACATCTGGACGCCGTCATCCACGTCAGCGGGTTTCTAACGGTCATTGACGGCAAGGATCAAAATCTAACGGAAATGAAATTACATGGCTAAAAAAGAAACAAATTTTTTTGCAGGGACTAAAAGTGAAACTAGGCCATTTTGCAGGGACGTAAAAGATATTTAAGCCAAAAAGCTTTCTCTCATAACTAAAGATTTTGAAAAACTTACTTTAGAAAATAGAGTACTCCATTCAGAGAATGATGAGTTGAAACTTCAAGTAAGTCAACTTAAAGATGAATCTAAAAAAGATTCCGAGTCCAATACTTCATGTGAAGTACGAGTACTTCAACAAGAAGTAAATAAACTCACTGGACGATTGTTCAGATTTGTCAGTAGCTCTAAAAAACTTGATCAAATTTTAAAAATTCAGAGAAAACCTTCTGACAAAAGTGGTTTGGGTTATGTTCCTAAGAAACAAGAAAAACCAAAACCAAAGTTTTCTAAAAGTCCTTCCAAATTTAATCTATACTTTGGTCACTGTGGAAAGGCTGGACATGTCACCTCGACATGCGTCCATAACAAGAGGAACATACCTGGACGCAGACTAAGGACTAAAAAGAAAGGACCTAAGTCAATCTTGGTACCTAAAAGTATTATAATTCATGTTGCAAATATACTTGATGGGAGGAAGACAACTCCAATCATGGTACCTGGACAGTGGCTGCTCACGACACATGACAGGAGAAAGGTCTATGTTCCAAGACCTAAAACCTAGATCAAAGGGTTGGGTCACCTTTGGAGGAGACCGGAAAGGCAGAATAGTTGGGATAGGTAAAATTGGTAAGTATCATTTTCCCTCTATTGAAAATGTCTTATTGGTTGAAGGACTCAAACATAATCTGCTTAGCATAAGTCAATTATGTGATAGTGGATTTGATGTTTCCTTTAACAAGGATAAATGTATAGTCAGAAACTCTGATAAGTCCATACTTTTTCAAGCAAAGAGGCAGGACAATGTTTACAAAATTGATTTCGAAAGTCTGTCCAAACAAAATGTGTCATGCTTCATATCCTTAAAGGATGAACAATGGATATGGCACAAGAAACTTGATCATGCAAGCTTAAGAACCATTTCAAAGCTAAATAAGCATAACCTCGTGAGAGGACTACCAAATCTTGTGTACAAATCTGAAGTTCTGTGTGAAGCATGTCAGAAAGGGAAACAAGTGAAAAATTCTTTTAATTCCAAGAATATTGTTTCCACTTCTAGACCTTTAGAACTTTTACATATGGATTTGTTTGGACCTACTCAAACTGCTTCTTTGAATGGAAAGAAATATGGACTAGTTATAGTTGATGACTATACTAGATGGACATGGGTCAAATTCCATGCACACAAGGATGAGTCTTTCAAAGACTTTACTATATTCTGTAAGAGAGTCCAAAATGAGAAAGGAGTTTGTATCAACTCTATTAGAAGTGATCATGGGGGTGAGTTTGAAAATACAAACTTCCAGAGATTCTGTGAAGAGAATGGAATCCTTCAAAATTTATTTGCACCAAGAACACCTCAACAGAACAGTGTGGTTGAGAGAAAGAATTGATCTTTACAAGAGATAGCCAGGTCCATGCTCAATGATCACTCAACCTCTAAGAGGTTTAGGGCTGAAGCAGTCAACACTGCCTGTTATCTACAAAACAGAATATACGTGAGACCTATATTGAAAAGGACTCCATATGAATTGTGGAAAGGAAGAAAACCCAACATTTCATATTTTCATCCGTTTGGATGCGAATGTTTTATTCTTAATACTAAGGATCAACTTGGGAAATTTGATTCCAAGGTTGACAATGGAATTTTTCTGGGTTACTTTGAAACTTCCAAGGCTTACAGAGTCTCTATAACTCTAGAACCTTGACTGTTGAAGAGTCAATTCATATAAAATTCAATGACAAAAAGCCTGACAAAGAATTGTCAGAGCTAAGTTATTCTTTTACAGATATGAGAATACATAAAGAAGGTGAAGGAACATCACCTAAAAAAGAAGAAGATGGATCAGACGCAGAAACTGAGGATGCGTCCAATCCAGAAAGAAGAAGCAGCTGGCATTTCAAAACCTATCATCCTAAAGATCAAATCATTGGAAATGCAAATGATAGAGTTAGAACAAGGTCCACATTCAGAGAACAAACTGATGTTGCATTCATCTCTGAGTTGGAGCCAAAGAATGTTGATGAAGCCCTATTGGATGAAGGAAGATTTTAGCAATGCAGGAGGAGTTGAATCAATTCAAACGTAATGATGTTTGGACGCTGATAGCCCCACCTGAAGACAAGTCCAGTATTGGAACCAGGTGGGTATTCAGAAATAAACTAGACGAAGAAGGTAAAGTGGCGAGAAACAAAGCAAGGTTAGTTGCTCAAGGTTACTCACAACAGGAAGGTATTGACTTTACTGAAACCAGCCATTCGCATCTTACTTTCATTTGCTGCCCAACATGATATGAGGCTGAATCAAGTGGATGTAAAGAGTGCTTTTCTGAATGGTATAATAACAGAGGAAGTCAATGTTGAACAACCTCCTGGTTTTGAGGATCAAACTTTTCCTAATTATGTTTTTAAACTGAAAATGGTTCTTTACGGCCTCAAGCAAAGTCCTCGAACTTGGTATGAAAAACTAAGTTCATTTTTAATGGAAAATGTTTTTTCAAGAGGAAAAGTTGATACAACCCTTTTCAGAAAATCCATATACACACATTTCATCACAGTACAAATTTATGTGGACGATATTATTTTTGGTGCTACTGATGAATCTCTATGTGGAGAATTTTCTGAGTTAATGCAGAAAGAGTTTGAAATGAGTATGATGAGAGAATTGAAATTCTTCCTTGGACTTCAAGTAAATCAGACTCAAGATGGGATTTATGTGCATCAGTCCAAGTATACAAAGGAGCTTCTGAAGAAGTTCAATATGGACGATTGTAAGCCCTTGAACACTCCTATGCATCCAACTTGCATAATGAACCTGAGTGATAAATATAAAAAGGTAGATCAAAAGGTATATAGAGGTATGATTGGGTCTCTCCTGTATCTTACTGCATCTAGACCTGATATCACGTTCAGTGTTGTTTATGTGCAAGATTCCAATCAGATCCTAGAGATTCTCACTTGAATGCCGTCAAGAGAATCTTTAGATATCTGAAGGAGACTACTAATCTTGGTTTGCTGTTTAAGAAATCAGATGAATACAGATTAGTAGGATTCTGTGATGTTGATTATGCTAGAGACAGGCTTGAAAGAAAAAGCACCAGCGGAGGATGCCATTTCATTGGATCCAATCTAGTATCATGGACGAGCAAGAGACAAAACACTATTGCATTATCCACAGCTGAAGCTGCATATGTCTTTGCTGCAAGTTGTTGTTCTCAACTCCTATGGATCAAACATCAATTGGAGGACTACAACATCTTCGAGAGTAAGATTTCTGTTCTCTATGATAATACTGCTGCAATCAATTTGTCTAAGAACCCAATCTTACACTCAAGAGCTAAGCATATAGAAATTAAACATCATTTTATTAGAGACTATGTGCAGAAGAGAGTATTTGATATTCAGTTTGTTAGCACTGAAAATCAATGGGCAGATATATTTACAAAACCCCTATCTGTCGATAGATTCACTTTTATAAGGAAGTATTTAAATATGCACTTTATAAAAGAGTGATGTTTAGCGTCCAATATACTGAAGCTAAGTATGAGTCCAAAATGACTAGCGTCCAATAAGGACACGTCAGTCTCTTTGATACTTAGTATTTTTATTAAGACTTAAAGGTTTTTAACTCTTAGTCTTCCCGCGCTGAGTCTAAGTTATTTTTATAATAATATATTTTTATCACAAACTGTCCACCTGCTATGAAGTCGTTTTCCTGTTTGATGATTATGCCAGTTCTCAAGAAAAAGTTATTGCTTTCTCTCTCCAAAACTTCCTTCTTACACACGTTTTTACCTCATTCTCTTCCACTCTCCATCTTCGTGAAAACTCTCTCTGCGTTTGCTCTCATTTTTTTTTTGAAAAATCCTTTCAAAACCCTTCTCTTTTGAAAAATCAAACCTTTACTTTCAAAAATGGAGAACATTTAGAACATGGAAGTTCATGTGGAATTCTGGGCCGATCTCGCAACGATAGCTAGTCTGGGTGTGGACATTGCTCTTGCAATCATTGCTGCTGGTTGGGAGAACATTTTTGGAAAGGAGGTAAATGTGTATCCTGGGTTGATTTGTCAGGTTTGGAAGACTATGAAGTCAAGGATGATCTAATCAAAGGAACTGTCCTAGGCAAGAAAGTCAGTGTGTCCATAGAGAGCATCTCGGCGGCTGCTGGATGTGATTCTGTTGGAGCGTGTTTTTACAAAAACTGGAGGATTAAAGATGGTGGAATAAAAAGTATGAAGAGAATCCTGGTAAAGGAAGGAGAAGTAGTAGGAAAAATAATACCTTCAGCAAAAATGACTGCCAAGCCAGAATACTTCATCAAGTACTCAACAAAATGGTGTTTCACAAGGTTGGCTCAAAGGACTCTGTATCATCACTATACTTAGAATTAAGTGGAAATTACCTAATCTAGTGTTGACTTGGATCCTAATTAATTTATTTGATTTCATTGAAAAAACTTTTTCATTAAAGCGTTTAAGTCCTCTTCCCACACTTAGTCAAACACTTTCAATTCAATCTCAATCACAATGAATCAAAGTATATGAAATATCCAAAAATCAACATACATCAATTAGGCAAAAACACCACTCAAGCCATAAATCATACATACACTCAAGATAACCATACATATCATTTTAAAATACATCAAGCATGCATTTAGGCATTCCAATCACTTCAAACCATAGATATGATTTTACAAGAACACATAGGCTTTCAAAAATTATCATTCATCAACCAAAATCATGCTTTAAACTCATATACATAAATATATAAAAATATATATATATTACTAAGAGAATGAAACTCATTCAACACCCAATAAGAAAAACTCAAGTCTTTGAGTTCATTATCAAGAACAAATCACATAGTTACACACATACACAACCTACCCAACTTATTGAGAAAATTCCCTTACCTCTTGAAGCTAAAGAAAAAGGGCTACACCAAAATCTCCTGCACACCAACACCAACACCAACACCAACACCAAGTGGTCTCCCAAGAGTCTTGATGTTCCAACACTTTAAAAAGATAACCTTATACAAAAAATACAAGAAAAACCACCATAAAAATGCAAGTTTTAGGAAAACATCCAAACCCTAAAGAGTAGAAATTTGGAGTAGAAAAACACTTACTCAACTTTGAAGCAAATGGATCCAAGGTAGTTTTCAAGCTTGTAGGTTCCAAGGGAATGAACCTAAATCAAGAAAAAGCTTACTTTTAGTAAAATGAAGAACACAACTTCATGAAAAAATGAAAGTGATGGAAATGGAAAAATGAAAAGAGATTATGGTTTAGAATTATGATCTAGACCTTTTTTGTGAAGCTTGAATAGCCAAAAACTCAATAAAACTTAGACTTTTGGTGTGTAGGAAAACTTTGAGGTGGAGAGAAAAATGGAATTTTGCAAGATTAGAGAAGATGAAGTGAGGAAGAAATGAAATCTCTCTCCTCCCATGCCCTAATGAAAGTCGGCTAGACCAAGGAGAGATGGGGAGGGATGGGCTTGATTGGGTTTGGTCACCTACTCCCTCTCTTTGATTGAAAAAAATTCAAAAATTAACCCCTTTGACCCATTTGACTTTTGAGATATTTTGAGAGTGAAAATTAGGGCATCAAACTTGGCCAAAGGGCTGACCAAAATGGTGGGATTAAGTCCCATCAAGTTAGGGTTTAATTGGTGGTTCAAAGTAGGAAAAATGCTTATTTTAATAACCCCATTTTAGATAAATATTTTCTAAAATGGTGAACAACATGAAAAATCACTTTTATGACTCAAATATGATAGAAAAAATTTTAGAATCTCAAAAATAATTTTTTTTGGACCATTGTTCATGTCCCGGTTGTGCCCGGTTTACCCGTAAAGCTCCAAACGCGGGTAAAATAAAGATTTTTGAAAAATTTTCAGAAAAATTTCTAAAAATAAAAAATATTATAAAAAGCACTTTTGGTTCATTAAAATATTATTTTGGAGTAAAAATAGTCTCCAGAAAAATACTAAACCGTTCCCCGCATCATACGAGAATGCAGTTCCCACAAAAACTCAATTTTGTGAACCCTACTATTCCCGACTCTTCTAGAATAAATCTAAGATATTACTATCACTATCCTCACCTCAAGATCCCAAAAATCAATAATTAAATAATTTTAATTAAATTAAAGCATATTAAAAGTCAATAGAAACTATTTAAAAATGAGGGTGTTACAGTTCCTAGACCTAGGGATCAACAAGTGATAAGATGCAAGTGGGTCTTTAGGAGCAAGTTAGACGAGAGTAGGGTAATAATAAGGAATAAGGCTAGGCTAGTTGTAAAAGGGTATAATCAAGAGGAAGGAATAGATTATGATGAGACCTTTGCACCGGCTACTAGGCTAGAAGCAATTAGGTTATTACTCGCTTTTGCTAGCATAATGGACTTTAAGCTCTACCAAATGGATGTGTAAAGTGCCTTTTTGAATAGCTATATTCAAGAAGAGGTTTTTGCAGATCAACCCCCCGGTTTTGAAAATCTAGAGTTCCCTAACCATGTCTATAAGCTTAAAAAGACCCTCTATGGGCTTAAGCAAACTCCTAGAGTTTGGTATGATAGGCTAAGTAAGTTTCTAATTGAAAAGGGATACAAGAGAGGAGTAGTTGATACAATCTTTTTTATTAGAAATAAGGGAAATCATATTTTGTTAGTTCAAATTCATGTGGATGACATAATATTTGGATCAATAAATGAAAGCTTATGTGAAGAGTTTTCAAATCTCATGCAAAATGAATTTGAAATGTCTCTTATGGGGGAGTTGACATATTTCTTAGGCTTGGAAATCAAACAAACGGCCAATGGAATCTTCATTAGTCAAGCCAAGTATTGTAGGGAGTTGCTTAAGAGATTTGAAATGGATAATGTTAAAGTAATAGGCACTCCTATGGGCACCGGTAGTTCATTAGACAAGGATGAAAATTGTAAACCCTTTGAGCCTTCTAAATATAGAGGAGTAATAGGTTCATTGTTGTACTTGACGGCTAGTAAGCCCGATATCATGTTTAGTGTTTGCATGTGTGCTAGATATCAAGCTAGTCCTAAAGAGTCTCACTACACCGCTGTAAAACGCATTTTAAGATACCTATTTGGGACTACAAATATGGGACTATGGTACCCCAGGGGTGGTACGTGTAGTTTAGTAGGTTATTCTGATTCGGATTTTGCCGATTGCAAAATTGATAGGAAAAGCACTAGTGGGACTTGTCATATTTTTGGCAATTTCCCTATATCTTGGAATAGCAAGAAACAAGTGAGTGTGGCTTTGTCCACGGCCGAGGCCGAATATATAGCTATCGGTAGTTGGTGTGCCCAAATACTTTGGATGAAACAACAATTACTAGACTATGGATTGAATTTGTCCAAAATTCAAATCAAGTGTGATAACACTAGTGCTATTAACCTAACTAAAAACCTCATTCAACACTCTAGGACTAAGCACATTGATATTAGACATCATGTTAAAAAGGGAGATTGCATTGTTGAGTTTGTTGATACCACTAGGCAATTTGCGGACATATTCGCAAAGCCCTTACCTAAGGAAACATTCTTCCACATTAGAAGTGAACTAGGTATCTTGGATTCCAATTGCATTGATTGAAATTGTGCTTAAGTTTGTGTGCTGCTACTGTGTTTTACATATTTTGCAAAACTTGAGTGCATGGTACCTTAAGAGGTCATGAGATAGCCCAATTCAATTTTAAAAAGTGAATTTCAACAACTCACTAAGTCAAATTGTGATTCTCCTTGTTGTGGATGTTTTGCTTGTTTGAAACATGTCTAATCTTTGTATTGAAACTTGTTTGAAGTAATTAAATAGCTAAACTACATGAAAATCAACAAGTGATGACTCAACCATAGCAAAATAGGCATATTAGAACATGTTTTTGCATAAATTAAGTAAAATCTGAGTTTTATGGTCCAGTGAATTCGAGTCCCACAGGCTTGGAATCGATTCACTGCAAGTTAATCTGTGTTCTGAGACAATTTAAGTCTCTGTGAATCGATTCCCATGTGCTGTGAATTCGATTCACAGAAGCACAAAAGCGTGTTCCACTTTAAAAATCACCCAGTGAATTCGATTCACTCCTCAGTGAATTCGAGTCACACGAGTTCAGTAGTGAAAGGACACGATTTAGGCACTTAAAAACACGACACACACACCCAATACCCCAAATGTCACTATTCATCTTCTTCTCCAACCAAAAACCTCTCAAAGCCCTAAAACCCCAAACCTCCATAACTCCACCTCTCACTCAATCTCCACTCCCCTTCACTTACACACACCAAACCGCGACCCAAGAGAAAGAAAACACCACCATTTCGTGTCTTCTCTCTCCCATTTGCGCGGTGGTGACTCCATTGAAGGAGACCACGAAGAGCTTGTTGGAACCAAATTGGTTAAAAGTGTTTTTAATACAAAAACTCCCTAAGTGTTTTTATGGTTTTGATGATAACAAAATGTATTAAGGTTTTTACAAAAGATGTATTAAGCTTGTACAACGTATAACAATGCTGCCTAACTAAGCTCATTGCAGTCTGCGTCCAATCAGTTCTTCATGACATTGGCTGGCATTCAAAGTGAGCCTTGCGTCCAATGTTGGCACTGAAATGGACACAAGAGTTCTGCGTCCAATGTTGGCACTGAAATGGACACAAGAGTTCTGCGTCCAATGTTTGAGCAGAAGGAAGAATTCTGCGTCCAATGTTTGAGCAGAAGGAAGAATTCTGCGTCCCATGTCTGAAGCAGAAGGAAGAATTCTGCGTCCAATGTTTGAAGCAGAAGGAAGAGTTCTGCGTCCAATGTTTGAGCAAAGGCAAGTAGTGTTGTGCGTCCAATAATTCAGTACAAGGCAATACTGGTATAAGTCCAATGTTTCTATGAGAAGCAGAATTGCAGTAAAAGTCAAATGATTTTCAAAGGAACAGATTCAGTGAGTATGCGTCCAATGAAGGACAAAAGTCCAATGTTCAGTTTAAGGCATTGAAGTTCAACGTCCAATGAAACTGAACAAACAAAAGAACTGTTCTGCGTCCAATAAAATCAGTGACAAAGGTACTGTTCTGCATCCAATAAATAAGAAGGACAACAATATTGCTTTGCGTCCAATGGAACACAATGAAGCAGATTGACAAAGGTACATCAAACAATTGTTCTGCGTCCAATGAAGCAGAAGAACAAATGTACAACAATCAACTTTGCGTCCAATGGAACTATAGGGAAATGGCAAAAGTCCAATACTGCCTTGCATTCAAATGGAATAGATCGGTAAGCATCAGGCATGCGTCCAATGTTTGCATGAGTTCTGTGCAAATTGGTAAGTGCAAAGGTATGCGTCCAATAGATTCTATATGCTGCGTCCAAAACGCAGAGTCCATTACATGCTATTTACTGCTCATGCATTTAATATGAAACATATTTACTGAGCAAATGATTTGAAATAAATAGCTGTACACAATGCTTTTCTGTACATCTTTGTCAACGTGTGTGAATGTACTTCTGAAAAAGCATAAAGTACTGTGGAAAGTGTACTAAGAGAGAGAATGTACTTTTAACTACTCTATATATCTCTGAACACACCTTTCTGCTTTACACAGTGTATTCTCTCTGTCTCAATAAGATATTATTATTAACCACTGTACAATTGAGACTTTGAGTACAGGTTGCTTCTGTTTTGGGAGAAAGAAACGCAGACATGCACAATGAAGTAGATCTCCTCAGAGCAACGGGAAAATAGCATTAAATGCTATTAGAGAATGGTAATATTTATGAAGGCTGAAGCTGAGCTATTCGAAGAACAAGTCTGAAGCTTCATCAAAGCCTATAAATACCGAGAAGCAAGAAGAAGAATACAAGTTACTGAACAACGAAAAAGAAAGAGCAAAAACGCTGTGCAAACAATCTTTTATACTCTGTATTGAAAGTCTTGTATATTTTCTTTCTTCTTGTAAAAGAGAGTTTGCTTAACTCTCAAAGTGCTTTAGATTTCATATCCTCACTTGTGTGAGTTAGACAGCACTTGAATCAAAACTCTGCTGAGTTGTTTAGCCTGAAGAGGCTGTGTTCAAAGAATACTTGGGGTTTAGCCTGAAGAGGCTGCGTCCAAAGAATACTTGGGTTTTAGCCTGAAGAGACTGTGTTCAAAGAATACTTGGGATTTAGCCTGGAGAGGCTGTGTGCAAAGAATACTTGGTTTTTAGCCTGAAGAGGCTGTGTGCAAAGAATACTTGTATTCTATCAGGTTGATAGTGAAATCTCTCTAGTTTGAGGGGACTGGACATAGCTCTTAGGAAAGGGTGAACCAGTATAAAAACTTGTGTTATTTCTTCTTTCCCTTAACTCCTTTTATATCTGTGTTTATTACTAACAAAGGGGATTGAAATTGAGTTTATTCAAACAAGTTTTTCAAACTAAAAGGGAAGCATTCTGTGCGTCCAATCTTTAGAAAACCTGTGCGTCCAGTTTTTATAAAGACTCTGTGCGTCCAGTGTTTTAGCACTCTGTGCGTCCAATATTTCAGAAAACGCTGTGCGTCCAATATTTGAACTAAGCTGTGCGTCCAATGTTTTTAACAGCCAGTGTCCATCTTTTGCGAAAAGTTTTAAAAGCTTAGAAACACAATTCAACCCCCCCTTCTTGTGTTTCATCTTGTTACCTACAGTTGGCATCAGAGCTCGGTCTCTAGGGGTTGAGCACTTAACAGTGCAGAGAAGCAAGATCCATGGAGAACGAGGGACAAGCTGTGAACAGACCACCACTGTTCAATGGAAATGAATACGACTATTGGAAGCAGAGAATGATCACATTCTTTGATGCTCAAAATATGGACCTATGGGATGTCGTGGAAACTGGCTACACTGCTCCAGTAAATGAAGCAGGTCAACAAATACCAAGAGCTCAGTGGACAGCAGATCAAAGGACCAGATTCCAGCTGAACTCGAAGGCAAGGCACTATCTGATGTGTGCCATTACAAAGTCAGAATATGACAAGGTGCACAGCTGCACTACTGCCAAGGAGATGTGGGACACTCTAGCTTTGGCACATGAAGGTTCATCTCAGGTTCGTGAGTCCAAAATCAGCATGCTAGTTCATCAATATGAACTATTCAAAATGGAGGATCACGAGTCCATTGATCAAATGTTTGGAAGATTCCAAACAATCATCAACAACCTGAGGTCCTTGGGAAAAATCTACACAACCCAAGAGCATATCAGGAAAATCCTAAGGAGTCTGCCAAGACAATGGAGACCCAAGGTGACAGCCATACAAGAAGCAAGGGATCTTTCCACTCTTGCCATGGAGGATCTTCTAGGCTCACTGAAAGTACATGAGCTCGAGCTTAATGAAGAGGGAACAGAAAAAAGGGCAAAGCCCATTGCTCTTAAAGCTCAAAAAGGGAGCACCTCAAAAGTCTTGAAGGCAAATGATTCTGATGAAGAATCATGCAGCTCAGAAGGAGAAGAAGGCTCAGATGATGATGAACTCTCCTTCATCTCCAGGAAAATAAAATCAATGTGGAAAAAGAAGGGTGGCTTCAGGAGGAAGCAATTCAGCAAAAGATTTCCACAGAAGGAAGCTGAGCAAAAGGAGGAAAGTCCAGTGGTGTGCTATGGATGCAGGAAACCAGGCCACTACAAGGCAGACTGTCCTGAGGCCGAAAGGACAAAGAAGAAGTTCTTCAAAAAGAAAAAAGGTCTCATGGCAACATGGGAGGACCTTGATGATTCCTCTGATGATGAGGATAAGGAAGAGGCAAATCTGTGTCTAATGGCAGGATTCTCCTCAGTTGAAAGTGAAGACGAAGAGGAGGTAATTTCTTACTCTGAATTAAGAGATAATTTTGATGAGCTTCTTAGAGATTCGTCCATTCTATCTGATGAGTACAAGTCTTTAAAGAAAAAGTTTTCTCTTATAACAAAAGATTTTGAAAAGCTTTCCTCAGAAAACAAAGTACTCAAATCGGATAATGAACATTTAAGACTTCAAGTAAGTCAATTGAAAGAAGAATCTCCAAAGAAGTCTGAGTCCAATACTTCCTGTGAAGTACAAGTACTTCAACAAGAAGTAGATGAACTCACTGGACGTTTGTCCAAGTTTGTCAGTAGCTCTGAAAAGCTTGATCAAATTTTAAAAATTCAGAGAAAACCTTCTGACAAAACTGGTTTGGGTTATGAAAAACCGAAACCAAAGTTTTCCAAGAGTCCACCAAAGTTTAATATATATTGTGGATACTGTGGAAAGGCTGGACATGTCACATCGACATGCTTCCATAATAAATGGAATAAGCCTGGACGCAGGCCAAGGACTAACATGAAAGGACCCAAGAAAATCTGGGTACCTAAGAACATGATCATTCCTGTTGCAGATTTGCTTAATGGGAGGAAAACAACACCAGTCATGGTACCTGGACAGTGGGTGCTCACGACACATGACAGGAGAAAGGTCTATGTTCCAAGACCTAAAGCCTAGATCAAAGGGCTGGGTCACGTTTGGAGGTGACCAGAAAGGCAGAATAGTTGGAATAGGTAAAATTGGTAAACATCCTTTTCCTACTGTTGAAAATGTTTTATTGGTTAAAGGACTCAAACATAATCTACTTAGCATAAGTCAATTGTGTGACAGTGGATGTGATGTTTCCTTTGACAAGGATAAATGTATAGTCAAAAATTCTGATAAGTCCATTCTTTTTCAAGCAAAGAGGCAGGACAATGTTTATAAAATTGATTTCGAAAATCTGTCCAAACAGAATGTCTCATGCTTCATTTCTTTAAATGATGAACAATGGATATGGCACAAGAAGCTTGGTCATGCAAGCTTGAGAACCATCTCAAAGCTTAATAAGCATAGCCTCGTAAGAGGACTTCCAAATCTTGTGTACAAATCTGAGGTTCTCTGTGAAGCATGTCAGAAAGGGAAACAAGTGAAAAACTCTTTTAATTCTAAAAACATTGTTTCCACTTCTAGACCTTTAGAACTTTTACATATGGATTTGTTTGGACCAACACAAACTGCTTCTTTGAGTGGAAAGAAATATGGACTTGTTATAGTTGATGACTATACTAGATGGACATGGGTTAAATTCCTAGCACACAAGGATGAGTCTTTTAAGGTATTCACCATTTTTTGTAAAAGAGTCCAAACTGAGAAAGGAGTTTGTATCAACTCCATTCGAAGTGATCATGGAGGTGAGTTTGAAAATGCAAACTTTCAGAGATTCTGTGAAGAGAATGGAATCCTTCACAATTTCTCTGCACCTAGAACACCACAGCAAAATGGTGTAGTAGAGAGGAAAAATCGATCTTTACAAGAGATGGCCAGGACCATGCTCAATGATCACTCAACCTCTAAGAGGTTTTGGGCTGAAGCTGTAAACACAGCATGTTATTTGCAAAACCGAATTTTTATAAGGCCTATACTGAAAAAGACTCCTTATGAATTGTGGAAAGGAAGAAAACCCAACATTTCATATTTTCATCCTTTCGGATGTGAGTGTTTTATTCTTAACACCAAGGATCAACTTGGTAAATTTGACTCTAAGATTGATAATGGAATTTTTCTGGGTTATTCTGAAACTTCCAAGGCATATCGAGTTTACAACTCAAGAACCTTGACTGTTGAAGAGTCAATTCACGTTAAATTCAATGACAAAAAGCCTGACAATGATCTGTCAGAGCTAAGTGATTCTCTTGCAGATATGAGAATACAACCTGGAGGTGAAGAATCATCAAGCAAGATTGAAGAAGATGGACCAGACGCAGGAAACAGTCATGCGTCCAATACTGCAGGTGGTAAAAGCTGGCATTTTAAGACTTATCATCCTGAAGATCAAATTATTGGAAATGCAGATGATAAAGTCAGAACAAGGTCCACATTCAGAGAGCAAACTGATGTAGCATTCATCTCTGAATTGGAGCCAAAGAATATAGATGAAGCCCTATTGGATGAAGGATGGATTTTAGCAATGCAGGAGGAGCTGAATCAGTTCAAAAGAAATGATGTTTGGACTCTGGTAGCCCCACCTGAAGATAAGTCCATCATTGGAACCAAATGGGTATTCAGAAACAAACTGGACGAAGAAGGTAAAGTTGTGAGAAACAAAGCAAGGTTAGTTGCTCAAGGCTACTCACAACAGGAAGGTATTGATTTTACTGAAACCTTTGCTCCAGTAGCTAGAATAGAAGCCATTCGCATTTTACTTTCATTTGCTGCCCAACATGATATGAGGCTTTATCAAATGGATGTAAAGAGTGCTTTTCTGAATGGTATAATAACAGAAGAAGTCTATGTTGAACAGCCCCCTGGCTTTGAGGATCAATCTTTTCCAAATCATGTCTTTAAATTGAAAAAGGCTCTTTATGGCCTTAAGCAAGCTCCTCGAGCTTGGTATGAAAAACTGAGTTCATTTTTAATGGAAAATAGTTTTTCAAGAGGAAAAGTTGATAACACTCTTTTCAGAAAATCCATAGACTCACATTTCATCATAGTACAGATTTATGTAGATGACATTATTTTTGGTGCTACTGATGAATCTTTGTGAAGAGAATTCTCTGAGTTAATGCAGAAAGAATTCGAAATGAGCATGATGGGAGAGTTGAAGTTCTTTCTTGGACTTCAAGTGAAACAAACTCAAGATGGGATATATGTGCATCAGACCAAATATACAAAGGAACTTCTGAAGAAGTTCAAGATGGATGATTGCAAACCCATGAATACCCCCATGCATCCAACTTGCATAATGAGCCTGAATGACAAAGATAAAAAGGTAGATCAAAAGGTATATAGAGGTATGATTGGATCTCTTTTATATCTTACTGCATCTAGACCTGATATTATGTTCAGTGTATGCTTATGTGCAAGATTTCAATCAGATCCTAGAGATTCTCATTTGACTGCTGTCAAGAGAATTTTTAGATATCTGAAAGAAACTACTAATCTTGGTTTGCTGTTTAAGAAATCAGATGAGTACATATTAGTAGGGTTCTGTGATGCTGATTATGCTGGAGACAGGCTTGAAAGAAAAAGCACCAGTGGAGGATGTCATTTTATGGGATCCAATTTAGTATCATGGACAAGCAAGAGACAAAGCACAATTGCATTATCAACAGCTGAAGCTGAATATGTCTCTGCTGCAAGTTGTTGTTCTCAGCTCTTATGGATTAAACATCAATTGGAGGACTACAACATCTTTG
Organism: Glycyrrhiza uralensis; assembly: GCA_030159175.1. Lineage (NCBI taxonomy): Eukaryota > Viridiplantae > Streptophyta > Magnoliopsida > Fabales > Fabaceae > Glycyrrhiza > Glycyrrhiza uralensis. The sequence continues at coordinate 29,152,142 of BRZY01000003.1, forward strand.
AGAGTAAGATTTCTGTTCTTTGTGATAATACTGCTGCAATCAATTTATCTAAGAACCCAATCTTACACTCAAGAGCTAAGCATATAGAAATTAAACATCATTTTATTAGAGACTATGTGCAGAAGGGAACATTTGATATTCAGTTTGTTAGCACTGAAAATCAATGGGCAGATATATTTACAAAACCCCTCTCTGTAGATAGGTTTATTTTTATAAGGAAGCATTTGAATATGCACTTTATAAAAGACTGATGTTTAGCGTCCAATATGCTTAAGTTGAGTCTGAGTCCAATGTGACTAGAGTCCAACAGGACACGACAGTCTATTTGAGACTTAGAAATTTTTTTTAAAAGAAAGCTTTCACCTCTTAGTAATCCCACGCTGAGTCCAAATTTTTTTTCATAGAGATATATCTTACAGTTGGTCTCTTACAAATGCTTTGCAGTATTTTTTTGTTTGATGATTATTCAAGCTTTCAAGAAAAACTTCTGTTTTCTCTATAAACTTGATTCAGATTTCTCTTCGTTTGGCTTCTTTTCTAAAATCATTTCTGTTTGAGAAAGCTTGTTTAGAAAAGGGGAGAAGAAAAAGTTTTTTTTTCAGTTTTAAAGAGGTTTCTGTTTTTAAAAGCTCCAAGTCTTTTCAAAACTCTCTTTGGACTATGATGCTCTATGAACCTTTTTGCCTGATGACAAAAGGGGGAGAAAGAATGGGATTAAGTTTTTATATCTTGACTAAAAGGGGAGAAAGATCTTGACTAAAAGGGGAGAAAGTTTTTGACAAAAAGGGAGAAAGATTAAGTCTAGCTACAGTAGTCTTATTACCATGTTATTTTTGATAAGCTATTTGTGGACTAATCTTTGTTTTATGAGTAAAAGAAATTTTCAGGTACTCTAAGTCTCAGGGAGAGAAGAGTAAGGAAAAACTGAGATGTTTATCTCAGGGGGAGTTTCTCTTTGAAATTTCTGTTTTTACTGACTATTTATCTGGTTTATGTTTTATTGTTTGTAAAACTTAATAATGTTTGTCATCATCAAAAAGGGGGAGATTGTTGGAACCAAATTGGTTAAAAGTGTTTTTAATACAAAAACTCCCTAAGTGTTTTTATGGTTTTGATGATAACAAAATGTATTAAGGTTTTTACAAAAGATGTATTAAGCTTGTACAACGTATAACAATGCTGCCTAACTAAGCTCATTGCAGTCTGCGTCCAATCAGTTCTTCATGACATTGGCTGGCATTCAAAGTGAGCCTTGCGTCCAATGTTGGCACTGAAATGGACACAAGAGTTCTGCGTCCAATGTTGGCACTGAAATGGACACAAGAGTTCTGCGTCCAATGTTTGAGCAGAAGGAAGAATTCTGCGTCCAATGTTTGAGCAGAAGGAAGAATTCTGCGTCCAATGTTTGAAGCAGAAGGAAGAGTTCTGCGTCCAATGTTTGAGCAAAGGCAAGTAGTGTTGTGCGTCCAATAATTCAGTACAAGGCAATACTGGTATAAGTCCAATGTTTCTATGAGAAGCAGAATTGCAGTAAAAGTCAAATGATTTTCAAAGGAATAGATTCAGTGAGTATGCGTCCAATGAAGGACAAAAGTCCAATGTTCAGTTTAAGGCATTGAAGTTCAACGTCCAATGAAACTGAACAAACAAAAGAACTGTTCTGCGTCCAATAAAATCAGTGACAAAGGTACTGTTCTGCGTCCAATAAATAAGAAGGACAACAATATTGCTTTGCGTCCAATGGAACACAACGAAGCAGATTGACAAAGGTACATCAAACAATTGTTCTGCGTCCAATGAAGCAGAAGAACAAATGTACAACAATCAACTTTGCGTCCAATGGAACTATAGGGAAATGGCAAAAGTCCAATACTGCCTTGCATTCAAATGGAATAGATTGGTAAGCATCAGGCATGCGTCCAATGTTTGCATGAGTTCTGTGCAAATTGGTAAGTGCAAAGGTATGCGTCCAATAGATTCTATATGCTGCGTCCAAAACGCAGAGTCCATTACATGCTATTTACTGCTCATGCATTTAATATGAAACATATTTATTGAGCAAATGATTTGAAATAAATAGCTGTACACAATGTTTTTCTGTACATCTTTGTCAACGTGTGTGAATGTACTTCTGAAAAAGCATAAAGTACTGTGGAAAGTGTACTAAGAGAGAGAATGTACTTTTAACTACTCTATATATCTCTGAACACACCTTTCTGCTTTACACAGTGTATTCTCTCTGTCTCAATAAGATATTATTATTAACCACTGTACAATTGAGACTTTGAGTACAGGTTGCTTCTGTTTTGGGAGAAAGAAACGCAGACATGCACAATGAAGTAGATCTCCTCAGAGCAACGGGAAAATAGCATTAAATACTATTAGAGAACGGTAATATTTATGAAGGCTGAAGCTGAGCTATTCGAAGAACAAGTCTGAAGCTTCATCAAAGCCTATAAATACCGAGAAGCAAGAAGAAGAATACAAGTTACTGAACAACGAAAAAGAAAGAGCAAAAACGCTGTGCAAACAATCTTTTATACTCTGTATTGAAAGTCTTGTATATTTTCTTTCTTCTTGTAAAGGAGAGTTTGCTTAACTCTCAAAGTGCTTTAGATTTCATATCCTCACTTGTGTGAGTTAGACAGCACTTGAATCAAAACTCTGCTGAGTTGTTTAGCCTGAAGAGGCTGTGTTCAAAGAATACTTGGGGTTTAGCCTGAAGAGGCTGCGTCCAAAGAATACTTGGGTTTTAGCCTGAAGAGGCTGTGTTCAAAGAATACTTGGGATTTAGCCTGGAGAGGCTGTGTGCAAAGAATACTTGGTTTTTAGCCTGAAGAGGCTGTGTGCAAAGAATACTTGTATTCTATCAGGTTGATAGTGAAATCTCTCTAGTTTGAGGGGACTGGACGTAGCTCTTAGGAAAGGGTGAACCAGTATAAAAACTTGTGTTATTTCTTCTTTCCCTTAACTCCTTTTATATCTGTGTTTATTACTAACAAAGGGGATTGAAATTGAGTTTATTCAAACAAGTTTTTCAAACTAAAAGGGAAGCATTCTGTGCGTCCAATCTTTAGAAAACCTGTGCGTCCAGTTTTTATAAAGACTCTGTGCGTCCAGTGTTTTAGCACTCTGTACGTCCAATATTTCAGAAAACGCTGTGCGTCCAATATTTGAACTAAGCTGTGCGTCCAACGTTTTTAACAGCCAGCGTCCATCTTTTGCGAAAAGTTTTAAAAGCTTAGAAACACAATTCAACCCCCCCTTCTTGTGTTTCATCTTGTTACCTACAGAGCTCGCGTTTTTTACCACCAAAAGCTCATTTTCGAGTCCATTCCTCTCGTGGTAAGTGGATTCTAACCATAAACTTGTCCTATTTCATGATTAATTGGTTAAAATTGGTTCATTTCTACATTGTTGAAAATGGGTATTTTTGTGGTTCACAGGAATTGGGATTTTTTTTGAGTTTACTGGTTATTTGCTGTGATTAGAGTTGGTTTATTGGGTTATTTGTGATCAGTTGATTGTTTTTACTGAGATTGTTATCATGGATTGTGAAGGAAACCAAGTGACCCCAAGAGGAAAAAGAATTAAGCATGTTGCCAATAGGTCACAACCTAGGAGATCAACTAGGCAAAAATTAACACTTAGGAGAAAGCCTAGAGAGCCTGAACATGTGGACTTAGAGTCTGAAAGTGATAACCAAGACAGTGAGAGTGATAACCATGACATGGATATAGAGTCCTCTCCTTCACCTCCTCCCACAACCAAAAGGGCATCTAGTAGTGTTGCTAGGAAGTCTGACCTATCAAAATTTTTGGTAACAGCTGATTCAATTAATAGGTTTACAGAACATTTTGAAAATATGAAGCTTGTACCCCCACACTACATGAGTTGTGCTGATATGAAAACGTTGGAGCACTTGGCACGCGACTTGACTCATTGGAGGCCCGGTTTCCACCTTTAGATCATTGATGACATTCTATGTTTCATGTTTCTCTTTCATGATTTTTTTTACATGTTGATGTTTCATACTCTGTTTTGGACTATGTTTTGTATTTTGTTCTTACTATTTCCATTCTGAGACTGTTTTTATCATGGTTTGTCTTTTGATGACTTGCTCATGACTGTGATGTAGTTTGGACAATGTTTAACTGATGTATGTTTTCATTTGGATCATTATCTCTTGACATGATTTAGATTATTATCTTCATAGATGTTCATCTTTTAGATTGATTGTTTTATTACTCTTGGATGACATCTCATTGGAAATGTTGGTGATTGCTCCCTGAATTGTTGAATTGCACCTTGGATACATATTTCTATTTTCACTTTTGTGTTTTTTGATAATGCCAAAGGGGGAGAAAAGTTGTACTATTTTTTTTTCAGGTTTTAACTCTCTTTTTGGTAAGTAAGCACAAAGTGAGGGGGAGCATAGTCACAAAGTCTTCATTATGTTGTCATCATCAAACAGGGAGAGATTGTGAATTGCACCTTCCCATGAGCTTCAAGGAATATCAAGTTTTAAAGATGACAAGCTTGGATGGAAGAATGAAGACTTGTAAAGATCAAAGCGTCTAGAAATAGGTTTAGTGTGTTTTTTATTTAACTTCTAGGGTCTTTTGTAAAATATCTAAGATGAGATTGAGATGCTAAGTAAAATCAATCTAGGATCTAAAATTGAATTGCATTCATGCATTACATGTTTTTAAAATTGATTTTACTAAGGTTGAATTTCAAGGGAATCACAGGTGAATTGAATTCCTATGAGATTCACAGAGAGCAAAATTGAATTTCTGAAATTCAAGCTTGCTGAGAATCGATTCAACACATTTGGGAATCGAAGTCACTACAACAAAAAATGCCTTTTTAACAGATTGGATGCGCTTTTCTGTTAAGACTTGCGATTTTTCAAATCATACACTTAGAGAAACTTTCTCGAAGAACCAAGAGCGATCTGAATCTGAAAGTTCCTCTATCAAGCATCTCAAATCAATTCTTGGGTATTGTTCGTAGATCTAAACCTTTCCAAATCTAACATAGAACGTATGTCATTGTAATTGGTAATCTCTAAACTTTCGTTCTTGTTTTTGTTTTGTGTAATCAGAGGTGGGGAATCCTCTGTGTGGTTGAATTAGGGTGAGGTATCCCTAATTTTGTTTGTGGGTTTAGGAGTGGGGCATCTCCTTGTAAAAAGATTGTGTGTAATCATATCCGTTTTAGTAGTGGATTGAAATCTCAATTCGGAAATGGATTGGGGACTGGACGTAGGTCACATTAGGTTACTGAACCAGTATAAATCTCGTTGTGTTCATCTTCTCTTACCTTTGTATCTTTCAATTTCGTATTTGGTTCAAGAATTGTGTTTTTGGGGTTCAGTGAATTTCATGGGAATTCAATTCATCTGAAATTCACAGACCGGAAAAATTTTCTTTTTCTTAAACTTGTGATTGTTTATTTTTACATTCGCATTAACCATCGAATAAGAAAATTGTTTTGCGAAAAGTTTTTGAAAAATTGGAAGACTCCTATTCACCCCCCCTAGGATTCTTCTTGTTAGAAGCCACTTGGGCTACACTTTTTCTCTCTGAGATAAAGTGAAAAAATGGTTACAATCACAGCACAGCAGCAAGGCAGCATCAGTACTTGGGATGATCTGGAGGCTAAATTTTTGACCAAGTTTTTCTCCAATGCTAAATATTTGAAAGTAAGAGGTGACATTACAAGTTTCCATCAAGGAAATGATTCCTTGTATGATGCATGGGAGCGTTTCAAAGAACTCTTGAGGAGAAAGTTAAACCTTCTGAAGCACTTAAGGAGAAAAAGTCTCCCAAGTCTGAGAAGAAGAAGAAGAAGAAGAAGAAGAAGAGGGAAAAAAAGGCAGAAGAAAGTCAAAAGGAGAAGTCTGATAAGCAAGAGGAAGAAATAAAGAAAAAGAAGAAAAAAGGAAATAAAGGAAGAAAAGAGAGAAGACTGCTCTAGAAGAACAAGCCAGTAAACAGGAACCTTCTCAGGCAGAGAAGGTCTTAGGAAAGGAATCTGAGGAAGCTGTTGAAGGGGTTCCTGAGGTTGAGGAACCAGTACTAGAGGAGACTTATGAGGAACAAGATGTTCCTCAAGGAGAAGAAGTGCAGGTGATAACTGCTGATCAGGGCATCCTTGCTGGAGAAGGTCAGTATGAAAAAGAACCTTATCTGGAAGGGGAACCTTCTCTGGATGAGAAGGTTCAAGAGGAAGAAGAGAAAAAGGAATAGCAGGAGGGCAAAGTAGAAGAAGCAGAAACTGAAGCTGAAGCAGAAGGCCTTATTGAGAAAGAGGAGCAAATGGTGGAGGCCACCATTGCTTTGACTCAACTGAGGGACCAGGATCCCTCCAATCTGCAGTAGGTTGTGTTTACCACACCTTCATCTCCTGTGAGAGTAAGAATTGTTGAGGAGATCCCACCGAATGAACCTTCTCAGCAACCAAAAGAGAAGGATGAAAGACTAGACAAGGAGGCAGCTATGTTTGCTGAAGCTGTACTTGGGTCAGAACCAGCCTCCATAGAGAAGATTTTTGTGTCTCCACCTAAAGTGAGTCAAGTCTCTTTCACATATGATATGCTTCATAACTTCTTATTCTCTCCTAAGTTTGATACTTATGCTCCACTCGCTGCTGCACCTTCTCAGCCAGCACCTGTGGAATCATCCTTGCCTGACATTTCCATTAATCTGGGATCAATAGGATCCTTCTTCAATCATCCTGATATTAACATGTCTGACACGTCACAGATGAAGTCATCTGAAGGTTTTCCTGAAAAGGACCCTGTTCAGGAAAAAGAAGTCTCTCCCAGGTCAAGACTTGGGGTTCTGGAAAGGCAATTAAGGAAGGTCAAGAAGGACCAAAAGAAGCTGTTCAAGGGACAGGAGCTGATCCTACAATCTATTAATGAGAGTGTGGATAGGGACATTACAACGCCCTTTCTCCAAAAAGGATATTACACCATAGTAACCAAAAGTTTCATAAAAACTTAGAAAATATTTGATAAGAGTTTTGTAATCTTTCTAAAAAATGTGGATAAAATTTTTTCCTTCTTCTGAGTAAATGGTAAGCATAAAATAATGCCTTCATGTTTGGAAAAAGTACTTCATTATATAGATAATAACCATGCTATTTTACAAAGGGTTTGCTTCAGTACAAACCTAACTATAAATTCTGTAAGAGTAAGAAAACTAGAAATACTAGTAAACAGAAATTACAAAAGTGTTTAAAGAAAAATGTATGCTTCTACGTAGGTGTGAGCTAGACTAATCTTAGACTAACCATCTAGCTTAAGCATCCTAAGACGAAGATGTAATGGTAGCAGCAACCTTCTAACCCTAACCCGGTAAACCTTCTTCTTCTTCTTCTTCATCCTTCCTTGTGTTGCCATCTTCTGTCCTGATGATCTCCTTCATCTGCTTCAAGGGTAGCTTAACGTCTAAGACTAATTGGGTTTCTACTCTCCAGTTTGGTTTATCCACCCTTCCGGCAGTAGTAAGTACATAACCAGAATATATACCCCACTGTGTACCAGGGTTTATCTTCCACCCCAACTTCCCAATCTCAAGGGGTTGAATCCTAAGATGTCGGACCGGAACTAACCCACTCATCGGGTAAACCATCTACTCCGTCATGCATCAACACAACAAAGTAGGCAAGGGTGAGACTCTAAGACAAATTAATAGGAAAAGTAGGAATACATCCAACATATAGATCACCTATCAATCAATTTGCACACCAAGCATATATTCATAATAACATATCAATCAAGGCTTATAACTAGATCTCATTTAAGCAGATCTTACCTTTGCGCGGCAATCCTACAAAATAATTTGTTCACAAAATACATTCTCATATTTATGCATGTCACTTCAATATCTCTCTAATCACACTGGTGTAGTGCTCCAAGGAGACTTTTCCAACCTCACACCATTGAGCGACCGGTTGCAATAAACTTAACAGCATAATCAGGGAATCCCTCTAGACCCTTGAAGACACTTCAAAAATACCGCATTTAAAACTTAATACCAAATCAGAAATAGATCTTCCAGTCAGATTTATCCAAGCCGGGTATACGACTCGTCTCGGCTCAGGGGGATTCACTGACAAGGCCATTGAGACTTTTGAAACCTGGATAATCCCAGTAGAGAATTGTAGTCCAACAGAAACTATTTTCAAACCCAGCATCTAGGTTGTATGCTCAAAACGTCTTTATGCAAATGATCGTCTAAGTTTGCACATACTATGCTTCTCTTTGTTTTCCCTTATAAGACTTCCTCTGTCTTACTGTAGCTTCTCTTCAATACCATTATACAGAATAACTTACCTCTTTCTGGAAAACTTGCTCTTGTCTTTATTACTCATTTACTGCGAGTTAAGTTATTCTTCCGGCTAAAATATTCCACTTAATGACTAGTCACACCGCGGTAGAGCCGAACTGAGGTGAATAGTCCAACAGAGTGATTCGATATATAACTAAAGGTTATTAACTTATTTCAAGAAGACCAAAACGGGGCATATCCACCTAGGATTGATCAAGAGATAAGAGATCAACAGTATTTAAAACTTACGCCCGCTTTTTCATCAATAAGTGTTCTTAGATTTTACACAATGATTTGGGAATGGAATAATTATACGGCGGCTGAGCTGACTGCGGAAATTAGTGTCCAGCTTTCTAAAAACTTGGTATATACTTAGTGAACGAGATACAGCTGATTAATTATTGGCTTAAGTTATTTTTGAAGATGAAAAGATCACACGACGACAGAGCCATCTTTGGTGATCAATACCCAACCTTTAAAAATTGATCCCCTATAACTAAGTGCACGTAGTCCAATTATTTCTCTTTGAAATATTAAACACTAATTATCCTCCAGGAAAAAGGCCCGTTGGAAGCCTATCTCACTAATTTCCACTGCCGTAGACATTGGAAATTAAATTGAGTTATGTGCATATATATACAGATTGAATACCCACTCGATATTTCCCACTAATAATATAACAGTAGAATTCACCGAGAATCCATTACTATTAGATTATATTCCGAAAGATGCCATAACAGTAGAATTCACCGAGAATCCAATCTATTTATATATACGGTATTAAGAAATCACTTCTTTCCCAATTTATCTTAGTCACGTATATACCGGGTCCCTAGTGTTAAGAATTCCCCAAACAGCATATCAGTATAGATCCCAGACCAGAGAGAGACGGACTGTTTTAGCCCCTTCATATGTCTCTTTTCCTTTCTAGACAGATCCACACTGATAAACCATTTATCTTAACCATCACCTTGGTATATCAATGATAGACAATATCAGGGTTTTCATAAATAATAAAATGGTATTTGCTTTACGATAAAATTATATTTAAGGTAAGTAAAATTTGTCATTATAACTGTATGTTTACAAAAGCTCAAAAGTGATTTTGGCATAGCCCTCTTACTTCCACGAAATTCTAAGGATTTTTTGGCATTATAACACTACAATTCATAAATAGCACAAAACAATTATATTAAAGCCATAACTCAATTATTTTAAGCATAAAAAGCAAATAAGAGCTATAAACACTCAAACACACAATTCAAGCACAATCAAGAATCAAAACATACTTCTCAAATTAATTTGCAAGAAAAAACCCCTTACCTTTGCCACAAGACTATGAAGAACAAGTTTGAAGAACCAAGAACACAATAGTAAGAAATTTAAGACTAACGAGAGAAAAGAGAGAGAATGGTGTTTGTCTTGCTTCTTGGATTTGTGTTGTGCGAATTTTATGAAGCCAAGGGGGTCTATTTATAGTGGAGGGGGCGGCCAAGAGGGAGGGACAAGGGAGGAATAAAATGCATTTGTGTGGTAAGTAATGACTAAATAAATACACATTTATTAATTAGGTTTAATCCATCCTTTTTCCTATTGGTTTAGGCTAATGACTAAGCTAGGTGAGTCATGTAGGAAAACTGATCCAAGGCCTCTTATTACTCCTTGATGTCAACCAAAGCAAGGGGAAAGGAGAGCCTTTGGATTGTTTGGTCAAAAGCTTTAGGTTTAGGTAGTTTAAGTGAAAATCAAGGGTAAAATGGTCATTATACATGCCCCTATACTATTCAAGGCTAATGATGATGTCCATAGCCCTCTTATGCTTCTTAGAATTGTATTTGAACCCCTCAAAGTTCCTAAGTTTCTATATCATAGCCACTATGTCTTTATTTGTCTCTATTCGCTAATATTCCGTAAATAAGGGTCAAAATAGTTTTTTTATTGATGTATTATTCAAAAATAATTTTAAATGATAAGAACCAATGAGGAATCTCGAAAATGACATGTAAGAGCTTCATGGGAGAATTTTGGGGTTTTTACGGTAAGGGCAAGCATTACTGTTTGCAAAAACAAATGGAAAACGACTGCGCCGTAAGTGCAAAATGAATATTTTTCAGAAAATTTCAGAAAAAATACCAAAAAATCACAAATTGAATTTAAACACTAATGATCCCTCTTGAAATTTGATTTTGAGCACTCACTGATCATTGAAAATTTATTCTGGTTTCCGTAATCTTTGTTTTACGTGTTTACAGGGATAAAAAAAAGTAGCGTTTTAATTTGCTTTTCAGAAAATTATGAAATAATTTCCAAAAATCCCAAATGATATAAAAACATGAATCAGCTTTTTAAAATCTTTTTCTGACCTCAATTTGGTCTCCGAATCAGCGTTTAGCTCTTACTGTAATTAGCAAGGTCATAACGGTAATTTCAAAAGTTTTCCAAAAATTCTAAGAAAATTTCAAAAAATCACAAATATTAAAAGAACCAACTTTTGTGAAGGAAGTTTGTTCTTCTAAGTTGGTCTAACATACTTGTGTTATTTAAAACCTTATCCGTTAATAACGGTAAATACGGATGTCAAACGTCAATGAAAGAGTGATTGTTTTAATGAAATAATTTCATAAGTATATTATAGTTATTATTATAAGATCAAAATAAATTTCTTAGCACTTAGATCACAGAATTTTATATAAAATAGAAATACGGATGTTACAGACATTGCCTTCAGGGAGTGGTTTACTGACAAGCTTCTCCCTGCCCTTGCATCAGAAATTGCTCCACCTGCTCGTATTCCATATCCTCCCCCTCAAGCAGCTCCACAGCCTTCCACCTCCTCAAGCTCTGATGACTCCAGCCCCTCCAAGTAGTTTTTTTTTCTAGGCTTATCTTCTCTGTTCTTACTGTTTGTAACCCCCCTTCATTTTTTGATTGATGACAAAAGGGGGAGAGATTAGAAGGGTGTAGAAGATAGGTGTAGAATTAAGGGAGAGTCTGGGGGAGTCTTTATTTTGCTGACTTATTTTAATTTCTGAATGATTAATGTGTACATGGGATGTAATGTATTAACATTCAAATATTTCGATGAATGATATGTGGTTGATTGGTTGTTCATGTTGTGTTTCTGATTTTCATGATTATTGATCGATTAATTCTAAAATCAGTAAGCATAATATTAATGAATTATGCATTTGGAAAAGTATTTGCCTGAACCAAGATTAAGCATATGTTCAGGGGGAGTAATCTGATAAAATTGCAACATGCATATTTCATTGAAACAACTTAGAAAACTTAGTCATTCATTCATAAGGTTTGTCATCATAAAAAAGGGGGAGATTGTTGAAACAAGACCCTCTCAAGCTTGTAGTTTCAATGATGTCAAACCTTCTGAACAATAACCTAAGTCTTCTAAGCATGTCATGCACTAATGGTCTCCTTGAAATTGTTAAGAGACATAACAGGTAACAAAGTATGGAAACCAGAGAAGCTTAGAATTAAGGCTATTCATGGTGTAAAGGCTGAGAAGATCAACATGAATACACATGGAATCCAAACAATTAAAGAGGTTTAAAATGAGGCAAGCTTCTATGCCTAAAGAAAAGTTAGTTCCTAGCAGAAAGGTGAAAGAGGCACTTTGAGAAGATCAACTTTCTGTTGGAAAGCTATTGAGCGGATAAGCTTCTCCAGCAGAGAAGGTTAGCTCACTGGGAAGGTACTGAGAAGATGATCTTCTCTGACAAAGAATGTATTGAAAGGTTAAGCTTCTCCAGAAAGGGAAGACATCCGGTTCGGAAGCTACTCAAGAAGAGAAGCCCACAGATGAGGACGAAGAAGCTCCTCAAGGAAAGAAGCATCACAACTGATTGAAGTATACTACTAATACACAGTGAGAAGATTCAAGACATGAAGCTTCTCAAGAATCCATAACATACTTGATTAGTCTATAAGCCTTAAACAAGATAAGATCTCTCTACATCAAAGGTATTCTTCATTATACACAGTATAAAATTTCTGAAAGAAAGTCAAAGGTACAAGTATTGAGAAGATCACATAAACAGACCAAGTGAGTCATCACATTGTATCTATGCTGAAGACCTTCTCTAATCACACATTCCCAGAGAAGGTCTCAGAGAAGGCTCCTGTTTGGACCACACTATGTCCAAAGAAGATCTACATCAAAGAGCAGAGAAGATCTACACTGGACTAGAGCAAGTCCATACTATTCCTGAGAAGATCTACTCTGGAACCAGAGAAGTTCCCTAAGATAACTGAAAGAAGGAATCTACTCAAGCATCGTGTTCCAAAGAAGGTCTGATGACAGGAAAACACATGAGCTGTCAAAGTCTATCATAAAGTGAAAAAGTGCAAAAACTCTGTTCCATTTCAAAACCCGATATGTGATGTTCTCTCTCCTCATGTCTCTAACGGTTAGAAACTCAGTGGAAGGACTGAGAGCTTTATATTACAATAGATGAGAGTGAAGCAAAGTGTGAGAAATACATCCAAGTTAAAGCAAACGCGATTCAGCATCGGATATTTCTCATCAACATTCACTCATACACTCCAACCATATTGCTGTGCTTTGACAGAAAAAATAGGAGTGCAATACAACTTTACTTTAGATTTTGTTATGTAAACAATTATTAGAAGCTGTAACACAACAAACAATATTTTCATTCTTGTTGTTGTGATTTTCTTTCAAGCTAGCTAGTGAGAGCTGAGCGTGTGAAAGGAAAGGTTTTGTGCAACCTGTGAGGTTGCTTGTCGTGGGTTAGCTTGTAGAGGCTAGGACAATACTACTGATTGGAAGCCTAAAGAGGCTTATACAAGAATACTGTGTAAAGCCTGAAGAGGCTCATTGAAGAATACTTGAGAAGATAGTGGATAATCTCACTGGATGTGGGGACTGGACATAGCCCAAGGTTTGAGGTGAACCAGGATAAACTCTCTGTGTGATATCTCTCTCTCTATATCTCCTTTACAGCTTTTCTGCTTAACAGTTTTATCACTGCACTAAAACACATTCTCGGGCAGAGAAGGTCTAAGCATTTTTGTGAAGCAAATTCATCAGCAAGTTTTTCATTATCATCACTGTGATAACGAAAATATTCTTGTGAAAAACTTGTGAAATCATATTTTAGAAAGGAGACAAAAACCTCTAGAGAAGGTCTTTTGATTAACCTTCTCTAGTTGAGACTGTACTGTTTACTTCATTCAAAGTAAGGAACTTGATTTCTTTGATAACCTTATCTGGCAGAGAAGATCACATAAAACAAACATTTCACTTAAGACTAACAACCTTCTCGAGCTAAAAGGTTTATTATCTAACGTTTGTTTCACATCTTCTCTGAACTCCAAGTTTTCCATACTTGAGAAAGGTTCAAAGTCTACAGGTAAAAGGCAGAATTTTCAAAGGGTCACAATTCAACCCTCCCTCCTTGTGACTCTTGGTACTACTTCAAAGACCACCCTTCTTCATCGGAGAACACCTTGACCTAGTTTATTCAAGTCACTCAGTCCAGTTTTCAAAATCAGGGGGCCTCTATAAAGAATTTGGAGAATCAAATTGGCCAGCTGGCTAAAGAAGTAGCAAAGATTGGTGGTGGTGCTTTTAGTGGTAATGCCATTGATAACCCAAAAGAGCAATGTAATGCTATTTTCTTGAGAAGTGGAAAAGTAGTAGAAGCAAAGGATGACAAAAAGAAAAAGAATGAAGAGAGTGAAAATACAAGAGAAGTGAGTGAAAAGAAGGTAGTAGAAGTAGAGAGTGTAGAAAAAGAATAGGTTGAAAATCAGAGTGAAAAGGAAAAGAAAAAAAGAAAGAGGAGGTGAGTGAGTGAGTGAGAAAGAGTCAAAAAAAGGGAAGGACAAGTTAGTGGATGAGGACTCTATCTTGAGAAAAACAAAAAATCAATTGCTCAAGGAAGGACATAAAGAGCAGAAAATCCCCCTTATGTGAAACCCCCCTATCCTCACTTGAAAAAGAAGGAACGAGATGACATACAATTTGGGAAGTTTGGAGAGGCACTCAAGAAGTTGCATATTAACATCCCATTTGTAAAGGCTATAAAGCAAATACCTTCCTATGCTAAATTCATGAAGGAGATCTTATCCAAGAAGAGGAAGGTTCTTGATGAGGAAACCATTATGTTCACTAAGGAGTGTAGTGCCATCTTGCAAAAGAAAATGCCTCCAAAGCTCAAAGATCCAGGTAAGTTCTCTATCTCTTGTGCAATTGGTAGAACGAGTGTTGAAGGGGCTATATGTGATTTAGGAGCTACTGTCAATCTTATACCTCATTCTTTATTTGAAAAATTGGGTATTGGGGGTTTAAAGAATACAACAATGTCTTTACAGTTAGCGAATCATTCCATTAGACACCCTATGGGCATCTTGGAAGATGTCCCTCTTCAGGTGGGTGAGCTTTTTGATCCCTGTAGACTTTGTGGTACTGGACGTGGAAGCAGACCCCAATATTCCAATCATTTTAGGAAGGTCCTTTTTAGCCACTGCTGGGGCAATTATTAATGTGAAAAATAGTGTTATATCTTTTACTGTAGGGGATGTTAAGGTAGAATGTAAACTGCCTAACCCTTCTAACCCTTCTTGTGTTGAGGACTCTGTGTGTAGTGTTGATTTGATCTCACAGGTGGTTAGGGAGGAAGTACCTAAGCATGGCCCAAAAGACTCCTCACAAAAGAGCTCGCTTGATATAAGCTCAAAAGTAAAAAGTGGTCAAGCCTCCAAGCATGCTCATCACAAGAATGTTTCATGTGACCCCCCATGGCCTGATGATAAAAAGAAAAATATTACAAATTTTAGGGGGAACAAGAAGAAGAAGAAGAAAAGAATTCTCAAGATTTGGAGAGTCAAGGGGATGGAGGCCTTTTTCTTGGAGAATGGATGATTACTATACCCGTCAGGCTCGAGACGTTGAACACGCGCTTCATGGGAGGCAACCCATTGCATGCTTTTCCTCATCTTTCTTTTGCATTTTAATTTCATAAGTGTTTGCATTTTCAATTAATTTGTGACTCACCCATTTCAGATGTATGACTTTTGCACTGCCCACTAGATTATTGATTGAGTTTACCTGTACACGATATGCTTATGGTCACATTGCTTTCTTGTGTACTAAATATGTGAACCATTTTCAACAAATTCTTGGCGACTTTCACTGCAACAAAGTTGTTTGTGTGTGTTCTCTTCACTCTCACACACACTAGTGAGTTTTTGAGCCTACAATGCATTTTCTTTTCTTGTGTGTGGTATTACATGTGATTTATCTCCAGAACTTGACATTATTCTCTGAGAATCTGTTTTGTATTGGTTGCATACATGTGATAGAGGCAGTTTTGTTCTTTAACTCAGGGTCTAATTTGGACTCACCCTATTGCATTTACCTTTGTTAAGCCCCTTTGAGCCAAAAATCTCATTCTTTGTTTATAATTAGCTTATTACAAGCCAATGAAGCGAAAAACCATGTGGTCCCTATTAACTGGAGTTAAGAGGTACATTTCTGTTTTGTTTTATTAAGGTGTTTGTGGATTAAGTTTGGGGTTGCTTGAGGGCAAACAACATCTTTAAGTTTGCGGTGGAGATACATTACCATTTTTGTGTCACACTAGCTCACTTATAAAGGTGGTGAAAAATCTCAAAAAAAAAATTAGAGAAAAAAAGATAAAAAGAGAAAAAAAAAAGAAAAAAAAGAATGTTGAAGAGTTGCAAGTGTGGCAAAGACAAAAAGGGAAATGAGTTGTTATTGGGGAGTAAAAATTTACATTGTTAAGTGGGGGAATTGGGAGTGATCAAGAGCAGTGCATCTCTTAACTCCAGTTAAGAAAACTCAGATCCAAATTTTCTCTACCTTACTGAAACCCCATTACAACCCTTGAAAGACCTCTGGATGTATGTAACAGTTGCATTATGTTTTCTAACTTAGAATTTTATCAAGCATATGACAGATGGTTGCATGTGGTATGTATTTGAGAGTAAACAGCACCCTTAAACACTAAGTGAGAGGAAAACACTTTTTCTGGAGAGGAGTAGTGAAGAGATTCATGTTTGTGCAATGGAGTTAATGTGTTTGTTGCTGTGATTTTGGTAAAATGGAATCTGACAAAAGATATGAGTACATCTTGCTTGAATTTGTTTCATAAGTATGAAGTGTACAAGGTTGGAAATTGGCAATGATGGATTGGTGCAGTGTGCGAGTCATTCATTTTAGTTTACACCAACCTTGTTTTGTGTTTTATTGTTTGCTTGAGGACAAGCAAAGTTTCTAAGTTTGGGGTTGTGATGAATATGAGAAATATATCATTTGATGGGTGTTTTCATGGACTAATTTTTCATAATAGTTTAAATATTAGTGCTAGTTATGTTAGAATAGATTAATATGGTTAATGAATAAATCTTTGCTTGATTAGAGAGTTTTGTCGGAGAAAGTTGCGTTTTGATGTGTTTTTGGCGTTAGACAGGTTTCTGGCGCTCAACTTTGATTCCAAGCACTCAGCTCTCAGATTTTGGTCTGGAATGCGAAGTATCTTCTTGGAGGGCAGTAAGATGGTGCCCATCGCCCTAATCCCAAAGCCCAGCGCCCCAGCTCTGATTCTGACAATGAAATTCTGCTCTGGAAGGCAGCAATTGGGCGCCCAGCGCCAAAACTGGCGTTAGAAAGATAAGAAGACCTACAACTTTTATGTTGACACTGAAGCCCAGTTTGGATGTTTTGATGGTCAAAAATGAAAAATACCGAAGCTGTCCAGATTGGTACGGGAATAAGACTTTTGTAGAAAATGGACTTGGAAGATAGAGAGCCAGCGCTCAGCGCCCATATCCAGCACCCAGCGCCCCCAGTTCTAGTTCTTAATGCGTGTTTCAACTTCTGAAGGCAGAATAACAACGCCCAATACCTGGCGCCCAGCGCCCAAGACCGTTATTGATGTATAAATGAGCACATTCTAACCTATTTTGTAAACTTTTGGATTTGGAAAGTGACGAGATAGCCTCCTGAGACCTCTCTGTGCCCTCTCGTTGGAGCTTCAACACTTGGGAACAAGTTTGGTGACTCTATGGATCAATCTTCATCTTATTTCTCTGTTTTTCTGCTCATTAGCATGAGTTTCTAATTTCCTAAGTTAGGTTAGGTGGACTCTCTATGAATCCTTGATGGGATACACTTGGTTTTGTAAGTTTGATTCAATCTTATGCAATTTTATCTTTTTGATTCCGTTTTTAATGCTATCCTTTGCTTGATCATCATTGGATTGATATCAAATGCTAAATGAAATTGGAAAATTCTATTTAGTGTTGGAAATGAATCAAGAGGACTTGTATGTTATATTTTAGGAATGAAATTTAACATACTTGACTTATAAAATGCTGCACTTCATGCTTGTTTCAGTTTTATTCACCTAAGGAATTAGGGCTTTTAATTGAGAACAAAGGTGCTTTTTACCAAGAAATTGGGATTAGCATAGTTTTTGACATTTGAGTGTGAATTGCATAATTTGAATTGAGTTTATCAAATGTATTACATTCGGGTAAAGTAAAGAGGATACTGATATCTAACTGCTTTTATTCTTGATTCAAATCAACCTTCATTATATTTACTTGTGTTTATTCCTTTCAAAAAGAAAAATTAGAAAAAAAAATATACTTTACTCAAAATTTGTTTTTAATTTCAGTTTTAAACAATGATTTCTTTGATCCTTAACCATCTAACTAATAGTAATAATTTGCGTTGATAATTGAACAATAATCCAACTCATTGGGAATGATAACTCTCTCATCATTTTATTACTTGTAACGACCGGTACACTTGCCGTTTTCGTCTAACCGTGTAACATCCTAAAATTTCACTCTACAAGACAGAGTATTAATTTTAGAGGATTAGAATTATTCTTAGTTTTTTTTAGGTAAAACATAATGGATTAGAGCTGACGTAGAAGTCAAACGGTACTTTACGGACATTCTGACTATTAGAATAAGTTGATAATGAATATGGAAAATTCGTACTTGATTCCCAAAAGGTATTTGAGGATGTAAAATAGTAATTTGGTGTTCCATAAAGGTTTAGAAATTAAGCTTGGAATTTTAGAGAAAGATATAAAAGAAATTATAGTTTTGGTCCATTTAAGAGAAACTCCGTAATTTGGTAATTAAGAAATAGATAAATATCGGAGATTGATAAATAGTTAAAATAGAGACTCTATGATCTAGTATACTTAGATAGTATAGAAAATAATAAAGTTTGTTTGGTAGTATAGTTTAAACGGTAAGATAGCTAAGTCTTATATAAATATATGTTTTCTATTTACCGTATATTATCTGTTCTATATGAAATTTTGTAATTTAAGTGTTGAGTAATTTATTTCTGTCTTATAATTAAGGTTTTTATATGCTGGTTTACTTGTTTCATTAAAACATTCATTTTTCACTTAACGTTTTGATTTATATAAAAAATGATTTTCACCGTAATTGACAGATTCGATTTTTAATCGAAAAAGTATATCAAAATCAACTCATAAAATTATCTTCCTTCACAAAAGTTGTTTCTTTTGATATTTGTGATTTTCTAATGTTCTGGCTCTTATATATATGCGATATATCAGCCGTATAGAGACGAATAGAAAAAAAAACGGGTGTGTAAAAGGAACTTAGGATTTTTTAGGGACTTAAAGGCAATTTTATGGAGTCCAAAATAGTGTTGTTGACCCAGCCATTGACCACAGTTATTAGGGGCATATGCAATTACCATTTTACCCTTGATTTTACACTAAAACTACTAAAACCTAAAGTTTTTAACCATGTAATCCGAAGGCTCTCCCTCTCCCCTCTCTTGGTCGACATCATCATCTAATTTGGAGCCTTGGATGTGTTTTTTTCACATGAGTCACAAGGCCTTTGTAGGTAACAAGATGAAACACAAGAAGGGGGGGTTGAATTGTGTTTCTAAGCTTTTAAAAACTTTTCGCAATGTTGGACGCTGGCTTGTGAAAACGTTGGACGCACAGCGTACTAAAATATCGGACGCACAGAGTTTCGAAATAATGGACGCACAAGAGTTTTGAAACACTGGACGCACAAAGTTGTGAAATATCGGACGCACAAAAAGATTGGACACAGAGGCTTCTGCTAAGTTAAAAACTTGTTTTCTTTGTGCGATTTAAAGTGTATCAAAAACTTGTTGAATAAAAAAACAATTCAATCCCCACGGTTAGAATAAGCATAGAAATAAAAAGAGTTACGGGAAAGAAGAAGTAACACAAGTTTTTATCCTGGTTCACCCTTTCCTAAGAGCTACGTCCAGTCCCCTCAAACTAGAGAGATTTCACTATCAAACTAGATAGAATACAAGTATTCTTCAACAGCCTCTTCAGGCCTTACACCGAGTATTCTTTGCACACCTAGCCTCTCCAGGCTCAAACAAGTATTCTTTTACAGACAAGCCTCTTCAGGCTCAATCAAGTATTCTTTTACAGTCAAGCCTCTCTAGGCTCAAACAAGTATTCTTTTACAAACAAGCCTCTCCAGGCTCAAACAAGTATTCTTTTACAGTCAAGCCTCTCCAGGTTCAAACAACTCAGTAGAGTGTTTTTGATTTAAGTGCTGTCTAACTCACACAAGTGAGGATATGAAAAACTTAAGCACTTCGAGAGTTAAGCAAACTCTCTTTTACAAGAAGAAAGACAAATATACAAGACTTTCTATACATAGTATAACAATTTGCACAGCGTTTTTGCTCTTTCTTTTTTCGTTGTTTAGTCACTTGTATTCTTCTTCTTGTTCACGGTATTTATATGCTTTGATGAAGCTTCAGACTTGTCTTCGAATAGCTCAGCTTCAGCCTTCATAAATGTTACCGTTCTCTAATAGCATTAAATGCTATTTTCCCGTTGTTCTGAGGAGTTATACTTCAGTGAGTATGTCTGCGTTTCTTTCTCCTAAACAGAAGCAACTTGTACTCAAAGTCTCAATTCTACAGTGGTTAATAGTAATATTTTATTGAGACAGAGAGAATACACTGTGTAAAGTAGAAAGATGAGTTCAGAGATATGCAGAATTAATCAGGGTATATTCTCTCTCTTAGTACACTTTCCACAGTGCTTTATGTTTTTCATTTAATGCACGTTCAAAAACGTTGACAATGGTTGTACAGAAAAGCATTGCATGCAGCTATTTATTTCAAATCATTTACTCAATGAATATGTTCCATATTAAATGCAAGAGCAATAAATAGCAAGTTATGGACTCTGCGTTTTGGAAGCAGCAAGTAGAATAAAGTTGGACTTTCAGTCCTTTTAGCAAATGGACGCATACCTTGTACTTACCATTTGCACATGATATTCATTCATCCATTGGACGCATCCTCATGCTTACCATTTTGACTTAGTTTTTTCAGCTGTATAGCCTTATGCTGATTATTGGACTTATGCCATTGCCTTTCTGTTCCATTGGACGCAGGGAAGTATTTGTTGGACTTTTGTCAATTCTGCTTCATTGGACGCAGAACAGTTGATTGTTGGATTTTTCCCATTCTATTCCATTAGACGCAGAGCAGTTGATTGTTGGCCTTTTCCAATTCTGTTCCATTGGACGCAGAACAGTCTTTTGTCATTCTTCTTCATTGGACGCAGAACAGTTGACTGATGGACTTGTCTCATTCTGCTTTATTGGACGCAGGGCAGCATTGTATGTATTGCCTTATGCTGTTGGACTTTTGTAATTCTGTTTCATTTCACTCTTCATAGTTGACTGATGAACTTTTGCCATTTTGCTCTATTGGACGCAGAGTGGTACTGTCTGTATTGAACATTGGACGCAGAAACGTATTGCCTTATACTGAACATTGGACGATGAACAGTATTTGCCTTATACTGATTTATTGGACGATGAGCAGTATTCTGGACGATGAGCAGTATTCCCTTATTCTGATTATTGGACTCATAACTCATCATTGGACGCAGACCTAACTGTATTGCTTTACTGATCATTGGACACAAAGCTCTCAGACTGTGTGTATATTGCCAATGTCATATTGGACGATGGACTTATCATTGTTGTACCTACAAGAGCTTGTCAGCAGACTTTGTAACATCCTTAATAAACTTTGTTATACTTTGTGAAAACCTTAATAAGCTTTGTTATCATCAAAACCATAAAACCACTTAGGGAATTTTTGCATTAGAAATGCTTTTAACCAATTTGGTTCCAACAATCTCCCCCTTTTTGATGATGACAAACATTATTAAGTTTTACAAGCAATAAAGCAAATAAACCAAATAATCAGTCAGCATAAACACAAATTTTCTAAGAAAAACTCCCCCTGAGATATATGTCTCAGTTTTTCTTACTCTTCTCCCCCTGAGATAAACATCTCATGGTTTTGGATATTCAATATACTCAGAGTACCTGAAAATTTCTTTTACTCATAAAAAGATTAGTCCAATATATAAAGCAAACAGCTTATCAGAGAATGGACAAAAAGGTAATAAGACTACTGCAACGCAATCTTAAGCTCAATCTACAAATGACTTGAGCTTTTGAAACTTAATGCTTTTTCTTCTCCCCCTTTAAAACATCTCCCCCTTTAAAAGACTTGAGCTTTTAAAACTCAATCTCTTTTAAAAACTTTAAAACTTAATCCTCTTTTTCTTCTCCCCCTTTTGTCATCAGGCAAAAAGGTTCACAGAACATCATAGTCCAAAGACAGTTTTGAAAAACAGAAAGAAATGAATCATTTTAAAAAAACTTTTAAAACATAATATCTTTTTCTTCTCCCCTTTTTCTTGAAAACAAGAAAAATCATCAACTGGGAAAACAACTGCAAAGCAGGTGTAAAATATATCTTTATAAAGATAGTTTGGACTCAGCGTGGGAAGACTAAGATGTAAAAACTTTTTAGTCTTTAAATAAAAACTTCTAAGTCTCAAATAGACTGACGTGTCTTATTGGACGCTAGTCACATTGGACTCAGACTCAGCTTGAGCATATTGGACACTAAACATCAATCTTTTATAAAGTGCATATTTAAATGCTTCCTTATAAAAGTAAACCTATCTACAGAGAGGGGTTTTGTAAATATATCTGCTCATTGATTTTCAGTGTTAACATACTGAATATCAAATGTTCCCTTCTGCACATAGTCTCTAATGAAATGATGTTTAATTTCTATATGCTTAGCTCTTGAGTGTAAGATTGGGTTCTTAGATAAATTGATTGCAGCAGTATTATCACAAAGAACAGAAATCTTACTCTCAAAGATGTTGTAGTCCTCCAATTGATGTTTAATCCATAAGAGCTGAGAACAACAACTTGCAGCAGAGACATATTCAGCTTCAGCTGTAGATAATGCAATTGTGCTTTGTCTCCTGCTCGTCCATGATACTAGATTGGATCCAATAAAATGGCATCCTCCGCTGGTGCTTTTTCTTTCAAGCCTGTCTCCGGCGTAATCAGCATCACAGAATCCTACTAATCTGTATTCATCTGATTTCTTAAACAGCAAACCAAGATTAGTAGTCTCTTTCAGATATCTAAAAATTCTCTTGACAACAGTCAAATGAGAATCTCTAGGATCTGATTGGAATCTTGCACATAAACAAACACTGAACATGATATCAGGTCTAGATGCAGTAAGATATAAAAGAGATCCAATCATACCTTTGTATACCTTTTGATCTACCTTTTTATCTTTATCATTCAGGCTCATTATGCAAGTTGGATGCATAAGAGTCTTCATGGGTTTGCAATCGTCCATATCGAACTTTTTAAGAAGCTCCTTTGTGTATTTGGACTGATGCACATAGATCCCATCTTGCGTCTGTTTTACTTGAAGTCCAAGAAAGAACTTCAATTCTCCCATCATGCTCATTTCAAGCTCCTTCTGCATTAACTCAGAAAATTCTCTACAAAGAGATTCATTAGTAGCACCAAAAATGATATCATCCACATAAATATGTACTATGATGAAATGTGAGTCTATGGATTTTCTGAAAAGAGTAGAGTCAACTTTTCCTCTTGAAAAACCATTTTCCATTAGAAAAGAACTTAGTTTTTCATACCAAGCTCGAGGAGCTTACTTAAGGCCATAAAGAGCCTTTTTCAATTTAAAAACATGATTTGGAAAAGTTTGATCCTCAAAGCCAGGGGGCTGTTCAACATAGACTTCCTCTGTTATTATACCATTCAGAAAAGCACTCTTTACATCCATTTGATAAAGCCTCATATCATGTTGGGCAGCAAATGAAAGTAAAATGCGAATGGCCTCTATTCTAGCTACTGGAGCAAAGGTTTCAGTAAAGTCAATACCTTCCTGTTGTGAGTAACCTTGAGCAACTAACCTTGCTTTGTTTCTCACAACTTTACCTTCTTCGTCCAGTTTGTTTCTGAATACCCATTTGGTTCCAATAATGGAATTATCTTCAGGTGGGGCTACTAGCGTCCAAACATCATTGCGTTTGAATCGATTTAGCTCCTCCTGCATTGCCAGAATCCATCCTTCGTCCAATAGGGCTTCATCTATGTTTTTGGGCTCCAATTCAGAGATGAATGCAACATCAGTTTGTTCTCTGAATGTGGACCTTGTTCTGAATCTATCATTTGCATTTCCAATGATTTGATCTTCAGGATGATAGGTCTTGAAGTGCCAGCTTCTTCTTCTTTTAGTATTGGACGCATCATTGTTTTCTGCGTCTGGTCCATCTTCTTCATTCTTAGGTGATGGTCCTTCACTTTCTGCTTGTATTCTCATATCTGCAAGAGAATCACTTAGCTCTGACAATTCCTTGTCAGGCTTTTTGTCATTGAATTTAATATGAATTGACTCTTCAACAGCCAAGGTTCTTGAGTTATAGACTCGGTAAGCCTTGGAAGTTTCAGAGTAACCCAGAAAAATTCCATTGTCCACTTTAGAATCAAATTTGCCAAGTTGATCCTTAGTGTTAAGAATGAAACATTCACATCCAAAAGGATGGAAGTATGAAATGTTGGGTTTTCTTCCTCTCCACAATTCATATGGAGTCTTTTTCAATATAGGTCTCACATATATTCTGTTTTGTAAATAACACAGTATTTACAGCTTCAGCCCAAAACCTTTTAGAGGTTGAGTAATCATTGAGCATGGACCGAGCCATCTCTTGTAAAGATCGATTCTTTCTCTCCACCACACCATTTTGCTGAGGTGTTCTTGGTGCAGAGAAATTGTGAAGGATTCCATTCTCTTCACAGAATCTCTGGAAGTTTGCATTTTCAAACTCACCTCCATGATCACTTCTAATGGAGTTGATACAAACTCCTTTCTCATTTTGGACTCTTTTACAGAATATGGTGAAGACTTTGAAGGACTCATCCTTGTGTGCAAGGAATTTGACCCATGTCCATCTAGTATAGTCATCAACTATAACCAATCCATATTTCTTTCCATTCAAAGAAGCAGTTTGAGTGGGTCCAAACAAATCCATGTGTAAAAGTTCCAAAGGTCTAGAAGTGGAAACAATATTTTTAGAATTAAAAGAGTTTTTCACTTGTTTCCCATTCTGACATGCTTCACACAGAACTTCAGATTTGTACACAAGAATTGGAAGTCCTCTCACGAGGTTATGCTTATTTAGCTTTGAGATGGTTCTCAAGCTTGCATGACCAAGTTTCTTGTGCCATATCCATTGTTCATCTTTTAAAGATATGAAGCATGAGACATTCTGTTTGGACAGATTTTCGAAATCAATTTTGTAAACATTGTCCTGCCTCTTTGCTTGAAAAAGTATGGACTTATCAGAATTTCTGACTATACATTTATCCTTGTTAAAGGAAACATCAAACCCGCTATCACACAATTGACTTATGCTAAGTATATTATGTTTGAGTCCTTCAACCAATGAGACATTTTCAATAGAGGGAAAATGATGTTTACCAATTTTACCTATTCCAACTATTCTGCCTTTCTGGTCTCCTCCAAAAGTGACCCATCCCTTTGATCTAGGCTTTAGGTCTTGGAACATAGACCTTTCTCCTGTCATGTGTCGTGAGCAGCCACTGTCCAGGTACCATGACTGGAGTTGTCTTTCTCCCATCAAGCATATCTGCAACAGGAATTATCATACTTTTAGGTACCCAGATTGACTTGGATCCTTTCATGTTAGTCCTTGGTCTGCGTCCAGGCATGTCCCTTTTGTTGTGGACGCATGTTGATGTGACATGTCCAGCCTTTCCACAGTGACCATAGTATATATTAAATTTTGATGGACTTTTAGAAAACTTTGGTTTTGATTTTTCATAACCCAAACCACTTTTGTCAGAAGGTTTTCTCTAAATCTTTAAAATTTTATCAAGTTTTTCAGAGCTACTGACAAATTTGGACAATCGTCCAGTGAGTTCATTTACTTCTTGTTGAAGTACTTGTACTTCACAGGAAGTATTGGACTCGAAATCCTTTGGAGATTCATCTTTGTGTTGACTTACTTGAAGTCTTAACTTTTCATTTTCTGATTTGAGTACTTTGTTTTCTAAAGTAAGCTTTTCAAGATCTTTGGTCATAAGAGAAAACTTTTTCTTTAAAGATCTGTACTCATCAGATAAAATGGATGAATCTGTAAGAAGATCATCAAAATTATTTCTTAATTCAGAATAAGAGATTACCTCTTCTTCGTCCTCACTGTCAGTTGAAGGAAGACTTGCCATTAGGCAGAGATTAGCTTCTTTTTTATCCTCATCATCAGAGGAATCATCAAGATCCTCCCATGTTGCCATGAGACCTTTCTTCTTCTTGATGAACTTCTTCTTTGTCCTCTCAGCCTCAGGACAGTCTGCCTTGTAGTGGCCTGGTTTCTTGCATCCATAGCACACCACTTGACTTTCCTCCTTTTGGTCAGCTTCCTTTTGTGGAAATCTTCTGTTGAATTGCTTCCTTCTGAAGCCACCCTTCTTTTTCCGCATAGACTTTATTTTTCTGGAGATGAAGGAGAGTTCATCATCATCTGAGCCTTCTTCTCCTTCTGAGCTACATGACTCCTCATCAGAGTCATTGGCCTTCAAGGCTTTTGAGGTGCTCCCTTTTTGAGCTTTAAGAGCAATGGACTTTGCCCTTTTTTCTGTTCCCTCTTCATTAAGCTCAAGCTCATGTACTTTGAGTGAGCCTAGAAGATTTTCCATGGCAAGAGTGGAAAGATCCCTTGCTTCTTGTATAGCAGTCACCTTGGGTCTCCATTGTCTTGGCAGACTCCTTAGGATTTTCCTGATATGCTCCTGGGTTGTGTAGACTTTTCCGAAGGACCTCAGGTTGTTGATAATTGTTTGGAATCTTCCAAACATCTGATCAATGGACTCGTGTTCTTCCATTTTGAATAGTTCATATTGATGAACTAGCATGCTAATCTTAGACTCACGAACCTGAGATGAACCTTCATGTGCCAAGGCTAGAGTGTCCCACATCTCCTTGGCAGTAGTGCAGCTGTGCACCTTGTCATATTCTGACTTTGTAATGGCACACATCAGATAGTGCCTCGCCTTTGAGTTCAGCTGGAATCTGGTCCTTTGATCTTGGGTCCACTGAGCTCTTGGCACTGGTTGACCTGCTTCATCTACTGGAGCAGTGTAGCCAGTTTCCACCACATCCCATAGGTCTATATTTTGCACGTCAAAGAATGTGATCATTCTTTGCTTCCAATAGTTGTATTCATTTCCATTGAACAGTGGTGGTCTGTTCACAGCTAGTCCCTCGTTCTCCATG
Source organism: Glycyrrhiza uralensis (assembly GCA_030159175.1). Lineage (NCBI taxonomy): Eukaryota > Viridiplantae > Streptophyta > Magnoliopsida > Fabales > Fabaceae > Glycyrrhiza > Glycyrrhiza uralensis. The sequence continues at coordinate 29,179,208 of BRZY01000003.1, forward strand.
GATCTTTGCTTCTCTGCACTGTTAGGTGCTCAACCCCTAGAGACCGAGCTCTGATGACAACTGTAGGTAACAAGATGAAACACAAGAAGGGGGGTTGAATTGTGTTTCTAAGCTTTTAAAAACTTTTCGCAATGTTGGACGCTGGCTTATGAAAACGTTGGACGCACAGCGTACTAAAATATCGGACGCACAGAGTTTCGAAATATTGGACGCATAAGAGTTTTGAAACACTGGACGCACAAAGTTATGAAATATCGGACGCACAAAAATATTGGACGCAGAGGCTTCTGCTAAGTTAAAAACTTGTTTTCTTTGTGCGATTTAAAGTGTATCAAAAACTTGTTGAATAAAAAAACAATTCAATCTCCACGGTTAGAATAAGCACAGAAATAAAGAGTTACGGGAAAGAAGAAGTAACACAAGTTTTTATCCTGGTTCACCCTTTCCTAAGAGCTACGTCCAGTCCCCTCAAACTAGAGAGATTTCACTATCAAACCAGATAGAATACAAGTATTCTTCAACAGCCTCTTCAGGCCTTACACCGAGTATTCTTTGCACACCTAGCCTCTCCAGGCTCAAACAAGTATTCTTTTACAGACAAGCCTCTCCAGGCTCAATCAAGTATTCTTTTACAGACAAGCCTCTCCAGGCTCAAACAAGTATTCTTTTACAGTCAAGCCTCTCCAGGCTCAAACAACTCAGCAGAGTGTTTTTGATTTAAGTGCTGTCTAACTCACACAAGTGAAGATATGAAAAACTTAAGCACTTCGAGAGTTAAGCAAACTCTCTTTTACAAGAAGAAAGACAAATATACAAGACTTTCTATACAGAGTATAACAATTTGCACAGCGTTTTTGCTCTTTCTTTTTTCGTGGTTCAGTCACTTGTATTCTTCTTCTTGTTCACGGTATTTATATGCTTTGATGAAGCTTCAGACTTGTCTTCGAATAGCTCAGCTTCAGCCTTCATAAATGTTACCGTTCTCTAATAGCATTAAATGCTATTTTCCCGTTGCTCTGAGGAGTTATACTTCAGTGAGTATGTCTGCGTTTCTTTCTCCTAAACAGAAGCAACCTGTACTCAAAGTCTCAATTGTACAGTGGTTAATAGTAATATTTTATTGAGACAGAGAGAATACATTGTGTAAAGTAGAAAGATGAGTTCAGAGATATGCAGAATTAATCAGGGTACATTCTCTCTCTTAGTACACTTTCCACAGTGCTTTATGCTTTTCATTTAATGCACGTTCAAAAACGTTGACAATGGTTGTACAGAAAAGCATTGCATGCAGCTATTTATTTCAAATCATTTGCTCAATGAATATGTTCCATATTAAATGCAAGAGCAATAAATAGCAAGTTATGGACTCTGCGTTTTGGACGCAACAAGTAGAATAAAGTTGGACTTTCAGTTCTTTTAGCAAATGGACGCATACCTTGTACTTACCATTTGCACATGATATTCATTCATCCATTGGACGCATCCTCATGCTTACCATTTTGACTTAGTTTTTTCAGTTGTATAACCTTATGCTGATTATTGGACTTATGCCATTGCCTTTCTGTTCCATTGGACGCAGGGAAGTATTTGTTGGACTTTTGTCAATTCTGCTTCATTGGACGCAGAACAGTTGACTGTTGGATTTTTCCCATTCTATTCCATTGGACGCAGAGCAGTTGATTGTTGGCCTTTTCCAATTTTGTTCCATTGGACGCAGGACAGTCTTTTGTCATTCTTCTTCATTGGACGCAGAACAGTTGACTGATGGACTTGTCCCATTCTGCTTTATTGGACGCAGGGCAGCATTGTATGTATTGCCTTATGCTGTTGGACTTTTGTAATTCTGTTTCATTTCACTCTCCATAGTTGACTGATGAACTTTTGCCATTTTGCTCTATTGGACGCAGAGTGGTACTGTCTGTATTGAACATTGGACGCAGAAGCGTATTGCCTTATACTGAACATTGGACGATGAACAGTATTTTCCTTATACTGATTTATTGGACGATGAGCAGTATTCTGGACGATGAGCAGTATTCCTTTATTCTGATTATTGGACTCATAACTGATCATTGGATGCAGAACTAACTGTATTGCTTTACTGATCATTGGACGCAAAGCTCTCAGACTGTGTGTATATTGCCAATGTCATTTTGGACAATGGACTTATCATTGTTGTACCTACAAGAGCTTGTCAACAGACTTTGTAACATCCTTAATAAACTTTGTTATACTTTGTGAAAACCTTAATAAGCTTTGTTATCATCAAAACCATAAAACCACTTAGGGAATTTTTGCATTAGAAATGCTTTTAACCAATTTGGTTCCAACAGCCTTGTCATGTGCATAAGCCAATTAGAAAAAGGATTGATTTAATTAAATTGGTTTTATGACTTAATCCTAATAAAGTATCATGACAACACAAAAATTATTTACCTTCCTCTCCCCAGTTGGCCGCCCCCCTCTCCCTTATAACTACCCCTCTTAGCTTCATAAGTTTCCTACACCAAAAGCTTTTGTGTTAACAAAGCAAAAATCGTCTCTTTTCTCCTTTATAGTTTTCATCTTTCTTGTTTGGTGTTCTTGGTTCAAAAGGTTTTGTTCTTCCAAAGTTCTTGTGACAAAGGTAAGGGGAACCTCTTGCAAATTAATTTGAAAAGATATGAGTTTGATTCTTGGTTGTTACCCACTTGTGTGTTTTATGTGTTATAGCTTTGTATTTCTTTATTTATGTTTTATAATTGTTTTATGGCTTTAATTTATTTATCATATGCTTTTATTATTTATAAGGTTATAATGGCAAGATTGGTATATGCCTTATAACTATTTGTTTATTTAAAGCTTTATACTTGTATTATAGCTTTTATTTAAATATTGTGTGCTATTGATTAATTGTAGTGTTATAATGCTCAAATTTTGAGGAGACATTCGTGATAGTATTGTTATGCTGGCCAAATCAATTTTGGGTTTTAAAAATATCCCGTTATAATGGCGAATTTTAGATTTACCGTAAATATGACCTTACGGCAGAGAAAGTGCAATTTATTCTTTTGTGAAAACCCTAATATTATCTATCATTGATATAAAAGGTGGTGATTAAGATAAACGGTTTATTAGTATGGTTCTGTTAGAAAAGACAAAGGTCATTGAAGGGGCCTTAGCTCACCTTCTCTTTTCTGGAAACTATGCCTATACGCTGTTTGGGGAATTATTAACCTAGAGACCTGGTATATACATGACTAAGATAAATTAGGAAATAAGTGATTTCTAAATAAATGCATATATAAATAGATTGGATTGGATAAAAGAGTATGACGGTAAATTAGGATTCTCGGTGAATTCTACTGTTGTAACATCTGTCGTAAAAGAGTATAACGGTAATGGATTCACGGTAAATTCTACTGTTATAGCATCTATCAAAATTTTATTATAATGGTAAAAGATTCTCGGTGAATTCTACTGTTATATTATCTGTGGGAAATCTCGAGTTGGTGTCCAATCTGTGTGTGTGTATATATATATATATATATATAATTAACTCAGTTTAATTTTCATTGTCCCTGATAGTGAAAATTAGATAGGTAGGCTTTCGACGGGCCTCTTTCCTGGAAGATAACTGGTGCTTAAGTGTTTCAATAAAGAATCAACTTGATTTCGTTCACTTAGTCTATATCGAATCATTTTAAGGTTGAACACTGATAACCGCAGTCGGCTCTGCCGCCGTGTAATCCTTTCATCTTCAAAATTAATTAAGCCGGTATAAATCATTCACCAAATAAAAAGTATACTTGGGATTTAAATTATTGTTGATCTCTTCTCTCTTGATCAATCCTAAGTGGCTTAACCCCATTTTGGTCTGCTTGAAATAAATTAATAACCTTTAGCTTATATACTAAATCACTCTGTTAGGCTGCTCACCTCAGTTCGGCTCTGCTGTGGTGTGATCAGTCATAAATTGAAGTATTGAAGCCGGGTAAATAACTTAAACTCATAACGATCGGTAAAATGAGTAAAAGAGGGTAAGAATTATTTAAATTCTACAGTAAAAGGATTTTTGGACATAAAGGATGTGGTTTTAAAACAGTTATCTATTCATACAAGAGTAATTTTATCATAAAGTGATGAATTATTTCATATAAAGTGTTTTGATGAGAATTAAAGATTTTCAAGAGAAGCATCAGTAAAACAAAGGAAGTTTTACAAAGGGATGCTAAAGAGATTGTGTGTGCAAAGTTAGACGAACATTTGCATTAAAGACGATGAGCATACAACCTACAAGACGGGGTTGGAAATAGGTTCTGTTGGACTACAATTGTCTACTGGGATTATCCATGTTTCGAAAGTCTCAATGGCCTTGTCGGTGAATATCCTCGAGCCGAGACAAATCGTATACCCGACTTGGATAAATTTGATTGACAGATCTATTTCTTATTTGGTATTTATTTTAAATGCGGTATTACCGAAGTATTTTCTGGGGTCTAAGTGGGATTCCCTGATTATTCTGATAAGTTTACTGCAGCCGGTCGCTCAATGGTGTGAAGGTTGGAAAAGTCTTCATGGAGCATTACACCGGTGTGTTTTGAGAGATATTGAACTAGCATGCATAAATATACATGGACTTGATGATATATTTTTTAGAGTGCATTGCTTTTATAGGGTTACAAGACACAAGGTAAGACCTGTTTGAATGAAATCTATTTATATGTCTTGATTGAATTATTACTCTAATATATATGTCTTGAAGGAATTACTACCCTGCTATATGTGTTTTATATGACTTGGTGTTCCAGTGTCTATATGTTCTTGTGGTATAAATTGAGTGTTGTGTGATATGTGTTTTAGGTGTGCTTGTACCTTTCTTATTACTTTGTGTTAGAGTTTCACCTTTGCCTACTTTTATGTTGTGTTGATGCATGACTGAGTAGATGGCTCACCCAGATACTGGATTGGGTAACGTACAGCATCTTAGCATACTACCCGTAGGTGGGGATAGTGTGGAGTGGAACATCAATCCCCACACACAATGGGGGAGATTTGTAGGACGGATAGAGACAATGGATAGTGGAGCATAGCAAGATCTGATTCCCATTCAGGAACAGATAATCTTAGATGTTAAGTTACCCTTACGTCAATTAGGTAGAGCGAGTTATGGTATAGAAGACATGTTCTTCAATGTTGACGATGATGGCGACAGCGGTGGTGGTAGTTCTCACCCATCGGGACATGGTGGGGATGGATCAGATCATGGATCCCCGCAACCAAGAAGCAAGCCCTTAGGCGTAGGCCAAGACAGAACTTTCGAAGATACTTTAGCAGCAGCACCTGCAGGAACAGAGGGTTCCATAGGGTATACCCCAGCTTCACCTTTAGGAAAAGCAGAACCATCTATGTACACCCCTTGTTCTATCACTCGGAGGAGAAGGATATCATATGGTTATCTGAATCCCTTTCTGATGATGAAGAGGAAGAGATACCCGAAGAGTCCATCAACTCTTGGGCTACCTCTGACCTCAACCAAGACCCTTTACCTAGACCGGACCTGTCCAGGTTTGGTTTGGATTAGATTCCGGTGACTCAGGTCCGGAACCTTGAGTCTAGTCTGCCAGGTTTAGGAGGGTCCACTTAGTCGTGTCCTTAATTAGAGCAGCTGAGTTAGAGTTAGAGTAGTAGATCCCTTTTTGGGTAGATGATGAGATCATCGCTCGACTGTACATAGTAGTGTATGTTTTTATTTTACCACTTTTGTATTTTTGGTTTAGTGTAGTTTTAACCTTTTTCTTTTGCAGTATCCAAAATCATAGTTTGTCTTGGAACAAATTCTTTTGTAAAATATCATGGTATATATGAGAGATGGAGTACTTTTATAAAGTGTGATGGCTTTACCTTACATTCATAATCTTTTAAGAAGAATCAAGGGAACATATTCCTCATCATTCTCATCTTCTATAAAGGCAAAAAAATTTACCCATATTCTGAAGAAGGATTACCAACTTTCATCAAATTATTTTCTAAATTATTGTGAAACTTTTGGTTACTATGGTGTCATATCTTTTTTAGAGAAAAAGTATTGCAGGAGATGCAATTTGCTCACATGTATAGAGAGGCAAATTGTGTTGCAGATTGGCTTGCGCATTTTGGACATTCCTTATGTTACATGTTTTCCAGCATCCCCCTAAGGGGTGCTCTTTGCTTCTGTTGAAGGACCAGATGGGGGTTGGTCTCCAATGTAGGGTCCTTGTTTAGTTGTTTGTAGCGTGTTCTACCCACCTGTTTACCAAAAAAAAAAATTCTTACATTGTTAATAACTTTTTATTGGATAATTATATTCTAAAACCCACCGTTGGATTAAAAGTTATTATCACATAGATTACTCCTATAAAATTCTACATCAATATAAAATCATTTAATGTGTCATTGAGATACATCAATATTCATACATTTTAAATGACGTTAATCTTGACTTATCTCAATGACACATTAAATAATGTTAGATTGATGTAAAATTTTTATAGGAATGAATTATATGATATAATAACTTTTAATCCAACGGTAAATTTTAGAATATATATTAATTATCTGGTAAAAACTTATTAATGGTGTAATATTGTCCAAAATATTACACTGTGTAATCTATATATATGTATATCTGTGTGTGAAATATAATATCTTACCTTTATCAAAATGTCCTATTTTGTCCTATTATGAGTCCAAAAGACCTAGCCGCCACTCTTCTTTAGAGAGAGAATTCTCTCTGTCTTCTCTCTAAAAGAGTTTCCTTCTTCTTTCTTCTTCTCCCACTGGAGGGGTGGTTTTGGGCCATTTTTTGGTCTAGAACCACCCCTCTACATCGTTTTTTTATCTACTTTTATCTAAATAAGTGGTTGCTCCACATAGATCTAGTTTCTCTTTCGTGTTTTTTTCGTATTTTCGTAGTCTGTGTGCGGCGGTGCTTCCTGTCTTCGTACAGCGTTTGTTTTTCCCGTCTTGGTGCGGTGTTCGTTTGCTTCAGATTGGCTGATATGCTTCGTCCCAGTACAAATTCACAGATGATTTGGGCGCCAACGTTACAGACCCGGAGACATAGGTATTCCGACCAGTATGATTATGTTTCTTTTGTAGGCATTTTGCCACGATTTGCTATTGTAGGCATTATGCTATGTTTTGTTATTAACCTGGGTGCTGCGAGTTTGTTTGCAGATTTACCCTTTTTGGTTTTTAGCGTTGTTGAATTTGTGTTGTTTCGATGTATTTTTTCGATTTGAATGAATGAATACCTTTGTTGTCAAAAAAAAAAATATCCCAAGACAACACCAAAACACGTCACTTATATAGGCAGCATCTAATAACATGATATCCGTATAACATATGGACCATTATTGTTCCTTGGATAAATAACTGTCAAATAATAATAATAATAATAAATCGTGAACGGAAATATATAATAAGAAATTTACCACTTGTACAACAGGGAGTAAGTCTTAGAAACTTTTCAATTTAAAGCAACAGAAACCAATATTAAAATCACTTTTTATACATGCCATCCTTAGGAGAATGAACGCCAACTTGTACGTATAAGAATGACATATTTTTCTGTAAAAGCGACTTAATTAATTTCTCTATATAAAACATTACTCTTTTCCAAAAAAATATTTACCTTGAAGGAATTTCAAGTCCACCATGATCCTACAAATGTCACCTAGGTTAGGTCACGTACAGCCCTAGTGCCACATGGCTACCAATCCATGTTTATGCTTCCTCACCTGGCTATAAATCAGCTTACCCACAACACAAATCCATGCAAGCACATACTCATCAAACAAACAATATCTCTCTATAGCCAAAAAAAATGGGCACTTGTGCCACCGCTTTGATCCTCCTCTTTGCCATGTCCACCACCACCACCTTTTGCCTCCAAGAAATAGAGATTATCCAAATGGCCCAAACCCATGTTTCCCAAGCCAAGACTTGGGTTGGAAACTCTATTAGATTGCATGGCTTAGGAAGCTTGAGCCTCTCCTTGGATCATCAAACAAGTGATGATGTTGTGGCTCTAAGGAATTGTGCCAAGCTCTATGAGGAGAGTGAGTCTAGGCTCTCTCATATGGTCTATGGAAAGAGTAGTTACACTAAAGAAGATGCGCTTTCTTGGGTAAGCGCTGTGATGACTAACCATAGGACTTGTTTGGATGGGTTGAATGAAAAAGGGCATGTCCAAGCTCACCATATTTTGGGGACTAGAAACTTGACCATGTTGCTTGGGCAAGCTCTTGCTTTGTATTCAAAGAATAAAAGCAAAGACAAAGGTAAGTTTTTTTATTGTAACTTTTAATAGTAGATGTTGTTCCTCAACCTCTTGTCTTTCTTTTGCACTCTCAACAACTCACACTTCTGAAGTGACTTTTGATTTATTGTTAGTAGGAAATTTTCGTATGTATATATAATAATAAATAATAGGGGTATGTCAACTTTGACATTAACTAAACATTGCATCGATTTACATTCTGCCAGTGCACTAAATGTTACATAAATGAGAGAAGGGTACTGGTTTCAACGCGGTCCATGGCACCCATTAAACTACATATTTGTGAAAAGATAGCATTTAGACATTTCAAGTTTACAAGGTCCATTTGAACAATGATCCACCACGTGCGTGTCATTCTCTCTCTGTTTAATATTAGGGGAAATAAAATTTTGACACTAAATTTTAAGAGAAAAGAGAGATAGGAGGAGAAGAGATAGAAAATTGAAAGATACGAAGAGTGAAAATGTCATATTTGTGTAAAAAATGATGTCAAAATATCATAGTTGTAATATTATGAAATGGATACTAATGTGTTGAAATTAATTATATATCTTATTATAAAAATTGCGTCTATTTTTTATTCAAATATTTATAAATTTTAATAGTGTTTTAAACTATTTAATTTTCATTAAGATAAATATAGAAGCAAAATTTTATGTGGGAGAGAATCTATTCCCTCATAATATTACGTATATTTTATGATTTTTTTAATTAATTAGAGTTTTTTTATTGAGGAATACACTAGCTGATCATCAAATTGTGCTTCTCTTTCATGCATGGTTTTTTACGCGTCTGATCAGATTTGTACTTTTATGGATACTACATGTTCGAGTTTACCTCTTCCTATATTTCGGAAAGGATAGCTACGACTTACTTTTTTTGGCAAGAGAATTTAGAAGAATGTTTATGTTGTTACGGAAGGCCAGAATATTGTCCTTAGTGTATGGAACAAACAAAAGAAATCAAGAAAGCTGACTGGGATATGCAATAAGCTCATTATTGGTCTACCTTAATAGATGAGAAACAAAAATGTAAAGTTACTGTATTATTGAGTTACTAACCATTTGGTTTCTTCTCTCCCCGTAAAAGGTACAAAGAAGGAAGGTGTTTTATTTGAGAGAAAAAATATTTTGTATTTTCCCTCATCAAGTTTTTCATAATTAATTTACAGTTTTTTAAAATAGAAAAAAATAAAATAGGTACAATTTTTTGTGATTATTTATGAAAATAAAATATGGATATTTTTAACCTGTATGCCTATTTGTCCAAGTGACAGAGAGCTTGGTTTTCTTTAAATATAATCTCATATATGATCTTCCTAACTAAATGGAAAAAATGGGCCATGAGGAAAAAAGTGAACACTATGAGAGAGCTTTTTTAATTTCTTTAATTATATAGATTCACCAGGTCTAATTAACTTAGATTAGTCGGTTCAATACGACTACTGAATAGCAATGGTCTAGACTTAAACAAAATAATATGAATGTTTTTTAAAATTAAATGTGTGTTGAGGTACAAACATAGCCTAAATAAAGGGAGCAACGTGAGTTTATAAGCACAAAAAATGTCTTCGTTGGTATGAGGCATTTTGCGTAATGTCCAAAAGCAAATCCATTTGAGCGTTTAAGCCAAAAGTGGTTAATATCATATACCAATGTGTAGACATGTGGGATCATTCTGTGCACACCAAAATGGCCTCTTAATATTTCAACATATATAATTAACTTGGTGAAAAAACGACAAAAATTTGTTGATAATTAAGGATAATTACATATGATGGTTATTGTTATTCTATTAATTCTTGTTTTTTGATTTTTGTTGCAGGACCACCTGAGAGAACAGTATCCGAAGAAAATGATGGTCTTTTAGAATCATGGAGTCCAACAAGCCACAAGGCAGACATAACAGTGGCACAGGATGGTTCAGGCAGCCACAGAACAATCAGAGAAGCGGTGGATGCAGTGGCTGCAATGGGTGGTCTCAACCGTCCTGGAAGAGTAGTAATACATGTAAAATCAGGAGTCTACCATGAGAAGGTGGAGATTGGAAACAAGTTGCACAATGTGATGTTCGTAGGAGATGGCATAGACAAAACAATTGTCACTGGTAACCAAAATGTTGTTGAGGGTTCTACCACTCTTAGCTCTGCCACATTTGGTAAGACCATGAAATTTAATATTTGTCCAAACAAATATAAATTCAATGATTGAAATCAAATTCTTCAGTTCTTTTTGTAACCAAAGTAGGTGTTTTATATGTTTTGAAATTCAATTCCAATTATTCAAATGTCATTGAAAGCTTTACTCACTGGACTTGGTTTATATATCAAATTCCAGATGTTTCAGGGGATGGATTTTGGGCAAGAGACATGACATTTGAGAACACAGCAGGCCCAGAAAAGCACCAAGCAGTGGCAATTAAGGTGAGCTCTGACCTATCAGTGTTCTACAGGTGCAGCTTCAAAGCCTACCAAGACACCCTTTACGTTCACTCAAATCGCCAATTCTACCGCGATTGCCACATATACGGCACCATAGACTTCATCTTCGGTGACGCCACAGTAGTCTTACAGAACAGTGACATCTTCGTGAGGAAACCAATGAGTCACCAATCAAACTTCATAACGGCACAGGGGAGAGATGACCCTAACAAACCAACAGGGATCTCAATCTTGAATTGCAGGGTAAGGCCTGCATCAGAATTCGCCACTTCAATGGGTTCCTTCAAGACGTTTTTGGGTAGGCCTTGGAAGAAGTATTCGAGGACTGTGTTCCTGAAAACTGATTTGGATGGGTTGGTTAACCCAAAAGGGTGGGGTGAATGGGATGGGGATTTTGCACTCTCGACTCTGTACTATGGGGAGTATATGAACACAGGGAATGGTGCATCTACACGGGATAGGGTGAATTGGCCTGGTTTTCATGTGTTGAGTAGTGCTAATGAGGCTTCACCTTTCACGGTGAATCAGTTTTTGCAAGGGGAACGATGGATTCCTGCTTCAGGGGTGCCCTTTTGGTCTGGAGTTTAAGTCAGGGGAAAAAATAACTACTTTAGTTTGATGCAATGTTGGATATAATGCTAATCTATTAATGCTTTGTAAAAAAAAAAAAGTAGGTCCTTGAAACTAATATGAAATGTAAGGCTGTATTATTCTTATATATAAAGAATAAAACTTATGTTAGTATATATAATGGCTATTGTATATTTAATTTTTCACATTTTTATACTATTTACAATGGGATTTGCTAACCTATACCCACTTCTTTTCTTGAAGGAGTACATTAGTAAGTTATACCTTAAGGTGTATTTAACAAATTTCAAGTTATAACTCGCTAACGCACTTGTTCTACAAAGTAAGTTTGCTAACGTATACTTATTTATAAGCATTTGCTAACGTATACTTACTTATATTTTTTTGATGAAGGTATACTTACTTATATGTTTTAGAAGGAGTACACCTAGTAAGTTACACCGTTGGGTGTATTAAACAAAATTTATTTTGTAACTTGCTAACGTACTCCTTCTACAAAACAAGTGGATGTATATTAGCGAATTTCATTTATAATATTTTCAAATCAAATAAAAAAATATAGAAATTGAACAGTATATGATATTAATTAAGTGAATTAAATAAAAAGTCTTACTCAATATAAGTCTTTTAAGATATCTATTAATCTTTTTATTTTTTATTTTTTATCATATCATTCATTTATCACATTTATTATATTTTTCTCTCTTCTAATCTTACTTCTAACAGAGATTGTGGTGTCCAAATTTTCTCTCTCTATTAAACAAGGCCTGTGTTAAAATTTTGGCACTTCAGTGTGGTTATTATATTGCGTTAGAAATGAATTATGTGGACACTTCTCTACGGTTCATTTAATTAGGGGTGTTCACATATCCAATCCACCGCGAATCCGATCCGATCCAAACCAAACCAACCCGGTTTTTTGAGATTTTTGTGTTATTCGGGTAGGATCTGAACCGAACCGAGCAGACCCATTGTGGTTTGGTTCGGATGACGAATTTCAATTTTTGAACCCGTGAACCCGACGAACCGAACCGATGACGTGGCAAAAAACTTAAACAAATGAATTTCATTCTTCCCTGTCCCTATTGATGTGTCGCATGAGATAGAAGAGTCACAGAGGTCAAAATAGAAACTCCACTTTCTCCCTTCCTCCAGCAGCCGCCGTCGCGCCAACATCTATCACCGCCAGCCGCCGCAAGTTCGTCATCTCCAAAGTCCGAAGGGCGTCGATCTCCACCGTGTGCTTGGCCTTCACTCTGTGCGCGCTGGGCCGCTGTCGATCTTCCCCAAGCAGCTTCCATGACTGCCTCTTTGCAGCAACTGTGTTTCCTTTTCAAATTAGAGCTCATGCAACCCGCTTTCCTTTTCTTTTCTTTCTGCTTTTGTTTTTATGTTTTATTTTTTTCTATTTGTATCTAGAAATCTTGTTGCTAGACATGTGTGTGCAGCGGTCCTTGAAAATACGTTGTATCAGATGGGGGGTTCAACTTCAGAACAGTAACAATGTTATAATTGCAAGCTTGGGTGCTTTATGTTAGATTAGTTTTTGAGTGCTTTGACTTAGGTTTGGTTGGTGATCTGTTTCCTAGAGAGGGTGTTCCGTCACAAATCCAATCTATGTTATTTCACTTCCTTCTTCTCATGTTTGGTTGGTTATGGTGTTTTTGCAGTTCATCCATCTAGAGTGTTGGCCTTCACCAGTATTGGCCTCTTTTTTTTTTTTTTTATCTTCTCTTCCTTTTTTTTAAAAAAAAAACATGTAACCCGATGCCCCGAAACGAACCAACCCGCTCAGGTTCGGTTTGGTTTGGTTTGGTTTGGATTTTGAGAGAAAAAATCGTTAAATCCAAACCAACCCAACCCGTAAAGTTTTGATCGGTTCGGATAACGGATTTGCTCAAAATCGATCCAAATCGGCCCGTATACAGCCCTACATTTAATATAATGTTAATGTTTAATTAATTAATAAAATATAAGTTATAACACTGGCAAGTTATGACAATGCTGACATTGATTTTATAATTACTGTTACTCCCTCCGTCTCCGGTTATGACAACACTGACATTGATTTTATAATTACTTTTGTTCCCTCCCTCTTTTTTCTTAAGTGGTTTTAGTTTTTTACTCTATTTCAAAATTTTGATTACTTTAGAATTTTAAAATATAATTTATTATTTTTTTTTAGTTATACATTTAGTTAATTAATGAGTATTAAATGAAGTAATAATTAAAATAGTTGAGAATAGTAAAAATATATATAAAAATTTGTAAAATAATAAATAGAGATATTTTAGTCTAAAATTTAATCAATTAATTATTTCTTAAGCTGTCTGTATATGCAATACCTTAAACCAAAAAAAAAAATAGGGAGGGAGTATGGTGAACTTTATTCTGACTCAATAATTATATATACCTTGATAAATGAACTGATACCTTTCATCAAAACGGAGACAGAGGAAAGCAAAGAATCATTTAGCGGTTGATTTTGGCATTATATACCTACAAAAGTCGATGAACTTTAATTTTCTTTCCATATATATATATAGTATAACATATGTCCATGCCTTTTCATTTCAATAATATCACATGTCAAGATGTAAACTCCACTAAACTATCAATCAAGGAATTTTAATATGTAAATTACATATGATTATATTCAATAATAAAATGCATAAAACGAGTTTTTCGTCAAAATTACATAAATAATCGTGAATGGTTAAATATAAGTATATAATATAATTTTACTTAAATCTTATTTATTTTGGAGAAAATGGTGATGATAATTAATCAGTACAATACTACAACTCAAGCTAGCTTGATTAAAAGTTTTACCTAATTTTTGTCCAATACATATATTCATGTTTTCTTCCTAAATAAAAAATATTATAACTTTACAAAATCAATAAAATAAATTATAAAGTATAAATAAAGAGGTGATTGAGATTATCTAGCGGTTGATTTTGGAAGTTTCTTCCAAATTCAGTGAACATTCTTTCCTGATTTTAGCTGTAAATGATACAATACAAAGTTTCGATTCCATTTGGCTTGCATGTTATTCCAGATGCCAATGGCAGTCAAACAAGTATTGTGTGGCTCTAAGAAATTGTGCCAATTAAGCTCTCTATATGAGAAAAGAGAGAGTGTGGGATACCTCTCATTAAGATGATGCGCTTACATGTGCAAGTGTTGCGATGACAAACCACACGACTTGGCCATGTGTTATGGGTGCAAACCTTGGCCATGTTGCTTGGGAAAGCTCTTGTTTGTATTCAAATTTGAACAAATGCAAAAGGCAATTTATTATAACTTGTAGTATATGTTGTTAACAAAGGGCCTTGTTGTCTTTCAATATTCTTAACTCACTTTTGAAGCCACTTTTGGTTTATTAGTATCACTATGCTAGAAACAAGGAACAATAACGGTTTTTAAATGAAGCGTGAAGTAGCAGCGCTGCTAAAAAAACATGGAGTTTTCAGACAACACGTCCCTGGGAATTGCCGTTGTTATAATGAAAAACTTGAAGTTTTTACACAACATTCACTCGGCACTCGGCAATCATTGTTGGAAATATTACACTTCTCTCCTTTACGCACACTCTCTCATGAAGTGATGCATCCAGACGAGGGACGAATGTTCACTCTTCGCTTGAAACAAATTGTCATTACGTTTGGTCAATAATATATATATATATAATAAGTAAAAACCCTACATTCCACTTCATTTCCACTTCAATTAATACTTGCCCTCTCTGCGTACTTTGTCTTCCTTTCATTTCCTTGCCCTTCAAGTTTTCACATCACACACACTTGAAATCCAGCTATGGCTTCTTTGGTCTCTCATGCTGGTGGAGTTCTTCTTGGACCTGTTTCGTCTTGCTGAGTACGGGATGGATCTCATTGACGAACTTATTGGGGCTAGATGGGCTGTCTACATTGAAGCAATGACTAGGGGTGTGGCATGAACTGATTAAGGAATTTTGGTCCAATGAAAACATAAAAGGAGACAAGATTGTTTCAACTGTGCTTGGAATGCATGTCTCAGTCAATGTTATTAAACTCAGACCGGTCTTCGACTTGATCAGGGTATTGGGTCATTGTGTTACTGGTCGGACAGGTGGGTTAATAGTTGAACCATATGTCGAGTATATGTATATACATATATATATTTTGTCACACTAAAACTATCTTTACGAGTTGGCATAGTGAGAACTTTGTTTTTTGTCATTTGCCAACACATGGGATTTAGGCTTGGCAACGAGGCCCGTATCCGGGCTAGTCCACCCCGACTTTGACGAGGAAAACCGTTTTGACCAAGGTTGGGTTTGGGTTTTCCCTACTTTTAAAAGTCAGGGCCGGGGTTGGGAAAACTAATACCCACCCCTAAACCCACCCGCACATTTATTTTACTTATAATATAATATTTAATGTATTTATATTATCAAAAATTATATTTTTAATAAAGAAAAATTTATTTTAAATTCTTTATTCTCTCATTATTACTTGTCTAATAAAATATATTTAAAAAACATCTTAAAAAATAGAGTATTGAGTTCCCTTAATTCTACTGAAATAAAAAAAATTAGAATAGAAATTTGGGTTTTAAAATACTAGGTGCGGGGCAGGGACAGGGTAAAGTTGGGGGTCGGGGAATGTAAAACCCACCCCCGCCCCGTTGCCATGCATACGTGGGATCGGTCCTTTCAAATGGGATTTTGGTTGTGTTTGTTAATATTTTCTGATTTTTCAAGGGACTTACACGTGACAATGCATTTCTTCATGCTTAAGGATTGGTGTGTGACGTGACAATGAAAGCCAACTTTGCACTCATGACATGGCAACTGCACAGTACAGGTGTAATAGGCCTAGTGCGTGCCGTGGGCTCTAGTCTCTAGAGCATGACATGATAACTGCTAGTGCTTGGGACAAGTTGTTTGAGTATTTGAGATGATCGCTGCACACACTGATCGGACCAATCGGAGCTGAGTTTCTCGATTTTAACCAATTTTTAGCCGGTTTAATGACGTCAGAACCAGTTCGAATACATAAAAAATGTAATAAGATGATCGGACCAGTGATAGGTCCGGTTCTTGATGGAACCGGTCGGAATGGTCGATCCGATTCAAGTTTTACAACACTGGTCTCAGTTTCTAGGGCTTCTATTGCCAAAGCAACGGATTGTCTTGATGAGGGTCTCATCAATGGGGATGACTGGGATAGGGAATTCGATCCCGTTGATGGATTGCTTTACAAATTAAGACGAGGTTGCCTCACAAATGAAGGACAAGGCTAGAGTACTTCTCAAAATCCTCAACAATGTGTTTTTACCAAATGACGTTGATGAAGATGATGAAGAAGTATCTGATATCCAAAAATTATGTCTTTGTAACTTGATACAGAAGGAAAAGGTTAATCTACCACATTTGGTGTTTAACCATTTCATAAAAATCTTTCACAATGTCACTGTAGGTCTCTCTCTTATGTTGTATCTTCTGAGTCTCATTTTTGAAGACCAAGGTGTTTTGGAGGTGTTTAATTTGATGGCTTCAAGGAAATCAAAGCATTATGGAGAAAGCATTCATACACCTGGTTTTTCCACTCTCCATCTGAAAAGGATGGACATCTTTGTGGAATCCAATAAGGAAGAAGGAGAGGAAAGGACAAGGGCTCTAAGAGAAAGTCTCTGCATCACTGATCCTCATAAGAAAACTATTATGACAAGAACTTCATCTGGACCAACAAAGTTAGAGTCACCAGATGTGGAGGAGGAGGACGGAGAAGAGGTCTCCTCAAATAAGAGGAGAAGGACTGATAAAGGGTCGACATCAGATTCTTCATGAATTGTCCCATTCGTATTTATGTACTAGTTTAAAAGTTTTGAAATAAAAATATGTTAATTTTGAGTACCCACAGTTGCCTTTTTACATTTTTATTGATCAAAAGCAAGAATGCTAGTTTCATTATACTTTAGTTGTGATTAAATGGTGGTGGTGATTAATCTATCTGGTACTGATTGGTGATCTAATTATCAGTTTTTTCAAGTTACTCTAAACCTCATGATAACACTTGTTTAGGAAGGCGTTCTCTGACGTTTGCCTGAGTAGCTTTCATACAACGCATTTCTTAACACGCGTTGTTTGAAGTAGCATTGATATCATATAGAAAACGCATTTATGAACAAGCGTTGTCTAAAATCGATGTTTTTGTTTTACTTAGACTCTAAACTTTATACTGAGATAAACCAATTCAAACATGTAAATTATATTATATGCTATCAATTCAAAAAGAGACAATGATAACATATTAAATATGTGCAAATAACTTGTCAATCCAAATTAAACAAAGATGCACATAAATTGTTCTTGAAGTTTAAATATATAGATACAAATTGTTCGTAATAAGAACTATTAATTTAATTAATTGTTATATACAAAACAATACATCGGGGGGACAACATCCTCGCATGTATCTTGAGGTTGTGATCCACTGCTATGAAGATTCAGCTACCTTTCCTAAGGTTGTGAGCAGTGCGCACTCCCTTCAAATTATGTCTGAGAAAGGCCCGACGCTTGCTCGATCCACACTTCAAACTGCACCTAAATATCCTTCCCAATGAATCTTCAATTGTATGATATTTAGGTTTTCTTGGAAGAATCCATTTCCTCATAAATTTTGCAGGTAAGTTCTGCATATATTAAAGTCAAAAGAGAGCAAACTATCATTGACATGTTATTTTTTGTGGCTTACGTCTCAGTCAAGGTAATCTCACATGCCCTCATTGTTTTGAGTCAACACGATAAAATTGTAAACCAAGTGGTAGGATACCTTTTGGCAGAACAATGTCACCATGTTCAATTATCCTTCGTTTAGGACAAGCAACAATGCCCATGACATCGATGTAGAAGTCTAACCCCCCGAGTAGCTTCACCTGATCCAACAATCCAACAACCTCTTGTAGTGATTGAGGACGTTATTGAGACCCAATGTAAATCATCCCTTCTCCCCAACTATTGGAAAAGGACACCAATTCTTGATCCCTCGTGGTCAACAAAATATACTTCCTCAGGGATCAAGTGCTTGTAGGCTCGATAGAAGTATGGGCACACTGTAAGACAATAGTGTCTGAATGCTATATCATTCCATTTACCCAGCAAGGGCAATATATAGATACAATTACTTTACACAAAAACGAAAATGTCCTACTTTAAGGGAAAACAAATATTCCTACCTTTAATATACAAGATTGGTCAACTAATCAAATCCTTACAATTAACAACAACATCAATCTAGCAATTAGCAATTACAGTAAAAATATCCTAATAATTACAATATTATACAGCTCATGTTGACACTCCCCCTCAAGTTGGAGCATAGATATCTATCATGCCCAACTTGTCAATTGCACCATGGAACGTCTTTGCTGAAACAGCCTTTGTAAGCACATCAGCTAGTTGGCTTTCTGATTGGACGAATGGAAATTGTATAATCTTTTGGTCAAGGTTCTCCTTTATGAAGTGGCGATCAACTTCAACATGTTTGGTGCGATCATGTTGTACCGGGTTTTGTGCAATTTCAATGGCTGCCTTATTATCACAATAAAGGTTCATGGGTTCTGCATATTTGATCCCCAAGTCTTTGAGAACACTCTTAATCCACAACAATTCACACACACCATAGGCCATACCTCGAAATTCAGCTTCCGCACTTGATCTTGCCACGACCTTTTGCTTCTTACTTCTCCAAGTGACAAGGTTACCTTCCACAAATGTAAAATATCCGGATGTAGATCTTCTAGTTGTTTGATCACCTGCCCAATCAGAATTTGTATACCCTTCAATATTAGAGACACCATTTTTTGAGAACAATAGTCCTTTGCCTGGAGCATTCTTCAAATATCGTAAGATTCGATAAACAGCATTCATATGCTCTTCACTTGGCGAGTGCATGAACTGACTTACAACACTTACAGCATAAGCTATATCGGGACGTGTGTGTGACAGATAGATTAGTCTCCCAACCAACCGCTGATAACGATCCTTATCTGTAGGGACTTGGTTTGGGAAGATTCCAAGCTTATGATTCATTTCTATGGGCGTTTCTGCTGGTTTACAAGCAAGCATACCAGTCTCGGTTAAAAGATCTAGCATATATTTCCGCTGTGAGAGAATAATCCCTTGTTTTGATCTAGCTACCTCAATCCCCAAAAAATATTTGAGTTATCCCAAGTCCTTCATCTCAAATTCAGCAGCCAAATACTCTTGTAATGCTTTTATTTCACAAGGATCATCCCCAGTCACAATCATATCATCAACATATACAATTAGAATTGTTACCTTCCCTTCTCTGTGTTTTATAAACAAAGTATGATCTGAATTACTTTGCTTATATCCAAAAATCTTCATGGTAGAAGAAAATCTCCCAGACCAAGCTCTAGGAGACTGTTTTAGCCCATACAAGGACTTTTTCAACTTACACACTTCCTTTCTATATGAAGTACTGCACTTAACTCCAGGTGGCAAGTCCATATATACCTCTTCCTCTAACTCTCCGTTGAGGAAAGCATTTTTAACATCAAACTGTTGCAAAGGCCAATCTCGATTTACTGCTATAGATATAAGAATGCGAATTGTATTGATCTTGGCAACTGGTGCAAAGGTCTCTTGGTAATCCACCCCATACTTTTGTGTATACCCCTTTGCGACTAACCTTGCTTTATATCTATCAATATTGCCATCAGCCTTGAGTTTTACTGTGAACACCCATTTACATCCAATTGTCTTCTTTCCTTCAGGTAATGGAACAAGCTCCCAAGTGGCATTCTTTTGTAGAGCCTCCATTTCTTCGTTCATTGCCTTTTTCCATTTGGGATCTAACAATGCATCATGCACACTACTAGGAATAGTAACATTGGATAGATGATTAACAGTAAGTGCATATGATTCAGACAATCTATGTGATGACACATGGTTACTAATAGGGTATTTGATCTTGGCCTTGGGATCAGGTTCATATTGTTTCTTTGGAATTCCTTTATTTGACCTTTGTGGGTATCTAGGAGCTATATTTTCTATAGGAGGATGTGTTTCATGGGGTTGATCAAAAAATGGATTTGAGAATACCTGTTGTAGATCATTTTGGGTTGATTATGTAGTTGATGGTGGAGGCATGGGCAACTCTGCAAAAATCGACTCTGATAAGGTAGGAGCACTTGACTCATTTTCAAGAAGATTTTCAGCACTACTGTCACAACCTTTTCCAATTTCAACATTCAATTCTTCTCCCCCTCTAAGTTCATCTTCTCCCCCTCTTTCTTGTAACACATTCTCTTCAATTTCAGCATTCAATTCTTCTCCCCCTCTTTCTTGTAACACATTCTCTTCACTAGAGCTCTCCCCCTGAAGAGAATTTCCAGAAATTCCCTTTGAATAATAAGGTTCAGATTCGTGGAAAGAAGCATCCAAAGTCACATGCAACTTCTGAGTTGCAGGGTCATAACACCTATATCCCTTTTGAAAATCCGAATAGCCAACAAAAACACATCGTTTTGCACATGGGTCAAGTTTGTTGCGTGGAGGCTTGGGAATATGCACATAAACAATACAGCGAAAAATTCGTGGCTCAAGATTTGGGAGATGAGGAACCGAAAGTAAAGATTGCATCTTGTGTAGAGGAGTCTCAAATTTTAGTACTCGAGAGGGAATTCGATTAATAAGATAAGCTGCAGATTTTATTGCTTCTCCCCAATAGAACCGTGGCATGTTCATGCCAAAGAGAGAGGCACGAACAACTTCCAGAAGTTGTCTATTCTTTCGCTCCGCCAATCCATTTTGTTGCGGAGTATAGGTACAAGAAGTTTGATGTCGAATCCCATATTGACTGAGAAACTTAGAAAAAGATGTATTGACAAATTCAGTACCGTTATCAGATTGCAAAACACGAATCTGCTTTTGGTATTGAGTTCTAACCATATTGTGAAAGTCCTGAAATGCTGCATAAACATCACTTTTCTGGTGAAGTAAGGACACCCAAGTCATTCTAGTGCATTCATCAATGAATGTAACAAAATAACGGGCTTGAGAAAGAGAGGGGATCTTTGCAGGACCCCAGACATCAGAATGTATAACAGCAAAAGGTTCTGAACTTTTATTCAAACTCGGTAAATAAGGAACACGATGGCTCTTGGCCAATTCACAGGTGTCACAATGAAAATCTGAATAATTCAAAACAGAAAAAAGATGTGGTTGTAATCTTTTCAAATAGCCAAAAGAAAGATGTCCTAATCTTCGGTGCCATAACCAAATAGTTTCTCTTGCTCTATCTTCGCTACTAGCTTGGTTTGCTTGGCTAAATTCTGGTCCCTCACTTTTTGTTAGCTCCAAGTAGTAGAGCTTGCCCCGCCTAACACCATAACCAAGAATCTTCCGAGTCACAATGTCCTGGAAAACACAATATGATGGCCAAAAAGTTACAGTGCATGCAAGAGAAGAGGTAATTTGGCTGACAGACAATAGATTACATTCAAGGGATGGGACAACAAGGACATTATCTAATGTCAGATTTTCAGTCAAGATTACAGACCCTACACCAGTAATGGCACAGGTACTACCATTAGCAGTGGAGATAATGGATTGAGGAGAGGGAGAAATGGATTGTAATTGATGAGTGTTAATAGTCATATGATCAGATGCACCTGTATCAATAATCCAAGTACTATTCTTAGAGGTTGCAGAGAATACATGTGCCTTACCAACAATACCTGAGTGGGCGACATTTGCGACAGGTTGTGATAGGCTCTCTTGGTTAGAGGTCACCATGGCTTGCCCTGTAATCTTTTTTCTGGGTTTCTTTGTGAAATCCCACCACTCAGGATAACCAATGATTTCATAACATCGCTGTTTTGAGTGACCTGTGTTCACCACAGTGAGTGCAAACAAAACCACTAGACTTTCCAGTTGATTGATTGTTTCGATTCTTCGAAGAGCCGAGCTGTCGAGGTTGATTGGCTAGCATAGCAGAGTTCTCAGAGATCGGACGAGAGCCTCCCATCGTCTGTCTTTGTTGATATTCTCGCCTGACATATGCATATGTGCTTTCCAAGTCAAGTTTTGGGTCTTTCCGTAAGATTTCCCCACAGACCTGATCAAATTCAGAATCAAGGCCACTCAAAAATATATGAACTCGAAGCCTCGCCATTGCGGAGTGTAGCTGGACCACCCCTTCAACAGTACCTTCTTGAGAAAGAGTCATGTGATCAATTTCCTGAAAAATGGCAACAAGTTCATTATAATAGGTAGACAAAGGTCGACCATGCTGTTTGGTCGAAAAGGATCGCTGATTCAATTCGAAAATGCAGGTTTCGTCGGATCCGTCATAAAAGGTTTTCGATACAGCCTCCCAAATTTCATGCGCAGTGGAAAGGCGAATAAATCACTGCATCAGTGACGGACTCATTGAATCAATAAGCCAGCTTTTCACTTTGTGATTTTCAGTAATCCATGATCCAAGATTGGGATCTCCGGGTGTAGGTTTTTTGGTTTCTCCGGTAAGATATCCGGCTTTGTTGCAAGCACCAATACGCATTTCCATGAGTTGGGACCATAAAGAATAATTGGTCTCATCCAATGTAATACTGTTTGGAAAAATAGAATTGTCTTAGTGAACAATAATCGAAGGCGGTGGGTTGGATGCTACGACAATTGGGTTTTGTGGTACATTGGGTGTGTGGTTTGGTTCAGGTGAGGTGGAGTTATTTGGATTCTCCATCGGGTTTCGGAAAAGAAAAAAAAACAAGGAGAGGAGAAAAAAGTTTCTGGTGTTTTCAGAATACGACACGAGGTTCGGTTCGGCAATGCAGAATCAGACCTGCTTTGATACCATGTAAGACAATAGTCTCTGAATGCTATATCATTCCATTTACCCAGCAAGGGCAATATATAGATACAATTACTTTACACAAAAACGGAAATGTCCTACTTTAAGGGAAAACAAATATTCCTACCTTTAATATACAAGATTGGTCAACTAATCAAATCCTTACAATTAACTACAGCATCAATCTAGCAATTAGCAATTACAGTAAAAATATCCTAATAATTACAATATTATACAGCTCATGTTGACACACACCTCTACCATTTGTTGCAAGTAGGGGAAAAATTAATCCATTATGAAATTTTTAAACACATTATTTGAATCGATGTAGAAGAAAAATGAAGAGAATCCCTGGTTGGATGAAGATGCTTCGGTATTCATCTACAAGTTTCTTAGGTTTATTTAAACTTCTTTGTTGCACGTTCGTTCTACAAAGAAAGAATGGAACATATATTTATATAGAGTCTTTGACATTTTCGAAACGTGGCCTTCAGGAATATGGCAATGTTCAGCAGCAATTGTCTCTGTATACGAAGTGTCTCTGTAACTTTCTTTGAAGAAAGAAATGGAGAGACCCTTGTCTTTAAATATTAAATATTAAAATTAAAATTTTCCTTCAAAAACTTATTATATATTAAAATTAAAATATTAAATTAACCATGTCATTGATTAACCATGTTATAATTAGAACCAAAGTCATCATGTTTCAACTAGAACCATAGTTAATGAGAACAACAACAGCAGTATTAATTCTTCTAAATTATTTATAGATTACATAAGTAATGAATCAGTTAAATAAATTTTAAATTTAATGATAGTTATATATATTTTACTTTTTTTGAAAAGGGATTTAATTTGTAGGGATTTAATATTATTAATATTAATATAAAAATAAGAAAACAATTAAAAAAACACAAGAGCTTTATTAGAATGCTTGTCAGGAACGCGTTGTGGGAATAATAGCCTTGATTAATTACCACAACGCGTGACCAGGGAAGCGTTTTGGAAATGGAATAATAAAAGAAAAAGTCGTAATTCATTCCCTCCATATTGTGTACTTCATTTACTTACAACAAAAGTCGTGTATCCTCTGTTCTTCCTCTACGATGACCTTACCCCTCGTTATTTCCCACTTTTCACTGCCAACCATCGCCGTCTCCGTCACAATCTCTGTCGTCATCGTTGCACTATGCCCTTGCAACACTATGAACAAGTTCCTTTTTTGCATGCGATGTACAAGGTTTTTTCTTCCATGCAAAATGTTTTTTGTTAGTTTGTATTAACTAGGTTAGAGTTAGATTCCATTTTAGGCAAGCTCAAGAGTAGGAATGAACTTCATGTACTGGTCTTGCTTCACCTATGACCCTATAGTCCCTGACAACGTTGTTGCTTGGTCATTTTTCCTCTATCGACGTTTGGTTTTCACCGGTCTCAATCCCCGGTAAGAAGAAAAGCCCTGTGTATGTGCATCTTCCAAATACAATGGCTCAATAGACAGGACTTTGTCAATCCATAACTACACCTTACACTGCCGACGCTAACAAGATCTTTGTAGATGCCATGGTCGAGAAGGAATCTTTTATTCAAACTCTCTTGCCTTTTGTTGAAAGGCATCGAGAATCTTTAGTTTTGACCCCCTTTTCCCAATGCAAGGCGTATCTGAAGGCTTGCTTACTTGGTGGAATGCCTACTACTAGAAATACATATTGACATACAAACTTGTCTTCTCAAAATTGATGATGGTTCCATGCAGGCACAAGATCCGTCGAAGAAAGGAAAAGGTAAGCACATTAAGGAGGCTTGGAATTGTCCCAAATCTTCGTGAAAGTGGTTCTGATGAAGTTACTTTCACTGGAAGGTTTGCATTACCATTCGAACAATTCGACTCTGCGGTCACAGATGTTACCAACTATGGTGAAGTTTGGTGGCTTCCCACTTATTGTCCATGCATTCCTCTTAACATCAATCTTACTTCTCCTTTGGCAGCTGTTCCTTTGAAAGAAAAGCCTGCATATAAACGACAAAAGGGAAAAGCCATTGCAATTGATCAATAACAAAAGAAAACACTCCTACACCCACTAGGCCGACACCAACCCGTCAGCTTCCAATGCCAAGCAAGTTAGTATAGACTACTGAGAAACCCGTTCAGAAAAGACTTCTCTGTTTCAGCTTGCTCAGAGACCTGAGGTGGGATATCATTATGAACATATGTCACAGGGGATTAGTGTTTCTGTTGGCAAATTGCTGGTCCTGTATAGTATCTTCTTTGAGAGAAGAATCATGGTATTCCCATCCCTGAGCTGGGTTAGTATGAGACTTATAAGGCAACATGTTTTCATGGAAGGTTACATCTCGGGATGTGAAGACCTCTCTAGTTTTAAAGTCCAACAAAACATAACATTTGGTGCCAACTTTGTACTCAAGAAACAAATACTTTCTAGCACGAGGGTCAAGTTTGGTTATGTGGATTGTTAGGGTATAGAGCTGGGTATGCGGGCCTCATTGGCCTGCATTTTTAGAAAAAGATGAAAAAAAAAGCTAAAAGTGGGGAAAACGTTAAAAAATAGGGACAAATAATTTATTGTTATTCTTTTATTTTTGATTTGGTAAGGGGATAAATTTGATTACATTTTATAAAATGATAAATATTTACTATTCAAGTACTAATTAACAAAAATAAATATAATGTGTAATACTGATGAAAAACCAAACAAGTAATGAAAAATCAAATACCTCAACCACATCAAACAAATACTAAAGTATAAAGTCTTAAAGTTGTTTATCCAAATACTCCAACCAAAGATAAAATATTACAAACTAAATGTCTCAAGTGCAAATTTTAAATACACGCATGATATTTTGTATAAAGTGCAATTTCAAATATCCAAAATATATCATTATCATCAATCACAATATTTGGTTCCATCCTTGATGTAGTTGGCTCCTCCCTTTTCTCAATCTCTACAGTTTCATCTTCATCTTTTTCTGCAACTCATCATATATGTCATAATTCATAAGTAAGGTAATTAAAAGGCAAATAAAAACTCAATGCAACATTTTTGATACATTAAAGAATGTAAATGTAATATTTACCTTCCATGTCAAATCCTAGCAACCAATTTCTAGTACATATCAAAGCTTGCAGATTTATAGGAAGAAGAGAACTTTGGTATTTATTGAGAGCACGAGAGCCAATGCTAAAAGCTAATTCAAATGCCACAGTTGTAACTTGAATGCTTAGAATATCACAAGCCATCAATGCAAGATTAGGAAATCTAAGTTTATTCTCCTTCCAATATTGCAATAAATCAAGATGTGGATGATATTGTGTAGAAAGCTTTTGTTCCTCCAAATAAGTGTCCAATTGAGACTTACCCACTTCTGACATGTTTTCATTTTCATATTGGATAAATGCTTACACTATTTCCATGTAAGAAGTGAGAATACAAAAAAAAATGAGAAATTAAACAAAAAGAAATGAATGAATAAAAGTACAAAGAAAAAAACGAAAGCTTACATTCCACTACTAGAATGTTGGTTTGTAGCTGCGAAATTTAGCGTTGGCCACGACTCCGACGCTAATTAGCATCGGCCTAGCGTCGGCTTGATCGACGCTAAGTTGACTTTTGACATGCTCATTAAATAGAGAATACAACTTGTTCTTCACAACTTTCCACTTTGCTTGGCAAGCTATTGCATCAAGACCAAGACATGAATAACAAAACTCCAAAAATGGGAACTTAAAGCGAGGATCAAGTACGGTTCCAATTGTAAGCACAACATTGTATTCACTCCAATATTTATCAAATTTCACTTTTATCTTACTTGCCATATCCTGAATAATTCATTACTCGCATTTTGAATCAACAGGCATTCAATAATCCATACTTGCATGAAATATAAATTAGATGTTGGATAAGAGAAAACCAGACATCCACTCTATGATTTCATAGAATGGATGCAAAAATTCACACATTTTCTCCCCTCTTGCTCATTCTTCATTAGTTGGGAAATGCTTGTAGTTCCTATCATCAAATGCAAGATTACCAAAAACTCGTCGATATACGAGTGCACTTTCAAGCATCATAAAGGTGGAGTTCCACCTAGTAGTTACATCCAAACACAAACCAATCTTGGTATCAATATCATCAATTTTAGCAACATAAGCTTTAAAAGCATTCATTCTAGCCTCCGATCCCTTAACATACTTCATGCTTTCTCTAATTTTATGCAAAACACCACTAGCAACTTTCAAACCCTTCTGAACTATAAGGTTTAAAATGTGAGCCAACATCGGATATGAGAAAATTTGCCACCACATAATAAACCATTAGTGTGCATAAGAAGTCTCTCTTTTAACAAATCTTGCATGCAGTCATTAGAAGATGCATTATCTAAAGTTAATGAAAAATCTTTTTGCTCAAACCCCCATTCTTCCAAGAAACCATTTATAGTTTTAGCCAATTCACGCCCGAAATGTGGAGGGGGAAAATGAGAAAAATTCAAAATTTGCTATTTAGCTTCCAATTTGCGTCAACAAAATGTGCATTTAATGAAACATAACCCTCTGTAGTACAAGAAGTCCACACATCAGATGTCTAACATATTCTACTAGGAACCTTGGATAACACTTGTTTCAGTTTTTTCTTTTCACTGTTATACATATTGATCACATCTAGGGATGTCAAAGCGGGTTGACCCATTTTAAAAAATGAGGTGCAAAAATACACCCGGCGGGTTAGAGGGCTAGTGGGCTGCCCCGTTTTGGCAGGTCGGTGGGCCAAAAGCCTAAACAAAAAGATAGGAAAAAAGTGCAAAGAGACGGGTTGGAGGGCCAAAAGCGGGCTGACCCGCCTAAATCAGTAAAAGAAATAATAAAAAATAAGGAAAAAAAATATTTCCCATTTTTTTAAATGGAAAAAAAAAAATGATGGGCTGGCTTGGCGGGTCAGCCCGCCCCGCCAGCTACTGCCAACTCAAAAAGCCATCCTGACCCACCAAAAAATAGCGGGTTGGCAGGCCGGCCCATTGGGTCTGGCCCACTTTGCCACCCTAATCACATCTATAGTGGCAGCACGTCTAGAAGATACCTTAACATTAGGATGCAAAAACTTTAGTAACTCTATGAACCTCCTATATTCAACAAAAGAAAATGGGAGGTCATGCTCAATTAGCAACACACTACAACAAAAAAAGACTTCTAGGGACAATTATATAGTAGCAATTAAATTATGGCCAATAATTTATCTACTAAGTTGAAGATTTTATGGCTAATAAACATTGGCCAGTAATGAGTTTCAGTACACCGACAATTAGTCTCAATGGCCACAAAAAATAGTACAAACACATTTTTTTCATTTAACCCAAAGCAGACCCTTACTCAATCACGTGTCAAATCTAAACTCACCAAATCCACCGCCAAATTCCACCACTTATAGCACTCCCAAATCCACTGTCAATTTTTCTCTCTCTCTCTCTTCCTTTCTCATAGTTAAATTTTCACTCACCGATTTGTTTGTACGACGAACTTGAGAGTGAGATTGCATTTTGGTGAAGAGGATTTTGTTAATTATTTTTGTATTCTGTTCTTTTATTGAGAAAAAATCCAAACAAACTCTAGGAAATTATAAACTTCGATGTAATAGTGATGAGAAATTACATGCATTTTGTAATTTTTGTTTATGTTTCTATGCTTAGGTTTACGACATAAATATATGTTTGATTTGTGGTAAACTCAAAACAATTAGAATTAGTGCTTCTGATTGCAGCATCAATATATATTTGATTATGACGATCACGATAATGTCCACCAGAGGCTTATTTAGACTGGTCATGAGTTGATTCCTTCACTGTTGAAGACTATGAGGTGATTTTACTATTTTTTAATGGCGTAGCATTGCTTGTTTTGGATTTGTCAAATGAAGGAAAGTTCGTTCTGTTTGATCAATTTGTAGACAATTATGGGATATTCTTTTTGTGAAAATGCTAGGTATTTTAATTTTAATTCTATTCAAGTTAATATTTTTAGAATTATTTTTTCACTATAGTATACATTAGTTTATGATAATCATGATAGTGTTTGAATACCTATGGAATATCTGAGTAGATAGTCTCCTTTTCAGATCAATGCCAAAGACTTGGTTACACCATTAATTAGTTCCTTTAAGCAACAGCAGTTTAGGATTGACTGCTTTCCACTTCAAGGTCAG
Organism: Glycyrrhiza uralensis; assembly: GCA_030159175.1. NCBI lineage: Eukaryota > Viridiplantae > Streptophyta > Magnoliopsida > Fabales > Fabaceae > Glycyrrhiza > Glycyrrhiza uralensis. The sequence goes on from BRZY01000003.1 coordinate 29,208,617, forward strand.
GCACCAATTGAATATGCTTAAAATAATGCTACAATCTCATACTTGATACTGCATTCAATGCTTGCACTCTTGCATTTCCTTTGCTGTAGTGCAACACGTGCATATGTATGTGGTACAAGTACATATTGAGTATACATGGTCATTGTTGGGGATCCAAATGTGAGTTATAAGTCCAACATTGGCTAGGAATAGACCAAATGAAGTGAATATAAGAAACAAGACCCATATACCAAATGCCTTAAGATTTTGGGTGAAGATGTGATGTCAATGTATCACTCGTGGTGTTACTTGGCCCATTGGCAAAGGTCCCCCCTGCACGTGGGCTCCCCCGAAACTCCTTACAAGTGGTATAAGAGCCGATGGTTGGATACTGAGTATGTGTCCCTAGTACTCGATGAGGCGTAAGCTTGAGGGAAAGTGGGTGATTCAAGTAGTTTGAGGCGCAACCCAATACTTGAAGAGGCTTTAGGCCTGAGGGGGAGAGCCTGGTGATCTGAGTAGTTGGAAGCAAATGGCCCAATACTTTGAAGAGCAATGTGGATGTTAAAAGACTCACACTTGAGGGGGAGAATGTTGGGAATCCAAGTGTGAGTTGTAAGTCCCACATTGGCTAGGAATGGGCCAAATGAAGTGAATATAAGAGACAAGACTCATATACCCAATGCCTTAAGGTTTTGGGTGAAGATGTGGTGTCAATGTCTCACTCGTGGTGTTGTTTGGCCCATTGGCGCAGGTCCCCCTGCATGTGGGCTCCCCTGAAACTCCCTACAGTCATGAGTCAGGTACACTTGTTTTTTCTTCTTTCTTTTTCTATTGAGATTTACTCTTGAATACACTTGAGAACATTTAGTTTAAGTTTGGCATTATGTTGGTATTACTCAATTACAAGTCAATCTTAGCAAAATGCATAATTTTGCTGTCAATTTGTTGTTTTATTAAGAAAATGAATAATGATCTTGTTTAGCAAACTTTATTTATCTCGATGATTTGAAACATGCATTTTTTTTCTTCTAATAAAATTAGTGTAGGATTTAGATACTGTGAGTATTTCAGTGACGGGAAAGATTGTTTGGAAACTTGATTGTTTTGTACTAATGAAATCTTATTTCATTTGTCAATTGGTTCTTAATGTCAATTAGTTTTTTAATTGTTTGATGATTATGCATTGAGAGTATAAGTAGAAGTTGATCTGCAACTTGCTCTGAGGACTTATGATAGCTCAATGTGGTTAGTAGCTCACTTCTATTATCTTTATCTTCTGTTTCTGGTGTTATAGGTACAAATAAAAAAAAAGTTTTTTATTCATGTCAATTTTAAGTTTAGGACAGCTGGTGTGACCGAGTTCATTATCCAAGAGTGCACCAGCTGTGTGTTACATCGCCCACAAGATTGATGACTAGGGTCTCCTTGTACGAGACTTCAATGCTTCTGTCGATGAAGATGTATTTGTTCTTCGCAATCAGGGCTCTCCTCATTGATCTGGCCAATGTGCAATAAATGGATCCACTCAGAGGAGGAGTGACAATTACAAAAGAAGGTCCATCGCTAGGATGGACATAATAATCGCTAGAAGGGTTTTGCGATGGATCTTGGTTCACCACATTTGATCCAGTGTTGCCAGCGTTGTTGGAGGTTCCAGAGGAACCAGAATGGTTATTTCGGGCCATAGATCAAAGCCTACAATAGAACTCTTCCTAAAAGAGCTCTGGTACCATCACAAGAAAATTAGAAGAAGAAAAATGGAATACAATTGAATGAGCATTGCTTCATTAATTTCTGAATCGGGTACAATTGTTTATATACGAACAAAGTGAGCTCACAATATGCTAGATAGTTCTATCCATCTTAATATATCTAAGGGTAATTTTTCCCGCCTAATCAGAGGTTATTTTGGTAATCAACTTGATTAGTGTATATTAATACCGATAGTTGCAAAAAAAAAATAAAAAAAATTCATTAATCAAATAATATATTAAAGTATCATACATATACCGATGCATTTCAGCATTGAAACCATGGATAAATTAATTGGAATGTGTGACATGTGTGTAGGTGCTGTCTGATTTTTAAATTTTAAAAATACATTAGTTTTCTAAACCAAAGCAAATAATGTTAAACAAAATATTAAGAGATTGAATTGGGATTAGGGTTTTGTGCTACTAAATGAGCACACATGACGTGGTGTGAGCAGTGTAAAAATGGTGCCCATACAAATTTCCAAGATATGAGAGCATTCAAAAACTCGACGAACTTAGTGTATGGGTGTAGTGTTAAAAGAGGTTTTTTTGTGTAGTGGTTGTGCCATTTGAACTTCTCCCACACGGTAAGTGTTTCTTTGAGATTGAGGTTTTGGATTCCTTTAAAATTATTTTTTGGGTTCACTACAAGAGAAACGCTTGTTACCGATGACCAAAATTCATGTTACCAAGGGCTTAGCCGTACGTAAGTCGCCCTCAGACCATTTTATAGTTATCACATGTATATTTTTCTTTAAATACTTCACTAGAGTTCTTTTATTTTATGCAGAAAATAGAGACCGATCTCGAGGTCACATATTGGAATCTTATACTCAGATTTTTGGAATGGAACATGGGACTGGATTCCATGACAAGCTTAGCATTCCACTTTCGGATATTACCAATGGTATATACCTTACTAAATTAGAATTGAGAATATGGTATGTGTTCTATTTCAATGTTTTGGCTATATCAGTAAGATGTGTTAATTAATATACACAGTAAAGACTATAAGTACTCATAGGCCCAAAAGCATTACTTCAAACATTAGCAACAAAACTTTCTTACCAACCACTAGAAGTATTACATCTTTGTTAGGTAGTATACAATATTCATAGAATATAATGTGTTAATAATATTATGATAACTGAACCTCATTCTTTTTTCATTTTATAATGTTGACAAGATAAAGAGAGTGACAGTGAGTTGAAAGTGAATGACAATAGTCAATCACAAGCACAACAAGATCAAAATGACAGAGGTAATTTCTTCAAGAGAAAATAAAGTGGTGTTGAGTAAATCAGTGATTTAATTGTATGTACAATTAGACCTGTTCAATACTGTGCCACCGATTGCAGGCACCCATTTTGATGCATTTAATGAGGATAATCATGTTATATAGATATAGGAAAATGAGCTAGATTTTAATATTTAATCAAGTGAAGGTATAAGAGATCATTATGATTATTAAATGTTTTAATAGATTAGTTTATTTTTCTGCAAAATTTAGAATTAAAATAATTCATTTCTATAGTATAAGTCTTATTTTATTTAGATAAATAGTTTAAGTGCCTTTTATCTATTTGACCTTAACAACAACATATTGCGACATTGGAAATTTATCTTTTCAGTGTGAATTTCGTAGTGCAAAAATGTGGTATGCAGAGAGAGTACAGAAACAATACAATCCTTCAAAGCCTAAATTTGGTTTATGTTACTCGCAAGAAAGAATAAGACTGCCACATTTAGTGTCTTCTCGTCAACCTCTGCATGATTTATTTCACAAGAAAGATGACAAAAGCAAATATTTTTTTTGGAGAATATTAGATCCTTCAACGTGATGTTTTCATTCACTTCTATGGGTGAAAAGATTGAGACCTCTATCAATAATGGAAGTGCACCTGTTATATTTGTCATGAGTGGTGAAAACTATCATAGGATTGAAAGTATGCTACCTGCTCAAGGATCTCAGCCAAAATTTGCTCAGTTGTACATATATGATACAAATAATGACGTTAAAAATAGAATGTCTGCTGTCAGGTAAATTATTTCCATATATTACATCTGATATCAAATATTATTTAAAATTATTTATGTCTTGCATTAAATATCTACGTACTCAATGTGTTGCTGTTTTATAATTTTTTTCATTGTATTTGATATATAGGATGGAGAATGACACCTCCCACCTTAAGGAATCAATTGTGATGGATCTTAAAGAGATGCTTGATGAGTACAAGCCTTATGCAAAAAATTATAGAATGATTCGTGATAGACTGCTGAAAAATGGAGTTACAGATGTTAGATTGAGAATCATTGGGAAAAGAAGCCATGATAGGAAAAGGTATATATAATCTTTCTCATGCGTCAGAAGTTGTTTCGCTCATTGTAGGAGATTTTGATGCAGCTGATGCGAAGAGAGATATAATAGTTGAGACGCAAACAGGATACCTACAGCGTGTATCTGTGGTAAGTTCTGCTTACCTACCGTTGCAATATCTGTTGTTATTTACTAGAGGAGAAGATTGTTATAGAGATTATATTCCGTTGAATGAAATATCATGTTCATCATCTCAGAGAAGGAATAAAGTGACAATGAGAGAATTTTTTGTGTATAGAATTCAGCAAAGAGAAAATGAAGAGGCGACATTACTGTTATCTAAAAGATTGATTCAATAGTTTTTAGTAGATGCTTACAGTATGATTGAGTCTTCACTGTTGCAACATGTTAGGAATCATAAAAAAAAATTTGATGTCTGAGATGTACAAGGGTCTTACAAATGCAATACTTAGGGGAGAAACAAATCCATCCATGATAGGGAAGAGAATAGTTTTTCCATCAAGCTTTATTGGTGGGGCTATGTATATGTTTCAAAACTATCAAGATATGATGACAATTTGTGGATGGGAACCTGCAACCAAAAATGACCAGAATCATCTAGAGCCATAAATGAGTTGGGATTGAAATCAGAAGACAGACCTGACTTAGTATGTCGACTGTTCAAGATCAAGCTTGACCAACTAGTAAAGGACTTAAAGAAAGGAGATATTTTTGGAAAGATTAAATCAGGTACAACTAAATACTTTACTATTTTTTACAATATATATGTATTCTGACCATACTTTTGGATTAACTATTCTATTTTTTATACAATATGTGATGTGATATGTGATATATTTGTAATTTTGAATTTCATCTGCAGTAATATACACTATCGAATTTCAGAAACGCAATTTACCCCATGCTCACATATTGGTATTCTTACAGCCTCGATAGGTATGCAAGTCCTTTTGATAATGATAAAATAATCTTTGTTGAAATACTTGATGAAAGGAGTGACCTTGAACTCTTCAAGTGTGTTTTGTCACTTATGATACATGGACCATGTGGGCATCAGAATAGAAAATCTCCATGCATGCAGAATGGCAGATGTACAAAGTATATTCCTAAGAAAATTGTTGAGAGAGCTACAGTGGACGCTAATGGATATCCTTTGTACATCAGGAGAGACAATGGTGTGATAATTAAAAATGGTCATCATTTGATCGACAATAGATTTGTTGTTCCATATCAATGTTGAGTGGTGCAACTAGCCGCGTTCAATCAAGTATATGTTCAAGTATGTCAACAAGGGACATGATAGGTTAAGTACTGCCAACTTTTATAATAGTGCAGTACAATAGCCTAATTCTGAGAGTGTGGGTGAGATCAAGTATGTCTTTGAGCGAGGATGAGTTAAAAAATTTGACGCTAGTAGAGATTGATCATTTACTGCAAAGAACAAAAGCATAACTAATTACCCTATAATGCCTTAGCCAGATATGACATCAATTTCTGAGGCAGGAAATAGGTTAATTTATGTTGCGCTAAATTATGACAGGGAATCTTTGCCCATAGAACATAGAAGTCTGTTGTCCTTGATGACTTTTGAGCAGAAGCAGATTTATGATAAAATTATGAAATCTGTCAATGAAAATAAGGGTGGATTGTACTTGGGGAACTGGTAAAACTTTTATCTGGAGAGTTATTTCTGCAGGGTTGAAATCAAAAGGAAAAATTGTTTTGACTATTGCGTAGACTGGCATAGCATCAATACTAATACCTGATGGTAAAATAGCTCATTCTAGATTTAAGATCCAAATAAATATTGATGAGGACTCAACATGCAATACTAACCAGGGCAGTCCTTTGGCAGAATTAATAATTAAGACTAGCATTATTATTTGCGATGAAGCACCTATGACACACAAGCATTGCTTTGAGGCAGTGGATCGGACCTTGAGGGATATCCTTATACTTAATAACCCAGAGAGTTTGAAACTACCTTTTGGTGGAAAGGTTGTCATTTTGGGAGGAGATTTTATACAAATATTTTCAGTCATACCAAAGGGCACGAGGCAGGATATAATTCGAGCCAACATTAATTTTTCCTATCTTTTGCAGTATTGTGAAGTACTCAAATTGACTAAAAATATGAGACTTCAAACAGGTTCTACTGATTCAAATGTTCAGCAATTGAAAGAATTCTCTGATTGGGTGTTGAGCATTGGTGATGAAACAATTGGAGAAAACAGCGATGGCGATGGCATCATTCAGATTCCTGATGACATGGTGGTTACAAGTACAGATAACTCACTAGCTTCTATTGTTGAAAGTACGTATCCATCTATCTTGGATAATATGAATGATCTTACATTCTTTCAACATGAGCTATTTTGGCACCTTAAATGATTATATGCTATCTTTGATGCCTGGAGAAACAAAAAACATACTTAAGTTTTGATACTCCTATATCATTGAATGGAGACATTGATGGACCAGATGATGTGCATACTCCAGAATTTTTAAATACAATTACTTCTTCCGGACTTCCAAATCATGAATTGAAATTGAAAATTGGAACCCCAATTATGTTGCTTAGGAATATTGATCAATATTCAGGTCTTTCCAATGGTACAAGACTTATAGTTACTCAATTGGCTAAGTTTGTCTAGGAAGCAAAATTCATTTCAGGGAGCAATATTGGGCTGAAGGTTTTTATATCAAGATTGTCACTTATTCTTTTTGATAGTAGAATCCCTTTTAAATTCCAGCATAGACAGTTTCCAGCGATCGTTTCATTTGCAATGACAATTAATAAAAGCCATTGACAATCTCTGAAAGATGTCGGAATATATCTCCTAAACTCGGTGTTCTCTCATGGATAAATTTATGTTGCAATATCAAGAATAACACCACATAATAGTTTGAAGATTTTATTTTGTGATGCTGAGGGTTGTACCAAAAGGAGACTTCAAATGTGGTATACAAAGAAGTGTTCCAATATAGGTAGCCTCTATATACTTAAAAACAAACTTTATATTTTTTAACTTATAATTACCAGCAAATTTTCAGAAATAATAACAGAACAATTTTGATTGTATTATTTTTCTAACCATAACTTTCTTATGTATATAACAGTATTATGCTTCACACATTAATTTTGGTGCAGGGAAAATGTATGGGAGCACATCACATTTTTCAGAAATATTGAGTGGTAACAGATACAACACATGGTGCAATCTGTTACTGAATATTTGATGATTCTGAGTTGATACACTTTAAAAGAAATGTGACAGCAGTACTGAGTAATATGTGAATAGAACGAATGATTGCAGTGCTAATAATCTGTACGATTGGAAACATTGTATGACTTTTATTTTCATTTTATAGATCTTTTTTGAATCAAAACACAAAATGATAGATCAAATTTTGAAACAAGCAGGTTGGATAGTATTGATGATTGCATTTGTTTTAATTTACTTCTACTTTTGCATGCTTTCTTTTGGGTTTATTTGATTTCATTATCATTCTGAAACATTGCAGATATCAGGTACAATAAAAAACACATCATTTTGTGCTATAATTATATATAAAACTGTATTTTTTAACATAAATACTAAAATTCTGTCATAAAAAAAACTTGATGCATGTCATAATGTACTTCAACAAATAAAATGATGATATATATTTTCACTGTTTATTGACAACATAATTGTCATCATTACTTTTAATGTTATCTCTTACTTTAATTTAAATTACTGTATTTTACATTTTTTCTATAAAAATTAGACTTTACACCACTAACACATATCTAGCCTATGCAACGCTCTAGTATCTGATAATTGCTCTCAGCCACCTAACTAATTCCTATAACCGAATGATAAAATGGAGCCATTTGTTGGTGAGTCAGCCACTAGTGGGACAACTGGTACCCTCTACATGTGAGTCATGTAACAAAAGTTATTTAAATCATAATATTCAATTTTGGATTTGGCTTCTCTCTAAAGTGATTCTTCTCACTTTTGAGGGTAAAGTGAGTCTATCATAGCCATTAACATAATTGTTGAATATTTAATGTTTGATCGATCCATGTTTAAAATTTAAAATATTTAAAAAAAATTCTCCCTCTTCCACCAATCACCATGTTTCTTGCGGTTACCTTCTCTCTTTTCAAACTGCTCTCTCTCATCAATCACCACCATAGTCTCTCTCATGGTTGGTAGCAGTCGGTGGGAGTGGGAAGTTAGGAACCAACCCCACTGCATTGGCATATCTACTTGACTTTGCAAGAAAAAAATTGTACTGAAAACTCATTGGCTCAAATTTATTATATAAGAATAAGAATAGAATACATTATCGTTCATCCATATATTAGGCCCCTGGCGTTAGCCCTCTAGGCTTTTACTAATATTATAATGGATTGTCTATGTTTAACGATTATGTATTCAAGTACACGTCTTGATCTCAATCATCTCCTACATACTACCCATCAAAAGTAGCTGGTGTTGCGGTACAATGGCAGTGGAGAGGTGCTTGGGGTGAGGGGTTTATAGGTTTTTTGGATATGCGAATGTTAATAAATTAATATGTTATATTAGTGGGGGAAGTCCTATGACCTCCTTATCACTCCAATCTCTATGCTCATCCTCCAAACCACCAAACCACCTTATGACTCCCAATAACAATTTTAAAAGGTGAGGGGTTTATAGTTGAAGACGGGAATCGAATACTGGAACAATATAGGGTTCTGATTTATGTTTAGTGGCCCCATCCTTTTTTGTTGCAAACTACAGAAAAATGGAGAAAACATAGGTAAACATTAATCCCCTTCGTTCTTAGTAGTGGAGACTAAAACCGCATGTGGTACAATACGTGGGGGAGAGGAGGGTGATTTAGGTTTTTAATTTTTCAAACAATGTTAAGCAATACATATTTTATTTTTTTAATTAATTCTAGTTGATAATTCACTTGTACTAGGAGTCACAAGGTGGTTTTGTGGTTATTACATTCTTCTTGTTCTTGTATCCTGGAAAATGTATAAAATGAGAAAAATAAACAGTTTTATGAGAAAGCAATTTTTTGTATTATGTATTACTTGGATTGAAGATAAATAATATCATCCACTCATTTAATTTATTTTACTATTAAATCTAACGGTTTTAGACTAATGGAGTACGATTAGTACAAAAAAAAAGGACTAACAGAGCACAAGTGAACCATATAATCGCTATTCCCGTTTAATGAATAATAAATAAAGGACTCTTGCTATCTGCACATACGTCCTTTCTACTTACACATATATTAAAACATAAAAAAGACTAAAATACCCTCAAGTTTAAAAAAACCCCAAAACCCTTTTTCTTCTCACTCATCCTTTCTTCCTCACTTCTGCAGTCGTTCCTCACTTCCACAGTCTTTCTTCTCCACATTTCCATCCTACTACAAAGCCCTAAACCCCCCCTTCTCCTCACTTTCGCAGTTGTAGTGAAGCTCGTCGCACCAGTGAACAAGGTAGCTCGAGTGACTTCGTCGCACCAGTGAAGAGGGAATTATTAGTTCCGTGCGTATGTTTTGGATTCAAAACATACGTGCGGAACTATTAGTTCTGCACATTATAGTTCAATGCAGAACTAATAGTTTTGCAAGTAAGTTCTAATAAATTTTTTTAAAGTGTGGTTTTGGTTGTTTCTGGTTGGTTTTTTTAAAGTGTGGTTCTAGTTGTTTCTTGTGTTGGCCTTGTTTCCATGTATTGCACTACTAGAATTTTGGCTGTTAGCGTCGGCCAAAGGCCTACGCTAAATGTAAAAAATCGACGCTAACAGCCATTTTAGCGTCGGCCTTGCGTCGGCCACGGGGCTGACGCTAAATTGCTCGCCGCAAAGCATTAGCGTCGGCCATGTGTCGGCCGACGCTAAGTAGCGTCGGCTAAACTGACGCTAAGCCGACGCACGAAGACAAGGGCAATGGCCTACGCTAACATAGCGTCGGCCATGGCCGACGCTAGGTAGCATCGGCTTAGCCCACGCTAAGAAGCCACGATCGACGTTCATTTAGAGTTAGCGTCGGCCAAGGCCGACGCTACCAACTCAGGTTCGACGCAAAAGAACAATGAAAAAAGAACACATGCTATTCACCTTCAGAAACAAACAGAAAATTCAGAAACAATGAAAAAAGAATGTCCATGAGGCAATGAAAAAAGATGCATCTGCTGCTTAAGTGTCATGATGAAAACATGTTAAAATCATATTTCCAAAGCACTTTTACTAAAATATAAAATCATATTTATTCTTTATATATCATATTAGGATGAAAAAAAAATCAAGAAAAAATTAAAATCCATGTAAATGTGCCACAAAGGTTCAAGGCTTTAATGCAAAGGCAACAAAGCAATGTGTATCATTTCAATAAGAAAATTGACATCTCCAGATGGTATTCGAAGTGGTAGCATGCGCAGCCAAGTATGATGATGAAAATTTGCTACAAGTACATTAAGAAAATAGACAAAAAAAGTAAGTACCTATGCAGTGCATAAACCTGACATTTCTTGCAAAAAACCAACGTCTCCAGAAAGCCTTCATCACCACACGTAAGACAAACAAACACGTGCAACAAGTAAAACTTTTACAGGCACTGCAATGGTTCAATAATACAAATGTACAACTCCAGAAAGCACATATACTTTATTTGATTGTGATCAGAACAATCATAACAGCTCTCCATTTCAAACAACATAACTGGAAACAACTGAAGATTTCTATTCTATCTATGTTTATAGAGAATGAAATCCCTATGACACTTGAAAAATTTAACTGAAGCAGTGAAAATACATGGATTGAACATATTGAAGAGAGATTGGAATGAAATGGGAGAGACCTTGTAAACGCACTCGGAGAGAACCACGCAGCAGAGGCACCGTCGCGGGTATGCAGAGGCACCGTCGTTGCGGGTGAGACGGCGTCGTCGTAGCGGAGAGAGATTGGTACACGGCAGAGAGAGATTGGGAGAGAGAGACCGAGAGATCAGAGGTTGGGGATTGAGATTGAGAGGTTAGGGATTGAGTTGAGGGAATTGGGGATTAGAAATTGGGGCTGCAGCTGCGCTTTTGAAAATAGCAAAGACGTTTTTAGCGTCGGCTAGCCGACGCTAATAAAAAGGTAAAAAATAAAATTTTGCGACGGCTAGGCCGACGCTAGTTTCAAATTCAAAATTTTTTAAATATTATTTTTCGTAGCGTCGGCCAAGCCGACACTACTTTCAAAATCATAATTTTTTAAAAATATTATTTTACGTAGCGTCGGCTTGGCCGCCGCTAAAGTATTTTAAAATTTTGCGTCCAATAATTTGTGACGGCTTAGCCGACGCTAAATATAAAAAAATAAAAAAAATAAAAACAAACTCCAATGTCAACTTAGCGAGGGCTCGACCGACGCTAATTCGACGCAATTAGCGTCGGCCTCGAGGCCGACGCTAACTTCCAACGCTACAACAAGACATTCTTGTAGTGTTGGTTGTTCCTTACTTGACCACTTGCAAGCACTATTTGTGCGGAACTATTAGTTCTGCGTTTGAACCATACCTTGCGGAATTAATAGTTGTGCAGGTATTTTTTAAAAACATACATGTGGAACTATTAATTCCGCAGGATATTGTTCAAACGCGGAACTATTAGTTCCGCAAAACTGTTGTAATAATTTTTTTTGTCTTTTTAGTTGTAATTAGGCAATAAGCCTAAAGGGATATTGACCTCTTTCAGTGTTTAATCTATACCTGTGCTATCTAATCTATCTTATGCTATCATTGTGCAATATTTTTCCTTGATTTTGCTGCAGGTTTATCAGTATAGCATGAGGTTTATTATGTTGGTTTTTGTTATGGGTCCCATGTATATAATTGTGACTAATCGATTATCAGGTCCTTTTAATATGATACCATTCTAGTTGTGTCCAATTTCCATTATATTTGATTAGTCCAACTAAGTCTAATGCCTTGCTAATACTATTGAGTTTTTTTTTAGTTTTTTTAATTTTTATTTATATTTGATTTTGCTTAATTGTGCTGTTGGGAAATTGAAGATAATGTTTGAAAGTAAAGTTGAGTTAGCAACTTGGCTTACTTAGTTAATTATGGAAGTTGAGTTTTAGTCTATCAATTTAATGCTTGTTGAAAACTATGAGATAATTTAGTTTGATTGCAATTGTGTGTGTAGATATGGCAAGGACTAGAGGTTTGACTCGCCAGAGAGCCACATCATCTGCTCATAGAGAGCGTGCCGGTCATAGCGAACCCGTTGAGGACCCACAGATTGAGGAGCCACATCCCGAGGAGGAACCACAACACATAGAGCAGGTCCAGGCACCTGTTGTTGTGGATGAGTAGCCATTAAAACCTCCGTTTCCTGGAGGCCCCGAGGATATATCTATCCTTAGGGCCTACTTCGACCACGTTGCCAATAGCCTAAGGCTTGGATAGGTAGTAAGTTTGTCTAAATTGTTAGTTTTTATTAATGAGTTATAACTTTGGATATGTTGGAAGTTAACAAAACTGTAAATGTTTTAGGATCGTGGTATGTTGAAGTGTGTTGCACATGGATGCAAGTTGAAAAATGTGCCAATGAACAACGAGATACACACTATCGTGGAGAACTCTAGTTTGGCGCCATTGCTGACATGTAGCCACCAGCACACGGACAGGGGGCTGTGCTCCGCCTTTGTTGAGAGATGGCACAAGCAGACGAGCACCTTCCACCGACCGGTGGGAGAGCTCATGATCACCTTGGATGACGTGTGTCAGTTGTTGTATACCCTTATCACTGGGTCATTCTTCAGGGTGACGACCATGCCCCAAGACACCGCGGTTCAGACTTTGGTTCAGTTACTCAGGATTCGACATGAAGACGCATTCTAGGAGACCAAGTCGTTGCATTCATCACATGTGCATTTTTCATTACTGGAGCGTGTGTACCACGAGGGGTGCATGGAGCAGCATTGGGAGAATGTTGTGAGGGCTCTCCTGCTGAGACTGGTTGGGAGTACCATTTTCACGAACAAGAGTGCTACATCTGCTGATGTAGTATTCTTGGAGTTGTTTCGCGACATAGAGTCTGTTGGGGGTTATGCATGGGGTGTTGGTGCCCTTACATATATGTATGATTAGCTCAATTCTGCTAGTTCACATGGTGTGAAGCAGCTGGCTGGATACTTGACTCTCTTGCAGGTAATGTTTTGATTTGTATTGTTAATAAGTTATATATTTTAATTGTCACTAATAGTTGTAAATGTTGTGACAGGGTTGGATTTTTGAATACTTCCAGGGATGGGGTGCCAGTCCCTAGACATGGGCTACAATGAGGAGGCACCCCGAGCATCTAGGTGGACTTCTGGTAAAAGCTCGGGCCAGATCGGCAGATATCGGAAGGCGCTGGACGAGCTGACGATGGACGATGTTTGTTGGACCCCATATATAGTGCATAGGGAGACTCGTCCCTTCCAGCAGATCTCCATGTTCTCGGGATACATCCGGTGGGGCTCATTAGCAGTTTCACATTGCCGGAGAGGGTGATGAGGCAGTATGGTCTTATGCAGAGGATTCCGCAATCGCCGCGTGTTCTTTCTGGGGTCTACACTTATCCAGAGGAGATGCACACCAGGTGGGTGCAGTTTGATTAACACTTATTCCAGAGATTGGATGCAGCAGGTATGGCAAGACGCCCTGGAGACTGCGTTGATGGATACTTGGAGTGGAACTTCAAGATATCACACCCTTTCATTATACCTACTATCGCGGATATCAGATGCCCATTGCTATTCGCCCATCTAGTGCCCCAGCCAGTGCCTCAGCCATCTGCGAGTATTTCTAGCCAAATCGTGGTAAGTCTTTGGTCTTGTATCTGGCTTGCTTATAGTTCATTTTTTCCCATGTACTTAATTTGGTTTGACCCTAATTGTAGGACGAGACATTACAGCAGGTATGTCAGATTCTCAAATCATGTCAGTAGGACGGGTTTGCCATGGAAGGCACCGAGCTTTGGAATTGTATTGACAAACATAGCATGTTACTAGTAGGACTTACCATAACAAGGGGCCTACAGAGGTAGTCAAAGTCAGAGTCGGGTGGAGAAGACCTACCAAAGGAAGAGGAGCAGACCACAACCAGATCAATCATTCTTTTATGCACTAATAGGACTTAGTTGCTATATTTTGGAACAAGTTAATGTAAACAGTTTATCTATTGTTATTATGCATTTCTACATCGTTGTTGAATGATTAATCCCCTATTTGTCATGTCAAAAGAAAAAATTTATCCCCTATTTGTTTCGTCTTATTTTAGTAAAAACAAAAAGATATTTAAATTTATTTAATGTATTTGTTTTTATTGAAAACTTAAAATTTGATCATAATAAAAAATTATCTTGAATAATTTGTACATTATAATTTATTTATAATGAATGTGATATATAAAAGATATTAAAAATAATTTTTATAATTGTAATTATAATTAAATAGGAAATATTAAAAATATTAAGATTACTTACCCTATTCTCATATTGATATAACAATACGAAAATATTAATATTTAAGTTATAATAATAAACTAGTCGATAACCCATATATGTTACTATGGAACAAGTTAATGTAAACGATTCAATTTTGCAGCCATGGTTTTAATTTAAATTTGTCATCTATATTCTATATACACATGACAAATTTAAATTAAACGATTTCCATATACCTGTGTGCAACAACAAGACATATACACCTCATGTATAACTATCTACTACAAAAAACTTATGCACATCCCATATAACTATATACATCAAAAAACTTATGCACATCCCATAAAACTATATACATAAAAAAATTGGCTTTTAAGAAACCTGTAACTAGTCTTCTTTGATGTCCACTACTTCACTTGGATCATTGCCTCTATCATTGCCCCCTCTCCAGTAATGATGTGTATGCATGTAAGCGATTGATATATGGTGATTGCCACGAAAGAGCTTCAGGTCGGCAATGTGTGGTCGATAATAGGCAACCTGTTGTTAAAACGACCTGTAGAGTTTGGAAATAATTATTTTCAATCACAATTAACAACTCAATCTGAAATTTTTATAAAATCTATGTATGTATACCTGTACGAAATGGTTGCCGCCAACAAGCCCAATGCAAATTAGACGATGGCGATTAAGTGGTGGAGCATCACCTATGAGAGGAAAAATGTACATGATCCAAATATTAATAAACACATAAGGACGACATTATACCTGGATGCGACAACATGGGCCATGTTCGGGATCTCCATCCACTTATCACTCGTTTGCATACTTGTAACCTTCTCAACATAGAGTGATTTCTCCAATTTTTGCACCCGTTCAGAAGATCCAAAAAGTTCAACATAGTCTTGTCTATAGTCTTTATGCTCTTTTAAACATCCAATGCGCACGGAACTCCAATAGTCTTCACCCATACCAAGGCCGCTTGCAATGGCACGGTATCCACAGTTTTCATCTCCCTCGACATTAACGACATTGTCAATATATTCATGGAAGAGGCTGGGAAGAAGATCCAACTTTGGCACTTTAGTTGGATTTACTGGTTTGTTACATGAAGGTGACCTACTAGCCTGGGCAGATGACATAACATCAACATTCTCAAAAGACTGATTCTTTGAAGCACCCTTCTTTGAAGCTGATTAATTTGTTTTGGCCGGTAAAGTAGAGAAATTGAAACATCCATTAGAAGAAGTGAAATAATCATTAAATTAAAATTTAGAGGTACTAAGTATGCAATTTTTGACCTTTTTAGAAGGAGGCCCCACCGAGGAAGGATCTACCACAACATCAATATGCTCAAAATATGAGGGATCACACTCTGTTGAATTGGCAATCTTTGAAGTATAAGACTTTGGCTCTCCCTTCGTTTTGACATGTATATTAGAGAAATTCAAACAACCATTAGATGAAGTGAAATGGTCATTAATTAAAATGCAGTGGGGTATTGAAAATTAAATTTCTTACCTTTTCCGGTGGAGGCCTCATGAAGGTTGTCTCAGGAAATGCTAACTCGCGAACCTTGGTTTTCAGAGCATTTTCTCCGCCAAATCAAGTTCCTCAAAACGCTTCAGCAGTGCAACTATTTCCACTTGGAGTGACAACTCTGAACCCGGCTCCTGAGATCCTTGATCACAAAAGTTTAACCTCCTCCAATGCATATGGAGAGTAAACAATGGGACCGGAGAGCATGAGGTAGTATATCTAGCTAGCTTGCAAGCACAGGGTATCCCATGGGTTTTCCTCACTGTGCACCCACAAACTGAACTATCCTTTTCAACAAACTTGACCCGAGTCATTTCAGCAGCAATATGATCCATTGAAGCCCACGAGGAGAAACCCCACAACTTGGAGTATAAATTAGTGTGATGATTGTGATCCATTTTATTTGTGTTTATTTGGAATGACGCATTTATCTCATTGTGTTGCAGGGTAATCATATTGTTTATTGCGTCCCAACAGGTACACAAGTCTCATCGGCTATCAAGAAGCATCCTCTTCAGTGTCAAATGAGCAGACTCAACCTTGTTAACATACATATAATCAGCATACCATAATACATTTCAAGAGCTTAGTTAGCAAACAATAAGTTAGTCAATACCTGTTGGTTATTCTGTTCCCAAGGTGCATCACCTGATTTACCCATGTCGAAACAAATCTTTCTTTGTAAAGAATCAACCATGTTTTTTCACGTAGTCTACAAATAACGGAAAAATTGAAACGGTCTTTACAAACACTGACAGACGATCCACATAGTCTGACTCACGACTTGCCATTTCTCCTTTGGGTGCACAAACAACTTACATTTCGCCTCCACATTTTTTCCAATGTGCCACCTACATAACATGTGTTTGGAACTACGAAAGACGTCCTCCATTGCATTCATTAGCGCAATGTCTCTGTCAATGAGAAGAACTTAAGGAACAGTATCCGCTTTTACAAACAACCCTTTTAATTTCAATAAAGCCCATGTGAAGTTGTCGGTTTGCTCAGCCTCAAGGTAAGCAAAAGCAACAGAGAATATCTGATCAGTTAAGGTGACCCCAACAATCTCAAGTAATGGCATACGATACTTGTTGGTTTTATACGTGGTATTAAGCATTAAAACTATGTTGAAAGAATTCAAGAGGTTAATGGTGTCTGGGTGTGCCCAAAAGACATCTCTAACTACATCAGACGTCTCATGTGTTCTATACCAGTATACATATCTATCACGGTCCACCAATTTCAATAAATGCTGCATTTCTGTTCGAGGACCTCTTTGAGATCTTTTATACGTGTGTCGCGCATTGTAAATTGTCTTTATGGTACTGACATTATGCTCATTACCTTCTTTGATAGCCAATAATATGTTTTTTGGCTTCACCATGTTCTTTATCATTTGACCAACTAGTTCCATCTCTTTTGTTGTTAGCCGACCAGGATAAGGGTGACCAACAAGTGTCTCCGCTAACTCATGGTTGTGAAGTCCACTAACAACTTTCAGTATCCATCCTTCTTTGGTTTTCAGAGGCCTTCCTCTTAGCTTGAAGAGACATTCACATTTTCTAGTCCCAAACCTTCTCAACGATGGTGTATTCTTCAATCCTCTGTATTTTTCACTCCTTGAACAACCTATACTCATATATATCCTACTTCCTAGGGGGCCTGTCTGTTGCTCTGCACCTGACCTAGAAATGATAACAACTATTCCAAGTTGTCTCCCAACAACTCTAGCCCAAGTCAATAATTTTCCCCTCGTAGGAAAACTTGAAAATACACACATAACAGAGGAGATTTAACAATCCTAATTACCTCTGTTGTGGTGAATGCAGCTGTGCAATCCACTTCAATGGGTTCCAGAAAATCATCTACAACATCGTCATGCACTGACAAATTACCATCGTCACTCATGTCCGTAGTGTCTTTCCTTTCCACTCACTTTCCCTGTCCTGTGAAACAAGCACAAAGGCACTCAAATCATACAACTTTATAAATTAAAAAAATATTGAAAACCTGCATTTAGTGCCAAAACGTATTGACAAAAAAAATACATTGCAGAACTATTAGTTTTGCAGTGTATTTGTTCATGCGAAACTATTAGTTCCACATCAACAAATACATTGCGAAACTAATAGTTCCGCATTGTAACTTTGACAAGAGATTCCAGTGTGGAACTATTAGTTCCGCAGTGTACTTGTTCATATTAGTTCTGCATAAACAAGTACACTGCGAAACTAATAGTTTCACACTGGAATCTCTTGTCAAAGTTATAATGCGGAACTATTAGTTCCACATCAACAAATACATTGCAGAACTGATAGTTCCAAATTGTAACTTTGGCACGAAATTACATTGTAGAACTATTAGTTTTGCAGTGTATTTGTTCATGCGGAACAAATAGTTCTGCAAGACTTTTTTCTTTTGCATTTTAAGGTTCCAGCTGCATATGTATGTGTAATTTTTATAAATTACAAAACTATTAATTCTGTATTTGTACGGAACTAATAGTTCCACATTGTCAGGAAATCACAAAAAAAAGAACTCGCGATTATACCTGACGATGGTGATTTTTTGCTCCAATTGATGACTTTTAGATGCTTTGATTGGCGGTGGGAGACTGTTGGAAGGGAGAGCGGAGAAGGGAGAATGGAGGAGAAATTTTCAAAAGAGGGAGAGTGAAGCAGCCAGTGCGTGCGCAGAGAAAGAAGGAATGAGGGGGAAGAAGAAATAAATAGGGGTTAGTTTTGGAATTTTAAAAAAATTTAAGTGTATATATGTAAGTAGAAAATGCCTAAATAAAATATGGCACACTATTTCATACTACCTAGAAGAAAATGGGCCGGGTAAGCCAACAAAGCAGACCGCCCCAATGGGTTGTGTGTGCAAAAGAGCGTTTTAGGCCCAAAATTCAATGCAGTACCACCGGGACGTTTCCTTCCTCAGCACGAAGTTATAGTTGACCAAAAAACAGGCACGAAGTTATAAAATTTCTGTCTTCCCTATTCCGCAGATTGTTGTTCCAATTTCTATTTCTATTCACATATCCGCAAACCCTAACCTTCAGTTGTTTGCAACGATCGATATGGCTGGTGAATCTGATGTGTCCGAAAATACTCTTTCTTGTGCTAACTGTGGCAAACCTGCAAATCTTCAGTATATATTCCTCTCTCTCTCTCTCTCTCTCTCTCTCTCTGTGTTCTGTAGCTGCTCAAATGGGGTTGTAAGATGCTGCTTCTGCATTTGACATGGTTTGATATGTTATAGAGACTTAGTTTTTAGCTGTGATCAAATGGGGTTTTTCTTGGTTTCAGCAAAAAAAAAAAAAAACCACTGCTGCTAGCAGCAGCAGCTTGCAATATTGGGTATTGGGAGTGTTAGAGTTGCATGAAATTTTTAATAGTACCCAGTTCGTTACATTGCTATGCTAGAGGCTTTGTGGTCAATTGGGTGGTGAAAGATGCAATCATTTGTAGTTTATTTTGATGACCTAGCAATTGGGTGTTAAAAGCCTGGGATGATAATGTTGTAGATGCAATCTTTATCCATCTTGTTTTTAATTTTTAACTTGGCTTCTTTTCCTTTTTTTTATTCCTCAGGTGTCCAAAATGCATGGAATTGAAGCTTCCTCGTGAAGGTTCTGCCTTCTGGTTTGTGTTTGTTTTCTACTTTGTCAGTTATTTGATGTTCCTTTATTTTGGTCATTGATTCCCAGTAGACAATTGTACAGTGAAATAACCACAAAGACCAAGTGTATATCAGGCACAGGCTTATCTTCCAGAAATTTTATGTGAGCTATGGAGAAGTTTTTTGTGTTTCTTTTAAGGCAGTGATTCTGTGTAGGGTTTGAGTTCTTTAAATATTGCCTAAGAAACGATGGGACCTTCTTGTTACCATAGAATGCTGGTTGTCTCCATAATCTTTACTAGAGAATCTGTTACCTGGCCATTGATCTAAAAAACTTCAGTGTTTTGATTTGACCTGCTGGGATTGTGCAACTGCAGCATAATGCATGAGTTGGTGCTGTTTTAGTTATTATAAATATTTATAGCAGATAGATTTAGTTATTAGGGATTAGCAATTTGGTGAAAGGGATGGCATTGTTGCTTGCTCCAAATGGAACCATATAGAAGAAAGTGAGCCAATTTTGATATTTCTTGACAGCACTCAGGAATGTTTCAAGTCTTCATGGAGTTCGCACAAATCAGTGCATCTGAAGGCAAAGCTATCCTCAGTTGGCACGCAGAATCCAGACTCACTTGGTGAAGGTTGGTTATATTGCTTGAAGAGAGGGCAGGGTCGAACTCCAAAGCTTCCTCACTTTGATTGGACTGGGTAGATTTCCAGTGCTTTGAATCGCTTCATATTTTTGAACTTAGACATATTATTATGCTTTTAATTGATAAAAGAAGATCGTGTTCATTATCTGTAATGATATGTTCATGTTTTTGCAATTCATAGTCCTTTACTTTGTTTTTCTCCCCATATTCCCCATTTTCATTGATGCTTCTTTAGTTTGAGAAATTTAGATGTTTGTAGCATTAAGTTTGCAATTTTTTCAGTTATTGCTATTTACTCATTTATTTGTTGAAACCAAAATTTTATTTCTGCCCTTGCAAGGTCGCTGCGGCCATATCCCATATCTGGTAAACGGATTCTCCCAGCTCATATTCTTAAACCTGATTGGGCTGATGATGTGAGTTATCTGAGTTCTACCTATTTAAATGCCTTGTATTTTATCTGATCTGACTCATTTTACTTTAATAAAATTGGAAGTTAATCTATGGATAACTAAGCTGAGGTTCATTGGTTTCTAAATTGTGTTCATCTCTTCTTTTTTTTTTTAACTTAGGGAATTCCCAAAGTTGAGCCCAATAGTGATCTGCAACATACTGTTGAGGTAGGTAATATTATAAAATACATGAGTAAGCAATTGATGCAAGATAAAGTTGCAAATTGTCTGTATTCTACTTTCTAACTGATATTTATCTGTAGATCAAATCTCCAGATCAAATTGAGAGGATGAGAGAAACTTGTCGGGTGAGTTCCTTGCCATTTTGCCCTTGTAGACTCTCATGGAGCAGTTGTTAACCCTTTGCTATCTCAATTGACTACTCAATGCAAAACTGATTCATATCCTCATTTCATGGCGCTCAAAGTAAAATATCTTGAATGATTAAAAAAATTAAAAGAAAAACTTTGTCAAAGTTTCTTTTTTTAGTACAGTTGAGGTGGCTTTGTCTAATGTGGATGAACTTTGGTTGAAAAGTTCTTTAAAGATTATAGTTATTTCACGAATTGATTTATAGGTTGCAAGGGAGGTGTTGGATGCAGCTGCTCGGATTATTCAGCCTGGTGTGACAACTGATGAAATTGACAGAGTTGTTCACGAGGCTACTATTGCTGCAGGTACTAATTTTTAGCATTACTATAGCTGGTGAGCATACATCTTTGGTTATTAGTATAATGCATGCCTTCTCTTGAGTGTTGAGTCGAACCTTAAACTCTGAAAGAATTGTTTTATTCTGTGGTGCTCTGTACAACAAACGCATTGTATTTTTGGGATAGAAAAATAAATTTCATTAGATAAATTAGATAGAAAATAGGTTAAGGTTGGAGAGAAGATATCCAAAATAGGCAGATTAATAAAAATCATACCAAAAGATATAGCAAGGCTCCTCAATGTCTCTGCATATCAGGAATGAAAATTCCCTCGAGAAAGTCATAAGCAGAGAACTAAAGAGAAGGCCTCCTTACTCCATTATAAATCTGTTATCCAAATGGTTCCGTAGCTTTCTAGATGTCATTGGCATTTGGCAATTACTATTTGATGTTTTTTTTTCCTGAACTTTTAACTTTGCAGGAGGATACCCCTCGCCTCTCAATTACCATTTCTTCCCTAAATCTTGCTGCACGTAGGTACTTTCCTTCTGTACATATTCTATTTTTCTCAGATTGTTTTGGTATTTCTTAAGAACAAAATCTGCTCTTTCTAACAGGTCAGTTAATGAAGTAATCTGCCATGGGATTCCTGATGCAAGGTAGAATATTCTGTACCCTTTTATTTATTATTGCTATGATTTTTCTTTGTTTCTAGTACTTAATTTCACTTATAGATCTTCTGACTATAATTAGCAACAAACAATGGTCTGTTTGGTTTGAGAAAACGTTTTGTGTTTTCATTTTAAATTACAAAAATGCTACCTTATTTTAATCTTTATTTCGTTTTTTTTAAAGCTTTGTATAGAAAACAGTGAAAAATAGTAGTTGTTTTCATTATTTCCTATACAAATCTTTGGAAATAGGAAACAAAGTGAAAAGACGTGACATTTTGTAATTAAATAAAATTAAAAAATTGGAAATAAAGAAAAACGTTTTTTCAAACCAAATAGGCCCTAACTTTTTCAATTAATCCTTCAGACTTAACAAAGTACAGAATTATATCAACTTAGAATTTCTCAATAATTTATTCATTCTACAGGAAGCTTGAGGATGGTGACATTGTAAATGTTGATGTCACTGTGTACTATAAAGGTGTTCATGGTTAGTTGATCAACATATATGTGTTACACCGTTACACTTTAAGCTCATAAAGTTCGACCCTTGGTTAAATATGTATGGGTTGTTATGCAATATGCAGGTGATCTCAATGAAACATACTTTGTGGGAAATGTGGACGAAGAGTCTCGCCAGCTGGTCAAATGCACATACGAGTGCCTGGAGAAGGCAATATCCATTGGTATATCTCCATTGGGTTTCAGCTCTCTTGTCTCTAAGTTTCAAATATAACTTAATTTTGAAAACATTATTGTTTTCTTGGATCTTCTTGTATTTCTCTTTTCTTTGAGATGTACCTTCAAGCTTCGTTGTCCATTCATAAATCAAACTGCAAATTTGGTCCTAAACCCTAAATCATGATTCACGATGTAATACATTTTTGAACTATTAAAAATATAATACTAAATTAGCTACTTAATATGTTGTAAATATATGTTGATAACTGATAACAATGGTGTTGGGAGTATTTTGTGATTCTATGTGCTCAAATACTAAAATATGATTAAAATGTACATAATATTTTAAGAAATTGAACTGTGTTTTCCTGATTATTCCTTTTCTTTCAATTTCAGTTAAACCTGGGGTACGATTCCGTGAAATTGGCGAAGTTATTAATCGTCATGCTTCAATGTCAGGCTTCTCAGTGGTAACATATTACATTCCTTTTTAAGTTACATATTTAGTGTTCTCTGTTCATACTGTTGAATGGAGGGCGAGCCTTGGCGCAACAATAAGGTTGTTGCCTCTCACGGGTTCGAATTTGGAAACAACCTCTCTGCTTGCGGCGGTAAGACTGCGTACGTCTACCCTCCCCAAACCCCACATGGTGGGGGCCTTGTGCACTGGGCCGCCCTTTATTTTAGTGTTCTCTGTTCACACTGTTGAATGGTTATCACTTGTTCCTTACTCATATTTGCCCTTGCCGCCCCTATAGGTAAAATCATATTGTGGTCATGGAATTGGGGAGCTCTTCCATTGTGCACCTAACATTCCTCATTATGGAAGTATCCTTTCCTTGGTTTAAAAGCTCTACAGGGTATAGGGAAAATATATTTGGAAATTAATTCTGCATCCTCTGATGTTTGATCTATCATTAAGTGCACTATGTACTTTTCTTTTAATAGAAAGGAACCAGTTGTTGGGCATAAAATGACTGTTGCAGAGGTAGATGGATATTTAGCCATTCCCTTTTTTATTGGCAATCTTATTATACATGCTGTTGGTCTATTGTGCCATTTTTTCTTAAATTGTTTGTTAACCTTTTTCTGTTTGTCCAATATAATACTTGAAAGTGCTGCTCCATAAATAAAGCTTACCACATCAGAAAAGCCTTTCAGTGTGTAATGCACTTCTATCTTCAACCCCCCCTTTGTTTAATTCATGTTTAAAATGAACCATGATTACAAGGAAGAACACACATGCAATACACCTTAACCACTGGCAGGAAATAAAGCAGTTGGTGTGATGAAGGCTGGTCAGACCTTTACAATTGAACCAATGATCAATGCAGGTATATAATATTTAACATTTTTTTTTTAAAAAATGGATAACTTTCATGGATACATGCCACAGCTTCTAATAATAGTTTTTAATAGGTGTCTGGCGTGATCGAATGTGGCCTGATGGATGGACTGCTGTCACAGCAGATGGTAGACGAAGTGCTCAATTTGAGCACACTCTTTTGGTAAGTACATTCCTGTTTTCTCCTGTGTTTACTTACTGCATTCAAAAGTCACCTAGTTTGGTTATTTTCAGTATTCTCTTGTTTTTAAAAGTAAAGCATGGTCTTTGAGTAATGAAAGTGATAACTCTACCATCTCACTGTTCTCTACCTTTTGACAGAGCCCCTCCTAGACTAACACAGATTTTCTGAATTCTGAAAAATATTTGTTGATTATCTAATCCAATCCTTGAATGCTTTTTTAAAGGCTACAAATAGCTAGGAAGTGATCCCCTAATTAATAGCATCATATGTAACAATTATCATGATTAATAGAATCAAATCTAACAATATCCTAATTAATAGAAACAAATCTAACAATATCCTAAAAATTAACAAATATATTTTATCAAGATAAATAAAAAAATAAAATTATATTGCTTTTCTATGTGGGTATTGTTTCCTCAAATATGGATCCACACCACTCACCTTATATAATGATAGTGATTTTGATGTGATACACATTTAATTTTCATAATGTGTCCTTGACTAACTCTTTGCAAAATGTTTTTTTGCAATGTCTTAGTACAGGGTGCTTTTTACATATACAATGGTAGCAATGAAATTTTAATCTGTAACCTAAAGGAAATTGTTCAAATTCCTCACACCTTGCCTAATCCTAGTGGCTTCAAATAACATCTTGGTTTAAAGCCATGGCCACTTGTCCAAAATTTGTTTTGGTCAGTGAATTAGTAATTTTAGTTTTATTGATATTTGTTCTCCTAGGTGTATATTTAGTAGTGTGTATATCACTGCATTTAGATAGTACCTATTTAATATGATTCACCCTTTCTATTATCAGGTGACAGAAACTGGGGTTGAAGTTTTAACAGGGAGGTTGCAGACATCACCAAATGTTTTTCCTTGGCTAAATTCATAATTGGGTGAATCCGGAAAAGAGATGCCAGCATTTTCTAAATACCATACAATTAATAGACAACCATGTTCCTCTGGTTGCCTCTCTTTTTTGGGTATCATGTTTGTAACTCAAAATTCAATTCAGTTTAGGTGAAAAGTTTGATGAGTGATATATTTTGTGTATTTGAAGATAATTTGATTTTGTAATTTTGTCGTGTTCTTTTTTCTGACGTTGCTTGTTTAAGTCAAATGATGTTTTGAGCCCAAGTTTTGAACACCAAGGCAATTATGGAATGGGGATTTTTTTTTCTGTTGGTAATTTTTTATAAACGTGGTACAACTGTTGTTGTCTATCTACAAAAAGAACTGACCAAAGAAAAAGTGTCAAAGAAAAAACATATTTAAAGTACATAAATATTTTAATTCCATGAAGTTTAAAAATAAAAAAAATTTGAATTTACTAAAATTAAAAAATAAATAAATTTATATTTACAAACCTTAAAAGTATAATTTTTAAACAGTTTTTGTTATATTAGGGTTTGTTTACTTTGAGAAATACTTTTTTTTATTTCTTATTTTAACTTTTACAAAATTGTCATTGTTTTTAATTTGTTTTCTAATTTCAAATATTTGTACAAAAAATAGTAAAAGTAATATGATAATTCTGTAATCAATTAAAAATGAAAATAGGAAATAAAAAAATAAAATTATAGCAAATGAGAGAAGTTTAAATTATGTTTTTTTTTCTTTCATTTTAAGATTTACAATTATTTTTCTTTGAGAAAAATTTAACTTACAGACTAGTCCGTCTTAATAAAAATACATTGATGAATATTTTTGTTGACAACTATATTTTCTACAAGTTAATTTTAAACATTTTATTGATTTTATTGTATTATTCTTATGTTTCATAAGTTACTTAATAGTGATGGACTGAAGGTGAGAAATTACATGCTTAATTATTTATAATTAAGAATTTCAAATAAAATAAAAAAATATTGATAACAAAATTGTTTACATTAAAATGTATTAAAATATCATTAGAGAAATTGTGTAATTTAAATTTTTATGGGGAAGAGTGAAACACTTTTATTTATGGGTAAAAAGTGTATTTTTTTTTTCAAATAGAAAATAGACTTAAATATGTTTTTAATACTTGTAAATATGTTAAAGTTCACTTTTAGTCCCTCAAATTTTTTGTCTCTACTTAATCTCCCATTTTTTAAAAATGTATCGTTTTTAGTCCCTGTGGCCTTTTTTGAATTCAAAAAATACTTTTTAAAAACTCATTTTAGCCTCTCATAATTTTCAATTCTCAATTTTCACCCAATCTTCCTTTTTTATTCCTAGAGATGTCAATTTTGACCCGACTCGACGGCCCAACCCAACGGACCCGTGTTTTAGGCTACACTGGACTCGTTAATTATAGGCTCGAAAGAAATCGAGCAATTTTGGCCCGGCCCGATGGGTCCGTCAGGCCAGACTGGACCCTTATTTTAGGCATTTTTTTAAACTTTTGAGCTATTTTTATTTGTAAATAATTTGGGTTCGGCCTGACCCAGTGTATTGGGACTTGAAAAACTAAGGAGAATGGGGGTTTAGTAAAAATTGAAAATTGGGAGGGGTGAAAATAAATTTTTAAAAATATTTTTTAAATTTAAAAAAGGCTACTGGGACTAAAAACGATACACTTTTTAAAAAAAATAGAGTACTAAAGAGACAAAAAAACTTTTGAGGAACTAAAAGCAAACCTTGACATATTTACAGGGACTAAAAATATATTTAACCTTAGAAAATATTAACTAGCTATCGATGATAGATTCAAGGTTAGTAAGGCAGCAGTAGAGAATCAACCAAGGACCTCTTTTTAGGCGGTAGAACTAGTTCAAATGGTGAAGACTACAATGAGGGAGGATGATAGATCTCTCACCAGTGTACCATTGCATTTCATATTTTTAATACTTATAATTTATAATTTGGTACCTTCAAATCTTTTGTTTCTTAAAATTTTCTCCCTCTATATGTCACATGCCTAACACCTAGCCCTTAGACACAACCAATTATGTAATTACAACACATAAAATGAAAAGAAGAAAAAAACTAATGTAATAGTTTTTTTTTAAAATGTATTTTTATCTATTAATTATTTGTTTATTATCGTGCTTTCACAAGGAAGTAGAACTGAAACCGAATCTTTAAGTATCAACCATTTAAAGTAGGCCTGGAGAGCGTTCGGGTTCAGTCGGATTCGGCCCTAAAAGGCCCAATCTAAGAATAACCGACCACACTGTTATGAGGCTCATTTCTGTCCGCAAGTGTTATCGGTTTGGTCGGATGTCGGTTTGGCGGGTCACAAATTGGATCGGGTGGGTTGGTGCGGGTTTGGGCTGAGTTATATATTTGGGCCAGGACAACTTTTTAAACAACTTTTTTTATTACTAGTCATAAAAAATTCAATTTACAAGAAAAGAAAGTCCAAAAAAGAAAAGAAATGATGGATGTGCAGACCAAATCGATACAAGAAAGTCCAGAAAATAATATACAATAAGCACCAACGATGAATGTGCATAAAAAATAAACAACAAAAATGGAACCAATGAGAAAAATAAAAAATAGAACAAAAAAATCCAAGGAGGGGTCTGAGACCCTAACTTTAAAAGAGATAACACCCTTTGACCAAAAAAAAAAAAAAGAGATAACACCCACATCACAAAAACCAGAGGGGGAAGAGGGGAATGGGTTGGCGGGCGGTGCATGGTGGAGAACGACCGCGCATAGGGGACGCGAACTCCTTCGCTTTCATGGTTATAGCGAGCTAGCAGAAGGTATAGAACAGTCGCAAACAACATCACTCGCGAGAAGCTGCGCGAACTATCGTACCACTATCGCGCCTCGCTAAGTTCTGGCAACTGCTCCTTGACGATAACCGGGCCTGACAGTGCAGCCAGCACCTTCGCCGTCCAGTTCAGCCACTGCTCTAATCACGACCTTGGGGAAGAGGAACCGTCACACACCGCCATTTGGGTGTCGTGGCCGAGTTGTGGGAGATGGAGTGGAGGAGGTGCACAAAAATGGGGACGGCAGACGCACAGCACAGCACAGGAAGAGGGAGATTTCACTTTTGGTCTTTGGGGGGATTGAGATGCAAGCCGAGAAACTACGGAGAATGAGAAGAAATAATTATGAACACTGAGAAATGAAGATGCAAACCGTGAGAATGGAGGAAATAATAATAATAATAAACATTGAGAAAAGAAATGGAGAGATAAGGAAATAATGCATTGAAAAATGGAGAGCTGCAGACAGAGAGTCAGAAAAGTGGATGAAAAAAGTGGGAGGTACACGGTTTTTTAGAGAGAGAAGAGAAACAATTAAATTTGATCTCCACCGTTCATCTAACGCCCACGTCACTGATCCTATGTAACTTAAAATCTCAGCCATTCAATTGCTCGGTCGATTACGGTTTTGATCGATTTTTTTCTCTTCAAAACCCGAGCCCACCCGTCTGAAGCCGTAGAAAGCCAAATAGACCACCAGTTGACCCGCTAATCTTGTGTGACCCGCCCGTTTACATACTCATTTCTTTCGGATTTTTCGGGTTTTGGTCAGGTCATCAGGTTTTGTCCACCCCTAATTTAAAGTACGAGCTTGGGTTTGTGGCCGGCGTACTCGAGGAAGATGAGCTTCTCCATTGAGAGGGTAGATTTGTGTTTGATCACAACTAACCCCTATTCTGCCACCGCCATGTGATCCTTGCTCACCACCGCGTGCCACCTCTTCCACTTTCGCCGTCACCATCGCGCGAGACTCTACCACCCACCATCATCAAGGTTGATGTTAATGTTAAGTACAAAGCCGAAGCACATCACACAATAGCGGGACCACCATTTTGCTCTCAATGTGACCGTCCCTATTAGAGTATAGCTTTCAGCTTGCTTACGTGGCACAAGCACATGCATTTGGTTATAGTTAGTTAGGATGATACTGACACATTTTAGCTATATAAATAGCTCACTCTATGTAATTGTAATAGTTTTTTTGATTCAAGAATAACAAACTCAGTTTTCTCTCATCTTCACTTTCTCTCATTCTCTCTCTTTGATACTTCACTTCTAATATGGTATCATAAGCTTCTTCCCTTTCGAGGGCTTGTGATCGACGTCCCTGGCAGATTCACCTCGAATCAGTAGTCCCGATGATGAAGAACAAGTGCACACTCCAATTGCAATTCCTAAAGCTACTGCGATGAACATGTAACTTTTTTCCCCGATGAATTTTACGCAATCTTTGTCTATCAAATTGGATGAAAATTTTTTCCTTCTATGGTGTCAGCAAATAGAAGGAGTGATTGTTGCACATAGATTGCATCACTTTGTTGTCAATCCAATAATCCAATAATTCCACTCAAATATGCTTTGGAACATGATCGAGAACTTGATTTCGTGACTGAAGAATATGAGCAATGGCTAGTTCAAGACCAGATGCTATTCACATGGTTGTTGTCCTCACTCTCGGAGTCGATCTTGCCTCGAGTCATCGGTTGCAGACAGACTTGGCAAATCTGGGACAAAATTCACAAGCACTTTCAGTCTCACATGAAAGCCAAGGTGTGTCAATTCCAATCCGAGCTTAAGATTGTGAAGAAAGGTACAAGGACTATGTCTGAATACTTGCTTAGAATTAAAACCATAGTTGATTTTCTTGTTGCTGTTTGTGATCCAATTTCGGATCAAGATCATATAGACTCTAGTTTAGATGGATTACCTGAGGAGTATAATTCAATTGTAATGATGATATATGGTAGAATTGAACCACCTATGATTCATGATCTAGAAGAACTCTTGGTAGTTCTAGAAGCACAGTTTGAGAAACATAAACAAGATGTAGGCACTGAATCTGTGTTAATCAATGTTGCTCAAGGACCTTCAAATCATATTAATCAGAATGATGGTAATGGTAATAGAGGAAGAGGAAACCGTGGTCGTGGCAGAGGTGATCGTCCTACTTGCCAATCATGTTATAAGTATGGCCACGATGCATTCCATTGCTAGAACCGGTTCGATGCTAATTTTGTTCAACCACCACCTCCTCCTCCTTCGGACCAAGGCACTAATACAGTGACTCAGCAAAACCAGGGACACTTCAATAATAGTGGAACCCAACCTCCAAGTGCCTTTGTCACACAGCATTCACAGTTTCCTATAGTCACACAATAATTCACTGCTCCTAGGCAATTTGATCACCAAGCTTGGTATACAGACTCAGGTGCATCACATCATGTCACCTCCGAGGCTCAGAATATGTCTCATAGTGTTCCCTACACTGGAACTGATCAAGTGCATGTAGGAAATGGTGAAGGTTTACACATCTCTTCTCTTGGTTCTGCACACTTCACATCACCATACAATTCACACACAGTTTTAAGTCTCAATAATCTGTTGCTTGTCCCTAATATCACTAAGAATCTTGTCTCAGTCTCACAATTTGCAAAGGACAACAATTGCTTATTTGAATTTCATCCGACCTGCTGTTTGCTTAAATCACAGGCATCTAGTCAAGTGCTGCTAAAAGGGACTCTTGGTCGTGATGGCTTGTATTGTTTTGAAGATATTTATCTGCTGAACTCAAGGAACTACAGTAGAAGTTCAAGTTCAAGACATTCAAGAACTTTAAATAATAGTGTTGTTTTGAATTCGGTTGTATCATCTGATAGTACTTTTGCCATGTTGCACAATAAATTGGGACACGCACAATCGACTTATGTCAAAGCTGCATTGGACTTGTGTAAAATTCCTTATCAATCAAAGGCTAATGATGAATTGTGTGCTGCTTGCTGCTTGGGAAAATCACACAGACTACAAGCACCCACCTCCACTCACCAATATTAGACACCTTTTGAGCTTGTATATAGTGATTTGTGGGGACCCTCCCCATTTCTATCTTCAAATGGATATCTCTACTATATTGCATTTGTGGATGCTAATACCAGTACACATGGATATATTTCTTAAAAAGGAAGACAGATGCAATTATAGCTTTCAGGCAGTTTCATAAGCTAATTGAAAATTAGTTTTCTACCAAACTTAAGGCTTTGCAAATTGATGGAGGGGGGAGTTTAGAGTATTTGGTTCCTATCTCAGTGAACATGTTATTATGCATAGACTCACATGTCCTTATATCTCACACTAGAATGGTAGTGTGGAAAGAAAACACAGGCAAATTGTAGAAATGGGGTTAACATTACTTGCTCAAGCCTCTATACCTTATAAATTCTAGGACCATAGCTTCTCAACTGCAGTGCACCTTATCAATCGTTTTCCAACAACAACATTAAGCTTCAAATCACCACATTATGCCTTGTACAATGAGGTACATGAATACCACAATCTGAGAACATTCGGTTGTGATTGCTTTCCTTTTATAAGACCTTACAATAGACACAAAAAGGAGCTTAAATCAATTGAATGTGTTTATCTTGGTCCAGCTCCTCAACACAAAGGCTACAAGTGCCTATCATCAGAGGGTCGAATATATGTTTCAAAGGATGTGTTGTTTAATGAAACTAAATTTCCCTATCCAACTTAATTATTTCCCAAATTCCCTACTGACTCAGATTGATAAACTAGCAGTGTCATATCCCTCCACCATCCCTCTCATCACCTCATCCTTTCCTAGCCAAAATCCTACTTCCAATTCCCAAACTGAACCTCAACATATTATCACACCTCAATCCTCCAATCCAACTCCAAATCCTGATCCACAAGTTCAACCTCATGTCTATTGGTTGCGGCTGTGTTCCAAAGGCCCTTCAAGGTCAAGCCACTAGGGCTAGCTATACATGAGTCACTAACTGCATCATAGAGATGTTTGTTTCCTTTTTTACCTATCATATAGAATCTTTCCTTTCTTGTAAAATAGGAGTTATTTTATTTCCTTTTTTATTTGTATAGCCTATGTAACATCCGCATTTTTAAATAGTTTTTATTGATTTTTAATCTTCTTTAAATCAATTAAAATTATTTAATTAATAATTTTTGGGATTTTATGGTGTAAAAAATAATATTTTCATCTTAGGTTTCCTTTTGAAGGGTTTAGAGTAGTAGAGCTCGCAAAACTGAGTTTCTGCGAGAATCACTTTCTCGCGGGATGCGGGGAAAGGTTCAGTATTTTTCTGGAGCTCATTTTAACTCCAAAATAATATTTTAACAAACCAAAAGTTATTTTTATAATATTTGTGATTTTTAGAATTTTTTCTAGAATTTTTCAGAAAAAATTTATTTTACCTGCGTTTGAAGCTTTACGGGTAAACCGAGCGCAACCGAGACATGAAAAATAGTCCAAAAATTTATTTTAAGATTCTAAAATTTTCTATATCCTTTTCAAGTCATAAAATTTATTTCTCATGATTTTATCCATTTTAGAAAAATAATTATCTAAAACGGGGTTCAAAAACCGCGCGTTTTTACTACTTTGAACTACCGATTCAACCCTAACTTGATGAGATTTAATCCCACCATTTTGGTCTGGTCTTGCACGAAATTTTCAGCCAAAATGCACTCTTGGAACCCAAAAAATCAAATTGGGTCAAAGGGGTCAATTATTTGAATTTTTCTAATTAAAGAAATGGAGTAGGTGGCTAACTCAAATCAAACCCATGCTTGCCCATTCCCCCTTGTCTTTGGGCTGACCACATTAGGGCAATAGGAAGAGAGAGACTTCACTTTTTCACTTCATCTTCTTCCTTGCATCAAAGAAACTCCATTTTTCCTCTCTTTTTCAAGCTTTTCTCCATAACCAAAAGCTTGAGTTTTGTTGAGTTTTTGGCTATTCAAGCTTCACAAAAAAGGTTTGGATCATGATTCTAAACCATAATATCTTCTTCTTTTTCCATTCTCATCACTTTTGATTTTCCAAGAATCTTGTGTTCTTCATTTTACTAAAAGAGAGGTTTTCCTTGGTTTAGGTTCAAACCCTTGGAACCTACAAGATTGAAATCCTTCTTGAGCTCTTTTCCTTCAAGCCTTGAGTAAGTATTTCTCTAGCTACTCAAGATTTCTATACTTTGGGGGTTGTATATTTTCATAAAACTCATATTTTATGGTTATGTGTTTTATATATTTTGGAAAGGGTTGATTCTTGTAAGTGTTGGAGCATCAAAGGTGGTGAGGAGATCTCTTAGTTTTGGTGTTGATGTGAAGGTGATTTTGGTGTTGCCCATTTTCATTGTCTTCAAGAGGTAAGGGGATTTTCTCAATAAGTTGGGAATGATGTGTATGTGTGTGGTGGATGTTGTATGTTAATGAAAACTCAAATACTTGAGTTTTCATATTGGGTGTTTGAATGAGGAATCATTCTTTAGTAATATGTATTTTTATATATTTATGTATATGAATGATTATTTTGAGTGTATGTTTGATTTATGGCTTGGTGGTGTTCTTGCCTAAATGGATGAATGTTGATTCTTGGATGTTTCATATGTTTTAATTCAACGTGATTGGAATTGGATTGAAAATATTGGATTAAGTGTGGGAAGA
This sequence comes from Glycyrrhiza uralensis, assembly GCA_030159175.1. Taxonomy (NCBI): domain Eukaryota; kingdom Viridiplantae; phylum Streptophyta; class Magnoliopsida; order Fabales; family Fabaceae; genus Glycyrrhiza; species Glycyrrhiza uralensis. The sequence continues at coordinate 29,242,371 of BRZY01000003.1, forward strand.
GGGCTTAAAAGCTTTAATGAAAAAGTTTTCCAAATGAATTAATTAGGATTCAAAGATAACACTTAATTAGGTAAATTTCATCAAATCCCTAATCATAAGTCTTAAATGAATCTCATACTAAATCCTTTTTATCCATAAAACTCTAAGTGAGCTAGAAAATCAATTAATGAGGGAGAAAAATCAAATTTCAAATTTTTAGTGGTCAAAATCGAAAACTGCATGTGTTGGGGTTAAAAAATGCAAAATTCTGGAGTTTTGGGCTTAAAATCGAAAAACTGGGCACTTTGGTCCAAAAGTATAATTTTATAAAAGTTCTGGGGTAGAAAACGTGAAGACTGGACAATTCTGGGGCAAAAACGCGAAGTCTGGGCAGTGTTGGGGCAGAAACCTAATTTTTCAGAAAATAGTGGTTTAAAACATGAAATAGAATATTCTTAAGGGTCAGATTTTCAAATACTTAAAGTAAAGGAACTTAAGTAAAATTTATCAAAGAGTTTAACTAAGACTTGAATTAAATCTTTTTACAAAGAGAAGTGGGAAGAAAATAGTAATGAGGATTTGAGAGTTAAAGTTAAAGAAGAGCTTTAATTTCAAAGAGGAACTTTCCATAAAACTTATGTTTTTAAATAACGATTTTATACGGTATTGAACGAGGATCAATACGTGGCGACGATAAAGTCTTAAGAACAAAAATATTACACGGTGTTGGATGAAAACTAACACGTGGCGACGAAAAACCCTAAAACGAGGGACCACATTGATTGTATTGACTGTGGATGCAAATATACTGTCATTTGCATTAAAGACGTGGCTTTTGCCAAATTAGAGCATACAATCCTATGTAATGGATTTTGAATAATTGTAAAACCTGTTCATGAAAAAGGAAACTGATGGTTACCATGTCCATGAAAAAGGGGACCGATTGGTTTATTATGTCGCTCTGCCAAATAATTGTAAAACCTGTTCACGAAAAAGGGAACCGATGGTTACCATGTCCATGAAAAAGGGGACCGATTGGTTTATTATGTTGCTCTGCCGAATAATTGTAAAACCTGTTCATGAAAAAGGGGACTGATGGTTACCATGTCCATGAAAAAGGGGACCGATTGGTTTATTATGTTAAGGTGATAGTAGCTCTACTGAATAATTGTAAAACCTGTCCATGAAATAGGGAACCGATGGTTACCATGTCCATGAAAAAGTGGACCGATTGGTTTATTATGTCAGGTTTATGCTACAACCCTTATGCTCTACTGAGTTGAGGAAGAGAAGTCTCCATGGAGCAGTGCACCGGTGTATTAAAGAGATATTGAAGTGACGTGCATTATGCTAGACTGCTATGTGTGTGTTTGACTGTGTGATTAACTTGATGATGTGCTCTCTTTTGGTGTATGAATATCTTAGAGAAAGATTTGCGAAAGACTAGCTATATATATTCTTGGAATGTATTATGTAGTATTTTCTTTTTCGTATAGATCCTTTCAGTGGATTTCAACTTGTGCAAAGAAATTCACCCTTGCGTGTTTTTCTGTTATGTTATGTACGTTACGCGTAGATGTCCACTTCGAGACCTCTGATAGCCCGAGTGAGGGAGTGTTTCCGGCCTCGTGAGGCCGATGGTGGGGGGTGGACTTACGATCCCATCTCCCAATGGGCCACTGTGACTGGACACGTGGTCAAGACTAGAGGAGGGGTGTTGGGCCCCGAAGAGGTTTTGGAGAGGGACATGGTTTTGGACATTTACATACCTGTCGAGAGGATGCGCTACTGGCTGGGAGATGCACCCTTTGCACGCAGTATCACTTTGGAGAACCGGGAGGCCAGAGTTCCGCCCACGGCGCAACTTAGGAGAGAGGTGAGGGAGGATCAGAGGCCTACACCTCAGCGGATAGCCGAATCGGTATCTAACCGTTGTCATCTGATTCGTCGCACTCCAAGGAAGAGTGCCTTGGAGAGGGCACGCTTACCAAGGATGGCTCCACCGGTGACACCAGTTCCATCACCCGAGACCGTGAGGCCTACACTTCCTGTTCCATACGTCGCACCTTCTGGACGTTTGGTGCGCTGTTCTTCTGACACTTCTGCCGGACCTTCGGGACACGTAGATAGAGGCAAGAGGAAGGTTAGAGAGTTGAGCTAGATCGTGTACTATTCGAGGTGTCTGAGGTTGAGGAGGACCCCGAGGAGACGTGATCGTCTTAGGCCTGTAGAGGTGGGGGTGTCTAGTGCTAGGTTGTAGAGTGTCTGTTGGCGACCAGCCTAGGTTTGGGATGTACATGTTCAGTGTCGTGTATTGGACACACTTTTTGATTTATCGTTTTTCCTAGGTTTAGCTTTATCGCTTTATTTTCTTTGTATCAGGATGATGTATTTTGGCCACTATGTTGTGGTTCCAAACTATACTTGCGGGCGCAAGACTTGTTTATATTGACTTGAGGATATATATATATATGTGATGTTTCTTTTCTTCTGAGTTTCTGGATGGCTAAATAAGTTGTGAGCAAATCTTTTCGTATAAGACTTTTAAACAAAAAAATTAGCCACCAATTTTGGTAACCATGATTTATGAGAGACGATTTTCCGCATTAAGTTTAGTTTTTCATGTGACGTTCCTTGTATGAAAAAGGGACATTATAGCCCAGGCATATATATATACTCTCTTGTACCGTATTTTCATTCCAGTGAAATAAAACCTACAAGTTTCACATGGAATCAGAGCTCCTGGTATGATCCGTGGAGAGAAAATCAGAGAGGCCCATGGCTGAAAAACAAAGCAGCCCTGATGTTGACCCCAAGGCGGCGGCTGGTCACAACACCAGTCAAACCGAAAACCTAACTATCATTGGCCACAAACTGAATGGCCAGAACTATACCTAGTGGGCCAGATTGGTCCGAATCTTCCTTCAAGGGAAAGGCAAAGAGGAATACATCACCGGAGAGGCAAAATAGCCTGTGAAGACAGAGCCCAGCCATGCAAAGTGGAAGCTTGATAATAGCCTGGTCATGTCTTGGCTACTAAATTCCATGACCAATGAAGCAGGCGAAAATTTCATGTACTATGACACAGCTGCAGAAATCTGGGAGGCAGCAAAGGAAACCTACTCGAATCTGGACAACACCTCTGCCATTTTCGAGATCAAAACCCTACTACATGATCTGCGACAAGGAGACTCTCCCGTCACTGAATACTACCATACCCTCACAAGGTATTGGAAACAACTCGACATCTACTCTGACGTCGAATGGAAGTGCCCTGACGACGACAAACTCTACAAGAAGTTGGTAGAGAAAGATTGCATTTACAAGTTCTTGTTAGGACTGAACAAGAATCTCGATGAAGTAAGGGGAAGGATACTTGGCACGAAGCCCCTTCCCAGCATCCGCGAAGCCTTTGCAGAAGTTAGAAGAGAAGAAAGCAGGCGCAAGATCATGTTGGCCACTCAGCCTGCGACCACAAACATCGAAGGATCAGCCCTCGCTGCAAGAAGACCACCAAAGAAAGATCGAGGCCGGTGTGACCACTGCAAGAAGTCTGGACACACAAAAGACACCTATTGGGTAATCCATGGGAAACCTGTAGATCTAAAACCACGGCATAAGGACAACCGCGCATATGCCTCCATTGCTGATGATGACAAACCTGCAGAACCCATCCCCTTCAGCAAACAACAGATGGAGATGCTACAATAACTATTGCAGCAAATCCTGCAGAATACAAGTACCTCTTCTTCAACTGCTACTCTTGCCCAGAAAGGTAACAACCTTACTGCACTTCATGTCAGCCACATGAAAACAAACAATTGGAGCGTCGATTCTGGTGCCTCGGACCACATGACTGGGGATATCAATGTATTTAGCGAATACAACCCATGCCATGATGGTTCCATTATCCGAATAGCTAATGTTACCACCTCCAAGGTGGCTGGTAAAGGTTCTGTCATTATTTCCAAGGATATCATCCTTCAATCAATCCTATATGTCCCTAAATTAGATTGTAATTTACTGTCCATCAGCAAGCTGACCCGGGATTTAAATTGTGTTACTAAATTTCTACCCAATTTGTGTGAATTTTAGGACATGGATTCGGGGAGGAAGATTGGCAATGTTGAAGAGAGTGCAGGCCTTTACTTCCTTAGAGTTGGAAACCCAAACAAGAGATCTTACAAGGCTGCTCTCATGTGTCCTACCAAGGATGATGTAATGTTATGGCACTATCGTCTAGGACACCCAAACTTCTTGTATTTGAAAAGGATATTTCCTTCTTTATTTAATAAAAATTTTGCTTTGCTCAAGTGTGAAATCTGTGAACTGGCCAAACACACTAAATCCTATAACCCTATCCAGCCCTATAAACCCTCCAAACCCTTCGCACTAATCCATAGTGATGTGTGGGGGCCAGCAAGAGTAACCAACATCACTGGATCAAGGTGGTTTGTAACCTTCATCGATGATCACACACGGATTACTTGGGTGTTCCTCATGAAAGAGAAGTCAGAGGTGGGAACAATATTTGAGAACTTTCATAAAATGGTGAAAAATCAATTTCAAGTCCTGAGAAGTGACAATGGGGGGGAATACTTCCACTACTCCCTCAGTGAATATCTCAATACACACGGCATCATGCACTAAACTTCGTGTACTAACTCTTTGCAGTGAATGGGACAGAGTTGGCATTCAGGGGGAGAGAGTAACCAAGGGTGAATACCAACCTTGGGAAACTTTCCAGCTACAATTTTCTGCACTTGAATTTGAACCAATCCCTGAAGGTTCAAGTGCTGCCCCAAACGATTCAGCATGTCAGGAGGACCTGTAGCCTGTTGTAGCCGAACCTGAAAATGAAGCTTCAGTAGAACCAGAACGCGAACCACCAGCAGCTGTTCTTGGGGGCGGACACAATGAAGGTGAAGAGCTGCAAGTATACATAAGAAAAAGGAGAAAACAGCCAGCTCCTAGGGAGGAAGAAACCAGCTCTCTTCCAAGGCAAAACCAAAATTCTGACCAGAATTCAGAACCTGAAAACATTCACACAGGTAACACACAATCTCTTGATCCTTCCTCAAATTTGTTAGATGATGCTCCAATTGTTAGTGACCTGAACTTACCTATTGCCTTGAGAAAAAGGGTGAGGTCATGTACCCAGTACCCTATTGGAAAGCATGTCTCATTTAAAAAATTGTCGCAAGAATACAAAGCTTTCATCATCTCTCTAGACAGCACCTACATACCCCAAAATTTCCATGAAGCGGTCCAACAACCTGAATGGAAAGCTGCGGTTGAGGAAGAAATCAAAGCATTTGAAAAGAATGGGACATGGCAGTTCTCATCTTTGCTAGAAGAAAAAAGGCCTGTTGGATGCAAGTGGATTTTTTCAGTAAAATACAATGCTGATGGAAGTGTGAACAGGTACAAGGCTCGTTTGGTAGCTAAGGGGTTCACCCAATCCTATGGGGTGGACTATGAAGAGACGTTTGCACCCGTGGCAAAGCTGAATTCAGTTCGTGTACTCCTTTCCTTGGCGGTAAATCTGGATTGGCCTCTACAACAATTAGACATCAAAAATGCATTCCTAAATGCTGAACTTGAGGAGGATGTCTACATGAGAATACCACTTGAACTTGAGACTTTAGAAAATTCAGGCAAAGTGTGCAAACTCAAGAGATCCCTTTATGGTCTCAAGCAATCACCACGAGCATGGTTTGATCGATTGACCCGGGTGGTCAAAAGGCACAACTTCTCCTAATGCCAAACTGACCACACAATGTTTGTAAAACATTCAACAGGAGGCCAGATGGCCGTCTCAATTGTCTATGTAGACGACATCATCATTACCGGTGATGATCATACAGGAAAAGCTATTCCTGGCAAGAGAGTTTGAGGTAAAAGACCTTGGTCAGTTAAGGTACTTCCTCAGGATAAAGGTAGCACAGTCATCTCATGGAATCTACTTGTCTCAAAGAAAGTATACTCTTGACTTACTTCAAGAAACAGGGATGCTAGGGTGCAAGCCTGCAGACACACCTATGGTGTCCTATGTGAAAATTGGAAAGGAAGAAGATAGGCCACCCACCGACAAGGAAAGGTGTAACACCCTTTTTCCCGAAAGAGTATTACACCAAAGTAACTAAAAACCTCATTGCGGAAATAAAAATAATCTGGTTTTACTTTCGAAAAATACTTCTTTACATCATGTTAAATTCTCAAACTTGTGAATAATTTTTTTTTCTTTCATTTCCCAAATAATCGGATAAGCAAATTTAAAATCTCAATGAGTCAACGTCATAGAAAATGCATCACACACTAATATATAGTCATCAAAATATACAGAGTTTCTTGCACTAGCAAGCATCGTTCACGACCACAACAAAGTGGCTAAATACAAACTGTCAACAGAAATAAACAAAGCGATAAAAACTAAGTCCTAAGAAAACATGTAAAACAAAAGTGTGTCATCTACACAGTAAAATCATCTACGCTCCCAAAACCTAGGCTGGTCGGCAAACTAAATGACACCACAACCTAGAACCCTCCTATGTCTACCACTAGGAAAACTAAGCAGACAGATCCTCCTCAGGGTCCTCAAACATCTTCCTCTTCCCCTTCCTCACACATCCAGAGGGTCCAACATGCTCGCCCGCAGCATTGGGCAAAACACGACCTGATGTGGAGGCATAGAAAACAGAAATTGCATACGTTGGCCTCAGATCTCCTGGTAGAACATCAGGAGTAATAGCGGGGGCAAGCTTGGGCAGACGATCCCTCTCCAAGGAGCTCTTCCTCGGGGTGCGTCTCGTCTTCCTATAAAGTCGACGGTAATCCATAGCAGTACCCATCGGTCGCCTCGGCTCCGGCCTTGAATCTGGCCTCGGCTCCGGCCTCAGGACCACCCTAGGCTCCTCAGTCTCCCCACACTCGCTATGTGCGTCCAGCTGCCAACCCATCCTCTCAAGAGGAATCCAAACATCAAGTACCATGTTGCGTTCCAATACCTCGTCGGGTCCGTGAACTCCTCCACGAGTCGTGATCAAGTGACCAGAAAATCGTGGCCCACTAGGTGATAGGGTTATAGATCCAACCCCCACCCTCGCCTCCTCGAGGCCTAAATCTCTCCCGGACTCTCGGAAACAGGGGACCCAACTGATCCATCTATATGAATCATGTTCCAAAGAGCACAAAACATATAGGAAATGGTGAGTTTCTCCCCAAGAGTTACAATAACGAAACATGCATAGTAAAAGGAAATGCCACAAGCTATACTTAAAAGAAGCAGATATCATTTTGAAAACTTTTCTCTAAGTTCACAAAACTACCAAATACATCATCATGAAAATCATCTCTTTCAATCAAGCAGTATGCATGACACTTCAATCATCTTTTTATACACCGATGTAAATGCTCCAAGGAGACTTCACTTCCTCAACTAAGTCGAGCGAAATGGCTGTAGAGTAAACCTAACATAATTGCCCAGTCCACTCTAGGATCTGGTCTCATAATTATTCAGTAGAGCTACTATTTAATTACCATAACATAAACAAGGCAGTCGGTCAGGATCATCCAAGCTGGGTACACTACTTTTCTCGGCACAAGAGTATTCACTAGGCAAGGCCATTGAGAATTTCGTAACCTGGATGCCCTCATAGGCTTATAGCCAGACTATACTTATTTGCAATCCTTCCTCTCGGATTGTAACTCGAATTTGGCAAAGCTAACTCTCACAAATGCAAATGACATCCATATTTGCAATCACACAAAATTCTTATCTCAAGAATTTTAACATCGTCTCGGGTTGACTCTTTTTACAACAATGTGTAAAACTCTATTTTTTCTTCCACTACGCGGTAACGAAAAATATCATCAACGTTTTTAACTATAAATTACTTTAGGCTTGACCTTTTTATGAAAAACTTTTTCCATTATAACAATTTTAATTATAAACCCCCCCCACCCACTTCCTATTAATTTTTAAAACCACATAACTCTTCATAATTATGTTTCTGACCCCCAAATGCCCAATTTTGCATTTCAGCCCCTGCACTTCCAAAAATTACATTTTTGGCCCAAACCTCTTAAAATTTCAAAAATTTACTTTTCCTTTAAGATTCAATTATACACTTCAATTCTAATGTTTTTAAACCTGAAAAATAAATTACCTCTTCATGAAACCTTGGTTGTTTAAAATTGAATCTTCAAAAGTTAATTACACATACTTTATTTCCTCTTTCTAATTACTATATGACTTGTTGGTAAAAGACTTACCCACTTGTGATTGATTTATATTAAACCCCAACTTTCTTATTTTAAGAAAATATCATTTAAAGTCCATTGGAGACTTATCAAAATTGTGAAGTAGTTAATACATAAATCAAGCTTTGGCTTGAACATTAAATTAAATCCAATTTGTTTTTGGAAAAATAGTTTTACTACCAAGTCCTCTACTTCCTCTTCCACGAAGCTTGGGTCACTTGTTTTAATTCATCTTGGTTAATCTTACCCAATCACAACAAACATCACACCATTATAATAATTAAAGCATGAATCTACTTTAAATATTACAATCATCTCCAAATGAATCAAGAGCAACACAAGGAAATTAACCAAGCCAAACCACATCAAGTCATACAATATTCTCACACACCATCCAAGAACAAGTCACAAGCCAAGACATAAATTTTCTATCCTACAAAAACCATAGAGCTATCACATACTAAAATTAGTAATTTTAGACAATCCAAGCATATACACACTTTTCCATTACTTATTAAATGTTCTTAGCTTTTCCTTTTACTCAAAACAACTTAGAAATATTTACATTGAGTTAAAATTTTGATGATGCTCATACAAAAACCATAGAGTTAAAAATCTCCTCTTAGAAGTTTAACACATCAAGAATGATAAAAATCATTCTTTCACAAAGATGATAACTCAACCATGGAGTTATCATCAAGCCACACAACATACAACCACACAAAATCATAACTTATGAAAAGAACATCCCCTTACCTCTTGATGATAACTTAGTGTCCTAAGATCACTCTCCAAAGCTTGTTGTTCCAACTAGTGTCAACCCTTTCAAAATATTATACAAAATACAAGCATAAATACATTTCCTTTGTGAAAAAGAACCAAACCCTAAGATGAAAACTTGATAGGAAGATTACTTACTCAAGACCTTGAAGAAAGTAGATCAAAGTATGTTTTCAAGCTTCTTGGTTCACAAAATGCAAACCTAAGGCCAAAACAAAGCTTGTCTTTAAGAAAAATGAAGAACTCATGATACAAAAAAATTAAGGAATGGAGATAATGGAAAAATAAGAAGGGTTTATGGTTTAGAATCACCAACCAACCTTCTTTTGTGAAGCTTGAAGTAGAAAAGCTCTTTGAACACTAAGTAGATGGCTTAGTGAAAGCTTGAAAGCTTTGAGAGAAAAATGGAGTTTTCTACTCTTGGAACAAGATGAAATGAAAGAGATGAACTTTGTCTCTCCTTCTCCCTTGGTTAAGTTTGGCTGAGCAAGAAATGGAGGGCCAAGATGAGCTTTGGTTCAAGTGGGTATTATCATGTAACTAAATTAGGAAAATCAAGTAATTACCTCATTGGTTCAAAGCATGACTTACAAGGCATTAACCACAAGGGAAATTGGACACAAATTGAGGCTGGAAAGGGCGCAGCACAGCTGGTGCAAGTGGGAGGAAAATATCTCAAAAGCTAGGGCTTGTTTAGTGAAGCACAAGTGGGAAAAATGTAATTTAAATAATCTATTTTGAAATAAATACTTCCCTAAATAAGTGATTAATGAAAAAATTATTTAGTATTAATATAGTAAAGTTTAGAATCTCAAAACTTAATTTTTGATCATTTTCTGATACCCCGATTGCACTACGGTTACCCGTAATGTGCTAAAAATGGCTAAAAATAAAAATTTTCTGAAAAACTCTAGAAAAATTCTCAAAAATCAGAAATATTAAAAAAATAATTTTTGTTTCGTTAAAATATTTTTTTGACGTAAAAACCGTCTCCGTAAAAATATAAAACCTTTGACGTTTTCAAATCGAGATACGGTTTACGCTATTTTTCTGTTTTTCCAGTTCCGTCACTTTCTACCCATCTAAAAATCCCTAAAATCATATAAATCAATATTCTAAAATAAAAATATAAAAATCATAAATTAATTAATTTAAATAAATCAAAAACACACAAAAAGCGAAAAGAAACGATTGAAAAATGAGGGCGTTACAACTCTCCCTCACTAAAAAAAATTTTCGTCCTCGAAATTATGTACCTAGAATAACGCTAGATACTGCACACGCATTTTGTCCTCCAATTCCCAAGTTGCATCTCCAATAACATCACTCCAGATAACCTTGACTAAAGTGATTTGTTTATCCCTGAGCTGTTTGATTCTTCTATCATCGATTTGCACAGGGTTTGTTTCATAAGTCAAGTTATCCCATAATTGTACTATGTCAGACTCAATGATATGTGATGGATCAGAGACATATTTTCTCAATTGTGAAACATGGAAGTCACTATGGAGATTAGAAAGAGATGGTGGTAAAGCAATTTGGTACGCTACAAGACCAATACGACGAAGAATTTGGTATGGTCCTATGAATTTTGGTGTGAGTTTCCTGGACTTTAGAGCTCTGCCTACCCCAGTCATCAGAGTGACTCTCAGAAAAACATGATCACCTTCTTGAAACTCGAGAGGTCGTCTCCTTTTGTCGGAGTAGCTCTTTTGTCTGCTCTATGCTGTCCTCATTTTCTCTCGGACTTGTCTCACCTTCTCGGTGGTTTGCTGTAAAAACTCGGGTCCTAAAATCGTACTTTCCCCATCCTGATACCAACACAATGGTGTTTGGAATTTTCTCCCATATAAAGCCTCATAGGATGTCATTCCTATACTCGAATAAAAACTATTGTTGTAGGTGAATTCAATTAACGGCAAAAGATCATCCCAACTAGCGATTGAATGGTTCGCTCTGACTGACCATCCGTCTGAGGATGATAACCAGAACTCAATCTTAACTTAGTTCCTAGGGCTTGTTGCAAATTTTGCCAGAACCTACACGTAAACCTAGGGTCTCTATCAGAAATAATGCTAGTTGGCACTCCATGCAACCTGATTATCTCTTTCACGTACAACTGAGCTAGTTTGTCTAGGGAATACTTCATGTTAACGGGTAAGAAATGCGATAACTTTGTCAGTCTATCCACAATCACCCAAATCCCATCAAATCCTTTTTATGTTCTTGGTAACCCTGTCACAAAGTCCATGGATATGCCCTCCCACTTCCATTCCGGTATATCTAACGATTGCATCATTCCTGCAGGTCGTTGATGTTCCACATTTGCCTTTTGCCAAGCCAAGCATGCTGCTACATACTCCGCAACTTGTTTCTTCATCCCTGACCACCAGAATCTTTGCTTCAGATCTTGATACATTTTCGTGGCTCTAGGGTGAATACTCAAATTGCTCTTATGTGCTTCATCGAGAATCAGCTTTCTCATTTCATAGTTGTTTGGCACACATATCCTCCCTTTACATCTCAAAATTCCGTCATTGCCCAAACTAAACTCTGCCACTTTTCCTTGTTCCATTAACTCTTTCTTTTCCTTCAGACTCTCATCGGTTGCTTGTTGCTCCCGTATATCCTCTATCAATCCACTCGATACCTTAATCATGCCCACACAAATCCTGTCCTTGCATCTTTCCATCGTTAGGTTCAGATCACGAAATTTTTCTATAAGCTTCCTTAATCATCATGGCAGATACATGAACAATCTTCCGGCTTAAGGCATCAGCCACCACATTTGCTTTTCCAGGATGATACATCAATGTGAAGTCATAATCCTTCAGAAATTCCATCAACCGTCTCTGTCTCATGTTGAGTTCTTTTTGATCGAATAAATACTTTAGGCTCTTGTGATCGCTGAAGACGTTAAATGTCGATCCATACAAGAAATGTCTCCAAATCCTCAAAGCGAAAACTACAGCAGCTAACTCAATATCATGAGTCGGGTAATTTCTCTCGTGAGTTTTCAGCTGACGGGATGCGTATGCCACCACCTTCCGATCTTGCATCAATATGCACCCAAGTCCTTGCTACGAAGCATCACAGTAAACTTCCATAGGCTCTTCAGGATTAGGTAAAATCAACACGGGTGAGGTCGTCAGTAATTCTTTCATTTTCAAGAAACTCGCCTCACACTCATCAGTCCAAACAAAAGGGTGATCCTTCCTAGTGAGTTGTGTCATTGGGGCTACTATTTTCGAAAATCCCTCGATGAATCTCCGATAATAACCCGCTAATCCTACAAAGCTACGGACTTCGGTCACAGTCTTGGGTCTCTCCCGTGAAACTACTGCTTCTACCTTTGCTGGGTCTACAGTTATACCCTCCTTCGAAATCACATGCCCTAAGAATTACACTTTATCTAACCAGAATTCATACTTAGACAACTTGGCATAAAGTTGTTTCTCACTCAAAATCTGCAACACTTGTCGCAAATGTTCCTCGTGTTCCTCATGACTCTTAGAATAAATTCGGATGTCATCTAGGAACACTACCACAAAGCGATCTAAGAAAGGTCTAAAGATCCTATTCATATAGTCCATAAATATGGCAGGTGCATTTGTCACTCCAAATGGCATGATAAGATATTCAAAATGGCCATATCTGGTTCTAAAAGCAGTCTTAGGTACATCCTCATTCTTAACCCTAATCTGATGGTAACCACTTCTAAGATCTATTTTCGAGAAAACAGACGCCCCATGTAGTTGGTCCATCAAATCGTCAATACGTGCCAATGGGTATTTATTCTTAATCGTCACTTTGTTCAGCTGCCGGTAATCTACACACAGCCCGAACGTTCCGTCCTTTTTCTTAACTAACAGTACCGGCGCTCCCACGGCGACACACTCGGTCTCACAAATTGTTTTGACAGCAAATCTTCTAATTGCTTTTTCAGCTCGGCCAATTCCATTGGCGACATTCTATACGGAGCAATGGAAATCGGACCAGTTTCGGGTACTAAATCTATGGCAAATTCTAGACCCCTCATAGGTGGTAAACCTGGAACATCATCCGGAAATACTTTCGAGAAATCTCTAACGACAGGCACGTTGCTCAATTCAACTTCCCCCTCGACTTTCAAAGAGGATAACAACATGTATCCCTGAGCTCCTTCTTTCAAAGAAGCTCTCACTTGGTTAGCAGTTAAAAATCCAAAAATCTCAGCATCAGAAAAAATTAAAGTCTTGTTCGCACAATCTAAAAGGATATGGTTGGAAGATAACCAATCCATGCCTAAAATCACATCTAATTGTGTCAAAGGCAAGCATATCAAATCAACAAGATATTCTCTATCCAGGATAACAACAGGACAGTTCAGACAAACAGTATTTGCAATAACAGTTTTAGCAGTAGGCATAGAAACAACCAAATCAAAAGACATAGAAGACACAGGCAATTCAAATTGTTTCACACAATTTTCAGATATGAAGGAATGGGTTGCACCCGAATCATATAGCACAATTAAAAGATTTCCAGATATGACACAAGTACCTTGTATGAGATCCTCTGATGGTGAAGCCTCAACTCCGCTCATAGTATAAACTCGTCCTTTTGTCGTCGGCCTTTCAACTTTGACATTTTTGACTTCTGGCTTTGGTTTGCCCGCACGACAATCCTTGGCCAAATGTCCCACCTTTCCACAGCTAAAGCATGTCGTTCCTTGCTGGCTACAGTCATTGGAATAATGCCCTTGTTTCCCACACTTGAAACATCTCACTGGAGCGCCCGCTCCTGAACTTCCTTTGTTGGGACTCTGATTCTTAAAATATGGTTTGTTCTGATTCTGTTTCCCTTTCTGCCCTTGTGGATGCGACCTAGACGGTCCACCCACATTTCCCTTGTTCACTCTCCCCTTCATCAGGTTCTCCATCTTCCTACATTTTTCCACCAAAAGTGGAAATTCGCGAATGTGAAGCGAAGCTACAAATTGCCTAATCTCGTACCCTAGCCCACCCTCAAAACGCTCGCACTTCCACCCCTCATCGGGTTGGAGTTGGAAGAAACGGAAGTACTTGGCAAGCGACTCAAACTTCGCCGCGTACTCCCCCACCGTCATGTCCCTTTGCTGAAGACGTAGAAACTCTTGTTCCTTTTCGGACCTCTCACTCTGTGGAAAATATTTCTCCAAAAACTTGGTACGAAATATCGTCCATGTCACCACTTGACGTTCAACTTCCAGTATTAATACTTCCCCAAATAAGTGATTAATGAAAAAATCATTTTTGAGACCTAGTATTAATATAATATAGTTTAGAATCTCAAAACTTAATTTTTGATCATTTTCTGATACCTCGATTGCACTACGATTACCCGTAACGTGCTAAAAACGGCTAAAAATAAAATGTTTCTGAAAAACTTTAGAAAAATTCTAAAAAAATCAGAAATATTAAAAAAATAACTTTTGTTTCGTTAAAATATTTTTTTTGACACAAAAACGGTCTCCGTAAAAATATAAAACCTTCGACGTTTTCAAATCGGGATACGGTTTACGCTATTTTTCTGTTTTTCTAGTTCCGTCACTCTCTACCCATCTAAAAATCCCTAAAATCATATAAATCAATATTCTAAAATAAAAATATAAAAATCATAAATTAATTAATTTAAATAAATCAAAAACACACAAAAAGCGAAAAGAAACGATTGAAAAATGAGGCGTTACAAAAGGTATCAAAGGCTGGTTGGGAGGCTAATCTACCTAACTCACACACGGCCAAACATTGGTTTTTCAATTAGTATGGCAAGCCGCCACATGAATGAACCCAAGGACGCTCACATGAAAGCAATCAACCGCATTCTACTGTATCTTAAAAAGGCACCAGGAAAAGGATTACACTTCAAGAAGGACACAAGCAGGAAAATAAAAATATTTATAGATGTTGATTGGGTTGGTTTCGTGACAGATATAAGGTCAACAAGTGGGTATTGTTCGTTTGTATTAGGCAACTTAGTAACCTGGAGGAGCAAGAAATAATCAGTGGTTGTAAGGAGTAGTGCAGAGGCTGAATTCAGATCCATGTCTCATGGAATATGTGAGGGATTGTGGCTACAAAGGATGCTTGCAGAGCTTAAGGTTCAAATTGACCCTCAAATTGACCCTGCAGTGAATTTGATGTGTGACAATAAAGCTGCCATAAGTATCGCAAAAAATCATGTGCATCACGATAGAACAAAACATGTAGAGATTGACTGACACTTCATTAAGGAGAAGATTGATGGTGGATTAATTTCTCTGGAACACACCCTCAAGTCATCAAACTGCTGGTATTTTGACCGAGGCACTACCTAAAGCTAGCTATGAAAATTTGAGATGCAAGTTGGGCTTGATTGACATCTATGACCCAACTTGAGGGGGAGTGTTGGTTGCGACTGTGTTCCAAAGGCCCTTCAAGGTCAAGCCACTAGGGCTAGCTGTACATGAGTCACTAGCTGTATCATAGGGATGTTTGTTTCCTTTTTTACCTATCATATAGAATCTTTCCTTTCTTGTAAAATAGGAGTTATTTTATTTCTTTTTTTATCTGTACAGCCTAGGCTTATATATATACTCTCTTGTACCCTATTTTCATTCAAGTGAAATAAAACCTACAAATTTCACAATATTCCTGACATAAATTCATCATCTACAACTTCAATACCAGCAAGCTAACCTTCCCCACCTTCCTTACCTTCCCCTGCCCCTACTTCCAATAACCCTTCCCCTAACCCTGACCCTCAACCTACTATCACTACAAACACTCATCCAATGAAAACCAGGTCCAAGTCTGGTATCTTTAAACCCAAGGTTCTACTCACATAGGCCGTTTCAAAACCAACATCAGTGAAGCAAGCTTTAGCTGATCCGAATTGGCATAATGCTATGAAAGAAGAATACTCAGCCTTGATGAAGAATAATACTTGGACACTAGTTGAGCTACCTTCTCATAGAAAAAACCATTGGCTGTAAGTGGGTTTTCACATTAAAAGAAAATCCAGATGGCTCGATTAACAAGTACAAATCCAGGCTTGTTGCTAAGGGCTTTCACCAACAAGAAGGCTTTGATTTTAATGAGACATTCTCCCCAGTGGTGAAGCCTGTTACTATTCGGATCATCCTGAATTTGGCTCTCACAAATAAATGGGATCTTCAACAGATTGATGTGAACAATGCTTTCCTTAATGGGCATCTTCAAGAAGAAATTTATATGGCTCAACCTCCCGAGTTTGTAGCTGAAAACAAGAAGCTTGTTTGCAAGTTTAATAGAGCATTGTATGGCCTGAAACAAGCCCCTAGAGCATGGTATGAAATGCTTTCCTCAACACTTCTCCAATTCGGGTTCAAGCCAAGCAGGTGTGATCCCAGCCTCTTTACACTTGTCACCACTCAACATAAACTCTATGTACTCATATATGTTGATGACATAATAATTACCGGTACCTCCCCCACTTTGATTAAAGAGCTGATTGTGAAGTTGAATCTGGAGTTTGCCTTGATAGAACTTGGGCAACTTGATTTTTTTTGGGCATTGAAGTCAGGAGAATGCCCTCGGGTTCCCTGCTACTTACCTAGTCCAAATACGTAAAAGAACTACTAGCCAAAGCTGATATGTCAGATGCAATTGCCATCTCTTCTCCCATGATTAGCAACTGCAAGCTTAGTAAATTTGGTTCAGATGAGTTTACTGATGTGCTTCTTTGCAGATCTGTAGTAGGCGCTTTGCAATATGCCACCCTTACACATCCTAAAATTGCCTTCAGTGTTAACAAGGTCTGGCAATTTATGGCAAGACCCCTGGAATCTCATTGGCGTGTGGTTAAACGCATTCTTAGATATTTAAAAGGCACTATTTCTCATGGGTTAATGCTGCAACCAGCTCCAAATAAGGACATTTTCTCCTTGCATGCCTATTGGATGCTGACTGGGCAAGTGACCCAGATGACAGGCGTTCCACGTCGAGCTATTGCATTTTCTTTAGCCCAAATTTAGTGTCTTGGTGCTCCAAGAAGCAACCGCTAGTAGCAAGATCAAGCACAGAGGCCGAGTACAGAAGCATGGCCCATGCAACTGCAGAATTACTATGGATCCAGTCACTGTTAAGTGAGCTTGGAATTCGGCTTAGCTTGCCTACTCTATTCTGTGACAACCTTAGTGCAATCTCTTTATCACACAATTCGGTTCTCCATTCCAGAACTAAACATATTGAGCTTGACATCCATTTCGTCACAGAGAAAGTCACTTCCATGCACTTCAGGTGGTTCGTGTTCCAGCTTCAGATCAACTCGCGGATAGCTTCACCAAGCCACTATCATCCTCTCGGTTCAGTGATCTCGGGGCCAAACTCAGAGTCCATGCATTTGTGCAGCCCTCTTGAGTTTGAGGAGGGCTATTAGGGTATAGCTTTCTGCTTGCCTACATGGCATAAGCACATGCGTTCGGTTATAGTTAGTTAGGATGATAGTGACACATTTCAGCTATATAAATAGCTTACTCTGTGTAATTGTAACAGTTTTTTGATTCGTGAATAACAAACTCAGTTTTCTCTCATCTTCACTTTCTCTCATTCTCTCTCTCCGATCCTTCACTTCTAATAGTCCCGGTGGTGAGCCACTGCTATTCTGCTAGAGTTACTTTGCCTCTCTGCCTGCTTGTTGCAAGTGGCTTTTTTTATTTGCACGTTCCACGAGTTATTTTTATTTTATTTTATTAAGTGTAACCTTTTATCTCACTTAATTGGCTGTGTAAATATTAGGTGTTGGGTTTGTGACCACCCAAGTATTTCTCCTATGTGCTAACCTGTCATAGATGGCGGGGGTTGGCAGGTTGGATTTTCAACCGACTTTCCAAATTCAACCCGCTTGTCCTATTTTAGGCGGATAGATGGCGAGACAAATTGACCCATTTTGCCACCCCCTCCCCGTAGACTGGACCTTGCTCACACACCAATTGTTTTATGATTTGAGATACAATTGCACATCAAGTTATTACACTCACAGGTCACAAGAAAAACACAGGGCGTTCATAATTCATAATTAAATCAAATTGATCTAAAACAAAAAATACAAAAAAGTTAACTACAAAAGATAAAAAAAAAAGGAACAAAATTGGATAAGTTGGGTTTTGCTTATTTTTTAAAATATCAAGAAAATGAATTAACTTGGATTAGTTTTTTTTTTAATTTTTACTTAAGAAATTCAATTAAACCCAATCATAGTTCACACACAGACATAAGTTGATTTCAACTAACAACTAATATGTATTCCCTCATTCTTACGCGAATTGGTGGTTCATAATATATTCCTTTCCATCTATTTACTGTAATTTTTTTCCCTTTGGTTGAAGTTTACTTTACGTGGCCAGCTAAGAGAACATTAGTCTTCAGATTCTAAAACCATTACCAAGGAATGAAAATAATCAATAACAAAATGCAACTAGATCTAGCACAGTTTATTTTTTTAATACAAACAATAATGAAATTTATTCATATGTCCATATTACACTTGATTAATAACAATCGATGCAAGACCCACCCAAAGAAAAAACATGTATCATAGATACAAGAACAAATTAACAGAGGGGAGGGTGATAAAATAATAAAGCTAGATATTTATTTCCATCTTTTTTCATGGCTTCTTGGTGGTTCTAGATGCTGCTGCTTGGCGGTACCTAGAAGCATACCTATGGAACAAGGCAAGTGCATTACTAGTAACCTCAGCAACATTCATGGCCTTAACCTTAATAGCAGCTACCCTTTTACTCATCCTATGACCAGGGAAAGATTGCACACAAGTGCTAGCATCCGTTAAGGCAGTGCTGACCCATGTCTCAACATTGCTAATGTGCCACAAGACTCTGTCACTGATGAGGATGGAGCTGCTGAACCTGTTCATCTTCCTTAGCTCCTTGATGGCTTGGCTAAGCTGGTCCACGCTGTCATTGATTTGGCTCACACAATCTTGCACTGTTAGGTACACCCTTTTGTTGTTGCTCTTCTTGTTCTGAATTCCCCTGAGTTCCTTGGTTACTCTCAAAAGGTACCCTCTTGTTTTGAGGGCCCTTGAGAGGCTCACTGACAAGGCAACATGGGCCAAGTGCTGAGGCCCATTTATGGTTGTGTTTGAAAAGTACCTTTTGAGGCAACGGATGCAAAGATCAGGGTACAGTGTGCCATTGCATGAGGACTCTATGTATGAGGAAACTGTTGTTGTTTGAGAGTTGTTTTGCTCTGCCAATAAGGAGGACTCTGCTGTGGAAAGAGTTGAAAAGAGGAAAATGAGTAGTGATGTGAATGTGAGGGTACTGAGTTGTTGTTTTGCCATCTTTGGGACTCAATTGAAACCTTGATTGGTATAATTAGCTGACTCGTGTGTTAGATGAGAGATTGAGAGTTCTCAAAACTCAAATGCAGATTTCTTGTTGAGGAAAATGTCAATGGGGGTCTCTTCTTATATAGAGAATTCCTCACGTCATCGATCACATGCATAGCTATTATGGGTCTTTCTTTTTATCTTCCTTTGTTACGTTATTTTATGTCCATTTTACGTGCAATGAATTGCGCTAATTAAGAATGAAGAGCGACAATAGGACTATTATAATTGATTTTTTAATAGGATCTGGTCGGTCAAAAATCTGAGATTAATAATTAGCATTAGCATTGACATTAGTTAAGCATATGCTCTATTATTTGAGGAGTGTTAGTAACACGCTCTTTAACATACTCTTTTTATTCTCTATGATTGAGTGGAATTCATTTAAATCCTATTAAATCATGTGGGTCTCATACTTTATTTGGTGGGTTACATTCCCAAAGTAGTGAGACCTATGTAAATTTCAAACAATCATGGAGAATGCTAGAAAGAATGCGTCAGAGAGTACGTGTGTTGCTAACATTTCTCTTGTTTATTATCATATGTGTACATTGTAATAGATTCACATCCAAGATAGTCCACCCTGATTATACCAAGAAATTAAATACCAACTTGAAGTAAAACCCCGGTTTAAGTTTAGGAAGCTTGTTTTCTTTATTTGAGTGCAGTAGTGTGTGGAGTAATTATGTGGGTCAAACTTTTGTTTTTCACGTTTAAAGGGTTAAATTAGACTTTTTGAACTTAGATTGTAAGAACACGGATCATGTGCTGAGAGAAAAAAATATAAAGAAAAGGGTATGGTGCTTCTTTAGGAAGGGAAAATGTATGAAACTTGAATGATTGGGAAGAGTTTAATAAGATATTGTTGATGATTTTGTAGGCTGAAACAAGGTGCAAAATGGAGCTTTTAAGGCGATGCAAGCGGATCCATGTCCACTGGAAAAGAAGAAGAAAAGAAGTAAGATAGAAGATGCGTGTGTGTACTTAATCAATTGGTTGGCAAAACATAATGACAGCCCTAGAAATGAAGTTTAGAATCTTCCATGCAACACAATTTGGATTACTAATACCATAATCATGCATCATCATGTGGTTAATTATTGGTTGTTTAATATTGCAAGCGGGATATTGAGACAGAGTGATATTCCAGCTAAGCAAATATCTATGTTTTGAAAACGTTAAGTTTGAAGGGACCAACATAGTGTGGTACGAGTGATAGACATCTCAGTCCCTTGTGCACGATGTCGAGGGTTCAATCATAAACCATGTGTATGAAAGACATCTGTTAAGAGAGATCAACTTATTAAGTGGATCTTAATACTTAGAATTAATATTGCACGAAGAGGATACCCCTTAAAAAAAATTTGGTTCAAGGGAAAACCAACCCGAAAAACCGTTTAATCTCAAATTGGTGAAAGCTGATAAAAACGATGGTTTAATCCTACAAAATACATAATATCATCATTTCATGTTAATTTAAAATTGGTTTTAACATGTTTTTGGTCCCTCTAAATATTGGCGTTTTGAATTTAGTCCCTCTAAAAAATGTCAAAGTTTTTTTTTGTCCCTCAAGAAATCAATTTTTTGATTTAGGTCCCTCTTTTACGTTGACCACTGACATGACACACAGAGGTCCCTGTAAAAATGCTGACATGGCTTACATGCATTGCCACGTCAGAGGGATTAAAATCAAAACTTAATATTTAGAGGGACTAAAATCAAAACTTAATATATTTAGAAGAACCATGTAACATCAATCAGACCACCACCAGCACCACCACTCTCTCTCTCTCGTTTTCTCTCTCTCTCCCCCACCACCACCACACTCTCTCCCCCCCCTCTCTCTCTCTCTCAGCCCCCACCCCCAAGCCCCCCCCCCCCCAACCACCACCACCACCACCACCACACACACACACACACACACTCTCTCTCTCTCTCTTAGAAGGAAAGGGTTGAGGAAAGGAAGTGTTTCAGGTGAGGTCCCATGGCGTCAAATGGATTTTCTGAGTTGAGTCGCCATTAGTGTGACTCGGTGCTTGGATTGTAGTGGTCGAGATGACTCGGATGCATGCCATGCTTGAAGTTGAAGCCTCACGCAAAGAGCTCTTTCAATCTGTTGTTATTTTTGGGGGAAGGAGGAAGCAGAGGACCACTATATATAGCACAATTTTAATTTCGAAATTCGATGAAGACAACTACCATCAATCAATGAAATTATAAATTGCATTGTGGGTGGTGGTGGGGAGAGAGAGAGAGAGAGAGAGAGAGAGTATGTGGGTGGTGGTGGGAGTGAGAGAGAGAAAACGAGAGAGAGAGAGAGAGAGAGAGAGTGGGTGGTGGGAGGGAGCTGTGGGGAGAGAACGAGAGTGGTGGTAGTGGTGGTCTGATTGATGTCACATGGTCCTTCTAAATATATTAAGTTTTGATTTTAGTCCCCCTAAATATATTAAGTTTTGATTTTAGTCCCTCTAAATAGCTATGAATGACGTGTCAGCTGACGTGACAATGCATATAAGCCACGCCAGATGCATGTAAGCCATGTCAGCATTTTTACAGGGACCTTAGTATGCCATGTCAGCGGTCAACGCAAAAGAGGGACCTAAATCAAAAAATTGATTTCTTGAGGGACTAAAAAACTTTGACTTTTTTTATAGGGACTAAATTCAAAACGCCGATATTTAGAGGGACTAAAAACATGTTAAAGCCTTTAAAATTTAATGTGTTCATTTTTAATATTTTATATTAATATATCACTTAACATATTATATAATACGCAAATTTCCCTAAAAAAAGGCAAAATACTAGTCACTTGGTCTCTTAATTTAATTTTTAATTTCAATTTGGTCTCATAATTTTTTTTTTTGCTTCAAATTGGTCCCATAAGTTTTAAAAGGAAATTTAAGTAGTCATTTTATAACACAATCAAGTGTGTATATAGGTTGAAATAAGCCAAAAAAATGTTTAAATAGATCAGAACTAGGCTATGTGGACAAAAATAGAGACAATATACATGTCTATAACAATGAAAAAGTAAGTAAAAAACACATAAGGGACCAATTTAAAGCAAAAAGAAAGTTATGAGACCAAATTAAAATCAACAATTAAGTTAAGTGACCAAATGACTAATTTAGCCTATATAATATACACAAAAATATATTTAATTATCAATCATTTAATCAAAATCAAACCATTAATTGAACTAGGGATGACAAAAAAAACTCGTACCCGCGAGTACACGTAGATAAAATCTGTAACTGGCACGGGACGGGAACCTTAACGAGTATCGCAAAACAGGTATTCTTTGTAAACGGGACGAGGACGGGTATTGAAATACTTGTACTCGCAAAGGAACTATAAAAACTTTTATATTTATATATTTGCTAAGATACTTATTAATTATTAATTCTTTCAATCATAATTTTCATGTTGGACTTTTATCTATTTTTATTTAATTGAGTAATTATTGATATGACAATTAGGTTATAATTATAATAATGATTGATACAATATTGTGTGAAAAACAATTTTTTTTAATAGAAATACACTTTAAAAATATAATAGTATACATGGGTATCCGTGGATATTGCAGATTTGCATGTACTGCCAAAACCCATCTTACGGGTACCCGTGTAGGTATAGGGCGGATATAGGTGGCAGACACACCCCGTATGACGGATAATGTAGCTACTACCCATATCCGCTTGTGCACGTTGACATCCCTAAATTGAACTATGATGTTCAGGGGTTAAGTGATCGGTCAGTTTCAATTCAAAACATTGGACAAAACCAATCCAATATATGTAACCAAATGAAATTCTAACAACGAAATAAATAACATAACATGGCTTCGTTAAAAGAAAACTCATTCAACTATTGCTCCAAAAAAAATAACGGTACCAAAACCATTATAATTTCCACATGACAGTAAGATAACATATGCTTAACTAATGTCAATGCTAATGTGCTGCTGTAAAAATAATGTCAATGCTAATGCTAATTAATCTCAGGTTTTTGACCGACCAGATCTTAAATTTTGATATAATATAGTCCTATTGTTGCTCTTCATTCCTAATTAGCGCAACTTATTGCACGTATAATGGACATAAAATAAAATAACGTAACATAGGATGAAAAAAACAAAGACCCATAATAGCTATGCATGTGATCGATGATGTGAGGAACTCTCTATATAAGAAGCACACCCTCCATTGACATTTTCCTCAACAAGAAATCCACATTTGAGTTTTGAGAACTCTCAATCTCTCATCTATCACGCTAAGCTAATTATACCAATTAAGGATTCAATTGTGAGTCCCCAAAGATGGCACAACAACAACTCAGTACCCTCACATTCACATCATCACTACTCATTTTCCTCTTTTCAACTCTTTCCACAGCAGAGTCCTCCTTATTGGCAGAGCAAAACAACTCTCAAAGAACAACAGTTTCCTCCTACATAGAGTCCTCATGCAATGGCACACTCTACCCTGACCTTTGCATCCGATGCCTAAAAAGGTACTTTTCAAACTCAACCATAAATGGGCCTCAGCACTTGGCCCATGTTGCCTTATCAGTGAGCCTCTCAAGGGCCCTCAAAACAAGAGGCTACCTTTTGAGAGTAACCAAGGAACTCAGGGGGATTCAGAACAAGAGGAGCAGCAACAAAAGGGTGTACCTAACAGTGCAAGATTGTGTGAGCCAAATCAATGACAGCGTGGACCAGCTTAGCCAAGCCATCAAGGAGCTAAGGAAGATGAACAGGTTCAGCAGCTCCATCATCATCAGTGACAGAGTCTTGTGGCACATTAGCAATGTTGAGACATGGGTCAGCACTGCCTTAACGGATGCTAGCACTTGTGTTCAGTCTTTCCCTGGTCATAGGATGAGTAAAAGGGTAGCTGCTATTAAGGTTAAGGCAATGAATGTTGCAGAGGTTACTAGTAATGCACTTGCTTTGTTCCATAGGTATGCTTCTAGGTACCGCCGAGCAGCAGCATCTAGAACCACCAAGATGCCATGAAAAAATATGGAAATAAATATCTAGCTTTATTATTTTATCACCACCCTCTGTTAATTTGTTCATGTATCTATGATACATGTTTTTTCTTTGGGTGGGCTATTAATCAAGTGTAATATGTGGATGTATTATATAGATGTAAAAAAGAAGGTCCCATTTGTTTTGTTACATTTCTCCTAAAATTATTTTTCCAATAGTCTTGCACTTGCTTTAACAAAGAAACTATTGAACACCAAATTGGTGTGGTCCGAGTAGTAAGCGGCTCGGGTCTCTTAAGCATGTGGTTGGAGTTCGATTTCTGGCTCATGTATATGGAAATTCATCATTTGGGAGAGGCAACCCTTAAATGCACTCCAGATCCTCGAAGGAATTAGTCTCCGCAATTGCGCGTAAATGATACCCTGGGGAAAAAAAATGTAACTATTGAATGAAAATTATATGTATTTTAAGATTTATATTCAAAAATTAATGATATTAAAATTTCTAAAATAAAATAAACAATTTATTAATAAGTATTCTAAAGCAACATGTTAAGGATTATTTAGTATATTCCATTAATACTTTGGCAAATTACACCGGTATAATACTTTGGCAATGTCACATCGCTAATAACTTTTCACCGGATAATTATGTAAAGATTAACGTCTTTTAAAATGTATGAATCTTGACGTATCTCAATGACACATCACATGATTTTATATTGATATAAAATTTTATAGGAATGGTCTATGTGATAGTAACTTTTAATTCAACAGTGAGTTTTAGAATACAATTCTCCGATTAAAAGTTATTAATAGTATAACATTACCCAAAGTATTACATTGGTGTAATTTGATCCTCCTCTTTAAAAATTATTAGATATAAATATTTTATTTTTCATTTAATACTTTTTATTTTCTTACTCATTATCATTAAAAATTAAAAAATAAAATTAGCAAATGTCATGAAATAAAATACAACAATAGTCTTCTATCAACTAGTCCGATTAATGGTCAATTTTGGTTTGTTTGCTCTCCTGTACACAGCAAGGTGAATCTTTTATTTTTGGTTGCTTCTTATGTGGTTAAATAACTTAAATTTTATCTTCAGGTACATTTGTGTCACATGCAATTAGAAGAGTCAAATTTCAAATTGCTCCTAAGAACTTAAAACAGAGGAGGCCAGATAAGGAATGATAAGATTAAAAAAATGTGTTCGAATAGAAGATGATTACTGTCAAAATAAATTTTGTTCCAACTCAGAAGTTGTATGTTGCTACCAAAACATATCTATCTTGAAGTTGAGATAATCCTGCTTAGGTTTGGGATTCGAAATGTTCATCTACCTAGAGAATTCATGTAAACCTATGATAAAAACTAATGTGTAACTTCATTTTATTATTTTGTTGACAGTGGAGAAGATGAGAAGCTTGAGAGAAAAAAGATAATTCTCATTAATATAAAAATTGATAATTAATGAAAGCATGATGATGCTTTTTATATACAACAGTAGTTTACACCAAATTACTCTGGTATCTATATAAGCAAATATAGGGTTATTTTTTTTCTTAATTATAAGAAATATAGATCTATTTTGAACCCATTAATTATTAAATTCTTTTTATACCCTTATTTATTATGAGATTTACGTTAGAGGCACTCACTTGTTCCCCATGCAAGTGGGTGCATTCCACCATTTTAACCATTTAATATCATGGATATTTTTGGAATAGAATTAAATTAATTAAAATTAACTAATCTAACTGCTTTTTCTTGATCTTGATGAATTAGTTATTTGTTTCTTTTAATAGGGACTGGAGGGAGTATAACATAGTTCATTCCCATAACAGTTTAAACTAACTAACTACAGTTAGTTGAGCTACTATCAACTAGTGGAGCCTTTGAATATCACAAGTTAGACTTGTCGGGGCATGATATTCTACCTACGATGAGGACATGGAGTACTTTGTTTCTTTTGACTTCCAGGATATGAGTGATGATCCTAGTAAGATTGAATAACCAAAGGAAAATGCTGGAGAGTACAACAATTAGTGCAAGAATGCGAACGAAATAGAAGTTAAGAGTGTTTAATTACCTTTTACTCCTCATTCCTCTGCCACCGTGTATTGTTACCAAATCCATTTTGTGTCATTTGCACTGACTCGTAGCATTTCATATTTATATTTGTCCTGCCATTTAGCACCACTCATAACCAAATATGGGTGTTCTGGTTTCAGGGTAACATTCTTAGTCTGAATCCACAAACCTGATAGAGCAAATATGTTGAAGGAAAGGGAGAAAAAAACCCTTGGCGAGTAGCCTTTCAATGACATTTTCATCCCTCCAAATATTTTTATTTATTTATTTTAGTCTCCAAATCTGCATTTTTATTGTTAAGTTTGACGTAGTAATCAAACTGCCACATTAGTATTGTCATGTGCCAAATTTGAAAAGGTGGATGCGGTCTAGTTTTCATCTTCTTCCTATGCCCCCACCTAACCCTCTTGCCTCTCCTCTCTCCCTCATCTTCTTCCTCTGGTTCCACCCTAATCCTCTCCCCCTTCTGATGAAGGTATGGGTAGCGCAAGCACGTGGAATGAAACATATTTTTTTTTGTCAAAGTTGAGATATATTGAAAAAGGTCGAAACTCAAACATTACATTACACAGAAGGGACCCTGAATACATAGGCCCAGAACAGATATGCTATAGCTAACCCATACACAATAAACTCAAGCTATGCTCCGGATGAGCCTAATCAGCTCTCAACTGCCCAACTAACAAACAGCAAAGGAAAACACAACGAACAAAAACAACAAACAGAAAATAAAAGAAAAAAGACACAGCCTAACACACAAGCCTAGCACCCCACAAACATGAATAAAGGATATACTTGAGAGGGATGGGTATGGCCCATTTGGGGCACCTAGAACCTTCACTCTCAACATATTTGCACACATGTCAAATCCAACCTTCACACTACCAACAGACCAGAGCGCGGGTAGGATGCAAGAGGCAGAGGGAGGTGGTGCTACAACGAGAGGCACGGCGACGCAGAAGCATTGAGGGGGGAAACCTAAAACGCAGAAGAACACAAACAAGAACAACACAAACAAACAACAAACACACCCCAGCAGATCTAGAGAAGAAAACCCAGTCCAACCCCCACAGCGGCGGATCCAAAGAGGACAGTCAACATCGGCGAGGATGAAGACGATAGATCGGAGAACAAAAAGGGAAAAAACAACAAAAACAACCAACATATTTGAATCAAATTCAATTACTCATTGGCCTACTCACAAAATTGGGGTCCTTCAAGCAAATTAGGCTCGAGCTATATAATGCATGGAGGCCCATTGAGGGAATTGTAAGTGATAACCAGACCAACAAATGCGTAATTCAAGCACTAGAAGGAGCTTTAGGATACCCCACGCAACCCCCTCCCCCCTTCCGCTACCCCAGCCCCCCCTGTAGACGAAAAAAAAAAGGAGCTTTAGGACACCCCCCCCCCCCCCCCCCCAAAATCCCCAAGGCCAAAACACAAAAAAAAAAAAGCACTAGGAGTTGGAAAATTGTTTGCAAATTGGGAAAGTTAAACCCTGTTTGCTTTGAGAGATTATTTTTTTATTTTTATTTTCTGTTTTTTACTTTTAAATTAATTACAAAATTACTATATTATTTTCAATCCATTTTTGTTTTCAAATATTTGTAAAAGAAACAATGAAATAAAAAAAATTGTGTTCATTATTCCTATATAAATCTTCAAAAAATTTTATTAATATATCTAATGGCGATGAATGGGCCCTCACAGGTGAGGGACAAGTTACCTTGGTATATATAAAGGGAAATTTCTTGCTCCGGGCATTTAAGAATTTTTCTTTTAAGTTAATGTTTAAAAACAATGATATGGATATGCAAAAGACTGCAGCTGTGTTCAGCATCAACACAAAAACGATACCTTTTTATTTGTTTACATTGCGAATCCGAAGGATAAACTAAAGTTTTGCTTGGGTAAGTATGAGCAATGGTAGTAATAGGGACCCCAAGAACACAACAATGTGAGGAAGAAGACCAACCACCCTATCAAATTTTGACATGTCTAGTGTGTTAGGCAGGGGAGACTAATGCAACTGATGATGATATAGCAAGGGATGCTAAAAAATTGGAGACAAGCATAAAAAATGGATATATTTAGAGGGACGAAAATGTTATTTGAGCCAAACTTGTATATACCTTCCAATTCCCTTACCACAAATACTAGAATTCGCATTACAACAAGGGACTTGAATGTAAACACAGATATAGGGCTGATTTAGCCTTACAACAACCACAAAAAGGGATCTTAAAAATTACAGACAACAGCATTATCTTACAAGATAAGAAAAAGACAAGTCAAACATACCACATAACCAAATATGCATTTGCTGAAAGGCTTGCCTGCTGCATTCAGGAATCATTCAGCTACCTTCATACCAGAGAGATAGACTTTACTCTGAATCACACTTCCCCCAATCCAAAACCCAGGCATAACCATCAATCCAACTTTGGGCTTTTCATCATTGTCATCCATTATCAGGTTCTTGACCACACTTTCCATATACACATCGGAGAACTCGCTCCCGCCTTTAACCTGAAATACCTTGACATTTGGCTCAAAAGAATAAGCCAACCTGTGTAAAAGCCAAATTGACTTGGCAAGTTTTAGAAAAGCTTGATAGAAAGGTGTCCTTGGATGCCCTCCACCCATCACATAATTTCGCTGATCTAAATTTCCAAAGAATGATGCTTCCATCTTTGGATGAACTACCACTAGGTATTTGCTTCTGCAAAATTTCCCAAAAATGGAATCTGGATTTTGCCCTAGTGTGTCCAAAGGATCGATCTCCCTTAAAGCAAGAAATTGGTGGAAGAAGCTCTCTTTAGAGAATGTAATATTGTCTGATTTGACAGAGAAGCTTTCCTGCTCAAAGCCACCAAACATTCTTTGGCATATGTAAGACTCAAATGCATATTTCTTATGAGCTCTCTTCGCATAAACAACACTGGGTTCGATCGAGTTAGCAGCAGCATCAAGGTCCCACCCAGCTGCTTTCATCATGTTGATCAAAGGTTTAGAAAAATCATGAATGGCTTTTGCAGCTGCTTCCACAGTAGAGGTGAAGAGATCCGGAGTTAGATCAACAGGGAAAAATCCATTTTCATCTTCTGATTCTTTAGTTGACAAACCTCTAAGCTTCAGATTTTTTTCTAGTTTTGCTCGCTTCTGAGTAGCCTCCTCAATCTGCTGTTGCAATTGATGGATCTCCGAATCTTTATTCTGGATTTCAGACTGAAACTTCTTAACCATGACCTCATAGGTTTTCAGGAGGCTCTGTTGTTCTTGAATTTCTGCAGCTAAACGCGAGTCTTGGGGAGAAACACACACTGGCTTTGGGTTGTTTTCCCTGTAGAAATGCTTGAGTTCAGACAGATGTTTCAGCTCACTAATAACGAGTTTATCAGCAGTGTGGATTTTATCAGGGTCATAGGGAGTATGGGCAGATTGCAGCTGGATATAAGCGGACTTCAGAGAAGAGATATTTGTAAAAATTTTGGATATCAGGGTTTCCACAGCTTCTGGATTCTGATTCATAGCCTCTTCCATGGGTTGAGGGTGGACCTTCTGACTGTTGCTCTCACGTAATTGGGTCTCCTTTGCTCCAGTAGGTAGCATAGCTAACGCCAATAAAGGGACAGATGAACAAGCTTTCTGTCAACAGAACCAAAATTAACACAGAACCTGCAAGCTTTCAAAGAAGTTCAATCATGGAGTTACAGTGCAAAAGAAAACATTGAGAAGGTTTGTGAGTGTGTGTGACAAATTCAACCTATAAAAAAATTCACCTGCTAAAAGCAATGTGCCATTACGTATTTATGTAATTTATTTCAAGTAATTTAGCACATTACTTCAGATGATATTTCATGCTTGGTGGATTTTTAGTGGTTTTGGGACTTTGTCAGGAAAAAGCTCATCCAACCATGTTCCAGGGCCTTAAAGGTTACTAGTGCTAATTTATACAAGGAAAATAGGGACACCCTAATTAAAGGAAAGTGTGATAATCTCATACAAATGTCCATCAACACAAAAAGAGAGATAATCACTTGAGCAAATGATTGCGACATTCTTGATAAAGTATATAATATAACAAATCATGAACATGACATGTAAGGCTTTGTTTGGGAGTTAGGAGGGAAGGGGAGGGAAGGGCTTTTTTTTTGGGGGGGGGGGGGGGAGGGAGGGAAGGATAGACTCCCTCCTTGTTTGCAAGTCATAACCCCCAACCCCCAAAAAAAAAAAAACCCAATTTGGGGGAACTCTAAAAAATAAGAGGGTTTGGGGGGGTTTTTAAAAATCCTCCAAAGCCCTCCCCTCATTTTTAAGAACTCCCAAACAAGGGGAAAGCCAACCTTAAGCCTCTCCCTCTCCCTCCCCTCCAAAATCCCCCTCCCAAACACACCCTAAGCAACTACCAGTCCACTAAAAATGAGCTCAAACTTAATTAATTGAAGCCTTACTCCTGAGTCTGATACCATATTTGCAGATTATTGTTTTCTCCAAGACGCTTTCTTTATTTGAAAGAATATCCATGCCTTTCTTCACCATAGTTTCTTAGACTTAGAACACTCTAATAACTACGAGTCTACAACCAATCAATCCTCTCTCCATGTATAGCATGTCTAGAACATAAGATTCTAATTGCTCTTCATCTTACAGTTAAAACATCCAGAGCATCACAGAAGTTAATTCAGGGTACATAATATACAGAGAAAAAAAGTTTCCTGATTTCATTAAAATCACACCACAAGGGTCTTACATGGTAATTTGATCCAGAAGGCTAGCTCACTGAATGACTGAATCATTTGCCTACAGCATGAAGAATAAATTTCTAACTACTAATTGGCAAGTGGTAACTAATAACCTATTCAAGTCATATTTCCCCTTACATCTACTCATTTCAAATTTACTATGAACCAACCAAAGACACTGCTATCTATATCCGGAAGTCTTAGAAGTAACCCCAAGGATCTTGTCCTGGTCCAATCCAGTGTCTCAATATTTCAGTTATAGTACTGCTATGTTTTGACCAGTCGAAGCTGCCACAATTAAAATGAAATTGAATATAATGCAGTGATTGCTTCGGATTCAAATAGAGCAAGGGTTATCCAGAAGCAAAAACTTAGTTTGTAATCCTAAGGAACATGAAGTTTGTGTTAGAAAAGCTGATTAATCAGCAAATTCTAGTATTGTAGAACATCAAAATGTAATTCTTTCAACCAAAAAATCAAATCCTCATAACAAATGAAAAATGAAAAATAAAAAATAACTAGACATTCAGTACACAAAATATGAAATGGTGGGAATGAGCTTTCTACCTAGAAAGATTGCATTTCAGCAAGAGAATGAATCCGGCATTCATAATGATAACACCCTCGAACCCTAATTCTGAAGCGAAATTCAACAGAAATGTATAACGATGTGCACAAAACATACCCAGAAGTCTTTCTGGTTCTATATCACAATATCAAACCCTAAATTAAAACAAAGATAAAAGAAAGAGTAGATTTTGGAGAACAGAACATGTGGGCACATGAGAAACAACATGAGTATACGAAAATCAGATTTGGTGTGTGTGGGGGACAAAGAAGAGAGATCTGAGATTTGTCGTACCTTATGGGAAATTCGAGCGAAGAGTGAAGATGAAGTTGTGCTGTCTCAGGTTCGGTTCAGTAAAGTAGAAGTTTGGTGCGCGGTGGTAACACTGACATGCCACACCGAAAACCCTACTCCTATTCCTATGCGAAAGGAAAACCCAGATGCCATTTTTTTTCTTCCTAGTATTGCTGGCGAGTATTTAGTAAAAATACAAAATAAAAATATAAAAATACATAATCACTTGTAAAAAATATTCATTTAAATTTTTTTAAATTTAATATAACAAATATAATAAAAACAAAATAAATATGAAATATATTTAATATTATAATAGTTATTTACAATAAACAAATATTTATTTGTTATAAAACAACAAAGTAAAAGAAAAATTGAAGAGAATAAGAATTTTGTATAATTAAATAGTTCGTCAAAAAAATATTTATTTAATTTGATTTGATTTCATATGAAAACTCTAAATACATGTCATGGATATAACATGTGAATTCAAAATAATTATATTAAAAATATTACATTTTTATATTTAAAAAGAAGAGATAAAATATTAAAAATTATAAAGAAATTATATATGGAGATAAATTTTTGTATATTATGAAGAAATTGTGAAATTGAATTGTATGAAATATCATCATATATTTAAATTATGAAAACATTTATCCGCTAGTTCTCAAAAGACCCAAAGTATTGTTTCTCAAAGTCAGAGTCTCTGCTAGGCTTTACGTTTTTTTTTTTGGAACCGCCGCCTCTCTCCTGCAGTTGGAGGCGCCGCCGCAGGCCGGAGCTCCTTGGCGGGGTTAGAGACGCCGCTGTTAGCGACGGGGTGGACGAGATCACCCTTCGTTTGGACTGTGCCGCCATCTTCTTCACGCATGGAGGCTCGCCGTCGCTGCTGGTTTCGCCGCCGCCGCCGCTGTGGGTGTTGGGTAGGTGGTTCATTTCCAGATCTGCTGGAGTATGGTTAGTTCTGTAGTTTGTTCGGTTGGTTTTTGTTGTTGTTGGTCTCTTTCAGTTGTTTGGAGTCCAGATGCGTAGCCTGTCTAGCCACCGTCCGCCGCCGCTCCCTTGCCATCGCCACTCCCTTTCCCATCCTCTGATGTCCACCTCTGTTTCCCCCTTCGTTTTTTTCATCTTTTCCCCTAGCCACCATGTCACTGTTCCTCCACCCTCACCGACCCATGTTCACTGTTTTTCCCCCACTGTAGTCTTGCGTTCTCTAGTTTGCGGTGATGTGTTTGGACTCTGTTGTTTTTTTATCTTTCTGTACTGTTTGTGTGTTCTTGCCTTTTTCAGATCCTGTACCCATGCTCTATGCAGCTATCTCCTTTCTTCTGCCCTGGGTTGGTGTCTGCTGGTCTTGCCCCAAATTATGTTATGTCCTTTAGTGCTCATAGAAGCAAGACCAGTGGCTGTGTTGTCCCTTTCTCTGGCATCTTCATGCCCCAGCCTTTGAGGCTGCAGGTTAGGCATGAGTCTGGGGTTTCAAAGAAACCATGGAGCAGACTTGGGGATGTTGGTGATGAAGGGCAGCTGCTTTGGATGTTTGATCTTGGGCCTGTTAGTTTTAAGGAGTTTTTGTGTTTGATGTATGTGAAGGTAACAAGATGAAACACAAGAAGGGGGGTTGAATTGTGTTTCTAAGCTTTTAAAACTTTTCGCAAATATTGGACGCTGGCTGTTAAAAACGTTGGACGCACAGCTTAGTTCAAATATTGGACGCACAGTGTTTTCTGAAATATTGGACGCACAGAGTGCTAAAACACTGGACGCACAGAATTGTAAAATATTGGACGCACAAAAGATTGGACGCTGAGGCTTCCCTCTTAGTTTAAAAACTTGTTTTCTTTGTGCGATTTAAGGTGTATGAAAAACTTGTTTAAACAAAATCAATTCAATCCCCTTGGTTAGTAATAAGCACAGATATAATAAGAGATAAGGGAAGGAAGAAATAACACAAGTTTTTATACTGGTTCACCCTTTCCTAAGAGCTACGTCCAGTCCCCTCAAACTAGAGAGATTTCACTATCAAACCAGATAGGTACAAGTATTCTTTGCACACAGCCTCTTCAGGCTAAAACCCAAGTATTCTTTGCACACAGCCTCTCCAGGCTAAATCCCAAGTATTCTTTGAACACAGCCTCTTCAGGCTAAATCTCAAGTATTCTTTGAACACAGCCTCTCCAGGCTAAAACCCAAGTATTCTTTGAACACAGCCTCTTCAGGCTAAATCTCAAGTATTCTTTGAACACAGCCTCTTCAGGCTAAACAACTCAGCAGAGTTTTAGATTCAAGTGCTGTCTAACTCACACAAGTGAGGATATGAAATCTAAAGCACTTTGAGAGTTAAGCAAACTCTCTTTTACAAGAAGAAAAAAAAATACAAGACTTTCTATACAGAGTATAACAAAATGCACAGCAGTTCAGCTCTTTCTTTTTCGTTTTCAGTCTCTTGTATTCTTCTTCTTGTTCACGGTATTTATAGGCTTTGATGAAGCTTCAGACTTGTTCTTCGAATAGCTCAGCTTCAGCCTTCATTAATATTACTGTTCTCTAATAGCATTAAATGCTATCTTCCCGTTGCTCTGAGGAGATCTACTTCAGTGAGCATGTTTGCGTTTCTTTTTCCTAAATCAGAAGCAACCTGTACTCAAAGTCTCAATTATACAGTGGTTAATAGTAATATCTTATTGAGACAGAGAGAATACACTGTGTAAAGCAGAAAGATGTGTTCAGAGATATATAGAGTAGTTAAAAGTACATTCTCTCTCTTAGTACACTTTCCACAGTACTTTATGCTTTTCAAAAGTACATTCACTAACGTTGACAAAGTTGTACAGAAAGCATTGCATACAGCTATTTATTTCAAATCATTTGCTCAATAAATATGTTCCATATTAAATGCATGAGCAGTAAATAGCAAG
Organism: Glycyrrhiza uralensis; assembly: GCA_030159175.1. Lineage (NCBI taxonomy): Eukaryota > Viridiplantae > Streptophyta > Magnoliopsida > Fabales > Fabaceae > Glycyrrhiza > Glycyrrhiza uralensis. The sequence continues at coordinate 29,277,407 of BRZY01000003.1, forward strand.
TTTATGGATTCTGCGTATTGGACGCAGCATGTAGAAATCATTGGACTTTCAGTCCTTTTAGCAAATGGACGCATACCTTGTACTTACCATTTGCATATGATATTCATTCAATCATTGGACGCATCTTTATGCTTACCATTCTGATGATTAGTTGCAAAGCAACATTGGACGTATTGCCTCATTCTGGTTTTTGGACTTTTGCCATTTCCTTATAGTTCCATTGGACGCAGAGTTGATTGTTGTACATTTGTTCTTCTGCTTTATTGGACGCAGAACATTTGTTTGATGTACCTTTGTCAATCTGGTTCATTGGTCGTATGACACTTGATTGTTGTCCTTCTTATTTATTGGACGCAGAACAGTACCTTTGTCACTCTGATTTCATTGGACGCAGAGCAGTTCTTTTGTTTGTTCAGTTTCATTGGACGCAGAGTTGTACTCTTGCTCATGCTGAACATTGGACTTTTGTCCTTCATATGCATTGGACGCTCACTGAATCTGTTCCTTTGAAAATCATTGGACTCTTACTGCAATTCTGCTTCTCATAAAAACATTGGACTAAGCCAGTATTGCCTTGTTCTTATCATTGGACTTATGCCAGTCTTGCCTTGTACTTATCTTTGGACGATCAGCATTCTGTACCTTGGTCAAGAACACATCCTGAACATTGGACTTATGACTTATGTTCTGATCATTGGACTTATAAGCATTCTGATCATTGGACGTATGGTTATTCTTGAACATTGGACTTATGTCTTCAATGCCTTCTCATGAATCATTGGACGTATGAAATTGTCCTTGTGCCTTGTACTGAATTATTGGACGCACAACATTACTTGCCTTTGTGCTGAAACATTGGACGCAGAACTCTTCCTTCTGCTCAAACATTGGACGCAGAACTCTTGTGTCCATTTCAGTGCCAACATTGTGATGAGCTAGCTTATTGGACGCAGAACTGCTTTGCCTCTTATATCAGTAACTTCCTTCTGCCAAAATCACTGGACGCAGAACTCTTGGTATTTATGTTTCAGTGCCAACATTGGACGCAAGGCTCACTTTGAATGCCAGCCAATGTCATGAAGAACTGATTCGACGCAGACTGCAATAAGCTTAGTTAGGCAGCATTGTTACACATTGTACAAGCTTAATACATATTGATTATTCTTTGTAAAAACCTTAATACATTTTGTTATCATCAAAACCATAAAATCACTTAGGGAGTTTTTGTATTAAAAACACTTTTAACCAATTTGGTTCCAACAATCTCCCCCTTTTTGATGATGACAAACATTATTAAGTTTTACAAACAATAAAGCATATAAACCAAAATCAGTCAGCAAAAACAGAAATTTTCTAAGGGAAACTCCCCCTGAGATAAACATCTCAGATTTTCCTTACTCTTCTCCCGCTGAGATAAACATCTCATGGTTTTGGATATTCAATATACTTAGAGTACCTGAAAATTTCTTTTACTCATAGAAACAAGATTAGTCCAATAAAAAGCAAATAGCTTATCAGATAAAAACATGGTAATAAGACTACTGCAACGCAATCAGACTTAATCCCATATTCTTCTTTCTTTTTAAAACTTAATCCCATATATTTCTCCCCCTTTTGTCATCAGGCAAAAAGGTTCATAGAACATCATAGTCCAGAGAGAAACTTAAAAAAAAAACCTTTTTCTTCTCCCCTTTTCTAAACAAGCTTTCTCAAACAAAAAAGATTTTAGAAAAGATGCCAAACGAAGAGAAATCTGAATCAAGTTTATAGAGAAAACAGAAGTTTTTCTTGAAAGCTTGAATAATCATCAAACTGAAAAATACTGCAAAGAATTTGTAAGAAACCAACTGTAAGAAATATCTTTATGAAAAAAGATTGGACTCAGCGTGGGATTACTAAGAGGTAAAAGCTTTCTTTTAAAAAAATTCCTAAGTCTCAAATAGACTGTCGTGTCCTGTTGGACTCTAGTCACATTGGACTCAGACTCAGCTTGAGCATATTGGACGCTAAACATCAGTCTTTTATAAAGTGCATATTCAAATGCTTCCTTATAAAAGTAAACCTATCTACAGAGAGGGGTTTTGTAAATATATCTGCCCATTGATTTTCAGTGTTAACAAACTGAATATCAAATGTTCCCTTCTGCACATAGTCTCTAATAAAATGATGTTTAATTTCAATATGCTTAGCTCTTGAGTGTAAGATTGGGTTCTTAGATAAATTGATTGCAGCAGTATTATCACAAAGAACAGAAATCTTACTCTCAAAGATGTTGTAGTCCTCCAGTATTGGACGCATCACAGTTTTCCTGCGTCTGGTCCATCTTCTTCACTCTTAGGTGATCTTAAGCTTTAGGTCTTGGAACATAGACCTTTCTCCTGTTATGTGTAGTAAGCAGCCACTGTCCAGGTGCCATGACTGGAGTTGTCTTCCTCCCATCAAGCATATCTGCAACAGGAATTATCATACTTTTTGGTACCCAGATTGACTTGGGTCCTTTCATGTTAGTCCTTGGTCTGCGTCCAGGCATGTCCCTTTTGTTATGGACGCATGTCGATGTGACATGTCCAGCTTTTCCACAGTGACCACAGTATATATTGAATTTTGATGGACTTTTAGAAAACTTTGGTTTTGGTTTTTCATAACCCAAACCACTTTTGTCAGAAGGTTTTCTCTGAATTTTTAAAATTTGATCAAGCTTTTCAGAGCTACTGACAAATCTGGACAATCGTCCAGTGAGTTCATTTACTTCTTGTTGAAGTACTTGTACTTCACAGGAAGTTTTGGACTCAGAATCCTTTGGAGATTCATCTTTTAGTTGACTTACTTGAAGTCTTAACTTTCCATTTTCTGATTTGAGTACTTCGTTTTCTGAAGTAAGCTTTTCAAGATTTTTGGTCATAAGAGAAAACTTTTTCTTTAAAGATCTGTACTCATCAGATAAAATGGATGAATCTCTAAGAAGATCATCAAAATTATTACTTAATTCAGAATAAGAAATTACCTCCTCTTCGACCTCACTGTCAGTTGAGGATAGACTTGCCTTTAGGCAGAGATTAGCTTCTTCTTTATCCTCCTCGTCCTCATCATTAGAGGAATCATCAAGATCCTCCCATGTTGCCATGAGACCTTTCTTCTTCTTCGTTCTTTCTGCCTCAGGACAATTTGACATGTAGTGGCCTGGTTTCTTGCATCCATAGCACACCACTGGATTTTTCTCCTTTTGCTCAGTTTCTTTTTGTGGAAATTTTCTGTTGAATTGCTTCCTTCTGAAGCCACCTTTCTTGTTCCATATAGCCTTTAACTTCTTGGAGATGAGGTAGAGTTCATCATCATCTGAACCTTCTTCTCCTTCTGAGCTGCATGATTCTTCATCAGAATCATTGGCCTTCAAGGCTTTTGAGGTGCTCCCTTTTTGAGCTTTAAGAGCAATGGACTTTGCCCTTTTTTCGGTTCCCTCTTCATTAAGCTCAAGCTCATGTACTTTCAGTGAGCCTAGAAGATCCTCCATGGCAAGAGTGGAAAGATCCCTTGCTTCTTGTATGGCTGTCACCTTGGGTCTCCATTGTCTTGGCAGACTCCTTAGGATTTTCCTGATATGCTCCTGGGTTGTGTAGATTTTTCCCAAGGACCTCAGGTTGTTAATAATTGTTTGGAATCTTCCAAACATCTGGTCAATGGTCTCGTGATCCTCCATTTTGAATAGTTCATATTGATGAACTAGCATGCTGATTTTGGACTCACGAACCTGAGTTGATCCTTCATGTGCCAAAGCTAGAGTGTCCCACATCTCCTTGGCAGTAGTGCAGCTGTGCACCTTGTCATATTCTGACTTTGTAATGGCACACATCAGATAGTGCCTTGCCCTCGAGTTCAGCTGGAATCTGGTCCTTTGATCTGTTGTCCACTGAGCTCTTGGTATTTGTTGACCTGCTTCATTTACTGGAGCAGTGTAGCCTGTTTCCACTACATCCCATAGGTCGATATTTTGAGCATCAAAGAATGTGATCATTCTCTGCTTCCAGTAGTTGTATTCATTTCCATTGAACAGTGGTGGTCTGTTCACAGCTTGTCCCTCGTTCTCCATGGATCTTGCTTCTCTGCACGGTTAAGTGCTCAACCCCTAGAGACTGAGCTCTGATGCCAACTGAAGGTAACAAGATGAAACACAAGAAGGGGGGGTTGAATTGTGTTTCTAAGCTTTTAAAACTTTTCGCAAATATTGGACGCTGGCTGTTAAAAACGTTGGACGCACAGCTTAGTTCAAATATTGGACGCACAGTGTTTTCTGAAATATTAGACGCACAGAGTGCTAAAACACTGGACGCACAGAATTGTAAAATATTGGACGCACAAAAGATTGGACGCTGAGGCTTCCCTCTTAGTTTAAAAACTTGTTTTCTTTGTGCGATTTAAGGTGTATGAAAAACTTGTTTAAACAAAATCAATTCAATCCCCTTGGTTAGTAATAAGCACAGATATAATAAGAGATAAGGGAAGGAAGAAATAACACAAGTTTTTATACTGGTTCACCCTTTCCTAAGAGCTACGTCCAGTCCCCTCAAACTAGAGAGATTTCACTATCAAACCAGATAGGTACAAGTATTCTTTGCACACAGCCTCTTCAGGCTAAAACCCAAGTATTCTTTGCACACAGCCTCTCCAGGCTAAATCCCAAGTATTCTTTGAACACAGCCTCTTCAGGCTAAATCTCAAGTATTCTTTGAACACAGCCTCTCCAGGCTAAAACCCAAGTATTCTTTGAACACAGCCTCTTCAGGCTAAATCTCAAGTATTCTTTGAACACAGCCTCTTCAGGCTAAACAACTCAGCAGAGTTTTAGATTCAAGTGCTGTCTAACTCACACAAGTGAGGATATGAAATCTAAAGCACTTTGAGAGTTAAGCAAACTCTCTTTTACAAGAAGAAAAAAAAATACAAGACTTTCTATACAGAGTATAACAAAATGCACAGCAGTTCAGCTCTTTCTTTTTCGTTTTCAGTCTCTTGTATTCTTCTTCTTGTTCACGGTATTTATAGGCTTTGATGAAGCTTCAGACTTGTTCTTCGAATAGCTCAGCTTCAGCCTTCATTAATATTACTGTTCTCTAATAGCATTAAATGCTATCTTCCCGTTGCTCTGAGGAGATCTACTTCAGTGAGCATGTTTGCGTTTCTTTTTCCTAAATCAGAAGCAACCTGTACTCAAAGTCTCAATTATACAGTGGTTAATAGTAATATCTTATTGAGACAGAGAGAATACACTGTGTAAAGCAGAAAGATGTGTTCAGAGATATATAGAGTAGTTAAAAGTACATTCTCTCTCTTAGTACACTTTCCACAGTACTTTATGCTTTTCAAAAGTACATTCACTAACGTTGACAAAGTTGTACAGAAAGCATTGCATACAGCTATTTATTTCAAATCATTTGCTCAATAAATATGTTCCATATTAAATGCATGAGCAGTAAATAGCAAGTTTATGGATTCTGCGTATTGGACGCAGCATGTAGAAATCATTGGACTTTCAGTCCTTTTAGCAAATGGACGCATACCTTGTACTTACCATCTGCATATGATATTCATTCAATCATTGGACGCATCTTTATGCTTACCATTCTGATGATTAGTTGCAAAGCAACATTGGACGTATTGCCTCATTCTGGTTTTTGGACTTTTGCCATTTCCTTATAGTTCCATTGGACGCAGAGTTGATTGTTGTACATTTGTTCTTCTGCTTTATTGGACGCAGAACATTTGTTTGATGTACCTTTGTCAATCTGGTTCATTGGTCGTATGACACTTGATTGTTGTCATTCTTATTTATTGGACGCAGAACAGTACCTTTGTCACTCTGATTTCATTGGACGCAGAGCAGTTCTTTTGTTTGTTCAGTTTCATTGGACGCAGAGTTGCACTCTTGCTCATGTTGAACATTGGACTTTTGTCCTTCATATGCATTAGACGCTCACTGAATCTGTTCCTTTGAAAATCATTGGACTCTTACTGCAATTCTGCTTCTCATAAAAACATTGGACTAAGCCAGTATTGCCTTGTTCTTATCATTGGACTTATGCCAGTCTTGCCTTGTACTTATCTTTGGACGATCAGCATTCTGTACCTTGGTCAAGAACACATCCTGAACATTGGACTTATGACTTATGTTCTGATCATTGGACTTATAAGCATTCTGATCATTGGACGTATGGTTATTCTTGAACATTGGACTTATGTCTTCAATGCCTTCTCATGAATCATTGGACGTATGAAATTGTCCTTGTGCCTTGTACTGAATTATTGGACGCACAACATTACTTGCCTTTGTGCTGAAACATTGGACGCAGAACTCTTCCTTCTGCTCAAACATTGGACGCAGAACTCTTGTGTCCATTTCAGTGCCAACATTGTGATGAGCTAGCTTATTGGACGCAGAACTGCTTTGCCTCTTATATCAGTAACTTCCTTCTGCCAAAATCACTGGACGCAGAACTCTTGGTATTTATGTTTCAGTGCCAACATTGGACGCAAGGCTCACTTTGAATGCCAGCCAATGTCATGAAGAACTGATTGGACGCAGACTGCAATAAGCTTAGTTAGGCAGCATTGTTACACATTGTACAAGCTTAATACATATTGATTATCCTTTGTAAAAACCTTAATACATTTTGTTATCATCAAAACCATAAAATCACTTAGGGAGTTTTTGTATTAAAAACACTTTTAACCAATTTGGTTCCAACAGTATGGGTGCGGTTAGTTTGTGGTGTTGTGTTTTACTGTTTTATTATATGTTTTCGCATTGTCAAGTGCGTGTCTTTGGTTTGATGATAAGATGTTTAGAGACATTGCATTAAGCTTGACTTTGGCCTTGTTGTTGAGCTAGTTGTACTGCCTTCAGGCTCTGGGCTTTGCCTGTGTTAATGAATGAATCCTTCTTGACAAAAAAAAAATTATGAAAACATTTCATGAATAATATATTTAAACTTATTTTTTAAAAGAAAAATAACGAAATACTTGGGGGTATTACTTTTATTTGATTAGAAATATGTTTATACATATATATATATATATATAGAGAGAGAGAGAGAGAGAGAGTAATTGCTTCTTAGAAATTAATAGTTTACTAAACTCCTATTTATCACGTAGAATTATTTAGATAAATATGTACATTGCAATATATGATTAATGTTTGTGTAAAAAAAATTCACTATTTGTGTATAATTATTAAATTCAATTAACTATATTTATTAGATAAACTCAAGGCTTAGTTGCATTTTTTATCCCTCTAATATAGTGGTTGGACAATTTTGGTCTCCCAATTTCTAATTGCTTAATTTTGGTCCTCATACTTTTAAAATGTGCAATTTTGGTATATCCATTAACTTACATCCAAAATTTAACAGAGATGTTGACGTGGCGATATAATGTTGACGTGGGTGTGCTAACGTTAGAGCTGGCAAAATGGGCCGGTTCGATAAAGCCCAAAAAAACATATGACTTGGGTACACAAATTTGAGCCCGTTTTCAATCTTAGCCGCCAGGCCCGATAAAGCCCAAACCCGATAAAGCCCTACCAAACCGGGCCAGCCCGAAAAAATACAACATTAAAGCCCGAGCCTGCCCAAAAAATGCAGGGCTCAGACATGCAAATTTGAGTCCCTTTTCAATCTGAGTCTTTTTAGCCCGCCCGATGCGGGGTCGGGTAGCCCGTTTTGCCACCTATAACTGACGTGGTCATAGAGTGCTGACACGTGTAACACATGTGGAGCTGACGTGGCTTTAGAAGTTCGGGGTTTTAGAAAATACAAAAATGCTAATTCTAGGACTTGAACCCATCACCATATGAATAAAAATAAACAACAAGGTCATTACACCACATAACTTATCTGGCAATCACATGACAAAACTACTATGTATAGAGTTCTTAAAAGAGTTTTTGAAGTACATAACAATTAGAGGTACAAAACAATAAACCACAAATAAAATAAAAAAAAATCCCTCTCTTGATAGAAATTTTTAAATTTGATTAATGTAAATAAAAGAATAAAGATAAAAATGAAAATAAATTATTTTAGATTAATTGATGAAAATAAAAGGATAAACTAAAAAAACATGAATAAAATTTCTTTAGTTAAAATAACTTTTAATATTATTTTAAAATTTTATACTAGTTATTATAATTCTAGTATTATTGAAATATGAGCCCTTAATTATATTTAACACTATAATTCTAGTATTATTTAGAATATGAGTGTTAATATTAGTATTATTTTTTAATTAATTATTCAATTGATTTTCTATTTTTAATTTATTTAAACAATACTTGAGATATTTTCAAATAATATTGAATATAAAATTATCTATTAATTATTTTATTTTTGAATTATTTCTAGTTTGTAAAAAGATTTATAAATTATATTTTTTTAAATTACTTTTTCATTTTTATCTTTATTTTCTTATTCACATTAATGCTATATAAAAATTTCAATAAAGATAAAGAAGAAATAATTAATATTTTTTGGGGGTTAATAGTTTATTATTGTTTACACTTTAGTAATTGTGTACTCTCTCCTCAACCTTCTCTCTACTTCTCTCTTCCTTCTTTCTCATCCACTTGAGGGTGGTGGTTTTGGGCCATTTTTTGGTCTAGAATCACCTCTCTACTTCGTTTTTTTTCTTTTTTTTTATCTAAATAAGTGGGTTTTTTCTCATAGATTTGGTTTTCTTTTTGTGTTTTTTCGTGTTTTCGTCGTCTGTGTGCGGCGGTGGTTTGATGGTCATTTTGGTGCGGTGTTGTTTGATTTCTCGTCTTGTTACGGTGTTCATTTGGTTTAGATTGGTAGATCAGCTTCAATCTATTGCAGATTCAATTAAGACTTGGGTGCCAACGTTACAGATCCGAATGTATGGGTACTCCGATCACTTTGATTTTGTCATATTTGTAGACATTTTGCCGTGTTATCAGTTATGCTATTAACTTGGGTGCTATGAATTTGTTTGCAGATTCATCTTTTTCAGTTTTTAGCGATGTTGAATTTGTGTTGTTATCAATGTATTTTACCAATTTGAATAAATGAACATTTTTTCAATCAAAAAAATAGTTGTGTACTCGCTCCAAAAAAAATTAGTTGAGTACTCTATAAATTCTTTTAAGAACTTTATAGTCTATATATAGTGATTTTGTCACATGTATAACAAATGAGTCATGTGGTGTAGTGACACCATTGTTTTATTTGTATCCATATGGTCATGAGTTCAAGTATTAGAATTAGCTACGAGGACCAAAATTGAGCATTTAGGGGTCGTTCGGGGTGGTTATAAGTTTCTGGTTTTTGGTTTTAAAAACTAAATTTGAAAACAAAACTTGTTCGGATAAAATGGGGTTAAATTGGTTTTTTACTTAATTTTAAAACAGTTTTCACCTAAATCTCAAAACCATAAAAATAGGTTGTTTCAGTTTTAAACACTAAATACTCCCGTTCTCTCGTATTTAGAGGTGGGTATGCGGGCAACCCGGTCCACATTGGTCCGCATATAAATGGACCAGGATGGCCCAACCCATGAAATAAATGGGCCTACATGTTGTAGCCCGCGTCCGGCCCGCATAGTCCACGAGCTAAATGGGCCCCTACTAAAAAATTAAAAATAATTACATTTTGTAAAAAAAAAAACACATTAAAACTTTAAAATAATTAAAAAAATTGGATTTAAAAAAAAATTGGCCCGCGGACCAAACCTGCCTAGCCCGTGCGTTAAACAAATCGGGCTAAAAAGCCCGTATTTATGTTGGTTAATCGGTTCATCCACGGGCCAAAACCAATTTACTTAGTTTTACTTGTGTCCCTTCAGCATCATCTTGTGCCATCTAGGGATGACAAAATCGGTCGGTCTGCCCTGCCCATTTTTTACCCCCCTACCCCGCTGAGGAAAGTGTGCCAAAAAACACAGCCCATCCAGTTTAAGGGCGAGTTGGTGGGCTGGCCCGCGCCAAGCCCTCGAAAAAAATAAAAAGTCAAAAAAATTATTTAAAAATATTTTTAAAATTGAAAAATAAATTAATCAATCTAGTGGGCCAAAGGTTTAAAAATACCCGACCCGCCAAAAGCATGGTTAGGCGGGGCCAGCCCGCTGGGCCCAACCAGTTTTGCACCCCTAGTGTCATCTCATCGTGCCTTCACCATTTATAGTGGGGCGAGGTAAAGAGAGTGGCTAAACTCAAAAAAGAAAAAAAAACTTAAACTCAAAACTCAGAACAGAAACTCAAAACTCAGAATGGAAACTAGATTTAGTTTTTGAAAATTTCAAAACATAAAACCAAAAATCACCCCGAACAGGGCTTAGAAATTGAAAAACCAAAATTGTCCAACCTTTGGGACCAAAAATGCAAAATCAAGAATTTTTAATCAATTTAATCAAGATAAATTTGGAGTATTACTCCTGCATATCTTCATCATTTCCAATCACTAACCGGTCGAATAAATGATGGGTTTGCTTCTCTCACTGTCGCTGTGACCAGGGACTCGTGAGTCGTGTCTCAGGTTCCTTCCTCCTCTTCCGACCAATTACTACGTTGTTCTCTATCCCTATCCCTATCCCTATTCTTCACATACTCGCTCTCCTACAACGCATTCCACGTCCTTGGCGATACTCCCGTCTCCCCCCACTAGATCTACTCTCAAAGGGGTACGAATTTTTTCATTCCTTTTTTTTTTCTTCTGTTTTGTGTGTGTGTGCGTGTGCGTGTGTGTGTGAGATTCATTAGAATGCTTCAGTGTCATTTTCCTCTGAATACAGTATGCAAGTTATTGGCTTTTGCCTCTTCAGAGTGTTTCTGTTCCTTCCCCATTTCATGATTTGTGCTCAAGCTGTCGGGTAACTTGGATTTGTATTGGTGCCTGCGGTTTTTGCTTTTTGGGGGGTTTCCGCTTTTCATTTTTTTCTTCTTATTCCGTTTATTATTTTCACTTCATTTGCTTTGCTCCTCGCTTTGATTATCCAACTGGGTCACTTTCTAACACATAAATAGGTTTTTGAAGTTTGTCACTGAATGCTTCATTATTTTATCCACCATAGATGAAATTTTCATCTGGGTTTTGATTTTCTGTTATTATGCATGATATGTTACTGTTTAAGGAGGAAAAAAAAATATTGATGCCATTCAGTTAGGATTCTTTTAGTGAATCACTAAAATCGTCACTGAAATTATAAAACGTTGTTAACTTGGTTCCTGAAATTATTAATATTTCAAATTAGTTCTTGAAATTGAAAGTTCTCGATTACATTAGTCCTTTTGGATCAGTTAATTTAGTCATTGAAATTGTCTATTAGGGACTAATATGATTGATTGTCTGTTAGGGATTAATATGATTGAAAATTTTTAATTTCAATGGCTAATTTAGAATAATCATTTCAGTGAGTTTTGAGATGATTATAAGTCTATGAGCAATAGCATGTTTGCTTAGGGTTAATTTGCCTAATACTGCTAGCTTCACAGGGTGAGATTAAGAGCTGTAGTCATAGATGGCGCTCTCAGTTTCTCGCGCCATGTCAAAGGGTGTAGTGGTGACAGTGCCTGTTCTGGTTCTCACTGTTTCAGTGGCTGCTGTTTTTCTGTTCTTCCTATTGTCCTCTCTCTCTTCTTGTTCCTGCCCTCCACCTTCAGCAACCCCTGAAGTCTCCAATGCTAGAAGTGTTGATATTGGTGTGTCTGAGTCTGGCAGAGGTAATGTTCTGTCATTGACAAAGAAGGAGGATCTTGAGTGGGTGAAGAATCAAATCCGAGCAAATGGGCTTCATATGCATGACAATGTGCTTCGCAAGGGTATTAACCCTCGAACTCGGGCTCAGCAACTTGAGGATCTTAGACAGTAAGACCCTTCTTCTCAACTTGTTTTTTATGTATTTGTTTTGTTTATATGAGTATGTCTCTATTTGGTAGATAGAGAGCATGGAGGGAGGTAGTGGGAGGATTGGTTCGAAAAGTTTGGATCCATATATTGACCAATATAGGAAAATAAGTTAACTTGCTGAAGAGTAGGGTAGCACTGAAATTGGGCAGGAGTCAGCAAGAATAAGTGGAAATAGGAGTTCCTTGAAATTTTCATGCTTCTGGTCTTTCCAATATTGTTTACATGATGCTATGCTTCAAGCTGAACTTTGTTCGCGTTATGTCCATGAGAATGTGTATTAAACATCTTCACATCCTTTAAAATTGGCATGTTTTTGCTATTTATAGTATTAGAGGGTTCCCAGTACTGATCTGTGTGGTTGTCAACAAGTGCAGGGGTTTTCCAACTCAGAATTTTTTTGTTTTGGCTTGATGCACACTTTTATCATAATGAATGAACTACAGAATGTTGTGGTCCTGGCATTGCGTTATGATGTCTTTTCAACTAGAGAACTCTTGCTCGTTGTCCGTGTTTGTCTCTTTGTCTCCATAAGATTCCAAATAAAGGATCTCATTGTTTTGGTAGCCACTTGGTGTATATATAAGATAAAGTGCAGTTGATTGAAGAAATTAACCGTTGTGGTTGTGATGAAGTATATGCACATATATGATAACTATGATGTTAAAATTTTAACCGTTTATTTTTTTATCAACAGTTATAATTCCGCACTTTATCCTCTAAAGTTCACTTCTCTATTTAGAAAAGTCAAATCCATACTTTTGAATCAATGGTTGCAATATCTAATTTCGTTTTCTTTGATCATGAATGTATGACTTCCCTTTTGGGTTTTCTGATGACATTTTCTTCACCAAGTGCAGATTTAAGGGCATATCACACTATGAGGGACCTGAATCAGATAATCACACAGCCTTGCGATGCCCTGGGGAACTTCTAGTAGAAGAGCACCATAGCAACTATGGTGAGCCTTGGGCAGGTGGAAGGGATGTGTTTGAGTTTCTTGCTCAAGCCATTCAACTCAGACCAGACTCGCAAGTGCTGGAGATAGGCTGTGGCACGCTTCGAGTTGGCTTGCATTTCATTCGATATTTAAATCCGGAGCACTTCCATTGTCTCGAAAGGGACGAGCTCTCTCTGATGGCTGCATTGAGGTATGAGCTTCCAGCCCAAGGCCTCTTACACAAACGACCTTTGATCGTTAAGGGGGATGACATGGATTTCGGTAAGTTTGGTTCCGGCACAATGTATGACTTGATTTATGCTAGTGCTGTATTTCTTCATATGCCTGATAGACTCGTATGGACTGGACTGGAAAGATTAGCATCTAAATTGAAACCTTATGATGGACGAATATTCGTATCGCATAATATAAAGTTCTGTTCACGGTTGGGGGGAGAGGAATGCACAAAGAGGCTTATGAGTTTGGGGCTCGAGTATCTCGGTAAGCATACACATGATAGTCTGCTATTCAATCACTATGAGATATGGTTCGAATTTAGACGGACAAAGGTTTAAGGTCTGGATTGGTTCTAAGAAAAAACATGAGGAATAGCTCCAAATGGCCTCAAGCCACACTAAATGTGCTTTGTTCATTGCAACAAATCGTCAGCAACTCAATGATATTCTTGCTTCAAGTCCATAGAGATGGCAGTTTTCTACTTAGTGGTTCATCAACTCATGGGCAGTTTTTCTACTCGGCGGTTCAGCAACTCGTGCCGGAAAAGAAAGAAGGATCATCTGTAAGTTTGATTGAGGACTCCAGAGAGGCAAGGAATTTTGTATTATTTTTTGGCATCCTATTCTAAAAGGCCTAGCTTAATTTTGTTTCTTAATATCATCTCTATATAGATTCTGATATCATAGCTGTATTTAGCAGTCATATTGATTCTTGCTACTGGTTTCTGTTTTGACAATTATTTTATGGGATGCCATCTAACGTGTAATGGTGTGATAATTTTAAACATTTATATTATTTTTTGAGGATTTATATGTTGTTACAAAAGCATTTTGCTAAATGTTCCAAAATGCCCTCTATTATGAGGGAGGGAGGGCCAAGTTGTATATCTCAAGAATCTGGTAGCAAACAGATGTAATGAATGGCTTGGTAGTAGAAGCTGGCAGGAGATAGATCAATATCTAGATTGAAGTGGCCTAATTACATGGCAGGAAATGTCACTGTTACAGATTTATATTCTCCAGATATCCATCAATACTCAGAAATGGTTTAGAAAGATGTGTTTTTTATATTGTCAATGGAAGTAGCTAGGTAGGTCTATTAAGTTTGACCAATTTATTTAAGTATACCGGAATGTTTGTGTTTAAATGATCATTCCATTTCTACTTAGAGGAATTCTTTGGAAGGTATTTTTTGTGGCTCAAACATTTGTAACATGTATGTTTCCTACTCTGTTTGGAATGGATTTCTTCCTAAATAACACCACCTTGTTATATTAACGTCCAAAAAAAATTTGGCATACTTTCAAATGAACATTTTGGAGGATATAAATGGTGCCATCCAACATCAACAAATTGGATAATTTTACCCCTTGTTGGTAGTCCCCGTGCAGAAATCTCAAGGGTGAAAAGTTTCATATGCAGCTTAAATCATCAATCATCATTTAATATACAATGCATGCATCTTGCATCTTAAGCAAAGTTTATCCTATGATCCAAATTTTCTACTTAATCTTCACCACTAGATAGCTCCAAAGCTTATAGAAAGAAAAGGTCTTAAGCGGGAAGAAGACCATCACATGGGGACCCAAAGGCAGGTCCAATTAACGGGGGATGACACATTTGTGTCTCGTTCAATTAAGGCACATCGATAAGGGACAAAGACTACAGTATTTTTGGTTGCAGTAAAGGTTGTGTTGAATCACCGATCTTCTCATAAATTGAGTAATAGTGATGCATTGCTAGATGTCACTCATTGTTTATAATATTTAATATTATTGCCAGTTTGATGGGAACCTATACAGTTATACGCATAGAGCAAATAATTAGAGATGAATAATTAATTAAATGGCAGTCACTAGAGGGTTTGACAGTTATACAACTTCCAGAAGCGCTTCTTTGGAGCTGTTGTATCGCCCCTCTATCGCGACAACCACAATGAGAGTGGTCACCGGAAGTATCCTCGGCTCTGAGGACCCCCTCAAGGGGAAATTGGCATTTTGCCCCGTCACTTTATAGGCGATAGCGATATTAATGTCCACTGAAGCCCTCAATTCTGTCTAGCAGGGTTTGGTCAAGATTCTATCTAATAGGTTCGAGGTCGAGGGATCACCGATGGATTTCCTATAAGATCCAAGTGTAAGTTGGGATCGTCTCTTCGGTTTGGATCTGAGTTGGAGATTGAATTCTATCTCCATCTCGGCCTATGTTGGCACTCTCACAAAGGATGTCATGGGACGCAAGCATGCCCCGTCCGTTATCCATACAACATTGATATGAGTCATTATTACTGACTGGATGACGAGGTTCTAGAAGGTGTGGGCCGATTCAAACGTTCCATATTCATATCTCATTAAATGAGAGAAATTTTTTTTAAGAGTTTGTTTCGAAAAAAAATAAGTATGAATGTATTGCATTAATTTATATTTAATATGTTATTAATTAATTAATTAATCAATACATATTAAAATTAATATCGATATATTTTTATAATATATACAACAAGCCTTATCCCACTAAGTGGGGTTGGCTACATGGATCACTCGACGCCATAGTTGCCTGTCATAAAGCATGTCTATAGTGAGATCGTTGACCTTTATATCCTTCTTAATAGTTTCACCTATTGTTTTTGTAGGTCTATCTCTGCCTCCAACTACTTTACTGTCCCCATTTGATCTACTCTCCTTACTACCGAATCTATAGGTCTCCTCCATATGTGCCCAAGCCACTTAGAATATATAAAGGTAAGAATTATTTGATTATATTGTTTAAATTTTATAAGATTTAGCACAGAAATAAATAATTATAATTCAAAAATTAAATAAAGTTTTATTTAAATTTATGGATAACATAAGAGTATCAAATCTTTAAACCAATATAGGTACTCCTAAATACTTACAAGTTAATAACTCATTAAGTATTACATGCAAAATTAGAAATACTTAATGCCTTAAAATTTAAAGAATATTAATATTTTTAAAAAATTAAAAAGATTTATTTTAAATTAAAGTAATTAGAAAGATTAAAGTAAAAATTAAGATTTAGGAAATATAATTATTTATTTAATACTAGCTTAATAACCCGTGTCTTGCATAGGATGTTATACATATTTACATAATATTAGAAAAATCTATTTTTTTAAATTAAAATGTTTTGATATGTAATTATTATTATTATTAGATGTAATTTGTATATGTCAAACTATATATTATTAAATTAAATTACCTAATTAGTAAATTAGAAGAAGAGACCTTTAATTCTAAATTTTGAGACAATATTATAATGTAGTGTATGTTAAACTAAACTTTTTATGAATGAGATGATTTCATATCTAATGTTAGTTTATTAGATTAGATAAATTTTCTAAAATAGTTTTATTGGATTCACTACTTTTCTGTAATTAGTATATTTAAATTCAAATATTAAGTTTAGTGGATAATATTAATAGTAGTATTTAATTCATATATTTTGTTTAATATTCTAGATTTAATTTCTTGTGTAATAAAATTCTAATTTGTATTATTGGTTGACTTCTTTAGTTGTTAGTAATTCAAAGTAATTTTCAATTAATTTAGTAAACTATTTTTGGAAGAGTTTTACTATTTAGCATATTAAAATTAATATTCAAAATTGGTCGTCTCAATTACGTTTCTAAATTTTCATCTATACTCTAACCTGAAAATATAGTCATAGTCATCACATACAATATCAAATGGATCTTATTGACAAACTTATGACAGAGTAAGAGTCAACCGTCATGTAACCCCAACATAATACCACGTATACAACAATTACATTGCTAAACCACCCATTTTAATTGCAAATATTTATTCATCCCATCAAACTCTATTCACCAAACTGGTTAGGAATATATTTAGCAAACCAATAAGAGAAAAAAATCATTTAGATGAATATAACTTAGAATGGATCGAAAACAAAATTGAAAAATATATATAAAAAAACATTATCTTTCTATCCACACTCATAGAAGGCACTACTACAAAAGATTCATCATCACAATTTATGTGGTAAGTAAATGATCGATAACTTAGATATATATATAAATGTTAGCAAATGAAAAAAAAAACCTCAAAGCAACTACATATTGAGAGAAAAGAAATCTACACCACCTCAAACTGCAGAAATTAAATAGAGTTTAACAGTTAAAAAAGACCAAAACTCATAAAAAATTGCAAGCTTTGTAAATCAAAATTCATGATAATGTGTGGAAAAATCAAAAGTGTGTAACATTTAGATACCAAACAAATACTTTGTATCAATATATGAAATAACATAAAATAGAAAAATCTTACAATAAGGTTATTAACAAAAATGATTAAATTCACATTGAACATCAATGAAGAAAAATACAACCATTGATGTATTAGATAGAAACCACCAACCTTTGCAATCCTTCAAAGAATGAAAACAACAAAAAGAAATCCTTACACTCACACATGCAAAAAAATTAATTAAGAAAAATAGCAAAATTATCCTTCAAATTAAGTCGTGAGATTGTCTTCTTGATAGCACTGAAGAGAACAACCCATTATGTAAAATTATAATGTCAGTGGAGGGTTAGAGAAAATAGCATTTCAATTATATATAAATGACAACTTTTAATTTTCAACTGAAAAATTAATTAAATAATTTTGCTTATATTTCACAAGTTAATTGAGATGGTAGAGAAGAGAAAATAAATATACACCGTCCAATAAAGATTTTTTTTTGAATAAATATATTATACACATGAAATTTATTATTGATTTATTGATTGACCAAACAAAATTGTTGTGCATTAATATTTATTGACGATATTAATTAACTCATAAAATGAATTAATTTATATGTCCCCACTGTACAATATTTTTAATTTGATTACTTGAATCAATTGATATATCCAAATAAATGAAATATATGTATGATTTTAATTATTGTTATTAATTGTGATTATGTATTAATTACTGTTATAAATAATAAAATAGGAATTAAAAAATAAAAAATAAAATAAAAATATTAGGCGGAAAACTGAATGAACCTGGTTGTGACACGTGGCATTGTCCTACGTGGCATAATCCTACTATATAATATATAATAGATTTATGCTACTCTGATTTAGGAAATTAAAGTGGAAGTTACCAAGACCAGCATCTTTTTATGCTACTCTGATCTCCGCTTTAACATACACCACAGTCAAAAGGGTTTCATCGTCTCCCGAAAATAAAAACAAAGGTTCAATTTTTCACATACCCACCCCCAAACCATAATGACCATGCCTCTATTTTTTTATCTTCTTCCTATCCATAACCTTGGTGGCATCATCGGATCTCCGACCTGGGTTTTATGCAAATACATGTCTAGAAGCCGAACTCATGGTCCGAGATGTCATGAAGAAGGCCCTTATTAGGGAACCTAGAAGTGTTGCCTCTATTATGCGCTTCCTGTAACACCCTTTCTCCAAAAAGGATATTACACCATAGTTACCAAGAATTTCAAAATAACTTAGAAAATATTTAGTGAAAGCTCAACATTCGTTCTCCGAGAATGTGTGTAAAATTTTTTCTTCTTTTAAATAAAGAGAAAGATGGAGAATATGTATTAATCCTTTTCAAAAGGTTTTAAGTGCGGAAGCATAAAACGACATTTTTATGAATGAAATCTCATTTCATATAATCATCAGAGTTTTTACAAGGAATAAAAATAATACAGTGAACATCTGAGCCAGTCTGGTCTTTAATCCTCTACCCAAAACAATACAATAACTATCTATTCTTCTTGTAATCCATATTCCATATTCATCTATACAACAACATCCTTCAAATCTTCTTTTAAGAGATAGACTACTTCTTGGGAAAAACATCTACTTCGTCATGCATCAACACAACCAAGTAGGCAAAGGTGAAACTCTAAACAAAGTAATAGGAAAAGTATATGTGCCCAACAGTATTCAGCACAAATACTAAGGAATCATACTTAACTAATCAATATATCAGCATAATAAAAACTTCACAAATAGGTCAAGGAAAACTTATGGAAAGCATTAGATAAAAACTTTGCTTAAAACACAGCATATTTGGAACATCCAGTGGGAACATCGCTTTCAACAAAACATTTCGGAACATCGAGTAGGAACATCAAGTAGGAATATCGCTTTAAACAAAGCACATGGGAACATCGAGTAAGAACATCGCCTTTCACTTCTAACCACTCAGAACCACTTATCTCAAACAACATAGAATCACCAAAAAACACAAAATCACATTTAACAGATAAAAATACCAAATCACACATCTCAAAAAAAATACAAAATTTTCACCACTCAGATAGAACATAGAACCATTTATCCCAGATAACTCATACTTCATTTTTATTCAAATCCCTAAAAATGAATCAGTATTTGACAGAACTAAAAGTGATTTAATACATTGAAGAAGTTCAAAACTGAATTATTTTGAAAATATTTGAATACTACTTTATTTTCAGAAAACGCCCATTGAAAAGCTTCTTTCACAATTTTTCACTGTTAAAAACATAGAGAATACTGACCCAAAAGTATATAACAACATAATTCACCGAGAATCCATTGTCATTATATCCCCAATTATCTTAGCCACGTATATACCGAGTCCCTAGGTTAAGAATTCCCCAAACAACGTATCAATACAGATCCCAGGCCAGATAGAGATGGACTAAATAAAAGCCCCTTAAAAGGTCTCTTTCCTTTCTAGACAGATCCATACTGATAAACCATTTATCTTAACCATGACCTTGTATATCAATGATAGATAATATCAGGGTTTTCACAAAAGAATAATTTCATTTTCTCTACGGTAAAATTATTTTTACGGTAAAACTAAAATTCGACATTATAATGGTATGTTTACAAAGCTCAAAATTAATTTTAACATAACCACCTTACTCACACGAAAATTTAAAGAATTTTGGGCATTATAACCCTACTATTAATAATTAGCACAAAATAATTAATTTAAAGCTATAAAACAATTATTAAAGCATAAAAGCAAAAACACATAAAGCATACAAGACAAGCATAAACAAGAATCAAACACATACTTCTCAAATTAACATTAAAAGAGGTTCCCCTTACCTTGGCCACAAAATTGATGAAGAACAAAGCAAGAACACCAAATAGAAATTTAAGAACTAAGAAGAGAAAAGAGAGAATTGTGTTTGTCTTCAATGATCCTTGACTTGGTGTGTGAAAAATTATGAAGCCAAAGGGGTCTATTTATAGTGGGAGGGGGCGACCAAGAGGAAGGACATGGAAGGAATAAAAGACCTTTGTGTGGTAAGCCATGATTCACAAAATACACATTTATTAATTAGGTTTAATCATGCTTTATTCTAATTGGCTTAAGCTCATAACTATGCTCATGATTCATAAGCCAAAAAGTTCATCCAAGGGCCTTTAGGAAGAGTGGATGTCGACCAAGAGAAGAAGGAAGGAAGGCCATTTGATTCCATGATGTAAGCCATGACTCCTAAATGGCTTAATTACAAATTAGATTTAATCAATCCTTTTTCTAATTGGTCCAAACCTATGACTCATGCAACCAAATGAACCTAGTCTCCTTCTTGGCATGATGGTAAGACGGTTTTGAGGGATGAAAGAGGGAGGGAGTGAAGTTACATCTTTGTCCCTAGGGTGTTAAGTGAAAAAGAATGAAAATCAAGGGTAAATGGTCTTTTCACTAATCAAATTTTCCAAAATTAATTAAAATGGTGAGAACCAATGGGGATTCATGAAAATACCATGTAAGAGCTTCATGGAAGAGTTTTTGGATTTTTACGGAAAGGGTATGCTTCGCGGTTTGCAAAAACAAAGGAAATTGGACGTGCTGTAAGGCAAAAACAGACATTTTTCAGAAAATTCCGGAAATTTTTTTAGAAAATCACAAATTGAATTTAAACACTAATGATCCCTCTTGAAATTTGATTTTAAGCACTCACTGATCACTAAAAATCTATTTCTGATCAGAAATCCTCGTTTTTCGTGCTTTTATAGAGACCGAAAAAGTAGCTTTTGATCTGCTTTTCAGAAAATTTCAAAATAATTTTCAAAAATCTTAAAAAATGAAAAAACATGATTCCGCTTCTTAAAATTTCTTTCTGACCCCAATTCGGTCTTCGAATCAATTATTAGCTCTTACCGTAAGTACAGGGACCAAAACGATAATTTCTAAAGTTTTCCAAAAATTCTAAGAAAATTTCAGAAAATCACAAATATTAAAAGAACCAACTTTTGTGAAGGAAGTTTTGTTTTCTGGGTTGTTTTGATATACTTTGGCTATTTAAACCCTTATCCGTTAATTACGGTTCTAAAACGTCAAAGGAAAAGTGACAGTTTTAATGAAATAACTTGATAAGTATTTTAAAACCTTCATTATAAGACTAACATAAATTACTTAACATTTAGATCACACAATTTCATATAAAACAGATAATTGACGAAAAATAGCAAACAGAAGTCTATATAAGACTTATTTATCTTACCGTTTTAAACTGTAATATCAACAAGAATTATTATTTTCCTACTGTCCAAAGTATACTAGATCCTAAAGTCTCCATTTCTTAACTAATAGATCCCTTTATTTATCCATTTCTTAACTAACAGATCCCTTTATATCTTTCTCTAAAAATCCAAACTTAATCTCCACAATCTTTATAAAACATCAAGTTACTATTTTATATCATCTAATACCTTTTGGGAATCAAGTATGAATTTTCCATATTCATTATCAACTTATTTTGACAGTTAGGGAAGATAGAGAGGGGGTTTTGGATGCACCCGATGAGGAGGACCTCCCTGTGCCCGAAGATTAATTAACTCTCTGGCGATGAGCCGATGACTACAGAAGGACATAATAATTAATGCTCCCATGCTATGTAATATTATCCTTTTTTTGTGTTATTTGTTATACCCTTTCTTAATAACAATGTAATACCCACTTGCTCGTTATTATTATCAGTTATTAACCCTATATATTATATTGGATTTATATACTTATTATATTTATTTTATATTTATTCTAATTTTTTATTGATAGTAAATAAATGAGATATGATATTAAAAATAAACTATTTATATGATTTTTCCTTGAATGACTATTCATCAATTGTCATGTCATGTAAATATGATTCCCAATACAAGAATAAAAATAGGTACAAGTACCCATAGAATTCCATAGACCTCTTTTAAAGATTCCAATCCGGAAAAAGAATTGATATCTTGGACTTCCGTTGTATCAATTATCATTTC
Source organism: Glycyrrhiza uralensis (assembly GCA_030159175.1). NCBI lineage: Eukaryota > Viridiplantae > Streptophyta > Magnoliopsida > Fabales > Fabaceae > Glycyrrhiza > Glycyrrhiza uralensis. The sequence goes on from BRZY01000003.1 coordinate 29,299,766, forward strand.
AACAATCAACTTCTCCCATAATGATATCCCTTTTTGACCGGAAATGGATATATCCATATATTTCAGACTTATCTTTTTTAAAATAAAAAAATATGGCAAAACCTATACCAAAAGGAAGAGATGCGGCATTAAGAGCTATTCGTAGAAGTGGTATACTATTAAAGTTTATACGGGATGTAACCCCTATGCCACATAATGGATGTAGGGCTCCTAAAAAAACACGTGTGTAAAACTAAAAATAAAGATTAAAGAAAGAGATTTCAAGAGAAATAAACAATTAATTCAAAAGTTTGATCCAAATATATTACTATGGTTCGAGAAAAAATATATCTATATATATATATTATATAATTCCCATAAATTAAACTTTTCATACATAAATCATCGAGAACCCTTTAAATCAAGTAATGTAATGATTCAAGGGGTTCTCACAAACAACAAACATATTCGATTACAATTCGAATTATTTTTTTAAGTGAATCTAACGGAAAAATCTTTTGTTCATTGTATGGACTAGTACCACGATCTAGTCCTAGGCAGGCAGGCCTAATTTTAACAGCAGGCACGGTAACTATGAAAATGGCTCCTTCTTTAGTTCGATTATATGAGCAAATGCCAGAACCAAAATATGTTATTGCTATGGGAGCTTGTACAATTACAGGAGGTATGTTCAGTACATGTCAGCTCTACACCATTATATTTTATCTGAAAATCCTAAGGATAATTCTAATCTTTCAAAATAAATACTTTGTCTCATAGAGTGAAATTTTAGGATGTTACACTTCCAATTCCATGATTGTTTTGTCAACGTATGTTACTTATGCCATAAAAATTCAATATCATTTGTTAGTGTATGAAATTTTATAAATTAAATACCCAGATCGATTTTTTTGTTTAATTTTTATTTTCTAATGAAGGGAGGTGATGCTTCTGTGTTGCTGGATGACACACCAACTATGCTTGGGGAGAAATTGGCCCTCTCGAATATAAATTCGCTTAGATCATTTGAGGTTATTGATGAAGCTAAGGAGGCTCTTGAGAAGGCATACCCAGGAGTTGTTTCTTGTGCAGATATCATAACCATAGCAGCTAGAGACGCTGTAACGCTGGTTTGAATTCTACTCTTGTCTTCCCGATGAATAATTTTTCCTTGTTTGTTTATATTACTAGAAAAAGTTTAAATACTAATGAAAATTAGAAAAGAAAAAAATGAAATCGATCTTTAATTTTGTCTCTAAGTGTTATAGACGACAATATTGGAAATTAATTTCATTTTTTTTGTCTCTAATTTTCATCGATAATTTAACTTTTTTCTAATAGTGTTTCTTTCTAATAGTGTTGATTAACTTTGTTAACAAACAATTGAACGATTTTACTTAGTTTTATTGAACAAAATTAATATTAATCTGATTTACTCCTATATTTTAACCATTTTTATTTTAATTTATTCCCTTCGTTTAAGATTAACTTTTTTTTTTGGTGGGTGCAAGGGTGAAAACCCCAAGCCCAGAAAGCTACAAACTAGAAACCCCTTGGGAAGAAAGTCCCACACAAATCTGCTCTAATCGAGCCAGACGCAAACACCGGAATACACTGAAAAAATCTACTACAATGGTCAAGACTCAGACCAAATTTAGCAAAACAATCCGCAGCTTGGTTCCCTTCCCTTAAGATTAACTGTCCATTAAGATTTTTCACAAGAATTAAGAAAAACAATAAATGAGTTAAAAAGTATAACAATTTTACTATTGTCCTTATAATTTATTAATAAGGGTTAAATATATATTTAGTCTCTCAAATTTGAGTGTTTTTTGTTTCTGGTCTCCCATATTTAAAACGTAACTTTTTAGTCCCCATAATTGCAAATATGTGATATTTAGTCCCTTTCACGAACTCTGTTAACGTGAACATTGATGTGTCTAACAGATTGACACCTAAACTCTCACTACTTGTATAACTTATCTAATGTGGTATGCTATGCGTCTTTTTGATCCACATCAACATATCTAGTGTGTCATTCAAATGTTGTCATGGTTGTGACAACATGCACTTCAACCAAGTGGATGCCACATTAGATATACTAATGTGGACCAAAAAGACACATAGAATGTCATATTAGATAAGTTATACAGGTGGCAGGAGCTTAGGTGTCAATCTGTTAGCTACGTTACTATTCACATTGACGAAGTCAGTCAAAGGGACTAAATGTGATACATTTCTAATCACGAGGACCAAAATGTTACATTTTAAATATGGAGGACCAAAAATAAAAATTACTCAAATTTGAGGAACAATAAACATATTTAAGCCGATTAATAATTGCATCATCTACTATTAACTTTATGTTGCACCGTCCATGGATAAAATTGTGAAAAAATTTAATGGTGCATTAAAAAAAGTAAAATGACACTTAATATAAATTGTTTTTCTTTTATTAACATAACACTTAAATAAGAGGGAGTAAATGAAATTTATGGCTTGAGAGACGAGCGTTGCTCAAACAGATACTCAAGAGAGTGGGACAGTCTTTCAATTCATGACCACACGAGTGCTAGTCTCTGGGAGAGTCAACAGTCAACACACGTTCGGTATTTGCGGTTCTAGTTCGATATTAATTTTTTATTAATGGCATATGTATTTTTTTCACAAATATTAATGGCCAATGTTAACAAGTGTTTTAAACATATTACTATTATTTTCTCTCATGTAACAAAAAAAAACATATTACTATTATTTAACGAATTGAAAATGAAAAGCTTTTATTATAATATGTATCTATTAAAATTATTATTAATATATTGAATGTTTTTAACAAAAAAATTATTTCCCGATTCTTAACCAGTGTCCTCATTCCTGATTACTTCCTCCATTCCTTTTTAATTATCCATTTTTAGGAATAATTTAATAAAGATACAAGTGAATGAACATTCAATACTACTATATTCCATTAAGTACTACTTTTTTAGTTATCAAAAAATAAATAAAATGATTTTAATAAATACTTTTATTTTTCTTATTTATTATTATTTTAAAATTATTATTATCTCAAAGACATTTTTTAACATTTGTTACAGATTTAAACACAAGAACTAATCCTGAATATTAGTATATTAATTAACCAATTTTTCTCTCAAATAATGTAATTATATATTTATTTAATAGAGATCGTTGTATATTATATTTGTATTTAAAAAATTTCATGTACAGGCAATTTATAATTTTTTTTAAGAGGCTAGAAGTTTGTCTTAACGTGGTTATATTTTTTCTCAATAATAATGCAATTATAATTGATCATATTTTAAATCATTTGCTATATAAGTATACATGTACTTCTTCTTCAAGAAAAATATACATGTATTTCGTCCCTTTTTTTTTTCATCTGTCATTTGATGTATTTGAGTAAAAATTAAGAAAAGCAGTTTTTTTTAAAGAACTGAGAAAGTTTTCAAATACAATTAATTATAGATATCAATCAATGTCTTTTTATTAAATACTTAAAATAACACTATTCTGTTGATATTTTATTTTCTTGCTTATTTTATTTATGGGGATAATACAAAGTTAAAAAAAAAATTAAATTTTTCCTCCAAATATATAAAAAATTAAATTAATCCTTAAAAAAAAATTAAAAACGTATTAGATAATTTTTAGCGTAATAGGCATCAATTTAGGACTAAATTGATATCTCAATTATCAACCACTAATTTTTCTTTATCAAGGATTGAGATTCTTAGTTTTGGAAAAAAGATGCACTCATAGCTTATGGGAGGTATAAACTATAAAAGAGGTGTGGAACAGAGAGAGATATGCCAAAAAAAGAGAGAAAATAGAAATGTGATAGGTGATAATATATATAAGTTTTAGTATAAACTCATTTTACACACACATCAATTTATATTTTAAGGGTTAAATATGTTTTTAGTTTCTATAAATAGGAAAATTTTTGCTTTTAGTTTTTAATAAAATGTTTCATTTTGGTCCCCTATTTTTTTAAATAAACCACATGTAGTCACTCAATAGACAACATGTAGTCCCTCAAAATACTCTCGATAGGACTACACGTGGTATATTTCAAAAAATAAAGACCAAAATGAGACATTTTAAAAGAATAAAAAAAAAACAAACGTTACTAAACATATTTAACCCTTACTGTTTTGTTATAATTTTTTTTTTAAGAAATAATATGATGATGATGATGCGGTAAGATACATCCCTGTAAAACCTACTTATATTATCGGCGTGTAGATATTAAACTAATGCTTTTAATTAAATTTAGATAATTGAATACACCTTGTCTCATTTATTTCTGTTGCAGACAGGAGGACCTAACTGGGAGGTGAGGTTGGGAAGATTGGACAGCTTGAATGCTAGTCAAGAAGACTCAGACAACATAATGCCAAGCCCAAGAGCCAATGCAACACCTTTCTTAGTTTCTTATTGACCTCTTCAAAAAATTTAACCTTACTGTCGAAGACCTTGTAGCTCTCTCAGGATCTCACTCTCTTGTCCAAGCTCGTTGCTTTTCCATCATGTTCAGACTATACAATCAATCTGGTAGTGGCAAGCCTGACCCTACCCTTGATCCTGAGTATAGGGAAGAGCTTGACAAGCTATGCCCACTAGATATTGACCAAAATGTGACAGGGAACCTTGATTCCACTCCCCCTTGTGTTTGATAACCAATATTTCAAGGACATGGCTGGGAGGGGATTCCTCAACTCTGATCAAACACTTTTCACCTTCCCCTAGACAACGGAGTTAGTGAGGTTATATAGTAGTGATCAAGGTGATTTTTTCAAAGCATTTGTGGAAGGGATGTTGAAAATGGGTGACTTGCAATCTGGAAGGCCTGGGGAGGTTAGGAGGAATTGTAGAGTGGTCAATGCTGATTTGGCTTATTTGCAACATGAGTGTCAATGCCAATTGGAGGACAATAATGAATCAATATAGATGATGGTGTTTTTTTATTTTTGAATTATAATTACCAAAATAATACATGTAGTATGTAATTGAAGATTGATGACGGGTGAGTTTGTAAGATGCTTTCTTCCATTTCATCCTTAGAAATGTATGTCTTTAATTAAAATAATTATTACAACTTCTTAAGAGAACTTTTGAGGAAAAATCAAGTATTTCTTTTCTTTCGAGAAAAAAGCTATTCCAAATAACATTTTCAATATTACATGTTTCTTTACAAGTGTCGTTTAACACACACAAATAGAAATCTGCATATGGGTGCAGAGTTAATAATAAATTTTTGATATAATATAAAAATAATGGATGGAATATATAATAATAAATCTTTGATATAATATACTATGATCCCCTTCTCGTAAGTGTACTTGAACAGTTTGCATCTGGCGAGTGCATCTACTTCATCTAGCGATATCTCCTCCTAATACGTTGAGGAGAACTGTCTCCACAATATCATCAACATTATGCCTAGTGATGAGTTTGTCCACTTTGAGCAATGCGACACCTCAATCTAGGAATTTGCAACTAAGGACGTCGTAGAAGGTGCAATTGTTCTTGCAATCAATGTGCTTGACGATGTCATCCAAATATAGAGTGAATGACCAAAATCAAGAGATATCTTCTAAAATCCCCTGGGTATGAGAGGATTCCTTTGTTGGAGCTTCACTGCTTTTTCCACTCACTTCATAGCTTAAATAAAGTCTTCAAACTCACAAAATATTTTAAATAGAATTGTGAATAAATACAGTGAATGATACGATAAAAAAACAATAGAGATACAAATCAAATTTAAAAATTGGGGTGTGATTTTTTCTTTTTCACAAAAAAGAAACTTTGCACGGGTATTATTTAAGTCGCCACCGAAGATAGGGTGTATATGGATTGGTTTGGGTCAAATTTGACTAAATCCGTTACTCGAACTGATCAAATTCATTCCGATTGGGTTGGATTAGATTGACATATTTTTTCAGCCAAATCCAAACCGAGGTTAGTTTGGGTTGGGTTAGTCGGGTTTGGTCTTAAAAAACTATTTTAAACATTTAAAAAAACAGAAAGAGAAATAAAAAAGGAAAACAGGCCTAGCCCAAAATGAAAAAGAAGAAGGAAAAAAAGACTAAATGGGCTTGACCCCAACCAAATAACTCAAAAAATAGAGATAACCAAAAAAAACAAAAACAAAAAAGGGGGAAGGGTCTGGAAGTGGAACCTAAATTTCTATACATGACCAACAAAGGGAAGATGCCAAGGAGAGAGGGGTGCTCTTTTCTTGAAGTTATTTCCATCGGTGTCTAATAGAGTAATTAGAAGTAAAGTAATTAGAAGTTAGTCATAACTTTGTAATTCTGGTTAGTTAGTTAGCTTGCTTAGTCAGCAAGGTTCTGTTATGAGCTCAAATGTATTGAGCTTGCCTCTCATGTATATAAGGCTCCCTGTAACCGTGTAACTTCCCAGCTAATGAATTGAATTCTTCACTCAACTATATTCTTCTCTATGTCCTTTTTACTTTCTCATTATGGTATCAATCGCTGGACCGATCCAGTGACCTTACTCATGAGCTTTCCGCTACTTCCATCGCATCTTTGCCTACTCCATTGCCGGCACCGATAACATTTACCCATCCATTAGCTATTAAACTTGATGATTCCAACTACCTTTTGTGGAATCAACAAGTGGATGCTGTAATTGCAACACATTAACTACATAGGTATGTCGTCAATCTAATCATTCCTCAGCGTTTTGCCTCTGAGCAAGATCGTCTTCTTGATCTTCCAATCAATGAATATCAATGGCGGTATGTGCAAGATCAGATGTTGTTCTCCTGGTTGTTGTCGTCACTGTCTAAATCGTTTCTATCGTGAGTCCTCGGATGCAAGCACTCCTAAGAAATTTGGGACAAAGTGCTCAAGCATTTTCACTCGCATATGAAAGCTAAATCAAAGAAATTATGGTCAGAACTTAGGTGCGCGAAGAAAGGTACAAGGCAAATCAATGAATATGTTTTAAGAATTAAGGCAATTTGTGAAGCTCTTGCTGCAATTGGTATTGTGTTTTGAAACAAGAACAAATATATGCTATTTTAGATGATTTATCTGAAGAATATGGACCATTCATTATGATGATCTATAGTAGATTCGATACTCCTAGTGTAGCTGACATTGAATCACTCCTGCTCATGCAAGAAGCACAAATATAAAAGTTTAAGGCTGATCTAAGTACTGTTATTGTGTCTATAAATGTTGCTCAAGGACCCAATTCTAATAGTTCAAATGGTTCTAATAATTCGGATAGTTACAATTCTAATAAAGGATTGAATGAATATGAAAATAATAGAGGCAGAGGCTCTTATCGTGGTCGTGGTGGAAGGAATAATAATGGAAATGGAAGAGGTCAAAGTAGTTATGGATTAGGACCTAACCCAACCTGTCAGCTTTGTTTCAAGAATGGGCATGATGCCTTTAATTGTTGGAACCATTTTGATGAGAACTTTGTCGAACCTCCACCACCTCCTCCAACTACTGCAGAACAGGCTCATCCCTATGGTTTTCAGAATTATCAAGTTCCAACTCATGCTGGATTCCAGAACTATCAGGGACCTCAGAATGTTGGTTTCTCTAATTTTCAAGGTCCACAGGGTGGTCCTTCATTCAATTTTCAGGGATCAAGACCTCAATTTTTCAATGGTCAGCATGCAAGAGCCTATGTTGCCACTCAGACTAATCAAGTTCAAGGTCATACTCAAGAGGTTCAAGTGCCTAATGGCCTGGATTCCCAAACCTAGTTCCCTGATTCTAGTACTTCTCACCATACAACTTCAAATCAAAGCAATTTCTGATAGTAGACTCCCTATACTGGTATGGAATAGGTTCATATGGGAAATGGCCAAGGTGTGCACATTGGTTCTATCGGCAGCACACACTTTGCTTCACCTATTCACCCACACATTACACTGTCACTGAATAACTTGCTACATGTGCCCACTATCACAAAGAACTTGATGTCAGTCTCACAGTTTGTAAAAGATAATAGGGTGTATTTTCAGTTTCACTCAAATTGCTGTCTTGTTAAATGTTAGGACTCTAATTGCTGTCTTGTAGATGCCTATGTAGTCAAGTGAAGCCATGACTTGCAGTAAAAAAGTCCTGCAAAGACCTTAATTTTTCCCTTTGGCATAGGAGATTAGGCCATGCCAATGTTAAGGCAATAAAACCTATACTTGAACTTTGTAATGTTTCATGTTCTAATAATGTTCTTGATGAATTCTGTAATGCTTGTTGCTTGGGAAAAGCTCACAGAATTCATGCTCCACCTTCTAAAACTGTTTACAGCAAACCGTTTGCATTGGTGTTTAGTGATTTGTGGGGACCTTCCCCTTATGTCTCTTCTTGTGGCTATACCTATTGCTGGAACCAAATTGGTTAAAAGTATTTTTAATACAAAAACTCCCTAAGTGATTTTATGGTTTTGATGATAACAAAATATATTAAGGTTTTTACAAAGGATAAACAAAATGTATTAAGCTTTTACAATGTATAACAAAGCTGCCTAACTAAGTTTATTGAAGGATGTTGCAGTCTGCGACCAATAATAAGTTCATCATGACATTGGCTCATATTCAAAGTCTGAGAAGCTTTGCGTCCAATGATAAGTTCATCGTCCAATATTGGCACTGGCACATATATGGACACCAAGAGTGATGCGTCCAATGATACTGATACTTGACCTCGGATAAGAATTGTTCAATGGACTCTGAGAGCTATGCGTCCAATAATCATTATGAGACCATGCGTCCAATGATTCTCTGCGTCCAATAAACAGTATGAGGCAATACTGTTCTGCGTCCAATGCAATACGCAGTCTGAGAGCTTTGCATCCAATGATCAGTATAAGGCAATACTGTTCTGCGTCCAATGTTCAATACAGACAGTACCACTCTGCGTCCAATAGAGCAAAATGGCAAAAGTTCATCAGTCAACTATGGAGAGTGAAATGAAACAGAATTACAAAAGTCCAATAATAAGCTTGAGGCAATGCGTCCAAAGAAGCAGAACCTATATGTATCCAAGTCATGTAGACATGCTACTCTCTGCGTCCAATGATTTCCAATGAAGCAGAATTGCAGAAGTACAATATTGTCTGCGTCCAATGGAACAGAATTGGAAAAGACCAACAATACTGCTCTGCGTCCAATGAAGCAGAAGGACAAAAGTACAACAGTCAACTGCCTTGTGTCCAATGGAGCATAAGTCCAATAATCAGCATGAGGCAATAAGTCCAATACTGCCTTGCATCCAATGGAACAAAATGATAAGCATCAGGATGCGTCCAATGATTGAATGAATATCATATGCAAATGGTAAGTACAAGGTATGCGTCCATTTGCTAAAAGGACTGAAAGTCCAATGATTTCTACATGCTGCGTCCAATACGCAGAATCCATAAACTTGCTATTTACTGCTCTTGCATTTAATATTAAACATATTTATTGAGCAAATGATTTGAGATAAATAGTTGTATGCAATGCTTTTCTGTACAACCATTGTCAATGTTTTTGAACATACATTAAATGAAAAGCATAAAGCACTGTGGAAAGTGTACTAAGAGAGAGAATGTACTTTTATCTATTCTGTATATCTCTGAACACATCTTTCTGCTTTACACAGTGTATTCTCTCTGTCTCAATAATGTATTACTATTAACCACTGTACAATTGAGACTTTGAGTACAGGTTGCTTCTGTTTAGGAGAAAGAAACGCAGACATGCACACTGAAGTAGATCTCCTCAGAGCAACGAGAAAATAGCATTTAATGCTATTAGAGAACGGTAATATTTATGAAGGCTGAAGCTGAGCTATTCGAAGAACAAGTCTGAAGCTTCATCAATGCCTATATATACCGTGAACAAGAAGAAGAATACAAGTGACTGAACAACGAAAAAGAAAGAGCAAAAACGCTGTGCAATTTGTTATACTCTGTATAGAAAGTCTTGTATATTTTCTATCTTCTTGTAAAAGAGAGTTTGCTTAACTCTCGAAGTGCTTTAGTTTTCATATCCTCACTTGTGTGAGTTAGACAACACTTTATATCAGAAACACTTTGCTGAGTTGTTTGAGCCTGGAGAGACTTGTTTAGAAAGAATACTTGGTTGAGCCTGGAGAGGCTTGTCTGGAAAAGAATACTTGATTGAGCCTGGAGAGGCTTGACTGTAAAAGAATACTTGGTTGAGCCTGGAGAGGCTTGTCTGTTAAAGAATACTTGGTTGAGCCTGGAGAGGCTTGTCTGTAAAAGAATACTTGTTGTAAGGCCTGGAGAGGCTGCTGAAGAATACTTGTTACCTATCAGGTTGATAGTGAAATCTCTCTAGTTTGAGGGGACTGGACGTAGCTCTTAGGAAAGGGTGAACCAGGATAAAAACTTGTGTTACTTCTTCTTTCTCTTAACTCTTATTATTTCTGTGCTTATTCTAACCGTGGGGATTGAATTGATTTTTATTCAACAAGTTTTTCATACACTTTAAATCGCACAAAGAAAACAAGTTTTAAACTAAGTGGAAGTCTCAGCGTCCAATCTTTTGTGCGTCCAATATTTCACAATTCTGTGCATCCAGTGTTTTAGCACTCTGTGCGTCCAATGTTTTAGCACTCTGTGCGTCCAACATTTCAGAAAAACACTGTGCGTCCAATATTTGAAATAAGCTGTGCGTCCAACGTTTTTCACAAGCCAGCGTCCATCATTGCGAAAAGTTTTTAAAAGTTTAGAAACACAATTCAACCCCCCCTTCTTGTGTTTCATCCTGTTACCTACACCTATTACATCACCTTTGTGGATACACACACCAGATTTAATTGGATTTATTTTCTTAAGAAGAAATCTGAAGCACTCTTTGCCTTCAAGCAATTTCACACACTCATCACCACACAGTTTCAAGCTGTTTTAAAGGCTGTTCGAACTGACTTAGGGGGAGAATTCAGAATTTTTACTTAACATCTCAAAAATCTTGGGATAGTGCATCGGTTCACTTGTCCACACACATCACATAAAAACGGATCAGTAGAAAGGAAACACAAGCATATTGTTGATATGGGATTGTCCTTGCTAGCTCAGTCTCACATGCGCTATTGCTATTGGGATCATAGCTTCACTCAAGTTGTATACCTCATTAACAAGCTTCCTACCTCAACCTTACAGCAGGTGTCACCCTTTCATGCTCTTTATGGCAAAGTGGTTAATTATAGCAACATCAAAGTGTTTGGCAGCTCTTGTTTTCCATTGCTCAGAGCATACAACAAACACAAGTTCCAATATAGAGCAGAGGAGTGTGTTTACCTTGGCTTGTCTCCAATGCACAAAGGGCACAAATACTTATCTCAGAGAGGCAGGATTTATATATCCAAGGAGATAACATTCAATAAAACCAAATTTCCCTACATATTCCTTTTTCCTCAAACCACTAATAACCTTAAACCTGCATCCCTTCCCACCCTTACTTACCCCTCAACTATTCCCTTAAGTCAGTCACACATCTTACTTGCAACCTTGCCATAACAACCTATACCTATTATGCCGTCACTGGATACCTCTCCATCACCTGATACACCCATACAGATCTTCAATCCTCACCTGAAGCAGAAAACTCATTACTACTTGATACCCATATGTCTAACCTTCCTTCCTCACCTGCTGTAACAATTTCTACTCAGCACTCTATTGCAGCTCACAATACCTCCTCTGACTCACACAATGTTGATCACCAAACTGAGACAAACTCACACTGAACCTGATCCAGCATCCTCTTCTTCTTCTTCACGCTCTCCCTCCCCTCCTCCACCAACCAATACTCACCCTATGGTGACAAGATCCAAGATTGAGAATCTAAGGCCTAAGGTTTTTCTTTCACATGTTGAGCCAACAACTGTGAAACAAGCCTTGTCTCAACCTAAGTGGCTTGAAGCTATGAAAGCAAAATATGATGCTTTAATCAAGAACAACACCTAGTCTCTCGTGGAGCCTCTAAATCGCCAAGCTATATAGACTTTTGTATGTTGTTTTCCGTCAATTATCTGTTTTTAATGTATTTGTGTGAACTAAGTGATAAGTAATTTATGGTAGTCTTAGAATCATGATATTAGAATACTTATCAAATTACTTTGTTGAAACAGACGCTTTTTCTTCATCATTTGAGTTTTTACGGAAAACTGTATTCTACCGTTATTAACGGATAAAGATTTTAAATAGAGAAAGTATGTCAAACCAACCCAGAATTTAATATTCCTTCACAAAAGTTGTTTCTTTTAATATTTTTTATTTTCTGGAATTTTTGGAAAATTTTCGAAAAATACCGAAAAATACAGTAAACGGGTACGTATAGCGTATAGAACTTGCAATACAGTATATGAAAATTTCGAAAAAGGTCCCAAACAATTTTTATTTTATTTTTTATTCTTTATTTCATGATTTTTAAAAATATTTCTAGATAAGATTATTTTTCTACTGTTTTGGCTATTTTACGCTGTATATTTGCCGTATAAAAGCGAATAGGAAGCAAACGGACTTGAAATAAAAACTGGAAATTTCCAAAGGACCTTGGAATAATTTTATAAAGTCCAAAATAGTGTTTTTGACTCAGCCACAAGCCTTGGTCAAGAAGGGTTTGAATGAAGACTATGTAATCATTATTTTGCAACATATTTACCAAAACATAAAGCATTTGGGGTTTTAATCCAATGGCTCCCCTTTTGCCCCTCCTTGGTCGACATCCACATTATTTTAGGGCCCTTGGATGAGCTTTTTGTTGTATGAGTCATGAGCATAGTCATGGGTTTTAACCAATTAGAATAAATCATGTTTTAATCTATTTATTAATTAGTTAATTTGTGAGTCATGGCATGCATCACAAACATTTTTAAACCCTCCCTTGCCCTTTCATGCTGGCCTCCCCTCTTGCTTGTTTTGGACCCTTGGATGATGATTTTTCACTTGGATTCAATCCTTGTGAAGTAGTATAAACCAATTAGGAATTAGTTAATTGTTTGGATTTATTTAAAAAGCCTAACCAAGGTTATGTTTTAAGCCAACCATGATCATTTTTAACTCAACCCTTGGCTGGCCCCTTGGCTATAAATAGAGGCCTTGGCATCATAAAAATTTTCACACCAAGCTCAAGGAAGCAAGAAGGCATACACTTTCTCTCTTTTTCTCTCTTAAGTCTAAAATTTCTTATATTGGTGTTCTTGCCTTGTTCTTCAAAGGTATTTTGGCTAAGGTAAGGGAACCTCTTGCAAAATAATTTAAGAAGTATGAGTATGATCTTTGTGGTGTTTGAAATTGTGTACTTTGGGTGTTATAGCTTTTAAATGGTTGTTTATGCTTTATAAATTGTTTTATTGTTATAAAATTATTATTTTGTGATAATTATGATTTGTAGTGTTATGATGCCCAAAAATCCTTAGATTTTCGTGGGAATGAGGTGAGGAGGTAAGAATTTATTTTTAAGTATAGTAAACATACCGTTATAATGGCGAATTTTAGTTTACTGCAAATATGATTTTACCGTAAAGAAAATACGTTTTATTCTTTGTGAAAAACCCTGATATTATCTAACATGTATATGGTCAAAGGTGATGGTTAAGATTTGATTGGTTTATTAGTATGAATCTGTCTAGAAAGGAAAGAAACCTTTGAAGGGGCTTTTATAAAGTCCGTCTCTTTCTAGTCTGGGATTTGTATTAATACGCTATTTAAAAATCTTAACACTAGGGACCAGGGATATACGTGCCTAAGATGATCTGGGAAAGAAGTGATTTATTAATACCGTATATATAAATAGATTGAGTTGGATAAAAGAGTATAACAGTAATGGATTCTCGGTGAATTCTACTGTTATAGCATCTGTCGGATAAAAGATTGTAACAGTAATAGATTCTCGGTGAATTCTACTGTTATAGCATCTTTCGAAAATCAATGTAACAGTAATAGATTCTCGGTGAATTCTACTCTTATGTTATTTGTGGGAAATATCGAGTGGATATCCAATCTGTTTATATATGCAATAAACTCAATTTAATTTCCAATGTTTAAGACAGTGGAAATTAGTAAGATAGGCTTCCAACGTGCCTTTTTCCTGGAAGATAATGAGTGCTTAAATATTTCCCAAGAGAAGTAATTGAATTGCGTTCACGTAGCCTGAGTTTTTATCGATTTCTAAAAATGGGTACTGATCACCAAAGATGGCTCTGCCGTCGTGTGATGATTTCATCTTCTAAATTAAGTAAGCCGGTAAAAGAAATAGTTGAATTTCGTTCATCAAGATGATATCAAGTTTTTAGAAAACTGGACACTGATTACTGCAGTCGGCTCAGCTGCCGTGTAATTATTCCATTCCCTAAGTTTGATCTAAAAATAGAGAACAGACGATGATGGACTAAAAAGCATATGTAAGTTTAAATTACTGTTACTCTCTTCTTTCTTGATCAAATACAGAGAGGCTCTGCCCCGCTTTGATCTTCTTAAATAAGTTAATAAAATTGAAGATTATATATCGAATCACTCTGTGGGCTTTTCACCTCAGTTCGGCTCTGCCGCGGTGTGATTAGTCATAAATTGAATTAATATAGCCGGAAGAATAACTTAATAAGAGCAAGAGTTTTCTTCAAAATGAGTGAGTGATTCAAGAAAGATTTTTCAGAGTGTGGGAACTACAGTAAGACGAAAGAGGTTTTTTTTAGAGATGGTATTGAAGAGAAGCTACAGTAGAATATGTGAGCAATTTTACTAAGAGAAAATGATAAAGAGATTTTATAGAGGAAACTTAGATGAGCATTTGCATTATAGACGATGAGCATACAACCTACGAGACGGGGTTGAGAATAGGGTTAAGTTGGGCTACAATTGCCTTCTGGGATTATTCAGGTTTCGATAGTCTTAGGTGGCCGAGTGAGTGAATACCCTCGAGTCAAGACAATTCGTATACCCGGCTTGAATAAATCTGACTGGCTGACCTATTCATGATCTGGTATTCATTTTAAATGCGGTATTACCAAAGTGATTGTCAGGGGTCTAAAGAGAGGATTCCCTGATTATTCTGTTAAGTTTATCGCAACCGATCGCTCAAAAGAAAGTGAGGAAGAGAAAGTCTCCTTGGAGCATTACACCGGTGTGACTAGAGAAATATTGAAGTGACATGCATAATAGTACTTTGATGTGTGAATATAAGTTGTAACTGAGTTATTTATGGATTTATGATGTGCAAGGTAAGGTTTACTTGGCTACAATATATTTGACTTGTATGAATGATTGAATACTTGATTGAATGTTTTGAGTGTCTCTGGTAATTATCTGTGTGAATGTAGAAATTGGGTACTGTGTGATAGGAGTTTTCTATACTTGTACTACTTTCATTATTTGTATTAGAGTTTCACCTTGCCTGCTTTGTTGTGTTATTACATGACTGAGTAGATGGACCCGCAAGATAGTGGATTGGGAACCGTCCGACATTTAACCGTAGAACCTCTGGGTGGAGACAGTGTATGGTGGAAGATATGTCCTAGCACACAGTGGGGAAGGTTTGTAGGAGAAGTGGAAACCCTGGATACTGGGGGTGGTGCGTTACCAAACCCACGACCCATTCAGGAATAGATTATATTAGATGTTAAGTTACCCTGGCAACAACTAAGACCTTTAGGAACTATCTCAGATACCTTACCCTTTGACAGTAATGATAGTGGGGATAGTGGTGGAAGCAGTTCACATCCATCTGTACATGATAGTGGTGGAATAGATCGTGGAGACCAGCATCGGAGGAGCAGATCATCAAGTAAAGGACGAGCCAAATCCACTAAGAAGTCACCAGTTGTCAAACCTGTTGAAACTAAGGGTTCTGTAGGGTATACCCCAGCTTCACCTTTAGGAGAGAAAGAACCAACCATGTATACCCCTAGTTCTCATTAGTCTGAGTCGCAGGATATCATATGGTTATCCAAGTCTCTTTCTGATGATGAAGTTGATGAGACACCTGACATGTCCATTGACACTTGGAATATCTCTGACTTAACCAAAACTCCTTTATACCATCCTGATCTAGCCAGGTTTGGGATGGATTGGGTTCCGGTGACTCAGGCCCAGAATCTTGATTCGAGTTTACCAGGAGCGGGAGGATCAACCTGGTCCTGCCCTTAGAAGTAGTTAAGTTTAGAGTTTGAAATAATAGATCCTTTCCGGGTAAAAGATGGGATCATGGCTCGATTGTATCTAGTAGTGTTTTATTTTTCCACTTTTGTACTCTTTGTTTTAGAGTAGTATTAACTTTCTTTTGTTTTGCAGTGTTAGAAATCAGAGTTTGCCTTGGTGCAAACCGTTTGTAAAATATCATGGTACATATATGAGAGAGGAAGTATTTTCAGACTTGTTGCATCCAGTTTATATTTCGAAACAGTTAAAAAGGAATTAAGGGAGCACATTCCCCATCCTTCTCATCTTCTTCAAAGGAAAAAGAAAAATTTTAGCCGCATTTTCATAAAGGAAATACAAACTCATTTACAAATATTTTTTCTAAGTTTTCCAAAACATTTGGTTACTATGGTGTAATATCTTTTTTGGAGAAAGGGTGTTACATAATTCTCTGAAGTATTGCTGATACCAAAACAAACCGATACGCAAATCTAGCCACACCTGTTACCGAAACTACACCCATGGTGTGAATGTTTCTGATATGCCGCAAAAAAAAAACATGTTAAAACAAATCATTCAAAAAAATTCTGAGTAATGAAATAACTAAAAAACAATTTATGACTTTTAAATGAACTCTTGAGCTAATTCCATGTGACATCAAAGGATTGGATGGAATACCGAGTCAGCACATTTAAAATCAACTCACAAAAATTTACTCAATGCATGTCAAATTTAAATAAAGTAATTTAAATGTAAAGATAAAGCCGATATAGGAAGTAAAACCTAAGAAGGTGAAATACATCTGGATTTACATGCACAAAAATTAATAAATTAAAGTCATCCAAACAAAGTTTAATGTAAAAGAGTCTTAAGAAATTAAAATTAAAAAAAATGCAGAAGTTGTGCGTATTTGAGAGATTGAAAGCCAAAAAAACCCCCTTATAGAATCTAGTTAAATAAGACAAATTGAAAAACAAAGCAATAGGACAATAAAAAGAACCAAATTTCTGACCTGAAACCCAAAAAGCAAAAGCAATGAATACACAACGGTAAATATAATTTTTAATTTGTAATAAATGCAAACCGCATATTTTGCAAAAAGAAACAACTCCCAAAAGTGGCCAATGGCCATACTAAGGCCCTGTTTGGATAACAAACTTATCTATTACTTATGGTATAAGCTGTATAAGTTATTTTTATAATCGAAAAAATATTATAGTAAAACTTATTTTATATAAGCCATAAGCTGTTTTGATAAGATATCCTGGGTAGCTTATGAAAAATAAGCCTAAAACAGCTTATGAATCAGTCATAAGCTATGTTTATAAGCTCTGCATAAGCCAATCTAAAACAAAGTGCAGTAAGTTGAAATTAAAACAAAGTGCAGTAAGTCAAAAACGAAAAAATAAACAATGCAAACTGGCCCACGTACAAAATTAACTGCAAAATCATATTAATCATTCTTTATCAATTTTAATCTTTGTCGTTAATTTGAGCAAGCAAAATTTGCCCAAGACAACTCCTTAAATTGTTTTGATAATGTTTATAACATATATATTCAAGTGGTATCAAGTTTATTAATGTTTTCATAATGCATTCTCTTACATTTTTTCAGTTCATTTCTTTTTGTTCAGATACCATTAGGCCACAATTATTTTTTTGAAAGGACAAAATGTATTAAAAGTGCTATACAAAGAAGTTCCAAGAGTTCTGAACAAAGAAATGCCTATACAAATGATAATAAGCCAAAATTGATAACATTTACAATAATAATTAAAAACTTAAAGCTAAGACAAAGAACCAAGTGCTGCTACCAAATCCTCATCAGTACAAGATCTTGAAAACGTGTCTTCCTTAAACTAAGCAAGTTATGCCCAACTTCTAGTATTGTTGAACCAAAAGACTACACACGCGTTAGTCATATTGACCTGTTAGATTTCTCCACTTGCATACAGAACATTTCACCGCTTGCATACTGACCTGTTATATTTGTCCACTTACATTTCCGCATACTGTAACAGCTATTATTTAAACCCTGCATAGCAGTACCCCATCCACACTATCCCAAATGAATGTTATGTCCCTTTTCCAAAGCACAATGCAGGGTTGGTTATCCAAAGTGAAAGTGGATAATCAAAGCCTCCGACCCTTCCGTTCATTAGCCAAATATGCAACCTCTCCAACAGTTGTTCTAATTCCATAGGTTTCTGATTGAAAATCAACTCATTTAGAAATTCTCATAAACTAAAAAAGTGGGAAGATTATACAGCTATAGAAAGGATGCACTTTCCAATCTATTATTTCAGATAAACTGTTCTCAACTTTGCAATACTGCATTGAACTTCAATGTGGGTGTCCTAGTTAAACAACATGAATTCTAATAAATTCCTTCCAACCAGAACCAAACCAATTATTGCTCTGTTCTTCATTTTTTTCTCTTGCAACAAACATGTTAAGCAATTATATGATATTATATGATAAGTTCAACCAAAAAAGTGAATAATTTTTCAATTACATATTGTTCTGTTCGAAAAGGGAGAAGTTCCAAGATAAGAGAACATCTTAAGAAATTCTTGTAAATACTTTATAAGTAAACACATTACACTTGCAAATAAATATCAAATGAGACCAAGCACCAGTGAGAATATTGCTTTAACAAAAAGCCTAAACATGTTACAGAAATAACAAAAACTATTGATAAGTTGCAATATACAAATCAAATTAAATGAACTGGAAAAAAAAATCATTCAAAAACCTTGGGCAAAAAAATCATTCAAAAACCCCAATCAATAATATAATTCAGATTTAAACCCTTACCAGTTTAGTGCTTTTTATATGTCCTTCTATGTTGTTTGGAAGAAGTCATAGCCAATAATTTGACCTTGAAATCAAACCAAGCCTACATATAATTAAAATATGGATAACTTTACAGGTTGAAAAGGCAGACGTCGAACACCTTACAGGTAAGTAAAATAACCAAGGTAAAAATGTAGAGGAAGACAACCAACTGAGTTAAAAACACTTAAAAATTAAACAAAGGAATACACAACTGATAAAGAGCTAAATAAAAATAAGAAGGCAGCTACCCCTAAGAGCCAAATGAAAGAATATGTAAAAGCTAATGAAGTATACCCCCAAAAAGGTCTGGGAACCAAAGATTTTACATTCTTAATTAAACTGAACATAACAGAACTAAAGATTTTTTAAATTCCTAATTTGGCCAACCAAACATACTTTTTATATTTTGATCGATATCTTACATAAATATCAAATAAGTGCTTCCCAAGACTTCTATGTGTTATCATGTCAGTAATTTCCAGCAAGTGATACAAATAAGGAAAAAAGATAAGGAAAATGAAAACCATATGGGAACATAGCAAAATATCCAGAATGTTTGCCCATGCTCCTTAATCAACAAAAAATTTGCACCTTTGTACCATATCTGTAAAATAAACAAACATCAAGTATGTAAAACATGCCTTCACTATAACTCTAAAAATTAAACCTTCAAACAATGAAGCAATTTTAACAAATTTCATTGTTAAATGAACTATTGCCTCTGGAGAAGCTCCGGCAGTTCCGACATCAATGGCGGCGGAAACTGTGGGTTTAGATTCGTATTCAAAGTGCCGGCGGTCCTCCTTCAACACCAATGGCGGCAGCAACCACAGGTCTTCCTGATTCGCATTCGAAGCTTCCCTCTTTCCCGAAACCTCCTGATTAATTCTAGAAAATGGTTCCATATCTGTTACCTCTCTTCTCCATCCTTCATGCGCTCTTCTTCTTGTTCTTCGTGTCGACGGGTTCGGAGAAGAAAGAACCTGCCACCACCTTCACCCTCGCCCGCCATATGCTCAACCGCTAGGTCATCTCCGACAACCCGCCACTGTCCAACACATCCTCAAAACCCATTTCTCCAATTACCAAAAGGGCACCGGAATCTTCGACACTGAACTCTTCAACTGTCTCATCCCATCTTCTCCTGGAGGTGAGAGGGAGAAACGGGGACGCGGGAGAGAGGGTTTATGGGAGAAATTTCAAATCCTTGTTGCCTAGATTTATCCTTTAGCTGTCACCCAATTTATTTTTCCCTAGCTGCAATTCAATCATGGGAGAAAGAACCACATTTAAAAAGTAATTTTTGAACACAGAGATGATTAATAGCAGATGCACGAGAAGGAGAAGAAGAAATGATAGAGAAGAGCAGCTTTTCAATTTCCCAGGGATCTTAGTGCATATTTGAAGGCTAAGAGACAAAAGGGGAAGAGAGAATTTTGAAAGAAGGAAAATCACATAGCATTAAAACAGTTTCTCAATTCCTATGTTTCTTCAACACACGCGGACGGCTGCCGTTTCACTTTTCCGTAGAGCTGGGCTGGGTATACAGATCGGGCCCGCCCGTTTAGGCCTGGCCTACAAAAGCCCACAATATAAACGGGGGCGAGTCGGTCCAAACTGCAAAATAAATGGACTAAGAAATATAGGCCCGCCCCGCACCGCACGGGCTGGCCCGTGGTTTGTGATTAAAAAATTAAAGAAAATTGAAAAAAGTTATTACAGACTAGTTCACACCTGGGGGAAATTTCACACCGCAAGTGTGAATACGTCAGACAAAGTTTGTAAATACTTCTTTCAAAGACAGATTCGTTCACACCTGGAGAAATATTCATACCTTGGGTGTGATTATGTCAAACATGTATCTCACAAACGAAGTGACTTCAACAAAACATATGATATTTCAAATCCTAAAACTATGTTTATTTATATTCCAAAGTAGCAACACAATTATAATAAAAGGGATAAATCCAACAAAATATCTCAAGTTTTACAAATTAAATAGGCTTATTTATAAAAAAAATCTAATTTTAAGAAAGCCCGCGGATAAAATCTTTTTAATATGCAGTTTATACGGATCGGGCTAAAAAGGCCTGCAAATAAATGGTCCTTGATTTTTAGGGCTCGTAGCCCGCGCGGGCTGCGGGTTAAAAGGGTCGCTCGCGGGCCTTGACCCATATACCCAGCTCTACTTTTGCGTAGAAAAAATATCATTTTTTATTTCATTTATTTGTTTCAATTAATTGATTGATTTGTGTAACGCCCCTTTTTTCCACAAGAAACGTCACATGAAAAACTAAAACTTAATGCTGAAAATCGTCTTTCATAAATCAAGGTTATCAAAATTGGTGGCTAATTTTTTTTTTAAAAGGGATCTTATACGAAAAGATTACTCACATCACATTTAGCCATCCATAAACTCAGCCCCCTTACTCGCCCAAAACTGACCAGAAAAATGGTAGGATTAAATCTCATTAAGTTAGGGTTTAATCGGTAGTTCAACGTAGTAAAAACGCGTAGTTTTTGAACCCCTTTTTAGATAAATATTTTTCTAAAATGGGTAAAATTATGAGAAATAAATTTCATGATTTGAATATGTCATAGAAAAATTTAGAAACCGAAAACTAAATTTTTGGACTACTTTTAATGTCCCGGTTGCGCCCGGTTTACCTGTAAAGCACCAAACGCGGGTAAAATAAAGTTTTTCTGAAAAATTTCTAAAAATCACAAATATTATAAGAATCACTTTTGGTTTGTTAAAATATTATTTTGGAGTAAAAATGACCTCCAGAAAAATACTAAACCCTTCCCCGCATCAAGCGATAAAGCAGTTCCCGCAAAACCTCAGTTTTGCGAACTCTACTACTCTAAACCCTTTAAAAACAAACCTAAGATATAAATATTATTATTCATACCTTAAAATCACAAAAATTATTAATTAAATAATTTTAATTAAATTAAAACAGATTAAAAATCAATAAAAACTGTATAAAAATCAGGGTGTTACAACTCTACCCCTCTAAAAAGAATTTCGTCCTCGAAATTACATACCTAGAATAACGCAGGGTATTGCTCTCGGATCTTGTCTTCCACTTCCCAAGTCGCATCTCCAGTAACTTCATTCCACATAACCTTGACTAAAGAGATTTGTTTATCCCTGAGCTGTTTGATTCTTCTATCATCGATTCGCACAGGGTTTGTTTCATAAGTCAGGTTATCTCTTAATTGTACCACATCAGACTCGATTACATGAGACGGGTCAGGAATATATTTCCTCAGTTGTGAAACATGAAAAGACATTGGGAAGATTAGAAAGATTTGGCGGTAAAGTTATTTGGTAAGCAACAGGACCAATACGACGAAGAATTTGGTATGGTCCTATGAATTTAGGAGTGAGTTTTCTGGACTTTAAAGCTCTGCCTACCCCAGTCATCGGAGTGACTCTCAGAAAAACATGATCGCCTTCTTGGAACTCGAGAGGTCATCTCCTATTATCGGAGTAGCTCTTTTGTCTGCTTTGTGCCGTCCTCATCTTCTCTCGAACTAGTCTCACCTTCTCCATGGTTTGTTGTAAAAACTCAGGTCCTAATATTGCACTCTCCCCGTCTTGGTACCAACACAAAGGTGTTTGGCACTTTCTCCCATACAAATCCTCGTAGGGTGTCATTCCTATGCTCGCATGAAAACTATTGTTATAGGTGAACTCTATCAATGGTAAAATATCGTCCCAACTTCCCCTATGATCCAAAACGCATGCTCTCAACAAGTCCTCTAAGGATTGAATGGTTCTTTCTGACTAACCATCCATCTGAGAATGATAAGCAGAACTTAATCTCAGCTTAGTTCCTAGGGCTTGTTGCAAACTTTGCCAAAAACTGGACGTAAACCTAGGGTCCCTATCAGAAATAATACTAGATGGCACTCCATGCAACCTAATTATCTCCTTCACATACATTTGAGCAAGCTTATCTAGGGAATACTTCATGTTGATGGGTAGAAAATGCGATGACTTTGTCAGTGTATCTACAATTACCCAAATCCCATCAAATCCTTTCGATGTTCTTGGTAATCCAGACACAAAATCCATCGATATGCTCTCCCATTTCCATTTTGGGATATCCAACGATTGCATCATGCCCGCAGGTCGTTGGTGTTCCACTTTTGCTTTTTGGCATGTTAAGCACGTTGCGACATACTCCGCAACTTGTTTCTTCATCCCGGACCACCAGAATCTTTGCTTCAGGTCTTGATACATTTTCGTGGCTCCAGGGTGAATACTCAAATCGCTCTTATGTGCTCCATCTAGGATCAGCTTTCTCAATTCAGGATTGTTTGGCACACATATCCTTCCTTTGCATCTCAAAACTCCATCATTACCCAAACTAAACTCAGCCACTTTGCCTTGTTCCATTAACTCTCTCTTTTCATTCAGACTCTCATCGGTTGCTTGTTGCTCCCGAATGTCATCAATTAATCCACTCGACACTTTGATCATGCTTAGACTAATCTTACCCTTGTGTCTCTCCATGTTCAAATCTAGATCTCTAAATTCCTCAATCAATTCTAGTTCCTTGATCATCATGGCAGACACATGAACAGTTTTTCGACTTAAGGCATCAGCCACAACATTTGCCTTCCCGGGATGATACATCAGGGTAAAGTCATAATCTTTCAGGAATTCCATCCAACGTCTCTGTCTCATGTTGAGTTCTTTCTGATCAAACAAATATTTTAAACTCTTGTGATCGCTGAAGACGTTAAATGTTGATCCATACAGATAATGCCTCCAAATCTTCAAAGCGAACACTACAGCCGCTAACTCAATATCATGAGTTGGATAGTTTCTCTCATGATTTTTCAACTGACAGGACACGTATGCCACCACTCTTCTATTTTGCATCAACATGCACCCAAGTCCTTGGTATGAAGCATCACAGTAAACCTCCATAGGTTCTTCAGGATTAGGCAAAATCAGTACAGGTGAGGTCGTCAGTAGTTCCTTCATCTTCAAGAAACTTGCCTCACACTCATCGGTCCACACAAAAGGATGATCTTTCCTAGTGAGTTGTGTCATTAGGGCTACTATCTTTGAAAATCCTTCTATAAACATCCGATAATAACCCGCTAACCCTACAAAACTACAAACTTCAGTCACTGTTGTGGGTCTTTCCCATGACATTACTGCCTCTACTTTCTTTGGGTCTACAACTATACCCTTTTTTGAGATCACATGGCCTAGAAATTGTATTTTTTTCTAACCAAAATTCACACTTAGACAACTTTGCATAAAGCTTTTTCTCACTCAAAATCTGCAATACTTGCCTTAGGTGTTCCTCGTGTTCCTCATGACTCTTAGAGTAAATCAAAATGTCATCTATGAACACCACTACAAATCGATCCAAGAAAGGTCTAAAGATCCTATTCATATAGTCCATGAATATTACCGATGCATTTGTCACTCCAAACGACATCACAAGATACTCAAAATGACCATATCTAGTCCGAAAAGCAGTCTTAGGAATATCATCATTCTTAACCCTAATCTGGTGATAGCCACTCCTCAAGTCAATCTTAGAAAATACAGCTGCACCGCGAAGTTGATCCATCAGATCGTCGATGCGTGGCAATGGATACTTATTCTTGATCGTCACTTTGTTCAACTGACGGTAATCCACACACAATCTAGAAGTTTCGTCCTTTTTCTTTACCAACAACACAGGAGCTCCCCACGGCGATACACTTGGTCTCACGAATTGCTTGGATAGCAAATCTTCCAATTGTTTCTTTAGTTCAGCCAACTCCGTTGGCGACATTCTATACGGGGCAATAGAGATTGGACCAGTACCAGGTACTAAGTCTATGACAAACTCTATGTCCCTCATAGGTGGTAGACCTGGAACATCCTCCGGAAATACTTCCGAGAAGTCTCTAACGATGGGCACGTTGCTCAATACAACTTCACCCTCGACTTTCAAGAAGGATAAAAACATGTATCCCTAAGCTCCTTCTTTCAAAGAAGCTCTCACTTGATTGACAGTAAAAAATCCAAAATTCTCAGCATTAGGGAAAATCAAAGATTTATTGGCACAGTCTAAAAGGATATGGTTGGAAAATAACCAATCTGTGCCTAAAATCACATCCAATTGTGTCAAAGGCAAACACATCAAATCAACAAGGTATGTCCTATTGGAAATAACAACAGGGCATTTTAGACATACAAAATTTGCAATAACAATTTCAGCAGTAGGCATAGAAACAACAAGATCAAAAGACATCAAAGACACAGACAAATTCAGTCGTTTCACACAGTTTTCAGATATAAAGGAATGGGTTGCACCCAAATCATACAGTACAATCAAGGGATTTCCAGCTATGTCACAAGTACCTTGTATGAGATCCTCTGATTGTGAAGCCTCAACACCGCTCATGGTGTAAACTCGTCCTTTCGTCATCGGCCTTCCGGCTTTGACGGCGTTCACCTCTGGTTTCGATTTGCCCATCCGACAATCCTTTGTTGCATGTCCAATCTTCCCGCAGCTAAAGCATGTCATCCCCTTCTGGTTGCATGCTGAGGACAAGTGTCCGGGCTTTCCACAGTTGTAACATACAATCGGAGCGCCGGCTCCCTGATAGCCCTTGTTGGTGCCACCAGTAGAAAATGGTACACTGTGGTTCGGCTGACTCCTCTGGTTCTTGAAATAAGGCTTATGTTGAGCCTGCTTCCCCTTCTGACCTTGTGGATATGACCTAGATGGTCCACCCACATTCCCCTTGTTGATCCTCCCTTTCATCAAGTTCTCCATCTTCCTACTCTTTTCCACCAGCAGTAGAAACTGACGGATATCAAGCGAAGCCACAGATTGATGTATCTCATACCTCAACCCAGCTTCGAACCTCTCACACTTCCAACCCTCGTCCGGTTGGACTTGAAATAATCGAAAATACTTGGCGAGTGACTCAAACTTCGCCGCATATTCCCCTACAGTCATGTCTCGCTGCTGCAGTCGCAGAAACTCCTGCTCCTTCTCAGATCTCGCGCTTTGTGGGAAATACTTCTCAAGAAATTTCTCCTTGAAAAGTTCCCAAGTCACAACCTGGTTACCAGCATCCAACAGCTGTCGGACTCCCTTCCACCAGCATTCCGCGTCACCCAACAGCAGGTACACCGTGTACTGTAACTTCTCAGCTGCCGTACAGTGTATGATCTCAAAGATCTTCTCCAGCTTCTCTATCCATAGTTCTGCTTTATCCGGCTCAGCCTCAACACGAAACTGTGGCGGATTATGGTGTCGAAAGTCAACCAACCTCTTGGCTTCAGCAGCCCTCTCAGCCCTCAATCGATCCTCAACGTCTCTCTGTTGCCTCTCAACATCCCTCTGTTCAGCACGAACAGACTGTTGAGTCATCTGAGCCGCCATGTTAGTTATAGTCGCTATAGCCCTCTCCATCGTATCGTCACGATCTTCGGCGTCAACACGATTCATCGGTCGTCCCCGACGTGCCATGGGTTTCTGCAAGTGAACCAATCAGTCGCACTATTCAAAACCCATTCAAGAAAGCAGTCAATTTCACACATTGTTTCATAAGGAAACAATACAAACAATGTCACACAACACTAATCAGAGATCACACAATTTCAACTTAGTAAGCCTATAACCTAAACACTCCCGAAAGACATCGACTAGCTCTGATACCACAAATGTAACGCCCCTTTTTCCCATAAGGAACGTCACATGAAAAACTAAAACTTAATGCGGAAAATTGTCTTTAATAAATCAAGGTTATCAAAATTGGTGGCTAATTTTTTTTTTAAAAGGGATCTTATACGAAAAGATTACTCACGTCACATTTAGTCATCCAGAAACTCAGCCCCCTTACTCGCCCAAAACTGACCAGGAAAATGGTGGGATTAAATCCCATCAAGTTAGAGTTTAATCGGTAGTTCAAAGTAGTAAAAACACGTAGTTTTCAAACTCCTTTTTAGATAAATATTTTTCTAAAATGGGTAAAATCATGAGAAATAAATTTTATGATTTGAATATGTCATAGAAAAATTTAGAAACCCAAAACTAAATTTTTGGACTATTCTTCATGTCCCGGTTGCGCCCGGTTTACCCGTAAAGCACTAAACGCGGGTAAAATAAAGTTTTTATGAAAAATTTTCAGAAAAATTTCTAAAAATTAAAAATATTATAAGAACCACTTTTGGTTCGTTAAAATATTATTTTGGAGTAAAAATGACCTCCAGAAAAATACTGAACCCTTCCCCGCATCACGCGATAAAGCGGTTCCCGCAAAAACTCAGTTTTGCGAACTCTACTACTCTAAACCCTTCAAAAACAAACCTATGATATAAATATTATTATTCATACCTTAAAATCACAAAAATCATTAATTAAATAGTTTTAATTAAATTAAAACAGATTAAAAATCAATAAAAACTGTATAAAAATCAGGGTGTTACAATTTGCAATCTGTGTAGTTTTTTTTTTTGATATATCTATTTAGGTTTTATTTGTTGTTAAAAGCTAAAATTAATTAAATGATTAGTTGGGTGTTATAAAAATAACCGTGCCATAATATTTATAGGTTTAAAAAGCTTTATAATTTATTTATTTTAAAAACTTACTCTTAATAGAAAGATGTCTAAGGTATGTCTGAGAAGCTATTACTTGAGAGAATAATACCTCACTCACTTTCCATTTTATGATTCTACTTTTATTATAGTTATAGATAGATATATATTGAATGAATTAAAAAATCGTGATGTTTAGTGTTTTTTACCCTAAGAAGTTTTTCGAATTTTAGGCCAAAAGTTAAAAGTGCATAAATAAAATACTTTTCATAAGATGACTTATTTTGGTAAGTAAAATTATTCAAAGAATTTATCCTTTTAAAAAAATAATTTAAAAATAAATAAGGTTTAAATACTTTTTTCGTCCCTGTAAAATGACTGAGTTTTATTTTTCGTCCCTGTAAAAATTTTTGTTTGTTTGTGATCCCTGTAAAACAAAAAGTTTTATTTTTAGTCCCTGCAAAATTGTTTTAGTCCTTGTAAAATTTAGATCACGTTGAATTAGTCCCTGTAATATGTGAACAATTTTGTTTTTAGTCCCTATTAAATTTATTTTACAAGGACTACTTTGACAACTAAATATTACAGGGACTAATTCAACATGATCTAAATTTTACAGGGGCTAAAACAATTTTACAGGGACTAAAAATAAAACTTTTTGATTTACAGGGATCGCAAACAAACAAAAATTTTTACAGGGACGAAAAATGAAACTCGGTCATTTTACATGGACGAAAAAGATATTTAAACCAATAAATAAATATCAACGAGCTGTGAAACACTGAAAGAGCGATGGTATTGGTCACACACCCCGACACCCAAACGGACGCGGAAAGCAGCAACACGCTCTCTTCCGAAACATATGACTCAAATGTTTTTTCTTCAGAAATGAATGATAAGCGTCTAAACAAGGTTGAATTGAAAGAACAACAAGGTCAGCGAAATAACCACCCCTTCATACTCTAATCACTTCTCATCAATAAGTAAGCTTTCTTCTAATTCCACTTTTTAGCCTTAAACTTTATGTTACAGAACCACCCCTCTTGCTGTTTTAAACGGGTTTCAACTATTTCTGTTTCATTTCATTTTAAATTTTAAATTTTTTCTTTTGGGTATTTCATTCTGCCCTTTTAATTGATAAAACCCAGATTTTTTTTAAAGAGGTATACTATGAATTCCGTTGACCAAAAGTTCACATGGGAATCACATATCATAATCTATCAATTAGAACAAGCAGTTGAATTGAGTCGGATAACAGTAACATAGTGCAGAAATGAGGAAAATAAATTCAAAAATTTTAAGGCACTGTTTGGTAGAAATTGAATTTGTCGTTATGTTTATGTTTATGTTTATTTGTTTCTTCCATAAACTCATCAGTTCTAACTCATTAAAGCAAAGATTTACATGATAAAAGATAAATAAAGTAGATGAATAATAAAAATGCATGTTTGGATCAGATTATTTTGAAGAAATAACTGCTTTTTTGTAGCTTTTTGAGAGAGGACAACCTGGTGCTATATAAAGCTTATTGATGCTTCTTACATTTTGTATCATCTCCAGGAGTGAGGACTCTGCATGCTGTTTCCAACTAGAATGGTGTTATCCAATTGTATGACAAGTGCCAAAGTTACATCTCTTAATTGTATCAGTTCAAGAGTTTCTAATGTTGGTATTGCTGCACTCTTTTACAAAACCATGTTTGGCCAGAAGCAATGCTCTCCATGCTTCTCCTTTAATTTTGCTCAACCATGTTTAATGGTCAATTTCAAGTAAGTCAGTAGCAGTTTATGCTTATGATAGTCTATCCCCTGCATAAAATCTTTGACATATAGAACCTGTTTGGATAATCTTTTCTATAAGAACTTATAATATGAGTTTTTTGACTAATAACTTCTCATATAAGTCGAAATCAGCTTTTACACTTCAACTTTTCAAAAGCTTTCATTTTTAACTTTTCCATAAGTACCTATTTATTTAACTAACAGCTTTTCCTCTTTCCATATATGAGAAAAATAAGAATACAAAACAAAACTAACTTCTCCATAAGCTAGAAGCTGGACTTTTGAACCCAAATAAAACCATAATGAGATAGCTTTAAGTATATATTGCTTAGTTGGAGGTTCTGTAGCAAGTAAATGCAGACATGAAGCTTGAGATGTGTGGTTATTTAACACATGATTATTATTAAAAAACTTGTCTTCATTGTTAGACGGTTCTATACTATTGTTTTATTGGGTTGCAGATTTTCCAATTCTTTGGCTAGGTGTAACTAAGTAATCAAAGTGATAAGAGAGGGTCCTGTTTAGGTTTTAAGCATCAACACAGATGATGATAAGATCATAAGAGTATCTTTCAATATGCTGGAAGCTAACTTCACATGATGGAAGGAATGTTTTTTATTACTAAAATCTAGATATATTTAACTTGATGTAAAAATCATAAAAAATGTAATATCTTTGTTCTTTCAAAAGATTGTATTCTAAAAGTGTAGGGTAGCATTGTTCTATAAATCAGAAAAGGTTGATGTTTTTCAGCTATTTTTAGGGATATAAATAATATGAATATGTACATGTGTCTGCATGCATACAGTTTGAAACACTTTGAACACTCTATACATGAATATCATAAGATAATTATATTGAACAGAATTACATATATTTGTCTGAAGTGTGAGCTTTTCTTGGGATTCTTCTTCAGGAGGATGACTTGGTCAGTTAGGAGCAGCATAAATGACAGCAGTTTTAGTCCTTCCACTTCAAATGGCACTAATGGAAGGACCCGCATAATTAGAGTGATTCAAGAGTTTCAGGCAAAGTTAGGCTCTAAAATTCAGGCGGTGAAGAAAAATCTTCCGATGAAGCTTCTTTTCTTCTTGGTCGGATTTTATTGCGCAACTGCCTTCTCCACCGTTATTGGACAAACTGGGGACTGGGATATTCTGTCTGCTGCCTTGGCCGTGGTTGTTGTGGAAGGCATTGGGGCTCTCATGTATAGGGCTTCTCTTCCTTTGGTTACCAAGAGCCTAATTTCCGTATTTAATTATTGGAAGGCTGGCCTGACACTTGGACTTTTCTTGGATTCATTTAAATATTAGTCTGATTTTATTACTCAGCGCAGCAATCGCTTCCGTGCGAATCAGAATTTCTCGGTTGTTTTTAATGCTTGGCAATTTTTATGGAATTGACTCATAGTCATTGCAGTTATCTATCACTACTTTGATACATGTGGAGCTTACTTCTCGCCAGATATGGAGATAGTTAGTTAAACTGCTAAGGTCAAATTCCCTGAAAGCCTGTGCTCATATCCACAACCTGTAAGGTTAATCATCTATCACTGTATTTATGACCAGCTTATAGCAATGGCTTCGACTTGGGAACATCAAAGGAGATTGACACCTTTAAATTTTACAACAAACCTCCATTGAGTTCTGTTCAGTTAGAGAAATCACCTCCCTCCGCAATAATTCACTACTTCAGTTCCTTGTTCCGAAGTTTCATACTTTTGTTCGTCTTGGCATCGGATCCTTGCTAGTAGAACCGCTGGTATTCATTCTGCACGGGCGTTTTTACAAATTGGAGCATAAAGAGGTTCCCTTTGATGTTGACTTGCTAGCATGGATGATGGTATGTATACATTGATGTGAAACTGTGTACCTTTCTGGCAATGAATGTGTCACTGCTCTGCAACACAAAAAGATGTAACTCTTCCATGCAGAGGAAAATCAAACTGCTTCCAGATTGGTGATCTCAAAGTTAAGTATGATACAAATTGTGCAATTTGGCACAAATATAAAAGTGATTGTGGACCATCCTAATTGCAGGAAGTACAAGATTTTTTTAACAATACACCAGGTGCAGTTCTTCCAGGCTCAAGAACAGCATATAATGTCATTTGTTGATTCATTTATTTGTTTGTTTATATCAGTATAAGGCTTGAGGATCTTCTGTATAGCTATCCATCATGTCTATATATAACTTCAATGTTTTTTTTTTTGTGGTCAATATATAACTTTAATGTCTAAAGAAAATAATTTGCATTTTGGGTGTACATTTCCTTCTTGAAAGTTATGTTTGGTATTTGGAGGTGTAGATAATCACTTTGATGAATGAGTGCAATGCAGAAGGTGCAAGGAAAATTGTATTGGGACTAATTTTATGTGTGTATATGTCAAATTTCAGCCTAACTTGATAGCCATGTCATATACATATACATCTAAACAAAAGGAAAGCCAGTCAATTTCACTAGGGATGACAAATTTACTCATCAACTTGAATCTCAAAAGATATATTTTGTTTCCTTTCCCCCTCCATCATTTCCTCAGGAAAAAATATCAGCAAATTATTTTTGAAATCTGACACTAGTTGTTATGTTAAGCAATCAGCACTAAGAATATTTGATTATTTGTGCAAATTGATATTCCATATCTTCCTAGAAATAGACATTGTAAATTGAATTCTGTTATAGGTAGGTAACAACTAAATTGAAATACCCAAACTTCCAAAGCTAATTGTTAAATAATTGTTCTGAAGATTTCTATAACAATGACATTTGTGACTATAGATTCAGGTTGTTGACAAATAAATGTTGTGAAGATTTCTGCATTAATCGTGTTCCCTTGGTTTACAAATATCAAATGGAAGCAAGAAAATACCCTCGGAGTGTATAAGTTATATATTCCCTAGCTCCTTGTATAGCTCAGACTGAAAATGGATAGAAAAATGATTATACAAAAGAGTTAGTGGAAAAAACAAGAATTATAAATGGAAATAGGGTAAATCTTGTGTTCATGTGGTTCCCAACCCAAGTAAACTTTAGTCACACAAACTTGTAATGCTAAATATTTTTTTGGCTTAAATATGTTTTTGGTCTCTCATATTTTACTCATGTTCATTTTTTATCTCTCATATTCCAAGAATATTATTTTAGTCCCTAATGTTTTGAAAATATGCCACAATTAGTCATTTTCCTTGAAATATGAGGGACTAATTATAACACATTTTTAAAACATTAGTGATTAAAATATCAATGTGAGGGACTAATTGTAACACATTTTCAAAACATTAGGGACTAAAATAATATTCGTGAAATATGAGGGATGAAAAACAAACATGACTAAAAAACGAATGACCAAAAACATATTTAAGCCTATTTTTTTTAGCATCACGCTTAATATTTTTTTTAGATCTATTGAAGTTATGTAGCTATCATTGATTATTTGTACAGTAAAATTTGCACTCTAGTGAACATTGACATAATAACTCAAATTTTGGTATTATTACCAATGCTATTTGATCTAAGTGGTAAGGAACCTGTATTGCCAAATTTCATTGAGGAAGTCTTAAATAGGTCTACCAAACAAATTCCGATTAATGAGGATCTAATGCGATTTTTGAATACCAAGGGTCTCAAACCCAAAAACAAATTGGTATTACCAAATTTGCAATCATGTGTTGAAATCATATAACACAATTGCTTCTAACCAAACACTATATTCACTTGCAAACCCACACAACTTGGTGTGTGAAACTAACCCCTGAGCACACTTGAAGCTTTGTTCTATGCTAAAAACAAAGTTCACTTACTACTTGTTCTGCCTTTCACCCCGAACTTGTTGGGCTTAGGTGTTTAGCGGTCGCAGACCTTCGAGCTCCAGTGAGTCTCGCGACAAGGGCACCTGTAAAAGGTATTTTGATGCTCAACTTAGAGGGGGATCCCAGCAGAGTGAGTGTAAGGTGAGAGTGAACACATACCTAAAGGCTGGGAGTCTCCTTCTCTATTTATACTCAGGTCCATGGTCTTCTCCCAATGGACAGTGTATTAGGTCATACAGCTTTTGGGCGAAAAGGACGATTTTCCTATCCCCTTGCATGTTGGTGTGTGCCCTCGTACGGAAGACTGCAGGTGCAGGGACGCAGCGGTTATGTTAGATACAACTATCATGCTTGGGGGTCAAGTTTTTGCATGCTCCCGTGGGTCGGAGCTCCATGGGCCTTTGGTAGGTCCAGGTCGGACCATCTCTTTAGCGGGTGTTGGGCCCAAACGGCCTTGGTTAAGGATTGTGGGTCAAGCCCAATTTTTTTACCCCAGAACACTACTATAACTAACCTGTAAATGATTTTTATCGTAATATGTAGTTGCTAAATAAATTATCAAAATAGGTATTGGTAATGTTTTCAAGTATACATTTATAAATCTAGTTGATAGTTCTTCCCCTTTTGTTCTATGCATTCAGCCTGGCCCTTATCATAGAAATTACCCGTTCTTGCGATAGACAAAAATGGACATCAACTTTTTTTTTTCAGGGCATGAACTAGTGTAATTGTCTCTATTTAACAAATGAAGGTGAGAATTGTGATCAGGATACTTTTGATAAAATTAAAAACTAAGAGGCGTGGATACTTTTGAGAAAACATTTTGTTTATTCTCTCTACCTTTTACTTTTAATTATACAAATATCACATTATTTTCACTTGCTTTTTATTTTTAAAATTTTATATAGAAAACAATGAAAACAAAAAAATATTTCCACTATTTTCTATCCAAATATTTGAAAACTAAAAAACAAAGTAAAAATAAATGCATTTTGGTAGCTAAAAATTAATAGCAAAAAAATTTCTTCAGTAAAAAAAAGCAAACAAATATTTTCTCAAAACGCAAATAGACTCAGAATTCTCTATCCTTTAGCAAAGAAAAATCAAATCCAATATAATTGATGATGATTCAAATGATATGATTTTCTAACGAGTCACATTGACTATCTAAGGCTTACTCATACAAATGAATTTCACTAACTAATCATGAAACTATATCAGCAAGTATATAATTTGTATTAATATTTCCATCTTAAAAAAAAAATTCCTCGTACCCCAGGTTACTATAGGAGAAAAAGAGAAACACACGAAGTGCTGCGTACAAAAAGAAATGCAATCATTCCACCAAAATACACAACATGGCTGGCTGCTACATAAGGGAAGTGTTCCCTGATGTCAAAGTTTTAAATTGCGGTCACGGTCACGATTGCAGTTTCGTCACGATCCTTGATATTACAGAAAATTACAGATAAATGTGGCTGATGTGACCATAATTGCGGTCACAATAAGGTTTCGGAGACTACCAAAATCTTTATGTCGCAGGTGCAATTTCGATTTCGGACCATTTTTTAAAACCTTGCCTGTTGCCATCTTCATAACTGCAAGTGGTGAAGCAGGCAGCAGAATGAGAGTGGCAATCACTCAAAAGTCCAGAAGGCAGTATCTTTCCACTTTAATCCTTTCCTAATTGCTGGTTAACTCTTTGCTCAGCTACACTACATTCATCTTTTTAAGCATTATAAGGTCTAATTTGTAAGGTCTAACTCAACCTTACAAATTAGCTTATAAGGTGAAGATTGTCTAAATTTTATAAGCATTATATTAACCATATTGTTGGAAGTCCCACATTGAATGGTCAGGGGGTGTGCGGTGTTTATATAGCTAGGAGAGTCCCCACCTTTCAAGCCGGTTTTGAGGGGTGGATGTAAGCCCCAGCCGAATTTTAAGACATATCACTAAGTCGATGTGAGACTATCGACACACCCGTCACGCCCAGAACTGGACATCTAGAGTGTGGACAAATGTGATTGGGCCCTCACGCCTAGGAGCATACATCTAGAACGTGAACAAACATGGATGACCCAATAACAAATCTATGATAGACTCTAATACAATCTTAAAATTTAGATTTAGGGCCTAAATTAACTCTACAAAACCGACTTGTAAGGTGAAAATTGTCTCAATTTTATAATCATTTTTTTTTTGTTTTCATTGTTTCTTGTATAAATATTTAAAAACAAAAAACACGTTAAAATGAATGACAAATTTTGTAATTAATTAAACGTAAACATCAAATGAAAACATGAAATGATCTCATCAAAGCAAACGGGTACTAACTAAACAAAATGGTTGAGAGAAGATGTAAGAAACGAAAATATGAAAAGAAACTTCTGACAATTGATTAAAAGGAAATGGATTTTGGAGACTGAGGGAGGAACCCAAGATCATCAAAGAGAAGCTAACATTCTTAGAAAAGAAATGAGAAAATGATGGGCAGAGAGATAACTGTGTATAAAATTGAGAAGAAAAATGAGAGAAAACTAGAAGGAAAATTAACACTATGTAGCAGAAAAGAAGAAATCTCTTTTCTTGTTTCTTTCCACTGTTTACCCAAAAAAAAAGAAAAGAAGAAATCTCTTCGAGGTAAATGTCATCATCACTCACTACTTTTCCATGTTAAGAAACATGGTAGAAACTAGAAAGGAGATACCAGAGAAAACTAAGAATCAAATTGAATTGAGAAATCAGTAATTATTAACGCCAACGGATCAAAACTAATACAACCGATCTCTAAGCTAACTATACAGAAGTATAATTTACCATTTATGAATCATTACATTTGCCAGTCCTTTAACAATGATAACTACTCCAAATTTATTACCAAGATAACTATTCCACATTTTCTATACAAGGCAGTATGTTACTAAGGACACCATAAAATTATCAAGTGTGTAATATACTAAGATGTGTGTGTGGGCAAGATTTTTAACTACACAAAGGACTCAGATATACAAAGGTGTTATAAGAATCTAAAAAAGTGTTTAAGGAATCTTGTCATGAAAGTCTCCCTAACATTGAATGGCAATGTGAAGAACTCATTCTGTGTCATCATCAAGCATCAACATTAGGGCCTGGATAAGCTGGTAAACTCATGATACGCTTGTCTAAGACAGGACCTCCAACAGTAAAATGATAGAGGCTCTGGAAGGTTGACCCTTTTAAACCAAGCAACTGATGCACTGCAAAAGAACACAAGAATTTTTTATTACAAAACACTATTAATGCCAGGAAACAAGTACAGTACAGGTAAATATATTACTATTGCATTTGGTTTTTTCAAGTATAAAAAAAGGATTTTCTAAATACAATAAAATCTTTTACTGACTTTATATTACATAAAACTTCTTAATATTCGCATTTCTCCTTGAGTTCCGATAATATGTTTTCCTCTCTAGTTGATCTTATTGATGAAGAGCTGTCAAATTTCATTCTTAAATTTAATATTGGCAGTTCTCCCTGAAGCCCCATGAACAATATTAAAACCCAAGCTTATCCATCCTTAACGATACTATTAACAAATAGCTTTTTGCACTACTCCATATGCAAAAACAGATGCTTACTTCACCCCACAGATATGTGCCAAAACTCGATACTCTTTAGCAATTATGCAATTACTAGATAAAATTGGAGCTCAGAGTCTGAGGATCGTACAGTCTGTTTCTCCATCTAAAAAGTACAATAACTACTCTTTAGCAATTAGCAAATCCTTCTCTGGTTCAATTGCTAGATAAAACCAGAACCCAGAGGATCCTAGAAACTGGTTCTCCATCTGAAAACTTTTCTCTGGATAGCATGCAATTCATGTGAAAATGAAATGCATACCATGCTACTAACTAACTTAAGTGTCAAAAAGGCATAGCCAGAAAAAACCAGATACCAAAGGCAATACTACAAATATAGTTAAAAGCCTTTGAGAGACTCAATCTCTCTTCAATAAAAGACTGATAATTCGTGCATTTTAGTACCATACACTTAACCAGAAACTAAGTGGAATTCAACCTGATGTTTTAACGAGAAAAGGTTGTACAAAAGTGACAATATAATAACTAAACTCTAATGCTTGTCAGCATGACGGAACATGGAAGTATGATGCCAAATTACCAATGCTTACTTGATGAAAGCGCAATCGCCTTAATGATAATTAGGTATTAAATATTTTCCTATAGAACTAAGTATTGGTAATTCTTAATAACTCCTCTCTGTGGACTCAGCAAACAACATCAAATGCTTACAACAAGTAACTACCACCAGAACAAAACTCTCAAAGCAATGGTGAGAAAAAAGAATCATACCAGGGTCATCAAAGAAGCAACCAATTCCAGTTGCTGAGATCCCAATTGCATGTGCTTCCAGGTACAACACCTGTCCAAGGACTCCAGTCTCCCAAAATAAACGAGGATACATCCAGACATTCTTCTCACGCAAAGTAGGCGCCATGCGAGCCAACATACCAAGGCTGAAGCAACCATCACTTGCAATGTCCTGCAAGTAGATGTCACATTTGAAAAAGGAGATGCAATATGCATTGAGTATCAGTTTAGACTCTTAACAATTTCTATTGCATCAAATTAATAGCTCTTAGGAACAAAGTTTTGATACCCTCAAATTCAAATTCCACTCTACGATGCTATTAAGAATAAACAGCAGCTTATTCACTTATTTAATAGTAATGAGAAAACTACCAGAGAACTAGGATGTGTGAATTGTGACATGGTTAAATATTACTAATATAGTAAACTGAATTATAGTAATTTCTCTTTAACCAAAAATCAAACACTGAACACCTAACCTAACTATTGAAAGCAATAGTAACAAATCCTGAACACCATGATCCTAAATAAAGGGCGGCATTTTTATTTTTATCTCCTCAGTACCTGTGTCTCTCAGTCACAATTTAACTACAAGTTTGCTGTTGTATAACAACATAGTTTCCGGACTTTAAGAAACTCCATAATGCAATGTGAAATTTTCAAAAAGCAGATAGACAACCATCACCATTAGTTGCATACCTGGTGGCACGAAAGCTGCTTGGAAAGCCGCCGACAATCAGATCTAAGGAGTTCATACAGAGGGAGATCATCAGGGCATCCCTCAGGTTTGGCCCATAAAAACTCAGGGTTCATAGCTTTCTTCAACTCATCAAAATGGTCTTCATTCCTCACAAGGAAATACAACCCCTGAGACAACCCCACCACTCTATGAACAAACAAAGCAGCATGAACCTCAGCATCCCATGGAAGTGCCCTGAATGGCAATGAAACTTGCCTCCTTTGCTTCCCTCCACCAGAACCCGAAGGAAGACAGTGTGACAAAATCTGATAAAATGTCTCCCTCTCAATTCCAGTAACCCCATCCATATCAACAGCACTTCTACGCTTCCTCACAACTTGCCTCACAGTAAACCCCTTGTAACAAGCTTCTTCACTAGTACTACTACAAAGGCCACTCCTTTGAAATGGATCAACAACAAACAACCCATCTCCCAAAGTCAAAGGCTTTTTAACAACCTCAGCAGTTCTATAAATAACATCCCAACACACATGCTCTTTACTAAGTGAATTAGGCTTCCCTTTCCACTCCAATTTGGAAAACCCCAACACTGCAGAACTTAACTCCTTATAATCCAAATCAAACCCACTACTAACCCCACTTGGGAAAACCAGCATCACACAATCAGGATGCTCAAACTCAATCTCTGGAATCTTCCCCTTAACAGCACGTGATGGAATTTCAAACTCCTTGAAAACATGGAGCCCCATGAGACTCTTCAACTCCTCACACCCCAAAGAGTCTAGAATCTTCACATCCCAACCAAGACTCGCTGCAGCCATTGAAACAGCAGCAATGGCATGACCAACATCATGGTTACAGTACCTGAAAGCACGTTCTCCATATTTCCAAGCCTCACGCCAGAAAACAGAAGAGAACCCAACAAGGAAGGAATTAGGAGGGAAGAACTTGGGGAAAAACCCAGATGGGATTTGAGCCCTGAGCTCCAAAGCATGCTCCTTTGGAGCATAGTGAGCAACGAAAGGTGAATCTGAGAGAGATTCAATGGGGGGTGCAACGATGTAGGCCTCAGTTGGGTGCAAATTGCCACTACTGGGGTTCACCCTGAGGGACCAAGTTGAAAAGCCTGTGGTTTTCCAAGCGGAGAGGGCGAGGGAATCGTAGAGGAACTGGGAAATGGTGTGTTTGGAAATGGGTTTTGGAGAGGGAAGAGAATGGAAGAGAGAAGAGTAAAGGGGTGCTTCTTGTTGTTCTGGTTCTTCTATGTGGAAGAGAGAGAGGAGAGGGGAAGAGAGGTACCTGCGAAATGGGTTGGGCTGGTTGGCCCAATCGAGGCCGTGGGGTCCTCTGGCGTAGTGGTTGAAACCGTGCTTGGTTTGGTTGTGGTATTTGAGCACATGGGAGAGTTTGTGCTCGTCCATGTTTTGATGTTGTTGATGATGATGTTGATGTTGTTGTTGGTTTGAGGTGGAAGAAGTAGAAGGAATAGAAGAGGAAGAGAAGGAGGCCATGGCTTGTGATGACTGGGTTAAGAAGGAGCGTGTGAGTGTGGTTGAGGGAATGACGGAACTTGTTGAATGAAGAAAATGGAAGCGAAAAGGAAGAGAAGAAGATGGCATCTGCATCTTTTTTTATTTGGAATGGAAAATTGATGCTCTGTTATTCTCGTGCGTCTCCATGAACCCCGGGATGGAACTCTTTGCTTCTAGAAAATGCGACTCATTTCGCTTGGTAAATAAAACAAAATAAAAAAACAAAAAGTGGTTTCTATGTGCATGTGAAGGTGTTAATGTATTCAATGGAGAACCAATTGCATGTGTATTTTGTACTTATTACACGACACTAAAATGCTTTTAAAAAATTGTTCAAGAATGAATTGTGGTGTGTTTTGTTATAAAAAAAAAAAGAATTGTGGTGTGTTTATGAGGTTGCTGGCGGAAGTACCATGAAAGGTTCCTATGCATGATTATCAAAAAAAAAAAAGAAAGAAAAGTTCCTATGCATGTGCCAAATTCGAGTATGCCTTTATTATTGCATCCCCTAACCCTTTTGAGTGGTCCAAGTAGTGATTCTTATATTATCTTAATGAGAGAATCTAGAAGTTCCTCAATGAACTAACCTAGAGGCTATAAGAGAAAGTTGGTTAATCCTTTTTGGTGTACCAAGTCTTTAGTTTCAGCTAGTGGCATCCAACCAAAGTAAGGTTTTAAACCTTATCCACTTTTGATACTATCCTTATAACTTAAAAATGTTGATTACAAGTAGTGGAATCGATCAGATTAGAAAATCATAGAACAAACAAAAATAGTCCGACCAAAACTAAGAAAAAGCCCAACTTTGGAGTTGCATAACTTTCAACTAGGAAGGATTTTGAAGTGAAACCAACTCTCGCAATTTTGTAGACCCAAAGTGTAGTTACAAGTCAAAAATC
Source organism: Glycyrrhiza uralensis (assembly GCA_030159175.1). Taxonomy (NCBI): domain Eukaryota; kingdom Viridiplantae; phylum Streptophyta; class Magnoliopsida; order Fabales; family Fabaceae; genus Glycyrrhiza; species Glycyrrhiza uralensis. Next base: position 29,340,405 of record BRZY01000003.1, read on the forward strand.
AAGTCCATTAGACCATTGGTTCGAAATATAGACCCTTAAGTTCCACATGACACTTTTAAAGCATTTCTAAGTGGTCAATCTGCATAACTCTTGGTATAGACCTCTGTTTTTAGTGAAACCAGATCCTACAGTTCAGTTATTATAAAAATACATGGACTATAAATTTTCAGCTCATTTGGAGACACCTAGTTCATGTTGACCCTTGCTTATCAAAATAGAACACATTGAGTACCTCAACTGACTCTACTACTAAACTTCCAAACTAGTAACCCAATTAAACTGAAACCTACCATCACAGTAAAAGTTACAAAGGAAGCACTTGAAGATAATTGAGATAAGTTTGCAGGAACCTGACTTCCCTTTGGAATTTGAAACTGAAATTCTTCACCCAGCTTCCCTATGAGGAAATAACCTTAGACACAAAATTTCAGATTATTTGGAACATTATAGCTTTATATGGACCCCTGGGACCAAAACGGTAAGTTAAGATTCCAACAAGCGACTTTAGTGCACAATTTTATGGTGAAACCTTTTCCTTTAGTTTTGTTATGCTTAATATAGTGAGTGAAGAAATTTTTGGGCCAGTTGGATGGGAATAGCTTGATTTGAACCTTTAGAATCAATATTACATCTTAAAGCTTTATTAGTGACTTGAATACCCAAATTCCAAACCATAGGTGCTATTGAACCTAGATCATATGCGGTATGTTTTTTGGGATTATTATGGTATACTAAAGTTGTTTATTATAAAGTCAAAATTTACATATCTAGCATTTCAAATCCCGCTGTTCTTTTCGAATGGTGTGAAATTGTTTTCTCATTTTGAATTTGAAGCATGTGAATTTGGTTATTTTGGGTTAGTAGAATGGCATATGAACAAAGTGAAATGATTTTCTTCTAGTTCTCTATGTCATTGAATTTGTATTCTGCAAAACCGGACTTGTGAACCAATTCATAAGAGATTTACTGTTCTCTGTGAATTGAATTCACATTAGATCACGGTTATCTTTTCTTTAAAATTTAGACTACACTTGCATACCTTGGGTAGGTGGTTGTAAATAAATACCATGAGTACTTTGTGTCTTTAACTCAAATAGTTCAAGTATTCATGATATCTGTATAGAATATCTATACCTAAGATTATGTGAGCTTTGATTTCTTAATATCCTAATTTTTGGATTATGTATATCTTTTATATCCATTTTGGGTTTCTCATGATAGATTGTTTTATAGAAACTCTATAGGATTTTTCAGATCTAATATTAAATAAGAGTTTTTATAGTAAAGTTTATAGTCATATATAGACAAGGAAACATGTGCTTATCCTATGAATAAGGAGTAAGTTCAAAGTGAGATACAGTCATAATATCAGTTTTACGATAGGATAAGTTCAGAGGTCATAGCACTCACTCAAGACTTAGAAAAGGAAGAGAGAAAAGAAAGAAAAAGAGACAACCGAGAAAGGAGAAGAAGAGAGGGAGAAGAAGAGAAAAGGAAGAGAAGGAGAAGAAAGAGAAGAAAGAGAAGAAAGAGAGGAAGTAGAAAAGGAAGAGGAAACCAAGAGAGCTTAGGGCTTTAATCAAGTTTGTCAATTTCAACCCTCTCCTTCAAATTGCATGTGAGTTCCCCTTCCCCGGCCCTTTTTCTTAGGTTTTGTTGTGATTTCTTAGTGGAGATACTCCAATGGTGATGTTGAGCTTGAAAATGAGGACATGCAAAGGAATCTTCTGCTTTGATTTGTGATGATTCAAATTTTATATATATATATATATATATATATATATATATATATATATCTGTGTGTGTGTGTGTGTTTTGTAGATTCTGATTTTTTATGTTTGGGGCTCATAAAATACTAGGTTTCTAAAGTTGAGTTGATAGTATGAAGTTGCATGTTATAATTTGGGGGCTTAAAGTTCATTTCGAATATGGCTTAAGATATGAGTTTTTGGAAATTCCTGATGAACAACTTCTGTTTTTAATTCATTAAAAATCGTGTGCTCCTCTATTTTTGATGAAACTTGTCTTATTTAAACCTTTGATGTGTTGGGAGTCTTTGATAAAAATTTCGTGATTTTTGGAATTTGTTTACTATTTTTAATAAGTGAAATACTTTGACTACCATAATGCTGTTTTCAAGACACTGAGTCACAATTTTTTATTTTTTGGAAACAATCTGAGTTAGTTCTTTGAAAAATAAAAATAAAAATAAAAATTTTGATTTTACATATGTTGGGATGCTTTTGTTAAAATTTCATAATTTTTGGACAAGTTTTGATAAGGCAGAAAAATGTTAGAAGATGAATTGCCAGTGCTGTGAGGATTCTAGAAAAACTGCAGTAAATACACTCTGCGAAAATATGTGTTGTTTTTGTTTTAACTCTGGGATTCACAGAGACAATTTTGGCATATTGAGATGTGTTTAAGTGCCACTACTAGAATGTGCTCTTGTAGCGGCAGAAGTTAGCGTCGGCCTCGACACCGACGCAAATTGCGTCGAGTTAGCGTCGGCTAAACCGACTCTAAGTCGACGTTTCAGTTTCATTTTTATTTTTTATTTTTTTTTAATATTTAGAGTCGGCTTAGCCGTCGCAAAATATCTGACGAAAAATTTTAAATTGTTGTAGCGTCGGCTTGACCGGCGCTAATTCTACGGGTCCAATAAAATTTTAAAAAAAATTTAAATTTAAGTCTAGCGTCGGCTTGGCCGGTGCAAAATATTGAATTTACCGTTAATGGTAGCGTCAGTCTGGCCGACGCTAAACAACTTTCTTTCAAATTCACTTCATGTTCTATCTCACTCTCTGCCTTTGTGAACCTTCTTCCTTCAATATGTGCAACATCGTATTCTTCCAATTGCGTCCAAAACCCTAGCTGCATCTGTCACCTCCAGAAGCTTCGCCACTACTCGTATTCATAGCGAAGTGTTGTAGATTCAATTTTTAGTTGCATATGTGCTCTATTGCTGTTTCCATTTCCGATCTATGATTCAGATTTGTGTTTTTTCCACATCAGGTCGAGAAATGAGAGACGGTGACATTGAAAGCGGTGGTGGAGAAGATGGTTTTCGCTCATCGATTGGTCGCACTTTTCTGATTTCTCAATCTAAGGTTTTTCTCTCAAGCTTTTTCAATCTTCTGCACTTTGGAGCTCTCTCTGGTAGATTTTCTCTCTTGTAAGATTTTCTTTTGTTTTCTTTGGATTTGACTAGTCTAGGGTTTTTGGATCCTACAGTGTTTCAAACCGCAGAGCATTGTGACCTGGTTACGTTGGATCTAAAACCTCGAGTGAAGATCCTGTACATATACATATTTCACATTTTCTACTTTTGCTCTTCTCCTTCTCTGAAAATTTTTTGTGCATTTTTATTAGCAGGTTAATTTGTGTGTCTCTTTATGTATTTATTTTTTGAAATTTGTCATTTGGCTTTATTTCTTTTCCATCTACAATATATGCGAAGTGGTTCTCCGTTTCTCACTGTCATTTATTTTTCATTTGCTTATTTGTTTATTTTAATCTTTTAATATTCCTTATCCTTATGACAATGTTGATCAGGGAATGGTAATAGCTCCGACGGTGCTTGCTCTAGAGGGGAGAAGAAAAGTTGGAGCTTCAATGGGATTACTCGTTGCTCTGTTCTTCTCTTGTTGAAGGTACTATATTTTCTACTCTTGTTCAGTGAGAAACGAGTTTCCTTTCTATAGCTATTAAATCATTCACCTTATTTATTTCCAAGGGTCAAATACATATGTTGACAGTAAGCTACAAATAGAAGCTTTTGTTAAAAACTTGCTTTTATTTTTTGACCATGTTGTGTTTGTATGCTTATTTGGAATGGCTATGTGACCATGTAAGTAGTTCATATATTGTGTAAGCATATGTGCAACACCCTTTCTCCAAAAAGGATATTACACCATAGTTACCAAATTTTTTTAAATACTTAGGAAATATAATTAGTGGAAGTTGGAAATCCTTCTTCCAAAATGCAGGTAAAATTTTTCACTTTGTTGAAGAAAACAAGAAGGATGGAGAATATGTTTCCTGAACTCTTTTCAAAAGGTTTTGAATGCGGAAACACAAGATGATACACTTGTGAAAAGAATTTCATCTCATATAAAAATATTAAGAGTTTACAAAGAGAACTCAAGATATTCAAAATACTTTGAACAGTGAATATCTGAGCCGGTCAAATCTCTAGACCTCTACCCAAAGCAATACAGTAAACACCGGTTCTCCTTGGAATTTGTGTAGCAACCTCCATTAGATCTTCTCAAGGCTTAGCCCACTCCTTGGGAAAACATCTACTCAACCACATATGGATAAAACATGGAAAGTAGGCATGAGTGAAAATCTTCATCATTTAAGACACTCAATAGATATAAAGCACATAGCAATTAAAAATTCAGACGATAAATACCACGTAATAATACTGTTATACTCATCCTCAAAATAAATATAAATGCCAAGTCTTTGCCCGTACTGTAATAGCAAAACAACACAAAACATCAATAGTACATTAATTCACATATGTTGGAACCAAATTGTTCAAAAGCATTTCTAATACATGAATTCCCTAAGTGGTTTTGATGATAACAATAATTATTAAAGGTTTTACAAAGTCTACTGACAAGCTCTTGTGGGTACAACAGAGATAAGTCCATCGTCCAATGTGACATTGGCACATATAAGTACAGTCCAAGAGTGGAGCGTCCAATGGACTCTGATACTTGACCTCGGGCAAGTATTGTCCAATGGACTCTGAGAGCAATGCGTTCAATGATGCTTTGCGTCCAAAGAAGCAGAACCTATAAGCGTCCAATAATTGTCATGGAGACGTACTATCTGAGAAGCAAAATCATAAGTCCATATGGTAAGCAATGAATATGCGTCCATATGAACCAAAGTTGCTTCACGTACAAATGGTAAGCAAAGGTATGCGTCCATTTTGTACATAACCTGTAAAGTCCAATATATTCTACATGTTGTGTCCAAAACGCAGAATCCACAATTTGCTATTTATTGCTCCTTCATTTAATATGAGACATATTTATTGATCAAATGATTTGAAATAAATAGCTATATTCAATGCTTTTGTCAACGTTTTGAACATGCATTAAATGAAAAGCATAAAGCTCTGTGGAAAGTGTACTTAGAGAGAGAATGTACTCTGGTTATTTCTATATCTCTCTGAACACTCCTTTCTGCTTTACACAGTGTATTCTCTTTGTCTCAATAGAATATTACTATTAACCTTTGTGCAATTGAGACTGTGAGTACAGATTGCCTCTGACTTAGGAGAAAGAAACGCAGACAAATACATTGAAGTAGAACTCCTTAGAGCAACGGGAAAATAACATTTAATGCTATTAGAGAACGGTCATTTTTATGAAGGCTGAAGTTGAGCTATTCGAAGAACAAGTCTGAAACTTCATCAAAGCCTATAAATACCGTGAACAAGAAGAAGAATACAAGAGTGCTGAACTATTAAAAGAAAGAGTTGAAACGCTGTGCAAATATTGTCATACTCTGTACGTCTAAGAAAGTCTTGTATATTTTCTTTCTTCTTGTATAAGAGAGTTTGTTCAACTCTCGAAGTGCTTATGTTTTTCATATCCTTACTTGTGTGAGTTAGACAACACTTTAAGTCAAAAACACTCTTCTGAGTTGTTTGAGCCTGGAGAGGCTTGTCTGTAAAAGAATACTTGGGAGATAGCCTGAAGAGGCTGTGTGCAAAGAATACTTGGGGTTAAGTCTGGAGAGGCTTGTCTCTGAAAGAATATTTGTTTTGAGCCCGGAGAGGCTAGGTGTGCAAAGAATACTTGTTGTAAGGCCTGAAGAGATTGTTGAAGAATACTTGTATTCTATCTTGATTGATAGTGAAATCTCTCTAGTTTGAGGGGACTGGACATAGCTCTTAGGAAAGAGTGAACCAGGATAAAAACTTGTTCAATCTCTCTTTCCCTTAACTCGTTTAATTTTTGTTTATATACTAACCAATGGGATTGAATTGAAACTATTTTTAAACAAGTCATTCACACCTTTTAATCGCACCAAAACTTGCTTTAAACTGAGTGGACGTTTCTGCGTCCAACTTGTTTGTGCGTCCAATATCTCAAATACGCTGTGCATCCAACATTTTCATAATCAGCGTCCAACTTTGTGAAAAAGTTTTCAAAAGCTTTGAAACACAATTCAACCCTCCCTTCTTGTGTTTCATCCTGTTACCTACAACATAGATTCTCTAAACTTTTGGGACACACCCACGAGCACTCTGCCCGCTATATTTGGGAATTTTACTTAATGACCTTCGGGACACACCCACGAGTATATCAACCCGCTTCTCCTGGAGACTTTCACTTAAATTCGGGACACACCCACGAGTAAGTCACTCTCTACTCATGGAGATTTTACCATAGGAATTTCGGCACACAGCCACGAGCATTCAGCCCGCTACTCTGAGAGATTTTTCTTAGTAACGACAGACACCAATTTATGACTTAACTCTTAAATAAACACAAAATCACACTGCTCAGATAGGAACATCGAATCACATAACTCAAATAACACCAAAATCAGATAAGAATAAAATCAATCTTCTCAAAGAAATACGGAATCCCTTAACTCAGATAAAACATAAAATCTCAGGTAAAACATCATACTGAAAAAATACTCTTGTCACATAACTCTTTTCGGCTTTATTAATTTATTTTAAGAGTGACACATTGTGGCTGAGCCGAACTGGGGTGATTACCCGAAAGTGAATCGGTATAAAAGAAAGTGATCAAAGCAATAACAGAATATCAAAACGGGGCATAGCCACCAGGATTGATTAAGAGAGAAGAGATTAACGATAATTAACTCAGGTTCATTTTTAATCAGTAAGTGACTATTTCTCATTTTTGGGAAAAACTGCTATGGAATAGTCACTCAGCGGCAGAACCGAACGCAGTAACTAACCATAACTGTAATAATATGAATAAAAATCATAAGTTAAACTTATTCTCTTTGGGAAAGCCCTTTGGAAGCTGATCAAGTAATCTTCGCCACGTATATACAAACTTTCTAAGATAGAAAAAATAGCGCATCGGTATGGTTCCCAGGAAAGATCAGGTGAGCTTGTAGGCCCCTTCAATGACCTTTTTCTTTCCTAGACAGATCCATACAGATGAACTACCTTCACCCATCATCAGTCTGTATATAAACAGTAAAAATCACAAGTTGTTATATATAACAGGGTCCCAAATCAGGAATTTCTTCCAAATAACTTAACAGTAGAGTTCACCGAGAACCCATTACTATTAATTTATTTTACCCAATCAACCTGTATATATATTCGAAAAAGAACATGGAAATGGAAGAAAAACACCGGTTTAGCAATTTTAGCGTATTTAGTCACTTGCTCACGTCCTAATGGCGTAATAGAGATATGGCCTCTAAGCCCGACCGTATGACTACACCGAAGATGCATTATTTCGCCTGACCAAAGCACCCCATCCCCTATCCGTTAAAAGAACTACAGAGGTTCAATTTTACAAATTCTTAGATTTGTTGATCACGGAAGCATAGCCCACTGAGTGATCAAACCTTTATAGATAAAATTTCGCCAGCGTAACAGTACAATTATTAAACTTTATAATTAAATTGGGCATTATAACTTTACTATTTGAAAAATCACATTTTTAGAAAAATACAAGACATAATAACCATTAAAAACAATTAAACAAATATATAATAATTTATTAAAACTATAAACACCCAAAACACAAAATCCTCATCAAAACAAGATCAAACCAACTTAAGAAGAATTTCCCCATACCTGAGCCTCAAGAACAATGAAGAACACTAAGAACACCAAGAACAAAAACACAAAATCTTTGATTAACACAAAGAAAACTTAAAAAAACAAAGGAAAGGAAAGGAAATTTTGAGAGTGATTTCTCTTCAAGTTGAGGGATGAAGAAAATGAAGAGCAACCCCCTCTATTTATAGGGAAAATTTCGTGCAAGGGCTGGGTTAAAAGAGCAACCATGGTTTGGTTTAACTTAACCATGATTTAATTTAAAAAACCAAAATTAATTATTTAAAATCCCATTGGCCAACACCCATGACTCATAATCAACTTGATCAACTTAGACTCCCCACTTGCATGCATGAGGCGGCCAGAATAGGGCTGGGAAGAGGGATATGTGATTTTCCTAAAATACCCCTAGGGGTTGGATGAAAAAGAGTGAAAATCAAGGGTAAAAATGTCTTTTCATAATTCAAAAATTGAAATAATTAGTTAAAATTGATGAGAACCAATGAGAATGCTAGAAAATACCATAAGAAGTCTGAATAATTTTGTGGCACTCATTTTTGAAATTTATAGATAGTGCAAACTCTTCGGTTTTCACCGTTTCGCAGGTATAACCCCAAAAAAGCAGAAAAATAGGGTTTTCAAAACTTACACAGAAATAATTTTAAAAATTATGAAATAAATAATTAAAAATAAAATATAAAATGGTTATGGACATTTTACACGAAAATTATACCTGTGAAGCAAGGTTTTTGCGTTTAAACGCCCCCGGGTATCATAGTTTTCGGTAGTATTTTTTTTGAAATTTTTCCAAAAATTTTAGAAAAATTCCAGAAAATCTAAAATATTAAAAGAACCAACTTTTGTGATGGAAGTTTATTTATTGAGTTGGTTTAACACACTCAAGCGATTTTAAATCTCTTTCCGTCAGTTAGACATAAACCGTTTTCTGTAAAAAAGACCCGATTTGACTGGAAAACTACCGTTTCAGAAATATTCTGGAATACATGTATTTTATCCCTAATTTTAAGCCAAGAATAATTCACAAAATATTTTTTCCATAAAAATTCATATAAAATAGAATAGAGACGGATAGACAAGGAAACAGATCGTGTAGGTAGACATGGCGGAAGATGAAATTGACCGTTTTCAGAAGAAATTTTAAATATGGAGATTTAAATCCTATTTGTAAACTAAAAATAAATCTTAAAATATTTATTTTGCAAAAATTCATATAAGACAGAAATCAAAACAGTTACTCAGAAAAACGGATGTTACAATATACACTAATCATTACTTTGTGCATGCTGATGTAGTCTCCACTTCACGGGAATAATGCCTGGGTGGTTGTAATTGAGTTATCTGTGTGGTGGTATGGCTTATTGATGTTGTAGTCTTTTAGGTGTGTGTCTATATACATGTATTGGAATTGGATGATAATATTATAATTATGTTTCTGTGAATCTTTATAGAAGCATTTTAGAAAACATTTAACTTCTTGTGTGATTTCAATTATATTAGTTATTAATTAATTAATTAATGGTTCTTCAATATTCTGTTTTGTGTTGGATCAGTTTGCTGCTATAGATTGAACCCCCAACCCATGGCTTAATCATGCTGCGCAATTCTGCTAAGCATCATACTTTGTTTCTGTGCAATTGAGGCCAAACCGGTGCAGGAAGCAAAGTTGTTTGTAAATGCTTCTAATGCATCAGGGAGGCCAATCCCAAAGATCTATATGGGAGTTTTCTTTGAGGTTAGCTATATATCAACCTGCATCAAGAGATTGACTCATTTTTTCATTTTATATCTCATGTGACCCTTACTTTGCTACCTCAAGACTTTTTCATGTTTGATGGATTTATAAACTTATCTTCCTAGTAGTTTGTTTATTTATTTATTTATTTATTTCTTCTTTGCAGGAGATAAATCATGCTGGTGCTGGGGGATTGTGGGCAGAGCTTGTGAGCAACAGAGGCAATTGGTGGGTGGTGTGAGGAAAATGTGCTTATTGAAGGTGGCTATCTGACTGTTTATCATGGGGGTGCTCACTCATGGTACTGTTTTGGTGCTCTGTTTGGTTCTAAAAAGCTTAATAAAGATTTTACTTTTTTGCACTGTTAATGCTTGCAGATCAAGAAGATGGAGATGAAGTGATTACTGAGAGTTGAATGACTTGTATTTGGTAGTTGGCATTCATAACTATCTTATGCTCTTCAAATTCTTTTAGCTTATAACTTTTTCCTTCTATCTTGTGTTTTTAAGAACCTGCATAACTTCTTTTCATCCTTTGTGTGCTAGGGAAGCTAGATAGAATGGAGGTTTGGGCAAAGTACGGTAATGATAATGTGAGTTATTTGTATCTTTCACAACTAATACTGTCATGTTTAAAGAAAGAAATCTTTGAAACTAATGTGAAGCCAAACATTAATTGTTATTTGTACCTATAAAGAGAATGGATAAGATAACAATACTTCAATAATTTGCTGAAAGCATCGAGATATATTACAATTTCTAATAGTAGAGCTAACCATGCCCTGGCCATGTTTTAAGGGGATAAAACTTGATTCCTTTCATTGTATTCGTTTTGGATATAATATGTTTGCGTAACTTTGTTAATTATAGTATTTTCCAATACTTGTTCATATATTCTAAAATAAAGCTAAAGTAACTAACGATTTTAATTTATTAAAGCTTTGGCATCACATCTATGGCAGTGTTGTCTGTTTATTATAGATTTCTCATGGAAAATGGAGGTAACTGGTTCCTTAAAGTTCTCTTCTGAATTCATTTTGAGTTCTGTTTTTTGACAATAAAACTATAACATATACTTGGTTATTCTAGGATGGAACTCAAGTGTAGTTCATGTCTAAGAAGTTACCTCTTGAGTTGTTTCCTTCTGTGAATTAGAACAACAATAGTCACATTTTTTCCCTGGATCATCAATTTTTTGGGGGGAATATGGACACAAACTCCTCATATACTTTCTGTTTCACAATGAATCTTAAATTCCCACGCTGTCTTATTATTTGCAATTTTTGGACCTGTTTGGAAAGCAACAAGGCTAAGAAAAGACAAGCAACATCTAATCCTAATCTTCCAACCACTACTGGCAAGGTGAACTAACAATGGGAGAGATACTTGCTAGTCTCAGTTTGCTGGATGGAACAGAAGTTAATTCATTGCTTAACATGCCATTCTCTTTATCCCCAAGCATGTCACCAAGATGAAGCAGTGACTTGATATTTTACTTGATAACTATGCATCTTTGTGTCATTACTTGATTTTTTTATTAACATTTTAATTTGTATCACAAATGTAACTTGATATTAACGTAGTTCTCTTAATTTTTTATGAATTTAAAAGATTTGCATGAATTTACCTACAATAGATTGGATTTACTTGAATTTATCTTTGCTTAATTTTCTATATATATATTTTTGTAAAAAGATTTACAAGGAAAAATGGTAGAAAGCAGGTGAATTGTGCTATTTTAAAATAAGCAGGAAATTTCCTGCAGATTTTCCTAGGGAAAAATCTGCAAGTAATAGGAGAAATTCTAGTAGTGATAGTTATTTGTATAAAAAAAATAGTATTGGTTGGTATTTCATCCTAATTTGTCTTATTTGGATAACCTTTTAGAACTTTTGTATGTTTTTCTTTGAAATGATGGGATTACGTTTTATGGAATTATTGTGCTATTTTTATTTCTATTGAAATGTCTTTCATTCTCATATTTTTTATAGCCGACGCTAACACAAATCAGAATAGTAAATAGCGACGATTTCACTTAACAAAGCGTTGGTTTAGCCGACGCGAAGTAGCGTCGGTCGTTGTCGACGCTAATGCTCATCGAACATATTTTGCGTCGAACCTGGGTTAGTAGTCGGCCACGACCGACGCAAAGTTAGTGTAGGCCATTTGACGTTGTCTTCGTGCGTCGGCTTAGCGTCGGCTTTTCTGACGCAACTAGCGTCGGCCATATGACGGTCGACGCTAAAGTGGCCGTTAGCGTCGGTTTTTTGCCTTTAGCATGGGCTTTTGACCGACGCTAACGGCCGTAATTCTAGTAGTGTGCCGTTTTCAAACCTATATCTAATAGCAAGTACTGAACTTTGTAAAAATATTAGCAAGCTGAAGATTTGTATCAACATACAACAATTCAACGTCCTCTTTTTGAACATGATCATGAATGAAATGATGTTTAAAGTCAACGTAGGATTTTTTGATTAATTGATGACACTTGTATTGTCAAAAAATATAGGAACTTTGGTGCACCTCAATGAATAATCCTCTAATTGATTTTTGACCCAAATAATTTGTGAACAACAACTTGCTTTTTGCAAGACCATGTAATTAGAGCCTCTCCCAGAAAGTGGCAACTACCACTTGTTCTATTTCTTTCAATTTTATCTCCAGCATTATAGCACCACAGAAGCTTATAAGATCAAAATTCATTCCCTTCTTATACCAAAGACCAAGATCAGTAGTTCAAACCAAGTATCTGAAAATTCTTTTACTGCAATCACATGTGATTCTCTTGGAGAAGATTGAAATCATGCACTCAAACTAACAGAGAGTAGTATATCAAGCCTACTTGTAGATAAGTACAATAATGATCCTACCATACCCCTATACTCCTTTTTCAGATACAGTTTTACCTTTTTCATCTTTGTCAATTACCATTGAAGGATGTGTTGGAGTAGCCATAGGCTTGGCTTCTCCCATCTGATATTTCTTGAGGTCACTGATGTACTTCTCTTAATGAATGAAGATTCCATCTTCCAATTGTTTTATTTGAAGGCCAAGGAAGAATATTAATTCACCCATCATGCTCATCACAAATTCACCTTTCATGAGAGTTGAAACTCCTTGCACACAGATTCATTAATTGCTCCAAAAGTAATGTCGTCAACATATATTTGAACAATTAATAAATTCTTTTGGTGAATCTTTCTAAAAGGGGAAGTGTCAACATTTCCTCTTGAGAAGCCATTGTTGATCAAAAAGGTATTTAACCTTTCATACCAAGCTCGAGGAGCTTGTTTTAGCCTGTAAAGGGCTTTTGCTAATTTAAAAACATGATTAGGCCTCTTTTGATCAACAAAGTCAAGAGGTTGATGAATATACACCTCCTCATTAATAAAGTCATTTAAGAAGGCACTTTTGGCATCCATTTGATATAGTTTGATGTCTTTAAAGGCAGCAAAAGCAAAAAGGAATCTAATAGCTTCTAGCCTTGCAAAGGGGGAAAAGGTTTCATCGTAATCTATACCTTCTTCTTGATTATAGCCTTGAGCTACCATTCTAGCCTTGTTTCTTACTACCTTACCTTCTTCATCTAGCTTATTTATGAAAACCCATCTTGTGCCAATGATTGATTGATCTTGAGGAGGTCGCACAAGGGTCCAGACTTTACTCTTCTCGAACTGAGACAATTATTCCTTCATGGCATCTATCCATGATTGATCTTCAAGAGCGATCATTGATATTCTTAGGTTCCAAGTTTGAGAGTAATGCCATGCTATTAGTTTCTTATTTAGAGATGATCTAGTTCTGACTCCTATAGATACATCTCCTATGATCTGGTCATAAGGGTGAGCAAGTACTAATTTCCAGCACTTAGGCATCATCTCAACTTCAAGAGATTGTGATAAGTTAAATACCAAATAACATTTGTTTTAAATAGTTAAATACCAAATGTGGTAAGTTAACCGGTCTCTTGAGAAGCAAGTTAACAAGACAAAACTTTTGAAGATCAGTTACTTCATTTTCCTTACCATAGTTTGGTAAAACTATTTTGTTGAGGAGCTGATGAAGTACTATGGTCTTGCTATTCATCTGTGACGCAGTCTGAAGAGTCTCAACAGGAAAGGGGGAGTCTCTGGCGAACCAATCACAAGTTTCGGGCAACATGTCAACGGTATTCGTCGATCTTCCATCCCTCCACATAGATGAGCCCCTCATCTGCACAACCAGTTACTTGGGAAATAGATTCCCGCGAGACTGTGACGTGTACACCAGCCATCTTTCCAACAATCTTTTCTTTGGATATAGTTGCACTGGATCAAAATTCCTGGATCATTCTTGCATGAACATTAGATGAGTATTTGGAGAAAAACTCTATCCATCCAGCCCTTGTAATTTCTTCTATGACGTCCATCTCACAGTCATGGAGGCGTTCCAAATTGACTCTCCACTCCAGATATATGGGAATGTAAAAGATGAAAGTGGCTATAGGAGCAATAGAAAGGTGAGAAAGGTGAAAACTTGGAAAACAAGTATGAAAAAGAGAAGGCAACAGCAAGGCAACAAGGAAGATAAGTATAGAAAGTGTGAAACTATCTATTTTATGGTTCATTATGTAACACTATTTAGTGGTCGATGATGATTAATTTCATAACGAAGTGGCCCAACAATTCAAGAGACGAGACGTTTTGGCGTCCGACGCTTATCCATTAAGAGAGACTTTGAATGATATGAATGATATGCATTGGAAAATGTTATCTAGTTGGTATTCTTAGCAAAATGTGTATCATGAGAAACTGAGAAGACAATTTGTTGCGAATTATGTTTTACAATATCAATGAAGCATTTAATACTACCTCCGTCCCTAAATGTAGGAACCTTTTGACTAATTCACACCCTCTAAGAAAATTGGTTAAGTTAGTTAATAGCAATAAATTTATCAATAATTTACTATACTTTTCCAAAATTGCCTTTAAAATTTATTATCTCTCTTCCCTCATAGTAAAAGGGAACATTGCATTGAAAAAGATATGGTGGTTGGGTGGTTTGCTTTTATTTCCCAATCTTTATAGGAGAGAGAAATAGTATATCATAAATATATAGCTTTATGGTTTATTGATTATAAAAAATTCTACATAATAAATAAGGGTATTTTAGTCAAAAAATAATTAATGCGATTGATATTTTGGAAAGGTTTTTATAAAAAGTGACATTCATTTTTTTTTTGTAAAGGTTCCTACATTTAGGGATGAAGGTAGTGTTTTTTTCCTATTATACCCTTGAAGCATTAATATAGTTGGTGACTTTTACAGTGGACCAGTACGAAAACTGGTCCACCAAGGTGAAGTGGTCGCACAGTAGTCCTTCATGTGTTGGCCAACCGTTGATTTTATTTTGAAAAATTTAACGGTCAAGATTGTTTACCTGTAACTTACTTATCAGGTTGGCATCGAAGTTTATAATATTTGCAGAGGAGGAGTTACATTGTTATAAAATAAGGAAAAATTGTTGCCATGTTAGATTAATGATGACATGGTGGCCCAAAGCTACGTTTTTATTTCCTCTCTTTCCCTCACCTTTCTTCTTCCCTCCCCCAACTTGCTGCCATTGCCATCCCCCACCAACAACCAACTGGTCCACCGCACCTAACCCCGCACCAAACGAAGCCTGCGTCCCCAACTCAACAATTCAAACTGAGTTTGTAATTGATTGTCAATTACGATGAGAAAGAGAATAACAAAGGGCAAATCAGGAAAGATAAATATAATTTCTATGAATTCTGAGCTATTAATTGCATTTCTTAGTTCATGTGCCACAACATTAAACAACAAATAATATGGGATGGAGGGAGTACATGATCTGGTACATGACACGAATATTCTCTACCAATAGAAGACTAGAAGTTGTCAAAACAAAGATGAAGGAAAATATAATTAGTATGGGTTTGTTGCAAAAGGAATAAAATTTTTAATTTTTTTTGTCAACAATAAAAAAAATTAATTTTTTTTGTCAAGAAAAAATAATTTTAGTTCAAAATGACGGCCATTTCTTCAAAAAAAAAATTCTTGGGCCAAGTACTGAAGCTAAGCCCAAAGAGAGGTCCAAACGTTTATGGAAGGAGTCAGTGTGGATATGGCTTCAGAACAAAAAAAAAACTGGGGATATGGCTGATTATCAGTAGCTTTATTTTTCACTCTCCCCACGAAGATTTTCATATATAGCTGATGGATATTCCTTTTTTCTATTCGCCATTTATTTTAGTTATGCATCTTGTATAGTGGGTCATTGGATTTCGAAGAAACATTGAATCCCAACAAGACATTTCTCCTTAACTTGTCGGGCGAAAGTCATTTTATATCCAATCCTTTCAGTTTTCTTATTTATCATTTTTGGTGGTATATCATCCAAACGTTTAGTACTAAATTTAAATTTGATGATCAAATTTGATATAAGTATTAGAATATCCAATAAACATATTAAAAAACAATTTAAAGTATTAAGTATCTCACCCATCTGTATTGTTAAAAAAGAATCTGCATAATTCCATAAATTTTTTTATATTTAACTATAACCAGTAAAAATTAACCAATCATTTTTTTTTACCAAAAAAATTAACCAATCATTGTTACCTTTTTTTTTTTGGTCTGTGTCCCAATCATAGTTACCTTTATCCAATTAAATATACTTTTTCATGCTTGCCTCTTCAATATATTTTCTATTTAAGTTTTATCTCTAGTCGATGTGAGACTTTTCTTTTCTCCAATAAAAATATCTTTACTAAAATATATCTTCAACAAATGAGTATAAGTATATATGAATAATATGATAAGTTTATAAGTACAGTTATGTGCATATATATATTAATCAATTTTAAAAACCAACTCTGAAATTCGATATGATCCAATAAACATTTAGTTGTTTTATTAATTATGTTTTTTATTTGGTCAATTCTTTTATTTTAAATCAATTTTTATTTGATCAATTTACGTACGTATACTCCTGATTTGATTTGCGTATGCACAATCATTTTCATTATAGTTAAAATTTTAAAAATGAACATAAAGAAGAAAGAAAGAAATTTCATAAGATACAGATTTATTGAAAAGACAGGACAAACAAATTTATTGAGATTCATGTGTCGTAGTTCTACATAAATATTACTTCTCATAACTACATTTTTATTGACATAAAAAATAATTATTTATTCTTGTTGCAAGCCTGCAAGCATGAATCAACGTAGGCATCCAGTCCACGAGCACCTGACACATCAAGCAAAAATATGTACATAAGACGATTAATTAACTTCATTACATTCAGTAACATCAAAATTAAATAAAAAGAGGAAAAGAAAGCTAAATAGATGTACCAATGTTTTTGTTAGAGGGCAAGGCACAACTATTAATGCAGTCATAGGCGACATCAGAGACCAACGCACGACATTTCCGAATACAGTTTAGCAAAACAGACTCCATATTCTATTGGACTTTTACCGAAAGGGTTGCATTTTAACCCACACTTCATGCGACATATATTTTTTGGTGATAGGAAACTGTCATCGGCTTGTGCTATGACAAGCATAACCATTATCATCATCACAACACGTAATTTTCCCATCTCACTCTTTGCCATGTCTTTTTGTGTGTGTGTGTGTGTGCCTTTCTTGAATCTAACTGCTATATTTGTTTTTGACTTTTCATTTTCAATGAATAGCCCAATTTATAGGCATAGAATAATGCATGTAAAATTAATAGCTTTCATTTCTTAACAAAATTATGGGTCAAACTCTTAACATTTTCTGTTGTCCTTGATAAAGGTATCAAATTGATTATATCAAATAATTGTTAGGGTGATATTGAAAGCAAGTCATCAATTACACAAATGTTTCTATGTTATGTTTTTGTTCATACATAAACACAAAATAAAATAATAAAATAAAGAATTTAGAGGAAAAAGTAAAAAAGAATATAATAGAATAAAGGAGTTAAATATTTTTGACTTGATGATCAGTATAGAAAAGAAGTAAAATATAATTTAATAAGTCAAATGTGTAATATCTAATATGACTAACAATTAGAAAAATTAAATAGTCTAAATAATTAAAATGTAGTATTTAATAATTAACATGTTTAGGTATATTTTTATCGTATAGCTATAATCCATATGGTAATATTTTTAAGTATATAAATAATTGTAATTTCAATATAGGCAAGTTATCTAATATACACACGTGTGTTTCTATTTATATATTGTTTACATGCAAAAATCATAAAGAATTTATAATAAAATAAATACTTAATTGCACTTTTAGTCTCTCAAGTATTGTTATTGTGCGATTTGAGTCCCTCCATTTTCAATTGTGCAAATTGGGTCCCTCATCTTTTCATTATATTACAATCAAGTCCCTCTGTCTAATTTTGGTCAATTTACTAACGAAAAATGTTGACGTGGCAAAGACTAAGACACGTGGCATCTGAGTTAGCACTAAGTCGCTGACATGACACCTTCACTGCAAGAAAAAGGCCAATTACCGACGGAATTTTTTCCATCGGTAAAAAAGTTTTTCTGTCGGTAAATGGAATATTTTGATCGTTGCCAGCCTTTGTTTTTTATTTTTTTTAACATTGCCGATGGAATAATTCCGTCGAAAATGCAAGGATTTTGAATTTACCGACGGAATTTTTTCGTCGGAAACGTTACCGACGGAAATATTCCGTCGATAATGGCACAGTTTTTAAAAAATTTGAAATTTCGTCGAAAACGTTACCGATGAAAATTTTCTGTCGAAAATGTAAAATTATCGACGAAATTTTCCGTCAAAAAAGATTACCGATGGAATTTTCCGTCGGAAACGACAAATAAACTCAGTTTCCCTCTCCTTGCTCGATCACTATCTCGGTTCTCTCTCTCTCTCTCTCTCTCTCTGCCGAACCGTTGCCTCTCTCTCTCTCTCTCTCTCATCCGCGATTCTCTCTCTTGGCCGTGCCGACCACCGCCGAACCCAGCCACCGCCGAATTGCCTCTCTCTCTCTCTCTCTCTACACTGCGCTGCTTCTCTCTCTCTCTCTCTCTCCGTCGAACCGCCGCCTCTAGCCAGCCATCACCGAACCGCCACACACCAGCCACCGCCGAACCGCTGCGAGCTAGACGCCTGGAACCGAACCTCAGCGAGCCCACAACCGCTGAACAGCCGCACGCCACCGCCACCAACACAGTGCTCTCTCTTCATTGATCCAAAGCCAGGTGATGATGTTTAATTTCTTACTCTTTACTGTCCATTAATTCGGATTTCTCACTCACTAATGCAAAAACTTACATTTTTTTTTCCTGTTGATGTTGATTTTTGGTCTTAGAAGGCTCTTGAAGGTAAGGACAACAAGTGTTTGTGTTGTTAGAAGCCAAAAGCCTCACTAGCTCAGAGCATACGTCAGGAGGTAGAGATGAGTTTGCAACGTTTTAATATAGATTTACATATGTTAAGTTGAACATGTTGTCTGAATTGGTGTGTTGTTTGTTAGTAGAGAATAGAGCTCAATAGGCATGATTGTGTGCTGAAAATTTGTTGTTATATGTGTTTGTGTTGTTTGTTAGTGGAGAGCAAAACCCTAGTCTTTGCCTTCCTGCCTTAGTAGGATGCTGGGTTGTGTGCTGGTAGTTTCAATGACGCATGTGTTTGTCTGATTGAATTGTTTGTTAGTGGAGAGCAGAGCTCAATAGGATATCTTTTATAGCTTTAGATTTATCATATAAATTTTATTGATTTATTGTTGTTGATTTTTTTCTGAATTTTTTTTGGAGTCCGAAATATAGGGGTTGTGTTGTCGAATTTTTGTTTGGCACGTGACCTCGATATCTAACACGTAATGTGATTGATATGCAGAAAATGGTTTGTTATCCTTCAAACCGTAGTTGGATGTATAATAGGTTATATCCTGGGAGAAGGGGTCTTAAACGAGCTTTTATGAGTGGGGTTGAAGAGTTTGTTGCTTTTGCAAGGGGACAAGAAAATTTCAAGTTAGAGGGGGGATAAGATGTCCGTGTCTGAAATATTGCCAATGTAGAAAGATTAAGAGTGAGGATGAGATGGTTGGTGATTTATTTAGAGTTGGTTCAAGCCTAATTATTGTATATGGACTAATCATGGTGAAATACGCCTCATATTGACTTGAGAGTTGACGAAGATAACGTAGGAGGTTCAAGTACTTGCACAGACATGGGAAATGATGAGCAGTTTGAGTCGATGCAGGAGATGATTTGTAATGCTCTTGGGGTGAATGTGTCATACGAAGAGCAGTATGATGACACTGATGAACTTCCAAATGAGTCAGCACAGAGATTTTATAATCTTTTGTTAAAGGCAAATAAGCCATTGTTTGAAGGATCCGATGACTCTAAATTATCAATATGTGTGAGGCTTTTAGCTGCGAAGTCAAATTATAATGTTAGCGAGCAGTGTTGTGATTTTATCTCAAGAATGGTGTTGGACGAGACCACTATAAAAGAAGGTTTGCCAAAAAACTACTATGAAGCTAAGAGGTTAGTGGGAAAGCTGGGTATGGAGGCTAAGAGGATTGATTGTTGTATGAATGATTGCATGTTGTATTACGACAATGAATTCGGCAAAAATGACAGTGCGCCTCATATTTATGTTATGATACTAACGTTTTGTTATATTTGTTTACTTTTAATTATGTTATATGAATTTCTTTATTTTGATATAGTAATTTAATTTAATAATTAAAATAAAATATTAAATTAATTTAGAAAATAATTTGTATTAAATTATTTTATTAATAATTATAAATAGCGACGGTGAAAATTGTCGGTAAAATTTTTAATAAATGGTTTTCTTTTCTTTTTTTTTTTTTAAATTTTCGTGTGGTTACCAATGGATTATTCCACCGGCAACGTAAAATTTTCTGACGGTTTATTTTCGTCGTCGGTAATAATTACCGACGAGCGATTTATCGACGAACTTATGCCGTCGAAAATCGATCGTTACCGACGGTTTTTCTGCATTACCGACGAAATTTTTCCGTCGGTAAGGGCCGATTTTCTTGTAGTGCTTGGTACGGAGATGCTGACATGTGACATCTGAGTTGGCACTTAGTGCAACACCCTTTCTCATAAAAGGATATTACAACATAGGTAACCTTATTTATCGAAAATAATACAAATATTTATTTTCAAAAGAAAATTTTCTTTTAATTATTTCAAGCCTATTTTGAAAATGAGTATAAATTTTTTTTCTTTTATTTCCTGAAAATTATTTTCACTTGAAACTCTCACGCTATTTAGATTTCGAAACTTATTCACATCGTAACGTATTACTGAAAAACTAGATAAACCTCATCTGAATGAATAATGTACTTCGTATATAATACTGGTCCAAAGTTTTACAAGTACATCAAACCGAACAGCTAGTAATGTCATTCAAATAGTACAGTCATCCGATAAAGATAATAATAACCGTCTACCCCAAATGAGCCTAAGCCGGTCGAGTCTCCGATCACCCCCAAAAGACAATCTAGACAAAAGCTACTCCAGACGGTAGTCTTCTTCATTCCTCCGTCCTGGTCAATTCACTTGACTAGTTGTACATCTATATGAATCATGTTCCAAAGAGCACAAAACATATAGGTAAGAGTGAAATATCCTGATACACAGATTATACATCATAGTGACACAGATAAGTATATAGTAAATCAGACTTATCAAACATAACTATAGTATGCATTTTCTTTATCATTTCCCTTTCTCAGCACAAAAGTATGTAGTTATTTTACTAATAAAACAGTCTCACAAATACAAGAAAAATCAACACAGTCACAACACATAACTCAGCATCAAGCAATACATCATCAAACTCAGATATATTATAATGCATGACACTTCTATTTCCCTCTCAACACCGGTGTAATGCTCCATTGAGACTTTTCTCTTCCTCAACAACATTTGAGCGATAGGCCACAGTCAATCCTTAACATACTGTTTAAGGCTAAACCACCAGTAAAGTCCAAGACATTATTTAGGAAAGCCATGTTTAAGTCAAAATTGTTCAAGGCTAAACAAACAGTAAAGTCCAAGTAACAATTATTTAATGCACTCTGTGACACCATATCACAAATAGGTCAGTCAGTCAGATTTATCCAAGCCGGGTGCTCTACTCGCTCTCAGCTCATTGGGAGTCACCATACGGCCATTGAGACTTTCGAAATCTGGATAATCCCAGTAGGCGGTTGTAGCCCAACCGTACCTATTTTCAACCCTATCCGGGTTGTAATGCTCATCATTTGGCCATCCGCCAAATCTCTTGGCCATCCGCCAAGTCTCTTTCTCTATATGCATATGACATAACACATTGCATACAAAAACAATCACAATCACTTTCACATTGGTTTCTCTTGTAATTTATCTCATACACATCTCTATGTTACCTCTTGTAACAATCACACATAATCTTCTCTCTTGGTTATGTCATTCTCTTGCACAATTACATATAACCTTCACTCTTGGTCATAGCATTCTCATCTCTTTGTGCTTATTCTCAAACAATGTCTCTTTCTTTTTCATTCAATACTCTTAGTTAATCATTGTCTCTTTATAACAATAGCATTTTCCAAATCCAATGTTTAAGTTCTAAAATAAATTAACTAAAATACTTACCAATCCTTGGATTCAAAAATGACATTTTTCTCTTGAATATAATTGGTTTAAAAAGCTGAAAAAGATAATTTTCGCAAAATCCTGGACTGTTTATAAATCAGGAACCAGAACTGTTCACAGGCGCGAGGATTTTCACACCCGCGGTGAAGACAATTCTGTCCCCTGTTTTCCAGTTTTCCACAACCTCGAACATTTACACACCCAGGGCATGACAGAAATCCGATTTTTACAAGTTCAAGCCCAATTAATCTTTTCTTTACATAGTTAAGACCAAATGAATAAAAGTGAGCAAAATTTACCATCTTTAGTTCAATCAAAAGCACAACCATTCAACATCAAGCCATGGATTCAAACTCATCAAAACATCAAGCAAGATCATCTCACGTCAACATACTAATATTCCTCACCACGATCAAACCACATAAAAGACAACTCAATCTCAAGCACATCACATCCAAGCAAATTAAAATCCTTCAATCAATCATAAATATATATATCTCTTGAGTCATCCAAATCACAAGAACAAAATAACACTTACCCTCATGCTCTAATCACACTCTAATTAAGTTCACAAGCATCTTGAACACACCATAATAAACATACTTCTCATATATCAACTAAGCTCTACTAATCATGTATAAGAAAATCTCCCCTTACCTCCTTCCTTTAGCTTAGGTATGACAAGCCCTAGCTTCAAGCCCTTTTCTTTTTCTTCTTGATTTCTCCCTTCCAAACCATAATAACACATCCAAATACAAAATTAAGCTTACTCTTCCATGAAATAACCTTAGCACATGAAAGAAGAACTTAAGATAAACCAAACCCTACCCTAAGCTCTTAACCATGAAGAAGATAACAAAAACCTAATCTATGGAGTTCTCATAACATACCTTGATAGCTTGATTATCATTAATCAAGAGCAAACCTTGCAAAACTTGATTAACTTGGATGAAAATTTGGAAAGAAAACTATGAAAAATAGTTATGGTGTGTGAGTAAAATGAGAAAAATAGAACAAGAGCTTTCTTCCTCTCCTCTCCTTGCTCGACCTCCCTCTCCTCTCCTCTTGTCCCAGATTTTTATTTTATTTTATTTAAGTTATCATTACCTTAAAATGAGTCATAAGCCTAATTACCATTTGGATTAATCTAATTGGCCAAAAACTATGTGTCATGAAAAATTGGAATTCTCCACACCCTTCCACACTAGTCCAGGCGCTGCAGTTGGTCCAGGGATGAGTTAAAATATTTTTTTCACTTTAACCATGGTAAAAGGTAAGTCTCCAAGGTAATTAAGTGTGGTAACTTTTGTATTTCATAGTAAAAATTGTCCAAAAATAACCTATTGAAGTAAAAACTCTCATGAATCCTAAAATAAGTCCTAAGCCATGAAAATAAGGTGCCACAAAGGTCTTGGTTCAAAATAATCAAGTTTAGAAGCATTATGGTAATTTTTCGATTTTACCGTAACCCGTAAATTAGGGTTAAAATGAACTTTCTTTGAAAAATCCCAGAAAATTTCTAAAAATCATAAATATTATAAAAACACCATTGGTTACTCTTTTGGTTGATTTTGGATAATTTTTCAAGCTTCTGACATTCACCTGTTCCTCCCCGTTATCCTGTTCTCAGTCTACAGGGACCAAAATCGCAATTCATTGTCTGCTATTTTAAAATTTTCTAAAATAATTTATAAAATTCTAAAATAATATAAAACATCATTTGGAACCTCCAAAAATATTTCTTAACTTGTTCTGGTCTCCAAACCAACTCACAGTTCAACCTAATCAAACTACAAGGACCAAAATGGTAACATTTTTATCCGTTTCTCATAAAATTCCTGAATAAATTTTTAAAATCTTCAAATATTGTAAAATCACTATTTGTACCTTCAAATCTTGTTCTCAACCTAAATCTAGGGTTCTACTTCACAAAGTCACCATTCCATCTATTTACGGTAAACAGAACTCTGTCTGTATCTAAACGTCCGACTTAAACTACTGATTTCTAACGTCAGGAAAACTTTTGTCTATGAAAATACTCTTACTAAAATAAATCTAATATACACAAAGCACATGTCATACGCAAAAATATAATTAAAACAAAATTAGAAATTACGGATGTTACACTTAGTCGCTGACATGACAGACATGTCATTTATTCGCTAATATAGCAGGCAGGAAAATGCGGGAGAAAATTAAAAATTGCATGTCATAGGGATCAAACACATATCTTGGCTGATACAAGACTTAACCTATCCCACTGGGCAAACTAGAATCTATGGTATATTTGTGTAAACTATGATATATATTACAAAGTTGATTATTCTAAATAAATGAATTTATTAATATACTAATTTATATATATTAATTTTATTAATACACATATTTATTTTTGACAAAATTAATACATATTTATATATCTTATTAATATATAAGTATATTAATAGAACATTTATTAATAAATTAATAAAATAATATATGAAGTATATGGATAATAATGAACTAAAATTATAAGAAAATAATTCCCTTGTTAGTAGACTATATTTAAATTCAACAATAAGTTCTCGCCAAGGTTGGTGGTTCTCCTTCTTCTTTGCATGGGGGAGTGCTCCCCTATTCTATGTAGGTAACAAGGTGAAACACAAGAAGGGGGTTGAATTGTGTTTCTTAGCTTTTTTAAAACTTTTCGCAAATTGTTGGACGCTGTATGGAAAGGTTAGATGCACAACGTGTATTGGACGCACATGTAAGTTGGACGCAAAAACGTCCACTTGGTTTAAAATAAGTTTTGGTGCGTTTAAAATGTTTGAAGGTTTATTAACAATAATTTCAATTCAATCTCCACAGTTAGTGTAAAAACAGAATTTAAATAAGTTAAGGGATAGAGAAATTGCACAGATATTTATCCTAGTTCACCCTTTCTTAAGAGCTACATCCAGCCCCCTCAAACTAGAGAGATTTCACTATCAATCCAGATAGAAATACAAGTATTCTTCAACAGCCTCTTCAGGCATTTACGGAAGTATTGTTTGCACACCTAGTGTAACGTCCGTATTTTTAGATTTCCGTCTTTATTCTGTTTTAATATATAATGAGTGATTTATGTATATTAAATATTTTGTTAGAAATGTTAATTCCTTAGATAAAGCCCTAGTGAGCATAGAAGTCAGTAGTTTAAGTTGAATTTTGATAATAAGACAGAATACGGTTTATGGTAAATTAACGGAATAGCTGAGTTGTGAGACAAAGACCTTGAATTGAAGTCGGAAAATTGATTTGAGGATACCAATGGTCATTTTACAATATTTGAGGATTTTAGAAATTTATTTGGGATTTTTCTGAGTTACGGGTAAGAAAAAGTACCGTTTTAGTCCCTGTAGTTTGAATAGGCTGAACTGCGAGTGGGTTTAGTGCCCAAAACAAGTTAGAAAAATATTTCGACGAACCAAATAGTGTTTTTCTAATATTTGGGAATTATAGAATTTTTTCTAGAATTTCTTGAAAAGTTGACTATTTTGACCTAAATACGGGTTTACGGTTAAGAATAGCAGTATTAGGAAAATTAGTAAAACCCCAAAAATGAAGTTAGGAAGTTTTAAATCCTTTATTAGAAGAAGAATGATGATGTAGGGGTAGTGATGTAATAGGAAAAATAATAATGATTACTTTTCCAGTGAAAAGACCGTTTTGCCCCTAAGTCAGGTATTTAACTGCTAAGCCATAAAGCAAGCCAACTCAAAGCCATTTTAGACAATAAATTTCGTGGCTAGGCTGCTCTTATATGAGCCATGTGAGCCATGCACACAAACAAGACTTGAATGAATAGTTTTAACTAAGTGGGATTAAAGTTACCTCACCTTGGTCAGTTTTTAGCCTAGCCTAAACCATGGTTGGAGTTTGATCTTATCTTCCTCTTTCCTTCAAGCCAAAACCGCCCCTCCCCAAGTCCATGAAGGGGACTAGATTCATCCAAGAGGGGTGAGTCACAAAGGAGAGCCAATAGGATAATTAGTAATTTATCTTTTTACCAAAAATTAATTTATGTGTAATGATGATTTTTTTTAGCAAACTTATCCTAGTTACTTGAGAGGGAGAGAGAACCGTGTGAGTGTCTTGAGGGGGAGGAGAAGATAGTTTGCTTCACTTGTTCATTTCATATCATACTCCAAAACACATTTCTTCCATTTTCTCTCACTTTTCTCTAAAATTTTCCAAGAGCCATCAAGTGTTCTAGCTTTGTTCTAAGGCTTTTTGATCTTTGATCTTCAAGAACCAAGGTTAGTTTTCTCTTCTAATCCATAAATCCTTTCTTCCTCTTCATGATCATCAAAGTTCATATCTCTAAAATGGGTTTTTTCTATTTTTGTCTTGAAGGAACCCAAGCTTGTAAAGGTAAGGGATCTTTGATCCAAGCTTTGATTTTTCCTCTTCTCTTGACTCATAACTATCATGGGTTTGAAAGAAATAATATTTCTTCTCTTTTTCTTCTTCTCTTTAAGATTAAAAAGATCTTATTTGTAGTATTTGTTTGGCTATGTTTATATATTGGTTTCAAGGAGGTGATCAAGAACGCCTAGGGAGCCAAGAAGGTAGGATCTTTAATCAACAAGAAAAAGAAAGAGGTAAGGGGAAATCTCTCTTTTTGTGGATCATAAGACTCATGGAGTGCTTTATGCTTGTCTATGATGTTTTTTTTAAAGCTTGAAAATCTTACTAAGAACAAAAAGATGACTTGATTCTTATAAAAGTTTAACCTTTATAAAAAGATAGTTTGTCTATTTAAAGAAGTAAGTTTTATGGTAAACTATTAATTTTTATCCAAGCACTATCTTGATCAAGTGGTGATTGTTGGAAAAGTAAGAGCTTTTATGAGAAAGACAATCTTTTCTTACAAAGTAATAATTTTTATATTAAAGAGATGATCTTTTGAAAAGAGACATGATTCTTTAATCAAAGAGAGATGATTTTATTAATTGATCATTGGGTAAAAAGTATTGGATGATGACCTCTTTGTCTTTGTATCTTTGTCTTCATGATTAAAGTTCATATGGTTCTATGTGTGATTGTGAGATTATTCTATGCTTGATGGGGATGTTTTCATTTGCTTGATAATGATGCTTTACTATGTTTGATTGAGATGTACTTTGTGCTTGATGTTCCTTGGTTTGAGTGGGATTGTCTTCTAGCCATCTTCCATGCTCTATGTTTCTTTTCTTATTTTTATTCAATTTGGGAGGAATGTAATATTTAAAGTAGGTTATTGCTTTATTATTATGCTTGATGCTTGGTGATTGGTGATTGGTGATTAGAGAAGAGTATGAAAAGATTAAAGTATGGCAATTGGCTAATGACCCAAGCATTATGGAGTATGGAGAAAAGGACATGGACTTAGACAAAAAGGATTTTTCATAATAAATTGATTAGTACAAAGTTCAAAGCTTTGTTAGGATTCATTAAAGATAAGTGTTTTTCAAAAATAAAGTCTCCAATGGACTTTGGTAAAGATTTTAACCATAAACTAATAAGTTAAAAATGAATCAATTGAAGGGAAGTCACAATTCTTAACTCAAACCTATTGTTTTTAATTTAATTAATTTTAAGCTAAAGGTTATGGTGTTTTCAAAATCAAAATGAAGTTTCAAGATCTAATTAACTTTGGAAAAACAGACCTGTCACACCTCTGGTGTGGATTTCAGAAAAAGATGCGAAAATCGGATTTTTGTATAGAAATCAGAAAAGAGAGAAACAGAATCATTCACACCCGCGCTGTGATTTTTCCCACTCCTGTGAAAGCGTCAGGGGTTTTAAAATTCAAAACTTCTGAATTTTATGCTTAAAGGCTTCTAAATTAATGTATTTTTAATGAAAAAATATTTATTTTGAAATTAAATTAGCCTAAGTATTTTATATCAAATTTTGAAAGTAAAACAATGAATACGTATCGGTTTTTGAAAAATAATGAGATATTTGGTTAAAATGACTAAAGAGAAAAAATATTTAAAATAACTAGAGATAAAGTCATATATTGAATGTCCCAAGAGATAACAATGAAAAGAAATTCAAGAATTTACAAAAGAAAGCAAGGCAATAAAGAGATAATTACAACGTTATTGCATGTGCAAAATACTATGTGGCATTAAAGAGAATTTATATGAGACTAAGAGATGTGGTCATGTGATGATTTAATGACCAAGAGAGAAGGTCATGTGATGATGGTTACGAGAGGTAACCTAGAGAAATTAATGCAACATGATTGTTTTATATGGAAAAATATTGTATGCCATTTGCATTAAAAGAAATTTGGCAGAGGCCATGTGTTGAGATTTGACTGAGGCCATGTAATGAGCATTACAACCTAGGTTGGGGTTGAGAATAGGGATAGTTGGGCCACAGATGCCTATTGGGATTATCCAGGTTGCGAAACCCCTCTAATGGCCAGGTAGGCGATATCCCCTGAGCCACGGCATGTCGCACAACCCGGCTTGGATAAATCTGACTGACTTGACTATTCATGAGTCGGTACGATGGTTTAAATGTAGCAGGTCCGAATGTTTATCATGAAGTCTAGAGGGACTATCTGATAATTATGTTAAGTCTGCTACGACCGGTCGCTCAAGGTAGTAGGAGGAAGAGAGAAGTCTCCATGGAGCATTATACTGGGGTTTGAGAGGGAAATAGAAGTGACATGCATTGTGATATGACAATGAATTGTTTGGTGAGGATTATGAATGATTTATGCTATGAGATAATAACTGTGTATGTTATGCATGCTACTTACTTGGATTTCTTAATTTATGTTTGTTTTCTGTGATATCTTATTGATTTGCTTAAGGATTGTTTTTCACCCTTGCCTATATGTTTTGTGCTCTTCTGAACATGATTCATATAGATGGACCCGCCGCCGAATGGGTTGCTCCGCATTCAGCGGATTAGCTACTACCCCGAGGGGGAGCGGGGAGTGGGTGGGGGACATATGCTGGTAACATTATGTCCCTAGAGAGCGTAGCAGGAGGACCATAGAGATGGGTGGAGGAGAACCTAGTGTTAGATGTTCATATGCCTCTCAATGAGTTGAGAGAGCGTTGGAGGAGGCAAGACTCAGAGACTCAGAGAGCAGGACAACCCGAGCCATTGCCAGAAGAACCGGCAAGACCAGAGGCAACGCATGGAGGACCCAGTACTCCACCGCTTAGGACGTACTCTCGTAGGACCCGGATGACCGCTAGGAAGAGTACGGTGAGAAGACCTCGATCTGTACCGGAGGTGCCAGCAAGGGAAGCTCCTGTTGAAGAAGTGACTGCTATGGCAGTGGATCCTGTGATTGAAGCTGTTCCAATTTCATATGCTTTGCCTGGAGGTAGTCTCCAGCCTTTTACCCCTGTTACTCCTGAAGACTTGGTTGTTTGGAGAGCCAGGGTTAGGAGAGAGGCAGCGGAGTTAGGAGAGAAGGGGAAAGGGATTTTAGGAGATGGTCCTGAGGGACAAGGGGTCTGATAGACCGTTGGTGTAGGTGTCTTGGCAAGCCCAGTCAAATAAGGGTTTTTGCTAAAGACTTTAGGAATGATGCACTGATGCATTCAGGTTTCCGTTTCTTTTGATGATGACTCTACGGGCATAGGCTTTGGATTTTGTTTACTTTGGATGACTATAAAATATTTATGACACTACTTTACTTTACTTTGTTGCTTTTAGCTTTTGTAAAATAGGTGTGATATCCTAGTTTGCATGGGCAAACATGTAGTTTGATGTACAGTATGTAGTTGTATATATATATGAGGTATGTTTCTGTATACGTTGTGTTTTATTTATCTTATACGCTAAAGCTTTTGAATTAAAGATTCCAATTTAATAAATTATTTCTATGATAAAAAGAAAAAAAATTTATTCACATTTTTGGAAAGTAAATAATATTCTTTGAAATTAAAATAAATAACTTAACTATTTTCACAAAAATAACTTTCACGTTGCAATTTCCTTTTATGAGAAAGGGCATTGCACCTAGCCTCTCCAGGCTCAACCAAGTATTGTTTTACAGACAAACCTCTCCAGGCTCAAATCCAAGTATTCTTTTACACACAGTCTCTTCAGGCTAAACCCAAGTATTCTTTTACAGTCAAGTCCCTCCAGGCTCAAACAATTCAGAAGAGTGTTTTGGTTCTAAGTGCTGCTAACTCACACAAGCGAGAATACAAAATCTTAAGCACTTCGAGAGTTAAACAAACTCTCTTTTACAAGAAGAATGAACTATACAAAACTTTCTAAGTTTTACAGAGTGTATGAAATAATTTGCACAACGTTTTTGCTCTATCTTTCACGTAGTTCAGTCTTGATGTTTTCTTCTTCTTGTTCACGGTATTTATGGGCTTTGAGTGAAGCTTCAGATTGATCTTTGAACTTGCTCAGCTTCAGCCTTTGTAAAATAGCCATTTCCTAATAGCATTAAATGCTATCTTCCCGTTGCTTCAAAGGAGTGCTTCTTCAACGTATTTTGTGTAGTTCTCTCTCCTAGGTTAGAAGCAACCTGTACTCAAAGTCTCAATTACACAGTGGTTAAAAGTAATATCCAATTGAGACAAAGAGAATACACTGTATTAAGGAAAAGGTATGTTCAGAGAGAGATAGAAAGGTTCAGATTACATTCTCAGGAAAACGTTGAATGCTAGTTGAAAACATTGACATCTACACTCAGGAAAAGCATTGTATACAACTATTTATTTCAAATCATTTGCTCATTAAATATGTCTCATATTAAATGCAAGAGCAATAGATAACATGTTATAGTAGCTTGCTTATTGAACACAGCTGCAGAGCAGAATGGACGCTATGTTCACTTACCATATGGACGCTTAGCTTTCTTATCATATGGACACATAGCTTCCAAAGTCCATTGGACGATACTTATCCAAGATCAAGTATCAGAGTCCATTGGATGCTCAGCTCATTGACTGTACTTATAAGTACCAAAGTCACACTTGACGATGGACTTAATTTTGTTGTACCTACAAGAGCGTGTAAACAAACTTTGTAAAGTTCTTAATAATAATTGTTATTATCAAAACTACTTAGGGATTTAAGCATTGAAAAATGCCTTTGAACGATTTGGTTCCAACATTCTAAATTTATTTACATAAAAATATTAGAAAAAAAGCTAATTACATATATTAAAAAATTGTCTACATAATAGAAAGCTTTTATTTTAACTATTAAAAATAACTTTTATTAAATAAATTTTTTTATTATCAAAAGTTTGTAATTAAAATAAAAATTTTCTATTATGTAGTAGAATATTGTAGTATATATAATTAGATTTTCTCTAATTATAGTTCATTATTATTTATATACTTCAAATATTATTTTATTAATGTATTAATAAATGATATATTAATAAATTTATATATTAATAAGATATATATATATATATATGTATTAATAAAATGAATATATATAAATTAGTATATTAATAAATTTATTTATTTAGAATAATCAACTTTGTAATATATATTTTAGTTTATGCAAATATACCATGGATTTTAGTCGGTCTAGTGGCATAGGTTGAGTCTTGTATTAGCCAAGACAAGACGGGTTAGGATCCTCTCCATTTGTTTTTCTCTCCATTTCTTCCATTACTATGCTTTTAGGGAAATAAATAGAATAAATAACACTCTCCACTATTAATGTATCACATTTATGTCATTTATTTTTCCCAGGACCGTGTCTAGAAATTTTGGGACCTTAGGCAAAACTAAAAGCATTTAAGTGTAATTAAATTATTAATATTTTTTTATTTTTTTATTTTTTAGCTAGAAAACCATTTACCAAGTCTTG
Source organism: Glycyrrhiza uralensis (assembly GCA_030159175.1). Lineage (NCBI taxonomy): Eukaryota > Viridiplantae > Streptophyta > Magnoliopsida > Fabales > Fabaceae > Glycyrrhiza > Glycyrrhiza uralensis. The sequence goes on from BRZY01000003.1 coordinate 29,372,437, forward strand.
GAACGTCATCATTATGAAGTGATGAGCATTTGCTGATTACTTAAATTTTGCAGCTTGATACGTGCTATTGGAACGTGAAGGTTGCATTGTTGCTCTTCATTTTCTATCCAAAACGAAAAGCACAAATGGATCCATTATTTCCCTTACATTTATTATAATTTTTCCTTTTCATTTATTATAATTATAATTTTTTTTGGTCAATTATTTATTATAATTATAATTATAATATCAAGTTTAACAAAACTTATGGGCCTAAGGCACTTGCCTTTTTTGCCTAATGGTAAACACGACCCTGAATTTTTTTCTCCAAAACTATAGTAATGGAGGAAATGGAAAAAAAAACAATTGGAGAGTATCCCAACTCCAAGACATGTGTGTTCGAAAGTCATGCAATTTTTAATTTTCTCCCGCACTTTTCTGCCTACTATATTAGCGAATAAATGACATGTCTGCCGCGTCAGCGACTAATTGCCAACTCAGATGCCATATGTCAGCATCTCTATACCAAGGTGCCATGTCAGTGAAAAATGATATGTCATATGCCACATGTTTGCCACGTTAGCAACTGAGTGCCAACTCAGATGCTATGTGTCTCAGTCCATGCCACGTCAACATTTTTTGGTCAGAAATTAGACGGAAGGATTTGATTGTAATATTATGAGAAGATAAGGGATCCAATTTGCACAATTGAAAATGGAGGGACTTAAATTGGACAATAGCAATACACAAGGGACCAAAAGTGTAATTAAGCATAAAATAAAGGAGTTAAATGACTTTGACTTTGTTTAACAATATAGGCAAGAAGTCAAATGTAATCTAATGTACGTGATTAAATAGTCTAAAGAAGTCAAATGTATTGTTTTACTAATATTTTATAAGTAATTAATCTATATATAAACAATTATAAGTAATTAATGTATATAAGTTTGTTTATAATTTATATGACTTAAATATTTTTTATCCTTGGAAATATAGTGATTTTTGGTTTTAGTTTCGGTAAATATTTTTTGCTATTCATCTCTACAATATTCAAAGTGTTTGGTTTTGGTTACAAAAACAACTAATGTGGCAACAAGAAGTCCATATGACTTTTGCATACTAGATTAATGATGCCACTTGGCATATGAGTTGGATAATGAGGTGATGAAGATTAGAGTCTGAAAGACGATCTTTAAATAATTTTTGAAATAAGTTACATTGGTATTATTATTTTTTATCAAAAGGAAATATAAAAACAGACAAAACAGCAAACTAGGTCCTAAGCCTGACTGCCCTACTGGCATCAGCCAAGAGAGAAGAATATAGTTCACCTGGGCAAGATCCCAAGTTGCAAAAAGATAATCATCAGAGGCCCCTTTTTCAGCTAACCAATCTGCGCAGGTATTCCCTTCAATTCCCTGAGAGTATGCATGAATGATAGCTGCCAGTCATGTTGTGTAAATGACTGAATTTTCCTGATTAGAGGTGCATGGGGATGAAACCCATGGGTGCCATTAGTTATCCAAGACAACACGCAAGTTGAATCTGATTCAAAAATAACATATTTGAATCCTACATTCCACGCCACCTTTAGACCATGATAGATGTAACGCCCCAAACTTTCACTCTAAGAGACAGAGTGTTAATAAGGGAGGATTATTATTAATATTAGGATTTTGATCAGATTAACAAAGGTTTAGTGCTTACGTGGAAAGTCAAACGGAAAAGTCTGTAGGCGTTTTGACTGTCAGAATAAGAACATAATGATATAGAAACCCTAACTGGAGTCAGAAAGATGATTTGAGGATACCAGTAGTGATTTTATAATATTTGAGGATTTTAGAAATTTATTTTAGAATTTTCTGATAAACGGATAGAAATGTTACCGTTTTGGTCCCTATAGTTTGACCAGGTTGAACTATGAGTGGGTTTGGAGACCAGAACAAGTTGAGAAATATTTTTGGAGATGCCAAATGATGTTTAATATTATTTTAGAATTTTAGAAATGATTTTGGGGATTTTTAGAATAGCATACTAAGAATTACGATTTTGGTCCCTGTAGACTGAGAACAGGGTAAACGGGAGAACAGATATAGGCCAAAAGCTTGGAAAATGATCCAAAATCAACCAAAAGAGTAACCAATGATGTTTTTACAATATTTATGATTTTTAGGAATTTTTTGAGATTTTTCAGAGAAAATTGATTTTAACCCTAATTTACGGGTCACAGTAAAATCGAAAATTTACAGTAATGCTTCTAAACTTAATTTCTATGAACCAAGACTTTTGTGGAACCTTATTTTCATGGCTTTGGACTGATTTTAAGTTCCATGTGAGTTTTACCTCAATAGGTTATTTTTAGAACAATTTTTACTACAAAATACAAAAGTTACCACACTTAATTACCTTGGAAACTTACCATTTACCATGGTTGAGGTGAAAAATTTATTTAACCCAGCCCTTAGACAGCTGCAGCGCCAGCCATGTGGAAGAGAAGTGTCTAGATTCTTATCTTGTTATGAGTCACAAATATTAACCAATAAGGAAAAGCCAAAGACTTGATATTTTTTTATGACTCATTATTGTCATAATTGGCTTAGAAAAAATCTGCACAAGAGTGAAAAGGAGAGGGGAGAGGTCGAGTAAGGAAAGGAAGAGGAAGGCTCTTGTTCCATATTTTCATTTTTGCTCTCACACACCATAACCATTTCTTCCATTTTCTCTCTCCAAATTTGCACTCAAAATAATCAAATTTTTCAAGGATTTGATCTTGATTTTGGGATCTTCATGCTACCAAGTTATTTGGTAAGAACTCCATAGCTTAAGCTTTAATTTTCTTCTTCATGGTTTAAGAGCTTAGGGTAGTGATAGGTTATCTTAAGTTTGCTTTCATGGATGAGTAAGCTTATTTTTGTTTGGATGTGTTATTATGGATTAGAAGGAAATAATCAAGAAGGAGAAGGAGAAGAAGAAGGAGGGCTAGAGGTTAGGGTTTTTCTTTCACAAGCTAGAGGAAAAGGTAAGGGAAAACTCTCTCTAGCTACCATAATTATATAAATTTGTATTGGATGTGATTTCTTATGCTTGATGATGATTTTCATGTTCTTGGTGGAAGATTTATTATGTTTCTTAAGAGGGTATTTTTCATATGTTCTTGGGTAATGATTTTACTATGTGGTGGTGGATGTTTGAGGTATATATATATATTGGCTTGAGGTGCATGATTATTGGTGTGTTGGTGAATGATTTATTATGTATTGATGGAGTAATTTTCTATGTGTGAGTGAAGTGATTTTTCATGAGCTTGGTGGTGTATGATCCCTAGTAGAGTCATGGCTATGATATCCTATGTGGTGGTGGTTGAGAGATGGATAAGTTTAAACTATGTCTTTCAAGAAAATTCAATCTCTAGATGGTAACTTAGTTGTCTTCTTGAAAATCAATTTAATGAATCAAGGTTCATGAAGCTAAAATCTAGTTTTGGTATCTAAAAATGATAGGAATGGATTAAAGAATCAAATCCCAAAGAGAAATTGCATTTTCGGATTTTTGGATAAGTGGCCAGAACTGTTCACTCCCTGGGTGTGAGGGCTTTCACAGGTGTGAACGTTTCTGCCCTGAAAACACTGTATACGAGGGTACAGGGGTCAAAATGTAATTTTTGAAAGATTAGGGGCAAAAGTGTAATATTAGAAAGTTTTCAAAACAAAAAGTGGAAATGTAATTTTCAAAAATATAGGGACTGAATCTATAAAAGAAATGTTCTTGGGCCAAAAATGTAATTTTTAGAAGTTTGGGGCAAAAATGGAAATCTAAGCATTTTGGGGCCAGAAACATAATTATAGAAAAGTTTTCTGAAAAAGGGCTAAGCCTAAAGGAAAATTAGTTTTTCCTGGAAAAGTTCTTCCTAAGTGGGTTGTGGAAGTAAAAGAGGATATAATATAAGTCTAGGGTTTTAAGAGAAATTAACCTAGCATTTAAAAGAACGTTTTAGAATAAAGTATAAATGGAGCAATAGCTATGTGCTTAAGGAGGTTGTGAAATAAATGATGAGAAATGTTGTGGGGACTAAGTGTCAATAAGGGGAGATGAATAAATACAGTGGAATGTAAATGGTGTGTGATTTGAGAAAATGCTTTGTGATGTAAAAGTGCTATGTGATATAACTGTTGTGTGATGTGTGGAAGGCTATGTGCCATAAGCTGTGTGCCATTAAATGATGTGTGTTGTGTGAGAGGCTGTGTGCTGTTTCATTGGCTGTGTGCCATTTCATGTTGTGTGCTATGGGAAAGGCTGTGTGCCATTTAATGTTGTGTGTTATGTGAGGGTATATGACAGAATGTCATTGGACTGGATATCTATGGAATTGTGTTTTATTGGGCTGTGTGCCAAGTGCTGTGTGCAAAGGGCTGTGTGTCGGGCTGTGTGCAAAACAAAGTAATCTCCATGGAGTGCGGGCTAAATGCTCGTGACTGAGTGTCGAATAAATGAGGAGTTTGGGGAAAAGTAATCTCCATGGAGTGCGGGCTATGTGCTCGTGACTGTGTGTCGAATCTGTTATGAAGAAAGGGGCCCATAGAAGTGTTTTGTGTGTATAGATATACTGAATTCCTGTGATATGTTTCTGTGTGAAACAGTGATGATTCTGTGTGAAGTTGAATATGGTGATTTGTATGACTAGTGTCGGTGTGACCTATGTTGTATATGTGAAGATGAGATGTGGCTTCTGTGTGAAGAGGTATCTATGTGACTTAAACTGATTATGCTACATTATACATGCGTGAGTGATTTCTGCTATAAATGATCATAATATGACTTTGCATGAATTTCTGTGGTATGCTACTTGTATGATTATGGTGATAACTGCGAAAGAGATTTTGACCCTTGCCTATATGTTTTGTGCTCTTTGGAACATGATTCATATAGATGGACCACTAGCTGGGTAGACCTGTCAGGACTCGAGGATTGAGACGTACTCTGGAGATGAGTTAATCTAGTGGAAGGACGTACGGGTCCTAGTTCTGAGTTAGAGTTCTCTTGTTAGAGCTTTTTGCAGAAGTTCTTAGTGTTTGACCAGCATAGGAAGTCTGTACTTATTTGAGAAAAGGTTTCATGTATATGATACACTTTATTATTAATAAATAAATTTTTATTCCCTATGCTATTTACTATTCGATATCTGTTCACTTAAGTACTTCTTAAAAAAAAATTTACAATAAAGAAAAATCCATTTGTGAAAATTAATATACTTTTTGACAGTATTTTTCCAAAAGAAAGATCAGAAGAAAAATTTTAATTCCGCATTAAAGGGTTGGTTACTTAAGTGTAATGCCTTCGTGGAAGAGGGTGTTGCAATAGATAGCCATAAGTTCAGCATTCATGTTAGTTGTAACACCAAAGAATCCTGAGTAACCTGTTATCCATTGGCCAAGTGAATCTCGAATCAGACCTCCATAACCTGATCTCTTTGGATTTCCAAAGGAACTACCATCTGTGTTCAGCTTGACTGAGTTTAATGGAGGTGATAGCCGAACAACCTCACGACTAGGGGTGAGCACGGGTCCGGGTTACCCGTGAATCCGACCCAGCCCGAACCGGACTAATCTGGTTTTCTGGAAATTTTTGTGTTCTCCGGGTTCGATCCAATCCAAACCGAATGAAACCGCTCTGGTTTGGTTCGGTTCACGGGCTTCACTTTCTGAACCTGTGAATCCGACCCGGTGATGTGGCACTAACATAATAAAAAAATATTTTTCCCCCTAACCTTATCTCTCTTTATATGCTGCGCTGCCAACTTTTGCTTCCTCTAACCCTTTGTCTTGCACAGACCTTCACCTTCACCAAAATAGCAGCCCTTCCTTAATATCTTCATCTACATTGCACAACTCTGCTTCATTGCAAAGCTCTGTTGTGCAGATCCTACATGCATCGATAGCTCGGAGGAGCCCTTTGGTGTTGGATGAGCTTTGATCTGGTCAAGGGGCTTCGATCTGGTGTTGGCGGCGAGGCTTTCCTAGAAGATGGCGTCGTCGATGCTAAGGGTCCGGTTGCTGAGGTTTTCTTCGTGGTCGCGATTTTCTTCTTGTATTGCTGAGGATTTGATGTTGGCGTCAACATCGCGATTTTCTTCTTTCTGTCACGACTATGGGGTCAAAGATGAAGATGAGGTGGAGATGAGACTTGGAGAAGGCATCTTTTGTTTTAATTTGAGTTGGAGATGAAGATGAGATGGAGAGGAGACTTGGAGAAGGCAACTTGGAGAGGAGTCTGAGATGAAGATTTTCTTCTTCTCTCTGTAATAGTGCTTTATCTGTTTTCTCTGTTTTTTTTGTTTTAATTTGAGTTAAATCTCAGATTCTCAAATCTCTCCTAGTGGTGCCCTTTTCACTGTTGGTCTCTGTGTTTTTAGATTAGGGTTCGAGATCCCCTTCCCTGTCTTCTTTATTTTTTCTAGTTTTCTTGTTGACCCGATTAAACCCAATCTGATCCAACCCATTCTTAATCGGGTTGGTTCGATTTGGATTTGGTGAGAAAAAAGTTAAAAATCCGATTCAATCCAACCCGTTCCATTTTGATCGGTTTGGATAACGGATTTAGTCAAATCCGATCCAAACCGACCCGTACTCACCCCTACTCACGAGGCGTTCTGGCCCTCTCAACTGAAACAAATGCTTGAAGTACAGTTCATGTAATGCAAGAATATGATTCTGCACGTACCAAGTTGCCAACACTTTATCTGCAAATACTTCAGCATTCCCAGACTTCCAAATGATCCAGCAAGTGACTACAAAAAGAATGTAATTATGTCCCATCAAGTTAGAGTTAAGCCATTAATGAAGCAATTGAACATAAAAGCGTTGTTCTTGGTCCATCCTCAGAGCGCGCCAAACACTTCTTGCCTTGAAATAGTTGCGGAGTGTATGTGAAATTGATTCCTAAGCTACTCCACACTTGTTACAAGAAGAATCAAGGGAAATATGATCGTTATAACGAAACAAGTTGGTTGGTAGGCTCCCATGAAGGACAAGCCCTAAAAAATGTTAAATATTTTATGGTAATGGCATTTTTCAGATCCAAGGCCAATTTTCTTTTGGTGTTGTGATTCAAACGAAAAACTAGTTTAAGTCTTATATAACTTACGTCTTTATCATTACCGTCTTTATTCTGTTTTAAATGAATGTTATGTGATATTTGTGTTTATTGATTTATTTTCATCTTAGAAAAATGGTTTTTGTTTACATATTCATTTTCTATATTGAAACGGTTAGTTTTCATTTGACGTTGAGTTTTAAACAGAAAATGGTTTTCGTCGTAACTGACGGTAAAGGTTATAAATAGTATGAACATGTCAAAAACAACCCAAAAAATTATCTTCCTTCACAAAAGTTGTTTTTTTAATAATTGTGATCTTCTGAAATTGTTTTGGAATTTTTGGAAAACTTTCAAAATTTACCAAAAAATACACTTAAGGGATGTGAATAGAGCAAAAATCTTGTTTTACAGTGTTAATTTTCGTGACACAAGTCCAAAACACTTGTATTTTTATTTTTAATTATTTACTTGGAGATTTTAGAAATTATTTGTGTAGGATTTTTAAAACATTATTTTTGCTCTTATTTGTTGTATATCAGCCGAATAGAGCCGAATAGAGAATTAACGAGTATGAATTAGGAACTTAGAATTTTTTAGGGACTTTTATGCAATGTGAATAGTGATTAGTCTACTGTAGACAAAATTGTTGACCATGAATAGTATAGGGCAATGTACAATTACTATTTTACCCTTAGTTGTGCACTTATTTACTAAAACCTACCCTTTTTAACCTAGCTATCCAATGGCTCTCCACTAGGCTCATTTGGTCGACATCTTCATGCAATTTTGGAGCCTTGGATTTGCTTTCTCACTTGGATTCAATCCTAGGGAGATGCCTTGGAACCAATAGAAAAAAGGGTTAATTAACCTAATTATGTAATTAGGCATTTTAAGCCTCATGACTTACAACACACCAACAATTTTCTTCCTCCCTTGTCCCTTGGTTGGCCGCCCCCTCCCCCTATAAATACCCCCCTCCATGCTTCATCTTTTATGGCACCAAGTCTTGTGATATTCCAAGCATTCTTACTTCTCCCTCTTTAAAGCTTTTATATCTCTCTCTTTGTGTTTTAGTTTTTCCAAAGCTTTGTTATTCATAAGCTTTTCTTCTAAAGGTAAGGGGAAGCTCTTGCAAATTATTTGAGAAGTTATAAGTTTGATTTTTGATTGCTAATCACTTAGGTGATTTAACTGTTATAGCTTTAAAGTTATTTATTTAAGCTTTATACTTGTTTTATGGCTTTGATTTAATTGTTATGAGCTTTTATTATTTGTAGTGTTATAATGCTTAAATTGTTTATGTGTTTTTGTGATAGTAATGTTATAATGGAAAAATTGGTTTTGAGCTTTAATAATTGTACTGTTATAATGGCAAATTTTTAACTATCATAATATAATTGAACCGTAAATATAATCTATTTCTTTGTGAAAACCCTAAAATTTGTCTACCATTGATATACAGAAAGATGGTTAAGATGAATGGTTTATTAGTATGGTTATGGCTAGGAAAGACGGGTCTCTTAGCAGCTGCGGCTCACCTCTAGATCTTTCCTGGGAACCATACTGATACGCTGTTTATGAAATCTTAATCTAGGAATTCTGTATATACGTGACTAAGATAAAATTGGGAAAGATTTTATTGGGATGATATATACATGGCTAAGCGCTTAAAATAAATCTCTTCTCTCTTTAGATCGAGCGACATCGGCACTGTCGTAAACTCGGTCTTTTCTTTTAATTGATCTTGAACTGTTAACCATTATTTCGTTAATACATATATACTGCTGACTGGGTAAATGGTATACTATTGAAGGGTTCTCGGTGAACTCTACTGTTACATTATTTGTTAGAATAACCTGGTTTGGGGTCCGTTACATATGAAAACTCAGTTTAATTTTCAATGTCATACTCTTTGACAGTGAAAATTAGTGAGGTAAGCCTTCAACGGGCTTTTTTGAAAATAAACTAGTGTTTAAGTATTTCGGTAATAAATCAGCTTGATCTCATTCACTTAGTTCTATATCGAATCACTATGAAAGTTGGGCACTGATCATCGCAGTCGGCTCTGCCACCGTGTGATCATTCTATTTTCAAATTTATTTAAGCCGAGAAAAATCACTTATCGATTAAAAAGTGGACATGGGCTTAAATTACTATAATTCTCTTCTCTCTTGATCGATCCTGGTGGCCTTGCCCCGTTTCGATCTTCTTTAATGAGTTAATCACCTTTAGTTTTGGCATATACCGATTCACTCAGATTGTTATAGGTTGATCAACTCAGTTTGGCACTGCCGCGGTGTGGTCATTACTTAATAAAATTATCGACGCCGAGAAAAATCAGACATCACATATTGATCAATGAACAAAGTAACAAGAGTAAAAATTATTCACCTATTTGATAAATAAAGGGTTTTACATGAGTTAATAAAGTTACAAAAGGGTATTTTTTTTGTTGGAACCAAATTATTTAAAAGCATTTTTCGATGCGTATTTTCTTAAGTGGTTTTGATGATAACAATGATTATTAAGGTTTTTACACAGTCTGCTAACAAGCTCTTGTAAGTACAAACAAAGATAAGTCCATCGCCAGTGTGACCGTGGTAATCATAAGTACATTCAAAGAGCTGTGCACCCAATGGACTCTGATACTTGACCTTGGGTAAATATCATCCAAAGGACTCTGGATGTTATGCGTCCAAATGAGCAGAATGACATACGTCTAATAATCAGTAAAGTTGTAAGTCCAAGAGAAGCAGAGCTATGGGTCCATATGGTAAGAATTGTCATAAGTCCATATGACCAGAGAAGCCTTGCGTCCAAATGGTAAACAAAGGTATGCGTCCATTTGGTAAGTGAACAGAAAGTCCATTCTGTTTCACAAAGCTGCGTCCAACACGCAAAGTCTATAACATGCTATTTATTGCTCTTGCATTTAATATGAGACATATTTAATGAGCAAATGATTTAAAATAAATAGTTGTCTACAATGCTTTTTCTGTGCAAAATTGTCAACGTTTTGAACTTGCATTTAATAAAAAGCATAAAGCACTATGAAAAGTGTACTTAAGAGAGAGAATGTTGTCTGAATATTTCTGTGTCTCTCTGAACATATCTTTTCTCTTACACGGTATATTCTCTCTGTCTCAATAAAATATTACTATTAACCTTTGTATAATTGAGACTTTGAGTACAAGTTGCTTCTGATATAGGAGAAAGAATTGCAGAAAATACGCTGAAGAAACACTTCTACAGAGCAACGGAAAAATAACATTTAATGCTATTAGGAAACGGCTACATTTATGAGGCTGAAGCTAAGCTTACTCAAGATCAAGACTGAAGCTTCTCTCAAAGCCTATAAATACCGTGAACAAGAAGAAGAATACAAGAAGCTTGTACTACGAAAAGAAAAAGCAAAAACACTGTGCAAATATTGTCATACTTTGATAATCTTATAAAGTCTTGTATTATTTCTTTCTTCTTGTAAAAGAGAGTTTGCTTAACTCTCGAAGTGCTTTAGAGTCCATATTCTCACTTATGTGAGTTAACAACACTTTTAGTAAAAACACTCTTCTGAGTTGTTTGAGCCCGGAGAGGTTTGTTCAAAAAAGAATACTTGTTTGAGCCTAGAGAGGCTTGTTTAGAAAAAAAATACTTATTTGAGCCTAGAGAGGCTTGTCTGTAAAAGAATACTTGGGTTTGAGCCTGGAGAGGCTTGTTTGTTAAACAATACTTGGGTGGAGCCTGGAGAGGCTAGGTGTGCAAATAATACTTGTTGTAAGGCATGAAGAGGCTGTTGAAGAATACTTGTATTCTATCTGGATTGATAGTGAAATCTCTCTAATTTGAGGGGACTGGACGTAGCTCTTAGGAAAGGGGGAACCAGGATAAATACTTGTGCAATCCTTCTATCCCTTAACCCTTTTATTTTCAGTTTATATACTAACTAAGGGGATTGAATTGAAACCATTTTCAAACAAGTTTTATCAAACGTTTTAATCACACTAAAACTTGTTTTAAACTAAGTGGACGTTTCTGCGTCCAACTTCACTGTGCGTCCAACATTTTCTTAAGCAGCGTCCAACGGTTTGCGAAAAGTTTTAAAAGCTAAGAAACACAATTCAACCCCCTTCTTGTGTTTCATCTTGTTACCTACATTTTTGAGATAGAGTATTTCAAGAGGTGGAACAGTAAAATAAAGGAAGTTTTATAAAGAGAGTTTCAAGAGAATTTTTATGCAATTTGAATTATCATTGCATAAAGACGTATGAGCATACAACCTAGAGGATGGGGTTGAAAATAGCGTCTTGTTGTGCTACAATTGCCTACTAGGATTATCCAGGTTTCGAAAGTCTCAATGGCTGTGTAGGTGAATACCCTCTAGCCAAGACGAGTCGTATACCCGACTTGAATAAATCCGAATGACAGACCTATTTATGATATGGTATTCATTTTGAATGTGGTATTACCGAAGGATTCTCAGGGGTCTGGAGGGATTCCCTGGTTATTCTATTAAGTTTGCTACAACCAATCCCTCAAAGGTGTTAAGGTTGAAAAAGTTTCTTTCTAGCAGTGCACCGGTGTGTTTTTCAAGAGATATTGAAATGACATGCATAAATATACCGTGTATTGATGACATATTTCTGAGTATGCATTACTTTACTGTATTTAAATACAAGACATGATCTGTGTATGTGTAGTTCTGAGTATGAGACATGTACTGTATTGATTGCTTTGCTATGTGTTCTTGATATATGTGTTGAGTGTTCCATGATTCGTGGGTATGTGCTTATACTTATCTTTTTGCTGTGGATTTGAGTTTCACCCTTGCATATTTGCCTTGTTTGAGTTTGATGTATGTTAAGTAGATGGTTTACCCAAGGAGTGGGCTAGTTCCAATCCGAAGGCTAGCTCTCAAAAGGGGATCTGAGCACTGTATAGATTGATAAGGATTTTGAGAAGAAGATGTGTTCATTATCTTGTTTTGGGTAGAGGTTTAAAGACTTGACCGACTCAGATGTTCACCGTATAGTTTATTTTGAGAATTTTTAAATATACTAAACTTTCATTGTAACTCTGATAATTATATATATGAGATGATATTACCTTCACAATTATGTCGTTTTACATTTCCGCATTTAAAATTTTTGAAAAAAATTAGGGGGACATATCCCTCATCCTTCTCATTATTTAAAAGACAAAAAAAAAAAATTCCACCATTTTAGAGAAGGATCACTGAGTTTTCATCAAATATGTTTCTAAGTTATGCGAAAATTTTGGTTACTGTGGTGCGATATCCTTTTTAAAGAACGGGTGTTACTGTAGGCGTTCCCAAGATTACTTCATTTTTTAGATATTTGACTAGCATAAATGGTGTTTCTATTTGAAGATTTTGATTTTCAATTACTGCTTTGGATAACTTATATTTAATTTTGAGCTTAGAACCATTAGCAGTACTAAGTTTTTCAGATGTTTTATCAAAGTATTTGTTGGTACAAGACCTTTCAAATTACAGTTTAAATCTGTCCCTATATCAAATAAGGCTATTGTATTGAGGACAAATTTCCCAATTATAATTTTAACATTTATAAAGATTTTCTGGATTTTTAACTGATTAATTAATCCTAGAAAATCTTCATCAACTTTTACGTTTTCATTATCTGATTCTATAATAATTCCTTTTCCTTTTGAAGAAGTAGGTTTATCTTCTTCTGTGGATAAAGATTCATAACTTTGAATTTGTTCTAAAATTTGTTTGTGTATTTTTTGCTCTTTCCTAAGTTCTTTTACTTCTGATTTAAGATTGTTAATCTCATATTGAAGATCTTAAATCGTTACGGGTTTGATAGCTTTTTTCTCTAATTTTTTAGGAGTTTCTTTAAGATCAAACCTATTAGTAACAACCAATTTGTTATTTTCTTTTGCTTTAATTGAATATCTTAATTTTTCGAAATATTTTTTCTTTTCTCTGGATCATCTATAAAATCTATAGCTTCAAAGAGAAGATCCAGTTCTTTTGTTAGAACATTTATTGTATTTTCTGTTTCACTGTGTGAAGAGAAATCATCTTCATGGATTTGATTTAGATTATCCGAAAATTCTTTTTCAGATTCTTCTTCAGAAGATTCAATTAACAGGTTGTTGATTTGTTCTTCTACAGATTGATCTAAATTTAAAGACTATATTTTCTTTTTTAACCTACAGTATTTGCTAATGTGTCCAGGTTTTCTGACCCCTACTTGGTATCGTAAGCAACTCATTGAATAAGCTACCATCATAAGCAACTACCACTATTGGAGTGAAATTTAGTTAGTGTTTTATAACTTCTAACTCTCATTGGATATAACTAAAAAAGCTATTTTTATATATCACTTCTACCCCAAACTAAGCCTATGTTTGAATCTGCGGTGAAAAAGTGACAAACGCAAGGTAATGTCAAATCTTGTGTATTATTCCTAATACGAGATTCTAGAAAACTAAACACACACTAAGTATATGTTTGGATATTCATGAGGAAAATTGATTTTGCATATAGAATGGGGGTGGGTTTTAGGGTAGGAAAAGTTAAAATTTTCCTGCCAATAGGAAAGTCACTTAAAATCGGACAAGCAAACACCATTTTATTTATTGAAAATAAAATTAAAAGAAAAATAATTTTACAACCTAAAAATATACCCTCTCTCGAATAAAATTAAATTCACAACAATATTTCTAAGAAATAATCACTAAATTATTTTACATGAAAAATCACTTATTTTTTAATCCGTAAACTAGCGAAGAAAGAGACATATAATGAGCATTAATTATTTGATCGATTCTAAACTTTAAAGTAGATTATAACGTAAAAAATATTAAAAAAAAGAGCAAAAATGAATGAACCATAGTATGACACAGACCAATAAATCCTTTATCGACGACACATGTAAAGGTTTCCTATAAGAAGGGTTTATAAATATAAATAGAAGATTATTATAAATTTTAAGTTATACAAAACAAATTTAAATTAAATTATGAAAATTAAACAGTAGTTAGTTGTCAAAAGGGATATTAGATTTTATGAGAATGAAAATTTAAAAATTAAATTGATTGTTAATTAATTGCCGATAGTAAAATAGAGTGTGACACGTGTAAAAAAAAGACTTGCCATAAAACAATCGACATGTGTAAATGAAGGGTTCATAAATTTATAGATTATATATAAAAAAGACCTGGCATATATTATAAATTATATATTATAAATTATTTTATCAACAAATATAAATATATATTATACATAGAAAACAAATTTAAGTTAAATTTTGAATTTTTCATTGAATTAAATTTTGAAAATTGAATAGTATTTGGTTGCCATAAAAGATATTGAAATTCCTGAAATTCAAATTTAAAAACTTAATTGAATATTACTTAATTGACGATTGTAAAGGAGAGTGCAATACTTGTAAAAAAGATAGCAAGAAATAACCATAAGATGACACATAAACCAAAAATTACTCTAAGAAAGACACATGTAAAAGAATAATTTGTAAATTTATAGAGTATAGATATATTTTTTTCCCTTTGTGATTAGGTTTGGATTGTCAATCTTTGAGACTTTATGGCAACACAACAATGTCCACTATATTCATTAATAATTAAATATATAAAAGATTAATCAGTGTGCTACATCTCTTTTTGGGTTTGCTTTGTTATGATTTTGGAAAGGGGGTTGACACTTGAAAATTTGACATTATTGATAGGTATATATAGTGGTGACCACACAACTCAATTTCAATTAGACATCTGGCAGAGAGTAGAGTGTCAATGTATGATCAACCATTTCCCAACAATATAGTCATTCAGTATGTTTTCCAATCATATGATTTTATGTCAACAACTAATCCATAGCCTATCTTTCTTGTAGTGTGTTTGGATTTTGGAAACCCACGATATGAGTGTTCCCATTGTCAGACCCAAATGTGGTTTGAAGAGAGGGCAAAGAAGAAGAAGAAAACAAATCCAGAATTTTCACTATGTAGTATGAAGGGAGACATCCAACTACCATTCCTACAAAAACCTCCACCCTTATTGTTCAATTTAGCAACCGCATCTGATCATAGACGTCTGATCATAGAAGTAAGCACTTCACTGAAAACATAAGGGCATATAATAGCATATTTGCATTCACTTCAATTGGTGGGAAGATGGAAAACTCGGTAAATGATGGTGGTGGTCCACCACAATTCATTCTTAATGGGCAGAATTTTCATCGCATTGTAAGTTTGTTGCGACAAAATGGATCTACGCCAATGTTTTGCTCAGCTATATATATATATATATGATACCAATAATGAGATGCAAAATAGGGTTAACCCATTCAGGTATGCATTCATTCTGGTTTTTTAATATATCTATATTTATCCAACCATTTGTACTAACTTTCAATTACTTTTAAATTGTAGATCAAAAGACAAGTCATAGTGGTTTGGCAGTTCTTTGGTTGAAAACTTGACAAGAATGATAGATGAGCACAACCCGTTAGCACAATCTTTTAGACAAGTATGAGAATTTGTTGAAAAAGATGAGGCCTCTAATTTGTATTTGAGATTGTTTAGAGATCGATCCAAGGATGTAAGGACATACAATCTTCCATCCTCTGATGAGGTAGTAGCATTGATAGTTGGTGATGTTGACAACATCGAAATTGGAAGAGATATAGTCGATAAAAAATCAACGGGCAATTTGTGCAGAATTCACGAGACACATACAACTTTTCTTCCTCTACAATATCCGTTGTTGTTCCCTTGTGGAGAAGATGGATATTAAGAAGACATTTGCATCAGGGGGTCCGAGGAAAACAACAAGCATCGTAAGAGGTTAAGGGTTACATTAAGAGAGTTCATTGCATTTAGGATTCAAGAAAGGAGTCTTGAACTTGGTAATGTGGTGAACTTAAGAAGGTTGTTTCAACAATTTGTAGTTGATTGTTATACTATGACAGAGTCTCAGAGGCTACAATACATAAGACTAAATCAAAAGGTGATAAGATGTAACATTTTAAATGGTTTACAAGATGCAATTAGTAGGG
Organism: Glycyrrhiza uralensis; assembly: GCA_030159175.1. Classification (NCBI taxonomy): domain Eukaryota; kingdom Viridiplantae; phylum Streptophyta; class Magnoliopsida; order Fabales; family Fabaceae; genus Glycyrrhiza; species Glycyrrhiza uralensis. The sequence goes on from BRZY01000003.1 coordinate 29,388,569, forward strand.
GAGAAATAGATCCATCTTCTATAGGATCACACATTATATTACCCGCGTCATTCACAGGGGGTAGGAGATACATGTTGAACAACTGTCAGGACGCAATGTTGGACCAAATGATTCAGGATTTCAAGAAAAAGGAGATTTTTGGAAAGACTGATGCAGACATGTTTTTGTACCTATCGTACTTTTACTTGGGAATTTTTTATGTTTTGTTTAAAAATGAAATATTTTATTTAGTTGACTTATTTAATTTTTGAATACAGGCATGTAGACTATTGAGTTCCAAAAAAGAGGTCTTCTACATGCTCATATCCTGTTATGGCTAAGTGCTGCAAATAAGATGAAAAGTGGAACAGATATCGATAGATTAATTTCTACAGAATTGCTTGATCCTGTACTCCATCCAACTTTGGCTGCTATAGTATCTAACTTCATGATGCGTGGTCTGTGTGGACGTGCTAACCCAAAGTCCCCTTGCATGAAAGACAAGAAATGTTCGAAGTTTTTTTCGAAAAATTTTCTGGGGTATACTACAATTGACGAGGAGGGTTATCCAAGATATAAACGTCGTGATTCTGGCATCTTTGTTGAGAAACTTAGAGTAAGCTTAGACAATAGAAGTGTGGCTCCTTACAATCCTCATCTTCTAATGAGGTATACATTGTAATATCCTATTTTATTTAAGAACCTTCAATTAAGAAAAAGAAATAAGTTAATTGATTAAATAGTATAGTGTTCAAAAAATTATGGGAATAATTACTTATTAGAAATAGAATTGTTAGTAATTAGTGGATAAATTAATTAAAAAAAAAAGGAAAGGGGAAGTGAGTGCACCCACGTAGTGTAACACCCTCATTTTTAAATAGTTTTTATTGATTTTTAATCTTCTTTAAATTAATTAAAATTATTTATTAATGATTTTTGGGATCTTGAGGTGAGGATAGTGATAGTAATATCTTAGATTTATTTTAGAAGAGTTGAGAGTAATAGAGTTCGCAAAAACTGAGTTTTTGCGGGAACCACATTCTCTCCTGATGCGGGGATAGGGTTCAGTATTTTTATGGAGGTCATTTTTACTCCAAAATAATATTTTAACGAACCAAAAGTGATTTTTATAATATTTGTGATTTTTAGAAATTTTTCTAAAATTTTTCAGGAAAACTTTATTTTACCCGCGTTTGGAGCTTTACAGGTAAACCGGGCGCAACTGGGACATGAAAAATAGTCCAAAAATTTAGTTTTGGGTTTCTAAATTGTTCTATATCATATTCAAGTCATAAAATTTATTTCTCATGATTTTACCCATTTTAGAAAAATATTTATCTAAAAAAGGAGTTCGAAAACTACGCGTTTTTACTACTTTGAACTACCGATTAAACCCTAACTTGATGGGATTGAATCCCACCAATTTTTTTTGGTCTGAACTGGGCGCATGAGGGGCAGAATGCAGTCCCAAAAAAATCCCAAAAGTCAATTGGGTCAAATGGGTTTAATTTTGAATTTATCCAAATTAGGTGAGAGAGGTATGGCTCCCAACCACCAAAGCATGCAAGCCCATACCTCCCCCATGCCTCTCCTTGCTTTAGCCGAATCCTATAGGGAAAGGGAGAGAGAAAATTCATTTCTTCACTTCATCTCTTTCACTTGAAACCAAGAACTCCATTTTTCCTCTCTTTGCCAAGCTTTTCTCCATAACTAAAAGCTTAAGTTTTGTTGAGTTTTTGGCTATTCAAGCTTCACAAAAAAGGTTTGGATCATGATTGTAAACCATAATATCTTCTTCTTTTTCCAGTCTCATCACTTTTGATTTTCCAAGAATCTTGTGTTATTCATTTTACTAAAAAAGAGTTTTTCTTGGTTTAGGTTCAAACCCTTGGAACCTACAAGCTTGAAATCCTTCTTGAGCTCTTTTCTTTCAAGCCTTGAGTAAGTATTTCTCTACTCAAGATTTCTATACTTTGGGTTTGTATATTTTCATAAAACTCATATTTTTATGGTTATGTGTTTTATATATTTTGGAAAGGGTTGATTCTTGTAAGTGTTGGAGCATCAAAGGTGGTGAGGAGATCTCTTACTTTTGGTGTTGGTGTGAAGGTGATTTTGGTGTTGCCCATTTTCATTGTCTTCAAGAGGTAAGGGGAATTTCTCAATAAGTTGGGAAGGTTATATATGTGTGTGGCTATGTGTTGTATGTTTCATGAAAAACTCAAAGACTTGAGTTTTCATATTGGTTGTTGAATGAGTTTTCATTCTCTTGGTAATATGTATTTTTATGAGTGAAAGTATGATTTTGGTTGATGAATGATAATTTTTGAAAAGCCTATGTGTGTTTAGAAAAATCATATGTATGATTTGGAGTGATTTAGAATGCCTAAGTGTATGCTTGGTGAAGTATGCTTTGTGGTATGTTCATGATGTATGTTAATATGTTATGAATGATTACTTTGAGTGTATGTTTGATTTATAGCTTGGTAGTGTTCTTGCCTAAATGGATGAATGTTGATTCTTGGATGTTTCATATGATTTAATTCAATGTGATTGGAATTGGATTGAAAAGATTTGATTAAGTGTGGGAAGAGGGTTTAAAAGCTTTAATGAAAAAGTTTTCCAAAGTGAAATCAAATAAATTAATTAGAATTCAAGTTAACACTTAATTAAATAAATTTCATTAAATTGTTAAGTATAAGTCTCAACTCAATTTTATACTAAATCCTTTTTATCTATAAAACTCTAAGTGAGCTAGAAAATCAATTAATGAGGGAGAAAATCAAATTTCAGATTTTTAGGGGTCAAAAACGAAATCTGGATGCTTTGCGGTCAAAAATGCAAAATTTTGAAATTCTGGGCATAATTTCGAAAATCTGGGCACTTTGGGCCAAAAACGTAATTTATAAAAGTTTTGGGGCAGAAACTGGAAGTCTGGGACTTTGGGCCAAAAACGTAATTTACGAAAGTCTTGGGGCAGAAAACACGAAGTCTGGGCAATTTGGGCCAGAAAATAAATTCTCCAGAAAATCAGGGGGCTGGACTGCAAAACTGGACTTCTTAGGGGGTCAGAATTGTAAAGACTTAAAAGTAAAGGAAATTAAGTAAAATTATTAAAGAATCTACTCATGTTTTTAATTAAACCTTTTATAATAAAAAGTGGGAAGAAAAATAAATAAAGTGGGTTTTAAATAAGAGGTAATTCTTTTATAACAAGTAAAGATTTAAGATTTTGAAGTTAAAAGAAGAACTTTAATTTCAAAGAGGAGTTTCCATAAAACTTATGTTTTTAAATAACGTTTTTACACAGTATTGAACGAGGGTCAATACGTGGCGACGATGAAGTATTGAAGACAATAATGCTACACGGTGTTGGAAGAAAGCTAACACGTGACGACGACATCCTAATATGAGAGATCGCATTAATTGTCTTCTGTGTGTGCTTGCAAATTGTATTGTCATTTGCATTAAAGACGTGACTTTTGCCAAATTAGAGCATACAATCCTATGTAATTGATTGTGAATAATTGTAAAACCTGTTCATGAAAAAGGGGACTGATGGTTACCATGTCCACGAAAAAGGGGACCGATTGGTTTATTATGTTAGGTTTATGCTACAACACTTTCGCTCTACTTAGTTGAGGAAGAGAAGTCTCCATGGAGCAGTGCATCGGTGTATAAAAAGGGATATCGAAGTGACATGCATTATGCTAGAATGCTATATGTATGCTTGACTGTGTGTTTACCTTGATGATGTTTTCTCTGGTTGATGATTGAATATTTTAGCTAAAAAGATTTGCGAAAGAGTAATTATATATATATATTCTTGGAATGTATTATATAGTATTTTGTTTTTCATATACATCATTTTAGTGGATTTCAACTTGTGCAAAGAAATTCACCCTTGCGTGTTTTTCTATTATTTTATGTACGTTACGCGTAGATGTCCACTTCGAGACCTCTGATAGCCCGAGTGAGGGAGTGCTTCCGGCCTCGTGAGGCCGATGGTGGGGGATGGACTTATGACCCCATCTCCCAATGGGCCACTGTGACTGGACACGTGGTCAGGACTAGAGGAGGGGTGTTGGGTCCCGAAGAGGTTTTGGAGAGGGACATGGTATTGGACGTTTACATACCTATCGAGAGGATGTGCTACTGGCTGGGAGATGCACCCTTTGCACGCAGTATCACTTTGGAGAACCGGGAGGCCAGAGTTCCGCCCACGACGCAACTTAGTAGAGAGGTGAGGGAGGATCAGAGGCCTACACCTCAGCGGATAGCCGAATCGGTATCTAACCGTTGTCGTCTGATTCGTCGCACTCCAAGGAAGTGCTCCTTGGAGAGGGCACGCTTACCAAGGATGGCTCCACCGATGACACCAATTCCATCACCCGAGACCGTGAGGACGATACTTCCTGTTTCATACGTCGCACATTCTGGAAGTTTTGTGCGCAGTTCTTCTGACACTTCTGCCGGACCTTCGGGGCACGTAGATAGAGGGAAGAGGAAGGTTAGAGACGAGCCAGATCGTGCATTATTCGAGGTGTCTGAGGATGAGGGGAACCCCGAAGAGACGTCATCGTCTTAGGTCTATAGAGGTGGGGGAATGTCTAGTGCTAGGTTATAGGTTGTCTGGTATTGACCAACCTAGGTTTGGGGTATACATGTTCAGTTTCGTGTATTTGACACACCTTTTGATTTACAGCTTTCCTAGGTCTAGCTTTATCGCCTTATTTCCTTATGTCAGGTGATTATATTTTGGCCACTATGTTATGGTTTATAACTATACTTGCGAGCGCAAGGTTTGTATACTTTGACATGATGATGTATATATGTACGATGTTTCTTTTCTTCTGAGTTTCTGGATGGCTGAGTGAGGTGTAGGTAAATCTTTTTATATAAGACTTTTAAAAAAAAAATTATCACAAAATTTGGTAACCTGGATTTATGAAAGACGATTTTCCGTATTAAGATTTATGTTATTTCATGTGACATTCCTTGTGTGAAAAAGGGGCGTTACACGTAGCAAGGAAAAGGCTTGGGCCACTTTCACTTAAAAAGGAGTAACAGTTTAGAAAAAAAAAAAGGGATAGGAATTGGAAGTTAAAACCCACGTTTGCAAAAATAGGGTAACAGTGTCTTCCCTAGTTCACGTTGGAGAGCTTAAAAGAAAGAAGAAAAAAAGGAGCATTGGTTAGAGAGAAAAATAGGAGAAACAGCACAGGGAGACTGAAGGAAAAAAAGGAAAAAAAACGGTGTACCGAGGAAGGTGAGTAAAAGGTATAATTTCTCTTTACTAAACCACCATGGTATGCTATCTTGAAAGGTATAATTTTTACTGGATTAGTGATATAAAAGTCAGGATTAGAAGGACGCTATGTACTGCACTTGGATTATATTTGTGTGTTCACGTGGAGTGGGTATGAATTCTAAATGTCTTGGACTGTGTTGGCTTCATATATATAAATATGTAATATTAATTGTTTACTGTTATATCATATGATACATCAATTGTCCTACCCTTTTACGTACTGCAACGGAGTGAATTAGGCCTAATATTGTTTGCAAAATTGATAATGCTTTCTTTCTGTACATTCGATAGATAACTTTGCGGTGATAATGGTTTACCAGTTTGTATCCGAAAAAAATAATAATAATGGTTTACCAGTCATACCTTGTTAGTCTTATTACTGTTACGGTGATGGTTTTATTTTCTTGTGTAAAATTCACGAATTCATATAAGATAGCGCAAATGAGTTGGTCATCACCTTCCGGGAAGGGATGACGGTATTCATCTTATTCTGGGAATAGTATGAGAGGTATCTCCATCCGGGATGGAATATCGTAAATTGAAAATATCCACATCTGGGATGGGATATTATATTCTTGAACATATCCACATCTGGGATGGGATATGACCTCTATCCGAGATGGAGAAGGCAGTGGGATACCATTGCTTGGACATGAGCTCATGGACCTTAGTGAATCTGGGATTCACACCGGTTTCGGGAACTGAATAGTTGTATAGTGTGTGTAGTGATGACGAGGTGAGTACTCTGGTTTGTGATTGTTTGACCGTTTAAAATAATTAGTTTATTTTTGTGCTTTAAATAAATGGTGTCTGTTTCAAAAAGAATTCTTATTTTACTTTGTGGGACCATGGTTGATTTTTTCCAGTTACCACACCGACTGAGAACAACACTAATTGCAAATATTTTTTTAACTTGTTTTATGTCACTGGGATTATATCTCATTAAGAGTGTTGTTTTCAGAGCACGAGGAAGACGTCACTCTGAATGAGGAGAGTTGAAGACTTAATGTTTTATTCTAGTTTTATTTTCTTCTTGTTGTTAGTATTTTATTTCCATAAACAATGAGTTAATTATGCTAGACTCGGTTCTTAGTTATTGTTTGAATTTATTAGTAGACGCATGTATTTGCGCAAAAGATTTTTTTTATGTACGTATCTATTATTACTTCTATATGTTATTCAGAGTGGAGGTATTGTTTAGTCCATTTTGTCTTTTAGAATTTGTTTCATTTTATTAAAATCATACTTTTAGTATGTGGTCACTAATGTAATGAAGGTCGTTACATTTTTGGCATCAAAGCTCGTTGATTCCAATTCGGGCTGTGGTAGACGGATTTTATTTATGTATTGCTAAGTCAAGTATAGGCTCATAAGGCTGCTTATTAGAGTTATAAATGTTGCATACTAAGCTTTTGGATATTGGACCTGATCAACCCAATGTTTAATTGGTGGTGTGCAGATTTATGGCAACTAATGAGCAAGGGGAAAATGCAAATGATGCACTTGTGTCAGCTTTGGATCGAGTGGCCAGAGTTATGGAAGAGCAAACAGAGGCTATTCATCAATTGAGGGAAGGCGGAGTTGAAACTGTATCTGGAGTGGTGGCACCCCAAAATCCCCAGTATGTTGGGTTATCTGAGTTCCGTAAGAACCATCCACCGTCGTTCCTTGGCAGTTCAGATCCGATTGAAGCTGAAGAATGGTTGCAGAAGCTGGAGAAGATTTTTCGAGTTATGAGGTGTGACGATGGGCAGAAGGTGGACTTTGCCACTTACATGTTGGAGTCGGAGGCTGAGCACTGGCGGGATTGTGCTAGAGGTGCTTTGGAAGCCCAAGGAGTTCCTATCTCTTGGGACAGGTTCAAGGAAGTCTTCTTGGGGAAGTACTTTCCTCAGAGTGTTCGTATCGAAAAGGAGTCTGAGTTCCTCCACCTCCATCAGGGAGAGATGACTGTAGCTGAATATGTGGCTAAGTTTGAGAGTCTGGCGAGGTTTTCGCGTCACTTGAAAGATAATCCTCAAGATGAATGGAAAGCTATCAAATTTGAGCAAGGCCTGAAACCAGAATTGCAGAATTCTATTGGCATCTTAGAAATCAGGGACTATCCCACCATGGTTAATAAGTGTCGAGTTGCAGAGCAGAAGATGCAAGCATTGACAGCATATAAGCCTAAGGAGAAGGCTAACTTTGATGGGAAGCAATTCCAGAACAAGGGTAACAAGTTCCAGCAGTATCTGTGACCTGTGTCGACCATCAATAAGGGAAAGCAAGCGCAGGGTGTTCAGACTGATAAGGGCACTGGATGCCATAGGTATGGCTATGTTCATGGAGATTGTGCATGTCCAGCAGGCAATACCACTTGCTACAAGTGTAACAAGATGGGACACTATGCCAGAAATTGCAAGAGTGGAGGTCAATCCCAACCAAGGCCACAGAACCAAGGGAGAGTCTTTACACTCCAAGGGGAAAAGGTGCAGGAGTCCGATGGTCTGATTCAAGGTATGGGTTATATTAAGGGTATAAAAGTCATTATATTGTTTGATTCAGGAGTGACCTATTCCTTTATATCTCAAGATTGTGTGAAGAACCTATATTTGTCTGTTTCTAAATTGCCATTTGACTTGAGTGTTGCTATTCCTGCGAAGGATAAGGTTGTTACTTCTATTGCTTGTTTGAATTGTCCCTTAGTGTACCAAGATGTGTCCTACTTTGTTGATCTCATATGTTTGCCTATGTCTGGTTTAGATGTTATTCTTGGTATGGATTGGTTGTCCTCAAATCATGCTGTCATAAATTGTCTTGATAAAACTGTTTCCATTGCTGCACGACCAAAGTCAAATGATCTTTCTATGCCCAACCCTGTTACTTCTGCTGTTGCTTGCCATCAGTGCTTAGTTGAGGGGGCTCAAGGATACATGCTCTTGTTTTCTGCTAAGATAGAGGTTGAAAACAATTTGCTGGCTATACCTGTAGTGTGCGAATTCCAAGATGTCTTTCTGAAGGAGGCATCTAGCTTACCTCCGAATAGGGATGTTGAGTTCAACATCAATCTTGTACCTGGGAGTGGGCCTGTGTCAGTAGCACCTTATAGGATGGCACCCCTAGAGTTGAGTGAACGTAAGAAGCAATTAGAGGAGATGTTGGCAAAGGGGTTCATTAGGCCTAGCGTGTCGCCTTGGGGAGCGCCAGTACTCTTAGTGAAGAAGAAGGATGGGAGCATGAGGTTGTGTGTAGATTACAGGCAACTGAATAAGGTGACCATCAAGAATAAGTACTCTTTACCCAGGATAGATGACCTTTTGGACAAATTGAAAGGAGCGTCGGTGTTCTCTAAGATAGATTTAAGGTCGAGGTATCACCAGATTAGAGTCAAGGATGAGGACATCCCCAAGATAACCTTTAGGACAAGGTATGGGCACTACGAGTACGTAGTGATGCCCTTCGGAGTGACTAATGCGCCAGCAGTCTTCATGGACTACATGAATAGAATCTTTAGGCCATTCTTGGATAGCTTGGTAGTAGTATTCATAGGTGATATCTTGATATACTCTAAGACATTAGAGGACCACGAAGAGCATTTGAGGTTAGTGTTAGAAACTCTGAGGGATGAGTAGTTGTATGCCAAGCCAAAAAAGTGTGAATTTTGGCTAGACGAAGTGAAGTTTCTAGGACATACCATCTCCGGGAGTGGTGTAGCAGTTGATCCTAGTAAGGTTGATGCAGTGCTAGGATGGGAGCCACCCAAGTTAGTGACAGAAGTGAGGAGTTTCTTAGGATTGGCGGGTTATTATAGGAAATTCATAGAAGGGTTCTCTAGACTAGCTCTACCTCTTACCTAGTTGACTCGGAAAGGAAAATCTTTTGAGTGGGATAAGGAATGTGAAGAGAACTTTCAAGAGCTTAAGAGAAGGTTGGTATCATCACCAGTCTTAACCATTCCAGATCCTTTAGTGGGCTTCGTGGTGTACTGCGACGCTTCTAAAAATGGTTTAGGGTGTGTGTTAATGCAAGAAGGTAAGGTTGTAGCTTATACATCTAGGCAACTTAGGAATCATGAGAGAAATTATCCTACTCATGATCTTGAGTTGGCAGCCGTAGTCTTTGCTCTAAAGATTTGGAGGCACTACCTGTATGGTGCAAAAATTGAGGTTTTTAGTGATCATAAGAATCTCAAATATTTGTTTGATCAAAAGGAGCTAAATATAAGACAGAGGATATGGATGGACTTTCTTAAGGATTCTGACTTTGAGTTGAAATACCATGCAGGGAAAGCCAATGTGGTGGTTGATGCTTTAGGTAGGAAATCTTTACACATGTCTAGCCTAATGGTGCAGGAGATGACCCTGATAGAGGAGTTTAGAGACATGAATCTGAGTGTCACACTAAATACTCTGAGTCTGAAGTTGAATAGATTGAAAATTTGTAGTGGTCTTAGAGAGGAGATAAAACGAGAACAACTATTAGACCACGACTTACAATCTAAATTGGGCCAAGAAGATTATATGTTAACTAATGACGGTCTAATGCTGTTCAAGAGCAGGATTGTTGTTCCTAAGGAGGGGAGCCTTAGAGAAAAAGTGTTAGAAGAGGCACATAAAGGAAAGTTTACCATACATCCAGGTATATCCAAGATGTATCAAGACTTAAGGACGATGTATTGGTGGCCAGGAATGAAAAAGGATGTGGCTGAGTTTGTGACTAAGTGTTTGGTGTGCCAAAAGGTTAAGATAGAACACCAGAGACCATCAGGTTTGTTGCAGCCTTTAGAAATCCCTGAATGGAAGTGGGAGAGAGTATCTATGGATTTTGTCATGGGGTTACCTAGGACACATGCAGGATTAGATGCCATTTGGGTGATTGTGGATAGACTGACCAAGTCTGCTCATTTCTTACCGATTAAGGCAACCTTCAGCCTAGACAAGTTGGCAAGCCTATACATTAAGGAGATAGTTAAGCTTCATGGTATACCCACCTCTATAGTGTCAGATAGAGACCCAAGGTTTACCTCTAGATTTTGGAGGGCGTTCCAGCAGGCTTTTGGCTCTAAGCTAAGTTTTAGCACAGCCTACCACCCTCAAACAGATGGCCAGTTAGAGAGGACCATCCAAACCCTTGAGGACATGCTTAGAGCATGTGTTTTAGATAAAGGTGGGAGTTGGGATAAGTTTTTACCTCTTATAGAGTTTGCATATAACAACAGTTATCACGCAAGCATAAGTATGGCACCCTATGAAGCTCTTTACAGAAGGAAGTGTAGGTCCCCTTTATGCTGGTGTGAAGTAGGAGTGAAGACCTTGATAGGCCCTGACTTAGTCCAAGAGACTACAAACAAGATCAAATTAATCAGGGAGAGAATGCACACTGCACAAAGTAGGCAAAAAAGTTATGCCGACAAGCGACAGAAGCATTTAGAATTTCAGGAAGGGGAACATGTATTCTTGAGAGTCGTCCTAGGACTGGTGTTGGGAGGTCAATGAAAGTCAGAAAGTTAAATCCACGTTTCATGGGTCCCTTCCAAATCCTAAAAAGAGTCGGGTCTATTGCTTACCAATTGGCTCTTCCACCACAGTTGTCAAATCTTCATGACGTCTTCCATGTTTCTCAACTCCGAAAGTATGTACCTGATGTTTCACACGTGATAGCTCCTGAGTCAATACAATTGAGAGAGAATTTGAGCTTTAAACCCAGACCTATCCAGATCATTAACAAGAGCATCAAGACTCTGAGGAACAAGACCATCTCCTTGGTGAAAGTGGTTTGGGAAGGATTGACTCCAGAAGAGGCTACGTGGGAGCTTGATGAGGATGTTGTGCGCCAGTATCCAGACCTCGCTAATTGAGATACCTCGACTCCTTATAATAGTTAACGTGTTATTTAGTTTGGTTGATAAGTTAGTATTAATTTCGGGGACGAAATTCTTTAAGGAGGGGAGAAAATGTAATATCCTATTTTATTTAAGAACCTTCAATAAAGAAAAAGAAATAAGTTAATTGATTAAATAGTATAGTGTTAAAAAAATTATGGGAATAATTATTTATTAGAAATAGAATTGTTAGTATTTAGTGGATAAATTAATGAAAAGAAAAGGGAAAGGGGAAGTGAGTGCACCCACGTGGCAAGGAAAAGGCTTGGGCCACTTCCACTTAAAAAGGAGTAGCAGTTTAGAAAAAAAAAAAAAGGGAAAGGAATTGGAAGTTAAAACCCACGTTAGCAAAAATAGGGTAACAGTGTCTTCCCTAGTTCATGTTGGAGAGCTTAAAAGAAAGAAGAAAAAAAAAGGAGCATTGGTTAGAGAGAAAAATAGGAGAAACAGCACAGAGAGACTGAAGGAAAAAAAGGAAGAAAACGGTGTACCGAGGAAGGTGAGTAAAACACAATTTCTCTTTACTAAACCTCCATGGTATGCTATCTTGAAAGGTATAATTTTTACTGCATTAGTGATATAAAAGTCGGGATTAGAAGGACGCTATGTACTGCACTTGGATTATATTTGTGTGTTCACGTGGAGTGGGTATGAATTCTAAATGTCTTGGACTGTGTTGGCTTCATATATATATAAATATGTAATATTAATTGTTTACTGTTATATCATATGATACATCAATTGTCCTACCCTTTTACGTACTGCAACGGAGTGAATTAGGCCTAATATTGTATGCAAAATTGATAATGTTTTCTTTCTGTACAATCGATACATAACTTTGCGGTGATAATGGTTTAGCAGTTTGTATCGGAAAAAAATAATAATAATGGTTTACCAGTCATACCTTGTTAGTCTTATTACTGTTACGGTGATGGTTTTATTTTCTTGTGTAAAATTCACGAATTTATATAAGATAGCGCAAATGAGTTGGTCATCACCTTCCGGGAAGGGATGACGGTATTCATCTTATTCTGGGAATAGGATGAGAGGTATCTCTATCCGAGATGGGATATCATAAATTGAAAATATCCACTTCTGGGATGGGATATGACCTCCATCCAGGATGGAGAAGGCAGTGGGATACAATTGCTTGGACATGAGCTCATGGACCTTAGTGAATCTGGGATTCACACCGGTTCCGGGAACCGAATAGTTGTATAGTGTGTGTAGTGACGACGAGGTGAGTACTCTGTTTTGTGATTGTTTGACCGTTTAAAATAATTAGTTTATTTTTGTGCTTTAAATAAATGGTGTCTGTTTCGAAAAGAATTCTTATTTTACTTTTGTGGGACCATGGTTGATTTTTTCCGGTTACCACACCGGCTGAGAACAACACTAATTGCAAATTTTTTTTTAACTTGTTTTATCTCACTGGGATTATATCTCATTAAGAGTATTGTTTTCAGAGCACGGGGAAGACGTCACTCGGAATGAGGAGAGTTGAAGACTTAATGTTTTATTCTAGTTTTATTTTCTTCTTGTTGTTAGTATTTTGTTTCCATAAACGATGAGTTAATTATGCTAGACTTGGTTCTTAGTTATTGTTTGAATTTATTAGTAGACACATGTATTTGTGCAAAAGATTTTTTTTATGTACGTATCTATTATTACTTCTGTATGTTATTCAGAGTGGAGGTATTGTTTAGTCCATTTTGTGTTTTAGAATTTGTTTCATTTTAATAAAATCATACTTTTAGTACGTGGTCACTAATGTAATGAAGGTCGTTACATACATCACACGTAAATATGGAGTACTGCAATAAGTCAAACGTCATCAAGTATCTTTTTAAATACGTGAATAAGGGCCTTAATCGAGCCATTCTTCGGATTTGTGCAGATGTAGAAAAGGGGGAAATAATAAGTCTGTGGATTGAATCAACCATTATTATGATTGCAAATATTACGATTGCAAATATTTGTCACCATGTGAGGCATGCTGGAAAATTTTTGCTTTTGATATCCATCACAAGTGGCCTTCTGTAATGAGATTAATGTTTCATCTTCCTAGTCAGCAAACTGTTTATTTTGATGATGATTATGACATTGACACAATTACCAGAAGGAATGTAGATAGGTGTACGATGTTTCTCGCATGGTTTGTTGCAAATAAGAATTTGATCGAGGGAAGGGATTTGACGTTTGCAAAATTTCCTACCAGGTTTGTCTATTATAGTCATGACAAAAAGTGAAAGCCATGGAAGAAGGGGAAAATTATTAAGAGGCTAAATTACATTCTTTTGGGCGTTGGTGAACTTTATTACATGAGAATTCTGCTGACCGTTCAAAAAGGTTGCATTGGCTATGAATCTTTGAGAATGGTTAATGGAATAATCTACAAAACCTTTCAAGAAGCATGTGATGCTATGCGGCTGTTAGCCGATGATAAAGAATTCATTGATGCAATTACCGAAGCGAGTGAGTTGGCTTCTCGATATCAGTTGCGAAAACTGTTTGTTACTATGTTGGTAATGCACAATATGACAGACCCATCTATAGTTTGGAACTCAGTGTGGAAATTATTGTCTGATGGTATTGTGTACGAATGGAGGAGGGCTTTAAACACTACAAGAATTTCGCTCATTAGCCAAGGCCAAAAGTCGTAGGTAGAAGCAAAAAGCCGTAGGTAATGGAAAATTACCTACGGCTAAGAGACGGCCTGAATTCGGTGGGTAAATCGCTCGTTGCAAATATTTAGCGAGGGCTTTCTTTAAAAAGTCGTAGGTAGTTACCTATGGCCTGGAGCCGTAGGTAATTACCTAAGGCCATGAGCCGTAGGTCTGGCTAATTACCTACGACCAAGGCTGTAGGTACACATTTTTTATAATTAAATTTTTTAAATTACAAATTTAATCTTTATTAATTAATTCTTTAAAAATTAAATTATTTATTAATTAAATTAAATAATATTCAATTTATTAAAATTGTTAATTAATTGTTTATTTATTTTAATTAATTACATATTAATTGTTTATTTATTAATTTCCTTTGATTTTATTTTTCAAATGTATCTCAAATTGAATTCAATTTCCAACCTAATTTCATTTTAGTTTTTATAGTTAATCAGAAATAATAAAAGGAGTACTTGAACGAGTTCGTCAATCTGATAGAGTAGTAAATATTAAAGTCCTCCTTAACAAAGCACAATGGAGAGAAAGCAGGTAACATAAAGTCCTTTAGACAAATAATTTGAACAAAAATGGTAACTGAGTACCTCAAGTTCTGATTGACAATAAGGACATATTATACAGGTATGCCAACAACAACAACAAAATAGAAGACGACGACCATAACCACTGTGAATATTAATGTTGAGCATAGCATAACATTACTACTGTGAAGGAACCACAACCACCACTTGTTCGTCATCATCTGTTGCAAAGTACCGATCTCCAAACTCACCCATGAAATGAGACATAGACAGAGATCAGAGACAGAGACTGAGGAAAGGAGGGAAAAGGGGAACATCTCACCCATGGGCAGTAGACGCGCGGTGGCGGTGAAGAAGGTTCCAGCGCGGTGGTCTTGCAGGTTCCAGCGCGGTGGTCCTATATGTAGAGAGAGAGTGTGCGTGAGAGATAGATCTAGAGAGTGAGAGAGAGAAATAGAGAAAGGGGCTTCTATGCATACCTGTCTAGGAGCTTGCTGGTGGCGGCGCGGTGGTGGAGGAGCCACGGGTGGCGGCCGTTTTTGGCCAAACGAAGGAAGGAGGAGGGGTTTGGGATCGAACTCGAACTAGATACGGTTTGGGACGAAGGAGGGAGGAAGGAAGGAGGGAGCCTATGGTGGTGACCGGAGCATCGAGTGGTGGTGGCAAGAGTTTCGAGTGGTGGTGGCCGGAGTTGAGGAGGAGTGCGCTTGAGAGAAAAGAGGGTGAGATCGAGAGATTGAGAGCGAAGAGGGTGAGATTGAGAGATTGAGAGAGAAGATCTGCAGCTGGGATGCTATATCGCAGATAGCGACGGCCTAAAGCCGTAGGTAACTTTGTCCCGCTTTTATTTACCAACGGCCTCTAGCCCTCTCTAAAAATATGAACTTTACCTACGGCTATAGTCGTAGGTAGTTTTGAAATTCAAATTTCTCTCTCCTATCTCCTTACCTACGGCTAAAGCCGTAGAAAAGTAAAAAATTACCTACGGCCACATGGCCCTGGGTAATTTCCCGTAGGTACATCCACTTATTCTTGTAGTGAAATATTCCAGGTAAACTACTAAATTTTTTTCTAATACCATTTTTTTCTTATATGCCATATCAAACATTAGTGTTTCTTTTGCAGGTCTTCAGGTTGGAGACGACGAGTTGAAAAATCTATGCCTCATTGAACTTGAGAAGTTGCTCTAGTCAAATGGTCGGTCAATTGAGGATTATTCAACCATGCCATTTTCGAATTTGGTCTGATATGCAACACCCTTTCTCCAAAAAGGATATTACACCATAGTTACCAATGAATTTCGAAATAACTTAGAAATATTTAGTGAAAACTCCACATTCCTTCTCCGAAAACATGTGTAAAATTTTTCTTCTTTTAACACAGAGAAGGATGGAGAAATATGTATTAATTATTTTCAAAAGGGTTTAAGTGCAGAAGCATAAAACAATATTGTGTGACAAAAATCTCGTCTTATATATATATATAAAATCATCAGAGTTTGTACAGGAAAGAGTTTAAAGTAAGACAGTGAACATCTGAGTCATTCTGGTCTCTAAACCCCTACCCAAATAACACAGTAACCATCTAATCTTCTTGGAATCCATATTATCTACTTAGCAGCATCCTTCAGCTTCTCTCCTAAGAGCTACCTACTTCTTGGGTCAAACATCTACTCCGTCATGAATCAACACAACAAAACAGGCAAGGGTGAAACTCTAAACAACTTAATAAGGAAAGTACGGCACACAGCAACATACCACACAAACACTAAGGAACCATACTTAAGAAATCAATATATCAGCACAATAAGAATTTTGCTCAAACACAGCACATTTGGGAACATCCAATGAGAACAATATGTAGCAAATGAATCATTCAATATCTTAAACAGGGAATTTCACACAAGACTCTCTATACTTTCGGGACAAACCCACGAGCATCCGGCCCGCTACTCTTGGGGATTTTACTTAAGAATTTTGGGCCAGACCCACGAGTAAAGAACCCGCTACCCCTAGAGATTTTACGACATAATTTCGGGACCACACCCACGAGAAAAGAACCCACTGCTCATGGAGACTTTACCACTTATATTCGGGCCACACCCATGAGTAAGTCACTCACTACTCAAGGAGATTTTACCATAAGAAATTCGGCCCACAGCCACGAGCATTCAGCCCGCTACTCCAAGAGATTTTACTTAGTAACCACAGATACTAGCTTACGACTTAATTCTCAAATAAACACGAATCACAAGTAAACACAGAACTACGTTTCTCAGATAAGAACACCAAATCACACACCTTAGGATAACACAGAATTTCACCATTCAGATATAACACAGAACCATTTATCTCAGACACCTCATACATCATTTTCGTTCAAAGGTATATAATAGTACTAAAAAGTAACTAATTTATTAAACAGGGGTCAAAACTGAAATATTCCAAAAATACTTGAACACCGGTTTATTTTCAAAAAAAGCCTATTGAAACTGTTTTCACAATCTCCACTGTTGAAAACATATAGAATACTGGTCTAAAAATATATAACAGTAGAATTCACCGAGAATCCATTACCATTATATTCCCCAATTATCTTAGCCACGTATATACTGAGTCCCTAGGTTAAAAATTCCCCAAACAGCGTATCAATACAGATCCTAGGCCAGAGAGAGACGGATTGCTTTAGCCCCTTCAAAGGTCTCTCTTCCTTTCTAGACAGATCCATATTGATAAACCATTTAACTTAACCATGACCTTGTATATCCATATCCATGATAGACAATACCAGGGTTTTCACAAAATAATTAATTGTATTCTCTTTGCGGTAAAATTATATTTGCGGTAGTATAAATTTTGCCATTATAACGGTATATTTACAAAAGTTCAAAAGTAATTTTAACATGGTTACCTTAGTCCCATGAAATTTTAATAAAATTTGGGCATTATAACTTTACTATTAATAATTAGTACAAAATAATTAATTTAAGACTATAAAATCATTTATCTAAAGCATAAAGGCAAAAACACCTAAAGCATACAATCTAAGCAGAAACAAGAATCAAAACTCATACTTCACAACTTAAATTGAAAGATTAACCCCTTATCTTGGCCAAAACTTGATGAAGAACAACCAAGAACACCAAAGAAATTTAAGACAACTAAGAAGTAAAGAGAAAGTGGTCTTCAAGGCTTTGTGGTGTGTGAGAATTTATGAAGCAAAGACCCCTATTTATAGGAGGGGACGGGTGGCCAAATGGGGACCAAGAGGGAAATAAATTATTCTGAGGTCATGGTACTTTTTAAGGCATATGTCATAAAACCCTAATTTAAAACTATCCATTTTTCTAATTGGCTAATCCTAATGACTAAGCATGGTGACTCATAAGAGAAAAACTCATCCATGGGCCCTAAATGAGTGTGGATGTTGACCAGATGAAGGAGGAAGGAAGACCATTTGATTGCATAGTAAAAAGCTTTATGTTTAGGTAGTATTAAGCGTGAAAATTAAGGGTAAAATGGTCTTTTTACATGCCCACCTTACTATTCAAAGCAATCATGATGTTCCCCACTCTTATATACTTCTTAGAATTGTATTTGAAGCCCTCAAAGTTCCTAAGTTTCCATATCATAGCCACTATGTCTCTATTCGTCTCTATTCGGCTTATTCCGCAATTACGGGTCAAAATAGTTTTTTTACTAATCTAACATTCAAAAATAATTTAAATGGTAAGAACCAATGAGGAATCTCAAAAATAACATGTAAGAGTCTCATGGAAGAGTTTTTGGGAATTTTACGGTAAGGTTAAGCCTTACGGTTTGCAAAAACATGGAAAAATGGACGCGCCGTAAGTGAAAAACAACACTTTTTCAAAAAATTCCAGAAAAATCCTAGAAAATTTGCAAATTGAATTTAAACATTAATGGTCTCTCTTAAAATTTGATTCTGAGCACTCATTGTTTGACATAAATCGGTTTTGGATCAGAAATCTCCGCTTTCCGTACTTTATAAGCGTCAGAAAAGTAGCGTTTTGACCTGCTTTTCAGAAAATTATGAAATAATTTTCAAAAATCCTAAAAAATATAAAAACATGATTCAGCTACTCAAAATCCTTTTCTGACCTCAATTCGGTCTCCGAATCAGTATTTTACTCTTTTCGTAATTAACAGGGTTTCCAAAGTTTTCCAAAAATTCTAAGAAAATTTCAGAAAATCACAAATATTAAAAGAACCAACTTTTGTGAAGGACGTTTGTTTGAAACAGTTGGGTTAACCTACTTGTGTTATTAAAACCCTTTTCCGTCAATAACGGTAATACGAATGTCAAACAATAAGGAAAAAGTTACTATTTTAATAAAATAATTTCATGAGTGTTTTATACTTATTATTATATGACCAAATTAATTTTCTTAGCACTTAGATCATAGTATTTCATATAAAACAGAAATTCTAACTCATATCTTGAACATACGGATGTTACATGTTATATTTGACTTTCAAAATAGGATGATTGTGGACGATCATAGCTACGATAGAAGTGAGATGACAAGAACATAATCTTCTTTAATGGAAATGCTGACAACTGAAAAAAAAATCATGACATCAGCAACGTCTAGATCAGGTGGTTTCTTTTTCCTGAATGGATATGGTGGTACCGGCAAAACATTCTTGTGGAAAACACTATCTGCAGGCCTTCAGTCGTAGGGATTCATTGTGTTAAATGTAGCTTCCAGTGGCATAGCCTCTCTGATATTTCCTGGAGGTCGAACTGCACATTAAAAATTTTTTATTCCTTTTGTTGTCAATGATGAGTCAACATGCAATGTAAACCAAGGCAGTACTAGAGCAAAACTACTACTTCATACAAAGCTAATCATATGGGATGAGGTACCCATTATGCACAGGTTTTGCTTTGAGGCTTTTGATCGCACATTGCACAATATAATGACATCTCAAAATAAAGAAAATAGTGAAAAATCATTTGGAGGAAAAGTTGTTGTATTAGGTGGTGACTTTAGGCAAATCTTACCTGTCATTAGAAAGGGCTCAAGGCAAGACATTGTTGGAGCTACTGTAAATTCATCCAAGATTTGGAGAAGTTGCAAGGTCCTCAGACTAATAAAAAACATGAGATTAAGTGCTTCAGCAAGTGATGCAAACTTGAGGACATACGACAATTTGCATAATGGATTGTTTCCATCGGAGATGGTGATCAAAACGCAAATGAGAATGTTCGGAGCGAAGTAGAAATTCCCAATGACCTGCTAATTTAGGAGTGTGAAGACCCATTGCATTCATTATTTGAGTTTGCCTATCCAGATTTGTTGCAAAACATGAACAGATCAAATTATTTTGAGAAAAGAGGAATTCTTGCACCAACTCTTGAATCTGTTGAGCAAGTTAATGATTATATGATCTCTATGGTTCCTGGGAAGACAAAGAATATCGGAGCTCTGACTCAATTTGCCAATCGGATGAGGACTATGACGTTCAAGGTAAGTGGTTCACTACAGAGTTTCTTAATGAAATTAAATGTTCTGGAATACCATACCATAAAGTGGGACTAAAGGTTGGAGTCTCTGTAATGCTTATGAGGAAAGTGACTTACAATCGAACAAGCAAACACCATTTTATTTATCAAAAATAAAATTAAAAAAAATAATTTTGCAACCTAAAAATATACCCTCTCTCGGATAAAATTAAATTCACAACAAAATTTCTAAGACATAACCGCTAAATTATTTTACATGAAAAATCAATTATTTTTTAATTCGTAAACTAGCGAAGAATGGGACATATAATGAGCATTAATTATTTGATCGATTCTAAACTTTAAACTAGATTACAACATAAAAATGTTAAAAAAAAGAGCAAAAATGAATGAACCATAGGATGACACAGACCAATAAATCCTTTATAGACAACACATGTAAAGGTTTCCTATATGAACGGTTTATAAATATAAATAGAAGATTATTATAATTTTTAAGTTATAGAAAAAAAATTTAAATTAAATTATGAAAATTAAACAGTAGTCAGTTGTCAAATGAGATATTAGATTTTTTGAGTATGAAAATTTAAAAATTAAAGTGATTGTTAATTAATTGCCGATAGTAAAATAGAGTGTGACACGTGTAAAAAAAGACCTAGCATAAAAAAATCGACATGTGTAAATGAAGGGTTCGTAAATTTATAGATTATATATAAAAAGACCTGGCATATATTATAATTATATATTACAAATTATTTTATCAACAAATATAAATATATATTATACATAGAAAACAAATTTAAGTTAAATTTTGAATTTTTCGTTGAATTAAATTTTGAAAGTTGAATAGTATTTGGTTGCCATAAAAGATATTGAAATTCATGAAATTCAAATTTAAAAACTTAATTGAATATTACTTAATTGACGATTGTAAAGGAGAGTACAACACGTGTGAAAAAGATAGCAGGAAATAATCATAAGATGACACATAGACCAAAAATTACTCTAAGAATGACACATGTAAAAGAATGATTTGTAAATTTATAGAGTATAGATATATTTTTTTCCCTTTGTGATTAGGTTTGGATTGTCAATCTTTGAGACTTTATGGCAACACAACAATGTCCACTATATTCATTAATAATTAAATATATAAAAGATTAATCAGTGTGCTACATCTCTTTTTGGGTTTGCTTTGTTATGATTTTGGAAAGGGGGTTGACACTTGAAAATTTGACATTATTGATAGGTATATATAGTGGTGACCACACAACTCAATTTCAATCAGACATCTGACAGAGAGTAGAGTGTTAATGTATGATCAACCATTTCCCAACAATATAGTCATTCAATATGTTTTCCAATCATATGATTTTATGTGAACAACTAAAACATAGCCTATCTTTCTTGTAGTGTGTTTGGATTTTGGAAACCCATGATATGAGTGTTCCCATTGTCAGACACAAATGTGGTTTGAAGAGAGGGCAAAGAAGAAGAAGAAAACAAATCCAGAATTTTCACTATGTTGTATGAAAGGAGACATCCAACTACCATTCCTACAAAAACCTCCACCCTTATTGTTCAATTTTGCAACTGAGTCTGATCATAGAAGTAACCACTTCAATGAAAACATAACGGCATATAACAGCATGTTTGCATTCACTTCAATTGGTGGAAAGATAGAAAACTCGGTAAATGATGTGGTGGTCCGCCACAAGTCATTCTTAATGGGCAAAATTTTCATCGCATTGTAAGTTTGTTGCCACAAAATGGATCTACGCCAAAGTTTTGCTCAGCTATATATATATATATGATACCAATAATGAGATGCAAAATAGGGTTAACCCATTCAGGTATACATTCATTCTGGTTTTTTAATATATCTATATTTATCCAACCATTTGTACTAACTTTCAATTACTTTTAAATTGTAGAACAAAAGACAAGTCATAGTGGTTTGACAGTTTTTTGGTTGAAGACTTGACAAGAATTATAGATGAGCACAACCCGTTGGCACAGTCTTTTAGACAAGTACGAGAATTTGTTGAAAGAGATGAGGCCTCTAATTTGTGTTTGAGATTGTTTATAGATCGATCCAGGGATGTAAGGACATACAATCTTCCATCCTCTGATGAGGTAGCAGCATTGGTAGTTGGTGATGTTGACAACATCGAAATTGGAAGAGATATAGTTGTTAAAAAATCAACGGGCAATTTGTGCAGAATTCATGAGACACATACAACTTTTGTTCCTCTACAATATCCGTTGTTGTTCCCTTATGGAGAAGATGGATAATAAGAAGACATTTGCATCAGGGGGTCCGAGGAAAACAACAAGAATCGTAAGAGGTTAAGGGTTATATTAAGAGAGTTCATAGCATTTAGGATTCAAGAAAGGAGTCTTGAATTTGGTAATGTGGTGACCTCAAGAAGGTTGTTTCAACAATTTGTAGTTGATTGTTATACTATGATAGAGTCTCAGAGGCTACAATACATAAGACTAAGTCAAAAGGTGATAAGATTAACATTTTAAATGGTTTACAAGATGCAGTTAGTAGGGGAGAAACAGATCCATCTTCTATAGGATGACACATTATATTACCCGCGTCATTCACAGGGGGTGGGAGATACATGTTGAACAACTGTCAGGATGCAATGTTGGACCAAATGATTCAGGATTTCAAGAAAAAGGAGATTTTTGGAAAGACTAATGCAGACAAGTTTTTTTACCTATCGTACTTTTACTTGAGAATTTTTTATGTTTTGTTTAAATATGAAATATTTTATTTAGTTGACTTATTTAATTTTTGAATACAGGCATGTAAACTATTGAGTTCCAAAACAGAGGTCTTCCACATGCTCATATCTTGTTATGGCTAAGTGCTGCAAATAAGCTAAAAAGTGGAACAGATATCGATAGATTAATTTCTACAGAATTACTTGATCCTGTACTCTATCCAACTTTGGCTGCTACAGTATCTAACTTCATGATGCATGGTCTGTGTGGACCTGCTAACCCAAAGTCCCCTTGCATGAAAGACAAGAAATGTTCGAAGTTTTTTTCAAAAAATTTGCAAGGGTCTACTACAATTGCGAGGAGGGTCATCCCAGATATAAACGTCGTGATTCTGGTATCTTTGTTGAGAAACTTGGAGTAAGCTTAGACAATAGAAGTGTGGTTCCTTACAATCCTCATCTTCTAATGAGGTATACATCACACGTAAATATGGAGTACTGTAATAAGTCAATCTTCATCAAGTATCTTTTTAAATACGTGAATAAGGGCCCTGATCGAACCATTCTTCGGATTTGTGCAGATCTAGAAAAGGGGGAAACAATAAGCCTGTGGATTAAATCAACCATTATTATGATTGCAAATATTTGTCACCATGTGAGGCATGCTTGATAATTTTTGCTTTTGATATCCATCACAAGTGGCCTTCTATAATGAGATTAATGTCTCATCTTCTTAGTCAGCAAACTGTTTATTTTGATGATGACGATGACATTGACACAATTACCGAAAGGAATGTAGATAGATGTACAATGTTTCTCGCATGGTTTGTTGCAAATAAGAATTTGATCGAGGGAAGGGATTTGACGTTTGCAAAATTTCCTACCAGGTTTGTCTATTATAGTCAAGACAAAAAAGTGGGAGCCATGGAAGAAGGGAAAAATTATTAGGAGGCTAAATTACATTCCTCCGAGCGTTGGTGAACTTTATTACATGAGAGTTCTGCTGACCGTTCAAAAAGGTTGCATTGGCTATGAATCTTTGAGAACGGTTAATGGAATAATCTACAAAACCTTTCAAGAAGCATGTGATGCTATGGGGTGGTTAGCCGATGATAAAGAATTCATTGATGCAATTACCGAAGAGAGTAAGTTGGCTTCTGGATATCAGTTGCGAAAACTGTTTATTACTATGTTGGTAATGCACACTATGATAGACCCATCTGTAGTTCGGAACTTAGTGCGGAAATTATTGTCCGATGGGATTGTGTACGAAAGGAGGAGGGGTTTAAATATTCCAGGTAAACTACTAAATTTGTTTTCTAATGCCATATTTTTCTTATATGCCATATCAAACATTAGTGTTTCTTTTGCAGGTCTTCAGGTTGGAGACGACGAGTTGAAAAATCTATGCCTCATTGAACTTGAGAAGTTACTCAAGTCAAATCGTCGGTCAATTGAGGATTATTCAACCATGCCATTTCCAATTTGGTCTGATATATATGACTTTCAAAATAGGATGATTGTGGACGATCTTAGCTACTATAGAAGTGAGATGACAAGAACACAATCTTAATGGAGATGCTGACAACTGAAAAAATCATGACATTAGCAACGTCTGGATCAGATGGTTCCTTTTACCTGAATGGATATGGTGGTACCGGCAAAACATTCTTGTGGAAAACACTATCTGCAGGCCTTCAGTCGTAGGGATTCATTGTGTTAAATGTAGCTTCCAGTGGCATAGCCTCTCTGATATTGCCTGGAGGTCGAACTGCACATTCAACATTTTTTATTCCTTTTGTTGTCAATGATGAGTCAACATGCAATGTAAACCAAGGCAGTACTAGAGCAAAACTACTGCTTCATACAAAGCTAATCATATGGGATGAGGCACCCATGATGCATAGGTTTTGCTTTGAGGCTTTTGACCGCACATTGCGCGATATAATGACATCTCAAAATAAAGAAAATAGTGAAAAACCATTTGGAGGAAAAGTTGTTGTATTAGGTGGTGACTTTAGGCAAATCTTACCTGTCATTAGAAAGGGCTCAAGGCAAGACATTGTTGGAGCTACTGTAAATTCATCCACGATTTGGAGAAGTTGCAAGGTCCTCAGACTAATAAAAAAAACATGAGATTAAGTGCTTCAGCAAGTGATGCAGACTTGGAGGACATACGACAATTTGTATAATGGATTGTTTCCATCGGAGATGGTGATCAAAATGCAAATGAGAATGTTGAGAGCGAAGTAGAAATTCCCATTGACCTGCTAATTTAGGAATGTGAAGACCCATTGCATTCATTATTTGAGTTTGCCTATCCTGATTTGTTGCAAAACATGAACAAATCAAATTATTTTGAGAAAAGAGGAATTCTTGCACCAACTCTTGAATCTATTGAGCAAGTTAATGATTTCATGATCTCTATGGTTCCTGGAAGACATAAAATGTCGGAGCTCTGACTCAATTTGCCAATCGGATGAGGACTATGAGGTTCAAGGTAAGTGGTTCACTACAGAGTTTCTTAATGAAATCAAATGTTCTGGAATACCATACCATAAAGTGGGACTAAAGGTTGGAGTCTCTGTAATGCTTATGAGGAACATTGATCAAGTTGCTGGTTTATGTAATGGCACTAGACTAATGGTAAATGAGTTGGGCAAGAATGTTATAGGTGCAACTGTGTTAACTGGGAAGGATGTAGGAGACAAAATTTTGATACCTCGGATGAATTTTTGTGGGCCTTTGTCACGAAATTAAGCACTGTGAAATAAGATTTTTACGCTATACGCTCCCGTTTAGTGTATTTTTAGTAATTTTTAAAAAATTTCCAAAAACTCCAGAAAATCATGAATGTTTTTTGGTTTGATATGATGAAGCTATTTAAATCCTCTTCCGTCAGTTTAGACGTAAATCGTTTTCTGTTTAA
Source organism: Glycyrrhiza uralensis (assembly GCA_030159175.1). Taxonomy (NCBI): domain Eukaryota; kingdom Viridiplantae; phylum Streptophyta; class Magnoliopsida; order Fabales; family Fabaceae; genus Glycyrrhiza; species Glycyrrhiza uralensis. Next base: position 29,414,084 of record BRZY01000003.1, read on the forward strand.
AATCCGACGTCAGCTGAAAAATAATTGTTTCAGAAGTATTCTTGAATATGTGTATTTTATCCCTACATTTAAGATAAAAATAAATCACTCAACATTTATATCTCAACAATTCAAATAAAACAAAATAAGGACGGTAAACAGAGAAACAGATGTTGCAAAAGACTTAATCTGATTTCCGTTTGAATTACAACATCAAACGAAACTATTTATTCTATACTAGACAAACTCTATTTTTCCTTGTAGTCTCGATCATTTCCTAGTCTCCGGGTATATATCCGTTCCTTAATTAACATGTTACGTGATTCATCTTAGAGGGACTAAAACAGTAATCTGTCTTATGTTTTTCTCTAAAATTCTAAACTTAGTTTCTAAAATCCTCAAATAATGTCAAATCACTAATCCTCAAATATCTCTTCTGAATCCAAATTGCAGTTTTCATATCATTACAAACTTATTCTGACAGTCAAAGATTTCCACGGAACACCGTTTTAACTTCTACGTACGTCAGTTCTAAACCAGTACTTATCATCTGAAAATCTTAAGAATAAAATCTAATCCTCCAAGGTTAACACTCTGTCTTTAAAGAGTGAAAATTTGGGATGTTACAAAGGGCAATCGCTATCTCATGTCGGAATCTATCTTCTAAGGCCTATTTTCACTCATGGGTAGTTGTACGTGGCTGTGTCTCGGGTCAAGTCAAGAAAGGGTCTTGAAATTTTGATCCTAGATGATGAACAAAGAGTGTGTAAATCAGCAAAAAATGTAGTGTAATGTGAGGTGTTTTGTTGGAACCAAATAGTTCAGAGACATTTTACAATGTCTAAATCCCTAAAGGTTTTGACGATAACAATTATTATTAAAGGTTTTACAAAGTCTGATAACAAGCTCTTGCAGGTACAACTAAGTTAAGTCTATCATCCAGTGTGACCTTGGTATTTGTATGTACAGACTATGAGCTAAGCGTCCAATGAACTCTGATACTTGACCTATGGTAAGTATCATCCAATGGACTCAGGATGCTATGCGTCCATACGATAAGACATCTATGCGTCCAAATGGTAAGACAACTATGCGTCCATTCTGATTCACACTGAGTCCAACATGCACGTTGTTCTTAATTCTTGAAAAGCTATTTACTGCTCTTGCATTTAATTTGAGACATATTAAATGAGCAAATGATTTGAAATAAATAGCTATACAAATGCTTTTCTCGGTCTTTAAATATAACTGTTGTGAGATCACATTTAATGAAAATCATAAAGCACTGTGAAAGTGTACTTGAGAGGGAATATAATCTGAATAAATCTGGCACTCTCTGAACATACCTTTTCTACAATACAATGTATTCTCTTTGTCTCAATTGAATATTACTATTAACCATTGGATATTTGAGACTCTAAGTACAAGTTGCTTCTGACTTTGGAGAAAGAGCTGAATAACCTATGATGAAGTACCACTCCATTGAAGCAACGGGAAGATAGCATTTAATTATATTAATGAACGGCTATTTGCAAAGGCTGAAGCAGAGGAAAGCTGACGATTGCATTTGAAGTTTCATCAAGCCTATAATTACACGTGAAAAAGAAGAACATACAAGACTGATATCAAGAATATAGAGTTTATTTTGTGCAAAATTTTCATACTCTCTGTATTTAGAAAAGGCTGTCTGTATTAGGCCTAGACATTGGTCAGTTTCGGTTGGATTCGGGCTGAAAAATGCCAATCCGACTGAAACCGATATGTTTAATAGTAGACCCGTTCCCGTCCGTTTGAACTTTCAGTTAGGTCGGGTGACGGGTTGGTCGGATGTCGGTTTAAACGGGTGGGTTGAAACAGGTTTAGATAAAAATCAGAAACAAATCAATCCCAGAAACACGCCAAGATTTTTACCATGATACTCCAATATTAAGAACAGATTCTCAAAAAATATACCAAGAAACATACACAGTTCTCAAAATCATCAGAAACTTTCAATAAAATCCAAATAAAATCCAACTTTTAACAAAAAAAATCAACTTTTAACATACACTGATAAACTACTAAAAACTTAGATCTCAAAAAACACAAACAAAAACCAAAAAACAGAGGGGGGAGATGGGAAGGGGATGGCGGCCAGAAGAACGGATCTATGAGTGACTCGCAACCGCGGTTCTGTGCCATGCCATGCCGCGTCGTACCAAGAAGGAGGAGCTAGAGCCACTTGCGATCGCCGATCTGTGCCGTGGCAATTCTTTCATGTATTGCCACGCTAGTTCTTTCCTCTCTCTCTCAAGGTTCTTGCCACTGCTTGTCAGTTCGCATGGAGGAGCCTTCGTTGAGGAAGACGAACGCCGTAGATTGGTAGGGTTTTTTTATTCTTACTTTTTCTTCAAAATTGATATGGGGCTTTTGTAGATCTGGAGGAGATGAAGGTTTTAATCGGTTGTGTTATGTTTGGAGGTCTATGGTGTAACGCCCCAAACTTTCACTCTAAGAGACAGAGTGTTAATAAGGGAGGATTATTATTAATATTAGGATTTTGATCGGATTAACAAAGGTTTAGTGGTAACGTGGAAAGTCAAACGGAAAAGTCTATAGGCGTTTTGACTGTCAGAATAAGAACATAATGATATAGAAACCCTAACTGGAGTCAGAAAGATGATTTGAGGATACCAGTAGTGATTTTATAATATTTGAGGATTTTAGAAATTTATTTTAGAATTTTCTGATAAACGGATAGAAATGTTACCCTTTTGGTCTCTATAGTTTGACCAGGTTGAACTATGAGTGGGTTTGGAGACCAGAACAAGTTGAGAAATATTTTTGGAGATTCCAAATGATGTTTAATATTATTTTAGAATTTTAGAAATGATTTTGGAGATTTTTAGAATAGCAGACTAAGAATTACGATTTTGGTCCCTGTAGACTGAGAACAGGGTAAACGGGAGAACAAATATAGGCCAAAAGCTTGGAAAATGATCCAAAATCAACCAAAAGAGTAACCAATGATGTTTTTACAATATTTATGATTTTTAGGAATTTTCTGAGATTTTTCAGAGAAAATTAATTTTAACCCTAATTTACGGGTCATGGTAAAACCGAAAAATTACCGTAATGCTTCTAAACTTAATTTCTATAAACCAAGACTTTTGTGGAACCTTATTTTCATGGCTTTGGACTGATTTTAAGTTCCATGTGAGTTTTACCTCAATAGGTTATTTTTAGAACAATTTTTACTATGAAATACAAAAGTTACCACACTTAATTACCTTGGAAACTTACCATTTACCATGGTTGAGGTGAAAAATTTATTTAACCCAGCCCTTAGACAGCTGCAGCGCCAGCCATGTGGAAGAGAAGTGTCTAGATTCTTATCTTGTTATGAGTCACAAATATTAACCAATAAGGAAAAGCCAAAGACTTGATATTTTTTTATGACTCATTATTGTCATAATTGGCTTAGAAAAAATCTGCACAAGAGTGAAAAGGAGAGGGGAGAGGTCAAGTAAGGAAAGGAAGAGGAAGGCTCTTGTTCCATATTTTCATTTTTGCTCTCACACACCATAACCATTTCTTCCATTTTTCTCTCCAAATTTGCACTCAAAATAATCAAATTTTTCAAGGATTTGATCTTGATTTTGGGATCTTCATGCTACCAAGTTATTTGGTAAGAACTCCATAGCTTAAGCTTTAATTTTCTTCTTCATGGTTTAAGAGCTTAGGGTAGTGATAGGTTATCTTAAGTTTGCTTTCATGGATGAGTAAGCTTATTTTTGTTTGGATGTGTTATTATGGATTAGAAGGAAATAATCAAGAAGGAGAAGGAGAAGGAGAAGAAGAAGGAGGGCTAGAGGTTAGGGTTTTTCTTTCACAAGCTAGAGAAAAAGGTAAGGGAAAACTCTCTCTAGCTACCATCATTATATAAATTTGTATTGGATGTGATTTCTTATGCTTGATGATGATTTTCATGTTCTTGGTGGAAGATTTATTATGTTTCTTAAGAGGGTATTTTTCATATGTTCTTGGGTGATGATTTTACTATGTGGTGGTGGATGTTTGACGTATATATATATATTGGCTTGAGGTGCATGATTATTGGTGTGTTGGTGAATGATTTATTATGTATTGATGGAGTAATTTTCTATGTGTGAGTGAAGTGATTTTTCATGAGCTTGGTGGTGTATGATCCCTAGTAGAGTCATGGCTATGATATCCTATGTGGTGGTGGTTGAGAGATGGATAAGTTTAAACTATGTCTTTCAAGAAAATTCAATCTCTAGATGGTAACTTAGTTGTCTTCTTGAAAATCAATTTAATGAATCAAGGTGCATGAAGCTAAAATCTAGTTTTGGTATCTAAAAATGATAGGAATGGATTAAAGAATCAAATCCCAAAGAGAAATTGCATTTTCGGATTTTTGGATAAGTGGCCAGAACTGTTCACGCCCTGGGTGTGAGAGTTTTCACAGGTGTGAACGTTTCTGCCCTGAAAACACTGTATACGAGGATACAGGGGTCAAAATGTAATTTTTGAAAGATTAGGGGCAAAAGTTTAATTTTGGAAAGTTTTCAAAACAGATAGTGGAAATGTAATTTTCAAAAATATAGGGACTGAATATATAAAAGAAATGTTTTTGGGCCAAAAGTGTAATTTTCAAAAACTTTGGGGCAGAAATGAAAATTTGTATATTTTGGGGTCAAAGACATAATTATAGAATGTTTTCCTTAAAAAAAGAGAATACAATATAAATTAGGGGTTTCAAGAATAATGAATCCAGCACATAAAAGGAGATTTTGGAATAAAGTTTAAATGGAAGAATAGCTATGTGCTTAAGGGGGTTGTGAAATGGATGATGAAAAATGATTGGAAAAAACTAAGTGCCAATAAGGGAAGTTAAATAAATTCTGTGTGATATACATTCTATGTGACAAATACTGTGTGATATGTGTAGGTAACAGGATGAAACACAAGAAGGGGGGGTTGAATTGTGTTTCTAAGCTTTTAAAACTTTTCGCAATGTTGGACGCTGGCTGGTGAAAAACGTTGGACGCACAGCTTATTTGAAAACTGGACTCACAGTGTTTTGAAGTATCGGACGCACAGGGTGTTAAAACATTGGACGCACAGGGTGCTAAAACACTGGACTCACAGAGTTGTAAAATATCGGACTCACAGAAATATTGGACGCAGAGGCCTTCCTCTTTAGTTTGAAAAACTTGTTCTCTTTGTCCGATTTAATGTGTATGAAAAACTTGTTTAAACAAAATCAATTCAATCCCCTTTGTTAGTAATAAGCACAGATATAATAAGGGATAAGGGAAGGAAGAAATAACACAAGTTTTTATCCTGGTTCACCCTTTCCTAAGAGCTACGTCCAGTCCCCTCAAACTAGAGAGATTTCACTATCAAACCAGATAGGTACAAGTATTCTTTGCACGCAGCCTCTTCAGGCTTTAACCAAAGTATTCTTTGCATGCAGCCTCTCTAGGCTAAAACCCAAGTATTCTTTGCACACAGCCTCTCTAGGCTAAAACCCAAGTATTCTTTGCACACAGCCTCTCCAGGCTAAAACCAAGTATTCTTTGCACACAGCCTCTTCAGGCTAAATCCAAGTATTCTTTGCACACAGCCTCTTCAGGCTAAAACAAGTTCTTTTACAGTCAAGCCTCTCCAGGCTCAAACAACTCAGCAGAGTGTTTTTGATTTAAGTGTTGTCTAACTCACATAAGTGAGGATATGAAAACTAAAGCACTTTGAGAGTTAAGCAAAATCTCTTTTACAAGAAGAAAGAAAATATACAAGACTTTCTATACAGAGTATAACAAATTGCACAGCAGTTCAGCTCTTTTTTTTTCGTTGTTCAGTCTCTTGTATTCTTCTTCTTGTTCACGGTATATATAGGCTTTGATGAAGCTTCAGACTTGTTCTTCGAATAGCTCAGCTTCAGCCTTCATAAATATTACCGTTCTCTAATAGCATTAAATGCTATTTTCCCGTTGCTCTGAGGAGATCTACTTCAGTGTGTATGTCTGCGTTTCTTTCTCCTAAATCAGAAGCAACCTGTACTCAAAGTCTCAATTGTACAGTGGTTAATAGTAATATCTTATTGAGACAGAGAGAATACACTGTGTAAAGTAGAAAGATGTGTTCAGAGATATAAGAGTAGATAAAAGTACATTCTCTCTCTTAGTACACTTTCCACAGTGCTTTATGCTTTTTATATAATGTACGTTCATAAACGTTGACAATGGTTGTACAGAAAAGCATTGCATACAGCTATTTATTTCAAATCATTTGCTCAATAAATATGTTCCATATTAAATGCATGAGCAATAAATAGCAAGTAATGGATTCTGCGTTTTGAACGCAGCATATGGAATTTATTGGACGCAGCATGTCGAATATATTGGACTTTCAGTCCTTTTAACAAATGGACGCATACCTTTGCTTACCATTTGTATATGATATTCATTCATCTATTGGACGCATCCTCATGCTTACCATTTTGACTTAGTTCGTTTCAGTTGTATAGCCTTATGCTGATTATTGGACTTATGCTCCATTGGACGCAAGGCAGTTAACTGTTGTACTTTTGTCCTTCTGCTTCATTGGACGCAGAGCAGTATTGTTGGCCTTTTGCCATTCTGCTTCATTCTGTTCCATTGGACGCAGAGCAGTTGATTATTGGACTTTTCCAATTCTGTTCCATTGGACGCAGACAATGTTGTACTTCTGCAATTCCGCTTCATTGGAAATCATTGGACGCAGAGAGTAGCATGTCTACATGACTTGGATACATATAGGTTCTGCTTCTTTGGACGCATTGCCTCAAGCTTATTATTGGACTTTTGTAATTCTGTTTCATTTCACTCTCCATAGTTGACTGATGAACTTTTGCCATTTTGCTCTATTGGACGCAGAGTGGTACTGTCTGTATTGAACATTGGACGCAGAACAATATTGCCTTATACTGTTTATTGGACGTAGAGAATCATTGGACGCATGGTCTCATAATGATTATTGGACGCATAGCTCTCATTTTGATTATTGGACGCATAGCGTCTTTGACTGTATGTACATGTGCCAATATCGGACGATGACTTTAACATTGGACGCAAGGCTCCTCAGACTTTGTATATGAGCCAATGTCATGATGAACTAATTATTGGACGCAGACTGCAACATCCTACAATAAACTTAGTTAGGCAGCTTTGTTATACATTGTAAAAGCTTAATACATTTTGTTTATCCTTTGTAAAAACCTTAATACATTTTGTTATCATCAAAACCATAAAATCACTTAGGGAGTTTTTATATTAAAAATACTTTTAACCAATTTGGTTCCAACAATATGAGTACTGTGTGGTATCACTTTTGTGTGATGTAAATACTGTGTGGTGCAAAGTCTGTGTGACCTAAATACTGTGGAATGTAAATGCTTGGTGACATGAAAAGTGCTATGTGATATAACTGCTGTGTGATGTGTGGAAGGCTATGTGCCATAAGTTGTGTGCCATTAAATGTTGTGTGCTGTGTGAGAGGCTGTGTGTTGTTTCGTTGGCTATATGCCAGGCTGTGTGCCATTTCATGCTGTGTGCTATGGGAAAGGCTGTGTGCCATTTAATGTTGTGTGATATGGGAAATGCTAAGTGACATTTCGTATTGTGTGCAAAGGGCTATGTGCAAAGGGCTGTGTGCCAACTGCTGTGTGCAAAACAGAGTAATCTCCATGGAGTGCGGGCTAAATGCTCGTGACTGAGTGTCGAATAAATGAGGAGTTTGGGGAAAAGTAATCTCCATGGAGTGCGGGCTATGTGCTCGTGACTGTGTGTCGAATCTGTTATGAAGAAAGGGGCCCATAGAAGTGTTTTGTGTGTATAGATATACTGAATTCCTGTGATATGTTTCTGTGTGAAACGGTGATGATTCTATGTGAAGTTGAATATGGTGATTTATATGACTAGTGTCGGTGTGACCTATGTTGTATATGTGAAGATGAGATGTGACTTCTGTGTGAAGAGGTATCTGTGTGACTTAAACTGATTATGCTACATTATACATGCGTGAGTGATTTCTGCTATAAATGATCATAGTATGACTTTGCATGAATTTCTGTGGTATGCTACTTGTATGATTATGGTGATAATTGCGAAAGAGATTTTGACCCTTGCCTATATGTTTTGTGCTCTTTGGAACATGATTCATATAGATGGACCACTAGCTGGGTGGACCTGTCAGGAATCAAGGATTGAGACGTACTCTGGAGATGAGTTAATCTAGTGGAAGGACGTACGGGTCCTAGTTCTGAGTTAGAGTTCTCTTGTTAGAGCTTCTTGCAGAAGTTCTTAGTGCTTGACCAGCATAGGGAGTCTGTACTTATTTAAGAAAAGGTTTCATGTATATGATACACTTTATTATTAATAAATAAATTTTTATTCCCTATGCTATTTACTATTCGATATCTGTTCACTTAAGTACTTCTTAAAAAAAAATTTACAATAAAGAAAAATCCATTTGTGAAAATTAATATACTTTTTGACAGTATTTTTCCAAAAGAAAGATCAGAAGAAAAATTTTAATTCCGCATTAAAGGGTTGGTTACTTAAGTGTAATGCCTTCGTGGAAGAGGGTGTTGCATATGGTGGCCGGAAATAGAGGTGAAAGGTGGCAGAGGTGGTGGGCATTTGAGAGAAACGAGAGAGAAGTAGGGATGAATAGAGAGAAAAAAAAAGAAAATTGTAGGTAACAGAGAGAAACACAAGAAGGGGGGTTGAATTGTGTTTCTAAGCTTTTTAAAACTTTTCGCAAATGTGGGACGTTGGCTGTGAAAACTTTGGACGCACAGCGTACAGATATTGGACGCACAAGCAAGTTAGACGCAGAGGCTTCCACTTAGTTTAAAACTTGTTTTCTTTTTGCGATTTAAAGAATTTGAAAAACTTGTTAAATCAAAATTCAATTCAATCCCCTTAGTTAGTATAAACAAATAAATAACTAGAGATAAGGGAAAGAGAGAAAAACACAAGTATTTATACTGGTTCACTCTTTCCTAAGAGCTACGTCCAGTCCCCTCAAACTAGAGAGATTTCACTATCAATCCAGATAGAAGACAAGTATTCTTCAACATCCTCTTCAGGCCTTACAACAAGTATTCTTTGCACACCTAGCCTCTCCAGGTTCAACACAAGTATTCTTTACAAACAAGCCTCTCCAGGCTCAACCCCAAGTATTCTTTGCACGCAGCCTCTCCAGGCTATATCCCAAGTATTCTTTTACAGACAAGCCTCTCCAGGCTCAACACAAGTATTCTTTCTAAACAAGCCTCTTCAGGCTCAAACAACTCAGAAGAGTGTTTTTGACTTAAAGTGTTATCTAACTCACACAAGTGAGAATATGAAAATCTTAAGCACTTCGAGAGTTAAGCAAACTCTCTTTTACAAGAAAGAAAATAATACAAGACTTTTTACAAAGATAGAGTATTTGCACAGCGTTTCAGCTCTTTCTTTTTCTTGGTTCAGTCTCTTAGTCCAGTCACTTAATCCAGTCTCTTGTATTCTTCTTCTTGTTCACGATATTTATAGGCTTTGATGAAGCTTCAGACTTGTTCTTTGAATATCTCAGCTTCAGCCTTCATAAATATGACCGTTCTCTAATAGCATTAAATGCTATTTTTCCATTGCTCTGAGGAGTTTCATTTCAGTATGTATGTCTGCGTCTCTTTCTCCTAACTCAGAAGCAACCTGTACTCATAGTCTCAATTACACAAAGGTTAATAGTAATATTTTGTTGAGACAAAGAGAATACACTGTGTAAAGCAGAAAGTAGTTTTCAGAGAGCTATGGAAATAATCATAGTACACTCTCTTTCTAAGTACACTTTCCACAGTGCTTTATGCTTTTCATTAAATGCATGTTCAAAGCACGTTGAATACAACTATTTATTTCAAATCATTGCTCAATAAATATGTTCCATATTAAATGCAAGAGCAATAAATAGCAAGTTATGTATTCTGCGTTTTGGACGCAGCATTTAGAGTGTATGAACTATTCAGGTTATGTACAAAATGGACGCATACCTTTGCTTACCATTTGTACTTGAGACAACTTGGTTTATATGGACGCATATTCATTGCTTACCATATGGACTTATGACTTTGCTTCTCTGATGGGTACGTCTCTATAACACTTATTGTGTAACGCCCCTTTTTCCCACAATGAACGTCACGTGAAAAACTAAAAACTTAATGCGGAAAATCGTCTTTCATAAATCAAGGTTACCAAAATTGGTGGCTAATTTTTTTTTTAAAGAATCTTATACGAAAAGATTACACACATCTCATTTAGCCATCCAGAAAACTCAGAAGAAAAGAAACATCATACATAAATATGTACATCATCATGTCAATGTACACAAACCTTGCGCTCGCAATGTATAATTATAAACCACAACAGAGTGGCCACACTACAACAACCTGACATCAGGAAATAAAGCGATAAGTCTAAACTTAGGAAAGCTTTAAATCAAAAGGTGTGTCAAATACACGACACTGAACATGTACACCCCAAACCTAGGCTGGTCGCTAACAGACAACCAACAACCTAACACTAGACGCCCCCACCACTACGACCTAAGATGATGACGTCTCCTCGGGGTCCTCCTCATCCTCCGATACCTCGAATAATACATGATCTGGTTCGTCTCTAACCTTCCTCTTCCCTCTATCTACGTGCCCTGAAGGTCCGGCAGAAGTGTCAGAAGAACAGCGCACAAAACGTCCAGAAGGCGCGACATATGGAACAGGAAGTGTCGGCCTCACGGTCTCGGGTGATGGAACTTGTGTCACCGGTGAAGCCATCCTTGGTAAGCGTGCCCTCTCCAAGTAACTCTTCCTTGGAGTGCGACAAATCAGATGACAATGGTTAGATACCGATTCGGCTATCCGCTGAGGTGTAGGTCTCTGATCCTCCCTCGCCTCTCTCCTAGGCTGCGCTGTGGGTGGTACTCTGGCCTCCCGGTCCTCCAAGGTGATGCTGCGTGCAAAGGGTGCATCTCCCAGCTAGTAGCGCATCCACTCGACGGGTATGTAAACGTCCAAAACCATGTCCCTCTCCAAAACCTCTTCGGGGCCCAACACCCCTCCTCTAGTCCTAACCACGTGTCCAGACACAGTGGCCCATTGGGAGATGGGATCGTAAGTCCATCCCCCACCATCGGCCTCACGAGGCCGGAAGCACTCCCTCACTCGGGCTATCAGAGGTCTGGAAGTGGATATCTACGCGTAACGTACATAAAATAACAGAAAAAAACGCAAGGGTGAATTTCTTTGCACAAGTTGAAATCCACTGAAAGTATGTATACGAAAAAGAAAATACAACATAATACATTTCAAGAATATATATAGCTACTCTTTCGCAAATCTTTCTCTAAGATATTCATACACCAAAAGAGAGCACATCATCAAATTAAACACACAGTCAAACACACACATAGCACTCTAGCATAATGCATGTCACTTCAATATCTCTTTAATACACCGGTGCACTGCTCCATGGAGACTTCCTCAACTAAGTAGAGCGATATGGCGGAATCGTATACCTATCATTAATGCAAACTGACCTTCACTCTCGGCCATTGTTTGTCATTTATTCGGTACAGACCCATTGTGCTACGTCGTACACCACATCATAAATAAGATAGCCCTGGTCATGATCATCCAAGCTGGGTATTACGACTCATCTCGGCACAAGGGAATTCATTTCAAGGCCATTGAGAACTTCGTAACCTGGATGCCCTCAAAGACTTATAGTCAGACCATACTTATTTACAATCCCCGCATAGGATTGTGTGCTCTAACCATGGCATAAAGCCAACATGGAAAAAGCCAATATTAATCATGGCATAAAGCTAACATGGCAAAAGCCAATAACTCAAATGCATATGACAGTATATTTGCAAAACACAATCAATACAATCAATGTGGTCCCTAGTCTTAGGGTTTTTCGTCGCCACGTGTTAGCTTTCATCCAACACCGTGTAATTTTATTGTCCTTAAGACTTTATCGTCGTCACGTATTGATCCTCTTTCAATACCGTGTAATTTTATTGTCCTTAAGACTTTATCGTCGCCATGTATTGATCCTCTTTCAATACCGTGTAAAATTATTGTCCTTAAGACGTTTATCATCGTCACGTATTGGTCCTCTTCCAATACCGTGTAATAACGTTATTTCAAAAAACATAAGTTTTATGAAAACTTCTCTTAACCCCTGACTCTCAAATCTTTATGATTTTACTTCTCATTCTTCATTGTAAAAAGATTTAATTAAAAATCTTAGTTCAGTTCTTTGATAACTTTACTTAAGTTCCTTTACTTTAAGTATTTAAAATCTGCCCCAAAATATTCTGTTTTTCAAGTTTCAGCCCTTATTTTTCTGAAATTTAGGTTTTTGGCCCAAAATGCCCAAACTTTACGTTTTCTACTCCAAGACTTTCGTAAATTATAATTCTGGCCCAAAGGTACCCAGACTTCGCGTGTCTGCCCCAAACTTTCGTAAATTATATTTTTGGCCCAAAAGTCTCCAGACTTCGCGTTTCTGCCCCAAACTTTCGTAAATTATATTTTTGGCCCAAATTGTCCAGATTTTGCAATTTAAGCCTAGAATTCCAGAATTTGCATTTTTGACCCCAAAAAATCCCGTTTTCGTTTTTGACCCCTAAAAATCCAAAATTTGATTTTTCTCCCTCTTTAATTGATTTTCTAGCTCACTTAGAATTTTATAGATAACAAGGATTTAGTATGAAATTGATTTAAGACTTATGATTAGAAACTTGATGAAATTTATCTAATTAAGTGTTATCTTTGAATTCTAATTAATTCATTTGGAAAACTTTTTTATTAAAGCTTTTAAACCCTGTTCCCACACTTAATCAAATATTTTCAATCCAAACTCAATCACATTGAATTAAATCATGTGAAACATCCAAGAATCAATATTCATCCATTTAGGCAAAAACACCACTATGCCATAAATCAACACTCAAAGTACTCATTCATAACATATCAACATACATTATAAACATAGCATAAAAATCATCAACTCATCAAGCATACACTTAGGCATTCCAAATCACTCCAAATCATACATATGATTTTTCCAACAACACATAGGCTCATAAAAAATTATCATGCCTCAACCAAAATCATATTTTTACTCATATACATAAATATATAAAAATACATATTACTAAGAGAATGAAAACTCATTCAACAACCAATATGAAAACTCAAGTCTTTAAGTTTTTCATGAAACATACAACACATAGCCACACACATATACAACTTTCCCAACTTATTGAGAAAATCCCCTTACCTCTTGAAGACTATGAAAATGAGCAAACACCAAATATCACCTTCCCTCTACACAATCACCAAGTGGCCTCCTTGAAGCCTTGATGTTCCCACACTTAGAAAAATTTACCTTTCACAAAATACAACAAAATCAAACCATAAAAATATGAGTTTTATGAAAACCAACAAACCCTATAGAGTAGAAATTTGAGTAGATGAATACTTACTCAAATCTTGAAGACAAATGGATCCAAGGTAGTTTTCGAGCTTGTAGGTTCCAATGGAGTGAACCTAAACCAAGAAAAAGATCTCTTTTAGTAAAGAGAAGAACACAACTTTCATGGAAACATGAAAGTGGTGGAAATAAAAAAATGAAAGAAGTTTATGGATTAGAATGATGATTCAAACCTTTTTTGTGAAGTTTGAATATGCAAAATCTCAATAGAACTTGGTCCTTTTGTGTATGGAAAAGCTTGAAAAATGGAGAGAAAATGGAGTCTGTATGATTCAAGTGGAGAAGATGAAGTTGGAAAATGAAATCTCTCTCTTCCTTCTCCCTATGTGCAGCGGCCAGAACAAAAAGGAGTATGGGGGAGTATGGGCTTCAGTACTTTTGGTGGTTGGGAGCCATACCTCTCTCACCTAATTTTGAAAAATTCAAATATTAACCCCTATTTGACCATTTGAATTTTGGAAGGATTTTGAGGGTGGGATCAGCCCTTCCATGCGCCCCAAGGCTGACTGGAAAATGGTGGGATTAAATCCCATCAAGTTAGGGTATAATCAGTAGTTCAAAGTAGTAAAAACGCGCGGTTTTATAACTCTTTTTTAGATAAATATTTTTCTAAAATAGGTAAAATCATGAGAAATCAATTTTATGATTTGAATATGTCATAGAAAAATTTATAAACCCAAAACTAAATTTTTGGACTATTTTTTATGTCCCGGTTGCGTCCGATTTACCCGTAAAGCACCAAACGCGGGTAAAATAAAGTTTTTCTGAAAAATTTCTAGAAAAATTTCTAAAAATCCCAAATATTATAAGAACCACTTTTGGTTCGTGAAAATATTATTTTGGACTAAAAAATGACCTTCCGAAAAGTACTGAACCCTATCCCCGCATCAGGAGAGAATGCGGTTCCTGCAAAGACTCAGTTTTGCGAACTCTACAACTCTCGGCTCCTCTAAAATAAATCTAAGATATTACTATCACTATCCTCACCTCAAGATCCCAAAAATCATTAATTAAATAATTTTAATTAAATTAAAGCAGATTAAAATATCAATAAAAACTATTTAAAAATGAGGGTGTTACATATTGGACGTTTATCAATTTTGCTTCTTTGGACGAAAAGTATAGCATGTCTCCATGAATAGTTACTGGACGCTTATAGGTTCTGCTTCTTTGGACGCAAAGCTTCATTGAACGTGTTGCTTTTCAAAGTCCATTGGACGCTCCACTCTTGTACATATATGTGCCAAAGTCACACTGGACGATGGACTTATCTTTGTTGTACCTACAAGAGCTTGTCAGCAGACTTTGTAAAACCTTTAATAATTATTATTATCATCAAAACAGCTTAGGGAATTCATGCACTAAAAATGCTTTTAAATAATTTGGTTCCAACAATCTCTCCCTTTTTGATGATGACAAACATTATTAAGTTTTACAGGCAATAAAGCAGATAAGACCAATAAGTAGTCAACATATATTTTTAAAAAAAATTTCTTAGGGAAAACTCCCCCTGAGATATAGACTCAGTTTTTCTTACTCTTCTCCCCCTGAGATAAACATCTCATGGTTTTGGATATTCAATATGTTCAGAGTACCTAAAAAATTTCTTTTTCTCACAGAGCAGAATAGTCCAGCATATAAATATACTATAATCAAAGCATGCATAAGTAATAAAACTACTGCACTGCAATTTAGACTCAATCTCATTTTATTAATGACTTGTGATCTTTAAAACGTAATTCTTCCCAACTTCTCCCCCTTTTGTCATCAGACAAAAAGGTTCATAGAACATCATAGTCCAAAAAAAAATTGAAAAACAGGGAACAGGGATTTTTTAAATTCGAAGAACAAGAGAACAGGACTTTCAGGGATTCTTCCTTGATTCCAGATACTTGGGGTACTGCCCCAACAGAAATATCAAGTCATCAATATCTTCTGTTGAAGGTGGAACATGGACTTGTGCAATTCTGGATTCCTTATCTGTAGAGACAATGACATCTTCTGGCTCAGGAGGAAATTCAATAATTGGCTGAGTGGATCTAGTAGGAGCACCAAAGATATCATCAAACATATATCTTTGATGTGCCATGTTTTCTGTAACTGATCCCCTGGTTGGCGTTGCAGCCTTCTCAGCATATGAGACCCCTGAAGACGATGCTTCTTGCTCACACAAAACAAGGTGTCTTTCCCAGAAGGTTCTTGCTTCCTGCTCCGTTGCTTGTCCTGTCTTGGACAAGAACATCAAGAAATCCATATGCACATTCTCCATGGATATCTTTGCCTAGTCCTCATCAATCCTGATAGGAGTTGGCATTGGACTTTTGTTGATGCTCTTCCTTGGGAACTTGTCCTTATTTTTGTCAACAAGATAGACCTTTGGTGTTATCCTGTCCGGCTTGACTTTTATTGTTGTTGTTGGCCCGATCCTCATAGACAGAGGGACATTGAAGTGGTTCTGTAGTTGAAGTTGAAGTCTGTAACACCCTTTTTCCAAAAAGGATATTACACCATAGTTACCAAGAATTTTTTTAATACTTAGAAAATATATTAGTAAAAGTTGGAAATCCTTCTTCCAAAATGTGGGTAAAAATTTTTCACTTTGTTTGAAGAAGATGAGAAGGACGGGGAATATGTTTCCCTAACTCTTTTCGAAAGGTTTAGAACGCGGAAACGTAAGGTATACACTTGTAAAGAGAATCTCATCTCATATAAAAATATTCAGAGTTTACAAGACAAACTCAGGATACTCAAAATACTTTGAACAGTGAACATCTGAGCCGGTCAAATCTCTAGACCTCTACCCAAAGCAATACAGTAAACACTGGTCCTTCTCGTAATTTGCGCAGCAACCTCCATCAGATCTTCTCCTAAGGCTTAGTCCACTCCTTGGGAAAAAAATATCTACTCAACCACGTATGGACAAAACATGGAAAGTAGGCAGGGTGAAAATCTTCATCATTTAAGACATACAATAGATATAATGCACACAGTAAATAAAATTCATACGACAAATATCACGCAATAATACTGTTATACTCATCCTCAAAATAAATATAAATGCCAAGTCCTTGCCCGTACTGTAATAGGAAAACAACACAAAATATCAATAGTATATTAATTCACATAGACTCTCTAAACTTTTGGGACACACCCACAAGCACTTTGCCCGCTACACTTGGGAATTTTACTTAATGACCTTTGGGACACACCCACGAGTATATCTACCCGCTGCTCCTGGAGACTTTCACTTAAATTCGGGACACACCCACGAGTAAGTCACTCGTTACTCATGGAGATTTTACCATAGGAATTTCGGCACACAGCCACGAGCATTCAGCCCGCTACTCCGAGAGATTTTTCACTTAAATTCGGGACACACCCATGAGTAAGTCACTCGTTAACCACAGACACCAATTTACAACTTAACTCCCAAATAAACACGGAATCATAAGTAAACACAGAATCACGTTTCTCAGGTACGAACTCAGTGTCACATATCTCAATCAAACACAGAATCACACTGTTCAGATAGGAATATCGAATCACATAGCTCAGATAACACTAAAATCAGATAAGAATAAAATCACATTTCTCAAAGAAATACAAAATCCCTTAACTCAGATAAAACATAGAATCTCAGGTAAAACATCATACTCCAAAATACTCTTGTCACTTTACTCTTTTCGGCTTTATTAATTTATTTTAAGAATAATTACACTGTGACAGGGTCAAACGCGGTAACGGATCATAAATATTAACGAAAATTATTACTTAGGTTCATTCTCTTTGGGAAAAGCCCTTTGGAAGCTAGTCAAGTAATCTTCGCCACGTATATACAAACTTACTAAGATAGGAAAAATAGCGCATCGGTATGGTTCCCAGGAAAGATCTTGGTGAGCTTTTGGGCTCCTTCAATGACCTTTGTCTTTCCTAGACAGATCCATACAAATGAACTACCTTAACTCATCATCAGTCTGTATATAAACAGTAAAAATCACAAGTTTTATATATTTTTGAAAAGAACATGGAAATGGAAGAAAAACACCAGTTTAGGAATTTTTAGCGTATTTAGTCACTTACTCTCGTCCCAATGGCGTAATAGAGATACGGCCCCTGAGCCCGACCGTATGAGTACACCGAAGATGTATTCTTACGCCTGACCAAAGCACCCCATCCATATCCGTCAAAAGAACTACAGAGGTTCAATTTTACAATTTCTTAAATTTGTTGATCACGGAGGCATAGCCCACTGGGTGATCAAGCCTTTATTGATAAAATTTCGCCAGCGTAACGGTACAATTATTAAACTTTCTAAATAAATTGGGCATTATAACTTTACTATTTGAAAAAATCACATTTTTAAATAAAAATTGGACATAGTAACCATTTAAAACAATTTAACAAATATATAACAATTTATTTAAAACAATAAACACCCAACACACAAATTTTCATCAAAACAAAGATCAAAACTATCTTTAAGAAGAATTTCCCCATACCTTGGCCAAGAACAATGAAGAACACACTAAGAACACAAAGAACAACAAGATCAACACACAAAAACTTTGATTACTAACAAAGAAAAACCAAAGGAAAAACAAAGGAAAAGAAATGAAATTTGGAGTGAGATTTCTCTTCAAGTTGGATGTGAAGAAAATGAAGAGCACCCCCTCCCTATTTATAGGGGAGGGTCTGGCCAGAACATGGAGGAGAGAGGGGGAGATATTTTATTTTTCATTTTTCACAAAATTAACAAAATCCTAATTATTAAAAATATCTAACAAAATATCTAACAAATATCTATGCCCTAGAACACTTGAGAAGCTCCTAGACTCTTCAAGAGGGAGTGAGGGTCGTGCAGATCAGGGCTGGGAAGGAGAGGATGTGAATTTCCAAAAATACCCCTAGGGTTTGGATGAAAAAGAGTGAAAATCAAGGGTATTTTAGTCATTTCATAAATCAAAATTTGAAATAATTAGCTAAAATTGAGGGAAACCAATGAGAATGCTAGAAAATGCCATAAGGAGTCTAAATAATTTCGTGGCACTCATTTTTGAATTTTATTGATAATGCAAACTCTTCGGTTTTCATCGTTTCGCAAGTATAACCCCGAAAATACAGAAAAATAGGGTTTTCAAAACTTTCACAGAAATAATTTCTAAAATCATGAAATAAATAATTAAAAATAAAATATAAAATGGTTGTGGACCTTTGACACGAAAATTATACCTGTGAAATGAGATTTTTACGCTATACGTCCCCGGTTAGCGTAGTTTTCGGTAAATTTCGAAAGTTCTCCAAAAATTCCAGAAAAATTCCATAAAATCATAAATATTAAAATAAGCAACTTTTGTGAAGGAAGTTTATTTTTTTGAATTGATTTGACACACTCAAGCTATTTAAATCTCTTTCCGTCAATTAGACGTAAACCGTTTTCCGTAAAAAGACCCAAAGTTGATTGAAAAGCTACCGTTTCAGAAGTATTTCAAAATACATGTATTTTACCCCTAATTTTAAGCCAAGAATAAATCACAAAACATTTTTGCCACAAGAATTCAAATAAAACATAATAGAGACAGATAGACAAGGAAACAAATCGTGTAGGTAGACCTGACAGGAGCTGGAAATTGATTGTTTTCAGAAGTAATTTTAAACATGGATATTTAAATCCTATTTGTAAACCAAAAATAAATCTCAAAACATTTATTTTCCAAAAATTCATATAAAACATAAATCAGAACAGTTATCCAGAAAAACGGATGTTACAAAGTCCGTCCGCTATGTTTCTAATGATCATCCTGTCAAGAGGGGAGAGGACTGATCCCAGTTCTTCTGCAGTCAGAGGGAAGTAGTCTGGCTTGAAGTCATAAATCCTCATCCTTGAGAGTCCCAAGGAGCTAGGCATAATAGACTTAGCCCTTACTTCCTCTGAGGTCATGTTCTCTTTTATCTTATCCTCCTGAAGAGGAATCTCCATGACCTTCAACCCCTTAGTCAGGACATCCAGTTTCCCGACTGTAAAGACATACCCAAAAGGTGACGAAGAAGGAACTTTTGATATGTCCAAGTTGGAGGAGGGCGGAGGTGAGGTTGATGGTTGAGGTTGTGCACGTGAAGGTGAAGGTGAGTGTGTTTGGATGAGATTGGACAATGGTTCAAGATTGAAGGGTGATGGAGGAGTGGTTTCAGGTGAGGCGAGTGGTGGTATTAACTCTTGATTGGGTGGACAGAGAGGGTGAGAGAGTTTGAGGTGGTGTTTGAGATGGTTGTTCTGGTTGAGATGGGGGAACTGTTTGGGTTTGTGTTTGAGGTTGTGGTTGTGGTTCAGGAATTGTATGGATAGGTGATTGTGATTGAGTTCAAGGGTCAGGGATTGGACGAATGGGTGAGGGAATGGACTCAGGAATTTCTCTATCAACATTCCTTGTTCCTTTGCGAGAGTAAACCTTTCTAAAGTCTTTAGCAATTTCAGAAATGGTTTTTGAAGGTTTTCTCGTACCTGTACGTTTCTTAACAGGTCGTTCAGCAAGCTTTTGACTGGACTGCCTTTTTGTGGAAGGCTATGTTTCTTTCACTTTAGACCTTTCCACATTTTTTCTTCTAGGTTTCTTCTCAGTTGCCACAGCTTCTTAAGATACTGGTTCTGCCTCTTCAACACTTACTTCTCTAAGGATCTTTTCTTTCTTAGCTATCTCATTTATCCTCTGATATTCTTTTGCACCTTGGATAGCAGAACGAAGGTTTATTTTGTCAAAGTTGCTTTTGCCAAGCTTGGATTGACTAATACTGCTCATAATTTGATTTAAGTCTTCGGTAATTCCTTGTTTTCGCATAATCTTCGTTAGAAGCACTCCATACGGAATTTTCTTCAAGGAATACTTTCTGCTGACACGCTTTTTGAAATTCATGAAGAGAATGAGTGGCAGATTAATCTTCTTCCGATTCAACAAATTCACCAGTAGAAACTCATGTATAGCAGACACAAAATTTCTTGATCCTGTTTTGTGAAAAATCATTTTGTTGATGACTTGATGCAGGAACCTTGCCTTGTCGTGCATTTGTGAGGCAACTATAGGTTGAGAGTGTTCAGATGAGTCAAACAGAATATCACTCCCTTCTGGTCTTCCATTCTGCCAATCAGAGAGAGGAATTTCTCCTTCAGCTTTGCAGTTAATGGTTTCATAAATAGTTCAACTGAAACTACTATTTTCTTCCCATTAACCGTTCCAGTAATTTCAGTGTCTTCAATCTCAGCAGTTAACCAGAACTGCTTAATAGGATTCGAATACACTATGATATCTCCCTTGAAGAAGTTATTCCAACCAGCACTGGTGATTTCCTCAACCACAAAAATTCCTAGTTCAACCAACTCGGTGGGAACGAAGCGATATTCCACAAGAACTTCCATGTTCTCAATGTTCTCCATTCTTGAGAGTAGAAGATGAGTTTTTCAAAAGAGAGGGTTTTGAAAGGGTTTTTCAAAGAGACGAGAGTAAACACAGAGAGTTCAGAAAGTTGAGTGAGTGAAGGGAAGAAGTTAAAAACGTGTTTAAGAAGGAAGTTGTGAAGAGAGAAAACAGTAAATTTTTCTTGAAAACAGGCGTAATCATCAACCGGGAAAACGGCTGCAGAGCAGGTGTACAGTTTTGTGATAAAAATATTTCATTATAAAAATAGTTAGGACTCAGTGCGGGAAGACTAATAGGTAAAGACCTTTTTAAGTCATAAAGATTTCTAAGTCTCAAATAGACTGACGTGTCCTATCGGACGCTAGTTATATTGGACTCAGACTTAGCTTGAGCATATTAGACGCTAAACATCATTCTTTTACAAAGTGCATATTTAAGTGCTTCCTTATAAAAGTAAATCTATCTACAGAGAGGGGTTTTGTAAATATATCTACCCATTGATTTTCAGTGTTAACAAACTGAATATCAAAGATTCCCTTCTGTACATAGTCTCTAATAAAATGATGTTTAATTTCTATATGCTTAGCTCTTGAGTGTAAGATTGGGTTCTTAGATAAATTGATTGCAGCAGTATTATCACAAAGAACAGAAATCTTACTCTCGAAGATGTTGTAGTCCTCCAATTGATGTTTAATCCACAAGAGCTGAGAACAACAACTTGCGGCAGAGACATATTCAGCTTCAGCTGTAGATAATGCAATTGTGCTCTGTCTCCTGCTCGTCCATGATACTAGATTGGACCCAATAAAATGGCATCCTCCGCTGATGCTTTTTCTTTTAAGCCTGTCTCCAGCATAATCAGCATCACAGAATCCTACTAATTTGTATTCATCTGATTTCTTAAACAACAAACCAAGAGTAGTAGTCTCTTTCAGATATCTAAAGATCCTCTTTACAGCAGTTAAGTCAGAATCTCTAGGATCTGATTGGAATCTTGCACATAAACAAACACTAAACATAATATCAGGTCTAGATGCAGTGAGATATAAAAGAGATCCAATCATACCTCTGTATACCTTTTGATCTACCTTTTTATCTTTATCATTCAGGCTCATTATTCAAGTTGGATGCATAGGAGTGTTCATAGGTTTGCAATCGTCCATATTGAATTTTTTAAGAAGCTCCTTTGTGTATTTGGACTGATGCACATAGATCCCATCTTGCGTCTGTTTTACTTGAAGTCCAAGAAAGAACTTTAATTCTCCCATCATGCTCATTTCAAACTCCTTCTGCATTAACTCAGAAAACTCTCCACATAGAGATTCATCAGTAGTACCAAAAATGATATAATCCACATAAATTTGTACTATGATGAAATGTGTGTCTATGGATTTTCTGAAAAGAGTAGTGTCTACTTTTCCTCTTGAAAAACCATTTTCCATTAGAAAATAACTTAGTTTTTCATACCAAGCTCGAGGAGCTTGCTTGAGGCCATAGAGAGCCTTTTTCAATTTAAAAACATAATTTGGAAAAGTTTGATCCTCAAAGCCCGGGGGCTGTTCAACATAGACTTTCTCTGTTATTATACCATTCAGAAAAGCACTCTTTACATCCATTTGATAAAGCCTCATATCATGTTGAGCAGCAAATGAAAGTAAGATGCGAATGACTTCAATTCTAGCTACTGGAGCAAAGGTTTCAGTAAAGTCAATACCTTCCTGTTGTGAGTAACCTTGAGCAACTAACCTTGCCTTGTTTCTCACAACTTTACCTTCTTCATCCAGTTTGTTTCTGAATACCCATTTGGTTCCAATAATAGACTTATCTTCAGGTGGGGCTACTAGCGTCCAAACATCATTGCGTTTGAATTGATTCAGCTCCTCCTGCATTGCCAAAATCCATCCTTCGTCCAATAGGGCTTCATCCATATTTTTGGGCTCCAATTCAGAGATGAATGCAACATCAGTTTGTTCTCTGAATGTGGACCTTGTTCTGACTTTATCATTTGCATTTCCAATGATTAGATCTTCAAGATGATAGGCCGTGAAGTGCCAGCTTCTTCTTCTTTCAGTATTGGACGCACCATTATTTTCTGCGTCTGATCCATCTTCTTCATTCTTAGGTGGTAGACCTTCACCTTCTGCTTGTATTCTCATATCTGCAAGAGAATCACTTAGCTCTGACAATTCCTTGTCAGGCTTTTTGTCATTGAATTTAATATGAATTGACTCTTCTACAGTCAAGGTTCTTGAGTTATAGACTCAATAGGCCTTGAAAGTTTCAGAGTAACCCAGAAAAATTCCATTATCCACTTTAGAATCAAATTTGCCAAGTTGATCCTTAGTGTTAAGAATGAAACATTCACATCCAAAAGGATGGAAGTATGAAATGTTGGGTTTTCTTCCTTTCCAAAATTCATATGGAGTCTTTTTGAATATAGGCCTCACATATATTCTGTTTTGTAAATAACACGCAGTATTTACAGCTTCAGCCCAAAATCTCTTGGATGTTGAGTGATCATTGAGCATGGACCTAACCATCTCTTGTAAAGATCGATTCTTTCTATCTACCACACCATTCTGTTGAGGTGTTCTTGGCGCAAAGAAATTGTGAAAGATCCCATTCTCTTCATAGAATCTCTGGAAGTTCGCATTTTCAAACTCACCTCCATGATCACTTCTAATGGAGTTGATACAAACTTCTTTCTCATTTTGGACTCTTTTACAGAATATGGTGAAGGCTTTGAAAGACTCATCCTTGTGTGCAAGGAATTTGACCCATGTCCATCTAGTATAGTCATCAACAATAACTAATCCATATCTCTTTCCATTCAAAGAAGCAGTTTGAGTGGGTCCAAACAAATCCATGTGTAAAAGTTCCAAATGTCTAGAAGTGGAAACAATATTCTTGGAATTAAAGGAGTTTTTCACTTGTTTCCCTTTCTGACATGCTTCACATAGAACTTCATATTTGTACACAAGATTTGGTAGTCCTCTCACGAGGTTATGCTTATTTAGCTTTGAGATGGTTCTCAAGCTTGCATGACCAAGTTTCTTGTGTCATACCCATTGTTCATCTTTTAAAGATATGAAGCATGAGAAATTTTGTTTGGACAGATTTTCGAAATCAATTTTGTAGACATTGTCCTGTCTCTTTGCTTGAAAAAGTATGGACTTGTCAGGATTTCTGACTATACATTTGTCCTTGTTAAAGGAAACATCAAACCCACTATCACACAATTGACTTATGTTAAGCAGATTATGTTTGAGTTCTTCAACCAGTAAGACATTTTCAATAGAGGAAAAATGATGCTTACCAATTTTACCTATTCCAACTATTCTGCCTTTCTGGTCTCCTCCAAAGGTGACCCAGCCTTTTGATCTAGGCTTTAGGTCTTGGAACATAGACCTTTCTCCTGTCATGTGTTGTGAGCAGCCACTGTCCAAGTACCATGACCAGTGTTGTCTTCCTCCCATCAAGCATATCTGCAACAGGAATTATCATATTCTTAGGTACCCAGATTGACTTAGGTCCTTTCTTGTTAGTCCTTGGTCTGCGTCCAGGCATGTTTCTCTTGTTATGGAAACACATTGAGGTGACATGTCCAGCCTTTCCACAATGACCACAGTATAAATTGAATTTTTAAGAATTCTTAGAAAACTTTGGTTTTGGTTTTTCATAACCCAAACCACTTTTGTCAGAAGGTTTTCTCTGAATTTTTAAAATTTGATCAAGTTTTTCAGAGCTACTGACAAATCTGGACAATCGTCCGGTGAGTTCATTTGTAACACCCTCTTCCCCAGAGAGCGTCACACTTGAGTAACCAACCCAACCGCGGAAAATAAATTTCATTAAGTCTGGTTTTCTTTCGGAAAAGTTCTGACAAACTTGATTAATTTTCACAAATGGATTTTCATTGCCATTTTTTTTTTCTTAAAAGATGTTAAAAATAAACATAAATAACTCAAGACTCAGCATATGGAAATGAATTGCAATTATTGGATAAAATTTACATCTTTCTTCATAAACCCATTTTTTGGAATTAATACATCATATAGAAATCTGTTCCTTTACAAAAGAATACTGACTCCCTATGCTGGTCAAGCACTAAGAACTTCTGTAAGAAGCTCTAACCCACATTAGATCCCGCACGTCCTTCTACTAAGTTAACTCATCTCCAGGGTAAGTCTCAATCCTCGAGTCCTGACAGGTCCACCCAGCTAGTGGTCCATCTATATGAATCATGTTCCAAGGAGCACAAAACATATAGGCAAGGGTCAAAATCTCTTTTGCATTATCACCATAATCATACAAGTAGCATACCACAGAAATTCATGCAAAAATCATACCATGACCATTTATAGCAGAAATCACTCACACATGCATATGTAGCATAATCAGTTTAAGTCACACAGACATCTCTTCACACAGAAGTCACATCTCATCTTTACATATCCCACTAGGTCACACAGACACTAGTCACACAGTTCACAATGTCCAACTTCACACAGAAGCATCACCGTTTCACACAGAAACATATCACAAGAATTCAACATAAACATGTATTCACACAAAGCACTTCTAATGGCCATCTCTTGATAACAGATTCGACACACAGTCACGAGCACGTAGCCCGCACTCCATGGAGATTACTTTTCCCCAAACTCCTCATTTATTCGACACTCAGTCACGAGCATTTAGCCCGCACTACATGGAGATTACTTTGTTTGCACACAGCAGTTGGCACACAGCCCGGCATATAGCCCTTTGCACACAGCATTTGGCACACAGCCCTTTGCACACAGCACTTGGCACACGACCCAATAAAACACAATCCATAGATATCCAGTCCAATGACAATCAGTCATAGACCCATCACATAACACACAGCATTGAATGGCACACAGCCTTTTCCATAGCACACAGCCAATGAAACAACACACATCCTCTCACACAGCACACATCATTTAATGACACACAGCTTATGGCACATAGCCTTCCACACCTCACACAACAGTTATATCACACAGCACTTTTCATGTCACCAAGCATTTACATTTCACAATTTATATTGTATTCCCTTTTACTTTTATAGCTCACTTAGGAAAACCCTTTTAAGGAAAACTTTCTATAATTCTGTTTCTGACCCAAAAATAACCTTATTTTCATTTCTGCCCCAAAACTTTTGAAAATTACACTTTTGGCCCAAAAATATTCCTTCTACAAATCAGCCCTTATATTTTCAAAAATCACATTTCTACATTCTGTTTTGAAACTTTCCAAAATTACACTTTTGCCCCTAATCTTTCAAAAATTACATTTTGACCCCTGAATTCTCGCATACAGTGTTTTCAGGGCAGAAGCGTTCACACCTGTGAAAACCCTCACACCCGGGGAGTGAACAGTTCTGGAAACTTAGCCAAAAATCCGAAAATTGATTTTCTTTTTGGGATGTGATTCTTTACTCCATTCCTATCATTTTTAAGTACCAAAACCAGATTTTAGCTTCATGAACCCTAGTTCATTAAATTGATTTCCAAGAACACAATTAGATAAGCACTTAAAGATCCGATTTTCTTCAAAAACATAGTTTCAAGCTTACCAATCCATCAACTTTCCCCAATTACCAATCCTCACTCATAAGAATATCATACTCATGCCTTTATTAAAATCTCATATCACTAATCTCATGAGAAATCTCTCCATCCACTCATAGAAAATCACTTCATCAATAAATAAGAAAAATCACTTATCAACACACAACCAATCCTTCACCCATACTCAATCAATCATCCACCAACACATAGACAATCACTTTACCAATAACATAAATAAAATCCTTTCATAAAGAGCATAAGGAATCTTCCACCAAAAGTATCTATAAGGCATCATCATCAAAGCATAAAAATTACATACCACACAAGCTTGTACAATTATGGTGGCTAGAGAGAGTTTCCCCTTACCTCTTTCCTTTTGCTAGTATAAGAAAATCCCTAACTTCAAGCCCTTCTTCTTCCTCTTCTCCTCCTTCTTGATTAACTCCTTCCAAATCAAACACAACACCATCCAAATACCAAATAAATTTACTCATCCATGGACAATCTCTAACACTTGAAAGATGAACTAAACACTACCCTAAGCTCATGAACCATGAAGAAGAAAATGAAAACTTAAGCCATGGAGTTCTTACCAATATCCTAGTAGCTTGATGCTTCCAAAATCAAGAGCAAACCCTTAGAAACTTTGATTATTTTGAGTAAAACTTAGAGAGGAAAGTGGAATGATGGCTATGGTGTGTGAGTAAAAGAGAGAAAAAAATGAAGCAAGACTCCTCCTCCTTCTCCCTTGTACAGCTCGCCTCCCTCTCCTTTCCTATCTTGTGGAGATTTTTTTTTAAGCCACTTATGACAATAATGAGTCATAAAAAATCTCAAGTCTTTGGCTTTTCCTTATTGGTTAATATTATGAGTCATAGATGCTTGAAGTTTCCACACTCTTCCTCATACACATCCAGGCGCTGCAGCTGTCCAAGGGAGGGGTGAAAATAATTTTTCACCTTAACCATGGTAAAAGGTAAGTTTCCAAGGCAATTAAGTGTGGTAACTTTTGTATTTCATAGTAAAAATTGTCCAAAAATTACCTATTGAGGTAAAAACTCTCATGAACCTTATAATAAGTCCTAAACCATGAAAATAAGGTGCCACAAAGGTCTTGGTTCATAAAGATCAAGCTTAGAAGCATTACGGTAACTTTTCGGTTTTTACCGTAACCCGTAACTTAGGGTAAAAATGAACTTTCTCAGAAAATTCCCAGAAAATTTCTAAAAATCATAAATAATGTAAAAACACCATTGGGTACTCTTTTGGTTGATTTTGGATCATTTCCTAAGCCTCTGGCATTCACCTGCTCTCCCTGCTATCCTGTTCTCGTTCTACAGAGACCAAAACCGCAATTCTTTGTCTGTCATTCTAAAAATTCCCAAAATAATTTCTAAAATTCTAAAATAATGTAAAACATCATTTGACATCCTCAAAAATATTTCTAGACATGTTTTGGTCTCCAAATCCACTCACAGTCCAGCCTAGTCAAACTACAGGGACCAAAACGGTAACATTTTTATCCGTTTCTCAAAAAATTCCCAAATAAATTCCTAAAATCCTCAAATATTATAAAATCACTATTTACATCCTCAAATCATTTTTCTGACTCCGATTAGGGTTTCTATATCATTATATTCTTATTCTGACAGTCAAAACGTCTACAGACTTTTCCGTTTAACTTTCTACGTCAGCACCAAACCACTTTTAATCTCATCAAAATCCTAATATTGACAATAATCCCCCTTTACTAACACTCTATCTCTCATAGTGAAAATTTGTGGCGTCACATCATTTACTTCTTGTTGAAGTACTTGTACTTCACAGGAAGTATTGGACTCAGAATCCTTTTGAGATTCATCTTTGAGTTGACCCACCTGAAGTCTTAACTCTTCATTTTCTGATTTGAGTACTTTATTTTCCAAAGTAAGTTTTTCAAAATCTTTGGTTATGAGTGAAAACTTTTTCTTCAAAGATCTGTACTCATCAGATAAAATGGATGATTCTCTAAGAAGATCATTAAAGTTGTCTCTTATTTCAGGATAAGAAAGTACTTCTTCTTCATCCTCATTGTCAGTGGAGGGTAGACTTGCCATTAGGCAAAGATTTGCTTCTTCCTTATCCTCCTCATCCTCATCATCAGAAGATTCATCAAGATCTTCCCATGTTGCCTTGAGACCTGGTTTCTTACATCCATAGCACACTACTAGACTTTTCTCTTTTTGCTCAGCTTCCTTTTGGTGAAATTTTTTGTTGAATTGCTTTCTTCTGAAGCCACCTTTCTTTTTCCACATAGACTTTATTTTCCTAGAGATGAAGGAAAGTTCATCATCATCTGAGCCTTCTTCTCCTTCTGAGCTTTATGAATCCTCATCTGAGTCAAGTGCCTTCAGTGCCTTTGAGGTCTCCCCTTTTGGGCTTTAAGAGCAATGGATTTTGCTCTTCTTTCTGTTCCTTCCTCATTGAGCTCAAGCTCATGCACTTTGAGTGAGCCTAGGAGATTCTCCATAGCAAGAGTGGAAAAATCTCTTGCTTCTTGTATGACAGTTACTTTGGGTCTCCATTGTTTTGGCAAACTCCTTAATATTTTCCTGATATGATCCTGGTTTGTGTAGATTTTTCCCAAGGATCTCAGGTTGTTGATGATTGTTTGGAATTGTCCAAACATCTGATCAATAGTCTCGTGATCCTCCATTATGAATAGTTCATATTGATGAACTAGCATGCTGATTTTGGACTCACAGACCTGAGATGATCCTTCAAGCGCCAAAGCTAAAGTGTCCCATATTTCTTTGGCAGTGGTGCAGCTGTGCACTTTGTCATATTCTGACTTAGTGATGGCACACATCAGATAGTGTCTTGCCTTTGAGTTCAGCTGGAATCTGGTTCTTTGATCTTGCGTCCACTGAGCTCTTGGTACTGGTTGACCTGCTTTATCTACTGGAGCAGTGTAGCCAATTTCCACGACATCCCACATGTCTATATTTTGCGCATCAAAGAATGTGATCATTCTTTGCTTCCAATAATCATATTCGTCTCCATTGAACAATGGTGGCCTGTTCACAGCTTGTCCCTCGTTCTCCATGGATCTTTGCTTCTCTGCACTGTTAGGTGCTCAACCCCTAGAGACCGAGCTCTGATACCAACTGTAGGTAACAGAGAGAAACACAAGAAGGGGGGTTGCATTGTGTTTCTAAGCTTTTTAAAACTTTTCGCAAATGTTGGACGCTGGCTGTGAAAACTTTGGACGCACAGCGTATATAGATATTGGACGCACAAGCAAGTTGGACGCAGAGGCTTCCACTTAGTTTAAATCTTGTTTTCTTTGTGCGATTTAAAGAATTTGAAAAACTTGTTAAATCAAAATTCAATTCAATCCCCTTAGTTAGTATAAACAAATAAATAACTAGAGATAAGGGAAAGAGAGAAAAACACAAGTATTTATACTGGTTCACTCTTTCCTAAGAGCTACGTCCAGTCCCCTCAAACTAGAGAGATTTCACTATCAATCTAGATAGAAGACAAGTATTCTTCAACAGCCTCTCCAGGCCTTACAGCAAGTATTCTTTGCACACCTAGCCTCTCCAGGCTCAAAACAAGTATTCTTTACAAACAAGCCTCTCCAGGCTCAACCCCAAGTATTCTTTTATAGACAAGCCTCTCTAGGCTCAACACAAGTATTCTTTCTAAACAAGCCTCTTCAGGCTCAAACAACTCAGAAGAGTGTTTTTGACTTAAAGTGCTATAATATGAAAATCTTAAGCACTTCGAGAGTTAAGCAAACTCTCTTTTACAAGAAAGAAAATAATACAAGACTTTTTACAAAGACAGAGTATTTGCACAGCGTTTCAGCTCTTTCTTTTTCTTGGTTCAGTCTCTTAGTCCAGTCACTTAATCCAGTCTCTTGTATTCTTCTTCTTGTTCACGGTATTTATAGGCTTTGATGAAGCTTCAGACTTGTTATTTGAATATCTCAGCTTCAGCCTTCATAAATATGACCGTTCTCTAATAGCATTAATTGCTATTTTTTCGTTGCTCTGAGGAGTTTCATTTCAGTATGTATGTCTGCGTCTCTTTCTCCTAACTCAGAAGCAACTTGTACTCATAGTCTCAATTGCACAAAGGTTAATAGTAATATTCTGTTGAGACAAAGAGAATACATTGTGTAAAGCAGAAAGTAGTTTTCAGAGAGCTATGGAAATAATCATAGTACACTCTCTCTCTAAGTACACTTTCCACAGTGTTTTATACTTTTCATTAAATGCATGTTCAAAGCACGTTGAATACAACTATTTATTTCAAATCATTTGCTCAATAAGTATGTTCCATATTAAATGCAAGAGCAATAAATAGCAAGTTATGTATTCTGCGTTTTGGACGCAGCATTTAGAGTGTATGAACTATTCAGGTTATGTACAAAATGGACGCATACCTTTGCTTACCATTTGTACTTGAGACAGCTTGGTTTATATGGACGCATATTCATTGCTTACCATATGGACTTATGACTTTGCTTCTCTGATGGGTACGTCTCTATAACACTTATTGGACGTTTATCAATTTTGCTTCTTTGGACGCAAAGTATAGCATGTCTCCATGAATAGTTACTGGACGCTTATAGGTTCTGCTTCTTTGGACGCAAAGCTTCATTGAACGTGTTGCTTTTCAAAGTCCATTGGACGCTCCACTCTTGTACATATATGTGCCAAAGTCACACTGGACGATGGACTTATCTTTGTTGTACCTACAAGAGCTTGTCAGCAGACTTTGTAAAACCTTTAATAATTAGTTATCATCAAAACAGCTTAGGGAATTCATGCACTAAAAATGCTTTTAAATAATTTGGTTCCAACAAAAATGAGAAGGGATGGAGGCGCCCAGGCAGCATTGAGGCTTAGAGTGAAAAATTAGGGTTACATCCCAAAATGATCTAATGGCTCAGATATGTCTATAAAAATGAACCTACACCGTTAGATTAATGTAAAACGAGGTTGGGCTCAGTTTTTGACGAAATTATTTTAACAAAATCGAGCCCGCCCAAACTGGACCGTTTGAACCCAATTTTTTCAACCCAATTTTTTCAACCCGTTGACCTGTGACCTGCCCAAAACCACCCATTTACATATTATTGGGCTCGATTTATTTCTGGTTCGGATTGAAATGGGTTTTTTGTCCAGCCCTAGTCTGTATACTTCTTATAAAAAAGAGTTAGCTTAACTCTCAACGTGCTAAGAATTTCATATCCTCACTTGAGTGAGTAGAAGCACTTGTAAACACCTTAAACTCTTTTGAGTAGTTTGAGGAGAGGTTTGTCTGTAAAAGAATACTTGGGTTTGAGCCTAGAGAGGCTTGTTTGTAAAAGAATACTTGGTTGAGCCTGGAGATGCTAGATGTTCAAAAAATACTCGTTGTAAAGGCCTGAAGAGGCTACTGAAGAATACTTGTAAATCTATCTGGATTAATAGTGAAATCCTTCTAGTTGGAAGGGATTGGACGTAGCTCTTAAGAAAGGGTGAACCAGTATAAAACCTCTATGTGTAAATCCTTATCCCTTTACTCCTTTACGTTCAGTTTTATTACTAACTATGAGGATTGATTTGAGGTCTTACTTAACAAGCGCTTTAAACGTTTTTAACGCATCTAATCGGTTTTTAAACTAAGAGGACGTTCAACGTCCAATTTACTTCATGCGTCCAAAAACACATTGTGCGTCCAATACTTCTTAATAGCGTCTAATGTTTTGCGAAAAGTTTTTAAAAGTTAAGAAACACAATTCAACCCACTTCTTGTGTTTCACCTTGTTGCCTACATGTTTGACAATGTTGAGACATCCTGTAAAACAATATTTTCATTCAAGTAATTAAAGTAGATTTGTGGCTTATTTACATTTGCTTGGGTTAAAGAAATCACTGATCTTATTGATATTAATTGCATATAATGCTCACAAACAAGTGTTTACGATTTATAAGCCAATTAACAAGCTTCATATACTGTTTCATATACCGTTTCTGACCAGTCACAACCTTGTTACAATCAATTTATGTAAATTAATTAATATTCACTCTATTTGATGAATTTTTAGAAATGGAATGACTTTATGTCCCGTGCATTGCACAGGTTACTGTACTAGTATGAATAAAATTTGTAAGTAAACATTATTTTATTTATTAAAAAATAAAATTAAAATTTTGCAACATGAAAATGTACCAGAACAAAAAAAATAAATAAGCACTATTTTAATTATCAAAAATAAAATTAAAAAAATTTTACAACCTGAAAATTTACTGAAACAAAAAACATGAATGAAACTCGTAAGTAAATACTATTTTATTTATCAAAAATTAAATTAAATTTTTTTAATCTAAAAATTTACCATTACAAAAAAATGAATGAAACTAAAAAAAATATTATTTTATTTAACAAAAATAAAATTAAATATTTGTAAAAAAATTTACCGGAACAAAAAATGAATACAACTCATAAGCAAACACAGTTTATTTTTCGTGTGTAAAATTAAAATGATTATTACTGCGTATAGGGAATAACTCCATTATTGAGAAAAGTTTTGTACTTCTCGTCCGAGATCGTACAGGGCAATACTCAATTTTCAAATTTTATAATTATATAGTTTTATGACGCTATATTTGGAAATAATAAAAAATCTATACAAAACCAATCTATCAGGTTGTTGGTATTCAATCTCACCCGTTGAATATTTAACATGATATATCTATGGTAAAAAGTGATTTTCCCATTGGTAGGAAAGTTTTAACTTTACCCATTCTAAATGGCACCTTAGAAGGCGATGTGACACCCATTACCCCTCATGCGATAAAACATAATTAAAACATATTTGTCTTTGAATAAATTTGGATTAAATAAAATCATAGTATCAAGGTCATGTGCATCACATTATCAACGTCAAATTAAACATCTTTATTAAAATATGAGGAAAATCAACTCCTTAAAAAATATGAACTAGGTTGCAAAGACAAGAAAATAATAAACCCACCCGGTGTCATATAATTAGTTTTATTCCGTTACTCAATACATCGGAAATAAGACTAACAATTTGCAAACAGATCTTAAAAATAATTAGTAGAAAGGTGAGGACTCATTGGAAAATTTTGAAAATAGTAAATAATGGTCTTAAAGACTTTATACAAGAGTTTCTGGATTTTACGGTAAATGATAGGCTTTACGGTTTGTCCAAACGACGAAAAACGAACGCGCCGTAAGGGCAAAACAGTAATTTTTCAAAAAATTTCAGAAAAATTCTCAGAAAATCACAAATTTAATATAAACACCAATGGTCTCTTTTAAAATTTGATTTTAAGCCTTCTTTGACCACTGAAAATCTATCCTGGTTTCCGTAAACTTCATTTTCCGTATTTACAGGGATAGAAAACGTAACTCTTTATCTGTCTTCCGAAAAATTCCAAAATAAATTTCATAATTCATAAAAAATATAAAAACGTGGTGTATTATTCCAGTTTTTCATTTCAACTTTGTTTTGGTCTCCGTATCAGTTCTTAGCTCTTACTGTAAACTGCGGAAACCGAAACTGTACTTTTGAAAATTAGTTTCTCCAAAAATTCTAGAAAAATTCTAGAAAATCATAAATATTACAAGAAACAACTTTCGTGAAGGAATATAATTTTCTGGGTTGTTTTAACATATTTTTACCAATTAAACTCTTTGCCGTCTATTACGGTAAGTATAGTTTGTAAACGTCGTAAGAAAAATGACTGTTTTAGTAAAATAACTTAGTACATATCTTAAACCCCTAATTATAATACTACAATAATTTTCTTGTCACTTAGTTCACACCAGATCATTTAAAAAAGACAAAAGACGAAAATACAGAAAATAGAAACCTATAAAAATGTAACTATTTTACTATTCATGCTTTAACACTTAACCGTAACTGATCTTTCTATTTTTCTTAGATTTCTATCAGATCTATGTAATCCCTATCTCGTCTATTATTCTATCTCTGGTATGTATCATTTTTCTAACTAACAGACTACAGAATTCCGTCTAAAAAGGACTAAAACCGTAATTTCTTTATTTTCTCCTCTTAAAATTCAAACTTAATTTCTAAAACAGTTATATGTCATCAATACTACTATGTCTTCCCTCACATACCTTTTGGAAGTGTCATGTGAATTTTTCAAATTCATTTTAACCATTTATCCTAATAATTAGAAAGTCCGTATATAATCTCCTGACTCCCATAACAAAGTATAACAAAGTTTATTAAGGATGTTACAAAGTCTGCTGACAAGCTCTTGTAGGTACAACAATGATAAGTCCTTCGTCCAATATGACATTGGCAATATACACACAGTCTAAGAGCTTTGCGTCCAATGATCAGTAAAGCAATACAGTTAGTTCTGCGTCCAATGATCAGTTATGAGTGCAATAAATCAGTATAAGGCAAATACTGTTCATCGTCCAATGTTCAGTATAAGGCAATACGCTTCTGCGTCCAATGTTCAATATAGACAGTACCACTCTGCGTCCAATAGAGCAAAATGGCAAAAGTTCATCAGTCAACTATGGAGAGTGAAATGAAACAGAATTACAAAAGTCCAATAATAAGCTTGAGGCAATATGTACAACACTGCCTTGCGTCCAATGGAGCTGAAGTACAATACTGCCTGCGTCCAATGGAGCAGAAGAACAATACTGCTTTGTGTCCAATGGAGCAGAAGTGCAATACTACCTTGCGTCCAAAGGAGCAGAAGTGCAATACTGCTTTGCGTCCAATGGAACAGAATGAAGCAGAATGACAAAAGTCCAACAATACTGCTCTGCGTCCAATGGAGCATAAGTGCATAAGTCCAATAATCAGCATAAGGCTATACAACTGAAACGAACTAAGTCAAAATGGTAAGCATGAGGATGCGTCCAATGGATGACTGAATATCATGTGCAAATGGTAAGTACAAGGTATGCGTCCATTTGCTAAAAGGACTGAAAGTCCAACTTTATTCTACATGATGCGTCCAATAAATTCTATATGCTGCGTCCAAAATGCAAGGTCCATTACTTGCTATTTATTGCTCTTGCATTTAATATGGAACATATTTATTGAGCAAATGATTTGAAATAAATAGCTGCATGCAATGCTTTTCTGTACAACCATTGTCAACGTTTTTGAACGTACATTATATGAAAAGCATAAAGCACTGTGGAAAGTGTACTAAGAGAGAGAATGTACCCTGATTAATTCTGCATATCTCTGAACACATCTTTCTACTTTACACAGTGTATTCTCTCTGTCTCAATAAAATATTACTATTAACCACTGTACAATTGAGACTTTGAGTACAGGTTGCTTCTGTTTAGGAGAAAGAAACGCAGACGTACTCACTGAAGTAGATCTCCTCAGAGCAACGGGAAAATAGCATTTAATGCTATTAGAGAACGGTAACATTTATGAAGGCTGAAGTTGAGCTATTCGAAGAACAAGTCTGAAGCTTCATCAAATTATATAAATACCGTGAACAAGAAGAAGAATACAGGGGACTGAACAACGAAAAAGAAAGAGCAAAAACGCTGTGCAAATTATTATACTCTGTATAGAAAGTCTTGTATTTTTTCTATCTTCTTGTAAAAGAGAGTTTGCTTAACTCTCGAAGTGCTTAAGTTTTTCATATCCTCACTTGTGTGAGTTAGACAGCACTTAAATCAAAAACACTCTGCTGAGTTGTTTGGGCCTGGAGAGGCTTAACTGTAAAAGAATACTTGTTTGAGCCTGGAGAGGCTTGTCTGTAAAAGAATACTTGATTGAGCCTGGAGAGGCTTGACTGTAAAAGAATACTTGGTTGAGCCTGAAGAGGCTTGTCTGTAAAAGAATACTTGTTGTAAGGCCTGGAGAGGCTGCTGAAGAATACTTGTATTCTATCTGGTTTGATAGTGAAATCTCTCTAGTTTGAGGGGACTGGACGTAGCTCTTAGGAAAGGGTGAACCAGGATAAAAACTTGTGTTACTTCTTCTTTCCCTTAACTCTTATTATTTCTGTGCTTATTCTAACCGTGGGGATTGAATTGATTTTACTTCAACAAGTTTTTCATACACTTTAAATCGCACAAAGAAAACAAGTTTTAAACTAAGTGGAAACCTCTGCGTCCAATCCTTTTGTGCGTCCAATATTTCACAACTCTGTGCGTCCAGTGTTTTAGCACTATGTGTGTCCAATTCTCAGAAAAAGTTGTGCGTCCAATATTTGAAATAAGCTGTGCGTCCAACGTTTTTCACAAGCCAGCGTTCAACATTGCAAAAAGCTTTTAAAAGCTTAGAAACACAATTCAACCCCCCCTTCTTGTGTTTCATCTTGTTACCTACAGGAACAAGAACAGGTTCCACCAAATGTTGTGGATAGACAGCCTATTCGAGTAGCACAAGAACTTCGTAGGTTAAACAGGACTCGTAGTCAGCCCGAGAGATATGGGTTACTCATGACTCAAGGTGATGATATACTGATCATAGATCAGGATGAACCTGCATCCTACCAGGAGGCCTCTACGGGGCCTGAATCTGAGGAGTGGCTTAAGGTCATCAGATCTAAAGTGGACTCCATGTACACCAACCAAGTATGTGTAGGTAACAGGATGAAACACAACAAGGGGGGGTTGAATTGTGTTTCTAAGCTTTTAAAACTTTTCGCAAATGTTGGACGCTGGCTTATTTCAAATATTGGATGCACAGCGTTTTCTGAAACATTGGACGCACAAGTTTTAAAACACTGGACGCACAGAGTCTTTATAAAAACTGGACGCACAGGTTTTCTAAAGATTGGACGCACAGAATGCTTCCCTTTTAGTTTGAAAAACTTGTTTGAATAAAATCAATTTCAATCCCCTTTGTTAGTAATAAACACAGATATAAAAGGAGTTAAGGGAAAGAAGAAATAACACAAGTTTTTATACTGGTTCACCCTTTCCTAAGAGCTACGTCCAGTCCCCTCAAACTAGAGAGCTTTCACTATCAACCTGATGGGTAACAAGTATTCTTCAGCAGCCTCTCCAGGCCTTACAACAAGTATTCTTTGCACACAGCCTCTCCAGGCTAAAACCCAAGTATTCTTTGCACGCAGCCTCTCCAGGCTAAATCCCAAGTATTCTTTGCACACAGCCTCTTCAGGCTAAACCAAGTATTCTTTTCACACAAGCCTCTCCAGGCTCAAACAACTCAGCAGAGTTTTGATATCAAGTGCTATCTAACTCACACAAGTGAGGATGTGAAATCTAAAGCACTTCGAGAGTTAAGCAAACTCTCTATTTATAAGAAGAAAGACAAATATACAAGACTTTCTATACAGAGTATTTGCACAGCGATTTTGCTCTTTCTTTTTCGTTGTTCAGTGTCTTCTATTCTTCTTCTTGTTCACGGTATTTATAGGCTTTGATGAAGCTTCAGACTTGTTCTTCGAATAGCTCAGCTTCAGCCTTCATAAATATTACCGTTCTCTAATAGCA
This sequence comes from Glycyrrhiza uralensis, assembly GCA_030159175.1. Classification (NCBI taxonomy): domain Eukaryota; kingdom Viridiplantae; phylum Streptophyta; class Magnoliopsida; order Fabales; family Fabaceae; genus Glycyrrhiza; species Glycyrrhiza uralensis. The sequence continues at coordinate 29,452,139 of BRZY01000003.1, forward strand.
TTAAATGTTATTTTCCCGTTGCTCTGAGGAGATCTACTTCAGTGAGCATGTCTGCGTTTCTTTCTCCTTAATCAGAAGCAACCTGTACTCAAAGTCTCAATTGTACAGTGGTTAATAGTAATATCTTATTGAGACAGAGAGAATACACTGTGTAAAGCAGAAAGATGTGTTCAGAGATATATAGAGTAGATAAAAGTACATTCTCTCTCTTAGTACACTTTCCACAGTACTTTATGCTTTTCAAAAGTACGTTCATAAACGTTGACAATAGGTTGTACAGAAAAGCATTGTATACAGCTATTTATTTCAAATCATTTGCTCAATAAATATGTTCCATATTAAATGCATGAGCAATAAATAGCAAGTAATGGATTCTGCGTATTGGACGCAGCATGTAGAAATCATTGGACGCATACCTGGTACTTACCAATTGCATATGATATTCATTGAATCATTGGACGCATCTTTATGCTTACCATTCTGATGATTAGTTGCAAAGCAACATTGGACGTATTGCCTCATTCTGGTTATTGGACTTTTGCCATTTCCTTATAGTTCCATTGGACGCAGAGTTGATTGTTGTACATTTATTCTTCTGCTTCATTGGACGCGGAACAGTTGTTTGATGTACCTTTGTCAATCTGCTTCATTGGACGCATGACACTTGATTGATGTCCTTCTTATTTATTGGACGCAGAACAGTACCTTTGTCACTCTGATTTCATTGGACGCAGAGCAGTTCTTTTGTTTGTTCAGTTTCATTGGACGTTGAACTTCAATGCCTTAAACTGAACATTGGACTTTTGTCCTTCATTTGCATTGGACGCATACTCACTGGTTCTGCTTCTTTGGAAATCATTGGACTTTGTACTTTTGCAATCCTGCTTTCTTATAAATCATTGGACTTATGCCAGTATTGCCTTGTACTTATCATTGGACGATCAGCATTTTGAACATTGGACTTATAGCTACATTATGAACATTGGACTTATAGCTTCAATGCCTTCTCATGAATATTGGACGTAGAGCTGCTTATGCTTATGCTGAATATTGGACTCAGAATTGTCTTTGCCTTATGCTGAATATTGGACGATGAACAGTATTCTCAACATTGATCATTGGACGCAGAACTCTTGGTGTCCATATATGTTCCAGTGCCAATATTGGATGATGACTTCAACATTGGACGCAAGGCTTCTCAGACTTTGAATATGAGCCAATGTCATGATGAACTAATTTATTGGACGCAGACTGCAACATCCTTCAATAAACTTAGTTAGGCAGCTTTGTTATTCATTGTACAAGCTTAATACATTTTGTTTATCCTTTGTAAAAACCTTAATACATTTTGTTATCATCAAAACCATAAAATCACTTAGGGAGTTTTTGTATTAAAAATACTTTTAACCAATTTGGTTCCAACAATCTCCCCCTTTTAGATGATGACAAACATTATTAAGTTTTACAAACAATAAAGCACATAAACCAGATATATAAACAGAAATTTTCTAAGGGAAACTCCCCCTGAGGTAAACGTCTCAGTTTTTCCTTACTCTTCTCCCCCTGAGATAAACATCTCATGGTTTTGGATATTCAATATACTCAGAGTACCTGAAAATTTCTTTTACTCGTAGAAACAAGATTAGTCCAATAAAAAGCAAATAGCTTATCAGATAATAGACCAAATTAGAACATGGTAATAAGACTACTGCAACGCAATCAGACTTAATCCCATATTCTTCTTTCTTTTTAAAACTTAATCCCATATATTTCTCCCCCTTTTGTCATCAGGCAAAAAGGTTCATAGAACATCATAGTCCAAAGACAGTTTTGAAAAACAGAGAGAAACTTAAAAAAAAAACCTTTTTCTTCTCCCCTTTTCTAAACAAGCTTTCTCAAAACAGTAAAGAAGATTTTAGAAACAATCAACAGAAATGATTTTAGAAAAGATGCCAAACGGAGAGAAATCTGAAACAAACCATAAAAGATGCCAAAGCGTTTGTAAGATACCAACTGTAAGATATATCTTTATGAAAAAAGTTTGGACTCAGCGTGGGATTTCTAAGATGTAAAAGCTTTTGAGTCTTTGAAAAATTCTAAGTCTCAAATAGACTGTCGTGTCCTATTGGACTCTAGTCACATTGGACTCAGACTCAACTTAAGCATATTGGACGCTAAACATCAGTCTTTTATAAAGTGCATATTCAAATGCTTCTTTATAAAAGTAAACCTATCTACAGAGAGGGGTTTTGTAAATATATATGCCCATTGATTTTCAGTGTTAACAAACTGAATATCAAATGTTCCCTTCTGCACATAGTCTCTAATAAAATGATGTTTAATTTCTATATGCTTAGCTCTTGAGTGTAAGATTGGGTTCTTAGATAAATTGATTGCAGCAGTATTATCACAAAGAACAGAAATCTTACTCTCGAAGATGTTGTAGTCCTCCAATTGATGTTTAATCCATAAGAGCTGAGAACAACAACTTGCAGCAGAGACATATTCAGCTTCAGCTGTAGATAATGCAATTGTGCTTTGTCTCCTGCTCGTCCATGATACTAGATTGGATCCAATAAAATGGCATCCTCCGCTGGTGCTTTTTCTTTCAAGCCTGTCTCCAGCATAATCAGCATCACAGAACCCTACTAATCTGTACTCATCTGATTTCTTAAACAACAAACCGAGATTAGTAGTCTCTTTCAGATATCTAAAAATTCTCTTGACAGCAGTCAAATGAGAATCTCTAGGATCTGATTGAAATCTTGCACATAAGCATACACTGAACATAATATCAGGTCTAGATGCAGTAAGATATAAAAGAGATCCTATCATACCTCTATATACCTTTTGATCTACCTTTTTATCTTTGTCATTCAGGCTCATTATGCAAGTTGGATGCATGGGGGTATTCATGGGTTTGCAATCATCCATCTTGAACTTCTTCATAAGCTCATTTGTATATTTGGTCTGATGCACATATATCCCATCTTGAGTTTGTTTCACTTGAAGTCCAAGAAAGAACTTCAACTCTCCCATCATGCTCATTTCGAATTCTTTCTGCATTAACTCAGAGAATTCTCTACACAAAGATTCATCAGTAGCACCAAAAATAATGTCATCTACATAAATCTGTACTATGATGAAATGTGAGTCTATGGATTTTCTAAAAAGAGTGTTATCAACTTTTCCTCTTGAAAAACCATTTTCCATTAAAAATGAACTCAGTTTTTCATACCAAGCTCGAGGAGCTTGCTTAAGGCCATAAAGAGCCTTTTTCAATTTAAAAACATGATTTGGAAAAGATTGATCCTCAAAACCAGGTGGCTGTTCAACATAGACTTCTTCGGTTATTATACCATTCAGAAAAGCACTTTTTACATCCATTTGATAAAGCCTCATATCATGTTGGGCAGCAAATGAAAGTAAAATGCGAATGGCTTCAATTCTAGCTACTGGAGCAAAGGTTTCAGTGAAATCAATACCTTCCTGTTGTGAGTAGCCTTGAGCAACTAACCTTGCTTTGTTTCTCACAACATTACCTTCTTCATCCAGCTTATTTCTGAATACCCATTTGGTTCCAATAATGGACTTATCTTCAGGTGGGGCTACCAGCGTCCAAACATCATTTTGTTTGAATTGATTCAGCTCCTCCTGCATTGCTAAAATCCATCCTTCATCCAATAGGGCTTCATCTATATTCTTTGGCTCCAATTCAGAGATGAATGCTACATCAGTTTTCTCTCTGAATGTGGACCTTGTTCTGACTTTATCATCTGCATTTCCAATAATTTGATCTTCAGGATGATAAGTCTTAAAATGCCAGCTTTTACCACCTGCAGTATTGGACGCATGACTGTCTCCTGTGTCTGGTCCATCTTCTTCACTCTTAGGTGATCTTAAGCTTTAGGTCTTGGAACATAGACCTTTCTCCTGTTATGTGTAGTAAGCAGCCACTGTCCAGGTGCCATGACTGGAGTTGTCTTCCTCCCATCAAGTATATCTGCAACAGGAATTACCATACTTTTTGGTACCCAGATTGACTTGGGTCCTTTCTTGTTAGTCCTAGGTCTGCGTCCAGGCTTGTTCCATTTATTATGGAAGCATGTCGATGTGACATGTCCAGCCTTTCCACAGTATCCATAGTATATATTAAATTTTGATGGACTCTTGGAAAACTTTGGTTTCGGTTTTTCATAACCCAAACCACTTTTGTCATCAGGTTTTCTCTGAATTTTTAAAATCTTATTGAGTTTTTCAGAGCTGCTGACAAACTTGGACAAACGTCCAGTGAGTTCATCTACTTCTTGTTGAAGTACTTGTACTTCACAGGAAGTATTGGACTCAGACTTCTTTGGAGATTCTTCTTTCAATTGACTTACTTGAAGTCTTAAATGTTCATTATCCGATTTGAGTACATTGTTTTCTAAAATAAGTTTTTCGAAATCTTTGTTTATTTGAGAAAACTTTTTCTTTAATAATCTGTACTCATCAGATAAGATAGATGAATCTCTAAGAAGATCATCAAAATTATTGCTTAATTCAGAGTAGGAAATTACCTCTTCTTCATCCTCACTGTCAGTTGAGGATAGACTTGCCTTTAGGCAGAGATTAGCTTCTTCATCATCAGAGGAATCATCGAGATCTTCCCATGTTGCCATGAGACCTTCCTTCTTTTTGAAGAACTTCTTCTTTGTTCTTTCTGCCTCAGGACAATCTGACATGTAGTGGCCTGGTTTTTTGCATCCATAACACACCACTGGACTTTCTTCCTTTTGGTCAGCTTCCTGTTGTGGAAATCTTCTTTTAAATTGCTTCCTTCTGAAGCCACCTTTTCTGTTCCGCATGGCCTTCAGCTTCTTGGAGATGAATGAAAGTTCATCTTCATTCGAGTCTTCTTCTCCTTGTGAGCTGCATGATTCTTCATCAGAATCATTTGCCTTCAATACTTTGGAGGTGCTCCCTCTATGAGCTTTAAGAGCAATGGACTTTGCTCTTTTCTCGGTTCCCTCTTCATTCAGCTCAAGCTCATGTACTTTCAATGAGCCTGGAAGATTTTCTAAAGCAAGAGTGGAAAGATCCCTTGCTTCTTGTATTGCTGTAACTTTGGGTCTCCACTGTCTGGGCAGACTCCTCAAAATCTTTCTTACATGTTCCTGGGTTGTGTAGACTTTCCCCAAGGATCTCAGGTTGTTGGTAATAGTTTGGAATCTTCCAAACATTTGATCAATGGACTCTTGTTCTTCCATCTTAAATAGTTCATATTGATGAACTAGTATGCTTATCTTAGATTCACGAACCTGAGATGAGCCTTCATGTGCCAAGGCCAGAGTGTCCCACATTTCCTTGGCAGTGGTGCAGCTGTGCACCTTGTCATATTCAGATTTTGTGATGGCAAACATCAGGTAGTGCCTAGCCTTCGAGTTCAGCTGGAACCTTGTCCTTTGATCTGCTGTCCACTGAGCTCTTGGTGTTTGTTGACCTGCTTCATTTACTGGAGCAGTGTAGCCTGTTTCCACTACATCCCATAGGTCCATATTTTAGGCATCAAAAAATGTAATCATTCTCTGCTTCAGCCTTCATAAATAGTACCGTTCTCTAATAGCATTAAATGCTATTTTCCCGTTGCTCTGAGGAGATCTACTTCAGTGAGCATGTCTGCGTTTCTTTCTCCTTAATCAGAAGCAACCTGTACTCAAAGTCTCAATTGTACAGTGGTTAATAGTAATATCTTATTGAGACAGAGAGAATACACTGTGTAAAGCAGAAAGATGTGTTCAGAGATATATAGAGTAGATAAAAGTACATTCTCTCTCTTAGTACACTTTCCACAGTACTTTATGCTTTTCAAAAGTACGTTCATAAACGTTGACAATAGGTTGTACAGAAAAGCATTGTATACAGCTATTTATTTCAAATCATTTGCTCAATAAATATGTTCCATATTAAATGCATGAGCAATAAATAGCAAGTAATGGATTCTGCGTATTGGACGCAGCATGTAGAAATCATTGGACGCATACCTGGTACTTACCAATTGCATATGATATTCATTGAATCATTGGACGCATCTTTATGCTTACCATTCTGATGATTAGTTGCAAAGCAACATTGGACGTATTGCCTCATTCTGGTTATTGGACTTTTGCCATTTCCTTATAGTTCCATTGGACGCAGAGTTGATTGTTGTACATTTATTTTTCTGCTTCATTGGACGCGGAACAGTTGTTTGATGTACCTTTGTCAATCTGCTTCATTGGACGCATGACACTTGATTGATGTCCTTCTTATTTATTGGACGCAGAACAGTACCTTTGTCACTCTGATTTCATTGGACGCAGAGCAGTTCTTTTGTTTGTTCAGTTTCATTGGACGTTGAACTTCAATGCCTTAAACTGAACATTGGACTTTTGTCCTTCATTTGCATTGGACGCATACTCACTGGTTCTGCTTCTTTGGAAATCATTGGACTTTGTACTTTTGCAATCCTGCTTTCTTATAAATCATTGGACTTATGCCAGTATTGCCTTGTACTTATCATTGGTCGATCAGCATTCTGAACATTGGACTTATAGCTACATTATGAACATTGGACTTATAGCTTCAATGCCTTCTCATGAATATTGGACGTAGAGCTGCTTATGCTTATGTTGAATATTGGACTCAGAATTGTCTTTGCCTTATGCTGAATATTGGACGATGAACAGTATTCTCAACATTGATCATTGGACGCAGAACTCTTGGTGTCCATATATGTTCCAGTGCCAATATTGGATGATGACTTCAACATTGGACGCAAGGCTTCTCAGACTTTGAATATGAGCCAATGTCATGATGAACTAATTTATTGGACGCAGACTGCAACATCCTTCAATAAACTTAGTTAGGCAGCTTTGTTATTCATTGTACAAGCTTAATACATTTTGTTTATCCTTTGTAAAAACCTTAATACATTTTGTTATCATCAAAACCATAAAATCACTTAGGGAGTTTTTGTATTAAAAATACTTTTAACCAATTTGGTTCCAACAGTATGGACTTTGGTTGACGCCTGAAGGGGCAAAGCCCATAGGGTACAAGTGGGTCTTTAAAAAGAATACTGACATGGATGGGGAGGTTCATACATTCGAGGCTCGGCTGGTTGCGAAAGGTTTCAGACAAATGGCAGATGGATGATGAAACCTTCTCTCCAGTCGCGATGATAAAGTCCGTTCGGATTCTACTTGTTATTGCAACATACTATGATTATGACATATGGCAGATGGATGTCAAAACCGCATTCCTTAACGGGAATCTTCTAGAAGATGTGTACATGACACAACCTGAGGGTTTTGTCGATCTAGACAATTCTGATAAGGTATGCAAATTGCAAAGATCCATTTATGGATTAAAGCAAGCTTCCAGAAGCTGGAATCTTCGATTTGATGAGACTGTGAGACAGTTTGGATTCATCAAAAACGAAGATGAGCCTTGTGTCTACAAGAAGGTTAGTGGGAGCTCAAATGTCTTTCTAGTGTTGTACGTGGACGACATACTCCTGATCGGGAATGACATACCAACCCTACAGCAAGTGAAGACTTGGCTAGGGGATTGCTTATTTATGAACGACTTGGGTGAGGCAGCCTGCAACACCCTTTCTCATAAAAGGATGTTACAACATAAGTAACCTATTTTATCGGATGTTCATATTTAATTCTGACTAGATTATTCGTTATCTAAAAATATGAATTTTTTTTCTTTTCTTTTAACTGAAAGATTATTTAACTTCAAATTCTCACTTAGAACTTTCATGCTTCGATAATCAGCTCACATCACAACACTTTACTAATAAATAACAGGTCTCGACTAAACATAGTTAAGATACATCAAGTACATCATGTAGTGTCATATGGTATAGTACAGTCATCCCAAAAGAAATATCCATACTACTGCCCATCTGGTTGAGTCAACTACAACATAAGAACAAAAGAGTCCAGCAGTCTATCTCTCTCTCTCTACCACAGCTCTAACATCAGACTGCATCCTCTTCAAACGCTATCTGGCAGGTAACTGCATCAGACTAAGCCTCCTGACTCTGGTCAGACCATCCAGCTGGCGACTCATCTATATGAATCATGTTCCAGAGAGCACAAAACATATAGGCAATGGTGAAAAATCCTCATACACAGATAATAAAGCATAGAGACAACAGATATATAGAATAAGTCATGATCATCAAAATATATCAGCATTATGCATTTCTCTTTCGTTTACCTTTTCTCGACATCTATGTATATTGTGTTGGAACCAAATTGGTTAAAAGTATTTTTAATACAAAAACTCCCTAAGTGATTTTATGGTTTTGATGATAACAAAATGTATTAAGGTTTTTACAAAGGATAAACAAAATGTATTAAGCTTTTACAATGTATAACAAAGCTGCCTAACTAAGTTTATTGAAGGATGTTACAGTCTGCGTCCAATAATCAAAATGAGAGCTATGCGTCCAATAATCCTTATGAGACCATGCGTCCAAAAAACAGTATAAGGCAATACTGTTCTGCGTCCAATGCAATACGCAGTCTGAGTTCTCTGCGTCCAATAAACAATATGAGGCAATGATGTTCTGCGTCCAATAATAAGCTTGAGGCAATGCGTCCAAAGAAGCAGAACCTATATGTATCCAAGTCATGTAGACATGCTACTCTCTGCGTCCAATGATTTCCAATGAAGCAGAATTGCAGAAGTACAACATTGTCTGCGTCCAATGGAACAGAATTGGAAAAGTCCAATAATCAACTGCTCTGCGTCCAATGGAACAGAATGAAGCAAAATGACAAAAGACTGTTCTGCGTCCAATGAAGCAGAAGGACAAAAGTACAACAGTCAACTGCTCTGCGTCCAATGGAACAGAAAGGCAATAGCATAAGTCCAATAATCAGCATGAGGCAATAAGTCCAATACTGCCTTGCATCCAATGGAACAAAATGATAAGCATCAGGATGCGTCCAATGATTGAATGAATATCATATGCAAATGGTAAGTACAAGGTATGCGTCCATTTGCTAAAATGACTGAAAGTCCAATGATTTCTACATGCTGCGTCCAATACGCAGAATCCATAAACTTGCTATTTACTGCTCATGCATTTAATATGGAACATATTTATTGAGCAAATGATTTGAAATAAATAGCTGTATACAATGCGTTTCTGTACAACTTTGTCAACGTCTTTGAACGTACTTATGAAAAGCATAAAGCACTGTGGAAAGTGTACTAAGAGAGAGAATGTACTTTTATCTACTCTTATATCTCTGAACACATCTTTCTACTTTACACAGTGTATTCTCTCTGTCTCAATAAGATATTACTATTAACCACTGTACAATTGAGACTTTGAGTACAGGTTGCTTCTGATTTAGGAGAAAGAAACGCAGACATGCACACAGAAGTAGATCTCCTCAGAGCAACGGGAAAATAGCATTTAATGCTATTAGAAAACGGTAATATTTATGAAGGCTGAAGTTGAGCTATTTGAAGAACAAGTCTGAAGCTTCATCAAAGCCTATAAATACCGTGAACAAGAAGAAGAATACAAGAGACTGAACAAAGAAAAAGAAAGAGCAAAAACGCTGTGCAAATTGTTATACTCTGTATAGAAAGTCTTGTATATTTTCTATCTTCTTGTAAAAGAGAGTTTGCTTAACTCTCGAAGTGCTTTAGTTTTTCATATCCTCACTTGTGTGAGTTAGACAGCACTTAAATCAAAAACACTCTGCTGAGTTGTTTTGAGCCTGGAGAGGCTTGTCTGTAAAAGAATACTTGATTGAGCCTGGAGAGGCTTGACTGTAAAAGAATACTTGATTTAGCCTGAAGAATACTTGGGTTTAGCCTGGAGAGGCTGCGTGCAAAAAATACTTGGGTTTTAGCCTGGAGAGGCTGTGTGCAAAGAATACTTGGGTTTTAGCCTGAAGAGGCTGTGTGCAAAGAATACTTGTTTGAGCCTGGAGAGGCTTGTCTGTAAAAGAATACTTGTTGTAAGGCCTGGAGAGACTGCTGAAGAATACTTGTTACCTATCTGGATTGATAGTGAAATCTCTCTAGTTTGAGGGGACTGGACGTAGCTCTTAGGAAAGGGTGAACCAGGATAAAAACTTGTGTTACTTCTTCTTTCCCTTAACTCTTTTTATATCTGTGCTTATTCTAACCGTGGGGATTGAATTGATTTTTATTCAACAAGTTTTTCATACACTTTAAATCGCACAAAGAAAACAAGTTTTTAATTTAGCAGAAGCCTCTGCGTCCAATCTTTTTGTGCGTCCAATATTACACAACTCTGTGCGTCCAGTGTTTTAAAACTATTGAGCGTCCAATATTTCAGAAAACGCTGTGCATCCAATATTATACAACTCTGTGCGTCCAGTGTTTTAAAACTATTGTGCGTCCAATATTTCAGAAAACGCTGTGCGTCCAATATTTGAAATAAGCCAGCGTTCAACATTTGCGAAAAGTTTTAAAAGCTTAGAAACACAATTCAACCCCCCCTTCTTGTGTTTCATCCTGTTATCTACATATTGTGTTTATGCTAATGAAATATTCACATATACACAAGAAAACAATCACAGTCACAACACATATCTTAGCATCAAGCATTATGTCATCAATTCAGATATACTATAATGCATGTCACTTCTATTTCCCCTCACATCACCCTCGTAGTGCTCCAAGGAGACTTCCCTACCTCCAACACCATCGAGCGATCGGCCGTAGCAGACTTAGCAGACTTATCAGATAGTTCCATCCGGACTTCATGATAATCATTCAGATAAGCTACGTTTAAACCACTGTACCGTATCATGAATAGTCAAGTCAATCAGATTTATCCAAGTCGGGTTATGCGATTACCTCGGCTCAGGGGTATTCACCTACACTGGCCACCTGAAGAATTTCGCAACCTGAATAATCCCAATAGGCAACTGTGGCCCAACTTGTCACTATTCCCAACCCCATCCGGGTTGTACTGCTCATCACTTGGCCATCCGCCAAATCTTTTGGCCATCCGCCAAAAATCTCTTTATGCAAAATGACATAACACAGTAAGCACACAATATCTCTTGGTCATCCGCCAAATCTCTTTATACAAAATGACACATTCATTCAGCATACAAGGTATTCATTCTCAAGCATTTTAAGCTTTGGTTTCACTTGTAATATGATCAATCTCTTCTCTTTGTCACTATTTGTCACCATCATACATAACATTCTCTTAATTATGTTATTCTCTTCTCTTAGTGACATCACACATAACCCTCTCTTGGTCATGGTGTTCTCATCTCTTAGAGTATTCTCATCTCTTTATGCATAATTCTCCATCACATGGCTCTTTCTCTTTCACTCATACTCTTTATAGATCTTTGTCTTTTTAACAAAAGACATTTTTCAAAACCATTGCTTAAGTTCCAAAATCAATTAACCAAAATACTTACCAATTTTCATATTTAAAATATCATTTTTCTCTTAAGCATTTTCATGTAAACAGTTGGAAAAAAAAATAATTTTCGCAAAACATTAATTATCAAAAATTCTGGATCCAGAACCGTTCACAGGCGCGCAAATTGTCACAGCCGCGGTGTAGACAGTTCTGTCCCCTGTTTTCCAGATTTCCACAGCTACGAAAATGGTCACACCTAGGGTATTACAGATTTGCGATTTTTCAAAACCTAACCCAAATCAATCTTTTCTTCACATTGCTATGACCAAATAAACAAAAATGAGCAAAGTTTACCATCTTTGAATCAATCACAAGCCACAATCATTCATCATTAAGCCATGACTTAACCATCAAGGCAATGAATCAAAAACACCATCACACACCAAGCTTGTTATCATACAATTACCAACTTCATCATGCGAAGAGCCACTTTACCCTAATGCACATCAAGGTCATAATCATGCAAAGCTATCATCAAGCAAGGTTCTTTATAATCAAGCCACTCAAAAGAATTCATATATATAGCATAATCATCACTCAAGGGCCATCTATAATCATAAGAGCACAAAGATACATGGCTTACCAATCACATGAACCCTAAGATAGTATAACATCCTCTTAATCAAAATAACACATACATAGCCCTAATATGTCCACTAGGCTTTGAAAATCATGTATGAAAAACTTTCCCCTTACCAAGCTTTTGTAGAAAACCCTAACCACCAACTTCTTCTTCTTCCTTCTCCTTCTCCTTTTCCTTTTTGCTTGGCTCTTTGTAGCTTGTTGGTCACTAGATTAAGAACAAGCTTTGGAAATTTGGCTAGTTTGGACAAACCTTTGGAAAGCACAACTTGAAGTTTGGCTATGGTGAAGAGCAAGATGAAGAAATGAACAAGAGCTCTTCCTCTCCTTCTCTCCCAACTCGGCCTCTTCCTTTCCTTTTCCTATCCATAAAGATTTTTTCCTAAGCCATGATTACACTTAACCATGGTTATAACCCTAGTTAGTAACTTGGATTGATTTCATTGGCCACAAACCATGAGTCATAGTGTTCAAGAATTTTCCACTTTCTTCCCTCAAATCTGGCGCACAACTGATCCAAGGCTGGGTTAAATAATTTTTTCACCTTAACCATGGTAAATGGTAAGTCTCCAAGGTAATTAAGTATGGTAACTTTTGTATTTCATAATAAACATTGTCCAAACTTAACCTATTGGAGTAAAAACTCTCATGAACCTTAAAATAAGTCCTAAGCCATGAAAATAAGATGCCGCAAAGGTCTTGGTTCATAAAGATCAAGCTTAGAAGCATTACGGTAGTTTTCTGGTTTATACCGTAACCCGTAACTTAGGGTAAAAATGAACTTTCTCAGAAAAATCCCAGAAAATTTCTAAAAATCATAAATATTGTAAAAACACTATTGGGTACTCTTTTGGTTGATTTTGGATCATTTTCTAAGCTTCTAGCATTCACCTGCTCTCCCTGCTATCCTGTTCTCAGTCTACAGGGACCAAAACCGCAATTCTTTGTCTGTCATTCTAAAAATTCCCAAAATAATATAAAACATCATTTGGCACCTTCAAAAATATTTCATAACTTGTTCTGGTCTCCAAACCCGCTCACAGTTCAACCTAGTCAAACTACAAGGATCAAAACGGTAACATTTTTATCTGTTCTTCAAAAAAAAAATTCCCAAATAAATTTCTAAAATCCTCAAATATTGGAAAATCACTATTGGTACCTTCAAATCTCATTCTTAACCTAAATCTAGGGTTTCTACTTCACAAAGTCCTCATTCTGTCTATTTACGGTAAACAGAACTTTGTCTGTATCGAAACGTCTGACTTAAACAACTATTTTCTAATGTCAGGGAAACTTTGTCTATGAAATTAATCTTACTAAGACATATCTAACATGCACAAGCACACATCACACAAATAAAATAAAATTAAAATAGAATCAAAAATTACGGATGTTACACAGCCTATGTGTTAGGCATCAGGATCTATAGAGATGGATCACTGAGAATGCTTAGCCTAAGTCAGAGTACATACATTGATAAAGTGCTTAGGCGCTTTCAGATGCAAGATTCAAAGAGGGGATTCTTGCCTATAACACATAGCATTAGTTTGTCGAAGGGACAATCTCCCTCTACATCAGATGAAAGGGAGCGTATGAACAAGATTCCATATGCTTTGGCTATAGGATCTATCATGTACTCTATGTTATGTACTCGGCCAGATGTCTCGTGTGCCTTGAGCATGACGAGCAGATATCATTCCGATCCCAGTGATGGTCACTAGACCGTAGTCAAGAATATCCTAAAGTACCTGATAAGGACTAAGGATTCATTCTTGGTCTATGGTGGTGAGGAAGAGCTAGTTGTAAAAGGTCACACAAATACAAGCTTTCAAACCAATAAGGATGATTTTAGATTGCAGCCAGGATATGTGTTTTGTTTGAACGGAGGTGCTGTGAGCTAGAATAGTTCCAAGCAGGAGACTGTCGTTGATTCTACTATAGAGGCCAAGTATATCACTACCTCAAGTGCATCTAAGGAGGCCGTTTCGATCAAGAAGTTCATTACTGAACTTGGCATAGTTCTTAGCATCGCGGACCCGATTGACCTCTATTGTGACAACAATGGAGCAATCACGCGAGCTAAGGAAGTACCAACAGATGATAATATAGCAGATCCACTAACGAAGTCTTTAACTAAGTAGAAGCATGACAAGCTCTCTAGGTCAATGGGCGTAAGGGTTATGCCAGATTGGCCATAGTGCTAGTGGGATATTGTTGGTGTAAGCCCTAGTGGCCAATCTATTTTATAGATTTTGATCAAGACTCTTATGTTTATATATATATATATATTAATGCATTCAAGCAAGATTCATTTTTGTAATTTATTTCATAGCATTTAATGAAGTCCTTAGAATAGCAACGTTCAGTTCATAGGAACATCAAGTGTGACTTGATCGTAAGACCTCTATGAATAACTTGAACGTCATTCTTAAAGTATCCATAGTCAAGTATTATTGTTAATAAGGACGACTATAATACATAGAGACTACTACGTGAGTAGACTGATGGCCACATCTCATGGGTCATGGGCAAGGAGTTGCCAAGTCAGCACATAGGTATGAACATTAGAGCAATGTTCATACTGGATTGACCCGCTACTGGAAGGCTTTATAACAGTTATGCAAGTGTCATAAGCCCTTCCTAAGGTAACCATGGTAAAGCAAGTCCTTAGACTTGAAGTCACTACGATCCTTACTTCGAGGAGTCGTATGCTTAGGTGCTTTCAAACGTCATGCCGTAACTGGGTGATCATAAAGTTAGTACTCGGACATGCCACGAATCAAGTGGAGGGGTGTGAGTGACGTAAAGAGGATTCGTCCCTCCCGCATAACAGGGATAATGTCCTAGGCCACTCGATGGAGTGTGGTGTGGTGAAGTGTCTAGCTAGACTGGCATTAGGACAATATGTGATATTGGACTAATGTATTTGCACACCCATTCTAGGATCGAGAAACTATGATTGGATATAATGAAGGTGACACTATGTATGTTCAATCGGGACTAAAGGACGAAGGCCTTTACGAATTATATGGTTTACGGGAGGTAAAGTTGGATCACCGATCATCTTATAGATTGGGTAGTGATGACGTATTGCTAGATGTTAATCATCGTTTATAATAGTTAGCATTAATTATTATTGTTGATATTAATTAATATTAATTATTATTGCCAACATAAGAGCCTATAGGGTCACACGCAAATAACAGTATGTCTGTGAGTTTATATTTAATTAAATATAATTTAATTAAATATGGAGCAATGCCTAATTAAATATGATTTAATTAGATGTGCATTAATTAAATGTGATTTAATTAATAGAAGGGGATAATTAATTAAATGAGATTTAATTAATTATAGTATAAGGGAATAATTAATCAAATGAGATTTAATTCATTATGGTTTGCATTTTAATTTAAATTGGACTTGAATTTAAAATGCGATCCCACGTGGTAAGACCACTTAAGGTGCGCGGTGGGGAGAAAGGCAAACCCTAACTATTTAAAGGAGCTAAGCGCCTCTCTCATAGATGAGACTTATCACACGCTTGTTTGAGAGATACA
Organism: Glycyrrhiza uralensis; assembly: GCA_030159175.1. Classification (NCBI taxonomy): domain Eukaryota; kingdom Viridiplantae; phylum Streptophyta; class Magnoliopsida; order Fabales; family Fabaceae; genus Glycyrrhiza; species Glycyrrhiza uralensis. Next base: position 29,467,751 of record BRZY01000003.1, read on the forward strand.
CAGTGAGCACAGTGAACACACCCTTCACCCCTTTGGCTCCATCCACAGCTAGCACTGCTCCCAAACGGTGTCGTTCGCGTGGACTGACTAGAGAGCGTCTCCTTTGGCGCTTGGTGATCGATTTGCTTACGCTTCAAGAGGTAAATCTTTAACCTTGTGATTCTTGGTTGCTTGAAATGTCTCAGATGAGGGGTTATTTCGCTGGTGGACCTTTTACAAATTTTAAAATTGTCCCATCAAACCCCAACACAACTTACTAACTAACTATAACAACTAAATATTCAATGAAACAGAGAGTATAGTAAATAACAAATACTACCTCCGGTCCCTATTATAAGAAAATATTAAGTTATTTTCTTGGTCCAAAATGTAAAAAAGATATACCCACTTTTAAATGCATTAATTGCTAAAATTTCTTTTATACCCTTACTTTATTATGAGATTTATATTCCCCATACAAGTGGGTACAAACTATTTTAACCATTTAATAAGGATATTTTTGGAGTAACATTTAAATTAATTAAAATTAACTAATTTAATTGCTTCTCTTTGATCTTAATAAATTAGTGATTTGTCTCTTATAATTAGAGCTGGCAAAACGGGCTTTCGGGTCGGGCTCGGGCCGGTCCACATCGGGTTCGGGCTTTATCGGTCCGGGTCAAAAAAGCCCGGATTGAAAACGGGCTCGAATTTATATGTCTGAGCCCTCCACTTTTCGGGCTCGAGCTCGGGCTTTAGCCTATATTTTGCGGGCGGCCCGCTTCGGGCTCAGGCTTTTCCGGGTTCGGGCTTTGTCGGGCCGGGCCAAAAAGGCCCGGATTGAAAACGGGCTCAAATTTGTGTGTCTAAGCCCTCTATTTTTTGGACTTTTTTGGCTCGACCCGACAAGTCCGACCCATTTTGCCAGCTCTACTTATAATAGAGACCGGAGGTAGTAATAATTATTTATAGCAACCAAAGCTCCATACACGCATAACGAAAACAATTATGGGGTACATATAGCAAAAAAAAATAGTGGTGAGTAATTAAAATCGCACACATAACCAGTAATTCAATTGCCTATTGTTTTTGTGGTCAAGTTTGGGAATATAGTATGCTGTGTAATATGCACAATGTTTCACGTTCAGAAAATGAAAAGGTGGGGTTGACTGTTTTATACGATGGTATCTGCATCTCATCAAAACACAACTATTTTTTTTATAAATTTGTCCTTACCATTTATTTTCTATCTTCTATTATTTAATTTTAATTTTACTTCAAAACAATATTTTAAATTTACATAAAGTTTATCTATTAATATAAATATAAATTTTTGAATATAAAATTTATATTCTTTTGACATATAGTTTGCTTTGAATATTTTACATAAAATAATATTAATATCTTAATATGGATGAAGAATTTAATTGAAACTAAATTAAACATAAATATAAATTAAAATATGAAATCCATATTTGTTTAGTACATACTGTGCTTAACACAGATCTATGTTATAAAGCTTGATTTGAATAATTTACATAAAATGATATTAATATCTAACTTACTATAGCTGAACATTTTAATAGAAATTAAATATTAATATAAATTCAAATATAAATTTCTTATTTAAATTGTATATACCGTGCACAGCACAGACCTACATTATATAATTTACTTTAAACATTTTAAATGAAATAACTATACTATCATTTAATATTTTATTAGAAATTTAATTAAACATTAATATAAAGTCATTATTATATGTGAATTTTATTATTGTATTTTCTTTTATTCATTCTATTTATTTACGCCATAAAAAATACACTCGTGCTATCTAAAATTTTTTTATCTACAGATAATGATTATTAGTTTTCTAAAATTTTTATTTTCATTATATTTACTTTTATTAGTAATCATTCTATTTATATAAGCCATCCCACTTGTTCCCATGCGTCGCACTGGTTCACACAATAGTTACCGGACAATTAATTTTGGCCAATAATAACAAAGCATCTGTATTACTTCCTCCATTTCAAAAGTATAGCGATTTTAGCGTTTTATTTTTGTTTTAAAACTATTGCAATTTTATAATTTTAAAGTGTTATTAATTATTTTTTCCATCTATATCCTTATTTAATAACTAATAGTGAGAATAATTGAAATTAATAGCATAGAGATTCGTTAATAATTTATTATACATACTCTTTTATTAAATAAAAATATTTTAATTTATGTACAATAATATTTTATTTTTATTAAATATTTTTTAATTCATATACAATAATCTTAAACTATTAAAGTTTTAAAATAAATGGAGTAATTTTTTATTGTGCGCCCATTGAAATTAAGCCCAATCGTCCTTTGCTTTGCTGGGAAACTTTCCCTGCTGATTGAGACCCTTCAACAATTACGGGTGGCTCACTCACGAGACCACAGTACTTTTCCCATTAATCATATCCCACCCCCACGCCTTCTGCATATGCCACGTATGATTCCTGGACCACTGGATGATAAAAAAAATTAGATAATCCGTGCATATCGTGCATTAAAAGATTCCCGCTACAATGCGTCTCGCCCGTCCCAGTACACTCCTAGTGCTTGTACCCAAATTAGTTAAAATTGGATCCATCGTTGAATCGGTAAATATACTAATTCAAGATTTAAAGATTCAATTGAGTTCAATTGTTAGTCAAAAACAAAAAACAAAAACTGGATTCAATTGGATTATAAATAAATAATATTATTTAATTTTTAATATAATATATAAAATAATATTGAACAAAAATTAATATAAAATTTATAACTTCATAAAAAAATTAAATTTGAGTACGAAATAATTAATTAAAGATAAAAATATATTCATAATACTGGCTATGTCGTGTGCAATACAAATCGATAGTGATTAAATATTATTTTAAGTATTATATACTATATTAAATAATAAGAAATTAAGACGAATTAAATTTCAAATTAATATAAGTTGATTATATTATATATTTTAAGTGATAAAAAATTAATAATAAAAAGATAAATAGTAAAAAAATCAACATATATAATTTGTTTAACTTATTAATGTCTCTTTAATTGACTAAAAAATATTTTTTTTAAATAAAAATATAAGTTTTTTAAAAAATACAAAAATAAAAAATTACTGATTCAATCCAATTTTAGACCCAGTTCTTGACCAATTTTCATCGATTTTTAACCTGTCCTTGATTGGTTCTCTCCGGTTGTTGTACCTGGTCTCGACTTGTCCTGCTGCAATGCAGCTTTGTTATAGAGGCACATGGACGGATGGACCTGTAAAAATCTGTCCCACACGGATTAGTCCAAGTACACAAACCCTCTCTAGCCACGTCACATGTGTCCCTCATCCTCATCCCCACAATTCTAATGAATCCTTATCTTCTTGGTTTAATAGCATTTTTCTGTTGGGATTCAATTTAATTATGCATATTAGAAATTGGATCAAATTTAATATTTTTATATATCTTAAATTTTATTTAAACTGATATGTTAAATAAAGTAAATTTGAAAATATATTTTATTTTATTTTATTTTTTTAAATAATATATTATTTTATTAAAACAAATATATTATCTGAAAATAATAAATTAAATATATTTGAAAATTTATTATATATAAAATCATATATTTAACTTAATATTTAAAATAATATCTTGTTTTAAATAATTTATTTACTTACACTTACTTATAAATTGTTACTATGCTTTTGTTACTATATATTTATTTTATCAGTTGTTATTTTGTTCCTATTACTATACATTCATCTAAAAGTTGTTACTTTAGTCCTATTACAATTAATTTTATTTGCTTATATATATATTTAAAGTTGTTACTTTGCTCTTGTAACTATTGATTTATTAATTTGTGTTTATCTATTACTCCCTCCGGTCCAAAACAAAGGTAATTTAAGGTTTTGACACACAGATTAAGAAATAATTAAGTATGTAAATTTTAGACTATATTACCCCTATTTCATTTTTTATAGATTTGTTTTTGTAGTATTCAATTATTACTTTAATTGCTCCTTATTAAATTCATTGAAAGGTAATATGGAAATGTGCACTCTTGTATCGAAAAAGAAAAAGGCAAGAGTTACTTGTTGGTAATTGGTGTAATTCATTAATCACAATACCAATACCAATAACAATTAATTGTCCATCATAAATTTTTATTAAAAAAATAATTTCATTAATTTATCTTTGTAATTAATTCTAGGGGTATAGTTGGAAAAAAAGATAAATTATATCTTGAAAATCTAAAACAATCACAGATTTGGTACAGAAAAAAAAAAGCTAAAACTACATTTGTTTTGATCCGGAGGGAGTAATAAAAATGGTTTCATCTTAGTTTACAGTAATGATAACAAGAAAGGTATACTCAATAGATGTGCCATTCACTCTCATTGAGAAGCGTTAATTGGTTGTATATAAGTTGTAGTAGAAAATGATAGATTTTTCTCTATTACTCCTTTCGGTCTAAATCTTTAGTTATTTAAGATTTTGGCACATAGATCAAGAAATAATTAATTGAACAAATTTTAGATTAAAATGACCATATTTATTATTCATCATTCTCAACTATCATAATTGTTTCTCCACTCAAAACTTATTAATTATATTAAGGATATAGTTGGAAAAATATGATAAATTATCTCTTGAAATCCTAAAACAACCAAAGTTTTGGGACAAAAATAAAAAGCTAAAAACACCAAAGATTTGGACCGGAGGGAGTACAGTAAAAAAAAAAACTTGTGTTTATCTATTAATTATAATTTGTTATTTTATTCCTATTCTCTGTAATTTATATTTATTTAAAACTTATGACTATATTCCTATTATTATTATTATTAAATTTATATATTTATTGTTGGATTTAAGGGATCATAGATACAAGTCATGGCATGTGAATCAATTAGATTAAATGAAGAGTATACCTGGATCCATCGCGTGAGAGAAGAGGAGTTGAGTTGAAGAGAAGTTAACTGCCCTCTTCCTGGAAAGTAAGCGTGCTAATGTAAACTGACCAATAGGGGATCAATTTATTTACTTACCAGCTGAGAATAGAGACCTTTCAATAGGCTATCCAAACGACTGGCCCAACCCATCACGGGCCACTCATAAAATAAAGTCAATACATTATTCTCAATAAATTGACCACGTACCTTAGTTATAAATATAATAACATAATTGATATATTAATCATTAAGGTATATTTAATTATTGATTAATACTTATCCATAAAATTACAACATTTATAACTTATTCCTTTATTTCTATACTAATATTTTATAAGTTTATACTATACAACTTGATCTTGATTTGCAACGTTTGAAAAGGGGCAATTACTACACTTGGGCGATTATAATCGCTATTGTCACTTCAATTTAACTATGTCAGCAAGTCATGTTAGCTATACAATTATTTTATGACCCACAACCAAGTCTATATATTAATTATTGGAGGATCATTCGAAGGTTCCTCCTCTTTTAAAATACATGAATCAAAATTGAATAATTAAAAATATGAAGACGCGCGAAAACACTCAATGGAAAGACTAAAATTATAATTAAACCTTTATACTTTTTTAATGTCTTGGCATTTACTTCCTCTTCACAGTTATTTCGAAATTAATTCTCGTCCCTTTTTTCTAAAAAGAATGACTTTTATAGAAGTTATGTGACATTATACAATCATGCAAATTGTTCACGTTCGGCTAATGCAGGATTAGCCTGTCCTAATTTCTCGATTTCGAGTTTTATACCAATTCATCAATACAAACAAAAGCAATGTGAATATAATTGCAAATTGAGAACCCACTCTCAACCACAAAAATCATTATCATATTGACAATTTATATATATATATATCAGTTCAAAACAATATGACAATGAAAATGTCTGTAATAGTTCATGGATATTTTCAATACTAGAAAGCATTCACGATTTTCTTTTTTCTTTTTTTTAGATAAATCCAGAAAGCATTCACGATTTTTAACATCCACTTGATTTTTTTTTGGCAAATAAATGGTATATGTATATAAAAGCAAACGTGAATCAAAAAGCATTTCGGTTGTTTTGTTTAATTACATATGCACATAATATATAATAATCAATAAAATACACGTTTCATTCATGTGCAAGAAGCAATCAATCACAATCAAAACAGAATTATGTGCGTGTTGGTTCCGCGTCCAGAGGTTGCAGACGCGCAGTGGAAGGTCCAAACGTAGAAGCTCCAAGGCATAGCTTCTGGCACAACGCTTGACTGCGGACCACCCACACTTCCAAACATAAACATACATGTTTGGATATATAGTGGAGGGGTGTTAAAATTGAACAGATTGAAAAAATAACCACAAATCGATTCAAACAAAATTAAAAATCAATTAAAATTTGAGTTTTTAGATTTTTTTGGATGACTTTATTGGAGAATCGAACCGATCAGTTTTTAGATCGCTTCACCAAAATCAAATCAAACAGAACTACAACTTATAATGTTATTCTTTTGGACATATTTGAATGTTCTACCTCCGTTTCAGATTTTTTTGTCTATTAAGTTTATTTCCCCAGGATTAAGAAATGCAATAAATATGTTCAAAAATAACACAATTCTACCAAATTGTCCTTATAATTTATTAATAATTACATCACCTACTATTATCTTTACATTTCTCACGGTTTTTTTTTATGAAACGAGGGCGTGAAAAGGCATCACAATAACTACTACGTTGGCACCTCAGCCGCCATCTATCATTTGCAGCACACTCTAAATATTATTAAAAAAGAAAAACGAATACAAAAGAAAAAAATGGGGGGACCAAACCAAAGCAAAATTTATTGAAATCAAAAATTAAGAAGGCTTAACCTATTACAGAAGCCGTCCTCACTAATAAATCTAGGAACTAAATCCCACCATTGGGAACCCCTATTGCAACACCCTTTCTCATAAAAGGATGTTACCACATAAGTAACCTATTTCATCGGATGTCCATATTAATTCTGATTAGATTATTCGTTATCTAAAAATGTGAATGAATTTTTTTTCCTTTTAACTGAAAGATTATTTAGCTTGAAACTCTCACTTAAAACTTTCACACTTCGATAATCAGCTCGCATCACAACACTTTACTAATAAATAACCGGTCTCAACTAAACATAGTTAAGATACATCAATTACATTGAATAGTGTCATATGGTATAGTACAGTCATCCCAAAAGAAATATCCATATTACTGCCCATCTGGCAGAGTCAACTACAAAATAAGAACAAAAGAGTCCAACAGTCTCCCTCTCTATACCACAACTCTAGTATCAAACTGCATCCCCTCCAAAACGCTAACTTGCAGGTAACTACATCAGACTAAGCCTCCTGACTCTGGTCAGACCATCCAGCTGGCGACTCATCTATATGAATCATGTTCCAGAGAGCACAAAACATATAGGCAAGGGTGAAAAATCCTCATACACAGATAATAAAGCATAGAGACAACAGATATATAGAATAAATCATGATCATCAAAATATATCAGCATTATGCATTTCTCTTTCGTTTACCTTTTCTCGACATCTATGTATATTGTATTTCTGCTAATGAAATATTCACATATACACAAGAAAACAATCACAGTCACAACACATATCTCAACATCAAGCATTATATCATCAATTCAGATATACTATAATGCATGTCACTTCTATTTCCCCTCACATCACCCTCGTAGTGCTCCAAGGAGACTTCCCTATCTCCAACACCATTGAGCGATCGGCCGTAACAGACTTAACAGACTTATCAGATAGTCCCATCCGGACTTCATGATAATCATTCAGATAAGCTACGTTTAAACCACTGTACTGTGTCATGAATAGTCAAGTCAGTCATATTTATCCAAGTCGGGTTGTGCGATTGCCTCGGCTCAGGGGTATTCACCTACACTGGCCACCTGAGGAATTTCGCAACCTGGATAATCCCAATAGGCAACTGTGGCCCAACTTGTCACTATTCCCAACCCCATCCGGGTTGTAATGCTCATCACTTGGCCATCCGCCAAAAATCTCTTGGCCATCCGCAAAGGCTCTCTTGGCCATCCGCCAAGGCTCTTTATACAAAATGACACATACATTAAGCATACAAAGTATTCACTCTCAAACATTTTAAGCTTTGGTTTCTCTTGTAATCACATTAACCTCTTCTCTAGGTTATCACTTGCACAATCACATATAACCTTCACTCTTGGTTATAGCATTATCACCTCTTATGATATTCACATCTCATTGTGCATAATTCTTCTTCAACATGGCTTTTTCCTCTTTCATTCACACCCTTATTAATTCTTCATCTTTTGACAAAAATGTATTTTCTAAACCATTGTTTAAGTTCTAAAATTAATTAACCAAAATACTTACCAACCTTTATATTTAAAATGTCATTTTCTCTTATGCATTTTTATGAAAAAAATTGGGAAAGCTATCATCAAGCAAGGTTCTTCATAATCAATCTAACATAGTTAATTTTCCATAGCCAAGAGCCACTTTACCCTAATGCACATCAAGGTCATAATCATGCAAAGCTATCATCAAGCAAGGTTCTTCATAATCAAGCCACTCAAAAGAATTCATATATATAGCATAATCATCACTCAAGGGCCATCTATAATCATAAGAGCACAAAGATACATGGCTTACCAATCACATGAACCCTAAGATAATATAACATCCTCTTAATCAAAATAACACATACATAGCCCTTATATGTCCACTAGGCTTTAAAAATCATGTATGAAAAACTTTCCCCTTACCAAGTTCTTGTAGAAAATCCTAACCACCAACTTCTTCTTCTTCCTTCTCCTTCTCCTTTTTGCTTGGCTCTTCGTAGCTTGTTGGTCACTAGATTAAGAACAAGCTTTGGAAATTTGGCTAGTTTGGACAAACCTTTGGAAAGCACAACTTGAAGTTTGGCTATGGTTAAGAACAAGATGAAGAAATGAACAAGAGCTCTTCCTCTCCTTCTCTCCCAACTCGGCCTCTTCCTTTCCTTTTCCTATCCATAAAGATTTTTTTCTTAACCATGGTTAAGCTTAACTATGAGTCATAACCTTAGTTAGTAACTTGGATTGATTTCATTGGCCACAAACCATGAGTCATAGTGTTCAAGAATTTTCCACTTTCTTCCCTCAAATCTGGTGCACAATTGATCCAAGGCTGGGTTAAATAATTTTTTCACCTTAACCATGGTAAATGGTAAGTCTCCAAGGTAATTAAATGTGGTAACTTTTGTATTTCATAGTAAAAATTGTCCAAACTTAACCTATTGGGGTAAAAACTCTCATGCATCCTAAAATAAGTCCTAAGCCATGAAAATAAGATGCCACAAAAGTCTTGGTTCATAAAGATCAAGCTTAGAATCATTACGGTAACTTTTCGGTTTTTACCGTAACCCGTAACTTAGGGTAAAAATAAAATTTCTCAGAAAAATCCCAGAAAATTTCTAAAAATCATAAATATTGTAAAAACACCATTGGGTACTCTTTTGGTTGATTTTGGACCATTTCCTAAGCTTCTAGCATTCACCTACTCTCCCTGCTATCTTGTTATCGGTCTACAGGGACCAAAATCACAATTCTTTGTCTGTCATTCTAAAAATTCCCAAAATAATTTTTAAAATTCTAAAATAATATAAAACATCATTTTGCATCTTCAAAAATATTTCTAAACTTGTTCTGGTCTCAAAACCCACTCACAGTTCAACCTAGTCAAACTACAAGGACCAAAACGGTAACATTTTTATCCGTTCTTCAGAAAATTCCCAAATAAATTTCTAAAATCCTCAAATATTGGAAAATCACTATTGGTACCTTCAAATCTCATTCTTAACCTAAATCTAGGGTTTCTACTTCACAAAGTCCTCATTCTGTCTATTTACGGTAAACATAACTCTGTCTGTATCGAAACGTCCGACTTAAACTACTATTTTCTAATGCCAGGGAAACTTTGTCTATGAAATTAATCTTACTAAGACATATCTAACATGTACAAGCACACATCACACAAATAAAATAAAATTAAAAAAAAATCAAAATTTACGGACGTTAGAATTCTCCCCCTCTAAAATAATTTCATCCTTGAAATTACGTACCCAAAACAACTCTGGATGTTGCTCTTGCATCTTATCTTCCAATTCCCACGTTGCATCACCAGTAATATTATCCCAAACAACTTTGACCAAAGGAATCTGCTTACCCCTGAGTTGCTTAATTCTCCTATCATCGATCCGCACAGGATGTGCTTCATAAGTCAGGTTTTCTTTTAATTGTACGACATCAGGCTTGATAACATGTGACGGGTCAGACACATACTTTCTTAGTTGTGAGACATGAAAAACATCATGGAGATTTGAAAGAAAAGGCGGTAAAGCAATTTTGTAAGCAACAGGACCTACCCAATGAAGAATTTGGTAAGGTCCTATGAATTTCGGAGTGAGCTTTCTAGACTTGATAGCTCTACCAACCCCAGTCATCGGCGTGACTCTCAGGAAAACATATTCACCTTCTTGAAATTCAAGAGGTCTCCTTCTTTTGTCAGAATAACTTTTCTGCTTACTTTGTGCCACTCGCATTCTTTCCCTAATCTGTTTCACTTTGTCTGTTGTTTCCTACACCACTTCTGGCCCTACAATTATATTCTCTCCGTCTTGATACCAACACAGAGGTGTTTGGCATTTCCTCCCGTACAAAGCTTCATACGGTGCCATTCCTATGCTAGAATGATAACTATTATTGTATGTGAACTCAATCAATGGCAAGAGTTCATCCCAGCTTTCCTTATAGTCCAACACACAAGCTCTCAACAAATCCTTTAGGGACTGAATTGTTCTTTCTGTCTGACCATCCGTCTGGGGATGATAAGCAAAACTCATTTTAAGCCTAGTTCCTAGGGCATTCTGCAAACTTTGCCAGAATCTAGAAGTAAACCTTGGATTTTTATCAGAAACTATGCTAGAAGGCACACCATGTAACCTAACAATTTCCTTTATGTACAACTGAGCTAACTTCTCTAGAGAATACTTCATATTCATAGGAAGAAAATGAGACGATTTGGTTAGTCTATCAACGATTACCCAAACTGCATCAAATCCCCTTGAAGTTCTAGGCAATCCAGACACAAAATCCATAGATATTCCTTCCCATTTCCACTCAGGTATCTCTAAAGGTTGCATCATTCCAGCTGGTCTTTGGTGTTCTACTTTCGCTTTCTGACAAGTCAAACATGATGCTACATACTCAGCCACTTGTTTTTTCATTCCTGGCCACCAAAATCTTTGTTTTAAGTCTTGATACATCTTATTAAGTCCATGATGAATACTGAGCTTACTCTTATGGGATTCGTCCAAAATCAATCTCCTCATCTCAGGATTATTCGGCACACACACCCTGCCTTTACATCTCAAAATGCCATCATCACCTAAACTAAACCCTGTAACTTTCCCTTGATCTAGCAACTTTTTCTTTTCCATTAATTGCTCGTCAGTGGCTTGTTGCTCCTTAATCCCTCTCATCAACTCACTTGTCACCTTAATCATGCTCACTGAAATCTTATCCCAGTGTACATCCACCGACAGATTCAAATCATGAAATTTCTCTATCAACTTTAACTCTTTAACCATCATGACCGACATATGTACATATTTCCTAGTTAAGGCATCAGCTACAACATTAGCATTTCCTGGATGGTACATCAGGTCAAAATCATAATCCTTAAGAAACTCTATCCATCTTCTCTGCCTCATATTTAACTCCTTTTGATCAAACAAGTATTTCAAACTCTTATGATCACTATACACAGTAAAGGTTGATCCATAAAGATAATGTCTCCAAATTTTCAGGGCAAACACCACTGAAGCTAATTCAAGATCATGGGTTGGATAGTTCCTCTCATGAGTTTTCAATTGACGAGAGGCATAAGATACAGCTTTCCTATTCTGCATTAACACACACCCTAATCCTTGATAAGAAGCATCACAATACACTTCCATAGGCTCCTCTAGATTAGGTAATACTAAAACAGGTGTAGTTGTCAACCGCTCCTTCATCTCAAGAAAACTCCTCTCACACTCCTCAGTCCACACAAAAAGTTGATCTTTTCGGGTCAACTTAGTCAATAGGGCTACAATCTTCGAAAATCCTTGGATAAATCTCCTGTAATACCCCGCTAACCCTACAAAACTACGAATCTCAGTTACAGTTTTTGGTCTTTCCCACAAGAGTACCGCTTCTACTTTCGCAGGATCTACAGATATACCACCTTTAGTAATCACATGACCTAAAAACTGTACTTCTCTTAACCAGAATTCACACTTAGATAGCTTGGCATACAACTTATGCTCACTCAAAACTTGCAACACTTGTCGCAAATGTTCCTCATGTTCCTCTTCATTCTTTGAATAAATTAGAATGTCATCAATAAACACCACTACAAAACGGTCTAAAAACGAACTGAAAACCCTATTCATGTAGTCCATGAATATCGCTGGTGCATTAGTCACACCAAATGGCATCACAAGATACTCATAGTGACCATATCGGGTCCTAAAAGTAGTCTTAGGTATATCCTCAGACTTTACCCTAATCTGATGATATCCTGTTCTCAGATCGATCTTAGAGAAAATAGCAGCTCCACGCAGTTGAACCATTAGATCATCAATACGTGGTAAAGGATATTTATTCTTAATCGTTATCTTGTTCAATTGTCTATAATCTACACACAACCTAGAAGTTCCATCCTTCTTCTTCACCAGCAATACCGGTGCACCCCACGGAGAAACACTAGGTCTTATGAACTGCTTAGACAACAAATCCTCTAACTGCTTTTTCAACTCAGCCAATTCCATTGGTGACATCCTATATGGAGCTATAGAAATTGGACCAGAACCGGGTACAAGATCTATGGTAAACTCTATCTCTCTCACTGGTGGCAAACCTGGAACATCGTCAGGAAACACTTCGGGAAAATCCCTGACTACTGGCACATTGTCCAATTCCTTCTCACTCTGGGATTTCAACAAGGAAAACAACATGTATCCCTTTGCTCCTTTTTTCAAAGAAGCTTCCACTTGGTTGGCAGATATCAATCCAGAAATCTAAGAATCAGGAAAAACTAAAGTCTTATTGGCACAATCTAGAAGAACATGATTGAAAGACAACCAATCCATTCCTAGAATGACATCTAATTGGACCAAAGGTAAACAGATCAAGTCTCCACGGTATGTTTTACCGAAAATAGTGACTGGACAATTTAAACAGACAGTATTTACAGTAACTGGATCAGCGGCAGGTAGGGAAACTACTAGATCAAATGACATCAAAGAAACAGGCAAGTTCAATCGTTTCACACAATCAAAGGATATAAACGAATGCGTCGCGCCTGAATCATACAGTACAATTAAAGGATAACCAGCTATGTCACATTTACCTTGTATTAGATCATCCGATTTAGAAGCCTCAACGCCACTCAGGGTATAAACACGTCCCTTAGTCTTTGGTCTCTCTGCCTGTATAATATTCACTGTTGGCTCAGCCTTCGGTGTCCTGCAATCCTTGGATGTATATTGTATTTCTGCTAATGAAATATTCACATATACACAAGAAAACAATCACAGTCACAGTACATATCTCAGCATCAAACATTATATCATCAATTCAGATATACTATAATGCATGTCACTTCTATTTCCCCTCACATCACCCTCGTAGTGCTCCAAGGAGACTTCCCTATCTCCAACACCATTGAGCGATCGGCCGTAACAGACTTAACAGACTTATCAGATAGTCCCATCCGGACTTCATGATAATCATTCAGATAAGCTACGTTTAAACCACTGTACCATATCATAAATAGTCAAGTCAGTCAGATTTATCCAAGTCGGGTTGTGCGATTGCCTCGGCTCAGGGGTATTCACCTACACTGGCCACCTGAGGAATTTCGCAACCTGGATAATCCCAATAGGCAACTGTGGCCCAACTTGTCACTATTCCCAACCCCATCCGGGTTGTAATGCTCATCACTTGGCCATCCGCCAAATCTTATGGCCATCCGCCAAAAATCTCTTGGCCATCCGCCAAGGCTCTCTTGGTCATCCGCCAAGGCTCTTTATACAAAATGACACATACATTAAGCATACAAAGTATTCACTCTCAAACATTTTAAGCTTTGGTTTCTCTTGTAATCACATTAACCTCTTCTCTAGGTTATCACTTGCACAATCACATATAACCTTCACTCTTGGTTATAGCATTATCACCTCTTATGATATTCACATCTCATTGTGCATAATTCTTCTTCAACATGGCTTTTTCCTCTTTCATTCACACCCTTATTAATTCTTCATCTTTTGACAAAAATGTATTTTCTAAACCATTGTTTAAGTTCTAAAATTAATTAACCAAAATACTTACCAACCTTTATATTTAAAATGTCATTTTCTCTTATGCATTTTTATGAAAAAAATTAGGAAAGCTATCATCAAGCAAGGTTCTTCATAATCAAGCTAACATAGTTAATTTTCCATAGCCAAGAGCCACTTTACCCTAATGCACATCAAGGTCATAATCATGCAAAGCTATCATCAAGCAAGGTTCTTCATAATCAAGCCACTCAAAAGAATTCATATATATAGCATAATCATCACTCAAGGGCCATCTATAATCATAAGAGCACAAAGATACTTGGCTTACCAATCACATGAACCCTAAGATAATATAACATCCTCTTAATCAAAATAACACATACATAGCCCTTATATGTCCACTAGGCTTTAAAAATCATGTATGAAAAACTTTCCCCTTACCAAGTTCTTGTAGAAAACCCTAACCACCAACTTCTTCTTCTTCCTTCTCCTTCTCCTTTTTGCTTGGCTCTTTGTAGCTTGTTGGTCACTAGATTAAGAACAAGCTTTGGAAATTTGGCTAGTTTGGACAAACCTTTGGAAAGCACAACTTGAAGTTTGGCTATGGTTAAGAACAAGATGAAGAAATGAACAAGAGCTCTCCCTCTCCTTCTCTCCCAACTCGGCCTCTTCCTTTCCTTTTCCTATCCATAAAGATTTTTATCTTAACCATGGTTAAGCTTAACTATGAGTCATAACCTTAGTTAGTAACTTGGATTGATTTCATTGGCCACAAACCATGAGTCATAGTGTTCAAGAATTTTCCACTTTCTTCCCTCAAATCTGGCGCACAACTGATCCAAGGCTGGGTTAAATAATTTTTTCACCTTAACCATGGTAAATGGTAAGTCTCCAAGGTAATTAAGTGTAGTAACTTTTGTATTTCATAGTAAAAATTGTCCAAACTTAACCTATTGGGGTAAAAACTCTCATGCATCCTAAAATAAGTCCTAAGCCATGAAAATAAGATGCCACAAGAGTCTTGGTTCATAAAGATCAAGCTTAGAAGCATTACGGTAACTTTGCGGTTTTTGCCGTAACCCGTAACTTAGGGTAAAAATGAACTTTCTCAGAAAAATCCCAGAAAATTTCTGAAAACCATAAATATTGTAAAAACACCATTGGGACCAAAACCGCAATTCTTTGTCTATCATTCTAAAAATTTCCAAAATAATTTTTAAAATTCTAAAATAATATAAAACATCATTTTTCATCTTCAAAAATATTTCTAAACTTGTTCTGGTCTCAAAACCCACTCACAGTTCAACTTAGTCAAACTACAAGGACCAAAACGGTAACATTTTTATCCGTTCTTCAGAAAATTCCCAAATAAATTTTTAAAATCCTCAAATATTGAAAAATCACTATTGGTACCTTCAAATCTCATTCTTAACCTAAATCTAGGGTTTCTACTTCACAAAGTCTTCATTCTGTTTATTTACGGTAAACAGAACTCTGTCTGTATCGCATCGTCCGACTTGAACTACTATTTTCTAATGCCAGGGAAACTTTGTCTATGAAATTAATCTTACTAAGACATATCTAACATGCACAAGCACACATCACACAAATAAAATAAAATTAAAATAGAATCAAAATTTACGGACGTTACACCTATAATTGTAACACCGCGAGAGACAAGTTTATGTACACAAGTATTTCTTTCGTAGTAGATATGTGAAAAAATGAAGTCCATCTTACTAGTAAGAATGAGGCAATTTCTCCACCTATTTCGAAGATGCCAAGGAACCATTGAAACCGATTTCAAGGCACAGATAACAAGTTGAGTCACATTCTAGCAAAACCAACTCAATTGCCATCATTGCTCCTATGAATTCGGCTTGAAGAGCATTGGTGATACTGAGATTAGCTGAAAAACAACCAACAATGGAAGCACTATGATCTCTAAAGATACCTCCACAACCAGCCGGGCCAAGAGCACCTTTTGCAGCGCCGTCTGTGTTGCATGTTATCCAATTGCATCGAGACAGATACCAATTAACTCGAATAATGGAAGGAGCACTTCTACTTTTCCCAAAAATGTTAAAGGCTTTTAGGATTAAGAGATCTTGGAGAGAAGGGTCCATAACACCTGACCTTAGTAAACTAGTGAGGGAGACCTTTGTAACAATCATATTAATGGCGGATCTGAGAGAAAAAGCTATAATCAAACCTCAATTTGTTCCGACAATGCCAAATAGTCCAAACCACATTTACCACAGCAGTGATGATGACATGAGAGCTCCAATTTCTAAAACAGATCGAACGAATGGTATCCATGGAGGTGGTATCTATACCAAAATTAAGAATGGAGCCTAGCCACGTCCAGAGGCTACGGGTAAAGCTACAAGAGCAGCAAAGATGTTGAGTGGTCTCCTGCTCTTGCCCACAAAGGCTACAAATAGAACCTGTCACGCAACCGCGTAACCAAAGATTTTCATCTGTGGGCGTGCGCTTGTACATGATGCGCCAAAGAAGGAAGGATTTAGAAGGAGGAATAGAAGAATCCCATATTACCTTGCACCAAGGAAGAGCCTGTCTTGGAGGATTTTGGAAAGTAAAGGCATTTTTGAGAGACATCTCTCCTGAGATAGATGGAGTCCAAACCCAGCTATCCTCCGCATCAAAGTGAGGAATATGCACTTGCTTGAGCTCAAAGTCTAACGTTGGGCACTGCTGGAAAAGAACACCCGAGATATTCCAAGAACCTTGCCAAATGAAGTGCTGCACTTTGGCACTTAACCGCGTGTGCAAGTGATCAGGGATGTTCATAAGGTTAACGAGCGACTCGGAGAGCTATTTATCCTTCCAGAATTTAATGTCTCCCCCATTACCAAGCTGCCAAGTCGAGTTAAGAAGCACGGTATTGAAGCTGCTCCTCAAACCTGCCGATATAGATGATCGGATATTGTAGTTCACTGGGACATTATTTCGGAGAACTCTAGCCTTGAATAAACAGGCCCACTGGTTTTTGGAATTAATGAGATCCCAACACAACTTTAGCATTGCAGAATTGTTAATCACCCTGAGAGAATGAAGACCTAACCCACCTTCCTTAGAAGACCAGCAAACCTTGTGCCAAGCAATCGTAACTATCTTTTTTTGAGTGAATATCTCCTGACCATATGAAATTTCTAATCCACTAGTCTACCTTTTTAAGCAGCGTTGAAAACATCATGACCCCCTAGTCCCAATATTTCTGGAAGAAAAACCCACCAAAGCCATCTGGGTCGGGCCCCCAATCTCCATTCATAGAAAAAAAATGCAAGCTTAACCTCCTCAAAAGAAGGAAGATTCGTTAACATAATATTATCTTCCGCTGTTACTGAAGGAGTGATAACCTCTTCAATCAACCCATTATCCTAACACATATTATTAGAGGCAAATAATTGTTCAAAATATTGCACCACAATGCTTTGGATAGCATCAGGCGTGTCCAGAATCTCATCACCATTTCTGAGTAGCGAAATCTGTTTAGTCACGTTTCTGACCTTGGTAATTTCGTGAAAAAATTCAGTGTTTCGGTCACCATACACATGCCAGTTGAGACAGGATTTCTCAAGCCAAAATTCGTCCTGGAAGTTTAAGGTTTGCTGCAACTCAATTTGTGCTTCCTACTCCAGCGCAAGGAGCTCCTCCGAGGCACCACTAGTATCAATCTCGTGCTGAACCACATTCACATTGTGCAGGGCAGTATTGACTCTACATGCACATTGTCGAACACCTGTTTATTCCAATCCCTAAGCCTCAACTAACGATTTTAATTTGGAGGCTAGGAGCACCATTGGACAATCCACAACAACTGTCTCATTCCAAACCTGAGAAATAAATTGATCACAGGCTGGGTGGCTAGCCCACATACGCATAAACTTGAAGGAAGAGCTATGAGAAGTCATCTCTTTCTGCAGAACCAGCAACAAGGGAAAACAATCCAATTTGCTTTTAATAAGGGTACAACAGGAAACACCACTCTAGAAATTAGTCCAAGCATCGCTGAATATGGCCCTATCAAGCCTTTTTGCAACGTAGGCTGATCCCTTCCTCCGATTACACCAAGTGAATTGTGCTCCCCTAGTTAGCAGGTGGGTTAAATTATTGTGATTTGTCCAGGATTGAATTTATTGCAGGAGATTGATGAATGTAATCTACTGCCTTTCTGCTCATGAGCACCAATAATTTCATTATAATCACCAATGAAACACCAAGGCCCTTGATACTGCTGCTGTAAATTATTCAATTCCTGCCAGAACAATCTTCTAGCCAAGTAGGTAGTACAAGCGTAGATTGCCGAAATGAAGACATCTTGATTGGCTACCCTTACTGAAAAAGAATCGTGTTGGGTCGAATTAGCAAGAATAGCTGGTTGATATTGATCAGCACAAAGGCACCATATATTTGGTTTCATTTGCCCCCTGTCATTAGTAGCAAAGACTTTAAGCTTCAAGTTGTCTCAAAAAATTATTAGGAACCTATTATATAGAGATCCAAGGCTCCGAAATAAAAAGAAAATCTAGCTTATGCATGATGCAAAACTTTTTTAGCATCAACCTAGTGTCGAGGTTGTCAAGCCATCTAACATTCTAATAGAGAACTTTCATTGAGCACCACCTGAAGGGCTTGCCTGAGACTGGGTGTTGTAACTAGTAGCTTTCCCGTTTTGCTTCCTTTTCTATTTTAATCGATTCTTCTGAGATTTGCACAAAGCCAATTCAAAATTGTAATCAGTCTCTTGTGTATTCGCCTGGCTTGAGACCTCCTCCTCCTCTTCTTACTCATTTGCATCCGACCAAAACATTGAAAGAATCCTGAGATCCTTTTGCACAGCAACTTGGACCTCTACTAAACCATCTACTTCCACTGAATTTTGTTTTTACAAAGGCATCGCCACAGCTAGATTTTTATTAGAAGTTGAATTGTGAGAATCATCCACCAAAATATTCCCTGGACTGGACTCAAGAGAAGACTACCCAATCAAAACATGTCCATTAAGCGGGAAACAATCGCTGGCGCCTCAATTATATCCCATTCGGTGTCAACCTGGTCCTGTGCAGGACGGATACCAATGTCAGCATACACATTATCAAGAGCAGTAGAATCATTATCATGATATTCGACCCCTGCCTCCTTCAAATTGGAACCAAGAATGCGCAATGATATATCCTCCAAAGCAGGCATTGAATTAACATCATCTTGATTAGGATTATCCCCTTTATTGCCATCCAAAACAGGTCCCACGTGTAGGCTCTACCCCTATATTAGTCTTCTTGGGGACATACTTCTGGACCGAAACCACGGGATCCTTTTTAACGCTAGCAATTTCATCAATAGGGACACCAGGGCCTTTCTTTTTGCTGCATTGTGCAACACCCTTTCTCCAAAAAAGATATTACAACATAGTAACCAAAAGTTTCGCAAAGACTTAGAAAATAGTTGATAAAAGTTAGTAATCCTTCTCTAAAATTCGGATAAATTTTTTTTTCCTACTTTTCTAAAGAAGATGAGAAGAACGAGGAATAAATCCCTTTAAGATTTTCTCTTTGTAAATGTTTTCATGTAAGAAATAAAATATAGCTTTATACTTAAAAATTCCTCATGTCATATAGGAAATCATCAAAGTTTACAACAGAGGTTTATACAGTGAACACTGAGCCAGTCGAGTCTTTAGACCTCTACCCAATCTAAAGTAGTAAATATAGATTCTTCTCATAATCTCTATCAAACTATGCAGCATCTTTCTTCAGATCCTTCTTCTAAGAGCTAACCCACTTCTTGGGCAAATCATCTACTTGGTCATGCATCAACACAACAGAGCAGGCAAGGGTGAAACTCTAAACAAAGTAAAAAGTAAAGTACAAGCACAAACAAAGCATAGACTATGTACCAATCAATTCGCACATCAAGACGCATAACAAAAATAACAGATCAATCAAGACTTATAACCATATTACAACCAAACAGGTCTTACCTTATGTCTTGTAAACCTGTAAAATAATTCATTCACAAAATATATTCTCACATGAAAGTATTCTTATGCATGTCACATCAATATCTCTCTAATCACACCGGTGTATTGCTCCAAGGAGACTTATCTAACCTCACATCATAGAGCGATCGGCTGGAGTAAACTTAATAGCATAAACAGGGAATCCCGTCTTTAGACCCCTGAGAATACTTCAAAAATACTGCATTTAAAATTTAATACCAAATCATAAATAGATTTGCCAGTCAGATTTATCTAAGCCGGGTATAAGATTCGTCTCGGCTCAGGGGGATTCACCGACAATGCCATTGAGACTTTCGAAACCTGGATAATCCTAGTAGACAATTGTTGTCCAACAGTACCTATTTTCAACCCCGGCCTCTGTTGGAACCAAATTGGTTAAAAGTGTTTTTAATACAAAAACTCCCTAAGTGATTTTATGGTTTTGATGATAACAAAATGTATTAAGGTTTTTACAAAGGATAATCAATATGTATTAAGCTTGTACAATGTGTAACAATGCTGCCTAACTAAGCTTATTGAAGGAAGATTGCAGTCTGCGTCCAATAAGCTAGCTCATCACAATGTTGGCACTGGAATGGACACAAAAGTTCTGCGTCCAATCTTTTAGCAGAAGGAAGAATTCTGCGTCCAATGGTTGAGCAGAAGGAAGAGTTCTGCGTCCAATGTTTTAGCAGAAGGAAGAATTCTGCGTCCAATGGTTGAGCAGAAGGAAGAGTTTTGCGTCCAATGTTTCAGCACAAAGGCAAGTAATGTTGTGCGTCCAATAATTCAGTACAAGGCACAAGGACAATTTCATACGTCCAATGATACATGAGAAGGCATTAAAAACATAAGTCCAATGTTCAAGAAAAACCATACGTCCAATGATCAGAATGCTTATAAGTCCAATGATCAGAACATAAGTCATATGTCCAATGTTCAGGATGTGTTCTTGACCAAAGGTACAGAATGCTGATCGTCCAAAGATAAGTACAAGGCAAGACTGGCATAGTCCAATGTTTTTATGAGAAGCAGAATTGCAGTAAGAGTCCAATGATTTTCAAAGGAACAGATTCAGTGAGCGTCCAATGCAGATGAAGGAGAAAAGTCCAATGTTCAGCATGAGCAAGAGTGCAACTCTGCGTCCAATGAAACTGAACATTCTGCGTCCAATGAAGTCAGAGTTACTCAAGCACTGTTCTGCGTCCGATAATGAAGAAGAAAAATAACAAAGTGTTCCACAAGCAATGAAACAGAATGGAACAAGTTCATTATCTACTGTTCTGCGTCCGATAAATGAGAAGAACAAGAACAAAGTGTTACACGATGAATGAAGCAAAGTAGGACAAGTTCTCAGTCTACTATTCATCGTCCAATAAAGCAGCATAACAAAGTGCAATTGAAAGCATCAGGTATGCGTCCAATGTTTGCATGAGTTCTGTGCAAATTGGTAAGTGCAAAGGTATGCGTTCAATAACTTGCTAAATGCTGCATCCAATGTTTCATATATTCTGCGCCCAATACACAATACGCAGAATCCATTACTTGCTATTTATTGCTCATACATTTAATATGGGACATATTTATTGAGCAAATGATTTGAAATAAATAGCTGTATACAATGCTTTTCTGTACAACCTATTGTCAACGTGTTTGAAAGTACATTTGAAAAGCATAAAGTACTGTGGAAAGTGTACTAAGAGAGAGAATGTACTTTTATCTACTCTATATATCTCTGAACACATCTTTCTGCTTTACACAGTGTATTCTCTCTGTCTCAATAAGATATTACTATTAACCACTGTACAATTGAGACTTTGAGTACAGGTTGCTTCTGATTAAGGAGAAAGAAACGCAGACATGCTCACTGAAGTAGATCTCCTCAGAGCAACGGGAAAATAGCATTTAATGCTATTAGAGAACGGTAATATTTATGAAGGCTGAAGCTGAGCTATTCGAAGAACAAGTCTGAAGCTTCATCAAAGCCTATAAATACCGTGAACAAGAAGAAGAATACAAGACACTGAGGATAACGAAAAAGAAAAAGAAAGAGCTGAACCGCTGTGCTTATACTCTGTATAGAAAGTCTTGTATATTTTGTCTTTCTTCTTGTAAAAGAGAGTTTGCTTAACTCTCGAAGTGCTTTAGATTTCATATCCTCACTTGTGTGAGTTAGACAGCACTTGAATCAAAAACACTCTGCTGAGTCGTTTAGCCTGAAGAGGCTGTGTTCAAAGAATACTTGTGTTTTAGCCTGAAGAGGCTGTGTTCAAAGAATACTTGGGATTTAGCCTGGAGAGGCTGTGTGCAAAGAATACTTGGGTTTTAGCCTGAAGAGGCTGTGTGCAAAGAATACTTGTACCTATCTGGTTTGATAGTGAAATCTCTCTAGTTTGAGGGGACTGGACGTAGCTCTTAGGAAAGGGTGAACCAGTATAAAAACTTGTGTTATTTCTTCCTTCCCTTATCTCTTATTATATCTGTGCTTATTACTAACCAAGGGGATTGAATTGATTTTGTTTAAACAAGTTTTTCATACACCTTTAATCGCACAAAGAAAACAAGTTTTTAAACTAAGAGGGAAGCCTCAGCGTCCAATCTTTTGTGCGTCCAATATTTCACAATTTTGTGCGTCCAGTGTTTTAGTACTCTGTGCGTCCAATATTTCAGAAAACACTGTGCGTCCAATATTTGAACTAAGTTGTGCGTCCAACGTTTTTAACAGCCAGCGTCCAACATTTGCGAAAAGTTTTAAAACCATAGAAACACAATTCAACCCCCCTTCTTGTGTTTTGTAACACCCTTTCTCATAAAAGGATATTACAACATAAGTAACCTTTTTTTCCGCAAATATTATTAATCTTTATTTCGAAAAGAAAATTCTCTTTTAATCTTCTCAAGTCTATTTCGAAAATGGGTATAATTTTTCTTTTCTTTTTAATTTCTGAAAATTATCTTTACTTGAAACTCTCACTTACACTATTTAGATTTCGAAACTTATTTATGTCGTAACGTATTACTGAAAAACTAGATAAGCCTCATATGAATGAATAATGTACTTCATATATAATACGGGTCCAAAATTTACAAGTACATTAAACCGAACATCTAGTAATGTCATTCAAATAGTACAGTCATCCGGTAAAGATGATAAAAACCGTCTACCCCACTTGAGCCTAAGCCGGTCGAGTCTCCAATCACTACCAAAAGACAATCTAGACAAAAGCCACTCCAGACGGTAGTCTTCCTCCTTCCTCCGTCCTGGTCAATTCACTTGACTGGCGGCACATCTATATGAATCATGTTCCAAGGAGCACAAAACATATAGGCAAGGGTGAAAAATCCTCATGCACCGATAATAAAGCATACAGACAACAAGTAAGGATAAAATACATCAGACTTATCAAACTTATCTATATTAGAAAATTATCTACCACTTACTCTTCTCAAGCACAAGAGTATATAGTTTTCCTGCAAATGAGATATTCTCACAAACACAATGAAGATTTTCACAGTCTCAACGCATAACATAGTATCAATCAATATATCATTAACTCAGATACATTTAAAATGCATGACACTTCTATTTCCCTCTCAACACCGGTGTAATGCTCCATGGAGACTTTTCTCTTTCTCAACACCATTTGAGCGATAGGCCACAGTCAATCCTTAACCTACTGTTCAAGGTTAAACCTCTAGTAAAATCCAAGACAGTATTCAGGAAAGCCATGTTTAAGTCACAATTGTTCAAGGCTAAACCACCAGTAAAGTCCAAGACAATTTTAATTCACAATTGTTCAAGGCTAAACCACCAGTAAAGTCCAAGACAATTATTTAATTCACTTTGTGACACCATATCATAAATAGGTCAGTCAGTCAGATTTATCCAAGCTGGGTGCTCTACTCGATCTCGGCTCGCTGGGAGTCACCACGCGGCCATTGAGAATTTTCGAAACCTGGATAATCCCAGTAGGCAATTGTAGCCCAACCATACCTATTTTTAACCCCTCTCTGGGTTGTAGCTCACGTCACAACCCTCTCTGGGTATGACCACTTGGCAAAGCCAAGAAAATCTCTTTCTCTTTATGCAAATGCCACTACATATTGCATATATACGCAAACAGTCACAATCAATTACTTTCACTTTGGTTTCTCTTGTAACTATCACATACACATCACTATGTTACCACTTGTAACATTATTCATCTCTTCTCTATGTTACCTCTTGTAACAATCACACATAACCTTCTCTCTTGGTTATGTAATATTCATCTCATTGATGATTATCTCAATCACATCTCTTTCTCTTTATTGAGTATCTCAATCAAACATCTTTTTTGTTGCATTCAATTTTCTCATCACAATCATTTATGTCCTTTTTTCTCTTGGCTATAGCATTCTCATGTCTTGGTGATTAGTTTCAATTACCATATTTCTTCCACTTCAATCTACACCTTTCAATTAAACTTGATCTCTTCATTAAAAAGCATTTTCCAAAACCATATTTAAGTCCAAAGATAAATTAGTTAAAATACTCACCAACCCATGCATTTAAAAATGACATTTTCCTCTCAAACATATTGGTCTAAAAAGTTGAAAAGAATGATTTTCGCAAAAATCCTGTCTGTTTAAAAATTCAGATTCCAGAACTGATCACAGGCGCGAGAAATTCACACCCGCGACGTGAACAGGTCTGTCCCCTGTTTTCCAGTGTTCCACAGCTACGAAAATGGCCACACCCAGGGCATGGCAGGAACTCGATTTTTCTAAGTTTGAACCAAACCAATCTTTTCTTTACATAGCTAAGTCCAATTGAATAGAAATAAGCAAAATTTACCATCTTTGGATCAATCACTATGCATAACCATTCAACATCAAGCCATGGATTTAAACTCATCAAGACCTACCTCAAGATCATCACCCACCAAACATATTATCATACATCAAACTCATCATGCCAAGATCATTCTCATCATACCAAGTTAGAGAATATAGTCACACTCCAACACTTAATCAACTCAAGGCAAGCATGAAACAAGGATCATCATGCATCCAACATAGAGCACTCCCCAATCGAAGCAACTAGTCTTATTTTAGTCTAGGTTGACCAATCCCAAAACTATAATCAAACAAGCTTTCATGATCAAGTCTCTCAAGAGAATTCATATCAAGCATAAGACAACTTTTAACTCATCCCTCATCATAAGAACATAAAGATACATGGTTTAACAATCAACAAGTCCTCTAAGTTAAATTAAAATCCTCTTGAACAAATCACTCCAAACATAATGTTCATATGTCCACTAAGCTTTAAATACCATGTAGAAGAACATTTCTCCCTTACCTAGCTTTTGTAGAAAACTCTAACCTTCACTCCCTTCTTCTTCCTTCTCCTTCCTCTTCCCACTTGGCTCCTTGGTAGCTTTTTAATCACAACTCAATGGCAAACCCTTGGAATTTACTAACTAGGATGAAAATTTTGGAAAGAAAACTATGAGAAATGGTTATGGTGTGTGAGTAGAATGAGAAAAATGGAACAAGAGTTCTCTTCCTCTCCTCTCCTTCAAGCTCTCGCCCCCCCCCCCCCTCTTTCTCTCCTATTATCCAGATTTTTTTCTCATTTAATACATGATTAAAACTAACCATGGTTACATTTAACTATTGGTCATAATCCTAGTTAACTTGGATTAATTCTATTGGTCCACACTTGTGAGTCACAAGCCCAGAAAATTCCACATCCTTCTCCCCTTAAGTCTGGCGCAGAACTGGTCCAAGGGAGGGTGAAAATAATTTTCACCTTAACCATGGTAAATGGTAAGTCTCCAAGGTAATTAAATGTGGTAACTTTTGTATTTCATAGTAAAAATTGTCCAAACTTAACCCATTGGGGTAAAACTCTCATGCATCCCAAAATAAGTCCTATGCCATGAAAATAAGGTGCCACAAAAATCTTGGTTCAAAAAGATCAAGTTTAGAAGCATTACGGTAACTTTCGGTTTTTTACCGTAACCCGTAACTTAGGGTAAAAATGAACTTTCTCAGAAAAATCTCAGAAAATTCCTAAAAATCCCAAATATTGTATAAACACCTTTGGGTACTCTTTTGGTTGATTTTGGATCATTTCCTAAGCTTCTGGCATTCACCTGCTCTCTCTGTTATCCTGTTCTCAGTCTACAGGGACCAAAACCGTAATTCTTTGTCTGTCATTCTAACAATTTTCAAAATAATTTCTAAAATTCTAAAATAATATAAAACATCATTTGGCATCTTCAAAAAAAATATTTCTAAACTTGTTCTGATCTCCAAACCAACTCACAGTTCAACTTAGTCAAACTACAGGGACCAAAACGGTAACATTTTCCTCCAATCTTCAGAAAATTCCCAAATAAATTTCTAAAATCCTCAAATATTGTAAAATCACTATTTATACCTTCAAATCTCTTTCTTAACCTCAATCTAGGGTTTCTATTTCACAAAGTCACCCATTCCGTCTATTTACGGTAAACATAACTATGTCTGTATCTAACGTTCGCCTCAACCCACTGATTTCTAACATCAAAAAAACTTTATCAATAGAATTTAATCTTTCTAAAATAAATCTAATATATGCAAATCATATATCACACACATAAAATATAATTAAAACAGAATCAAAAATTACGGACGTTACATGTTTCATCTTGTTACCTACAGCCTCTAGGTTGTATGCTCATTGTATATAATGCAAATGATCATCAAAATTTGTAAATCATTTGAAATCTCTTTCTCTGTAAAACTCCCTCTGTTTTACTATCTCTCTTTCTCAAAAATCTCTAAATCTTCTCAAAACTCTTTGTAAGAAACAAATCAAATCCTTTTATGGAAAGACCACTTGTATAAATAGATAACTGTTAAAAATCATTTTTCTCATAAAAACTCTTTTACTGTATACTTTAAAACATAAGACTCTTGTCTTTTTTTTCTGCTTCTTACGAACTAATTCATTATCTCGGCTTTATTTATTTTAAGATGCTCAACCAAGTGAATCAATAGAAAAAAGGTTATTAACTGTATTACAAGAAGATCAAATCGGGCATAGCCACTTTGGATTGATCAGGAGAGAAGATATCAATAGTATTTAAACTTACGTCCGCTTTTTAAAATTGTAGATGTCTGTTCTCAGATTTTAGATAGCTTCTTGGTAATTGAATAATTACACGGCGGCTGAGCCGACTTCGGTAATCAGTGTCCATCTTTCTTGAAAATTTAATATAGACTTAGTGATTGAATTTAAGCTGATTAATCACGGCTTAGTTTATTTTCTAAGATGAAAGGATTACACGACGGCAGAGCCATCTTTGGTAATCAGTTTCCCATTCTAAAATCGATCCTATGTACTAAGTGAACGTAGACAATTTATTTCTCTTCTGAAATACTTAAGCACTATTTATCTTCCAGGAAAAAGGCCCGTTGAAAGCCTATCTCACTAATTTCCACTGCCGTGGACATTGGAAATTAAACTGAGTTATGTGCATATATATACAGATTGGATACCCACACGATATTTCTCACTAATAATATGACAGTAGAATTCACTGAGAATCCATTACCGTTACATTATATTCCGAAAGATGCTATAATAGTAGGTTCACCAAGAATCCATTACTGTTACACTCTTTTATCCGACAGATGTTGTAATAGTATAATTCACCGGGAATCCATTACTGTTATACTCTTTTATCCAATCCAATCTATTTATATATACTGTATTAAGAAATTACTTCTTTCCCAATCTTATCATGCCACGTATATACCGGGTGTCTAGTGTTGGGAAAACAGCGTACCAATACAGATCCCAGACCAGAGTGAGACGGACTGCTTTAACCCCTTCAAAGGTCTCACTTCCTTTCTAGACAGATCCATACTGATAAACCATTTATCTTAACCATCATCTTTTATATAAATAACAGATAATATCAGGGTTTTCACAAATAATAATTGTCTTCTCTTTGCGGTAAAATTATATTTACGGTTGTCTAAAATTTGCCATTATAACGGTATGTTTACAAAAGCTCAAAAGTGATTTTAGCATAACCTCTATACTCACACGGGTTTAAGACTAAAATTGGGCATTAAAACTCTACAATTCATCAATAGCACAAGACAAGTAAAATAAGGCTATAAAACAATCATAAAGCATATAAAAGCTATAAACACCAAAACAAGCAATTCAAACACAAACAAGAATCAAAACTCAAACTTCACAAATTACTTTGAAAGGTTAACCCCTTACCTTGGCCAAACTTTGATGAAGAACAAGCAGGAACACCAAGAACACAATAGTAAGAAATTTAGGAGAAAAGAGAGAAAAGAGAGAACTTTATGAAGACTTCCTTTGATTGTGTGAGAATTTTATGAAGCCAAGGGGTCTATTTATAGGTGAGGGATCAGCCAAGAGTTAGGGAGAAGGAAGGGATTAAGAAAGTTTGTGATGTAAGTTATGACTCCAAAATTACACATTTATTAATTAGGTTTAATCAATCTTTTTTCTAATTGGTTTAAAGCCTTTCATAAGGATTGATGACTAAGGTAGGAAATCTGATCCAAGGCCCCTAATGTGCTCTTGATATCGACCAAAACAAGGGAAAAGGAAGGCCATTGGATTGCATAGTAAAAAGCTTTATGTTTAGGTTGTTTAAGTGAAAATCAAGGGTAAAATGGTCTTTATATATGCCCACCTTACTATTCAAGGCCATCATGATGTTCCCCACTCTTTTATGCTTCTTAGAATTGTATTAGAACCCCTCAAAGTTCCTAAGTTTCTATATCATAGCCACTATATTTCTATTCGTCTCAATTCGGCTTATTCCGCAAATAAAAGTCAAAATAGTCTTTTACTAATCTAATACTCAAAACTAATTTTAAATAGTAAGAATCAATGAGGAATCTCGAAAATAACATATAAAATTCTTATGGAAGAGTTTTGGAAATTTTACGGTAAGGGTAAGCCTTACGATTTGCAAAAACAAAAGAAAACGAACGCGCCGTAAGTGAAAAACGGACATTTTTCAGAAAATTCCAGAAAAAATCTCAGAAAATCACAAATTGAATTCAAACACTAATGGTCTCTCTTAAAATTTGATTTTGAACACTCACTGGTCAGCATAAATCCATTTTTGACCAGAAATCTCTGTTTTCCATACTTTATAAGGATCGAAAAAGTAGCATTTTGATCTGCTTTTCAGAAAATTATGAAATAATTTCTAAAAATCCAGAAAAATATAAAAACATGATTCAGTTTTTCAAAATCTTTTTTTGACCTCAGTTTGGTCTCCGAAACAGTATTTTACTCTTTCCGTAAGTAACAAAGTCAAAACGGTAATTTCTAAAGTTTTCTAAAAATTCTACGAAAATTCAAGAAAATCACAAATGTTAAAAGAACCAAATTTTGTGAAGGAAGTTTGTTTGAAAAAGTTTGGTTAACATACTTGTGTTATTAAAACCCTTTTCCGTCAATAACAGTAAATACGGATGTTAAACAGCAAGAAAAGAGTGATTGTTTTAATTAAATAATTTCATAAGTATTTTAAAACCTTCATTATAAGACTAAAATAATTTTCTTATCACTTAGATCACACACTATCATATAGAACAAATAAAAGATGAAAATACGGAAAACAGAAGTTTATAAGACTTTAACTATTTTACTAGTTATGCTATAATACTTAACCGTAACCGATTATTCTATTTTTCTTAGGTTTCTATTAGGTCTTTGTAATTCCTATATCATCTATTTTTCTATCTCTGATATGTATTCTTTTCCTAACTAACAGACTACGGAGTTCCGTATAAAAAGGACTAAAACTGCAATTTCTTTATTTCTTCATCTTAAAATCCAAACTTAATTGCTAAAATCTTTATATGTCACCAAGCTACTATATCTTCCCTCAAATACCTTTTGGAAGTGTTGTATGAATTTTTCAAATTCATTTATCATTTATCCGAATAATCAGAATGTCCGTATATAACTTCCTGACTTCCGTATTTAGCTCTAAACTACTAAGTTTTTTATCCGAAAAACTTCGAAGTAGTTCTAATCCTTAAAAATTAATATTTTGTCTTAGAGTGAAAATTTTGGGATGTTACACATTGTGCCACTGAATGGCCTATGGTCCGGCAAAGAGAACAAAACTAAGGAGCTTTTCATACTCCACACCCACAAAGAATGCAAACCCGTCCCGCTCAACCAAGATTTCGTTATGAAACTTATCCGTGAGATCAACATCCACAAGAACTCTTGTGTAGTGACCAAAGATCCTATTTCTTGTTAATTCGTCTAAGGAGATTGGAGTTCCGAGGCTACTCGCAATTTTAAATAAAATCTTTGGCCTCCAATACTCTTGAGGCAACTCATGAATATGAACCCAACATTGAGCGTGCGTCTGCTTCTGGCGATAAGGATTGAAATCACGACTCCATTGTGAGAGACGAAGGAGACTCGGTTGTAGATTCCAAGAGCCTATTGCCCAAACGCTCTGTAAATCCTCTACAGATGCAAAATTAAACTCATAAAACCCGCGCCCTAAAGGGACCATCTTCCATTGGCCAATGGGTTTCCATAAAGTCAAAAGCTTGGTGTGCATGTCAGCGGATCTGATTGGCTTATCCCCTTTAGCAAGCAACAAACGGCCGTGGAGATTGTTTTTGCATCCCTCCAGACCCTTCTGGTATTCTTCTTCAGAGATCTTGATTGATATGGAGTCACCCTTGACACAAGGACGAGGTAAATGACTGAGAGAAATATCAAAAGAATTGTTTAGTGCTTGGGCAAAAGACTTACGTTGAATAGGAGGGGGAAATGAGGAAGGGGAAGAATCCAGGGCAAGGAAGCCCCATGGGCAGACCGGCGCGCCTTGAGCCATGCAAGCCATGAAACGAGCACTAAGGGATCACGTGAGAGGAAACCCTAGCAAAGCCATCTCTTTTCGTCTTTTAAAATTCAAATAATTCGGTCTAACTAACTTAAATAACTCTAGTTTCCAATAAATTAACTAATTATTAATGGTGAAAAATACATGGACGATAGTTTTTTTTTCAAAATTGAAAATGTAAATTATATAATCATCTTTAATGGGGAGAGCTTATTGAGTCCTTATGTTTAAGGAATAGTACGTTAGTGAGTTCACGATTAGATAACATCTACCTGACATCCACGTTAAGCACCACTCCTTCCTTTACATTTCTCAAGGTTGCATCGACCATGCATGGGTAAAATTACGAAAAAGAAATTATTGTTGCGTTGAAAAAACAAAAGTGACAATTAATGTGAAATATTTTTATTTTTCTAACGTGACAATTAATATGAAATGGATAGAGTATCTTTAATTGCTAATTGTTGTCCATCATAGGCTACTAATTATTTGTTGGGGTGTACATTGTTCTTTCTTTTTTAGAATTGGCTTTTCCAAAAACTCTAGTGTTAAATATTATTTTACAATAGCCTACGTGTGTGTGTTAAATATTATTTTGCATTTTTTATCTCATTTGTTTAGAAATGGTTTTTGCAAGTACTATTTTTCTATAACCCATTTTTTAAGAAATGGCCTCTGTGTTTAGAAATTGGTTTTTGAAATGATAACCCAATGAAAATTATTTAAACTAAGGTCATTGATTGATATTTGGTAATATATAGTAGAAGTCAAACGAAAGCAATAGCACTGCAGTCGATATTTATCTTTAAAGAAAATTATAATTGAAACAAAAAACCGATCCAATCTAAACTGTATTGTTACAGATAAGATCTAATCGAATTTTTTTAAGAAAACAAACCGAACCGAACCAACTACATGCTCTTTTAAACTTTGGATTGGATGACTTTTTGACTCAAAACCGAATCGAACCGAACTGCGAACATCCCTAGTATAGTGAGGATATCTAAAATTGATTTTGTCTTCGTCAAAAGTGATTTTATTAAAAATTTAAATTTGGGTGTTTCAGTTTTTAAAGAGAAATCAATTTTGTTACCCAATATTGATTCTATTTCAATCAATGATAGTTTTGCATTAGGTTAAAAATTTTACACTAAGTTTTACATCAAACTTTCTTTCCTTATGTTTTCTATTAAAGCAAATTACAAAGTGTAAATTTCATAATTAATTTGGGTTTATGAACATTCATGGAGAATCATAACTAACATTAACGATTTAATGTTTTGATGCCCCATACAAGTTATAAATTTGTTAGGATCACAATTCAAGAAAATTACCATAAACCATAAAAATCTTTAATCTATGATTATTATACGTAGAGGAAAATTAAATTTATTTAGCTGGTCCATGAAGAGTTTGTGGTGTACAGAATTTCCTCTTAATCCCAATATATCTCTACTTTACTTCTCACACTCATTGTTGATGGTAATGGCAGAGAGAACACTTATTAAGGACATAAAGCACTAACTCTCTTGTAAGTCACATATTATTACTTCAAACATCCCTAAACTTTGGATAGATTATGAAATATTTAATTGAGATAAATTTAAACTAAAACATCACTATTTATTATTTTATAAATTTTCATACTTTTTATTGTTCTCAACCACACACTCTCTTTGATGGTTGAACACATAATTGTGGTATCTACTTTTAAATAAGGCTTAATTGTACTTTTACTCCTCCAGTATCACCATTGTGCAATTTTACACTTTTAGTTTCCTAAGTTTCAATTGTGTTAATTGAATCCTCTAAGTATCCCAATTTTTACAATTACGTTCACACATTGAGAGCCTACATAGTGACAAATATAGGTCTGATTTGGCAATGAGTTATGACAGGTTAGTTGGCAAAATCTTCTACAGTTAGCTAGTAAAAATAAAATATAATTAATTTATCCTCTTCATTATATCTTTTTTTTGGGTCACCATGTTATTGATGCGAAATATTCATCGGCTTTGCCGATGACTAATCTCCACTGAGAAACTTGACTAGCCACCTTTCTTTAGTGAGGTTTCCCCTTCCAACCACGTGGGCGTGGCTCGAACACGATACATTACTTAAGAAATCCAAACCCAGTTCTACACAGACAAACGTAATGTTAATCCTCTTCATTATATCTAATGATATAGTTAAAAAAAGTACTTAATTATATCTTAAAATTATAAAACAACAAAGATTTGAAAATAATATGTGGTTACTATCGATTGATCAAAAAAAAATATATGGTTACTATCATTGTTCTCTTTTGTCCCATGCTAAACGGATCTGCTAAAATCTTATCTCATTTCTTCCATTATTTTTATTTCTTTCAAAATTTCAGGTCACTTTTATATTTTCAATGTCTTGCCTTTCACATCCTCTTCCACAGGACCACAGTACAAATTATGCACGTGAAATAAATGCTATGTACTTTACATTATTTTTGAAATCAATTCTTATGGGAATACGTTATAGAAATGAAAGTAGCCTGCAGCTGTGTAAGTGAGCCGACCCCAATTATAAATAGCGAGGTTACTCCTTTGCTCATCACAGCGTTCCATAAAGTAGTTGAAGTTATAGCATTTTCATTGCTACAGGCAAAGCAGAGGAAGTAATTGTGAGGTTAATCAATCTTTCAGATAGCCATAGTTCCATTTAATTTCTGATTAAAGAGATTAACATTTTGATTTTGTGTTTTTAACATTGAAATTAACTTGGTTGGGTTTGCTGAGTTTTTTTGCTTTAGGAAGAGAGGTTAACATACCAAATTTTAATGTGCTAGATACCCCGCACAGTTAATTACAATTGACACAGAAATTGATAAAGTCTATAGTCTAAATTGTTTTTCAAACATCAAACTCGTTGGTGTTTGTGATATATAAAAGTAAAAATTAACAGAATGTCTTTGCCTTTTATAAATATATAAATGTTAACCGTTTTGTTCTCTTAATCCAGAAGATGATGTCAAGGTATATAGCACGCAGAGGATACCATGAAATAGTACAGACCGCAAAAGTAGCAGATGTCTTATCTAAATCATTGCTAGAGAATGGCCAAAACCGTGTGATAGATGCTTCGCTTACACTTATCCGAGAAAAAGCAAAGCTTAAGGCAAGTAATATTTGCTCTTTTATCCCGCTTTGGCTGAATTTATTATGATTACCAAGTGTTGTGTTCTTTCTTTCTCCCATAATTTTATATTTTAGATTTTATTTGGGGGATTTTGATTAGACGTGTCAATTGGGCCAGCGCTGGCCCAGTACACGTAACTGCAAAAATGGGTCAGACTAGGCCAATCCTTATTTTTTTTAGGCTATATATTTACTGGTAAAGGTGTTTGTGGCTTGGTTTAGTTTGATTTTGAGGTAAAAAGTCATCCGATCCAAAGTTTAAAATAGTATGCAGTTCGAATCGGTTCGGTTTGCTTTCTTAAAAATATCTTATCGATCCGATCCTAAACAATGCGGTTTAGATTGGATTAGTTTTCGGTTTTTGCAATTATAATTTAAAAAAAAAAATAATATCAACCAAAGTGATACTGCTTCTGTTTCACTTCTAATATATACCGAGTACAACTCAATGATATTTGTTTTAACAATTTTCAATTGATTATCAATTATAAAACCAATTTCTAAATACACAAATGTCATTTCTTTTTTTTTTTTGGTCAACCACAAAGGTCATTTCTAAATGGCTAAAAAAAGGTAATTTCTAAAAAAATGTGTTATAGAAAAATAGTACTTATAAGATCATATTCTAAACAAATGAAATGAAAAATGTGAAATAATATTTAACACACACAAAGGTTATTGTGAATTAATATTTAACAAAAGACTACATGCAAAAGCCAAATCTAAAAAAGTACACAATGTAACAATTGATTAGTAGCCTATATATGCAAGTCCAAAAGGAATAATATTATAAGTTGCGGTTTGGTTCGACTCAGTTAGGTTTTAGTTAAGAGATCCAAAATCCGAGCGGTTCGGTTCGGTCTTCCCAAAAGTCATCCAAAACAATCCAAAAAAATCAATTTTTGGTCAGTTTTCGATTCGGTTTGCTGTTATTTTTTGGATTGATTCGGTTTTGAATACCCCTATTTACTGGCTCATCTCGGCCTAAAACACATTGGGTGAGACCCAACCCGAGTTATTTACAAAGGAAAAAAAAGGTCAAAGTATTAGAAAAGGATTTAACCCCAGCGTATTTCGGGCCTATTATTATTGAGCCGGCTTGGCCTAAAATACTGACGTTTTAGGTCGGGCCAAAATTGACACTCCTATTTTTCATATAAAGTTTTGCAAGAAATTAAGCAATATAAATGAAGCACTTTTTTTCTACAGGGAGAACTTGTGCGTGCTTTGGGAGGTGCTGTAGCAACTTCATCTCTTCTTGGAATTCCTTTGGGACATAATTCATCATTCCTTCAAGGGCCTGCATTTGCTCCTCCTCGCATTAAGGAGGCCATTTGGTGCGGTAGCACGAACTCAACAACCGAACAAGGTAGTTAATTATATGGTTTTCCTTTGGCCCAGTTTGTGTACTTACAAACTTTGTTTTTCATTTTTGTTGGGTAATTTCTATTTGTACATACATAGTTTTCTATCTGCACATATATATTCGCAGAACTATTAATTCTGTGGGTTTATTTTTTTTTTCAACACACACATGTTCACGGAACTATTAGTTTCGCGGGTTGTAATTTTCCGCGGAACTATTAGTTCCGCGGGTTGTAATTCAACACATACATGCCTGCGGAACTAATAGTTCCGCGGAGAATTACAACCCGCAGAACTAATAGTTCCGCGAACATGTGTGTATTGAAAAAAAATAAACCCGTGTAATTAATAGTTTTACAGACATGTATGTGTAGATAAAAAACTATGTATGTGCAGGTAGAAATTGCCTTTTTGTTGATGAATTACAAAAAGAAACCCACGTTTTTATTTTGTAGGCAAGGTATTAGAGGACCCACGTGTGATAAGTGATGTTGGTGATGTCCCTATCCAAGAAATTCGAGATTGTGGGGTAGATGATCATAGATTGATGAAAGTTGTTAGTGATTCTGTCAAGTTAGTGATGGATGAGGTATGCTTTTGAAGATGTCACAATTTTTGGAATTGAAAAAAAAAAAGAATTACATTTCATATGACACTAGCGTAGGTGACACGTGCAATACGCGAAGCATATGACGCACTTTATAAAATTTTATGAGAAAATATTTTTAAACAATTATAAAGGATTTCAACTTTTTTTCCCTACACGCACTTTATAAAATATTTTATGACATGTAGGTTTTGTTAAAAAAAATGCAAAACAAAATCATTAACATGTGATCACAACCCAGCACAAGCAACCCAAGCTATGACATGTAGCATATAATTTCGGACTTAAATATAAGCAAAAGATAGCCAAAGTATGGTGGATTCAAATATATATAAGTAAATCTTAACTAACACTGTTCTATTTAATGATTTCTTCTAAAAAAACCTTTATTTATTGCATATTTTAATTTCAATGACCCATTTCATTAAAAGTTATTTAGGGAATGAAGCTCATTATTTGATGAGATCAAGAAAATTAAATGAACGTAATTAACTTCTTTGTTAGTGTAGATTTAGGTATTTTTACGTATATTTTAATCTAGAAGAATTACGTCTTTTTCCCCTTTTTAAAATCAAATGTCCCCATTATGTTGGGAAGGATACATGTGTGACATGACAAGACCAAATGTTTGACTGTCACTATAGTTCATTATCGGATTTATTTCTCCTTAAATTTCCCTTATATGTTGCAATTCTGTTCTGCATAAGTAACAAGAGTTTAATTAGTGTCAAATATCAATTTTTTGTCAAAAAAAGAGAGTTTAGTCTAAAATCTACCATCACATGAATTATCATATATCTTTTTTGTTTGTTTGTTACCTTCATGTTTAAAACTATATTATCTTGATTCTCATGGTGTCTATATTCTTTCAGCCTCCATTACGTCCCTTAGTTTTGGGTGGTGATCACTCAATATCATTTCCAGTTGTTAGAGGTGTCTCTGAGAAGCTTGGAGGACAAGTTGATATTATTCATTTTGATGCACATCCTGATCTATATGAAGACTTTGAAGGAAACTATTATTCGCATGCTTCTCCTTTTGCTCGAATCATGGAGAATGGCTATGCTCGGAGACTCCTTCAGGCAATTTTCAATTATATATTGATTTATATCACAATCGCTTTAGTTAAATTGACATAAGACATTTATGAAACAAAAACCATGGTTATTCTTTGTGATAATTAATATGCTATTACTTTCGTCTTATTCAACATTTAAATTCTATTATTAATGATCGTAAAAAAAATTCTATTATTAATTGGGAGCATATTAAGTGAAAGGACAATTATTATGAGAGGATAAGAGGGAATCATAGCCATAAAATCAAATTATGAATGATTAAGATTAAAACACAAAGTTATATGACTTTTTTAAGTGTGTGACCGCCAACTAGGGGTGGCAAAATATGCCAGCTTGCCTCTAGCCCGCCCCGCCAACAAAAGTGGGCCAAAAAAACACACCCCCGCCCAGTTTAAGGGTGGGTTGGCGGGCCGCAAGCTGACCCGTTTTGTCTGGTGGACCAAAATGGGCTGACCCGGCACGAGCCTGCCTAAAAATTAAAAAAAAATTATTTAAAAATATTTTTAAAAATTGAAAAAAAAAAAATCCAACCCAGGGGGCCAAAGCGGGCCGCGGGTTGAAAACCTCATTCTATCCCGCCAAAAGGCAGGTTAGGCGGGCCAGGCATGTGCCACTGCTGCCACTAACTAAGTTTTAATCTCAACCATCCATATATGGTTATGCGACCCTGATTTAATCCTTTTACCCTCTAATAAAACACTCTTCTCACTTGATACACCCCATTATTAATTTGTGTTTGGTTGTGTTTTGGGGTAGAATAGAACTACATTTCATTTATATGATGATAAATACAACATGATCGGGAGTCAAAACTAATTATCATGGACATGTACAATGAAGACAACCAATAGGACATATGCATCCTTTGCATTTAATTCAAGATATCTGTACCTTTGTTCATATTGTTATGATTTCTTCTTGCATATATGTACAATCCATTATTGATTATATGAAATTAAATATAATTTGGCTACACGGAAGTAGAACTATATGTCAAATAAAATCCTCATTTTTTTTAAAAGCACATGAAATCCTCATAAAACCTACCGTAATCTTTATTGCAAAGCAATTTTATTTTGCTATAGTTCAATTATATTCTGAAGCATATCCAATAATCAGAAAGGTTTTGTAATTTCTACAAGCAGAATTTATAGGGTAAATGGAAAAAACTGTGTGCATGTTTTATTTGGCTTTGTTTGTTGTTAATCTGTTTCAGTAGCTAAATTTTTTTGCATGTTCGCTCTGGTGTGTAATATCAATTGCTCTTCTGGTTAAGTTATATCACATATTATTCATGCTTTTATATAATTGATTTATTTCAGGTTGGCATAAGATCAATAACTGCTCATGGACGAGATCAAGCCAAAAAATTTGGGGTAGAGTTACATGAAATGCAAACATTTGCAAAAGATCGCGCTTATTTGGAGAACCTGGTCTCTCCTTCCTCCCCTACCTCTTTGTCTTTTTTTTGTAGCTAGTACACTAAATTTTTCTACACTGTATTTCATGTCACTTTTTCTATCTATATCAATCATGGATTCTCAGATAGATATTGATATTGTATCCATGCAAGCTACCTGGTTGATGCTGAGGCATACATGTTAAAATTATATATCTATTGCAAAAATAGTTACATTATTCCTTGAAAGGTGCATAATCGTTATATTATTCTTTTTAACTCCTCGATATACATTTAAGCATTAAATTAGTCCCTTAATATATATCATGTTGGTCGAATTAGTCTTTGAGATTCATGACACAAGAACTGATTTGACTAAAAAAAATATGCATACAAAATATGTTAGTTATGATTTTTATTATTCAGGAATTAATATAGCTGACATTATATCTTTCAAACATTAATTTGACTGTGTACTTTATTTTCATTAAATTTCTTGTCGCAATAGAGATCCTTTTTGAAGCAAAAGATGGAGTTATTTATTATTATCTTGTTATAGTATTTGATACTTCTTTAATTTTTAAAATCTTGATAATTTCCTTTCGCAGAAACTAGGAGAAGGTGTTAAAGGTGTTTATGTATCAATAGATGTGGATTGTCTTGATCCTGCATATGCTCAAGGAGTGTCTCACATTGAATCAGGAGGCCTTTCTTTCCGAGATGTTATGAACATCCTTCAAAATCTCCAAGGTGATATTGTTGGTGGAGATGTGGTTGAATACAACCCACAACGTGATACTACAGACAATATGACTGCCCTGGTAGCTGCTAAGTTCGTGAGAGAACTAGCTGCAAAGATGTCAAAATGATGAATCGGTTGCCACCAACTGTTTACATCAATGCACTCCTGCAATATTGGCATTCAGCTTTTACTATGTTTTATTTGAAGCAATAATAAAAGAGTTACTGTGCTTATTTTGAATAAATTTTATGCCTAAATTTATGAAATGTTGAAAGAGCGTTAACATTAAAATGCTCACAAAACTTTTTATTGAATAGATCAACATGATATTTGATCTTTTGTCCAAGCTTTTTGCCTTATAAACTTATCACCACTCTTTCAACTTACTAACATTATCATGCAAATCATACAATAATAAATGATTTCCAAAACTAATTAAAGTTGAAGAAAAAAAGGAACATATATCCTTCAAATTTTCCAAGGTGATATTGTTGTTGGGTGAAAGTTTTAAAAGAAAAAATATGGGGAGGAGAGAGGTGTGGTGAAGGAAAAGGGGGGTGGGGTTACAGTCAAGGTGGTGGAGAGATATTCAAAAATTAGAAAATGAGAGTTCTGAGTTTAACACAACTTGGTTCAATGATATGGTGGGGAAGGAAGTGGGATCAGGGTCATGTTCTTACTTTTCTTACGACCCTTGGTTGGAGGGTGGTCCTTTGTTCAAGAGGTTTCCACGGCTTTTTTCATTAAGCTTGGACAAAAAGGGTCTTATTAAAGATGTCATTGAAGGAAGTATAGGGGGTGTTTTAAGGAGAGGGAGGTGGAGGGAATTATTTGAATGGGAGAATGGGCAATTTAGGGATATGCTACAGATGATTAGAGGTGCCGGATTGAAGTGGGAAGGGGTGGATAGGTGGGTGTGGAAGAAGGATACGACGGGATCGTACACTGTTCGTACCGCTTACAAGTGGTTACGTAATTCTGAATTTTCAAATTCAGATATCTTCCTTAACAAGCTGTGGTCTTGTGATGCACTGTTGAAGGCGAAGGCTTTTGTATGGAAATTGGTACAAAACAGAATTCCAACAGCTAAAAATCTAGCTAAGAAAGGTGTGATGGTGCAAAACGGTTTGTGTCTAGGTTGTAAAAAGGAAGAGGAGACTGTAGATCATTTATTTTTTAAGTGTGAATTGTTTTAGTCCTTGTGGACCAAGTGTTTGGGGTGGTGGGGAATTCAAGTCCCCTTACACGGCGACCGTAAGGGGTTGTTTTTTCTGTTTGTTGGTTTGTTCACAGGTTGTAAAAAACAAATTGAAATGTGGGCTTTAGTTTGGTTTGCCATAATTTGGGTAATTTGGACTCATCGGAATGACTTACTGTTTAAAGACAAGAAGGTCGAGCTTGGGGAAATGGTGGAGCAAGTCAAATTGAAGACGTGGTGGTGGATCTCAGCTTTGTGTCCAAGGTTTGGGTATCCCTTTTCCATATGGTACGGCAATCCTGGTGGATGTGTGGGTCGGATGGATGAAGGGACTTTTAGGCT
This sequence comes from Glycyrrhiza uralensis, assembly GCA_030159175.1. NCBI lineage: Eukaryota > Viridiplantae > Streptophyta > Magnoliopsida > Fabales > Fabaceae > Glycyrrhiza > Glycyrrhiza uralensis. The sequence continues at coordinate 29,508,987 of BRZY01000003.1, forward strand.
TTGTTTGGGAGGGGGTTTTTGGAGGGGAGGAGGAATGGAGGCTTTATAGCAATATTTTAGTTTAATAAAAAGAGAGGAGGGATGTGGAGAGCATTTTAAAACCCTCCAAAAACCTCCAAAACCCTCCAAAACCCTCCAAAACCCTCCAAAACCCTCTCTGTAGTACATTTTTGGAGTTCCCACAAATTGGAGATTTTTGGAGGTTTTTATTTTTTTCATTAAAAACTAATCATCCATGCAAGATAGAGGATGTCTTCCCTTTCCTTTCCCTTTATTTTTCCCTTAAAATGTCAAAACCCTCCCCTCCCCTCCAAACTCCCAAACAGACCCTTAGTGAGGATTGATTATTGTTTATCTCATCATTTTCACTTTGTTTTGAGGGGGGGAGGGATTGTGGTGTGCAGGTGTTTTTATATCTTGTAATTACAGGAACACAGTACTTGTACAGAGGAGCAGGGAGGGATGAAATTTCTATAGTTTTCGGTTGGTGAGTTTTGAATGTTTTGGGTTGTGTTTGTTGTTTTCTCCTGGTGCTAAGCTTGTCGTGTAGATTTGGTGCAGGCTATAAAATTTTTGATTGCAGGAGGAAGGAACTGAGATTATTTAAGGTGGTTATACTAACAAAATGCAAGATTGAGTGGGCATACTTTGGTTTGTGAAAGAACAAATGGAGATAGGCGTGAATATATTACTGGGCACTTTTCAGTTTTATTTTTGTAATTATATTGGGCAATGGTTCGCTTGGGTGTAATGATGGTGATGTTTTCAAAGGTGAATTTGGTCTTGTGTGATGTTATAATGTAATAAGTACCCTTGGTATCCGATGGGTTATTGAGGAATTATTTGGCAGGTACCTCATTGAGACCACATAGGTTACTGGAGAAATACTTTTTAGTACTCCTTTGAGATTAATGAGTTATTGGAGTATTACTTGGCGTAAGTCCAGATATCTCCTTGAAACCATGTAGGTTTCGAGGTTTATATATCTCTTGTTATATCACGTCTTTTCTTGACTAGGGGGTGGGGCGTAAGGATGGATTGTGTTATCAGGGGGTGGGGGATAGTTCTTTTTAGTGGCTTTATGAATGCTGTAAAGGATACTTTGTGTAATCTGTCTTCAGCTTGAGCACCTCTTGTGCTTTAGGTTGCTTACTAATCCATTTTGGTTTATAAAAAAAAAAAAGATATTGTTGTGGGAGATGTGGTTGAATACAACCCACAATGTGATACTATAGACAATACACTTCTTCGTACATTTTGGAACATCTTCAAGTAATGATTCTTCCCTAACTATTAAAGGAGCGAATATATAGGGCATAAGAACTCTTATTGAAACAAGCAACAACTATTACTACCAAGTTGTATCCTGCTGGAACTACAAGAATTTCGCTCATTACTAGGTCTCTGGTAAAGGAAAAAATCGTTAGAAATAAGTAGTTACCAACGATTTTCCGATGACCTCGACACATCTGGAAAGAATTTTATTGCTAACACTCATAGGCGATCGCAATAAAATCATCAATATGACTAAAGGCTTAGCCATCAATGTTTGGCGAATCGTCGCTGGAAATCCGCCCACAATTTGATGTTTGATGCATGATCTACCAATGACTAAGCCCTTGGTAAATGTGTCAATGGTTAATCCATCGACAATGTAGCGAGTTTATCAATGGTCAACCCATTGGTAATACTTCTTCAAGAATAATTCTAAATCTTTCTACATTTTCTTCCTATAAATTCTCCTAATTACTAAATGGAAAAAGTATTAAATAATTTTTATGTTTTCAAGATATTAGTTGTATTCTCTTTCTTACTTTACCTATTGCTATCTGCTCTACTACTAGTGGCATACTCCATCCGGTCTCAATTATAAGCAAAAAAAAATTGATTTCACGTTGATTAAGAACAATGTTATAAAACTCGACTCGGTCAGGGCACTGGGTCACTGGTCAGACCGGTGGGCCACTGGTCGGACCGCATGACTCGGTCCCTATTAAAAAAATAATTAAAAATTCATACCATACCTTAAAAAATCCCAAAAAAAAAAATCACAACACAAATATACATAATTCACAAGCTCATTCAAATGGAAAATTATGACCATGGTCCATGGCATAAGTACCTAATTAAACAAATAACAAAAGCTCACAAATAGGTTCTAAACATAATAAAACAATGGTTTTATAAATTATTTGATTACAACACAATCGCACAAATAACAAAACTACGACAATCCATAATTTATTTATGCCTAAGGAGTCAAAGTTGTATCAAATTCAGGCTCCCTTTCTTCATCAAAGAAATCAGCATCTTCCTCAACATTGTTTTCATTTGGATTCACATTTGCCATGGTATTGTCTTGTGCATCCTCGTCCTCATCCTCATCATCCAAATCTAATTGATCTATGACATCATTGTGGAAATAAGTTAGCAATTAACATCCAATGATAATAAATGTGAAATAAAGAATTATAATCACAGATTCACAATGTAATAAAAACATACCAATATCATCTAAAAGTGGTTGGATAGTCATATTTGCAAGGTCATTACGTAATGCATCCACCTCCTCATTGGTTAAGAATGGTGGTGACTCCTCCAATACCCAACTAGAAAGGTCATCAGTTGTTTCAAAATTGATAGGATCATAATTTTGTTTCCTCAACCGATTCCTTTGTTGCAGCCTCAAGTTGTAACGAACAAAGACAAGATCATTAAGCTTTTGATGCTCCAACCTATTTCTTTTTTTTGAATGAATGTGCTCGAACACACTCCAATTTCGCTCACAACTCGAAGCACTACAAGTTTGGCTTAAGACACGAGCAGCCAAGTTTTGCAAATGTGGCACATTACATCCATAAGAATCCCACCATTGATCTAGAATATTGCAAGTAATGGAAAATATCAATATAGATTAAAGATTAAGGATCACAATTAATGAAATACATCAATCACTAGTTTTACCTGGCATCACAGTATTCCGTTCACGTATAGTAGCTTGCCTTCCAAAATCTAACTCAGCATTTTTGTATATTCTCATTTCACTTGTCAACTTAGATTGCAATTCAGGATCTCCATGAGCATACCTTTCAATGACATCCAAAAGGCCTAATGTTGTCAACTTATGTTTTTCAAACTCTTCAACATTAAATCGACAAGATGGATTTAGCCAATAACCAACTGCATGAAAATTTCTACGAAGCTGTGAATCCCAACGTTTATCTAAGATCATCAAGTAAGGCTCCACCTTCTTCTTATTTCTTCGAAACCTTCTCACCATCTCCTCTCTAGCTTTATATATAGCTTGGTAAAGAAATCCCATAGCAGGTTTATCTTCACTATCAACAATACGTAGCACACGTACAAGTGGTTCAGTAACTTTCACAATATCAGCACATTTGTTCCAAAACCGAGAGTCTAAGACTTGTTCCACAAGCCTTTTTGCCTTGGCATCTTTGGCATAAGCTGAACTTGTCCATTCTCTAGATGTCACCATGGCTCTTAGCGCATCTTTTTGAGCCAAAATACTCTGCAATGCAATGAAATTAGTGGCAAAGCGGGTTGGAGCTGGACGAAGTATTTCTCTTCCCCCTGTATGCTTCCTCATCAAATACAATGAATAACAATGGTTATATATGTATTTGGTAATTTTTGAGGCATGTGACACAGTCTCACTTACTTCCTCTAATTTTCCAATGTCATGCAACATCAAATTGATGCAATGTGCTGCATAAGGAGACCAATATAACTTTGGAAACTCAGCTTCCAATAACTTGCCAGCAGCAACATAATTTGCAACATTATCTGTCACTATGTGAACAATATTTTCAGGGCCAACATACAACACCACCACTTTAAAAAGATTAAACAATAAATCTGCAGTTTTAGAAGTATGAGAAGCATCAACTGACTTTAGAAAAATAGTTCCTTTAGGGCAATAAACTAAAAAGTTGATAAGAGTTTGCCTACACCGATCAGTCCACCCATCTGCCATAAGAGTACAACCAGTGTTCTTCCAAATAGCACGATAACTCTCTACAAGTTTCTTCGTATCATCAACCCACTTATTTAACAAATAACCACGAAAACTATCTAAGTTTGGACCTTTATACCCTGGACCCATGCTACAAATAACATCAATCATAGGCTGGTAATATGCTGAATTAATTGCATTGAATGGAACAGAAGCATCAATCAACCATTTTGAATTAGCAAGGTCACACTTTTCCACCACTTCTTTACTTTGCAATACATTTACAATGGTACGTTGAGCTCCAGGAGTTGTTCTAGGCTGAAAATAATCACCTACACGACCGACATTCTTCCCTTTTTGAGCTCCTGTAGGATGTTCCACTTGATCTCCAATTATCCTCATAGGGTCCTCATCAGGTTGACAACTATCCTCACATTCTTCTTGGGTCTTTCTTTTTTTGTTCTTGCATTCATCAATATTTTTTTCATTTGATAGCGAATATCTACAGATACCTTCTTGCATTGTTCAACCCTCCAGCCAAGTGGCTCTTAAGCCTATTAATCCTACCTCCCCTAATAATTTTATCACAATAAAGACACAATAAAACAGTTTTTCCATTCTCTTCAACAAGTTGTTTACAATGTGCCCAAGCTGGATCAGTTTTCCCACGAATATGCACCCTAGATGAATTTTGAGTTGATGCATCTTGTGATGGTGGTGTTTGACTTTGATCTACTGTAGACATCACTAACTCTCTAACTCTAAAAAGAAAAATCAATAATGCAAACCGATTTTCAGTATCAGACTATCAGTAGCAGAGACCAATTTCAGTATCAGTACTAAGTAGACACATCAGAGTTCAGACATGGCATCAAAACAGTTGAAGAAAATTAGGGGAAAAATGGGGGAAAAAAAAGAAGCCGCGCGAGGGAGACGAACCTGCAACATACGACGGCGACTAGCAGCGACCTGCTCCGGTGCGATGGCGATGGTTGCGCGGCTGGCGACCTGCTGCTGCGACGGCCAATCCAGGAAAACGAAGAGGAAGAGGCTGCAGCGATTTGCTTCTGTGCGAGAGGCCTGAGGGTTTCTATGTTTGAGAAGGGCAAAAAACGCGAACGAAACGACGCCATTTTTTATTTTTATTTTTTGAAAATGCACAGACCGGTCCAGTTCGATAAAACTCGCCAGGTCACCGGGTTTAACCTGAACCGGCCGGTTTTGACCGACTGTCAACGGTTCGAATGCATCCCCGATCGAACACTCAGCTCGGACCAGCAAGGCCACCGGTTCCCGGTCGGACCGGTCCGAGCCGAGTTTTATAACATTGATTAAGAAACTCAGTTAATTAGATTAATTGTTCTTGATTTTAGCTAAAAAATAAAACTTATACCAAAATTACCCAATATGGCTAGTGGCTACCAATTAAAACTATTCATTCCACCTCCCTTATATTGGAAATACAATTTGAGTTAAATAAGGGTATTTTTAGAATAGACTCATTAAAGAGGGTAAAAGGTAGTTAAATTTGCTTATAATTAAGACCACAAAACATGGATTTTTTTTTGCTTATAATTGAGACCGGAGGGAGTAGTCGTCAATAAGTGGTGCATCAGACATTGAATTGTGGGTGAAATTTCCAATGGTTTAGCGGTTTTTAATTACACAGTTAATTACACAGTTAGTTGTCGATATTTATAACATTCTGTTTGTGATGACGAAGCCGTTGATATTAACATTAATTTAAACTTGTACCTATTATTATCATTCAACGTAAATTAACACAATAAAAAAAAACACAATCAAACCATTTGTTATCATTCAAAGTCAAACCGGTCTATATATCATTTATATATAAAACATGAATGGATCAACATGTATAAAAACAAGACAAATCAATATATGAAAACAATATGTCAACATGTATGTGTCCTAATTAGAACCTAAGTGGCCCTCATTGTTAAACAATTCCTCCTCGTGGTTTAGGTCTCGCTGGGGTTGCTGGGACCATGCTATATTGGATCAATTTCAAAAAGATGTGTGTAGACATGTGCATAAGTACAATATAAGCGGAGTCAAATGAGTTCAACCCAGTGTTATTAAACTCGGACCGGACCGTCCGGTCCGACCGGTTCAACCGGGAACCGGACACCTCAGGGGTCCGGTCAATTTATTCGATCGGATATGCTCTTAACCCGATAGTGACGTCATTGACTCGGTTAAAAATCGGATTGAACCGGATAACCCGGTGATTAACTCGGATCAGTTTTGTTACTAATGCGTTCTCCAAGATAGTTGCTGGCTTGCTGCTGCTACACGTTTTCCGAGACTGAGCTGCTGAGTATCTTCCCAAGGCCTGCTGCAGTGTCTCTCTAGGCCTGCTGCTACCTGTGCTGTACGCAAGGAACGAGGAAGGCTCACACACGCGCTTGCATTTCTTTTAAGGAGGAAATTTAAAAATTGCACTCAAATTATTTGAACGCTGGCAGTCGAACACAGGCTCTAAAAGTGCATATTAGTATCCTTGACAACTACGCCATGCACAATCATAGAATAATACTTCGGAAATATAATATCTATATGTTATATCATTATAAAATTAATAAATTTTATACAAGGTCGGTTCGTGCGGTTCAACTAGTGACCCACCGGTCCGACCACTAACCCAGTGACCCAGTACCTCGACCGAGTCGATAACTGGTCCGAGTTTAATAACATTGGTTCAACCTATAGGCCATAATAAGTGAAACTTGATTAGTTGATCATACTCTTACAGTCTAAACTATTGTGAAAATCGCGAGGAAATCTTGATGGGGAAACAACAACACTATACCGGATACAGTAATACACAGCGGAAATAAATTGCCCTAAACTTGCAAGAATCTACGAGAAGCAATAGAAATATGTGGCAATAAAAGAACAACACAATTACAAAGAGGCACCAAGATTTTAACGTAGGAAAATCCCTCAATGTGAGAGTAAAAACCCACGTGTCATCCAGACCAATGAAATAGCTCCACTATGATCAAATAGGGTACAAAAGAGTATAAAACAAACAGCACAAACTGTGCCTACAATCAACCAAAACAACAAAGCACCAATGCTCTCAAATAAAAAACAAGAAGATGAAAATACCCCAAAAACAGAGTTGTAGTACGATCTATTTTTCTCGAACTACAGACTTCTAATCGCTGATCCGACCGTTGAAAACAAAGAACCACACCTTCAGAACCTGATGTCCAAATTTCAGCCCGATCCAATGGTGAACGATTTCTCAGTTGCGATTTTATGGTGGCTGCCAGGTGAGTATGCGGGTTGGTTTTCTCTCTTCTCTCTTGTTGGTGGCTATTCTCTTAGTAGAATGGCTCTCTCTTGTTGCCCTAAACTGACCCCTCTCCACTTAAATAAGTGAAACACAAGTGGACCTCAATATTTGAGCCTTTCTCCACATAGGAACGGAGCCCAAAACCCAACATATCTCTCCCTCACGACTATGTGGAGATAACCGTCAAATCGGCGATATCACAACAAGTCTCAAACTTCCCTCTTGGTAATGCTTTAGTCGTCATATCAGCACCATTATCATCAATATGAAATTTAGCCAGCTCCAACAACTTAGCATCCAAAGCATCACGTATCCAATGATACCTCACATCAATATGTTTGGACTTAGCATCCAAAGTACCACGAAGATACCTCAAAATCCATTTCACAGCATTCCAATGCTCTCTACCTGGATTTGACAAGAATCTACTGATTGTACCAACAGCATGTGCAATATCTGGCCTTGTACATGTTGGTTCGATTGTGCAGAAATAGAACGAATCCTACGATCAAGCAATAAAGACAAACGCGAGTAGAACGAACAAAGAAACGAAAACGGAATTGCAGCAATCTTAAACTCAGAAATTCACGCAATTGAACACTAGAACAATTAAACGTAAAATCAAAACAGAGATTAAGATAGAAGAAAGATGAACACCCGGATTTACGTGGTTCGGCCAGTGTAGCCTACATCCACGGGAGAGAGCAACCAAATTCTTCACTATGATCAAAGATTACAGATTACAGCAGTTGATGATAACTTCTTGGTTCTTAGTTTCTAAACTGATTCAAGGTGAATCACAATTACATGAAACCCAATCCCCAATCTCACCATTCTCTCAATCTTCTCTCAATTAATCCTCAAGTGTTTAAGCCCCGATTGGAAATCCTCTGTCTTAGTCTTACACTTCCGCAAGAGTATTTATCCCAAAGTCCCAAAAAACTGAACTCTCTAACTGAACACGTGCTTCGAAACGAACTTATAACTGATTCTGTTACAAGCTCCTTGCTTACATTGGGAACTCTGCTTAAGCGAATTTTAGCCAGTGAAGGACCCCTGCACGTCTGCGTCCAATGCCTGAGTCCAACGCCTGCGTCCAACAGTCTGCGTCCAGTAAAACTCCTGCGTCCAGTAAGGCTTGATTTTGAGTCACCTATTTACAATTCTCCACCTTGACTCCAAATCACTCTCCAATCAAACTCAGAGTTTCAACATTCATCCTCTGATATGGTTGCTCCCCCACTTAACTTCATCAATTTTCTCTGAAGTTTATCAAGCCCAAGCATTTCTTGAACTTGATCTTTGGCAAGGACTTAGTAAACATGTCAGCTAGGTTTTCTTCGGTGCATATCTTTTCAATCACCACTTCCTTTGATTCTGCAACATCTCGAACGAAGTGAAGTTTGATGTCAATGTGTTTAGTCCTTTCGTGATAGACTTGATGGCTTGCCAAATGAATTGCACTTTGACAGTCACAATGAACCACAACACTTTCTTGAGCTATTCCCATCTCATTCAACATCCCCTTCAGCCAAAGAGCTTCCTTCACCCCTTCTGCAAGTGCTATATACTCTGCTTGTGTAGTTGATAATGCCACCATCGATTGTAAGGTAGACTTCTATGTAATTGCAGTGCCATACAAGGTAAACACATAACCTGAATGTGACTTTCGTGTGTCCACATTCCCTGCATAATCCGCATCTACATATCCCACAATGGCTTCAACTTTCCCTGCTGTCTTCTTGTACATGAGTCCAGAACTTAGAGAACCTCTCAAATACCTCAACACCCACTTTAAAGCTTCCCAATGTGCTTGCCCGGGATTGCCCATGAATCTACTGACGATGCTGACTGCATGTGCTAAATCCGGTCTGCTGCAAACCATCCCATACATAATGCTCCCAACACCACTTGCGTAAGGTACTGAATTCATCTTTTCCCTTTCCTCATCTGTGTTAGGACATTGAGTAACTGAGAGCTTAGTGTGATGTCCTAAAGGTGTAGTGACTGCCTTGCTTTCATGCATGCGAAATCTCTCCACAACCTTCTTCAAGTAACCTTGCTGAGATAAGAACAATTTCTCTTTCTTTCGGTCTCTTACAATGTCCATGCCAAGAATACGCTTCGCTTCACCAAGATCCTTCATCTCAAACTGTGAATTGAGCTGTTCCTTGAGTAACTTGATTTCGTCCTTGCTTGTGCTTGCCATGAGAATGTCGTTTACATATAAGAGGAGGTAGAGAACACAAGTTTCCTCCCTCTTAAGTATGTAAACGCAGTTGTCGTAGTTGCTTCGTAAGAACCCCATCTTCAAAAGAAAATCATTGAATTTCTTGTACCACTGCCTTGGGCTCTGCTTCAACCCATAAAGGGACTTCTTCAACAGACAAACCTTGCTCTTGTTTTCTGCATATCCTTCCAGTTGTTCCATGTAGATGGTCTCCTCCGAGTCTCCGTGTAGGAATGCTGTCTTGACGTCCATTTGCTCTAACTCAAGGTTGAACTGTGCAACAATCGCCATTAAAATTCTCATGGAGCGATGTTTCACCACAGGAGAGAAGATTTCATTGTAATCTATCCCCTCTACTTGTGTGAAGCCTTTTGCTACAAGCCTTGCCTTGTATCTCGCCTTTTCAACACCTGGGATACCTTCCTTCCGATTGAAGATCCATTTGCAACCAACAACCCTTTGATTCTTGGGAAGTGGCACAAGGGACCAGGTTTGGTTTTTCTGCAAGGACTCCATCTCCTCTTCCATATCATGTAACCAATTCTGCTTGTCTTTGCTTTCCAATGCCTCCCTCAAGTTCCTCGGTTCAGATTCCTCCACATCTTGAGCTGCATTCAAAGCATAGCATATCAAATCTGCATACCCGAATCATTTAGGAGGTACAATGTCCCTCCTCACTCTATCTCTTGTCAACTGATAGTCCGATACTTCTGGCTGCAATTGATCTTCCTCTTCCGAAGGTTGAGTGCTTGTTCCCTCTGCACTTTGATCCTGAGACTCCACCTCAAACTGAGCTTTCTCCTTTCTCACAGTTTCGGTACTGCTTCCATCATTGTCTCTGCTTGACATAGCCATCCTTGTTTCATCAAACGTGACGTCTCTGCTGATGAAGCACCTAGAGCCTCCACTTGCGTCCAATCTCCACAACTTGTAACCTTTCACACCTTCCGGGTAGCCAATGAAGATGCACTTCACTGCCCGAGGGTCTAACTTTCCCTCCTTCACATGTGCAAATGCTAGAGAACCAAACACCCTTAGCTTGGTGTAATCTGCTGGCTTCCCACTCCACATCTCCATAGGTGTCTTGAAGTTTAAAGCGGACGAAGGACAACGGTTGATCAAATACGTTGCTGTGTTTGCAGCCTCACCCCAGAAGCTTTTAGGCAAGCCTGTGCCTAAAATCATACATCTCACTCTTTCCAAAATAGTCCTGTTCATTCTTTCTGCAAGACCATTCTGCTGTGGTGTGTGAGTCACCGTCTTGTGCCTCTTAATTCCCTGTTTCCTGCAAAACTGATTAAACTGCTCTGAAACAAACTCCAGGCCATTGTCAGTCCTTAAAACATTCAGTTTAGTGCCTAATTGATTGGCTACTAGTGTGTGCCACTCCTTAAACCGAAGGAAGGCTTCTGTTTTATCCTTGAGGATAAACAACCACACTCTTCTTGAGTAGTCATCAATTATGGTGAGAAAATAGGATCCTCCACCGTGAGTTTTAACTCTTGAAGGACCCCAAAGATCTGAGTGAACATACTCAAAGGGTCTACTAGAATGATGCATACCAACACCGAATTGAACTCTATGTTGTTTACCCAGTATGCAATGATCACAAAATTTTAGTTTCCTTATTTTTTCACCATTAAGCAAGTCTCGTTTAGACAGTTCATGCAGGCCTTTCTCACTAACATGACCTAGTCTAAGATGCCACAACTTAGTCTTATCTTCATGCGATTGGCTAGCTACAGATGCATGAGCAATCACAGTGGAACCATTCAAGATATACAAACCATTATTCTTAGTTCCCTTAGCAATGATCATTGCACCATGCGAAATCTTAATCATGCCACGTTCTATCATAGTGCAATAACCCAAGGAATCAAATACACTAAGAGACAAAAGGTTTCGTTTAAGTTCAGGAACATACCTGACCTCTTGCAGCAGAATTTCACGGTTATCAAACATTTTTAATCAGATGGATCCCATACCTTGCACTCTGCATGACTTGTTGTTGCCTAACAACACCATGCCTCATTCCTTGAGTTCTAGTGACTCGAAGAAATCCTTCCTTGGACACATGTGGTATGAGCACCCTGAATCCATAACCCAATTCCTCTGCGATTCTGAACTTGAGACAACCAACGCACCTGCAGATTCATACCCATCAGAGACTGTGACTACGTCTGCAGAATCAACCGAACTAGTGTCATTACGATCCCTCCTCCTCAACGGTTCTGGACAATCCTTGCGCCAATGCCCCAACTTGTTGCAGTTGAAACACTTGTTCTTGTTGTCCTTGGAACCATCCTTTGTGAACTTGGATTTTGACTTGGACCTTTTCTTTCCCTTGTTCCCTTTCTTGCCATTCCTCCCCCTCTGCACATTCAAGCTCTCACCATCGCCATCATTTCTTTGATCTAGCTGCTTTTGCAAGTCTTTGGTGCGTATAGCAGTTACCACCTCTTCAAGAGTGATGGTTTGGTCTTTGCCATACAATAGGGCATCCTTGAAGTGCTCATAGGTTTTAGGCAATGAGCTTAGGAGCAGTAGAGCCTTGTCCTCATCATCCAATTTCACTTCGATGTTCTCTAGGTCGTCAAGGAGCTTGTTGAACTCAGAAAGTTGTTCAACCAATGATCTTGACTCAATCATTCGGAATGAATACAGTTGTTGCTTTAGACATAACCGGTGTGCTTGGGACTTCGTCATGTATAGTGATTTGAGCTTTGTCCACATTGAGGCGGCAGTTTTCTCTCTTGAAACTTCTCTGAGCGCCTTATCACCAAGGCACAGGATGATAGCGCTTCTTGCCTTGTCAATCATTTGTTGCTTCTCTTCTTGTGTCAGCGAAGAGGACATTTTCGCCTCTCCCTTCAACGCTTCTGCAACTCCCTGCTGCACTAAGATGGCCTCCATCTTAATCTTCCATAAGCCAAAGTCGTTGTTACCCGAGAATTTCTCTATATCAAATCTTGCTGACCCCATTCTTGTAGTTCTTGATTCGATCCACTTCCCACAGACGGCGCCACTTGTTGGTTCGATTGTGCAGAAATAGAACGAATCCTATGATCAAGCAATAAAGACAAACGCGAGTAGAACGAACAAAGAAACGAAAACGGAATTGCAGCAATCTTAAACTCAGAAATTCACGCAATTGAACACTAGAACAATTAAACGTAAAATCAAAACAGAGATTAAGATAGAAGAAAGATGAACACCCGGATTTACGTGGTTCGGCCAGTGTAGCCTACATCCACGGGAGAGAGCAACCAAATTCTTCACCATGATCAAAGATTACATATTACAGCAGGTTATGATAACCTCTTGGTTCTTAGTTTCTAAACTGATTCAAGGTGAATCACAATTACATGAAACCCAATCCCCAATCTCACCAATCTCTCAATCTTCTCTCAATTGATCCTCAAGTGTTTAAGCCCCGATTGGAAATCCTCTGTCTTAGTCTTACACTTCCGCAAGAGTATTTATCCCAAAGTCCCAAAAAACTGAACTCTCTAACTGAACACGTGCTTCGAAACGAACTTATAACTGATTCTGTTACAAGCTCCTTGCTTACATTGGGAACTCTGCTTAAGCGAATTTTAGCCAGTGAAGGACCCCTGCACGTCTGCGTCCAATGCCTGAGTCCAATGCCTGCGTCCAACAATCTGCGTCCAATAGTTCTGCGTCCAGTAAAACTCCTGCGTCCAGTAAGGCTTGATTTTGAGTCACCTACTTACAGTACACACCATTGCCTACATCAAACTACCCACAACAGATGCATAAAGAACCCGTTGCATATCTAATTTCTCAGCTTCATTTGAAGGACTTTGTTTAGTACTCAACTTAAAATGAGTAGCAAGAGGAGGTCTTACTGCCTTAGAATTTTTCATCTAAAATCTCTCCAGCACCCTCTTCATATAATCTTCTTATGACAGACAAAGTTTTTTTTCCTTTATATCACGCATAATTCTTATACCAAGAATATGTTTAGAAGCTCCCATGTCTTTCATGGCAAATGACTCGTCCAATTGCTTCTTTAACCTGTCAATTCTGGAAACATTTTCCCCAACAATAAGCATGTCATCAACATATAATAATAGGATAACGAAGTCATCATCAGAAAACTTTTCGACAAAAACACAATGGTTAGAAGTAGTCTTCTTGTAGCTGATCATCTGATCAAGTTCCTCATCATCAGCGAGAACATCTAACTCATCTCCAAACTGCTGATTATCAACATCATCATCCTGAACATTACTCTCAGCAGTATCCAGATTATGAATAGGCAGCTGAATTGGATCAACATCAGACAAACTATCATCTTATCAGGTGTAGTCTTCTCCACCTTATTAATGTCTTCAATGGTTTGGTCTTCCATGAACTCTACATCACGACGTCTAACAAGCTTTTTGTCGACTGAGTCATACAACCTATAACCAAATTCATCCTGACCATAACCGATGAAGATACACTGCCTAGTCTTTGCATCCAACTTGGATCTTTCATCGTTTGGAACTTGAACAAAAGCCTTGTAACCAAAGACTCTCAAGTGAACATACTTTACATTCTTACGAAATCAAATTTTGTCTGGCACCTCACTGTTCAAAGCAACTGCAAGATTGAGATTAATAACATACACCACCGTGTGTAACATCCCAAAATTTCACTCTGAGACAGAGTATTAATTTTGGAAGATAAGAATTATCTCTGAGATTTTTAGATAATATGTAATGGTTTAGAACTGACGTAGAAGTCAAAACAATATTCTATGGACGTCTTTGACTGACAGAATAAGTTTATAATGAATATAGAAACTTCAAAAGAGGTATTTGAGGATTCAAAAAGTGACTTCATGTTATATGAGGATTTTAGAAGTTAAGTTTAGAATTTTAGTGGAGAGTATAAGTAATTGTTGTTTTAGTCCCTCTAAGATGAAATACGTAACCTATTAATTAAGGAATGGATAAATACCGGAGACTAAGGAATCGTCAAGATAAAGACTACAAGGTCAAGTGGAGTTTTAGATTGGTGTTGTAGTTTAAGAAGTAAGACATTTAGATCTTATATAAACTCTGTTTGCATCGCTTCCGTATTTATTCTGTTTTATTCAAGGACTTTGTGTATATGTGTTTGTTGATTTATTTTCATCTTAGAAAAAAATGGTTTTATTATACTTATTCATTCTCAGAATAGAAATGAATAGTTTTTTATTTGACGTTAAGTTTAAAACAGAAAATGTAACCTCTGTTTTTCCATTTATTGTCTATTTTCTGTTTTATATGAAATTTTGTGATCTAAGTGTTGAGTGATTTATTTATGTCTTATAAGTAAGGTTTTAATATGCTTATTTATTTATTCCATTAAAACAGACATTTTCCACTTGACGCTTGGATTTTTACAGAAAACGGTTTTTGCCGTAACTGACGGATAAGGTTTTAAATAGAAAAGTATGTCAAACCAACCCATAATATTATCTTCATTCACAAAAGTTGGTTCTTTTAATATTTGTGATTTTCTGGAATTTAGGAAAAACTTTCAAAATTTACCAAAAAATACGCTAAATGGGACCGTAAAGCGTAAAAATCTTGTTTCGCGGAATAAAAATTTCGTAACAAAGGTCCACAAAAATTTATATTTTATTTTTAATTATTTATTTAAGGATTTTAGAAATTATTTTTATATCGTTTTTGCTCTTATTTGGGTATATCAGCCAAATGAAGACGAATAAAGAATTAATGAGTATGAAATAAGAACTTAGGGTTTTTGAGGGACTCAAATGCAATTTTAGGGAGTTCAAATAGTGGGTTGCCTCAGCCATTGACCATGAATAGTAGGGGCATGTACAATTACTATTTTACCCTTGGTTTTACACTTAAACTACCAAAATCGAAAGTTTTTAACCTAGCTGTCCTATGGCGCAAAATTACTCTCATTTGGACAGCTCATTCAAATGAATTAGAAGGGTTGGATTGCCCTTGTCACATGGATTGAATCCTTGTGAAAGCCTTTGAACCAATTAGGAAAAAGAATGAATTAACCTAATTATCTAATTTTCTAAATACCTAGTCATTTGATCTTATCTCCCCCTCCCACTTGCATGGTGGCCGCCCCCTTCATCTTTAATTAGGACCCTTGGATAGCTTTTGTCACTTGGATCCAATCCTTGTGAAGTGCTTTGGACCAATGAGGAGTTAGATTGATTTTCCTAATTAGGGTTTTATGACATAATCACTCTTAACCATGCTTAGCTCACAACTCAACCAAGGTCTTCCCCTAACTCAGCCCTTGGCCGCCCCCTCACCCATAAATACCCCCCTCTTGCTTCATTTATTCCTTGCACCAAAGTCTTGTTGAATTCTCCGAGCAATTCTTTCCTCCCTCTTTATAGCTTTATAATTCTCTCTTGTGTTCTTAGTTTTTAAAGCTTGTTCTTCAAACCTTTTTTCTTCCAATGTAAGGGGAACCTCTTGCAAAATAATTTGAAAAGATATAAGTTTGATTTTTGGTTGCTAATCACTTAGGTGATTTATGTGTTATAGCTTTATAGTTGTTTATTTAAGCTCTATAATTGTTTTATGACTTTAATTTAATTGTTATGAGCTTTTATTATCTATAGTGTTATAATGCTTAAAATGTTTATGTGTTTTTATGATAATAATGTTATAATGGCATAATTGGTTTTGAGCTTTAATAATTGTACCGTTATAATGAGAAATTTTAGACTACCGCAGTATAATTTTACCGTAAAACTAATGTAATTTATTTCTTTGTGAAAACCTCAAAATTGTCTATCATTGATATATAGAAAGCTGGTTGGGATGAATGGTTTATTGGTATGGTTCTGACTAGGAAAGACAAAGGTCTTCCAAGCGGCCTTAGCTCACCTATCTTTCCTGGGAACTATACTAATACGCTATTTATAGATCTACCTAGGGACTCAGTATATACGTGGCTAAGATAAATTGGGAAAGATTTTTTATTGGAATGTTTCTATAACACGGTTAAACGTTTAATTGAACAGTGATCTGTTAAGAAGTGATTTCGCTAATATATATATATATATAGGATTGGGGAAAATAGTATAATGGTAAAGGATTCTCGGTGAATTCTGTTGTTAAATTATCTAGTGGAAATTTTGAGTTGGAGTCCAATATATATAATAAAACTCACTTTAGTTTTCAATGTCTTTGACAGTAAAAATTAGTGAGGTAAGCTTTCAACGGGTTTTTTCTGAAAATAAACTGGTGTTTAAGTATTTCAGTAATAATTCAGCTTGATCTCGTTCACTTTGTTTTGTAGGTAACAAGATGAAACACAAGAAGGGGGGGTTGAATTGTGTTTCTAAGCTTTTAAAATTTTTCGCAAAACATTGGATGTTGCTTAGAAAAGGTTGGATGCACAGCGTATATGCGTATTGGACGCACAGTTTAAGTTGGACGCAGAATCGTCCACTTAGTTTAAAACAAGTTTTAGTGCGATTAAAACGTTTGAAAGACTTGTTAAAAATGTTTCAATTCAATCCCCTCAGTTAGTATATAAACTAAAAATAAAGGAGTTAAGGGATAGAGAAAATGCACAAGTGCTTATCCTGGTTCACCCTTTCCTAAGAGCTACGTCCAGTCCCTTCAAACTAGAGAGATTTCACTATCAGTCTAGATAGAATACAAGTATTCTTCAACAGCCTCTTCAGACCTTACAACAAGTATTCTTTGCACACCTAGCCTCTCCAGGCTCAACCCAAGTATTGTTTAACAAACAAGCCTCTCCAGGCTCAAACCCAAGTATTCTTTTACAGACAAGCCTCTCCAGGCTCAAACAAGTATTCTTTACGAAACAAGCCTCTCCAGGCTCAAACAACTCAGAAGAGTGTTTATAACGAAAGTGCTATCAACTCACACAAGTGAGAATATGGAGTCTAAAGCACTTCGAGAGTTAAGCAAACTCTCTTTTACAAGAAGAAAGAATTAACACAAGACTTTCTAAGATTTACAGAGTATGACAATATTTGCACAACATTTTTGCTCTTTCTTTTGCTTGGTTGAGTCTGTTGTATTCTTCTTCTTGTTCACGGTATATATAGGCTTTGATGAAGCTTCAGACTTGGTCTTCGAATAAGCTCAGCTTCAGCCTTCTTGAATATAGTCGTTCTCTATTAGCATTAAATGCTATTTTTCCGTTACTCTGACGAGTGCTTCTTTCGGCGTGTTTTCTGCGTTTCATTCTCCTATGTCAGAAGCAACCTATACTCAAGGTCTCAATTACACAAAGGTTAATAGTAATATTTTATTGAGACAGAGAGAATACAGTGTGTTAGGAAAAAGGTATGTTCAGAGATGTACATAATTGTTTAGAGTACATTCTCTCTCTTAAGAACATTTTTCACAGTGCTTTATGCTTTTCATTAAATGTAAGTTCAAAAACGTTGACATTTTTGCACGGAAAAAGCATTGTATACAACTATTTATTTCAAATCATTTGCTCATTAAATATGTCTCATATTAAATGCAAGAGCAATAAATATCATGTTATAGATTCTGCGTGTTGGACGCAGCTTGTAGAACAGATTGGACTTTCTATTCACTTACGAAATGGACGCAAGCCTTTGCTTACCATTTGGACGCAAGGCTTCTCTGGTCATATGGACTTATGACAATTCTTACCATATGGACCCATAGCTTTGCTTCTCTTTGGACGTATTGCTTCACTGATTATTGGACTTATGTCTTTCTGCTCATCTGGACGCAAGGCATCCAGAGTCCATTGGACGATACTTACCCAAGGTCAAGTATTAGAGTCCATTGGACGATCTACTCTTGGACTATACTTATGTTTGCTAAGGTCACACCGGACAATGAACTTATCTTTATTGTACCTACAAAAGCTTGTTAGCAGACTTTGTAAAAACCTTAATAATTATTGTTATCATCAAAACCACTTAGGGATTTAAGCATTTGAAATTGCCTTTAAATAATTTGGTTCCAACAATCTCCCCCTTTTTGACGATGACAAACATTATTAAGTTTTACAAGCAGTATAAGCAAGTAAACAGAATAATCAGTCAGCATATGCATTTTAAAAGAAACTTTTCTCATTAAGGGAAACTCCCCCTGAGAGAAACATCTCATTGTTTCTTACTCTTCTCCCCCTGAGATAAACATCTCATGGTTTTTAGATTTTTCAGTCTACTGAGTACCTGAAAAGTTCTTTTTCTCAAATAACAGATTAGTCCAACAATGTATATACTCAGAGCAATCAAACTCAGAATATAGAATAATCAGAGCATGTATAAGCAATAAAACTACTGCACTGCAATTTGACTCAATCTCATTTTATTAATGACTTTGAGCTTTTTAAAACTTAATCTTCTTCTTTTTCTTCTCCCCCTTTTGTCATCAGACAAAAAGGTTCATAGAACATTATAGTCCAAAAACAATTTTGAAATTTTTTTTGGAGAACATAAGAAAACTCCAGAAAATCCTTCAATCCATCTTCTAGTCAAAGTCTTGAACCATAGCGATCAACTGATCCACTTTTGCCGATAGCTGTAGAAATTCTTCTATTGATACAGGACCTTGAGAACCATTTTCAGCCTCAGGTGCCACAACCGCAGCTGCTGGCGTTGGAGTGTTGTCTTCTACAGCCTTAGGTT
The DNA here is from genome assembly GCA_030159175.1 of Glycyrrhiza uralensis. NCBI lineage: Eukaryota > Viridiplantae > Streptophyta > Magnoliopsida > Fabales > Fabaceae > Glycyrrhiza > Glycyrrhiza uralensis. The sequence continues at coordinate 29,528,161 of BRZY01000003.1, forward strand.
CTTGGTTGTTCTGATCGATGTGAGATAATTATTCAGCTCTTTGTTTTGACCTTCTCTCTCTCGAAGAAGTTTCAAGCAACTGACTCAACTCTCGTCTTAGTGACCTTGTAAAAGGTCTTCTGACTAGTCCAGACTGAGATTGATGATCAACATCAACCCTTTGAGGAGCAGTACCCAGATTTATCCGAGATGTAGAAACTTCAAAAGGATCTACACTCATTGCAAACTCTTCAGCTTGAGACGGAGTGAGCATGTCCTCAGCATTCCTCTTTCTATTCTCTTCATCCAAGAGGTGTAGGATATGCTTAGCAACTTCTTTTCCTTTTCTTTTATTTTTCTTAGCTTATTTTTCTCTCCTTTCGGCAACCAGCTGATCTTCCTTGAACTTTCTTATTTCTTCTCTTGCTCTGATGATCCTGGCTTCATGCTATTCCTCTGTTTCTTCAACTCGAGAGTTTTGTTCACTCTCTTCTTTTTCTTCTTCTGATACTTCCTGAACAGTATCTGGACCATCTCTCTGGGCTTCCTCCACTGGGGTCAGTCTCATTCTTACAAAAGTGAGTCTTTCCAGATTCGGTTGAAACACTCCTAGGAGAGATGATAGCCTTTCAGCAATAGCATCAGGAATTTGTTTATCCAAGATCTTTTGGAGAAGAGCCCCATACGGAATCGCATTCCTTCTGCCCATGCTTCTTGAGTCTCTTTTAAAGCAAGAGAACAAGATGGATGGCAAGTTGATCTTGTTTAGAGACAGAAGACGTACCAGTAGAAATTCATGCAAGTCGGAAACAAAGTCCCTTGACCCAGCCTTGTGAATAACCGTCTTGTTCAGTAGCAAGTGCAGGATACGGACTTTGTCATGCATTCTTGAGGCAATGATGGGGCCACTACTTGCAGATTTAAGTATGAGTCTACGTACTTCTGAGTCTCCACCAAACTCAGCTTTCCAGTTTGGTCTGTAGATTTCTCCTTCTTTTGCATAGGAAATGGCTTCAGCAATGGAGTCACATGAAACATGGACCTCTCTGTTTAGCACCATTCCTTTGATGCTGTCATCCATCATTTCTCTTGAGCTCCAAAACTCTCTGATTAAAGCAGGATAGACTTTGGTGTTCTCATCAAAATACCTAGACCACCCAACCGCAGTAACCTCATTTCTGATATCGATGCCGAACTCAGAGGGTACAGAGAAGTCAATGAAAGTTTCCACATTTACTTCCATATTGTTGATTCTCGACATTATCTAGTAAGAGAATTGAGGGATGTTCTGAAGTAGGAGTTTGAGAGCAGAGCGAAATAAAGTTTCAAGAGGTTTTGAGAAAGCTTTTGTAAAAGAGAGAGAAGATAAAAACACAGAGAAGACGTGCAAGAGAGAGTAACAATTGAAAAGACTTTAAAACAGATAGCCTCTCTTTTTAATAAAAGCAGTTTCAACTTCCAAGACATTTTGAGAACATAAAGATATTAAAAAAACGTCATAGTCTAGTTCTCATTTCAATTCAGCTGACGTGTCCTGCTAGACGCTAGTCATATTAACGTTACGTCTTATAGTCATAAAGCATGGACGATTAGATTTGTAAAACATGACTTCATGAAAAGGATTCAGCTCGGGAAGGCTAAGAGTTAAAAACCTTTAAGTCTTAATAAAACTTCTAAGTCTCAAATAGACTGACGTGTCCTATTAGACGCTAGTCATATTGGACTCAGACTCACCTTAAACATATTGGACGCTAAACATCACTCTTTTATAAAGTACATATTTAAATGCTTCCTTATAAAAGTGAATCTATCTACAGAGAGGGGTTTTGTAAATATATCTGCCCATTGATTTTCAGTGCTAACAAACTGAATATCAAATACTCCCTTCTGTACATAGTCTCTAATGAAATGATGTTTAATTTCTATATGCTTAACTCTTGAGTGTAAGATTGGGTTCTTAGACAAATTGATTGCAGTAGTGTTATCACAAAGAATAGAAATCTTACTCTCGAAGATGTTGTAGTCCTCCAATTGATGTTTAATCCATAAGAGCTGAGAACAACAACTTGCAGCAGAGACATATTCAGCTTTAGCTGTAGATAATGCAATTGTGTTTTGTCTCTTGCTCGTCCATGATACTAGATTGGACCCAATGAAATGGCATCCTCCGCTGGTGCTTCTTCTTTCAAGCCTGTCTCCAGCATAATCAGCTTCACAGAACTCTACTAATCTGTACTCATCTGATTTCTTAAATAGCAAACCAAGACTAGTAGTCTTCTTCAGATATCTAAAGATCCTCTTGACAGCAGTCAAGTGAGTATCTCTAGGATCTGATTGGAATCTTGCACATAAGCAAACACTGAACATAATATCAGGTCTAGATGCAGTGAGATATAAGAGAGATCTAATCATACCTCTGTATACCTTTTGATCTACCTTTTTATCTTTGTCACTCGGGTTCATTATGCAAGATGGATGCATAGAAGTGTTCATGGGCTTGCAATCATCCATATTGAACTTCTTTAGAAGCTCTTTTGTATATTTGGACTGATGCACATAAATCCCATCTTGAGTCTGTTTTACTTGAAGTCCAAGGAAGAATTTTAATTCTCCCATCATACTCATTTCAAACTCCTTCTGCATTAACTTAGAAAATTATCCACACAAAGATTCATCAGTAGCACCAAAAATAATATGGTCCACATAAATCTGTACTATGATGAAATGTGTATCTATGGATTTTCTAAAAAGAGTTGTATAAACTTTTCCTCCTGAAAAACCATTTTCCATTAAAAATGAACTTAGTTTTTCATACCAAGCTCGAGGAGCTTGCTTGAGGCCATAGAGAGTCTTTTTCAATTTGAAAACATGATTAAGAAAAGTTTGATCCTCAAAACCAAGAGGTTGTTCAATATAGACTTCCTCATTTATTATACCATTCAGAAAAGCACTCTTTACATCCATTTGGTAAAGCCTCATATCATGTTGGGCAGCAAATGAAAGTAAGATGCGAATGACTTCTATTCTAGCTACTGGAGCAAAGGTTTCAGTAAAGTCAATACCTTCATGTTGTGAGTAACCTTGAGCAACTAACCTTGCCTTGTTTCTCACAACATTTACCTTCTTCGTCCAGTTTGTTTCTGAATAACCATTTGGTTCCAATAATGGACTTATCTTCAGGTGGGGCAACCAACGTCCAAACATCATTACGCTTGAATTGGTTCAGCTCCTCCTGCATAGCTAAAATCCATCCTTCGTACAATAGGGCTTCATCAACATTCTTTGGTTCCAATTTAGAGATGAATGCAACATCAATTTGTTATCTGAATGTGGACCTTGTTCTGACTCTATCATTAGCATTTCCAATGATTTGATCTTCTGGATGATAGGTCTTGAAGTGCCAGCTTTTTCTTCTTTGTGAATTGGACTCATCCTCAATTTCTGCGTCTGATCCATCCTCTTCAGTTTTAGGTGATGCTTTTTCACCTTCTTCTTGTATTCTCATATCTGCAAGAGAATCACTTAGCTCTGACAATTCTTTATCAGGCTTTTTGCCATTGAATTTTATATGAATTGACTCTTCAACAGTCAAGGTTCTAGAGTTATAGACTCTATAAGCCTTGGATGTTTCAGAGTAACCCAGAAAAATTCCATTGTCAACCATGGAATCAAATTTGCTAAGTTGATCCTTAGTGTTAAGAATGAAACATTCACATCCAAAAGGATGAAAATAAGAAATGTTGGATTTTCTTCCTTTCCACAGTTCATATGGAGTCTTTTCCAATATAGGTCTGACATATATTATGTTCTGTAAGTAACAGGCAGTGTTTACTGCTTCAGCCCAAAACCTCTTAAAGGTTGAGTGATCATTGAGCATGGACCTGGCTATCTCTTGTAAAGATCGATTCTTTCTATCCACCACACCATTTTGTTGAGGTGTTCTTGGTGCAGAGAAATTGTAAAGGATTCTATTCTCTTCACAGAATCTCTGGAAGTTTGCGTTTTCAAACTCACCTCCATGTTCACTTCGAATTGAGTTAATACAAACTCCTTTCTCATTTTGGACTCTTTTACAGAATATAGTGAAAACTTTGAAAGACTCATCCTTGTGTGCAAGGAATTTAGCCCATGTCCATCTAGTATAGTCATCTGCTATAACTAGTCCATATTTCTTTCCATTTAAAGATGCAGTTTGTGTGGGTCCAAACAAATCCATATGTAAAAGTTCTAAAGGTCTAGAAGTGGAAACAATATTTTTGGAGTTAAAAGAGTTTTTCACTTGTTTCCCTTTCTAACATGCTTCACACAGAACTTCAGATTTGTACACAAGATTTGGTAGTCCTCTCACGAAGTTATGCTTATTTAGCTTTGAGATGGTTCTCAAGCTTGCATGACTAAGTCTCTTGTGCCATATTCATTGTTCATCCTTTAAGGATATGAAGCATGAGACATTTTGTTTGGACAAATTTTCGAAATCAATTTTGTAAACATTGTCCTACCTCTTTACTTGAAAAAGTATGGACTTATCAGAGTTTCTGACTATACATTTGTCCTTATTAAAGGAAACATCAAATCCACTGTCACACAATTGACTTATGCTAAGTAGATTATGTTTGAGACCTTCAACTAGCAAGACATTCTCAATAGAGGGAAAATGATGCTTACCAATTTTACCTATTCCAACTATTCTGCCTTTCTGGTCTCCTCCAAAGGTGACCTATCCCTTTGTCCTAGGTTTTAGGTCTTGGAACATAGACCTTTCTCCTGTCATGTGTTGTGAGCAGCCACTGTCCAGGTGTCATGACTGGAGTTGTCTTCCTACCATCAAACATATCTGCAACAGGAATTATCATATTCTTAGGTACCCAGATTGACTTGGGTCCTTTCTTATTAGTCCTTAGTCTGTGTCCAGACATGTTTCTTTTCTTATGAACGCATGTCGAGGTGACATGTCCAACTTTTCCACAGTGACCACAATATAAATTAAACTTGGAAGGACTTTTGGTAAACCTTGGTTTTGGTTTTTCTTGTTTTTTAGGAACATAACCTAAACCACTTTTGTCAGAAGGTTTTCTCTGGATTTTTAAAATTTGATCAAATTTCTCAGAGCTACTAACAAACTTGGACAATCATCTAGTGAGTTCATTTACTTCTTGTTGAAGTACTTGTACTTCACAAGAGGTATTGGACTCAGAATCTTTTTGAGATTCATCTTTGAGTTGACTTACTTGAAGTTTCAACTCTTCATTTTCTGACTTGAGTACTTTATTTTCTAAAGTAAGCTTTTCAAAATCTTTGGTTATGAGTGAAAACTTTTTCTTCAAAGATCTGTACTCATCAGATAAAATAGATGATTCTCTAAGAATATCATCAAAATTATTTCTGAGTTCAGGATAAGAAAGTACATCTTCTTCATCCTCACTGTCAGTTGAGGGCAGACTTGCCATCAGGCAGAGATTCGTTTCTTCCTTATCCTCCTCATCCTCTTCATCAGAAGAATCATCAAGATCCTCCCATGTTGCCATGAGACCTTTCTTCTTCTTGAAGAACTTTTTCTTTGTCCTTTCAGCTTCAGGACAATCTGCCTTGTAGTGGCCTGGTTTTTTGCAGCCATAGCACACTACTGGACTTTTCTCCTTTTGCTCAGCTTCCTTCTGTGGAAATCTTCTGTTGAACTGCTTCCTTTTGAAGCCACCTTTCTTTTTCCACATGGACTTTATTTTCTTGGAGATGAAGGAAAGTTCATCATCATCTGAACTTTCTTCTCCTTCTGAGTTGCATGACTCTTCATCAGAGTCATTTTCCTTTAAGGCTTTTGAGGTGCTCCCTTTTTTAGCTTTAAGAGCAATGGACTTTGCCCTTTTTTCTGTTCCCTCTTCTTTGAGCTCAAGCTCATGCACTTTGAGTGAGCCTAGAAGGTCCTCCATAGCAAGAGTGGAAAGATCTCTTGCTTCTTGTATGGCAGTTACCTTGGGTCTCTATTGTCTTGGCAGACTCCTTAGGATTTTCCTGATGTGGTTCTGGGTTGTGTAGCTTTTTGCCAGAGACCTCAGGTTATTGATGATTGTTTGGAATCTTCCAAACATCTGATCAATTGTCTCGTGATCTTCCATTTTAAATAGTTCATATTGATGAACTAGCATGCTGATTTTGGACTCATGGACCTGAGATGATCCTTCATGTGCCACGGGTAGAGTGTCCCATATCTCCTTGGCAGTGGTGCAGCTGTGCACCTTGTCATATTTTGACTTTGTAATGGCGCACATCAGATAGTGCCTGACCTTTGATTTCACTTGAAATCTAGTCCTCTGATCCTGTGTCCACTGAGCTCTAGGCACTAGTTGCCCTGCTTCATCGAGTGGAGCAGTGTAACCATTTTCAACGACATCCCACATGTCGATAGCATCAAAGAATGTGATCATTCTTTGCTTCCAATAGTCATATTCACCACCACTGAGCAATGGTGGTCTGTTCACAGCTTGTCCTTCGTTTTCCATGGATCTTTGCTTCTCTGCACTGTTAGGTGCTCTACCCCTAGAGACTGAGCTCTGATGTCAACTGTAGGTAACAAGATGAAACACAAGAAGGGGGGTTGGATTTGGTTTTTAAGCTTTTAAATTTTTTCGCAAAACGTTGGACGTTGTTTATAAAAGGTTGGACGCACAGCGTGTATGCGTATTGGACACATAGTTTAAGTTGGACGCAGAATCGTCCACTTAGTTTAAAACAAGTTTTAGTGCGATTAAAACGTTTGAAAGACTTGTTAAAATTGTTTCAATTCAATCCCCTCAGTTAGTATATAAACTGAAAAATAAAGGAGTTAAGGGATAGAGAAAATGCACAAGTATTTATCCTGGTTCACCTTTTCCTAAGAGCTACGTCTAATCCCCTCAAACTAGAGAGATTTCACTATCAGTCCAGATAGAATACAAGTATTCTTCAACAGCCTCTTCAGGCCTTACAACAAGTATTCTTTGCACACCTAGTCTCTCCAGGATCAACCCAAGTATTGTTTAACAAACAAGCATCTCCAGGCTCAAACCCAAGTATTCTTTTACAGAAAAGCCTCTCCAGACTCAAACAAGTATTCTTTACAAAACAAGCCTCTTCAGGCTCAAACAACTCAGAAGAGTGTTTATAATGAAAGTACTATCAACTCACACAAGTGAGAATATGGACTCTAAAGCATTTCGAGAGTTAAGCAAACTCTCTTTTACAAGAAGAAAGAATTAATACAAGACTTTCTAAGATTTACAGAGTATGACAATATTTGCACAACATTTTTGCTCTTTCTTTTGCTTGGTTGAGTCTGTTGTATTCTTCTTCTTGTTCACGGTATATATAGGCTTTGATGAAGCTTCAGACTTGGTCTTCGAATAAGCTCAGCTTCAGCCTTCTTGAATATAGTCGTTCTCTATTAGCATTAAATGCTATTTTTCCGTTGCTCAGAGGAGTGCTTCTTTCGGCGTATTTTCTGCGTTTCATTCTCCTATGTCAGAAGCAACCTGTACTCAAGGTCTCAATTACACAAAGGTTAATAGTAATATTTTATTGAGACAGAGAGAATACACTGTGTTAGGAAAAAGGTATGTTCAAAGGTGTACAGAATTGTTCAAAGTACATTCTCTCTCTTAAGAACATTTTTCACAGTGTTTTATGCTTTTCATTAAATGCAAGTTGAAAAACGTTGACATTTTTGCACGGAAAAAGCATTGTATACAACTATTTATTTCAAATCATTTGCTCATTAAATATGTCTCATATTAAATACAAGAGCAATAAGTAGCATGTTATAGATTCTGCGTGTTGGACGCAGCTTGTAGAACAGAATGGACTTTCTGTTCACTTACCAAATGGACGCAAGCCTTTGCTTACCATTTGGACGCAAGGCTTCTCTGGTCATATGGACTTATGACAATTCTTACCATATGGACCCAAAAAAAGAAAGAATTTTTTTATTTTTTTATTTACAAAAATTGGTTTTTGAAATAAAAGGAGAAAAACTATGAAAATTTATTTTTTGCGCTCGACAAGGGTGGGTCTTTGCTCCTACGTATCCCCACAGTGAAATCAAATCTACGTAGTTCTTTCGTAGAAAATGATTGCGGGTTGATTGATTTTATTTTTGAAAAATGAAATTATTTTGAAAAGGATTTTCGGATTTCTGAGCTACCGCAACTCAAATGTCCAAAAAATGAAAATGAATTTAACAAAGGCGTCACACCCAAGTTAATTTTCTGAGCAATTTGATTTCTTTTTTGAGAAAACGATTTTGCTTAAGAAAAAGATTTTAGAGTCAGCAAGCTGTCACAACTTGTGTCTCGAAGATTAAAACATTAAAATGATGTCACATCTAATTAACACTAAAAAAGATTTTTTTTTCTCAAAAATTAATTTTTATTGAGTTTTCACAAAAGTGAATTGTTAATTTTTAAAAAAATTTGGTGAAATAACCCAAAAACGCACTAGCCCAGATAAAAAAAACAGAGATAAAAAAAAAACACTGGGTCAAGCCCAAATGCTACACAACAAACCCACAAAAAACCAAAAAAACAAAAGAAAGGGCAGCGACCTATATAAAAAATGAAAAAAATAAAAGAGAAAATTAACAAAAGGAGAGGATCAGAAAGGGGGGAAAACGGTTCATTTTGAACCCTAACCCCCAAATGTTGTAAAACACAGATAGAAAGAGAAAAGAGAGAAGGGGACAGCCACCCCTATGAGAGATGAAGAGAGAGAAGGACGGCGGGTGAGGTGGCCGCGCCATGCAACGAAACAGCCCGCGTCTTGCGGCGGCGCAGAGAAGAGGGAGAACTGTGTGGTGGCAGCGTCAGCGAAAGGCCGCGATCTGTAGTGGCTTTGACTATGATCCGTGGCGGATGAAGAGGGAAGATCAGGTTCTGCGAAGGCAGTGGAAGAGAGACGCTCGCAGTTGCAATGCCGTGCAAGGAAGAAGCCACACTTGGCAGCGGCGGAAGAGGGAAGGGTGCAGCAGTGGGGTGACGGAAGGCCGCGTACAGCACGGCAGAGAGAGGACGAAGCGGCTTTTCGCGGTGGTGAGGAGAGTGGGAGGCCGCGACTGAGAAAGGAGGATCGCTGCGAAACGCGGCGACGCGGGAACGAAAAGGCTGCACATGGCGGTGGTGGGCCGCCGGCGCGGCGGCGGTTATAGGTGAACAACCCCCTCCTCTTCTCCCATTTCTCCTTTCGGTTTTCTCTATTTTTTTGTGTGTTTGGTTTCTCTCTGATTCAACTCCTTTTTCTTTTGGTTGCTTCCTTATTCTCAGGTTAATGACTATAGGGCAACATGGGAGGAGAGCTTTGAAGAAGATGAAGTTCTCTGGGACTAAAGAGTCACACGGCTGGAAGCTAAAGCTTTCTGTTTTTTGTTTCTGCATTTATTCTGTTTTTGCATTTGTTTATTTTTATGCTATGTTGTATCATTGAACTGAGACTAAACACAATTTTGTGACTCTGCTCATTAGTTTGAGTTTGTGGAAATAATGTATGTGATTGAACTATGAACATGTCAAATATGAACAAAAGCACAACATATCAATTTTTATAGCAAAGAATGAAAGTAGCTTACTTGGTTTGTCTCCTATGTGTTTCACTCTTCACTCTTTCTCACTAAAAGTGTTTCTCTTAGAATTGAAGTGGACCAAAGGATAACAAGAAGGGGGGTTGAATTGTTACCCTTTTAAAATTTTGGCCTACAAGAATATTTAGGGAACCTTCTTATAAACCTTCTCAAGTATGATTACTTGGAAATGAGATTGAGTTACCTTTGTTAGTTTATAAACATGTATCAATAATGCTAATCCAACAATAATTAATCAGTTTATATAACTACGAAAGTTGACAAAGGAATTTTAGATTAGAATGTTCACTTCAGAATGTTCACCTCTTGAGAACGTTCTGAAGTTACTGTTTGAGTATGAACCTTCTGAGGTTTTTCAACCTTTTGGTTTTCTTAAAACTTCTCAGGTTGTTGAACTTTCTCAGATAACTTTCTAAGTATTTGTTGACCTCTTTTAAAATACTTTAGTTTTCAACCCCTGTTTGTGTATGTGTATAAACTCATAAAAAACATTTAACAGAAATATAAAGGAGATGGATAGAGGATACCACACAAACGATTTTATCTTGGTTCACCCTGAACTCCTGGGCTACGTCTAGTCCCCACACCCTGTGAGATTTTCAACTAGTATAACCACCAGTAGAAGTATTCTTCACATAGCCTCTTCAGGCCTTTACAAGTATTCTTTCCTACATTGAGTATTCTTTTATCACTTAGCCTCTCCAGACTTTACACTATCTTTCTTCTACTCACACTAATGTTAACTCACTATGCAGTAAAAGAACAACCTTTACAGATTCGAAAGTATAGGTTGTGTCACTATCTTACAGATTACAACTCATTCATGAACGAAGAAATGAAAACTGTATTCACTCACTAACAAATTGAGAAAATATTTCAAGTAGTGAGTATTTCAAGTTCACACTTGATGGGAAGATTTATCTTGGTTCAAACTCGTGATTTTGCAGTAGGTTCTTCCAAGCTGTCCAATCATGTTTGCCTTTGCTTTTAATGAAGTTCCATGGTGAAACTAGCGGTTAGATACATAGTACTTGATCTTTTTGAATTGTTGATCATTCTGGCTTGTTCCTTCTTGAACACTCTTACAGGCAATTATCACTATACCTGTTCTTATAAAACATTCTCAAGCACACCATTAGTACCTTTAGTATTCTTAAATGCTTAAATTAAGTTCAGAAGGTTTGTTGTCATTAAAACCATTTTCTAAGGGTTTTGGAGTCAGCATTCTCACCTTTTTTTATGATGACAAACCTAGAACAAAATTTAAGTATTTCTGAATGTTATCATAATAATTTATCACATACTCCCCCTGAATATATGCATATTATTTTCGGAGTATGAAGTGATAATATTTTGACTAAGTTAAACAGAGAATATTCATGCATTCTGAGAATGTTTTGAAACATAAGAATGTTCATGTGTAGAATATTCATATCAGACATTAAAACAAGTACTTAGTCAATGATAATTTATCCAATAGACTTCCAATTTCATTCATTCAAAATAATGAATGCCTTTGTACAAGTGATCATCATCAAACTTGATACCCATTCCTGACATCTGATGAAGAAGCCATTGAAATTCATTCACGTGATCTGAAATAGAAGTCCCCTCCTTGTACCTCAAGTTGATAAAACTATTCACCAGAAACAATTTATTGTTCCCTGATTTAGCCGTATACAAGATCTCTATATTCTCCCGCAAAGATTTCGCATCTGTCTCATTAGCAATATGATTATAAACATTATCTTCAATAAATTGCCGGATAAAAGCACACACCTGTTGATGCTCAAAATCCCATTCTTCATCAGTCTTGGAATCTGGCTTCTGAGTAGCAAAGATAGGAAGATGCATATTCTTCACAAATAGCAAGTCCTTCATCTTGCCTTTCCATAAATGATAATTAGTTTCATTCAAACTGACCATCTTTGAATTTGCCTCAATCATTCAAGCAAGAAGTCAAATAGCCCCAAACCAAAGAGTTCTGATGCCACTCTGATGGGGAAACAACAACACAATACCAGATACAGTAATACACAACGGAAATAAATTCCCCTAAACTTGCAAGAATCTGCGTGGAGCAATAGAAATATGTGGCAGTAAAAGAACAACACAATCACAAAGAGTCACCAAGATTTTAACATGGGAAAACCCCTCAATGTGAGAGTAAAAATCCACAGGTCATCCAGAACAATAAAATAGTTCCCACTATGATCAAATAGGGTACAAAACAGTCTCAAACAAATAGCACAAACTGTAACGCCCTCATTTTTCATATCGTTTCTTTCCGATTTTTGTGTGTTTTTTATTTATTTAAATTTATTAAATTATAATTTTCTATATTTTTATTTTAGAATATTGATTTATATGATTTTAGGGATTTTTAGATGGGTAGAGAGTGACGAAACTGGAAAAACATAAAAATAGCATAAACTGTATCCCGATTTGAAAACGTCAAAGGTTTTATATTTTTACGGAGACCTTTTTTTGCGTCAAAAAAATATTTAATGAAACAAAAGTTATTTTTTTAATATTTTTTATTTTTGAGGATTTTTCTAGAGCTTTTCAGAAAATTTTTATTTTTAGCCGTTTTTAGCACATTACGGGTAACCGTAGTGCAATCGGGGCATCAGAAAATGATCAAAAATTAAGTTTTGAGATTCTAATCTTTATTATATTAATATTAGGTTTCAAAAATGATTTTTATTATTAATCACTTATTTGGGAAAGTATTTATTTTAAAATAGATTATTTAAATTACATTTTTCCCACTTGTGCTTCACTAAACAAGCCCTAGTTTTTGAGATATTTTCCTCCCACTTGCACCAACTGTGCTGTGCCCTTTCCAGCCCCAATTTGTGTCCAATTGCCCATGTGGTTAAGCCTTGTAAGTCATGTCTTGAGCCAATGGGATAATTCTTTTATTATCCTAAATTAAAAACCAAGATAATGCTAACTTAACTCAAGTTAATTTTGGCTAACCTTGGCCTTGCTTCAGCCGTGTTATCTAAGGGAGAAGGAGAGAGAAAGTTCATCTCTTTCATTTCATCTTGTTCCAAGAATAGAAAACTCCATTTTTCTCTCAAGCTTTCAAGCTTTCACTAAGCCATCTACTTAGTGTTCAAAGAGCTTTTCCACTTCAAGCTTCACAAAAGAAGGTTGGTTGATGATTCTAAACCATAAACCCTTCTTATTTTTCCATTATCTCCATTCCTTAATTTTTTTGTATCATGAGTTCTTCATTTTTCTTAAAGACGAGCTTTGTTTTGGCCTTAGGTTTGCATCTTGTGAACCAAGAAGCTTGAAAACATACTTTGATCTACTTTCTTCAAGGTCTTGAGTAAGTAATCTTCCTATCAAGTTTTCATCTTAGGGTTTGGTTCTTTTTCACAAAGGAAATGTATTTATGCTTGTATTTTGTATAATATTTTAAAAGGGTTGACACTAGTTGGAACAACAAGCTTTGGAGAGTGATCTTAGGACTCTAAGTTATCATCAAGAGGTAAGGGGATGTTCTTTTCATAAGTTATGATTTTGTGTGGTTGTGTGTTGTGTGGCTTGATGATAACACCATGGTTGAGTTTTTCATCTTTGTGAAAGAATGATTTTTATCATTCTTGATGTGTTAAACTTCTAAGAGGAGATTTTTAACTCTATGGTTTTTGTATGAGCATCATCAAAATTTTAACTCAATGTAAATATTTCTAAGTTGTTTTGGGTAAAAGGAAAGCTAAGAACATTTACTAAGTAATGGAAAAGTGTGTATATGCTTGGTTTGTCCAAAAATACTAATTTTAGTATGTGATAGCTTTATGGTTTTTGATGATAGAAAATTTATGTCTTGGCTTGTGACTTGTTCTTGGATGGTGTGTGAGAATATTGTATGACTTGATGTGGTTTGGCCTGGTTAATTTTCTTGTGTTGCTCTTGATTCATTTGGGGATGATTGTAATATTTAAAGTAGATTCATGCTTTAATTATTATGATGGTGTGATGTTTGTTGTGATTGGGTAAGATTAACCAAGATAAATTAAAACAAGTGACCCAAGCTTCATAGAAGAGGAAGTAGAGGACTTGGTAGTAAAACTATTTTTCCAAAAACAAATTGGATTTAATTTAATGTTCAAGTCAAAGCTTGATTTATGTATTAACTACTTCACAATTTTGATAAGTCTCCAATGGATTTTAAATGGTATTTTCTTAAAATAAGAGAATTGGGGTTTAATATAAATCAATCACAAGTGGGTAAGTCTTTTACCAACAAGTCATATAGTAATTAGAAAGAGGAAATAAAGTATGTGTAATTAACTTTTGAAGATTCAATTTTAAACAACCAAGGTTTCATGAAGAGGTAATTTATTTTTGAGGTTTTAAAAACATTAGAATTGAAGTGTATAATTGAATCTTAATGGAAAAGTAAATTTTCGAATTTTTAAGAGAGTTTTGGACAACTCTGTTCACATCCCTGGTGTGAAGTGGAGCATGCTGTGAAAATTTCTGTTTGGGCCAAAAACGTAATTTTAGGAAATGCAGAGGCCGAAATGCAAACTGGGCATTTTGGGGGTCAGAAACATAATTATAAAGAGTTATGTGGTTTTAAAAAATTAATAGGAAGTGGGGGGTATTTTTATAATTAAAATTGTTATAATGGAAAGAGTTTTTCATAAAAAGGTCAAGCCTAAAGTAATTTATAGTTAAAAATGTTGATGATATTTTTCGTTACCGTGTAGTGGAAGAAAAAATAGAGTTTTACACATTGTTGTAAAAAGAGTCAACCCGAGATGATGTTAAAATTCTTGAGATAAGAATTTTGTGTGATTGCAAATATGGATGTCATTTGCATTTGTGAGAGTTGGCTTTGCCAAATTCGAGTTACAATCCGAGAGGAAGGATTGCAAATAAGTATAGTCTGGCTATAAGCCTATGGGGGCATCCAGGTTACGAAATTCTCAATGGCATTGCCTAGTGAATACTCTTGTGCCGAGAAAAGTAGTGTACCTAGCTTGAATGATCCTGGCCGACTGCCTTGTTTATGTTATGGTAATTAAATAGTAGCTCTACTGAATAATTGTGAGACCAAATCCTAGAGTGGACTAGGCAATTATGTTAGGTTTACGCTACCGCCATTTCGCTCGACTTAGTTGAGGAAGTGAAGTCTCCTTGGAGCATTTACACCGGTGTATAAAAAGATGATTGAAGTGTCATGCATACTGCTTGATTGAAAGAGATGATTTTCGTGATGATGTGTTTGGTAGTTTTGTGAACTTAGAGAAAAGTTTTCAAAATAATATCTGCTTATTTTTTTAAGTATAGCTTGTGATATTTCCTTTTACTATGCATGTTTCGTTATTGCAACTCTTGGGGAGAAACTCACCCTTTCCTATATATTTTGTGCTCCTTGGAACATGATTCATATAGATGGATCAGTTGGGTCCCCTGTTTCAGAGAGTCTAGGAGAGCTTTAGGCCTCGAGGAGGCGAGGGTGGCGGTTGGATCTATAACCCTATCACCCAGTGGGCCACGATTTCTGGTCACTTGATCAGGGCTCGTGGAGGAGTTCACGGACCCAAGGAGGTACTGGAACGCAACATGGTACTTGACGTTTGGATTCCTCTTGAGAGGATGGGTTGGCAGCTGGACGCACATAGCGAGTGTGGGGGGGACTGAGGAGCCTAGGGAGGAGCCTAGGGAGGTGCTGAGGCCGGACCTGAGGCCGAAGCCGAGGTGATCGATGGGTACTGCTGTGGATTACCTTCGACTTATAGGAAGACGAGACGTACTCCAAGGAAGAGCTCCTTGGAGAGGGACCGTCTGCCCAAGCTTGCCCCTGCTGTCACTCCTCATGTTCCACCAGGAGATCTGAGGCCGACGTATGCGATTCCTGTTTTCTATCCCTCCACATCAGGTCGTGTTTTGTCCAATGCTGCAGGAGAGCATGTTGGACCCTCTGGATGTGCGGGGAAGGGGAAGAGGTCTGAGGAGCCCGAGGAGGAGCCTGAGGAGGATCCGTCTGCTTAGATTTTCTAGTGGTAGACATAGGAGGGTGCTAGGTTGTGATGTCGTTTAGTTTGCCGACCAGCTTAGGTTTTGGGAGCGTAGATGATTTTACTGTGTAGATGACACCCTTTTGTTTTACATGTTTTCTTAGGACTTAGTTTTTATCGCTTTGTTTATTTCTGCTGACAGTTTGTATTTAGCCACTTTGTTGTGGCCGTGAACGATGCTTGCTAGTGCAAGAAACTCTGTATATTTTGATGACAATATATTAGTGTGTGATGCATTTTCTATAACGTTGACTCATTGAGATTTTAAATTTGCTTATCCGATTATTTGGGAAAAGAAAGAAAAAGAAAAAAAAATTATTCACAAGTTTGAGAATTTAACATGATGTAAAGAAGTATTTTTCGAAAGTAAAACCAGATTATTTTTAATTCCGCAATGAGGTTTTTAGTTACTTTGGTGTAATACTCTTTCGGGAAAAAGGGTGTTACACAAACTGTGCCTACAATCAGCCAAAACAACAAAGCCCCAATGCTGTCAAATAAGAAACAAGAAGATGAAAATACCCCAAAAATAGAGTCGCATTGCATCTTTTTTCTCAAACTCCAGACCTCTCATTACCGATCTAACCGTTGAAAACGAATAACCACACCTTGAAAACCTGCAGTCCAAATTTCAGCCCGATCCAACGGTGAACGAATTTTCAGTTACGGTTTTTCGGTGGCTGCCAGTTGGCTTTCTCTCTTCTTTTCTCTCTTGTTGGTGGCTATTCTCTCAATAGAATGACTCTCTCTTGTTGCCTTAATGTAACACCCTCTTCCCTGGAGGGCATTACACTTAAGTATCCAACCCAAACACAGAAAATAAATTTCATTAAGTCTAGTTTTCTTTCGGAAAAATACTGACAAACTTATTTAATTTTCACAAATGGATTTTCATTACCATTTTTTTCTAAAGATATTAAAAGAAGTCATAAATAAATTAACACTCAACATATAAGAATGGGATGCAGTCATAAGATACAATTTACTTCTTTCTTTATAACCCAATGTTGAGAAATAATACATCATAACAAGAAACTTTTCCTTCCCAAAAGAATGTTGACTCCCGATGCTGGTCAAGCATTACGAACTTCTGCAAGAAGCTCTAATAAGAAAACTCTAACTCGAAACTAGGACCCGCCCGTCCTTCCACTAGGTTAACATATCTTCAGAGTACGTCTCAATCCTCGAGTCCTGATAGGTCCACCCAGCTAGTGGTCCATCTATATGAATCATGTTCCAAAGAACACAAAACATATAAGCAAGGGTCAAAATCTCTTTCACAATTATCACCATGATCATACAAGTAGCACACCACAGAAATTCATGTAAATTCATACCATAACCATTTATAGCAGAAATCACTTACACATGCATAATGTAATATATCCGTATAAGTCACACAGACACACCTTGACAACTTCACACATAAGTAACATCTCATCTTCACACAGAAGACATATCACAAGAATTCAATATATATACATATACACACACAAGACACTTCAATTTCCTTTACTTTATCACAGATTCGACATGCAGTCACGAGCACGTAGCCCGCACTCCATGGAGATTACTTTCCCCAAACTCCTCATTTATTCAACACTCAGTAACGAGCATTTAGCTCGCACTCCATGGAGATTACTTTATTTTTCACACAGCACGAAATGTCACTTAGCATTTCCGAAGCACACAACTCTTGGCACACAGCCCTTTGCACACAGCACGAAATGTCACTTAGCATTTCCCATATTACACCGCATTAAATGGCACACAACCTTTCACATAGGACACAACTTATGACACATAGCCTTCCACACATCACACAACATTTACATTTCACAGTATTTAGGTCACACAGACTTTACACCACACAGTATTTATATCACACAAAAGTGATACCACACAGTACTCAAATCACACAGAATTTACATCACACAGTACTTATCACATGGAATGTATATCACACAGAATTTATTCATCTCCCCTTATTGACACTTAGTCCCACAATCATTTCTCATCATCCATTACTCAGCCTCCTTAAACACATAGCTCTCTCTTCGTTGATGGTTTATTCTAAAACTTTATTTTTATTTTTTGGTCAATATCTAAAACTTTCTTTTAAATGTCAGGTTCATTACTCTTGAAATCTTAGACTTACATTATATCTTCTTTTACTTTTACAAATCACTTAGGAAGAACTTTTTCAGGAAAACTCATTTCGTTTAGGCTTAGCCTTTTTAAGGAAAACTTTTTATAATTATGTTTTTGACCCCAAAATGTTCAGATTTTCATTTATGCCCCAAAACTTTTGAAAATTACATTTTTGGCCCAAGAATATTCCTTTTACAGATTCAGTCCCTATATTTTCGAAAATCACATCTTCACTTTCTGTTTCAGAGCTTTCAAAATTATACTTTTTCCCCTAATCTTTCAAAAATTACATTTTTACCCCTGAACTTCAAAAACAGTGTTTTCGCAGACAGAAAATATCACAGCCTGTGAAAACACTCACACCCTTGGCGTGAACGGTTCTGTAAAACTTACGAAATTCTAGAAATGCACTTTTCCTTTTGAATTTGATTATATAACCTATTTCCACCCCTTTTAAACCCCAAAATCAGTTTTCATCTTCATGAAGTTTGATCCATTAGATTTATTTTCAAGAGGACAACTAAATTGGTATCTAGAGATTAAATTTTCTTGAAACACATGGTTTAAGCTTATCAATCTCTCAATCACCACCGCATAGGATATCAAAACCATGAACCTACTAGAGATCATATACCACCAAGCTCATGAGAAGTCTCTTCACCCACACATAGAAAACTACTCCATCAATACATAAGGAAATCACTCATCAACACATAATAAATCCTTCACCAACACACCAATAATCATGCACCAATACATAGAAAATCACTTCACCAATAACACAAAGAAAATCATTCCCCAAGAACATATGAAAAATACCTTCTCAAAGAACATAAGAAAACTTCCACCAAGAACATGAAAATCATCATCAAGCATAAGAAATCACATACAACACAAGCTTATATAATCATGGTAGCTAGAGAGAGTTTTCCGTTACCTCTTTCTCTAACTTGTGAAAGAAAACCTTAGCTCCTCTCCCTTCTTCTTCTTGAATATCTTCTTCCAAACCAAACACAACACATCCAAATACCAAAATAAGTTTTCTCACCTTATGGATGATTTCTAGCATATGAAAGACGATCTTAAGATTAACTATACATAATCCTAAGCTCATAAACCATGAAGAAGAAAATGAAAGCTTAAGATATGGAGTTCTTACCAAATACCCTAGTAGCTTGATGATCCCAAATCAAGAACAAACCTTGCAAAATTTGATTATTTTGAGTGAAGCTTAGAGAGAAAAGTGGAAGAAATGGTTATGGTGTGAGAGTAAAAGTGAGAAAAATGAAGCAAGACTCTTCCTCCCTCTCTCCTTGTGCAGCTCGGCCTCCCCCTCTCCTTTCCTCTTGCCCTATATTTTTTTCTTAAGTTAATTATTACACTAATGAGTCATTAAGAAAATATCTATCCTTGGCTTTTTCCCATTGGTCCAAAATTATGAGTCATTGGATTTAAAAATGTTCCACAGTCTTCTCCACATGCAGCCAGAAGTGCAGCTGTCCCCAAGGGAGGGTAAAAATGGTTTTTCACCTTAACCATGGTAAAAGGTAAGTTTTCAAGGTAATAAAGTGTGGTAACTTTTGATTTTCATGGTAAAAAAATTGTCCAAAAATAACCTATTGAAGTAAAAACTCTCATGAATCCTAAAATAAGTCCTAAACAACGAAATTAAGGTGTCACAAAGGTCTTGGTTCATAAAAATTAAGTTTAGAAGCATTAATTTTTCGATTTTACCGTAACCGGTAAATTATGGTTGAAACAAACTTTCTCTGAAAAATCTCAGAAAATTTCTAAAAATCATTAATATTGTAAAAACATCATTGGTTACTCTTTTGGTTGATTTTGGACCATTTTTCAAGCTTCTATCATTCACCTGTTCTCCCAGTTACCCTGTTCTTAGTCTACAGGGACCAAAATCGTAATTCTTTGTCTACTATTTAAAAATTCCCAAAATAAATTCTAAAATTCTAAAATAATATAAAACATCATTTGGCATCTCCAAAAATATTTCTTAACTGGTTCTAGTCTCCAAACCAACTCACAGTTCAGCCTAGTCAAACTACAGGAACCAAAACGGTAACATTTTTATCCATTTCTCAGAAAATTCCCAAATAAATTTCTAAAATCCTCAAATATTATAAAATCACTATTGGTATCCTCAAATCATTTTTCTGACTCCAATTAGGGTTTCTATATCATTATATTCTTATTCTGACAGTCAAAACGTTTACAGACTTTTCCGTTTGACTTTTCACGTCAGCACTAAACCATTATTAATCTCATCGAAATTCTAATATTAACAATAATCCTCTCTTATTAACACTTTGTCTCTTAGAGTAAAACTTTGGGGCGTTACATTTAAACTGACCCCTCTCCACCTAAATAAGTGAGACACAAGTGGACCTCAATATTTGGGTCTTTCTCCACATAGGAAGGAAGCCCAAAACCCAACAGATCTGACTTAACACAAAATTATTAACCTTGAGGGTGTAGTGACCCTAGTTCCCATAGCATGGCTCACCATTATGGATAAAAAGAAACACTTTTTCCACAATATTTGATTTGGTAAAATAGCACAAGCAAATCTAACATAAGATCCAAAGCTAAATTAGAATGATAGTGTAGCGACCATAAAATCCGCGAGGGATTTAAAAATAAGAAGGAAATCGCCACCAAAGTTTTTTGTGGGAAAACATTTGAAAACCCAAAGAAAAATAGTCTTTGAAACCAGATTCGGGTTCTGGTGTCAATTACGCGTAGGGAAGGTGTTAGCACCATACAACGTCCGTTAAAAAACAGTTACCTCTAATTAAACGTGCAAAACATTGTTAACTTTTAAATTATTTATTTTACCCCAAAAAAAGAGAGAAAATTTTTATTTATTTACAAAAATTGGTTTTTGAAATAAAAGGAGAAAAACTAAGAAAATTTCTTTTTTGCACTTGACAAGGGTGGGCCTTTGCTCCTACGTATCCCTCGGTGCAATAGAGAAATCAAATCTACGTAGTTCTTTCGTAGAAAATGATTGTGTGTTGATTGATTTTATTTTTGAAAAATGAAATTATTTTGAAAAAGGATTTTCGGATTTCTGAGCTGCCGCAACTCAAACATCTGAAAAATGAATTTAACAAAGGCGTCACACGCAAGTTAATTTTCTGAGCAATTTGATTTCTTTTTTGAGAAAATGATTTTGCTTAAGAAAAAGATTTTAGAGTCAGCAAGCTGTCACAACTTGTGTCTCGAAGATTAAAACATTAAAATGATGTCACATCTAATTAACACTAAAAAAGATTTTTTTCCCCAAAAATTAATTTTTATTGGATTTTCACAAAAGTGAATTATTTTTTTAAAATAAATTTGGTGAAGTAACCCAAAAACGCAATGGCCCAGATAAAAAAATAGAGATAAAAAAAAGCACTTGGTCGAGCCCAAATGCTACACAACACACCCACAAAAAACAAAAGAAAAGGCAGCGGCCCATATAAAAAATGAAAAAAATAAAAAAGGAAATTAACAAAAGGAGAGGATCAGAAAGGGGGGTAAAACAGTTCATTTCGAACCCTAACCCCCAAATGTTGTAAAACACAGATAGAGAGAGAAAAGAAAGAAGGGGGCAGCCACCCCCATGAGAGAAGAATAGAGAGAGGGACGGCGGGTGAGGCAGCCGCGCCTTGCAACGAAACAGGCCGCGTCTTGCTGCAACGCAAGGAAGAGGGAGAACTGCGCGGTGGCGGCGTCAGCGAAAGGCCGCGATCTGTAGCGGCTTTGACGATGATCAGTGGTGCATGAAGAGGGAAGATCAGGTTCTGCGAAGGCAATGGAAGAGAGACACTCGCAGTTGCGACGCCATGCAAGGAAGAAGCCACACTTGGCAGCGGCGGAAGAGGGAAGGGCGCAGCGGTGGGGGGACGGAAGGCCGCGTACAGCACGGCAGAGAGAGGACGAAGAGGCTTTTCACGGTGGTGAGGAGAGTGGTAGGCCGCGACTGAGAAAGGAGGACCGCTGTGAAACGCGGCGACGCCGGGAACGAAAAGGCTGCACATGGCGGTTGTGGGCCGGCAGCGGTTATAGGTGAACAACCCCCTCCTCTTCTCCCATTTCTCCTTTCAGTTTTCCCTATTTTTGTGTGTGTTTGTTTTCTCTTTGATTCAACTCCTTTTTCTTTTGGTTGCTTCCCTATTCTCAGGTTAATGACTATAGGGCAACAAGGGAGGAGAGCTTTGAAGAAGATAAAGTTCTCTGGGACTAAAGAGTCACACGGCTAGAAGCTAAAGCTTTCTGTTTTTTGTTTCTGCATTTATTCTATTTTTGCATTTGTTTATTTTTATGCTATGTTGTATCATTGAACTGAGACTAAAAACAATTTTGTGACTCTGCTCATTAGTTTCAGATTGTGGAAATAATGTGTTTGATTGAACTATGAACATGTCAAATATGAACAAATGCACAACATATCAATTTTTATAGCAAAGAATGAAAGTAGCTTACTTGGTTTGTCTCCTACGTGTTTCACTCTTCACTCTTTCTCACTAACAGTGTTTCTCTCAGAACTGAAGTAGACCAAAGGATAACAAGAAGAGGGGTTGAATTGTTACCCTTTTAAAATTTTGGCCTACAAGTATATTTAGGGAACCTTATTATAAACCTTCTCAAGTATGATTACTTGGAAATCAGATTGAGTTACCTTTGTTAGTTTATAAACAGGTATCAATAATGCTAATCCAACAATAATTAATCAGTTTATATAACTACGAAAGTTGACAAAGGAATTTTAGATTAGAATGTTCACTTCAGAATGTTCACCTCTTGAGAACGTTCTAAAGTTACTGTTTGAGTATGAACCTTCTAAGGTTCTTCAACCTTTTGGTGCTCTTAAACCTTCTCAGGTTGTTGAACTTTCTCAGATAACATTCTGAGTGTTTGTGGACCTCTTTTAAAATACTTTAGTTTTCAAGCCCTGTGTGTGTATGTGTATAAACTCAGAAAAACATTTAACAGAAATATAAAGGAGATGGATAGAGGATACCACACAAACGATTTTATCATGGTTGACCCTGAACTCCTGGGCTACGTCTAGTCCCCACACCCTGTGAGATTTTCCACTAGTATAGAAGTATTCTTCACATAGCCTCTTCAGGCCTTTACAAGTATTATTCCTTTGCCTCCTCAGGCAACTACACTGACTATTCTTTTATCACTTAGCCTCTCCAGACTTTACACTTTCTTTCTTCTAATCACACTAGTGTTCACTCACTATGCAGTAAAAGAACAACCTTTACAGAGTCGAAAGTATAGGTTGTGTCACTATCTTACAGATTACAACTCATTCATGAACGAAGAAATGAAAACTATATTCACTCACTAACAGATTGAGAAAATATTTCAAGGAGTGAGTATTCAAGTTCACACTTGATGGGAAGATTTATCTTGGTTCAAAATCGTGATTTTGCAGTAGGTTCTTCCAAGCTGTCCAATCATGTTTGCCTTTGCATTTAATGAAGTTCCATGGTGAAACTAGCGGTTAGATACATAGTACTTGATCTTTTTGAAATGTTGATCATTCTGGCTTGTTCCTTCTTGAACACTCTTACAGGCAATTATCACTGTACCTGTTCTTATAAAACATTATCAAGCACACCATTAGTACCTTTAATATTCTTAAATGCTTAAATTAAGTTCAGAAGGTTTGTTGTCATTAAAACCATTTTCTAAGGGTTTTGGAGTCAACATTCTCCCCTTTTTTAGTGATGACAAACCTAGAACAGAATTTAAGTATTTCTGAATGTTATCATAATAATTTATTACATACTCCCCCTGAATATATGCATATTATTTTCAGAGTATGAAGTGATAATATTTTGACTAAGTTAAACAGAGAATATTCATGCATTCTGAGAATGTTTTGAAACATAAGAATGTTCATGTGTAGAATATTCATATCAGACATTAAAACAAGTACTTAGTCAATGATAATTTATCCAATAGACTTCCATTTTCATTCATTCAAAATAATGAATGCATTTGTACAAGTGATCATCATCAAACTTGATACCCATTCTTGACATCTGATGAAGAAGCCATTGAAATTCATTCAAGTGATCTGAAATAGAAGTCCCCTCCTTGTACCTCAAGTTGATAAAACTATTCACCAGAAACGATTTATTGTTCCCTGATTTAGCCATATACAAGATCTCTATATTCTCCCGCAAAGATTTCGCATCTGTCTCATTAGCAATATGATTATAAACATTATCTTCAATAAATTGTCGAATAAAAGCACACACCTGTTGATGCTCAAAATCCCATTCTTCACCAGTCTTGGAATTTGGCTTCTGAGTAGTAAAGATAGGAAGATGCATATTCTCACAAATAGCAAGTCCTTCATCTTGCCTTTCCAAAAATGATAATTAGTTTCATTCAAACTAACCATCTTTGAATTTGCCTCAATCATTCAAGCAAGAAGTCAAATAGCCCCAAACCAAAGAGTTCTGATGCCACTCTTATGGGAAAACAACAACACAATACTAGATACAGTAATACACAACGGAAATAAATTCACCTAAACTTGCAAGAATCTGTGAGGAGCAATATAATAGAAATATGTGGCAGTAAAAGAACAACACAATCACAAAGAGTCACCAAGATTTTAACGTTGGAAAACCCCTCAATGTGAGAGTAAAAATCCACGGGTCATCCAGAACAATGAAATAGCTCCCACTATGATCAAATAGGGTACAAAAGAGTCCCAAACAAATAGCACAAACTGTGCCTACAATCAGCCAAACACTACTAGAAAAATCTAGATTCGTGACGAAATTTAGAGACGGAATTTTTTTCGTCTCTGATAGAGACGGAATTGGAGACGGAAAACTATAGTTCAGAGACGGATAAGAAATTTTCTGTTTAGAGACAAAATTTGGAGACGGACATTTCTGTCTCTGACAAAATTCGTCTCTATTTCCGTCTCTAACGGGTCTATTTAATGTAATTAAAATTTTAAAATAAATTCAGAGACAGAATTTAGAGACGGAACTATAAATTTTATATTTATCCCGTCTCTGAATCCGTCTCTAATTGGTCAATTTAAACTAACAAAGTCATAACATTATTGGAGACGGAAGAAAATCCGTCTCTAACATTTTTATTATTATTAAGAAAAGCTTCACTTTTCGGGTTCCAGTAACAAAGAAAAGCTTCATTTCGTTTCCCATCTCTCTGCACACAGCGCCGTAGCCTTGCACACCACCACCACCACCACCACCAAACACCGCTGTTCTCTTCCGCGCCACCACCACCAAACACCGTCGTTCTCTTTCGTGACACCACCACCACACACCGCCGTCGCCGTACTCTTCCACACCACAGCCACCACACACCGTCGTCACCAATGTCGATGGTTCTGTGAGTCGCAACCGTCGGTGGTTCTATGCATCACTCCACTTTCGGTATCCGTCGCTCTTTCTCTGATTCTTGCTCAACTGCTTTGCCTTGTAATAATCACATCTTACCCTTATTTGTATCAGTAATTTTCTCTGCCCTAAATTCCCATTTTACAATGTTTGTATTGATTTTACTGATACTGATACTCTTTGTTCAGATTAAGGACCAGTAGTTAATTTCTCCCATACTCTCTTCCTACGAAATCTATAGCTTATTGTTATAAAGTTGTAAAGGATAAGGATGAGGGATTTTGGCACGCTGTAATAGAACTAATGAAAAGCAATTAGATCCCAATTTGTTTGATATATATGCAATATTTGTTAGAGCAATATTGTATATAAAGTTTGATATCAAGTTTTAGCAAATTGCCTTTAACTAATCATAGATTCTAACATGTATTCTCACCCTTGCTTATTCTTTTCGTACTGAACACTTCGTCTTCTTAACATAAACCACATTCATTCTCTAAATTCTCTATTAATGCTCTATTTTTCTTTCTTTCACTTTTCCCCTCAGTTTTAATTTGTATCAGAAAGTAGCTTATATCCTGATTTTTGTTTTGTATGTGCCTTTTGATTTGTTTATATACTAACTAACTATTTTGCTGCCATGCTTTGTATTCACAGGCTTCCATTTCCTACATTTGTTGCATTTTCAACTCCTAAGAAAGCATCAAGAGTTGTAAGAATAAAACTTCTTCCATGTCCTCTCTGTTTTATTCTGTCGTTCCTTATGTCAATAATGTGTGTGCAGTTTTGGTCCTTTAATTAGGAACACATTTTTGGTTATTTATTGCACAACTGATAACACTAGCATGGTGGTGAGGGAAGTATAATGGAAGATAATTTATTTTGAATTAGTTGTACTTGTGTCCTTCTCTGATATTCATTTGAATATAGCAAGGTATATACAGAATTTTCACTAGTATTGGAAGTACTTGAGCTTTGCTCCTCTCAAAACTCAAGTGCCTAATAAAGCATTAAGGAAAAAAGCATTAAAAGGCTGTGGAATTGACACAGGCTTGGATACCAATTTCTTTCTAGTAGAAAGGCTAGTATTTGTTTTGATTGTCTTTGCACATTTGTAGAAGTTTCTCTCATTGTTCAGATTGACTCACAATGCAGTTTGAAAATGCCTTTTATTGCAATTTCTCAAGTTGTTTGAAAGTAGCTTTTTAAAGAAAATAACAACTAGTACTTTGGATTGAAAGCATAGCATCTTACATAAGCTAGCTTTGTTTTTCATAGGATAGGATGGAGTTATGCTTATGTAACAAAATTTTCTGGTTTATGGTGGCAAATTATATTCTGAGTTGAGCACATTACCATTTGTGTTTATCTATCTATTTTTCTTTCTTTAGCAAATTTTATGATGTCATCATTTTATTGTAAAATAAAAACTTTTGGAACCTTCTTGTTTCATGGGAAAGATAGTTCAATGAATATTGAATTTAATTTTGGATCAGAAAACTCCTTGTTTCATTCCAACTGTTTTTGAACTTCTTCCATTAATTTTCTTTGAATATTGAATCTAAAACTAGAAAGATGTATGTCTTTGATTTGAGGTAAGACATATGTTCTTATTAATTCTTTTTTCTTTTCTCTTCTTTTTCTCATCCAAACTTTCAACTTCTAATAGTGTGTGTGTGTGCGCCTAACCATATGTATAGAATATGATCTCTTTAACATGATATTCAAAACTTAATTTCATCTATCTCTTTGTTCTGCACTTATACATGTTCATGTGGCTGTACCAGAAGAGAATTACATATGGCTATACCAAAAGAGAATTACATAGCCCTGAAAGCTTTGGTACATTTTGTTCTCTGGTCTAGTCTTATTTAATAAAGATTACTGACTTTAAGGGATGATATTGGAACAATGTTTTTTATTGTAGGCAATATACAAGTGGCTTGAACAAGATGAAGACAATATTAAAAAGAGCTTTAATAGTAGTGGGGCATTAAAAGATGGGCAGTGGAAGCGAAGGTTTTAGAGACTTATGCTTGACAATAATTTGAAGACTTCACTAGAACCCAAAGAAGAGGATGATAATGGAAATGAGGAGATAGGTGAAGATGATATGGTTTATGGGTCTTTGCCTTGATTACTTTATTTATTTACATATTTTTGTTAAATATTTGTTTTCTTTATGTAATGGATAATTTTATAGTATGATTGCTCCTAAACTAATAGCAAGCTACTTTTTGTTGTGTACTTGTTAGTGAAGTTTATGTATGAATGAATTATTATACACTTAAATTTAAGAGTTTTTAAATTTGTGTTTGGTTGAAATCTGATTTTTCAGATATTCTAGTTACTTATAGGATTGATTTGAATTTTGAAAGGTACAAAAATAAAGGAATCGCATATAAAATATGCTTCGATTAGAGAGAATTTTGAGACTACATTTTGGAAAAAATACCATATTAATATTAGAGACGGAATACATAATCCGTCTCTACAGAGACAGATAATTTTATTATAGAGACGGATTTTAAAGACGGATTTTTTTTTTAAATTAGAGACGGACAAATTCCCTCTCTATTAGAGACGGAAAATTGTTTTCTACGGTCCAATATTAGCGACGGAAGCTTTTACATTAGAGACGGAATAGTTCCGTCTCTATTGTCTTAGAGATGCCTAAATCTGACACGGATGCGATTCCGTCTCTATTCAGTTTAGAGACGGAAATCATCAAACTTAGAGACGGAATTTTAGAGACAGAAAAATTCCATCTCTGACTCAGATTTTTCTAGTAGTGAAAACAACAAAGCCCCAATGCTCTCAAATAAGAAACAAGAAGATGAAAATACCCCAAAAATAGAGTCTCAGTGCATCTTTTTTCTCCAACTCCAGACCTCTAATTACCGATCCAACCGTTGAAAATGAATAATCACACCTTAAAAAACTGCAGTCCAAATTTCAGCACGATCCAACGGTGAACGAATTTTCAGTCACAGTTTTACGGTGGCTTCCAGTTGGCTTTCTCTCTTCTCTTCTCTCTTGTTGGTGGCTATTCTCTCAACAGAATGACTCTCTCTTGTTGCCTTAAACTGACCCCTCTCCACCTAAATAAGTGAGACACAAGTGGACCTCAATATTTGGGTCTTTCTCCACATAGGAAGGGAGCCCAAAACCTAACAGATCTGACTTAACACAAAATTATTAACCTTGAGGGTGTAGTGACCCTAGTTCCCATAGCATGGCTCACCATTATGGATAAAAAGAAACACCTTTTCCACAATATTCGATTTGGTAAAATAGCACAAGCAAATCTAACATAAGATCCAAAGCTAAATTAGAATGATAGTGTAGCGACTGTAAAATCCGCAAAGGATTTAAAAATAAGAAAGAAATCGCCACCAAAGTTTTTTGTGGAAAAACATTTGAAAACCCAAAGAAAAATAGTCTTTGAAACCAGATTCGGGTTCTAGAGTCAATTACGCGAAGGGAAGGTGTTAGCACCCTACAATGTCCGTTAAAAAACAGTTACCTCTAATTAAACGTGCAAAACATTGTTAACTTTTGAATAGTTTATTTTACCCCAAAAAAAGAAAGAAATTTTTTATTTATTTACAAAAATTGGTTTTTGAAATAAAAGGAGAAAAACTAAAAAAATTTATTTTTTGCGCTTGACAAGGGTGGGCCTTTGCTCCTACGCATCCCTCGGTACAATAGAGAAATCAAATCTACGTAGTTCTTTCGTAGAAAATGATTGTGTGTTGATTGATTTTATTTTTGAAAAATGAAATTATTTTGAAAAAGGATTTTCGGATTTCTGAGCTGCCGTAACTCAAACGTCTGAAAAATGAATTTAACAAAGGCGTCACACCCAAGTTAATTTTCTGAGCAATTTGATTTCTTTTTTGAGAAAATGATTTTGCTTAAGAAAAAGATTTTAGAGTCAGCAAGCTGTCACAACTTGTGTTTCGAAGATTAAAACATTAAAATGATGTCACATCTAATTAACACTAAAAAAGATTTTTTTTCTCAAAAATTAATTATTATTGGGTTTTTACAAAAGTGAATTATTTTTTTAAAAAAAATTTGGTGAAGTAACCCAAAAACGCACTGGCCCAGATAAAAAAAACAAAGATAAAATAAAGCACTGGGTCGAGCCCAAATGCTACACAACACACCCACAAAAAACAAAAAAACAAAAGAAAGGGCAGTGGCCCATATAAAAAATGAAAAAAATAAAAAAGGAAATTAACAAAAGGAGAGGATCAGAAAGGGGGGTAAAACGGATCATTTTGAACCCTAACCCCCAAATGTTGTAAAACACAGATAGAGAGAGAAAAGAGAGAAGGGGGCAGCCACCCCCATGAGAGAAGAAGAGAGAGAGGGACGACGGGTGAGGCGGTCGCGCCTTGCAACGAAACAGGCCGCGTCATGCGGCGGCGCAGGGAAGAGGGAGAACTGCGCAGTGGCGGCGTCAACGAAAGGCCACAATTTGTAGCGGCTTTGACTGCGATCCGTGGCGGATGAAGAGGGAAGATCAGGTTTTGCGAAGGCAGTGGAAGAGAGACGCCCGCAGTTGTGACACCATGCAACGAAGAAGCCACACTTGGCAGCGGCGGAAGAGGGAAGGGCGCAGCAGTGGGGGGACGGAAGGCCGCGTACAGCACGACAGAGAGAGGACGAAGCGGCTTTTCACGGTGGTGAGGAGAGTGGGAGGCCGCGACTGAGAAAGGAGGACCGCTGCGAAATGCGTCGACGCCGGGAATGAAAAGGCTGCACATGGCGGTGGTGGGCCGGCGACGGTTATAGGTGAACAACTCCCTCCTCTTCTCCCATTTCTTCTTTCAGTTTTCTCTATTTTTTTGTGTGTTGGTTTTCTCTTTGATTCAACTCCTTTTTCTTTTGGTTGCTTCCCTATTCTCAGGTTAATGACTATAGGGCAACAAGGGAGGAGAACTTTGAAGAAGATGAAGTTCTTTGGGACTAAAGAGTCACGCGGCTGGAAGCTAAAGCTTTCTGTTTTTTGTTTCTGCATTTATTCTATTTTTGCATTTGTTCATTTTTATGCTATGTTGTATCATTGAACTGAGACTAAAAACAATTGTGACTCTGCTCATTAGTTTATGAGTTTGTGGAAATAATGTGTGTGATTGAACTATGAACATGTCAAATATGAACAAAAGCACAACATATCAATTTTTATAGCAAAGAATGAAAGTAGCTTACTTGGTTTGTCTCCTACGTGTTTCACTCTTCACTTTTTCTCACTAACAGTGTTTCTCTCAAAACTGAAGTGGACCAAAGGATAATAAGAAGGGGGGTTGAATTGTTACTCTTTTAAAATTTTGGCCTACAATAATATTTAGGGAACCTTCTTGTAAACCTTCTCAAGTATGATTACTTGGAAATCAGATTGAGTTACTTTTGTTAGTTTATAAACAAGTATCAATAATGCTAATCCAACAATAATTAATCAGTTTATATAACTACGAAAGTTGACAAAGGAATTTTAGATTAAAATGTTCACTTCAGAATGTTCACCTCTTGAGAACATTTTGAAGTAAATGTTTGAGTATGAACCTTCTGAGGTTCTTCAACCTTTTGATGGTCTTAAACCTTCTCAGGTTGTTGAACTTTCTCCGATAACTTTCTGAGTGTTTGTGGACCTCTTTTAAAATACTTTAGTTTTCAATCCCTGTGTGTGTATGTGTATAAACTCAGAAAAAACATTTAACAGAAATATAAAGGAGATGGATAGAGGATATCACACAAACGATTTTATCCTGGTTCACCCTGAACTCCTGGGCTACGTCTAGTCCCCACACCCTGTGAGATTTTCCACTACTATAACCACTAGTAGAAGTATTCTTCACATAGCCTCTTCAGGCCTTTACAAGTATTCTTTCTTTTGCCTCCTCAGGCAACTACATTGAGTATTCTTTTATCACTTAGCCTCTCCAGACTTTACACTTTCTTTCTTCTAATCACACTAGTATTGACTCACTATACAGTAAAAGAACAACCTTTACAGATTTGAAAGTATAGGTTGTGTCACTATCTTACAGATTACAACTCATTCATGAACGAAGAAATGAAAACTGTATTCACTCACTAACAGATTGAGAAAATATTTCAAGGAGTGAGTATTTCAAGTTCAGACTTGATGGAAAGATTAATCTTGGTTCAAACTCGTGATTTTGCAGTAGGTTCTTCCAAGCTGTCCAGTCATGTTTGCCTTTGCTTTTAATGAAGTTCCATGGTGAAACTAGCGGTTAGATACATAATACTTGATTCTTCTGAAATGTTGATCATTCTGGCTTGTTCCTTCTTGAACACTCTTATAGGCAATTATCACTGTACCTGTTCTTATAAAACATTTTCAAGCACACCATTAGTACCTTTAATATTCTTAAATGCTTAAATTAATTAAGTTCAGATGGTTTGTTGTCATTAAAACTATTTTCTAAGGGTTTTGGAGTCAACATTCTCCCCCTTTTTGATGATGACAAACCTAGAACAGAATTTAAGTATTTCTGAATGTTATCATAAAATTTATCACATACTCCCCCTGAATATATGCATATTATTTTCAGAGTATGAGGTGATAGTATTTTGACTAAGTTAAACAGAGAATATTCATGCATTCTGAGAATGTTTTGAAACATAAGAATGTTCATGTGTAGAATATTCATATCAGACATTAAAACAAGTACTTAGTCAATGATAATTTATCCAATAGACTTCCAATTTCATTCATTCAAAATAATGAATGCATTTGTACAAGAGTTAGCACATTAATAACATTCATGTACAAAAAATTTAAAGACATTCAACAAAATTTGGCCAAAACATTTTGAACTATGCCCAGCCCCATGAATGTCTAAATTCTATTCTTCTCCCCCTTTTGTCAACAATCAAAAAGAGAGGGAAAAGATATATTGGAAGCCTATTTGGATAGTGATGATTCTCCAGAGGATGTGGAGGATGCAGGCATGGTTGGTTCAAAGGTAGGAGGAGGTTGATGAGGAGCAGCAGGGGAACGATCAGATATCCACTCAAATATGAAATAATTGAAGGTCTTCTGCAGATTGGCCATTCCAGTGAAGAGCAACTTCTGGTTGACTCTCATTTTTTTCATATCTTTCTCCAAGGCAGCAAGTCTAATCTGGGTAGACTGCTCTTTAGGAGATGCTGCTTTGACAGGTCCAGTTGCAGCCTTCTCTTGCTCCTTAGAAGGTTCACCAGTAACCTTCTCAGAAGGTGAACCCTTCTGTGCTTCTTCCATCTGCTTGAGAGTGGATTCTCCAAGTGATGCAAACAACTTGGAGAGGTCTGGAGGCATCTCACCAACACCATGAAAAGGTCCAGGGAAGAATTGTGGAGTAGTAGCAAAAAGATCAAAGATTGGAGGAGAAGAGATGAGTTTCTTGATCATCTCAGAGTCGTAAGTGGTTGCCCATACTAATGGTGAAGCAAGTCCTTCTGTTATGGCAGGGGCAGCCTCTTCCAGGATTCCCTTGCCCTTATCATCCTTTTGGGTAGCAACTCCTTTTGTTGGTTCTTGTGTGTCTGCTTCTTTAGGCACTTCCTTCTCAGCTTCAGCAGATTCCTCATCTTCATAGATCTTCAGTTCTGCCAGAATGCCAGCAGTCTGAGTGGTGATGGGATCCACCATTTGAGAATGTTCCTGCTCAACATTCTCAGGCTCTTTAGGCTTCTCAGAGGAAGCATCCTTCTCAGAAGATTCTGAGACCCAGGGTTCATCCTTGACTTCTTCCTCCTTTCTTTTCTCTTGATCCTCCTGATAAGGATCAGTTTCTTCTTCTTGAACCTCTACATTAGGTTCATCTTTCTCTTCCTCTTAAACCTCAGCATCAAGTTCTTCTTCTTTCTTTTCTTGAACCTCTTGAGAAGGTTCAGGTTCTTCTACCTCCTTTTCTTGAACCTCTTTAGAAGGTTCAAGTTCCTGCATCTCTTGAACCTTCTCAGGTTCATCTTTCTCAGACTCATCTTGCTCAAACTCTTCTTGACTAGAGTCAAACAATGGCTCTTCTTCATCAGCCATTTCCTCCAGAGGTTCCTCCTCAAGTTCCTCTTCTTCTACTTCCTTTTCAATTGACTTTTCTTGAGCCAATTTCTCAAGTGCTTCAAGAACCTCTTTCTCTTTTGCTTCTTCATTCTCTTCTTCAGAAGCTTCATTCTTTGTCATAGAAGGTTGGGGTTCTTTCTCTAAGATCTTCTTCTTTTTCTTCTTCTTTTTTTTCTCCTTCTTCTTCTTCTTTCTCTCTTCTTCTTCTTCTGTCTCCCCCTCTCTTGCTTTCCTCTTCTTTGAAGAGCCTTCTTCTTTTCTCTTCATTGCCATAGTTGCAGCGTCAAAAGGTTGCTCTTGTTGAACCTTCTTTGATCTCTTTGCTGCAGAAGGGAAAGATCATTTTACCTTCTTTCTCATTCACAACATTTTCATCTTCCAGTGAGACTTCGAAATGCTTAAAGATTTTGGTGAAGGCCATTCCATATGGCAGGCACCCAATTGGCTTTGAGGGAGACACAGCAGCCATCATGTGTATGAGGATTAGATGGGGCAGACTGAGAGGGATTCCTTTTTGCAGATGATAGAGAACCATTAGGTCCAAATGACTAACGGTCTGAAAGGTGTCAGCTCTAGGCAGAATGGAGTGAATGCACATGTTATGTGCCAGCCTTCCAAAAGTGGTTAAGGTCTTAGACCTTATCTTAGAATGTTCCTCGTCCAGGAACATGTTGATGACTTCCTCCTTGGTGACTCCCACTTTGGAGTACCAGTCTTCATCATACAACTTCTCTCCATAGCACCTCAGTCCTAGTGCCTTGCCTAGGTTTTCTTCATTAAGGACTATCCTCTTGGCCTTGACAATGCCAATGAGACACCCCAATATGTTTTTTGGCTTCCCCATGTTCTTTGTCATTTGACCAACTAATTCCATCTCTTCTGTTGTTAGCCAACCAGGATAAGGGTGACCAACATGTGTCTCCGCTAACTCATGGTTGTGACGTCCACTAACAACTTTCAGTATCCATCCTTCTCCTGTTTTCAGAGGCCTTCCTCTTAGCTTGAAGGGACATTCACATTTTCTAGTCCCAGACCTTCTCAACGATGGTGTTTTTTCGATCCCCTATATTTTCCACTTCTCTCACAACCCATACTTATATATATCCTACTTCCTGGGAGGCCTATCTGTTTCTCTGCACCTGACCTCGAAATGACAACTATTTCAAGTTGTCTCCCAACAGCTTTGCCCCAAGTCAATAATTTTTCCCTCATAGGAAAAACCTAAAAATCCAAACATAATGTTTAACTTAAATGATAAAAAAAAAATCAAACAGCGAAAATTTAACAATCCTAATTACCTCTGTTGTGGTGAATGCAGCTGTGCAATCCACTTCAATGGGTTCTGGAAAATCATCTACAGCATCTCCATGCACTGGCAAACTACCATCGTCACTCATGTCCATAACGTCTTCCCTTTCCATTTTCACTCAGTG
Source organism: Glycyrrhiza uralensis (assembly GCA_030159175.1). Taxonomy (NCBI): domain Eukaryota; kingdom Viridiplantae; phylum Streptophyta; class Magnoliopsida; order Fabales; family Fabaceae; genus Glycyrrhiza; species Glycyrrhiza uralensis. The sequence continues at coordinate 29,562,861 of BRZY01000003.1, forward strand.
TCCTGTCCTCTGAAACAAGCACAAAAGGCACTCAAATCATAAAACTTTAAAAATTAAAAAATATTATAAACTTGCATTTAGTGCAAACGTAGACAAAAAATACATTGCGGAACTATTAGTTCCGCATGAGCAACTACAATGCGGAACTAATAGTTGTTCAATGAATCTCTGACAAGAAAGCGCATTGTGGAGCTATTAGTTCCGCAGTGTATTTGTTCATGCAAAACTAATAATTCCACAGTGTATTTTTCTTGTCAGAGTTACACTGCAGAACTATTATTTTCCTATTGCACCGAGGAATAGGTAAGAGCAAGGGCCCAATGTTCATAGTTTTTCTCCTTTTATTTCAAACATCCAATTTGTGTAAATAAATAAAATTTCATTTCTTTTATGTTTTCGGGGTAAAATAAATATTTTAAAAACTAACAAAATTTTGCAAGTTTAATTAGATGTAACCATTTTCTAACGGATGTTGTAGTGTACTAATACCTTCCTTATGAATAATCGACTCCCGAACTCGAATTTGGTTTTGAAGACTATTTTCTTTGGATTTTTCAATGTTTTCCCATAAAATAAACTTTGGTAGCGACTCCTACTATTTTTTTAAATTCCTTACAAATTTTCGCCCACTTCATATATTTATTGGAATTCGAATACACTTTGTTGGAGAAGCCAATAGATAATATAATTTTAGAAAATCTTAATTAGATGTTAGGTTTGCAATTTTGTTGAATTTGAAATGAATAAATCTTAAAGGTAAGTATTATAAAAAGTTGTTAAATAGATTGGTTGAATAATAATTAAACAAATACAAATGTAATTTTCTAATATAGTGATCATAGAGATTATCATGACATTACTCCATAGAATGAAATGTACTATTGGAAGAAGATACTTAGGTTTTTTTAATAAAAGTAGCGGACAACCTAACCTAGGTCGGCCTAAGGTAAGATAACTCAAGCTCATGCTCTAGGTTCAATAGTAAAAAATTATTTACTATTAGTATTTACAAAACTAAAAAATTTAATTAATAGCTAGATTATAGCATAGTAATAACTAATGTGTGTTTTTATATTTGGAATATGATTTGATACTTGTAGGAGCAAGAATCGCTTTTATATTTTTCTAAGGCCCCTAATCTTAATAAAATGGTGCGACAAAAACTAGACGAACGATGTGCGAAATTTGCAACCACCAATCACCTCTCGGACTAAAAATACAAATGGGACTAATAACCATACATGGGCCAATAAAAAAATAACACCTCACCAAGTGCGAAGATCGTGTCGTACTAGTGAGCAATTTTCTTAGTAAAATTAGTGGTTGAACTAATTGATAAATATAAAGTGACGTAGTAAATTCTATTTATATATTATTTATTTTAAAATAATTATTATTTTTAATACTTCAATTTGAATTATTCATGACCTTAAAAGTAGAATATTATTTTTTTTAATTTTATTCTTATTTTTAAATGAAATGAAATATTATGTTCATATTATATTTTATATAAATTTTATTTTTTATCCAGAAATTGTTTTTCTAATTTTTTATACCAATATTAAATAGTTATTGAAATTAGTCATTAATATATATATATTATTAATTAATTTAATTTTACGCTACTTGAGAATATGTGAAAGTGTATTAGGGGTTAGACCTTTTTTTTATTTAGTGGAGGGTAAAAGAGAAATTTAATAAAAAAAATCAGAATAAAAACAACAAAAATAAATAATAAATTATAAACTCAAACATTTGTTTAAGTTGTGTACGAGAAGAATACTATGAACTAGTAAAAAAAGTAATAAATTAATCAGATAATTAAACTTATTCATCAAATATTTTTAGTTTGGTCAAATAAATTTATAAGTTAATGAATCAAATCCGCGTACTGTAAATCAGCATATTACACGATTTTAAATTTTTACATTCTAGTTAGTATTATAAGAAGATTTAACCTATCATAGTACCGTATTTATTTTAACTTCCAAAACGAGTCATCATTTTCTTTGGTTTTTATACCTACAGTGTTCCAGGAGAAAAAAGACCCCCGACTAATCTGTATTCGGCCGAGAGATAAGTAAAGTCTGGTCACGTATTGTTCTCTCACCAAGAATCGAACTCGAGTCCTAGCTGAGTTTATCCCCTTAAATGAAACACATTAACCTATTCTGTTCAACCTCCTGGTTAACGAGTCCTCATTTATACACAAACCAATTATTTTATTCATTAATTAATTAATAATAATTGTTAATAACAATTTTTAACAAATTAAATTAATTTCAATAATAAAAATTATTAAATTAAATTAAAACTTAAGTTAGTAATATATTAAATATTCTTTTTTAATCAATACTTTTTATTTCTTTTTTTTAATATTGAGTATTCTTAAACTATTCGATAACGAGATTCATTAGTAATTACAAAATTTATTTATGTGATTGTGAATCGAATCCAAATAAAATATACTATATCTATGTATTTTCGCCATTGTTAAATGAATCTTCCGGACGGTGAGAAATCACCATTTTCGTCGTCTTGGCCACAATTATTTTTAATAATATGTTTTATTGTTAACGTCAATATTCAATGTTCATATTTAAAATTTAAAAATAATATTATTAAATACAATACCATTTATATATATGCATATATTCATTGAATATTTTTTAATTTGTGTTCTATATATAAAAGCATATTAATAGATAATAATAAATATTTTTAATTTATATTCTATAAAAGCATAATAAGAAAAAAAATTAAGGGAATATCATAACTTCATAACAATATGTATTGATATAAAATCAAAGTTTTAGCACGGTAATTTCTGAAACGAAATTCTTAAAAAATATTTTTTATCATTTTAAATAATTTGTAAATAATTATTACTTCAATACCGGAACATCCTTTTTTTTCCTTCATTTTTATTTCCTTCAAAACTGCTGGTCACTCATTTTCTTCAATGTCTTGCCTTTGACCTCCTCATTCACCGTTCAAATTATGCATGTAAAAAAATGTTATTCTGTACTATTATTTTTTAAATTAATTCTCATCTCTTTTTTTTTCTAAAAAGAATTACTTTGATAGAAATTACGTGATATTAGCATCGTAAGTGAACCCCGATAATAAATAGCGAGACATTGTTCATTTGTTTCACAAAGCGTTTCACAAAGTTGTTGAAGTTATAACATTTTCATTCGCAACAAACAGAGCAGAGGAATCGGTAAGATTAATAATTGTTTCGATGGTTATATTGTTCTGTTATCACTTGGTTGTGTTTGATGAGTTTTGACTTTTGTGTTTTAGGAAGAGAGATTAACGTATATCAAATTTCAGTGTACTAGATACCCTGCACAATTACAAATATCTTTGACACAGAGATTGATAGAGTCAAAGTTTCAAATTGCGGTTGTGGTCGCGGATGTGGCTACTGTGATTGTGGGTATTGTGGCTACTGCGACGCATACTGCGGCCATTGCAGTGTGAATATATTTTATGTTTGCACATAATATAATTCATCATGACTAATCTTTAAAATCTCACATCTCTAGTTTTTCCTCCCAAATTCTACTCTCTCCCTCATCACTAGCTCATTATCATCTTAATATATTTCAACCTTTTAAAATTTATTATAAGTATACTAAATAAAAAAAGAGAAAGAATAAAAAATATTTTTTATGGAGACTTTAATGCTTATTGCGGCCTGACGCGGTCAAACGCGGCCTGATGCGGTCGTTCCACCTGCTATGTTGCGGCGTCGCGTTGCGATTTTTCCCGTGATTTTCAAACACAACGCAATTGCGGTGTGATGCGATTGCGGTCACCCCCGCAACAGCAATATTGCGGCCTGATGTGGTGATGTGGACCGCAATTTGAAACCATGGATAGAGTCTATAGTCAAAATTGATTATTTGCAAATCTCTGTTAACTTCAAGCATGAAATTCATAATTGGCCGTGATATAAGTAAAATTGACAGAATATTAATTATCTTTGGCCTTTAAATATAAATGTTAATTGTTTTTGTTCTTTTGATACAGAAAATGATGTCAAGTATAGCACGCAGAGGCTTCCATTGCATGCAGAAACGAAACGCATCAAAAAGTGTGATAGAAAATGGCCAAAATCGTGTGATAGATGCTTCGCTTACACTTATTCGAGAAAAGGCAAAGCATAAGGCAAGTTAATTTTTTTCTCTTTTTTATATTCTGCTTGACTGAATTTTTGTTTGTTAAATGTTGTGTGATCTTTCTTTCTACCATAATTCTATGTTTCATTTTTTATTTGGGTGATTTTGATTATAAGCTTCATGTGGCCAAGCACTCTAGCAAATGGGAACAAAAGGCTTTGTTATTTTGTTTGTTTGATTGCTTTTGTTGTTGAAAGTTTGATAGAAGCTTTGGTAGAAAAGAATAATGAATTCAGAAGTTGCTTTTCTACAGGGAGAACTTGTGCGTGCTTTGGGAGGTGCTATAGCAACATCATCTCTTCTTGGAGTTCCTTTGGGACACAATTCATCATTCCATCAAGGGTCTGCATTTGCACCTCCTCGGATTAGGGAGGCCATTTGGTGTGGTAGCACAAACTCAACAACTGAACAAGGTAGTTTAATTCGCAAGCCCCAACCGTAAACCATCACTTTGGTCTTTCAATTATCATGAATGTGCGATTTTGGTCTCCTAGAGCTAATTGGGTCCCCCAATAATCATAATTATTGCAATTAGGTCCTTCCGTTATTATGTCATCTAATTTTTAACACCCGAAACCTATGTGATACATATGAGATGGTGTAGGTCATATTGGCACATGTAAGAGTCTCTGTCATGTCATCAATGTTGTGTTTTATGTTGTGAAAATATTTCAAAAGTTATGAGTCCCACATTGCTTGGGCAAAGAGTTTTTTAAGGCTTTATATACTAAGTTGTGTCTCAAGGTTCTAAACAAATTAGTAAAACGGATGGCCTCGCGCGCACACAAGCACACATCAAATCTTTCCAAACGGCTGCGCGGCACACCGCCTGGTCAATTGAAATAATTGAGGGCTCCAATTCACTCAATCGGAAACCGAAGACCAAAATCACACAATATCACGATAATTAAGAGACCAAAAGTACAATTAATAAGTCTTTTAATTTTTTGTGAATATTCTTATTAGAAATTTTAAAAACATATAAATATTACTTTTGAATAAATTATACTCTCTCCGGTCCTAATATAAGCAACAAGTTACTTTTTTGGTTCATTGAATAACTCATGTATCTGGTTCATAAGTCAAATTTTGTTCAAGTTATCACGTCAGCGCACTCATCCTAAAAAATCAAATTAGTCAAAAAGATTGACAATTTGAGCTTATCGGAGCTTATCACTTAAAATATGTATGTAATTCTTCACTTACGAAAAATATTTAATAATAATTTTAAAAATTTTTATAGAGAAATTAAATGAGAGATCCATGTTAATGAAAAAGTAAAAATGCAAAAGAGAGAGAAGTTATTATTTAAAAACCTTAAAGTTATTTATTTTTTTAATATTTATTTTTTCATAGATAGATAAGTTTATCCAAAGTGTCTCTTCTCCGTAAGCTTACAATTGCATGTTTCTGATTTTGTATAGGCAAGGATTTACGGGATCCACGTGTGATAACCAATGTTGGTGACATCCTAATTCAAGAAATTCGAGATTGTGGGGTAGATGACCACAGGCTGATGAATGTCATTAGTGAATCTGTCAAGCTAGTGATGGATGAGGTATACTATCAATATTTGTGAGCTTCTGTTTTTAACATCGATCATCTCAATTTTTGGAGTTAAAAAATAACTTTGTACAACATGCAATATATTTGTTTTAATTTCCTTTCCTTTATTCAATTAATCCAATTTTTTTCATAATTTTGTTTAACATATGATTCATGTTAGATATAGTTTTTTGGTTTAGAAAATTTATTATAAAGCATAAAATATATGATTAAAAGGGAAGCACACATCACATTTGAGGTCAATTGGCACGCCCTTATCGACAAGCTACAACTATTCGGCTATTGACTAATTAGTTCTTAACATTAAGATCATTGTCATTATTTTCAAAAAACCATTATAAACAACAACAATAACAGCCACAACGAGCAAATTAAGCTTTTTACCACTAGATGTACTTCGCATATAAATCAAATGGCCTTGTAATGTCTCATCATATGAATCATGACTAATGGAAATTGATGAACTGTCAATGATAAAAAAAAATGGTAACTTTCTATTTGAACTAGTATGTAGCTTGATCTCATGGTGTTTACATTCTTTCAGCCTCCATTGCGTCCCTTAGTTTTGGGTGGTGATCACTCAATATCATTTCCAGTTGTTAGAGGTGTTTCTGAGAAGCTTGGAGGACCAGTGGATATTCTTCATTTTGATGCACATCCTGATCTCTATCATTGCTTTGAAGATAACTATTACTCACATGCTTCTCCTTTTGCTCGAATCATGGAGGGTGGCTATGCTCGCAGGCTCGTGCAGGTAACTTTCAATTTTTTATTTATATCCTAATCAGTTTAATGAAATTGACATAAGGCATTTATGAAATTAAACCATGGTTATTCTCTGTGATAGTATATGCTATTGCTTTAATTTCGTTTAGTATTCATATCCTATTATTAATTTATGCCTTGTTGTGTAGCACGTGGATGATAATTTTTGGGGACATTATAGAAATAGTTTTCATTTATATGATGCAATACAACTTGATCAAGATCCCTATAATGCATAGAAGACAACCAATAGGACACATGCATGATGTTGGTTATACTACTACATATCTAATTTCACAAATGAATATACAAAGCCTTTCGCATTTAAGTTAAGATATCTCTGTTTCTTATTATCGTCTCTTACTTGTATAATTTTATAAAGTCTATTATTGATTATCTGAATAAAGTGTGATTTGACCACCATGGAGGTAGAACTGTCGATCGATTAATAATTGAATTCCTCATAAAATCATTTATAATTTATATTGTAATTTGTAAAGCAATTGTGTAATATGAGATATTTGTACCTTTGTTAATATATATTGTTATGATTCCTTCTTACATAAGTGTATAATTAATAAATTATTGATCATATGAAATTCATTAAGTATAATTTTACCATAAGGGAGTATAAATATGTCACTTGATTAATCCTCATAAAATCATCCATAATGTTTCTTTAGGTAGCTAATGTTAATTTTTTTTTGTTTGCAACTTCTGCATTGTGGTGTAATATCTATTTTACTTGAAGTAGTAAATTATTTTGCATATTTTCATCCTTTGAATTTATTAATTTATTTCAGGTTGGTATAAGATCAATAACAGCTGAAGCACGAGAACAAGGCAAAAAATTTGGGGTAGAGATACATGAAATGCAAACATTTGAAAGAGATCGCCCCTATCTAGAAAACCTGGTCTCTCTCTTTCTCTCTCTCTCTCTCTACATATTTTCTTAAGACTTTATTTCATATCACTTTCAATATATCAAATATTACTGCTCAAAACACTATATATTGATTTTGTATCCATGAAATGCAAAGGCATATATATTTATTAATCATTATTCCTTAAAAGACACACACACACACAAATACATATACATACATATATATATATATATATATATATCTGTGTGTGTGGTGATTATATTAGTCTTCTATAAGATTGAAATCACATTTTGTGACGTCTCAATATGCATTTAGCCATTAATTAGTCACCAAATATATATCACATTGGCCAAACTAATCTTTGAGATTCATGACATGAAGACTAAATTGATAAAAAAACAATATGCATGCTGAGACATTTACTATAATTTATATTATTCAAGAATTAATATAGCTAAAATCATCTCTTTCTACAGACACTAATTTGACTATGTATATATATCTTCATTATATCACTTGTAGCAATTATATGTTAAGGAAAAAGTTCATTTTCAAGCAAAATATTATATATAGTTGATGAAATTAAGTATTATTTTTTTGTTATTATATTTGGTGCTTCTTTGATTTCTTAAATCTTGGGAATTTTCTTTCGCAGAAACTAGGAGAAGGTGTTAAAGGTGTATATGTCTCAATAGATGTAGATTGTCTTGATCCTGCCTATGCTCCAGGAGTGTCTCATATTGAACCAGGAGGCCTTTCTTTTCGAGATGTTCTCAACATCCTTCAAAATCTCCAAGGTGATATTGTTGGTGGAGATGTGGTTGAATACAACCCACCACGTGATACTGCTCATAATATGACTGCCTTGGTAGCTGCTAAACTGGTGAGAGAGCTAGCTGCAAAGATGTCAAAATGATCAATCTCTTTGCCTCCTGTTATTTACTTTAATGAACTAATGCACTTGTAAGGCTAGCTTTTCAGAGTGGCATTAAGTTTTTACTAAGTCTTATTTTGAAGCGTGAATAAAATGAGTTTATTGAAGGATTTAGATCCATTTTAAGAACTATAGTCAAAGATGGATACAAAATTATAGAATGTTATCACATGAATATAAAGAGAATTAGACGATAAAATTTGTGAACATGCAGGTATAAAGAATATATTCATCTTTTTCTTCATGAGAACCACTTGACTAAGATCTAGAATGAGAGTAGACTCTCATTTACACGATTGGTTCTCGCCAGTGGCGGAGCTTCTGGCCCCCCCAAGCCCTTTTTATTTTCTAATATATATATAAAAAAATATATAAATATATAAAATAACAAAAGTAAATAAATAAAATGAGTAAAAAAATATAACAATATTTACAATTAATTAAGATTTAATATTGACAATTTCAAGTCACTCAAAGGGCACAGAGTAGCACTTTAAGATAATTTATAGTCATTTATTTTAATATCATTTTTATAATTAACTTTGTGTTTACGTTGCAATTTAAATTTTAGATATGTAATATAATATTACATTTTGATTTATGCATTAAGGGTGCGTTTGGAATGGCTTATTTATAACTTATTTGGACTTATCTTGTGATTGTACTTTTGTAGGTATTTGAGAGAGTTTATGAAAATAGCTTATGAGATGTTTATTAGCTATTTTTAGGTTATTTCAATAAATTTCCCATAATGGTTTATGAAAACAACATACTTCTTGTATAAAAATAGTTTAATCTTATTATCTTTTTATTATATAAACAATATATTTATAAGTGCTTATATAAGTACTTATTTAATAAGCATTTAATTAAAGCATTTATCTAAATACACTTTAAATTTTATTTAATTTTGGCCCCCTCAATTTTTTGGTTCAAACTCCGCCACTGGTTCTCGCACTATGTATTAACCGTCTAATGGGGCAACAATTAAGTAACCTGTCGTATGATAGGAGATACCTCTCATTGGGAACCAATTGAATAGCCCAACTCATCATGGACACTATTCAGAACAAAAGCGTAGTACAATGATAATTTATAGGCAAAATTGGTCTTTTGGTCCCATAACTTTTTTTTGTCACGTTAATCCCTTAACTTTGCAAATGTTTGCAACATTTGACCTTCCGTCAGTTTTCACCAAACGGCGTCAGTGATTTGCCTACGTGGCCATTAACTTATCTGACGTGACACAATGAGTTTTTCGTAAGTTTCAATTTGGTCTTTTAAGTTATTAGTAAGTTTAATTTGGTCCCTTAACTCTGTAGTAAGTTTTTAAATGGTCCCTTAAGTTGGTCCCTTAAGTTGTCTATAGTATTTGCCCAGTGGTTCTTATCTTCTACAATCGCTCTCCCTGGGAGTGCATGAAACAAACATCATTCATCCTCTCCATGATCATTTTAGGAAAACAGATGCTAGGAAATAATATAGATGTATACTTACAGCCTCTCATCGAAGAGTTGAAGTAGTTATGGTATAATGGAGTGCAAACATTAGATTCATCAAAAAATGAAATGTTTAAGATGCGAGCAGCTCTTATGTGTGAATAATTAGTGACCTTCCTGGGCTCGATACTTTATCTGGGTGGAACACATACACTAATCTTGCTTGCCCCACTTTTAACTTTGACACCGACTCTTGTAGACTGAAAAATGGCAGAAAATGGTGTTTTATGTGTCACCGTCAATGTTTAGAAATGATCATAAATTTATATTGAATCGGTCTCATTTTAATGGGAGAATCGAACAAAGGGATCCACCAATAACCTTGTCAAGGTTAGACATCCTGAAACAAATTTAGGGACCATTTAAAAACTTACTAAAAACTTAAGGGACCAAATTGAAACTTACTAAAAATTCATTGTGCCTCGTCAGATAACTTAACGGCCACGTAGGCAAGTCAGTGAGGTCGTTTGGTGAAAACTGATGGAAGGTTAACGTTGCAAACGTTTGCGAAATTAAGGGACTAATGTGACACAAAAAAAAAGTTATGAGACCAAAGTGAAACCAAAAAATAAGTTATGGGACCAAAAGACATATTTTGCCTAATTTATAATTAAAGAATAAATAAATTAAATAATAAATCCTAATAATTAATTAATGGTAATCTATGCAATTGATTAATTAAATAATTAATCTAAACATTCTCCTACTTGAATAGCATTAGTCAATTATCAAAGTATAAAAATTTTAAGACTATAATATCAATTATGGTCAAAGCACACATAACCAAAAGTCAAAGAAATATAAATTCATAACAATGTTGTAACACCCCCTTTGGTGTTATGTCATGAACTCTGCGAAAAATAATTAATTTTCCAGTTGTTTTCGAAAAAATTTCTTTAAGTAAATTAAAACATTAAAATATGTGGGTCTAATTTTTTTCACTAACGATGTGAAAAGTTAAACTTAAAAATTATAAATGAGACCACATTTTTCACGTTAAAAATCTTAACTTTTCATAAGTAGAAATTCTCAACATTGAGTACAAGTCCTTAGAATGAGATACAACTGAAGTAAAATAAAAGGACTAAATCCTAAAACCCAAAATCACATACTTTAACAAGTCGAATACAACAAGATCACAACATTAAGAGTACAAATATTCCAAGATAAAAATGTACAACAAAAAGAAGATTCCTAAACTTCTACCCTAGACAACTCTAGCTGGTCAAACCTTGGGATGCCTGTTGGAAGGTTTTTCTGTACTTGCATACCAATTCGCGGTACTTTTGCGAACTAGTTCTTACCAATTCTCTATGTAATTCACATAAGGGGAGAACCAGTGGGACAATAGTCAGCTTTCCCCTCTTTTGTAGGTTGTTAGGTGCTTGCAGACAACCAAGGGAAGAAGTTGTAGATTAGCACCTAAACAACTAAACGATGAAGGAGCATAGCAATACAATGCCTTGTTTTCATTTTGGGCCTGTGAGAAAATTTGACACCCATTTTACGTTGTACAATAATAAAAAGGAAGATGATCAAAGAATTTTGATGTGGGATATAAGAGAGAGAGAGAGAATGTGCTTTATTTTATTTAAGTAGACTAATTAAATAAATATTAATTACTCTTCTTGGTAAGAGATACATAGATAATTGAGATAATAATTTTTTTAATTTTGAAAATGATGAAGTCACATTTAAAATTAAATTAAATAATTTTTTTTTAGTTTAATTGCACCTTGAGTCTCTCAAGTATCGCGATTATATAATATTGGTCCCTAGTTTTCAATTGCGTCAATTTGGTCCCTAAGTATCATTTGTTACAGTTTGGTCACTCACTATGTTGTCCAATTTCTAATGTTAGGAGCCTATGTGGAACACATGGGTCTAATTTGGCACTAAGTCAGACCACATTGACACAGTATGTGTTGTTAATTTTTTTTCCAAATGAGTAACATACAACACATGTTTAAAATTTCTAATGTGTGCGGGTCTTTGCCATGTTATCAATGTCCGGTGATCTTAATCAATGTCAAATCAGTATCATATGTGCCATGCAGGCTTCTAACATTAAAATTTGGATGGTATAGTGACGGAGCTAAGGACCAGATTCTAACAATTGGAATACGTAGGAGATCCAATTAGCACGATTAGAACCCAATAGACCAAAACCGAATAATCGCGATATTTGGGAAACTAAAAATGCAATTAAGCCAAATTTTTTTGAAAATAAAAATCAATGTATTAATTAATATAATTTAGTAACAAAAATATAGATGATAAAAATTCAAATAAATCAAGATTACATCCAATTATATGTAATGCGTTAATTATTTGTTTTAATTTATAAGAATTATTTACATTATGTTGATTATAATTTTTAACTAGATGAGATTATCTTATTGACACTGTACCAATTAATATATTACAATGTACTGAGAATCCAAATTAATAGCATGCCGACTATGCATACCACTATGTATCAATACTTCATAAGGTACGTGTACTGCATACCCATACCAATACCACGTACCGAAGAGTATTACTTACAAATATCACTACAAGAAAAACGCTTGTTATCGACGACCAAAATTCTTGTTACCGAGGGCTTAACCGTCGGTAATAAGTACAACACCCTTTCTCCAAAAAGAATATTACACCATAGTTACCAAGAATTTCGAAATAACTTAGAAAAACTATTTAGTGAAAGCTTAATATTCATTCTTCTAAAATGTAGATAAAATTTTTCGTTTTCATAAAAGAAGATAAGAAGGATGGGGAGTATGTTCCCTTGATTTCTTTTTAAATGTTTTTGAAAAGGTTTTCAATGCGGAAGCATAAAACAATCTTTTTATGAATGCAATCTCATTCTGTATAATCATAAGAGTTTTTACAAGGAAAGATAATGAATATCTGAGTCAGTCAGGTCTTTAGACCACTACTCAAAACAATATAGTAACCATCTATTCTTTTTGGAATCTCTGTCCATCTATACAACAACATCTTTCAGATCCTCTTCTAAGAGCTAACCCATTCCTTGGGAAAACATCTATTCAACCATGTACCAACAACATAGAAAATAGGCAAGGGTGAATACTCTAAACAACGTAATAAGAGTAATACAAGTACTAAAACGAATCCAAATCACTGCATTCAATTTATATGTTAAGAATATATAAACAACATACAATAAACTTAATGCACACACAACAGATGGATCAATTCATATCATAAACAGAGAATTTCACACATAATATTATCTCAAGGAATTATCAAACACACAAGACTTTCTATACTTTCGGGACACACCCACGAGAAAAGAACCCGCTACTCTTGGGGATTTTACGACATAATTTCGGGACACACCCACGGGAAAAGAACCCGCTGCTCCTGGAGACTTTACCACTTATATTCGGGACACACCCACGAGAAAAGAACCCGCTACTCTTGGGGATTTTACGACATAATTTCGGGACACACCCACGGGAAAAGAACCCGCTGCTCCTGGAGACTTTACCACTTATATTTGGGACACACCCACGAGTAAGTCACCCGCTACTCCTGGAGATTTTACCTTAGGAATTTCGGTACACAGCCACAAGTATTCAGCCCGCTACTCCTGGAGATTTTACTTAGTATCCACAGACCCCAACTTACAACTTAACTTTCAAATAAACACGGAATCACAGATACACGCAAAACCACATTTCTCATATAAGAATATCAAATCACATATTTCAGGTAAACACAGAATCACGGGTAAATGTAGAATCAAAACGTATTTGATGTAGACTATGTGAATGAAATCAAACTGTTTCTTTACTGAAATACTTAAGCACCAATTATTTTCTAGGAAAGAGGCCCATTGGAAGCCTATCTCACTAATTTCCACTGTCATAAACATTGGAAATTAAACTAAGTTAATTGCATATATATATACAGATTGGATACCTACTCAATATTGCCCACTGATAATAAACAGTAGAATTCACCGAGAATCCATTACTGTCATATTAAATTCCGAAAGATGCTATAACAGTAGAATTCACCGAGAATCCATTACTATTATACTCTTTTATCCAACAGATGCTATAACAGTAGAATTCACCGAGAATCCATTACTGTTATACTCTTTTATCTAGTCCAATCTATTTATATATACGGTGTTAAGAAATCACTTCTTTCCCAATTTATCTTAGTCATGTATATATCGAGTCCCTAGGTTAAGAATTCCCCAAACAGCGTATCAATACAGATCCCAGGCCAGATAGAGACGGACTAAATAAAAGCCCCTTCAAAGGTCTCTTTCCTTTCTAGACAGATCCATACTGATAAACCATTTATCTTAACCATGACCTTGTATATCAATGTTAGATAATATCAGGGTTTTCACAAAAGAATAATTTCATTTTCTCTACGGTAAAATCATTTTTACGGTAAGACTAAAATTCACCATTATAACGGTATGTTTACAAAAGCTCAAAAATAATTTTAACATAACCAACTTACTCACACGAATTTTAAGAGAAAATTTGGGCATTATAACTTTACTAATTATAAAATCATAATTTTAAATAAAAAGAAAGCATTAAAACAATAAAACAAAGAAATAAAAAATTTAATTAAAAGCTATAAACACCCAAACCACAAAATACTCATAAAAACAAGATCAAACCAACTTTGGAAGTAATTCCCCTTACCTTTGCCACAAAACTATGAAGAACAAGCTTGAAGAACCAAGAACACAATAGTAAGAAATTTAAGACTAAGAAGAGAAAAGAGAGAATGGTGTTTGTCTTCAAATGCTTCTTGAAATTGTGTGAAATTTATGAAGCATGAGGGGTCCTATTTATAGGGAGAGGGGCGGCCAAGAGCTAGGAGAAGGAAGGAATAAAGAAATTATGTACCATCAAAATACATAATTATTAATTAGATTTAATCAATCATTTTTCTAATTGGTTTAGGCTCATGACAAGGCTTGGTGACTCATGTAGGAAATCTGATCCAAGGCCCCTAAACACTCCTTGATGTCGACCAAGATAGGGAGGGAGGAGAGCCATTTGATTGCATCGTTAAAAACTTTATGGTTCGGTAGTTAAATGGAAAACCAAGGGTAAAATAGTCCTTTTACAAGAAAAATTCCAAAAACAATTATTAAAAGGTGAGGACCTATAGGAAAATTCGAAAATGACAAATAATAGTTTCATACAAGAGTTTCTGAATTTTTACGGTAAGGGTAGGTTTTACGGTTTGCACTAACAAAGGAAAACGGATGCGCCGTTAAGTGCAAAACGGACATTTTTCAAAAAATTCCAGAAAAAATTTCAGAAAATCACAAATTGAATTTAAACACTAATGATCCCTCTTGAAATTTTATTTTAAGCTCTCACTGATTACTAAAAATCTATTTCTGACCAGAAATTCTCATTTTTCGTGCTTTACAGAGATCGAAAAAAGTAGCTTTTGATCTGTTTCTTAGAAAATTATGAAATAATTTCCAAAAATCCCAAAATATATAAAAACATGATTCAGCCTTTCAAAATCTTTTTCTGACCTCAATTTGGTCTCGAAATCAGTGTTTGGCTCTTACTGTAAGTAATAGGGACAAAACGGTAATTTCTAAATTTTTCAAAAATTCTGAGAAAATTCCAAAAAATAAAAAATGTTAAAAGAACCAACTTTTGTGAAGAAAGTTTTGTTTTCTGGGTTTTTTTGATATACTTTGGCTATTTAAACCCATATCCGTCTATTACGGTAAATACGGTTTTCCGAAAAAACCCAAACATTGAATGAAAAACGTCTGTTTTAATGAAATAACTTGATAAGTATTTTAAAATCTTCATTATAAGACTAACATAAATTACTTAACATTTAGATCACACAATTTCATATAAAACAGATAATTGACGAAAAATAGCAGACATAAGTCTATATAAGACTTATCTATTTTACCGTTCTAAACTGTAATATCAACAAGACTTATTATTTCCTACTATCCAAAGTATACTAGATCCTAAAGTCTCCATCTTAATTATTCCTCCATCTCCAGTATTTATCTATTTCTTAACTAACAGATCACAGAATTTCTTCAAGAGGGACGAAACTGTAATTTCCTTTATATCTTTCTCTAAAATTCCAAACTTAATTTCTAAAACATTTATGGAATATCAAGTCACTTTTGTCTATCCTCTAATACCTTTTGGGAAATCAAGTATGAATTTTCCATATTCATTTATCTGCTTATTCTGACTGTCAAGAATGTCTGTAATTTACCGTTTGACTTCTACGTTCTAAACCATTTATACTTTATCTGAAAATCCTAAGGATAATTCTAATCCTCCAAAATAAATACTCTGTCTCATAGAGTGAATTTTTAGGATGTTACAATAAGCAGTTATCGATAGCTTACCGACGGCCATAGGGCCATCTGGACTCAGTTTTTGTCGGTAAACATTACCGACGGTCTCAATAAGTCGTCGGTAATTACCTCAAACCAACCATTATCATGCCCAACTTACCAATGGCTTAGCCCTCAGTAATATTACTGACGACTTAACCCTTGGTAAGTTGGGTCTGATAACACTTGTTGTTGTTTGGTCCCTGTTACAGACGACCAAGCTGTCGGTAATATTTAATTTTATAAAATAAGTTTTGGCAGATATACCAACGGCTAAGCCGTCGGTAATTAATTTATTTTTTTAGATTTTGGTTATTATTGGTTGTTGGTAGTTGTCCACCAAATAATATTGAATTACTATTAATATAAATAAAAATCGTAATAAAATAATTATGCATAAAACCCCAAATTGCATTAATTAATACTAGTATATATAACAAATCTAAATAGATAGTACATAGATAAAAAAGTACAATAAGCATAAAAACATAATGTCATAAAAAGCCAGAAAAAAAACATAATTACTCCTCATCAGATGACTCCTCATAGCACTCCCCCTGAGCAGCAGAAGGCTGGGCTGGCTGGGTCGACTGCATCATCCCATGGAGACTAAAGCGCTTGGTGATCATCCTCAATTGCTCTGCATGCATCTCCTGTTGCTTGATGAACATGTCTTGGATGAGGGCAGCAGCATCCCTTGCCTGGTTAGCCGCCTCATTTTCCTGTCGAGTCGCCTCATTTGCTCGTCGAGTCTCCTCGGTAAGTTGAGCAATCATGGCTTCAGATGCAGAGCCGGAAGTCGGAGTGCATCTAGGTGATACATGTGACTCCTGGGTAAGAGAATTGCATCCTAGTCTAAAGTGGCAGGAGTAGTCTCCGGTACCGTAGAGACGTCCCCGCATCTTCCCCCCAACCTCGTTGACCCACGCTTGTAACCGTGAAGCGGGGTTGACCTCTTGGGAGACACCAGATGATGACACCTTTTGTGACATCTGTGTGAGTTTCTACATACAGGACTCCTGCAAAAAGGACATAATTAATAGAGATATATTAGACTAAGTTTATATTGTTACAAAAAATTTAAATAAAAAACACAACTTAAGCGTTTAACTAACTTACATAAGTTTTCTTCGCTTTGTTGTCCACCCAGGAGCTATCCTTCTTCTTGGTATGAGTCCTCAGAAAGACCTCATCTGATGAGGACCAAGAAAGCCCAATGGGCCCAAGCCCAAGCCCAAAGCCCAACAATGCTCTACAAGGATTAGGAGGACCCATGACAAGGGCAAGGACAAAGAAAGCCCAAGAAGCATTGGACCATCAAGTAAACTACTTCCTTTCTCAAGCATTGGGTCAAGTTGTCAACTTTTCCCTAAGTCCAAAGCCCATTCCAGAAGAAGAGCCCACATGGCTCCATTTGATCCAACTGAATGAAGAGCCCAATGAGGGAACTTAATTTGATTTGTAATTTGTTTTCTTTGAGAGTTTAGACAATTTTATTTTATTTTTGGTTTGGATTAATTTTTATGTAATAAGGCTAGCCCTAAGCGCATAAGTGCAACTTTCGCTTTTGGGCCAAGCCCATTTTAGAACCCCTAGGCTTGTCGCTTTTGGAGCACATACTTGCTCCCTTTTCTTGTAGCTTGGCCAGCCACCTTAGGCTTAGAGGGGGCAGTCTCCTTTGGCTATAAATAGCCATGTCTTTGCTTCTTGTAGCAACTTTTGAATTGAATAAAAATTACACTCTTTTGAGTTTTGTGAGAGTAAGTCCTCTTGGGTTCTTGATTGGACCAAACCTTGGTTCTTATCAAAGGTTCCTATAACCTTTGTGGCGAATCCCCACATGACTTATCACTCTCCATAAGAGTGTGGCGTATTCTTCCCCATTTATTTTCTATTCCGCTTTTTATTTTAACAACTTGTTCTTGTTATTTGTTTATGAATTGCGTTGCACTCTTCTTCTTACCATCATCTTCTTGATTCATCTCTTGTTAATTTTCGCTTGCATATTTTCTTAACAAGTTTCCTCTTTTGCGCTATATTCTATAAAGATTGCATCTTTTCTTGTCAAGTTTCTTCTTTTTCGTAATATTAACATTAAAAGATTGAATCTTGTTAAGAACCATTCTTTCATCTCTCAATCATCCATTGTTATTAACTTTGTTATAACAAGAAGCCATTTCAAGGACGATCCATATAAAAACAATGAACCCCCTATTGGTTCATATCATGTGGTATCTTGAGCCCGGATCCTAGAATTGGCCAATTTCTTGTGTTGTGTGTACTGTTCTTTTTCTTTCCAACACCAAGCATAACTAGTTGCTTTGGTGCCATAATACATTGTACACAATTTGATCTCTTGATCATTGCCATTCTATCCAGAGCTGCTACATTGTTTATATTCTGTTCTTTAATTCCTGTCCTTTTTTTTTCTTTCTATTTTTTGTTTTCGTTCTTTATCATTCCGTTCTTTTATTTCTCGTTCTTTATCTTTTGTGCAATTTATAGCTTTATTATATTCTGTTCATATTATTGCTGTAATGACGTTATTTTGAGCACCTTATTCTGAATTGAACTCTTATTGTTTACAATTGGGCATAAACTTAAAATCATTTGTGTTAGGGCAAAAAAGAAAAGGGGTGGCGAATTTTAAATAAAAAAAAAGCAAGAGAAGCCCAGAAGTGCTTCTTTTAAGCTGCTTGTCGTAAAAAAAAGGCAAGAGAAGCCCAGAAGAGCTTCTTATATATATAGCAAATGAAGCCCAGAAGTTCTTCTTCTAAGCAGCTTGTTTTAAAAAAAACAAAAAAAATATTTTTTGATAAGAGAACCCCTTTGCGCTAAAAAAAAAAATTGTGCCAATTGTGAAAATTCTTTTTTGCGTGGTGCTATAGCGTTCTACTTGTGAGCATTTGATATTCCTGTTCTTAGTTCCTTTTTGTCTTTTTTGGCTTTCTTCTTTGAGTGTGTTTTTCTTTGTTAGCTTTTCTTGTTTGTCTTTTAAATTCCTTTCCAGTTTTGTCTTTGTAGTTTTCTTTTCTTTTAAGCGAATCTAGTGATCAACTCTTGTGAGGACTGCTACAATTTTTATAAAAACTTTTGATTTTTGAAACGCGGCTGATCCTATTAAGAACCTAAAGAGAACTTTGAGTGGTAAAAGGCAAGAGCGTTTACATTAAAGTCAAAAGCCATTTTCTGAGTGAAACACGAGTGGTCATTTCTTGAGTGAAACACGTGAGCAGAGTGGTGAGGTCCTTTTCACATTTAACTTATTTTCCTCATACTACTATACGATGGTTAGTGGTTCTAGTACCCCTCCCACCCCTAGAGCTGCTGCAATGCAAGATCGCCTAGACGAGTTGACCAATCAATTTGCTCAAATGTTAGAGCACAATCGGAGGATGGAGGAGAGGATGGACAGAAGAGAAAGGCGTAGGTCTAGAACCTCCACCCAAAGGAGTGATAGTGGAGATGATGAGGAGGAGGAAGAGAGAGAGATACCTAGAAGGCATGAGGATAGGCGAAGGAATGAAAGGAGGCATAGGGAAAATGATAGAGAAGAAAGACCTAGGAGGAGAAATGAGAGGGATGAAGGACTTGATGGGGTTAAAATTAAAATACCTAAATTTCAAGGGAGGAATGACCCCGAGGCTTATTTGGAGTGGGAGATGAAAATAGAGCAAATTTTTTACTGCAATAACTATAGAGAAGATAAGAAGGTGAAATTGACAGCCATAGAATTTACAGACTATGCTCTAATTTGGTGGGACCAAATACAAAAGGAGAGAAGGACGATAGGAGATAAACCGGTGAATACTTGGAGGGAGATGAAAACAATGATGAGAAAAAGAAATGTTCCTCCCCATTACTAACAAGGATAATTACATGTATTTGGTAATTTGAGTTATTGTAATGTACCACAAACTTGTCTAGATAATGTTTCATAACCGTATCATGTATGGAGCCCCATGTCGGATATGGCTCGAGGTACTGGCTGTTGATGACCGCGGGTGATGGCTTGGGTGGCCACCCTACCTGGATAGAACTTGCAAACAAGACATAAACAATAATTCAAATTAAGTATACAACTATAAAGATAAAGAAAAACGCAATTTAATGCACTTTCATACCAAATCGTAATATACACTAGTGACCAAGAAAATTACAAAGGTTTTAATCGCAAGGAATTAAATTAAGAGAAAAGATTGAGTTTTTCGGCATAGCCGTACTCACACGATCTTAGGAAAGAAGAGATTGATAACGCGGTAATAAATAAAAATACGCTTAAAAATGCTTGAATTAAAATTTACCATTATAACATTACTATATCAAAGCTCATAATAATTTAAAATAAAGCTCGTAAACAAATCAAATAAAGTTCTTAAACAATTAAAATAAAGCTTATAAACACATAAACCACCTAAGTGGTTAGCAAACAAAGATCAAACTCATGTAAACTCTAATAACTTTGAAGAATTTTCCCCTTACCACTAAACTTGAAGAAAATAAGAACTTGAAGATCAAAGTTCTTAAAACTCAAGAACAAAGCAAGAAAACTTTGAAGAAAACTAAGAAAACAAAGAGATAAAATATATGGAGGAAGAAAGAAATCTTTAGACTTTGTGCCTTAAGATGGTGCAAGGATTTATGAAGACTCCTCCCTCCTATTTATAGGGAGGTGGGGCGGCCAAGAGGGGATAGGAGGATAATTATTTGTTGATTAGGTCATGCATACTATGTCATAAAGAAGTAATTAAGTAATTAGGAAAATCAATCTATTTTCTAATTGGTCCAAAGTATTTCATAAGGATCACCGAGTGGGGCGATTTTGAAGGCTTGTGAGAGGAGGGTGTGAAGTTACAATTTTACCCTTGATTGTTTAGGTGAAAAAGGAAGAAAATGGAATGGTAAAATGGTCTTTTCATAACTAAAAAATTTCACATAATTAAATTAACTTGTGAGAACCAATGAGAATGCTTGAAAATGTCATGTTAGCCCTAATAGCTTCATGGAAAAGCTTTTGGAAAACTACGGAAATGGTAACTCGTCGGTACTTACCGTTTAGCGCGTATACGCCCAAAAAGAACCAAAAGGGTAAAATAGTAATTTCAAAAACTTACGCAGAAATAATTTCTAAAATCCACAAACAATAAATTAAAAATAAAAAATGACAGTTTTTGTTTTATGAATAGTAACTTAAAGGGTTTAAACAGTTAAATCTAGGGGTATTTCTGTCATTTGCCAACGATAGGGCATTTTTCAAAAATTTTAGAAATTTTTTCATAAATCACAAAGAATGGAAAACAACTATTTTTACAAGTAAAGAATTTTTCTGACTTTGTATTGGATTTATAAGCTATTTAAAACATACACTGTTAGTTAAAACGTAAATTGTTTTCTGTTTAAATCTCAACGTTAAATGAAAATTATCCATTTCTATACTAAGAATAAATATGTATAATAAAACCATTTTTATAAGATAAAAAATAAATTAACAAACACACATATCACATAATACTCAAATAAAACAAAATAAAGACAAAAATGAAAAAGAACGGAGGTTACATAAGACGTAAACCGATTTTCGTTTGAATTTCCATGTCTATCTGCCCTAAGCAGTGACTATATCTCTCTCTGCTCCGCTTGCTCTGCTTGCTGTGCCATGTAGCAGCCATGGTATTCATCGCCCCAATTGCCTGTTCCATCGCCTCAACATTACGTACAGACATCGCTTCATAGAGTAAAACTAGTAAGAATACGCCTACTTCCGTGGTAACAAAAAAAATCAAGCAATTTCACACAATTTTAACCAAAGTCTATACTATTTTGTAATTATCTGGCGACTTTTTGAATTGACGAATTTTTCCCTACGAACCAACACGAATTCCAACCACATGTTTTGTCCTCATTTACATGCTTTTAGAAGGTAATCCTTTCCTGTACAGTCCCATACCTGTACAATATTGTTGGCATAGGTAGTATCGACTAATTCTATTAAGTTTCCCTCAACTGTACGGTCCCATACCAGTATAGTCTCAAATTTCCTCGGCTGCACTGTCCCATACCGGTACAACTTTGGCACCAAATTTTTCAGAACCAAACAAATCAATCAAATTTCACATAGAATTCACATAGAATCAATCAAAATAATTTATACGGTGAACATCTGAGCTGGTCAAGTCTCTAGACCTCTACCCAAAACAAGACAATAAACACAGCTTCTTCTCGGAATCCCTATCAATCCATGCAGTGTTCAGATCCCTTTCTGAGAGTAAGCCTTTGGATTGGAACTAGCCCACTCCTTGGGTAAACCATCTACTTAACATGCATCAAACACAAACAAGGAAAACACGCAAGGGTGAAGCTCAAACCACAACAAAAAGAGAAGTATAAGCACACATTCACAGATCATGCATCACTCAATACATACATTAAGAACAAATAGCACAACATTCAATATAATACATGCCTGATATACTCAGAACTACACATACATAGATCATGCCTTGTATTTAATTACATCAAGGTAATGCATACTCATCAATACAAGATATTTTTTTGCATGCCACTTCTATATCTCTTGAAAACACACTGGTGCATTGCTCCAATAAGACTTTTCCAACCTTAACACCATTGAGCGATTGGCTGTAGCAAACTTAACGGAATAACCAAATAGTCCGATCTGAACTTCTGGAAATCATTCGGTAATGCCACATTTAAAAATGATTTACTAAATCATGAATAAAGGTGAGTATGTTGGTGGATTCGCTTCTCCCTAAGGTGAAACCGGAGTATACCCCACAGAACCTTCAGTCCTTATAGGTGCGGCTGCAGAGGTATCTTCAGAGGTTCTATCTTGATTTTCATCTGAGGATTTGTCTCTTGATTTTGAAGGCACATGATCAGAACCATTTCCATCATGTCCTGAAGGATGTGAACTACCACCTCCACTATCACTACTATCATCACTACCGAAAGTAAAGTCATCTGAGATACATCCTAGAGGTCTTAACTGTCGCCAGGGTAACTTAACATCTAAAATCATTTGTTCCTGGATGGGTAGTGGGTTTGGTAGTGCTCCGCCTCCAGTATCTAATGTTTCCACATTTCCTACAAACCTGCCCCACTGAGTGCTATGACATATTTTCCACCATACACAGTCTCCCCCTTGAGGTTCTATGGTTAGGTGTCGGACAGTTCCCAATCCTTTGTCATTTGGGTCCATCTACTCAGTCATGTATCAACACAACAAAACAGGCAAGGGTGAAACTCTAACTCAAGTTAATAAAAGTAGTTCAAGCACATTATCAAACATAGATCACACAATACTTAATTTAAAACATCCAGAACAGATAAATCCATGGACAACCAAGTTTCTCAAGACAATGTAATAGAGTAGCAAAGTATTGAAAACACACAATCACATCTCAATAAGATCTTACCTTGTATCTGTGAACCTGTAAAACCACACAATTACAAGAGTATCACATCAACGTCTTATTTATGCATGCCTCTTCTATATTTCCCAAATCACACCGGTGTAGTGCTCCAAGGAGACTTTTCCAACCCCACACCATTGAGCGATAGGCCTGCGACAAGACCTAACAGAATACCCAGATATCACTCAGAATTTCTGGATAACATTCAGTAATGCGCATCTCAACCATATCATGAAATAGGTCCGTCAGTCAGATTTATCCAAGCCGGGTATACGACTCGTCTCAGCTCAAGGGCTATCGCCATGCAAGACTATTGAGACTTTCGAAACCTGGATAATCCCAAAAGGAAATTGTAGCCCAACCAAACTCTATTCTCAACCTCGTCTCGTAGGTTGTATACTCAAAACGTCTTTATGCAAATGCACAAATTTTCTCTTGAATTTCTCTTTGATTCTCTTTGTAAAACTTCCTCTGTTTTACTATCTCTTTCTCAAAAATCTTGGACTCTTCTCAAAATTCTTTGTAAGAAACAAATCAAATCCTTTTATGGAGAGACCACTTGTATAAACAGGTAACTGTTAAAAAATTACTGTTTCTCATAAAAACTCTTTTTACTGTATACTTTAAAAAGGTATAACTCTTGTCTTCTTTTTTTTTGGTATTATTTACGGATTAATTTATTCTCTTAGTTTTAATAGTTCAATAGAGTGAATTGTTATAAAAAGTATTTAACTGTATTTCAAGAAGATCAAACCGGGCATAACCACTTTGGTTTGTTCAGGAGAGAAGAGATTAACGGTAATACACTTGTGTCCACTTTCAAATCAAAAAGTGTCTGTTTCTCTTTATTTTAGGTGGTTCTTTGGTAAAGGAATTATATAGCAGCTAAGCTTACTGAAATAATTAGTGTCCAATTTTCTTTAAAATCCTTATATATTATTGAGTAAACGAAATGTAACTGATTTAATTTCTGGCTTAAGTTATTTTTGAAGATTAAAGGATCACACGACGGCAGAGCCATCTTTGGTAATATGTTTTCCACTGTAAATTCGATCTTATGAACTAAGTGAGCGTAGTCCATTTGTTTCTCTTCAAAAATACTTAAACTTCAATTATTTTCCAGGAAAAAGGTCCATTGAAAGCCTATCTCACTAATTTCCACTACCGTAGACATTGGAAATTAATATGAGTTACGTGCATATATATACAGATTGGACACCCACTCGATTTTCCCCCACTAATAATATAACAGTAGAATTCACCGAGAATCCATTACCGTTAGATTATTTTCCGAAAGATGCTATAACAGTAGGTTCACCGAGAATCCATTACTGTTACACTCTTTTATCCATTCCAATCTATTTATATATACAGTATTAAAAAAATTGCTTCTTTCCCAATTTTTTCTTGTCACGTATATACCGAGTTCCTAGTGTTAAGATTTCCCCAAACAACGTATCAATACAGATCCCAGGCCAGAGAGAGACAGACTGCTTTAGCCCCTTCATAGGTCTCCCTTCCTTTCTAGACAGATTCATACTGTTAAACCATTTATCTTAACCATAACCTTGTATATAAATAACAGATAATATCGAGTTTTCACAAAACAATAAAATTGTATTTTCTTTGCGGTAAAATCATATTTATGGCACGTCTAAAATTTGCCATTATAACGGTATGTTTACAAAAGCTCAAAAGTGATTTTGCTATAACCTCTCCACTTACTCGAAATTTTATATAAATTTGGGTATTATAACTCTACAATTCATAAATAACACAAAAACAATTAACTTAAGACTATAAAACAATCATAAAGCATTTCTAAACAAACAAAAAGCAATAAACATACAACCAAGCAATTTCAAACACAAACAAGATCAAACTCATACTTCTTAAATTAAAATGAAGAGAGAAACCCCTTACCTTGGCCAAAACTTGATGAAGAACAACCAAGAACACCAAAAGAAATTTAAGGAACTAAGAAGTAAAAGAGAGAAAGTGTATGTTCTTCAAGAGCTCCCTTGGCTTGGTGTGGGAAATTTATGAAGCCAAGGGGGTCTATATATAGTGGTGGGGGCGGCCAAGGAGTGGGGACCAAGGGGGGATTAAAATAAATTGTGTGGTAAGCCATGCCCACATAAATGCTTAATTTTTAATTAGGTTAGTTCAAGCTTTTTCCTAATTGGCTAATCCTTGTGACAAGGCTCATGAGTCATGAACAAAAAGTTCATCCAAGGGTCCTTATTCATGGTGGATGTTGACCAGCTTGAGGGAGAAAGGGGACCATTTGATTACGTAGACAAAAACTTTACGGTTTGGTAAATAAACGGAAAACTGATGGCTATATAGTCCTTCTGCAAACAGATCTCAAAAATAATTTACTAAAAGGTGAGGACTTACCAGAAAATTTTGAAAATAGTATCTAATAGTCTTAAAGATTTTATACAAGAGTTTCTGGATTTTTACAGTAAATGGTAGGCTTTACGGTACGCATTAACAAAGGAAAATGGACGCGCCGTAAGCCCAAAACAGTACTTTTTTAGAAAATTCCAGAAAAATTCCCAGAAAATCACAAATTTAATTTAAACAACAATGATCCCTCTTAGAATTTGATTTTAAGCCCTCACTGGTCACTGAAAATCTATTCTAGTTTCCATAAACTTCGTTTTACGTGCTTACAGAGACTGAAAACGTAACTCTTTATCTGTCTTTCAAAAAATTCTAAAATAAATTTCATAATTCATAAAAAATATAAAAACATGGTGTACTGTTCCAGTTTTACATTTTGACGTCAGTTTGGCCTCCATATCAGTTTTTAGCTCTTACCGTAAACTGTAGGGACCAAAACTGTACTTTTAGAAATTAGTTTCTCCAAAAATTCTAGAAAAATTCCAAAAAATCGTAAATATTATAAGAAACAACTTTTGTGAAGACAGATAATTTTCTGGGTTGGTTCAACATATTTTTACTAATTAAACTCTTTTTCGTCTATTACGGTGAGTACGGTTTTCAAACGTTGTAAGAGAAATGACTGTTTTAATGAAATAATTTGATAAGTGTTATAAACCCTTAATTATAAGACCAACATAATTTTCTTATCACTTAGGTCATACCAGATCATATAAAACAGATAAATGACGAAAATACAGAAAACAGAAGTCCATATAAAACTTAACTATTTTACTATTCATGCTGTAATACTTAACCGTAACTAATCCTTCTATTTGTCTTATGTTTCTATCAAGTCTTTGTAGTTTTTATCTTAACTATTTTTTGATCTTTAGTATGTATCCTTTTTCTAATTCATAGACTATAGAGTTCCTCCAAAAGGGACTAAAACTGTATTTTCTTTATATTCTTTTTTAAAATTCCAAACTTAATTTCTAAAACCTTTATATGTCTCCAGACTACTATTTATTTCCTTAAATATCTTTTGGAAATGACGAATGAATTTTCCAAATTCATTTTGTCAGTTATCATAATAATCAGAGTATCCGTATCTAATTTCCTGACTTCCGTATTTAGCTCTAAACTACTAAGTTTTTATTCGAAAAACTTTAAAGTAATTCTAATCCACTAAAATTAATACTCTGTCTGTTAGAGTGAAATTTTAGGATGTTACACTGTCTTTGCTCGATCTATAGAGAGAAGAGATTAATTTTAAACGCACATTCGTGTATAGTCAGTAATCCAATAAAAATATTTCCCAATTTCTCTTAGCCACGTATATACAGACTCCCTAGGTTAAGATTTCATAAACATCATATCGGTATGGTTCCCAGGAAAGAGAGGCGAGCTAAAGCTTCTCTAGAGACCTTATCTTTCCTTAGCCAAAACAATACCAACAAACCATTCATCCCAACCATCTTTCCGTATATCAATGCTAGACAAATTTTATGGTTTTCATAAAGAAATGGATTTCAATAGTTTTACGGTTCAATTATACTGTGATAGTCTAAAATTCGCCATTATAACGGTATAAATATTAAAGCTCAAAACCAATTTTGCCATTATAATATTACTATCACTAAAACTCAAACAAATTGGCCATTATAACATTGCTAATAATAAAAGCTCACAATAATTAAATTAAAGCGATGAAACAATTATAAAGCTTAAATAAATAACTATAAAGCTATAACACATGAATCACCTAAGTGATTAACAATCAAAAATCAAACTTATAACTTCTTAAATAATTGTGCAAGAGCTTCCCCTTACCTTTAGAAGAAAAGCTTATGAAAAAAAAAGCTTGAAAAAACTAAAACTCAAAGAAAGAAATACGAAAGCTTTAAAGATATAAGAAAGAATAAACTTGAAAATGCTTCAAGTTTGGTGTAGAAAATTATGAAGCATGGAGGGTGGTATTTATAGGGGAGGGGGCGGCTAGGCTTGGGTTAGATTAGGCAACCATATTTGACTTTAACCTAACCATGGTTCAAAGTAAATAAATCAAAAACTAATTAACTAAATCCTAATTGGTTCAAAGCAATTCACAAGGATTCAATCCAAGTCAAAAGAGCAATCCAAGCCTCCTAATTCACTTGAGCATGTAGACCAAGAGAGTGGAATTTTGGGCCATTGGATAGCTAGGTTAAAAAGGTTAGGTTTTGGCAAATAAATATACAACCAAGGGTAAAATAATAATTGCACATAACCCTACACTATTCATGGTCAACGTTTCCATCTACAGTTGACCAATCACTATTCATATTTTATAAAATTGCATAAAATTTCGTCCAAAATCTGAAGTTTTTATATCATATCCGTTAATTCTTTATTCGTCTCTATTCGTCTGATATACCGCATTTTAGTGAACAAACGATGTTTTAATAATCTTATATAAAACTAATTTATAAAATCCCCAAATAAATAATTAAAAATAAAAATAAAAGGGTTTTGGACTTTTATCACCATATTTTATAATGTGAAACGAGATCTTTACGCTATTCGCTCCCGTTTAGCGTGTTTTTTTGTAAATTTTGAAAGTTTTCCAAAAATCCCAAAAAAATTCCATAAAATCACACATATTAAAAGAAACAACTTTTGTGAAGGAAGATAATTTTCTGGGTTGTTTTTGGCATATTCATGCTACTTAAAACCTATTCTATTAGTTACGACATAAACCGTTTTTTGTTTAAAACTCAACGAAACGAAAACTATCTGTTTCAATACTGAGAATAATTATGTATACTAAAACCATTTTTCTAAGATGAAAATAAATCAATAAACACGTATATCATATAATAATCAAATAAAACAGAATAAAGATGGTAATGATACAGACAGAAGCTATAAGATTTAAACTGGTTTTTCGTTTGAATCACAACACCAAACAAAAACTTCTAATTTCTATACCAATTAAAACTCTATTTGTCCCTTTAGTTTTCATATCGTTCATTTCATAGTCTCCGGGTATTTATCTGTTCCCCAATTAACGTGTTACGTGATTCATCTTAGAGGGACTAAAATAGTAATATTTCTTATGCTCTACTCTAAAATTCCAAACTTAGTTTCTAAAATCCTCATATAACATCATGTCACTATTTCAGTCCTCAAATACGTCTTATGAATCCAATTTGAGATTTTCATATCGTTATAAACTTATTATGACAGTCAAAGACGTCCATAGAATACCATTTTGACCTCTATGTCAGTTCTAAACCATTACTTATCATCTGAAAATTTTAACAATAATTCTAATCCTTCAAAATTAATACTCTGTCTCATAGAGTGCAAATTTGGGATGTTACAATTCTATCCCCCTTAAAAAATTTCGTCCTCGAAATTTCGCGAATACTCTTGGTGAAATAACGTCAAATTCTCCACTCTTTGGATTTTGACCTATCAGTTCATACCAATAACCGTTGTTATCTTTCTACAACCATCAAACTAATGGGATAGCTAGGCCCATACCTTAACTTTAAGTAGTAAGAAAGCAATAATAATCCTATGACTAATCATGTCATCATTCAGATCATAGGCTTAGTTTGTAAGGGTAGGTCTCTACTTATAGCAGTAAACATAAGATGTATACACATATATATATATATAATTAACACAACATCAAAGCAAACAAATACTTATATATGCACGCACACACACACACACAGATATATATATATATATATAGCAACCAAGTACAAGCATTTCCCTAATAGGCGCTATCCCTAAGAACGTCTCCAAAAGGTTATACCCCAACTTCGGGTGTTTATGATTCAAGCCTACTAATAACTAGATTACATCTATATTTAAAACAGAAAACAAAACAATGCATCGTTCTAGACCCCACAACTTGTAGGAAGATATGCATTTGTTCGCTCCAGAACCCTTATGCTGCGATGTTTGATGGTTGGCTACTGGCTTTTGCTCCCTACAATTGTTTGAGAAATGCCCAATCTTCCCACATTTGAAACAAGTTGCTCCCCTTTGGTTGCAATTGTTGGCATGATGTCCCACCTTCTCGTAGTTATAACATTTCATCGTACTTACCCCTTGATTCCCATGATTTCCATTCCAAACAGCAGGTGCATTATTATGATTGCTGAAATTTTATGAGTTCCTTGTATACGGCGTATTCTGAAACTGTCTTCTGTTCTGATTTTGTAGCAGAGGCCTAGACGGTCCACCCACATTACTGTTCACCACCACTTTCTCCTTTTTCAACGTCTCCATCTTTCGACATTTTTCAACTAAGAGTTGAAATTGACGGATCTCCAGTGCAGATATAGCCTCCTTAATATCGTAACGAAGTCCCGCTTAGAAACGTTCTCATTTCCATGCTTCATTTGGTTGAAGTTGAAAAAAGCGAAAGTACTTAGCCAAGGATTCAAACTTAGCTGCATACGCGTCTACAGACATATCTTTCTGCTGTAAACTTAGGAACTTTTGTTCCCTTTCAGTCCTAGCACTTTGTAGAAAGTATTTTTTTAAGAACCCTGTACGAAATATTGCCTACGTAATCTCCTGATGTTCAGCTTCTATCAGTTGTTGTACCCCTTTCCACCAGTACTCAGCAACACCAATTAGCAGATAAACAACATAAGATACTTTGACACCTTCAACAAGTTTAGAGCCAAAAATATCTTCTCCAGTTCTTGGATCGAAAGACCAGTTTTCTCCGAATCGAGTTCCCCATTGAACTGTTGCGGATCATGTTTCCTGAAATCAATAAGTCCTTTAGCTGCAACATCTCTATCTGCCCTAAGATGTGACTGTATATCTCTCTGCTCCGCTCGCTCAGCTTGCTGTGCCATAGTAGCAGCCATGGTATTCATCGCCCCAATTTCCTGTTCCATCGCCTCAACGTTACGTGCAGGCATCGCTTCCTAGAGTAAAACTAGTAAGAATACGCCTACTCCCGTGGTAACAAAGAAAATAAAGCAATTTCACACAATTTTAACCAAAGTCTATACTATTATGTAATTATCTGGCGACTTTTTGAATTGACAACTTTTTCCCTACGAACCAACACGAATTCCAACCACATGTTTTGTCCTCACTTATATGCTTTTCAAAAGGTAATCCTTTCCTGTACAGTCTCATACCTGTACAGTATTGTTGACATAGGTAGTACCGATTAATTCTATTAGGTTCCCGTTAACTGTACTGTCCCATACCAGTATAGTCTCAAATTTCCTCAGCTACACCGTCCCATATCGATACAACTTCGACACCAAATTTTCCAGAACCAAACAAATCAATAAAATTTCACACAGAATTCACACAGCACAACAACTTATCAGAGTTCACGCAACTTAGGCTTAATAGACCTATACTCTAACACTCCCAAAAATATTGAACCAAGCTCTGATATCACAAAATGCAACACCCTTTCTCCAAAAAAGATATTACACCATAGTAATCAAAATTTTAGTAATAACTTAGAAAATATTTGGATGAAAACTCAGTATTCCTTCTCCGAAAATTTATGTAAAAT
Organism: Glycyrrhiza uralensis; assembly: GCA_030159175.1. Lineage (NCBI taxonomy): Eukaryota > Viridiplantae > Streptophyta > Magnoliopsida > Fabales > Fabaceae > Glycyrrhiza > Glycyrrhiza uralensis. Next base: position 29,594,465 of record BRZY01000003.1, read on the forward strand.
TTTTGCCTTTTAAATAATGAGAAGGATAGAGAATACGTCTCTCTAATTCTTTTTGAAAGATTTTTAAATGCGAAAATATAAAAGAATACACTTGTGAAAGTAGTCTAATCTCATATATATAATCATCAGAGTTTTACAATGAAAATTCAGTATACTCAAATTCTCAAAATAATCTATACGATGAACATCGGAACCGATCAAGTCTCTAGACCTCTACCCAAAACAAGACAATGAACACAACTTCTCAGAATCCCTATCAATCCATGCAGTGTTCAGATCCCTTTCTGAGAGTTAGCATTCAGATTGGAACTAGCCCACTCCTTGGGTAAACCATCTACTTAACATGCATAAAAAACAAATAAGGAAAACACGCAAGGGTGAAACTCAAATCCATAGCAAAAAGAGAAGTGTAAGCACACATTCACAAATCATGCATCACTCAATACATGCATAAAGAACAAATAACACATCAATCAATATAATACATGCCTGATATACTCAGAACTACACGTACGCAAATCATGCCTTGTATTTAAATACACCAAGGTAATGCATACTCAAAAATATATCATCAATACAATATATTTTTATGCATGCCACTTCTATATCTCTTGAAAACACACTAGTGCACTGCTCCAATGAGACTTTTCCAACCTTAACACCATTAAGCGATTGGCTGTAGCAAACTTAATAGAATAACCAGATAGTCTGATCTGAACTTCTGGAAATCATTTGGTAATGCCACATTTGCAACACCTTTTTTTCAAAAAGGATATTACACCATAGTAACAAGTAATTTCGAAAAATTTCTTAAGTAACCTTGATTTAAAACTAAGTTTATTCCCAAAAATGTGAGTAAAATTTTTGCTTTTCTAAAAGATGAAAAGAATGGGGTATTCATTCGTTCTAATTCTTTTTGTTGAAAATTAAGAGTAGAAAATATTAAACACTGATGTAAATACAACCTCCTCATATATATATATATCAAAAGGCTTACCTCAGTACAAGCGTGGAGATTTTACAAAGTTACTGTACATAGGAACTAGCTGAAATCTAAAGTAATCTGTAAAATCCTAAGAAAGCAAAAAAAAAAGAAAATATAAGTTAGATAAACAAAATAAAAGTTACTATTTACATGAGTCAGTTCAGTCACAATCTAACTACCCAAAGTAACCATCCTCATCCGAAGGTATGACAATAGCCGCAACCTTCCTACCCTAAAACGGGACACACTCCTTCGTGCTGTCTTCTTGCGCCTCTCAGCCTTCCTTACGCCACTGTCTTCTTTCCGGATGGTTTCCCTCATCTGCTCCAGGGATAGCATAACGTCCAAGACTAAAAGATTCTCCACTCTCCAATTAGGTCTATTGACCCTTCCTGCAATGGTAAGCACATACCTAGAATATGTGCCCCATTGCGTCTCAGGGTTTATCTTCCACCCCACTCTCTCGACTGCAAGGGGTCGAATACTAAGCCGTCTAACCGGGACCAACCCACTCCTCGGGTAAATCATCTATTTTAACATACATCAAACAACAAACAAGGAAAACATGCAAGGATGAAAATCTTCACAAAGTCATAAAGAAGAATACAAGAGATATAAATACAACATTCATGCTTCATATTCTCAGAACTACACATACACAAATCATGCCTTGTATGAAAATACCGAAAGCAATGTATACTCAGAATTATATCATCAATACTTGATATAGTTATGCATGCCACTTCTATATCTTTTGAAAACACACCAGTGCACTGCTCCATGAAGACTTTTCCAACCTTAACTCCAGTGAGCGATTGCTGTAGTAAACTTCTCAGAATAACCAGGGTGTCCCTCCATACCTCTAGAAATCATTCAGAAATACTACACTTAAAATGAATAGCATATCATAAATAGGTCCGTCAGTCAGATTTATCCAAGTCGGGTATACGACTCGTCTCGGCTTGAGGGTTATCACCTATCCGGCCATTGAGACTTTCGAAACCTGGATAATTCTAGTAGGCAATTGTAGCCCAACAAGACTTTATTTTCAACCCGTTCTCTAGGTTGTAAGCTCATACGTCTTTATGCAAATGATAATTCAAATTGCATATAACTTCACTTTGATTTCTCTTGTAAAACTTTCTCATGTTTTACTGTATTACGTCTTGTAACACAAAATCGCTTAAAATACTCTTATTCTTTTAACATCGAATAAACTTTTGTACGTATTATCTCTGTTACTGCTTTTTACACGGTAAGTGATTTTTCTCGGATTTAGAATAATTTAACGATGGAATAATCACACGGCGGTAGAGCCGACTGCAGTGACCAAACCATAACCGTTTAAAAGCGATAATATTATAACTTAATCCCATTTTCATAAAAAAAACCCTTTGGAAGGTAGTACCTAACATAATTTTCGCCACGTATATACAAACTCCCTAAGTCGGGAAAAATAGCACATCAATAAGGTTCCCAGGAAAGAAAGGTAAGCCGCAGCTTCTAAGAGACCGCCAGAATAGGACCAACGAACTATTCGACCCAACTATCTTTCTGTATATCTATGGTAAAAATTGAAGGGTTTTGACACAGAAAATAAAATTACAGAAATTGTTAACGTATTAATTACTTTTCTCACGTAATGATGTCTAAAAGAGATACGTCCCCTGAGCCAGGTCGGACAGTACATCGCTAGATGCACTCTCATACCCAACCAACCAACGTATTCCCTAGAGGCCAAAAGAACTACAGAGGTGTTAATTTTACAGATTTGATTGTTTGATATTGATCACGGAGGCATAACCCACTGTGGTGATCAAGCCTTAATATTTAAAATGTTGTCATTATAACGGTACAATTATTAAAAATCATAAATAATTTTAACATTATAACATTACTAATTATAAAGCTCATAAATTTAAATAAAACACATAGAATAATTCAAATAAGGCATATAAACAATTAGATAAAGCTTTAAAACACTTAAATAAAGCTTATAAACACATAAATCACCAAAGTGACTAACAAACAAAGATCAAACCATATATCTTTGAAAGAATTTTCCCTTTACCTATGAACTTTGAAGAAAACTAAGCTTGGGAAGAAAAGACTCAAGAACTTTGCTAAAGAAAACAAAGAAAACTAGAAAAAACAATAAAGATGGAGAAAGAGATTTCTTTGGTAATGCTTCAAAGAAATGGTGTGAAAATTTATGAAGGCCCTCCCCCTATTTATAGTGAATGGGGGCGGCCAAGGCAAGGGAGAAGGAGGGCATTCTTCATTTGTGTGGTCTTGCATGATGATTTTAAAAATAGGTATTTTATGATTTTAGGAAAATAAAAAAATTCTCCCATTGGTTCAAAGGCATTCACTTGGACTCAAGAAGCAAAATATCCTCTCCCACTTGCATGAGAAGGGCAGTTTTTGGGCTGAAGAGATAGGGTAGTGAAATTCCATTTTTACCCCTATGGTTTTAAATGAAAAACAAAGAAAAAGAAAGAGTAAAATGGATTTTTAATAAATCAAAAATTGAAATAATTGACTTAATTGATGAGAACCAATGAGAATGCTTGAAAATGCCATGCTAGCCTTAAATAGCTTCATGGTATCATTTTTGGAATTTATCGATAGTGCAATCTCTTCGGTTTTCATCGTTTCTCAGTTATAACTCCGAAAATAGAGCAGAAAACGGTATTTTCAAAACACACACAAAAATAATTTCTAAAATCCCCAAACAAATAATTAAAAATAAAATATAAATTATCTGTGGACTTGTGTCACAAATTTTTACACTGCGAAACAAGGTCTTTGGGCTATTCGCTCACGTTTAGCATATTTTTCTGTAAATTTTGAAAATTTTCCAAAAATTCAAAAAAATTCCTGAAAATCATAAATATTAAAATAATCAACTTTTGTGAAGAGAGATAATTTTATGGGTTGGTTTGGTATACTTAGGCTATTTAAACCTTATTCCGTCAGTTAAAACGTGAACCGTTTTCTGTTTAAAACTCAACGTCAATCGAAAACTATCCGTTTCAAAAGGGAGAATGAATATGTATATTAAAAACCTATTTTTAAGATAAAAATAAATTACTAATCACTCATATCACAAAATTTTAAATAAAATAGAATAAAGCCAGTAAACGGAAAAACAGATGCTACAACTCTTCCCCTCTAAAATAATTTCGTCCTCAAAATTACTTACCTAAAACAACGTTGGATATAGCTCTCGCATGTTGTCTTCTAGTTCCCATGTTCCATCACCTGTAACATCATCCTAGATAATATTGACTAAAGAAATTTGTTTTTTTGGTGAGTGTAGAGGGCAAAGCCCCCAAGAGAAATTTGTTTACCCCTGAGCTGTTTGATTCTTTGATCGTGGATTCGTATAGGGTTTGTGTCATAAGTTAAGTTTTCTCTTAATTGTACTATGTCTGGCTCAATTATGTGTGATGGGTCAGCAACATATTTCCTTAATTGTGACATATGAAAGACACTATGCAGATTCGAAAGAAATGGGGGTAAAGCAATTTGATAAGGTATATGACCTATCCGACGAAGAATTTGATAGGGTCCTAAGAATTTTGGAGTGAATTTCTTGGATTTAATAACTCTACCAGCCCCAGTCATTGGTGTGACTCTCAGAAAAACATGTTCTCCTTCCAGAAATTCAAGAGGTCTTCTCCGTTTGTCGGAGTAACTCTTTTGTTGGCTTTGTACTGCTTTCGTTTTTTCTCGGATTTGTCTTACTTGCGCATTAGTTTGCTGCAAAAACTCAGGTCCTAGAGTTGCAGTTACCCCTTATTGGTACCAACACAAAGGTGTTTGGAACTTCCTCCCATATAAAGCCTCGAAAGGTGCCATTCCTATGCTGGAATGATAACTATTATTATATGTAAATTCTATTAAAGGCAACATATCATCCAAACTTCCACTTTGATCTAACACACATGCTCTCAACAAGTCTTCTAATGACTGAATCATTCTTTAGCAGAACTTAATCTTAACTTAGTCCCTAAAGCTTGTTGTAAACTCTGCCAAAATCTACAGGTAAATCTTTATCAAAAACGATGCTAGAAGGTATTCCATGTAATCTAATGATTTCTCTAACATACAATTGAGTAAACCTCTCCAAGGAATACTTCATATTAACAGGTAAGAAATGTGATGACTTTGTCAGTCTATCTACAATCACCCAAATTCCATCACATCCTTTCGAAGTCTTTGGCAACCATGTTACAAAATCCATGGATATACTTTCCCATTTCCATTCTAGAATATGTAAAGAATACAAAATTCCTGCGGGTCGTTGGTGTTCTACCTTAGCTTTCTGACAAGTTAGACATGATGCTACATACTCTTCAACTTGTTTCTTCATTCCTGGCCACCAAAATCTTTGTTTTAGGCACACAAACTCCATCCTTGCATCTCAAAATACCGACACTTCCTAAACTAAACGCCGCAACCTTTCCTTGCTTTAACAGCTCTTTCTTTTCTGTCAAGTGTTCATCAGTTGCTTGCTGTTCCCTAATCTCGTTCATCAGATCACTAGATATCCTACTCATATTCAAGCAAATCTTATCTCTATGTAAATCTATGCTCAATTTAAGATCACGAAATCCTTCTATTAATTCCAATTCTTTTATCATCATGCTCGACATATGAATAGTCTTTCTACTTAAGTCGTCAGCTACAACATTTACTTTTCCAGGATGGTACATCAACGAGAAATCATAGTCTTTTAGAAACTCCATCCATCTCCTTTGTCTCATATTGAGTTCCTTTTGATTGAACAGATATTTCAGACTCTTATGGTCACTGAAGACATTAAACGTAGATCCATACAGATAATATCTCCAAATCTTTAAAGCAAACACTACTGCAGCCAATTCTAGGTCATGGGTTGGGTAATTCTTTTCATGGCTTTTTAGCTAACGAGATGCATAAGCTATAACCTTTATGTGCTGGATCAACACACACCCTAATCCTTGATAAGAAGCGTCACAGTATACTTCAATTGGTTCCTCTGGGTTTGGTAATACAAACACAGGTGAGGCTGTCAGTAACCATTTTATCTTTGTAAAACTCTCTTCACACTCATCTGTCTAAACAAACGGTTGATTCTTCCTAGTTAACTGGGTTAACGGGGCTACAATTTTGGAAAGTCCTTCGATAAATCTCCAGTAATACCCTGCTAGTCCTACAAGACTATGAATCTCCATCATAGTTGTTGGCCTCTGCCATGAAAGTACTGCTTCTATCTTTGTAGGATCCACTGTAATTCCCTCCTTAGAAATAACATGACCCAAAAATTGAACCTCACTAAGCCAAAACTCACTCAACACTTGCATCACCTGTCACAAATGTTGCTCATGCTCCTCATGAGTTCTGGAGTAGATCAAAATATCATCGATAAACCAACAACAAACTGATCTAAGAATGGACTAAAGACTCTATTCATGTAAACCATGAATATAGCAGGTGCATTTGTCACACCAAATGGCATTACAAGGTATTCATAATGACCATATCGTGTTCTAAACGCAGTCTTAGGTATATCTTCCGTCTTAACTCTAATATGGTGGTAACCACTTCTCAAATCTATTTTGGAGAAAACAATGGCCCACGGAGTTGATCCATTAGGTCATCTATACGTGGCAGAGGATATCTATTCTTGATGGTTACTTTGTTCAACTGCCTATAGTCAACACACAATCTAGATGTTCCATCCTTTTTTTTCACTAATAGTATTGGCGCTTCCCATGGGGATACGCTTGGCCTAATGAACTGTTTAGACAACAGATCCTCTAATTGCTTTTTCAACTCAGCCAATTCTGCTGGTGACATTCTATATGAGGCTATAGAAATTGGTCCTGAACCGAGTACTAGATCTATTGTGAACTCTATCTCACGCACTGGCAGCAAACCTGGTATCTCTTCCGGAAATACCTCCGAGAAATCTCTAATGACAGGCACATTGCCCAGTTCAACTTCCCTCTTACCTTCCAACAAGGTTAGCATCATATTTTCCTGAATTTATTCCTTCGAAGAAACTTCTGATTGGTTTGTAGGTATAAATCCAGGAATCTCAGATTTAGAAAAAATTAAGGTTTTATTAGAACAGCCTAACAGGATATAGTTGGAAGATAATCAATCCATGCCTAAAATCACATCTAACTGTGTTAAAGGAAAACACATTAATTTTTTTTTTTTGATAAGCAAAATTATATTAAAACTGGATTGACAGCACAAGATGTGCCCAACCCAAGAACCAAGTCAATATAGTATACAAGAATAAGCTCCAGCCTCCAAATAGAAAAGAGCCCCCACCCTCAAAAGATACAAATCCTCCATTACAAGCCAACACCCTAAATAATGTTATCTAGTAAAAATGTAAATCCCCAGTAACCTACATGGTCTCAAAGGGGTACCGAATCATGCTAGAAATTCCCCAGCAACCCATCAGTTTCAAAGGGGTATCCAAAAAGCATTTCCCTAGTAAGGCAGTAACCTTCATGGTGTCAAAGGGGTCTAGTCAAATGTCCGATATTTCCCCAATAACCCATCAGTCTCAAAGGGATACTTTTTAAAAAGAGAACACTATTCAAACAAAAAACCATCAAATACAACCCAGTGGGTTAGAACACCAATTTGAGTATAACACCCCACTATTTCTTCCCTTCCTATTGACAAACCAATTCCAAGATAAATTCTTGATAGATGCCACAACGTCAACAATATCAACAGATCCATTCCTAAAAATAATATTATTTCGTGTCGTCTAGAGAACCCAAACTGCAGCCATCCAGATCACGTGCCTCTCTCTACACATTTTCTTTCCTTTTACCGTACCTGCAAAACTGAGAAAACTCCTTCTTTGCAAGCATGTTATTCTGCTCCTGTACCACTTTCTCCTTTCCTTTAGTTTCAAAAAAATACACGTCCTCCCCTTCATCACCTTTCCTTTGATTTCATGAAAATGTCCACCACCTGCACAACAAGTCAGTAGTAAATTGAAACAAAAAAACCCAAAGCTCGCCTTAAAAGCACCCCTGCATCCACAGACGTTACAAGCTAATTTGGATCAAAAGATAGCCCAGGAACCCATCCTTGAAGTATCCCTGCATCCACTAAAACTGTGAGCAAAATAATTTTAAAAAAAATAGCCCAGAGCTTAAAAGCACCCCTGCATCCACAAATAGTTCATCAAAATATCATCAAACACAACACTAGAGCACCTTGACAATAGCACCAATTTTTCATAGTTAAACAGAAAGGTTCCATTCATAGAACATAAACAATATCAAAACTCCTTTGGTCCCCCTGATACCTATTCAAACACCACCCCTTCATACGTAAATCCATCCTGACACAAACATAAATTGCCTAATATCATTACCACTCCCTACCACCATCCCATAAAATATAATAATCAAACACTTAAGTCATGAGTTCCCATTCTTCAATCCTAAGCATTCTCTAGGATTAGAGAACCAACAAGCAACAGGATAATTAAAACATGGGCTTTTAGCATAGATCCACAACCAAGATTTTTGTAATATCCACAGATTTACCACTATTGGACTTTACCGGGTATATATACTCATGACCTTCACCACCCCCCATGTGGTGTTTTTGCCCTCCGTGGGATCCGAACCTTGTACCTGGGGCTAAGTGCAAAGATTCCTAAGAACCCACTACCAATTGAGTATATTGGTAGTGGGTTCTTAGGAATTTTTGCACTTAGCCCCAGGTACAAGGTTCGGATCCCACGGAGGGCAAAAACACCACATGGGGGGTGGTGAAGGTCATGAGTATATATACCCGGTAAATCCCAATAGTGGTAAATCCGTGGATATTACAAAAAAAGGCGCCCTTATTGTGGTCTTAACGCTTATGAGGTATAAGTTCCTCACGCCAGTGCTCCACTCATGAACTTCTCTACCCCCATGTAGAGTTTTTGCCTTCCTTGGGAATCGAACCCTTGCACTGGGGGCTTATGCAACGATTCTTAAATTTCCACTACCAATTGGAGTGGGAATTTAAGAATCATTGCATAAGTCCTCAGTGCAAGGGTTCGATTCCCACGGAAGGCAAAAACTCTACATGGGGGGTAGAGAAGACTATGAGTGGAGCACTGGCGCGAGGGGAAAGCCTCATAAGCGTTAAGACCACAAAAAGGGCGCCTTTTATTGTAATATCCACGGATTTACCACTATTGGGCTTTACCGGGTATATTTACTCATAGGACTTCACCACCCCCTTTTGTGGTGTTATTTACCCTCCGTGGGATTCGAACAATGGACATGGGGATAAGTACTTTGATTCTTAGAAACCCACTAGCCCAATTGGTAGTGGGTTTCTAAGAATCAAGGTACTTATCCCCAGGTCCATTGTTCGAATCCCACGGAGGGTAAATAACACCACAAAGGGGGGTGGTGAAGTCCTATGAGTAAATATACCGCCCAATAGTGACAAATCCGTGGATATTACAATTTTAGTTTGACTTGTTCCACCATTTCCCTTAACCCCCACCTTCTCATTTTTAAAAATTATCACATTTCTAGAATACCAAATCACCCACACAATTACATACCAAATTAGACTCCATAATTCCTTTTGGGTGGCCGAACCACAAAGGAGACCCGTGAATTGGAGAAAATGTAGCTTACAATCACTCTAAAGTGGTGATTCCACCCCCCACCACTTCAAGCATTGGTACCAAACTGTGATGAGAACAGTTCACACTGAAAGAACAAGTGGCTCCTTGTCGCCAGCCACCTCTTTGTTACAACCTTTGCAAAGCATAGATTGTAGAGGTACATTTCTCACAACTAAGTTTTGCATGGAAGGAATTATATCATGAGCTAATTTCCACGCAAATGCTTTAACTTTCAGGGGTGCCCCCCCACACCACATCTTACTATAAAATTCTTCCGTTCCACTTGTATCAGAAATTCGGAGCCATTTGTAAGCTAAACTTACAGAATAAGTCCCTGAACTATCTTTCAACCACATCCACTTATCAACCCCTTCGCCCTTAAATTCTTTTTGGGTTACTAGCTGATTCAACTCATTCACTAGATCCAACTCCCATTGAAATAATCTCCTCCTCTACCTCCAATTCCCATCCCCCACCTCATTTTTTCTACAAACAAAGTCAGCCACCACGCCTTCTTTTTCCATATTTAATGAGAACAATCTAGGAAATCGCCCAACCAGCGGGCCACCATCAAGCCAAGGATCAAACCAGAACAAAGTCCTCGTTCCATTCTCCACATCTCTTTTAACAGCATTAGAGAACCAACTCTGTTTGAATCCATTCCCCTCTTTTTCTAAACTTTGTATATCCCGCCACCACCCGGATTGGCATCTAGCACCCACATTCACAAACCCCCTCGCCACCCCATACTTTTTTTCAGCACTTTTACCCATAAACAATCAACCTCAACACGCAATCTCCACAACCATTTTCCAAGCAAAGCATAATTGAAGGCCTTAATATTTCTTAACCCCAACTAGCTAGCCTCTCTATCCTTACAAATATTTGCCCAAGCAACCCAATGAATTTTCTTTTTTCCCTCCGACCCTCCCCATAAGAAACACCTAAATAATGCTTCAATATCATTAATAACCCCCACCGGTGCTTTGAAAAAAGATAAAAAAGTATGTCGGTAATGCATATAAAACCGATTTCAAGAGCACAACCTTACCTCCAAAAGAAATATGATTACTATTCCAAGATGTTAACCGAGCTCTTATTTTATCCAACACCGGTAACCAAGTTACTTTCCTCCTAGCACTGGCACCAATAGGGAGGCCCAAGTACACAAAGACACACTCAGACAACAACAGGACTGCTTTAATTGCCCAAATATTTTTTGAACATTTTCCCCAATTATCAAAGTATCATCCGCAAATTGCAAGTGTGATATCTTCAAACTTCCAACCTTATACCCCTCAAACAGGCCGAGTCCATTAACCTCCCTAAACAATGTATTTAAACCTTTCGCCACAATGAGGAATAGGAATGGGGATAACTGGTCCCCTTGTCTTAACCCACGACCCACACAAAAATCCTTCGAAGGACTCCCATTGGCTAAAATTGAGACATTGGCCGTGGATATGCATTCTTTAATCCATTTCCTCCAAATTTCATTAAAGCCCATCTTTCTCATCATGAAATCTAAAAACCCCCAACTCACAGAGTCGTAGGCCTTTTCGAAATCAACTTTGAAAAACAATGCCTCCTTCTTTTTCCCCTTCACATCATCTACTAATTCATTGGCAATTAAGACACCATCAAGGATTTGCCTTCCTTTAATGAACGCAGATTGGCAATCAGCAATTAACAAATGAATCACCTTCCTCATTCTATTTGCTAAAACCTTAGACAACACTTTGTACATGCACCCAATTAAAGAGATAGGGCAGAAATCACCTATCTTTTGAGCATTATCCTTTTTCGAAATGAGCGCAACAAAAGAACAATTTGACCCCTTAACTAATTTACCATTTGCATGAAATTCCCCCAGGAAGGCAATAAAATCAGACTTGACCACTTCCCATAACTGCTTTAGGAACGAGAAAGTGACACCATCAGTAGGACAGTTATTTTCAGCATCACCCAAAGAGGAAAAACTAAAGTTGTCAAGGGAAGGTGTAGCCGCATCACATCTCTCAAAAAGCCTCTCTCAAAATGCCTCTTTATATTCTCTTTGAATGGATCAACTTCATCAACAAACACCCCATTAAACTCAAGGCCTAGGATATCGTTCACCTTTCTCTTCTTTTGAACGCTTCTATGGAAAATTTTTGAATTTGCATCCCCCTCCTTCAACCACTTCATTCACGAATTAACATGGTATTCTTTATCAAAAATGGTAATAGGACAACTTAAACAGACAGTATTTACAGTAACGGGTTAAGCAGTAGGTAAAGAAATAATTAAATCAAAAGGCATCAAAGAAACAGGCAATTTTAATTGCTTCACACAGTCAAAGTAAATGAAAGAATGAGTTGCACCCGAATCGTATACTACAATTAAAGGATTACTAGCTATGCTACAATTACCTTGTATCAAATCATCGAATTTGGAAGACTCAATACCACTCATGGTGTAAATTCATCCCTTCGCCTTTGGTCTTGCTGCTTGCACATTCTTATTTACTGGTGCCGACTTCTGCTCCCTACAATTACTTTCCAAGTGCCCAATCCTACCACACTTGAAACAAGTCGCTCCCTTTTGAGTGCAGCTACTAGAATGGTGTCCTAGCTTCTCGCAATTAAAAAACTTAATAACATTTGACCATTGATAGCCGTATCCTCCACTCCCACCAGTAGGTGCATTATTCTGGTTCTATTATGGAGCCCTAAAGTTCACTGGATTCCGTGCATACGGTTTGTTCTGAAATTGCCTTCTATTCTGATTTTGTGGCTGAAACCTAGACAGTTCGCCAACAATGTCCTTCCTAACAACTATTACCTTATTCAATATCTCCATTCTCTGGCATTTTTCAACCAGGGGTTCAAATTGACGAATCTCCAACGCAGAAACAACCTCCTTAATCTCGTAACGAAGCCCTGCTTCGAAACGTTCGCATTTCTATGATTCATTAGGTTGAAGCTGGAAAAAGTGAAAGTACTTAGCCAAAGATTCAAACTTAGCGGAGTACGCATCCACAGACATATCCTTCTGCTGTAGACTTAGGAATTACGGTTCCCTCTCGATCCGGGCACTCTGTGTGAAATATTTTGCTAAAAACCTTGTGCAAAATATCGTCCAGGTAATTACTTGATGCTCTGCTTCTAGGAGTTGTTGCTGTCCCTTCCACCAATACTCTGCATCCCCTATCAGCAGATAAGATGCATAGGGTACTTTTAGCCCCTCCGCAAAGTGTAAGGATGTAAATAGCTTCTCTATCTCCTGAGTCGAAAGACCCGCTTTCTCTAGATCAGGTTCCCCATTGAATTGTTGTGGATCATGCTTCTTAAAATCAAAGAGCCCTTTGCTATCAGCAGCTCTCTCAGCTCTTGCCTGTTTCTGTATATCCCTTTATTCTACCCGTTCAGCTTGTTGTGCCATGGTAGCAGCCATATCACTCATTGCCCCAATTTCCCTTTCCATTGCTTCACTGTTACGTGCGATCTCTTCCTATAACGTTAACTCGTAAGATAAACACCACCATATAGAAATCACAAAGAAATCAAACAATTTCACACATTACTTCACAAGGAAATAATTCAAACAATGTCAGTCAGAGTCACACAACTTAAGATTAATAGACCTACAACCTAACACTCCCCTAAAAGATCAAACCAGGCTCTGATACCACAAAATGCAACATCCTTTCTCCAAAAGGATATTACACCATGGTAACAAGTAATTTCAAAAAATTTTATAAGTAGCCTTGATTTAAAACTAAGTTTATTCCCAAAACTGTCAGTAAAATTTTTGCTTTTCTAAAAGATGAGAAGAATGGAGAATTCATTCCTTTTAATTCTTCTTGCTGTCTCTCAGCTTTCCTTACGCCACAGTCTTCTTTTCGGATGGTTTCCATCATCTGTGTAGGTAACAAGATGAAACACAAAAAGGGGGGGTTGAATTGTGTTTCTTAGCTTTTAAAACTTTCTCCAAAACGTTGGACGATGTTTAAGAAGAATTGGACGCATTACGAGTTTTAGACGCACAGCGTAAGTTGGACGCAGAAACGTCCACTTGGTTTAAAACAAGTTTAGGTGCATTTAAAACATTTAAAGCGTTTGTTAAAAACAATCTCAATTCAATCCCCATAGTTAGTATAAAAATTGAAAGTAAATGAGTTAAGGGATGGAAGATTTACACAGTTGTTTTATCATGGTTCACCCTTTCCTAAGAGCTACGTCCAGTCCCCTCAAACTAAAGAGATATCACTATCAATCCAGATAGAATACAAGTATTCTTCAACAACCTCTTCAGGCCTTACAACGAGTATTGTTTGCACACCTAGCCTTTCCAGGCTCAAACAAATATTCTTTTACAGTCAAGCCTCTCCAGGCTCAAACAAGTATTAACAAGTATTCTTTTACAGTCAAGCCTCTCTAGGCTTACACAAGTATTCTTTTACAGACAAGCCTCTCTAGGGTCAAACAAGTATTCTTTTACAATCAAGTCTCTCCGGGCTCACACAACTCAAAAAGAGTGTTTGTGTTTCTAAGTGCTGCTACTCACATAAGTGAGAATATGAAATCTTAAGCACTTCGAGAGTTAAGCAAACTCTCTTTTACAAGAAGAATAAAATGTACAGACTCTTTCAAAGTTTTACAGAGTATATGAAATAATAGTGTTTGCTCTCTTTTTGCATTATTAGTCTTCTGTATTCTTCTTCTTGTTCACGGTATTTATAGACTTGAATAAAGCTTCAGTTAGGTCTTGAACTTGTTCTGCTTCAACCTTCATAAAATAGCCATTTACTGATAGCATTAAATGCTATCTTCCCGTTGCTTCAATGGAGTTCTTCTTCAGCATAGGTTGTGCAGTTCTTACTCCAAGGTTAGAAGCAACATGTACTTAAAGTCTCAATTACACAGTGGTTAAAGGTAATATTCAGTTGAAACAGAGAGAATACACTGTGTGAAGGGAAAGTTATGTTCAGAGAGTGACAGATATGTTCAGATTACATTCTCTCTCAAGTACACTTTCCACAGTGTTTTATGCTTTTCATTAAATGCTATATGAAATCGTTGACAATTAAGTCCGAGAAAAGCATGCATACAACTATTTATTTCAAATCATTTGCTCATTTAATATGTCTCAAATTAAATGCAGGAGCAATAAATAGCATGTCAAGAAATCAGAACAACATGCATGTTGGACGCAACTTTAAACAAAATGGACGCTCAGTTGTCTTACCATTTGGACGCATAACATGTCTTACCAAATGGACGCATAGCATCCTGAGTCTATTGGACGATACTTACCATAGGTCAAGTACCAGAGTCCACTGGACGCTCAGCTCATTGATTGTACATATAAGTACCAAAACCACATTGGACGATGTACTTAACTTAGTTGTACCTGCAAGAACTTATTATCAGACTTTGTAAAATCCTTAATAATAATTGTTATCATCAAAACTATTTAGGGATTTAAACATTGAAAAATGTCTTTGACCAATTTGGTTCCAACAATCTCCTCCTTTTTGATGATGACAAACATTATTAAGTTTTACAAGCAATATTAGCAAGTAAAAAATAATAAGTAGTCTTAAGTATTAAAAACTTTTTCCTTCAAGGAAACTCCCCCTAATATTAACATCTCGGTGTTCCTTTGACTAGCTGAGTATCTGAAACATTTTTTATCTCAAATAGCAGGTTAGTCCAGCAACATATATATATAGTCAATGAATCAAAGTAATATATGTATGCAATAAGATTACTGTCATTTGGCTCAATCTCATTTTATTAAGACTTTAGCTTTAAAAACTTAATTTCTCTTTCTCCCTTTCTCCCCCTTTTGTCATTAGACAAAAAGGTTTGAATACCATCATTGTCAAAAAAAAATTGAAAACAAGGGAAGAAAAAATAAAGAAACATGAGAACAGGACTTCTGCAGATCACTCCTTTGACTGCATGTGCTTGATGAACTATCTGAAGAGAAACTTAAACTCCTCAAATTCTTCTCTTGAAACCGGAGCTTCTTCAAATTTCTTTTCAAGTCCAGCACCTGGTAGCACATATGTGGATACAACTAGGTCTTCTTCCTCAGGAGGCAATTCAACAATAGGCTCGAAGGGAAGTCGTGTTGGTGCTCAAAAAATGTCATCAAACATGACATTACGTAACTCCTGTCTTATCACAACTAAAGAGAAAGATGTGGGTTTTAACAGCTATCTGCTATATTCAAAAGTATTTCTATCCTAAAGAGATGAGTTATTCCATACAAAGAGTTTTTAAGAGGTTCAGAGATTTTGAGAAAAGTGACAGTAAAACAGAGGAAGTTTTACAAAGAAAAATTAAAGAGAAAATGGGTTGCGAATTTAGACGATCATTTGCATAAAGACGTTAGAGCATACACTCCAGATAGGAGTTGGGAATAGGGCTAGTTGGGCTACAATTGCCTACTGAGATTATCCAGGTTTCGAAAGTCTCAATGGTCATATGGGATTGATCTCCTTGAGCTGAGACGAATCGTATACCCGACTTGGATAAATCTGACTGGCTGGCCTATTCATGATTTGGTATTCATTTTAAATGCGGTATTACAGAAGTATTTTTAGGGGTTCAGGTAGGATTCCTTGATTATTCTGTTAAGTTTACCGTAGCCAGTCGCTCAATGGTGTGAGGTTGGAAAAGTCTCCTCGGAGCATTACACCGGTGTGTTTTGAGAGATTTTGAAGTGACATGCATAAATTATACTGAGTCTTGGGGTATATTATTGTGAATGAATTACTTTTTGTAGAGTTCCAGCACAAGGTAAGATCTGCTTAAACAAGATTTGTTTATAAGCCTTAATTGATCTGTTATTATTGATGTGTGCTTTAATGTGCGAATTGATTGATGGGTGATCTGTATTTTGGGTGTGCTTGTACTTTACTTATTACTTTGTATAGAGTTTCACCCTTGCCTGCTTTATGTTGTGTGATGCATAACTGAGTAGATGATTTACCCAAGAAGTGGGCTGGCTCTTAGAAGAAGGATCTGAAGGAAGATGCTACATAGATTGATAGGGATTCCGAGAAGACGCTATATTTACTATCTTAGATTGGGGTAGATGTCAGGAGACTGAATTGGCTCAGATGTATAGTCTATTTTAACTTATGCTTATACTGAATCAAGATCTTTATATATATATATGAGATGAGATTATGCTCACAAAAGGTGTTGATTATATTTCTGCATTCAAAAACATTTTGAAAAAAATCTAGGGAAGCATAATCCCCATCCTTCTCATCTTCTTTAGAAAAATGAAAAATTTTACCCGCATTTTAGAGAAGGATTACCAACCTTTATCAAAATATTTTATAAATCTTTGCGAAACTTTTGGTTACTATGGTGTAATATCCTTTTTGGAGAAAGGGTATTGCAAATGGACCCATCTGTTCCAAAGTCAGAGCAGGGTACTATGGCTTATGGCTGTAATTCCTCATCCTAGCTTGTCTTGAGGAGCTGGTCGATACAGACTTGACCCTTATTTCGTTCAAGGATAGTTCCTTATCCTTCTCCTTTTCCTCCTGAAGAGGAATCTCAATTATCTCTAAACCCTCAGTTAAGACTATGGGCTTCCAGACGTTGTGGACGAAGTCAGGAGTGGACGATGGTAGAGTTTGGTCAGGTGATGAAGGTTGTGTTTGGGCAGGTGGTGGTGAAGGTGTTGGTGTATGTGTTTGGACAGGAATGGACGACAATTTTGTGAAGAATGGTTCAACATCAAAAGGTGATGGGGGAGCATGTTCAGGTGAGGCAGGTGGTGTAAGAGTATGGGTTTTCAGTTAAGTGGATGATGAGGGCGAGTCAGGTTTGCCTTGTGTTTGGGAAGGTGATTTTGTTTGTGGTGAAGGGAAAGTGGGAGTTGTTTGGGTTTGAGTTTGGTGCGGGATTGGACGGATGGGTGCTGGATTGGACTCAGTAGGATCTAAGATAGATGCAACAGCAGATTCAATTACATCATCTACTGGCCTATCAGAAGTACTGGATGCAGGTTTCTTAAGTACCTTAGATGTTTTGCCTCCAGCTTCTTTTTTTGTGGACGATTTCTTTGGACCCTTAACTAGAGTTCTCGCTTCCTTTACTCTAGGTCCAGCAATTTCCTCCTCAACCACATTGGACTCAGCATGTCTCCTCTTTTTGCTTGGCCTTTTCTCAGGAACTATCTTGGTTTTCTTTGAGAGATATTCTCCAACTGTTTCTTCATCAGATTCAGCCATGACTAACTTCCTCACAGGTTTCTTGGGAGTAGCATTTTTCTGCGTGATGGAGGCCTTGACAGAATCTTCCTTTATTTTTTTTATCTCTGCCAGCCTTCTAGCACATTCCTCTTTTGCTGCTTGATCTGTCTGTTTCTTCAAGGCTTCAAGCACAATGGCACCTTTTCGAATGGTTGCCAAGTTCATCTTTATGAAGTTTGGTTTTCCAAGCTCCATCTGCTTCATCTCTTCAGTCAGTTTCTTCTGGATTTCTGCTGGGGTAGTGTCCATGAACAGACTAATCCCCTGATTGTTCATTATTCTTTGCAATAGGACTCCATACGGAATTCCAGGCAACTTGTCCTTTCTGCTTGCATACTTTTTGAAGTTTTGGAAAAGTAGTGCAGGCAAGTTGATTTTTCTTCTAGTTTGAAGGTTTACCAGAAGAAATTCATGTTGGGAAGAGATGAAATCCTTCGAACCCAGCTTGTGCAGAACAACCTTGTACAGGATTTGGTGAAGAACTCTTGCCTTGTCCGTCATCTTGGACGCAATGAGTTTCCCAACGAATCTGGGGTTAGCCAATAGACTCTTGGTGGCATCTCCTTCATAGTCCTCCTTCCAGTTGTTGATGAAGACTATTCCTTCAAAGTTCCAACTGATAGCACAGGAGATAGTCATATGTGATACTATTATCTCCTTACCCAGCACAGTGCCCTTCACTTCGTCTTCAGACACTTCCATTGTGCTCCAGAACTGTTTGACGAGCTCAGGGAGAACTACTACACTTCGCTTGAAGAAGTTCGTCCAGCCAGCGTCTTGGAACTCAGTAACAACATCCATTCCCAGTAAAACCAGAGAGTGTGGGTTGAAGTGATGTTCCACAAGAACCTCCATATTCTCAATGTTCTCCATTTTTGAAAGAAAAGTTTTGATTTTTAGAAGAAAAGGGTTTTTGAGAGAGGTTTCAAAACGAGAGAGAATGCAGAGAGGTTTTTTAGAAAGTTCAAGAGTGGGAAGAGAGAGTGAAGTGAAAACGTGTGTATGAAGGAAAGTTGGAGAGAGAAAATAGTAACTGTTGCCTTGAAACACAGCGTCATCATTAAAAGAAAAACAACTGCTTCAGAGTTGGTGAGCAGGTTTTGATAAAAATATAATCTTTTTAAAATAACTGGACTCAGCGCAGGAAGCCAAAGAGTTAACAGACACTACGTCTTAAAATTTTTCTAAGTCTCAATTAGATTGACGAGCCATTGGACTCTAGTCACATTGGACTCAGACTGAACTTGAGCATATTGACCGCTAAACATCACTCTTTTATAAAGTGCATATTTAAATGTTTCCTTATAAAAGTGAATCTATCTATAGATAGGGGTTTTGTAGAGATATCTGTCCATTGATTTTCAGTATTAACAAACTGAATATCAAATACTCCATTCTGTACATAGTCCCTAATAAAATGATGTTTAATTTCTATATACTTAGCTCTTGAGTGTAAGATTGGGTTCTTAGACAGATTAATTGCAGCAGTATTATCACAAAGGACAGAAATCTTACTCTCAAAGATATTGTAGTCCTCCAATTGATGTCTAATCCATAAGAGCTGAGAACAACAACTTGCAGCAGAGACATATTCAGCTTCAGCTGTAGATAATGCAATAGTGCTTTGTCTTCTGCTTGTCCATGACAGTAGATTGGATCCAATGAAATGGCATCCACAGCTGGTGCTTTTTCTTTCAAGCCTATCTCTAGCATAATCAACATCACAGAACCCTATTAATCTGTATTCATCTAATTTCTTAAATAGCAAACCAAGATTAGCAGTTTCCTTCAAATACCTACAGATCCACTTGACAGCAGTCAGGTGAGTATCTCTAGGATCTGATTGGAATCTTGCACATAAACAAACACTGAGCATAATATTAGGTCTAGATGCAGTTAGATATAAGAGAGTTCCAATCATACCTCTGTGTACCTTTTGACCTACCTTTTATCTTTATCGTCCAGGTTCAGTACGCAAGATGGGTGCATAGGAGTGTTCATGGGTTTGCAATAATCCATATTGAACTTCTTCAGAAGCTCTTTTGTGTATTTAGACTGATGTACATAAATCCCATCTAAGGAAGTCTAAGGAAGAATTTCAGTTCTCCCATCATGCTCATTTCAAACTCCTTCTGCATTAATTCAGAAAACTCTCCACACACAGATTCATCAATAGCACCAAAAATGATATCATCAACATAAATTTGTACTATGATGAAATGTGAGTCTATGGATTTTCTGAAATGAGTTGTGTCAACTTTTTCTCTTGAAAAACCGTTTTCCATTAGAAACGAACTAAGTTTTTCGTACCTAGCTCGAGGAGCTTGCTTAAGGCCATAAAAAGCCTTTTTCAATTTGAAAACATGATTGGGAAAAGATTGATCTTCAAAACCAGGAGGTTGTTTAACATAGACTTCTTCAGTTATTATACCATTCAGGAAAACACTCTTTACGTCCATTTGATAAAGTCTCATATCATGTTGGGCAACAAATGAAAGTAAGATGTGAATGACTTCTATTCTAGCTACAGGAGCAAAGATTTCAGTAAAATCAATACCTTTTCGTTGTGAGTAACCTTGTGCAACTAACCTTGCCTTGTTTCTCACAACTTTACCTTCTTCGTCCAGTTTGTTTCTGAATACCCATTTGGTTCCAATAATGGACTTATCTTCAGGTGGGCAACCAGCGCCCAAACGTCATTACGTTTGAATTGATTCAGATCTTCCTGCATAGCTAAGATCCATCTTTCGTCCAATAGGGCTTCATCAATGTTCTTAGGTTAGGCTCTTACTCAGAGATGAATGCAACATCAGTTTGTTCTTTGAATGTGGACCTTGTTCTGACTTTATCATCTGCATTTTCAATGATTTGTTCCCCAGGATGATAAGTCTTGAAGTGCCAACTTCTTCTCCTTTCTGGATTGGACAGACCTTTAGTCTCTGCGTCTGATCTATCTTCTTCATTCTTAGGTGATGATCCTTCACCTTCGTCTTGTATTCTCATATCTGCAAGAGAATCACTTAGCTCTGACAAATCTTTGTTAGGCATTTTGTCATTGAATTTTATGTGAATTGACTCTTCAACAGTTAAAGTTCTTGAGTTGTAAACTCTATATGCTTTAGAAGTTTCAGAGTAACCCAGAGAAATTCCATTATCAACTTTAGAATCAAATTTTCCAAGTTGATCCTTAGCATTGAGAATGAAGCATTCACATCCAAAAGGATGAAAATAAGATATGTGGGTTTCCTTCCTTTCCACAATTCAAATGAAGTCTTTTTCAATATAGGCCTTACATATATTCTATTTTGTAAACAACAAGCAGTATTTACAGCTTCAGCCCAAAACCTTTTTGAGGAAGAGTGATCATTGAGCATGGACCTGACCATCTCTTGTAAGGATCGATTCTTTCTCTCTACCACACCATTCTTCATGAGGTGTTCTTATGGAGTTAATGCAAACTATTTTCTCATTTTGGACTCTCTTACAAAATACAGTAAAGACTTTGAAAGACTCATCCTTGTGTGCAAGGAATTTAACCCATGTCCATCTAGTATAGTCATCAACTATAACTAGTCCATATTTCTTTCCATTCAAAGATGCAGTTTGTGAGGGTCCAAACAAATCCATGTGTAAAAGTTCTAAAGGTCTAGAAGTGGAAACAATATTTTTGAATTTAAAAGAATTTTTCACTTGTTTCCCTTTCTGACATACTTCACATAGAACCTCAGATTTGTACACAAGATTTGGTAATCCTCTCACGAGGTTATGCTTATTTAGCTTTGAGATGGTTCTCAAGCTTGCATGACCAATGTAACATCCGTTTTCTTGGTTAACTATTTATTTTCGTCTTATATGAATTTTTGAGATATAAATATTTTGAGAAATATTTTTAGCTTAAAAGTAGGATTTAAATATGCATGTTTAAGAATACTTCTGAAAACGGTCAATTTACAGCTTCCGTCAGGTCTAGTTACAACATCTGTTTCTTTCCATTTTCTGTCCTTTTTCTATTTTATATAAATTTTTGTTCCATAAATGTTGTGTGATTTATTTTTAGATTAATATTAGTAGTAAAATATACACATTCCAAATTAATTCTAAAACAATAGTTTTGCGATTAATATCGGGCCTTTTTACAGAAAATAGTTTACGTCTAACTGATGGAAAGAGATTTAAATAGCTTTAGTGTGTTAAATAAACCCAATAAATAAACTTCCTTCACAAAAGTTGGTTATTTTATTATTTTTGATTTTCTGAAATTCTTCTGAAATTTTTGGAAAACTTTCAAAATTTTTACCGAAAACTACGCTAACTAGGAGCGTATAGCGTAAAAATCTTATTTCACAGGTATTATTTTCGTGTCAAAGGTCCATAAGTATTTCATATTTTATTTTTAATTATTTATTTCATGATATTAGAAATTATTTCTGTGTAAGTTTTGAAAATCCTATTTTTTTGCATTTTTCGGGGTTATACCTGCGAAACGGTGAAAACCGAAGAGTTTGCACTATCAATAAATTTCAAAAATGGATGCCACAAAATTATTTAGACTTCTTATGGCATTTTCTAGCATTCTCATTGGTTCTCATCAATGTTAATTAATTATTTCAATTTTTGATTTATTAAATGACATTTTTACCCTTGATTTTCACTCTTTTTCATCCAAACCCTAGGGGTATTTTGGTAAACTCACATCTCTCTCTTCCCAGCTCATTTTGGCCGACCTTCACATGGTCTTGAAGGGTCTTGAAGCTTCTCAAGTGTTCTAGGAGCCTAGATATTTTTAGATATTTATTAGATATTTTTTGTAATTAGGGTTTTTAGTATTTTTCTTAAAATGAAAAATCAAAATATCTTCCTCCTCTTCCCTTGCATTTGGCCGAACCCCTCCCCTAGAAATAGGGAGGGGGTGCTCTTCAAATTCTCACACAACTCACTTGAAGAAATCACTCCAAAAATCTCTTTTCTTTCCCTTTGTTTTCCTTTGGTTTTCTTTGTGTTACTAATCAAGTTTTTGTGTTGTGTTTTTGTGTTCTTAGCTTGTTCTTCATTCTTCTTGAGGCCAAGGTAAGGGGAATTACTTCTAAAGTTGGTTTGATCTTTGTTTTGATGAGTATTTGTGTTTTGGGTGTTTATGGTTTTAATAAATTGTTATTTATTTGTAATATTGTTTTAAAAATTATACTGTCTTATTTTTGTTTAAAATGTGATTTTATAAAAAGTAAAGTTATAATGCCCAATTTAATTATAAAGTTTAATAATTGTACCATTACACTGGCGAAATTTTAATTGTAAAGGCTTGATCACTCAGTGGGCTATGCCTCCGTGATCAACAAATTTAAGAATTGGTAAAATTGAACCTTTGTAGTTCTTTTGGCTAATAAGGAATACTGTGGTTGGTAAGGCATGAGAGTACATCTTCGGTGTATTGTCACGTCAGGCTCAGGGGCCGTATCTCTATTAGACATTAGTACGTTGAAAAAGTGATTAAATACGTTAAAATTTCTGAACCGGTATTTTCTTCCATTTCCATGTTCTTTTTCGAAAATATATATATACAGGTTGATTGGGTAAAATAAATTAATAGTAATGGGTTCTCGGTGAGCTCTACTGTTAAGTTATTTGGAAGAAATTCTTGATTTGGGACCTTGTTATATATAAAAACTTGTGATTTTTACTGTTTATATACAGACTGATGATTGGGTAAAGGTAGTTCATTTGTATGGATCTGTCTAGGAAAGACAAAGGTCATTGAAGGGGCCTACAAGCTCACTTGATCTTTCCTGGGAACTATACTGATGCGCTATTTTCCCTATCCTAGGGAGTTCGTATATATGTGGCAAATATTACTTGATTAGCTTCCAAACAGCTTTCCCAAAGAGAATGAGTTTAAGTTATGATTTGTATTAACATTATTGTAGTTATGGTTGGTCACCGCGTTCGGCTCTGCCGCCGAGTGGCTATTCTATAGCAATTTTTCCCAAAAACGAGAATTAGTCACTTATCGATTAAAAATGAATCTGAGTTTGAATAAGCATTAATCCCTTCTCTCTTGATCAATCCCGGTGGCTCTGCCTCGTTTTTATATTCTGTTATTGCTTTGATCACTTTCATTTTATACCGATTCACTTTCGGGTAATTACCTAAGTTCAGCCCTGCCGCAATGTGGTTGCTCTTAAAATAAATAAGTACAGCCGGAAAGAGTAACAAAATGGTTAAGTTTCAAGAGTAATTTCTGTGTTGGTAGAATAAGAGTATTCTATGTGGTTTTGTATTATGAGAGATAATACAGTAAAACAAAGAAGGTTTTACAAGAGATATTATGCAATTTTGAGTTGTCATTCGCATAAAGGTTTTTGAGCTGTACAACCCAGAGATGGTTGAGAATAGAGTTTGGTTGGGCTACAATTGTCTTCTGGGATTATCCAGGTTTCGAAAGTCACAATAGCCTTGCATGGTGAATACGCTTGAGCTGAGACGAGTCGTATATCCAGCTTGGATAAATCTGACTGATGGACCTATTTCATGATATGGTTGATATGCGCATTACTGAATGTTATCCAGGAAATCTGAGTGAATTCTGGGTATTCTATTAGGTTTTGTCGCAGGCCTATCGCTCAATGGAGTTGAGGTTGGTAAAGTCTCCTTGGAGCATTACGCCGGTGTGTTTTGAGAGATATAGAAGTGACATGCATCAATATTTCTGATTGAGTGATATTCTACTGATTTGTGATGTGCATGTCATGTTCTGTGTTTGTCTGTATTTCTTTGAAAGTGTTATCTTCTGTGTTTGTCTGTTTTTCTGTTAAAGTGATACGTTATGTGTGTGACGGTCCTTGACAACAGGTGATGTGTCATGTGATAAAAAATATATATCTGTGTTGTGAGATTATGAAAGTATACTCTATAAATGTTATATTTCTTGTGCCATCATTCTTAACCTGTGTAAGTTTTTCACCCTTGCCTACTTTCCATGTTTTGTTCATATGTGGTTGAGTAGATGATGTTTCCGAGGATTAGATCGGGTTTGGGTCGGAGGTCTGGTAACCATCTTTTCAAGGTGGAGGAGCAGAAGATCTATTCCGACTTACAGAGAAGGAAGATGAGGAAGGTGCCAGCTCTGGAGGCACCATTCATATTGTTTTATGGAAGGCGTAGGAAGTCAGCATGGAGATCTACTCTTTTTGTTTAGAGTAGGAAGGATGCGTATACTATTATACTTTTGGATGTGGACGGTTAATCCGGGTAGACGTTAGAAATTGAACCAGGCTTTTATATTACTTAGTAGCTTTTTATTTCTTACATTTTCTTTTAGTTTACCTAGAGTTTTCTACAGCTTTTTGTTATACAGTAGTTTGTAGGAAAACTCCACGCTTGTACTGAGGCAAGCTCTTTATATATATATACTTGAGGAGGTTATTTTTATTTCAGTGTTTCTTCTAATACTGTTCTTATTTTACCATGCAATGGAAAAGGAAAGAATGAGCTCCCCATTCTTCTGATCTTTTAAAAAGGCAAAAATTTTATCCATATTTTGGGAACAAAACTCGTTTTAAATCAAAAGGTTATAAGAAATATTTTACGAAAATCTTGGTTACTATGGTGTAATATCCTTTTTGGAGAATGGTTGTTGCATTTTGTTATTTATATCTCAAAAATTCATATAAGACGAAAATAAATAGTTAATCAAGAAAACAGATGTTACAACTAAGTCTCTTGTGCCTTATCCATTGTTCATCCTTTAATGATATAAAACATGAGGCATTTTGTTTGGACAGATTTTCAAAATCAATTTTATAAACATTGTCCTGCCTCTTTGCTTGGAAAAGTATAGACTTGTCAGGGTTTCTGACTATACATTTATCCTTGTTAAAGGAAACATCAAATCCATTGTCACATAATTGACTTATGCTCAGCAGATTGTACTTGAGTCCTTCAACCAACTAGACATTCTCAATAGAGGGAAAAAGATGTTTACCAATTTTACCTATTCCAACTATTCTGCCTTTCGGGTCTCCTCCAAATGTGACCCAACCTTTTGTCCTAGGTTTTAGGCCTTAGAACATAGACCTTTCTCTTGTCATGTGTCGTGAGCAGCCACTGTCTAGGTACCATGATTGGAGTTGTTTTCCTGCCATCAAGCAAATTTGTAACAGGAATTATCATATTTTTACGTACCCAGATTGACTTGGGTCCTTTCTTGTTAGTAATTGGTTTGCGTCCAGGCATGTTCCTTTTCTTAGGGATGCATGTCGAGGTGACATGTCCAGCCTTTCCACATTGACCACAGTATGTATTAAACTTGGAAGGACTCTTTGAAAATTTTGGTTTTGGTTTGTCTTGTTCCTTAGGAACATAACCTAAACCACTCTTGTCTGAAGGTTTTCTCTGAAATTTTAAAATTTAATTAAGCTTTTCAGAGCTACTGACAAATCTGGACAATCATCCAGTGAGTTCATTTACTTCTTGTTGGAGTACTTGTACTTTACAAGAGGTATTGGACTCAGAATCTCTTTGAGATTCATCTTTGAGTTGAATCACTTGAAGTTTCAACTCTTCATTCTCTGTTATGAGTACTTGGTTTTCTAAAGTAAGTTTTTCAATATCTTTAGATATGAGTGAAAACATTTTCTTTAAAGATTTGTACTCATAAGAGAGAATGGACGATTCTCTAAGAAGATCATCAAAATTATTTTTCATTTCAGGATAAGAAAGTACCTCTTCTTCATCCTCACTATCTGTTGAGGGAAGGTTTGCCATCAGGCAAAGATTTGCTTTTGCCTCATTATCCTCGTCCTCATCATTATATGAATCATCAAGGTCCTCCCAGGTTGCCATAAGGCCCTTCTTCTTCTTGAAGAACTTTTTCTTTGTCCTCTCTGCTTCAGGACCGTCTGCCTTGTAGTGGTCTGGTTTCTTGCAGCCATAGCACACCACGAGCTTTTCTCTTTTTACTTAGTTTTCTCCTGTGGAAATCTTTTGTTGAATTGCTTCCTTCTGAAGCCACATTTCTTTCTCCACATGGATTTTATCTTCTTAGAGATGAAGGAAAGTTCATCATCTGAGTCTTCCTTTCCTTCTGAGCTACATGACTCTTTATCTGAGTCGTTGGCCTTCAGTGCTTTTGAGGTGCTCCCTCTTTGAGCTTTAAGAGTAATAGACTTTGCCCTTTTTTCTGTTCCCTCTTCTTAGAGCTCAAGCTCATGCACTTTGAGCGAACCCAGAAGTTCTTCCATAGTAAGAGTGGATAGATCCCTTGCTTCTTGAATAGCAGTGACCTTGGGTCTCTATTGTCTTGGCAGACTCCTAAGGATTTCTCTGATGTGATCCTGGGTCGTGTAGATTTTTCCCAGAGATCTCAAATTGTTGATGATTGTTTGGAATCTTGCAAACATCTGATCTATAGTCTCGTGATCCTCCATTTTAAATAGTTCATATTGATGAACCAATATGCTGATTTTGGATTCACGGACCTGAGATGATCCTTCATGAGTCAAAGCTAGAGTATCCCATATTTCTTTGGCTGTTGTGCAGCTGTGCATTTTTGTCATACTCATACTTTGTGATGATACACATCAAATAGTGTCTGGCCTTTGAGTTTAGCTAGAATCTTGTCCTCTGATCAGGTGTCCACTGAACTCTAGGCAATGGCTGCCTTGCTTCATCAACTGGAGTAGTGTAACCATTTTCAATGATATCCCACATGTTTATATTTTGTGCATAAAAGAATGTGATCATTCTTTGCTCCCAATAGTCGTATTCTTCTCCATTGAACAGTGGCGGCCTGTTCACAACTTGTCCCTCATTCCCCATGGATCTTTGTTCTCTGCACTATTAGGTGCTCAACCCCTAGAGATCGAGCTCTGATGTCAACTGTAGGAAACAAGATGAAACACAAAAAGGGGGGTTGAATTGTTTTTCTTGGCTTTTAAAACTTTTTTGAAAACGTTGGATGTTGTTTAAGAAAAATTGGATGCGCTGCGAGTTTTGGACGCACATCGTAAGTTGGACGCAGAAACGTCCACTTGGTTTAAAACAAGTTTAGGTGCGTTTAAAACGTTTAAAGCGTTTGTTAAAAACAATCTCAATTCAATCCCCACAGTTAGTATAAAAACATAAAGTAAAGGAGTTAAGGGATAGAAGATTTACACAGTTGTTTTATCCTGGTTCACCTTTTCCTAAGAGCTACGTCCAGTCCGCTCAAACTAGAGAGATTTCACTACCAATCCAGATAGAATACAAGTATTCTTCAAGAACCTCTTCAGGTCTTACAACGAGTATTGTTTGCACACCTAGCCTCTCTAGGCTCAAACAAGTATTCTTTTACAGTCAAGCCTCTCTAGGCTCAATCAAGTATTCTTTTACAGACAAGCCTCTCCAGACTCAAGCAAGTATTCTTTTAAGTCACGCCTCTCCAGGCTCACACAAGTATTCTTTTACACACAAATCTCTTCAGGCTCAAACAAGTATTCTTTTACAGTCAAGCCTCTCCATGATCACACAACTCAAAAAGAGTGTTTGTGTTTCTAAGTGCTGCTACTCACACAAGTAGGAATATGAAATCTTAAGCACTTCGAGAGTTAAGCAAACTCTCTTTCACAAGAAGAATGAAATGTACAGACCCTTTCAAAGTTTTACAAAGTATATGAAATAATAGTGTTTGCTCTCTTTTAGCGATATTATTCTTCTGTATTCTTCTTCTTGTTCACGGTATTTGTAGGCTTGAATGAAGCTTCAGTTAGGTCTTGAATTTGTTCTACTTCAGCCTTCATAAAATAGCCATTTACTGATAGCATTAAATGCTATCTTCCCGTTGCTTCAATGGAGTGTTTCTTCAGCGTAGGTTGTGCAGTTCTTACTCCAAGGTTAGAAGCAACCTGTATTCAAAGTCTCAATTACACAGTGGTTAAAGGTAATATTCAGTTGAGACAGAGAGAATACACTATGTGAAGGGAAAGTTATGTTCAGAGAGTGACAGATATGTTCAGATTACATTCTCTCTCAAGTACACTTTCCACAGTGCTCTATGCTTTTCATTAAATACTATCTGAAATCGTTGACAATGAAGTCCGAGAAAAACATGCATACAACTACTTATTTCAAATCATTTGCTCATTTAATGTGTCTCAAATTAAATGCAAGAGCAATAAATAGCATGTCAAGAAATCAGAACAACATGCCTGTTGGACACAACTTTAAACAAAATGGATGCTCAACTGTCTTACCATTTGGACGCATAACATGTCTTACCAAATGGACGCATAGCATCCTGAGACCATTGGATGATACTTACCATAGTTCAAGCATCAGAGTCTACTGGACGCTCAGCTCATTGATTGTACATATAAGTACCAAAACCACACTGGATGATGGACTTAACTTAGTTGTACCTACAAGAGCTTGTTATCAGACTTTGTAAAATTCTTAATAATAATTGTTATCATCAAAACCATTTAAACATTGAAAAATGCCTTTGACCAATTTGGTTCCAACAATCTGCTCCATGGGTAGCATAACGTCCAAGACTAAACGGTTCTCCACTCTCCGATTAGGTCTATTGACCCTTCCTGCAGTGGTAAGCACATACCTAGAATATGTACCCCATTGCGTCTCGGGGTTTATCTTCCACCCCACTCTCTCGACCTGAAGGGGTTGAATACTAAACCGTTCGACCGGGACCAACCCACTCCTCGGGTAAATCATCTACTTTAACATACATCAAACACAAATAAGGAAAACACGCAAGGGTGAAAATCTTCACAAAGTCATAAAGAAGAATACAAGAGATATAAATACAACATTCATGCTTCATATTCTCAGAACTACACATACACAGATCTTGCCTTGTATTAAAATACCGCAAAGCAATGTATACTCTGAATTATATCATCAATACATGATATAGTTATGCTTGCCACTTCTATATCTCTTGAAAACACACTGGTGCACTGCTCCCTGGAGACTTTTCCAACCTTAACTCCAGTGAGCGATTGGCTGTAGTAAACTTATCAAAATAACCAGGAGTCCATCCACACCTCCAGAAATCATTCAGAAATACCACATTTAAAATGAATACCATATCATAAATAGGTCTCGACTCGTCTCGACTCGAGGGTTATCACCTACCGGCCATTAAGACTTTTGAAACCTGGATAATCCCAGTAGGCAATTGTAGCCCGACAAGACTCTATTTTCAACCCGTTCTCTAGGATGTAAGCTCACAAGTCTTTATGCAAATGACAATTCAAATTGCATATAGCTTCACTTTGATTTCTCTTGTAAAACTTATTATGTTTTACTGTATTACCTCCTATATCACAAAATCGCGTAAAATATTCTTATTCTTTTAACACGGAATAAATTTTTGTACGTATTATCTTTGTTATTGCTTTTTACTCGATATGTGATTTTTCTTGGATTTAGAATAATTTAATGATGGAATAATCACACGGCAGCAAAGCCGACTGCAGTGACCAAAACATAACCGTTTAAAAGCGATAATATTATAACTTAAGCCCATTTTCATAAAAAAAAAAAACCCCTTTGGAAGCTAGTACCCAAAATAATTTTCACCATGTATATACAAACTCCCTAAGTCGGGAAAAATAGCACATCAATAAGGTCCCAGGAAAGAGAGGTGGGCCACAGCTTCTAAGAGACCCATCTTTCCTAGCCAGAACAGTACCAACGAACTATTCAACCCAACTATCTTTTTGTATATCTATGGTAAAAATTGAAGAGTTTTGACACAGAAAATAAAATTACAGAAATTGTTAACGTATTAATTACTTTTCTCACGTAATGATGTCCAAAAGAGATACGTCCCCTGAGCCAGGTCGGACAGTGCATCGCTAGATGCACTCTCATACCCAACCAACCAACATATTCCCTAGTGGCCAAAAGAACTACAGAGGTGTTAATTTTACAGATTTGATTGTTTGATATTGATCACGGAGGCATAGCCCAATGTGGTTATCAAGCCTTATATTTAAAATTTTGCCATTATAATGGTACAATTATTAAAATTCATAAATAATTTTAACATTATAACATTACTAATTATAAAGCTCATAAATTTAAATAAAACACATAGAATAATTCAAATAAGGAATATAAACAATTAGATAAAGCTTTAAAACAATTAAATAAAGCTTATAAACATATACATCACCATAGTGACTAACAAACAAAGATCAAACCATATATCTTTGAAAGAATTTTCCCCTTACCTGTGAACTTTGAAGAAAACTAAGCTTGGGAAGAAAAAACTCAAGAAATTTGCTAAAGAAAACAAAGAAAACAAAGAAAACTAGAAAAAAACTATAAAGAGGGAGAAAGAGATTTCTTCGGTAATGCTTCAAAGAAATGGTGTAAAAATTTATGAAGGCCCTCCTCCTATTTATAGTGAAAGGGGGCTGCCAAGTCAAGGGAGAAGGAAGGCATTCTTCATTTGTGTGGTCATGCATGATGATTTTAAAAAAAGGTGTTTTAGGATTTTAGGAAAATCAAGAATTTATCTCATTGATTCAAAGGCATTCACTTGGACTCAAGAAGCAAAATATCCTCTCCCACTTGCATGAGAAGGGCGGTTGTTGGACTGAAGAGGGAGGGCAGTGAAATTCCATTTTTACCCCTAGGGTTTTAAATGAAAAACAAAGAAAAAGAAAGGGTAAAATGGATTTTTAATAAATCAAAAATTGAAATAATTGACTTAATTGATGAGAACCAATGAGAATGATTGAAAATCCCATGTTAGCCTTAAATAGCTTCATGGTATTATTTTTGGAATTTACTGATAGTGTAATCTCTTCGGTTTTCACCTTTTTCATGTATAACTCCGAAAATAGAGCAGAAAACGGTATTTTCAAAACATACACACACAAAATTTCTAAAATCCCTAAAAAACAATTAAAAATAAAATATAAATTGTTTGTAGACTTGTGTCACGAATTTTTACATTACAAAACAAGGTCTTTGCGCAATTCGCTCCCGTTTAGCGTATTTTTCTGTAAATTTTGAAAGTTTTCCAAAAATTCTAGAAAATCATAAATATTAAAAGAAACAACTTTTGTAAAGGGAGATAATTTTCTTGGTTGGTTTGGTATACTTAGTCTATTTAAACCTTATTCCGTCTGTTAAGACGTAAACCGTTTTCTGTTTAAAACTCAACCTCAATCGAAAACTATCCGTTTCAAAAGGGAGAATGGATATGTATATTAAAAACCTATTTTTAAGATTAAAATAAATTACTAATAGCTCATATCACAAAATTTCAAATAAAATTGAATAAAGACGGTAAACGAAAAAATGGATGTTATAACATTTAAAAATGATTTACCAAATCATGAATAAGCCAGTCAGTCAGATTTATCCAAGTAATGTATACGACTCGTCTCGGCTCGAGGGTTATCACTTACCTGACCATTAAGACTTTCAATACCTGGATAATCTCAGTAGGCAATTGTAGCCCGACAAAACTCTATTTTCAACCCGTTCTCTAGGTTGTAAGCTCACAAGTCTTTATGCAAATGACAATTCAAATTGCATATAGCTTCACTTTGATTTCTCTTGTAAAACTTTATCATGTTTTACTGTATTACCTCTTGTAAAACAAAATCGCGTAAAATACTCTTATTCTTTTAACACGGAATAAACTTTTGTACGTATTATCTTTGTTACTGCTTTTTACTCTATAAGTGATTTTTCTCGGATTTAGAATAATTTAACGATGGAATAATCACACGGCAGCAGAGCCGACTGCGGTGACCAAAACATAACCGTTTAAAAGCGATAATATTATAACTTAAGCCCATTTTCATAAAAAACCCTTTGGAAGCTAGTACCCAAAATAATTTTCACCACGTATATACAAACTCCCTAAGTCGAGAAAAATAGCACATCAATAAGGTTCCCAGGAAAGAGAGGCGAGTTGCAGCTTCTAAGAGACCCGCCTTTCCTAGCCAGAATAGTACCAATGAACTATTCGTGTAACACCCTTTCTCCAAAAGGATATTACACTATAGTAACTAAGAATTTCAAATAACTTAGAAAATATTTAGTGAAAACTCAACATTCCTTCTCTAACAATGTGTGTAAAATTTTCTTCTTTTTCAAAAGACGAGAAGGATGGGGAATATGTTTCCCTAATTCATTTCGAAAGTGGTTTTATGTGCGGAAGCATAAAATAATACTTTTGTGAATGTAATCTTATTTCATATAATCATCACAGTTTTTTTTACAAGGAAAGATTTAAAATAATACAGTGAACATCTGAATCAGTCTAGTCTCTAGACCTCTACCCAAAACATATTAGTAACCATCTATTCTTCTTGGAATCAATATTTCTCTATACAGCAACACCCTTCAGATCCTCTTCTAAGAGCTAACCCATTCATTGGGTAAAACATCTACTCAACCATGTACCAATAACATAGAAAGTAGGCAAGGGTGAAAATCCTTATCATAGAATTATATCACTAGAGAACATATAAGCAACATACAGCAGACATAATGCATAGTAATTTCACAGTAGACATAATGCATACAACAATATAAAGCACAAATACAAAGAAGTCACACTAATGAAATCAGTATATCCACATAACAAATAATGAGAACTTCACCAAAACACGTCAAGGAAATTTTATGAAAATCATCAGATAAGAACACCGTTTTAAACAATCATATGAGAACATCGTGTAAGAACCTCGCTTTAGACAAAGCACGTGGGAACATCGTGTAGGAACATCGCTCTTAAACAAAACATATGGGAACATTGCCTTTGACAAAGCATATGAGAACATCGCATTAGTACTAAGTATATAGGAACATCGCTTTTCACCAAGCACATTTCTTTCATTTCCAAACCACTCAGAACATAACATCACATCTCTTAAGTTAAAATACATAATCTTACCACTCAGATAAAACATAGACTAAGTGAACGAAATCAACTGTTTATTTATGGAAATACTTAAGCACCAATTATCTTCCAGGAAAAATGTCCGTTGAAAGCCTGCCTCACTAATTTCCACTGCTGTAGACATTGGAAATTAAACTAAGTTATTTATATATATATATATATATATATATATATGAGGAGGGATCAAATTACACCAGTGTAACACTTTGGTCAATGTTACACCGCTATATATATATATATATACAAATTGGATACCCACTCAATATTTTCCTCTGATAATATAACAGTAGAATTCACCAAGAATCCGTTACTGTTTATATTAAATTCTGATAGATGTTATAACAGTAGAATTCACCGAGAATCCATTACTGTTATACTCTTTTATCTAATCCAATCTATCTATACATACGTTTATTAAGAAATCACTTCTTTCCCAATTTATCGTAGTCATGTATATACCGGGGCCCTAGCTTAAGAATTCCCCAAATAGCGTATCAGTACAGTTCCCAAGAAAGAGAGATGGACTTAAAGACCCTTCAAAGATCTCTGTCTTTCCTAGACAGGCCCATACTGATAAACCATTTATCTTAACCATTACCTTGTATATCAATGATAGACAATATCAGGGTTTTCTCAAAAGAATAAATTGCATTTTCTTTACGGTAAGATCATATTTACGGTAAATCTAAATTTCGCCATTATAACGGTATGTTTACAAAAGCTCAAAATTAATTTTGCCATGACCACCTTAATCCCACGAAAATCCTAAGGTAATTTGGGCATTATAACACTACAATTAATAAAAGCACATAACAATTTAATTTAAAGCCATAAAACAATTATAAAGCTTAAATAAATAGTTATAAGGCATATACCAATCTTGCCATTATAACCTTACTATAAAAGTACATAATTAAATAAAGCTATAAATGATTATAAGGCATATACCAATCTTGCTATTATAACCATACTATAATTAAATAAAAGCCATAAAACAATTATAATAAAGCATTTAAAACAAATAAGAAAGCTATAACACTTAAAACCACCAAAGTGGATAATCTCTTCAAGGTTCTCAAGAATTTTCCCCTTACCTTCAAACTTGAAGAAAAGGGATATTTTGAAGATCAAAGCTTCAAAACTCAAGAACTTTGACAAGAAAAACTAAGAAAACTTTGAAAAACTAGAAAGAGGGAGGAAGAGAGAACTCTTAAAATGTATCAAGAATTTAGATGAGAATTAAGTGAAGCCCCTCCCCTCTATTTATAGGCAAGGAGACAGCCAAGGGAGTGGTTTTGGAGCCCATGGTTTTCATTAAAACCATGGTATAGGAAAAAGATTTAAAATAACTAAAAACTAATTAATTAAAACCTAATTAGTTAATCCTAATGACTCATGGCATGACTCATAATTGAGAAGCTTCAAGACCTTCCCACTTGCATGAGAATGGCGGCCAAAACTGACTGAGAGGAGAGGGAGATGAAATTACACAATTAACCCTAGGGTTTGTATGAAAAAGGATGAAAATCAAGAGTAAAAATGTCATTTCACTAATCAAAATTTCCAAAAATTAATTTAAAGGGTGAGAACCAATAAGAAATCTTGGAAATGCTATGTAATAGCCCTAATAGCTTCATGGAAGAGTTTTTGGATTTTTACGGTAAGGGTATGCTTTGCGGTTTGTACAAACAAAAGGAAAACGGACACGCCGTAAGTGCAAAATGGACATTTTTTAGAAAATTCCAGAAAATTTTTCAAGAAATCACAAATCCAATATAAACACTAATTATCCCTCTTGAAAAATGATTTTGAGCATTCACTGATCACTCAAAATCTATTTTCGTTCAGATATCCTAATTTCTCGTGTCCATAAGGACTGAAAAAGTAACTTTTGATCTGCTTT
Organism: Glycyrrhiza uralensis; assembly: GCA_030159175.1. Taxonomy (NCBI): domain Eukaryota; kingdom Viridiplantae; phylum Streptophyta; class Magnoliopsida; order Fabales; family Fabaceae; genus Glycyrrhiza; species Glycyrrhiza uralensis. Next base: position 29,630,200 of record BRZY01000003.1, read on the forward strand.
TCATAAAAATTAGAAATAAATACCAAAAAACCTAAAAAAATGATAAAATGTGATTTAGCTTTCGAAAAATCTCTTTCTGACCGCAACTTGATCTCTAAATCGGTTCTCAGTTCTTGCTATTAACTATAGGGACCAAAACAATAATTTCCAAAATTATTTTTTCTAAAAATTCTAGAAAAATTTCAAAAAATCATAAATATTAAAAGAACCAACTTTTGTGAAGGAAGTTTTATTTTCTGGTTTGTTTTGATATACTTTAACTATTTAAAATCCTAATTATAAGATAAAAATAAATCACTTAGCACTTAGATCACATAATTTCATATAAAATGGATCTTTAAACGGTAACTAAAAAAACAGATGTTACAATTCGACCCAACTATCTTTTTGTATATCTATGGTAAAAATTGAAGAGTTTTGACACAGAAAATAAAATTACAGAAATTGTTAACGTATTAATTACTTTTCTCACGTAATGATGTCTAAAAGAGATACGTCCCCTGAGCCAGGTCGGACAGTGCATCGCTAGATGCACTCTCATACCCAACCAACCAACATATTCCCTAGTGGCGAAAAAAACTACAGAGGTGTTAATTTTACAGATTTATCCAAGTCGGGTATACGACTCGTCTTGACTCGAGGATATTCACCTACACGACCACATAAGACTATCGAAACTCGGATAATACCAATAGGCATTTGTAGCCCAACCGTTCTATATTCTCAACCCGTCTTCTAGGTTGTAAGCTCATACGTCTTTATGCAATGACAATTCATTTTGCGTATAAAAGAACTTTGGTTTCTCTTGTAAAACTTTCTCTCATTTTACTGTATTACCTCTTGTAATACAAAATTTTGTAAAATACTCTTATTCTTTTAACAAAGAATTAATTCTCGTACGCATTATCACTATTACTGTCTTTTACTCGGTAAGTGATTTTTTCTCAGTTTTAAATAAATCTGATGACCAAATGATCACACGGCAGCAGAACCGACTACGGTGATCAACGCCCAAGTTTTTAGAGTGATTTGATAAGAAAAAACTAAGTGAACGAGATTAAATTGATTTATTACTGAAATAATCAAACACAAGTTCATTTTCAGAAAAAGCCCGTTAAAGGCTTGTTTCACTAATTTTCCCTGTCAAATATGTAAAGGACCCCAAACCAGGAATTTCTACCAAATAGTATAACAGTAGAGTTCACCGAGAACCCGTCACTGTTGTACTATTTTACCCAATCAGCCTTTGCATATCAGTATGACATTGATAACTAAAATGAGTTTATATATATAACAAACCCCAAACTAGGAATTTCTACCAAACAATACAGCAGTAGAATTCTCAAAAGAACCCTACGGTATGCATCATTTTACCCAGTCAGTTGGTATATAGATTAGCGAAATCATTGTTAACAATTCAAGATCAATTAAAAGCAAAGATCAAGTTTTTCGGCAGCGCCGTCTTTGCTCGATCTATAGAGAGAAGAGATTTATTTTAAACACACTTCGTGTATAGTCAGTAATCCAATAAAAATCATTCCCAATTTATCTTAGCCACGTATATACAGACTCCCTAGGTTAAGATTTCATAAACAACATACTGGTATGGTTCCCATGAAAGAGAGGCGAGCTAAAGCTTCTCCAGAGACCTTATCTTTCCTTAGACAGAACAATACCAACAAACCATTCATCCCAACGATCTTTCTGTATATCAATGGTAGATAAATTTTAGGGTTTTTCATAAAGAAATAGATTTCAATAGTTTTACGGTTCAATTATACTGCGATAGTCTAAAATTTGGCTTTAAAGAGGTAAGAAAGAATAAACTTTGAAATGCTTCAAGTTTGGTGTAGAAAATTATGAAGCATGGATGGGGGTATTTATAGGGGAGGGGGGCGGCCAAGCGGGGGTTAGATTAGGCAACCATAGTCGACCAAAAGAGGGGAATTTTGGGCCATTGGATAGCTAGGTTAAAAAGGTTAGGTTTTGGTAAATAAGTATACAACCAAGGTAAAATAGTAATTGTACATAACCCTACACTATTCATGGTCAACATTTTCGTCTATAGTTGACTAATCACTATTCACATTTTATATTCGTCTGATATACCGCATTTTAGTGAACAAACGATGTTTTAATAATCTTATATAAAAATAATTTCTAAAATCTCCATGTAAATAATACAAAATAAAAATAAAAGGGTTTTGCACTTTTATCACAAAATTTTGTAATGTGAAACAAGATCTTTACGCTATTCGCTCCCATTTAGCGTATTTTTCTATAAATTTAGAAAGTTTTCCAAAAATATCATAAAATTTTTAAAAAATCAAAAATATTAAATGAAACAACTTTTGTGAAGGAAGATAATTTTTTGGGTTGGTTTTGGCATATTAATGCTATTTAAAACCTATTTCGTCAGTTACGACGTAAACCGTTTTCTGTTTAAAACTCAACGTCAAACGAAAACTATCTGTTTCAATACTGAGAATAATTATGTATACTAAAACCATTTTTCTAAGATGAAAATAAATCAATAAACACGTATATCACATAATTATCAAATAACACAGAATAAAGACGGTAACGATACAGACGGAAGCTATATAAGATTTAAACTGGTTTTTCGTTTGAATCACAACACCAAACAAAAACTTCTAATTTCTATACCAAATGAAACTCTATTTGTAACGCCCCTTTTTCCCACAAGGAACGTCACGTAAAATAAAACTCAATGCGGAATTAACATAAAACTGGTTTGTCTTAAAAACATACGTCTTTCATAATCAAAAGATACCGAATTTCGTGGCTAATTTTTTTTTTAAACTCTTACAAGAAGTATGCTCACAAATATTTTAGCCATCCACAAAATCAGAAAAGAAACATACATCATATATATATATATATACAAGTCACTGTACACAAGTCTTGCGCCCGCAAGTATAGTCAAGAACCATAACAAAGTGGCCAAAATACATCATCATGACATGAAAGAAAATAAGGCGATCAAACTATCCTAAAGAATACAGTAAAGCAAAAGATGTGTCAAAATACACGACATGAACATCTACTCCCCAAAACCTAGGCTGGTCGACTAACTGACAAACCCACAACCTAGCACTATCCACCCCACACCTAGAGAGCTAAGAAGATGTCGTCTCCTCGGGATCCTCCTCCTCCTCCGACTCAGACTCCACTTGCCAACCACATCCCAGCTCGTCTTTGACCTTCCTCTTCCCTCTCCCTGTATGTCCCGATGGTCCGGAATGAGAGCCTGAAGAGCAACACATGAAACGTCCTGACGGCTCAACGTAAGGAACAGGAAGAGTCGGTCTCACCGACTCCCGACTCAGGTTGTGGAGCTGGTGCCACAGGTGGAGCCAACCTAGGCAAGTGTGCCCTCTCCAAGGAAGTCTTCCTTGGAGTGCAACGAATCAGACGGCGGCGATCAGAAACCGGTCCAGCTACCCGCTGGGGTGTAGGTCTCTGGTCCTCCCTCGTCTCCCTCCTAGGTTGTGTAGTGGGCGGAACTCTAGCCTCCCGGCTTTCCAAGATGGTACTGCGTGCATAGGGTGCGTCTGCCACCCAGCTGCGCATCCTCTCGATGGGTATGTAGGCGTCCAAAACCATGTCCCTCTCAAACACCTCCTCGGGGCCCAGCACCCCTCCTCTAGTCCTGACCACGTGTCCAGTCACGTGGGCCATTGGGAGAAGGGATCATAAGTCCATCCCCCACCATCGGCCTCAAGAGGCTTGAAACTCTCCCTCACTGGGGCTGCTAGAGGTCTCGAAGTGGACATCTACGCATAACGTACATAAAAATAACAGAAAAACATGCAAGGGAGAATTTCCTTGCACAAGTTTAAATCCACGAAAGGTGCATATGGAAAAGAAAATACTACATAATACATTCCAAGAATATATATATATAATTTCCCTTTCGCAAATCTTTCTCTAAGACATTCATACACTAAAAGAGAACACATCATCAAGTTAAACACACATAGCACTCTTGCACAATGCATGTCACTTCAATATCTCTTTAATACACCGGTGTACTGCTCCGTGGAGACTTCTCTTCCTCAACTAGGTACATCGAAATGGGTGTAGCTTAAACCTAACATAATTGGCCAGTCCCCTCCAGGATGCCCTCAAAGACTTATAGTCAGACCATACTTATTTACAATCCATCACCTTAGGATTGTATGCTCTAATTTTGGCAAAAGCCAACGTCTTTAATACAAATGCCATCTATAATTTGCAAACACATACAAGATAAATAATGCGATCCCTCATCTTAGGATTTTCGTCGTCACGTGTTAGCTCTCTTCCAACACCGTGTAGCATTATTTGTCCTCAAGACTTCATCGTCGTCACGTATTGACTCTCTTTCAATACCACATAAAAATGTTATTTACCACATAAATTTTTAAAGAAAACTTCTCTTTGAAATCAAAGTCCCTCAAAATAGTGAGTATTTTCTATAAATTCCTTTTTAGTTTTAAGGTCTCAAAATCTCTAAGTGTTTTTGACAAAAGAAATACTTTTAACATTTTTAAATGCAAACTAAGAATAGCTTTTAGGAAAGTCATTTGAAAACTCAAATACCTTTATTTAAAACCAACTTTATTATTTTTCTTTCAACTTCTCATGGTAAAAAGGTTTAATAAAAAATCTCAATTAAATACTTTGATAAAACTTACTTAAATTCATTTCTCATAATTATTTAAAATCTAAACCCTTAACAGTCCAGTTTCACGCTTCAGCCCCTGACTTCTTAAAAATTATACTTTTGGCCAAAAATGCCCAGTTTCTCGTTTTAGCCCTAGAACTTCTGCAAATTACGATTTTTGCCCAAAATACGCAGTTTTCGTTTTCAGCCCCAGAACTTCCGAAATTTATCATTTTGGCCCAAAACACACCCAGTTTTTGTTTTAACCCCTTAAAAATATGAAATTTCACTTTTTCCTTTATCAATTAATTTCCTAACTTACTTAGAGCTTTTGGAAAAATAGAATTTTTTATAAAGTCCATTGGAGACTTATACTTAAAATTAAGCGAAAATTTTCTAATCAAGTGTTGACATGCTTGGGTAACATGCTTTGAATCCAATCACCAATCACAACCACAATCATAATAATTTAAAGCTTTAAACTACTTTAAATATTACAATCCGACATCATGAATGAAAACACACAATATCACCCAAGAACCAAAATACATTAACTAGGCAAGAATACAACTCAAGTCATAAAAGCATACATTAGGCATTCCAACCACGTCAAACAATATATATAATTTTCCAAGAATACATAAATTTCGAAAATCATCATCCATCAACCAAAGATCATGCTTTTAACTTTAAGATATAGATATGTAAAAATAGATATTACTAAGATAATGAAAATTCATTCAACACCCAATATGAAAACTCAAGTCTTTGAGTTTATCATCAAGCATACAACACATAATCACACACATGCACAACCTTCCCAACTTATTGAGAAAATCCTTTTACCTCTTGAAGGTACTAAAAGAACAAACACCAAGAATCTCCTTGAAAACAATCACCAAGAGGTCTCCTCAAGAACCTTGATGCTCCAACACTTTCAAAATCAACCCTTATTCAAAAATACACAAGAACACAACCATAAAAATGCATGTTTTATGAAATACCCAGACCCTAAAGTGTAAAAATTTGAGTAGAGGAATACTTATTAAAAGCTTAGAAGTAAAATGGATCAAGGATGGTTTTCAAGCTTATAGGTTCCAAGGGTATGAACATAAACCAAGAACAAAGCTCTCTTTTAGCAAAAATGAAGAACACAAGCTTCTTGAAAAAAAAAATAAAAGTGATGGAAATGGAAAAACAAAAAGAGATTATGGATTAGAATCATCATCCAAACCTTTTTTTTTGTGAAGCTTGAATGGCTAGAACTCAATAAAACTCAAGACTTTGGCTATGGTCTCAAGCTTTGGAAATGGAGAGAAGAAGATGAAGTGAAGGAATGAAGCCTCTCTCTTCCTATTGCCCTAGTCAAAACTCGGCCAAGACAAGGTAGTATGGGGGAGCATGGGCTTGACTTGATTTGGCTACATACTCCATTTTTTTAAATTGAAAAATTCAAATAATTATCCATTTGACTCACTTTGACTTTGAGATATTTCAAGAGCATATTTTTGGCTTGCAAACTCGGCCAAGACCAAAAATATTATGGTGGGATTATGTCCCATCAAGTTAGGATTTAGTTGGTGGTTCAAAGTTAGAAAAATGCTTATTTTCATAATCCCTTTTGAGATAAATATTTTTCTAAAATAGGTAATAACATGAGAAATCACTTTTATGACGTAAATATGATATATAAAAATTTAGAATCTCAAAACTAAATTTTTGGACCATTTTTCATCTCTCGATTGCACCCGGTTTTCCCGTAAAGCACCAAACGCCGGTAAAATAAAGTTTTTCAGAAAAATTTCTAGAAAAATTTCTAAAAATCACAAATAATCTAAAAACAACTTTTGTTTCATTAAAATATTATTTTGGAATGAAAATGGTCTCAAGAAAAATACTAAACTCTTCCCCGCATCACGCGAGAATGCAATTCCTGCAAAAACTCAGTTTTGCGAACTTTACTACCCTTGACCCTTCAAAAGAAAATCTAAGATATGAAAATCCTTATTCTCTCCCCAAGATCCCAAAAATCATAATCCAATAATTTTAATAAATTAAAACAGATTAAAAGTCTACAGAAACTATTTAAAAACGAGGGTGTTACAACTCCACCCCTCTAAAAAGAATTTCGTCCTCGAAATTACGTACCTAGAATAACGCAGGAAACTGCTCTCGGATCTTGTCCTCTACTTCCCAAGTCACATCTCCAGTAACTTCATTCCAGATAACCTTGATTAAAGAGATTTGTTTATCCCTAAGTTGTTTCATCCTTCTATCATCGATTCGCACAGGGTTTGTTTCATAAGTCAGGTTATCTCTTAATTGTACTACGTCAGACTCAATGACATGGGATGGATCACGAATATATTTCCTCAGTTGTGAAACATGAAAGACATTGTGAAGATTAGAAAGATTTGGTGGTAAAGCTATTTACTAAGCAACAGGACCAATACGACGAAGAATTTGGTATGGTCCTATGAATTTAGGAGTAAGTTTTCTGGACTTTAAAGCTCTGCCTACCCCAGTCATCCGAGTGACTCTCAGAAAAACATGATCGCCTTCTTGGAACTTGAGAGGTCGTCTCCTCTTATTGGAGTAGCTCTTTTGTCTGCTTTGTGCCATCATCATCTTTTCTCGAACTTGTCTCACCTTCTCCGTTGTTTGTTGTAAAAACTCAGGTCATAATATTGCACTCTCCCCATCCTGATACCAACACAAAGGTGTTTGACATTTTCTCTCATACAAAGCCTCATAGGGTGCCATTCCTATGCTCAAATGAAAACTATTATTATAGGTGAACTCAATCAATGGCAAAATATCGTCCCAACTTCCCTTATGATCCAATACACAAGCTCTCAGGAAGTCCTCTAGGGATTGAATGGTTCTCTCTGACTGACCATACATCTGAGGATGGTAAGCAGAACTTAATCTTAGCTTAGTTCCTAGGGCTTGTTGCAAACTTTGCCAAAATCTGGATGTAAATCTAGGGTCTCTATCAGAAATAATACTAGATGGCACTCCATGCAACCTAATTATTTCCTTCACATATAACTGAGCAAGCTTATCCAGGGAATACTTCATGTTGATAGGTAGAAAATGCGATGACTTTCTCAGTCTATCCATAATTACCCAAATCCCATCAAATCCTTTTGATGTTCTTGGTAATCTTGACACAAAATCCATCGATATGCTCTCCCATTTCTATTCTGGTATATCCAACGATTGTGTAACACCCTTTTTCCCGAAAGAGTATTACACCGAAGTAACTAAAAACCTCATTGCGGAATAAAGAAATATCTGGTTTTACTTTCGAAAAATTCTTCTTACATCATGTTAAATTCTCAAGGGTAGTGAATAAATTTTTTTCTTTTCTTTCTCTTTCTTTTCCCAAATAATCGGATAAGCAAATTTGAAATCTTAATGAGTCAACGTCATAGAAAATGCATCACACACTAATATATAGTCATCAAAATATACAGAGTTTCTTGCACTAGCAAGCATCATTCACGACCACAACAAAGTGGCTAAATACAAACTGTCAGCGGAAATAAACAAAGCGATAAAAACTAAGTCCTAAGAAAACATGTAAAACAAAAGTGTGTCATCTACACAGTAAAATCATCTACGCTCCCAAAACCTAGGTTGGTCGGTAAACTAAATGACACCACAACCCAGCACCCTCCTATGTCTACTACTAGGAAAACTAAGCAGACGGATCCTCCTCGGGCTCCTCAAACATCTTCCTCTTCCCCTTCCCCGCACATCCAGAGGGTCCAACATGCTCGCCCGCAACATTGGGCAAAACATGACCTGATGTGGAGGGATAGAAAACAGGAATCGCATACGTCGGCATCAGATTTCCTGGTAGAACATCAGGAGTAATAGCAGGGGCAAGCTTGGGCAGACGATCCCTCTCCAAGGAGCTCTTCCTCGGGGTGCGTCTCATCTTCCTATAAAGTCGACGGTAATCCACAACAATACCCATCAGTCGCCTCGGCTCTGGCCTCAGCACCTCCCTAGGCTCTTCCCTAGGCTCCTCAGTCTCTCCGCACTCGCTATGTGCGTCTAGCTGCCAGCCCATCCTCTCAAGAGGAATCCAAACATCAAGTACCATGTTGCGTTCCAGTACCTCCTCGAGTCCGTGAACTCCTCCACGAGTCTTGATCAAGTGACCAGAAATCGTGGCCCACTGGGTGACAGGGTTATAGATCCAACCCCCACCCTCGCCTCCTCGAGGCCTAAAGCTCTCCCGGACCTTCGGAAACAGGGGACCCAACTGATCCATCTATATGAATCATGTTCCAAGGAGCACAAAACATATAGGAAATGGTAAGTTTCTCCCCAAGAGTTACAATAACGAAACATGCATAGCAAAAGGAAATACCACAAGCTATACTTAAAAATAAGCAGGTATCATTTTGAAAACTTTTCTCTAAGTTCACAGAACTACCAAACACATCATCACAAAAATCATCTCTTTCAATCAAGCAGTATGCATGACACTTCAATCATCTTTTTATACACCGGTGTAAATGCTCCAAGGAGACTTTACTTCCTCAACTAAGTCGAGCGAAATGGCTGTAGCGTAAACCTAACATAATTGCCCAGTCCACTCTAGGATCCGGTCTCACAATTATTCAGTAGAGCTACTATTTAATTACCATAACATAAACAAGGCAGTTGGTTAGGATCATCCAAGCCGGGTACACTACTGTTCTCGGCACAAGAGTATTCACTAGGCAAGGCCATTGAGAATTTCGTAACCTGGATGCCCTCATAGGCTTATAGCCAGACTATACTTATTTGCAGTCCTTCCTCTCGGATTGTAACTCGAATTTGGCAAAGCCAACTCTCACAAATGCAAATGACATCCATATTTGCAATCACACAAAATTCTTATCTCAAGAATTTTAACATCGTCTTGGGTTGAAAAAAAACTCTTTTTTTTCAACAATGTGTAAAACTCTATTTTTTTCTTCCACTACACAGTAACGAAAAATATCATCAACGTTTTTAACTATGAACTACTTTAAGCTTGGCCTTTTTATGAAAAACTCTTTCCATTATAATAATTTTAATTATAAAAATACCCCCACTTGCTTTTAATTTTTAAAACCACATAACTCTTTATAATTACGTTTTTGACCCCCCAAATGCCCAGATTTGCATTTCGGCCCCTTCACTTCCAAAAATTACGTTTTTGGCCCAAAACAGAAATTTTCACAGTATGCTCCATTTCACACCAGGGATGTGATCAGAGTTGTCCAAAACTCTCTTAAATTTTCGAAAATTTTCTTTTCCTTTAAGATTCAATTATACACTTCAATTCTAATGTTTTTAAACCTCAAAAATAATTTACCTCTTCACGGAACCTTGGTTGTTTAAAATTGAACCTTCAAAAGTTAATTATTCATACTTTATTTCCTCTTTCTAATTACTATATGACTTGTTGTTAAAAGACTTACCCACTTGTGATTGATTTATATTAAACCCCAACTCTCTTATTTTAAGAAAATACTATTTAAAGTCCATTGGAGACTTATCAAAATTGTGAAGTAGTTAATACATAAATCAAGCTTTGGCTTGAACATTAAATCAAATCCAATTTGTTTTTGAAAAAAATAGTTTTACTACCAAGTCCTCTACTTCCTCTTCCATGAAGCTTGGGTCACTTGTTTTAATTTATCTTGGTTAATCTTACCCAATCAACAAACATCACACCATCATAATAATCAAAGCATCAATCTACTTTAAATATTACAATCATCCCCAAATGAATCAAGAGCAACACAAGAAAATTAACCAAGCCAAACCACATCAAGTCATACAATATTCTCACACACCATCCAAGAACAAGTCACAAGCCAAGACATAGATCGTCTATCATACAAAAACCATAGAGCTATCACATACTAAAATTAGTATTTTTAGACAATCCAAACATATACACACTTTTCCATTACTTAGTCAATGTTCTTAGCTTTTCCTTTTACCCAAAACAACTTAGAAATATTTACATTGAGTTAAAATTTTGATGATGCTCATACAAAAACCATAGAGTTAAAAATCACCTCTTAGAAGTTTAACACATCAAAGATGATAAAAATCATTCTTTCACAAAAATGAAAACTCAACCATGGAATTATCATCAAACCACACAACATACAACCACACAAAATCATAACTTATGAAAAGAACATCCCCTTACCTCTTGATGATCACTTAGAGTCCTAAGATCACTCTCCAAAGCTTGTTGTTCCAACTAGTGTAACACTCTGTTTTTATATATATAGTTTTTATTTATCTTTAATCTGTTTTAAATTAATTAAAATTATTTAATTAATGATTTTTGTGATTTTATGGTATAAATAATAATATTTATATCTTAGGTTTATTTTTGAAGGGTTTAGAGTAGTAGAGTTTGCAAAACTGAGTTTTTGCGGGAACCGCATTCTCTCCTGATGCGGGGATAGGGTTCAGTATTTTTCTGGAGGTCATTTTTACTCCAAAAGATATTTTTAACGAACCAAAAATGGTTCTTATAATATTTGTGATTTTTAGAAATTTTCTGGAAATTTTTCAGAAAAACTTTATTTTACCCGCGTTTGGAGCTTTACGGGTAAACCGGGCGCAACCGGGACATGAAAAATAGTCCAAAGATTTAGTTTTGGGTTTCTAAATTTTTTTATATGACATATTCAAATCATAAAATTTATTCCTCATGATTTTACTCATTTTAGAAAAATATTTATCTAAAAAGGGGTTCGAAAACTACGCGTTTTTACCGCTTCGAACTACCGATTAAACCCTAACTTGATGGGACTTAATCCCACCATTTTTCTGGTCAGCTGGATGCCTAGGAGGGGGGCTGAACCCATTCTCAAACAATTCAAAAAGTCAAATGGTCAATTAGGGGTCAAATTTTGAATTTTCCCAAAATTAGGTGAGAGAGGTATGACTCCCAACCACCAAAGCATGCAAGCCCATACCTCCCCCATGCCCTTCTTGCTTCAGCCGAAATCTACTAGGGAAGGGAAGGAGAGAGAAATTCATTTGCTTCATACACTTCATCTTCTCCAAGTTCCATTTTCCATTTTCTCTCCATTCCCAAGCTCTTTCATACACCAAAAAGACCAAGTTCCATTGAGATTTTCCATACCCAAGCTTCACAAAAAAGGTTTGGATCATCATTCTAATCCATAAACTTCTTTCATTTTTTCATTTCCACCACTTTCATGTTTTCATGAAAGCTTGAGTTCTTCATTTCACTAAAAATAAGTTTTTCCTTTGTTTAGGTTCACTCCATTGGAACCTATAAGCTTGGAAACTACCTTGGATCTATTTTCTTTCAAGATTTGAGTAAGTATTCATCTTCTCAAATTTCTACTCTTTAGAGTTTCTTGGTTTTCATAAAACTCATATTTCTATGGTTGTATTTTGGTGTATTTTGAAAAAGGTAAATTTTTCTAAGTGTGGGAACATCAAGGTGTTGAGTAGATCACTTGGTGTTGGTGTGGTGTGAAGGAGGTGATTTTGGAGTTAGCCCATTTTCAAGTCTTCAAAAGGTAAGGGGATTTTTCGCAATAAGTTGGGAGGGTTGTGTATGTGTGTGATTATGTGATTTTGTTCTTGATGATGAACTCAAAGACTTGAGTTTTCATATTGGTTGTTGAATGATTTTTCATTCTTTAGTAATATGTATTTTTATATATTTATGTATATGAGTGAAAGTATGATTTTGGTTGAGGCATGATAATTTTTGATAAGCCTAAGTGTATGTTTGATTTATGGCTTGGTGATGTTTTTGCCTAAATGGATGAATATTGATTCTTGGATGTTTCACATGATTTAATTCAATGTGATTGGGATTGGTTTGAAAATATTTGACTAAGTGTGGTAAGAGGACCTAAAAACTTTAATGAAAAAGTTTTACAAATGAAAACAAAGAAATTAATTAGGATTCAAGATAACACTCATGTTATAAATGTTCGGGGGTAGAAAACGTGAAAAATTGGACGCAGAAATTGGACGCAGAGATTGGACGCAGGAACTGGACGCAGAGACTGGACGCAGAAATTGGACGCAGGAATTGGACGCAAAGACTGGACGCAGAAATTGGACGTAGAGACTGGACGCAGGAATTGGACGCAGAAATTGGACGCAGACTGGACGCAGGAACTGGACGCTGGAATTGGACGCAGGAATTGGACGCAGGAACTGGACGCAGACTGGATGCAGGAACTGGACGTTTTGGGGTTAAAATGAAATTTTAACAAGTTATGTGGTTTTTAATAATTAATAAGAAGTGAGAAGGAAGAAAAAATAATAAGAATTAGACAGTTAAAGTTAAAGAAGAACTTTAATTTCAAAGAGGAATTTCTTCTAAAAACTTATGGTGTTAAATAACAATAATATTACACGGTATTGGAAGAGAACCAATACGTGGCGAGGATAAAAGTCTTGAGGACAAATATATTACACGGTGTTAGGTGAAAGCTAACACGTGGCGATGAAAAACCCTAAGACAAGGGACCGAATTGATTGTGGTTGCAAATATACTGTCATATGCATTTGAGATATTGGCTTTTGCCAGGCTAGCTTTTATTGCTATGATGAGAGCACACAATCCAATGCGGGGATTATAAATAAGTATGGTCTGACTATAAGTCTTTGAGGGCATCCAGGTTACGAAATTCTCAATGGCCTTGCGGTGAATCCCCTTGTGCCGAGAAAAGTAGTGTACCCGGCTTGGATGATCCTGACCGGCTGCCTTATTTGAGATGGGGTGTACGACGTAGCACAATGGGTCTGTACCGAATAAATGACAAACGATGGCCAAGAGTGAAGGTCAGTTTGTATTAATGATAGGTATATGATTCCGCCACATCGCTCTACTTAGTTGAGGAAGAAAAGTCTCCATGGAGCAGTGCACCGGTGTATGACAAGAGATATTGAAGTGACATGCATTATGCTAGAATGCTATGTGTGTGCTTAACTGTGTGTTTACGTTGATGATTTGTTTCTTGTTGATGATTGAATAGCTTAGCTAAAAGATTTGCGAAAGAGTAACTCTATATAAATATATTATTGGAATGTATTACGTAGTATTTTATTTTTCATATGCAACCTTTCAGTGGATTTCAACTTGTGAAAAGAAATTCACCCTTGCATATTTTCCTGTATCTGTATGTACGTTACGCGTAGATGAGGCCTCTGGTAGCCCGCGTGAGGGAGAGCTTTAGGCCCCTTGAGGCCGAGTCCGAGGGAGGGGGATGGACTTATGATCCCATCTCCCAATGGGCCACTGTGTGTGGACACGTGGTCAGGACTAGAGGAGGGGTGCTGGGCCCCGAAGAGGTTCTGGAGCGCGACATGGTTCTGGACGCTTACATTCCACTCGAGAGGATGCGCAGCTGGCTGGCAGCCGCACCCGAGGCACCCGTGGAGCAGCCGAGGTGAGAGACTCAGGCGGAGGAGAGACCTTTACCCTCACGGGTAACCGGATCAGCTCGGGAGTATCGTCGCATGTTTCGCCGCACGCGTCTCACTCCGAGGAAGAGCACCTTGCCGCGAGATCGTCTACCGAGGATGGCTCCATCAGTGACACCAACTTCACCACCAGCGACAGGGAGACCTACGCTTTCCGTTCCTTACGTTCCACCGTATGGCCGTTTCGTACGCTGCTCTTCTGACACTTCTGCCGGACCGTCGGGACACGCAGAGAGGGGGAAGAGGAAGGTTCGAGATGAGCCAGAGCGGGTACTCATTGAGATATCTGAGGAGGAGGAGGACCCGGAGGAGGACCCAGAGGAGGATCCTGAGGAGGACCCCGAGGAGACGTCATCGTCTTAGGTCGTAGTGGTGGGGGTGTCTAGTGCTAGGTTGTGGGATGTCTGTTAGCGACCAGCCTAGGTTTGGGATGTTCATGTTCAGTGTCGTGTATTTGACACATCTTTTGATTTACAGTTTTCTTAGGTTTAGATTTATCGCTTTATTTCCTTTACGTTATGATGATGTATTTTGGCCACTATGTGGTGGTTCCAAACTATCCTTGCGGGCGCAAGACTTGTATATTTTGACATGATGATATATATATATGTGTATGATGTTTCTTTTTTTCAGAGTTTCAGGATGGCTAAGTGTGATGTGAGAAATCTTTTCGTTTAAGATTATTTTAAAAAAAAAAATTAGCCACCAATTTTGGTAACCTTGAGTTATGAAAGATGTTTTTCCGCATTAAGTTTTAGTTTTTCACGTGACGTTCCTTGTGGGAAAAAGGGGCGTTACATTTGTGGTATCAGAGCCTGGTTGATGTCTTTCGGGAGTGTCTAGGTTATAGGCTTACTAAGTTAAGTTGTGTGATCTCTGATTAGCATTGTGTGACATTGTTTGTATTGTTTCCTTATGAAGCAATGTGTGAAATTGATTGCTTTCTCGAATGGGTTTTGAATAGTGCGACTGATTGGTTCACTTGCAGAAACCCATGGCACGTCGGGGACGACCGATGAATCGTGTTGACGCCGAAGATCGTGATGATACGATGGAGAGGGATATAGCAGCTATGACTAACATGGCGGCTCAGATGGCTCAACAGTCTGTTCGCGCGGAACAGAGGGATATTGAGAGGCAACAGAGAGACGTTGAGGATCGATTGAGGGCTGAGAGGGCTGCTGAAGGAAAGAGGTTGGTCGACTTTCGACACCATAAGCCGCCACAGTTTCGTGGTGAGGCTGAGCCGGATAAAGCAGAACTATGGATCGAGGAGCTGGAAAAGATCTTTGAGATCTTACACTGCTCGGCAGCCGAGAAGCTACAGTATGCGGTGTACCTGCTGTTGGGTGACGCAGAATACTGGTGGAAGGGAGTCCGACAGCTGTTGGATGCTGGAAACCAAGAGGTGACGTGGGAACTTTTCAAGGAGAAATTTCTTGAGAAGTACTTTCCACAAAGCGCAAGGTCCGAGAAGGAGCAAGAGTTTCTGCGACTGCAGCAACGGGACATGACTGTAGGGGAATACGCGGCAAAGTTTGAGTCACTTGCCAAGTATTTCCGGTTCTTCCAAGTCCAACCGGACGAGGGATGGAAGTGTGAGAGGTTTGAGGCTGGATTGAGGTACGAGGTGCGTCAATCTGTGGCTTTGCTGGATATCCGTCAGTTTCCACTGCTGGTGGAAAAATGTATAAAGATGGAGAACTTGATGAGGGGAAGGATCAACAAAGGGAACGTGGGTGGACCGTCTAGGTCATATCCACAAAGTCAGAAGGGGAAGCAGGCTCAACACAAGCCTTATTTTAAAAACCAGAAGAGTCAGCCGAACCGCAATGTACCATTTTCTGCTAGTGGTACTAACAAAGGCTATCAGGGAGCGGGCGCTCCGATTGTATGTTACAACTGCGGAAAGCCCGGACACTTGTCCACAGCATGCAACCAGAAGGGGATGACATGCTTTAGCTGCGGGAAGATCGGACATGCAGCAAAGGATTGTCGGATGGGCAAACCGAAACCAGAGATGAACGCCGTCAAAGCCGGAAGGCCGACGACGAAAGGACGAGTTTACACCATGAGTGGTGTTGATGCTTCACAATCAGAGGATCTCATACAAGGTACTTGTGACATAACTGGAAATCCTTTAATTGTACTGTATGATTCGGGTGCTACCCATTCTTTCATATCTGAAAACTGTGTGAAACGACTGAAATTGTCTGTGTCTTTGATGTCTTTTGATCTTGTTGTTTCTATGCCTACTGCTGAAACTGTTATTGCAAATTCTGTATGTCTAAAATGCCCTGTTGTTATTTCCAATAGGACATACCTTGTTGATTTGATATGTTTGCCTTTGACACAATTGGATGTGATTTTAGGCATGGATTGGTTATCTTCCAACCATATCCTTTTAGACTGTGCCAATAAATCTTTGATTTTCCCTAATGCTGAGAATTCTGGATTTTTGACTTCCAATCAAGTGAGAGCTTCTTTGAAAGAAGGAGCTCAGGGATACATGTTTTTATCCTTCTTGAAAGTCGAGGGGGAAGTTGTATTGAGCAACGTGCCCGTCGTTAGAGACTTCTCGGAAGTATTTCCGGAGGATGTTCCAGGTTTACCACCTGTGAGGGACATAGAGTTTTCCATAGACTTAGTACCTGGTACTGGTCCAATCTCTATTGCCCCGTATAGAATGTTGCCAGTGGAGCTGGCTGAACTGAAGAAACAATTGGAGGACTTGCTGTCAAAGCAATTCGTGAGACCAAGTGTATCGCCGTGGGGAGCTCCTGTGCTGTTGGTGAAAAAGAAGGACGGAACTTCCAGATTGTGTGTGGATTACCGTCAGTTGAACAAGGTGACGATCAAGAATAAGTATCCATTGCCACGCATCGACGATCTGATGGATCAACTTCGCGGTGCAGCTGTATTTTCTAAGATTAACTTGAGGAGTGGCTATCACCAGATTAGGGTTAAGAGTGATGACATTCCTAAGACTGCTTTTAGGACTAGATATGGTCATTTTGAGTATCTTGTGATGTCGTTTGGAGTGACTAATGCACCGGCAATATTCATGGACTATATGAATAGGATCTTTAGACCTTTCTTGGATCAATTTGTGGTAGTGTTCATAGATGACATTTTGATTTACTCTAAGAGTCATGAAGAACACGAGGAACACCTAAGGCAAGTATTGCAGATTTTGAGTGAGAAAAAGCTTTATGCAAAGTTGTCTAAGTGTGAATTTTGGTTAGAAAAAGTACAATTTCTAGGCCATGTGATTTCAAAAGAGGGTATAGCTGTAGACCCAGAAAAGGTAGAGGCAGTAATGTCACGGGAAAGACCCACAACGGTGACTGAGGTTCGTAGTTTTGTAGGGTTAGCGGGTTATTATCGAAGATTTATCGAAGGATTTTCGAAGATAGTAGCCCCAATGACACAACTCACTAGGAAAGATCATCCTTTTGTGTGGACTGATGAGTGTGAGTCAAGTTTCTTGAAGATGAAGGAACTACTGACGACCTCACCTGTACTGATTTTGCCTAATCCTGAAGAACCTATGGAGGTTTACTGTGATGCTTCATACCAAGGACTTGGGTGCGTGTTGATGCAAAATAGAAGAGTAGTGGCATACGCATCCCGTCAATTGAAAAATCACGAGAGGAACTATCCAACTCATGATATTGAGCTGGCAGCTGTAGTGTTCGCTTTGAAGATTTGGAGGCATTATCTGTATGGATCAACGTTTAACGTCTTCAGCGATCATAAGAGTTTGAAATATCTGTTTGATCAGAAAGAACTCAATATGAGACAGAGACGTTGGATGGAATTCCTGAAGGATTATGATTTTACCTTGATGTATCATCCCGGGAAGGCAAATGTTGTGGCTGATGCCTTGAGTCGGAAAACTGTTCATGTGTCTGCCATGATGGTTAAGGAATTAGAGTTGATTGAGGAGTTTAGAGATCTAGGCTTAAACATGGAGAGACACAAGGATAAGATTAGTCTAAGCATGATCCAAGTGTCGAATGGATTAATTGATGACATTCGGGAGCAACAAGCAACCGATGAGAGTCTGAAAGAAAAGAGAGATTTAATGGAACAAGGCAAAGTGGCAGAGTTTAGTTTAGGCAATGATGGAATTCTGAGATGTAAAGGAAGGATTTGTGTGCCAAACAATCCTGAATTGAGAAAGCTGATTCTCGATGAAGCACATAAGAGCAATTTGAGTATTCACCCTGGAGCCACGAAGATGTATCAAGATCTGAAGCAAAGATTCTGGTGGTCGAGGATGAAGAAACAAGTTGCAGAGTACGTAGCAGCGTGCTTAACATGCCAAAAAGCAAAAGTGGAACACCAACGACCTGCGGGCATGATGCAATCGTTGGATATCCCAGAATGGAAATGGGAGAGCATATCGATGGATTTCGTGTCTGGATTACCAAGGACATTGAAAGGATTTGATGGGATTTGGGTAATTGTGGATAGACTGACAAAGTCATCGCATTTTCTACCCATCAACATGAAGTATTCCCTAGATAAGCTCGCTCAAATGTATGTGAAGGAGATAATTAGGTTGCATGGAGTGCCATCTAGTATTATTTCTGATAGGGACCCTAGGTTTACGTCCCATTTTTGGCAAAGTTTGCAACAAGCCCTAGGAACTAAGCTAAGATTAAGTTCTGTTTATCATCCTCAAACGGATGGTCAGTCAGAGAGAACTATTCAATCCCTAGAGGATTTGTTGAGAGCATGCGTTTTGGATCATAGGGGAAGTTGGGACGATATTTTGCCATTGATAGAGTTCACCTATAACAATAGTTTTCATGCGAGCATAGGAATGGCACCCTACGAGGCATTGTATGGGAGAAAGTGCCAAACACCTTTGTGTTGGTACCAAGATGGGGAGAGTGCAATATTAGGACCTGAGTTTTTACAACAAACCACGGAAAAGGTGAGACTAGTTCGAGAAAAGATGAGGACGGCACAAAGCAGACAAAAGAGCTACTCCGATAAGAGGAGACGACCTCTCGAGTTCCAAGAAGGCGATCATGTTTTCTGAGAGTCACTCCGATGATTGGGGTAGGCAGAGCTTTAAAGTCCAGAAAACTCACTCCTAAATTCATAGGACCATACCAAATTCTTCGTCGTATTGGTCCTGTTGCTTACCAAATAGCTTTACCGCCAAATCTTTCTAATCTTCACAATGTCTTTCACGTTTCACAACTGAGAAAATATATTCCTGATCCGTCTCATGTAATCGAGTCTGATGTGGTACAATTAAGAGATAACCTGACTTATGAAACAAACCCTGTGCGAATCGATGATAGAAGGATCAAACAGCTCAGGGATAAACAAATCTCTTTAGTCAAGGTTATCTGGAATGAAGTTACTGGAGATGCGACTTGGGAAGTGGAAGACAAGATCCGAGAGCAATATCCTGCGTTATTCTAGGTATGTAATTTCGAGGACGAAATTCTTTTTAGAGGGGTAGAGTTGTAACACACTGTTTTTATATATATAGTTTTTATTTATCTTTAATCTGTTTTAAATTAATTAAAATTATTTAATTAATGATTTTTGTGATTTTATGGTATAAATAATAATATTTATATCTTAGGTTTATTTTTGAAGGGTTTAGAGTAGTAGAGTTTGCAAAACTGAGTTTTTGCGGGAACCGCATTCTCTCTTGATGCGGGGATAGGGTTCAGTATTTTTCTGGAGGTCATTTTTACTCCAAAAGATATTTTTAACGAACCAAAAATGGTTCTTATAATATTTGTGATTTTTAGAAATTTTCTGGAAATTTTTCAGAAAAACTTTATTTTACCCGCGTTTGGAGCTTTACGGGTAAACCGGGCGCAACCGGGACATGAAAAATAGTCCAAAAATTTAGTTTTGGGTTTCTAAATTTTTTTATATGACATATTCAAATCATAAAATTTATTCCTCATGATTTTACTCATTTTAGAAAAATATTTATCTAAAAAGGGGTTCGAAAACTACGCGTTTTTACCGCTTCGAACTACCGATTAAACCCTAACTTGATGGGACTTAATCCCACCATTTTTCTGGTCAGCTGGACGCCTAGGAGGGGGGCTGACCCCATTCTAAAACAATTCCAAAAGTCAAATGGTCAATTAGGGGTCAAATTTTGAATTTTCCCAAAATTAGGTGAGAGAGGTATGGCTCCCAACCACCAAAGCATGCAAGCCCATACCTCCCCCATGCCCTTCTTGCTTCAGCCGAAATCTACTAGGGAAGGGAAGGAGAGAGAAATTCATTTGCTTCATACACTTCATCTTCTCCAAGTTCCATTTTCCATTTTCTCTCCATTCCCAAGCTCTTTCATACACCAAAAATACCAAGTTCCATTGAGATTTTCCATACCCAAGCTTCACAAAAATGGTTTGGATCATCATTCTAATCCATAAACTTCTTTCATTTTTTCATTTCCACCACTTTCATGTTTTCATGAAAGCTTGAGTTCTTCATTTCACTAAAAATAAGTTTTTCCTTTGTTTAGGTTCACTCCATTGGAACCTATAAGCTTGGAAACTACCTTGGATCTATTTTCTTTTAAGATTTGAGTAAGTATTCATCTTCTCAAATTTCTACTCTTTAGAGTTGCTTGGTTTTCATAAAACTCATATTTCTATGGTTGTATTTTGGTGTATTTTGAAAAAGTTAAATTTTTCTAAGTGTGGGAACATCAAGGTGTTGAGTAGATCACTTGGTGTTGGTGTGGTGTGAAGGAGGTGATTTTGGAGTTAGCCCATTTTCAAGTCTTCAAGAGGTAAGGGGATTTTCCTCAATAAGTTGGGAGGGTTGTGTATGTGTGTGATTATGTGATTTTGTTCTTGATGATGAACTCAAAGACTTGAGTTTTCATATTGGTTGTTGAATGATTTTTCATTCTTTAGTAATATGTATTTTTATATATTTATGTATATGAGTGAAAGTATGATTTGGGTTGAGGCATGATAATTTTTGATAAGCCTAAGTGTATGTTTGATTTATGGCTTGGTGATGTTTTTGCCTAAATGGATGAATATTGATTCTTGGATGTTTCACATGATTTAATTCTATGTGATTGGGATTGGTTTGAAAATATTTGATTAAGTGTGGTAAGAGGACCTAAAAACTTTAATGAAAAAGTTTTACAAATGAAAACAAAGAAATTAATTAGGATTCAAGATAACACTCATGTTATAAATGTTCGGGGGTAGAAAACGTGAAAAATTGGACGCCGAAATTGGACACAGAAATTGGACGCAGGAACTGGACGCAGAAACTGGACGCAGGAATTGGACGCAGAAACTGGACGCAGAGACTGGATGCAGAAATTGGACGCAGAGACTGGACGCAGGAACTGGACGCAGAAATTGGACGCAGAAATTGGACGCAGACTGGACACAGGAACTGGACGCTGGAATTGGACGCAGATTGGACGCAGGAATTGGACGCAGGAACTGGACGCAGACTGGACGCAGGAACTGGACGTTTTGGGGTTAAAATGAAATTTTAACAAGTTATGTGGTTTTTAATAATTAATAAGAAGTGAGAAGGAAGAAAAAATAATAAGAATTAGACAGTTAAAGTTAAAGAAGAACTTTAATTTCAAAGAGGAATTTCTTCTAAAAACTTATGGTGTTAAATAACAATAATATTACACGGTATTGGAAGAGAACCAATACGTGGCGAGGATAAAAGTCTTGAGGACAAATATATTACACGGTGTTAGGTGAAAGCTAACACGTGGCGATGAAAAACCCTAAGACAAGGGACCGAATTGATTGTGGTTGCAAATATACTGTCATATGCATTTGAGATATTGGCTTTTGCCAGGCTAGCATTTATTGCTATGATGAGAGCACACAATCCTATGCGGGGATTGTAAATAAGTATGGTCTGACTATAAGTCTTTGAGGGCATCCAGGTTACGAAATTCTCAATGGCCTTGCGGTGAATCCCCTTGTGCCGAGAAAAGTAGTGTACCCGGCTTGGATGATCCTGACCGGCTGCCTTATTTGAGATGGGGTGTACGACGTAGCACAATGGGTATGTACCGAATAAATGACAAACGATGGCCAAAAGTGAAGGTCAGTTTGTATTAATGATAGGTATATGATTCCGCCACATCGCTCTACTTAGTTGAGGAAGAAAAGTCTCCATGGAGCAGTGCACCGGTGTATGACAAGAGATATTGAAGTGACATGCATTATGCTAGAATGCTATGTGTGTGCTTGACTGTGTGTTTACCTTGATGATTTGTTTCTTGTTGATGATTGAATAGCTTAGCTAAAAGATTTGCGAAAGAGTAACTCTATATAAATATATTCTTGGAATGTATTACGTAGTATTTTATTTTTCATATGCAACCTTTCAGTGGATTTCAACTTGTGAAAAGAAATTCACCCTTGCATATTTTCCTGTATCTGTATGTACGTTACGCGTAGATGAGGCCTCTGGTAGCCCGCGTGAGGGAGAGCTTTAGGCCCCTTGAGGCCGAGTCCGAGGGAGGGGGATGGACTTATGATCCCATCTCCCAATGGGCCACTGTGTGTGGACACGTGGTCAGGACTAGAGGAGGGGTGCTGGGCCCCGAAGAGGTTCTGGAGCGCGACATGGTTCTGGACGTTTACATTCCACTCGAGAGGATGCGCAGCTGGCTGGCAGCCGCACCCGAGGCACCCGTGGAGCAGCCGAGGCGAGAGACTCAGGCGGAGGAGAGACCTTTACCCTCTCGGGTAACCGAATCCGCTCGGGAGTATCGTCGCATGTTTCGCCGCACGCGTCTCACTCCGAGGAAGAGCATCTTGCCGCGAGATCGTCTACCGAGGATGGCTCCATCAGTGACACCAGCTTCACCACCAGCGACAGGGAGACCTACGCTTTCCGTTCCTTACGTTCCACCGTATGGCCGTTTCGTACGCTGCTCTTCTGACACTTCTGCCGGACCGTCGGGACACGCAGAGAGGGGGAAGAGGAAGGTTTGAGATGAGCCAGAGCGGGTACTCATTGAGATATCTGAGGAGGAGGAGGACCCAGAGGAGGACCCTGAGGAGGACCCTGAGGAGACGTCATCGTCTTAGGTCGTAGTGGTGGGGGTGTCTAGTGCTAGGTTGTGGGATGTCTGTTAGCGACCAGCCTAGGTTTGGGATGTTCATGTTCAGTGTCGTGTATTTGACACATCTTTTGATTTACAGTTTTCTTAGGTTTAGATTTATCGCTTTATTTCCTTTACGTTATGATGATGTATTTTGGCCACTATGTGCTGGTTCCAAACTATCCTTGCGGGCGCAAGACTTGTATATTTTGACATGATGATATATATATATATATATGTGCATGATGTTTCTTTTCTTCTGAGTTTCAGGATGGCTAAGTGTGATGTGAGAAATCTTTTCGTTTAAGATTCTTTTTAAAAAAAAAAATTAGCCACCAATTTTGGTAACCTTGAGTTATGAAAGATGTTTTTCCGCATTAAATTTTAGTTTTTCACGTGACGTTCCTTGTGGGAAAAAGGGGCGTTACAACTAGTGTCACCCCTTTCAAAATATTATACAAAATACAAACATAAATACATTTCCTTTGTGAAAAAGAACCAAACCCTAAGATGAAAACTTGATAGGAAGGTTGCTTACTCAAGACCTTGAAGAAAGTAGATCAAAGTATATTTTCAAGCTTCTTGGTTCACAAGGTGCAAACCTAAGGCCAAAACAAAACTTGTCTTTAAGAAAAATGAAGAACTCATGATACAAAAAAATTAAAGAATGGAGATAATGGAAAAATAAGAAGGGTTTATGGTTTAGAATCATCAACCAACCTTCTTTTGTGAAGCTTGAAGTGGAAAATCTCTTTGAACACTAAGTAGATGGCTTAGTGAAAGCTTGAAAGTTTGAGAGAAAAATGGAGTTTTCTACTCTTGGAACAAGATGAAATTAAAGAGATGAACTTTCTCTCTCCTTCTCCCTTAGTTAAAACGGCTGGAGCAAAGGAATGGAGGGCCAAGATGAGCTTTGGTTCAAGTGGTATTATCATGTAATTAAATTAGGAAAATCAAGTAATTATCTCATTGGTTCAAAGCATGACTTACAAGGCATTAACCACATGGGCAATTGGACACAAAATGGGCTAGAAATGGCACAGCACAGCTGGTGCAAGTAGGAAGAAAATATGTCAAAAGCTAGGGCTTGTTTAGTGAAGCACAAGTGAGAAAAATGTAATTTAAATAATCTATTTTGAAATAAATACTTCCCCAAATAAGTGATTAATGAAAAAATCATTTTTGAGACCTAGTATTAATATAATTAAGTTTAGAATCTCAAAACTTAATTTTTGATCATTTTCTGATACCCCGATTGCACTACGGTTACCCGTAACGTGCTAAAAACGGCTAAAAATAAAATTTTTCTGAAAAACTCTAGAAAAATTCTCAAAAATCTGAAATATTAAAAAAATAACTTTTGTTTCTTTAAAATATTTTTTTGACGTAAAAAGGTCTCCGTAAAAATATAAAACTTTCGATGTTTTCAAATCGGGATACGGTTTATGCTATTTTTCTGTTTTTCCAGTTCTGTCACTCTCTACCCATCTAAAAATCCTTAAAATCATATAAATCAATATTCTAAAATAAAAATATAAAAATCATAAATTAATTAATTTAAATAAATCAAAAACACACAAAAAGCGGAAAGAAACGATTGAAAAATGAGGGCGTTACATATTGCATCATTCCCGCAGGTCGTTGGTGTTCCGCTTTTGCTTTTTGACAGGTTAAGCATGCTGCTACATACTCCGCAACTTGTTTCTTCATCCCCAACCACCAGAATCTTTGCTTCAGATCTTGATACATTTTTGTGGCTCTAGGGTGAATACTCAAATTGTTCTGATGTGCTTCATCGAGAATCAGCTTTCTCATTCCAGAATTGTTTGGCACACATATCCTTCCTTTACATCTCAGAATTCCGTCATTGCCCAAACTAAATTCTGCCATTTTTCCATGTTCTATTAACTCCTTCTTTTCTTTCAGACTCTCATCGGTTGCTTGTTGCTCCCGTATGTCCTCGATTAATCCACTTGACACTTTAATCATGCTTAGACTAATCTTGTCCTTGTGTCTCTCCATTTTCAAATCTAGATCTCAAAATTCCTCAATCAACTCCAGTTCCTTGATCATCATGGCAGACACATGAACAATTTTCTGACTTAAGGCATCAGCCACAACATTTGCCTTCCCGGGATGATACATCAAGGTAAAGTCATAATCCTTCAGGAATTCAATCCAACGTCTTTGTCTCATATTGAGTTCTTTCTGATCAAACAAATATTTCAAGCTCTTGTGATCGTTGAAGACGTTAAATGTTGATCCATATAAATAATGTCTCCAAATCTTCAGAGCAAACACTACAGCAGCTAACTCAATATCATGAGTTGGATAATTCCTCTCATGAGTTTTCAAATGACGGGATGCGTATGCCACCACTCTTCGATTCTGCACCAATACGCACCCAAGTTCTTGGTATGAAGCATCACAGTAAACCTCCATAGTTTCTTCAGGATTAGTCAAAATCAGTACAGGTGAGGTCGTCAGTAGTTCCTTCATCTTCAAGAAACTCGCCTCACACTCATCGGTCCATACAAAAGGATGATCCTTCCTAGTGAGTTGTGTCATTGGGACAACTATCTTTGAAAATCCTTCGATAAATCTCCGATAATAACCCGCTAATCCTACAAAACTACGAACCTCAGTCACTGTCGTGGGTCTTTCCCATGACATTACTGCATCTACCTTCACTGGGTCTACATCTATACCCTCTTTTGAGATCACATGGCCTAAGAATTGTACTTTTTTAAACCAAAATTCACACTTAGACAACTTGGCATAAAGCTTTTTCTCACTCAAAATCTGCAATACTTGTCTTAAGTGTTTCTCGTGTTCCTTATGACTCTTAGAGTAAATCAAAATGTCATCTATGAACACCACTACAAATCGATCCAAGAAAGGTCTAAAGATCCTATTCATGTAATCCATGAATATTGATGGTGCATTAGTCACTCCAAACGGCATCACAAGATACTCAAAATGAGCATATCTAGTCCTAAAAGCAGTCTTAGGGATATCATCATTCTTAACTCTAATCTGGTGATAACCACTTCTCAAATCAATCTTAGAAAATACAGCGGCACCACGAAGTTGATCCATCAAATCGTCGATGCGTGGCAACGGGTACTTATTCTTAATCGTTACCTTGTTCAACTGACGGTAATCCACACACAATCTGGAAGTTCCGTCCTTCCTCTTCACCAACAGCACAGGAGCTCCCCACGGTGATACACTTGGTCTCACAAATTGCTTTGACAGCAAATCTTCCAATTGTTTCTTCAGTTCAACCAGCTCCGTTGGCGACATTCTATACGGGGCAACAGAAATCGGACCAGTGCCAGGTATTAGATCTATGGCAAACTCTATATCCCTCACAGGTGGTAAACCTGGGACATCCTCCAGGAATACTTTCGAGAAATCTCTAACGACGGGCACGTTGCTCAATACAACTTCCCCCTTGACTTTCAAGAAGGATAAAAACATGTATCCCTGAGCTCCTTCTATCAAAGAAGCTCTCACTTGATTGGCAGTTAAAAATCCAGAATCCTCAGCATTTGGGAAAATTAAAGTTTTATTGGCATAGTCTAAAAGGGTATGGTTGGAAGATAACCAATCTATGCCTAAAATCACATCTAATTGTGTCAAAGGCAAACACATCAAATCAACAAGATATGTCCTATTTGTAATAACAGTTTCAGCAGTAGGCATAGAAACAACAAGATCAAAAGACATCGAAGACACAGGCAAATTCAGTAGTTTCACACATTTTCAGATATGAAGGAATGAGTCGCACTCGAATCATATAGCACAATTAAGGGATTTCCAGCTATGTCACAAGTACCTTGTATGAGATCCTCTGATTGTGAAGCCTCAACACCGCTCATAGTGTAAACACGTCCTTTTGTCGTCGGCCTTCCGGCTTTGACGGCGTTCACCTCTGGTTTTGGCTTGCCCACCCGGTAATCCCTTGCTGCATGCCCAATCTTTCCGCAGCTAAAGCATGTCATCCCCTTCTGGTTGCATGCAGTGGACAAGTGTCCGTCTTTCCCACAGTTGAAATATCTTATTGGAGCGCCCTCTCCCTAGTAACCCTTGTTGGTACCACCAGAAGAAGATGGCACACTGCGGTTCTGTTGGTTCTTCTGATTCTTGAAATAATGTTTGTGTGACCTAGACGGTCCACCCACGTTTCCTTTGTTCACCCTCCCCTTCATCAGATTCTCCATCTTTCTACACTTCTCCACCAGCAGTGGAAATTGACGGATATCCAATGAAGCTACAGATTGACGGACCTCATATCTCAACCCAGCTTCAAACCTCTCGCACTTCCATCCTTCGCCCGGTTGGACTTGGAAAAAACGAAAGTACTTGGCAAGTGACTCAAACTTTGCTGCGTACTCTCCTACAGACATATCTCTCTGTTGCAGCTGCAGAAACTCATGCTCCTTCTCAGACCTCGCGCTCTGTGGAAAATATTTCTCCAGGAATCTCTCATTGAATATTTCCCACGTCATAGCTTGGTTTCCAGCTTCCAACGGCTGTTGGACTCCCTTCCACCAATACTTTGCGTCACCCAAAAGCAAATAGATCGCGTACTATACCTTCTCAGCTGTCGTGCAATGCAGAATCTCAAAAATCTTCTCCATCTCTTGTATCCATAACTCCGCTTTCTCCAGATCAGTCTCGCCATGAAACTGTGGTGGATTATGGTGTCAGAAATCAACTAATCTCTTGGCTTCAGCAGCTCTCTCAGCCCTCACTCTATCCTCAGCATCTCTTTGTTGTCTCTCAATGTCTCTCTGTTCAGCACGAACAGACTGTTGAGCCATTTGAGCCATTTGAGCCGCCATGTTAGTCATAGCCGCAATAGCCCTCTCCATCGTGTCATCACGGTCCTTAGTGCCAACGCGATTCATCGGTCGTCCTTGACGTGCCATGGGTTTCTGGAAGTCAACCAATCAAATTGCACTACTCAAAACCCATTCAAGAAAGCAATCAATTTCTCACATTATTTCAGAAGGAAACAATACAAACAATGTCACACAATGCTAATCAGAGATCACACAACTTCAACTTAGTAAGCCTATAACCTAAACACTCCCGAAAGACACGACCAGCTCTGATACCACAAATGTAATGCCCCTTTTTCCCACAAGGAACGTCACTTAAAATAAAATAAAACTCAATGCAGAATTAATATAAAACTGGTTTGTCTTAAAAACATACATCTTCCATAATCAAAAGATACCAAATGTCGTGGCATATTTTATTTTTTAAAACTATTACAAGAAGTATTCTCACAAATATTTTAGCCATCCAGAAAATCAGAAAAGAAACATACATCATATATATATATGTATATATATATACAAGTCACTGTACACAAGTCTTGCGCCCGCAAGTATAGTAGTCAAGAACCACAACAAAGTGGCCAAAATACATCACCATGAAAGAAAATAAGACAATCAAACTATCCTAAAGAAAACAGTAAAGCAAAAGATGTGTCAAAATACACGACATGAACATCTACTCCCCAAAACCTAGGCTAGTCGACTAACTGACAAACCCAGAACCTAGCACTATCCACCCCACACCTAGAGAGTTAAGAAGATGCCGTCTCCTCGGGGTCCTCCTCGGGACCCTTCTCCGACTCAGACTCCACTAGCCAACCACATCCCGGCTCGTCTCTGACCTTCTTCTTCCCTCTCCCTGCATGTCCCGATGGTCCGGCATGAGAGCCTGAAGAGCAACGCACGAAATGTCCCGACGGCTCAACGTAAGGAACAGGAAGTGTCGGTCTCACCGACTCAGGTGGTGGAGCTGGTGCCACAGGTGAAGCCAACCTAGGCAAGTGTGCCCTCTTTAAGGAACTCTTCCTTGGAGTGCGACGAATCAGACGGCGGCGATCAGAAGTCGGTCCGGCTACCCGCTAGGGTGTAGGTCTCAGGTCCTTCCTCGTCTCCCTCCTAGGCTGTGTGGTGGGCGGAACTCTGGCCTCCCGGCTCTCCAAGATGGTACTGCGTGCATAGGGTGCGTCTGCCGCCCAGCTGCGCATCCTCTCGATGGGTATGTAGGCGTCCAAAACCATGTCCCTCTCTAACACCTCCTCGGGGCCCAGTACCCCTCCTCTAGTCCTGACCACGTGTCCAGTCACCGTGGCCCATTGGGAGAAGGGATCATAAGTCCATCCCCCACCATCGGCCTCAAGAGGCCTGAAACTCTCCCTCACTCGGGCTACTAGAGGTCTCGAAGTGGACATCTACGCATAACATACATAAAAATAACAGAAAAACATACAAGGGAGAATTTCTTTGCAAGTTGAAATCCACAAAAGGTGCATATGGAAAAGAAAATACAACATAACACATTCCAAGAATATATATATAATTTCCCTTTTGCAAATCTTTCTCTAAGACATTCATACACTAAAAGAGAACACATCATCAAGTTAAACACACATAGCACTCTTGCACAATGCATGTCACTTCAATATCTCTTTAATACACCGGTGTATTGCTCCATGGAGACTTCTCTTCCTCAACTAAGTACAGCGAAATGGGTGTAGCGTAAACCTAACATAATTGCCAAGTCCCCTCCAGGATCCAGTCTCACAATTATTCAGTAGAGCTACTATTTAATTACCATAACATAAATAAGGCAGCCGGTCATGATCATCCAAGCCGGGTATACTACTCTTCTCGGCACAAGGGTGTTCACCAGGCAAGGCCATTGAGAATTTCGTAACTTGAATGCCCTCAAAGACTTATAGTCAGACCATACTTATTTACAATCCATCGCCTTAGGATTGTATGCACTAATTTTGGCAAAAGCCAACATCTTTAATGAAAATGCCATCTATAATTTGCAAACACATACAAGTTAAATAATGTGATCCCTCATCTTAGGATTTCCGTCGTCACGTGTTAGCCCTCTTCCAACACCGTGTAGCATTATCTGTCCTTAAGACTTCATCATCGTCACGTATTGACTCTCTTTCAATACCGCGTAAAAATGTTATTTACCACATAAATTTTTAAAGAAAACTTCTCTTTGAAATCAAAGTCCCTCAAAATAGTGAGTATTTTCTATAAATTCCTTTTTAGTTTTAAGGTCTCAAAATCTCTAAGTGTTTTTGACAAAAGAAATACTTTTAACATTTTTAAATGCAAAATAAGAATAGCTTTTAGGAAAGTCATTTGGAAACTCAAATACCATTATTTAAAACCAACTTTATTATTTTTCTTTCAACTTCTCATGGTAAAAAAGGTTTAATAAAAAATCTCAATTAAATACTTTGATAAAACTTACTTAAATTCATTTCTCATAATTATTTAAAATCTGAACCCTTAATAGTCCAGTATCACGCTTCAGCCCCTGACTTCTGAAAAATTATACTTTTGGCCAAAAATGCCCAGTTTCTCATTTCAGCCCTTGAACTTCTGCAAATTACGATTTTAACCCAAAACACACCCAGTTTTCGTTTTAACCCCTTAAAAATCTAAAATTTTACTTTTTCCCTTATCAATTAATTTCCTAACTTACTTAGTGTTTTTTGGAAAAATAGAATTTGTTATAAAGTCCATTGGTGACTTATACTTAAAATTAAGTGCAAATTTTCTAATCAAGTGTTGACTTGAATTCTAATCAATTAAATCTTGATTTCATTGAAAAAACTTTTTCATTAAAGTCTCTAAATCCTCTTCCAAAGTTTGGGTAACATGCTTTGAATCCAATCATCAATCACAACCACAATCATAATAATTTAAAGCTTTAAACTACTTTAAATATTACAATCCGATATCATGAATCAAAACACACAATATCACCCAAGAACCAAAACACATTAACTAGGCAAGAACACAACTCAAGTCATAAAGCATACATTAGGCATTCCAACCACTTCAAACAATATATATAATTTTCCAAGAATACATAAATTTCAAAAATCATCATCCATCAACCAAAGATCATGCTTTTAACTTTAAGATATAAATATGTAAAAATAGATATTACTAACATAATAAAAATTCATTCAACACCCGATATGAAAACTCAAGTCTTTGAGTTTATCATCAAGCATACAACACATAATCACACACATGCACAACCTTCCCAACTTATTGAGAAAATTTCCATACCTCTTGAAGCTACTAAGGCTTTGTTTGGGAGGGGGTTTTTGGAGGGGAGGGGAATTGAAGGTTTATAACAATATTTTTGTTTAATAAAAAAAGAGGAGGGATGTGGAGAGCATTTCAAAACCCTCCAAAAACCTCCAAAACCCTCTCTCTAGTACATTTTTAGAGTTCCCCCAAATTGGAGGTTTTTGAAAGTTTTCATTTTTTTCATTAAAAACTAATCATCCATGCAAGATAGGAGATGTCCTCCCTTTCCTTTTCCTTCATTTTTCCCTTAAAATGTCAAAACCCTCCCCTCCCCTCCCCTCCAAACTCCCATACAGACCCTAAAAGAACAAACACCAAGAGTCTCCTTGAAAACAATCACCAAGAGGTCTCCTTAAGAACCTTGATGCTCCAACACTTTCAAAATCAACCCTTATTCAAAAATACACAAGAACACAACCATAAAAATGCAAGTTTTATGAAATACCCAAACCCTAAAGTATAAAAATTTGAGTAGAGGAATACTTACTCAAAGCTTAGAAGCAAAATGGATCAAGGATGGTTTTCAAGCTTATAGGTTCCAAGGGTATGAACCTAAACCAAGAACAAAGCTTTCTTTTAGCAAAAATGAAGAACACAAGCTTCTTGAAAAAAAATAAAAGTGATGGAAATGGAAAAACAAAAAGAGATTATGGATTTGAATCATCATCCAAACCTTTTTTTTGTGAAGCTTGAATGGCTAGAACTCAATAAAACTCAAGACTTTGGCTATGGTCTCAAGCTTTGGAAATGGAGAGAAAATGGAGTTTCTTTGCAAGAGGAAGAAGATGAAGTGAAGGAATGAAGCCTCTCTCTTCCTATTTCCCTAGTCAAAACTCGACCAAGACAAGGGAGTATGGCGGAGCATGGGCTTGACTTGATTTGGCTACCTACTGCATTTCTTTAAATTGGAAAATTCAAATAATTATCCATTTCACTCACTTTGACTTTGAGATATTTCAAGAGCATATTTTTGGCTTGCAAACTCGGCCAAGACCAAAAAAATTATGGTGGGATTATGTCCCATCAAGTTAGGGTTTAGTTGGTGGTTCAAAGTATGAAGAATGCTTATTTTCATAATCCCTTTTGAGATAAATATTTTTCTAAAATAGGTAATAACATGAGAAATCACTTTTATGACTTAAATATGATATATAAAAATTTAGAATCTGAAAACTAAATTTTTGGACCATTTTTCATCTCCCGGTTGCGCTCGGTTTTCCCGTAAAGCACCAAACGCACGTAAAATAGAGTTTTTCAGAAAAATTTCTAGAAAAATTTCTAAAATTCACAAATAATCTAAAAACAACTTTTTTTCATTAAAATATTATTTTTGAGTGAAAATGGTCTCCAAAAAAATACTAAACCCTTCCCTGCATCACGCGAGAATGCGGTTCTCACAAAAACTCAGTTTTGCGAACTTTACTACCTTTGACCCTTCAAAAGAAAAATCTAAGATATGAGAATCCTTATTCTCTCCCCAAGATCCCAAAAATCATAATCCAATAATTTTAATAAATTAAAACAGATTAAAAGTCTACAGAAACTATTTAAAAACGAGGGTGTTACACTATTTGTCCCTTTAGTTTTCATCTCGTTCATTTCCTAGTCTCTGGGTATTTATCCGTTCCCCAATTAACATGTTACATGATTCATCTTAGAGGGACTAAAATGATAATATTTCTTATGCTCTTCTCTAAAATTACAAACTTAGTTTCTAAAATCCTCATATAACATCAAGTCACTATTTCAATCCTCAAATACCTCTTCTGAATCCAATTTGAAATTTTCATATCGTTATAAACTTATTCTGACAGTCAAAGACGTCCATAGAACACCGTTTTGACTTCTACGTCAGTTCTAAACCATTACTTATCATCTGAAAATTTTAAGGATAATTCTAATCCTCCAAAATTAATACTTTGTCTCATAGAGTGAAAATTTGGGATGTTATAGTTTGCTCCACGACCCTTATGTTGCAATGATTGATAGTTGGCCAAACGACCTGAATTTTGCTCCTTGCAATCCTTAAAAATATACCCGGTCTTTCTACAATTGTAACATGTTACTTCCCTTTGGTTGCAATTATTCGCATAATGACCTTTCCTCCCACAATGATGACACTTGATCATGTTTAGCTTTGGTTTTCCACTACTTCCACCCAATCCAGCAGGTGCATTATTGTGGTTTTGTGGTGGATGCCTGAATTTCACCGAGTTCTTGGTATACATCTTATCTTGAAACTGCCTCCCTTCCTGACTTCGTGATTTAAACCTAGATGGTCCCTCTACGTCGCTCTTTACTATATTCTCCTTCTTTAGTGAAGCAACCCAAAAAATTACAGAGGAGTCGCCACCAAAGTTTATTTTTATGGGAAAACGTTGGAAACCCCCATTTTAAAAGAAAATGCCTCTAGAACCAAATTTTGGGTTTGGGAGTCGATTACGTGTAGGGAAGGTGTTAGCACCCTACGACGTCCGCTAAAAAGCGGTTACCTGTAATTAAATGTGCAAATTTTGTTAGCTTTTAAAATTATTTATTTTACCCCGAAAAGAAATTATTATTTATTTACAAAATATAATTTAAATTAAAGAAAGAGAAATTATGAAAATTTATTTTTTGCCCTCGACAGGGAAGGTCCCTGCTCCTACGTTTTCTCAGGTGCAATGAGAAATTCAAAGCTACATAGTTCTTTATAAAAAAAATTGATTGTGTTGATTTGTTTTAATTTTGATTTTTCGAAAATGATTTATTTTTGGCAATGCGGTCTCATAGTGACCAAATAGGAAGAGGATCCAAAATGGTTACCAATTTTAACCGACTAAAACAAAGGAGTCTTTCGTAATAGCCAAATAGGAAGAGGATCCAAAAGGACTATCACTAATTACTCCTTATTTTGAAATAGGATTTCATAAAAAGTTATAATTAATACATTATTACAAGATATGTTTGAGTTTAGCAGAATCAAATGGTAAATGAGTTATTAATTTTTAACCTTACAAATCTTTATTGTTTTTGACCTATTTTAAATTAATTTCAATTAATTATAAAAAAAGAAAACTGATTGCCCTTTTTTTTTGTTTTTTTGATTTTTTTTTCTTTTTGTTTTTATCCAGTTCACCAACCATAAGCATAACCATAACAAAATGAATAAAGCAAAACAACAATTAAAGTAAAGCAACATAATACAATAATAAAAACAAAACAAAAAAAACAACAAAAAAGAAAGAGAAGGCGCAGAGCATGAAAACCGATAGTAGGAGAAAAAGAAGAAGCTCGCGGTGGGTGTTTGCTGCGCGGCGGTGGCTGTTGTTGAGGTGGTGTTGCCCACACTTTTGCACGGTGGTTCGGTGTGGGGTTGAGTGGAGGGGCTCGGCAAGCACGGTGCTCGCGGTGGCTGCTTGACGGCATCGAGGTTGAGACGACGTTGTCGACGTTTTTACAACAGAAAACGGTTGATGATGGTTAAGGAGGCTACCCGATGGGGAAGGAGATGGGAATGTAGTCCATGGTGAGGAGGAGGAAAGGTTCAATATCATGGAGGAGGTGATGAATGCATGATGGCTAATTGAAAGAGAAGATTGGAGAGGATTAGTTGGTTGCTGTTGTAAGATTGTGCAAGGTTTGGTTCTTGAAGTTATGGCTGAGGTTGAGTGGAGAAAGTTGCTCTCAAGTGTGCTTTTTTCTTTTTCTTTTTTTGTTGTCTTTCTCTCTTTTCCTTTCCTTTTTTTTTTGTGTATTTTTTTTGAAAATAATTAAGAATCCGGACAAAATTGGGTGTCTACAACTGCCCCTCTTTACTTATATTTTACTATATAATATGAAAATGTTAGTTTTCATATTATTAAAGTAAAAGATAAGTAAAGATATGGACTCCAATTTTGTTCGGAAGTTCACCCGAGTTGGTACAAAGTGAGAACCCAACTTTGACTGAACTGGCAAATGTGCGAGTCAACTCCCGATTCCGGACAGGCTCTGGGTTACGTTCGTTGAAGAGAGACAAGTCACCAGGCAGGTACTGGACTATGACCATGAAGAGGTTTGGTCACCAGGCAGGTACTGGACTTTGACCGTTGAGAAGAAAAGGTCACCAGGAAGGTACTGGACTACGACCGTCGAGGAGAAATAGGTCACCAGGCAGGTACTGGACTACGACCGTTGAGAGAGATAGGTCACCAGGCAGGTACTGGACTACGACCAAGAAGAGGATGAGGTCACCAGGCAGGTACTGGACTACGACCATGGAGAGAAAGGTCAGTCACCAGGCAGGTACTGGACTATGACCGTTGAGAGAGATAGGTCACCAGGCAGGTACTGGACTACGACCATGGGTGCTGGGCAGGTTCCGGACAAAATTGGGTGTCTACATTTAGTATTTTCTCAATCATAGAGCAACGCTCCATCAACTCACCGAACTCACAAATTTTGAGAGGTGCCACCGTCTCTTGTAGATCATGTTTCAACCCTTCTTGAAACTTCTTGCATTTCCATGCCAGATCATGACGTAATTGAAAGTACTGAGAAAACTTAGAGAGAAACTCAAACTTGATGACATACCCTCCTACCGACATCTCCCCTTGCTTCAAGCTTAGGAATTCCATCTCCTTTACTTGACGAACATAGATAGGAAAATATTTTGCCAGAAAACTATCTCGAAAAATAGTCCAAGTAATAGTTGTCCCTTCAACCTCCAATAGTAAACACATTCTACACCACCAGAATTCAGCATCGTCTATCAACATGGAAGCAGCAAACATAACCTTTCGTTCTTCCGTGCAAACCATCGCCTCAAGGAACTTTTCTAACTTATGAATCCACAAATCTGCTCCTTCAGGGTCATATCCTCCCTTGAATTGAGTCAGATTGGCATGAAAAAGTTCAATCCCTCCGTGATTCTCTCCTTTTCTACGTCCAAAAGCAGTTGCCATTTCCAAGATAGCATTTGCCAAATGATCATCATTACGATTCCCTCTTCTTCCCATGGGTTAATACTAGACAACTACTTAGGTAAAACCTATTAGAACCCATCCAAAAATTACACAACTACTTTAAATGTAAAAGAAAATCAAACAATTTCACACAAATTCAATGAAAGCCTATACTATTCTGTAATTATCTGGCTACTTTTCGAATTTATGACTTTCCCTACAAACCAACACGAATTCCAACCACATGTTTTGTCCCCACTTACATGCTTTTCAGAAGGTCATTATTTCCTATATAGTCCCATACATGTACAGTATTGTTGGCATAGGTAGTATCGATTAATCCTCTTAAGTTCTCTTCAACTATACCGTCCCATTCCAGTATAGTCTCAAATTTCCTCAGCTATACCGTTCTCATTGCGGTACAACTTTGGCACCAGATTTTTCAGAACAAAACAAATCAATCAAATTTCACACAGAATTCACACAGCACAAAAAACTTATCAGAGTTCACACAACCTAGGCTTAATAGACCTACACCCTAACACTCCTAAAAAGACTGAACCAGACTCTGATACCACAAAATGCAACACCCTTTCTCCAAAAAGGATATTACACCATAGTAACCAAGATTTTCGTAATTACTTAATTAATATCGATTTAAAACAATGTTTGTTCCCAAAAATGTGGGTAAAATTTTTTTCCTTTCTTTTCTAATAGATGAGAAGGATGGGGAGTAAATCCCTTTACAATTCTCCGTAGAATTTCAAAAACTAAAAATTTAAAATATACACACGTGTAAAAGAAACCTCATCTCATATATATATGTTAAAAAGCTTGCTTCAGTATAAGCATGAGTTTTATAGAGTAAACTGTTCATAAGTACCTGCGGAAAACTGAAGAAAATAGTAAAAAGTCCTAAGAAACTAAAAATAAAATATAAGATAGATAAAACAAAATACAATCTACTATATGTACATCTGAGCCAGTTCAGTCACAAACTAACTACCCAAAATAATCGTCCTCCTTCGAAGGGGTAATAGCAGCTCCAACCTTCCTACCCTAAAGCGGGGTGTACTCCTTCGTGCTATCTTCCTACGCCTGCCAACCTTCCTTGTTTTGTCTTCTTTCCAAATGATCTCTCTCATCTGCTCCAAGGGCACCATCACGTCCAAAAGTATACATTTCTCCACTCTCCAATCGGGTCTGTTGATCCTTCCAGCAGTGGTAAGCACATACCCAGAATATGTGCCCCACTGCGTCTCGGGGTTAATCTTCCATTCTACTCTCTCGATCTCAAGGGGTCGAATACTAAGTCATCGTACCAGAACCAACCCACTCCTCGAGTAAATCATCTACTTAAACATACATTAAACACAACAGAGAAAACACACAAGGGTGAAAGTCTTATAAACAAGTTATATTATAAGAGTTACACAAGAAAAATAACAACACAGGTCATGCTTCATATACACAGTTAATCTTTCATCAAAATGTAACATATAAATCATTATCACAGAATATATTATAAGAGAATACATAAGAAACAACAAACAAAGATCATGCCTTGTATAAAATAAATCCAAACACAAACTATAACACGCACATACAACACAGTAATATATCACCATACCAAATATATTTATGCATGTTGCTTCTATATCCATGATCACACTGGTGTAATGCTCCAAGGAGACTTTTCCGACCTTAACAACATTGAGCAATTGGCTGCAGCAAACTTAACAGAATAACCAGATAGTCCCTCCAGACTTCTGGAAATCATTCAGTAATGCTACACTTAAAATGATTACCATATCATGAATAAGCCAGTCAGTCAGATTTATCCAAGTCGGGCATACAACTCGTCTCGACTCGAGAGTTATCACTTACCCGGCCATTAAGACTATCGAAATGAAGTTACTTTATTGGCTGGATTTTGTGCCTATATATACAAACATGAATTAAGTACACAAATAAGTTAATTGAGTGACAATGAAGTTAATTGATCTTCTTTTTTTTTTATAACAAAGTTAATTGATCTTCTAGTGGAAAAGACACTTACATATTCCCGAAACCATTTGAAAAATTCTGCATAGATACGAGTTGAAACATCTTTTTCGCTGATGGAGTTGTATTGCAAAAATGCACTGCAAACAAGCATATAGTTAATTGTAATATTACCTTTGTAAATAGGACTTAATATTTAATTAAATGATACTTACTCGAGATATGACTTCATCTCGTTGTAACTGATGATAACATGTATATGAGCTGACATCCATTGATCAGTATCAGTCAACCAATGATCCTAGGGCCTTCCACTGGGACGTCGACTTATTTGGTTGAAGATTGACAGCGCTGGTGGCATGCTATTGTTCATTATATGAGTTTTATTTTTGATATTTATCCCATACAATGAAAAGTTTTGCAATAATGGGAACAAAAGTATGTTGTCTCACGATGTAAGACGTACATATTGAACCTTCCACCCGTGCCTTATTTTTCACTGTCATCTTATACTCTCCCATCATTCTACATAACAAATAAAAATTATATGTTAATTGATGTGCAAAGTGAGAGAAAATAGTAAACTAATCAAGTTTTTTACCTTTCAAATGGATACATTCATCGGTATTGGACTGGACCACCATGTATTGCCTCCCGTGGGAGGTGGATTGGGAGATGCTCCATTGAATCAAATAATCCAGGTAGAAAGATTCTTTCGAGTTTGCAAATGATTATTGCAATGGTTTACTCCAATCTTAGCAAGTCATCCATCTTCAAATTATTGGTACACAAATCTTTAAAGAAAAATGCTTAACTCTGTGAGTGACTTCCATACGTGGTCAGGTAATGAATGAAACGCAAATGGGAGTAAACACTCCATAAATATGTGACAATCATGGCTTTTTCATCCTATGCATCCTTCCCCGGGTAACATCAACACATCTAGCTAAGTTTGAAGCATATCCATCTGGCATCCTAAGCTCCAGAATTGATGCACAAACCATTTTTGCTTCCTCAGACAAAAGACAGTATTCACGTTAGGTTTTAACATTTTTCCATTGTTCTGTGGCACCAACTCCAAGCCCCTACGCGCACAATATAGATGCAAGTCTATTTTTACCTTTTCGTTATCCTTTGTTTTATCCTTACAATTCATGACTGTGTTGAATACGTTGTCAAAAAAGTTCTTCTCTATGTGCATGATGTCAAGGTTGTGCCTTAACAAATTGTTTTTCCAGTATTGAAGATCTCAGAATATGCTACGTTTAGTCCAATTGTGAGTAGCTCCATATCCAGCTAACCTAAAAAACCCATGTTCTATACCACACCTGGAATATCTCTAACCCAATCCCACATCTCTTCACCTGTTTCATACTTCTTCTAAACACATGATCAGGTGGTAAGAAACGACGATGACAATCAAACCACTATTTTTTCCCACCAAATTTTAAGGTAAAAGCCTTAGTATCACACTCATGCATATCAGACATGTCAATTTTCCCTGAGTACCCCACCCGGATAACATACCATAGGAGGGAAAGTCATTAATTGTCCACATTAAAGCTGCCTTCATGACAAAGTTTTGTTTTGTGGAGATATATGTGAAAGCACCATCACTCCACAATTGTTTAAGTTCATCAATTAATGGCTATAAGTACACATCTATGCGTGCTTTTGGGTTACATGGTCCAGGTATGAGACAGGTTAAAAACATGTACGGTTTGGTCATGCACATTTCAAGGGGAAGATTATATGGGGTGACAATAACAAGCCAACACGAGTACGGGGACGTAGATGCTTGGATGTAAAGTGTGAATCCATCAGAACATAAGTCGATCCTGCATTTCTATGCTCATTTGCAAAGCCTGGATAGATTTCATCAAAATGCTTCCAGGCTTTCCCATCAGATGTATGGCGTAAAATGCGTGTACTCGTTCTATTCCGATGATACCATCTCATTGCAGCTGCAAATTCAGGTGATGCATATAATCTTTATAACCTAGGAGTGATTGACAAGTATATCATTCTCTTCATCGCAACATCTTTGTACTTACCCAACTCAGTCCTACGAGTAACATGCCTTGGTTCATGACAAAACCTACACTCTCACTCTTCAATACTTTCTTTGTAATATAACATGCACCCATTAACACAACAATCGATTTTCTGAGACTTTAATCCTAACATAGACAACAACCTTTTTGTATGGTAAAAATTAGCTGGCAATGCCACCTCTTGAAGATGTGAGTATACAAGTATGCTTGTCATTTCATCAAGAGTCTTTTCAGTACAATTATGGTTCGATTTAATGCCAAAAACCTGACACACAAGAAAAGTTTTGATTCCGATACCCCCTCAAATCGAGGCTGATTTGCGACAGTTAGCAAATCATAAAATCTTTGAGCCTCTTTATTAGGTGGCTCATCCCAACTTAATTAGTCGTTACCCGTATCCTGAGTAAATTGGGTCTCAAACATCGGCCAAAAGCGATCTTCCACCATATGTTTCATCTCCTCAAAATGATCTTCATTACCCATACTCCCACTAGGCTCTAAGAAATTACCTAGATCGAGTTGTGGAACTTCTTCACTGTGATCAGTCCAAAACCAATAGTTCGGCTGAAATCCAGTCTTGTACAAGTGAACCTTCACTTCACCAGCAGACAATATCTTCCTACACCTGTACTTGGCACAAGGGCACCTAATTCATCCCTCACTAAAAAAGTATGTCTGCTCTAAAGCCTTTTACTCATCAACCCCTTCTACAAACTTCCATTTCAACCCCCCTCTCACGGGATTAAGCCTATCATACATCCAACTACGGTTCGAAGGGTAAAAATCCATTTTCTGCAATCCAATCACATTACGTGTTAGATACTAGGATCATGTGCCAAAAAAAATTTGGCAACATAACCCCTGTATTTCGGACATTCCCAAAAATTTTTACAACTAAAAACACTACCTAAACAATACATATGACAATATCTATTAATAAAAAGCTTAGTTAGATACTAGGGTCAGGTGCGAAATCAAATTTCGGAAATATAACCCCTGAATTTTGGACTTCCTCAAATTTTATTTTGCAATACAAAAACAATATTAAATCAATACATTTAATATACAACAAATAACATATCCTAATGAGCTCTGCTCTCCACTAACAAACAATTTAATCATAAAAACACAGGCATATATTCTAAGCTACAAACACACAAACCTAACATCTTGCATAAGGCAGAAAGGCAAAGACTAGGGTTTTGCTCTCTAATAACTGTAGGTAACAGGAAGAAACACAAGAAGGGGGGTTGAATTGTGTTTCAAAGCTTTTAAAACTTTTTCGCAAATATTTGTATACTTGTTGTGAACTCGTTGGACGCACAGCGTATTGGAATATTGGACGCATAAGTAGATTGGACGCAGAGGCTTCCACTTAATTTAAAAACGTTTTCTTTGTGCGATTTAAAGAGTTTGAAAAACTTGATAAGATAAAATTCAATTCAATCCCTCTTGTTAATAATGATAAATAAATAACTATAGATAAGGGAAAGAGAGAATAACACAAGTATTTATCCCGGTTCACCCTTTCCTAAGAGCTACGTCCAGTCCCCTCAAACTAGAGAGATTTCACTATCAATCCAGATAGAATACAAGTATTCTTCAACAGCCTCTCCAGGCCTTACAACGAGTATTCTTTGCACATCTAGCCTCTCCAGGCTCAAAACAAGTATTCTTTACAAACAAGCCTCTCTAGGCTCAAACAAGTATTCTTTCTAAACAAGCCTCTTCAGGCTCAAACAACTCAGAAGAGTGTTTTTGACTTAAAGTGCTATCTAACTCACACTCGTGAGAATCTGAAAATCTTAAGCACTTCGAGAGTTAAGCAAGCTCTCTTTTTACAAGAAGATAGAAAATATTACAAGAATTTCTTAATGAATCAGAGTATATCAAAGTTTGCACAGCGATTCAGCTCTTTCTTTTTGATAGTTCAGCACTCTTGTATCTTCTGCATTTCTTCTTCTTGTTTTCGGTATTTATAGGCTTTGTTGAAGCCTCAGACTTCTTCTTTAACTACCTCGGCTTCAGTCTTCATAAATATGACCGTTCTCTAATAGCATTAAATGCTATTTTCCCGTTGCTCTGAGGAGTTCTTCTTTAGCGTATTTGTCTGCGTTTCTTTCTCCTAATTCAGAAGCAACCTGTACTCATAGTCTCCATTGCACAAAGGTTAATAGTAATATTCAGTTGAGACAAAGAGAATACACTGTGTAAAACAGAAAGTAGTGTTCAGAGAGATATCAAAATAAACATAGTACATTCTCTCTCTAAGTACACTTTCACAGTGCTTTATGCTTTTCATTTAATGCACGATCAGAGACTTTGACGAGGTTGTTCAGAAAAGCATTGTATACTGCTATTTATTTTAAATCATTTGCTCAATAAATATGTCCCATATTAAATGCAAGAGCAACAAATAGCAGGTTATGTATTCTGCGTTTTGGACATAGCATTTAGAGTGTATGAATGGACGCATACCTTTGCTTACCATTCGTACTTGAGACAGCTTGGTCTATATGGACGCATACTTATTGCTTACCATATGTACTTGAGACTTTGCTTCTCTGATAGGATACATCTCTATAAAACTCATTGGTCGGTTATCACTTATGCTTATTTTGGACGCACTGTATAGCATGTCTTCCTGAGTGATTTCTTTGGACGCTTATATGTTCTGCTTCTTTGGACACAAAGCTTTATTGGACGCATTGCCTCTTTGAGTCCATTGGACGCTCCATTCTTGAATCGTACATATATATGCCAATGTCACACTGGACGCTTGGACTTATATTTGTTGTACCTACAAGAGCTTGTCAGCAGACTTTGTAAAATCCTTAATAACCTTTGTTATCATCAAAACCACAAAGACTACTTAAGGAAAATTTGCATTAGAACTGCTTCTGACCAATTTGGTTCCAACAATCTCCCCCTTTTTGAT
The DNA here is from genome assembly GCA_030159175.1 of Glycyrrhiza uralensis. Lineage (NCBI taxonomy): Eukaryota > Viridiplantae > Streptophyta > Magnoliopsida > Fabales > Fabaceae > Glycyrrhiza > Glycyrrhiza uralensis. The sequence goes on from BRZY01000003.1 coordinate 29,673,541, forward strand.
GATAACAAACATTATTAAGTTTTACAAGCAGTAAAGCAAATAAAACCAATAAACATTTAAAAATATACTTTTAAAGAGAAATTTTTCTTTTCATAGGGAAACTCCCCCTGTGATAAACGTCTCAGTCTTTATTACTTTTCTCCCCCTGAGATAAACATCTCATGGTTTTGGATATTCAAAGTGTTCAAAGTACCTGAAAAAATTTCTTTTTCTCACAAAACAGATTAGTCTAGCATATTTAATATAGCAGTATAGCATAATATATGTAATAAGGCTACTACAATGCAATTTTTAGACTCAAACTCATTTTATTAATGACTTGAGCTTTTAAAACTTAATTCTCCCAATTTCTCCCCCTTTTGTCATCAGACAAAAAGGTTCATAGAACATCATAGTCCAAAATAAACAAAGAAAACAAAAAAATTCAGAAAATCCCTCAATCCTTTTTCTTGACAAAGTCTTGAACCAGAGCCATCAGACTATCCACTTTGGTCGATAGCTGCAGAAATTCTTCTCTGGATACAAAACCTTGGGAACCATTTCCTACCTCAGGTGCTACAGCAGCAGCTTCTGGCACTGGAGTGTTGTCTTCTACAACCTCAGGTTCTTGATTGTCTTGATTGATTTGAGAAAGGCGTTCAGCTCTTCTTTTGAACCTTTGTTCCCTTGCCGAAGATTCAGACAACTGACTCTACTTTCGTCTTTGTTACCTGGTAAAAGGCCTTCTTACTACTCCTGACTGAGATTGATGAGAATCACCAACCTTTTGAGGAGAAGTGTCCAGATTTATCTGAGATGTAGAAACTTCAAAAGGATCTACACTCATTGCAAATTCTTCAGCTTGAGATGGAGTGAGCATATCCTCAGCATTCCTTTTTCTGTTCTCTTCATCCAAGAGGTTTAGGATATGCTTAGCAACCCCTTTTCCTTTTCTCTTATTCTTTATAGCTTCTCTTTCTCTTCTTTCAGCAGCCAGCTGATCTTCCTTGAACTTTCTGATCTCTTCTCTTGCTCTGGTGATTCTAGCTTCACGTTGTTCTTCTGTTTCTGCAGCTCGAGAGTTTCGTTTACTCTCTTCTTTTTCTTTAGACACCTCTTGAACACCATTTGAGTTACTTCTTTGAACATTCTCCATTGGTGTCAGTCTCATTCTCACAAAACTGAGTGTCTCCAGACTTGGTTGAAAGAGTCGTTGAAGAGTTAACAGCTGCTCAGTGATAGCATCAAGGATTTGATTGTTCAGTACCTTTTGTAGAAGAACTCCAAAGGGAATAGTATTCTTTCTGCCCATGCTTGTTGAGTCTCTCTTGAAGCAAAAGAACAGAATGGATGGCAGGTTGATTCGGTTTAGAGACATAAGGTGTACCAACAGAAATTCATGCAAATCTGAGACAAAGTCCCTTGATCCAACCTTGTGAATGACCGTCTTGTTCAACAGCAAGTGCAAGACACGAATTTTGTCATGCATTCTTGACGTATTCTCCTTCTTGTTCACAGGCGATGGCTCGAGCAATCGAATCGCACGACACAGAGACCTCCCTGTTTAGCACCGTTCCCTTGATGCTGTCCTCCAATGTTTCTCTTGAGTTCCAAAACTCCCTGACCAAGGAGGGAAAAACCTTGGTGTTTTCATCGAAATACCTAGACCACCCAGCTGCAATGAATTCATTTCTGACATCAATGCCGAATTCAGAGGATATAGAGAAGTCGATGAAGGTTTCCACTTTTACTTCCATATGGTTGATTCTCGACATTGTCTTGTATGAGGATAAGGATTTAGAGAAAATATGAAATAGGATTTTGAAGAGCAAGCACGGCTTTGAAAATTTTAACAAAAACTTTTGCAAGAGAGAGAAATAGAAGAGCAGAGAAGACGTGCAAGTAACAGTTTGAAAAGACTTGGAAACAGATGGTATCACTTTTTAATAAAGACAGTTTCAACTTTCAAGAAATCTTGAGAACCAACGTGATTGATAAAAGGAAAAACGGCTGCAGAGCAGGCGTACGGTTTCAAATATTATTAAAAAAATATTTAGACTCAGTGCGGGAAGTCTAAGAGATAAAAGTAAAAAAAAAAACTTCTAAGTTTCAAATAGACTGACGTGTCCTATTGGACACTAGTCATATTGGACTTAGACTCAGCTTGAGCACATTGGACGCTAAACATCAGTCTTTTATAAAGTGCATATTTAAATGCTTCCTTATAAAAGTAAACCTATCTACAGAGAGGGGTTTTGTAAATATATCCGCCCATTGATTTTCAGTGTTAACAAACTGAATATCAAATGTTCCCCTCTGTACATAGTCTCTAATGAAATTATGTTTAATCTCTATATGCTTAGCTCTTGAGTGTAAGATTGGGTTCTTAGATAAATTGATTGCAGCAGTATTATCACAAAGAACAGATATCTTACTCTCAAAGATGTTGTAGTCCTCCAGTTGATGTTTAGTCCATAGGAGCTGAGAACAACAACTTGCAGCAGAGACATATTCAGCTTCACCTGTAGATAATGCAATTGTGCTTTGTCTTCTGCCTGTCCATGATACCAGATTGGATCCAATAAAGTGACATCCTCCGCTGGTGCTTTTTCTCTTGAGTCTATCCGCAGCATAATCAGCATCACAGAACCCTACTAATCTGTATTCATTTGATTTCTTAAACAGTAAACCAAGATTAGTAGTCTCCTTCAGATATCTAAAAATTCTTTTGACAGCAGTCAAATGAGAATCTCTAGGATCTGATTGGAATCTTGCACATAAACAAACACTGAACATTATATCAGGTCTAGATGCAGTAAGATACAATAGAGATCCGATCATACCTCTATATACCTTTTGATCTACCTTTTTATCCTTATCATTCAGGTTCATTATGCAGGTTGGATGCATAGGAGTGCTCATGGGTTTGCAATCGTCCATTTTGAACTTCTTCAGAAGCTCCTTTGTATACTTGGACTGATGCACATAGATTCCATCTTGAGTTTGTTTTACTTGAGGTCCAAGGAAGAATTTTAATTCTCCCATCATACTCATTTCAAACTCCTTCTGCATTAACTCAGAAAATTCTCCACACAGAGATTCATCAGTAGCACCAAAAATGATATCGTCCACATAAATTTGTACTATGATGAAATGTGAGTCTATGGATTTTCTAAAGAGAGTAGTGTCAACTTTTCCTCTTGAAAAACCATTCTCCATAAGAAATGAACTTAGTTTTTCATACTAAGCTCGAAGAGCTTGCTTAAGACCATAAAGAGCCTTTTTCAATTTAAAAACATGGTTAGGAAAAGATTGATCCTCAAAACCATGTGGTTGTTCCACATAGACTTCCTCTGTTATTATACCATTTAGAAAATCACTTTTTACATCCATTTGATAAAGCCTCATATCATGTTGGGCAGCAAATGAAAGTAAGATGCGAATGGCCTCTATTCTAGCTACTGGAGCAAAGATTTCAGTAAAATCAATACCTTCCTGTTGTGAGTAACCTTGAGCAACTAACCTTGCTTTGTTTCTCACCACTTTACCTTCTTCGTCCAGTTTGTTTCTGAATACTCATTTGGTTCCAATGATGGACTTATCTTTAGGTGGAACTACAAGCGTCCAAACATCATTGCGTTTGAACTGATTTAGCTCCTCCTGCATTGCTAAAATCCATCCTTCGTCCAATAGAGTTTCATCAACATTTTTTGGCTCCAATACAGAGATGAATGCAACATCAGTTTGTTCTTTGAATGTGGACCTTGTTCTGACTCTATCATCTGCATTTCCAATGATTTGATCTTCAGGGTGATAGGTCTTGAAGTGCCAGCTTTTTCTTCTTTCAGAATTGGACGCATCATCATTTTCTACGTCTGATCCTTCTTCTTCATTCTTAGGTGATAGTCTTTCACCTTCTGCTTGTATTCTCATATCTGAAAAAGAATCACTTAGCTCTGACAATTCCTTGTCAGGCTTTTTGTCATTGAATTTAATGTGAATTGACTCTTCAACAGTCAAGGTTCTTGAGTTATAGACTCGATAAGCCTTGGAAGTTTCAGAGTAACCCAGAAAAATTCCATTGTCCACTTTAGAATCAAACTTTCCAAGTTGATCCTTATTGTTAAGAATAAAACATTCACATCCAAATGGATGAAAATATGAAATGTTGGGTTTTCTTCCTTTCCACAATTCATATGGAGTCTTTTTCAATATAGGCCTCACATATATTCTATTTTGTAAATAACACACAGTATTTACAGCTTCAGCCCAGAACCTCTTAGAGGTTGAGTGATCATTGAGCATGGACCTAGCCATCTCTTGTAGAGATCGATTCTTTCTCTCCACCACACCATTTTGCTGAGGTGTTCTTCGTGCAGAGAAATTGTGAAGGATTTCTTTCTCTTCACAGAATCTCTGGAAGTTTGCATTTTCAAACTCACCTCCATGATCACTTCTAATGGAGTTGATACAAACTCCTTTCTCATTTTGGACTCTTTTACAAAATATGGTGAAGACTTTGAAAGACTCATCCTTGTGTGCAAGGAATTTGACCCATGTCCATCTAGTATAGTCATCAACTATAACTAATCCATATCTCTTTCCATTTAAAGAGGCTGTTTGAGTGGGTCCAAACAAATCCATGTGTAAAAGTTCCAAAGGTCTAGAAGTGGAAACAATATTTTTAGAATTAAAAGAGTTTTTCACTTGTTTCCCTTTCTGACATGCTTCACACAGAACTTCGGATTTGTACACAAGATTTGGTAGTCCTCTCACGAGGTTATGCTTGTTTAGCTTTGAGATGGTTCTTAAGCTTGCATGACCAAGTTTCTTGTGCCATATCCATTGTTCATCCTTTAAGGATATGAAGCATGAGACATTTTGTTTGGATAGATTTTCAAAATCAATTTTGTAAACATTATCCTGCCTCTTTGCTTGAAAAAGTATGGACTTATCAGAATTTCTGACTATACATTTATCCTTGTTAAAGGAAACGTCAAATCCACTGTCACACAATTGACTTATGCTAAGCAGATTATGTTTGAGTCCTTCAACTAGTAGGACATTTTCAATAGAAAGAAAATGATGTTTACCAATTTTACCTATTCCAACTATTCTGCCTTTCTGGTCTCCTCCGAAGGTGACCCAGCCCTTTGATCTAGGCTTTCGGTCTAGGAACATAGACTTTTCTCCTGTCATGTGTCGTGAGCAGCCACTGTCCAGGTACCATGACTGGAGTTGACTTCCTCCCATCAAGCATATCTACAACAGGAATTATCATATTCTTAGGTACCCAGATTGACTTGGGTCCTTTCTTGTTAGTTCTTGGTCTGCGTCCAGACATGTTCCTTTTGTTATGGACGCACGTCGAGGTGACATGTCCAGCCTTCCCATAGTGACCACAGTATAAATTAATTTTAGAAGAACTTTTAGAAACCTTTGGTTTTGGTTTTTCATAACTAAACCACTTTTGTCAGAAGGTTTTCTCTGAATTTTTAAAATTTGATCCAGTTTTTCAGAGCTACTGACAAATCTGGACAATCGTCCAGTGAGTTCATTTACTTCTTGTTGAAGTACTTGTACTTCACAGGAAGTATTGGACTCAGAATCCTTTTGAGATTCATCTTTGAGTTGACTTACTTGAAGTCTTAACTCTTTATTTTATGATTTGTGTACTTCATTTTCCAAAGCAAGTTTTTCAAAATCTTTGGTTATGAGTGAAAATTTCTTTTTCAAGGATCTGTACTCATCAAATAAAATGGATGATTCTCTAAGGAGATCATTAAAATTTTCTTTTAGTTCAGGGTAAGGAAATACCTCTTCTTCATGCTCACTATCGGTTGAGGGTAGGCTTGCCATCAAGCAAAGATTTGCTTCTTCCTTATCCTCCTCATCCTCATCATCAGAGGATTCGTCAAGATCTTCCCATGTTGCCATGAGACCCTTCTTCTTTTTGAAGAACTTCTTCTTTGTCCGCTCAGCTTCAGGACAATCTGCCTTGTAGTGGCCTGGTTTCTTACATCCATAGCACACTACTGGACTTTTCTCCTTCTGCTCAGCTTCCTTCTGTGGAAATATTTTGTTGAATTACTTCCTTCTGGACCCACCCTTCCTTTTCCACATGGACTTTATTTTTCTGGATATGAAGGAAAGTTCATCATCATCTGAGCCTTCTTCTCCTTCTGAGCTACATGACTCCTCATCAGAGTCATTTGCCTTTAGTGCTTTTGAAGTGCTTCCCTTTTGGACTTTAAGAGCAATGGACTTTGCCCTTTTTTCTGTTCCTTCTTCTTTGAACTCAAGTTCATGCACTTTGAGTGAGCCGAGGAGATTTTCCATAGCAAGAGTGGACAGATCCCTTGATTCTTGTATGGCAGTCACCTTGGGTCTCCATTGTCTACGAAGACTCCTTAGAATTTTCCTGATGTGATCTTGGGTTGTGTAGACTTTTCCTAGAGATCTCAGGTTGTTAATGATTGTTTGGAATCGTCCAAACATCTTATCAATAGTCTCGTGATCCTCCATTTTGAATAGTTCATATTGATGAACTAGCATGCTAATTTTGGACTCACGGACTTGAGACGATCCTTCATGCGCCAAGGCTAGGGTGTCCCATATTTCTTTGGCAGTGGTGCAGCTGTGCACATTGTCGTATTCTGACTTGGTGATGGCACACATCAGATAGTGCCTTGCTTTTGAGTTCAGCTGGAATCTGGTCCTTTGATCTTGCGTCCACTGAGCTCTTGGTACTGGTTGACCTGCTTCATTTACTGGAGCAGTGTAACCAATTTCCACGACATCCCACATGTCTTTATTTTGCGCATCAAAGAACGTGATCATTCTCTGCTTCCAATAGTCATATTCTTCTCCATTGAACAGAGGTGGTCTGTTCACAGCTTATCCCTCGTTCTCCATTGATCTTTGCTTCTCTGCACTGTTAGGTGCTCAACCCCAAGAGACCGAGCTCTGATGCCAACTGTAGGTAACAGGAAGAAACACAAGAAGGGGGGTTGAATTGTGTTTCAAAGCTTTTAAAACTTTTTCGCAAATATTTGTATACTTGCTGTGAACCCGTTGGACGCACAGCGTATTGGAATATTGGACACATAAGTAGATTGGACGCAGAGGCTTCCACTTAGTTTAAAAACGTTTTCTTTGTGCGATTTAAAGAGTTTGAAAAACTTGATAAGATAAAATTCAATTCAATCCCTCTTGTTAGTAATGATAAATAAATAACTAGAGATAAGGGAAAGAGAGAATAACACAAGTATTTATCTTGGTTCACCCTTTCCTAAGAGCTACGTCCAGTCCCCTCAAACTAGAGAGATTTCACTATCAATCCAGATAGAATACAAGTATTCTTCAACAGCCTCTCCAGGCCTTACAACAAGTATTCTTTGCACACCTAGCCTCTCCAGACTCAAAACAAGTATTCTTTACAAACAAGCCTCTCCAGGCTCAACACAAGTATTCTTTACAAACAAGCCTCTCCAGGCTCAAACAAGTATTCTTTCTAAACAAGCCTCTTCAGGCTCAAACAACTCAGAAGAGTGTTTTTGACATAAAGTGCTATCTAACTCACACTCGTGAGATTCTGAAAATCTTAAGCACTTCGAGAGTTAAGCAAACTCTCTTTTTACAAGAAGATAGAAAATATTACAAGAATTTCTTAATGAATCAGAGTATATCAAAGTTTTCACACTTTCTTTTTGATAGTTCAGCACTCTTGTATATTCTGTATTTCTTCTTCTTGTTTTCAGTATTTATAGGCTTTGTTGAAGCTTCAGACTTCTTCTTTAACTACCTCGGCTTCAGCCTTCATAAATATGATCGTTCTCTAATAGCATTAAATGCTATTTTCCCGTTGCTCTGAGGAGTTCTTCTTTAGCGTATTTGTCTGCGTTTCTTTCTCCTAATTCAGAAGTAACCTGTACTCATAGTCTCAATTGCACAAAGGTTAATAGTAATATTCAGTTGAGACAAAGAGAATACACTGTGTAAAACAGAAAGTAGTGTTCAGAGAGATATCAAAATAAACATAATACATTCTCTCTCTAAGTACACTTTCACAGTGCTTTATGTTTTTCATTTAATGCACGATCAGAGACTTTGACGAGGTTGTTCAGAAAAGCATTGTATACTGCTATTTATTTTAAATCATTTGCTCAATAAATATGTCCCATATTAAATGCAAGAGCAACAAATAGCAGGTTATGTATTCTGCGTTTTGGACACAGCATTTAGAGTGTATGAATGGACGCATACCTTTGCTTACCATTCGTACTTGAGACAGCTTGGTCTATATGGACGCATACTTATTGCTTACCATATGTACTTGAGACTTTGCTTCTCTGATAGGATACATCTCTATAAAACTCATTGGTCGGTTATTACTTATGCTTATTTTGGACGCACTGTATAGCATGTCTTCCTGAGTGATTTCTTTGGACGCTTATATGTTCTGTTTCTTTGGACACAAAGCTTTATTGGACGCATTGCCTCTTTGAGTCCATTGGACGCTCCATTCTTGAATCGTACATATATATGCCAATGTCACACTGGACGCTTGGACTTATCTTTGTTGTACCTACAAGAGCTTGTCAGCAGACTTTGTAAAATCCTTAATAACCTTTGTTATCATCAAAACCACAAAGACTACTTAGGGAAAATTTGCATTAGAACTGCTTCTGACCAATTTGGTTCCAACAATAACAAACAACACAATCAAACAAACAAACACATGCATAATTCTAAATTATCAGTACACAATCTAGCATCCTACATAAGGCAGAAAGGCAAAGTTTAGGAGTTTTGTTCTCCATTAACAAACACATCCAACTATAAATTACCAGCACACAAGCCTATTGAGCTCTACTCTTCACAAACAAACATGAACCAATTCACTGTAAAACACGTACATATTTCAAATAGGGGTGGAAATAGGCCAAGCTGCCCAAAAAGGGCCTATGGCCTGACCTACATAAGGTTTGGTCTGGCCTGGCTCGGCCTGTTTATTAAAAAGGCTAGACTCAGGCTTTTTAAAAAGCCTCTTTAGTTAAATAGGGTAGGCTTATGCCTACTAAAAAGCCTATTAGGCCTAGCAGGCCGGCTTATTTATATATATATATAGAATAATAATATAATAAAAATAAAATATAATAAAAAATAGGCCTACTTGTTTATTTATTTGTGAAGGCCTAAAGACCTATTTATCAGTGGAGGCCTACTGACCTCTTTATCATTAGAGGCTTACAAGCCTATTTACAAGTAAATACCTAATAGGTGGAGGCCTATTTAAAAGGCTTAGTGAAATGTAGGTCTATAAATAGGCTTGTAGGCCAGGCCAGACTTTGAAATAGGCCAGGTCGGGCCTTAAAAATCGGCCTGTATCAAGCTAGTAGGTCAAGCTCAGGCCTTAAGATTTCAAAGTAGGCCAGGCCCAGGCCTTTCCCACCTCTAATTTCAATCTATACTAAAGGATTGCCTAATAACTCAAACTCCTAATGTTAGCTCAAGCCGTAAGCTCTGCAAGAGTGTCGTAAACAGTCTTGTCAGAAGAGATCTCATTCTATACTACTGAGTGCTAAACATTAACAGGAAAATATACACACACAGATAGGATATCCCTTATCAACAAAAGACCATTTAACAATCAAGAACCAATGCATATTTAATCGGGTTGATGCATTTTTTGTCATGCATAATAAAACATCATATTTAAATATCACAACAAAATCATAGAAGCACAACATCAATTACTTTCCAACATCAATTTAAACTTCATACGTGGTTCTTGCTTATTTTCTACTGACTTTCTCTTCGTTCAACTCTCATGCAGTCATGCTCATGAATGACACATACTTTATCTAAAAATAAAGGCTAAAGAGCAATGCAAACCAAATAAATGAAGGCTAAAGTCAAGTAACAATTACAATATGCATAAAGGGTAGATTACACAAAGACACAGAGATCACATTACACACGCACACGGACCACTAGAGCTGGAAAAACGGGCTACCCGGCCCACAGCGGGCTAGCCCACATCAGGCTCGGGCTTTATCAGACTGGGCCAAAAAGGTCTGGATTGAAAACAGGCTCAAATTTAGCTATCCAAGCCCAGCCCTTAGCGGGCAACGGGCTTTTCGGGCCAACCCGACTAATACGAAGCGCTTTTCACACGATCTTATTTTTTATTAAAACAAATTTAAAAAAGGCTTAAAAAAACATATTTTTTATTATTGTAAATTTTCAGGCGGCAATACTGCGGTGCCAGTACGCAACAATTCAGGAAAAAAAAACAAACAACAATTCTAATTCTAAAGAGAAATCTAAATGCTAGAACCCACTGACACAACACCAATTTAGTAACAGAACAAGGAAATCTCTTGTAATAACAAAAACGAACAAGTAAATCTCATCCAACAGCACAAGATAACAAAAAAATACCCCATCCAAAAGCATAATCAACCTCTACAAGACTTAAACAGATCCCATCCAAAAGCATAATCGACTAGAACAAAGAAAAATAAAGAATTGTTGTTTAGATTGTAGAACACTGCACTCAAAAGGAACCACATAATCAACCTCCACAAGACTTAAACAACAAACAACATTGTTCATTAACTTAAACATCTCAAATTCTAAACCCCAAAAAGCAGTGCCTTCAACTTCAAATGCCAAGACCAGAAATTCAGAATCAAGTACTGCAAAAAAATAGATTAAAGAATTCAGAATTGGAGATGAGATTTCTTAAACAATTTTGGACAAAAATCAAGAAACAAAATCTAGAAACAATAACAAATTCCTGATACCTTATTATTTGCCCCTAAGTCAAACAACGACACTCGAGTTCGAGCCTTCTTGAGAATGTTTTACATCTTCTGGAGCGACTGCATCCCGCTCATCATCATCGTCTTCATTATCATATTCTAGAAGAAAGCAATTGACTATCTTATATATTGTTATATAAATTAGTTCTTTAATTTTAAATAGTTGTTATAGTAGAAAAAGTTTACCTACAAAACCATGCAACCAACTACGTGTGCACAAGAGAGCTTGAACTGTATCATCTAGCAAAGAGCTTCTATACTTGTTCAAAACTCTGGAGCCAATGCTGAAAGCGGATTCAGATGCCACGATTGTTATCAGAATACTCAATACATCTGAAGCCATCCTTCCAAGATCAGGACATCTGTGACTTCTTTCCTTCCAATAAGCTAAGATATCAAACCAGTTATTGGTGGAAGCCTAGGCTCCTCTAAATAAATTACAAGTTCATATTTCACCATATTGTTAACCGATGATTGGCTTTCATATTCTTCAAATTCCTACAAAATAAAAAAGCAAATGAATTAAGAATTACATATATTGAAAAAATGACAATGAAAGTAGTATTAAAAATTGATAAAATGAACTTACTTCGTATACATACAATGAATCTGACATCATTTCCTTTCCTCCTCCAAATGAAGATTGTACTTGTTGTGAATAACTCGCATCAAAATGACTACCATCTTTGACATACTCATCATAAAGCCTAGACAAATTATTCTTGATCGTTTGCAACTTCTCTTCATGGTTGATTGGATCAACTTTATCATATGCAAATGACAAGAAACTGATCTTCTTGGTTGGATCAAGAATAGCCCCAAATGCCAAAATTATACAATACTCACTCCAATACTTGTCAAATTTTTCTTTCATTTTTTGACCATGCTCTTAACCACAATATCTTCAGTTGATAAGTTTAAGTTCAAAAGAGTCTCTCCCTTCCATATTTCTCCAAAATACAAATTTGAAGTAGGGTAAGAAGATCCAGAAATCAAGTTTGTAATTTTGTAAAATGGCTTCAAAAATGAACACATTATTTCAGCTCTTGTCCACTCAGCATTGTCCGGACACAACTTATAATTTGCATCACACAAACTTAAGCTATAAAAGGCACGACGATAATTAATTGCACTCTTAAGCATTATATATGTGGAGTTCTATCTAGTGGGAGTATCTGCCCTCAATCCAATTGATGTATCAATGTCACCAACATTGTTAACACAATGAAAAAATTGAATTGTTTTACCTTCGGATGCCTTCACATAATAAACACTTTGTCTAATTTTATGCAATGCATCACTCGCCACCTTCAATCCATCTTGAACAATGAGGTTCAAGATATAAGCACAACATCTTATGTGAAAGAACTCTCCATTAAGCAACAAGCTATTTGACAATCCCAAGTGTTCTTTCAAAAAGTTTTGCATGTTGTCATTTGCAGAGGCAATATCCAAAGTAAGGGAAAAAAACTTTTCTTCCTATGCCCCAATCCCTTAAAAATTCCATCACTTTCAATGCTAATTGGGGCCTTGAATGTGGGGGTTTCATGTGAACAAATGCTAGAATCTTATTTTTCAATTTCCAATTCGCATCAACATAATGAGCGGTTAAAGAAATGTAACCATGATTCGTGCATGAAGTCCAACAATCAAAAGTCAAGCAAACTCTCCCAGGAATTTGAGTCAATTGTGATTTTCACCTTTCTTTCTCTACCTTATAAGTTCCTAATACATTAGCTTTTAAGGTATTTCTAGAAATCCATTTACACTCCTCATTCAAAAACTTTTGATATTTTCTAAAGACCCTCCACTCAACCATATTAAATGGTGCATCATGTGCAACAACCAATTCAGCTAAAATTTCACAGTTAGCCTTAGGGTCAAAATTTCTCCTTTGCACTCTTCATTCAACATCAATAAGCATATCACCCACATTTTTGCATCTAGCACCAATAAATTGACAACCTTTCACATGCCATTTTAAATGACTAGTACCATTTTGAGATGCACAACCCAAAATTTTTCCACAACCCTTGCACTTGCACTTTTCATCCCCATCTTGTCTAAATATTTCCACACTGGAGATGTTAGGATCTTACTCATCTTAGGCTTCTTTGACTTTGGTTGAGAAGACACAATTTCATCTAGTGTGGTATTTGTCCTAATTAAATTAATTTGACTAGATGGTGGTGGTGGGAGTCCCATTTCCAAAATTTGAATATCATTAGCATCATCAACACTACAAGTATCCATATTACAAGACAACTTGGTTCGAACTTCTAAGAGTGAAATCAGTACCTCAGATGATGCCAAAGATTGGAGAATAGAGATCAATATCAAATCACCAGTAGTCCAGAACCACTGCTACACTGCACCTTCAATTCAACCTGAAATGATAATCAGCAAGATGCAATTTATACAATTTATACAAGTCTGCATAACAAACAAGTAAAATGTCATAGTTTGGGAGGAGAGAAGAAAGTTTCCCATCCTTACCTGATTAGTTGCTCATTTGTAAGAGAGAGATGTGATTCTCGATTGTGTGAGTGCGACGGCGGTGGTAGTGTGTGGGTGGAGGCCGATGCTGTCGTGGGCATGCTGCTTTCCTTCTCTCCCCCTCTGTTGCGCTTCAAAGAGAAAGAGGATTCATGCAAACACGGCGGTGGTAGTGGGTTGGTCTTTCTCCGCACGCGAAGAGATCCTCTCAGAGGTGAACTGGTGAAGCGGCTTCTTCTGTGCTGCATAATCACAGCCACGAGGCATAACGGCGGTGGTCTCGGACTCTCGGTGCTGCCTCGCAGAATCGCGCTAGGGTTTGAGTTTGGGGGGAAGTGAACTTGTGTTCCAATCCTATAATCCTTCCTGACTTTCTGACCCAGCCACGTGATTTTTTAATCTTTTAACAGTTACCAGTAACAGTAACCGGGTCTGTAGGTTACCCGAAACCAGACAGTGCTAGCCCGGCTCGGGCTTGGGTTTTTTCAGGATGGGCCAAAAAAGCCCGGATTTAAAACGGACTCAAATTTGTGTGTCCAAGTCTTCTATTTTTTCAGGCAGCCTCGGCTCCGCCTGGTCGGGCTGGCCCATTTTGCCAGCTCTACACACCACATTACACACACACAAATGTTTCTTAAATTGTACCCCAAATCCAAATTTTACTTAAAATAAAACATTGAAGAAACACAAAAGACACATTACACACACAAATGCTTCCCAAAACACACATTGTACAAAACCAATACCCACACACAAAGAAAATACAGAAACACACACACACACACAGGGGAGGGGCCTTAGGGAAAAAAAAAGGACAGAGAGGGGGTTACAGTTGTAACATCCTAAAATTTTACTCTATAAGACAGAGTATTAATTTTAGAATATTAGAACCATCTTTAAGATTTTCAGATGAAATATAATGGTTTAGAACTGACGTAGAAGTCAAACGGTATTTTATGGACATTCTTGACTGTCAGAATAAACTAATAATGAATATGAAAAATTCATACTTGATTCCCAAAAGGTATTAAAGGATACACAATAGTCACTTGATGTTCCATAAAGATTTTAGAAAGTAAGTTTGGAATTTTAGAGAAGGATATAAAGGGAATTACAGTTTTGGTCCCTCTCAGAGAAACTCTATAATCTGTTAGTTAAGAAATAGACAAGTACTGAAGATGGACAAATAGTTAAAATAAAGACTCTAGGATCTAGTGTACTTAAGATAGTATATAAAATAAAAAGTCTTGTTTGGTATTATAGTTTAAAATGGTAAGATAGTTAAAGTCTTTTTATAGACTTCTGTTTTCTATTTTTTCGTCTATTATCTGTTTTATATGAAATTGTGTGATCTAAGTGATAAGAAAATTATGTTAATCTTATAATTAAGGGTTTTAAATACTTATCAAATTATTTCATTAAAACAGACATTTTTCCTTTGACGTTTGGATTTTTACAGATAACTGTATTGACTGTTATTAACAGATAAAGATTTTCAATATAAAAAGTATGTCAAACCAACCCAGAAAATAAAATTCCTTCACAAAAGCTGCTTCTTTTGATATTTGTGATTTTCTGGAATTTTTCTACAATTTTTGGAAAACTTTTGCAAAATATAGTAAACTGGTACGTATCGCGTACAGATTTGGCTATACAGTATATAAAAATTTCTTAAAAAAGGTCCAAACAATTTTTATTTTATTTTTTATTCTTTATTTCATGATTTTTAAAAATATTTCTAGACAAGATTATTTTTCTACTGTTTTGGCTCCTTTATGCGGCATATCCGTCGTATAAAAGCGAATAGAGAGCTAACAAGTTTGAAACAAGAACTGGGAATTTTCAAAGGACCTAACAATAAATTTATAGAGTTGAAATAGTAAGGTTGATCCAGCTATTGACCTTAATCAGTAGGGGTATGTGCAATTACCATTTTACCGTTGATTTTACATCAAAACTACCAAAACCTAAAGTTTTTGTCCATGCAATCCTATGGCCTTCCTTTCCCTTCCTTTTGGTCGACATCCACTCCCCTTTTCAACCCTTGGATGTGCTTTTGCTTCATGAGTCATAAGCTTAGTCATTGGAAAGAACCAATTTGGAAAATGGGTGATTAAATTAAAATGGCATCATGACATAAAGCTAATAAAGGTGGATGAGCTCACAAATTTTTAATACCCTCTTCTTCCCTCCTCTTTTGCCTCCCCTCCGTCTATAAATAGCCCCCTTGTCTTCATAAAATTTTCACAAATCCAAGAAACATTGAAGACAAACACTAGTTCTCTCTTTTCTCTTCTTAGTTCTTAAATTTCTTACTTTGTGTTCTTGGTGTTTTCAAGCTTGTTCTTCAAAGTTTTGTGGCAAAGGTAAGGGGAACCTCTTGCAAATTATTTGAGAAGTATGTGTTTGATTCTTGATTGATTGAGTGCTTGTATGCTTTCATGTTATAGTTTTATTTAATTGTTTATAGCTTTAAATTAATTGTTGTGTTACTTATAAATTGTAAAGTCATAATGCCAAAATTATTCTTAAAATTCGTGTGAGTAAGGTTACTATGGCAAAATTAATTTTGAGCTTTTGTAAACATACCGTTATAATGGCAAAATTTAGATTACCGTAAATATAGCTTTACTGCAAAGAAAATACAATTTATTCTTTTGTGAAAACCCTGATATTGTCTATCATTGATATACAAGGTGGTGGTTAAGATAAATGGTTTATCAGTATGGGTCTGTCTAGGAAAGACAGAGACCTTTGAAGGGGCTTTGTTAAGTCCGTCTCTCTTTCCTAGGAACTGTATTGATACGCTGTTTGGGGAATTCTTAACACTAGAGACCCGGTATATACGTGATTAAGATAAATTGGGAAAGAAATGATTTCTTAAAATCGTATATATAAATAGATTGGATTGGATAAAAGAGTATAACAGTAATGGATTCTCGGTGAATTCTACTGTTATACCATCTTTCGGAATTTAATATGACACTAATGGATTCTCGGTGAATTCTACTGTTATATTAACAGTGGGAAAAATACAGTGGGCATCCAATCTGTATATGTATGCAAATAACTCAGTTTAATTTCCAATGTCTATGACAGTGGAAATTAGTGAGATAGGCTTTCAATGGGCCTCTTTCCTGGAAAATAATTGGTGTTTAAGTATTTCAGAAGAGAAACAGCTTGATTATGTTGACTTAGATTATATCGCATTATTTTGAAACTGAGTACTGATTACCGAAGACGGCTCTGCCGCCGTGTGATCCTTTCATCTTCGAAAATTAACTAAGCCGAAAAATAATCAGCTTTAATTCGTTCACTAAGTCTGTATTAAGCTTTCAGAAAGATGGACACTGATTACCGCAGTAGACTCAGCAGCCGTGTAATTATTCCATTCCCAAAGAGCTATCTAAAATTTGAGAACAGACACTTGTTGATTAAAAAGTGGACGTAAGTTTAAATACTGTTGATCTCTTCTCTCTTGATCAATCCTAGCTGGCTCTGCCCGTTTTGGTCTTCTTGAAATAAGTTAATAACCTTTAGTTTATATATTGAATCACTCTGTTGGGCTGCTCACCTCAGTTCGGCTCTACCACGGTGTGATCAGTCACAAATTAAATTATTAAAGCCGGGAAAATGACTTAACCCGTAATGATCCATAGAATCAAGTGAAGAAGGTAAGAGTATTTTTATAAAGTGATAAATTAATTCCTATAAAGTATTTTGATGAGATCTAAAGACGTATTTGAAGAGAAGCTACAGTAAAACGGAAGAAGTTTTACAAAGAGAAGCTAAAGAGATTTTAAGATGCAATTTAGACGATCATTTGCATTAAAGACGATGAGCATACAACCTACTAGACGGGGTTGAAAATAGGTTCTGTTGGACTACAATTGTCTACTGGGATTATCCATGTTTCGAAAGTCTCAATGGCCTTGTCGGTGAACCCCCTAAGCCGAGACGAGTTGTATACCCGGCTTGGATAAATCTGACTGGCAGATCTATTTCTGATTTGGTATTAAGTTTTAAATGTGGTATTTCTGAAGTATTCTCAGGGGGGCTAAGTGGGATTCCCTAGTTATGTTGTTAAATGATATGAGGTTGAAAAAGTCTCCTTGGAGCACTACACCGGTGTGATTCGAGGGATATTGAAGTGGCATGCATAAATATACTTTGATATGAGGATATAGTGAATGAGCCATTTTGCAGGTTTACAAGACACAAGGTAAGACCTATTTGATTGGAATTTGTTATATGTTTTAAATGACTTGCTACTTTATTGTATTGTCTTGATTCACTTGAGTGTCTTTGATATTGAAATGTTTTTGACATATAAATTGGGTACTGTGTGATCTGTGTGTTAATATACTTGTACCGCTCTTATTACCTTGTTTAAAGTTTCACCCTTGCCTACTTTTATGTTGTGTTGATGCATGACTGAGTAGATGGCACATCCTGCTATGGGTTTGGGACGGGTTCGTCATCTTAGTATAGAAGCCCAAGGCAGGGATTGTGTGTGGTGGAACATAAACCATTACACTCAGTGGGGAAGATTCGTGGAAAGAGTTGAGAACGTAGATACTGGTGGTGGAGGTCCACAAGACCCACTACCTATCCGAGAACAGATAATCCTAGATGTTAAGTTACCCTTACGCCAATTAAGACCATTGGTACCTAACCCAGAAGATCTACTCTTCAATGATGATGATGATGATGGAGACAGCGGTGGTGGGAGTTCTCATCCATCGGGACGTGGTGGTGACGGATCAGATCATACGCCTTCCCAGAAAAGGAGCAAGCCCTCAGACGCAGGCAAAGATGAGACCTTAGAGGACACTTCGGCAGCCGCCCCTATAGGACATGAGGATTCCATGGGGTATACCCCAGCTTCACCATTAGGAGTAGCAAATCCACCCATGTACACCCCTGGTTCCCATCACTCAGAGGAGGAGGATATTATATGGTTATCTAACTCCCTGTCTGATGATGAGTTTGAGGATATTCCTGAAGAGTCCATCAACTTTTGGGCTACCTCTGACCTCACTTATGACCCTTTATCTAGACCAAATCTATCTAGGTTTGGCTTTGATTGGGTTCCAGTGACTCAGGCCCGGAACCTTGAGTCTAGCTTGCCAGGATTGGGAGGATCCACTTGGTCCTGCCCATAGACGTAGTTAAGTTAAAGTTTGAGTAATAGATCCCTTTTGGGTAGTTGATGGGATCATGGCTCGTTTGTACATAGTAGCGTCTGTTTTTCTTTTACCACTTTTGTACTCTTTGGTTTAGAGTAGTTTTAACTTCTTTTTCTTTTACAGTGTTAAAAATCATAGTTTGTCTTAGAACAAACTCTTTTGTAAAATATCATGTTATATATATGAGATGGAGTATCTTTTTAGTATGTGATGATCTTACCTGCACTTGAAATCTTTTAAAAGAAAATAAGGGAACATATTCCCCATCCTTCTCATCTTCTTTAAAAAGCAAAAAATTTTACCCGCATTTTGGAAGAAGGATTACCAACTTTCACTTAAATATTTTCTAAGTAATTGCTAAACTTTTGGATACTATGGTGTAATATCCTTTTTGGAGAAAGGGTGTTGCAACAATGGTGGTGCATGGTTGCGGCTGGCGATACGTGGAGACCGGAGTTATCTGTGCGCGGCAGCGGTGGGCTTAGGGGTTGGGGTCGTGGCGGTGGAATCTGGTGGCCGTCACGGTGGTTCGGTAAATCGTGGTGGGGGCTAGGGTTTTCTATAATGCCTTCAGTGGCGTTCGCGGGGGAGAGCAGAGAGAGGGGGACAGCAGTCAACGGTGGCGTTGGGGTACAGGCAATAGTCGATAGTCATCTATGAGTACCGTAACGAGTATTAAGGGACGAGTATAAGAAAATAGTAATACAGTGAAGGGGTGGCGAAGCATTAGTAGATCTTGAAGATAAAATAAGAGAAAAAGAATTTTTGGAAGAAATCAGATAAATAATAGTAGGTATGTGTCAGTTGTTATATTCACGAATGATTTGGACAATAAGGTGATTAGCTATACAAGTATTATCATTTTCTAACTGCTTAAGGACAAGGCGTGGGAGTAATTAATCCATTGGCTTGCTGGTAGTGGAGCGGGGACAATGATATTTGATATGGACTAACATTGTTGAGTTCTTAAAGTTTGCATTGGATAGTTATGAGTCTTGATGGATAATGTGAGGCTACTCTGTAGTGGGAGTAAGAATGCTCGAAGGAACGAGAGTATGTTATTTCTAAAGTAGAAGTAACAGTAAAAAGAAAAATTTTATCGGATGAGAGTTTTCCTATATCGGTGGCTAAACGTAGTTATCTGTGAAATTTCGAGGACGAAATTCTTTTTAGAGGAGTAGAGTTGTAACACACGCATTTTTAGATCCGTAGTAAATTCTATTCCACTAAGCTAGTAGATCGAATTACATACTATGGGATAATATTAGAAAATGAAATGTCATGACTATAGTTGCTCATAGAAAAACAACTAGGATTTCGAGTTGGAATTAGAAATTTCAACAGAAAACAATTCTCGCTATAGATGGAGAAATAAGATTATACTAATCTGAAGGCCAAGACAATGTCATCATGAGGAATTAAAGAGACAAATAGTATTATTATAATATTTAAGGATTTTAGTTTGGAATTTTCTGAGATTAGAATAAAGATGTTACAGTTTTGATCTCTGTAGAATGGAATAAGTGACGTATAGTGAACAGATAATTATCTGAGGGTTAAGAACTGATCTAAATGGAAAGTTAGGGATATTATTAGTGTTTTTATATTATATATGATTTTTAGATGGGTAGATAGTTGCCAAATTCGAAAAGTAGAAATTTGACGGAAACCGTATTTTAGTGTTAGTACGGTGAGGGTTTAGTATTTTTCTGGAGGTCATTTTTACTCCAAAATAATATTTTAATGAAACAAAAGTTGTTTTTATAATATTTGTGATTTTTAGAAATTTTTCTGTAAATTTTTCAGAAAAACTTTATTTTACCCGCGTTTGGTGCATTACGAGTAAACCGGGCGCAACCGGGAGATGAAAAATAGTCCAAAAATTTAGTTTTGAAATTCTAAATTTTTCTATATCATATTCAAGTCATAAAAGTGATTTTTCATGTTATTATCTATTTTAGAAAAATATTTATCTAAAAAGGGATTATAAAACTAAGCATTTTTACTACTTTGAACCACCAATTAAACCCTAACTTGATGGAACTTATTCCCACCCTTTTTGGGTCTGTCTTGGCCGAACCCTAGAGGCCAAAAGTGTGCCCACAAAATATCTCAAAGTGAAGTGTGAGTCAAAGGTTAATTTTTGAATTTTTTTCCAATTAAAGAAATGAGGTATGGTTCCCATCCAATCAAAGTAAGAAAACCCATGCCTCCTTGTCTCCTTGGTCTGGCCGAATTCATTAGGGCATGGGAGGAGAGAGATTTCATTTCTTCTTCACTTCATCTTCTCCAATCTTGCAAAGAACTCCATATTCTCTCATTCCCAAAGCTCACTTCCATAACTAAAAGCTTGAGTTTTATTGAGTTTTTGGCTATTCAAGCTTCACAAAAAAGGTTTGGATCATGATTCTAAACCATAATCTCTTTTCATTTTTCCATTTCCATCACTTTCATTTTTTCATGAAGCTTGTGTTCTTCATTTTGCTAAAAGTAAGCTTTTTCTTGGTTTAGGTTCATTCCCTTGGAACCTTTAAGCTTGAAAACCATCTTGGATCTATTTTGCTTCAAGGTTTGAGTAACTATTTCTCTACTCAAATTTCTATGCTTTAGGGTTTGGGTGTTTTTCCTAAAACTTGCATTTTTATGGTGGTTTTCTTGTGTATTTTGTATAAGGTTGCTTTTTCTAAGTGTTGGAAACATCAAGATCCAATTGGGAGACCACTTGGTGTTGGTGTTAGTGTGAACGAGATTTTTGGTGTAGCCCTTTTTAGTAGCTTCAAGGGGTAAGGAGATTTTCAAAATAAGTTGAGAAGGTTGTGTATGTGTGTGACTATGTGTTTTGTATGCTTGATGATAAACTCAAAGATTTGAGTTTTCATATTGGTTGTTGAATGAGAAATCATTCTCTTAATAATATCTATTTTTATATATCTATATCTTGAAGTTTTAAAGTATGATTTTTGGTTGATAGATGATGATTTTCGAAAATATGGACTCTTGGAAAATATGTATATTGCTTAAAGTGGTTTGTATGCCTAAATGCATGCTTAATGAATGATGTTTGTATTCTTGATATGTTTAAAAATGCTAAAGATGGTTGCTTTTAAATGTATGTATGCTTTATGACTTGAGTGGTGTTCTTGCCTATTGATGTATTTGATTTCCTTGAGTGATTGGTGTACTTTGATTCATGATGTTGTATTGTAATATTTAAAGTAGTGTAAAGCTTTAAATTTACTATGAATTGTGGTTGTGATTGATGATTGAATTCAAAGAGGACAAAGATTATGTACCCAAGCATATGGAAGAGGATTAGAGGATTTTAAAAAGAAGTTTTTTAAAAGGAAAGCAAGATTTAATTAATTAGAATTCAAGTCAACACTTGATTAGGTATTTTCACTTGATTTTAAAATTAAGTCTTCAATGGACTTTATAATCAATTTTAGTTTCAAAAAGCCCTAATTAAGTTAAGGAATTAATTGATAAAGGAAAAAGTGAAATTTTAGATATTTTTGGGGCTAAAAATGAAAACTGGGTGTCTTTGGGCCAAAAGAATAATTTTGCGGAAGTCCTGGTGCTGAAAAATGAAAACTGGGTGTTTTGGGTCAAAATTGTAATTTTTTGGAAACCCAGGGACAAAAACGTAAAACTGGACGTTTCGAGGCCAAAATCATAATTTTTCATAAGTCAGGGGCTAAAAACGAAAAACTGAACAGTTTGGGGTTAATTTCTGAATAATTAGAAGTAAATAAATTTAAGTAAAGTTTTACCAAGAAGGTAAATTGAGTATTAAATTAAGACTTTTAAGTCAACCAATTTCCAAAGAGAAATACTAAGTTTGGTTTTAATAAAAGCATTTAAGTTTCCAAATGACTTTCATAAAACTATTTCAGTTTACACCCAAAAGGTATTTCTTTTGTCAAAGCGTTTAAAGATTTTGAGGCGTAAAGCTAAAGAGGGATCTTGAGGAATGCTTATTGTTTTGAAGAATTCTATTTCTAAAGAGAGGTTTTCTTTAAAACTCATGTTTTGAATAACCTTAATAGAAAAGATTTTACACGGTATTGAAAGAGAGTCAATACGTGGCAACGTTGAAGTTTGAGGACAAATAATGCTACACGGTGTTGGAAGAGAGCTAACACGTGAGACGAAAATCCTAAGACGAGGGATTGCATTAATTGTCTTGTATGTGTTTGCAAATTATAATGTCATTTGCATTAAAGACGTTGGCTTTTGCCAAAATTAGAGCATACAATTCTAATGCGATGGATTGTAAATAAGTATGGTCTGACTATAAGTCTTTGAGGGCATTTAGGTCAGGAAATTCTCAATGGCCTTGAGGGGAATCCCCTTGTGCCGAGAAGAGTAGTATACCCGGCTTGGATGATCCTAATCGGCTGCCTTATTTATGATATGGTGTACGACATTAGCACAATGGGTCTGTACCAAATGAATGTCAAACGATGGCTGAGTGATGGTCAAGTTGCATTTATGATTAGGTATATGCTCCCGCCATATCGCTCTACTTAGTTGAGGAAGAGAAGTCTCCATGGAGCAGTGCACCGGTGTATTAAAGAGATATTGAAGTGACATGCATTATGCTAGAGTGTTATGTGTGTTTGACTTGATGATGTGTTCTCTTTTAGTGTATGAATGTCTTAGAGAAAGACTTGCGAAAGAGTATATATAGATATATATTTTTGGAGTGTATTATGTAGTATTTTCTTTTTCATATGCATCCTTTTGTGGATTTCAACTTGTGCAAAGAAATTCACCCTTGCATGTTTTCCTGTTACCTGTATGTACGTTACGCGTAGATGTCCACTTCGAGACCTCTAGTAGCCCGAGTGAGGGAGAGTTTCCAACCTCTTGAGGCCGATGGTGGGGGATGGACTTATGATCCCATCTCCCAATTGGCCACGGTGATTGGACACGTGGTCAGGACTAGAGGAGGGGTGCTTGGCCCCGAAGAGGTTTTGGAGAAGGATACGGTTTTGGACGTCTACATACCCATCGAGAGGATGCGTAGCTGGCTGGTAGACGCACCCTTCGCACACAGTATCACCTTGGAGAGCAGGGAGGCCAGAGTTCCGCCCACGGCGCAGCCTAGGAGAGAGACGAGGGAGGATCAGAGACCTACACCTCAGCGGGCAGCTGGACCGGTATCTGACCGTCGTCGTCTGATTCGTCGCACTCCAAGGAAGAGTTCCTTGGAAAGGGCACGCTTGCCTAGGTTGGCTCCACCTGTGACACCAACTCCACCACCTGAGTTGGTAAGACCGACGCTTCCTGTTTCTCACGTAGAGACGTCGGGACGTTTGGTGCGTTGCTCTTCGAGTTCTCACGCCGGACCATCGGGACACGCAGGGAGAGAGAAGAGGAAGGTTAGAGATGAGCCTGGATGTGGTTGGCTCGTGGAGTCTGAGTCCGAGGAGGAGGAAGATCCTAAGGAGGACCCCGAGGAGACGTCATCTTCTTTGGTCTCTAGGTGTGGAGGAGGTTAGTGCTAGGTTGTGGGTTGTTAGTTGGCCGACCAGCCTAGGGTTTGGGGAGTAGATGTTCAGGTCGTATATTTGAGACACCTTTTGCTTTACAATTTTTCCTAGGTTTAGTTTATCGTTTTATTTTCTTTATATAGTGATGGTGTATCATGACTATACTTGTTGATGCAAGACTTTTGTATAGTGACTATGGGATTTGTGAATGTGATGTATATTTCTTTTTCTGATTTTCTGGATGGCTAAAAGTTTTATGAGCATACTTCTTATTATAAGACTTTTAAAAAGAAAAAAAAATTAGCCACGAAATTCGATATCCTTTAATCATGAAAGAGGTATGTTTTTAAGACAAAACAGTTTTATATTAATTCCGCATTAAATTTCTTTGATTTTCATGTGACGTTTCTTGTGGAAAAAATGGGTGTTACATGCCGTCAGTAAATCGTTGTATTCTTGTAGTGCATGGTTGATATTGAAAAAAAAATCTAATATTGGATCAGAGAGTCAAGAGACCAACCTGGCCACCAACAAATGGAAGGAAAAGCTTTCCAAAGAGAAGACAACTGTTATTAACATGCACCTCCATAATCACCAAATATTAATGCATGCTTGCTGGATTTCGATTCACTAACTCAATTAGGCTTTCCCATGCAATCATCTTCATCCTTAAAGCCAGAAAATCCTAGAATGTTGGGAGTTGGGACTGACCAGTTGAAAATGACGATGCCTATGTTTGTTTTCATGTTGATATCGTGCGTCCACCAAAAGCTGCATAAAGTAGCTTCCACAGTGAAGCTGTCTTGGGACGCAAGATTTACAGAAACCAAACAAGCATGACATATAACACAAACACTATTATGCTAACATGAAAATAGAGTACCCAATTAACACGGATACACAATGATTTTCAGAGGGATTACTTTGTAATTTCATAAAATAAAAAAAACTAGCCATTCTCACTTGTTCTTGTTGGTAATTAAGCATGTTGCCTCACTGATGAGGCCGCTATCATGGTGCTACATTATAGCCAGTGCCTTTAGAAAAAACTTATTGTTTTTTTTTGTATAAGATGATAAAAGGTGGTATACTATTAAATTAAATTTTTAATAATTAAAAATTATTAAAAAAATCTTTTTTTGACAATAAAATTATTAAAAAATCTATTATGTGATATAAATGAGATATGATCAAATACCAAGTGTCAATTCTTACATTTAACCTTGTTTAAAAAAAATTCTTAAATTTACACAAATTAATAACTTTTGTAAAATGCAAAATTGACTGATATCCAACCGTTGAATTGAAAGTCTTTATAAATTAGATCAAGCTTGTGAAATTTCATTTGAATCAAAAATCAATTGATACGTACACTACTTCATGTTAACGGATAATGTTATTTATTGCTAATGTTAGATAACTTACTTTTTTTTTTGACAAAAAACCACTTAGCTCATCTCATTAATGATAACTGAAGCAATACAATCAGGAATAAAATTGGAAATATGAGAACAAGTTGTAGTAGTAGCAATCCGTGCAAGAGTATGTGCTGCTCTATTTGCTTGTCTCCTAGCAAAATGAACCTTAAAATGAGGGTTCAAACTTAACAAGTTCTTACAAGAAAGTAATAAATCTCCCAACTCAATGTGATCTATAATAGAAGAATTCAACCGATCCACCAAAGCTTTGCTGTCAGTTTCGAGGATTGCATGTTGGACTCCCAACTCCATTAGCCATCTAACACCAATGTGCAAAGCAGTAGCCTCTCCCTCCATAACTGAAAGTAAAGGGTGAGTACTCTCCATCCTAGAAAGCAAAAATTGTCCACCCCCTCCACGTAAAACAAGACCAAAACCTGTGGTTCCAGAACCTGCATCAAAGCCAGCATCAATATTACATTTAACATGTCCTGAATTTGGAGTAATCCAAGAGACTCACATGTGGAATTGATGCGCAGCAGCTGCAGTAGGCGTTGATCTTCTCTTAGCAAGCTCCCACGCTGCCACCAAGGGGTTACCACAGTGAATAACTTCTGCCTTTGATTCCCTATGGTTATCCCATAGTAAAGTATTTCTCTTGGACCAAATGCTCCATAAAGTCATAGAAAAAATGGTCAGCTGTGGCTTGTTGAGAATCTCAGCAAGAGCAAAAAATAGATCCTTAAAGCTATCACAAAGAAGGTGAGCATCAATAAAATGTCAAAGACCCAGTTGGATCCAACACTCCCTAGCCGAAGGGCAAGTTAGCAGAACATGCCATGCTGTTTCCAAATCAAGACCACACACAACACACAAAGATGGGCAATCCACTCCTCTAGACCGGAGTCTAACACGGGTTGGTAAGCAATCCTTACAGCTGCGCCATAGAAAAGTCTTGACCTTTGGGGGGACATCCAAATGCCAAATCTTCTCCCATTCAGCTGCCACCTTGAAGTTGTCCACATTAGAAAAGACATCCATACACAATCTATAGCCTGACCGCACCGTATAAACACCTTGCTTATTGAACCTCCAAATGCGTCTATCCACCGTGGTCTCGCTAAAGATGGGCACATCAAGAATACGGGCTGCCTCCTCGTCGTCAAAGATCTCTCCAATTACCTGCACATTCCAACATTTGTTAGGAAAGGAAATAAGATCCTGAACACACAGTTCAGGAAATGCTAGGGCTGCCTCACTAGAACCCCCTAGCTGGCCCCCATCCCTCAACCAAGGCTCCCCCCATCGATAATCCAACGGGCTCCCTCTTTAAGCAAAGCTTGGGAACTATAGATGCTCCTCCAGGTAAAGCTTGGGTTATGACCCACAGCTGCAGAAAGAAAATCCCCTCTAGGGAAATATTTAGCTTTGAAGAGTCTAGTCACAAGAGCATCTTGGTCAGAAACAAACTTCCAACCTTGTTTCCCTAGCAAGGCCAAATTAAAAGCATCAAGATCACGGAAACCAAGTCCACCATCCTCCTTTCTCACACACAACCTCTCCCACGACATCCACCGAATCCCCTTACCACCTTCCTCCTTACAACCCCACCAAAAAGAATTCATCATCTTCTGAATATCATCACAAATAGAATGCGGAATCTGGAAAATACTCATGCAATAGGAAGGAATAGCTTGTGCCACATATTTCACCAACCCTCTTCCTAATTTGAACTCTAATGGCTTCTTTGTCATCTTCCTCCTTTTCCTTGAGCATAGTTAGATGTTCTTTCATTGTATCTAGCCTCGTTCTCAAAATATTGATTCTTCCAAAGGGTGTTTGGAAAAGGAGATAACTTACTTATGAATGTTCAAATTATCTAAAATTTAATATATGTAATCAAGATAATAATATTGCATAATTTAACGATTGGATTGGTTAATTTAGTATTCTACAAAAGTTATTAATTGATGTAAACCTATTTACCTACTGATCCTATCCGGATATAAATTTTTTATTAAGGAGAATGTAACGTAAACCTAGAGGTGTGTGTGTGATTACGGCCCTGTTTGGCATAACAACTTATTCTACAGCTTATGGCATAAGTTGTATAATCTATTTTTATAATCAAAGAAAAAATATGGTGAAACTTATTTCATATAAGCCATAAGCTATTTTGATAAGCTATCCAGCTTATAAAAAATAAGCCAAAAATAACTTATGAACCAATCATAAACTGTGTTCATAAATTTTATATAAATCAATCCAAAATGACCTACATATTGTAGCAGCAGGCATCACATTGTACGGTTCAAATTGCAAATTGCATCACGTGGCAGATCCTATGATTGCAATTTTGCGTAAAAGGCAACGCATTTTACGAGACAAATTGTGTTGCATGAGACAAATCTTTACATAAATTATTCAGTAAATTACTTGGAAGTAAAAGGCCGATTTGGTCTGGACAAGATTTAATATTATAAAACCTAATACTATAATGTCTAATAATAATCTAAGACCTTATAAAATTTTAATATTATACAATATTTACAGTGAAATGTAGACGAAGGAATATATTAAATAATAAGTTTAAATATGTTTTTAGTCCTTCATGTTTGGCCTAAGTTTGTTTTTGGTCCCTCAAATACCAAAAAAATTATTTTAGTCCCTAATCTTTTGAAAATCAGTCACTTTTGGTCCCTGGGGCCATATTTTAAATTTGAAAAGTATTTTTTAAATTTATATTTTGACCTCTCCTAAAGCCTGATGTTCACCTTAACCCGTCTTTCCATTCTCCTCCCCCTCCACTGATGTATCGCGACCCCCATCCTTGCTAAGAGTAGTTTAATGTCCTCCCTCGAAGCCGCCATGAGATGCGACCTCTCTCTTTTCTTCTCCCTGTGCGATCGCGGTGGCCCCCTCCCTTCTCGCCATTGTGTGCAACCTCCCTTGTCCGCGCGGAGCTCCTCCTTTGGCCGCGCGGGGATGGAGGGCCGCGGTGCATCAGTGGAGGGGGAGGAGAAAGAAAAAACGGGTTAAGGTGAACATCAGGCTTTAGGAGGGGTCAAAGTATAAATTTAAAAAATACTTTTCAAATTTAAAATATGGCCCCAGGGACCAAAAGTGACTGATTTTCAAAAGATTAGGGACTAAAATAATATTCTTGGTATTTGAGGGACCAAAAACGAACTTTAGTCCAAACATAAGGGACTAAAAACATATTTAAGCCTAAATAATATTATTAGTGGTATTTACATTGTTACGTACTCGCTCTCACCTTAGTGTGTGTTTAGTTCTGTGGTGACTAAAATTGATTTTGATTGAATTGATTTTGGTTAAAAGTGAGTTGAATATAACGTGATTTATGTTTGGATAAATTCACAAAAAAGTGATTTTTATCAGTTCATGTTGTTTGAATAATTTGGATCAAAATTGATTTTGAGTATAAAATATTACTATGAAATCTCAAAGATGTATTATAAAAATTTCAGAATTGATTCCAAACCACCGTGAAAACTACAATTCCTAGCTTCATCTTGGAATTGATTTTATCTCCAAAAGCAATTCGGGACAAAACGACCCAAACACTCTAAAATTGATTTTCCCGTGCTTCACTGTGCTTTTGGTTGCCTCCACCGGGTTTCCAAATACCCACTTAAATATAAGCAAGAAAATAATCCAAGTGTGGTGGATTCAATTATAAGTAAATCTCAACTAACTCTATCCCTCAGAGACGGATCTAAGGTGGGGCAAGGGGTGGCATTGGCTCCACCCTCTTTGACAACTTCAATTGAATATATATTAGTGTGTTTGATTTGGTGGTGACGAAAATTGATTTTGACTAAATTGGTTTTATGAAATTGATTTTGGTTAAAATTAAACTTGAAATAAAGTGATTTATGTTTGGATGTATTTACTGTGAAAACAAGTTTGAGAAACTTAGTGCAAAACTTTTAACTTATCGCAAAAGCTACAAATTCTAGCTTATGGTAGAATCAATTCTGGATAGTAGAATTGTTTTTACTACAATAACCCAAATATTTTTGTGTAAAAGGAAAATCACGTTTGACCCTCACAAACTTGAGTTTGGCTACTCTCACCGTTTAATCAAACATGCACTATATGTTTGTGCAGATATATTAATTAATATAATCTTTTCTATTGATAATAGACATATTAGTATTATGGTTATTGGCTCTGTTCGTCTCAAATACGTATATATTATTATAAAATATCTCACACACACGCGCGTATATATAATATTATATTTTAGTTGAATATTATATCACTTTATATTTAACTATTATGATTTAATGCTTAATTAACAATTACTATTAAAAAATTGGCCCCTGCTGCTACAAATTTCTAGATCCGTCCCTGTTTACCCTATTTAATGATTTATTCTACAAAATATATTTTATTGAATACAAGTTTTAATTTCAGTGGTACCCCTTTTATTAAGAGCAATTTAGAGAATGAAATTTATTATTTAATAAGATAAAAAAAATGAACTTAACTAACTTTTTTCGTATGAAAATGCACCATTTGGGAGAGACAACCCAATGCACTCCAAATCCTCGAATAGATTAGTCTCTATAGTTGCGCGTGAAAAATACCCTGAAAAACCAACTTAACTAACTTCCTTAATTAATTAATTAATGTGAATTTATGTATTTTTATTTATATTTAAGGCGGGAGTAATATTTGTTTTAGGTTTGTTGAATAGTTTGGGTACCATTTCGAGATTTGGGAGGTTGTGGTAGCATGTGGTCAGATTATTGTTGGTTTCTGCTTGGCATACCAAGTTGCTGACAAGATCATCGTGGCCACCACACACAAAGCAAGCACAATAACGTTGAACAATACGTCTAAGAAAGAAGAATCATAGTCTAGTGGTAGTGATATTAGTGGGTCCTTCAGTACTGTTACCAGCAGTGGCAGTGACGAATAACTCGGAAAGGGGAACGATAATTTCCCAGAAAAAACCAAACAAATAATCGAAGTTCTTCCACGGCAAACTTTCCATCGTGCGGTAATCTTAAGAATTTGGCAGCTTCTTGCCTTCTTCAAAGTGAAGAGAATACAAAGTAAATAATTTTAATTATTAATGAAAAAATTGAAGTATTAGAGTTTTTAACAGGAAGTTCTTGTATGTTTAGATAAATGACAGATGGCTAAAAGACATCACAATAGGAAAAAGTATTCCAGCGAGGTTAACACCCCAGACCCTAACAATCACTTGCCATGCACCAAATTATAATAAGGAAAGTTGTTGTATTTGTTTATTTACTATTATTAATAATTATTAAAATATTAAATATTTTAAATATTTGTATTCTTATATGTAATGTATTTTTACCTATTAAACTAATTTTTATAAATTAAATTAAAATTTTAAAATATTTTTTAATATATTTTTTTATCATAGAAGTATCTATCTTATTTCAATATCTAATCAAAGAATCAGGAGAGTAAATTTTAACAAACAATTTGTTAGTTTATGGGCATGTCCTTTCTATTATTAATTATTTTATTAATGATTAAGATTTTTTTCATTTATATATCATTTCATATATTTTTTTTGATACAAAGGAAACTGAAACGACTAACGAACTAAACGGGACAGCTGCCTATCCCTTACATCATCAGCTAAAATTAAGCCTAGCCCAAAAGGGACACTATCGACAAGCACCCAAGTAAACCCCGACGAGTGCCTAGTTAGCGAAGAAATCAACGCAGTGATTAGCCTCACGGTACACTTGAACAATAGAGGTCCTCCAATCCGGCTACTGGAGGATAGAAACAATCTCATGCAACAGAGATTGTAGCAATGACCCGGTGTAAACCCAGATGGCGAGCCAACTTGATTCCCATTATTTTTTGATCGACAATGTATTATTTCAGATTATTTTTTATTTTAAAAAAAATTCCATTTTAGTATATAAGAAAGATTTGATAAATAGTGTTCATATCAAGCAACAAGATAAGTTACAATAATTATTATAATAACCATTCATATTATTAATTAAAAATTCAATTATTATAATTATTTTGATAATTAATAATTATCAAATTTAATAATGTGATTGTATGGTGAATCCAACTAGAATATGCTTATGTCGGTGCTTTTGCAAGTGGCATGAATTCCTCGTACAGAAATGTTACACACACCCAACATACACCCAACACACACCCCAATTCACTATTTCACACATTAGCATTGGGTGTGGTGTGAGTGTACACTGGTCCATCTATCAAAGTCCTTCCTCGTATTTGGTGTTTGAGGTTTGTTAAATGAATCTTCGAGACGGTGGCCCGTGCAGCAAATCACCTTTTTATAAATCTTTTAACTTTCACATCATCACCATCGTTCCCTTTCACGAGATGCTCCTTTTTTTTTTGTTGATAAAATCACGAGATGCTCCTTTTGTTTATAGAAAAAAATCACACAAGCATGTCATTTTTATGCTTATCGTGTTAGATTAAGTTAATTTGTCAAACACTTCAAATTTAATTAATCAGAAAAGTTTTCAGCTATCAGATTGTTTATCAATTACTTTTGTCAAATAGTCATACATAAGTTTTCATATGATAACCGCAAATACACCTTTTAATCACATAATAAATTAATATCTACTCTATGAATATACATGATAGTATCGTTTTACTCACATTATAGATTTAATTACTATGCATTAGAAAAATTTTACACAAATATTCAATCATATTTCATCATATAGATATTTATATAAATATTTTTGAAAAAAATATTACTAAGTGATACTATAGTGGAATATAATTTGATACATGTGTAAAAAAATTTTACATGGACCGTGGATGATAATTAAACTCTAAGTTATTTATTATTTTTCTCATTTCTTGTACAAAAGCAATAAATATCACTTATTTTTTAATGGAAGAGTATTACATTTACATAAACATTACATTACATAACTATATACAAACTATTCCGTAAAAAAAAAAACTATATACAAACTACTATTAAATTTAAAAATAAAATATCATAAAATAATACAAGAGTGCAATTAATGGTAATCATATTGGGGTCCGTTGGAAAGGAGGCACGGGCAGTAGCGAAATGAATCCTTTATATAATAATTAGCGCCACTTCACTTCTTCCTCCCCTTGGTTCCCCAACTCTTTCTCTTTCTATAACGGGTTTCCTCTGTTCTCTTCCAACTTTCTCAGGTAAATCTGAATTGAATGTTCTTATTCCGATGCTGAGAATATTAAAGATGAATCTGTCACCTTGAGTTGTAAAGCTTGAGACTTTAAACAATCCTCTTTTCTGGGTGTTCCACAATCCTCTGTGTTTTTCTTTTGTCCGAAAATGAAAAATAAATGATATTCTTTTAGCTTAACAAATCTTTTTTTCTTCTCCCCTTAAAGTAGTTGAAGCTATACAAATTTTCATTGCTACAGGTAGAGGAAGTGGTAAGATCGATTAATGTTTTTGATTGTATTGTGCTGTTTCTTTTACTAAAACGGAAAAAGAAGGAAGAAGCAGTGAAATTAAAGAATCTGTTTTGCTGTGTGTTAGATGGTAGATGGCCTCGTTAGAATTTTGGTTTAGTGTTTTAACATTGATGTTGAAGAAATTGCTTGATTTATGCCATGGGTTGGGTTGAATCACTTGCTTGTGTTTGCTGGTTTTTTATGTCACTTTTTTTTTGTTTGTTTTAGGAAGAGAGGTTAATTTACAAAATCTCAGCGTATATCATGAACAGTTACAGTATCATAGACACTGCTAAACTCTAGAGCCTAAGGTATTTGTTTGGGTTTAAAAGCTTGTGGAAAAGTTAGCTTTACTTTGCATCTTAATTTTCTCACATATGAAAAAGAGAAAAAGCTATTATATAGTCATCGTTAAATAGATAGATGTTTATAAAGAAATTAAAAAAGAGAGCTTTAAAAATTACTAGATATATATCATGTACGGTTACAGTATCATTGACACTGATACAGTCTCTGTTAATTTCAAATGTGAAATTCATTGCTTTGTGATATAAGTAGAATTGACAGAATTTCTATGGCCTCTAAATATCAATTGTTTTGTTCTTTTGTCACAGAAATGTCGAAGATCGCACGCAAAGGCATCCATTACATGCAGAAACTAAATGCAGCAGCAAATGTATCCAGTGCTTTGCTAGAGAATGGCCAAAATCGTGTGATAGATGCTTCGCTTACACTTATTAGAGAAAGAGCAAAGCTTAAGGCAAGTCATTATTTTCTTTTATCCTGCTTGACTGAATTTGTGTTTCTTTAGTGTTGTGTCCTTTGAGCCTTAATTTAATATTTTATTTGGATGATTTTGATTATAAGCTTTGCATGAAAGCAATATGAGCTCAGAAATTGCTTTTCTCCAGGGAGAACTTGTGCGTGCTTTGGGAGGTGCCGTAGCAACTTCATCTCTTCTCGGAGTTCCTTTGGGACATAATTCATCATTCCTTCAAGGGCCTGCATTTGCGCCTCCTCGCATTAGGGAGGCCATTTGGTGTGGTAGCACAAACTCGACAACTGAAGAAGGTAATCATATGATTTTCCATAGAATAGTAGAAGTCTTACAAACGATTTTTTGTTTAGCCTAGTCTAAATTTTGTTTTGTAAACTCATCTACAAGTGGTAATTTATTCGTTGCATCAAATCTGGGTAGTAGAAAGATTCAAGAATACAAATATGGATATTATTTCTTTAGGTTCTAAAAAATATTGGACTTTTTGTGTTGTTAGGATTTTTGTTACTGGAGACATGTTTTCTGTTCTCTTCTGGTTGTATTTTCTGCAAGGATAACATGGACTTCTGTGAAGCTAAAGTGGTCTCATAGGAGCAATGGAGCAACATATTTAATGGGATACAGCTCACTTGCAATCCAACTTCTCAGTGCCTTCATGCTTCTTGTACCGGGCCAGTAGTCATGTATGGTAATCATAAGCTTATAGTAGCACGTTTCTGATTTTGTAGGTAAGGAGTTACAGGACGCACGAGTGCTAACTGATGTCGGTGATGTCCCTATCCAAGAAATTCGCGATTGTGGGGTAGATGATGACAGATTGATGAATGTCATTAGTGATTCTGTCAAGTTAGTAATGGATGAGGTAGATTGTCAATTTATGAGCTTCTGCTGTGAACACTGCCAAAATATTTGGAGTTAAAAAATACACTTTCTACACCATGCTGTATATGTTGTTGTTTTTTTCTTAAAAAAGTCTGAATTGCATTATTTTCAATGCATTATGATTTATATTTGATATAGTCTTTAGAAAGCAAGAGAAACTGTGTGGTTTTCACTTTTCTAGCATCTCCATTATTTCCTTGAATTTTATTCATACAATAGCTTGATGGCATCCCCCCCCCCCCCTGTAAGCAATGTTTTCTTGCTTGAAGTTTCATATTCCTATGTTTTTCTTTTCCCCCCCTTGTTATCAGTTTTAGGTGTTGAAATTTGTAATAAATCAAATGGCAAAAAGGGAATCACAGTTGAGGTCAATTTGCACTCCCTTTTGTACAAGCTAATGTTATTGCTACATGGTGGTCATTCATAGTATGAAAACAGAACTAACTACCTGTACACTATTAGCTGCACTGCACACTCCCTTTTTTGCATACATGAAATGTTTCATGTTCCGCATATTTCATCGCTGGATTTGTTTCTCCCAATACTTCACTTAGATTGGAATGCTGAATATCAAGATTGTTTAGCATAAATTCTACTATCACTTGAATTATAATGTTTTGCTGCTAACTTTCCGTTTGAACTTGATATATATAGCTTGATTCTCACAGTGCCTACATTCTTCCAGGCTCCATTACGACCCTTGGTTTTAGGTGGTGATCACTCAATATCATTTCCAGTCGTTAGAGCCGTCTCTGAGAAGCTTGGAGGACCACTTGATGTTCTTCATCTTGATGCGCATCCTGATAACTATCATGCCTATGAAGGGAACATTTATTCACACGCTTCTTCTTTTGCTCGAATCATGGAGGGAAACTATGTCCGGCGACTCTTGCAGGCAATTTTTTATTCTTGATATATTTGTATCATTTATATCCTATCAGATTAACTTTATAAGGCATTTCTGAAACATAAACTATGGTTGTTCTCTGTGATAACATGTTATTTCCTTCTTCTCATTTAGCATTGATATTCTGTTATTGATGTATGGCTAGCTGTGCAGAACTCTAGCTGATAGCTTCAATATAGAATTGAACTGGATTTCATTTAGAATATAAATAAATACAACTTGATCATGACTCAGGACTTAATCATCTAGGACCAGAGCAAAGAAGACAAACAATAGGACATATGGATGTTTGCTTAATGCTTATCCTACTACATATCTGATTTCCCAATTGAAGAAATTTAATGTCCATTATGTTAAACCTAAGATATTTGTACCTCTGTTCATATAATTATGATTTCTTCTTGCATAATTGTATGATCTATTACTGTTACCTGACATTCTGTGTTATTTCACTAGAATGTAGGTAGAACCATGTCAGTTGATTACCTTATAAAACCATTCACATACAGTTATTTGGTTTTTTGAAA
Organism: Glycyrrhiza uralensis; assembly: GCA_030159175.1. NCBI lineage: Eukaryota > Viridiplantae > Streptophyta > Magnoliopsida > Fabales > Fabaceae > Glycyrrhiza > Glycyrrhiza uralensis. Next base: position 29,709,517 of record BRZY01000003.1, read on the forward strand.
TTTAGTTCAATTATATTATTCAACCAGCCTATCAAAGTGTTTCTTTAGTTTCTGCAAAGTGAATTTATTAGGTAAATGGAAAACAGCAGATGCAATATTTCTTTAGTTTTATTTCTTTGACTTTTTTCTTAAATCAGACGAATTCTGTTGTTAATTTGTTTTGGTACCTAAATTGCTGCAAGTTCTTCCCTCTGGTTATAATATCTGATTCCTCTTCCTCAGTGATGGTAGTATAGATGTCTGTCTTCACCCATTATCTGTATGATATATCACATATTCGTCATGCTTTAATTCATCAATTTATTTCAGGTTGGTATAAGATCAATAACAACTGAAGGACGTGAACAAGGCAAAAAATTTGGGGTAGAGCAATATGAAATGCGAACATTTTCCAGAGATCGCCAATTTTTAGAGAACCTGGTATATCTCTCTCTCTCTCTCTCTCTCTGTATGTGCATGCGCGCATGTGTGTGGGTGCACATGTGCTTGCATATACGTGTTTGGGCATACATGTGTTTGTGTGTCTTTCTCCTTTCTGTTGTACTCATATGCTCACGGACCTACACGTTGTTTCATGTCACAAACATGGATACTCAGAAACCTATTGATATTGTATCCATGTTGGCTACTTGTTTGATGCAAAGGCACTGCATTTGTATTTTGATAATGATAACAAAGAAAAGTACTATTGTTAAAGAATTGACTTCTCTTCTGTATACTATCCATGCTTCCAAGTTCAAGGTTCCTATTAATTTGTTTTGGTGGGGAAGGGAAGGAAAGGGAAGGGGGTTCTTTTGAAGCAAAATATTGTACAAGATGGAATTTAATATTATACTTTTGTTTTGAGATTTGGTGCCTCTTTGGTTATTTTAAACCTGGGCGATTTCCTTTTGCAGAAACTAGGGGAAGGTGTTAAAGGCATATATATCTCAATAGATGTGGATTGTCTTGATCCTGCCTTTGCTCCGGGAGTGTCTCACATAGAACCAGGAGGTCTTTCTTTCCGTGATGTTCTCAACATCCTGCACAATCTTCAAGGTGATGTTGTTGCTGGAGACGTGGTCGAATTCAACCCGCAACGCGATACCGTCGATGGGATGACTGCCATGGTAGCTGCTAAGTTAGTGAGAGAACTGGCTGCCAAGATTGCAAAATGATAAATCTCCTGCCCTCAGATATTTACTTCCACACACTCCTCATTCCCAAAATACACCTGGAAGGATAACTTAGTGTCATTCAATTTTTACTAGGTTTTACTTGAAGCATTCATAAAAGAGTTTATACAATATCAATCATGATTTATACTTCAATTATTTTCTAGGACTGTGTTTTCTGTTTGGTTTCAAAATTTTGCAATATTGATGTTACAATTTATTTTGGAAGAAGAAAAAAATTGGGATTATTTTAGAGTGAAATTTGATATTTTGATTGATGAATAATATTCAATCGATTCAATTTGTGAAAAATTTGGATTAGTTATGAGAATTTAAAAGTTGTAAGTAAACGAAGAGGGATAGAGGGGCTTAATTTTAACAAATAAAAAATTAAGATACTAAATTCGCTCAAAAAAATTTTAGGGGACCAAAATCACACATTTTCCATAGAAAAGAGACTAAGATTGCAATTAAACCTATTTAAACTAATATTAATTTACTTAAATCCAATATAATATTTAGAAAAACATAGGGTGCTACATGATACAACTACATATCACCACCTGTTATTCTGCTCATAGTCTACCAAAGTTTTTGTTGCCGTACTACTATTGTCAAATCAAATTGGCAACTTCCTCTTTGTTTGCCTCTTTGCTTTTCTCCAATTCCCTACCCTTATATCTCTTGGCACATACAATATAGAGTACCAAGTCAATGGCAGTAAAAAGTGCAGACAAGAAGAAAAACCTATCCAAATGACCCTCATTTAGATTAGGTGAAACCCAACCAGGTCTTCCATGACTTGATGTGATTTTCATTACCACAGTCAAAATAGTGTTGGCAACATAACTACCAAGTGCAGATGAAGACATGGACAACCCCATTCCAAGGCTTTTCAATCCATCTGGTGTCTGTGATGTGAAAAAGTTCATCTGTGCTACATATACAAAAGCTTCTGCTACCCCTACAAGCACATATTGTGGTATCTGCCAAAAGATGCTCAAAGAACTTGTTTCTTTCCCATTGTCACAAGCAAACTTTAGTCTTTTCCTCTCTACAAAACCAGCAATAGTCAGTGCTATCACTGCAATGGCTAGACCAATGCCAATCCTTTGCAACTCACTAGGGAGTTTTGGGTCTCTTTTCATCACTTTCACATACAATGGAATGATGAGAACATCAATTAACATGATGAATGCAGATGTGCTTATGATGTCAAATGCAGTCATGCTGGCTGGAGGGATTTGGAACTTGAAGAAAGTTCTGTCCATCGTTGCGCCCTGCTCGACGAATAGAGAGAGCATTTGTATGAAGACGACGGAGGAGAAGATGGTGCAAAACCAGAGTGGCAACAGTCTCAGAATGCATTTCACTTCTTCAACTTGTGTCACAGTGCAAAGATGCCATGGGTTTGGTTTGTGGCATTTCTCTAACAACTTGTTCTTTTCTTCATTAGAAACAATTGCAGCTCGATCAAGAAACCTGTTTGTCACCAAGACAAAATGAACAAAGAAAATATGGAGACCAGAGACAATATTCCGTTTACTTCTATTTTTATTTTCTATTTTTTATTACAAAATTGTTACCTTATTTTCAATTTATTTCCTCAGAAAACAAACTAAAAACAAGGTGGTAATTTATAATTAAAAGTGAAAACATGAAATGAAAACAGAAAATATTTTTCTCAAAGTAAGTGGGCTCTAAACTTTTTATTGAGGCCCTTTCCCCATCTTTATTATACTTTCATTTGAATAGTAAAAATAAAACACCTGACAAAGTTAAACAGATGCTAACAAAAATGCGAAGGCATTTTTTTCTTCCCACTTTCCCTTATCATACCAACTTATATCTAGTCTTTCACATGAACAAATAACAAAATATTGGTACATGAATTTAATTTATATTGAAAAATCATTGCTTAAAGCAACAAGTAAAATCTAGTCTTTTTAATGCACAATAAATTGGTTGCCTTAGCCTTGGAATTGACTCTTGTTTTGTAATCAAACCATGTTATAATTTTAAGTAGTTTAATGCCCAACAATGACAAAATATATGCTGTCAAGAGACTTACCTGAGGCCCTTTGTGTGGTGTATTCTTCTAACACTGGCATCATCCCCTTCTTGAATATCATAGAGGCCTTCTCCATTTGTGGGTATTTGAAACTTTATTTTCCTCAAAGAGGACATAATTACTTGTGCAAACCTAGAGATGGGGTTTCCAAAAGGCTTAAAGTGTCTGTATCTGAGAGTTCCACTCAGCAAAAGAAGAAAAGAAACACCTGCACAACCAGCACATATCCAAAACCCAAGCAACCAATTTCCTGTGTTAGTCTCTATGTAGGTCAGTATTGTCTCAGCCACTAAAGATCCTAGGTTAAGTGCCACATAGAAGTAGCTGTAAAATAAAGCCTTAGATCTTTGTTCTTTAGGTTCTTCCTCATCAAATTGGTCAGCACCAAATGTTGCTAAAGCAGGGTCAGCAGCTCCATTTCCCAGGGCAATTAGATATATTGATATGTAAAGTATTGAAACTTGAATTGGTGTATGGGGTTCACATAGTAATCCTATCTTGCCACAACCATGAGGTTTAAGTAAAAGGAATTGAGTTGACAAGGATAATACCACCAACCCCTGCATAAAGAAAAGGAAACAATGTTCAGTTATTGGTAAATTTTCATGAGTAGAATAGATAATAATTTTAAATACTACTATAAACCCTCATCTAAACTTGTAACATGCCCTTTGCTTGGAATGGGGCCACAACTCCTAAACTTTTGGTAAGACAAAATGGAAAATGAAAAAGAAACACATTGATATAGTTGCATGTGAGGATTTAGTTAAAATTAGCATGTTGATCACTTACAATGAGGAACACAACTTGAAATATAATGCAAGTGAGGTATCTTCCAAAGTATGAGTCACTAAGAATAGCCCCAACTAGAGAGAAGAAATAGGTAGTGCCCATCCATCTGCTAAAAGTGTTTGCTGCTTCAGCATTAGTCTGTCTCAATACCAACTTTGCAAAGAGAACCAAATTTACTTCAACTCCAGTGAAGGCCAATGCAACCAGTCCTTGATTCACTGTCTCAGTTTTACAAGTCTATAATTAATAAAAATATGGATATAAATAAAAAAAATTCATAATATAATTGAATTAAACATGTCTCCAGGAGAAGGAAAGACTTGTAAGGTAAGAACCGTAAGATTACACACAATGAATCCAACCCTTAATTTCCAAATTGCCCTTTAAACTTGTGTCCATAATACATGTCTCAAATGATTATCTTGCTTATATTCATCATGCAAGTTAGATACTATCTTTCAATCCAACAACAACATGAATATCAAGAGATGCATGGATACCTAACAACAATATGGCACTTCTCCATCCACCAGTCCTATCTTTTATAGCTGGTTTTCCATAACAATCAACTGACCCATCTCTTGTGCAAGGAGTGATACTCCCATCCTCATGCCCATCAAGTTCAAACACCTATTCAGATTACAAATCAATTCATAAAAATAAATAGATGCAAACAAGTACAAACTTAATTATTTGCACACATAACTCAAAAACTATGCATACAATCTTGGTAGAAATAAAAAATTAAGTGGTTTATAATTGGTTAAATACAATATTAGGGTTAGTTATGTTATTGGTCCCTCAAAAATTGGAGAAATTCATTTTTAGTCGCTAAACTTTAAAACGTAGTTTTTCAGTCCCTCATTTCTTGAAATGTATTACTTTTGGTCCCCCAACCTAACTAATTTGTTACCTGAAGAGCTTATGTGGCTGATGGACTACCAAGTCATCAAATGCCACATGTCTAACTTATCTAACGTGGCATAATTAATGACATGTATTTGTTTCCATGTCATAGTCTAAGTCATCAAATAGGGTTAAGTTTCGATAGGCTAAAAAACCACTAAGTATACATTGACCCTAGAGTGAACCCTATCCGCGTGAGAAATTGAAAACGAAGACTGAGAAACTGAAAACAAAGCCATGGGGTGATTTGGGGTGAGCCATGTCATTATGCCACGTCAGATAAGTTAGACGGGTGGCATTTGATGACCTGACAGTTCGTCAGCCACGTAGGCGCTTCAAGTAACGTAGTTAGGGTGGGGGACTAGAAGTAACACATTTCAAAAAATAAGGGACTAAAAAGGTATTTTGCCAATTTTTGACGGACAAAAAACATAATTAACCCTAATTTTTTTTAACCAATTACAAAAACATTAATAATTTTTGTAACATATTAATGTGCCTTTAGTTGAGTAAAAAATGATTTTTAAAATAAAAAAGTGAAAAGTTTAAAAATAAAAAATAACCGGTTCTTGCCACCGCTTTTTGATAGTTCTCACTGGTTTTGGTTTGATTTGATTGGTTTTGAAACCAGTCGATTTTCCTAGTTAAATAGACCGCTAACACCTGATTGGTTCCCGATCCAACCAGTCGAACTATACAGGAAATGAACTATAACATTTTAGTAGTGGTGTTATATCAATTGATAGAATAAGATTATTATTATTTTTTATGAATAATTGGTAGAATAAGATAATCTTTTTTTTTTTATTGACAAAAAGAATAAGATAATCTTATACCAAGTAGATTAGAACATAATAAAGTCAAATAAAAAACTAATCATTCATTTCGTTTCTCAATTATTGCTAGTTTGTTAATGGAACTTTTTGCCCATCTTTTAAGTCAATCAAAATACATGATTTAAAGAAAAGGGTGTGGAGGAAAATAATTCCCTCTCACTATTTGATTAAAAGGGAGAGAGAGAGAGGGAGAAGGAAACTAATCTTTACTTTTTCTCCTCTTGCTTGGGTTACAAGGAAAAGGGAAGACAAATAAATATAGCAAATATATAAGAATATTAATACAATCAATTAAAGCTATTATTTTTTGCTAAACCACTTAAAACTAAAATAGATTTGTGTTTAAATCATCTTCCTTCCGAATTTTCCGCCAATCCTTCGTTTTTCCTTTCTGTCAAAGAACAATTGTTACTTGAGGCAAGATAATACCTTATGTGAAATTTGCATTATGAATTATGGTGCTCGTACTGGAGAGGAGTTATATAATATATAGTTATAACGCAACAACTTTTCCTTTGCAAAACACACATCCTCTCCTAGGACAAGCTATTGGTTCTCTTATTCCCTCGGACCAAACACATCCAACACCATGTTACGTAGTGTTTGGTTGGAAGGGAATGAAGGGAAAGAGAGAGATTATTAATTTTAAATTTTACTTGTTTGTTTCATTTTTTAGAGGGAATGGAAAGAAAACAAAATCTCTATTTAATTTTGGCTCCTGTCCAATATTGAGAGAATTTGAAGGAGACAAAAAAAACTTTTAAATATTTTAAAGATATTTACTTAAATAACCTTAGATTAAATGTAACATAAAAGTTCACAAAAATATAAAAATAAATTAATATTTTCCTTCTATTAAAATCTCTCTCCTCTACTCCTTCAACCAAACACATGTTCTCACTGATTAATCCTCCATTTCCCTCTCGCTTCTTCTCATCCCCTCCATCAAAACCCTTCTGTACTCCTCTTATTTGAACCAAACAGAAGAGTGCACCACGGTTTCCATCTGATTCAAAACCACTTATTCTTGAACTCAAATAAAATTCCAAGAGATTTCATAAACAGGCGGAACCGAATTACAACCGTCACTAGTAATGCGCCTAGCATGAAAATGTTGCTCTTCAAACAGAATACTTTGCCAATAAAATCTTAATGTATGGATTTTTTTTTGCTGAAATCTTAATGTACGGATTTAAACAATAATTAACTACAACAGCTTTATGTTTGAAATATATCTCAAAAGATTTGTCAAAAAAAAAAAAGAAATATATCTCAAAAGACAATACATTTAAAAAACCCATAGTCTACACCATGGAAAATAAGCTAAATTATGCATATAGAGATTGCATGCATGTAGTACTAGTCGAGCAAAATAACAAGTACAAAATGCTCAATTGGCTAGAACTTTCATCAAACAACTATACATTCCCAAAAGCAACAAGAAAATTCAGAGCAAAAAATAATTAAAAAGAAAGGGATTTGATTTCCAAACCTTACGGGTCATCCTCTTCTTCTGATAACCGAGCCTCTTGGATATCTCCTTTTCTTACCGCAAGATAAACATGTGAGTGAGGAGCTAGGGTATGTGTTAATATGATTGTAGAGTAATAAGATAATTAAAAAGGATTTGAATTTGAACTTTTTTGGTAACAGTCTCTTGTTTGTTCTTCTTCTTGGCGTTTTAATTTCGGTTACACATGAACCGATGATAGGTGGCTACAATGGATTGAGCATGAGGAATACGGTCTCCATGGGTTCCAAGTACACCCCGTGAAATCTTCGTGGAGGCATTCGGGCTAAGACAACTCACACTCTAGCTAGTGTAAACATTTATTGAGGTAAAACAAAAAATAGTTTATATAAATTGAACAACAAGAGAATAAAATTAAATTAGAAGTAATTAATGAGGTGACTGAATCTCAACCACCACCGTCCTCATAAGTCAAAACCCCTCATCCCCAGATTCGCGCATCCAAACACCACCCTCCTCTCTCATAAGTCATAAGCATACGTTTGTGTTTGCTGATGCATGCCTCTCTGTTGGGTTTGTTGAATTTCTCTTTCACTTTGTCAATAACGTATTAGTTGACCCGTGAGTTAAACTTGCAACGTTTTTATTGGACGTGGGTAAGGTGGTCAACATATCTGTATAGATAGTACTATTTTTTCAAAATTACACTACTATCCTTTATTTTTATACAAGAGATGTTAAGATAATTTATACTTTAAGATAATATCTATAACAATCTATAAATGGGATATCTCTTTTTGTGTACACATTTTATGGACCATTTTATCCTCTAATTGAAATTATTTTTCTTTATTTCTTTGTGTCTGTGACCATCCACCGATTATGCCTTGGACTAGGGTACTTTTGGAAAAAAGAAAAAAAGGGTCATGACAATGTCGTGAGTTTATAACTGCTAGTATATTTTATTTGGTTATTTGTATCTTGTTTATGAAATGAGAAATAAAAACAAATTTTTTATAAATTTTTTTGTTCATTTTAAAAATATTTATATTTGAAAAATCGAAAACCAATCCAATCCAAACAGAAATAAATTGGATCAGATCGGATTTGATTTTAAAATCAAATCTATAGTCAAAGAGCAAAACCGAAATGATTGGATCGAATGGATTTTCGTCTCAAAACCGATCCAATCCAATCTGCAAACACTCCTCTGAGGATCAAAATTGCATAATCGTAATACCTGATGGACCAAAATTGAACAATTGGAACTTGGTGGACCAAAATCGCACAATTGAAACCTGATGACCAAAATCGCACAATCATAATACCAAAGAGATCAAAAATACAATTAAGCCTTATATAAATTAGTTTTTAAAAAGTATAAAAGGATTTTAAATTTTGAGGAAAAAATGTAGAGAATTTCATTGTGCATAAATATTACTTTTTTATATAACTTTGTCTACGTTAGATTTGATATAAATATTTATTTACTTTAAATTTACTTCATTAATTAAAAAGTCAAACTCTAATAAAACGTAAGAATAAAAAAATATAACTTATGTAAGAGTTTATTCAGTAATTTATAATAAAACTTATATATTTATCTCTTATAATCAATATATTATTAAAAAATATAAACATTCTTATATATAAACATTCTTTATCATAAGTTTAATTCTTTATAATATAACTTATATATTTATCTCTTATAGTCATAAGTTTAATTCTTTATAATATAACTTATATATTTATCTCTTATAGTCATAAGTTTAATTCTTTATCATATAAACATTCTTACAATATGTTAATAATATTATGTCATTATTTATTTTGTTTAAATTTAAATTTAAACATTCAGTTATCTTAAGGTAAAAATGATAAAAATAATTAGGACACTATAAAGTAAGTATTCTTGCATATCCCCTTTGTATATAGGTATAGATTCACTGATAGTTGAAACTTACCACATTAATTGGAAGTACAAATTTTGTTAAAAAATAAATAAGAATTAAAATTAAAATATCACATCACTTATATAAAAGTCATATTTGTGACATCACGCTCCTACTCTAACTAATCACAATAAAAATATTGCTATTCACTCCCTAAATATAGCAAAGAACTCACCCTTAAGGCTATAAAAATAGAGGAGATTTTTCGCAGAAACTAAATAACAACAACATCATTAATTTACTGAATAAACACAAACACACACAAACGCACACGCATACACATATATATAACTAAAACGTGACTCGTGCGATACACATGTATTTTAATGATTGAAAATAATATTTTTGATGAATCTTAAAAATTAATTTATATCTTAAGTTAAAAATAATTGCATAATTAAAAGAGTAAAAATGTGATTTTTTCTTCTTGAAGAAATATGTAAAAAATAATACACTGATGTAAATATATTAGTGTTAATGATATCATTGTTACAAAAAAAATATTAGAGGTTCATCCACGGAGGGTGAGTCAGGGCCTAAGGCATAGTCGATGGACAACAGGTGAATATTCTTATACTACCCCTTGTTTTTTTTTATTCTACATCAAGGAGTATCCCACCACCTGCATGACGGAGACTAATCTCCCGCGGGAGTTTGTTCGGCACCTTTAATGGGTGGCATCCCTCCCAGCTGAGATTTTTTCCATACCCAAGGCTCAAACCCGAGACCTTTGTTAAGGGGCGAGAGGCCTTAACCACTCACACCAACCTCAGTTGGTTGTACTACCCCTTGTTGGTCCTGAGGGACGGAGGAGGCCAGGTTAGCCGAAAGATGGTTATCGGTTCAAGACGCAAGGTGTCCCTGATTTTTTAGGGTAAGAAGGGGTAGAGAAAATGCCTCGAGCCAATGTTCGAGTACCAGGCGCTACAATGCTAAAGTAACCGATGCCATACTCTGTTGATGAGAATCAGCGCAACCCTGGGAGTTTATCCATTCATAACCCACAAATGGTTTAGAAAAAAACCATTATCAGATTAGAATGGGGTTTTATCTTCTAATAAAACCTCCTTGCCACCCCCTAAATCCATCCCTGATCATATACCTCACACGTCTTAAGGTAAATTAGAACCTCGTAAGTAGGGGTGGGAATAGGCCAGGCCGCCCGATAGGGGCCTATAGCCTGGCCTACTTAAGGTCAGGCCTGGCCTGGCCCGACTTGTTTATTAAAAAGGCTAGGCTCGAGCTTTTTAAAAAGCCTATTTAGTTAAATAGGTCAGACTTAGGCCTATAAAAAAGCCTATTAGGCCTAGCAGGCCGGCCTATATATATATATATATGAGAATAATATAATATAATAATAATAATAATAATAAAATATATGTCTACTTGTTTATTTATTTGTGAAGGCATAGAGACCTATTTATCAGCGGAGGCCTACTGACCTCTTTATCATTAGAGGCCTACAAGCCTATTTACAAGTAAAGGACTAATAGGTGAAGACCTATTTAAAAGTCTTATTGAAATATAGGCCTTTAAACAGGTTTGTAGGCTAGGCTAGGCTAGACCAAGCCTTAAAAATCGGTCTATATCAGGCTAGTAGACCAGACTCAAGCCTTAAGATTTCAAAGTAGGCCAGACCCAGGCCTTACAAAACCTGGTCTGGCCTATTCCCACCCCTACTCGTAAGCTTGTGCCAACTCTTTGAGTTACCCCACAATAAGGAGAGAAAAAAATCTATCTATTATCTATTATAAAGCAAGGTTATGCCACATAAGATAAAGCTACATGTCAACAACACAATCATGTAGTTTCCCTCCAAAAGCAATTTTTATTTTATTTTTATTTATTATTTTATGGTAATTAATTTATTAACCATATTTTTAATATTTTTAATTAGAGAGCTAATTATAAGTCATCAATAACCATTTATTACTCATATTCAATTTTAAATTTCAAATTAATTAATTGATGGCAATTGATCATTTTTCTATTTTATGTTAGACATCATTTTTCTTTTTTATGATTATCAATCTATTTTTGTAATATAAATATTAATATATTGATATTTTTTTGGTTATTATATGTCTCACTATTATTGTTATCATTCTATCTTTTATACTGACTTCTTATATGATAAAAGTTTTTTTCTCTATTGTGTAATTGATCATTGTTATTTATTACTTTGTTTTTAATTGATGGCAATTGATCATTTTTCTATTTTATTTTATACATCATTTTTCTATTTTATGGTTATCAATCTATTTTTGTAATATAAATCATAATATAGATATTTTTTTGTTATTATGTGTCTCACTATTATTGTTATTATTCTTTTTTTTATACTGACTTCTTATATGATAAAATCTTTTTCTATATTGTATAATTGATCATTGTTATTTTTTACTTTCTTTTTAGTGTTGATGCCTTCATATCAATTTTTTTGTTAAATATTTTTTGTTATCATTGTATGTTCTTATACAAATTATTTTGTTAAATATTTTCTATTTGATTCTATGTTTTTTAAAATTCATTATTTTAATTTATAATATTGTTGTTGTGTTATGAAACAAGTCACTCGAGGTGTTTTGGTAATAGAATGTGAATGAATGAATGTTTTTTTTTTGTTTTGACAAAGAATGAATGAATAAATGTTCTATTCACAATGTACATAGATTGATAATGATAGCAAAGAATGTCAAAATATGAATAATAAAGAGAAATTTAATTATTTTTTTATTTAAATATAGATAGAAGAGGGTGTTATATATGAATAATATTGACATCAGTGATTGATTGATTATAACATCTCATTTATGACATATTTTAAATAATTTTGACAATAAGGTAATATTGTAATAGATTTTAACAATAATTGATTTAATATCTTAGTTATTACTATAAGCAAAATATTATATTAGGGTGAAATCTCTACCCCCACCTAATATTCATCTTCTACATTTTTTTGATGCACCCTCTTGGTTCCAGTCTCTACTGCTCGATCCAATCATATCGATCGCTATTGCCAACTTCCATGCAATTAACTTTGAAATGGTGCGTCGACAATGGTTATAATAGGATCCTGACAAGGCAATAGGATTAGGTGCATTTGATGATGGTAGTTGCTGCACTGATATGTTCCTCTATCTTTTTATTTCTTCTTTCTTCTCTTGGATTATAGTTTATTTGATGAATACAATTCAATAAATCAATTCGAGCATAAATGTTATCAGAAAAGTAGGAAGGATTTTCTTCTTTTTTAAATATTTATTTTTTCATTATTACTCATCTTCTTCTTATCGGTATATTTTAAAAGAGAAGATCAATTTTCATGCGTCTATATTTTTTTTTATCGATTGACATTACAATATACGGCCTGATATTGGCTTTAAGTGGACATGAGTGCTATGAATGATAATTGTGATTGGGCAGCAAGTGAAATCAATGTGCTGTTTAAATGAATTGTAATTCTTTTATCCTTAATCTGATATTACATGTTTACATGGTGGCTCCACCTTTACAATCCTATGTCGTGCCAACAACTTCTTCATGCCATTTTTAAATTTTATTTTCCTATGGCTCAATTGATTTTATGTCCGTATCAATTTAACTATTTAACGTGTTCTTATGCTTCTTTCTTATAATTTGTTTCGGACCTTTTGATTTAGTTGTTTTTTTTTTTACCGGAAGACCATTTGATTTCTTATATCTTGTATGTATAATAGGTTCATATTTTTATAATATCTAATAGGTTCATTTTCAATCAAATGAATTCATTTATCTAACATGTTCTTGATAAACATTGAAATCAATATAAAACCAAATAGAATTTTACATTAAGTTTTCATATGAAATTATGACACATGGGATTATTAAGGGTGTATTAGTTTTTTTACATTAAGTTTCACATTAAACTATTATTATCGTAGATTTGAATTCAAATATTAGCATTTATGAAAAAACTAAATAATTCATATTTACAATAAATATTTGAAAAACTAAAATAACAATTCAATGAATATTTCTTTTCATAAAAAAAATACAATTCAATGAATGATAATTAAAAATATAATTACTATTATTAATATTATCCAGCCAAACTAAGTATCTAAATTTAATTTACTAAGTATTAATATAAAATTGAATCCAATAAAATTATATTTAGAAGGTTATTCTAATCTAATCAACGTGAATAATAATAATAATAATCATCATCATAATAGCATGGTGTGACATGAATTATAGATATTTGGGTTTTTCAAACATGATATCGGAGGGTTCAATCTCCAAATCATGTGTATGGAAGAGTATATATCTAAGTTCACCCAAAAAGTATTTTAATATAAAATTATCTCATTTATGAAAAAGTTTGATTTAATCTACGCTAAAGTATAACATTGTCTCAAAATTTAAAATTAAAAAATATGTTTCTACTAATTTACTAATTAATTAATTCAATTTAATAATATATAATTTTCCATATAAAAATTATATCAAATAATACTATATTAAAATTAAAACTTTTTGATTTAAAAAAAATTGTATAGAATAAATATATATAATATCTCGTGCACGGCACGGGTTATTAAGCTAGTAATTCAATAAAAAAACACTTCAAGGCTCACCTGACTTGCTTTTGCAATCTCACTACCACTAACAACATGAACTAAACCAACACAGTGAATAAATAAGATAAACAATAGAAAAATAGAAAGTCCAAAAAAAACCCACAAATCCAGTAAGATAAAAAAACCATAAACACAATCCTTAAATAATTGGAATATATACACAAAGCAGAATATGTTCAAATTTTTTCTATTAAAAATATGCATTTTTATTACCACAAAAAATGACCCACACAATTCATTTTGCTCCTCATGTTTGTTTTTTAACAGCATAAATGAAAATGCATATCAATGCTAAAACAAACATAGCAACAAAATATCTCCTCCAACAAAATCATGACTATGAGATCAATGACTATTATAACTAACTAACCAACAATATATTTCCTTCAAGAACAACTAAATGTAAATTAAAACCAAGTAACCCACCTTAATTTGCAGGATTTACTTTGCAAAAGTCCATGAGATAAGTAAGTTATTCACTTTACAGATATAAAGGAGAAGCCATCAGTTCAACCAAAAAAACAAATGAAGAAGAAGAAGGACAACAAACTAAATTAGAATGCATTAGGAAAAAAACGTTGACTGATCCAATGTTGATTTGGGAATGCCTAATAAGAAGAATTATTTCCACCATCAGACGTCGATCATCTGTGGCAACCAATTAACTAGCTTCCTTTGAAAGAGTTCCTTCCATACCTGAGGAAAAGATCTAATTTGGCAAAGGTTGTATCGCGTCGCTTTGGTGAAAAGAGTTTTGCTATGTGATTCGACTGAGGTATCAAGGACTGAAAATTGAAAGAAAAAAAAAATTATCTTCCACCGTATCACCACAAACGAAAGAAGAATCAACCATAGGAAACAACCCATTTAAAAATTAAAAAGAAAAACCCAAATCAGTAAAATAGATCATGAGAATAAATATTTTTGGCACTGACATGTGAGGAGGCCGATCACATTCCTCATGGTGTCTAAGAAGATTCACTTTTACACTTCTTTCTTGATTCATGTGTTTATTATCAGTCCATTAAACATTTAAACCATTTCATTTGACAATAATATCTCACTTACTCTCAATAATCACCCAGCAAGCAATATTCCTATTTAAAAAAATAAAAATTAGCTTATATCATCACATTTACTATTACACCCCTCAATTCATAAAAAATACCAAAACTACCTCAGCGAACACTCTTTTATATGTTAAACATGGAGAAGCCCGTGGGCACATAAATAATAAATACATACACTAGTACGGTGATAGAGCCTTTGCTGCACGAGAGAGACTGACAATCTGAATGAGTTAGTCCCTACTCTAGCATATACAATTAGCCGATAAACAAAATAATATGGCAAGATCAAGGGGTTAGACCTATGACATACACAAAATATACTACTATGTGAAGGACATCAAGCCAAAAGGTATCACCAAAACCATGATAAAAAATGTGAGGTATGCCTCTCCTCAACAGATTCTTCTACTCCACCGGTGGCAGGGTGGTGAACGAAAGCACCATCCAGATAAAGAAATGCGAAGCTAGGACGAAGGGGTCTTGCTCTGGCATCAACATGTACGTAATGGCGATAGTGACAGGTCCTAGGAAAATATACTACTGATCGGTGCGGTCGAACTTCCTTCTCAAAGTCAAAATCTATGTCCAGACAACAAGTTGGCAAGTTTGATGCTGGTCTTTAAAATAAAGTACATGCATTTATAATAAAAAAAAAGAGGTGAGATAATCATCCATCATACAACAGCTTCACAGAATGAAAGAAGTCTACCACATGCATAAATAAGTAAAGGGATACTTAAATAGACCAGTAATCAAGTAATTAACTTCTCAAACATACTCAAGCTTATAATTTCACCATCAGAATGTCTCAGCTAGCATCATAATCAAATTCACCATCACCATATCTCAATGCAGATGCATACTATGCATGACGCCCCCTGCAAATAACACCCATAAAGGGTCACAAATCGTGATCGAAAATTAGGACAGGAGTAAGTGTCCAGTTATTGCTCAACATTTCATCAATTCATTTATCAATATATCATGTATACATGCATATACTTTTCACTGGACACCCTCAACTCAGCCTAAAATTGTGTCAAGTGACTAGTCAGGATGAACCAGTTGTTTAGTCAATTTCCACGACGCACCAGGCGCGACTCATGGTTGTTGGAACCAAGACGATAAAGCATCTATATCCCTATAGGAGTTTTGATGATAATAAAGTCTTAGATGAATGAACAATTAGTTTTGGTTATTTGTCGTGTCTCGTTTAGTGTGCAGATGAAAGTACAAGGGATCAACATATGAGTAAAAGACTTATACAAGTATGTCTCACATCAAGAACAAAGACTACAAGACGGAGAAAGTATGTGGTCCAAAGAAAATAAAAGATGCATCCTAAGAAGATGAAGACATGTGTCATATGAGTTGAAGACAACAACAAGAAATCAACAAGATGAATAAACCATGTGCAAATGTCAAAGAACAAATATACAAAGAGATTATCAGACCTAAAACATTGCGTCTTATACACAATGTCTTATGGATGACGTGGAAAGTCAATTGAAGTCAACAAGCAAGAAATGAACTATAAGTTGAGAAAGGATTGGAGAGTACTCACCAGTGAAGGAAAAATCTCTTTGAAGTAACGAAAAGTAGAGTGACATTTCAAAAATAGAGAAGATAAAGTTGTACAAGGAAGAAGCTTATTACCCAGTGGATAAAGACTCTTTTCAAGAAAATTATATCTCGTAATTCAAAATATGTATCAACTACATATTGGATAAGAAAGACTTTCAAGAGAGATAATGTATTTGCTATCCGCAAAAAAGATATATTTGGCTGGAAACATACTAATTTAAAAGTACAATATATGAAAAAAGGAGCCATCTGGCTATTTTGCAAAGGCTTTAACACCTACTAAACCAGGAAAACCAGTAGAACGATATAGCATTAAATGCCATTTCGCAACGAAAATTTTATATCTCACAACGATATTTATTTTGAAGGCTATATATAGAGAAAGAATGAAGAATAAAAGGTTGATGATTCTCAATAAGAAAAATATCAAAAAAATCTCTCAACCACTTTATTCATTTATTCTTTCATTAATTGAAGAGGAGAACATTCTCTGAAGAAGGATTGAAGGCTCGCTGAATCATTTGAAGATATATCCTCACATGTTGTGAGTTGCTAGAGTTAGAGTTACAAATCTTCATTTATTATCCTCATTTTGTGAGTTGATCAGAAGTGTTGTTGTATTTATTTCAAACTTTGTAAAATTTGATTGTGAAAGCCTGGAGAAGCTAGAGGAAAGAATACTTAGTGAATTTCCTATACCAGGTTTGGTATAGATGAGACACGTAGTCAGTTGGGCTGTAGTTGCGTCTGTGCGCGTATTCAGGTGGATTACAATTGTGTTGTTGCCTGAGTGAATGGTTGTTAGTATACCAGGGATAGGTATAAGTTGGGAGCGTAATTAGGTGGATTACAATTGCGTCCGAGCCTAGGTGAAGGGTTGAAGATCCTATAACAGGTTTAGTAAAAGACACGTAATCAAGTGGTGGATTACAGTTTCATCTGGGCTTGAGTGAAGAGCGGTGTACTATTGTAATATTGGTTGCATAGTGGAAAAATCCTTCATGTTTAAAGGACTAGATGTAGCTCTTAGGTGGAAGGTGAACCAAGATAAATCGCTTGTGTCATCTTTTTTATCCCTTACTTTTTTACAAGAATAGAACAATTAAGTGCAAAAAGAAGAACATCCAGCGCAGGAGAAGAATGAAGAGGAGAAGTTTGAATGAGTATTGTAGCAGGGATACTCCAAGATTTATTTATTTGTTTAAAAAAACAAAAAATCCTAAATTTCACTTACTCAGATAGTGTGACTCGACCCGTTTCGGATGAAACCCACATTTTTTTTGGGCCTAGTCATAGCTAAGTATGTACCCGGTACGCATACACAACCAAGAAAAAAAATAAAAAAGAAGGTATGTTCCTAGTATGTACCGTATGCGTATCCATGCTGTATCGGTACCTGGTATTAGGGGTGGCAATTTGGGCCTAGCCCAGCGGGCCAACCCGTTTCGCTCGCCAAAAAGGGTGGGCCGGGTTGGAATTTTCAGCCCATAACCCGTTTGGGTCCGCCCCGTTTAGGCTTGCCCAAGAACGGATTAAAACGAGTAGACCAGGCCTCGGTGGGCCAGCCCGTTTTGTATCTCTCTCTCTCTCTCTCACTTGTCAACTCTCAGCAAGTTTAGTTAGTTTAGGGTTTCTTTCTTATTCTTTTGAATCGTTTCCTTCTTCCCTTCCCTTCCGTACACCACACAACAACACCCTAGGCCCCAGCCCAGCCCCACGACGCCACTGCCAGCAACCTAGCACTGTGACGCCGCGATCATAACAGCACTGCGACGGCACCGGACAACAGCCAACCCCACGACGGTCGCGACCAGAACAACACCGCGTCCCTGTCTCTGTCGTCCCTGTCTCTATTCAACAGCATCGTGTCCCTATCTCTGTTCAACAGCACCGTCACGAGTCCGCCACCTCGTCCCTCCGTGGCCGTGAGTGCGAGTCTTTTCTCTTGCTGTCATGTTTTTACTTAGGTTTAGCACTCTTCTTTACCCTTACATGTATGTTGTTTGCATTCAAATCTTCTTGATTTCACGCTCTCAACCATGGGGTTATGAAGTCTGCGCAGGAGTTAGGTACTTCGGTTGATGCTAGAGTGTGATACTTAGTGTTGTACTGCTGTCCCTCCCCCATATATCTATTAGATGACAATAGTGCATCATGTGAGTGTGACTGTAGTGTTCTGGTCTGGTTGTATTTCTGGTATGGTTTTGTCAATTTTCCCCTTTTTTCTAATTTTCTCTTATGCCTATTCTGGTCTGGTTGTTTTTTTTGTCAATTAATTGGTCTGGTATGCTTATTGCTTAATGCTTACTTCTGGTTGTTGCAAGAAAAAGGTGAACTTGCTATAAATTAAGTAATAAATTAGTTATTGATTGATTAATTAATTATAAACATGATTTAAATTTGGAAAATTTGAAATTGGAATGGATTTAATTAATAAACCGCTGCTGCATGTTGATGAAGTTTAGGAACAAATTGATATTATTATTGCAAAAGAATCTCAATCTGTTGAACCTAGTAATAAAAAGGCTAAATCAACAACATCTGATTGTTGGAAGTTTTTCACTAAGCTAGATGTGGATAAGGATAGAAAAGAAAAGGTAAGGTGTAATGCTTGTAATCAAGAGTATAAAGTTGGTGGTAAAAAGTATGGGACCTCACATTTAAAACGACACATTGAAAAATATAAGTTGTAACATCCCGAAATTTTCACTCTATGAGACAAAGTATTCATTTTGGAGGATTAAAATTACCTTTAAGATTTTCGGATAATAAGTAATGGTTTAGAGCTGACGTAGAGGACAAAACAGTATTTTACATACGTTTTGACTATCAGAATAAGTTTATAATGATATGAAAATTTTAGACTTGATTCATCAGAAGTATTTGAGGATATAAATAGTAAACTTAGTGTCGTATGAAGGTTTTAGAAGTTAAGTTCGAAATTTTAGATAACTGTATAAAGGAATATTGCTGTTTTAGTCCCTCTAAGAGAAACTACGTAATCTGCTAGTTGAGAAATGGATAAATACCGGAGACTAAGAAATGATCTTGATAAAGACTACAAGATCAAATAGAGTTTTAGATAGTATAGAAATGATAAGTTTTGTTTGGTATTATAGTTTAACTGGTAAAACAGATAGACCTTATATAATTTCTGTTTGCATCACTTCCGTATTTATTCTATATTATTCTAAATACTTTGTGTGTATATGTTTATCAATTTATTTTCATCTTATAAAAATGGTTTTAATACGCTTATCTATTTTAGAATAGGAAGAGATAGTTTTATTTGACGTTAAGTTTTAAACAGATAGTGTAAACTTTGTTTTTCCATTTACCGTCTGTTTTCTGTTTTATATGAAATTTTGTGATCTAAGTGTTAAGTGATTTATGTTTGTCTTATAATTAAGTTTTTAAAATGCTTATTCATTTATTTCATTAAAACAGTCACATTTCCTTTGACGTTTGGATTTTTACAAACAATCGCTTATACAGTAACTGACGGATAAGATTTTAAATAGCAAAAGTATATCAAACCAACCGAGAAAACAAACTTCCTTCACAAAAGATGGTTCGTTTAATATTTGTGATTTTCTAGAATTTTTGGAAAACTTTCAAAATTTACCAAAAAATACGCTTAACTGGTACGTATAGCGTACAGATCTTGTTTTACAGTGCAAATAATTTTGTGAAAAAAGGTCCAAACAATTTATATATTTTTTTTATTTTTATGATTTTTAAAAATATTTTCAGACAAGATTATTTTTTTACTATTTTAACCCTTATTTGTGGTATATCAGTCGAATAGAGGCAAATAGAGACATAATAGCTATGATATAGGAACTTAGAGACTTTGAGGGGTTCAAATGCAATTCTAAGAAGCCAAGAACATCTGGAGACATAATCATTGGCCATGAATAGTGTAGGGACATGTACAATGACTATTTTACCCTTGATTTTCACTTAAACTACCTAAACCTAGTTTTTAACCAAACTATCCAATGGCTCTCCTTCCCCCTTATTTGGTCGACATCAACAAGTATTTTGGAGTCTTGGATGTGCTTTTTTCATATGAGTCACAAGGCCTTGTCATGAGCATGAACCAATTAAAAAAAAGATTGATTAAACCTAATTAATAATTAGGCATTTTAAGAGTCATGGCTTACATCACATGATCTTTTTCCTTCCTCCCTTGTCCCTCCCCATGGCTGCCCCTCTCCCCTACAAATACCCCCTTTGCCTCATAAGTTTCCTACACCAAAAAGCCTTTGTGTTAACAAAGCAAAAGTCCTCTCATTTCTCCTTTATAGTTTTATCTTTCTCTCTTGGTGTTCTTGGTTCTTCAAGCCTTGTACTTCCAAGTTCTTGTTGCAAAGGCAAGGAGAACCTCTTGCGAATTAATTTGAGAAGCATGAGTTTGATTCTTGATTGTGATTGACTTGTGTGTTATAGCCTTTATTTATTTATGCTTTATAATTATTTTATGGCTTTAGTTTAATTGTTTTGTGCTATTTATTAATTGTAGTGTTATAATGCCCAAATTTCTTTTAAAATTTTGTGGAAGTAACGTGGTGATGGAAAAATTAATTTTGAGCTTTTGTAAACATACCGTTATAATGGTGAAATTTAGATTTACCGTAAATATGATCATACCGTAAAGAAAATGTAATTTATTCTTTTGTGAAAACCTTGATATTGTCTATCATTGATATGTAAGGTGATAGTTAAGAAAAATGATTTATCAGTATGGGTCTGTCTAGGAAAGACATAGGTCTTTGAAGGAGCATTAACTCACCTCTCTTTCCTGGGAACTATACTGGTACGCTGTTTGGGGAATTCTTAACTTAGGGACCCGATATATACGTGACTAAGATAAATTGGGAAAGAAGTGATTTCTTAATAAACGTATATATAAATAGATTGGATAAAAGAGTATGACACTAAAGAATTCTCAGTGAATTCTACTGTTATAGCATCTATCGAAAATTTAGTATGACGGTAAAGGATTCTCAGTGAATTCTACTGTTATATTATCTATGGAAAAGTTAGTGTAACGGTAAAAGATTCTCGGTGAATCCTACTGTTTACGAATTGGTGTTCAATCTGTTTATATATACAATTAACTTAGTTTAATTTTCAATGTCTATGGCAGTGAAAATTAGTGAGATAGGCTTTCAATGAGCCTTTTTCCTAGAAGATAATTAGTGCTTAAGTATTTCAGTAAAGAAACAGCTTGATCTCGTTCACTTAGTCTATATCGAATCTTTTTAAAGTTGGGTATTGATCACCGTAGGTGGCTTTGCCGCCGTGTGATCCTTTCATTTTCAAAGTTAATTGAGCTGGTAATGAATCAGCTTTATTCTGTTCACTCAATTATATACTAAGTTTCAAGAAAGCTGGACACTGATTACCGCAGTCGGCTCAATCGCCGTGTGATTATTCCATTACCAAAATCTATCTAAAATCTGAGAACAGACACTTACTGATTAAAAAGTGTACATGAGTTTATATATCAAATCACTCTGTTTTGGTCTACCTAAAATCTGTGATCCTTTGCCCCGTTTTGGTCTGCTTGAAATGAGTTAATAACCTTTAGTTTATATATCAAATCACTCTGTTGGGTTGCTCACCTCAGTTCGACTCTGCCGCGGTGTGATCTGTCATAAATTGACTTATTGAAGCCAGACAAATAACTTAACTCATAAACGATCCGTAAAATGGGTAAAAAGAGCAAGAGCTATTTATTTAAAAATAGTAAAAGAGTTTTCTGATATAAAGAGAAAGATGTGGGTTTTAATAGCTATCTGTTCATTCGAAAGTATTTCTATTCTAAAGTGATGAGTTATTTCATACAAAGTGTTTTGATAAAAACTTAAAGATTTTAAAAGAAGCTATAGTAAAACAGAGGAAGTTTTACAAAGAGATTTTATGTGCAATTTAGACAGTCATTGCATAAAGACGTTAGAGCATACACTCCAGCTTGGGGTTGAGAATAGGGTTTAGTTGGGCTACAATTGCCTACTGGGATTATCCAGGTTTCGAAAGACTCAATGGTCGTGTAGATTGATCCCCTCGAGCCGAGACGAATCGTATGCCCGACTTGGATAAATCTGACTGGCTGACATGATTTGGTATTCATTGTAAATGCGGTATTACCGAAGTATTCTCAGGGGTTCAGGTAGGATTCCCTGATTATCCTGTTAAGTTTACCGCAGCCGGTCTCTCAATGGTGTGAAGGTTGGAAAAGTCTCCTTGGAGCATTACACCGGTGTGTTTTGAGATATTGAAGTGGCATGCATAAATATACTTTGACTTGATTATATATTTTTGAGAATACATTGCTTTTGTAGGGTTACACCACAAGGTAAGATCTGTTTAAACAAGATATGTTTATATGTCTTGATTGATCTACTATTTTGATATCTGTTTTAGATAACTTGTTGTTCTGACGTATATATGTTTTGATGTGCAAATTGGGTGATGTGTGATCTGTGTTTTGGGTGTGCTTGTACTTTACTTATTGCTTTGTTTAGAGTTTCACTCTTGCCTACTTTTATGTTGTGTTGATGCATAACTGAGTAGATGATTTACCCAAGAAGTGGGCTAACTCTTAGAAGAATGATCTGAAGGAGGATGTTGTATAGATTGATAGAGATTCCGAGAAGGATCGGTATTTACTGTTTTAGATTGGGTAGAGGTCTAAAGACTTGACCGGCTTAGGTGTTCGCTGTATAAATCTCTGTTGTAAACTCTGATGATTACATATATGAGATGAGGAATTTCTGAGTACGAAGTTATGTTTTACTCTTTACACCTAAATATTTACACAGAGAAAGTCTTGCAGGAATTTGTTCCCCGTCCTTCTCATCTTTTAGAAAACCGAAAAATTTTACCTGCATTTTCAGAGAAGGATTATCAACTTTTAGCAAAATATTTTTGAAGTCTTTGTGAAACTTTTGGTTACTATGGTGTAATATCCTTTTGGGAGAAAGAGTGTTGCAAAAATCCTCACAAAGTCATAAAGAAGAATACAAGAGATATATACACAATATTCATACTTCATGTTCTCAGAACTACTCATACACAGATTATACCATGTATTAACATACTACAAAGCAAGGTATACTCAAAATTATCTCATCAATACTTGATATAATTATGAATGCCACTTCTATATCTCTTAAAAATACGTTGATGCACTGCTCCAATGAGACTTTTCCAACCTTAACGCCAGTGAGCGATAGGTTGTAGTAAACTTAACAGAATAACCAGGAAGTCCCTCCAGACCTTTGGAAATCCTTCAGAATTACTCCATTTAAAATGAATACCCCATCATAAATAGGTTAGTCAGTTAGATTTATCCAAGTCGGGTATACGACTTGTCTTGACTCGAGGGTTATCACTTACACGGCCATTGAGACTTTCGAAACCTGAATAATCCCAGTAGGTAATTGTAGCCCAACAAAACACTATTTCAACCCGTTCTCTAGGTAAGGTTGTAAGCTCATACTCTTTATGCAATAACAATTCAATCACATATAAATTCACATTGGTTTCTCTTGTAAAACTTTCTCTGTTTACTGTATTATCTCTTATAATACAAAATCTCATAAAATACTCTTATTCTATTTAACACGGAATTAACTCTTGAAACTATCCACTTTATTACTATTTCTGGCTTTACTCATTTATTTTATTTTAATAGTAATCACAACGCGGCAGTGCCAAACTGAGGTGATTAGTCCGTAACAGTTAAAGTGAATCGGTATATAACGAAAAAGTGATTAAAGCATAAAATAAGATAAAACGGGGCAGAGCCACCGAGATCGATTGAGAGAGAAGAGATTAACAGTAATTTAAACTCATGTTTGCCTTTTAATCGGTAAGTGATTTTTTTTTCGAATTTAGATGAATCTTATGATAGAATGATCACACGGTGGCAGAGCCGACTGCGGTGATCATTGCCCAACTTTTACAGTGATTCGAGATAGAACTAAGTGAACGAGATTAAGCTGAATTATTACCGAATTATTTAAACGCCAGTTTATTTTCAGAAAAAGTCTGTTGAAGACTTATCTCACTAATTTTCACTGTCAAATAGTAAGACATTGAAAATTAAGCTGAGTTTTCATATATCACGGACCCTAAACCAGGAATTTAATATAACAGTAGAATTCACCAAGAACCCTTCACTACTATACCATTTACCTAGTCAGCCGTATATATGTATTTAACGAAATAATAATTAACAGTTCAAGATCAAAAAGAAGGACCGAGTTTACGGCAGTGCCGACATCGCTCGATCTAAAGGGAGAAGTGAATGACAAAGCAGTAATAAAAAAAAACAAGAATCGTGTCAGCGACAGAGCCGTCCATAAACAACTATCCAAAAAGAGAAGAGATAAAGCGATAAATACGGCGTGTTAATTACTTTTCTCACGCACTAAAGTCCAAAAAGTGTTACGTACCCGAAGTAGGCAGGAAAATACATCAGAAAAGTACTTTCATACTAGATCGCAATATACACTAGTGACCAAAAGAACTACAGAGGTTTTACCCTAATTTCGTTTGTATTGATCACACGGAGGCATAGCCCACTGGCTATGATCAAATCCTTAACAGATATAATTTTTCCACTATAAGGGCGCAATTAATACTTCCCCAAACCAATTTTGGCATTATAACCTTACTAATAATAAGCACATAAACAATTTAAATAAATACATAGAATAAATCATGAAAACAATTAATTAAAGCTTAAAACAATTTAAATGAAGCTTAAAACAATTAAATAAATCTTATAAACACATAAATCACCAAAAAAGAATATAGAACTTTGCTTAAGTATATGAATAATGATTTCATTCTTTTTTCTAGAAATACTTGCAAGACCGATGTTCTCAAAGTGTATATAAGAGAGAAGAAAAAGCTCAAAGAAGAAATTACTACCATTGCTAGTAGGATACCTTTAACTTCTGATTTATGGACTTCTTGTAAAAATTAGGGTTACATAACTTTGACTGCTCATTTTGTTGATAGAAAATGGAAGTTGAATAGCAAAATACTTAACTTTTGTCATCTCCCTCCCCCTCACACTGGTTTTGAGTTGGCTAAGAAAATAAAGGAATCTTTGCATGATTGGGGAATAGAAAAGAAGATTATGTGTATCACTTTGGGTAATGCCTTTGCCAATGATGTTATGCAACAAACATTGAAAAGTCAACTTGTATTGCAAAAGGGGTTGTTATGCAATGGAAAATTCTTTCATGTGCGTTGTTGTGCTCACATTCTAAATCTAATTGTTCAAGAAGGTAAAAATTTTTGCAAATACTTAGAAAGTATTTAGGTAAAAGTTGGTAATCGTTCTTCCAAAATGCGGGTAAAATTTTTTGCTTTTCTAAAAGATGAGAATGACGGGGAATATGTTTCCCTAATACTTTTCAAAATGTTTTTGATTGCGGAAATATGATCAACACCTTTTGTGAACATAAACTAATTTCATATATATAAAGATCTTCCTTCAGTACAAGCATAAGTTTAAATAAACTGTACATATGAGCCAATTCAGTCTCTTGACATCTATCCCATACTAAGACAGTAAATACCGATTTTTCTTAGAATCTCTATCAATCTATACAACATCTTCCTTCAGATCCTTCTTCTAAGAGCTAGCCCACTTCTTGGGTAAACCATATACTCAGTCATGCATCAACATAACATAAAGCAGACAAGGGTGAAACTCTATAACAAAGTAATATGAAAAGTAGAAGCACACCCAAAACACAGATCACCCATCACCCAATTTGCACAACAAGACACATATAAAAATTAACAGATCAATCAAGACTTATAAACAGATCTCGTTTAAGCAGATCTTACCTTTGTGTTGGAATCCAACAAAAGCAATGCATTCACAATAATATATCACCAAGTCCAAGTATATTTATACATGTCACTTCAATATCTCTCAAAACACACCGGTGTATTGCTCCAAGGAGACTTTACCAACCTTAACACGATCGAGCAATTGGTTGTAGTAAACTTATCAGAATAACCAGACAGCCTCTTCAGGACTTCCGGGGATCCTTCGGTAGTACTAACATTTATTACTTAATGCTAATTTATGAATAGGTCAGTCAGTCAGATTTATCCAAGTCGGGAATACGATTCGTCTCGGCTCGAGGGGATCAACCTATACGACCACTGAGACTTTCGAAACCTGGATAATCCCAGTAGGCAATTGTAGCCCAACTAAACCCTATTCTCAACCACACTACTTCGGGTTGTAATGCTAAAAAATTCTTTATGCAAATGACCGTTTATATTTGCACACAAGTTCTCTTTAGTATCTCTTTGAAAACTTCCTTTGTTTTACTGTAGCTGCTCTTTGAAAATCTCTAAATCTCACCAAAATACTTTATATGAAATAACTCATCTCTTTAGGATAGAAATACTTTTGAATAAACAGATAGCTGTTAAAACCCACATCTTTCACTTTATATCAGAAAACTTTTTTACTGTTTTTAAATAAATAGCTCTTGTTCTTTTTACCCATTTTACGAATCGTTTATGAGTTAAATTATTTGTCCGACTTCAATAAGTCAATTTATGACTGATCACACTGCGGCAAAGCTGAACTAAGGTGAGCAGCCCAACAGAGTGATTCGATATTAAAACTAAAGATTATTAACTCATTTCAAGAAGACCAAAACGGGGAAGAGCCACCTAGGATTGATCAAGAGAGAAGAGATCAACAGTATTTAAACTTACGTCCACTTTTTAATCAGTAAGTGTCTGTTCTCAGATTTTAGATAGATTTTAGTAAAGGAATAATTACACGGCGGCTGAGCCAATTGCGGTAATCAATGTCCATTTTTCTTGAAAACTTGATATAGACTTAGTGAACGAAATAAAGCTAATTATTTTTCGGCTTTAGTTAATTTTTGAAGACGGCGGCAGAGCCGTCTTCGGTGATCAGTACTCTGTTTTTAAAATAATACGATATAGTCTAAGTGAACGTAATCAAGTTGTTTCTCTTTTGAAATACTTAAGCACCAATTATCTTCCAGGAAAGAAGCCCATTGAAAGCATATCTCACTAATTTTCACTGTCATAAACATTGGAAATTAAACTAAGTTAATTGCATACATATACAGATTGGATACCCACTCTATATTCCCTAATGTTAATATAACAGTAGAATTCACCGAGAATACATTACTGTCATATTAAATTTTGAAAGATGCTATAACAGTAGAATTCACCGAGAATCCATTACTGTTATACTCTTTTATCCAATCCAATCTATTTATATATACGGTATTACGAAATCACTTCTTTCCCAATTTATCTTAGTCATGTATATACCGGGTCCCTAGTGTTAAGAATTCCCCAAACAGCGTATCAGTACAGTTCCTAGGAAAGAGAGACGGACTTATCAAGCCCCTTCAAAGGTCTCTGTCTTTCCTAGACAGACCCATACTGATAAACCATTTATCTTAACCATCACCTTGTATATAAATGATAGACAATATCAGGGTTTTCACAAAATAATAAATTGTATTTTCTTTGCAGTAAAATCATATTTACGGTAAGTCTAAAATTTGCCATTATAACGGTATGTTTACAAAAGTTCAAAAATGATTTTGCCATAGCCACTTTACTCATACAATTTTTAGAGAAAAATTGGGCATTATAACTCTACAATTATTAAATAGCATAAAACAATTAAATTAAAGCTATAAAACAATTATAAAGCATAAATAAACAAATAAAAGCTATAAACACACAAGCACACAATTCAAACACAAACAAGAATCAAACTCATATTTCTCAAATTAATTTGCAAGAGGTTCCCCTTACATTTGCCACAAAACTATGAAGAACAAGCTTGAAAACTCCAAGAACACAAAGTAAGAAATTTAAGAACTAAGAAGAGAAAAAGAGAGAATTGTGTTTGTCTTCAAGGCTTCTTGGATGTGTGAAAATTTTATGAAGACAAGGGGGCTATTTATAGATGAGGGGGCAGCCAAGGGGTAGTGGTATTAGCCCATAGTTTTGCCAAAACCATGGTTTAGGGAAAAGGTAATTAAAACAAATAAAAACTATTTATTTAAATCCTAATTGGTCTAAAGCATATGACAAGGATTTGATCCAAGTGAAAAACATCATCCAAGGGCTCTAGATGAAGAAGAGGGGGCGGCCAAAGAGGAGGGATAAAGGAGGAAGAGAATTGTGTAAGTGATGTAAGCCATGAGGCTTAAAATCCTAATTAACTAATTACATTAAATCAATTCTTTTTCTAATTGGTCCAAACCTATGACACACACAACCAAATGAACCTAGTCCTCTTCTTGGCTTGGTAGCAAGACGGTTTAGAGGGCTAAAGAAGGAGGGAGTGAAGTTATGTAACGACCTTCGTTACAATAGTGACCACGTGCCGAAAGTATGAATTTAATAAAATGAAACAATACCTCCACTCTGATTAACATAGAAATAATAATATGTACATACATAAAAATAACATTTTGCTCAAATACCTGCATCTACTAACAAATTCAAACAATAAGTAAGAACCAAGTCTAGCATAAATAACTCATCGGTTGTGGAAATAAAATACTAACAACAAGAAGAAACTAAAATTAGAATAAAACACTAAATCTTCAACTCTCCTCATTTCCAGTGACGTCATCCTCGTGCTCTGAAAATAACACTCTTACATAGTGTTTGGTTGGAGGGAAATGGAGGGAAGGGAAGGGGAGGGGAGGGAATATTTTAAATCTTTCATGTTTGGATCATTTTTTTAAGAAGGGGAAGAGAGGGGAGGGGAGGGGAATGGAGGGATTTGACTCTTCTCCAATATTGGGGAGATTTGGAGGGGAGAGAAGAATGTTTTAATTATTTGAAATATATTTACTTAAATAACCTTACATTAAATTTAACATAAATGCTCATAAGGGTCTAAAAAGTAAATTAGTCTATTCCCTCCATTAAAATCCCTCCCTTCCCCTCCTCCCAACCAAACACAATATCTAATTAAATCATTTCCTTCCCTTTCCCTCCCCTCCCCTTCCCTCCATTAAAATCCCTCCCCTCCCTTCCTCTTATTTGAACCAAACAGACCCTTAATGAGATATAATCCCAGTGAAATAAAACAAGTTAAAAAAAAGAATATATTTGCAAATAGTGTTGTTCTTAGCCAGTGTGGTAACCGAAAAATCAACCATGGTCCCACATAAGTAAAATAAAATTCTTTTCAAAACAGACACCATTTATTTAAAGCACAAAAATAAACTAATTATTTTAAACAATCAAACAGTCGCAACATAGAGTTCTCAGCTTGTTATCACTACACACACTATACAACTATTCGATTCCCAGAACCGGTGTGAATCTCAGATTCATTGTGAATCCCAGATTCACTAAAGTCCATGAGCTCATGTCCAAGCAATGGTATCCCACTGCCTTCTCCATCCCGGATGGAGGTCATATCCCATCCCAGATGTGGATATTTTCAATTTACAATATCCCATCCCAAATGGAGATACCTCTCATCCTATTTCCGGAATAAGAAAAATATTGCCATTCCTTCCCGAAAGGTGATAACCGACTTGTACATAATACAATATGTTATCTCAATTAATTATCATTAGGTTCTCAAACTCTATATTTTCATAACAATTCCTCACGGATCATGTCACGACAACACTACAACATAATAGCCATCAATGATTATCAAGCACACTACATTTAAAGAGCACTAAAATTTGGTACAAGGTGTGCCTAAAGCTCGAGAAAAAATAGCATCACAAAAGTATCCTAAGAAAAGTTGTACAACAATGGCTATTAGAGCAACAAAGCCACAGAACACTGCATATTAATGATTTCAAAGCCACGGGAATAGCACTCCAATTGTGTCATATAACAAGGATGCCAATAATTCAAACAATCATTAAATAAATTGTATAGCATATATCTGGGTATGTAACTTCACGCAGGAAAAGCAAACACACACTTCAATTTCGGCTCCGTCGATTTAGGTATCAATATTATAATAAATAGGACAATTTATTCATTTGGAAACTATACTCATTATGTGTAAATACACAATAGTAATTCAATCATAACACTGAGAGCACCTCTAATCATAAATTTTTCGTATCAAGAATCCAAAAATATTATTTGCATCGTCACACATACCATGGAAGTTTCTTTAAAACAAATTGTACATGTTTTACTCACCTGATTTGATATCATATTTCTCTTTCAATTGATTGTACTCCAGAATTTGTGCCGTTCCTTCTCTGTGTCTCCCACGGTGGTTACCCCTTTTTTCTTTCCAAAGTGAAGTTTCTCCCATAAAAGAAAATTGTCTCACGTAGAAAAATGCTAAAGGGGTTAAAAGGAATATACCTTTCAATCCTTACTCATCTCTCTATTTAAATTAGAGTGGGCCCTGCTAGGTTTTTTATCTTTATCCAAGAGTGAACTCCTGTTCACGTTGCTGGAAGTGGCAAAGTGGTTCCACTTCCTCAATTCCTACGTGGGCTCCTATGCCTTTTATTTCAAATAAAATCCTTTCTAATAGTCATGGTTTGGCTAAACAAATCTTACTAAAGATGTCCCCCGAATTTAATTACTTAACACTGCTGATAAATAATTAAGCCACTGATTTTCACACTATACTTTTAACAATTAATTTTTTTTGGGATATTACATTTTCTCCCCTCCTTAAGGAATTTCGTCCTCGAAATTAAAATCAACTTATCAACCAACCTAATGTATAACACATTAACGAAATTAGGAGTCGATGTACCTCAATTAGCGAGGTTTGGATACTGGCACACAACATCTCCTCAAGCTCCCATGTAGCCTCTTCTGGAGTCAATCCTTCCCAAACCACTTTCACCAAGGAGATTGTCTTGTTCCTCAGAGTCTTGATGCTCTTGTCAATGATCTGGACAGGTCTGGGTTTAAAGGTCAAATTCTCTCTCAATTGTACTGACTCAGGAGCTATCACGTGTGAAACATCAGGTACATACTTTTGGAGTTGAGAAACATGGAAGATGTCATGAAGATTTGACAACTGTGGTGGAAGAGCCAATTGGTAAGCAACAGACCCGACTCTTTTTAGGATTTGGAAGGGACCCATGAAATGTGGATTTAACTTTCTGACTTTCATTGAGCTCCCAACACCAGTCCTAGGAGTGACTCTCAAGAATACATGTTCCCCTTACTGAAATTCTAAAGGCTTCCGTCGCTTGTCGGCATAACTCTTTTGCCTACTTTGTGCAGTGCGCATTCTCTCCCTGGTTAACTTGATCTTGTTTGTAGTCTCTTGGACTAAGTCAGGGCCTATCAAGGTCTTCTCACCTACTTCACACCAACATAAAGGGGACCTACACTTCCTTCCGTAAAGAGCTTCATAGGGTGCCATGTCTATGCTTGCGTGATAACTGTTGTTATACACAAACTCTATAAGAGGTAAAAACTTATCCCAACTCCCACCTTCATCTAAAACACATGCTCTAAGCATGTCCTCAATGGTCTGGATGGTCCTCTCTGACTGACCATCTATCTGAGGGTGGTAGGCCGTGCTAAAACTTAGCTTAGAACCAAAAGCCTGCTGGAATGCCCTCCAAAATCTAGAGGTAAACCTTGGGTCTCTATCTGACACTATAGAGGTGGGTATACCATGAAGCTTAACTATCTCCTTAATGTCTAGGCTTGCCAACTTGTCTAAGCTGATGGTTGCCTTAATCGGTAGGAAATGAGCAGACTTGGTCAATCTATCCACAATCACCCAAATGACATCTAATCCCGAATGTGTCCTAGGTAACCCCATCACAAAATCCATAGATACTCTCTCCCACTTCCATTCGGGGATTTCTAAAGGCTGCAACAAACCTAATGGTCTCTGGTGTTCTATCTTAACCTTTTGGCACACCAAACACTTAGTCACAAACTCAGCCACGTCCTTTTTCATTCTTGGCCACCAATACATCGTCCTTAAGTTTTGATACATCTTGGATATACCTGGATGTATGGTAAACTTTCCTTTATATGCCTCTTCAAACACTTTTTCTCTAAGGCTCCCCTCCTTAGGAACAACAATCCTGCTCTTGAACAACATTAGACCATCACTAGATAACACATAATCTTCTTGGTCCAATTTAGATTGTAACTCGTGGTCTAACAGTTGTTCTCGTTTTATCTCCTCTCTAAGGCCACTACAAATTTCAAATCTATTCAACTTCAGACTCAGAGTATTTAGTGTGACACTCAGATTCATGTCTCTAAACTCCTCTATTAGGGTCATCTCCTGCACCATTAAGCTAGACATGTGTAAAGATTTCCTACTTAAAGCATCAACCACCACATTGACCTTCCCTGGATGGTATTTCAACTCAAAGTCATAATCCTTAAGAAACTCCATCTATCTCCTTTGTCTCATATTCAGCTCCTTTTGATCAAACAAATATTTGAGACTCTTATGATCACTAAAAACCTCAAATTTTGCACCATACAGGTAGTGCCTCCAAATCTTTAGAGCAAAGACTACGGCTGCCAACTCAAGATCGTGAGTAGGATAATTTCTCTCATGATTCCTAAGTTGCCTAGATGCATAAGCTACAACCTTACCTTCTTGCATTAACACACAACCTAAACCATTTTTAGAAGCGTCGCAGTACACCACGAAGCCCACTAAAGGATCTGGAATGGTTAAGACTGGTGATGATACCAACCTTCTCTTAAGCTCTTGAAAGTTCTCTTCACATTCCTTATCCCACTCAAATGATTTTCCTTTCCTAGACAACTGGGTAAGAGGTATAGCTAGTCTAGAGAACCCCTCTATGAATTTCCTATAATAACCTGCCAATCCTAGGAAACTCCTCACTTCTATCACTGACTTGGGTGGCTCCCATCCTAGCACTGCATCAACCTTACTAGAATCGACTGCCACACCACTCCCGGAGATGGTATGTCCTAGAAACTTCACTTCATCTAGCCAAAATTCACACTTTTCTGGCTTGGCATACAACTGCTCATCCCTCAGAGTTTGTAACACTAATCTCAAATGCTCTTCATGGTCCTCTAATGTCTTAGAGTATATCAAGATATCATCTATGAACACCACTACAAAGCTATCTAAGAATGGCCTAAAGATCCTATTCATGTAGTCCATGAAGACTGTTGGCGCATTAGTCACTCCGAAGGGCATCACTACGTACTTGTAGTGCCCATACCTTGTCCTAAAGGCTGTCTTGGGGATGTCCTCATCCTTGACTCTAATCTGGTGATACCCCGACCTTAAATCTATCTTAGAGAACACCGACGCTCCTCTCAATTAGTCCAAAAGGTCATCTATCCGGGGTAAAGGGTACTTATTCTTGATAGTCACCTTATTCAGTTGCCTATAATCTACACACAACCTCATGCTCCCATCCTTCTTCTTCACTAAGAGCAACGGCGCTCCCCAAGGCGACATGCTAGGCCTAATAAACCCTTTTTCCAACATCTCCTCTAATTGCTTCTAGCTCACTCAACTCTAGGGGTGCCATCCTATAAGGTGCTACTGACACAGGCCCACTCCCAGGTACAAGATCAATGTTGAACTCAACATCCCTATTTGGAGGTAAGCTAGAGACCTCCTTAGGAAAGACATCTTGGAATTTGCACACTACAGGTATAGCCGCCAAATTGTTTTCAGCCTCTATCTTAACAGAGAACAAGAGTATGTATCCTTGAGCCCCCTCAACTAAGCACCGATGACAAGCAACAGCAGAAATAACAGAGTTGGGCTCAGAAAGATCATTTGACATTTGTTGCGTATCAATGGAAACAGTTTTATCAAGGCAATTTATGACAGCATGAGAGGACAACCAATCCATACCAAGAATAACATCTAAACCAGACATAGGCAAACATATGAGATCAACAAAGTAGGACACTTCTTGGTACACTAAAGGACAATTCAAACAAGCAATAGAAGTAACAACCTTATCCTTCGCAGGAATAGCAACACTCAAGTCAAATGGCAATTTAGAAACAGATAGAGATAGGTTTTTCACACAATCATGAGATATAAAGGAATGGGTCGCTCCCGAATCAAACAATATAGTGACTTTTATACCTTTAATATAACCCATACCTTGAATCAAACCATCGGACTCCTGCACTTTTTCCCCTTGGAGTGTAAAGACTCTCCCTTGGTTCTGTGACCTTGGTTAGGATTGGCCTCCGCTCTTGCAATTTCTGGCATAGTGTCCCATCTTGTTACACTTGTAGCAAGTGGTATTGGCTGCTGGGCATACACGATCTCCATGAACATAGCCACACCTATGGCATCCAGTGCCCTTATCAGTCTGAACCCCCTGCGCTTGCTTTCCCTTATTGATGGTCGACACAGGTCGCAGATGCTGCTGGAATTTGTTACCCTTGTTCTGGAATTTCTTCCCATCAAAGTTAGCCTTCTCCTTAGGCTTAAATGCTGTCAATGCTTGCATCTTCTGCTCTGCAACTCGACACTTATTTACCATGGTGGGATAGTCCCTGATTTCTAAGATGCCAATAGAATTCTGCAATTCTGGTTTCAGGCCTTACTCAAATTTGATAGCTTTCCATTCATCTTGAGGATTATCTTTCAAGTGATGGGAAAACCTCGCCAGACTCTCAAACTTAGCCACATATTAGGCTACAGTCATCTCTCCCTGATGGAGGTGGAGGAACTTAGACTCCTTTTGAATACAAACACTATGAGGAAAGTACTTCCCCAAGAAGACTTCCTTGAACTTGTCCCAAGAGATAGGAACTCCCTGGGCTTCCAGGGCACCCTTGGCACAATTCCACCAGTGCTCCGCCTCAGACTCTAACATGTAAGTGGCATGGTCCACCTTCTGCCCATCGTCACACCTCATAACTCGAAAAATCTTCTCCAATTTCTGCAACCATTCTTCAGCCTCAATCGGATTTGAACTGCCAAGGAATGACGGTGGATGGTTCTTACGGAACTCAGATAACCCAACGTACTGAGGATTTTGGGGTGCCACCACTCTAGCTACGATTTCAACCCCGCCTTCCCTCAACTGACGGATAGCCTCTGTCTGCTCTTCCATAACTCTGGCCACTCGATCCAAAGCTGACGCAAGTGCATCATTCGCATTTTTCCCTTGCTCATTAGATGCCATAAATCCGCACACCACCAATTAAACATTGGGTTGATCAGGTCCAATATCCAAAAGATTAGTATGCAACAATTATAACTCTAATAAGCAGCCTTATGAGCCTATACTTGACTTAGCAATAACATAAATTAAATCCATCTACCACAGCCCAAATTAGAATCGACGTGGCTTTGATACCAAAAATGTAACGACCTTCGTTACAATAGTGACCACGTACCGAAAGTATGAATTTAATAAAATAAAACAATACCTCCACTCTGATTAACATAGAAATAATAATAGGTACATACATAAAAATAACATTTTGCTCAAATACCTGCGTCTACTAATAAATTCAAACAATAAGTAAGAACCAAGTCTAGCATAAATAACTCATCGTTTGTGGAAATAAAATACTAACAACAAGAAGAAAATAAAATTAGAATAAAACACTAAGTCTTCAACTCTCCTCATTTCCAGTGATGTCATCCTCGTGCTCTGAAAACAACACTCTTAATAAGATATAATCCCAGTGAAATAAAATAAGTTAAAAAAAAGAATATATTTGCAAATAGTGTTGTTCTCAGCCGGCGTGGTAACCGAAAAATCAACCATGGTCCCACATACCATGGAAGTTTCTTTAAAACAAATTGTAGATGTTTTACTCACCTGATTTGATATCCTATTTCTTTTTCAATTGATTGTACTCCAGAATTTGTGTCGTTCCTTCTCTGTGTCTCCCACAGTGGTTACCCCTTTTTTCTTTCCAAAGTGAAGTTTCTCTCGTAAAAAAAAATTGTCTCACGTAGAAAAAGGCTAAAGGGGTTAAAAGGGATATACCTTTCAATCCTTACTCGTCTTTTTTTTTTTATCAGTTAAAAGTGGTGTCCGTAGGATTTGAACAAGAGACCTTAGTCATCTCTATATTTAAATTAGAGTGGGCCCCGCTAGGTTTTTTTGTCTTTATCCAAGAGTGAACTCCTGTTCACGTTGCTGGAAGTGGCAAAGTGGTTCCACTTCCTCCGTTCCACTTCCTCAATTCCTACGTGGGCTCCTATGCCTTTTATTTCAGATAAAGTCCTTTCTAATAGTCATGGTTTGGCTAAACAAATCTTACTAGAGATGTCCCCCCAATTTGATTACTTAACACTGCTGATAAATAATTAAGCCACTGATTTTCACACTATACTTTTAATAGTTAATTTTTTTTGGGATATTACAAGTTACATCTTTGCCCCTAGGGTTTTAAGTGTAAATAAGATAAAAATCAAGGGTAAAATGGAAACCAATAGGAAATTTCAAAAATACCTTTATAATAGCCCTAATGGCTTCAAGAAAGTGTTTTTGGATTTTTACGGTAAGGGTAAGCTTTGCAGTTCGCATAAACAACGGAAAACGGACGCGCCGTAAGGCTAAAACGTTCATTTTTCAAAAAATTCCCAGATAATTCCCAAAAATCACAAATTTAATTTAAACAACAATGGCCCCTCTTGAAAAATGATTTTAAGTCTTCTCTAATCACTAAAAATCTATTTTCGCTCAGAAATCCTCGTTTTATGTGTTCTATAGGGATTTGAAAAAGTAGCTTTTGATCTGCTTTACGAAAAATTACGAAATATATTCCAAAAATGCTAAATAATGTGAAAACATGATTCAGCTTTGAAAAATCTCTTTCTGACCTCAATTTGGTCTCTGAATCAGTTATTAGTTCTTGCTGTGAACTATAGAGACCAAAACGGTAATTTCTAAAATTATTAATTCCAAAAATCCTAAGAAAATTTCAGAAAAATCACAAATATTAAAAGAACCAACTTTTGTGAAGGAAGTTTTGTTTTCTGAGTTGTTTTGATATACTTTAGCTATTTAAAATCTATATCCGTTAATAACGGTAAATACAGTTATCTGGAAAAATCTAAACGTCAAAGGAAAAACGTCTGGTTTAATGAAATGATTTGATAAGTATGTTAAAACCTTAATTATAAGACTAACATAATTTTCTTATCACTTAGATCGTACAATATCATATAAAACAGATAATAAACGGAAAAATAGAAAACAGAAGTCTATATAAGACTTAACTATCTTATTGTTTTAATTATAATACCAAGCAAAACTTTATTATTTTCTATACTATCTTAAGTATACTAGATCCTAGAGTCTCTATCTCAACTATTTCTCCGTCTCCGGTATTTGTCTATTTCTTAATTAACAGATCACGGAGTTTCTCTTAGAGGGACTAAAACTGTAATTCCCTGTATATCTTTCTCTAAAATTCCAAACTATATTTCTAAAACCTTTATGAAACATCAAGTGACTATTGTCTATCCTCTAATACCTTTTGGGAATCAAGTATGAATTTTTCATATTCATTATCAGCTTATTCTGACAGTTAAGAATGTCCGTAAAATACCGTTTGACTTCTATGTTAGCTCTAAACCATTATACTTCATCTAAAAATCTTAAGGATGATTCTAATCCTTTTAAATTAACACTTTGTCTTATAGAGTGAAATTTTAGGATGTTACATGATTCGTGTCAGTGTGAATTAAATATATTTTAGGAAAGCTAATTCCATAGATGTAGTTCTCTTGAGCCTAGAGATTAGTAGTTTAAGTTCGACGTCAAAATTCAAACAGAAATATGGTTGTGGTTAGATTGACGGAATGATTGCGTTATGAGGTAGAAACCCTAAATTGAAGTCAGAAAAGGGATTTGAGGATACCAATAATGATTTTATAATATTGGAGAATTTTAAAAATTTATTTGGGAATTTTCTGAGAAACGGATAAGAAGTATTACCGTTTTGGTCCCTGTAGTATAACTAGGGTGAACTGCGAGTGGATTTGGAGACCAAAACAAATTAGAAAATATTTTGATGAGCCAAATAATGTTTTTACATTATTTTAGAATTTTGGGAATTTTTAGAATAGCAGATTAAAAAATTACTGTTTTGATCCCTCTAGAATGAAGAACAAGGTAAACGGGATAGCGAATGGGTAGCAGAAGGTTAGGAAATGATCAAAATCAAATGTGAGGGTAATCATTAGTGTTCTTATAAGATTTATGATTTTTAGAAATTTTCTGAAATTTTTCAGAGAAAATTCAATTTAACCCTAGTTTACGTGTTATCAGGGAAACCGAAAAATTACCATTTTGCTTCTAAGCTTGATTCCTATCTACCAAGACTCTTTTGGCACATGAATTTCATGGTCTTGGCTAATCATGTGAGTTATTAGATTCTTTTACTTCAATCAGTCATGTTGGGATAGTTTTAACCATGAAACACAAAAGTTACCACGCTTTATTACCGTAATTTACCTTTTACCATGGTTAAAAGTGAAAATTTACTTACCCCACCCCTTGACCAGCCCTGGACCGCCTGGAAGCTATGAGAAGAGTTTAGAATTTTCTACAATTTTCATGAGTCATGATTTTTGGGAAAATACCATTTTACCCCTAGGTTTTATACTTAACTACCAACTTGCATTAGTTTGATCTTATCCCATTTCATTCCCATGGATCAGCCGCCCAACACCCTTTAAATGGATAGATTTTAATCATTCTTATCCTTGATGAGTCACATAGCTTAGTCATGGCTTTTGGCCAATTAGGAAATAGATCATTTATCAAATTATCTAATTAATAAATCAAGTGATAATTATAACAATTAATGGAAGTTTATCTAAGTGTTTTGGGAGGAGGCTGAAACCGTGATAGAGAGGGAGGGGAGAAGGTCTTAGTCATCTCGTCATTTGTGTTTTCTCTCCAAGATCAAACTCTCTCATTTTTCTCTTATTTTCTTCCAAGCTTCATCTTCTTCCTTCAACCTTTGCTTCCATTTTCATGAGCTCTCAACCATCACCCACCATATATTTTGATCCTTTACACAAGCATCAAGTGTAGAGAATCCATTTTATACACTTTTTAAACACAAGCCTTCATCAAGAGCCTTAAGTTCTTCATAATCTTTACTCTTTTGGATTTTGAATCTTCAAGTCACAAAGGTGTTTGGTGTAGGTAAGATCTTCATGAATTAAGTTCCTAACATCTTCTTTTTGATTCATATGTCTAGAGTTTGATTTGTATCTATTTCTTTTCAAGTTTTTCCCTTGGTATTTTAAGGATAGTTCATGAGTAGGAAAAGAACTTATTTTGGTATTTTGGATATGTTATGCATGTTTGGAAGACG
Source organism: Glycyrrhiza uralensis (assembly GCA_030159175.1). Lineage (NCBI taxonomy): Eukaryota > Viridiplantae > Streptophyta > Magnoliopsida > Fabales > Fabaceae > Glycyrrhiza > Glycyrrhiza uralensis. The sequence continues at coordinate 29,749,330 of BRZY01000003.1, forward strand.
GTGATCAAGAGGAAGTAGAAGATTAAGAAGCTAGGGTTTTTACTCTACAAATAAGGAGACAAGGTAAGGGAAAATTTATTTTACAAAGTTATTAGTGTTCTTAAGATACATATGCTATGCTTGATTGTGATTTTTCTTGTTCATGTGGTGATTTGGATAGGTTAATATATATATATTGATGCATGATAGAGATGTTCATTGAATAGGTGTGTTATGACAAGTGGTTGATGATGATTTTTGGAATACTTGAATATTGTATGATGGATGTTGATCTTTTTGTCCTATGACAATGATTTTTGGGTGTGAAGTGACATCTAGCTTGTTGTGATGATCTTGTGCCCTATGTCTTGTTTAGAGATTTGATCAATAGCGTGTGTTTGTTGTTTAATTTTCTATGCCAATTTGTATTAGAATTGATAGTATAAGATTTAATCTAGGTTTTTACTAGAATCTCTTTATATAAGCTAAGTCTTCTTTGAATTTTTATGAAACCAAAGTAATTGGTTATAACTTGTCAAGCCTTTGAATTGATCCAAGATCATATTTTTACCTATTAGGTCTAAATTAGGTTCAAATATGTAAAGGAGGATTTTAATTGGGTCTAATTTTGTGAAAACCAAATTTGTCATGCCCTAGGTGGAATTATTTTCAAAGCTGTGAAAAATCTCATGTTCTGTTTTAAACCAGGAACTAGTCCTGTTCGCGCTGCAGGTGTGGACATTCCCATTCCTGTGAACAGCTCTGGACATTGCAAAAAACCAACCCAGAATTTATGAAATTTATTTTTAAAAGCTTATAAAATAAAGTCTTTTTAAGGGAAAAATATTAGTTTTAAGTTTAGAAATCAATAGGTATTTTAGTTCTATTTTTTCTTGAAACTTAAACATTAAATACGAAAAATACCACTTTTTGAGAAACAGACTGATGATTGAGCAAGAGAATTGAATGAACGAGAAAGAGATATTTTGATTGAGATAATAAAAAAGAGATGAATATTACATAACCAAGAGAGAAGGTTATGTGTGATTGTTACAAGTGGTAACATAGTGATGTGTTTGAGATAATTACAAGAGAAACCAAAGTGAAAATGATTGTGATTGATTTTGTGTGCAATATATTATGTCATTTGCATAAAGAGAAAGAGATTTGACTAGTGGCCATGAGATGAGCTACAACCCAGGATTATCGGGTTGAAAATAGGTACGGTTGGACTACAATTGTCTACTTGGATTATCCAGGTTTCAAAAGTCTCAATGGCCGTGTGGTGGATCCCAGCGAGCCGAGAATGAATAGAATATCCAGCTTGGATAAATTTGACTAGCTGACCTATTTATGATATGGTGTCGCTGAGTGCGCTGAATAATTGTTACTTGGACTTTACTGTTTGTTTAGCTAGAAACAATTATGACTTAAACATGGCTTTCCTGAATACTGTTACTTGGACTTTACTGGAGGTTTAGCCTGGAACTAGTATGTTAAGGATTGATTGTGGCCTATCGCTCAAATGTTATTGAGGAAGAGAAAAGTCTTCATGGAGCATTACACCGGTGTTGTGACGAAAATAGAAGTGTCATGCATTTTAAGTATATCTTGTGTGATGATATATTACTTTGACGATGAGTTGTGTGTTATAAGTTGTGATGATATATTATTGTGATATAGAACTGCATGCTATAGGATAATGAGATATTAATTATATATGATATACATGAGCTTCTTTTATTCTCTTCTGTTGTTATTGTTGTGGTATAACTTTCGTACGAGGATTTTTCATTCTTGCGTATATGTTTTGTGGTCTTCTGGAACATGATTCATATAGATGTACCACCAGTCGGGTGCGTTGACCGAGACAGAAGAAAGTAGAAGATCTCCATCCGGAGTAGCATTTGTCTAAACTGTCTTTGGGGGGGGGGGATTTGAGACTCGACTAGCTTAGGTTCGTTTTGGGTAGTCTGTTATCATTATCCTTGTTGGATGACTGTATTAAAGATTCTTAAGTGACGATGTAATCTGTTGTAATTGTGTACATTGTTATTTGGTAATGATATCTATTTCTGTAAGGATGAATTGGTGTAACTTTTGAATTATTTCTTTTTGAGAAAAAATTTCGTATGACGTAGTTTCCACTTTTCCATCTTGATTAAAGAAAAAAAAATTCTTACTCACTTTTTGGGAAATAAATATAAGTTTCAGGAAGTATATCTTTCCAAAAGTAAAATTAACAATATTCTATTTTCTCATGATAAATGGTTACTTATGTTGTAATATTTTTTTGGGAAAAAGGACCTTGCAGTTTTAGACCCACGAATGAAGTTGGAAACATTGAGTTTTTGTTATTAGTCGATTGACTCATCTACATGGGAAATGAAGGTGGAGCAAGTTAAGAGTAAAATATATAGGTTTTTCTCAGAATATTCTGCCAAGTCCCAAAATTCTACTTCTAGTACCATTGTGACAAATACTATTGAGGCCTCACCAAATGATGATTCTCCTTAAAATGACGTCTTCTTTATTGTAAGTAAATATATATTTTGAATTTCAATTACTTTATATTTCCAATTAATAATTATGTATATTTCTAACTTTCTTTTTCATTTTGTCATCATTTTAGGCTATAAGAAAGCGTAAGCAAGAGGCTGTCCACAATACTGGAAAAAATCAACTTGATATTTATTTGGATGAGTCAGCCTTGCAATTTGATTTTAGTGAAAAATGGATGTATTACTATTGTAGAAGAATAATAGACATCGATTTCTGGACCTCTCACAAATAGGGCTGATCACCGGTCGGATTCGGTCCAAAAACTGCTCATCCGAACAAAACGAAAGATGGTAATATCAGGCCCATCTCCGTCCGTTTGAGCAAACGGATTGGGCGGGTGGCTATTTCATTGGGTGGCTTGGCTCGGATATTGTGACCTAGCGTTTTTGCTATTTGCTGCACTGTGTAACTTTTCTTTGCCATTTTCGTCAACACAGAAGACGAAGCTTGAAGATGACCCAGAGACGAAGGTTGAAGACGAAGGGACCCACCAATATTAAAATACTACCACCGAACAAACAATTTAAAAAAAAATAAAATAAAATAATAGTTACTGTGAAGGATGTCCTATCATTTCAACTTTTTCACTTCTCTCAATCACACACACGTCTCTTCTTTCTCTCTCTCCTTATAATACTATATATTTATTTTACTTTATACAATATAATGGAGTAGGAATGGAGTAGGAATCGAGGAGCTAGCTATAATAAAAGATGTTGATTTGCTTTTGTCTTTTTGTGTTACCGTGTTTTACCTTCAACAATTAGGTCCTGTTTGGATAATAAGCTTATCTACTGTTTATGGCATAAGTTGTATAAGTTATTTTTATAATCAAAAAAAAATTATAGTGAAACTTATTTTATATAAGCCATAAACTGTTTTGATAAGCTATCCTGGGTAGCTTATGAAAAATAAGCCCAAAACAGCTTATGAATCAGTCATAAGCTGTGTTCATAAGCTCTGCATAAGTCAATCTAAACAGGCCCTTAGTGTTGCAGCTGTGGTTGATATGTAGCTTGGTCGGATTCGAGTTCCGACGGAAGTTTTTAAGCAAATCCGAAACCGTTTGACTGTATCCATGTGTATTTGATTTTTTTAACATATAAACCCGCTTACCCGTCCAAACCCACCCACATGCATATTTTCTCTTCGGATTGATCGGTTTTCGGGCGGATCTGAATATTCTGCCCACCCCTACTCACAAATGGGCAGGGACTTGTTAAACATTCCAATTACAACTGTTGCATCTAAGTCTGCATTTAACATTTGTTCTTGGGTCCTTAACAAGTATAGAAGTCGTCTCTTGTCCAAAAATATGGAAGCATTGATGTATACTCGTAATTGGTTGAATGACTTTGATGATGATAATTTATTTAATATGAATGTAGTTATTTACTTATTTATTATTTATTTACATTATTTTGAATTTTTAATAACCAATTTTCACTTCAAATAGATTTATTCTTCAATCAAATGTCTTTGTAGTTTAATACGATTTAGAAGAGGATGGCAACAATGGAATGGGGGAGGAGTAGACTTCCAATGGTGCATCGAATGTTATTGATGTGGATGGTGTTTGATTTTATCATTATGTAACCTTTTAATATGTTGGCTATTAAACTTTGTGGTATTGTGTGTTGACTTCTTGACTTGTGGATTGTGGTTGTGGTTTTTTACTTTAATGTTAGACTTGGACATGTAATTTAATTTATATTGTTTACTTTAGAGTTTTAGACTAATTTGGTTATTTGTGTTTTTGTATTATTTTTTTTGTATTTTAGGGCGGGTTTTGGCGGCCAACCTGCCACTTTTTTTTGTGTGTTTTATGTTACTGGGAGGCCAGCCCGCCAGCCTACCGCGGGGCGGGTTGATACTTCACGACCCATTTCTCTTGCGGGGCCAACCCTCTCCACCCCGTTTTAAGGCGAGTTGCAGGCAGGGCTAGGGCGAGCCGGCCCATTTTGACACACCTACTTGGTATATACCTGGTACAGGTGCATCACCATTTCCAGTGTACCCATGCTTCAGAGTCAAACAACAATGGCAGGGTCCTAGGAAGATAGTAAGTGGCTCTAGGTTAATAACAGTCAGAGGAGTAGAAAACAACACATGACAAGGTCCTGGAAAGAGGTGAGACGTGAGTGTTTAAGTGATTAACACATTAGTCCTTTGATTAAACACAAATTGATGGATATGATTTGATGCTAAAGATAAATTTCACATCGGTGTCAATTGATCTAATCCCAAAAACCATACCCGCATACATACACATATAAATAATTGATAAAAAGTATTTTAACAGTAATTTATAAAAATATTATTATTAAAATAATTATTAAGAATTTTAAATATTAATTAAAAAAATAGAAAAGTAATTTTTTAACTGAATAATTAATTATATTAAAGATATTATAATATTGATATGATTTGATATGAAAATTAAGAAAAATATGTGTCATAAAATAATAGAAAAAACATAATTATATAAATACACACATATAAAATTAAATCAAATTATTATTTAAACACGAATATAAAAAAAATCTCGACTCAAAGTGAATTTATAATAAACAAATGAAAAATCTTAATTTAACTATCACTAGTAACAATGTGACATGGGGCATCAAAGTAACAATGTGACTTTTTTTTTAATATATTCAATATTCAATATAAAAAATTAAAATTAACATTAAAATGAATATATAAATAAAAAAATAGATAAAACAAAAAAAAAATCTCGCGTTTCACTGCTTAAACTTCCTTCCCAAACCTTCGCTGAGAGAGAGACATTTGTTTCACTGCTTAAACTTCCTTCCCAAAAAAAATAATCTCGCGTTTCACTGCTTAAACTTCCTTCCCAAACCAGTGGAACAGACATTTGTTTCTTCTCCTTTCTTTCTTCTTCTCTGCCACAATGCTACTCTCTCTCTCAGTTCTATCAATTTCCCGCTTAAACTTCCTTCCCAAACCTTCGCTTTTCACTGCTTTCCGCAGAAACCAACTTCTTCCGCACAAGTATTCTTCCCGCAACTTCGTCTCCTGCGTCCGCGACAGAACTCCGAAACGCGACGGTGACCTTGTCGTTTTGGGCATCGAAACCAGCTGCGACGACACCGCTGCTGCTGTCGTAGGCTTTCCTTTCGTTAATTATTTCTGCTTCTTTTTTTTTTGCGATGTTTTGGATTGTCGTTTAATGGTTTTTGTGTGGTTTTTTAGGTGAGAAGCGACGGTGAAATTCTGAGCCAAGTGGTGTCTTCTCAGGTATGGTATGAATGGTGCTGAATATGCTTCGGTGCTTCTAGTGTAGTATGTGTGGATTTTAGTGAAATTGATGCAGAATTTTGTCTTATCTTATTTACGCTTATTCTGGAGTAGGAAATGAAAAAAGAAATGAGAAGTATATTTATTAATTATTATATATGTTGCGAGTCCCACATCGGGTGGCTAACTAAGGGGGTCATTGCTTATATAGCTGGGGAGTCTCTCATCTCATGAGCTAGCTTTTGGGGTTGAACTTCTAAGATGATATCAAAACCTATCCTAGAATATCGGGCTGCCCACCATATCATCCATGCACCAAACCCAATAGTGCTGGGCGTGAGGGGGCGTATTGAGAAAAATCCAAGTCCCACATTGACTAGAGATAAGGTCATATAAGAGTATATAATGTAAGGGCACCCTTCACCTTATAAGCCGGTTTTGTAGGGATGAGTTAGGCCCACTAATTCTAACATGGTATAAGAGCCAGGTTCTGCTTCGATGGTTTATTAATTATTATATATGTTGCGAGTCCCACATCGGGTGGTTAACTAAGGGGGCCATCGCTTATATAGCTAGGGAGTCCCTCACCTCATGAGCTAGCTTTTGGGGTTGAGCCGTGAGCCCAGCCGAATTTTAACAATATATTTTCAGATTTTTTTTCTTCGAAAACTACTTTTCTAGTTTTGAAAAGAACAAACCCACCAAGGTCAAGTTTGGATGAGCTTATGTCTTACGGCAGCTTTTTCTCAACTGAAATATGCATTTGTTTTCTATCTTACAGAAAAACCCTTATGAGTTTATAGATACTTATGAAGAAACTAGACAATGGAGCTTTTAGAAAAGTTGGGCTGCAAAAATTAATTTCAATTTACAAAGAAAGCTATTATTTAAAAGACCCTCTCATTATGAGCTCATTTCAACTTTTATTTTTCTGAAGGTGTTTGTTGAAAAGTTTATCTTAACTAACTCAAATCTGTTTATGTTTTTGTGCTTTTGCTTTTATTTTTAAGAAGCTAATCCAAGTCCAAATATCTTTAACATTTGGTATGAGATTGCAGCAAATTTCTTTTTGCTATGAGATTGCAGCAAATATTTGGTATTAGAAAAGTTGATCATGGTTATGTTACATTGAAAATTGTGCTCTAGAGCATTTTCCATGCTGCATTGGCCAAGACAGGGTGAGATTATGTTCTTTGAATTGGTTAATGCTACGCATAACCAGTCCAGGGCAAAAGCATAAGAAGGATAGTCTTAGGTGGATGTATTCTGCGTTGAATATATTATGAATTGATTCTGAGGAAGCATAATGAGATGATAATATGATGGAGTGAATAAAACTAATAAAGCATATTGCCAAGGTACTTTCATTGTTGCCTGAACTTGTAAAAGTAACCAAGTTTGATTAATTTGATTTTGCTACTTTTGAAAAGGTTATCAATCATTATAAGATGCAAGGGAAGAGGGTGTCAATCTGTGGTAGTTTCAGTTTCTGTCTAATGATTAAGCACTAATGGTATGAGTCAAGTGTTTCCGAATAAGCATTTTATTTCACTGAACGTAAAAATGCTTATGTACTATTGAATTCTTTTAGAAACATCGTTAGCATGGGACTTTCACTAGTATCCTCATGAACTCAATAATGTTAAATGTTATATCACCTTCATATGGGAGGTGAAAGCTAGGGAAACTTAATTGTCAAAAATTTTACAATGCGTGTAATGCATGAAAATAGTCAATCAATCATTTGATGTAATGGTTATTACCATTCCACATCTGCTCATCAAGAAAGAATATCACTTTATATTTTCTATAAAAGTGAAAACCTAAATTGAAGAAAACAGATGGATCAGATGTCTTAAGTATAAAAATTGTCCATACATTATAATTAGTCAGTGGTAGGTAGATAACATCTACAAATAATGGGAAGAACAGAACCCATGGTTAGCTTCTTTCCCTTTATCTTACAAAAATATAAGATTTATTCTTATTAGCCACTTGGTTCTATAATTATCCCACCTTTCAGCTGCCTAACAGAACTATATAACTTCTCCAAATTAAGGCAGATCTGCTTGTCAAATATGGAGGTGTTGCGCCGAAAATGGCAGAAGAAGCTCACTCGCAAGTGATAGACCAGGTACAGCATTCCTGTCCTGTTATTAATATACCCCCGCTTGAGAACATCCTTTATGGGTCAGGGAAGACACTTTATGCCTTGATTATACTTCTGTCACATACTAATCTAATTGTTTTAAGTTTTCTATGAGGTGACTGAACACATCCATCCTTGTCACCTTATGCAAGTTTTATTTGTATATCTGTATTCCACTATTCACAAATATTGCATATAAAGTACATAATGCTATACATCTTAGTATATTGCTAGTGCTTGTCTAAATTGCTGGTGGAATTCTTTCAAACATAATCCTTGTGGAATGTGAGTAACTTTTGAGTTACTTTGGGGGCCCTAGGATGATGTTGCAGAGTGCTGCCACAAGGTTCTCACACAGATTTTTAATATGGCTTCCTATACCTTTTCCTATCTCTATCATTTTTCCCTTCTATTTAACCATTGACATGGGCATAACCTTTTTACTTTTCATTATAGGTTGTGCAAGAAGCCCTTGATAAAGCTTATATGACAGAGAAGGATCTCACTGCAGTGGCTGTTACAATTGGTCCTGGTTTAAGTCTCTGCCTTCGTGGTAATACATGAACTTAAGAAACCTTAAGAATAGACTTAAAGATTTTAGACCGAAGTTCTGTGATTTGTTTGAGTGGGAACACTCATCATCTTTGATATTTATATACATAAAAGAGTAAATACATTTTACAAACAATGACTCTAATCTTTCCAATTATTCATTAACTCCCATATTTCCCATGACATATTAATCACTATCACTATTTCCAACTCATGATATCATTTAATCATTTAATTTCAATATATTTCATTGCACGTCCCATGGCTTCCATGAAATAAGTAAGAAAATGGCTGTTAAATCGGGAAATTCATTGTGAGGACATATTAATATATATGCAGCTTGATGATATTATCTAATTAAACTTCTCTAGTGAAATATCAATAAATTGAAGTTGTATCTTTGCGATTCTCCAAGTTGGCTTCTTATGCTATAAAACCATTATTTAGTAGGTAGAAGCACCATACGTTAGTCTTTAGTGCCAATACTTGCATGGGAATTGACAGCAAGTTTGTCTAATTTATTGGGTGCTCTCATTTTGCAATATTGCAAGTTTAGCAGAAGAGAAAATGAAAGAAACTGATTGAAAGCAAAAGAAACTTTCGAGAGAGAATTTGAGAAAGTTCTCTGGAATTAGTATCTATTTTCATACATCAGAATGAGTTACAAGGTAACTGTTCTATTTATAGAGGACTAGTTAGTTTAGATCAGTTAGACGATAACTAACTGATAGAATCAAACCAGTAATAGAGGTAATATAGTGATCATCATAGAATGACAGAATGTATTATTCAGTAGCTCCCACTCTGATAAAGGTGATACAGAAATATTAGATGAAATACAATGTATTATCCTACAGGTCCCATTCTATCTGCTCCTTAGTCCTAACCAATACTGACCAGTTAGTTACATTGGTTAGAGGTGGAATGATCCTCTGTGCACTGCCTATTTCTCCTGCTGTACACCTTTTATTATCGGTCTCCTATCACTAACTAACTTATAGTGATGTTAAAATTCTGTTACAACAGAATTTTGTTTAAAGCTCAATCACTTACACATGTGCTTAACATAAAAACAGGTAGAAGCTGCTGCACGAGCTAAGTAGCTCTGCCACAGCACACATGATACACTCTATCATGCAAGGTGGGTAGTGGTATGTTAAATAATACAAAGTAATCATTAAGCATAGATATTAAAATTTGATTGTTCAAAGTGTAGGCATGAGTGTCTGTTTCTGACTTAAACTAGTCATTGGAAGACATATTTCAGTAATAATTACACATTACTTTATTTTCTGATCATTCATATACTTTAGAGGAATTCTTTCTATCAATTACATATTCGTCTATGTCTTGCACAATGCAGTGGGGGTGCAGAAAGCTCGGAGAATTGCCGGGGGCTTTAACTTGCCAATTATTGGCATACATCACATGGAGGCTCATGCTCTAGTGGCTAGGTAAAGCTACAGTGGCTCATTAATGAATATGTAATTTTCTGCCTAATTAATGGATGCAGAGGCATACTCGATATTTGAAATGGCTATTTAGTTTCTGTATGTTGTTATGCTTCTAGAATGTGTCTGCGCTTTTTTATTGTCCCATAGGAAATTATGCTTTTTGTAAAGAGAGATACATATCTTTTGTTTTAGGTTAATTGAGAAAGATTTGCAGTTTCCATTCATGGCCCTACTTATTTCAGGTAATATTCCTGTACACCTGTTTTTGGGTCTTAGTTTTATTAGATGTGTCCTTACATTTGATCCATTTTCATTTTTCTTCCTTTGGATCATGGAACGTTAGTTTCTAGTTCCAGTTCTTGTTTCAAGGAATTTGGATTTTGTGGCATTCCTGGGTAATAAGGTACACATGGTACAAATACCTTTTAATTAAGCAATGGTGATTTTGGACAGTTTTGAGATTTGAATTACTGCAGTTTGCAGCTAGATACTTCACTATTTTGGATATATTGCTGAGTACTTTCAGTCGAGCCACATCAGGCAAGTTTGGTGACTTGTAAAACAAAAAATGGACAAGAAATGTGAATAAAACATTTGGCAAGGGAATGCTATTCATATGCATATACTTTAGACATTCCATGTGCAATGAGATGTTTAAGTATGAGCGACTATAATCTTATCACTAATCCATTTTTGTGTACTATTTTGTTTATCCACTAGTATTTAATTTGAAGTTTGAGGAAAATAGGGACCATTGTCAAAGTTCCCAACATTTAAGATGGTAAAACAATTTTTAGATAAATCTTTAAAAGTTAGACAGAATTTTAAATTCGGTATTTGATTTAAGTGCTTTATATATATTAAGATAACTATAAGGGCATCCGATTGATACAGTAACAAACATTAAACACAATATCACCCCAAAAACGATGAGAAACATTTCTATGAAGCAAAGAGCGTATAAGTGGTTTCAATAAGGTGTCTATTTTTTTGTTCTGCAACCCCATTTTGGTTGAGGGAAACAAATTTGGGTCAGGAAATCTTGTTTTATGGAATAGGACATCTTTAGAAATATAAATTTTGCCATCTGGACTTAGGCATTTATAGCCTTTGTGTGAGAGGGAGTAGCCTAGGAATACACACTCTTGGGACCGGTAGGCTAACTTGGTTGAATGATAGTGTCTAAGGAAGGGGTACCAAGCACAGCCAAATAGCTTAAGAAATTTGTAGTTTGCAGGTTTGTGCATTAAAAGAGAGCATGAAGATTGATTATCTAGAGTGGAGGTAGGAAGTCTATTGATGAGGTATGCTGAGGTAATGAAGGCATGGTCCCAAAATTGAAAGGAAATGGTGGCATGAGCTAAAAGTGTTAGTCCAGTTTCTACTGTGTCTATGCTTCCTCTCAACTAGCCCATTCTGATGATGTGTATGGGGGCATGTAATGCGGTGAAGAATGCAATGGTCTGCTAGGTATTTAGACAAAGAACGAAATTCACCCCCTAGTCACTATGGACAGATTTAATTTGAACAGTGAACTGCAGTTCCACCATAGATTTAAATTGAACAAATTGAGCAAGTGTATCAGATTTGTGTTTGAGAGGGAACACCCATGTGAATCTTGTACAGGCTTTAGTACATGTAAGAAAATAAGAATAAGAATAGCCAGAGGAAGGACCCCATAGATCACATACAACAAGTTCAAAGGGAAATTTATAGACATTTGTAGAGGAAAGAGCAGGAAGGTGGTGTGCCTTTCCTAAACAGCAGGCAGAATAAAAGTCAAACTGACTTTTGACAGGTAGTTATATTACACGTTTGTAAAGCTAATTTGAGTAAATCGTGGTGAGGGTGACCTAGGTGGTAAAGCTAGAAGAATGTTAGAGATAGCATTATATTGTAATTTCTGTTGTTCCCATTATATTGGGCTTGGACCGTGTGGCCCATTTATTGTTTTGTAATAGCTGTTGTAAGCTTTAACTAACTAACATTCTGTTAGTTGGTTAGTTAGGCTGTTAGTCTTTTACCTCATTGTAATCACTCAGTTAAGAAATACAGAATTCAATTTTCAGAAACTTCCTCTCTACTCTCTCATTTTCTCTCAATTTCTTCGATGCTTATCACTTCTAACAGATGGTTCTTGATGGATGTGGTATAGTATATGAATAGTCCAGCTTATTGCAAACCTGTGATTTGACAGTCATTGCTCAGTAGATTTGTTAGGTATTGGTACCCTTGGCTATCTTGTGTGAGGTGATGATAGATGCTGTGTTTATAGGGGGACACAATCTACTCATTCTTGCACGTGATCTTGGGCAATACATACAACTTGGAACAACAATAGATGATGCTATTGGTGAGGCTTATGACAAGACAGCGAAATGGCTAGGACTTGATATGAGGAGAAGTGGTGGTCCTGCTATTGAGGAGCTTGCTAGGGAGGGTAATGCTGAATCAGTCAGTTTTTCTGTAAGTTGTACAATATTATATTCGTCTCTCCTCCCCCCAAGTCCCAATTCTTGATTGTTGCCCTACGTTGAATATCTATCCTTTCTCGACATTACTATGGCGGCTGTTGTGCTTCTAGTGGAGATTTAAGTTTATTACTATGTTTGCTCTAGATTCCAATGAAGCAGCACAAAGATTGCAACTTCTCCTACGCTGGTCTAAAAACCCAAGTGAGGCTGGCAATTGAGTCCAAAAAGATGTATGTAAATATTTTAAGCTGTTTGTTAATAATTTGTTATTTTATAATTAAATTATATATAATGATGGAGTAATGCCTTGGCGCAACGGTAAGGTTGCTGCCTTGTGACCTGAGGGTCACGAATTCGAATCTAGAAACAACCTCTCCGCTTGTGGGGGTAAGGCTGCGTATGTCTATCCTCCCCAGACCCCACATGGTGGGAGCCTCGTGCACTGGGTCTCCCTTTTTATAATGATGGAGTAACGCCATAACCTGATGGATTATCTGTCCTCTATCTTATCACATGCGCTTTGTTTAATGTACTTAGCTGCACAAATTTAATATAAAAACTTTCTTTATCGGATAAGTGATTGATTTACCCATTCTGTTTAGTATTACCTATTTTTCTCATATAGTCAAATTATTACTAATATTTTTATTAGACCAATAGTCTTCTCCTACAGGATAACTAAATGATTTATATTGCATATGGCAAGTATTTTGAGACGTTGAAGTAAATTGTGCAGACATCTTTTGTTTTTATTATTACATACTTATGAGTATATGGGCTATTGGCAGTGATGCCAAAATTCCTATTTCTTCTGCAAGTCATGAAGATCGATTGTCTCGGGCTGATATTGCTGCTTCTTTTCAGGTCAGTTATATTTTTGTAGGTTTTGTAGATTGAGAGAATCCTTCCTTTCAAGTTTAGTTAATGAAGTTTAGTATCTCCCTGCTCTTGTTTCAATTTTCCTCATCTTATCTTTTATTTTCCTTTAACTCGTGCTTTAATACATGTCTTATTTATTTTATTTTCTACATGTCAAGCAGCGAATCGCAGTGTGTCATCTTGAGGAAAGGTGTGAACGAGCAATACAGTGGGCATTGAAGATGGAGCCTTCTATAAGACACTTGGTAGTTTGAAATCTATGTTGCTTCTCTGTCAAATAACATCAATCTTCTTTCTATTAATTTACATTGAAAAAACTGAATGTCATTCTTTGTCTTGTTTGTTATAGGTTGTCTCTGGTGGTGTTGCATCAAATCAATATGTTCGGGCTCGGCTTGATATGGTTGTGAAGAAGAATGGCCTGCAACTTGTATGCCCTCCTCCCCGGCTTTGTACTGACAATGGTAATCTTATATTCTTTGTTTTGCTTTTAAGGCTAACTCTGTCTATGCCGTGCTTCTTTGGAATCTTTGCAAACTTTACATAGCTGGTCCCAAGTCCAAATAAAAGGGGAGGATTGTATCAGGCATTCAGCAACCAATATAAAAACTTGTATAATCTTTTATGACACGTATCAATGTTAATGCTAGGTCATTATTCGTACATACGTAGCACATTGTATGGCTTGGTTAGTGTTAAATCAGCTACTACAACTATATTGGCGCTATGGATGTGGTGCAAAATAGGCAAGGGTTCTCACATTTTTTGCACCGTTGAGGGTAAAGAAGTTTGCCTATAAGAATGGGATTTACTTTGATCGTTGAAATATTTGAATGCCAACTATTAAATTTATGGAAGTAGTTGACTCCATGATCAGGAGTATTAACTTAATGTGCCTTCAAGCAACCAAGTGAGTTGGAGACAAGGCTTATGAATTGGATGCTTGAAGATTTAAACTCGGGTACACAAAGAATTAGTGAATGGTGATGAAATAATTCCTTCATTTTGATAGAGATAGAAGACAAAATTTACATGGATATAGTCAGTCTTGCTTGGACTGCTTTAATGGTAGTTTTTGCAATTTCACCCCGCCTCACAGTAATGATGAAGAAATGGACTCTAAAGGTGCTAATAATTAACAGATCAAACTGTATCGGATTATTAAGAATATGTATTTGTCATTGAGAGGAAAATAAGTGCCAATCAAACCTGCAGTGATTCTGATTCTGAAATTCATTTGTCCATATGGAATGACATTGACAAGAATGTTCTTCCTTTCCATACTGTTTTAATTCATTCTCCTTCATAAGGAGCATGCAGAGAAAAAGAAAAAGATACTCTTCATTTCTCAATTGTAACACTGTTGATGCTCTTCTTTTATAGATCTTTTGGCAATCCAAAATTAGTTGTCATGCAGATTTTCCTTTTGTTCATTTATCTTTCTTGATCCATATTAATAAAAGGCAAATTAGGATGGTACTTTTTCTATGCATTATGCATGCATACAGAAAAGTGTGTTGTTATATTAAAGCTAATATCTCACCCTCTTGCTTTTGAACTGAATAGGTGTAATGGTTGCTTGGACTGGTATTGAGCACTTTCGCATGGGGAGATATGACCCTCCGCCTCCTGCAGAAGAACAAGAAGGCTTTGTGGTGTGTTTTCTGAACATTGACAAATATGGATTTAAGCAATTTTTTATCAGCTGGATTTTCTTTCTTTTTATGATTCTCTAGATGCATTGGATAATAAATTTATTTAGTGAAAGAAAAGTATGGTTAATGATTTTTAAACAATCAATGAGATCAGTTATCATTGTTACCCAGTTCATAAAAAATGTTATATCCATTTGTAGGTGATCCTTTTCATCAACTCTAATTGAAACTGGAAAGCAATCTTAAGATGTTTTTCCTATAATCCTGTCTTTCTCTAATTATTTTCCATGTTCATTTATTTGTAATCTATTAAGAAAATGTATCAAGCCACAGGATTTAGGCGACTTGTGTTTGATGAACCTTGTTGAGTTAGCATTGCAAAATCCATATGGCTTCAGTGCTACATGCCATTGCTGAAAATTTGTTCATGGTTAACCTGCACTACTCTTCCTCTCAATTTAAGTTGGCAAAATAGATTCAACATGTGCTGCATATTATGCTTGTGTTTCATCAGTCTCTTAAGTCTTAAATTTGTTAAACTTTGGTTCATTTCAGCATGATTTACGCCCAAGGTGGCCGCTGGGAGAAGAATATGCTGAAGGAAAAAGCGAAGCACGCTCTTTAAGAACGGCACGGATTCATCCTTCTCTAACATCTCTGATTCAAGCATCATTGCAACAGTGACATTGCATGAACTTCCATGTTGCTTCAGTCTCTTTATGAAGCTCTGCAGGAGAAGTCTCATTTTTGGACTTATCATCGCTGATGGCCTAAATGACATGTTTGGCTGAATTTTCAACAATATGTATAAAAAATGTCCAAAGTTTGCTCTTTTGCCCAGGAAACTGACCATTTGCATCAAGCAGTATCACGAGAAAATCCAGCAAAACAATGTCACTGCAGGGAAAGACCATACGATTGTAAATTTAATTGCACACAACGACTTGTATTTATTTTATGCACAAAGTAGAGGCACTAGCCTATTACTGTGTAAGCTCTGGATGTATTGTCAACTGTCAAGTTTCCATGTTTCCCATTCACAACTTATATTATTTAAATCTATGTTAGTATTTCTCTGGACTCAATTATAAGAAAAAATATCTAATTTCACATAGATTAAAAAAGTTAGTTAAATTCTATTAGAAAAATAAACTATATTTACTAAACTACTCTTAATTTATTCATCGTAGATGTCCCATAAAAGGAATTCTTGGAAAATAAAAATTGAATTAATGTTAGGGTATATTTGGGATAAAAACTTTAAATAGGGTAAGTTAGTTAAAATTTGCTTATATTTAGGTTCACCAAATAGAGGTATTTTTTTACTTATATTTAGGTCTAGAAGGAGTATAGCCCAAGTTTTCTTGTTTCAGGTTTCATGTTGGTATGTTATAAATATATTATAAACTATCTACTTGTTTGCATTTTTATGTTTTAAATTGGCATTTTATAAAGAGTTTAACATCAATGCTAAGTCGACGTAAAACCATTTTACATGGGCAACCAATCACAATGCTTCTTTTTGCCACATAATATCAGAGTAATTTAATTAAGGCTTAAATATATTTTTAGTCCTTTATTTTTCACTGAGTTTCGTTTTTAGTCTCTTAAAAATAAAACGCATATTTTTAGTCCTTCATTTTTTAAAAATGGTCTCTTGTACTCCCTAGGGCCATATTTTAAATTCGAAATGTATCTTTTAAATTTATATTTTGACTCCTCCCAAGCCTGATGCTCACCTTAACCCATTTTTTCATTTTTTCCCCCCATTGATGCACCGCGCCCCCCATCCCCATGCGGCCAAGGGAGGCTGCGCACAATGACGAGAAGGGAGGCGGTCACCGCGATCGCACAGGGAGGAGAACGAGAGAGAGGCCGCATCTCATGGCGGCTTCGAGGGAGGACGTTGGAACTACTTCTAGCGGGGATGGGGGGCCGCGGTGCATCAGTGGAGGGAGAGGAGAGCGAAAAAACGGGTTAAGGTGAACATCAGGCTTGGGAGGGGTCAAAGTATAAATTTAAAAAATACTTTTCGAATTTAAAATATGGCCCTAGGGACTAAAAAAACTATTTTTCAAAAATGAGGGACTAAAAAGACGCATTTTATTTTTAAGGGACTAAAAACAGAACTCAGTGAAAAATGAAGGATTAAAAACAGATTTAAGCCTTTAATTAAACTAAAATTAAGAAAACAAAAGAATTCATGCCCAACATGCCCACATCTTTCCACTCTCTGGTTTTGCTCCCTCATATGTCTGCGTCGTTCTTTCCCATTCTGCCTTTCTCTCTTTCTCTTGCATGTATAGGGATGTTATTGGTTTTTTTCTATGATTCTCACTTGTTGAAGGTTGCCCTGTTCATCTCCCACATTGCTCTCTTTTCACATCCCCAGTAACCCGCGTTTCCTTTTTTTCCTCCACTTCTACCCCTCCAATTCGTCGTCAATCTCCCCCACCCGGACCCCTAACAAGTTCTGAAGTTGCAAGTCCCTCGATCGCTAAGAAATTTCCCTATTTTGCTTTAACCTTTTAACATATATTTTTCCATACAAACACGAAAGCTATTGAACGGTGGTAGTTGAAGATCCCACTTTTATTCTATTGTTTCTGTTGAGAGAGAGAAAAGATGAGAGGCATATGAGGTAAATTCCTTGTGTTTCTACTACACATAGGAAAAAAAAAGTATATATATATATAAAGAGAGACATAAATACAAGAGTTTACAGGTACACCTAACAAATATAACTACATAAATGAATCCCTATTTATTCTATTTACATTAATTATAACACTCCCCCTCAAGCTGGAGCATATAAATCATATGCACCAAGCTTGTTACATATATAACCAATTCGAGGACCTCTCAACGACTTAGTGAAAACATCTGCTAATTGATCATTTGAATTTACAAAACTAGTGGTAGTATATCCAAATAAGATCTTCTCCCCAATGAAATGACAATCTATCTCAATGTGTTGGTCCTCTCATGAAATACCAGATTGGAAGCAATATGTAAGGCTGCCTGATTATCACAAACAAGGGTCATCTGTCAAATGCAAAACACATATCAATAGTGTGGCCAATTTTGTGACAATGGACACTTAGGCAAGATTTGCCTGGCTTACAGTACCGACCACGATCACCACTCTAAGAGACCAAGGCAGATGAGTTAATTAGTGGTGCAAGAGTGACGTCCATGTCAGAGGATGATTTTGCTAGTAGGCACAGCAGAGAAGACCATGCAGAGTTCAAAGTGGGCATGGTAGGAGAACCAAGAATCTGATCATGAACTGAGGAATATTCCGCAGGTAACCCATACAAGGCCAAGAACATGAAAAAGGTCTGACGCTGCTCAAGTTCCTTAGCAGGAGTGTCAGCAGGGGGCAGGAGAGCATTAAAGTCATGTAGAAGGCCATGAACACGACCTAAATAATCAGCCATGGCACCATCAAGTCATCGAGGGGCAATATCACTTATGACGTTTCGGCAAACCCTATATAATCGTTGAGTATAATTGGTATAAGGGACTTTAGCCTACTCCCAAACAACTGCACAAGTCTCATGAGCACGAAATATTTGCTTTATAGAAGGATGAATGGTGGATTTGATGACATTACAAAGCTGGGCATCAATCTTATTCCATCGAGGACGGTCGACACGGGCACAGAATCAGCCTTCTTGGTAAGACAGTCTCCATAGTCTTGACCTTTAAGCCATAGTTTAGTGTCAGGGGCCTTGGTATCATAGTTGCGGCCATCTAATTGTCAATCGACAATGAAGCATTGACATAGTTATTGAAAATAGGAGCATCAGGCATTTGAGAGTCAGAACCGGCCATGGGTTAGCAAAGAGGAGGGAGAAAAGGCGTCAAATCGGAGATAGAAAGGGGTTGTTTCACAAGAACGTAGGTATTTGGTCTGAAACACAAAAGTGGAACCAGATCTATAACCAAGAGAGGGAGGCGAGTAGAGCATCAGAAGAACTAGCCGCAAAGCTGTCCAGACGCGCCACCATGCATGGCTGGCAGCAGTAGTGAAGAGAGAGAAAATATTGCAGCTTTTCGGCGAAAGAGAGCGTGTGGGACCTTCATTGGAAGTGAAACTTCCAGTAGACTGTAGATCAGCTCGTTGCGATTTTGATTGTACTAGTTATGCCAAAAACTCACCGAATTTTTTTTTGGAAGTGGCGGCTGTGGGTACTGGTAACAGGGTAGACGCGCCGGAAAGGGGGGGACACGGCGGTAAAAGTCAGAAACTTGAAGAGGAACACAGTTCTGGAAAAAAAAAATGCCTCCTGTTAGGCTCTGGATACCATGTTGAGAGAGAGAAAAGATGAGAGTCATATGAGGTAAATCCCTTGTGTTTCTACTGCACACTTGAAAAAAAAAGTATATATAGAGAGAGACATAAATACATGAGTTTACGGCTACACCTAACAAATATAACTACATAATTGAATCCCTATATATTCTATTTACATTAATTCTAACAGTTTCTACCGAATTTAAGAAAAGTAAAAAGGAAACAATTGAGAAAAATCTATAATGGTTCATGTTCCACCACTGGGTCCCACTTACACTTCTTTTTTTTTTTTTTGGTCTAAACCACTTACACTTCTTTGGGAAGGCATGAATTGCGTTGATGAATCCACTATACAATGCAGGGGTAACCTTTCTTATATCCAGTGACCTTGTGATCTAGTTAATGTAGGTAACAAGATGAAACATAAGAAGGGGGGGTTGAATTGTGTTTCTAAGCTTTTAAAACTTTTCGCAAAAGTTGGATGCTGGCTGTTAAAAACGTTGGACGCACAGCTTAGTTCAAATATTGGACGCACAGTGTTTTTCTAAAAACTGGACGCACAGGTTTTCTAAAGATTGGACGCACAGAATGCTTCCCTTTCAGTTTGAAAAACTTGTTTGAATAAAATCAATTTCAATCCCCTTTGTTAGTAATAAACACAGATATAAAAGGAGTTAAGGGAAGGAAGAAATAACACAAGTTTTTATACTGGTTCACCCTTTCCTAAGAGCTACGTCCAGTCCCCTCAAACTAGAGAGATTCCACTATCAACCTGATAGAATACAAGTATTCTTTGCACACAGCCTCTTCAGGCTAAAACCCAAGTATTCTTTGCACACAGCCTCTCCAGGCTAAATCCCAAGTATTCTTTGAACACAGCCTCTTCAGGCTAAACAACTCAGCAGAGTTTTTGATTCAAGTGCTGTCTAACTCACACAAGTGAGGATATGAAATCTAAAGCACTTTGAGAGTTAAGCAAACTCTCTTTTACAAGAAGAAAGAATAAATACAAGACTTTCTATACAGAGTATAACAGATTGCACAACGTTTTTTGCTCTTTCTTTTTCGTTGTTAAGTGTCTTGTATTCTTCTTCTTGCTTCTCGGTATTTATAAGAGTAGTGAAGCTTCAGACTTGTTCTTCAGTTGCTCAACTTCAGCTCTCATAAAAGTTACCGTTCTCTAATAGCATTTAATGCTATTTTCCCGTTGCTCTGAGGAGATCTACTTCATTGTGCATGTCTGCGTTTCTTTCTCCTAAATCAGAAGCAACCTGTACTCAAAGTCTCAATTGTACAGTGGTTAATAATAATATCTTATTGAGACAGAGAGAATACACTGTGTAAAGCAGAAAGATGTGTTCAGAGATATATAGAGTAGTTAAAAGTACATTCTCTCTCTTAGTACACTTTCCACAGTGCTTTATGCTTTTCAAAAGTACGTTCAGAAACGTTGACAAAGTTGTACAGAAAAGCATTGTATACAGCTATTCAATTCCAATAGTGTTGCTCAATAAAAACGTTTAATATTAAAAGCAAGAGCAATCGAATAACAAATAATGAATTCTGCATATAGTGTATTGGACGCAGCAAGTAGAAGTTATTGGACGTATACCTTGCACTTACCAATCACACAGAATTCATTCATGCATTGGACGCATACCTGGTACTCTCCAATTGCACAGAATTCATTCATTGGACGCATACCTTTCTGTTGATCAGATGTCAAGTAGCATTGGACGTATGCCTCATTCTGGTTATTGGACTTTTGCAATTTCCTTGCTGTTCCATTGGACGATGAGCAGTGATTGTTGTACATTTGTTTTTCTGCTTCATTGAAAGATGAATAGTAGACTGAGAACTTGTCCTACTTTGCTTCATTCATCGTGTAACACTTTGTTATTGTTCTTCTCATTTATCGGACGCAGAACAGTGCTTGAGTAACTCTGATTTTATTGGACGCAGAACAGTTCTTTTGTTTGTTCAGTTTCATTGGACGTTGAACTTCAATGCCTTAAACTGAACATTGGACTTTTGTCCTTCATTGGACGCATACTCACTGAATCTGTTCCTTTGAAAATCATTGGACTTTTACTGCAATTCTGCTTCTCATAGAAACATTGGACTTATACCAGTATTGTCTTGTACTGAATTATTGGACGCACAACATTACTTGCCTTTGCTCAAACATTGGACGCAGAATTCTTGTGTCCATTTCAGTGTCAACATTGGACGCAAGGCTCACTTTGAATGCCAGCCAATGTCATGAAGAACTGATTGGACGCAGACTGCAATAAGCTTAGTTAGGCAACATTGTTATACGTTGTACAAGCTTAATACATCTTTTGTAAAAACCTTAATACATTTTGTTATCATCAAAACCATAAAAACACTTAGGGAGTTTTTGTATTAAAAACACTTTTAACCAATTTGGTTCAAACAATCTCCCCCTTTTTGATGATGACAAACATTATTAAGTTTTACAAACAATAAAGCATAAACCAGATAAATAGTCAGTTAAATTTCAAAGAGAAACTCCCCCTGAGATAAACATCTCAGTTTTTCCTTACTCTTCTCTCCCTGAGACTTAGAGTACCTGAAAATTTCTTTTACTCATAAAACAAAGATTAGTCCACAAATAGCTTATCAAAATAACATGGTAATAAGACTACTGCAGCTAGACTTAATCTTTCTCCCCTTTTGTCAAAATCTTTCCCCTTTTAGTCAAGATATAAAAACTTAATCCCATTCTTTCTCCCCCTTTTGTCATCAGGCAAAAAGGTTCATAGAACATCATAGTCCAAAGAGAGTTTTGAAAAGACTTGGAGCTTTTAAAAACAGAAACCTCTTTAAAACTGAAAAAAACTTTTTCTTCTCCCCTTTTCTAAACAAGCTTTCTCAAACAGAAATGATTTTAGAAAAGATGCCAAACGAAGAGAAATCTGAATCAAGTTTATAGAGAAAACAGAAGTTTTTCTTGAAAGCTTGAATAATCATCAAACAAAAAAAAAATACTGCAAAGCATTTGTAAGAGACCAACTGTAAGATATATCTCTATGAAAAAAGTTTGGACTCAGCGTGGGATAACTAAGATGTGAAAGCTTTTGAGTCTTTAGAAAAAATTCCTAAGTCTCAAATAGACTGTCGTGTCCTGTTGGACTCTAGTCACATTGGACTCAGACTCAACTTAAGCATATTGGACGCTAAACATCAGCCTTTTATAAAGTGCATATTCAAATGCTTCCTTATAAAAATGAATCTATCTACAGATAGGGGTTTTGTAAATATATCTGCCCATTGATTTTCAGTGCTAACAAACTGAATATCAAATGTTCCCTTCTGCACATAGTCTCTAATAAAATGATGTTTAATTTCTATATGCTTAGCTCTTGAGTGTAAGATTGGGTTCTTAGATAAATTGATTGCAGCAGTATTATCACACAGAACAGAAATCTTACTCTCGAAAATGTTGTAGTCCTCCAATTGATATTTAATCCATAAGAGCTGAGAACAACAACTTGCTGCAGAGACATATTCAGCTTCGGCTGTTGATAATGCAATTGTGCTTTGTCTCTTGCTTGTCCATGATACTAAATTGGATCCCATAAAATGACATCCTCCACTGGTGCTTTTTCTTTCAAGCCTGTCTCCAGCATAATCAGCATCACAGAACCCTACTAATCTGTACTCATCTGATTTCTTAAACAACAAACCGAGATTAGTAGTTTCTTTCAGATATCTAAAAATTCTTTTGACAGCAGTCAAATGAGAATCTCTAGGATCTGATTGAAATCTTGCACATAAGCAAACACTGAACATAATATCAGGTCTAGATGCAGTAAGATATAAAAGAGATCCTATCATACCTCTATATACCTTTTGATCTACCTTTTTATCTTTGTCATTCAGGCTCATTATGCAAGTTGGATGCATGGGAGTATTCATGGGTTTGCAATCATCCATTTTGAACTTCTTCAGAAGCTCCTTTGTATATTTGGTCTAATGCACATATATCCCATCTTGAGTTTGTTTCACTTGAAGTCCAAGAAAGAACTTCAACTCTCCCATCATACTCATTTCGAATTCTTTCTGCATTAATTCAGAGAATTCTCTACACAAAGATTCATCAGTAGCACCAAAGATAATATCATCTACATAAATCTGTACTATGATGAAATGTGAGTCTATGGATTTTCTGAAAAGAGTGTTATCAACTTTTCCTCTTGAAAAACCATTTTCCATTAAAAATGAACTCAGTTTTTCATACCAAGCTCGAGGAGCTTGCTTAAGGCCATAAAGAGCCTTTTTCAATTTAAAAACATGATTTGGAAAAGTTTGATCCTCAAAGCTAGGGGGCTGTTCAACATAGACTTCTTCTGTTATTATACCATTCAGAAATGCACTTTTTACATCCATTTGATAAAGCCTCATATCATGTTGGGCAGCAAATGAAAGTAAAATGCGAATGGCTTCAATTCTAGCTACTGGAGCAAAGGTTTCAGTGAAATCAATACCTTCCTGTTGTGAGTAGCCTTGAGCAACTAACCTTGCTTTGTTCCTCACAACATTACCTTCTTCGTCCAGCTTATTTCTGAATACCCATTTGGTTCCAATAATGGACTTATCTTCAGGTGGGGCTACCAGAGTCCAAACATCATTTCTTTTGAACTGATTCAGCTCCTCCTGCATTGCTAAAATCCATCCTTCATCCAATAGGGCTTCATCTATATTCTTTGGCTCCAATTCAGAGATGAATGCTACATCAGTTTGCTCTCTGAATGTGGACCTTGTTCTGACTTTATCATCTGCATTTCCAATAATTTGATCTTCAGGATGATAAGTCTTAAAATGCCAGCTTTTACCACCTGCAGTATTGGACGCATGACTGTCTCCTGCGTCTGGTCCAACTTCTTCAATCTTGCTTGATGATTCTTCACCTCCTGGTTGTATTCTCATATCTGCAAGAGTATCACTTAGCTCTGACAGATCATTGTCAGGCTTTTTGTCATTGAATTTAACGTGAATTGACTCTTCAACAGTCAAGGTTCTTGAGTTGTAAACTCGATATGCCTTGGAAGTTTCAGAATAACCCAGAAAAATTCCATTATCAATTTTAGAGTCAAATTTACCAAGTTGATCCTTGGTGTTAAGAATAAAACACTCACATCCGAAAGGATGAAAATATGAAATGTTGGGTTTTCTTCCTTTCCACAATTCATAAGGAGTCTTTTTCAGTATAGGCCTTATATAAATTCGGTTTTGCAAATAACATGCTGTGTTTACAGCTTCAGCCCAAAACCTCTTAGAGGTTGAGTGATCATTGAGCATGGTCCTGGCCATCTCTTGTAAAGATCGATTTTTCCTCTCTACTACACCATTTTGCTGTGGTGTTCTAGGTGCAGAGAAATTGTGAAGGATTCCATTCTCTTCACAGAATCTCTGAAAGTTTGCATTTTCAAACTCACCTCCATGATCACTTCGAATGGAGTTGATACAAACTCCTTTCTCAGTTTGGACTCTTTTACAAAATATGGTGAATACTTTAAAAGACTCATCCTTGTGTGCTAGGAACTTAACCCATGTCCATCTAGTATAGTCATCAACTATAACAAGTCCATATTTCTTTCCACTCAAAGAAGCAGTTTGTGTTGATCCAAACAAATCCATATGTAAAAGTTCTAAAGGTCTAGAAGTGGAAACAATGTTTTTAGAATCAAAAGAGTTTTTCACTTGTTTCCCTTTCTGACATGCTTCACAGAGAACCTCAGATTTGTACACAAGATTTGGAAGTCCTCTTACGAGGCTATGCTTATTAAGCTTTGAGATGGTTCTCAAGCTTGCATGACCAAGCTTCTTGTGCCATATCCATTGTTCATTATTTAAAGAAATGAAGCATGAGACATTCTGTTTGGACAGATTTTCGAAATCAATTTTATAAACATTGTCCTGCCTCTTTGCTTGAAAAAGAATGGACTTATCAGAATTTCTGACTATACATTTATCCTTGTCAAAGGAAACATCACATCCACTGTCACACAATTGACTTATGCTAAGTAGATTATGTTTGAGTCCTTCAACCAATAAAACATTTTTAACAGTAGGAAAATGATGTTTACCAATTTTACCGATTCCAACTATTCTACCTTTCTGGTCACCTCCAAATGTGACCCAGCCCTTTGTTCTAGGCTTGAGGTCTTGGAACATAGACCTTTCTCCCGTCATGTGTCGTGAGCACCCACTGTCCAGGTACCATGACTGGTGTTGCTTTCCTCCCATTAAGCAAATCTGCAACAGGAATGATCATGTTCTTAGGTATCCAGATTTTCTTGGGTCCTTTCATGTTAGTCCTTGGCCTGCATCCAGGCTTGTTCCATTTATTATGGAAGCATGTCGATGTGACATGTCCAGTCTTTCCACAGTATCCACAATATATATTAAACTTTGATGGACTCTTGGAAAACTTTGGTTTCAGTTTTTCATAACCCAAACCAGTTTTGTCAGAAGGTTTTCTCTGAATTTTTAAAATTTGATCAAGCTTTTCAGAGCTACTGACAAATTTGGACAAACGTCCAGTGAGTTCATCTACTTCTTGTTGAAGTACTTGTACTTCACAGGAAGTATTGGACTCAGACTTCTTTGGAGATTCATCTTTTGGTTGACTTACTTGAAGTCTTAACCTTTCATTTTCTGATTTAAGTACTTTGTTTTCTGAAGAAAGCTTTTCAAAATCTTTTGTTATAAGAGAAAACTTTTTCTTTAAAGACCTGTACTCATCAGATAGAATGGATGAATCTCTAAGAAGCTCATCAAAATTATTTCTTAATTCAGAGTAAGAAATTACCTCCTCTTCGTCTTCACTTTCAACTGAGGAGAGTCCTGCCATTAGGCACAGATTTGCCTCTTCCTTATCCTCATCATCAGAGGAATCATCGAGGTCTTCCCATGTTGCCATGAGACCTTTCTTCTTCTTGAAGACTTTCTTCTTTGTCTTTTCAGCCTCAGGACAGTCTGCCTTGTAGTGGCCTGGTTTCCTGCATCCATAGCACACCACTGGACTTTCCTCCTTTTGCTCAGCTTCCTTCTGTGGAAATCTTCTGTTGAATTGCTTCCTTCTGAAGCCACCTTTCTTTTTCCACATAGACTTTATTTTCCTGGAGATGAAGGAGAGTTCATCATCATCTGAGCCTTCTTCTCCTTCTGAGCTGCATGATTCTTCATCAGAATCATTTGCCTTCAAGGCTTTTGAGGTGCTCCCTTTTTGAGCTTTAAGAGCAATGGACTTTGCCCTTTTTTCGATTCCTTCTTCATTAAGTTCAAGCTCATGTACTTTCAGTGAGCCTAGAAGATCCTCCATGGCAAGAGTGGAAAGATCCCTTGCTTCTTGTATGGCTGTCACCTTGGGTCTCCATTGTCTTGGCAGACTCCTTAGGATTTTCCTGATATGCTCCTGGGTTGTGTAGATTTTTCCCAAGGACCTTAGGTTGTTAATGATTGTTTGGAATCTTCCAAACATTTGATCAATGGACTCGTGATCCTCCATTTTGAATAGTTCATATTGATGAACTAGCATGCTTATCTTAGATTCACGAACCTGAGATGAGCCTTCATGTGCCAAGGCCAGAGTGTCCCACATTTCCTTGGCAGTGGTGCAGCTGTGCACCTTGTCATATTCAGATTTTGTGATGGCACACATCAGGTAGTGCCTAGCCTTCGAGTTCAGCTGGAACCTTGTCCTTTGATCTGCTGTCCACTGAGCTCTTGGTACTTGTTGACCTGCTTCATTTACTGGAGCAGTGTAGCCAGTTTCCACGACATCCCATAGGTCCATATTTTGAGCATCAAAGAATGTGATCATTCTCTGCTTCCAGTAGTCGTATTCATTTCCATTGAACAGTGGTGGTCTGTTCACAGCTTGTCCTTCGTTTTCCATGGATCTTGCTTCTCTTCACGGTTAAGTGCTCAACCCCTAGAGACCGAGTTCTGATACCAACTGTAGGTAACAAGATGAAACACAAGAAGGGGGGGTTGAATTGTGTTTCTAAGCTTTTAAAACTTTTCGCAAAAGTTGGACGCTGGCTGTTAAAAACGTTGGACGCACAGCTTAGTTCAAATATTGGACGCACAGTGTTTTTCTAAAAACTGGACGCACAGGTTTTCTAAAGATTGGATGCACAGAATGCTTCCCTTTCAGTTTGAAAAACTTGTTTGAATAAAATCAATTTCAATCCCCTTTGTTAGTAATAAACACAGATATAAAAGGAGTTAAGGGAAGGAAGAAATAACACAAGTTTTTATACTGGTTCACCCTTTCCTAAGAGCTACGTCCAGTCCCCTCAAACTAGAGAGATTTCACTATCAACCTGATAGAATACAAGTATTCTTTGCACACAGCCTCTTCAGGCTAAAACCCAAGTATTCTTTGCACACAGCCTCTCCAGGCTAAATCCCAAGTATTCTTTGAACACAGCCTCTTCAGGCTAAAACCCAAGTATTCTTTGAACACAGCCTCTTCAGGCTAAACAACTCAGTAGAGTTTTTGATTCAAGTGCTGTCTAACTCACACAAGTGAGGATATGAAATCTAAAGCACTTTGAGAGTTAAGCAAACTCTCTTTTACAAGAAGAAAGAATAAATACAAGACTTTCTATACAGAGTATAACAGATTGCACAGCGTTTTTTGCTCTTTCTTTTTCGTTGTTAAGTGTCTTGTATTCTTCTTCTTGCTTCTCGGTATTTATAAGAGTAGTGAAGCTTCAGACTTGTTCTTCAGTTGCTCAACTTCAGCTCTCATAAAAGTTACCGTTCTCTAATAGCATTTAATGCTATTTTCCCGTTGCTCTGAGGAGATCTACTTCATTGTGCATGTCTGCGTTTCTTTCTCCTAAATCAGAAGCAACCTGTACTCAAAGTCTCAATTGTACAGTGGTTAATAATAATATCTTATTGAGACAGAGAGAATACACTGTGTAAAGCAGAAAGATGTGTTCAGAGATATATAGAGTAGTTAAAAGTACATTCTCTCTCTTAGTACACTTTCCACAGTGCTTTATGCTTTTCAAAAGTACGTTCAGAAACGTTGACAAAGTTGTACAGAAAAGCATTGTATACAGCTATTCAATTCCAATAGTGTTGCTCAATAAAAACGTTTAATATTAAAAGCAAGAGCAATCGAATAGCAAATAATGAATTCTGCATATAGTGTATTGGACGCAGCAAGTAGAAGTTATTGGACGTATACCTTGCACTTACCAATCACACAGAATTCATTCATGCATTGGACGCATACCTGGTACTCTCCAATTGCACAGAATTCATTCATTGGACGCATACCTTTCTGTTGATCAGATGTCAAGTAGCATTGGACGTATGCCTCATTCTGGTTATTGGACTTTTGCAATTTCCTTGCTGTTCCATTGGACGATGAGCAGTGATTGTTGTACATTTGTTTTTCTGCTTCATTGGACGATGAATAGTAGACTGAGAACTTGTCCTACTTTGCTTCATTCATCGTGTAACACTTTGTTCTTGTTCTTCTCATTTATCGGACGCAGAACAGTGCTTGAGTAACTCTGATTTTATTGGACGCAGAACAGTTCTTTTGTTTGTTCAGTTTCATTGGACGTTGAACTTCAATGCCTTAAACTGAACATTGGACTTTTGTCCTTCATTGGACGCATACTCACTGAATCTGTTCCTTTGAAAATCATTGGACTTTTACTGCAATTCTGCTTCTCATAGAAACATTGGACTTATACCAGTATTGTCTTGTACTGAATTATTGGACGCACAACATTACTTGCCTTTGCTCAAACATTGGACGCAGAACTCTTCCTTCTGCTTCAAACATTGGACGCAGAATTCTTCCTTCTGCTTCAAACATTGGACGCAGAACTCTTCCTTCTGCTTCAAACATTGGACGCAGAATTCTTGTGTCCATTTCAGTGCCAACATTGGACGCAGAACTTTTGTGTCCATTTCAGTGCCAACATTGGACGCAAGGCTCACTTTGAATGCCAGCCAATGTCATGAAGAACTGATTGGACGCAGACTGCAATAAGCTTAGTTAGGCAGCATTGTTATACGTTGTACAAGCTTAATACATCTTTTGTAAAAACCTTAATACATTTTGTTATCATCAAAACCATAAAAACACTTAGGGGGTTTTTGTATTAAAAACACTTTTAACCAATTTGGTTCCAACAGTTAATCCAGGAGTTGGTGGTAATGAATGAAATGAATTGTTTTTTACAAAAGAAATTATATTTATTTATGAATGGACCTAGCCAATTTAAGCAATCTTTCCTTTTGGCCAATTGTATATCATCATATTACTATGATTACAATGTTTCAGTTGCAAACCTCGTTTCTAATTCTAAAGAATTCATCAAAGGCTTAAATAAGATTTTAGTCCCTATAATATATGGGAGTTTTCATTTTAGTCCTTGAAAAAAAAAGTCAAACCTTTTTTTAGTCTTTATAATTTATTTTTTTTGTTTTAGTTCCTGAGGTGAGTTAACCGATGATGTGGCTCACTTAAGTCCACCTCATCTCACACACGTGACAGACACTTAGGATGTATTTCCACATCCGTAGTCCACTCACCTTCACCCCTAACCCTCTTCCCTTTCCCCTCCCCTCCCCCTCCATCGTGAAGCTGTGAAGGTTGAGATCCTTGTTTGAAAGAAGTCTACCTCGTTGACGCGCATCGTGAGCTTTGGATTCCGCTTAACACTAAATTCTCATTCGCAATGCAGAAGATTTCCAAAGCTATTTTCTAAAAAATGGTCCGCAATAGCTGATGCGGCCGCTACAAAACGGTTTCGGTAGACACCGAAACCGAAATCGGCCGCAATAACGGTGTGAACAAAAAATCGCAAAAAACGGCCGCAACGGAACGAGATTTCGGCCGCAACAACCTCGACAAAACGCCGTTACAGAGCAGAAAACCGCAACAGAGATTTTTTTCAACCAAAATGCCGAGAGAGAAGAGTAAAAATGCAAACTTTTTTGGATCTAACCTCATTTCGTTCTCTGCCTTATCTTTTACTCTGCTCCAAGTTCGCTGGCCGCTCTAGCTTTGCCTCAACCGCACTGCATCTTCGTCTTCAACCTCGATAGATCTCGTCCTGGTTCTCTGCAAGTCTCAATTTTTTGACCTCCTCTAGTTAGCAGGTAACCCTAAATCATCGAGCTCCGAAAATCCGAGAATGGGTTGCTGTGGAGGGAGGGTTTTGGAGAGGGTGAGAGTGAACTGTGAAACAAACCATGGGGGCTTTTTTCTGGGTAGGCCACTAGGGCTGTAGGAGGAAGGGAAGACACAGTGAGGAAGGGGAAACAGACTCAGGGAATGAAGAAAGCTAGAAGCTTTCATCGGAAAAAAAAGAAAGGGGGAAGAAAGGAAGGAGTTGATTGAGAGCGACTGAGAGTACGATGTGTGTGTGTGTGTGAAGGGGAAAGGGTCGGTGAGTGAGAGGAAAGTGGAGAGTATATTTTTTAATGCTTTTTTATTGTTGTAGCTTTCAATGTATATTTATTCAATGTTTGCTTATTTCAAAATTCAATCCTGCTTATTTCAAATTTAGATCTTTTTAAAATTAAACTCAAAGATTTTACCATTTTAGTAGTAGTGGGAGATTATATTTTTAGTAGTAATTTATTTGTATTATGCTTTAATAGAGAAATATTGATCAATGTTTAAGAATAAATAGAAAAATATTAATATGATTTATTATACACTCTTTTCTTTTATTTATATAATTTTGATTGTATTTGGAGGATGAACATATAATGAGAATCAATGTAATAGCAAAAGTTATGATCCTCCACGTCGTTCTACTATATGGTGATCAACACTCTAGTAAGATGATGGCTTTAAATAAACTTCTTTCTATGTATTGGTAGGTTTTTAGTGTTGAGAATTTAAGATAAGTAATTTGTACTTGTAATTTTGTTAAACATGTTAGTAATTATTAAACTATTGATATTTTCTATTTATGTAATATATTTTGGATCTGTTTTAACAATGAAAAAGAGTTAATTATAAGTAATATAGATTGTATAATAATACAGGCAATTTTAATATTATTTGTGCAATGTTGTGAACAATTCACGTCGCGACAACTGCAATATGCGCCACGACATCCGCAATATCCGTGATCGCGAAAACCTTAACGCGACCGCGACCGCAATTTAGAACCTTGATGATGTGGCTCACTTAAGTCCACCTCATCTCACACACGTGACAGACACGTAGGATGTATTTCCACATCAGTAGTCCATTCACCTTCACCCCTAACCCTCTTCCCTTTCCCCTCCCTTCCCCCTCCATCGTGAAGCTGTGAAGGTTGAGATCCTTGTTTGAAAGAAGTCTACCTCGTTGACGCGCATCGTGAGCTTTGGATTTCGCTTAACACTAAATTCTCATTCGCAATGCAGAAGATTTCCAAAGCTATTATCAATTATAAACCTCTCACTCTCTCGGATCCATCAATTCAGTGTCCTTCCTTGCTACCAAAAGAATAATAATGATAAAAATAAGAATAGAGAGAAAAAAGATCTAGCACGGCTCAAACTCGATTCAACTATGGGTATTTTAATTTTTAGCTTTTTGCCTTTTGGGACAATAATTCCCCGCCCAGTTGGTTGGTCAATAGGGCAGCGGAGAATGAATGAAAGAAACATGAAAAGACTGACTGGAAAATAAATTGACAAACAGTAAACTTAGGGGGAATTAATATTTTGCTATTTCAGCGGCAAACGACACGTCTTGTACTCTTTTTGAGAATTAGCACACATATGTTTTTTGCGGCTTCATGCTTTTGGAGTTGCAGGCAACTATCGTGACGGCCATGGAAGGGGAGGGGGAGGGGGAAAGGGGAAGAGGGTTAGGGGTGAAGGTGAGTGTACCTTTGACGTGGAAATAAATCCTATATGTCAGCTGAATTGGCGCCATGTGTGTAAGATGAGGTAGACTTAAGTGAGCCACATCATCGATCAACTCACCTCGAGGACTAAAACAAAAAAAAAATAGAGTGAAGGGTCATTTTAGTCCCTGAGAGATATATGTGGTGTCACATTGGTCCCTGAGAGATAGGAAATTAAAAAATAGTCTCTGAGAGAACCAAACGTTTGCCACTTTAGTCCCTGACGTTAACTCTGTTGTTAGTTGTGCTGATGTGGCACTGTTAAGTGACACATAGACTCACGTATGACAGCCACGTGTCTCTCTCTCCTCTCGCACACTCTGTCTCTTCCCCTGCCCCTTCTCCCCTCTCTCTCTCTCTTCCGTCCGCCCCCTCCCCATTCCCCACTATCCCACACCACCGCCATTGTAGGCAGGGCAACCAGACTTGTCCTTACAGATCAGTCCTCCAAACAGCAAACCAACATCAAGTTGGAAGAGAAGCAGCACAACCACAGAGGAAGAGATAGATTTCGGGTTCTGGAAGAGAGCCTTAGATTCTAGAAACTCCTTATCATCATCAATGGGAGCAAAAATTTCCACCAAAAAAAATAATCAATGGGAGCAAAAAGTGACACCTCATGCAATTTCGACCTCTCCCTCTCCAATCCAACAACAAGGCCTTTTAATTCAGACTACTCCAACAACACCAACAAATACTAATACCTCCATCACACACCTTCACAAAATCCAATTAATTGATTACTCTAATCTTGCAACCACGTACTGAGCTAATATACATATTTCTTTGGTATATTGCAGAGGAGTGAGAGAGAAGCAGTAGTGGAAATGTAGAACACATATCTGTTATTTCTTTGAGATTTTTTTTTTCCGATAGAAATAGGGAAAAGAGTAGAAAAAGGAAAAAAACACAACTACACAAACAGGAAACCTAATCCCTCAAATGGGGAACCCTCATCGCATCCGAATGGCCATTGCCCTCTTGCAGAGTGTTGTAGATCCACCTCCCACCCCCTCGCAAGCAAGTCGTGTATACTAGCGATCAACGTCGCTTCTGTGTCGCACCGCCACCGGAGATCGAGCTATCTCTGAGCCTCGTTGTTGCAGAGAGCTGTCTCTGTGTCTTCTGTGTCGCACCGCCGCTTCGCGTTGTTGATGTGAAAATGATGGGGGTGCCGCTTCGTGTTGTTGATGTGAAAATGATGGGGGCGAGAAGGGCCAAAGAGAGAGTGGGGAATGGGAAGGGGGCGGACGGAAGAGAGAGAGAGGGGAGAAGGGGCAGGGGAAGAGACAGAGTGTGCGAGAGGGGAGAAGGGGCAGGGGAAGAGACAGAGTGTGCGAGAGGAGAGAGAGAGACACGTGGCTGTCATACGTGAGTCTATGTGTCGCTTAACAGTGCCACATCAGCACAACTAACAGCAGAGTTAACGTCAGGGACTAAAGTGGCAAACGTTTGGTTCTCTCAGAGACTATTTTTTAATTTCTTATCTCTCAGAGACCAATGTGACACGGCATATATCTCTTAGGGACTAAAATGACCCTTCACTCAGACTAAAAATGTTTAACTTTTTTTTTCAAGGACAAAAATGAAAACTCTCATATATTACAGGGACCAAAAACTTATTTAAGCCTTCATCAAATGTGGTGGTTCAAGTTTAAGGGCAGAGAAGAAAGCAAGGTTCACTGTCAAGGTTTTATGTTTCAATTAAATTAGTCATAATTCTCTCAAGCATTTATATGAACCTGCTACAGTTTACTCATTTTACTCTAATTACTCTCATCATTTGAATCAGGTTTGGAAATTGCCAAATGTCACATACTGAGGGTAATCAATTTTATTCTTATCAGTTGGATTGGAAAAGGAAGGAGGGTTCTATTTGCATTGCACGTGAGAGATTAGTCTGTCAAGTTGAGGATTGGAATCACTTGCCATCTCACTTTATGGGGCTGCTACATGTGGAAAATATGGAGAAATTATTGGCCGGGTGCTAATCGTGGAGATATCATAGAATTCATGTTTCCTGCAGCATTTTTTTTGTGCTTGGAAATAGTGGGTCTTATATAGTGCAGGAGTTTGTGTAATTTGATTTGGGGCATCTTTAGAACAGGGGTAATGTCAGTTTGATTTGGTTGTCACATGGACAGTGGTTGTATTTTTTGTTTGCTAAATTGGGCACATTTTGTGCTTGAGTTTATTGATGTTTGGTCTTTTGTTATTTCTATCAGCAGTAATGAAGATATGACGGTAGATGTGATTTCCTTTAACCTTTTCATGTTTCCTTTTCTTGATTATTCCACTCAGAATGCTCCATACAAGTAATTCATTTTTGATTAAGTAATCAAGTTATGACATGACATTCAAGCAACAATGTGTCTTGAATTGTTTTTTGGGGGTTCTAGGTACCCATCCTAATAGATAGGTTTTGGTATCCTTTTTGTATTTATCAATGATTGAGTGACTTTTGTCTTACCCATGGCACGTCATCTGTTTTTCTAGTAGGTACTTGAAATTTTAACATATTGAAATTGACTCCCTTTACATTTATTTTTATATTTATTTATATTAACTGGTTTAAATTTTAAATATTACAAATTTTTAATTGGAAATTAAGTTTTTAAAAATTTTCAAACTTAAAACCTTAAAAATTAAGAACTGAATCGTCCCCTTCTCAAAAATGAATAGCTTCATCTCCATTTGTCCCTGCTCGACAATCTTCGCCCTTTTATTTGTCACAGAGATACTATCTCTGTTCCCTGTTCTCGTTTTGTCGTTGAAGCCTGTTTGCTCTGATAGTAGGGTGAAGTCGTTGTTGCTTCTTTGCTGTTTTGATTCGATAAGTAGGGTCGATTTACAGGTATATTGGGTTTGCTTCTTGCTTGCTTATCCACCACACATTTTTTTAAATTCTTTTTTCATTATCGTTCCCTGTTATCCTATACTGTCATTATAGGTCATTTCTTTTGTTTTCCTATTTATTTGGTGGTATTTTTTTTTATTAATTTGGGTAGGGTTTTTACGGCACCTTTATCCCCCTTTATGTGATTAATAGTATGTGTCAGACATTATATAATCGGACAAGTTTAGTAAATTTGATTTCCATATTGAATTAATTTGTTGAACTGTTTGAATTGTTTTTGTGGTTTGCTTTTGTTTTTTGAGAATTTTTCGGTATCTTCATTGTCCTTTGGGTTGATTTTGTATTTTCTGAGTTGTACCTTTTTTTTTTCGTGAATCTTTATATTCAACCGAGGATTGTAGCAATATGTTTGAGGCCTCATTCAATTACATGTTGAGAAAGTTGTATACATATGAAAAATGCTTTTTGTATGTTATATGATCGTTGTGTAGTTATTATCCTGCTAGTTTTTGGATTGTCTTTTTTTTTTTTTAGTTGTTGTGAAGAATGAAAGCATTTTCAATGGAGAACTCGATTTGTACTAGTAG
This sequence comes from Glycyrrhiza uralensis, assembly GCA_030159175.1. NCBI lineage: Eukaryota > Viridiplantae > Streptophyta > Magnoliopsida > Fabales > Fabaceae > Glycyrrhiza > Glycyrrhiza uralensis. The sequence goes on from BRZY01000003.1 coordinate 29,784,959, forward strand.
TAGCAGTATTTCCGCGTCCGCTGCAAATAATGCAGTTGTGTACTGCTTTTGTGGTGAACTTAGCAAGCTACACTTGTTGATGACTGAAGATAATTCCGGTAGAAGGTTCTATGGTTGTGAAAGGTATCATATATCATCTACTTCCCGCTATAGGTTCTTTAGTTGGTATGACCCTGATCATCCTCCTTATTTGAAGAAGTTTATGAGGGGTTTGATTAGTGAAAATAAAAAATTGAAGACAGACCTGTTGGAACAAGATGGATAGATAACGAATTACTGGAGCAATTGGAAGCTAAGAAAGTTGAAAAGAAATTGTTAGCCGAAGAACTTCGATCCTACAAGGCAAAATCAAAGAAAATCAAGTTTTTTTTTTTATCAGCAAAAGAAAATCAAGTTATTGTTGCTGTGCATATTACTGTTTTTTGTTGGAAAATTGGTGAAGGTGATTTAAAACCTAAATTTGATGACTTGGTCGATTGTAAAAATATTCCTTTGGAGATGAATATTTATGTGTTTTGACCATGTTATTGAAGTGAACCAAAGGATAACAAGAAAGGAGGGTTGAATTATTACCCTTTTAAACTTTGGGCCTACAAGAATGTTAAGTGAACCTTCTGACTGAACCTTATCAAGTATAATAACTTGGAAATCAGAATAGATTACCTTTGTTAGTTATAAACAGATATTGATAATGAATTACTAACATGCAATTGATTTGTATAACCAAGAAGGTAGATATGATATTTCTGATTAAGATTGTTTACTTAAGAATGTTCTCTCTTGAGAACGTTCTGATATTATTGTTGAATATGAACCTTCTGTGGTTCTTCAACCTTATGATGTTCTTCAACCCTCTTAGGCTAATGAACTTTCTCAGATAACTTCTTTTGAAGTTCTATTCCTTCATTTAGACCGCATATGTTCTTTTAATATCAGAATATGTATGTGAAGTGGTTTTGACAGAATGATAATAACAAGTATAAATGAGAGGGATAGAGAATGTCACACACACAAATTTATCCTGGTTCACCCTTAACTCCTAGGCTACGTCCAGTCCCCACTCCCTGTGAGATTTTCCATTAGCTTAACCACCAGTACAAGTATTATTCACACAGCCTCTTCAGGCCTTTACAAGTATTCTTTCCACTTGCCTTTTCAGGCACAACAACTGAGTATTCTTTAGAACTTAGCCTCTCCAGACTCTATGTCTTTCTTCTACTCACACTAGTGCTCGCTCACTATGTAGTAAAAGAACAACCTTTACAAATTTGAAGAAATACGTTGTGTCACTATCTTACAGCTTACAAATCATTCATAAATGAACAAACGAAAACTGTATTCACTATCTAACAGATACAAGAATATATTTTGATGAGAGCGTGTTTCAAGTTCAAACTTGATGGGAAGATGGATCTTGGTTCAGATTGTATAAACTCGTAGTAAGCACTTCCAAGTCGTCCAGATGTGTTTGCCTTTTCTTTTAATGGAGTTTCATAGTGAAACTAGCCGTTAGACACACAGCAAGAGGCCTCTGTTCGTACAGCTGGACATTCCCTTACTTACCAAAAGTTGACAGTGACAGCTATCTTTTGGTACTTATTCATCAGAATGTTCTGATGAACCTTCTGATGAACATTCTGATGTCCAACCTTCTGATGATCTTCCCTGATATCAGATGTGTTCTTTCTTCTTATATTCCTCAAGCTTCTATGTGAGAACACTTATACCTTAGATGTGGTGGTACTTTCTTTCTTCTGTGCTTCCTTTAGAACCTTCTGATATATAACTCTGTCCTTAGAGAAGGTTCACTAGATTGTCTTTGCTTGAACATTCTTTGATACTAACCAGACCTTCGATCTTTGAGATGCTTGTAGATTCTGACTTGATTGTCTTTTCCTTAGATCACTGACTATCCCATCATAGTATATCTTTATCTTGATCATTGGATGTCTTGACTCTGGTCTTTGAGAACGTTCATGTTTGTGTACTTAATTCCCATGAGAATGTTGAGCATTCTGAGTTCATCAGAACATTCTGACTTGTTCCTTCAGAAACATTCTTACGAGCTCTTCTTACTTAACCTGTTCTTGTTAAATGTAACATCCGTTTTTCTGAGTTACTGTTTAAAATCCATTTTATATGAAACTTTGTGATCTAAGTGCTAAGTAAATTATTTTGGTCTTATAATGAAGGTTTTAAAATACTTATGTTATTTCATTAAAACAGTCACTCTTTCCTTGACGTTTGACATCCGTATTTACCGTTATTAGCGGATAAGGATTTAAATAGCACAAGTATGTTAAACCAACTTAGACAAACAAACTTACTTCACAAAAGTTGGTTCTTTTAGTATTTATGATTTTCTGGAATTTTATTAGAATCTTTGGAAAACTTTAGAAATTACCGTTTTGACCCTGTTACTTACAGTAAAAGCTAAACACTGATTCGGAGACCAATCTGAGGTCAGAAAAGGATTTTAAAAGGCTGAATCATGTTTTTATATTTTTTGGAATTTTTGAGAATTATTTCGTAATTTTCTGAAAAACCGATAAAAACGCTACTTTTCCGATCTCCGTAAAGTACGGAAAACATGGATTTCTGGTCAAAAATAGATTTATGGTGATCAGTGAGTACTTAAAATCAAATTTCAAGAGGGACCATTAGTGTTTAAATTCAATTTGTGATTTTCTGGAATTTTTTCTAGAATTTTTTGAGAAATTACTGTTTTTCACTTACAGCGTGACCATTTTCCTTTGTTTTTACAAACCGTAAGGCTTACCCTTACCGCAAAAAATCCTAAAACTCTTCTATGAGACTCTTACATGTCATTTTCGAGATTCCTCATTGGTTCTTACCATTTAAAATTATTTTTGAATGTTAGGTTAGTAAAAAGACAATTTTAACCCTTATTTATAGAATAAGCCGAATAGAGACAAATAGAGACATAGTGGCTATGATATGGAAACTTGGGAACTTTGAGGGGTTCAAATACAATTCTAAGAAGCCTAAGAGAGCTGGGGACATCATGATTGCCTTGAATAGTATGGTGGGCAAGTATAAAGACCATTTTACCCTTGATTTTCACTTAAAACTACATAAACCTAAAGCTTTTGACCAAGCAATCCAATGGCCTTCCTTCCTCCTCCATTTGGTCGACATCAAGCTCCATTTTAGGCCCTTGGATCAGATTTTTCATATGAGTCACAAGGCTTAGTCATTAGGATTAGCCAATTAGATAAAAGCTCGAATTAACCTAATTAATAATTAAGTATTTATGTAGTCATGACATGCATCACACAAATTCTTATTTCCCTCTTTATCCCCACTCTTGGCTGCCCCTCCCATCTATAAATAGACCCTTTGGCTTCATAATTTTCCACACACCAAGCCAAGGAATCAAGAAGACAAACACTAGTTCTCTCTTTTCTCTCTTTAGTTCTTAAATTTCTTTTGGTGTTCTTGCTTGTTCTTCATCAAGTTTTGGCCAAGGTAAGGGGTTAATCTTTCAATATTAATTTGAGAAGTATGAGTTTTGATTCTTGTTTATGCTTGTCTTGTATGCTTCATGTGTTTTTGCTTTTATGCCTTAATAATTGTTTTATAAGCTTTAAATTAATTATTTTGTGCTAATTAATAATAGTAGAGTTATAATGCTCAAATTTTGTTAAATTTTCGTGAAGCAAGGAGGGTATGTTAAAATCACTTTTGAGCTTTTGTAAACATACCGTTATAATGGCGAATTTTAGTCTTACCGTAAAAATGATTTTACCGTAGAGAAAATGAAATTATTCTTTTTGTGAAAACCCTGATATTATCTATCATTGATATACAAGGTCATGGTTAAGATAAATGGTTATCAGTATGGATCTGTCTAGAAAGGAAGTGAGACCTATGAAGGGGCTAAAGCAGTCTGTCTCTCTCTGGCCAGGGATCTGTACCGATACGCTGTTTAGGGAATTCTTAACTTAGGGACTCGGTATATACGTGACTAAGATGATGGGGGAATATAATAGTAATGGATGCTCGGTGAATTCTACTGTTATATATTTTGGTTCAGTATTCTCTATATTTTTTTAACAGTGGAAATTTGTGAAACATGCTTTCATTGGGCTTTTTCTGAAAATAAACTAGTATTCAAATATTTTAGAATAATTCAGTTTTGACCCCTTTTCAATGAATTAATTACTTTTTAGTACTGTTATATACCGATTTATTTTTTAGGGACTTGAATATAAACAAAGTATGAGTTATCTGGAATAAATGGTTCTATGTCTATCTGAGTGGTAAGACTGTGTGTTTTTCCTGAAATGTGTGAATTGATATTCTTATCTGTTAAATGTGGTTTTGTGTTATCTGGTGATTCTATATGGTTTGAGATAAGTGATTCTTAGTGGTTGGAAGTGAAAGAGATAGGCCTGGTGAAAGGCGATGTTCCTACATGATGTTCCCATATGATGTTCTTACTCGATGTTCTGACACGATGTTCCTACTCGATATTCCCAAATGCTTTGTTTAAAGCGATGTTCCCACTGGATGTTCCCATTGTGCTGTGTTTAAGCAAAGTGCTTATAGTTTGTTACGTTGGTATACTGATTAATTTGGTATATTCCCAGTGTATCTGAGTGTTGTATGTTGCTGTGTGACTATACTTTTCCTATTAATTTGTTTAGAGTTTCACCATTGTCTGATTTGTTGTGTTGATGCATGACGGAGTAGATGTTTGACCCGAGAAGTGGGTTAGCTCTTATGAGAGGATCTGAAGAATGTTGCTGTATAGATGAATATGGATTCCAAGAAGAATAAATGGTTACGGTATTATGTTGGGTAGAAGTCTAGAGATTAGACTGGGTCAGATGTTCACTGTATCATTTCCAATCTTTTCTTGTAAAGACTCTAGTTATATGAAATGAGATTACACTCGTACCAGTTTTATTTATGCTTCCGCACTGAAAACCTTTTTGAAAACATTTAAAAAAGAATCAAGGGAACATACTCCCCATCCTTCTCATCTTCTTTAAAAGGCAAAAAAATTTACCTGTATTTCAGAAGAAAGATTTCCAATTTTCACTAAATATTTTCTAAGTTATTTGAAATTCTTGGTAACTATGGTGTAATATCAATTTTGGAGAAAGGGTGTTACATTAAACATTCTCAAGCACACCATTAGTTCTTATAACATTCTTAAATGCTTAAATTAGATTCAGAAGGTTTGTTGTCATTAAAACCATTTTCCAAGGGTTTTGGAGTCAACAGTTATCAAGCATTTTGAAGTTAATGTAATTGAAAACATATCTTGTATGCCCAAATGTGTTTATGAAAATTCATTATGTAGTTTATTTGTTTTACTTTTGTTTGATGGATTCAATTTATTGAATAGTTAGGTTTATGAGGTAGATTACGTATGACATATAAGAGGTAGATTGCGTATGACATTGCGTATGGCGCATATGGGAGGAACCACCAGCAGGCTTGGCTTCTTAGTTGGTGGCAGATCCTATGAGGGTGGTTTTCATGTGCCCCGAGTTGTATTTATACTTCTTTTGCCTGTACATCTTTTAAGTAGAACTTAGCCAAAAAAATACTATCGAAATCCCACCAAAATAATAACGAGAACTAAAAATTCCAATAGGAACATCACCTTATTAACACCCACACACTAACATACCAAAAAATTATAGATTCAACTAAAAAATTAGAACCTTACTAAGTAACACACAGAAGTAAGACTTTTGAGTGTAATAGAATATTGGTGTATACGAAGCTGGTTTTTTAACCATCACCAGAGACCCTAACATAATGTAGGTTTAGAAAACCACATCAGATAGGGTATTGAAATCGTGCACATTTAGATGATGATAATCATTTTTCGTTTGATCGTAGTTCAGAGGAGTATTTGTGCATTCAAATAAGAGGGTTGCATTTGAATTATTAATAGACACTCAATTTATTATGAAGATGACAATAAATCAATAAAAATAGGAGAAAAAAATAGAACAGAAACGCAAATAATCAATGTAAGGAAAGCGTGGTCTTTTTTTTTTTTGTGTAAGCGGGGGGGCAAAGCCCCACCTCAACTATATTCCACGTGGAAAATTAACAGAAGCTACATCAGCTAAAAGTGCAAGCAAAATAAAGCTAAGAACATAATCAAAAAAAGAGAAAGTCCTAACTAATGAGAGGCCATGTTTGGCTAAGATATCTGAAGTGGTACAGAGAGTCACAAGGAGGGGGTTGAATTGTGACCATTTGAAAATTTTAGTCTTACCTGTAGATTTTGAATGTAACATCTCAAATTTTCACTCTATGAGAAAAACTGTTAATTTTGGAGGATTATAGATATCTTTAAGATTTTCAGATGATGAGTAATGGTTTAAAGTTGACGTAGAAGTCAAAACGATATTCTATAGACGTTTCTGACTGTCATAATAAGTTTATAATGATATAAAAATTCCAATTTGACTCAGAAATGGAAGTTTGAGAATTCAAAAAAAGTGATTTGATATTAATTGAGGATTTCAGAAATTAAGTTGGGAATTTTTAGAGAAGAAAAAAAATGTTACTGTTTTAGTCCCTCTAAAATGAATTACGTAACACGTTAAATGGGGAACGGATAAATACCCGAAAACTAAGAAATGATCGAGATGAAAACTAAAGGGACAAATAGAGTTTTATTTAGTATAGAAATTAGAAGTTTTCGTTTGGTGTTGTAATTCAAATGAAAAACCAGTTTAAAGTCTTATATAATTTCTGTCTGTATAATGTCCGTCTTTATTCTGTTCTATTTGGATATTATGTGATATATGTGTTTATTGATTTATTTTCATCTTAGAAAAATGGTTTTAATATACATATTCATTCTCTATATTGAAACGGATAGTTTTCATTTGACGTTAAGTTTTAAACAGAAAGCGATTACATTATAACTGACGGAATAACTTTTAATATTGTAAAAATTCTAAAACCAACCCAAAAATTATCTTTCTTCACAAAAGTTGTTTCTTTTAATATTTTTGATTTATGAAAATTTTTCTGAATTTTTTGAAAAAAGTCCAAAAATTGACCTACCGTTGGCAAATGACTAAAATGCCCCTGAAATTATACCGTTTAACCCACTATTCAAAACACGAAATTTTAGTTTTTCATTTTTTAATTTATTGATTGGGGATTTAAGAAATTATTTTCATACAAGGTTTTGTAAATTTACTGTATTGCCCTTAAGCGTATGAGTAAAACGGTGTATACCGATGATCTTACCCTTTTTCGTAAAATTCTCAAAACAATTTCTGATTGGTCCTCACTTTTCAAGCAATCTCATTGTTCCTCACTTTTTAAATAAATTATTTGAATTTTTGATTTATTAAAAGACTATTTTGCCCTTGATTTTCCATCTTTTTCACTTAAACCCTAAAGGGTAAAATTGTCAATTCACACTCTCCTCCCACAAGGCCTCTTGGCCACCCTTCTCATGCAAGTGGGAGAGGATATTTTTCTTCTTGATCCTTGTGAATTGCTTTGAACCAATGGGAGAATTATTTGATTTTTCTAATTTCCTAAAAATACCTATTTAAAATCATCATGCATGACATCAATCTTTTGAAGAATTCCCTCCCTCTCCCTCCTCTTGGCCGCCCCTCTCCCTATAAATAGGGCCTTAGGTGCTTCATAATTTTCTACTCCAAATCTTGATGCATTTCCAAGATTTCTCTTTCTTCTTCTTTATTGCTTTCTTAGTTCTTTTCCAAAAGTTCTTTTCTTGGTCTTGATTTTAGGGTTTTGATCTCCAAAGTTCTTCATCTTAAGTGGTAAGGGGAAAATTCTTTAAAGTTATTAGAGATTTCATAAGTTTGATCTTTGTTTGTTAGTCACTTTGGTGATTTTTGTGTTTATAAGCTTTATGCAATTGTTTTATGACTTTGATTTAATTATTGTGAGATTTTATTATTAGTAATGTTATAATGGTCAATTTGTTTGTGAGTTTTAGTGATAGTAATGTTATAATGGCAAAATTGGTTTTGAGCTTTAATATTTATACCGTTATAATGTCAAATTTTAAACTATCACAGTATAATTAAACCATAAAACAATTGTAATCTATTCTTTATGAAAAACCCTAAAATTTGTCTACCATTGATATTCATAAAGATGGTTGGGATGAATGGTTTGTTGGTATTATTCTGGCTAAGGATAGATAAGGTCTCTTGAGAAGCTTTAGCTCGCCTCTCTTTCCTGGGAACTATACCGATGTGCTGTTTATAAAATCTTAACCTAGGGAGTCTGTATATACATGGCTAAGATAAATTGGGAAAGATTTTTATTGGGTTACTGATTATACATGAATGTGCGTTTAAAATAAATCTATTCTCTCTATAAATCAAGTAAAGACGCCACTGCCGGATAACTTGGTCTTTGCTTTCAATTGATCTTTAACTATTAAACAGTGATTTCATTAAAACCCCTGTAGCTCTTTTGGTCACTAGGGAATACATTCGTTGGTTGGGTATGAGAGTGCATCTAGCGATGTACTGTCCTACCTGGCTCAGGGGACGTATCTATTTTGGACATCATTACGTGAGAAAAGTAATTCACACATTAAAATTTCTGTACTATCATTATTTATATCAACAACTTTGTAGTTACTGTTATGGTTTGCTCACTACAGTCGGCTCTGCCGCCATGTGATTATTTCGTCGTCAAATTATTTTAAATCCAAGAAAAATAACTTACTGAGTAAAAAGCAGTAACAGAAATAATACGTACGATAATTTATTCCGTGTTGAAAGAATAAGAATATTTTTTGAAATGTTCGTATTTTACGGGTTTGTTATATGAGGATAAAAGATGTGTGTTTTGGTGTTTTATTATGATTCTGTGTTTATTTGAGAAATATAATTCTGTGTTTATTTGAGGAATATAATTTCGTACTTATTTGAGGAATATAATTCTATGTTTATTTGAGAAATGTGATACTGTGTTTATTTGAGAATTATGGCGATGTTTAGCAATACTGTTGTTTAACCGACGATGTTTTGCAATATGGTTGTTTAACTGGCGATGTCTCGGGCATACGATGTGTCGTTTTGGCAATATTTTCAATACGGTTATCCTAACCGGTGATGTTTTGCATTACAGTAGTCTAATCGGCGATGTTTTGACACACGATGTTCCAATCCGGCAATATGATGTTCCCAATACAATGTTTCAATATGATGTTTTAATATGAGGTTCCATTCGATGATGTTATTGAATATGTGTATGATTTCTTTTGTTAATGAGCATAGTATTGTGTATATCTTATATCTGATGTATGTGGCTTGTATGTTCTCTTATGATATAACTTGATGATAAGGTTTTCACCCTTGCGTGTTTTCTATATTGTGTTGGTGCATGTTTAAGTAGATGATTTACCCAAGGACTGGGCTAGTTCTAATCCAAAGGCTAACTCTTAGAAGAGGATCTGAAGGAGAACGCTGCATGGATTGAAGAATCTGTGTTTATTATCTTGTTTTGGGTAGAGGTCTAGAGACCTGATCGGCTCATATGTTCACTGTATAGATTATTTTGAGAATTTGAGTATACTGAATTTTCATTGTAAAACTCTGATGATTATATATATGAGATGAGATTACTTTCACAAAGGCGTCATTTTATGTTTTTGCATCTAAAAACCTTTCGAAAAAAAGAGAGACGTATTTCCATCCTTCTCAATATTTAAAAGGCAAAAAAAAAAAAATTACCCACATTTTCGCAGAAGGAATAATGAGTTTTCTTCAAATATTTTTCTAAGTTATTACAGAATTTTGGTTACTATGGTGTGATATCCTTTTTGGAGAAAGGGTTATTGAATCTTTCTCAAGTTTGCACAACTTGGAGTTCAGAGAAGATTTAAAACAAATGTCAATATGTAAGCTTCTCAGCTAGTGAAGGTTATCAGGGTTAAGTGTATTATTTGTTTTAAAAGATCTTCTCAACTAGAGAAGGTTATCAGAAAATCCAGTTCCTTATTTTTTCATATAAGAAATCAGAAATATCTTAGCTAGAGAGGGTTGATCAAAAGCTCTTTTCTAGTGGTTTTAACTTTAGTTTTCTTTTGAAATATAGTTTCACAAAGCTTTCTCATAAAATTGTTTTTCTTTATCGAGTAAAATAAGAACAGTGAGTGTTTTGTGGATAAAGCTGATTTCACAAACTCATATGGACCTTCTCAGCTAGAGAAGGTGTTTCAGTTCAATTAAGCTATGAAACAGAAAACTGTAAAAGAGATAGGGAGAAGAATATCACCCAGATATTTTATCCAGGTTCACCCCAAACCTTGGGCTCGTCCAGTCCCCACTTCCAGTGAGATTTTCCACTATTCTCTCAAGTATTCTTCAATGAGCCTCTTTAGGCCTTACACAATATTCTTGTACAAGCCTATTCAGGCTTTCAACCAGTAGTATCGTTCTAGCCTCTGCAAGCTAATCACCCAGTAATCTTGTTCTAGCATCTGCAAGCTAACTCAATACAAGCAATCTCACAGATTGCACACCCCTTTCCTTTCACACGCTCAGCTCTCACTAGCTAGCTTGAAAGAAATTACAACAACAGAGATGAGAAATTTTGTGTGTTGTGTTACAACTTTTGATCAATGGTTACAGAACGAAATCTAAGATAAAGCTGTATTACACTCCTATTTTTCTGTCAAAGCACAGCAAATGGGTTGGAGTGTATGGGTGAAGTTTGATGATGAGAAATCTTTGATAACATTTTGTATAGTGAAGGATTGGTATCCTAATTATTTCTCTTATTTGTTTTCCTCTAATATAAGGGGTTCTTAGAGTCATATAATCTAAATATTGGCAAAAGGGTTCATATAATCTAAGAAAATTATTTCCTAATATCATATATACACCTGTTTGTTGTTGATATATAATAGGTATTATAAATAATTTATTTTCTATTATCAAGGTTGTTTTCTTTGCTATCCCGCTTAGAGAATGTACAAATCCATCTTCAATTGAAACTTTTGCTAGGTTTCTTATTTTTTCCCATTTATCAAATAATGCTTTTGTTGCTATACATATATTTTCTCCAGTATCAATATAAGCTTCAGTTTCTCTACTATTATTTTTTATTATCATTTTAATATAGATACTATTCTGATTCTGTCCGTGAAGATAATTCATCTTCTGAATATTCATATATACTCTCTTCAGAATTACTTAATTCATCTTCTAATGGTTCTAAATCATATATTTGATATATTCTTTCTATTAGTTTTGACTTTTCTTTTACACCTTTCTCTTTTCTTGGAGGACACTCATTTGCATAGTGGCATTCTGTGTTAGATAACCAACACATACATTTTTTCTTTCCTTTTGAACAATATTTTCTAGGGATTTGTCTTTTCTTTCTAAAATATTTTCTATTTCTATTTTTGTAAGCTCTTTTCTTTGAATATGTTTTTCTTAACTTGGGTTTCTTCCTATAATATCTTTTCCTTTTTCTTGGTTGTTTACACCCATAGTTTTCTGGTAATTCTAATTCTGGTAGGTCACAACATATTTCATTTCTTCCCCTATTTCATTGTCTAATTGTTTCTCTAGCTAGACATTGATTTCTCATTTCTTCATTAACTATTTGCATAATTCCTCCTAAGATATTAGCTATTTCTCCTATTCTTGTTTTCCAAATGTTTTTTTTTGTATTAAGAGGGTATGATAATTTATCAATAAATAATTCCTTGTACGTATCTTTTGATGCATTATTTAGTTGATAATAATATTTTTTATATTCACAGATAAAACTCCTTATTTGACACATATCACATATTTGCATTTTATTTAGGTGTGATTTTGCATTCTCATGTTGTAAATTATTTATTCCTATTTTATTATGAAGATATTCATATCCAGTAAATTCTCTAGAAATTAGTTCACTAATTAATGTAGCAAATCTTGATTAGTATGTACAGTAGCTGCATATCTATACCACATTTCATCACTAATACTTATTAAATATTGTCTTACACTTCCTGCTGTTTTCATTAGAATTAATCCTTTTATATTTTCTAAAAAAATATTACTAAATCTATCATCTGTTGAACCTTTTGCTGTTTCTGAGAAAGTTCTGGGTCCAAGATAAATCTCTTTCCCTTTTCTTTTTCTTTCTGCATCATTATATTCTTCTAGAGCCTTCTTTGCTTCTTCTTCGGAGGAGTATGATTTGTGTATAATTCCTGGGATTTTTGTGCAGTGTGGTGCTGCTTTATACCAGTCATCGTAAATTCCTAGAAATGGTCCGTTGAAAATTACGTAGCATTTTTTATTTTCTTCTTCGGTCTGTATTTTCAGGTTTTCTGCTGCTCTTGATAAGTTTAATTCTTCGATCTGTAATTCTGTTAGTTCCATATCCTTCTTGAGTAATTCTGCGTCGTGCAATTTTTGCTTGATAAGTGCCTTTGGCAGTTTTCTTCTGTTCTCCAGTTTCTTCATGTCCTGCTCCATTCTCTTGATAGTATATCTGCAAGTAAATTTTTTTTACCTTTAATATGAGATATTGTATAATTATATTCAGCTAGCTTCATCTGCCATCGTATTAGCCTTCCCTGTTTATAAGTGCCTTTATGATTAATATTTTTAAAACCTGCAACATAAGTACTATCGGTTCTGACAATAAATTCTTTATCTAGCACATAAATTCGATGTTTTTCCAACATCCGAATTAAGGCTAATGTTTCTTTTTCATGAGTTGGATAGTTAATTTCACTGTCTGTAAAGGTTCCAGACATGTATCGACATAGTAATTTTTTCTTTTGTCCATGGGGTTTTGCCTTTATAACACCTCCCCAACATTCTTTTGATGCGTCTGTTTCAATAATAATTAATTCATCATCTGAGGGATGATATAATTCAGGAAGATCCTGACATGATTGCTTTAATTTTGTAATAATTTCTTCATCTTCTTCGGTCCATGACCAAAGAGCATCCTTTTTTAATTTCTGTTGGAGTTTTCTCCTTTCAGCTGCAAGATTTTTTTTTATAAGACCTTCATTTGAAACATAATTAATTTAGTAATCCAAGAAATCTCTGTAATTCCTTTTTATCCTTTAATTTTGTTGGAAAATTCTGAAGTTTTTCTGGAACATGTTTTTGCATTACTATTTTTTCTCTTTCTATTTCTAATCCTAAATAGTTAATTTTAGTTTGAGCTAAAACTACTTTTTTTCTTGCTTAAAACTACTCCATTTTTCAAACATCTCTTAAGAACTAATTCTATCTTATTAAAATGATCATTTAAATCCTTATTAGTAAAAACTAATATATCATCAATATATATTAGGCAAAAAAATTTGTAATCTTTCAGTATCGAATTCATTCTTCTTTGGAAAATACCTGGTGATTGTTTCATTCCAATTGGTAAAATATTCTATTCATATTGTCCTTGAGGACAACTAAATGCTGTTAATGCTTTTGATTCCTCTGGAAATTCATCCCTATCCTGTTTTGTATAAATCATAGGTTTACATTTTATTTCTTTTGTAGGATTTTTTAGTTTTAATTCTACTAACTCCTTATTTTTATTATTAATTTTTGGATCTAGTGGGTTTTCACTACATACCTTGCCTAAAAGTTCTTCAATATATGCTGAAATAATCCTACCTACTTCTGCATTCATTAATACATGCCGCATTTTTTTACATACTATTCCTACTATCTCACCACGTTTCAACTTATTAAACTCTGAGTAATGACATTTTGTATAGTGAAGGATTGGTATCCTAATTATTTCTCTTATTTGTTTTCCTCTAATATAAGGGCTTCTTAGAGTCATATAATCTAAGTATTGGTAAAAGGGTGCATATAATCTAAGAAAATTATTTCCTAATATCATATCTACACCTGTTTGTTGTTGATATATAATAGGTATTATAAATAATTTATTTTCTATTATGAAGGATGTTTTCTTTGCTATCCCGCTTAGAGAATGTACAGATCCATCTGCAATTGAAACTTTTGCTGGGTTTCTTATTTTTTTCCATTTATCAAATAATGCTTTTGTTGCTATACATATACGTGCTCCGGTATCAATATAAGCTTCAATTTCTTTACCATTATTTTTTATTATTATTTTTTATCACAAATCCAAACACAGTTGTGCATGAGTCACATGGCAAGACAATAAACTATCATGCTACCGTATAAGAAGACATAATGGAATCTTACACATCACATAATAAGACACTATGATACAGTCCAAACCTATGACTCATACAACCAAATGACCCTAGTCCTCTTCTTGGCATAGTAGTGAGACGGTTTATGAGGGCTGAAGTAGGAGCGAGTGAAGTTACATCTTTGCCCCTAGGGTTTTAAGTGTAAATAAGATGAAAATCAAGAGTAAAATGGACTTTTCATTAATCAAAAAATCCTTAAATTAATTTAAATGGTAAAAACCAATAGAAAATTTCGAAAATACATTATAATAGCCCTAGTGGCTTCATGAAAGAGTTTCTGGATTTTTACAGTAAGGGTATGTTTCGCGGTTCGCATAAACAAAGGAAAACGGACGCGCCATAAGTGCAAAATGGATATTTTTCAGAAAATTCTAGAAAAATTTCTAAAAAATTACAAATCTGATATAAACAATAATGATCCCTCTTAAAAAATGATTTTGAGCATTCACTAATCACTAAAAATTAATTTTCGCTCAGAAATTCTCATTTTACGTGTCCTACAGGGACTTTAAAAAAGTAACTTTTGATCTGCTTTTCAGAAAATTTTGAAATAATTACCAAAAATCTTAAAATTGTAAAAACATGATTCAGCTTCTTAAAATCTCTTTTTGACTTCAACTTGGTCTCTGAATCAGTTACTAGTTCTTGCTGTCAACTATAGAGACCAAAACAGTAATTTTAAAATTTATTATTTCCAATAATTCTAGAAAAATTCCATAAAATCACAGATATTAAAAGAAACAACTTTTGTGAAGAAAGTTTGTTTTCTGGGTTAGTTTCAATATGCTTTTTCTATTTAAAACTAAATCCGTCAATAACGGTGAAACTATTTTCTGTAGAAGCCTCAAACGTTAAGTGAAAAATGACTGTTTTAATAAATCAACTATATAAGCCTATTAATACTATAATTATAAGATAGAAATAAATCACACAACACTTAGATCACACAATTTCACATAAAACAGACAATAGACGAAAAATAGAAAACAGAAATCTATATAAGACTTAGCTATCTTACTATTTGAAACTACAATGCCACGCAAGAATTATTTATTTTCTATTTCATCTTAAGCATACTAGATCCTAGAGTCTCTATCTTAACTATTTCTCCATCTCTGGTATTTGTGTATTTCTTAGTTAACAAATTACAAAGTTTCCTTTAAAAAGACCAAAACTGAAATTCCCTTTATATCTTTCTCTAAAATTCCAAACTTAATTTTTAAAACCTTTACGGAACATCATGTGACTATTGTCTATCCTCTAATACCTTTTGTGAATTGAGTATGAATTTTCCATATTCATTATCAGCTTATTCTGACAGTCAAGAATATCCGTAAAGTACTATTTGACTCCTACGTCAGCTCTAAACCATTATATTTTATCTGAAAATCCTAAGGATGGTTCTAATCTTCTAAAATTAATACTCTGTCTCATAGAGTGAAATTTTAGGATGTTACATTTCTACCCCTCTAAAAATAATTTCGCCCTTGAAATTCCATAAATAAGCAAACAGGACAATCATCCTCTTTCTGAAATAATTCCCATTACCTAACACCACTGTATTTATTCAAATGATCTACTATCAACTTTTAGATATAACATACTCGCCCCTTTTTAATGGTTTGGAGTGTAATCTCTTGCTTTTCTGTTCTAACTCCGTTGCTGTAACCTAGACAGTCTATCAATATTTTCTTTCCTTGTTTACCTCCTCTTTCTCTATCTTCCAACATTTCCATTTGACGGGTCTCTTAGTGTAAAAATCTATCTTCTTAATCTATAATTAAGTCCAGCCTCAAAATCATTTTGCACTGCTATGCTCCATCAAATTTGAACTAAAAAGTACTTTAGCTAAAAGTTTATACTTTTAGCTGTACATGCTTACAGTCATACTTGTTTGTGGTAAGATCTCCCAAAAATTCTTTTCTTATTGTACTATGCCTTAATCTTTTTATCACTAAGATACCTTTAGTAAGTCATTCCAATGACTATTGAATCCTTATCAATAATCTTTATTTGTTGAAAATTTCTAATACCATTCTACTCAGCTATAGGCTTTAGCTATTAATCTTAGAGATAACATCCTTGTATTTCTTTAAATATTGTTACCTCAACTACAGAATATTCCTTTTCCCTATCGAAATCAAACCTTAAATTCCTCCATTCTTAGGAATTTTTGACCTATCAGTTCATATTCATTATCATTATTATCTTTCTGCTACCAGCAAGCTAATGGATTAATTACTTCTATACCTTGACCTTAAGTAGTAAGAAAACAATAATAATTCTATGACTAATCATGTCATCCAAATCAAAAGCTTAGTTTGTAAAACTAAGTTTCTACTTATAGGAATAAACATAATATACCTATATATATATACACACATAAAATTAACACAACATCAAGCAAACAAATACTTATATATTCATATATATATAGCAACCAAGTTCAAGTATTTCCTAATAGGCTCTAATCCTATGGAATGTCTCCAAGAACTGTATTTCAATTTTGGGTGTTATGATTCAAACCTACTGGTAACTAGATCATATCTATAAAAATAGCAAGCAAAACAACGTAATCGTAAAAAGATCTTCATTCTCTTGCTACAGGACCCTTATATTGCAATGTTGGATTTTGGCTACTGGCTTCTGCTCCCTACAATCTTTATACATGTGTCCGATCTTCCCACATTTGAAGCAAGTTGTGCCATTCTGGTTGCAGTTGCTGCTATGGTGTCCCATCTTTCCACAATTGTAACACCTCATCGTACTTATCCCTTGATTCCTATGATTTCCTTTCCTAACAACAGGCGCATTATTGCGGGTTCGTTGTGAATTCCAATTTTTCACAGAGTTTCTAGTATATGGCTTATCTTGGATCTGCCTTCCCTCCTGACTTAGTGATTTAAACCTAAGTGGTCCTCCTACGTTTTTTTTACCATCTTCTCCTTCTTTAGTATCTTTTCAATCATATAGCAACGTTCTATCAACTCACTAAACTCACAATTTCTGAAAGGGATCACTGCCTCACGTAAATCGTGTTCCAGTCCTTCTTGAAATTTATGGCATTTCCATGCCGAGTCATGACATATTTGAAAATACTGAGAAAACTTCGAGAGAGATTCAAAGTTAATAACGTACTCCCCTACTGACATCTCCTCTTGCCATAAACCTAGGAATTCCATCTCCTTTACTTGACGAACACAGATAGGAAAATACTTCGCTAGAAAACGATCTCGAAAGATAGTCCAAGTAATTGTTGTTCCTTCAATCTCCAATAACAGTCGCATTCTATACCACCAGAATTCAGCATCGTCTACCAACAAGGAAGCAGCAAACATCACCTTTCGTCCGTCTGAGCAAGCCATTGTCTCAAGGAATTTTTCTAACTTATGAATCCATAAATGTGCTCCCTCAGGGTCATATCCTCTCTTGAATTGAATCAAATTGGCATGACTAAGTTCGATCCTATGATTTTCTCCTCCTCTACGTCCAAAAGCAATTGTCATTTCCCAAATGGTCTTTGCCAGATCATTTTCATTATGATTCCCTCTCGTAGCCATGGTTTTCTACTAAGCAACTATTCGAGTAAAAACAATTAGAGCTTACCATAACTATTTTAATTCTACAAGGAAAATCAATCAATTGCACACAATTTCATCCAAAGTCTATACTATTCTGTAATATTGGGTGACCTTTCGAATTAATGACTTTTTCCCTACAAACCAACATGAATTCCAATCCACATGTTTTGTCCTCACTTACATGTTTTTCAGAAGAGAATTCTTCCCTATACAGTCTCATACCTATACAGTATCGTTGGCATAGGTAGTACCGATTAATTCTACTAAGTTTCCCTCAACTATACTGTCCCATATCAGTATAGCTTTGGCACCAAAGTCTCACCGAATCAAACAAGTCATTCAAGTTTCACACAAAAATCACATAGCACACTACCTATCAGGGTTGACGCAACTTAGGCTTAGTAGACCTATACCCTAACATTCTCAAAAAGACTGAACCTGGCTCTGATACCACAAAATGTAACACCCTTTCTCCAAAAAGGATATTACACCATAGTAACCAAAAGTTTCACAAAGACTTAGAAAATATTTTGATAAAAGTTGGTGAGTTTTCCAACCTCATATCTTTTGAGCGACCGGCTGCAGTAAACTTAACAGCATAATTAGAGAATCCCGCCTTAGACCCCTGAGAATACTTCAGAAATACAATATTTAAAACTTAATACCAAATCAGAAATAGATCTTCCAGTCAGATTTATCCAAGCCGGGTATACGACTCGTCTCGGCTCAGGGGGATTCACCGACAAGGCCAATGAGACTTTCGAAACCTGGATAATCCCAATAGACAATTGTAGTCCAATAGAATCTATTTTCAACCTCGTCTAGTAGGTTGTCTGCTCATCGTCTTTAATGCAAATGATCGTCTAAATTTGCAAACCATTTTCTCTTGAATTTCTCTTTGTAAATCTTCATCTATTTTTCCACAACTTCACTTTTGAAACGTCTTTAGATCTCATCAAAATACTTTATAGGAAATAAATTATCACTTCATAAAAATACTCTTACCATCTTTTCTTGATTCTATCGATCATCATGTTTTTAAGTTATTTTCCCGGCTTCAATAATTCAATTAATGACTGATCACACCGCGGCAGAGCCGAACTGAGGTGAGCAGCCCAACAGAGTGATTCGATATATAACTAAAGGTTATTAACTCATTTCAAGAAGACAAAAACGGGACAAAGCCACTCAGGATTGATCAAGAGAGAAGAGATCAACAGTATTTAAACTTACGTCCACTTTTAATCAATAAGTGTCTGTTCTCAGATTTTAGATAGCTCTTCGGGAATGGAAAAATTACACGGCGGCTGAGCCGACTGCGGTAATCAGTGTCCGTCTTTCTTTGAAAGTTTGACATAGACTTAGTGAATGAAGTAAAGCTAATTATCTTCCGGCTTTAGTTAATTTTCGAAGATGAAAAGATCACACGGCGGCAAAGCCGTCTTCGGTAATCAGTACTCTGTTTTTAAAACAATACGATATAGTCTAAGTGAACGTAATCAAATGTTTTCTTTTCTGAAATACTTAAGCACCAATTATCTTCCAGGAAAGAGACCCATTGAAAGCCTATCTCACTAATTTCCACTGTCATAAACATTGGAAATTAAACTGAGTTAATTGCATACATATACATATTGGATACCCACTCTATATTTCCCACTGATAACATAACAGTAGAATTCACTGAGAATCCATTACCGTTATATTAAATTCCGATAGATGTTATAACAGTAGAATTCACCGAGAATCCATTACCGTTATACTCTTTTATCCAACAGATGCTATAACAATAGAATTCACCGAGAATCCATTACTGTTATACTCTTTTATCCAATCCAATCTATTTATATATACAGTATTAAGAAATCACTTCTTTCCCAATTTATCTTAGTCACATATATACCGGGTCCCTAGTGTTAAGAATTCCCCAAATAGCGTGTCAGTATAGTTCCCAGGAAAGAGAGACGGACTTTAATTAGCCCCTTCAAAGGTCTCTTTCTTTCCTAGACAGCTCTATAATGATAAACCATTTATCTTAACCATCACCTTGTATATCAATGATAGACAATATCAGGGTTTTTACAAAAGAATAAATTGTATTTTTCTTTGCGGTAAAGCTATATTTACGGTAATCTAAATTTTGCCATTATAACGGAATGTTTACTAAGCTTAAAATTAATTTTGCCATAGTAACCTTACTTCCACGAAAATTTAATGAATTTTGGGCATTATAACACTACAATTCATAAATAGCACAAAACAATTATATTAAAGCCATAAATCAATTATTAAAGCATAAATAAACAAACAAAAGGCTATAACACATAAACAAACAATTCAAGCACAAACAAGAATCAAACTCATACTTCTCAAATTAATTTGCAAGAGGTTCCCCTTACCTTTGCCACAAAACTATGAAGAACAAGCTTGAAACTCTAAGAACACAAAGTAAGAAATTTAAGAACTAAGAAGAGAAAAGAGAGAATTGTGTTTGTCTTCAAGGCTTCTTGGATTTGTGTAAATTTTATGATGCAAGGGGGGCTATTTATAGATGAGGGGGCAGCCAAGGGGTGGTATTAGCCCATAGTTTTGCCAATACCACGGTTTAGGAAAAAGTAATTAAAACAAATAAAAACTAATTAATTAAATTCTAATTGGTCTAAAGCACATGACAAGGATTTGATCCAAGTGAAAAGCGTCATCCAAGGGCTCTAGATGAAGAAGAGGGGTGGCCAAAGAGGAAGGGTAAGGGAGGAAGAGAAATGTGTAATTGATGTAAGCCATGAGGCTTAAAATCCTAATTAACTAATTAGGTTTAATCAATTCTTTATCTAATTGGTCCAAACCTATGACTCATACAACCAAATGAACCTAGTCCTCTTCTTGGCATAGTAGTGAGACGGTTTATGAGGGCTGAAGTGGGAGGGAGTGAAGTTACATCTTTGGCCCTAGGGTTTTAAGTGTAAACAAGATGAAAATAAAGGGTAAAATGGACTTTTCATTAATAAAAAATTTCCAAAATTAATTTAAATGGTAAGAACCAATAGGAAATTTCGAAAATACATTTGTAATAGCCCTAGTGGCTTCATGAAAGAGTTTCTGGATTTTTACGGTAAGGGTATGCTTCGCGGTTCGCATAAACAAAGGAAAACAGACGCGCCATAGGTGCATAACGGATATTTTTTAGAAAATTCTAGAAAAATTTCTAAGAAATTGCAAATCTATTATAAACACTAATGATCCCTCTTAAAAAAAATATTTTGAGCATTCACTGGTCACTAAAAATCAATTTCTGCTAAAAAATCCTCGTTTTACGTGTCCTACAGGGACTTTGAAAAAGTAACTTTTGATCTGCTCTTCAAAAAATTTCAAAATAATTACCAAAAATCTTAAAAATTGTAAAAACATGATTCAGCTTCTTAAAATATCTTTTTGACTTCAACTTGGTCTCTGAATCAGTTACTAGTTCTTGCTGTCAACTATAGGGACCAAAACGGTAATTTTAAAATTTATTATTTCCAAAAATTCCAGAAAATCACAAATATTAAAAGAAATAACTTTTGTGAAGGAAGTTTGTTTTCTGGGTTGGTTTCAATATACTTCTTCTTTTTAAAACTAAATCCATCAATAACGGTGAAACTATTTTCTGTAAAAGCCCCAAACGTTAAGTGAAAAATGACCGTTTTAATAAATCAACTATATAACCCTATTAATACTATAATTATAAGATAGAAATAAATCACACAACACTTAGATCACACAATTTCACATAAAACAGACAATAAACGGAAAATAGAAAACAGAAGTCTATATAAGACTTAGCTATGTTACTATTTGAAACTACAATACCACGCAAGACTTATTTATTTTCTGTTTCATCTAGCATACTAGATCCTAGAGTCTCTATCTTAACTATTTCTCCATCTCTGATGTTTGTCTATTTCTTAATTAACAGATTACAGAGTTTCCTTTAGAGGGACCAAAACTGTAATTCCCTTTATATCTTTCTCTAAAATTCCAAACTTAATTTCTAAAACCTTTATGGAACATCATGTGAATATTGTCTATCCTCTAATACCTTTTGTGAATTGAGTATGAATTTTCCATATTCATTATCAGCTTATTCTGACAGTCAAGAATATCCGTAAAGTACCGTTTGACTCCTACGTCAGCTCTAAACCATTTTATTTTATCTGAAATTCCTAAGGATGGTTCTAATCTTCTAAAATTAATACTCTGACTCATAGAGTGAAATTTTAGGATGTTACACTTCACCTTTCCCCCATGGCCGCCCTCTTCTTCTTCTTTTCCCTCGCCTCTCTCTCTCTCTCTCTCTCTCTCTCTCTTTCCTTCCTCAGCGGCGCCCTTCTTCTTTTCTCTCTCTCTCTCTCTCATGCTGCTTCTCAAGACATGGGTTCAAATGAACCCTAATCTTGCCCCCCTTTCTGAACTATTTTTTAGTTTTTTTTATTTCATTTTTTGGGGCTCCAACCCTCTTTTATTTGTTTTTTTTGTTGTGTGTGTGTCATTGGGGCTTGGCCCAGTGCTGCAGTTTTTTGGTAGCGACGGCCACGTAGCCGTAGCTAAATTACCTATAGCTTAAAGCCGTAGGTAACAGTTCCTACGCTTTTTTTTTTGTTAAAAATGAAATTACCTACGGCTATGGCCGTAGGTAGATTTAAAATTCAAAATTCTCTCTCCTCTCTCCTTACCTACGGCTACATGGCCCTCGGTAAATTTGCGTAGGTAAATCAACTGATTCCTGTAGTGAATATAACCATAATTCTTAACACCAGAATTAATATATTTGTGATTAATGTTGGCTATTCTTGATGGTACAGCTCTTAGAGACTTATTCAGAGCATTGTCCTCTGAAGTTGCTGTTTCAGAAGATCAAGGAGTTTCGTGCACAGGACGGGACTTATGCCAAGCATTTGCATTGCCATGCTCCCCATCACTAGGAGTTGGTTGACGAGAACGTGATGGTGGTGTTTGATGCTGTGGTGTTTGATGCGTTGTTTGATGCGGTGGTGAACCTGTTCTTTCAAATGTTGATGTTGGAGGTGTCTCCAATATCAATTGCTCCCGCCTCGTCTCCCAAATTTACTCCCACATAGGGTTGTTAACTCGGTTACGCCTACTTGGAACCTTTGCGAGATTATCAACCCACACATCAATACGATCCTCGTCAAGATCTCTATCCAACAATTGTTGTGGACCAGATGTGGGCTGTAACACCCTTTCTCCCAAAAGAGCCTTACAACATAGGTAACCATTTATTTAATAAAAATAGAATATTGTTCATTTTAATTTCAAGAAAATATACTTTCTGAACTTATGCTTACTTCCCAGATAGTGAGTGAATTTTTTTTTCTTTTTTAAAGATTAAAGAATAGAAATTTTGTCATATAAAGTTTTTCTCAAAAAGGCCAATCCAAAATTTACATCCATTTCTATTCTTACATAAATAAACTTTATTACTATATAACATTGTGCACAATTACAATAGATTACATTGCCACTCAAGAGTGTTTAATATAGTCATCCAACAAGGACAATATAAACACTCTACCCCAAATGAGCCTAAGCTGGTCGAGTCTCAAATCACCCCCAAAAGACATTCTAGACAAATGTCACTCCAGATGGTAGTCTTT
Source organism: Glycyrrhiza uralensis (assembly GCA_030159175.1). Classification (NCBI taxonomy): domain Eukaryota; kingdom Viridiplantae; phylum Streptophyta; class Magnoliopsida; order Fabales; family Fabaceae; genus Glycyrrhiza; species Glycyrrhiza uralensis. The sequence continues at coordinate 29,808,406 of BRZY01000003.1, forward strand.
CTTCTTCTTCTCCTCTCCTGGTCACCGCACTCGACTGGTGATACATCTATATGAATCATGTTCAAAAAGACCACAAAACATATAGGCAATGGTGAAAAATCCTCGTACACAAGTTATCTCACAACAACAACAATAAAAAGAATAAAGGGAACTCATGTATACCTACATCATAACTCATTATCCTATAACATGTAGTTCTCTATCACAATAATACATTACCACAACAATATGCTACCACAGTTTATCACACACAACTCATCATCAAAGCAATATATCATCACACAGATATATTTAAGATGCATGACACTTCTATTTCTCTCTCAACACCAGTGTAATGCACCATGGAGACTTTTCTCTTCGTCAACAACATTTGAGCGATAGGCCATAGTCAATCCTTAACATATCTGTTCAAGGCTACACACGGTGAAGTCCAAGTAACAACATTCAAGAAAGCCATGTTTAAGTCATAATTGTTCCTGATTTTACACTGTAAAATTCAAGTAACAGTTCACTCATCTCTATTGACACCATATCATAAATAGGTCAGTCAGTCAGATTTATCCAAGCCGGGTGCTCTACTCAATCTCGGCTCGTTGGGAGTCACCATACGGCCATTGAGACTTTCGAAACCTGAATAATCCCAGTAGGCAATTGTAGCCCAACCGTATCCTATTTTCAACCCCTCTCTGGGTTGTAGCTCGCGTCACAACCTCTCTAGGTATGACCACTTGGCAAAGCCAAGAAAATCTCTTTATGCAAATGGCATGACACATTGCACACAAGGTCAATCACAATCACTTTCACATTGGTTTCTCTTGTAATTTATCTCATGCACATCTCTATGTTACCACTTGTAACATTCTCAATCTCTTCTCTATGTTACCTCTTGTAACGATCACACATAACCTTCTCTTTTGGTTATGTAATACTCATCTCTTTTTTATTATCTCAATCAAAACATCTCTTTCTCTTTTGCATTCAATTCTCTTATTTCATTATAATTCTGTTTCCAAAAACAGTATTTTCCGTATTCAATGTTTAACCTTTAAGAAAAATTGAACTAAAATACCTAATGATTTCCAAACTCAAATTTGATATTCTTCCCTTAAAAAGGCTCTGTTTAATAAGCTTTTAAAATTAAATTTCGTAAATTATGGGTTATTTTTAACAGAGACCAGAACTTTTCATAGGCATGGTAATTTTCACACCCTCGGCGTGAACAGGTCTGTCCCCTGTTTCTCAAACAGAGTACGATTTTCACAGCTTTGGAAAAGAAGCCACCCAGGGCGTGACAGGTCTAGTTTTCACAAAGTTAAAGCCATTTAAAATTGTTCTAAACATAATTTAACCTAATTAAGATCAATTAAATAAAAATATGCTCTTGGACCATTTCAAAAGCTTTCCAAATCATGAACAAATACTTTGATTTTTTTTTAAGAAAACTCATTCAAAACTTGCCTTCCATAGAGGACTCTTGTAAAACTTGGATTAAAATCTTTACTCTACCAATTTCTAATACCAATTTGGCATAGAGGATTAAGCATCAAACACAAACTATTGATCAAAGCCATAATCAAGACATAGGACACAAGATCATCACCACAAGCTAGAGGTCACTCCACCCCCAAAATCATTGTCATAGGACAACTAAGGTCATCATCTCTCATACTAAATTCAAGCATGCCAAAAATCCTCATCAACCACTTGTCTTGATATCTATATTCAATAAAAATCTCTATCATACACAAACATACATAGTGACCCATCCAAAACATCACATGAACAAGATAACCATAGCCAAACATAGCATATGCATCTCAAGCACACAGATAACTTTGTAAGAGAAATTTCCCCTTACCTCTTACTCCTAGCTTGTGTAGAAAACCCTAGTTTCTTGATCTCCTACTACACCTTGATCACCACCTCTATCAATTCCACTTGTAGCTTGGAGATGAACAACCAAGAGAGCAAAAATCTATAAAGAGCTTGATGATCTTGATGAAGGCTTATTTTAAGATGAATCTCTACACTTGATGCTTGTATAAAAGATCAAGATATATGGTGGTTGATGGTTAAAAGCTCATGAAAATTGAGACAAAGGTTAAAGGAAGAAGATGAAGCTTGAAAGAAAATGAGAGAAAATGAGAGAGTTCTTGATCTTGGAGAGAAAATACAAATGATCAAAATGACTAAACCTATGACTACCCATATGACTCATGAAGGATAATAATTAAAATCCTATCCCCTTGGGTGTGTGTGGGTCGGACAAAAATCTGATCCAAGAAGGAAGGAATATGCTTGATGCTAACTAGAGTTAGGCTTAGTTAAAAGAAACTAGACTAGGTTAAGTTTTAACCATGATTTGTGTAATTAAATTAAATCAATGGCCAAGATGTATCTCCATTAAATGAAGTCCTAAATCAAGGGTCCATATTAAACAATGTGGCTGCATGGCTATTTGGTAATTTAAACCAAACTTAAGGGTAAAACCGAAAGGGCAAAATGGTCATTTCTTCACTTTGTAATTAACTATTTAAGCTAAGGGTAAAATAGTCTCTTCTCATGGGTCAAGAAAATTCCACACTCTTCCACAAGAGTGCAGGGGCGTCCAAGGCTGGTCAAAGGGCTAAGGTAAATAATTTTTCACTTTTAACCGCGGTAAAAGGTAAATTACGGTAATAAACTGCGGTAACTTTTGCGGTTCAGGGTTAAAATTGTCTAAAAATAACCTATTGAGGTAAAAAGCTCTCATGACCCTTATGATAAGCCAAGACCAAGAAAATTAAGTGCCAAAAGGGTCTTGGTACCTAGAAATCAAATTTAGAAGCATTACGGTAATTTTTCGGTTTCACCGTAACCCGTAAATTAGGGTTAAACTGCACAATCTCTGAAAAATCCCAGAAAATTCCTAAAAATCATAAATCTTATAAGAATACTATTGGTGACCTTTACATTTGATTTTGGATCATTTACTAACCTTCTGGTATCCATTTGATCTCCCACATACCCTGTCCTTAATTCTACAGTGACCAAAACCGCAATTATTAATCTGCTATTCTAAAAATTTTGTAAATAATTTCTAAAATTTTAAAATAATGTAAAAACATTATTTGACTCATAAAAATATTTTTTCCACTTGTTCTGTCCTCCAATCCCACTTACAGTCCATCCCAGTCATACTATAGGGACCAAAACTGTAATTCTTCTTATCCGTTTATCAGAAAATTCCCAAATAAATTTCTAAAATTCCCAAATATTATAAAATCAATATTGGCATCCTCAAATCCTTTTTGTAACTCCAACTTAGGGTTTCTTCCTCATAACACAGTCATTCCGACAGTTAAAACACTACCGCTTTTCCGTTTGATTTTCGACGTCGAACTTAAACTACTGATCTCTAAGCTCAAGAGAACCATATCTATGGAATTTAGTTTCGTAAAATATATTTGATTCACATGATCCATATATTAAAATATAATAAAGTAAGAAACCTAAAATTACGGACGTTACATGGGTGATGATTCATGGCATTTGACATGGCAACCACCGTAGTCACTGATCTCCCTATATCCTTTTTGATAAATAGGGCTCATCGAGGTTGACTTCCGTATATGGCTTCCATGTTATCTGAAAAGAAAAAACATTTATAAATATAATAAAAGAAGGCAACACCTATAGTATAAATATGAGTCAATATAACAAAAAAAAAAGGCAAGTGTCTTATGAGTCAATATAATATAAATATGAATCAAGCTTGGTTTACAGTAATTATAATGAAACTTACAATTTTTTCTGTCTGCTGTGACAGTAACTCTAAGAGCAAGGATTCACTTGGTCGGTTCTTGCCGTCAAAGGACGGGCTTCCACCGATTGCTCCTATCCACTCAAGCCTAAGTGGAAAGGTTAATCCCGCAGGCTGGATGATATGCTTAATGGATCTACCAGTTCTGATTTAATCCTGAGAAACAAGTAGGGGTCTGTTGCATCGTCATTGCCAGGAGTTGCAACAAAAGCAGCATCAAGTATGGCAAATAACAGAAAGAAAAGGCACATCCAAACGGAACCTCCCATTGTAGAATGCTTGACAAATATGAGTTTCATTACAGAAGGTTTAGACACAAGGTCAAATGATTCAAAACGTATGCTATAAAAATAATAGGTCCATTCTACATAAAAAGAATAGAGAGGAACAATTGAGAGGGCTCAAATTTTGGGGTGGTAGGAGGATGTATGATCCGGCTTTAAATAAATAGTTCCACTGAAGTAGCCCTACCTACTCTGTTTAATAATAATAAGAAAAGTTGACAATGGTACGAATATGGAATGTGTATGTGGTAAAAGAAGAACTTCAACCTACAATGGTACTAATTATTGAATCAAACTGGATAGTTTTCATCTAATAGCTTACGGCATATATGAAATCAGTTTAATGATATTTCATATTTCATCATTAAAATAGCTTATACATAAGTGTTTATATGATAAGCAATTATGTCACAAACACTTAAATAATTTGTTTATCCAAATAGAAAATTGTAAGTATTTAATAGTTTTTCCTTTTTGTATATATAAGCAAAGAAAGAATATGAAGCAAAACTAATAACCAACCCTTCAATCTCTTTCTATATATGTGGCATTTCTAAATCACAATGCTTTAAGGCTTTTTCACCAAACTGGTATAATTTCATCTAGAAATTGGCAGTTTGGTGTAAATTTGAAAATATTTATCAAATTAGTATAAGTCGTATAGGGCATCTGCAATTTTGAATTTTTTTTTGGGAAGTTGTCAACCAAAACTACGACTTTTGAGATTTAATTTTTTTTTAAAAAAATTACACTGAAGTCGTATGAAACTCTCACGACTTTGCATGATTTTGGTCACGTTAAAGTGAAGTCGTAGGATTCGTATACGACTTTGGTTTTATTTAAATTTTTTTAAAAGTGAAGTCGTATGTGAGAAATACGACTTCACAAAGTTTAAATTTTTTTTAATAAAATATTTGAAGTCGTTGAATTGGGATACGACTTACACTATTTTTTTTAAATACCATTGAAGTCGTTTATCTATTATACGACTTCATTAATAGATAAAGACCGAAACATACGCAGAAGCAGAGCTTGATTGCTGAACAGCAGGCTGTGCTACATGATTCAACTCGGAAGGAGGAGGGGCGCTTTTGAAGGAATGTTGTGGAGCATCTGACAGCACTGATTGCCTTTTGGAGACTCGCAACTGCAAATTCATTGTAACTTAATTAAGACAAAACACCAAAGAAACACAATCTTTTCCTCTTTCTTTAGGTAGTCTGGCAAACATAAAAACATATACTGAAAGTTAAACTTCAATGGTATTTAAAAAAAAATAGTGTAAGTCGTATCCCAATTCAACGACTTCAAATATTTTATTAAAAAAAATTAAACTTTGTGAAGTCGTATTTCTCACGTACGACTTTATTTTTTTAAAAAAATTAAATAAAACCAAAGTCGTATACGGATTCTACGACTTCACTTTAACGTGACCAAAATCATGCAAAGTCATGAGAGTTTCATACGACTTCAGTGTAATTTTTTTTTAAAAAAATTAAATCTCAGAAGTCGTAGTTTTGGTTGACGACTTCCCAAAAAAAAATTCAAAATTGTAGATGCCTTATACGACTTACACTAATTTGGTAAATATTTTCAAATCTACACCAAACTGGTAATTTCTAGATGAAATTATACCAGTTTGGTGAAAAAACCAACTTGTATATGTACAACTTCCTCTTTTAATACAAAATGTAATACAATCTTTATTATACGAGATAAAAATTTCTTAGGTTTGACTAAATCATGATCCCACTTCCTATTTGAGTACGTTTCTTTTCTAATTAAGGAGACTCGTATAAATTTTATTTAATAAAAAAATGTATTAGATTGTGTTTTTAATAATCTTTCTTAAATTTTTTTGACAAGATATTCTTCTTAAATTAATTTACAAGTAAATTATTTTCTCATAACATATCTCAATTTTGCCTCATCACCACCAGGGCCGGCCCTGAGATTTGAGGTGCTCTGGGTGAATTGATAAAATGATGTCCTATAACATTTTTGCAATTTTTTGTTGTGAAATCATTAATAATCTGTTCATAATAAGGGTTCTTTAAAAAATTATTTTCAATAAAAATCAAAGTAAGACTATTTAATCTACCTTGTAATATAGTAATCGTAAATAAATTTTTAACAATTTCAATTTAGAAAAACTTTTTTTAGCAGATATAACAATAACAATGATAGTTAATATTATTCTATAAGTTGTACATACATTAGGTAAACAATTAAATGTCTTCAAAAAATTCAATATCATAAAACTTGATTTTGATTCAACTGTTAAAATCTTTCTAATGACTTTTAATTCTTCAAATAGAATGTCACCATAAAGATCATAACAATTATCATGTTTTAGATAAGTTTCAAGATGTTTGCAACATAATTTCAAGTCCTAATTAGAGAATGATTTAAGTCTTTCAATACTAAACAAAATTCCAAAAGTCTCCTCATATATATGTGTTATACTACTCTAATATGTATATAAGTAGTAAAAATCAAATTTTGGTGCCCCTCTAAAAAATGGGGCCCTGGGTGGTCGCCCCTCTTATCTACCCTCAGAGCCACCCCTGATCACCACTTAAGTATTATTTAATTTTGTGTCTACACTTGGAAGTTTACTTTTCTCTTCCAATGTTCTTTACAGAAATGCCTAGTGTCTGGATAATCGTTGCATGTGGATCAGCAATTGTAGTGATCTTACTCATCGTCCTTGGTGCACTTCTGATGATCAGGAAGAGAAAAGCATCGCATGGAAAAAGTAATACTTCATCTGAGTGCAAGCTAGCAATTTCTCTATATGTAGTATTAATTTCTGTCTGCTCTAATGTGCTAATCTTTCTTCAGGAAGCAACGATTTTGGTGCGTCACCTGGTTTTGCCAACGTAGCTGGTTTCAGTTTTAGGTACGATGTGCTTGAGAAGGCAACAAACTATTTTGATCCCGCAAACAAATTAGACCAGGAAAGACAGGGAGGAGCCGGTTCTGTGTTCAAAGGAACACTCCCTTCGGGGAGGACTGTTGCTGTTAAACGACTGTTTCTTGATACACGACATTACGACAATGGACAGATGGGTTATTCAATGAGGTCAATTTGATTAACGGGATTCAGCACAAGAATGTGGTGAAACTTTTGGGGTGCAGCATTAATGAAGGGCCTGAAAGCCTGTTGGTGTTAAAGCCGTTATTTTGTAATTCACACTTGGTAGTTGTTAGTTAGTTGACTGAGTTTGTTAGTTCAGTTTCATTGTTAAGTGTGTTGTTTGTTAGAAACTGATTTTGTAATTGTGAGTTAGTTGCGGGTCTTGTGATGTACTTAGTGATGTGCGACCTAAGTGTATAAAAGTTGTGAAGTGATAATAAGAAGTGCTAGAGAGCACAAATTTCTGTAATCTTCTTCTTCTTCGATTCTGTGTGCGTGTATCTGAGTGTGAGTGAAACACTTGAGAGGATTGCGTGCATCCAACGAGACGTCTTGTGTTCATTCATCTTCTAGCAGTGCGTCCAAAGTCTGCGTCCGGTGTTCTGCGTCCAATAACGCAAAGGAGGCTCGTGCGTCCAATACGTGGTAGCTGCGTCCAACAATTGGTATCAGTAGCAAGGTTGCGAACCAGGGAAGACTCTTGCTGTGAGGTGCGATCATGGCCACTTCAAACAACCATGGGTTTCCAGCATCATTGCCCATTCTTGACGGGAAGAATTGGGACAAGTGGAGCAATCAGATGGAAGCCGTGCTCGGCTTTCAGGATGTGTTGGAAGTGATCACCAACGATTATGAACAAACGATTGCAAAGATGGATGATGCTCAAGCCAAAGAAGTGAAGAAGAGAAACTACAAGGCTTTGTTCATTTTGCATCAATGTGTTGATGCAAAAAACTACGAGAAGATCTCTGGCATCAAGAATGCCAAGAAAGCATGGGACACCCTAGAGCAGGCCTATGCAGGTGCTGAGAAGTTAAAGAAAGTGAGACTGTAAACGTTAAAGAGACAGTATGAATTGCTTGCCATGGAAGCAAATGAGAGTGTAGGGGCTTACTTCAATCGTGTGCTGGTCCTGGTGAATCAAATGGAAAGTTGTGGAAAGAAAATCTCTGATAAGTCAATCATTGCAAAGATCCTCAGAACCCTGCCCACAAAGTTTGATGTTATAGCTGTTTCGATCGAAGAAACAAAAGATCTTGACACGCTGAAACTTGAGGAGTTGCAAGGCTCCTTGGAGGCCTTTGAAATGAGGCATGCTGGCAAGGAAAGTGAAAAATCAGGTGAGCATGCCCTGCAGGCTCACACCAAATCAAGAAATGGTGGAGAAAGCTCGAAAGGCAAGTGGCAGGGAAAGAAAAGCAAGTGGCAAGCAAAGAAGGGCAAGTGGAGTCAAAACCAGAATCAAAATTCTAGTAAAGACCAGTCTGATCAAAGACCAGCTGACAATAAGCAAAAGAAATGGGTGAAAGGAGATAGGAGAAAGGGGGACAAAAGTCATATTCAATGTTACCATTGCCAAAAATATGGGCACTATGCTGATGAGTGCTACTCAAACCCAAACAGAAGGGAAAAGGATGATGATGCCAAGCTTGCAAAGGAGGATGATGATGACCAGCAGGTGTTGCTTATGGTTACCACAAAGGAGGCTGAATCAGGTGCCAACATTTGGTACCTCGATACAGGCTGCTCCACACACATGTCTGGTCACAAGGAGTGGTTTGTCCAACTGGATGAGTCAGTGAAAAGCAAGGTGAAGTTTGCAGATGATAGCAATATGGATGCAGAAGGACTAGGAAAGGTGCTCATTCAAAGAAAGGATGGAAATCCATCCTACATTTCAGATGTTCTTTTTGTACCTGGGATGAAAAGCAATCTGCTCAGTCTCGGGCAATTGCTAGAAAAGGGATATGTGATGGCTATGAAGGACAAGATGATGAAGGTGTATGATCAGAATCAAAGGTTGATTTTGAAGGCTCCCCTCTCCAAGAATAGAACTTTCAAGGTTCCAATTCAGATCATGGAACATCAGTGTTTGGCTTCATCAGTAAGCAAAGAGGAATGGCTTTGGCACCATAGGTATGGGCACTTGAATTTCAAGGACCTATCCCTACTGCAAAGAAGAGGCATGGTTTTTGGACTCCCTCAAATTCAGCAGCCTGATGAATTGTGTGAAGAATGCCTGGAGTCAAAACTGCCCAGAAGCTCATTCAAGCAGCAAGTGCCAACAAGAGCCAAGTGCAAGTTAGAGGTGATCTTCTCTGATGTATGTGGACCCATCCAAACAGAATCTATCGGAGCAAAAAGGCTTGGAGGAATGACTCCAGAAGAAGCCTAGACAGGAAGCAGACCAAATGTCTCGCATTTCAAGGTGTTTGGCTCACTGTGCTACAGGCATATTCTAGAACAAATGAGGAGAAAACTGGATGACAAAAGTGAACAACTGGTGCTCCTAGGCTACCATATGACAGGAGGTTACAAACTCCTGAATCCCAAGACAATGCAGATCGTGGTGAGCAGGGATGTGGTGGTAGATGAATCCAAGGAGTGGAACTGGACATCAGATCAGCAAGGCACAACTCAGATGACTTTCGATCTCAGCCTGCAGAATGCACCTGAGACTACAAATGCTTCTGCTGATCAACCTGGGAGACCACAGAGAATGAGGCAGCAACCTCCTAGATTAAGTGACTATGAAGTAGTCACTGATGATGCTGTCACCTCAGAAGGGGAGATGATCCATTTTGCATTACTTGCAAAAGCCGAGCCAGTAACCTTGGAAGATGCATTGCAGAATCAGAAATGGATTCAGGCAATGAAGGAGGAATTGGAGTCTATTGAAAAAAATAAGACTTGGGAACTAATGGAGTTACTTGATCCATAGCAGTTAAATGGGTTTTCAAGGTAAAGCTCAATCCCAATGGTGAAGTGAACAAGTATAAGGCCAGGCTGGTTGCAAAGGGTTTTTTGCAAAAACCTAGAATTGACTATGGTGAAATCTTTGCACCTGTGGCAAGGATTGAGACAGTGAGATTGGTGATTGCATATGCCACATGGAATGAGTGGTCCATGTACCACATGGATGTGAAGTCAGCATTTTTAAATGGTCCTCTAGATGAGGAGGTTTATGTCTTACAACCTCCTGGATTTGAAGTAGCTGGCCAGGAAAAGAAAGTTCTGAGATTGAGAAAGGCTTTGTATGGGCTCAAGCAGGCCCTAAGAGCCTGGAACAAAAAGATTGATGGCTTTCTATTAAGCATGGGATTCTCTAGATGTGCCTCAGAACATGGAGTTTATGTGATAGATGAACCTGATCTGCTAATGGTTTGTCTTTATGTTGATGATTTGCTGGTAATAGGAAGCAATGAGGTGCAGATTTCACAGTTTAAAAGGAAAATGATGAGTGAGTTTGAGATGACTGACCTCGGTCATCTAGCTTACTTCCTTGGAGTGGAGTTCAAAAGAACAGAAGATGGAGTGTTTATGCATCAAAGCAAATATGCCAATGATTTGCTTAGAAGGTTTAACATGTTGCAATGTAATTCTGCTGTCACACCAGCAAACCCAGGACTTGTGCTACTAAAAGATCAGGATGAAGAAAAGGCAGATCCTACATGTTACAGACAGATAGTTGGCTCTCTAAGGTATCTTTGTAACTCAAGACCTGACTTGATGTATAGCGTGGGATTGATTAGTAGATACATGGAAGAGCCTAGATCATCTCACTTGCTGGCTGCAAAGAGAATTCTGAGATATGTGAAGGGAACTTCTAACTATGGGATCTTATTTCCTATGAGAAGTGAAAAGAATGAGGCGAAGCTATTTGGTTACACTGATGCAGATTGGTGTGGTAATAAGGGTGATAGGAAGAGCACAGCTGGGTACATTTTCATGTTTGGAAGAACTCTGATTTCATGGAGCTCGAAGAAGGAACCAGTGGTTGCATTATCCAGCTGTGAGGCTGAGTACATAGCTACTTCTATGAGTGTTTGTCAAGCACTGTGGTTGAATACACTAATGGGAGAACTGAAAATGGAGAAGTCAGACTCTGTGAAGTTGCTAATTGATAACCAATCAGCAATCAATCTAGCAAAGCATCCGATGGCTCATGGTAGAAGCAAGCATATAGAGACTCGGTTCCATTTCTTGAGGGATCAAGTCAATGATTATTGTGGAGCATTGCAGGACTGATGTTCAGCTTGCTGACATACTGACAAAAGCCTTGAAGAGACAGAGATTCGTGGAGCTGAGGAACAAGTTGGGTGTTGTATCGATTGAAGATGTGAATTAAGGGGGCATGTTAAAGCCGTTATTTTGTAATTCACACTTGGTAGTTGTTAGTTAGTTGACTGAGTTTGTTAGTTCAGTTTCATTGTTAAGTGTGTTGTTTGTTAGAAACTGATTTTGTAATTGTGAGTTAGTTGCGGGTCTTGTGATGTACTTAGTGATGTGCGACCTAAGTGTATAAAAGTTGTGAAGTGATAATAAGAAGTGCTAGAGAGCACAAGTTTCTGTAATCTTCTTCTTCTTCTTCGATTCTGTGTGCGTGTATCTGAGTGTGAGTGAAACACTTGAGAGGATTGCGTGCGTCCAACGAGATGTCTTGTGTTCATTCATCTTCTAGCAGTGCGTCCAAAGTCTGCGTCCGGTGTTCTGCGTCCAATAACGCAGAGGAGGCTCGTGCGTCCAATACGCGGTAGCTGCGTCCAACAATTGGTTTATGAATTTGTGCCCAATAAGAGTCTTGATCAAATCCTTTTCGGTGAGTGGTCCAGTTTAAATGTATATCATAAGCATTCCACACACACACACACATATGGTACATGAAAATATGCATTTTTTATTCTTCATTGAAAAAGAAATTATTTTTGCTAACTAGAGACATTTATTCTAGATATATTTCACCCTTTTATATATTTAAATCAAACAAGTTTATGATTCCTGCAGCTTCCTGCTCCCAGTTGGCCTATGGAAACTTTAGGGTGTTTATTTCATAGTGAACTATACCAAATTTTACAATTTATTAGTGCCTTGGCTTTCAACCTTACTACTAGCACAATTTGATCACTTCCTTTGGAGTTGAGCCCACATATAGTTTGGACATGCATATCATACGGTTCATGAAATTCAACTTAACATCAAGGGGAAAAGAACAAGTACAAGTTATCTTACTCTCCTTTTGGCTCCTCCCCTCTATCCCTCCTGCTCTTCGAAATTGAGAAAAAATGCTTTATTATTTAATTTGCAGGTAAGGATTTAGAAAATGTTCTGAACTGGGAGCAACGATTTCAAATCATATGTGGGATAGTTGTGGGCTTAGCATACCTTCATGGAGGCTCTGGAACAAAGATTATTCACAAAGACATAAAGCCCAACAACATTCTGATTGATGAGAATCTTAATCCAAAAATTGTTGATTTTGTTTTTGCTTGTTGTGTTGTTGATAAATTTCATCTAAGTGTTGGAACCAAATTGTTTAATGCATTTTTTAATGCATAACTTCCCTAAGAGGTTTTGATGATAACAACGATTATTAAAGATTTTACAAAGTCTGCTGACAAGCTCTTGTAGGTACAACAAAGATAAGTCCATCGTCCAGTATGATTTTGGCAAACATATGTACAGTCCAAGAGTAGATCGTCCAATGGACTCTGATACTTGACCTCGGGTAAGTATTGTCCAATGGACTCTGGAAGCAATGCGTCCAATAATGCCTTGCGTCCAAAGAAGCAGAACGATAAAAGTTCGATAATCATCATGAAGCTATACGTCTGAAAAGAGCCAAGTCATAAGTCCATATGGTAAGCAATGAGTATGCGTCCATATGAACGAATATGCTTCATGTGTAAATGGTAAGCAAAGGTATGTTTCCATTTGCTAAAAGAACTGAAAGTCCAATATGTTCTAAATGCTGCGTCCAAAACACAGATTCTATAACAAGCTATTTATTGCTCTTGCATTTAATATGAGACATATTTAATGAGCAAATGATTTGAAATAAATAGCTGTACACAATGCTTTTTCTATGAAACATCGTCAACGTTTATGAACATGCATTAAATGAAAAGCATAAAGCACTGTGAAAAGTGTACTTAGAGAGAGAATGTACTCTGATCATTTGTGTATCTCTCTGAACGCACCTTTTTGTTTACACAGTGTATTCTCTTTGTCTCAATAGAATATTGCTATTAACCTTTGTATAATTGAGACTATGAGTATAGGTTGCTTCTGACTTAGGAGAAAGAAATGCAGACAAATGCGCTGAAGTAGAACTCCTCAGAGCAACGGGAAAATAGCATTTAATGCTATTAGAGAACGGTAACATTTATGAAGGCTGAAGCTGAGCTATTCGAAGAACAAGTCTTAAGCTTCATCAAAGCCTATAAATACCGGGAACAAGAAGAAGAAAAAAAAGAGACTGAACCAAGCAAAAGAAAGAGCAAAAACGCTATGCAAATATTGTCATAATATGTAAATCTTAGAAAGTCTTGTATTATTTCTTTCTTCTTGTAAAAGAGAGTTTGCTCTCGAAGTGCTTTAGAGTCCATATTCTCACTTGTGTGAGTTGATAGCACTTTCATCAAAAACACTCTTCTGAGTTGTTTGAGCCTGGAGAGGCTTGCTTAGCAAAGAATACTTGTTTGAGCTTGGAGAGGTTTGTCTGTAAAAGAATACTTGGGTTTGAGCCTGGAGAGGCTTGCTTAGCAAAGAATACTTATTTGAGCCTGGAGAGGCTTGTTTGTGAAAGAATACTTGAGTTGAGCCTGGAGAGGCTAGGTGTGCAAATAATACTTGTTGTATGGCCTGAAGAGGCTGTCTAAGAATACTTGTTATTCTATCTGGACTGATAGTGAAATCTCCCTACTTTGAGGGGACTAGACGTAGCTCTTAGGAAAGGATGAACCAGGATAAATACTTGTTCAATCTCTCTTTCCCTTAACTCTTTTATTTACAGTTTATATACTAACTGAGGGATTGAGTTGAAACTGTTTTTAACAAGTTACTCAAACGTTTTAATCGCACCAAAAACTTGTTTTAAACTAAGTGGATGTTTTTGCGTCCAACTTAACTGTGCGTCCAATAACTTAAATACGCTGTGCGTCCAACCTTTTCATAATCAGCGTCCAACGTTTGTGAAAAGTTTTAAAAGCTTAGAAACACGATTCAACCCCCCTTTTTGTGTTTCATCCTATTACCAACAGTTGGCATCAGAGCTCGGTCTCTAGGGGTTGAGCATCTAACAGTGCAGAGAAGCAAAGATCCATGGAAAACGAAGAACAAGTTGTGAACAGACCACCACTGTTCAATGGAGACGAATACGATTATTGGAAGCAAAGAATGATCACATTCTTTGACGCGCAAAATATAGACATGTGGGATGTCGTTGAAAGTGGTTACACTGCTCCAGTAGATGAAGCAGGGCAACCAGTACCTAGAGCTCAGTGGACACAGGATCAGAGGACCAGATTCCAGCTGAACTCAAAGGCAAGACACTATCTGATGTGTGCTATCACTAAGTCAGAATATGACAAGGTGCACAACTGCACCACTGCCAAAGAGATATGGGACACTCTAGCTTTGGCGCATGAAGGGTCATCTCAGGTCCGTGAGTCCAAAATCAACATGTTAATTCATCAATAAGAATTATTCAAAATGGAGGATCATGAGACTATTGATCAGATGTTTAGAAGATTCCAAACAATCATCAACAACCTGAGATCTCTGGGAAAAATCTACACAACCCAGGATCACATCAGGAAAATGGTAAGGAGTCTGCCTAGACAATGGAGACCCAAGGTAACTGCCATACAAGAAGCAAGGGATCTTTCTACTCTTGCTATGGAGAATCTCCTAGGCTCGCTCAAAGTGCATGAGCTTGAGCTCAAAGAAGAAGGAACAAAAACATGGGCAAAGTCCATTGCTCTTAAAGTTCAAAAAGGGAACACTTCAAAAGCCTTAAAGGCAAATGACTCAGAAGAAGAGTCATGTGGCTCAGACGGAGAAAAAGGCTCAGATGATGATGAACTTTCTTTCATCTCCAGAAAGATAAAGTCTATGTGGAAAAAGAAAGGTGGCTTCAGAAGGAAGCAATTCAACAAAAGATTTCCACAAAAGGAACCTGAGCAAAAGGAAAAAAGTCCAGTAGTGTGCTATGGATGCAAGAAACCAGGCCACTACAAAGCAGATTGTCCTGAGGCTGAAAGGACAAAGAAGAAGTTCGTCAAGAAGAAGAAGGGTCTCATGGCAACATGGGAAGATCTTGATGAATCTTCTGATGATGAGGATGAGGAGGATAAGGAAGAAGCAAATCTTTGCCTGATGGCAAGTCTACCCTCCACTGACAGCGAGGATGAATAAGAGGTACTTTCTTATCCTGAACTAAGAGACAATTTTAATGATCTTCTTAGAGAATCATCCATTTTATCTGATGAGTACAAATCCTTGAAGAAAAAGTTTTCACTCATAACCAAAGATTTTGAAAAACTCACTTTAGAAAATAAAGTACTCAAATCAGAAAATGAAGAGTTAAGCCTTCAAGTAAGTCAACTCAAAGATGAATCTCAAAAGGATTCTGAGTCCAATACTTCCTGTGAAGTACAAGTACTTCAACAAGAAGTAAATGAACTCACTGGACGATTGTCCAGATTTGTCAATAGCTCCAAAAAACTTGATCAAATTTTAAAAATTCAAAGAAAACCTTCTGACAAAAGTGGTTTGGGTTATGAAAAACCAATACCAAAGTTTTATAGAAATCCTTCTAAATTTAATATATACTGTGGTCACTGTGGAAAGGCTGAACATGTCACCTCGACATGCGTCCATAACAAGAGGAACATGCCTGGACGCAGACCAAGGACTAACAAGAAAGGACCCAAGTCAATCTTGGTACCTAAAAGCATGATAATTCCTGTTGCAGATATGCTTGATGGGAGAAAGACAACTCCAATCATGGTACCTGGACAGTGGCTGCTCACGACACATGACGGGAGAAAGGTCTATGTTCTAAGACCTAAAGCCTAGATCGAAGGGCTGGGTCACATTTGGAGGAGACCAGAAAGGCAGAATAGTTGGGATATGTAAAATTGGTAAACATCATTTTCCCTTTATTGAAAATGTCTTATTGGTTGAAGGACTCAAACATAATCTGCTTAGCATAAGTCAATTGTGTGATAGTGGATTTGATGTTTCCTTTAACAAGGAAAAATGTATAGTCAGAAATTCTGATAAGTCCATACTTTTCAAGCAAAGAGGCAGGACAATGTTTACAAAATTGATTTCGAGAATCTGTCCAAACAAAATGTCTCATGCTTCATATCCTTAAAGGATGAACAATGGATATGGCACAAGAAACTTGGTGATGCAAGCTTAAGAACCATCTCAAAGCTAAATAAGCATAACCTCGTGAGAGGACTACCAAATCTTGTGTACAAATATGAAGTTCTGTGTGAAGCATGTCAGAAAGAGAAACATGTGAAAAATTCTTTTAATTCCAAAAATATTGTTTCCACTTCTAGACCTTTGGAACTTTTACATATGGATTTGTTTGGACCTACTCAAACTGCTTCTTTAAATGGAAAGAAATATGGACTAGTTATAGTTGATGACTATACTAGATGGACATGGGTCAAATTCCTTGCACACAAGGATGAGTCTTTCAAAATCTTTACTATATTCTGTAAAAGAGTCCAAAATGAGAAAGGAGTTTGTATTAACTCTATTAGAAGTGATCATGGAGGTGAGTTTGAGAATGAAAACTTCCAGAGATTCTGTGAAGAGAATGGAATCCTTCATAATTTCTCTGCACCAAGAACACCTCAACAAAATGGTGTGGTGGAGAGAAAGAATCGATCGTTACAGGAGATGGCCAGGTCTATGCTCAATGATCACTCAACCTCTAAGAGGTTTTGGGCTGAAGCAGTAAACACTGCCTGTTATCTATAAAACAGAATATAAGTAAGGCCTATATTGAAAAAGACTCCATATGAATTGTGGAAAGGAAGAAAACCCAACATTTCCTATTTCCATCCCTTTGGATGTGAATGTTTTATTCTTAACACTAAGGATCAACTTGGCAAATTCGATTCTAAAGTGGATAATGGAATTTTTCTGGGTTACTCTGAAACCTCCAAGGCTTACCAAGTCTATAACTCAAGAACCTTGACTGTTGAAGAGTCAATTCATATTAAATTCAATGACAAAAAGCCTGACAAGGAATTGTCAGAGCTAAGTGATTCTCTTACAGATATGAGAATACAAGCAGAAGGTGAAGGAACATCACCTAAGAATGAAAAAGATGGATCAGACGCAGAAACTGAGGATGCGTCCAATCCAGAGAGAAGAAGAAGCTGGCACTTCAAGACCTATCATCCTGAAGATCAAATTATTAGAAATGCAAATGATAGAGTCAGAACAAGGTCAATATTCAGAGAACAAACTGATGTTGCATTCATTTCTGAATTGGAGCCCAAGAATGTTGCTGAAGCCCTATTGGACGAAGGATGGATTTTAGCAATGTAGAGGAGCTGAACCAATTCAAACGTAATGATGTTTGGACGCTGGTAGCCCCACCTGGAGATAAGTCCATTATTGGAACCAAATGGGTATTCAGAAACAAACTGAACGAGGAAGATAAAGTGGTGAGAAACAAAGCAAGGTTAGTTGCTCAAGGTTACTCACAACAGGAAGGTATTGACTTTACTGAGACCTTTGCTCCAGTTGCTAAAATAGAAGTCATTCACATCTTACTTTCATTTGCTGCCCAACATGATATAAGGCTTTATCAAATGGATGCAAAGAGTGCTTTTCTGAATGGTATAATAACTGAAGAAGTCTATGTTGAACAACCTCCTGGTTTTGAGGATCAAAATTTTCCTAATTATGTTTTTAAACTGAAAAAGGCCCTTTATGGTCTCAAGCAAGCTCCTCGAACTTGGTATGAAAAACTAAGTTTCTTTTTAATGGAGAATGGTTTTTCAAGAGGAAAAGTTGACACTACTCTTTTTAGAAAATCCATAGACACACATTTCATCATAGTACAAATTTATGTGGACGATATTATTTTTGGTGCTACTGATGAATCTCTGTGTGGAGAATTTTCTGAGTTAATGCAGAAGGAGTTCGAAATGAGTATGATGGGAGAATTGAAATTCTTCCTTGGACTTCAAGTAAAACAGACTCAAGATGAGATTTATGTGCATCAGTCCAAATATACAAAGGAGCTTCTGAAGAAGTTTAATATGGACGATTGTAAGCCCATGAACACTCCTATGCATCCAACTTGCATAATGAACCTGAGTGATAAAAATAAAAAGGTAGATCAAAAGGTATACAGAGATATGATTGGATCTCTCTTGTATCTTACTGCATCTAAACCTGATATCATGTTCAGTGTTTGTTTATGTGCAAGATTCCAATCAGATCCTAGAGATTCTCACTTGACTGCTGTCAAGAGAATCTTTAGATATCTGAAGGAGACTACTAATCTTGGATTGTTGTTTAAGAAATCAGATGAATACAAATTAGTAGGGTTCTGTGATGCTGATTATGCTGGAGATAGGCTTGAAAGAAAAAGCACTAGCAGAGGATGCCATTTTATTGGGTCTAATCTAGCATCATGGACGAGTAGGAGACAGAGCACAATTGCACTATCTACAGCTGAAGCTGAATATGTCTCTACTGCAAGTTGTTGTTCTCAGCTCTTATGGATTAAACATCAACTAGAGGACTACAACATCTTCGAGAGTAAGATTTCTGTTCTTTGTGATAATACTGCTGCAATCAATTTATCTAAGAACCCAATCTTACACTCAAGAGCTAAGCATATAGAAATTAAACATCATTTCATTAGAGACTATGTGCAGAAGGGAATATTTGATATTCAGTTTGTTAGCACTGAAAATCAATGGGTAGACATATTTACAAAATCCCTCTCTGTAGATAGATTCATTTTTATAAGGAAGCATTTAAATATGCACTTTATAAAAGAATGATGTTTAGCGTCCAATATGCTCAAGCTGAGTCTGAGTCCAATATGACTAGTGTCCAATAGGACACGTAAGTCTATTTGAGACTTAGAATTTTTATTGAGACTTAAAGGTTTTTATCTCTTAGTCTTCCCGCGCTGAGTCTAAACTATTTTATAATAATATATTTTGATCACAAACTGTCCACCTGCTCTGCAGCCGTTTTCCCGTTTGATGATTACGCCTGTTTTCAAGAAAAAGTTACTATTTTCTCTCTCAAAAACTTCCTTCTTATACACGTTTTTACCCCACTATCTTCCACTCTCCATCTTCCTGAAAACTCTCTCTGTGTTTGCTCTCGTTTTCGAAAAACCCTTCCAAAACCCTCCTCTTTCGAAAAATCAAATCTTCTTCTTTCAAAATGGAAAACATTGAGAATTTGGAAGTTAATGTGGAATTCTGGGCTGATCTCGCAACTATAGCCAATATAGGTGTGGATATTGCTCCTGAAATCATTGATGTCGGATGGGAAAGCATTTTTGGAAAGGAAAAGGTGATTGTTGTGTATCGTGAGTTGGTTCGTCAGTTCTGGAAAACTATGAAGATCAAGGACAACCTAATCACAGGAACAGTCCTAGGCAAGAAGGTCTATGTATCCATAGAAAGCATCTCGGCGGCTACTGGATGTGACGCCATTGGAGCATGTTTTTACAAAAACTGGAGGGTCAAAGATGGTGGAATGAAGAAAATGAAGAGTATTCTAGTAATGGAAGGAGAGGTAGTAGTAGGAACAGTGATACCTTCAGCAAAAATGACTGATAAGGCCAGAATACTTCATCAAGTATTGAATAAAATGGTACTTCACAAGGTTGGATCAAAGGACTCTGTATCGTCATTACATGGGTTCTTACTGGTGCATCTTCTAACCTTTCAACAAATCAATCTTCTTTCTATACTGTTGGCCTGCTTCAGAAGAGATGTACAAGGAAAAGGTAAAAGGACAGCTATTCCTTATGGAGCATTACTTCAGAAAATTTTCAACACTTAAGGAGTCATGGAAATTTTCGAAGCATACACTGGGGAAGACAAACCTGCTCTTTCCAGAAAACAACGTCAAGCTCCTTTCGGAAGAACAAATATTCTGAGAATGGGCCTAGATACAGTCAAAGAACATCTGGCCAAACTCAAAGAAGTGGAAGAGGAAGATAACAAGGAAGCCATCAGGGCTGATATGAGGAGAATGATTGAAGAAAATCGTGCTGAACAAATGGAACCATAAACTAAAGCCCCAAGTGAGGCTCATGTTGCACAAAAGAAGACTGCTTCCAAAGGAACTGTAAGGAAGCTAGTTTTGGCTGAATCAGACGAGGAGACAGTTGGAGAATTTCTCTCCAAAAGAGCCAAGCTTGTTGCTGGGAAGACAACCAAAAAGAGGAAAGCTTTTGGCTTCAAGGCTATTGTAACAGAGGCTATTGGACCCATAACAAAGAAGGCAAGATCTCTAAGGAAAACATCCACTACCAAAGTTGCTGAAAAGAAAACAACAGAGGTACCTGTTTTTGTTAATCTTGACAAATCTGTTGATGAGATAATTGGATCTGTGGTTGCATCCATCTCAGAAATCCCAGAGTCCATTCCTTCACCCATCCGTCCAATCCATGAACCCTAGCCTCAACCACAATCGCCTATCCATACAATGCCAGAACCACTAACCCAAACAGTTTCCCCACCTCAAACAGAACAACCATCCCAAACACCACCTCAAACTCTCTCACCCCTTTGTCCACTCAACCAAGACAACAAACACCACCACTTGCCTCACCTGAACCTACTCCATCATCACCTTTTAATCTTGAACCATCATCCATTCCTACCCAAACAAACACACCTTCACCCTCACATGGCCAATCTCAACATTCCTCACCTCTCTCTGACCTGGATATATCAGAAGCCCCTTCTCTATCACCTTCTGAATATGTCTATACAATCTGGAAGCTGCATGTCCTGACTAAGGGAATAAAGGTCATAGAGATTCCTCTTCAGGAGGATAAGAGAAAAGAGAATATGACTTTAGAGAAACTCAGGGCCAAGTCCATATCACCCAGCTCCTCAGGACTTTCACGAATGAGGATTTACGACTTCAAGTCAGAATACTCTCCTCTGACTACAGAAGAGTTAGGTCCATTCCTCTCCGTCCTTGACGGAATGATCATCAGAAACATAGCGGATGGACTCCAACTTCAGAACAATTTTAATATCCCTTCGTCTATGAGGATCAAGCCAACAACAACAATAAGAGTCAAGCCTAACAGAGTAGTACCAATGGCCTATCTTGTTGACAAAAACAAGGACAAGTTCCCCAAGAAGAGCATCAACAAGAGTCCAATGCCAACTCCTATCAGGATTGATAAGGATTGGGCAAAGGAATCCATGAAGAATGTTGATATGGGTTTCCTAATGTTCTTGTCCAAGACAGGACAAGCAACGGAGCAGGAAGCAAGAACTGTCTGGGAAAGACACCTAAGACTGTGTGAGCAAGAAGCTTTATCTTTAGGGGTCTCTACTGCTGAAAAGGCTGAAACGCCAACAATAGGATCAGTTTCAATAAATAAGGAGCATTAAAGATATATGTTTGATGATGTCTTCGGAGCACCAACTCGTTCTACTGAGCCCATAATTGAGCTACCTCCTGAGCCTGAAGATATTGAGATCATAGAAGATGTACAACCACAAGCTTCATCTGAACAAAGTCAACCACAAGCTTCAGTTCCAAGAGAAGAATTTGAAGACCTTGTGTTTCTCTTTGGACAATATCTCAAGTACATCCAGAAAAATTAGCAAAAGCCTTGACTCCATTTTTTTTCTTCTTCAAAGTTTTCAAAGTTCTCGTTTCTTTATTTTTTTTTTTCAAAAATTTTGGACTATGATGTTCTGTGAACCTTTTTGTCTGATGACAAAAGGGGGAGAAATTGGGAAGAATTAAGTTTTAAAAGCTCAAAGTCATTAATAAAATGAGATTGAGTCTAAATTGCAGTGCAGTAGTCTTATTACTTATGCATGCTTTGTTTATGTTATACTCTATATTGGACTAATCTGCTTTATGAGAAAAAGAAATTTTCAGGTACTCTAAAACATATTGAATATCCAAAACCATGAGATGTTTATCTCAAGAGGAGAAGAGTAAGAAAAACTGAGACGTGTATCTCAGGAGGAGCTTTCCCTAAGAAAATTTCTCTTTAAAAGTATATGTTGACTGATTAATTGGTTTATCTACTTTATTGCTTGTAAAACTTAATAATATTTGTCATCATCAAAAAGGAGGAGATTGTTGGAACCAAATTGTTTAAATGCATTTTTTAATGCATAACTTCCCTAAGAGGTTTTGATGACAACAACGATTATTAAAGATTTTACAAAGTCTGCTGAAAAGCTCTTGTAGGTACAACAAAGATAAGTCCATCGTCCAGTATGACTTTGGCAAACATGTACAGTCCAAGAGTAGATCGTCCAATGGACTCTGATACTTGACCTCGGGTAAGTATTGTCCAATGGACTCTGGAAGCAATGCGTCCAATAATGCCTTGCGTCCAAAGAAGCAGAATGATAAAAGTCCGATAATCATCATGAAGCTATGCGTCTGAAAAGTGCCAAGTCATAAGTCCATATGGTAAGCAATGCGTATGCGTCCATATGAACGAATATGCTTCACGTGTAAATGGTAAGCAAAGGTATGCGTCCATTTGCTAAAAGAAGTGAAAGTCCAATATGTTCTAAATGCTGCGTCCAAAACGCAGATTCTATAACAAGCTATTTATTGCTCTTGCATTTAATATGGGACATATTTAATGAGCAAATGATTTGAAATAAATAGATGTACACAATGCTTTTTCTATGAAACATCATCAACGTTTTTGAACATGCATTAAATGAAAAACATAAAGCACTGTGAAAAGTGTAATTAGAGAGAGAATGTACTTTGATCATTTGTGTATCTCTCTGAACGCACCTTTTTGTTTACACAGTGTATTCTCTTTGTCTCAATAGAATATTGTTATTAACCTTTGTATAATTGAGACTATGAGTACAGGTTGCTTCTGACTTAGGAGAAAGAAACGCAGACAAATGCGCTGAAGTAGAACTCCTCAGAGCAACGGAAAAATAACATTTAATGCTATTAGAGAACGGTAACATTTATGAAGGCTGAAGCTGAGCTATTCGAAGAACAAGTCTGAAGCTTCATCAAAGCCTATAAATACCGGGAACAAGAAGAAGAAAAAAAAGAGACTGAACCAAGCAAAAGAAAGAGCAAAAACGCTGTGCAAATATTGTCATACTCTGTAAATTTTAGAAAGTCTTATATTATTTCTTTCTTCTTGTAAAAGAGAGTTTGCTCTCGAAGTGCTTTAGAGTCCATATTCTCACTTGTGTGAGTTGATAACACTTTCATCAAAAACACTCTTCTGAGTTGTTTGAGCTTGGAGAGGCTTGCTTAGCAAAGAATACTTGTTTGAGCCTGGAGAGGCTTGTCTGTAAAAGAATACTTGGGTTTGAGCCTGAAGAGGCTTGTCTATAAAAGAATACTTGGGTTTGAGCCTGGAGAGGCTTGCTTAGCAAAGAATACTTGTTTGAGCCTGGAGATGCTTGTTTGTAAAAGAATACTTGAGTTGAGCCTGAAGAGGCTAGGTGTGCAAATAATACTTGTTGTAAGGCCTGAAGAGGCTGTCTAAGAATACTTGTTATTCTATCTGGACTGATAGTGAAATCTCTCTAGTTTGAGGGGACTGGATGTAGCTCTTAGGAAAGGGTGAACCAGGATAAATACTTGTTCAATCTCTCTTTCCCTTAACTCTTTTATTTACAGTTTATATACTAACTGAGGGGATTGAATTGAAACTGTTTTTAACAAGTTACTCAAACGTTTTAATTGCACCAAAAACTTG
Source organism: Glycyrrhiza uralensis (assembly GCA_030159175.1). NCBI lineage: Eukaryota > Viridiplantae > Streptophyta > Magnoliopsida > Fabales > Fabaceae > Glycyrrhiza > Glycyrrhiza uralensis. The sequence continues at coordinate 29,832,372 of BRZY01000003.1, forward strand.
TTTTAAACTAAGTGGATATTTTTGCATCCAATTTAACTGTGCGTCCAATAACTTAAATACGCTGTGCGTCCAACCTTTTCATAATCAGCATCCAACGTTTGCGAAAAGTTTTAAAAGCTTAGAAACACAATTCAACCCCCCCTTCTTGTGTTTCATCCTATTACCAACACTAAGAATTGGAATTGCGGGGTCCACGTAAGTAGAATTTTTTTCATTTATTGTCTTTATCGTATCAAAATATAATATAATATATAATTGAAGTCTTTTTTGTCCAATTAACTGGAGTGTGGTTCTTCATAAGTAATGAAGTGTTGTGAATGGAAAAAATAGATGTTGAGAGAGTTTTTACCTCTTATATTTGTTGATTTGTTCAGCCAACTCTACTTTGGATTTATTGTGATTTTCCGATACGGAGAATCTAGACAATTAATAAAGTTTGTGTAATTTTTTAAGTAGTCATAACCAGTAAAAACTTTTAATTTTGACTATCTATATATAGTTGTATAGTTAAGATTTACTCTTCTTAATTTTATATATAAATATTTCCTTAAAAAAAATTATATATAAATAGTCCTGTCATTACATGCATCTCCAATAGACTGAGAGAATCTTCCATGCGACCATTAATGAAATTAATATACTAACTCATACCCGATAATAAAATACATTCTTTTATGACTTAATTTTTTTTATCTATTTCTTCTTAAAATAATGTGCATCCCTCTTAACTTGTTTTTTACACATTTAGATTTAAGCAATGTTTGGATTGATTTATACAGAGTTTATCTGACTTATCTATTAATATAACCATTTGTCAGCGTATTTGGTAAAGCTTTATGAAAACAGCTCTACCAAAACAGCTTACAACTTATATGAAATCAGTTTCACCACATTCTCTTTTCGATTATAAAAATAGCTTATATATAAGCGCTTATCATATAAGCACTTATGTCATAAGTGCTTAAATAAGCTGTTTATCCAAATAGGCCTTAATTTTGAATCAATCAATTATATTTATCTGTAATTTTTAATATCCTTATTTTATTGATTTTTTTTATTTTTTTTCTTGGTGAACCTTTTTTTTAGGCTTAATTGCACTTTTAGTCTCTCATCTTTCGCATTTGTGCACTTTAGTCCCTCATCTTTTACGATTGTACAATTTTAGTCCCCTCATTTTCAATTGCGCTAATTGGATCGCCCATCTTTTATAATTGAGCGATTTTGGGACCGAAAGAGAACACGATTGAGATGCTATTGTGATATGGAAGCTCCATTACTAACTTCTTGGACTCAATTAGGTCCCCTATTTTCAATTGACAACATGATTGTTCTTCGTCCAAGAAGTTAGTAATGGAGCTTCCACATCACAATAGTGCAATCCTGTTCTCTTTCGGTCCCAAAATTGCACAATTATAAAATATGGGAGACCTAATTAGCGCAATTGAAAATGGAGGGATAAAAATTGCACATCGCCAAAGACAGGGGACTAAAAGTGCACACTCGCAAAAGATAGGGGACTAAAGTGCACAATCGCAAAAGATAAGGGACTAAAAGTGTAATTAAGCTTTTATTTCTTTAAAATGAATGAGTTGATAACGCCACATAAGCTCTATGTTGTTATTGCCTAGTCAGCACCCTTTGTCCATGTCAGCAAAAACTATTAGTGAATTTATGGAAGAACCAAAATTGCACAATTATAAAAGATGAAGGACCAAATTAGCACAATTAAAAATAAAGAGACTAAAATTGCATAATCACGAAAAAACGAGAGACTAAAAGTGCAATTAAATTTTTTTTTAGGTGAAATTGCACTGACCTCCCTTAAGATTTGCTTAAATGATACACATACCCCCTCTATTTTTCTAAAAACACTGATCTCCCCTGGGATTGACGCCATTTAGCAACCGTTTGAAAAAAAAGAAGACGATTGAAACAGTGGTACCCAAGCTTCTTTTGCTTTTCATCCTTCGTTCTCAGTACTTTCAAAACATTGGTGCCCACGTTTCTTTCATTTTCACTAGTACAAGAAAGAACAACCTTAAAACCTGAAACAACCATGCCTTTGCTACTTTCTTCCTCCCCTTTCTTTGTTATGCTTTCATCCTTTCATTCTCCTTTGTCACAGTAAAAACTATGTCTTTCTTTGTGCTGCTTTGGATGCCTGTCACAACCTTCAACACCATTGTTTTCGCCCACCTTGATTGCCAAGTGTTAATGAGTAGCCAAGTCCTTCGTGAGAATATTCATTGAAATTTCAAACATAAAAACACTGTTTCGAGAAAAAAGGGAACCTTTTGAGAGATTTTTACAATTTATTTTAATGGATATTTTTTGGAGACTTATAACTATAGTCATTTTTTGGGAAACTATTGGTGCATATTATTTGGTGACTTGAATTGTTCATTTGACAACAACTAATATATTGAAATCATAGTTGTTCTTTTTGAATGATGTGATAGAATTGAAATCTAAGTTGTATCAATATATTGCAGTAGCTTTTGCTATACAGGACAGGACATAATATGGAACAATTTCCTACATTGCCTACAAGTAAGAGACCTCGTGTCAACAAGAAGTTATTTTATAGTGATAGGTTATATTGTTTACTCGTGTGGCATGATAACACATCACAATATTGTTTATAGATAGATGGCAATATTCTAAGGGGGCAAACTTCCAGTAACAGAAACACAATACTGTTTAAAAATTGCAACATCAAAATGCCAAATTTAAGTTTTTAAAAAAGAAAACGCAAAAGAACTCGATCTAGAAAGGTTTACAACAAAGTACAAAATGGAGAAACCTTACCGGGATAAAAGCAACTAAGATAGGGAGAGAGCTGAAAAGGTGTAAAGACTAGACTGCTGCATTCTATTTTTGAAAGAGGAAGTAGATGCTAACAAAGAGAGTTCAGAGGCTCTAAACCAGTGACATGTGAAAGAAATAACAGTAACAGACGTTAAGTTGCAGGGGTAATAAGTGTCACCATATTAAACAATTAAGGGAGGTCAGTGTTTTTTCAAAAATAAAAGAGGTATGTGTATCATTTGGGCAGAACTTAGGGGAGGTCAATGCAATTTTTTTTTTATTATAACACATTATGTATTTTTTTGGCTCGGAGTATGGAACAAACTGATAATAAAGCAAAGCAAGGGAGAACTGAACTGGGGCAGGGCGAAATTACGATGGGATGCAGAACCACCACCTCCCTTCATACTGATACTCCTCACACCATCCACGCCCTTATTATTCCAATCCCCAAAACCTCTCTCTCTCTCATATGACCCCTCAAACCCAAACCAAACCATCATTCACCTTCACTTTTTATTGCTTCATTAATCTAATCAACGGTAAGCTCTGTCCTCCCCTTTGTTCTTTCTCCACACTCATTCAATCAATTTCTCTTCTTTCAATCCGTTTAGGGTTCATAGCTGTATTGAAAGCTGTTTCCCTCTGACCTAATTCAATCGTTGTCGTCGTGTGTATTCACGCATTGCTTGCGTTTTTAGTTGATACATACATGACGTTTTTAGTTTTTAGTTTTCTTTTTTCTTCTAATTTTCGGTATAGAACTTTGGAGAAAGTTGTCTACGTGAATATTATTGCCTCACAATAGCTTCACCATTAAATTAAATAAAATAAATAAATAAAATTAACCCTTCATGTTTGTCTGTATAATTCAATTTTGTTATTATCAACTTTTTTCCTTCCCTTTCTTATGGTTGTTGTTGCCAAAGAGTGTGGTGTAGTTTGTTCATCTACCATGTTCATCATGTCATGTGAGTGACTTTTGTTTTGTGAAAACAAGCAGTGGAAATTTCAGAGAACATTGTCATCAAGCCATGCTCCTTTTGTTTGTCAGCAGATTCAGATATAGATATGAATATGCCCCTTTGATCCTCCCAACAGCCCCACTTTTAGGACTCTTAGTTTCTCTTATTCATACTAGTTCATTGCCTTCCCTTGTCAAACCCATCAATTGGAACACGACCCACAGCTTTGTCCTTAGAAACCCACTCCTTTCCCTCCTGGAAAGATGCAAGTCCCTTGGCCAGTTGAAGCAAATCCAGGCTCAAATGGTCTTGACGGGCTTGTTCGACAATGGCTTTGCTGCGAGTCGCCTTGTGGCGTTCTGTGCCCTGTCTGAGTCGCGAGCCCTTGAATATTGCACCAAAGTCTTGTATCATACCCCGGAACCGAATGTCTTTTCTTGGAATGTGACGATTAGGGGATATGTGGAGAGTGGGAACTCGGAAGGAGCTCTTCTGTTGTATAAGAGAATGTTGCGATATGGTATGCTGAGGCCGGATAATTATACTTACCCGTTATTGCTTAAGGCTTGTTGTTCTTGTCCATCTCTAGATTGTGTTGGTCTTGTTATACTTGGGCATGTGTTGAAGTTTGGTTTTGAATTTGATATATTTGTGCACAATGCGTTGATCACTATGCTACTCTCGTTCGGGGAGTTGGGGGTGGCATATGATGTGTTCCATAAAGGTTGTGTGAGAGACCTGGTAACCTGGAATTCCATGATTACTGGGTGCGCTAGTAGAGGACTGGCAAATGAGGCTATAAAACTCTATCGGGAAATGGAGGCAGAGAAAGTAAAACCAAATGAGATAACAATGATTGGGATCATTTCTTCTTGTTCCCAGTTGCAGGACTTGATTCTTGGCAGAGAGTTTCATCGTTACATCAAAGAACACAGGCTTGAGTTGACAATTCCACTCAACAATGCACTTATGGACATGTATGTGAAGAGTGGGGACCTGCTGGCTGCGCAAGTTCTGTTTGATAACATGGCACAGAAGACCCTTGTTTCATGGACTACTATGGTTTTGGGATATGCCAGATTTGGTTTTCTGGATGTTGCTCGGGAGTATTTATATAAAATTCCGGAGAAGAGTGTTGTGCCTTGGAATGCAATCATCAGTGGCTGTGTCCAGGCCAAGCATAGTAAAGAGGCATTGGCTCTATTCCATGAAATGCAAATTAGTGAAATAGAACCTGATAAAGTGACCATGGTTAATTGCCTGTCTGCATGCTCACAACTTGGAGCACTTGATGTAGGGATATGGATTCACCATTATATTGAAAGACACAATCTTTCTCTAGATGTTGCCTTGGGAACTGCACTAGTTGACATGTATGCCAAGTGTGGCAATATTGCAAGGGCACTACAGGTTTTTGAAGAGATTCCTGAAAGAAATTGTTTAACCTGGACAGCCATTATTTGTGGTTTGGCACTTCATGGGAATGCTTGTGATGCTATATCCTATTTCTCTAAAATGATTCATATTGGATTAATGCCTGATGAGATCACCTTTCTTGGTGTCTTATCAGCATGTTGTCATGGAGGTTTAGTTGAAGAAGGCCGCAAATATTTTTCCCAAATGAGCACTAAATTCAATATATCCCCTGACCTTAAACACTATTCATGCATGGTGGACCTTTTAGGAAGGGCTGGTCGTTTGGAGGAAGCAGAAGAACTTATTAAAAACATGCCCATGGTGGCTGATGCTGCTGTGTGGGGTGCTTTATTCTTTGCTTGTCGTGTTCATGGCAATGTTCTAATTGGAGAGAGGACAGCTTTGAAGCTTCTTGAGATTGATCCTCAAGATAGTGGAATCTATGTTCTGCTTGCTAGCATGTACAGTGAGGCAAAAATGTGGAAGGAGGCAAGGAGTATAAGGAAAATAATGAAAGAGAGAAGAGTAAAGAAGACTCCTGGTTGCAGCTCAATTGAGACCAATGGCATTGTGCATGAGTTCATGGTCAGCGATGGATCACATCCACAGTCTGAATGGATTTATGAATGCCTGGTTTCGTTAACAAAACAAATGGAGCTTCTTGGATTTACATCTGATGTTTCTGCTTGTGGAGATAATATCTATTCCTAAACTTGTCAGCCTGTTTGCTATATCTCTGCTCATTTAATTACACTCTTCCCTGGACAGCCTGGACCTATTTTTTCATTCTATCCATAGGTTTCTACCTTGGAAAATGTATTAATATAGCATGAAGCCATGTCGCTCCAATCCTGCATCCTTTCACTCATTTCAATCTTCTTCTGTCCTTTTATAGAACTCTTTAGTTCTTCAGTACAGAAAAATGCAGAGTGATTATTTGATTATTATATTTGTGGCTATACTTAAGTGTCGGAAACATAGAGACTTGCCCTGCTCATCACCAAGTATTCTCTTGGTTAGGCTGCTAAATGTTTGCCATATTCTCTTCACTAATCATTTGTTTGGATTTTATTATGCTTTGGAGTTTGGATGAGTACTTAAGTTTCCTGACTGCTGCATCATGTCAAAGCTATCTGCCATTCTCTTAAATTGTGTCAATTTTTTATATATTGATGTGAAGAACAAGACTACGTGTTTACAATTATGAATGCATTGGGTTCTCTCTCCCAGCATTGGAAGTTACATGGGTTCTCCCCTTCCTCTTCTTTCATTAAGAATTCTACTTTATTTAAGACATATAATCATAAAGCAAAAGTAAAAATGTGGAATGTCCAAGCTCTGATGCTGTGGCTGTGGATATTAAACAGTATCCGGAGTATGATTTTGATTTGTAGAATAATTGGGTGTTTTCCCTTGCTCTGGCCACTAGTTTTTGTCCTCAATAGTTTCCTCTTTACAATGGTCAATTCTCCTACTTGTGGCTTGGTTCAGACCTGCAAATGTGTTTGATCTGTTACCATCATAAAGCTTTAACATGGTCAATAATTGATATAATATACATGAATAGGTGGGAGTTTGGACTCCTATGGTAAAGGACTTCATATGTTCTATACTGTGCTGAGAAGAGGTCAAGTTAAAGAAAATTTGAATACATGCAAAATATATAGATAGAAATTTCTGCTTTTACATATTGCTAATATGGATTTTGATCACTTTTGCATTTCAAAGCATTTCATTTTAACTTTTAATCAATGTACAGTATCAATAAGGCCAGAAGAAAATTTGTTTAAAACATTTGTAAAAATTTGTTCCATATGTATTTATATTCATTTTCTCGTGTATCGGTGATTTTATTTTAATTGAACTGCTTTTTCCCTGCTGCTATATACTAGTTTGTCACACTAACAAATAAGCTATTTGCAATCTTGGGCTCAGGACTTAGGAGTTGGTAGGAAGCTGACATTATGAATGTTGTTTTGACATTGACCAGAGCAATTCAGAACTGTAGTCAATAAAAGTTATTTGCATATCACTACCAAAGTGACATGCAATGCTATCGGTCAAATGTTGCAATTTTTCTCTAACTTGTTGATTTGAATTTTGCAGTTAACACTAGAAGGATGACAATTTTTTGGGTTGGACTATGCAATTACCATGTGAAGAAATACATTTAGTAGTAAAATCTTGCGTTTCAGTGGAACAGACACTTGTTTGAGTTTCTTCTGCTTTCTTTCTCTCTGCCACAATGCTACTCTCTCTCTCAGCTCCATCAATTTCCCGCTTAAACTTCCTCCCCAAACCTTCGCTTTTCACTGCTTTCCGCAGAAACCAACTTCTTCCGCACAAATATTCTTCCCGCAACTTCGTCTCCTGCGTCCGCCACAAAACTCCGAAACGAGACGGCGACCTTGTCGTTTTGGGCATCGAAACCAGCTGTGACGACACCGCTGCTGCTGTCGTAGGCTTTCCTCTCGTTAACTACTTATTCTTCTTTTTTTTTTTGGCGATGTTTTGGATTGTCGTTTAATGGTTTTTGTGTGTTTTTCAGGTGAGAAGTGACGGTGAAATTCTGAGCCAAGTGGTGTCTTCTCAGGTATGGTATGAGTGGTGCTGAATATGCTTCAGTGATTGTAGTGTAATGTGTGTGGATTTCAGTGAAATTGATGAAGAATTTTGTCTTATCTTATTTACGCTTATTCTGGAGTAGGAAATGAAAAAAGAAATGAGAACTATATTTATTATATATTTCCAGGCCTGATCAAATTTTTTTTACATATTTCCAGATTTTTTTTTCGAAAACTACTTTTACAGAAAAACCCTTAAGCATCCCAGGTGCTTAAGTGAGTCCCACTAGTACACATAACCTATTTTTACTTTTTTGAACTTAAGTATTTCATAAGCATTTTACCTCTCCAACCCAACACCTCTAAAAAAATTCTTAAATGGACTCCACCAATACATCCTCATCATTACATTTAACCAATAACAATTTTTTTATTTTTTAATTGGACTTTTTTTATCCATAAAACAAGACATGGCCCACCATGCATTTAATAGAGGAGTGCATAGGAGAGGTGCTTAACTAAGCACTTATGCTTAATAAGCACCCCAAGAGAAATGCTCTCCAATGCATAGTTCTTAATAAACATTGATGCTTATTTGGTGAAATGCTTAATAAGCACCCCCATTGGAGATGCTGAGTTTATAGATACTTATGAAGAAACTAGACAATGGAGCTTTTAGAAAAGTTGGGCTGCAAAAATTAATTTCAATTTACAAAGAAAGCTATTATTTAAAAGACCCTTTCATTATGATCTCATTTCAACTTTTATTTTTCTGAAGGTGTTTGTTGAAAAGTTTATCTTAACTGACTCAAATCTCTTTATGTTTTTGTGCTTTTGCCTTTATTTTTAAGAAGCTAATCCAAATCTCTTTAACATTTTTAGGTGTATCTTTTAAAAAAAAAAATTTAAAAGAGTTTTTACTTTCTTAAGAATGCCCAACAGACTGGCCATCAATAGAGACTTGTTCTTCTTTTTGCTATGAGATTGCAGCAAATATTTGGTATCAGAAAAGTTGATCATGGTTATGTTATATTGAAAAATTGTGCCCTAGTGCATTTTCCATCCTGCATTGGCCAAGACATCAGATAGGAGGGTGAGATTAAGTATAATGCTACACATAACAAGTCCAAGCAAAAGCATAAGAAGGATAGTCTTAGGTGAATGCATTCTGCATTGAATAAATTATAAATCGATTCTAAGGAAGCATAATGAGATGATAATATGATGGAGTGAATAAAACTAATTAAGCATATTGCCGAGGTATTTTCTTTGTTGCCTGAACTTGTAAAAGTAACCGAGTTTGATTAATTTGATTTTGCTACTTTTGAAAAGGTTATCAATCATAATAAGGTGCGAGGGAAGAGGGTGTCAATCTGTCGTAGTTTCACTTTCTGCCTAATGATTAAGCACTAATGGTATGAGTCAAGTGTTTCAAAATAAGCATATGATTTCATTGAACGTAAAAATGCTTGTGTACTATTGAATGCTTTTAGAAACATCGTTAGCATGGGACTTTTCACTTGTATCCTCATGAATTCAATAATGTTAAATGTTATATCACCTTTGTATGGGAAGCAAAAGCTAGGGAACTTAGTTGTCAAAATTTTTACAATGCGTGTAATGCATGAAAATGGTCAATCAATCATTTGATGTAATAAATACCATTCCACATATGCTCATCAAGAAAGAATATCACTTTATATCTTCTATAAAAGTGAAAACCTAGATGAAGAAAACAGATGGATCAAATGTCTTAAGTATAAATATTGTCCATACATCTATAGTTGGTCAGTGGTAGTAGGTAACAACTTCAAATAGTGGGAGGAACAGAACCCATGGTTAGCTTCTTTCCCTCTATCCTACAAAAAAATATTAGGTTTATTCTTATTAGCACTTGGTTCCCCTTTCAGCTACCTAACAGAACTTTCTTTCTTTCTTTTTTCTTTCTAACTATATAACTTCTCCAAATTAAGGCAGATCTGCTTGTCAAATATGGAGGTGTTGCGCCGAAAATGGCAGAAGAAGCTCACTCACAAGTGATAGACCAGGTACAGCACCCCAGCTTGAGCACATCCTTTATAGGTCAGAGCAGATTTATATCCCAATTATACTTCTTTCACATACTAATCTAATTGTTTGAAGCTTTTTATGAGATGACTGCACACATTCATCCTTGTCACCTTATGCCTGTGTTCCACTATTTACAAATATTGCATATAAAGCACTTAATGCTATACAGCGTAGTATAGTGCTTGTCTAAGTTGCTGGTGGAATTCCTTCAAACATAACCCTGGTGGAATGTGAGCAACTTTTGAGTTACTTTGGGGGGTCTAGGATGATGTTTGTAGAGTGCCACCAGTTCTCAACCGGATTTTTAATATGGCTTCCTATACCCTTTTCTATCTCTATCATCTTTTCCCTTCTATTGAATTATTGACATGGGCATAACCTTTTTACTTTTCATTATAGGTTGTGCAAGCAGCCCTTGATAAAGCTTATATGACTGAAAAGGATCTCACAGCAGTGGCTGTTACAATTGGTCCTGGTTTAAGTCTCTGCCTTCGTGGTAATATATGAACTTAAGAAACCTTAAGAATAGACTTAAAGAAATTAGACAGAAGTTCTGTGAATTGTTTTGAGTAAGAATACTCATTATCTTTGATATTTATATACATAAAAGAGTAAATACATTTTGCAAACAATGACTCTAATCTTTCCAATTATACACTAACTCCCATATTTCCCAATGACATATTAATCACTCACTATTCCCAACACACGATATCATTTAACTCCAATATATTTCATGCATGTCCCATGGCTTCCATGAAATAAGCAAGAAAATGGCTGTTAAAGTCGGGAAATTCATTTTGAAGACATTTTTATATATATACAGCTTGACGATATTATTTAATTAAACTTTTCTAGTTGAAACATCAATAAAATGAAGTTGTATCTTTGTGATTCTCCAAGTTGTCCTATGCTATAAAACCATTATTTAGTAGGTAGAATAGAAGCACCATGCATTAGTGTTTAGTGCCAATACTTGCATGGGAATTGACAGCAAGTTTGTCTGCCTTTTTCCTCAATTTATTGGGTGCTCTCATTTTGCAATATTGCAAGTTGAGCAGAAGAGAAAATGAAAGAAACTGATGGAAAGCAAAAGAAATTTTCGAGAGAGAATTTGAGAAAGTTCTCTGGAATCTGTTTCTATTTTCATACCTCAGAATGAGCTACAAGGTAACTGTTCTATTATAGAGGACTAGTTAGTTTAGATCAGTTAGACTAGAACTACCTGATAGAATCAAACCAGTAATAGAGGTAATATAGTGATCATCAAAGAATGATGGGATGTATTATTCAGTAGCTCCCACTCTAATCAAGGTGATCCGGAAATATAAGATGAAGTACAATGTATTAGTCTATAGGATGTTTGAGACCCTTATAATCTCCCTTATTCCAACCACAATTTCCTTCCTACTTGACTCTTTCCCTCCTACTCCTATTTAACCTTCCCCTCCCATTCTATCTACTCCTAATCGATGCTGACCAGTTAGTTACATCAGTTAGAGGTGGTATGATTTTCTTTGCACTGCCTATTGCTCCTGCTGTACACCCTTTTTATGATCAGTCTCCTATCACTAACTTATAGTGATGTTAACTTTACAGCTCAATCATTTACACATATGCATAATATAAAAACAGCTAGAAGCTGCTGAACGAGCTAAATAACTCTGCCACAGCCCACACGATACACTCTAACATGCAAGTTGGGTAACTGTATCTTAAGTAACACAGAGAAGTCATTAGGCCTAGATATTAAAATTTTGATTGTTCAAACTGTAGGCATGAGTGTCTGTTTCTGACTTAAAGTAGTCATTGGAAGGCATATTTCAGTAATTATTACACATTATTTTATTTTCTGATCATTCATATACTTTATAGGAATTCTTTCTATCTTACATATTCGTCTATGTTTTGCACAATGCAGTGGGGGTGCAGAAAGCTCGGAGAATTGCTGGGGGCTTTAGCTTACCAATTATTGGCATACATCACATGGAGGCTCATGCTCTAGTTGCTAGGTAAAGCTATAGTCGCTCTCTAATGAATATGTAATTTTCTGCCTAATTGATGGATGCAGAGGCATACTTGATATTTGAAATGGCTATTTAGTTTCTGTATGTTGTTATGCTTCTAGAATTTGTCTGCGCTTTTTTATTTTCCCACAGGAAATTATGCTTTTTGTTGTGAGATGTCATATCTTTTGTTTTAGGTTAATTGAGAAAGATTTGCAGTTTCCATTCATGGCCCTACTTATTTCAGGTAATATTCCTGTACACTTGTTTTTGGGTTTTAGTTTTATTACATGTGGTAGTACTCTTCCTTACATTTGATCTGTTTTCATTTTTCTTCTTTGGATCATGGAATGATAGTTTCCAGTTCTTGTTCATGTTTCAAGAAACTTGGATTTTGTGGCATTCCTGGGTAATAAGGTCCACATGGTACAAATACCTTTTAATTAAGCAAAGACAATTTTGGACAGTTTTGAGATTTGAATTACTGCAGTTTGCAGCTTGATAATTCATTGTTTTGGTTATGTTGCTAAATACATAGGAGATAGTGGGTCCACTGAATAAAGCACAGATTAGGTCACCTCTCTTTGGGCTCTAGATACCACATCGAGAAAGAGAAAAATTGAGAGACACGTGATGGAATCTGTGTATCTAAATACACATCGGATGATATTATATATACAAAGAGTCCTTGACACAAGGATTTATACTTACCCTAATTGCCGTAATTACATAGAATCAGCTCATAGTTACCCTATTTACATTATTCCTAACAGAAACTAAGTTAGGACTATATATCTGTATGATTAGGATTAAATCATTGTAATTAATACTAAGACTAATTAGATTGTTCTTAGAATTCTAAGCGTTCCATATTCTCGGTGTCCTTAACTTTTCATACGGAGGTATGATTTGCACTCATAATAATTTGCTGTCCTCCCATGTTGTCCTTCCAAATATTCTCTTAAAGTTGGACACATAAGTGCACATTGAAATCATTTTTTGATATCTTGCTTATCATTGAAATCACTATATTTTTTAGGTATTGGTACACTTGGCTATCTTGTGTGAGGTTATGACAGATATTGTATATATAGGGGGACACAATCTACTCATTCTTGCACGTGATCTTGGGCAATACATACAACTTGGAACTACAATAGATGATGCTATTGGTGAGGCTTATGACAAGACAGCAAAATGGCTTGGACTTGATATGAGGAGAAGCGGTGGTCCTGCTATGGAGGAGCTTGCTAGGGAGGGTAATGCTGAATCAGTCAGTTTTTCTGTAAGTTGTACGATATTGTATTCCTCTGCCCTCCCCCTACTCTTGATTATTTACGTTGAATATCTATCCTTTCCCGACATTACTATGACGGCTGTTAATTCTAGTGGAGATTTAAGTTTATTACTATGTTTGCTCTAGGTTCCAATGAAGCAGCACAAGGATTGCAACTTCTCCTACGCTGGTTTAAAAACCCAAGTAAGGCTGGCAATTGAGTCCAAAAAGATGTACGTAAACATTTTAAGCTGTTTGTTAATAGATTTGGTATTTTATGATTAAATATATATATATTATAATGATGGAGCAATACCATAACCTGATGGATTATATGTTGCTTATCTTATCACATGTGCTTTGTTTATGTATAGCTGTTAGCAGCACAGGTTTAATGTAAAAACTTCCTTCTTGAAAAACTGATTGATTCACACATTCTGTTTAGTATTATCCCTTTTTCTCATAGTCAGATTATTGCTAATATTTTTATTAGACATAACTAAATGATTTAGCATATGACAAGTATGTTGTGATGTTTAAGTAAATTGTGCAGACATCTTTTATTTTTATTATTACATAATACATACTTATGACTTGTCACTTATGAGCACATGGGCTATTGGCAGTGATGCCAAAATTCCCATTTCTTCTGCAAGTCATGAAGATCGAATGTCACGGGCTGATATTGCTGCTTCTTTTCAGGTTAGTTTATATATATATATATATTGTATTTTTTTCTTTGTAAGTTTTGTAGATTATGACTCATGTTCAAAATTTCCTCATCTCTTTTAGTCACCTTTAACTTGTGTTCTACTATGTCTTATTTCTTTTATTTTCTACATGTCAAGCAGCGAATTGCAGTGTTGCATCTTGAAGAAAGGTGTGAGCGAGCAATGCAGTGGGCATTGAAGATGGAGCCTTCTATAAGACACTTGGTAGTTTGAAGTCTATGTTACTGCTCTATGTCAACTAACACCAATGCTTCTCCTTTCTATTAATTTACATTGAAAAAACTGAATGTCATTCTTTGTGTTGTTTGTTACAGGTCGTATCTGGTGGTGTTGCATCCAATCAATATGTTCGGGCTCGGCTTGATATGGTTGTGAAGAAGAATGGCCTGCAACTTGTATGCCCTCCTCCCCGGCTTTGTACTGACAATGGTAATCATATATTCTTTGTTTTGCTTTTAATAATGAAGGCTAACTCTATCTATGGTAACCATATATTCTTTGTTTTGCTTTTAAAAGTAGTTGTCTTGCAGATTTTCTTTTTGTTCATTTGTATTTCTTGATCCATTTCAATAAAAGGCAAATTAGGATGGTACTTTGTCTATGCATTATGCATGCATACAGAGAAGTTTGTTTTTGTTATATTAAAGGTAGTATCTCACCCTCTTGCTTTTTAACTGAATAGGTGTAATGGTTGCTTGGACTGGTATTGAGCACTTTCGCATGGGGAGATATGACCCCCCGCCACCTGCAGAAGAACCAGAAGGCTTTGTGGTTTGCTTTCTGACCATTGACAAATATGGATTTAAGCAACTTATCAGCTGAATTTGCTTTCTTTTTATGATTCTCTAGATGCATTGAATAATAAATTTATTTAGTGAAAGAAAAGTATGGTTAATGATTTTCAGTTATCGTTGTTACCCAGTTTATAAAAATTGTTATATCCATTTGTAGGTGATCCTTTTCATCAACTCTAATTGAAACTGGAAAGCAATCTTAAGATGTTTTTCCTATAATCCTGTCTTTCTATAATTATTTTCCATGTTCATTTATTTGTAATCTATTAAGAAAATGTATCAAGCCACAGGATTTAGGCGACTTGTGTTTGATGAACCTTGTTGAGTTAGTATTGCAAAATCCATATGGCTTTAGTGCTACTTGCCATTGCTGAAAATTTGTTCATGGTTAACTTGGAGTACTCTTCTCTCGATTTAAGTAGGCAAAATAGATTCAACATGTGCTGCATATTATGCTTGTGTTTCATCAGTCTCTTATGTCTTAAATTTGTTAAACTTTGGTTCATTTCAGTATGATTTACGCCCAAGGTGGCCGCTGGGAGAAGAATATGCTGAAGGAAAAAGTGAAGCACGCTCCTTAAGAACGTAACGCATTCATCCTTCTCTAACATCTCTAATTCAAGCATCATTGCAATAGTGACATTGCATGAACTTCTATGTTGCTTCTGTCTCTTATGAAGATCTACAGGAGAAGTCTCATTTTTGGACTCATCATCACTGATGGCCTAAATGACATGTTTGGCTGAATTTTCAGCAATATGTATAAAAAATGTCCAAAGTTTGCTTCTTTTGCCGGGGAAACTGGCCATTTGCATCAAGCAGTATCACGATAAAATCCAGCAAACAATGTCACTGCAGGGAAAGACCATATGATTGTGGTTGGAAGTGATGAAACTTGATTGGTGCTGTTACCAAAATTTTACAACTTACAACAAAAAGAAGAAAATTCTTCATCTATGCCTTATTCTTTAGACAATTTGTAAATTTAATAGCACACAACGACTAGTATTTATTTATTTTTATCATAGTAGACGAACTAACCTATTTTTGTGTAAGCTCTAGATATATTGTCAAGTTTCCATGTTGCCCATTCACAACTTGTAGGGAATTTATATTCACACATATCTAACTTTCTAATAACACGTACACATTTAAAATTCCAAAACTACTCCAACTTATTTCTTCTTCATACTCACTCTTCTTCTCTCTCATTCTTCTTCTGTGTGTGTGGAGAACAGCCTTGACTCCCCCAACTCTTTTTCAAATTTCTCCTTCATTCTCCCTTCTCCACTCTCTCCCCTCCCCTCCAGCAGCAAGGAAACGACATTTATTGCACCTACAGGCAACACATTGCAGCAGAAAGTTGCCATCGTCAGGTATAATCACGAGTTATTTTTTTTGCGATTTCTTGACAATGCGGAACTAATAGTTCTGCAATGTATAAAAATGACACATACATAACGAACCTTAAAATGTAAAGAAAAAATGCTTGCGGAACTATTAGTTCTGCGTCAACAAATGTTCATACAGAACTAATAGGTCCATAGTGTATTTTTCTTGTCAAGGTTACACTGCGGAACTATTAGTTCCGCATGAGCAAATATACTGCGAAAATAATAGTTCCACATTGTAACTTAGACAAGAAATTACATTGTAGAACTATTAGTTCCACAGTGTAAACATGCATGCAGAACTATTATTTCCGCGTGTTGTAGCTTAATGCGGAACTAATAGTCTCGCAAGCCTGCAAACACCAAAAAAAAAATTAAAGACACACACGACTCCAACCACATAGCAAGTACCTTAGGGATGAAGAGGGTTGCGATGGTGAAGTGAGGCGACGGTGGAGGGGGTCGATCTGCTGCAGGGAGGCAACGACGGTGGTCAATTTGCAATCGGCGTGAGGCACTGGTAGATCTCCACGGCGCTGCAACCTCCAATGGCTCGGCGTGTGACAGAGAAGACGAACTTAGAGTGCGGAACTGAGTAGGTGGCGTGGAAGTGTGATGTAGAAGAAGAAGCGGAACTGGTGGCGCGGAAGTGTGATGTAGAAGAAGAAGCGGAAGTGATGGTCTGTGTGCGGAAGAAGAAGCAAAAGCGGATCTATGTGCAGAAGTGAGGGAGAGAATAAGGGTTTTGAGAGTTTTCTGAAATTGAGGGTAGTTTAGACTTTTTAACTTTTAGTGTGTGTGTTTAGAAGCCAGTGTATGTGCGTATAAAAATTCCCCAACTTGTATTATTTAATCTATGTTAGTATAGCCCAAGTTTTCATGTTTCAGGTTTCATGATAGTATGCTATTTTATAAATATATTATAAACTATCTGCTTGTTTGCATTTTTATGTTCAAATTAATATTTTATAAACTAACTTAATAAATCTTAGTGTGATTGGTTAAGTGATGAAGTAGGTATTAAAACACATTTTTAGAAGGATGTTTCTTATAAGATTTGCCTATTATTTTTCTTATATCATCATTGTGTAATACAAGTAGAGCTGTTTATTCGGGCCGCCTCGGCCCATTTGGGCCAGCCCACAACGGGCCAACACATTTTCAAGCCGGGCTGGGCCAATTTTAATATGGGCCACTAATATGCCAGCCCAGCCTAGCCCTCCACGGGCTGCGGGCAAACGGGCTGACCCATGGGCTCATTTATTTTTTTTTTTTTAAAATATTTTTAAAGAAACCTGATGCAGTCACACCTGTGGACTTAATCACACCCTGGGTATGAAGCGCATCGTAAGCTAGTTTAGTTTTGAAAAATAAGACATTTGTAGGTGCCTGACGCTTTCACTCCTGTGAAATTATTCACAACATTGGTGTGAAACGATCTGTAACCAAGTTTAGTACCAGAACTGACGCTTCCACACCTGTGTAATTATTCACACCCCTGGTGTGAACACAGTCTGTAAGCAAATTTAGCAAATAATAGTCGGGCCAGCGGGCCAGCCCGGCCCACCACGGGCTAGCCCACTTTGGGCCAATGATTTTTTGGGCCGGGCTGGGTTGGGCCAAAATATTTACGGGCCTAGATTTTGCTAGCCCAGCCCAATTTTTTATTGGGCCAAACGGGCTAGCCCATCGAGCCTGACCCATTTCGACAGCTTTAAATACAAGATACCGTCTTTAAGTAATTATGCATGAATTCGTGTAAATACAAATATTCATTAACTTTTGAAGACTAAAAAGGTATTTTTGTTTAGTTTCATGCCCAATATTTCATATAATCTTATCGTCACTTTATAGATATGATGATTTATCAATACTTTTCATAGAAATCCTTAATTTAATTTCTTAATATTTAAAAAAGATCCTAAGATTGAGCCAGTGACAAGAGACTCTGATCATGTAGGTAAATAAGGAACGTATTAATTGAGAAAAAATTGTTTACTATGACAAACAAGAAAACTTAGTGATATTTGTTAGATTAAAATCAATGGTCTAGATTATTATTTTAATTAAAAAGTCATGTGACCATTAAAGATATCAATGAAATGGGAGAGATATTAAGTAAGAGGATCATTTCTACCTGAGTGAGGGGTGTAAATTTTAATCATTAGATCAAAGTACAAGTTGCTACTATGGAAGTACAATATAATTATAGATAGACTAAAATACCCTTATTTAATAGAAGAGTATTTATGACAAATTATCTACAAATCTTTATATTATTAATGTCAACTACTCCCACTAATAGTTATTAAATAAGGGTATGGGTGGAAGAAAATAATTAATGATACTTTGGAATTGTAAAATTGCAATAATTTTGAAACAAAAATAAAAGGCTAAAAGAGCTATAGTTTTGAAACGGAGAGAGTAAAATTAAAATAATAAAGTCTAAGTAATTTTTTTAATGGTTTCTACGGGTAAAAACTTTTAATTTTGACTATCTATGTATAGTTGTATAGTTAAAATTTACTCCTCTTAATTTTATATAAAATAGCATTCTCACTACATATTGTATAAAAAAAAAAGCATTCTCACTACATACATCTCTCTCTCTCTACTAAATATAATTTTAAATATTCTTATTTTATTTAAATTTTTTTATTTTAACAAAAAAATGATGTAAATTTTTGGCTCGGAGTATGGAACAAACTGATAATAAAGCAAATTCAAGGGAGAACAGGACTGGAGCAGGGCGAAATTGCGATGGGATGCAGAACCACCACCTCCCTTCATACTGATACTCCTCACACCATCCACGCCCTTATTATTCCAATCCCCAAAACCTCTCTCTCTCTCATATGACCCCTCAAACCCAAACCAAACCATCATTCACCTTCACTTTTTATTGCTTCATTAATCTAATCAACGGTAAGCTCTGTCCTCCCCTTTGTTCTTTCTCCACACTCATTCAATCAATTTCTCTTCTTTCAATCCGTTTAGGGTTCATAGCTGTATTGAAAGCTGTTTCCCTCTGACCTAATTCAATCGTTGTCGTCGTGTGTATTCACGCATTGCTTGCGTTTTTAGTTGATACATACATGACATTTTTAGTTTTTAGTTTTCTTTTTTCTCGGTATAGAACTTTGGAGAAAGTTGTCTACGTGAATATTATTGCCTCACAATAACTTCACCATTAAATTAAATAAATAAATAAAAATAACCCTTCATGTTTGTCTGTATAATTCAATTTTGTTATTATTAACTTTTTTTCTTCTCTTTCTTATGGTCGTTGTTGCCAAAGACTGTGGTGTAGTTTGATCATCTATCATGTTCACCATGTGATGCGAGTGACTTTTGTTTGTGTAAACAAGCAGTGGAAATTTCAGAGAACATTGTCAAGCCATGCTCAGATATAGATATGAATATGCCCCTTTGATCCTCCCAACAGCCCCACTTTTAGGACTCTTAGTTTCTCTTATTCATACTAGTTCATTGCCTTCCCTTGTCAAACCCATCAATTGGAACATGACCCACAGGTTTGTCCGGAAAAACCCGCTCCTTTCCCTCCTGGAAAAATGCAAGTCCCTTGGCCACTTGAAGCAAATCCAGGCTCAAATGATCTTGACGGGCTTGTTTGACAATGGCTTCGCCGCGAGTCGCCTTGTGGTGTTCTGCGCCCTCTGAGTCGCGAGCCCTTGAATATTGCACCAAAATCTTGTATCATACCCCGGAACCAAATGTCTTTTCTTGGAAGGTGACGATTAGGGGATATGTGGAGAGTGGGAACTCAGAAGGAGCTCTTCTGTTGTATAAGAGAATGTTGCGATATGGTACGTTGAATCCGGATAATTATACTTACCCATTATTGCTTAAAGCTTGTTGTTCTTGTCCATCTCTAGATAGTGTTGGTCTTGCTATACTTGGGCATGTGTTGAAGTTTGGTTTTGAATTTGATATCTTCGTGCACAATGCGTCGATCACTATGCTACTCTCGTACGGGGAGTTGGGGGTGGCATATGATGTGTTCCATAAAGGTTGTGTGAGAGACCTGGTAACCTGGAATTCCATGATTACTGGGTGCGCTAGCAGAGGACTGGCGAATGAGGCTATAAAAGTCTATCAGGAAATGGAGGCAGGGAAAGTGAAACCAAATGAGATTACAATGATTGGGGTAATTTCTTCTTGTTCGCAGTTGCAGGACTTGATTCTTGGCAGAGAGTTTCATCGTCACATCAAAGAACACGGGCTTGAGTTGACAATTCCACTCAACAATGCACTTATGGACATGTATGTGAAGTGTGGGGACCTGCTGGCTGCGCAAGTTCTGTTTGATAACATGGCACAGAAGACCCTTGTTTCATGGACTACTATGGTTTTGGGATATGCCAGATTCGGTTTTCTGGATGTTGCTCGGGAGTATTTATATAAAATTCCGGAGAAGAGTGTTGTGCCTTGGAATGCAATCATCAGTGGCTGTGTCCAGGCCAAGCATAGTAAAGAGGCATTGGCTCTATTCCATGAAATGCAAATTAGTGAAATAGAACCTGATAAAGTGACCATGGTTAATTGCCTGTCTGCATGCTCACAACTTGGAGCACTTGATGTAGGGATATGGATTCACCATTATATTGAAAGACACAATCTTTCTCTAGATGTTGCCTTGGGAACTGCACTAGTTGACATGTATGCCAAGTGTGGCAATATTGCAAGGGCACTACAGGTTTTTGAAGAGATTCCTCAAAGAAATTCTTTGACCTGGACAGCCATCATTTGTGGTTTGGCACTTCATGGGAATGCTTGTGATGCTATATCCTATTTCTCTAAAATGATTCATATCGGATTAATGCCTGATGAGATCACCTTTCTTGGTGTCTTATCAGCTTGTTGTCATGGAGGTTTAGTTGAAGAAGGCCGCAAATATTTTTCCCAAATGAGCTCTAAATTCAATATATCCCCTGACCTTAAACACTATTCATGCATGGTGGACCTTTTAGGAAGGGCTGGTCGTTTGGAGGAAGCAGAAGAACTTATTAAAAACATGCCCATGGTGGCTGATGCTGCTGTGTGGGGTGCTTTATTCTTTGCTTGCCGTGTTCATGGCAATGTTCTAATTGGAGAGAGGACAGCTTTGAAGCTTCTTGAGATCGATCCTCAAGATAGTGGAATCTATGTTCTGCTTGCTAGCATGTACAGCGAGGCAAAAATGTGGAAGGAGGCAAGGAGTGTAAGGAAAATAATGAAGGAGAGAGGTGTAGAGAAGACTCCTGGTTGCAGCTCAGTTGAGATCAATGGCATTGTGCATGAATTCATGGTCAGCGATGCATCACATCAACAGTCTGAATGGATTTATGAATGTCTGGTTTCGTTGACAAAACAAATGTAGCTTCTTTGATTTACATCTGATGTTTCTGCTTATGGAGATAATCTCTATTCCTAAACTTGTCAGCCTGTTTGCTATATCTCTGCTCATTTATTTATACTCTTTCCTGGACAGCCTGGACCTATTCTTTCATTCTATCCATAGGTTTTCTACCTTGGAAAATGTATGAATATAGCATGAAGCCATGTTGCTCCAATCCTGCATCCTTTCACTCATTTCAATCTTCTTCTGTCCTTTTATAGAACACTTTAGTTCTTCAGTACAGAAAAATGCAGAGTGATTATTTGATTATTATATTTGTGGCTATACTTCAGTGTCTTACTTGGAAACATAGAGACTTGCCCTGCTCATCACCAAGTATTCTCTTGGTTAGGCTGCTAAATGTTTGCCATATTCTCTTCACTAATCATTTGTTTGGATTTTATTATGCTTTGGAGTTTGGATGAGTACTTAAGTTTCCTGACTGCTGCATCATGTAAAAGCTATCTGCCATTCTCTTAAATTGTGTCAAGTTTTTTATATATTGATGTGAAGAACAACACTACGTGTTTACAATTATGAATGCATTGGGTTCTTTCTCTCCCAGCATTGGAAGTTACATGGGTTCTCCCCTTCCTCTTCTTTCATTAAGAATTCTACTTTATTTAAGACATATAATCATAAAGCAAAAGTAAAAATGTGGAATGTCCAAGCTCTGATGCTGTGGCTGTGGATATTAAACAGTATCCGGAGTATGATTTTGATT
The DNA here is from genome assembly GCA_030159175.1 of Glycyrrhiza uralensis. Classification (NCBI taxonomy): domain Eukaryota; kingdom Viridiplantae; phylum Streptophyta; class Magnoliopsida; order Fabales; family Fabaceae; genus Glycyrrhiza; species Glycyrrhiza uralensis. Next base: position 29,854,515 of record BRZY01000003.1, read on the forward strand.
TGTAGAATAATTGGGTGTTTTCCCTTGCTCTAGCCACTAGTTTTTGTCCTCAATAGTTTCCTCTTTACAATGGTCAATTCTCCTACTTGTGGCTTGGTCAGACCTGCAAATGTGTTTGATCTGTTACCATCATAAAGCTTTAACATGGTCAATAATTGATATAATATACGTGAATAGGTGGGAGTTTGGACTCCTATGGTAAAGGACTTCATATGTTCTATACTGTGCTGAGAAGAGGTCAAGTTAAAGAAAATTTGGATACATTCTGCTTTTACATATTGCTAATATGGATTTTGATCACTTTTGCATTTCAAAGCATTTCATTTTAACTTTTAATCAATGTACAGTATCAATAAGGCCAGAAGAAAATTTGTTTAAAACTTCTGTAAAAATTTGTTCCATATGTATTTATATTCATTTTCTCTTGTGTATTGGTGATTTTATTTTAATTGAACTGCTTTTTCCCTGCTGCTATATACTAGTTTGTCACACTAACACATAAGCTATTTGCAATCTTGGGCTCAGGACTTGGGAGTTGGTAGGAAGCTGACATTATGAATGTTGTTTTGACATTGACCAGAGCAATTCAGAACTGTAGTCAATAAAAGTTATTTGCATATCACTACCAAAGTGAACAACAGTGAAAATGGTAAGGCGACCGATGTCTTTGGTTGCTGCTACTTACCCAGTCCCTTTTCACTGTTGAATTAATTGAGCCATTTAGGTTTACTGACAGCTATTTTTTTTTCCCATAATAGGCTTCATACAAGGACTTGTCCAGAACTGCCCAAATTCGCCTTTTGAGTTCACACGAAGAGGTTTATGAACCATGCGATGATTCTTTTGCACTGGTTGATGCTCTTCTAGCTGATCGCGCTAACCTGTTGGAACATCATCCAACATTGTGTATGGAGATAGGCTGTGGCAGTGGATACGTTATTACTTCCCTGGCTCTTATTCTCGGGCAGGAAGGTTGTGGCGTCAACTATATCGCAACTGATATCAACCCACATGCAGTGAGGGTGACCCGTGAGACATTGGAAGCACATGGGGTTAATGCAGAGCTGATAGTAACAGACATTGCATCGGGACTCGAGAAGCGCCTTGCAGGATTGGTGGATGTTATGGTTGTGAACCCTCCTTATGTGCCTACCCCTGAAGATGAAGTTGGGGCTGAAGGGATTACCTCTTCTTGGGCTGGTGGGGAGAATGGCCGGAGCGTAATCGATAGAATTTTGCCGGTTGCTGACCAACTCTTGTCCGAAAAGGGGTGGTTGTACATGGTTACACTCACAGCAAATAACCCTTCTGAGATCTGCCTTCAAATGAGAAAGAAGGGATATGCTTCTAAGATTGTTGTTCAAAGATCAACAGAGGAGGAAAGTCTCCATATCATCAAGTTCTGGAGGGATTTGGATACTGAAGTAGATGAAATAACAGACCAATCTGCTTCTGGGTTCATGGGCTCTTTGCTTACACAAATTTCTCTCCTTTCATTCTGGAGGGGCAACAATAGTGACAGCAAGCGTTGAATGAGAAAGTGATTGATTTGCCTATGATTCTAAGATTTCTTTCTGTCTTGGCAACTATTAGAATGCTTATAAATACAGCCACCAATTCTTACCTCACACAATGCGGGGTTAGTTGTATTTGATCATTTGGCGCCATTTATCAGTAACAAAACCAATTTTTCAGTAAAACCATTTCCGTTTTATTTGACGAAAATAGCTAGTTAGTAAAGGTAGGTAAAAGCTAAAAGGTTAATTTTTAATTAAAAATTATATTAAACTAATTCAATGAATTAAAAGTATTTTGTAAAATTAATTGTTGAATGATACACAATAGATTGTGAATTACTCTGTTCGAGCAAGAGTTGAGCTCCTGAAAGATATGGAGGAAGAAAGGAAAAACGAAAAGGTTCTGAAAAAATTCGACTTGGCCTCATACATGCATTTTCCACGTACATATAGGTGATTTAGTTACCTAGTTGGTGCATCAGCAGCCAAGTGTACAATGAATTTTATTGGTCAATAAGTGTACTATGAATCATATTGATTATGATTCATAGCTAATTTGAAACTAAATTACCTGTCACTAATTAGCTATTTATTAGCTATGAAATTTCAGTCTACCATAGACCATATGAAGTGGTGATCCATACTAAAACCACTCTAACATTGTGTTTGGTTGGAGAAAAATAGAATAGAGAAGAGTGATTATTTTAAATATTTCTTGTTTGAATAATTGTTTTTGGAGGAGATTAGAGGGAAATAGAGGGGCAAAATCCCTCCAGACTCAAAGTTTAGTTCCCCTCCAATATTAGGGAAATTTAAGGGGAGAAAATACACTTAAAAGTATTTTTAATGTAATGAATTAAATAACCTTACGTATATGTAACAAAAAAGTTTATAAAAACATAAAATGTAAATTATTCTTTTTTTTTTTCCATTAAAATATCTTATTTCCTCTCAACCAAACAAGATATCTAATTAAATATCTTCCCTGCCTACCTCTCTTTCGAACCAAACATACCCAATGATGTTCAAACTTGTCATTGGTGTTAAATTCTTGTAATATAATAAAATTAACATACTCATGTAGGTGAATCCAAATCCATCGATTTTGATAGTTCTCTCCCTCCTTCTCAAGGAATAGACAACGAGATTCACATTTTAGGACAACTAGTATACCCCATCCTCACCCTGGATTGGTGATGGTAAACCTAGTAAGACACATAATTACCCATGTCAATTTATATAGGTTTGTTAGGGTGAACTACCAAATAGTTAGTCTACGGTGAACTATAATATTCTCCATAGTGAATTCATAACTAATTAGTAGTTAAATAAATATCCATAACCCATAACTAATCGGTAGCTAAATACTATGTAGCTAATTTGTTACAAATCTATAACTAATTAGGAACTAGCTATTTATACATATGGTGGTCCACTACCATATGAAGTGGTGATCTCCCCTAGAAGCACACAATTTATACATCCAATATAATGCAAACCCATAGATGAATGCCTGAAGTCTATTGGCCAATCAACCCCTTGATTACCCCGCTTGAAGAGTTTGTGAAACTCTAAATTGTCCAATCTCTTCAAAGAAGTTGCGCAATATGGAAAAGCCCCATAAAGAATGAGACGAAGGATGATTAAAATTACTTACACAAGTATTTTGTTATGCTAATTCTATAGTATCTAGGGTGTTTTAAGGTTTGGGTACCATGAGTTTGTTCAATGGAGACATGACAAGTGGAAAAAAATTTAAATATACAAATGTTGATTTCAGCATTTATTTAACTTCATTATTTATGTTTATGCTCCCAAAAGACTTTTAATCAAATACTCAAACTTAAACTTTTTACTCAATAAGCCCCACAAGAAGACAAATTGATTCTTTACTCTACTAACCCTTTGTAGGGATTGTAGGAATAATTATAATGGCAATGAAGTGCTCTTTTTCTTTCCTTTCCATATGGATTTGACCATTTCATTTATATTGTGTTAATATTATTGATAAGAGAATTGGAAGGTTGGCCAATGGTTCTTTTCTGGAAACAGTATATATTGAGCACTTGAGTCTCATTTTTGTAGAGCGGCATGAGTTTTATTTTTGAGCATCCATACTTCATATTTTCCTTCCTTAATTCTTTGTATTCTGGGCATTATTTGTGAGGCTCCATCGTGTTTCTGGCCTCGAGTGCACAGGTCCAGACACGCCGTTGTGTAAACCTTGGGGGGCAAAACCGGATATTGGGTTGCACCGGAGGTCCACCGGAATTTTGCTTTCTGGGCAGTGACTATTGCCACGGCACAATTATCACTCTTATTTCTTTATATTTCCAACAATCTGAAAGCAAAAGCTTTTTTTTGTGATTTGTTGTTCCAATGGCACTACTGCTCGACCAATCGAAATGGCTCGCACGATATGTCTAGCTACTAATGGAACTAGATAAATTTCCTTATCTATTTTTTATTTAAGTATATAGTTGTGTTCTTGTTCATGGTATTTCGATACTGTGATTTGGTGAGATCTTGGAACCATGTGTGAGCAGATAAGATTATTTTATTTTATTTTATTGAGTAAATAATACTTTTTTTAATGCAGTAAAATCTGAACTTGTGAAGGGAAAAAAATATAAACGAGAACACCGAGGAAGACACAATCTACGTGGGAGACTCAGCAGCCGCTAGAGTGCACGGTATAGGAAAAATTCTCCTTAGGCTCACCTCTGATAAAACTCTTGCCTTGAACAATGTTTTGCATATTCCTAAAATGTATAGAAACTTTGTGCTTGAGGCTTTACTTAACAAGCCTGGCTTGAAAAATAATGCTTAATTTTGATAAAGTTATAATATCTAGAAATTGAGATTTTGTGACTAAGGAGTATATGTTTAATGATTTGTTAATTTTAAATACCATTGAAATGAGTGACAATGACAACCTCCAAAACATTTTTGTTGGTGTAGAAAATTGGTTTGATTATTGATTTTGGGGATCTTAGGTTTGGGTCCTTTTAGAATTGAAATTATACTTGATCCATGTGTTTTATGATGTTTATATATGTGTGTTTTCGATGTTGCTCAAGATTTTAGCTTAGATACATGTTAAGTATGAGTTTTTGGAGTTGCATAAATGTTAGGTATGTGGTATTTGAGATAGTCAAGCTTGCTTGTGGATTTGGATGACTTACAACATGTTGAATGTGCACATTGTGAATTTTTAGATTTTCCATGAAGAACATGCTTATGTTTGAATTTACTGTGAATGTTTGAGACATGATTTTTACATGGGATGACTTGGAGACTGTTAATATGTGTGTTCAGATCTTGCATATTAATTTTGGTAATTGTTTGATAAGGTTTGACCCTCCAATGACTCTATATATCATAAATAGTTCTTGTTGGAAATTTCTGGGCAAAATTTCAATATTATGTGATTTTTTGTGTGTTTATTGGTAATATATTTTTACCAAATAAAAATATGGAAATGCATATATGTATGTCAAGGACCTACATATTAAATTTGAGAGAAAACTGAGTTCGTTTGATATGGTAGAAAAATAGCTACTTTTAATATCTCAATAATTGATGGATTCAGTGCATGTTTCAGTTTTGAATTTATTTGATGACTAAGTGAGTTGTTCCTGAGTTTGAAAAATTACTTTTAAGGTCTTGGCATATTATATAATGACCTAGAATTTATTTATAATTTTATTAACTTTGGAGATATTTTTCGAAATTCGTGGAAGTTACTGCTACCAATATTTGTTCATGCTGGTTTTGGTAGATGTTTATGAGATTTGCCTAAAGGTAGTAAACCCATTTTTTTATGAAGTGGTTTTTCGAAGAGAAAAATAGGACCCTTGCAAATATATTGAATGCTAAATGGTGATTAACTTTTGGTATGACTGACTATATGTGGGGGTAGAAGTAATACTATCTGCATGTTACATGCTAGATATGATCCCTCATAAGAAATTAATCAAACACCCTATAAGTTGTGGAAAGATCATCTTTCATTTTTTGTTTGAAGTGTAGGGGTGTTTGGCAAAATTTGGAGCACTAGTGTTTTAAAATTAAGGACAAACAGAGGTCCTAAAATAGTTGTTGTATTTATTAGTTATGTCCAAGATGATACTGCATATAGACTCATGAGCTTAAATGAATTTTATGTTAGAATCTTGAGATGCTGAGTTTTTTAGCATGTTTTTCTACGGAAAAATTGAATTTTGTGAATGAGTTGGCTTAATGCCGGCAGATATATATACCATTGTGGGGGAGACCTACACCTCTCTTTTGTCTCTATTGTGATTCGCTAATTGCAATTGGTGTGGCTAATAACAGTGTTACAAGAGAAGGCACATATGTATGAGATAAAGTGCTGCAAGAGAAGGCACATATGAGACAGAGTGTTGTAGGTGAAAGCATATATGTATGAGACAAAGTGTTATCAGACACTTAATTAAAAATGATGTGATCTCACTTGAGTATGTGAAAAGTGAGAAGAGAAAAAGAAACTTGCAGATCCTTTTATATATGGATATGATTACCCAGGAAAGTTGTCCTGGATACGTCGAGGGGGATGAGCTTAAAGCCTTGAGTGAAGGAAAGTATGGTGGAACGAAGCCATATAAATACTCTTATGCACTACACATCTCATCCCTATGGCGTGTGGTAGTGCTTAATGTGAGGTTGAGCCATGAGCTCTTAATAGATACATAACCCTTGGAGTGGTGCTATAGAGACGCACTTGACAACCTTTGGAGTGGTGCTATAGAGACGCACTTGAATGTATTGTCCTACGTGAGTGTGAAGGCATAGGCCACCTTCCATGAAAGACTTAGGCAATCTTTCTAGAGCACTCATGAGCAACCCAAAGTATATATATAGAAGGGCCTTAATTATTGTGTAAATATTTTATCGTGGAATTATCACAATTTTAAAGGTAAAAGTGTGTGTTGTGGAGGTTTCAACTTAAGTCCATCAAGTTCAAGAGTAATTCACTTTTTGGTCATAAGTTGTTGCCTCACAGCACTATGTGTTAATTCAATCCTCTGGACATTAACACTTAAGCACAAACCTTTCCTTGCCCAGAATATTTTTTCCTTCCTTTTCCTTTTTTCACTTACTTGCCATTAGTGGGGGATTGTAGGAATAATTATAATGGCAATGAAGTACTCTTTTTCTTTTCTTTAGAATTAAAACCGTTAGCACATATTATCTTTGGATGTTTTCATTAACATTGCATTAACGTTGACATGCCTTTCTTATTCCTTAATTTCAATCGATTTTTCAAGGCTTTTATAACATTTTATTAGCTCTTTTTATTGGCATTATTCATGTGTACATTGCCATATGGATTTGACCATTTCATTTATATTGTGTTAATATTATTGATAAGAGAATTGGAAGTTTGGCCAACGGTTCTTTTCTGGAAAACAGTATATATTGAGCACTTGAGTCTCATTTTTGTAGAGCGACATGAGTTTTATTTTTGAGCATCCATACTAGGGATGTAAATGGGGCGGGGCGGGCACGGGTAGTAGCTCCCCGCTACCCGCCCCGTTTAATATACCCGCTACCTGTACCCGCCCCATACCCGCGCGGGTACCCGTTATCTAGATTTTAGCGGGTACCCGTGAAATCTGCGGGTATCCGCGGATATCCATGGATATTAAAAAATTAAAAAATTCTATAAAAATTTTATTAAAAGAAATTGTTTCCACACAATATTTGTCATAATGAACATCATATTAATAAGACTAAATTATACAAATCATATAATTTTAACTTAATTGTTATATCAATAATTGTTCAATTAAATAAAAACAAATAAAACTATAAAATGAAAAATATGAATGTGAGAATTAATACATGACACAACAATAATATATATTTTGGAGTCACTTTATTCAATATTAAAACAAAGCAAGACAATAACTAAAAGTATTGTATCACACTCTAATATTTGTTAAATTGTGCATTGGTATTTTAGACTTTTAGGTATGTATATAAATAAAAGGATATTTTTTGTAATTTTACTAACGGGTACGGGTACCTCACTACCCACCCCCATCCCCATTTATTGGCGGATACCTCAAGTACCCGTTTAATTTACCCGTGGGTACCCGTTAAGGTACCCGCCCCATACCCGTAACGGATTTTATCCGCGGGTACGGGTTTTTTTGCCATCCCTAATCCATACTTCATATTTTCCTTCCTTAATTCTTTGTATTTTGGGCATTGTTTGTGAGGCTCCATCGTGTTTCTGGCCTCGAGTGCATGGGTCTAGACACGCCATTGTGTAAACCTTGGGGGCCAAAACAGGATATTGGGTTGCACCGGAGGTCCACCGAAATTTTGCTTTCAGGGCAGTGGCTATTGCCACGGCACAACTATCACTCTTATTTCTTTATATTTCCAACAGGGATGACCAATGAAGTTCCTCTACTTGATTGACAATACAAAGATCAGATAGCAAGGCACGTTCGTAGAAGAGGTTGCATCATCTAAGGTATGCTGACAATTAGTCTTTTTTTTGTTGTAGTTTTTGACTGGTACTATTTTCTCACCTGCAATGTTGCACATATACGATACGAGTATTGGATATGATACGTATCCAATACGGCAATATGTCGTTTCTTGGAAAATATAGGATACAATACGTTTATGATACATATATAAAAAAAATAAAAACTTCCCAAAATATAAAATAGAAATTGCAAATCACTATCTTTCAAAAATCCAAACTAAGTAAATAATTTTTAGACATTACTAAATAAGTAAATATAAAATAAAAATTGCAAATCATTGTCTTCCAAAAATTTAAACTAAGATATTGGAATAGTTGTTGGTCAAATTGAGGCTCTTACACAACCCAAAATAAAGGGTGGAGCGCTTTTATTTCATTTTGGAGAGAAATAAGGAAAACAATTCTAAGTATTAGGTGGCATAAAAATAGCAAAAGAAAATGTGTGAAAGATAATTTCTACGTGCCTGTAGAAATAGCACCCCCATTAGCATCTTCATGATAATTCTAGCAGCGAAGAGAGAAAAAAAAAAGAAAAGAGAGCTTAGAATGAAAAACCATATTTTATTGGTGTAATTGGGTTGTAAGTTGAGTGTGTTGTAAACACCATTTTATATTTTTCTCTTTCAATAAAAGGTCTATAGCAGCTCGGAGACATAGACATAATTGGTCAAATTCCATTATTAATTTTATATCTTATTGTTCTGCATTTTTCTCTCTTCCACTAATATGATGATGGGGAGATTTCACGCAGTTTCCCAACAACTGGTATTAGAGCCAGCTGGTTATTTATGCTAACTTTGGCGAAGTTACTGTTCACGTGAATGGTAATTCTTTGTTAATAGTGAAAATTGGTTGGCGTTACCAATTTGTCCACGAGGTATAGCACGGTGGTTTGCAGAAATTGTCAGAAATGATTTAGAGGAAGTTAGATTCGAGTAGGAGTGATGGCCATAAATGAAGGAAATATGAAAATTGAAAAGTTTGTTGGTGAGGACTTTGGCTTTTGGAAGATGCAAATCAAGGATTACCTGTATTAGAAAACGTTGAATCAACCACTCACAGGAAAGAAACCAATGGAGATGAAGGATGATGAATGTACCCTTCTTGATAGACAAGCCCTCGGCATTATCCAATTGACGTTATCCCATCATGTTGCTTTAAAAAAGACCACGACAAGTCTTATGATGATTCTTTCAAGCATGTACGAAAAGTCGTTAGCCCAAAACAAAGTTCATTTGATGAGGTAGTTGTTTATGTTGCGGATGATAGAAGTCGCATCAGTGGCACAACATCTCAATGAACTCAACATTGTCACAACTCAGTTGAGTTCAGTTGGAATCGAATTTGATGATGAGGTACGAGCACTAATACTTTTGTCTTCTCCACTAGAAAGTTGGAATGCTATTGTCACAGCTGTGAGTTGCTTAATAAGAACCAATAAGTTGAAATTCCACGATGTTCTTGATCTGGTTCTTAGTGAAGAGATCCGACGCAGAGAGTTGGGTGTGTAACGTCCCTTTTTCACACAAGAAACGTCACATGAAAAACTAAAACTTAATGCGAAAAATCGTCTTTCATAAATCAAGGTTACCAAAATTGGTGGCTAATTCTTTTTTGAAAAGTCTTAAACGAAAAGATTTCTCACATCACATTTAGCCATCCAGAAACTCAGAAGAAAAGAAACATCACACGTATATATATATCATCAAGTCAATGTACACAAGTCTTGCGCTCGCAAGTATAGTTAGGAACCACAACATAGTGGCCAAAATACATCATCATAACATAAAAAAATGAAGCGATAAATCTAAACCTAAGAAAGCTGTAAATCAAAAGGTGTGTCAAATACACGACACTGAACATGTAGACCCCAACCTAGGCTGGTCACTAACAGACAACCCACAACCTAGCACTAGACACCCCCACCACTACAGACCTAAGACGATGACGTCTCCTCGGGATCCTCCTCCAGGTCCTCCTCCTCCTCGGATATCTCAATGAATACCCGCTCTGGCTCATCTCGAACCTTCCTCTTCCCCCCTCTCTGCGTATCCCGACGGTCCGGCAGAAGTGTCAGAAGAGCAACGCACGAAACGCCCATACGGTGGGACGTAAGAGACGGAGAGCGTCCGTCTCACTGTCTCCGGTGGTGAAGCTGGTGTCACAGGTGGAGCCATCCTCGGTAGACGTGACTGCTCCAAGGTACTCTTCCTTGGAGTGCAACGCGTGCGACGAAACATCCGACAGTACTCCGGAACGGATCCGGTTACCCGCGAGGGTAAATGTCTCTCCTCCGCCTGAGCCTCTCTCCTCGGCTGCTCCACAGGTGCCTCGGGTGCAGCTGCCAGCCAGCTGCACATCCTCTCTAAGGGAATGTAAGCGTCCAGAACCATGTCACGCTCCAAAACCTCCTCGGGGCCCAGCACCCCTCCTTTCGTCCTGACCATGTGTCCACACACTGTGGCCCATTGGGAGATGGGATCATAAGTCCATCCCCCACCATCGGCCTCAAGAGGCCGGAAGCTCTCCCTCACTCTGGCAACCAGAGGTCTCGAAGTGGACATCTACGCGTAGCATACATACGGATAACAGAAAAACACGCAAGGGTGAATTTCTTTGCACAAGTTGAAAGTCCACTGAAAGGATGTATACGAAAAAAAAATACTACATAATACATTCCAAGAATATATATAGCTACTCTTTCGCAAATCTTTCTCTAAGATATTCATACACCAAAAGAGAGCACATCATCAAATTAAACACACATAGCACTCTAGCATAATGCATGTCACTTCAATATCTCTGTAATACACCGGTGCACTGCTCCATGGAGACTTCCTCAACTAAGTAGAGTGAAATGGTTGTAGCATAAACCTAACATAATAAACTAATCGGTCCCCTTTTTCATGGACATGGTAACCATTGGTCCCCTTTTTCATGAACAGGTTTTACAATTGTTCGGCAGAGCAACATAATAAACCAATCGGTCCCCTTTTTCGAGGACATGATAACCATCAGTCCCCTTTTTCGTGAACAGGTTTTACAATTATTCACAATCCATTACATAGGATTGTATGCTCTAATTTGGCAAAAGTCACGTCTTTAATGCAAATGACAATATATTTGCAATCACAACAATATGATTAATGCGGTCCCTCGTCTTAATGTTTTCATCGTCACGTGTTAGCTTCCTTCCAACGTGTAGTATTATTGTCCTCAAGTTTATTATCGCCACGTATTGATCCTCGTTCAATACCGTGTAAAAGCGTTTATTTAAAAACATAAGTTTTATGGAAAGTTCCTCTTTGAAATTAAAGCTCTTCCTTAACTTTAACTCTCAAATCCTCATTATTATTTTCTTCTCACTTCTCTTTATAAAAGGTTTTAATTAAAAGCTTGAGTAGATTCTTTGAAAATTTTACTTAATTTCTTTTACTTTTAAGTATTTACAATTCTGACCCCCTAAGAAGTCTAGTTTCACAGTTCAGCCTCTGTTTTTCTGAAAAATTAGGTTTCTGGCCCAAAATACCCAGACTTCGCGTTTCTGCCCCAAAACTTTTGTGAATTACGTTTTTGGCCCAAAGTGCCCAGGCTTCGCGTTTCTGCCCCAAAACTTTTATAAAATATATTTTTGGCCAAAAGTGCCCAGATTTCGCGTTTCTGCCCCAGAATTTCAGAAATTTATATTTTTGGCCCAAAAGCACCCAGATTTCGTTTTTAACCCCTTAAAAATTTGAAATTTGATTTTCCTCTCTCATTAATTGATTTTCTAGCTCACTTTAGAGTATTATGGAGAAATAGGATTTAATATGAAATCTTTTTGAGACTTATACTTACAAATTTAGTGAAAGGTATCTAATTAAGTATTAACTTGAATCCTAATTAATTCATTTGATTTCATTTGGAAAACTTTATCATTAAAGCTTTTAAGTCCTCTTCTTCCACACTTAGTCAAATATTTTCAATTCAATCCCATTCACAATAAATCAAAGCATGTGAAATATCCAAGAATCAACATTCATCAATTAGGCAAGAACACAATCAAACCATAATCAAATATACACTCAAAGAAATCATTTATAACATATTAACATACATCATGCACATACACATCCTTCCCAACTTATTGAGAAAATCCCCTTACCTCTTGAAGCACTTAAAGGAAAATCACCAAGAGGTCTTCTAGCAAATAAGCCACCAACACTAACACCAAGACTCTCCTCACCACCTTTGATGCTCCAACACTTACAAAAATCAACCTTTTCCAAAATATATAGAACACATAACCATAAAAATATGAGTTTTAGGAAAATATACAAACCCCAAAGTATAGAAATCTTGAGTAGAGAAATACTTACTCAAGGCTTGAAGAAAAAGAGCTCAAGAAAATTTTCAAGCTTGTAGGTTCCAAGGGTTTGAACCTAAACCAAGAAAAAGCTCTCTTTCAGTAAAAAGAAGAACACAAGCTTCATGGAAAAATGAAAGTGATGAGAATAGAAAACTAAGAAGATATTATGGTTTAGAATCATGATCCAAACCTTTTTTGTGAAGCTTGAATAGTCAAAAACTCAAGAGAACTCAAGCTTTAGGTTATGGAAGAAAGCTTGAAAAATGAGAGAAAAATGGAGTTTACAAGAATGAGGAAGATGAAGTGAAGAAGAATGAAACTTCTCTCCTAATTTTCCCTAGATGATTCACACGGCCATGAGGGAGCAAGAAGGCATGGTGTGTTGTGCTTGGATTTGACTTGGCTAACCACTTCATTTCTTTAATTAGAAATTCAAATAATTCCCATTTGACTCACACTTTGACTTGAGATATTTTGAGAGTGGAATTTAGGGCTAGGGTTCAGCCAAGTGTAGATCCAAAATGGTGGGATTATGTCCCATAAAGTTAGGGTTTAATTGATAGTTCAAAGTAGTAAAAAAGCTTAGTTTTATAATCCTTTTTTAGATAAATATTTCTAAAATAGGTAAAATCATGAGAAATCAATTTTATGACTTGAATATGATATAGAAAAATTTAGAATTTAAAAACTAAATTTTTGGACTATTTTTCATGTCCAGGTTGCGCCCGGTTTACCCGTAAAGCTCCAAACGCGGGTAAAATAAAGTTTTTCTGAAAAATTTCTAGAAATTTTTTTAAAAATTACAAATATTATAAAAACGAATTTTGGTACGTTAAAAAGTTATTTTGGAGTAAAAATGACCTCTAGAAAAATACTGGACCCTATCCCCGCATCAGGAGAAAATGCGGTTCCCGCAAAAACTCAGTTTTGCGAACTCTACTACCCTCGACTCTTCTAAAATAAATCTAAGATATGAATATCCTTATTCTCACCTCAAGATCTCAAAATCATTAATTAACTAATTTTAATTAAATTGAAGCATGTTAAAACTCAGTAAAAACTATTTAAAAATGAGGGTATTACAGGGTGAATCTTCAACCTCTTCGGTATTGCATGTAGAGTCAAGAGGAAGAAATTCAACCAGAGAAAATTGATGAAGAAAATCAAAGGGCATGCGGTTTAAATCCAAAAATCGTCATAGTTCCCATAGCTCCAGCTCAAAGAATATCGCGTGTTGGAATTGTGGGAAGATCAGGCACTACAAAAATCAGTGTAAGAGTGCACCGAAGAATCAGGATGCGAAGAACGAGGCAAATGTTGCTTCCACCCTATAGGAGGAGGTGATGTATTGATATGGTCTTTAGAGATCCAAGAAGAGTCTTGGGTGTTAGACTCTGGAGTATCCTTTAATGCCACTTCGCATAAAGAATTCTTTGAGAATTATGTCTATGAAAACCTCTGTAAAGTTTACCTTGGTAACAAGCAATCTTGTGACATTGTGGGTGAAGGTGTAGTAAAGATTAAGTTGAATAGCTCTATACAGGAATTGAAAAATGTCAGACATATTCCCGATCTGACAAAGAACTTAATCTCAGTAGGCCAGTTGGCCAGTTATGGCCATGCAACAGTCTTCCATGGTGATCATTGGAAAATTTCAAAGGGTGCAATGACGATTGCTCGCGGTGAAAGGAGGGGTACTCTTTACAAGACGGCAAGAGCATGTCATTTGATTGCAGTTGCAACAAATGAAAATCTCAATCTCCAAAGACTAGGCCATATGAGTGAGAAAGGGATGAAGATCATGCACTCAAAGGGAAAACTACCAAGTCTTTGGTTAGTTGAAATTGACATGTTGAAGACTGTATACATGGAAAGCAGAAACAAGTAAGCTTTCAGACAAGTGGAAGAAACCCAAAAAAGGAGAGACATGAGCTTGTTCACTATGATGTTTGGGGTCCAACGACTGTCCCATCCATAGGTGGGAAGCAATACTTCGTTATTTTTATCGATGATCATTCGAGGAAGATATGAGTATACTTTCTGAAATATAAGTCTGGAGTATTGGAGGCTTTCAAAATGTGGAAAGCTATGGTAGAAAATGAGAGGATTGAAGTTCAAACAGCTCAGAATCGATAATGGTGGTGAATACGAAGACACCAGATTTAAGAAGTTTTGCTATGAGCACGGGATCAGAATGGAGAGGTCGTGCCAGGTAGACCTCAACATAATGGTGTAGTTGAGCGTATGAATCAAATGTTGAATGAAAGAACCAGAAGCTTGCGTGTGCAATCAGGCTTATCGAAGTAGTTCTGGGCAGAAGCTGTAACATCCCGGCAGCTTTTCAGATCGACGACTGTCCCCACACACCAACACGGGTCTTTTCAGCATGCTTTGTCCTCACTCACATGTTTTCTAGGAAACTTCCCAGAAGGTCACCCATCAAGAAATTGCTCCAAGTCAAGCACGCTTAATTGTGGAGTTCTTAAGTGATAGGCTACCGAAAAGAAGATGCATCTTGTTGGTATGAGTAGTACCAATCAATTCTATTAAGCTTTCCTCAACTGTACAGTCTCATACCTGCACAGTCTCATAATTCCTCTCATTCGGGTATGATTTCGGTTCATTCATGTACCCCTTCGCCTAGAAGCCAGCCAGGAGCCGCTCCTTGTCCGTGCCTCTCTGCACCGGCGATCACTCCCCGCCCTCGTCGGCCTCAGGGTGTCGCATGCCCACCAGCTTCCGCTTGGTTCGTCCCCGAACCATACCGTATTGGGAGAGGACCGCTTTGATACCATTTGTAACATCCCGGCTGCTTTTCAGATCGACGACTGTCCCCACACACCAACACGGGTCTTTTCAGCATGCTTTGTCCTCACTCACATGTTTTCTAGGAAACTTCCCAGAAGGTCACCCATCACGAAATTGCTCCAAGTCAAGCACGCTTAATTGTGGAGTTCTTAAGTGATAGGCTACCGAAAAGAAGATGCATCTTGTTGGTATGAGTAGTACAAATCAATTCTATTAAGCTTTCCTCAACTGTACAGTCCCATACCTGCACAGTATTAGAATTCCTCTCATTCGGGTATGATTTCGGTTCATTCATGTACCCCTTCGCCTAGATGCCTGCCAGGAGCCGCTCCTTGTCCGTGCCTCTCTGCACCGGCGATCACTCCCCGCCCTCGTCGGCCTCAAGGTGTCACAAAAGCAGTAAACACAACATCTTACTTGATCAACCGAGGTCCATCAATACCATTGGAGCACCCTATTAGCATCGTCATAATCATTGCAACAACAAAGAGAGAAAATAAGAAAAAAAAGCTTAGAAAGAAAAGTTTTATTTTCTTGGTGTAATTGGGTTGTGAGTTGAGTGTGTTGTAAAGACTTCTTTATATTTTTCTCTTTCAATAATAGATCTACAGCAGCCTGTAGACATAAGCATAATTGGCCGAACTCCGTTATCAATCTTGTCTCTTATAATTTTGCATTTTAATTGCTTCCACTTATTGATTAGTAATTACAAAAAAATAGAACACCAATTAAGAAAAACAACACTAATTGCAAAAAAAAATCTTTTCCCACCCGCGTATTGTTCCCACAGATGGCAAAAAAATGCAAAACAAAACCCAAGAAATACTTAACCAAATGACCCAAATGATCCGAGTCCATATTGTGAGACACTCGAGAAACATTGAGTTATATACTAAATGCAAAAAGGAAAACACTTCAATAAATGGTATATTGAATTACATTAAGAAAAATGGCACATGACACTAGTAAAAAGTGATGGCATCAAACTGGACCAACTGCAGTAGATTGTTTTGTCTAGACACTAGTGCTAGATGTGCCCTATTCAGAGAAAGGGACTAAATGACTGAAGATTGAAGAATAAGACTGAAGAGAAGGGACTTTTAGGGGTACTTGGGTATCAATAAAATATATAGCATGAAATAGAAATTAATTGGGTGGGAGAGTCACCAAAGACAACGAAAAGTCACAACTCAAAATAGCTTACTAGACCGATAGTATCAGCGTCGTGTCGCTCCCGTATCGGCGACTTATCACTTTTTTTATTTTAAATTAAACATTTTCGATGCTCTAGATACGTATCATTGTTGTATCGGTATCGGACACATCCGATACTGACACGTGAGGGAAACTTGCGTATCAGTGCATCAAAGCTCGCCTAGTAATGTGCGTTAATTTTTTTTTAAAGAAGCAGAACAAGTTGATTAAGAGAAGCCGCATTAACAACATAAGCTAGGAAAAATAATCGAATGTTGTCATTTTCCCCTACACTATGATACAAAAACCTATTTTCCCCAAAAACAAAATTAACATCCCCCATCATTAGATATCTGTGCCAGATATAGTGCCCTTCGATCTGATATGGTGAATTTACAACTGAGGTTAGAATAGATTGATCTTTTTGAGTGTGGAGTGGTATGTTGAACACACACTAATCATTACTTATATTACAACAAGCATGTCATGATTATTATATGCATGAATCTCATTTTCTCAATTGGGCATTGATTGACTAGAACCTAGTCACTCGATCATTCACCAATATCGACTTGTAATAGTGACTATTTAGTGGGTTATCTCAAGGTTGAGGTGTATATGGATTTTTGCATGTGGCTATGGCTAGTATAGGAAGGATTTAAATTGCTAGAATATTCAGTGTTGCCTGTGTCTATTCGGTAAGATACAATCATTCATGGGACAAACTACTAAGATGGATCCATTTGGTCGTTTTAGAAACTATTCCATGTGATTTGATAATTGGATCACTTTCTTTTATCGAAGTAATAGTGTCAGTGTTGAGATCATGTCACTAAATTAATTATTGAGACAAAAATATATCAGGAATGTTTTGGTGTTTGGGCACTTATATGTCATTGTCAAATTTTATGGCTTTTTTGTTCTTATATGTGATATTTGTTTTTAGTTAATTCAACATGTCAAATAATAGTGAAAGAAATTGCATTGACTTGAGTGGCAATTCAGTTTTGAATGATGATGATAATGGTAATCATTGTAATGGTCCTCCTAATAATGATGGTGAAAGCGGTCAATTGCATAAAGGTTACAAAAAAATTTCTAAGCTAACAACTGATGAGATTAGAAGATTTGAATTTGATTCGGTGAAGGCAGCTTGTGAGTTTTATTGTTCTTGTGTCAAATGTCATAGATTTTTTTTAGAAAAGATGATGTGTATCGTGACTCTCAGAAAGATATTGTCATGCGAGAATTAGTTTGTAGTCAAGAAATACTATGAAACAAGCATTCATTGACGAATAATCGACGTAGAGAGGCAAAGCCTATTACTCGTACAATTGTCAAACAAGGCTTCGTGTACAAATAGATTACAAGAGTGGGGAGTTGAGAGTTACTAGATTTGTTGAGACTCCATCACAATGTGCATTTGATTTATGCTTATCGAGCTATAAATATTGCTAATTTGGTTTACTAGATATTTTGCATTTACATCGGGTTAGAACATGTCATATAATGAGATTGATTATTCGTCAAATGGGTGGACATGTTGATTTGGGTTTTTGCAAGAAGGAATTATACAAATACATTGATTGATAAGCAAAAGATGGCTAAAATAGAATATCACGATGTCTTTGCTACATTATGCTATTTGCAAGCAAATACATACAATGATACTTTGATGTTTTCGAAGTTCACAACCATAACAAATGGACGACTTGAGAACCTCTTTTGGTCTAATGGTGTAAGCAGATTTGATTACCATTGTTTTGGAGATGTTGCGTTCGATACTATGAACAAAAAGAACAAGTATAACAAGTCTTTGGTTTTTGTTGTTGTTGTTATAACCATCATGGAGAAATTGTAATTTTTGGATCTGCTTTGGTTTCTATTGAGAAGACAGAAACATGCAAATGGGTGTTGAAACATTTTTCTGAATATATGGTGACTAGTGGAGATTGTGCAAAGCGTGAAGCGAATAGAACTGTATTTCCGAATGCCTTTTATACACTATATTATTGGCATCTCCATCGAAATATGTAACACCCTGATTTTTATATAGTTTTTATTGATTTTTAATCTGCTTTAAATTAATTAAAATTATTTAATTAATGATTTTGTGATTTTAAAGTGTGAATAATAATACTCATATCTTAGGTTTCCTTTTGAAGGGTTTAGAGTGGTAAAGTTTGCAAAAACTGAGTTTTTACGGGAACCGCGTTCTCGCGTGAAGCGGGGAAGGGTTCAATATTTTTCTGGAGATCATTTTTACTCCAAAATAATATTTTGATGAACCAAAAGTGATTTTTTATAATATTTGTGATTTTTAGAAATTTTTCTAGAATTTTTCAGAAAAACTTTATTTTACCCGCGTTTGGAGCTTTACGGGTAAACCGGGCGCAACCGGGATATGAAAAATAGTCCAAAAATTTAGTTTTGGGTTTCTAAATTTTTCTATATCATATTCAAGTCATAAAATTTATTTCTCATGATTTTACCCATGTTAGAAAAATATTTATCTAAAAAGGGGTTCGAAAACTACGCGTTTTTACTACTTTGAACTACCGATTAAACTCTAACTTGATGGGATTTAATCCCACCATTTTCTAGTCTGATTTGGGCGCACAAGGGGGGAAGATTCACTCTCAAAAATATTCCAAAAGTCAAATGGTCAAAAAGGGGTTGATTTTTGAATTTTTTCAAATTAGGTGAGTGTGGTATGGCTCCCAACCACTCAAGCATGCAAGCCCATACCTCCCCCATGCTTCCCTTGCTTCAGCCGAATCCACATAGGGAGAGGGAAGAGAGAGAAATTCACTTTTCACTTCATCTTCAACCTTGAATCAAAAACTCCATCTTTTTCTCTCCACTTTCAAGCTTTTCCATACACCAAAAGGCTAAGTTTTGTTGAGAATTTGCATTGTCAAGTTTCACAAAAAAGGTTTGGATCATCATTCAAATCCATAAACTTCTTTCATTTTTTCATTTCCACTACTTTTATTTTTCCATGAATGTTGTGTTCTTCTCTTTACTAAAAGAGAGCTTTTTATTGGTTTAGGTTCACTCCATTGGAACCTACAAGCTTGAAAACTACCTTGGATCCATTTGCCTTCAAGATTTGAGTAAGTATTCATCTACTCAAATTTCTACTCTTTAGGGTTTGGTGGTTTGCATAAAACTTGCATTTTTATGGTTTATTTTGGTGCATTTTTGTGAAAGGTTAATTTTTCTAAGTGTTGGAACATCAAGGCTTCAAAGAGGCCACTTGGTGTTGGTGAGGAGTGGAGGTGATTTTTGGTGTTTGCCCATTTTCATTGTCTTTAAGAGGTAAGGGAATTTTCTCAATAAGTTGGGAAGGATGTGTATGTGTATGGTGTATGTTGTATGTTGTATGTTTCATGAAAAACTCAAAGACTTGAGTTTTCATATTGGGTGTTTGTATGAAGTTTCATTCTCTTAGTAAATATGTATTTTTATATATTTATGTACATAAGTTAAAGTATGATTTTGGTTGGTGAATGATAATTTTTGATAAGCTTGTTGGAAAAATCATATGTATGCCTTGGAGTGATTTTGGATGCCTAAGTGTATGCTTGGTGAAGTATGTTTTATGCTATGTTCATGATGTATGTTAATATGTTATGAATGATTACTTTGAGTGTATGTATGATTTATGGCTTGATTGTGTTCTTGCCTAATTGATGAATGTTGATTCTTGGACATGTCATAAGCTTTGATTCAATGTGATTGGGATTGGAATGAAACAAATTGATTAAGTGTGGGAAGAGTGTTTAAAAGCTTTAATGAAAAAGTTTTCCAAAGTGAAATCAAATAAATCAATTAGGATTCAAGTTCATACATACTTAGATAAATTTCATTAAATTTCTAAGTATAAGTCTCAAGTCAATTTCATACTAAATCATTTTTCTCCATAAAACTCTAAGTAAGCTAGAAAATCAATTAATGAGGGTAAAAAATCAAATTTTGGATTTTTAGGGGTCAAAAACGAAAACTGGATGTTTTGGGGTCAAAAATACAAAATTCTGGAATTCTAGGCAAGAAATCGAAAATCTGGGCACTTTGGGCCAAAAGTATAATTTTGCAAAAGTTTTGGGGTAGAAAACGTGAAGTATGGACAACTCTGGGGCAAAAACGTGAAGACTGGATAATTCTGGGGAAGAAACGTGAAGACTGGGCAGTTTTGGGGCAGAAACCTAATTTTCAGAAAAATAAGGGCTGAAAACGTGAAACAAAATATTTTGGGGGCCAGATTTTTAAATACTTAAAGTAAAGGAACTTAAGTAAAATTATCAAAGAGCTTAACTAAGATTTGTAATTTAATCTTTTTACAATGAAGAGTGGGAAGCAAAATAATAAAGATTTGAGAGTTAGAAGTTAAAAGAAGAACTTCAATTTCCAAGAGAAGTTTCCATAAAACTTATGTTTTTAAAATCACGTTTTTACACGGTATTGAAAGAGGATCAATACGTGGCAACGATAAAGTTTTGAGGACAATAAAGTTACACGGTGTTGGATGAAAGCTAACACGTGGCGACGACAAAAGACCCTATGACGAGGGACCGCATTGATTGTATTGATTGTGGTTGCAAATATACTGTCATTTGCATTAAAGACGTGACTTTTGCCAAATTTGAGCAAACAATCCTATGCGGGGATTGTAAATAAGTATGGCTTGACTATAAGTCTTTGAGGGCATCCAGGTTACGAAATTCTCAATGGCCTTGCGGTGAATCCCTTTGTGCCGAGAAGAGTAGTGTACCCGGCTTAGATGATCCTGACTGGCTGCCTAATTTGAAATGGGGTGTACGACGTAGCACAATGGGTCTGTACCGAATAAATGACAAACGTTGGCCAAGAGTGAAGGTCAGTTTCCATTAATGATAGGTATACGATTCTGTCACATCGCTCTACTTAGTTAAGGAAGAGAAGTCTCCATGGAGCAGTGCACCAGTGTATTAAAGAGATATTGAAGTGACATGCAATATGCTAGAATGTTATGTGTGTGTTTGACTGTGTGTTTTACTTCGATGAAGTGTCTCTTGTTGATGATTGAATATCTCAGTTAAAAGATTTGCGAAAGAGTAATTCTATATATATATTCTTGGAATGTATTATGTAGTATTTTGCTTTTCATATGCACCCTTTCAGTGGATTTCAACTTGTGTAAAGAAATTCACCCTTGCATGTTTTTCTATATCTGTATGTACGTTATGCGTAGATGAGGCCTCTAGTAGCCCGAGTGACACTACAAGGAAAAATACATTTTGCGGCGGTTGATATTTAAAGCGGCGGCGGTTAAAACCGCCGCTAAAACCCAGTTGCGGCGGTTATGCATCTGTCGCAGATTCGTGCGTCGAGAGATTTCATTTGCGGCGGTTTTGACACCCGCCGCGCAAAAGGCCGCAAAACATAAGGAAAATTGCGGTGGTTCTGAACCGCCGCTAAATCTGATACGTAAATTTTTAAAAAAAAATCAGGGGCGGTTCAGAACCGCCGTAAAGATTGAAAATTATCTTTTAAAAAAACAGGCATAGCTCACAAGCAGCCAGTCATCTTCATAACTAGTTCTAATAATATATCAATCAAATGAAATGCAACTTCTAGCAAATTTATCATCAAATGATAAATAAAAATCATACATCAATTTAATATAGAAAATACTATATACTAATTTTAATAATATATAAAAGGTTTAAATACTTTTTTCTTCCCTGTAAAATGACTGAATTTCATTTTTCGTCCCTGTAAAAATTTTTGTTTGTTTGTGATCCCTGTAAAACAAAAAGTTTTATTTTTAGTCCCTGCAAAATTGTTTTAGTCCTTGTAAAATTTAGATCATGTTGAATTAGTCCCTGTAATATGTGAACAATTTTGTTTTTAATCCCTATTAAATTTATTTTACAAGGACTACTTTGGCAATTATCTAAATATTACAGGGACTAATTCAACATGATCTAAATTTTACAGGGACTAAAACAATTTTGCAGGGACTAAAATTAAAACTTTTTGTTTTACAGGGATCACAAACAAACAAAAATTTTTACAGGGACGAAAAATGAAATTCAGTCATTTTGCAGGGAAGAAAAAAATATTTAAACCTTTATAAAATATCACATTACTAAATTTACAAAAGAAACAATTGTATAATTTGCCAAGAAACATGAATCAAAAAATGGACAAATTCAGATAGAGGGAGGAAACTAATCATTCAAAAACTGCTATAGCAATGGATAAACTCTTTAACCCAAGAAATCTCCATGAAGCAAAAAGATTAATTTTTGAAGTTCTCCAGACTCAAACTAGTAAACAATCAAATTTATTCAATAGCTTTAGAAGAAAATTGGAGAGATTACATAGCAAGCTACATGCTAAAGTGTTTTACTCAGGTTGATAACAATTTTTCCAAAGTTTGACAATTTTCATAATATACCAAACATGGATGAAAGATTCAAGAATCGGTTTTACCTTGTGCCTCACTAAGATACTGATATGCCTAACAATTTAGCACCCTAATTTTGGTTCCACAAACAAAACAAATAAACACTAACTAGAAACTTGGGTGATCAATAACTACCTTAAGATGAAGCACTTGGGATCAAAACCAGAAATATGGAAATGGGTGCTTTTGTATGATGAGAGAATTCCGTACCCATCTTGCAGCTACTAGTATTAAAACTTGAGACCTAATTGGACAGAAGATAAAATAATCATCACAGAAAGCAACAAAAAGAAGACAGGACTTTTGCTATAGAAAAATTCAAGCAAGTATTTCACTAAAGAAAGTTCAGACCAAAGCTAAAATCCTTTAAAGTTAAACAAAATATACCAACCTCAACAGTGGTATCATCCATGTCTTGATAATATTTTCATCACCTACAAATTGAGTCAATGATAATCATGTCTTGAGATCCAGAGACATCAAGCCCAAAGTAGAAGTTTAAGTTTTCAAGTGAGATTGCATAAATTAATTTTTTTATGCAAAGCATAGATGCCAATGTAAACTATCATTTCATAAATAATTTAAAAAAAATAAAAAGTAATACAGAAGTAACCACTTTTAGCTCAGCTGAAGTTAATCAAGTTATAATATCAAAGTCCTTTGGTGTTTGCTTTAGAATAAGATCCCATACGCAACCTCCTACAAGGTATACATCATATACTACAAGGAGAATTAAAACAATTTCTAGACATCTCAAAAGGAGGACATTCACAAAATAGGAAACAAGCAAAAGCAGCAAAACATGATTAACCATTAAGTAAAAAAATACATCCAAATTGGATCAAATATAAGCAAACCCATCTTACCACAATCAAAGTAGGCATCTAAAAATTACAACACAGTTGAAGATACTTATTGATGTAATAATCACATGCTAATTCTTTTGTTTCCTCTACTTTCTATCACAGGCATTTGAACCTGGTCCATTATGAAATTGTTTTCAGGCAATTACCATAATGTCAGTAAACTCATATGCTAATTCTAATAATTATTTATTTTGCATAATCAGCCCATGATAGAAGTGAAGCTGCATTTCGCTGCACAGGTCACTCTTCACATTCATATATTGTTGCACAGTATCAAATGAAATCTTTAAACAAGATTTTCTTAATCCAAACATATGATTTTTCTGTTGAAAACCATGAAATTAAATCAGAGTCAATCTATGAGGAGATAGGATTAGAAAGTAAGCAACTAAGCATGGGCTTATTGAATTGAAGCAAAATGAAAACTTTAAAAGAAACATAACAATCTTAGATTTTACTTTTAGAATGACCTTGTTAACATGCTTATGCCCAAAAGTGGCATGTTTGTACCATTAGATCCTTTGTCTTGGGGTGCTTTCTCATTGTCAAAAGAATTCCTGAGAATAAGTGGAAAAAAATCAGCCTACTCTAGATTAAAATGCTTGTTGTAAGAACAACTTGAGAAAATCAACTTGTATAGATATTTCTTTTTTGAATTTTACAAAATCAAATTGCAATAAAACTAGGATAATATACCTTAAGAAAATCAGTTGTTTCAAGAGTGTTCCATCGTAAAACCTTTCTGCACAAAGATTGTATACTCTGTATTTTCCCTACACATTCAAGAGACTAAAATTGTCAAAAGATAATAGATAAATTGTCAACACTCAGCACCTAAGGTGCAGGGAGAATTTAATTGTTGTGGCAAACCACTTAATGGTACAAGCATAATGAATACTAATTGCTCAAACTTGGGAAAATTTCAAACTTGGAAGAGTGAAGCCACAGAACCGTTTAAACCAAAAGCCAGCAACAAAAGCTCAGTTAAAACTCAGCTAGTGAACTGATCAATAGTGCACAAAAGAAACAATTCACACAATTTTTTCTTGAGAACTAATTAATTAACATTGACGCTAAGGCCGGTGGAAATGCTCTTGTGCAATCAACAACTACATCACCACACTGACATGCCAGCTTCTAAGTTCTAATTGACCGGAAACACCAACATCACTTCAGAACGAACTGAATCTGAAATAGTACAAGACTTCGTGATGCACTATAAGCACTTCGAAGTCAACAAGATAAGTAGAAAATCTCTAATGTTCCACAATGAACATAAACAGTGACTAATCAAACTATTCATTTTCGAAGCATAAAATTCTCACAATCGAAGCATAAAACCCTGTTTGTTTGTTTTGAATTCGAACCCTAAATTATAGAACCCCTCATCCCGTTAGAGCTTAGAAGCCACCGAACCGTGTAGACCAAAAGCCACGGAACCCCTCATCTCGTTAGAACCTAGAAGCCACAGAACCATGTGAACCAAAAGCTACATAACGACAACACAATAAAGCCATAGTTAACAAAAAATAGTAAACCAAACATAGATAAAGGGAAGACTGAAGAGTGAAAAACCCTCCGTCGCACAGCTTGTCATTCTCCACTTCTCCGCGAATCCTCCATCGCAAGAGTCAGATACACCATCTCCGTTTGCGACCGTCACCACGCCGAAGAAGAACGAGAAATAGTGGAGGAATGAAAGATTACGAGAGACTCAGATAAAAATGACTAAAAGAGAATCGAAGAGAGAAAAGGGAAAGAGAAGTGATTGGCGCTAGGGTTTCCCTGTTTGTGTCTTTCTCAAATTGAAAATGAGAAATGTTTTGACAGTACACTCACGTGTCTCACTCCTTGGTTTATTTTTCAAAAACTATTGTATGATACTGCGGCGGTTAAACTAAACTGCCGATAAGCTTGACGCAAACATCAAGCGTAGGCGGTTCTCTTTGAACCGCCGTAAATCAAGCATCGCAAAAATCAAATTTTGTTGCAGTGTGAGGGAGAGTTTTCGGCCCCTTGAGGCCGATGGCGGGGGATGAAATTATGATCTCATCTCCCAATGGGTCACGGTGACTGGACACGTGGTCAGGATGAGAGGAGGGGTGCTGGGCCCCGAGGAGGTTTTGGAACGTGATATGATTCTAGACGCTTATATCCCCATCGAGAGCATGCGTAGCTGGCTGGCAGCCGCACCCGTTGCACCTGTGGAGCAGCCGAGGAGAGAGGCGCAGGAGGAGGAGAGACCTTTGCCCTCACGGGTAACCGGATCCGCTCGGGAGTACCATCGTTGCTTCCGTCGCACTCCAAGGAAGAGTTCATTGGAGAGAGGACGTCTACCGAGGATGGCTCCACCAGTAACACCAGCTTCACCATCGGAGACAGTGAGACCGACGCTCCCCGTTCCTTACGTCGCACCGTCTGGACGTTTCGTGCGTTACTCTTCTTACGCTTCTACCGGATCGTCGGGACACGCAGATAAGGGGAAGAAGAAAGTGAGAGACGAGCCAGAGCGGGTATTCATTGACATATCCAAGGAGGAGGAGGATCCCGAGGAGGACTCCGAGGAGACGTCATCGTCTTAGGTCTGTAGAGGTGGGGCTGTCTAGTGCTAGGTTGTAGGTTGTCTGTTAGCGACCAGCCTAGGTTTGGGGTACACATGTTCAGTGTCGTGTATTTGACATACCTTTTGATTTACAGCTTTCCTAGGTTTAGCTTTATCGCTTTATTTCCTTATGTCAGGTTATTGTATTTTGGTCACCCTGTTGTGGTTTATAACTATACTTGCGGGCGCAAGGTTTGTGTACTTTGACATGATGATGTATATATGTATGAGGTTTCTTTTCTTCTGAGTTTCTGGATGGCTGAGTGAGGTGTGAGTAAATCTTTTCATATAAGATCCTTTTAAAAAAAAAAAATAGCCACCAATTTTGTTAACCTTGATTTATAAAAGACGATTTTCCGCATTAAGTTTGTATTTTTCATGTGATGTTCCTTGTGGGAAAAAGGGGCGTTACAAAATACATGTGAGAATGTGAATAATTGAAACTTTTTAGAAGATTTTAAGACTATAGTTTATGCTAACTTTTCTCCTAATGAAATTGAAGATGAGTGGAAGAAGATTATTGACAAATATGGAGTTGCTAACTCAACAAGTGGATTAGAAAGATTTTTGAGATGAAGAGTATGTGGACAAGTGCATATATTGATCAGAAATTTTTAGCTGGTATCAGAACCACATCCTTATGTGAAAGTATTAACTCATTTATATAAAAGTATGCACAAAACAAGAATAGTTTTGTTGATTTCATGCACAATTTTGAAAGAGCCGTGAAGGAATATAAACAAAATGAGTTAATATTTGATTTCAAGTCCATCCATTCAAACCTATGTTGACAACTGGTCTGCATAAGTATGAGTTTGGTGCTATAGATATTTTAACAAGGAATAAATTTTCAGATGTTAGAAAAGAGATTGAAAATGTTGTTGCATTAAATGTCATTCAAAGGACTAAGCATAATAACACTGTGTATTTGAAGTTGAATAAATTATGCATTCCTAGTATTGAATTTATAGTTATACTTTATAAGAGTGATGCTGATTTTATTTTTGATTGTCAATTATATAGTCGTGTGGTATCTGATGTGCACTCATTTTTTGTGCCATGAAGCATGAGCATGTTGATGCAATTTCAAGCAATCTCATTTGCAAAAGATGGACTGAGACAGCTAAAGTTCATTACATATCTTTAATTAATGTTGATGGTTGTGATTAATCAAAATTAGACATGTTAAGATCGAATGTAATGTCAACTGTTTGTAACATGCTACATAAGTTGCCTCTAAGAAACAATTTATTATTTTGAGTTCGTTGAGGAGATTAAAAAATTGATAGATAATTTTGAAAAACATTGTGATGCTAATTTTAATCAAAGTAGTGGTTCAAAGATAGATTATCCAACAATAGTGAATTTGATCACCGAAGAAGTACCACTAGTTACATTTTCATTGTTGGTACTACAACTGTTAGTTGGACGTCACGGATATATAAGATTGTTGCTTTATCCAGTACAGAGGTTGAGTATGTAGTAGAAATAAATGCTAGTAATGAGTTGACATGGCTTCAAGGATTGTTAACAGAGTAGGGATTCATCTAGGAGAACCCAACATATGTGTCAACCAAAGTGGTGACTATCGACAAACTGAAGTTAAACTTAAATTTAGTTGGTCTGCTAGAATAACATATTAGATATGATTGCTGCATTGATCAAGGTGTGAAGACAAATTGAAATCAATCCTCAAGTGGGAGATTGCTGGTCAAAGTGAGGCTCTTACACAACCCAAAAAAACGTTGGAGCACTTTTGTTTTGTTTTGGAGAGAAATAAGGAAAACCATTCTAAGTATTAGGTAGCGTAAAAATAGAAAAACAAAATGTGTGAAAGATAACTTCTATGTGCTTGTATAAATAGCACCCCATTAGCATCTTCATAATCATTACAGCGGCAAAGTGAGAGAAAAAAAGAGAGCTCAGAAAGAAAAGTTTTATTTTCTTGGTGTAATTGGGTTGTGAGTTGAGTGTGTTGTAAACACTTTTTCATATTTTTCTTTTTCAATTAAAGTTCTGCAGTAGCTTGGAGACGTAGGCATAATTAATCGAACTCCATTATGAATCTTATGTATTATTATTCCACACTTTTCTCACTTCCACTAATATAATGATGGGGAGATTTTGCGCAGTTTCCCAACAATAGTATCAATTTCATCCCTTCTTTACCGATTAGTGATTACCAAAAAAAAACACCAATTAATAAAAGAGAACACTGATTGCAAAAAAAAAAAATTGTTCCCACCTGCTTATTGTTCTCACCGATTGTAAAGGTAATGCAAAAAAAAAACCAAAAACACAATTAATCATATGGCCCATATGATCCAAGCCCATATTGTGAGACCACCGAGAAGCAATATTAAATCATATACTAAATACAAAAAAGAAAAATTCTTCAATAAAATGGTATATTGAACAACATTAAGAAAAATGAAACATAACACTGGTAAAATGCGATGGCACCAGACTGGACCAACTGCAGCAGAAAGTTGCGTATGGATACTAGTGCTGGATGTGATCTATTCTGAGGAGGGGATTCAATCAGTGAGGATTGAAGAATAAGATTGGAGAGAAGGGAATTGCAGGGGTGCTTGGTTATCAAAAAAAATATATGGCATGAAATAGGAATTATTTGGGTGGGAGAGTTACCAAAGACAACGAAGAGTCACAACTCAAAATAGCTCAATAGACCGACCGTAGTAATGTCGTGTTGCTGCCGTATCAACATTGTATCACCTTATTTCTTTTTCTTCTTTTAAATTAAATGCTTTGATACTCTAAATACCTATCATTTATGTATTTGAATGTATTGGTATTGGGTACGTATTTGATACTGACATGTGAGGGAAACTTGTGTATCCGTGCATCAAAGCCCACCTGGTACATATGCGTTAGTTTTTTTTAAAGAAGAAAAATAAGTTGATTGATAGGAGATGCATTCACAACACTAGCTAGGAAAAACAATCAATGTTGTCATTTTCCCCTATACTGCAATACAACATCCGATTTCCCTCAAAGATAAAATTGTTATCCCCCATCATCAGACTTTTGAGCCACATATGGTGCCATTGGGTTTGATACGATGAATTCACACCTGAAGTTAGAATAGATTTACCTTTTCATGTGTAAATTGGTATGTTGAACATGCACTGATTGTTACTTATAATACAACATGCATGTCACGATTATTATATGCGTGAATCCCATGCATGTTCTCAATTGGGCATTGATTGATTAGAACATAGTCACTTGATCATACTACAATATCTGTTGCATATACTTTTAAATTGTAATATTGACTATTTAGTGGGTTATCTCAAGCTTGAAGTGTATATGGGCTCTTGCACGTGACTATGGCTACTCTTACTCAATAGAGGTTGAGAAAATTTGGGTTGAGAAGTATAGGAAGGATTTGAGTTGCCAGAATAATCAGTGTTTCTTGTATCTATTCAACAAAATACAATCATTCATGGGAGAAACTACTCTGATGGATCCCTTTGGTCTTTTTAGAAACTTTTCCATGTGATTTGATAATTGGATCAATTTCTTTTATCAAAGTAATTGTGTCAGCATTGATTTCGTGTTTGTACACTTATATGTCATTGTCAAAAATTTTGTTTTGTTAGTTCATCATGTAATATTTGTTTTTAGTCAGTTCTACATGTCAGATAATAGTGAAGGAAATTGCATTGAATGATGATAATGGTAATCAATGTAATGGTCCTCCTAATAATGATGGTGAAAGTGGTCTAATGCATGAATGTTACAAATTTGTTTTTGAACTAACAACTAATGAGATGAGAAGACTTGCATCTGATTCATGCTTATCAGAGTATAAGTGATGCTAATATAGCACAGGTGGATATTTGGCACTTACATCAGGTTAGAACCAGTCATATAATGAGATTGATTATTGGTAAAAGGGCGGACATGCTGATATGGGTTTTTGCAAGAAGGAATTATATAAATACATTGATTGATAAGTAAAAGAGGGCTAAAATAGAAGATTGTGATGCCTTTGCTGCATTGTGCTATTTACAAGCATAGATAGACAATGATACTTTGATGTTTTTGAAGTTCACAACCACAACAAATGGACAACTTGAGAACTTCTTTTGGTCTGATGGTGCAAGCAGATTTGATTATCATTGTTTTGTAGTGTTGCGATCGGTACTATCTACAAAAAGAACAAGTATAACAAGTCTAACAAGTCTTTGGTTTTTTTTGTTATAATCATCATGGAGATATTATAATTTTTGGATTTGCTTTGGTTTCTGTTGAGAAGATAGAAACATGAAAATGAGTGTTGAAACATTTTCTGAATATATATTTCGAAAACATCCTAATGCAATGGTGACTGATGGAGATTGTGCAATGCGTGAAGCGAATGCGATTGTATTTCTCAAATACCTTTTATAGACTATATTCTTGGCATCTCCACCGAAATACATGTGAGAATGTGAATAATTAAAACTTTTTAAAAGATTTTAAGACTATAGTTTATGCTAACTTTTCTCCCAATGAATTTGAAGATGAATAGAAGAAGACTATTGATAAATATGGAGTTGCTAAATCAATATGAGGATTAAAAAGGTTTTTGAGATGAAGAGTATGTGGGCAAGTGCGTATTAGAACCACATCCTTATGTGAAGGTATTAACTCATTTATATAAAGGTATGTGCAAAACAAGAATAATCTTGTTGATTTCATGCACATTTTTAAAAGAGTTGTGAAGGAAAATAAACATAATGAATTAATCACTGATTTCAAGTCCATATATTCAGACCCTGTGTTAACAACTGGTCTGCATAAATTTTAGCTTGGTTATACAAAAAAATTTACAAGGAATAAACTTTGGGATGTTAAAAAAGAGATTGAAAATGTTACTGCATTAAATGTCATTCAAAGGATTGAGCAGAGTAACACTATGTATTTGAAAATAAATATGATGATATTAGAAGAATAATGATGATTTTGTTTTTTGTTGTCGATTATATAGTCATGTGGTATCCCATGTGCACTCTTTTTTGTGCCGTGAAGCATGAGAATGTTGATGCAATTCCAAGCAATCTCATTTGCAAAAGATGGACTAAGACAACTAAAGTTCATTACATATGTTCAATTAATCTTGATGGTTGTGATTCATCAAAATTAGACATGTTGAGATCAGGTGCATTGTCAACTGCTTGTACTAGGCTATATAAAGTTGCTTGTAAAAAATAGCTTATTATTCTGAGTACGTTGAGGACATAGATAAATTTGAAAAACATTTTGATGCTAATTTTGATCAAATTGTTGGTTCAAAGGTAGGTCATCCAACAATAGTGAAGTCGATCACCAAAGTAGTAACTACAGTTGTTAGTTGGATGTTACGGATATAGAAGATTGTTGCTTTATCCACTATAGAGGTTGAGTATGTATAAGAAACAGAAGCTAGTAAAGAGTTGATATGGCTTCAAGGATTGTTAATAGAGTTGGGATTCATCTAGGAGAAGAGTGTTTTGAATAGTGATAGTCAGAGTGCGATACATCTAGCAAAGAATTCAACATTTCATTCTAGAACAAAGCACAATGCTCTTCGTTATCACTTTATCAGGTCTCTGCTTGAGAATGAGGTGCTAATATTGAAGAAGATCCAAGGAAGCTATAACCTAGCATATATGTTAACGAAGGGGGTCACTATCGATAAACTGAAGTTGTGCTCAACTTCAGTTGGCCGGCTAGAATAACAGACTAAATATGGCTTCTGCACCGATCGAGGTGTGAAGATAGATTGAAATCAGTTTTCAAGTGGGAGATTGTTGGTCAAAGTGAGGCTTTTACACAACCCAAAACAAGTGCAGTGCTTTTGTTTCGTTTTGAATAGAAATAAGGAAAACTATTCTAAGTATTAGGTGGCATAAAAATAGAAAAAGAAAATGTGTGAAAGATAACTACTACGTGCTTGTATAAATACAACCCCATTAGCATCTTCCTAATCATTCGAGCAACGAAGAGAGAAAAAAAAAAAGCTTAGAACAAAAAGTTTTATTTTCTTGGTGTAATTGGGTTATTGTCATTTTCCCCTATATTGTAATACAACATCTGATTTCCCTCATATATAACATTATCAGCCACCATCATTAGAATTTTGAGCCACATATAGTTCCCTTGGGTCTGATACGATGAATTTATAGCTGAAGTTAGAATAGATTGTCCTTTTCGAGTTTACAGACTATATAAAGTTTCCCGTTATTATTTTGAGTTCATTGAGGATATTAAAAAGTTGACAGGTAAATTTGAAAAACATTGTGATGCTAATTTTGATCAAAGTGTTGGTTTAAAGGTAGGTGATCCAACAAATAGTGAAGACTAAAGGTGCCCATAAAAAAAACAGCAGGAAGAGGAGAAAGTGTAGTCATTTTAATCATTGTGGACACAATTAGAACATTTCCATTACTAATTAATCGTGATCAACTACATGAAATTAAGGAAGAGATTTCATTTGAGGAGTACAATGATGACACCTAGAACAAAAATGTAAGGCTGATTTTTTATTTTTACCTAATATAATTGTGATTGTTAAATAATTTTCAATTAATTTGTCAAAAAATAATTTTCAATTAAAGTAAAGAAATATAATTGTATACTTTCAAGCATTGGCAGATTATTCTTTACATCAAGGACAGTTTGATGTATCTGGATCCAATCTGATGACAAACACTATAGAGAACATATATTTTTTTTATAATTTTTGAATGTGTTCTATTGTATAGCTTTAAGTATTGTGGTTTGATTTTGTACCTTAATGTTTTTGTTAAGGATGATGAACATATGGGTAGTAGTAAATGGAAGAGAAAATCGTTACCAAAAAAAAATGGAAGAGAAAATCTAAACAGAGATTTGACTTGACACAAGATTCAATTAATGTTAAAAAAAAGCAATAATGTAAGTTATGCAAATAGATAACAGGGTAACATTGTGAATGGGTATCATTGAGTATCTTTTTTTTTCTTCTGAAATAGCTTTGTTTTCATACTGGTTGACATTGTGAATGGTGTAACTCATACACAAGATATATTATCTTAACATATTATATAATATATTGTCTTAAAATATAAATTATACATCTCTTAATGATAAAAAAAATTACACATCTCTTATAAAATATATAGAGTAGTAGTGTAATTTTGAAAATATAGTATATGTATATAGCAGATCGATTTGGGTTGGATTGGATCAGTTTTTATTATGGGATCCAAAATCCGATCCAATCCAAAAAAAATTGGTTTGTTCAATTTTAGGGTTTTTATTTTCATTTTTTTATTCTCAGTTATTCATTTCAGTTACTGCGGTTTACATTGGATAGGTTCTATTATGAACACTACTATCTATTATATATACTATTTTTCAAATTATAATTTTTTAAATATCTATATTTCCTTTGTAACTACAAAATAATTATGGTATCTACTTTTAACTTATAAATACTATTTCCAAATTATAATTTACTTAAATATTTATATTTTTTAATGGCAAAATAATTATGATATTTATCTAAAAGAAATAGAAGATAAAGAAATGAAGTCAACGACTAGTTCTTCAGGAACTCGGATTCAGAAGCTAGTTCTTCAGTGACCAACTATAATCCTTGTATTAGTAATTTGGTCAAGTGAAAAAAATAATAAACCTAATGCTCCTATTTATAGAAAGATAATGGGCTCTCATTTATGCGCTAAATCGTGGAATAATAATACTAAGGAGCAATTACATAATATCGAAATGGTATGATGAGATGATGGTCATCCATAAATATGAATTTTTACAGTACTTTCACTTCGATGATTATACACCATGAATATGCCCCGTTAAAACTTTGCTAAGAAAAACCCATTGGGATAAAAACTTAGTGAAGGAAAAAGAGTACAGTATTCATTGTAACACACTTCCTATAAAAAAGGAAAGTCCTTTAATTGACACATTCCAATTCCAATATTATCCATGTGCTTCTCGAAAGTTGAAGTTGGAAGCCACTTTATGAATAGATATGATGAGTTGTCACTTGAAGAAATTTTGCAAACATCGACAGCTGTTATCTCTTGGAGTTCATGAGTATAAAAGAATTTTGGTGAAATGTGTTTCGTTCTATCACCCTTTATGTAGCCACCTTTAATTTGAGCAATACAAGCTGCATTATCTTCATACAAAGTGTTGGCTTGTCATCTTCTTTCACCAGTCCACATGCTCCTCTAATATATTGGGTCATGGTTCTTAGCCATATGCACTCACGACTTGCTTCATGAATAGATAATATTTCTGAATGATCTGATGTGGTAGTGGTGATTCTTTTCTTCACAGATCACCAAGATATGCCAGTTTCTCCACATATAAAGACATGACCTGTTTGCAATTGGGCTTTATGAGGATAAAAAAGATATCCAACATCAACATATCCTACCAATTCTGACTTTACTCCATTTGCGTAAAACAAATACAAATCAGATGTCGCATGGAGGTAACGAAGAACTTTTTTGACTCCATTCCATTGTTTTCGGGTTGGTGTCAAACTAAACTTTCCTAACAATTTTACGGCAAATGTTATATCAGGTCTAGTGGTATTTGCAAGTACAAAAGTACTCCAATGGCACTAAGATGTGGTACTTCAAGACCAAGAATTTCTTCACCATCTCATGGATGAAAAGGATCCTTCTTCACATCAAATGAACGAACAACTATTGGAGTGCTTAATGGATAAGTTTTATCCATATAAAATTATTTCAAAAAAAATTCAATATAAAAGATTGATGAATAAGTATTCCACTTGTAAAATGTTCAACTTGGAAACTAAGACAAAATTTTGTCTCCCCAGTGTCCTTTATTTGAAACGCACTCTTTATGTATTTAACAGTTTTAGAGATCTTTTCTAGAGTTCCTATTACATTTGAATCAACATAAATATCTACTATTGCAAGTCTAGAATTCGTTTTCTTGATGAATACACAAACGCAAACATGATTATTACCATAATTGATTTTTCAATAGATATTCACTCAAACGAGTGTACCACATGTTGTGATTGCTTTAATCCATATAAAGATTTTTGTATTTTAACAAAGTACATTTGTCGAGGTTTTGACTTACATGCTTCAGGTATATTAAATGCTTCACAAACTTCAATATTTATGTCATTATCCAATGACCTATATAAGTAAGTTGTCACTAAGTCTATTAGATGTATGTCAAGTCTTTCAAATACTGTCAAACTAATCAAAAATCTAAAACTAACCGTATCCATAATCGAAAATATGTCTCTTCATAATATATAACCAACCTTTATGAGAAACCTTGTAATACAAGTTGCGCCTTGTATCTCTCAGTTTCATTCTGCTCATTTCTTTTACATACAAAAACCCACTAATACCAACGGGTTTGACATCTTCTAGTGTCTAGACTACTGGTCCATATACTTTATATTTGGCTAATGAGTCTAACTCGACTTGTATCGCCTCTTTCCATTTTGGCCAATCATTTTGATGTCGACATTCATCTACAGTTTGAGGCTTAGAATCATTGTCATTGATAATTTCAGAAGTAACTGCAAATGAAAATTCAATATCAACAACTTTATTCTTTTCTTTCATATTTTCGGATTTTAATAAGATATGATGATTTGCTTGTACCGGAACCATTTCTAAGGTTACCTCTTTGGAAATATAGGGTTGTTGATCTATATTTATGTTGACCTCTTTTTGAGTGTCACTTTGCAAGTCTTTAATTCCCTTTTCTTGCGGGAAATAGTATCTTTGGCCCCAATAGGTCTATCACGCTTTTGGCGTGTTTTGCATTCTTTAGTTGTCATACTTGTAGGATGTTCTTCAGGAATACTCAACTGTGTAGGAGCATTTGCAGTTGGCACGAGTGATTTAATGACCATTTGGGTGTTTGTAAAAAAAATCTGGCAATTGGTTTGCAGTATTTTACAAATGAATTATTCTTTAAACTTCAATCTCACATTGATTTGTGAGTGTATCCAACATAGATAATGTTGGTGTGTTCCAACAAACTTGTGTATTTATTCCTTTACCATTTTCTTCCCCTAATGGGAGGAATACATATTCATCAAATTTAAAATCTAAGAATTTTGCTCTAAAAAGATCATCTATTAAAGGTTCTAGATATCTAATAATAGATGAAGAATCAAAACCCACATAATTTAGCCCGTTGAGGAGGTGCATAAGGTACATATACAACACAACCAAAAATTTTAAGATGAGATATATCAAGTTGATGACCAAAAATAAGTTGTAAAGGTGAATGGTGTTGAGCTCATTTTCCACCATGACCTCATTCACATCCTTGAGAAAATGTCACATTCACGTTAGGGAATGGTGTTGAGCCTATTGGACGAGACTGATAGTTTTTCATCAAAAGCTCGTTATTTTGTTCAGCCACAACCAAACAAGAAATCAACTCATAGTATTTGGTGAACCTACACTCTCGATACTAATGTTGCTGGAGCACATTTGAGGCATGAAAGGTTGAATATGATTTTTCTAACATATATTCATTAGTAATTTTTTGACCACATAATTTCATTTGAGGGCTAATCTTAACTAACGCTGAATTATATTATTTACAATTTTGAAATCTTGCAAACATAAGTGTATCCAATCGTATCGAACTTTTGGATGGATCATACTTCTTTGGTGTTCAAATCACTCCTTTAAAATATTCCAAAGAGCTAATGGGTCCTTAATATTAAGTTACTCCATTTCCAACCTTCATGCAAATGATGTTGAAGGAAAATCATTGTTTTTGCACGATCCTACAGGGATGCTTGGTTTCCTTCTTTGATGATACTTCCAAGATTCATAGCATTGAGATGGATGTCAGCATCAAGTACCTATGACAGATAATTTTTTTCAGAGAT
Organism: Glycyrrhiza uralensis; assembly: GCA_030159175.1. Lineage (NCBI taxonomy): Eukaryota > Viridiplantae > Streptophyta > Magnoliopsida > Fabales > Fabaceae > Glycyrrhiza > Glycyrrhiza uralensis. The sequence continues at coordinate 29,891,739 of BRZY01000003.1, forward strand.
ATCGAGAGCAATGAACTCAAGCTTAATGAGATTTGACATTGTAACACTTGAAAAGAAGAAAAAAAATATTAAAATGAGGTGGATACTATAATTCGTATATCTCTTTAAAAAAAATTGAAGTAATTTTTTTAGCATTTTAAACGTATCAAAACGTATTAAAAAACAAAATAATTTGAAATGATAAAGTCATCCAAACAAAATATTATTTCAAAACAGATCAAAACAATTATTTACTAAATGTGACATTTATATCGAGATCAATCAATCAATATTATATAAAAAATGGATCAAAATATTATGCCAAACGTTGACATTGTTGTATGTGATAAAATGGTGAGGAAATTTTGATTGTGATAAAATATATTGTTATACGCGATAATGTAGGTAACAGGATGAAACACAAGAAGGGGGGTTGAATTGTGTTTCAAAGCACTTGAAAACTTTTTCGAAAAGTTGGACGCTGATTATGAAAACGTTGAACGCACAGCGTATTTGAGATATTGGACGCACAAATAAGTTGGACGCAGAACAGTCCACTTAGTTTAAAACAAGTTTTAGTGCGATTAAAAAGTGTGAATGACCTGTTTAAAAACAGTTTCAATTTAATCCCCTTGGTTAGTATATAAGCAGAAAATAAAAGAGTTAAGGGAAAGAGAGATTGACAAAGTTTTTATCCTGGTTCACTCTTTTCTAGAGCTACGTCCAGTCTCCTCAAACTAGAGAGATTTCACTATCAATCAAGATAGAATACAAGTATTCTTCGACAGCCTCTTTAGGCCTTATAGCAAATATTCTTTGCACACCTAGCCTCTCCAGGCTCAAACCAAGTATTTTTTGACAACCAAGCCTCTCCGGGCTTAACCCCAAGTATTCTTTGCACGCAGCCTCTCCAGGCTCTATCCCAAGTATTCTTTTACAGACAAGCCTCTCCAGACTCAAACAAGTATTCTTTCTAAACAAGTCTCTCCAGTCTCAAACAACTCAGAAGAGTGTTTTTGACTTAAAGTGCTATATAACTCACACAAGTGAGAATATGAAAAACTTAAGCACTTCGAGAGTTAAGCAAACTCTCTTTCACAAAAAGAAAGAAAAATATACAAGACTTTCTTGAGAATTATAGTGTATGAAAATATTTGCACAGCGATTTTGCTCTTTCTTTTTCTTAGTTCAGTCTCTTGTATTCTTCTTCTTGTCCACAGTATTTATAGGCTTTGATGAAGCTTCAGACTTGTTCTTCGAATAGCTCAGCTTCAGCCTTCATAAATATGACCGTTCTCTAATAGCATTAAATGCTATTTTTCCGTTGCTCTAAGGAGTTCTACTTCAGTGTGTATGTCTGCGTCTCTTTCTCCTAAGTCAGAGGCAACCTGTACTCACAGTCTCAATTGCACAAAGGTCAATAGTAATATTCTGTTGAGACAAAGAGAATACAATGTATAAAGCAGAAAGTAGTGTTCAGAGAGATATAGAAATAACCAGAGTACATTCTCTCTCTAAGTACACTTTCCACAGTGCTTTATGTTTTTCATTTAATGCATGTTCGAAAACGTTGAACACAGCTATTTATTTCAAATCATTTGCTCAATAAATATGTCTCATATTAAATGAAGGAGCAATAAATAGCAAGTTATGTATTTTGCGTTTTGGACGCAACATATTGAATATTTGGACTCTACAGATTATGTACAAAATGGACGCATACATTTGCTTACCATTTGTACGTGAAGCAACTTTGGTTCATATGGACGCATATTCATTACTTACCATATGGACTTATGACTTTGCTTCTCTGATAGTACGTCTCCATGATGATTATTGGACGTTTATCAATTCTGCTTCTTTGGACGCAGAGCATCATTGGACGCATTGCTTCTCAGAGTCCATTAGACAATACTTACCCGAGGTTAAGTATCAGAGTCCATTGGACGCTCCACTCTTGGACTGTACATATATGTGTCAATGTCACATTGGACAATGGACTTATATTTGTTGTACCTACAAGAGCTTGTCAGCAGACTTTGTAAAATCTTTAATAATTATTGTTATCATCAAAACCACTTAGGCAATTCATGCATTAGAAATGCTTTTTAACAATTTGGTTCCAACAGATAAGACAATCATAATTGGCAAATAAAATTGGATAAAACCATAAAATCAATATTAGGTACTGCACTTAAAAGGATCAACAAAAGGTTTTTATAGAATTATTTTTAAGACCAATTATTTGAAATTCATTAATCAAATTTGTTGAAATTATTAATTAACACTTCAAGACAAATAAAAAAACAATGATTTTGACTGCTCATTTGCCTTGATACATTGTGACCAATTGTAAAGCAAATATTACCATTGGTGTTTCAAGACCAATAAAAGGCAATACTTGTGAAACAATATTAGCATTGAAGAACTGCAGGACCAATCATTGGCGGTAAAAAATATAATATAAAAGATCGATGATACAACTTGAACATATAAAGAAAAATAATGATATAGAATAACAATTGATGAATTACACATTATGTGAAAAAGTTGATCCATTTATAAATCCATTGATGAACATATATTACTATATGAAAAAGTAGTAAATCGATTGTTGGCAAAATATTATAGTATGGAGTCTAAGCAAAAGAACAAGAGAAAAAAATCTTACCTTGAAAAGAAACACACTGTAACATCCCGGCTGCTTTTCGGATCGACGACTGTCCCCACACACCAACAAGGGTCTTTTCAGCATGCTTTGTCCTCACTCACATGTTTTCTAGGAAACTTCCCAGAAGGTCACCCATCACGAAATTGCTCCAAGTCAAGCACGCTTAACTGTGGAGTTCTTAAGTGATAGGCTACCGAAAAGAAGATACATCTTGTTGGTATAGGTAGTACCAATCAATTCTATTAAGCTTTCCTCAACTGTACAGTCCCATACCTGCACAGTCTCGGAATACCTCTCATTCGGGTATGATTTCGGTTCATTCATGTACCCTTTCGCCTAGAAGCCTGCCAGGAGCCGCTCCTTGTCCGTGCCTCTCTGCACTCGCGATCACTCCCCGCCCTCGTCGGCCTCAGGGTGTCACACACACAAAAGAATAGATGCACCGGCAGAGATTTGATCATGCTGATAACATATTGTAAAACAAATAGAAGATAAAGAAATGAAGACAATGATGACTAGTTCTTCATGAACTAGAATTCAAAAGATAGTTCTTCAGAGACTAGCTATAATCCTTATATTAGTAATTTGGTCAAGTGTAACCAATGATAAACTTAATGCTCTTATTTATAGAGAGATAGTGGGCTCTCATTTATGAACTAAATCAGGGAATAATAAGGAGGAGCATTTACATAATATGGAGATGGTATGATGAGATAGTCATCCACAAAAATGAATATTTACAATAGGTATCTACTTTTAACTTATATTTTATTTTGGACGTATTAAGAAAAAAAAATTAAAATTACTATCATTGGTATAAATTGATATGCAACTAAATATACAGGGAATAAGCGGGTAATGAAAACATGGATACTCATGCATGGATCTTTTTAGCAAAACTGGACTCAAGTATTTGTTGCTCGAACTTCTCACATGTATCAAATTCCTGTGCATGAGGGTTGCAATTCTACTGCAACCTCTCAGAGAGTGAATGGGAAAGGGTCACCATGGTTCACTTTGGTGTTTTGCAGATCTTTAAAAACAAAAGATACATTTTATTCATGTTGCATCCAAATAACCCTATCAATTCTGAGCTAAATCCATGTGCAAAATGGTTAGAAAAGAAAAAAGTCCTCAATGGGAAACTCATAAGAAGAGATCAAGACTAATTTTTGATTGAGAATACTGAACTTCACCAGTCACCAAATCCCCTATTAATGAATTCCATGGCAATGTTAGAAGACAAAAAATAAAAGAACCCTGTTGTGGTTGAAATTTCTTCCAGGTAAATCTTCACCACCAGGCGTGTGAAGACAAACACTTTTGTTATGAGTGGAATCCTCAAGAACTTGACAAAGGGAAGAATGAGATAAAATTTTAACAATCAAAGGCTTTATCAATGTTGATTGAGAAAATATGTAACATTTCCATGGGTGCACACAGGTTTTGCTCAAAAGGGTAAATAAATTAGATGACAAGTTCGACAAGGTTGTGCAATCTCTTAAGAGCTTAAAACAAGTTGTACACAACAACAAGCCATAACAAAATCCATTTCAAACTCCTCCCCATCTAATTGCTTATATTGCTAATTACATGCCATCACCACCTAATGGGACCTAACTTATACTTCAAATGTTGCATAAATGTGACAAGTCATCTTAAAAAAAAATCACAAAAAAATGGAAAAAAATGTCCATGACAACTCATAAAAAGGAATAGGGAAGAAATTATTCTCTCCCTCATGTCCAAAAGATATTGATAACATGATCTTGGTAACAGCTGCTACACCTACAAGTTATTATATCAAGCCAAGGAGCAATCATGATAGTTCTTCAAACTTCATAGCAAGCTATGTACCATTTGTGAGTACTGAAATTGTGGTAGATCACTTCCTTTGTTAAATTATTCTTGTTATGGATATAATTAGTGTCCATGTACATTTTCAGTGTTTATCAAACATGTTTAAGCCAGCAAATCCTATGAACATGTCTAATAAACAGGTAGCAATGGCAACATACATCTTTGGTAAAAAAAATCAGATGAGGGTCATTGATAAGACTATTTCTCCACTCAGTTGTTTTTATATTTATGTACTTAAATTCAATAAAGATTTCTTAACAAAATAATTTTGCATGTTTCACTTATTCTAGATTAGAGGTTTTGATCGTGACCGATATGGAGTATTGTGATGGTAATAGGAAATTACTACTTAATCTGAAACCTAAGAACATGATTGACCAAGATGTAAGTATTTATCACTTTAATTATTATTTAACTAAATTAAGTACAGATTGCATACTACTAATTTTTTTCCATTAAATCATGTCCTTAATTTAGTTGTATGCATGACGAGTCACAAGGAGAAATCAATTAGCAAGAATAAAGGGTACTGGTCCAAGATAGTTAAAATCGGACCAGTTATTGAACCGGAGAAGGCACCGGTTCAAGGTTCAATGGTCCAACAGGGGTCCAACCAAGGTTCAATTAAATAATATTATTTTAATTTTTAATATAATATATAAAACAATTTTAAACAAAAACTAACATAATATTCATAATTTCATAAGGAAAAATTAAACTTCACTACTAAATGTCATAATTCATAACATATAATATTCAAAATTAAAGCATCTTCAATGCATGGGTTGCTTAATCGGTTTTTGTAGGCCACATAATACCACATAGAATTTAAGCAACACCCACTAATTTTTACTCTAAGGTAAATTGCTTAAAGTGAGATGTTTAAATTATTTTAGTGAGTCAATTAAATTCCAAATTAAATTAAAAATGGTACATATGATTTTTTTTATGAAATGGTACAACTAAAAAGCACATTGGTACATTTATTAAATTCCAGTTACGTTTTTTTAAAAGAAAAAATTTCAGTTAAGTTAAAAACATTTTATAAATTAATTATTGTAAGTCAATGATGATCTAGAGTCTATGATAACAGCTAGCACCATCATAAGGATGGATCTCAAATTGGGATCAATTTCAATTTTATCTTACTCCCAAATCACACAAAAATATCACACTAAAAGATAAATAAGTTATATTACCAAGATTGGCAGCAATTGGGTCTCACATCTCAAATGTCTCAAATATCATAGCTGCTTTCAACTTTCCATAATAAAGCAAACTAGAACCAAAATTAAAGCCAAGCAAAATCAGAAACATTGCAGAAAGAGATTTGGACGAATGGATAATGGGAACATTGCATAATCGGGATTGGGATTGGGATGGGAACGTTGAAGAATGAGACTAGGATGCCGATGTTGTGATGCAACAACGGCGAACACTACAGAACCTCTGTATGGAACACTGTTGGGTCCGATACAATTTTGTTCTACTTTTTGAGTTCTAATGCGGTTCTGATGGTTTTGGGAGAACTCTGAGATCGCAAATTGCAAATGGGTGCTTGTCATTTTTGACCTTCTGTTTTTTTTTTAAAAAAAGTTTGGTCCAAAATCTGAACTGCTCCAAACAGCCGAACCGCTGGTTTTCCTGGTTTTCTACTAGTTCAACGGTTTTTGGGCCAGTTTTGTGCGCGTCCAGTTGCATGGTTCATCCGAACCGAAAGGACATCTAGTTCTTGGTTTGACTGGTCTGATCCGACCCGATTTTAACTACTATGGTTTTTACCAACCACTTTTGCAGTTGGGATTCCTTACATAATAACTAATATATTATTGAATTTTTTTTTTCAATTGTGTAAATGTTATTTAGCTTCATTGATACATATGCTAATATGCCTTACTTTATTATACCAATTTGTATTGTCTTGGATTGCACCATTTCAAACAAGGATTAGAAATTATCAAAAGCCTTTTATGGAAAAAGTGATATGTTTTCTAAGGTATAAGAATTGCTTCATAAAACACCAACAATGGAATTAAAATTTCATTGGCGTTTAATAATTTGCAGAATGTAGGTTTTATACCAATAAATGATGACAACTTTCAATGGTTGGTGCTTGTCATTTACTTTGTTACTTTTAATATTATACTTATTGAATCAGTGGATTACCTTAATTGCTAAACAATTAGAAATTTGTGATAGGGATTATATATGGAAGAACTACTACAAGATGGTTCGCTCAATGAGTTTGAAATCACAAATACTATTATCTCAGACGAGATGGTATAAGTTGCAAAACATAACTTGTAAGACTTATTGTAGAGAGAATTTGTGAGAGTTTGTAATTATTATTCTTGAAATCTTAGCTTATACCATGACAGTTTTTTTTCCCTTCTTTTGATAAACATAGAAATGATTGTTGAGTGTGGGTGTGCATGTGGATGATGGAGATGGGTGTAAATGGATATAAGATTCAGGCAAGCAATCTTATTTGTTACATTGATAACATAATAAATCTTTTTTTTTTTCATTTTACCTACTTCAAAAATTTATAAAACAAATTGATGATAGTACAAGACTGAGGTTGGCATTGGATTTAGCTTTGAATCCATTCAACAACTTGCAGGAATCAATTGTGCAAAGATCCCTCCAATACATGTAGCAATTCAAAGAAACACGTGAAAATTCTGAGACCCTTTAGATCAGGACTACTCCTTTCTTGGATTATATTTTAGACTTAAATATCTTTTTAGTCCCTTCAAAATGAACGAGTTTCACTTTTCCTCCCTGTAAATTTTTTTTTGTTTGTGAACCCCGTAAATACAAATCTGTTACTTTCTCGTCCTTGCCGTCAATGGATGCTAGAAGCTGCTGGCGTGGAGAACACACTTCTAGATGGCACCTGCCAATTCATTTAATGAGATGACATGGTTGTCCAGCGTGGCCATCTACGTGGCCAATGTGTGTCTTCTTAGTTTTTCTTAAAAAACCCTAAATCCTAAGCCCCCCCTCCATCTCATTTGAATCAGCCACCCCACCCCAGTTCTCCCCCCTCCCTATCCATTTGTTCTTCTTCCAATTCATCTTCCATTTGTTCCATCGAAGTGCATATGAAAATATAGCAACTAAAGCATCGTCGAATAAAGCATCGAGCTTTGGAACCCCATGAAGCCAAGGAAGCCATTGAAGCCAATGACCTAGACCCAAAATGTGTAAGTGTGGGGATGTACCTGTGTGTTTGATGTCTGGCATCACCATTAACCTAGGTTGCAAGTTTGGAGATGCCCTAATTGGAAGGTTGGGTATTTTTTTTCTCACTCTTTTTTAATGTTTATTTCATTGTTTTGTTGTTGAATGAGCTGCCTTGAAGATGCAAAGTCAGTGGGAATGCGATTACTTTTACTGGGTTGATGAGGACACTAACCGTCAATCCTTGCACTATTGTGCCATGTTGGATGGTCAAAAATTGAAGAAGATAGTGAAGCTACAAAAAAAAAATCGATTTTGAGAGGAAGAAATTAACAATTTTAAGGGTTTTGCTTGTATTGGTGTTGTTGTGGATTTTTTCGATCAGCCACCCAAAAATGATTTCTGTTTAATGTAAATGTTATGTTTAAAGTTAGTATGGCATTTTTGTTGTGAACTACCAAATCTGATCATATAGCTTGAGGGAATGTTAATGTATGGCCATTTGTTGCCTCAACTTGTGTGGGAAGTACTAATTAATGAAGCTTGTTTTATCATTAACTACTTCAATAGCCTTATATTACTTGTGTGTGTTAAAATGCCAATTTGGTTTTGGTTTGGTTGAAACTGGTAAAATGAGGTGTTAATGAATGTAGTTAATTCAGAAATATAGTATGTGCCAAATTGAAGTTTAAATTCAGTATAGAATTTGTTGTTGGGTCATGGTACTCAATTATGTTTCAATTGAGGTGTTTATTCAGGGAAAGGACAATTTTACCGCGTGTTTTGATGTGTTTATGCTTGAATATGTTGTAGAAAAATAGATCTGTTCACTATAATATCCTATTTTATTTAAAAACCTACAATAAAGAAAAAGAAATAAGAAAATTGATTAAACAGTATAGTGTTAAAAATTATGGGTATAATTATTTATTAGAAATGGAATTGTTAGTAATTAGTAATTAAATTAATTAAAAGAAAGTGAATAAAAAAGTGAGTCTCACCCACGTAACAGTGAGAAGGCTCAATTCAACTTAGAATTTGGATGCATAAAAGAAAGGCAAAATTATACTTTTGGTCTCTTAAGTTATTTTATTTTTTCAAGTTGGTCCCTTAACTTCATTTTTGAACAATAAGGTCTCTTATGTTTATTTAAAAAGGAGTTAGTAGTTAGAAAGGGATAGGATTTGATACACGTTTTACTACGTTACAGGTTGGATACTGGGGAGAGAGAGAGGAGCAGAGGGTTGGCACCACCGAAAAGAAAAGAGGAATACGCCTTGAGAGAGAAAAAAAAAGGAAGGAGACTGACGATAATTGTTGGGTGCAATTGAGTGAGAAAAAGAAGGAAAAGGGCACTGATTATTACTCTTACAAAGGTGAGTAAAACAATTGTTTTTAAATAAACCTCCATGGTGTGTTTTCATAAAAGATGCTACTTTTAATGGGTATTTGGTATGAGAAATATGGGATTAGAGATACTCTAGGTACCAAGATAAAATTACTTGTGCATTTGCGTACACTGGCTATAGTTCAAAATGATTTAATTATTGTCTACGTTAATATAAACTGGATTATAGGGAATTAGAGACCATTTGAGCCGAAAATAAATGATAAAATCCAATTAGTTTTGCTGCCTCTGTTGTGGATTCTTTGGGCTTCAAATAGACATATATACACCATAATTCGTCTAATAAATGTCGTGATATTCATTGTGCAGATATATTTGTAATATTAATCGATATATATATTATATACCACAAATCATTTAATAAGCATTACCGTTGCAATGTGTTTTCATTTATATTCTTAAGCCACTGATTACTCAGGGAGATTGATACATTGTGTGATAATGATGGCTGATGTTTCATGTAATTATCTTTGACATATTCCTTTAAGAAATGTATTCGAAGCATAGAGTTTGAGAGATATATCTATTTGGGATGGGATATCAAATACTGAATATATCATTATGTCTATGTCGGTCATCACCTTTCGGTAAGGGATGACGATATACATCTTATTCCGGGAATAGAATGAGAGGTATCTCCATCCGGGATGGGATACCGTAAATTTGGAAATATCCACATCTGGGATGGGATATGACAAACCTCCATCCGGGATGCAGAAGACAGTGAAATATCATTGCATGGACAGGAGCTCATGGACCTCAGTGAATCTTGGATTCACAGTGAATCTGGGATTCACACCGATTCCGGGAACCGAATAGATACATAGTGTATGTAGTGATGACAAGTTGAGTACTATGTTTTGTGGCAATTTGATTGTTTAAAATATAATTAGTTTATTTTTGTGCTTTAAATAAATTGTGTCTATTTCAAAAAGGATTTTATTTTACTTTTGTGGACCATGCTTGATTTTTTCGGTTACTATGCCGGTTGAGAATGACACTGTTTGCAAACATATGTTTTTTAACTTGTTTTATTGCACTGGGATTGTATCTTATTAAGAGTGTTGTTATCAGAGCACGAGGATGACGTCGCTGGGAATGAGGAGAGTTGAAGGTTAGTGTTTTATTCTAGTTTTATTTTCTTCTTGTTGTTAATATTTTATTTCCGCAAATGATGAGCTATTTATGCTAGACTTAGTTCATAGTTATTGTCTGAATTTATTAGTAGACGCGGTCATTTGAGAAAACGGTTATTTTTATGGATGTACCTATTATTATTTCTATGCTATTCAGAGTGGAGGTATTATTTAGTCCATTTTGTCTTTTAGAATTTTGTTTCATTTTATTTAATTCATACTTGTAGTATGTGGTCACTATTGTAACAAAATTCGTTACATTCACAGCTGGGATTTTATTCACATTCTGGGTGTGTTTCCATTAGGATGCATAAGAGCTATATTTTAAAGAAACAGAGTCATTCCCATGGGGGGTGTTAATATTTGCATGGTTGTGAAATAGTCTGACTTGTACCAAAATAAACTAGATTATGAAGATTTTGTTATGGATTTCATTACAGTAGCAAATCATTTTAAAATAGGAAATAAATTGGACATTCCAGCAAAATAAAATAGATAAACTTGTTAATATTATACATATACTCCATGACCATTGTTCATTGTTCAAGTCATTTACCAACATAGTGAACATCATTAGAGGTGGCAATTTGGGCTTTCGGGCCGGGCCAAAAAAGCCCGGATTAAAAATGGGCTCAAATTTGTGTGTCCAATCCCTCTATTTTTTGGGCTTTTTTGGGCCGAGCTCGGGCTTTGACCTATGTTTTTCGGGCAGCCCGCTTCGGACTCGGGCTTTTATGGGTTCGGGCTTTATCGGGCCTGGACAAAAAGGCCCGGATTGAAAACGGACTCAAATTTGTGTGTCCAAGCCCGATTTTTTTCGGGCGGGCTAAGCCCATTTTGCTAGCTAACATAATCCTCAAAAGTAAATAATTAAAGTACTTGAAGTCTAAAAAGTCTAAACCACTAGCCATTACATATAACACATGTTCGGCAAAATAATACTTAGCTTTACAAAATACATCTCCAAGACAAGCTAACTTTGCTTGAAATTAAGCAAACTTAATATTTCTTGGCTTGATCTCAATTCCTCCATAACCGATGACCCCATTTGCTCCAATTGTGACCTACAAGCCATTTTATTTTCCTCAGCTATTTGAATAATTCTCTTGTCTTCCTCTAGAACCTGCAAATGATTATTGAATTTAATTAGCTAATGAGTGAATTTAATAAAAAATGATGATTTATAGAACAATCTATTTTAGCATTATTATACCTCTGATGTCACTTTATTGTTACTTTCCTGAGTCAATTCACCTGCATCCACAGCCATACCAGACTCACAATTCAAGTTACCACCATTCCTTCCCAATGAACTACCTCCACACTGTTTTGGAAAGTTAGCATTTGTCTTCCTCAATCTTTTTAGCTGGACAATCGATCAAATGGTAAGGAAATACATTAATACAAAATAAAGTTACATGTTTTGAACCAAATGACATACCTTTGTAGGTTCTTTGGAAACTTCAGGTGCTCTAGACATGCCCTGCAAAACATACCCGAGTAAGAAGAGGAAAAAATAGATATGAGTAAGATAAGCTCACAAACCTTATTTTAGGTTGTGCAGAAAATGGTTTCACAATAGGATTTTTAGAACTTGTTGGTGCTTTGGAACCTGAAGATGCTTTGGACTTTCCCTGCAAAATAGATCTGAGTAAAAAGAGGAAAAAATAGATTGATTAGAAAAACATGAACAATAATTTAGGAACACAAACTTGTTTGTAGGTTGTGCAGAAACTGTAGCCACAACAGGATTTTTAGAAGTTGCAGATGCTTTGGACTTTCCCTGCAAAACATATCTGAGTTAGAAACATGTGAAGCAGCAGGTTGTGTGATGCAAAAAAAAAACTAATTTATCAAGAAACACCTTTTTTATGATGCAGAAACAACAAGGTTCTGGTATAACTTGTGATGCAGCCAAGTCTGGTACAACATGTGATGTAGCAACATCTGATATGACTTGTGATGGAGCTGGTTCTGATTTTGCAGTTTGGGTCCCATAGTTTTTAGGTACTGATTCAGCATGCTCCTGGGGTGGTTTCTTTGGCTTTCTCTACACATTTCATTTGATTTGGTCATTGCAAATAGTTATGATAAATGAAACCGTGATTCAGTCAAGCAAAATAGTTTCCTTATACCTTTCTAGTTGCAGTTGTAGGATTAATAGTTTCACTTTTACAACTCCTGTTGTTGTGGCCTAACTTGTCACACCTAGTGCATCTGTAGGAGGTATTTGTCCTCTTCAACTTAGTGCTGCTGGGATCCTCATCTACCTCTCTTCTCAATTTTTTTGGTCTCCTAGGTCCTCTCTTATATTGGGGGAGGGGGTAAGATTTCCTCACCTTCCACAATGGGCCACATTTCCTATCCATTGATTGGACTTACAAATTGACTATAGCTCATTTCATAAATCTCCCTATGGTAGTAGTTGTGGATATATTCTTCAGGATTGTTTCCTTTGTATGACATGGCTGCAATGGCATGTCTACATAGTATACCTACCAACTCCCAGAAATTACAAGAACAACTCCTGGTGTCTAGGTTCAAAACCAATTTTTGAACAAAAAGTGAGTGTGTGACCTCAAACTTAGGACCACCTGTCTAGGGATGGCAAAAAAAATATGTACCCACGGATAAAACCCACTACGGGTACGGGGAGGATACCTTAATGAGTACCCACGGGTAAACTAATCGAGGATTTGAAGTACCCACCAATAAATGGGGATGGGGGCGGGTAGTGAGTTACCCGTACTCGCGGGTACCCGTACCCATTAGTAAAATAAAAAAAAAACTCTCAATTTATATACATATTTAAAAGGCTAAAACATCAATGTAAGCATCATTAATGATTTCAGAGAGCTTGACATTGTCGCCTGACATGAGTCTTTTAGCTACATCTTTGGCCAGCCACTTTGATTTTGCATTTTTATTGGAAAACACCCTGCTACATGTGTTTTTTCCAGCTAGAGTCTTCATCCTATATGTATGATTGTCTTTAACCCTACTTACAAGGGCTACAAACGCACACGTGTCACTAGACCTAACACAACTCTCACTCTTACTTTGTCATTTTTTGCAAATTTAATTTCTCTCCCTATCAACACTGAGTGCTCCAAAATAGCCCATTTAAACTCTTTTAAACAGCTAAACTCCATTCCCAACTTCCACTCAAAATGCTTATCCAACTCCTCCTTCCTAAATTTGGGTCATTTCCCTTTTTTTCCACAATTAGAATCTTCATCTTCAGTATCCAACTCATCGATCAAATAATTACATTCCATGTCATCGTTAGGTAACATGTCATCTTGGCCACTTCCTTCCCTAGTAGTTGTATTTTTTGGTGTCAAAAATGACCTATTTGCCCTTTCCCTTTTCAATGACTCACCTTCATTGGTATTAACATTCACAAAATTTAATTGTCCATCATCAAACCCATCTCCTAGACCTAGAGCCCTCTCCTCCTCACTGCCTCAAAGTGGACACCAGTAGCATCAACCTCACTGCCAACAGTATCAGAATCACGATTCTCACTACCCTCATCATGGTCCACGAACCGACCCCCTTTAGGAAACTCATTTTCAACATATATAAGTGCCAAAGTCTTGCAATTTACACAACGATAAGCAACCTCCATGGCATCAATGTCATTCTCTATCCGTCTAAACTCATCAATTGAAGGATCCCTCTTCCACCATAGCCTAACAGGCTCCCTCTATCCTATTTCCCTCACAATATCAAGCAGCTCAAAATAACTCCATCTGATCAGTATCCAAATCTCTCATCATATGGACAAAACAATCCTTGAACACCAAATGGGGTTCATTGACAAAACGCCTCCCATGGTAAAAAAACAACATTCACACTCATAACTGCACAAATAGTAATATTTAATGTCAAAAAACAACAAACTAACATATGTGGTCCCCACTTCCCAAACCCACTCATCCAACTAACAATTAAATAAGCCTAAATAAGTAGATTAACAATAAAAGTTGATTATAATATGCCAAATACACATGCGGTTCTATCAATGTGTGATGTATATAGACAAATTTGATAAACAAAGTCATGAATGAGTTCAACTTGGTTGTCACCCACACATATAAATATTCCCACCACTCACAGTAAATGCACATGCGGTTCTTTGTCCTGGTATACATGCATGGAATAAAGTTGCAAAGATTCTATTTTACCTCTTTCACTCACAGGTTTTGGCCGTGAAGCTCAACACTCGCCCTTGACCACACACAAGCAACACACGACAATCAATAATAGCCCAACCGTCCGTCTCTCCATTGTCGATTGCGTTCAGTGGGCGCGTACTCCTTCAACTCTTGGCGGCAATGTACACAAAGGAAGAAGATGAAGTAATGACAGAGAAAAACAAATCGGTTAAAAACCCTAACTTTGTTTTAACACGCACCGTTCCTTCTTTACACGCACCATTCCATGTAATTATTTAATTTCTTAATTTTTTAATTAATTAATATATTTTTTAATTAATAATAATAAAGGCCACGTAGACAGCCACACTAGACATCCTCGTCATCTCATTAAATGACGTGGCAGGTGCCGTCTGAAAGGGCATTCTCCACGTCAATAGCTTTTAACGACCGTTGACGGCAAGGATGAGAAAGTAACGGATTTGTAATTACAAGGTTCACAAATAAAAAAAATACAGGGACGAAAAGTGAAACTCAGTCATTTTGCAGGGACTATAAAGATATTTAAGCCTATATTTTATTTTGTGCTGACATGTGATATTTTTTTTTTGAGAATGTTCAAGGCAGAATTGTTTTAGAATATATTGATATTTAAAATCATTTTTTTGAAATATTTCTTATTAAAATAGTATTTAATATTTAGAATTTTTATAATTCACTGTTGGATCCTTAATCCAACGTTGGACTGATTCTTATTAAAATAGTATTTAATATTTAATATGTGAATAATTATGTATTATGGACTGTTGCATAAGGTTAAGCCCAATTAAAAGTAATCTGATAAAGTTTCAGTAATTTGGACTTTAATGTATCTAATAGGGTTTGGGCCTTTAATGTGTAGAGACTAAAGAAATTTCTATTTCAATGATGTGTTAAAATAGAAATAACAAAAAGATAAGCCTAGAGTTGTCTATATAAAAGGTCATGGTCCCAGGACACACGTATCATTCTATGCTTTTTGACATCCCATTACCAAAAGGATATAAAGGGGTTCTCTCGGAGAGAATATGTGTATACTTGGAAGACCAAACCTCAGCTCTAAAGATCGGTTATCATGAGTTTAGGTATACTTTTGCATTATTTTCTCAGTGATTAACATGATTGATTCTGAGTTATAGATGACAATATTCATCAATGGAATTATTATGGTTCTTTCAAGTGGTATCAAACCCAATCAGGTTTGATCATTAAGAAAATTTTCCTCTTTAATTCGGTTATGTTTGATTGATTTCGGTTGGGACTGTGCGTTTTATTTTTGAATTCGTGTGACTTCTGTTCGTATATGCATTGCCTTTGATTTTTTCAGATCAAAATAATGAATTCAATAATTTTTTATTGATATCGATTGGTGTGTATATTGTTATCTCTTTTGGATTCAAAAGAAATGTTGTTGACCTTTACTTTTCGATTTCGAAAATTCTCAATGAACTGTTGCTGAAAATTCACTTTTCAATTTTGAATATTGTTTTATGGTTGCTTCTAGGGTGGACTATCTTTGTGGGTAGTTCATGGTGAATCACTAATTATAAAACTTTTACAAAACTTTCATAGCCGCTAGATTTATTGATAAAAAATTCAATGACCCAGATCAATTGAAAATAAAGAGAGAACAACTCAATCATTTCTTACACAATCCCTACCCCACCCCACTCCTCCCCAACCTGGCACAGCTCCACCTCCATGTCCTTCTCCTCCCTACGCAGCTGCCCCCACCTCTCTTCCCAATCCTTTGCTCCTCTTCTCGTTTTCGCTAACCGCCACTCCGATCCAAACCACCACCTCCTCAGGTGCTTTCCACCAGCGATCGGAACGTGCATTCCTCCACTTGACCAGTCGCCGGCGGCGTTCCTCCTCGGAGGTGCTTTCCAATTGCACCAGTGTTGGATCCACGATTACTCTTCTTCTTCGACTGATTTCTTCGTCTTCGTTGGGTTGGGAGTTCCATGGTGGCGGAAGAAGGAGCGTCCCGCCGTTGTTGCCGTGACAGTAAGTAGAAGAAAGGGATAGGGGTTTCTCTCGTCTCCACTCGCCCTTCCCAATGTTTCCAAGATGAACGAAGCTTCCCTCTTGAGAGACGCCATATCCTACATCACTGAGCTAAAAACAAAGCTTCAAAGGCTTGAATCTGATAACGAATTGGAGAAGCAACACGATGTGGTGAAGAAGGAAGTTCAGAAAACCACTGTAAACTCTCCTCCTCCACCACCCGCACCCACCACCAACAACCCCCACTAAATCTGCCAATAATCAGGCACTAATCAATTTGGATATTGATGTGAAGATCAAAGGTTGGGATGTGCTCCACGCAAGTGTGTCTGTGATGAAGGATTTGATGATATAACAAGGCAACCGTGAAGTTGATCGGTGGATTTTATTATGGTGTGTGTGTGTGAGTGTGATATGGAGTTGATCCGTGGTTGTTGTTGGGAACCAAACTTCTGTAGTTGCTTTGACCCATGTGAAAAATGCATATACCAATAGAAAATACTTCCTCCTACCTTTTCTAGCTTTGGGACCAGTTACGACGAGGATGAAATAGAGGGGAATTGCAGGCTATTTGGCATCGTCGCGACCTCGCTTCTAGAGGTAAGGGAAGGGTTGGGGTAGTGATTGTATGAGATAAGTGTAAGGATTGAGAGAAGAAAAATTAGTTATTCTCATTTTTCTTTTCAATTAATTTGGGCTATTGATTTTTTTGTTATTAAATCTAGTAGCTATGAAACTTTTACAAAACTTTTCTTTTACATTTCTCCATAGTAGACCACTTATTCAGTGATTCACCCTGGACGAAACCTTGTTTTAATATGAATTTAGGCGTCATTCAGTTACTTTTTGCTTTATTGGGATTCAAAAATTTGATTTTGATTGGCAATTATTTATTGATTATGCAATGAGTTCAGCTGTGTAGTCTCAGGGAATTGCCGATTGAGATTTCAAATCAATATCATGATATTGACTCAATATTAATTTAATACTTTGAATTGCTTCTTTAAATTCAAAAAAAAAACCGTGTGATTTTTTGGTTTGCACATATGATGGATTATTTGGCATTATTTATTTAGAATTGTGCATATGTATATTTTACTGGGAATTGGTTGCCTTATTGAATTTCTTTCGGTCACAGTTCAGATTGTGTGCACTATTCTAAAATGTGACAATTCCAAATTGTTTGTTTATGAGCAATTCTAAATTCAAATATTGGTTTGTTTGTGTATATGTTTTAGGATGAATTGATTGAAACTAAATGTCACCAAAGTAGTCTCTTTTGTGGAGATTAACTTGTTTTGAAAAATAAAAGGTTGTGTGATTGTAAATTATGTGAATACTAATTGGCCCAAAGCAAGGTGAATATTTTACAGAATTGCTTGTGCACCTGTGGTAATAAATGCATGATAATTATTCAATTTTTACATGTGAATAGTGAATCGCCCAAAGGAAGATTTATTATTTGACATGTTATTATCAATGTTTGAATACTACGCTAAGGTATCAATGAAAAGTTAATAATTTGTCCAAAGATAAAATGTTGATGGATTCCCGATATCTTGAGATGGGGTTTACCTTTATTTGAATTCAGTATTACATCTATTTAAGACTTATATGAGCATGTTTTGCTTGTTTGTTGTTCTTTGTCCAGTTTGTATATGATCCTGCAAATATTATTGCCAGCATCAAATCTATTCCTATTCCGAATGGCTCAAACTTCAAGCGAAGGAAAGAGAATATCTTGATAGCTCTTGGTGTAATTGATCTCAGCCTTGCGTTCAGGATAAATTCTCCCCCCACCTCTTACAGATGATAGTACTTCTGAGAAAATGAAGGAAATGGAAAGGTGGAAAAGGTCAAATTGCATGAGTATGACGATCATGAAGAATGCCATTCTAGAAGCATTTAGGGGCACAATATCTGAAATGATAACTACGGCTAAGGAGTTCCTTGCTGATATTGAAAAAAAGGTTTGTCAAGAACGAAAAGGCTTAGATGGGTACGCTCTTGGGAAACCTAATTTCAATAAGGTATATGAGTAAGGGCAACATCAAAGAGTACATCATGCAGATGTCTTATATTGCTTCAAAGCTAAAAGCATTTAAGCTAGAAGTCTATAAGGACTTGTTGGTGCATATGGTTCTGATATCTCTTTTGACACAATTTGGACAGTTTAAGGTGAGCTATAACTGTCAGAAAGAGACTAAGTCTCTGAATGAGCTCATCGCACATTATGTTTAAGAAGAAGAAAGGTTGAAGCAAGACAAGACTGAGAGTTCTCATCTCACCTCTACCTCAAAGTGTAAGGGCAAGGGACTGAAAAGGAATAAGGATAAGGAAGCTACAAATACAACACCTCAAAGGAAACAACCAAAGAAACAAAATGAATTAGGAGGCAGTGGTTGTTTCTTTTGTGAAGCTTAAAGGCATGTGAAGAAGCATTGTACTTACTATCATTCATGGCATGCTAGGAAAGGTATGGATAGATTCTGGTGCCACAACTCACATCAATGGGTCTATGCAGGGTTTCCTAAATTGCCAAAAAAAATCAATTGATTGTGAAAGATACGTCTATGTGGGTGCTGGGAAGATGACTAATGTTGAGACAATTGAAAATTTAGATTATTGTTAAAGACTGGATTTTATTTGGATTTTGATGGAACATTTATTGTACCGCCTTTTAGACGGAATTTGATTTCTATTTCTGCAATGGACAAATTTGATTATTCTTGTTCTTTTGGGAATGAAAAATTTAGTTTGTTTCATGATTCAAATTTGCTTGGTTCTGGTTCTTTATCATGTTACGATAATCTTTTTTCAATTGATACAATTGCTTCATATAATGAATCGTTGCAATTAAGCACACGAGGCATAAAAAGAAAATTAACCAATGAAAATTCAGTTGCATTGTGGTATAAGATATTAACTCTAGACAGAGGATAGAGATACTTGTGTAACACCCCCTTCTCAGGAGGTCATTACACTTCGTAACGGAACCTCTAATGCGGAATTAAAATCTTCTGATTCTTCTTTCGAAAAATGCTGTCAAAATTTATTTAATTTTCACAAATGAATTTTCTCTGTCATTTTTTTTTCTTTTAAAAGAAATACTTATGAGAATAAACACAAACCAGAAAATGACATAGGAAATAAAAACTCATTCATTTAACAATAGAGCATACCATACATAAGAAATCTCTTTCCCAAATCAGTACAGACTCCCTATGCTGCTCAAGTTCTAAGAACATCTGCAAGAAACTCAAATAAGAAAACTCCAACAAAATTATGACTCACACGTCATTCTTCGAGTTCTGACTAGTCCACTCAACTAGTAATCAATCTATATGAATCATGTTCCGAAGACCACAAAACATATAGGCAAGGGTGAGTTTCTCCCCAAAAGTTACAGTCACGAAATATGCATAGTAAAAGAAAATAGCGCCGACTATACTTTAAAAATAAGCGAATATCATTTGAAAACTTTTCTCTAAGTTAACAAATCAATCAAACACATCACCAAGAAAATCACACATAGGCAATTAAAACCAAACCGTACTCTCTTCGCAATTCTCTAAGCTGGATTGCACAATCCTCCAAGCTGGATTGTAGCCCAATTTGACAAAGACAATCACCAAATTCAAATGGTCTCTGTATTTGTTGAACAATCCTCCAAGCTAGATCGTAGCAATGACATCTATATTTATTGCACAATCCCCCAAGCTGGATTGTAGCATGACCTGTATCTTCATTGCACAATCCTCCAAACTGGATTTTACCAAATGCAAATGACCTCTATATTTATTGTACAATCCTCCAAACTGGATTGTACCAAATGCAAATGACATCTATATTTGCTATCACACAAAATTCTTATCTCAAGAATTTTAACATCGTCACGGGTTGACTCTTTTCACAACAATGTGTAAAAACTCTACTTTTCATCTACTATGTGGTAACGAAAAATGTCATTAACGTTTTAACTATAAATTACTTTAGGTTTAGCCTTTTTAAGAAAAACTCTTTCCATTACAACAATTTTAATTATAAAAATACCCCCACTTCTTCTTAATTTTTAAAACCACATAACTCTTTATAATTACATTTCTGACCCCAAAATGTCCAAATTTTTATTTTCGCCCCTAAACTTCTGAAAATTACATTTTTGGCTCAAAACAGAAAAATTCACAGCTTGTCAAATTTCACACCAGGGATGTGAACAGCGCTGTCCAAAAACCCTTTAAAATTCAGAAATCAACTTCTATTTTAAGATTTGATTACATACTTCAATTTCAATATTTTTGAACCTCAAAACTAGATTACTCCTTCATGAAATTTGATTATTTAACTTGGATTTCACAAAAAGATTAAGTACATAGACCTTATTCCTTTTTGCCAATAAATGCATAACTTGTTGAAAAAAAAAAGTTTAAGTGTTTGTAATTGATTTAAATGAAATTTCAAACTCCTTTGTGTAAGAAAAACCCCACTAAAGTCCATTGGAGATTTATTCAAAAGAATTAAGTAGATAAACTTAAGCTTTGGCTTGAATACAAATCAAATTAGTCTTTGCTTTTAAAAATAATTTTACTATAGAGTCCTCTACTTGCTCTTCCATGATGCTTGGGTCACTTGTGTTATTTTCATATTGATTAATCTTACCCAATCACAACCAACATCACATAATCATAATAAATAAAGCATAATACTACTTTAAATATTACAATCATCCCAAATGGATCAAATCAATCACAAAGAAATAAGCACACTAAATCACATCAATCCATACCATATTCTCACACACAATCAAGAAAACCAATCATACATCATAACACAAAATTTCTACCATACAAAAACCATAGAGTTAACATATGCTCAAAATGACAACTTAGACAAATCCAAGCATACACACACATTTCCAATACTTAGTAAATTTTCTTAACTTTTCATTTTACCCAAAGCAACTTTAGCAATATTTCTATAGAGTTAAAAATATGAAAATGCTCATACAAAATCCATAGAGTTAAAATCTTTTCTTAGTAATTTTATCACATCAAGAATGATTAAAATCATTCTTCACAAAAATGAAAACTCAACTATGGAGTTGTCATCAAGCCACACAACATACAACCATACAAAAATTATAACTATGAAAAGAAGATCCCCTTACCTCTTGAAGAGAAGTCTTGAACACCAAAATCACTTTCTTTCTAGCTTGTTGTTTCCAAACTATTAACAAACCCTTTCAAAACACAATATAAACATAAGCATAAAAACATCTCCTTCATGAAAACAACCAAACCCTAAGATCAAAAACATGAGAGAAGAATTACTTACTCTTACACTTGATGGAAAAAGGATCAAAAGGATGATCAAGCTTCTTGGTTCCAAGAAATAGAACCTAAAGCCAAAAACAAGGATTTGCTTGAAAAACTTGAAGAAAACCATGATCCATGAACTACAAAGTGAATATCATGAAAATATAAGAAGGATTTATGGTTTAGAATCACAAACCAACCTTGTTTAATGAAGCTTGATGAATCAAAAGCTTGAAAACCCAAAAAAAAACTTAAGAACAAAAATGGAGTTTGGAGAGAAAATGGAGAAGATGAACTTTAGGAAAGAGAAAGACAAGAGTGAAATTAGAAAATATCTTCCTCTCTCTGTCCCTAAACTCACGGCTGCAGCAAGGAAGGGCCACTTTAGATAAACTTTGATTAAAGGAATAATGGAATTAATAGAGAAATGAGTAATAGTTAATTATTTAATTGGCCCAAGCCAAGACTTAGCCACAAAGCAATGATTGAAGCAACCCAAAAAATACAGAGGAGTCACCACCAAAGTTTATTTAATGGGAAAACATTGAAAAACCCATTTTTGAAAAAAAATGGTCTTTGAAACCAAATTTTGGGTTCGGGAGTCGATTACGCGTAGGGAAGGTGTTAGCACCCTACGACGTCTGCTAAAAAGCGGTTACCTCTAATTAAATGTGCAAATTTATTAGCTTTTAAAATTATTTATTTTACCCCAAAAAAAGATTTATGATTTATTTACAAGATAAAGGAGAAAAATTATGAAAATTTATTTTTGTGCTTGATAGGGAAGGTCCCTACTCCTACGTATCCTCAGGTGCAGTGAGGAAATCCAAGCTACGTAGTTCTTTATAAAAAATGATTGTGTGTTGATTTGTTTTAATTTTGATTTTTTTGCTTTTTTTGAAAATAATTCATTTGGTCTCATAGTAACCAAATAGGAAGAGGATCCAAAATGGTTACTAATTTTGACCGACTGAAATAAAAGCTTTTCACGATAGCCGAATAGGAAGAGGATCCAAAACGACTATCACTAGTGAATTTTCAATTAAAATGTTTTCGTAATAGCCAAATAGGAAGAAGATCCAAAATGACTATCACTAATTACTTAATTAATTAATTACGAAAAATAGAGTTTTCACAATAGCCAAATAGGAAGAGGATCCAAAATGGCTACCACTACAACTCTATATATATTTTTTTTTAACAAAAATTGCAAGAGGTTATAATTAATATTTTTAGCCATATTTAGATAATAATAAAGAGGAGTTAATTTAGAAATAACTTTATTCTATTTGTGAAGTAAATTAGGGCAAGAATCACGGGTCATAAGAATAAAACAAATAATGGGCTAAGCCCAACATATAAAGGCAAAAAAAAACGAAACTGGGCTAGGCCCAAACACCAAACCAACTATCCATTCTTTATTTCTAAAAAAATGGGCCAAAGCCCCAAGGTCATAAATCAGATTGTTGTGGAAAAAAACAGAGATGGGCCAAAGGTTTGGCCCTAACCAGTACAAACATTCCTTCCCCCTTTCCAAAAATCGCAGTGGGGCCGAGGCCCAAAGTCAAAAACCAGACTCCATTGAAACAAAACCAAAAAAAGGAAGACAAAAACAAACAATGGGCCAAAATACTCAGAAGCCCAATGCCATACATTAGCTTGCTGTACAAAAACGCAAAAATGGGCAAGGGGCCCATACACTCTTATTTTTATCACCAAAAAACGAAAAGAAGAAAAGGAAGAGGAAAAAAAAATAAAGCAAATAAATAAAAAAGAAATAAAGGAAAGAATAAGAAGAAGAAAAAAACTGCCAGACTAAAAAAAAAGGAAGAAAAATGGTCAAATGGGACTCAAAATCCCTAGACCGAAACAGAGAAAAAACGGGGGAAAGAGAAAACCGAGAGGGGGAGGAGGGAAAAGGGAAGAAAGAAGAGGGAGCAGGGCGGCGGCGGCCGCGCCACCTGTGGCGGTGGCTCGGCCTGGAACGGTCGCGAGCTGGGTGGAGGAGAAGGGGCGGATGATCGTGGGGAGAAGGGAGAAGAAGAGGAGAGAGGAAGAGAAAGAGGGGGAAACGAAAAAGAAGAGGAACAGGGGCGGCGGCCGCGCCGCCTGCAGCGGCGGTGGTGGCGGTCAAGGAGGGGAACTCCTCCTCCTCCTCTCTGATTTTCTTCTCTATTTTTTCTAGTTCTTATTTCCTATTTTTTTTGTTTTTTTCAGCTCCTCACCCATTATTTCTACCTCTCTTGATTGGTTTATTTGGGAGTTGCAGGGACATGGAAAGGAAAAGAAAAAAACGCAGCAAGCTATATGGTGAAGGAGAATATTCTTACTTACTAGTGGACTGCAAATGTGAGTAACCCTCTTCTCCTCTCTGCTGCTTTTTTTTTTGCTGTATAGGATTGCTGGATACCTGTGTTTGCTCTCTGTGATTGATAAACAAAAATGATTTACCAATCAAAACTGCTTTTTTCTCTCTTTTTTCCTCTCTTTCTCTGTCTGTCTCCTTTTCGTTTCTGTTACTGTGCTATATATATGAGGAAGAATTAGGGCAAAACCATGTGGTGTGCTGTGGTGTGTGTGCTGTGGTGCTGTGTGGTAGTGGCTGTGTGTGTGCTGTGCGATGGTCTCTGTGTGTGTGTGTGTGTGTGTGTGATACGGTTGTGTGTGTGTGTGTGTACTGATTTCTTCAGAATGTGTGGGTGTGTGCGTACGGATTTGTGTGTGTGTGTGACCTCTTTTTTTTCAGAATGTGTGTGTGTGTGATGTTGTGTGTGTGTGTGATGTTGTGTGTGTGTGTTCTGATTCTTTTTTTTCAGAAAATTGAGTGTGTGTGTGTAGGTTTTTTTTTTTGGTGTGTGATGTTTTCCAGAATGTGTGTGTGTGATGTTGCCCTTCAATTTGCTTTCTTCCTGCTTTGCCCTTCCTTTCCTTTGTTTCGATTTGTGTCCCTTCAATCTCCTTGTGTTAGCAGCTTGTACTCTTTGGACATTATGAAAGAAGCAGCTGAGGAGGGAGAGCTTGAGAGTGGACTGCAGTTTTTGCTTTCAATTTTTTGCTTTCTTTTTCTTTTTTACTTTTTTTGTTCTTTTTTGTATTCTGTATTTTTTTTTGTATTTTTTGGATTGGACTTGTAAAAAAAAAAAGAAATGTACAAGACCTTTTGCTAATTGGATCATGAGGCTCATCAAAAACGTAGGCCCAATTACAATTGGATCAACCAAACAAAAGCCCAATGAAAAAAACAATTGGACCTCTTTTAAATCAATTAAATTAAAAAAGGAAAATAAAAAAAGAGGACAAAAATTGGTATCTACAGCTGCCCCTCTTTACTTATTTTTTGCTTGATAATATGAATAACGAGTGTTTTCATATTATCATGGCAAGAAATAAGTAAAGAAAAAGAGACCAAAATTTTGTCCGACGATTATTGCTGAAAAACAAAGTAGAGTATTTCTTTTTCTTTTCTTTTTTTTCTTTTTTCCTTTTTTTTTTCTCTTTTCTTCTTTTTTTCTTTTTTCTCTTCTTTTTTTCTTTTCTTTTCTTCTTTTCTTTTTCCTTTGTAAGCTTGCCTTTGACAAAAAAATAAAAAAAATAAGGGTGCGGGTCGGGCACCCGGCTTTGGCGGAAAGATAAAGGGTGCGAGTCGGCTGCCCGGCTTTGACAGAAAAAGGGTGCGGGTCGGATGCCCGGCTTTGACAGAAAAATAAAGGGTACGGGTCGGCTGCCCGGCTTTGACAGAAAAGTAAAAGGGTGCGGGTCGGCTGCCCGGCTTTGACAGAAAGATAAAGGGTGCGGGTGGGATGCCCGGCTTTAACAGAAAAATAAAGGGTGTGGGTCGGCGCCCGACTTTGATAGGAAATGAAATACAAGACAAAAATTTTCTCTTTTTTTTATTCTTTTTTCTTCTTTCTTTTTTCCTCTTTTTTCTTTCTTTTTTCTGTTCCCTTTTTTTTTGTATTCCCTTTTTTTTTGTATAATGCAATGGCATGAGATGCATGAACTAGTGCAGTAATGATTGGTATGCGATGCAGCTAGAGTGATGCATGATGCAATGAATGAGACCAATGACTCAATTTTCTTTTTCTTTTCTTTCCTTTTTCGTCTTGATCCCTCAACCCTTTCTTGCCTTGCCGGGCGAGGCCATATTGATACTTACGAGCAAACCATTCTCCTTTGAATCTTTTGACCGATTTTTGCGAATCCCTTATACTTCCATGTACGGAACTGGGACTCTTTTGTTAAACCGTTTCGCCTTGCTTGTAATGTTGATTGTGCTGCTAGCTTTTTGTTTTGCTATTTCCCTTTCTTTCTTTTTCTCTCTTTTTATTTTTTTGAAAGCAACACAGAGATTGATCGCGTTTCCTATGGTTTTTGAAGCTTTCATAATAATCATGATGCATTTTAATATGTCAAGACAAGTTTCAAATTTCAGCATAGATTATCATAAAGTAACACTTTGAACCTGCAGAAAGGGTCAAGATAAGAACATTTTATAGACAGGAAATATAATGCAGTGCAGATTTTATTCATGTGAAATGGGGAAAATACAAAGGGAAAGCAAGCATGTAAAATTTGTCCAAAGGTACAAATTAAACAAAATTTGAGCTGAAGGATTGTCCTTTAGAATAGACGATGCTAGCTTCTCATGCCCATGACTTTGAAAATCCATTAACCAACTTCAGAGGATGTCAACTGCTCATTCCTTGCGCACCCTGAATATCTCACATGCCCCATCTTTGTAGCATTGAACATCTGTTCATTTCGCCTCTTTTTTTTTTTTTGACCTTTTTTTTTTGACCCTAACTTTTGCTTGAGTCGCTCTTTCGAGTTTTCAACTCACCGAGTCGCTCTAACTTTTGCCTAGGCCGCCTTTTCAGGTTTTCAACCTAGCGAGCTTTTTATATGTTTTTATTTATTGTTTTAGGCGTAATACTTTTTGACCGCATCAGAGTTTACTGGGAGTGGGACCTCTTCACCATCCATTTTCGTAAGGATCAAGGCTCCTCCAGAGAAAGCCTTCTTCACAACATATGGCCCTTCATAGTTTGGAGTCCATTTCCCATGATGATCCTTTTGAATTGGTAGGATCTTTTTAAGCACAAGGTCCCCTTCTTGAAATTCTCGAGGTCGAACCCTTTTCTCATAAGCAGTCTTCATTCTTTTTTGGTACAGTTGACCATGGCACAGGGCATTCATTCTCTTTCCCTCAATAAGATTAAGCTGATCGAGTCGGGCCTGAACCCATTCCGCCTCTTCTAACTTTGTTTCCATCAATACCCTTAACGAAGGAATTTCTACCTCAATAGGCAAGACTGCTTCCATCCCATATACCAAGGAAAACGGGGTTGCACCTGTTGAGGTACGAACTGAAGTGCGATAACCATGTAAGGCAAAAGGCAGCATTTCATGCCAATCTTTATATGTTACCACCATCTTCTGAACTATCTTCTTGATATTCTTGTTTGCCGCCTCGACAGCACCATTCATCTTTGGACGGTACGGGGACGAGTTGTGGTGTTGGATCTTGAAATTTTCACACAACTCCTTCATCATCTTGTTGTTCAGGTTGGTTGCATTATCTGTTATGATTCTTTCTGGCAAACCATAACGACAAATTAACTCTCTTTTGATGAACTTAACTACCACATTCCTGGTCACATGCGCATATGATGCCGCCTCAACCCATTTTGTGAAGTAGTCAATGGCAACAAGGATGAATCGGTGTCCATTTGAAGCTTTGGGTTCAATCGGCCCTATTACATCCATTCCCCACATAGAAAAAGGCCATGGCGCCGTCAAGACGTTCAGCGATGTTGATGGTGTATGAATATTATCGGCATATATCTGACACTTATGGCATT
Source organism: Glycyrrhiza uralensis (assembly GCA_030159175.1). Lineage (NCBI taxonomy): Eukaryota > Viridiplantae > Streptophyta > Magnoliopsida > Fabales > Fabaceae > Glycyrrhiza > Glycyrrhiza uralensis. Next base: position 29,919,361 of record BRZY01000003.1, read on the forward strand.
TCTTGACATGATTAAAGCAATCAGTTTCCATTGTCAACCAATAATAACCAGCCCTCAAAATCTTCCTGGCCATTGCATGCCCCCCAGCATGGGTCCCGAATGAACCCTCATGTATATCTTGCATGATCCTTTCGGCTTCTGCGGCATCGACACATCTGAGTAACACCATGTCATAATTCTTTTGTAAAGCACATCACCATTCAAGAAGAAACCCATTGCTAACCTTCTCAGGGTTCTTTTATCATTTTTAGTAGCACCTGGGGGATATTTTTGGCTTTGGATAAAACATTTGATATCATGGTACCAGGGTTTTCCATCCAATTCTTCTTCCACTTCTTGACAATATGCTGGTTGTTCTTGGCTTTGTATTTTTATGAGTGGCATGTCTTTTTCTTGGCTTATTTTGAACATGGATGACAATGTGGCCAGTGCATCAGCTAACTGATTCTCTTCGCGGGGAATGTGATGGAGAGTCACTTGCTCAAATTGCTCCATTAACCCCTTAATATAGTCATGGTAAGGGATTAATTTCGCATCTCGAGTTTCCCATTCACCTCTTAACTGATGAATGACTAGAGCTGAATCCCCATACACCTCTACGATTTTGGCTTTTGATTCAATTGCAGCTTGGAACCCCATTGCGCAAGCCTCATATTCTGCCATATTGTTTGTGCAATCAAAGCATAATCTTGCAGTGATAGGGATATATTGAGACTCCGGGGAAATCAACAACACTCTGATCCCATGCCCCAGCGCATTGGAAGCTCCATCAAACAGCAAAGTCCATTTTTCTTCATCGGGGGATTCTCCTTCTTTTCCAAATAGAGCCATTATATCTTCATCAGGAAAATCATTTTGCATTGATTGATAATCTTCTATGGGTTGATGAGCCAGATAGTCAGCCAAAGCACTACCTTTGATCGCTTTCTGAGTGACATACACTATCTCATATTCTGACAATAGCACTTGCCAACGAGCAATCCTTCCAGTGAGGGCAGGTTTTTCAAAAATATACTTGATCGGGTCCATTTTGGAAACCAGCCAAGTAGTATGACACAGCATATATTGTCTCAATCGGCGAGTGGCCCAAGCCAAGGCACAACAGGTTTTCTCTAACAAAGAGTATCTCACTTCACAACTGGTGAATTTCTTGCTCAAATAATAAATGGCATGCTCTTTCCTACCAGACTCATCATGTTGGCCCAGCACACAACCCATTGATTCGTCAAGCACTGTCAAGTACATAATGAGGGGCCATCCCGGCACCGGGGGAACCAAGACCGGGGGATTCTGTAGGTACTACTTGATCCTTTCAAAAGCTCCTTGGCAATTTTCATTCCATTCAACAGCCTGATCCTTGCGCAACAATTTGAAGATCGGCTCACAAGTTTCAGTTAATCGGGATATAAATCTAGCGATGTAGTTCAATCTTCCCAAAAATCCTCGAACTTCTTTTTCGGTGCTGGGAGCGGGCATTTCCATGATAGCTCGAACCTTGTCTGGATCAACCTCTATTCCCTTTTGGCTCACCATAAATCCCAACAACTTCCCTGATCTCACCCCAAAGGTGCATTTAGCGGGGTTCAACCTGAGCTTAAATTTCCTTAGGCGTTCAAACAATTTTTGCAGGTTTACTATGTGATCTTCATCAGTTTTTGTTTTTGCAATTATGTCATCCACGTAAACCTCTATCTCTTTGTGCATCATGTCGTGAAACAGAGTTACCATGGCCCTTTGGTACGTTGCCCCAGCGTTTTTCAATCCAAAAGACATCACCCTATAGCAAAAGGTTCCCCACGGTGTGATGAAGGTTGTCTTTTCCATATCCTCAACTGCCATTTTGATCTAGTTATACCCCGAGTAACCATCCATGAAAAAGAAACATGAGTTCTGAGCAGTGTTGTCCACAAGAACATCAATGTGAGGCAAAGGGAAGTCGTCTTTAGGGCTTGCTCTGTTCAAATCCCTATAGTCAACGCACATCCGAACTCTTCCATCTTTCTTAGGAACTGGGACAATATTGGCAACCCATTCAGGGTATGTAGCCACAGCTAGAAAACCGGCATCAAACAACTTCTTGACCTCTTCTCTAATCTTCAACGACATATCAGGCCTCATTCTTCTCAACTTTTGTTTAACTGGCGGGCACTCAGGCTTCAGTGGTAACTTATGTTCGACTATACTAGAGTCGAGTCCAGGCATGTCCTGATACGTCCATGCGAAGACATCAATATAGTCGAACAAGAGTTTAACCAACTTGTTTCACTCACTTTCTTTCATAAGAGTGCCAATTTTTATTTCTTTCTTATTATCCTCAGTTCCCAAATTGATTATTTCAGTCGCTTCTTGATGGGGTTGGATTATTTTGGCCTCTTGTTCTATTAACCTCATTAATTCAGGGGGAGTCTCCCATTCTTCCTCACTTTCCTCATCAGTGTGATTAATGGGAGATTCAAAGTTATAGGATGAGATGCTAGCATTGCCATTTTCTAGGAGAACATTTTCTGATCTGCACGGATTGAGATTTGCAAGAGGGAAAAGAAATGAATAGACAATAAATAAGAAAAAAGAATGGCTAGTAAAGGAAGAAAAATGAGCTAGAAAGTTCAAAATGCATGCACTTTATTAATAACTATGCTGAAAGGAAACATGTGTGCCCATTTAACAATGTATCGATCCTAAAGCCTTGGGCAGAGCAACAGGAGTTGCATTACATAATTACTTTGAAGATGAAACAAAAACCACAGGAAACTCGACGACCTCCCAGTTGCCAAGCTCTTCTTGTGGGGAACAGGGATAAACCAGATTGATATCATCAGTAACAGCACAACCATCTTCAGCAACGGCTATCTGATCTGGATACAAAAGTCCCGCACTTCTGAAGCTTTCACGGATATCACAAATGGGAACCCTCTTGGCACTTGGCTCTCGATTCTCCAGCCTGGCGAGCCTCTTCTCTTTCTTCTCTTCTACAATTCTCCTCTTGTCAGCCTTTGTGGGGCGATATCCCAACCCAAATCGGTCTTTGTTGTCAGACAGTTCCAACAACTTTCCACACTTCCCCATCAATCCTCCTTGAATCATCATCTTGGTAGTCATCATAGCTGTCTTGGATAGGCTTGGTTTTGCAATCGGAGTCCCTTCACCCACGAAAGTTGTATTAGCAACCTCAAGTGCCTGGAAAGAAGTTTCAAGCGCTTCTTCCGCTGCTTCAATGTAGGGAGTTGACGATGGTTTGGTCACCAACAAGTCTTCCTCACCTGAGATAATCACCAGTTTGTTGTCTATTATGAACTTCACTTTCTGGTGAAGCGTGGAGGGCACAGCTCCCGCAGAATGAATCCAGGGCCTACCCAGGAGGTAACTGTAGGCTGGCATGATATCCATCACCTGGAAAGCAACTTCGAAGACACAAGGGCCGATTTGAATTGGCAATTCAATCTCCCCGATCACTTCTCTCCTAGATCCATCAAATGCACGTACCACCATAGTGCTAGGCCTCATGTGGGTTCCATCAACAGACAGCTTCCCAAGCGTTGACTTGGGCATGACGTTTAGAGACGACCCATTGTCCACCAACACCCTTGCAATGATATGGTCTTGACATTTCACGGAAATATGCAGTGCCTTATTATGCCCCATTCCCTCCTTGGGTATCTCGTCATCTGTGAAAGTGGGGTAGTTATTGGCAACGATGTTACCAACAATACCATCAAATTGGTTAACCGTGATGTCTTGGGTGACATGAGCTTCATTCAGCACCTTCATCAATGCTTTCCGATGTGGTTCCGAACTCAAAAGCAGAGACAAAATAGTTATCCTTGCAGGAGTACGGTTCAACTGATCAACCACCTTGTACTCACTCTGCTTAATCATCTTTAAAAACTCAGAAGCTTCTTCATCAGACACTGCTTTCTTGCAGTCCGGTTCCCTTTTTGTTGTATCTCCCACTCGTTCTTCATTGACAACCTCTTTTTCTTTCCCTTTCTCCTGGTGGATCTTATCTCCTTCTTTTGGATATTCATTTCTCAGCTCAGCAGGAGTATAAATTCGCCCACTGCGGGTTATCCTACCAACGCCTGCAATGTTGGTAACAACAGTATTTCCAGATTCAGGAGAGACCCTCGTCTGGTTCTCTTCAGAGAGAACTTTCACACCGTAGTTCCATGGCACTGCCTTGTTATCCTTGTAGGAAAAAGGAGTAGGAACTTGAATTGTAATGGGCTTTGGCCCCACAGGGATTTCCGCTGGTATTTTCATGGAGTAGCGGATTTCCAAAGGCTTTACCATAAATGTGGCATCCTCCCCTCCTGATTAAAGTGTCAACACATCTTCATTATCCACCGCACGACTTATCTGGATTAAGTGTGCGTCCATCAGACTTTGCAGGACTTTCTTGAATTCAACGCATTCTTCTATGCGGTGTTCGAAGCTTGCATCAAAGCTACAAGTCCCCTCCTTTTCGCAACCTCCTTGAATCATGCCACATTGGCGTAATCCAATGAGAATGTCTCTCAAAGGGGTCCTGATATCTTCTACTTTCCTGATCAGGCACTGGCCCATAAACTCTTCAACTGCATTGACTGCGGAGCCACTGTGCCCTGGTAAAGGATTTACTCCCACATTTGGACCATCACCCTTGAAGGTTAGCCACTTGCGGTCAATCAAATTTTGCACCTTGAACTTTAAAGCTCTACAATTTTCCGTCGAGTGCCCAATAGCTCTGGCATGATACTCACACTTGGCATTCGGGTCATACCATTGTGGATACGGGGGTTCAACTGAATTTGCTGGGCAAGGCGCAATCATCTTATTGTCGTAGAGGTGACCAAACACTTCTGTATACGACACAGGGATGGGGTCGAACCTTACTTGTTTTCTATCTTGGTTGTTTGATGATCTCTGTTGCTGGTTAGGGGAGGGGTTTTGGTTAGGTTGGTGAGCTGGCTGAGGAGGTGGCATTTGTGGCGCGGTAGGGGGTGAGGGTTGAAAAGGCATTCTCGGGTAGTTGGGTTGTGGGAAAGGAGTTTGGGAAGTTGCGGCAACATATGGTGGTGGCGGCGGGTAAAAGGCTTGGAAATGGGCAGGGTAAAGGTAAGGTCCTCTTGGAGCTTGTTCTGCTTGACTGGCCATCACTACCTGGGCCTCTCCTTCTTTCTTCTTGTTGAACCCCGTGGGAGGTTTCTTTCCATTGTTTGCCCCAACTGGATTATGGGCGATTTTTCCACTTCTCATCCCTCCTTCCACCCTTTCTCCTATGATGACCATGTCTGAGAAGTTCGACGACACACTCCCAATCATTTTGTCATAGAAAGGCGACTGTAGAGTGTCTATGAACATAGCAACCATTTCCTTCTCAGTCAAGGGTGGCTCTACCTGTGCCGCTAATCCCCTCCAACGCTGGGCATACTCCTTGAACGTTTCATTGTCTCTCTTCCCCATATTTTGCAACTGCATACGATCGGGGGCCATGTCAATATTGTACTTGTACTGTTTCAGAAAAGCATCAGCCAAGTCTTTCCAGCATCGAATGTGGACACGCTCAAGGTGAGTATACCAGTTCGCGGCAGCACCAGTCAGGCTGTCTTGGAAGCAATGAATCAGAAGCTTATCATCATAAGCATGAACTGCCATTTTTCTACAATATTTGGTAAGGTGGCTTTTCGGACAAGTAACACCACTGTATTTCTCAAAGTCCGGAACCTTAAATTTAGGCGGGATGACCACATCTGGGACCAGACACAGCTCCGAAGCATCATTTAGGCCATAGTAACCTACTCCTTCAATGGCCCTCAAACTATCCTCAAGGGTTTGCCACTTAGCCTTATGAGGGTCTTCAGCTGAAGACATTGGCACGGGTCCTCCCACCGCCTGATGAGGCAACGGCATCATGATAGGGTTAGCACTAGTGTGGGTCCCTTAGGAATCAGCAGGGTATGCTTGTGCTGCGGCAGGGTTTTGGAAATTCGGTATTGATACCACTGCAGGTGTAGTAACTTCTGGAGAGCTGAAGAATTGGAAGGGAATATTGCCAGCCTGTGAGTTATATGTCATGGGAATAGGGATCGAGGCTTGCACTTGCGTTACTTCAGCATTTGAGTCTGGTCCTGGGGATTGGGAAACGTTGGGTATAAGGATTGCTTGCGGGTTACCTTCAGAAGCAGTGATAACCAAATGGGAAGCAGGTCCTTGAGGTTGAAACTGGACAGTTTGGGTCTCTGCCGATGCAGTTGCGAAGGGAGGTGTGTATCCGATTGGGAGACCATAAGGCGGGAATGAGATTGTCTGTACACCTTGAGGATCGGAACCTGGTTGACGTGAGAACCCTTGTGGGTACACAGGGAAAGGTATCACAATTCCTTGAGACACAGGACTAAATCCAGGTGGATAAACCGCAGTAGTGGAATGCTCTCCATCCGCCATCGGGGGTTCCCCATCCGTGTTCTTGCTCTTTTCCATGGCCTCTAGCAGCTTGGCCATTTGCTCCTTCAGTTGGTCAATCTCGATCCTCATCTCTTCCTAGGTCCTTTCCGCCATGATCCTCGCTTGAGTTCGGGTAAGGTAGGGGTGCCGAGGGAACAGTTTGACGTTTGATTAATTACTTCCTGCTAAAGAATGATATGAGTATGCAATCAATGAAAAAAATGGATGAAAATGCATGTTTCCTAATTATGATGCCCATTCTCAATTTATTGCCTTGGAGAACTGTAACTTCCATTGTTTGTGGATAATCATTATCATTATCTTCATTTTTCTTTTCTTTCTTTCCCCTTTTTTTTTATTTTTTTTTTCTTTTTTCTACATATTTTATTACTCTTTTTTTTTTTTGAAACAAAATCAATCAAGGATAATATGGGATCAAAACAGCAAAAGATTTCATTCAATAACCAAAGCAGAGTAGATCATTTCCTAACTCATCAAATTGGAGTACATTTCACCCAAACTTGTACATGGACCCCATTAACCACAGACCCTTTTTTCAACTCTTTAATCTCTTCTTTACAATGCTTAATAAAATCAGAGACTTCTACTGGTGTTGTGAACGGGTTCATTGTCTTCTCAGCCTCTTTCAGGAATCTTGGTATATTTGTGAGTGTTTGATTGGTGAGTTCTGCCAACTTTACGTATCGATCTCTCCAGAATTCACCTTCCTTTTGGAGCTGATTAAGGGTCTTTTGGCATTCTGCAAAACTATTCAACCTTATGACTTGGTCCCTTAAGTAAGCATTTTCGTCATTAAGCTGCTTGATGATTACTTTCTGGTCTTCAATGTGATTTCTCAAACCATGTGATTTTTCTTGCTATCTTCTCCATGCTTCTTCACAGAGTGCAGCCATCTTTATCGCATCCTCCTTGCACTGCCTTTCACCGTCAACTCTTTTCTCATACTCAGCCACAACCCTTGTCAATTGTTCATTTAAATCTCTAAGCTGCTTTATTGCGTTCCGCTCGGCCACCTTGGAATTCCTGACCATGTCTTTCAATCGTTGATTCGCGGCTAGTGCCTCATCCCTCTCTTGCCTCCGCTTTTCGAATTCTGTATCAGCAGCATACAAGCAATCTCGAGTTTTGAGCTTACTTTCCTCTTCCGACCTGGCTCTCTTATTTGCCTTCTCAAGAGAGGTTGTCTTTTGAGCAACTTCTGACTGCAACTTTTCATAGGCTCGTCTTACTTCGGCAAGTTCCTTTTGTAGCCTATTCTTCTCTTCATCACTCTTGGTCAACGCTGCTTTTAACTTTTCTACTTCTTCATTACAGGGAGGTTCCTGAACTGGTGTCTCCTTTGTGACAGTTATTAGACCATAAAACGGCAATTTAATCTTCAACACCCTTTCCTTGAGCCATTGGCGATAGCTGTCTTTTCCATCACAACTCCGCACTCCAATCTCACGCCCCTTTTTGGTGACTACCTTATCCCAGGCTCGTGAAACTTTCCTCATCATCTCCCCATTTTGTGGGCTCATATCATACTGGACAAAAGGAGTGATCACTTCATCTGATGGCGGCCCCATGATAGGATAGCCGAGCTGTCTCAAAGCCAGAGCGGGATTATAATTGATGCAACCTCTAGTTCCCATGAGTGGAACATTGGGAAAACCTCCGCATTGATAAATCACTTCTTCTATCTCCTTCCACTTCAGATACCATCGAATTGTTCCTTCACCTAGGTTTACCAGAGTCTGGGCCCACTCGTGACTGGTCTTGGTCTTGACTTGACACATTTTGAAATCATCAATTGGATAATGAGTCTTGCATCCACTACTGAACACATGGGTGATCAGCCAAATATATAAGGCAGGCAAGCAGCACAGAATCCTCTTACCCTTCTTTTCATGGCAAAAATCAAGGGTGTGGTACACATCGGCAAGAACGGCATGTACAGGGTTCTCCTTCCTTAGCTTGAAAGCCAGAAACACGTCGATTGCAGCGAAGTCCACAAGCTCATCGGCATTCGGAAACAAAATAATCCCAAATATAGCAAGAGCCAACACGTCCCTGAAGGTGCCCCAATCCTCCTCTTTTGCTAGCTCATGTGCTTTTTTCTCCAAGTAGTTCCTTGAGATTCCGTCAGTGCCCTTTTTTTATCTCTCTTCCCTTGTTCAAATCTCCTTCGGTGACTTTTAATACTTCAGCAATCAAGGGGATAGAAGGGTAGTGTCCCATATACTGATAAGGCTTCCCATTCTTCAAAGGATACCCTAGAATCTGCTCAAACTCTTCCAAAGTAGGGGCTAGCTGGAAGTCTCGAAAAGTGAAGCATCTGAGGGGAGAGTCATAAAACTGAGCCAACGCAGTGATAGCTTCTACCTGTACTTCAATTTTCAGCAAGTCGAGAATCTTCCCATATTCCTTGTAGAAGGTAGAGCGTTGATTCCCTTTTAACAAATCTCCAAGAGCTTTCAAACTTTCCACTTCAGGCCTTTTGGCTTTCGCATGCATGAGCCTCTTTGACATGGTTAGGGTTGTTCCATCGGTTGATCCCATATTATCCTATCCACAAACAATGTCTTCTTACGGTCCTCCAACAACCCTAGTTTGAAAAGGATAAAATGAGAATGGATGCAACACATGATATGCAAATGTCTTGATGATGCAATGGATGGTAAACATGATAATGCAACAGATTTTTTTTTTTTACAATAGTACCAATGCTGGAATGCCTATTACTAATCCACAAGAATCTTTTGTTAACAGCTGGATAGTTTTCCCCCTTGTGTCCTAAACCATGGGTTTCACCTTAATTTGAGGGTTTCTACCTTGGTCCATAAGTCCTTTTACTTCGTGGATACTTACTCGGGTGGTTCTAATCACTCACTCACAAAAGGCCTCTAGAGCTAAGTACCCATTCCGGAATGTGGACCACAAATAGGAAGAGGATCCAAAATGTGGGCATTCGCGAAAGAGTCACACTCTAGATGAGGTTCTCGCGATAATCAAATAGGAAGAGGATCCAAAATGATTACCACTGCCAACCTCGCACTCCCTAAGGTACACTCAGCCCGGGTATAGGGCCATGCTCATAAGTGTGTGAATAGTGTAAGTGTAGTGTGTGATGGGGCACCCTAAAACTACCCAACCTGCAAAAGAGAAACAGACAACAGCAGAACCAGCGGTCTTCTATCCTAAGATTCTATTCAGCAGATATATTTACAAACAATAATGAAGAATATTTACAATATACACAATAAAATAACAAACAAAAGAAGGGTAAAATAAATAAATAAAAAACTAACAACTTTGCACATTTAACTATGTCAGGCTTGACTCTCTAACGTCCCCAGTGAAGTCGCCAGCTGAAGCAACCCAAAAAATACAGAGGAGTCGCCACCAAAGTTTATTTAATGGGAAAACATTGGAAAACCCATTTTTGAAAAAAAATGGTCTTTGAAAGCTAATTTTGGGTTCGGGAGTCGATTACGCGTAGGGAAGGTGTTAGCACCCTACGACGTCCGCTAAAAAGCGGTTACCTCTAATTAAATGTGCAAATTTATTAGCTTTTAAAATTATTTATTTTACCCCAAAAAAAGATTTATGATTTATTTACAAGATAAAGGAGAAAAATTATGAAAATTTATTTTTGTGCTTGACAGGGAAGGTCCCTGCTCCTACGTATCCTCAGGTGCAGTGAGGAAATCAAAGCTACGTAGTTCTTTATAAAAAATGATTGTGTGTTGATTTGTTTTAATTTTGATTTTTTTGCTTTTTTTGAAAATAATTCATTTGGTCTCAAAGTAACCAAATAGGAAGAGGATCCAAAATGGTTACTAATTTTGACCGACTGAAATAAAAGCTTTTCACGATAGCCGAATAGGAAGAGGATCCAAAACGACTATCACTAGTGAATTTTCAATTAAAATGTTTTCGTAATAGCCAAATAGGAAGAAGATCCAAAATGACTATCACTAATTACTTAATTAATTAATTACGAAAAATAGAGTTTTCACAATAGGCAAATAGGAAGAGGGTCCAAAATGGCTACCACTACAACTCTATATATTTTTTTTTTAACAAAAATTGCAAGAGGTTATAATTAATATTTTTAGCCATATTTAGATAATAATAAAGAGGAGTTAATTTAGAAATAACTTTATTCTATTTGTGAAGTAAATTAGGGCAAGAATCACGGGTCATAAGAATAAAACAAATAATGGGCTAAGCCCAACATATAAAGGCAAAAAAAACGAAACTGGGCTAGGCCCAAACACCAAACCAGCTATCCATTCTTTATTTCTAAAAAAATGGGCCAAAGCCCCAAGGTCATAAATCAGATTGTTGTGGAAAAAAACAGAGATGGGCCAAAGGTTTGGCCCTAACCAGTACAAACATTCCTTCCCCCTTTCCAAAAATCGCAGTGGGGCCGAGGCCCAAAGTCAGAAACCAGACTCCAATGAAACAAAACCAAAAAAAGGAAGACAAAAACAAACAATGGGCCAAAATACTCAGAAGCCCAATGCCATACATTAGCTTGCTGTACAAAAACGCAAAAATGGGCAAGGGGCCCATACACTCTTATTTTTATCACCAAAAAACGAAAAGAAGAAAAGGAAGAGGAAAAAAAACATAAAGCAAATAAATAAAAAAGAAATAAAGGAAAGAATAAGAAGAAAAAAAAACTGCCAGACTAAAAAAAAAGGAAGAAAAATGGTCAAATGGGATTCAAAATCCCTAGACCGAAACAGAGAAAAAACGGGGGAAAGAGAAAACCGAGAGGGGGAGGAGGGAAAAGGGAAGAAATAAGAGGGAGCAGGACGGCGGCGGCTGTAAAGCCCCTTTTTCACACATGGAACGTCACATGAAAAACTAAACTTAATGCGGAAAATCGTCTCTCATAAATCATGGTTACCAAAATTGGTGGCTAAATTTTTTTTTTAAAAGGATCTTATACCAAAAGATTTCTCACATCACATTTAGCCATCCTGAAACTCAGAAGAAAAGAAACATCATACACATATATATATCATCATGTCAATATACACAAGTCTTGCGCCCGCAAGTATAGTTTGGAACCACAACATAGTGGCCAAAATACATCATCCTGATACAAAGAAAATAAAGCGATAAGTCTAAACCTAGGAAAGCTGTAAATCAAAAGGTGTGTCAAATACACGACACTGAACATCTACATCCCAAACCTAGGCTGGTCGCTAACAGACATCCTACAACCTAGCACTAGACACCTTCCCGCCTAGAGACCAAAGACGATGACGTCTCCTCGGGGTCCTCCTCATCCTCAGATACCTCGAATAATGCACGATCTGTCTCGTCTCTAACCTTCCTTTTCCCTCTAACTATGTGTCCCGAAGGTTCAGCAGAAGTGTCAGAAGAACAGCGCACCAAATGTCCAGAAGGTGCAACGTATGGAACAGGAAGTGTCGGCCGCATGGTCTCGGGTGATGGAACTGGTGTCACCGGTGGAGCCATCCTTGGTAAGCGTGCCCTCTCCAAGGAACTCTTCCTTAGAGTGCGACGAATCAGACGACAACGGTTAGATACCGATTCGGCTATCCGCTGAGGTGTAGGCCTTTGATCCTCCCTCGCCTCTCTCCTAAGCTGCGCCGTCGGTGGAACTCTGGCCTTCCGGTTCTCCAAAGTGATACTGCGTGCAAAGGGTGCATCTCCCAGCCAGTAGCGCATCCTCTCGATGGGTATGTAGACGTCCAATACCATGTCCCTCTCCAAAACCTCTTCGGGGCCCAACACCCCTCCTCTAGTCCTAACCACGTGTCCAGACACAGTGGCCCATTGGGAGATGGGATCGTAAGTCCATCCCCCACCATCGGCCTCACGAGGCCGAAAGCACTCCCTCACTCGGGCTATCAGAGGTCTCGAAGTGGACATCTACACGTAACGTACATAAAATAACAAAAAAACACGCAAGGGTGAATTTCTTTGCACAAGTTGAAATCCACTGAAAGGATGTATACGAAACAGAAAATACTACATAATACATTCTAAGAATATATGTATAGTTACTCTTTCACAAATCTTTCTCTAAGATATTCATAAACCAAAAGAGAGCACATCATCAAATTAAGCACACAGTCAAACACACACAAAGCACTCTAGCATAGTGCATGTCACTTGAACATCTTTTAATACGACTTAACCGTCCTCCGCTCGCAATCCCCCAAGCTGGATTGCACAATCCTCCAAGCTGGATTGTAGCTCAAATTTGGCAAAGCCAATCATCGATTACAATTGACATCTATATATGTAGATTGCACGATCCTCCATGCTGGATTGTGGCAATGACATCTACGTACGTCCCGCACAATCCTCCAAGCTGGATTGTAGCAACGTCATCTACATTTATTGTACAATTCCTCCAAGCTGGATTGTAGCAACAACCTCTATATTTATTACACAATCCTCCAAGCTGGATTGTAGTAAAAACATCCACATTTATTGCACAATCCTCCAAGCTGGATTGTAGCATGACCTCAATATATTTTGCACAATCCTCCAAGCTGGATTGTAGCACTGACATCTATATTTGCACTCACAAACAAACCAATCAACGCGGTCCCTCGTCTTAGGGTTTTTCGTCGCCACGTGTTGGCTTTCATCCAACACCGTGTAATATTATTGTCATTAAAACTTTTATCTTCGCCACGTATTGGTTCTCTCCCAATACCGTGTAATATTATTGTCCTTAAGACTTTTATCTTCCCCACGTATTGGTTCTCTTCCAATACCGTGTAATATTGTTATTTAACACCATGAGTTTTTAGAAGAATTTCCTCTTTGAATTCTTAAGTTTTCTTTTAACTCTAAAATCTTTAAACTTCATTTGTTTTTAATAAAATAATTATCTTTTATCTAAAACCCACTTTATTAATTTCTTCCCACTTATTCATCATAAAAGGATTTAATTAAAAACCTAATTAAATTCTTTGATAATTTTACTTATAATCTTTTACTTTAAGTATTTGTAATTCTGACCCCCTAAGAAGTTCAGTTTCACAGTTCAGCCCCCAATTTTCTGAAAAATTAGGTTTCTGGCCCAAAATGCCCAGACTTTACGTTTCCTACCCCATAACTTTCGTAATTTATAATTCTGGCCCAAATGTACCAGTCTTCGCGTTTCAGCCCCAAGTTTTCGTAAATTATACTTTTGGCCCAAAAGTCTCCAGACTTCGCGTTTTCTGCCCCAAACTTTCGTAAATTATAATTTTGACCCAAAAGTCCAGATTTTGCAATTAAAGCCCAGAATTCCAGAATTTGCATTTTTGACCCTAAAAACCTGCAGTTTTCGTTTTTAACCCCTAAAAATCCAAAATTTGATTTTTCTCTCAAATTAATTAATTCTCTAACTCACTTAAAGTTTTATGGATAAAAATGATTTAATATTAAATTGATTTAAGACTTATGATTTGGATTCAAATTAATTCATTTGAAAACTTTTTCATTAAAGCTTTTAAACTCTCTTCCCACACTTAATCAAATCTCATCAATCCAATCCCAATCCAAGTATATGAAATACACATAAATCAATATACATCAATTAGGCAATAACACAACCAAGCCATAAATCAACATACATCATGAATATCACATTAAATCATACTTCACCAAGCACACACTTGGACATCCAAAATCACCCCAAAGCATACATATGATTTTTTTCCCAACAACACATAGGCTCATAAAAATTATCATGCCTCAACCAAAAATCATATTTTTACTCATATACATATACATGTAAAAATACATATTACTAAGAGAATGAAAAATCATTCAACAACCAATATGAAAACTCAAGTCTTTGAGTTCATCATCAAGAACAAAATCACATAATCACACACATACACAACCCTCCCAACTTATTGAGAAAAATCCCCTTACCTCTTGAAGCTTAGGAAAATGGGCAAACACCACTAATCACCTTCCCTCTATACAATCACCAAGTGGCCTCCTTGAGCCTTGATGTTCCAACACTTAGAAAAATTCACTCAAATCTTGAAGCAAAATAGATCCAAGATGATTTTCAAGCTTGTAGGTTCCAATGGAGTGAACCTTTTTTGTGAAGCTTGAATAGCCAAAAACTCAACAAAACCTAGCCTTTTGGTGTATGGAAAAGCTTGGGAAAATGGAGAGAAAATGGAGTTTCTTTGAACCAAGGAAGAAGATGAAGTGAAAAATGAATTTCTCTCTCTTCCCTCTCCCAAGTAGAATTCGGCTGACTCAAGGAAGGCATGGGGGAGGTATGGGCTTCAATGCTTTTGGTGGTTGGGAGCCATACCTCTCTCACCTAATTTTGAAAAATTCAAATATTAACCCCATTTGACCCAATTGACTTTTGGAATGTTTTAGAGAGTGGGATCAGCCCTTCACATGCGCCCAAGGCTGACTGGAAAATGGTGGAATTTAATTCCACCAAGTTAGGGTTTAATCGGTAGTTCGAAGTAGTAAAAACGGTTAGTTTTCGAACCCCTTTTTAGATAAATGTTTTTCTAAAATGAGTAAAATCATGAGAAATGAATTTTATGATTTGAATATGTCATAGAAAAATTTAGAAACCCAAAACTAAATTTTTGGACTATTTTTTATGTCCCGGTTGCGCCCGGTTTACCCGTAAAGCACCTAACGCGGGTAAAATAAAGTTTTTCTGAAAAATTTCCAGAAAAATTTCTAAAAATCACAAATATTATAACAATAACTTTTGGTTCATTAAAAAATTATTTTGGAGTAAAAATGACCTCCAGAAAAATACTGGACGCTATCTCCGCATCAGGAGAGAATGCGGTTCCCGCAAAAACTCAGTTTTGCGAACTTGGCTACTCTTGACTCTAATAAATTAAATCTAAGATATTTTTTATCCTTATTCTCACCCCAAGATCTAAAATTCATTAATTAAATAATTTTAATTAATTTAAAGGAGATTAAAAATCCATAAAAACTATTTAAAAATGAGGGTGTTACAACTCTACCCCTCTAAAAAGAATTTCGTCCCCGAAATTACGTACCTAACTACGTTTAACCATCAATATAGAAAAACTCTCATCCGATAAAATTTTCTTTTTTACTGTTACTTCTATTTTTAGGAATAACATACTCTCGTTCCTTCGAGTGTCCCTACTCTCATTACAGAGTATTCTCACACTATCCATCAAGGCTCATCACTATCCAATCCAAACTTCAAGATCTCAACAATGTTAGTCCATATCAAATATTATTGTCCCCTCTCTACTACCGGCAAGCCAATGGGTTGATCAGTCCCACACCTTGTCCTTAAGTAGTTAGAAAACGATAATAAGTGTATAGCTACTCACATTATTGCCCAAATCATCCCTGAATATACTCACCAATACATATCTACTATTCTTTATCCGATTTTTCCAAAAATTCTTTCCCTCTTATTACATCTTCAAGATCTACTAATGTTTTGCCACTCCTTCAGTGTATTATCTTTTTCTCATACTCGTCCATCAATACTCGTTATAGTACTCCTAGATAACTGTCGACTATTGTTCATACGCCACCCACTCTTTGCTAAAGGATCCTTGGCAAAAATTTCCTATGAAAATTTCTATTACAACTCACACTATCATCTATAGGGTTCTAGTTTCCCTCAAAGTCGACCCAGAATAGGAAAATCATTTTACAAACGAGATTATCACTACTAGTGAGAGTTGGTTTGACAAGATGGACAATCAGAAAGATTATTAGATAGGAAGATAGAGAAATAACTAGGTAAGAAGATAGACAGATGAGATTACTGAATAACTTCATACATAGAGTACGGAAAGTTTTGGAAACAGACAGACGTAGGAATTTCTAGAAGGTTACATCATTAAGTAGTAGCGGAAGAAATTTAAAACATAGTGTCAGATTTTGAATCTAAAACTTATAAGAAACTAAATCATACAATACACAAAAGGTTTCTTAACAAAACAAAACTAGTCCTTCGTCATCCACGAAGCCCCTAGTCTTCATAATTACCAACTATGTCATTTCCTTCTTGTAGGGAATCCTCTGAGGGTGAAGCCTCAACACCGCTCATACTATAAACACGTCCTTTTGTCTTCGGTCTTACGGCTTTGACAGCGTTGATTTCCGGCTTGGGTTTGGGCATAAGGCAATCCCTTGCCACATGTCCAACCTTTCCGCAATTATAGCACGTCATCCCTTGCTGGCTACAGGTATTTATATAATGTCCTATTTTTCCACACTTATAACATCTCACTGGTGCGCTCGCTCCTTGACTCCCCTCGTTGGTAATGTCCTTTTGTTGGTTCCCCTGATTCCTATAGTAGGGTTTGTTCTGATCCCGCTTTCCTTCCTTCCCTTGTGGATATGACCTAGACGGTCCACCCACATTTCCCTTGTTCACTCTTCCCCTCATTAGGTTCTCCATTTTCCTACACTTCTCCACCAGCAGTGGAAACTGACGGATATCAAGTGAAGCGACAGATTGGCGAACCTCATATCTCAACCCAGCTTCGAACCTCTCACACTTCCATCCTTCGTCCGGTTGGACTTGGAAAAACCGAAAGTACTTGGCAAGTGACTCAAACTTTGCCGCGTACTCTCCAACAGACATGTCTCTTTGCTGCAGTCGCAGAAACTCTTGCTCTTTCTCCGACCTCGCGCTCTGTGGAAAATACTTCTCTAGAAATTTCTCCTTGAATATTTCCCAAGTCACAGCTTGGTTTCCAGCTTCCATCAGTTGTCGGACTCCCTTCCACCAATATTCTGCGTCACCCAACAGCAGATAGACCGCGTACTGTACCTTCTCAGCTGCCGTGCAGTGTAGAATCTCAAATATCTTCTCCAGCTCTTGTATCCATAACTCCGCTTTCTCCGGATCAGTCTCGCCATAAAACTGTAGCGGATTATGGTGTCGAAAATCAACCAATCTCTTGGCTTCAGCAGCTCTCTCAGCCCTCACTCTATCCTCAGCATCTCTTTGTTGTCTCTCAATGTCCCTTTGTTCAGCACGAACAGACTGTTGAGCCATCTGAGCCGCCATGTTGGTCATAGCCGCGATAGCCCTTTCCATCGTATCATCACGGTCCTCAGCATCAACGCGATTCATTGGTCGTCCTCGACGTGCCATGGGTTTCTACAAGTCAGCCAATTAAGTTGCACTATTCAAAACCCATTCAAGAAAACAATCAATTTCACACATTGTTTCATAAGGAAACAATACAAACAATGTCACACAATACTAATCAGAGATCACACAACTTAAACTTAATAACCCTACAACCTAAGCTTAGTACCTAAGTAAACTCCATCAGAGTTCACACAACTTAGACACAGTAGACCTATAACCTACAATCCCGACAGACATCGACCAGGCTCTGATACCACAAATGTAACGCCCCTTTTTCACACAAGGAACGTCACATGAAAAACTAAACTTAATGCGGAAAATCGTCTCTCATAAATCATGGTTACCAAAATTGGTGGCTAAATTTTTTTTTTAAAAGGATCTTATACCAAAAGATTTCTCACATCACATTTAGCCATCCTGAAACTCAGAAGAAAAGAAACATCATACACATATATATATCATCATGTCAATATACACAAGTCTTGCGCCCGCAAGTATAGTTTGGAACCACAACATAGTGGCCAAAATACATCATCCTGATACAAAGAAAATAAAGCGATAAGTCTAAACCTAGGAAAGCTGTAAATCAAAAGGTGTGTCAAATACACGACACTGAACATCTACATCCCAAACCTAGGCTGGTCGCTAACAGACATCCTACAACCTAGCACTAGACACCTCCCCGCCTAGAGACCAAAGACGATGACGTCTCCTCGGGGTCCTCCTCATCCTCAGATACCTCGAATAATGCACGATCTGGCTCGTCTCTAACCTTCCTTTTCCCTCTAACTATGTGTCCCGAAGGTTCAGCAGAAGTGTCAGAAGAACAGCGCACCAAATGTCCAGAAGGTGCAACGTATGGAACAGGAAGTGTCGGCCGCACGGTCTCGGGTGATGGAACTGGTGTCACCGGTGGAGCCATCCTTGGTAAGCGTGCCCTCTCCAAGGAACTCTTCCTTAGAGTGCGACGAATCAGACGACAACGGTTAGATACCGATTCGGCTATCCGCTGAGGTGTAGGCCTTTGATCCTCCCTCGCCTCTCTCCTAAGCTGCGCCGTCGGTGGAACTCTGGCCTTCCGGTTCTCCAAAGTGATACTGCGTGCAAAGGGTGCATCTCCCAGCCAGTAGCGCATCCTCTCGATGGGTATGTAGACGTCCAATACCATGTCCCTCTCCAAAACCTCTTCGGGGCCCAACACCCCTCCTCTAGTCCTAACCACGTGTCCAGACACAGTGGCCCATTGGGAGATGGGATCGTAAGTCCATCCCCCACCATCGGCCTCACGAGGCCGAAAGCACTCCCTCACTCGGGCTATCAGAGGTCTCGAAGTGGACATCTACACGTAACGTACATAAAATAACAAAAAAACACGCAAGGGTGAATTTCTTTGCACAAGTTGAAATCCACTGAAAGGATGTATACGAAACAGAAAATACTACATAATACATTCTAAGAATATATGTATAGTTACTCTTTCACAAATCTTTCTCTAAGATATTCATAAACCAAAAGAGAGCACATCATCAAATTAAGCACACAGTCAAACACACACAAAGCACTCTAGCATAGTGCATGTCACTTGAACATCTTTTAATACGACTTAACCGTCCTCCGCTCGCAATCCCCCAAGCTGGATTGCACAATCCTCCAAGCTGGATTGTAGCTCAAATTTGGCAAAGCCAATCATCGATTACAATTGACATCTATATATGTAGATTGCACGATCCTCCATGCTGGATTGTGGCAATGACATCTACGTACGTCCCGCACAATCCTCCAAGCTGGATTGTAGCAACGTCATCTACATTTATTGTACAATTCCTCCAAGCTGGATTGTAGCAACAACCTCTATATTTATTACACAATCCTCCAAGCTGGATTGTAGTAAAAACATCCACATTTATTGCACAATCCTCCAAGCTGGATTGTAGCATGACCTCAATATATTTTGCACAATCCTCCAAGCTGGATTGTAGCACTGACATCTATATTTGCACTCACAAACAAACCAATCAACGCGGTCCCTCATCTTAGGGTTTTTCGTCGCCACGTGTTGGCTTTCATCCAACACCGTGTAATATTATTGTCATTAAAACTTTTATCTTCGCCACGTATTGGTTCTCTCCCAATACCGTGTAATATTATTGTCCTTAAGACTTTTATCTTCCCCACGTATTGGTTCTCTTCCAATACCGTGTAATATTGTTATTTAACACCATGAGTTTTTAGAAGAATTTCCTCTTTGAATTCTTAAGTTTTCTTTTAACTCTAAAATCTTTAAACTTCATTTGTTTTTAATAAAATAATTATCTTTTATCTAAAACCCACTTTATTAATTTCTTCCCACTTATTCATCATAAAAGGATTTAATTAAAAACCTAATTAAATTCTTTGATAATTTTACTTATAATCTTTTACTTTAAGTATTTGTAATTCTGACCCCCTAAGAAGTTCAGTTTCACAGTTCAGCCCCCAATTTTCTGAAAAATTAGGTTTCTGGCCCAAAATGCCCAGACTTTACGTTTCCTACCCCACAACTTTCGTAATTTATAATTCTGGCCCAAATGTACCAGTCTTCGCGTTTCAGCCCCAAGTTTTCGTAAATTATACTTTTGGCCCAAAAGTCTCCAGACTTCGCGTTTTCTGCCCCAAACTTTTGTAAATTATAATTTTGACCCAAAAGTCCAGATTTTGCAATTAAAGCCCAGAATTCCAGAATTTGCATTTTTGACCCTAAAAACCTGCAGTTTTCGTTTTTAACCCCTAAAAATCCAAAATTTGATTTTTCTCTCAAATTAATTAATTCTCTAACTCACTTAAAGTTTTATGGATAAAAATGATTTAATATTAAATTGATTTAAGACTTATGATTTGGATTCAAATTAATTCATTTGAAAACTTTTTCATTAAAGCTTTTAAACTCTCTTCCCACACTTAATCAAATCTCATCAATCCAATCCCAATCCAAGTATATGAAATACACATAAATCAATATACATCAATTTGGCAATAACACAACCAAGCCATAAATCAACATACATCATGAATATGACATTAAATCATACTTCACCAATCACACACTTGGACATCCAAAATCACCCCAAAGCATACATATGATTTTTTTCCCAACAACACATAGGCTCATAAAAATTATCATGCCTCAACCAAAAATCATATTTTTACTCATATACATATACATGTAAAAATACATATTACTAAGAGAATGAAAAATCATTCAACAACCAATATGAAAACACAAGTCTTTGAGTTCATCATCAAGAACAAAATCACATAATCACACACATACACAACCCTCCCAACTTATTGAGAAAAATCCCCTTACCTCTTGAAGCTTAGGAAAATGGGCAAACACCACTAATCACCTTCCCTCTATACAATCACCAAGTGGCCTCCTTGAGCCTTGATGTTCCAACACTTAGAAAAATTCACTCAAATCTTGAAGCAAAATAGATCCAAGATGATTTTCAAGCTTGTAGGTTCCAATGGAGTGAACCTTTTTTGTGAAGCTTGAATAGCCAAAAACTTAACAAAACCTAGCCTTTTGGTGTATGGAAAAGCTTGGGAAAATGGAGAGAAAATGGAGTTTCTTTGAACCAAGGAAGAAGACGAAGTGAAAAATGAATTTCTCTCTCTTCCCTCTCCCAAGTAGAATTCGGCTGACTCAAGGAAGGCATGGGGGAGGTATGGGCTTCAATGCTTTTGGTGGTTGGGAGCCATACCTCTCTCACCTAATTTTGAAAAATTCAAATATTAACCCCATTTGACCCAATTGACTTTTGGAATGTTTTAGAGAGTGGGATCAGCCCTTCACATGCGCCCAAGGCTGACTGGAAAATGGTGGAATTTAATTCCACCAAGTTAGGGTTTAATCGGTAGTTCGAAGTAGTAAAAACGGTTAGTATTCGAACCCCTTTTTAGATAAATATTTTTCTAAAATGAGTAAAATCATGAGAAATGAATTTTATGATTTGAATATGTCATAGAAAAATTTAAAAACCCAAAACTAAATTTTTGGACTATTTTTGATGTCCCGGTTGCGCCCGGTTTACCCGTAAAGCACCTAACGCGGGTAAAATAAAGTTTTTCTGAAAAATTTCCAGAAAAATTTCTAAAAATCACAAATATTATAACAATAACTTTTGATTCGTTAAAAAATTATTTTGGAGTAAAAATGACCTCTAGAAAAATACTGGACCCTATCCCCGCATCAGGAGAGAATGCGGTTCCTGCAAAAACTCAGTTTTGCGAACTTGGCTACTCTTGACTCTAATAAATTAAATCTAAGATATTTTTTATCCTTATTCTCACCCCAAGATCTAAAATTCATTAATTAAATAATTTTAATTAATTTAAAGGAGATTAAAAATCCATAAAAACTATTTAAAAATGAGGGT
Organism: Glycyrrhiza uralensis; assembly: GCA_030159175.1. Classification (NCBI taxonomy): domain Eukaryota; kingdom Viridiplantae; phylum Streptophyta; class Magnoliopsida; order Fabales; family Fabaceae; genus Glycyrrhiza; species Glycyrrhiza uralensis. Next base: position 29,941,339 of record BRZY01000003.1, read on the forward strand.
GTTACAGCGGCCGCGCCACCTGTGGCGGTGGCTCGGCCTGGAACGGTCGCGAGCTGGGTGGAGGAGAAGGGGCGGATGATCGTGGGGAGAAGGGAGAAGAAGAGGAGAGAGGAAGAGAAAGAGGGGGAAACGAAAAAGAAGAGGAACAGGGGCAGCGGCCGCGCCGCCTGCAGCGGCGATGGTGGCGGTCAAGGAGGGGAACTCCTCCTCCTCCTCTCTGATTTTCTTCTCTATTTTTTCTGGTTCTTCTTTCCTATTTTTTTTGTTTTTTCAGCTCCTCACCCATTATTTCTACCTCTCTTGATTGGTTTATTTGGGAGTTGCAGGGACATGGAAAGGAAAAGAAAAAAACGCAGCAAGCTATATGGTGAAGGAGAGTATTCTTACTTACTAGTGGACTGCAAATGTGAGTAACCCTCTTCTCCTCTCTGCTGCTTTTTTTTTTGTTGTATAGGATTGTTGGATACCTGTGTTTGCTCTCTGTGATTGATAAACAAAAATGGTTTACCAATCAAAACTGTTTTTTTCTCTCTTTTTTCCTCTCTTTCTCTGTCTGTCTCCTTTTCGTTTCTGTTACTGTGCTATATATATGAGGAAGAATTAGGGCAAAACCATGTGGTGTGGTGTGGTGTGTGTGCTGTGGTGCTGTGTGGTAGTGGCTATGTGTGTGCTGTGCGATGGTCTCTGTGTGTGTGAGATACGGTTGTGTGTGTGTGTGTGTACTGATTTCTTCAGAATGTGTGGGTGTGTGCGTACGGATTTGTGTGTGTGTGTGACCTCTTTTTTTTTCAGAATGTGTGTGTGTGTGATGTTGTGTGTGTGTGTTCTGATTCTTTTTTTTTCAGAAAATTGAGTGTGTGTGTGTAGGTTTTTTTTTTTTGGTGTGTGATGTTTTCCAGAATGTGTGTGTGTGATGTTGCCCTTCAATTTGCTTTCTTCCTGCTTTGCCCTTCCTTTCCTTTGTTTTGATTTGTGTCCCTTCAATCTCCTTGTGTTAGCAACTTGGACTCTTTGGACATTATGAAAGAAGCAGCTAAGGAGGGACAGCTTGAGAGTGGACTACAGTTTTTGCTTTCAATTTTTTGCTTTCTTTTTCTTTTTTACTTTTTTTGTTCTTTTTTGTATTCTGTATTTTTTTTTGTATATTTTGGATTGGAATTGTAATAAAAAAAAAGAAATGTACAAGGCCTTTTGCTAATTGGATCATGAGGCTCATCAAAAACGCAGGCTCAATTACAATTGGATCAACCAAACAAAAGCCCAATGAAAAAAAACAATTGGACCTCTTTTAAATCAATTAAATTAAAAAAGGAAAATAAAAAAAGAGGACAAAAATTGGTATCTACAATGATCAAAATGATCAACTTGGCACATGGGCTGAAGAAATTTCGTGCAGCAGCTGGCCATCCAAGTGGGAGGAAAATATCTTCGAAGTTAGGACTTGTTTGGTTAAGCACAAGTGGGAAAAATGTCCAATAAATAATCTATTTTGAAAATAATACTTCCCCAAATAAGTGATTAATGAAAAAATCATTTTTGAGACCTAGTATTAATATAATAAAGTTTAGAATCTCAAAACTTAATTTTTGATCATTTTCTGATACCCCGATTACCCTACGGTTATCCATAACGTGCTAAAAACAGTTAAAAATAAAATTTTTCTAAAAAAGTCTAGACAAATTCTCAACAATCCAAAATATTAAAAAAATAACTTTTGTTTCGTTAAAATATTTTTTTTGACGCAAAAGCGGTCTCCGTAAAAATATAAAACCTTCGACGTTTTCGAATCGGGTCACGGTTTACGTTATTTTTCTACTTTTCGATTTCTGCCACTTTCTACCCATCTAAAAATATTAAAAATCTAAAAATGCTAATGATATCCCTAACTTTCCATTTGGATCATTTCTTAGTCCTCTGGAAATTATCTGTTCATTATACGTCACGTATCCCATTCTACTGGGACCAAAACTGTAACACTTTTATCCTAATCTCAGAAAATCTCAAACTAAAATTCTAAAATTCTTAAATAATATAAAAATAATATTTGTCTCTTTAATTCCTCATGGTGATCTTGTTTTTGCCTTCAGATCAATATAATCTTATTTCTCCGTCTATAACGAGAATCGTTTTCTATTGAAATTTTCAATTTCAACTCGAAATCCTAGTTGCTTTACTATGAGCGACTATAATTATGACATTTCATTTTCTAATATCATCTTATAATATGTAATTTGATCTACTCACTCAGTGTCATAGAATTAACTACGGATCTAAAAATGCGAGTGTTACACTTGTGTCAAACGAAATTCTAGACCTTTTAGATTTTATAGATTTTGATATTTGTATGAATTGTATAAAGAGGAAACAAACCAACAAAAGGAGATTTGAGGTCAATAGGACTTTGAACATCTTGGTACGGATATTTGTGGGTCATTCCCTATAGTTGCTTGGAAAGGTCAACAATATTTTATAACGTTTATAGATGATTTTTCAAGATATGGCTATGTTTATCTAATTCATGAAAAGGCAAAGACGTTGAACATGTTAAAAAATTATAAGGTGAAGTTGAGAACCAACTCAACGAAAGAATCAAAAGTGTGAGGTCTGACCGTGGTGGTAAGTACTATGATAGATATGATGGCTTAGGTGAATAACGTCTAGGACCATTTGCTAAATTCCTAGAGGAATGCGATGTCATCCCATAATACAGTTTGCCGGTTCGCCCACTATGAACGGTGTTTCTAAAAGACAAAACATGTCGCTTAAAGACATGGTAAGGAGTATGATTAGTCATTCTACCTTGCCAGATTCACTCTAGGGAGAAGCACTTATGCATCAGCAGAAGGGAGTAGCTCAGGTTTGTACGTATCTAGATATTGCGTACATTACAAGGATGTTGGGCAGATATTTGAGTAATCTGAGATTAGACCATTGGAAAGCAGCTAAATGGGTCATGCGTTACTTACAGAGAACAAAATACTATATTCTCATGTATCGGAGGTTGGATCAGCTTGAGATCATTGGGTATACTGACTCCAATTTTGGTGGATGCCAAGATAATATAAAATCCATGCCAAGTTATATATAGTTGCTAGCTAGAAGTGCTATTTCCTGGAAAAGTGCTAAACAGTCTCTTGTAGCCTCTTCTACTATGGCAACAGAGTTCAAAGCATGCTATGAGGCATCTAATAGTGGAATTTGGCTATGGAATTTTGTCAGATGGCTGCGCGTAATGGATAGTATTGAAAGACCACTCAGGTTATTTTGTAACCATAAATCTGCAGTCTATTTACCAATAACAACATTATCTCGATGAAGTTGAAGCATATAGACATCAAGTTCTTTGTTGTTAAAGACAAAGTTTAGAGTGAACATATGTCTATAAAGCACATTGGAACAAACTCCATGGTTGGGGATCCACTCACTAAAGGATTACCACTCAAAATGTTTCATGAGCACATTACTCGTATGGATGTTATGTCATTAAGTAATGTTTAGTTTTAGTGGGAGCTTGTGATTTTGAATTTTTTATGATATATATACACATTTTTAGTTTTTGTATGGTTTAAGAATATTTTATGCAGAAATAAGGTTTTGGTTTATTTACACTCTGATTTTGTTATGGTTTGATCTCACTAAGGTTTAAGGAGGACCAATTGGAACTAGGCATGTTGAGATCACATTACATGAAAATTCAATGCTACGCATGCATGTCATTCATTTGTATCGACATATGTGACCACTGATGGGTTGAGTTACGAATTTTGTAGCGAAGACTTCTTTGATCCTATGTTGGTATGATTGATGGACCGGATTGGTCAAAGATATATTTGGTAGTGATAGTAAAGTTGAGCTCATTCATTTATTTTTCCAATACATAATTATAAGATTACACATATAGTCCAAGTGGGAGATTGTTGGATCCTTAATCCGATGTTGACCTTATATGTGAATAATTATGTATTGTGGACTGTTGTGTAAGGTTAAGCCCAATTAAAAGTGATCTAATAAGGTTTCAATAATTTGGACTTTAATGTATCTAATAGGGTGTGGGCCTTTAATAAGCAGAGAATAATTTTTATTTTAGTGATGGACCAAAATATAAATAACAGAAAGATAACCCAAGACTTTTCTATATAAAAGGTCATGGTCCCCAAACCACACGTATCATTCTATTCCTTTTGACATCCCATTACCAGAAGGATACAGAGAGACAATTGAAGGGGCTCTCTCAGAGAGAATTCGTGTAGGCTTGGAAGATCAAGCTGCACGGCTCTAAAGATCGGTCATCATGAGTTCGAGTACACTTCTGCATTATTTTCTTCATGATTAATACGATAGATTCTAGGTTATAGATGATGATATTCATCAATGGAATTATTATGGTTCTTTCACTTGAAACATTCATCATCATTAGTACATAGCATATTAACTAAGTGATTGTAATTCAGATTAAGACTATTGGTCATAGTACACATACTGAAAGGGAAATAATATATTTCATAACTAAGTAGTCGAAATTCCCAAAAACACAGGTATGAGGAATATCCATTCTTAGGCATTTAAAAACCTTTCCATTAAATCTATTGGCATTATTTTCATGCTTTTTTAAATAACAAATCTAAGTATCAATTTGATAACAAAACATCATATATACTTTCTCGTGATAGTTTTTTTTCCTCATCCCAAAGTTGTTCACTAAAGCAGTAAAACACAAAAGTCATGATCCAATTACTGTTCATTTCATTGGATCTACTTGTAAATACCTTGGGACTGTATTGGCTGGGTACTACTTGTGTTATTGCCATGCATACCTTTCTTCAATAAATTTGTTTGCATTTTTTTAAAAAAAAAGCAATAAATATAAGTATTCTGTTGGAGAAATTTGCAGCAACAAAAGCATCACGAGCACCATCAATAGGATCACGAACACATGAATATTATCTGATACAAAATATTAGGACACAGTAGGGTAACCTGAGGCATGTAGTCACTGTCCATAAAGATTTATCTGCGGAGTGTCGCGCAAACCCCCCAGGATACAATAGGCTCTTCTGGTGATAAACATACCGAGCTATCTGAACTCGAGAAATAAAACAAGGCAGAGGTAACCCAGGAAAATAAAATGATCAAAAATAATAATAGTAATAATAGTAGAGAAGGATAAGAAAGAAATTCGAAGAGAATAAGTGGGGGTCCAAAAATGATGTGGAGAAGAAGTGCACCAGTGTTCGGTATTTATCATGGTGGTCAAAATCGGACCGGGCGGTCTGACTGATTGGACCGGGAACCGGACCCCTGTCCAGTCCGGAAGACCATGCGAATCGACCTGCGCGATAACCGGTCAAGAACCTGGAAAACCGGTCAAACCCGGGAAAATCGGCTGAAAACCGGTTGGACCGGTTTGTACTTTTTTTATTTTTTTAAAAAAATAAAAAAAAATTAAATTTTTAAAGAAATAGATATCACTTTCTTCAATTATTTGTAATTTTGAATATTGTATATTATGAATTATGACATTTAGTAGTAAAATTTAATTTTTCTTTATAAAATTATGACTTTTATGTTAATATTTGCTCAATATTGTATAGAATTTAGAGTTTAAAATAATATTATTTAATTATATCCCGGTTCAACCGGCTGAACCCTTGGTTGAACCCTCACCGGTTCAATGACCAGTCTGGTTCTGACTACCTTGGTATTTATAGAGCAGAGAGCAAATCCGATCAAAAAATAATCAAGAAGATAAAAGATTTCATCTTATCACATAGTAGTTAAAAAGATTTGGTCTTATTTGTTAAAACCTAACTAGATAACGATGAACCTGGACACGTTTAGCATAATGAACCTAGACAAAGTACTGGTAAAAAAACGTTTTGAGGCTAAGTCAAAACTTATCCACTACTTTACATAAAATTATTTTTCTAATTAAAAATAATAATTTAAAACTTTTGAAATATCCACAAAATGTCAAACTATCCCCCACATATTTCAAAAGTTTTGAAAACCTTTAACAGAAATTTTCTGGGTTAACATCGTGGGTGCACTGCAATGCATCAATCTAGTAAAGCAAACTTCTATGAACCAAACCTAGACTTATAAGACTTAAAACACAGTGAATTGGCTAACCAAGCTTCTATGAACCAAAGACACTTTGTGTGTGTTAGAGGTCTACCACGCATTCTCGTGTTATCGTTGTGTTGCGCATTTAGGCCGCATGCGTGCCTGGTATTCATGAGTGCTCTAGAGATCCTGCCACGGTCTCATGCAAGCAGCCCCACTTGACACTCATATAGGTGATTCCATCTAGTGCATGCTACGACCATACACCACCCTTGATGGCATATGGTAATCATTAAAAGCTTTCAAGCTTATCCCTCAAATCTATATAATCTAGCACATTCTCATATCCATTATCGTAACGCCCTAGGAAGAGACAAAAATATTTTCATGCAAGCATAACTAACAAGTGACTTGTTTTTACCCATATGAACCTTCTTCATGGGTTCTCATCACTTGTCGTTTTCCAATGGCATAAGTCTCATACCCCTCGATGTTTCACACATTAATTTCCTCCCAAGTGGTTTTGTCATTTAGTAGCTACTTTCCATTATTATTACGTATATGTACACATATCTATTTTTCATTATATACTATGCCACTTGGTAATCATAGTGTATAGATAAGGAGGACAAGTTTCTTCAACCAAAAAATATTGGCTAAGAGATTCTTAGTCAATAAAACACATATTTTACCAAGTTAAGAACAATAAACTCGGCCTCCATAGTGAATTGGACTACACAAGTCTACTTAGATGTTTTCTAAGCGACAACAAAATAAGTCCATCACTTGGGTTTATTCTCATATGAATCAAATCAAATTATTATCACTGCATTTTTCTAATACAATGCGTAACTCATATGTATATTACCATAATTTATGGTACCTCAAAAATTACATGAATTTAACATGCGCCACAAAATAGTTTTGCAATAAACTCATCAAATTATTGAAAGCAACAAGTTTTCAATAACTTGGGTATACTCATACTGGACAACAAGGTCTCTTCTATTTTCCTTCAATAGAGTGTTAGCATCATAAGGGATACACCATAGTATCCAAACTTCCTTTGAAGTTTCTCAAAACATTTTAATTATAGAATCGTCTTATCACTCTTCCTTATGATTTAACACCTAAAATATATTGCACTTGTTTACCCATGACTATCAGATATATTTTCATAAATTCTTCAATATTGTCCAATGACAATACACTCTTGAAAGTATAAGGATAAATATGACATGTCATATTAAAATAATATTTTCCAAATCTTAAAATTTATATGTACACATGTATGATCAAATGCATCAATATATGATACACACATCCATAAACATCGTTGCTCAATTCATCACACTTGATAAACATCATCTCATGCAATGACATGTGTTTCTTCCATATTATAAAACTCATGCATACACATGTAAAGTGAGCTATATGTATATCATATATACTCAAAGTAATAATGTGCTAATATAGACATTTTAGTGAATAAAACCATATGATGATTTTTTTCAAGCAACACATCAATGTCAATTTCAGAATTTTTTTTTTTCGCAAAACCCCAAATATTACAAATAATGCACACAAGAGCATGAGAACAAAATCTCTATATTCAAATTCACTAATAATTTTTTTAAAGTAACCTTAAAATTACATCAATAGAACCCAAGTATTAATGAGGATTCAATGGATAATTAATCCAAAGAAGCACATAAGCTCAACCAAAGTACACATACAGCCACAAAATAATCCTTAAACTTGAATATAAAGTCTCTACAAAAGGTATACGAATGCTAAGTCAAGAACCTAGTTAGTACTAAATTGTCACACTTTACTGAGGCATCTATTAAGGCATAAATATATGGCCTCCAAGCATATAAAAATTGATAAGCAATAACAAAGTCAACCACTGCGGCCAAGTATCATATCCGGAGCATATTTCAACAAAATGGTAACAGAAAACACACTAAATTTCAAATGATTATCATCACCTCATGATCAGGTTCTCAGAGAAGGAATTATTATCAAACCAAATATGAAGATAGTATGTTGTTATATCAATACTAATTAAATAGCATATCAGCAAGCAAATACAGAACACGGCTCCATAGTTCACTTTTAGAGTTCACGAAAGCTGTAAATATTGGTTAACTACATCAAAATTATCAAAATATTGTTAACAAGAAAAAAACGGAGCCAATATCTAATTTGTTATTGATGATTTTGCCACACATCAAAATTAGGCTTTAATTTTAATATCAAGGGGAAAAAAAGAGAAAATCTGGAGCAAGCACCCATGTGGTTAGGATCGGAAGTAATCCACAAGAATCACCGAACCAAATATGCTCCTGCACGCCCTTTTTTCATTCCTTCTTTCTCCTTTTCTCAGCAGTGCATTGTAACTATTGCTAATTGCACCGAGAGTACAATATTCTACCCTACTTCGGCATTGCTTTCACCCGTAGACTTTATTTAAAATTACTTTATCGCTTTCGTAGTACTAATGTGTAGGATTTTTCTCAAAACTTATGCTTGTACTGATGCAAGTTCTTTGTTATATATGATATGAGATTACTTTTACAAAGTGTGTTGATTTATATTGTTGATTTATATTTTCGCATTTAAAACCTTTCAAAAAGAATTAAGGAGACGTATTCTCCGTAAAAGCAAAAATTTCACCCACATTTTTGGAGTAGGAATACTAAATTTACATCAAATACTTTCTAAGTTATTTCGAAATTCTTGGTTACTATGGTGTAATATCGTTTTTGGAGAAAAGGTGTTGCAAACGGGATCTTTTCCTGGGCATCGGGTCCGAGGAAATCTTAATGCTGATGTTGGAACAGCTTCTAGCGGCGGCCTGGTCGCCGCAGAGCGTAACCACCCTATCCTGTTGGTCGAGGAACTCCATTAATACGAGGTGGGGGTTGACACAACGGCCTCGAAAGTGTTCAAAGAGGGGCGTCCAAGAATGACATTGTAGGTCAATCACCAAGAACTTAGCCTGGACGGTCTTTTCCAAGCCGAACTGGCCGAGGGTCAGTCTAGCCTCAACGTAGCCCTTCAACAATATCCTCTCCTCAGTGAACCCTACCAGATCTGTGTCGTAAGGGAGTAGGTCTTTATCTCGAAATTCCATCTTGATGAAAGCATTGTAAAAAATAATATTGGCCGAGCTCCCCTGGTCGACGAAAACCCTTTAGACGTCTGCGTTGCCAATTATCACCGAGATCACTAGAGGGTTGTCGTGTCCCAGTATGGTGGGGCCAAAATCTTCGTCTGAGAATATGATGATTGGCCCTCGTGTCTTCTTAAACTGGGCCTTCGCCTCTATTTGGAGGACGGCCTTTAAGTGCAACTTTCGTGCATTGGAGGAACTGCCGCCACCGGCGAATCCGCCGACGATGGCCCCCACGAGGGGTCCGGCGGAGTTAGCTCTTGCCTCGCGATCACGGTCCGAGGTGCGTTCTCGTCTGGGGGGTTTGGCGCAGTTGCCACTTCAACTGGGGTGACAATGGCACAGTTCTCGGCTGAAGGACCGCCCTCTGGGGTGATCCGCGGTTGAGCGCGCGAGGTTCAGGCTTGGCGTCTTTTGGGTGTAGCGCCCTAGATGCCCTTCACGAACGAGCTGTTCGATAGCATCTTTTAGCTGGATGAATTCGTTTGTGGTGTGACTGTGGCCCTCGTGGTAGTCCCAGTATCGTCCCTGGTCTTTTTGGCCCTTCTTTTTTAGCAGGTGGCATTTCGAATGTTGTGGAACTCGATTGCCATTACTTCCAAGTATATATGTGTCGACCTTGCTGGGGAGGTGACTAGGGGGCAGTAGTTCTCAAATCGACCATGGGGCGCCCTTCGCCGGGGGTCCCCTTGGCCGGGGTTATCTTGTCGCTGGCCTTTAGTTTGCGTGTTCTTGGCCTCCATTGGGCGTCCAAGGGCAGGTTCGGCCGGAGCGCCCATCATCAGCAGGGTGTCTTCCAAGTTCACATATTTTTCCGATCTCTACCTGGATTCCTGCATATTCGTGGGGGTCGTTTAATCAGGGAGCATTTGAAGGGCCCCGATAGAAGGGCTTGCACAACGAGGTGGAGATTGATGTCGCCGTCGATTGCAGGGACGAGGGCGGCCTCCATGGTGCTAGCGTACCAAGGGCAGTGTGTGCAACGTCCGTGGCAGCTGTTTGCTGGTGATAAAGAATTGAACGAACGGGTAAGCTAAATCGTCCTATCTCGTTATGGACTCAAGGGGAGGGACTTAAACCATCAGAGGGCTTCTCCATTAAGCGTTAGCAAGAAGACTCGGCATAGGATAGCGTCCGAGCACTTTGTGACTACCATCACGTTACAATAGGAGTCTAGGTGGTCCTGAGGGTCGATATCACTGTCGTATGCCTTGACATCGAACGGATGATGCAGGACTCCTTCTCGTATGGGCTTCGCCAAGATGGGTACCGTGAAAGGGTGTCGGTGTTGGTGCCGGGACAAGACCCTGACGTGCAGGCCATTAGGGGCGGCAACCTCAGTGTTGAAGGAGTTCTTCGCTTGCGGACGAGGGAGCTGCGGTCCAAGTCACCGCACTAGTTGGGCCTCAATATGCATCGGCATCCGGGCTTGACTATGATCGGCGTCCACCCCGGTAGTACTGTGATCAGTGTGGTGGTCATGTGTGGTGGCGGTTCAGTCCAAGTGGAGAAGACGCTCTTTTAGTTGCCGCAAACATTCTCCCTTGCTCGAGGGTGGTCCTTGCGCCATCATCTCGATCTGTCAAATGCGTCTTTCCAAGACTTTGAACCTGTCCATGAGTACCACTGCTTCATTTTTTCCAGTTTCTTTCGTAACATTCTGCAAATATCCGTCGGGGATGGGCTCAATACGAGGTGTCGGAGGCTACCGTTGCTGTGAGCGGGTCTGGACCATCTTCACTGCATGTTTAGAGGGGGTTTCCCACAAACAGTGCCAAATGTACAGCCTAGGTTGAGGTACACGTAGCTCCATACAACCCTCCGTCCGAGGTGTAGGTTGATCTGGTTGAGAGGGAGGTGTGTCTGAGGTGGGGGTACTTGCAAAAGATACTCCGACGCTCAAGTCAGTAGGGGAAGTGGTGATTGATTGATGGGTCAATTGTAACATCTCAAATTTTAATTCTATGAGACAAAGTGTTAATTTTAGAGCATTAGAAATATTCTTATAATTTTCATATGATAAGTAATGGTTTAGAACTGACATAGAAGTCAAAACAGTATTCTGTAGACGTTTATGACTGTCAGAATAAGTTTATAATGATATAGAAAATTTCAATTTGACTTAGAAATGGAAATTTAAAGTTTCAAATAGTTATTTGATATTATTTGAGGATTTTAGAAATTAAGTTGGGAATTTTTAGAGAAGAACATGAAAATATTACTGTTTTAGTCCCTCTAAGATGAATCACGTGACATGTTAATTGGGGAACGGATAAATACTCGGAGGCTAGGAAATGATCGAGATGAAAACTATAGGGACAAATAGAGTTTTATCTAGTATAGAAATTAGTAGTTTTCATTTGGCATTGTAATTCAAACGGAAACCAGTTTAAGTCTTATGTAACTTCCGTTGATATCATTTCTGTCTTTATTTTGTTTTATTTGAATATTATGTGATATAAGTGTATAATCTTTTGAAGACAATCATAGGTTTAGAGCCTATTAGGAATGCTTGTACTTGTTTGCTTTATATATAAATATATGAGTATTTGTTTGCATTGATGTTGTGTTGATTGTGTATGTGTGTGTGTGTGTGTGTTAGTGATATTATGTTTTTCTTTTGTTATAGTTAGAAACTTACCCTTATGAACTAAGTGTATGATTTAGATGGTGACATGATTAGTCATACAACTATTATTGTTTTCTTAATGCTTAAGGTCAAGGTATGGACGTAATTAATCCATTAGCTTGCTGGTAGTAGAGAGATAATAATGGTGATTGATATGAACTGATAGATCAAATTCCTAAGAGTGAAGAAATTTAAGATCAGATTTTCGACGAAAAATGAGAGAGTACTCTATAGCCAGGAAATAGAGATACTCAAAGGGATGTGAATATGTTATCCTTAATGTTAGTAGTTGAACATATAGACGAGTGGAGTAGTATTAGGTACTTTTATCCGATAAAAGATTTTCAAGTGATAGGGGTTATTTTACCGAGATGATCTGCGAAATTTCTAGGACGAAATTTTTTTAAGAGGGGTAGAATTGTAACATCTCAAATTTTCACTCTATGAGACAGAGTGTTAATTTTAGAGGATTAGAAATATTCTTAGAATTTTCATATGATAAGTAATGGTTTAGAACTGACGTAGAAGTCAAAACGGTATTCTGTAGACGTTTATAACTGTCAGAATAAGTTTATAATGATATAAAAAAATCCAATTTGACTTCGAAATGGAAATTTAAAGATTCAAATAGTGGTTTGATATTATTTGAAGATTTTAGAAATTTTTAGAGAAGAACATGAAAATGTTACTATTTTAGTCCCTCTAAGGTGAATCATGTGACATGCTAATTAGGGAACAAATAAATACCCGGAGACTAGGAAATGATCAAGATGAAAACTACATAGACAAATAGAGTTTTATCTAGTATAGAAATTAGTAGTTTTTGTTTGGCGTTATAATTCAAACGGAAACAAGTTTAAGTCTTGTGTAACTTTCGCTTATATCATTTTTGTCTTTATTCTGTTATATTTGAATATTATGTGATATATGTGTTTATTGATTTATTTTTATCTTAGAAATAGGGTTTTAATATGCATATTTATTCTCAATATAGAAACGGATAGTTTTTGTTTGACGTTGGCATTTAAATAGTTTTAAATAGCATAAAAATACGAAATCAACCCAAAAAAATGTCTTACTTCACAACATAGTGGTTTTCCATTATTTGTGATTTATTGGAATTTTCTGAAACTTTTGGAAAACTTTGAAAAAAATGACAGAAAAAGACGCTAAACGGTAACAAATGACCAAAATATCCCTGTTTATAATGTTAAATTTCGTGTCATGAGTCCAAAACCAATTAATATTTTATTTTTAATTATTTATTTGGGAATTTTAGAAATTATGATTGTGTAAGGTTTTTAAAAATACCATTTTGCTCTATTTTGGAGTTATACCTGATAAATGCTGAAAATCGAAGAGATTATATTGTCAGTAAATTCCAAAAACAATACCGTGAAGCTATTTAAGTCTAACATGGAATTTTCAAGCAATCTCATTGGTCCTCATATTTTAAATTAATTTTGTGAATTTTTAATTTATTAAAAGTCTATTTTACCCTTTATTTTTTTCTTTTTCACTTAAAACCCTAGGGGTAAAAATGAAATTTCACACCTCCCTTCAGCCCTCTCAAAACCGCCTCGTAAGTGGTGACTCAATGGGTCTAGAAGTTTCAAGAAGCCTTGAGTCATAAGCCTTAGCCAATTAGAATTTAGATAATTAATTTCTATTTTAATTTTCCTAAGCCATGGTTGCTTTCCAAGCCAACCATGGTCATCTTCTTGGGTTGGCTTGGCCGCCCACTCCCTATAAATAGGAGGGAGAGTTTTCATAAATTTTCACACCAATCTTTGAAGCATTTCCAAAGATCTTTCTTTCTCCCTCTTTATAGTTTTCAAGTTTTTCTTTAAGTGTTCTCCCAAGTTCTTGAGTTCTTAGGTTTTTAATCTTTCAAAGCTTATTTTCTTCAAGTTTCTAGGTAAGGGAAAAATTCTTTCAAAATTATACGGTTTGATCTTTGTTTGTTAGTCACTTTGATGATTTATGTGTTTATAAGCTTTATTTAATTGTTTTAAGCTTTATCTAATTGTTTATATGCATTATTTGAATTATTCTATGTGTTTTATTTAAGTTATTTATGAGCTTTGATTTATTAATGTTATTATGGTAATATTTTTAGATGTATTTGAGCTTTAATAATTGTACCATTGTTGTGGCAAAAATTTCAAGAAATTGGTTAAACATTCTTAATTTATGTCGAAAATCTCTGTAATTTGTTTGCTATGTAAAGCGGTTATGTTGGGTTAAATAGTGCGTTGGTACAATTCTGGCTAAGAAAGACTTGGTATCAGCTTTGACCCCTATCCTTCCTAGAGACTCTACTAATGTATTGTTAGTAATTCCTAACTTAGAATTGTATTTATATATATGTATGTTGGGTTAAATAGTGCGTTGGTACGATTCTGGCTAGGAAAGACTTGGTATCGGCTTTGACCCCTATCTTTCCTAGAGATTCTGCTAATGTACTATAAATTAAAGTTTGTATTTATATATATGGAAAAGAATTGTTGAGAAAAACTAATTTATTTTCTTGTGTTAAAAACCCTGCAATTTTTACCATAGATATACAGAAAGATAGTTGGGTCAAATAGTTTGTTGGTATGGTTCTGGGTAAGGAAAAACATGGTCTCTAAGAAGTTTTAACTCACCCCTCTTTTCTAAGAACCTTACTAATGTACTATTCGGAATTCCTGACTTAGGGAATTTGTATATACGTGGCAAAAATTATTTAGGTGTAAGCTTTCAAAGGACATTTTACGAAAATGGACTTAAGTTATATTATTATCACTTTTAAACGGTTATGGTTTGGTCACCGCAGTCGGCACTGCCGCCGTGTGATTATTCCGTCGTCAAATTATTGTAAACCCGAAAAAAAATCACTTACCGAGTAAAAAGAAGTAACATAGATAATGAGTACGAGAATTTCTTTTGTGTTGAAAGAATAAGAGTAATTTTACGAGGTTTTATTACAAGAGGCAATACAATGAAACATGAGAAAGTTTTACAAGAGAAACCAAAACGATTTATATGCAGAATGAATTGTCATTGCATAACGATTTTATGAGCATACCACTCGGAGAAAAGGGTCGAAGAATAGTGTTCAATTGGGCTATAATTGCCTAATGGGATTATCTAGGTTTCGAAAGTCTCAATGGCTGGGTTGTGGTCATGCCCCAAGTCGAGATGAGTCATGTAACATCCCGAAATTTTCACTTTGAGACAAAATATTTATTTTGGAGGATTAGAATTACATTTAAGATTTTAGAATAAAAAGGTAATGGTTTAGAGTTGGCATAGGAGTCAAACAGTACTTTACGGACATTTTTGACTATCAGAATAAGTTATAATGATATGAAAAATTCATACTATGTTTCTAAGAGGTATTTTAGGATATGAAATAGTAACTTGATGGTCCATAAAGATTTTAGAAGTTAGGTTTGGAATTTTAGAGAGCAGTATAAAGAAATATTGTTGTTTCAGTCCCTCAAGGAGGAACTCCGTAATCTGTTAGTTAAGAATGGATAAAAACCAGAGATTGAGAAATAGTTAAGATAGAGACTCTAGGATCTAGTATGCTTAAAGATAGAATAGAAAATAATAAGTCTTGTGTGATATTATAGTTAAAAACAGTAAGATAGCTAAGTTTTATATAGACTTCTGTTTTCTATTTTATATCTATTATCTGTTTTATGTGAAATTGTGTGATTTAAGTATTGTGTGATTTATTTCTATCTTATAATTATAGTATTAATAGGCTTATTAAGTTGATTCATTAAAACAGTCACTTTCCCTTTGACGTTTGAGAACCGTACTTACCGTAATTAACGGATAAGATTTTAAATAGCTAAAATATACCAAAACAACACAGAAAACAAAATTTCCTTCACAAAAGTTGGTTATTTTAATATTTTTGATTTTCTGAAATTTTCTTAGAATATTTAGAAAAATAAATTTTAAAAATTACCATTTTGTCCCTATAATTTACAGTAAGAACTAATAAACTAATTCATATACCAAGTTTAGGTCAGGAAGAGATTTTGAACAGCTGAATCATGTTTTTACATTTTTTAGAATTTTTAAAAATTATTTCATAATTTTCTGAGAAGCAGATCAAAAGTTACTTTTCAAAGTCCCCGTAGGACACGTAAAACGAGGATTTCTAAGCAGAAATGGATTTATACTAATCAGTGAATGTTCAAAATCAATTTTTGAAAAGGACCATTAGTGTTTAAATCAAATTTGCAATTTATTAGAAATTTTTATGGAATTTTCTGAAAAATGATCGTTTTGCACTTACGACGCATCCGTTTTCCTTTGTTCATGCGAACCGCGAAGCTTACCCTTACCGTAAAAATCCCAAAACTCTTCCATGAAACTCTTACATGTCATTTTCAAGATTCCTCATCTGTTCTTACCATTTAAAATTATTTTTGAATATTTGATTAGTGAAAAGACCATTTTATCCTTGATTTTCACTTAAAACTACCTAGACCTAAAGTTTTTAACCAAGTGATCCAATGGCTCTCCTCCCTTCTTATTTGGTCGACATCAACAAGTATTTTAGGCCCTTGGATGATCTTTTTGCATGAGTCATGAGGCCTAGTCATAAGCGTAAGCCAATTAGAAAAAGGAATGATTTAACTAAATTTGTATTATGACATATGCCTTAAAAAGTACCACGACAACACAAAAATTAAATCCCTTCCTTCTCCCTAAGCTTGGCTGCCCCTCCATCTATAAATAGCCCCCCTTGCTTCATAAAATTTTCACACAAATCCAAGAAGCCTTGAAGACAAACACAAATTCTCTCTTTTCTCTTCTTAGTTCTTAAATTTCTTGTTTTGTGTTCTTAGAGTTTTCAAGCTTGTTCTTCATAGTTTTGTGGCAAATGTAAGGGGAACCTCTTACAAATTAATTTGAGAGGTATGAGTTTGATTCTTTTTGTGTTTGAATTGTTTGTTTGTGTGTTTATAGCTTTTATTTATTTAAATATGCTTTATAATTATTTTATAGCTTTAATTTAATTGTTTTATGCTATTTAATAATTGTAGAGTTATAATGCCCAAATTTTCTCCAAAAATCGTGTGAGTAGAGTGGCTATGGCAAAATCATTTTTAAGCTTTTGTAAACATACCATTATGATGGCAAATTTTAGACTTACCGTAAATATGATTTTACCGCAAAGAAAATATAATTTATTATTTTGTGAAAAACCCTGATATTGTCTATCATTGATATATCAAGGTGATGGTTAAGATAAAATGGTTTATCAGTATGAGCTGTCAAGGAAAGAGAGAGACCTTTGAAGGGGCTAATTAAAGTCCGTATATCTTTCCTGGGAACTGTACTGATACGCTGTTTGGGAATTCTTAACACTAGGGACCCGGTATATATGCGACTAAGATAAATTAGGAAAGAAGCGATTTCTTAATAAACGTATATATAAATAGATTGGATTGGATAAAAGAGTATAACAGTAATGGATTCTCGGTGAATTCTACTGTTATAGCATCTTACGGAAATTAATATGACAGTAGTGGATTCTCGGTGAATTCTACTGTTATATTAACAGTGGGAAATATAGAGCGGGTATCCAATCTATATATATATACAATTAACTCAGTTTCATTTCCAATGTCTATGGCAGTGGAAATTAGTGAGATATGCTTTCAACGGGCCTCTTTCCTGGAAGATAATTGTTGCTTAAGTATTTCAGAAGAGAAACAGCTTGACAACGTTCACTTAGTTCATAAGATCGATTTTACAGTAGAATATTGATCACCAAAGATGGCTCTGCCGTCGTGTGATCCTTTTATCTTCAAAATTAACTAAGCTGTAAACAATTAGGTTTACTTCGTTCACTAAGTCTATATTAAATTTTCAAGAAAACTGGACACTGATTACCGCGCGCTGTCGGCTCAGCCGCCGTGTAATTATTCCATTTCCAAAAAGCTATCTAAAAAATTGAGAACAGACACTTACTGATTAAAAAAAATAGACGTAAGTTTAAATACTGTTAATCTCTTCTCTCTTAATCAATCATAGGTGGTTATGCCCCATTTTGGTCTTCTTGAAATGAGTTAATAATCTTTAGTTTCTATATCGAATCACTCTGTTGGGCTGCTCACCTCAGTTCGGCTCTGCCGCGATGTGATTAGTCATAAATTGACTTATTGAAGCCGGACAAATAACTTAACTCATAAATAATCCATAAAATGGGTAAAAAGAGCAAGAGTTATTTATTTAAAAACAGTAAAAGAGTTTTCTAATCTAAAGTGAAAGATGTGGGTTTTAACAGCTATTTGTTTATTCAAAAGTATTTCTATCCTAAAGAGATGAGTTATTTCATATAAAGTATTTTGGTGAGATTTAGAGATTTTCAAAGAGCAGCCACAGTAAAACAGAGAAAGTTTTACAAAGAGAAATTAGAGAGGAAATGGTTTGCAAATTTAGACGATCATTTGCATTATAGACGATGAGCATATAACCTACAGTTTGGGGTTGAGAATAGGGTTTAGTTGGGCTACAATTGCCTACTGGGATTATCCAGGTTTCGAAAGTCTTAATGGCCATATGGGATTGATCTCCTTGAGCCGAGACGAATCGTATACCCGACTTGGATAAATCTGACTGGCTGACCTATTCATGATGTGGTATTCATTTTAAATGTGGTATTACCGAAGTAATTTCAAGGGTTAGGATTCTCTGGTTATTCTGTTAAGTTTATCGCAGCCAGTCGCTCAAATGATGTAAGGTTGGAAAAGTCTCCTTGGAGCATTACACCGGTGTGTTTTGAGAGATTTTGAAATGACATGCATAAATTATACTTAGTCTTGGTGATATATTATTGTGAATGAATTACTTTTTGTAGAGTTCCAGTGCAAGGTAAGATCTGCTTAAATAAGATCTATTTATAAGCCTTGATTGATCTGTTATTATTTATGTGTGTTTTGATGTGCGAATTGATTGATGGGTGATCTATGGTTTGGGTGTGCTTGTACTTTACTTATTACTTTGTTTAGAGTTTCACCATTGCCTGCTTTATGTTGTGTTGGTGCATGACTGAGTAGATGGTTTACCCAAGAAGTGGGTAAACTCTTAGAAGAAGGATCTAAAGGAGGATGTCGCGTAGATTGATAGAGATTCAGAGAAGAATCTATTTTTACTGTCTTAGTTTGGGGTAGATGTCAAGAGACTAAATTGGCTCAGATGTACAATTTATTTTATGAAGCTTATGCTTGTACTGAAGCAAGTTCTTTATATATACGAAATGAGATCGTGTTCACAACAAGTGTTGATCATATTTCTGCATTCAAAAACATTTTGAAAAGAATTAGGGAAACATATTCTCCATCCTTCTCATCTTCTTTATGAAGGCGAAAAATTTTACTCGCATTTTTGGAGAAGGATTATTAACTTTTATCAAAATATTTTCTAACTTATTGCGAGTTTGGTTACTATGGTGTAATATCCTTTTTGGAAAAAGGGTGTTACAAGTCGTATACCCAGCTTGGATAAATCTGACTGACTGACCTATTTCATGATATGATAATTATAATTTTAAATGTAGTTATGCTGAATAATTGTAATACTGGGACCATGAATCGAGGGTTCAGATTGGTTTCCAAGCTCATGAAATAGAGGAGCAGATTGGTTTATTATGTTAGGTATTGCTACAGCCAATCACTCAATAGAGTTGAGGCGGGAAAAGTCTCCTTAGAGCATTACACCGGTGTGATTTACAGATATAAAAGTGGCATGCATTGATGTATTTTGGGTTATGATATTTGTGATAAAGATTGACTGTATATAATGCATAATTTGTACTGGTTGTTGTCTTGCTGTATTTTCTTCAGGTATGATCTGTGTTGAATGTTTTTATCTGTGTTCTTTGATGTGTGATCGATGTTGGTTGTTTACCTAATGTATTCTCTTGTGATATAACTTGTTATAAGATTTTCACCCTTACGTGTTTTCTGTGTTCTTCGCATGTATGTTTAAGTAGATGAGTTACCCAAGGAGTGGGTTGGATCTAATCAGGCGACTTAGAGAAGATGGAAGCAGAGTATATTCCTGAGTATCCGTCTGTGGATATATTTATATTTTGGGTAGCTAGTGGTGACCGAATTGGCTCAGATGTACTCATAGTACCTGTCATTTTGTTTATCTAGCTTATGTTTTATTTTTAGAACTTCATATAGTTTTCTTTAGTTTTCCGCAGTTACTTATGTACAGTTGGTTTGTAAACCAGATGCTTGTACTAATGTCAGTTTTTTTTAGAAACTCTGATATATCTATATATGAGACAAGTTTATTTTTACGCAAGTATCTAATATAAATTCTTAGTCTTTAACTTTTCACGGAAATACTTGAAAAAACGTATTCCCCATTCTTCTCACCTTTAGAAAAGGCAAAAAAATTTCTCTCATTTTTTGGAATAAACTTTATTTTAAAATGGATAAGTTAAATGTTTACAAAAATTCTTGGTTACTATGGTGTGATATCCTTTTTGGAGAAAGTGTGTTGCATGAATAGTTACTACTTGTCTATCTAAGTCCCTCCTTTTATAGTGTCTCCCAATGTAAGGGGACCACTGCTGGGAAAGGGACTGCGGCATGTCAGGCGGGATACTGTCTCTTGATTCTGTGGCAGGTGATGACGCGGGTTGTACCCTGTGCCGAGGTTCCTGTCAGGCCGAGGTATTCCCACGATGTAGCGACCGAGGTATTCCCAGAAGCGCCCCCTTGGGCCATGTGGGCTGGTGAGTCTGGGCCTGAAGGTATTGGGCCTCTGGCCCAGTATGGAACATAAAGAGTAAAAAAACAGAGAGATACAACAAGCATTTTAGTCTAAAGATTATAGGCAACAACAACTAGAACAAGGATAATGTCGAAGAAACATATTTGAATCAATTAGAAACAATATGTAATTGTCTTGCGAGCTTTTGTATAGATCAATTAGAAACATAAAAATTACAAGTAAAACGTAGTAACAGGAAACGATTCAAATTAAACAAAATTGACAACAATACAAATGAAACACAAATGAAGTATTAAGATTCGCAAATCCTAAAAACAAAAGAGAAATCCTAGAGTTGCAAAGCCAAGAAATGTAATGGACTAGGCGAAATCGAATACCTATAAGCTCTTGAGGTTGAGACTACGTAGCGATTCACAATTTCACCAACCGAATAGGAGTGACTATTGACAACATTAGGAAATCTATTTGGGTATGATGAGAAGGGAGACGCGAGAAAATTCACCGGTCAGTTCTGAAAAGAAAATGAAAATGGAACTAGGAGCGTGAAGAAGAAGTGATATCAACGGTGAATTGCGAGATCTGGTCTGGTTCATGGTTCCAGCGAAATCGCTGAATATGCTTTTCTCCTTCTCGTCGGAGTAGAAATGAGTGGCATTTGAATTATCGATGCCAAGTGTCTAGCTTGACTCGACGGCGAACTCACCAACGATTGCGGGATCAGGAGTTGCTCTGTCTTTGTCTTCTTCAATAGCTGGAGTATTTGAAACTGGGAAAGTCGAAAACGCGAACTGAGAGACACGAGTCATCAACTTTTCATTTTTATTCAAAAATAATAAAGAGATATATTTGCAAATAGATAGAAATAATAATGACAAAGTGACATGGCTAGAGAAGTACACATAGAGAAATACTAGAGGTCTGGTACCATACCCATAAATTTTCTTAGGTTCTTAGGTACCGTAGCAATCCAACCCTAGTGGACCTGTAGTGGTTTGGTTCGGTTCACGGGTTTTATTTTCCAAATCCGCGAACCAGTGAAACCGAACCGATGATGTGGCATTTAATTTTTCTTCTTTTTTTTTGAGATAAGGTTACGCATTTTGTTCGTGAGATGCAGTCATAGCACAGACTCATCACTCTCACTCATCAGTCATTCTTCTTCCTCTCCCAAACCATTCCTTCGACAAACCAGATCATCGCTCGCCCAAATCATCAGTCACAGCACAAAGTCATCACTAACATACTGCCCGCCATTGAACAGAGTGTCGTTGCACCTCCATTTGAGTTCGACAACAACTGCGCGTTCCTCAACAACCACCTCGAGTTCGACAGCCACCGCACGTTCCTCGATAGCCACTGCACATTCCTTGACTCCGACGTCGTCGAGCAACACTGTTAACAATCACCGTGCGTAGATCTCTCTCCCCCCACTCTCCTGGCGGCGCTTCCCCCACCCCCTCTGTTGTTAGTGTGTGTGTTTAGGTTAGGGTTTCAGACCCTATTGCCCCCTTTTTTTGTCAAGGACCCTTTTGCTAAGTTTATTTTATTTTTGTTTGTTTTTGTGTTGGGCTCAAGCCTATTTAGTACTTTTTTTTCTTTTTCTCCAACAATTGGGCTAGGTAGGCTGGTTCTTCATTCTTTCCCCCTTTCTCGTTTTTTATTTTTAAAATATATTTAACCCGATTGGCCCGAACCGAACCAATTCTTAATCGGGTTGATTCGGTTTGGATTTGGGTAAAAAATTTGCAAAAATCCAATCCAACCCAGCCCATAGTCAATTGATCGATTTGGATAACGGATTTAGGCAAATCCAATCCAAACCGGTCCATGCTTACCCCTAGAGTAACATACTAATTATTATAAAACAAGTAAAATGTAGGCACTTATTTGCAATTAGTTTTACCAGTAGTGCACCGTGCACGGTGCACCACCTAGTTTTTATTGTTCTTTCTTTTTGTCAGCAAAAGAAGTGAAAAATGAAGATTGTGCAAAGGTAACATACTAACACCGAGAGAGTAGTGGGAGGCATGGAGATTGCTATGCTACCAATCTCTGCATCGAAGAGAGGAAAGCTCTTAGCAGCTGGTTACACCACACTCGACGCCATTGCTCGCGCCTCCTCTGCCCACCTTGCTCAAGGTTTCAATTCAAAACCCCTTTTCATTTTTCCTTTGCATTTTCCCACTGGGCTTGTTTAAATGTTAAAAAGTTCCCTTTTTTTTAATTTTTTTTCACATACCCTTTACTTCGTTTTAACAGATATAGAGGTTTCTGAGAATGAAGCTTCAGAAATTCTGGAATTTGCAATCAAAACTAGTGCTTTGGAAAGGCCAAGTGGGAGTAGTAACACTAGTGTTGTTGATGGTATGTGTTGATTCCAATGATGTATAGCAACTTCAATTACCAATTTTTTTTTTATAATTTAGCTGTTCTTTCAGGTGTTGTCAGATTTTTTAGCTTTTATGTGATGTATGAAAAGTGCATGTTCATTTTTAAAGACCACACCAGCTTTACATTCCTCTTAAGTATTTATGGGAAGAGGATTGCAATGGACTTGGTCAGCCTTTGCTCATCAAGTTTTTGTTCATAATTTGCACTAAGGTAAAGTTCTTCCTATGTGGTCAAGGATAGGGAAAGCTCCGATCAAATCAACTGTGTGTTCCTGGATTGTGCACTTGAAAACTATACCTACCATACCAAAAGAAGTTTCAACTTATGATACCAAGCTTTTATAAGCCAGGATGGGTTGTATCTTAGAAACCAAGTCAATGGGAATTTTGGGAAAGTTTAGAAGCCAAAAGCAATAGCTTTCATTAACTTAAATTTGGAGCTTACTACCATGTGTTTTGGAGATCTATGCACAAATGTTTAGGAACACTATTATTGAATTTATACCCTCCCCCCCGTTTTGATCCAATTGACTCTCTTAAACAATAGTTTAGCCTTAGATGGGATGTAAAACTATCTGTTAGATAGCATTTCATTCCCCTTGTTACTGATTGAAAAAAGTCAAAACGATAGTGACTGTGCTCAATGAGAAAATCAATGGCCATTCTATTTATTTCCATTGGAATACATATGTTATTTGGTCTATTGCATTATTTTCAACTAACATGTATATTCCCTCATCTATTTCAAAAAATCCTTGTTTTCTGTGTTGCCTTTTCTCGGTTTTTCTGTTTTTGTTAAGCAGGTGGTCAGACTGCTTGGGATATGCTCAATGAGGAAAATTTTTCTTCTTGCATTACCACATCTTGTGCGGATCTGGATAACATCCTTGGTGGAGGGATTAGTTGCAAAGAAGTCACTGAAATAGGTAAGTGACTGTTTAGTTTGAAACCCGTTATCATGATATCCAATTAAATATACATTACTTGTTTTTGAGTCTGAATACTTAGCAGTTTTCTCCTTTCCTTCTTTCTTCCCTTTTCTGGGTTGCAATATTATTCTTTGTTTACTTATTTAGGTGGAGTTCCAGGCATTGGTAAAACACAAATCGGGTATGTTTTGTCATCCCAATTTTCTACATCATGTTGTTCCTTTTTTTTTTCCATTCTAAATTGTGACATATTATGGTTATTTATAGTAATGAGTGGTGTTTACTTCTGCAGGATTCAACTTGCAGTAAATGTTCAGATTCCGCTAGAATATGGTGGCCTAGGTGGGAAGGCAATATACATAGGTAAGAGCCTTAATTAGATTCAAATACTCATTCAGCATTTGCTGCAGGTCGTTGATTGCACTTCTTGTACCTGTGTGATACTCAGACACAGAAGGAAGCTTTATGGTTGAACGTGTTCTACAAATTGCTGAAGCATGCATAGAAGACATGTCAGAATATAGCCACCACTTTCACAGGGATACTCAAGCTTGTGAAGTTAAAATGCACCCAAATAGTATCTTGGAAAATATATTCTATTTTCGTGTTTGCAGCTATACTGAACAAATTGCTTTGGTAAATTACTTAGACAAATTCATCACAGAGCATAAAGATGTAAGTATAGCTTTCTTCTATTGAATTTTTTTTTTCAGGAAATATTTTGAAGATGATTCTTCATTTTAATTTGCCATATTCCTTGACATCTTACATTGCCTTGAATTGTAATCAATGAATGGAAGTACTCTTGTTTTGGCTTTCTTTTCTTCTGCTTTTAGTCAATTGTTTTAGTACATCTTAAGTATTCCATCATGATATTTTTTAATACATTATTCTAGGTAAAGATCATCATTATTGACAGTGTTACTTTCCACTTTCGCCAAGACTTTGATGATATGGCTCTCCGGACTCGATTAGTTAGTGAAATGGCTTTGAAGTTGATGAAGCTTGCAAAAAAGTTCTGTTTGGCTGTAAGATTCAATTTATTTTGCTTGCCAGAGGTGTTATGTGTTGAACTTAATCGTTGATTGCAGCCACATAAGGTTGTTGTAATTTGTGTGCACAAAGTGTAGTTATCTGAATTTTTGCTTTATAAGCAGGCCTTTTGTTCCTGGGTTGGGTTGCATTGCACTTCAACTCCCTGAATGCTTCAAGGGATGCTGGATGCGGCAGTTAGGGTACCTGCAAAGCCACTCTAACACCAAGTTGGTGAATAGGTCAAAATAGAAAATTTAAACAAAAAGAAAGAGAGAACATAAAAAATAAAAGATTGAATAGTAACTTGCTTACATGGGCATGAGGGTGACATCTTGACTTGGTGTGGTGGTTGTGGAATTCTGCAATTCCCTCATCCGCCTACGCAATGGCACGTGTCCAAGGAATCCCATAAAATAGGGGGGAGAATGTGTATGTGAAATAGGGGTCTTCACGGGTATGGGTAGTCCGATGACCTGAACCGACCCAAACAATTTGGGTTGGTTTTTTCTCTTGATCAGGTCTAACCTGAATTGACCCAGGCAAACATGGGCTAGTTTGGTTCGGATAACATGTTTTAAATTTTGAACCCGTAAACCTGATTACTCGGCCCGTTGATGTGACAATAATTGTTTTCCACCTTTTTTTGCATTGCAATGCACACGGGTTAAGGGTAATCCGATGACCTGACCCGAAATAGATTTTTCAGCAATTTTAAAATAGATTTTTCAACATTGAACCTGATTGACTTGACCCAAAAAAAAAAAACGAGACCTTTTGATCGGGTTAGATAACGGCTGAGGCAAACCCGACCCGTGTACACCCCTAAATTGTGCATCTAGGTTGTCGGGTTCAGCCCAAGGGGCCCTCTACCGCCGCACAGTCCAGATTCCTTGGCTAGATAACCAGTCGTTTTTTTTTTCTTTCTCTATTGTCTTCTTTTCTGCTGCTTCCTTCATTTTTCAATTATAAATTTGAAGGTTATTTTAAAATTTTCTGGCAGGTTGTTATGTTGAATCAAGTGACAACTAGGCATATTGAAGGTTCATTTCAGTTGACCCTTGCCCTGGGTAAGTGTGTTCTTTCACCTTTCACATCTCACTTGTAAGGCCAATTTTCTTTTGTCCCCCTTGATCAAGTTTGATTATAAAGTAGTTTGTTGTCTATGATGCTGAACAGGTGATAGCTGGTCGCATTCGTGCACAAACCGGATCATCTTATATTGGAATGGCGATGAACGACATGCGTTTATTGACAAGTCCCCTTCTCTTAAATCAGCTTCGGCGTCATATTCTGTGACCACTCGGGGGATACGTAATTCTACTCCAAGCAGTAAACGAATCAAGATGGTGTGAGATTTTTGGGTAGAAAGACTGTCTATACAACTCAACCTTCCCTCACTCTTTTTGCTTGTTCCTTTTTTCAATTTTCAGGACATAACAAGATGATACAACACATTTCTTTATTTTTTTGGCTTTCCTACAATATTGGCTTTTGTGCAGCCTCAAAGTACAGAGAGTTTTGGTTTGGTTGTCTTGTATGCATAAGATTCTTATGAAGTGATACTCACAAGAGTAAATATAAAAAAATGAACAAATAAAGGTCTTTACATTGTTGATTCAATTTGAAGTGTATTGTGATCTTAACTTATCATTCACAAGAGTAAATATATCCTTGTTTATTTTAGAGGAAAAACTCACTTCAGAAAAGCCCCCCCTCCCCCCCCCCCCCCCCCCCCCCAAAAAAAAAAAACAGGTTTTAGACTCAATAGGGAAAAGGTCTACACACTGATTAACTCCACTGAATTTACGTGCTGAATGTGGCATTTTTCCCGTAATAATCTAATCTAATATCTAATATATAATAAATAAAAATATGTCCCACATGGGACACACGTGTAATCATAAAAAAAAATGGGACACACGTGTATCCTGTTAGGCTAGGACATATTTTTTTGGCATTCAAAAATTTAGGTTGGGGAAGCATATCCCATGTAAGGTTAGGCAAAACCATCTACCTTAGCAAGGTTTATGGTGAAATTTATATATAATCTATCAATGGGAAAATTTAAAATTTGAATCAAGTTAAAGCTAGTGCAAGTGAAGAGTTCGATCATTTATTCCAACCCCGTTGACACCTATCTTTTTATTTTCCACCAAAATTATTTCATTTGTTGAATTTGTCTTATTGTTTATGTTAGGAAAAGATCTATATTTTGTAAGAGTCCTAGGTAAATTGTGAATATGATGGATGTTGCATTCTCTTGTATTGATCAATCGGTTGTAAATGTCTGTGCAGTGTGCACAAAGCACCACAGGGGATACTTAAATTGTGAAAATGCCGCTGCTGCCCGCTGATAGTATCATTCATATTTTTTGATCAAGATAGTATCATTCATATTTTTTTTTTATGAGAAGGAAAAAAAAAAAAGACAAGCAACAAGAAAGAAAGACTACACTAGGCCCTTAAATGGACCATACCCATCGCATCCGCAAGCACCAGAGGAGCCAACTGAGTAGGACAACTATTCAAAATCACCACCCCATTATCAGCAGAAGCACCATTCTTTGCTAGCCAGTCAGCACAAGAATTTCCTTCCCACAGAGTATGGATAAGCTCAACATTCCAGTCCTGAGCCATAACCTTATGTATATTAGCCAGAATGGAAGCATGTGGATGAAACAAATCCACACCATCCTTGATTAAATTCAAAGCCATCATGGAATCAGTTTCACATACAATGTCCCTATAACCATTCCTCCAAGCAAGAGACAGGCCAACATAAATTGCAAAAAGCTCTGATGTTGTGTTAGTGGTAACACCACAAAAGCCAGAGAACCCAAGAAGCCACTCACCGTTAGCATTCCTTAAAAGGCCTCCATATCCAGACCGACCCGAGTTACCAATGCAGCTCCCGTCTACGTTTAACTTGACAGCATTGCCAGATGGTGGACACCACTGCACTTGTCTTACTGGACGAGAAAAGGAGGAAGAGCCATAAGCTGACATAATAGCCTCATGGTGGGTTCTAATTTTATTGAGAATAGTCCAAATAGACCATTGAATATCCTCAAAAACATATTGATTGCGCGCACGCCATATGACCCAGCAAGTGACAATAAAAACAATGCCTCTATCCTGAGAAGCAAAGCCCTGCATCCAATTACCGTAATCATCAACAAAAAAATTGGGCAAAAGAGTGAAACCCAAGCGTTCCCATGCATTGGAAATAGTAGGACAATCTCTAAGCATATGAAGAATTGTTTCTTGGGGGGCACCACACTTCTGACAGAAAGAGTCTGAAGTAAGATGACGATGAACTCTCAACACATTACAAGGGAGGCCACCATGCATAATTTGCCAAATGAAATGGCGTAAATTTTCCGGCACTCTTAGCTTCCAAACCCAAGCCCAAGACAAAATAGGATCAGGAGAAGGAAAATCCTTGGAAATTAGCCAACTATAACCACTCTTAGAAGAATATTTTCCTGATGTTGCAGAACCCCAGATTAAAATATCCTCGGTTGAGTCAGATAAAACCAAACTGCGCATGATCATTTGAATATCAATAGGAATATGGGTGTAGATTGTATCAAGGTGCCATTCTCCTTCGTAAAACACATCACGGACTCGCATTGAAAGTTCATGAATGTCGACAAAAGGAATCAAATGGCATAAAGAACCCTTGTCAAGCCACTTGTCATACCAAAGGGAGACTTCACCACGACCCAGCCGCCAAGTAAAACCATCCTTCAAAAGGCTAGCAGCTTTCATAATAGATCTCCAAGTGTAAGATGCATGAGAAGGCATGGTACAATTAAAAAATGAGTGGTCAGATAGATATCTCGTAGTAAGAAGTTGGACCCATAATTTGGAAGGATTATGAAGGACCTCCCATACATGTTTCCCTAACAGAGAAATATTTGACTCCCTTGCTCTATGTAAGCCAAGCCCACCACGATGCTTGGGTAAGCTAACAGTATTCCAACGCACCCAATGACAATGATTTCCACCCCAAATAAATCTTCTTATGGAAGAGTCAATTTGAGAACATATTCCTGAAGGCAACCAAAGATTTTGCATGCTATATATTGGCATGGATGATATAACAGATTTAGCAAGAGTAACCCTTCCCGCCCAACTAAGAAGCTTACTTTTCCAACCAGCCAATCTCATATTAATCTTATCAAGGAGATGAGAGAAATCACTCTTGGTAACTTTCCCAGTAAGAAGAGGAAACCCAAGATATCGGCCAATATTATAGGTATGGCGAAATTCAACAATTCCCTCAAACTTCACAACTTTAGAACGGGGTACATTCTTTGAAGGTAAAAATCGAGATTTTTGCATATTGACTTTCATACCTGAGGCCAAGCAAAAAGAATCCAGAACCTGCTGAACCAAGCGGACTTGAGAAGCCTTGGCCTGAGTGAAAAAGATGCAATCATCAGCAAAAAATAAATGAGAGATAGGAGGACCTTGTTTAGAAATTTTCACTGGTAACCATTCCTTGGACTCCACCTTCTCTTGAATAAGTAAAGCAAGCTTCTCCATGCAAAGGACAAAAAGATAAGGAGACATTGGGTCACCTTGCCTTAGACCTCTAGTAGGAGAAAAGCTCTCCAACTTCTTGCTATTCCACTTCAGAGATAGGGAGGAGGAAGTAGTGCAATTCATAATTAAATTAATCACATTAGGAGGAAAGCCAAATTCTGACAATGTTAGCTTAAGAAAGTTCCAATCAACTCTATCGTAAGCCTTCTCAAAGTCAATCTTGAACATAAGATAACCCGATTTTCCCTTCTTTTTGTGCATGTGGTGAACAATCTCCTGGGCAACCAAGGCATTATCAGCTGTCCCCCTCCCTGGGATAAAGCTCCTTGCAATGGCCCAATCAAACTATCTAAGTGGGGTCGGATTCTACGAACCAAAACCTTAGAAATGAGTTTGAGAAGGACATTACACAGGCTAATTGGGCGGAACTCTTTGAGACAAGATGGCTCATCAACCTTAGGGATAGGCACAATAAGAGTCTCTACAAGCTTAGGATCAATAGTTCCAGAAGCAAAAGCCTTCGAAACAAGTTCCCAAACGTCCATGCCAACAATGTGCCAATAGGTTCTAAAGAATACTGGCTGAAACCCATCTGGACCTGGTGCTTTGTAGGGGCTCATAGAAAACAGGGCACCTCTCACCTCCTCGAAAGATACAGGCTGAGTCAGATCCTCATGAAGCTCCTGACCAATCGAGGGAATATGTTGTAGTTGAAGGCTGGAAGGATTGCAGTAGTCATTTGCTTGGAACAAGTTCTTAAAGAACAAGTGTGCCTGCTGCTCTAAAATGGTCTCATCAGTGCACCAAAAGCCATCAACATCAATCTAGTAACTTTATTCCTCCTGCGATGTACCATAGTTTGCGTATGGAAAAATTTAGTGTTACGATTACCAAACTTAATCCAACGCTCTCTGGATTTTTGGTACCAAATTAACTCCTCTTGGGCTAAGATAGCATCATACTCCCTTTGAAGGGCACGCTCCAACTGCACCAAATCCGAAGTGACCTGGAAATCCAATTGATGATGGACACCTCGAATACGAGCCTCAAGATGCCTTTTTTTCCTGAAAACATTACCAAAAACCGTCTTGTTAAAAATAAGGGATTGAGATTGTACCTCCTTAAGCTTGACTGTAGCATCACCCTGGATTTTTCCCAAGAATATGCAACGATTTTTTCATAATCCGGGTGTGTGGTCCAAGCTGCCTGGAAATGAAAGAGATTATCCTTGGTGGACTGGGATTTCATACAGTTCAACAGAGAGGATTATGGTCAGATCCATGTTGTGGAAGAACATCCACTAGCGCATGAGGAAAGGCTAGCCACCAATCCACATCCGCAACACACCTATCTAGACGTTTCCTAACATGCTTTCCCTGTTGAATATTTTTTCGCCAAGTAAAGACACCACCAAGCATATGAATATCCATCATATTGCACTCAGTCAACATGTCATTAAAGAGGGAAGCCCGAGCCAAAGGAAAGCTACCACCCAGATACCTCTGTAGAATGCAAAATCTCATTAAAATCACCTATCATAAGCCAAGGACCACCAATACGACCACGTAACTGCTTGATGCGGTCCCACAAAGCACACCTTGAAGAAAAAATGGGAGAGGCATACACAGCAGATAGGACCCACGACACTGACTGCTTCTGAATTGGAAAGTAATCATTTGAAAAAAGTTGTCTACAAGAAAAACCACTATATCAGGAGAGGAAGAAAGAACCCAAATACCACCTGAGTGTCCACTTGCCTCCTGGATGTAAAGAGGCTTATACCCCAAAGAAGACCACATTCTCTCAGATTTTTTGAACAACCCATGAGTTTCAAAGACACAAAAAATGGATGGGTGGTGCAATCTAACCAACTCCCGGATATGGGCCCTGGTGCCATTACTAAAGGCACCCCTAATATTCCAAGCCATAACAGAAAAATTATGAAAACAATCCATAAAAAAAATATATAGATGGAGCGCATGACAAGGAGGGAGCTCACGTGGCCATAAAATCATCCTCCAGTTGAGTCTCAGGCACTTGTACCATATTACCATGAGAAACAATATGGGTAGAATCCTCAATGTTATCCTCATGCATGTTGTCCATGGTGTGGTCCACATTTTCATCATTCAACAAGACAAATTGGTTAGGTGTAACGGCCTTCATGAGCACAGCAGACTTGACCCCATGTCCAAGATCAAAAATTCTGGGCTGTGTAGTCATGTTGTCATTAATGGGCTTGGGACCCGATGGCTTGGCAGGTTTTGGGGGATCAGTATTGGGCCCCTTGTTAGCGGAATTATTTTTGTTAATTGGGGGTTTGGGTTTAGATGTTTGGCCCAACTTTGATGGCCCCCCAATTTCAGCCCTTTGTCGTTTGTTGTTAGACTTAGAGGAGACCACCTGTGAATTTGAAACGACCTGCTTGTCTTTCTTCCCATGATTACCCATGATTGGCTTGCCCTTGATTTCCGTTCCAATAAAAAACGGTTTTGGCTTTTTATGCTGCTTTCTTTTTACAACCATCCAATCACCATAAAGAGGCTCTTTAATAGCCGTAATATCCGTTTCTTTATCTTCGCAATCTGTAACCGCTTTATTCTGCTCCATATTTGGCGGCGGTGAAGAATCTTTATTGGCCGCGCCGTCACCATCCTTCTTGCCGTCCGGAGCATGTGAGACAATGTGGCCAGCCACCGTACAATCCCTTGTCAAGTGCCCATAGCAGCCACACTTTGTACAGAGACGATGAAGGCCTTCATATTCCACATGATACCAGAAACCTTGGAGCCCAACCTTCCCAATCACCGGCTTCGTTAAGTCAATTTCAACACATACTCGTGCAAAACGTCCACGGCGCACATCAAGTGTGTTTGCATCAACCTTTATGGGTTTCCCAATTGTGGAAGCCATAGTCATCAAGATGCTTTCATCATAATAGATCAGATTGAGACCCGGGAAGCGGACCCATACCATAGTTTTATCGATCTTAGCTGATGGAGACATGAATTCTGGAGTCCAAGTTTGCACCGTAAGATAATGATCAAAAATCATCCATGGCCCTTCCTCCATCACCTTCATTCTATCGCCTTCCATATCAAATTTGGCCATATAAAAACCATGTCCAATATCCATGATTTCAAAACCCGCCTGTAGTTTCCAAATCCGCGATAATCTATCCTTCATCGTGTGGTAGCCAATACTCTTCCAAGAAGTTTAATCACCAACGCGTCCCTCCAAGGCTCACAAAGGCCCTCAAAGGCAGCATCTTTAATTGTCACCATCGGCTTACCGTCCACATAAGCAATAGTTGCAAGATCCTCTTTCAACAAGTCCCTCTTTTGGCGCACAGCTGGCCCCTCCTTTCTACCAGTAACCATGACATGTCACTCCTTTTTTTTCTTGCATTATTTTTAGTTTTTAATTTCTTGTAAGATTTTTTCCCCTTGAAAGGATGCGGCATAAATCAGAATACCATGGAATCTCCAATGGGGTCTTATTAAGCATTTTACCAAATAAGCATTGATGTTTATTAAGAACTATACATTATAGAGCATTTCTCCTTATATGCTTATTAAGCATAGGTGCTTAGTTAAGCATCTCTTCTAAGCAATCCTTCTTTAAATGCATGATGAATTATGTCTTGCTTTATGGATAAAAAAAGTTAAATTAAAAATTAAAAAAATTGTTATTGGTGAAATATAATAATGTAAAATTATTGTGGGGTCTATTTAAAATTTTTTTAAAAAATATTGGATTTGAAAGATATAATACTTATAAAATTCTTAAGTTTAAAAAATAAAAATGAATAATGTATACTTAACCGAACCCACTTAAACACCCCAGGATAATATGCTCCGTTGTGGATGCTATCACATAATTGGTTTTATTCTATTGATGATGTTAAACTGACGTGGGTAGTTGGTGGGTTTCAAGATCCCCCATTTGACCATTCTTCTTAAGAGTTCAAAAATATATAATTGCTGATGTCAACTATTGGAGTCTCACTGAAAAAAACAAAAAAAAAATTAGAAAAACATATCTAGTGACAAGATTTGTAGGTTTGTAATTGTTCAAAGTCTATTATTCGATTCAGTTCAAATAGCATATATAATATGTATTTTTTTTATATAGACATATATAATATGTATTTTTTATACCCTTTCAAGATCAATAATAATTATTGCAGCCTAAAGTTTATTTGGGGTCACAGATTGTTTTTATTGCTGGGTAAAAACAAAAGAGTTCGAATTTGATATAAGTAAAGTATTTCATATTGTTATCTAATTATATATTGACATGTTCTAAAAAAAAGTAATGACTTAATTAGATAGTTATTTTTTTATACTGATTTGACAGTATGCAACAAATGATAATATATAAAAAATGTACATGATTTTAGAATTAAATTATAATAAAAGATTCAATCCTAATAAAATAGAATGGAAATTAAATCATTATGTCATAGACTCATAGTTTAATGTTTTCTTTCCGCTATCCATTAGTGTGAGTCTGTGATAGTGGTCGTTGACAAGGTTAGAGGGCATAAAGTGGTAAGTGAAAGTGTTAGTTGTTAGTGCCCTTTGTGGTTCCAATGGGTCAAGTGTGGAGCAAATGGCTGCTAAGTGCGAGGATTAATTAATTATAAACACTAGTATAGTGACTCTTGCCATGCGGATATATAATGTGCATTAATTATTTATAAACTTTAAATAGGAATATAAAAAAATAAATTATGGTTAAAGTAATAAAATAGTCTAAATTATTGTTGGAGTAGGCATATCAAAAACTCAAATTCATAGCTATAGGTACTCACCTGAACCCTGGGCAACTTTGACGGGGATCCAGGTCGAGTTTGGGTTTTTCTTGTTTTGCAAAGGCGGAGACATTGATAGTGATGTTGCACCCGCACTCAAATCCATCCCGCTATTTAAAAATATTATATTAATTTAAAAAATAGTAGAATTGTGGGGCTTGATTTTCGGTCTTAGGTTCCTCATAGAAGTTTGCATCTTTCAGAAATTATTGTAGAGCTTAATTATCAAATTGTTTCTAACTGGGTTCTCATGGGTTAAACTTCAAACCAATTTGTTCAAAGCATGCAGGAGGGTTTTCAACTTCATTATTGAGAGGAAAATCGTTGTGAGGATTTTTTTTGCAAACAATTCAAGTTCACTCCTTTTCCCCTTAGTTTGATGTTTAGAGATAATGTAGTGTGTGCTTGTTTCTTGTTCTATTTGTTAGTCTGAATATTAAATAGTAAAATATTTTAATGTAGATATTAATAAATTTTAATGTAAAATGTTCATCCCAATGTATTATGTTTTAACTTTTTTGGGGGATATATTATATTTTAACTTAGTTTCTTATATTTTTATCTTTAATTATTTGTATGTCTAGTTTGTCATATTTTTATCGTTAATTACTTGTACATTACCAATTGAGGTTGGCATGAATGGTTAAGGCATCTGTCCCTTAACCAAGATATCGGGTTCGAGCCTTGAGTATGAAAAAAATCTCAGTTGGGAGGGATGCCACCCATTAGAGGTGTCGAACAAACTCCCGGGGGAGATTTGTCCCCGTCGTACAGGCGGTAGAATACTCCTCGATGTAGAATAAAAAAAATACTTGTGCTTTCATGTAAACTTTTTATTTGTTTAAGACATAATTTTTTTTTTATCTCCACATATTAATAAGTTTTTTTTATGTAGAATCAGTCTCAATGAGACTTAAATAATATTGTACTCCTCTAGGGAAAAAGCTATACTCCACTGGTACAAAAATAAAAATAAAAATAAATAAATTTTATACTACATCGACCCGTGCTATACATGTCATACTTTAAAAATATATAATTTATAAATTATTTATTAAAAGATTTACTCAAAATAATTTGGAAAGTAATATAATTTCATATAAAATGTTTTGACTCCCTTACTTTATATTGTTTACACATATAAAAATATTTTTTATATCTTTATCAATTTTTTTTGTCTTATATAATTTTAATCCGCATGAAATAATACTCTCCAATATATATTTTTTGTCTAATATGCTTATATAAAATAAAATCCAAAAAAATTAAGTAAGAAAATTGCAAATAAGATATAAATTAAAACTAAATTTTTTCTATGTATTATATTTTTATTTTTATTTGATTTATATGCTAATCACTTTCTAGAAGAAAAACAAATTAGCGATAAGAATGCTACGGACTATCAACTTTATCTATATTATCAATCTGATAATTCAAATTGTAGATATCTAAATTATAGATATTAAAATTATAAACTTACCTTGTAACAGACATTTGAATTCAATCCGAATATAGAGAACTTGTCTTATCCATATTATTACTCTGAATCTAAATTATAGACAAAATATATGATAGGATTTAAATTAATCATATCACAAATAATCTTAAGTAATACACAATTAGCTGGAGAGTTTAAAATTAGACTTGCAAAATGAATAATACTTAATTGCGATAAAATAGATTATAAAGCTTGAAACTCATAACTTAGAAATTAAATTGAATATTAATTGATTGTCAATATAGTAAAAGAGAATGCAACATGTATGTGGAAAAAAAATAGGCATGAAGCAATTATAGGATGACACTTAAACCTAAAAATACTCTCAAGACGATACCTGTGAAAGTTAGGGTTCGTAAATTTATATATTATAGATTATAGATTTTCCTAAAAATATATTAGAATCTCAATATATCACTTTAAAATTATAACAAAATTAAATTAAATTTTGAAAATTGAACAATAGTTAGTTGCATAAAAGAGATTACATTTATTGAAATTCAAAATTTAAAAATTAAATTGAATATTAGTTAATTGTCGATAGTAAAGGAGAGTGCGATACGTGTAAAAAAAGCAAGACACATAGATGACACATAAACCAAAAAATCATCTACACATGCTCATGGAAAGTACATCACTTTAAAAAATTGCTTAATTTCATATAGTCACCTTGAAAATCTCATTTTTTTTTCCTTTCAACATATACTACAACCTTGAAATAATATATAATGCAAATAAAAAGTACATGGGCACACCTGGTTTGCAATAGCATATTGCGCAAGTTGTGATCTTTCTCAAGTTCTACAACTTTTCCGTTCAGTAAATTTATAATATTGAATTTTTGTGGATAACTTTCTAATTTTGACATCTCAAATTCTGGTTCTTTGAGAAATAGTAGTATGAACACTTCCTACTTGTAGTAAAAGATCAAATTAATCAGCAAAGCTCCACAAAAAAAGTAGTATATTGAAAATTAGAACATAAAGGTATGCCATAAAATTTATAAAAAAAAAGCATAGAAGACATCTTTGATTTTCAACACAATCATGTGAATCTTCTTGATACAACCCGGGTAATCTGTTGATTAATTAAATCACAGAAATCAAAATCCATCCAAAAAATAGAAAGAAGATTATGCAAAGGGAAAGAGGAATCAATTCTGATTGTGGGAGATAATTCATTGATATGTTGATTATAAAGAACCAAACCTGGTTGAAGCATCGCCAGAGCACAATGAATTAGAGGCAACCGATTTGAGAGGAGACGAAAAACCTCTGACTATGGCATTCATAATGATGATATTAATTCTAATAGAAATCTATTTTGAAGTATACAATAATTAGATAAGGATCGGCATCAATTCGTCATCAGTAACAACCTAATCTTCTATTTTTAAATTCAAATAATAACAACTTATCAGATTGAGATTAAGGACTGAGAAGGCGACACTTGTATAAAAAAAAGGTAGGAAGCAACTATAGGATGACACATAGGCCTAAAAATACTCTAAAAATAAAATACGTCTTTTTAGTTCCTCATTTTTCAAAAATTGTCACTTTTAGTCCCTGGGGCCATATTTTAAATTTATACTTTGACCCCTCCCAAGCTATATTTTCACCTTAACCCGTTTTTTGGTTCTCCTCTCCCTCTACTGATGTACCGCGACCCCCCATCTCTGCTAGGAGTAGTTCCAACGTCCTCCCTCAAAGCTGCCATGAGATGCGGCCTCTCTCACGTTCTCCTCCCTGTGCGATCGCAGTGGCCGCCTCCCTTTCCGCCATTGTGCGCAACCTCCCTGGCCGCGCAGGGATGAGGGGCCGCGATGCATCAGTGGAGGGGGATGAGAACAGAAAAATGGGTTAAGGTGAACATCAGGCATTAGGAGGGGTCAAAGTATAAATTTAGAAAATACTTTTTAAATTTAAAATATGACCCCAGAGACTAAAAGTGACAATTTTTAAAAAATAAGAGACTAAAAAAATGCGTTTTATTTTTTAGGGACTAAAAACGAAATTCAATAAAAAATAAGGGACTAAAAACATATTTAAGCCTTAATTTTAATATATTAGTATAAATTACACAAAAAAGTTGAATTCTGATAAACCTTGACTAGCCTTTCCTTTATGTTTCCACAATCCAGGAAGGAATTAGTTACATGTGATTATGTGAACATTGCTTTCCTGAACCAAACCCAGTTTTGTGTATGCATTGCATATCTTAAAATCAAAGCAAATATATTATTATTGATTGATTTTCACCAACCTTCTTACCAAACATTACCAGTTACCACGTGCAGGGCATCGCCTGCATAGTGGACGATAATCGCGATGGATGTGGATAAGTTATCACGTGGATCTTTGTTAAGGCATTGGTTAATGAATTACTATGAGATTTAAAAAATATATATTTAAAATTTATTAAAAATTACACTATTTGATGTATTGTTAATGTAAAAAAGAAAAAAGCATTTTTAATTTTTTTTTGATATATAAAAAGTTTAGTGGAGTTGGCCCCAGGGCTCCACAGGGCAAGGGAATACCACTAGGCTCAGAGAGTACTCACAGTGAAATTTATATATTATCCACCAACGAGATCCTCACATCGGCAGCAGAAATCGAACTTAGGATCTCTGGGCTGACTCCTTACCAACTGGGCCAACCTCAGTTGTTAGCATTTTAAATTTTTTCACCAATACTCTAACGACTTAATAGTATTTTTCTTGTCTTATTAATTAATCTTAGTTGATTAATTGAGTAATTCTCTCATTTGCTGAATGTGTGGTCAAGTACAATTATGAATTAATTATTCCACCACTTATAAAGTGAGATTCCTTTTCTCTTTCTGCCTCTTCTTTCCATATTAAGTTTGTTTTCTTTTCAAAAAATACGAATAAAGGGTCGACATGAAAGAAAGAGACCACTTGAAAAATTATTTAGAGTCTATTGGCTAAGATTTATTGGCTAAGATTTTATTTACCATAAAAGTGAAAAAAATTGAGTCTCGAGACATTTTTTCTAAAAAAACTCATCTCTACTTTTTTTGCCTAAAATTGATTATGGAAGAAGAGAAATCTTAACCAAATATGCTATTAATAGATAGTAGTAGTAATTGATTATTACTAGGGGTGTAAACGAATTGAGCCGAGCCGAGTACTTAAAGCTTGAGCTTGGCTTGTGGAAAAAATTGATGGCTCAAGCTTGCTCATTTATTTAAACGAGCTTAATTAAAAGCTTGAGTTTGAGCTTGTTAAAAAAAAAACTTGGGCTTGACTTGCAAACTCATTTATAATTTTTTTAAAATTATTTTTAAACTTTATAGGTTTAATATTTAATAAAGATTAGTACTCAATATGTGGTATATAAAATTTAAGAAATTTAGGCTATTATATTTAGATAATCTAGTAAATAAAAAGTTCATAATTAAACCTTAAGGTGAAGAGTAAAAGTTTAGTAGGAGTAGAAAAAACTTGAGGAAAGTCATAACATCTGAAATACTATTTTTTTCATTTTATATTTTATATATGTTAAAATTCGGTTGTACTCACAGCTCAATCCCAAAAGCTAGCTCATGAGGTGAGGGACTCTCTAGCTATATAAGCAATGACCCCTTAGTTAACCACCCAATGTGGTACTCGCAACGATATAACAAATTTTAACTTAGAATTTTCTTTTAATAAAAACTTATCATTACAAACTATATAAAAGTGTTTCTATACAAAATGTAGGATTTATGTAATTTTAATTTTGATTATATATAATATTTATTATATATATATATAAACGATCTATTCATGAGCCCTTAATGTCGAGTATGCAAGGCTTGACTTGTTTAATTAAACAAACGAGCTTGAGAGAGCAATTAACGAACCGAGTTCGAATAATTGACAAATAACTCAGCTCCTTTACACCCCTAATTATTACTCTCTCTGTTCAAAATCACAGTCCACTTTGAAAAATAAAAATGTTTCATGTTGAGTGTTCACTTTTTATTCTCTATGTAATATTAATTATTTTTTCTAATTGTACTCTTATTAATGCATTTTATAGCTTGTCACTTTATATTATTAATGTAGCATTAATTACATGGATAATTTAGTAAAGTTGTTTAACTTTTCAATTTATTTAGTGCATTTCTTAATCTTGGTGAAAATACAAAAGTGGAGTATCATTTTGAAACGAAGAGAGTAATTGATAATTGTTTGATAAACTTCTCAAAGGGTTACAAATTTTTAATTTTAGTCATTTAGTTGTTTAATTATTATATCAATGGTTTGTAGTTTTTAATGCACTAGTATACCATGAATATTGTCTCCTTTAACATATCAATCCCGACTCTTGTATTTAAAAATTAATATATCTATCATTGTGACAACCGCTAGTCGATGGTGGACACTCATTAGTCTATGGTGGACCATTTTATAAGTGGTCTATGCTAAGTGCTACCTTTATTTAAAAAGACCAAAACATTTTATAGAGTAAAACTCTCCATAGTTTATTGAACATCTTTTCCTCCAACTCCAAATTTGCCACTGAATAAATCAGAGGTGAATTAAGAAGAGAATAAGCATATTTGTTGGTTTTCAACACCTGCATCATAAGATGATTTTTAAATCACTTTTCAAATTAATGTTGCTGGGTTATGGTGATTAGCTTTCAGTGACTTTTACATTTTTATGATTGTAATTAATTTATTTTTTTGACAAATTGTAATTAGTTTCTTGTACAATGTAAACATCACTTTTTAATATTAAAAAAATAGGTTAGATTTTAGATTATTTGATATCCCTCTAGATAAATTGTCAACACTTGAAAAAAAACGGATAAATTCTCAACAAGTTACTTTAAAAAATTGTAATGATATTTGTAATGACTATGTTTTGTGTGAGTAGTTTTTTAAACTTTAATTATTTTTAAAAGCTCCATCACGTGATTTTTTTGCATGATAAAAACGTAACTTTTTTATAAGTCAGAATCTAGGTTTGTTTATTTTAAGAAAATATTTTCTGTTTTATTCCATATTTTTACATTTAATTACAAAATTGTCACATTATTTTTAATCTGTTTTTTATTTTTAAAGATAGTGAAAACTTAACAGTTTTTTTTTTGCTTTCTTTATTGACTGTATAAATATTTGAAAACAAAAAACAAATGAAAAATAAGATGATAATTTTGTAATTAAAAGTAAAAATAAGAGTAAATCAATCAATACTTAATTTTAGTTAAAAAATTCTCATTAACTAAATTTTAATTCAAATTGAGCTTGGTCTGTTGGTCATCTTCACAAAAACATTATTTCTTTTGTACTCAAGACAAGGAGTAGAGCTTGAGCCTTTTCAGCTAACACCACCCATGCTAATGTTATCTAACCTGCAATATAATTGCCTATTTTGATTTTCAAACGTCATCACTATGGCAACGTTGACTTTTACTTGTTATCCCCAGTTAGAGCCAGTTTTGTTAAATTAAAATTTTCTCCCTTAAATTTTTTTAAAGAACAATGATACACATACACCCAAAAAATATATCCACCCATCCAACACCTCTCATTTCTCTCTATCTCTCTCTAACTATTACATCACATATCACATTATTTTATCACTTTTCTCTCATCTCTCTCTTTCTCTCTCTAGTGATAGATTGAAATTTGGGTGTCCACCAATCATTTTTCTTTTTTAAAACATAGAAATTTGCCCCACAATTATATTTCTGCTTAGATCATCGTTTTCTCCATTATTGATTGCACAAGCTCTGTACCTGAAAACCATTCGAAAAGCGTTCTGTCAAATCATCGATCGCTAAGTCGTTAACGCTAGAAACATCAAATTATTAAGCTAAGCAAAAATATATCACTGTAATATCAACGAATTTTGAAGATTTTTTTTTTTTACATTACACATGCAAAAAATACCACATACTTTAAAACAATTTGAATATACAATTATCATTTTAATCACTGCAATAATCCTGATTTTTCAATATTAAAATTATAATTTCGCAATTTATAAACATTTTGTTATAATTTTTCATAATAATAGACCCACTTTTACAAATTATTAATTAAAAGTTATTACATAAAATGTATAGCGAGTAGCCAATCATAAATCTCAGCCGTTGTTTTTTTCTTCAGCTGAATCAAAGGCTTGTATTTAACGTCGCCACCATGGGGATGTTTTTCCAGTCACCACGCTAGACGACACCTGATTTTCAAATCACTTTTTCTCACAAAAATGTTCCTACCGACGCATCATTTTCTCCCCTTTTTGTTTTCTCCCCAACCACTACTTACTCGCATTAAAACAAAGCAAAAATGAAAAAAGAAAGTCCACAAATTGCCACCAGCACCACCATTACCATTACCAACTCCCAAAATAATAAAATATACTAACAATTTTACTAATTTTCCAAAAAGAACGAGAAAATAATATATATTTTTTATATCTCTCTCTCTCTCTCTCTCTGAATGACACTGTACCAGTCCTCCTTGGGCAACAACCTCAACATTCAACAAGCTCCCTTTCCTCTCTCTCTCTCTACAAAACCAAAGAAAACTACACAAAATGAACCCATCAAAATCCCCTTCCCCTCTTTCCTCTTCTTCTCACTCCCTCACTCTCTCTTCACACCAACCATGGCTTCCTCTCCCTCCCTCTCTCTCTCCCAAGCCATCCTCACGCGCCCCACCCCTCTTCCCTCCCCCACGCGCCTCTCCCTCCCACGCGCCCTCCCCTCCCTCCGTCCCACCACCATCACCACCCGCCGCCTCTCCCTCTCATCCGCCGCTCCCCGCCGTGCCGCCATATCCGCCTCCGCCTCCGCGACAGAAACGGCGGAGATCACCGCCACGGATGCGTCGCTGGTGGAGAAATCGGTGAACACGATCAGGTTCCTGGCGATCGACGCGGTGGAGAAGGCGAATTCGGGTCACCCGGGTCTGCCCATGGGTTGCGCCCCGTTGGGTCACGTGCTCTACGACGAGGTGATGAGGTACAACCCCAAAAACCCCACGTGGTTCAACCGTGACCGGTTCGTCCTGTCCGCCGGTCACGGGTGTATGCTCCAGTACGCTCTGCTTCACCTTGCTGGCTACGACAGCGTCAAGGTAACACACTTTCCGGGTCGGGTTGGATCTATGAAAAGTTAGAAACTTTTGCGGTTTTGGGTTGGAATCTAATTTTTGGGTTAAGTGGGTATGTGGTGATTTTGTCTGAAAATTATTTTGTTTAGATCTATTAAGTACCCTCAATTTGAGAAAAACAAAAGTTTCCCCCCCTTTTTTTAGTGGTATGTGTTTATTTGTTGAAACAGATCTGCAATACTGGCTTTGTTGCAAGTTAACACTCTTTTTATCATTAATTTAGTTGTTTGTTAAAGAGAGTGTTGACTTTTAGAGGGAAAGCTAATAATGACTTGGAAAAAAAAGTGTGTTGCTTGTGGTCCTTTGCTTTTTTGATCTGTTTATGTTGGGAAGTATTGTTTTACCTTGGACAATGAACATGTTGACCAGAGACTGAAGCGTTGTTGTTGTGTTGGGGTTCCATTTTTTAGGAAGAAGATTTGAAGGAATTCCGTCAGTGGGGGAGCAAAACCCCGGGACACCCTGAGAACTTTGAGACTCTTGGAATTGAAGTCACAACAGGTTGGATTTAACTTGGAGTACCTGTAATGAGTTTCATTTAGGGCTTGTTTACTTTGAGAAAACGTTTCCTGATTTCATTTCCTGTTTTTTACTTTTAATTAATTAATTACAAAACTGCAATATTGTTTTGAATTTGTTTCCTGATCTTTTTTATTTCTTGATAAGGCATTATGACTTTTGTCTGATTTGTGTAGTCGATTCGATTGGTTGTTGTTTGTTTATTCGGTCTTTTTCTTGCAATTTGTCCAGGTCCTCTTGGTCAGGGAATTGCCAATGCTGTTGGTTTGGCCCTTGCAGAGAAGCACTTGGCCGCCAGATTCAACAAGCCTGACAATGAGATTGTCGACCACTACACGTAAAATAACTAACTCTTTTGCCTCCCTGTTCCTTCTTCTGTAAATTGTTGGCCTTAGTTGCGTGCTGTTTTTTGCTGATGGCATTCGTTTTCTGCAGTTATGCTATATTGGGCGATGGTTGTCAAATGGAGGGAATTGCAAATGAAGCTTGCTCACTTGCTGGCCACTGGGG
The DNA here is from genome assembly GCA_030159175.1 of Glycyrrhiza uralensis. Classification (NCBI taxonomy): domain Eukaryota; kingdom Viridiplantae; phylum Streptophyta; class Magnoliopsida; order Fabales; family Fabaceae; genus Glycyrrhiza; species Glycyrrhiza uralensis. The sequence continues at coordinate 29,985,351 of BRZY01000003.1, forward strand.
ACTAGGGAAGCTAATTGCTTTTTATGACGACAATCACATTTCTATTGACGGTAACACGGAAATTGCATTCACTGAGAGTGTTGATAGTCGCTTCGAGGGACTTGGGTGGCATGTTATTTGGGTAAAGAATGGAAACAATGGTTATGATGATATTCGTGCTGCCATCAAGGAAGCAAAAGCTGTCAAAGACAGACCCACATTGATCAAGGTTAGTTTAATGTGGCAAAAATACAATAGCTTTAGCAAAATTTGTCATGCATTTGGAACCGACCTGTCAAGATTTTATTTTATTCTTTACAAGTTGATGGGATTCTTTTAAACAATGCTACCAACATGATATCCAACAAGTCTTTGTTGTTTTCCTTTGAGAAGCTGAAGGCTATAGATGTGAAATTAAGATCGTAAGTTTTGTGCCTATCAGTTGAATTATGTGCTGTCAGCTAGTATTTGCTGATTTTGTTTTATCCATTTCACAGGTCACAACAACCATTGGTTATGGTTCTCCCAACAAAGCTAACTCCTACAGTGTGCACGGAAGTGCACTGGGTGCCAAAGAGGTGGATGCCACAAGAAAGAACCTTGGATGGCCATACGAGCCTTTCCATGTGCCTGAGGATGTCAAAAAGTATGGATGATGGGGTTAGAGATTTCTTTTTTGTTTTCTACAACGCCGTTGTGATTTATATGATAATAAATAAATAAGAATTGCTTGTCTGTTCCCAGGCACTGGAGTCGCCACATCCCTGAGGGTGCGGCACTTGAAGCTGAGTGGAATGCAAAGTTTGCTGAATATGAAAAGAAGTACAAGGAAGAAGCTGCAGAATTGAAATCTATTATCAATGGTGATTTTCCTGCTGGTTGGGAGAAAGCACTTCCGGTGAGTAAACTACATAATTTTAGGCTGTTAAATGATCTTTACATGGAGGTAACTTGTCAAGGCCTGGAGTACTTACTATCTGAAATTGATCAGAATCTCATGTATCATATTTGGTTGCTTGTTATTTAAAATTTATCGCTTACTTTGCGATATGGGCTTGAAAATAACACAATGTAACAAAACTTGACTTCCAAGGAATCATGTTATGTCTGAAACAACAATAACGATTGCCCTTGCAATTTTTCAGACATACACTCCAGAGAGCCCAGCTGATGCCACCAGAAACCTGTCCCAGCAAAACCTCAATGCCCTTGCAAAGGTTCTTCCCGGTCTACTCGGCGGCAGTGCAGATCTTGCTTCTTCCAACATGACCTTGCTGAAAATGTTTGGGGACTTCCAAAACGATACTCCAGCAGAGCGCAACGTTAGATTTGGTGTTAGAGAACACGGAATGGGAGCAATCTGCAACGGCATTGCTCATCACAGCCCTGGACTAATTCCATACTGTGCAACTTTCTTTGTTTTCACTGACTACATGCGAGGCGCCATTAGGCTTTCTGCCCTGTCTCAGGCTGGGGTCATATATGTCATGACCCACGATTCAATAGGACTCGGAGAGGACGGTCCCACCCACCAGCCCATAGAACACCTGGCAAGCTTCCGGGCAATGCCAAATATTTTGATGCTTCGTCCTGCCGATGGTAACGAAACGGCTGGAGCATACAAAGTAGCCGTGCTCAACCGGAAGAGGCCCTCTATCCTTGCCCTTTCCAGGCAAAAGTTGCCCCAACTCCCCGGAACTTCTATTGCAGGAGTTGAGAAGGGCGGTTACATCATTTCAGACAACTCAACTGGCAACAAACCGGATGTCATTTTGATTGGAACCGGATCCGAGTTGGAAATCGCTGCCAAAGCTGCCGACGATCTAAGGAAGGAAGGTAAGGCCGTTAGAGTTGTTTCCTTTGTCTCCTGGGAACTTTTTGATGAACAGTCAGAGTCCTACAAGGAGAGTGTCCTCCCTGCTGCTGTTTCAGCCAGAGTTAGCATTGAGGCAGGATCAACATTTGGGTGGGAGAAAATTGTTGGAGGCAAGGGAAAAGCAGTAGGCATTGATCGATTCGGAGCTAGTGCTCCTGCAGGAAGAATATACAAAGAGTTTGGTATCACTAAGGAAGCTGTTATTGCTGCAGCAAAAGAGCTTATCTAGATGTATTAGTTTTCTGCTCATTTCAGAACTGTTTTTCTTCTTCTGGTTTTTAGGTTGATTTTTACACAGAGACAAGAGGGATGTTTCAAGAGCATTCTGTTGCTTGAATAAGAAAAGGTTAGATTACTGTTGCTTGGGATTGTAATGGAAGCAACACAGATCAAAGAGTACACTAATAAATTCTTATGAACTTGTAAACTTTTCGACCATTGAGTTTTGTATTGCCACATGGTTAAATTCAATGATGTTCATGAGTTTCCGTTTAGTCCTGGTGTGTTTTATTTTACTCATTGGCATTGTACAATTACAATGCACTATCAGCATTTGTGAGTTTTTGGATTGCCTTGTTTAAGAGTTAGGATTTTTTCTATTTGTTTTTTTCTCTATTTCTTTTATTACTATGCTTTTGAGAGAATAAATAGAATAAATGACACTATTATGTATGTATCATATTTATGTCATTTATTTTCTCTAAAAACATAGCAATAGAGGAAATGGAAAGAATCCTAACTCTTTGTTTAAGTTGGGAAAAATTGTCCACAGTCAGATGGATAAATTTCTGTTGGCCAAAAAAAAAAAAGATGGATAAATTTCTATGTTAACAATATGCAATGATACTTTTCTATTTAAATATCACATTTTAAAAGATATTTTTAAGGTTTAAATATGTTTTATCCCCTATAATATACATGATTTTTTATTTTAGACATTTTAAATTACTTTTTTGATTTAATCTCTATAATATCTTTGTTTTTATTTTGAAATCTATCATTAGGATTTTGTTAACTACTGGGGTGGAACTTAAAAGGGCTAAAATAAAAAATCGTGTCTACTAAAGAGATAAAAAAAATATATTTAAATCTATTTTTAAAACTAGATTAGTTAATTATTATTGTCTTTGAACTAGGGTAAAACCAGGCATGAAGGTGTGTTTGTTCTCTCTTTTTTAATTTTTTTACATATTGTTACATAATTACATAATAGATTAGTTGTGGCTATAGGGCAGTTATTTTTAAATTTAAATTTAAACTTTTAATAACAAGGACAATAATGGAAAGAAAAATAGGATACCAAAATAACACTTAAAATGGAGTATTGCCTTATACATAAGTATAGATGTAAGGTTTTTTTTTTTTTTAAATGCACTTCTCTCCTCTTGGGCTAAAGGATAGAGTGAACCACTATTATAGTGAATAAAACCCCAATCAAACCCCAATTTGGTTGTTAGAATTGTAAAGGTGTGTCAACTTAGTCCCTGATATTAATAATATTTCAAATTAGTTCATGAAGTTGTAAATTGTTAATTAACTTAGTCCCTTTGTTAGTCTTAGTTATCTAACGGTGTTAGAGACGTTGACGTGGCATGTTAAATTCTTGAGTGGCACTCCAACATGGATTCCACGTGTCGTCTCCATCTCTTCCCATTCATCTTCCCGCCACCCACCTCCCCCTTCCCCCCACATTTCATCTGAAAAATTCTGGGCTCAAGGACAAATGCATGATATAGCACCCTCGCCGGCCATAACAGAATGGATGATCAAGTTTCCATCAATCTTCACCAGCTTATCATTTCTAGGAACATGCAAAGAATTAGAACCAAGAGGCTCACTAGAATTGTCCCGATGAATGAAATCATTTGGGTCTTTAATTCTCTTTATCCATTTCTTCTCCTAGTCTCCGTCCTCTCTCATAATTCTTTCTATGAGAAATGCCAAACCTTCCATTGTAAATTCCTTACAGATCCATTCCAACCATACATCCCATCACTAACATAACTAGACCTAGCAGGAACATCATCCACTAAACCTCCAAACATAAAATCTACCACAGGAGCAAATCCACCAAAAAACACGAAGATGAACTTGATCCAAAAAATGCCAAAGTATAGAATGAAAGGACGAAGATGAAGGAAAACAAACGAGACGAACTTGATCCAGAGAATGCCAAAACATGGAATGAGAGGATGAAGATGAAGGGAGACAAATGAGAAAAACTTGATCCAAAGAATGTCAAAGTACGAAATGAGAGGACAAAGATAAAGGGAGATGAGCCAGGCGAACTTGATGGTTGAAACCCGAAGCACCTCCCATACAATTTTTTGTCACAACCGTAGAACTCGCTCAGCGGTAGGGTCGTCAAATCCACCGAAATCTTCCCTGTCGGCGATTTGACAACAAGATCAAGGTATATTAGGTCCAACATGTCAGTAATTAAGTTATAGTGGGATTGAACTCGAGAAGTAGTTGAGCAAGTATTCTCTATTTAGTCCCTGAAAAATAGTTTCAATTTAGTCCCTGACACATGGAATCCACGTTGAAGTGCCACCCAAGCACTTAACATAGCACATCAGCGTCTCTAACGCTCTTAGGTAACTGAGACTAACATATGGACTAAATTGATTAATGGTTTACAACTCCATGGGCTAATGTGAAAATTCGTTAATATTAGGGACTAAGTTGACACACCTATACAATTCCATGAACCAAATTGAGATTTTACTCCTATTTTAGCTGTTTAAGAATTTAGATTTTCACTTATTTCTATTTTAGTGGTGCTGTTGTTGTGACATTATTTTCTTTTTTAGGCTTTTATGAATGCACTAAGGATAATTATGTTTATTTTTTATTATCCTTCTATTATTCTTATCTATTATTATTTACTTCATAATTTTTTAATTTTTTTTAAATTATTCAAATCATTCAAAAGTAACCCGTGCGCCACACGGGTCAATTATATTTTATTATCTTGCTATGTGATGATGCTACTTCTTAAAATAATGGAATCTTTAAAAATGATAAAATATAATTTGATATCTACAAAAACCTTATTTACACTACCAATTTTTTTTGACATCTTATTTATACACTACCTTTATATAGTTTATAAACACTATTTTAATATAAATAAACTTTTCATAATAGTTTATTGAATTCCTTTTTTGTTCTGTTTAATTTAAACAATAGAAAAAAAATAAGTTTAGACATAAGTGGTTAATGTACTTTATCTAAGGGAACGTGTTCGGCTAAGATCTGTGTTCAATTTTCAATAATAAAATAATTTGTGACAAAATTTTACTTATCTCCTAAACAAACACAGATTACTTGAGACCCATTTTCCTCCTGGAATAATGCGGGTGTAAAAAAAAAAGTTTAAACAATAAATCTATTCTATTACCTATCTTATTCTATTACCTATCTTAGAAAAGTAAACCCTTGCCACATGTTGAAAATCTAAAAGTTTATGCCAGGTGTCATGATTTGGTGGATTCATTTCCCGCTCAATTGCTGGATTCAGCTTCTTCAGAGCCAAAACTTTTCTTTCCCACTCCAACAGTCCAACTCCCGCTCAAAGTCACTATTTTTTTTTCTTTTTTAATTTTGAATTTCATCCTTTACTGATTTCTCTCGCTTTCTTTTTTTCTTCTGCACATTCTTCTTCCCAATCCGGAGCGATGATCCACGATGGCATGGGTCTCAAGCTCTACTACAACTAAAAAACTCTTAAGGCGTTTTTTATGCATAATATACTATATGACGGTAATGGGATGAATGAAGCAAATGTCATTTCCACTTTCCAAAAAGACTCTTGGATTGTAATAATGTACATCACCTGATGAATGATATATTCTTCTTCCCAATCCAAAGCATGTGTTCCTATTATTACTCCTCTCCTCTCTTTTGCTCCCTGTTTCCATTGTAATGCATGTTTTAGAAATTATTTAGTGATTTAAAGAGGGCATTAATGATTTAGTGATATGATGCAGGAGCAGGATTGAGAGCTTTGGTTGGTTGCAGGAGGTTGATATAGAGTGATACGGGGTGTTTGTTTTGCTTTGGAGTTTCTTTACCTCCATGGCTGGTGTTGGATGAGGCTATGGTGCAGGGGTTGGAAAGAAAAGACAATGAAGCTCTCTCTTCTCCATATTTTTGCTATCTCTTCCATCCGTAGAGGGAGGCTTCATTCTGGCTGGTATGCTTCTTTGTTTAGTCGATTGATGTGAAGGAAAATATAGCTCTTCTTTGGTATTATTTCTGTTGTGAATACGTGCTTTATTCTTTCATCATGATCAAACAACACTTTTAACTTCTCTGTCTGTCAAAGCTTTCCCTAATCTCTAACCATTTAACATAACAGGTATTGCTTGCTCACCATCTATTTGAAAAAATGTCTCAGTAATTTCTTCTGGATTGTTTGCTCACTATCCATTTGGATTGTTTGCTCGCATACGTTTTTTTTCCAAATTCCAAGGTTTGTTTCCAGAATCATCACCTCTGCTTTTCTATGTTTTTATTCATAAACTCATTTTTTCACTACCTATAATTTCTAGGATTTTTGTTTTCTTTCTTTTTAATTTATTTGTTTATTATTATTTTTGTTTTCCTTCTTTTTAATTTATTTGTTTATTATTATTATTATTATTATTAATATTATTATTATTATTATTATTTTGTTTAACATAACAGATGGTGACTATGGCGGTTTTGAAGGTCACATTGCACTGCCATTAGCAAGATTGTTAGATTGTGTTGAAAACCAAGGTGACTTTTCTATTTGTAAAAGCATTTTGGTTCCTCGCTGTTAGATTCTAATTTTCTTAATTCCTTTATGAGAAACAATCATGCATCATATAGAACTATGCCTACTTTTTTCTCTGTCTATAATTTTATATGTTTAATAGCTTATGATTCTCTTAGCAAGAAATACGGGGAAGCTTATTCCCTCTACGGTCTAAGATTGATTATTAACTGTCATATGACATAGACTGCCCACTTTTTTAAAATAAAATAAAAGTAGAAGAACATCAATATGATAAAAGAACACCACCTTCTTGAGGTTTTACTTATTAGGCATCTCTTTAACTGGCCTATCCAAAAAAAGGCATCTATTTACTGAATATGTAGTCTTAGACAGAGGAGGTGATAATTAATTATGGATATGTCATAGTTATTTCCAAATAAATTAACTATACAAGAATTAGAAAAAAGGTGGTTAGTTGATTATTTATTTATTTGTCTCTTCTTACTAGGATATTCAGCTTTAAGATATCAGGATGACTAAATTAAAAGTTGCAGGTTCATTGTTTCCTCTTCTTTCGTCTAATTTTTAATTTTTGTAAATGGTCTTCTTTATGTCTAATGAATTATGAATTATTTGGGGCTTATTTTAATTTCTTTAATTTTTTTTACCTAACAGAGATACAAAGTCACTAAGTTGAAAAAACGAGGAGACAACTCTTGAAGGAGAAATTGATCTTCAGGATAGAGCTCAACTGGGGTGTCATTTGTCAGGATGTTATAAACAGGTTTCTCAAGTTTTTCCCCAAATTGATGTCTACTAAAATTGGTTGTATAGTTGATTAAGTAGCTCTTTGTCATCTCTTGATGTGCTAGCATTTTTTTTGATCTACTAAAATAGATAATGCCATTGTTGGTAGGCTATGCTTTTTCATGACAACACATGTCTGCTTGAATATGTAACACTCAATCAATCATGGAATATAAGAGAAAACTATTATGGAGTTGTAATTTTTATATTTAATTACTTATCTTGATTATTGACGATAATTGTGAACAATGGCATATTTGGTTGGGATTTGTTGCTTTCTAAAACTAATTTCCCACGTTGTGTAGGGAGATCTTCTCAAGTTCTTGGAAAAAAGGCTTTGGTACCCAAAACATCTGTTAGATTGGCACTTCATATTTATGGATATTTGGTATTGTCATGCCTTGATTTTATTTTGGGTTTTCTGTTTCCAACATTGCCTCTTGAACTGAAGGGAGCATTGCATGGTATTTGACTCTCATAGTTAGAAACACACTTTAAGACATAGGAGTCTCTCAATTTTTATTATTAAAAGTTGAAACTATAGGAGGGGTGGACATCCGAAGCTAATTAAATTTGCCATGTGATTCCCTAATACGTATCATCATCTCTCTTCCTGAGAATTGGGAGGAAAAATCTACAATACTTGATAGCAGACTAATATCTCTATCTACAAAACTAATCAATTCAAAACAGCCCTAGGTCGAGTGTTTACTTTAAACACATGTAGATGGTTAAGTGTTTAATCATAGTCTTATTGATATATTTTAAATATGGATCAACAACATATATATAGAAAGCAGCAACTGAATAATCAGGAGTGCCTATTTCCCAGAATGTTGGACCATCTCTTGGAGATTGTCATATCATGTGTTAAGTCAATAAAGAATATGCTTTTTCATTTGAGAGGATTTAACAAGTAATATTATCAGGTGTAGGACCAATTCCAGACAACCTAGATAACTTGAAATTTGCATTATCAGCTACTGGCTCAAGGCCCCTGCTGCTATTTACAGTCGTAAGTACTTATCAGTGTTTATATGGAAAATTAAAATTTGTTATTATAATCAACTTTTTCGCATATGTTCATGCAAACTTTTTTTTCCTAATTGTTTATTGAATTTTGTTTTGGTTTTTTGGATGACTTGCCTTTTGCAGGAATTACAATAGATTATCCATTTCATCCTCTATGAAGTTTGTGAGTCACTGTATCTTTTTTTTTTTGTGTGTAGTGGCATACAAAATAATCTTCCATTTCTATTTTGTATGGAAAGCTCTCTTCATGCTTTAAATTATTGGATTCCCCACTAGATCTTTCTGCTCTCACGACCTTCTCCCCTATACCTATTGCTTTGGATGCCTTGACATTTGAAGAAAGCAACAATATGGTCAAGGGTAATTGATCTATTCCTGCTTCTTTGTGGTATGTTTATCAGCAAATAAACCTCTTTCATGTTTAACATGATTGTGAAATCTGCATTGATTGATAGAAAGCCACTAAGTCACGATGTTGTTAAGTAATTCCTGAAATGTCACGGTGATATATTTACACTTCTTTTTTGGTCTTTAGTTTAGGGAATTAGAGATAATTATTTATTTTCGTATGTAAGGTGCAGTACATGAGAAACTTGTGTCTTTGGGTTGTAATGTAAGTTCAGCTCTGTGGCATCAATTTAGAAATGGAGATTAGAGATGCATTTTCATCAATTTAGTATTAGCATTATCATGATATGAATATTTTCTTATCACTTGAGGCTTATAGTCTAAATAAGCATTTAGATACAAGTTGTTGTTTCAATGAAAGAGAAACTTATCATTTGGTTCATAACATGCATTTTTTTTTGACAGCTTGGTTCATAACATGCATAAGATGTTGTTGGTGCATGTTTTAAGTGTAAACCTGTTTATGACTTTGCACAATAAAACTCATGTTTCATGCTGACCTTTTCTGGGGTTTGCAGCATTAAATGGGGACTTTATCTATTTTTTGGCTGCAATTACAACGGTAATTGATAAGTCTCCTGCTGTTTTTTTTACTCATTGCAATATCTTACATTCAAATTTACAATGTCTTTCTTTTTCTTTTTGGTTTACTTTGAATGTTTCAATTTTGATATGGAAATCTATCTGTTACTTTGAATGTCACTTCTCATAAATGCTTAAAACCTGGTACTAGTGGGTAGTTAATTAAAATTCTTATGTGCGGTGGAATCTACAAATCTTCAACTAGAAAAACTAAATAAGGTAGTGCAACTCATAGTTGTCTCAGCTTATAAAATAAATTTGGGTCATAGAGAAGCAAACCCACTCATGACAGATGGATATTTTTTTTCTGAACAAAACAGAATAATTTAGACGGGAAATATTTTCAGCATATACGTTTTAAATTGATAAATAAAAAGGAACAAACTTGAAAAAGCAATAATGCGAAACTTCACTATGTTCTTTTCCCCTTCAGCCTTAATGAGAAAGTTGCCAGTGTTTAAATTGGAGGACGATATAGTGATTGCAAATCTGCATGTTGATAAACAAAAGGATCTGACTGAAATGTAAGTTTTAGTTACCTGATATTTTTTAGTATTAACGAGACAAAAAATTTAGCCTTCATCCCCAACTTTGTGAATATCTACATTTTTTTTAATGAAAGCATGTTTTTCCAAAGTTAACTTCTATATTAGATATGGGTTAATGGAGTGGGTTTTTTGTGGTTTGTTGAGGAGCATATTTTGTCAAGGGTAATTTATGTCTCTCCTTATTTGTGTGTACTGAGATGAATTTGTGTTTTGCTCATTTTTTGACTTTTGTGTCACTTTCTTACTTGGAATGAACTTTTTCAATCAAAGCAATGCAAATAAAAGGTTATGAACTTATTATAGCTTTTAGTTTATTCTTTGTAACCAAATCAGATTGTGTCCTTTTCTTTTTCTTTATAAAACATCATTTCCTTGAGTAACTTCTAACTTTGATTAAAATGGAATTCAGCTATTTTGTTAGTTTTTTTTGGTAAAAATTGATTCTCATGTATTTGATTTGCAGTTGTTGCGTTGATATGGAATCTGTTTGGCTCTCTATTTCAATGAAAGGGCAAGGAAATTTAAATGGCTTGCAATAGGACGTTGCTATCATGTTTTTGTCCGGTGTCTTTGACATGTTAAGTTCAAGGATTTTTAGGTAGTAGGATGGGGGTAATAATTTAGATGTTGTTAAAGCTGAAGTTCATAGGTTGGTTTAGATCCTTCAAACAAACTTATTTCTCAGAGGATGATTGAATTGCATGATTTATACTTGGTGATGGATTTGAGGTTTTGGGGACTGTGTTACTAACATGTGTTTTGACTCATCACAACTTTAAGTTCAAGCAAATTAGTGTTGGACTATTTGCTCACAGTTATTTGCTAAAGGATTTAATTCTTTCAGCTATTTGTTGATCAAATATGTTCCAATACGACTCGGCTTTGCTCAAGCATTGAAGAACTTTTGCTGTTGAAATAATTGTTGAAATAATTGTTGAAATAATATTTGTTATGTTTCTTACTTTGTAATGCTTATTACTTACTTTTGTTTGAAATAAGTTAAATGTAATAATATAGATAATTTGATAAGATAACATTAAAAAAATATAAATTTTAAATATGTATATCTGCTTATATAAAAGTTATATAAATTCTAAAAATTATAATACACGTAAGAATGAGTTGAATCCTTTCTCTCAGCATTTTATATCTATTTATTCATCAGTTGAAATTAATGATTTTTTAATCACTTTTAGATCAATTAATTTTTATCACAAGAATTATAAAAAAAATGCTAAAATAGTTTATGCTTATCAAGTTGTCAACAAAATTGGAACAATAACAATTCATGTTTTTTAATTGAGTTATATTGCAAGAATTATGTGGGGTTGACATCTTTTAATAATATTGTACCATGTTATATATTCAGTAAAACAATGCATTGTATTGATAAATTTATACTATATTATATCTAAACTTATTAATATATACATAGGTTATTTTGCAACATCCATAAAAGCGAACATGAACGCACCGACTAGTATTTGATAAACGTGTCCCATCTGAGTTGGTGAGATAGTCTCCCGCCCTACTCACCTCACCATCCCCAGTCGCTGCCGAGTCCCACCAAACCCATTTCCCTCTCACCAACCCATTTTTCATTTTTTCGTCAAAAATGTTATATGCACCCTTTCAACCTCTATCATGTTATTATCCAGTATTGACCCCAAAAAAAAAACCTCTATCATGTTACTACAACATCAAGCTGGTATCTTGTAAAAAAAAAAAAAATTCAAGCTGATAAAAAACTATATTAGTGAAGGCTGTGATTCCTCTCTTCCCCTAATTGTTAATCCGAATTTATGTAAATCATATACATTTTGTCTATTTATTTGGAATAATTTAAATTGACAAATATAAGCACTGTGAAATCTGATTAACTTATAAATATCTTACTAGGTAAATTCTTCATAAACTCAAATTTAATAGAAACAAATTCTTTTTTAATAATGATATTTTCAATAATTATTAAACATTTAATCAAATAATTTATTAATAACTACTTAATATTTTAATAACTCATCCTAAAATACTATTACGACCTTAATAATCAAAACTTGTGTCATGTTTAAAATAAATAAAAAAGTAAAATGCTATAATTAGTTTTTTTGATTTAGGAAAATGCTATTAGTTGTCATTACTTAAACTATATAAAATATAATAAAACAAATGAAACATGATAAAATTCATTTTATTTTATGCTTTTTATTTTTTATTTCTCTTCTTTAATTTGAAAGTATAGGTGAAACTAATTTATTATTTACTATTTTACTTATTATTTTATTCGTTTCTTAAATAATAAAATAAATTTAACCCTGTTTAATTTCATTTAACCTATTACTAGATTTCCATTCCTAGATATAGGGCCTGTTTGGATTGACTTATGCAGAGCTTATGACTGATTTATAAGCTGTTTTGGGCTTATTTTTCATAAGTTACCCAGGATAACTGATCAAAACAACTTATGACTTATACAAAATAAATTTCACTATAATTTTTTTTCGATTATAAAAATAACTTATACAACTTATATCATAAGTAATAAATAAGCTTGTTATCCAAACGGACCATTGCTGAAAACATTGCAACAACACCCCATTTTCCTTGGTAGGTGAAGTTCATGAACCCACATCAATCTTTTTTTTTTTTTGGTTTAAGCAATTTAGCATTGTGTGTAGTAGTTGGTAACTAAAAACAAACCCCTTTGTCTGCTGAGTCAATTCAACAACCACACCTAGTACCAAACCCCAAACTAGTCCTCACAAAACTCTCCAATCATAGAGATAGAGAGAGAGCAAGAGATTGAAGGAAGCAAGTTATAGAGAAAAAAGTTTGAAACTTTGAGGAAAATCAGAATGGCCCAAGTGAGCAGAATCCACAATCTAGCTCAAAGCACAATTTTCCACCATTCTTCCAACTCCCACAAACCCAAATCAGCAAACTCAGTTTCATTGAGGCCACACCTTTGGGGCTCCTCAAAATCATGGAGCATGAAGCATAAAAATGGAGTCTTTGTGGGAAATGGGGTTGTGGGTAGGGGCAATTCCGGCGTGTTGAAGGTTTCTGCCTCTGTTGCCGCCGCAGAGAAGCCGTCAACGGCGCCGGAGATCGTGTTGGAACCCATCAGAGATATTTCCGGTACCATTACATTGCCTGGGTCTAAGTCTCTATCCAATCGAATTCTGCTTCTTGCTGCTCTCTCTGAGGTGAAGCTTTTTTTAATTTTTATTTATTTATTTACTTATTTATCTATATATCTATCTATCTATCTATCTATCTTTTAATACATTTTGGGGTTCTGTGATTAGGAGTTGGAGTTTAATGTGTAGTTGATTTTGAATCTTAATTTATATATTTTACTAGTTGACCCATCCAACCCGTTTTTCCAAACGAAACAATTTTAGCTGAAAATAAAAAAAGCTGAAATGTGACACATGTCATGGTATTTGACTAGTGAAAGTGAAGCATTTCTATCCCATGAAAAAGATAGAGACGACATAAAGTGGCTTATTATATAGTTGGTTTAAATGGGTAGCATATCTGCTAGGCACTGGACTAGATCATTTACTTATTCTTATTTTGGACTTTCTTAGAATTTGGGATGCTAGATGTACAATGATAAGTTATAATTTGGCTCCTCACTTCAGAGGAGTCAAATCCATAATTCACACAGGCATTGATTAGGACCTTTCTATTTTTCATTTTTGTTAATCTATCTATATATAAGAAATTAAAGTGGTGTATTGGATTTGACTTCTCCAAAGTGAGGGAGGGGGTGCACTTTAGATGATAAAATGCAGAATTATAATTGTTGATCAGAAAATCAATAGTTGAGATTTTAACAACTTCATTATTTGTTATACATGCATATACACTTATGACAATCTTAACCATTGATTTTTCAACCAACGTTTATCATTACACTTTATCCTTTAAAATACACCCCTCACTTTAGAGAGTCAAATCAGTGGTGTATCAAGTTCATTTTCATTGTATTAGTTGTATGACTTTTGATTCCTTAATAGATGTCCTAATGAGTAGAAATTATTCTGCTATGTTTTATTCAGGGAACAACTGTTGTAGACAACTTGTTGAATAGCGAGGATGTTCATTACATGCTTGGTGCATTGAGGACCCTCGGACTGCGTGTGGAAGATGACAAAACAACCAAACAAGCAGTTGTGGAAGGCTGTGGGGGATTATTTCCCACCGGTAGAGAATCTAAAGATGAAGTTACTTTATTCCTTGGGAATGCTGGTACTGCAATGCGTCCTTTGACGGCAGCCGTGACTGCTGCAGGTGGAAACACAAGGTTTGTCTCTTTTATATATATTTAATCCATCATGATATTTGAAGTAATCCTCATAAACTAACCGCAACAGATAACAGATTCTCCGTCTATCCTTTTGTAAACCTCATCCAGATTAGTCAGTCTTTCTTCTTAAAAGGCGCTTTTAATTACATACTCTTTATTTAACATGTCAAAGTGTAGCATAGAGGAATGCACCAAAGGGTCTTTCAAGTGATTGGCCCCAACCTCACTACTTTCTTTGGTAGGAACTATATCTTCTAGCATGATTGCTGGCCTGAGTCTCTAAATAGATCTATTTCATGTTCTATATATTTCAGCTACGTACTTGATGGGGTGCCCCGAATGAGAGAGAGGCCAATTGGGGATTTGGTGACTGGTCTTAAGCAGCTTGGTGCAGACGTTGATTGTTTTCTTGGCACAAACTGTCCACCCGTTCGTGTAGTTGGAAAAGGAGGGCTTCCAGGGGGAAAGGTAAGGCTTGCATTATATCGCATCTATCGGTACTGGAGTTATTCTCCTTTTTTTAGACACTTTTACATATCATTGTATCCTGGACCCACATTTCACTATAATTGAAGTGAGAATTATCAAGGTCTTGACATGTGAGGTCAAGTCAAATCTTACAATTTCTTTTGCCCTATGAACTTCACTGTTAGGAGAGTAAAACTCTAATAAGGATCCTCCCATCTTCCTCTTCTGTAGAATGACTATTATAATACACTAATTGGTTTTTTAAATTAAATTTTGGAACGCGTGTTGGATGGGGGATTTTCCTTTTCAGAGGTTATTCCTCACCGGTCCTCACCGGTATATCCTTTCTACCATTCGTGAGTGATGAGTGCATTGCATTTGCATTGAGTCGTTGATTTTCCTTTGTAAAGAAATTGTTTACTTTTTAAAATCATGTCTTCCCCTCCTTATTCTCTTCAAAGGAGATTATTTTGATCACTGTTGTATTATCAATTGTGAATCTTATTATCCAATCCCACATGCAGGTGCAACTATCTGGATCCGTGAGCAGTCAATACCTGACTGCTTTGCTTATGGCAGCTCCTTTGGCTCTCGGTGATGTGGAGATCGAGATTATTGATAAACTGATTTCTGTTCCATACGTCGAAATGACTTTGAAGTTGATGGAGCGCTTTGGAGTCTCTGTGGAACACAATGGTAACTGGGATAGGTTTTTGGTCCATGGAGGTCAGAAGTACAAGTAGGTTTCTATGATTCAGTGGTGCATCACCTTTTATTAGCATCTTAACGCAACGCAATGAGATTAAAAACTGTTGTTTCTTACCAGGTCTCCTGGCAATGCTTTTGTCGAAGGTGATGCTTCAAGTGCCAGTTACTTCCTAGCTGGTGCTGCAGTTACTGGTGGGACTATCACTGTTATAGGCTGTGGGACAAGCAGTTTACAGGTACTTATGCTTGACATTATTTAATATTTACTGTTATCTGTTAGTTTCTGGCCTATAGTACTGTATCATTCGATTTTCATTCCTAATTCAAGCCCCATTTTTTTTCTTTCCCCTCGCTCCCGAAATAAGAGCTATCATTGTATTCTCAATAGCTCTTTGATGTTCTGCTTTACCTCTTGAGCAGATTCTTCTGTGATTATCCTTTGAGAGTAAATTTTTCCTTGTCTCTTTAAGAATCAACATCATCATGTGAACTCTGAGACCATATTTGTCCTCCCTCTTTATGTTTTTTCGTTACTATTCTACAAACACTTATTATTCCATATTTATTTTAACAGTAACACACATCAATTGTAAAGTAAATAATTCAGCACACCATATGATGTTATTACAAGGAACTGGTGAAAAGCCCACATAATAAATTATTTTCAGTACCGATTGGGATGTAGATAACTATACTTTCCCATAAAGCTTATTCTGACATCCAAAACATTTAGTACTTAAAACTGAATTAGAGTTAGGTTGAACAATAACAAGAGACATAACTTTGAAAATAATTACAGGATGAGTCAGAGAATGTTTATTGGGAATACCGAGGGCAATAACAAGCTTCCAGGATTGAGGAATTCATTTTGACAATATAGTCATAGATAAAATGTGAACTTCAGCTTAGACCTTTAGGGTACTGGCCAAGAGAGGTTAACCTATTGGATGCTGCTTGTTATGGTGTTGGCAAGGGACTCGTCCTTGGTCAGATGATGAGAGTCTGACACCTTTGATCATTTTGAGAACAAGTTCTAAATATTTTCCCCTTCCGCAATCCTTAAGATAAGATTGACAGGGGAAGATATGATTGACATGATCTTGGTGGAGATATGGATGCTTGTAATTATTAAATTGCGATCTTTTCACTTCATTTTATTTGGGAGCCTTGGCGCAATAATAAGGTTGCTGCCTTATGACTTGAGGGTCACGGGTTCTAATCTGGAAACAACCTCTCTGCTTGCGGGAGTAAAACTATGTACATCTACCCTCCCCGGACCCCACATGGTGGGAGCCTCGTGCACTGGGCCGCCTTTTTATATTAGGGTTTTAGGTTTCCTTTGGTCTTTTGTTCATGGGATTCTATGTCACCTGTGTTTTTAGTTTTTTTTTTCAAGGTCTCGTCTTCCCTTCCTTCCTTATCAATTACTTGTTTGGAAAACTTCTTTTGCCCTCTTTTATGCCTATAATATCTTTCCAAATAAAGAGGAGAAAACGTTTCAAATATTCCCTGAAACTGTTTCAGTAACCAAAGAAGTTCAAGCCAGAAAAACAGAAGCAAAAGCAAAAGTAGTATAGCTTATTGTACAGAGTAGTTTAAGTGGTTATATTGATCAGATTGTAGCATTGTGCAATACAAAATTAGAAGTAGGTCAGTCTATATGATTATTTAAAAGGGATTGATGATGTGAAAAGACTATGGCCAACCCCAGTGCAGACATTTTAAATTTTATTATATTATAATTTGTGCTTCTGTTTAACTTTGTCCTTCCTTTTTTCAAGGGAGACGTAAAATTTGCTGAAGTTCTTGAAAAGATGGGAGCTAAAGTTACATGGACAGAAAACAGTGTCACTGTTACCGGACCTCCACGAGATTCTTCTGGTCGGAAAGTCTTGCAAGGCATTGATGTCAACATGAACAAGATGCCAGATGTCGCCATGACACTTGCTGTTGTTGCACTATTTGCTAATGGCCCCACTGCAATAAGAGATGGTATGGTTTAGCTCTTTGTTTCTGCTCTAAGAGCTTATTTTAACGTATTTGCTTTTATTGTGGTTAAGGAAATTATTATAATTAAATTAATATTTGTATTAGATGATATGAAAAATATCATATAATATCTCAATCTTATCTTAGAATATCTTAAATTGTCTCTTAGGAATTAGGATTAGTGTCTTTTCTTAAAGTTTCTTAGATTATATCGTAGGATTATATCATTCCCTACTTCTATTAATACACTTGAACTATCTACTATATCATTTAGCAAACTTGTGTGCAGCTCAGAAAACCATTTATTGTGTTTCCTCTATTTTTCAGTGGCAAGTTGGAGAGTGAAAGAGACAGAGAGAATGATAGCAATCTGCACAGAACTCAGAAAGGTTAGTGTCTTGTCTTGCTGCTTCCTTTTGTGGTTTTCTACTATATATGGTGCATTTGGATATACAACTTAATTGAGAGCTTATTCAATAAGCGCTTATCATATAAGTGTTTATGTATAACCTGATTCCACAATTAAAGAACTTATGAGCTTAAACTCTACATAAGTTCTGTATAAGCTGTTTCTATATGCTATCCTGGAAAGTTTATGAAAATAAGCTGAAAATAGCTAATGGGATGCTAATTTGGATTGGCTTATGGAGAGCTTATTCGGGCTTATTTACTGACATAAGCATTTGTGAGAGTGTTTGGGAGAGCTTATGAAAATAGCTTATGACTAGTTCATAAACTGTTTTTGGCTTATTTTCATAAGCTCTTCAAAATAGTTTATCAAAACAACTTACATCTTATATGAAAATAGTTTTATTATATTTCCTCTTCGATTATAAAAATAGATTATACACAAACGTTTACATAATAAACACTTATTTAATAAGTGCTTAATTAAGCTATTTACCCAAACACGCCCATGGTCATACCATAAGTTAATTTTATAAGCTCTCTCGAACACTTGCCTAAGCGCATATGACATAAGATAAGTCCAAATAAGCTCTTCCAAACACACTTTGTCACTGTTAGGATCCCAAATGAGAGTGTGGGCCCAAGTGGGCTTAGCATATCAGCTGCCCAATATCAATGTAACGTGGCAGAGAGAGATGGGTCATGTGTGTGTTGGTGTGAGGGCTTTCTGTTAAATAGGGACTGAGTAGAGAGAGAATGGGTATCTTGGAAAATTATTTTGGGGTTAGTTATGGGCAGAGAGCACTCCACTCTCTGAAGGAGCTTTGCTCTGGGACAGTTGGGAATTCTTCTATTCTCTTCTGTAATACATTCTTATTTCAGTAAATAATACAAACACTTTTCCCTTCTTGATCCATTTTCTGTCTTAAAATCCTTATTTGAGTTTCTGGT
This sequence comes from Glycyrrhiza uralensis, assembly GCA_030159175.1. Taxonomy (NCBI): domain Eukaryota; kingdom Viridiplantae; phylum Streptophyta; class Magnoliopsida; order Fabales; family Fabaceae; genus Glycyrrhiza; species Glycyrrhiza uralensis. The sequence continues at coordinate 30,004,169 of BRZY01000003.1, forward strand.
TCCCATAAATTGGTCCGACCTGCCGGATTCGAACCAGCAGGGTTCAGTTTTTTTTTCTGCACCCCAAGGACCAGCGTTTGAAGGAGACAGATGCAACCACAGACAATGGAGGCCAGAGTCGCAGCCTTGGAAAGTAAAGTAGCCAGCGTCCATTCAGATATCCAGGCGTTGCAGCTGAAGATGAAGGAGATTCATGAGAAGTTGATGGCGATGTTGTCTAAGCGTTTTGGGAACGTCTATGGCGAGACGTCGACAGCGAAGGTGACGCAGATCGAGAACGTCGACATCTCGACATCGTCGGCAAAGGTGATGCGGAAAACAGAGTCCAGCAAATCGAAGGGGACGAGTTCCGACGTGATTTCATTGTTTGATGCGAGTTCGACATGGAAGCATCATGAGGATCGGAATATAGAAGCGGCCATTCTCCATATGAGTATTGCAAGAGTAGAAGGGAGAAGACGGGAGGGAGAGAAAGCCTTCGACGATTGGGGTTCACTTAACCAAGTCGACCAACTACATGTAGCACCGCGGAGCACCAATCTTCTTGTGGCGATCAAAGAGGTCCAAATAACACAGAGCCTGGTTGCTCGTAAACCACCTCCAAAACCGCCAGACAGTAGCTCACCGACGACGGATCCTCTACAGTCCAAATCGACAGTCGAAGGTCCATTGGCAACACCCAACAAGTCGCTTTGGACTTCATCTCCACCGGTGGTTATAATCGAAGACCCAGTTCTTCCAAAAGAGGAAGAAAGAGGTGCACAATTGGTATTCCATAAGTTGAGTCCCATTGTTGACATATGGGACCTAGCGATCGGAAAGGTCCACCTAGCACAAAATCCGGTTGCTCCTACTCCGCCGCCGGAACCGCTAGACGCTGGTTTATTTACGGTGACCGCTCCACTACCGAAGTTGCCATGCGCCAAGCCACTTGCAACTATGACTAGCTTGCTGTCATCATGGATGTGTATCGAAGATTATGTAAGTTGTGCCAAATTCTTGACCTAATGGGCCCGCCCCAAGTTGGGGATAGCCTCTTCGTTAAAGAAGAGATGGTTCCAGGTAAGTTCATTCTAGGCCAAATTGTATTGGGCTTCATCCAGGACACCTCTAGCCCACATCAGAATTTAAGAGCTCAAGTTCTTGGATTGCCATTTTTGAGTCATATCTGCAATCAATCGAATCTGTTTATAAACAGGGGGCCAACTATGCAATACTGACATCCACTTTGCTTTTGCCTAATATGTCTTTGTTTGTTACCGGGATCATCCGTTTCTCCCTTGCTATCCAGCTCAATCTAAAAAAGCAATTTGCAACCAAAGTTAGCCAAGTTGGTCAACAAGATGATACCAAACTTCCTTCGCCTGATATATTTGGAAAATCATTTTGTACATTCTGTATTGGCCAAAATGATTTAACTTCCCACTTAGTAACCGTTGGCATAGGTGGAGGGCAGCAGTACCTCCCTCAAGTTGTCTCACAAATGGCTACCACCATTAAGGAGCTATATAAATCTAAGCTTGGTGGGCGAACATTTATGGTGCTTAATCTTGCACCAGTGGGATGCTACCCTTCATTCTGGGTGGAACTTCCTCATGATGGTTCCGACCTTGATGAATTTGGATGCATGGTTTCTTACAACAATGCGGTAGTGGACTACAAAACCATGTTGAAAGAGACACTGAAACAAACCAGAGAAAGCCTCTCGGATGCTTCTATCATTTATGTGGACACCCGTTCTGTTCTGTTGGAGCTCTTCCAGCACCCTACTTCTCATGGTCTTAAGTATGGTACAAAAACATGTTGTGGATCTGGAGGGGGTGACTACAACTTCGATCCTAAAGTTTACTATGGCAATACCAAGGATATAGATGGCAAAACAGTGACAGCAATAGCCTGCGGTGACCCCTACAACTAGAGCTGTCAAAATGAGCTGTGGCTCGCGAGCCAGCTCGGCTCGGCTCGTGGGCTAAAAGGGTTACTAAATAGCTGGCTTGTTTAACTCCGGGTCTTTTTGGCTCGGCTCATTTAATCCGCGAGCTGAAGAGGGTCAGCTCGTCACGAGCCTAGCTGGCTTGCGAGCCACACTAAATCATAAAAAAAATAAAAATTAATCATTTTAAATATTTTTTTAGTTTTTTTTTTTTTAATATTTTTTTAATCATTTTAATCATTTTTAAATATTTTTTAATCATTTTTAATACTTTTTTATTGATTCAAAGCTCGGGGAGAGCCGAGCCGAGCTGGCCATTTTCTGGCCCTTGAAAAATCCGAGCCAGCTCGGCTCGGCTCGTTTATCTGCCAGCTCGGGCCGAGCCAGCTCGTATGGGCCGAGCTGGCTCGTTTTGACAGCTCTACCTACAACTATGTGAGTTGGGATGGGATCCATGCCGCTGAAGCTAGCTCATCAAGCTTCCAATGGTTGAATCCTGGAAAAAGGGACTTGGTTTTCGATGATTATTGCACAAGGAGAATTTTTGGTGGATGCTGTTATGGGGCGCTAGAGAATTTTTCTGTTGTTGCCGCAGTTTCTGTTTTGATGCTCGTGTTTGGGTTTTCTGGTGGCTTGGAAGTTCTTCATACCACCATCACTTCAGTAAATAGAATGCATGGCCTTTTCACTTCCAACTTTGAAGCTTCACTACTGTTCTGTTTGTGGAAAGAACAAATTTTTGGAAATGGATATGGCATGGTTCCACTTGCACTCTGTATTTCCTATGCACTTGGTCTTTGGTATGCTTGTTGGCGTGTGAAGCATGGAAATTCTGATTTCTCTAAGACAACCAAAACTTTAATGGTTCTTGTGCTCTATATTACGGGTGCTCTCATCGAGAGTCTCACTCAAATCATAGCTTGGAAAAATGAAGTTGTATTCAAAAGTCAGTTTTTCAAGAGCCAATTCCGCAAGCTCAGACTTGAGGACAAGTCTGTTTTTCAAGAGGGTGGCAATGTTAGGATCCCAAATGAGAGTGTGGGCCCAAGTGGGCTTAGCATATCAGCTGTCCAATATCAATGTAACGTGGCAGAGAGAGATGGGTCATGTGTGTGTTGGTGTGAGGGCTTTCTGTTATATAGGGACTGAGTAGAGAGAGAATGGGTATCTTGGAAAATTATTTTGGGGTTAGTTATGGGCAGAGAGCACTCCACTCTCTGAAGGAGCTTTGCTCTGGGACAGTTGGGAATTCTTCTATTCCCTTCTGTAATACATTCTTATTTCAGTAAATAATACAAACACTTTTCCCTTCTTGATCCATTTTCTGTCTTAAAATCCTTATTTGAATTTCTGGTTCCCATCAGTCACTGTATTTTTCCACATCTCACTGACCTTACTACTACTTGTCTCGGTATTCCAGCTAGGAGCAACAGTTGAAGAAGGTCCTGACTACTGTGTGATAACCCCACCTGAGAAACTGAATGTGACATCAATAGACACATATGATGACCATAGGATGGCCATGGCATTTTCCCTTGCTGCTTGTGGGGATGTCCCAGTAACCATCAAGGATCCTGGTTGCACCAGGAAAACATTCCCTGACTACTTCGAAGTCCTTGAGAGGTTTACCAAGCATTAAGCATTTCTTGTTGTACATTCAGAAGTAGGCACAAGAGAGAGAGTGAGTGAGAGAGAGAGAGATAAAACACTCACAAATCAGTGAGAATCTGTGGCTTGGTTTTGTTTCTAAATATTCCCTTGTAATGACTTAAAAGATAATTTGTGTTGTTGAAATGATGAGGTATTGGTTCTGTTGTATGAATGTAAAATTTTATTATCAATTATCAATACTGACTTAGTGTTATTTCTTACATACATTGTGCCTTGTGGAGTGCTTTCCAACTTAGAGCATCTCCGATGGTGATTCTTAACTAAGATAAGTTATTAATTGGGTTTATCATTGGAGTAGGGTAACATGGATGCCGTGTGTGAGAAAAATTCTTGTATAAGAATTAGTTCTAAACCATTCAATTGTGAGATAATTTCTGAACCGATTTTAAAGAAATATAAAAATATGAAATAACTTTCACGATCCATTTTAATTCCTCAGGGTGCATTTGATTTGCAAAAAAATAAGATACAGGACAACACAAAACTAATTGTTACATTTTTGATTTGTAAAGTGTTATTGTTATTGGACAAAACAGGAGGCAATCGACAATACAAAACCTCCAATTTTTGTCCCTTAACAGATTACAGTACAATTTTTTGTCTCAATGTACAAACTAAAAAGACAAAAATACCCAACTTAATAACTATATTATCTATGTATATAATAAATTTGTTATTATTACTAATAATATAATAAATCAATATAAACAATTAATAAAAAATACATATAAAAGGAATAAATATATTTAATAAATATTATTATATATATATAATATTTTATTAACAATATAATAAATATAAATATATATATCATTAATAAATACATGTTTTAAAAATAAATATATATGTTAAAAAATATATATTATTAATTAAATAACTATATATTACTAATAAATTAATATATTTTAAGAAAAAATATATCTTATTAATAAATAAATAAATATTATAATATAAGAAATAAATATTATTAATATTATTAATAAATATATTTAATATTCATATAATACAAGGGGTATTACGTAAATTTGACATTATTTTGTTTGTGCTGTCTCTAGTTCATCAAACAATGTACACAACAAAGAGTTGTGTTGTACCTCAGGTATTTGTTTTGTGCTATTTTACCTTACCTCAGTGTGCATCAAACGCACCCTTAAAGAATTGTACCGTTGGAATGAAAAGTTGCCAAAGTTCTTAAGAATAATTTGACATAGTGGGATACATTAAAAAAGAGTTAAAGACATTCTGATGGTATTTACCATTGGAGATGTTCATTCCATAATATATCAATCACTTGGGAGAGGGGGCCTTGCCTTTTTAGTTATTACCTCCATCCCAAAATAAGTTTTGTTTTAGGTTTTTCACACAGATTAAGAAATGCAATAAATAAAGGAGTGAGAGTAATAAATTTACCAAATTAACATTGCAATAAATAATAGAGATTTAATTTTTATTATTCAAAATCAATGTACTATAATTATTAGAGATAAAATTGGAATAAATTAATTAATACTTCATTAAAAATATAAAATGATACTTATTTTAAGACAAATATATTTTGCTAAAATGACACTTATCTTATAATAAGGGAGTATTATTTTTTAGTCAAAGGTGCCTGATAGTATGTGACCAAGAAAACAGTCGAGCTCGTAAATGGGCCTCGTCATTGCATGTTTTTTGGACACGCGAACGGATCATAATGAAATAATGTTTATTTTTTTTTACTTTTCTGTAAATTTAAAATATATATATTTTTCATGACCAAAAAAAAAATATATATATATATTTTATTGACCAAAAAAAAAATATTTTAGATTAAATTAAAGTTATATTTTATTGTGACTTGTTTTGTTTTGATACGCATAGACAAAATAAAATTTATATGTTTTGTTTTGTTTTGTTTGAGTCTGTATGTTTCAGTTTTTTTTATGAAAAAAATTCATTTTCTTTTAAAAAATATCACTTTTAAGGATTTTTATGTTTATTTTAATTTTTAAAAATAATCTAAAATTTGATTATAATTAATTTTTTAAAAATAATCCAATTTTAACGAGATAGTATATGATAAAAGCTTAAAAAAATGATTTTAAGATTCTAAACAAATACAAATTAGTTTTTACTTTGCCTAAATTTTTTAAAATATTTACTAAATTATATTATAGCAAGAGCTATTTTATCAATGAGGCAATGCGTCATGGCCTCGGGACCAAAATGATAATCTACCTTTTTTTGGGTCAATAAATGATAATCTACCTAGGTCCCTACCTACCTACGTACTCAATTTTGATGATATATCCTTGCCAATTGAACCGACGTATAAATAAAGAGTAATGATACACTAACATCTATACACCCATACCACACCCCACCTCAATGAATAAAATGAAGAAATGGGGTGTGTGGTGGGTGTGTGTGTAACATTTTTGATAAATAAATTCGTGATACTCGTGTTTAGGGATGACAATTGGACCTATACTCATTGAGCACCTGCAAAAAATATCCATAATGGGGAAGGTAATTACCCGTTCAATGGGTACAAGCACGGGTACGGATAATTACCCGCAAAATTTGATGGGGACGGGTGTGGGTACGGGTACTAAGGTACCCATCCCGCCCCAGACCCGCACACATATATACATATTTATTTATATTTATATTTATATATGTATATGTGTGGGTGTGGGTGTATATATATATATATATTAAAATTAATAACTCTTAAAGAAATTTATAGACTAATTCTTAATCCTAAACTAACTCATGCACAAGACACTGTAGTCATAAGACATGTTTCTTTTCCTTTCCCATGAGATACATTTCTTTGGCTCTTTGATTTTCTTTACCGTGTCTTTCATCATTAATGTGGACGACGACAAACTTGCTTCATTGTACCTCATTCACTTGCGCTATTATTGTCCCGCTTCCTTGATCTGGGATGACAAGTCTTCTTCACTGACACCATTCTGTCTCGTTCCCGTGTCCTTTATCCGCAAATTCCTTATGCGTCCTTGAGACATAATATTGTATATTGCATTTGAAAAATTAATTTTTGAATTTTCATAGTTAAAGTACGGGTAACGGACACGGATACGGGTACTTAGGTACCCAACGGGTAAGAATACGGGGATCAAAGTTGCTACCCACGAGAGTATGGGGACGGATACGGATATATTTTAAAATTACAGATATGAATACGGGTATTATAGTACCCTACCCATACCTTACCCATTGCCATTCCTACTCGTGCTGATATGCACCGTGGGCTTCAATTCATTCATAGCCTTTATTCACTGGGGCAGGGCCTACGCAAGAATTTTGACTAATCTAATGTGAATCCTGTGCCTGTGTTGCAAAAACCTTTCTTTTCCTCATGTGATAAAAAAAACCTACAGAAATTTATTGCTCATTTGCATCTCTACGGGTCATGTTCATTACTCCATTCTAGAGCTGTCGCCAATTTGGCTCGCCCTGTTTAGCTCGCCATGGATTGAAAAGAAAAAAAAAATTCACCCCGAGTGAGCCGACTCACTTTTTTAGTGAGTAAAATTTTACATAACTCGGCTCAATTCACCACGGGTTGGCCGACTAAACTCAACAAATAAAAAATTTAAAAATTTCAAAAAAATATTTAAAATAGTAGAGAAATGAAAAAGTACGGAAAAGTAGAAAGAAAATTATATGTAACCCGCAGGTTGGCCTGACTCACCTCGGGTTATCACGTATTATCAGCAAACAATTATCAAATTTTCTTTTTGTTTTTATGTAACTCAAGGGTTGGCCTCGTTCACCCCGGGTTGATCCGCTTTAACTCGCAGGTTAAGTGACTCAATTTATATTGACTTAGGGTCCAGTGAGCTAAACTTGAGCTAAACATTTCCAAACTCGTTTAGCCAATGAGCCCAGTTTAACCCAATTAGATGCATGTGACACTGCACTAAATACTATTTTAAAAATAAACAATGTGGCTTGATAATAGAATATGCACAAAGTAGTCCAGCTTAGTTTAACTCCAATAAATCATGGAAAATGATGGTACATAGATTAAAAGAAAGGAAATCATGATGAACTTGTATATATCTCTCTCTCTCTTATATTTATACATTCGGATTGCACATGGAAATGGTGCTCACTAGGGATATTAGTTTCTGTCCCTTACCTAAAAAGAGAGAAAGAGAAAATCAATAAATAATTAGAAAAAAGTACCGCTACTGCCTTTTTCTTTTTTAAATTTCATTCCACGTTTAACTTTTTATTGCTCCTTCATGTGTCGTTGGCTTCTGATAGCTACGAATATGATGATATTGTGTCATCAGAAAGGTGCCGGGTAAATTATAGTGACAGGTGTTTTAGGCTTTTAGCCCAAAATAATTTGTTTACGGATTAAATATGTTTTAATTTCTATAAAATGTCAAATTTTTATTTTTATTCTTGTAACTTTTTTCGTTTAATTTTTATTCTTTCAAAATCTAAAATTATTATTTCTCTATCGTCATGTGATATTCATTAATTGATTATGTGTATTTTTTATAATTGGAAATGATTATTGGGACAATTCACAGGTTTAAGTAATCCGTGAACCCGAACGGATCCAATCTATTTTTTTTGTTTAAATCGGGTCCAACCCAAATCAACCCAATCAAAACTAAGTTAGTTTGGTTCCGGTAATGGGTTTCGATTTTTAGACTTGTGAGCCCAATCTAATAACGTGACATTTATTTTTATTTATTTATTTTATTAATTTTAATTAAGTCAAATTAATAGCCTAACATGAACAGTTCTACTTATATGCCCAACCCGATGAGTCATGCATACAGAGGCACACACATTTCCTCCTTGTTCTACTTTTCTTCTGGGGTTTCTATTCTCCCACCCCCCCCTCTTGTCTCTGCCTCACCCCTCCACTGCCACCCTCAACAGCATGGTAGAAGGAGCATGGTTAGGAGATCGATTGTAGAAAGAGCATGGTGAGAATAGAAAGGTTCCTCCTCATTGTACAAGCCACAATTGGTGATGGTGGAGGAGTATGGTGATTGCGGGGGGCGCCACGCGCAGGCCGGTAGATGTCCCCCAGATCCCACCCCCTTAACTCCCTCTCCCAGATCCCCACCCACCGCCCTCCTCTCCTATTGCTCAACCCAATGTCATTGATGCCTTTCCTTTCTTCATTGCCAGATCTTCGTGGTAGAACGGAGTGGTAATGTGAGGGTGCGTTCATAGACCCAGTGAGGTAGTGACTAAGATTTAGGACTGGTTCTCTGCATTGGCTAACTATTTTTAAGAAAAGAAAAAGAAAAGATTTGATTTCTAACTTGGAATAGCAGTGTGCTCCCCGCTGAATTCTTTTGTAAAATGAATAAAATATTTTAATAAGCCTGACTGGATTGACTCGATTCAAACCAACACATTCTCAACACATTTTAATAAGCCTAATCGAGTTGAATCGATTCGAACCAACACATTCTCAACCGGGGTTGGTTCGGTTCGGGTTTGGTTAAAAATATACATAAATCCAATCCAACCCAACCCGTATTATTTTGATCGGTTCGGGTAATGGATTTGGTCAAATATGACTCAAACCGACCTGTGTACACCCCTACTGATTATGTGTCTAACTAAAGGTCAAATGACCATTAATCACACGTACTAATGTTTGTGATACTAGGCCAGCATGTAACACCCTAGATTTTTTTTTTCTTAAGCCCTAAAATGAACGCTACCAACCTGTCCTACAATGAATGCTAGAAACCAAAAATTATTATTTCATATTTTAAAAGAGTAAAAACTAAAAAAAACAACTTTTAGGGAGACAAAAACTATATCTCACTCGGTTTACAGGAACAAAAATAATAATTGAAGAAGTAAGGATCTGTTTGACAAAAAGCTAGTAACAGATAGCAGATAAACTAGCTAATAGAGGATAACTTATAGCAGATAGTAGATGAGTTGATAGTGTAACACTCTTTCTCCAAAAAAGATGTTACACTATAGTAACCAAAGTTTTCACATAACTTAGAAAAGTAATTGATGAAAACTCAGTATTCCTTATCCGAAAATGTGAGTAAAATTTTTGCCTTTTAAATAATGCGAAAGATGGGGAATATGTCTCCCTTATTCTTTTCGAAAAGTTCTAAATGCGAAAACATAAAACAACATATTTGTGAAAGTAATTTCATCTCATATATATAATCATCAGAGATTTACAATGAAAGTTCAATATACTTAAAAATTCTCAAAATAAACTATACGATGAATATCTGAGTCAGTCAAGTCTTTAGACCTCTACCTAAAACAAAATAATGAACACAGCTTCTTCTCGAAATCCCTATCAATCCATGCAGTGCTCAGATCCCCTGCTGAGAGCTGGCCTTCGGATTGGAACTATCTCACTCCTTGGGTAAACCATCTACTTAATATGCATCAAACACAAACAAGACAAACATGCAAGGGTGAAACTCCAATCCACAACAAAAAAGAGAAGTATAAACACATACCCACAAATCATGCAACACTCAACACATATATCAAGAACACATAGCAAAACACTCGATACAGTACATGGCTTAAACTCAGAACTACACATACACAGATCATGCCTTGTATTTAAATACAATAAAGCAATGCATACTCAGAAATATATCATCAATACACGGTATATTTATGCATGTCACTTCTATATCTCTTGAAAACACACCGGTGCACTGCTCCAATGAGACTTTTCCAACCCTAACACCTTTGAGCGATTGGTTGTAGCAAACTTAAGAATGACCAGATAGTCCGAGTTGAACTTCTAGAAATCATTCAGTAATGCCACATTCAAAAAGGATTTACCGAATCATAAATAGGTCCGTCTGTCAGATTTATCCAAGTTGCGTATACGACTTGTCTCGGCTCGAGGGTATTCACCTACACGGCCATTGAGACTTTCAAGACCTAGATAATTCCAATAGGCAATTGTAGCCCAGCAAGACGCTATTTTCAACCAGTCCTCTAGATTGTATGCTATGTCTTTATGCAATGACAATTCAAATTGCATATAAATTCACTTTGGTTTTTCTTGTAAAACTTTCTTATGGTTTACTGTATTACCTCTTGTAATATTAAATCTCACAAAATACTCTTATTCTTTTAACACGAAATCAATTCTTGAAAGTATCCATTTTGTTACTCTCTTCGGCTGTACTCATTTTATTTTAAGAGTAATCACACCGCGGCAATGCCAAACTGAAGTGATTAACCCATAACAGTTAAAGTGAATCGGTATATAACGGAAAAGTGATTAAAGCATAAAAGAAGATTAAAACGGGACAGAGCCACCGAGATCGATCGAGAGAGAAGAGATGAACAGTAATTTAAACCCATGTTCGCTTTTAAATTGGTAAGTGATTTTCTCGGATTTAAATAAATCTGATGATAGAATGATCACACGGCAGCAGAGCCAACTGCGATGATAAATGCCCAACTTTTATAGTGATTCGATATAGAACTAAGTGAACGAGATCAAGCTGAATTATTATCGAAATACTTAAACACCAATTTATTTTCAGAAAAAGCCCGTTGAAGGCTTACTTCACTAATTTTCATTGTCAAAGAGTATGACATTGAAAACAAAACTGAGTTTTTCATATATCACAAACCTCAAACCAGGAATCTCTACCGAATAATATAATAGCAGAGTTCACCGAGAACCCTTTACTTTTATACTATTTTACCCAGTCAGCCGGTATATATATATATATATATATATGGAACTAGCGAAATCATTGTTAATTGATCAAGATTCAATTAAAAGCAAAGACTGAGTTTACGGCAGTGCCGACATCAGTCAATCTAAAGAGAGAAAAGATTTATTTTAAACACATATTCGTGTATAGTAGCATCCTAATAAAATCTTTTCCAATTTATCTTTGCCACGTATATACAGACTCTCTAGGTTAAGATTTCATAAACAACGTATATGGTTTCCAGGAAAGATCTAGAGGTGAGTCACAGTTGTTAAGAGACCCATGTTTCCTAGCCAAAACTATACTAATAAATCACTCATCCCAACCATCTTTCTGTATATCAATGGTAGACAATTTCAGGGTTTTCACAAAGAAATAAATTATATAATTTTTGCAGTTCAATTATACTGTGATAGTTAAAAATTTGCCATTATAACGGTACAAATATTAAAGCTCAAAACCAATTTTTCCATTATAACATTACTATCACTAAAACACAAACAATTTAGGCGTTATAACACTACAATTAATAAAAGTTCACGACAATTAAATTAAAGCCGTGAAACAAGTATAAAGCTTAAATAAATAACTATAAAGCTATAACACATAAATCACCTAAGTGATTAGCAATCAAAAATCAAACTTATAACTTCTCAAATACTTTTGCAAGAGCTTCCCCTTTTGCAAGAGCTTCCCCTTACCTTTTGAAGAAAAGCTTATGAAGACCAAAGTTTGGAAAAACTAAAACACAGAGAGAAATATAAAAGCTTTAAAGAGGGAGAGGAAAGAATGCTTGGAAAAATTACAAGACTTGGTGCAAGAATTAATGAAGCATGAAGGGGGGTATTTATAGGGGGAGGGGCGGCCATCAAGGGACAAGGGAAGAAGAGAATTGTTTGAGTGATTGTAAGCCATGACTCTTAAAACACTTAATTAGTTAATTAGGTAAATCAACCCTTTTTCTAATTAGATCAAAGACAATTCACAAGGATTGGATCTAAGTGACCAAAAGCAATCCAAGCCTCCAAAATCACTTGAAGATGTCGACCAAATGAGGAGGAATAAGAGCCATTAGATAGCTAGGTTAAAAAAGGTAGGTTTTGGTTAATAAGTGTACAACCAAGGGTAAAATAGTTATTGCACATTGTCCCTACACTATTCATTGTCAACAATTCTGTCTACAGTTGACCAATCACTATTCATATTGCATAAAAGTCCCTAAAAAATTCTAAGTTCTCAATTCATACCCGTTTACTCTCTATTCGTCTCTATTCGGCTGATATACCAAAAATAAGAGCAAAAACGGTATTTTAAAAATCCTACACACAAATAATTTCTAAAATCCTCAAATAAATAATTAAAAATAAAAATAAAAGTGTTTTGGACTTGTGTCACGAAAATTTAAAATGTGAAACAAGATTTTTACGCTATTCGCTCCCGTTTAGCGTATTTTTAGGTAAATTTTGAAAGTTTTCCAAAAATTTCAGAAAATCACAAATATTAAAAGAAACAACTTTTGTGAAGGAACATAATTTTCTTGTTGTTTTTGGCATGTTGATACTATTTAAAACCTATACCGTCAGTTGCGACAAAAACCGTTTTCTGTTTAAAACTCAACGTCAAACGAAAACTAACTGTTTCAATATAGAAAATGAATATGTAAACTAAAACCATTTTTTTGAGTTGAAAATAAATCAATAAACACATAGATCACATAACATTGAAATAAAACAGAATAACGACAGTAATGATACAGACGTAAGTTATATAAGACTTAAACTAGTTTGTCGTTTGAATCGCAACACCAAACGAAACTTCTAATTTCTATAATAGATAAAATTCTATTTGCCCCTTTAGCTCTTATCTTAAGCATTTCCTAGTATCCGAGTATTTATCCATTTTCCAATTAACGTGTTATGTGATTCATCTTAGAGGGACTAAAACAGTAATATTTTTTATGCTCTTCTCTAAAATTCCAAACTTAGTTTCTAAAATCCTCATATAACATCAAGCCACTATTTTCAATCCTCAAATATCTCTTCTGAGTCCATTTTGAAATTTTTATATCGTTATAAACTTATTCTGACAGTCAAAGATGTTCACAATACCGTTTTGACTTCTACGTCAGTTCTAAACCATTACTTATCATCTGAAAATCTTAAGGATAATTCTAATCCTCCAAAATTAATACTCTATCTTATAGGGTAAAAATTTGAGATGTTACAGATAGCGGATAAGCTAGTAGATTAAATTTGAAGTGTTCGGTAAAATTAGCGGTTAAATTAACTAATAAATGTAAAATGACATAAAATAATATTTTTAATTTGCTTATATTTCTTTTTTTATAACGATGTACTCTTCAATCAATATTAAATATGACAAAATATTTATAAATAATTATGAAGATAAATTTATGATAATTAAATTAAATTAATTATTATCATATTTAAAATTAAAATTTTGAAATTTATATTTTAATAATTTAATTTATTTATTTAGTTATTATCAGTAAAAAAAATTTATTGGTTAAAAACAATATGTTAAATTTTATTTATTTATTTTTTCTTTATATATATATATATACGTACAAAAATATAATTAACAATAAGCATAACCTAATTTATATAGTGCAATATAATAATAAACATATAATAGTATTATAATTAAAATAAAAAATAAAAATAATCTTCATTATATTGTATTATATTATTCCAAAATATTAAACAAAAGTGAGAGTGATAAGGTAGGAATTAATTTCTATTTTATTTAATAAATTATAGAGAAGGAATTTTAAAACTATAATGTAGGTAAAAATGAAATAAAAATAATAGGTTATAAACTATAAGCTCAAATGCTGTTTGAAGTAGTATCTGAAAAAACATTATAAGCTACTGAGTATAAACCGAATATAAACCGGGTTAAACCGGTCAAATTTGGTAACTCGTGACTCGGGCGGTCTGCTGTGCAGGTGCTGCACTGATTGCACACAATCGAAGGTCTGCTCCACTGTTCACGCAGGTCTGGTCACTAATACAATCTCCAATGTTGTTCACGCACACGCCTAAAGAAAGTTGTTCACGCGCCAAAGAAACTTGAAAAATAGTACATCCATAAGCGTGGATCGAACCTGCGTTCCAGGGAGTATCCAAAATCCATAACACCGCTGGACCATTGTAAACTCCTAGTCGAGGTATTACTATTTTATTATATATAACGGTATAATTTATTGTCACTAAAATAGTAGTAAAATATGAATAACATAGCTGTTTTCTTTTTTGATAAAATTTGTTTGTTTCTTTTCATATATTTTAATTTTAATATTTATATTATTATCTGTGATAAATGCTACATATATATATATACCGGTTCATGCGGTTCAATTAATGACCCACCGGTTCAACCATTAACCCAAGGACCCAGTACCTTGACCGAGTCAATGATCGGTCCGAGTTTAATAACATTACTATAGGCTAATAGATTGGACTTTCCAAATAGGGGCTAAAAGATTTGAAAAGCTCATCGACTAACAAATAAAACTATCCCGAAATTAGCCCAAATGATTGAAGGGGTAAGAGAATTGAAAGCTCATAGTCAACAAAATAAACACTCCCGATATTTCTTCTCCTCACATCACACACACTTTTTATTCTATAAAGGGTTATTTTTCATATAAGGCGGACACGCAGAAAGAAAAAACAAAACTTGATATAAGATCTACTAATTATAATATGACACATTATATATAACTATGGTGTTTATTATATTAGTGAGTAATACACAAGGATGGTGATATGATAGTAGATTGGCACAAACAAGTAGTGCGTTGTTTTTCTCCCTTTAATATTACTCTTTCCATGGATATTAGTATCAAAGTTCTCAACAACGACCTTGTGAACGAAGCAATCTTGTCCTGATCCTTGTGATTGTTCTACACTAATCCAAACGTGTACTGGCGCACATGGTACTTTGCTACCCCTAACATCATACATTGCACCGTAAGGATTCTTGGACTTGGGTAGATGCTTTTGCCTTCATTTTCAAGTTTGTTTGCACTTCAAGTTGTTCATTCAATGCATTTTTTCCTTTCCTTTATGGACCCCTCCCTCTCCTTTTTCTCTCTCTATTAACAAGTATGCTCGCACATTAACAAGGTAAGCACAAAAATCTGTATAAATTGGATTTGTTTTCGATCTTAGACATTAATTCACCGTACTTGGCTGATCATCTTTAGTGGCATCTCCCATCTCAACCATATTTTTTCCATTTACAAGACTTGAATCTGAGACCATGTTTAAGGGATTTGAGTTCAGCTTCACTCGGACCGACGTAATATTGTGTGTGTGTGTGTAACATAATATTAAATGACTTTATCACTTATTCACTTTTAGTTGAAATTTCTTATTTTATCATTTATATTTACACAAACAAATTATTAAAAGACCACGAGGTTGGTACAAATGGTTAATGTGTTTCATCTAAGAGACGTCCTCGATTAGGACCCGTGTTCGATCCCTCTTTTCCCTGAAATACTGTGAGTATAAAAAAAACAAATTATTAAAACAATGTTTTTTTTTTGCTAATAATAAGACATAATGTTGACTGTTGAGCCTTATTAATTATTAACCTGATATTAGGATTATTTCATACTTTGATTGCACGATTTTGTTTTTCCGTAAAGTGTTCACTTTTGTCTTGTGCTGCCATGATCTTTAGGGGACAATGCACAAAAGAGAAAGAAGGACAACAACTAATACTAGGAGATTCCACAAATTGGACCTTAGCTCGTTAGCTATACAACAAATTAAGCATGATAAGAAGATTTCTTTTTCTTTTTGGGAAGAAAAGATATAACAAACTATTTAAAAAAAAACCTGAGTCCTATAGATGAAATATAGAAATAAGATATAAATAGAATATATAAAGTATGACATTCTCACCTTAAAAACCAATTTTGTCAGGGCGAGTTAAATCCACTAAATTTAAAATTAAAAAATCTAATACAAACTGTTTTGATGGCTTGATCGACATGTTTAAATTGCATTTTTACTTCTATGAAGAGATAAGTCAGTGCAGAAAGGAAATTTTTCTTTACAATGATACTACTATCTAGTTTGAGCCTTTTAAATGATCCGCAATTAACTCCCATCTAAAGAAAATTGAAAAAGTCTCTTGATGAAAAAAGTCACGTCAAAATATTAAATACACTTTATGCCCATTATTTACTTCGATTATAAGTAACACATGTAATTAATGAGCAACTCATGTATTTGGAGCCAACTAGTAAATATAATTTTCCACCAAACCTACTTAATTTCTCGTTGAAAGTAAATACCTATTAACAGAATCTAGCCCATTTTAATTTCTAGTGTATATCTTATTTAATTTGGTACTAATCTAATTAGTCTCAATTGTCAAGTTTGTGATATATTTATTTCATCTCTTACTATAGATATCTTTCAAGAGCAATTTTTAGCATGACTTGCAGCCCAAATTAGTAAAGAGGAGTTACTTGTAGTTTGACTCTCTAGAAGCTTAATAATAGAGATATATCTAATTTCAGAAATCAACAACAATTAGAGTCGAAACCAAAGATTTCACACCCCTAATCTTTATTTTCTTCTCAATCCTTTGAATTTTATAGGTGATCAACAAAATTTCAAAACCCACACGAATCTCACACGCCTTCCAGTCCAGTGGTGTAGAAAATAGGGTGTCCCTTAATAGCAAAACAAAAAAGTGCCTCAAAATCCCATCCAATGCATTTTGCACAATTTAACAAACCAACCATTATTATGTTCCTTAATTCTCAAACTTGAAAGTTCCATTTAAAAAAAGGAGAGAACTTTCCTCCACACAACAATATCTCCCTTAAACAAAGAGTCTACACACATTTTTTTAAAAAAAAAAAAATTGAATCTCCTAAATTCAAGGATCTCCAGCCAATCAAATTAGGCATATAGCATTTTTTAGGAAGATAGATGAGAAAATAGACACCTCTTTCTCTTTTACTACCCACCCACTTGTATTGGTTTTTCTTGGATGGGCACCTTTTTGTTCTCTCCATGAGGCAAAACAAAGGAGAAAGAAAGAAAGAGACACTAACAACAGATCAGAAAACACAAAATCCTAGTTCATTAAATTAACCTTTGAATCCCAGTTACCCCTCTTCCTTCAAAAAGTCTCTCCCCAAACTTTGATGATGCAGTTTAGCATTTTTTTTATAAAAAATCAAATCAAATCTTGAAAACCATTTTTGTATTAAAACCCAAAAGAGAGTGACCACCACCACCGTTACCACAACCACATCCAACCCTTTCCTCCAAGAAACACACAAGATTCCCCGAAATAAAAAAATAAATACAAAAAAGAAAACCCAACTCACCAACTCAAAAACCCTTTTCACTTTTTTTCCGTTTCTTTTTCGCCTTGTAATTTTAATTTAATTTTTTTTTGGCTTCTTTCCATCACTTTCCCTCATCATCTCAGAAACAAACAGAAAGAAACCCACCACCACACCCACATTCACATTTTGCTCGCTGCAGCATTTGCCTTATTTTCTGAGAGAGAGAAAAAAAAACCCTAACCTCGAACCCGAATTGGGGGAAACCGAATAAACGAAACGAAACCAACCAACGGCATCACGAGATTTCGACGAAACCGAGGAAGTAAAAAAAAAAAAAAGAAATTCATCATTCATCATCTTGGGTGGTACCCTTTCATTCAAAAAAATCAAAAAGAAGAGAAAAGAGAAAAAGAGAAAAGAAAATTCCCAATTTTCCCGAGAAAATGTCACAGCTGAAGCAAATGTCGCACGCCGCGGACAACAACAGTGCCCCATCGACACCAGGGAAGTTCAAGATGGAGAAGGCTTCGTACTTCAACCGTGTCCGGTGGCACGCTTCGCCGGCGAAGCTCGCACTCTGGTCCTTCGTCTTCTCGGCGGCGATCTTCATCTTCTTTTTCCGGTCACCGTCGTCCAACCCTCTCCCGTCGTCTGACCCCTCCCGCCGATCCCTCCGGAGTCCCTCCACCTACGGCGGCCCACTCTGGGAGAAGCGCGTACGCTCCTCCGCCCGCGTCCGCTCCCGCAACGGCTTCTCCGTCCTCGTCACAGGAGCAGCCGGTTTCGTCGGGACCCACGTCTCCGCGGCGCTTAAGCGTCGCGGAGACGGTGTCCTCGGACTTGATAACTTCAACGACTACTACGACCCTTCGCTCAAGCGCGCGCGCCAGGCGCTGCTTGAGCGGACCGGGGTTTTCATCGTTGAAGGTGACATCAACGACGGTGCATTATTGAGGAAGCTGTTTGAGGTTGTTCCTTTCACACATGTCATGCATTTGGCTGCACAGGCTGGTGTGAGGTATGCTATGGAGAATCCTGGCTCTTATGTGCATAGTAACATTGCTGGTTTTGTTAATTTGCTTGAGGTTTGTAAGAGTGTTAACCCTCAACCTGCTATTGTGTGGGCTTCCTCTAGTTCTGTTTATGGTTTGAATACTAAGGTACCCTTTTCTGAGAGGGATAGGACTGACCAGCCTGCTAGCTTGTATGCTGCTACTAAGAAGGCCGGTGAAGAGATTGCCCATACTTATAACCATATCTATGGGCTCTCGCTTACCGGGTTGCGGTTCTTCACAGTTTATGGCCCTTGGGGTAGGCCTGACATGGCCTACTTCTTCTTTACTAGAGACATTTTGAAGGGGAAGGGGATCCCTATTTTCGAGGCCGCGAATCATGGTACCGTTGCTAGGGATTTTACTTACATTGATGACATTGTGAGGGGATGCTTGGGGGCGTTGGATACTGCAGAGAAGAGTACTGGGAGTGGAGGGAAGAAGAGGGGACCTGCGCAGTTGAGGGTTTTCAATTTGGGGAATACCTCGCCGGTTCCGGTTAGTGAGCTTGTTAGTATCTTGGAGAGGCTCTTGAAGGTGAAGGCGAAGAGGAACGTGATGAAGTTGCCGCGGAATGGGGACGTGCAGTTCACTCACGCGAATATTAGCTATGCGCAGAGGGAGCTTGGGTATAAGCCTACGACGGACCTGCAGGCGGGGTTGAAGAAGTTTGTGAGGTGGTACCTGAATTACTACTCTGGTGGGAAGAAAGCTGTTGAGTGAAGAGGTGTGGAGGATTCTTTTTTTTAGCCGCTGTGGTTAGGGTCTTTGAATTCTTGTTCATTGTGATTCTTGTGATTGTTCCCTTACTTAGCATTTTCTCTCTGTTCGTGCTCGATCACCATGTTTCATACTTTGTCAAAGATGTCTTTATCAGGAGGAACCTTGTTTCCTGCACTGAGGAAGTTTTGTTGTTGGTGGAGACTGGAGATTAACGCCCGGGCACCTTTTTTCTAGTGTCAAAGAAAACAAGATACATCATATTCTCTTTTATTCTTTTTCTTTTTCCCGTGAATGTAATTGTTGTAGTTTTAGAATGTAGAATTCAAGACTGATAGAGCATATGCTGATTGGTGGCAGTGTATAATTGTTAAGAAAAATGAGTAAAATCATACAATAGTTTGATTTCCCAGTTTTCGGACTGAATGAATCAATAAGACATGTATTTTATTTGCATATGTAATTTTTCAGCTATAAATAGACTCCTGTATTAATAATCCCGTGCACAGTTCTACTACTTTCTGTGTTGCTATTGCTAACATTTTGGAATTGGTTCTGTGGCACCAGGAACCTTTTCCCCAGGAATAGCTAAGCCAGCTTGCATGTATGCTTTGTCAGTAGATTATTAGAAAGATCCTTGAATGTTACTGCAGAAAGATAGCTAGCTGTTTTTGTTATTAGATCGATACTTCATCATATATAAGTTGTAGGAGCATTGTCAACTTGCTTTTTGATGCTTTATTACCATTTGATCGGATCAGTTTTTGAAATAATTTTAGGAATGAGCTTGCAATTTCATAGCACTCTGGTCTCTTTATTTTAGTGTTCTTGATCCATTTCCGTAGTTTTTCTTTTTGGCCTGTATCACCATGTTTTTGTCCACCAATTATAATTATAAGTAAATATATGTGAAGTCTTTCTGTTAAGGACATTCTTATACATTAATCTAGGCACTTTTGCAATCTATTCCAAATATAATATTTGCTGTTTGTAAATTGCATATTTAATGTTTCTAACTTTGTTTTCATTTCCTTTATGTATGGATTCCAAGTTTGGCCCATTTTTATATGGAACAATTTACTTTTGGGAATGATAGTGATAAATTTTGTATGAAGAGTTTAATCTCGGATAGATTGTGTTGGTATGATATATTGCTTCCAAACATTCACTGTTTAACTGGATTTCTGAAAATCACCTTTAAGTTTGCCACTTATACGAGTAATATAAAGACCTTTTGGCAAAAGCAATGAGTCTTCTTCTTTTTATGGAAATTTAAGCATGTCAGTCTTGTCTTAAATAGGTGAGGAATTTTGAATATTTGGTAGTCATGATAGAATGAATTACTCCAGTTGGAACCTACATGTTATCAATTGCTGTACTGTCCCATATGATAAAACTGAGAGGTGTGAGATCACGATTAGATTAGGATATAAATGGTTTGAAATCGTGACAATGTAGATTAAGCAAATAGAGTTATGTCATTATCTGTTATGCAAATGAATGTGGGAAGTTTGGATATTTCATTCAATTGCTAGATTGGGCTTATTTTAGTTTGTTAAAAACTTTGCTACCAGAGCATTACGTGTTATATGGTTGCATTTAATTTAGCAAGATCTGAATTGCCCATTTTGCTGCTTAAGAAAGATAGGGTTATCATCTATCTCCCTTCATTGTATAATTTGCAGAACACCAATGGCATATATATATATATCTCATTCTAGTGAACTGAGATTATAAGGATGCTACTTACCTCAGGAATAAACTGAAGTGTGAAATAAATTTTTGCTGGTGAAATGCAACTAAAATTGCAAGACAATAGCATTTTTTCACCCAAATATCCTTCTTGTTTCTCACTTTTGGTTTTCCTTCTCTCTTTGCTAATAGAAAAAAAAATGCCTGTTTCCACAACCCTGCATTTACAACTGATGCATGACTGATCCAAGTTCAACATGTGACAGAAAAAGTTAACAATCTTTCCAAGAATTCGGTAGACAGGTAGCTATAGCTATCATGCTGATTGGAGGTTAGGTGGAAAATATGTGTTGACAATTGCATAACAAAATGACCAATTTGCATAGAGAAGCTCATTCATAGTGGCAATTGTGGTCTACCACTTTTAAGTAGTCCCCCAATATTTCTATAATTTTAACAGTTGGATTCACTGACTAGATGATATGGGTAAATTCTTATCCAATTATGAGTATAATGGTGTATCCCAATTCCTATGTGTCCCCCCAATAATATGTTTCTGAATTAACATGTACATGCATTGCAGTCACATTAATGTTCTCAATCTGCAGCAATTCTTTTGACCGAGGAATATTCATAGTCCATGCATCAATTTCTGTAATACTTCCAACTTCGTTACATGTGATACTAGTCCAGCTACAATTACGATGAGTTTTAGGATGCATTTGGAAGAGTTTATTTGTACTTATCTTATGGCATAAGCGTTTATGCACATGTTTGGAAGAGCTTATTAAATTAGTTTATGGTATGTTCATAAAAATGTTTTGTTTATAGAAATAGTTTATACAAAATTTATGCAAAGTTTAAGCCCATAAGTCCTTCAATTGTAGAGTAAGTTTATGCATATTCTCTTATATGATAAAAGTGCTTATCCAATAAGCTCATAAATAAGTTGTTTATACAAATGCATCCTTATTATAATACTATATATGAAAATGGCCAATGCCGTGTCTAACACAAACAAGTGGAAATTATGGATTCAGTTATAAGTTTTCCTTTCGATTTTTTCCAGTGAGAGTAACATCCTTTTTTTTTTGGTGAATTGTGAGAGTAACATCTGAGAACAATGAAGTTCTAAAATTATTGGTAGAAAGGCAAGGGGACCCCATCTTCATGGAAGATAACATGATGAACGTATGAGATGTGGTGCATATGGTTTCTACACGAATATACTCCATTCAGACTCAAATATAATCAGAAAATAACTCATGTGGTGCATTCAAATATAAGTAAATTTTAACTAATATCACCATTTTTAATGAATTCTTCTACAAATTATCCTTCATTTATTGCAGATTTTAATTCCAATAATCCCTTTTATTAAAGTTGGCTTAGGGAATAAAGTTTTTAATTTGATAAGATCAAGAAAATTAAATCTTTACTAATTTTCTTAACTAGTATGAATTTTTTTTCACTTATATTTGAGTCTAAAGGGAGTACACTATTTAATGTGTCTTATTCTTCAATCAGTGCTCTTAAATGACATGCCTTCTTGCTCCGTGCTCTTGCGGGGGAAAGAGTGTTTTATTTTTTGTCATTACTCACACACAGGGGTTGGGGAAAGGGATTGGATGAGAATCGAACCCCACTCTCTTACATATCACTCAAGCTTAAATGATATGAATATTACATTAAATGAACGGTATAATTGAAAAACTAGCATTTAATTTATATGAAAATTGATTAATGTTGCTTATATTTTAAATAAAAAAAGTGTATTTGTTGCTTATATTTGGACCGGAGGGAGTACATTTCACCTAGCCTATATATCCATGTGTTCTAAGAATCTTGGTTAACTTAAATGTTCAAGATTTCTTTTCTTCTATCAGTTATACCTCATACTTGTGTAGACCATACAAGAAAATTTCTCCTAATTACCAGTTTTTTCCTGCACCTTTAATCTTCAACTCCAATCATACAAAAGCACATATATAAATGCACTCAAGTCAAGACCGATTTGCATGTTTCAAGTGGGGCTGCACTTGTAGACTCCTTGCCTTCCATAGAAACTTGATCAAACTCTTTCCCTCACAATTCCCGTGACGTAGTTCAAGTGGTTAAAGAGATCAGGTGATATGTAAGAGAGTGGGTTTTGATCCCTATCCAATTTCAAAGCATTTCTTGGTCTATGTGTTTTTGTACCATGCTGCTTATATTTTGGACTGGAGAGAGTATTGAATTTTGTCTTAAGTAGAATGGTTAAATATTAGAGTTTAATAACTATGTACCGACAATGTAAAAGTTTTTTACGTATATATCCAATTATATTTTACCGTGGTGCCACATTATATCATTACTTCTCAAATATCTACATGGTGATATATGATTAGATGTTTGTGTAATTTTTTCTACACTGTCATTGCATATTAATTAATTATAATGTGTGATTAGTTTAAATGTCATTAAACTCCGATATTTTTCTCTCGTGATTTGATTATTGTATATAATTTTAAAGATTATGAAACAAAAGAACTAATAGTATGATATAACAGAGCTTTCTTGCAGACATCTTACCCTAAATCAATTTACGTATCATATGATAACCTGAGAGGCTTGAGGTGACGATTAGATTAGGATATAATTTGAATTAACTATGGCAATGTAAATCAAGCACATAGAGTAATTGCCATAATAATCTTGCCTTAATGGAGCAATAAATCAATCATTAATCTGTGGCGATGGAATAACAAATGTTCTGGGCAGGTTTGGATATTCTATTTCATTCCATTGCTAGATGAGAATAAACTTACCTTAGTTTGTTATACACTTTGCTGTTACAGCATTATGTGTTATATGGTTGCATTTAATCTAGCAAGGTTAGATTTATCATTTTTCCGCTTAAGAAGAAAGATAGGTTTATCATATATCTGCCTAAGCTGTATAATTTCCAGAACACCAATGGTATATCCTCTTCTAGTCCTAGTTTATTGGTTAAACATGAAGATGAAAGAAATTGCTTATTGGCACAACATGAAGATTACTAGCATTTTTTTTTTTAGATTTAATTGTATTTTTGGTCTATTTGGATTGATAGATCGGTGATTTTGGTCTTTGCAGTTTCAATTGCTGAAATCAAGTCTCATACTTTTCGAATCGATAAAATTTGATTCAATTGTTAATACTTCATCCAATTACTGATAGACTGAGTTGATATGAATGATATTTTGTGACGTGGCAACAATCTCAGATGACATGATACAAATGGATTGTCATGTATGTCACCTTATCACTCCGTTAGAAATTAGATGAAACATTAACGGGTTGAACCAAATTTTTACTTTTAATGGATTGTCATGTGATCAGAGATTGTTATCATATTATTAAGTGACATCTACCTCAAATGATAATAGTTAGAGAGGGCATTAATGGTTGAACTAGATTTCATTGATTTGAAAAGTATGAGTATTAGGATTTGTAAGAAACTGAACGAATAGCATTGCTGAAGTTCAAAATACAGCTTATATACAAATGGTAGTTGTAACCAAACTAAACTACCTATAACAGAATAACAAACAGACTAATTGCCAATAGCTCTTGACAAATAAGAGTAGCTTTTTATATGATGCTAACACCGCCACAAGTTGGAGAGTGTATATTTTGCACTCCCAACTTGGAAAGGAATATATAGAGAATGGGGAGGGATCCAGAAGCTTGGTAAAACAAAGTCAGCAAGTTGATGCATAGAAGGAGCTAGAAGTAACAAATGAGAGTGAAACTTCTCTCTGACAATAAGTCTATGACCCTGTTTCGATAAACTTTTGTATAGACACTTATAATATGTATTTTTTAATTGATGGGTGTGGCTCAGTTGGCACTTGACAATACATGCTGAGTTTATGGGTGGGAGAACCAAGGTTCAATCCCCACAAAACACACTCTTGAGAAGGGATAAGGAGCTTGAAGCCTCGAACTGGGGCCAAAGGCCCTAACGTTAGTCTAACAAAAAAAAACATTTATTTTTTAATTGATAATTTCTCACATAAGTCAAAATTAACTTTTACAGTTTATTTTTTTCATAAGCTATCTTTTTTAACTTCTCCATAAGCATACCTATCTATTTATTAACAACTATCTATTTAAAAAAATTTCCTTTTCTATAAACACTTAACTTCTCCATAAGCTAAAAGATGAGATTCTGTATCCAAACAGGACCTATATCAATATGTTTTGTGGGGTCATAGAAGCTGGAGTAGAAGTAATATGTCTAGTTGACTGATTGTCACATTAAAGCAGGGCAGGAGCTATAAACGGAACATTGAGATCATTCAACAAGTAACTTAGCCATTAAAGTTCACATTTGGGTACCTATGTTCTGCTTCTTGAATTGACACAAAATCTTGTAGCAAAGTGACGAGTATTGGGACAAGATGCCCCAATCTGAATCATTGAAGGCCTTCAATTGCATATAGAGTTGGAAGTGGGAAAATAATCTTTGAGATGGTGATCCTTTTATGTACTGAAGGAGACTACATGGATCAAAATCATCTATCTATCAAACTATAATGACAAAAAATTCAATTAAGTTTTTCTTTATTTCCATGGGGAGTAATTAGTCGTTGAATTCTTTCTAGTTTCTACAGCTCCAACAACAACCATACCTTATATTTATAATTTCCAAGATGGTAAAATGTAATTTATGTTGCAGGAAGTCAAGAACAATTTTGGGGGTTGGTAAATACACCCCACCATTTTTGTCCATCCACCCCATTTAAAAGGTATTTTACTTGTATGCCCTTGTCGATTTTTTTTTCAATTTCGTGTTTTTACCGGAAACTAAATTTTCGGTAAGTATCAAAATTATATTTTTTCGGAAATTTGAATTTTCGGTAATATAAAAATTTGATTTTATAAATTTTCGAGAAGTTTCAAAATTAATTTTTAATATTTTTCAGAAATTAAAATTTACCAAAAATTTGAATTTCCGGTAGTTATAAAATCGAATTTTTATACTACCAAAAATTTGAATTTTCGGTAAGTTTCAAAATTAATTCCAATTTCGGCAGCCCTTGTCTCATCAGGCTCAGGTACACGAGTGTCAAATAGTTCCTTCTTCACGAAAGCTTTTATTCCAGCTTCCTTTCTGTATCGCGTGAGAATAGTGGAATTAAATCCTCCTTGCTTGCTGTGTAATCAAATGGGAACCTTAGGATTAATATGAATATGCATAACTCTTACCAGAGGATGACATATCGATATATATCAGTAAGTATTTTGAGAAACATATGCACTGAAAGAAATATAAAGATTACAACGTCTATGAAGTTAAGCAATAGGCAACAGTAAGGATATAGGAATTTACCGGAAATTCGAATTTCATTTCCGGTAAGTTTTAAAATTAATTTTTTATATTTTTCAGAAATTGGAGTTAATTTCAAAACTTATCGGAAATTCAAATTTTTGATAGTATAAAAATTTAATTTTATAACTATCAGAAATTCAAATTTTTGGTAAATTTTTATATTTTACCGGAAATTTGAATTTCAGGTAATATAAAAAATAATTCAAATTTTTAGTAGTATTAAAACTTTCCGATAGTTATAAAATAAATTTTATAACTATCGAAAATTTGAATTTTCGGTAGTATAAAAGAGTATTTTGGTATTAAAATTTGTAAATTGTGACAAGTGGAATAGATGGCAAAAAATGATGGGGTGTATTTACCAAGACCCACAATTTTTACGTATATTTATTTTTTTGTCTTTTATTTTGGTTTTCTTTCTCTTCTTCCTCGATAAACTAAATTGCCTGTGTTACCTAACTTTGCATTTTTGACCGCATACATGACTTATAAGGGTCTTTTGTTTTAAATTTTGGTAAAACTGATTTTGAGAGATTTGATGTTAAAATAATTGATTTTAAAAAATTGAGTTTAGAAGAATTGATTTGTGTTAGATAGTGATATTTTAAAAGTGTTTAGAAGAAATGATTATGTTTAGATGATATAGATAAAATCATTTTTTATATATAAGTATTAATAGGTCTCACACTCAGAATTGATTTTATTCAATATAAAAGTTAAAAATTCGTACTTTCATCAAAATAAATTTTACTCACCCAAAAATTAATTTTATCCAATGTGAATATAAAACACACTAGTTATTGTGAGTTATGACAACCATTCTGAAAATTGTTGCTGAACTGCAAACTGGATTTCAGAATCTAAACCAAACAGGTAATTAATCCAAGTATAACATATGACTGCAAAACTTAAAAATCCTTTCAAGAATTTGGTAGAATGGTAGCTATCATGCTGTTTGGTGGTTAGGTGGAAAATGTGGCTTGGCACTTGTTTAATAAAATGAGTAAATGACCAATTAGTGATGAGAAGCTCATTCCTTCTCTATACACTTGTAGACATTATCATGTGACTTAATTTTGACTCTAAGTGCATTTATTTGTTGTAAGGTCTTTTAAAAAACATTAGTACTGATTTGCAGGCCTTAAAATTCCAATCACCGTGTTGGACTCCACGTGGGATTACGCGTTTCAGCTTTCAATTATACCTGCTTCTTAGGGGACCAAAACAAATAAATATTCATAAATAAAAAGCCTTTGTTCCTTTCACTACGAACAACACAAATTTTTTGGTATACTGACTGGATTATTTGAAAAGCCAATCCACATGACCGTGGAAGTAAATTAACCCTCCAAACAACAAGTTAGAGTGGTTGAGCCTTGAGGTTAGTGGCAGAGAAGTTTGGTTCAAAGTAAAAAAGTTTTTGTTCATGGATATTTTAAAAAGTTAAATAAGACATTTGGCCCAAGTAGTAAGGTGGATATAATTTGAGTGAAGCATAAATGCCATATTCGTAGAAGTTACATCAACATTAAGATGCATGTAATCAACTTGGTAGAATTGGGATGTTTTTATATTGACATGCAATTGTGTTACAAGAAGCTTGTAATAGAAAATATAACTTCAAAAAGGTGAAAAGCGAGAGAAAAAAAAAAAAGAGATCGAAATAGAACCGCATATATCTTGAGTAATTTAGTTTTGAACTATTAGGCTTTTTAAATATAATAGTTTCTTGAAAATAAAACTATAGGCTCTGTTTGATAAGGTTAATAAGCTAATTTATAGTTTATGTGACTAGTTTATAAGTTAATTTGACCAAAATAGTGGTGTTTAGTAAATAAACTTATTTCTTACAATTTTAATTTTATTCCTCATTTACTCTCTTTTTCTTAAAAAAATAATCTTTAACCACTCCTCTTACGTAAATAACTAAAATTATTTAGTCTTTGAATTATAAAAAAAAAATCTATATATATACACACACACACAAGCACACACCTATAGTGTAGATACTTTTGCTTGCCTTTTAAACTGCGAGTAAACAAGTTGCTTGGGTCACCAGAAAGAGCTACTACATATGAATTCGCAAAACATCTTTATTCACATCAACACGCTGGAATGGAGACCCCAACATCAAAGGTACAACTATCGGAAAATCTAGGTACCCAATAACTCAATAAGAAACTATTGGCTATATGGAACATGTGAACCTTCTTGATTAGAGCTCTATTTGGATAAACTTTTCCATAAGCATTTCTAAATTTTTTAACTAATAACTTCTCACATAAGTTAAAATTAACTTTTGCACTTCACTTTTCTCAAAAGTTATCTTTTTTAACTTCTCCATAAGTTAAAAGTTGAACTTCTACCTAAGCAGATTGCATCCACCTAAGAATAAGGGCTAAACCTTGATAGATATCTGTGGACATTGTATTAGTTATAATTCCTACCGGGACCAAAGGAAACTAATCAACACTTCAGTTGCCACACTAATTTTTTTTCGATTATGTGTATTTGTTTTCGTTAATATGCAGGACAATACCATGCAAAAGCCTTTATTCATAATCAGGGTAGAGAGCTAAGGCCTTTATTCATAAAGATCATTGTTCATTTATAAAGATAATGTGGCAATCCTCAGCAAGAAACTGTCTAAAGTCTATTTCTGAGCTAGAACTGACAAAACGGGCTACCCGCATAGGGCCAATTCGCACCAGGCTCAGGCTTTAGCGTTGCATTTTTTCGGGCCGGTCTGGTTGGATCGGGCCGAATTGTGCTCGGGCTTTATCGAGCTAGGCCAAAAAGGCCCGAATTAAAAACAGACTCAAATTTATGTATCCAAACCCTCTATCTTTTCAGGCAGGCTCAGTCTGGCCGGCCCATTTTGCCAGCTCTATTCTTAGCCACTTGCTATTTCACAAAAAGAAGCACAAAACAGTTGTTATGATCCCTTGTTAGTGCTTTGTTTCTCTCTGGCATAACACTTTAGCTTAAACTCGCCTTCTTGCATAGTTGCATTATTCTTTTATCTTTATTGATGTCCCAATTGACATGACTAGAATAAATGAAAAGAGCCACACACCAAGCAAATATTTTATTCTTTTTCTTCAAGTAGACCATGGCAGAACTAGGATAATCAGAGTTTTGGCACCACAATAATAAGGAAATTAAAAATTTTTTTTGGTCAATGAGGAAATTTAAATTTTGTTCCATTCTTTCTTCATCTTAAAGCAACATGACATGGACACAAGTCCATTCAGATGAACAAGTTAAAGAAAAAAACAGTGATCAATTGAAAAATAAATAAATAAAAAACAGTACTCCAGATATGTCTATGTTACACTGTCTTGTGTACTCACAAGAGCTACATCATATACCTGCTAGGAATGGGCAGCATAAAGTAACAGATCACTTAACAAAGCATCAAATTTGAAGTAGGTAAATAAGAATTTATAATTGTCGATAGAGCTTATAAAGCTGTCATAATTTCATCTAGGAAATAGAACTAAACGAGTTTACGAAAATTCCCGGGCACATTCCACGACATCTCCAAAAGAAGATTGTATTTTACCTCTTTCTCTTCTTATCTCCTGCAGCAGCACCCTTACTGAATCCTCTAAAATTATTAGTGGTGTCAGCTGTATTCTGCTTCTTCAACCCCTTCTTGCCTCCAAAACCAAATTTGGAATTCCTAACATCTCTTTTCTTTTGCTTCTTTCCCTTTCCAAAGGCTTGCTTAGCCTTGCCTCCTGACCGATCGCCGGGAGACACTCCGGGCCTTTTCTTTTTTGACCTCTCAAAAACTTTTCCATCCTCAAAGTTCAAAACGTTATCTGCATCGTTGTCATTGTCAGCAAACCCACTCTGTTGCCTCTGCTTCCTCCATTTCTTAACAGATTCAATCTCCTCCTTTTTCTGCTTGGCCCTTTCTTTTAATTTCTGCGCCTGAATCTCTTTGGCCAATTTCTTAGCCTCCCTGGCCTTTCTCCTCTCTTCAGCCTCTTCCATCTTCCGCTTCTCTGCTAATAGACGACCTTTCACCTTTTCCATGTGGTTATCTGTCTTCACCATTTCTGCATAATAGTCTGCAGGTCTCAGAAAAGGGAGGCCTGTTGACTGAAGTTTCTCAAAGGCCTGCCGAGTTCCCTCCAATGCCTGTGTGTAAAACGCAAGCTCTCGTGCCAAGTCGTCATTCACGTCTACTTCCTGCTCTTGATCAATATCAATGGAGAGTTTGTGTATCCAATCCACATTCTCTGGCCAGCTGATGTCTCCAAGTTTATCTAATATAGCATCTCTGTTATATACTGCAGTTTTAGATGGTTCAGTTAATTTCACATCTTCATCAGATTCTGATTCGGATGGTGACAACTCCCCACTCAAATCTTCAGTTTCATCCTCGATCATTGTATCACCATCAACCACAGGATCCTCCATTCAATCTATACAAATATTAAAAAAAAGGGGAAAAAACATTTTAGACCAAAATAGACAGTGCAGCACTGCAGCCTAGCATACAAAACTATAATTTTCTTCTTTTTTATGGGATAGACAGAAAATCAAATAACATCAAAGGGAAAATGACTCCTTAGCCTTTTGGTGGGGAGAAGGCATTACATTCAAAGCAGAAAATCTTATGATACATGAGCCAAATAAACCATAGTCTTGAAATAATGTTAAAGGATCATAGCATATATTATGCCGGAAGAAACAGAGCACAAGAATCTACATTAATTTTCCTGAAAGTATTAGTTTTACAGTTTAAAACGATCACTAAGGGGGGAAAAGAAAACATAAGAGTATGTACATTGACAACACAAAAATATATGCATAATATAAAGAGTGCTTCAGCTTTCGGACATTGGGTGTCCGGGGTGTCAAACATGTGAAGAAAGTATAGCTCATTTGTTTTTTCAGTGTGATAGCTTTTATGATGTGTGGAGGGCATGTCTTAATTGGGTGGGAATAAAAACAGCTTTGCATAACTACTGCAAGCAGAAGTTTAACCAAACCATGGGGCTTCCTATTGTTGTGCTAAAATTAAAAATAGAGGTTTGGCAGCTGTTATGGTTTTGCTTGTTTGTGGACTGTATGGTTGTCTCGAAATCTTTTGGTTTTCAGGTCACAAGTTCTATCAGTTACTGAAATGTTAGACGCGGCTAAACTGAGATCGTGGGGGTGTGGCTGAATGCAAAAGTATCTGGTTTTTCTCTTGAGCTGGTTGAAGAACCCAGGTGTATGTTTGAATCTGTGGCAGGCAGATGGGGCATAAGAATTGTCTATGATTGTGGAAAAGGTTCAGAAGATGCAAGTTCGCTTTAGTATGAAGTGGTGCCGTGTGAAGCTATCAGGGGATGTTATGTAAATTATCTCTAGCAGTCCCAAGAGTATTGCAGTTTTGGATTCTCTTGCCATTATCTGTCTTTTGCTAATTGTTATATGGGCAGTTTCAATCATGTGCAATTTTCAGGGAAGTCAGATTTGGCTAGCTCAGGTGACTAGCTATACAGAGGTGGAACTTAATCTGTTTTTCGGTCTGTTTCAGATGTAGCTCTCTCAAGTGGGGTCTGGCTTTACTTCTTTCCTTAGGCTTATTCTTGGTTCTTTAATTTGTCAATGTGGGGGGTAATCAATTTGTAACTTTTGGCTGGAACCTTTCTTGGTGATCTGAGTACTCATGTACTGTCATTACTGGCTCTCTTTAGTACTACTGGTAGCATGGGTGGCATATATTTTATATATCAATATCAATTTACTTTGCACTCAAAAACACATTGTTTTTTTGAAAATTTCAATCCTTTTTTTCAAATGTCAGTAATTAATATGTTATGTTACTGGGGGAATTCGAACTCATGACCTCCTTATCACTCTGACCCCTATTTCCCTCCCCCAAACCACCTTATCACTCCAAAAAAAAATACGTAATAACTAACACAATATCACAATTTTCTAACTCTTATTGAAAACTATAACCTCAAAACAGAATGCATTTTCCTGGCTCTGGTAACACAAAAAATGAGAACTCAACAATAACACAACTACACAAGTTATTCTCTTCTCTTTACATGATAGAGATAAAGATGTCAGAAGCACAAGAGAAAGTGAGAAAACAAACACTTGTCACTTGCAGATAAGGGTTTATTATATAGTTCATGAACAGTACACCAGAACTTGCACAAGATGAATTAAATTACAGTGAAGATCCCAAATGAAATAAAGGCAAATATTTTAAACTCTATAAACCATTATGAACAGAAAAAGCAGTATAAAATCTGAATACAGTGAGATGAAAATTCAATAAGCTTACAATAACAGAAGATAGCTTACGATTTAACCATAAATTTTTTGTTTTTTTGTTTTTGTTTTTGCTATGCCAGTGATAATAAAACATGAATTAGAGAGGAGGAAAAAGGAAAACGGGAAGCGTGAAAGGACTTACCTTTCTTCTGGGTTGGAACGGTTAGAGCAAATTCAGATGAGAAGGTTTTAGGGGTTTAGAGAGAGGTTTTGGTTTTGGGGCGCAACACTATAAGGGGTTAACTTCTCTTTTATTTTCTAGGTTATATTTTGTACTTTCGAATTGACCAAAACACCCCTTATCGTTCCTTTTCTTTCTGACTTCAATTTTTCACTTTGGTGCCTTTATCGTGCGCGAGACTAGAGTCTAGAATCGATGTATGGGTGCAGAAGCATGTAGTTGCCATATATTAAATAGGCAAAATTAGTAAATTGATTTTTTTTATTTTTTTATTTTTTTTATTTAATTTTTTTAACAATAAGGTGTTTTATGTTTATTTATTTTTTTAATTTGGTCATTTTTTTATTTGTTGACGATGTGTCCATTTCTGATTGGTCTCGATTTATTGTATACCATCACATGAGATCGATCAATAACTGACACGTCATTAAAATGACTAAATTGAAAAAATAAATAAACATAAGGGATCTTATTGTTCAAAGAATTTAATAACAGACCAATTTAAAAAAAATAAAGATAAGAGACTAGTTTACTAATTTGGCCTATTAAATAATATATAAAAGAAACAGTCGCGATTCATTATCGGATACCCATGTAATAATGATGTAAAGACAAAAGAATGACGAGTAAACAATCGTTTTGGTCTCTGAAACTGTAGAATATTGGCATTTTGGTCCCTGACAATAGAAGTTGTCATTCTATTGGTATGTAAAGACAGCTCCACCTAGGAGCTGTCATTCTTCTTGTTATGAGTCCTCACAAAAACCTCAACCACAGTGGGTTCTCTACCCAATCTTGTTCCTTAAACATGGGCAAAAAAAAAGATAATCAAAGTTAGTAAGTTTATTATAAAACAGTAATGATAAACTAAATATATATGATCATAATCACTTACCATACGCCTCCTGTGCTTAGTGATAGAGATAGATCCACTTGTATGGAGAGATCCACCCTTAGCAGAAGCACGATTCTGCTTGGCTTTTTCACACGTCTCCTTGTAGGCCCCGGTCCCCCAGTGCTTCTGAAGACCATACCATGCGTCAGCCCCCATCCACTTTGGGCATTTACCCTCTTTTCTGGCATCGCTGAGCATGTCTGAGAGCCTCTTAAAGCCCTTGCTCTTGAAAGTTTTCTTCACCTGGTAATCATGCCCGGGGCTTCCATGTAACATACTCCTGCAAGAATATAAATAATGTTAATTTCATTTAGTAATACTAATAAGAATAATTAAATGTATTTGACGATTTGAGTTATTGTAACGTACTAAAAACTTTTTTAGATAACGCTTCATAATGTCATCCGGTATGGAGCCCCATGTCAGATATGGCTCCCGAAACTTGCTCTTGATGACTGCAATGATGGCTTGGGTGGCCACCCTGCCTGGATCGAACCTGCAAACAAGACAAACAATAAATCAAATTAAGTATACAACTATAAAGATAAAGGAAAACGCAATCTAATATATACTTACCCTCGACCATCAGGTTTAATGAATGGCCGACCATCAGGTGCATACTCAATGGGTCTCACCTCCTTCCCACGACACCTCCGTGGATGTGCATCTGGCATCTCCTCATCGGTGGGAGGTTGCTGTGATGAAGAACCAACCACATCTAGAGTGGCCGCTGCTAGTGTGGGAGATGGAGTGGTCATTGCTGGTGTGGGAGATGGAGATCCTGCTGCAGGGCTGGGAGATGGAGTGTGATCCGCTATAGGGATGGGAGATGGAACAGGAGAAGGAGAAGAAGAAGAAGAATTGGGCCCAAAAGGGATGTACGGTGACGTAAACCCCATGCCCGGAAAGATCTTGACGCCTCCCGGTGGTGTCGGCATAAACTGCATATCTGGTTCCTGAGAGTCAAGAACCGGATCCTGCTGCTGCCTAGATGTCTGCTGAGCATGTTGAGCCACATGCTGCGATAGAATCATGTTGTAATGCCGCTACGTCGCAACAGTCTTGCCCTTTTTAGTAGGGCGATTTCCAGGTTGTTTGTCTTTCGGAGACATCTAATAAGAAAAATAAAATAAACAACATATTAATATAATTATTATAAACATATAATAAGACTTTTACTAACAAACTACTATAACAAAAAACAATTATAGAGGCATACTTAATGCTAATCATCAGATGTATCATCTTCCACGTCATCTATATGATCGTCCTCGTCACTATCTTCTAGTGGCGAGTCCCCTTCGTTATCATGTTCGGCATTTGGACGTAACGTAACATTCATTGGATCAACTTCTTCATAGTTGTTTGTTTCGTCACGCAAGCCAGGTAATTGTTCAACTTCAGTTATCACTTGAACTTGTGACAATTCTTCATTTTGATAAGCAATATCTTCATCAAAGTCATCAACCTCCACACGACTTCTGGGTTTTGTTTGTATTGCTGCACACCAACCATGTTTGTCCTTTCGCATTTTAGGATATAGAACAAAATATATTTGTCTAGCTTTTTGAGGAATAATGAATGGGTCAAAAAATTCATATTTGCCTCTCAGGTTGATTTCTACAATTTTGTATTGTGCATAAACCTTTTTCCTCTATTTCGTTTTGGATCAAACTAGTCACAATAAAATAGGGTTACTTTGTGAGGCAATCCAAGATAACTCAATTCGAAGATATCTTTGATAACTCCATAAAAGTCATCTTCTCCTCCTTGTGTAATTCCCTTTATATACACCCCACTCACTCCATGCTTCTGTGTGATACTTGCACCCATTTATGAAGTATTTGTGCCATAGAGTGACCTCTGACTCTGGACCCCAAGCTAATGCAAAAATGTTTAGGTCGGTTACCCCATTGGCTGGATTCTATACCTATATATACAAACATGAATTATGTACACAAATAAGTTAATTGAGTGACAAAGAAGTTAATTGATCTTTTAGTGGAAAAGACGCTTACATATTCTCGAAACCATTTGAAAAATTCTGCATGGATACGAGTTGAAGCATCCTTTCACTGATGGAGTTGCATTGCAAAAACGCACTGCAAACATAGAGTTAATGTAATATTACCTTAGTAGATAGGACTTAATATTTAATTAAATGATACTTACTCGAGATATAGCTTCTTCTCGTTGCAATTGATGACAACATGTATATGAGCTGACATCCATTCAATATCACTCAACCAATGCACCCGGGGTTTTCCACTAGGACGTCCTAATTGGTTGAAGATTGGTAGCGCTGGTGGGATGCTATTGTTCATTATATGAGCTTCATTTCTTATATTTATCCCATACAATGAAATTTTTTTGAAATAATGTGAACAAAAATATATTGTCTCGTGGTGTAAGTAAGACATACATATTGAACCCTCCACCCGTGCCTTATTTTTCACTGTCCTCTTATACTCTCCCATCATTCTACATAACAAATAAAAATTGTATGTTAATTGATGTGCAAATTGAGAGAAAATAGTAAACTAATCAAGTTTTTTATACCTTTCAAATAGATACATCCATCGATATTGGACTGAACCACCAAGTATTGCCTATTGCCTCTCATGGGAGGTGGATTGGGAGATGCTCCATTGAATCAAAGAATCCAGGTGGAAAGATTCTTTTAAGTTTGCAAATGATTATTGGAATGTTTTGCTCCAATCTTAGTAGGTCATCCATCTTCAAGTTATTGGTACACAAATCTTTAAAAAAAATGCTTAACTCTGTGAGTGGCTTCCATACATGGTCAGGTAATGAATGAAACACAAATGGGAATAAACACTCCATAAATACGTGACAATCATGGCTTTTCATCCCATGCATCCTTCCCCGGGTAACATCGGCACATCTAGCCAAGTTTGAAGCATATCCATCTGGCATCCTAAGCTCCTTAATCCATGCACAAACCATCTTTGCTTCCTCAGACGAAAGACAATAATTCACCTTAGGTTTTAACATCTTTCCATTGTTCTGTGGCACCAACTCCAAGTCTCTGCGTGCACAATATAGAGGCAAGTCCATTCTTGCCTTTTCGTTATCGTTTGTTTTGCCCTTAACATTCATGACTGTGTTGAATACATTATCAAAAAGGTTCTTCTCTATGTGCATGACGTTAAGGTTGTGTCGTAGCAAATTGTCTTTCCAGTATGGAAGATCCCAGAATATACTACATTTTGTCCAATTGTGAGTAACTCCATAATCGGCTAACCTAGAAACCCCATATTCTACCACACATGGAATATCTCTAACCCAATCCCACATCTCTTCACCCGTCAAGATACGAGGCGACCCATCTGTCTCAACCCTATTCTTAGTAAACCGTCTCTTACTTCTTCTGAACGCATGATCAGGTGGTAAGAAACGACGATAACAATCAAACCACGAGTTTTTCCCACCAAATTTTAAGGTAAAAGTCTTAGTGTCATTCATACATACCGGACATGTCAATTTTCCCTGAGTGCCCCACCCGGATAACATACCATAGGCAAGAAAGTCATTGATTGTCCACATTAAGGCTGCCTTTATGACGAAGTTTTGTCTCATGGAGATATCATATGTCAAAGCACCATCACTCCACAACTGTTTAAGTTAATCAATTAATGACCGTAAGTACACATCTATGCGTGCTTTTGGGTTAGATGGTCTAGGTATGAGACAAGTTAGAAACATGTACGGTTTGGTCATGCACATTTCAGGGGGGATTATATGAGGTGACAATAATATGCCAACAAGAGTACGGGGAGGCCGATGCTTGGATGTAAGGTGTGAACCCATCAGAACATAAGCCGAGTTTGACATTTCTAGGCTCATTTGTAAAGTCTTGATAGACATCATCAAAATGCTTCCAGGCTTCCCCATCAGATGGATGGCGTAAAATGCCTGTAGTCGTTATATTCTAATGATGCCATCTCATTCCAGCCGCGGATTCGGGTGATGCATATAACCTTTGTAACCTAGGAGTGATTGACAAGTATATCATTCTCTTCATCGCAACATCTTTGTACTTACCCAACCCAGTCCTACGAGGAACATACCTTGGTTCATGACAAAAGCTACACTCTCGCTCTTCAATACTTTCTTTGTAATATAACATGCACCCATTAACACAACAATCGATTTTCTGAGACTTCAATCATAACATAGACACCAACCTTTTTGCATGGTAAAAATTAGTTGGCAAAGGCACCCCCTGAAGATGTGAATCTACAAGCATGTTTGCCATTTCATCAAGAGTCCTTTCAGTACAATTATGGTTGGATTTAAGTGCCAAAAGCCTGACACACAAGGAAAGTTTTGATTCTGATATCCCCTCAAATAGGGGTTGATTTGCAGCAGTTAGCAAATCATAAAATCTTTGAGCCTCTTCATTAGGTGGCTCATCCCAACTTAATTCCTCGTTACCCCTATTAAATTGGGTGTCAAACATCGGCCTAAAGCGATCTTCCACCATATGTTGCATCTCCGAAAAATGTTCTTCATTACCCATACTCCCACTAGCCTATGGAAAATTGCCTAGATCGACTTGTGGAACTTCTTCATTGTGATCAGTCCAAAACCAATAGTTCGGCTGAAACCCAGACATGTACAAGTGAACCGTTACTTCACTAGCACACATTATCTTCCTACACTTGCACTTGGCACAATGACACCTAATTCCTCTCTCACTAAAAAAATATGGTTGTTCTGAAGCCTTTTGCACAAACTCATGAACCCCGTTTACAAACTTACGTTTCAACCCCCCTCTCCTAGGATTAAGCCTATCATACATTCAACTACGGTTCGAAAGGTAGCGATCCATTTTCTGCAATCCAATCACATTATGTGTTAGATACTAAGGTCACGTGCCAAAAAAAAATCGGCAACATAACCCTTGTATTTCAGACATTCCCAAATTTTTTTACAACTAAAAAAACTAACTAAACAAGACAAAACCTGTTGATAAAAAAACATATTTAGATACTAGGGTCATGTGCCAAAAAAAAATTCGGCAGCATAAACCCTGTATTTCAGACTTTCCCAAATGTTTTTTCAACAAAAACAATAGTACAACAATACATATAACAATATATAGCAATTAAATAACATATATCCCAATGAGCTCTGCTCTCCACTAACAAACAACAAAATCACTTCATAGATTCTAAACTACCAGCACATAAACCCAGCATTCTGTATAAGGCAGAAAGGCAAAGACTAGGGTTTTGCTCTCCACTACCAAATAACACAATCACATGCAAATTATTAATTAACAGCATACAGTTCCAACGCCTATTGAGCTCAGCTCTCCACTAACAAACATCACATCAATTCACACAACCTATGGTAATTTTCATATATCAATCTATATTAAATTATTGACTACTTACCTCAAACTCCAAAAAGTTAGCTCCAACTGTAAGCTCGCGCTTGCAGAGATAGGGAAGTGCAGGGAGGAGAAGTGGCGGACTGGTGGTGGTGCAGGGCGGCCGAGCTTGCAGAGACAGGGACTCGAGCGATAGTTGTGCGCGCTGTGACGCGGTGGTTGCGAGCTTCGACGTGGTGGCTCTGACTTGAGGCTCGGTGGTTTCGCGGTTTACTTGATGCTCGAGTGAGGGAGAGAGGTGGTCGGCCGTGGGCGGTGGGCGAGATGGGAGCGGCGGCCCGATCTGAGTAGTGGGCCGTGGTCAGTGGGCGAGACGGAGGAGAAAAATCGAGCGCGACGAACACGAGGGAGATGGAGACTGAGTGCGGTGGCCGGATCTGAGTAATGGAGAGAGGATTTGAGAGAAGAACCCATATTGGGAAAGTGAGGGGTTTCAGATTAAGAAAGTATATGTTTTAAAATTATCGAGGGTTAAGCCCTAGTAATATGCTGAATTTCAGACCGAGGGCTCAGCCCTCGGTAATGCCTTTTTAGCGAGGGCCACGTGGTTGTCGGTAAAAAACCCTTGGTAATTAACGTGTTATTGTAGTAAAGACCACCATTGGCCATGACAACGAGACCACTGTCGAAGAGCCAATTTTCCATTTTTTGGCAACTCCCGTCGGGAAGATCTGACCGTGGTTAACTAACAAAGTTCGCATCTTTAAGAAAACCCAACTCATTTTCATTCTCTCTCTCTCTCCAACTTCAATTTCAAACATGGGTCTTGTTTCTCTTCTTCCTCTATGGCTTCTCTTTCACCCTTTCGTTCTCTTCTTCACTACCCATCATCATGCAAATGCCTTCAATGCTTCTTCAATTCCTAACGATGCATTGTCCCTTCTCACCTTCAAACACTTCATCTCTTCCGACCCTTCAAACCTTCTCGCCAGTTGGACCAACCGTTCCTCCTCGAGTCTCTGCCGCTGGCACGGCGCCACGACAGAGCCGCTATCGGGAGAGTAACTGCTTTGCGAGTGACCGGTCTTCACAAGGGGAGTTGGTGCCTTCTGTTGAAGCTTCGTGTCCTGTCGGTTCCCCGAAACATCTTTTCCAGCGAGCATAGGGAATCTCCAGCTAAGGTCATTGAGCTCCAAGGAAACAACTTTTCTTGCAGAGTCTACCAGATAAGTTACCTAAAATCTCTTACCCTTGTTAACTTCTCTAGCAATGCTTTCTCTGGTTCCTTACACAATGGGTTGATTTTTTCTGGGAATGTAAAAATTGTTGATTTATCAAATAATCAATTTTCTGGTCCCATTTCGGCGAATGGGTGTGATTCATTGAACATTTTGAAGCTGTCCCACAACTTTTTGACCGGTGAGACTCCACCCCAAATTGGGAAATGCAGAAACTTGAGGACCCTTTTGGTTGATGTGAATATCCTGGAAGGTAGAATCCCTCCTGAGATTGGGGATGTTGTTGAACTTAGGGTTCTAGATGTTTCTAGAAACACAGCCTCACTGGAAGGGTTCCTAAAGAGCTGGCTAATTGTTTGAAATTGTCCGTGCTTGTGCTTATTGATTTGTCCGAAGATCGCAGTCTCGACAATGATGAGGGAAGAAGCAGCTTGGAGGAGGATAGCTTGCGGTTGTGGTGGTTGGGTCACTTTTCCATTTTTAAAAACTTCATGGGTTAACTTTTTAAAATTTGAAACAAATAAGGGGTTAAAAAATGATTATTTTTTTTGCAATGGTGGGTCTGTTCACGGTGAAAGGCCTATGAAGGTCTCTCACCTGAGAAGGGGCCACCAAACAAACAAAGAAAGAAGAGAAAAAAAAGGAAACAATTAACAAAACATAAGGAATTGGGATTGAATGATTGATTAGTTGAAGCTCGTATTTTCTATGTTTAAAGAAAAGTTGTAGAAGTACCGAAAGCAATGATAAAAACTAGGAGTGTTCATAACCGATCCAATCCAATGTAAACTGTGGTGACCGATCCGAGTAACCGAAAATCGAACAAACCAAAAAAATCAAAAACCAAATTTTTTTGGATTGGATCAGATTTCGAATCCCGTAGTGAAAACCGATCCAATCCAATCCAAACAGATTTTCCATAAATACATACTATTATTTTCAAAATTGCATTACTCCCCTATACTTTTATATAAGAGATGTTAAGATAATTTATATTTTAAGACAATGTATTATATAATGTGAGGTATAGTTTGGTGCACCGAAATCGATCAGAAATTTGTAAGATAAATAAATTGGGGTTTTTGCTCACGATAGAGAAAACAATGGTACCGAAAATGGAATTTCTTGATAGTGATTTTGCAGTCAAATAGAGCTCATAATTGGTACACAAAAATAACCACATGTTTATATTAGGAAAAAAAATTCAAAATTAAAATCAGGATTATTGTACAGGATTATTGACCAAAATAATTTATTTTTCATTTACAGTTTGTTTGGTTGTGAAATGAAGGTGGAATGAAAGATAGTATAAAGGAAAGAAAGAGATTGGAAAGTGGGAGAATTATTTGATTGTTTGGTTTAAATGAAAGTGGAAAGAAAGAAAGGTAAAATCTTATTTTTCCTTGTTTGATTAGATAGAAAATGAGAGAGAGAGAAAGTAAGATTTGCTTGGTGGAAATCTTATTCTGGTCGCTGTTCAGCTTCTACGGCTCACTCAGGTAAGTCTCTGTCTAAACGTCCTGATTCTGTTGTTTCCTCTGGCTGGAAGAATTGCATGATTTCAAAGGAAGACCCCACTAATATAGCGAAAGGGGTCTGGGAATTTGGTAAGGCGTTGGGTTTGAAAAATAAGGGGTCTGAGGAGGCTTTAGTGAGGCAGCTTAGGGGGATGGAAGAGAGGGACTGGGTTGCTGCGGGGGGCACGGGGGATGGTGTAAGCCATCCTCTGTGAGTGATGTGGTTGGTAGGTCTATGGTAGGTTGTGGTGGTTCTTGTTGTCATAAGATTATTTCTTATAATATTAGGGGGCTGGGGGGTAGGTTGAAGAAAAGGGATGTTAGACAATTGGTTAAGTGTCAGAAGCGGAATGAAATCAGGAGTCTAAATTTAGTGGGGTGGATAGGAAATTGTGTTCATTTTTATGGGAAGGTGATGATTTTGACTGGTTTGCTAAGGATGCGGAAGGAAGATCCAGTGGTTTGATTGTCTTATAGAAACGGTCTGCTTTTGTGCTGTCTACCCAGTTTCAGTGAAATAATTTTTTGGGGGTTACTGGGTCTTGGGGGAGTGAGCAGATTCAAGTATCAATTGTCAATGTATATGCTCCTTGTGATTTAAGGGGTAAGAGGGCGGTGTGGGATGATCTATTATCCCTCATGGATAGTAGGGTTGGGGACAAGTGGTGTGTTTTGGGTGATTTTAATGCCATAAAATCTCTTTCGAAGCGGAAGGGGGTGGATGGGGTTAATAGGGCCGAGGAGATGCAAATGTTTGGTGATTTCATTTCTGAGGTGGGGTTAATTGACCTTCCTCTTATTTTGTAGAAAATTTACATGGTATAAAGCAGATGGGAAGGCTATGAGTAGGCTAGACCGTTTCTTAATCTCTGAAAATTGGCTTAATTCTTGGAATGATCTATCACAGTGGGGGTTACAAAGGAGTGTTTCTGATCACTGTGCTATTTTTTTGAAGGAGAGAGATGTTAATTGGGGTCCTAAGCCTTTTCGTATGCTAAAGTGTTGGGAGGATATGGCGGGTTATGAGGAGTTTGTTAAGAATGAGTGGGGGGGTTACATGTGGAGGGGTGGAAAGGGTTTGTATTGAAGGAAAAATTCAAAGGTATAAAAGCAAAATTGAAGGAGTGCAATAAGGAGCATTGTGGGAACTTTGACGCTAAGATCAATAAGGCAAAGAGTGAGTTGCATAGTCTTGACTTGAAGGGGGAGGCTAGAATGTTGACCTTGGAGGTGGTAGAAGAGAGGAGGTTTTGGTCTTCGAAAATACATAGGCTTTCCACTTTGAATTGTAGCATGCTTTGGCAAAAGTCCAGAATGAAATAGATTAGGGAGGGGGATGCCAACTTTAAGTTTTTTCATAGGTGTGTCCAAAAAAGGCATAAGGTTAATGAGATTCTAGGACTGAATTTTAAGGGTGAGCTGGTGGAGGAGGTTCAACCTCTAAGAGATAAGATTAGGGGTTTTTTTTAGGATCATTTTAAGGGTGACATGTGGGATAGACCGTGTAATATCCGTTTTTCAGAGTTACTGTTTAAAATCTGTTTTATATGAAAATTTGTGATTTAAGTGCTAAGTAAATTATTTTAGTCTTATAATGAAGGTTTGAAAATACCTATCAAGTTATTTCAATAAAACAGTCACTCTTTCCTTGACGTTTGACATCCGTATTTACTGTTATTAATGGATAAGATTTTATATAGCACAAGTATATCAAACAAACTTAGCCAAACAAACTTCCTTCACAAAAGTTGGTTATTTTAATATTTCTAATCTTCTGGAATTTTCTTAGAATTTTTGGAAAACTTTAAAAATTACC
This sequence comes from Glycyrrhiza uralensis, assembly GCA_030159175.1. NCBI lineage: Eukaryota > Viridiplantae > Streptophyta > Magnoliopsida > Fabales > Fabaceae > Glycyrrhiza > Glycyrrhiza uralensis. The sequence continues at coordinate 30,047,951 of BRZY01000003.1, forward strand.
ATTTTGACCCTGTTACTTACAGTAAAAGCTAAACACTGATTCGAAGACCAATCTGTGGGTAGAAAAGGATTTTGAAAGGCTGATTCATGTTTTTATATTTTTTGAGATTTTTGAGAATTATTTCGTAATTTTCTGAAAAGCCAATAAAAACGCTACTTTTTCGATTTCCGTAAAGTAAAAAAACAGGGATTTCTGGTCAAAAATGGATTTATGGTGACAAGTGAGTGCTTAAAATATAATTTCAAGAGGGACCATTAGTGTTCAAATTCAATTTGTGATTTTCTGGGATTTTTTGTAGAATTTTCTGAAAAATTACTGTTTTTCACTTACGACGCATCCGTTTTCCTTTGTTTTTACAAACCGTAAGGCTTACCCTTACCGTAAAAATCCCAAAACTCTTCCATGAGACTCTTACATGTCATTTTCGAGATTCCTCATTGGTTCTTACCATTTAAAATTATTTTTGAATATTAGGTTAGTAAAAAACCATTTTAACTCTTATTTACGGAATAAGCTGAATAGAGACATAGTGGCTATGATATGGAAACTTAGGAACTTTGAGGGGTTCAAATACAATTCTAAGAAGCATAAAAGATCTGTAGACATCATGATTAGCCTTGAATAGTATGGTGGGCATGTCTAATGACCATTTTACCCTTGATTTTCACTTAAAACTACCTAAACCTAAAGTTTTTGTCCATGTAATCAAATGGTCTTCCTCCCCCCTCATTTTGGTTGACATCAAGGAGCTTTGAGGAGCCTTGGATCAGATTTTTTCATGAGTCATCAATCCTTGTGAAGTGGTTTAGGCCAATTAGAAAAAGAATGGATTAAACCTAATTAATAATTATGTATTTTGATAGTCATTGCTTACCTCACACATTTTCTTAATTCCTTCCATCTCCCTAGCTTGGCCGCCCCCTCCCATCTATAAATGGGGACCTTGGCTTCATAATTTTTCACACACCAAGCCAAGGAATCAAGAAGACAAACACTAGTTCTCTCTTTTCCCTCTTTAGTTCTTAAATTTCTTTTGGTGTTCTTGCTAGTTCTTCATCAATTTTGTGGCCAAGGTAAGGGGTCTTTCTTTCAATATTAATTTGAGAAGTATGTGCTTTGATTTTTGTTTATGCTTGTCTTGTATGTTTTATGTGTGTTTTGCCTTTATGCCTTAAATAATTGTTTTATAGCTTTAAAATAATTATTTTGTGCTAATTATTAATAGTAGGGTTATAATGCCCAAATTTTCTCTTAAATTTCGTGAAGCAAGGAGGTTATGTTAAAATTAATTTTGAGCTTTGTAAACATACTGTTATAATGGCAAAATTTAGATTACCGTAAAAACAATTTTATTGCGGAGAAAATACAAATTAGTATTTTGTGAAAACCCTGATATTATCTATCATTGATATACAAGGTCATGGTTAAGATAAATGGTTTATCAATATGGATGTATCTAGAAAGGAAGTGAGACCTATGAAGGGGCTAAAACAGTTCGTCTCTCTCTGGCATGGGATCTGTATAGATACGCTGTTTGGGGAATTCTTAACTTAGGGACTCAGTATATACATGACTAAGATGATTGGGGAATATAATGGTAATGGATTCTCAGTGAATTATACTGTTATATATTTTGGTTCAATATTCTCTATATTTTTTTAAACAGTGGAAATTTGTGAAACAAGCTTTCCGAGGGATTTTTCTGAAAATAAACCAGTGTTCAAATATTCTCGGAATATTTCAGTTTTAACCCCTTTTCAATAAATTAATCACTTTTAGTACCGTTATATACCGATTTATTTTTAAGGGACTTGAATATAAACGAAGTACGAGTTAACTGGGATAAATGGTTCTATGTTCTATCTGAGTGGTGAAATTCTGTGTTTTTCCTGAGATGTGTGATTGGTATTCTTATCTAAGAAACGTGGTTCTATGTTTACTTGTGATTCCGTGTTTATTTGAGAGTTAAGTCGTAAGCTGGTGTCAGTGGTTACTAAGTAAAATCTGTTGGAGTAGCGGGATGAATGCTCGTGGCTGTGTGCCGAAATTCCTATGGTAAAATCTCCTTGAGTAGCGAGTGACTTACTCGTGGGTGTGTCCCGAATATAAGTGGTAAAGTCTCCAGGAGCAGCGGGTTCTTGACTCGTGGGTGTGTCCCAAAATTATGTCGTAAAATCTCTCGGGGTAGCGGGTTATTTACTCGTGGGTGTGTCCCGAAATTATTAAGTAAAATCCCCAAGAGTAGCGGGCAGGATGCTCGTGGGTGTGTCCCGAAAGTATAGAAGGTCTTGTGTGAAATTTCCTATTTAAGATATTGAATGATTCATTTGCTGGGTGCATTATACCTGCTGTATGTTTCTTGTATGTCCTTGACATATGAAGTAAGACCTGCGTTTGCTTTAGTGCTGTACTTTTCTTATTAAGTTGTTTAGAGTTTCACCCTTGCCTACTTTGTTGTGTTGATGCATGACGGAGTAGATGAGTTACCCAAGAAGTGGGCTGACTCTTAGAAGAAGAATCTAAAGGAGGGTGCTGAATAGATTGGTAGATATTCCGAGAAGAATATGTGCTTACTGTGTTATTGGGAAAAGGTTTAGAGACTAGACTGGCTCAGATGTACATTGTATCATTTTCAATCTTTCCTTGTAAAAACTCTGATGTTTATATGAAACGAGATTATATTCATACAAGTTTTATTTATGCTTCCGCATTGAAAACCTTTTCGGAAACATTTAAAAAGGAAACAAGGGAACATACTCCCCATCCTTCTCATCTTCTTTATGGAAAGCGAAAAATTTTACCTGCATTTTAGAAGAAGGATTTGCAACATGTTCCAAATATTTTCTAAGTTATTTGAAATTGGTAACTATGTGTAATATCCTTTTTGGAGAAAGGGTGTTACAGACCGTATGTTGGAAATCTGAATATACCTTCATTGGGGGCTGGGGAAAATGAGCTCCTTACCGCTCCTTTCGATGAAGGAGAAATTAACTTTGCTGTGTGGGATTGTGAAAGCAATAAGAGTCCGGGACCGGATGGGGTCACCTTTTCGTTCATTAAACGTTTTTGGGAGGAGGTGAAATCGGACTTCCTTGGGTTTATGGAAGAATTTCATGCAAATAGTAAGTTAGTAAAGGGTGCCAATAGTTCTTTCATCGTGTTGATTCCTAAAAAGGAAAACCCTCAAAAAGTGGGATATTTTTGTCCAATTTCACTGATTGGTTGTTTGTATAAGGTACTTTCAAAGGTTCTGGCGAATAGGTTGAGGAAGGTGATTCATCGATTGATCTCGGAGTGCAAAACAACGTTTGTGAAGGGGAGACAAATTTTGGATGGGATCATGATTGCAAATGAGTTGGTAGATCATGTGAAGAGGAAAAAGAAGGATATGATGTTATTTAAAGTTGACTTTGAAAAGGCATATGACTCGGTTGATTAGAGCTTCTTGGATTTTATGTTATGGGCCATGGCATTTAATGGGAAATGGAGGAGATGGATGAGGGAATGTTTGGTAACGGCTAATGTCTCCGTACTTGTTAATGGGAGTCCTACGGAGGAGTTTGGTGTAGGAAGAGGGCTACGACAAGGGGATCTGCTATCCCCGTTTTTGTTTTTAATAGTGGCTGAGGGTTTGAACATCTTATTTAAGGAAGCTGTGTCGGTAGGTCTCTTTGAAGGGTTTAAGGTGTGGAAGTTGTCATTATCACACTTACAGTTCGCAGATGATACATTAATAATTGGGAGAAAATGTTCTCAGAATGTCTTTGCCATCAAGGCGGTGCTTCAGTTGTTTGAGGTGCTGTCGGGCTTGAAAGTGAACTTTCACAAGAGCCAGTTGTACGGTTTAAACATTGAGGAGGGTTGGTTGGTACAGGCTGCTGGATTTGTTAATTGTAAGGTTGGGTCCCTCCCATTTATTTATCTCGGTCTTCCGATTGGGGCGGATGCGTGAAGGAAAAAGACATGGATGCCGGTGTTGGAAAAGGTAAGGAACCGACTCTCTTCATGGAATAGTCAACATTTATCGCTGGGTGGTAAGGTTGTTCTGCTCAAATCTGTATTATTTGCCCTTTCGATCTACTTTTTGTCATTCTTTAAAGCACAAGAGGGGGTCATCAGGGCCTTGGAATCACTCTTTAGGCGGTTCCTTTGGGGTGGGTGTGAGGGTAGGAAGAAGATCCATTGGGTTGCGTGGGTTAAGGTGTGTAAAGCTAAATCCGAAGGTGGGTTGGGTGTCAAAAATCTAAAAGGTTTTAACTATGCCTTGTTGGGAAAATGACTATGGAGGCTAAAAATGGAAGAGAAGAGTCTATGGGTGCGGGTTCTTAAGGAGAAGTATGGAGTAGTTGGGGGTTTGTTAAATGTTAGGGGGAGGGACACTACAAGAAAATCTCTGATTAGCCAAGGCCAAAAGTCGTAGGTAGCAGCAAAAAGCCGTAGGTAATAGAAAATTACCTACGGCTCAGAGACGGCCTGAATTCGGTAGGTATTTTGCTCGTTGTAACTTTTTAGCGAGGGCTTTCTTTAAAAAGCCGTAGGTAGTTACCCACGGCCTGGAGCCGTAGGTAATTACGGCTCATGGCCCTAGGTAATTACCTACGGCTCCAGGCCGTGGGTAACTACCTACGGCTTTTAGCCCTGGCTAATTTATCTACAGCCAAGGCCGTAGGTACACATTTTTTTTAAATTAAATTTTTAAATTACAAATTTAATCTTTATTTATTAATTAAATTAAACAATATTTCGATTTGTTATAATTAATTAATTAATTAATTATTCTAATTAATTACATATTATTAAATAATTATTTATATTAATTTTAATTTTAATTTATTATTAATCTAACACTTCTATTAAAATAAAGATAATAATTGAAAACCTCAATATCATAATAAATTGAATGTTGTCTAAGTTAAAAATACCATAAAAAGTCAAGTGAAATACAAAATTAAACTAAGGAACTAACTAATATTGTGCACAAGGGTCAAGATCTTCATCTATGCCAGATGTGTGGCCACCCTGGGTGCCCTGTTCCAGCTGTGGTCGCTGTTGGTGAGCTGGCTGAGGCTGAGGAGGCTGAGGCTGATACATCTGCATCAAATAATTTTGGTTGGCCAACACCTGCTGCAGTGTCAAACTCTGACTAGCTAACAGCTGGTCTTTTGCTTCCATTGAACGTTGCATCTCTTCTATTGTCTGCCTCATCCGATTAAGCTCAGCTGCATTCAACATAGAGGAATGACTGCTAGCACTAGAGGATGATCCAGTAATGTCTCTGTGGCTGGAGCCCTTTCGGTAATTGCCCGAAAGGCTTCCAGCACCATATAAGCGACCCCTATGCTTGCCGCCAACCACGTCCACCCAAATTGTAAGCGCTATACGCGTTGCCTCCTCAGGGTTAATCTGGGTGGCGTCGATCCCAGACTGAGACATCTGCTGGCTCATCTTTTGCTCGAACTCCTCCTGGTATCCATCAAACAAATACTTATTAGTTTTAATTTTAAAACTAATTTAATTTAATTCAAATATATAAAAACAATGAATATATATAAATATTACCTGAGTCTTCCTCGACCTCTCGTCAACATACTCCCCGGTTGCCTTCTTAATGTGGGTGTGGCGATGCAACTCGTGCATTTGCACCTCTCGCCCCAACTTCTTTCCCTGAAAGCAACAAAAACATAAATAGTTAATAAGTATAAATAAATAATAACTATTAGAGATAAAGTCAAACATACGTACCAGTCGGTATGCGTACTAGGCTTGGGAGATGGAGCCCCCTGTGTGCATGCTACCACCTTTCTCCGATGCTCGATTTCTCTTGTTTCGGGCTGACAGTATCTGGTACTCTGCTGTCCGCCAGTAAGCTTTCAGAGTAGCCCAATCATCATTTCCAATCCAAAGGGGTTGTCTATCACGTTTGCGGGCTTTGCTGAGCATTTCAGAAAGGCGGTGACTGGCCTGTATATGAAATATCTTCTCGACCGTATGCTCATCCTCATCCCTCCATGAACATTTGTCCTGTATTAGAGAAGAAAAAAAATAATATACGTATATAGGTTATGAAATAATATACGTAAAAGCAATTAAATGAGAAACTTACCCTGAAAACATCAAAGAAAAGCTTCTTCGCATCCTTATCCCTCATGACCTCCCCCCATCTTGTCCAAGGCCGATGATACTGCTCAGTAACACATCGAGTGACATTCCTCGCAGATGCTCTCGTGGGAAGGAACCTTCATATATATATATAAAAGTGACAATGATTAAAACAAATATAACACAAATATAATAAATATCCAAATAATATAAAAATGTTATTAATTCATTAATACTTACCCATTACCAGCTGGCTCGATTACTAGACGACCATCCCTCAAGTATCTAACCTCCTCGTTGTGATCCTCCTCACTCCCTGACAGTGACATCATCGAACTCATATCGTCCTGATCAGACAGATCATGATCAGCGCTATCCTGAGTGCAAGCCTGAGTGTCATCTGCATCTGGAGTAATGTCAGCTGCAACTGGAGTAGTACTCTCATCTGCAACTGCAGTAGAATTGTACCATAGAACATCCGGTCGATAGTCAGGCTGTGGCAGTGGTACTGGATGAGGGTGTGGTGGTGGTACAGGCCAAGACTGTGGCGGTGGCGGTGGTACTGGCCAAGACTGTGGCGGTGGACGTGCTACTGGCCAAGACTGTGGCGGTGGTGGTGGTATTGGCCAAGCCTGTGGGGATGCCATAAATGGTGCCCGATACACTGGCTGAGGATGAGGCGGAGCCATTGAACGTGATGTACCCGGCCTACCCACATACCCATCATCATCAACAATGATGCGAGTGCGAGTCTTGGGTCGAGAACCCGTGACTTTGGCCTTGCCCTTCCCACTATCGCGTGGTCTGGATGGGCCATCTCCTGATGCCATATCTATATCTAGTGTAATTCAATATAAACAATTATTCAATGAAACACTACAATATATATTAAATATCAAATTCAGTAATTTGAGACAACTAAGTTATTCAATACATAAATGACAATCACAAGACATTAAAAATAAAAATACATAAAATTAGATTCTAAGTATGATTCAGAATTTGAGAGTCGGTCTGCCCATGAGTCCCCAGAATCATCTTCGGGGCCCGTTCTTTCATCCGATGCTTCTTCTTCATCAACGTTGTCTTCGTCCACTTCATCATCCACGTCGTCACGTAAGCGAGTAATCCGTTCCACTTCGGTTACTTCATTTACTTGTGGCATTTCATCCACTTGATAAGCCACATCTTCCTCTAGATCATCTACTTCAATACGACCCCTAGGCTTTGTCTTGATTGCAACACACCAACCTCGTTTGTCCGTTCGGGTTGATGGGTAAGGGACTTGTCTCATATTTTGTGCAATCATAAATGGATCAAACGACCCATACCTGCTGCGCATATGAATGTCCACAGTATTATATTTTGGATTCCTTTTTGTGCCTCTAACCGATGGATCGAACCATTCACAATAAAATAGCACTATTCTTTTAGTATAGTCTAGAGTGTTGTACGCCAATTCATATATGTGTTGAATGAAGCCGTAGAATTCATCTTCACCTCCTTGTGTGACACCTTTTACTTAAACTCCACTATTAACTGTTTGTTTGCCCTGTGTCCATTCATGTGTGTGAAATTCGTACCCGTTCACGAAGAATGTATGCCATTCTTTGACATTTTTATGAGGGTCATCAGATAGGTTCCTCAGGTGTTGGTTGATGGGAGTTGGTGTCTCACTATAAACCTACGTAAATATTGATACAACATGCAAACAAATTATTTATATATTGATTTAACTTGTAATAATTTGCATTAAAGTGAAATAGTTTTGGGAGGTGTACTTGGCGCTTAAACCATGTTGGAAAATTTGCATGAATATGAGCTTCTTGGTGTTGTGCGGAGACAGGCTCAGATAATAAGAACGCCCTGATCAAATTGAATAACATGCGAAGTTAAGGCTTGAATATATATAGTAATATAGTAAGTGTGAATTGAAAGAAAGTATATGATATACGTACGCAAGGTATGGTTTAACTTCGGCACAGTTGATCAACACATGAACATGAGCTGACCACCACTCTTTTTGTGATAACCAATGAATTGACTCCTTCCTAGAATTACGATCGGACAGGCCAAATACTGATAATGTTAGTGGATGTCTTTCATTGTGATCAGTCTCGATTTCATTCCTAATATACCTTGGTGTCAACATGAAGTTGGTGAAATACTGGGAACAAAAATGGATTGTTTCGCGGTGTAGGTAAGATGCACATATTGATCCTTCAACCTTAGCCTTATTTTTCACCAATTTTTTTGAATCACCCATGAATCTACAAAAGTAGATGTGAATGGAATCTTGAATCAAAAGATATATTATCTTTGAAATAGATAGTTATATTTAAAGATAGTTATAAGATAGTAATAATACCTTTCAAATGGATACATCCACCTATATTGAACTGGTCCACCAAGCCTAGCTTCGTGTGCAAGATGCACTGGAAGATGTTCCATAACATCAAAGAAACCAGGGGGAAATACTCTCTCCAACTTGCATAGAATGAACGGGATGTTCTGCTCCATCTTAATAAGGTCATCATCTCTCAATGTTGCAGAACACAAATCCTTAAAAAACTAACTTACTTCAACTAGTGGATTCAAAACATGAACTAGCAATGAACTAGAGGCAATAGGAAGTAAACACTCCATGAAGACATGACAATCGTGACTTTTCATCCCAGTCATCCTTCCGGTGTCCACATCGCACATCTTGCCAAATTGGAACAATAGCCGTCTGACATCCTCAGTTCTTTAACCCACCTACAAACTGATTTTGCTTGCTCAGCAGTTAAAGTGTAATTGGCTTTGGGTTTTAAGATCTTTCCATTAGCCTGAGGGTTCAACTCCAAGTCTTTTCTTCTGCAGTAGATTGCCAAGTCCATTCTGGCCTTATCATTGTCTTTAGTTTTGCCTTTTACATTCATTACAGTGTTAAATATATTATCAAATTTTTTTTTTCAATGTGCATAACATCCAGATTGTGTCTCAATAAGTTATCTTTCCAATAAGGCAGATCCCAGAAAATACTTCTTTTTGTCCAGTTATGCCACTGTCCATATCATTCCAATCGAGAAACTACACCATGATCTGTGACTTTTGGGAGATTCATAACTCTGGTCCAAACCTGCTCCGGTGTCAACCTAGGGGGAGGGCCATCTGTTTCAACTTCACCCTTCCTGAAGGCGGTCTTGTTTTTGTAGGTAACAAGATGAAACGCAAGAAGGGGGGGTTGAATTGTGTTTCTAAGCTTTTAAAATTTTTCGCAAATGTTGGACGCTGGCTGTTAAAAACATTGGACGCACAGCTTTGTTCAAATATTGGACGCACAGTGTTTTCTGAAATATTGGACGCACAGAGTGCTAAAACACTGGACGCACAGACTTGTGAAATATTGGACGCACAAAAGATTGGACGCTGAGGCTTCCCTCTTAGTTTAAAAACTTGTTTTCTTTGTGCGATTAAAGGTGTATGAAAAACTTGTTTAAAACAAAATCAATTCAATCCCCTTGGTTAGTAATAAGCACAAATATAATAAGAGATAAGGGAAGGAAGAAATAACACAAGTTTTTATACTGGTTCACCCTTTCCTAAGAGCTACGTCCAGTCCCCTCAAACTAGAGAGATTTCACTATCAACCTGATAGAATACAAGTATTCTTTGCACACAGCCTCTTCAGGCTAAAACTCAAGTATTCTTTGCACACAGCCTCTCCAGGCTAAATCCCAAGTATTCTTTGAACACAGCCTCTTCAGGCTAAAACCCAAGTATTCTTTGAACACAACCTCTTCAGGCTAAATAACTCAGCAGAGTGTTTTTGATTCAAGTGCTGTCTAATTCACACAAGTGAGGACATGAAATCTAAAGCACTTTGAGAGTTAAGCAAACTCTCTTTTACAAGAAGAAAGAAAATATACAAGACTTTCTATACAGAGTATAACAAATTGCACAGCAGTTCAGCTCTTTCTTTTTCGTTGTTCAGTGTCTTGTATTCTTCTTCTTGTTCACGGTATTTATAGGCTTTGATGAAGCTTCAGACTTGTTCTTCGAATAGCTCAGCTTCAGCCTTCATAAATATTACCGTTCTCTAATAGCATTAAATGCTATTTTCCCGTTGCTCTAAGGAGATCTACTTCATTGTGCATGTCTGCGTTTCTTTCTCCTAAATCAGAAGCAACCTGTACTCAAAGTCTCAATTGTACAGTGGTTAATAGTAATATCTTATTGAGACAGAGAGAATACACTGTGTAAAGTAGAAAGATGTGTTCAGAGATATACAGAGTAGTTAAAAGTACATTCTCTCTCTTAGTACACTTTCCACAGTGCTTTATGCTTTTCAAAAGTACATTTAAAAACGTTGACAATGGTTGTACAGAAAGCATTGCATACAGCTATTTATTTCAAATCATTTGCTCAATAAATATGTTCCATATTAAATGCATGAGCAATAAATAGCAAGTTTATGGATTCTGCGTATTGGACGCAGCATGTAGAAATCATTGGACGCATACCTGGTACTTACCAATTGCATATGATATTCATTCAATCATTGGACGCATCTTTATGCTTACCATTCTGATGATTAGTTGCAAAGCAACATTAGACGTATTGCCTCATTCTGGTTATTGGACTTTTGCCATTTCCTTATAGTTCCATTGGACGCAGAGTTGATTGTTGTACATTTGTTCTTCTGCTTTATTGGACGCAGAATAGTTGTTTGATGTACCTTTGTCAATCTGCTTCATTGGTCATATGACACTTGATTGATGTCCTTCTTATTTATTGGACGCAGAACAGTACCTTTGTCACTCTGATTTCATTGGACGCAGAGCAGTTCTTTTGTTTGTTCAGTTTCATTGGACGCAGAGTTGCACTCTTGCTCATGCTGAACTTTGGACTTTTATCCTTCATCTGTATTGGACGCTCACTGAATCTGTTCCTTTGAAAATCATTGGACTCTTACTGCAATTCTGCTTCTCATAGAAACATTGGACTTATACCAGTATTGCCTTGTACTTATCATTGGACGATCAGCATTCTTTACCTTGGTCAAGAACACATCCTGAACATTGGACTTATGACTTATGTTCTGATCATTGGACTTATAAGCATTCGATCATTGGACGTATTGTTATTCTTGAACATTGGACTTATGTCTTCAATGCCTTCTCATGAATCATTGGACGTATGAAATTGTCCTTGTGCCTTGTACTAAATTATTGGACGCACAACATTACTTGCCTTATGCTCAAACATTGGACGCAGAACTCTTCCTTCTGCTCAAACATTGGATGCAGAATTCTTCCTTCTGCTAAAACATTGGACGCAGAACTTTTGTGTCCATTTCAGTGCCAACATTGTGATGAGCTAGCTTATTGGACGCAGAACTGCTTTGCCTCTTATATCAGTAACTTCCTTCTGCCAAAATCACTGGACGCAGAACTCTTTGGTATTTATGTTTCAGTGCCAACATTGGACGCAAGGCTCACTTTGAATGCCAGCCAATGTCATGAAGAACTGATTGGACGCAGACTGCAATAAGCTTAGTTAGGCAGCATTGTTACACATTGTACAAGCTTAATACATATTGATTATCCTTTGTAAAAACCTTAATACATTTTGTTATCATCAAAACCATAAAATCACTTAGGGAGTTTTTGTATTAAAAACACTTTTAACCAATTTGGTTCCAACAGTTTTTTCTAAATGGATGATCATTTGGTAAGAACCTCCGATGCAAGTCAAACAAGGAACTCTTCCCCCGAATTTCAAGGTAAAGGCCTTTGTATGCTCCATGCAATGCGGACACCGCAATCTACCATGAGTCCCCCAACCAGACAACATGCCATAAGCAGGGAAGTCATTAATCGTCCACATCAAAGCCGCTCTCATGTTAAAATTCTGCTTACGAGCAACATCGTATGTCAGAACACCGTTCCACAACCTCTTCAAATCGTCAATCAGGGGTTCCAAATAGACATCAATCCCAGGTCTTGGATCAGATAGGCCCGGTAACACACAAGTCAAGAACATGTACGGTTTCGACATGCACATCTCTGGAGGAAGATTGTACGGGGTAACAATAATTGGCCAACAAGAATAAGGAGATGCCGAGGCTTGGATGTATGGTGTAAAACCATCAGAGCACAACCCAAGTCGGACATTGCGTGGGTCCGCGGCAAAATCTACATGCACCCGATCAAAGTGCTTCCATGCTTCGCCGTCAGAAGGGTGACGCAACACGCCTAAACTACTTCTATTCTCATAGTGCCACGTCATTTTGCTTGCAGTTTTCATTAATGCAAACATTCTCTGAAGCCTTGAAATTATTGGCAAATAGAACATTGCCTTCACTAGAACTAGCTTATGATTACCTCTGCTACTGTTGCGAGCACAATACCTCGGCGCATGACAAAATTTGCATTCAACCAACTGACCGTCATTTTTTCCAAATTCATTGTCGTAATACAACATGCACTCATTCATACAACAATCAATCCTCCTAGCTTCCATACCCAACTTGGACACTAGCCTCTTAGCTTCATAGTAGTTATTTGGCAAACATTTTTTTTTAGGTGACCCATCCAACACCATTCTTGAGATAACATCACAACACTGTTCGCTAACATTAAAACTTGACTTCACACCTAAGAGCCTCACGCACATTGATAATCTAGAGTCGAGGGATCCTTCATACAACGGCTTATTTGCCTCCAATAAAATATTATAAAATCTTTGTGCCGACTCATTTGGAAGTTCATCAGTGTCATCATACTGATACTCTTCATATGACACATTCACCCCGAGAGCATTAGAAATCATGTCCCGCATCGAGTCAAACTGCTCGGCATTTCCCACATTTGCGCAACTACTTGAACCTCCCATGTCATTCTCGTCAACACTCAAGTCAATATCAGGCACTACTTCACCGTGATTAGTCCATGTCCAATAATTAGGTTTGAACCCAACTTTGTATAAATCAACCCTCACAACATTCTCGCTCTTAATTTTTCCACATTGACATTTAAGACACGGACATCTAATACCCCCATCTCTGGTGAAATTATCTTGTCCCTTTGCGAAAAAAATAAACTGTTTAACCCCATTTAAAAAATCATCTTTCAAACCAATTCTTCTAGGATTCAACCTATCATACATCCAACTACGGTTTGACCGATAAAATTGCATTCTCTGCATATGGAACACATTATGCGTTAGATACCGGGGTCATGTGCCAAAAATAAATTCGGTAGCACAACCCCTGTATTTTGGACTTTCCCAAAAAAAATTTCCACAGAAACTAAACAACAATCAATCAATTTATATGACAAAAACAAAGCAAATAAAAATAATAGCAATCCTATTGAGCTTTGCTCTCCACTAACAGACAATTCATTCACACAAACACATGCACAATTCTAAACTATCAGCACGCAAACCCAGCATCCTGCTTAAGGCAGGAAGGCAAAGACTAGGGCTTTGCTCTCCACTAACAAATAACACAATCACATGCACCAATAAAATTTCAACACACCATCATCATGCCTATTGAGCTTTGCTCTCCACTAACAAACAGCAAGTCAATTCACACATGTTGTATTTAACATATTTAAATATATATTAAACCATTGCATACGTACCGTAATCTCTTAACTCAAGCTCCGAGTTCCACGAACAATCCTATCAAAAAATCACATTTGTAACATTGAACAACTTAGAGATATATATAGTAAAAAATTTAAGAAGGAAATTAAGAATGACCAAAGAGAACTACACTAGTTAACAAAAATATGAAAAGAGACTACTGTCAAACTCTCACTTGGCTTGTCAAATTTTTTTTTTTAAAAATCAAGCATTATTCAAGACTTCTTATTTATTTCTGCTTTGATTTGTAAAATACTAAATTAGATTTAAAACACCAACAAAGCCTCTTCCAAAGTCCGGATGTATGATTCGGAAGCATGTCCTAACAGAAACAATACTTTTTTGTTTTGAAAATCTAACAGAAACAATACTTACACATGATATTGAGCTATAGCACAATTTAACAAAACAAATCATACTTATATTCTTAACAACTAAACATGTTTACTTTTCTTTTTATGTACAAACTTCAAATGGGTTGTTAATGTTTTAAAATAGACACAGGGTGCAGTAGTTAGTCAGAGCACATTTTAGTCACAACACAACCTTTTATGTGGTATATTGTTTGATAGTTAACAAGCAATTTTGTGTTAATTTTACTATAACAGCCACATTTTCCTATTAAATAGATATAGATGGGCTTAAATCTAGGCCTATATATATACATTCACTTTATATATAGCGACAGTAAATATGGGGTTCGTGAACGCGTATCTCCGTAAGCAAGTATCTAGGAAAAAACACACACATAAATGCAAGGAACAATTCTGGAATATAGTAAAAGATAACATGGAATTATCATTGGAGCATTCATAATATGTCATTTAGTATAACAGAAAAAGACGATTATGAAATAGTGATAGTCAAAATTGATTTATTTATTTTATTTTAGAACTAAAAATTCAGACCCCTAGCATATTAGTGATTGAGCAAATTGCAACACAAGAAGTCTCACTAATAACATGGATTTTGGCCAACCATAGCATAACATTACTACTGTGAAGGAACCACAACCACCACTTGTTCATTCCAAACTCACCCATGAAATGAGACACAGACAGAGATCAGAGACAGAGATTGAGGAAGGGAGGAAAACTCACCCAGGGGCAATAGATGCGTAGTGGCGGTGAAGAAGACAACGACGCGGTGGTCCTGTAGGTTCCGGCGTGGTGGTCCTATATGTAGAGAGAGAGTGTGCGTGAGAGACAGATCCAGAGAGTGAGAGAGAGAAATAGAGAAAGGGGCTTCTATGCATACCTGTCTAGGAGCTTGCCGGTGGCCGCGCGATGGTGGTGGGGGCGCGGTGGTGGTGGCAGCCACGGGTGGTGGCCGTTTTTGGCCAAATGAAGGAGGGAGGAGGGGTTTGGGATGGAACTCGAACTAGATGCGATTTGGGGCGAAGGAGGGAGGAAGGAGGGAGCCTATGGTGGTGGTCCGAGCTTCTACTGGTGGTGGCCGGAGTTTTGAGTGGTGGTGGCCGGAGTTGAGGAGGTTTGGGCGCTCGAGAGAGAAGAGGGACGTGAGATCGAGAGAGAAGGGTGAGATCGTGAGACTGAGATCGAAGGTCTGCAGCTGGAATGCTATATTGCAGGTAGCTACGGCTTAAAGCCGTAGGTAACTTTTTCCCACTTTTATTTACCTATGGCCTCTAGCCCTCTCTAAAAATCTGAACCTTACCTACTGCCATGGCCCTCTCTAAATGCATTTTTCATTTTTTTTTTAAAAATGTATTTACCTACGGCTATGGTCGTAGGTAGTTTTGAAATTCAAATTTCTCTCTCCTACCTCCTTACCTACGGCCAAAGCCGTAGAAAAGTAAAAAATTACCTACGACCACATGGCCCTGGGTAATTTCCCGTAGGTACATCCACTTATTCTTGTAGTGGGAGGTGTCGGGTTGGGTGATAGGTTTAGGGAAAATTGAACGGGAGGAGAGTGGCTTTAGGAAAAATTGGTTCTCCTCGGTTGTTAAAAAAGATGTGGGTAATGGGGGAAAATACGACTTTTTGGAATGATCCATGGCTTGAGGGTGGCCTCTTAAGGGAGAGGTTCCCTAGACTGTACTTGTTGTCTTTGGATAAAGATGGGTCGGTGGATGCATTGGTAGGGGGTAGGGACGAGCCACTAGAGGGGAGCTAGAGGTGGAGAAGATTACTATTTCAGTGGGAGTTAGACCAGTTGAAGGTTCTAATAGAATTGATGTCCCAATCTGGTTTTAAGGGGGAGGGAGGGGATGCTTGGGTGTGGAAGTTAGAAAAGTCAAGCTTGTATTCGGTCAGATCAGCATATAGGTGATTGAGTGCTTCAGATAGTTGTGAAGCACAGGTGTTTTATCACAAGTTGTGGGGTGGGGCTGCCCCTTTGAAGATAAAAGCATTTGTGTGGAAGGTGTCACAGGACCGGATACCGTCTTTGCAGAACCTCGCTAAAAGGAATGTGCCAATACAGTCAACAGTGTGTAGGGGCTGCAACAGGGAGGTCGAATCTGCAGAGACTTATTCTTTTTGTGTGAAAAGTTTTCTCTGGTATGGTATGAGTGTCTGAGGTGGTGGGGGTTGGAAGGCCCATTGCATTGAGATTGTAAAGCAAATTTTATTCAATTCTCTGGATTGCTTAAAGGAAATGCTGTGCAAGGAGCTCTTTGGGAGTTAGTGTAGTTTGCAACAGTGTGGGTTATTTGGTCGTCCCGTAATACTGCAATTTTTTCAGGTGAAAATGTTGAGTTGGTTAAACTGGTTGAGCAAATAAAGTTAAAGACTTGGCTATGGATCACAACAAAGAATTCAAAGTTTAGTTACCCTGTGGCTTGCTGGTTTTCTAACCCAAGGGAGTGCTTAGGACTAACAAATGGATGTTGAATGGTTGTTTTCTTTTGCAGGTACAGGGGCGATCTTTGAAGGGCTCCTTGTGCGTGTGGGTAATTTTTAATTGTTATGCAGGTGGCCTTGGGTGTGATTTAGTGGAGGATTGGTTGAATCTTTCAATTATCTATCTTTAGTGTTTTTTAGAGATACTGTCACTGGTTGTTTTGCTGTGGTTTTTCTGTGGTGCAGGGGTTGCGTATTGTTTTGATTAAAAGCTAGGATGGAAGTATAAATATACCCTGTTTGGTGGGATGGGAGCGCTTTCTTTGCTGTTGTGCCCTTTGTAAGCACGAAGGAGATGTAGTAATTCCAATGTATTAGTTTTGTGTGGAGGTTGGCTTCTGAGTTTTTGGATTTGAGCCCTGTAATGGAAGGTGTACATTTTTGTATGTTTTAAAAGTATTTCTCCTAAAATTGATGGGTTACTGGGTTAAAACTAGCATGCGAGTAGGTACTCCTTTGAGACCATGTAGGTTACTTGGGAATTATTTTTGAGCCCTAATTCTCTTGGCTGGGTGTTGGGGTTGATAAAAACACCCCTTTGAGACTGATGAGTTACTGGGGATTACTTTGACATTTGAGTAGAACTCTTTGAGACCATGTAGGTTTTGGGGGTATACTTTTAAGATTGTCTGTAAAACTCTTGTTTGTATTCTTTGGATTGACTACTACTTGTGCTTCAATCCCTTTTCAATGCAATTTACAAATGACGTGTCAGCTGACATGACAATGCATATAAGCCACGTCAGATTTTTATAGGGATCTCAGTGTGCCATGTTAGCGGTCAATGCAAAAGAGGGACCTAAATCAAAAAATTGATTTCTTGAGGGACCAAAAAACTTTAACTTTTTTAGAGAGACTAAATTTAAAACGTCGATATTTAGAGGGACCAAAAACATGTTAAATCCATAAATTAATAAGACAATTTATGTATGAGTAGTGATAGGTGGACACCCCACAACCCATCACACATCCCATTCCAATGAAGTGGAAGGTATGCCATGGGTGTGGGGTGGTGGTCCAATGGGTCATTACCCTTTACGTATTCAATCTCGATCTCAATCTCAAGAAACTTGGTATCCTCACAAACACGTAATCATTTTCTTTCTCGCTTGCTATGCTATCCTTAATTAGTGTATGATTAATTATTATTCTATATTGTGGATAGAGTGAGTTTTCATATTTTTAAATATATCTTTCTAGCAATCCTCTAAACCTAGCCGCCACTCTTGGAGAGAGAAGCTCTGTATTCTCTCTAAAAACTGTCTGCTCTTCTTTCTTCTTCTTCTTCCACTTGAGGGGGTGGTTTTGGACCATTTTTTGGTCTGAAACCACCCCTCTACTTCGTTTCTACTTTGTTTTTAGTCTATTTCTACCTTAATAAGTGACTTTTTCACATAGATCTCGTTTCTCTCTCGTTTTTTTCCAGTGTGGTGTTTGTTTCTCCCGTCTTGGTGCGGCGTTTTGTTCTCCCGTCTTTGTGCGGTGTTCGTTTGGTTCAGATTGGCTGATCTACTTCGTTTCACTACAGATTCTCTTATGACTGAGTCATCAATGTTGCAGATCCGGAGGCGTGGGTACTCCGGTCAATATGAGTTTGTCATTTTTGTAGGCATTGTCACTTTTGATGACATTTTGCTGTGTTATGCTATTAACTTGGGTGTTGTGAGCTTGTTCGCAGATTCATCCCTTTCAGTTTTTAGCGAGGTTGAATTTGTAATGTCTTCGATGTATTTTACTGATTTGAGTGAATGAATACCTTTTGTTGTCAAAAAAAATATATATATCTTTCTAGCTAGTTTTTGCTTTCCTCTTTGTATAAGGCAGCCCACTATTAATTTCGCTGCATATACATACGTATATTATATTTACTAGCGGACTTAGGGGACTACCGTGCCCGCATGTCCGTTTTTTTATTTTTTGAGTTAATTATAAAATCATTTTGTGAAATGGAGAACTCTATTTGAATTAGGAGGAACAGTGCCAGGATTTTCAATTTTGCCAACCATAGGCACTGCCGGTTATTTTTAGTTTAGGGGTACTTTTGTCACCAAAAAGGTACATCGCCTTTATTATAGTTATAGATTTTTTTTTGAGGTAATATTTATTTTGTTGAATTAATATAGGACAAGAATCGCACATTGCTATTTTTTAATTAAAAGGTTGCTCCCCTCCGTGGCCATACAATGTATTAATATTTTTTAACTCAGTAATATAAGCATTACGTGTTTATCCTTGACATTTTAACTCAGTAATTAATACTCATATTTATCATTGTTGCACTTTCACTTGTAATCATGTGAACTTTAATTAGTTTAACGCACATTTGATACTTTTTTCAGGTGTCATAATTTACCCTTGACCTCGCCCTGTAATTTATATTATATTATCTATTTGTTTGAACTGTGAAATCTATTCTAATTGAGTAAAAAAAAAAAGAACTATCTATTCTAACAGAGGTGGGATATTGTCTTGACATTTTTTTTTCTTGCAAATTTTCTGCATTTTTTTTTATTAATCTGTATCTGATAATTTTTATCAGTAATACTCAGTTCCTCACTTTTCTGCTCAATCCTTTCTTTTGGGTTCATCACTTAATTATGATCAGGGAAATCAATTAAGGTTGGTCCAACAATACAAGCAAGCTGCATGTGATGCAGTGCAAGGTACAAAGAAAATTTACAAAAAAAGAAAGGAAGGAAGGAAACCGTGGGTTCTGCACCAAGTGACCATTTTGGGCAACAACACACAAGTTTAGAGAGAGAGCCATTCTTGTGCTCCATCCTGTACCTTAATTTGCCGCCACTAGTAGTAGTGTTTGGCATATTTTATCACAGAAGAGAAGCCTCTGTCCCCACCTCATTCCCCTTATAAATATATACCATGTCCCTTCACCCTGCATATTCAACCCCAATTTAAGCACCCGCATTTGCACATCATTGAATTTGCATTTTAATTATCACACTTAAAATTGATTAGAGCCATACGCCATTCTTCACTTAAAATTGAATAGAGCCATACGCCATTAATCTATTTCTTCACTATGTATTTTTTACTTAACCCAAAATATAAAAAAAAAAAGCAGAAAGACGAGCCGCTAGTTTATGCATAAAAATGATAAAGGATAAACCACACTTTATTCGGGTAACTTAAACTATCCTAATTTATTTCCCTAAATATTTTGTGTGTCACTAATTATTAAAAAATTTAAAATAAATTACAAAAAATTGTTGAATTACAAATGTTTAAACCAAAGCTAATTAAATTCAAAAAAAAAACCCAAAGCTAATTAATTTCAATGTGTGGGTCTGCGCACTATTAATTAGAAGGTAGAGATGATGCACAGAAATGGAGGTTGCTGGCATGTTACGGCATGGTTATAAAATTTCAGATTAGTGCTACTGCCTAGACATGAGATTTTCCACTCGATCGATCGCATGTTCTTTTATAGTACTTAAGTTTTCAAACTGGGTATCAAGTCACTTCTTTAACCACTAAATTCATAATACAAAGAAACAAAATTAAGATATTTTACAATAACCAAGCCACCTAGAAATATTAAATCAATCATATGTTGTCTTACAATGACCCATTTTCGAAAGGATATTTGTCTTTTTTTTTTTTGTGAAAAGAAGGAGCAAAAGCCCCAGGGATATTTGTCTTATAAACTAAGAAACTTAAACTAAAAAAAGGTCTATTGTGCTATTTGTCATTAATTTGGGTACATTTAATATTTTCATTATTTTGGGTATATGAATAAATATAAACAATGTCTCCACTTTGGTTAATGTCATACACTTTAGACCCCTTTTATGCAAATAAATTTTACCATACCTATAGGCCAAGTTAGCCACAAACAATTCCTAGCCTTTGAAATTTACAATTGATATATCAATGGATATAAGACCCACTTCACCACCATGGTGAACTTTGAGGGTTCATGTTTAATAAAAGATTAATTCACTAATGATATAGTTTTTTTATTTATATTTGCAGTCACAAAGCAAAATATTGTTTTTTTATCAAACAGGAGTACCCTTTCGTTTTGTGGTGGCTTAGTATGTAACAAAAAACTTTTATATGCTTATGAAATAAGAAAAATCTCATTTAGTTAGCACCGCTAGAAGAATAATTCCTGCATGATATATCGTATTATTATTATTGTTTTAATATATATATATCGTTGTTTGATTAATTGTATATCGCGTGATTACATTAGCGGGTGTTCCTACTAGAAAGAATATTTAAATCACTTAACACGATGGCACTCACATGCCTGACAGCCTGAGTCTAATCTTAATAATTAATAAGTGATGCAAATTTAGAGATTTTTCTTTCCATCATCTCTTAAGGTGTGTTTGGGAGAAGATTTTTGGAGGAGAGAGGAGGGTTTAGTCTAATATTTTAATTATATAGATAGAGGAGAAGGATGGAGAAAACATTTTGAAGTCCTCTAAAATCTTCCAATATCCTTCCCTCTAGTACATTTAAAAAAACCCTCCAATCTAGGAAAACTCAAAAAATACACTAGAGATATGACTTTGGAGGGTTTATGAGGGTTTTTACATATTTTTTAAATAGGTAAAATATTGATCACAAACTCTCTCTTCCCCTCTAAAACTCCCAAACACACCTTATGAGCCTTGATAAACTACTGATGTTAATTAATAAGTGATGCAAATTTGAGAGGATCTTCTTTTTTTTTGTTAAACTACTGTTAGAGCCTTTTGCTTCGGATTTGGTGCTTAATCACACTTACAACTTCTCACTTCTTTCTAAGAGTGTGTTTATGGGGATTGAACATTAGTGCTAATTTGACTGGAACTTCTGAAAAAAGATAAGAAACATGACCATTAATGTAGCTGCTATACATATTTGGAATAATTATGAGAAACTATTAATTGTTGGTAAGGCTTGTATATCTACTCATTGTCATTCCTAGATAAAAGCCACATGTATACTCCATTCAGCCCTACAAGCAGCGAACTGATTTACCCCAAATAGAGTCATTAATGTTCCACGACCCGAATTTAGCAAGTCTATGAGAAATGTGGTTGGAATCTCGATGAGTACGGAGGGAGCCATTCTGGTTGGAATTCCACACGCGTTTTTTTTACTGTTTACTAAATAATTAATAATTAATTTAAAAACCTTATTTTGGGGTTCATATATAAAAGGCATCATCCCTGTCAGAAAAAAATTATATAAAAGAAGCATCATTTCCCCGCATTTGTTCCTCAAATATTGTGCTAGCTAGCTTTTAATCTCATAAAAGACAACAATTTGATCATAAACAATACAGTAAAAAAGAATTCCATTTCATAAATGAAAGGTGGAATGGAGAACTATGGAAGAGAGATGGGTGGAGACGATCGAGTAAAACACTTCAGTGAGGTGTATCTTGTACGTAAGGCCCAAAAGCGTACTCTTGTATCCATGCATCTACATGTCAGCATTGAGAGAATAGGGAAAATGAAAAACTTGCACACTTCACTCACATGGAAAAGGAAATATATATCCTGTCCTCCTTTTCTATATTTTTTGTTTTATTTTTATTTGATTATTTATTATCAATCAATACCATGACAAATTATCCCTCTTTTCTATTCTATACTTGGTCAACTCGATCTCCTAAGTTGCAACTGACAATTTTGAGCATGCATGAGAGGAAAAGCAGGAATAGGCTAGCTGCTCTCTTAATTAGGCACAAATAGGAAAAAGATTTGAGGTGAAAGCAAATCAAGCATGCAGTAAAATGAAAGCCACATACATAGAATGGGATGAGTTAAGCAAAAATATAGATCAGAGAGGTTGAACAAAAATCCAGTAATAGAAATTAGAAAGTGACCCAGGCCATCAACAGCTAGCTAGCAGCGCCATTAAGCATTGCTTGGTGCCTTGTCCTATTAATTAAGCTCTATAAATACAAGGCCATATATATTCCATTGATTCCACGCAGTACTGGGGAGGACGTACAAAACAGATGGAGAGGGAAAAATATGTATGTAATGTAGGAAAAACAGAGAGCCATCATCCTTATAAATTCAGGTACAACACTTGCTGATCAAACTCTTTTTCGCATCAACTACGTACTACAGTGAAGCCACCCAATAAAGCTTAAAAAGTTAATGCAAGTCATTTCAGCCACTATAAATACGTTGGCAGGAGCCCCTTGAGCTTGGTTCCATTTCTTTGCTGTTGCAGTATTTGGGCACCTATCACCACCGGTACAGCCGTGCCGCAGATCGAGTGGCCGTTGTCCACGCCGTTCTCTCAGCCACCATCTTGCTCCGATCGAGGTACCGCTTGTTTCCTTTTTTACACGCCCAAAGCTGAACCGTTTTTTCCGCACATGCTCCTTTTCTCCGGTCACAGCTAGCCCCTTCTAATTCAATACGGCAGCTGTTCAGAGCTTTGCGTTCTTGCTCAAGTTTATATTGCTGATAAATTTTAAGCAAAGGACCAAGAAAGTGTCGGTCTTTGCATTCAAAAATGAAACCTATTCATTTGTTTTTTTCCTTCTTCTTGCAATGTACGTTTTATATCTCAAGTTTGTGATAGATCATAATGAGGCCCGAGGTTACGTTGACCCCTGAAGATGCATATAATGCAACCATCCTCTATTCCTGCTCTGTTTTCTTCTACATAAATTCCAAGCCAATAAGGGAAGGGAAGGGAAGGGAAGAAACGAGTGTTGTGTAAGTTCTTCATATTCGTGATAGCTAAATACTCCCTCCGGTCCAAAATATAAACAACAAATACACTTTTTTTTGTCCAAAATATAAGCAACATTCACCAATTTCAAATAAATTAAATGCTAGTTTTTCAATTATACCATTCATTTAATACAATATTCATATTTACGAGAGACACTAAAGAGAGTATTTTTGAAAAAAAATTGAAATTAGTAACTATTAATTAAGATTATCACATTTTTAAAACATTCATTGGTTTGTGTGTTTTTTACTATGTTGCTTATATTTTGGATCAGAGGGAGTACTACGTATGAGGTTTCAGGGGAGAGGACTCCTCACCCGTACAACTTTCCCGAGCCATCTTCATGATGCTCTTTGCGAGGAAAATATCAAGACATACATTGATAAGAATCTTGATAATGAGGTTTGGCATGCTCTTTCCAACACAATCTGGGATCGACTCGCGTATATCTCACGTTTTCTCCAAAAACCACCTTCCTTAAAACAGTTCAACCTTCGGTGTGTTTCTATACTGAGCAATGATATATGTACACATCATTTCTCTCTATCTATCTCTAACTATCATATCATATATCACATTATTTTATCATTTTTCTCTCATCTCACTCTATCTCTCTCTAGTGGTATACACTCCAAGGGGTGTCTATCAATCTTTATTCTTCTATACTTCGCGGGCCATTTTTTATCTCCCAACCATTAGATCGATCTAACAGCTAGAAGTTGTGATGGAGGGAGATTTACAGAACAGCGGCAGGAGAGGATCCGCATTCGCGCTTTTTTTTTACACGGCTTAATGGGAAGGGTGAGGTGAGTGAGTACTGGGGGAGACCCACCCAAGATTTGATATGGCCTTGAGTCAGAATCAAAAGCTTCGAGGGAGGAGGGAGAGGAGTTTTTGGGAACGGGTGGGAATAGAATTTTTTATCAATAAAATGATTTATCAAATCCCAATTATTATTTGTCCACTAATGGACCAGTTTGAAAATAGTATGTGTTAGATGCCACTTGATTTAGTATAGTATTGTTTTTTTCTTTTGGCTTACTCGTCTAATATGGTATTGATTTTATTAAAAAGTATAATATTTAGTGTTATAAGTATTGTTATCGAACAAAATTTAGTGTTAGTATTAATTTTTTTACCAAAAAAGTTTTAGTAATAATGTATTAAACATTTTGATTTTTTAATAAAATATTTCTATTATTGTTGACATGATCCTTGTGTTTTTTTCAGGAAACATGTCAAGCGTGGATCCAAGTTTAAACCATGTAGATGATATTTCTAAAAATGGTATCTTAGTATTGAGTTTGGTAAGTACTATCTTAATTGCATGTTTAGTATACATATGCTATTTAATTAACAATAAAGAAACATCCCGATATACGCCACAAATAAACATGGTTGAGTTGTCATACAACTCAATCATTCCTCTTCCATTTGACCAAACAAATTGTGTAATTTGTTTGGAAGATTTCGAGAATAGTCAAGTGCTCCATCAATTATCATGTGGACATGCATTTCATGGAAATTGTATATCTACATATTTATTAGAAAATGAAATTTGTCCAATATGTAGGGGGACGAATTCAGTCTAGTCATTTTTCCTTTATTTATGTTTTGTATTGTTATTTATTAAAAATCAAAGTATTGTATGAAATTTTAGTAAGAATAAAAATATTCAATCAATTATATTTAGTTATTGCTGTTTATATTGTTGCTTTTTTTTATTAATTTTAAATAGAAAAGTGTTAAAAATTCATTTGTTATATAATGGATTGATTTAGGGCCTATTTGAATTGACTTATTTTCAACCTATTTGTGCTTATTTATTGGCATAAACTCTTGTAAAAGCTATTTAGGTGAATTTGTGAAAAGAACTTATGACTGTATCATAAACTGTTTATAGATTATTTCCATATGCTCTCACCAATACCTTATGATATCACTTATGTTGAGCTTATGGCATCACCGTACTAATACGTAACAACTCTGTGACCTGTGCTCGAATCCCGTATCCATCACTTTTTTTATCACCTACTCATTGGTGATATATTCCTCGTAAATCTTATGTGCTAATGTAACGTTGAACTGTATTATTTAAAAAAAACTAATAATAATCTTATTATATATAGGATTTTAATTTTAACAACTTAGTTTTTTAATTGCGGCGTTTAATTTGGGAAGATCAGTTCCCGTCCCACCAATGGGAAAGGGTGTTTTTGCCGTAGATTAGGTGTGAAAGAAGTGTGACTTTTTTTCAATGGATGAAATTTGTTACCTGCAACTTGCTATTGAGTTTAAGGTAATATTGTTATATATTTGCAAAAGTAGGCCTATAAATATTTGAAATTATTAAAAGGCAGCAAGGAAAAAAACAATTAAGTGGTCATTAACGGTACTTTTTTTTGGGTCATGAGCCTAAAGTGTTGGGCCGATAGGGTGAATTGTGAACAAATTAAAGGGCCACTTATTCAAAGTTATTAGGTTTTGGTCATGATATTCTTTTATTTTATTTTATTTTTTGACTAAAAGGAGGGCCAAAGCCCAGAAAAAGAAATTACATAGGCACCAATTTGGGAGTAGAGACTCCCATTACATCATCATGCAACAACTGAACAAGAGAGGATGGTGGATGAGTGTAAACCACCAATCCTGCATCCTGACTACAACCTGAGCCAGCCAAGCAATCAGCCACCTTATTGGCTTCGCGATAAACATGGATGACCCGAACTTGCCAATCGTCTTCCATCAGCGATCTGATCCGTCTCACCAACTGCAAACCGCGAACGCTGCCCAGCTTTCCACCCTTAATGCTCTGCAGAACCGTCTCTGAATCCAACCTCAGCTCCACTTGAGCAAAGCCCAAAGATCTAGCCAGCTGCAAACCTTCCCAAACTCCCCACAATTCAGCCTCAAAAGCTGTTGCCGTCCCTATCTGTTTGGAAAAGCCAGTCAGCCATCTACCAGCAGCATCCCTCACGGCTCCCCCACAACCAGCAGAATTAGTGGCCCCCTTAGACGCCCCATCTGTATGCAAAACAGACCCAACTCCCATCAGGGGGAAGCCACTTGACATTGATCACCTTCTTATGAGATTGAGAAGTCCTGTTGTGCAGTGCTCTAACATGGCGATAAGAAGCATGAAATCGCTCAATGATTCTCCACAGTTCCACAGGCCAAACAAATGCGGGTTCATGAGCACATTTGTTGCGCCATCTCCAAATATGATAACAGGCCGAAGCCCATAAAGGCACCCAATAACCACCAGCTTTAAGCTTTATTGCATCCATAATATTAAACTGCAACCACGTCTGCAACTCTCCCATAAAAAGAACTGCTCTATGTTGCAAGGGAACAAGCTGTAACCAAAGAGCGGTAGATCTCGGACAATCCCTCAAAGCGTGCATCGCCGTCTCGTCAATGCTAGCACAAAACTGACAAGCCGAATCTCCAAGGCCCCACTTACTCCTCGTCGCTTTGGTGAGAAGCTTCCCGTGAAGAAGCTACCACACGAATAACCGCACCCGCTCTGGCATATCCGCTGTCCACAGTGCCTTCCAAACAGGATCAGCCACATACCTGCCAAAATCACAAAGCAAAGAGTAAGCACTAGAAACAGAAAATTCACCCAATCGATTACCTGGCCAAATTCTTCTGTCTTGATCCAACTCAGGAGAGGGAGGGAGAATAGCTTGCACCCGAGAATAAAGCTCCCCTAGCCTGGTAGCAACCTATGAAGGGTCTCTAAGTCCCAATGCCCCTCCCTAGTAACGAAATCCACCACCTTAGCCTGCAAACAATTAAGAGGAATATCCAGAACAGTATCTCCAATCCTCCTATCTTGATCAATCCACTTATCCCACCAAAAACTAACCTTATCACCATGTCCCACAACCCAAGCTTCAAACTCATAAAGCTTAGGCTATAAATCAGCAAGAACCTTCCAAAGAAAGGAGTCAGCCTCCCTAACAGTAAGGTGCCGATCTCCCAACTCACCTCTACCATATTTTCCCAACAACACATTACACCACAAACTATTTTGACCAGATCTTAACTGCCATCCAAGCTTCATTAAGCAAGCTTGATTCATAACATGCAAATTCTTGAGACCAAGACCACCATATTTCTTAGGGAGGATAAGAGTCTCCCAATTAACAAGGTGGACTTTCCTATGATTAGGCTCCTCTCCCCAAATAAAGCCGCGTTGCAACTGCTGAATCTCCTTAAGGAACTGATTCGGAAGCGGAGTAGTCATCATAGGATATATCGGAATAGACTGAATGACAGTTTTAGATAAAAGAACACGGCCAGCAAAAGACAAGTGGTGTGCCTTCCATCCAGAAAGCTTAGCTTGCACTTTTTCAATTAAATAGTGATACTCACCATACCTGGGTGCTTTCCCCAAGAGGGGAATCCCCAAATACTTCCCCAGATTATTAGTCTCAACAAAACCAGTTTTCACCACCAGCTGCTGTCTCAAATTCTTAGGGACATTTTTTGAAAAATAAATGCAAGTTTTCTCAGCATTAACAGCTTGTCCCGAAGCTTTGCAAAACGTATCAAGCACCCTCATGACCATATCAATTTGCTCCTCAGAGGCTTTACCAACCAAGATCAGATGATCATCCGCAAACATAAGATGCGAGATTAAAGGACCCCCCTGCCAACTCTAAAAGGAATCCAACTACCATTGTCAACAGCATCAGCAATTAAATGAGATAATTTGTCCATGCATAAAACAAACAGATAAGGAGAAATGGGATCGCCTTGCCTAATGCCCCTATTGGGACAAAAGAACTCGGCCCTAGACCCATTCCACATAACATTGGTTCTAACACTCTCAACACAATGCATAATGATATTAATCATGCAATCAGGTAAGCCAACTTCAACAAAAACAGAATGAATAAAAGGCCACTGCAACCTATCATACGCCTTCATAAGATCAACCTTAATCACAAAAAAACCATTTCTACCACGAATCTTACGGATACTATGCATCATCTCTTGGGCAACAACAATATTCTCATGTATACTTCTAGTAGGAATAAAACCAGTTTGATTAGGAGAGATTATATCAGGCAATAACGGCTTAAGTCTATTAACAACAATTTTAGTAAGCACTTTATACACAACATTGCAAAGAGATATAGGTCTAAATTGATATTCTTTTATTTTGTTTGACTGAGGCGATATAATTTTATCATGTCAATTATTGTTGTTGGTTATGTTATTCTAGCTCTTGATATTTATAACATGTATAGTATTGTTGTTGTTGGATAAAATTAGTCAAAAGATCGACTTTAACAATGATTTTCATTATCAGCCAATTATGCTAAGAAAGAGATTTTGTTTTTCAGTTGCAGATTCCTTAATTATTCCAAAGAGCGTTAAGTGTTGTAGGTGAAACTAAAAAGTAAAAAGGCATGATAAAATAAATGACAAAAGGCATGATAAAATAAATGATAAAGGGCTGGAAACCGATAAACGTAAAGAAAAATAAATTGGCTAGAAATAAAATTTGTTTAATTGATATTTGATGGTTGTATTGCTATATACATCCAACTCTTATCTATAGCCTAAAATGCTAAACTACCCATGTTTGCCATGTTCCCACTAACTTATAACCGTTCTTACAAAGTAGCTAACAGTTGTAGCTCCACTACTACATTAAACGGTTAATTTAAGCCTAAGTCAGCTAATCTCGACTCCAGCTAACCATGACCTCAGCTAACTACTTCTCCTAAAATTTAGGCACGTCCTTAATGTTGATATTTTGTGACTTAAGTGCTCTCTTTAACAACTCTTGACATCTATTTTGAGTTCATTTACTTAGATTTTCAAAAATAATCACTTTCTCCTATTTTTAAGGCATTTTAAACTATCTTCAAGGTGTTTTCTTTTGGCTTTTTCTTCACACACTTATCCTATTTTCTCCCCACACAAACACTAAACATTTTTGTCACTTAAAAAGACTAAAATATCATTTATATTAAAAACCTTTCGTGTGTGAAGAAAAGACCTTTCCTTATTCTTCATGCTTTCTATGATTAAAATCACGTCTAGGCCCATTAAATATGTCAAATCTCAATAATATAATTAATTTGAATAATTAATCATATTTTTTAATTTTTTTTGCCTTCAGCTGATTAATCGTTAGCTGATGCTACATTGATTGTTCTTCAACTCAACTGATTCATTGACTGATCATTTGTCTCAACTGAAAAATACTTGATTTCCATAATCAACTATAAACTAATATGTTTTTTGGGTGTTAACAAGTATTAAATATATATTAAATAATATTAATTATGTAAACATATATTTTTGAATATTTGTTGATTATCTAAATTTTGTAATATCAAGTAAGTTTTAAAAGTAACACGTATTCGTTAAAGTGTGAATCTATAGTTTTGAATATAAAGGATCTCAGACAAAATAAATAAATTAAATACGTCTTTTAAATGTTAATATGGGCAAAAAGTTATTTTTTGAGTCATTAATACCGTGGATATAGGCTTAATACATTATTCACTGTCCTTTGTATTAAAAAATAATTCGCTGTCCTTGTAATTATTATATTTTCCAGATGATGAATGATAATAATAATTATACTTTCCAAGGAGGGCAATGCAATTACATCAAACCGGTTAAACTGTCTACAATAGGACAGTGGGATGGAAACCGGGCTTCCCAAATTAAACGGCACCACGTTTTGATTACTATGCCCATTGGTCCTTGTATTCCTTGTGAATCTTCCGTGTTAGTGTAATGTTGAATTATATTAATTTTAAAAAAAATTTATAATGATATCATGATATATTGGATTTTAATTTTAACAATATAATTTTTTTATTTATGTTTTGATTACTAATTTTTCTCAAATACAAAAAATTACCGATAGATGGATATATAGTGAAATTTTTTAAAATTTTAATCATGGTTTTATAATATATGATACTTACTTTTAAAATTTTAACCATTTGTTTGATTCGTAATTTTTGTATAAGCACTTTTTAATCCAAACACAAATAATTTATTCAATTTAAACACTTATGACATAAGCTCTCATACAATAAGTATTTATGCCATAAGCTCTTTAATACACATTCTTTTACAACAAATTTGGTATTGATTTGAAAATTGAAAAGAAGTGTTCAAATTAATTTGTTCAAAACTTGATAAAAAAAAATTTAATTTGTTAAAAAAAAAAAGAAAGTTAATTTTTTTTTGGTATATAGTAGAAAAGTTAATTTTTTTCAGTATTTTGTTCCAATAAAAAGGCTCGATAATCTATACTTGTTAATCTTGTATATTTGTTAAAGGTTACTTATAAGCTATGACAGTTTATTCATCTAATTTTTTTACATTAATTTGTATTAATCTATAATTTCCAAATTAAAAGTCATGGATTTTGATTTATTTAGCAAAATAAATTAATTAATTTGGATATGATGACTTATTGATCCTAAAATATTATTCGTCAAAGTTTACATGTGCCATGACAACTTAGTAATTCAACATTTTTACACCAACTTTTTTTTGACAACATTTTTACACCAACCTAAAAGAATTTAAAATTAATTAATTTGTTACAACAAACGTACCAACTCAAAAAAAAAAAAAGGGTTAACGTACCTATGATTGCGGCAATCTTTTATAAATTACTAACTTTCATCTTCATATTAAATAATAACATTTTGGGTGGATTTATATTTAGGTGAAGACTAGGGTGCCACACCAAGAATGTATTGTAGCGGTGCAACATGAAATTGACCTAGTATTACCCGTTAAAAGAGATTGTATTATTTGCAGCGCAACCCATCGCAGGTAACACCACAGGAATTGGGAAAAAATAAGGCGACAACCGAGATAAGGGATCCGGGTGGCAAATTATCGTGGATTTGGTTTTGTCATGGCCAAGTTCTCGGTAAATTTCACGAGAGATTTGAAGTTGCATAGGAGGATGGTGTCGACGAAGACACAAGTGTCCTCAGTGGTGCTAGGCAGCACATACGTCGACGATGTAGGAATCGACGATGACGGTGCCAGTGCGGTGGTTTCCGTCAGGGGTGGGGGTGGAGTGTGGTGACAGAGAAGTACTTCACGAGGTGGTGGTCTCCGCCAATCATGCTAAAGATAATGAAGTGGCGCTCGGTGCTGACGGCGGCGGCAAGGCCGGAGATGACGTGGACCTTGCAGAGGGTGTCGACGTCACCGTCGTCGAGGAAGATGTGGCACGAAGTTCTTGAAGGCCTGGACGTTGTCGAAGCGGCGGACAACGACCAGACGATGGAGACGGGGCGACAATTGCTTGGATTACGGTGGAGTAGCACTGATTTGGGGAGATGACATGGGTGTATTGCCTACCGGTAGTGAGTCACGAGTGGTGGTTGGAGGAAAGTGGTGGTGGAGAGATAAGTTTGGTGGGTTTGGTAGCATCTTTGTTTGATGATAGCAAATGAAGATGATGTTTGTCTATTTAGTTTTGAGGTTTAATTTGAACGTGAAATGGATTTAGGGGATTTGTGTTTGAGAGAGAAAAGAGAGGTGGTTTTTCAAAGAAAGCAGGAAGATGGAGTTGGAATGTTGGATTGTGAGAGCA
Source organism: Glycyrrhiza uralensis (assembly GCA_030159175.1). Taxonomy (NCBI): domain Eukaryota; kingdom Viridiplantae; phylum Streptophyta; class Magnoliopsida; order Fabales; family Fabaceae; genus Glycyrrhiza; species Glycyrrhiza uralensis. Next base: position 30,079,871 of record BRZY01000003.1, read on the forward strand.
AGTATGATATCGTTGTTTGGAAGAATATCTTGGACCTACATGAAATTTCACAAAATTCAATATGAGCTCTAATGACCGGTTTCAATGGATTGATCTCAACCCTATAATAACTTATTAATAAATCTAACGGTTAAAACACACTTTGGCACCGGTGCATTTTTTTTTCCAGTTGTGCACCCTAGTCTGGGCCTTATATTTAACCCATCCTCTTTTCGGCCATCCATCAAATATGGACCTCTTTCACATTCGCCTGACTGAACCATCTTCTTTTAATATGCGAGTAAGTCCAATAAATTTAAAATGATAATTTTTGTGAAAAAAATTGAATTGAAACAGAATATCTGAAAATGACTTTTTTCTATATTTGTCCCTGTCACCTTGTATTTTGTTCTTATTCAGATAAAAGTTCTCTGGGACAAACCTAGTATTTGTCAAAGATTATATAAGTCGCAATGACTTGGTGATAATTATTACGTTATATTTTGTATTAGTGTAAAAAATAAAGAAATATTAAAATTAAAAATTAATATCACACAACTCGATAATCTAAAATCTTCATGGAATTATTCGTAAAACTTAAGAAGTATTAAAAAGGCTTAAATATGTTTCAGGTCCTTCCAAATTTGCTCGTTTTGATTTTAGTCCCTACAAATTTTGGTCAAAATTTTTTAGTCCAATAATTTTTTTTTATTTTAGTCCTTTTAGTGATTTAGGGCTGAAGTGACATGGACATGTCAGCTCATTCATCAGACGTGACATAATTTTGGGCCAACTTAGCATGCCACGTAATTTAAAATTTGGAGGGACTTGCCACATCATTCAGTTATTTTTACTCCCACTTAACCATGGTCAATGAATAGTAACTCCCTTTACCTCTTTTCTCTGATTGTATCGAATTAGATTAGAAGATTAGAAACAACTCCATTGCCTTCACTCTCTCACGCTTGTTCTGCCAAAAATGCAAGAGACATTCCCTTCACTCGATCACGCTCGCTCTGTTTGTATCGATAGACATTCCCTTCACTCTCTCACTCTCTCACAAAGGAGAAGATGAAGAGAACTGATTGCGTGATCCTACATGAAGGTGAAGAAGACAACGACGCATCCGTAGCCAAAATTTGTTGCTGTTCTTGACTTGAGGTAAGCCTATACGATGTTTTTTCATGGATTTTGGAATCGATTTTGATAGTGGCAGTGTTGGTTGGTTGCTTGTGTTTAGAAAGTAGGGTTTGGACTGCAATTTGGGTTTAGGGTTTTCTAGTGGGGAATCTGGTTGTTTGGCCTGCGATTGATGAAGGGGGTTTGTTGGAATCACTTTTGATAGTGGCATTTGGGTATGAGTTTAGGGTTTATTTGTTATTGCTGCTGAAAGGGGCTGCTCAGATGGGTCATTTCAGTGGGTTGCATTTTTTAAGTTGGTGTCTTAGGTTTGTGTTTTATATCTGTGTAAATGGTCCTGTATGTGCTCTTTCTATGTATTATTTTACACATTGAAAAAGGGAAAAAGGGGGCCATTCTATGTGGGGTAGTGTGGGGACCACTTAATTTTATAGGGACTAAGTTGGTTTATAATTTTCATTTTTGCAGGGATGTATTTTGCTGTTCACATACATCACAGGGGTCAATTTACAAATGCCTCTGTTAGACACTATGATGCTGGACAAATACACATTGTTCACAACATTGATGAAGACAGATGGTCATATTTTGAAGCCACAGGAATATTAAGAGATGAGTTTGGGCATAATGGCAACTACAGGATGTGGTAGAAGAAGGCCGAGGATACTTTTGAAGATGGTTTGAAGGAACTTAGGGATGACAAAAATGCTTTGGAAATGGCCAATTATGCACTAAGTAGGGATTGGAGAAAGGAGGTTGACATGTATGTGGAACATTTAGATCCAAGTGCATTCATAGGGTTTGAAAGACAAACAGAGATCATTGTGGATGACATAGGGATTGATGATGATAGTAGTGATTTAATGATTGATATCGAACTTAACGATAGTGAAGAGGAGAGAGCCAAAGATGACGATGATGGCTTTGATGAAGAACCCCCACCAACAACCCCAAAAATGTTAGAAAAACATTTGGGAAGGAGGAAGAGCAGGCCTCCATGTAGGCCATGGAATGTAAACCAAGATGGTGGTAAAAATAGTGGCTCATCCACACACACACCCATGCCCATGCCCAAAAGGAGGAAAAAGAGGGCCCGTATAAATGATTCTCTAGTGATGGACGAGGATGACATTGAGGGTGTCCAGGCTGAGGGTGAAAATGTCCAGGTTGAGGTTGAGGGTGTCCAGGCTGAGGGTGAAAATGTCCACAATGCAGGGTATATTTCAGAAGGATATAAAACTGATGTGTTACTTAGTGATGCTTCGGACTTTGAAGTTGAGGGTCACCTGCATACATTTCCAAGGTTCAATCAAGAGGATATGTGTGACAAATACCTGTTCAAGTTAGGAATGGAGTTTGCATCATTGCAGGAGTTTAAGGACGTCATATTAGAACACTCAGTTTTAATAGGCAAAGAAATCAAGTTTGTCAAGAATGATAAAAATAGGGTTACAATGAAGTGCAAGAGTGATTGTGGGAGGAGGGCACATGTTAGTAGGGTTGGCTAGTCCGAAACCTATGTTTTGAAGAGATATGTGCCCACACACACCTGTCCTAGGGTGTTTTACAACAAAAATGCAACCAGCAAGTGGGTTGCCAAACATGCGGTGGAGAAGATGAAGTCAACAAGTGGTGAGATGAAAATGTCTGATATTATGGCCCACATGAGGACTAAACATTTAGTTGTTATCACAATGCAAAGGGCTTGGAAGGCAAAACTGATTGTTACTGAGTTAATTAATGGGGATGAGACCAAACAATATTCTATGTTGTGGTCCTATGCTGCTGAGTTAAGGAATGCCAATTGAGGGAATACATGCAGACTACAAGTGGAACACCCAGTAGGATTTTTGCAACCAAGGTTTGGCAGGTTTTACATGTGCTTGGAAGGGTACAAAAGTGCATCTAAAAGAGCTTGTCGTCCGTTGATTGGTGTTGATGGATGCCGCTTTAAGTCCAAATTTGGTGGATGCGTTCTCATTGCAGTGGGTAGAGATCCAAATGATCAATACCTGCCAATTGCATTTGCAGTGGTTGAGACTGAGGCTAAAGATAGCTGGGGCTAGTTTCTGAACCTGCTGTTGGAGGATGTTGGTGACTTGACTTCCAACAGATGGGTCTTTATCAGTGACAAACAAAAGGTAATATATAGTGTAATACTTTGTGATTCAACTTTGTAATCTGATTTTCTAAACTGATATGGACACGTTTAATACTCTGTTACAGGGATTGATTCCAACCTTCGACGAGTTCCCAGAAGGAGTGGAACACAGATTCTGTTTGAGGCACTTATACAATAACTTCAAAAAGAGGTTTGGTGGAGGAGCACGACTGATAGAATTGATGATGGGTGCTGCCAATGCTATATACGAAGAAGCATGGTTGGAGAAAATGGAAGAACTAAAAAAATATCTCAGGATGCACATGAGTGGGTGATGGCAGTCCCTAAAAAATCTTGGTGTAAGCATGCTTTTTCACACTACCCTAGATGTGATATATTGATGAATAATTTGAGTGAGGCTTTTAACAGTACTATACTTGTAGCTAGGGATAAACCAATAATAACTATGTGTGAGTGGATTCGAACATACTTGATGCAAATGTTTGCAAAGCTTAGGGTAAGTGCAAGTAAGTTTCAAGGGGTTGTCACGCCCAAACCTAGAAAGAGGCTTGACAGGGAGATAGAAAAATCAAAAAATTGGTTACCCATATGGGAGGGGATTGATAAATTTGAGGTCATACATACTCTCTTTACAGATCAATTTAAGGTGGATTTAAGAGAAAAAACATGCACTTACAATTTTTGGCAGTTGGTTGGCATTCCTTGTAGACATGCAATTGCAGCCATACATTTCCAGAGTAAAAATCCACAAGACTATGTTCATAGCTACTATAAGAATGAAACATATCAGCTTTGCTATGGAAATAGTATATCTGCAGTAAATGGATATAAAATGTGGCCCAAGACTGATTACAATGAAGTGCTTCCCCCAGTATATAAAAAGGGACCCGAGAGACCAAAGAAACTCAGAAGAAGAGAACCAGATGAGGATGCTATTGCTGTGATTATCAGAAAAATATCAAATCAGTATAAGCGCAAGAGATGTGGCCAACAATGTCACAATATTAGAAAATGCAAAATGCCACCACCCCCTACACCTGAAAATCCACCTGATGCATCTGCTCCTGCCAATGCACAAGCAGCTAGATCTGCTGCAGCTGGAATTGCACCTGCCACACAACTTGTTGGATTTGCTGCTGGATCTGCACCTACTGAGTCTGCACCTGCTGGATCTGCACCTGCCCAACAACATGATGCACAAACTGGATCTTCTGCAGTTGGATCTGCATCTTCAAGTGGTGGGAGAAAGGTAATTGTTATTTATTTAAAAAGTTGCATCTGTTTTGGTTGTATTTGTCATAATGGAGTTAACACTGTTTTGTTGTTACATGTAGGGTAGTAGAGGAAAAGGAGGAAGAGCAGCAAGGGGAGGAATAAGAGGAGGAAGGGCAAGTAGAGGAAGAGCAACTGCAACTGCATAATGCCCAACAGATCAAGTGCAGACTAGATCTGATTATGCACAAGTTCCATCCGGGTGTGCAGAACCTGGATCTGAAATTACCCATAAAAAGGTAAGCTTCATGTTACTACATCTGCTGGATCTTTAATGGTTTTTTTTTATTTTATCTGTTGGGTTGTCTGAATCCACAGAAACTTTTGAGAAATAATTTTGCTTCCCAACCACAACCCACCACATCTGTTGCACCTGTTATTCCAAGATTCTCATACCTGCTCACGCGCCACATGATTAATATTGTAAGTTACTTGTGGTTGCTGTAAATTACCTAATATTGCTGTAAATTGCACCTACTAACACTGCTAGAAAAATCAGAATTAGAGATGGAATTTGGAGACGAAATTTGTTTCGTCTCTAATAGTGACGGAATTAGAGACAGAAAAATATGATTCAGAGACGGATAAGAAATTTTACAATTTAGAGACGAAATTCGAAGACAGAAATTTTCGTCTCTGACGAAAATCCATCTCTACTTCCGTCTCTAGAGGGTCGATTTGATTTAAATAAAATTAAAAAATACTTAGAGACGGAACTTTTAATTTCAAATTTTTTCCGTCTCTGAATCCTTCTCAAATCGGTCAATTAGATTTAATATAGTCAACACACTGTTAGAGACGGGAGAAATCAGTCTCTAATGTTTTAAAATGATATAATTTTTTATTTATTCTCAATGAGAAGATCAATGAAAAGCTTCGTTACCTTGAGCACCACAGTAAAACCCTGAATCACTCCAGATCTCTTCCGCCACCGTGAGTCGCTAACCTCTTCTGCCACCGTGAGTCGCTAACCTGGCTTGAGCTTCCTCTGTCCATCGAAGTTAGCCACCAAGTAAGGGCTTGAGCTTCCTTTGAAACGGCGTCGTCGTCATCTTCTCATCTTGGTGAGTCTGTAAGATTTATGAAGTTTGTGTGTTGTGAGTGTTGTGTGAACGGTTTCTGAAGTTTGTTGCGATGAGAGTGGGCAGATTAGATTCTATGGATTTCTGAAATTTGTGTGAACGGTCTCTAGCCAAGGATTTATTTCAATTCCCTCCACTACAGGTTCGTTATCCACCTCAACCTTTTTCAATCCTCAAGTATTGTTTTAAAGATTATTCCTAGTCACAGACAAAAAGTCCTGATTCTGGTTTAAGACATTAATTCCTAAATGTGCATTTTGTGATCATAAGATTTGGTTTAAGAAGAGTTTTTTGCTTTTGTGAAATAAAAATTGAAGTCTGGATGTATTAATAAATCCATTTATATTCTTGCTTATCCAGGGAGTATTTGCTGGTAATATTTTTCTTCTTATCCAGGGAGTAGTTGCTGGTATAGGAGAAGGGAGTGAGAGCAACAATGATGCTGCTGCTGCTACTGTGGGTAGGAACACACAAACACAGGATCCAAATGAGCATATTCCATCTCAATTAAGTGGGACTTAGAAGAGGGAGCTGCAATTTTTGTGGGTGCACATGGGTCCACATTTCGAGAAGACTATTCATAGAAAGCATATTTTGTAACTAGTAAGATTATATTTTGGCTGTATTCATTTGTCTTGCTATAATTAACTTAGTGGATGTTTATGGCTGTGTAACTTACCTACCAAACATTCCACAACCTTTTGGATGTCGTATTATTATGTTTGTAATGATGATATCTCCACATGTTGTTTGTATGCCCAAGGCTGTGTATGTTGCTTAACAAAATAACAGGGACCAAAATAAAATGGAAATGACCAATTATGGGGACCTTTGTGTTCAGTATTCAATTTTATTAGGGACTGGACTCAAAATGAAACATATATAAAGGGACTGAAAAACACAATCCATTTTTTAGGAAGGACTAGATCCAAAAACATTAATATTTGTAGGGACTTAAATCAGATTCTAAAATTTAAATAGGGACTAGATCCAAAACTGTGAGAATACAAGCTGTGATATATACAGGGACTAAAAAACACAGTCCCTTTTTTTTGGAAGGACTAGATCCGAAAACATTAATATTTGCAGGGACTTAAATCAGATTCCAGAATTGCATTAGGTACTACATCCAAAACTGTGATATAACAATGTATTGTACTCTTCTTTATCAGTCAACAACAAAGTCGCACCTTGTCTGCCTATCTGTTACAGAGTCAATTGTTAACGATTACAAATCCAAACTTCCATTGATTTGCTTCATTCCATATGGGTACATTAACAAGTCACAAGAACAACGAACCCCCAAAATACAATTAAACCCCTAATCTGCTAAAAAAGGAAACTGATAAACAATACGTCACTTCCCTGGACAAGAACAAGTTATTGAAAAAATAATACACATAACAATAATCAGAAAACCCAAAAAACCCATGCCAAAAGTTAATAGCTTTGTCTTGTTTCTTTCATCACTAAGCTTCCTCTTGCCCTTGGCCAATTTCATATCTTTCTTTTGTAGTTCTACTTCATACATTTCTTGCACTTTCGCAGGAAGGCTGGGCACTACACCATACATTTCTTCTGCTTCTTTATCAGCCCATTCAAAAAAATTGCAATGCTTATGTTTCTGTAAAACATGTAAAATCATGAGTAACAAGACCACGAAGAAGAGGAAAAACAGAGACTTACATTCCAGTTTGGGCATCTCCAGAATTTCTTATTTCGGTTTCCGTTTGCATCAGTCCTAGTGGTTAGCAACACCACATTATCTCCACACTTCCAAATATCTTCTCCACGAACGACAGAAGACGAAGACTTGCAGACGGATCTTTGAACAACACTTGAGCTCTTCATTCTTCGAATCGCGATCTCTCCTCCATCTGCGCAGTTCTGTTATTGTCCTGAAGAAATGGAGAGTTAGGGTAAGGGTGATGAAGAAGAAGAAGGAGGAGGACAAAGGAGTTAAAGGGAGTTATTGTTCATTAACCACGGTCAAGTGGGTGTAAAAATAACTGAATGACGTGGCATGTCCCTCCAAATTTTAAATTACGTGACATGCTTAGTTGGCCCAAAATCATGCCACGTCTGATGAATGAGCTGATGTGTCCATGCCACCTCAGTCCCAAATCACTAAAAAGACTAAAATAAAAAAAAAATTATTGGACTAAAAAACTTTGATCAAAATTTATAGGGACTAAAATCAAAACGAGCAAATTTGAAAGGACCTGAAACATATTTAAGCCTATTAAAAATTATTTTGTTTTAACGAAAAAGATTAGCTAATGTGACGACATGATTGGGCAATATTTATGAAGCTGAAGAATAACGTGAGCATCAGATATTAGTGATTTTGAGTTTTAACTAAAATTTATTTGATTTCACAAAATAATATACAAAATGAAGCTTGTATATGTGTGAAGAAAATACTATATGCTTGGCTTCATATTTTTATTCAAAAGTAGTGCCAAAGTACTCTCAGTTGCATATACAGTGTTTTTATTCCAATAGATACAAGTCTCTCAATTTGGGGAACATATACTTAAGGGAATACATAAATAAGAATTTTGTAGAAAAAAACATAAAAAGTAGTTTTTTTTTGTCAATAGAAGGAGTTCATAGAAGGGGTAAACCTCAGTCATACGACATCTATAGCAAGAAAAACAGCATAAGCAGAGTCACAATAAATACAACCATCCCACCCAAGATACGCTGCTAAAAACTAACCCAAGCTGTAGCAAACCAGTCCACTGACACGACAAGGAAAACAACTAAAAAAAACATCAAACAACCAACAAAGAGAACCAGAAAAAAAAAAGCAACAAGAAGCACAAAAAAGGATACGAAAAAAGGATACAGACAGAAAACAACAAATAACAACAAAGCACCAACAGCACCGACAACAACCCACAAACCAGAACCAGAGCCTAACCAAGCCCCAACCATAAACTGAGACAAAAAGACAATATTGAGGTGGGTCAGCCCATTTGAGACGCATCTAAGACCTTCTTCCTCAAAAGCACAAGACAACCAGGTCCCAGAACAGAAACCAACAAGGACCAAGCCAGCCCTTCGTTTCCACAACCTTTGAAAAGCTAGGTGTAGCTGCCCGGAGGAGACTAGAGAAGGAGAAGCCTAGGTTCGAAGGCGAGCAGGAGAGGGCACCGCGGAGGACAACCACCCACCAACACACGAAACACCGCGAACCACCAAAGCGCAAGAGGCCAAACGACCACCAAGACGAGGACCCTCAGAGAGACACCCCTGTCTGAGAGAGGAGGACCATGTGTGGAACATGTCCAAACCCGAGCGGCAGCGGACCTCCCTCGCAGTAGACCAATGAACATAGCAGCGGCGGCGCTCCAACCCAACCAGCTGCAGCAGCGACCGCGGAAGAGTGGTGGCGGGAAAACAAAAACCAGAAGAAAACGAAATAGGGGGCGCTCACGCAGAAAAAAAAAATGAAACAGGAAAAGGGGGGAAGGGGGAGAGGAAAAGGAGGAAACAGGGAGGGGGCCGCTCACATAGTGATGGCGGCGAACCGCCGGCGGCACGGCGGCCCCATCAGGAGCTTACTCTTTTACTTTCTCTCTCTGTACGGTGCTTAGGGTTGGAGTAGAAACACCGCTTTACAATGCCCTAAAAAAGAGTTATGTAAGTGAAAATACCACCTTTTCACGAAAGTGTGTTAGTGTTACCCGGTAGGCTTTTTTTTTGTTTGTAGTCTTCCCGTTTTTTTTCCAAAAAAAGTGAGAATATCACTTAATAAAAGTTTTGTTATTTTTATTAGGTTTAAATAAGTTTTTGGTCCCTGTAAACATCCGATTTTTGATTTTAGTCCATTAAAAAAAAGTCAAACTATTTCAGTCCTTTAAAAATTTTATTTTTTGGTTTTAGTCCTTTTAGTGAATTACCACTGTATTGTGCTGATGTGGCGCTGATGTGGCATATGTATGTCCCTGTCATGACTTGACACGTCATTTAAAATTTATAAGGACCTGCTGACTAGGACTTTCTTCCTATCACGGGACTAAAATCAAAAATCATAATTTTTATAGGGTCTAACTACACAACTTAAAATTTTTATAGGGACTAAAGCACATCAACCCCCTCCCTCTTTCCCCTTCGTCCCCTCCTTCAACCCTCTCCTCCTCCACCACCACCCCCTCTCTCTCCTCCTTTTCCCTCATCCTCTCTCCTCCACCACCACCCCCTCTCTCTCTCTTGTCTTCTCTCTCTCTCTCTCTCCCCACCACCACCACCACCACCCAAACACACACACACACTCTCTCTCTCTCTCTCGTTTTCTCTCTCTCTCTCTCTCCCCACACCACCACCCCCTCTCTCTCTCTTGTTTTCTCTCTCTCTCTCTCCCCACCACCACCACCACCACCCAAACACACACACACACACACACACTCTCTCTCTCTCGTTTTCTCTCTCTCTCTCTCTCCCCACCACCACCACCCAAACACTCTCTCTCTCATAGCATAGCAACACAAACCAAAGTAAGAAAGACAGAACTTCCAAGAACTCGAGAGAAAACGAGAGAGTGTTTGGGTGGTGGTGGTGGTGGGGGTGGTGGGGAGAGAGAGAGAAAAAACGAGAGAGAGTGTGTGTGTGTGTTTTGGTGGTGGTGGTGGGGAGAGAGAGAAAACGAGAGAGGTGGTGGTGGTGGTGGGGGGAGAGAGAGAGAAAGTGTGTGTGTGTGTGTGTTTGGGTGGTGGTGTTGGTGGGGAGAGAGAGAAAACGAGAGAGGTGGTGGTGGTGGTGGTAGGGGGAGAGAGAGAGAGTGTGTGTGTGTGTGTGTGTTTGGGTGGTGGTGGTGGTGGGGAGAGAGAGAAAACGAGAGAGGTGGTGGTGGTGGTGGTGGGGGGAGAGAGAGAGAGAGTGTGTGTGTGTGTTTGGGTGGTGGTGGTGGTGGGGAGAGAGAGAGTGGTGGTGGTGGAGGGGGGAGAGAGAGAGAGGATGAAGAAAGGAGGAGGACGTGGTGGTGGAGGTGAAAGGGGGATTAAAATCAAAATCTCAATTTTGAGAAGGACTAAATTCAAAACTTAAAAGTTTTATAGGGACTAAATTCAAAACATAGATAGGCCACGTCAGCATTTTCTGCCACGTAGACATGCTGACTGGGTCATAATGTGCCACCTAGCACTAAAAGGACCAAAACCAAAAAAAAAAAATTTTAAAGGACTAAAATTGTTTGACTTTTTTTTAATGGACTAAAATCAAAAATCGGATATTTACAGGGACTGAAAACTTATTTAAGCCTTTTTATTATTATAAGAGTTCAGACAATAGTTGAAGTGTGAAGTAGCCTTCACCTTACTATTTTTTTTTGTGGTCAATTGCCTACGCCTTATTAGAGATGACAATAAATCAGGTATATATATATATATATATATATATATATCTATCCTTACCCCACTCTTCATCAATATATATATATATATATATCCTTACCCGTTGGTGCCTAAATATCTTTATTTGCACTTGTTACCCATACTTTTTTTTTGGTGAACTTTGTTACCCATACTTTGATGATCTCTAAAACAGCAGTAAATAGAATAGAATATTGATCAAAAATACAAATATAACTCAATTGAAACACTATTTATAAATCTTTTATATCTAATCATAAAATATTTGAAACAAAACTATTTAACTAAATCAAAATCGGGTTAAATATGTTTAAATGCAGGCACGACAGATTTGCGACGGTTTGCTAAAAACCGCCAATGCTAAATGTTGACGGTTGTTCATGCGGCCGTTTATAGCAATCGCCGCCGGTGTATCAAGTCATTTCCGATAAAATAAAGAATCTTCAATGCGCGAGAATTTTTTCTCTCACCCACGTTTCTCTTTTCCTTTTTCTCCTTGAGCAAAATTTCTCTCAAATCTACAATGTTCTCTTCACCTCTCATTGTGGTCTCTCCCTCACCCTCTCACCTCTCATTCCGTTCTTCTCACTATTTTCCTTTTTCTTCTCACTTGCAGAAGTTCCTTTAATGGTGTGCGTTGTTCGTGACAGTGGACTGTTCCGTTCGTGACAGTTCTATTTAGGGGTTTGGAACACAAGCGCGCCGTTTGCTGCCACACATTATTAGATATGCATCTTATTTCCTCTTGTTTTGGGGGGTTTCTATTTAGGGTTTCTTAATTAACAAAATCGAGTACCTTTGTTTGTTGGTTTCCATACGTATCAATTTGTTAATTTATGCCTCCATCAATATTTGTCAACTGTTAGAAAGCCTTGTCTAGTTTCCCAATTGTCATTTTAAACGTGACTCTGTTAAGCTCTACGATTCTATTCAGTTTGGACCATACAATTCGATTCCTTTTGATCACTGTTCAGTAGTTCTCTGAACTATATATATTTGATAGAATGTTTTATGTGGGTGTTGGTGACAATGGGAAGCAACTTGAACAATGATAAAGAGGGTGATGATGGTTATACAAGTACATCCAAAGCGTGTGTAAACACACTAACCTTTAGGTTCGATTCGCCCCCACCAGTTTAAGTAAACTGGAAACAATTGGGATGACTAGCAAATCCCCTTCAGGATTCAATGGATTCCTTGGAATGTATTGCACTTCCACACCAAGCTTATCGTCAATGGTACTTTACAGAACAAAGTTTTCCTTGTGCACTAGAGAAGAAAAGAAATGATTTAGATATTGAATTGGCAAAGTCTTGGCAAGGCTAGACAACAATTTTCGTGTATCTTTCTGGTTGCAGAGTGCCTCTAGTTATAAAGTAAGTCATGCCACTTTGTGAAGGGAAACAACTCTTCATGAGTTTACTGGTTAATCCGAAATAATATATACATATTCACGCACCCCTTATGACATTCATTACTCCAGCGGTTGAGGCACGTCTCTATACAAGGTAGGTTCTGTGTTCGAACCCAATGGACACCACTTTTCATTTTAATTTTTAAAATCCATTAAATAACATTCAAAAATTCATAATCGTCCACGCCAAGATTCGAACATAGGACGCCTTATACAGTCCATGCAACACAACCACTAGATCACCTACCATTGCAACCTTCCAAATATATATTTTGGAAATTCCCTCACATAAAATATCTGCAATATGTCTTAACATTTTTTATTGTATCTTAGAAATATGTATTAACATTTTTTATTGTATCTTTAGAACATAGGATGCCTTATATAGCCCATGCGACACAACCACTAGATCTCCTACCATTGCAACCTTCCAAATATATATTTTGGAAATTTCCTCACATAGAATATTTGCAAGAGTTTAATTTATATACTCTGTCATTGTAAAACCATTTTACACTGGCATCCAATCAGATCTCATCTAATTGCCACGTCATTGTATTAATTAATTATCAATAAAATACATAAAAATAATTCCTTTTTGTCTTTAAAAAAAATAATTCTCATTGCTACACGCACACATCCATCGTTCTCACCATTTTTATCGCCCTTTTTCTCTCCAACCTGCAGTGGGTGGTTGAGATATCTCTCCTCTTGGTGGTTCTTGCTTGCTTCTTCCACTTTCCAACACCCATATCCATTTTTGCTCATGGCTGCACATCTAATTGCTTGAAAAAACCACGACTTGATAATGCACAATTGTTATTGTCACTGCACTCAAGAAAATTGCTTGAAGGGTGAATGCCGAATGGAGATTATCTAGGAAAATATAAAATGGATTGAGTTTTTATGAAATGGCAAAATATAGTGGCAGCCCTATAACACCTTATTTAAATATATCAGTTGTGCCAAATTTTAAGGAGATCGATGAAACATGCTAATCTTCGATTAATGCCTTTCCTGCCTTTTAGATACTTCTTTCAGGGTCGGCCCTGGAAATTTGGGGGCCCTGTACGAACTTTGTAAATAGTGCCCTCATAATCATTTTAAGTATTGTTTTCTTAGCATTTTTTATTGCAAAATCATAAATAATTTTTTCATAATCAAGGTTCTTTAAAAAAGATTCAATAAGTATCAAAACAAAACTATTCAATCTATCTTGTGACATAATAGATCGCAAATAAGATTTTAACAATTTCGATTTAGAAGAACCTCTCTCAGTAGATGTAACAATAATAGAGATAGATATAATATTATTCTATAAGTTATGCATATATTAGAAAAACAATTAAATGTCTTTAAAGAATTCAGTATCATAAAACTTGATTTTGATTCAACTGTTAAAATCTCTCTAATGACTTTTAATTCTTCAAATAGAATTTCAATATCAATATCATAATATGAATTATCATGTTTTAGATAAATTTTAAGATTTTTGTAACATAATATCAAATCTTTATAAGATAATCACTTAAGTCTTTCAATACTAAACAAAAATCTAAAAATCTCTTCATATGTGCTAAACTACTCAAATCTTCTCTTAAGTAAGCCAATAGATTGATTTACAATATAAAAAAATAATGGATCCTAAAAGTCTATTCAGCATACTCAAGGTTTGGATGTGTGCATTTTGAGGCATTTTTATTGGTGTTTTTCTACGAATTTAACGTTTTTGAACAAACACATTAAATCTCCATTTCATTTGCAATTTTTATTTTAATATACAGTAAGTAAACTTTTATATACTACTGGTGCCCCCCTAAGAATGAGGCCCGGTGCGGTCGCTCACCCAGCGCATGCTCAGGGCCACCACTGACTTCTTTCAACTTCTGCAAATTCAAGGCGAGATTGCAATATGCCATAGACTCTGTTTCTTGTTTCATCGTGCATTACTCACAATTTTTTTCCAATTCGTTCACATCATTCATGTTTTCACCCTCCCTTTGGCACCCAGAGGTGTGTGCCGCCACCTCCCAGAGAGAGGGGTCGTGTGTTGACGACGACGTGCAGAGAAACATAGTTGTTGTTTTTTAGGTTTTTTATTTTCAATTTAATTTAACTATTTTTATATGATGTGGCAATTAGCTGAAATCTGATTGGATGCCAGTGTAAAATGATTTTACACTGACAAAGCATATAAATTAAACTCAAGATAACATGAGCAGAGCTGTACTTCCAAGTGCAGGAAACCAGCCCCGATGTCAGGGTGAGTCTCGCATAGCCGTGTATGGAGGGCCACACTTTGCATTTTTTTCAAATCTTTGCTGGATGAGAATGTCGAATTGACATGGGAGCAGCTAAAAGTGGAGTTGATTGAGCGCTATGGAGGAATCGGAGAGGGGACGTGTTTGAGCAACTTGTGAGCCTGCAACAAGGGGGCTCGGTGGATGAGTACATTCAGGAGTTCGAACGCCTGACTTCACAGGTTAAACGTCTCCCTGATGAACAATTTGCGGGTTATTTCATCCATGGGTTGAAGGAAGGTATAAGGGGGAGGGTGCGTAGCATGCGAGCTTTAGGACCGTTAACGCGGTCGAGGTTGCTGAATGTAGCTCGCGCAGTGGAGTATGAGCTACAAGAATGATGGGGAAGTACACCGCAGAGCAATGGGGCCCGCAACCATTTCGGGTCGGGTTCCTTTCACCGCTCCAATTCATATTACCCGTCTGGCCCAAATGCAATGGGCCGAAACAGTAACGGTGAGTGGGGGTCTGCTCGAGAGGGCAAAGAAACGCATGACAAGGGGCCCAGTGGGGCTAGGCATGAGGACCGAAAAGGGGGTGCGCATAGAGACAGGGGGTGCATCATCTCCCATACCAGGAGCTGCTAGAACGCCGACAAAAGGGGTTGTGTTTCAAATGTGGTGGTCCTTTTAATCCCCGAAACCACCAATGTCCAGATCGCCATCTCAAGCTTCTAGTGATCGACGAAGATGCTGAAGAGGAGGGCGAGGTGAAGATGCTGGCTTAGAGTGAGGGAGAAGAAGTAAAGGCGGATGGTGAGTGTAGTATGATGGGTTATTTGGGGTTGATTGAAGACAAACAGTGGCACCCTCGAACTATGAGGCTAAGAGGGCTGGTGAAGGGGGTACCCATTTTGATTCTGGTGGATAGTGGGGTGACCCATAACTTCATTTCCAAAACGATGGTGACGACCATGGGGTGGGGTGTGGAGGACACTCGACCCATGACCATTAAGCTAGGGGATGGCTATAGGGCGGTTACACAAGGGCGATGTAGAGGATTAGAGGTAGCAGTGGGGGATGTTTCTGTCAAGGTGGATGCCTTATTGTTCGAATTGGAGGGAATTGATATGGTCCTTGGCATGGCATGGCTGGCTTCTCTGGGAGTAATGTGGGTTGACTAGAAAGAGCAAGTCATGAAGTTCCAGTTGGCTGGGAAATGGGTGGAGCTACGAGGGGAACTTTCACAGAACATAAGCCAGGAAACTTTGCAATGTTTTTTCAGTGAACCGAAATGAGCAGTATCAGGATTATTTCTGGCAGGAGAAATGCAAGCACCTAAATCTGAGAAGGGGTGTAGTGAATTGCAGGAGAGGGAATTGGAGGCTCTACTTAAACGATATGAGGAGGTTTTTCAGGAACCTCAAGGTCTACCCCCCAAGCGGAAAAAGGAGCATGCCATCGTGTTGTTGGAAGGACAGGGCCTTGCAAATGTGAGGCCTTTTCGTTACCCGCATCATCAGAAAAACGAGATTGAGAAGCAGGTGAAAGAAATGCTCAGTTTTGGAATTACCAGGCCCAGCCAAAGCGCTTTCTCTAGTCCGGTGATTCTAGTAAAGAAAAAGGATGCTACGTGGCGGTGTGTGGACTATCATGCTCTCAACAAGGTAACAATTCTTGACAAATTCCCAATCCCAGTAATTGATGAGTTGTTAGATGAACTACATGGCACTTATTTCTTCTCTAAACTGGACCTTAAATCGGGTTATCACCAAGTGCGGGTTAGGTCTGAAGATATACATAAAACCACTTTTAGAACCCATGAGGGTCATTACGAATACTTAGTGATGCCTTTCGGTTTAATGAATGCCCCTTCTACCTTTCAATCTTTGATGAATGAGGTTTTAGGGGATTGTTGAGGAAATGTGTATTGGTGTTCTTTGATGATATTCTAGTCTACAACTCGGATTGGAATACCCACATGAAGCATTTGGCAACTGTCTTAGAAATCTTGTGGGTTCATCAATTGGTGGCTAATAAAAAGAAATGTTTCTTTGCCCAGAAGTCTGTGGAGTATTTAGGCCATATTATTTCCAAGAATGGGGTAGCAATGGATCCCAATAAGGTTGCTAGTGTGTTGCAATGGCCTATTCTAAAAACTGTAAAAGGGGTTCGTGGTTTTTTAGGATTGACAGGGTACTATCGAAAATTCATTAAGGATTATGGCAAGGTGGCAAAACCTCTGACTAACCTTACAAAGAAGGAGGGTTTCAAGTGGAATGAGGCAGCCCCAAAGGCTTTTGAGTTGCTGAAACAGAAGATGACCACTGCGCCTGTCTTGGCATTGCTCGATTTCAATAAGGAATTTGTCGAGTGATGCATCAGGTTTGGGACTTGGCGCTATTTTGATGCAAGAAGGCAAACCCATCGCCTATTTCAGCAAGGCCCTTGGCGAAAGAAATCTGATCAAATCAGCCTATGAGAAAGAATTAATGGTTGTTGCTTTGGCCATTCAGCATTGGAGGCCATACATGTTGGGTAAAAAGTTCGTAGTGCGCACCGATCAGAAAAGCTTGAGATAGTTGCTTCTGCAGAGAATTGTTACTTCAGATCAGCAGAATTGAGCTGCCAAGCTGCTGGGTTATCGCTTCGATATTGTCTACAAACCAGGCCTTGACAATAAAGGGGCAGATGCTTTATCCCGTATGCATGAAGAGGATCATTTCCAGAGTTTAGTTCACTGCCCAGCATGGTTGGAGTGTGGCAAAATCATTGACGAGGTTCATAAAGATGACAAATTAAAGTCCATTATTGCTGCATTACAACAAGGAACAGAGACTAAAAAAGGGTTCTCTTGCAACAATGGTGTATTGCTGTACCAGGGCAGATTGGTGATGTCGGAGACATCTCCTTGGATTCTAGTGTTGTTGAAAGAATTCCATGCCACTCCTCAAGGGGGCCATTCGGGTTTCTACAGGACATACAGGCGCATGACTTCAAATTTGTATTGGCAGGGAATGAAGAAGAGTGTGCAGCAATTTGTCATGGAATGTGATATTTGCCAAAGACAAAAATATATGGCTACTGCTCCAGGGGGTTTACTCCAACCTCTTAATGTTCCTGACCAAGTCTTGGAGGAAATCTCCATGGACTTCATTACGAGTTTGCCAAAAGCCAAGGGATTTGAGGCCATCTTAGTGGTCGTTGATAGGCTGTCCAAGTATGCCCACTTTATTCCCCTCAAGCACCCTTATACCGCAAGGGTAGTTGCTGAAATTTTTATGAAGGAAGTGGTGCGGCTGCATGGTATCCATGCATCTATACTCAGTGATAGAGACCCAATTTTCGTGAGTAGTTTTTGGAAAGAGCTGTTTAAATTGCAAGGGACACAGTTGAAGATGAGTACCGCTTACCATCCTCAAACGGATGGGCAAACGGAAGTGATTAATCAATGTTTGGAGACTTTTCTGCAGTGTTTTATTTCGGATCAGCCCAAATCGTGGTTGCAGTGGCTGTCATGGGCTGAGTTCTGGTACAACACTACTTTCCATATCTCCACAGGCACTACACCGTTTGAGGCAGTTTATGGGAGGCCTCCTCATAAGTTGATCCGCTTTCTACCAGGGGAGGTTAAGGTTGAGGCTGTATGCAGGGAATTACAAGATAGAGATGAAGTCCTTAGACAGTTGAAGTTTCATTTAACTAGAGCTCAAGGACAGATGAAAGTTCAGGCGAATAAGAAAATGAATTGTCCGCAGTTTTGAAGTAGGTGAGTGGGTTTTTTAAAATTATGACCCCATGGTCAGCTAACTATGGGTGCTCACATATGCTTTAAATTGGCCCCTCGGTATTATGGCCCATTTCAGGTGCTGCAGAAAGTGGGCGCAGTAGCCTATTGGCTCCAGCTGCCTGAATCTGCTCGTATTCATCCTGTTTTTCATGTTTCTTTGTTAAAAAAATCTGTTGGGGATTACAGAGTTGAGGAGGAGCTTCCTTCAGAGTTAAGGGGAGACCAAATGTCCTATGTCCAACCTGTTGCAGTTTTGGCTGCTAGGACAATTTCCAAACAGGGAGAAACCGTTAATCAGTTGTTGGTTCAATGGAAAGGGAAGTCGATTGAGGAGGCCACTTGGGAAGAAGAATTTGCTATCCGGAGCCAGTTTCCTGAGTTCAAACTTGAGGACAAGTTTGCTGTTCAAGGGGGAGGCAATGATGAGGCCCTAGATAGGAGTGTGGACTCGAGTAAGCTGCTGCCTAAGCCCAAAGTTTGGAAAGTTTATACTAGGAGAGGAAAAAAGGGGCAGAATGGGAATGATCATGTTTAGGTAGTTAGAGGGGTGTGCGTGTGACTCATGTGTGAGGATTCGGTTATATGGGGGAAAGGAGAGAGAGTGAGGAATATCTTGGGTAATCATTTGTTTGTCATTTTGGGCAGACAATTCCGTTTCTCTGTAAGGAGCAGTACTCTGGTGTAAGGGAAGACTCTATTCCTTGCATTTTTCCTTCTTTAGTAAATAATACATCATACACCTTTCCATTCATCCTATTTTCTCCAGTATATTCTCTACACCGTTACATTGTGTCCTACCATAATGTATCTTCCCATAGATAATTGTTCCAGTTGGCCATTGACAGTACAATATAAAGGGGTCCAATACTAACAAACCTAAAAAGCAATGTGGCTCAGCACCACTACAAGACAAATAAAACAAAAGGAAATTACTAATAAGAAAAGGATAAATTCTAGACTCTTCTTCCAGCATCAGATTTGGCTTAAGGCAATTTATAGTCTTGGAGTTATTTGGGCTTGACCCTGTTTCTCTTGGACCTCATGCTTGGCCTTCTCATTTCAACTTGTAATATTAGCATTTGGGTCCATAACATAAGATCACATTGTTAAATACTTAAGTCTTATTGAAGTGCCTGTAGCTCAATACTTCTATGATTTTTAATGATTATTTCTTGCATTAATAAATGATAATATTGTGATGATTTTTACTGATTTTTAATTCATTTATTCCTTTGTTTCATGGCTTACACGTTGATCTATCAAGAAGAGAGCGTGTCAGGCATTATCAACAGGCACAAGATTAAGAAAATGTGGGGCAAAGTTTCCTCCCTGTAAAACTCATTTATGGTCTGCATATAGTAAAATTGCTTTTTATTCTTCATACACATCTTACTATTATACTTTCTGATTTATTTCTATTTTGCATGTTATCTCACTAGTGAAATTATGTAAACCTGCGTGTTTTACATTTGAGTTTTCTTTAAAACTGATGGATTGCTCTATTGCAAATCCACTAGTCAAGGTGGTAACTCTTTTCTTTTTATATAAAAATTTGTATGGATAAGGAGAAAGTTAATGATTGGTATATTTTGTGAGTTATACGGTATTTTGTTGTAGAATATAGAATATTTTTTTGGAGGATGTTCATCTCATTATTATTGCTTGGCTCCTTAAATAGAGTTATAATGTAACAAAATCTAATCATAATCTAATCGTATCTAATATTATCCTAATTTAAAATGCATCCTAATCCAATCATAGCTAATTTTATCCTAATCTTAAAATTTAACCAAAGATAATATAAAATCTAGATAAAATAGAATATTAAATCATAAAATTGTTACAGCTATTTAGGCATTATCCACAACATTCTTCCTTGACTTAATAGCTGTTATAACACCATGTTTCGTCTTCAAATTTTGAATATTTGTTGCTTGCTTCCTTATGTTGTACGCTTGTAAATCTTCTCAACGTCTTTCTTGGATGGGACCACCTCAATGTTCTTCTTCTTCTTCTTCTTTTCATGATGAGATTTTGGATATTGCTTGATATGATTTTTTCGGTTTTTATTTCTAGCTGCATCTTGATTATCTCCATGATTTTTGGGATTGTGATTATTTCTTTTCTAACTTCCAAAATTCAAATCCTTGACGTTCTCTTTCTCATTTTCAACTTCAACAATATTTGCAGAAGCATCTTTCTCGGATATCCCTATATCTTTTTCTATTGTTTCTTCTTTTGTATCTTGCTCTTCTCTCATCAATTCTAAGGCAAAACTTTTTCCCTTCATTTGAATTTTGAACATATCTCTCCCTTTTGAATCTTTAATAATGCAATATTATCTTCAAACATGACCTTGTAGCCTTTCTCCAATAACTAGGCAATACTTAAAAGATTTTGATTTATTTCAGGAACATAAAGAACATCAGAAATTAATTTCAAACCTATTTGACTTTTAATCGCCACAATTCCTTTGCCTTTTACTTCAATGTATGTCTCATTACCAATTCTGACTTTAGATAGAGTTGTTTCATTGAGCTCTTTGAAGAGATTTCGATCATATGTCATGTGATTTGTACAACCACTATCTATAAGCCAACCTTTTGTGAAGTTGTTGGTTGTAAAGCATGAAACAAACAACAGATCTTCTTCTGGTTGATCCGTCTCTGCTACATTGACTTCTTGTTGTTGAGACTTGCATATCTTTTCAATGTGTCCTAAATGGCCACACTTGTAACACTTTGCATCTGGCCTCCACCAACATTTATTTTGTGGATGATTTGTCTTTTTGCAATAAGAACAAGGTGGAAAAATTTGAGTATTATTGTTGTCGTAATTCTCCTCATTTTTCTTGTTTTTGTTGAATTTGGCAAGAAAAGCGCCTTCTATAGATGTTTCTTCCCTCATCATCCTCCTTTGCTCTTGTGCCTGTAATGCATGTAACACTTCTGCCAATGTGATCTTCCTCAGATCCTTTGTGTTCTCCATGATAGTTATAGAAGTTTCATATCTTTCGGGTACTATCACAAGAATTTTCTACTATTTTGGAATCAGAAAATTCAGTTCCCAGCAATCGTACCTTGTTGGCAATGGTTCGCAATCTATCTGAGTATGTTTTGATTGTCTCGGACTCTTTCATTCTTTGTATCTCAAAATCTCTTATTAAATTCAGTACCTGCATGCTTTGTATCCTTTCATCTACATATTCTTTCTTCAAGTAATCCCAAATTTCTTTTGCTATTTTGAGAGTCATGATTCTGGTGAAGACAGTTTTTGAAACACCAGCAAATAAACATGACTTTGCCTTTGCGTTCTTGATTTTTTTTTCCTTGTGATTTTTTATCTGGGCCATGGTGGCATTGTTTGACAGCAGATGAACATTGTAGTCCTCTTCCACGACTTCCCAGAGATCTAAAGCCTCAAGGTAGGATTCCATTCTCACAACCCAAAGGTCATAGCTTTCTCCATCAAAGATAGGTGGAACAACTTCTAAAAAACTTGTTTCAACATCCATTATCATAGGTCCTTCAAGAACCAATAGCTTTGATACCATTAATGGGTATATTTTGTGGGTTATACGGTATTTTGTTGTAGAATATAGAATATCTTTCTGGAGGATGTTCATCTCATATTATTATTGCTTGGCTCCTTAAATAGAGCTATAATGTAACAAAATCTGATAATAATCTAATCATATCTAATATTATCCTAATTTAAAATGCATCCTAATCCAATCATAACTAACTTTATCCTAATCTTAAAATTTAACCAAATATAACAATATAAAATCTAGATAAAATAGAATATTAAATCATAAAGTTATTACAGCTATTTAGACATTATCCACAACAGCTAACCGGTCTATATAAAGGTAAATGATTTGTAACAATTTTTGCTCCATGAATTAGAGCTAACCAATCATAGACATTTGCTTCAAATGATTAACAGTTTTAGTGATGTTTGTCCAAATGTAGCTAGGTTGCTTTCTGATTTAGTTAGTCATGCAATTACTCATTTGCTCATTCTGTCTATTTACTTGAGCTTCTTTACAATGCAAATTTTCACAATGCAATGGCAACATCCCAGCAATAAGATAAATAACAGTATCTTTTTACCCTGCTATAAAATGTTGTTTTCTCCAAGATTTCATGTGAAGTTGCTCCAATGTAAAGTTACACCTTTCTCCAAGATTTAGAATATGTATTTTGGAGTTACTTCAACTTTTTGGTTCAAAATATTTATCCTTAGAGAGAATTATAATAAGCTGTAGTCAATAACTAGAAATATAGTCAACTTACATTTGGTAGAATATAGGCCCATTTTTCTTTTTCCTTATCCTTGTTATTTCAGTACTTAGTTCCTTCTTTCACTACAAGAAATTTTTAATATAGCGGCGGTTCATTTGCGGCGGTTCAAAAGTAACCGCCTTTGCTTACTTCTTCTGACGGTTTGGCGACGGGTTTTGGTAATCGTCGAAGATATTATTATAAAAACAAAAAATTAAAGCATAAGGCAAAAATGAAACCCTGGTTCTTCTTTCCTCCCAAATCATTTTCTCGTCAGACCCTCAAATCACCTCCAAATCGGTTGCTCTTCCCTGGTCAGGAATCACAAGTTCTCCATGGCCAAGTTGTGATTTGTGTGCAATGAAATGGAATCATTAGAGAAGTACAAAGAGGCGGAGCAAGATTTTCGTTCCTGATGGATTGGCTCATCGCAACTTCTTATGTCGTTAGTTAGATAGAGAGGTTATTGGACTGAAGAGTTGAATTTATTTGTTTATTCTATTTTCATTATTGGCCAAGTTGCAATATTCCCTGTTTGAACTTGTTTTCATTGTATGTGAGAGGAATAAGAGTACTTCACTAGATATTGGATTTAGCATCCATTTGTGATGATCAATCTGTTCCGGAATTGTTCAGTGGCTTTATTTCGTATGAATTTATGAGTTGGGGTTGAATGTCAGTTTATCCTACTGCCTAATTAATTTTGATGCCTACTAGCAAATATGATTGATTTCTCAATTGTTTCTACTGGGTCAATTTGAAGGATTTTTGTTAATGCTAATTGGAACACATGAATTCCCATTCGAGTTGGCATTTATTAGGGGATTGTGTCCTCAAGCATCTCACTATGCTGTAAGTTCCTGTGGTAATTCCTTTAATTCCTTTCCTTTAAGTATTGCAGTGATGCACTATTATTCCTTTTAGGGAGGACAAAAAAGTTCCTATTAATTGATGCTTAACTAAAGGAGGTTGCTAGTGTGAATACGACGCATAATTGAGGGCTGAATTTTATGAAATCTGTTCTTGTAGGGACGTACATGGGCTATCATTGGAAGGGACATTGGCCTTTGAGCTTGGGAAACTTGGTGAAATCTCTGTAAGGAATCTCAATGTTCTTGGGGTGTATTTGGTTTTTTTTTTGGTATAATTCTTGGTTTTTCTTTTCATTTTATATCAAAACAGATGTCATGCTTGTTTGGGTCATTAAGTTTGGCTTTCTCTTTCTCATTTGCCTTTCTCAGAAGCACTTCTCAGAAGAATTGTGTGTTATAGTTTCTTTATTTATATTAAATACTGCATAATTTTAGAAGATTGTTTTTTCTACAATGATTAATCACTTCTGTGCACAACAGTAGACTGTAGACCCTTTGCTTAAACATTTCACAAAAGAAGTGTCATCGAAGTACTTTCTAACAACATTTAGTCACTGTCTTGTTTAAAAGAAAATATAATGTGATATGTAAGGCCTACAAAAAACAAGTAGTAAAATGAGCAATGCTTTCATCGAGAACCTAAATGCACATGCTGTTTATTTATAACCTTAATAATATTTTTGTTTGATATATGTTTGTTGCTTGCAGCTAGAAGTAGCTTATGTGTAGCTGAATCAATAAAAGAACCTACTAATCATGATCTATAATGTATTATAGCAAAGCAAGATGTAAAAGCTGCAAATATCTTGCTTACTGAGGAATTTGAGCCGCAGGTACATATATATGGATATGGCTTTGGATTCTTTTTCTACAAGCTTGATTTTATTACTGATCACCACATATTATTGGTCACCATATATGGATATACACAAGCTTTAGATTCAGGATTGCCTTCAAGCAGGGGAAGGGACATACAGACATGAGACAAGGTGCCTGCTCCAGCTTTATGGGCTAACTAAAGGTAAAACCGATTCTTGAATCTTTCATCCATGTTTGGTATATTGTGAATATTGTCTAACTTTGGAAAATTGGTTATCAAACTGAGTAAAACACTTTAGCAGCTTGTTACTCTCTCTAATTTTCTTCTCAAAGTTATTGAATAAATTTGATTGTTTATTAGTTTGAGTTTGGAGAATTTTAGAAATAATCTTTTTGCTTCATGGAGACTTGTTGGCTTAAAGAGTTTATCCACTGCTGCAACAGTTTTTTAAAGATTAGTTTCCTCCCTTTATCTGAAAAGGTATACTGTTTGTTCATTTTTTGATTCATTTAAGTTTCTTGGCAAATTACACAATTGTTTCTTTTGTAAATTTAGTAATGTGATATTTTATATTATTAGAATAAGTATATGGTATTATTAGAATAAGTACATCTTGTGCTGTCAGTCCCGTTCTAATACAATTTTGATTATCAAAAAAAAAATGGTATTTTCTATATTAAATTGATATATGATTTTTATTTATCATTTGATGATAAATTTACTAGAATTTGCATTTCATTTGATTGATATATTATTAGAGTTAGTTATGAAGAGAACTGGCTGGCTGGCTGCTCATGAGCAATGCCTATTTTTTTTTAAAAAAAAGAATTCAATCTTTACGGTCGTTGTGAACCGCCCCTAGTTTTTTTTTAAAATTTACATATCAGATTTAGCGGCGGTTTTGAACCGTCGCAATTTATTTTTATGTTTTGCCGCTGTTTGTGCGACGCACAAATCTGCAGCAGATGCATAACCGCCGCAGGTGTATTTTAACTGCCACCGCTTTAAATAAAAATCGCTGTAAAATGTTTTTTTCTTGTAGTGTTTCTTAATTAGTTTTTAGTTTTGTTTTGCAGCTTATCTCAAAGATATTATTATTGGTAAGGTCTTCCTATCTATTTTCTGAAAAATTAATTTACATCATATAATAATTGCCATCATATTGTATACTGGAAAGGATTTATGGATCAGATTGAGAGATGTTGCTGCTTCTAAAACTTATCTTGAAATTTCCCATGCAATAATTTTTATTAATTAAGAGTTTGCATTTTCTTTTATCCTCCTCTAACTTTTTTCTCTAATCCTTCATAAAATAAAGATCATGAATTATATAGCTTTATTGTTCTCTATTCAAATTGGTATATGAGGAATGTCTGCTTGTTGGGATCTATGCAATTTTCCAAAAAAATTATGTTTCAAATTTAGCGGAAGTTTTTAGCTACTGCTGTTAATTATTTTAAATTTTACAGAGTATAAATAGTGGCGGTTTAGGTTCTAAGCCACTGCGTTTTTAATTTAGTGTTACGGCTGGTTGTACGGCTGTTTATGGAACCGCCACAAAGATGGTCCCTGATGCTTGTAGTTGAGGAACTGCCGTCGTAAAAAATCACCACAAAAAACATTTTTCTGTTGTTGTGTTAGTCCCTTGGTCGGGGTAGATGCAGTCATCGATGATGGCTTAGTCACCGGCGAGAGCTAGAAAAAACTTTGGATTAATTGCACTTTTAGTCCCTCGTGTATTGCTATTGTGCGATTTGAGTTCCTCTATTTTCAATTGTGCAAATTGGGTCCCTCATATTTTCATCATGTTACAATCAAGTCCCTCCGTCTAATTTTCGTTAACTTACTAACGGAAGATGCTAACATGGCTTGGACTGAGACATGTGGCATCTGAGTTGGAAATTAAACGCTGGCTTGGCAAACATGTGGCATGTGACATGTCATTTTTCACTGACATGACAATTTTGGTATAGAGATGCTGACATGTGGCATGTTGGCACTTAGTCACCGATGTGGCAGACATGTCATTTATTCCATGATATGACAAGCAAGAAAATGAAGGAGAAAATTGAAAATAGCAATACATGGCGATTGAACACATTACCTGGCTAATACAAGACACAACTTATGCCACTAGGCCAACTAGAATTTATGGTATATTTGCGTAAATGATGATATATATGACAAAGTGGATTATTCTAAATAAATGAATTCATTAATATACTTATTTATATGGGAAGGGATCCCTTGACTCCAAGTGTAACTCAAAAGAGTTACTCCCAATCTTGACCATTGATTTTATTAAAGATTAATGGCTAGAATTATTTTATTATAACCCATCACTTGCTCACTTACGGTTTCTTCCTCCACGAGACTTCAGAGTTGAGAGAACTCAGCCGCAAGACTCACAAGGACTCCCCCTTCGACAGATAAAAGTTTTGAAGAAACCTTGTTTGCCTTTCGTGAGCGTACAGCTTGAAGAAGACTTACGAACTCAGCCACAGCAACCGACGTGAAGCGAGAACTCTGCCACAACAATCGACGTCGACTTCCGAGCATCCAACTCTGAAGGATTACAATTCAAAGAAGGCTTGCTATTCCCGTACGAGATCAGCCATAGCCTTTCCTCAAACCGACGACGACGACTTTCGAGCCTCCTCCCTTGACTGTTTTTCTTTTCTTTTCTTGATCCCCTGTGTTGTCATCCACCGACATTACGACCAACCATCTACACGTCCAGGTACCTTCATGAGCATTACCTTTTCCCTTCATTGGATTTTTCTTTTGAACATCTTTTCTCTTCGTTGTAAAGAATCATATTTGTTAGTTATGTTTGATTTTTTATTAGCATCTTATCTTTTCCCTTCATTTGGATTTGTTAGCACTACCTATGGATGATAATGTTTGCAATTCATCCGGCAATAACATAATAACTACTGCTACTTTTGGAAATTGCGTATTACAAGAAGTTGAAGCCATTGACACCATGCCTAAAGAAATAGAAACATGTCATGGAAAGATTGTTCCTCAAGTAAATTTTTTTAAATAATTTGATGTACTAGCAGTTCTTAATTCATGTTAATAGTTTTTGTTAAATAAAAATCAGGTGCAACAACTAACAATGGATAGTTCTCCCAAGAACATGACTACTACTACTTTTGGAGATTGTTTATTACAAGAAATTGAAGCCATTGACACCATGCCTCATGGAAAGCCTGTACCAGATGCTCCAAATGTTGGTGAGGAGTTAAATATAGAACCTTGTGTTGGGATGGAATTTGAATCTATTGAAAGAGTTAAAGAATTTTATAATTCATTTGCTAAGAAACAGGGATTTGGAGTACGTATTCGTTCAACTAAACCAAAGAGAGCAATTTTGGTATGTTGTAATGAAGGCCAACACAGAGTCAAAGACTCCATAAATGAAGATATTAAAGATGGCACCAATGAAACTAAACGAAAGTGTTCAACTTTTCGAAGTGGTTGTGAAGCTTCACTTATTGTTGCATGAGGCACTACGGAAAGTAATTGGATTATACAATCTTTTAACAACGACCATAACCATGTCATGGTTAGCCCCAAGAGTGTGTCTTATATGAGGTGTCATAAAAGGATGAGTGTGGCTGCAAAAAGTCTTGTTGAAAAATTTAAGGAAGAAGGCATACCGACCGGAAAGGTTGCTACAATTTTCAATAATGGAGACTTGGCTTTCTCTACCAGGGATTGCTGGAATCATGTTAGAAACTTTCGAAGAAAGAATTTAGACGTTGGAGATGCTCAAGCCGTTTTCAATTATTGTAAGAAAAAACAAGCTGAAAATTCTAACTTTTTCTATGCAATCCAATGCGATGATGATTCTCGAATGGTAAATTTTTTTTGGGTTGATGCTAGATCAAGGTTAGCTTACCAGCAGTTTGGGGATGCCATGACTTTTGATACTACATATAGAACAAACAAGTACAGTATGCCATTTGCCCCATTTGTTGGATTGAATAATCATTATCAATCAATTTTATTTGGTTGTGCTTTATTGCAAGATGAGTCAGAGAGTTCCTTTGTATGGTTGTTTGAAACTTGGCTTGAGGCAATGGATGGAAAAAAGCCTATATCTATCATAACCGATCAAGATTTAGCTATCGGAGCTGCTTTAGCGAAAGTATTTCCAGAAAGCCAACATCGTCTATGTTTATGGCATATCAGAAAGAAATTTCCTGAAAAGTTAGCTCACATTTATCACAAAAAATCTATTTTCAAGCGAGACCTAAAAAGATGTATTCGAGATTCACCTTGTATACAGAGTTTTGAAGAAGAATGGAAGCGTTTAATGATCGAGTATAACCTGGAGGAAAATGAATGGCTTCAGGGGTTATATAAGATTAGAGAATCCTGGATACCGATTTATAATAGAAGTACATTTTTTGCTGGGATGAATACAACCCAAAGAAGTGAGGGTATTAATGCATTTTTTGATTCTTTTGTAAATGCAGCAACAACATTACAAGAATTTGTGTTAAAGTTTGAGAAAGCAGTTGATAGCCGCTTAGAGGCAGAAAAAAGAGAGGATTATGAATCTAGGCATAAATCACGCATTTTGACTACAGGGTCAAAGCTTGAGGAGCATGCTGCATCTATTTATACAAGAAATATTTTTGGTAAATTTCAAGATGAGCTCGGGAAGATCAACCAATTTACTAAAAAGAAGATTAGAAGAGATGGGTCTAGCTATGTCTATCAAGTATCCAATTGTTTCGATGCTCAAGATATGTTCATTGTTGATATAGATTTAGACACAAAAATTGCTAAATGTGGCTGCCAACTATATGAATTTATGGGGATATTGTGTAGACATATACTGGTAGTTTTTCAATCAAAGGGTGTTGTTCAAATTCCTAGTCATTTCATTTTGCAACGTTGGACTAAGGATGCTAACAAAGTTATTGAGATTAGTTATACTAAAAATAACTTTGATGGTCAATCTAATACATCAAAGATTTTAAGAAGGATACATGCACAAGAAGAGGCAAGCGTGTTAGTTGATCTTGCTGAAGAGTCTGAGGAGATATATAAGTTCATTATTTCAAATCTGAGTCACACCCGCATGTCAGCTATTGCAATGAAAACAAATTTATTTAGAGGTGATGGAGTTACTCCTTTGGAGTTGAGTCAGGAAAATGTGAGCCAAATTTGCTTGTCAGAGCAAGGAAGCGAAACACCACAATTGACTATTGGAAACCCGCACATATCACAAACAAAAGGGAGAAAGAAGGATGGAGACAAAATTACTCAAAGTTGTAGATTAAAGAGTGGACTTGAATTATCACTCAATAAATCATTAGTCAAAAGGAAAGTATGCCATGAGTGTGGTAGACATGGTCATAATAGTAGAACTTGCAAGAAAAGAAATCAGAATGATTGATATATATTTATATATAATATGTAAGTATTCTCGCATTTTTAAATATTTTTCATTGTGTTTTATTTAAATTTATCATTATCCATACTGACTAATGTTGCATTTGGTCTATGCAGGTTTATGATGATAGTTGGACCAGTGATTTACCGCTTAGAATGTTTTCTACTTACTAAGATTATGTTGTGAACAGAGTATACCTTTTCTATATTAGAGGTTTTACTGTTTTTTTTTTTTTTGAATTTTTCAGCTCTTGTTTTGTTATGACTCATGGCAACTAGCAACTAGTAATTCATTTCAATAAATGCAAATTGTGTTTCTTATTTTATAGAGTATGTCATTAAGGTGCAGTAACCAATTCTAACTTTTGTTATCACTATTGGCAGATACACATGTTTACTCACAATGAATAGAAAGAATACAATATAAAGTGTAATGGAATAATAGCCATGTAATATTAATATTGAGATAAAATTTCTTACAATACAAGAGAAAAAGTGTTACATATTAATTGTATTAGTGCACATTGTACCACTATTCACTTGTTTACTCATGTGACAATGTACCACCAATAATAAATCTTAAGTACTAGCATCTAACTAATAAGACATGTACAATTCCTAAGAAAAGCTTCAAGAGGGTCTACAAAAGGTTTGGTCTTGACTTTTGTATCTTGATTGCAATGTTATCAGCAATAACAAAAACTGCACAAAGAGGCCTGGCCATGGTCACTTTTCTGGCAATTGGTGATGATAACAACTTTCTTATATTGTCCCTTGTTGTCAACTTCTTGCAAGCTTTTTAGTCATATTTCTCTGCTCGAAAGTTTTCATGTGCCAGTTATAAAAATAAGAACATAGATCCAGTTTACACATTGAAGTACAAAACAGAAAAATTGGCAGATATGTGCCACCCATTATTTAGTAGAGGTGAGTACTGGTTGCAAATATGCTAGAACAAAAGGTGGAACCATACTAATTAACTTGTCCATGATAGAGGGCATCAATGTCTTCTCTTAGGCACTGTCAGGGGAGCTGTTTTATCAGTCTTATGTAGCAGGGGGTTATGCAGGGGCCGCAAGCTCAATGAAGGGGTGAGTCGGATGTACAGGATTAAATAAAGGTTTGATATTAATTATGGTCCAGCTTGGTCACCACACTACTATCAGCTCCAATTTATCAGAATAATCAATTTATCAGCTTGTCCACTTGGTCAAATATTTTCCTTATTGCCATTAACTGAAAATTCTTTAAATAAATGGCTATCACTTCAGTTATTAAACTATTGGCAAAAAAAACCTATCATCCTATTCATCCTAGTATATATTCATACTAAGATTATGCTTTAAATAAACAAGATTGCTCATGTCAGGTAGTTCTACGTCCAGTAAGCAAGTTTTCATCTAACCACCTTAGCAAACAAGAATGAATTACAAAAGAAACTAATTTTTAAAAAATAAACACAACATTTTTATTTTGAAGGATGTATTACTTACAATTCTATCAAGGCTTCCCCGTTGTTGAGCTCACTGGGATTTCACCCTTTACATTCCTTCTTTGCTGACTAAGGCTAAGGTGCTTCCTTTTCTTAGTTTCAAAAATAAAGACAGGTTCAGTTTTGATGTTTTTTTCTTCTTCATTGTCTGATTCCTCCTCCTTAGATATATAAGAAGGAAGTTGACTTCCATCTTCCTCATGAGTCATGATGACCAATGAACATCTCTTGATGTTGAACAGCCCACTCCATCCCTGCAAGCTGCAGCTGTAAGTTAAACTACTCAAGTGCTCTGTCGGTCCTTAACCAAAATGCTTACATCGCTAACTAACTGTTTCATACTGTCCAATATTGCACAATAAGCCACAGGTTGCAATCATAAAATTATATTTCGGGCAACTATCTAGTATGAATGGATGAGAAAATACAGGATTAGAATATGATTCAGGGACTGATTTAGAAAGGATTGTGTCATTCAAAAATACCTCCCCATTGAAATTCCTACATGCCAAGGTATTGTTTAGGGTCATCTGATTTCCCCCATACACATTCTAGAGGGTGAACTCTTCAATAACATATACCTGTGACATGGAACCAATGGCGGACCTTGGTTGTGGCCGGTGGGGGCCACGGCTCCCCCCAGAAAAAAAAATGATATTTAATAGTACTTATACAGCCACGGCTCCCCTCAGACAAAAATATGAGTTTTAATATGAGTTTGTTAAGAAGAATCCGTGGTCTGTTAGTACAGCTTAGTGGCTTTAAAGTCAAACATGTGTATAGGGAAGGGAATGTTTGTGCTGATATTTTGGCCAATGTTGGTTGTGTCAGAACGGTTCCTACTTGATTGTATATGAGCATGCACCAGCTTTTGTAGGTGATGCGCTGTGGGCTGATATTATGGGGGTTACCACCCCTAGAGTAGTTCCTGTGTAGTTCGTAACCGGGTTTCGGTCCTCTTCTTTTTTCAAAAAAAAATATGAGTTTTAATTACATTATTTTAATTATTAGCTAATTTGTGGCTCCCCCTAAAATTTTTGTCAAGGTCCGCCACTGCATGGAACATTAGGATACTGCAGAAGTAGCCATCATTATGCTTCTACATGTTGTCAAATTAAGTAATGGGAAATTACAATGGATGCCAACAAAAACGAAAATGACAATGCTGCTATAACAAGAACCAGTGTTTTCGTTTGACTGAGAAGACATTTAGAGGCATTTTATCGAGCAGAAGATATGCACAAGACAACATGTGTGCAGCTCTTCCCAAGCTTGCCATTACAAAGGTTGAAGAGATAAAAAATGAAAACAATTCACAGGCTTGGAAGTTGTCATCCGTTCGGGGAAAGGCTGCGACTGAGTTCTCGTAAGGCAATAACAAGCTTTCTTTGAATCCATTAACAATCCGTGGTGGAGGCTCAAATCCGTGGTGGAGGGTGCTCAAATCCGTGGTGGAGGGTCGGAAGTCAGTGTCGGATCGAGGAATGGCTATGGCTGTGTTCAGGACAGGCAAACAAACTTTCTTCAAAGCTGTAATCTGTCGAAGGTGGATCGAGGCGTACGTCGTGAGTCTTGAGGCTGAGTTCTCTCAACTCTGGAGTCTCGTGGAGGAAGAGACCGTAAGTGATCACGTGATGGGTTATAATAAAATAATCCTAGCCATTAATCTTTAATAAAATCAATGGTCAAGATTGGGAGTAACTCTTTTGAGTTACACTTGGAGTCAAGGGGGTAACTTTTAATACTTATTTATATATCTTATTAATATATAAGTTTATTAATAGAAAATTTATTAATAGATTAATTAATAAAATAATATATGAAGCATATGGATAATAATGAAGTAAAATTAGAAGAAAATAATTCCCTTGTTGGTAGGCTATACGTAAATTCCACAATAAATCTTCACCGAGGTTAGTGGTTCTCCTTAACCTTTGCATGGGGAAGTGCTTCCCCTTATCTAAACTTATTTAAAAAAAATTATAAGAAAATCTAATTATATATATTAAAGAATTGTACTACATAATAGAAATTTTTTATTTTAATTATTAAAATAACTTTTATTAAATAAATTTTGTTATTATCTAAAGTTTGTAATCAAAATAAAAGTTTTCTATTATATAGTAAAATATTGTAATATATATAATTAGATTTTCTTCTAATTATAGTTCATTATTATTTTTATACTTCATATATTATTTTGATAACATATTAATAAGATATATATAAATATGTATTAATAAAATTAATATATATAAGTAAGTATATTAATAAATTCATTTATTTAGAATAATCAACTTTATAATATATATCTTACTTTACGCAAATATACAATAAAATCCAATTGGTCTATTGGTATAGGTTGACTCTTGTATCAACTAAGACAAGTGTTCAATTCCCGTGTCATGCAATTTTTAATTTTCTCTCGCATTTTCCTGTCTGTTATATTAGTGAATAAATGACATGTCTGCCACGTCAGCGACTAAGTACCAACTCATATGCCACATGTCAGCATGTCTACCATGATAGTGAAAAAATGACGCCACATGCCACATGTCTGCCACGTCAGCGACTAAGTGCCAACTCAGATGCCACGTAGTGCCAACTCAGATGCCATGTATCTCAGTCCATGCCACTTCATCATTTTCCGTTAGTAAGTTAACGAAAATTAGACGGAAGGACTTGATTGTAACATGATAAAAAGATGAGGGACTCAATTTACACAATCGAAAATGGAGGGACTCAAATTGCCCAATGGCAATACACGAGGGACTAAAAATGTAATTAAGCCAAAAACTTTTTATAACTATATATAAATTTAGATTAGGGAAGACATACCCCATGTAAAGGTCAAAGAGAACCACTAACCCCACCGATGGTTTATGATGAAATTTATGTATAACTTAAACAAACCTTTAACCTTGACAAGCTTCATAGCTTTCATTTATTTATTTTTCAATTAATCATTATCAGTACATACTACATAGTTAATAGTGTGATTAATGTTTTATAAATCTTAAAAAATAAAAACAATGAAATGGTTAAAACTAGAAATAGAGCCCATATATGTTATGGTATATTCGACCATATTGAGCAGTACTTTTACAAAAATTGAATAAATCCTAAAAATATTTCAATAATATAAGGAAGGAGATTCCATGCAAAAGATCGAAAAGTATCATACGGCTCACACCATTCCTCAAATGGCGTAATTATTCACCATGCATGTTATGTTTTGTCAAGTTCAGCATTTTGTAGTTGTTTAAGATAATGTCTTTTACGGACGTAGTTGAGTTATAAGACAACTTTTTGGGTCATACGTTATTTGATGGTTGATGTACACCATAAGAAATTTTGTGTGGTATCTAGAGCTGTCAATTCGGGCTGGCCCAGCCCATTTGGCTGACCCATAATAGGCCAACACATTTGGGTTGGGTCAGGCCGGGCCAGGCTAAAATAAATGTGGGTTAAGAAATATGTCAGCCCAGCCTTCCTCAGGCTGCGGGCCAAACGGGCTGGCCCATGGACTTATTTTTTTAAAAAATATTTTTATAGAAACATGATGCATTCATACCTGTGGAGTTAATCACACCCTAGTATGGAATGCATCGTAAGCTAATTTAACACCAAAAAATAAAACAATTGCAGGAGCCTCACGCTTTCACACCTGCGAAATTATTCACACCATTGGTGTGAAACGATCTGTAAGCGAGTTTAGTATCAGAAGAAAGATAGTCAAAAAAATATGACGCTTCCGCACCTGTACAATTATTCACACTCCTAGTGTGAAACAATCTGTAAGCAATTTTAGCAAATGATAGACGGGCCAACGGGTCAGCCCGGTCCACCACGGGCTAGCCCACTTTGGGTCAATGATTTTCTGGTCGGGCCAGGTTGGCCAAAAAAAAATTTTGACCTAAATTTTGCTAACCCAGTCTATTTTTTATCAGGCTAAATGGGCTAGTCCATTGGACTTGGCCCATTTCGATAGCTCTAGCTATATCTAATTTGATATGCTTATGTAATTGACATAACAATATAAATTTTACTATAATATCCTTTGCATTGTACAATGTTAAAAGAATGGGATTTAGTTAAATTTTAATGTGTTTCATCCATTTAGATCAATCTCTTCAAATGCATATTTTTTTAAAATGAAAAAAAAACACTGAACTTGGAACTTGGAGTTTTTTTCTTATAGAAATTTACTCAATTTCTTATAAAAATTTGATTAAAACATTAAATACATTAAATATGTAAAAATTATTACATTATTAAAATTTTAATAATTACATTTAAAAATCATATTGCTAAAAATATAGGATTTAGTAAC
The DNA here is from genome assembly GCA_030159175.1 of Glycyrrhiza uralensis. Taxonomy (NCBI): domain Eukaryota; kingdom Viridiplantae; phylum Streptophyta; class Magnoliopsida; order Fabales; family Fabaceae; genus Glycyrrhiza; species Glycyrrhiza uralensis. The sequence continues at coordinate 30,115,499 of BRZY01000003.1, forward strand.
ATTTATTTACTAATATTTGATGAAATGTTACTAATTTTCACAAATTTGATAAAAACATTAAATATATAATAATTATTACATATATGAAGTATTTCTATATCGAAGTAAGATCTAAAAATAATATATAAAAATATAAAATTATAACCTCATGCAATGTATACATAAATTAATTGGTTATTATCTTTTTTTATTAGTTAACTTATCTTGAATTACATGCACATTCATTTCATTTTGTAGCAATTATTTTGGCGATGTTGTTACATTTAAAATTTCCTTAACTAACGTTTCCCAAATTATATTTACACTCATTATGTTTCCTTATTATTTCTTAATTTCTTACCTTCACCAAACATGTATACCTTATTTTTCTTGTAATTTATTTATAGTTATCTAATAAGGTTAATTATTCAGATTTTCTTCCATGTGATTTACTTAAAGTTTTCAATAACTTATTTATTTTGATTTTTAAGTTAATTTTTGTGATTCTCATTTGATGACATAATTGAATTTGTTTCAACTCATTTATTTGTCACATTGAAAAACATTTAACGATATCCTTAATGGCTCAGTTCTACATAAATGATCAATAATATTTGATTTATGTTAAATATCAATATTGACCGTCTATGTAAATATGTTTGATAATATTTTTTCACATACATCTCTCAATCATATTATATATACACGTACATGCTCAAGTATCATACCATTCTGAAAGTAAGCTTGACTTTTATAATATTATGGCGTTAATTATCTTTCTAGTTCTTGGTTTGTGCATATCATGCCACAAAGTGGATGCAAGAAGAAAAATTCAACCAAATGAGCAGCAAAGTTGTGTTACAGAACAAAAGAATAGCTTGGTATTATATAGTTTCAACACATATGTTCAAAAAATTAATATTTTTGTTGATATCCCTTTTTCAATTCTCTTTTATGGTTAACATATACAGCGTTCAATAGATGACGATTTCGATTGCGTAGATATCTACAAACAATCTGCTCTTCAACACCCTCTCCTAAAAAATCACAAAATTCAGGTAAATTATTTATCTAAGATTTACATTTGTTTTTCAACTAAATTTTACTCTGTTTAACCTTGTAGTTTTTTTTTTGCTTTTGTTTATTGCAACAAAGCTTAATCCAACTTTTGCAAGAAACAATGTGCAAAGTAGACCATATTATGCTGGAAAAGATTTTAAAGGATGTCCATTGGGGAAAATACCTATCCACAATTTGACAAGGAGACATCAAATTATCGGTAATCTGTTTTCAAAATCACAAAATGAAAGCTTTCATAATTACAATCAAAGTTGCCCTGGCTATCATGTAAGTACATATTTGAATCAATATATACATTATACCTTTGAATTATATGCTTGATAGGTTGTCATAATATTGTGTATTGAGAAAAACTAGTTTGAAAATTTTACATGCTTTTATAATTTATAGACATTTCTTGAACCATACATATTCAGGTTAATATTCTATTTCTTTAAAAAGATGATTTTTTTGAGAGTTTATTTATATTTATTTTCAAAAAATGTTGTTTCTAGCAAAGCATTGAAACAACCTTTTTTGAGATGTTTGCTTTTAAAAAATAATTACATAACTATTTAATTTTTTTTTGATGAGTGGTGTGAGCGTAAGCTCCGATTATCTGTGCCAATCCTCGTTGGCAAACTATAAAAACTTTTCATAACATGTTTTTAATTATAAACATCAAATTTTCTTTAAAAGGAGAACGAACAAATGGCCAAATCCTACTACTTTTATTTAGTACTTCATCGAATTTAATCCAATGACTTGAGTTCTAAATATTATTGTAATTATTCTATAGTTCGCTACACTGGAAACAACACAAAATATGACATTTTATGGAGCAAATGCAATAATAGGTGGATATAATCTATCACTGCAAGCAAACCAATATAGCCTATCTCAAGTTTGGCTTCAAAATGGTCCAATTGCAGAGCTTAATAGCATACAGGTCGGAACTGGGGTAGGTTACTTTTTATTATGCTTATGTCAAACTAGAAAATTTTCTGTTTGATGACACATTGTATATTAAAAAGACAGAACTATGTCATTGTTTAAATGCTCATATTTAACCGATTGAATTTGTGGCTTCCTTTATAATGTTTATATCTATATATGCTCTCCTAATTTACCATCCTTATCCATTACTCAATGTTCAAGGTTCATCCAAGCATGTATGGAGACAGTCAATTGCGGTTAACTGCCTATTGGACAGTAAGAATCCCAAGTTAATGTATGATATATTTTAAAATTACTTAAGTGGTTGTGCTAAATGAGATACACACATACACATATATATGCAGGCAGATGGTTATAAAACTGGGTGTTTCAATACTCTATGCCCTGGTTTTGTGCAAGTCAATCAAAATCCACTACGTACCCTTGGAGCTGTCCTTTCACCTGCGACTCCTATTGGGGCACTTGCTAAAGATGTTCTTGTTCTCAAAATCCAACAGGTAAATTTGATTAAAAGTATATATGTATAAAATTGCTAACCTTTACACAGCTTGAAGTAAAAATTAATACTACCTCTGGTCCCATATATAAGAGACAAATACCTAATTCACAAAGACCAATAAAAGGAAGCTAAATGAGTTAGTTGTAATTAATATAAACTTTATTCCAAGATTACCTCTCATAGTAAATGATTAAAATGGTGACTTATACATTTAATGACATTAGCTTATTCCTAATTTTCAATCATATTATTCTCTCTCCAATGGGTATAAAAGAAATTTTATACAATTGATACATTTAAAATGAGTTTATGTTTCTTATAATTTGTACCAGAAAACAACCATAAATTCTCTTATATATGGGACCGGAGGTAATAATTTTTATATTTTTTGTTAGTAAAAAGTATGATTTTTTTTTTGTTATTATAAAACAACCTGAAGATATTTTAGTTATCTACAACTATTAAACTAAATTCAATCAAGAAAAAAAAAGTTAAAAAGGCTTATTTCAATGATGAATAGAAAACTTGATTTAAATGATACATATAATTTGACTATTTTCATATAAATAAAAAATAGATAAAAAATATAAGCGAACAAGTTATAATCTTATTTCTTTCTGTTGAGAAATTAAAAGTGATAATAAAAAGTAGTTGAAAAGAATTATAAATGGACAAGTTAAAATCTTGATCGCATTATACGATCGACTTAAAATATATGTTTTCAATAAAATTTATTTATTTCATTAATTATAATTGGTTGATTTCATCTCCTATCAACTTATTTGATTGTGTTTTAATTGCTTAATTTTTTGTAGGATCAATCCACGGGTCATTGGTGGTTAGTTATTACCAATAATTTAGAACAAGTTGGATATTGGCCAAAAGAAATCTTCACACACTTAAACACTGGAGTGACTAAAATTAAATATGGCGGTGAAACTTTTGCTCCTCCCAATATGGTTAGTCCCCCAATGGGTAGTGGTAGATTACCCGAGGAGTTCTTTAGAAACTCGGGTTTCTTTGGAAAACTTGAGATTGTTGATGCAGAGTATAATGCAACTCCCGTAAGTCCTAAAGATATGAAGTCATATTATGATACTAGTTCAAATTGTTATGACTTGTTATATGAAGGTTACGAAGGACCTACGTATGGACAAGCTTTTCTTTATGGTGGGCCAGGTGGACAATGTGGTATATGATTGTAATCACAATTTTATTTAATAAAAGATTAATTCGCTCATCATATAGATTTTATATATATATTTATATTTGCAGTGACGAAGCAAAATATTGTTCTCTTTTATCAAACAGGGTACACTTTTTGAAGAGCCTCCACCGGAGATGAACTTAATTTTGGCTGGGGACGCGGCGGGTGTGGCCTTCCCGCGGGGGTTTCCTCGACTGAACCCTCCTTCTTAATTTTTCCCCTTTCTGTTTTTGATTTCTGTTTTTAGTGTTCGCCTTGTATTTTCCTTCATTTACCAAAAAAAAAACAGGGTACACTTTCATTTTGCAGTGGCTTGGTATGTATCAAAAAACTTTTATATGCTTATGAAATAAGAAATTTCTCCTTTTAATTTTTTTTATATATAAAATTCTCCTTTTAGTTAGCATCGCTAAATGAATAATTCTTGCATGATATATTGTAGTGTCTGTTAAGCATACATAATTTAAAACTTAAAATAATATTAAATAATCTAAACACAAATTTTAATTTTATTATTATTATTATTATTTCAATATATATATCTCGATGTTTGATTAATTGTGTGTCGCGTGATTACATCAACGGGTGTTCCTACTAGAAAGAATATTTAAATCACTTAACATGATGGCACTCACATGCCTGATAGCCTGAGTCTAATCGTAATTAATTAATAAGTGATGCAAATTTAGAGATTTTTTTTCCATGATCTCTTATGAGCCTCGATAAACAAACTGGAAAAAGGAGAAAATAAAGACAAAGAGAATAAAAGATCTATTATGGTCAAACAAGCTTATATATAAGTTAGTCAAATAAGTTATAAATTAGTTTATTAGTCTTGCCAAACACAGTCTTTATGTTCTCACAACATTGAGTCTTTTCTAGGGAAATTAATCTTAATTTTTTCCATCTAAATAAGCACAAAATTATTTTATTTTCTTTAATGTTTTTCTTCTTTTATTGCCATTAATTAATTCAATCAATAACTAATGAGGGGCCTTCCAAAATTTAAACGTTGATATGGTTTGGAACCAAAAAAAGGGGAATGAAAATACGGTTTAACCATTGATAAATGCGAGAAAGAAAATCATTGATCCTTGCAGCTAGCCCCAAAAACTGTGTTGTAGATGTTTTTTCTTTCATTCATTGATATTGTTATACACACACACACACATGTTTACTAGTGTTTAATTAAGACATAATTAAAACGAAAATCTTCGCGGACCAATCATTTCTATATAGATGACTTGAAAGGAAAAAAAAATCCTTAATTTCTATTGGATTATATTCTAAATTTTAAAAGGGATTAGATAAATTAGTTAGTTTCTTTCTTAGAACTAGCAAACACAGTGTTTATCAAGTATGTTATTCAATTCATATCCTAAAAATAATTATATAAACAAGAGAGCAAAGGACTATCGTTGAAAAAAAAAACAAAATGAAAATGATGAGCAAGTCTAGCTCTTTGCTAGTATTAGTTTCATTGTGTCTCTTGGCCAATATCCTTGAACTGTGACTCGTTTCCTCTCTCAGTTCAAAAGAGATGGATCATCGACGATGCAACAGGAAAACGTGTAAAGTTGCATTGCTCACATTGGGTGGCTCATATGGAGCTAATGCTAGCTGAGGGTCTTGACAAGTTGCCATTGCCTAACATCACTTCTCAAGTGGCTAATGCGGGATTCAACTGCGTCCGTTTCTCCTATGCAACTTACATGTTCACTTGCGATGCCAATCACACTATTCGTTTTTTTGATAAGCCAAAATGCATTAAAAAGACAAAAGCACAAGAAGTGCCCAATTAGGTCTTGACTTACAAGAGGCAGTGTTAGCTTTAGAGAAATACAACCCTTTGGTGTTGAATATGACCCATATTCAGGCGTAGCTATGAAGCAGTCATTAATGCTCTCCAGGCACACAACATCATGGTGGTCATTGATAACCACGTAAGCATGCCAATGCGGTGTTGTGATAATGGAGAACAAAACGGGTTCTTTGGAGATAGGCATTTCAACCCTGATGAATGGCTACAAGGTTTGTGATGAGAATCAAGAAGCAAGAAAAAGCAAGGAATTCAAGTTGGAAAACTTTACTTTATTTGGGTGATGACCCAGCTTCAATGTTTTGAACGTAACTTGAGTTTTAGATGTCCGTTTTAGGCGTTCGTTGATGTGTTCAAAAGGCTAAGAAGATTTCCTACAAGTCGTATTTCTAGTCTCAAGTCCAAATTCTGCTTCTATCATGATGAAAATTGAACTGGAAGTTAAGCACGAAGTTATAGACGAAAATATTATTTTTTTTATTTAGACTTTTTACTGTAATTTTGAATTAGGAATATGTGATTGAAGTCCCACATTGGAAAGGAAGAGGAGGGAGGCACCACTTGTTGGCTATAAATAGCCATTCATTTGTCTTATGTAAGCAACTTTTGAGTCAATGGAAATTTGAGTACTCCTTTGGAGTTTTTGGGAGCTTAGTCTCTCTTGGGTTCTTGAGTGGACCATCTCGGTTCTTATCAAAGGTTTCCATACCTTTGTGGTGAATCCTCACCGGACTTATCACTCTTTCTAGAGTGTGACGTCTTCTTCTTCCATTTCTTATATTTTCCGTCTTTTATTTTTAATATTTTGTTCTTGTTAAACTCATCATTTTGCGCTGCACTCTTCTTTATATTATCTTCATCTTTATTTTACTTCATCAAACACTTGGTGTGCACCCTGTTCTTTGTTATAACAAGATGTCAATTCAAGGACGATCCGTATAAAAACAGATGAACCCCCCTTTGGTTCATAGTAGTTTGGCTTTCATAGCCATGTACTTCAAGGGAAAACCCAATGTAAGTAATTAATACACCCATGCACCCACATACACACAAAACATGATCAAATTTACCTTTTCAGGCATTATTTTTTTCTTATATGTGAGTCTCTACGAGTTTGTTAAATTTTAAAATTAATTTTTATAAATTAATTTTTTTTAACTATATTCTTGTATTTTAATTTTTTTAAATAAGTCATTATTCATTAATATTAACAGTTAAAATCTATGTGAACTATTCTTAAATTTAGATCAAACTAAGCGTCTGATCAAATAAAAAAAACGAATGTGATCAAATTGAATATTTTTCTCTAATAAACAACCCACTCCAATTGCAAAATGCTCCTAGTTAGAAAATTAGTTTCGATTTTATTATATACTATTGGTGGCGTCTAGGGTGTGGTTTAAGTTTTTGCGTACTATTAGATTTATTAATTAAAAAAATCAAGGGCCCAGATGAGTTGAAAACAAATTAAAATGAGAATACCTACACATTCTTGCACACAATCCCTCCCCCTGCCTCTCCTAATCGGTCGCTTCCCCTTCCTCCCTTCCCATGACCAGGTCCTTCGAGCCATCGCCGACCTAGACTCTCACACGGACAATCAAGCTATCCTTGCGAAGATTGATGGCTTTGAGTCCCTGTTGATTATTTTCCTTAACAATATCGACAATAGAGTAATAGGGTTAATTTGCAACGTCATCATGCAAATGATCATCCTCTATCGTTGTTGATTTGGAGGGTTTGGCGGAGCTGGGGAATGCCAGGCCAAGGTGGACCATAAATAGAAGCACCGCCAACGGGAGGAGGTGGCACCCCGACATAGGGTGGCGGTGGAGCTGGCATTCTGGGACAAAGAGGAGTTGGAAGTCCTCTCACCATCTATCTAGGCAGGGTGGCCCCATAAGTCCTTGCCCAAAATGCCGCAAACTAGGGTTAGTTGCGAGAGAGGAGCATTGGGTCTCAGACATGGCCAATGGCATAGGCATAGGAAGACCCTGGGCCATAGGCAACGAACCCTATCTAGGATAAGTCATCACCCAATTGGTGACGACCCCGGTGCTGCTCTGGAATCCCCGTTAGTGCTAGAGACAAGCTGATGGCAACAAGATGTAGTAGGGGATGACAGCGTGGGCGAGAACCAATACGAGGATAGGGATTAGGGAGAGGAGGGGAGGGATCGTGTAGGGAAAGGTGTAGGTATTCTTTTTTTCCCAACTGATCTGGGACCTTGATTTTTTTAAAATAAATATGATAGTTTATTTTTTCCACACTCACCATGGATTATTTGTTTCACTATCCCACCCTAGAAGGCACCATATACTATCAGTACAATCGTATACACAATGTTATTAAACTCGGCTCAGACCGGCCGGTCTGACCGGGAACCGGTGCTATAGCCGGTCTGAGCTGAGTAATAGATCGGAAATGTCATTGAACCGGTATGAACCGGTTCAAATCAGACAAGTTTATTGTTAACCGGTGATTCGGCTTGTCAATGAATTGGACCGGGTTATAAATTATTATTATTTCCAAGGTGCGCACATTTCTCGAGACCCAAAGCTGGCTACTGCTACATACGTTTCTTGAGACCAGAGCTGGTTGTGCTTCACTCGCTTCTCAAGGCATTGTTCCTGACACGTGTGAGATTCTTTTTAAGGACATAAATATGAAAAAAAGTCACATAGTCCAATTGTGGGAGTTGAACCAGGGAACTCTAGCTTAAAAGCAACAATATTACCACTGCGCCAACCACATTAGTTGATAGAAAAGCAACAGATATAATATATGTGTTTAAGAATTATATAATTAATAATTTAATTAATGCCGATTGATGCGGTCTGACCAGTTACCCACCGGTTCGACCACTGACCACTGACCCAGTACCTTGACCAAGTCGATGACCGGTCTGAGTTTAATAACATTGCATATACATATACATATATGGAGTTAAATTTAGCTGTTAGTTTCAAAGGTGCCATTTATGGTAGGGAAGTTGTAGTAACTTCCCCACACTCAACTTCCCCACAATGCTCTAACGAATGAAAACCTGTTATCGTCTATTTCATCCGTTTTTGGGTATTCACACATTCCTCCCTAAATAAATGTAAAAAACATATTAGTTTCCAGACGTTGAAGCTCTTAGGTCCTGTTTGGTGGTTAGGATAACATATACAGAAAATCAAAACAGAAAGAAAGAGAAAAATAATTAAAAAAACATTTAGGCCCATTGGCCCAATTCCCTCAACCCTAACCCTACCCTAAAACCCCAATCCCCAAACGGTAAGCGTCATCCTCCTTCTTAGAAGACAATGTCACAGAAAGAGAGAAAGGGTTGGAATGGTTGTGAAGGCCGAATAAGGTCTCACCGGAGATGAAGAGAGCAGGCTAAAGGTTTGTTAGAGACAGAGAGAGCTTTGCGAAGATAGAGAGGTACAGATCTAGTCGACGGAGAGAGAAGAGATGAGTTGAGACAATATTGAAAAGACAAGTGTTGAGACACAGTGGCGCGGTGGGATAGTTTCGCGATTCATGCTATTTCGGAAGCTAAAAAAGCCGCAATGGCCGGGACACTGAAGTGCCCCGCGCACGACTGTAGCAGCCAAGGGATGCATACGTCGCTACTAGCCTGCTATTTAAAACACTTTTGTAAACTACAGACGCAGTTTTCGATGCTTATCTCAAGTTCGAATAACATCAAATAATGATTAATGTGTATGAGTTGTGATAAATGCAGAGGCCACAATAGCCTTGAGGCACTACAACATTTTTTGCCCTACGGCAATGCCTCAAAATCTTGGTAAAGCTAAAAAAAAAAACTATTGTCTTATCTTCCACAATGATTTTCAAACTATGTTAGTCTAAGGCATTGCCTAATCTTTAGGCAACAATTTTGCTAATCAAAGGCAACATTCACAAAAAAATTTGTAACCATTGCTATGCAATAGGCAACAGTTTTTGGGTTGACTTATGAGAACGGTTTTCCATCATAGTTGCGCATTGCAATAGGGTAAACTATTGCATAGCATATGATTATTAGAGAGTACGCTTATAAAACCGTTGCCTTTGATTTTAGACAACATTTTTCTTAGCTTTGGCAACAATTTTATGTTTCCTCTCTTACTTTGTCGAATTTCAATAAGCACTTTAGCTTGAGTTGGAGGTTGTTTATCCTCCTTGTTTGCAAGCTACATAGAGAAAACAATTATTTTTGCACAATGTTACACCAAATAATTTAAATGTTCACATACAACAATTGAGATTGGATACCAATTTTTCCCTTGTAATAGCTAAGCTTATAGGGCCTGCTCGAGGTCTCATTTTTGCTGAGCTTATTTTAGCATTTTGATCATTGATTTCCTATGTTCATCAAATCATTTCATTAACTTTAGAAATTATAATGCAAAAATAACACACAATTGTAATTATATCAAGGTTTAAATATGTTTTTGGTCCCTTACTTTTTACTCATATTCGTTTTTCGGCCCTCATATTTTAAGAATATTATTTTAGTCTCTAATGTTTTGAAAATGTGCCACAATTAGTCCCTCACTTTGAAATATGAGAGACTAATTGTGACACATTTTCAAAATATTAAAGACTAAAATATCAATGTGAGAGACTAATTGTGACACATTTTCAAAACATCAGGGACTAAAATAATATTCTTGAAATACGAGGGACGAAAAACGAATGAGTAAAAAAAATAAAGGACCAAAAACATATTTAAGCCTTATATCAATCTTACTCGAATGGTTTCAAGTCTCCAACAATCCATTAACTCCCATGGAAATTATGTTTGGTAGGAATCTAGAGTATATATGTAAGGTCATTTGGGTAATATTAATGTTGTTGTCTGTGGCATCAACTCGATGCTATATTATAGAAAACTGATATGAATAATTCTATTATCTACATCTCATCCATGAAACTCCTTATTTCTACCCTAACAAATTTAAATGAAAAAAATAAACATATACCGCAACATATTAAAATTACCATGTGCTCGCCCCAAAGACAAAATTAAAACTCGATGAAAGGAAATTGATATTAGATAGGAGTAAATATTCTTTTAGTCTAAAATAAAATAAATTAATTTTAGGTTTATAATATTTGATTTATGAAATAAAATATATTTTATACTTTAAATTAATTGTTTAATATTAAGTACAAGTTTCATGATTTATTAACATATTATAAAAAAATAAACCAAAAACAAAAAACTCATCCAATCCAAACCTCTTTTAAGTTGAATTGGATTGAATCATATTTAAATTTAGGGTTAAATATATTTTTAGTCCTTGTAAATAGGTCAAAGTTCGCATTTAGTCCCTCAAAATCTTTTTGTCTCGTTTTAGTCATCTATTTTTTAAAATGTATCATTTTTAGTCTCAGTGGCCTTTTTTGAATTTAAAAATATTTTTAAATATTCATTTTCATCCCACCCAATTTTCAATTCTCAAATTTTACCAAATCCTCCTTCTCCTAAATTTTTCAATTCCCAATACACTGGTCAAGGCCATGCCCGAATTATTCACAAATAAAAATTGCTCAAAGTTTTTAAAAATGTGTAAAATGAGGGTTCGGCCTGACCCGGTAGACCCGTCGGGCCGGGCCAAAATAGCTCAATTTCTTTCGAGTCTGTAAATAACGAGTATAGTGTAGCCTAAAACACAGGTCCACCAGGTTGAGCCTTCGAGTCGGGCCAAAATTGACATATCTAAAAATGTAAAAGCAGGATTGGGTGAAAATTAGGAATTAAAAATTACGTGTTAAAATAATTTTTTTTTAAATATTTTTTGAATTTAGAAAAGGCCACAGGCAGGGCTAAAGACGATACATTTTTCAAAAATGGAGATTAAAAAGAGACAAATTATTTTTAAGAGAATAAAAGCGAACATTGACATACTTATAGGGATTAAAAACATATTTAACCCTTAAATTTAAATCAAACTAAGCGTATGATCAAATAAAAGAAACTAATGTGATCACATTGAATATTTTTCTCTAAAAAACAACTTAGTCGAATTGCAAAATGTTCCTAGTTAGAAATTTAGTTTCAATTTTATTATATACTATTGGTGGCATCTAGGGTGTGGTTTATGTTTTTGTGTACGTACTATTAGATTTATTAAAAAAAATCAAGGGTCCAGTTGAGTTGAAAACAAAAATGAGAATACCTACACACTCTTGCACACAATCCCTCCCCCATCTCTCCTAATCGGCCGCTTCCCTTTCCTCTCTTCCCAGGACCAAGTCCTTCGAGCCATCGCTGACCTAGACTCTCACACTGACAACCTAGCTATCCTCGCAAAGATTGATGGCTTTGTGTCCCTGTTGATTAGTTTCCTTAACAATATCGGCAACAGAGTAATCGGATTAATTTGCAACGTCATCATGCAAATGATCATCCTCTATCGTTGTTGATTTGGAGGGTTTAATTTGATTGAGCTGGGGCATGCTAGGCTGAGGTGGACCATAAACAGAAGCACTGCCAATGGGAGGAGGTGGCACCCAAGACAGTGTGGCAGTGGAGCTAGAATTCTGGGATGAAGAGGTGCTGGAGATCCTCTCACTATATATCTAGGCGGGGTGGCCCAATAAGTCTTTGCCCAAAATGCCGCAAACCAATGAATAGTTGCGAGGCCGATGGCATGGGCATAGGAGGACCCTGAGCCATAGGCAATGAACCCTATCTAGGATAAGTCGTCATCTAGAGCATCAGATGTTGTTGATGGCGCCCCACCCAATTGGTGAGGACCCCGGTGCTGGTCTGGAATTCCCGTTAGTGTTAGGTACAAGCTGATGGCGACGGGGTGCAGTAGGGGACGACAATGTGGGCGCGAACCAATACGAGGATAGGGATTGGGGAGAGGAGGGGAGGGATTGTGTAGGGAAAGGTGTAGGTATTCTCTTTCTTTTCCAATTGATCTAGGACCTTGATTTTTTTAAAATAAATATGACAGTTTATTTTTTCCATACTCACTGTGGACTATTTGTTTCACTATCTCACCCTAGAAACCACCATATACTATTAGTACAATCGTATACGTATACATATATAGAGTTAAATTTAGGGGTTGTTTCAAAGGTGCCATTTACGGTAGGGAAGTTGTAGTAACTTCCCCACACTCAACTTCCCCGCAGTGGTCCAGCGAATAAAAACTTGTTATCGCCTATATAATCTGATTTTGGGTATTCACACATTCCTCCCTAAATAAATGTTAAAAACATATTAGTTTCCCAGACGTTGAAGCTCTTAGGTCCTGTTTGGTGGCTAGGATAACATAGACAGGAAAAAAAAGAGAAAAATAATTAAAAAAACATTTAGGCCCATTGGCCCAATTCCATCAACCCTAACCCTACCCTAAAACCCCAATCCCCAAACGGTAAGCGTCATCCTCCTTCTTAGAAGACAATGTCACAGAAAGAGAGAAAGGGTTGGAATGGTTACGGAGGCCGAAGAAGATCTTGCCAGAGATGAAGAGAGCAGGCTGAAGGTTTGTCAGAGACAGAGAGAGCTTTTCAAGGACAGAGAAGGTGCAGACCTTGTCACCAGAGAGAGAATTGAGAGATGATTCGAGATGATATTCAAAAGAGAAGAGTTGAGACGCAGTGGCGCAGAGGGATAATATCGCGATTCATGCTTTTTCGACAGCTAAAGAAGCCACAATGGCCGCAACACTGAAGTGTCCCGCGTGCGACGATGTCCTCCGTAGCGGCCAAGGGCTGCTTCGTGCCGCTACTGTCCTATATATAGCACGCTATTTAAAACACTTTTATAAACTATTGATACAATTTTCTATGCTTATCTCAAGTTCGAATAACATCAAATAATGATTAATATGTATGAGTTGTGACAAATGCAGAGGCCACAACAGCCTTGAGGCACTATAACATTTTTTGCCCTACGGCAATGCCTCAAAATCGTGGTAAAAACTAAAAAAAAAACAATTGTCTATTCTTTCTACAACGATTTTCAAACTATGTTAGTGTAAGGCATTGCCTAATCTTTAGGCAACAATTTTGCTTATCAAAGGAAACATTAACAAAAAAAACTGTAACTATTGGCATGCAATAGGCAACAGTTTTTGGGTTGACTTATGAGAATGGTTTTCCATCGTAGTTGCGCATTGTAACAGGGTAAACTATTGCATAGCATATGATTATTAGAAAGTACACTTATAAAACCGTTGCGTTTGATTTTAGACAACCTTTTTCCTAGCTTTGGCAATAGTTTTACGTTTCCTCTCTTACTTTGTTGAGTTTCAATTAGCACTTTTGCTTGAGTAAGAGGTTGTTTATCCTCCTTGTTTGCACGCTACATAGAGAAAACAATTATTTTTGCACAAGGTTACACCAAATAATTTAAATGTTCACATACAACAATGGAGATTGGATACCAATTTTTTCCTTGTAACAACTAAGCTTATAGGGCCTGCTCGATGTCTCATTTTTGTTGAGCTATATTTTTAGCATTTTGATCACTGATTTCCTATGTTCATCAAATCATTTCATTAACTTTAGAAATTATAATGCAAAAATAACACACAATTGTAATTATATCAATCTTACTCGAATGGTTTCAAGTCTCCAACAATCCATTAACTCCCTAAAGTGTGCTTCTGGGATGTTTTCAAGATTACTTTTCTGCCGCTCACGGATGTTTTTATACTTGCTAAAATGAGTTTTCTTAATCAAGCATTTATATCACCCCCAAGCATCATTATGATAGTATACACAGCTTTCTGTCCTTTCTTTGGAACAATTTATTTTTTTCTACAAAAAATAAATGCAATCAGAAAAATATATTTTATTAGAGTTTTGAAACATACACACAAACACACACACACAAAACTAGATGAGTTAATACATTGACATAAGCCTGTATAACCTTTTTGTCTGGTATAGCCTACCAATTAGTGTAAATAAGGGGACACAAATATGAACTTATTGCTATCATTTCCAAGAAATTGCTAAACTCAAAAACCATCTTTTGTTTTGGTCCAATAGGCTCTTCTTCGTTGAAGATGATTTCGGGTCTATCATCAAGTGACCGCGCATGAGTTTTCAAACACAATGTCCTTCCTCATTTTCTTTTTGATTCTTCCCCTAATGAACATTGTTTTTTATGAACCCTAAAGAACATTGTTAATAGTAAATAATATAAATTTGGTATGTTCAAGATATGGGTAAAATCAATAAAGACAATCAAAATACAAATGAGTCTAATTAAAACTAGTATGGGTACTGTTACCTTTTATTGGATTGTCATTAGTTTCCCACCATCATAATTTTCAGAGTTGATATCGGTCTTCTCAATTTCTTGTTCACTCCCTTCATCAAGTGGTTGCTTATTTCTTTTCATATAATCACTAAGTAATATTGATGGACACTTTGGAGTAGTCTTTTGCTTCTTAGAAGCTTGTTGTTCTTCTATAGTTCCTTGAACTTGAATTTTCATTGTAGTCCTTGGTTGCCTCTTAACATCGATCATTTGTTTGAACATAATTCTTTATTTTGATCATCAATTTTCTTAGATGGTGCAAGTTGGACTATGGTTCTGGTTTTACGAATGTCCCTTTGACAATGAATTTTAGTAGAATTTGTTGTTCGAGTTGCACTTCTGTTGGCCAAGGATTGCTTCCTTTCGTTTTGCCTTTCGTTTTGTACTACTCTGGACTCATATATAAGCAAAAAATAACTAATTTACATAGATTAAGAGTGTTAGTTGATTGCATTTAATTTTTTTAATCTTATCAAAATTGAACTTCATTCCCTAAAATGTCTTTTTTTATAAACGAGGGCGTGCAAAAGGCATTACAATAACGACAATGATCCTAACTAGGTTGGCACCCCAGTCATCATCTATCATTTGCAGCGTACCCTAAATATTATTAAAAAAGAAAATGAATACAAAAGAAAGACATGGGGGACCAAGACGAGACCCATTTAGAAGTTATTTAAATCTAAAATTAGGAAGACTAAATCTATTATGGAAGTAGTCCTCACTAATAAATCTAGGAACTAAATCCCACGATTGGGAACCCCTACTAGTAACACTGTGACAGGCAAATTTATCTTCACAAGTATTTTCTTCACGATAAATATGCAAAAAAAATGAAGTTCATCCAACTAGAAAGAATGAGGCAATTTCTCCACCTATTTCGAAGATGCCAAGGGACCACTAAAACAGATTTCAAGGCTGAGAGAACAAGTTGTGAGTCGCATTCTAGCCATAAGTTGTGCCATCCTTTCTTGAAAGCCAACTCAATTGCCATCATTGCTCCTATGAGTTTGGCTTGAAGAGCACTGGTGATGCCAATATTAGCTGCAAAACAACCAACAATTGCATCACTACGATTTCTAACAATACCTCCGCATAAAACTGGGCCTGGAGCACCCTTTACAACGTCGTCTGCATGTGTTGCATTTTATCCAATTGCATCTAGGTGGATACCAATTAACTTAAATGATGGAAAGGAGCTCTTCTACTTTAATTTCCCAGGAATGTTGAAAGATTTTAGGATTAAGAAATCCTGAAGAGAAGGATCCATAACCCCTGTACTTAGCAAACCAGTGAGGGAGACCTTTGCCACAATCATATTAATGGCGGATCTAAGTGAGATAGATATATTATCAAACCTTAATTTGTTCCGACAATGCCAAATAGCCCAAACCATGTTTACCACAGCAGCGATGAAGACATCTTTCAACTGAAGGGGTCATTGAAATTAAAATTTGCATTAAATGAAGGGCATTTTGTAGAAGACATCTTTCACAGTTAAGATTTACTTATATTTTGGACCACCAAACTCAAGATATTTTTTTGCTTATAATTTAGTTTGGAGGGAGTATTTGAGTATGTCCCACTCCTTGGATTGCACTTCCTGTAGTCAATGAATATTGCTTCCTTTGGTCTTGCTTGAGTATGCCTCCTCCAATAGTGCCTGTAGTATTTGTAATAGGTTGTTGATTTTTTGCTAGATTTAAAGTGGAAACTTTCTCTTGCTCCTGCTTAGAAATTGATCCCTTGCTTTTCTTCATAGTTTTAGCATTTTCCACCTTATACTTCCGAAGCAATTCAGCGTTGGACTTAGTTTGAAATTCAAGATTAAACATATTGGTTTTGCGGCTCTACAAATAAAAGTGTCAAATAACTTATCTATAGAATCATTAATTAAAATAAAATTAAAATTAATTCATATTATCCAATTTTTTTAAAAAAATCATGAATTATTTAGTTGTTTAATAAATGTAAATATAAACAAATTTAAATAGGAAGATTATTTTATATTCCTATAAATATTGAAAAAGATATATTTAGCCCAAAAACTGTTACGAACTTGTAGCTGAAAATGCTTGAACACTACCTTCTATAATTGAAAAATATGATGCAAAATTCGGTACTAATTACAAAGTGTTAACATTGGCAATCTTTCGATTTTGGCCCATTACAAGTACATGATACAAGATAAAATACACCTTCAAACTATGTTAAAAGAAAAGAAAAATCAACAATCACATCACGACTTCTATAAATCAATCCATGTAGTCCCACAAAGTGTCATCAAAATCATATTCATCTTCAAATTATATATTATTTAACAAAATTAAAGGATTTTCAATAATCGTTGGTGGCAAATCATCTCTGGCCAATTCAACTTCACAACTTTCATCAACTATAGCTAGATTTACTGCATGATCTGATGGATCACTTTTATATGATTTTTCGGCATTTGAATATGATAGTTCTTTCATATTGTAAAAGACCATAGGAATAGTCTTCATAACATATCATATCAGTTATTTAGAAATAAACAAAAGTTCATGTATCACCTAATGAAGTAAGAAATGTAAAGAGACATATATACTTGGGTTATGTGCTATTTATGTAAAAATTATCAAAAAATTACTTGCACCAACTTATGAATCTAAAAAAAAATTAACATATTTGTATCTAATGCTCATATCATATCAGTTATTTAGAAATAAACAAAAGTTCATGTATCAGCTAATGAAGTAAGAAATGTAAAGTGAGACATATACTTGTGTTCTGTGCTATTTATGTAAAAATTATCAAAAAGTTACTTGCACCAACTTATGAATCTAAAAAAAAATTAACATATTTGTATCTAATGCTCGGTGAAGAAATTAAATTTGAAAAGAAGGGGACTGAAACAAATCTTTAGGGTTTGTTTGGGAGATAGTTTTTAGAGGGGAGAGTTTTTGGAGGGCTTACAACAACATTTTAGTTTTATAAATAGAGGAAAAGGAAATAAATAAAAAATTTAAAACTCTCCAAAACCCTCCAAAGTCCTCTCTTAGTACATTTTTTGAGCTCCTCAATTTAGGAGAACTAAAAAAATATATTAGAGGGAAGACTTTGGAGGGTTTTAAAATGTTTTCCACATCCTTGTTCTCTATTTATAAAAATAAAATGTTGTTGTAAACCCTCCAAAACCCCTCTTCCAAACAAATCCTTAGAGAAATATATTATGAAAACAAGTAATGGCAGATCTCAGACTTTTAGTAGTAGTCACAATAAAGGGAAACAAAACCACTAGCTAGATGATTATCCAATAAGTGAAAGGTTATTACATAAAAAAACATTAGCCAATTTTCCTAAATAAAACAAGACTTAAATCCCTATTTCTTTTCTTGACTAAAACAATACATAAATCTTAGAACGTAATTTAACTTGTGTTAGTAAAACCAGAATAATACAAACAGATAGTTGCAAGATGCATATTAGCAACAGGGGAAGATAAAGCTCATTATATACTTTTTCACTTTTGCGTCCTATTGACAACCACATTTCCTATCAACCTATATAGCCTTCTCTTTGTTAAATCTAGACTTTTCAATGGCTAAAAATATATATATAAATAACTTTTTTATGAAAAACAACTTTAATTAAGGAACATACTTTTTTTTATTTGTAAGCTTGTTCCCTAGATGCAGAAAATACAATAGATAAGAAAATAGTTGAAGTAGCAAACCAGGGCTACTACAGGTATATGCCTCTAAGCTCACCAATTAAAAGGTCTGGCATTGTTAGTTATAAACAAAGTTATGTTTATATAACACTAGTGAGTAAAATAGATCCATCAAGAAAGCATTGGTTGAACTGTTACAACTACAACCAAAGCCTTTTCCCTTTAGACTTCCTACTGATAAAAATAAGCCTTTTCCCACCGGATATGGTCAGTTGCATAGATCAAACAACACCATATGGTCAGCATGGTATGCTTTTAATTTTTAGGTAGATTCTAAGGTGAGGAGGTCAACTAAACTCCTCACCGTTGAGGGAGATCTTTTAGCCGTTTGGATATATTACTATATAATTTGAAGGGTTGAGATTAAATATCTTTTCTAATGATCTCAATCGTATAAATTATTTAATCATATTGGTTAAAAGATCCCCTCATCGGTGAGGGGCTTAGTTGGCCCCTCATTTTAGAATCCACCTTTTTTTTTTAACTTTTTTTGAAACAAAACTGCTTATGCCATTTCATTAAAAAGCACTTTCGCAATGCAGGGCGGAACATGGTAAAGGTCCATACAATGATCAAGTAAAAGACATCTAGTAGCTAAAATATGAGCAACATAATTTGCCCACCTAGGAATAAAAGTAACTGAGAAATGACTATTATCATGGAGAAGCTGTTGAATAGCTAGAATGACAGCATCCAGCTCCATCGTGGCATGTTGAATTTGTCCAATGCGGTCCACAACTCCTTTGCACTCAGTCTCGAGGAGAGCATGCGAGATATCAAGAGAGGAAGCCCATCGGATAGCTTCCAATAACCCAATTGCTTTTGCTTCAATCGATGACCACTGCTGGTGCACGGGAACCTGTCGCGCCATGGAAAAGGCTCTGCGGTCGTCACGAGTAATCCACCCAAAACCAACCTTCCCCACGGAACTATTGAGAGTTGCATCAACGTTAATTTTCAGGAAACCAAGCGGTGGCGTTGTCCACGAACTAGAGGCATGTGCAGTAGGCCGAAAGGTAGGAGGGGGTTGATTGTAAGTGGACCACTCCTGTAGCATGAAAGTAGCGCTTTGAAGAACCTGTGTGGGCCTTGTTTGTTTCTGCTCCCAGACTTTCCCATTTCTGGCCTGCCACATACTCCATAAGATCATGACCAACCGAGCCCTTTGGTAATCATCCAACACCTCCAATAACGAGAAGACTAGAGCTTGAAATGAGGGACTTGAACATATCTTCTGATCAATATAGTGCCACAACTTAGCCTGTCTCCAGCAAGCCTCCGCATAAGGACATCCAAAGAAGAGATGCCATTCATTCTCCAACCCACGAGCACAATGGACACAGACCCCATCAACATTGATATGACGTGACCGTAAGTTCAAGCGAGTGGGTACACACCCTCTGAGAAGTTGCCACAGGAAGGAACGAACCTTGGGTGGCACATGCAAACTCCAAACGGCATACCACACACCCTCAACCTCGAGATGATCCTTATTAGGGGTGGCAAAACGGGCCGACCCGCCCCCGACTCTCCAAAAAAGGGGCGGGGCAGGCTGGCCCGCCAAAAAAAGTGGGATGGGGTAGCCCAGCCCGACCCGCCCCCGCCCCCGAGGGTGGGTTGGTGGGCCAACCCTCTTAACCCACCCAAAAAAAAATAAAAAAAAGGAAAAAGTGTGTAGAAGTGGCAGGTTGGCCCGCCTAACCCGCCCAAAAAAACCGAAAAATGCACAAAAAAAATAAAAAAATTTAAAAAGAAAAAATGGGTTGGCGGGCCAACCCGCCAACCTGTCGGGCTAGCTCGTTTTAAACCCACCTTTGGGCTGGCCAAAACGGGGCGGGCCGAAACGGGTTGTGGGTTGAAAACCCCAACCCGCCCCGCCCTTTTTTGGCGGGCTGGCCCGCCGGCCCCAGCCCACATTGCCACCCCTAATCCTTATTGGCGATCTTGTCACAATTAATTCTATACCCAGATTTAACCGAGTATTGCCCATCTTTGGTGTATCTCCATATTCTTTTGTCTTCATAGTCAAGTTTTAGCACAGTAGTCTGTAAAATATCCTTAGCAATTGCGAGAGGGAACAAGGCATGCACAAGGTCATGGTTCCACGTCCTTGTCCCAGGGTAGAACAAGTCCCGAACCGAGAGTGGCATTAAATCAGAGCCCCCATCACTTGCCAGTTGTATCTCCCCCTCACTGCGCAACCGAGGCTGACTAAGAACCTCGATGGTAGACCCATCCCCAATCCGGCACCTATATCCTTCATTCAAGATTACTCGGGAACTCCAGATGCTCCTCCAGCAGTGGCTTGGGTTGTGACCCAAATCCGCTTTCAAAAAATCCCCTCGCGAGTAATATTTAGCTTTGAAGACACGAGTAACAAGAGCTTCTGGGTTGGAAATAAATTTCCAACCTCGTTTCCCCTGTAAAGAAAGATTGAAACCATATAGGTCTCGAAATTCGAGTCCGCCACCATCCTTTCTTGTGGTCATCCTCTCCCAAGACAACCATTTTATACCTTTTCCCATCTCCACACCGGAACCCCACCAAAAGGAATTCATCATCCTTTCAAGCTCTTCAGTAAGCGAGTGAGGCATAAGATAAATGCTCATACAATACGTCGGAATAGCTTGAGCCACTGATTTGAGCATAACCTCTCGTCCGGCCCGAGACAACTTCTTAGCACTCCAGCTGTTGCCAGACCCTATCTTTGATGTAGCCAAACAGTGAACGTTTATTGCGCCCACTCATAGAGGGGAGGCCCAAGTATTTGCCCATACCTAGGACATGACGAACATTTAAAATGTCAGCCAAATGATTGGCTTTAGGGGTTTGCACATTCCTGCTAAAAAACACTTCGGACTTATTCATATTAATTTGTTGCCCTGAAGCAGCAGCGTAAGTCTCAAGGATAGATTTCATGGTACCTGCCTCACCATCATCTAAACGGAAAAAAGGAAGCAATCGTCAGCAAATAACAAATGGGTGATTATGGGAGCTCCTTGGCAAATTTTCACTCCATGTAAGGTTCCTTTGCGCTCCTCATTCTTAATAAGCGCGGAGAGGCCTTCTGCACACAGGAGAAAAAGATAAGGTGAGAGGGGGTCCTCTTGACGGAGGCCCCTGGCTGGATCAATGGGACCCACGTGATCATTATTAACCAAGATAGAGTAATGCACAGAGGTTATACACATCATCATCCATCAAACCCAAACCATAGAAAAACCCATCTTCGACATAACGAGTTCCAGGTACCTACAATCAACCCGATCATATGCTTTGCTAATATCAATTTTCAGAGCCACATCCCCCAATTTCCCCTTAGTTTTGCATCGCATATAGTGAACAATTTCAGTGGGAATCATAGCATTATCCAAAATAGATCTCCCCTCAATAAAAGCAGACTGCTCACCAGAGATACACCCAAGAAGAACTATTTTCAATCTATTAGCAAGGACTTTCGCCACAATCTTATAGGTAACATTACAAAGCGAGATAGGGCGAAGGTCCCTCATATCCTCCGGTTGATCACACTTAGGAATCAAAACTACATTGGTATCAGTGAGGGAACTTGGAAACGTACCTTGCTCTAACCATTTGCAAGCATTATGGAAGATATCAGGTCCACATAAGTTCTAAGTGTGTTGATAAAAAGCCGGGTTGAACCCATCCGGTCCAGGTGCCTTATCTGGGTGCATTTGGAAAAGCACCTCCTTGAACTCCTCTATAGTAAAGGGCGCCTCAAGACAGCAGTTGTCCTCATGTGTAACTCGTGGCTCAATGATAGAGATAACCGGCTCGTAGACACCCGTAGCTGCAGCAAATAAATTCTGAAAGTAGGAACGGGCAATAGTACACATACCATCCTGATCAGTAATAAAGTCGTTACCTTCACCCCTTAAACATTGGATTTTGTTGCGTCTACGTTTAGATGAAGCTGAGGCATGGAAATATCTAGTGTTGCGATCACCATCTTTCATCCAAAACGCCTTAGCACGTTGTCGCCAATAGAGATCTTCCTGAGTTAAGAGAAGACACAACCGTTCTTGGGTGGCACGAAATTCAGCAACCGCCTCACTATCGGGTAGGCCTTGAAGCCGTTGAAGCTTCCTGTTGCACTCATCGATCTCTTTCTGGAAACGACTACTGATCTTCTTCCCCCATAGTTGTTCAGCCTCTCCAGCAACTTCGACCCTTCTCCCTCCTCCCAACTTCTTTCTATAACTCCATCAAGCTCTGGTTCCTTCAGCCACATGTTCTCAAATCGGAACCTCTTGTGATAGACACGGTTTTGCGGTGGAGTAGTATGGAGGATAATAGGCGTATGGTCAGAAATAGGGGCCACCGAGTTACTAACATAAGCAAGGGGGAAACATCTCCACCACGTATCATCGCCAAACGCATGATCAAGCTTCTCTTCAACTTGCTGGGGTGACCCACGCCGCATAACCCAAGTGAAGGGATATCCCTCCATAGGAACATCCGAGAGACCGCATTCCTGCACTACTCCGCGGAACCCATTCAACAGCCAATCTGGTTGAGGAGCACCTCCCTTCTTATCCTCTGAGGAAAGCATATCATTAAAGTCACCTATTATACACCACGACATGGAGGGTAAGCCATCAAGGTGACGAATAAGATCCCAAGAATACCGACGACGACTACGTTCCGGGCAACCGTAGAATCCACTCAAACTCCACACACCCAAGTCTGGGTCAGTGACCTCCAAGTTAATAAAGTGCCTATGAAAAGAAGAGACAACACAATTTGCCGTGTTCCTCCAAATCGCAGCAATGCCACCACTACGACCAACACAATCAACAGCCAACGCATGATCAAAACCAAACTGAATCCGTAGCTCCTCAACTTTAGAACCTTGCACCAAGGTCTCAAACAGCAAAATAACATCCGGTCGGTGCATCCGAATGAGGTTTTTAATCGCTTGAACTGCTCGCAGGTTACCCAGGCCTCGGCAGTTCCAACTTAAAATAATCATTGTCCCTGGCAGGCCTGGTTACCAGGGCCCGCCATTAAAAAAGGAATGTCTGAAACTGTAGGAGTGATTGGGTCAGTCTCCATGTGCAGCTGCTGGCCTTCTAATGATGGTCCTTCTCCCTCACGCCTTCTCTTCTTGTCTAGTGGGCCTAAATGTGATGGGCCCAATGAGGTTCTAGTAGGATCAGTGGTCAAAGTCTCATTCAAAATTTGCGTTGACCTGCCATTATGGA
Organism: Glycyrrhiza uralensis; assembly: GCA_030159175.1. Classification (NCBI taxonomy): domain Eukaryota; kingdom Viridiplantae; phylum Streptophyta; class Magnoliopsida; order Fabales; family Fabaceae; genus Glycyrrhiza; species Glycyrrhiza uralensis. Next base: position 30,139,239 of record BRZY01000003.1, read on the forward strand.
TAATAGTAGATTTGCCCCTGTTATTGACGTTATGCGAATCCGTAACAACCGAATCATGAGCATTTAATGGGCCGTTATATGCGTAACGACTTTCACGGGATTCCCCACGATTTTCGTGCCCTCCTGACGCCCTTGGCATCGTCCCTCCTTCTCCATAACCAGCCTCGCCTCTCAGCCACCTGTTCCCACCACCAGTCGCCGGTCTCCACTGGTCCGCTTTTACCTCCGGCCCCCACCTCCTAATGCTGTCGTCATTGTCCATGTAGAACAACTGCTCGCAGAACTGGTCAGTGTGACCAATCTTACCACACAAGTAGCAAAAAACACTAAGCCTCTCGTAGCGAAACTTCACAACTCCCCATTCCCCCTGGTCGTCTGACTTTCTTCTCGATTTTGAGAGAATTACGCACGTCAATTCTGACTTTAATCCTCATGTATGATCGCCATCCGCCCTTGTCATTGTTTGGGTCGTACTCCAAGAATTCCCCAATAAAGTTACCCAAGTGTTGGGCAACAATTATGGACATAAATCCAATAGGTAGATCATGGACTTGCACCCACATGGGAATGTGGTTAAGAGGAATCTCAGAGGGAATATCCCCCACCTTCATCATGGTCAACACCAACATATAATTGTCAAAGCTCTAGGGTCCACCGTTGAGGATGCGTAAGAGATCCACCTTATGAAAAAATTGAAAACGAAACAGGCTTGGCTCCACCTCTTTGATCGAAACACCCCTTCTGGGCCTCCAAATGCCGGACAGACGATCCTTCATGATGTGAGAATGATTAGGCTTGTCAGACAGAAAACGCCCCAGAAGGCACAAGTCTGCATTAAACTCTCCTTCGCCCCCAGCCCCTCCTACTAAGAACTCGAAACCATCATCCTCCTCTCTATCAATGTTTAGTCGTGACATGTAGTCCTCCATGCTAACAACTCGATCACTCATAGTCGTACTCTCACACAGGAGAGAACAAACCTCTAGCAACGACGGCTCTCACGCAAGGAAAAGGCAAACCCAAGCGTAGAGAATTTTTTTTTACTTTTGTGTTTTCCAATCCTATTTTATTATATTTATCTATTTCTTAGTAATATCTGACTTAATCAGCTATATATAGACTCAACAAATTGTCAAATATGGACCGGTTTTTATAGTTATCTTAATGCAGGTCTTAATATTAAAAAAGAAATATGTTTTTATATTCTAGAAAGAAACCCAGGAAACACGAGAACAAACATACGAGTTCCTATGAGATGAATCAAATCAGCTCTCACTCACACAAAAAGTAAACATAACCGGTTATGTTTTTTAGGTATTAGTTGGTTAGGAAATTATTGCACTCAATTACTGATTTTCTGTTTATTGTTTATTAATCTGAATGAAAAAGCATGGAAGCCCTTCCGAGGAATTTATGGTGGATAGGGGCCTTCGTCAAGGGGACCCTTTGTCCCCTTTTTTATTCCTCATTGTAGCTGAGGGTTTGAATGTAATGCTAAAAAATGCAGACGGTTTAGGAAGTTATGAGGGATACAATGTTGGTACGTTGAAAATCTCACACTTGCAGTTTGTGGATGACACATTATTGGTAGGGGAGAGAAGTTCTGTGAATATTTGGAGTATTAAGGCTGTTCTACAATTGTTTGAGAGCATTTCTGGCTTGAAAGTTATTTTTCATAAGAGTCAATTAATTGGGATAAATGTGGATGAAGGTTGGTTGAATGAGGCTGCTAATTTTCTCAACTGTTGTGTTGGGCACGTCCCTTTTACATACATGGGTTTGCCAATTAGGGGGGATGCTAGAAGGAAAAGTATGTGGCAGTCGGTGTTGGCAAAGATTAGAAATCGATTGGCATCTTGGAATAGCTTGCACTTATCTTTGGGGGGGAAAATAGTGCTACTCAAATCGGTTTTGAATGCTTTGCCAATTTATTTCATTTCTTTTTTCAAATTACCGGTAGGGGTTATGGGAGAGATAGAATCATTATTTAGGAGATTTCTTTGGAGTGGATCTGAAGGATGTAGGAAGATTCATTGGGTTGCTTGGGCCAACACTTGTAAAGAAAAAGAGGAGGGCGGTTTGGGTCTCAAGCACCTCAAAACATTCAATCATGCCCTTTTAGGTAAGTGGTTGTGGAGGATTACAACTGAAGGGGATCGGTTATGGGTAAGGCTTCTTAAGGAAAAGTATGGGGTGGTGGGGGAAGAAGACAAATGCAGCGTCCGATTACAATCAAGATGGTGGAGGGACATACAAAATCTGGAGAAGGAGGGGTGTGGGTATCAACCGAAATGGTTTTCTGACGGGGTGAAGAAAAGTGTGGGGAATGAGAATAATACTTTGTTTTGGATAGATAAATGGGTGGATGGAGGCCCCTTGAGAGAAAGGTTTGGAAAGTTATTCTCGTTAAGTATGGATAAAAATGGAATGGTGAGTGATCTGATTTATGGGGGGAACGAAGTAGGTGTGTTCAAGTGGCGTTGGAGGAGGGAATTATTCCAATGGGAATTGGAATCGGTAGGAGAACTGGAGAACATAATATCTTTGGCTGGGTTTAAGAGGGATGGAGAGGACAAGTGGGTGTGGGGGAAAGATTCTAGTGGGGTATACTCAGTAAGGTCTGCATACAAGTGGTGCGAGTTGCAGATTTTTCAAGTGAGGATATTTTTTACAGGAAATTATGGAATGGAGGTGCCCCATTGAAAGTGAAGGCTTTTGTCTGGAAGCTTTCACTTGATAGGATTCCGACACTACAAAATCTCAGAAGAAGAAATGTCAAAATCTCAGAAGAAGAAATGTGGTTTTACAATCGGGGGTGTGCAAAGGTTGTGAGAAGGAGGTGGAAACTGTTGGCCATTTGTTCTTCACCTGCGAGACGTATTCTAAGGTTTGGTATGAGTGCCTTAAGTGGTGGGGACTTTCATCTTCGTTGCAGGGGTCCTGTAAATCTCATTTTTCACAATTTGGAGGTTTGATCAGTGGAAGTAAGAGTCAAAAGGAAGTGTGGGATATTATTTGGTATGCGGTTGTTTGGGCTATTTGGTATGGCCGAAATAACCAGATTTTTAAAGGAAAAAATATAGAGGTTGGGTACTTGGTTGAGGAGGTTAAACTGAAGACGTGGTTATGGATCACTGCCAAATATAACCAATTCAATTATCCCATCTCCTCTTGGTGCATGAATCCTAGTGGCTGTATGGGAATGATTAAGGATGGATGAAGGTAATGGTATGGGGAGGTGTAGGACGTGTGTATGTTGTCCGTTCTGTTATGATATGTGTAGGTTATCCTGTTCTGTGATTGCCCTCGAATTCCGAGAATGGAAGGAGTTGTTAATGTTCTATTTTTTCTCTAATAAAAAACAAGTTGTTGCAGGTTTCATACTAAACGTTGGCAAGAGGTGGTGGAGGCGAAGAATAGATGTGGTATCCTGTGGTTTTATTTCTACTTTGCAGGTGGAGCGTTCTGATTATGACAAGTCAGCGTTAGTATTCAACAGTGGGAATGAATAAAATGTTGAATGGTTTAATCTGTCTCTGGGTTTGGTGTGTGCAGGTAATGAAACGAGTCAGCAAAAGGAGGTGCTACGTAGGTGGCCATTTAACTGTGAAGGATTCTATTGGGCTCATGATCAAGGAAGGTTCTACTGATGAGGGACATTTTGTGATCTCTATTTGAGGAGATTGCATGGGTAGAGGCTGAATTATTGTGAACATGGAGTTATTTTGGGTTGATGATGTTTCAGGTGGGGTTGTTTTTTGGGGTGGGGAGGCTTGAAAACTTGCCAACTGTTTGTTTATGAGCTGTTTGTATTCTGTAGGGAAGGTCTAAGTAATAGAGTTTATGAAGTATTTCTCTGTCACTGATGGATTACTGGGTTAAATTTAGCATGCGAAAAGGTATCCCTTTGAGACTATGTAGGTTACTGGGGTATTGTGTTTGAGCCCATTTTCCCTTGGCTGGGTTTTGGAGTTCATAAATGCACCCTTTTGAGACTGATGGGTTACTGGGGTATACCTTGACATTTGACTAGAACCCTTTGAGACCATGTAAGTGTTGGGGTTCTACTTATAAATTCGGTTTTCTTAGTCTTCATTGTTCATTGTGCAGGAGTGTATTTGTACTAGGGGTGATCAATTTTGGATGGGTTGTCTATTGGTTATCAACAATATCCTGCATTATTTAGATTGTGCGCTTCTTGTGCTTCAATCTCTTTTAATGCATTTGGCTTTTCAAAAAAATCTGAATGAAAAAGCTTATATAGCTTTAACATATGGCTAAGCGTAAGCGCCCCCATCTTTTTGGACTTTCACATTCATCATTTATTTTCTTCATAGGGATCAATGGTGGTGCTCGCAAACCGGCAGAAAATTAAGAAAAATGTAGTTTGACTAAGGTTAATCTCTTCCTTATTTCTATTAGTTCTATCTTCCCAATATTACCAAACTTGTAAACTTGGATTGGACATTAAAATGCAATCACGTGAGATATAAGCCACATAAATTTAGACTCAAATACAGAATACAGAACAAGAGCAGGGACTCTAAAATTTATGATATTCCCATGAATAACATAAAGATAGGATTTAGAAAATTGACTCTTTCGTTTATCTCAAGAAATGTTTTTTTCGTCTCCTCTTCCTATTTTATTTGTTTTTAGCAGTAAAAAAGTAAAATAAAACAAGCACCCTCTCCTATAGCAACAACAATGTGTGAATCACATGGCTAGGAGAAGAATTAAACTGCCAAAGAAGAACAAGCTCAAGTAGCCACCATCAGAAACCAAGAGACGTGCAGGCAAAGGGGAAAAAAAAATAAAAAGTCTTAGTGCATAATGAAAATAATTCTATGAGAACATTTGCGATTGTAAGTTAGAAGTATTAGACAATATTTTTGTAAACGTTTTCAAAATCTAACCGAACGGTTTTTAAACTATATTTTCTAATAATTAAATAGCCAACGGTTATTAATTGTTTTTCAAAAAATAAAAAAAATATCTACAAATTGAAAACCGTTGTCTGTTACTTTTTGAGAATAGTTTGTAAGCGTCGTCTATAAAATATATAAATTTTCATTGGTTAAATCAACACAATAAAAAATCGTTGTCTAAATATAATCAAAGACAACATTTTTTTTTTGTCGTTGTAAAGATACGCGTTACTGTATGTCAAAAATGTTGTAGTGGGGTACTCCCTCCGTTTTTAATATAAGCAAAAAAAGTACATGTATCTGGATTATATTTGTTCTAGATACATGTACTTTTTTGCTTATATTTAAAAACGAAGGAAGTAGTTTCCTTCCAAAACTGCATGAGGACAATGGACATCTGAAGACACCTTTTTTTTTGCACCAAGGAATGCTGGTCGAAGTTATTTTTAAAGATAATAGACTGGTGTGAGAATTGAGATGTGGCCATAAAATATGTGAAATTTTTAAACCCCCTTAGCTTGACACTGTGATACTGCAAGAGTGAGCTAATAATGCATTGCAAAGAGTTCACCTTTCCTCAAGTTCAATACCAGTAACTCAAAATGATCACATGCTGTGCTAGAGCAACAAATCATGGAGGCAGGATAAGGTTTTGGACATGTGAGAAGTGTTGTTTATTTATTTTGAAGTCCCACACTGAAGAGTTGTTAAATATTACAGGGATGAGAGAGCTATTATAAACTTAGATGTACTTGCTTATCAAACCACACAGTCACACAATATGCACAAAGTGAACTATTCTTTCGCCTTTTACTAAAGAATACCGTGTGGATGTTGCAAAAAGTGGCATATGCCAATTTTTTGAAAGTCTTCTCCTCTTTCGAGGAGTGACCTACAATTAAGTTTTAATATATATATATATATATACATTTATATTATTTTTAATATTTATATTTATTGGCTGACACTACTCTAAAATATTTTGTAAATTTTATTGTTTGTCATTTTTCTTCCACCGGTTTATTTTAATTTGTTTTTTTCCACCCAATGTCGTAATATATATTAAAATGTACCTATAATCTACCTATAATATATTAGCAAGTTAAATCAAATAGTAATTTTTTTATAAGCTAAAATTATTATTGATAATAATAGTAAATTACCTAGAGTACAAGTTATGTCCAAGATGACAACTCCAAAGAGAAATACAATCCCAAAATGGCTATACATAATTGAAGAAATTAAAAATTTAATAGCCCATCCCTATACAAACAAGAGCCCCAGCCCAAAGTTTAAGGATGTGTTTGAGAGTTTTGGAGTGGTGGGGAGGGGAGGGTTTGGACATTTTAAAGGGAAAGAAAAGGGATCAGATATTCTCATACACTGCATGAATGTTCATTTTTAAAGAAAAATCAAAACCTCCAAATTGGAAGAACTCTAAAAATGTATTGGGGAGAGGGCTTTGAAGATTTTTGGAGGGTTTTAAAATGTTTTTTTGGCTTAAATATGTTTTTAATCCCTCAAATTTGAAAAATTGTTGCTTTTAGTCCCTCAAATTTAAAACGTGTGTTTTCGGTCCCTCATTTTTAAAAGTGTCACTTTTAGTCCCTGAGACCATATTTTAAATTTAAAATGTATTTTTTAAATTTGGGAGGGGTCAAAATATAAATTTAGAAAATTTGTAGAAGTTAGAGGAAAGGGGGTAAGGTGAGAATTAGGATTTGGGGGGATTAAAATATAAATTTAAAAAATATTTTTCAAATTGAAAAATGGCCTAGGGATTGAAAGTGACACATTTTAAAAAATGAGAGACAAAAAACACACGTTCTAAATTTGAGAGACTAAAAGCAACAATTTTCCAAACTTGAGGGACTAAAAACATATTTAAGCCATGTTTTTTTTACATCTTTTCCTAAACTAAAATATTGCTATAAACCTTCCCCTCCCCTCCCCTCCATAACTATCAAACACACTTTAAGAAAACTGATACAGAGCACCCACGCGAGCTAGTAGATTCGCTGTCAAATTCCTTCGCAAAGTCAAAAGCAACCACACTGTTAAAATTTTGACAACCCTAGTGTGGATTTTGCTGATAGAACATGAGTTGCTGCTAAATGACTCGATCACAGTCGTTAGTAGATTGCCACTAGGGGTGTGAGACTCCCAGTATTTTCAGAATAATAAAACCCAGCAGACCCGACAACATCACAGTTGTGAAACCTACAACAGCCCGAATGTGAAGTTCATTGTCTCCAAAAACGTCCTGATCAAGTACAAAATCTGCATGTCTTTTACCTCGAGCGTTTTGATAGTAGCTCTGTGCAGTTGTAAAACCCAACCTAGCTAGATCGACCAACCCACACAAGGTCACAACACCCATTACATCAAAAGTGTACAATCCTCATTCACAAACACTTCTAACTACTGCATAATTATGTAGGTAACCTAAAGCAAAAGCATTGTCGTTGTCTTTCAATGAAATTACCACAATACTACATTACTTACTTCTTCCACACAACACATGGTTCCAAAAACTAAGTGGATTCAAAGCAAGCTGATGGATTCAAAAGCCAACTAGATAGAGGAGACTGGAATTTGTCCAACTTGGCTTTGATCCATAACCATGAAGTGAACTTTACCCTTTCCACTGTTGCTTCCAAATCAAACTATCTGACTGAAAACTGTTTTGTTTCTTGCTATCCATATGCTCTCCATCTATGGCAAACCACACTAGCATCCATTTTTGTCTGCCCTCTTTGCCACACACCAAAAGACCCCAAAACTGTGTAAAATAATTCTTACAGTTATATTGTATCATTGTTTCAATCCTAAACCACTGCCAACAACAAAACCAGACTCTTGAAAACATGTCGCACTAAAAAAACAAGTCATTTGCTGATTTTTCCTGTGACATACTTCCTATACATGGATTGTTAATCACTGGAATGACTCCTCTCCGTGCAAAATAGTTGTTGCCCCCTACCAAGATTTTGTAAGCCGATTGGACTAAATAAATACCTATTTTATCAACTTGCAACAACAACGACCTATCTTCTTGGTCACCTTGTACCTAAACATTACTAGTAACTAAAAAGGGAGTAAAGAGAAAAGAGAGCAGGATACAAAACTTTTGTCTGTATTCAAAACCTTTGTATTAATTTGAAAATTCAACATGTGTTCAGTTTTGTGGTCCTGAAGCTCCTACCATTGCAAACAACTCCCAAATAGCTGATAGAATAAACTGAGCCCTCCTTCAAATCCTTATTGAACTTGTAGATTAAATGTCTTCATGACATACACGTGTATTTGTCTCCGTAGGATGAAATAAGGGGACGTCAAGATTTGGCGAAGATCACAAATAAAAACGGACGAAAATAATAGTACCAACCTTGTCATCTATCAATACCATCTCCATTTGTAGACACCCAATTTTGTCCGGATTCTTATTCATTTTCAAAATTACAAAAAAAAGAGAAAAGGAAAAAGAAGAAAAAAGATAGGAAAGAAAAAGAGAAAAAAAAAAGAGAAAAAAAAAAAGAGAAAAAAAATTACAAAAAAAGAAAAAGAAGAGAAAAAAGACAACCAACAAAAGGAAGTGAAAACAGAAAAAACGCTCCGCGTCCCCACTGTAAGTTTCGTGCGCCCTCGCACACCGTAGCAGCGTCCCAGGAAGAGAAGATCTTTCCGCGTCATCACTGTAGCCCCATGCACCGCGCTACACATTAGAAGCGTCCCTTGTGAGGCGAGAAGTGAAACGCCGCTGGTTTCTCCGCATCCCCACCATGCGCCCTCGTCTTCGCTGATACGCCATAGCACAGATCCAACTGGTTATAAAACTCATCTTCACGCTTTGAAAAAACCTAGCAATTCGAAGGAGCAGCGGCGCCCCATTTCTTTTCCTCTTCATCATTCATCATCTCCTTCCACGCACAAGAACACCCTAACCATTTTTCTACCACTATCTTCCTCCTTCCATCTTCACTCACTTTTCACCACCATAAACACCACTATGGGAAGCTTATCATCCATTTCTCAGAACCACTAGCAGCAAACAGAACCACATCCAACCACCATCACCTCGTCAGCTGTCCACTGCCATCATCACAGGCTGCCGAGGTCGTTCTCTAACGAAGCACAGTGCACCACGGTCGTTCCTCCGTCACAAGTGCCTCATCGGACCACTGGCGTCTTGCCGTTAACTTTCTCTCTTCGCCGGACTTTCACCGCCAAGCCGCTGTGTGACACCGTCGTCTCCCGTGGGTCTTCGTTGTACGGTGTTACTGTTTGTATTTCTACTCGTCCCAGTCCCCATTTTGTTTTTCCTTACTTCACTTTATATTATTCTATATTTTAAGATGTTGAGCGATTTGAGTTAGATAGATATTTGGATTTTTAAATTTCTTTTGCATTAAATAACATATATATGTTAAAAAAAACGTGGGAAACAAATAAACAAAAGGAAAACATAAATATCTTATTTTGTAGTACAATTTAAAAATTGATAGTTAGCGATAGCCATTTCAGATCCTCTTCTTATTTGGCTATTGCGAACACTATGTTTTTAATTAACTAATTAATTAGTGATAGTCATTTTGGATCTTCTTCCTATTTGACTATTGCGAAAACAATTTTAAATTGAAGTAATTAGTGATGGTCATTTCAGATCCTCTTCCTATTTGGCTATTACTAAAGACTTCTCTGTTTTTGTCGGTAAAAATTGATAACCATCTTAGATCCTCTTCCTATTTGGTTATTATGAGACTGTATTGTTAAAATAAATTATTACGATAATTAAAACAAGTCAACACACATTTATTTTCTATAAAGAACTACGTAGCTTTGATTTCCTCACTGCACCTGAGGATACGTAGGAGCAGGGACCTTCCCTGTCAAGCGCAAAATCATAAATAATTCCTTTTTGGGGTAATATAAATAATTCTAAAAATTAACAATTTTGCACATTTAATTATGTAAAGCTTGACTCTCGAACATCCCCAGTGGAGTCGCCAGCTGAAGCAACCCAAAAATTACAGAGGAGTCGCCACCAAGGTTTATTTTTTGGGAAAAACATTGGAAAAAACCCGATTTTGAAAGAAAAATGGTCTTTGGAACCAGATTTTGGGTTCGAGAGTCGATTACGCGTAGGGAAGATATTAGCACCCTACAACGTCTGCTAAAAAACGATTACCTCTAATTAAATGTGCAAACTTTGTTAGCTTTTAGAATTATTTATATTACCCCAAAAAGGAATTATTTATGATTTTGCGCTTGACAAGGAAGGTCCCTGCTCCTACGTATCCTCAGGTGCAGTGAGGAAATCAAAGCTACGTAGTTCTTTATAGAAAATAAATGTGTGTTGACTTGTTTTAATTATCGTAATAATTTATTTTAACAATACAGTCTCATAATAACCAAATAGGAAGAGGATCTAAAATGGTTATCAATTTTGACCGACAAAAACAGAGAAGTCTTTAGTAATAGCCAAATAGGAAGAGGATCCGAAATGACCATCACTAATTACTTCAATTTAAAATTGTTTTCGCAATAGTCAAATAGGAAGAAGATCCAAAATGACTATCACTAATTAATTAGTTAATTAAAAACATAGTGTTCGCAATAGCCAAATAAGAAGAGGATCTGAAATGGCTATCGCTAACTATCAATTTTTAAATTGTACTACAAAATAAGATATTTATGTTTTCCTTTTGTTTATTTGTTTCCCACGTTTTTTTTTAACATATATATGTTATTTAATGCAAAAGAAATTTAAAAATCCAAATATCTATCTAACTCAAATCGCTCAACATCTTAAAATATAGAATAATATAAAGTGAAGTAAGGAAAAACAAAATGGGGACTGGGACGAGTAGAAATACAAACAGTAACACCGTACAACGAAGACCCACGGGAGACGACGGTGTCACACAGCGGCTTGGCGGTGAAAGTCCGGCGAAGAGAGAAAGTTAACGGCAAGACGCCAGTGGTCCGATGAGGCACTTGTGACGGAGGAACGACCGTGGTGCACTGTGCTTCGTTAGAGAACGACCTCGGCAGCCTGTGATGATGGCAGTGGACAGCTGACGAGGTGATGGTGGTTGGATGTGGTTCTGTTTGCTGCTAGTGGTTCTGAGAAATGGATGATAAGCTTCCCATAGTGGTGTTTATGGTGGTGAAAAGTGAGTGAAGATGGAAGGAGGAAGATAGTGGTAGAAAAATGGTTAGGGTGTTCTTGTGCGTGGAAGGAGATGATGAATGATGAAGAGGAAAAGAAATGGGGCGCCGCTGCTCCTTCGAATTGCTAGGTTTTTTCAAAGCGTGAAGATGAGTTTTATAACCAGTTGGATCTGTGCTATGGCGTATCAGCGAAGACGAGGGCGCATGGTGGGGATGCGGAGAAACCAGCGGCGTTTCACTTCTCGCCTCACAAGGGACGCTTCTAATGTGTAGCGCGGTGCATGGGGCTACAGTGATGACGCGGAAAGATCTTCTCTTCCTGGGATGCTGCTACGGTGTGCGAGGGCGCACGAAACTTACAGTGGGGACGCGGAGCGTTTTTTCTGTTTTCGCTTCCTTTTGTTGGTTGTCTTTTTTCTCTTCTTTTTCTTTTTTTGTAATTTTTTTTCTCTTTTTCTTTCCTATCTTTTTTCTTCTTTTTCCTTTTCTCTTTTTTTTGTAATTTTGAAAATGAATAAGAATCCGGACAAAATTGGGTGTCTACAGCTGCCCCTCTTTACTTATATTTTACTAGAGAATATGAAAATGTTAGTTTTCATATTATTAAAGTAAAAGATAAGTAAATACCAGAACCGCAATTTTGTTCAGAAGTTCGAATGAGTTAAGAGAGCAAACTCTGACTGAGGTGGTAACTGTCCGTACCAAACTCATGACCTTGTAAGAAAGTCAATGCACAGGTGAGGTTCCCGACTTTGAGTAAAGATGCCGAGCAGGTTTCGGGCTTTGAGTAGAGGTTGTCGGGCAGGTTTCAGGCTTTGGGTTGGTCAATTGGCCACCAGGCAGATACTGGACTACGACCGTTGAGAGAGATAAGGTCACCAAGCAGGTACTGGACTACGACCGTTCAGAGGATGAGGTCACCAGGCAGGTACTGGACTACGACCATGGGTGCCGGGCAGGTTCTGGGCTTTGAGTTGGTCACCAGGCAGGTACTGGACTACGACCATAGGTGCCGGGCAGGTTCCGGGCTTTGCGTTGGTCACCAGGCAAGTACTGGACTACGACCATGGGTGCCGGGTAGGTTCCGGGCTTTGGCAAAAAAGTAAAAGGGGTGCGAGTCGGACGCCCGGCTTTGACAGAAAAATAAAAGGGTGCGGGTCGGATGCTCGGCTTTGACAGAAAAATAAAATGGTGCGGGTCGGATGCCCGGCTTTGGCAGAAAAGTAAAAGGGTGCGGGTCGGATGCCCGGCTTTGACAGGAAAGTAAAAGGGTGCGGGTCGGCTGCCCGGCTTTGACAGGAAAGATAAAATGGTGCGGGTCGGCTGCCCGGCTTTGGTAGAAAAATAAAAGGGTGTGGGTCGGATGTCCGTCTTTTGCATAAAAGTAAAGGGTGCGGGTCGGATGCCCGGCTTTTGCAGAAAAATAAAGGGTGCGGGTCGACTGCCCGGCTTTGGCGGAAAAGTAAAGGGTGCGGGTCGACTGCCCGGCTTTGGTAGAAAAATAAAGGGGTGCGGGTCGGATGCCCGGCTTTTGCATAAAAGTAAAGGGTGCGGGTCGGATGCCCGGCTTTTGCAGAAAAATAAAGGGTGCGGGTCGACTGCCCGGCTTTGGCGGAAAAGTAAAGGGTGCGGGTCGACTGCCCGGCTTTGGTAGAAAAATAAAATGGTGCGGGTCGGCTGCCCGGCTTTGGTAGAAAAATAAAAGGGTGCGGGTCGGATGCCCAGCTTTTGCAGAAAAATAAAAGGGTGCGGGCCGGCTGCCCGGCTTTGACAGAAAAATAAAATGGTGCGGGTCGGCTGCCCGGCTTTGGAAAAAACGAGACAATAATTTCTTTTTCTTTCTTTCTTCTTCTTTTCTCTTTTTTTTTTCTTCTTCTCTTTTTTTTGAGTTTCTTTCTCTTTTTTCCTTTTTGTTCCTGCTTTGATTTTTTCTCTTTTTTCTTTTTCTCTTTTTTTCTTTTTTCTTTTTTCTTTTTCCTTTTTCTTTTTCCTTTTTCTTCTCTTTTTTTCCTTTTCTTTTCCTCTCTCTTTTTTCTCTTTTTTTTTTGATGCAATGATAATGCACAAAGTGATGAGCATGCCTAAATAATGACCTAACATGCATGATTTGATGCCTAGTATGCAATGCAGTGAAAATGATGCATGATGAAACTAATGATGCAGCATGTAGAGGGCAGAATGTTTATTTTGGAAAAGGTGAGGTACAAAGACATTGTTTTGTCAGAAATGGAATTTTTAGTGTGAGAAGTGAACCTTTATACTGAATCAATTCCTTGAAAAACTTTAATTTGTGAAATTGGCATCTGAATCCAAATTCAGGCAAACTGAAGCTGGTCAACTTGCGGCTTGTTCATGTTCTCATCAAATTGCGCAGACATGTGTTTTCTTTTCTCCTCATGGATATGCTCTGGAAGGAGGAAGCCTTTTTCCCAAATTATAATCAGTAGAAGTACAAATTCATGACAATGATAGCTCTTTCCAAAGCCAACTGAGTCTCTTTGGTCCAAGGTGCTGACTGAGGGATTATCACCAAATTGCTAGATCATGTTACTGAACTCATATTACCCCTCTTTGAAGCATTGTTTATTAAAAATGCATGACAATTCAAGGAAAGTCTGAAAGACATGGATGTGGTTGAGGTCGCTAAATGACCATGATGGCATATGAAAGGAATGGCAAGTCAAGTAATTGCCCCATTCAAAAAAAGATTTGAGGATGGAATGGAGGACTGGGGAACTGCCCCAGTTTGCATATTGAGAGGCTAGGTGATAGGATGTGAGAATGAAATGATGACCTCAAATTGGGTTTGGAAGAATGGAATTGAGGGTGATGCATATGAGCATGAAGTGATTGCCCCAGTTAGGATTTCTCTATTCTTATTTGAATGATTCCCTTAGAGCAGGTGAGCACCATATCTATTGAATTTGAATGACAATTTTGCTCCAACGATCAATAAATTTTTGCCCAGTGTATGCTTTTCATGATACAAACTTAGATGTGCAAGCCTCAAGAGCATCTTTTTCTTTTTGTTCTTTTTATTTTCCTTTTTCTCTCTTTTTTTTTTGGAGCAAGCATACTAACAATGATGAATGGATCAAATTGTTTTGTCCTAGAATTAAAGTTTAAGAAAATAAAAACAATCAATCTTTGATCAGAATGGACATTATTAGGCTTGTAATGTGGCCATGGTTTAAAGGGTATGAAAGGAAGGATATAAAAGGCTCAAATTAGTGTTTTGGGGTTGATACAAACAAGGATTTCTAGTATGATGATGCATCTTGCATGGTGCGATACATTAGCTCAATAATTTCTAGTGCAATTCCTTCTTCATGTGTATCTCCACTTTTTGCTTCTTTGATTTTTGGCTTTTTTCTCATCACTTTCAATTTCCTTTTATTTTTCTATTTTTTTTTTGACATGAGCTGAGTCAGATTGATGCAAACACCACACTAGCCCTCAGTGTAAGGGTGATCCTTGTTCAGGGTAACGAAGAAATTTTTCTTTTTAAGCTCAAAGTGGGTAGCAAGGGATATTTCATTTTTAGGATAGAGAAAGATGGCCAAACCTCATTTCAAATCTTGATTGCTCTTTTTCAGAAACTTTAATTTTAGCACAAAATTTTGATGAATTTTGTACATTTGCTCATTTTCTTTCTTTTTTTTCTAGTGCCCTAACTTCTGCTTAGGTTGCCCTTTTGGGTTTTCAACCTAACGAGCTTTTCTTTTTATTTTTTTATTTTTATTTTTTTGCTCAAACGGACTTGTCCCCCGCAAACTTGGGCAAATAGCTTGATAAACATCCAAAACACTATAAATCTGCCCCAATGTGGAATTTTCAAACTGCTCTCCTATGAGATTTCATGATTGGAAATCATTCAAATGAACCCTCAAGAATTATGGTATCAAAATTTTTTTGGGTGATTGAGGTGATATCGGAAAGAATGTTTCAGAGAGGACATTGAAGACAATTTGCCACGCAAGTTTATTAAATGAATGCTTCAAAGAAAGCTAACAATAAGTTCAAAATGCCCTTGAGAGCTAACATGACAAAACAATTGTGTTATGATAATCATATAAATCATCGAATTAGACCAACGCAGTACTCAGAGACCCCTTTTCATGTGGTTTTTCTCTTTGGATCAGGATCAAGCTACTGATAGTGAAAATCTCTCCTTTGGGAATATTTGGTTCACCATGGGCCCAAAATTTTGACAGCCATCCTAAGAAACCCAGTCTTCAATGCCATGATTTGTATGATCCCACAAGAATTGCTAGTATTTGTTAACCAAGTGATTGCAAAGTTCTCCGTCAAGCATATTGAAACTACTGGCAATTCAGGGTTTTTTTTTTAAGCAACTTTGATGCGAGGGTAAGGTCCAGTGACTGAGTCAAGGTGGAATGAGTGCTAGAAAAATGTATTTTGGTGGATGACTTTTAAGGTATGGGAAAGGGTTTGGATGGCTATGTTATGGCTAAGTGGGAATAGCTTTGAAGAGTAGGAGAGGGATAATTGAATGGATGACTGGTGGGAATGGGTGGCATGATGAACAAGCTTATTATCACCACATAAGCTTTACCCTCAACTTCTTTTCTTCTTGTGTTGTTTCTAAGCCACTGGCATTTAGAGGTATGAATCCCAAGGTGCTTTGTTTTTTCTATGTATCTGCTCAACGATCTCATTCTTTTCTTTTCCTTCTGACACACTTGCATCATTTATTGGTGAACATCCTCAAGAATTCAACCCTTTTTTTTTTGCAAATGTTCTCCTTACATACAGTAACATTTTGAGAAGGTATAGCAGTATTTTGGCATGAAATTTCTCGAGGATGAACTTTGCCATCGGTGGGAATCTCTAATGTTATTAGAAGACTGGATTGGGAGTGGTGGGCTCACCATCATCATTGGAATAGCATTTGGGCTCTTCAGACGTTGCTCGGCTCTTCTTGCACATGGCCTCTCTTTTAGCTTTTCCAAGTCACCGTTCCATTTTCCTCTTGTATTTTCATCCCTTTTGCTTCTATTCATCATGATTTGAGTTTCAAGCACCACATGTTTGCCAAGAGTTCATGTTCCCAACCTTGAGTTTGCAACTGAGTTTTAATTAAGATCACTGAAGTCAAGTTTTTCAGGAAGCATCACAGTTCAAAAGCTTCTCACTCTTTTTTTGGTCAACGAAAGCTTCTCACTCATAATTCATAAACACCACTTTGAAGTTTGAGATGGAATTACTCCGGTAAGCATTCTGAATCCCATTTCCTCCTTATTTATTTTTTTTGAATTTTTCTTTCAATGCTAAAATGCAACACGTTTTTTTTTGTATTTTTTTGCTAAGAATTAAAATGCTATGCACAATTGAAATTTAATGGTAGACGTGCACCAAGGGAAAGGGGTGAAGATGCTTATGCAAGACTAACATGCCTAGATATGCTCTCTATGCACATTCATGCGAAAGACATTATTTATTTTGCTCCTCCCCTTTATTTTTTGTAGAAAAGTTTTTTTTTGAGGAGTTGAGAATGGAAGCTATTTCCTTGAGAACTTTTTTAGCAATATCCTAGTATGCCAAAATTATATGCAGGGAAAGATGGAAAGCATGATGCTTCTTTTTTTTTTAAGATGCAAGGATGCAATATGAATATTTTGGGATGCTATGCATGATTTATTTTGATTATAACATGCAAAGATGTAAAAAATGACCATGCTTTTATCCTTTTTTCTTTTTATATGTGATGAAGAAAACAAATTCATGAAATGTGACAACTTGACCTATGCAAAAATCATGAGAATTATTTTTGAGTTTTTTATGCATGCCTATGGATGAAAAGACAAAATGTTGGCACAATACAAATGCTCTATATGCATATTTTATAGAATAAATCATGCATTTAGATGAACCTTTTTATTAAGAATGATTTTTCCTACATAAGATGCAAGATGAGATTCATTGACCTTTTTTATGATTATGCTAATATGAGGAAAGAATGTCAAATGATGCATGAGTGCTGGGAAGAATGAGATGGAAGTATACATGATGTGAAATGCAATGGATGATAATTTTTTTTAAAAACGTGTTATCTAAATGCAAGGGGTAGGGTATGCTCCCTTTGTGGCCTACACGGGTTTTGCCTTAATATTGAGGATTTCTACCTTAGTGGTCCATAAGTCCTTTTACTTCGTGGATACTCGCTTGGGTGGGTCTAATCGCTTGCTTACAAAGGCCTCTAGAGCTAAGTACCCATTCTTGAATGTGGACCACAAATAGGAAGAGGATCCAAAATGTGGGCATTCATGAAAGAGTCACACTCTAGATGAGGTTCTCGCGATAATCAAATAGGAAGAGAATCCAAAATGATTACCACTGCCAACCTCGCACTCCCTAAGATGCACTCAGCCCGGGTATAGGGCCACGCTCACAAGTGTGTGAAGAGTGTATGTGTAGTGTGTGGAGGGAGCAATACCTAAAACTACCCAACCTGCAAAAGGGAAACAACATACGTACAACAAAACCAGCAGTCTTCTATCCTAAGGTTCTATTCAAACAAATATATTTACAAACAATAATAAAGAATATTTACAACAAACGCAATAAAATAACAAACAAAAGAAGGGGTAAAATAAATAAAGAAAAAAAATTAACAATTTTGCACATTTAATTATGTAAAGCTTGACTCTCGAACATCCCCAGTGGAGTCGCCAGCTGAAGCAATCCAAAAATTACAGAGGAGTCGCCACCAAGGTTTATTTTTTGGGAAAAACATTGGAAAAAACCCGATTTTGAAAGAAAAATGGTCTTTGGAACCAGATTTTGGGTTCGAGAGTCGATTACGCGTAGGGAAGGTATTAGCACCCTACAACGTCTGCTAAAAAGCGATTACCTCTAATTAAATGTGCAAACTTTGTTAGCTTTTAGAATTATTTATATTACCCCAAAAAGGAATTATTTATGATTTTGCGCTTGACAGGGAAGGTCCCTGCTCCTACGTATCCTCAGGTGCAGTGAGGAAATCAAAGCTACGTAGTTCTTTATAGAAAATAAATGTGTGTTGACTTGTTTTAATTATCGTAATAATTTATTTTAACAATACAGTCTCATAATAACCAAATAGGAAGAGGATCTAAAATGGTTATCAATTTTGACCGACAAAAACAGAGAAGTCTTTAGTAATAGCCAAATAGGAAGAGGATCCGAAATGACCATCACTAATTACTTCAATTTAAAATTGTTTTCGCAATAGTCAAATAGGAAGAAGATCCAAAATGACTATCACTAATTAATTAGTTAATTAAAAACATAGTGTTCGCAATAGCCAAATAAGAAGAGGATCTGAAATGGCTATCGCTAACTATCAATTTTTAAATTGTACTACAAAATAAGATATTTATGTTTTCCTTTTGTTTATTTGTTTCCCACGTTTTTTTTAACATATATATGTTATTTAATGCAAAAGAAATTTAAAAATCCAAATATCTATCTAACTCAAATCGCTCAACATCTTAAAATATAGAATAATATAAAGTGAAGTAAGGAAAAACAAAATGGGGACTGGGACGAGTAGAAATACAAACAGTAACACCGTACAACGAAGACCCACGGGAGACGACGGTGTCACACAGCGGCTTGGCGGTGAAAGTCCGGCGAAGAGAGAAAGTTAACGGCAAGACGCCAGTGGTCCAATGAGGCACTTGTGACGGAGGAACGACCGTGGTGCACTGTGCTTCGTTAGAGAACGACCTCGGCAGCCTGTGATGATGGCAGTGGACAGCTGACGAGGTGATGGTGGTTGGATGTGGTTCTGTTTGCTGCTAGTGGTTCTGAGAAATGGATGATAAGCTTCCCATAGTGGTGTTTATGGTGGTGAAAAGTGAGTGAAGATGGAAGGAGGAAGATAGTGGTAGAAAAATGGTTAGGGTGTTCTTGTGCGTGGAAGGAGATGATGAATGATGAAGAGGAAAAGAAATGGGGCGCCGCTGCTCCTTCGAATTGCTAGGTTTTTTCAAAGCGTGAAGATGAGTTTTATAACCAGTTGGATCTGTGCTATGGCGTATCAGCGAAGACGAGGGCGCATGGTGGGGATGCGGAGAAACCAGCGGCGTTTCACTTCTCGCCTCACAAGGGACGCTTCTAATGTGTAGCGCGGTGCATGGGGCTACAGTGATGACGCGGAAAGATCTTCTCTTCCTGGGACGCTGCTACGGTGTGCGAGGGCGCACGAAACTTACAGTGGGGACGCGGAGCGTTTTTTCTGTTTTCACTTCCTTTTGTTGGTTGTCTTTTTTCTCTTCTTTTTTTCTTTTTCTTTTTTGTAATTTCTTTTTTTTTCTCTCTTTTTTTCTATCTTTTTTCTTCTTTTTCCTTTTCTCTTTTTTTTTTGTAATTTTGAAAATGAATAAGAATCCGGACAAAATTGGGTGTCTACAGCTGCCCCTCTTTACTTATATTTTACTAGAGAATATGAAAATGTTAGTTTTCATATTATTAAAGTAAAAGATAAGTAAAGACCAGAACCCCAATTTTGTTCGGAAGTTCGAACAAGTCAAGAGAGCAAACTCTGACTGAGGTGGTAACTGTCCGCACCAAACTCATGACCTTGTAAGAAAGTCAATGCTCCACCCAAAAAATAATAGTACCAACCTTGTCATCTATCAATACCATCTCCATTGAAAAAGGAATTTTCTGCTTGTTGAAGTCTGCCACGAACCACATCCGGACAACACATGCAATAATGGACCATGACTTCGAGCAGGGGTGATTGCAGAAACCGAATTGTGCTTGGAAGACATCATATCCACTTGAAGTCGAGTTACAAACAAAATAATAGTCAAATCTTAAAACTCATATTTATTATGCTAAACCTTTAGTTTTATAGTTTAAGATATGTAAAGCAGTTTTCATGTGATATTCAACAAAAATCCTTGTAATAGATGTGCAATATGATGCACTTTTTATCACATTTTAACCAAACAATTTTCAAAATGACCTTCAGTAGCATCATTTCTCATGACAGCTGAAGTATTCCCATGTGAGGGCCTAATTGTTCTGCATGTTTTTGGCATGACATATTTTCTCAATCACTTGGCTTAATGCAGAATTGACTGAATGATGAGGTATCTACTCTCATGTAATCTATGGAGTTTTAACATAACGACAACAACAACAACAAGCCTTATCCCACTAAGAGGAGTCAGCTATATGGATCACTCGACACCATAGTTGCTTGTCATAAAGCATATTCATACATTAGAAACAATTATTAGAATACAATTATAACAATTTAAACTAACCTATAAATGCTCATGAGTAGTTAAATTCACCAATTGGTTGTTCTAAAGCATTTACTCTAACATACAAGAATTAATAGTTTCAAAGGAGTACCTAGTAAGAGAGAAGAAAAGTGAATCAACTGTGAGCTGAAATATAGTATGACACTGTGATACTACAAGAACTCCCAGCTAATGCAATCAAATAAAAAAAAAGCTTGCTTTTGCTCAAGTTCAGCACAAGTAACTCAAAATGACCACGCTATGGAGAGTCAAAACAACAAATCATGGAGGCAAGATAAGGTCTTGTGACATGTGAGAGGTGTTGTTTGTTTATTTTGAAGTCCCACACTGAAGAGTTGATGAAGATTCCAAGGATGAGAGCTATTATAAAAACTTAGATGTACTTGTGCATGAAACCACGCAGCCATGCAATGTGCACAGAGCGAACTATTCTTTCACCTTTTACTAAAGAATATCATGTACACGTTGTAATAAGTGGCATACGCCAATTGTTTTGAAGGTCTTCTCCTCTTTGGAGGAGTGGCCTACAATTGACTTTTAATATTTGTTGAATTGCTTTGTTCCATTGTATAAAAAAGTTGACAATAACATATAATTCAAATTGATTAATTATATAGAGTTGTTAATAATCATTGTTAAATTATTTTAATAATATAATACATGTTAAATTCATCTGTAGATTCTTATAGTCTCATCAAATTTTTTATTAGAGTCTTATAGTTTAAAAACTGTTAGTCAATGTGATGTGTACAATGATGTGACATTTTCTTATTATTACGTAGCATTTATTAACTGTTCAAAACTAATCCACATGCTGAGATTGATGAAAGGGATATATAGATCAATTACGAGTTTCTATTTTACATAACGAATCGTTAGTCTCAATTTTGTTATCTATCTTGTTTGTTATATTAAATAAATTGAATGAATTGCTGTAGACATGATCTTATGAGATAACAAGATGGACAATGGTTATGAAATTAGTGCTACTTCCCGGGGAATCGGAATTGGTCTTTAATCTTTATCGAAAGTTGAGTAATTCATCTTCCAGGTTCGAAATCTTAATATAGATATTATAGATTTACAACCTCATATTATAGAAACTTTTTACCGGTGTCATCCTATCATTGGATAGATTTTGGAAAACAATTTTGACATACTTACTATTAAAGGAAATTTGTACATGTGTCAACCTGTGGTGCAAGAGCTTCTCAAATACTACTCGCACACACACTTTTGTAATGTGTGGGGAAATCAGATATTATTTCTGGGTCACATTGCCATAATTAATTTTCAAAATTTAAGCATGAAAATAGTCTTTTTAAAAAAAAGCTTTAATGTAACAGTGAGATTTGCCCCCATGAGACGAAGAGATCACAGATTGGGGTCTTGAAATCAATTTAGTGTCTATTTGGAATCGCAGTGGAAACCGCGGTAGAACACACTCACTGTAGAAGCTCCAAATTGTAGCTTCCAACACATCGCGCATCAAAGGATATCTCACCGTGGTTCCAAACACATTGTTAACCTCTTGCAAATGTAAGAAAAGTGTTGGCCTACCCACAATTAATAAATCTATAATGGTTCAACCCTTCTCAGACTCCATGGAAAGAGTTTAATTTAGGGCACTTAATTACTCCAATATCATGTTATAAACTAAGAGAAGTATCAGTAATTAATACACTATCTAACATATTCTTTACTATTAGGTGAAATTCACAAAGACTAAATAGGGAATGAAACCCATATGAGTACTTATAGTAAAATCACATAAATTTCATACAAAATTAACATAATTATATATGTCTATTAGGTGAATTCAGGTAAATGGTACCTGAAATGCAAAACCTGCCTAAGATTTGATGGAAGCATGGAAAATAACATAGTCCATGTCTGTTAAGGTACAAAATGTGTCAAACATGAGCCTGGGATGGTCCTTGCAATCAACGCTCACAATCAAATACCCCTTTTGGTCACAACTTTCAATGGTCACCATCCTCTCCCTCCCTTTGATCTCTTTGGAAGAGGAATTATTATTAGGAGTCTCAATTCAAAGTCCCTTGACGAGAGCATGAGCCAGTGCAACCTCCATTCCACGACGGTCGTGGAGCCTTCTCCTCGAGATTCCCTAAGGTATTCTTAACATTTGGGTGGGTGGTGTCGCCGCCATTGGGGTCGGTGGTGGCTTGGAGCACAGTGGTGAGGTGGTCCTCAATGGAGGCTAGGTGAGAAGGGTCTCAATGGGGGAGTCGGTGAATTGGTCTGAAATGTATGCAACACATGCTAACCTGGCATTATGGCTCCACACATGAGCTTCAACAATGTTGCAATGGAGAATGGTGAGAGTGGCAGAGATCTCCGAAAACAGATCGGGACGGTCTTCTCTTGTCATCTCAATGGATTTGTGTTGCTCCTTTGATCCCTTACCTGTTTCATTCTATACTTCCAAATTAGAGGAGAAAGAGAAAGAGATTAAAACTGGAAAGCATTTCATCAAATCTTATTGAGTTAATCACAAATATTGTTGCTGAAATTGTAAGCTATTATTAATTTAGTCCTAAGATTACTAATATTTCAAATTATCATTGAAATTGAAAATATTCAACCATATTAATCATTTTGAATCGGGCCAGTTTGCTTTTGCTTCCGAAAAGGAGGGGCATGTTTGTGGCACCCAAACTGAGTTTGAAGTTTAGGAACCAGACCCATGCTTTTGCTTCAAACTCAGTGTGGTGCCAACAAATGGCAAATCAAAAATTCAAACATACACGAGGTTGTCGCGCAATTAGACCAAAGCTAGTATTTGAAGCTTTCGCAATATTGCAGCCTCAAGATGCGAAAAAGGAGGAAACCAAAGACGCGGTAAATTGATGATTTACTCTTATTTTATCTTATTCTAAACAGTTGTGACAATAGACAATGAAATATAGCTTTTGCAGATTTGAAAGTTCATGTCTGACAAAAAGTGCACCAATTCTAGAAGGAGACCCTTCTTGTTAACGCTATCTACTTGAAATGTAACGCTGGGATATTTAATATTTCCCAAAAATAATATGGTCTTGTAATTTTAGTTAAGGCCTAGGCGTCAAAGGATCCTTATTAATTAGAACATTATACTGTAAAGTGTATACCATCACCACGATGCATCCTTCCATGCTTTCATTGTCAATGAAGACTCGACAACTGCAAAATTGAACAAATTAACATGTTTATGTGTTATCTAATCAATCAAATTAGTGGCAGATATGAAGAAACCTCATTTCAGAAATTTATTAATTTTGAAGAATTTGAAGAAATATTACTTACGGTGGGCCATATATTCTTTCACGGAGAGTATCATACTCTAGATCAAAGTAAGGCAAACAAATTTGACTCATGTTGCAAATGGAAAAAAGACACACAGAGGAAGTAGTATTCGATTGTATGTCTCTTTCTTTTTGTTTGTTGAAATAAAAAAGAGCAACACTTTTTGTCTTGAGCAAATTCCAAATCCTAATTTGTATTCTGGAAGATTTGATTTGAGGGATGAGGAGGAATGGAGAGTTCCTAAATTGTGATTTGTGTTTAACCTGGTGCCCTCAAACTGGCTATCGTGGCTCCCTGAAATCGCCTAAGGTGTATCGGTGGACCTCCCATGTGTGTGCCACGTGCAAAGGTACAAACAGGTAAAGTTGTAATTGCAATTTCCCCACCCAATGATTGGTATTTTATAATTTGGTCCGTGTTTTGAAAAATAAAAAAAGGTAATGTAATCGTAAAAGTGAAGGGAACGAAAAGCTTCCAAGTAAACAAAAAAGTTTCCAAATTTTGACACTGGTACCCCCACTGTTATCTAAGTGTGGCCATCCATAGTTATCAAAGTCTCGATTTGTAGATCGGAGGTTGGTTACCTACTTGGTTTGCGATCTGTTGTGCACGACATTTCTACAGTGGTCTAAGGTGAGGACATGGTGTTCTCCGATCTATTGATTGTATCACTGAAGAAGTAGTTTTTGAACCGAAAAAATGGACGCCAGTGAAGGTGAGACCAGATGGCCAGAACTGAAGACAGTGGATGGCACCCAGGTTTTGATGTCTTACTTTTATTTTATGTTTTAGAACCATTTGTGGAACAATGTAAAGACAGTGGTTGAAGTGTATTAGTGTAATCCATTAAAGTTGAAATTATTTGTTTCAAGTGTTAGTTCTGATGGAAGAAGCAATTTTTTTTGTAGTGTTGAATTTAATAATTTTTTTTTGTTCATTGTTGTTTGGCCGCCACGTTTATTCTTGGGCCAATAGTAATGTCTATAGTTTTGAAAGGGATTTGCTGTTTTGTTGAAAATTTTTGTGCCCCTTTGGTCAGGGATTGGAAGATATATCATTCATTGACGACAATGTTAATGACCAAAATAGTGATAAGATTGAAGTGTGTGGATGCATATTTGATGATGAAAGTGTAGTGAATGGGTTGAACGATCTTACAAAATAAATTTGAAAGGCATGAAGGCTGAGGATGTTATGAGGTTTCATTTTTCAGACCTTGGGGTGGCATTTATGTTCTACAACTGGTATGGTGCAGTTCATGGATTTTCTGCTAGGAAGAGTAAGATTTTTTGGAATAAAAATGGCGATGCAATACAACAGACGTTTCTGTGCTATAGAGAAGGACACAGGGTAGAGAAAGAAGGTAGCTCAAGCAAGAGAGCAAGAACCGAAAGCAAATGTTAGATGTGGTTGTATGGCTAAATGTCGAGTTCACGTAGAAAGCAAGATTGGTTGGTGATACATTAAATATATAAGTGATGTACACAACCATACTATGATGGACGAAAAATATACTGGGATGTTACCGACACATAGAGGGATCAATGAGTATGATAAATATCAAATGACTTGCATGAGAAGTGTTGGTATTAGTACTCCTTGCATTTATGGAGTGTTGGCTAATCAAGCAGGTGGATATGTAAATGTTGGGTTTAGGAAGTGGGATTTGTATAATGAACAGATGAAAGATAGGCATGCCTTTTTTTCATATGCAAAGGCAGCATTTGAATATCTACAAAGTGTTTGTTCTGCAGACTGTTTGTTCTTTTGGAGGCACACTGTTAATGAGGAAGGAAGGCTTCAAAACTTATTTTGGTGTGATGGATCAAGTAGGCCTGATTATTCAGTATTTGGTGATGTTGTGGCTTTTGATGCAACATACCCAAAAAAAAATAGATACATGTGCCCATTAGTTGTTTTCTCTGGTGTTAACCACCACAACCAGAGTGTTGTCTTTGCAAGTGCCCTTGTAGGTAATGAAACAGAAGAAACTTATGTTTGGGTATTGGAAAAATTTGTTGAGGCAATGGGAGGCAAAGTTACCACATCAGTGATAACCGATGGTGATATTACTATGAGAAATGCAATCAAAAGGGTTTTCCCTACTG
The DNA here is from genome assembly GCA_030159175.1 of Glycyrrhiza uralensis. Lineage (NCBI taxonomy): Eukaryota > Viridiplantae > Streptophyta > Magnoliopsida > Fabales > Fabaceae > Glycyrrhiza > Glycyrrhiza uralensis. Next base: position 30,165,036 of record BRZY01000003.1, read on the forward strand.
CTCATCACAGGTTGTGTGCTTGGCATCTTTTGCGCAACGCCACAGGCAATGTAAAAAATCCAAAGTTTGTCTCACAGTTTAAACAGTGTATGTTGGGCAACTATGACGTATGTGAATTTGAGTGTAGATGGAAGTTAATGGTTGTGGAGTTTGGGTTGGTTGAAAACAATTGGATAAAAGACTTGTCTGAAAAGCGAAATATATGGACTACTTCCCACATACGTGGTAAATTCTTTGCTGGATTCAGGACCACATCACGATGTGAAGGGTTGCACTCCGAATTTGGTAAGTATGTCAATTTTTAGAATAATTTGCATGATTTCCTCCAACGCTATTTCCGTTGGTTAAATTATATGAGATATAGAGAAGTAGAAGCGGACTTTACCTGTGCCCACGGTGAACCTGTTTACCATACACAGTATGAGACGCTAGAGATGTTTGCTGCTAAAGTGTACACACGAGCAGTGTTCTTGCTATTTCGACCTGTGCTTGAAAGGGCATGCACATGTAGGGTGGTCAAAGTGAGGCAAATTGATGACTGTTATACGTATACAGTGACTAGGTATCGTAAGGAGGGGTTAGTGTGGAATGTGTCATTTTTTACCACTAATCTTAGGTTCAAATGATCATGTGAGAGGTTAGAGTCACTGGGTATTCCATGTGAGCACCTAGTTTCTGTTATGGTGTTTCTGGACATTGTGCATATGCCTGAATGCGTTGTGTTGACTAGATGGACAAAAATTGCGAAAGACTTGGTCAGTGTGTCGACTGATAACACATGGGCAAATGATCCTACTTTATTGTGCCAATATCTAGCTGTGGTTGAGCGAGGTAAGAGGTTGGCTAAAGCAGCTGTGTTTTCTCGCATGCCACAACACTTACGTGGCACAATTGAAATTATGAGCAAACGTACGAAATTTTTGGAATCACTCGTGAAAGGGGGTGCGCCGAATACCGCACAAATGGACGATTTTCTGGAAGATATTCTAAACCCTGCACGAGCAAGGAACAAGGGTTGTGGTAGCCAATCATCAACTGCGACCAATAAGACCAAGCGCAAAGGGAAGGCAAGGAAAGCCCCTACTTGTTTTGTATGCAAAGGAGTGGGGCATAAAAGGAAATCGTGTCCTATTCAGCGTCAGCTTGGATTGATGGCAACCACTGAGAAGGTTTCAGATGTTGTGCATGAGGGGAATGACATGGAGGAGCAACAGGACGAATCGACTCAGTTTGACAACAAATTCATTGACTACAATAATATTGACATGGTAAAGTGTTATATCTTACTCTCTATGCAAATATGATAATGTGTGATGAGTACCTGTTTATGCAAATTTCAACTTCGTGCTGCTTTCTAGAGTGCTGTGTGAAGTTACATTGGACCCAGGAAGGAAGATCGAATACCATGGAGGAGAAGTAGTTGTTATGTATCTATAATTTTCAATGTAACCCTTCATATTTAGTCCTTGTAGGGTCGTTATATTTGATGTGGTTTGTGGACATTTTGTATTAAGGATTTGAAATGTATCGTACTTGTAATTTGTAATTCCCATTTGTGGTATTATTTTGGCTTAACTCATATGATATGCACCTACACAATGACCCCATATTGTCACTGGAAGTAAACTCTCCATGGTGCTCCTAATTAATTTTTTTTAAAATAATCCCCATGGTATGGTTAACACAAAATAAATAAAATGGTTAATAGTGTAGGTAGCAAGATGAAACACAAGGAGGGGGTTGAATTGTATTTCTTAGATTTTAAAAAACTTTTCGTAAACGTTGGATGTGCTTTAGAAGAAATGGACGCACAACGAGTATTGGACGCACAGGGTAAGTTGGACGCAGAAATGTCCACTTGGTTTAAAACAAGTTTAAGTGCGTTTAAAACGTTTGATACGTTTGTTAAACAAAATCTCAATTCAATCCCCACAGTTAGTATTAAAACTGAAAGTAAAGGAATTAAGGGATAGAAGATTCACACAGTTGTTTTATCCTGGTTCACCCTTTCCTAAGAGCTACGTCCAGTCTCCTCAAACTAGAGAGATTTCACTATCAATCCAGATAGAATACAACTATTTTTCGACAGCCTCTTCAGGCCTTACAACAAGTATTGTTTGCACACCTAGCCTCTCTAGGCTCACTCAAGTATTCTTTTACAGTCAAGCCACTCCAGACTCAAACCCAAGTATTCTTTTACAGTCAAGCCTCTTCAGGCTCACACAACTCAAAAGAGTGTTTGTGTCTCTAAGTACTGCTTACTCACACAAGTAAGAATATAAAATCTTAAGCACTTCGACAGTTAAGCAAACTTTCTTTTACAAGAAGAAAGAAATATACAAACTCTTCAAAGTTTACAGAGAATATGAAATAATATGCACACCATTTGCTCTCTTTTTCGCGTTATCACTCTTTTGTATTCTTCTTCTTGTTCACGGTATTTATAGGCTTGAGCGAAGCTTTAGATTGGTCTTGAACTTGTTCTTGCTTCAACCTTCATAAAATAGCCGTTTACAAATAGCATTAAATGCTATCTTCCCGTTGCTTCAATGGAGTGCTACTTCAGCGTAGGTTGTGCAGTTCTTTCTCCAAGGTCAGAAGCAACCTGTACTCAAAGTCTCAATTACACAGTGGTTAAAGGTAATATCCAATTGAGACGGAGAGAATATACTGTGTTAACAAAAAGATGTGTACAGAGAGTGCCAGAAGTGTTCAGACTGAATTCTCTCTCAAGTACACCTTCCACAGTACTTTATGTTTTTCATTAAATGCCATTTGAAATTGTTGACAATTGAGTCTGAGAAAAGCATATATACAGCTATTTATTTCAAATCATTTGCTCATTTAATATGTCTCAAATTAAATGCAAAAACAATAAATAGCATGTAAAGAGATCAAATCAGTATGCGTGTTGGATGCAGCTTTAAGCAGAAGCTTAGTTGTCTTACCATTTGGACGCATAGCGTGTCTTACAAAATGGACGCATAGCATCCTGAATCCATTGGACGATACTTACCATAGGTTAAGTACCAGAGTCCACTGGACGTTCAGCTCACTGATTGTACATATAAGTACCAAATTAAAGCCACACTAGACGATGGACGTAACTTTGTTGTACCTGCAAGAGCTTGTTATCAGACTTTGTAAAATCCTTAATAATAATTGTTATCGTCAAAACCATTTAGGGATTTAAGCATTGAAAAATGCCTTTGAACATAATGGTTCCAACAATCTCTCCCTTTTTGATGATGACAATCATTATTAAGTTTTACAAGCAATATTAGCAAGTAAAAAATAATAAGCAGTCAGCTTAAGCATTAAGAACTTTTTCTTCAAGGAAACTCCCCCTGAGATAAACATCTCGGTGTTCCTTTGAACTTACTCAACTCCCCCTGAAATAAATATCTCATAGGTTTTAGATTTTCAACTGATTGAGTACCTGAAATGTTCTTTATCTCAAATTGCAGGTTAGTCTAGCAACATTTATATATAATCAAAGAATCAGAGTAATATATGTATGCAATAAAACTACTGCAATTGACTCAATCTCATTTTATTAAGACTTGAGTTTTAAAACTTAATTTCTTTTTCTCCCTTTCTCCCCCTTTTGTCATCAGACAAAAAGGGGGGAGAAAGGGACTATGATGGTTTAAATACCATCATAGTCCAAAAAAATTTTGAAAAACAAGGAGAGAAAAAAGAGAAACATGAGAACATGACTTCTGCAGATCACTCCTTCGACTGCATGTACTTGATGAACTGTCCAAAAGAAACTTGAACTCTTCAAACTCCTATGTTGAAACTGGAGCTTCTTTAGGTTTCCTTTCAAGTCCAGCACCTGGTTGCAAATGAGTGGATACAACAAGATCTTCTTCCTCAGGAGGCAACTCAACAATAGGCTCGAAGGGAAGTCATGTTGGTGCACCAAAATGTCATCAAACATGGTCTTATGTGCATCCTGTCTTGTCACAACTCCAACTGTAGGCGTTTTATCCTTATCAGCAGTTGTAACCCCAGAAGTTGATGCCTGTTGTTCACACAGCCTAAGATGTCTTTCCCAGACAGTCCTTGCTTCAAGTTCTGTGGCTCTGCCTTCTCTAGACAAGTGCATCAAGTAGTCCATTTGAATATCATCTTGCTTCTTCTTTGCCCAGTCTTTATCAAATTTGATAAGTCGTGGCATTGGACTCTTGTTGAGATGCTTCTTTGTAAACTTGTCTTTATTTCTGTCCACAAGATATACCCTTGGTACTATCCTGTCAGGCTTCACCTTTATTTCTGTTGACAGCCTTATCCTCATAGACAGAGGGACATTAAACTTATTATGAAATTCAAAGCCATCTGCTATGTGTCTGACCATCAGTTCTTCAAATGTTGAGAGGAATGGACCCATCTGTTCTACAGTCAGAGCATGGCACTCTGGCCTGTGGCTGTAGATCCTCATGGCTTGTCTTGAAGAACTGGACGATACAGACTTGGCCCTTATTTTGTCCAAGGACAATTTCTTGTCCTTTTTCTTTTCCTCCTGAAGAGGAATCTCAATCTTCTGCACTCCCTCAGATAGAATAATGGGCTTCCAAAAACTTGAGGTATTGTGAGAAGTGGACGATGGTGATGGTGCTTCTGGTTTAGCTTGGGTAGGAGTGGGTGATGATGGTTGTGTTTGGACAGGAATGGACGATGATTTTGTGACAAATGGTTTAGCATCAAAAGGTGATGGGGGAGTAGGTTCAGGTGAGGCAGGGGGTGTAGGTGTATGGGTTTTTGGTTGAGTGGACGGCGGGGATGAGTCAGGTTTGCTTTTTGTTTGTGTTTGGGGAGGTGATTTTGTTTGTGGTGTGGAAAAAGTGGGAGCTGTTTGGGTAGGTGTTTGGGTTTGTTGAGGTATTGGACGAATGGGTGAAGGATTGCACTCAGCGGGGTCTAAGACAGATGCAATGACAGATTCAATTACATCATCTATAGCTTATCAGATGCATTGGACGCAGATTTCTTAAGTACCTTTTTAGACGTCTTGCAGCTAGCTTCTTTTGTGATAGAGGATTTCCTTGGGCCTTTGACCAGAGTTCTGACTTTCTTTACTCTTGGTCCAAAAATATCCTCCTCAGCCACATTGGACTCAGCATGTGTCCTCTTTCTGCTTGGCCTTTTCTCAGGAACAGTCTTGGTTTTCTTGGAGAGATATCCTCCAACAGTTTCTTCATCAGACTCAGCCATGACTAGCTTTCTCACAGATTTCTTTGGAGTAGCCATCTTCTTTGTGATGGGGTCTTTGACATACTCTTTCTTCATTCTTTTTATCTGTTCCAATCTCCTTGCATATTCTTCTTTTGCTTCTTGAGTTGTTTGCTTCTGCAAAGCTTCAAATTCGATGGCACCTTTTCGAGTGGTAGCCGAGTTCATTTTCTGGAAATTTGCCTTTCCATGGTCTGTCTGTTTGATTTCTTCAGTCAATTTCTTCTGGACATCTGCTGGGGCAGTGTCCATGAACAGTCTGATCCCCTGATTGTTCATTATCCTCTACAAAAGGGCTCCGTAAGGAATCCCAGGGAACTTATCCTTCCTGCTTGCATACTTTTTGAAGTTTTGGAAAAGTAGTCCAGGCAAGTTGATTTTTGTTCTAGTTTGAAGGTTTACCAAAAGAAATTCATGTAGAGTGGAGATGAAATCCTTTGAACCTTGCTTGTGCAGAATAACTTTGTTCAGGATTTCATGAAGAACCCTTGCCTTGTCTGTCATTTTTGATGCAGTGAGTTTCCTTGAGGATTTGGGGTTAGCAAACAAACTCATGGTGACGTCTCCTTCAAAGTCCTCTTTCCAGTTGTTGATGAAGACTTTTCCTTTATAGTTGCAACCGATAGCACAGGAGATAGTGATATCTGATACAGTTATCTCCTGACCCAATACAGTGCCCTTTACTTCGTCTTCAGACACTTCCATTGTCCTCCAGAACTGTTTGACGAGCTCATGAAGAACTGCTACACTCTTCTTGAAGAAGTTCGTCCAGCCAGCGTCTTGGAACTCAATTACGAAATCCATTCCCAGCAAAACCAGAGAGCTTGGGTTGAAGAAATGTTCCACAAGAACCTCTATATTCTCAATGTTCTCCATTTTCGAAAGCAAAGTTTTGATTTTTAGATGAAAAAAAAAGGTTTTCAGAAAGATGAAGAGTGGAAGAGAGAGTGAAGTGAAAAACATGTGTAAGAAGGGAAGTTGGAAAAAGAAAACAGTAACCGTTGCCTTGAAACACAACATTATCATTAAAAGAAAAACAACTGCTTCAGAGCATGTGAGCAGGTTTTGATAAAAAATATATTCTTTTAAAATAACTGGACTCAGCGCCGGAAGCCAAAGAGTTAGAAGACACGAAGTCTTAAAATTCTTCTAAGTCTCAATTGGACTGACGAGCCATTGGACTCTAGTCACATTGGACTCAGACTGAACTTGAGTATATTGGACGCTAAACATCACTCTTTTATAAAGCGCATATTTAAATGCTTCCTTATAAAAGTGAATCTATCTACAGAGAGGGGTTTTGCAAAGGTATCTGCCCATTGATTTTCAGTGTTAACAAACTCAATATCAAATACTCCCTTTTGTACATAGTCTCTAATAAAATGATGTTTAATTTCGATATGCTTAGCTCGTGAGTGTAAGATTGCGTTCTTAGACAGATTGATTGCAGCAGTATTATCACAAAGAATAGAAATCTTAGCCTCAAAGATGTTGTAGTCGTCCAATTGATGTTTAATCCATAAGAGCTGAGAACAACAGCTTGCAGCAGAGACATATTCAACTTCAGCTGCAGATAATGCAATAGTGTTTTGTCTTCTACTTGTCCAAGACACTAGATAGGATCCAATGAAATGGCATCCACCGCTGGTGCTTTTTCTTTTAAGCCTATCTCCAACATAATCAGCATCACAGAACCCTACTAATATGTATTCATCTGATTTCTTAAATAGCAAACCAAGATTAGTAGTTTCCTTCAAATACCTAAAGATCCTCTTGACAACAGTCAGGTGAGTATCTCTAGGATCTGATTGGAATCTTTTACAAAAAAAAAACTGAATATAATATCAAGTCTAGATGCAATTAGATATAAGAGAGATCCAATCATACCTCTGTATACCTTTTGATCTACCTTTTATCTTTATCGTCCAAGTTCAGTATGCAAGATGGGTGCATAGGAGTGTTCATGGGTTTGCAATCGTCCATATTGAACTTCTTCATAAGCTCTTTTGTATATTTGAATTGATGTACATATATCCCATGCGAAGTTTGTTTCACTTGAAGTCCAAGGAAGAATTTGAGTTCTCCCATCATATTCATTTCAAACTCCTTCTACATCAATTCAGAAAACTCTCCACAAAGAGATTCATTAGTAACACCAAATATAATATTATCCACATAAATTTGTACTATGATGAAATGTGAGTCTATGGATTTTCTGAAAAGAGTTGTATCAACTTTTCCTCTTGAAAAATCATTTTTCATCAGAAAAGAACTAAGTATTTCATACCAAGCTCGAGGAGCTTGCTTAAGGCCATTAAAAGCCTTTTTCAATTTAAAAACATGATTTGGAAAAGATTGATATTCAAAACCAGGAGGTTGTTCAACATAGACTTCTTCAGTTATTATACCATTCAAGAAAACACTCTTTACATCCATTTGATAAAGCGTCATATCATGTTGGGCAATAAATGAAAGTAAGATGTGAATGGCCTCAATTCTAGCCACAAGAGCAAAGGTTTCAGTAAAATCAATACCTTCCTGTTGTGAGTAACCTTGTGCAACTAACCTCCCTTGTTTCTCACAACTTTACCTAGCTTCTTCGTCCAGTTTTTTCTTGAACACCCATTTGGTTCCAATAATGGACTTATCTTCAGGTGGGGCAACTAGCGTCCAAACGTCATTACGTTTGAATTGATTTAGCTCCTCTTTGCATAGCTAAGATCCATCCTTTGTCCAATAGGGCTTCATCAATGTTCTTAGGCTCCAACCCAGAGATGAAAGCAACATCAGTTTGTTCTCTGAATGTGGACCTTGTTCTGGCTTTATCATCTGCATTTCTAATGATTTGTTCCTCAGGATGATAAGTCTTGAAGTGTCAGCTTCTTCTCCTTTCTAAATTGGACAGACCTTCAGCCTCTGCATCTGATCCATCTTCTTTATTCTTAGGTGATGCTTCTTCACTTTCTTCTTGTATTCATCTGCAAGAGAATCACTTAACTTTAACAAGTCTTTGTCAGACTTTTTGTCATTGAATTTTATGTGAATTGACTCTTCAACAGTTAAGGTTCTTGAGTTGTAAACTCTATATGCCTTAAAAGTTTCAAAGTAACCCAGAAAAATTCCATTATCAACTTTAGAATCAAATTTTCCAAGTTGATCCTTAGTGTTGAGAATGAAGCATTCACCTCCAAAAGGATGAAAGTAAGATATGTTGGGTTTCCTTCCTTTCCACAACTCATACGGAGTCTTTTTCAATATAGGCCTTACATATATTCTGTTTTGTAAATAACAAGCAGTATTTACTGCTTTGGCCCAAAACCATTTTGAGGAAGAGTGATCATTGAGCATGAACTTGACCATATCTTGTAAGGATCGATTCTTTCTCTCTACCACACCATTCTGCTGAGGTGTTCTTGGAGTAGAGAAGTTGTGAAGGATTTCAATCTCTTCACAGAATCTTTGATAACTTGCATTTTCAAATTCACCTCCATAATCACTTCTTATGGAGTTAATGCAAACTTTTTTCTCATTTTGGACTCTCTTACAGAATACAGTAAAGACTTTGATAGATTCATCCTTGTATGCAAGGAATTTAACCCATGTCCATCTAGTATAGTCATCAACTATAACTAGTCCATATTTCTTTCCATTCAAAGATGCAGTTTGTGTGGGTCCAAACAAATCCATGTGTAAAAGTTCCAAAGGTCTAGAAGTGAAAACAATATTTTTGGAGTTAAAAGAGTTTTTCATGTGTTTCCCTTTCTGACATGCCTCACATAGAACCTCAGATTTGTACACCAGATTTGGTAATCCTCTCACGAGGTTATGCTTATTTAGCTTTGAGATGGTTCTCAAGCTTGCATGACCAAGTCTCTTGTGCCATATCCATTGTTCATCCTTTAAGGATATAAAGCATGAGACATTTTGTTTGGATAGATTTTCAAAATCAATTTTATAAACATTATCCTGCCTCTTTGCTTGGAAAAGTATAGACTTGTTAGAGTTTCTGACTATACATTTATCCTTGTTAAAGGAACATCAAATCCACTGTCACATATCATCTGACTATACATTTATCCTCCTCGTCCTCATCATCAGATGAATCTTCAAGATTCTCCCAGGTTGCCATAAGGCCCTTCTTCTTCTTAAAGAACTTTTTCTTTCTCCTCTCGGCTTCAGGATAGTCTGCCTTGTAGTGGCCTGGTTTCTTGCAGCCATAGCACACCACGAGGCTTTTCTCTTTTTGCTCAGCTTTCTCCTGTGGAAATCTTCTTTTGAATTGTTTCCTTCTGAAGCCACCTTTCTTCTTCCACATGGACTTTATCTTCTTGGAGATGAAGAAAAGTTCATCATCTGAGCCTTCTTTTCCTTCTGAGCTATATGACTCTTCATCTGAGTCATTTGCCTTTAGTGCCTTTGAGGTGCTCCCTCTTTGAGCTTTAAGAGTAATGGACTTTGCCGATGAACCGGTATGCTGATGAACCGGTTCATGTTGATGTTGATGAATAGTTCATGTTGATGAACCAATATTCTGATTTTGGATTCACAGACCAAAGCTAGAGTTTGTCATCCTCCATTTTCCCATATTTCTTTGGCTGTAGTGCAGCTGTGCACTTTGTCATACTCAGACTTTGTGATGGCACACATCAGATAGTGTCTGGTCTTTGAGTTCAGCTGGAATCTTGTCCTCTGCTCAAGTGTCCACTGGACTCTGGGCAATGGTTGCCTTGCTTCATCTATTGGAGCAGTGTAACCATTTTGAACGACATCCCACATGTCTATATTCTGTGCATCAAAGAATGTGATCATTCTTTGCTTCCAATAGTCGTATTCTTCTCCATTGAAGTGGTGGTCTGTTCACAACTTGTCCCCCGTTCTCCATGGATCTTTGTTCTCTGCACTGTTAGGTGCTCAACCCCTAGAGACCGAGCTCTGATGCCAACTGTAGGTAACAAGATGAAACACAAGAAAGGGGTTGGATTATGTTTCTTAGCTTTTAAAAAACTTTTCGTAAACATTGGACGCTGCTTTAGAAGAAATGGATGCACAGCGAGTATTGGACACACAGGATAAGTTGGACGCAGAAACGTCCACTTGGTTTAAAACAAGTTTAAGTGCGCTTAAAACGTTTAATACGTTTGTTAAACAAAATCTCAATTCAATGCCCACAGTAAGTATTAAAACTGAATGTAAAGGAGTTAAGGGATAGAAGATTCACACAATTGTTTTATCCTGGTTCACCCTTTCCTAAGAGTTGCGTTCAATCCCCTCAAACTGGAGAGATTTCACTATCATTCCAGATAGAATACAAGTATTCTTCAACAGCCTCTTCAGGCCTTACAACAAGTATTGTTTGCACACCTAGCCTCTCCAGGCTCAAACCCAAGTATTCTTTACATTCAAGCCTCTCCAGGCTCAAACCCAAGTATTCTTTTCCAGACAAGCCTCTCTAGGCTCAAACCCAAGTATTCTTTTACAGTCAAGCCTCTTCAGGCTCACACAACTCAAAAGAGTGTTTGTGTTTCTAAGTGCTGCTAACTCACAAAAGTTGAGAATATGAAATCTTAAGCACTTCGAGAGTTAAGCAAACTCTATTCTGCAAGAAGAAAGAAATATACAGACTCTTCAAAGTTTACAGGGAATATGAAACAATATGCACAACGTTTGCTCTCTTTTTCGCGTTATCACTCTTCTGTATTCTTCTTCTTGTTCACGGTATTTATAGGCTTGAGCGAAGCTTCAAATTGTTCTTGAACTTGTTCTTGCTTCAGCCTTCATAAAATAGCCGTTTACAAGTTGCATTAAATGTTGTCTTCCCGTTGCTTCAATGGAGTGCTACTTCAGCGTAGGTTGTGCAGTTCTTTCTCCAAGGTCAGAAGCAACCTGTACTCAAAGTCTCAATTACACAGTGGTTAAAGGTAATATCCAGTTGAGACAAAGAGAATATATTGTGTTAACAAAAAGTTGTGTACAGAGAGTGCCTAAAGTGTTCAGACTGCATTCTCTCTCAAGTACACCTTCCACAGTATTTTATGCTTTTCATTAAATGTCATCTGAAATCGTTGACAATTAAGTCTGAGAAAAGCATATATACAGTTATTTATTTCAAATCATTTGCTCAATTAATATGTCTCAAATTAAATGCAAGAGCAATAAATAGCATGTAAAGAGATCATATCAGTATGCGTGTTGGACACAGCTTTAAGCAAAGCTTAGCTGTCTTATCATTTGAACGCATAGCGTGTCTTACCAAAAGGACGCATAACATCCTAAATCCATTGGATGATACTTACCATAGGTCAAGTACCAAAGTCCATTGGACGTTCAGTTCACTGATTGTACATATAAGTACCAAAGCCACACTGGACGATGAACTTAACTTTGTTGTACCTGCAAGAGCTTGTTATCAGACTTTGTAAAATCCTTAATAATAATTGTTATCACCAAAATCATTTAGGGATTTAAACATTCAAAAATGCCTTTGAACAATTTGGTTCCAACAAATAGAGATGATTAAGTCAAAATTTATAAGTCAAAATTTATAATGCAACAAAGTGAAAAGTAAAAATTAAAAGTATGTCATAAGTTCATAACAACACGGTTTATACAGCTTATTAAGTACTGCTTAAGTAGTGCTGATTACATAGTTGTTAACCAGTGCAAAACTTTTAAACTAAACCAGGGGCAATTCCATCCTCGTTCACAGTCACACGAATGATGGAACCATCGTTTGACCTTGAAAATTGAACGACCTGACCAGCACGATCACGATATTCTTTGACAAAGGTGTACCATCCATGGCCAATGTGACACATACTTTAGTTGGCCTTGTTCCAGATAAGCCGCCATGTTTCCACCCGTTTGTCAGGCAGCAGTACCTAGATATGTTCTGGTCTGTCATGGAAAGTGGAGTACACAACACTTGCTGGAACATTCTGGATAAAAAATACGAAAAAAATCCTCCATTAAGGGTATGTGTCGTAACAGCAAAAAAGTGTAGTGACTATTGAAAAACAGAGCATAATTAAGAAGAAAGTTGTGACCAATGCTTGTTTCCCTGAGGCTTTGGCTTCAGACATTATTGAAACCCAAAATGGTTCAACACTAAAAGTTTGCATGCGAGGTCTGTCACAGCGGCGAGTTTGATCGGGATTCACCATGGGTAAACAAAATACAAATGAATTCTCCCCCGCCATTTTAATATTGAGTATGGTTGGTTCGGTGAGGCTGTAAGCTTTGGCAATTGCTTTTATGTTTGTGTGGAAATGGGCCTTGTCCCCGGGAGCATGTTCAACAGAGCATATCAGACCCATCCCTCTGTTATCCCTCAGCTCAACCACACGTGGCAAGGACTCTCTCCAACGTTGGTAAAATGATCATGGGACAACGAAGTAGTTCTACATTATGCAGTTTTGTTTACACCCATTACCCATAAGCTCATAGATATGACCGAAATTGAAAAAAATTAAAAACTGAAAGTTTCCTTACCTTATCTAGAAAAATGGATGTTTCAAACTCGTTTGAATCTGCCATCCTGAAACTGGGAAAAAGAAAAATATCTGAAGAAATGAGAAACGGAGTGACAATCGCGACTAGACAGTTCAATAATAACAACACTTGACGAAAGAGAGTGGCGATGAAGGAGAAGAGTGCGTTCCTTCAACCTGTGCATTCGGTTAGGGAGGGAGGGACGTTGAAGGTTTTTCACGGTATTGGGAAAAGGAGAGGAGTTTTTTTTTGATGACAGTGGGAAGGACAGGAGTTGCACTTGAAGCTGTGCCACCGTATTGGGAAGGAGAGTGAAACGTCCTTATGATTAATGTCTTGCGTGAAATCGTGGTGATGTCCTTGACTACAGACTTGTCTTTTCGTCTGCAATGTTTTGTCTTATCATTTTTTTATTTTGAATTTGTTTGTTGTCTTTTCAAGATGAGGCTTGGGCTTATGATATTAAAGAAATAGAGTGATCCAATAATAAACGAGCTACATTGGGTTATTTTGTGAAAAATGCTCAAATGCCAACATTAGTAGGCCCAAAACGGGCATACATTGGTTTGTTTACGTTGAAGTTTTTTTTTTTCATTTTTTGAATAATAAATACATTTGAGTTAAGGACTGTTAAATTCATATTGAAAAGATAGTCAGTACAGTGACTTGGGACCTGGATATACAGGTCACTAAATAGAGGAAAACTCAAATTCATTAAGATAAGGGGTCTAATAGTCAAATACAATTAACAGGCCCAAATGGCCACATAAGCTCAAAATATCTCCCAACCCGTTAAATGTTTGACTAGACCCACATTACATAAAAGTTAAACAACCCAAGAAAACACTGAAAACAGCTTATAAAGTCGAAACACTGAAAACAATTGATAAAGTCTACACAGCCCAAATAAACATGAATTTTCTTGGCAAATGGAAACCAAAAATCGGGCCCTTCTTCACTCCATCACAATTACACAGTTGTGATGGCTTCATGTGGGAGTGTCTCCCAGAAAGCGTTGACCTTCTCCTCCAGTTGAGGGCGGTGTGTATTGTGCAATCTGGTTAGAAGACCCATCACTGTCTTCATTCTTACACGACATTCATGAAGCTACATAGTTTTTATAACCACTCAGTATGCATAGTTTATTTTGATGTACACGTGCGAACTAACAAAACCAATCACCCCATGGAGGAGTTGATGCATACCTTGTGCAAAACAAATGGTTGAAAGTGCTCTTGCATTTCCAGCCATGATAGAACCCAGGCTGCAAATTTTTTTCTGACAACACCACAGATAATTTATTTCAAAAACATTAAGTTGTAAAATAAAAAGGTAATGGGTTATTTAATGAGCAATTTAGTTGTGGTATACCTATTCCCACAGTTGAATAACCCATGTACAGGTTTAACCGGCCAAGTCCCAAAATCAAATTTGAGACCCCCAAAGGTTGTGGCAAACTCACTTTCAGATATTAAGTATGCCACCACCTTGACCAATGTTTTAATGGTCGTTTCCTTTGCAGACTAGTCGTCAATGTCCATAAAGCTATCAAGTTGCCAAATCACGCCATGTGGGATCATTATGACCATAAGATACCAATGGTCATACATATTCTTGATAGGCACAAAAATCTGCCAACATATGAAAAATCCAAAACGCTCATAGGACACACATTTAGGAATCACATAACATAGTGTTTACAACAACGAACTTACGTATTTTAAATTAGAGAAGGACTCCATCCATTCGTTCAAGTAATGCTTCTTCAAATAAGCTACATTTTTGCGAAGGAATACATCATCCTAAGGAGGGATATAAGTGACACGCATCTTTAAAATATTGGTTCTTCATTCACCCAGATGCTTATTTATATCAAAATATAAAGTATAAAATTATTTCTTTGTTGAGGTCACACTCACCACAAAAGCCGATGGCATCGTCTAAACTGCACATTTGCTCAAGTGCTTTTGTTCCCATCGTGCCTTCTCAGCAACAAAAAACACGTTCTACAAAGATGACAATCATTACTTAGTTTATGAAGATTGTGACAAGTAGAGTTAACATTAATATATTAATTTCATCACCACCAAACGTACGTCATCGAGAATCTCATTTGGAGGAATGAGGCATTCGAAGTCAGACCTTGTAGCCATGATAGACCGGCCCTTAAAGACTATTTCACTGGTCATTAACTTTGTTAGTATTTGAAGCAAAAAGGACTCAAGTGAAACCATGAAATAAAGAGTAACTTGTACCTTTTTAATCACTTGTAATGAAAAACAAAAACAAGAACCAAAAGAGTTACTTGTAAGTAAACCATATGAAATGACTCACTGTGGGGAAGCATTTGGGTGAAACAGGTAAGCTGCAATACGAAGCTCCAAAGATGACAAGTTCATATCTTGGGTAACTATAAAACGCCATTTGATGCTCTACATTTCAACACAATAAATTAAATTAAATTAAATATTAATACATTTACACAGGTTCAAAGTCCACTATAAAGTGTTTGTCTCATTTACCTTTGGAAGGAAACTCCCCCACACAGTAATAGTGTTTGACCTGACACTTTCACCACTGGGAGGATTCATGGGAGTAGTTGTGTAACACTCTATTGGTTCACTCAAGACTTTAGGCCATATAGGGAGTGGGTAACATACATCCGTGGGGGTGGGGGTGGGAGTAGTGGTCGGGGCGGGGGTATGAAAAAGCCTCTTAGCGACTTAGGAGGCAGCAGTCATCAGTGGGTTATCAACTTCATTAGGAATGGCAATGGGTAGGGTATGGGTAGGGTACTATAGTACCCGTCCCCATACCCGCAATTTTAAAAATTACCTGTACCCAGGTCCGTACCCGCGTGGGTAGCAACTTTAATCCCCATACCCTTACCCGCTGGGTACCTAAGTACCCATACCCGTGCCTATTACCGGCACTTTAACTATGAAAATTCAAAAATTAATTTCTCAAATGCAACACATAATATTATGTCTCAATGACGCGTGAATGAATTTGTCGGTGAAGGATGCAGGAACGAGGCAGAATGGTATCGGTGAAGGAGGTAGCTTGTCATTGGTGATCAAGGAAGCGAGATAATAATAGGACCAGTAAAAGAGGCACGATGAAGCAAGGTTATCGTCGTCCACAATAATGATGAAAGACACGGTGAAGGAAAGCAAATATATTGTCAAATAAATGTATCTCATGGTAAAAGAAAGCAAACAAAGAAATGTGTCTCATTGCTATAATGTCTTGTGCGTGGGTTACTATAGGATTAGGAAGTTTTCAGGTTTCTTTAAGAAAGTTATCAAATTTAATATATATATATATATATACATACATACATATATACATTTAAATATAAATACAAATATATTTATAAATATAGATATAAATATAAATATATGTGTGTGTGTGTGTGTGTGCGGGTCTGGGGCGGGGTTACTAAGGTACCTGTACCTGTACGCATCCCCATCAAATTTTGCGGGTAATTACCCGTACCCATTAAGCTGATAATTACCTTCTCTATTGTGGGTAATTTTTACGGGTACCCACTGGGTATGGGTCCAATTGTCATCCCTAAACTTCATCCTACAATGTAACCAAAGTACCAAAACATTGTCATCAGTGGGCTATAACCTTCACCACATCTATTTTAACAATAACAAGGTGCATAATTGCCTTTACTTGGGTAGTTTCACTATTTTTGTTCGAAGTTTCGGTTGCACGGAGTTGAGGTGATTTCTTTGTTTTACTAGCGATTCCTTGCGTCCATGAACTTGGTAATGGTGGCTTTTCAACAATGAGGTACTCATTAATGGTCGGAGAGTCTGGCACAGTCAAACAGACCTTTTTGGGCTCACTTTCATCATCATCATCAGATATGGTCATAACTACGTTGGGGTCTTCATCACGAACATCGTCATTATCGTTTTCATCGGGTGTCTTACGTTTCACTCCCTCTTTAGCTTCGGTGGGAGCATCATTGTTGGGTGCAAGGTTATTTGTGGATGTTCCATGGTGACAAACACTTTCATTCTGACCAGCGGACAACACCACTTCAACCAATGACATCCTATCTTTGAGTTGAGTAATATCAGTCTTCACCTCCTCAATGCTTTTTACAGCATTCTCTACAGAAGATGCAATCATTTGTAGTGATTGGAGAACATCATAGAGCGACAAAGCGGAGGTTGAAGACTCATGCATGGTAAGATTGGGGTGAAAAGGCTTGTCCACGGGTGGCACAGCAGATTCGATGGGAATGCAGGTGAAATGTGCACCGTCGATGTCCATGGATACAAAGCTTTCAATGATGCAGCAATGGTGAGAGATTTGTTTATACTAGCGAACACTTGAAGCACGGAGATTCCAACCACCACAAAGACTTGTATATATATGCAACAAAATTGACCCATTGCAATGAGAAATTGTGTTACGACTGTAGAGGTGTCCATCACCATTAATTCTCCACGTCACAAAATGACAAACACCTTGCTACAATCATAAGCTGAGGGGGATATGCCCATATCTCCGCCGTATTTACCCGTGTGGAAGTGTCCTCTGATGCTTTGTAATGGGGTGAATACATAATCATCCCAATGCTTTTTATTTTTCCACTCCCGTGATTGGACTTGCACCAGCGAGGATTATAAAGCATCTGATCTTGCCTGTTAATTAAAGTAGATGAAACTAATAAATCATGTTGCATATTAAAGTAGATATACAGTAAACTAATCAAAAAATTAAACATAGTTGAATAAAAACACAATTTATTTCCAACTACTGGGTACATTAATTAATGCAAATCGAAAGGTACAACTACATTAAAACAAAGGTAACCAACATAGCAAACACCGCAACACATACAAATCATATTACTCCCTAACATTGAATCCATACATTCCAGTATCCCTGCACTAACTTTGCCACTGGTACTTGATTCTTTGCCAACATCACATTGTCTGTGAAGGTGAACACGCGATTTACACAATAGCGGCATGATTGGATAATCCCTTGAATGGACCCAGGTTCTCTTCATACTCTCAAAAGCCCAATACTTCATCCATGATGACTCAGCATCTCTCCTCGACAAAAATGACTTATAAAAAAGGTTCTCATCATCGCGTATCTGATCACGGCAGTCCTCCAATAAAGAGTAAAACCCCTTCCTCTTGCCATAAAACACCTCATAAGTCTTGCTTGATTTTGTGGATGCCATTGTTGTATAGTGTACAAGCTTTGTTGGGAGTAACTTCCTACAACAGTTTCATAATAAATATAAATAATACAAATGAAAATAAAAAAATAAAACAAAATAAATAAAATAAAATATAATATACTAGCTTTGTTCACAGAGGCCTCTGCTTCTGGTGGAACGTTTGGCTTTTTTCTTTGCTATTGCTGCAATTCTTTGCTTTCGTGTGGCACATTCCCACCGTCAGTTAATTAATGAAACACTGCTTCTGTTTGACATTTCATCCACGCCTGTGCAGAAAGTCTTGGATATCTTCACTACAAACTATAGCACTGACGCGAAATGGAATCATACAGACACGCGAAGATCGATGCAAGTCTAGTCACATAATTCCTTCAAAGCGTACGCTATACGCTTGTTCAAGGCAGTTCAAATTTAAAAACAAATTCAATTTTAACTGCCTAACAATAATAATTTATTGAACATTACAACCAATTAAATTACTAATATTGTGTGTAAAATAAAAATATTTTATTAATACTAAAAATACTAAAAATAAAATTTAATTATTTTTATAAATAATAAATAAATAATAACAATTCCTTATTAATTAATAGATATACAAGCCATAAAACGAAAAAAAAAATTTAAAAAAATATCAATAATAGTTTACAAATAGCGTATTAATAATAAAAATAACAATAATAGTTTTAAAATATTTTACTAATAATAATAATAAATATTATTTATATATATTTCAAAGATCTTTAAGTTAGCTTCATACTGATTCCTTAAGCAATTTTAAAAATATCAAAACTATAAATAACTATAACTATACATATACATATTAACAATTTTTATATTATGGACATTAGAAATTTCTTAATTACTTAAAATATCAATTCTCTCAATAAAATTCATTATTTATATTATTGGAACATTAAATTTACACTTGTCACCTTAACATAATTACCCTGTCAATCAACACTGATCAATTGAACACAACAATAACCCTAAACCGTAACTATAACCGTAATGTTATTACCATCGCCAGTGCTGGCGACATGTACTTGTGACCATGTTTACAGGATCATTTACTTCAATAACCATGGTTAGTCATTCATTAACTCGGGTAATCATTGTCTTATGCGAAATTATCAGCACTAACCGTAACTGATCGTATGCGAAGTTATCAGCACTCGGGTACTCGTAAACCCTAACCTGAACATCACAGCACTAACCGTAAATAATCGCAACTGCCATGTCTTTATGACCATAGCTTATGGATCCTTTAGTTCAATAACCATAGTCCTAACCGACAATTAAACACTCAAACACACATTACTACATCATTCATCATGGCTACTTTAACCCTAACCCTAACTCCAAACCTAACTCCAACCCTAACCATGACCCTACCACATCACACGCAACCTGTCATTATGCTCATTGTTAAAGCATCGTTCAGTCATTTACAAACAACCACTATTGGACGATTACCAACTAAAATAACCATTATACTAACCCTAAGTCATCACCGACAACATGGTTCGTGAATCTTTTACTACGGTGACCATTGCACTATAGAAACAACTCATAAATCAATCAATAATGACTACCAACAATAACACTAATTATTCCAAACACCTAATTTCTATAACAACAACTTTATTTCAAATTCACACTTATTATGAATTTTTTTTATTTTGTATACATTATTATCATACACCTTAATCACCAAATAAGAAACTTCGTAAAATTTACACGGTTCAAATATATATATATCTAATTTAAATATAAGGCCACTTATAACTTATATTATATGCCTATATTAATAACTTATATGTAACTGGTGTAATTTAAAATAATTAGTATTTAATTAATAAGTTATTTATTATAATTTGTTCGTATATATTATAAGTATAAAATATAATATAATATAATTGATAAGACAACTAACAGGTCTTCCAAACAACGATCAACGGTGCTTCAGTTACTGCTTCAAATACTTAATAACTGGGGCATTTGTGTGTTAACCCATCTTCCTTCACTCCCTCTTCAAATTAAATTAATACATCTTCGTTCACATTTGCTTCCTCACAAGTCCCACCGAAACAACTACATGGGTGCTTCTACTCAGCTAAGCGGTTCGTACTCCACTTCTACAAGGCCATTTTGCAGATGCGGAGAGAAAACTACTCTGTTGACTTCAAGAAGCGCCAACAACCCGAGTAGGAGGTTTTGGAGGTTCCCCAAATGGATGGCGATGCCAGTCTCTACTCTTTCTAACTCATTTTAATTCTTCCGTTGCTTATATCGGCTCACATGGCCACCTGTTTCACATTTTCAGAAGAAAGACAACTGTGATTTCATCGAGTGGGCTGATGAGGACATTTTCGACGACGGGGGATCACCACGTAGGTGTTACCACTGTTCCAAGGCTGTCAATGACTTATCCACTTTCCGTATCACCAACTTAGAGAAGAAGAGTGAAGCCCATAGCAACAAATTAAACCTCTTGGTCGCTGATGTTCTTCTTACCTGGGTCGTCATTTTCCTCGTCGCCTTATTCTTGTCATAAATGTTCTTCTCTTTACTATCCAACTTATGTAATGATTCTAACAATATTCACTGTTGTAGTGGAGTTATCCACACTTCGTTCAAATAATAAACAAGCTTTTCGACTATATCTTCCTCTTCTCAACAGACTTACTTCATTATATTACTATAAATTATCAAATTCGTCAACCATAATCACTGTCTTTCATTTACGCCAATTATTAATCACTCCAACAAGCCCTTAACACCCCTTCACAAAACAAATTATCTACGTAGTCTTTATTTTATCTTCAACTGAATACTGAAGTAAGCTAATCAAACCCACGATGGCTAACATTAACTTACGTCACAAAATTTTGTCCACTTTTTTTTCATCAAAAAAATGGTCAACTTTAACTTTTATTTTGGCTCAACATAACTACATTTTTTTCCTTCACCAAAAACGACTAAATTTTTTGGATAACAATTAGGCCAACTAAAAGATAAACCACGTAAGGCCCAACTTCTACCCCAAATTGTCCAACTGTAATGACAAAATATAATCACTTCATCACTATTTTTTTTTTAATTTATCTGTCACACAAATGTATATAATAATACTACTGCATACATAAGGTTCGAAAGGACAACAAATCAAGACCTATGCCTATTTTTTATTTTTCGAAAAATCATTAACTCTTAACATAACATCACATCAAAAACAACTTTTTACTTTTCATACAATTTCTTCCAGCAAAAGCGGTTGTACGACTGGGCTCCACCATCATCTTTATCATTCTTCTGACACTATCAATAACGAATTTTTCCAAAACTGTGTACATCTTTTTGCAAAAAACTAACCTTTAAATTGGATCATTACTTGCAGGTAGCTAGTCCATTAATCTAATCTGCTCATTTAGTCAATCAGAATATCAACGAACGCAGTTGTTTTCCACGTGGGCCGCACATGGCAGCTCCACTCCTGCACCATAGGGAACCACGATAGTCAATTTTAATGAGGGCACCAGGATAAACGCAGTAAGTAAACAATTCAGCACATGCTTGAATAAAGAGGTAGCCAAATTTCACCATGCGCAAGAAGTGCACATAATATATTGAACAATGATACTATTTCATTGTGCACGAGATAAATGAATAGTATACATAAAAAAAAGATAAATGAAAAAAACAACAATCTTTTTACGCTTTGTTGCTCGTTTAATTTCCTTTTGCCGCCCAATATCAATGTGTATGCTTAGCTATTTTGTCGCGACGGTTAATTTCTTCTACAACTCCAACTTGTCAACGTAGAAATGGTAATTGCATATTTTGGAACTCTCACGAGGGTAAAACAAATTAAAATGTGATCTAGTCATTAATTATAAACGTTATACTGAAATTAGCCATCCCATTTTAAAAAGAAATCTCCAATATTAAACTCGGCTCGGACCGACCGGTATTATCGAAAACCAGCAGTGTAACTGGTCCGAGATGAGTGTTGAAACGAATATGCCATGAAGCCAGTGTGAACCAGCTGGTTTTAGCGTAAATCGGTGACCCAATGACTCGGACCGGTTGTATATATTTTTAAAGAACGGAAAACGACATGCTCTCCAATACCAGTTTGTTGTTGTTTCATCCTGAAACGCGCATGTATACAAATCCTGAAAATTTGAAGAAAAAAATATAAAACTCCCATGAGAGTGTGGAACCCGTGTGCTCAACATTGCAATACAGCATCTTACCACTGTGACAAATGCGATGGGTTAATAACATGTGACTAAATATTATATACATATATATAATATACACCGGTTGACCCACTAACCTAGTCTTTGATCAAGTCGATAGCCGGTCTGAGTTTAATAACATTGCTAAAAACACACCGAGTAAAAGCCATGATATTTTAGATTAGAAGTTGTAAATAAATATCAAATGTGTGTGATATTATATACCGTGCTTAAAAATTAGTAAATAATTAATCACTTAATTAACTTGGTTCTTAAGTGATAGAGACGAGTAAACAGCCACTTTAGTTCCTGAGAGCAGGGGCAGAGGGTCTGGGGGGCCTGAGGGTGCCTTGGCCCACCCCACTTTTAGAAAATTGTTATGGTACTGTGTGTCTTTCTACTTGTGGCCCAACCCTATATAGCACATAGCATTATTATATTATGAAAAATACTACAGGGCACAAGATGAAACGGTACGAATGATGTGGCATGATATATTCGGTTTAAGAGTTCTACATTCAAAGGATTTTGGTTTCCATTTTTATTCTACAAGTCCTAATATTGCTATGTTCTCCAGTTTTGGTCAAAATTCGTGTATTACTTTTTGTGCCATATAGCATTTATATATTTGACAAATCTTAACAAATCCTAGTCTAAGTAAACGAAAAAGAATCCTAGTAAATCTTTAAGTTTTTGCAAGTAGTCAGTGAGCGTTTGTATGCTAGTTGCACTTGTTGATTAATATTTCTTAACTTTTCTATTCAATACAATTATTTATTTTACTTATAAAAATGTATTAGTTATTATAACAAAATTCTTGCACATATTGTTGTGGACATTTAATTTATTTTCAACAACTCATTTTTTGTCTTGGCCCACGATCTAGTAAAGTTTCTGGCTCTGCCACAGTCTGAGAGTGGTAGACGGTGTCAATATAGTCATTGACAGATACAAAATTAAAAAAAGTGATTTCTCTCAGTTCCTTAAAAAAAAGTGATTTTTTTACCCAAAAAAACTTCATATGAAAATGAGAAACTTATAATCAGTTAATTAATCACACATTAATTGAAGATTATGTTTATATTTGTAAGGAAAAATCAAAGATTCACTTTAAAATTTTATTTCTTTTTTAAATAGCCTCCTTAGAATTTCACTTTCCTACCAATTAGTCATTGAGTTTTAACTATATGGGGACGTTTGTTTCACGGTATCAATAATTATTCTCGGGAATAACATTCCTGGGAATATAATAATTGGAATTCTATTCCTGAGTATTTTCAAAAAAAGTGTTTGGTTAATATTTTAGATTCCTGGGATTCTTTTTTTAAAATGCCTGGGAATAACAAAAGTATGTTTGGTTTATAATTGATATGCCTAGGAATATATGCTATAATTGTTAAAATGCCCCTATGCAATTAATTGAGCAATTAGTGAATTAGAGATAGTGAATCAGAGGACATTACAGTTGTGAAAAATTCCACACCCGCAGTGTGAACGCATATAGCTTTTTATAACTCCTGTTGTGCTTTGACAGAACTAATCACAGCTATGCTAAATTTCACACCACAGGTGTGAAAGCGTCAGGTTTAATCGTAAGTTTCGACAGACTAAATCACAACCCTTTATGAACAATCTTCATCAAGAATCTTTAAAATCACATGATTGAAATAAAAAATCCAAACATTGGATAAAGAAGGCGTGATGTTTGAGGAGAGAAGTGGCAAAACCCCATAAAGCCTTTGACTGACACCATCACAATATATACCAACAAAATCCAATCCAAAAAATCAAACGCATAACCAATTCCAAGCAAAAGATAATCTTCAACGAGTGAAAAAAGAGAGAGAAATTTAGGTACCAGTTGCTCTTATTGGAGAAAAAGATCCTTGCATTTTCTCTCTTCATCCTTCCATTTCTCAGTAGAAATTACTTAGCAAAGAAAGTGAAACCACTTTTAGAGGGAAGAGGGATAATAGGCGGATAAATTTGGGGCATTGTAGGGATTTCACGTAAAAATTATATTCCCCCCATCCTGGAATAAAACTTACCCGCCCCCCCTTCACGGGAATAGAAATATGATAGAACGTGGGTTACAGTTATTCCTGGGTATCTTTTTTTCCTGGGATTATTTTTTCATTTCTTTCTAACAAACATAGGAATATCTATTCCAGCCCTCATATTCCTGGGAATAATTTTTTATCACTTCAAACAAACACACTCTATATAATGGATTTTTATGTTACCTCTAGATTAACTCACAATAGTAAACAATCTACACACACACCCCGACATATATATATATGCTTAAATAACTTTTTAGTCCATGTAATATAGGTATATTTTGATTTTAGTCCTTACAAAATTTTTGTGTTGATTTTGATATAGGACACATCACTTTTGTTACACGTCAGCCCTTCTCCTTTCTCCCTTCCCCTTTCCTCCCGACCTGCCCTTCTATCCGGGCAGCCATACACTTTATCTTGCAACAATGTCTTTTCTCTCAACAAATCTGCAACTATTGTTTGCACATGTACCCTACAGATTCAATGAACCAAAAAGGATGCATTCAAATATATATATATATAAACAGAGTTAATTTAAAAAAAAATCCAAATCAATTGGAGGATTGACAAAACCATGGTAACAACCCGATTCCCTTGCTGGAATCAATCGTAAAATTTTCTCCGGAAATAAAAAAAATCATAATTTGAGGGGGGAAAAAACACAACATACAACACAAGGCAGAAACCTTCATGTCTTTTCCCTCATCACACCAATAATAAACATCAACTATAGATCTCCGAATAACCTCACAAGCACACACGCTTTGATTTTACATTTGGGGTCTCTTTTTTTCTCCAATTAATTATTTTAAAAAAGGGTTAAATATATTTTTAGTCCCTGTAAATAATTCAATTTTTCCTTCTAGTCCCTCAATATTTTTTTGTCTCTTTTTAGTCCCCATTTTTAAAAATGTAGTGTTTTTAGTCCTTGTGGCCTTTTTTTAAATTTTAAATTTTTTTAAAAAAAATTATTTTTACCCCTCTTAATTTTCAATTCTTAACCAAACCCTCATTCTCCATTTTGAAATAGACATTTTTTGGCCTAGCCCAACCTAAAACACATTGGGTCAAGTTGTGTCTGAATTATTTGCAAAAAAAAAAAAGCTCAAAGTACTAAAAAATGCATGAAATGTGAGTCCGGCCTGACCCGACAGACCCATCGAGCTGGGCGGTTGGTGGGGAAAGGGGAAGGGAGAAGGGATGACGTGTAACAAAAGTGATGTGTCCTATGATGTGTGAGTGTATGGTGACATGTGGTCATTGTGAGGTGGTAATTTGTTAGCCACCTCATTACTTAATTGATGGTAGGCTTAAATATGTTTTTAGTCCCTCAAGTTTGGGTAATTGTTGCTTTTGTCCCTCAAATTTAAAATGTTTATTTTTGGTCTCTCATTTTTAAAAATGTGTCATTTTTAGTCCCTGGGCTATTTTTTAATTTGAAAAGTTTTTTTAATTTATATTTTGACCCCTCTTAAATTCTGATTTTCACCTTACTCCCATTTCCCTAACTTCTAAGTAATTTTTAAATTTATATTTTGACCCCTCTCAAATTTAAAAAATACTTTTTAAATTTAAAATATGACCTAAGGGACTAAAAGTGACACATTTTTAAACATAAGGGACCAAAAATAGGCGTTTTAAATTTGAGAGACCAAAAATAACAATTTTCCAAACTTGAGGGACTAAAAACATATTTAAGCCTTGATGATAAGGACTAAAATCAAAAAATAAAATTTTATAAGGATCAAAATTAATACAAAAATTTTATAAGGACTAAAATTAAAAGACTCCTATATTATAGGGATTAAAAAGTCATTTAAGCCATATATATATATTAGTAAATTGACTTGCACTGCAAATGTAAACGTGATCCACAAGTCTCCTTCAATGGCTAGCATTGCCTTCAATGCCCAAATACCCATCCCTCCTCATCCTGAGAAACCACCAGATGGTGGTCCAAGTTCTCTCTCGAGAACTGATGAAGTTCCCCGCTTATCTTTTGGAGACAATGTGATTGGTGATAGGAGGATTCCACCACCCATGGCAAAGACATATTTGATCGCGCAGGAATTGACGACGATAACTCTGGATGGGGACAACCGTTTGTGTCCAAAGATCACTCTAGATGATAAAATTTTCGACCAACTCTGTGAGCTATGGAGAGATGCCCTAGTCATTAAGCTTTTGGGCAAAATTGTGGGTTACAAGGTCATGAGAGATTGTCTCCAGAAGGTGTGGAAACCTCAGGGTGGTTTTGACATTCTTGATGTCGATAATGGCTATTTCATGGTTAAATTTGACTTGCAAAGCGATAAAGAACGGGTAACGTCGGTGGGTGGCCCTTGGATGATCTTCGATCATTACCTTTGTGTGTTCAATAGGACCCTAGAATTTGCATCTCCGAATGCCAAGATTCAAAATGCAATGGTATGGATTCGTTTTCCAGGACTCAATTTGTTGTATTATCATGAAAATGTCCTACTCAGATTAGCATCAGTCATTGGTAAGCCAATTCGGGTAGATCAAAATACACTCAATGTTGAACGTGGACGATTTGCTCGTGTTTGCATGGAAATCGGCCTCTCTTTGCCTGTTGTCAGGAAGTTTTGGCTAAGGGGTCATTGGTACCGGGCTGAATATGAAGATTTACACCTTATTTGTTCCAATTGTGGGTGTTGTGGGCATCTTGCCCTAAATTTTGAAGGGTTAAGTAATCAAGAATAGATTTCGATTCCTTAGCCTAGTCCAAAGAAGACTCCAGAGAAGCCATTCCAATCTGAGTCTCAACCTACTCTTTCTGATGGGTTGGTATTTGACACACAGGGGCCCTACAACCTGGAGAAGGAGACCCATGGGGAATCGCTTACTGTGACTTGCATGAAAAAGAATAGCCAACAAAAATGTCCTTTGGGTTCTACTTCTACACAGACGGAGGGCCTCAAAAGCTTAATTGATCGGTCCAACGGTGAAATTGGTAATCAATTAGTTGTGGGAAAGAAAGGGGTTGGAGCTGTGACTAAACCAAAGAGACGGCGCCAGGGTAATGCTGAATTTCAAGTCCCTTCCGCCATTATCTTTGTCCCAAGGTCAAACGATGGGGGTAAAGGAAAAGAAGTTGTTCAACAACCTCAAGGGAGAGTTCATGCAGACTTGCCAGCGACTTCCATGCTTGCTAACTCCTCTCGTTCAAGTGTCAATATTGCACCAGTGGTGATGGATATGGAAGTGGTTCATAATCCATCATATTCTTCCCCAAATGATGTGGGCAAAGTGCCCATGGATATTGCAGGGTCATCCAATAAGGGGTTATCCCATGAACCCCAAGGTAAAGTGGTTGCTATGGAAACTGAAGCATTATAGACCACATGGAGTTTCAAGGGATTGTATCCTTTTTTCTAACTTTTTATGTTAACATGAATTTTCTTGCCTAGAACTGTCGTGGTGCAGGGAAACGCCATTTTTTGGCCTTATTAGGGATTGTGTCTGAATGTATTTATTTCCTTGCCGTCTTAGAACCCCGCATCAGTGGTGTGCGTGCAGAAGTGGTTGATAGACTTAGTTTTGATGGGGCAGTCCAGGTTGAGGCAATTACCTTTTTGGGTGGCATATCGTGTTTCTGGAAAAAGAACATGATAACTGTTGATGTCCTCTCTACATTAACTTATTATGTGTCCATGAAAATCAATCCTACATTTGCTAACCCATGGATCCTATCTATTGTTTACAGAAGCTCAGAAGAACGCCGTGCGGACAAACTTTGGGATGAGCTTAGAGAGTTCTTTGCTGCAAATGGATGTTCCCCTTGGTGTGTCATGGGGGACTTCAATTCGGTCCTTCATGCTCATGAAAAAATAGGTGGGGGTGCCTTCAATAATAGAGCGGGTCAAAAAATTTCCCAGTGTATTCTTTATTGTAATCTGGTTGATTTGGGCTACAAGGGACCCTTGTACACCTGGCATAGTGGTTCACTTCCTCAAAGGCTTGACTGCGCTCTTGGAAGCATGGGGTGGCAAGAACTTTTCCCCTCAAGTTCGGTTATCAACCTACCTATCATTTCTTCAAATCATTGTGTTGTTTGTCTTAAGTTCTGTGGAGATCAACAAAGGCGTGACAACTATTTTAAATTTCTTGGATAGAGGTTGGCCCATGAGGGGTTTGAGGCCCAGGTTCAGAATGCTTGGAGAGATTGTGATTCGTGGGCCACTAACATGACTAGGGTTACTGATAATCTTGTGGTTTGGAATCAGGAGTCATATAGAAATCTCTTTAAACGCAAAAGACGTCTTTTGGGCCGCCTTGAGGGAATTAACAGTAAGTTGTTGGAGGGTCCTAATGAGAGATTGGCCCACCTGACAAAGAGCTTTGGGCCCAGTACAATGCCATTCTAGACCATGAGGAGGCCTACTAGTTTTAGCAGTCCAGGACTAAATGGCTTCGCCTAGGTGACCGTAACACCAAGTATTTTCATCAGACTACTCTTATTTGGAGAAGAGGCAATCAGATTGAAGCTTTGTCAAATGCTAATGAGGAATAAATTAAATAGGAACATGAGATCAGAGATATTCTTGTTTTCATAAAGACCTTTTCCACTCTAATCATAGTGTGCAACATCCTTTGCATAGAAACTCTTCCTACCCCCGAATTGAGGAAGTTGATATGCAAAGGATTGGAACCCCGATTTTGATGGAAGAAGTGAGGCGTGCTTTGTTTAGCATGGGGATCCCATGTCTCCCTTATTGTTCGTTATAGTGCTAAAAAGACATCCCAAATATTAGGACTTCTTGTATTAGGTGTTAAATTCTTATTATGTATGCTATTATTTGATTTCTTTCTTAAATTATATTAAATGTGTTTGACTAGAAATAGAAGAGAGGGTTTGGTATGAGTTAAGAGTACAAATTTAAGGAAGAGTTAAGAGTAGTGGTTTTAAAGGGTGAAAGTATGAGGACGGACTAAAATAGTATTGGAGGAAACATTAGAGTATAACTCACCCCACTTAGAATTTCAAGTACTCACACACAAACAAAATTAAAGTGGGGTGTATGACTAATTATGTTGGTGTATTTACCAATTTCCAATTCAAAATTGAATAGTCCATCCCTATATAAATAAGAGGCACAACCCAAAGTTTAAGAAAACTGATAACGAGCAGTAGCATCCATGTGAGCCAGCAGATTCGCTATTAAATTCCTTCACAGAGACAGGAGTAACCACACTTTGTTGAAATTTTCACATCCCCGCATGTGGATTTTGCTGACAGAACATGAGTTGCTGCGAACAGACTCTATGATTGCCACTGGGGGTATGAAACTCTCAATATTTTCAGAATAATAAAAATAGCAAACTCGATAAGATCACAATTGTAAAACCTGCAACACCCCATATATGAAGTGCACTATCTCCAAAAAACATCTTGATATTTTAGGTACAAAATTTGCATGTCTTTTGCCTCGAGCCTTCAGGTAGTAGCTCTGAACACTTGTGAAACCCATCCTAGCTAGATCTAATCGACCAACCCACACAAGGTCACAACACCCATTA
This sequence comes from Glycyrrhiza uralensis, assembly GCA_030159175.1. Lineage (NCBI taxonomy): Eukaryota > Viridiplantae > Streptophyta > Magnoliopsida > Fabales > Fabaceae > Glycyrrhiza > Glycyrrhiza uralensis. Next base: position 30,194,825 of record BRZY01000003.1, read on the forward strand.
CATCAAAAGTGTATAATCCTCATTCACAAACACTTCTAACTACTGCATAATTATATGGTAACCTAAAGCTAAAGCATTCTTGTTGTCTTTCAATGAAATTACCACAACACTGCATTATTTACTCCTTGCACATAACATCTGGTTCCAAAAATTAAGTGGATTCCAAGCAAGCTAATGGATTCAATAGCCAACTAGATAGAAGAGACTGGAATTTGTCCCACTTGGCTATGATCTATGACCATGAAGTGAATTTTACCCTTTCCACTATTGCTTCCAAATAAAACTCTGTCTGACTGAAAACTGTTTTGTTTCTTGCTATCCAAATGCTCTCCACACTATTGCAAACCACACTAGCATCCATTTTTGTCTGTCCTCTGCCACACACAGAAAGACCCCAAAGCTGTGTAAAATGATTCTTACTATTACAGTGTATCACTGTTTCAACCCCCAAATCACTGCCAACAACAAAACCAGACTATTAAAAACTCGCTCCACTCAAAAAACAAGTGATTTGCTGATTCTTCCTTTGACTTGCATCCTATACATAGACTGTTAACCGCCAGAATAACTCCTCTACGTGCTAAGTTTTATAAGGTGGATAAACGGTCTTGTGCTATTCTCCATACATGTACAAGTACCTTCAATGGCACCCCTTTTGCCCACTTTTTCCTGAAAACTCCTCTACTAAATCGTTGTTGCCCCTTACTAGGATTTTGTAAGCTGATTAGACTGAATAAATACCTATTTTATTAGCTTGCCACAGCCACCTATCTTCTTGGTCCCTCCGCACCTTAACATTATTGATATCTAAGAAGGGACAAAAAGAGAAAAGAGAGCAGGTTGTCTGTATTCAAAACCTTTGTATTAATTTGTCAATTCAATTTCTGTTCAGTTTTGTGGTCCTGAAGCTCCCACCATTGCAAACAACTCCAAAATAGCTGATAGAATAAACCGAGCCCTCCTTCAGATCCTTACTGAACTTGTTGATTAATGTCTTCCTGACATATGCGTGTTTTTGTCTCCTTGGGATGACAAAAGGAGACATTAAGATTTGGCGAAGATCACAAATAAAAATGGACGAAAATAATAGTACCAACCTTGTCATCCATCAATACCATCTCCATTGAAAAAGGAATTTTCTGCTTGTTGAAGTTTGCCACGAACCACATCCGGACAATGTAACATCAGTTTTCTCGTTTTTCGTCTTTATTCTGTTTTTTTAATAGTATGTGATATGAGTGTTTAGTAATTTATTTTTATCTTAGAAACATGGTTTTAATATACTTAATCACTCTCAGTATAGAAACGGATAGTTTTTATTTGACGTTGAGTTTTAAACAGAAAACGGTTTACGTTTTAACTGTCAGAATAAGTTTTAAATAGCATAAAAATACTAAATCAACCCAGAAAAATGTATTTCTTCACAAAATAGTGGTTTTCCATTATTTGTTATTTATGAAATTTTTTCTGGAATTTTTAGAAAAAGTCCAAAAATTGACCTGTCGTTGGCAAATGACTAAAATGTCCTCGAAACTATACCGTTTAACCCACTATTCATAAAACAAAATTTTACTTTTTCATTTTTAATTTATTGTTTAGGGATTTTAGAAATTATTTTCATACAAGGTTTTGTAAATTTACTGTGTTGCCCTTGAGCGTATATGCAAAATTGTATATACCGATGATCTTACCATTTTTCATAAAATTCTCAAAAATTTTCTAAAAAGCTTTTTGGGCTAACACATGGCATTTTTTAGGTTTCTTATTGGCCCTCACAATTAAATGCCTTATTTTGAATTATTATTTATTAAAATACCATTTTAACCTTTATTTTTTTTCTTTTTTACTTAAAACCCTAAGGGTAAAAATGGAATTTCACATACCCCCTCTTCAGCCCTCAAAACTGCCTCCCAAATGGTGACTCAATGGGTCTAGAAGAGGTAATACATTAAAACGTGAGAAAGTTTTACAAGAGAAACCAAAGTGAATTTATACGCAATCGTAATTGTCAATGCATAAAGACATATGAGCTTACAACCCAGAGAGGGTTGAGAATAGACTCTTGTTGGGCTACAATTGCCTATTGGGATTATTCAAGTTTCAAAAATCTCAATGGCCGGGTAGGTGATAACCCTCGAGCCGAGATGAGTAGTATACCCGATTTGGATAAATCTGACTGACGGACCTATTTATGATTTGGTATTCATTTTAAATGTAGTATTGCCGAATGATTTCTAGAGGTCTGGTGGGATTCCCTGGTTATTTTGATAAGTTCACTACAGTCAATCGCTCATTGGCGTTAAGGTTGGAAAAGTCTCCTTGGAACATTACACCGGTATGTTTACATAGATATAGTAGTGGCATGCATAAATATATCCTGGAGTAATGATATATTTGAGTGTAATCTGCAAGTTATATGTTGTGTTTTGCTATATTCATTTGTGTATATGTTATAAAGAGTAGATCAGTATATATTTGAAGCATGACTGTTGGATGTTATATTCTTGCACTTTTCCTTCTTATGACTTGCGAAGATTTTCACCCTTGTGTGGTTTCTCTGTTGTGTTTTATGTATGTTTTAAATAGATGAATTACCCGGTGACTAGGATGGAGTCAGTGAGGCGTCTTAGTATCCTACCCCTCGGGGGTGACGAGGTGAAATGGGAGATTAACCATTTCACCAAATGGGGAGGTTTTGTAGGCCATGCACTTATTACTGATGGGAGGGTTAGTGAAAATGTAAGTGAAAAGCAGGAGCAGGTAGTGCTGGAAGTGAAGCTACCCCTATGGCAGTAGAGGGAGATGCCCACTGATTCAGGGAGTAGACCTGAAGATTCGCCCTGTGTTCCACCCGTTCGGCATGTTTACGGCAGGTGGAGGGGCTACTTTGGTAGGAGGAGAAGGTCAGCGCGAAGAAGTGTACCCCGCTCAACTCCAATAGGGTGGTGGGCTGATGATACTCCATAGGACCACGTGACGTTCACACCCTAATCACCCGGTGCGGTTGAGGACCCTGTGGCGTACACCCCGCTGTCACCTTCTGCAGCATCACAGAGAGGAGGCAGAGCTGCTGCTGTGGCGCCATCTGCTGAGGACCCTAGCGTCAAGGAGTATTGCTTCGAGTCGTTAGGATCTTCTGGAGAGACCTGTCTTTCCGGGAGACCTCTTTTTGCATAGGTTTGGGCAGCTGAAGCTCAAGCTGGGATTCTGGAGCATCGCAGAAAGGGGAAGGGAAAGGTAGTAGAGGGACATGGGGGATATGTCCCTAGAGACTCGTATGTTGAGTCTTATTTTAGGTAGATGGATGTAGGACTGGACTGGCTCATCTGTACATAGTAGTTTTTATTTCTATTTATCTAACTTATATTTTATTTTTAGTTTCATAGGATTTTACAACTTTCTTTACTTTTCGCAGGTATTTATGTACAGTTAATTTGTAAAATCCTCGTGCTTGTACAAATGCAAGCTTTTTGATATATATATATGATGAGGTTGTTTTTACTCAAGTGTTTAAAAGAAATTCTCAACTTCCTACGAAAAGACTTGAAAGAATGTATTCCCCATTCTTCTCATCTTTTAGAAAAGCAAAAATTTTATGCACATTTTTGGGAATAAACATGGTCTTTAAATCTATGTTATTTAAGAAATTTATGAAATTCTTGCTTACTATAGTGTAATATCCTTTTTGGAGAATGAATGTTGCAGACAACACATGCAATAATGGACCAAGACTCCTTAGCATGGTGATTGCAGAATCCGAATTGTGCTTGGAAGACATCATATCCACTTGAAGTCGATTTACAAACAAAATAACAGTCAAATCATAAAACTCATATTTATTGTACTAAACCTTCAGTTTTGTAGTTTAAGATATGTAAAGCAGTTTTCATGTGATATTCAACAAAAATCCTTGTAATGATATGCAATATGATGCACTTTTTATCACATTTTCACCAAAAAAAATTCAAAAGGACCTTCAGTGGCATCATCTTGACAGTTGAAGCATTCACATGTAGGGGCCTAACTATCCCTACATGTTTTTGGCAGAATTGACATATTTTCTCAATCACTTGGCTTAATGCAGAAATGACTGAATGATGAGGTATCTACTCTCATGTAATCTATGGAGTTGTGACTAGAGATGTCAATTCGGGCTGGCTCAACCCATTCGAGCCAGCCCAACCCATTCAGGCCGGGCCGCAACGGGCCAACACATTTTTGCGCCAGGCCGGGCCAGGGTAAATTAAATGTGGGCCAGCCCTCCAGGGGTTGTGGGTCAAACGGGCTGGTCAATGGGCTCATTTTAAAAATTGATTTTTTATACAATATAGTTTATACATAAAAAGCAATATAATTTATATAATATTTATTTATAATATAAATACACAAAATATTATTATTTATATAAAATATCATTTTATGATAACGCAATTAATAATATGATTATGATGTGAATTAATTTGGATTCATCCTTCTCACGACGTAGCAATAGAATGGATGTTATATTATATTTATAATATAAAATAGGCTTAAATAAGTTTTGAGTCCTTCCAAATTTCGGACTTTCGATTTCAGTCCTTGCAAAAAAAAGTCAAACTTTTTTAGTCAAATAAATATTTTTTTTTTGAGTTTGGTCCTTTAAGTCATTTTCGGGTGATGTGGCACCTACATGTCATCCCATTTATCTGACGTGTCATATAATGGTCCTATGTCAGCCTGCCACGTAATTTAATTTTTGGAGAGACCTGACACGTTATCACCTTCTTCCTCTCCTCCTTCCTCAATCCTCCACCACCCCCACCGGTCTCTCTCTCTCCATCCGCCACCACCCCCACCACCACCACCACCACCCATGACACTCTCTCTCTCTCCCTCGTTTTTTCTCTCTCTCTCTCTCTCTCTCTCAATCTCTCTCTCTCTCTCACCCTACCATTGTTGGGTTGCTGTTGCTGTTGTTGTTGTTTGTGATGGTGAAAAAATGCAAAAAACCAGAAAAAAGAAGATTGAAGAAGATAAAACGTGGTTGGATCCAGTCCCTATAAATATATGAATGTTTTGGATCCAGTCCCTACAAATATGTTACGTTTTGGATTTAGTCCCTACAAATATATGAATGTTTTGGATCCAGTCCCTAAATATGTCTTTTGTGGTGGTGGTGGTGGTGGGTGGTGTTGGGGTGGTGGCGGTGGGTGGGTGGGTGGTGGTGGGGGTGAGAGTGGTGGGGGTGGGGGTGGTGGGGGTGGTGTGGGTGGAGGAAGGAGGAAGAAGGTGGTGGGGGTGGGTGTGGGAGGAGAGGAGATAGAGAAAAGGGAGGAGAGAGAGAGGGGGAGGGGTGGTGGCGGATGGAGAGAGAGAGAGAGGGTGGGGTGGTGGAGGATGGAGGAGAGGAGAGGAAGAAGGTGATGACGTGTCAGGTCCCTCCAAAAATTAAATTACGTGGCAAGCTTACATAGGACCATTATATGACACGTCAGATAAGTGGATGACATGTAGGTGCCACATCACCCGATAATGACTTAAAGGACCAAACTAAAAAAAAATATTTATTGGACTAAAAAAGTTTCACTTTTTTTGCAGGGACTAAAATCAAAAGTCCAAAATTTGGAAGGACTCAAAACTTATTTAAGCCTATAAAATATAATGTGAATTCGGCCTCTCACTGGAACGACTTGCGTGACTGAAGCTTCTCAGAAAATGGCTAGTTGGCTCATTTCACACCATGGGTGACTGAAGCCAATAAATTCTTGCGTGATTGAAGCTTCAAAGTCAATTAAAAAATATATTTAAGTAAATGTTTATCGAGCTAGCGGGCCAGCCGATGTCGGGCCAATGAATTTTTGAGCCAAGCTAGGTTGGGCCATAATATTTTTGGGCCTAGATTTTGTTAGCCCGGCCCTATCGGGCTTGACCCATTTTGACAACTCTAGTTGTGACATGACAACAACAACAAGCCTTATCCCACTAAAAGGGGTCAGCTATATGGATCACTTGATGCCATATATAGTTGACTATCATAAAGCATATTCATACATCAGAAACAACTATTGGAATACACTTATAATGATTTTAACTAACCTATAAATGCTCATGAGTAGTCAAATTCACCAATTGGTTTTTCTGAAACATTTACTTCAACCTACAAGAATTAATAGTTTCAGAGGAGTACCTAGTGAAGAGAGAAGAAAATTGAATCAACTAAGAGTTAAAATATAGTTTGACACCGTGATACTACAAGAACTCTCCCAGCTAATGCAATCAAATGGTTTACTTTTGCTCAAGTTCAACACCAGTAACTCAATATGAAAGCACCGTGGATAGTCAAAGCCACAAATCTTGGATGCAAGATAAGGTCTTGTGACATGTGAAAGGTGTTGTTTGTTTATTTTGAAGTCCCACATTGAAGAGTTGATGAAGATTCCAACGATGAGACCTATTATAAAAAGTCAGATGTACTTGCGTATCAAACCACGCAGCCATGCAATGTGCACAAAGCGAACTATTCTTTCGCCTTTTACTAAAGAATACCGTGTGCACGATGCAATAAGTGGCATACACCAATTTTTTAAAGGTCTTCTCCTCTTTGGAGATGTGGCCTACAATTGAGTCTTAATATTTGTTGAATTGCTTTATTTGTACTTTTTTTTTTTACATTTTACATTTAACTTAATTTTTTTTTAAAAAACAAAGGGAAAAGAATAGACTCTAAAAATTGGATCGGTCAGTTGGACCAGTTCAATAAATTGTTTGTAAATCAGATTTGACTAGTGCAACCAAGGTTTTAAAAAACGGTCCGCAATAGCTAATGTGGCTGCGACAAAACGGTAGCGGGGGCACTGTCGAAACCGCAATCGGCCACAATAACGGCGTGAGAAAAAATCACAAAAAACGGTCGCGACGGAACGGGATTGCGGCCACGACGACCTCGACAAAACGCCATTATAGACCAGAAAACTGCAACAACTATTTTTTTTCTTCCAAAACACGATTTTTGTCTCTCGGAAGAGGAAACGACGTGGGATGGGAGGAGAGAAAGAAAGGCTTAGTGGTGATCATTGAGGAAGGCAGAGAGATAGAATGGCTTGATGGTGATCTGTGAGTGTGGGTGATTTTCAGAGAGCAACAAGGAGTAACAACGAAAAGAGGATGGGCCAAGGAGGAAAGTGGAGAAAGAGGAAGCTGAAGGAAGAAAGGAAGGTGATTTCAGTTGGAGAAAGCACTTTCAGAGAGTGGTGTTATCAGGGAGGTAGAGGTAGAATGAAAAGTTTTACGGGATTGAGGTGAAAAAGTAAAATGGATTTTATTTGATTTCAGATCCATTATTTTAATAAAAAAATTTCTAACAGAAGACTCTAGAATAGAGATGGTCTTCAAGTAAAAACAAAAAAACCAAAAGAGAGATGGTCTTATTGCCACCGTGACTTGATCCGAAAAGGAGAAGAGTAAATTCGTCAAAAAAGAGAGGAGAAGAGTGGAGGCATAAATAATTAAATATCACCATAGTAAAAATAACCGTTGTGACTGATTTCAAATTTATTCCTCATTTCATTCTTTATTTAAAATCTTATTTCTATTTTTTAAATTTATTTCAAATTCAGATTTTTTTAAATTAAACTCAAATTTTTCCATTTTAGTTGTAGTGGAAAATTATATTTTTAATTGTAATCTATTAAATTAAATCAAATATTTAGTTTGCATATATGCTTTAATAGATATGAATTTGGTTTTTTAATTTAAAATCATATCATTTATTTGTAGGTTAATTAGTTAAACAATGCTTCTAAGAGAAGAATTTCCAACTGATAGAGCAGAAGGTGTTCCAAGTGAGGGTATTGGTTTGCATTTTGGAACTCTTATACTAGATAAAAATAGAAATAATATAAAGTGCAAATTCTGTGAAAGCGTGATAACCGGAGGAATTTGTCGGTTAAAAGGGCATCTTGCATACATGCCCGGAGAAGTTAAAGGATGTGCTAGGGTATCAACTTTTGTTAGAGAAAATATGATGAATTTGAGATAAATAATTTGTGCATGAACTTTATATAAAAATATGAATAGTTATTAATTAATCTATGTTGAATCATTCAAACATGTATGTATTTTGTTAAACATATTAGTAATTATTAAACTATTCATATTTTCTATTTCTTTTATATGCTTTGGATCTCTTTTAATAATGAAAAAAAATTAATTATAAGTTCATATAGATTGCATAATAATACAAGCAATTTTAATATATATGTTGTGAACAATTCACGTCGTGACAACCGCAATACACGCCACGACATTTGCAATATCCATGATCGCGAAAACCTTAACGCAACCGCGACCGCGTCTGCAATTTAGAACCCTGAGTGCAACTCTCCTGTAGACTTGCAATGAAGACGATGTTGTAGACTCATGGGTAGAGCCAAAATGTTGCAAAAGTATAAAAATGCTTCAAAAAAAGAAAAAGGAAGACACGAGGATGTAGAGAAAACACCAGAAGAAGAAATAAGAAAAAGAACGAGGGCAGAGACCGAACCAAACCGAACGAGGTGTTGTGATACATATGCATTTTTTATGGAGCTTGGGACCTGCCTAGAAAACTTCCTCCTATTGAACTTGGGTCCTCCCAATTCAAATAAAGAACTTGGGTCCTCCTATAAACTATATGTTTCTTCAGATTAGAATTAATGAATTAATAAATTTAATACCATTTGATTGGCTTATCTTACATAACGGAGGTATAAGGCTCACTGTCGCAACTGGGGTTGCTCAGTAAGAGTTTTATTTTAGGCGTGAAAGGATTATATTTATTTATAGTTTATATACATTTAAAAGTCGTTACAAAATTTGATTTTATCAATTGTCTGCTTGCAAGATGAATTACTCTGACAATAAGATAGTTTGTGTTTTAATTTTTTGAATAAGGCCTAGATAGTTTGTGTTTTATTAATTTCCTTTGTACCAGAAAAAGTTGACAATAACATATAATTTAAATGAGAAATACTATATCCTCCTACAAATCCTCCTACTACTTTATAAAGTAAAAAAGAGAATACAACTAATATCTTAAAAATATAAAAGAAATATTTAATATTTTCTCCATTTAATAATTAGAAAGATTTATAAGAATCAAAGGTAGAACGATTTAGAATTATTCAATTTAATTATATGGAGTTGTTAATAATCATTGTTAAATTATTTTTAATTGGTAGAAGTTATTCTGACTCCACCAAGCACGGGGTACAGTAGTGTGCATGAAGACATAGGAGGAAGTAAGAAGCATAGTGATGAATCTGTACAATTGTATATTTCGATATGAGTTTTGATGGATTCATTGGACTAAACAGTGTAAATATTAGTGCTAGTTTAGGTTAGAATATATTATTTTGCATGAGTAGAGAGTTTTGTCATAGAAAGTTGTTGTTTTGACCTATTTTTGTTGTTAGACAGGTAGTTGGCGTTCAGCTCTGATTCCTGGCCCTCAGCTCTCGAATTTTGGTTTGGACTGTGAAGTATTTCTCCTGGAGGGCAGAAAGCCAAAGTCCAACGCTCATATCCCAGCGCCCAGCGCCCTAAACCTGACCCGAATGTAGAAAATATGATCTGGAAGGCAGCAACTGGGCGCCCAGCGCCTATACTGTGGCGCTCAGTGCTGCAATGCTGTCCTAGCCATAACATGGGCTATACTTATCTGATTTGAGTGATTTTGATGGAGTTGGAAAGATAAGAAGCAGACCTACAACTTTCATGTTGACACTGAATCCCAGTTTGGACGTTCTGATAGTCAAAAATGCAAAATACCAAAGCTGGACACTTAATTCTTGCACTCAGCGCTGGACTTGTGCGCTGAGCGTTGGCCGCGACTGTTCAGACATTTAAATACGCACGATTTGACCTATTTTGGGATTTTTTTTTCATTCCTTTGGACAATTGAGCCATCATTAGAGACCTCTTCTCCCTTCTCCAATGAAGATTCAAGCCTTGGGAACAAGATTTGAAGATTCAATGGATCCACCTACTTCATCTTTTTGCCATGTTTGGCTGATTTGTTTTGATTAGGCTAGGATGAACTCTTTTGGATCTTGATGTAATTTGACTATTTTGTTCTCCAATTATAATTCATTTCATGTTTTTAATTCTTTGCTTAATGCTTTTCCTTGATTGGCCACCATGGAGATTGTAGTGATGGTCTTGTATCTAACGGAAGTTAGGAATAAGATTCGATTTGGATTAGAGACCATATGAGCGCAGAGATATAGGAAGAGTTTAGTTCATGTGCATTTCTTATGCGTTCTTGATCGTAACGCTTCCAATTAAATGAGTTTCACCTAAGGAATTAGGGTTCTAATTAAGAGGAAAGGGTTATTCACCAAGGGATTGGGTTTAATCTAGGTCAGAGAACTTGAATGATAATTGATTGAAATTGGTAATTACATCTAGTGATAATTGAGGGATTCTTGTGCCTAGTCTTGTTTTCATTGTGTTTGCATTTGTCTTTCATCCACCAAGTGTTTGTTTAAATGTTTGTGTTACATTGTGTTTGCATTTTATCTTAACTTTCACAATCCACTGCATGTTTTTCATAGTCCAAATAGTATAGCAATTGGTAGTAGTTGGTACTTGACAATTGATCCTCGTTGGGAACGATAACTCATTCATCACTCTATTACTTGTGCGATTCGGTACACTTGCCAAAACGTCTAACAAGTTTTTGGCGTCGTTGTCGGGGATTGATTAATACCAATATCAACAAATCTAATTGCTTACCAATCTGGACATTTTTCTTTTGTTTGTATTTTGTAGTGTCTCTATTTGTGCCTTTGTTTTAATAATATTTTTTTTAAAAAAAATTTGCTGCTAATCTTTGCTCTTTGACATAGATTCATTGCTACTAATGCAAACTTTTGAAGCCTCTTTTCTAGCTCAACAAGATGCTACTCAACGCTTGGAAGCTTTAACTCAGCAAGTCCAATCAATACAATTGGAAGTTGCACAATTGGAGCCTGTCAAATGTGATTTTTGTAGTGGAAATCATGATAATGGATGCTGTGAGATTGATTTGTTCATTCAAGAGACTTGTGACATGGGATGGAGTGATCATAGTAACTTCCCGTGGCAACAAGATTTTCAGCTTTACAATGAGCCACAACCGCAACAAATCGATGATAGGAGAGCCACTCTTGAGGAGACACTCATTGAGTTTATACGAGTCACTCAACTAAACTTCAAGAATGTCAACAAGTCAATCATAAATCTTGCAGTTCAGGTTGGGATTTTAGCTCATCAAGTGGAGGAAACTTGGATTGCTGATACTTAAAATGGAAAAATGCTTACACCAATTGTTGAGAATTTTATTAAAGAGGAGTTGAGTGCAGAAAAAGAGGTTGACATAGTACACAAGAGCAGTGAGGAGAGTTTAGGCATAGTAACGGGAAGCAAAGAAAAGAACAGAAAAAAATCCTCTGTTGAAGAATAAGGAGCAGCAACTTGCATCTGTTTTAGAAAATCTCAAGAAGTTGCACTCCAATGATTCAAGTGATGCAAGTTCTAGGGAAGAACTTCATCTCTATGCCAAATTCATGGAGTTCCTTCCCAAGAGGAGAAAGAAGAAGGACATATTCTTTGTATCCTATTGGCGACCATAATAGTGATTTCTAAGGCGTCAAGCTAATGACGTTAAAGAAGCGCTTATTGGGAGGCAACCCAATTTTCCCAGTTTTTTTTAAAAAAGAAGAAAAAAACACTGTAGTCTTATTTGTCCATGACTCACCCTTTTGTGTTGCAGTTGTGCAGTGATGACAGCACATCATCACCTTTCAGATGGCTATGCATGTTCATGATATGCTCAGCTCTTGCTTGCGGAGAAGTTTTCTATCTCTATTCTCTTTTATGTTGAGCTATTGAATTGCCACTGATAATCGTTCTTATTGTGTGTTGTCTTCACTTTTGAGAGTGTTTGTGATACTTGAATTGTTGCTTTGCACATGAGATTATTGTTTGAGTTTGCCTGTGCACTTTATGCTCCTGATTGCATTATTTGCTCATACAATAAATTCCTGATTAAAATGTGAACCATGTTAGAAATTTTTGGCAACTCTCACTACAACAAAGTTGTTTGTGCATGATTTCTTCACTCTAGCACACTAGTTAGCTTTTGAGCCTTCATTGCATATTCTTTTTTGGTGTGTGGTATCGCATGTAATGTATCTCTAGAACTTGACATTATTCCCTGTGAATCTGTGGTGTATTGGTTGCATACAAATGATTGAGACAGTTTTGTTCTTTAACTCAGGGTCTAAATTGACTCACCCTACTGTATTTATACCTTTGCTAACCCCTTTGAGCCTAAATCCTATTTTTTTGTATAGTTAGCTCAATACAAGCCAATGAACTAAAAAACCATGAGTCCCTATTAATTGGAGTTAAGGGTGCAAATTCTGGAGGCTTGTAGATTAAGTTTGGGGTTGCTCGAGGACAAGCAACATATCTAAGTTTGGGGTGGGGATACATGCTCACACTTTTGTCACAGCAGTTGTTCTATTCAAAAAAAAAGTTTGAAGAAAAGCAAAAGAGAAAAAAACAGAGTTGAAAAGCTGCAAGTGTGACAAAGAAAAAATAAAATAAATTGTAATTGGGGAGAGAAAGTATATATTGTTGAGCGGGAAACTTGTGAGTGCTCTAGAATATTTCATCTCTTAACTCCAGTTAAGAAAGCTTAGATCTTAAAATTTTCCTACCCCACCTAAGCCTCATTACAACCCTTAAAAGACCTCTTGATGTATGTAATTGTTACATTATAGCTTCTAACTTAGAATTTTATCAAGCCTATGGTAGATGGTTGTGTGTGGTACCTTTTGAGAGTAAACAGTACCATTAAACACTTATCTGGAGAGGATAGTGAAGAAAATCGAGTGCTTGCAATAGAGTTAATGTGTTTGTTGCCTTGAATTGCTGAAATGGGAATCAATGCTAGATGCAATGAATGAGTATGTTGCTTGTGGTTGTTTTCATGAGTATAGAGTGTGCATGGTTGGAACTTGGCAATGATGGAGTGATGCAGAGTGAGAATCATTCATACTCATTCACCAAATATGAAACTTCATAAAATTTACACGGTTCAAATATATATATATCTAATTTAAATATAAGGCCATTTATAACTTATATTATATGCCTATATTAATAACTTATATGTAACTGGTGTAATTTAAAATAATTAGTATTTAATTAATAAGTTATTTATTATAATTTGTTCGTATATATTATAAGTATAAAATATAATATAATATAATTGATAAGACAACTAACGGGTCTTCCAAACAACGATCAACGGTGCTTCAGTTACTGCTTCAAATACTTAATAACAGGGGCATTTGTGTGTTAACCCATCTTCCTTCACTCCCTCTTCAAATTAAATTAACACATCTTCGTTCACGTTTGCTTCCTCACAACAAGTCCCACCGAAACAACTACATGGGTGCTTCTACTCAGCTAAGCGGTTCGTACTCCACTTTTATGTAGGGGTGTTCGTGGCTTGGTTTGGCTCGGTTTTGAGTCAAAAAGTCATCCGATCCAAAATTTAAAAGTGAACGCGGTTCGGTTCGGTTCGTGTCTTAAAAAAAATCCGATTCAATCCGTTCCAAAATTATGCAGTCTAAATTGGATCGATTTTCGGTTATCCAAAGTTCAAATACCAAATTACCAATCACCAATGTCATGGAAACATTTTCGTTTACACACAGGCCATTTTCGTTTAAACTTCTGATATATTCCCATATAATATACCCATTTTGGATGGGTTAAAAATTTATCATTTGATTCATTTCTAAAGCCTGACCATTCTCTACAAAATGAATTTCATCAAAAAAAAAACTGACCTTTTCTGGTGGAAGATCAATGCCCAAATTCCCACGGGAAAGGATAATACCATCAGCTTCTTGTAGAATCTCATCAAAAAGGGTCAATCCCTAAGAAACAACATAGATGTATATATACAATTGAATCAGCATAACCAATACAAATATAGTTTACACAGAAATGAAGTTTCCACAATATATAAACATTATAAAGAAATGCAACTCACCTCAACATTTTCAATCTTTGCAAAAATTTGGGTCTGGCTTAGATCACCTAACTTTGAAAGGAATTCACAAGCCTGCATTACAAAATTACAATTACAATAACATATAAAGGTCAGTTAATAGAATTTGAGTCTGAGATAACAAACAAGTGTAAAAGATCTGGAACTCCCCAGGTGCTTATAACCTGTAATAAACAAATATAATAACCCCAAAACTTTAAGAAAACCTATTTTCTAGGCATGGGTTATGCGAAAATAATATTCATGTTTTTTAATCACAACAATATGTAGCAACAATATGTAGGCCTAAAAAATCATATTCGTTAGGACCAGACCAACATTTCGGTGAGGCATTTCCTCAAACAATATGTAGGCATAAAAAATATGTATAACACAGATATAGCATGTTAAATGGTTCTTCACAGAACAAAGAAATGGTAAACTCACTCACACTAATCCTCAGATTCTCTAATTTGCGGCATCGAAGACAAAGTAGATCGTTGTAGGATTCACCAAAAAAAAACAGAACAAAGAAATAATAACCCCAAACCAGAAATCAGAAGAAAAGATCAACATTCAAAGAAGGAAGAACAAGGAGATCAACAAAATAAAAATAAAAACCCAAAGCTTGAGAGAGGAGGACGAACCAGTGAGCAGAGTTACTGGTAAATGGCTTGTGACGGCGGCCAAAGCTTCAAGCTCAGGGATGCGACTAAGGAGAGGGAGCTTCGCGGTGAGGAAGGCGAGATAGGTGACGACGGAGCTCGCGGTGGGCACTGCCTCACTAGTTTGGGTCGGCCGCGAGGTGAGGCTGCTCTGCTAGGGTTACTAAAGAGGTTGGAGACAGAAGAGTGAAGAGAAAGTGAGAGACGGGTTTGGACTTGGGGAAAACGCAGACGTGTTTTAGTTACGGTGTGACGCGATGCATTTTATAAAACACTCAACTTAATGTATAATACGCGGTTCGGTTTGGTTCCGACGTCGCCAACCACAGACCGAACCGAACCGCGCGGTTCTCTAAAAACAAAATACAAAAAATATTCAAAAAATTTGGTTTTAGTCGCAGTTTGGCTTTTTGGATCGGTTTTCGCTTTTCTTTTTGGATTGGTTCGGTTTTGAACACCCCTACTTCTACGAGGCCATTTTGCAGATGCGGACAGAAAACTACTCTGTTGACTTCAAGAAGCGCCAACAACCCAAGTAGGAGGTTTTAGAGGTGCCCCAACTGGATGGTGATGTCCGTCTCTACTCTTTCTAACTCATTTTAATTCTTCCGTTGCTTATATCGGCTCACATGGCCACCTGTTTCAAATTTTCAGAAGAACGACAACTGCGATTTCATCGAGTGGGCTGATGAGGACATTTTCGACGACGGGGGATCACCACGTAGGTGTTACCACTGTTCCAAGGCTGTCAATGACTTATCCACTTTCCGAATCACCAACTTGGAGAAGAAGAGTGAAGCCCATAGCAACAAATTAAACCTCTTGGTCGCTGCTGTTCTTCTTACCTGGGTTGTCGTTTTCCTCGTCGCCTTATTCTTGTCATAAATGTTCTTCTCTTTACTATCCAACTTATGTAATGATTCCGACAATGTTCACTGCTATAGTGGAGTTATCCACACTTCGTTCAAATAATAAACAAGCTTTTCGACTATATCTTCCTCTTCTCAACAGACTTACTTCATTATATTACTATAAATTATCAAATTCGTCAACCACAATCACTGTCTTTCATTTACGCCAATTATTAATCACTCCAACAAGCCCTTAACACCCCTTCACAAAACAAATTATCTACGTAGTCTTTATTTTATCTTCAACTGAATACTGAAGTAAGCTGATCAAACCCACGATGGCTAACATTAACTTACGTCACAAAATTTTGTCAACTTTTTTTTCATCAAAAAAATGGTCAACTTTAACTTTTATTTTGGCTCAACATAACTACATTTTTTTCCTTCACCAAAAACAACTAAAATTTTTGGATAACAATCAGGCCAACTAAAAGATAAACCACGTAAGGACCAACTTCTACCCCAAATTGTCCAACTGTAATGACAAAATATAATCACTTCATCACCAATTTTTTTTTAATTTATCTGTCACAAATGTATATAATAATACTACTGCATACATAAGGTTCGAAAGGACAACAAATCAAGACCTATGCCTATTTTTTATTTTTCAAAAAATCATTAACTCTTAACATAACATCACATCAAAAACAACTTTTTACTTTTCATACAACTTCTTCCAGCAAAAGCGGCTGTACGACTGGGCTCCACCATCACCTTTTTCATTCTTCTGACACTATCAATAACGAATTTTTCCAAAACTGTTTACACCTTTTTGCAAAAAACTAACCTTTAAATTGGATCATTACTTGCAGGTAGCCAGTCCATTAATCTAATTTGCTCATTTAGTCAATCAAAATATCAACGAATGCAGTTGTTTTCCACGTGGGCCGCACATGGCAGCTCCACTCCTGCACCATAGGGAACCACGATAGACAGTTTTAATGAGGGCACCAGGATAAACGCCAGTAAGTAAACAATTCAGCACATGCTTGAATAAAGAGCTAGCCAAATTTCACCATGCGCAAGAAGTGCACATAATATATTGAACAACGATACTATTTCACTGTGCACGAGATAAATGAATAGCGTACATAAAAAAAAGATAAACGAAAAAAACAACAATCTTTTTACGTTTTCTTGCACGTTTAATTTCCTTTTGCTGCCCAATATCAATGTGTATGCTTAGCTATTTTGTCGCGACGGTTAATTTCTTCTACAACTCCAACTTGTCAATGTAGAAATGGTAATTGCATATTTTGGAACTCTCACGAGGGTAAAACAAATTAAAATGTGATCTAGTCATTAATTATAAACGTTATACTGAAATTAGCCATCCCATTTTAAAAAGAAATCTCCAATATTAACTTCGGCTCGGACCGGCCGATCTGACCGAAAACCAGTGGTGTAACTGGTCTGAGATGAGTGTTGAAACAAATATGCCATGAAGCCGGTGTGAACCGGCCGATTTTAGCGTAAATCAGTGACCCAATGACTCGGTCCGGTTGTATATATTTTTAAAGAACGGAAAACGACATGCTCTCCAATACCGGTTTGTTGTTGTTTCATCCTGGAACACGCGCATGTATACAAATCCTGAAAATTTGAAGAAAAAAATATAAAACTCCCATGAGAGTGTTGAACCCGTGTGGTCAACATTAAAATAGAGCATCTTACCACTGTGACAAATGTGATGGGTTAATAACATGTGACTAAATATTATATACATATATATATATAATATACACCGGTTGACCCACTAACCTAGTGCTTTGATCAAGTCGATAGCCGGTCTGAGTTTAATAACATTGCTAAAAACACACCGAGTAAAAGCCATGATATTTTAGACTAGAAGTTGTAAATAAATATCAAATGTGTGTGATATTATATACCGTGCTTAAAAATTAGTAAATAATTAATGAGTTAATTAACTTGGTTCTTAAGTGATAGAGACGAGTAAACAGCCACTTTAGTCCCTGAGAGCAGGGGGCAGAGGGTCTGGGGGGCCTGAGGGTGCCTTGGCCCACCCCACTTTTAGAAAATTGTTATGGTACTGTGTGTTGTTCTACATGTGGCCCAACCCTATATAGCACATAGCATTATTATATTATGAAAAATGCTACATGGCACAAGATGAAACGGTACGAATGATGTGGCATGATATATTCGGTTTAAGAGTTCTACATTCAAAGGATTTTGGTTTCCATTTTTATTCTACAAGTCCTAATATTGCTATGTTCTCCAGTTTTGGTCAAAATTCGTGTATTACTTTTTGTGCCATATAGCATTTATATATTTGACAAATCATAACAAATCCTAGTATAAGTAAACGAAAAAGAATCCTAGTAAATCTTTAAGTTTTTACAAGTAGTCAATGAGCGTTTGTATGCTAGTTGCACTTGTTGATTAATACTTCTTAACTTTTCTATTCAGTACAATTATTTATTTTACTTATAAAAATGTATTAGTTATTACAACAAAATTCTTGCACATATTGTTGTGGACATTTAATTTATTTTCAAGTCTTGGCCCACGATCTAGTAAAGTTTCTGGCTCTGCCACAGCTTGAGAGTGGTAGACGGTGTCACTATAGTCATTGACAGATACAAAATTATAAAAAAGTGATTTCTCTCAGTTCCTTAAAAAAAGTGATTTTTTTTACCCAAAAAAACTTCATATAAAAATGAGAAACTTATAATCAGTTAATTAATCACACATTAATTGAGGATTATGTTTATATTTGTAAGGAAAAATCAAAGTTTCACTTTAAAATTTTATTTCTTTTTTAAATAGCCTCCTTAGAATTTCACTTTCCTACCAATTAGTCATTGAGTTTTAACTATATATAATGGATATTTATGTTACCTCTAGATTAACTCACAGATAGTAAACAATCTACACACACACCCCCACATGTATATATATGCTAAAATAACTTTTTAGTCTATGTAATATAGGTATCTTTTGATTTTAGTCTTTATAAAATTTTTGTGTAGATTTTGATATAGGACACATCACTTTTGTTACACGTCAGCCCTTCTCCTTTCTCCAATATAGGTATCTTTAAGTTTTTGCAAGTAGTCAGTGAGTGTTTGTATGCTAGTTGCACTTTTTGATTAATACTTCTTAACTTTTCTATTCAGTACAATTATTTATTTTACTTATAAAAATGTATTAGTTATTAGAACAAAATTATTGCACATATTGTTGTGGACATTTAATTTATTTTCAACAACTCATTTTTTGTCTTGGCCCACGATCTAGTAAAGTTTCTGGCTCTGCCACAGCCTGAGAGTGGTAGACGGTGTCACTATAGTCATTGGCAGATACAAAATTAAAAAAAGTGATTTCTCTCATTTCCTTAAAAAAAAAGTGATTTTTTTTACCCAAAAAAAGTTCATATAAAAATGAGAAACTTATAATCAGTTAATTAATCACACATTAATTGAAGATTATGTTTATATTTGTAAGGAAAAATCAAGGATTCACTTTAAAATTTTATTTCTTTTTTAAATAGTCTCCTTAGAATTTCACTTTCCTACCAATTAGTCATTGAGTTTTAACTATATATAATGGATATTTGTGTTACCTCTAGATTAACTCACAGATAGTAAACAATCTACGCACACACCCCCACATGTATATATATGCTTAAATAACTTTTTAGTCTATGTAATATAGGTATCTTTTGATTTTAGTCCTTATAAAACTTTTGTGTTGATTTTGATATAGGACACATCACTTTTGTTACACGTCAGGCCTTCTCCTTTCTCCCTTCCCCTCCCCCCCCCCCCAACCTGCCCTTCTCTCCAGCCAGCCATACACTTCATCTTGCAACAATGTCTTTTCTCTCAACAAATCTACAACTATTGTTTGCACATGTACCCTACAGATTCAAGGAACCAAAAAGGATGCATTCAAATATATATATAAACAGAGTTAATTTAAAAAAAAAAACAAATCAATTGGAGGATTGACAAAACCATGGTAACAACCCGATTCCCTTGTTGGAATCAATCGTAAAATTTTCTCCGGAAATAAAAAAAAATCATAATTTGAGGGGGGAAAAACACAACACACAACACAGGGCAGAAACCTTCATGTCTTTTCCCTCGGCACACCAATAAGAAACATCAACTATATATCTCCGAATAACCTCACACGCACACACGCTTTGATTTTTCATTTGGGGTCCCTTTTTTTCTCCAATTAATTATTTTAAAAAAGGGTTAAATATATTTTTAGTCCCTGTAAATAATTCAATTTTTGCTTCTAGTCCCTCAATATTTTTTTGTCTCTTTTTAGTCCCCCCATTTTTCAAAATGTAGTGTTTTTAGTCCTTGTGGCCTTTTTTTAAATTTAAAATTTTAAAAAATAATTATTTTCATCCCTCTTAATTTTCAATTCTTAACCAAACCCTTATTCTCCATTTTGAAATAGACATTTTCTGGCCTAGCCCAACCTAAAACACATTGGGTCAAGTTGTGTCTGAATTATTTGCAAAAAAAATAGCTCAAACTACTAAAAAATGCATAAAATGCGAGTTCGGCCTGACCTGACAGACCCATCGAGCTGGGCCAAAATAGCCCGATTTCTTTCATACTTGTAATTAATGAGTCCAGTGTAGTGTAAAACATGGGTCCATTGACCTGGGCCATAGAGTTAGGTCAAAATTGACATCTCTAAGAATGGAAAAAGAGGGTTGGGTGAAAATTGAGAATTGAAAATTAAGAAGGGTTAAAATGAATTTTAAAAAATATTTTTTGAATTTAAAAATAGCAACAGGGACTACAAATGATACATTTCCAGAAATGGGAGACTGAAAAGAGAGAAATTTTTTTTGAGGGACTAAAAACGAACATTGAGATATTTGCATGGGACTAAAAACATATTTAACTCAAAAAAATCATGGGTTTCTGACCCCTCTTTAAACGTGATAGCAAACTACATAATTTCCCATAGCACCCTCGTCCCTGTCGTTTCAGTTTGGTGCTGCGCACAATGTGGAGGACCTAAAGCACATGTCTCGTAAGTTCAACGTTAACGAAAGACTTGCAACTATTGTTTGACTCACGTATACCTGTTATGCTTGCAGATTTGTTGCAAGAGGAGAAGGGGAGGGGCGGTTGGTGGGGAAAGGGGAAGGGAGAAGGGATGACGTGTAACAAAAGTGATGTGTCCTATGATGTGTGAGGGTATGGTGACATGTGGTCATTGCGATGTGGTAATTTGTGTGCCACCTCATTACTTAATTGTTGATAGGCTTAAAGATGTTTTTAGTCCCTCAAGTTTCGGTAATTGTTGCTTTTAGTCCTTCAAATTTAAAATGTTTATTTTTGGTTTCTCATTTTTAAAAATGTGTCATTTTTAGTCCATGGGCTATTTTTCAATTTGAAAAGTTTTTTTAAATTTATATTTTGACCCCTCTTAAATTCTGATTCTCACCTTACTCCCATTTCCCTAACTTCTAAGTATTTTTTAAATTTATATTTTGACCCCTCTCAAATTTAAAAAAATACTTTTTAAATTTAAAATATGATCTAAGGGACTAAAAGTGACACATTTTTAAAAATAAGGGACCAAAAATAGGTGTTTTAAATTTTTGACCAAAGATCACTCTTGATGATCACTCTTGATGATAAAATTTTCGACCAACTCTGTGAGCTGTGGAGAGATGCCCTAGTCATTAAGCTTTTGGGCAAAATTGCAGGTTACAAGGTCATGAGAGATCGTCTCCACAAGGTGTGGAAAACTTAGGGAGGTTTCGACATTCTTGATGTTGATAATGGCTATTTCATGGTTAAATTTGACTTGCAAAGCGATAAAGAACAGGTAACGTCGATGGGTGGCCCTTGGATGATCTTCGATCATTACCTTTGTGTGTTCAATTGGACCCTAGAATTTGCATCTCCGAATGCCAAGATTCAAAATGCAATGGTATGGATTCATTTTCCAGGACTCAATTTGTTGTATTATGATGAAAATGTCCTACTCGGATTAGCATCAGTCATTGGTAAGCCAATTCGGGTAGATCAAAATACACTCAATGTTGAACGTGGACGATTTGCTCGTGTTTGCATGGAAATCAGCCTCTCTTTGCCTGTTGTCGGGAAGTTTTGGCTAAGGAGTCATTGGTACCAGGCTGAATATAAAGGTTTACACCTTATTTGTTCCAATTATGGGTGTTGTGGGCATCTTGCCCTAAATTTTGAAGGGTTAAGTAATCAAGAATAGATTCCTATTCCTCAGCCTAGTCCAAAGAAGACTCCAGAGAAGCCATTCCAATCTGAGTCTCAACCTGCTCTTTCTGATGGGTTGGTATTTGACACACAGGGGCCATACAACCTGGAGAAGGAGACCCATGGGGAATGGCTTACTGTGACTTGCATGAAAAAGAATAGCCAACAAAAATGTCCTTTGGGTTCTACTTCTACACAGACGGAGGGGCTCAAAAGCTTAATTGATCGGTCCAATGGTGAAATTGGTAATCAATAAGTTGTGGGAAAGAAAGGGGTTGGAGCTGTGACTAAACCAAAGAGACGGCGCCAGGAAAATGCTGAATTTCAAGTCCCTTCCGCCATTATCTTTGTCCCAAGGTCAAACGATGGGGGTAAAGGAAAAGAACTTGTTCAACAACCTCAAGGGAGAGTTCATGCAGACTTGCCAGCGGCTTCCATGCTTGCTAACTCCTCCCGTTCAAGTGTCAATATTGCACCAGTAGTGATGGATATGGAAGTGGTTCATAATACATCATCTTCTTCCCCAAATGATGCGGGCAAAGTGCCCATGCATATTGCAGGGTCATCCAAGAAGGGGTATCCCATGAACCCCAAGGTAAAGTGGTTACTATGGAAACTGAAGCATTACAGACCACATGAAGCTTCAAGGGATTGTATCCTTTTTTTTTAACTTTTTATGTTAACATGAATTTTCTTGCCTAGAATTGTCGTGGTGATGGGAAATGCCATTTTTTTGGCCTTATTAGGGACTGTGTCTGAATGTATTTGTTTCCTTGTCGTCTTAGAACCCCGCATCAGTGGTGTGCGTGCGGAAGTGGTTGATAGACATAGTTTTGATGGGGCAGTCCGGGTTGAGGCAATTACCTTTTCGGGTGGCATATCGTGTCTCTGGAAAAAGAACATGACAACTGTTGATGTCCTCTCTACATTAACTTATTGTGTGTCCATGAAAAGTCCATGAAAATCAATCCTAGATTAGCTAACCCATGGATCCTATCCATTGTTTACAGAAGCTCACAAGAACGCCGTGCGGACACACTTTGGGATGAGCTTAGAGAGTTCTTTGCTGCAAATGGATGTACCCCTTGGTGTGTCATGGGGAACTTCAATTCGGTCCTTCATGCTCATAAAAAAATAGGTGGGGGTGCCTTCAATAATAGAGTGGATCAAAAAATTTCCCAGTGTATTCTTTATTGTAATCTGGTTGATTTGGGCTACAAGGGACCTATGTACACCTGGCATAGTGGTTCTCTTCTTCAAAGGCTTGACCGCGCTCTTCGAAGCATGGGGTGGCAAGAACTTTTCCCCTCAAGTTCGGTTATCAACCTACCTATCATTTCTTCAGATCATTGTGTTGTTTGTCTTAAGTTCTGTGGAGATCAACAAAGGCATGACAACTATTTTAAATTTCTTGGACAATGGTTGGCCCATGAGGGGTTTGAGGCCCAGGTTTAGAATGCTTGGAGAGATTGTGATTCGTGGGCCACTAACATGACTAGGGTTACTGATAATCTTAAGGTTTGGAATCGGGAGTCATATAGAAATCTCTTTAAACGCAAAAGACGTCTTTTGGGCCGCCTTGAGGGAATTAACAGTAAGTTGCTGGAGGGTCCTAATGAGAGATTGGCCCACCTGACAAAGAGCTTTGGGCCCAGTACAATGCCATTCTAGACCATGAGGAGGCCTACTAGTTTTAGCAGTCCAGGACTAAATGCCTTCGCCTAGGTGACCGTAACACCAAGTATTTTCATCAGACTACTCTTATTTGGAGAAGAGGCAATCAGATTGAAGCTTTGTCAAATGCTAATGAGGAATAAATTTAATAGGAACATGAGATCGGAGATATTCTTGTTTTTATAAAGACCTTTTCCACTCTAATCATAGTGTGCGACATCCTTTGCACAGAAACTCTTCCTACCCCCGGATTGAGGAAGCTGATATGCCAAGAAATGGAACCCCGATTTTGATGGAAGAAGTGAGGCGTGCTTTGTTTAGCATGGGGATCCCATGTCTCCCTTATTGTTCGTTATAGTGCTAAAAAGACATCCCAAATATTAGGACTTATTGTATTAGGTGTTAAATTCTTATTATGTATGTTATTATTTGATTTCTTTCTTAAATTATATTAAATGTGTTTGACTAGAAATAGAAGAGAGGGTTTGGTATGAGTTAAGAGTAGAAATTTAAGGAAGAGTTAAGAGTAGTGGTTTTAAAGGGTGAAAGTATGAGGACGAACTAAAATAGTATTGGGGGAAACATTAGAGTATAACTCACCCCACTTAGAATTTCAAATACTGACACACAAACAAAATTAAAGTGGGGTGTATGACTAATTATGTTGGTGTATTTACCAATTTCCAATTCAAAAATGAATAGCCCATCCCTATATAAATAAGAGGCACAACCCAAACTTTAAGAAAACTGATAACGAGCAGTAGCACCCACGTGAGCCAGCAGATTCGCTATCAAATTCCTTCACAGAGACAGGAGCAACCACACTCTGTTGAAATTTTCACATCCCCGGCGTGGATTTTGCTGACAGAACATGAGTTGCTGCGAACAGACTCTATGATTGGCACTGGGGGTATGAAATTCTCAGTATTTTCAGAATAATAAAACACAACAAACTCGATAAGATCACAATAGTAAAACCTGTAACACCCCATATATGAAGTGCACTATCTCCAAAAAACATCTTGATATTTTAGGTACAAAATCTGCATGTCTTTTGCCTCGATCCTTCAGATAGTAGCTCTGAACAATTGTGAAACCCATCCTAGCTAGATCTGATCGACCAACCCACACAAGGTCACAACACCCATTACATCAAAAGTGTATAATCCTCATTCACAAACACTTCTAACTACTACATAATTATGCAGGTAACCTAAAGCTAAAGCATTCTTGTTGTCTTTCAATGAAATTACCACAACACTGCATTACTTACTCCTTGCACACAACATCTGGTTCCAAAAATTAAGTGGATTCCAAGCAAGCTAATGGATTCAATAGCCAACTAGATAGAAGAGACTGAAATTTGTCCCACTTGGCTATGATCTATGACCATGAAGTGAATTTTACCCTTTCCACTATTGCTTCCAAATAAAACTCTGCCGAACTGAAAACTGTTTTGTTTCTTGCTATCCAAATGGTCTCCACACTATTGCAAACCACACTAGCATCCATTTTTGTCTGTCCTTTGCCACACACAGAAAGACCCCAAAACTATGTAAAATGATTCTTACTATTATAGTGTATCACTGTTTCAACCCCCAAAATCACTGCCAACAACAAAACCAGACTCTTAAAAACTCGCTGCACTCAAAAAACAAGTGATTTGCTGATTCTTCCTTTGACCTGCATCCTATACATAGACTGTTAATCGCCGGAATAACTCCTCTACGTGCTAAGTTTTGTAAGGTGGATAAACGGTCTTGTGCTATTCTCCATACTTGTACAAGTACCTTCAATGGCACCCTTTTTGCCCACTTTTTCCTGAAAACTCCTCTACTAAATCGTTGTTGCCCCTTACTAGGATTTTGTAAGCTGATTAGACTGAATAAATACCTATTTTATTAGCTTGCCACAACCACCTATCTTCTTGGTCCCTCTGCACCTTAACATTATTGATATCTAAAAAGGGACAAAAAGAGAAAAGAGAGCAGGTTGTCTGTATTCAAAACCTTTGTATTAATTTGTCAATTCAATTTCTGTTCATTTTTGTGGTCCTGAATCTCCCACCATTGCAAACAACTCCAAAATAGCTGATAGAATAAACCGAGCCCTCCTTCAAATCCTTACTGAACTTGTTGATTAATGTCTTCCTGACATATGCGTGTATTTGTCTCCTTGGGATGAAATAAGAAGACATTAAGATTTGGCGAAGATCACAAATAAAAATGGACGAAAATAATAGTACCAACCTTGTCATCCATCAATACCATCTCCATTGAAAAAGGAATTTTCTGCTTGCTGAAGTTTGCCACGAACCACATCCGAACAATGTAACATCAGTTTTCTCGTTTTCTGTCTTTATTCTATTTTTTTAATAGTATGTGATATGAGTGTTTAGTAATTTATTTTTATCTTAGAAACAGGGTTTTAATATACTTAATCACTCTCAGTATAGAAACGAATAGTTTTTATTTGACGTTGAGTTTTAAACAAAAAATGGTTTACGTTTTAATTGTTGAAATAGGTTTTAAATAGCATAAAAATACTAAACCAACCCAGAAAAATGTATTTCTTCACAAAATAGTGGTTTTCCATTATTTGTTATTTATGAAAAAAATTCTGGAATTTTTAGAAAAAGTCCAAAAATTGACCTGTCGTTGGCAAATAACTAAAATGTCCTTGAATTTATACCGTTTAACCCACTATTCATAAAACAAAATTTTACTTTTTCATTTTTAATTTGTTGTTTGGGGATTTTAGAAATTATTTTCATACAAGGTTTTGTAAATTTACTGTGTTGCCCTTGAGTGTATATGCAAAATGGTATATACCAATGATCTTACCATTTTTCGTAAAATTCTCAAAAATTTTCTAAAAAGCTTTTTGGGCAGACACGTGGCATTTTTTAGGTTTCTTATTGGCCCTCACAATTAAATGCCTTATTTTGAATTTTTATTTATTAAAATACCATTTTAACCTTTATTTTTTTTCTTTTTTACTTAAAACCCTAGGGGTAAAAATGGAATGTCACATACCCCCTCTCCAGCCCTCAAAACCGCCTCCCAAGTGGTGACTCAATGGGTCTAGAAGTTTCATGAAGCCATGAGTCATGAGTCCTAACCAATGAGGATTTAGATAATTATTTTCCTTTTTCTTTTTCTTAAACCATGGTTGCTTTTCAAGCCAACCATGGTCATCTTCTTGAGTAGCCTTGGCCGCCCCCCTCCACTATAAATAGAAGGGAGGGGTCTTCATATTTTTCTTGCACCAAGCCTTGTGAACTTTCCAAGGTTTCTTCCTTCTCCCTAAGCTTTCTTTGAGTTTTAGTTTCCTTTCAAAGTTCTCTTCCAAAGTTCTTGAGTTTTTTTTCTTCAAGGTTTAAAGGTAAGGGGAAAATTCTTTCAAAGTTATATATGTTTATAAGCTTTATTTAATTGTTTTAAGCTTTATTTAATTTATTTATGAGTTTTAATAATTGTACTGTTATAATGACAAAATTTTAATTGTTAAGGCTTGATCACCTCAGTGGGCTATGCCCCGTGTGATTAATGCTAGCTACCGAATTTCAAATTGGTACGTTAAAACCTCCTTAGTTATTGGCCACTGGTGAATACGATGATTTGGTATGGTATGAAAGTGCATCTAAGGATGTACTATCCTGCCTGCTTCGAGTTCGTATCACTACTGGACAAAATTATTCGAGAAAAGTTAATTAATGCTAAAACCTCTATAGTTCTTTTGGCCACTAGAGAATACATTGTTTTGTTAGGTATGAGAGTGCATCTGAGGATATCATTACGAGAGAAAAGTAATTAACTCGTTAAAATTTCAGTAATTTTATTATCTACATATATAAAACCTGCAATTTTTACCATAAATATACAGAAAGATAGTTGGGTCGAATAGTTCGTTGGTATTGTTCTGGCTAAGGAAAGACCAGGTCTCTAAGAAGCTTTGACTCACCTCTCTTTCCTAGGAACCTTACTAATGTACTGCTTAAAATTCCTGACTTAGGGATTTTGTATATACGCGACGAAGATTATTTGGGTGTAAGCTTTCAAAGGGCTTTTTGCAAAAATGGACTTAAGCTATGTTATTATTGTAACATCCCGATTGCTTTTCGGATTGACAACTGTCTCCACACACCAACACGAGTCTTTTCAGCACACTTTGTCCTCACTCACATGCTTCCCGGGAAACTTCCAGAAGGTCACCCATCACGAAATTGCTCCAAGTCAAGCACGTTTAACTGTGGAGTTCTTAAGTGATAGGCTACCGAAAAGAAGATGCATCTTGTTATCGGTAGTTTATCACTTAAGAACTCCACAGTTAAGCGTGCTTGACTTGGAGCAATTTCGTGATGGGTGACCTTCTGGGAAGTTTCCTAGAAAGCATGTGAGTGAGGACAAAGCATGCTGAAAAGACATGTGTTGGTATGTGGGGACAGTCGTCGATCAGAAAAGCAGCCGAGATGTTACAATTATCGCTTTTAACTGCTATGGTTTGGTCATCGCAGTCGGCACTGCAGCCGTGTGATCATTCCATCATCAAATTATTTTAAATCCGAGAAAAATTACTTACCAAGTAAAAAGCAATAACAGAGATAATGAGTACAAGAATTTATTCCATGTTGAAAGAATAAGAGTAATTTTTTGAGTTTTTGTGTTACAAGAGGTAATACAGTAAAACGTGAGAAAGTTTTACAAGAGAAACCAAAGTGAATTTATATGCAATCGTAATTGTCATTACATAAAGACATATGCGCTTACAACCCAGAGAGCGTTGAGAATAGAGTCTTGTTGGGCTACAATTGCCTATTGGGATTATCCAGGTTTCGAAAGTCTCAATGGCCGGGTAGGTGATAACCCTCGAGCCGAGATGAGTCGTATACCTGATTTGGATAAATCTGACTGACGGACCTATTTATCATTTGGTATTCATTTTAAATGTAGTATTACCGAATGATTTCCAGAGGTCTGGTGGGATTCCCTGGTTATTCTGATAAGTTCACTACAGCCAATCGCTCACTGGCGATAAGGATGGAAAAGTCTCCTTGGAGCATTACACCGGTATGTTTACAGAGATATAGAAGTGGCATGCATAAATATATCCTGGAGTAATGATATATTTGAGAGTGTAATCTGCAAGTTATATGTTGTGTTTTGCTATATTCATCTGTGTATGTGTTATAAAGAGTAGATCAGTATATATGTGAAGTATGACTATTGGGTGTTATATTCTTGCACTTTTCCTTTTTATGACTTGCGAAGATTTTCACCCTTGCGTGGTTTCTCTATTGTGTTTTATGTATGTTTTAAATAGATGAGTTACCCGGTGACTAGGCCAGAGTCAGTGAGGCGTCTTAGTATCCTACCCCTCGGGGGTGATGAGGTGAAATGGGAGATTAACCATTTCACCCAATAGGGAGGTTTTGTAGGTCGTGCCCTTATTACTGATGGGAGGGTTGGTGGAAATGTAAGTGAAAAGTAGGAGCAGGTAGTGCTGGAAGTGAAGCTACCCCTACGACCGTTAAGGGTGGTGGGCTAATGATACTCCACAGGACCAGGTGGCATTCACACCCCGATCACCCGGCGCGGTTGAGGACCTTGTGGCGTACACCCCGCGGTCACCTTCTACAGCATCACAGAGAGGAGGCAGAGCTGCTGCTATGGCGCCATCTGCTGAGGACACTAGCGTCGAGGAGTACCGCTTCTAGTTGTTAGGATCTTCTAGAGAGATCTATCTTTCCGGGAGACCTCTTTTCACACAGGCTTGGGCAGCTGAAGCTCGAGCTGGGATTCTGGAGCGTCGCAGAAGGGGAAGGGAAAGTTAGTAGAGGGACATGGGGGATATGTCCCTAGAAACTCGTATGTTGAGTCTTATTTTAGGTAGATGGATGTAGGACTGGACTGGCTCATCTATACATACTAGTTTTTATTTCTGTTTATCTAACTTATATTTTATTTTTAGTTTCATAGGATTTTACAGCTTTCTTTAGTTTTCGCAGGTACTTATGTACAATTACTTTGTAAAATCCTCATGTTTGTACTAATGCAAGCTTTTTGATATATATATATATATATATATGATGAGGTTGTTTTTACTCAAGTGTTTAAAAGAAATTCTCAACTTCCTACGAAAAGACTTGAAAGAATGTATTACCCATTCTTCACATCTTTTAGAAAAGCAAAAATTTTACCCACATTTTGGGAATAAACATGGTCTTTAAATCTATCTTATTTAAAAAATTTACGAAATTCTTGCTCACTATGGTGTAATATCCTTTTTGGAGAATGAATGTTGCAAACAACACATGCAATAATGGACCATGACTCCTTAGCATGGGTGACTGCAGAATCCGAATTGTGCTTGGAAGACATCATATCCACTTGAAGTCGATTTACAAACAAAATAACAGTCAAATCATAAAACTCATATTTATTGTACTAAACCTTCAGTTTTGTAGTTTAAGAAATGTAAAGCAGTTTTCATGTGATATTCAACAAAAATCCTTGTAATGATATGCAATATGATGCACTTTGTATCACATTTTCACCAAACAATTTTCAAAAGGTCCTTCAGCAGCATCATCTTGACAGTTGAAGCATTCACATGTAGTGGCCTAAATATCTCGGGATGTTTTTGACAGAATTGACATATTTTCTCAATCACTTGGCTTAATGCAGAAATGACTGAATGATGAGGTATCTAATCTCATGTAATCTATGGAGTTGTGACTAGAGATGTCAATTCGGGCTGGCTCAACCCATTCGGGCCGGGCCGCAACGGGCCAACACATTTTTGCGCCAGGCCGGGCCATGGTAAATTAAATGTGGGCCAGCCCTCCACGGGCTGTGGGTCAAACGGGCTGGTCAATGGGCTCATTTTAAAAATTGATTTTTTTTACAATATAGTTTATACATAAAAAGCAATATAATTTATATAATATTTATTTATAATATAAATACACAAAATATTATTATTTATATAAAATATCATTTTATGATAACGCAATTAATAATATGATTATGATGTAAATTAATTTGGATTCATCCTTCTCACGACGTAGCAGTAGAATGGATGTTATATTATATTTATAATATAAAATAGGCTTAAATAAGTTTTGAGTCCTTCCAAATTTCGGACTTTCGATTTTAGTCCCTGCAAAAAAAGTCAAACTTTTTTAGTCCAATAAATATTTTTTTTTGAGTTTGGTCCTTTAAGTCATTTTTGGGTGATGTGGCACCTACATGTCATCCCACTTATCTGATGTGTCATATAATGGTCCTATGTCAGCCTGCCACGTAATTTAATTTTTGGAGGGACCTGACACGTTATCACCTTCTTCCTCTCCTCTCCTCCTTCCTCCTCCTTCCTCAATCCTCCACCCCCCCCCCCACCATCTCTCTCTCTCCATCTGTCACCACCCCCACCACCTTCTTCCTCCTCCACCACCACCACCCACGACACACTCTCTCTCTCTCTTCCTCGTTTTCTCTCTCTGAATCTCTCGTTCTCTCTCTCTCTCTCTCTCAATCTCTCTCTCTCTCTCTCACCCTACCATTGTTGGGTTGCTGTTGTTGTTGGTGAAAAAATGCAGAAAACCAGAAAAAAGAAGATTGAAGAAGATAAAATGTGGTTGGATCCAGTCCCTATAAATATATGAATGTTTTGGATCCAGTCCATACAAATATGTTACGTTTTGGATCTAATCCCTACAAATATATGAATGTTTTGGATCCAGTCCCTATAAATATATGAATGTTTTGGATCTATTCCCTAAATATGTCTTTTGCGGCGGTGGTAGTGGTCGGTGGTGTGGTGGTGGCGGTGGGTGGGTGGTGGTGGGGCTGAGAGTGGTGGGGGTGGGGGTGGTGGGGGTGGAGGTGGAGGAAGGAGGATGAAGGTGGTGGGGGTGGGTGTGGGAGGAGAGGAGAGAGAGAAAACGAAGGAGAGAGAGAGGGGAAGGGGGTGGTGGCAGATGGAGAGAGAGAGAGGGTGGGGGTGGTGGAGGAAGGAGGAGAGGAGAGGAAGAAGGTGATGACGTGTCAGGTCCCTCCAAAAATTAAATTACGTGGCAAGCTGACATAGGACCATTATATGACACATCAGATAAGTGGATGACATGTAGTGCCACATCACCCGAAAATTACTTAAAGGACCAAACTCAAAAAAATATATTTATTGGACTAAAAAAGTTTGACTTTTTTTTTGCAGGGACTAAAATCAAAAGTCCAAAATTTGGAAGGACTCAAAACTTATTTAAGCCTACGAAATATAATGATGTTAATTCGGCCTCTCACTAGAACGACTTGCGTGACTGAAGCTTCTCAGAAAATGGCTAGTTGGCTCATCTCACACCATGGGTGACTGAACCCAATAAATTCTTGCGTGACTGAAGCTTCAAAGTCAATTAAAAAATATATTTAAGTAATTAAATATTTATCGAGCTAGCGGGCCAGCCCAACCCATTGCGGGCCAGCCCATGTCGGGCTAATGAATTTTTGGACCGGGCTAGGTTGGGCCAAAATATTTTTGGGCCTAGATTTTGTTAGCCCAGCCCTATCAGGCTTGACCCATTTTGACAACTCTAGTTGTGACATGACAACAACAACAAGCCTTATCCCACTAAAAGGGGTCAGCTATATGGATCACTTGACGCCATATATAGTTGCCTGTCATAAAGCATATTCATACATCAAAAACAACTATTGGAATACACTTATAATGATTTCAACTAACCTATAAATGCTCATGAGTAGTCAAATTCACCAATTGGTTTTTCGGAAGCATTTACTCCAACCTACAAGAATTAATAGTTTTAGAGGAGTACCTAGTGAAGAGAGAAGAAAATTGAATCAACTAAGAGTTAAAATATAGTTTGACACCGTGATACTACAAGAACTCTCCCAGCTAATGCAATCAAATGACTTACTTTTCCTCAACTTCAACACCAGTAACTCAATATGAAAGCACCGTGGATAGTCAAAGCCACAAATCTTGGATGCAAGATAAGGTCTTGTGACATGTGAGAGGTGTTGTTTGTTTATTTTGAAGTCCCACATTGAAGAGTTGATGAAGTTTCCAAGGATGAGAGCTAATATAAAAACTAAGATGTACTTGCGTATCAAACCACGCAGCCATGCAACGTGCACAAAGCAAACTATTCTTTCGCCTTTTACTAAAGAATACCGTGTGCATGTTGCAATAAGTGGCATACGCCAATTTTTTAAAGGTCTTCTCCTCTTTGGAGGAGTGGCCTACAATTGAGTCTTAATATTTGTTGAATTTGTTGAATTGCTTTATTTGTAAAAAAAAATTTACATTTTACATTTAACTTAATTTTTTTTTTAAAAAAATGGGAAAAGAATAGACTCTAAAAATTGGATCGGTCAGTTGGGCCAGTTCAATAAATTGTCTGTAAATCAAATCTGACCAGTGCAACCAAGGTTTTAAAAAACGGTTCGCAATAGCTAATGCGGCCGCGACAAAACGGTAGCGGGGCACTGCCGAAACCGCAATCGGCCGCAATAACGGTCTGAGAAAAAATCACAAAAAACGGCCGCGACGAAATGGGATTGCGGCCACGACGACCTCGACAAAATGCCGTTATAGACCAGAAAACCGCAACGGCTATTTTTTTCTTCCAAAACACCATTTTGTCTCTGGGAAGAGGAAACGACGTGGGATGGGAGGAGAGAAAGAAAGGCTTGGTGGTGATCAGTGAGGAAGGCAGAGAGATAGAATGGCTTGATGGTGATATGTGAGTGCGGGTGATTTTCAGAGAGTAACAAGGAATAACAGAGAAAAGAGGATGGGCCAAGGAGGAAGGAGGAGGAAAGTGGAGAAAGAGGAAGCTGAAGGAAGAAAGGAAGGCGATTTCAGTTGGAGAAGGCACTTACAAAGAGTGGTGTTATCAGGGAGGTGGAGGTAGAATCAAAAGTTTTACGAGATTGAGGTGAAAAAGTAAAATGGATTTTATTTGATTTCAGATCTATTATTTTAATAAAAAAGTTTCTAGCAGAAGACTCTAGAATAGAGATGGTCTTCAAGTAAAAACAAAAAAAAACCAAAAGAAAGATGGTCTTATTGCCACCGTGACATGATCCGAAAAGGAGAAGAGTAAATTCGTCAAAAAAGAGAGGAGAAGAGTGGAGGCATAAATAATTAAATATCACCATAGTAAAAATAACCGTTGTGACTGATTTCAAAATTTAATCCTCATTTCATTCTTTATTTAAAATCTTATTTCTATTTTTTAAATTTATTTCAAATTCAGATTTTTTTTAAATTAAACTCAAATTTTTCCATTTTATTTGTAGTGGAAATTATATTTTTAATTGTAATCTATTAAATTAAATTAAATATTTATTTTTGCTTATATGCTTTAACAGATATGAATTTGGTTTTTTAATTTAAAATCATATCATTTATTTGTAGGTTAGTTAAAAAATGCTTCAAAGAGAAGAATTTTCAATTGGTAGAGCAGAAGGTGCTCCAAGTGAGGGTATTGGTTTGCATTTTGGAACTCTTATACTGGATAAAATAGAAATAATATAAAGTGCAAATTCTGTGAAAGCGTGATAACCGGAGGAATTAGTCGGTTAAAAGAGCATCTTGCATACATGCCCGGAGAAGTTAAAGGATGTGCTAGGGTATCAACTTTTGTTAGAGAAAATATGATGAATTTGAGATAAATCATTTGTGCATGAACTTTATATAAATATATGAATAGTTATTAATTAATCTATGTTGAATCATTCAAACATGTATGTATTTTGTTAAACATATTAGTAATTATTAAACTATTCATATTTTCTATTTATTTTATATACTTTGGATCTCTTTTAATAATGAAAAAAAAATTAATTATAAGTTCATATAGATTGCATAATAATACAAACAATTTTAATATAATTTTTGCAATGTTGTGAACAATTCACGTCGCGACAACCGCAATACACGCCACGACATTCGCAATATCCATGATCGCGAAAACCTTAACACAACCGCGACCGCGTCCGCAATTTAGAACCTTGAGTGCAACTCTCCTGTAGACTTGCAATGAAGACGATGTTGTAGACTCATGGGTAGAGCCAAAATGTTGCAAAAGTATAAAAATGCTTCAAAAAAAGAAAAAGGAAGACACGGGGATGTAGAGAAAACACCAGAAGAAGAAATAAGAAAAAGAACGAGGGCAGAGACTGAACCAAACCGAACGAGGTGTTGTGATACATATGCATTATTTTTGGAGCTTGGGACCTGCCTAGAAAACTTCCTCCTGTTGAACTTGGGTCCTCCCAATTCAAATAAAGAACTTGGGTCCTCCTATAAACTATATGTTTCTTTAGATTAGAATTAATAAATTTAATACCATTTGATTGTCTTATCTTAGATAACGGAGGTATAAGGCTCATTGTCGCAATCGGGGTTGCTCAGTAAGAGTTTTATTTTAGACTTGAAAGGATTATATTTATGGTGCTCGCTGCGGTACCCATAGAAAATTTCTGGGTATGGGTACCTGACCACTAGGAATATGCCATGTGTAAATCTCTCTGCCATGTCACATGATCATATTTATTTCTATTTATTTATAAGTACATCCCTTTATTTATATTTATTTCTAAACAGACTCCTTTATCCTGTTTGAATACAGACCGCAGACGCAGAGGAGCTTGAAGACAAATAGCTACCGACCCTATTCTTCTTCTTCTTCTCCCGATCACAGATGGCAGAGGAGCTTGTAATCAGATCGAAAATGCCGATCCTGTTCTTCTTCTTCTTCTTCTTCCTCCGATCCATATTCATCAACGACCACCGATCTTCTTTTTCTTCTTCTCGCGTCTACTTCACATCGTACCCAAACAGAAACCCTAAGCCCAACAAAGAACCTGCGTCGCGGACGGGAGCGGCCACCGCCTCCACCGTGCCCTTTGCACAAAACCCAAACTCCCTCAACTCGTCAAAGCAGCGAGGAAGGAAATGGACAACGGACACATGACGCACGTGGCATTCACGATTGTCGCTTTACCAGCTGCTACTATCATCTCCGTCTTCTTCACCGTACGACGCCGTACGAGGCGGAAGCACCTCAACAACTCCTCTTCGAGTTCGTGCTACTCACAAGCTTATGTAAATCTTCTTGTACACATTCTTACTGTAATATCAATTAGTGCTCCTCTTCGAGTTTGTGCTCCTCTTCGATTTGTTGGATTTCTTACTCATGGAAATCTTCTTGTACACATTCTTGGTTCTGATTGACAATAGAATGTCCAACAAGAACCCAACCAGGCATGCTGCAGTCATGATTATGAAGACTAGCCTGTAGCAATGACCTCCAACGCAGGTGTTACCTCCTCCTTCTGTGGCGGTCGCCTCCCTATCACAGTACATTGGAGGTCCAGTATATTGAAGATTGATTTGATATGTTGAAATTTATTCCAATTGAAAATACTTGACAGTTTTTCAGTAATTAATTGGTGATAATTCGTCAAGTTTATTATTTATATTAATAGAAATACTTAAGCTTAAATTTGTTCTGCCATAATTTGTCACCAAAAGAATCTGCAAAAGTAAGTCAAATTGTCTCTAGTATCTACTCTCTATTATGATAATGAACTAAATTTATATATCAAGGTTCTGTTGCTTGGTGTACAAATTTTGATGTAGTGCTGATCTTCTATTTGATGTCAGAAAATTGTATTTTAGTAACATGAGCTGATTATTCTGTGGCATGTTCATCATTTCAGGGTCGTATTCATGATGAGAGCTTAAAATATGTACTGTCACACAAATTTCATATTTTTGTGGTTCTTGAAACCGTGTTTACACTCACTGAAATACCCATTTGTTCTTTTCAAGGCCATCTACATGATGTGCTTGACCTCTCCTGGTCCAAGTCTCAGGTTAGCTTATGTTTTTGAGATAGATATAGGTCTTATTGTTCTGATATTCCAGGGGCGTGTGTTGTGTCTTGGTGTATTTGCAAAGTCTATATTTCACTCTTAGATTGGCATTAGTTGATCTTGTGATGGATACACCCATCCATACACATTAAAGTTGTTATTTTTGGTTTTTCTGTCAACTGATGAATTTGGTTTTACTAAACAGTTTCGAGTTTTATTCTTTGTATTTATAGCACAAAATTCTGTGTTCATTGTATAATTGGTTGGAATGGGAGAGTTTTCAAGTGGCTGAGCAGGCATCAAGGAACAAATATTGGTTTCAAATTGCATTAGAATATATTTAGTGTTAACTGTTAAGAACTTGCAAGGTTGGCTGTCAACTTTTATTTAGAAGTTGCATTAGAATATATTGAGTGTTTAGGACTTGCAAGGTTGGTTGTCAACTTTTATTTAAAAGAGGATTTACATCTAGACCCTGCTGAGGTGTGTATTCCTTAACACTCATTGTTTCATATGTAATTCACACATGTTTTGATTATTTTCATTTGACTTTTATAGCCTCTGCTCATTTACCTAATCCAAGATGTAATCAATTAAGTGTGAGCCTTTGCTTGTGTCTGTTGAAATTATTGGGATTTAGATAAGGAAAAAGGAACTGAGACAACAGAGATTGTGAATAATATTCTCTTGTCTAGTGTATAA
The DNA here is from genome assembly GCA_030159175.1 of Glycyrrhiza uralensis. Lineage (NCBI taxonomy): Eukaryota > Viridiplantae > Streptophyta > Magnoliopsida > Fabales > Fabaceae > Glycyrrhiza > Glycyrrhiza uralensis. The sequence goes on from BRZY01000003.1 coordinate 30,231,986, forward strand.
TGACATGATGATAAGATATGATGTGACGCTAAAGGTAAATCACTAACTCTTATTTACTACACTTAAAACAGCAATGGTAGTTAGATATTGAAATAGCTTCTAAAAGATCGCACAAGATACTTTGAGATATTCTAAGAGACAATGGTAGTGTGATGAGATATTTATTAGATATTCTAACAGGGTCAAATGCAAAAACCTAAAAGTGATACAATCTCCTTGAAAATCTGCTCCTTTTTCTTTTGGGATTGAATCAATTATACACTAATATTTGAAGGACTAACGTGTTGTCTATATTGACTAGGCAGCTGTGATTTTTTGTCTTTCTGCGTTACCATGGCTTGTCAAACCTCTATATGGGTTTATTAGGTGAGTCTAAACTGTATCACTTTTCCCTCTTCCTCATGTGGGCTGTTCATTATTTTCCCATCTTTTATCTCTCCCATGGAGTAAAGTTTCATTACTGAAGCTATTGTTATGGCATGCAGTGATTCTATCCCCCGTTTTGGTTATCGGAGAAGATCATACCTAGTTTTATCAGGGCTGCTTGGTGCAATCTCATGGAGTTCAGGAATAAGGATGGTTGCAATTTTATGCTAAGGATAGCTGCAGTTTTATGTGAAGGTTGGGTGCGATAGGTTTTAATTTTCCATTGTTTGCTGATAGCTAGAACATCATGTTAATTGGATTCTTTGTACTGCATTGAGTTGATGTGATTGGGTACACCTTGTGTACGTATAATGTTTTGTGGGAACTGATTGTTTCAAGTAACAAAAAATTTTGAATATCAAATACTATTTTAATAAGAAATGTTTCACAAAAGAATTTTAAATATCAATGCATCCTAAAACAATTCTGCCTTAAAGAAAAAAATATAATCTAATAAAGGAGTAGTCCTAGTAAAATATAATATAATATTTCAAGTCTCCACAAAATGAAATATAATCCAATAAAGGACCAGTGCTAATCTAAGGGGTCTCTTAATTTTCTGGTGCTTCTTTGATTTGTTGCATGTATTGAAGGGATCTTTCTGCAACTGATTGCCGCAAGTTGTTAAATTGATTCAAAGCTAAATCCAGTGTCAACCTAAGTCTAGTACCATCATCAACCTATTTTATCAATTTTCAAAGTTAGTAAAATGAAAAGAAGATTTATTATGTTATAATTACAACAAATGTAAGATTGTTTGCCTGAATCTTATATCCATTTGAGCCCATCTCCATCATCCATGTGCACACCCACACTCCACAATCATTTCTAAGTTTATCAAAAGAAGAAGAAAAAAATACTTTGTTAAAGGGTAAGCTAAGATTTCAAGATTAATAATTATAAATTTTTTGTATAGTAATAAGTCTTACGAGTTCTGCTTTTGGTAGCCTAAACCATCTGGAGTAACATTTGTAAACTCTGAGATAATAGGTCTATTTGTGATTTGAAACTCATAGAATGAATCATCCTGTAGTAGTTCTTCCATATATAATGCCTATTACACATTTGAAATAGTTTAGAAATTAAAGTAATCCATTGATGCAACAACATATAAGTATAAGTATTGTTTTCCGATTGATCAAAAAAAATATAAGTATAAGTATTATATTAAAAGCAACACTTGATTTTACCACTTTCTTTACACTTCTCTTTCTTTTCTGAATTCTGGATGGCTCTGGGCATGAGTCAAGGTAGATCAACTCACTCGAGACAAAGTCAATGACAAGCAGAAACCAGTGAAAGTTGTCATCATTTATTGGTATAAAGACCTACATTATGCAAATTAATAAAAACCATTAAAAGTTTAATTTCATTGTTAGTATTTTATGAAGCAATTTTTATACCTTAGAAAGCATATCACTTTTTCCCATGAAAGGCTTCAGATAGTTTTTCAACACTGTTTCAATTGGAGCATTCCAAGATAGTACAAATTGCTATAATTAAATGAGACATATTAGCATATGTAGAAGCTTAATAACATTTGCACAATTGAAAAATATTCAAGAATATATTAGTTATCATGTCGAGAATCCCTACCGCAAAAGTGGCTAATTGATTTCTCTTGGAGACTCATCATGCATACCACTAAATTAAGGACCTGATTTAATGGGGAAAAATTAGAAGTATGCAATCTGTACTTAATTTAGTTAAAATATTAAAGTGATTAAGTATCATGCTCTTAGGTTTCAGATTAAGTAGTAAATTCCTGTTACCATCACAATACTCCATATTTGTCATGATCAAAACCTCTGATCTGGAATAAGTGTAACATGCAAAATTATTTTGTTAATAAATCTTTATAGAATATAAGTGCTAAAATAAAAGACAAAAACAACTGTGTGACTAAATAATCTTACCCATCACCCTCATTTGAATTTTTTTTCCCAAAGATGTATGTTGCCACAGCTACCTCTTCATTACACAAGTTCATAGGATTTGTTGGCTTAAACATGTTTGATAAACACTGAAAGTGTACATGAACACCAATTATATCCATAACAAGAATAATTTAAAAAAGGACGTGATATACCACAATTTCACTACTCACAGATGGTACACAGCTTGCTACTAAGTTTGAAGGACTGTTACGATTTCTCCTTGGCTTGATGTAATATCCTGTAGGTGTTGTGGCTGTTACCAAGACTTCATTATCAGTATCTTTGGGATGTGAGGAAGAGAATAGCTTCTTTCCCTTTTCTGACTTCTCGTGAACATTTTTTGATTGCTTTTTTGAAGATGACTTGTCATCTTTACGCAACCTTTGAAGTATAGCTTCAATCTCATTAGGTGGTGTTGCCATGTCATTAACAGCAATCGGAAATACTTGGGGAGGAGTTTGAAATTGATCCTGTTGTGACTTTTTGAGTACAGCTTGTGTAAAGCTCTGAAGAGTTTGAACGACCCTGTCGATCTTGTCATCCAATTCATTTATCCTTTCGAGCAAAACCTCTGTGGAAACATGAAAATGTTACATACTTTCTTAATCTACATTGATAAAGTCTGTGACTGTTAAAATATTACCTCATTCTTCTCATCCTCAACTTCTTGAGGATTCTACTCATCACAAGAGTGTTTGTCTTGAGGTGACTTCAAAGCGGTCTCGGGTTGACTAATTAGATATAAAGAAAAGGAAATCAATCAATAATTATTCAATAAACATTACCAAACAACAAACACTGTACACACGCCTCGTGGTCAAGATATACCTGGAAGAAATTTCAACCATATTAGGGTTTTTTTTTCTTGTCTTCTAACACTGCCATTGAATTTTTTAATAGGGGATTTGGTGACGGGTGAAGTCCATGACTCTCCATCAAAATTTATTCCTTGTGAAAATTTTCGAAGCACCAAGCTCATATTTATGCAGACTAGTTGTCAACACAGGGTCTGAATACAAGGACTTGAAATCAGATATTAACTCATTATGTCTATATTCCTTCACAGCTCTTTCAAAATTGTGCATGAAATCAACAAGACTATTTTTGTTTTGCACATAACTCTTTATAAATGAGTTAATACCTTCACATATGGATGTTGTTCTAATACCAGCAAAAAATTTCTCACGCATATATGCACTTGCCCACATACTCTTCATCTCGTAAACCTTTTTAATCCACCTGTTGTTAGCAACTCCATATTTATCTATCATCTTCTTCCACTCAACTTCAAAGACATCAGGAGAAAAGTTAGCATAAATCATTGTCTTAAAATCTTCTAAAAAGTTTGAATTCTTCAATTCTCACAAGCATTTTGGTGGAGATGCCAAGAACATAGTCTATGAAAGGCATTTGGAAATACAACCTTAATCGCTTCACGCATTGCACCGTCTCCATCAGTCACCATTGCATTAGGATGTTTTCCAAACATACATTCAAAATGTTTCCAGCACCCATTTGTATGTTTCCGTCTTCTCATCAGAAACCAAAGCAGAGCCAAAAATTACAGTTTCTCCGTGATGGTTATAACCACAAAAAATAATCAAAGGCTTGTTATACCTGTTCTTTTTGTACGTGGTATCAAACGCAACAACATCTCCAAAACAATGGTAATCAACTCTACTTATACCATCAGACCAAAACAAGTTCTCAAGTCGTCCATCTGCTGTGGTTGTGAACTTTGAAAACATCAGAGTGTCATTGTCTGCCTTTGCTTGCAAATAGCACAATGTAGCAAAGGCATCACCGTCTTCTATTTTAGCCCGCTTTTGCTCATCAATGTAATTGTATAATTCCTTCTTGCAAAAACCAAGATCAGCATGTCCACCCTTTTGACCAATAATCAGTCCCATTATATGACAAGTTATAACCCCATGTAAATGCAAACTATCTACCTGTGCTTTATCAGCATCACTTATACCCCAATAAGCAGGAATCAAATGTACATATTGTGATGGAGTTAACTCATGGTTGTGATTCTCCTCAAACCCAGTATAGCAATTGGTAGTAGTTGGTACTTGGCAATTGATCCTCGTTGGGAACGATAACTCACTCATCACTCTATTACATGTGCGATTCGGTACACTTGCCGAAACGTCTAACAAGTTTTTGGCGCCGTTGCCGGGGATTGATTAATACCAATATCAACAAATCTAATTGCTTACCAATCTGGACATTTTTCTTTTGTTTGTATTTTGTAGTGTCTCTGTTTGTGCCTTTGTTTTAATAATATTTTTTTTTTAAAAATTGCTTCTAATCTTTACTCTTTGACATGGATTCATTGCTACTAATGCAAACTTTTGAAGCCTCTTTTCTAGCTCAACAAGGTGCTACTCAACGCTTGGAAGCTTTAACTCAGCAAGTCCAATCAATGCAATTGGAAGTTGCACAATTGGAGCCTGTCAAATGTGATTTTTGTAGTGGAAATTATGATAATGGATGCCGTGAGATTGATTTGTTCATTCAAGAAACTTGTGACATGGGATGGAGTGATCATAGTAACTTCCCATGGCAACAAGATTTTCAGCTTTACAATGAGCCACAATCGCAACAAATCGATGATAGGAGAGCCACTCTTGAGGAGACACTCATTGAGTTTATACGAGTCACTCAACTAAACTTCGAGAATGTCAACAAGTCAATCATAAATCTTGCAGTTCAGGTTGGGATATTAGCTCATCAAGTGGAGGAAACTTGGATCGCTGATACTTCAAATGGAAAATTGCTTACACCAATTGTTGAGAATTTTATTAATGAGGAGTTGAGTGCAGAAAAAGAGGTTGACATAGTACACAAGAGCAGTGAGGAGAGTTTAGGCATAGTAACGGGAAGCAAAGAAAAGAAAAGAAAAAAATCCTCTGTTGAAGAATAAGGAGGAGCAACTTGCATTTGTTTTAGAAAATCTCAAGAAGTTGCACTCCAATGATTCAAGTGATGCAAGTTCTAGGTAAGAACTTCATCTCTATGCCAAATTCATGGAGTTCCTTCCCAAGAGGAGAAAGAAGAAGGACATATTCTGTGTCCTATTGGCCACCATAATAGTGATCTCTAAGGCGTCAAGCTAATGACCTAAAAGAAACGCTTATTGGGAGGCAACCCAATTTTCCCAGTTTTTTTTTTTGAAAAAAAAAGAAGAAAAAAAAACATTGTAGTCTTATTTGTCCATGACTCACCCTTTTGTGTTGCAGTTGTGCAGTGATGACAGCACATCATCACCTTTCAGATGGCTATGCACGTTCATGATATGCTCAGCTCTTGTTTGCGGAGAAGTTTTCTATCTCTATTCTCTTTTATGTTGAGCTATTGAATTGCCACTGATAATTGTTCTTATTGTGTGCTGTCTTCACTTTTGAGAGTGTTTGTGATACTTGAACTGTTGCTCTGCACATGATATTATTGTTTGAGTTTGTCTGTGCACTTTATGCTCATGATTGCATTACTTGCTCATACACTAAATTCTTGATTAAAATATGAACCATGTTAGAAAATTTTGGCAACTCTCACTGCAACAAAGTTGTTTGTGCATGATTTATTCACTCTAGCACACTAGTGAGCTTTTGAGCCTTCATTGCATATTCTTTTTTGGTGTGTGGTATCGCATGTAATGTATCTCTAGAACTTGACACTATTCCCTGTGAATCTGTGGTGTATTGGTTGCATACAAATGATTGAGACAGTTTTGTTCTTTAACTCAGGGTCTAAATTGACTCACCCTACTGTATTTATACCTTTGCTAACCCCTTTGAGCCTAAATCCTATTTTTTTTATATAATTAGCTCAATACAAGCCAATGAACTGAAAAATCATGAGTCCCTATTAATTGGAGTTAAGGGTGCAAATTCTGGAGGCTTGTAGATTAAGTTTGGGGTTGCTCAAGGACAAGCAACATATTTAAGTTTCGGGTGGGGATACATGCTCACACTTTTGTTACAGCAGTTGTTCTATTCAAAAAAAAAAGTTTGAAGAAAAGCAAAAGAGAAAAAAAAAAGAGTTGAAAAGCTGCAAGTGTAACAAAGAAAAAATAAAATAAATTGTAATTGGGGAGAGAAAGTATATATTGTTGAGTGGGAAACTTGTGAGTGCTCTAGAATATTTCATCTCTTAACTCCAATTAAGAAAGCTTAGATCACAAAATTTTCCTACCCCACCTAAGCCTCATTACAGCCCTTAAAAGACCTCTTGATGTATGTAACTATTACATTATAGCTTCTAACTTAGAATTTTATCAAGCCTATGGTAGATGGTTGCGTGTGGTACCTTTTGAGAGTAAACAGTACCATTAAACACTTGAGTGAGAGGGAAACACTTATCTGGAGAGGATAGTGAAGAAAATCGAGTGCTTGCAATAGAGTTAATGTGTTTGTTGCCTTGAATTGCTGAAATGGGAATCAATGCTGGATGCAATGAATGAGTATGTAGCTTGTGGTTGTTTTCATGAGTATAGAGTGTGCATGGTTGGAACTTGGCAATGATGGAGTGATGCAGAGTGAGAATCATTCATACTCATTCACTCCGACCCCTGATGTGTGTTTAAATGTTTGCTTGAGGACAAGCAAAATCTTTAAGTTTGGGGTTGTGATGAATCTGTACAATTGTATATTTTGATGAGTTTTGATGGATTCATTGGACTAAATAGTGTAAATATTAGTGCTAGCTTAGGTTAGAATAGATTATTTTGCATGAGTAGAGAGTTTTGTCACAGAAAGTTTTTTTTTTTTACCTATTTTTGGTGTTAGACGGGTAGTTGGCGTTCAGCTCTGATTCCTAGCCCTCAGCTCTCGAATTTTGGTCTAGACTGTGAAGTATTTCTCCTGGAGGGCAGAAAGCCAGAGCCCAGCGCTCATATCCCAGCGCCCAGCGCCCTAAACCTGACCTGAACATAGAAAATCTAATCTGGAAGGCAGCAACTGGGCGTCCAGCGCCTATACTGTGAAGCTCAGCGCTGCAATGCTGCCCTAGCCATAACATGGGCTATACTTATCTGATTTGAGTGATTTTGGTGGCGTTGGACAGATAAGAAGCAGACCTACAACTTTCATGTTGACACTGAAGCCCATTTTGGACGTTTTGATGGTCGAAAATGCAAAATACCGAAGTTGGACACGTAATTCCTGCGCTCAGCACTGGACTTGTGCGCTGAGCGCTGGCCGCGACTGTTCTGACGTTTAAATACGCACGATTTGACCTATTTTGGGATTTTTTTTTTCCCCTCTCCAATGAAGTTTCAAGCCTTGGGAACAAGATTTGAAGATTCAATGGATCCACCTTCTTCATCTTCTTCTCTTTACGGTTTTTCTTTTCTCTTTGCCATGTTTGGCTGATTTGTTTTGATTAGGCTAGGATGAACTCTTTTAGATCTTGATGTAATTTGACTATTTTGTTCTCCAATTTTAATTCATTTCATGTTTTTAATCATTTGCTTAATGTTTTTCATTGATTGGCCACCATGGAGATTTGTAGTGATGGTCTTGTATCTGACGAAAGTTAGGAATAAGATTCGATTTGGATTAGAGATCTAGGAATAGACTTTGGTTCATGTGCATTCGTTACGAGTTCTTGATCTTAATGCTTCCAATTAATTGAGTTTCGCCTAAGGAATTAGGGTTCTAATTAAGAGGAAAGGGTTATTCACCAAAGGATTGAGTTTAATCTAAGTTAGAGAACTTGAATGATAATTGAATGAAATTAGTAATTATATCTAGTGATAATTGAGGAATTCTTATGCCTAATCTTGTTTTCAGTGTGTTTACATTTATCTTTCATCCACCAAGTGTTTGTTTAAATGTTTGTGTTACATTGTGTTTGTATTTTATCTTAACTTTCACAATCTACTGCATATTTTTCATAGTCCAAATAGTATAACAATTGATAGTAATTGGTACTTGACAATTGATCCTTGTTGGGAACGATAACTCACTCATCACTCTATTACTTGCCGAGTCTAACACATTGCTAGCTATCATGGAGTGTGAGATATAGGTCATATCAATTTGTTTCTATAATGATTGCTTTTTCTGTTTGGTTTCCTTATTTTCCTCCAAAATTACATGATTAAAATGGGCTGTCTAATATTATCATTTTAATTAATGAAACTGAGGAAAAATGAAACCAATTAAGCTGTCTATCTTTTATTAGGGACTACGAACAATTTTATTGACGAGTACACCCCGAAGAAACCAAACCAACGGTTGACAAAACAAATTGCAAAGACACAAGTATCGATTTATATAAATGTGAATTTTAGAAAAACATCTATCTATTGACAGCATAACGTCTGTGATTTATGCACAAGTAACAAACAAATAATTTAAAAAGCAAAATTTAAGAAAAAAACTACATAAATAAGTGAAGGGAATCATATCAAGTGAGTTTACGCCAGATTCCCCCCTTAGACGCTGTTAAGCATTTCACCCGTGGAAAAACAAAACCTGACTTTGGAGGTCTTCCATCAACAAGAGAATTTTCATATATCTCTTTGCACTCTTGTATGACCTGATTAACAAGAATAACATTTGTGAATTCTAAAATCAATAGCCATAAAACTTCTCCAGCAAAGAACTTCTAGTTAATGACCAACTTAGATAAATATATTATATCTCTCTCTTTCTTCCCCTTTTGCTTAACAAGTGGGACAACTGGTTCCCTCAAAATGATGCCCATACCATAGAAAATTGAGCCAGTATGTTGTCAAATTCATACACGAAAATCTTCCAAAAATAGATCCACTAGAATATACAGATCATGTTAAATTGTAATTGTGTAGTTTGGGAAAATATCTAAAGAACTTTTCAATAGTGGTTCTTACTTTTGTTCTTATACATAAGAACCGGTTCTTATTTTTTATAGCATTGGAGCTCGCTGACATGACTGCCACGTGTAAGAACGGAACAATTCTTATATAAGAACAAGAAGAATGGGTTCTTATACATTAAAAAATTATTTCTTTCCAAAAAGTAAAGTAATTGTCGGACCTACTAAAGGTAAGTTAGAACCAATGTTAGGTTTTACCATTAGACCATATCTCCAATAGGTGGTTCTTAAAACTTAAGAACACACAAGAACCGTTCTTAGAGTGAAATATAGTGAAAGTTCTTAAATCCTATATGGCATCTTTGGGCCAACTAAAAGAGATATAAGAACCCAAAGTGGGTTCTAGCATTGGAGATGCTCTCTACAATATCCTGCAGTCAGTTGATCATAAAACATAACGAAATAAATGCTGGCATATTCTTATCCCGTGAATCTGTTTCTTGAGTTCAATGTTAAGCAAAATAAACACTGATTTTATTTACCTCCTTGGCATCCTTCCGAGGAATTCCTTCTCGTAGACCAACAAGTTTCTCAACAACTTCAGGCTACAACAGCAGATAAAAACACAGATTCATCAGCCAGGATAACTTGAGGTAGAAATCTTCATGCGCTTTAAATCATATAAAAAAAACCTTTCAAAGTTATTTTCTAAGCCAAAGACAAAACTATAATGACCTAAAAACCCACTGTAAAAAATATTTCTATTGCATAAAGAACTAAAACTTCTATTTGCAAATGAAAAGAATTGAATCAAAAGAATTATTTAAATATTATTGGGCATAATTTTACCGGGCAGTCAGGTTGGTGTTCGAGTATATTTGTATAGATGAGTGTGAAGGTATCCAGGCTCTCTGCTGAAGCAAGTTCCCTTAAGTCGCTGAGTACACTCACTCGGTTTTCAACTTTCTAATCCAGAAAGTCAAGGAAGTTAGAGTAAGAAACTTGGGAGCAGCATCACAACATTAACAGCTAATAACATATTGATCTGGAACTGGCATAATATTCACATTAGAGGACAACAGTAACAAAATAAGAGAGAACTCACAGAAACACTGATATGCTCCCTAAAAAAGTCCATGATAACCTCCTCATCTAGCCTCATCCGCTCTATAGTTTCTTCCTTGATGTAGTTTTTCTGAAATTAATTTTACCAGTGAGACAATTAAGTCAAATGAACTGAGAGCTGTTAATGAAGAATATATGTGCAATTTTGCCATAAATAAGAACCAACAATAGTATTATTGAGAGCATCACCTGTGTCAAGAGATGATCAACATAAACAACCACTGTTTCCTCCAGGCAAGCTTCAACAAATCTCCTAAAAGATCTTTCTTCAATGTACCTTGAATATACGGGAAGTTAAAACTATTAGTTTTCCACAATAAAGTAAATGCTTGACAATCAAACTTCAAATAAATGCAATAGAAGCCACTCACCAACAACTTCATAAACAAACTTCAGATGTTATACACAGCAAATTTTATAGATAAAATGCTAGGAATAGGAGCAAGTACGCTGAATAATATAAAAAGACAATAAAAAAGTAAGAGTGTTAGTGTACTGTAGCCTTTGTATGTTTGGGCCCATTAGTCCATTAGTATGTATTTTGTATATAATATATAATATATAATATTATAATATATGTATACATTTGTAATCTTTTTACTGTAGTAATAAAAATTCTCTCTAGTAATTCTACATGGTATCCAGAGCTTTCTAGGCTGCCTTCTCTTTTTGTTCTGGCGACATTTTCCGTTTCCGGCAGCGCCTTCCATCTCCGGTGGTCCTTCTCCGGCGACGGTTGGTTGTCACCTCCGGCACCACCGTGTTCGCCGCACCACCGCCGTCCTGGCCACCAAACAGATTCCTGAACGAAGCGGCCACGCGCCGCCACTCACCGCCACTTGCTCTGCCCGCCTCTCTCTCTCTCTCCGGTGTTTGTGGGCTCTCACCTCTGCCACCGTTGAACGCGTCTCACTCCGGCGAGTCTGACCCAGTGGTCGGTTACTTCATCTCCGCCGGAGCCACTGTAGTAGCCACCGGCAGCCACCTTTTCGCCTGTTCTGACATTTTTCCACCTGAGGACTTCATTTCCGCTATTCTTTTCTCCAAATTCCTTCTCGGAGACAGTTTTTTGGATACTTCAGCCCTTAAATAATGGTTAGTTCATCATCCACCTCTACATTGGTATCCTTTTCTGCCTTCACCTCTACTCCGGCTATTGCAACGGAAAAATTAGTCGACTCTTCTAATTATGTTTCATGGCCTAAAGCGGTCGAAAAGTGGTGTATAGGACAAGGATTGAAAAATCACTTAGACACTAAGCCCGAAGACGTGAAGGATGAGAAGGAAAGGGAAAATTTTGAGTGGAGTGATGCTCTACTGTGTACTCTGTTATGGCAATCCATTGATCCCTCTCTCCACAACATCTACTCAAACACTTGTTGTGACCTTTGGACTCAAGCCAAATCTCTTTACACCAACGACATTCAACGTTTATACTCTGTTGTTGACAAATTAATCAACCTTCGTCAACAAGGTATTACCGTTTCTGAATTTGTTGGTCAAATGAGTTCTATCAAGGCTGAGTTCAATGCACTTCTTCCCGCTGGAAAACCCGCTGCTGGAGATCTTGCCCAGAGAGACAAATTCTTTATGGTATGTACCTTAGTTGCGTTGAGTACTGATCTTACATCTGTGAGGGACCAAATTCTTGCTAGTCCGAGTATTCCTACATTGGATGAGGTTTTCTCTCAGCTTCTCAGTGTTACCTCTATTGCCCTTCCTAGTCCTGTTGCACCAGAGACTTCGGCTTTGGTTTCAACCAATGTTCATCGTGGACCTAGAGAGGAACAAGGTAGTGACCATAGAGGAGGTAGAGGTTCATCTTGTCCTAGATGCACTTATTGTCATAGACGGGGGCACACTAAGGACAAGTGCTTCAAGTTGCATGGTCGTCTTCCTCGGGTTAATCTCGCTCACAATGATGATACCCTGCCTGAGCAATCAAGGGATTCTGCAGTGCAACAGTCTGTCACCCAAACTGGAAGGGTGACAGACTGTTGCACAGGAGATCCTTTAACATACTTCAAAATACGAATATGTTGTCACCCAATTGTCCATTTAATCTTGTTTCTGTTAGTCGTCTAACCCGTACCTTAAATTGCACTATCACATTTTCTCACAATTTTGTAGTTATTCAAGATTGTAGTACGGGGCAGGTGATTGGCGCAAGACATGAGTCACAGGATCTGTACCATCTCTCATCACCATCTGTTGCTTGCACTACTACTTCATCCCCAGAGCTTCTCCACAACCGTTTGGGGCATCGAAGCTTATCTAAGCTTCAGAAAATGGTTCCTGGTTTTTCCTCTTTGTCAAGTCTTAATTGTGAGTCGTGTCAGCTAGGTAAATAGTCTAGAGGTTCTTTTCCTAAGCGTGTCAATAATTGGGCAGCTTCCCCTTTTGATTTAGTTCACTCTGACGTTTGGGGTCCTAGTCGTGTTGTCTCTATGTCTAGATTTCAGTATTTTGTAACTTTCATTGATGACTATTCTCGTTGTACTTGAGTATATTTAATGAAAAGTCAATCTGAAGTTTTATCCATTTTTGAGACCTTTTGTGCTGAAATTAAAAATCAGTTTCATACCAACATTCAAGTTCTAAGGAGTGATAATGCACCTGAGTATTTTTCCACAGCTTTCACTCAATTCATGTCTTCTCAGGGAATTATTCATCAGTCTTCATGTGCTTATACCCCTCAACAAAATGGGGTTGCTGAACGAAAGAATAGACATCTGATTGAGACAACTCGCACCCTTTTGCTCCATCATAATGTTCCCACACGTTTTTGGGGGATGCTGTTATTACTGCCTGTTATCTTATTAATCGTATGCCCTCTTCTGTTCTACAGCACCAAACTCGTCATTCCATACTCTTTCCTGACCAGAAGGTATATTCCCTTACACCACACATTTTTGGATGTATTTGCTTTGTTCACAACATGACGCCTGGACAGGATAAGTTGTCAACCAAGTCAATCAATGTATATCCCTTGGGTATTCCGGTGTTCAAAAAGGTTACAAATGTTACTCTCCAGCTACAAACAGGTATTATATTTCTGCTGATGTGACCTTTTTTGAGTCTTCCCCCTTTTATCCTTCATCTTCCTCGGCTCCGTCCCCTTCCCTGATAGAGGTTCTTCCAATTCCACAATTTCCTCCATTGATGTCATCTGTCTCCAACAAACCTGAAGAATCTACTGCAACCGGACCTTCTACTGCCCCCAGACCCTTACATGTTTATCATCGCCGACAACGTGTAGTTGGTGATACTCCCCAAGCAGTCCATACTGACTCATCTCCTGCTCCAGCGCCTTCTCCTACTGCAGACCAGTCTCCTAGTGATCATCTTCCCATTGCCATTAGAAAAGGTACTTGTTCCACTCGTAATCCTCATCCTATTTATAACTTTCTTAGTTACCATCGTTTGTCCACCCCATATTGTGCTTTTATCTCCTCCTTATCTACTGTCTCTATTCCTAACACAACCAGTGAGGCTCTTTCACATCTAGGATGGTGTCAGGCAATGATGGATGAGATGACTGCTCTTCATACTAATGTCTCCTGTTGCTTGTCATTGGATTTATACTGTTAAAGTGGGTCCTGATGATCAGGTTGATAGGCTTAGGGTTCACCTTGTTGCTAAAGGATACACTCAAGTTTATGGCCAAGATTACACAGATACTTTCTCTCCTGTTGCCAAGATGTCATCTGTTCGTCTTTTCTTGGCCATGGCTACCATTCGCTCTTGGCCTTTATTCCAGCTTGATATTAAGAATGCATTTCTTCATGGTGAGCTTCATGAGGAGATTTATATGGAGAAACCGCTTGGCTTTGTTGCTCAGGGGGAGTCTAATCTGGTTTGTAAACTTCGTCGTTCTCTTTATGGTTTGAAGCATGGTTGTCAAACTCGCAAGTTAACTAGATAGCAAAAACGAGTGAACTCGCTGCAAACTCGGAAATTGGTAGAATCGGTAGACTCACGAGTCTAGGAGCGAGTTTACGATTCTGAAAAAAAAATGAAGATGGGCCCAAAACTTGTGGCCCAACCCGCATGGAACCCTAGTCCCTAAATTTGAAACTTGCCAGCTAAAAAAAACACAAAACAATCTCAGCTGCCTTCATCTTCTCAAACGCAAAACAAGCCAACGCCGTTCGCGAACCGCCTCCTTCCGCCGTCGAGTGTGACCGGCGTCCCTCCGCCGTCGACTGCCATCGACTTCTCCATCTCACTGCCAAACTGAAAAACACGAACTGGAGAAGTGGAAAACGCGACTGCCATCGACTTCGCCATCTCTCTGCCAAACTGAAAAACGTGACCCTCTCTTCATTCTCTCTCGCTTCGTCCAGCACTCTGCTAGGGTAAGTTTATTAACTCAGTAGTACACTCAGTTTATTAACAATCTTCATTCTCCCACTGTTAATGTCTTGAGACTGAAAACACTGTTTTTGTTTGTTGTCTCTGTTTTGCTGTGAGCAGTGAGCACACACTGTTTTTTCTCACATAATAATGTCTCAAAACACTGCTGGAGATGGATCTGCTGGGTCGAGTTCACCAAACACGTCCACAGTCTTAGCTACTAGCAGGAAGAATATCCCTGGAAAGAGAAGTGATATTGGGTGGAAACATGGGGTAGATATTCTGGGCAATGGCAAAAAGGTGAAATGCAACTATTGCTCAAAAATTGTTCAAGGGATTTTTAGATTCAAGGACCATCTTGCGGGTAGTAGAGATGACTCTGGAGCTTGTCCTACCGTGCCGGAAGAAGTTAAAATGTTAATGATGAGAATTGTTGTTGAGGGTAAAGAGGCATCAAAGAAGGAGAGAAGATTGAGTGTCATTGATGAAGAGGAGGAAGAAATTCAAGAGATTCAGCATCGTAGCTCTCTACAACAAGGGAGGCTTGTTTTTCCAAAAGGAAAAGGAAAAGCTGGTTCTAGACCTAGTGGAGGGGTTCAAGCAACAATAAATCAAATGATGAAAAAAGGCATAAAGGAGGAAGCTAATCAACAGGTTGCAGAATTTTTTTACACAAGTGCCATTCCTTTCAATTGTATAAAAAATCCAACATTTGCAAATGTGTGAAGCAATTGGGAAATATGGAATTGGCTATAAACCTCCCTTTTATCATGATATTAGAGAAAAGCTAAACCAGCAGTGGAGCAAACTGATGAAACTCTTGAAGAGTTCAAGGAGGAGTGGAAGATAACTGGCTGTTCAATAATGTCTGACGGGTGGATTGATAAAAAAAGGAGTTCAATTGTTAATTTTTTGGTGAACAGCCCTAAGGGGACGGTTTTTTTATATTCATTAGACACTTCTGACATCTCAAAAACTACTGACAAAGTTTTTAAGATGTTGGATGATATTGTCACGTTTGTTGGAGAGGAGCATGTGGTCCAGGTGGTTACTGATAATGCTGCAAATTACAAAGCAGCCGAAGAAATGTTGATGTTGACTCGGAAGATTTTGAGAATTTTGAGAAACATCTAAAGGTTCATCAAGTTACTATAAAGAAGGGAAGGAGGATCACCACTTACATATACTCTAGAACAATGCTTAGTATTTTGAAGCAGTTTACAAATGGGAGGGACTTGATTAGGCCTGGGGCAACAAGATTTGCCACTTCTTATTTGACTTTATCTTGTCTCAATGATAAAGCATCATTGATGAGTATGTTTAGCTCAGATGATTGGAAAAAAATAGGTTTGCATCTACAAAAGATGGAAAAAAAGTGGCAAACATGATTTTAGATAATCGGTTTTGGAAGAACATAATCATATGCCTCAAGGCTGCTGTTCCTCTCATAGTTGTCCTTCAAATGGTGGATTCTGATGAAAAACCTGCCATGGGTTTCATATACGAGGGGATGGATTGTGCCAAAGAGAAGATTAGAAGCAACTTCAATAATATTAAGGAAAGGTAAACTTGCATGATGGTGATGAATCTGATGATGATGGAGATCATACTAATGAAGATGAGGATGAGGTTGTGGGAGGATTGGACATGGATTAGCTTAGCACTTTATTTTTTAAGTGTTTTCGCTTTTAGAACTTATGTTTTGATGTTTTATATGTAGTATGACTTACCTACATACTTTGCTACTTGCCTATTTTGCTTTATTATGGAGTTGGAAATTAGAATGTTGAATTTTTTATTTTATTATTAGTGTTATATTATGCATGTGTCATTTATAGGTTATTTTAATATTATTTTAATATTCTTACGAGTCTACGGTAGACTCATACGAGTATACGAGTTGAGTCGAGAGTCGAGTCTACGTACCCAAAACGAGTCTACCTAGACTCGCGAGTTTGACAACCTTGGTTTGAAGCAATCTCCTCGTGCCTGGTTTGGAAGGTTTAGCACTGTTATTAAGGAGATTGGAGTGTCTCGTGATTCTAATCATACAGTTTTTTATCGGCATAACTCTCAGGGAAGTTGCATCTATTTGATAGTTTATGTTGATGATATTGTCATAACGGGAGATGATCAGGATGGCATTGAAAAGTTGAAGAACCATTTATTCCATCACTTTCAAACCAAGGACTTGGGCTTACTCAAATATTTTTTGGGTATTGAAGTGGCTCAATCTAAATGTGGTGGTGTTGTTTCTCAAAGGAAGTATGTTTTGGACATTCTTGAGGAAACTGGTATGTCAGATTGCAAACCGGTTGACTCTCCTATGGATCCTAACATTAAACTTCTTCCTGGTCAGGGGGAGCCATTAACTGATCTAGGCAAGTATCAAGAGACTAGTTGGTAAGCTAAATTATCTTACTATCACTTGCCCAGATATCTCTTTTGATGTTTCAGTGGTGAGTCAATTTCTTCAGTCTCCTTGTGATAGTCATTGGGATGCAGCTATTCGTATTTTGAAGTATGTTAAAGGATCTCCTGGCCAAGGTTTATTGTGCTGATTGGGCTGGATCTCCTTCTGATAGACGTTCTACCTTAGGATATTGTGTTCTTGTAGGAGGTAACCTTGTCTCCTAGAAAAGTAAGAAGCAAGAGATTGTAGCTAGATCTAGTGTTGAGGCTGAGTATCGTGCTATGGCCTCGGTCACATGTGAGTTTAACTGGATCAAGCAACTAATTCATGAATTAAAGTTTACAGAGGTCTCTCAGATGAAGTTGTTTTGTAATAATCAGGCTGCTCTTCACATCGCTTCTAACCCAGTTTTTCACAAAAGGACCAAACATATTGAAGAGGACTGTCATTTCATTAGAGAAAAAGTTTTGTCTGGTTGTATTGTCACTGGTTACATTAGTTCTAATGAACAACTAGCTGATATCTTCACTAAGTCTCTTAGGGGGCCCCGGATTGTATTTATTTGTAACAAGCTTGGAGCATATAATCTATATGCTCCAGCTTGAGGGGGAGTGTTAGTGTAGCCTTTGTATGTTTGGGCCCATATGCCCATTAGTCCATTAGTATGTATTTGGTATATATGTATACCTTTGTAATCTTTTTACTGTAGTAATAAAAATTCAGTAATTCTACAAAGAGAAAGCATGAAATTCAAGTTTCACCATCCATAAATATTCTAGAAAGAAAACTAAGATCCACCAGATGAGAGAAATTAAATCCAGTTCAAACATTTCATAGAAAGCCACAGTTGAGGTACTTATTGACATTTCCTATTCAAAACGTTCTTCCATTGCTCCATTAGATATAAAAACCAATTATGAGCCTTTACCAAACAACTTCAATTTTTAGGATTGTTAATTGACATAGTATCATAGCCTTGATAACCGAGGCATGGGCTGTGTCCATTCTTCTAGATGACAGTTAACTTTCACACTTCAAATCCTTGCATGAGGGGACATATAGATATAAAACTAATCATAAGTATTCACCTAATGGCTTAAGCTTTTAAAGAAGTTGGTCATCGTCATCGACAGCCAAAGTAGTCCATATAAGACTTGGACAATCCTCATCCATTTGAGCTAGTTTTTGGGATTAAGTTAGGCCTAACCCAAATTCTATGGTTAAAGCTTTCAGCATTACCAGTTTCTTCATAGATGCTGGGGAAAGCTGGCAGAAGTAACAAGGCACGCATGGGAGAAATAAACAAAACAAAATTACCAAGATCAGAAAATCTACTCACATTTTTACATCGGTAAAATAATCACCAAATGTTGCAACCAAGTACTCGGTAACCTGCCCCTCACTCCATTCTGATAAATGCAAAGCAAAAGGAAACTCAATTTTCATATTAAAAACTTCAAATAAGCCATTAAAGCACATATCGATTAGATATAAAAGTAAACACTGTAAATACACTTTTTTGGAAAAATTCTACATTTGGTCCCTTAATTCTTTTTTCAATTTGGTCCCTTATCTTTTCTTTGTAACAAAGTAGTCTCTTATGTTTTTTTTCAATTACTTTTTCATTGTCATAGACATAAGACATGCATATTTCCTTTATCTTTGTCCACATAGCCCATACTGATCTATTTTAATCTATTTGAGCATTTTGCTGGTCTATCTATATGTGTGATTGTGTTACAAAATGACTACTTAAGCTTGCTTTTAAAACATAAGGGACTATTTTGTTACAAAAAAAGATAAGGGACCAAATTGAAAAAAAGAATTAAGGAACCAAAGATATAATTTTGCCTACTTTTTTTAACATTGAACTTTAGCAATAGAACAGGATAATGCTGGATACCACTGTACAACGAGTCCAAATACCCAATTACTTGGCAGCAACTATAAATTACTAGAAACATAAACAAAAATTTATCACAAAAACTTTAAACACTTCACAATAGTTGACAGCCTATTATATTTTATTGTTCAAGGCAATGCATTTCCTATTCAAGTAGAAGAAATTTTTTTTTCATCAATATTCAAGTACAAGAATTTATTACAGCACAAGGCAAACATTTCCTATTGAAGCAGAAGAATTTATTACAGCACAACAGTAGAGTTCAACAATAAGGAATTATTTTTTTTTGACAAAAAAAGAGCCCACCCTAGCAGAAACTATTAGCGTAAACCCTCACAGAAGCCAGCTAGGTGATGGTGAAAATTGTATTACCTTTCTGGTATAGCTTAACCAGCAACTCCTGGACACCAGGATCTTCAAATATCACACTAACAGTTTGATGGACAGCTTCCTATTTCCAAGAAGAATATTCATATTATCAGAATTCAATCTTTTCCAGGCAACAAATATTCATCAAAATGGTAAATGCAGTGAACACATCTAATTGTAATATGAAGTGTAAATAAGCAGAAAAACAAAATCTGAAGTGCAAAATTCTATAAACAAAAATACACATGCTGGTGAGTGAATGAATTGACATACGAAGATAACAGACAGGCATGTTAGGACTTTCCAGCTCAAGAGTTCTTCAAGTACTTATATTATGGACCCATATTTTTTTTTCCTTTTTGCAGTGTGAATCCATGTGCCATGTTCATAATTGGATATAAAAGCAATATGGAAAACATTGAGCACATATTTGACTACCTGATTAACAACAGTGGCAAAAAACGTGCACCAGGAAGAATGATAGATAAAGCAAAAACAGAAAACATATTTGTTGCTGAATTAGCCTGTTAGAGGTTGTCAATATGTAACAATTAGCTTCTTAAAGAATTAAATGAGTGAATGGATAAAGCAAAAGAAGTTTGGTGCATTTCGTTGGAGAAGAACACTCATTTTTATAAGGTTATTTATTCGGCATATCGCCTGAGTTGGGATAAGATTAGACTTTTGCTGTCAATTTGGTGGCTTCACTAACATATGTTCAGGGATTGGGAAGCTCTGTTACATTGATTTTCTCTTTTTTCTTGGTTGTTTTCTGTTTCATTATTTGGTTCAAGAGGATTCCTTATTCTCCTTTCCCTTTGACTGAATTGTATTAAGATGCAAAACAGATCTTTGCTACACAATATTTTACACAATACATAGCAAACAGATATTTCACAACTGAATCTACAACATGTGATTACATGCTAAAATATTTAAACAAAAGCCAGGATGACATTTTAGGGTATATATACAGCAGATGCCAAAATTTCCCTGCACAACTCTTGAACATCTCTAAACACAGGTACACACAGAAGTCCCTTCTCACATGCGATGCACTCAGATGAACATAAACATCTTCAAGTAACAACGATAAATATTTATGATTTGGCATTTGGCTTCTATTTGACGAAAAGCCCGGGACCTTTTTAAGGACTTTCCCTAACAAATATGATGAGGGAATGGGTAGCTTTGCTCTATTGGTGTTGTTAGAATGTGAAAAACATCTCACAATATCTTGATTGTATCTAGACATCCCATACTTCCACAGAAATCAATTTGATTTTCATAGAAAATATGATATAAATAGTTTCCTTACCATGTAATCTCTAGATTTGAATCACATGGAAACACTCTAGATCATATGAATATTAACTGAGCAAAATATTGATCTATACATGCACATGTTATAAAGATAAATTCAGAAAATTCTATCAAGAAAATAACTGCTTAAAGGAGTTGGAGAAGATGAATGTAAACTAAATGCATCATGTCACACTGAATAATCGCAGTACAGACTGTATAGATTTAAAAAAGAGAGTATAAATTTAATGCACGATGGCCCACCATAACCCACGAGTCCCTGGATTGAAACCAGGCTCGGATACCAACTTAAAACTGAATATGGAACTATATTTTGTATATATTACATTACATGAGGTAAATCGTACAATATATACAAGGAGAATGGAATCAGCAATCACTAAAGTTTAGGGATTAAAAACAATAACTGAAAATCCTATCTAATCTAAGGAAACTATGGAAAAACATATCAAGGAATAAAAGGAAATAATAACAATTAATTACAGTAAACAATTAGAATACAAATCTTGCAGTCTTCCATACCTTGGCAACCTCAAGAAACCCCTTACAGGTATCTTCAAAATTAACCTGTAATGAAACAGAAAACGAGAAAATATAAAGTCAATAAAAAGATTGCCTTGTGAAATCACAGGGGACTAATGCTGTCTTACTACAAGGGTCACTAGGTGTTGATGGACTCTACAAGTTTCAGTGTGTGAATCTGCCAGGGACTTCATATATGAGACTCCTAAAGCTAATGTTGTGTCTTTGTTAACTGATTCTAGATTTGTAAATAATAGTAGTGATACTGATCATGTTTGAGGTTTCTTATTAGATGATTGTGGTAGTTTATTAGTATGGTATTCTGCAGAGGTTTGTTATTCAAATGGTTGCAAAAGGACATAAAGCCAAAGCAAACACTGTTTCGGGTAACGATTCAATCAATACTAGGGAGGGAGGACACAGTATAGTAGCCCTTAAAAAATCTAGTATCCTATACATGAGTACCAACTCTTGAGAAACATCCCGATTTCCATTCAAAACTTTTTTTTTTAAATACTGTAGTATTTCTTCTACAGAGAGACAGAAGGCATATTTTTTTCATCATTCAGAACACGGAATAAGAATGAAAATATATGATGCTCAAACAAGATTTCAAGAATCTCAGTTCATAAGTTAGCAGCAAATTATGATACTTATTAGTTATTACATAAAACATCAATACCGAAGAATTAAGTGAGTATCACTTAACGAAAATGTAATAACAAAAAACAAGAATATGTCAACAAAGCAACGGTTACCAAATTAAAGAAACTAGGAAAAACAACAAAAACCAAAGCTCCAAACCTGCTCTGCATAGTTCTGTGGAAGGGCTTCTAAGGTGCTATTACTTAGCTCCATTGCAAGATCATAGCAGCGCAAATTGTTGTTAATCTAAATAAAATGTTACATCACACCCCATGTCAATGGAAGGACCAATTGGAAACAATCCTATGTTGAAACAATAAGCCAACACTCAAAAAACTACACTAACCATAGCACATAAAGGTTCCAGACCAATTTCAGAAGCTGGTTCTCCAAGTCTCTTCTTTTCAGCTGCTTGAAAATCAATCATCACCTGTAAAAAGACAGAGTAGTAACATAGGATACATAATAACTAATATAAGCAGTAAACACTACACAATGTGCTATTAGAGGCCATTCATGGATTTCTGGCAATACCTTACAATAATAAAGACACTTGAACACATTCTTGTTGCACTTGGAAAAATTATTTTTCAACTTCTTACCAGTTTGACTTGTATTACCAAGAGTTTACTTTACAGAAGACGAACTTACAATGCACATCAGTTACATCTATATCTTATCTGATATTACCTGAATGGTTGCCAAGGAAATTCTGTATAACATGACATCAGTGCTATTGTCTCGAACAATTTGAACTTGCTCTCCAAGTATCCTGAATAGATCAACAGCAGCTGGGGTATATAGCTTCCCGTCTTCAGTTTTCTTTGGGGGCTGTGTTTTATCTGCTTCCAAAATATTCAAGTACCATTTCTAGAAAACATTAAGAACAAAGCTTAATGTTATGTAAGATAAAGAAGTCATCCATGAAATATCATAGATTACCAAAGCTAAATAAATAAACAAGATATCTAGGATTACCCTTGTTGTAGCTTGCATTCGCTCAACATAAGAATTCATAAGAGGATCCATTGCACCACTCTCAGAGCACACTTGGGCCAGAGACTCGTCAACACCAAGCCCAATCAGATTATCTTGGTATTCAACCACCCAGCCAGTTACCTGCTTAAAAAAAAACATTAGCATATCTTTTCCCATAAAACATTCAGAGGGGGAAAAGGAAGAGAAAAGAGAGAAACAGTAATGATTAAATCTACATGTAGCAAGGAATTAAACCAAAGTCCAGTAATGAAATTGAAAAAGAAAAAGCTCATTAATATACAACAATGTGTCACTTCAATAAATAATTTGAAAATAATAGGAAAAGACTGTATTATTTTCTTGTGATCAAGTACAATCACTAATTGATAGGAACCAAAAACTTATAGAGGGAATAGAGTGATACTTTTACTGAAACTATAATGAGAATTTGATATAACAATGGAAGGAGCAGAGCTCCTTACAAGATGAAGAAGAAATGCAAAATACTTACAAAATAGAAAATACTACCCTGTTCTGAGAGAGAACCAACCTCTCCTCTCAGCCAATACCCAATACCCAACTGCTATTTTCCAAGATACCCCCTTACGATTATCCCTCCTCCCCCTATATATAGTGCCCATTCTGTTATTCCCCTTTTCTCTCTCCTTCAACCCATCCCACATGACCCTCCCCTAATTAATAATTAATAATGGGCCTTAATAGTGGGCCTAACACTAATACTCTTCTGAGCCTAATTACATCATGGTTTGTAATACGCAAGTTTATGCCATGACTTACAACATGTATGAGACAAACCATCTTTGCACTCGACTTACAAGATGCCATATGCCCATATTTACATATTTCCATATTTACAACATGAAACTACAACTTTAGCTCAAGTGTTATTACTTGATCTAACCAACTTGATCTAACCTGATAAGCCTGAAGTGCAACCAGAAAGTAAATTTCTAGCAGATGGGCCAGATTTGATGCTCAAGCAGACGGGTGCAGCTGCTTTCCAGCTTCAGTTTCCCGTCCACCCCGCTGAAGAAAGTATTAGTGGCTCATCCAATGGGACCTAAGTTCCTAGCTTTTTTTTTTCCGATTAAACCTAAGTTCCTAGCAGAATTGGAAATACCTCCACTATACTATCTCAACCGGAATGTGTACTGGTATTTTGGGCAGTTAAAATAGGTAGTTAGTTAGAGGAGACTAGTGAGATATATAAATAGGAAGAAGTAACGGCAGGAGGATCATTGAAGGGATGTATTTTGAGAAAACCAAGCAAGTGCCCAGTTGTAAAGGGGAAACCCTTTGTTAACAGGAAACCCTTGGAGGAAAGATATTTTTTCTTCTTCTGTTCGTTTCCAGTCAATCAATAAAATCATTCTTTTTTTTCTTTTTCCTATTTCCATTGTGGGTTCCCAACAGATCACACCATTGTCAGTAACATGGAAGAATTGGAAAGCTAGAAACTTAGTTCCCCAAATGCTACAGAAGTAGAAAATGCATGGTTGGTTGGATCATCTTTATCTAAGTAGAAAAGGACATTCCAAGCATGTGAGGGATAGTATGTTATACATAAATAAAAACGCAAGTGAAATACCTTTAATATCTCAATATTTGTTAATTCATTTGCCCTGTCGCTAAGCAACCTTAGCATCTGAATAAACCTCTCAGTGTACAGATTTACCATTAGTTGGAATATTTCATATCTGCCAGAATTGAAAAACAGAATTAGAACAAACAAAGCAGGTACATAAAGAAACCCTCTACAAGCAAATACTTCCTTAGATTAATTGGAACGTATAGTTTTATTCAGACAGAACCAAGGGAGCAGTAAGAAGTAAAACAGAAGACCTATAGGAGCTATCCACCAATGATAACCAATGGTTTGGTTGGAGAGTATTAGTTGCGTAAGTTCTTTGATTGATGAATTGATTTTTCTTTTTAAGTTATTTATTCTACTTTAATTTGGGTCTCTTTTTTACTACAAGCTGAAAACCAAGATTCCAATTTGAGGGGAAGTGTTAAGGATACAGTATAGTAAAAAGGGAAGTGGTTTGGGCTTAACCAATTAGTCACTCGTTGTGCATGAATCCATCTGATGGGAAGGGCACGAGAGTTGTGTATTAAAGTCCAAATATTAGCATAGAGTTATAGGATCAGCTTATGACATTCAAGTTACAACCATTCTGAGTACCTAGTAAAATATTTTGCTCTCTCTATGTGATGCACCTTTTCTATTTTCTTTTTCTCTCAACTCTCTTCTCTCTCTCTCTCTCTTTAAAACACCATTGTATTTCAACAAAACCTACTGACCCACAGATTTAATTAAAAAGATATAAAAAAACCTTTAATCAC
This sequence comes from Glycyrrhiza uralensis, assembly GCA_030159175.1. Classification (NCBI taxonomy): domain Eukaryota; kingdom Viridiplantae; phylum Streptophyta; class Magnoliopsida; order Fabales; family Fabaceae; genus Glycyrrhiza; species Glycyrrhiza uralensis. The sequence continues at coordinate 30,257,157 of BRZY01000003.1, forward strand.
CTAAAAAAAAAACTATACAACATACATGTTAGAAACCATGTTGAGATCCCACGTCAACTAGTAGAGATATGGCCAAAATAGTTCTTATAAGACTTGGGCAATCCTCACACCTTGATCTAGCTTTTGGGGTTGAGTTAGGCCTACCCCAAATTCTAAGATGGCATCAGACCTATCATGGATCTGTTATTGGGCTACCTGCATTTGTCCAGGTGTTTAATCCTGGGTGTGAAGGAGTGTGTTAGAAACCCTAGTTGCCTTCATCGTCGCCACCTTAGGCTGCCTAGCACCTTCATTGTGTTGGGTGTGATGGGGTGTGTTGAGATCCCAAATTAACCAGTCCTATAAGGCTTGGGAAATCCTCACCCCTTGCACTAGCTTTTGGGGTTGAGTTAGGCCTAGCCCAAATTCTAAGAATACATAAAGCATATATCATACTTAAACATAGAAGAAATTATAGCAGGCGGCAATCCAAATCTTATAATGAGATTATTCATTAGAAGAAAGCCTGTCCAAAAGCAGAGAAAATTAAAAAGTTAGCTTATTCAATAACCTTGGAGGAAAGCAGGGGGCTACATAGTCATAGACATCTCCAAGTTCCTCCCCAATCTGTATGCCACAAAAGAAACAAGGTTCCATCATTAATAGGGAATAAAACTGGATCTTCCACTATAGCATTTTTGGGCTATACAAGTATTAGCCATGATGGTCCATCTATCTTAAGAAAATGGAAAGAAAAAGCTCAGAAGCTTGAACTTCAGTCTATCTAACATACCACTCGAGCTTCCTCTAAAGCTGCTTTCAGGTCCTCAAACACAAGCTGATACATAAATTAAATTGAAAGTAAGTTGCATACAGAATAGCAATACTCAAGAGTCATGCAGGTGTGCTTGAGAATATGAGCATTGGCATTTTTTGTAGCAGGAGCGGGTGCAAGTAGAGCAGTAAGACCTAGTGACCTACCTCATTTAGAAGTTTGTTAAAACGTCCTTCAACAGTCTTCCTAATTTGCTCATAGCACTTATCCTTATAGCCTTTCCCCTGAACCTTCAATTTTTGCTGTGTTAAATTTTTTGAAGATGCCATTGCACTCGTAGATTTTCTGTGATTCATTAGCATTATAAAAAATAAAAAATAAGTAATGACAATGAGGGGAGAGGAGAGACTTTTGCTCTTTACAGGTCATTTTGGTATGGGGGTAAAAAAAAATCATGGATAGTTTTATCGGTAAAATTGTATTGAAAAAAGATCCTTGAATTTTGACCCATTTTCGCTCCAAAACTAGAATGACCCTAAGAAGAGACGATAATGTTGGGAAATATCCACAGTAAAACTCTGGGTATAAAACTCATGACTAAACAAGCAGGCATAATGTTTTCACAACTACTACCACATACCAATTTTCTTTTTAAATCAAATCTGTTTTTGTGTGGGTAGAATTGAAATTACCATAAAATCAGACATTGATTTGTAAAAGCTAGAACCTACTATAACGCAAGAGGGGAATGGGGCAACCACCCAAGTGTCAAAGACAAATAGACTAGCAATTCTTGGAATAAAAGGAAGGTCAAGGTAAATTTGACCTGACTCAATGATGATAACTGTGACAGAGATGACAAAGAAAAAGCAACCATACACATGGCCACCCAAACAAAAACACAGTAGCAAAAACTTAAAAGAAGAAAAGGGAACAGGGACAACCAGCAATGGACAGAGAACCAGAGAGAAGGGAGGGGGAAGAAAAAACTGAAATAGATAGAAGAAAAAACTAAAGTACTGGATTTGGAATAATTAGAGTGATTTTGACCAAGTCTGTGAATCAGATGTAATTAGATCTTAAGACCATCAGAAGAAATGTTTCCTGTGAATTACACAGACTCAAAACCTAGGAAGCACCAACTCTTCAAAATGATTGTCAAATCAGTGTCGTTAGATATTTCTCAGATTCCTTTGGATTACTGACATCTTTCAATTAATTTTTTAAATTTTTGTACCAATACAAATACGACACCACGATGATTAAATAAATGATAACATTTCATTGTGTCTACAATGATTAAAATAAAGAAAAAGCAGAATCAAAGAGTAGAATAGATAATTAATTATCTCACTCAAACAAATCAAAATATATTGAAGATTATGCAGGATCGAACATGCAAAAGGTATCAAGAAAAACAAATAAAACTATCTTTTAGAGAAGTTCTAAGTAAAAAGATGAAATATTTTTATTATCTTAATCAAAGTAATGAGCCTTCCAATATAATTAGTCTCCAAGTCTTTTAATGGATCTCTACCTTTGTTTCAGATAACAAAAGAAATTCATTAATTAATGGAAAGAAAGAGGTGCACTAATTGCGGATAATGGAAATCAATTCAAATTACTATAACATACATGGCACTTCTACGAGGATTTGCGACTGGTGCCACTGCAACGTCATCCCCTTCAGCCTCAGCTGCTTCCTCTGCAACCTGTTGATCAAGGATTTCTTGCATTTCAACAACCCTAGAATAGGAAAAACACAGTGAAAACAAGATACATAAATTTTAGGAAGAGTAAACTCCCCTCCAGCAGATTAGAAGTTCCAATCATCCAACTTACCATCTAAAGATACGATGAAAGGAATAAGAAATGGAAAGAAAAAAAGAAAAGAAGGGAAATGCAATTGCCCATCAACAACATACCGTATTGCACGAACCAGAGTCTGTGGGCTGCAAACAAAAAGGAAAATAAAATAAAATAAATTAAAATATAGGAGAGAATTGAGGATCATACCACTACTAAAGCATATAACTTCATGTTTAACAACGCAATGTATTCAAAAGTGCAGAAAGAATGGGATATAGATCAAATGTGTAATTTAACAAACTTAAGACTCAGATGTGTCAAACTTAAAATCAACAGAAAATGTAACACTTTCAAATCTTAATTAGCACTCAATTGATAGAAGTTCAAGCAGTTTCATAGTAACAATAAGCAATGTTATTTGAGATGTTTATATTCAATACATGGCACAAACCTTTCTTTAGAAAGTTTATAGAAATTGGAAATGTGTCCCCATAGTGTCTTCTCAAAGGTCTCCCAGGTTTGATCTACATCTTCAAAATATTCTCTAAGACAGATACAAGAATAAGAAGTGAAAAATAGATACTAAGCTTAAAACTATTAACGAACAACAAAACAAAATAATTAGTAATGAATCTCAAAATAAATAACTTTAGTAAAAGGATTAATGACCAATCCATCAACATGCCTGACCAATAAATAACGACTTTAGTCATGAGTGAATTGGTATTTCCAAATCAACAACCCGATAATCTCTATTAATAGTTAAGAACATAAAACCAAAAGAAAAATGCAGGAAACTAGTCTAGTAGGCACCTGTAAGCATATGGGTAGGAGAGAGTAATGCAACAAAAGAACAGTTTCAGTTGTAAAAAACCATTTTAAGGACTGAATTACATGTCCAGTTCAATCAAATGGGAAATGCTCTTGATGGCCTTAAATTTTTCCTTATCCAATTTTGTTCAAGAGTTATCAACATTTGTTCTCAATGCCAAACCAATAATAGCGTCACTGTCAAAAAATCTCACATTGTTGGTTTATTTTCATTAAAGGTATCATTCTTGGCTGTAACACCTATGAAATAAGTAGTTTCAAAGTGCCATACCTCTATCTGGACTTGACAATGCAAAACATACCCAAACACAATGAAAAAGGTACAAAAGATAATGTGGCATGCTCCCAGAGGATAAAAACAGTAAAAAGACATTCTTCTCAATTTTTTTATAGAATATTCTTCTGAAACTTCCAGGATGACATACTTCAGAACCTTTAAAGCCACCACATGCATAGCACCCCACATACACATTTCTCAAATCCCTCCAACACCATCAATTGACCAAGAAATAAATTCAGTCTGCACTAGAAGAGCCAGAAAGAACTTTTTCATGGAGTTTTGGATCATGCATATAACCAAGTATAATTAAAACTTACGCTATCTATCCTTCTATTCAAGGTTGTCAAACTCGCGAGTCTAGGTAGACTCGTTTTGGGCACGTAGACTCGACTCTCGACTCAACTCGTAGACTCGCCGATTCTACCGTAGACTCGTAAGAATATTAAAATAATATTAAAATAACATATAAATGACACATGTGCATAATATAACACAATAATAAAATAAAAATTCAACATTCTAATTTCCAAATCCATAATAAAGCAAAATAGGCAAGTAGCAAAGTATGTAGGTAAGTCATACTACATATAAAACATCAAAAACATAAGTTCTAAAAGCGAAAACACTTAAAAAATAAAGTGCTAAGCTAATCCATGTCCAATCCTCCCACATCCTCATCCTCATCTTCATTAGTATGATCTCCATCATCATCATCATCCACAAATTCATCACCATCTTCATTTTTTTTCAGAATCGTAAACTCGCTCCTAGACTCGCGAGTCTACCGATTCTACCCGTTTCCACCCGATTCTACCAATTTCCGAGTTTGCAGCGAGTTCACTCGTTTTTGCTACCTAGACTCGCGAGTCTACCGATTCTACGAGTTAACTCGCGAGTTTGACAACCATGCTTCTATTCAAAAAAGTTAAATGAATCCCATTATGGGAAAATTAATTCACTTGATTGTCTTCTCTAACACACGAAATTTTTTATCTTCTCTAAAAGAAAACTCGATATTCCTGTACTACCAATTCAAAAATTTATAATAGCCACTAACAAATTTTCTGGTAAAATAGCCACAAATTGGATCGTAGATCTAAAAGTTTCAATTTCAAGACTGAAATAATACCCGAAAGGCCGAAAGGATAATTTAAATGTAGATACCACTGATTAAAAATACTAGTTGGTCATTCCATAATTAAAAGATGGGAGCTATGCAGATTGAAATTCACTCCAAAATCTGTGGCAGCCCCCTCCAGGGTTCTTGCTCACACAGCCCATGAATGTGACAGTGCAACTTAAGAAGACACGGACCTTAGTCTTCCAACCTCTTCCTTGTGAGATCCTGCAGCTGCTAATGCAAACCTTCGCTTTCCATCCAGAGCTGTTAACCTCTGTAAAATAAGAAAAAGTTAGAGATAAAACGGAAAATAAGGTTTCAAATGCACTTGATATTTGGACAAGCATTACTACAATTTAGACAAAGCCAATATTCTGCACTATAAGTAAACCTCGTAAGTATTGACAATTTCTTTGTCATCACTCAAAGAATCCCGAGCCTCTGCTGCCTCAACAGAGATGGACATCATACCTTCAACATCCTATCACAAGACCAAGAAGTCAGCCAAAACCATAAAGAAAGACAGGGTATGTCACATATAAATGCAACTAGGTTCCAAGTTCAGACCACTTCTACTTAAATTTGGACAAATGACTCAATAAGCATATTGTATCGATCCCATTCTACCAATGAAAGATCAATTAAATTATGAACCTTTGACACAGTGAGAGTAACGCTTTAGATAGAATGCACTCAGTACAGACAGAACGGCATCTACTACTTTAACCATGATTCAACAGGAGATAAAATGAGAGAGAAAATAACCCATTTTGTAATAAGTGTATATAACAAGCTCACTACTACAGCCGAAAACAGTGAGGGGAAGTTCTAACTTCTAAATAACAACTTTAAGATTGAAGCAAAAGAATGAGTCCAAGACTAGTACTCTTTTAATCAAGAATTAAAGGTCTAATAAAAGACAGAAAAAGAACCTTCAAGGTTGTGTTTAAGTTATTTCTTGCATTGCTAAGTAGCTTTATCTGGTCATGGTTGTCAATTAATGTTTGGCACTCCTGACATAACCTGATGCACCAGGAAAATCATAGTAAGCTCAAAGAGGAAGATATCAATGGTGCAAGTTTATGCAACAGAAAACAGTCACCCACTCTCAAAGAAGTCGTAACATTTTTAGTCTATCTAATTTTTAACATACTTCTCAATGGAGAGAAAGTTTTCACGAATCTGGTTTACTGTCTTCTCAGAAAAGGAGAGTGATTTTAGTCCTGCCTGTGACTGCTCAACCTGCAGTAGAGTGTTTTCAGACAAAGCACATGAAGATATGAGATTGTGGTGCCCCAGTTCATTCAATATCAAGAGCAGCAGAATGTACAATGCAATGCATGTTTAATGGCTAGAGATAATAATGAAACAGTAATCTCACAAGTTCTATAAACAATGTCATCTGCTGTGACTAAAATTAAATCCTTGTTGTCGAAGTTTTGAGATATTTGCAGTATAAAAAGCCCTTCAGTTTCGGAGCACGGTAGTAGTAAGCCCATCATTAGTTAATGTTTACTGGGGTTTGACCAAGGGGAACGGGTAATAATAGAGCCAGGTGGTTCTTTAGAAGTTAGACTCGTGAGTATGACAGTCTTTTGCTTCCATAGATTGGTGGAGAGCATCTTTTTCCTTCGGTATGAACCTATTTATCACCTTTGTTAGTTCCTTACACGGTCCTTAATTAAAAAATAAAAACCCAAAAATCTGCCCATGATTTTAATTTCTCTGTGAAACAATTTACTTATTTTTCCATCTATAGTTTATATTTACATGCTAATGCTAATAGCTCCTAAGAGCTTTGTAAATAACAAGCATGCTAAAACTGTATCAACTTCCTCATCATATACTTTGATTCGCTTATTTTGCAATGATAAAAAAGTTTTTTAGCCAATGGCTCTCTTTTGAACAATTTGGAAACAAAAACAACAATAGCATATTCAAACTAGAAGAGGTTGGATACATGGATTAAACGAAGCTACTGTGTTTTGCCAAAAGCTTTTCAGAAAACAAAATAAGCTGTATATCCAAACATACACACTTAATATGCAGATGATGTACAACATTTTACAGGGGGAAAAAATAGTTCTGAGGTTCACAACTACTAAATGGTTAACTTAAAAATTACCTGCTCTACAACCATTGTACTAAGCTGCGCATCATTGGCCTGAAAATAAAGGGAGAAAAGATAAATACTCACTTGGCAGCACCTAAATTTCTGTATAAAATAGCTGCAACAATCAAACATTATCTAATAATTGTAAATGTTATTACAGAAACCCAACGATAACATAATTACATATATGCTATAAGAACAAAAAATTCGAATAAAAAAAAGAAAAACAAAAAAAAAACTGAATGGAATGGATCTGATACCTGTTGTCGTGAAATGTAATCGGCTTTGATTGATGAAATCGACAGAAGAAGCTCCGGAAGAGGCAAAAGCTTCGCGACCTCTCGAACCGCTGCTTCCTTCGCTTCCACACCGAGATCCTCCGCCATCATCGCTTTTTTAAACAGCTCCAAGGATGATGCGCGGGTTTTCTGAGTTGGTATATATACACAGATTCTTCTCCGGTGATTTTTCCGAAACTCGAATTGAGAGCAAGAATTTTTTCTGAGGAGGTAGTTTTGCGAAGATTGGAACACGAGATTGTGGTGTTTGACGACGAGGCGCTGCTGATTTGAGATTTGGAGGTGAATACGAGAGAGAGAAAGAGAGGAAGGATGGAGCAGTGCCGACGGGAGGAAGAAGAAATTGGGTTAGAAATGGGCGTGGCGAAGGAGTGAGATAAGAGGACTAGTCTAGGCACTGCAGCAGGGATGAAAATTCTATTCCGACCAGCATATTATTTATTAATTAATGAAAATGAAAATTAATTGTACTCTTTTTTTATTTTTTACGGGAAAATTGAAAACATTATTTGTACTTATACTCTGGGCTATTTGGATTGGCTTATGCAGAGCTTATAAATACAACTTATAACTGATTCATAAGCTATTTTGGGCTTATTTTCCATAAGTTGCCCAGGATAGCTTATCAAAACAGCTTATGACTTATATAAAATAAGTTTCACTATAATTTTTCTTCAATTATAAAAGTAGCTTATACAGCTTATGCCATAAGCAGTAGATAAGCTTGTTATCCAAACAGGGTCATCTTGATCAAAAAAAATACTCTATCTTGTATTGCTATTCTTCGGAATCGGATATATCTCTTTTTCATCTATTTTTTTTTACTAAACTAGTCAAGTACCCATGCTGTCGCACGGGTTCTCCTGGTTGACATACAATTTTTTAACATAAAAATTTTCAAAAACAAAAAAAAATAAACTCATAAGCAAATCATTTTATTGATTATAAATAAATAAAATTTTTATCAAACAATAAAATAGAACAAAGAAAATTAATTATAAATACAGAGTAATGGTTGAAGAAAAAAATAAATTTATAACCCGTAAAAGTTATTGGAACAAATGAATGAGTGAAACACGTAAGCAAACACTATTTTATTGATCTAAAATAAAATTGAAAAATAAATAAATTTATAGTCTGTAGAAAGTTATTTGAACAAATAAATGAGTGAAACTTGTAAGCAAACATCGCTTTGGTCGTTGAAAATAAAATCGAAATAAAAATAAATATATAGCCCGTAGAAAGTTATTAGAACAAATAAATGAATAAAATTACTGTAGCGAAAATAAAAATAAATTTATAGCATGTAGGAAGTAATTAGAACAACAAATTTATTGCTCGTAGAAAGTTATTGGAACAAATAAATGAGTGGAACTGGGAACCAAACATTGTTTTGCTGATCGGAAATAAAATCGAAAGAAAAATAAATTTATAGTCTGTAGCAAGTCATTGGAACAAACAAATGAGTGAAACCTGTAAGTAAACAGAGTTATACTGTTGCGAAAATAAAATCGAAAGAAAAATAAATTTATTGCCAGTAGAAAGTTATTACAACAAATAAATTAGTGAAATCTGTAAACAAACACCGTTTTGGTGATTGAAAATAAAATCGAAAGAAAATAAATTTATTGGCCGTAGAAAGTTAATGGAACAAATAAATGAGTGAAACCGGTAACCAAACACCGTTTTACTGATCGGAAACAAAATCGAAAGAAGAATAAATTTATTGGGCGTAGAAAGTTATTGAAACAAATAAATGAGTGAAACCTGTATGCAAATAGTGTTATACTGTAGCGAAAATAAAATCAAAAGAAAAATAAATTTATAGCCCGTAGAAAATTATTGGAACAAATGAATGAGTGAAACCTGTAAGCAAATATCGTTTTGCTGATCGAAAATAAAATTGAAAGAGAAATAAATTTATTGTCCGTTGAAAGTTATTAGAACAAATAAATGAGTGAAACATGTAAACAAACACTCTTATACTGTAGCGAAAATAAAATTGAAAGAAAAATAAATTTATAGCCTGCAGAAAATTATTGAAATAAATAAATAAATAAGTGAAATCTGTAAGCAAACAATATTATACTGTAGCAAAAATAAAATTGAAAATAAATAAATTTTTGGCCCGTAGAAAGTTATTAGAACAAATAAATGAGTGAAACCTGTAACTAAACACCCTTTTGCTGATTGAAAATAAAATCAAAAGAAAAATAAATATATTGCCCGTATAAAGTTATTGGAGCAAATAAATGAGTGACACCTCTAATCAAACACCATTTTGCTGATCAAAACGACTAATTGAAAGAAAAAAAATTTATAACCCGTAGAAAGTTATTAAAACAAATAAATGAGTTGACACTTGTAAGGCAACACTGATATACTGTAGCGAATATAAAATTGAAAGAAAAATAAATTTATTGCCCATAGAAAATTATTGGGACAAATAAATAAGTGAAGCCTGTAAGCAAACACCGTTTTGTTTATCGAAAAAAAATAAATTTATTGCTCGTACAAGTTTATTGGAACAAATAAATAAGTGAAACAGGTAAGGAAAGACTACTATACTGTAGCGATGGTAGCGTTTGACAAAGCGGTAGCGCTTTACTGTAGAGGCATACTGTAGCGTTTGGCACGTGTTGCAATTGGAACAAATGTTTGTGGAGCTGACACGTGGCTTTACTGTAGCAGAGGGGGGTTTGTTTTCTAATATAGTAAATAGAATAGATTTACCAATATTTACTAATGTAAAACACTTTTTTTTTACAAACAAGCTTCTCCAGCCTCAAACCCAAGTATTCTTTTACAGTCAAGCCTCTTCAGGCTCACACAGCTCAAAAGAGTGTTTGTGTTTCTAAGTGCTGCTAACTCACACAAGTGAGAATTGAAATCTTAAGTACTTCGAGAGTTAAGCAAACTCTCTTTGACAAGAAGAAAGAAATATACAGACTCTTTCTAAGATTACAGAGTATATGAAAAAATTTGCACAGCGTAATGACTCTTTTTCGCGTTATCAGTCTTCTGTATATCAGTCTCTTGTTCTTCTTCTTCTTGTATATGGTATTTGTAGGCTTTGAGTGAAGTTTCAGATTGAAAAATGTCTTTAACCAATTTGGTTCCATCAATCTCCCCCTTTTTTTATGATGACAAACATTATTAAGTTTTACAAGCAATATTAGCAAGTAAAAAATAATAAGCAGTCAGCTTGAACATTAAGAACTTTTTCTTCAAGGAAACTCCCCCTGGGATTAACATCTCAATGTTCCTTTGAACTTTCTCAACTCCCCCTGAGATGAACATCTCATAGGTTTTGGATTTTCAACTGGTTGAGTACCTGAAAAGTTCTTTATCTCAAATAGCAGGTTAGTCCAGCAACATATATATATAATCAAAGAATCAGAGTAATATATGTATGCAATAAGACTACTGCAATTGATTCAATCTCGTTTTATTAAGACTTGAACTTTAAAACTTTAAACTTAATTTTCCTTTTTCTCCCCATTTTGTCATCAGACAAAAAGGTTTGAAGACCATCATAGTCCAAAGAATTTTTTTTTTGAAAAACAAGAGAAAAACAAGATAGAGAAACAGGAGAATAGGACTTCTGCAGATCATTCCTTCGACTGCATGTACTTGATGAACTGTCCAAAAAGAAACTTGAACTCTTCAAACTCCTGTCCTGAAACCGGAGCTTCTTCAGGTTTCCTTTTAGGTCCAGCACCTAGTTGCACATGAGTGGATACAACAAGATCTTCTTCCTCAGGTGGCAATTCAACAATGGGCTCGAAGGGAAGTCGTGTTGGTGCACCAAAAATGTCATCAAACATAGTCTTACGTGCATCCTGTCTTGTCACAACTCCACCTATAGGCGTTTCATCCTTTTCAGCAGTTGAAACCCCAGAGGTTGATGCCTGTTGTTCACACAACCTGAGGTGTCTTTCCCAGACAATCCTTGCTTCAAGTTTTGTGGCTCTGCTTTCTCTAGACAAGTGCATCAAGTAGTCCATGTGGATATCATCTTGCTTTTTCTTTGCCCAGTCTTTATCAAATTTGATAAGTTGTGGCATTGGACTCTTGTTGAGATGCTTCTTTGTAAACTTGTCTTTATTTCTGTCGACAAGATATACCCTTGGTACTATCCTGTCAGGCTTCACCTTTATTTTTGTTGTCCTCCTGATCCTCATAGACAGAGAGATGTTGAATTTATTCTAGAATTCAAATCCATCTGCTATGTGTCTGACCATCAGTTCTTCAGGGTTGAGATGAATGGACCCATTTGTTCTAAAGTCAGAGCAGGGTACTTTGGCTTGTGGCTGTAGATCCTCATCCTGGCTTGTCCTGAAGAACTGGACGATACAGACTTGGCCCTTATTTCGTCCAAGGACAGATCCTTGTCCTTCTTCTTTTCCTCCTGAAGAGGAATACCAATCTTCTGCACTCCCTCAGTTAGAATAATCGGCTTCCAAAATCTTGAGGTATAGTGAGAAGTGGACGATGGTGATGGTGCTCTTGGTCCGGTTTGGGTAGGAGAGGTTGATGATGGTTATGGTTGGACAGGTGGTGATGAAGGTGTTTGAGTATGTGTTTGGACAGGAATGGACTGTGGTTCAGTGAGAAATGGTTCATCATCAAAAGGTGGTGGGGGAGTAGGTTCATGTGAGGCAGGTGGTGTAGGTATATGTGGTCTTGGTTGAGTGGACGATAGGGGTGAGTGAGGTTGATTTTGTGTTTGGGAAGGTGATTTTGTTTGTGGTGTGGGAGAAGTGGGAACTGTTTGGGTAGGTGTTTGGGTTTGTTGAGGGATTGGACGAATGGGAGTAGGTACCTCTGTTGGAATGGACGCAGAGGGTGGATGGTTGGGAACATCTTCTTTAGAGGAAATCTGTCATTTCCTTTGTTCAGTAGCCCTTCTTAAATCCTTTACTGTCTCAGCAATGGACTTTGAAGGCTTTCTAGTACTTCTTGGTCTCTTGGCCATACATTTAGTAGGATATTGGCTTGATTTTCTCTTCCTTGTGGATTTTGTTTGTTTATGAACTTCTTTCTTCTTCATGGCTTCATATTTTTCCATTTCAGCAGAGAGATCATCCATTCTCTTTTCCAGTAATTTCAGCATCTTGAATCTCAGCGGTTAACCAGAATTGTTTGATAAGATTAGGATAAACTCCAACTTCTCCCCTGAAGAAGTTCTTCCATCCAGCCTTAGTGATTTCAGTGACCACATCGATTCCCAGTTTAGCCAAACAGGTGAGATAGATGCACAGTGCTCCACAAGGACCTCTATATTCTCAATGTTCTCCATTTTCGAAAGCAAAGTTTTGATTTTTAGAAGACAAAAAGGTTTCGAACACGAGAGAGAATGCAAAGAGGTTTTTCATAACAATTAAGAGTGAAAGGGAGAGTGAAGTGAAAACGTGTGTAAGAAGGGAAGTTGGAGAGAGAAAACAATAATTGTTGCCTTGAAACACAGCGTTATCATTAAAAGAAAAAACAACCGCTTCAGAGCAGGTGAACAGGTTTTGATAAAAATATAATCTTTTTAAAATAACTTGGACTCAATGCGGGAAACCAAGGAGTTAAAAGACATTAAGTCTTAAAAAATTCTTCTAAGTCTCAATTGGACTGACGAGCCATTGGACTCTAGTCACATTGGACTCAGACTGAACTTGAGCATATTGGACGCTAAACATCACTCTTTTATAAAGTGCATATTTAAATGTTTCCTTATAAAAGTGAATCTATCTACAGAGAGAGGTTTCGTAAAGATATCTGCCCATTGATTTTCAGTGCTAACAAACTGAATATCAAATACTCCATTTTGTACATAATCTCTAATAAAATGATGTTTAATTTCTATATGCTTAGCTCGTGAGTGTAAGATTGGGTTCTTAGACAAATTGATTGCAGCAGTATTATCACAAAGAACAGAAATCTTACTCTCGAAGATGTTGCAGTCCTCCAATTGATGTTCAATTCATAAGAGCTTGGAACAACAACTTGCAGCAAAGACATATTCAGCTTCAGTTGTAGATAATGCAATAGTGCTTTGTCTCCTGCTTGTCCATGTCACTAGATTGGATCTAATGAATGGCATCCCCCGCTGGTGCTTTTTCTTTCAAGTCTATCTCCAACATAATTAGCATCATAGAACCCTACTAATCTGTATTCACCTGATTTCTTAAATAGCAAACCAAGATTAGTAGTTTCCTTCAAATACCTAAAGATCCTCTTGACAGCAGTCAGGTGAGTATCTCTAGGATCTGATTGGAATCTTGCACATAAACAAACACTGAATATAATATCAGGTCTAGATTCAGTTAGATATAAGAGAGATCTAATCATACTTCTGTATACATTTTGATCTACCTTTTTTATCTTTATCGTCTAGGTTCAGTATGCAAGATGGGTGCATAGGAGTGTTCATGGGTTTGCAATCATCCATATTAAACTTCTTCAGAAGCTCCTTTGTATATTTCGACTGATGTACATATATCCCATCCGAAGTTTGTTTTACTTGAAGTCCAAGGAAGAATTTGAGTTCTCCCATCATACTCATTTCAAACTCCTTCTGCATCAATTCAAAAAACTCTCCACAAAGAGATTCATCAGTAGCACCAAAAATGATATTATCAACATAAATTTGCACTATGATGAAATGTGAGTCTATGGATTTTCTGAAAAGAGTTTTATCAGCTTTTCCTCTTGAAAAATCATTTTCCATTATAAAAGAACTAAGTTTTTCATACCAAGCTCGAGGAGCTTACTTAAGGCCATAAAGAGCATTTTTCAATTTAAAAACATGATTTGGAAAAGATTGATCTTCAAAACCAGGAGGTTGTTCAACATAGACTTTTTCAATTATTATACCATTTAGGAAAGCACTCTTTCCGTCCATTTGATTAAGTCTCCTATCGTGTTGGGCAGCAAATGAAAATAAGATGCGAATGTCCTCAATTCTAGCTACTGGGGCAAAGGTTTCAGTAAAATCAATATCTTCCTGTTGTGAGTAACCTTGTGCAACTAACCGTGCCTTGTTTCTCACAACTTTACCTTCTTTGTCCAGTTTGTTTCTGAACACCCATTTGGTTCCAAGAATGGACTTATCTTCAGGTGGGGCAACCAGCGTCCAAACGTCATTACGTTTGAATTGATTCAGCTCCTCCTGCATAGCTAAGATTCATCCTTCGTCCAATAGAACTTCATCAATGTTCTTAGGCTCCAACTCAGATATGAATGCAACATCAGTTTATTCTCTGAATGTGGATCTTGTTCTGACTTTATCATCTGCATTTCCAATGATTTATTCCTCAGGATGATAAGTTTTGAAGTGCCAGCTTCTTCTCCTTTCTGGATTGGACGGACCTTCAGTCTCTGCGTCTGATCCATCTTCTTTATTCTTAGGTGATGCTCGTTCACCTTCTTCTTGTATTCACATATCTGCAAGAGAACCACTTAGCTCTGACAAGTCTTTGTCAGGCTTTTTGTCATTGAACTTTATATGAATTGACTCTTCAACAGTCAAGGTTCTTGAGTCATAAACTCTGTAAGCCTTGGAAGTTTCAGAGTAACCTAGAAAAATTCCATTATCAACTTTAGAATCAAATTTTCCAAGTTGATCCTTAGTGTTGAGAATGAAGCATTCACATTCAAAAGGATGAAAATAAAATATGTTGGGTTTCCTTTCTTTCCACAATTCATATGGAGTCTTTTTCAATATAGGCATTACATATATTCTGTTTTGTAAATAGCACGCAGTATTTACAGCTTCAGCCCAAAATCTTTTTGAGGAAGAGGGATCGTTGAGCATGGACCTGACCATCTCTTGTAATGATCGATTCTTTCTCTCTTCCACACCATTTTGCTGAGGTGTTCTTGGAGCAAAGAAATTGTGAAGGATTCCATTCTCTTCACAGAATCTTTAGAAGCTTGCATTTTTAAAGTCATCTCCATGATCACTTCTTATGGAGTTTATGCAAACTCCTTTCTCATTTTGGACTCTCTTACAAAATATAGTAAAGACTTTGAAAGACTTATCCTTGTGTGTAGGGAATTTAACCCATGTCCATCTAGTATAGTCATCAACTATAACTAGTCCATATTTCTTTCCATTCAAATATGCAATTTGTGTGGGTCCAAACAAATTCATGTGTAAAAGTTCCAAAGGTCTAGAAGTGGAAACAACATTTTTGGAGTTAAAAGAAATTTTCACTTGTTTTCCTTTCTAACATGCTTCACATAGAACTTCATATTTGTACACAAGATTTGGTAATCCTCTCACGAGGTTATGCTTATTTAGCTTTGAGATGGTTCTCAAGCTTGGATGACCAAGTCTCTTGTGCCATATCCATTGTTCATCCTTTAAGGATATAAAACATGAGACTTTTGTTTGAACAGATTTTCAAAATCAATTTTATAAACATTATCCTGCCTCTTTGCTTGGAAAAGTATGGACTTGTCAGAGTTTCTGACTATACATTTATCCTTGTTAAAGGAAACATCAAATCCACTATCACACAATTGACTTATGCTAAGCAGATTATGTTTGAGTCCTTCAATCAATAAGACATTTTTAATAGAGGGAAAATGATGCTTACCAATTTTACCTATCCCAACTGTTCTGCCTTTCTGGTCTCCTCCAAAGGTGACCCAACCTTTTGTCCTAGGTGTTAGGTCTTGGAACATAGGTCTTTCTCCTGTCATGTGTCGTGAGCAGCCAGCCACTGTCCAGGTACTATGATTGAAGTTGTTTTCCTCCCATCAAGCAAATCTGCAACAGGAATAATCATATTTTTAGGTACCCAGATTGACTTGGGTCCTTTCTTGTTAGTCCTTGGTTTGCGTCCAAGCATGTTCCTTTTCTTGTGGAGGCATGTCGAGATGACATGTCCAGCCTTTCCACATTGATCACAATATAAGTTAAACTTGGAAGGACTCTTTGAAAACTTTGGTTTTGGTTTGTCTTGTTCCTTAGGAACATAACCTAAACCACTTTTGTCAGAAGGTTTTCTCTAAAGTTTTAAAATTTGATCAAGATTTTCAGAGCTACTGACAAATATGGACAATTGTCCAGTGAGTTCATTTACTTGTTGCTGAAGTACTTGTACTTCACAAGAGGTATTGGACTCAGAATCTCTTTGAGATTCATCTTTGAGTTGAATCATTTAAAGTTTCAACTCTTCATTCTCTGTTCTGAGTACTTGGTTTTCTAAAGTAAGTTTTTCAAAAATTTTAGATATAAGAAAAAACTTCCTTTTTAAAGATGTGTACTCATCAGAGAGAATGGACGATTCTCTAAGAAGATCGTCAAAATTATTTTTTAGTTCAAGATAAGAAAGTACCTCTTTTTCATCCTCACTGTCTGTTGAGGGCAGACTTGCAATCAAACAAAGATTTGCTTCTTCCTTATCCTCCTTGTCCTCATCATCAGATGAGTCATCAAGGTCCTCCCAGGTTGCCATAAGTCCCTTCTTCTTCTTGAAGAACTTTTTCTTTGTCCTCACGGCTTTAGGATAGTCTGCCTTATAGTGGTCTGGTTTCTTGCAACCATAGCACACCACGAGGCTTTTCTCTTTTTGCTCAGCTTTCTCCTGTGGAAATCTTCTGTTGAATTGCTTCCTTCTGAAGCCACTTTTCTTTCTCCACATTGATTTTATCTTCTTGGAGATGAAGAAAAGTTCTTTATTTTAGCTTTCTTCTCCTTCTGAGCTACATGACTCTTCATCTGAGTCATTGGCCTTTAGTGCCTTTGAGGTGCTCCCTCTTTGAGCTTTAAGAGCAATGGACTTTTCCCTTTTTTCTGTTCCCTCTTCTTTGAGCTCAAGCTCATGCACTTTGAGAGAACCCAGAAGTTCTTCCATAGCAAGAGTGGATAGATCCCTTGCTTCTTGAATGGCAATGACCTTGGGTCTCCATTGTCTTGGCAGACTCTTAAGGATTTTTTTGATATGATCCTGGGTTGTGTAGATTTTTCTCAGAGATCTCAGATTGTTAATGATTGTTTGGAATCTTCCAAACATCTGATCTATTGTCTCGTGATCCTCCATTTTGAATAGTTCATCTTGATGAACTAGTATGCTGATTTTGGATTCACATACCTGAGATGATCATTCATGAGTCAAAGCTAGAGTATCCCATATTTATTTGGCTGTAGTGCAGCTGTACACTTTGTCATACTCAGACTTTGTGATGGCACACATCAGATAGTGCTTGACCTTTGAGTTCAGCTGGAATCTTGTCCTCTGATCAGGTGTCCAATGGACTCTAGACAATGGTTGTCTTGCTTCATCTACTCGAGCAATGTAACCATTCTCACCGACATCCCATATACTTTGTGCATCAAAGAATGTGATCATTCTTTGCTTCTAATAGTCGTATTCTTCTCCATTGAACAGTGGTGGTCTGTCCACATCTTGTCCATCGTTCTCCATGGATCTTTGTTCTCTGCACTGTTAGGTGCTCAACCCCTAGAAACTAGACTCTAATACCAACTGTAGGTAACAAGGTGAAACACAAGAAGGGGGCTCGAATTGTGTTTCTTAGCTTTTTAAAACTTTTCGTAAATGTTGGACGCTGCTCGAGAAGTGTTGGACACACAACGAGTATTGGACGCACAGGATAAGTTGGACGCAAAACGTCCACTTGGTTTAAAACAAGTTTTAATGCGTTTAAAACATTTGAAACTTTTGTTAAAAACAATCTCAATTCAATCCCCACAGTTAGTATATAAACTGAAAGTAAAGGAGTTAAGGGATAGAGAAATTACACAGATATTTGTCCTGGTTCACCCTTTCCTAAGAGCTACGTCCAGTCCCCTGAAACTATAGAGATTTCACTATCAATCTAGATAGAATTACAAGTATTCTTCAACAGCCTCTTCAGGTTTTACAATTAGTATTATTTGCACACCTAGCCTATCCAGGCTAAAACCCAAGTATTATTTTACAGACAAGCCTCTTCAGGCTCAAACCCAAGTATGCTCAAACCCAAGTATTCTTTTATAGACAAGCCTCTCCAGGCTCAAACCCAAGTATTCTTTTACAGTCAAGCCTCTTCAGGCTCAAACAACTCAAAAGAGTGTTTGTGTTTCTAAGTGCAACTAACTCACAAGTGAGAATATGAAATCTTAAGCACTTCGAGAGTTAAACAAACTTTCTTTTACAAGAAGAAAGAAATATATAGACTCTTTCTAAGATTACAGAGTATATGAAATAATTTGCAGAGCATAATGACTCTTTTTCGCGTTATCAATCTTCTATGTATCAGTCTCTTGTTGTTCTTCTTCTTGTAGATGGTATTTATAGGCTTTGAGTGAAGTTTCAGATTGATCTAGAACTTGTTCTACTTCAGCCTTCATAAAATAGCCGTTTACTAATAGCATTAAATGCTATCTTCCCGTTGCTTCAATGGAGTGCTACTTCAGCATAGGTTGTGCAGTTCTTTCTCCAAGGTCAGAAGCAACCTGTACTCAAAGTCTCAATTACACAATGGTTAAAGGTAATATTAAATGGAGACAGAGAGAATACACTGTGTGATAGAAAAGGTACGTTCAGAGAGTGACAGATATGTTCAGATTACATTATCTCTCAAGTACACTTTCCACAGTGTTTTATGTTTTTCATTAAATGCTATCTTAAAACGTTGACAATTAAGTCCAAGAAAAGCACATACAGCTATTTAATTCAAATCATTTGCTCATTAAATATGTCTCATATTAAATGCAAGAGCAATAAATAGCATGTTCAGAAAACATATCAGCTTGCGTGTTGGACGCAGCTTTAAGCAAGTTGGACGCTTTGCTGTCTTACCATTTGGACGCATAACATATCTTACCAAAATGGATGCATAGCATCCTGTGTCCATTGGACGACACTTACCATAGGTCAAGTACCAGAGTCCACTGGACGCACAACTCGTTGATTGTACATATTAGTACCAAAGCCACACTGAACGATGGACTTAACTTTGTTGTACCAACAAGAGCTTGTTATCAGACTTTGTAAAATCTTTAATAATAATTGTTATCATCAAAACCATTTAGGGATTTAAACATTGAAAAATGTCTTTAACCAATTTGGTTCCAACACAAAAACCGTTGACTTTCAAAATAGGGACTAAATTCAAAACGTAAATTTTTAGAGAGACCATTTTCATATTTAAGCCAAAATGGTTTCAGCAATATAATAAGGAATAAGATAATATGTACACGGCCTACGGGGTTGACACAGATAGTCGAACTCTCTGCTCGCACTAGCTGTGACTTGGATTCAAATCTTGAATTCTCCATTGGTAAGCTATACATAAATTTCACTGTAAATTTTTACTAAAGTTGGTGGTTCTCCATGGCCTTGCATGGAAGTGTGCCTCCCCTAATTTAAATTTATTTTGTATAAAAAAAAATATACATACACGGTACAATCATTGCACTTATGTAGTCATTTCATCTTAATCGACAACTTTGAGCTAATATAAACCCTTAAATATAGTAATAATAAATTTAGGAAAAATTATACTCAAGGTCCCTTAAGTTATTTTTTTTTCAAGTTGGTCTCTTATCTAAATTTTTAAACAATAAGGTCTCTTAAGTTACCAACATTTAACAATGTTAGCCTTTTAGTCATTTTTCGTTAGATGCCGTTACTATGATGCTGATGTGGCCGTTTGTGATCCTGCATGACATCCTACATTGCACCCTACATGGCAGTTAATGGACCCCTTTCTGTCATCTCTCTTCTCTTAAGTTCTCCCCATCTAGGTTTTCCAATTTCCCAATCTTTTTCCTTGTGCCCCTTCTCCTTGCTACAATGCATTTTGGATTTTAAAGAAACTACAGGCACACAAATGAGAAATTTGTGCTTATAGGTTTAAGTTGGAAGCTCAACTCCTCTGTTCATTTCCCCACATCATCTAAACTTTTCCACGAGCAAAGCACCCCATGAAAAATATTCCAAGTATAGGAACAGACACTATATTGATTGAGTCACCTGATTGAAGAAGCATCAAAATGGGCCAAAGGACAAGCAATGCACTATGCATGCGAGTGAATGGTGTACCAACAAGAATCATTATAGCAACAACCCAAACAAACACCATAAAGACCAACAACTCGAGCAAGGAGGACCATATGGAAAGGGGGACACGTTCTTTGTGTAGTGGTTGTACCTAGAATATTGATAAGTACTGTAACGTCCGTAAATTTTGATTCTGTTTAATTTTATTTTATGCGTGTGATGTGTGCTTATGCATGTTAGATATATGTTAGTAAGAATAAATTCATAGACAAAGTTTCTCTGACGTTAGAAAGTAGTGGTTTAAGTTGGACGTTTAGAAACAGACAGAGTTCTGTTTACCGTAAATAGGCAGAGTGAGGACCTTATGAAGTAGAAACCCTAGATTTAGGTTAAGAATGAGATTTGAAGGTACCAATAGTAATTTTATAATATTCGAGGATTTTAGAAATTTATTCGGGAATTTTCTGAAGATCGCATAGAAATGTTACCGTTTTGGTCCCTATAGTGTGACTAGGTTGAACTGTGAGTGGATTTGGAGACCAGAACATGTCTAGAAATATTTTTGAGGATGCCAAATGATGTTTCCTAATATTTTAGAATTTTAGAAATTATTTTGGAAATTTTTAGAATGACAGATAAAGAATTGCGGTTTTGGTCCCTGTAGAACGAGAACAGGATAGCAGGGAGAGCAGGTGAATGCCAGAGGCTTAGGAAATAATCCAAAATCAACCAAAAGAGTACCCAATGGTGTTTTTACAATATTTATGATTTTTAGAAATTTTCTAAGAATTTTCTGAGAAAGTTCATTTTTACCCTAAGTTACGGGTTACGGTAAAAACTGAAAAGTTACCGTAATGCTTCTAAGCTTGATCTTTTTGAACCAAGACTTTTGTGACATCTTATTTACATGGGTTAGGACCTATTATAAGGTTCATGGGAGTTTTTACCCCAATAGGTTAAGTTTGGATAATTTTTACTAGGAAATACAAAAGTTACCACACTTAATTACCTTGGAGATTTACCATTTACCATGGTTAAGGTGAAAAAATAAAATTATTTACCCTTCCTTGAGGCAGCTGCTGCGCTGAATTAGAGAGGGAAGAATGGAGAGGATTCTTGAATCATGAGTCACATGGGTTAGCCAATGGAAACCAAGCAAGTTGCTAACTATGGTTTAGGTGTGGTTAAGTGTAATGGTTAATTAGAAAAAAATCTTATTAGATAGGAAGAGAAGAGGGAGAGGGCCGTGAGCTTGAGGGAGAGAAGGAGAGAAGGAGAGAGGAGAGTTTGTGTTCATTTCTTCATCTAGTGCATCTCCATAGCCAAACCTTGAGTGATTTTTTCCAAAATCTTGTCCAAGTGAGCTAGATTTTCAAAGTTTGATCATCATCTTGTGACCAACAAGCTCCAAGAAGGCAAGCAAGGAGGAGGAGGAGAAGGAAGAAGAAGAAGCTTGGGGTTAGAGTTTTCTACAAGTTTGGTAAGGGGAAAGTTCTTCTACATGATTTCAAAGCCTAGAGGACATACTAGGGTTCTTGTTGGTGTTGTGGTGATCAAGGAGATGCTATACTATCCTAGGGTTTATGATTATTTGCAAACCATGTGTCTTCTTGTTCTTATGACTATGTTTGATTCTTGAGTGATGGTATGTTATGTGCATGAATTCTTTGAGTGGTTTGATCATAAACAAGCATGCCTGATGTTAGTTTGCATGATTGGAACCTTGATATGCATGAGGGCTTGTAACTCTTGTCTATGGAGAAAGTGACCATGTTGTGTGAGATGAGTTGCCTATCTTGCATGCTTGATGATTTTGTTCCATGCTTGGTTTGAGTTGTTTGGATGATTGTGATTGTTCATAAGTTTAAAATCATGGCATGAGCAAGTGGTATGTATATGTGGATGAGCTTAATGTGTGGTGATGATTGTGTCTTCATTGCCTTGATGATTGAAACCATGGCTTGATGATTAAAGAGTGTCTTGAAATTGATCTAAACATGGTAAACTTGCCTTATTTTCACTCATTTGCACCTAATTATGCAAGGAGATGATTTATTTTGATTGAACACTTGATTTTCGAGTCCCTGTCACGCCCTGGGTGTGGCTGTTTTCGTGGCTGGAAAATTCTGGAAAACAGGGGACAGTTCTGTTCATACCGCAGGTGTGAAAAACCCTCGCGCCTGTGAACAGTTCTGGACCCAGCATTCTTGAAAATTAATGTTTTTACGAAAAATCAGTTTTTCCAAATTATTTTCATAAAAAAAATGCTTAAGACAAATAATATTTTTAAATATGAAGATTGATATGTAATTTGGTTAATTAATTTTAGAACTTAAACATGGATTTGAATGAATACATTTTGGAAAAAAATCAATATTTCAAAGAGAGTAAAAATGTAATAGAAGCCATGTTGAATGAGCACAAAGAGATATGAATGAGCACAAAGAGATGTGAATTATCATGAATGATGATAATGTGATAACCTAGAGTGAAGGTTATATGTGATTGTGCAAGTGATAACCTAGAGAAAAGGTTAAAGTGATTACAAGACAAACCAAAGATTAAAAAATGCTTGAGAATGGTGATTTTGTATGCTTAATGTGATGTGCCATTTCGCATAAAGAGAAAGAGAATTTGGCAAGTGGCCAATGTGATGAGCATTACAACCCGGATGAGGTTGAGAATAGGGATAGTCTGGCCACGGTAGCCTAAAGGGATTATCCAGGTTGCGAAACCCCTCAGATGGCCAGGTAGGAG
Organism: Glycyrrhiza uralensis; assembly: GCA_030159175.1. Classification (NCBI taxonomy): domain Eukaryota; kingdom Viridiplantae; phylum Streptophyta; class Magnoliopsida; order Fabales; family Fabaceae; genus Glycyrrhiza; species Glycyrrhiza uralensis. The sequence continues at coordinate 30,280,127 of BRZY01000003.1, forward strand.
ATTTCCCCTGAGCCGAGGCAAGTCGCACAACCCTGCTTGGATAAATCTGACGGACTTGACTATTCATGATATGGTGAGACGTAGCTTATCTGAATGATTACTATGAAGTCTGGAGGGACTCTCTGGTAAGTCTGATAAGTCTGCTACGGCTAATCGCTCAATGGTGTTGGAGGTAGGGAAGTCTCCTTGGAGCACTACGAGGGTGATGTGAGGGGAAATAGAAGTGACATGCATTCTAATATATCTGGGTGTATGTGATATATTCTTTGATGCTGAGATATGTGATATATTGGTTGATGCTGAGATATGTGATATATTGTTTGATACTGAGACATGTGTGTGACTGTGATTATTCTCCTTGTGTCTGTGAGAATATTTGATTTGCAGGAAAATCTTATCCTCAAGTTTTGAGAAGAGTAAGTAGTAGATGATTTTCTAATGCATACGTGTCTGATAATCTTCTAATGCAAATGTGTGTGATAGATGTGGTATATTTTTATATCTATTGTCTCTTTGCTTTGCTATTTGTGTATGAGGATTTTTCACCATTGCCTATATGTTTTGTGCTCTCTTTTGAATATGACTCATATAGATGGATCGCCTGCCCGAGGGGCTAGTGAAGGTTCGTAGACTCAGTCTGTTGCCCCGAGGGGCAGAGGGTGAGGGGTGGATCATCAACCCCGAAACCCAGTGGGGGACATACTTAGGATATGTCACTTCACTCGAGACTACTGCGGAAGGGCCTCATAGATGGACTGTAGAGGACATGATTCTGGATGTAAAGATGCCCATACAGGAGTTGTGGGACACATGGCGGGAGAGAGAAAGGCAGAGACAGCCGATAGCCCAACAGGTGCCTGCCCAAGGATCTGAGCCGGTGCAGCAAGAGCCTGCAAGGCCAGAGACCCATCATAGAAGACCCAAGACCCCACCCTGTAAGAGATACTTTGGTAGATGGAGGCAGACTGCTCGCAAGAGTACTGTGCGCCTTACCGAGACTGTTAGGGTTGCATCAGCTGAGAAGGTGCCTGCTGAGAGGCCACCTGCTACTCAGTCTGACAGACCCATTCCTGCCATACCAGTTTCTTTTGCAGAGCCTGGAGGGAGCCCGAGACCTTTTCCTTCTACTGTTATGCCATCTTGGCGAACACCAGCTCGTCAAGAGGTCAATGACGGTAAAGGGAAAGGGAAGCAGATAGTAGAGGAGGAGAGTGATCCCTCTGAGGAGTCTGAGGGGAGTGTTTAGAAGCTGACTTAGCGCAGGCTGTTGCGTTATCTGATCTGGTTTTTTTGTGGACTGACTCTATACCGGTGTGGGCTTATGCTTGAAGTTATTTTGGATGACTGTACTCTATATGATGTAACTTGTAAAACTTTGAACTGGTAGTGTATATGATGTGCATTATTTGTTTACTAGTGGCTTATCTCGTTTTCTTTAATGATACGCTACGACACGAAAGAGTTTCGAAATTTAAATCACGTAAGTGAGAGTTTCAAGTTAAAATAGTTTTCAGTAACAAAAAGAAAAAAAATTATTCTCATTTTCGAAAATTAACTTAAGATAATTAAAAGGAGAATTACTTTAAAATGCAAATCAATATGTCGTATTTTAAATAATCAGGTTACTTATGTTGTAATATCCTTTTATGAGAAAGGGTGTTGCAAGTACTGGCTCCATATGTTGAAGAAAATCCCAAGAAATGCAATGGTTGAGACCACCAAGGATGAAACTCGTTGCGCGGTTTTCTTACGCTTGTTCTAATGGAAGGTATCGCCATGCTGAAAAACGGTGTCTCTTGCTCTTGGCACGGTTTCCTTGTGCTTGTTTCATTGTAGCAAGGAGAAGGGGCGAGGGAAGAAGATTGGGAAATTTGAAACCCTAGATGGGGAGAACTTAAGAGAAGAGAGATGACAGAAAGGGGCCCAACATTGACTGCCATGTAGGATCACAAACGGCCATGTCAGCATCACAGTAACGACGTCTAACGGGAAATGATTAAAGGGCAAACGTTGTTAAACGTTGGTAATTTAAGGGACCTTATTGTTTAAAAATTTAGATAAGGGACCAACTTGAAAAAATAAAATAGCTTAAGGGACCTGAAGTATAATTTTGCCATAAATTTACTAGTTTAAAATAATGTTATATTGTTTCTATATTTTATTTTTATTATTATACATAAATAAATTTTAGATTTTATCCTATTTTTATTTATTATTTTAATTTTAATAATTTATATATCATTTTATAAATATATTAATATTTTTATTTAATAATGTAAAAACTTTAGAGGTGTTCGCGGCTCGGTTTGGTTCGATTTTGAGGCAAAAAAACATCTGATCCAAAGTTTAAAGGAACATGCTGTTCGGTTTGATTTCTTAAAAAAATCTGATCCGAAATAATGCGGTTTAGATTGGATCAATTTTCTACAGTTATAATTTTTTTTAAATAAATAGTAAAATATCAATTTATGTCGATTGTTAAATTTTGTTGGCTATGACAATATGTTTACTATTCACTATTCATTTCAATATGCATAAATTTAATTTAATATTTACGTACCTGACCACTATTTGAAAAAATTATCCATATTTATTTCTATTATTCCAAAGTTCCAAATCAATATGTTATATAAAAAAAAAAGTTCCAAATCAATATCATGGTAGTGGTGTTCATCTAATATACTAGTCTCATGTTAGAATGTCATTACTACAGTAAGTAAAATGAATTATGAAAATTATTTGATCTTTTTGTATAAATTGCGGTTTGGTTAGGTTTTAGTTAAGAGATCCGATATTTGAGTGGTTCAGTTCGGTTATTCAAAAAAGTCATCCAAAAAATCTAAAAAAATCAATTTTTAATCGGTTTTTTATTTTTTTGTATCAGTTTGCGGTTATTTTTTTGGAATGGTTCGGTTTTAAACACCCCTAGTAAAAATTAACATTAAAAAGCAAACAATATATAATATTTAGTTGTGTATGATATATAAATATATTTTATTTGTTTTTTAATGTATGTATATTATATTATTATATGCATATTGTAATTTGTATACATACATACATACATATTTTATATACAGAGGAGAGATTAAATTACATCGGTGTAACACTTTGATCAATGTTACACCGCTAATAACTCGTCAGTGGATAATTATATTCTAAAACACACCGTTAGATTAAAAGTTATTATCATATAGATCATTCCTGTAAAATTTCACATCAATCTAAAATCATTTAATGTGTCATTGAGATATGTCAAAATTCATACACTTTAAAAGGCATTAATTTTGACGCATCTCAATGACACATCAAATGATTTTAGATTGATGTAAAATGTTATAGGAATGATCTACATGATAGTATCTTTTAATCCAACGGTGAGTTTTAGAATATAATTATCCGGTGAATAGTTATTAACGGTGTAACATCGCCCAAGAGTTACACTGGTGTACAATTGTACATATGATTATAAGAAGATCCACAAGGACCCACCATTATAAATTGCATTCACACACACACACACACACTTGGGGTGACAAAACAGACAAACTCGTCCCGCCATCAACCCGCCTAAAACATGTGCACAATTGTACATATGATTATAAGAAGATCCACAAGGACCCACAATTATAAATTGCATTCACACACACACTTGGGGCGACAAAACAGACAAACTCGTTCTGCCATCAACCCGCCTAAAATAAGTGTGTGGCGGGTTGGATTTGAGAAGTGGGTTAAACATCCTAACCCACACTCGCCACGGATTGGCCTGCCAATAGAAAAAAAAAACTTTTAAAAAGTATGAAAACTAAATAAAATGGGTTGATACGTAGGCAGGTTGACGAATGTCATGTCAAACCACCAAAAACCTTTTCACAATATAGAAAAACACTTAAAAAAACAAATTATAAAAAGAAGATAAATAACCTGATAAGTCAACCCACTCCACATTCGTCCCATTTTTTGTGTGTCCCCGCCCCAACCCCAACCCCAACCCCAACCCCAAACTGGTTGATGGGTTGCTCTAATAAGTTGTTGGTGGTTCATAAGATGTGTGTTGTGTTGTTTTTGGTTAATGAAACTCCATTGTAAGGAGTTTAATCTGTTTGAGTTAGTCCTTACGATGGATCTACTCTATGTTTTGTATAACATGAAGTATATGAGTATATTTTGATGACTAGGTCTAGGTAATCTTTTATGTTCAATAAAAAACAGCCATATTTTCACATCAAGTACACCAACCAAAAGAATAAAATACGGTGGTCATTCAAGGTCCTATTTCAAGAAATCTGTAAACGGGGGGAATGCATTTGGGTTCTTCCGATTTGATATGTGGCAATAATAGGGATGTAAATGGGGCGGAGCGGGCACGGGTAGTAGCTCCCCGCTACCCGCCCCGTTTAATATACCCGCTACCCGTACCCGCCCCATACCCGCGCGGGTACCCGTTATCTAGATTTTAACGGGTATCCGTGAAATCCGCGGGTATCCGCGGATATCCATGGATATTAAAAAATTAAAAAATTCTATAAAAATTTTATTAAAAGAAATTGTTTCCACACAATATTTGTTGAACATCATATTAATAAGACTAAATTATACAAATCATATAATTTTAACTTAATTGTTATATCAATAATTGTTCAATTAAATAAAAACAAATAAAACTATAAAATGAAAAATATGAATGTGAGAATTAATACATGACACAACAATAATATATTTTGGAGTCACTTTATTCAATATTAAAACAAAGCAAGACAATAACTAAAAGTATTGTATCACACTTTTATATTTGTTAAATTGTGCATTGGTATTTTAGACTTTTAGGTATGTATATAAATAAAAATATATTTTTTGTAATTTTACTAACGGGTACGGGTACCCGCGGGTGCGGGTACCTCACTACCCACCCCCATCCCCATTTATTGGCGGGTACCTCAAGTACCCGTTTAATTTACCCGCGGGTACCCGTTAAGGTACCCGCCCCATACCCGTAACGGATTTTATCCGCGGATATCCGCGGGTATGGGTTTTTTTGCCATCCCTAGGCAATAATAGGACTTGATTTTTAGCACCAAATCAGCATATTTGAATTTTTTAAGCGTGTACCATAAAACAGTAAGGTTCTTGTTTTACATATATTAATATAATAATAATAATAATATCATGATTCTGCATTATCTTCAAAATCCGATCCACGGGCTGTTTCACACATTTTGCTTTAGTTTCTAACAAACATACAACCTGTGAGATCATGGTATCATTTTATTTTCCTTCTACTTAAAGCTTGAAGAATTTTACAAAGTTGAACCTGTCAATAAATAATCTGTTTATACTTGGCTGAATAAACCAATTATTCTTGGTTTCCAATTATCAATTGAAAATGTATCAGTTGCAACTAATTGATAACTTTGTTAGTGATATATTCATCGTGCACTTCAATTGGGTTAGAGGATGCAGTTAGTAAAAGAGTAAAGACATGATAGAGTAAAATGGGGATAATTCTGGAAATCAAATTTTTGTTGGAACAATTCAAAGTAATGGGGAAAAGAACACTTATGGTAAATATCTCTATTAGGAGAGTTTTTTTTTTTAAATTTAAAAAATGAAGAAGATAAAAGCAGAAAATGCTTGTTAGTGAAGAATATATCATAATCCTTGGAGGAAGCATGTACTCATTCACAAATCAAGCCGCTCATAACTCAGAGCCGAATACTTGCAAGTTCTTCATATTCTTAAATTTCTGTCAAAGACATAGTTCAAAAATGCAGAAGCGTCGATATATTGATAATGATCGAATGGATGGATATTTCATTGATACTAAGCAAGAACAGTACAAAAAGTATTTAAACACATGAGAGAGGTCTCAGACTAACTATGCAGTAAATAAAGGTAAAAAAAATAACCAAAATCATATTGACTCAGCACAATAGAAATCAGTGATCCTCACATCAGTGATCCTTGTGTGCAGTGATCATAGTATGCAGAAATCTAATCTAATAAAAAAGACAATTAGAAGCTCTTCAAATGCCAAAAATTAAAAGCATTTTTGTCTTCTTCCAACTCTGAAGAGAGAATTTGACTGCTTTCTTTCCAAGCTGTCAGGTTCAAAACTCATTATGTATACCACCCAAAGAACACCAAAACCCTGGTATGTCCACAGTTAGAACCCTGCAAAGAACTTGTCTCTATTATCCTCTTGATGCAGCTCTATAATGTGTGATGTTATGTGACTGCAAACCTCACCTTGGCAATGTAGCCGACCACATGATTTCCAAACCTGATAGCACAGTCCAACTAATAATGCAACAGTCCTACTAACTTAAGTAGAATGGATTGTCCCCAAATTGGCATGCGGGTCATTTATCCAAACCTCTCAGCCCATTGTAATTATTAGTCCCGAGCAAAGACCACTGCATTGAGTCTATATATAAACTCAATTTAAAACTTAAATCGATAAGAATATCGAAACTTTAAATCCGAAAATATATTCCCTGTAACATTGCAAAAAGTCTCAACTCTCATAATAAACAAAAACATTGTCAATCATGTTTTAAAGGATGCTTATCAGTTTATCTACTCAACAGAAATGTAAAAATCTATAACACCACGAGATTCAAAACGAACATTAGAGTTCATCAATCTAAATTGCTCGACCTTGAAAACATGTCCAAGTACTTGGTCGCAACAGACAACGGAGGCAAACATAACCATGACTGTTATATTCAGGTGGATCGTCAATAGGATCAGTCTGTTAGGATGTGTTTGTTAGTTTGTTAGCTAAGTGATAAGCTTTGATCTGTTATTTGTTCGGTTAGTTAGTTAGTCCCGGGAATTGATTGTAACTAACTCAACTGTTATTGGGATCGGGTAGCTTATATAAGTCTTAGTTAGGTGATTTGAAATCACAATGAAATTCTGAGTGTCGTAGATGAGGTTGAGTGCAAGTGAGGAAGTTTTACTTTTGCCTGTAAAGACTTGTACGTGTTGTAATCACTTCTATGAATGAAATCTCGACTGCAGTGTGGACGTAGGAGAAGGTTGCTCCGAAACACGATAAACTCTGTGTGTTCATCTTTCTTGATTGAATATCTCTCTTTGTTCTATTCGTTTTCTTCGCTGCTGTTGTTCTTGATCAAGTCTGCGTCCAATCCTTGCACTTGAGGCGTGCGTCCAATACTTACGTCTGTCGCGTGCGTCCAATATTTTGCTTCTTACGCGTGCGTCCGATGTTTTCGTCCAACGCTTGACTGATACTTCACAAATTTGGTTCGATTCTTAACAAGTGGCATCCAGAGCCTGGTTCTTGAAGGGAGTTTCCGTGATGAGTTCAACCAAATTTGACATTGACAAATTCACGGGAGAGAATGATTTCAGCCTATGGAAGATCAAGATGAATGCCCTTCTTGTTCATCAAGGTCTTGATGAAGCATTGCAGGGTCCTAGCAAATTGCCAGCAACTCTCTCCGAAAAAGAAAAGAAAGATCTCCTCAGCAAGGCGCATAGCACAATTATCCTATCCCTTGGAGATGAAGTTCTCAGGGAGGTGGCCCAAGAAACCACTGCCGCAGCTGTTTGGCTAAAACTTGAGAGCCTGTACATGACCAAGTCATTAACCAACAAGCTGTACATGAAGAAGAGGCTACACCAATTGAAGATGGAAGAAGGCTCATCAATTAAAGATCATGTCTCGCACTTTACAAGACTGATCTTGGACCTGAAAAGTTTAGATGTCAAAATTGATGAGGAGGATCAAGCAGTGATGCTGCTGTGTTCTCTTCCACCCTCATATGAGAACCTAGTAGACACCATGTTATTTGGAAGGGACACTCTCACCTTGGAGGAGGTAAAGGCTACCCTCAACTCTCGGGAGATGAAGAAGAAAATCACTGCGAACAAAGGTGAAGGTGGAGATGCAGAAGGCCTGTTTGTTAGAGGAAGATCAGAAAAAAGAGATGGCAATGGCAATGGCAATGGCAAGGAAAGACATAGGTCAAAATCGAAGAACAAACAGAAGAAAACTTGCTACTTCTGCCACAAGGAAGGTCATTTCAGGAAGAACTGTCCTGAAAGGAAGAAAAAGCACAAAGAAGCTGAAGACATAGCTGTTGTGGCAGATGGCTATGAAAGTTCAGATGTCTTAACAGTCAGTGAAGAAGCTTGCTATGAGGAGTGGATCCTTGATTCAGGATGTTCATTCCATATGACTTCTAACCAAGAATGGTTTGACTCCTACAAATCAACAGATGGTGGAAAAGTTCTGATGGGGAACAACATGGCCTGCAAGGTAGTTGGGATTGGTAACATCAAGATCAAATTGGCTGATGGATCTGAGAAGGTTCTTGCAGATGTGAGGCATGTTCCTGACCTCAAGAGGAACCTGATTTCTTTGGGCATGCTGGACCAAGCAGGGTGCTCATTCAAAGGTGAAGGAGGAGCTCTAAAAGTCACAAAAGGGTCACTTCAACTCATGAAAGGTATCAGACAAAATGGTCTTTATAGACTCCAAGGTAAAACTGTTCTTAAACCTGCTACCTTAGTTTCAGTTTCTAAAACTAATTCTACTAAGCTCTGGCACCTTAGGCTAGCTCACATAAGTGTACGAGGTTTAGAAGAATTGAATAAGCAAGGTTTAATTGGTAATTGTGATCTTGAAAAACTTGATTTTTGTGAACATTGTGTTTTTGGCAAGCAGAAAAGAGTTAAGTTCTCTGCAGGTTCACATACAACTAAGGCTATAGTAGACTACATACACTCAGATATTTGGGGACCAGCAAGAGTCCCATCCTTGGGAGGAGCTAGATACTTCATAACATTCATTGATGACTGGTCTAGAAAGGTCTGGGTGTACTTGCTTAAGCATAAGAATCAAGCATTCAAATGTTTTAAGCAATGGAAAGCTTTAGTGGAAAATCAAACTGACAGAAAGATCAAGGTACTAAGAACAGACAATGGCTTAGAGTACTTGAGAGATGAATTCACAAACTACTGCAAAGATCATGGAATAGCAAGGCATAAGACTGTGAGAATGACCCCTCAGCAGAATGAACTAGCTGAGAGGATGAACAGAACCATACTGGAAAGGGTGAGATGCATGCTTTCAAATGCAAATCTGGGCAAGAACTTTTGGGGGGAGGCAGTGCATACAACATGCTACTTGATAAATAGGTCCCCTTCCTCTGCCATTAACTTCAAGACACCTGAAGAATTATGGCTGGGAAAGGCTCCTGATTATGACAACCTGAAGGTTTTTGGCTGCACTGCATACATCCAAGTGAATGAGGGGAAACTGGAGCCAAGATCAAAGAAGGGGATTTTCTTAGGATACCCTGAAGGAGTGAAAGGCTATAAGGTTTGGCTTACTGGTCCTGGAGGTGGCAAGGCTGTGATCAGCAGGGATGTGATTTTTCAGGAAGAATCCATGCTGGGAAATAACAACAGTAAACCTGAAACTTCTCAGCCAACTGAAAAGCCTGATCAAACAGTTCAGTTGGAGGTGGAGAAAGTGGTTTGTGACAGTTCAGATCCTGTACTGCAACCTGACACTGAAATGCAACAGTAGGATGAAGCATCCACATCCTATAATCTAGTCAGAGATAGGGAAAGGAGGCAAATCAGACCTCCACAAAGGTTTGGCTATGCTGACTTGATAGCTTATGCACTGAATGTGGAGCTGGAAGACCAAGGCACTGAACCTAGAAGCTACAAGGAAGCAATCAATGATGATGACAGTGAAAAATGGCAAGCTGCAATGCTGGAAGAAATTGATTCCTTAAAGAAAAACAACACATGGGAGCTTGTGGAAAAGCCTGACAGACAGAGGATTGTTGGATGCAAATGGATCTATAAAAGGAAGCCTGAGGTCCCTGGTGTTGAGAAGGCCAGATTTAAAGCTAGACTTGTGGCAAAGGGGTTCACTCAAAGAGAAGGAATAGATTTCAATGAAATCTTTTCCCCTGTGGTAAAACATACTAGTATAAGAGTTATTTTATCACTTGTTGCTACTAATGATTTTGAACTTGAGCAGATGGATGTTAAAACAGCTTTTTTACATGGCCAACTAGAAGAAAAGATCTATATGAACCAGCCAGAAGGATTTGAAGTGGAAGGGAAGGAGGACATGGTGTGCTTGCTGAAAAAGTCACTATATGGACTCAAACAATCCCCTAGACAATGGTATAAGAGGTTTGACTCTTTCATTGTCTCAAATGGCTTTAATAGAAGTTCTTATGATAGTTGTGTTTACTTTAATAAGACTTGTTCTGGTTGTTTCATTTATCTTTTACTCTATGTGGATGACATGCTTATTGCTAGTTCTGATATGAAAGCTATTAACCATCTTAAAGATCTGTTAAGTTCTGAGTTTGAGATGAAGGACCTTGGAGCTGCAAAAAGGATCTTAGGCATGGAAATTGTAAGGCAAAGATCTAACAGACTACTCTTTTTACACCAAGCAAATTATGTTGATAAGGTGTTAAAGAGGTTCAACATGCTAGATGCAAAAATGGTTACTACACCTATTGCTGGACACTTTAAGCTTTCAGTCACTCAGTCCCCAAAGACCAATGAGGAACAACAATATATGGCAAACATTCCCTACTCTAATGCTACTGGCAGCCTCATGTATGCCATGGTTTGTTCTAGGCCTGACTTGGCTTATGCAGCAAGCATGGTAAGCAGATTTATGGGGAATCCAGGGAAAGAACATTGGCTAGCTGTTAAATGGATTTTCAGATATCTGAAAGGAACCAAATCAGTTGGTCTGATCTTTGGGAAATCTGGGCCAGAAAACAGTAAACTGGAAGGGTATGTTGATGCTGATTTTGCAAGTGATATAGACAAGAGGAGGTCCTTAACAGGTTACATCTTTACTCTATATGGAAATGTCATCAGCTGGAAGGCTAACCTGCAATCTATAGTTGCTCTATCAACAACTGAATCCGAATTTATTGCGTTGACTGAAGCTGTAAAGGAAGGTCTGTGGCTAAAGGGCTTTATAAGTGAACTTGCAGGTGGAGTTATTCCTACAACTATATGGTGTGATAGCCAAAGTGCTGTTTGTCTCTCTAAAAACCAAGTGTTTCATGAGAGAACCAAACACATTGATGTAAGGCTCCATTTCATCCGAGACATAATTGACCAAGGGATAATTCAAGTGAAGAAGGTAGCTGGAGAGGATAATCCAGCAGACATGCTAACTAAGGTGGTTCCAAGTTCCAAGTTCTCTCATTGCCTAGACTTGGTTAACATTGGACCTTGTAGCAGATAAGTCTCGGGTGAGACTGATACATATCCTGCCGACTGGACTAAGAATTGAAGATCCAAGGTGGAGAATTGTTATATTCAGGTGGATCGTCAATAGGATCAGTCTGTTAGGATGTGTTTGTTAGTTTGTTAGCTAAGTGATAAGCTTTGATCTGTTATTTGTTCGGTTAGTTAGTTAGTCCCGGGAATTGATTGTAACTAACTCAACTGTTATTGGGATCGGGTAGCTTATATAAGTCTTAGTTAGGTGATTTGAAATCACAATGAAATTCTGAGTGTCGTAGATGAGGTTGAGTGCAAGTGAGGAAGTTTTACTTTTGCCTGTAAAGACTTGTACGTGTTGTAATCACTTCTATGAATGAAATCTCGACTGCAGTGTGGACGTAGGAGAAGGTTGCTCCGAACCACGATAAACTCTGTGTGTTCATCTTTCTTGATTGAATATCTCTCTTTGTTCTATTCGTTTTCTTCGCTGCTGTTGTTCTTGATCAAGTCTGCGTCCAATCCTTGCACTTGAGGCGTGCGTCCAATACTTACGTCTGTCGCGTGCGTCCAATATTTTGCTTCTTACGCGTGCGTCCGATGTTTTCGTCCAACGCTTGACTGATACTTCACAAATTTGGTTCGATTCTTAACAATGACAATAGTAGTTTAAATAAGCAAGTTGTAAGTAAAAATAGATTTATGAACATAAAAGGTGGAAATATCAATCCGCGATATTCTAATCCTTTTCAATCTTGATGTCCCTCTTAAGTAGCTTTGCTGCATGTAAGTTGGAACTGCCACTCACATCAGTAGGGGATGCCCTTTTAGAGTTGTAGTCTCGTTAGAGTCATTACAAAAATCAATAATATCTGATCCCATGACAACGCTTTCATTGATTCCATGAGGAGTCTCCGATCCAAGGCTACCGCTTCCATTGTTGACATCAGTAGATGAGAACTTTGGCAAGAGGTCTTGAAAAATTATGAATATAATTTGGCAATACACAGGAGCAAATCAGTGTGGTCAAGAAAAAGGGTCATGTGATTTTAACAAGCCTGAGCAATGGCTTCACTAGAAACATCATTTTTTTGACACACTGTTGACCCATTCAAATTACGGGAGTAAATTGGTCCTGATTGACCTGACGAACCAACCCAAACCAATCAAATTGTTTTGGTTTTTTCTCCTGTTCGGGTTCAACCCGAACCAAACCAATTGAACCTGATCTTTTATTGGTTTGGTCCTCAGGTTAATCCTTTTGAAAACCGAGGAACCGAGACCCGAACCATTATACTCAATACTAGGCTTTAAGTTTTTTTAACTTTCCCGAAAGAGAGTACTGAGAAAGCTGAGACACACCCAAACCCTAGGGTTAGCCACCTTCCTCTTCATTTTTCTTCCTTCCTCAAGTTGTGCTCTGCCCTTCCATAGCATTGCCCTTCCATCTTCGCTTCTGCTCTACCCTTCCATCCTTCCTTCTCCTCTTCTTCTTTATTGCAGCTCTGATCTCATCACATTGTGACTCCGCCATTCCGCCTTTGCTCTTCCGTCGATCCGCCGCTGACATTGCTGCCGTTCGCCCGCCGTTCGCCCACCGTTCTCCATTGATCCGCCTTCGCTCTTCCATCAATCTGCCATTCTCCGTCGCTCTTTCGTTGTTCGCTGTGGAGTCTTTTTCGTTCGCTGTGAAGCTTTTCTCATTCCCACCATTGGAGCTTTTTTCGTTTGTTGTTGAGCGTTTTTGGTTCGCTTTGAAGCCTTTTTTTAGAGAAAGGAGCTTATATCATTAAACCATTTGAAAGAACATCATAGTCAAGATTGTTGGAACCAAATTGGTTAAAAGTGTTTTTAATACAAAAACTCCCTAAATGATTTTATGGTTTTGATGATAACAAAATGTATTAAGGTTTTTACAAAGGATAATCTATTTGTATTAAGCTTGTACAATGCATAACAAATGCTGCCTAACTAAGTTTATTGCAGTCTGCGTCCAATAAATTAGTTCATCATAACATTGGCTCATATTCAAAGTCTGAGAAGCTTTGCGTCCAATGTTGGCACTGGAGAGCTCTGCGTCCAATGTTTGAGCACAAAGGCAAGCAATGTTGTGCGTCCAATAAATCAGTACAAAGCACAAGGAAAGAACAAAGTTCTGCGTCCAATGTCTTCTGAAGAAGCAGAATCGCAGAAGTAGAAGAAATCAAGTCTTGAAGACACGCTACTTTCTGCGTCCAATGTTTTCCAAAGAAGCAAAATCAGTAAGCGTCCAATAGAGCAAGACTGGCATAAGTCCAATGATAAGAACAAGGCAATACTGGCAGAGTCCAATATTTGTATGAGAAGCAGAATTGCAGTAAGAGTCCAATGATTTTCAAAGGAACAGATTCAGTGAGCAATGAAGGATAAAAGTCAAATGTTCAGTGTGAGCAAGAGTGCAACTCTGCGTCCAATGAAACTGAACAAACAAAAGAACTGCTCTGCGTCCAATGAAGTCAGAGTTACTCAAGCACTGTTCTGCGTCCAATAAATAAGAAGGACAACAATATTGCTTTGCGTCCAATGGAGCACAAGGAAGCAGATTGACAAAGGTACATCAAACAATTGTTCTGCGTCCAATGGAGCAGAAGAACAAATGTACAACAATCAACCTTGCGTCCAATGGAACTATAGGGAAATGGCAAAAGTCCAATACTGGCTTGCATTCAAATGGAATAGATTGGTAAGCATCAGGTATGCGTCCAATGTTTGCATGAGTTCTGTGCAAATTGGTAAGTGCAAAGGTATGCGTCCAATAAATTCTATATGCTGTGTCCAAAACGCAGAGTCCATTACATGCTATTTACTGCTCATGCATTTAATATGAAACATATTTATTGAGCAAATGATTTGAAATAAATAGCTGTACACAATGCTTTCTGTACATCTTTGTCAACGTATGTGAATGTACTTCTGAAAAGCATAAAGTACTGTGGAAAGTGTACTAAGAGAGAGAATGTACTTTTAACTACTCTATAAATCTCTGAACACACCTTTCGGCTTTACACAGTGTATTCTCTCTGTCTCAATAAGATATTATTATTAACCACTGTACAATTGAGACTTTGAGTACAGGTTGCTTCTGATTTGGGAGAAAGAAACGCAGACATGCACAATGAAGAAGATCTCCTCAGAGCAACGGGAAAATAGCATTAAATGCTATTAGAGAACGGTAATATTATGAAGGCTGAAGCTGAGCTATTCGAAGAACAAGCCTGAAGCTTCATCAAAGCCTATAAATACCGAGAAGCAAGAAGAAGAATATAAGTGACTGAAAACGAAAAAGAAAGAGCTGAACTGCTGTGCAATCTTTTATACTCTGATTAGAAAAGTCTTGTATTTCTTTATCTTCTTGTAAAAGAGAGTTTGCTTAACTCTCAAAGTGCTTTAGATTTCATATCCTCACTTGTGTGAGTTAGACAGCACTTGTATCAAAACTCTGCTGAGTTGTTTAGCCTGAAGAGGCTGTGTTCAAAGAATACTTGGGGTTTAGCCTGAAGAGGCTGCGTCCAAAGAATACTTGGGTTTTAGCCTGGAGAGGCTGTGTGCAAAGAATACTTGGGTTTTAGCCTGAAGAGGCTGTGTGCAAAGAATACTTGTATTCTATCAGGTTGATAGTGAAATCTCTCTAGTTTGAGGGGACTGGACGTAGCTCTTAGGAAAGGGTGAACCAGTATAAAAACTTGTGTTATTTCTTCTTTCCCTTAACTCCTTTTATATCTGTGTTTATTACTAACAAAGGGGATTGAAATTGTTTTTATTCAAACAAGTTTTTCAAACCAAAAGGGGAGCATTCTGTGCGTCCAATCTTTAGAAAACCTGTGCGTCCAGTTTTTATAAAGACTTTGTGCGTCCAATATTTCAAAAAGCACTGTGCGTCCAATATTTGAACTAAAGCTGTGCGTCCAACGTTTTTAACAGCCAGCGTCCATCATTTGCGAAAAAGTTTTAAAAGCTTAGAAACACAATTCAACCCCCCCTTCTTGTGTTTCATCTTGTTACCTACAGTTGGTATCAGAGCCTGGTTTCTAGGGGTTGAGCACTTAACAGTGCAGAGAAGCAAGATCCATGGAGAACGAGGGACAGGCTGTGAACAGACCACCACTGTTCAATGGCAACGAATATGACTACTGGAAGCAAAGAATGATCACATTCTTTGATGCTCAAAATATGGACCTATGGGATGTCGTGGAAACTGGCTACACTTCTCCAGTAAATGAAGCAGGACAACCAGTACCAAGAGCTCAGTGGACACAAGATCAGAGAACAAGATTCCAGCTGAACTCGAAGGCAAGGCACTATCTAATGTGTGCCATTACAAAGTCAGAATATGACAAGGTGCACAGCTGCACTACTGCCAAGGAGATGTGGGACACTCTAGCTTTGGCACATGAAGGTTCATCTCAGGTTCGTGAGTCCAAAATCAGCATGCTAGTTCATCAATATGAACTATTCAAAATGGAGGATCACGAGTCCATTGATCAAATGTTTGGAAGATTCCAAACAATCATCAACAACCTGAGGTCCTTGGGAAAAATCTACACAACCCAAGAGCATATCAGGAAAATCCTAAGGAGTCTACCAAGACAATGGAGACCCAAGGTGACAGCCATACAAGAAGCAAGGGATCTTTCCACTCTTGCCATGGAGGATCTTCTAGGCTCACTGAAAGTACATGAGCTTGAGCTGAATGAAGAGGGAACCGAGAAAAGAGCAAAGTCCATTGCTCTTAAAGCTCATAGAGGGAGCACCTCCAAAGCATTGAAGGCAAATGATTCTGATGAAGAATCATGCAGCTCAGAAGGAGAAGAAGGCTCAGATGATGATGAACTCTCCTTCATCTCCAGGAAAATAAAATCAATGTGGAAAAAGAAGGGTGGCTTCAGAAGGAAGCAATTCAACAGAAGATTTCCACAGAAGGAAGCTGAGCAAAAGGAGGAAAGTCCAGTGGTGTGCTATGGATGCAGGAAACCAGGCCACTACAAGGCAGACTGTCCTGAGGCCGAGAAGACAAAGAAGAAGTTCTTCAAGAAGAAAAAAGGTCTCATGGCAACATTGGAGGACCTTGATGATTCCTCTGATGATGAGGATAAGGAAGAGGCAAATCTATGTCTAATGGCAGGACTCTCCTCAGTTGAAAGTGAAGATGAAGAGGAGGTAATTTCTTACTCTGAATTAAGAGATAATTTTGATGAGCTTCTTAGAGATTCATCCATTCTATCTGATGAGTACAAGTCTTTAAAGAAAAAGTTTTCTCTTATAACAAAAGATTTTGAAAAGATTTCTTCAGAAAACAAAGTACTCAAATCAGAAAATGATCATTTAAGACTTCAAGTAAGTCAATTGAAAGAAGAATCTCCAAAGAAGTCTGAGTCCAATACTTCCTGTGAAGTACAAGTACTTCAACAAGAAGTAGATGAACTCACTGGACGTTTGTCCAAGTTTGTCAGTAGCTCTGAAAAGCTTGATCAAATTTTAAAAATTCAGAGAAAACCTTCTGACAAAACTGGTTTGGGTTATGAAAAACTGAAACCAAAGTTTTCCAAGAGTCCATCAAAGTTTAATATATATTGTGGTCACTGTGGAAAGGCTGGACATGTCACATCGACATGCTTCCATAATAAATGGAACAAGCCTGAACGCAGGCCAAGGACTAACATGAAAGGACCCAAGAAAATCTGGGTACCTAAGAACATGATCATTCCTGTTGCAGATTTGCTTAATGGGAGGAAAACAACACCAGTCATGGTACCTGGACAGTGGCTGTTCACGACACATGACAGGAGAAAGGTCTATGTTCCAAGACCTAAAGCCTAGATCAAAGGGCTGGGTCACGTTTGGAGGTGACCAGAAAGGCAGAATAGTTGGAATAGGTAAAATTGGTAAACATCCTTTTCCTACTGTTGAAAATGTTTTATTGGTTGAAGGACTCAAACATAATCTACTTAGCATAAGTCAATTGTGTGACAGTGGATGTGATGTTTCCTTTGACAAAGATAAATGTATAGTCAGAAATTCTGATAAGTCCATTCTTTTTCAAGCAAAGAGGCAGGATAATGTTTATAAAATTGATTTCGAAAATCTATCCAAACAGAATGTCTCATGCTTCATTTCTTTAAATGATGAACAATGGATATGGCACAAGAAGCTTGGTCATGCAAGCTTGAGAACCATCTCAAAGCTTAATAAGCATAGCCTCGTAAGAGGACTTCCAAATCTTGTGTACAAATCTGAGGTTCTCTGTGAAGCATGTCAGAAAGGAAAACAAGTGAAAAACTCTTTTAATTCTAAAAACATTGTTTCCACTTCAAGACCTTTAGAACTTTTACATATGGATTTGTTTGGACCAACACAAACTGCTTCCTTGAGTGAAAAAAAATATGGACTTGTTATAGTTGATGACTATACTAGATGGACATGGGTTAAATTCCTAGCACACAAGGATGAGTCGTTTAAGGTATTCACCATTTTTTGTAAAAGAGTCCAAACTGAGAAAGGAGTTTGTATCAACTCCATTCGAAGTGATCATGGAGGTGAGTTTGAAAATGCAAACTTTCAGAGATTCTGTGAAGAGAATGGAATCCTTCACAATTTCTCTGCACCTAGAACACCACAGCAAAATGGTGTAGTAGAGAGGAAAAATCGATCTTTACAAGAGATGGCCAGGACCATGCTCAATGATCACTCAACCTCTAAGAGGTTTTGGGCTGAAGCTGTAAACACAGCATGTTATTTGCAAAACCGAATTTTTATAAGGCCTATACTGAAAAAGACTCCTTATGAATTGTGGAAAGGAAGAAAACCCAACATTTCATATTTTCATCCTTTCGGATGTGAGTGTTTTATTCTTAACACCAAGGATCAACTTGGTAAATTTGACTCTAAAGTTGATAATGGAATTTTTCTGGGTTATTCTGAAACTTCCAAGGCATATCGAGTTTACAACTCAAGAACCTTGACTGTTGAAGAGTCAATTCATGTTAAATTCAATGACAAAAAGCCTGACAATGATCTGTCAGAGCTAAGTGATTCTCTTGCAGATATGAGAATACAACCAGGAGGTGAAGAATCATCAAGCAAGATTGAAGAAGATGGACCAGACGCAGGAAACAGTCATGCGTCCAATACTGCAGGTGGTAAAAGCTGGCATTTTAAGACTTATCATCCTGAAGATCAAATTATTGGAAATGCAGATGATAAAGTCAGAACAAGGTCCACATTCAGAGAGCAAACTGATGTAGCATTCATCTCTGAATTGGAGCCAAAGAATATAGATGAAGCCCTATTGGATGAAGGATGGATTTTAGCAATGCAGGAGGAGCTGAATCAGTTCAAAAGAAATGATGTTTGGACTCTGGTAGCCCCACCTGAAGATAAGTCCATCATTGGAACCAAATGGGTATTCAGAAACAAGCTGGACGAAGAAGGTAAAGTTGTGAGAAACAAAGCAAGGTTAGTTGCTCAAGGCTACTCACAACAGGAAGGTATTGATTTTACTGAAACCTTTGCTCCAGTAGCTAGAATAGAAGCCATTCGCATTCTACTTTCATTTGCTGCCCAACATGATATGAGGCTTTATCAAATGGATGTAAAGAGTGCTTTTCTGAATGGTATAATAACAAAAGAAGTCTATGTTGAACAGCCCCCTGGCTTTGAGGATCAATCTTTTCCAAATCATGTTTTTAAATTGAAAAAGGCTCTTTATGGCCTTAAGCAAGCTCCTCGAGCTTGGTATGAAAAACTGAGTTCATTTTTAATGGAAAATGGTTTTTCAAGAGGAAAAGTTGATAACACTCTTTTCAGAAAATCCATAGACTCACATTTCATCATAGTACAGATTTATGTAGATGACATTATTTTTGGTGCTACTGATGAATCTTTGTGTAGAGAATTCTCTGAATTAATGCAGAAAGAATTCGAAATGAGCATGATGGGAGAGTTGAAGTTCTTTCTTGGACTTCAAGTGAAACAGACTAAAGATGGGATATATGTGCATCAGACCAAATATACAAAGGAACTTCTGAAGAAGTTCAAGATGGATGATTGCAAACCCATGAATACCCCCATGCATCCAACTTGCATAATGAGCCTGAATGACAAAGATAAAAAGGTAGATCAAAAGGTATATAGAGGTATGATAGGATCTCTTTTATATCTTACTGCATCTAGACTTGATATTATGTTCAGTGTATGCTTATGTGCAAGATTTCAATCAGATCCTAGAGATTCTCATTTGACTGCTGTCAAGAGAATTTTTAGATATCTGAAAGAGACTACTAATCTTGGTTTGCTGTTTAAGAAATCAGATGAATACAGATTAGTAGGATTCTGTGATGCTGATTATGCTGGAGACAGGCTTGAAAGAAAAAGCACCAGCGGAGGATGCCGTTTTATTGGATCCAATTTAGTATCATGGACAAGCAAGAGACAAAGCACAATTGCATTATCAACAGCCGAAGCTGAATATGTCTCTGCAGCAAGTTGTTGTTCTCAGCTCTTATGGATTAAATATCAATTGGAGGACTACAACATCTTTGAGAGTAAGATTTCTGTTCTTTGTGATAATACTGCTGCAATCAATTTATCTAAGAACCCAATCTTACACTCAAGAGCTAAGCATATAGAAATTAAACATCATTTTATTAGAGACTATGTGCAGAAGGGAACATTTGATATTCAGTTTGTTAACACTGAAAATCAATGGGCAGATATATTTACAAAACCCCTCTCTGTAGATAGGTTTACTTTTATAAGGAAGCATTTGAATATGCACTTTATAAAAGACTGATGTTTAGCGTCCAATATGCTTAAGTTGAGTCTGAGTCCAATGTGACTAGAGTCCAACAGGACACGACAGTCTATTTGAGACTTAGAAATTTTTTAAAGACTCAAAAGCTTTCACATCTTAGTAATCCCACGCTGAGTCCAAACTTTTTCATAAAGATATTTCTTACAGTTGGTTTTCTCTTCGTTTGACATCTTTTCTAAAATCTTTTCTGTTTGAGAAAGCTTGTTTAGAAAAAGGGAGAAGAAAAAGAATTTTTAAGTTTCTCTCTGTGTTTCAAAACTGTCTTTGGACTATGATGATTCTATGAACCTTTTTGCCTGATGACAAAAGGGGGAGAAAGAATGGGATTAAGTTTTTATATATTGACTAAAAGGGGAGAAAGATTAAGTCTGATTGCATTAGTCTTATTACCATGTTGTTATTTTGATAAGCTATTTGTGGACTAATCTTTGTTCTATGAGTAAAAGAAATTTTCAGGTACTCTAAGTATATTGAATATCCAAAACCATGAGATGTTTATCTCAGGGGGAGAAGAGTAAAGAAAAACTGAGATGTTTATCTCAGGGGGAGTTTCTCTTTGAAAATTTCTGTTTTTGCTGTTTATTGTTTGTAAAACTTAATAATGTTTGTCATCATCAAAAAGGGGGAGATTGTTGGAACCAAATTGGTTAAAAGTGTTTTTAATACAAAAACTCCCTAAATGATTTTATGGTTTTGATGATAACAAAATGTATTAAGGTTTTTACAAAGGATAATCTATTTGTATTAAGCTTGTACAATGCATAACAAATGCTGCCTAACTAAGTTTATTGCAGTCTGCGTCCAATAAATTAGTTCATCATAACATTGGCTCATATTCAAAGTCTGAGAAGCTTTGCGTCCAATGTTGGCACTGGAGAGCTCTGCGTCCAATGTTTGAGCACAAAGGCAAGCAATGTTGTGCGTCCAATAAATCAGTACAAAGCACAAGGAAAGAACAAAGTTCTGCGTCCAATGTCTTCTGAAGAAGCAGAATCGCAGAAGTAGAAGAAATCAAGTCTTGAAGACACGCTACTTTCTGCGTCCAATGTTTTCCAAAGAAGCAGAATCAGTAAGCGTCCAATAGAGCAAGACTGGCATAAGTCCAATGATAAGAACAAGGCAATACTGGCAGAGTCCAATATTTGTATGAGAAGCAGAATTGCAGTAAGAGTCCAATGATTTTCAAAGGAACAGATTCAGTGAGCAATGAAGGATAAAAGTCAAATGTTCAGTGTGAGCAAGAGTGCAACTCTGCGTCCAATGAAACTGAACAAACAAAAGAACTGCTCTGCGTCCAATGAAGTCAGAGTTACTCAAGCACTGTTCTGCGTCCAATAAATAAGAAGGACAACAATATTGCTTTGCGTCCAATGGAGCACAAGGAAGCAGATTGACAAAGGTACATCAAACAATTGTTCTGCGTCCAATGGAGCAGAAGAACAAATGTACAACAATCAACCTTGCGTCCAATGGAACTATAGGGAAATGGCAAAAGTCCAATACTGGCTTGCATTCAAATGGAATAGATTGGTAAGCATCAGGTATGCGTCCAATGTTTGCATGAGTTCTGTGCAAATTGGTAAGTGCAAAGGTATGCGTCCAATAAATTCTATATGCTGTGTCCAAAACGCAGAGTCCATTACATGCTATTTACTGCTCATGCATTTAATATGAAACATATTTATTGAGCAAATGATTTGAAATAAATAGCTGTACACAATGCTTTCTGTACATCTTTGTCAACGTATGTGAATGTACTTCTGAAAAGCATAAAGTACTGTGGAAAGTGTACTAAGAGAGAGAATGTACTTTTAACTACTCTATAAATCTCTGAACACACCTTTCGGCTTTACACAGTGTATTCTCTCTGTCTCAATAAGATATTATTATTAACCACTGTACAATTGAGACTTTGAGTACAGGTTGCTTCTGATTTGGGAGAAAGAAACGCAGACATGCACAATGAAGAAGATCTCCTCAGAGCAACGGGAAAATAGCATTAAATGCTATTAGAGAACGGTAATATTATGAAGGCTGAAGCTGAGCTATTCGAAGAACAAGCCTGAAGCTTCATCAAAGCCTATAAATACCGAGAAGCAAGAAGAAGAATATAAGTGACTGAAAACGAAAAAGAAAGAGCTGAACTGCTGTGCAATCTTTTATACTCTGATTAGAAAAGTCTTGTATTTCTTTATCTTCTTGTAAAAGAGAGTTTGCTTAACTCTCAAAGTGCTTTAGATTTCATATCCTCACTTGTGTGAGTTAGACAGCACTTGTATCAAAACTCTGCTGAGTTGTTTAGCCTGAAGAGGCTGTGTTCAAAGAATACTTGGGGTTTAGCCTGAAGAGGCTGCGTCCAAAGAATACTTGGGTTTTAGCCTGGAGAGGCTGTGTGCAAAGAATACTTGGGTTTTAGCCTGAAGAGGCTGTGTGCAAAGAATACTTGTATTCTATCAGGTTGATAGTGAAATCTCTCTAGTTTGAGGGGACTGGACGTAGCTCTTAGGAAAGGGTGAACCAGTATAAAAACTTGTGTTATTTCTTCTTTCCCTTAACTCCTTTTATATCTGTGTTTATTACTAACAAAGGGGATTGAAATTGTTTTTATTCAAACAAGTTTTTCAAACCAAAAGGGGAGCATTCTGTGCGTCCAATCTTTAGAAAACCTGTGCGTCCAGTTTTTATAAAGACTTTGTGCGTCCAATATTTCAAAAAGCACTGTGCGTCCAATATTTGAACTAAAGCTGTGCGTCCAACGTTTTTAACAGCCAGCGTCCATCATTTGCGAAAAAGTTTTAAAAGCTTAGAAACACAATTCAACCCCCCCTTCTTGTGTTTCATCTTGTTACCTACAAAGATACAGAGGAAAGACATGTCAACTATGAAAAGAAATAGACCGCCTAGCTAACAAATAGGCATCCCCATTAGTGTGCCTCCTGCTAAAAAGCACCCTCGAATGAAGAAAAAGATGAAGTTTTTTTGGTGTATCAGAAAATGGTTACCAAATTTTTTAAAATTATAAAAGTTTTTTTAATTTATAATTCATTGGACCCAATAGAACCGAACCGGACCGACTTGTACTTCATCGGGTTGTGCAAAAAAATTACAAAAAATCGAACCAAACTGATATAGGTAGATTTCATTGGTTTGGTTCTCGGGTTCAGCCAAAATTGAACCAAACCGAACCGATTACAACCCTAATTCAAATTGCTATCACCAACATCAGCATCCTATCTTAAAGAATTATTAGGAATCAAGTTAAAAAGAAACAAATCAACTAAGTTGACCGAATTTTGATTTAACTTCTAAACAAGAAATGATTAAGCACCTTTGGTAGATTTATTCCCTAAACTTGCGAATGGCATCGAGATCATCACAAACCCTCTTGACAAGGTAATATCTCTATAGTCTTTCACCATTAGCAGAACGAACCTCTAATTTAAAGAGAAAAGTCTTGTCCACCAATTTTAAGATCTCAAGCAGAATAGTAGTGTCCTAATTTATTGGAGGGGAAAAATGACCATTAATCAGTAACACATCAAATAATATGTTGAAATAATAAGCATCAATTAAATTGCCTAACATGGTTAGTGGCAGCAATCATTTCAGAGCATCGCTTATTCGCCAGAGGTTCAAATTCGTGATAAAAAATGACAAAGATAGCTGTTCCAGTGCCATCTCCCACTTCAAACTTCAGCATATACCTATTTTGTTAAAAAAATAAACCTTAACCACTAAACAAACCTTAAAATATCAATACTTTCTTGGAACAAAATATATTTTACTTGACAGCAATAATTATGGGCCAAAAGAGCCATAATCAGGCACAAAAGGTTTGAAGTGCTTCTCGCAAAAGGTTTGTAATCAGGCACAAGGTCTGAAAGGATCTAAGCAAAAGGTCATGTCCATGAAAGCAAGTGGATCATGATATCAACCCCTTCAGGCACACAGTACTTAAAATGCCACAAGCAATTAATAGAGATTTCTCAGCAAGGTTTTGAAAGGATCAATATTAAAAGTTCATCTCCATGAAATTAATTTTATCATGATCTTATTCTCCCATTTTGCCATCGTGAAGATCCTAACAATAAGCAAAGCGATATTTTAAAAAAGAAGAAATAAAGTGGTTATATGTAACAAACTTTAAAGCTTTACATGTTAGGGGAAATTAAGTCCAAAAACATTAACTTGCTTATATTTATAACCCTTTCATTGTGGCAAAACTTTGTAATTACCGATGAAACCAAATAACTTCAAACTACATGTTAAAATTATAAACCAACATTTTCATGTGAAGCATGTTTCTAATGAATTTGCAGAAATGAAATATAGAAGAGTGATCGCTTTTATAGAAAATATCACTATTGATTATGACATGCAGGGCAATAGTAGGATGCCTTATAAATTGTTAAAAGAGTGTTCAATGTTTTGACTTGGATTAGCAATAAGCAAGGTTACATTAGATATATCAAGAATTAATTCATTCTTAAAACTTTGTCATCCAAAATCCGTAACACATTGCCTAAAATAAAAAACTGTTAGAGCATGAATGGTTTATTATCAAGTTATTATCAAGTTAAAACGCCACAATCAAGTCATTATAAAGTTATTATCAAGTCAGGCACACGGTTATTATCAAGTTAAAATACAACAATCAAAGACATGAAATTTAACAAGAGTTTGAAAGGATCTAAGCAAAAGGTCATGACCACGAAAGCAAATGGACCATGATATCAACCCCTCTAGGCACAAAGTACTTAAAATGCCACAAGCAATTAAAAGAGATTTCTCAACAAGGTTTTGAAAGGATCATTATTAAAAGTTCATCTCCCTGAAAGTAAGTTTATCATGATCTTACTCTCCCATTATGCTACAATGAAGATCCTAAAAATAAGCCAAGCGATATTTTAAAAAATAAGAAATAACCTGGTTATATATATGTAAGAAACTTTAAAGCATTACATGTTAGCGGAAATTAAGGCCAAAAACATTAACTTATAGTTAAAACCCTTTCAATGGCACAACTTTGTAATTACCAATGAAACCAAATAACTTCAAACTACATGTCAAAATGGTAAACCAACATTTTCTTGTGAAACATGTTTCTATTGAATTTGCAGAAAGCAAATATAGAAGAGTGATAACTTTTGTATAGAATATCACTATTGATTGTGATCTACGCTGAAACAGCATGATCCCTTATAAATTGACGAAAGATTGTTTAGTGTTTTGACTCGGATTAGTAATAAGCAAGGTTACATTAGATATAGGGTTAAATATGTTTTTAGTCCCTCATTTATCACTAATTTTCGATTTTGGTCCCTCATTTTCAAAACCCATTTTTTTTTCTCTCTCAGTTTTGAAAAGTTGTCACTGTGCGTCCCTAAAAAATAAAACTAGTCCCTCATTTTCAAAACTCATTTTTTTTAGTCCCTCATTTTTGAAAAAGTGTCACTTTTAGTCCCTATGGCCAAATTTTAAATTTGAAAAGTATTTTCTAAATTTATACTTTGACCCCTCCTAAAGTCTGGTGTTCACCTTAACCCGTTTTTCGGTTCTCCACCCCCTGAACTGACGCATCGCGACCCCCATTCCTACTAGGAGTAGTTCCAAAGTCCTCTCTCGAAGCCGCCATGAGATGCGGCCTCTCTCTCGTTCTCCTCCCTGTGCGATCGCGATGGCCCCCTCCCTTCTCGCCATTGTGCGCAACCTCCCTTGTCTGCGCAGAGCTCCTCCCTTGGCCACGCGGGGATAGGGGGTCGCGGTGTATCAGTGGAGGGGGAGGAGAACCGAAAAACGGGTTAAGGTGAACATCGGGCTTTAGGAGGGGTCAAAGTATAAATTTAGAAAATACTTTTCAAATTTAAAATTTGGCCCAAGGGACTAAAAGTGACACTTTTTCAAAAATGAGGGACTAAAAAAACGAGTTTTAAAAATGAGGGACTAGTTTTCAAAACTGAGGGATGCACAGTGACAACTTTTCAAAACTAAGGGACTAAAAAAATGAGTTTTGAAAATGAGGGACCAAAATAAAAAATTAGTGATAAATGAGGGACTAAAAACAGATTTAACCCTTAGATATATCAAGAATTAATTCATTCTTAAAAGGCTTAATTGCATTTTTAGTCCCTCATGTATTGCTATTGTGCGATTTGAGTACCTCCATTTTCAATTGTGCAAATTGGATCCCTCGTCTTTTCATCATGTTACAATCAACTTCCTTCGTCTAATTTTCGTTAATTTTTAAAGAAAAATGCTGATATGGCGTAGACTGAGATACATGACATCTGAGTTGGCACTTAGTCGCTGATGCCGCAGACATGTGGCACGTGACATGTCACTTTTTCAATGACATGACACCTTGGAAAAGAGTTGCTGACAGGTGGCATCTGAGTTGGCACTTATTAAATGTTTTATTAATAAGCTTATATATTAATAAGATATATAAATATTTTTTAATAAAATTAACGGTTAAATATGTTTTGGGTCCCTGTAATATAGAGGATTTTTGAGTTAGGTCCCTATAAAATTAGTCAAACTTTTTTCGTACTCCTTTTATTTATTTTTTTGATTTTAGTCATTGACAGCGTTGACCGCTGATGTGACACTGTGAAGTCCCTATAAAATTCCTACGTGGCACCTACGTGGCTTACACGTCATCTGACACATACCTATAAAAATATTAAGTTTTGAAATTAGTCCCTCTTAAAAAAACGTGTTTTGAATTTAGTCCCTCTCCTTTTCTTCCCTCCACCACCACCACCCCCACCTCTTTCTCCCCTTTTCCACCACCACCCCCATCGTCTTTCCCCTTCCTCCTCCCCCCACCCACATCCCTCCACCACCGATCCCCCCACCTTCCCCCTCACTTCCATGGCTTTCCCCTCCCTCCTCCCCCCACCCACGTCCCTCCACCTCCTCCCCCCACCTTTTTCATTTTTTTTGAGTAATTGGGATTCACTCTCAAACACCGAATTCCTTTCCTCTTAAAAGAGCTTTTCGGTTTGAAACCCCAGGCTCCCAAAACGTAAGCTCAGAAACCAAACAGATTCACTTTGAGTTTACATTTCCAACATCATCACTACTTTCGATTCCATTGTTGTCTGATAATAATTTGTTGAAATTATTGTTTCGATGAACAACAACAAGCTGAAGAGAATGCAGAGGCTCAAGCTGTGGTGGTGGAGGTGAAAAAATGGGGGGAAACGTGGTTGAAAAAGAAGATAAAATGTGGTTGGATCCAGTCCCTACAAATAAGTTACGTTTTGGATCCAGTCCCTACAAATATGTTACGTTTTGGATCCAGTCCCTACAAATATTTTTATATATATGTGTTAGGTGACGTGTAAGCCACATAGGCTTAATGAGGTGCCACGTAGGAATTTTATAGGGATCTCACAGTACCACATCAGCGGTCAACGCTGTCAAGGACTAAAATCAAAAAAATAAATAAAAGGAGGACGAAAAAAGTTTGACTAATTTTATAGGGACCTAACTCAAAAACTCCCTATATTACAGGGACCAAAAACATATTTAACCCTAAAATTAATATATGTAAATAAGTATATTAATAAATTCATTTATTTAGAATAATCAACTTTGTAATATATATCATTGTTTACACAAATATACCACAAATTCTAGTTTGTCTAATGGCATAGTTTGAGGCTTGTATTAGCTAAGACATGTGTTCAATTCCTATGTATTGCTATTTTCCATTTTCTCCCTCATTTTCTTGCTTGCCATATCTGTGAATAAATGACATGTCTGCCATTTCAACGACTAAGTGCCAACTCAGATGTCACGTGTCAGCATCTCTCTACAAAGGCGCCATGTCAGTGAAAAAATGACATGTCACATGCCACATGTCTGCCACGTCAGCGCCTAAGTGCCAACTCAGATGCCACGTGTCTCAGTCCATGTCACATCAGCATTTTCGGTTAGTAAATTGACGAAAATTAGACAGAGGAATTTGATTATAACATGATAAAAAGATGAGAGACCCAATTTGTACAATTAATAAAAATGGAGGGACTCAAATCGCACAATAGCAATACATGAGGGACTAAAAGTACAATTAAGCCTTCTTAAAATTTAAAAATCCAAAATCCCTAGCATTTTGCTTAATATAAAAAACTGTAAGAGCATGAATGGTTTATATAACTATAAGTAATTATAATGGGTAATCATATTTATATCTTGGAGTGCAGCTGACTACATGTTTATTACATTTTTCACAAAAGTACATGCCCAAGTCCTCGATGACCTTCTTATTACAAACGCATGCACGGTACCACCACTCATCATCACCAAGGTAATGCTTGATAGTACCCAATACCACATTGCTTGGGTCCTACATAAAAAATACATTAACTAACATGACCAAGCGAATGACATACAATAGCCAGAGATTAACAAACAAATGTAAAAGCTACCTTCGAATCCCTTAACCCCATAATGGTAGTGCTTGGGGTTAGCACCAAGAAATCCTGTTCAATGGTAGTGCTCACAGACTTTTGCAATTGGCTTATCCCACATGATGGGGAGACAGAGTTACTGACCATTTGGGCATGAAAAAGAACACAAAACAGTCACATTTAGTAGTCTTAGTTATGGTGCATGTTTTTATAAATCTTCATTTGGATAACACACCTGTTTCTTAGCTCCTTTGCAGCGCAAATGTTAGGGTTAAACATTAACTTAGTGGATTGAAGTGTGCTTTGGAGTGTAGACTTGCCTATAAATTGGTGGTAGATCAATGTGATAATAACAATCAAGATGACTTGATAGAAAAATAGTAGTGCGGTTGGACCATAAAGTTACCTTGAAGTGATCTTAGCAAAAAGGATAATGACCATGACATTTTCGGCATCACTGAAAGATATCAAGGACTTTAGCTGATCAACATACGATCCAAATAAGGTGCACTTAAAGTGGAATGTACAAAAAATGGCATTACATTGTGTAACGGGGATAAAAAACATTCGATCGACATGGAGAATAAGTTGTCATTAGTCAAATCGCTTATTTATAAAAATATAAATCGTACCTGTCATTGTCCAACTCGATCACATTAAGCTTCGTGACCGCGCCATTCTTCTCAAACGTCCTTCTGCGCAGACAGCTGTAAGCATACCCATCACATCTACTTAGCAAATAAAATGCATAGCTAAGTGCACGTTTATTTTATTACAAATAAAGGGAGACATGTACAAAATAAATTGGTCAGATACTGACCAACCAAGAAATCATTGTTATAATTATCGAAGAACACATTAGCAGGTGAGTCAAATGTTAATATATTCTCCGGTAAAGCATCATCACCAATAGGCTTAACCTTGGAGTCGATGTGAAAGGCTAATTTGTGTTGGTGTCTGCTGGTGCGGTAACGTCCACTGTCTGGTTCAACCAACAAATTGCTAACCAAATAAACATGCACCACCTTCTTTCAAGTACTTGCCGAATTTGTATATGTGAGTCTTTCCTATGGTAGCATGTATTTTATCACCCTTTAAACATGCAATGTTACAAAAAAAAAGGTCAGTCGCTGTATGTGTGGTGTTCTTCTTGTACGAAACCAATATTGTACATATCAATTAAATAAAATAGAACAAATAGTCACCTTCTGGTCCATTAGAACCAGTTCAAGGGAGAACGACAACCTCAACTTGGTAGAATCTCCGACATACCAAAGTCGTAACACCCTCACGACCAGACTGCACGTCTTCTACCCTACATTGACATCGGAAACAAAGTTGTGGCTACGGGCCATTTGATTGGGAAGTATGGAATCGACTCAGAGGATGAACAAAAGACAATTTGGTTTGAATCAAGAAAATGGTTAATGATGGAAGAATACACGATTGAGCACAATTTATAGAAAGAAGGTGAGGAAGAATAAACAAAAAACCATGGATGATGGGGAGATACAGATTGGGATAATCAAATAAATTAGTAGGATTCTCGCCTGATTAGCCGCGGGTGCATAATCATCGGACAATTTGTCATGATTCAAAGGCAACACAAAAGGAAACGAGATAATTTGATTCCCTGTCAGAGGATCTCGACGCATGTTAGAGCAGCCGA
Organism: Glycyrrhiza uralensis; assembly: GCA_030159175.1. Classification (NCBI taxonomy): domain Eukaryota; kingdom Viridiplantae; phylum Streptophyta; class Magnoliopsida; order Fabales; family Fabaceae; genus Glycyrrhiza; species Glycyrrhiza uralensis. The sequence continues at coordinate 30,310,311 of BRZY01000003.1, forward strand.
AAATTCCAAATTGGGTCTGGCGGTGCGTAATGATTGGAGATGTTGTTGAGACTTAAATTGGCGACCAAGGAAGTAATGAATGCGCTAAGAGGGTTGAATGTTGGCTGCCCAATCAGTGTTGATGTTGTGAAATTGGTGGAGAGTATGTCGAGATTCAAACATAGAGCAAATAGGGGATTCAGTTGTAGGGCAAGATGCGCAAAGGATGCCATCCCAACGTTTTTTGCTAGGGATTCATTTGGGTGCTACCAGAGTGGAATCCTGAAGGAGTGTTTTGCGGTTTGGAGGACAATTGTAGGTGATGAGTGTACAATGTTTTTGCTTCGCTTATGGATATATATATAGAATATAGATGTGGTCATTTTCATAGTAAACTATAATTTTAGTCTCTAAAATTGTAACACACTCTCAAGTTAGTCTCTGGAATTAACGAAACTAAAAAAAAGTCTCTGAATCTCATTTCCATCGGTCATGATAGTCCCTAAAAAGTCCATGCAAGCATCACGTGTTTTCCATGTGTAGGAAGGGACCAAAACAAAAGTCGTATCATCCTTCACCCTTGCTCTGCCCCCTTCTCCCCCACAACCACTTTACCCACCACTGCCCTTTCCGCACTCCCTCCTTCCACAGTCACCGCTTCCCCAATCTCATCCTTTCGACTTGTGAAGCAACACAACCTTTTCAACATCATCTCTGACCTTTATCCACTCGTCAATCTCACACCATCTTCATGTGGAACATCGTCATCCGTGCCACCTACGTCACCATGTGCAAGCTGAACATCTTTGTCGAGAAAACACACATTTCCCTTCCTCCTCAAGGCTTGCTCTTCTCTCTCATTCGTGTTGCCAACTTGCAAGCAGGTCCACGTTGACATGATCAAATTCGGGTTCGCCTCTGATTGCCGAATGGGCAATGGTTTGCTGTATTGTTATTTTGATTATGGCGATTTGGTCGATGCCCACTTTGTGTTGGAAAAAACTCTGAAGAAAAATGTTTGGGTCTTTGGACCATGATGATTATTGGGTATGCTCTGAATGTTTGTTCTAATGAGGCTCGAGCTCTTTTTTAGGGGATGATTGTTGAGGGATTCGAGCCAAAGAGTGCAACCTTGGCTTTGGTGTTGTAAATTTGTGGTCGGTCTAGTTGTCTCGAGCTTGGGGAAAGGATTAATGAGTTTACGAGAGTGAGATTGAAGGGTGGTCTATGTTTGTATAGTTTACTGCATAAACTACACCTCTTGTTTGTAGTTTGCTGTAATTATTGGATGGAGGCATCTACTATGGATCTAGATCAATAAAAATAGAGTGATTTTCACTTATTTTTATGGAAGATAGAAAAAGAAACTTAACAGAAATAATGTCATGATTTAGTCGGATTTCAACTAATGGAAACATGTCAACCTTTTTTTCGCATCATTGTTTTGCAAAACCCAACCTTTCATCCATATCGTGATTTCCAATTTTCATATTTGTTTTCAGGCATAGCTTTAATATGATAAATGGAAGCATTGTGCTCGCTGGTATGGATATTGCATCCTTCAAATGCCCTTCAACTGATTTTTTGTCCTTGATTTCTTTAGATAAAGCAATATTTGTGGGCGGATCAATCACCATCTAACTGTAGTATGTTATTAATATTGTGGGAATCTACACCAACAATAACAATAGGCTTTTAAAACTTAGAAAGATGAATCTTATTTATATTATTATCATCTACCAATAAAAACTGATCAGTATTAGTAACTGCAAGAGAGTGTTTATTGTTGCAATCATATGTCACTGAATTTTCATCAAGGATTGTGCCCGTGCATCCCCCCTGTTTTTTCAACTTCAGAGAACGCAGAAATGGTGGAAAATAGGGGAAAAAAGGGGCTTTAGGGTTATTAGGGATCAAATTGAATATTTTGGTCCCTTGTTGACTTAGTGTACATGTGGAGCATACATGGGTGTCATCATGGCACTTAACGTGCCAAGTCAGCGTTGTTAATGACGTTAAGAAATAAAGGTAATGCCAGGGACTAACATGACCGACGGATATCAAGTTCAAGGATTATTTTTTTAGTTTTGTTAATTCTAAGGACTAACTTGATAGTGTTACAATTTTAGAGACTAAAATGATAGTTTACTCTCATCAATACATATACATGTAGTGAACTCCATTTAGGAAATTATTAGCAGGTGTCATATTGCTATTAAGTCCCTTCTTGAGGAAGATTTGGTGGATAATTTTCCATTTAAGGAAATAACACCAGTTTTGAGTCACAATTTGAGAGAGAGAGAGAGAGAGAATGAATCTTACACCATAAGTTTCGGTTAATGAAGGACACTTAGAAGAAGGAGTGACCCAAGCTTCCACTCCCCATCTATCACTAGAACCTTTAGGGTTGGTTCATGTATCCAGGCTTTGGTAGCCCATTCGCTGCAAAAAAAAGCAATGATTATTTTATGTATTTTAAGAGATCTTTTTTTAATTATCTGAAAAGTAGGGCAATACGGTTCATCACATTAAATGCAAAGCATTTAATGCTACCACCAAACACAAAGGAACCAAGTGATCCCTGCAGGCCTCAAAGATTTCGTTTTCTCTTCCCCTCTCTATGTTTTTCCCTTGCCCATTTCCTACCTCTTGTCATCCTGTCTTGTCCATGTCTGAAATTGTCTCCTAATTTCGAAAGCTCAAGACCATGCGCGTCGGAAGAAGCCTTTTCTCGCTGCCTAACATTGTGTGCATTGTTTGGCTTCACTCTTGCTCAACAAAACAAGAAGCGAGAAGGTATCTCATTGCCATTTCACTTTGGTCACCATTTGACGTCGTTGCGAAAATGGTGTTATCAGTGAAGGACATAAAAATCAAAATTGCTTTTGGAGTGTTAAAAAGCTCCATTACAATAGACCATTTAAATGGATTACTAATTATTTTTTTAAATAATAATGATATTAGCTGTAATTTGTTGATGTCAATTCATTTTACATTTTAAAATATTTTTCTTGCATTTAATTTGATTTTTCTATAAATATTGTGCTTCAAGTTTGAATGGGAAGCACACCACAAGAGAGCTCAACATCTGAACTCCACAAACACAGTTCATTTTACTTACTGAAATGGCGACGATTTTAGTCCAATTTCTGAAATATCCCCTTCGAAGGAGAGTTGGACCATAATGGCCAAGATTGTTCATTTGTGGGTGGCTTCGGATTTTGCACAGCACAAAATTCTATTTTCTGTTGAGATGGTGTTGAATGATGATAATGTTGTTTATAGTTGCAGTAGATATTCATTTGCTTTGGTTTTCATTTGAAAGTTGTTTTAATACTCATTCATTTACTTCATTGTTTCAGGGTGATAGGATTCATTCTACTTTAAAGAGAACTTTGGTGTATAAATTCTAGAATGAATTGTAAGAGGGATGTGTTTATTCCCTTTAATTTTTTTTTCAATTGCTGCTAATGTTGGTGCTTTCAAAAGTTGCCGCCATAGCTACAAGTTGGTTTTTCAATTTTCAACTAGGGTACAGAAGCTGGAGACCAGACATGTCATTGGAGATGGTATGACTTTATCCGCATTCCACATATTACAGGGGATGGTTTTAATGCTGACTTTTTGGTTGGTAAGTTAAGCTCTAAGATTGATTTATATTTTTATTTGTATATTTGCATATTTCTATATTTTTTTTCACACTTCTACCAAACTGTTAATGTGAATTATTAAATTAAATGTTGTAGATGTTGGTTGTTTGCTTACTGGTATTGGAACAGAGAATGAGTATGACAGGAATGGAGCCAAGACAAATTTCAATGTCATTAGTTTAGAGATTGGCGGGTATTGATTTATGTTAAACACATATTTATTGTTTGCTTTTATTTAAAATCAATTTCTTCTGGCTTTTTTGTGTGGAGTTTATATTATACATGAGCTCAAATTTATATCTATATTTAGAAATAGTTTGCAATTTCATTTGTTTTCCATAGTCATAAGATAGAATGTACTCTTTTTGGATCATATGTTGATGAGCTCAACACATTCCTTGCTTCGGGAGATGTGCAAAATGTTGTTGTTATTGTCCAATTTGCTAAAGTTAAGACCATTCAGGGTGTTATCACTTTCTTTTCTTTTGTTCAGTTAATATTGTTTCTTTTCTTTGTTTGATTTGTTTGAATTTTTTTATTTGTTTCATTTTTCAATTTGATGTAGAGAAAATCCATTTGCAAATTTGTATTGGTTTTACTAAGTTGATCTTCAATCCAACTTGTGAGACTGTTGTGAAGCTTAAGAAGAGCTGAGCTTTTTATCCAATTTTTATTTTTATTTTTTGCAAAGTTAACATACATTGGTAGGAGTCTACATGTTTTGTGTTTATTGTTGAAGGATGATTGAGACCATGAAATTACCATCCCAATGACCGAGTCAGCTGCAAGAAACTTCCAAAGTTTCTCTTGAAGAAGAGTTTCTTGAAACCACACCAAGGAACACCATTTATGGTCAGAAAGATAGCAAACAGGTTGAGAATGGAATTTTGATTTCAATATATTTTTTCTTTTATCAATGACATTTGTTTTTTGTGCTACATATATGCAACCATCGCATGTTTGGCAATGTTTCCAGGATTCTACTTATCCTTGCCACAGTAAAGGATATCATGCATAAGCATGATTGGTGGATACTGTCTGCATGTGCAATAAGGCAGTATATCCAGACTCAAAATAATGTTCTTCTGTGAAAAATGTTACAAACATGTCATGAAGGTGGTTCCTAGGTATTATTTCATTAACTTTTTCATGATGTATTGTTTTACTTGGAGTATCTTGAATTAAGTAGTTAGTCTAACTTAATTCTAATTATGTTTGTCAATAACATAAGGTATCGTATCAAGGTTTGGGTGGTTGATGCAACTGAAAATGCAATCTCTGTCATTTTTTACCGTGATGGAAGTATGCACTTCAACAATTCTTGTGTTGAGATGTTTGAGACAGAGGACGAGGTAAGTTTGTCGTTAATGACTTTGTAATTTTATATAAGTGAATCATTCAATATGTTTTGTTATATTTAACTCTTAAGTCCTTTTATATTTTGCAGACATCTAGCAACCATGTCATTCCAAATGAGCTCTTTGATTTGGTGGACAAAGAGTTCCTTTTCAAAGTGGAATACAAAAACCATATCAATACCCAGTTTGAGTAGTCTTTCAGTGTAACAAAAATTTGCAGTGATGCATCCATCATTAAGAAGTTCAAGGAACTGATTGCGCAGATTATTGTTGTGGTAATGACACATTGCATTAATTTTGTTACCTTAATGTTGTTTTCTTCTGATTTTGTCTAGGTTTCATATTTTATTTTGTATATAATTTTTAAAAAAATTCCGACTTGAAGTAATTATCTCAATAGGACCCAACTTCTGACAATGGTTACATTGGTGTTGGAAAGGAAATTACAATTGGGGGTTCATCCATTCCTGTTTCATGGTTATTATCAGTATTTTCCATTGTGTTGGTTCATTGGATTGGATTGGTTTAGATTGAATTTGATTGATTTTTTTTTACTTTCAATGTTAATGCAAAGTGTTTTGTTATCCTTATTGTCCTTATTTTATCATTTACCATTATTGATGACGGGATTTGATGCCAAAATTCTCATCTGTTGTTATTGAGAATGAGCCCAACGACAATGATCAGCAGGCATGTGAGTCATCTAAGGACTCAATGGAATTGACTCCTGTGAGTAAGGCTTTTGGAAGTGAGGAAGTTATTGGTTTGTCAAACATTTCAGAGGTTGTTAGTGCTTTTGACAATGAATTTGCAACTGTTGGACTGTTGGATTCGTCCAAGGAGGCACAACAAATCAGCCCTATGTCTACTCTTCCTTCAACTCAGGAACCAACCGGTTTGTCGAAGGATTTAGAGGATTTTACTCCTGTGAAGAGAGAATCTCCCACTGAACAGGCCAATGTTGAGTTTGATGTTCCTCTCAAGTTCTTGAAGAAGATCAAGATAGAGAAAGAATAGAATATTAGGGGAGTGGTTTGGTGTTGAGTTTTGTTTTAGTATCTGTTTTGCCCTTTTGAATGTTTTGTTGTTTATCAGTTGCTGTTGTTGGTGACGTTAACTATGTAGTACTTCGTGTGATTTCATTCTTTGTTATTTTGTGAACTTATTTTGATCAAAGGTTGGGTGCACGTTGTGTGATGATCTGTGGATAACCTTTGTTTTAATTTCATGTATGGTGCATGTGGACCTTGGTCTTTGTGGTATGTAAAAAGAAATTTTATGTTTCTTTACTATTATTTTTTTTGTTTACTTTGTGTTAAGTATTTGGTTAAATATAACATGAAATTAAATGTAAAAATCAAAATAAATTAGTATATATTCTCACCATTAGTTGGATATGAAGATATATTTTAATTTTAATTTAAAATTAATTCAATGACATTAGTTTACCTTATTTATCAAGTGGTTGAAATTAAAATTAAAATTATATAAGTAATATATTTCATTACTTGAATTTGAAATAGAGATTAGATTAGTAATACATTTTATTAAATAAAATGATCAAATGCTATCGCATTTTAGTTTGTGAGATGGCAAACCTTATTTGTCTAATTTCTGATATTTTTTCTAGTATCATTTTTTCAATAAATTTTATTTACTGTCATTATATATCAATAAATAAAGAAAAAATTATTAAATAATTGCATGGATCAATTAAATGAGTAAATATTTTGCTACAGAATTTATATATATATATATATATAATTTAATTTTAAATTTAGATAAATGATAGTTAAAGTTAAATAAAAAAGCTAACAAATAGATAGGGATAACCAACGCTGAAGCGAGTAAATTAGAAAAAAATAAATATTTCATTTTCATTTTAATTTGAATTCATTGAATCTTCCAGAACTAATTGCTACTAACTCTTTATATGCCAAAAACGCTTTAACAACCCGGTTATTCTTACCACTTTAGTTTTCTATTCCCTTTCATAGAACATTGTTATTCCCTTTTAGGTTATAGGAAATCCAAAGAGACACCTCTCATTACAGATGGTTGGACTCAGTTGCGCTCCTTTTACAAAATGATTGGCCACCATTCTATTTACTTCCTTATTTAGGAGACAATATCATTCAAATCACTGTTCAAGAAACCATCTTCACCCATAACATTTCTCAGGTATCATTCTTATTACCCTGGACAACATCATTTTGAGAAAAAAAAGAGGTCGGTGCGAGTTACTTTTGAAATGCTTAAGAATCCAACTGAAGAGAAGAAATCGTTTTCTATAATTCTCACTCATTACAAAGCAACTGGTGTGTTTATTCTGTTGACTGTTCTTACTCTGTAATATATGTGATTGTCTATGCCATTGATCCTATATTTTTTCTGTTATTGAATCTTTTTTTTTTGTTTTTTTTTTTGTAGAATTTACCAAGTGATTATGCTCACTTCTTATAGAAGTCTGGGTTTTGTACATTGCAACTGTGTGGTCCTGTTGGAAATGTAACCAATTTTCAACTCCTAATCCGCAAAATGCCATATAGGAGAATTAAGATTGGACAAGGATGGAAGTCATTCTGTTCTGACACTGGGTTGAAGGAAGGAGATTGAGTTGCTTTTGAGTTTTATGATCAACATCGCAATTTAGTAAATGTAAAGAAGTAGTTCTTTGGTTGCCAGTTTTAATGGTTATGCCTTTGTGGATTGTATAAACATTTCTCCAACCACCGGTGTTAGTTTTCTTTTTTTATGTTAATCAACTACTACTATTAGTTTCAGAACATGTTGGTTGGTGTTTGTGTAATGGGGAATGACAATGATATATTTTGCTTTGTTAATGTTAGTTTTATTGCAATCAAATAATTTCACAAAGAATGAAAGCTGATATCTAAAAAAGGATTGGCCTACTCGCTTAATTGACCTACTCACATAAGTTTAAATTAAATATAGAAAGTCAGAGTTATGAAATTAAACCAAATGCTGCTAATTTTTTTAACTTAGTGATAGACTGATATGTTAACACACAATCACACATGTGTATATAGATATGGTTGGATGGTTAGTATTAGTATTAGTATAAGGAGTAACACAAAAGAATTGGTGTTGTGTCAAATAAAAAACAAAAAGAGAAAGGAAATGGGGACACATGTGAATGACGATGCATATGACAATTTGATGTGTGCATTGTCCAACACAAAAGTAATCTTTTAAAAAGCAAAATAGTCGGTCAACTAATATGTTAAATTTAATTACAAAAATTACTTTTTTGAAAATATAAAATAACAAGTGGTAGAGGAGCCAAAATTTGGCGTTTGTGAAGGCCCGTGCTTTTTTCACAAAAGCTATTTTGACACTATTGCAGTATGTGCCTGTGAATATTAGTATGAATTTCATACAGGAGTTTCAGTAGAAGAACATTTCTTGCAAAATGGATTCAAGAGCCACTCAAAATGCAAGAAAGAAAATGAAGCTTATAATGATGGAAAGATAAAGAAGCAAAAAGGGAGAGTTAGTCTCATATCCTTTGGATGAAAATGACTTTCCTGGTCAATCTGGAGTACATAGAGAAACAATAAATCTGGAAAAATAATATAGAATACCATTGTCTCCATTGTGCAATGGTAGATATATATATTTTTTTGGAACTTGGATCGTAGATTTCTCCTATGTTGTTAGTAATATGATTTTATTTGATTTGATTAATTTATGCAATATTTTGCTTTGTTGTTATTTTGTACATTGTGTAAATGCATGAGCTTCACTGAACTCAACATATTGTAATGAAACAAGTGTTGTTACTGAAATGCAAAGAGAGGAAGATCCTCTGTGGTTGTCTTTCCCTCCCCTGTTTCTTCAAATATTATCTCTACCACTTACCCTCCATCAAATAGCACTGAAAGAACAATGTCATTCTCAATATTGTCTTCAGGTAAGATTTCAATATTTATTTATGAAACAGTAACTATTATGTCTTTATTTGTATTGAAGTAAAGCAACTTACTACTAAATACAAACCAAAAAGGTTGATCAATGAGAAACAAGAATCAAACTTTTGTGAAGATAGTTCACCTTCTCTTTCTGCACTACTGGACTTTTCAGATGGAAAAACTGCAACAACCTCTCAGGGTAGTCTACCTTCTAATACGTGTGCAAGTTAGTTTAATAGAATATGAATGATGAAAAAATTTTTATTTCATTCTTTATTATGTTTTTTAACATTGTGCTACTAACAGGTGATATATATATTTTTTCGGAACCTGGATCGTAGATTTCTTATCCGGTCATTTTTTGTTAGTAATATTGTAACACCCCTTTCTCAGAAGTCATTACACTTCATAACCAAACCTCTAATGCAAAATTAAAATCTTTCTCCTGATTTTCTTTCGGAAAAATACTGTCAGAAATTTAATTAATTTTCACAAATGAATTTTTCTCTGTCATTTTTTTCTTTTTTTAAAAGGAATACTTATGTGAGTAAACACCCAACAAGAAATGGCATAGGAAATAAACATTTATTAATAATAGAGCATACCATACACAAGAAACCTCTTTCCGAAATGAATACAGACTCCCTATGCTGGTCAAGCATTGAAAATAAATATAGACTCCAATAAGAACCCAACCCCTAACTTTCCACGCGCACGTCTTCCGCCGTCTTGACGTACTGCTGTACTTGACTCCTCCTGGATTTCCAGTGATGACTAGTCCACCAAGCGTATGATCCCTCTATACGAATCATTTTCCGAAGACCACAAAACATATACGCAAGGGTGAAAATATTTTTCACAGTTATCACCATAATCAAGCATACAATAGGAATCCATGCGAATTCATACCATAACCATATATAGCAGAAATCACTCACACATGCATAACATAGCATATTCAGTGTATGTCACACAGATGCACCTTTCCAACTTTACACATCAATATCATCTCATCTTCACACAGAAAACATATCATAAGCATTCAATATATATATATATATATATATATATATATATATATATATATTTATACACAAGACACTTCAATCTTCCTTGCGTTTTCCACATGTTCGACACACAATCACAGGTATTTAGCCTGCACTCCATGGAGATTACTTTCCCAAACTCTTCATATATTCGACACTCAGTCACGAGCATTTAGCCCGCACTCCATGGAGATTACTTTGTTTTGCACACAGCACGAAATGTCACTTAGCATTTCCCATAGCACACATCATGAAATGGCACACAGCCTTTCACATATCACACAACATTTATATCACATAGCACAAAATGACACACAACATTTCCATGTCACATAACAACTCTCAAATCACACAGAATTTATATCACACAGAACTTATATCACCCAGCACTTATTTATCTTACCTCATTGACACTTAGTCCCACAATCTCTTCACACTATCCGTTACTCAAACTCCTTAAGCACATAGTTCTCGCTTCGTTTATGCTTTATTCTAAACCATCCTTTGCTTAAGTTTCTAAAATAAACAAAGTTAAAATACTGGCTAATTCTTAAATGGAAAAATAGTGTCTTTCCCTAAAAAATACTCTGTTTTACATTATTAAAATAGAAATTTTTCGAAAAATTCAAGTTTATTCTTAACAGAGTCCAGAACTGTTCACAGGTATGTAAATTTTAACATCCGCAGCGTGAACAGGTCTGTCCCCCGTTTCTCAAACAGTGTGCGATTTTCACAGCTTTGGAAAATAAGCCACCCAGGACGTGACAGAATCCGATTTTCACAAAGTTAAAGCCAATTAAAGTTGTTTGTGACATAATTCAACTAATTAAAATCAATTAAGCAAAGAGACATGTTCTTGAATCAATTCAAGGGCTTAACAAGCATAACCAATCACAATCCACAATACTCTCAATTCATAACTTAGCATAGAGCTCATGCCATCAAGATCTAATAAAGTTAACATAGAGAGAAACAATCACAACAACACAAACCACTCATTCAAGCTCCAATCAAGATATAAGGACAAGGTCATCTCAACCAATCAAAGGTTATTTCATATTCAAGATCATTGTCATATGAACAATAAAGTCCATATCACTCATGCAAGCTCAAACAATCCAAAAACTATCATCAAGTCATTCACCATAAAAAGGGTACTCGAGATCAATTCAAAGCAAGCATAAAAATACATCTTGAGCCATCCAACAATACAAAAACAAAGAGATCACTCATCATGCCTATTAACCCCTTCTCTTAACATAGTTATTCAAAACTTAATGATTAATTTGAAAGTTAATCTAACATATATCTTCTAAAACCCTAAAGACCATGTGAGAGTGATTTTCCCCTTACCTTGTCCTTTTCCTTGAATATGAAAAACCCTAGCTCCTTGGTCTTCAATCACTTCTTGAGGATCACCTCCACCTATCTCCTTTGATGCTTGAAGATTGGAAATCAAGAAGAAAAAGCTTGAGAAACTTGGTAATTTTTTTGGAAGAAAAGTTAGAGAAATGAGAGAAGTGTACTTAGTGCAAGATGAAAATGGATGAAATGAATGAGTAACTCTCTCCCTCTCCCTTGTTCTGGCCGAGCTCTCTCTCCCCCCTTAAGCTTCTTGGACAATTTTGCCCTTAGGTCATCATTAAACTAAAAATAATTTTAGAAAATAATTTATAATTTTTTTAATTGGATGTTGATTATGAGTCATGAAGTTCAAGAGTCTTCTACACCCTTCTCCATTCTTCTAAGGGGCGCCCAGTTGGGTCTAAGAAAGGGGTAAAAATATTTTTCACCATAACCATGGTAAAAGGTAAGTTTTTAAAGTAATAAAGTGTGGTAACTTTTGAGTTTCATGGTTAAAATTGTCCAAAAATAACCTATTGAGGTAAAAATCTCTCATGACCCTTATACTAGGCCAAGACCACGAAATTAAAGTGACAAAAAAGTCTTGGTAGATAGAAATCAAGTTTAGAAACATTACGGTAATTTTTCGGTTTCACTTTAACCCGTAAATTAGGGTTAAACTAAACTTTCTCTGAAAAATTCTAGAAAATTTTTAAAAATCATAAATATTATAAAAACACTATTGGTTACCCTTAAGTTTAATTTTGGATCATTTCCTAACTCTCTGACATTCATTTGTTCTCCCATTTACCCCGTTCTTCATTCTACAGGGACCAAAACTGAAATTTCTAAAATTCCCAAAATAATTTCTAAAATTCTAAAATAATGTAAAAACATTATTTGGTTCATCAAAATATTTCCCAACTTGTTCTGGTCTCCAAACCACTCACAGTTCATCCTAGTCATACTACAGGGACCAAAACGGTACTATCTCTGATCTGTTTCTCAGAAAATTTCCAAATAAATTTCTAAAATCCTCAAATACTATAAAATCACTATTGGTATCCTCAAATATCTTTTCTAACTTCAAATTAGGGTTTGTATATCATTATGTTCTTATTTTAACGGTCAAAACGTCTACAGAATTTTCGTTTGTCTTTCTACGTCAGTTTTAAACCATTGTTAATCTCAATGAAATCCTAATATTAACAATAATCCTCCCTTATTAACACTCTATCTCTTAGAGTAAAAATTTGGGATGTTACAAATATGATTTCATTTGATTTGATTAATTTATGCAATATTTTTGCTTTGTTGTTATTTTGTACATTGTGTAAATGCATGAGCTCCATTGAACTCAACATGTTGTAATGAAAGAGGCATTGTTACCGAAATGCAAAGAGAGGAAGATCCTCTATGGTTGTCTTTCCCTCCCCTGCTTCTTCAAATATTAACTCTACAACTTACCCTCCATCAAACAACACTGAAAGAACAATGCCATTCTCAGTATTGTCTTCTGGTAAGATTTTATTTTCATTTTATTTTAATCTTTCAATATTTGTTTATGAAACAGTAACTATTATGTCTTTATTTGTATTGAAGTAGAGCAACTTACTACTAAATACAAACCAAAAAGGTTGATCAATGAGAAGCAAGAATCAAACTTTTGTGAAGATAGTTCACCTCCTCTTTCTGCACTACTGAACTTTTCAGATGGAAATACTGCAACAACCTCTCATGGCAGTCTACCTTCTAGTACATGTGCAAGTTAGTTTAATAGTATATGAATGATGGAAATTCTTTTATTTCATTCTTTATTATGTTGGAGTTCAAAATTGATTTTTAACGTTGTGCTACTAACAGGTGTACAATGTTCAACACCAAATGTTACGAACTTGAGTCCAAATTCCTCTTCTTCTTTGTCACAAATCATAAATCCTTTATCTAATTGTTTACTAAAAAAAGTGTTAGAAAATCTTCACATTTTCTCTACTTGATAGGGAAGACTAGATTGAAATTTGATCAATTTCAACACCAAAATGAAGATGGCAGTGGTTCTACATCAGGTTAGTATAGGCATGTTCTTCTTACTTAAAATATTCTCTACATAGATATATCAAGTTGCACACTGATATATTTTAATTCATGTATTTTATTTTAATTGAAATACAAATCCTCCTTCTGAGGATGAAGTTGTTAGAATTTTCTCTAATTATTTTCTATGGGCTACAATCAATTGTGGCTTTTGGTTTTACAAAAACGGGTTAATGTTATGATCCATTTGATGATGCTCAAGCCCGCTAATAGTGATCAGTAATAATGAGCTTCAGACACGTGATATTGATCTGTATGGGAGACAGTGTAGACCCAACAGCTAGGCCCGTGATGGGAGGTGCCTAGGGTTAATAAATACAAAGGCTAGGTCCCCTTTGCCGTCACTCTATTGATATGCTCGTCTATGGTTTGCCTCATTCAGAGCCGAAATCCCGGAGCTTGTGAACAGGCAAAGGAAGATTTAGTCTGCTGAGATTTAGTCTTCTAAATACATATGATTGGTCCTGTTTATATTACACGTGTTATCAGAGCTTGCATCATATGAGTTAGGACCTTGTGTTTCTGTCTTTCGATTGTTTTGGTTATTTTCTTTTTCTTTTTCTAGAATGCAATTCATAATAAATCGGAACATTAAACCATAGGGGTTTTATAGAGGACGATAATACAAATCTGTAGACACTTGTTTCGTGTTTTTTCGTTGCAGGTGCAGAGAAAATTTTGCAAATTACAGTAACATGCTAGAGTTCCCCAAGTTGCGATTTGGAGCTTTATATTTGACGAAATTGTTGTTAAAAATTGGGCTTTTAAGGTAGATTGATTAGAAATTTGATTCTAGTCGAAACCCATGAATAATCGCGATGTAAAACGATCGAAATCGGAGTGCAATGTAGCAGGAACAGTACCTGCGCTTTTTTTGTTTCTCGGTTGCAGAAAGGAGATGATGAACAGTGCACGTAGCCAAAGCCCACTCTCGGCTGCGGAGAGTGAGAGAGAGTGTGCTCTCTACGGGTGTCGGTTTTCGATGTCATTTTTTGCATTGTGCTCTATTTTTTTAAGTGTGATTTTACTGTATTGTTTTCAAAAAAATTCCGCTGTGTTAAACATTTCTTTTTATTAAACATATCTCTTTATATTATTTATTTAATTATTTTTTTGGGCAAAATAAACTTGAAAAATATGCTGAAAAAATAATACACTATATTCTTGATTTTATGGTGTTATTCACTCTCCCTAAATAGTTATGCATGATCATGTGATAATATTCTCAATGTGTACTTTTGATAAGCAAGCATAATGCACTGTATATTGCTAATAAATTGTTTGGAGACAAAACATACTGGAATGCTGATTAAAATTAATACTTGACCAATAAGGGTGCTCCGTAATAAGTGCACTGACTTATGGACTGGGTTATGGTTTTGACAAGAGTAAAATGATTCCTATGCAAGAGTTTTCATGTGTTGTTATAGGTCGTTACCACCAAAGTGGGACCACTTGTATCAGCCTATGGGAATTTCTTTGTAGATTGAGGAATACTTTTAGTCATTGCATACAGTTACCTGCCCAAAGGGGGTATTGTGTGTTGTGATTGAAAGTTGAAAGGGGATGGTGTTATTGGAGAATGCATTGGGCTAGGAGTCTTGTCTGCCCAAAGGGGACAATTTTCCAAATTTAGTGTATGCTCATGGATTAACCCATCTGAGGTTTTGACTGAGGTTATAACCTTGGTCTGTGCATTCTGCCCAAAGGGGAATGTGCATTTATATTGGCCTCACTGTGATAGCTTGTTTCATTTTGAGCTATATCTTGTCTTGTAACATGTTCTAATGCATTCATGTTTTGTCTTAACAATGAACTTCTCTATGAACAATTGTTCTGCTTCTATTGAGATATTGACTGGATCAAATTATAGTAAATGGAAGCAAGATCTGGACAAAAGGAACTTTTGGCTAAGTGGGAGAGGTCAGATAGGCTAAGTCTAATAGCTATCAAGAGGACTATCTCTGAACATCTTCTTAGTGGTATACCAAAGGAAGGGACTGCTAAACAGTTCCTCACTGCTCTAGGAGAGAGGTATCAAGTATCCAACAATGTTGAGTCTGGTTGTCTGATGAAAGAGTTAACAGACATGAGGTATGACAACATTGGGGGTGTGCGAGATTTTATCTTAAAGATGGTTAATATACAGACCAAGCTTAAGTCCTATGATGTTGAGCTGAACGAAAAATTCATTGTTGGACATGCTTTGAATTGTCTACCTGCTGTTTTCTCACAAATCAAAACTGTCCATAATAATATTGGTGAGAAGTAGACCATCAATGATCTTATTACCAAATGTGTTGCTGAGGAAGAGAAACTCAAGAAAGAAAAGAATGACATAGCCCTGCTATCTGTTCATACCAAACCCTTTTCTGGCAAGGGCAAATGGAAACATAAGAAGTACACATCTAGTCCTTCTCACAAAAATCTAGACTCAAGGAAACCAGGTAAGGGTCAACACCACTCTGTAGGAGGCCCAAGGCCAAATGATTGTAAGAAAAATATTTGGTGTTTCTGGTGTAAAGAAAAGGGGCATAAGAAAACTGATTGTGGAAAGTTTAAGACTTGGCTAGAGAACAAGCAGAAGTCAGGAGGTAATAACTTAGCTTTTGTCTGTTTTGAGTCTAATCTGGTTGATGTACGTATAGATTCTTGGTGGCTTGATAGTGGTTCCACAACCCATATTGTTGTGTCTCTACAGAAACCTGAGGGAACCCACTCAGAGGGAAAGCAAGCTAAGGGTAGGAAATGATCTTGCAGTCGCTGTGGAGTCAGTGGGAGATGTCAGCATAGTTTTAGAATCTGGATTTGAACTAGTTTTAAAGAATACCTTCTATGTACCTTCCTTTAGGAGGAATTTGATTTCTGTTTCTCTTTTGGATAAACTTGGTTTTAGGTTTACTTTTGGTGATAGCAAAATAAGCCTGATGTTGAACTCCCAAACTGTTGGTCATGGACCTTTAGTTGATGGTTTATATAAATTATCTTTGGCTTCTGATAACCTTGCTTCATCTTTAATTGTTGAGAGTTCTGTTGCTAAAAGGTATAAAACTGAGGAAAAATCCTTTATGTTGTGGCACAAGCGCTTGGGTCATATTTCTAGGGAAAGGGTTGAGAGATTAACAAAAGCAGATATTCTACCTCCCTTGGATTTTGATGATTTGGGCAATTGTGTGGATTGTATCAGGGGGAAGTTTACTAAGACAAAAAAGAAAGGGCAACTAGAAGTTTAGATCTCTTGGAGATTATTCATAAAGACATTAGTGGGCCCCTGACTCCTACAATTTGTGGCAATAGGTTTTTCATTACTTTCATTGATGACTTTTCCCGATATGGTTACCTTTATCTAATCAAAGAAAAATCTGAAGCACTTGAAAGATTTAAAGTTTTTAAAATTGAAGTGGAAAAATAGTTGGGAAAAATGATCAAGATTGTAAGGTTTGACCGTGGTGGAGAGTTTTATGGTAAATATGGTGTTACAGGGCAACATATGGGACCATTTGCTTTGTACTTGAAGGATTGTTGAATAATTCCACAGTACACCATGCCTGGGACTCCTGAACAAAATGGTGTCACTGAAAGGCGTAATAGGACACTTAAAGATATGATGAGAAGCATGATGAGTAGATGTAACTTGCCAGAATATTTGTGGGGTGAAGCCTTGAAAACAACTATTTACATCCTTAATAGAGTTCCCAGTAAATCTGTTCTGAAAACTCCTTTTGAACTCTGGACAGGAAGAAAACCCAGTCTCAACCATCTTCGAGTCTGGGGTTGCCCAACTGAGGTCAAAATTTATAATCCCTTGCAAAAGAAGACAGACCCCTAGACGAGTCGGTGTTATTTCATTGGATATCTAGATCGTGCTAAAGGATACAGGTTCTTCTGTTCTGGTGAAGGGGTAAGAATAGTAGAATCCATGAATGGCAAGTTTTTGGAGCTTGATGTGGCAGATCCCATTGTTTCATCAGATAATGTTGACACTATCTTGCCTAAGACAGTTTCTTTACCTCTTCCTGTTTCTGTTGCCAGTGTTCCGTTAATTGTTCCAGTTGAGACTGATGTTCCGACTGAGGAAATAGCTGACACTCAGGTGGATGATATTTTAGATTGTTCTGCCGTGGTTGAGGTCATCTAGACAGAGGCGAAGTACTATTGGTGATGAATATATAGTGTATCTCAATGAGGACGCATATGATATTGGAGATATTGTCTACCCAAACAGATATCAAGAAGCTATCTCTTGCCCTCAATCTGAAGTGTGGAACCATGCAATGAATGAAGAGATGCAGTCTATGTCAGTTAATAGTGTGTGGGAACTAGTTGAGTTGCCTGACAATTGTAAGGAAATTGGTTGTAAATGGGTCTTCAAGACGAAGAAGGATTCAAAGGGTAACATTGAGAGACATAAGGCCAGACTAGTGGCAAAGGGTTTCACACAAAATGAGGGCATTGACTTTAATGAGACCTTTTCGCCTGTTTCAACAAAGGATTCCTCTAGGATCATTATGACCCTTGTAGCTCATTTTGATTTGGAGTTGCATCAAATGGATGTAAAGACGACTTTTCTAAATGGTGATTTGAGTGAGGAAGTGTACATGCAGCAACCTGAAGGTTTCCATGTTGGTGATAATGAGAATTTGGTTTGTAAACTGAAGAAATCAATTTATGGCCTGAAACAAGCTTCCAGACAGTGGTACTTGAAATTTGATGAAATGGTGACTTCTATGGGGTTTGAAGAGAATAAAGTTGATCAGTGTATATATCTTAAGGTCAGTGGGAGCAAATTTATCTTCCTTGTGTTGTATGTTGATGACATATTGTTGGCTTCTAATGACCTTGGGATGCTACATGAGACGAAATAGACGCTGACTAGATTCTTCGACATGAAGGATCTTGGTGAGGCTTCTTTTGTGTTGGGGATCAAGATTCACAGAGATAGATCACATCACATACTTGGCTTATCTCAAAAGACTTACATTGATAGAGTCTTAGAGAGATTTAATATGCAAAATTGTAAACCCGGTGATATTCCAGTTGTTAAAGGCGACAAATTTAATAAGGATCAATGTCCTAAGAATGAGGTTGAGCAAGCAGAGATGAATGATAGACCTTTTGCAAGTGCCTTGGGTAGTCTCATGTATGCTTAGGTGTGCACTAGGCCCGATATTGCTTTTGTGGTTGGCGTTCTAGGTAGATACTAGTCAAACCCTTGGAATGATCACTGGATGGCTGCCAAGAATGTGATGAGGTACTTACAGAAAACTAAAGAGTATATGCTTGCATATAGGAGAGTGGACGACTAGGAGATTGTGGGGTACACAGATTCAGATCTTGGTGGGTACCTTGATGATAGGAAATCAACTTCTGGATACATCTTTATGTTGACTGGAGGTGCGATATCCTGGAAGAGTAAGAAACAAACTCTTGTTGCCTCTTCTACTATGCAGGCGGAGTTCTTTGCTTGTTTTCCTGCTGCTACTCATGTTGTTTGGTTGAGGAATCTGGTGACTGGACTTCGTATTATGGACTCCATTGCTAGGCCACTGAGGATTTTCTGCGATAACAGTGCTGCAGTGTTCCACACGAAAAATTATAAGACTTCTAGTGGATCTAAGCACTTGGAGTTGAAGTATCTGATTGTCAGAGATCTTGTGAAAGAGGGTGCTATAGTAGTAGAGCATATTGATACAGATTCCATGTTAGCTGATCCCTTGACCAATGGACTCAGGCCTGTTGTCTTCAAGAGACATGTTGAGAACATGGGCATTGTGAGTTCTTTTGATGTGTTTGGTTAGTGGGAGCATGTTTTTTGGTGTTATTTGATGTTGAACTTTTATTTCAATAATTTACTTTTGACACATTTGTGTAACTTGGCATTTGATTTGACGATTAATGATGAAATGAATTTTATTATGATAAATGATTGTATGTTTACATCAAATGCGACAATATTTAAGCTCGGCATCATTGGGACCATTGTGCCCATGGTCGATGCAAGTTGGAGCTGAGGCATGATGGTTCTTTAGCTCGGTGTTGTTGGGACCACCGTGTCAGTGGTTGACACTAATTTGGAGCTGAGGGATGATGTTTATATGTACCATGTAATTTCTCTGGCTTTAAGGCATTTGAGAGAAATTCCAGAGAAATTGAGGATTGACAAAGAAAATGACAGTATGGCTACTGGATCACATTGACATGTCATTTTCTTGCTACACTCCACACAGATGACTAGTCGACTGAGTTGGTGGTATTTGTAATCATGGAAGGTGTTACATCAGTATAGGATGTAACTATCGCCATGATTCAGTATCACTTGACTTTTGTTGGATGGAGTCTTAATTATGTGTTGGATGGAGTCTTAATAACCCGAGAATCGTTTTCAAAAATATTTTCTCCAAAATAAAATTACACAATTGATTTTGCCCAAGTGGGAGAATGTTAGAATTTTCTCTAATTATTTTATGTGGGCTACAATCAATTGTGGCTTTTGGTTTTTCAAAAATGGGTTAACGTTATGATCTATTTGATGATGCTCAAGCTCGCTAATAGTGATCAGTAATAATGAGCTTCGGACACGTGATATTGATCTGTATGGGAGACAGTGTAGGCCCAACCGCTAGGCCCACAATGGGAGGTTCCTAGGGTTAATAAATACAAAGACTAGGTCCCCTTTGCCATCACTCTATTGATATGCTCGTCTACAGTTTGCCCCATTGAGAGCCGAGATCCCGGAGCTTGTGAACAGGCAAAGGAAGATTTAGTCTGCTGAGGTTTGAGACGTTTACGATAACCGCAATCATGTCTTCAACAAGTAAGTCTTCTAATTGTGTTCTAAATTCATATGATTGATCCTGTTTATATTACAGAAGTTGCATCTCAATTTCATCTGAATTGTACTCAAGCGCCGAAAGAGAAGGTGATACACCTCACTTATGTTTTATTGGCATTACAACTTAATTATTGAAGATGTTGTGTTTGCTTTAACATGATAAACGTTATTAATGATGTTGTAAAACTTTTTTCTTTTAGTATGTGTATACTTTGGACATCCTTCAATTCAGTGTGAGAAATGTGGTGCTCGAGTGTGGTTTGAGCAAAGGTCTGAGAAGTCAAAGAATACTAAGAATGTCACATTCTCAATTTGCTATCAGAAAGGAATAGTGCAACTACCGTTGCTACAAAAACCACCATATTTGCTATTATCCTTGATGTCTGGTGGGGATTATAGAAGCAATCATTTTAGGGAAAACATTAAAGAATACAATAGCGTGTTCTCATTCACCTCAATTGGTGGTCAAGTAGAATCTTCAATCAAACATGAAAGTGGTCCTCCTAAGTTTATCTCGGTGGTCAAAATTATCATAGAATTTGAAGTTTATTGCCCAGTTAACTAAACTCCGTTAGACACATTCTACATTTATCCCTATGTAATATCTACTATTACTTTCTTACGGAGAAGATGGATATAAAAAAAATTCCTATTAGAGATTGTGGAGATGATACTCGGAGAACTATACGAGTAAGAATTTCTTTTAGAGAGTTCATTGCATTTAGAATCCAAGATAGAGAATCTGAATTTGGGAACATTGTCAATGCACGAAGATTATTTAAACAGTTTGTGGTTGATTGATATATATGATAGAGTCCCAGAGATTGTCATTTATCATAGCAAATCAAAAAATTATCAGGTCTCATTTTCTAAATGGGCTATAGGAAGCAGTAAATAAAGGTGAAATCGATTGTTTTTCAGTTGGAAAACGTGCACATGTAGTGTTGCCTGCATCTTTTACAGGTGGTATGAGGTACATGTTCAATGACTATCAAGATGCCATGGCTATATGTAAAAGATTTGGATATCCCGATTTGTTTATTACTGTTACATGTAATACAAATTGGAGTGAAATTCGTGATTTTGTCTTTGAGGGGGGTCTACCACCAATTGATAGATATGATATTGTATCTTGAGTATTCAAAACGAAACTAGATGAAATGGAAGATGATTTAAAAAAAATAGATATTTGGGAAGGTTAATGCCAACAGGTTCTTAATTTAAGCTTATTATTGAAATTAATCTAATTTTGATTGTTTTTTATTTACATTAAAGTTTAACTCGTTTACTTTATTCAGGCATGTACCACACTGTGGAATTTCAAAAGAGAGTGCTTTTACATGCACATATATTATTGTGGTTGGATGGTGAAAATAGTTTAAAGACTGCAAGTGAGATAAGTTACATATCTACCGAATTACCCTATCCAGATTTGTATCCAAGACTAGCCAATGTGGTTCAACCTACATGATTTATGGTCTGTGTGGATTTGTTAACTCGAAGTCACCAAGCATGAAAGACAGAAGATGTTCAAAGTGGTATCCTAAAAATTTCCAATCTCGGACTACCATTGATGAGGATGGCTATCCATGCTACATGCAACTTGATTCAGGTTTATCTATTGAGGAAAATGGAGTACAAGTTGATAATAGGAATGTAGTTCCTTATAATCCTCTACTTTTGCTTAGATATCAAGCACATGAGAATATGGAGTATTGCAACAAATCGAATTCAATAAAGTATTTGTTCAATATGTAAACAAAGGTCCTGACCGTGCAACTATTGAAATAACTGATGGTCAGTAAAATGGTGGAAAAGAAGTAATTGTGGATGAAATCAAAAGGTATTACAATTGCAGATATTTGTCACCATGTGAGGTAATTTGGAGAACTTTTGGTTTTGACATTCATAGAAGATGGCCACCTGTTCAGAGGTTGGTGTTTCATATTTTGAATGAGCAATCAATTATATTTAAGGATAAGGACAACATTGACTCAGTTCTTCGAAAAAAATAAACATGTTGACATTATGCTACTTGCTTTGTTTGTGGCCAACAAAAAATCTGCCTATCCAGAATTTTCTATAAAATTTGTAGATTTCGATAAAGAAAATATGTGGGAGCCAAGACAGCGGCGTTTTTGTATAGGTAGACTTACCTATGTTCCCCCTGGTACATGTGAATTATACTACATGGGGATATTGCTGACCATCCAAAGGGGTTGTACTAGCTATATATGAAAGTATCAGGATAGTGAATGGGAAAATATACAACTCTTTTCAATATGCCTATTATGCTCTAAGTTTGTCAGCAGATGACAAAGAATTCATTGATGGAATTAAAGAAGCAAGTGAAATAGCTTTTGGAAATCAATTGAGAAGGTTATTTGTGACATTGTTGGTGATGAACACTATCTCAACACCAAATGTTGTTTGTAATTCTACTTGAAATTTGTTGTGTGATGGAATTCTGTACGAAAGAAGGAAGACATTGAATATTCATGGTAACTTTTCTATAATTTTTTTAGCTCACCATCTATAATTTCAAATGCAAATTTTAATTCTAGATGAAATTTCTAATATAGTGTTTTCTTTTCAGCTTTACAGATTGTAGAAAATGAATTGAAAAATCTTTGTCTTATAGAAATTGAGAAGTTGCTTATGTTAAACAGAAGATCTTTAAATAATTATAGTTGTATACCATTTCCACAGTTTGAAGAAATGCTTGACTTCTAGAATAAATTAATTGTTGATGAATTGAATTATGACAAAGATTATATGCCTCTTTGATGAGAATGTTAACAAATGAACAAGTCAGTGTTTATGACACTATCATGGAAGCAGTGTTATCTAATGCTGGAAGTTTTTTATCCTCTCCCGCCTAAGATAATTGACTTCTCATTGAAGTATCTCCTTGGAGAATACTTGGAAAGTCTTTAGGCTATACACTGCTTTACTGATGAAGAACTTGATCAGCCAATTAACATTGACTGTCTAAATAAAAGGCAACTTACATTGATTTCAAATCAGGTTACACATGACAACATGATACCAGCAATTGTGTACTATATTGTTTAATGATTTCTTTAGGGGTGTTCATGCGTTGGGTCTACCCGACCAACCCGATAAAACCGACCCGAACCAAATATTATGAACTAGGTAGGATCCAACCCGCGGGTCTAATTGGATTTGAAGAAGAGGAACCCGAACACATCGGTTCGGGTAGCGAGTTAAGCAAAAAACGAACCTGCACAACCTAAGACCCGGAAGGGATAGGTAAATTAAAAAAGTACTACACTTTTTGGCTCTGCTGCACTCAGTGTAGTCAAAATTGGACCTCCCTCCGGTCCGGACAACCCCCAAAACTGGACCAGCAAAGGACCTGCCAAAAAGTAGCAAAAATCGATTTAAATCGGTTCAGTCTTTTTAAAAAAAAAATCAAAATTACCAATTTTTTATTTTTTTTAAAAGAAACAGATATCACTTTCTTCAATTATTTGTAATTTTGAATGTTTTAAGTTATGAATTATGACATTTTGTATTGAAGTTTAATTTTTCTTTATGAAGTTATGAATTTTATGTTAATTTTTACTCAATATTGTCTTATATATTATATTAAAAATTAAAATAATATTATTTAATTATAACCCAGTTGAGCCCCTGTCGAATCTCTGAACCTTGAACCCCTGCCATCACCGGTTCAATGACCGGTCCGATTCTGACTACCTTGGTTGCACTTTACAGTTTACACTCAACCCCTCTCCATTTTCAATTAAATAGGCAAGGCCTGGGTCTGACCTACTTCAAAAGTCTGGTCTGGTCTACAAGCCTGTTCAAATACCTACATTTCAATAAGGCTTTTAAATATGCATCCACTTATTAGGCCTTTACTTGTAAATAGGCTTGTAGGCTTCTAATAATAAAGAGGTCAGTAGGCCTCCCCTAATAAATAGGTCTCTAGGCCTTCACAAATAAATAAACAAGTAGGTTTATATTTATTTTATTATATTATATTTTTATTATATTTTATTTTATTTTTGTTCTATATTTTGTTATATTATATATATATATATATGTGTGTGTGTGTGTGTGTGTGTGTGTCGGCCTGATAGGCTTAATAGGCCTTTTTATAGGCCTAAGCCTAACCTATTTAAATAAATAGGCTTTTTAAAAAGCTCGAACCTAGCCTTTTTAATAAACAGGTCGGGTCAGGCCAAGCCTTAAGTAGGCCAGGCCATAGGCCCCTATCGGGCGACCTGGCCTATTCACACCCCTACCCTCTTCCACCCATTTTGAAAAAGCACACCACCCCCCAAATTTTAATTTTAATATTCTTCTTCTTCTCTTTATTTTTTGGTCATCATCTCCTTCTTTTCAAATTTATCAAACCCACCAATTATAGTGAAAACGAGACCCCCTTTTTTCGATGGTGCGACCCCCATTTTCATCTTCTTCTTCTCAAACAGTGCAACGCCTGCAATGGTTCCATACAAGTATCTCCATTTCTTCCCTCTACAACGGTGCGATGCTTGCCTTCTTCGATGGTGTTTTCTTTCCAACAGTAGGTTGTGACTCGTAACTCGTCTCATCATCCCTCTTTTTTCCTTTCGGAGAGACAGATTTGGAAGAGGGATGATTTCTCTGCGATTTTTCTATTCTTCTATTTTTCTGTCCCTTGACCTAGCTACCCGACTCAACCCGATCCATTCATATCCAGGTTGGATCGAGTCAAGTCACACAAGCAAAAAATGAGAAACCCAAACCGACCCAACCCGTGCTTAATACCTCAGTTCAGTTCTTTACTTCCCCTGAACCCGACCGAACCCGACCCGTGGTCACCCCTAGATTTCTTATCTTATTTATATACAACTATATCTATATATCTATCTAATCTAAAACAGTACAAAGCATGATATAATTGTTATTATTCCTATTTTCAGAATTTTCCTGCATTATTGGCAGATGATGTGATATCTAAGCATGGCGTCACTCAGGTTGAGATTGAAGATGAGAAAAGAAGGTCTTTTATGTGTAGGGTTGGTAGGTCAAGAAATCAAGCATTCTTACGAAGGAATTGGAACTCATTTTGTGCAGTAAATCACCTACAAGGAGGGAGTAGGATTGAATTTGGAGTCAATCTATTTAATGCAAAAATGTTTCATGCAAGAGTCATTAGTCGTTGAATGAATTGAGTTTATGTTTATTGCTTTTTGTTGAACTGTTATATTTTGTTGTTCAAAGGACAAATAACTATGTTTGTGTTTATTATTATGGCTGACTTTGAATTACTTTTACAACATAGTTAGCCATAATATAAAAATAAAGTTGATCAACGTTTACAGAACAAAATCTAAAAATAAAGTTGTATTACACTCCTATTTTTCTGTCAAAGCACAGCAAATGGGTTGGAGTGTATGGGTGAAGTTGATGATGAGAAATTTCTGATAGCAATAGCGTTTTTTAAGCTTGGATGTATTTCTCACACCTTGTTTCACTGAAGCCTGTTGCAATATAGTGCTCTCATCCCTTCATTTGTGTTTTTAGCCATTAGAGAGGTAGAGGAGACAGAAACATCACTATCGGGTTCAGAATAGTACAACGCAGTTGTACTTTATCACCTTTTTGCAGACTGTGACAACTCACGTGTTTGCTGTCAATAGACCATCTCTGGAACTCGATGCTTGAGTAGGTTTCTTTTCTTAAGCTAGTCAGGAACCTTCTCTGATTCCAGTATAGATCTTCTCTGGACTAGTGTGGACCTTCTCTGGACTAGTATGGGCCTTCTCTAGAATCTCCTTTGGTCCAATCATGAGCCTTCTCTGGGACCTTCTCTGGGTATGTGTTGCTAGAGAAGGTTTTCAGCATATTTACAATATGATAGCTCACTAGGTCTGTTTCTGTGATCTTCTCAGTATTTAGAAGTTTGAATAACTTCAAGATTTTCATACTGTGTAGACTGAAGAATACTTTGATGTAGAGAGATTATTTTAATTGAGGTTTATAGGTTGATCAAGTATGTTGTAGATCTTGAGAAGCGTCCTGTCTTGAGAATCTTTTCACTGTGTTATTTTGAATAGCATACTTCAATCAGTTTGAGGCTTCTTGCCTTGAGGAGCTTCTTCTTCATTTGTGAGCTTCTCTACTTGAGTAGCTGACTGTCATGATGACCTTCTTTTCCAGAGAATTTTATCTTCTCAGCAGCTTCTTAGTAGGATGTTGATCTTCTCAAGATTCCTCTTTCACTTCTTTGTTGAAGATTATCTTCCCTTCTATCTTATAGGCAAATCTCACTTTAAACCTCTTTCATTTCTTGGGATTCATGTGTGTTCACATAGATCTTCTCAGTCCTTACAACATGAATAACCTTAATTCTAGGCTTCTCTGGTTTCCATACTTTGATACGTATTATGTCTCTTAATAGTCTCAAGGAAACCATTAGTACATGACATGCTTAGAAGACTTAAGGTTTTATTCAGAAGGTTTGTCATCATTGAAACCACAAACTTGAGAGGGTCTTGTTTCAACAAGTACAACACTTGATGAAAAATTCTGTCAAAAAAAAACTTGATGGGAGATACTAACGTGGCTTGATTTAATAGAAATACATTCACAATACTATAAAGTTGTTTAATTACATACTTTTTAATATATTTGTTCTTTTATTAATATATTTTGTATATTAATATATAAATTTATTAACATATTAGTATAATAATAAACACAGTACTAAAATCATAAAAGAGGAATAGAACAAGTCTAAAATTTATTTATATTTAATAATTTAATAAAAATTTATGAAAATATAATATTACTTTATACTAGTAAATTTATTATTATAAATTTAATAGTTTATATAAATATATTTTATGAATACCACTACCTTTATGTAGGGGCAAATCAACAGTTATGCAATTTCTCTTATATTATAAAGTATGCATAAAACCATTATATAAACCCTTAAATATAGTAATAATATATTTATAATAATAAATTTACTATTTTGAAATGATATTGTATTGTTTCTAAATTTTATTTTTATTGTTAAAAATAAATGCATAAATAAATTTTAGATTTTCTCCTATTTTTATTTATTAATTTAATATTAATACTTTATATATCATTTTATAAATATATTAATAAATTTATTTAATAATATAAAAATGTACATTAAAAAGAAAATATTTAATATATATATATATTATTTAGTTGTGTATTATATATAAGGAAGGATCAAGTTACACCAGTGTAACACTTTAGACAATGTTACACTCCTAATAACTTTTCACCAGAAGGTTATATTCTAAAACTCACCGTTGGATTAATAACTACTATCACATAGAGCGTTCATGTAAATTTTTACATCAATCTAAAATCACTTGACGTGTTATGGAATACGTCAAGATGTAACGTCTTTTAAAGTATATGAATATTTACATACCTCAATGACAAGTCAAATGATTTTAGATTGATATAAAATTTTACAGAAATGATCTATGTAATAATAGCTATTAATCCAACGGTGAGTTTTA
Source organism: Glycyrrhiza uralensis (assembly GCA_030159175.1). Lineage (NCBI taxonomy): Eukaryota > Viridiplantae > Streptophyta > Magnoliopsida > Fabales > Fabaceae > Glycyrrhiza > Glycyrrhiza uralensis. The sequence goes on from BRZY01000003.1 coordinate 30,338,072, forward strand.
AAATATAATCGTTTGGTGAAAAGTTATTAGCGGTGTAACATTGTCCAATGTGTTGCACCGGTGTAACTTGATCCCAAAATTAGTAAACCGGTCCCTTATATGAATTTATTTTTTTAATTTGATCCCTTATTAATTTTCGACAACAAGGTCTCTTACGTTTGAAAATGTTAATATCGGTGGCCTGAACACCAAACGCCCTTTAAGTTTCTTTTAAATAGGTCCCATATGTTGTAATATCATTTACAACAGTAGAAATAATTTGTGACTAATTTAATTCATAAAGGATTCTAATGCAAATTATACTACAATATATGAGACCTATTTGAAACAAACTTAAACGGCGTTTAGTGGTCAGGCCAACGGTGTTAACATTTTCCAATATAAGGGACCTTGTTGTCGAAATTTTCTAACAAAAGACCAAATTAAAAAAATAAATTAACATAAGAGACCAATTTAGTAATTTTGCCTATATATTTGTGTGTGTGTGTGTGTGTGTACACAATTGATCATATGATTATAAGAAGATCCACATGGACCCACCATTATAATTCAGATTCGCACTAAGGTGTAGTTTACTCTTAAGGCTTTCGCAAGATCCAAAAATCATTTTCACATGCACATGATACACAAAATCATGAAATCAATAATTCACATCCAGGCTATGAATAACCAAACATATATGACTTTAGTTGTGTATGATATATATACACACACTAGGGGTGGCAAAATGGACCAACTCGTCCTACCGTCAACCCGCCTAAAATGGGGGTCGAGCAGGTTAGATTTGTGAAGTGGATTGAACATCTAAAGCCGCCCTCCCCTGCCCCGGGTTGGCCTATCATTAACAAAAAAAAAACTTTAGAGTGTATTTGTTTCAAGGTATGTAAAACTATTCTTTGGAAAGTGAACTTTGGAATATAACATTCTCATGTTCATTTCAAGTTTTGAAATATTATTTCCACGTATTATTCATTCCAAGGAATATTTTTTACTTATGTTTTCCCTATTTTCATTCCGAAGCAAAAGAGTAGTAATATTATATTTCCATGGGGATAGAGGTAGTTTCTCAACTACAACTTCCCACTCCCACTTCACTCTACCATATATTTTGAATTTCTTATTTTTAAATTAAATAAATTCTAAAATATTCCTAGGAATACTAAATACCAAACCATACACATTATAACTTATATTCAATAATAATATTCCTAGGAATATGATTTTATAACTTGAAACAAATGCCCCTTAAAAAGTAGGAAAACTCAATAAAATGGGTTGATATCTGTGTAGTTAAAACCGGACCGGCCGGTTGAACCGGGAACCGGACCCCTGTCCGGTCCGGTACTTCTTAAAAATCGGCTTGTCACAAAATCGGTCAAAAACCGGGAAAATCGGTCAAAAACCGAGTTGAACCGGTTCACACTTTTATTTTTTTTATTTTTTAAAAAAAATCAAAAATTTTATTTTTTTAAATAAATAGATATCATTTTCTTTAATTATTTGTAATTTTGGATATTTTATGTTATGAATTATGATATTTAGTAGTAAAGTTTAATTTTTCTTTATAAAATTATGACTTTTATGTTAATTTTTGCTCAATATTGTATAAGTTTAGTGTTTAAAATAATATTATATATCATATATAATGTTATATATTATATTTATAATTAAAATAATATTATTTTATTATACCCCGATTGAACCCCGGTCGAACCTCTGAACCTTGAACCCCTGCCTTCACCGGCTCAGTGACCGGTCCGATTTTAACTACCTTGGTTGATATATAAGCAGGTTAGCGAATAGAAGGTCAAACCATCAAAAACTTTTTTACAATATAGAAAAACACTTAAAAATAAAGAAAAATTGTAATAAAAAAAAAAGTAACCTAATGGGTCAACCTGCCCCTCACCGCATTCGCCCCATTTTTTGTGGGCTATGCAGGGCGAGGGTTGGAAACCCCGAACCTGCCCTGCCATGTCCCCAACCCCTAAATGGGTTGGTGGATTGCTCTAATAAGTTATTGATGGTTAATAAGATGTGTGTAGTGTTGTTTTTGGGTTAATGAAACTGCATTATGGAATTTAATCCATTTGAGTTAGTCTTTGTGATGGATCTACTCAATGTTTTGTATAAAATGAAGTATATGAGCAAATTTGATGATTAGGTGATTTTTTTGTGTGGTTGTGGTTTTGAATCTAATGGATGAATATATGATGAATATATGTTTATTACTTCTTTTCTCTTGAGCAATGACAATATTTTGGATGCTTAAAATGTTTGTATTTAAATATTCATATTATAAGAGTCCTTTCATTCCAATTTATTGTTTTACTGTTACATAGGAAATTTAAAAAAAAAAAGAATTTCCTATTATTTATATTAATCAGAGTGTGCAGCTACAATTATTATGTTTATACATGTCCTTGTCTAGAGTGTTTTATTTTGGTATCAGATCACTTCCTTCCATTGGAGTGTGGTTAATGGAATTCGAGCTAGACATTGGCAGTTTTAAGTCAGTTTGTAGAGTTGTTATGGCTCCTTACTGCTTTGCTTTTAGGTTATTAGGTCTGATCAACTCAATATCTTGTTCATAATGGGTGAAAGCGTGATAGCTGACAAACGTGGGCATTGACTAAACCATGCTGACAATAAAATCCTATCTAGGATAGTATGTATAGAATAAAAGTCTAGTTGTGGTAACTCTTATCGAATTCCATTCAAGGGTTGTAGTGTTCTCAGCTTATATGATCTGATGTTACTTAATTAGTTAGAGTGATATTCTTTTCAATAGAATGTTATGTTTGCTTTGATGAAAGAAATGGTGGTCTTAAATCTTGAGATGGCCATTGTAAGGCACTAAATTTTCTTATAGAGAGATAAGTCTTTTATATGGAAAGTTTATTGATAGAAAGTTTATGTGCATACATATACTAGTTTGTTGAATTGTTTGTATCAGTGTGGAAGAATACATACCATTATAAAGAGAAACTTATATGACATGTTTGAAGCATTACTTGAAGAAGATTCAACATATATTATGGAGAACCTATTAGTTGGTCAAAATGATTTGACGTTAAAGACCACAACACATAAACTTAAGTTGAACTTTATGGCCACCACAAAATGCAACAAAATCGATGCATCAAGTATTCCTATGAATTACTTCCAATTTGTCCCTTTCACCACAAGGTTTAATGTTTGGTAGGTGGGGATTATTGCATTATATTTGTGTTGAATTGAAACTTCTTAATAGCATGTTGCTAACTTATGTCATTTTAAATTTGTTTTGCTAAGATGTCTTTGGGTATGTAGTTGAAAAGGATGGGATAAAAGAACTTAAAAATCTGGAAAGAAACACAAGCTCTTGGATATTGTTATTGTAGACTGGGAGTGAGATTTTCAATTCACAAACTTGAATTTGTTTGCCTATGTTGATGTTGAAGTTGGAGTTAAATATATACAATACTAATTCTAATGTTAAGTCAAAAAAAATACTAATTCTAATGTAATGTGTTTAATGACTTATTCCTTTATGAACAATAAATTAGATTATACTCTATGGGACAAATTTGCAGAACAAATGAATGCATTTCTTAACAAAGAAAGTGGATGCAACTCCATCGTAATTATATTGTAGCTATGCAAATTAAACATTTTTAATGGTGTGATGTTTACATGTTACTATCTATTACTTTTGTCGTTACTTTTTTTTTATCTCAATCAACAATTCATTTATAGGAAAAAATGACATGTTCGATGCATATCATGGCACAAATATATTTATCAATCCATCAAAGGAGCAAACAAGCGATACAAAGAAAAATAGTTATAACAAATTCTACTTATTTCTTACTTTCCATTTTTACACTTTTACATTTCTTTTTAAATAAGTTGCAAAGTGAACAAGTCTCTATAACCCAAGTAGTCAACAATATGCGCAGTACTTTCCTTAACTGAGGATTTACTTATTTCTGACAAAAAGACATTATCGGAGTTACTAAAGCTACTACGATCAATTAGTGCGAGTAGATTAGTATGAATTATTCACTTTTAAATTTATTTACACCCTGTTCACTTAATTGTTCGATAACAATTTAATTTCTATTTCAGATATGTCAATGTATTGTTATGACAAAGCTTATTCAGTTAGAAATAGATAAGAGATGGTCATATCAGTCCTGTAAGAAATGCTGGAATAAGGTTCAGGCGGCTAGGAAGAACTACTACTATAACAATTGTGATAAGATGGTTGTTGCAGTTTCAATGTACAAATTTGTGTATACTGTGATGATACAAATTCAAACTATGATTATAATTTTTCATTATAGTAATTAATCTCCTTCTATTAGATACAAGTTACAAATTAAGGTCATTGATGACACTAGTTATGCTTCTTTGATATTGTTTGATATGACCATGTTGTATCAGAGTTTGTTTAACAATCAATAACAGTTGATTGAATCCTCATCAAAGGTGATATCATTGACATAGTTGATTTGGAAATTTGTTTTACATTTGTCTATTTTCAAGCCTTTAAAACTGTATTGTTTCATTTTTTATTTTTTCATGTGACAATTTTTTTGGGTTAATTTCTCTGTGTACATATATCTTATTTAAAAGTCCATGACAATTTGCATTTCATAACTGAAACCATGAGACTCACAAATTAGTTCCATGAGAATGTGGGTGGTGTATAATGATGCATTATATAGTAGTTATACGAGAGTTTTGCCACGTTAATTTTTTCTTAATTAAATTATCTTGTACATGATTTTCTTGTTTCACCTTTTTTTAGCCTAACTCTACAAATCTTTTTAATTTATTTTCAGTTCCATATCACCAATATGGCTTACTTTGCCTTGTAAGTATTTGTTCAATTCGAACGGACATATTCACTTCAAAATTTATATTAAGATTGCATGTTAATAGTTTCTATTATGCATTAACTTCTATGAGTCTTATATTAATATGACACTTGGTATGAACTTATTGAACTCTTGTTGCAGGGTTGTTAGTCAGGGTGAATATCCTTCACTGGTTGAACTCAGGGGGGCTTCTTCTAGACTTAGTTGCAACTCTTAGGTGCTCTATCCTGCATTAGGTATCCAAACTATTATTATGGTCTCTGACAATACTGACAATATAATTAATTGTTGGTCATTTTTGAGGCAAAAGGATAGAGCTATTCATAATATTTAGGAATTGACTCATTATGATCCCAATAACAGCAACAACAAAAAAATAACAGCAAAGTGGTATTATTTGTGCTTTGAAACACTAAGAGGCAACAAATTCATGGTCTTAATGACATATTTGTAGCATACATTGTGATTTTCATTGTTGATGCTATGAATGAATACTGTTTGCTGCAACGAAGAGATAATGCAGCCTATGAGCTAAGTGCTCATAGTTTCCTTCATGGCTTGTAACAGGTGGTGAAAGCAAGGGAGACCTTCATGGCAATGAGAAATTTATAGTTCTGAAGCACATTTCATTTCACTGAATATGCATATTTATAGAGTTCTGAAGCACATTTCATTTCACTGAATATGTATTTACACAGTGATTCATTTCAAAGTATTCCAAATAAGTGGACCAAAAAATAGTATTGCAAATAAAATTACATTCGACCAAGAAACCAAAATATATTCTGAATCTCATTAACACAATGATACCAAAAACATTCTGACACAGAAAGCAATACAAGTAAATATTTGTTATGGCCCAAGATGTTGGCAATGAAGATGAGACAGAGTCGATCGCTTTGACCAGGCCTAGTAATGGCCCAAGTATTTTGTAATGGCCCAAATATTGTTAGAATAGTCTATAAGTGTGTGAGTCATGTGTTAGAGGCTATAAATGTAACCCATGACTCACCCACTTCTATACTATTCTAACAATATTTGGATTATTATAATATTGATGTTACGGTGACATTACAATGGAGCTCCAATGTCGTGGATGAGAATATGTTACTTGGTTAGCACCTGTAGCATCACAAATAGAGTCAAACTAGGCAATTTCCATCATTAACAATTCCCATAAGAGATGATCGTTTCGATTATGCGCTGGTTAAATTCATCAGCTGGCTCATAAGAGGTCTTGGCCACCGCCATGAATGAGGGCTTTATGAGTGTAGAGGTGGGGGAGAGAGCATTGTTGTCTTCACTGTTAGTAGAAGATGACACTACCGATACATGCAAGTTGTCTTCACTGTCAGTAGAAACTGAAGTTGTTGAAGCAAGCGGCGAGTAGGTGGAGGGTGGAGGCGTGTGTAGGGCAGCAATGTGGTAAAGGCAGGGGGACTAACGCCATGGGTATGACAGCGGAAGAAGATGATCATCGCCTTCTTGCTTGCCCACCCTTTTCAAAATATAAATCATAATAGTAACAATAACCATACAAAAAAAAAGAGTAAGAAATTGCAAAAAGTCCAACTTAGAGTTTGGGGAAAGACCGGAAGAGAAGAGGAAGATTGTGACACCTTGAGGCCGAGGAGGGCGGTGAGTGATCGCCGGTGCAGAGAGGCACGGACAAAGAGCGGCTCCTGGCAGGCTTCTAGGTGAAGGGGTACATGAATGAACCGAAATCATACCCGAATGAGAGGAATTCTGAGACTGTGCATGTATGGGACTGTACAGTTGAGGAAAGCTTAATAGAATTGATTGGTACTACTCATACCAACAAGATGTATCTTCTTTTCGGTAGCCTATCACTTAAGAACTCCACAGTTAAGCGTGCTTGACTTGGAGCGAATTTGGGATGGGTGACCTCCTAGGAAGTTTCCCGGGAAGCATGTGAGTGAGGACAAAGCATGCTGAAAAGACTCGTTTTAGTGTGTGGGGATAGTCGTCAATCCGAAAAGCAATCGGGATGTTACAAAGATGGCGAGGTAGCTTTGAAGAGAAGATGAAAGGATCCGCAGGTAACTATGAGGTAGTAGCATGAGAGAAGCAAACAGGTAGGTCAATATGTTGTTGAGTGCCCAACTGAGTTTAACAAATTAATTAATAATGAATTCATATTCAAAGTTGAAATCAACGAAACAAACACTGACAAAAAATGGCAAACCTATGGATGAACAAATTCACTACCGATCAAGATATTTTTGACAAGTTTAGGAATCAACATGGGATAAAGGTAGATGGCTATTTGTGGTATGAACAACACGTGGTTTATATGTCACAAAATTCATTATTCAACTTCCTAACCATAACACAATTTCAAATAACAATGTTACGAAAATCAAGGTGGTGATCTGCCAACTCCATTTTATCCTAGGGAAAGAATAATATAAAGGTATGATTACATGTTTTGTTCGTACAAATAGACGCTTGAAGATGAATTTGTTACTGACGACCAATTTTAGAAATGTAGTATATATTTATTTATTGTCAGCCTGTCTTTGGGCAGATTTATGTGAGTAGAAATAAATTGAGTTTTAGTCATGCTCTTATTGTGATCCCAACTTCATTTCAACATCTTTAGTTTAATCCCACATTTTTCCTTTCAGAAGTTGATATCAGATAACACAATTAAACCCGAACCTAATAGAAAAAGAAATGTACATACTCATACCATGTGTTATGACCACGATGATTGTATGGCACGAGATCGTTCAAACAACAATCAAAAGTAGCTATATCAAGAAGGAATCAACCGAGTAACAGATCATTGTGACTTTTAACAAAAGTGTTGTCATTCCCTTGAAGTAGTCAAATGATTGAGAAGTTTAGTATTAAAGGAGAGAGACAAAGGCCTTGCTGCTGCAATATTGAGAGGAGAAACTAATTTATCCATCACTGAAAAACAAATTGTGTTGCCATCATCTTTTACAGGTGGGGTACGTTATAATTTCAAAACTATCAAGATGCTATGACAATTTGTGCATGGATAGGATATCCTATTTGTTCATTACTTTCACATGCAATAAAAAATGACAAGAGATATGCCAAGCTAAATAAGTTAATTTAATCCCATATTTAGGTCAGACATAATCTGTAAAGTATTTAAGATCAAATTTGATCAATTAATGAAAGAAAGGATAAAACACAAACACGTATTTGGAAAAGTCAGAGCAGGTACACAAATAATAATAATAATAATTCTTTAGATTAGATGTTTAATATTTTCAATTTTTTTGGATATCATACAAAGCATTCTTGCTATACTTTCCATTAATTATTTCATTCCTACATCATATAGATAAAAAAATGACAACCTAAATCTTGCTTAAATTCGCAGCATTATACACAATTGAATTTCAAAAACATGGTCTGCCTCATGCACATATATTGATTTTCATGGATCCACAATTTAGATATTCAAATCCAGATGATATCGACAAAATCATAAGTGCATAAATACCATACGAAAGCAATGAACTAGGGTTTTTTTGAGCGGTACAATCACTTATGATTCATGGACCTTGTGCACCACAAAACCAGAAATCACCATGTATGCACAGAGGTCAGTTTAGTAGATATTTTCCACACAAAATTGTGGAAAAAACCAAGTATTGATGTAGATGGATATCCTATGTACAGAAGAAGAGATGATGGAAGAGTCATTAAAAAGGGTGACTTAGTCATTGATAATAGATTTGTTGTGTTGTTCAACAAATATCTCCTTATGAGATATAATGCACATATAACAATTGAGTGGTGCAATTAATCACATGGAGTCAAATATATCTCCAAGTACATAAATAAAGGACATTGTCATGTTAATGCAACATTCTATGATGGTGAATGTGTTGATGAAATAAAATTGTATTATGACTATAGATATTTATCATCATGTGAAACAACATGGAGAAAATTTGCTTTTGATGTTTATTAAAACAACCTTATGTTAAAAGATTATCTTTTCACATGTCCGATGAACAAATGGTTATGTTTGGCGATGAGAAACTCATTGACCATGTGCTTAACAAGTCAGACATACTTGAGACAAAACTTCAGGCTTGGATGGAGGTGAATAAAAGATATCCAAAGGCAAAAAACCTCATGTACAATCAATTTTCAACAAAGTTTGTGTGGAAACTGGTTTTCAAGGTATTTACAAAGATTTTATATTTATAGATTATTTGTACTTAAACTAATTTTTTATTTTTGTAACTAAAAAAATCTCTAACAAATACAATTTGTTGAAAATTTGGTTTTGTTTGAGCAAGAGCTAAAAAAATTTAACGCCTCCTGAAATAGAGAAATTGTTATTGAGTAGTAATAAAAGTTTGTCAGATTACTCAACCATGCCACAACTAGATATGTCAGTGATTACAGAGTCACAAGATAGGCTAATATAAGATAGTTTAACTATGACAGAGAATCTTTGGCTCAAGAGCACACACAATTGCTATCCACAATGACGACAGAGCAAAGACAGATATATGACAGAATCATGAATGTTGTTAATGAAAAAGGGTGGAGGGTTGTTCTTTCTTTACGGATATGGTGGAACACAAAAGACTATTATTTGAAAAATGACTTATGCAGCTCTAAGATCAAGTGGGGAAATTGTTCTAATAGTTCATAAGCATTATTTTGAAGAAGTCGATAGAACGTTTCGAGATATTCTCAAGTTCACTAATGTAGACAACATGAATATTTTATTTTGGGGGGAAGGTTTTTGGTTTTGGTAGTGGTGATTTCAGGAAAATTCTCCCAGTGATACCAAATGGGACATGACAAGATATTGTGTATGGAAGCATCAATGTGTTATACCTTTGACAATTTTGTTAGGTACACAAATTAAGAACATGAGCCTCTTCTCTAGTTGTACAAATTTAGATATTGAAGAAATTGAAGCAATTCTAAGAGTGGATACTAAAAATCGGGGATGGAACAATCGATAAACATAGTTGCGAAGACAGTGCAATTGAAATATCAAATGATATGTTAATTTCAAATTCATATGAGCTAATGGCCTTTATTGTTTAAAGCACTTATCCCTTGTTATTGGATAAAACTAAACACTATGTACCAATTATGTTACTGAGAAATATAGACTGATTTGTGGGATTTGCAATAGTACAAAAATTATTATCACACGTAGAGCTGTCGAAATGGGTCCGGCCTAATGGGCCAACTCAGTTAGCCGCATATTAGGCTACACTGGGCTCTAGAAATACAGGCCCGAAAACAGCTGGGACTTTTCAACCCGCCCCGATTAGCCCAGACGGACCATCAGGCTTTGGCAGCGTCAACCCAGTTTCTTTATAAAAAAATATTTTTTCAAAAAAAAATGTTTTTCCTTGCATATTGACCTGCATCGCTCCAGACAGACACAGTACCCATTTTCACTTTTTTTTAAAACCTGTCTCGTGCAACCCTAGCAGACCAACAAGCAAACAACACCCACTCTTAGGCCTTAACGTCAATGACAGTAGCTTGCAGCAACCTCTCCATCATCGCCATTGACAGCCTGCAGTGTCGTCGTTGCAGACTCACAGTTCATAAACTAAATATTTATTGCATTTTGTGTTTTGGGATTTGTCATAATTTTGTTACCGTGTGTTTGTCCTAAGTTGCACCTAACAAAAAATTTAATGATTAGTAAATAAATTTAACATGTGTCTGTCTCTGATGTTGCACCTATCTTCAACTAGTGGGTGCAAATTTTCTCCCAAAAAAATATTTAGGTTTTTAAAATGTGATTAGAAACTTGTTTTAACTTGGACATAACTTATTTTAGTACTGTTATATTGCAGACATGGATATTGAACCAAATTTGGAGAATATGGAGGATATGGATGATGGTAGAGTATGTTTGACTGTTGATGTATGGGCAACTATTACAACACAAGGTTATATGACTGTCACCGCTCATTATGTTGATCAAGATTGGAAGTTAAATAGTAAATTGCTTTCATTTTGTCACTTGGATAGTTCACATACAGAGTCAGAATTATTAAGAAAAGTACTTAGAGCTCTTAAGGATTGGGGGATAGATGCTAAGATATTTTCTGTGACATTTGATAATGCCTCTTTCAATGATAGCATGGTAATCATTTTGAAAGAAAGACTTAATTTGCAAGATGCATTGTTATGTAAAGGTCATTAGATACTTTCATGTGCAGTGTTGTGCACATATCTCGAATCTCAAAGTTCAAGAAGGTTTGAAGGCAGTGGGGGATGTTTTGTATAAAATTTGTGATAGTGTTAAGTCAGGGCTTTGAAGGGGAGATTGAGGGACTTCCAAAGATGTATTGAAGAAGTGCATCTAAGTGATGTAGGTGGTGGTTTCTTGAGGTTGGATGTGGCCGCTAGGTGGAATGTTACATACATGATGCTTAAAAGTGCTATTAAGTATTGACGTGCATTCATTAATTTGAGCTACAATGATAAGAACTACAAGTTTTGCCCAAGCAATGAAGAGTGGGACAGAGCGGAAAAGATGCGTGCTTTCTTGGCCTCATTTTATACTATTACTAACTTAATATGCGGGTCATTTTGCTACTCTCTCAACACTTGAAAACTTAGTTTAATTTGATTGAAAGATAGTTTAGCAATTGTGAATATTGAGATCTGAAAACTGCCTCCTTGTTTGTAGATTTTTTCACCACTTAAATTCAGTGCTGGGGATCTTTTTTGTTTGTTGTTACAGTGCAGGGGATCTACATCACAGATTCTGATTCAACAACAAATTTGCATCTTAATTTTTCTAGTTTGTGTGTAGTTATTTAGTTTCTTGAAAACATTTGTGTGTTGTTTTCCAGTTTCTTGAAAACGTGTAAATTTACTTTGTTAGAAGCAATTAACCTGATTGGGATTTAGTATTTTATCCATGAGAAATTGAGGAAAATTGATACTTGGATTTATCCTATTGTACTATTTTACAACTCTTCAAATCTTATTTGACAAGTTTAACATTGTGGACTGATAAGGATAGTTGGCTATGCGACTGCATATCTGTAATTGATTTTTGCTACATGGGATTGATCTGTGGGATGCATTTAGGGGCGTACATACTTTTGGATTGCTAATTATGAGCTACTAACAAAAGGCTACTTTATTGTAATAGACATCAGCACCAATAAGTGTTTTTTTTACTGTTCTTTACTTTGGAATGTTATTAATATTATATCGGGTGTTTGGTTTGGACTTTGGATAGTTTTATTTTAAAAATTGTATTGTTTTTGTCAGTTGAGTTAGTCTTAAGTGATCTCTTTCAATTTTTACTATTTGGAATGAATAAACTAGTACTAATAGTAACGACCTTCATTTTTTTTTAAAAAAAATGCAGGCTGTTTTGGCTCATTGGCCCACTAGCCCGATACCGGGCTGGGCCAGAGAATCGGTAGCCTGATGGGAATTCGGGCTGGCCCGTTTCTGTAGTCTGGCCTACCAAGTTGCCCATTTTGATAACTCTAATCACACGAACGACAAGTTATGTTATAGAAGGAAAAGTCATCTCATGAAGCAATATCGGCCAAAAAGTCTTCATTCCTAGCTTGTCATTAACCCCTTCTAATAATAAGATTCCATCAAATTCAAACATGTTGGGGTATATCTTCCACAATTTCTTTTTGCAATATCTTTCGCAATGACCATCAACAAGAGTTAGGCCCTGTTTGGATAATAAGTTTATCTGCTGCTTATGACATAAGTTGTATAAGCTACTTTTATAATCGAAGAAAAATTATAGTGAAACTTATTTTATATAAGTCATAAGCTGTTTTGATAAGCTATCCTGAGTAGCTTATGAAAAATAAGCCCAAAACAGTTTATGAATCAATCATAAGCTGTGTTCATAAGCTCTGCATAAGCCGATCCAAACAGACCCTTAGTGATAGTCACGTATGTAACATCCGTTTCTGAGATTAACTGTTCTTATTCTATTTTATATGAATTTTTGCAATATAAATGTTTTGAGATTTTTTTTTAAGAATACTTCTAAAACGGTAATTTTTCGGCTGACATTGGGTTTTAAATAGGAAATGATTTATGTCTAAACTGACGGAAGGAGATTTAAATAGCTTGGGTGTGTCAAACAAACCCAGAAAATAAACTTCCTTCACAAAAGTTGGTTCTTTTAATTTTTTTGATTTTTTGAGATTTTTCTGAGATTTTTGGAAAACTTTCAAAAATTACCAAAAAATACGCTAAACGGGAGCGTATAGCGTAAAAATCTTATTTTGCAATATTTAATTTCGTGATGAAGGTCGACAAGCCTTTTATATTTTATTTTTAATAATTTATTTGGAAATTTTAGAAATTAGTTCTGTGTAAGGTTTGAAAATACCATTTTCTGTTTTATTATAAGAGTTATACCTGCGAAAACGGTAAAAACTGAAGAGATTGCACTATCAATAATTTCAAAAATCATACCCTGAGTTTATTTTATGTCTCTCATGGAATTTCAAAGAAATCTCATTGGTTCTCACACTTTAAATTTATTTTGGGAATTCATGATTTATGAAAAATCTATTTTACCCTTGATTTTTATCCTTTTTCACTAAAACCCTACGGGTAAAAATGGAAATTCACTTCTCCCTCCTTCCAGCCAGTTTTGGCCGCCTCCCTCATGACTCATGGAGGATCTAAGAGCTTCTCAATTCTTCTAGGGTTTTAGATATTTTGTGAGATGATTTTTAAACCAATTAGATAATTAGGGTTTTTAATTTTGTAAAATTGGAAAAATCAAGCATTATCCCTTTCTTCCACTTGCTTGGTCGTGGACCTCTCCCTATAAATAGGGAGGGGATGCTCTCCATTTCCTTCACATCTCTTCTTTGATGCATTTCCAAAGAATTTCTTTCTCTCCCCTTTTATAGTGTTCTTTAAGTTTTTCTTGGTTTTTCTTAACAAATCTCTTGCAATTTTATTTTCAAGTTCTTAGTTTTTGGTAAGGGGGAAATCTTCTAATTGTTGGTTTGACCTTGTTTGATGACCACCTTGGTGGTTTAAATGTTATAAGCTTTAATTAGTTGTTATATGCTTTATATTATTGTTTTAATGCTTTAATTAATTGTTTTATGCTTTATTTAATTAATTGTGAGTTTAAAATTAGTAAAGTTATAATGTTCAATTTAATTATGAATTTTAATAATTGTACCGTTATGATGGCGAAATTTTAATTATAAAAGCTTGATCATTCAGTGGGCTATGCCTCCGTGATCAAAAAATCTAAGAATCGGTAAAATTGAACCTCTGTAGTTCTTTTGGCTAATTGGGAATACTGTGGTTGGTCAGGTAGGAGAGTGTACCATTAGTATACTATCAGGTCGGGCTCAGGGTCGTATCTCTCTTAGACATTAGTACGTTGAGAAAGTGATTAAATATGCTAAAATTTCTGAACCAGAGTTTTCTTTCATTGCAATATACTGCTTTCGAAAATATATATATACAGGTTGTTTGGGTAAAATAATTTAATAGTAAAAGGTTCTCGGTGAACTCTACTGTTATGTTATTTGGTAGAAATTCCTGATTTGGGATCCTATATAAAAACTTGCAATTTTTACAGTTTATATACAGACTAATGGTTGGGTTAAAGTAGTTCATTTGTATGATTCTGTCTAGGAATGACAAAGGTCTTCCAAGCGGCCTTAGCTCACCTTCTATTTCCTGGGAGCCATACCGATGCGCTATTTTTCCTATCCTAGGGAGTTCGTATATACGTGACGAAGATTACTTGATCAACTTTCAAAGGGCTTCTCGAAAAAAAATGAGCTTAAGTTGTGATTCTTATTACTTTTATTACAGTTATGGTTGGTTACCGCAGTCGGCTCTGCCGCCATGTGGCTATTCCATAGCAATTTTTCCCAAAAAGAGAAAAAGTCACTTACCAATAAAAAAAATGAACCTAAGTTTAAATTAGCGTTAATCTCTTCTCTCTTGATCAATCCTGGTGGTTCTACCCCGTTTTGATCTTCTGTTATTGCTTTGATCACTTTTATTCTATACCGATTCATTTTATTTGTTTCGGGTAATCACCTCAGTTTGGCTCAGCTGTGGCCGCGGTGTGGTTACTCTTAAAATAAATGAGTAAAGCCGGAAAAAGTAACAAAGCGGATAAGCTTCAAGAGTTATTGTTGTATTGATAAAATAAGAGTATTTTTACCAAGATGGAGTATAATGTATTATCTGAGTTATGTGATTTGATATTCTTATCTGAGAGGTGTCATTCTGTGGTTACTTGTGATTCTGTGCTTTATCTGAGATATATGATTCTGAATTTTTATCTGACTTAAGTGATTTTGTGTTTTAAAATTGAGAGATGTGACACTATGTTTGTTGGAGATAAGGTGAGTGGTTTGGAATTGAAAGAGAAAGGCTTTGTTAGAAGCGATGCTCCTACACGATGTTCCCACACGATATCCCTATATGTTTGGTTAAAAGCGATGTTACTATATGCTTAGTCTAATGCGATATTACCATATGCTGAGTTAAAGCGATGTTCTTAATTGCTTGGATTAGGCGATATCCTCATATGCTTTGTTTAAAGTGATATTGTCATATGCTTTGATTTGAAAGCGAAGTTCCTAGTTGATAATTTTCTCAAGATTTTCTTGATCTGGTTTGTGAAGTTCTTATTACCTGTTACCTGGATATGCTAATTGCATACATGTTTGTGTGTATTTTGAGAATGAGTATAGCATTTTTAGCATGATACCTATTGTGAAAATTATATTATTGTATGCTTTTTGTCTGTTGTGTGTGCCTGTGTGTTCTCTTGTGATATAATTCAATGATAAGGATTTGCACCCTTGCCTACTTTCTATGTTGTGTTGATACATGGTTGAGTAGACGTTTTACCCAAGGAATGGGCTAGCTCTTAGGAGAGGATCTGAAGAAGGTTGCTGTATGGATTGATAGGGATTCCGAGAAGAATCGGTGTTACTGTCTTGTTTTGGGTAGAGGTCTAGAGATTTGACCGGCTCAAATGTACACTGTATAAATTATTTTGAATATTTTGAATTTTCTTTGTAAACTCTAATAATTTTATATATGAGATGAGATTCCCTTCACAAGTGTATCGTCTTTTGTTTCCGCATTTAAAATCTTTCGAAAAGAATTAGGGAACCATATTCTCCATCCTTCTTATTATTTAAAAGGCAAAAATTTTACACGCATTTTTGGAGAAGGAATGCTGAGTTTTCATCAAATATTTTCTAAAGTATTTCGAAATTCTTTGGTTACTATGGTGTAATATCATTTTTAGAGAAAGGGTGTTACAACTTAAACATGCTAGGGTTGGGTATATCTTCCACAACCAGTTTTCTCTCATGGACCATTGTATGTTGCAATGTCAGGAGTTACTTCATGCACTGGTCTCAAACTACTAAATTGTGACAATGAATGAACCTTCTCCAAAAGCACTATAAGTGTGGTTTCGTTTATGCCAATTTTTGGTTAAAGAAAAATATTTAAATTGGGAGTAGTATGTGCGTATATGTACTCTTCAAATTTGGGTTCTTCAAAGTTCACAAACAAAGCTTAGTTAGCGAAAGTATTTCGAATAAATATTTGAACGTGTTTTCGAATGTACCTTAAAAAGAAACAAAGACAGAGTGGTCAAAGCTAAGTGCTTTTTGTAAGAAGATATAAAAATACTTCAAATTACTTCGCTACTCCACTACAACATATATGTTCGAAATGGGAAAGAAAAAAAATCAAACAACTGACAATTAAGCTAAAATGTCCTAATTCGAAGTAGGGTTGGACATGGGTGCGGGCAAAGCCGCGAACCCAGCTGACCCGACCCGACACCCATAACCTGGTTCGGTTCGGGTTAAAAAAGGGTGAACCAAAGGAGTCCGGTTTGGACATTGGTTTTTGATTTTTCCAAACCGAGAAACCCGAACTGAACCGATAGTGATAGAAAAACATTAAAAAAAAATTATTATGTTCAATCTATGACCACCAGAGACAAAACGTGACCAAGTTCATTTCGTTTTCTACTCTCCTTCCTCCTTCATACCTGAGTGCCTACTGCCTTGACTGGCGGCGGCGGCGGCCTCCTCCTTCCCCCTTAGCGGCGACCTCCTCCTTCTCCTCTACGGCTCAGCGACTCTATGTGACGATGCTTGAGTGGCCTCTGTACTTCGATCCCCTCCCTTCGATCTCCTCCCTCCGATTACTCGCTCGGTGCGACGGTGCTGGAGTGGCCTCTATGATCTCCTCCGTCCTCCCTTCAATCTCCTCCCTCTGTGCATGCAACGGTGATGTGGTCTTTGTGCGACGGTGCTTTGTGGTCTCTATGCGACGATGCGGTGCAACCTCTCTGATCTACGCCCTTCTCAGTCCTTGATCCTTTTCCAGATCTCAGTCACTGGGTTTTTTTCCTTCTATTTTTCCAGTTTTTTCGTAATCCTCATTCCTCTCTTTCTCCATTATTTTTTATTATTAAACTCGAGTGTATCTGGAAAGTTATCATCTTCTGTGGATGTGTTTTATTATTATATTTATCACCGGTTTGGCATTTTTTTGGTTTCCCCTTTGTTTTATCTCCTGTGTCTATTTTGAAAGTTATCATCTTGTGTTTCATGACAAGTGTATCTGGAAATTTTACTTTTTGGTGCTCGATAGTTTTGATGGGATTTGGAAAGACTAGTGTGTTTTCTTATAAGCATGTGGGTTGTGATCAGAGATCATTATGAATCTGGGAAATTGTTTACTGCTTTTTTTCTATTTTTTCCTATTGTTTCTCGATTTTCCAGTTTTTTATTTTAATATTAATCCGAGACCCGACCCGAACCAACCTGAATTTGCACGGGTTGATTCGGTTCGGGGCTTGACCCAAAAATCGTAAAAACCCGAACCAACCCAACCCGAGCACAATTGATTGGTTCGGTCTCAAAAATGTGTTCAACCCGAACTGGCTCGATCTGTGCCCAGCCCTAATTCAAAGTACAAAAAAGTCTTCTAAATAGATGCATAACAATGTCTTGGTCAAACAGGATCTAGACCACTTTGCCCGAGAGGGTGGTCATCACAACCATAGTTTTCACATGCCACTTCATCAAAGGTGTCTATGATATCTTGTAGCATTCTGTTAATTTGACCCATTATGGTTAACCATATAACTAGTCATGACCTGTAGCTTCTCCACTATCACTTTGTTTGGCAACGTGCGTCTTCCTGGCATACTGTTTTTGCCATTTCAATGAACATTCAAATTCTTCAAACACACATACAATATGCACCAATTCAGAGTGTGCAAAAGATTTTTGTCAAAATCTGACTAACAAAATATATACTTAAAATCTTTTAAAGGAGCCACTTGAGCGTGAACCAAAATTGCACATGCATTGTGAACAATCAAAGAGCATCATACTAACCGGAAAGAAGGGGAACTAAATTAGAGAACATGCATCATTGTAGTATGGATCTAAATGGAAACAAAGTTCAATTTCCAAATACAAAAAGTGAAAAACAGGAAAGTGGTCATCATCCAACACTCAGACTATTTTGGTTTTCACCGTGTTTGTCTCTCTGGGGACTTAGGCTCCTTTCTACGGGTTATGAGATTATGAATTCTGACCTTGATTACACCATTTTTTCTTTATTTATAGGCTAAACCCTATAGCGGTTTACTACCCACTAACAGATCCTAAGTGCTCCTACTAACAACTAGTTGATATTCTAAATTAACCACTCACTTGTGAGCTTACACTTGTCCCACGTTCACTATGCTGCCTCTTACCTCAACTGCCAACTCTCCTATTATCTATTATCGTGTTTGATGGTAACTGCTCAGACCTTCAATTCTGTCCTTCAACTTAGTTTTTACTTCAGAGTACAACCTTGAATGCTCTTCAAGTTCGAAGTGGTCCTTCGAAGTTCCACAATGTCAGAAATCGATGACTCCGAACCTGATTCCCTTCTAAGTGTATCTTTGGATCCTAACTCGAAGACAACTTCAGACTATGCATGTTTCTACTTGATAGCTTAAAAGGCTTCAATTGGTCCTTCGGGCTATTTCCTCCTTGAAGCCAAATTTAGCCCAACAAATGCCCCCAAAATATTACCTTTAAGTAAAGGTGATATTTGGGAATTTATATTCGCACATACATACTTTACAATTTGCACATACATGTCTGCGGAACTATTAGTTCTGCGGAGTGTGTGTGTTGAAAAAAAAATACACCCGCGAAACTAATAGTTCCGCGAATATGTATGTGCAGATTGTAAAGTATGTATGTGCGAATATAAATTGCCTGATATTTTTATATTGAAGAGTTTCTTCTTTCAGCTTAGCCTCACTATTTTGACGTTACTAGTCTCTTGATATGTGGCATGACACGATCTCTCACTTCCGGCCCATCATCACCCTAGCCATTTCTAGGTTTTCAAACTGTTAGATGTGTCTATTTTCACCTTACTCACTTGGGTATAAATTTTAGAACTTCTTCTTTAACACGTTTGCGCCAAAAAAACTATGCTTTTATCGATCCTCTTCTTCTTCTTCTTCTACTTCAACACCCATCTCCTCATTTCCTAAAAAAAAACCATGTCTCCTCATAAGGTCCATGTTTTCTCTGGCATTGAGACGCCTTACATAACATAACACAACATATATTATAATCCAGGGCTAACCTTGAGATTTTAGGTGCCTGGGACGAACCGAGAAAATGGTGGCCTAATAATCATTTGAATATTATCATCTATGCATTTTTGTTATAAAATCATTAACAATCCATTCATAATCAAAGTTGTTCAAAAATTATTTTCGATAGAAATTAGAGCAGGAATATTCAATCAAAGCAAGTTAGGACAATACGCATGTCAATATGCTATTCTTATGTTTGTTGAAAAAAATAAGAGAAATGTAGTATAAAATTATATTTTATTTGATTTTTTAAGATAAAATATTAAACAAAATATAACTCAAAGTACAACGCAATCGCCCTCCTCGCCCCCCTCAGGGTCAGCCCTGATATTATCTATAATATGATATATTATAACATACTATATAGTTATATAATAAGTAGATTATTTATATAATATAATATTTTATATTGAGGAGGGATCCGTTTACTCCAGGAATAACTCTGGTTAAAATTACTCCGCTTAAAAATTCATAATAAATATTAAATTTTATCAATTAAACCGTCAAATTAAAAGTTCTGATCGAGTAGATCAAGTCTACAAATTTTCATAAAATTTAAACAATATTTGATACTTTATCTATTAAATTCGATTCAACGTATAATATTTATTTTAAAATATAAGTAAAATATTAACTATTGAATGAAGTATCAAATATTGTTTAAATTTTATGAAGATTTGCAGACTTGAGGTACTTAATAAGAACTTTTAATTTGACATTATGATAAGTTATCAAGCGGAGTAACTCTGGTTGGAGTAAATAGATCCCTCCTCATTTATATTTTATAATATACATTATATATTATATAATATATTTACAATGTTTTCCATTAATGAAAAATATTTTCTGTATCCACTAAGGTCTATTTGAATTGGTTTATGCAAAGTTTATTTAGGTTTATCTACTGACATAAGCACTTGTCAGCATGTTCGGCAGAGGTTATGAAAACAGCTTATGACTGATTCATAAACTATTTTGGGTTTATTTTCATAAGCTCACCAGGATAGCTTATGAAAATAACTTACAACTTATATGAAATCAGTTTCACCACATTTGTTCTTCAATTATAAAAATAGCTTATACATAAACACTTGTATAATAAGTGTTTATGCCTTAAATACTTAAATAAATTATTTATCCAAATAGGCCCTAAGTTCTAAACGGTTTAAATAGAGAGTGTAGTCATATGAAGGTCTGAATAAGCAATTCTGTCGGAGGAACATAAAATTAATGCAAATTGAAACTGAAATATCCAACAAAAACCGGTACAAAGTTGATAATTGATAGAAATCATAAGTTGATTAAGTCCAATATCTAGTTAAAGATTGCTATCATTTGAAAGACACCAAGTTAAAATTTGTGGTACAAGGCATTTACATATCCATGTCTTGTCCTGTACAAGTCTTCATTGGTTTTTATTTCCTACTTTTGTATCACACTTTTGCTTTTAATTACAAAACTATTACTTTCAATATGCTTCATATTTTCAAAAACTTGTACAATAAACCAAGAAAACAAGAAATAGATTAAAAACAAAGTGACACTCTTATATTTAAAAGTGAAACAAAAAACATTTTAAAGAATTACACATGGAATAGTAAAAACAATTATTTTTACTTTTACTATTCCTATATAAATATTTCAAAACAGAAAACATAATAAAAACAATGACAATTTTGTAATAAATTAAACGTAAAGACAGGAAATGAAAATAGGAAATAGTCTTTCAAATCAAACAGCCCTAAGATTTTCGTTTTTGGGTTTACTACATATTACATCGAGTCATAATATTGTATACGCGTTGGTGCTTCTTAGAGTTCAAATAATAATCATGATTCCACAAACATCATTCCGATACCAAATTTAAAACCATTAAAGGGTAGAAAAACGAATAGTATATCAATAAAAGGAACAAAATCCATCATCCAAACTACCACCAGAAAAGAGTTTTAACAAGAATTTCAAGTGTTCCAAAATTTGAAAATCACATAAATTTGCTTTATCAAGAAGTAAATTGACGGCACAACTCTATCACCAAACATCTCTCTAAGCCACAAGAGTGCTGGCAGTTGTTGATTCACTGCAATAGTGGATAAACCAAACAGGTATTAGAAAACCACAGCCAAAAGGGACATAAATCTGATCAACTTAAGTGATGTAGCTGAAAGCATGAAAATGTTGAAGACAGCAATAATTCAAAAAATGAGACAAAACATCACAACACATTGCTTGGAAATTAGTCAAAGAATTGAGAGAAAGCAGCCTGCCTGCAAGCAAACCTTGTTTAACTAATTAACCAATTCAAATATTTAAAAATGACATTACAAAGATAAAATATTTATTATCATCAAGAATTTTTAAGAACAAGATGCCAAAAAAATCACCCCTCAACAGGTACAAATCATTATGATTCAAAACATGGGTTCAAAAAATTTAATATAAATCATAGAAAATAATGAAAAGACAAGCAGCAAGCAATCATTGTAGACATTAAAAATAAAGAACTGAGGAAAGCAAAAACCAAATCAGTAACAAAATGCAGGCCAAAAGCAGGAATTCTATGTGCCTATTTTTCCCTGGTGTTTGGTTACCTAAAAATGACCCATAAAAATCAATAAACTCTTGTAAATCTCTAAGAACAATGTCATTTACAGAGATGATAAAGGTAGAATACTTACTACTTCCATACAGGTGGAAGCTTCTTTGTCTTCTTATAGTAACGGGCAAGGCGGTGGATTCTACTCTCAACCAAAATCAACCTGAATTTAGAATCTTTGTCCTTCCTATTCCTCTCCAAGTGCTTCCTGATGGAGACTGCCTTCTTGATCAGGTGATAGAGATCTTCAGGTATTTCAGGAGCAAGCCCTAAGAAAAGAGAGAAATTAAAGGATATACTTCAGTCGTCAAATTATAAATGCTATATATGCAATGTTATAACCGGCAACAAGGGGGGAAAGGATACATACCATGAGCCTTCAATATGCGCAAAATCTTGCTTCCGGTGACACTCTTCACCTGAGCAATTCCATGAGAATCACGAAGAATGACACCAATTTGAGATGGAGTCAGACCTTTCTTGGCAAACTTGCAGATGTTCTCCTCCACCTGTGAGAGTTCAAAACATCAGAAAACAAAATGCAACGGAATTCACACCCGTAACACTGTAACATTAACATAATTTAACAATATATGATAATACAAATATAGAAATTCAAAAGTAAAAACAAACTCAAAATCAGTTATTTTGAGTATACCATAAAGTGTATATTACCGAGTTACCATTTAAATGCACTTGACATATGCTTGAGTTGATTCTGTTTTCATCACAAAACATATTGCAAAATAGGAGGCAAGAAATGTTCCACACTTCCCTCCATACCCAGTTTAAGATTTGACAACACGAAAAAAAAAATGGATTCTCTAAAGTGAGAGATGCTCTTCCATAACAGTTGATTTCAAAATTACTTGAGATTGTGATAAAAACGCTGTCTACACGCATAACAAATTATTAACAATTTATAAAGTTATTAACATCTCAAAAGTCTTCTAAAGTGTATCTCTCACATTAAGGACCCCAAATCTCCAAATCATAACAAGTTTGCATACGTGTATAACAAAGAAAAACACACATTAACAAACCCCACATTAGAAAAAAAAAACATACAAGTAAAACCTTAAATAGATATAAATAAATAAATAAACAGATTTTCAGTTAACAATCACAATTTTCCAGCATTAAAGAAGAAACAACAAAAAATTAAGGCAAAAGGGGTTTTTAGATATCTTACATCCTGAGAAGAGATCTTGAGCCAACTAGGTGGGGTCCTCTTATAGGGAAGAGCTGAACTTGAAATACCCTTACTGAAAAAAAAAAACACAACACAAAAACAACGTTAGACAAAAACAAAAACAAAAACAAAAATGGTAGAAGAAGGTTTTCACGAGAACAGGGGAACTAACCCTCGACTGTGCATACGCCCCATGGTGACCGAGTGCTTGAGAGAAGGACAAGGCTCTGTGTTTTGCAGCTGCTGCGCCTACAACACCCAACAGATACAACAACAGCGACGACGAGAAAAAGAAGAAGAGGAAAACCCTGCGAATATGAAGGGAGAGGATGCTAGGGTAATCCTCGATGTTGGATAAGGCCCAAACTCACTTATTGGGTTAGGCCCAGTTAGTTTTTATTCTGATGGCCCAAGAATAAGGCTCCATTCAGTGACACCCAAAACTGTCTTCAACTTCAGACCCAAAAAAAGACTGTCTTCAACTTAGGATAATATTTTCACAGTTGACCGAAAAAAGTATCAACTTTGAAGGAGAAAAAAAAAATGGATAATACTTTCAAAACGACCAAAAAAAAAGTTGACTAACAAAAGGATAATATTTTCAAAAAAGAAAATTTATAATTTAAAAGAGTATAAGTCAGCTTTGACCAAAAAAAAAAAAAAAAGAGTATAAGTCAGTGATGGCATATGTCATTTTTATAGTACATTAATTAATATATTAAGAATTGTGAAATTATTGTTTTTATAAATCTTTGATAATGAAAAACAAAACAAAGTAAAAATAATGTAAATATTTTTATAATTATCAATGAATATAAAATAAAAAAATTTCTCAAAATAAATATGCCCTTAGCCATTCATGACAATAAAATGAGATTGTGTCTTCACTTTTCTAGTTGAAAAGGGTGTAGTTGGGCTCGAAGCAATTAGTCTCCGCACACGCGCGGGAGATACCCTGGTCTAGACAAAAACAAAAGGTGTAGTTTGAGATTGTGAATATTGAGTCAATGGATAATCTTTTCTACAAGCATTTATAATATGAGTTTTTAACTAATAACTTCTCATATAAATTGAAATCAACTTTAACACTTCAATTATTTCAAAAATTCTTTTTTTTATTAATTTCTCCATAAACATATATTTATTTAACAGTAACTATTTAATAATTTTTTTCTTTTTTGCATATTAGAAAAATAAAAATGCAAAACAAAGTTAATTTCTCTAAAATTCTGATAAATAAAAAGTCAATTTTTCCATAAATTAGAAGCCAAAACACCTTGATTTTGCAGCTGATAATTACATGCACATTGATTCATTACTTTATTCATTCAAAGAAAAATATGAAGTGTGCTTGAAGAAATAGTATGATGTGTATAAATGAAAGAAAAACATCAATCAATTACTATATAAGAAAATTAAGCTTTAGCTTCTGAGGCTCTGACACAAATCACCTCTCCATCTCTTTTTACTTTTAAGTAAAATTGTTTTGTTTGTTGATTTTTTTTATTGTTTTTATTAGGAAAACACCTATACTTCAACAGGTTTGGTCCATATACTAGTGTTTCTTAAAAATGTCTCCCCATTCTAAGTGGTTCGATATTGGACACAAATCATAGAGCACTCACAAAATTCGCATTTTACCATATTTGTATTTAGGAGACTACCCATGTGAACATGCTATCCTTGTTTCCCATAGATAAAGAAAAGTTTATGTACAAGGCAACTATGCTAGCCCTCGGTTCAATTTTGAGACCAACAAATTGTTATATGGACAACTTATCTACAGAGCTATAGGCTGGATTAAGAAGAAATCCACAATGCAAAACTCAGTCTCCAACTCATACAATATCCAAGATGGGTGAGCTTCAACTTGGGAATTCACAAACTACTTAATAGAGAATAAATCTCAGTAACCTGAGGGTGTGTCCTATCCTGTACAGAGAACTGGTGAACAATTCCCCCCAGTTCAATCCAACTACAACCTGGGATTTTCTTTATTTGTCTTTCTCTCATTTCTGTTCTAACCTTTCTAACACTGTCCCACATGCCCAAACTAGCATAGATATTAGACAGGAGCACATAGGAACCAGC
Source organism: Glycyrrhiza uralensis (assembly GCA_030159175.1). NCBI lineage: Eukaryota > Viridiplantae > Streptophyta > Magnoliopsida > Fabales > Fabaceae > Glycyrrhiza > Glycyrrhiza uralensis. The sequence continues at coordinate 30,363,505 of BRZY01000003.1, forward strand.
ACTGCATGACTTTAGCTGAATCAATTGCTGAGCTATAGGCTCCCCTATAGAGATGTTCTCATGAATTTGGCAAGCATTAAGCAAGGTCTTCCAAATCACATCATTGGGTTCAATAGGCATCTTTTCAATGAGTTTCTTGGCTTCTTCGACGTGTCCTGCTCGGCTAAGCATATCCACCATGCATCCATAGTGTTGCACTTTAGGTTCCAGCTTGTATACTTTCTGCATGAGCTCAAAACATATCAGTCCCTCCTTCAACATGCCACCATGCCTACAAGCACTCAATACACCAATGAATGTGATATCATCAGGTTTGATACAAAGCCTCTCCATCTCCATGAGAAAATCAAAAGCCATTTCGCCCATCCCATGAACAGCTAAGCCACCAATCACAGCATTCCAATGATCAACACATTTTTGTTCAATATCCTCAAACACCGATATAGCGTCCTCAACGCTACCGCACTTCGAGTACATGTCGATCAGCGCGACACCAAGATTACCACTCAGAGAGTAACCATTGTCCATTAAGTAACGGTGTATCACAACCCCATCCTCAACACGTCCTAACTGTGCAATTGCTGTAAGAACAATCAACAGCGTGGTATCATCAGGTAATAACATGTCTGTTGCCTTTCTCATATCATGAAACAGCTTCAAAGCCTCAATGCAATGCCCATTCTGAACATACCCAGCCATCATTGAATTGCAAGCAACGACGTCCCTCCCCGGCATTCCATCAAACAAACTCCTTGCGGCAACGACATCGCCCGACTTCGCGTAACCATCAACCATAGTAGCCCAACTGACCGAATCCCTCTCTGGCATCTCGTTAAACAATCCCCGTGCATCCTCCATCCTCCCATGCTTCACACAACTGCCAATCATTGTGTTCCAAGAAACCAAGTCCCTTTGGGGCATTTTAACAAACAGACTCCAAGCAAACTCCAACCCACCTTCACAACATCTCACATACCCTCCAATCATCGAATTCCAAGTAATCAAATTCCTCTCCTCCAATGGCATCCCATCAAACAACTCACGCGCTCTCCCAAACACCCCACACTTCACATACCCATCAATCATCGAGTTATAAGAAACAGAATCCCTCTCAGGCATTCTATCAAACACTTGTTGTGCAAGCTCAGCACACCCACATCTCACAAACAACCCAATCAAACAATTCTGCAGAAACAAATCAGACCCAATATCCGTTTTACACAACAACCCATGAACCTGCAATCCTTCCTTCAACATACCCACCTGAGAACAAGCCTTCAAAACCAAAGAAAACGAGTACCTATCCAAACAGACCCCATTTTCAATCATCAAACAGAGCAAAAACAGAGCACCTCTTGGGTCACAAGTACCGTGAGAGTAAGACCTGATAACTGCATTCCAAAGAAAAGGGTCACCTTGTTTTTCACGGGGAAGGCGAAAAGCGTGGTGCTTGAAGAAGACGTAGCGTGCAAACTCAACGAGGGGCTCGTGAGGTGAAGAGATAAAGGTGAGGACGAGTTTGGTTGTGAGGGAAGTGTTTTTGATGAAGCCGGTTGTGATGATGCGTGCGTGGATTTGGTTCACGTGTTCTGTGGTTGTGCATTTTGGGAGAAGCATGAGTGTGGGGATTGTTGAGGCCCATGGTTGGTGTGAAGAAGAATTAGCACACACAACAAGCATCAATGGAATAGAATTTTTTGAGCTATTTTGGCAACAAAATGGTTGTGTTTGTGTAGTGCAAAGCTTGCTCTGTTTGGTTCATTCATCAATTGGACTAAGGGAAGCTTTAGCGCGCACTGGCACTCGGGTCATTTCAGAAGAGTGTTTCTTTGCCTCCCATTTGGATAAGGTTATCTTTGTATCCAGGGAAGAGGGATGGTCACGGTGTCCTTTATTCTTTATTATTATTTTTTTTGGATTTTTTATTTTCTCCGGGGAGTCTCACTCTCATCTTCTACGGTATCCATTTTTTGGTTTGGGTTCTCTGTTGCTTTACCAGTTTCATCATCCATGTGAAAATTGGCATGAGAAAAATGGTACAAAGTTAGGGGGCCGGTAAATACACCCCTATTTTTTATCCATTTTATTTTAAAAATTTTACATTTAAAATCTTAAAATTATTCTATTTTAATATTACGTTTTGACAATTTAAATCCTAAAATTGCATATTTTTAAAAATTCGAATTTCTAGAATATATATTTTTTTATTTCGGAAACTTTAATTTCTGAAATGTATAAAAACTCAGTTTTTCACAAACTTTAGGAAATTTGAGTTTTTGGAATATATAAAAATTCAGTTTTTTGCATATATTTCGAAAATTTGAGTTTTCAGAATATCGAGTTTTTGGAAAGAAAAAAAAATAAGATTTTGGAATTTCAAGTAGTAAAATGTAATATTAAAAATGGATAATTTTGAATTTTAAGTGCAAAAGTTTTAAATTGGTATAGATGGCAAAAAAGTAAAGTATATTTACTGGCACCCAAAGTTATTTACATGTTGGTTTGAAGTTGGTATAGGCCCGACGATAATATGCTTACATTAACAGGCTCTTTTTAACATGATCTTTCTTATGAGTTAAAATTCATATGGATTTTATTACTTTGGTTTGAGGTGGGAATAGGCTAAGCCAAGTTAGGCTTTGCAAGGTCTAAGTTTGGTCTATCTAAAAATTTTAAGGCCTAAGTCTGACCTATTACCTATCATAGGTTCTTTTTTTTAAGCTTAGGTCTAGCCTTTTTCTAAGCCTAGTTTGGTCTGTTAGCCTATTTAAAGGTCTGATTCATGATAAGACATTCAAGTAGGTAATCTGACCTACTCTTATATAGACTAATAAGCCAACGAAGAAAATCTCTATGTATAACAAACTATAAACTATGGAGATTAAAATTATTTTTATTTAGGGCATGAGACATAGGGGTGATTAAAACTTTATAAGGACAAAGTTTTATTTGTTTATATATTACTAGTATATTTTTTAAAAGTCTAATGTAACATTCATGATAATCTAGTTAAAAGTCTATTTTTGTAATAGGACATCTAAATAAGTCACAACTTTATCCTTTAATAAGTTTTATAGGCTTGAGTTTTTATATAGGTCAACATGTTTAAACATTTAAAAAGTAAAAAGGTATATAATTTTAACACATTATAAAAAATATAATATAAAGATAATATTATCAAAAAATTTATTACCTATGTCTACTTAAATAGGCTGGCCTGTTAGGCTTAAAAGGCTTTTTAGATGGCCTGAAGTCTGGCCCTTTTAGCTAAATAGGTTTTTCAAAAAGTCTTGGCCTGATCTATTTCATAAAAAAACCTAGCCTGGCCTGGACCTAATATAGACTAGGCTATAGGCTCTTGTCGAGCGACCTAGCATATTCTCACCGGTCACCACTAACTTTGGTAATAGGTAATACTAAATATGAAATAAGATTCTACAAGTATTTCTCTTCTTTATAATTATGATTTATTTTTTCTTTTTTTCTATTTTATTGTTTGATTTTGAGTTTTTATTTTGTTTGTGTCTTTTGTTATCAAATTTCTACACTTCCTTGTCTTCTTAAGCCACGTAAGTTTAATAAAGATGATGCCAAGAAGGCTATATTAGTATTTCGTGCCATGTAATAATAATGATTGAGTTATAAGTGTGCCACCTAGCAAGTCAACTCACTTCAGGGACTAAAACTAAACAAAAAAAATGTTTAACGGACTAAAAATCATTGACTTTTTTAGAGACTAAATTCAAAGCAACCTTATATTATAAGAACCTAGAACATATTTAAGCAAAAAATTTCTTAAGTTTTCATCTCTCAAAAATCTGAAATCACTTTTTTATTCCTTGTAAAATAAGAAAATTTTGATTTTGGTCCCTCTACAAATTTTTTCTTTGATTTTCATCCCTTTAAAATACGAAATAATTATTTTTTGTCCTTATTGTTCGTTTTAGGGCGAATCAATAACATTTATTTTATAGCTTAATTTTTTTTGGAGTGTCACATACTCACACATTGACATGGTACCACAAAAATCAGTGAGGCCACTTGGGTCACTTGATCACCTTGCATTAGACACATAATCAATTAACGAATATCACATGACAGTAGAAACTAAAAATAATAATTTTAGATTTTAAAGAAATGAAGACCAAAATGTTTTTTTTAAAATAACCAAAATCAAAATTTATCATTTATTCAGACTAAAACATATTTAACTCATTGTTTTATACTCTCTCTAGTCCAAAATATAAACAACAAAGAGACTTTTTTTTGTCCAAAATGTAAGCAACATTCACCAATTTTCAGATAAATTAATGCTAGTTTTCCACTTATACCCTTATTAATAGCCATATTTATATTTACAAGAGACACATATTTTCTATGCAAAATCCATTTTTCAATGCCGGTGAGTTAATTCTTCAGCCTCAATGGTAATTATAAGACCCATTTTTCCCATGAGAGACACCAACAGACACTTAAGTTACATTCCATAGTTAAGATTGAATAGTATGGGTTCGATGCATCACACAGAGAATGATCATTTAAAGTTCAATGAAGGAAAAGTGAAGAATCCTTTTGATCTGAATGAGTTGCCTGAAGAGTGATATGAACCTGCCTATGAAACTATTGAGGATTTGCTGGACATTGTTGTTGAGGATTCGCTGGACTACAAAGATGATGATACAGAGAACGAGGACGAGGGAAGGAAAAACATCAAGTCGATGAACACAACATTTTGCATGGATATAAACTTTGGATCATGAGGCATGCTACTACTATCATCGAGCTTTGACAAACAAAACCTTAAACGAGCAATCACGTACGTTATCCTCTTTTAAATACGGCTTAAGTGCATTTGAATGGCGTCGTATAATTCCAGCCTTTTGCAACCTTATCAATGAGCTCTTATTAGTACCCAAAGCATGAGCCAGAGACCGAAGAGTTGTCCGTTTTGATAATGGAACTTCACGTATTCTCTCAAAGTCCAATTGAGCTTTTTTCCTTCCACAATTTCGCTTTCTCTTATGACAAACATTACCCGTTTCCTTTACTTGATTCCAAATACGACAAATGACACTTCTATGAACTTGGTATAATGAAGCCACTCGTGCTATTGCACCTCGCTTTAGATTACCATTATCACTTGAGCTCAATAACAAACGATATAGCCATCCTATCTTCATTAGTTAGAAAGCCACGTTTTTTGGAACATATGCTTCAGCTTGTCAATGTGTCTGCATAAATAATCAGAATAGAAACGAAAATTAAAGGAAAAAAATTGTGCCAAACTAAGTCATCACTAATATTGGAATGCATACCTGTAGCAATATTCAACTGGTCATTGTCCATGTACGATTCGTTTGATTCAAATGGCACAGTGTCTTCTCAATTAAACATTTGCATGAAAGAATACACATGTGTCGGTCAAATAAAAAAAAATACATAATTAAGAGGGGGGGGGGGTGTTCCAATGCTCTCAAAGTTTTTGGTGAATGTGGAGGGGAGAACCCCAACATAATGCTCTCAAAGTGGTAGTAGAATTACTGGACTATGTCTATACCAACAATGACCATGGCATATCGTGGCAGCACCTAATAGAAACAAGACTATAGTGCTACAACTGCTACAATACATGGCATGATAACATTAAGAACATTAACACTATAGTGTAGGGGTGGTCATGGGTCCGGGTAGACCCGCGAATCCGATCAACCCGAACCGATCCAAAGGGTAAAATCCGGGTTGGTTTGGACCAACGGGTTGGTTTGGATTTTAATATTACAAACCCGAAGAAATTGGGTTGGGTATCGGGTTTGGGCACCTTGAACCCGAGGATACCCAACCCGAACCGAATGCATACCTTTCTCTTACAAACCAATAGATGGGCTTGGACATATCGTGACTCCTGATGACTATACGACATGCGTAGTACGTCAGTGACACAATGGATGAGACAATTAGCTGACTCGTAACTCGTGACGCCTATCTACACTATGCATTGCGTACAAGAGACGCCATCCCACAATACATTCCATACACTCAGCTACGCCAAATCATTCCTACCATAAAAAACCATCCCAACTAATCTCTCCACTAATTTTCTTACATCTGATGGCCCTAATCTAATACATACTTTCGTTACCCTACACCTTCCCTCACCCAAAAGTAACCCAAATTTAAACTAAACTCTTTGTACAAAGCCTTCACGCCATTGAAACCAAACATTTTACCGGTCTCCCTCTAAACACTACCCTTCTCCATTACTCTCGGCCACAACAGCCTCTCTAGGCACCATATTGGAGCCGTTGCCAAGCGCCTATCATAGCAACTTCGAACCCCACAGCACCACCACATCCAGCAAGCAGCCCTCCACACTGCACAACCTCAGCCATCCATCGCCTACTTTATTTCAGGGTGGTTTTATTTCTATTTTCCCTCTAATTGTTATTGTTGACATTCCCTTTGGTTGTTGTTGTTGTACTGGTCTCTTGAAGCATACTAAAAAAAAAAAGCATACCAGTTCTATTTCCCCTTCTCCTTTTTCCCATTTTTCACGATTTTTTCAGTTTTTTCAGTTTTTTAATAATATACCCGAAACCCGATCCGAACCAATCCAAATTAACACGGGTTGGTTCGGTTCGGGTTTGTACCCAAAAAATGCCAAAAACCAAACCAACCCAACCCATAAGTATTTGATCGGTTCGGTCCTGGAAATGCTCTCGACCCGACCCGAGCCCAGCACTACAGTATAGTGCTACAATACGTGGCATATGGTCAATATTTTAACCATTTTTATTAATAAAAATTTTAAGCCATTATCTTGTCCCATCCAGTCATGCATGTATCAATACTTAAACACCCATTTTTGCAGTATTGTTTAAATTTTACTTACCTTCATCTGAGCAAGAATCATCATTGAATGTTCCATCTTGATCATGAAGGCGTGGGGACTCGTTTAAAGCAAGACCATTTTCATCCTCATCAACACACTGGAAACTTTGGCTTGTGTCATCGCATGGGGGTTGATTTAAATCAAACTGAAACTCATTGTCTGAGGGTGGTGCATCGCTAGTATTGGTATCATTTTCTAAAGCAACATTCAAGTCTATATCAAGTGCCATTTTCCTATTTCAACGAGTGACATTGGAATAAGTCTCTTTTATAAATATTGAAGGGGAGATGGATTGGTGAGTCGGTGACTCTATAGGTCTCTTATTTTGGTATCCCGCCAAGTTTATTTGCTTACAATTTGGTGGGAAATTGCAGTAAAAAATGGCGGAAAATGTAAAAATTTTGGCTTTTGAAAAACTTCATTCTCATAAGCTTCGAAGGCAGAAGGAGTTAGAGGGACACATTGAGTTTTTTTATTGAAAACGAAAGTGGACGGCTATGATAAATCAATTAAAGTTTTTTTTGAAAAGCCAAAATGCAATAAAAAGGAGTTGAAAGCACAAGTAGTGTCCAACCAAGAATTACAGAGTATTGTTTATTACCAAATAGCCAGCCTTCGCAAAATAAAAACCCTCTCCTAAAAGCAGATTCACACCATCACACTGAATAAATCAATTAAAGTTAATGGGTCATTGATTAACATTTATTTATTCAATCATTTTATGAAAGGCCGATCAAAAAATCATTTTATGAAAGGGGTATTTTTGGAAAGAAATTTGAAACTTTAGCAGTATTAATTGAGATTATCCCATTTTAAAGCATTAATTGGTCTGTGTATTTTTATACTATGTTGCTTATATTTTAGACCGGATAGAGTATCTATTATGGCGTTTTTGTTTCACAACTTCATTTTATAATCTTAATTCTAGCCACTAGTTTGTGAGCTGCATCTCCTCATCCCAACACTTTATCAATGGTTTGTGATGCAGCTTAGAAACCATTTATTTCTATTGGCCTATAATCATACAGGTATAGGAATAATTTAAATAATGAAAAATAATTTTTTTTTTAAAATCTATTAAACTAAAAAGTAAAAAATAAATGCCTTTTAAATAAACTAATCTAAACATAATTGTAACCATTAATTACAATTTTTTAATAAATCACCATTTAGGACATTTATCGGTTTGGTCGCTAGTGTCACCTGAGGTCCCATGGCTTCGATCCTTTGAAAAGTTAAGTTAATTGCAGATTCTAGTTGCATATGTCTTTTTCGTTTTTGATTTGGTCTGGACTTCCTTTGTTAATTTCTGACGTTGGAAAAAATTATAAATTATCGATCGATCAATTGAATTCAAAGGGTTATGTTATTGCTAGATAACGATCTAGCGGATATTCTTTAAATTTAAATACTAGTGTAGTGACCCGTGCCATGCACGGGACATATAGTAATCGTTAATTATTTGATTTAATTTTAAAATAAAGTACAAACGAAAAAATATATAAATTATGGTTGAAGTAGTAAAATAATTTAAATAGTTGATATGAATAATCATGTCAAAAACTCAAATTCACATGCATTCACCCTAATTCACCCCAACTTCGTGAGGGATAACTCGCTTTGATGGGGTTAGGAGTCGAGTTTAGATTTTTTCCCTTTTACAAATGCAAAGACATTGGCGGTCATGTTGTTGCACCTGCTTGCGATTTAAAAATATTATATTAAATTAAAAAATAATAACCTGCCGGGATGTTGCACCTGTCTCGCTATTTCAAATATTATATTAATTTAAAAAGTAATAGAATTGTTGCACCTCTCCTTAGTTTGATGCTTAGAGATGATGTAAGTTATAAATTATACATTATTAAATTTTTTATAGACATTAATAAGAAACAATTCAAATTTGTTTGTACTAAAGAGAGCATTTAGTGAAATAATTAGTTAGATAAATGATGCTAAATGAGAAAGAAATAATGAATATAAAATTGATTAAGATAAAAGAAAATATTTTTTATTTTTATTACATGTTCCTAAATATAAAAAAATATTAGTTTAACAAAAAAAATATAAATAAAATTAAAATCACACTGCTCCTAAAGAGATCAAATTTAATTTGACGTAAAAATAAATTATTTTATTTATTATATAATCTTTAAAAAAATTAAAATAAAAATAAAAAATATATTACCTAAATCTGAAAATGAAATTCAAATAAAGTCGTTAAAATTAAATCTTTTTAAATTTTCAATTTTTTTCTAATCCTAAAAGGATGAAATAGAAAATCATCAAATATTTTTTACGTCCTAAACTCAAATCTGTAAAACTAAAAAATTATGATGACATCTTTTATAATATGAAAATAAAAGAAACTAATGTTTTTAATATTACTCTCTACACATGACTTGTATTTCATTTACGTCACATAAATAGTTTAAAAAATATATACATTTTCTAAAAGTTAAATTAATTAATAGAATTCCTCGCAAAAATTAATAACTTATTATGTGTATTTTTCAAAATAAATCTATCCTAAAATATACAAAATGAAGTACTAATTTATATACCACTGTTGTTATTTTATATATAATTTTTTAAAAAATATTGAAAAAATAAGCTGCTAAATTTAATGTTGTTTAGATGTTTCTTCTTGTTTGAAAGGCAAGAATGATATATCTGCATAGAATCAAAATAATAATCACAAATTGAAAAATATAGAATGAAAAACTTAACAATATAAAACATGAAAATATTAATTATAAACAACAATCAATAACTAAAAACAATTCATCAAAAAGTACAAAAAAAATACTCGTCAAAGAGAAGAAGTTTGGATTAATGAATAGAAATGTAACGATGTTCTTCGATAAAATCAAAACAAAAATCAAACAACATCAATAATTTTGTGGCTATGAAAAAATGAATAAATAGTATCAAAATATGGAGAACTCAATATTGAAAATAATAATAACTAAAAATGACTAAAAGTAAAATAAAAAAGACTCACCTTAAATGAGAAGTCAATGTTAACGATCAAACAAACGTTAACAATACGAATAATAGAACAAAATGAACAAATAAAATATACAATCATGAAGCTATTAAGATTTAAAATATAGAAAAGACAAACCATAAAAAATAAGACAGAAACTAACATTTAATTAAAAGAACCAATGACATCCAAACACGTAAATGAATTTTTTCAGCAAACTTGTGATAAAAGTGAATATTCTATAATTAAGATGGAGTAGTTGTAATTATAAATTAAGATGGAGACGTTGGAAAAAATTATAAATTATCGATCGATCAATTGAATTCAAAGGGTTATGTTATTGCTAGATAACGATCTAGCGGATATGCTTTAAATTTAAATATACCCAACGACTCTACAATTGGTTATCATGAAAAAAAAATGATATAAACATGATTTCTTAAAATAAAAGGGCCCACTTTTGATTTTGAAAATTAACTCCGAACAGCGATCGTCATCATTCAAGTCAAGAATAACGGTATAGCTTAATTAAGTTAATAATTTTAATTTCGATAATAGCTACCTATAGTATATAAGTGTAAATGTTTTTCAAGATGATTTCTTCTCTAAATTAAATAAATAAAAGTATATTTATTTCTTAACTTTATGAAACGTTTAATGATTACAACATTAAATAATTTAAAATAAAAATAACTTTAATTGTTCACTCACATAGCAAATTCAGATTCCTGTTTTGCCAAAAAAAAAATTCAGATTCCCTTTAGACGTGGGAAGTATGCTCGTAAACTTTTTTTATATCTTTTGTCAATTTGTTCTAAGTAGTTTGGTAACCAAAAGGATTTGACTCTTAAAATCCAAACAACCACATGTCACGTTGTTTTCTCTTGTCAAAAACAGTACATCACTTTTACTTGTTTTTTTCATTTCGCTTTCATTTTCTTGAAAAGTTAATTGGTCCAAATATATAAGAAATTTTCTATAGCAGCAAGTGGCACGTACTATTACGACATTCCTCGAATTAAACAAGGAAATTTAAAAAAAAAAAAAAGTGAGAAGCGGTTATGACTTAATAGAAAATGATGGAATCATTTGTACTAGTAGTATGACATTAATGTTCCTTAATGTTCATATTAATTATGTTAGCTACACAAAACCTGCGGTACAGAAAAAGCTAAACTAAGAAGTTTTTTTGACAGAAACTAAACTAAGGAGTTAATTATTAGTCATTCAATCATCATTCTCGTTAGATTATTTGGTTCTTAGCAGTTAATTTCTTGTTCGTTCTGGAGCTTATTATTAATTATTGAAGAATATGTTAAACTAAGGAGTTAATTATTAGTCATTCAATCATCATTCTCGTTAGATTATTTGGTTCTTAGCAGTTAATTTCTTGTTCGTTCTGGAGCTTATTATTAATTATTGAAGAATATGTTAAAATTGCTTTACGTCAATAAATTAAATTCGTGTATGAAGTTTTGTATAGGTTTATTTTTTAAGAAAAATTGTGTAGTTAGCTCTAATTGGTATATATTTAATACTCCATCTAAACTCAAATATATAAGCAAAAAATAACTCAAGTGTGATGGACTCAAATATAAGCAAATCTTTAACTAATTTTATCCTATTCAATGATTTCTTCTACAAAATACCTTTCATTTGATGAAGATTTTGATTTCAATGACCCCTTTAATTATTAAGGGCAATTTAGGAAATGAAGTTCATTTTTTTATAAGATCAAGAAAATTAAATGAACTTAACTAATTTTCTTAATCATTGTGATCAATTTAGGTATTTTTTTTACTTATATTGAGTCTGAATGGAGTAGCTTGTATTTTTATTGAAGCTCCTATACTCTGGAATTGAAATGGAATGTGTTCTTCTTACACCTCAGACATGTTGGGTTAACACTAACATGACCTCAGACCAATGACTTTAGTGGTGACTCGCGGTGGAGTACCTGCAAAGGCACTCCAATACTCAAGTTAGAGGGATTCTAAATTTCTAGTAGAGTAAGGGCAAGGGCAAATTAGAGTAGTGAACACATACCTGAAGTTGGGAATTCTCCTCCTTTTATACTTGAGGTCGTGGTCCCCCACAAGACAAGATATCAGAGACATGCACTCTTCGTACAGCAAGACGATCAGAGTGTTGCCTTGCATATCATCCTGGTGCGTGCCTGCACACGGGCGACTAAGGCTCGTAAACGCGACTATCCTTGTACACAAATGTAAGAAATGGGAACCAAATGATCGCAGGCAAGTCCAGGTCAGTCAGGCTCCTTGCTCACAGGTCAAACCTGAGAAGGATCGGACCCCAAATGAGACTTGGAGCATTGTTTGGGCCGCCCAACTAGGCTGGCCCTAATAAGGGGTCGTCCCAGAACAAACTAAAGTACCAAATACCAATCAAGAAAAGTCATTTTCATATTGAAAATTTCCGTACATGTAAATATCTAGCTCACTTAATTAGAGTAAATGCATAATTAATTGTTACGTGTTAAGGTAGTAATAAATTAAATCTTTCATTTTGTCATCTTGATTATTGTATTATGGAGTAGGATAACATTAAATATGGAAGCCAAGCCCTTAGGTGTTGTTTTGATCAAACTCATATAAATAAGCATGAAATTCCATGCATTTAAGTCATTTAATTTACCCATTCAAAATCCGGGGAGTATGTTATTTTGCATTTTGTACGTACACTATTATAATCCGGAATAAAAAGGCGGCTACATGTGGAAAATAATTAAGGAAGACACGCATTTTGTTTAAGCACATTACCACATGGGAAGGGTAGCAAGTCACTCAAGCCATGTTTAATAATAGAAGGTGTTTAATATATATCATATTTATTGATGTACATAATGAGAGAGGATCAATAATTATTGGGTTAAATTTATTTTTAGTCCCTCATTTATCACTAATTTTTAATTTTGGTCCATCTCTTTCAAAATTCGTTTTTTTAATTCCTCAGTTTTGAAATCTTGTCACTTTTAGTCCCTAAAAAAATAAAACTAGTCCCTCATTTTCAAAACTCATTTTTTTAGTCCCTCATTTTTGAAAAAGTGTCACTTTTAGTCCCTGGGGCCAAATTTTAAATTTGAAAAGTATTTTCTAAATTTATACTTTGACCCCTCCTAAAGTCTGATGTTCACCTTAACCCGTTTTTCAGTTCTCCTCCCCCTGAACTGATGCACCACGACCCCCATCCCTGCTAGGAGTAGTTCCAAAGTCCTCCCTCAAAGCCGCTATGAGATGCAGCCTCTCTCTCGTTCTCCTCACTGTGTGATTGTGGTGCCTCCTCCCTTCTCGCCATTGTACGCAACCTCCTTTGGCCGCGCGGAGCTCCTCCCTTGGCCGCGCGGGAATAGGGGGTGCGGTGTATCAGTTCAGGGGAAGGAGAACGGAAAAACGGGTTAAGGTGAACATCAGGCTTTAATAGGGGTCAAAGTATAAATTTAAAAAATATTTTTCAAATTTAAAATATGGCCCCAGGGACTAAAAGCGACACTTTTTCAAAAATGAGGGAATAAAAAAATGAGTTTTGAAAATGAGGGACTAATTTTATTATTGAGGGACTAAGTGACAAGATTTGAAAACTAAGGGACTAAAAAAATGAGTTTTGAAAGTGAGGGACCAAAATCGACAATTAGTGATAAATGAGGGACTAAAAACAGATTTAACCCATAATTATTTATTGATACCGGATGTAAGTCTTTTATACTTAAATTTTTAACCACCTAGTAATTATTTTGTGAAATTTAAAATTGACTAATCTAACTATCGAATCATGTAATGTATACAAAATTTTACATATTTTTTTATACTTGGCCATGGATTGTTCCATCACCAGGGATCGAACTCGAGTACTAGCCGAGTCCGTCCCTTTAGACAAAGTGCATTAACCACTTACGCCCAACCTCATGATTACATGATTAAACATTCATATGCACATAATTTTTCTTTGCCTAGGATATGCACATAATTTAAAAAATGAATATTTATTAAAATTTTAAATAACAACACATAGTATAAGTTAATTGGATTATTAAAACAATGCAATAAAATACCAGTTAATTCTTTTTATTTGTATGAAATTAATGCTCTCGATGCAGATTGTAGAGGGGTTATGTTCCATAGAGTTCTCCATTGATTTGTAGTTGTTCTGTTGTTTATCTTCCTTTTCATCAAAAAAAAAAAAATCTCATACACACATATTCTATGTCGGCTGAATTTAAATCATCTAGACAACCGACTTAAAAAGTCCATTTTAATTTATTTAAAAACTCCAATTTGCACTACATATGTATGTATGTGTATATATATATATAGCTACATATATGCATCTGCATGTACACTTACAATTTTAGAGATTTTTATGTAAAGTAGCTAAAAACTATTTTGTTTCTCTTTTTTTTTTTACAATTATAAAAATTATATTTTTAATCTTTTCTCATCACACACCTCAGTAAAATCGGATTATTTTTCAAAAACTACTCCGATCCAAATAACTTTTCATCAAGATATATGGACCTGAAAATTAAGAGACAACACTATGTAAATTGTCTAAAATTTACGAAGGGATTTTTTCCATTAATTTTACTTTATGTTATATATAATAAATATACTAATAATATTTAATTTTATGACCTGGTCGCTTTTTAATTAATTTTTAATTAAAATTTAAAGAATTTAATTACTATGGTCTCACAGTACAATTTTTTTTTACACAAATATTCAATTATATCTCACCGTTAGATAATTATGCAGATATATTTTAGAAAGTGATATTATAAGATGACACAATAATGATATCATATGATTGAATGTCAATATAATTTTTTTTTACACATGAGTGCATTATTAATTTAAACCAATCTATTTCATTATAAAATGAACTCTCGCAGCCGTAGATGTGTATTTCTTATACCTTTCGCTTCTATCATATACATTGACCAATAGAGTATAGATAAAACCATATTTTAAGGTAATGTCTATATATTGTGACAAATATGATGTGTCACCCTTCGCAACTTGTTAAATAGTGTGGCAGGCTTTTTTTTTTTTTTTATCAATAGTGTGGCAGGCTTTGTTTCTTCTGATCTTGTAGTCAACTCGTTAACGTGGTTAATTACTATATGTAGTCTCACTCTCCTTTTTGTATACATTTTCCTTTTTGTATAGATTAATTATATTAATTATAATGATAAAATATTTTGTTAAATTAATATAATTAGAAGTGTGCATGTAGTTCTATGGAAAAAAAAGTGTGAGTATAGTTATATATTTTACCTATATCATGTCATGCAGGCAAAAACACCAAAATGGTGTAATATTGTCCATATTTTACCAAAATGGTGCAGATGGAAAAATAATTATCAGATTGGAGTAAGTCGCAACTAACACTCGTGACTTCTATTTTTTCTAGAAGTCGCAATTAGCAATGACGACTTTATTTTTTTTTATTTTTTTGAAGAAGTCGCAATTAGCACTAGCGACTTTTACTTTTTTTAATTTTTTTATCAGAAGAAGTCGCCACTAGCATTGGAAACTTCTTCTTTTTTTAAAAAAAATAGAGCAATTCATCGATCGTTTAAAAAAAAAATCAGAAGTCGCCTTTGCTATTTGCGACTTCTATATAATTTTAATTTTAATTTTCTCATGTCTTAATAACATATATATTACAATAAAAAGTCACATTAAATAAAACAGAAAAACTCAATAGAAAAAGATATAAAATAGAAACACAAATACATTTTTTATAACTTAATTTTAATGGTGTGATGATGTTCCACAATGCGGACGTCGTTTTGTTCATTGCAGTTGAACCCTTCGTGGTTGCTCTATTTGCTGTGCTCGACCACCTCTTGTCTTGACATCATTGCCTCTTGTTCTAACACCACTGCTTGTCCTTTCTCTAAGAGGTAAGGGCTCCGGTTCATCATTGTCGTCATCCTCATCACCACCATCCTCACCATTATTGTTGTCGTCATCATTTTCTTCCCTTGTTTCTTGTGGCATCGTAGGCCGATAATATTCAATGGGTGATTGGTGGTATGCCAATAATGGTGTAGAATAACTAGTTCCAAACATTGATGAATTTCCTTCAAAAAATTGAGAACTAGAGGGGTGGTTGTGAAAGGTGGAATGTTGTGGAATATATGTTGTGAAGGGCTGAAGTTGAGGTGTTTGTACATGGGAGGCATCTTGTGCTTGTGACGGAGGCGGTTCACCAGGCACGGTAAAATGTTGGGTAGGCCCAGCTTCTTCATGTTGTGCGGAAAAAGGTGACGGATGTATCTCATCTAAAACTCTCATCGTGTCAATCATTGCCCAATCAACGTGATGAATTGCTCCCGTCGGATTCTCAACAACAGTGGGAGAGTGAAGGTAGTTATGGACTGAATGCACAAAAGAATACTGAAAAAATATTTAAAGCTCATGTTAGCAATAAGTCAAAGTAACATAATATTAATGTTAAGCTTTATAAAATTTTGTATATGAGAATACCATTCCAGCAGTACAGGCTCCCTCGTGCGTCATATAACGTCTTGTGTGACGAATATACCACTGCATATAGTCAGGGTTATCATACAAGAAATCAGTATACAAGTCGGCTCTGACTATTCTATTTTGTCTGTCATCCCATGCCTCAATCCATTTTCGATGACGATCAAGCTAATACACATCTGTTTTGCCTCGCATGTCAATCTTATGAAGGTTGTCAAAATTTGGTGGTTGTCGTGGAATACCTTGATGCATTCCAAATTGCCGCATCACCCTATCAATTGGGTGCCACTCCACAATAGCGTAATATATCAATGGTACTACTACCATTGCAACCTCAGACACATCAAGGATATTCAATCCCCTAATTTCATGCCTGTCGTAAGGCATCCAAATAAACTACACAAAAAGATAATTATTAATAAATAATTGTCATAGAGAAAGAATTTATTTTACTAATATATAAAAATGATATGGACCTCTTCAATGTGTAATCGATCCAAAGCCATACGAATGAATTTAACAGAGTGGCCAGGAGTGTTGGTTGACCATAATGGGCGAGACCATCTGAAATACATATATTTTAGTATCATGAGAAAAATATAAAGTGAAAATTTAAAATTTGTGGTAGTTATGCCTTCGTGCGAGTGGAAATCCTTGTCCTTCTTGTACCTCGTCGTAAGATATTTCATGTATTTGAGGTGCAAAGAGTGGGATGTGGTCCCATGCCCATGATTGGAGAAGTAGTAAGCACCCTCCAATGTCTATTTGGTCTGGACTAACTGCACGATCTAGTCCTCGGTATAGACAAGCCAATACTGCCGCTCCCCAACTATAGTTCCTCGCAGCAGGCAAATCTCATAGTAGAAGCAAATACATTAGGTGAACTCGAGCACCCGATGTATCAGGCATTAGAATACCTCCAATCAATCTCAATATATGTGACCTCGCATATTGTGCAACCACATTGTCAGTTGCATTTTCAGGCAGTTCATTGAAGGTAGACTGTAGCCAAGTGATCTTCACAAAAAATCCTTTTAGACAATTGGTAGGTGGTATCGTTCCCAATAATTCAATAGAAATTTGGTCACAGTCAACAACAATTGGACCAGTCACAACACTTCCATCAATAGGGAGCCTTAATTGTAAGGCCACATCTTAAAGTGTAATAGTGGCCTCTCCTTGTGTTAAATGAAAGGTATGAGTCTCTGGTCTCCACCTTTCCACAAATGCTATTACAAGATGGTGGTTTATGAAAACATGCCCAATTGACAAGACTTTGCCAAATTCTGCAGCTTCTATCAATTCTCTCACAGGTTCAGGTGGCATAGGTCCCCAAACATACCGATGTCTGGGACGTAACATTCGTTCTCCATCATTCCATATTACATTTGATACATGATGCGCCTGAAGTCGTAGCAAAGATCCATCAATTGGTCCTGGTGCAACATGTTCCATGGTTCTTACATGTGAGAAATTGAAGCGATGGTGAAGTGAATAGAAGTGGATAGTTTGTGAGCTTGGTGAAGTGAATAGAAGTGGATAGTTTGTGAGCTTAGGAAGCTGATGGTGAAGGCATTTATAATATGTAAAGCTTGAGGAAATTTATAAGTGTAGCTGGCATTATACGAATACAGCACGTGAACCTTGCACTCAAGAATCTCTGCATGCGTGAATTAAAGCTTCCAGTGCATGCGTAAATCAGCCGTGAATAGCACTCAAGAATCTCTGCATTAGGTGAATTAAAGCTGAATGTGCATGTGTGATTCAGTTGTGAATAATGCACAAGAATCTCTGCATGTTGTCAATCAGGGAATCTTACCCATGTTGATAACTCGCCTCTTTAATTTTATTGTTCCGAAACTCCCTATTAAAATTGCTTGCAATATGCCTGATGCAAAATACAGAGTGAGCATTTGGGACCCACCCACATCGTCGGTCATGCATAGCTGCTAGCAAACCTTTGCCTCTATTTGAAATTATGCACAAGTTTGGTTGTGGTATCACATATGTTCGGAGATTATACAAAAACCACGACCATGCTTCTTTTGACTCTCCTTCCACAATTGCAAAGCAATCGGCACAATGTTCTGGTTCCCATCTTGAGCAATGGCAACCAATAGTGCGCCACGATATTTACCAGACAAAAATGTCCCATCAACTTGTATGATTGGTTTGCAATATGGAAATCTTTCAATACATGGCTTAAATGGCAAAAACAAGCAGTCAAGAATCAAACTAGAAGAGTCTTCCACACTATCTATAATGTGTGATGATGCCTTGTATTTTACGATAGTACCAGGTACAAATTGTCCTCCCAGTAACCAAAAACCTTTGCAAGTGCTATTTGTTTAGCTTTCCAAGCCTTTCTATAAGTCACATTATAACCAAAATGATTACACACCTCTGCAATTAATACCTTTATTGGGATGCTAGGATTCACATTTACAAGGTCAACCACACAATCAACAATCAAAGAAGAGTCTAACTTACTGTGATCTCGAGATATTGATGATGATGTACATGTGTGAACACCGTTAGTCTTCCTGATCTCCCATTTATCACGACTTTTAATGAAAGATGCTCTGATCCTCCATTCACACCCACTCCCAAAATTTACGCACTTGCCAACATATCTATCTAGTTTGCACTCTTCTACTATGTAATCAAATGCATTGCATATGTCCCATTGTTTAATTGCACTGGTTGTTGCTTGTTTAGAATCAAATTGCATACCAATATGGAGGGTGTTGTCTATGTTTGCACTACTGCTTCCTCTTCCTTCTCCATAACCATCGGGGTAATTTGGATTGTACATTCCTTGAAAATTGATGCTGGATGTAAAGAATGATGGAGTAGCAGTCTCTTCTATGTTGATGGATTCTGGAATACCTCCACTGCTTCCTTCAATGCCTTCATCACATTCATCTTCCTCTTCACTAAACTCACTCAAATTATCTCTGATTAATGGATTTGTATCACAAATCTCAAAACTAGAGCGAAAATTATAGGACATGGTAGGTGTATTTCACAATTGCTATAATATTTTGATGCCCAGAGTGTGGGATATATATAGGCGACAGAAGTAGTTACTATTTTAGAAATATTTATTTTAAAAAAAAGGTGAAAGTTGCATTTGTCAATTGCGACTTCGTTAAAAAAAATAAAAAAAAATGGCAAAGTCGGTACTTGAAATGGCGACTTCATTAAAAAAATTAAAAATATACCAAAGTCATCACTCGAAATGTTGCACCAAATTGGGAATTACTTTTAAATCCTACCCCATTTCGATAATATCAGGTGCACATTGCACCATTTAGGTAAATAATCCTGTCATGCACCTTGCTTGATTGTACGCATTTGTATAGAGATACAATTGTATGCACTAGTGCATTCTATATATTTTAATTGAAAGATAGAATTGAAAAGGATTCTCCAGTAAAGATTGGGTGGGAGTTGATACTGGTAAGATAAAAATTGGTGCCATGCTAGGATTAAAGTAATTAAAATTATTGTAGTGGTTAGATAACAATTGGACTAATTAATGTAGCAGTTGAGATACTAAATAGTGATAGATAAAAAATGAAAACTTTCAAAATGATAGAGCACCGCTATACAACACGGCAAAATTGATACGAAAAAGAGGACAAACGGTAATCTCGGAATGACAACCAATCAAGGCTGAATAACCATACACAGTCTGGTAGTTGAAATTAATTTTACACCGCCACGTTACCTTCTTGTCAATTTTGTGTATTCCAAGATTACAGTTTGTCCTCTTTTTCGTATCAATTTTGTCATCCTGTAGAACAGTGCTCAATATCATTTCTAATGAGAAAAGGGAACTGTGAGATGCCACTTGATTTCGTACTCAATTCGCATTAAAATTTTCATGGTAAGCATTATTCTCTTTACTAAATTAGGTTAATTTTTTAAAGGTTTATTCACATATAAAAGATTGATTTTTGTATCGTTTAAAAAGTTTGAGCCCCGATACTCAGACACCCAGTTTTTACCCTCCACCCCTCCCACACCTACTTACGTGGCGTTTTAATTGAGTCAGCCAAAAAAATTTAATGAGTCAGCCATCCAAAACATTTAACCGGGAAAATAAAGCGAAGGCGGGACTCTGGAAATGAAGACGTACTCGCTCTCTACCTATCTCATTTCTCGAAAATGAAGACGTTGCCTTGCTCGCTCTCTGCCTCGTTCTTGTTGCCTCTTCATCTTCGATGTCGTGGCTTTCTGATGAGCCCTTGTTCTGACTCTATTGCAGTCTCCAATGGCCCTCTTTGTTTTGTTGTTGTGGTTCTTTTTCTCTCCAATGAGCCCTTGTTCTCCTATGCCAAGTCTAATGTCTCCGTTGCAGTGAAAAGAAAAAAATGGCTTCTGGTTATTTTCCTCTGCAGTCTCATCTAATG
Organism: Glycyrrhiza uralensis; assembly: GCA_030159175.1. Classification (NCBI taxonomy): domain Eukaryota; kingdom Viridiplantae; phylum Streptophyta; class Magnoliopsida; order Fabales; family Fabaceae; genus Glycyrrhiza; species Glycyrrhiza uralensis. Next base: position 30,384,310 of record BRZY01000003.1, read on the forward strand.
TCTCTTGTAAAATGTTAATAACTATTAGATTTTATTTTGATTTTTTCCCTTACATTTTAAACCAAGCATTTTCGCAGCTTTGCAAATGTGTACATTTTACATTTTTCATTTAACCACATATATATTATGATTAACCTATTTTTTGTGTTCTATTAACCATACTTTTTGCTTGATTCAAGCATACATAACTATTCACTCACATGATATAAAAATACACTCTGCTCAGTGAGTTTTTCAGGCTTTAAACAAACTATCTCTATAGTACTCTGAATTCACTTAACCATATGGATCTAATGATTAACTCATTGTTTGTGTCCTATTAACCATGTTTTATGAAGTGATATAACTTTGGTGGGACACGTAATTGCATTTAACCACAGAGATCTCACAATTAACCCTTTTTATGCACTATTAACCAGATTTTTGTTTCGTATTAACCAAAGTTTTATGAGTGATTCAAGAGTAGACACATTACAAGAAATTTGACCTTTTGTGACATATTAAATTTGTCACCAGAGGTTGTTAATTTGTAGCTAATGAAGGAATGATATCAGATAACATGTAATTAACCAGGTGTGGCTTGCTAATAACCACGTGACAAGGATATGTGGTTAGTCACGATCTATCAGTGGTTACATTTAACTACGTGACAAGGATATGCCAAATTTGAGTCATGGGGTAAAGACACATTTTTGTGGTTAGTTGTGAATAATTATATGGTTATTCCCTCTCTGTCAGTGGTTAAATTTAAATACATGTCAATGATATGCCAAATTTGAGTCACATGTGGTAGAGACACATTCCTGTGTTGAAGTCTCTCAAAATTGAAAGCCTTTAGCTCAGAAATGTGTCTTTATCACTTCTGAGTCAAACTAATATGTTCATTTGCACGTAGTTTAATTTAACTACCTGTAGAGAACGATTAACCACATATTTGTTCACTATTAACCATATGAAAATGTCAATAATTGATTTATAACTATACACTCACATGATAAATAATCTCAATATGTGTGTCTCAATCCTCTCAAAATTGAAAGTCTTTAGCTCAGAAATGTGTCTTTTTCACTTCTGAGTCAAACTAGTCTGTTCATTTGCACGTAGTTTAATTTAACCACATGTAGAGAACGATTAACCACATATTTGTTCACTATTAACCATGAAAATGTCAATAATTGATTTACAAATATACACTCACATGATAAATAATCTCAACATGTGTATCTCAATCCTCTCAAAATTGAAAGTCTTTAGCTCAGAAATGTGTCTTTATCACTTTTGAGTCAACCTAGTCTGTTCATTTGCACGTAGTTTAATTTAACCACATTTAGAGAACGCTTAACCACATATTTCTTCACTATTAACCATGAAAATGTCAGTAATTGATTTACAACTATAATCTCACATGATAAATAATCTCAGTATGTGTGTCTCAATCCTCTCAAAATTGAAAGACTTTAGCTCAGAAATTCATCATTATCACTTCTGAGTAAAACTTGTCTGTTCATTTGCACGTAGTGACATTTAACCACCTTTAGAGAACGATTAACCACATATTTATTCACTATTAACCATGAAAATGTCAGTAATTGATTTACAACTATACACTCACATGATAAATAACTTCAGTATGTGTGTCTCAATCCTCTCAAAATTGAAAGCCTTTAGCTCAGAAATGTGTTTTTAGCACTTTTGAGTCAAACTTGTCTGTTCATTTGCACGTAGTGACATTTAACCACCTTTAGAGAATGATTAACCACATATTTCTCCACTATTAACCATAAAATAGTTGTTAAACTTGCAATGCACAATATAACATGTACTTAACCACGCGTAGCTTACAATTAACCACATTTGTAAATAGAGTTAACCACATGAATATGTCTATGAAAACCTTTTCATTTCATCACTAGTTGCCTATTTTTACTTGAACTCCAGGTTTAAGGTTCATCATATATCCTTTATAATGTTTAACTTTTATTTGTACAAATGATTAAATGAAGTCATCATGTGACGTAGTTGAATTTAACCACAGATATAGCACGATTAACCACATATCGCTTCACACTTAACCATGGAAATGTCAATGATTGATTTACAACTATACACTCACATGATAAATAACCTCAGTAAATATGTCTGAGTCCTCTGAAAATTTGAAAGCCTTTAACACTGAAATGTGTCTTTAGCACTTGTGACTCAAATTTGTATTTTTAATTTGACGTAGTTGCATTTAACCATAGATACAACACGATTAACCACATATTGCTTCCCATTTAACCACGGATATGTGAATGATTCATTTACAAGTGTACACTAACGTGATAAATAACCTCAGTAAATATCCTTAACCGATAGAGCTAGCTAACTGACACACCCGTGGTTAGTTGTGACTAACTATGTGGTTAGTCCCTCTATGTCAGTGGTTAAATTTAACTACTTGTCATGTGATTATATATCATGTATTTAACCACGTGCAGCCTGCAAATAACCTTATTTTTAAATGAAATTAACAACATCGATGTGCTTATGATAGCTATTTATTTCATCACACATTGATTTAACCAGATTAACCCATTTTTTGTGTCCTATTAACCACATATTTTGAATGATTCAAGGATAGAGACGATATTAACCACATATTAACCACAGACTATTTACTCACATGCAATCGAAACGATCTGGACTTTGAATCCTCAATAAATTTTAAAGGCTTTAAACAACTTATCTAAATTGTACGTAGTTATTCGGGGAATGGTTCAGATAGTATGTACTTAACGATATGAGACTTGCAATTAACCATATTACCAAATAGAATTAACCACAAAATTGTGTTTATTAAAAGTTTATTTGATTACTAGTTAGCTAATTTTGTAGGTAACAAGATGAAACACAAGAAGGGGGGGTTGAATTGTGTTTCTAAGCTTTTAAAACTTTTCGCAAAAGTTGGACGCTGGCTGTGAAAAACGTTGGACGCACAGCTTAGTTCAAATATTGGACGCACAGTGTTTTCTGAAATATTGGACGCACAGAGTGCTAAAACATTGGACGCACAGAGTGCTAAAACACTGGACGCACAGAGTGCTAAAATATTGGACGCAGAGGCTTCCACTTTAGTTTGAAAAACTTGCTTTCTTTGTGCGATTTAGAGTGAATGAAAAACTTGTTGAATAAAAATCAATTCAATCCCCTTGGTTAGTAATAAGCACAGATATAAAAAGAGTTAAGGGAAAGAAGAAATAACACAAGTTTTATCCTGGTTCACCCTTTCCTAAGAGCTACGTCCAGTCCCCTCAAACTAGAGAGATTTCACTATCAACCTGATAGAATACAAGTATTCTTTGCACACAGCCTCTTCAGGCTAAATCCCAAGTATTCTTTGCACACAGCCTCTCCAGGCTAAAACCTAAGTATTCTTTGAACACAGCCTCTTCAGGCTAACTCACAAGTATTCTCTGAACACAGCCTCTTCAGGCTAAACGACTCAGCAAAGTGTTTTTGATTCAAGTGCTGTCTAACTCACACAAGTGAGGATATGAAATCTAAAGCACTTCGAGAGTTAAGCAAACTCTCTTTTACAAGAAGAAAGAAAATATACAAGACTTTCTATACAGAGTATAACAAATTGCACAGCGTTTTTGCTCTTTCTTTTTCGTTGTTCAGTCTCTTGTATTCTTCTTCTTGTTCACGGTATTTATAGGCTTTGATGAAGCTTCAGACTTGTTTTTCGAATAGCTCAGCTTCAGCCTTCATAAATATTACCGTTCTCTAATAGCATTAAATGCTATTTTCCCGTTGCTCTGAGGAGATCTACTTCAGTGAGCATGTTTGCGTTTCTTTCTCCTTAATCAGAAGCAACCTGTACTCAAAGTCTCAATTGTACAGTGGTTAATAGTAATATCTTATTGAGACAGAGAGAACACACTGTGTAAAGTAGAAAGATGTGTTCAGAGATATACAGAGTAGATAAAAGTACATTCTCTCTCTTAGTACACTTTCCACAGTACTTTATGCTTTTCAAAAGTACGTTCATAAACGTTGACAATAGGTTGTACAGAAAGCATTGTATACAGCTATTTATTTCAAATCATTTGCTCAATAAATATGTTCCATATTAAATGTATGAGCAATAAATAGCAAGTAATGGATTCTGCGTATTGTGTATTGGGTGCAGAATATATGAAACATTGGACGCAGCATTTAGCAAGTTATTGGACGCATACCTTTGCACTTACCAATTTGCACAGAACTCATGCAAACATTGGACGCATACCTGATGCTTTCAATTGCACTTTGTTATGCTGCTTTATTGGACGATGAATAGTAGACTGAGAACTTGTCCTACTTTGCTTCATTCATCGTGTAACACTTTGTTCTTGTTCTTCTCATTTATCGGACGCAAAACAGTAGATAATGAACTTGTTCCATTCTGTTTCATTGCTTGTGGAACACTTTGTTATTTTCCTTCTTCATTATCGGATGCAGAACAGTGCTTGAGTAACTCTGACTTCATTGGACGCAGAATGTTCAGTTTCATTGGACGCAGAGTTGCACTCTTGCTCATGCTGAACATTGGACTTTTATCCTTCATCTGCATTGGACGCTCACTGAATCTGTTCCTTTGAAAATCATTGGACTCTTACTGCAATTCTACTTCTCATAAAAACATTGGACTATGCCAGTATTGCCTTGTTCTTATCATTGGACTTATGCCAGTCTTGCCTTGTACTTATCTTTGGACGATCAGCATTCTTTACCTTGGTCAAGAACACATCCTGAACATTGGACTTATGACTTATGTTCTGATCATTGGACTTATAAGCATTCTGATCCACTACTAGAATGTGCTCCTGTAGCTGCGAAAGTTAGCGTCGGCCCCGACACCGACGCTAATTGCGTCGAGTTAGCGTCGGCCAAACCGACGTTTCAGTTTTTTTTATTTTTTTAATATTTAGCGTCGGCTTAGCCGTCACAAAATATTTGCCGAAAATTTTTAAATTATTTTAGCGTCGGCTTTACTGACGCTTATTCTACGGGTCTAACAAAATTTTAAAAAAATTTAAATTTAACGATAGCGTCGGCTAGGCCGACGCAAAAATTGAATTTACTGTGTATTTTAGCGTCGGTCTGACCGACGCAAATGGCCGACACTAAACAACTTTACCAATTTTCAATTTCATCAAATCCTTGTGAACTCTTTCTTCCAGATTAACTTCGTCTTCGTCTCTTTCAGATTCACTTCGTCCGCTTTCAGAGTATCCTTTCAGAATAATGTTTTAACACCAAACTCTCTCTCTCTCTCTCTCTCTCATGGGTGCTTTCTCCGACCTGCATCACTCTTTTGCTCTCCAATCGGCACCTCTCGCTCTCTTATTCCAATCTACATCACTCTCACTTTCTCCGATCTGCGTCTCTTGCTCGCGATGGTGGCTACCGATCATAGGTCTCTCCTTTCCCCTCTCAATCTCAATTCGATTTTGTTTTTAGGTTTTCATTTCGTTGCAATTCATTGTTCCCTATTCGTTGCAATTTTTCAGTGTATGATGTTGTTATGCAATTGATATGAAGTGAATCTGAAAGGCATGTGCATTGGTTCTCTATTCAGGTACTTAACTCTTTTGTATTTTTCTTAATATATATAAAAATTTTGTATTTGCTTTTCGTTTTCTTTGCCTGGGGATGAAAACTACTGCACAGAGTTTATATTGCAGCACTCATAATACAAGTTAGATGATGCTTATCACCTGTTCGATGAAAGCCCTGAACCATGAGATTTTGTAACCGGTACTGATTCACTAATGAGTTAATCCGTTTTTCTCATGATTTTGTAACATCCTATGTATTTTTTAGGAAGTGATAACAGTTCTCAGAATAATTATAGTGGTTGAATTGTAAATCCATTCATTCTAAATTTTTTATGCAAAATAACAGACTTCCTCCGAGTAAGACTTGAGCACCGAAAATTTTGATCCTTCATTGATTATGGGAGTATGTAACGATGTCCAGAATTATTACTGTGACTAATTTGTCCCTATGTAGTGCAGTTCAGAATCCATTTAGTAATTTGGATTGTTGCATAATAATAATACTACATTTTGTGTGCCATATATAACAAGTCCATTTTGCTATTTATTTCCTCGTATGACTATATGAAATATATATGCATGGAGGTTATTACTATTATTAAACATTTTTATTACATTGTTTTGGAAAATCAAAATTTTCATTTTTATTGTCTCACATCTTTATTTTGCTTTTAGTCTTCTCTTAAGACTAGAGTTCTGCTCCTTCAGTAATGGAGAATATGTGAAAGCTGGTTTGGCTGAATTGGAGCATTGGATGTTATAAGGCAACAAATGAGGTGCATTACTTGATCACACAGCTATTAATTTTACTTCTTAGTAATTAGTAGTTTAAACTTAAACTAGTAATTTAATTACTTCTTAGTAACAAAAGACATACTGTGGATTGGATTAAAGAAGAAGTCAAGATGAGTGCTTGCGATTGGCTTCGTGGGAGAGCTACGGGTTTTATGTATTCAGTGTCAAATTGGCTGGACAATCCTTTAATTTGCTTAGGACTCAGAATCCCCCATTAATTGTATTTAGGCTTCATACAGGGTACTAGTTGTGTACCACATGCTCTCCAAGGTGAAACAGGGGTGCAAATCAGGGAACATGACAGCTCTAACACGGGTGCAAATTACTATTTGGTTGGATTTTTTCATAATTTTTTAGATTTGCTCTTGGTGGTTAATCCGCTTACATGTATTCTTTATTTCAAGAAATGATGGTTTTGATATATTCTGAATATGAAGCATAAGATTTTATTACCAGCAACTTTTTAAATGCCTGTTGGTAATTTGCCTTTATGTTATTGCAGCTGCTCACCCAATCTTGTGAATTACCAAGTTATGGTAGATAGCATGGATTGTTAGCGTGCACATATTGGTCTTTATGCAAGTCGAGATGTAAGTACTCTCCTCTATATGACTACCTGGATAGATGTACTTCATGGATTGGATAATGGACATCACTTATTTGACATGAATAAAAAATTCCTCTAATGTTAGGAATTCCTGCATGACTGTGAATAATTGACATCACTGTTTTAGCAAGCTTAGTCATGTACTACATGGATTATATTTTTGCAATTTAATCACTAATTACTAGTACTAATTTCTAATGTAAGTGGTGGAAGTGATTATGTTCTGCAACTTGATGGATGGAAATGAAGTGACTCCCCTGTATGTCTTCATGGCAGTGGTATACTAATATCTTTAATCTTTTAAAATAATTTTGTAAAGGTCGCATCAAAGAAAATGATAACAAGGGAAGAGTGGGAGAAGAAGCTTAATGATGTCAAGATTAGGAAAGAAGACATGAATAAACTGGTAATGAATTTCCTTGTCACTAAACTGATCAGGGTTCTTTTAGATTCTTAAAGCAACTTTTAGTGAATAGCAACATATGTAACTTGAAGCAACTTTTATGTTCTTTTATTTTCTTTAATCAGTTCCAGCATTTAGTATGCATATTAAGCTTTATAGGCATGCATTTACGTAAGTTCCAGCATTAAGCATGCATTTACCTTAGATTCGCATTTTGATTCTCTGACTGTGTCTCTCTTTCGGTGTGGATTTTGTCATTTTTGTGTTTGTTCCTTTGTTCTTAATTTATATTGGTCTCGTTTTTCTTTGTTCTTTATCAGTTGTTTCATTTTTATAACTTGCTGATATTTGATCAGCTTTCTATTAATGTTTGTTAAGTTGATTATGAATAAGTTGAGTTCCTTGTTAAGTACTTAATTTCAGTTTCTTTTTAAGTACTTAATTTTACAATTTTACATTGCTTGTATGGCTTGCTGATTTTTTTTGCAGGGTCTGTCATTGGCACTTGGACATATTAGCAATTATATGAGATCCTCTGAAACTATAAACCCATGTGGTGTTGCTTTTCTTGTGTTTGTAAGTATGCAGTTGGGATAGATTCTGCAATTGTATAGGCGTTGTAGTCACTTTGAATTTTATTTACCATTTGGTGTTGCTTTTCTTGTTTTTGTGAGGTGGTCAGTTGTTGTCTTAATCAGGCCTAGTGAATTTTTCTTTTAGTGATACTAATGTATTCTCTCTGAGGCACTGTTTGTGCTGTCATGTGGTTTATTTCTAATAGAATTTTCGAAAAAATAGTGATGCTATATTCTTGTAAGTTGTAATGACCTCCTGAATAATTATTTGGTTCTTTTTAATTTGCTAAATGATTGTTTTTGTTGTTTCACCTCCTTTGCAGTTCAGCAAAATATGTTTTTTTCTCTATCTACTGTCTAAAGCATATCATGCATTTTTGTTTATTAATCTATTCATATTTTTCATTTGCAACTTGTATGGCAAATTGGTAACATTTTTTAAATGTTACTATTGCGTCGAATCTGACTGATTAGCGTCGGCTAAGCCCACGCTAATTAGCGTCGGCCAGATCATTTTTTGCGTCGAACCTGGCCTCATAGCGTGGGCTTAGCCGACGCTAATTCTACACGATCTTTTTTTTGCGTCGAACCTGTCTACATAACATCGGCTAAGCCGACGCTAATTAGCGTCGGCCAAGGCCGACGCAAAGTTAGCGTAGGCCATTTTCAATGCCTTCGTGCGTCGGCTTAGCGTCGGCTTTTTCGACGCAACTAGTGTCGGCCATACGATGGCCGACGCTAATGCTTTGCGACGAGCATTTTAGCGTCCGCCCCGTGGCCGACGCTAAAGTGGCTGTTAGCGTCGGTTTTTCGCGTTTAGCGTGGGCTTTTGGCCGACGCTAATAGCCGATTTTCTAGTAGTGATCATTGGACGTATGGTTATTCTTGAACATTGGACTTATGTCTTCAATGCCTTCTCATGAATCATTGGACATATGAAATTGTCCTTGTGCCTTGTACTGAATTATTGGACGCACAACATTACTTGCCTTTGTGCTGAAACATTGGACGCAGAATTCTTCCTTCTGCTCAACCATTGGACGCAGATTCTTCCTTCTGCTAAAACATTGGACGCAGAACTTTTGTGTCCATTCCAGTGCCAACATTGTGATGAGCTAGCTTATTGGACGCAGACTGCAATCTTCCTTCAATAAACTTAGTTAGGCAGCATTGTTACACATTGTACAAGCTTAATACATATTGATTATCCTTTGTAAAAACCTTAATACATTTTGTTATCATCAAAACCATAAAATCACTTAGGGAGTTTTTGTATTAAAAACACTTTTAACCAATTTGGTTCCAACAATCTCCCCCTTTTTGATGATGACAAACATTATTAAGTTTTACAAACAATAAAGCATATAAACCAAAATCAGTCAGCAAAAACAGAAATTTTCTAAGGGAAACTCCCCCTGAGATAAACATCTCAGATTTTCCTTACTCTTCTCCCCCTGAGACTTAGAGTACCTAAAAATTTCTTTTACTCATAAAACAAAGATTAGTCCACAAATAGCTTATCAAAATAACATGGTAATAAGACTAATGCAATCAGACTTAATCTTTCTCCCTTTTTGTCAAAATCTTTCTCCCCTTTTAGTCAAGATATAAAAACTTAATCCCATTCTTTCTCCCCCTTTTGTCATCAGGCAAAAAGGTTCATAGAACATCATAGTCCAAAGAGAGTTTTGAAAAGACTTGGAGCTTTTAAAAACAGAATCCTCTTTAAAACTGAAAAACCCTTTTTAGAAACAATCTCCCCATTTTCTTGAAAACAAGAATGATCATCAAACTGAAAGTTACTGCAAAGCATTTGTAAGATACCAACTGTAAAATATATCTTTATGAAAAATAGATTGGACTCAGCGTGGGATGACTAAGATGTGAAAGCTTTTGAGTCTTTAAAAAAATTTCTAAGTCTCAAATAGACTGTCGTGTCCTGTTGGACTCTAGTCACATTGGACTCAGACTCAACTTAAGCATATTGGACGCTAAACATCAGTCTTTTATAAAGTGCATATTCAAATGCTTCCTTATAAAAATGAATCTATCTACAGATAGGGGTTTTGTAAATATATCTGCCCATTGATTTTCAGTGCTAACAAACTGAATATCAAATGTTCCCTTCTGCACATAGTCTCTAATAAAATGATGTTTAATTTCTATATGCTTAGCTCTTGAGTGTAAGATTGGGTTCTTAGATAAATTGATTGCAGCAGTATTATCACACAGAACAGAAATCTTACTCTCGAAAATGTTGTAGTCCTCCAATTGATATTTAATCCATAAGAGCTGAGAACAACAACTTGCTGCAGAGACATATTCAGCTTCGGCTGTTGATAATGCAATTGTGTTTTGTCTCTTGCTTGTCCATGATACTAAATTGGATCCCATAAAATGACATCCTCCACTGGTGCTATTTCTTTCAAGCATGTCTCCAGCATAGTCAGCATCACAGAATCCTACTAATCTGTACTCATCCGATTTCTTAAACAACAAACCGAGATTAGTAGTCTCTTTCAGATATCTAAAAATTCTTTTGACAGCAGTCAAATGAGAATCTCTAGGATCTGATTGAAATCTTGCACATAAGCAAACACTGAACATAATATCAGGTCTAGATGCAGTAAGATATAAAAGAGATCCTATCATACCTCTATATACCTTTTGATCTACCTTTTTATCTTTGTCATTCAGGCTCATTATGCAAGTTGGATGCATGGGAGTATTCATGGGTTTGCAATCATCCATTTTGAACTTCTTCAGAAGCTCCTTCGTGTATTTGGACTGATGCACATATATCCCATCTTTAGTCTGTTTCACTTGAAGTCCAAGAAAGAACTTCAACTCTCCCATCATACCCATTTCGAATTCTTTCTGCATTAACTCAGAGAATTCTCCACACAAAGATTCATCAGTAGCACCAAAAATAATATCATCTACATAAATCTGTACTATGATGAAATGTGAGTCTATGGATTTTCTGAAAAGAGTGTTATCAACTTTTCCTCTTGAAAAACCATTTTCCATTAAAAATGAACTCAGTTTTTCATACCAAGCTCGAGGAGCTTGCTTAAGGCCATAAAGAGCCTTTTTCAATTTAAAAACATGATTTGGAAAAGATTGATCCTCAAAACCAGGTGGCTGTTCAACATAGACTTCTTCGGTTATTATACCATTCAGAAAAACACTTTTTACATCCATTTGATAAAGCCTCATATCATGTTGGGCAGCAAATGAAAGTAAAATGTGAATGACTTCAATTCTAGCTACTGGAGCAAAGGTTTCAGTGAAATCAATACCTTCCTGTTGTGAGTAGCCTTGAGCAACTAACCTTGCTTTGTTCCTCACAACATTACCTTCTTCGTCCAGCTTATTTCTGAATACCCATTTGGTTCCAATAATGGACTTATCTTCAGGTGGGGCTACCAGAGTCCAAACATCATTTCTTTTGAACTGATTCAGCTCCTCCTGCATTGCTAAAATCCATCCTTCATCCAATAGGGCTTCATCTATATTCTTTGGCTCCAATTCAGAGATGAATGCTACATCAGTTTGCTTTCTGAATGTGGACCTTGTTCTGACTTTATCATCTGCATTTCCAATAACAGGAAGAAACACAAGAAGGGGGGTTGAATTGTGTTTCAAAGCTTTTACAACTTTTTCGCAAATATTTGTACGCTTGCTGTGAACCCGTTGGACGCACAGCGTATTGGAATATTAGACGCACAAGTAGATTGGACGCAGAGGCTTCCACTTAGTTTAAAAACGTTTTCTTTGGGCGATTTAAAGAGTTTGAAAAACTTGATAATATAAAATTTAATTCAATCCCTCTTGTTAGTAAAGATAAATAAATAACTAGAGATAAGGGAAAGAGAGAATAACACAAGTATTTATCCTGGTTCACCCTTTTCTAAGAGCTACGTCCAGTCCCCTCAAACTAGAGAGATTTCACTATCAATCCAGATAGAATACAAGTATTCTTCAACAGCCTCTCCAAGCCTTACAACGAGTATTCTTTGCACACCTAGCCTCTCCAGGCTCAACACAAGTATTCTTTACAAACAAGCCTCTCCAGGCTCAACACAAGTATTCTTTACAAACAAGCCTCTCCAGGCTCAAACAAGTATTCTTTCTAAACAAGCCTCTTCAGGCTCAAACAACTCAGAAGAGTGTTTTTGACTTAAAGTGCTATCTAACTCACACAAGTGAGAATCTGAAAATCTTAAGCACTTCGTGAGTTAAGCAAACTCTCTTTTACAAGAAGATAGAAAATACTACAAGAATTTCTTAATGAATCAGAGTATAACAAAGTTTGCACAGCGATTCAGCTCTTTCTTTTTGATAGTTCAGCACTCTTATATTCTTCTTCTTGTTTACGGTATTTGTAGGCCTTTGTTGAAGCTTCAAACTTGTTCCACGAATAGCTCAGCTTCAGCCTTCATAAATATGATCATTCTCTAATAGCATTAAATGCTATTTTCCCGTTGCTCTGAGGAGTTCTTCTTTAGCGTATTTGTCTGCGTTTCTTTCTCCTAATTCAGAAGCAACCTGTACTCATAGTCTCAATTGCACAAAGGTTAATAGTAATATTCAGTTGAGACAAAGAGAATACACTGTGTAAATCAGAAAGTAGTGTTCAGAGAGATATCAAAATAAACATAGTACATTCTCTCTCTAAGTACGCTTTCACAGTGCTTTATGCTTTTCATTTAATGCACGTTCAGAAACTTTGACGAGGTTGTTCAGAAAAGCATTGTATACAGCTATTTGTTTTAAATCATTTGCTCAATAAATATGTCCCATATTAAATGCAAGAGCAATAAATAGCAGGTTATGTATTCTACGTTTTGGACGCAGCATTGAGAGTGTATGAATGGACGCATACCTTTGTTTACCATTCGTACTTGAGACAGCTTGGTCTATATGGACGCATACTTATTGCTTACCATATGTACTTGAGACTTTGCTTCTCTGATAGGATGCATCTCTATAATACTCATTGGTCGGTTATCACTTATGCTCATTTTGGACGCACTGTATAGCATGTCTCCATGAGTGATTTCTTTGGACGCTTATATGTTCTGCTTCTTTGGAAGCAAAGCTTTATTGGACGCATTGCCTCTTTGAGTCCATTGGACGCTCCATTCTTGAATCGTACATATATATGCTAATGTCACACTGGACGCTGGACTTATCTTTGTTGTACCTACAAGAGCTTGTCAGCAGACTTTGTAAAATCCTTAATAACTTTTGTTATCATCAAAACCACAAAGACTACTTAGGGAAAATTTGCATTAGAACTGCTTCTGACCAATTTGGTTCCAACATTATCAATCATAATTTAGTTGCAGTAGGACATGAAATTGCACTTAACCATGCTAGCCATTACTATTGCCAGTAATTATGTGGTTAGTTGTGAATAATTATGTGGTTAGTCCCTCTCTATCAGTGGTTATATTTAACTACGTGCTAAGGATATGCCAAAATCGAGTCACCAGTGTTAGACACACATTTATGTGTTGAGGCCTTTCAAATACACTGAAAACTCAGTCACATTTTACTCTGTTACTTGCCATGTGATTGTATAAATAGAAACCCAATCATTGACAAACCCGTGGTTAGTTGTCAATAATTATGTAGTTAGTCCCTCTCTATCAGTGGTTAATAAAAGGTCTCGCGTGGTTATACGTTTCGGATCCTTTGGCTTTGTTCCCACATCTTGTGCTGAACATAAACGTTCTGGGGCTGGTCTCTTGAGAAAACAATATAGAAACCTCCACCTTTTGGTTCTAAAAGCACCCCATTGTTCTGTGAATGACTCAACAAAAAGTCTCTGTATAAAAAGTCAACATCTTCATTCCAAGAGCCAAAGAAGAAAATAATTGGAGCAGTGGAACCGGTTTTATTTTCCTATGCCATTTCCTCTATAAATTTGCAAAAAGGTGCACACATCCTCTCCTTGGTCCGCGACTAGTGACAATTCCATGGACCAGGAAAAAAATAATGACTCCAAAAATACAATAAAAGGGGAAAGCAAAATGTGAGAGGATAAAAAGAGAAAGAGGGAAGCTTGAGGCTTTGTGGGAGCAGCAGCAGCAAAGATCCTTGAGCTTGAGCTGGGGCAATTTGCTGAGAAGGGAAAGGGAGTTTTCTTTGTTTGTGTTTTTCTTTGAAAGAGAAAACAAGTTCTCTGTGTAAGTGAAAGAGAAGAACGAACAAAGTGGGAGTCAAAATTTTAGCTTTGAAAGTCACGATGTTGAGTCACTAAAAATTGCCACATTGGCAGGTGTTGGATGGGTGTGGGCCACATATGGATGTACAAGAAACATTTTCGAAAGTTTTACATGTCTATCAAACTGACTAAGTATTTAAGAAAATATATAATAGATGTAAAATATTGTGTTTCAACTCATTGATTTTTCATTGAACAGAATGCACAAATATATACATATCAGTATCGAACTTATCTACTCCCTCAAGTCCTCAAGTCTATCCTATTGTAACAAACTACACTCAAATTTGAATTTAACTCCAAATCCAATATAACAACTTATGATCGCATCTATAGCAACTAATATGTATCAATAATCGATTTCTGATATCTATCAATATCCATTTTCAACAAACCATATCTAGTTAGAATTCTTCACTCCCTCTCAAGTTGGCACATGGAGGTCTATGATGCACAACTTGCCCAATAAAAATTCAAATCTATCTCTACCCAAAGACTTTATGAATATGTCTGCCACCTGCTCCTTTGTCCAAATCTTCATGGGTTGTTTTTCACCACCATATTGGAATCCTTCCCGAACAAAGTAACAATCCAATATTTCCACGTGTTTTGTTCTTTCATGGAAAACCGGGTTCATGGCAATATAGAGTACTGCCTGGTTTTTGCTAATGATTTCACCACCACTGTTTGCCTCTTTGTTCTTTATGATATGGGTGACCCTCCTAACATGATCAAGTTGCCTGTACATGACCTCCGTCACAGTACGCCTGTAAACTCAAGTCACTGCCACTTGGAAGCAATATCCCATGGCCTAGTGTTGCCTTTAATTATCGCAATATTCTTTCCACAACATCCATGTGTACTTGTCTAGGTGCTATCATGAATTGGCACAAGGTGTTTACTGCATAGGTGATATCCGGTCCAGTCACTGTTAAATACAGTAGCCGTCCTAACAATCTTCTATATCTCGTTGCCTCTATCTTGGGATCTTCTACACTCACCCTTAAATTGCAATTATGTTCCATTGCGAACTTGCTTGGCCTACAATTCTGCATCCTAGTTTCCTTGAGTATATATGTCCAAGACATACTTCCTTTGATAGAAAACAATTCCTCATGATGACCGTTACACCTCAATCCCTAGAAAGAATTTCAATTGCCCTAAATCCTTGATGCTAAACCTCTCATCAAGATACTTCTTCACATTCTGCATAGCTTCTTGATTGTTTCCCACGAGAATGTCATCATCCATGTAAGTTAGTGCTGCAAGAAATGTGCCTTCATTTTTGAAAATAAACAGGGAATGATCTGCTTTAGATTGTTTGAATCCGACCATCTCTAGCGCATTGGTGAGCTTTTGGTACCAATTTCGAGAAGCTTGCTGCAATCCATACAGTGACTTCCTTAACTCTTGCTTCACCCCAAACCTGGGGGTATCTTCATGTAGATTTCTTCATATTTCAAGTCTCCATGCAAGAATGCACTGTTCACATCTAGTTGATGAACAATCCATTCCTTGCTTGCTGCTATGGCCAGTAGACAACGCACGGTCACTAACTTCGCCACTGGTGCAAAAGCTTAGTGGAAATCCTCCCCCTCAACTTGAGTAAATCTTCTTGCCACGAGCCACACCTTGTAGCGCTCAATCTCCACATTTGGCTTGTACTTGATCTTGTACACCCATTTTGAATCTATGGTGTTTTTCCCTGGTGGCAATGTCTCCAATGTCCATCTCCCATTGCTTTCAAGTGCCTCAATTTCTTTCTTCATTTCCTCCCTCCAGTGCTCAGGTTTTGCTGCCTAAAAGAAGTTCTTTGGTTCATCTTGTGACGGGATGGCTGCCAAGAAAGCTAAATGTGCACGAGAAAATTTATTGTAACTGATATAGTTAGATATAGGGTGTACCACCGAGATACCTATGGGTGGGCCAGATAAGGAGTGAGCAATGGAAGGTGGCAAGTGCTTCATAATCCTTCAAGTGAGCAGGGAACTGTCTGGCCCTTCTACCACGCCTTTGTTCATCATGCTTTTGATAATTTCTGTCATCATTTTCAGCGTCATTCTCAAACAGTTCCACCAACTGAATATCTTCACCCCTTTTTCACCATAATGTGTCTGCTTGGTTTCAACTTGCTCATCCTCCCAAAGCATGATTACAATCTACTCCTCTCCTTAATTTATCGCGTTCCATGGCTTCCTTTTCTTTAAATGGGAACCAATCATCAAAGAAGAGAACATCTCTGGACATATGTATTTCTCCACTAGTTGCATCATACACCTTGTAGCCATTCTGCCTTATTGGGTAGCCAACAAATAGGTTGGCTCTCCCCCTCTCATCAAACTTCAATTCTCTTTTGTTTTTCAACACATATGCCAAACAACCAAACACCCTCATGTGCTCATAATTTGGCTTTCTCCCAAATAAAATCTCATCTAGAGTTTTTTTTTTTACCTTTGATGGCAACCTATTGATGATGTATACTGCTGTGAGCACACACTCACCCCAGAGTTGGATGGGTAAGCCTGAATGAAATCTCAATGCCCTTGCCATCTCGAGAATATGCCTGTGCTTCCTCTCCACCACCCCATTTTGTTGGGTGTGTATGCGCACGCTAGCTCCATTACTATCCCCTTTTTCTTATAAAACTTCTGCATTTTACTGGATGTGAATTCTAGCCCATTGTCCGTTCGTAGGCGTATAATTTTCGTCCCAAATTGCTTCTCTACCATGCATATAAAAGATTGCAGGCAACGTTCAACCTCCGATTTGTGTTTCATCGAGTATACCCATACTCCTCTACTGAAATCATCAACAATAGAAAGGCTAATGTGCTCCACAAGTTGATGCATTATAATGATGCCCCCATATATCACAATGAATCGATTCAAAAGGACAACTGGATTTTATTAAACTAAGAGGAAAGGGAAGCCTTGTTTGCTTTGCCTAAATACAAGAGTCACAAAGCATTTTATTTTTAACTACTCTTAAAGATGGTTCCACATGTGCCATCTTGCTATCTGATGCATGACCCAATCGCACGTGCCATAATCCTTCATCCACTGACTTGCTCACCTTCATCGCCACTCCTTCACCCTTCATTGGCCCAAGAAGGTAGAGCGTATCTTGATGCCTACCCACTCCAATAAGGGTCCTCGAAGGTAAGTCTTGTATTACACAATAATCAGCAACCAAGGTTAATGAGCAATTACATTCTCTTGCCAGTTTACTGACTGGCAAAAGATTGGACTGAAATTTAGGAACATGTAACACATTGCTTAGTTCCATTTCATTGGGGAGGATAACTTTCTCACATCGCTTTATTGGTACATAAGTCCCATCTCGAAGTCGTACTAGGCCCTGATTGCTAGTACTCTTTTCCCTGAGCAAGGATCCATCCATGGTGAATTGGTGATATGCTTAGTCACCTCTGAATCAATCACCCAGGATTTAGTAAACGCAAAATTTCTTGCCATATTCACACTCGGATTTGCTTGGTGAGTTCCCTTCGCTGGCTCTGCATCCACCTTTAATTGTTGTATGAGGCGTTTATACTGCTACATGGACAATCCTGGAATTGGGCTTCCCTTGACACTCGCTTGCGGTGCCTTCGTTCCACCTCTTTTGTCATTCCATGAAATTCCCTTCTCCTTTTCTCAAAGTTTGGAGATCGCTGCTTCATCCCCTTTATGCGATTCGGCCAGAGCGATTTGGCAATGAATTTGGATCACATAATCGAAGCTCTTGATACCATGTAAAATATTGGGTTTCAACTCATTGATTTTCCATTGAACAGAATGCACAAATATACACATATCAGTAATTGAACTGATCTACTCCCTCAAGTCCTCAAGTCTATTCTATTATAACAAACTATACTCAAATTTGAATTTAACTCCTAATCCAATATAACAACTTATGATTGCATCTATAACAACTAATATCTATCAATAACAGATTTCTGATATCTATCAATATCCATTTTCAACAAACCATATATAGAATTCTTCAATAGATATGCTGGAGGCGTTCCTTTTTCGCATGGGAGGAGGAAACGTTTTCTAAATTTCAAAATCACCTTATTCAGATTCCTATTAAAAGATATGATATTGATCGTTGGGTATGGAAATCAGATCCCGCAAGGAGCTTTTTGTTAAATTTGCATATATGTTATTTTGTAGTTCCGCTAACTCTTTTGATGCAGATCCTCATTTGGAAAGGGTAGCTCAATTTTTATTGCAATGCATAGTTTTTCCAAAGATCCTGATTTTTGCTTGAAGGATATTTTATGATAAGCTTCCTACAGGGGATACTTTACTACACAGGGGCATTAATCTGGGAGCACAAGGCGGCTCCTGTGTTTTCTATTTTTTGCATAGGGAAACTTGCTCTTATCTCTTTTTTTTCATGCTCATTTTCTTATGAAGTTTGTGCTGTTGTTTACTCTTGTTGGGTACTTCAATTGTTCTTCATGGAGAGGGAATGGACCATTTTATCCCGCATGGTTTTTTCTTAGGGGAAAACATAACCAAATAGTTATGTAGGTAACAAGATGAAACACAAGAAGGGGGGTTGAATTGTGTTTCAAAGCTTTTGAAAACTTTTCGCAAACGTTGGACGCTGATTATGAAAAACGTTGGACGCACAGCGCAACTGGTTTATTGGACGCACAAACACTTTGGACGCAAAAACATCCACTTAGTTTAAAACAGGTTTTCTTTGTGCGATTAAAGCGTATTGAATAATTTGTTAAAATAAATTCAAAATCAATTCCCTCAGTTAGTATAAACAAATAAATTAACAGAGATAAGGGATAGAGAAAATAACACAAGTGTTTATCCTGGTTCACCCTTTCCTAAGAGCTACGTCCAGTCCCCTCAAACTAGAGAGATTTCACTATCAATCAAGATAGAATACAAGTATTCTTCAACAGCCTCTTCAGGCCTTACAACAAGTATTCTTTGCACACCTAGCCTCTCCAGGCTCAACACAAGTATTCTTTGACAACCAAGCCTCTCCAGGCTTAACCCCAAGTATTCTTTACACGTAGCCTCTCCAAGCTATATCCCAAGTATTCTTTTACAGACAAGCCTCTCCAGGCTCAAACAAGTATTCTTTCTAAACAAGCTTCTCCAGGCTCAAACAACTCAGAAGAGTGTTTTTGACTTAAAGTGCTATCTAACCCACACAAGTGAGAATATGAAAATCTTAAGCACTTCGAGAGTTAAACAAACTCTCTTTTACAAGAAGGAAGAAAATAATACAAGACTAATAGACAGAGTATTTGCACAGCGTTTCAGCTCTTTCTTTTTCTTGGTTCAGTCTCTTGTATTCTTCTTCTTGTTCACGGTATTTATAGGCTTTGATGAAGCTTCAGACTTGTTCTTTGAATAGCTCAGCTTCAGCCTTCATAAAAATGATCGTTCTCTAATAGCATTAAATGCTATTTTTCCGTTGCTCTGAGGAGTTCCGCTTCAGTGTGTATGCCTGCGTCTTTTTCTCCTAGGTCAGAAGCAACATATACTCATAGTCTCAATTGCACAAAGGTTAATAGTAATATTTTGTTGAGACAAGGAGAATACACTGTGTAAAGCAGAAAGGGATGTTCAGAGAGATATAGAAATAGTCAGAGTACATTCTCTCTCTAAGTACACTTTTCACAGTGCGTTGTACTTTTCATTTAATGCATGTTCAAAACACGTTGAATACAACTATTTATTTCAAATCATTTGCTCAATAAATATGTTCCATATTAAATTCAAGAGCAATAAATAGCAAGTTATGAATTCTGCGTTTTGGACGCAGCATATAGAATATATGGACTTTTCAGGTTATGTACAAAATGGACGCATACCTTTGCTTACCATTTGTACTTGAGACAATTTGGTTCATATGGACGCATATTCATTGCTTACCATATGGACTTATGACTTTGCTTCTCTGATAGAACGTCTTCATGATAGTTATTGGACGTTTATCAATTTTGCTTCTTTGGACGCAAAGCTTCATTGGACGTATTGCTTCTCAAAGTCCATTGGACGATACTTATCTGAGGTTAAGTATCAGAGTCTATTGGATGCTCCACTCTTGGACTATATATATGTGCCAATGTCACTTTGGACGATGGACTTATCTTTGTTGTACCTATAGAAGCTCGTCAGCAAACTTTGTAAAACCTTTAATAATTATTGTTATCATCAAAACCACTTAGGGAATTCATAAAAAAACTTTTGAACAATTTGGTTCCAACAAGTTAGACATATTATCTGATTGGTAGTGGTAATAGTCCTTGTGGTTGCTGAGAAATAATTAAGGTGATTTTCCAAGGATGTCCGATGGATTTTATGATTCCTTTAGCTCAAATTAAGATGACATCTTGGAGTTGGTTCATTTTTATGGTGGGGGTGAATTCAAGTTTGACTTTTTGAGATTGGTGCTCCAATCCTATGGGTTGCCTAGATATTGCTTGTTGATGTTATAAACTTTGTTGTTGTATTCAGTTTGGTACACCTTGTATTCCGTTTCAATATATTTGCTTATAGAAAAATCTATAATAAAATAGGCTTAAATATGTTTCTGGTCCCTATAATATAGGTATGTTTTGTTTTTAGTCCCTATTAAAAAAGTCAAACGCTTTTGGTCTCTATAATTTTTTGTTGTTGCTGTTAGTCCTTTAAGTGAGTTAACCACCGATGTGTCCCATTTTGAGTTCAGTCAGCACGCCTATGTGGCGAAAAACATTGCCACGTAGATGCCACGTCACGTCAGCATCTCTCTCTCCTCCCCTTTCTCTCTTCTCCCTCTTCCCCTCCGCCATGACCACACCTCCACCCCCTCCATGATCTCTCTCTCCCCTCTCTCCTCCGCCATGACCACCCCCCACCTTCCCCCTCCCCCGCCCTCACCGCCAAATCTCTCTCTCTTTCAATTTCTTCAATGGCTTTTTCTTTCTCCAACTTTTCCTCTTTCAACCCGCCACCACCACAACGCAGAACGCAGATCTTCTTCTCCATCCCAACGCTAAACGTCCTTTTATTGCTTTCTCATCTCCCAATCTAGTGTCAGAGGAAGCCTCATTTCATTGCAAGGTTTCAACCTCAACAGGTTAATTCCTATTTATCTTTGCTATTTCCATTTTCAATTTCTTTAACTAGTTTAATTTATTATATTTATTATTTTCTATTTTGTTTTGTTTGTTGTGTTGAGTTATGTTTTAGTTTGTAAAGTTGATACGAGCGTGTTATGGTTGGAGTGAAGGATTGGATGATGGAGGAGAAGGAGAAGACGGTTGGGTACGAGAGGGAGGAGAGTACGAGGTTGAGTTTAGGAAAGGTGAGGTGCGTGGCGGGAAACATGGGGGTGGAGGGAGGAGAAAGAGAGAGAGGAGGGGTGGGGGTGGAGGGAGGAGAGAGAGGAGGTGGTAGGGTGGAGGGAGGAGGAGAGAGAGAAGGTGGTGCTGGTGGGGTGGGGGTGGAGAGAGGAAAGAGAGAGAGAGGAGACGGAGGAGGGAGGAGGGTGGAGGGAGGAGAGAGAGATGCTGATGTGGCATCCTATGTGGCAATATTTTTTGCCACGTAGGCGTGCTGACTGTGCTCAAAATGGACACATCAGCGGTCAACCCACTTAAAGAACTAAAAGCAAAAAAAAAAATATAGGGACCAAAAGTGTTTGACATTTTTAATATGGACTAAAAGCAAAACACCCATATATTATAGGGACCAGAAACATATTTAAGCCAATAAAATATATAAAGATGAACCCTCTGAAAACAAAATTTTATAGGTGTTTCTTTGAGAGCATTTCAAGGCTCAATTGATGATTTGATTCGAATAGGTTTATTGATTGATTATTTCGTTATTCAAAATTAATGTGCCGAATTGTTATTTGAAATTGTATTGATTGTATGATATTGTATTTATTGTATTGGTTCAATTCAACTGATATTATTTGAATCGATTTGATTTATTCATTCATTATATTTAACTTTTTTCCTATTTTCCAAAATGATATTGTATCAACTTGACTTCATTTGATTTCAAATTTGGATGGATTTCAGCTCTAATATGATTTGATATTGTATTTAGATTTATCCATTGAATATTGATTTTTTGCTCATTCATTTTAAATTTAAGTTGATTATAGTAAATTGTATTTCAATTATCATTCATCTTTTTATTGGTTTTAGAGAATATTTTCATACCTATCTCTCTACCTATTTATTTTCTAAGATTTATTCAACTCTTCCCCTTTTGTATCGGCAAACTTTCGTGTCTCTTTAAATCTTTATTCTATTGTATGACTTTTTTATCTTCTCTCTTTTTTGTTCTTTTTCTCTCTTTTCATATACATTTTTTTCTTCATTATTCTCCTTATTGCAGTGACTATCACTTGAAAATTTTGATTAAAGGTTAGTTTTCATGGTTAATCCTTTATATGTTTTAATTTTTATATTTTTAATCTTAAATCTTAATATATGTATGTATTGATATGTTTTATTTGTCACTTTGTTTTAACCTTTGTATTATTGTTATTCATCTGTTCATCAACACTAACTTCTCATGTCTCTTTTGTGTTCTTCTTTTCTCATTTCATATACATTTCCTTCTTCATTATCCTCCCCATTGCAGTGACTATCACTTGAAACTTTGATTAAAGATTAGTTTTTGCTTTTTTTCATGGTTAATCCTTTATATGTCTGAATTTTTGTAATTTTAATCTTAATTGCATGTATTGATATGTTTTATTTTTTTACTTTGTTTTGGCCTTTGTATTATTGTTATTCATATGTTCATTAACACTGACTTCTCATCTAATGTGAGTTCGTAATTATTGCTATTTTTTCTATTTTTCTATTAATTATTTTTACTTATTTTTAGTGTTTATTCATTTTCTTATAGCCTCCAAACCATTGATGTTATTTGATTTTTTTTGTTTTGATTTTATCGAAGACTATCGTTACTCTTCTATATATTCATCAAGCCAAACTTCTCCTCTAAGACGAGTTTCTTTTTTTATTAATCATTTTTAGTTATCAACGGTTTTTTAGAATTAATGATTCTATATTTTGCATTGTTAAGTTTTTTTATTTTTTATTTCCTTTTGTGATTAGTTTTTTTATTCTGTGTAGACACATTATCTCTTTCTCCAACAAGAAGGGATTTTTGTTTTATTTTTTTTTTTGTATTTCAATAGGGCCGAAGCCCTAAAAAGCAAACAAACTACAAGGTCACTAGCTGAGGGAAAGAGATTTTTTGTTTTTAATCTATCGAAGACCATCGTTACTCTTTTGTATATTCAACAAGTCAAACTTCTCTTCTAAGGTGAGTCTTTTTTTATTAATCACTTTTAGCTATCAATTGTTTATTAGAATTATTGTTTCTACATTTTGCGTTGTTAAATTTTCTTATTTTCCATTTTCTTTTTTGAATAATTTTTCTTATTCTGTGCAAATATATTTTCTCTATCAAACCAGAAGTGTCACAAATCACAAAAATTTAGTTGTTTATTTTTTCAATATATTCCAATAAATTATGTATGGGATAATAATAATAATAATAATAATAATAATAATAATAATAATGATAATAGTAATAATAATAATAATAACAATTATATTATATATATTACTATGTTTATTTTTGAAAATATATGTAATGCTTTTTTTACATGAAAATATATGTAATCCTTTATTAGTTGTTTTAATTAAAGAATACATATAATTTATTTAATTTTCCCATTCAAAATTATCTAGGCCTAGAATTGTTTTGAAGGCGACACCAATATTAAGGCGTCTATATTTTGATACTCTTTATTCATTTTCTAATAGCCTCTAAACCATTGACGTTTTTAAGTTTTTTTTAGGTGGTAAAAAAACATATTTGATGAGTTCAAATTTCATTCTTTTAGGATTAGGAAAAAAAATTAAAATTCAAAAAGATTTGATTTTAACGTTTAAGACTATATAAAATATTAAAATGATCTCTTCCATCTTATTTTGAATTTGATTTTAAAATTCAGGTGATAATTTTATTTGATCTTCATTTGAATTTGATTTATCTCAAGATTAGATAATAAATAAAAGAAGGTTGTGGGATATTTTATACCAATATCATAGTTACAAAAAAATTGACCTCTTCAAGATTAGTATGAATTTTAAATTTTATTTTGATATTTACAAACAAGTAATTAAAAAAAATTCTGTCATCTTAATTAATGTTATCATCATTATTTCTTTTTCATTATAATTTTTCACCTAATAAATTCATTAACTATTTTCGTTTCTCCAAATAAATTTGAGTTTTTCTTTTGTTAATGTTTATAAATAAAATTATTACAATAAAAAGTATGGATATCACACAACAAATGAGAATAAATATTTATTTCTTTATTATTATGTTATCATCTAACTAATTTGTTTAACATTTTATTTTTCTGAGGAATTTTAGAGTTTTATAAATTAATATCTAAATGTAAATTAATTAATGTAAAATTATAAATAAAACATAACACGCGTGATAAATGTTTTACCTGAAATTATACAAGAAAAAGTTACATTTATAACATTGTGTCAAATATTTTACGTGAAATCTC
Source organism: Glycyrrhiza uralensis (assembly GCA_030159175.1). Lineage (NCBI taxonomy): Eukaryota > Viridiplantae > Streptophyta > Magnoliopsida > Fabales > Fabaceae > Glycyrrhiza > Glycyrrhiza uralensis. The sequence goes on from BRZY01000003.1 coordinate 30,409,097, forward strand.
ATTCTCATGTGAATTATTAAAAGAATTAAACTTTAATATATAATTTATATGCTTTTCTACTGAAGACTTTCTTTAGTCTAAGAAATTTTAATTTTTTTGCACATTAGTATCTATATATAAATATATGCAAAATGATTAATTCGAAATTGTAGATAATATAACACACGGGGAGGGACAAGCACATGAAAGTATATAGGGACAAGTCAAAGTTAATACATGAAAATGAAAATTTTATGTTAAAACATGTTAACATATAAATTACAAGGAAAAATTAAAATTACTTTTATTATAATTTCATTATTTTTAAATTCATTGTTATAATAAGTTTAATACAAACATATTTATTTCTTAATTTGTTATTATTTTCTCACATAACTATTTTGATGAAATATTTTTACAAAATAATGGCTATTTTCAATGAGATTGTTACTTAAATGTATCATAAAGAATGAACACCTAGAAATTTTTTAAAATAAGTGTAAGTAATTTTTTGTTTACGAAAAATGAATTGCTTATGGTGTTATATGAGAAAATAGATTATGGAATATGTTTTTACTGATTAAATATGCATGACAATTTAGCCTATACTCAGTAAATATTATAACTGATATAAGTAGAAACAATTTATCATAAAGATTTGTAGGGGACATGTTATCCCGTCAAAGTCGAGACGGGTTGAAGCAGGTAACGCAAATTTAGATTTTTTGTCATGCTTACTAAGAATGACTATTTAAACTATTTTACTTAACCAACCATAATTTATACAATTTCTTGTTGTACTGTACTTTAAAGTTGTGAAAAATCATTAATCAACTATTTTTAATAGATAACGATAATTTATAATGTTATGAACCATAATTAAAAAAAACTGAAATCCTTTATAATTGTTCAAATATATTTTCTCGTGATTTTTTATAAATTGTATCGTATGTCCTGTACCATGCTAGTATATAATAATATGGGTTAAATATGATTTTAGTCCATGTAAATAGATAAATTAATGTTCACTTTTAGTCTCTCAATTTTTTTTTGTTTTTTCTTAATCTCCCAATTTTGAAAATCCCCGTGGCCATATTTTAAATTCAAAAAATATTTTTTAAAATTTATTTTCACCCCTCCTAATTTTCAATTTCCTCTCAATCCTCCTTCTCTATTTTTAGAGTTGTCAATTTTGGTTCAGCCCGATAGGCCCATGTTTTAGGCTAGATTGGGCTCGTTAATTACAGGCTCGAAAGATATAGGCAATTTTCCCGGCCCAATGGTTTGGGCTTGGCTCGACCTGGTATTTTAGGCTAGGCTGAGCCAAAAAATGGATGGCCTGAAATGGAGAAGGAGGGTTTGGTGAAAATTAAAATTTTGGAGGGGAAACAATAAATTGTAAAAAAAAGAGAGGGAAATGAGATCAAAGTATGGGGAAATGGTAAAAAAAGAAAGGGATAAAGAAAGAAGGAAAGGAAAAATTAAAGAATGAAAAATTAAAATTTGTATGTACAATTAATTGTACATGTGATTCGATTTTGGTTGTGGAGGTTAAGGGTGCTTACTGATTTAACAGTGTCTATGTAAGCTTTTAAGGCTTATTCTGGAGACCAAACGAGCTTCATGGTGTGTGTGTGTGTGTATCTATCTTAGCTTTCTTGTCTTTTTTTATCTTTGTTGTGTAGTTATCTTCACTTTCTTTTTATCTCTCTGCTTTGTGGATATCTTTGGTGTGGCGATTGAATGAACAAAGGAGGGAGGGTACAGAGGTACACTTTGTTGTGTAGTTATCTTTACAAAATATCCACAAAGTGAACCTCTGTACCCTCCCTCCTTCGTTCGTTCAATCACCACACCAAAAATATCCACAAAGCAGAGAGATAGAAAGAAAGTGAAGATAACTACACAACAAAGAGAAAGAAAGATAAGAAAGCTGAAATAGATACACACACACACTATGAAGCTCGTTTGGTGTCCAAAATCATCCTTAAAAGCTTACATAGACACTGTTAAATCAGTAAGTACCCTTTATAACCAAAATCAATCACATGTACAATTGTACATACATATTTTAATTTTTTATTCTTTAATTCTTCCTTTCCTTCTTTCTTTATCCCTTTCTTTTTTTTTACCATACTTTGATCTCATTTTCCTCCTTTTTTTTATAATTTATTGTTTCCCCTCCTAATTTTCAATTTTCACCAAACTCTCATTCTCCATTTCAGACCAAACATTTTTTGACTCAACCTAGCCTAAAACATCGGGCCGAGTTGAGTCCAAATCATTTACAAAGAAAAATAACTCAAAGTATTAAAAAATTACATAAAACACAGGTCTGGCCTACCCCCCAGCGATCCCATTGGACCAGGAAAATGACCTATTTATTTCGAGCCTATAATTAACGAGCCTATAATTAACGAGCCTAGTCTAGCCTAAAACATGGGCCCGTCAGGCCAAGCTAAAATTGACAACTCTAGGAGAGAAGGAGGATTGAGTGAAAATTGAAAATTAAAATTAGGAGGGGTGAAAATGAATATTAAAAAATATTTTTTGAATTTAGAAAATGACCACAGGGATTTCCAAAAATGGGAGATTAAGAAAAGATAAAAAAAATTGAGAGATTAAAAGTGAACATTAATTTACCTATTTACGGAGACTAAACACATTATTAATTAGGGGTGGCAAAACGGGTCGGCCCGCGCGAAAAACGGGCCAGGCCCCGCTTGGCCCATTTTCGAAAGTGGGCTCAAAAACCTAGCTTGGCCCATTTTAAGGGAGAGCTAACGGACCGACGGGCCCAAAACAGGCTAGCCCGTCAAAATAATAATAAAAAAATATAGAAAAAATTAAAAAATAAGAAAAAATTATTTTTTTTTTAAAAAAGACCAAACGGACCAGCCCGGCCCGTTTTTTGTCCAATCTGTTTTGACCCTTTTTTGACAAGCCTAAACGGGCCAGTGCCTAAAAAAATCAGCCCGGCTCCCCCCCGTTTTACGGGCCAAACGGAGATACCCCGACCCGATACAACAACAAAGTTTATAACATCAACAAGTAATATCTAGGCAAGCCACAGGATTGGAGCACCAATCTAAAAAAGTCAAACCTGAATTCATCCCCTCCCTAAGATGTCATATTAATTTGAGCTAAAACATTCATAAAATCCACTGGACGATCCTTGGAAAATCACCTTAATTTAATGACTTTCACAATTATTGCACAACAACTCTTAAAAATAGAATGATATATAATACTACCTCTGGTCCCTATTATAAGAAACAAATCACTAATTCATCAAGACCAAGGAAAAGTAATTAAGTTAGTTAATTTTAATTAATTTCAATTTTACTCCAAAAATACCCTTATTAAATGATTAAAATGATTGTATTCTCTTGTCTGGAGAATATAAATCTCATAATAAAATAGGCATATAAAAGAAATTTTAGCAATTATTGCATTTAAAAGTGGGTCTATATTTCTTATATTTTGGACCAAGAAAATAACCTAATATTATCTTATAATAGGGACCAAAGGTAGTATTGCTTATTCACTAGTATAATCATCCATTATTTAATTTAATGTAAATTTTTAACTTTGTACTTTCATTCCATTTATATACATTAAGAAATTCAATGAATTTTTTTTATCAATTACCACTGTATAAAAGAGCAAAATTAAATTTCATAACAAGCATATGTACTAATGCACGAGTATTTGAAATCTAAGTAAATTAAAATATAAAAACATATAGATTTAAGGGAAAACTGAAAAATTAAAACTATATATATATATATATATTAATATAAGTAGAATTTAAAAAGTATAAATATAAAACTAAAGTTGTAAAAAATAGTACATAATTAATTTTAAAGAAATTAATTTCTAAAAGAGAAGAAATAGAAAAACATACATACTTTTTTTTGAATAACATATAAAATAAACTACTCTTGAAAATAAAAATAAAAAAACTTCCATTTGATGGATAATCATGGTTTTCATGATGCATTTGTAGTTAATCTGAAAAAAATATATATTAAAGAGTCGACGAAAGAAAAGGACAAGGTGAAACTTTAATATTCCATGGCATATCTATCTATCTATCTATCTAAGCCAATTTTTTATTTCTCTTTCTTTGGGCTTAATCTACACACTCACAACTTGCACTAGCAAAATGTCAACGCTCGCTTATATATGACGCCGATCTCTTTCTCTCTCTCTCTAACTTTCTCCGTTCATATATATCTCTCATCCAACAAACACACCATTTATCAACTCATACGCACACACACACCTACCCGCCGTATATATGCTTCCCCGTACGTCAACTTGTACGATCCCTCCTTCGTTCATTCAATCATAAAGCCGAGACACAGAAAGAAAGAAAGAAAGAAAGTGAAGATATATACAACCACACACCATGAAGCTCGTTTGGTCTCCAGAAACTGCCTTGAAAGCTTACATAGACACTGTTAAATCAGTAAGCACCTTTGTACATACATAATTTTCTTTCTTCAATTCTTTCTTTCCTTCTTTCTTTTTTTTTTTTTGGTAATATTCTTTCCTTCTTTCTTTTATTTTTTCCTATTTCCCCATACTTTGATCTCATTTTCCCTTATAATTTTTTGTTTCCCAAGATTCTAAATTAGCATCAACAAAATTTTTAGAAGTATGTATATATAATCACACGGTGATCGGCCACTGCTGCATCAATTCAATTTATTAACAATTTTTTTGCAATATAAAAATAATCGCAATCGCCATTTAAAACCATCCTGTACGTGTTAATTTCCTATCTAATATATGTTTCTTTAATTATTTCTTGACCAAAAAATTTCAAGTTGAATTTTTGATTATATAATTTTTATTTCTTGGTCTAACATATGTGTTGTTTCTTTTGCGTAGTGTAAGAAATTCAAGGAATCCGGGGTAGCTGAGCTCCTCTCCTCCATGGCGGCGGGTTGGAACGCAAGGTTCATCGTGGAATATTGGTCCCACGGCGGCCCAGTCGCTGCAAGCATCGGCCTAGCGGTTGCGGCTCGCAACACCGGTGCAAGGCACGTGTGCATAGTCCCGGATGAAAGGTCAAGACTACACTACACGACCGCCCTGGCGGAGGCAGGTGTGTCGCCTCCGCCAGAGGTGGTGGTGGCGGTGGGAGAGACGGAGACAGAGGCAGTCATGACAAACCGCCTCGTGGGGGTGGATTTCCTGGTGGTGGATTGCGGGCGCCGGGACTTCGCGAGGGTTCTGAAGGTGGCTAAAGTGGGTGCAAGAGGGGCAGTTTTGGCATGTAAGAATGCATGGCAGAGAAATTACGTTTCGTGGTTCAGATGGAGCATGGTGCTTGAGAGGGGCACACGTGTGGTGAGATCAGTGTTCTTGCCTGTTGGGAAGGGTTTAGATATTGCTTACATAGGGAGCAAAAGTGGTAATGGAGGTGGTGTTGCTTCTTCTACAAAGGGACGTACCACTACTAGTACTACTAGTACTCCTAGTACTAGTCGTTGGTTCAAGCATATAGATCAACAATCCGGAGAAGAACACCTTTTCCGAGGGTGATGATAATTTTGTTACATAATTAATTAAGGGTTGATGGTCATAATTTTAATAAATTATAGGGGTCTGCTTAATTACTTGAGCATGTATTAATTTTGTAAAAATATACAGTTTGATGGGTTCAGCTGAATCTAAGCTATATATATAATAATTAATATTATTTTGAGTTAGAGATCAAGTTTCTGACTGGGATAGTGGGATTATTTTGAGGATATAGATAACCAAGCTGCCAAATTGTCTTTTAAAAAAACGTGTATGCTTGCTTTCGATGCAATTTGACAATTTCAGCTTGTATGCAAGGAAAGATGTGAAGAGCCATTAGATATGGTGCCTGGTGGGTATTGTTACTTATTATATGTAAAATGATGTAAATTATAAGTTTTGCACTTGTGCTTTAGTTTAATGGATCAATGCACAGTTTTGTTTAGTTTTGTTTTTCTTCAAAATTTGTAATTATGTAGAAACTTGACTTTTACTTAGTGTTTGTATTTGCAAATGGATATATTCTGCATATTGAAAAAGGGATGGCGGCGGCATGCTATGGGTTGAGGGAAGATCCGCAGGGCGGTCACTGTCGTGGGCTTTCATCATACCCCTTAGCCAAAACCGTTCATATTAATTTGTTCTATTGATATTCTTTGACCAAGTCTCAGAGTTCATTGAAAAAATATTTTTAACCTTTTTTTATACACATACGTAATTACAGATGACAAATTAAAGCCCTCATAAAGTAGCATTTTTTGTATTCCAGATTGACTTCTTCACCGGTAAAATTTTAGGATTATAGTACTTCTACTACAGTGGACATTTTCAACATTTCACTAAAACCCTTTCTGGCTATAAGTAGCTACTCCCTCTGCAGGTCAAAACTTTGGTAGTTTTATAAAGTTTTGACATATGGATTAAAAAATAATTAAGTGAGTAAATTTTAGACTATAATGCCCATATTTATTATTTTATAAATTTCTATTTTTTCTTTGTATTCAATTTATTATTAATTATTAACTTCATTGAAAATAGGTGCATTTCATTAATCACCAATGCACAATGCAAATAACCAATAGTCACTTGTAGATTGAGTATATTGCATATGCATTCCTTTATGGATTAGTGATGAGAGAGTGTCTTTAATATGAGAGAGAAATACCAATGAGAATTAATTGTCCATCCTAACTTTTTTAGTAAAAAAATAATTTCATTAATTTATCTTTTTAATTAATACTAAGGATATAGTTGAAAAAAATGGTAAATTATATCTTAAAAATATAAAACAATCAAAGATTTAGGACAAAAAAAAACTGAAATTACCAAAGTTTTGAACAGGTTAGAGGGAGTATTTATTTTATAAAATTCTCTTACAAAATAATTAATGTCCTACTATAGTAGATATACCATCAAACACAATTTAGAGTGATAATGACAGGAATGCAGCCCAATCTTCTAGGCCCAAGTGATCAACCACAAGGCGCCCTTACGTGATTACGTCTAGTAGCAAGATTCAGTAAATCATAAGGCAAATGATATTAGGGGTGTTCAAAACCGAATCGATCAAAAAAATAATAGCAAGTGGTGTCACTGACATATCCTTTGTCTTTATTGGGCTACCCACTATATTATTATTATTCAGGTATCAAACCCAATAATGTTGGGCGTGAAGGGTGTATGAAGAAAGGTCTTAACATTGCGGATTTCATTAAAATCATTACTTGCTAAAACAATGTCGTCAACATATATAAACCAATATGGCAACAAAAGAAGTACAGTTCAATTTAGTAAAAAGAGAATAATCAGCAGTAGAGTGTACAAAACGAATGAAACAAAGGTAGTGGATAGTTAATTTAGATTACTATTGCCTACTGGCCTGTTTAAGACATAAAAAGATTTGTGTAACTTACAAACCTTGGCAGAACCTGGAGTGGAATTAAGGACTTTAACACCAGAAGGTATAAGGACATGTAAACTTCTTCATTAAGATTTAAGATCTCCATGCAAAAATACATTATTAACATCAAGTTGTTCAAGAAACAAACCTTTAATGGTAGCCAAAGCAAGTAAGGTTCTAACTGTAGTTAATTTTGCCACAGGTGTCAAAATAGTCAACACCCTCGATCTGAGTATACCCTTTGGTAACCAATTAGTGGGCTTTATGTCGTTTGATGGAACCATCGGCATGATATTTTATCTTATAAACCCATTTGCAGCCAATGAAAATTTTACCAGGGGAAAATCAACATTAAATAAAACAGGTATTAGCTGTAAGAGCATCTAATTCAGCAGTCATGGCTTGCTTCCAACATTCAGATCTAATTAAATGAGTACTTACTTCTCTGGAGATATCAATTTCATGGTATATTCTTTTTCCATATGTTGAGAACATTAATTGGTTTATACTCTTCCTTTTTATCCGTCGATTTTTAAGAAAATTTTTATTCTTTTTTATCTGTCGTTTTGATAGTTAAAGGTTATATTTTGACAAATGTACCCTTAATCCTATTAATTGTTTTACATATTTTTCATAGAATTGATTAATATAGTAGTTGAGAAGTTCAAAGACTAATTAAGGGCATGTTTGGATTGGCTTATGCAGAGTTTATGAACACAGCTTATGACTGATTCATAAGCTGTTTTAGGCTTATTTTCATAAGCTACACAGGATAGCTTATTAAAACAGCTTATGGCTTATATAAAATAAGTTTCACTATAATTTTTCTTCGATTATAAAAGTAGCTTATACAACTTATGTCATAAGCAATAGATAAGTTTGTTATCCAAACAGGGCCTAAATAATACATCTATTCTCAAAAATTATTTTACTTTCCAACAATATAAATTTATTACTAACACTAATTGTTTCACTATAATTCAAAAAAGGGAATAAAAATGTTTAGAATGACGTGACACAATAATGTAGAGAGATAAAATGATATAGTGAATAAATAAGAGTATAATAGGAAAAAATTTATCAATTAATTGATTCATTGGTTATGGTAAAATAACCTTAAACGACAGATAAGAAGGAACAGATGGAATATATATATCCAGATACTTCCTATCGAAAAGGCGTTGAACAGGTTCCACAAGAATTTCACTGGAAGGGGAGACCGATACCATAAACATTATTATGAGCAGGTTTTAATTAAGAGACTAGATCTGGAGAACAGCCTTGTAAGAGATTGAAAATTGCTCTTAAAATTTAATCTTGTACACCAATATGACAAATGAATGAAAAGATGTAAGTGAAATTAAAATCTTGGATTGAATTGCATAGGATCTTGTTCTTGCTCATAAAAGATACATCATAACACTTGAATGACCGATGATTTGTATTTTAAACCAAATCTTTTTTTTGTTGGTTTACATTCATGGCTTCTTTGGCCCGTGTAAATTAAAAAACATTTACAGGCCAAGTTCTATACACAATACAAAATTAAACACGAGTCAATACAAAGATACAACCGAGTAGCAACTTGCTCCTAGCTATTACATTCCAAGGATAATGAGGGAAAAACCCTTCAAACAAAAAAAAAGGGGTACAAAATACATTCTTTTGAGACTATTTCCTTTGGAGTACTCCTACTTAAAAGAGAATAAACATCCACATTTTAACAAGATCTATACATGAATTTCAACTAATAATACAGAGTGTGTTAAAGAGTATGTCGCTATTATTTATTAATACCCATGATTTACATGCCTTGCACTTCAATATGCACTTTCCTATGGGGAGAGTTGACCCTAAAAATATGCTCCTCTCCGGTGCAATTATCCACTTGAACAATCCAACGACTCCTCCTCCTTTGGACAACATTCTTCCCATTTGGATCCATCTTGATCACCAACAACCCTTCCCCAATGGGTAAAAAAGATGCCCTCAATTGTCTCCACCTCAATGCCCTGTGCCTAACATTATACCCAACCACAAGTGCCCCAATATCTTTGTTGGCACCTCTAAATGCAGCTTGAAAAACATCCCTTGCATTGGTCATGTCACAATCCACAAGCACAAAATCAGCTCCTTTGTAATCACCTCCTAAGAGAAGGCTTTTGGCATCTCCTACAACAAACTCAACAACACCACAATCTCTAGTATCTAGAGCCTTTCTTGATGCTTGCAATTCATTTTGTCCACCACAAATGCACACCACACGGCCACGTGTTTGTTGTGCAGCTGCGGCCAGTGCCAACGTGGCGGGCCCCGCCATGCCGGCACTGGCCACCACCATGAGTTGTGAATTCTTGCCTGCTGCAAGCGCAGATATGAACTCAGCTACATCAGGTTCTTTGCCCCTTTTGGCCTGCAAAATGAAAGAAAGATAAGACTCATTTGCACAAAAACAGAACATATATTAAGGAGTATCACAGGACAGACACCTTTTCATTAATCAATTACTGTACAAGAAAAATAGATCTTGACTGAGACACGTGTCACATTTGTGGGTACTTGGATAGCAAAGACTACAACAGATTCAAATTTTTAAGTACAGCATATATATGATCTGCCCTTGCTGCTTACCATTTTGAGAGACTGGAGATAGGCTCTCTTGGCATTTTCAGCTGACCAACCAGACATGTTGTTATTGGATGTTCTTTTCCTCAAATTGCTGATTTCTTTGGTTTTAATCTGAAGCTATCTTTGATGTGTGAAAAATCGTTGCTCCTTCAAGTTGTTGTTGAGAGGAGCCATCAGCATTGCGTATATATATATAAGTGTGGTGCGGGAAAACCATAGCTTATTATCTTGTTCCACATGCCATTGATTAATTAAATCATACTCTTGTATCTAGTTCATTTTCGGTTCCACTATAATTAAAATATAATAGATAAATACCTTGGAATAAAAAACTAAGAAAGGGAAAATAAAGGCATGTTTGATTTGAGAGACCATTTCTTATTTTTATTTTCTGATTTTACTTTTAATAAACTACAGCATTGTCACGTTGTTTGTAATCATGTTTTTCGTTTTTAAATATTTGTAAAAGAAACAAAGAAAACAAAAAATAATTGTTTTCACTATCCCGTGCAAATCTTTCAAAATAGAAAATAGAATGAAAATAATATAATAATTTTGTAATTAATTAAAAGTAAAAAATAAAAATAAAAACAAAAAATGTGGTCTCACAAACCAAACGGAGCCTTAATTTTGAAAAGAGAGAGTTTTTTTTTTAGTTTAAAAACTATTTACTAGTAAACAAGTTGTATACAAACACGGGAGGCTTGAGCGAGATAATACGGATCTCTCATAGTTTAACCAAAGGTATTGAATTCGAATCCAGGCCATAGGAATACAACAACCTTCAAACTCACGCGGTAGAGCTTTGCCGCCTATAGAGTCTTACCCGGCTCGAAGGGATTAGTCCTCACACGCGAGCGGGGGGATACCCTGGTCTAGACAGAAAAAAAAAGTTTTATACAAACATCTACTTTACATTTCAAATTTTTTCGGTGTAAACAAATTTTAAGTAGTCTTTATATTTTATACTAATTTTTAAGAAGTAATCTTATGATATGATAAAATGGTAAAATATGATTAAATGCATGTACAAAACTTGTTCACATGGTTGATGTATAATTATTAAACAATCATTTTTATGAGGGTGTTATGTTTTTATCAAAGGGAAACAAATAATTAAATATAGAAGTGATTTTAGTTATTCAATTCGTTACCATAGAGTACTAAGGCTACAGGTCCTTTCATTTTGTAACTCGTCTGATTTTCCTCATCAAATCAGTATTTTTTAATTAGTTAATCATTCAAAAGAGTTTCTTAACTTTTTAATTAGTGCTTAAACTTTTTAAATTAACATTCGGCATCTAATTGAACAAATAACTAGTAAAATAATCTTCTATATTAATTAAATCAATTTTGAATATTTTTAAAACTTAGTTTCAATGGTTATATACTTATATTAAATTTATTTTATTTTTACTAGGTTTCTGGACTTTTGAGTTTGGAAGCAACTGAGGGAGGCTACTATTGTAGATTCTCTGCATTCTGCCGTCCAAAACGGGCACCAACATATATGTTGAATGTCTCGTCAAAATTATATGAATATAAATTTGGGATATTGGATTCTCCCCAATATAAGTACAAAAGAGCACGCACGCACACGTTATGCCTACGGAGAGGAATTAATTTTCAATTTTCTTTTCCTTAATTTCCTACTCCTATATAGTATCTCGATGAAGGTGGAATCTAAGATCTGATATGAATTTCACTAGATTGCAATTTGCAATCGCTGCATCAAATTAATCATGTGATCCATGCTAGCTCATAATTTATCCGGAGCAGCAATCTTGAGACTAACACAATTCAATTAATTCGATCATTTGACTCAAGTCTTGTATATTGAGAAGCTAACAAAGATTTACATGATACCTATTTAACCAAATACACAATATATAATCTATCCACTTTTGAAAATATTTAACATTTTCTTATGGTTTCTTTATATAGTATTCTCAATTTGAAAGTGAGAAATAATCTTTTCCTGAACACGTGGAAGTCATAAGGTGATTTAGTGGTAAGAGGAGAGGAACATAAGTGTTACAGTAATACGGAAGTCATGAGTTCAGATTTCTCTACTAAAATAATATATTAATTACTAACATATTTATTTAAACAAAAATTGTATACATTAGAACCAAATATGTGACTGTAATTTTGAAGACCCAAATTTCTTTCAACCCACACGATGGTTTAAGAGTCAAATATTTGCCACCGGAAACAATTAGACCATCCATCAAACAAAAGTGAACATACCACTTATATAATTGGTAAAACGCTTTTTAGTTTCACTCATGATATTCTTTCTAGTCGGTTCAAATCAGCTTTTTATTATATTTGGGCTTAAGATATTGTTAATTATCTAATAAAGTCGATCTCACCGCTCACATTTACACACAATTCCTAAGTTCAAATTGCTTGGGAAGAACAAGAATTTTTTTTTACTAATACTGACGGTGGAATTCCCAATCAAACAAACAATTACCTTGAGATTTTAATTATAGTTGCATGCAGTAGTGGCGTTGTCTCCTGTGTCAGGGAATTTGTATACCCGAAAAACTCGCGCACTCAAGACTCAAGATAGTAACCATACTTCCCTCACCGTCCAAATCTTGTTCATGTTTGATTAATTGAACATTGGCTTTAATATATTTTTGGTCCCTCTAAATATCGGCGTTTTGAATTTAGTCCCTCTAAAAAAAGTCAAAGTTTTTTGGTCCCTCAAGAAATTAATTTTTTGATTTAGGTCCCTCTTTTGCGTTGATCGCTGACATGGCACACTGAGGTCCCTGTAAAAATGCTGACATGACTTACATGCAGAGGGACTAAAATCAAAACTTAATATATTTAGAGGGACTAAAATCAAAACTTAATATATTTAGAAGGACCATGTCAGCATTTTTACAGGGACCTCAGTGTGTCATATTAGCGGTCAACGCCAAAGAGGGACCTAAATCAAAAAATTGATTTCTTAAGGGACCAAAAAACTTTGACTTTTTTTAGAGGGACTAAATTCAAAACGCCGATATTTAGAGGGACCAAAAACATATTAAACCCTACCAGGAATCAATTGTAGTGTGTGTGTGTGTCACCCACCCATCTCAATTATCTTATATTGATGAGAGATATGTATCTGTATTAGACGTGACTTGTTAATTTAAATAAAATAATATACATGAATCTCATATATCAGTGGTACTGGCCGGTGTGGTGACCATATCAGGATTTATTCTGAATTTTTTTGTTATGTTCTATATCATATATTTAAAGGCTTCTTTGTTTAAGATTGAAATTAAAGATTTTTATTATATAAAAAAATTAAAGATTTTTAAATAAAATAATTTAGTAATAATATTTTAGAATTTTTATGGAAAGTGAAAGCTGATTTGTCTTTGTTTACATTCATAATTTTTTTTTTTTATGTACAAGAGTAGCACTGAGGTTTGAACCTATAAACTAATGTTTACTACTCAAACCCCTCACCGGTACTCACAACTCGTGTTTAAAATCACTTTTTACTTTTTCTATTTTTCACTTCATTAAAATTAGATTATTTATAAAAAGTTATTCCAAACAACTTTTTCAGATTTAATGATTTTTAGAATCAGATTTTTTTAAGGTTAAAAAAACACAAAAATTTTAAAAATGATTATTTCTTTAAAAAATTTGAAACAATAGGCTCTGATTATATAAAATAACCTCTTGCAAATGTCTTGTATATGAGTTGAATAGTTTTTGTACTCTTTATTAATATATTTATCTTTGCCTTTAAAAAAGATTTTATTCTGAATTTTATGTCATGACTAATTAAGTGCTGGTAATTGTTTTCTCATTTGAGAATTCTCAAACTATGTTTTGGATCGATGCTTCTCTTTTGTAGCTTTTATTTAAATTAAATAATGATTTAATTTTGAGATTTTAAACAGGAAATCAAACATGAAGTACATGATATATCATTATAAGTATGTTGAGTTAGTAAAATCTTTTCACCCACAAAAATCAATAAAAAGGTCAAATGAAATTTTGGTAAGGTTACGTACTGATTTATATACTTGGATAGAACAGTAACTAAATTTTTTCTTATTAATTGGAATTGGATACATAGATAAAAATATATATTATAAAATATCTAGAATAGAATATTTTAAAATAAGAGATGCAATTTAGAGAATAAAATGTAAAGATAATTACTATTGATTGAAAAATATCAATAATAATTAAGATAATCATTAAAGGACTGTCTGTCACGTTGTTTGCAGGTCCATGAGTTTGACTTGATCATTCTTAATTTCTTATATATGATCTTACGGCCTACCCCCGCGTAATCGTATGCATTTAATGAATTGTTTAATTATATCTTTGTTCTCTTCAAAATATTGGTAACATGCTTCATTTTGTCTGCATTCGAATTGTGAATATGCTTCATTATGTCTTCATCTTTTATGCTATAGTCAAATATTTTCAATTGAGAAATTAAAATAGTAAGAAATTTTATATTTTTTTACAATATATTTTCATCAACTAAACAATCAATTGCATATATACTTGAAAGTGATGTGATTAATATTTACTCGTCTCACAAGTGAAGAAAATATGCCAGCAATTCTCCAATTCTTGATTGCAGAGAACACAGGTAGATGGACAAGATACCCCTATTGTTGTGTAAAACGAATTCTTGTAGGTAGAACATCTCTACTAGCCTTTCAAACAGAAGTCTCATGGAATCCCTACGACGCCACACATAACTTGGATTATATCTAATTTTTGAATCCAAGAACTCTTTTCTAGGAAAATATTTAGGCCCCGTTTGGTTGAGCCACTTTCTGTTTCCATTTCAATAAAAAATAAGAAACGGTGATAGAAATATGTTTGGTTAAATGTTAGAAAACATTTTCTTTAAAAATATTTCCAAAATGAAACTCAAAACTAAAAATAAAAAATAGTTGTTTTCTGCGTTTTCAATTTCAAAATCTTGAAAATGGAAATGTTGAAAACGCGGTGGCACACTTTGTAATTTTTAACACCGACAACCCCTTCATTATGCTTTTATCCTAAATGCAGTAATTCCTCTTTCTGCCATGATATTCTTCGCTTTCTTCTATCCTCAACTTTGATCCTCTTCCTCCTCCTCCATTATGCTTCTTTTTTTCTTCCTTTTCTGTTCTTTTGTCTCTGTTTCTTTGATATGCGTTTCAATTTTATGGAATGGGCTTCCATCAATGCGTTTTGATTTTATATGATGGAAATGCAGGTGGAGAGGTTTCGATTGTGGAATCGGTGAGTTTGTTTTTCTTCTTCTTCTTATAATTATTGTTGTTACTCCCTCTAGTTTGGCCTTTAATGGTTGTGAAATTGCTTTACTTTTTCTGTGCACAATTGCAGTGATTGTGCCTTTGACTTTTGGCATGATTACTATGAGGTTGTCCGCATTGTACAAAAATTTCATTTCAACCCATTGTTTGTGCAGGTCCCACTAAGATGGGTATAAAATATTGAGGTCCAGGGTCTCTAGAACCATTATACTGGTGTTTTTTTTTTATTTTTTGTTTACTGTTTTAAATTACTACTTTTTTTCGTGCACCAAAAAAATTACTACTGTTTTTGTTATTTATAATGAACATGTAACATTTTAATAATCTTTATATTCCTATTTATAAATAAATAATACAACAAATTTAATATTATTAAGGATACACATGATATTTTTATTTATATTGTTCATTAATAAAAAAATATTTAACACAATGTTATTATTAAAAAGTTATTTTAAAATTATACACAGAATATATATTTTATGAAATGAAAATCAAAATAGGTCAAACCAAACATATTTTCAATATTTTCATTTTTTGAAAAAGAAAATGTCAAGTTAAAACAAACATATGTCCTAAATCTTAAAAATTAAAAAATGAAAACTATTTTCAGAAAATAAAAATATAAAATAAAAACAGAAAATATTTTCGCAAACCAAATGGGGCCTTAGCTATGAAAATCCTAGATACCATGGCCTGTTGATTGGAAATCAATTTCCATCCTTCTTTCCCTAACATTGCAACATTGAAATTTGAAACCATATAGATCATGGAATCCAAGACCATTTTCCAGTTTTTGGAATTGACATTTTCTTCCATGAGATCCATTTTATACCTCTACCCCTTGCTCCCCACCAGAATGAATTAATCAGGCGTGTATGGGGAGTGTGGAGGCATGTGGAGGGCAGAAATGTGGTTGGAGTAGGAGGACCGATTCCATGGGTTTGAAAATGATGGGGATAACTGTGAAAGAATATAACGATCACCTTCTTGCTTGCCAAGCCTTTTCAGAATGTAAATGGTAATAATAGCTATACAGAAAAGAAGGGTAAGTGGTAGCTGGATGAGCAAATGCCAAATACGAAATGGAGCTACTGTTTGATAACCTTTTCACAAGAACCGGGTTATGCGCCAGAGATACAGAGCTCAGGTTATCATAGTAAACTCTAGGAACTGAACGTTTGACCCTAAATTCAGAGAGTAGTGACTGTATCCATGCAACTTCAGTAGAGACAACTAGACAAGCACAAGATTGCGGTATTCTACTTCAATGCTGAACTGAAGTGGGGTGGATGGCAAAAAAAGTGGAGTGTATTTACCAGCACCCTTTGTTTTAAGACCACCAAGAAACCAATTTTTGACCAAAATAGACACCGGCCCCTAAAGTAGAGCACTTGTCATCAGGATCTGAGGCCCAATCTGCACCACAAAAGACTTGAAGGGACGTACACTGGGTCTGAGCAGTAACCCCCAAGAAATGGTGTCTTTGTGGTATCAGAGTATGCGCTTGGCTGCTTTCCAATGTGACTCAAGGGACTGCGACATGAATTGGCGAACTTTATTGACGGAAAAGCTGATTTCAGGTCTGTTAATGGCGGCATATTGCACAACACCTACCACTGAACGATTAAGGTCCAGATTGGATAAACTTTTTTATAAGTACTTTTAACACATTTTTTTAACTAACAATTTCACACATAAGTTGAAATTAACTTTTGCTCTTTTTATTTTTTAAAAGTTATCTTTTTTAACTTCTCTAAAAGCACCTAGTTATCATTTAACAGTTTTCTCTCTTTTGCATATATAAGAAAATTAAGATATAAAATAAGACTAACTTCTTCATAAGTTAAAAGCTGGTGCTTTTGCATCCAAACAGGACCAAAGAAAATCATCAGTAAAAACCATAGTAGTTAAAACCTGATCGGACCAGACGGTCCGACCAGTTGAACTGGGAACCGAACCCCTGTTTGGTCCAGAACATCCTGAAAATTGTCCAGCCAAAGAACCGGTCAAAAACCGGCTAAAATCGAAAAAATCGGTTAAAAACCAGGTTGAACCGGTTTACTCTTTTTTTTAAGAAATAGATATCGTTTTCTTCAATTATTTGTAATTTTGAATATTTTATGTTATGAATTATAACATTTAGTAGTAAAATTTAATTTTTCTTTATAAAGTTGTCTTTTATATTAATTTTTGCTCAATATTGTATAGGTTTAGGGTTTAAAATAATATTATATATTATATTTATAATTAAAATAATATTATTTTATTATACCCGGTTGAACCCCGGTCAAACCTCTGAACCTTGAATCCCTGCCTTCATCGGTTTAATGACCGGTCCGGTTTTAACTACCTTGGTAAAAACATCAAAACTTGATTTGGAAAATATTCAACTAGTTACCATTTGAGATGAAATCGGACTAGCTTTTGCCATATTAGTTTTGGCAAACAAGTCCCTAATATATTTGCTTTATGTAAGGAGGAGAGAGCGAGCAGGCTGTGACTTCACTTCATTGCCTAAGAAGTAGCCCAGGGCCCCAAGTTCTTTAAGTGAATAAGTTTCATTCAATTGCATAATCAGTTTCTGAATTAACGAGAAGTTATTACTAGTGACACTATAATATCGTCGACATACCAACATGTAAATTAGAGAGCTTTTTTTGGGGTAAATGATCAGTGAAGGATCACACTTGCTAGACTATAATTCAAACTGTAGGCGAATATTTTCAGCGTATCAAACCAGGCCCGTGGCGTCTGTTTTAACCCAGTCTTACGTGTACACTTCATCTTGCAAGTACCAATAAAGACGTGTTATAGACATCTAATTGCTGAAGTAACCAACCATTTGAGAGAGCCAAAGTAAGAATCAGCCTAACAATGACAGGTTTGATGACAGGAGAAAATATTTCAGTATAGTTTGTCCCAAACTGTTGATGAAACCCTTTGGCAGCTAATCTTGCCTTGTATTTATTTCCAGTCTCGTCTGGATTCTCCTTTACTCTGAATACCCATTTACAGCCTATTGGTACCCTATCTTAGAGTATAGGCACAAGTGACCAGGTGCTGTTTCTAATAAGTGCATCATATTCAGGTTTCATTTATTTAAGTAAATAAGTTCTATTACAAAACAAATCATATGCTTTTAATTGTACAACATGATCTTGTACAGGCCCACGCTTTTTCTATTGCTAACACAGCAGAGCACACCTCACTCTGCATTTACAAACAAAATCAGAAGCAATCGACTACCAAAAATCCTACCATTCACTCAATGTTGATTCTGACCACTTTCTTTGTTCTGCCCCCGGAATTGTTCCCTGTTTCATAATTCGATGCAGATCCTCCTCTTGCTCTTCTAGTCTGCTCCAAAGATGGAAGTGACCAAACCTGGTTTTTGTTCAGCTCGCCAACTCTAGAATCTACAAAATATCATGATACTCTAAATTCAGACAATATTGTAACTAAAAAGTTAATGCTAAAAATCATTAAATTCCTGAAGAAACATTGATTTTACAAATGCTGGAACAGACTAATTAAACAACCATGGAAACAGATTTATGTTATCTGCTATTGCCTATCAATATGTTTACTCATACCAGTTTAGCAGCCAAGTTAAACGTTGGAAAGAAAGATTATAAAGCATGGAACTTGTCAAGAATGATATGCACCATGACTTTCCTCTCTCAAGTGTAGTAGTAGCTAGCCGAGTATCGAAACCATTATCACCTTTTATGGACTCTTTGGTTCACACGAGGAGAGAAACGGGAGAAAAGAGATTTAGATGGAGGAGAGGGGAGGGGAGGGAAAATAAAATTCCCTCGTTTTGTTTGACTGAATGGAAGGAGAAGAAAAATAAAACTCATATATAAATACATTTTATTTATATATAAATAAGTATAACATTGCAAAATGTTAATATTAAAATATAATTTTATCATAAAAAATATAATTTTTATATAAATATTTTATCTTTTAGTAGTGTGTCGATAAGACAAATCTCATGGTTTGCCGAAGAACAAAAATTTGGATTTTTGTATTGTTCCTTTCGCTTGTTTTGTCCCTTTATAAGACCATTTTTCAAATCAATTACTGAATATTTATTTTTGTGTGTTGTCTAGTCCCTTATTTTTTTTTTTCAAATCAAACTGACCCTGAGCGATTACTACACATTATGTTCACTTCTCACCCTACGGCCCCACCCATGATTTCACTGTACCCCACCCCCATCACTACCTCCAACTAGTGAACTGCCATTGCTAAATAACACAGAGCTCTCCGGTGTCACCGCACACTCTCAGTGCACACCCTCAGGTACAGATAATGACAAAAAAAGTTCCAAACACACCACAAAAAAAAATGATTACAAATACATATGTTCACGTACAGCATGCAAATATTATTCCCACAGAAAACGATTAACCAAATATTATTCCAACTTTTCTCATATTATTTTTAATCCCTCAAATTTTAAGAGTATTTTTTTTAGTCCTCAATTTTATGAAAATATGCCACATTTAGTCCTTGACTAGACTTTGTTAAGTTTATAATTGCTTACGTGACAAACGGCATTACACGTAAGTACTTGCTATGTGTCTCACTTATCATAATTAGCGTCCTAAGTGGGTTCAATAATCCAGATCACTCTAGTCCCACTCCCTTTCCGGTTCCCGTTTTGACTGTTGAACCCACTTAACGCCAATTAGAATAAGTGAGACACACAACAATTGCAAACTTCTAACGCTGTTTGCCACATAAGTAATTATAAGCTTAACGGAGTCCGATCAGGAACTAAATGTGACATATTTCCATAAAATTGAGGACTAAAAAACACTCTTAAAATCTGAGGGAGTAAAAATAATTTTTAGTCAAATACAAGGGAAAACAAACATATTTAAGCCTATCAAAAAAATTGAAGTGTGATTAACGAGAACACTGTTGATCTAATAACCAAAAATTACATATTATTTAGATTTAGATTACTATAATACTAATTACTAATATTACTATATTATAATAATTTTTATAATCTATTCATATTTATATCTATTTATCTATCTATCTATATCTCTATATATAAAAGTAGTAAAATGTTGATGTCATCTGCAATATTTTCTTGCCCAAATTAAGGTTAATTTAGACATTTTATTTTAAAATATTTTATTTACTAGTATTTTTTATCTGTATTAATTGCTTGGATATGTTAGTGGCTTAGGTAATCGTGTTTTAATCTCTATATATAAAATAGTAAAATATTGGTTTCAGCATCTAAAGCATTTTTGGGCATAAATTGAGGTTAATTTAGACATTTTCTTCTCAAGTATTTTATTTATATTTTTTATTTGAATTTGTTGCTTGGATATGTTAGTGGCGTAGGTAATTGTTCCAACACAAATATAAGCAAAAATGACTAATTTAAAACCGATTAAGAAAGTTGGTTAGATCCATTTAATTTTTTTTATCTTATCAAAAAATAAATTTTATTTCCTAAACTACCCTTAATAAAAAGAGTCATTGAAATTAAAATCTGCATTAAATAAAAGATATTTTGTAGAAAAAATAAAATAGGATACAATTAATTAAGATTAGCTTATACTTTTTTGATTGAATATGAGGGTTAAAGCCCAAGATTTGCTTATATTTGAATCCAGAATAGTAATTTGCATTTCAATATAGGGGATTTTTAAACGCACATACACACATTTTCTAAATGCACATACACTCAAAACTAAAGACAAAAATACCCATTTATTTTTAAATACCCACACTTCCGCATTGTCTTCTTCTTACAGTTCCGCGCATCATCTTCGTCACAGTTCCGTGCTTCACCACGGTCATCTTCCGTCCCTGCACATGCACACAATCGTCATAACCACGGTCGCGAGTTTGTGCAGAACCGATGCTGGGACCGTCGCAGAGCATCACCGTGGTCGCGAGTTCGTCGTCTTCCGTCATTGGTAAAGGTGTTCTGCCCAAGCTTTTAGTTCGTCATCTGTCCGCGGAACTATTAGTTTCGCGTATAATATAAATTTGCGGATATAATAGTTCCGCATAAGTGTATGGTATGTGTTGGCTGTTGTGTTTCGAGCGCAGAAGTTATAGTTCCGCCGAAGAACAATAAGGCACAGAAATAATACTTCTGCATGAGTGTATGATATGTGTTGGCTGTTGTGTTTCGAGCGCGGAAGTAATAGTTCCGCGGACGAACAATAAGGTGCGAAAATAATACTTCCGCATGAGTGTATGATATGTGTTGGCTGTGTGTGTGAGGCTGCAGAACTGTGACCACGGAAGTGTGAGTGTGTGTTTGTGTGTGTGTGTGACCACGGAAGTGTGTGTGTGAATTCCGTGAGTGTGTGCTCACTGTGAGTGTGTGTTTGTGTGTGTATGACCACGGAAGTGTGAGTGTGTGTTTGTGTGTGTGTGTGACCACGGAAGTGGAAGTGTGTGTGTGAGTTCCGTGAGTGTGTGGTGCAACATCCTTTCTCATAAAAGGATATTACAACATAAGTAACCTTTAATCTAAAAGGAGTATTTATTTTATTTTCGAAAATCTCTTTTAATAATTCCAAGTTAATTTCGAAAATGAGTATAAAATTTTTCCTTTTAATCCGAAAGAATCATTTTAACTTGAAACTCTCACTTACCTCGTCTCAATTTCGAAACTTATTTATGTCATAACATATGATTGAAAAACGAGATATCATCATCTGAATAGGTACTATATATCATATAAAATTTTACTGTCAAATAGTTTCTCAGTACATCAAATTGAACATCTAGTAATGTCATATAGTATATAGTACAGTCATCCAAAATATCTTTAAACATGAGCCCAACCGGTATAGAGTCAGTTTACAAAACAAGACAAAATAACTCAATAACCTGTACTATGTCCCCTCTTAAACATTTTCCACAGACTCCTCTGAAGAATCACTCTCATCCTACTCTATCTGCTTCCCTTTCCCTTTACTGTCATTGACCACTGGCGGGCTTGTGCTCCCCAAGATGGTAAGATGGTAGGAGGAAAAAACATCGGTCCTCCACCGAGTTCCGCAAAAGAAACTGGAACAGCTGGAATGGGTCCATCAGCCCACATAGTCGGTGTCTTCTTAGTAGGCACCCTTCCTGCTGATGAAACTCAAACTGGAGGAGAACGACGCATCGTACTCTTACGAGCTGTCTTTCTCCATCTACAATAGTGTCTCTCTTTCTCCCTCCAAGAATCCCAAAGCTCTCGGATAGGCATCTTTACATCTAATACCATATTTTCCACTGTCCACTGATGAGATCCTTCCGCAGATGTCTCTAAAGAAACACATACTCTAAGTATGTGCTCCATTGGGTTTCGGGGGTTCACTCTTCGCCCCTCTCTCTTAGCCCCTCTGGCAGTAAGCTCAGTCTATGAACTTTGGTCAGCCCCTCCGGCGGCAGTCCATCTATATGAATCATGTTCCAAAGAGCACAAAACATATAGGCAAGGGTGAAAAATCCTCTTACATTAATTTCAAAGCATAGTGACACAAGACATAGGAAATAAATCATGCTCATCAAACATATCTACAGAATACATTTCTCTATCATTTACCTTTTCTCAGCACCCAAGTATATAGTTTTCCTGCTAAAGAGATATTCACATATACACAAGGAAGAAAACAATCACAATCACAGTACAAATCTCTGCATCAAGCAAAACATCATCACATGAATAGATTTAAAATGCATGACACTTCTATTTCCCTCTCAACACCGGTGTAATGCTCCATGGAGACTTTTCTCTTCCTCAACAACATTTGAGCGATAGGCCACAGTCAATCCTTAACATACTTGTTCAAGGCTAAACCTCCAGTAAAGTCCAAGACAGTATTCAGGAAAGCCATGTTTAAGTCAAAATTGTTCAAGGCTAAACAAAACCGTAAAGTCCAAGACAATTATATAATTTCACTCTGTGACACCATATCATAAATAGGTCAGTCAGTCAGATTTATCCAAGCCGGGTGCTCTACTCGATCTCGGCTCGCTGGGATCCACCACTCGGCCACTGAGACTTTTGAAACCTGAACAATCCCAATAGGCAATTGTAGCCCAACCATACCTATTTTCAACCCCATCCGGGTTGTGGCTCATTATTTGGCCATCCGCCAAGTCTCTTTCTCTTTATGCATATGATATAACACATTTATCACACAATATCACTTGGTCATCCGCCAAATCTCTTTATGCAAAATGCCACATACATTTGCATACACAATAATCATCACAAACTCAAGCACAATCAATTCACTTTGATTTCTCTTATAATTGTATTAACCTCTTCACTAGGTTATCACTTGCACAATCATCTATAACCTTCACTCTTGGTTATAGCATTCTCATCTCTGTGTACATATTCACATCTCTTTGCACATATTCACATCTCTTTGTGCATATTCTCATTCATCATGGCTCTTCCTCTTTCATTAATACTCTTAATTAATCTTTGTCCTTTTTAATAAAACGCATTTTCCAAATCCATTGTTTACATACCTAAATAAATTAACCAAAATATTTATCAACCATTAGACTCAAAAAATGACATTTTCCTCTTAAACATTTTTTTTATTTTAAAAGCTTAAAAAGTTAATTTTCACAAAATTATTTGCTGTCAAAAATTCAGGATCCAGAACTGTTCACAGGCGCGAGAATTTTCACACCCGCGGTGCAGACGATTCTGTCCCCTGTTTTTCCAGATTTCCACAACTTCAGAAATCACCACATCCAGGGCGTGGCAGACATGCGATTTTTCAAAGTTAAACCAAAATCAATTTTTCCTTTGTATTGTCATGACCAATTGAGTGAAAATAAGCAAAGTTTATCATCTTTAAATCAACCACAAGACACAATCATTCAATCATCAAGCCATGGTTCCAATCTCACCAAAGCATCAAGCTAAAACCTCACACCAAGATCATATTAATTTCCAAATCAAACTTTTGCAAATAGTCATACAACCACCATTCCAATCCATTCAAATCAAGCATGAGACAAGATCATCATGTAACCAACATAGAGCACTTCCCTCTCACACAAACACAATTCATTTTTCACAAAGAACAAGACCACAATCAAAGGCAACCTTGTCTTGTCTACCTAGGTTAAATAAATCAAGCATCATCATCAAGCAAATCCTCCATGAGTAAACCACACAAATAAATTCATATCCAACATAATCAAGCTCAAGAACCATCCATGATCATAAGAACACAAGGACACATGGCTTACCAAATCAACATGAACCCTAGGACCATCTTAACATCATCCAACTCAAACCAACACAAGCATGCACTAATATGTCCACAAAGCTTTAAAAATCATGTATAAGAACTTTCCCCTTACCAAGCTTTTGTAGAAAACCCTACCCTCCTTCCTTCTTCTTCTTCCTCCTTCCTCTTCTTGCTTGGCTCTTTAGCTTGTTGCTCACAAGATTGAGGACAAACCCTTGCAAATTTACTAACTAGGATGAAGATTTGGTAAAAAAACTTGCAAAATATGGCTATGGAGCAAGAGCAAAAATGGAGAAGATGAACAAGAGCTCTCCCTCTTCTCTCCCTGCATTCGGCCTCCCCTTCATCTCCTCTTGTCCAGATTTTTCTTTTGTTTAATTATAATAAGCTAACCATGGTTACACTTAACCATGAGTCATGACCCTAGTTAGAAATTTGGATGGATTTTATTGGCTAACCACTATGAGTCATAAAATCTTGAACCTTTCACACTCTTCCCTCAATCTGGCGCACAGCTGCTGTCTTAAAGGGGTAAAAATAATTTTTCACCTTAACCATGGTAAATGGTAAGTCTCCAAGGTAATTAAGTGTGGTAACTTTTGTATTTCATAGTAAAAATTGTCCAAATTTAACCTATTGGGGTAAAAACTCTCATGAACCTTATAATAAGTCCTAAACCATGAAAATAAGATGCCACAAAAGTCTTGGTTCATAGAATTTAAGCTTAGAAGTATTACGGTAACTTTTCAGTTTTTACCGTAACCCGTAAATTAGGGTAAAAATGGACTTTCTCAGAAAAATTCTAGAAAATTTCTAAAAGCCACAAATATTATAAAAACATCATTGGTTACTCTTTTGGTTGATTTTGGATCATTTCCTAAGCTTCTGGCCTTTATCTGTTCTCCCGTTTACCCTGTTCTCAGTCTACAGGGACCAAAACCGCAATTCTTTGTCTGTCATTCTAAAAATTCCCAAAATAATTTCTAAAATTCTAGAATAATATAAAACATCATTTGGCTTTTTCCAAAATTACTTCTCAACTTGTTCTGGTCTCCAAACCAATTCACAATTCAACCTAGTCAAACTACAGGGACCAAAACGGTAACATATTTATCTGCTCTTCAGAAAATTCCCGAATAAATTTCTAAAATCCTCAAATATTATAAAATCACTATTTGTACCTTCAAATCTTTTTCTTAACCTCAATCTAGGGTTTCTACTTCACAAAGTCACCATTCCGTCTATCTACGGTAAACAGAATTCTGTCTGTCACTCAACGTTTGATTCAAACTACTGATTTCTAACGTCAAGAAACTTTATCTATAAAATTTTATCTTTCTAAAATAAATCTAATATATGCAAATCATATATCACCCATATAAAATATAATTAAAAACAGAGTCAAAAATTACGGACGTTACATGTGGTCACTGTGAGTGTGTGTTTTTGTGTGTGTGTGTTAGTTCCGTGAGTGTGTATTTGTGTGTGTGTGTGACCACGGAACTGTGAGTTTAAATGAAATGGGTATTTTGGTCTTTTAGCTTTTAAATGTATGTGTATATAATAATATATGTATGTGCAAATAAAAAAAGCCTTCAATATATTTGAATCTTGAAATAAGCCCAATATGTTTTTTTGTCCCATATTGTTTGTTGTTTTATGATATCAATGAAGCTTTTAATATTTTTTTTCTGATTACACTCTTAAAGCATTCATATAGGTTTATGTGAGAGAAAGTAATTGATTGTCAATTACGATTCTTGAAAAAAAGGATTTCTGAATATTATTGAAATTGTAAGAAGAATACAAGCACTAATCTCTATATATAAGCAAACTCTAACTAACGGGCCTGATTAATGGGCCGAATACGCTAATTCCTAATATTTACAATAAATAATAAATACATGTATTTACAACACTCCCCCTCAAGCTGGTGAATGAATATCTATCATTCCTAGCTTGCAAGTAAGTTGGTTGAATCGTTCTGTTGGCAAACCCTTTGTTAACACATCTGCCAGCTGGTCTCCAGAAGGAATGTAGGCAGTTGTTATCAATCCACTATCCAATTTTTCCTTGATGAAGTGCCGCTCTATCTCAATATGTTTTGTCCTGTCATGCTGAACCGGATTGTGAGCAATGCTGATAGCCGATTTATTGTCACAAAACAACTTCATAGGACCTTCATACCTTATCTTCAAATCATCAAGCACAATTTTCATCCACAATAACTCACATATGCCTTGTGCCATGGCTCTAAACTCCGCCTCAGCACTTGATCGAGCCACTACATTTTGCTTCTTACTCCTCCAAGCAACAAGGTTCCCACACAAGAATGTTCAATAGCCCGAAGTGGACCTTCTATCACTTATTGAACCTGCATAATCTGCATCAGTATAGGCTTCCATAGTCAGGCTTCCACCTCTTTTGAACAAGAGTCCTCTACCTCGAGTGGCTTTGAGATACTGCAGAACACGATCCACAGCTTGCAAGTGTCTCACTCTCGGGTCATGCATGAACTGGCTCACAACACTAACCGCATATGCCAAATCTGGTCTGGTGTGTGCCAAGTAAATCAACTTCCCCACTAGTCGTTGATATTGGACCTTGTCAACCTTAGCACTCTCCTCCTCAGTGCTCATTCTGTGATTCTGTTCGATGGGGACACCTGCAGGTTTACATCCAAGCTTGCCTGTTTCCTTCAAAAGGTCAATCACATACTTCCTTTGAGAAATAAAAATGCCTTTCTTGGAGTAGGCCACTTCAATCCCAAGGAAATACTTAAGTTTCCCAAGGTCCTTCATGTCAAATTCTGCAGCTAATCTTTCTTTGAGCAGTTGTCTCTCAATCGGATCATCTCCTGTAACAATAATATCATCGACATAAACAAGAAGTACAATCAATTTTCCCTCCTGTGAATGTTTGAAGAAAAGAGTATGGTCTCCTTGGCTTTGCTTATAACCAAGGCACAACATTGCTTTTGAGAATCTCCCAAACCAAGCACGGGGAGACTGTTTCAGCCCATATAGAGCCTTTTGTAGGTAATAAGATGAAACACAAGAAGGGGGGGTTGAATTGTGTTTCTAAGCTTTTAAAACTTTTCGCAAAAGTTGGACGCTGGCTGTTAAAAACTTTGGACGCACAGCTTGGTTCAAATATTGGACTCACAGTGTTTTCTGAAAAATTGGACGCACAGAGTGCTAAAACACTGGACGCACAGAAATGTGAAATATTGGACGCACAAAAGATTGGACGCTGAGGCTTTCCCTCTTGGTTTAAAAACTTGTTTTCTTTGTGCGATTTGAGGTGTATGAAAAACTTGTTTAAACAAAATCAATTCAATCCCCTTGGTTAGTAATAAACACAAATATAAAAGGAGATAAAGGAAAGAAGAAATAACACAAGTTTTTATACTGGTTCACCCTTTCCTAAGAGCTACGTCCAGTCCCCTCAAACTAGAGAGATTTCACTATCAACCTGATAGAATACAAGTATTCTTTGCACACAGCCTCTTCAGGCTAAAACCCAAGTATTCTTTGCACACAGCCTCTCCAGGCTAAAACCCAAGTATTCTTTGGACACAGCCTCTTCAGGCTAAAACCCAAGTATTCTTTGGACACAGCCTCTTCAGGCTAAAACCCAAGTATTCTTTGAACACAGCCTCTTCAGGCTAAACAACTCAGCAGAGTTTTGATACAAGTGCTGTCTAACTCACACAAGTGAGGATATGAAATCTAAAGCACTTTGAGAGTTAAGCAAACTCTCTTTTACAAGAAGATAAAGAAATACAAGACTTTTCCAATCAGAGTATAAAAGATTGCACAGCAGTTCAGCTCTTTCTTTTTCGTTTTCAGTCACTTCTATTCTTCTTCTTGCTTCTCGGTATTTATAGGCTTTGATGAAGCTTCAGGCTTGTTCTTCGAATAGCTCAGCTTCAGCCTTCATAATATTACCGTTTTCTAATAGCATTTAATGCTATTTTCCCGTTGCTCTGAGGAGATCTTCTTCATTGTGCATGTCTGCGTTTCTTTCTCCCAAATCAGAAGCAACCTGTACTCAAAGTCTCAATTGTACAGTGGTTAATAATAATATCTTATTGAGACAGAGAGAATACACTGTGTAAAGCAGAAAGGTGTGTTCAGAGATTTATAGAGTAGTTAAAAGTACATTCTCTCTCTTAGTACACTTTCCACAGTACTTTATGCTTTTCAGAAGTACATTCACACACGTTGACAAAGATGTACAGAAAGCATTGTGTACAGCTATTTATTTCAAATCATTTGCTCAATAAATATGTTTCATATTAAATGCATGAGCAGTAAATAACATGTAATGGACTCTGCGTTTTGGACGCAGCATATAGAATCTATTGGACGCATACCTTTGCACTTACCAATTTGCAAACATTGGACGCATACCTGATGCTTACCAATCTATTCCATTTGAATGCAAGGCAGTATTGGACTTTTGCCATTTCCCTATAGTTCCATTGGACGCAAGGTTGATTGTTGTACATTTGTTCTTCTGCTCCATTGGACGCAGAACAATTGTTTGATGTACCTTTGTCAATCTGCTTCCTTGTGCTCCATTGGACGCAAAGCAATATTGTTGTCCTTCTTATTTATTGGACGCAGAACAGTGCTTGAGTAACTCTGACTTCATTGGACGCAGAGCAGTTCTTTTGTTTGTTCAGTTTCATTGGACGCAGAGTTGCACTCTTGCTCACACTGAACATTTGACTTTTATCCTTCATTGCTCACTGAATCTGTTCCTTTGAAAATCATTGGACTCTTACTGCAATTCTGCTTCTCATACAAATATTGGACTCTGCCAGTATTGCCTTGTTCTTATCATTGGACTTATGCCAGTCTTGCTCTATTGGACGCTTACTGATTCTGCTTCTTTGGAAAACATTGGACGCAGAAAGTAGCGTGTCTTCAAGACTTGATTTCTTCTACTTCTGCGATTCTGCTTCTTCAGAAGACATTGGACGCAGAACTTTGTTCTTTCCTTGTGCTTTGTACTGATTTATTGGACGCACAACATTGCTTGCCTTTGTGCTCAAACATTGGACGCAGAGCTCTCCAGTGCCAACATTGGACGCAAAGCTTCTCAGACTTTGAATATGAGCCAATGTTATGATGAACTAATTTATTGGACGCAGACTGCAATAAACTTAGTTAGGCAGCATTTGTTATGCATTGTACAAGCTTAATACAAATAGATTATCCTTTGTAAAAACCTTAATACATTTTGTTATCATCAAAACCATAAAATCATTTAGGGAGTTTTTGTATTAAAAACA
Source organism: Glycyrrhiza uralensis (assembly GCA_030159175.1). Lineage (NCBI taxonomy): Eukaryota > Viridiplantae > Streptophyta > Magnoliopsida > Fabales > Fabaceae > Glycyrrhiza > Glycyrrhiza uralensis. The sequence continues at coordinate 30,439,007 of BRZY01000003.1, forward strand.
CTTTTAACCAATTTGGTTCCAACAATCTCCCCCTTTTTGATGATGACAAACATTATTAAGTTTTACAAACAATAAACAGCAAAAACAGAAATTTTCAAAGGGAAACTCCCCCTGAGATAAACATCTCAGTTTTTCTTTACTCTTCTCCCCCTGAGATAAACATCTCATGGTTTTGGATATTCAATATACTTAGAGTACCTGAAAATTTCTTTTACTCATAGAACAAAGATTAGTCCACAAATAGCTTATCAAAATAACAACATGGTAATAAGACTAATGCAATCAGACTTAATCTTTCTCCCCTTTTAGTCAATATATAAAAACTTAATCCCATTCTTTCTCCCCCTTTTGTCATCAGGCAAAAAGGTTCATAGAATCATCATAGTCCAAAGACAGTTTTGAAACACAGAGAGAAACTTAAAAAATCTTTTTCTTCTCCCTTTTTCTAAACAAGCTTTCTCAAACAGAAAAGATTTTAGAAAAGATGTCAAACGAAGAGAAAACCAACTGTAAGAAATATCTTTATGAAAAAAGTTTGGACTCAGCGTGGGATTACTAAGATGTGAAAGCTTTTGAGTCTTTAAAAAAATTCTAAGTCTCAAATAGACTGTCGTGTCCTGTTGGACTCTAGTCACATTGGACTCAGACTCAACTTAAGCATATTGGACGCTAAACATCAGTCTTTTATAAAGTGCATATTCAAATGCTTCCTTATAAAAGTAAACCTATCTACAGAGAGGGGTTTTGTAAATATATCTGCCCATTGATTTTCAGTGTTAACAAACTGAATATCAAATGTTCCCTTCTGCACATAGTCTCTAATAAAATGATGTTTAATTTCTATATGCTTAGCTCTTGAGTGTAAGATTGGGTTCTTAGATAAATTGATTGCAGCAGTATTATCACAAAGAACAGAAATCTTACTCTCAAAGATGTTGTAGTCCTCCAATTGATATTTAATCCATAAGAGCTGAGAACAACAACTTGCTGCAGAGACATATTCAGCTTCGGCTGTTGATAATGCAATTGTGCTTTGTCTCTTGCTTGTCCATGATACTAAATTGGATCCAATAAAATGGCATCCTCCGCTGGTGCTTTTTCTTTCAAGCCTGTCTCCAGCATAATCAGCATCACAGAATCCTACTAATCTGTATTCATCTGATTTCTTAAACAGCAAACCAAGATTAGTAGTCTCTTTCATATATCTAAAAATTCTCTTGACAGCAGTCAAATGAGAATCTCTAGGATCTGATTGAAATCTTGCACATAAGCATACACTGAACATAATATCAGGTCTAGATGCAGTAAGATATAAAAGAGATCCTATCATACCTCTATATACCTTTTGATCTACCTTTTTATCTTTGTCATTCAGGCTCATTATGCAAGTTGGATGCATGGGGGTATTCATGGGTTTGCAATCATCCATCTTGAACTTCTTCAGAAGTTCCTTTGTATATTTGGTCTGATGCACATATATCCCATCTTTAGTCTGTTTCACTTGAAGTCCAAGAAAGAACTTCAACTCTCCCATCATGCTCATTTCGAATTCTTTCTGCATTAATTCAGAGAACTCTCTACACAAAGATTCATCAGTAGCACCAAAAATAATGTCATCTACATAAATCTGTACTATGATGAAATGTGAGTCTATGGATTTTCTGAAAAGAGTATTATCAACTTTTCCTCTTGAAAAACCATTTTCCATTAAAAATGAACTCAGTTTTTCATACCAAGCTCGAGGAGCTTGCTTAAGGCCATAAAGAGCCTTTTTCAATTTAAAAACATGATTTGGAAAAGATTGATCCTCAAAGCCAGGGGGCTGTTCAACATAGACTTCTTCTGTTATTATACCATTCAGAAAAGCACTCTTTACATCCATTTGATAAAGCCTCATATCATGTTGGGCAGCAAATGAAAGTAGAATGCGAATGGCTTCTATTCTAGCTACTGGAGCAAAGGTTTCAGTAAAATCAATACCTTCCTGTTGTGAGTAGCCTTGAGCAACTAACCTTGCTTTGTTTCTCACAACTTTACCTTCTTCGTCCAGCTTGTTTCTGAATACCCATTTGGTTCCAATGATGGACTTATCTTCAGGTGGGGCTACCAGAGTCCAAACATCATTTCTTTTGAACTGATTCAGCTCCTCCTGCATTGCTAAAATCCATCCTTCATCCAATAGGGCTTCATCTATATTCTTTGGCTCCAATTCAGAGATGAATGCTACATCAGTTTGCTCTCTGAATGTGGACCTTGTTCTGACTTTATCATCTGCATTTCCAATAATTTGATCTTCAGGATGATAAGTCTTAAAATGCCAGCTTTTACCACCTGCAGTATTGGACGCATGACTGTTTCCTGCGTCTGGTCCATCTTCTTCAATCTTGCTTGATGATTCTTCACCTCCTGGTTGTATTCTCATATCTGCAAGAGAATCACTTAGCTCTGACAGATCATTGTCAGGCTTTTTGTCATTGAATTTAACATGAATTGACTCTTCAACAGTCAAGGTTCTTGAGTTGTAAACTCGATATGCCTTGGAAGTTTCAGAATAACCCAGAAAAATTCCATTATCAACTTTAGAGTCAAATTTACCAAGTTGATCCTTGGTGTTAAGAATAAAACACTCACATCCGAAAGGATGAAAATATGAAATGTTGGGTTTTCTTCCTTTCCACAATTCATAAGGAGTCTTTTTCAGTATAGGCCTTATAAAAATTCGGTTTTGCAAATAACATGCTGTGTTTACAGCTTCAGCCCAAAACCTCTTAGAGGTTGAGTGATCATTGAGCATGGTCCTGGCCATCTCTTGTAAAGATCGATTTTTCCTCTCTACTACACCATTTTGCTGTGGTGTTCTAGGTGCAGAGAAATTGTGAAGGATTCCATTCTCTTCACAGAATCTCTGAAAGTTTGCATTTTCAAACTCACCTCCATGATCACTTCGAATGGAGTTGATACAAACTCCTTTCTCAGTTTGGACTCTTTTACAAAAAATGGTGAATACCTTAAACGACTCATCCTTGTGTGCTAGGAATTTAACCCATGTCCATCTAGTATAGTCATCAACTATAACAAGTCCATATTTCTTTCCACTCAAGGAAGCAGTTTGTGTTGGTCCAAACAAATCCATATGTAAAAGTTCTAAAGGTCTAGAAGTGGAAACAATGTTTTTAGAATTAAAAGAGTTTTTCACTTGTTTCCCTTTCTGACATGCTTCACAGAGAACCTCAGATTTGTACACAAGATTTGGAAGTCCTCTTACGAGGCTATGCTTATTAAGCTTTGAGATGGTTCTCAAGCTTGCATGACCAAGCTTCTTGTGCCATATCCATTGTTCATCATTTAAAGAAATGAAGCATGAGACATTCTGTTTGGACAGATTTTCGAAATCTATTTTATAAACATTGTCCTGCCTCTTTGCTTGAAAAAGAATGGACTTATCAGAATTTTTGACTATACATTTATCCTTGTCAAAGGAAACATCACATCCACTGTCACACAATTGACTTATGCTAAGTAGATTATGTTTGAGTTCTTCAACCAATAAAACATTTTCAACAGTAGGAAAAGGATGTTTACCAATTTTACCTATTCCAACTATTCTGCCTTTCTGGTCACCTCCAAACGTGACCCAGCCCTTTGATCTAGGCTTTAGGTTTTGGAACATAGACCTTTCTCCTGTCATGTGTCGTGAGCAGCCACTGTCCAGGTACCATGACTGGTGTTGTTTTCCTCCCATTAAGCAAATCTGCAACAGGAATGATCATGGTCTTAGGTACCCAGATTTTCTTGGGTCCTTTCATGTTAGTCCTTGGGCTGCGTCCAGGCTTGTTCCATTTATTATGGAAGCATGTCGATGTGACATGTCCAGCCTTTCCACAGTGACCACAATATATATTAAACTTTGATGGACTCTTGGAAAACTTTGGTTTCAGTTTTTCATAACCCAAACCAGTTTTGTCAGAAGGTTTTCTCTGAATTTTTAAAATTTGATCAAGCTTTTCAGAGCTACTGACAAACTTGGACAAACGTCCAGTGAGTTCATCTACTTCTTGTTGAAGTACTTGTACTTCACAGGAAGTATTGGACTCAGACTTCTTTGGAGATTCTTCTTTCAATTGACTTACTTGAAGTCTTAAATGATCATTTTCTGATTTGAGTACTTTGTTTTCTGAAGAAATCTTTTCAAAATCTTTTGTTATAAGAGAAAACTTTTTCTTTAAAGACTTGTACTCATCAGATAGAATGGATGAATCTCTAAGAAGCTCATCAAAATTATCTCTTAATTCAGAGTAAGAAATTACCTCCTCTTCATCTTCACTTTCAACTGAGGAGAGTCCTGCCATTAGGCACAGATTTGCCTCTTCTTTATCCTCATCATCAGAGGAATCATCGAGGTCTTCCCATGTTGCCATGAGACCTTTCTTCTTCTTGAAGAACTTCTTCTTTGCCTTTTCGGCCTCAGGACAGTCTGCCTTGTAGTGGCCTGGTTTCCTGCATCCATAGCACACCACTGGACTTTCCTCCTTTTGCTCAGCTTCCTTCTGTGGAAATCTTCTGTTGAATTGCTTCCTTCTGAAGCCACCCTTCTTTTTCCACATTGATTTTATTTTCCTGGAGATGAAGGAGAGTTCATCATCATCTGAGCCTTCTTCTCCTTCTGAGCTGCATGATTCTTCATCAGAATCATTTGCCTTCAATGCTTTGGAGGTGCTCCCTCTATGAGCTTTAAGAGCAATGGACTTTGCTCTTTTCTCGGTTCCCTCTTCATTCAGCTCAAGCTCATGTACTTTCAGTGAGCCTAGAAGATCCTCCATGGCAAGAGTGGAAAGATCCCTTGCTTCTTGTATGGCTGTCACCTTGGGTCTCCATTGTCTTGGTAGACTCCTTAGGATTTTCCTGATATGCTCTTGGGTTGTGTAGATTTTTCCCAAGGACCTCAGGTTGTTGATGATTGTTTGGAATCTTCCAAACATTTGATCAATGGACTCGTGATCCTCCATTTTGAATAGTTCATATTGATGAACTAGCATGCTGATTTTGGACTCACGAACCTGAGATGAACCTTCATGTGCCAAAGCTAGAGTGTCCCACATCTCCTTGGCAGTAGTGCAGCTGTGCACCTTGTCATATTCTGACTTTGTAATGGCACACATTAGATAGTGCCTTGCCTTCGAGTTCAGCTGGAATCTTGTTCTCTGATCTTGTGTCCACTGAGCTCTTGGTACTGGTTGTCCTGCTTCATTTACTGGAGAAGTGTAGCCAGTTTCCACGACATCCCATAGGTCCATATTTTGAGCATCAAAGAATGTGATCATTCTTTGCTTCCAGTAGTCATATTCGTTGCCATTGAACAGTGGTGGTCTGTTCACAGCCTGTCCCTCGTTCTCCATGGATCTTGCTTCTCTGCACTGTTAAGTGCTCAACCCCTAGAGACCGAGCTCTGATGCCAACTGTAGGTAATAAGATGAAACACAAGAAGGGGGGGTTGAATTGTGTTTCTAAGCTTTTAAAACTTTTCGCAAAAGTTGGACGCTGGCTGTTAAAAACTTTGGACGCACAGCTTGGTTCAAATATTGGACGCACAGTGTTTTCTGAAAAATTGGACGCACAGAGTGCTAAAACACTGGACGCACAGAAATGTGAAATATTGGACGCACAAAAGATTGGACGCTGAGGCTTTCCCTCTTGGTTTAAAAACTTGTTTTCTTTGTGCGATTTGAGGTGTATGAAAAACTTGTTTAAACAAAATCAATTCAATCCCCTTGGTTAGTAATAAACACAAATATAAAAGGAGATAAAGGAAAGAAGAAATAACACAAGTTTTTATACTGGTTCACCCTTTCCTAAGAGCTACGTCCAGTCCCCTCAAACTAGAGAGATTTCACTATCAACCTGATAGAATACAAGTATTCTTTGCACACAGCCTCTTCAGGCTAAAACCCAAGTATTCTTTGCACACAGCCTCTCCAGGCTAAAACCCAAGTATTCTTTGGACACAGCCTCTTCAGGCTAAAACCCAAGTATTCTTTGGACACAGCCTCTTCAGGCTAAAACCCAAGTATTCTTTGAACACAGCCTCTTCAGGCTAAACAACTCAGCAGAGTTTTGATACAAGTGCTGTCTAACTCACACAAGTGAGGATATGAAATCTAAAGCACTTTGAGAGTTAAGCAAACTCTCTTTTACAAGAAGATAAAGAAATACAAGACTTTTCCAATCAGAGTATAAAAGATTGCACAGCAGTTCAGCTCTTTCTTTTTCGTTTTCAGTCACTTCTATTCTTCTTCTTGCTTCTCGGTATTTATAGGCTTTGATGAAGCTTCAGGCTTGTTCTTCGAATAGCTCAGCTTCAGCCTTCATAATATTACCGTTTTCTAATAGCATTTAATGCTATTTTCCCGTTGCTCTGAGGAGATCTTCTTCATTGTGCATGTCTGCGTTTCTTTCTCCCAAATCAGAAGCAACCTGTACTCAAAGTCTCAATTGTACAGTGGTTAATAATAATATCTTATTGAGACAGAGAGAATACACTGTGTAAAGCAGAAAGGTGTGTTCAGAGATTTATAGAGTAGTTAAAAGTACATTCTCTCTCTTAGTACACTTTCCACAGTACTTTATGCTTTTCAGAAGTACATTCACACACGTTGACAAAGATGTACAGAAAGCATTGTGTACAGCTATTTATTTCAAATCATTTGCTCAATAAATATGTTTCATATTAAATGCATGAGCAGTAAATAGCATGTAATGGACTCTGCGTTTTGGACGCAGCATATAGAATCTATTGGACGCATACCTTTGCACTTACCAATTTGCAAACATTGGACGCATACCTGATGCTTACCAATCTATTCCATTTGAATGCAAGGCAGTATTGGACTTTTGCCATTTCCCTATAGTTCCATTGGACGCAAGGTTGATTGTTGTACATTTGTTCTTCTGCTCCATTGGACGCAGAACAATTGTTTGATGTACCTTTGTCAATCTGCTTCCTTGTGCTCCATTGGACGCAAAGCAATATTGTTGTCCTTCTTATTTATTGGACGCAGAACAGTGCTTGAGTAACTCTGACTTCATTGGACGCAGAGCAGTTCTTTTGTTTGTTCAGTTTCATTGGACGCAGAGTTGCACTCTTGCTCACACTGAACATTTGACTTTTATCCTTCATTGCTCACTGAATCTGTTCCTTTGAAAATCATTGGACTCTTACTGCAATTCTGCTTCTCATACAAATATTGGACTCTGCCAGTATTGCCTTGTTCTTATCATTGGACTTATGCCAGTCTTGCTCTATTGGACGCTTACTGATTCTGCTTCTTTGGAAAACATTGGACGCAGAAAGTAGCGTGTCTTCAAGACTTGATTTCTTCTACTTCTGCGATTCTGCTTCTTCAGAAGACATTGGACGCAGAACTTTGTTCTTTCCTTGTGCTTTGTACTGATTTATTGGACGCACAACATTGCTTGCCTTTGTGCTCAAACATTGGACGCAGAGCTCTCCAGTGCCAACATTGGACGCAAAGCTTCTCAGACTTTGAATATGAGCCAATGTTATGATGAACTAATTTATTGGACGCAGACTGCAATAAACTTAGTTAGGCAGCATTTGTTATGCATTGTACAAGCTTAATACAAATAGATTATCCTTTGTAAAAACCTTAATACATTTTGTTATCATCAAAACCATAAAATCATTTAGGGAGTTTTTGTATTAAAAACACTTTTAACCAATTTGGTTCCAACACCTTTTTCAATTTGCACACCTTATTCGATCCACTCGGGGGGACCAAATCCTAGAGGAATCTCCATATACACCTCCTCCTCTAAGTCTCCATGCAAGAAAGCATTTTTGACATCAAACTGTTGTAGTTCCCACCTAGAGTGGGCAGCAAGTGAGAGCAGAATACGAACTGTGTTCATCTTTGCTATTGGAGCAAATGTCTCTTCATCGTCGATGCCATAGGCCTGTGTGTATCCCTTTGCCACTAGTCTTGCCTTATATCGATCAAGAGTACCATCTGACTTGTGCTTGACTGTATAGATCCACCTGCAGCCAACTGGTTTCTTGTCTCTTGGCCTCTCAACAATCTCCCAAGTTCCATTCTGTTCAAGAGCTCCCATCTCCTCATCCATGGCTTGGACCCAATTCTGATCCTTTAGTGCCTCTTGAACAGATGCTGGGATTCTCACTGAGTCAACAACTGTAATAAAACTCTGATGCTGCAAAGAAAAATGTTTAGAGGAGACAAATTGAGAAATAGGGTACTTGACACAAGATCTTTTTCCTTTCCTCAAAGCAATTGGTAAGTCGTCTGGATCAGAATTCTGAGCATCATCTCCAGTACTTACCTTCGACTCAGCACTTACCTCCGGCTCGGATGATTGAAGTTGTTCCTGGACCAGATCGGGTTTTTCCCTCCTCTGATACACCAATGTTGGCTTGCTAGCCTTAGTCTTCACTGGTCCTGAAGGTGCTGATTCCTGCAAAACAGAACACGAAGGAGGAACAGGTAACACAGAGACAGGTGACTCAGGAAGACAAGGACCAAGGAAAAGAAACTCAGACTCAGATTCCAAATTATTGCTCTCCCCCTGAAGCTGAGGGCGAGTGAAGAAGGACACGTGTTCATGGAAGGTGACATCCATAGAGACAAAGTACCTACGACTGGAAGGATGATAACATTTGTACCCCTTTTTGTTGGGTGCATAACCCACAAAGACACACCTGATTGCACGGGGATCCAACTTAGTTCGATGCTGCTTATGAATATGGACAAAAGCGACACACCCAAATACTCGAAACTCAAGACTCTGCATGACAGGAGCAGAAGGAAAATGTGAGATCATAAACTGAACAGGACTAACATTACCTAGAACACGAGATGGTAGGCGGTTAATCAAATAGGCTGCAGTCAATACTGCCTCTCCCCAATATGAATTTGGAACTGCCATCTGAAATAGGAGTGCCCGAGCAACCTCAAGTAAGTGACGATTTTTTCTTTTTGCGACTCCATTTTGTTGTGGAGTATCAACACAAGTGAATTCATGAACAATTCCATGCTCTTTAGTAAACCTTGAGAGATTTTGGTCTGACTGCAATCTCTTAATGCATTCTCCAAATTGAGTTCGTACCATTTGATAAAATTGACTGAAGATTTGTGGTACTTCTGATTTATCTTTCATAAAAAACAACCAGGTTACTCGAGTACAATCATCAATAAAAGAGACAAACCACTTTGTTCCAGAAATGTTAGAAATAGGGGCAGGCCCCCAGACATCAGAATGAATAAGAGTAAATGGTTTACTACTTTTATGAAGACTAGGAGAGTAAGTAACACGATGGTGTTTGGCAAACTCACAAGTTGCACATTTGAAAGACTCAACAGACTGTTGCGAAAACAAGGATGGAAACATAGACTTGATTAAAGAGAATGGGGGATGCCCCAGACGCTTATGTTGAAGCCAGACCTAAGAGGTGGGTGAATTGGACTCTGACCAAAGACAGGAAGATAGCACCTTCTGACCAGGATTGTTTCTGCCTTTCTTGGTGATCAGGTAGTACAACCCTCCCTGTTCCTTAGCAACTCCAATCATCTTCCCCGTGGTAAGATCCTGAAAAACACAATGAGAGTGAGAAAAGATTACAACACACTTTAGGTCCTGTGTGAGCTTGTTGATAGAAATAAGATTGTTGGAGAGTTTGGGAACATGTAGGACATCCTTCAACTGCAGGGAAGGTTGAAGTTGAATGTTGCCACATCCAGTAACAGAGACATGAGATCCATTAGCAACAGTAACGTGTTGCTTTCCAGACACTGTAGAGTAGGAGGATAAATATGAGGACCACGGAGTCATGTGATCAGTGGCACCGGAGTCAAGTATCCAAATATCTTCAGGCGTAGTACCGGAGACATTCAGAGATCTCAAGACATAAATAGCCGCAGACTTTGAGTCGGACATAGTGAAGAAGGACCGCAACAGCGTCTTGTACGAGAATCAACAAATAGCCAAAGAATAGTCACAAGGACCAGAACCAAAAAAAGGTCTTGAATAGCCTCAAACGTGGGACCCACAAGTTGGAAGGGGTCCCAAATGAACCAAGGGGGGCAGGCGAACATACCAGACAAGGAGGCGGCCGAAAAACTCGCCGGACGCGCCTTCACGCGCGGCAAAGAGCGGCGGCGCTGCCAAAAAAATGCTGGAACTTGAGGTGGCGCGTGGGAGCGCGTGAAGCTTCTCCTAATCCTGAAACTTTGACGGTTGGACAGATCGGGAGGAGGCGCTTCTGATGTAGGTGGAATCGCCGGAAAACTCGCTGGAAAAATTTTACGGCGCGGCGGACGGCGAAGACACGGCGGGCAACGTCCAACGGAATACAAAGGCACACTCAAGGTGCTAAATGCAGCAATCAATGCAACAAACAGACCACAAATAAGGCGGCGAAACAAACCGCGAATGAAAGCGGCTAGAGTTCTTTGCGGAAGCAAGCAGAGCCTCCCAGATCGGGAGCTCTGATACCATCTTGAAAAAAAGGATTTCTGAATATTATTGAAATTGTAAGAAGAATACAAGCACTAATCTCTATATATAAGCAAACTCTAACTAACGGGCCTGATTAATGGGTCGAATACGCTAATTCCTAATATTTACAATAAATAATAAATACATGTATTTACAACAACTATGAAAGAAAGAGTAACAAAAGGCAAAACAAGAAAGACAAAAATAATTTCTATGAATTCTAAGCTATTAATTACATTTCTTAGTTCCTGTGTTAAAACTTTAAACAACAAATAATATGGAACACAGGGAATACAGAAGAGAAACCTTTTCCAAATCCCAAAATCATTATTTACATTTAAATAAAAGTTACAAATATGAGAAACATTTTCCAAAACATAGTTTGAGAATTCTCAAATGAAAAAAGACTTAACTAAATGGTCCACCTTAAAATTCACCTTATTTACAATATATTTTTCATCAACTAAACAATCAATTGCATATATACTCGAAAGAGATGCACTTACTTGAAAGTGATTTGCCAATTCAATCAAGTGGTGCTAACTCGGTTGATAGTGCCTAGCGGTTATAGTCATTTATAGCCTTTTATACCCGAATTTAAATACCTCTCCACCTATTAAAAAAAAATGGGAGTTGCCAATTCCAAATCAATAAATACGTATCTTTGTTGCTCGACAAACAATAGAAATGGCCTCGTCATCCTTTTTATTTCAAAGCTTCTCATTTCTACCTTTCCAAAGGCTCTAATGAGTCATAACAAACCTGGACATAAAAGTTTCATCCAATTAACTGCACGCCTCAAAAAATAATTCCTTGAAAGATTCTGACTTCGATTATCTCTCACGTATTAATCTTATGTCAATACTGAATACTAGCTAGTCTCACAAGTGAAGAAATATGCCATCAGTTCTCCAATTCTTGATTACAGAGAACACAAGTAGATGAACAAGATACCCCCTATTATTGTGTAAACGAATTCTCTTTTTTTTTTTGGTCAACTGTAAACGAATTCTCTTGATGGTAGAACATCCCTACGAGCCTTCCAAACAAAAGACTGTGGAATCCCTATTACGCCACACATAAATTTGGATTATATCCAATTTCTGAATCCAAGAACTCTTTTTTAGGAAATTGGAAATCAATTTCCTCACGACCCGCTTTTGAAAGAAACTTACCACACAATGAGATATTTTATCATCTATCATCTATATATGCTATTGTTATATTCCCTGCCCCAACAATATACATGGATTTTACCGAGCACTGCATTATTATGATTATTCAAGCACAACCTCAAGTTGAAGCAGGGAACATAAGTCACATATTTGCGAACCACCTATGCAACTGAGTCATCATTTATTGCTTTGTTAAATCAACACTTTAAGAATGTACACACAAGGCATAACAAAGTGTATAAACATCAGAAAAAACAAGGTTTAGGGATGATAATGTTTAGCCAGGCCTTGTTCATTTGTATCTGTAATCTTCTTTAAAGATTAGTTTTAGGGGTCAGACGTTTTACTCCCTCCAGCCTAAACTACACAAAATTCAATTTCCAAACTCTGGCTGTTAAGCACAAATATCATGATATTTCAATGTTTGGTCTTTTGAATCACTTAAAATCGGGTGCTCAATATATAGCCTAATAACGAATTTTCTAAAAGGACAATTTATTTGATTAGTAGTGTAGTACTCTGGCCCAAAACTTGGCTCCGATTTAGCTAAGCAAAGAATGGCAAAATAAGTCAACTCACCCCATCCTGCCCCATTTTCTAATCATATGGATTGATGTGTTAGAAATCCCAAAAAAAATGGATTAAATGCATTGACCCAATGAACCCAACCCATTTTGCCTACAAAACACACTTAATACTTTTCACATGACCCTCATGCGGGTTTTGACACTTATTTTAAAGAGTAATGATAGGTTAACACCTATCCCACCATGCAACACCCATGTGGTATGAGTAAAACTCAAAATTTGGGTGTTGCATGGGTGTTGCATGGTGGTCCATGTAACATTATGCTATTTTAAATGGCATTATTTACATGTACAACAACAAAAGAGTTATGTAATTTCAAGATTTAAAATGTATAATTAACTATTGTTCTTTGAAAAGTCACCACGAATTATTTCAGTAACTAAGTTCTATTACAAAACAAATCATATGCCTTTATTTGTACAACATGATCTTTTATAGGCCCATGCTTTTTCTATTAATGCTAGCTAAGACATCAAAGCACTCGTCACCCCGTTGATAGCTCAAATGGAAAGCTAGGGGAACATGTTGGTCAAGGGTATGGGTTCAATCCCCACCCAAGCCCCTTTATGACCCAAAAAAAAAAACCAAAGCACACCTCACCCTGCACTTAAAAACAAAATCAGAAGCAATCGCCTACCAAAAATCCTACCATTCACTCAATGTTGATTCTGACCACTTTCTTTGTTCTGCCCCCGGAATTGTTCCCTGTTTCATAATTCGATGCAGATCCTCCTCTTGCTCTTCTAGTCTGCTCCAAAGATGGAAGTGACCAAACCTGGTTTTTGTTCAGCTCGCCAACTCTAGAATCTACAAAAATATCGCGATACTCTAAATTCAGGCAACATTGTAACTAAATATATAATGTTAAAAATCATTAAATTCCTGAAGAAGCATTGATTTTTACACACGTTGGAACAGAAAAATTAAACGTCAATGGAAACAGATTTATGTGATTTGTTATCAGTTAGTAGATATGTTTACTCATGCAAATTTAAGCAGCCAAGTTAAACATTGAAAGGGAAAGAACATAAAGCATGGAACTTGTCAAGAGGGGAGAAAAGAGATTCAGATGGAGGCAAAGGGAGGGAAAATAAATTTCCCTTGTTTCGTTTGGTTGAAGGAGAGAAGTAAAATAAAACTAATATACCATTATGCCCTTCCACAATACAGAAGAAAGGAAACAGAAAATCATTTTCTAATATGACTATTAGATTTATGTGAAGAAGCTCTAAAAATAAAACTAAATCTTTACACGAAAGGGAAGAAGATAAAAACGAGGGATATTTTAGGGAGTACAGTCCATAAATTTCCTCCAAATCCCCAAAGAGGGACTTAAATTGTGCAAGCTCATCACACCAATATATTATCTACATAGGGAGACACTTTGCAATCTAAATTAGGTTCAGATTATTTTACAGCATGATTCTAACCACTGATTGAACCATATATCAGCTACATATAAGCACATAACAATACAAAAAGGAAGAAAAATCTCATGCTGGCAAACCAGCTATTTCTTAGAAATTATCAATGTTGGACTAAGACTTTCAAACAACAGTAGTTTGCGAGTTAAGAAACTTGACTAAGCACAAGTAATAAATTATTGACTTACAGGGAACAAAGGAAGCTTACCCTTCTTCCTATGCACATTATATTCAGGCAATTTCCCTAAATTGTTTCCTTTCCATGCTTCGTCAAAGCCTGCAAGCTCATCTGAAGTATTGAAAAAACAAATATATCCATCATTATTCAAAGAAAAAAATCTCTACCACTGTCGCAATTGTCGAACAAATAATTAATGAGGACAACAGGTACAAACCTTCATTAAGATTGTGCAGTGTCTGTGTGGTATCAACCTTGCCATCCGAGTCAAGCTTCCTCAAAACTGAATGACCCTACATACATTGGAATCGTACACATTACACAAGCTTAACTTCTATATCTAAAACAATTCAACAGGACACAAGCCTCAGTAGCTAGCAGCACATTTATGTATTTACAACAATTTGTCATAATAACATTAGTCAGTTACTCAATTACTATTGATAAAAATAGTCCTAGTTGGAACATGTGTCTTCCCAGCTCTTTTTTCTTTCCACCAAAACTATTTGTTGGGTTTGTTATTTGTTTTTTTTTTCTAGTAAAAGGTTTTGCTTTATTCCTGATTGAAGAACAAAGCCAAATCATAACAATTCCAAGTCTTCTGCATGTTTACTGCATGCATAATGTATTAAACTTAACAGCTCTTTTTGCTATACATCTAACAGATGACATTAATTACTACAGGAGTACATTCTAAGACCAATCAGATATACACACCTTGTCCTGGATTCCTCTAGTGATCCTATGTGCTGCCTGGCCTGTTGTCGAGTCAGCTTCTTTTTTATCCTCCATTACCACCTGGATTCACTCATATAGATAACATTAGAATAAAAAAAATAACCTTCAAAAACAATTGAACACATCAAATCACATCACATACCCCATCAGCTCCTATCTTTCTGGTTCTAGTAGAGGTATAATATGCACCATCTATACCCCCATATGTTACTCTGCTAAAACAAAAATTGCTACCCTTTTGGGGTTCTGACTTGTAATGCTCATTCTTGTAAGTTGCACCACTGTTTTTCCTTTCTGCTAGTTTTTCACACGAACAAGCATACAAAATACAAATTAGTAAACCAAATAAAAAATAAAATTTAGTAAACCAAACCAAATAAAAATTAGGCTTAATTTCACTTTTGATTCCCAGTTGTTACAATTGTGCAATCTCGACTCAGTATCAAATCAGTCCTACATGTGTCTAGTAGTTTCTTGGTGTTAAAAATTGGACGACAAAAAGACCTAACTATAACAATTGGAGTACATAGGACACACAAGTGAAACTTGAGGACCAAAATCGCACAATTGCGATATCTAGATAATCAAAAGTGCATGTACGCCTCATAGATTAAACCAACGACCTTATTTTAAAATAATAAAACAGAGAACATTACCATTAACATCATCATTATCATTATCATCATCATCTGGATGCTCAACAGATGGCTCCAAGGCCGACCTAGAAATCCTCTGAGCAGAATTTCCCTCCTCTCCAGTCTCAGGGAAATGATCAGTGCCTTCATCATCAGAGCCTAATTCTTTTATAACCACTCCTTTGTCTCTGTTTGTCTTCTGCATTGCTCTAGATGCAGTAGAGCTTGGACCCCACAAGGTATCAAAAGGGTCAGTGAAAAAAGGATCATCAAATGGATCCCTGCCTCCAAAAAGACTTGGCATCATCATACTTCTATGGAGTCCAAAACCGCTTGAATCGAAAACATTATCCCGAACTTCTCTACCCTTCTGCATATCCTTTATCTATAATAATCTTCACAAAGGAATAATCCCAAAAGAGATAAAATAAATCAAATTAAAATTCACCACTTTGCCATTCAGACTAAAACATATATTATTACCAGACAAACACATTCGGAGACAATAATCCTGTTTAGTAAAAAAAAAATTGTTTTTCAAAATAATTACTCATCCTCAGATACGTACGTTCAATCAACAAGATCAATAATCAATACAATTTTTGTGCAATTATGAGAAAAGATGAATTTGGAATGCGAATGCTTTCAGTGCATGAAATAGTGAAATTTGAATGATGTCGGTTGGGAATTGGATGAAGTTACCTCACAAATAAGATGAGAATCCAATTGAGGGAGAGAGGAATGTAGAACAAAATAGTAACACCTCAACGCCTATTTTATGCTATCGGTAGTCGGTGGTTTGAAACAAAAGGGAACAAAAGGGACATATTAATTAATATTAATATTAATTCAAGATGCAAAAGGGACATATTTATACGGTAGTACACGTGGATTTTATATTTCCTTTCCTTTCACGAAAGCTAGAACCTTCTAGCCGTTGTGCGCTTTCTCTATCCCTTTCGGCTTTCGTCGTGTGCGAATTTTTGGGGTTACTTTATTTTTTGGTTTAAATATATTTTAAGTCTTTTCAAATTTAGGCATTTTAAATTTAGTTTTTGTAAGAAAAAAAATCAAAATTTTTTAATTTAACAAATATTTTGTTTGTTTTAGTCTTTTTGGTGATTTTGGGGTGATATTGCATGGATATATCACCTTATTAATCAGATGTGTCCAAGGTTCTAAATTGCGATTGTGGTCGTGTTAAGATTTTTGCGATCACGGATATTGCGAATGTCGTAGTGCGTATTACGATTGTTGCGACGTAAATTGTTCACAACATTACAAAAGTTATATTAAAATTGCTTGTATTATTATGCAATCTATATTAACTAATAATAATATTTTTTATTATTAAAAGAGACCCAAAGTATATAAAATAAATAGAAAATATGAATAGTTTAATAATTACTAATATGTTTAACAAAATACCATGGTAGTTAAAATCGGACCGGACCGACCGGTCGGACCGGGAACCGAACTTGAAACCGCCGAACCGGCTGAAAATTGGAAAAACCGGCCTGAACCGGCGGTTCGACGGGTTGGAGCGGTCCACAACAAGTCCACTTTTCTTCTTTGAAAAAAAGCTGAAAAATTCGCAAAATGACATGGCTAGGAATCGATCCCGCGAGCTTGCATTTTACCTGGAATTTACTAACCACTGAGACGGAATCGTTGTTGAAACATCCTGTGCGCACTTATATATATATATCTAATAATTAGTGTAATTTAATAATCAGTTCAATTCTGCATGTTTTTGAGCGAAAGTTAATTAATTATGCATTGTCTTCATTTAGTTTGCATTTTTTTGGCCTAATAATCAATTGTTGCCTGTTGTCACCCATCTCCATCATCCATAAAAAAACTAACAATTATATTAACATATAATGCTAAATGATACATGTGTGTATTTAAATAAAAATAGTTAAATTTCAATTTATAAATATTATATTATATTTAATAAAAACGTATATTATGTTATAGTTAATGTATATACTATATAGTTTGATAATTATATAATATAATATACTAAAAAGTTGATATAATTTCTATATCATAAATGTAATATGGAAGTATTGTTTAATATATTACATTAAAAATTAAAATAATATTATTTAATCCTGGTTGAACCCCGGTCGAACCTCTGAACCTTGAACTCTTGCCCTCACCGGTTTAATGACCGGTCCGGTTTTGACTACCTTGCAAAATACTACATGTTTGAATGATTCAACATAGATTAATTAATAACTATTGATATATTTATATAAAGTTCATGCACAAATTATTTATCTCAAATTCTCAACATAAAAAATCGACTAATACATAAAAAGAAGTTTATGTAAAAGTCATCATCTCACTGGAGTGGTGATCACCACATGGTAGAACGGCGTGCAGGATCATAACTTCCGCTATCACCTTGATCATCATTATATCTTGTTCCTCCAAAGACAAAATAAAAAACTCCAGAGCTTCTCGGTTGTTCCATTTGTTGTTGGTCATAGGAAAAACTTGTTGATGGATCAAAGTCTTGGTAATTGATAGGAGGCTGGAAATATGATGGGTTTGGCATATATTGATTGTATCCATGTGACATGTAAGAAGGATGTTGATAGTATGGTGGTTGATAGTATGGTGGATAATAGCCTTGGTTACCTTCAAATGGTGCAGCAATTCCAAAATTACCAAATGATTGTGCCACACTAGATGAGGAAGAATCGTCCATTGTAGTCTCCTGATGCCTTCTACTTTTCCCATGTCTTGGGCGTCCTCTACTACTACCACCGCCAACTACATCACCAATAGAGTCTTCATCCATCCTATGAGGCATTAGATTTTGATCATGTCTAATTAGTGTAGTTAAAATCGGACCGGACCGGCCGGTTGAACTGGGAACTGGACCCCTATCCGATCTGGTGCTTCCTGAAAATCGGCCTGTCAAAGAACCTGTCAAAAACCGGGAAAATCGATCAAAAATCGGCCAAAACCGAGAAAATCGGTCAAAAATCGGGTTGAACCGATTCACACTTTTATTTTTTTTATTTTCAAAATTTTTATTTTTTTTTAAATAAATAGATATCACTTTCTTCAATTATTTGTAATTTTGAATATTTTATGTCATGAATTATGACATTTAGTAGTAAAGTTTAATTTTTCTTTATAAAGTTATGACTTTTATGTTAATTTTTGCTCAATATTGTATAAGTTTAAAGTTTAAAATAATATTATATATCATATATAATATTATATATTATATTTATAATTAAAATAATATTATTTTATTATACCCCCGGTTGAATCTCTAAACCTTGAACCCCTGCCCTCACCGGTTCAGTGACCGGTCCGGTTTTAACTACCTTGTGTCTAACATATGCTTCTTATTGAAAAGAATGAAATGACCCTCCACCTCTTCCTTGACTTTGTTCTATATTATCACCACCACTGCTATTATTATGACTAGGTGGGCTTAAACCACCATCACTACCTTGACTAGGTGCTGGACTTGAATTTGGGTCATCTCCACCAACATTTCCTCCATCATTGTCATCATTAGAATCAATAGGGAGCCATTCTGAGTTTTATATTCCATCCAACAATGGTCCCTCTCTCTTCTCGAGCCATGGAGATAAATGATCCTCTTCCTGAAATATATAATCAAGATTAACAAGATTGAAGTTGTTTTAAATCTCTTCCTGACTTTTTCTCATGGTGTGCCTCATTTTCAGCTTCATGTTGTAAAATATAAAGACAAGTGTTTGCAACTTTTGATACTTCAGTCCATTACTTGTCTTTGTATGTATGTAGCTAAATGTACTCCAGTTTCTTTCACAATTTGAAGCTGACATTGTTTGGTTGAGAACTTTTATAGCTATACTTTGAAGTTCAGAAGCACATGATCCATATATCAACCACCATACAACTAATTAAAACAAAAATAATAGTAAATTATTGTGTAAAACAATATATCATAAAACAAAAATATTCTTACACTAGCATATGGAAAAGAATAAATTATAAAATCATACCAGGATTCATTTGAGACCAAGCTCTTTGAGCTTGTAACGTTCCAAATGTCTCTTGCTTCTCCCGAAAAAGTAACAACTACGAGCACCAATGAATGATATAAGTTTTGAATGAATAATTTTTTCTAAAATTTAATGTAACAAAACATTTACAAATTACTCACCTGATTAATAGCTCTTATTTGCTTATCAATGTCTGGTTCTAACTTGCTTATTACTTTTGTGGTTCCATCCATGGTTTCCTTAGCTACATCGCTTCCATGCACAACCCCAAATTGAAATTAGGGGTTAAGAAAATAACCTTAAAGGTAAAAAGGAATAATTAGTATTTTTAAATAAAATAAAAGCCTTAAAATTAGATGAAATATATTGATATATACCTGCTGCATGCAAATCAGAATGCATGAACCACCATCTTTTGTCAATGATTTAATTGTAATGGGCATGATAATGACGATTTTGTGTAATAGCTTGTTTAGCTCTATCAATTGCTTCATAAACAAAACCCATTGTGGGTTTTTCATCGCCATCAACCAATTCTTGACATTTGGTTCAAACACCTTTATTATATCATTAGCCTTACTCCAAAACTCTTTGCTCATGACAATCTTTTTGGCTTCATGTGCAGGTTCGGACTTCTCCTTTCCCCATTTGGACTTATTAAATTCCTCAGAATCAAACATATTTCTCAATGCTTGTTTCTCTTTCACAATGGATTCAACTTGCAAAAACTGCATGGCAAAATGAGTGATTGCGGGACGAGTAATTTTCCTACCACCAGTATACTTCTTCATTAGATTCACTGTCCAAATGTGGTTATATATAAACAACGTTACTTTTTTTGCATCCTCCAGTAGCTTTCGCATATTGCTCTTTTTCCTAATATCTTCTAAGCATAAACCTAAGCAATGTGCCGCACATGCAGACCAATAAAGACGAGGTCTTTTCTCCATTAATCTCAAACCAACGGCTTTCAATGCTACCTCATTATCAGTGACCATCTGGACAATATTTTCTTCCCCTACCTCGTCTACAACTTTATCAAGCAATTTGAAGTAATAGTCAGTATTTTTGCTAGTAACACCAGAGGCATCAAGAGACTTTAAAAACATTGTTCCTTTACTACAATATGTAAGAAAGTTCATTATATGCATATGATTTATGCTATTTGTCCAGCCATCACACATTATAGTTACCCCCTTTCCTTCCATGTTGGTTTCAGTTCTTTTATCCAATCTTGCATACATTTATATTCATTTTCCAAGTAAATCTCTGAAACCTCATAAGGAGTAGGACATTTAATACCTGGGCCTAGCTCTGCATCTGCTGTTAACAACACAACCATGGAGAATTGCACAAGTTCATTGGAAGACGCTCATATATTTTCAACTTGGACACTGCTTCTCCTAACTTTTTTCTCAATGTCTTCATCATCCATGCACCAATTTTTGTCTGTTTAATACTCCTACTTCTTGCTAGGTCAACATCCATAGCCCTCAATCTTTGTTCAACAGTGCTTCGTTGATTCTGATAAGAAGATCCACTACCAGCACTACCACCTCCCGATTCATACACAGACTCTAACCTTCCTGTTTGTTGTCTAAATCTGTCTATATTCCCATTGTCTTTGTGACAATATGCTTTCTTGTGTAGCTTGTCTTAGAGCTGCATCTTCATTAACAAAACCTTGAACATCATCATCATAATCTCCTCTTAAACGTGAAACAAATTCTTTTCTTTTTCTGAGATTCCTTTTTTTTTTTTGCTTTATTGTCTTGTAAAAGCTTCATCATGTTTTCTCTAACAAAAGTTGATACCCTAACACAACCTTTAACTTTTCTGGGCATGTGTGCTTGATGCTCTTTTAATTTAAAAAAAATCTGATTTTGAAATATATTTAAGAAATAGAAATAAGCATCTAAATAAGGATTGAAATGTTTATCAAAAAAATAAGGATTGAAATGAAGATTAAATTTTGAAATAAGCATTCAAATAAATAAAGATATAATCTATTATCACAAAAAAATAAGGATCTGATCATCTAATCTAAATAAACATTAAAGAAGTAAGAAAATAAATAAACATTAGCGAAAAAAAAGAACTTTCTGGACCCCCCCAAGTCCCCAATTTTATCTATTCCCCTTCCTCAGTTCCTCGTTCACGCTCTCTCAGTCTCTCTCACTCTCAGCGTTCCAGTTCCACTTCCCCCTTCCCCTTAGTTCTTTTTTTTATGTTCTTTCTGAAGAAACCTTTCCCCTTCTTTCACCTTGCCCTTCCTCCCTGCGTTCCCCCTTCCCAGGGTTTCATTCTCACCCTCTCTGAATCCCTCACTGTAAACGACCCATTCTCGGATTTTTGGAGCTCGACGAGTTATGGGGTTACCTGCTAACCAGAGGAGTCCGAAAGATGGAGTCTTGTGAAGAACTGAAATGAGATCAGTCGAGGTTGAAGACGAAGTTGCAGTTGAGGCAAAGCAGCGAACTGGGAGATCTAAACTTTGAGCACTCTGAACTTAAGGCAAAGTGAGAGAACAAAATGAGGTCAGACAACTTTAGATCTGAAATATCTAAAAAAGTTTGCATTTTTATTCTTCTCTCTCTTAAATTATTTGCTCAAAAATGGTGTTTTGTAAAAAAAATGGTCTTTTGGAAGAAACACTATCTGTTGTGGTTTTCTGCTCCAAAATGGCATTTTGTCGAGGTTGTCGCGGTCGAAATCCTGTTCTGTCGCGGCCATTTTTTGTGATTTTTTCCCGCCGCTATTGTGGCCTATTGCGGTTTTGGCAGCGGTTGCTACCGTTTTGTCGCGACCGCATCAACTGTTGCGATCGTTTTTTTAAACCTTGGACGTGTCATATTTAAATTTGGAGGGACTTGCCATGTGACCCTAATTTTTTTCTTCCCTCCATCACCACCAGCCCCCCACTACCACCACCACCACCACACACTCTCTCTCTCTCTCACCACAGCAATTTGGTTACATTGTAACCATTACATATCATGGCATTCTAAGTGTCACTAGTAGGCCATTTGTTATCCCTTCTGGAACAGTTTCTATATTCAACAATAACTTTGTTGAATACAGAAATTGTTCTAGAAGGGATAATTAATGGCCTATTGGTGACACTTAGAATGCCATGATATGTAATAGTTATAATGCTCTTCTAGCGTCACAATCATGATCATCACATGATGACACCCCATCAGAAAAAACAATAAACCCTAAAGGCATGATAGTCACATGGTCTGGGTTCCCTAACATAGGAGATGTCTGCTGTGTCTGTGTAACACTCTTGCACATAACTCAGAACATGTAGGTAATCACATTCGCATTATGACACAAGTGGTGCATTGGCCTAACGGTTAGTGCTTGCACCTGTTTGCTACATGTGCGAGTTCAATCGATAGACATGTTTTTTTTTTAAATTTTAATCCATTAAATAACGAATAAAAATTAAAATTGTCCACAGAGGGACTCAAACACGAGACACCTCACTTAGACTAAGCAGCACAACCACTGGACCAACTGACACATTGTATCATAATGACATCGTTATGTTTTATCGAGTGTTGATAATGGGGGATTGACGACACCTTTTACAATGGATGAAATTAAAGAAGCGGTGTGGAGTTGTGATGGTAATAAAAGTCCAGGTTCGGACGGGTTCAATTTTAACTTTCTTAAATCATGCTGGGAGGTTGTCAAAGAAGAGGTATGTGATTTTGTTCAAGAATTCTATGTTAACGCTCAACTGCCTAAGGCTATCACGGCCTCCTTTTTGGCTCTTATCCCTAAGAAGGACCATCCGCAACCTTTATCCGAGTATAGACCAATCTCTCTTATTGGTAGCTTATATAAAATCCTTGCAAAGATTTTAGCCTTGAGGTTGAAGAGGGTGCTGGGAAAAGTTATTTCAACGTGCCAATCTGCTTTTCTTCCTGGCAGACAAATTTTGGACGGGGTTTTGGTAGTAAATGAGCTCATTGATTTAGTTAAAAGAAGGAGGGGCAAATGTTTGCTCCTGAAAATTGATTTTGAAAAAGCCTACGACTCCGTCAGCTGGAGTTATCTTGATTATATGATGAGGCGGTTGGGGTTCAGTGTTACATGGCGAAGGTGGATAAATGCATGTGTCACTTCTAATTCGATCTCTGTTCTTGTCAATGGCAACCCCACTGAAGAGTTTGAAGCTATGCGGGGCCTCCGGCAAGGGGATCCCCTAACACCCTTCTTATTCCTTATTGCTGCTGAGGGGTTGGCGGGGTTGGTTGGTAATGCGGTACATTCGGGGAGCTTCCAAGCGTTTAAAGTGAGTCACTTTATTTCCTTCCCCATATTACAGTTTGCAGACGATACTATACTGTCATGTGAGGCCTCTTGGGATAACCTGTGGTGTATTAAGGGCATCCTGAGAGGTTTTGAATTGGTCTCTGGGTTGAAGGTTAACTTTTCCAAGAGCAATTTGTTCGGATTGAATGTTGAAGACTCTTTCATGAATGCCGCATCATCTTTCCTATCTTGTTGCACTGGGAGGATCCCCTTTAAGTTCTTAGGCATCCCTGTTGGTGCAAACCCAAGAAGAAGCTCAATGTGGAAACTAGTGGTGGACTCAATGAAAAAGAGGTTGGCTATGTGGAAGGGACGACACTTATCAATGGGAGGTAGAGTTACCTTGATCAATTCCGTCTTAACAAGTTTGCCTCTTTATTTCCTCTCGTTCTTTAAAATTCCAAAGAAGGTCGCGCATGAATTTACTAGTATTCAGAGGAACTTTTTGTGGGGAGGGAACGAAAATGAGAAAAAGATTAATTGGGTCAGTTGGAACAAAGTATGTCTTCTAAAAAAAGACGGGGGCTTGGGTGTAAAAAACATTGAGATATTTAATGCTAGCCTGTTGTCCAAGTGGAAATGGCGCTGTTTAGTTGATGAGTCTACTATTTGGGTTAGGTTGCTTTGTTTTAGGTACGGACTATTACATAAGTGGTGTGGTGGTGAGCAAAGCCTTTCTCAACAACATTCGATTTGGTGGAGGGATATGTATGGTGTGGATAATGTTTGGGGGCGTAATCCATCTTGGTTTTCAGACGCTGTCCGTCTTAAGCTTGGTTGCGGGACCAAAGTCGCTTTTTGGAATGACATTTGGGTGGGGACTACAACTTTGAAAGAACTCTATCCAAGGTTGTACCAAGTGACGTCTTTTAAAGAGATTTCTGTGGCGGATTCAGGAGTCTAGCATGGTAATACTTGGTAGTGGCAGTGGTCATGGAGGTGCACTCTCTTTGTATGGGAGGAGATCTTATTTGAGGAGCTACAACGTTTGTTAACACCTATCAATCCTCAAAAGGAAGGGCGGGACCATTGGGTCTGGCTTTTGGATAATTCAAAGATATTTACCGTTAAATCATCCTATTCTCATCTTTTGTATTTGCAGGATTTGGCCCTGCTGGACAACACGTTGGAGTTGGCGTTCCAAGCTTTATGGAGGTGTTTTGTCCCTTCAAAAGTCACCATTTTTGTGTGGAGACTTCTCTGGCAAAGGATAGCTACAAGGGACGCTCTGAATAGGAGAGGAGTTATTTTGTCCTCTCATGAATTGTGTTGTGTGTTGTGCTTACGTTGTGAGGAGTCCATCAAACACACGTTCTTTGAGTGTCCCTTCTCTTATGAGGTTTGGTCTTTGGTTTTGGCTTGGATGGGTATTGATGGGGTAACCCCTAGTGATTGCATAAGTCATTTTTTGCAGTATGGGGGGCTAATTAGGGGGAAACGGCTGAGGAAGGTTAGACATCTTATTTGGTGTGCGGTTGTGTGGAACTTGTGGTTTGTAAGAAATAGGATTATCTTTCAAGGCGATGTTGCAAATTGCTCACAAATCATTACTCAGATTAAGGTAATATCGTGGGGGTGGTTCATTAACAGGGAAGGTAGACACACAGGTTGCTCCTTTTCAGATTGGTGTACTTGTCCGTTGAGTTGTTTTTGGTTGCTATGATCTAATGGCCAATTTATGGCCTGAGGGCTGACAATGTTTGTTCAGTGGGTTGCAGGTGTTTAATGCTTTGGAAGCAGGTGGGTGGAGGGATTACATAATCTATTGGATTACATATCATGGGACGGAAGGCACTCTGTTAATTTGATGGAGTATTTATTTTCATGGGAGGGGGCATTTTCTTCTTAGGAATTGGTAGTGTGGTGTTCTAATCCACTGGGATATATGTGCTGGGGTTTCTTTGTTTGAATAGTGTTATCTTTTGAAAACAGTACCCCTTTGAGACTGATGGGTTACTAGGAAAATATCGGGCATTTGATTAGACCCCTTTGAGACCATGTAGGTTACTGGGGAAATACTCTTTGGGTACCCCTTTGAGACTGATGGGTTACTGGGGAATTTCTAGCATGTTTCGATACCCCTTTGAAACCACGTAGGTTACTGGGGAAATACTTTTTTCATTAGTTTAACACTAGTTAGGGTGTTGGTTTGTATTTGGAGGATTTGTACCTATTGAGGGTGAAGGCTCCTCCCTTTGTGGTGTATAGGAGTTTAACCACGTATATTGTATTGTTTTGGCGTTTGGGCTGGGCATATCTTGTGCTGTCAGCCCTGTCTTAATACATTTTTGATTATAAAAAAAACATATTTTGGAAATCTCTCACAATCCCCCACCATTCTCAAAATAGGTCTAAATCTCATTGTACGAAAAATCTCATGGTTTCAGATAAAGGTATCTTGCGATTTGAACCTTCACTTAGTGAGCCAAGTTTTCACTCATCCTCAAATAGATTGGTAGACAAGCTTTGAACCAACTATTCATTAGAACAATTGTGCATAACTCACACATGAAATCTCGGTACCATTGATCGACTTATAAAGGCGACACATTTGATAAAGCCTTATGTCATGTATCCTTTTAATAAGAATTAAAGAGTCAAGCTCTTTAACTCTTTGAAGCAGCCCCACTCAATTCTCATATAGGTAGACTTTATCAGAAGTACTCCCATAATATGTACTTCAACACGTTCATGCCATAGGTCTATTAAGAGCAAACACCCAACCTTCCCTTTTGTCTTTATGGTCCATGTACTTTTTAGACCTTGGGATGTATCTATTATCAAGTACTTGCAATCACTCTAATAGTGTATTTTCGCCATTGAACTCAAGACTTGATTCTACTCAAGTGTGAGTCAGGTTTCCACCATTGGTGATCAATTAGATATGGGCTTGAGTCTCATCCCTAATGATGTTTTCACACCATATCCATTCTCAATCCTTTCATCAAAGAATCGCAAGATAATCTTTCAGTTTTTATAAAATCTATGGATATACTCCATTAAATCTTTCACATAGCTATGTTTTAGTCCAATGTGCCTGGACTTTCATTATATACTTGGCTATATGTAGGTAACAAGGTAAAACACAAGAAGGGGGGTTGAATTGTGTTTCTTAGCTTTTTTAAAACTATTCACAAAACGTTGGACGTTGTATGAAAAGGTTGGACGCTCAGTGTATATTGGACGCATAGATAAGTTTGACGCAGAAACGTCCACTTGGTTTAAAATAAGTTTTAGTGCGTTTAAAGCGTTCTAAGACTTGTTAAAAAAAAAATTTCAACTCAATCCCCATAGTTAATATATAAATAGAATATAAAAGAGTTAAGGGACAGAGAAATAACACAAGTGTTTATCCTGGTTCACCCTTTCCTAAGAGCTACGTCCAGTCCCCTCAAACTAGAGAGATTTCACTATCAATCCAGATAGAATTACAAGTATTCTTCAACAGCCTCTTCAGGCCTTACAACAAGTATTATTTGCACATCTAGACTCTCCAGGCTCAACCAAGTATTGTTTTACAAACAAACCTCTCCAGGCTCAAACCCAAGTATTCTTTTACAGACAATCATCTGCAGGCTCAAACCCAAGTATTCTTTTACAGTCAAGTCTCTCTAGGCTCAAACAACTCAGCAGAGTGTTTTGGTTTTAAGTTCTGCTAACTCACACAAGTGAGGATATACAATCTAAAGCACCTCGAGAGTTAAGCAAACTCTTTTTTACAAGAAGAATGAAATATACGAGACTTTCTAGCTTTACAAAGTATTAAACAAATTGCACAACATTTTTGCTCTTTCTTTCACGTAGTTCAGTCTCTATATATTCTTCTTCTTGTTCACGGTATTTATAAGCTTTGAGTGAAGCTTCAGATTTTGATCTTGAACTTGATTTGCTTCAGCCTTCATAAAATAGTCGTTTTCAAATATCATTAAATGTTATTTTCCCGTTGCTCTGTAGGAGTGCTTCTTCAATGTGTTTTGTGCAGTTCTTTCTTCTAGGTCAGAAGCAACCTGTACTCAAAGTCTCAATTACACAGTGGTTAATAGCAATATTTTATTAAGACAGAGAAAATACACTGTATAAAAGAAAAGGCGTGTTCAGAGAGAGTTAGAAATGCTCAGAGTACATTCTATCTCAAGTACACTTTTCATAGTGTTTTATGCTTTCCATTAAATGCAAGTTGAAAAGATTGACAATTATACTCTGGAAAAGCATTGTATACAACTATTTATTTCAAATCATTTGCTCATTAAATATGTCTCATATTAAATGCAAGAGCAATAAATAACATGTTATAGTGTTCGCGTGTTGGACGCAGTTTGTGAAATAGAATAGACTCTCTGTTTACTTATCATATGGACGCATGGCTTTCTTACCATATGGACTCATAGCTTTCTGCACGCATAGCTTTCTGATCATATGGACGCATGACTTTCTTACCATATGGACGCTTAGCGTCTAGAGTCAATTGGACGATACTTACCTAGGGTCAAATATCAGAGTCCATTGGACGCTCAGCTCTTTGATTGGACTTATAAGTACCAAGGTCACACTGGACGATGGACCTAACTTTGTTGTACCTGTAAGAGCATGTTTAACAGACTTTGTAAAAACCTTAATAATCATTGTTATCATCAAAGCCACTTAGGGATTTAAGCATTGACAAATGCTTTTGAATAATTTGGTTCCAACAATCTCCCCCTTTTTGATGATGACAAACATTATTAGGTTTTACAAGCAGTATAGCAGGTAAACAGAATAATCAGTCAGCATAAGGAAAAAAACTTTTCTCTTAAGGAAACTCTCCCTAAGATAAACATCTCAGCAACAACATATATATATAATCAGAATTCAGAATAATCAGAGCATATATATATAAGTAATAAGACTACTGCAACTACAATTTGACTCAATCTCGTTTTATTATGACTTGAGCTTTTAAAGCTTAATTCCTTTTTCTCCTCTTTCTCCCCCTTTTGTCATCAGATAGAAAGGTTTGTAAGACATCATAGTCCAAAGAAAAAATTGAAAAACATGAGGAACATGAAAAAAAATCCAGAAGATTCGTCAATCCTTCTTCTTGACAAGGTCTTGAACTAGAGCTATCAAATTATCCACTTTAGCAGACAGCTGTTGAAATTCTTCTCTTGATACAGGGCCTTGACAAAAAATTTCAGTCTCAGGTGCCACAGCAGCAGGATCGGATGCTGGAGTGTTGTCTTCTGCAGATAAAACTGTATCAGGCTCCTGAATGGTCTGGTAGATTTGAGATATTTGTTCAGCTCTTCTTTTTGACCTTCTTTCTCTCGAAGAGGTTTCAGGCATCTGAATCAACTCACATCTCTGTGACCTTGTAAAATGTCTTCTTACTTCTCTAGACTGAGATTGATGATGATCACCAACCCTTTGAGGAGCAGTGCCCAGATTTATCTGAGATATGAAATCTTCAAAAGGATCTACACTCATTGCAATCTCTTCTGCTTGAGAAGGAGTGAGCATGTCCTCAGCATTCCTCTTTCTTCTCTCTTCGCCTAAGAGGTTTAGGATATGCTTGGCAACTTCTTTACCCTTTTTCTGATTTTTCTTAGCCTCTTTTTCTCTTCTTTCAGCAGCCAGACGTTCTTCCTTGAACTTTCTTATCTCTTCTCTTGCTCTGGCAAATTAGGCTTCTCGTTGTTCCTCTGTTTCTTCAGCTAGAAAGTTTTGTTCACTCTCTTTTTCAGTTTCAAAAACTTCCTGAATAACATCAGGGTCATCTCTCTGCTTTTCCTCCACTGGTGTCAGTCTCATCCTTACGAAACTGAGTCTTTCCAGATTCAGTTGAAATACTCCTTGAAGAGTTGATAGCTTTTCAGCAATAGCATCAGGAGTTTGATTATCCAATACCTTTTGGAGAAATGCTCCAAAGGAAATAACATTCTTTCTGCCCATGCTTCTTGTAACATCTTAAAATTTCACTCTACAAGATAGAATGATAATTTTAGAGGATTAGAATCATCCTTGAGATTTTCAGATAAAGTATAATGGATTAGAGTTGACATAGGAGTCAAAACAGTATTTTACGGACATTTTTGACTATCAGAATAAGTTGATTATGAATATGAAAAATTCATACTATATTTCTAAGAGGTATTTGAGGATACAAATAGTAACTTAGTGATATATAAAGGTTTTCGAAATTAAGTTTGGAATTTTAGAGAACAATATAAAGGAATATTGCGGTTTTAGTCCCTCTAAGAAAAACTACGTAATCTGCTAGTTAAGAAATGGATAAATACCAGAGACTAAGGAATGATCTTGACAAAGATTACAAGATCAAATAGAGTTTTAGATAGTATAGAAATGACAAATTTTGTTTGGTATTATAGTCTAACTAGTAAGACAGATAGGCTTTATATATAACTTTTGTTTGCATCACTTCTGTATTTATTCTATATTATTCTAAGTACTTTGTGTGTATATGTTTGTTAAATTATTTTCATCTTAGAAAAATGGTTTTAATACTCTTATCCATTTTTAGAAAAGAAACAGATAGTTCTATTTGACGTTAAGTTTTAAACAGATAGTGTAAACTTCGTTTTCCCATTTATCGTCTATTTTTTGTTTTATAGGAAATTGTGCAATCTACGTATTAAGTAAATTATGTTGGTCTTATAATTAGGGGTTTTATATGCTTATCAAATTATTTCATTGAAACAGACGCTTTCTTTTTACGTTTGGACTGTTTCAAACAACCGTATTTTTTCGTAATTAACAGATAAGATTTTAAATAGCTAAAGTATATCAAAACAACCTAGGAAACAAAACTTCCTTCACAAAAGTTGGTTCCTTTAATGTTTGTGATTTTTTTGAATTTTACTTGAATTTTGGGAAAAATAAATTTAGAAATTACCGTTTTGGTCCCTATAGTTGACAACAAGAACTGAGAACTGATTCAGAGACCAAATTGAGGTTAGAAAGAGCTTTTGAAAAGCTAGATCATGTTTTCTCATTTGTTAGGATTTTTGGGATTTATTTCGTAATTTTTCGTAGAGCAAATAAAAAGTTACTTTTTCAGTCCCTGAAGGACACGTAAAACGAGAATTTCTGAACAAAAATGGTTTTTTAGTGATCAGAGAATGTTTAAAATCATTTTTCAAGAGGGACCATTAGTGTTTAAATTAAATTTGTGATTTTTGGGAATTATCTGGGAATTTTCTGAGAAATGTTCGTTTTGCACTTATGGCGCGTTTGTTTTCCTTTGTTTATGCAAATCGCGAAGCATACCCTTACCGTAAAAATCCAAAAACTCTTCCATGAAGCTCTTAAATGGTATTTTCGAGATTCCTTATTGATTCTCATCATTTAAATTAATTTTTGAATTTTAGATTAGTGAAAAGACCATTTTACCCTTGATTTTCACTTAAAACTAACAAAACCTAAAGTTTTTAACCAAGCAATCCAAAGGCTCTTTTCCCTCCTTCTTTTGGTCGACATCCTCCTCCATTTTGGTGCCTTGGATTTATTTTTTTCTTATGAGTCATAAGCTTAGTCATGAGGAAGAACCAATTAGAAAAATGGAAGATTTAATTAAAAATGCATTATGACATAGGCTTAAAAAAAAGTGGATGACAACACAATAATTTAATTCCCTCTACTCCCTCTTTGGCTGCCCCTCACCCTCTATAAATAGTCATCTTGGCTTCATAAAAATTCACTCACCAAGAAGCCATTGTATTGACAAAGCACAAATCCTCTCTTTTCTCTCTTTAGTTCTTAAATTTCTTACTTGGTGTTCTTGGTGTTTTCAAGCCTTGTTCTTCCAAGATTTGTGGCAAAGGTAAGCGAAACCTCTCCTAAATTAATTTGAGAAGTATGAGTTTGATTCTTGTTTGTGCTTGACTTGTATGTTTGTGTGTTATAGCCTTTGTTTGTTTATTTATGCTTTATAATTATTTTATAGCTTTAAATTAATTGTTTTGTGCTATTTATTAATTGTAGTGTTATAATGCCCAAATTTCATTAAATTTTCGTGTGATTAAAGTGGCTATGGCAAAATTAATTTTGAGTTTTTGTAAACATACTGTTATAATGGAGAAATTTAGATCTACCGTAAATATGATCTAACCGTAAAGAAGTGAAATTTATTCTTTTGTGAAAACTCTAATATTGTCTATCATTGATATACAAGATGATGGTTAAGATAAATGGTTTATCAGCATGGGTCTGTCTAGGAAAGACAGAGATCTTTGAAGGGGCTTTTTAAGTCCGTCTCTCTTTCCTTGGAACTGTACTGATGCACTGTTTGAAAAATTCTTAACCTAGGGACCTGGTATATACGTGACTAACATAAATTGGGAAAGAAGTGATTTCTTAAATAAACGTATATATAAATAAATTAGATTGGATAAAAGAGTATAACGGTAATGGATTCTCAGTGAATCCTACTATTATAGCATCTGTCATAAAAAGAGTATAATAGTAAATGATTCTCGGTGAATTCTACTGTTATAGCCTATGTCGTAAAAAGAGTGTAACAGTGAATGATTCTCGGTGAATTATACTGTTATAGCATCTATCAAAATGTAATATAACTGTAATGGATTCTCGATGAATTCTACTGTTATATTATCAGTGGAAAAGTCTCGAGTGGGTATCCAATCTGTATATATATATATTATATAATTAACTCAGTTTAGTTTTCAATGTCTATGGCAGTGGAAATTAGTGAGATAGGCTTTCAATGGGTCTCTTTCCTGGAAGATAAATTGGTGCTTAAGTATTTCAGAAGAGAAACAGTTTGATTACGTTCACTTAGTCTATAGAATCGATTTCAAAGTTGAGTATTGATCACCGAAGACGGCTTTGCTGCCGTGTGATCCCTTTTATCTTCAAAGTTAACTAAGTCGGTAATTAATCAGCTTTATTTCGTTCACTCAAATATATACTAAGTTTTTAAGAAAGTTGGACAATAGTTACCGCAGTTGGCTCAGCTGCCGTGTAATTATTCCTTTACCAAAATCTATCTAAAATGTGAGAACAATCACTTACCGACTAAAAAGTGGACATAAGTTTAAATACTGTTAATCTCTTCTCTCTTGATCAATCATAGGTGGCTCTATCCCGTTTTGGCTTGCTTGAAATGAATTAATAACCTTTAGTGTGTGTGTATATATATATATATCGAATCACTCTGTTGGGCTACTCACATCAGTTCGGCTCTGCCGCGGTGTGATTAATCATAAATTGAATTATTGAAGCCGCGCGAATAACTTAAAAGTCATAAACGATCGGTAAAATGAATAAAAGAAGACAATAATTATTTAATACTACAGAAAAAGGTTTTTGACTTAAAGAATTATTTCAATCAACGTCACTGTAACCTTCTAGTACAGCGGGAAACTTTTGATAATGTAATTCTAGGTTCATGGTCCTTTTAAGGTACCTCCTGACCATCTCAATAACACACTAGTGCTCATTACTAGAACTGCCAGTAAACCTACATTGTAACCCCACAACATAAGCTATATATATCAGGACTAGTGCAATCAACAACATACTAAAGACTGCTAATGATGTTCACATACTTAGATTGATTAACACTGTCACCAGTGTTCTTGAACATCTTGACACTAAGATCATAGGGGTACATGCTAGTTTACTATCAGAGTAATTGCATTTCTTTAAAACTTTCTCAATATAATAAAACTGATTTAAAGAAATATCATTTCAGTTCTAGTAATTTTAATTTCAAGAATTACATTTACTTCACCAAGGTCCTTCATGTCAAAATTTTCACAAAGCATATTTTTGACATTTTTCACAACATGAAAATCAAGCAAGTCATTCACATATAGACAAATAATAGTGCAAACAATATTATAAGCTATATAAAATATGCACTTATCACATTCATTAGTTTAAAATCGTATGAGGTGACCAGATTATCAAATTCTCATGCCACTGTTTAGGTGCTTGTTTTAGGCCATATAAGTTGCATACTTAAATATCATGACTAGAAACAACAAAACCATAATATAGAAAAAATCTTTCTCAACATTATAAACATAAAAATAGGACCAAAACTTTAGCACTTATGCTCTTACTCCTTATAGGTCCATCTAAAAAATAAAACATTATTAGGAACACTTGTTCTAATTGGTACACTATAAGAAATAGAACCCCCACTATTTTTCAATTTAACCGAAAAATGATTTTCATAAGTTTTTTTTATACAAAAGAACCAACGTCATTTTAATCAGTAACAACTTTCTCATTTAAATAAAAAAAAACTGTAAGCCTTGCTATAAACAAGGTAGTCTATCAAAACACATTTATATGCAATAAAATTACGATCAATAAAGCATTGCATATATGAGAATGTAAACATATTCATGTTAAAAAAAAAATTTAAACATCAAAAGCATCACTCTTATTTTTCATAAGGTCTACATATATGAAATTAGAGCAATCATCAATAAAAAAATATAAAATAACACTTTTCATTTGTAGTTAACACTTCATCAAATTCACGTATATCAAAATGAAACAAATATTCAAGAATTTCAATTTCTCTACAAAGAGCCTTAGTAATTTTAGCTTGACTACAAAATTCACAATATCAAAGCCAATTATAGACAAATTAGGAATTAATTCTAAAACATATATATATATATATTTTGCATAGGTACTGTTCTACTTATAGGCATGAGATGAGAGACAAAACGTCAAAAAGCTTTAATAAAAAAAATAAACAAATTAAAACCAATTAGCATCTAAAAAAACAAATTTTTTCTTCACCCTCAGTTTTCTTGTACGATGTTATTTCTACTACAGCCATAAAATACATAACCTCATTTTAAAAAGAGTTAAAAGCCATTAAACCAAAACAATTGGCTTTAAACAAAAGCATAAAAATTTCAAACAAAAATATCATCGGCTGAAATCAAAAAAAATTTTATAAAAGAATTATTTCAACAATCAATATGAAAACTCCATCAATAGCATAATTCTTCCCTACCAAAATATTATTCTTTATAAGGTTATACAAATTAACCTCTATGGTTTGAGCAAACCCCACTTAGTTAAAAAGATAACCCAAAACTAAGTTCTTTCTCATTTCTAAAGTATACATAAAATCTTTAAAAAATAGTATTTCCAGAGGTAAACTTCAATTTCACTTCCCTTGTCCCAACAACACTTTCTGATTCTTGGCAACAAAATAATGTTGGAACCAAATTGGTTAAAAGTGTTTATAATACAAAAACTCCCTAAGTGATTTTATGGTTTTGATGATAACAAAATGTATTAATGTTTTTACAAAGGATAATCAATATGTATTAAGCTTGTACAATGTATAAAAATGCTGCCTAACTAAGCTTATTGAAGGAAGATTGCAGTCTGCGTCCAATAAGCTAAGCTCATCACAATGTTGGCACTGAAATGGACACAAAAGTTCTGCGTCCAATGTTTCAGCAGAAGGAAGAATTCTGCGTCCAATGTTTGAGCAGAAGGCAAGTAATGTTGTGCGTCCAATAATTCAGTACAAGACACAAGGACAATTTCATACGTCCAATAATTCATGAGAAGGCATTGAAGACATAAGTCCAATGTTCAAGAAAAAAACCATATGTCCAATGATCAGAATGCTTATAAGTCCAATGTTCAAGAATGCTAATCATCCAATGATAAGTACAAGGCAATACTGGTATAAGTAATGTTTTTATGAGAAGCAGAATTGCAGTAAAAGTCCAATGATTTTCAAAGGAACAGATTCAGTGAGCGTCCAATGCAGATGAAGGATAAAAGTCCAATGTTCAGCATGAGCAAGAGTGCAACTCTGCGTCCAATGAAACTGAACAAACAAAAGAACTGCTCTGCGTCCAATGAAATCAGAGAGACAAAGGTACTGTTCTGCGTCCAATAAATAAGAAGGACATAAATCAAGTGTCATACGACCAATGAAGCAGATTGACAAAGGTACATCAAACAACTGTTCTGCGTCCAATAAAGCAGAAGAACAAATGTACACCAATCAACTCTGCGTCCAATAACCAGAATGAGGCAATACGTCCAATGTTGCTTTGCAACTAATCATCAGAATGGTAAGCATAAAGATGCGTCCAATGATTGAATGAATATCATATGCAATTGGTAAGTACCAGGTATGCGTCCAATGATTTCTACATGCTGCGTCCAATACGCAGAATCCATAAACTTGCTATTTATTGCTCATGCATTTAATATGGAACATATTTATTGAGCAAATGATTTGAAATAAATAGCTGTATACAATGCTTTTCTGTACAACCATTGTCAACGTTTTTGAATGTACTTTTGAAAAGCATAAAGCACTGTGGAAAGTGTACTAAGAGAGAGAATGTACTTTTAACTACTCTGTATATCTCTGAACACATCTTTCTACTTTACACAGTGTATTCTCTCTGTCTCAATAAGATATTACTATTAACCACTGTACAATTGAGACTTTGAGTACAGGTTGCTTCTGATTAAGGAGAAAGAAACGCAGACATGCACAATGAAGTAGATCTCCTCAGAGCAACGGGAAAATAGCATTTAATGCTATTAGAGAACGGTAATATTTATGAAGGCTAAAGCTAAGCTATTCGAAGAACAAGTCTGAAGCTTCATCAAAGCCTATAAATACCGTGAACAAGAAGAAGAATACAAGATACTGAACAACGAAAAAGAAAGAGCTGAACTGCTGTGCAATTTGTTATACTCTGTATAGAAAGTCTTGTATATTTTCTTTCTTCTTGTAAAAGAGAGTTTGCTTAACTCTCAAAGTGCTTTAGATTTCATATCCTTACTTGTGTGAGTTAGACAACACTTGAATCAAAAACACTCTGCTGAGTTGTTTAGCCTGAAGAGGCTGTGTTCAAAGAATACTTGGGTTTTAGCCTGAAGAGGCTGTGTGCAAAGAATACTTGTATTCTATCAGGTTGATAGTGAAATCTCTCTAATTTGAGGGGACTGGACGTAGCTCTTAGGAAAGGGTGAACCAGTATAAAAACTTGTGTTATTTCTTCCTTCCCTTATCTCTTATTATATCTGTACTTATTACTAACCAAGGGGATTGAATTGATTTTGTTTAAACAAGTTTTTCATACACCTTTAATCGCACAAAGAAGACAAGTTTTTTTTAAACTAAGAGGGAAGCCTCAGCGTCCAATCTTTTGTGCGTCCAATATTTCACAATTCTGTGCGTCCAGTGTTTTAGCACTCTGTGCGTCCAATATTTCAGAAAACACTGTGCGTCCAATTTTTGAACTAAGCTGTGCGTCCAACGTTTTTAACAGCCAGCGTCCAACATTTGCGAAAAGTTTTAAAAGCTTAGAAACACAATTCAACCCCCCCTTCTTGTGTTTCATCTTGTTACCTACAAATAAGTCTTAACAGAGACTCGTCAAAGCAGATGTGACACGTTGCGCCAATGTCTGCCCACCACTGTAACACCCTTTCTCCAAAAAGGATATTACACCATAGTTACCAAGAATTTCATTTAACTAAGAAAATATTTAGTGAAAGCTCAACATTTCTTCTCCGAAAATCAGTGAGTAAAATTTTTTCTTCTTTTAAACCAAGAGAAGGATGGAGAATACATATTAAGTCTTTTCAAAAAGGCGTTAAGTGCGGAAGCATAAAACAATACTTTTGTGATGGTAATCTTATTTCATATAATCATTAGAGTTTTTACAAGGAAATACTGAAAATGATACAGTGAACATCTGAGCCAGTCTAATCTCTATACCTCTACCCAAAATAATACCATGACCATCTATTCTTCTCAGAATCCATACAACAGCATCCTTCAGATCCTCTTCTAAGAGCTAACCCGCTTCTTGGGTCAAACATCTACTCCGTCATGCATCAACATAACAAAGTAGGTAAGGGTGAAACTCTAAACAACTTAATAAGTAAAGTACAAGCACAACCAAATCATAGATTATACATCACCCAATTCAAAGAACAGATAAACAACAAAGAGCAGTCATACCGCACCCAACAGATGAATCATTCAACACCGTAAACAGAGAATTTAACACGGTACTATATCTCAAGGAATTATCAAACACACAAGACTATCTACATTTTTGGGACACACCCACGAGAAAAGAACCCGCTGCTCCTGGAGACTTTACCACTTATATTTGGGACACACCCACGAGTAAGTCACCCGCTACTCCTGGAGATTTTACCATAGGAATTTCGACACATAGCCACGAGCATTCAGCCCGCTACTCTTGGAGATTTTACTTAGTAACCACAAACCCCAACTTACGACTTAACTCTCAAATAAACACAGAATTCACAAGTAAACACAAAACCGTATTTCTCAGATAAGAATATCAATCACGTGTCTCAAGTAAAACACAGAATTCACAAGTAAACACAGATTCACGAGTAACTGTAGAATAAAAACGTATTCGAAAATAGACTAAGTGAAATTAACTGTTTATTTACGGAAATACTTAAGCACTATTTATTTTCCAAGATAAAAAGGCCCGTTGGAAGCCTACCTCACTAATTTCCACTGTCATAAACGTTGGAAATTAAACTGAGTTTATTGCATATATATACAGATTGGATACCCGCTCTATATTTGCCAATATTAATATAACAGTAGAATTCACCGAGAATCCATTACTGTTACATTAAATTTCGAAAGATGGTATAACAGTAGAATTCACCGAGAATCCATTACTGTTATACTCTTTTATCCAATCCAATCTATTTATATATACGGTATTAAGAAATTACTTCTTTCCCATATTATCTTAGTCATGTATACCCCTGGTCCCTAGTGTTAAGATTTTTAAACAGCGTATTAATACAGATCTTAGGCTAGAAAGAGACGGACTTTATAATAGCCCCTTCAAAGGTCTCTTTCCTTTCTAGACAGATCCATACTAATAAACCAATCAAATCTTTAACCATCACCTTTGACCATATACATGTTAGATAATATCAGAGTTTTTCACAAAGAATAAAACATATTTTCTTTACGGTAAAATCATATTTTGCGGTAAATCTAAATTTCACCATTATAACGGTATGTTTACATAAGCTCAAAATAAAATTTGCCATAGCAACCTTACTTCCACGAAATCTTAAGAGAAATTTGGGCATTATAACACTATAACTCATAATAAACACAAACAATTTAATTAAAAGCCATATAAACCATAAATAAGACATAAAAACTATAACACCAAAAACACCCAAGCATACAACAACCAAGATCAAATACATACTTCTCAAATTATTTTGCAAGAGGTTCCCCCAACCTTTCACTAAAAATGGATGAAGATCCAAGAACACCAATATAGAAATTTAAGATTTAATAAGAAGAGAAAAGAGAGAAAAGTGTATTGCTTCTTGATTCCTTAGCTTGGTGTAGGATTTATGAAGAGTGAAGGGGGGTATTTATAGTGGATGGGGGCAGCCAAGGGGTTGAGTTAAAGGAACCTTGGTTAGCTTAGAAAGTAATCATAGTTTGGCTTTTAATAAAAATCAAAACAATTAACTAATTCCTAATTGGCCTAAACCACTTCACAAGGATTGAATCCAAGTGAAAGATCATCATCCAAGGGTCCAAGTTGAGGAAGAGGGGCGGCCAAGGAGCAAGGAGAAGGAAGGAATAAGGAAAGTATGTGATGTAAGCCATGACTACTAAAACACACATTTATCTAATTAGTTTTAATCAACCTTTTTCTAATTGGTTTAAAACTTTGACTCATGGACCAAATGCACCTAGTCCTCTTCTTGGCAAGGTGGTAGGATGGTTTATGAGGGCTGAAAAGGGAGGGAGTGAAGTTACATCTTTGCCCCTAGGGTTTTCAAGTGAAAACGGATGAAAATAAGGGT
This sequence comes from Glycyrrhiza uralensis, assembly GCA_030159175.1. Classification (NCBI taxonomy): domain Eukaryota; kingdom Viridiplantae; phylum Streptophyta; class Magnoliopsida; order Fabales; family Fabaceae; genus Glycyrrhiza; species Glycyrrhiza uralensis. The sequence goes on from BRZY01000003.1 coordinate 30,478,481, forward strand.
AAAATTGACTTTTCACTAATCAAAAATTCCTAAAATTAATTTAAAGATTGAGAACTGATAAGAAATCTTGGGAATACCATGTAATAGCCCTAATAGCTTCATGGAAGAGTTTCTGGAATTTTATGGTAAGTGTAAGCTATGCGTTTAGCTTAAAGAATAGAAAAACGGACGCGCCGTAAGTGAAAAACAGACATTTTTTAGAAAATTACCAGATAATTCTCAAAAATCACAAATTTAATTTAAACACTAATGGTCCCTTCTAAAAATTGATTTTGAGCTCTCACTGATCAATATAAATCCATTTCGGTTTAAAAACGCTTACTTTACGGAGTTTCGAAAAAGTGACTTTTGGTACGTCTTTCAGAAAATTCCGAAATAATTTCCATAAATCCTAAAAAATGGAAAAACATGTTTTGGCTATTCAAAATCTTTATCTAATTTTAACTTGAGCTCTGAATCAGTCTATCAGCTCAAGTGTTTACTATTTGGACCAAAACAGAACTTCTAAATCTTTTTACTTCCAAAAATTCTAGAAAAATATCAGAAAATCTATAATATTAGAAAAGCCAACTTTTGTGAAGGAAGTTTATTTATTGAAGTCATTTGCTGTTTTTAAGCTGTTTAAATTTTTTTTCGTCAGTTAGACATATTGTTTTCTGTAAAAAGCCCCGATATCGATTGAAAAACTACTGTTTCAAAAGTATTCCAGAATATGTGTATTTTACTCCTAATTTTAAGCTAAAAATAAATCACAAAACATTTATGGCACAAGAATTCATATAAAATAGAAAAAGTACGTTTTAAACAGAGAAACGAATGTTGAATCTAAACCTGACAAAAGTTGTGAATCAACCGTTTTCAGAAGTAATCTTAAACATGTATATTTAAATCCTATTTTTAAGCCAAGAATAAATCTTAAAAGATTTATATCGCAAAAATTCATATAAAACATATTTTTAAATAGTAACTCGGAAAAACAGATGTTACAACCCCCACTTGAATCTACCAACTACATTAATCCTTAAATCAGCAGTTTTTAACCAAATGGTCAGGCTTACCAAAATTATACTAGTTAAACTATCATGAGGCAGGGGGTTGTTTCAGGCAACAAAAGTAGATTTGATAACAAGAACCTCATATTTTTATCTTATTTTCAGGCTTCCTCCACTATACGCAATCAATTAATTAATTAAACTCTCTAAAAAAACACTGTTTAGTTTTATGCCGGAGGATATTCTTAACAACTTTTCAGCTAGGAGGTAATTTAATAATCATTACAGCTATTCATTGTTCATCTAAAGTCATAGCTTCGAAGATGTTTTCATGAGCAATTTTCTGGAGTTCGTGAGACTGAGCTTCTACGATTTGTTGAGATCAACTGGATGGTTTCGTGCACGGCAAATATGGCAAAAAATAAAGTCTTAAAATTGTTGCCGCAAATATCATACACGGACAAACAAATTAAATACATAAATAAATAGGCAAGTAAATAAGGCTGAGTCGCGGACTAAGTTGCTCTCTTTAAGACGTTTTGCGGCTCTGCCCGATGTGTGCAACAGTCTACAGCCCCATCCTCCCCAGGATAAAATAGTCCTCCAAAACTGAGTTTAAGAATTCTCTACACATAAGAGAACCCAACAAACCAACACCCACCAAAAAAACCAAACCGCTCGATATCTAAAAAAACAACATAGTAGAAATTTTTTCATCTATGGAATTATGCTACACGGATGTCTCCTTTTATATGCATGATAGCATGAGACAAAATCTTTAATTGAGTTAGTAGCCATTAAGGCCGTTATGCAACATTAAACCAAAATGTAATTGGCTTTCAATTGCCAACGTTAATACATAAAGGGTACAAAACGGCTGACTAATTGCAAAATTAATAAACGGTACGTTTTAATCATATATTTTAATCAACCATATATATATTAATTGTTTAAAAAGCTAAAACAATTTTTAATAAAAATATTGAACAGATCCTTCCAAGACATTTCCCCCAACATTATAAATCCTTCTCCTTGTTTAATGGATAACAATTAGCCTATTCTGAACAAGTTGATTCATATATAAAATAACTAGAACGTGACCCGTGCGATGCCCGGGGTGTTTTCTATGTATTTTTTAAATAAATATTATCTTAATTTTAGGATTTTAGTATCATATTTTGACCATAGTTTATTTAGTTTACAAAAATAATGTTTTATATATAGAAGGTTGGATTTTAGACGTATGTCTAAAATTTGCAAGACTTATGCATAAAATTTATTTTATTTAATGGTAATATGATAGGTGGGCTATTAGATTATTGTCTTGAAGTGAATACCTTTGTGAAACAGTAATATGATTAGCAGTTTAGTATCCAATATTGGAAGTTACATCAATCAATGGGAAAAATAAGTATCAAATTGAGGACAAACAAATTGAGATCACTTATTAATTTGCATCATTCGTTTACATATACTCTCATGAATAAATATTTTATGGGACATTACATTAACATCTAAATCCCTATGAAAAAAATTATACTTTATTATAATTTTAGTACTTTTTTGAAACCACTATTAAAATAATTTTAATACAAATATGTTTATATACATTTCTTACAAATTTAAAAATTGCGCACCCTGTGCAATGCATGAGTTAGGTTGCAACTTGTTTTAAAGTGCAAAAGATGAATAATATAGAGAAATTATCCCATTTTTTGAGCAAATTTTCAACTAAAAAAAATTATTTTAAAACAAATTACCTGCAACTTAAAGCAAATATTCTTATTTCTAATTTATTCCTCTCTTCCCAAACAATTAACCAATAGATAGAATATGTTAAAATTTCGAAGAGAATAATGTAGAAGAAACATTAACCCTTACTTTTACCAATTTAAACAAACTCATTGTTTATCAATATATTAATAGTTCTCAAGCATATATTGACCATAGATGAAAAAAGTTATAAGATAGTAAAGGTAGAATAATGTCAATCCAATAATTCAATAGTAGCTTACCATAATTTTAATCATAATGTCCACGTGAACCTTATTATAACATGTCTCTCTCATATGTTATAGCTAGTCTGCCCACTTATTCCCACAATCTATAAAGAATAGACAAATTCAGCCAATCATTATAAAATAACTTGAACTCCAAATACATAATAATTTTAGAAGCAAACAATTGAAAATAAAATTACTTTACCTAATTGAAGAAACTGTATACACCACAGATTTTGTAGGTGTTGCGCGAACAAACCTAATAAAAAACAATTATAGAGCAAATCAAAAAACATAGAAAAAACCAACCTTAAAAATATGTTGGTGGCCCTAAAAAATAACAAACGTCGAATTGATTGAATAAAATTTAAATAAAAAAATTTAAAAATAGGTCATAATAATTTTTTACTTGAATGAAGAAATTGTATCATTTTATAGATGATATGTGAGCAACATAACAAAAAAAAAAGGTGTTGTGTGTACAACCAAATAGAAAAAACAATTACAAAGCAAACCTAGAAACAAAAAAAAGAAGAGAAAATCAACCTTAAAAATGTGTTGGTGACCCTGAAATATAGAAACATTGGACTAGTTGAATAAAATTTATATACAAATAATTTAAAAACAAATCATAATAATTTGTTCTTGAATGTAGAAACTGTATCATTTTATAGGTGTTGTATGAGCAATGTAACAAAAGGTGTTGTGTGAGCAATATAACCATACAAAAAATAATAAAAGATCAAACCCATAAGCTCTTCAAAAAGAAATCATCACATCATATAGAGAAATAGACAATAACTCATTTCTAAAATCAATAGACACTAATCCATTTTTAAAATGCTTGAAAATAAAAAATCACCCCTAGATGAATCTGGTCTTCTCCCGGATGGATACCCATTAATAATTGGTTTTTTCCTCAAAGATAATGCAAAACAAATAAATTAGTAACTCAACTATCCTCATAAGGTGTTTGTAAATCCAATGATAGATCTCTTGGTAGTTTATTAATCAAGAAGCTAATACAAAATATATACAAAATAGATGACATCAATTTCAGCACAAAAGACCAAGTGCATAATCTAATCAAAGATCATAGAACCATGATACGAAATTTGCTAGGAAAACAAAACCACCAATTCTTGGAGACACCTCACATTGGGCGAGCAAGATTGCTCCTCTCGCTGTCTTATATTTTTTATCCTCCTTTGCTCATTCTTTCTCTTTAAGTGCTCCACTCCTTTCTCCAGTTTCTGCTTTTACTATCATGGGTCACCCCTCCTTTGATTCCACCTGATTCCGATGGGAATTGGCTTTAGGAATTGGAAAGAATATTTATACCAATCTTGTTCTGACTTTTGAACATCCTAACACCCGTTCAACTATACATATCACCTTCTACACAAAAATGAATGCTTACACATTTAAGATTTGATTCAAATGGACGTTTTAACTTTAAAATTATAATAACATAACTATTAGAAAAATAGGAAATAGAGCTATTAGTATATATCTTTCTTATAATCCAACAGTATGACTACTTTTTTTTAATCCCAGCAATATATGAGATCTAATGGTCAAAAACGACATGGCCTTTCTTTGTTCTCATGTATTACAATTGTTGCCATATTGTACTATATTAATGTTACTTATTATTATTATAGATAAAACCAATAAAAGCTAGAAAACTATGGTAATTTACTTCTTTGCCCCTGACTTAGATAAAAATACTTAAATTACCCCAGCGAACACTCTTTTAGATTGTTATTTAATTTTCTTAAATTTTAAATAATATCATTTGACAAAAGAATTAAGAAATTGTAAAACAAAAATAAATTACAAAAATATTTAATTCCCACTACATAGAAAATGTAGAGCAATAAATACAATATTACAAAAAAATTAAAATTTTTAAAAAATAATTCAAAATTGCCCCCACAACTTCTTTTATATTCCTTTACCAAATTACCCTTATTCTACTTAAAATATGACAATAATACCCCAACAACCTTCTTTTTTATATATATATATAAGTGTTTCCAAAACCAACCAATTTAAGCGAAATCATCAAATTAACTCTATAAAATCCTCTTAGCAAATGTTGTTCAGATGTCACAGATTTAAAGAAACAATACACTGATTAACACCAACAAGTCCAGAAAAACTTTCCCTGATTACAATCTAATGGGAACCAAGAGGGATTTATAATTCTTTAGCAAAAGGACATGCTAAAGCAATAAGAGTTCCACTGAAATTTAAGTTTCAATGGAATGACATGTTAACTAACTCTTTTGGCAACTTAGCATAGCATCTCAACTAACCTGTAAATGTGATTTTTCCCATAACCCCATTCATAAAGAGTTGAAGACCACTCATTTTCCATATAAGAAAATACATTGACATAAGATCAGTATATATAACAACAAAAATCTTTGCAGATTAATGAATCACGTGTCCTCTCAGAAAGCTTTTCGCTTCTGAATTCTGATATGGACTACATCTTACTATTATCTTATTCCAGTGGTTTCAAGTAGAGGGCATATTAATTAGCAAACTAGTAAGAGTGATTATTGGCCACAGAAACAGTATTCATGAACTCCTCATCTGTTTCAAGCGCCCTCTTTGCATCAGGGGCAAGGGAAATTGCCAAATCCATGCTTCCCCCTCCTTCATATCCCTCGTATGCTGTGACATTCCCATCAAATTTGTTAGCATACCCACTCAGAACCCCAACCGGTTTCCCCATTCCAAATTCATTCCCATACATGTTGAACCTCGGTGAACTTGACAGGATCACAGTGAAGGGGTCAAAGTGGAGACCAAATTGGTACACTATAGGAGACTGTAACCACTCTTTCAGAGACTTCCTCAAAACTCTGTCATCATGGTTTGCAACAGCCACGTGCACACCTTCCATGCCGCCCAACCAATATTGTTCTCAAGTAATTCCCCTGCTGTTATTTCTTCAGTACTCACCACATCAACAGAGTTCCCAAAATACCCTTGTGGCAGAGGCGGTTCCATTCTCGGTCTGTTGTTTATAGCCAGCTTACAAGTGGTTTTCTGATCACGTGTTACTCCCCACGCGCGTGTTAAGCATCTCCAAACATGTGCCGAAAAGGACTGAAAAGAAGAGATTTTTGTTGTAGTACACTCAAAATTGGCCTTTGCTTTCAGTTTTGCAATGGATTCTTCTGTAAAGTGGAATAGTCTCTCTCTGAGTTTTGGTGATTCAAATCTGCCAATAAACTCGTCGTGGTGTTTGAAGGGAAGATTTATTGGTGGGCTACTATCTTCAGGGAACCATCGATTGTGAATGGGTTGGCGTGAAATGGGAACACCTTGAAAGATTTCAGACTCTGATGCACGGATACGCAAAATTGGTGAACGTATCAGTATCGGATACGTATCCGATACCGATACGTTCCGATACGGCATGGATACGTATCCCTAGAGTATCCAGAATATTTAACTTTTAAAAAAAATTAAATAAAAACCGATACGCCGACGATACACGAACGACACGGCAAGGATACGGCCAATCTGTTTCGATTCTGATCTGCAATTCTGATTCTAATCCCAATTTTATTTCACATTCCCTAATTCCTTTAATGCTAATTGCTATATTAATATTACCCTAGCGCACTCCTTCAAGTCTCCCGTCCTCAAGTTGCTTCTCTTCTCCACCGTGGCGTTCAAGTCCAGAGTTGCGTAGATGAATCTGGCTCCAGGGTTATTGTTGTCACTGCATTCAACGAAGAGGGAATAGGAGGGAACTGGGTGTTGGGTTTGATGGGTGACGAGGTGGCCAGAGAGTGGGTAGAAATGGGAGAGGGCAAGAGAAAGTGAGTGTTTGAGCTTCTCCAACAGATCATCGATATTGAAATTACCTTGTTGCTTCTTGAATAGGAGGCCCTTCTGGATGGATGTAGTGCATAGACAACATAGAAAGGTCCCAGCATGTTAAGTGGCAGGTTTGGTTTGACTCTTGAATGGGGTGAAGCGGTTTGATGAAACATTCTGAAACGCGTCGAACGAAGGCAGGGGAACTCATCGGAGAAATACTAACACGGAATGTGGTTACTCTCTGTTTTTATGAATGTTGTCAATCATCATCCATTGGTGGTAGGTATGATAACTATTTATGGACTGAGTCTCCAATTGAATGCAAGCATTGGTATTCATCAATCATCATCAACAATAAACTATTATGGATAAAAACAACTCGTGGTTAGAGGTGACGTGGGATCACGATCTTTTCTTTTTTGTCGTGTGTGAGGGTTGTTTGACCTCACGCTTACACTTGATTTGAGGGAAGAAATTTGGAAGAAGAAAACAAAAAAGGCGAGAATAAAGTGAGTAAAAGAAAAGAAAAAGATTAGTAAAGGAGGGAAATTGGACTATATGTATCGGGGGCTTTTACGGTCCGTTGATAAAACAACGATTTTAGAACTGTTATTTTATTAACCAATGATAAATGAGAATTTTGCTATGTCAAATTATTATTTTTAAGGATTATAATTTTTTATATTATATTGTAGTTCTTAATTTTTTTTATTTTACAAATTTGTCCATGTGAAAAAGAGCTATGTTTGTAGGTGAAAGTCCTGTTTTTCTCTCTCCTGTTTCAGTTTTACGATCGATGATCCTCCATGCCTGATATTTTGTTCCTTATGACCTCTGATCAACCACCGACGAAGGTTGCCATCTCTTTCGCCGATCTAGTCTCCGACGACGACCGATCCATCGCCGCTGACTCATGGTCCATCAAGACCGAGTACGACAGTACTCTTGACGACGACCAACGCCATGCCGATGCCGCCGAAGCTCTCTCCAACGCCAACTTCCGTGCTCCCTCTAACTACGAGTTCACCTCTCTCTCTCTCTCTCTCTCTCTCTCTCTCTATGAGATCGCAGGTCCGTGAATATGTATGCATTAGGGTGAAAATGAAAGTGAAAGCCGTTAATTAGGACCAGGCGAAATTCCTAGGTTTTCGGAATTTAAGAAGAGGAAGTGAGGTGTAGTAAACTAAAATTGTTAACAGCAATGACTCTGGGTTACAATTTCGATTTTCACTGTTTGAGGTTTTTAATATTATTTTGTGTTTCCAGATGTTTCTGTTTTAGAATGAGTATCTGAATGCATTTGAGCTTTTTCTTCGTACTATTTAGGTTGAGCACTGGAATATTTTCGAGCTTTTTGGGATAATCGGTTTTTGCTTATGAGGGAAAAAATAATAATTAAAGTTTTCAATGGTTTCTTGGAGTGATATATAACCAAGTAAGTTAAAATTTAAGTTGTGGATGTTATCTCAATATGCTTTATAATTTGATCTTTATAAAAGAGCTACTTCTTTTACCCTGAAAGGAAACAGGAAAAAAAAATGGTGTTTTCTCTATTTATCTATGTTTTGTGAATTAATAAAAGGGAATATCCCATTTATTATATGTATACATATGTATAGAAGATGTATAAATAAACAACAATTATTTGATATTTTTAATTCTTTACACTACCTTAGATTGAGGGTCTGTTTGTTATAGCTTTTTTTTTATTACAAAAATCAATTTTTTACGTGTTTGTTATTTATTTTAAAAATAGTCAGAAGCTAAAAAAAATCTAAAAATTAATTAAAATGAAAAGTTATATGAAATAACTTTTTAAAAATTATTTTTAGGATTATAAAAAAGACAAATTAAATTCTACTTCAGACCAAAATCTATAAAAAATAACCACTAAAGTATTTTTTACATGAACAGTCCACCTTACACCCGGGGTGTGAACCGAAAAGTTTTTCACATCACCGGTGGGATGTCGCCAGGGAACACAGTTGTTCGTGAATTGTACCTTCCAAGGACAGAGGACCTTACACCGGGGGTGTGAAATTAAAATTATTTCACACCACCGGTGGGATGTCTTCAGGACACACTTCGGTTAGTAGATTGCACCTTCCAAGGACAGAGGACTTTACACCGGGGGTGTGAAACGATATTTGTTTCACACCACCGGTGGAATTTCGTCAGGGGCACAGTCTGGTTGTGGATAAGGATTGTACCTTTCAGGGACAGAGGAACTTACACCCGGGATGTGAAATTAAAATTAGTTCACACCATTGGTGGGATGTTGTCAGGGGGCACACTTCGGTTCGTAGATTGCACCTTCCAAGGACACATGGGAGAGATAGGAGATACCTTGAGTTTTGCCGTACTCCGTGCTTCGAGAGAGAGGTGGATTTCGTGAGAGAGAATATGAGAATCCGTCCGTTTATCCGTAATTTTAAAATAAAATTTAAAATAAAAATAAATCTCAAATTTAGGGACTAAAGTGCAAAACATTTTCGGCAACGGGACCGAAATCGTTGTTTTTACAACGGGACCATAGAAATTGCCATATGTATTTTTCAGCACGAGAGAAATAAATCCTAAATAGTGTTTTAGTCATAGATTTAGATCAAGCAACACGCATATATCTTTTTTTTTTATGAGGGAAAACAAAAACAAAAAGTCATTAGAATTAGGGGTCATGCTAAGGTGGAATAGTTTATAGGTGGTGTATGGGTGAAACAATTTTGTAATAGTTTTTAATAGTTTTTATAACCATCAGATTTAGTGATAAAAATATTAATGGCCCAGATCTAATAGAAAAAGCATGAGAACACAAATACATGTCCTCACACAACCCTTATCTCCACCCCTCACTCTCTCTTTCCTGAATTTTCCATCGCCACCGCCTCCCTCTACTCTGCCTCTTCCATCTCTCCTTTTCCTTCACAGTGTGTGGCCACCACCGCCTACAAGGTCGACGCCGATGAGAGCGAAGGAGACAATGACCACTAATAATGATATTCGTGAGAGTTAAAAGAAAAAAAATTTGTTTGGTAATAAGGCAGAGGTTCTTAGCCATTCACACAAAAATCTATCAAATTGAACTCACCTTGCACAAACGAGAATAATAAACAACGCAGAGACTTAAAAAAAAGAGTTTAATGTTAATCAAATACAAATTAATTATGCCCGTGATTTATGCATTTGAAAATAGCCTATCCATTTTGGTTTTTCACATGCGATGAGAAGTGAGAACTATAACCAATTAGCAGTACCATTCAAACCAAATAGAAAATACCATGAACAGAGCCAACAGAAGTACAACCAGTACATGGAAACAACCAGCACAACCAACAGAAAGCAAAATCTGGTATACCGCCCCTTTACTCAACCCCAAACACCAATTCAAAAGGCACTACCCAAAACTAAAAACAACAGAAGCCAAACCTGAAACCTAAAAATTGCCTATTACAACTTCAAAAAGCTAATTAACTTAAAGCCAGTGAACAACCGATGGCCAAAGCAACCAGAAAATGGAACTATTACGGAACTATTAAGTCCGTAACTATCAATTGATACTTACAGACTTAATGCTTCCGTAAGCAACCAGAAAACGCCAAAAAAGAACTAGCTGCGAACTGTGACTTGTGATGGAGAAGACCACGACAGCGGCTCCTGTGCGTGGTGGCTGTCTTTCTGGCGACAATGGCTGGTGCGGCGGTGGCGTCTTCAGTGGAGAATGCCCTGCAATATGGTCAACATAGTGTGATTTCATCGTCCCTGTCTTCGGCGGTGGCGTCTCTATCTCCGGCAAACGTCCTCCCTGGCTTCTTTTCCTGTGCGACAGTTCTGCTTCTCCGCCGCGAAATTTCCTATGCGTTCGCCAGAGGTGAAGGCAGTTGTCGAGCTTTTCACTTGCAGAACTGTATGTATGTGTATGTCAGGGCTTTGCGGAAAAAGGGACTTGGACGATGGTGTTTCTGAAATTTGGGGGGATTTGTTTAAAAGGGGAGAATAGTATAATTGTCTTGTAGGCGGTGGTGGCCGCACACTGTGGAGGAAAAGGAGAGATGGAGGAGGCAGAGAGAGGGAGGCGGTGGCGATGGAAAATTCAGGAAAGAGAGAGTGAGGGGTGGGGATAAGGGTTGTGTGAGGACAAGTATTTGTGTTCTCATGTTTTTTCTATTAGATCTGAACCATTAATATTTTTATTACTAAATCTGATGATTATAAAAACTATTACAAAATTGTTTCGCCCATGCACCACCTATAAACTATTCCATAGAATTAGACTACTAGAGATAAATTTAGATAATATCTATGAGGTGATAGATTCAAACTTCCGTGTAGAAAATAAACAAAGTATATTGGAAAGCTGGTAAATAAAAGTGATTTAACTTTATTTTATATCAAGTTTATTATTTTCAGATCCAAGTAAAGAGCATAATGGGAAGGCTAGTAAATGGGATTGGGCACTGAAACAGCATCCATGAACTCTTGGTCTGATTCCAGCGCCATCATATTCTCCGGCGAAAGACACATTTCCAAATCTATGCTTCCCCCTCCTTCGCGTCCCGGATACGACGTCACTTTCCCATCGAATTTGTTAGCATACCCACTCCTAACCGCCACCGCTTTCCCCATCCCGAATTCATTCCCATACATATTGAACCTCGGCGAACTACCCATCAACACCGTATAAGCGTCAAAGACCAGATCCATTCGATACACGATAGGAGACTGTAACCACTTCCTAATCGAATTCTTAACCACCCCATCGTTATGGTTCGCAACCGCCACGTGCACCTTCCACGCCGCCCAACCCAGATCGTTGTCGAGCAATTCCCCTGCCGTGGCCTCTGCACTAACCGCATGAATCAAATTCCCAAAATACCCCTCAGGCATAGGCGGTTCCATTCTCGTTCTGTTGTTTGTCGCCAGCTTGCAACTCGTCCTCTGGTCACGTGACAGGTGTCGCGCACGTGTTATGGATCTCCAAACAAGCGCCGACAGCGACTGGAACGAAGAGATCTTCGTTGTGGTGTTATTGTTATACTCTCTGTTGGCCTTTTCCTTCAGTTTCGCTATGGACTCTGCGGTCAAGTGGAAGATTCTCTCTCTCAGCTTCGGTGCTTCAAATCTTCCAATAAACTCATCGTGATGTTTGAAAGGAAGATTAATTAATGGGCCAGAACCTTCTGGCAAGAATCGATCTTGAATGGGTTTGCGTGAAATAGGAACATCAACATCAACATCATGGCCTTGAGCTTGAAGTTGAAAAATCTCAGACAATGTGTTGAAGAAATTCCAATAAGCAGTTCCATCACCGATAGAGTGGTTCATGGAACAACCTATGAAAACACCATCCACTAATTCGGTTACCTGAATGGACAACAGAGGCAAAGTGTGGCCGTCATGGTTGACCGCTTTGTGGTGGTCAAAGAATGAGTGAAAAATGGATGATGGGACATCAATGGGGGAGAGGATGTCGGAAATGGTCAAATCTAGTGTCGCGTAGATGAATTTGGCACCAGGGGTATTTCTGCAATCGACGAAGACATTGTAAGAGGGAGGGTCTTGGGTTTTGTGGGTGACGAGGCGGCCAGATAGTGGGTAGAAATGGGTAAGGGCGAGGGAAAGGGAGTGCTTGAGATTTTCCAAGAGGTTGGGGATGAAATCTTGTTGTGGGTTGTTGGGAAGAGGTGTGGGCTTCTTGAAGAGAAGGCCCTTCTGGATATAGTGTACGGACAGCATGACGATGTCCCAAGGTGCTAAATAGCAGACCTGGTTCGACTCTTCGATGGGGCGATGCGGCTTGATGAAGCATTCGGAAACGACTTGTCGAGCTGGGGTACTCATCTTCCAGATTGTGAAGGAATTCACTTCAGGTCTGTGTTGCACTTGCAGTTGCACAGTCAGTCCACTTAAGGATTTGGGGTAGATTTTAAGGTCAAAAACAAACACTAAAAACAAATGCATTAAATTCCTTAGCCGCACGTTAGTCTTATCCTTAAATGTGAATTGGATTATTTTAAAGCTAAAGGACTGCGGTGTATGTTTATTTTTAAAATAAATAAATGTGTAATGTGTGACCCAAAAACAATACCAAAATATATTTGACCAAAAAAATACCAATATTGTCGCTCTGGATATTCCATCGAATTAAATGTAGTCTTGAGATGGGATGATGTAACTACTAACTAGGCAACCGATACAAAATCAATTTTCTTAATCAATATTTTTTATTTATCTATATTTAAAAATACCTGTATTCTTACTAGGTATTTTTCCCATTGTTTTCAAAATCAAACTTGACCAACCAGTTTGAACCAAGAACTAGACATATATCCATCCAATCCATTTAACCAAAAAACTAGATAATCTCAAAATCAATATTCAAACAATGCAAAAGTAAAGAAAACCGATTAAAAACCTATCATGAAGAACCAGTTTAAATTAGCTTTTCATTTGTCTTTACTTTTGTAGTTTTTTTTCAAAAACAATTTTTAGCCTTAAACAGTTATCTATTCATAGAAAAGTATTTTTATTATAAACTGATGAATTATTTATTATGAAGTGTTTTGAGGAAAATTAAAGAATTTCAAGAGAAGCTATAATAAAACAGAGAAAATTTTACAACAGCATGCTAACAAAAAGTTGTATGCAAATTTAGACGGTCATTTGCATTATAGACGTTGAGCATACAACCTAGAGGCTGGGGTTGAAAATAGGTTCTGTTGAACTACAATTGTCTACTGGAATTATCTAGGTTTCAAAAGTCTCAATGGCCTTGTCGGTGAATACCCTCGAGCCGAGACGAGTCGTATACCCGGCTTGAATAAATCTGACTGGCAGATCTATTTATGATTTAGTATTAAGTTTTAAATGCGGTATTTTCAAAGTATTCTCAGGGAGACAAGTGAGATTCTCTGTTTATGCTGTTAAGCTTACTGCAATCGATCGCTCATATGATGTGAAGTTAGAAAGTCTCCTTGAAGCATTACACTAGTGTGTTTAGAGATATATTGAAGTGGCATGCATAAATTAAATATGCCTTGACTTGGTGTTATATTCTTGTGTGTATATTGCTTTTGTAGATTTACAAGACACAAGGTAAGATTTGCTTAAACGAGATTTGGTTATAAGTTTTGATTGATCTGTTATTTTTGATAAGTGTCTTGATGTGCGAATTGATTGATATATAATCTTTGTTTTGGGTGTGCTTGTACTTTTCATACTACTTTGTTTTAGAGTTTCACCCTTGCCTGCTTTTATGTTGTGTTGATACATGACTGAGTAGATAATTTACCCAAGAAGTGGGCTAGCTCTTAGAAGAAGGATCTGAAGGAAGATGCTGTATAGATTGATAGAGATTCCAAGAAGAATCGGTATTTGCTGTCCTACTATGGGGTAGATGTCAAGAGACTGAATTGACTCAGATGTATAGTTTATTTAAACTTATGCTTATACTGAAACAAGATCTTTATATATATAAGATGAGTTTATGTTCACAAAAGGTGTTCATCATATTTCCGTAATTCAGAAACATTTTGAAAAGAATTAGAGAAACATATTCCCCATCCTTTTTATCTTTTAGAAAAATGAAAAAAATTTACCCACATTTTGGAGAAGGATTACCAACTTTTATCAAAATATTTTCTAAGTTATTGCGAAACTTTTGGTTACTATGGTGTAATATCCTTTTTAGAGAAAGGGTGTTGCACTTCTTTAGTCTCTCTTGAAGCAGAAAAACAAGATGGAAGGCAAGTCAATCTTGTTCAGAAAAAGAAGATGTACCAGCAGAAATTCATGCAGATCTGAAACAAAATCCCTTGACCTAGCCTTGTGAATGACCGTCTTGTTCAGCAGCATGTGCAAGACTCGAACTTTGTCATGCATCCTCGATGCAACAATGGAGCCACTATTTTCAGATTTAAGCAAGAGTCTGCAAACCGCAGAGTCTCCACCAAACTCAGCTTTCCAGTTTGGTCTGTAGGTTTCTCCTTTTCTTTCACTGGAAATGGCTTGAGCAATGGAGTCACTTGAAATAGAGACCTCTCTGTTTAGCACCATTCCCTTGATGCTATCATCCGTCATATCTCTTGAGTTCCAGAACTCTCTGATCAAGGAAGGATAAGCTTTGGTATTTCCATCGAAATACCTAGACCAACCAGCCGCAGTAATCTCATTTTTGATGTCAATACCGAACTCAGTGGATAACGAGAAGTCAATGAAGGTTTCCACACTTACTTCCATGTTGTTGATTCTCAACATTGTCTAGTTGGATGATTGGGAAATATTCTGGAGTAGGGTTTTGAGAAACACAGATTTGAAAGCAAAAAGAAAGCTTCAAGAGGTTTTGAGAGTTCTTGCGAGATAGAGAGAAAAAATAGAGAAGACGTGCAAAAAGGAGTAACAGATGAAAAGACTTTGAAACAGACAGTTCCTCTTTTCAATAAAAACAGTTCCAACCTCCAAGAAGTTTTGAAAACATGAAGCATTTTGAATAAAGAAATATTTGACTTAGAGGAGAAAACATGCTTTTATTAAAACGATACAGCCTTACTAGAGTTCCAATCTGACTGAAGTGTCCTGTTGGACGCTAGTCATTTTGGACGTTCAACTTATATGTAAGGAAAATCATATAGGTTGGACGATCAGCTTATGTATCTCACAACCACATATATTGGACTTAGCGGGGGAAGGCAAAGAGTTAAAAGACTTTAAGCCTTAAAATTTTAAGTCACAAATCGACTGACGAGCCATTGGACTCTAGTCTCATTGGACTCAGACTCAACTCAAGCACATTTGACGCTAAACATCACTCTTTTATAAAGTGCATATTTAAATACTTCCTTATAAAAATGAATCTATTTACAGAAAGGGGTTTTGTAAATATATCTACCCATTGATTTTCAGTACTGACAAACTGAATATCAAATACTCCATTCTGTACATAATCTCTAATAAAATAATGTTTAATTTCTATATGCTTAGCTCTTGAGTGTAAGATTGGGTTCTTAGACAAATTGATTGCAGCAGTACTATCACAAAGAACATAAATCTTACTCTTAAAGATGTTGTAGTCCTCTAATTGATGTTTAATCCATAAGAGCTGAAAACAACAACTTGTAGTAGAGACATATTCAGCTTCAGCTGTGGATAATGTAATTGTACTTTGTCTCCTGCTTGTCCATGATACTAGATTGGATCCAATGAAATGGCATCCTCCGCTGGTGCTTTTTCTTTCAAGTCTATCTCCAACATAATCAACATCACAGAACCCTACTGATATGTATTCATCTGATTTCTTAAACAGCAAACCAAGATTAGTAGTTTCCCTCAGATATCTAAAGATCCTTTTGACAGCAGTCAGGTGAGTATCTCTAGGATCTGACTAGAATCTTGCACATAAACAAACACTGAACATAATATCAGGTCTAGATGCAGTAAGATATAAGAGAGATCCAATCATACCTCTGTATACCTTTTTATCTTTGTCACTCAGGTTCAGTATGCAAGATGAGTGCATAGAAGTGTTCATGGGTTTGCAATCGTCCATATTAAACTTGTTCAGAACCTCCTTTGTATAAATGAAGTGATGCACATAAATCCCATCTGGAGTCAGTTTTACTTGAAGTCTAAGGAAGAATTTCAATTCTCCCATCATACTCATTTCAAACTCCTTCTGCATCAAATCAGAAAATTCTTCACACAGAGATTCATCAGTAACACTAAATATAATATCATCCACATAAGTCTGTACTATGATGAAATGTGCGTCTATGGATTTTCTGAAAAGAGTTGTATTAACTTTTTCTCTTGAAAAATCTTTTTCCATTAAAAATGAACTAAGTTTTTCATACCAAGCTCGAGAAGCTTGCTTAAGGCCATAAAAAGCCTTTTTTAGTTTGAAAACATAATTGGGAAAAGTTTGAACCTCAAAATCAGGAGATTGTTCAACACAGATTTCCTCAGTTATTATACCATTCAAGAAAGCACTCTTTACATCCATTTGATAAAGCCTCATATCATGTTGGGCAGCAAATGAAAGGAAGATGCGAATGGCTTCAATTCTAGATACTGGAGCAAAGGTTTCAGTAAAATCAATACATTCCTGTTGTGAGTAACCTTGTGCAACTATCCTTGCCTTGTTTCTCACAACTTTACCTTCTTCATCCAGTTTGTTTCTGAATACCCATTTGGTTCCAATAATGGACTTATCTTCAGGTGGGGCAACCAGCATCCAACCATCATTGCGTTTGAATTGATTCAGCTCCTCCTGCATAGCTAAAATCCATCCTTCGTCCAAAAGGGCTTCACCAATGTTCTTTGGCTCCAACTCAGAGATGAATGCAACATCAGTTTGCTCTCTAAATGTGTACCTTGTTCTGACTTTATCATCAGCATTTTCAATGACTTGATCTTTAGGATGATAAGTCTTGAAGTGTCAACTTGTTCTCCTTTCTAGATTGGACAGACCATCAGTCTTTGCGTCTGATCCATCTTTTTCATTTTTAGATGATGTTCCTTCACCTTCTTGTATTCTCATATCTACAAGAGAATTGCTTAGCTCTGACAAATCTTTGTTAGGCTTTTTATTGAATTTTATATGAATTGACTCTTCAACAGTCAAGGTTCTTGAGTGATAAACTCTCTAAGCCTTGGAAGTTTCATAGTAACCCAGAAAGATTCCATTATTAACTTTAGAATCAAATTTACCAAGTTGATCCTTAGTGTTGAGAATGAAGTATTCACATCCAAAAGGATGAAAATAAGATATGTTGGGTTTCCTTCGTTTCTACAATTCATATGGAGTCTTTTTCAATATAGGTCTCACATATATTCTGTTATGCAAATAATGTGACATCCTGAGGCCGACGAGGGCGAGGAGTGATCGCCAGTGCAGAGAGGCACGGACAAGGAGTGACTCCTGGCAGGCTTCTAGGCGAAGGGGTACATGAATAAACCAAAATCATACTCGAATGAGAGGTATTCCGAGACTGTGCAGGTATGAGACTGCACAGTTGAGGAAAGCTTAATAGAATTGGGTGGTACTACCTATACCAACAAGATGCATCTTCTTTTCGGTAGCCTATCACTTAAGAACTCCACAGTTAAGCGTGCTTGACTTAGAGCAATTTCGTGATGGGTGGCCTCCTGGGAAGTTTCCTGAGAAGCATGTGAGTGAGGACAAAGCATGCTGAAAAGACTCGTGTTGGTGTGTGGGGACAGTCGTCAATCCGAAAAGCAGCCGGGATATTACAAATGGTATCAGAGCCGGTCCTCTCCCAGTATGGTATGGTTCTGGGGCGAACCAAGCGGAAGCTGGTGGGCATATGACATCCTGAGGCTGACGAGGGCGGGGAGTGATCGCCGGTGCAGAGAGGCACGGACAAGGAGCGGCTTCTGGCAGGCTTCTAGGCGAAGGGGTACATGAATGAACCGAAATCATACCCGAATGAGAGGTATTCTGAGACTGTGCAGGTATGGGACTGTGCAGTTGAGGAAAGCTTAATAGAATTGGTTGGTACTACCTATACCAACAAGATGCATATTCTTTTCGGTAGCCTATCACTTAAGAACTCCATAGTTAAGCGTGTTTGACTTAGAGCAATTTCGTGATGGGTGACCTCCTGGGAAGTTTTCTGGGAAGCATGTGAGTGAGGACAAAGCATGCTAAAAAGACCCGTGTTGGTGTTTGAGGACAGTCGTCAATCCGAAAAGCAGCTGGGATGTTACAAATAACAAGCAGTATTTACAGCATCAACTCAAAACCTCTTAGAGGTTGAGTGATCATTGAGCATGGACCTGACCATTTCTTGTAAAGATCGAATCTTTCTTTCCACCACACCATTTTGCTGAGGTGTTCTTGGAGCAGAGAAATTGTGAAGGATTCTTTTCTCTTCACAAAATCTTTGTAAGCTTGCATTTTCAAACTCACCTCCATGATCACTTCTTATGGAGTTAATGCAAACTCTTTTCTCATTCTAGACTCTTTTACAGAATATAGTGAAGACTTTGAAAGACTCATCCTTGTGTGCAATAAATTTGACCCATGTCTATCTAGTATAGTCATCAACTATAACTAGTCCACATTTCTTTCCATTCAAAGATGTAGTTTGTGTGGGTCCAAACAAATCCATGTGTAAAAGTTCTAAAGGTCTAGAAGTGGAAACAATATTTTTGGAGTTAAAAGAATTTTTCACTTGTTTCCCTTTCTGACATGCTTCACATAGAACTTCAGATTTGTACACAAGATTTGGTAGTCCTCTCATGAGGTTATGCTTATTTAGCTTTGAGATGGTTCTTAAGCTTGCATAACCAAGTCTCTTATGCCATATCCATTTATCATCCTTTAAGGATATGAAGCATGAGACATTTTGTTTGGACAGATTTTCAAAATCAATTTTATAAATATTGTCCTGCCTCTTTGCTTGAAAAAGTATGGACTTGTTAGGGTTTCTTACTATACATTTATCCTTGTTAAAGGAAATATCAAATCCACTATCACATAATTGACTTATGCTAAGCAGATTATGTTTGAGTCCTTCAACCAATAAGATATTCTCAATAGTGAGAAAATGATGCTTACCAATTTTACCTATCCCAATTATTCTGCCTTTCTGGTCTCCTCCAAAGGTGACCCAACCCTTTGTCCTAGGTTTTAGGTCTTGGAACATAGACCTTTCTCCTGTCATGTGTCGTGAGCAGCCACCGCAGGTACCATGATTGGTGTTCTTTTCCTGCCATTAAGCAAATCTGAAACAGGAATAGTCATATTTTTAGGTACTCAGATTGACTTGGGTCCTTTTTTGTTAGTCCTTGGTTTGCGTCCAGACATGTTCTTTTTCTTGTGGACGCATGACGAGGTGACATGTCCAGCCTTTCCACAGTAACCACAATATAAGCTAAACTTGGAATGACTCTTAGAAAGCTTTGGTTTTGGTTTGTCTTGTTCCTTAGGAACATAACCTGAACCACTCTTGTCCGAAGGTTTTCTCTGAATTTTCAAAATTTGATCAAGTTTCTCAGAGCTATTGACAAATCTGGACAATCGTCTAGTGAGTTCATTTACTTCTTGTTGAAATACTTGTACTTCACAAGAGTATTGTGTAACATCCTAAAATTTCACTCTAAGAGAAAGAATATTAATTTTAGAGGATTAGAATTTCTTTGAAATTTTTCGGATAAAAACTTAGTAATTTAGAATTAAATACGGAAGACAGAAGATTAGATACGGACACACGGATTATTGAGATAAGTGACAAAATGAATTTGGAAAATTCATTCGTCACTTCCAAAAGGTATTTGAGGAAATAAATAGTAGTTTAGAGACATACAAAGATTTTTAGGAATTAAGTTTGAATTTTAAAAGGAGGATATAAAGAAAATACAGTTTTAGTCCTTTAGACGGAACTCCGTAGTCTGTTAGTTAAGAAAAGGGTACACACTAGAGATAGGAAAATAGATGGGCAAGAGACTACTAAGATTTGATAGAAACTTAAGAAAAATAGAATGACCGGTTACGGTTAAGTATTATAGCATGAATAGTAAAATAGTTAAGTTTTATATAGACTTCTATTTTCTGTATTTCCGTCTTTTCCTGCTTTATATGATCTAGTATGAACTAAGTTATAAGAAAATTATGTTAGCCTTATAATTAAGGGTTTTAATACTTATCAAAATTATTTCAGTAAAACAATCATTTCTTTTATGACGTTTGAAAACCGTACTTATCGTAGTAGACGAATAAGAGTCTAATTAGTAAAAATATGTTAAACCAATCCAGAAAATTATCTTTCTTCATAAAGTTGTTTCTTATAATATTTATGATTTTCGGGAATTTTTCTATAATTTTTGAAGAAACTAATTTCTGAAAGTACAGTTTTGGTCCCTACAGTTTACGGTAAGAGCTAAAAACTGATATGGAGGCCAAAATGACGTCAAAACATAAAACTGGAATAGCACACCATATTTTTATATTTTTCATGAATTATGAAATTTATTTTGGAATTTTTTGAAAGACAAATAAAGAGTTACGTTTTCGGTCTCTGTAAGCACGTAAAACGAAGTTTACGGAAACCAGAATAGATTTTCAGTGACCAGTAAGGGCTCAAAATCAAATTCGAAGAGCGACCATTATTGTTTAAATTAAATTTATGATTTTTTGGGAGTTTTTTTGGAATTTTCTGAAAAATTACTGTTTTGGGCTTACGGCGCGTCCGTTTTTCGTTGTTAATGCGTACCGTAAAGCCTACCCTTTTCCGTAAAAATCCAGAAACTCTTGTATGAAGTCTTTAAGACTATTAGATACTATTTTTGAAATTTCTTGTAGGTCCTCATCTTTTAGTAAATTATTTTTGAGATCTGTTTGCAGAAGGACTATATAACCATCAGTTTTCCGTTTATTTACCAAACCGTAAAGTTTTTGTCTACGTAATCAAATGGTCCCCTTTCTCCCTTAGCTGGTCGACATCCATACTCCATGAGGACCCTTGGATGAACTTTTTGGGTCATGACTCATAAGCCTTGTCACTTATACTAGCCAATGGAAAAATTGGATCTTTTAACTATTTATGCATTATGACATATACACCAAAAAGCAAGGTGACCTCATAATTTCTTATTACCCCTTGGTCCCCATTTGGCCGCCCTCCCCATCCTATAAATAGGCCTCTTGCTTCATAAATTTAACTCACACCAACAAGGATCCAAGAAGACAACACAAGTTCTCTCTCTTTTTCTTTTTAGTTTCTTAAATTTCTTTTGGTGTTCTTGCTTGTTCTTCATCAAAGTATTGGCCAAGGTAAGGGGTCTCTCTCTTCATTTTAATTTTAGTAGTATGAGTTTGATCTTGTTTGTGTTTAAAATTGCTTGCTTGTATGTTTATAGCTTTTTGTTTGTTTAAATAAGCTTTATGTTTGTTTTATAGTCTTAATTTAATTGTTTTGTGTTAAATATAAATTGTAGAGTTATAATGCCCAATTTTATACTCAAATTTCGAGTAAGAGGAGAGATTATGGTAAAATCACTTTTGAGCTTTTGTAAACATACCGTTATAATGGCGAATTTTAGATGTGCCGCAAATATGATTTTATTGCAAAGAAAATACAATTTATTATTTGTGAAAATCCAAAATTATCTGCTATTTATATACAAGGTGATGGTTAAGATAAATGGTTTATCAGTATGGATCTGTCTAGAATGGAAGGAGACCTATGAAGGGGCTAAAGCAGTCCGTCTCTCTCTCTGGCCTGGGATCTATATTGATACACTGTTTGGGGAAATCTTAACATTGGAGACCCGGTATATACATGACAAGATAAAATTGGAAAAGAAGTGATTTCTTCAAAACCGTATATATAAATAGATTGGAAAGGATTGAAGAGTGTAACAGTAATGGATTCTCGGTGAACCTACTGTTATAGCATCTTTCGAAAAATAATCTAACAGTAATAGATTCTCGGTGAATTCTATTGTTATTTTATTAGTGGGAAATATCAAGTGGGTATCCAATCTGTATATGTATGCACGTAACTCAATTTAATTTCCAATGTCTACGGCAGTGGAAATTAGGGAGATAGGCTTTCAACAGACCTTTTTCTTGGAAGATAAATAGAGGTTAAATATTTCCAAAGAGAAACAGATTTACTACATTCACTTAGTATAGTAGATCGATTTTTAAAGTGGTATACTGATTACCAAAGATGGCTCTGCCGTCGTGTAATCTTTTCATCTTCGAAAATAACTTAAGCCGGTAATTAATCAGCTGTATTTCATTCACTAAGTATATATCAAGTTGTTAGAAAGCTGGACACTGATTACCGCAGTCGGATCAACCGCCGTGTAATTATTCCATTTCCAAAAGAGCTATCTAAAATCTGAAAGCAGACACTTACTTGTTTATAAGCGGACGTAAGTTTAAATACTGTTAATCTCTTCACTTCAATTCAATCCAAAGTGGCTATGCCCGGTTTGATCTTCTTAAAATACAGTTAAATACTTTTTACCAATTCATTCGGTTAAGCTATTTAAAGTAATTAAAACAGAGATAGTAAAACTATTCCGTAATAAACAGTAAAGAAGACAAGAGTTATACGTTTTTAAAGAATACAACAAAAAGAGTTTTATGAGAAACAGTGAGTTTAAATAATTATCTGTTAATACATGTGGTCTTTCTATAAAAGGATTTGATTTATTTGTTACAAAGAGTTTGAAGAGATTCAAAGATTTTTTAGAAAGAGAGATAGTAAAACAGAGGAAGTTTTACAAAGAGAATTAAAGAGGAATTCAAGAGAATTCAAGAGAAAATTCGTGCAAGAGCATAAGACGTTTTGAGCATACAACCTACGAGACGGGGTTGAAAATAGAAACTGTTGGACTACAATCGTCTACTGGGATTATTCAAGTTTCGAAAGTCACAAAAGGCCGTGTCGGTGAATATCCACGAGCCGAGACAAATCGAATATCCGACTTGGATAAATCTGACTGCGGTTCTATTTCTGATCGGGTATTAAATTTTAAATTCGATAATTCTGAAGTATTTTCAGGGGTCTAAGCGGGATTCCCTGATTATGCTATTAAGGTTACAGGCAGCCGATCGCTCACTGGAGTTAAGGTTGGAAAAGTCTCATTGGATCACTACACCGGTGTGATTTGAGAAATATAGAAGAGGCATGCATTAATAAGACGTTGATGTGATTAAATACTCTTGTGAATGTATGGTTTTACAGGTTCATGGATACAAGGTAAAATCTGCTAATTTGAGATGTGATTGTGTGTTTTCAATGCTTTGCTATTCTGTTACATTATTCTTAAGAAACTTGGTTGTCCATGAGATTTATCTGTTCTTGATGATTGAGCTGAATGTTGTGTGATCTATGTTTTGTACTTGTACTATTCTATTAACTTGAGATTAGAGTTTCACCCTTGCCTGCTTTGTTGTGTTGATGCATGACTGAGTAGATGAACCCTAATGACAAGGGATTGGTAACTGTTTGACACCTAAAAATAGAACCTCAAGGTGGAGACTGTGTATGGTGGAAAATCTGTCCTAGCACACAGTGGGGCAGGTTTGTAGGTAGAGTGGAAACATTAGATGTTGGAGGTGGAGCACCACCAAACCCATTACAAAACCCACTACCCATCCAGGAACAAATGATTTTAGATGTTAAGTTACCCTGGCATCAGTTAAGACCCTTAGGATGTATCTCAGATGACTTTACTTTCGGTAGTGATGATAGTGGTGACAGCAGAGGAGGTAGTTCACATCCTTCAGGGCATGACGGGAATGGTTCCGATCATGTACCTTCCAAATCAAGAGACAAATCCTCAGACGAGTACCAAGGTAGAACCTCTGAAGACACTTCTGCCGTAGCACCTACCAGAACTGAGGGTTCTGTTGGTCATGCACCGGTTTCGCCTCTGGGAGAAGCGAATCCACCAGCATATTCACCTTTACCCCATCCGTCCGAGTCAGAATTCAAAGACATCATCTGGTTATCCGAATCCTTGTCGGATGAGGAAATAGAAGAAGATCCCGAGGAAAAATCCGAAGAGTCTATTTAGTCTTGGGCTAGTTTTGACCTCACTAAAGATACTTTACCGAGAGCAGACCTAACCAGGTTCGACTTTGACTGGGTTCCAGCAACTCGAATTCCGCACATGAAATCTAGCTTGCCTGGGATAGGAGGATCTACCTGGTCTAGCCCATAGATGTACCGTAGTTAAGGCTTTAGTGTAGTAGATCCCTTTTTGGTGTAGATGATGGGATCATGGCTCGACTGTACATGGTTGCGTGTGTTTTTCTTTTACCACTTTTCTACTTTTTGGTTTAGAGTAGTTTTTACTTCTTTTCCTTTTGCAGTGTAAAAATCAAAGTTTGTCTTAGAACAAACTCCTTTGTAAAATATCATGACATATATATATGAGAGGAAGTACTTTTCCGTACATAATGTTTCATTTTACTATTGAAATCTTTAAAAAGAAAACAAGGGACTTTACTCCCCATCCTTCTCATCTTCTTTATGAAAACAGAAAAAAAATTACCCGCATTTTCGGAAGAACATCATAAACTTTTATGAAATATTTTCTAATCTTTATGAAACTTATGGTTACTATGGTGTAATATCCATTTTGGAGAAAGGGTGTTGCATTTTGGGCTCAGAATCTCTTTGAGATTCATCTTTGAGTTGACTTGAAGTTTCAACTCTTCATTTCCTGATCTGAGTACTTTGTTTTCTAAAGTGAGTTTTTCAAAATCTTTGGTTATAAGTGAAAACTTTTTCTTTAAAGACCTATACCCATCAGAGAGAATGGACAATTCTGTAAGAAGATCATCAAAGTCATTTCTCAATTCGGAATAAGAAAGTACCTCTTCTTCATCCTCACTGTCTGTTGAGGGCAGGCTTGCCATCAGGCAATGATTTGCTTCTTCTTTATCCTCCTCGTCCTCATCAGAAGAAGAATCATCAAGATCCTCCCAAGTTGCCATAAGGCCCTTCTTCTTCTTGAAGAACTTTTTCTTTGTCCTCTCAGCCTCAGGACAATCTGCCTTGTAGTGGCCTGGTTTCTTGCAGCCATAGCACACTACTGGACTTTTCTCCTTTTGCTCAGCTTCCTGTTCTTCCACATGAACTTTATTTTCTTGGAGATGAAAGAAAGTTCATCACCTGAGCCTTCTTTTCCTTCTAAGTTGCATGACTCTTCATCTGAGTCATGGGTCTTCAGTGCTTTTGAGGTGTTCCCTCTTTAAGCTTTAAGAGCAATGGACTTTGTCCTTTTTTCTGTTCCCTCTTCTTTGAGCTCAAGCTTATGCACCTTGAGCGAACCCAGAAGTTCCTCCATAGTAAGAGAAGAAAGATCCCTTGCTTCTTGTATAGCAGTTACCTTGGGTCTTTATTGTCTTGGCAGACTCCTTAGGATTTTCCTGATGTGATCCTGGGTTATGTAGATTTTTCTCAGAGATCTCAGGTTGTTGATGATTGTTTGGAATCTCCCAAACATCTGATCAATAGTCTCGTGATTCTCCATTTTAAATAGTTCATATTGATGAACTACCATGCTGATTTTGGATTCACGAACCTGAGATGATCCTTCATGAGCCAAAGTTAGAGTGTCCCATATTTTTTTGGCTGTGGTGCAGCTGTGCACCTTGTCATATTCTGACTTTGTAATGGCACACATTAGATAGTGTCTGGCCTTTGAGTTCAGCTGGAATCTTGTCCTCTGATCAGACGTCCACTAGACTCTAGGCAACAGTTGTCATGCTTCACCTACTGGAGCACTGTAACCATTTTCAACGACATCCCACATGTCTATATTATGTGCGTCAAAGAATGTGATCATTCTTTGCTTCCAATTATCATATTCTTCTCCATTGAACAGTGGTGACCTGTTCACAACTTGTCTCTCGTTCTCCATGGATCTTTGCTTCTCTGCACTGTTAGGTGCTCAACCCCTAAAGACCGAGCTCTGATGTCAACTGTAGGCAACAAGGTGAAACACAAGAAGGGGGATTGAATTGTGTTTCTTAGCTTTTTAAAACTATTCGCAAAACGTTGCGCGTTGTATGAAAAGGTTGGATGCACAGCGTATATTGGACGCACAGATAAGTTGGACGCAGAAACATCCACTTGGTTTAAAACAAGTTTTAGTGCGTTTAAAGCGTTCAAAGACTTGTTAAAAAAATTTCAACTCAATCCCCAAAGTTAGTATATAAACAGAATATAAAAGAGTCAAGGGATAGAGAAATAACACAAGTGTTTCTCCTGGTTCACCTTTTCCTAAGAGCTACATCCAGTCCCCTCAAACTAGAGAGATCTCACTATCAATCTAGATAGAATTACAAGTATTCTTCGATAGCCTCTTCAGACCTCACAACAAGTATTATTTGAACACCTAGCCTCTCTAGGCTCAACCAAGTATTGTTTTACAGACAAGCCTCTCCAGACTCAAACCCAAGTATTCTTTTACAGACAAGCCTCTGCAGGCTCAAACCCAAGTATTCTTTTACAGTCAAGCCTCTCTAGGCTCAAACAACTCAGCAGAGTGTTTTGGTTTGAAGTGCTGCTAACTCACACAAGTGAGGATATACAATCTAAAGCACTTCAAGAGTTAAGCAAACTCTCTTTTACAAGAAAAATAAAATATACAAGACTTTCTAGCTTTACAAAGTATGAAACAAATTGCACAGCGTTTTTGCTCTTTCTTTCACGTAGTTCAGTCTCTATATATTCTTCTTCTTCTTCACTGTATTTATAGGCTTTGAGTGAAGTTTTAGATTTTGATCTTGAACTTGATTTGCTTCTGCGTTCATAAAATAACTGTTTTCAAATAGCATTAAATGTTATTTTTCCGTTGCTTTGTAGGAATGCTTCTTCAACGTGTTTTGTGCAGTTCTTTCTCCTATGTCATAAGAAGCCTGTACTCAAAGTCTCAATTACACAGTGGTTAATAGTAATATTTTATTGAGATAGAGAGAATACACTGTATAAAAGAAAAGGTGTGTTGTGTATCAAGTTTATCATTAGTAGTAGTAAACCAATGGAAGTATATCATAGTGAGAAAACTAAAAAGAAAATAATTTTAATTTATAGAAACAATGAATCTAGGATTTCGAGATGATGACTATGTCATTAGCGAGGAATACGCTGAAAATGAAAATAAAAAATTACAAAAAGAAATATGAAGGAAAAAACGACAATAGAAGTAGAGAACATTAGAATAATTTGTATAATTTGGAAGAAGATCATTGCGCAATCAAAATCACACGCAATTAAACACATTAATTGATTCGTTTTCTTTTTTGATTTTATTAGGCATGCAATAAGTATTTCGAAGAAACACAGTCAATTAAACATTAATTGATTTCTTTCCTTTATCGGTTTTGTTAGACAAACAACAAATTTTTTGAAATAAAAAATAAAATATAGATTAAACATGGTAATTGGGTAATTGATTCATTTCTCTTTATGATAAATTTTATATTAATACTTTTTTATTATTTTTTATTTTAAATCACCAACTAATTTGTTGAAGACTTTCTTTAATTTAAGAAAATTTAATTTTTAGCATATTAGTGTCTATATATAAATATGCAAAATGATTAATTAGAAATTATAGATATATAACACGTGGGGATGAACAAATAAATTAAAGTATATGGGGACAAATTAAATTTAATACATGAAAATGAACATTTTATGTCAAACCATTTAACATATGAATTACAAGAAAAAATTACACTCTGTTATAATTTTATTATTTTTAAATTCAATGTTATAATAAGTTTAATATAAACATGTTTATTACTTAATTTAATATTATTTTCTCCTATAACTATTTTGTTGAAGATTTTTTCACAAAATAATGGTTATTTTTAATGAGATTGTTACTTAAATTAATCATAAAAAATGAACACCTAGAAAAAATATAAAATTAAGTGTAAATTATTTTTTGGTTTACAAAAAATGAATCATTTGTGTTATATGAAAAAATAGACTTTTAAAGAAATAAGAAAATAGATTACTAAATAGGTTTCTACTGGTTAAATATACACGACAATTTGACATGTACTTGATAGGTAGTATAATTGATACAAGTAGAGATAAATTGTGACATAGATTTGTAGATAATTGTAGGTGACGGGGGTTCCCGTCAAAGTTGAGATGAGTTCAAATAGGTAATTTAAACTATTTTACTATTTCAATCATAATTTATACAATTTTTTCGTTGTATTATACTTTAAAATTGTGAATTAGTAAAATAATTAATCTACTATTTTTAATAGATAATGTTATTTTATAATTTGTTATATTATTTAGGAACCATTATTAAAAAAAAAAAGCAAATCCTTAGTGTTCAAATATATTTCCTCGCTATTTTTTATAAAATGCATCACATTTCCCGTGCATTACACAGGTAACCACGCTAGTTTTCTTAAAATAACGAAAAACAACTTTGAAAATACTTTAAAAAATATATACTCTTTAACATATCCAAGACATATTCATGATAAGATGCGTTAAAGAGGAAAAATAAACTAAAAATTCAAATTTTGGTTCTAGAATATCTCGGTCCACCAAAACCATATGCAGCACCGTTTTTTGAATTTTACCATAAAAATAACAATCTGGCTTCTGGAGAGTAACACCTAACCACATATCAAACGCAATGACACCCGGGAAACTAAAAAAAAAAAACTACCAAAAAAATGTCCAAAAAAATCTATCAAAAAGATTCACTACGGAAAATAATAGCCCATAAGGTTCGGGAACAATTCCTGCCTGCATAGTCTCTGTTTCTTCCAAGGCATGCATGTTTATATGATTGAAAACCACATATCATATGCAATGATACAAAAGGCTTTGCTTAGTGAAATCCTTCAAGGTCAAAAACACGAGCTGTACTATCAAAAGAAGCCGAAACAAGGTAATCACGATTTGCTGACAAAGAAAGAGATTGAATGGCACGAGAGTGCCCCCTGAATGATCTTACACATTCACCAGACCGGCTATCCCATAATCTCACATTTCCATCCACACATCCAGTAGCCACCACACAAGATGTTCCAAGCCATGCCAAACATGTCACTCCATCCTGCCCACACAGCAAAATTCCTTTCATTAAGACCGTGGTTGGAAGGTTTGAATTGTCCTTCGTTGGGGGAGATTGAGAATAATTGTTTGATTGCCCCTTTCTCTGAGGATGAAGTTAGAGTTGCAGTTTGGAATTGTGAAAGCTATAAGAGTCCAGGTCCGGATGGTGTGACTTTTTGGTCATAAAAAATTTCTGGTAGTTGGTAAAATATGATTTTATGGGTTTTATGGAGGAATTTCATGCAAATGGGAAGCTTGTGAGGGGTTCAAATAGCTCTTTTATTGTTTTGATTCCTAAGAAGGAAAACCCAAGAAAGGTGAGTGATTTTCGTCCAATTTCTCTAATTGGGTGTATGTACAAGGTGTTATCCAATGTTCTGGCTAATAGATTAAGATTGGTGATTCATTCATTAATTTTGGATTGCCAATCGGCATTTATTAAAGGAAGGCAAATCCTTGATGGAATTTTGATTGCCAATGAGTTGGTGGATGATGCCAAGAGAAAAAAGAAAAAGGCAGTGCTTTTTAAAGTGGACTTCGAAAAGGCCTATGATTCAGTGAGTTGGGATTTTCTTGAATCCATGATGGTGAGGATGGGCTTTGATGGAGTCTGGAGGAAATGGATCAAGGAATGTCTTTCAACAGCGAATGTGTCTATTTTGGTCAATGGGAGTCCGACGGAGGAAATAGCACTTGGGAGAGGACTAAGACAAGGGGACCCGTTATCACCCTTCTTGTTTCTTATTGTGGCTGAAGGGTTGAATATGATGTTTTCAGAGGCTAAGACGAGGGGGTTAAACCAGGGGTATAAGGTCGGTGATATGGAGGTGTCGCATTTGCAATTTGCAGACGATACTCTAATCATTGGTGAAAATTGTTCGAAAAATATCTGGTCCATAAAAGCTTTGTTGCAATTGTTTGAAAGTGTTTCAGGGCTGAAGGTGAATTTCTTTAAAAGTCAGTTACTCGGCGTTAATGTAGAGGATGGATGGTTACAACAAGCTGCCTCTTTTCTGAATTGTAAAGTGAGAGTTTTTCCGTTTGTGTATCTGGGCCTGTCCATTGGAGCTGATGCTAGAAGAAAAAGTACTTGGCAACCGGTATTAGATAAAATTAGTAGAAGATTAACAGCTTGGAACAGCCAATTTTTATCTCTTGGAGTAAAATCGTTTTATTGAACTCTGTCTTGTATGCCCTCCCTATTTATTTCCTTTCTTTTTTTAAGGCCCCTTTGGGGGTTATAGGGGATATAGAAACATTGTTTCGGAGATTTTCATGGGGAGGTGCATAGGGTAGTAAAAATATACACTGGGTTGCATGGTCAAATATTTGTAATGAGAAGTCTCAGGGTGGTCTGGGGTTGAGAAATTTGAAGGCATTTAATCACGCTCTTCTGGGGAAATGGTTTTGGCGATTGAAAATAGAGAATAACTATTTATGGGGGAGGGTGTTGAAGGAAAAATATGGTGTTCTTGATGGTGAGGTGGGTCACGGAGGAAGGTGGCAATCAGTTTGGTGGTCAGACATTCAAAAATTGGAAAAGGAGTGCTCAGGGTTCAAACAACAGTGGTTTTCCTCTTGTGTTAAAAAGGTGGTAGGGAATGGTATGAATACTTTTTTCTGGACTGATCCTTGGATAAATGGAGGTACCTTGAAAGAGAGATATAGTAGGTTGTTTTCTTTATGCATGAACAAAGAAGGTGTTGTTGCAGATTTTGTTCGGTGGCAAGACAGTGTAGGGGAGTGGTCTTGGAGGTGGAGGAGGAGGTTATTTCAATGGGAGAAGGAAAAACTTTGTGAGTTACAGGGAATTATTATGCAAATGGGCGTAAAGGGAGACGGTGCAGACAAGTGGGTTTGGTTGAAGGATTCTACAGGAATATATTCATTCCGATCAACCTATAAGTGGCTCTGCTTATCTGATTTTAGTGGTGATGTTAATTTCTACAATCACTTGTGGAGAGGGGGTGTTCCTTTGAAGATTAAAGCTTTTGTTTGGAAACTTGCACAAGATCGTGTTCCAACTCTTACTAATCTGGCTAGAAGAAATGTTATTTTATTTTCTGTGCTTTGTAAAGGGTGCGAGAAAGAAGGGGAGACTTCGGAACATTTATTTTTCAAATGCGAATTCTTCTCCTTGTGGCGGGATGTTTTGAAATGGTGGGGCTTATCAGCCCCTTTGCATGGTGCTTGCAAAGCACATTTCCTTCAGTTTTCTGGTCTGGTTGGTGCTTGGGATCTGGTCTGGTCTGGTCTGCTGTAATATGGACAATATGGTTTACACGTAATTCATTAATTTTTAAAGGGAAGAAATTGGAGTTATCTGAGATGGTGGAGCAAGTGAAGTTGAAGTCTTGGTTATGGATCTCCGCTACAAAGTCACAGATGTTGTACCCGGTCTCTTGTTGGTTCAATAATCCTAGAGGTTGTCTGGGTTTGTCCGGGGGAGTTGAGTTAGTTTGGTTTCGGTTTTGGTTTCGTTTTGCGGTTGGGGGTAAAGTGCCGCTGCTGTGTGCTTGGCTGTTGGGGCAGTACAAGGCGTTGAGGTGAAGGTGCTAAGTTTGGGTTATGGTTTTTAACGGGTTTTTTTTTTTGGGATGCATGTTGGTGGGGGTTTTGTTTTATTTTGATCAGGTTTGTTTTGTCTTCTTTCGTTTGGGGATTGGTTTCTTTTTGTTCATTTTCGTGCTTTTTTCCTTGAGGGTGGGTAAGCTGTCTTTAAATCTATCCAAGCTAATCTTTGTGAGTGGTGTGGGGTTGGTTTTGGTGTTGCAGTGGGTTTGTCATAGGGTGTGGGTGTTGGGGTCTATTATTATCTTGGCTTGCTAATTTTTTAGGAGCTTGGTGCAGGTTTTTTGTTTGCTTTTGCAGGGGTGTGGTGCTGCATAGCTTGGCGTGTGTTTTCTTCATTAGGAGGCAGAGGTGTTCCTGTTGTGACAATGACATAATCGTGATTTTTTTAATAACCTTTGATTGGTGAAGGTGTGTTATGTTTTCATTCACATTGGCTGTAGATCTTTTTTTAGTCATCTTCGCTATTTTGGTGGTTTTATTTTGTATCAGGTTGGGGTCCTTTTTTGGGTTGGGGTGGTTTAGGGAATCTTGTATTTTGTTGGCACAGGTTGTCTGTTTGAGTATGTAAGGGAAGGTGTTTGCATCAGTGCTTATAAAGTATTTCCCTGGATAATAATGGGTTATTGGGTTAAAATTAACATGCAAAAAGGTATTCTTTGAGACCATATAGGTTACTGGAGAATTGTTTTTGATCCCCAATTCACTTGACTGGGTTTTGGGGTTAATAAAAGTACTTCTTTGAGACTGATGGGTTACTGGGTATATCTTGGCATTTGACTAAAACCCTTTGAGATCTATTTTTGGTTTATGGGGTTATACTATATATATACGGCGCACTTCAGTTTTCATTATACATGAGTGAAACTGTATTACGAGAATAGGGTTTTTTGTATTTTGTGTTTGATGGTCTTCTAGTTTTGAAGATTATTCTGTATTATTTGGATTGAGCATTTCTTGTGCTTTCAATCTTTTTTTAATACAATTTAGCTTTTAAAAAAAAAACACTCTCTAACACACTCTTTCCAACACACCTTTTATAATTGGTAAAATTTATGTGGGTCTCATATCCTATTTAGTTAGACTCATTCCCAAAGTGATGAGATAGATTTCAACCAATTATAAAGACTCTGCTGAAAAAAGTGTATTAAAAAGCGTCCTACTAGCATTTCTCCAAATGAAAAACTTACAATTTCAAATAAAAGTAAAACTGCAACCAGAGTTCATTTAGTTTCTAAAATGCACAAACACGTACGTCACTTGCACAAAAGTAAGATTCCAACAAACCTTATGTTCACAAGTGCTTCGGGATAAGGAATGCTCTACATCCCAGATTACCATTTTTTTATCCATGCTTCCAATTGCAGCCCAGGAATCACTATAAACAATTTTAAGGAACAAAATTACTTTGGACCAAAAAAAAAGGAACAAAATTACTAATGGCTCATATCTAATTAGGAGTACAAGAATATGCAGTTATTGACCTGTCGAAATGATGTTGATGAATGAAATCCAAAGCATGATGCAAAGATGCACATAATTCCACTTGTAGATACTATTCATATTAAGGGTTTAGGTCACCTTGCAGTCTACTATTCCTTGGAAAAAAAAAACTATAAACCTAGTCATTGAGGGTTTGATCAAGTAAGGGTTTCTTTGGATAAACAACTTATTTAAACACTTATGACATAAGCGCTTATATATAAGCTATTTTTATAATAGAAGAGAGAATGTGTTAAAACTGATTTCATATGAGCTGTAAGCTGTTTTGATAAACTATTATGGAGAGCTTATGAAAATAAGTCCAAAACAGCTTCATGAACCAATTATAAGCTAT
Organism: Glycyrrhiza uralensis; assembly: GCA_030159175.1. Lineage (NCBI taxonomy): Eukaryota > Viridiplantae > Streptophyta > Magnoliopsida > Fabales > Fabaceae > Glycyrrhiza > Glycyrrhiza uralensis. The sequence goes on from BRZY01000003.1 coordinate 30,512,307, forward strand.
TTTTATAAGTTCTGTCAATCCAATCAAGGCCTAAGTCCAAGAACATATCATGATTCACGGGTCAAGACACTTGATTTTGGTTCATATTTAACGACAAACCCCTATTTTATTTTGCCCGTTAGCAATAAGACTATTTTTAGTTTTGACAGTAACATTATACCATGGTGGAGGTGGACACAATACTATTCTTATTTTTCTCTTATTATTCTTATTGTCCTTTAAACTATCTTCCAATCTTATAAAACTTCTATCATATTCATGCATGAACCGAGAAGCATACATGGACATGAGAATATGCAGGCTTGAAAGTTTGCCAATCTTAACACATACCTTGGTGCGAACGCAACACACTCAATGGCATCTGAATGAGAAGCCAGGGTACTAACAACCTGTCAACCAGGACACTCACGTTTCTTAGAGACCAAGCAGAAAGCTGAATTCATATGCTCAAATTCCTTTACAAAGTAATTAGATTTGCAGCATGAAGAGACAGATGGAACAATTAGCACAAGGGATAAGTGATGAAATAGTGTGCTTTTAGTCCCTCACTAGGACCTCGATCGCTAGGGACTAAAAGCACACAATTTTATTATTTTTTATGGACTAAAAATATATAAAAAAATTGTAGGGACTAAAATCAAATTCATTTAATTTTATAGCAACTAAAAACATATTTAACCTATCTCCACATATTTGAGCATGACATAATATGCCAATCTTGATGCATATTGGGGCTAAGCTAACAGCTGGCTTTCAGTTGTTGACATGAGCACACTTGCACTAATCTTGCTGTCATGAAAATAAAATTTCAAGAAAGGTACTAAAAGTTTTTTGATTTGAGTCTCATACATGTTCAAGTGCTTGTTCCCTTATAGCCTTTGAAATGCAAGATAATTTCATGAGCCGACAGTAATCATCAAAAATAGTTTTTCATTTCAAATTATTGCAACTAACATTGGAGGTTATGATCATTCTTTTAATAATTGCTAAGTTGTTTGGCATCAATCACTGATATATATAGAAGATTCTATACTTAACTTTTGCTTTAAGCAACCATTATCTCTGACATTTCAGTAGACTTTAAAACTTGCAAATTTGATATCATGAGTTAAATTTTAGAAAAATTACTTAAGATTATGCAACCAAAAGGTTCCTAAATACACAAAATATTACAAATTGATTAAAGAAAATAGCGCAGATGCAATGCAAACACATACTCTTCCTCTATTGATATTCACAATATGAACAGATCCATCCTTGGAACCAGTAAGAGCAAGAGTTGAAGTTGAACTTATTGCTAAACAAGTTAATCCCTCAGTATGGTATGGATGACCTAGAAAGCAAAGTTTAGAGGGTTGATAAAAAAAAAAAGACAAAAAAAAGACAAAGATATGCATACGAAAGAAAATATTCACTCTTAAAAAATATTCAGATTTCTCACGTTTTCTCTCAAAGTTTCTTCTACTTCCTTGCAATTTTTCTCACATATTCAATTCAAAAATTCCTAACAGAGGCAAAAACAGAGATTTTTTTTTTGTATCGTAAAAGAAATTCACCCAGATATTGGACAGCAAAGATTTCAAGTTTTCTTGTAGACAGAAGGAGAGGTGTTTCAGTGTTTTAATCTGTGTTCGTCCGAGAGGTAAGTAAAGCCTAGCCTTGTATTGTTCCGTCACCAGAAATCGAACTCGGGTACTAGCCGAGAGACGGAGCACATTAACCATTTGCGCTCAACCTCGTGGTTAAAGCTTCTTACACTTAATATTGTAGTTTGAGTATTAAATAATAATTACACTTGGGCTATGATTCACAAACAGGAAAGACACTATAAAGTGAAATTTACGTACCTCGCACAACATGAACGCTTTGTCTACATTTTGGATTCCATATTCTCAAGGTTGCATCGTCAGAACCAGTACAAATTATTTTCCCTAAGGTGCCAAGTAAAAGGAAGCTCAAGAATGTAAAAAAACATGATGTAAATAATAATAGTTAACAAAAAAATGCACCAAGACGAAGAGAAATTACTACCATCAGGAGTAAAATCACCACAGGTCACACTTCTACCATGACCATCAAACATATTAAGTAAGGCACCATTATCAGCATTCCACATCCAAACTGATGAACCCTCAGAACCAGCTAAGAGTACATGTCCTCTTGGATGCCATCTTAGCCACTGAAATATTCCATGACAGATAATTTAGTTACTACTTAATACAGTAAAAGCAAGAAAAATTTAGGCAAATTTAGTCATTTAGTTCCTTAGTTAATTTCGGTTTTTTTTACCAAAATGGTGCAAATTTAAATTTTATTACCAAAATAGGATAAGTCACAGCTATCATTGGCGACTTTTTTTTTTTTTCTCTCCGCAGCAAAGTCGCAGCTAAGGCTGGCGATTTTGTTTTTTTTTTTCAACAGTACAAAAGTCGCCAGTATGAATGGTGATTTTTTTTTTACGGAAGTCGCCAGTGTGAATGGCGACTTCCTTTTTTTTTTGGCTTAAATATGTTTTTAGTCCCTCAAATTTAGGAAATTGTTGCTTTTGGTCCCTCAAATTTAAAACGCCTATTTTTGGTCCCTCATTTTTGAAAATGTGTCACTTTTAGTCCTTGGGGTCATATTTTAAATTTAAAATGTATTTTATAAATTTGAGAGGGGTCAAAATATAAATTTAAAAAATTCTTAGAAGTAAGAGAAAAGGGAATAAAGTGAGAATCAGAATTTAAGAGGGGTCAAAATATAAATTTAAAAAATACTATTCAAATTGGAAAATAGCCCTAGGGATTAAAAATGACACATTTTGAAAATGAGGGACCAAAAATAGGCGTTTTAAATTTGAGGGACTAAAAGCAACAATTAACCAAATTTGAGGGACTAAAAACATATTTAAGCCTTTTTTTTTAACAAGTCACCGGTGTGAATGGTGATTCCAAAACCGTAGAAAAACAATCAACTGCTTCATCATCTATCATGGCGTTTGACACGGACAGAACAAAGCAGAAATTCTGCTTTACGTGGAACCGAAATGTTTCTGTATTTTATCTCCATTTTATATGAGCAGAACTCATATTTTATTCTGTCATGTTCTAACCTGTGTATCAAATTCTACCTGTGTCCTGTGCAATTTTCCCATTTATGTATTCTAACCTGTGTTCCAAAGTCGTCATTCATACTGGCGACTTCTATACTGTTGAAAAAAAAAAAGCAAAGTCACCAGCCTTAGCTACGACTTTGTTGCGGAGAGAAAAAAAAAGGGAAGTCGCCAGTGATAACTGCGACTTACCCTATTTTGGTAATAAAATTTAAGTTTGTACCATTTTGGTAATTTTGATACCAAAATGTACCATTTTGGTAAAAAAACCGTTAATTTTTATTTGGTCCCATAACTTTTTTTTCTTTCAAATTGGCCCTTTAAGTTTTATTCACTTACTTTTTCATTATCATAGACATGCTTATTGTCTTATCTTTGTTCACATAGCCTAATTCTATTATATTTTGTCTATTCAAGCATTTTGCTATCGTATTTCAGCCTATATATATACTTCATTATGTTACAAAATGGCTACTTAAACTTATTTTTAAAACATAATCGACTATTTTGTTAAAAAAAAGATAAGTGGCCAAATTGAAAAAAGAAATAAAGTTAAAGGATTAAAGATATAATTTTGCCAAAAATTTAACAATCTCACCTCAATGCCCCCTCCAGGTCGACCTTCCAGCTTTTTACCTTTCAGATTTCCATAAACATTCCAGACTTGAACAATTCCATCTAAGCCTCCAGATGCCAGAAAATTTCCATCGTAGCTAAAAGCTAAACTAGATACAGAATCAGTGTGACCTGCACAGAATTAATAACAAACGTGGATTGGCTTTACCAATTATCATGGTGTACTTATCCTAAATAGAAGAAAGAAAAGGCAAAATTATATCTTGGTCCCTTAATTATTTTTTTCAATTTAGTCCCTTATTTTTTTTTTAACAAAATAGTCTCTTATTTTAAAAATAAACTTAAGTGATCCTTTTGTAACATAATCAAGCATATATATAGGCTGAAATGGACCAGTAAAATACTCAAATAGATCAAAATAAATAAGTATGAAACTCTGTGGACAAAGATAGAGACACTATACATGTATATGACACTGAAAAAGCAATTGAATAAAACATAAGGAATTACTTTGTTATCAAAAAAAATAGGGAACCAAATTAAAAAAAAAACCAATTAAGTCAGGGGACCAAATGTATAATTTTGCCATTAAAAAATTCCACCCATCAATAGCACTTAATCTTATCATGCAAATACCTTTAAGCTCAAAAACACAATCTCTTTGGCCGATCTTCCAGAGAAATCCTCTGTCATCACCACCCCCTGTTGCCACCAATGTCTTATCTGTTGGGCTGCATGCAACTAAGTCTAATTCCGCTATATAAGAATCCAAGAAAACATGGAAACATTATAAATTCCTTGCCAACATCTTGCAAACATATATGATACTTGAATTTCAAAATTTGAAAAAGGAACAGAAGAAGATTATCAATCAGTTAATAAAACCCTTAATGAAATATCAGGCTACTTAAAACCCTAAATTTGATTTCAATCTAATTAAAGACTCGGTAAGAACCTTGATGGCATAAGTATGAACATAAACAGAAGAGTATAAATCTTACCATCATGACCAGTGAATTTGTATACAGAATCATCAAGCAACTCTGAAATTGTTAAAAATAATATTACTACCAAATGTATTAATACACTGAAAAAAGGAAACAACATCTGAATTCTAACATTAGTAGAAGTATAACACATAAAGTAACAGTTGGAAGTTGTGACCAAGGTTTTAAATAAAGGTCTGATTGCAATTGCGGCCGCGACATAATAGTTTCAGGAGTCTCTAACACTGAATCGCGGCCGCAATGTCCACAATTTTTTGCAATATTAAGGATTGCAACATAACCGCAATTGCAATTTAAAACCTTAGTTGTGAGTCTTGTGACATAGAGAAATCATACACAAGACTGGAAATATAAAAGAAAGGTTGAAATTTCTGTTTTAAAAGAGTAACATAAAGTTCATACCATCATGTTCGGATTCAGAATCATCAGCATCGGGAAGATCTTCAACGTCCAAGACAAATTCCTGGATGATGTCAGACTCATCAAGGAAAACTTCATCATCATCATCTTCATAATCATAAAGAGGTGGAACACCAGGTGCACTCATTGTATTTTTGCTTAATTACCAATGTAACTTTTCTTCAACTCTCGAAACCTGTGAGACAAAGCAAGGGAAATTCATTGAATAACATTTAAATTCCAATTGCTTTTTTCTTTCTTCTTTTTCAACCAATTTGTATATTACTTTTTTTTCCTACCAATAGGATGTGAAAAATAAAGCAAAAACACCTCTAATCTCATGAATGAATACACAAAATAATTAGTAATTAGGTGACAACATGGATGATTAATATCAAAACAGAGAAATTCAAATAACGTCTTGAGGACTTGGAACAATAATATAATTTATACTACCGTTTTTTAGTGGGTGAAAAGGAATTTTGTGCAAGAGGAAGTAACAATCGTGGAAGAAAAAGAATAACTCTAACACTATATTAGAAGTGAAGCAAGGAATTCCCAAAAAAATAGGGATTCGTCAACAAAATTTATTTATGAGAGAAAATATTGAGAAAACCCTAAAAAATATGGTATTGAACCAGAAACTGGATTCGGGAATCGATTATAAGTAAAGAAGGTGTTAGCACCTCACACCACCCATTAAAAAATATTAACTCTAATTAATTGTGTGAAATTATAATAACTTCTAAAGTATTTATTTTACCCAAAAAAAATAATAACTATAACTATACATAAATATTTTTAATATTTACTAGCAGTCTGTCCACTTTTTATATTTTGGGTTAAATAAAAATTACATAGTGATACATAAGTTTAATTCTTTATCATATAAACATTCCTACAATATGTTAATAATATATAATGTTTATCCCCTTATTTTGTTTTAATTTAAGTATTCAATTATTTAAGGACAAAAATGGTAAAAAAAAATTAGGACACCAAAAAGTAATTATTCTTGTTTATTCCGTTTATATATAGGTATAGATTTAATATCAAAATCAAAGGGGGAAATTATAAACATTTAAGCTAGGTAGTTCTTGTAGAAAATGATTGTGTGTTGGTTGATTTTATTATTTTATTTACTTATATATATATATTAAGAGAGGTGTCACACCCAACTTAGTCCTAAAAAATAAATGGTTTGATTGTTTTAAGTTAATCCCCCAATTTCTTTGTCAAAAAAATTGAGTCCCCCAATTTAATTCCTTAATCACTGTTATAAATATTAACTAAATATAATTGAGATAATATTTTATTTTGTTACCTAGTCCTATTCCTAAGTACCTTATTTTATTATACGCTTTTTTTTTTGGTCAAGTTTATACACTTTTTTTTTATCCTATTTTCCTATCACCCAAAATGGGCTTCCTAAAGCCCAAATCCCTTTCTACCCTAATACTGGGGAGGGTGCGCACGCGGAGACCAGCAACTGCATAAAGGCACGGCGGCTTTGTACTCTTTCGCTGGCGTAACTCTTCCCCCGTTTGTTTTATTACCCCTTTTGGTTTTCAGAGGGAGAGAAAAGGAAAAAGACAAACCTCAATATATTTAAATTACTGCTGTTTCTAATCTTAGGTTGGGTACAAATGGCTAATATACCACTTCTAAAGGGACGGTCTCGGCTATACCTCCTGTTCGATCTCCGGTAAGGAACAATCTATGATCAGACTTTACTTACTTACTTTCTGGCCGGACATAGATTAGTCTAGGGATCCCTTTTCCCCTGAAATACTGTAAGTATAAACCAAAAACTACTGCTGTTTCTTAGTTTTGAATACGTCAGTACTTTGGTTTTATCTTCCTTCTTTTTCATGCAATAGAGATGATGCAATACACACATACATGTTCATATACCATTAAAGCATCTCATTATATCACATACAATACAATACATATATACATATATTTATATAAAAGTTCAGCATATCACAGTATTATACCAGCACGCAGGAAAAAGAGTTGGTAACTATTATGAAGAAAAGTAATAAGTTTTATTATATCTAAGGGAAGTAATATACACTTACTTGGCTGGTGTGGCCAACAAAACTCACTGTACCCTCTCTCACTCAATGTGTTTTTTCCACACAGACCTTTGTGCCGTATTTTTTGTGTGTTCTTTTCCCAAAGATCATCTCTATATTTATAATTACTAATTGGGTGTTTTAATTATAGTAACAAAGTGATAAAATTATAGTAATCTCAATCAAATCCTTTTGTTGGGGAATTAATTTTGAATTTGAATTAATTTAAAAAGTTTAATTATTAAGATCATTTGATCTGATTTGATTATGATCAATCATGATCTCTTGTAAACTTACCTTAATTTCATTCATTCAAATTCAAATATTATTTATTTTTATTATTTATTTGCTCAATGGGACTCTTATAATTTATTACCCTTGTCACTATTAATTTATTTTAATTATTATAATACACAGACAAAATTGGGTATTCACCCTAAGCAACCACTTAGAAGTTTTCACAATACAGGAAGAGAAGCGAACAGTTAAAACAAAATGAATACTATAAATCTCACTTGGAAGAAACAGAAACTATGGATGCAATAATTGCTAAGGTGTAGTCGATTTGGATCGGATTTGATCGAACCTGTTATCCAAATTGATCAAATACATATGGATTGGGTTAAATCAGATTTATACATATTTTTTATCCAAATCCGAACCGAATCAACCTGATTGAGAACGGATTAATTCAGCTCAAATCAATCGGGTCACACTTATTTAATTCTTTAAAACCTGTTCTTTTTTTTTTTGGTCGATTTAAAACCGGTTCTGAAAATAAAGAAATTGCAAGATGAAAGCCAAAAAATCCCAAAGATAAAGAAGAGCAGAACAAAAAAAAATCAAAAAACCACTAACAGGATTCAACATGTACCCTCCAACAGACAAGGAAGAATAGAGAAACAAAAAATCATCCCAAATTCAACCCTTAATTAAATGGTTTATATTTTTTTGGGTCACCATGTTATTGGTGCAAAGTATCTATCGGCTTCACCGATAACTAATCTCAGCCAGAGAACATGACTGACCACTTTTAATGGGGTCTCCCCTCCCAATTATATTTTTTCCATCCACAAAACTCGAAACCTTGTTTAGGAGATCCAAATCCAGTTTCACTTGGACCCTGCACTAGTCCCTAAGCTTGTTATATTAGTAATTGAAACTAAAGTCAAAATTCTTAATTCTTAATGAAATGAAATTATCTAATAATCTATAACTATAATAAAGGGGATATCCTTTTTTTTGGTACACATTTTTTTCTCTTTTACCCCTATAACCACTAATAACTACCAATCCATTTTTATTCTTCCTCTTTTAATTGCTAACATGTAGATTTCAAAAAAAAAAACTGCTAACCCATATAAATAAAATCATTTTGCTGTAAAAAAATAAAACTTAGGTATCAATATATAATTTTATGTCATCCGTACCATGCCTGTATGTCCGCCAGTTAGTAATAATTGAAGTTAAAGTCAAAATTCTGAATGAAATGGAACCAGGCACGATTGTGTAGTAGTTTCCTAGGAACGTACGTGGAAAAACCAATTCTTACTTCTTTAATCTCATAGTGGTCAATGAAGAGAAAATCTTGGAGCTTCATCCAAAGTAGTTTAGGAAACCATTATCACCAAATTACCAGAAAGTTTGGGGCCGTTTGCTTTTAAGAGACTTCTATTTCTTGTTTTACTTTTAATTGGTTATAAAATTGTCATATTATTTTTAAAATATTTTCTATTTTTAAATATTTGTAAAGGAAATACTAAAAACAAAAAAAAATGATTTTTTCTTGTTTCTTATATAAATCTTTAAAAACAGAAAACAAATTAAAAATATGACAAGTTTGTACTTAATTAAAAGTAAAAATAGAAAATAAAAAACAAGAAATGGATAAACCTTCTGGTGGCCTGTTTGATTTGAGAAGTTGTTTCTTTTTTTTTATTTCCTATTTTTACTGTTTGGTTAAAATGATGAAAAAGAAATCGTTAAATTGGGAGAGAAAGAGAAGCATTTTGCTTCTGAAAGTTCACCAATGACTTGTGCAGTGCAATGCAGTAAATTGATTTTAAATCTTTGATCAACTAACTTTCATTCATCATATCAGTGCTTCACCAAAAGATGGAGGTTAAAAAATCGAATAAGCAACTCATTCCTGGAACTTTAGTCCTTATATTTAATTATGCATACACTATATGGTCTATTAATTTGGTTCATTTTAGGAGCTACAATGAAGAATAAAAAGGACTAATCTAATAAAATTTTATGAATTCTTGGCATTAATAGAACTCAGACTGGTAGCAATATGCAAGTAGCTTCAAGCACTAAATTGCTAGTTTCCTAAAAATTGAATAGAAGAATGAAAGCAAAAGAGAATTGCACTGCTTGGGGAGCACTTCTTGACATTGAGGAACTTAAAAACACATTAGCCTGTCAAAACATCACACCACCCTGCCCCCCACATTGCTCCCTTCATTTCAACTTAACACATGCACCTTTAAAAAACCTTTTAAACAAATAAAAAAAAAATCATACTAGGTGTCTGTGCAGATGAATTGCCAGGAAGTGAATCACATAAATCGTCCCTAGTGTTATAAGGTGCTATCAATTTAGTCCTTGATATCGTTAATATTTCCAATTGGTCTTTGAAATTGAAAATCTTTGATCATATTAATTAATCCTTTTCGTCGGTCAATTTAGTCCCTGAAATTGTTCAACAGAGACTAATGTGGTCGAAAATTTTCAATTCAAGAGACTAATTTGGAATGCTAATAATTTCAGGGATAAAGCTGATAACGCTCTACAATTTAAGAGACTAAATTGGTGATTCACTCAATTGCTAGGAGCACGGGTTTACTTACACGCTACATTTTGTTAGAGTGTAAAAGTAGAGGGTTCTGGAGTTTGCATGCATGTCTTTTGTTACATGATGTGTATACATTAGCCTTTTTTTCAACTATTGGGAATCGAAGTCGGGTTTTGATGGATACTCTAGACCTTGTAGAGCTGGCATCCTTCGTATATCTTCTTCTGAGTAAGCAGGAATGAACCAGTATCTCTTGTCCATCCCAAAAACCTGATTTATCACAGCAACGTAAATCATTATGTAATAACTGCAAGATCCTATATTATTATTCAATAATGATACGAGCAGCAACCATATAAATGGTACCCCAGAGAATCAAAAAGAAAAAATCACAATTCACAAGGTCTACAAACACATCATTATTTGTCATGCATGAACCAGTTATTTATCCAAAAAATGCACTTGCATGAGGATCCTCTCCTATTCTTGAATAATAATAGGACAAGACTCTGTTAAAAGAGAAAAAGATACAATTTTTATCATGCTGGGACCTGCCATGATTAGTTATACAGTCCACTAATCATATTAAAAAATTATATATATTTTTTTCTTTCTAACAAGACCATATCTCATTCAAGAACAGGAGACGATTGAGTTTGAAGCCTATTGAGTTTGAAGCATGGATAAATCCAAGATCCACACTCATTTTACCTTGTGCTTAAATTATGAAGTGAAGATACACAAATGCTTTCATACTTTTATATCTCTTAACAAAACAAATGTTTATAGGACGACATCATTAGGGTATAACGTATAAAGATTAATAAAACATAGAAACCCAAATCGTAAAGATATATTTAAGGTGGTGTTTGCCAAACTCAGCTAGAAAGATAAACCCTTAATTTTTCAGAAGCAGGCTAGCACAATTCATTGTAGACGCAATATGATCCACCTATCTTATTACGAAAATTAAAGACATAAAAAATTATAGGATGCAACAAACATTTTGAAGTGTCTACACTTACTCGGCAACAAGACTAGAGTAAAATATTTTCTATTTTTTTTCACAGAAACATTAAAAAACTTGTTCTTTAATCCAAATATCAACAATATGGCAAATTCTCTTGCAAATATAAACACACATAAGAAAATATTTGTAATTTTGTATTAATTTTTTAATAAACCTATACATAACACATGAAGTTTAAGGCGCTGCTTAAATCATACTGCTTTGAAAGAGGTTGGCCTCGAAGTCTGAATGAAATTATGTTTACAACATAAGTTAATGCTGGCAAGATTGTAACTTACACATTGGGAAAACATAGGTGGCAAAAGAATTATGTTAAAATTAGTCCATGCTAGGGAGACATGCCATTGTCATTCCATAATTCAAATCGCATAATGATGTATTGGACTCTTTGGAGCCTATATTAGCTTTCAAACTTATAAAATACCTTCTTCAACTACTATATACCGAACATTTTCATCAAATATTTTTGCTGGAATTATATAGGATAGATCATCTGCAAACTGTGACATCTTTATTGGCAATAGGATAAGAGTGTATATAGATCAGAGAGGATCTGAGTTTTGTTTCCCGCGATGCATGTTTAGTCATTTGTCAAAATTCTTAATTGAAGATCCTGTCCCCTTAGCCATTAGTGCCTAGATTGTTAACACAAATGGACTTTATTCAAGTGATATTAACACCACTTATCAAATAATTTTTTTGCAGTCGGGATGAAAATTAACCTTAAAGAACACAAAAAAAGAAAATGACAAAACAATGTGAGCATAATACAATATGCACAGACCTGTTCAAAGTTTTTTCGACGACCAAGGTCATAACGCCATTTTGGAGTAGTTTTCTTCTCATATGCCTGCTCACAACAAGGAGCAAAAAATTGATCAGTATCCACTTCACAGAAGCAAAACTTCATACAACAAGGAAAAGCATACAAAAGTATAATATTGAAGAATACTGTAATATTTTCACAACACACACACACAGAAGCATTTACCTCGGCACCAGAAGATATAGTCCACGTATCAAAAATATTCATCAACTTAAATTTAAATGCAACTAAGTACTGCCATTCAACTAGGAGCAGAACAGTTTCTTCACGTCAAAGTCAGGAAAAGTGTAAGGGGTCTACTTTGCCAAATCAAAGGAGCAAAAACAAGTAACACAAAAACAGAGTTTCAAGCTTATTTTTTGTGCAAAAGTTTACCTCAATAGTGGTCGTATTAGCAGCCACCAACGAAATGTGCATGATAAGAAATCCCAACACACTCAGTGCGAAAGCCAGGTTCAAAACTGCAGGTAATCCAACATTGTTACAGAAAACTCACAGACAGAACCAAAAGCTAGAACTGTGTTTAGAGACCCTACCAAAAGCAAGAAAAGTTGTAGCAAGAGAGCCAGGTGTTCCCGGAATTTCTCCATCACTAAAGAATGCTATGAAATATGGCAGTAAGGATGCAGTCACAAGAGTCGTCTCAAGGAAAGTGTAGAACTGCACTATGATACAATTAAATCATATTAACCAAGGTAAGTATTTTGTATTGGCAGCTATAAATAAAACAAATGAATTTACAATTATCAATACAGTAAAAGGAAAAATTTAAAGAATTACTATATGTCAAATCATACACACTATATTAGTGACATGTTAAACAATCACCGATGTAACAACTTTAAAAGTAACAGTGCCAAAAAAAAATACTGATTCGTTAGCCTTAACACAGGTGACTTGCAAAACACCAAGAACATGATGCTAGGACCTACCGACCTACAATGAAATTCATATTAATCTGTCCACTGAGATTAGAATTAAAAAACATCTCTGTTATTCACTACTTTAGACAGAATAAATCATTTTTCCTTCTCCTCCTTAAACTTATGAAAAGGAGTGTCATCCTCTATTGCCCCGAAAGTGACAAATTAGAAGAAACAAAAACAATATCACAATTAGGCTTACATTAGCTCCCCAAAGAATGTTGCTAACTGACTGTATAGACTATTACAGGGACATTATAAAACTGCAAATTCCAGTTACTTGATTATTCTAACAGCATAGCTCAGCCTAAGCCATGAAACATGATAACTAGCAACAGCAGTCTCCTTTTAAGGTTTCTCACTCTGTATTGTCATACATAAGTTCCACTTTCAACCAACCACTATATGTATATAACCACCACTGGGCATAAATATCACTAAGACAGTTCAGAATAAGAGCAACCATCCCACTCTAAAAGAAAAATGTTTGATCAGCAAATTTCAATAGCAAGGCTAATTGGCTATATTTGAGTACACAACAGAAAAAGAAATTTTAACCACAGAAGTAATCAATCTAGTATGTTTACGTTTCTATTTTCTAACTTAAAAAATAAAATAAAAATGAACCCGGCGTGTAATATGAATCAGCACAGCTCTACAGCAAGTCAGAGATATCAAATACAATCATTTCAAGTCAGAAATAATAGCACTTCATATGAGTAATAACTAGATAATAAAACAATAACTCTAGCTAATGCGTTCATACCAAGAAAAGAAGGAAATACTTGTAATTAAGAGCCCCAACACAGTTAACTACCCACACACAATGGTGGTCCATCTTCAGCACACATCGCCCACCTGGCATCAAACCACAAAAAGATCAAACTTGTGCTGACTTGTTCTCAACCGTGGCGAAACAAAAACAGAAACATTTCGTGTGTGGAAAACTCACAGACTGAACAATGATGGCATCGAGGCGGTTTGAGCTGGTTGCACTTCCTACAATACCGGACCCGTTGATTGGAAGGATCACACTGCATGTTACTGAATTCTGACACAACTAATGGGTCAGCCTCTCCTCTCTCCTCGTCAATCGTAGGCCTCCAGTTTGGAGGCACACTCCCCGGATCGATAAAAACAACAGAAAAATAACTCCACAACAGCATAACCAACTGCATAATCAAGAGAAAAGTCACCATATTATTCGATTCACATACTAAAGAAACAGACACCCTATTAATCTATAGAACTAACTATGTAACTTTAACATCAGCTGAACATCTCTACGCCGCATTCAGAATCTGACAAAAGGCCAAAGTGAAATGGATTTCCAGCTAATGAAAACTTACAAGGAAACAAACATTATTTTCCAACTATTACCCAGAAAATTCACATTTTTTCAATATATTCATCAAAGCATCACACTCTAGCTCAGCATATAAACCCAATAAAGGATCATGATCCCTGAGTGACAGCTATTAACAAGCTAAATTCCAATAAAATCCACACACAAAAAAAAAGCTGAACAACATTCACAACCCAAAAAAAAAAAAATCAACTAAAATGGGAAAAAATAATTTTTTTTAAAAAAAAAGCTGTGGAGCTTACCAAAGCATGAAACAAGATCAACACCAGCATGGCAATAAGAAAATCAAACCCTCCAGCATACAAAGCAGGACCATAATTGGTCACAACAACAGCATAATAAGTAACACCAACGACCCCAAGGACCAATAGGATCATGATCGAGCCCAGTCCTCGCAGTGCTGTGCAGAACTTGAACACGTTCCAAGCCATGGTAGCTCCAGATCTATGCATACTCGACAACCCCACTACGATTTAATCCGAAAGCTTGTTACTTTTTCAATCTTCACGGTGACCCCGCCACAATCGAAACACGTAAGAAAAGAAAAATCATTAATTTCCCCGAAGAAAACACATGGGCGAGCGAAAGGCACCGACACGAACAACGTCGGAGCAAGAGAACTGTTTGGTTCCGTCGTGGGATTGGTAAATCTAGGGTTTATAGAGAACTTGGTTGAAGAAAAAAAATGGGGGTTTTGATTTTTTTTTTTTAAGTGCAGAACAAGATGGAAGCGAAACACCAAACAGGTAGGGATGAAAAATGAAAATGATGGCTTATTTTTTTATTTTTTGGTTTTTTTTTTTAAAACTTCTATTAGTAGTTTTGTGGAAATTTATTACAAGAATTGAGAGAGAAGGTTTTGCCGTTTTGGCGAGTGTTAAGGTGGTGATTTAGCTAAGCCTGTAATTGATATAGTTAGTGCTGGAGTTTTTCTAGCTAATACTATTATTTCCAAATAAAATAGTAATTGATTTGTTCTTAAATAGTAATTGATTTAATTCGTTTGTTATTGATTGTTAATTAATTATTAATTATTAATTTTGTAGTAGTAATAATAACAATAAAATAATAAATGGGTGATGGAGTTTCTAACAGCTGCTTTATTTTGGTCAAAAGTCTAGAAGGCGAGTTATGGGACTTGACTGAGATTCAAATTCCCTAGTGAATTCTTCAAGGTAGAATGGAAAACGAGGGATGAGTGAATTCTCTTTTGTTGAAAAAAGAATAAATAGTTATTTTGGTCTTAAAAGTGGTAAGCAGTATCACTTTGATTTTTTCTAGATACAAAATTAAAAAAAAATACTCTATTGTGCCAAACATTAGTCATTATAGTATCTGCCGTCTCTTTCATCAAAAAAAATAGTATCTGCCGTCAGATCTGCAACATAACTTTGTTTGGGCTGTTGAGCAGGGACGTTAAAGGCCACGTAGGAGAGTTTTGAAAAGATTAATGGAAGAGTTTATTGGTCATTTGAGTCCCTCTAAATACCCATCCAACAGGACGACCACATTGTAGTCCTACATGGCCTTTAACATCTCTCCTCAGTAGCCAAAACGGAGTTATGTAACACATCTGACGGCAGGGACTATAGTGACTAACGTCTGACACAATGGTGGACCTTTTTTTAATTTTATATCTTTCAGGAACTAAAGTGATCGTCTACCACTTTCAAGGACCAAAATGGTTGTTTACTCATTGAAAAACTGTCATGGAACAAGTTTATCTAACTTTTTAAAGCATCTCCGATGGGGGAGTTATTTAAGTAATTTTTAATGGATTTTACAATGACACATAGGATTTAAATCGTAATTCAATTACTAGCATTTGGGTGGGGTAGCAATTCCCAAATCCTAAAGTGTAATACCAATCAATCATTACTTTTAGCTGAGGGGGATCTAGATTCTTTGCATTCATTCATTCACGCATTCAGCAGATTAGGATCGTTAAGTCGAGATCAGATAGCTCATGATATCAGTTCATATTTTGAATTCGATTTTATTCATGTAATCGCGAGTCATCCGATCTCGATCCAACGGTCCCAATAATTGATTATGTGAATGCAGAGAATCAATTTCTCTGAGGGGGTGTCTCAGGGAATCCATGCAATCACACATTCAGTCGATTTGGACCGTTAGATCGAGATTAGATGGCTGACATTTTTAGTTTGTATTTTAAGCCCAGTTTTATCCTGAAAATTGTCAGTCAACCAATCTTGATCTAACGATCTAAATTGACTGAATGCGTGGATTCCCTTACTGCAGGGAATCCATTTTCGTGTGGTGGTATATTCCATGACTCTCAAGGGCGATATATTACTAGATTCTCCCGTCGCTTGGGTGGGTGCTCCATTCTGATTGAGGGTGTTCACGAGCCAGTTAAGATTGAATTTGCCTAAATATGTTATCAGAACCGACCAAAACAGGACAAGTTGAATTGGATCAAATTTTGTGTGTTTTTTTTCTCACTAAACTTGAACCGAACAAACCCAAACAAGAACGAGTTGGGTCGGACCTGGTCAATCGGGTCAACTTCAAAACACTATTTTGAAAATTAACAAATCAAAAAGTGAAAAAAGGGAAAATGAGCTTAGCCCAAACACAAAGAAAGAAGAAAAAATGTAGAAGACATCAAATGGGCTTGAGCTTAACTAGATAACTAAGAGTAAATAAAACAAAAAATAACAAATAACAAAAAATGGGGAAGGGTGTGAATTAGGGAAACCCTAATTTGAAAATACGATGACTATGAGGGCGCCGCACAGCTACCAGGAAAGAGGAGGAGCTTGAGGGCCACAACAACAACAAGTCCCTTTCTCTCCTTCTTTCTCTGTTGAACCTTATATTCTTTGTCGGATTTTGGTCGCAGGTCCCTCTCCTTCTGTTGAGCCAAGTTTATAGCAACTTCTTTCTGGAGTACACACCTCACAAAGGCTCCACCACCATGGCTTAGCGATCTAGAACCCTAATTTGAAAAAGGGGGAGCTGCGTATCACCGCAAGAGAGAGGGGTCTGGAACCATAACATCTGGGTCACACAGAAATAAAGAGACCAGCAAGAGCACAACATCGCCATGGCGGATCCGATACCTCTTCTTGCTCCTCTGCTCTGTGCCACCATCATCTTCCTATGCATCGCCGAGCTCTGAGTTGTCCTCGTCGTCGTCCTATGCGTCGCTAAGGTTGCTGGCGGTGGCTCTGGTAGATGGAAGAGTCGGGGTAACCTAGTAGAGGAAGGGAGCATGCTATTTTGGGAGACTCTATGTTGTCCCTCTCTCACAAACACGGAACGCCTAAACTTAGGAGTATGACTACTGACTAGGGTAAAAAAATTATTATTTTTAATTATGCCACGTCATCGGTTCGGGTAGACGGGTTCGCAGGTTCAAAAATTGAGACCCGCCATCCGAACCAAATCACACTGGGTTTGGATGGGTTGGATCGGATCCTACCCAAACTATAACAAAATCTTGAAAAAGAAGATTGAGTCGGTTCGGGTTCATAGGTGACCCGAACTCGTGAACACCCCTAATTCTTATCGCAGAACTGTGGGGAATTGAATCTGCACGTCAATTAGCATGGGCTAAAGGGATTCGTCAACTCGCCATTAAGTCAGACTTTGCGGTGGCAAACCAATTCATTTTGAAGGGCTGTCCTCCTACACATCCTTGCAGTCGCATGATTGCTCATATACAACAGTTGGTGCATCGACCATGGCAGCTTCATTCATGTGCACCATGAGGCAAATCAGGTGGAAAATTGGCTAGCTTCGTTTGGCCACTCCTTAGAAACAACTAGATTACATGAATTCCAGTCCCCCCCCCTACGAGATGCATTCCTCTCTTATGGCAGTATTTAGCATGTACAGTTTGTAGTCGTAGAGTTTGGTCTTAGGGCCTGTTTGGATTGGCTTATCCAGAGCTTATGAACACAGCTTATGACTGATTCATAAGCTGTTTTGGGCTTATTTTTCATAAGCTACCCAGGCTAGCTTACCAAAACAGCTTATGGCTTATATAAAATAAGTTTCACTATAATTTTTCTTCGATTATAAAAATAGCTTATACAGCTTATGCCATAAGCTGTAGATAAGCTTGTTATCCAAACAGGGCCTTAGTCTTTAGTTTAGCTTAGATCTCCATTGTAGCAAAAAAAAAAAAAATCTTAAGTCAATGATAGAATCCAACTTGAGAGTTGCTTATACCATGAGAGTTATGAGAGTTGCTTATACCATGAGAGTTATGAGAGTTGGCTTATACGGATTCGGATTCTCTACAGTTGGAAATTCATGCATTTAAAGCCATCATGAGATTGGAACCGTTGGGCGAAGATCGAAAGGCTCATGTTTTTTTATTTTCTAAAACGGATTTAAAACACATATTTGAAATGTGAGCCATCTTATCTCCATCCAATAGTTTCGATCTCTTTGTTAAATATTTGATTCCCTACTACAATGAATCCAAATCCACAAGAAACCTAACTTAAGAATTGCTTACACATAGATGTCACACAATGCACTCAAATGGTGAAAACTAATCCCAATTATTTAATTTTTAAGAACCCCATACACAACTTTCATTGGAAATACTCTTGGCACTTTTTCTTCTTCTTCTGTTCCTTTCTACTTATGATATTTTACGGGTGGCCGTGTAATTTGCTTGTGCTATGTTATTATTGGTATGTTTATGTATGTAATTCTTATAAATTTTTTAAATCAAATCCGTATAAATTCGTCGAAATTAATTCAAATGAGAAAATTATTTTTGTAGGAGTATGTAGGTGAGTAAATCTTGATTATTAATTTGTTAAAGTTTAAACTTACTTGAACGTAGCCATACATTTTTAGGCTCTATTTGGCAAGTTTCATCCGCTAGCGGTTAGTGGATTTGATTAGCGCGTGGATAACGAATTAGAAAAAATAGAGGCGTTTGATAACAAGTAGCTTATAGCGTTTTTCCAATAACATATAACATTTTTCAGATGCTACTTCAAGTATTGTTTGAACTTATAGCTTATAGCACATGGTTGTTTCTCTCGTTTTTACCCTCAATATTTTTATTAAATTCCTTTCTCTATCATTATTAAATAAAATAAAATAAACCTCATTATTTTGTTTAAATTCATTCTCTTATTCTCAATTAAATAAAGTAAATTAAATTAAACCTTGGTTAGCGGAATATTAGATGATAGATTTATTTTGTTTATTATTTTGGAATAATATAATACAATGTAATGAAGATTATCTTTAATTTTTATTTTAATTATAATACTATTGTTATATGTCTATAGTATATTGATTAAAGAAATGTAAGCATTTTTAAAAAAAAAGAGAAATATAAGCATTAATTAAAAATATCTTTTTATGTGATTTTACATTTATTAGCTAGTTTAACCGCTAATTTTACCAAACACTTCAACTTCAATCTACTAGTTTTATCCGCTGTTAGCTATCTACTATAAGCTTATCCGCTTTCAAATAACTTATCTACTATCAACTAACTTATTCGCTATCCGCTACTTTTTACCACACAGAGCTTTAATATTCATCTATTTAAGCTTTAATAATATCACTCTTATATCAACCCTGTAAACTACCAGGCTGTGATGATACTGCTATTAAGTATTGGCCCATTGCATTACTTGTTAACATGGCGATCCTGTTGACTAGTAATATTTGAAACACATTCTTTTGGTAGTTGGAGATTTGTTTGTTTGTATTTGTGTATATTAATTAAGGAGTCTGTACCGAAAAAAAAAGTAAACTGTACCAAAAAAATATTAATTAAGGAGTTAGGCAGCTTGCCACATTGGAAATAAAGGAAGGCAAATCTTATCTTTTATACGAGTTATATAGAATTTTCTCTATTTCTTTTTTTTTATATTTTTTTCTCTTTATTTCTTTCATTACTATACTTTTGAGAAAATAAATGGAATAAATGACGCTCATGTATCACATTTATGTCATTTATTTCTCCCAAAAGTATAGTTATAAAAAAAATAGAGAGAAAAATAAATGGAGAAAATTCTAACTCCTTTTATACTACTCGATGAATTTTGAAAGAAAACTATTATGATTAGTACCAAGTTATCAGTTAGATAGTTTGGCAGTTAGATGTGCTGTAATAATTTGGCATTTTACCTAACACTTATGAATATGATTTTCACTGTCTTGCTTTAATTCGTCTATTTATTCAATTTACAACACATGTCATTTCACACTCAAATTCTTGAGAGTAAGGCGCCAACTTATTTTTTCTCAATATTCCATAGGTTAATCATATTCAAGGTATGTACCCACTATGATCTCATTATAAGGTTTGCATGTAACATTTTAAAATTAAAGTAACATACTCCAGTTCTTTAATTTTTCTTTTTGTTATAAGGAGGGAAATAATTGTTAAAGCTGTTATTTTGTAATTCACACTTGGTAGTTGTTAGTTAGTTGACTGAGTTTGTTAGTTCAGTTTCATTGTTAAGTGTGTTGTTTGTTAGAAACTGATTTTGTAATTGTGAGTTAGTTGCGGGTCTTGTGATGTACTTAGTGATGTGCGACCTAAGTGTATAAAAGTTGTGAAGTGATAATAAGAAGTGTTAGAGAGCACAAGTTTCTGTAATCTTCTTCTTCCTCGATTCTGTGTGCGTGTATCTGAGTGTGAGTGAAACACTTGAGAGGATTGCGTGCGTCCAACGAGACGTCTTGTGTTCATTCATCTTCTAGCAGTGCGTCCAAAGTCTGCGTCCGGTGTTCTGCGTCCAATAACGCAGAGGAGGCTCGTGCGTCTAATACGTGGTAGCTGCGTCCAACAATTGGTATCAGTAGCAAGGTTCCGAACCAGGGAAGACTCTTGCTGTGAGGTGCGATCATGGCCACTTCGAACAACCATGGGTTTCCAGCATCATTGCCCATTCTTGACGGGAAGAATTGGGACAAGTGGAGCAATCAGATGGAAGCCGTGCTCGGCTTTCAGGATGTGTTGGAAGTGATCACCAACGATTATGAACAAATGATTGCAAAGATGGATGATGCTCAAGCCAAAGAAGTGAAGAAGAGAAACTACAAGACTTTGTTCATTTTGCATCAATGTGTTGATGCAAACAACTACGAGAAGATCTCTGGCATCAAGAATGCCAAGAAAGCATGGGACACCCTAGAGCAGGCCTATGCAGGTGCTGAGAAGTTAAAGAAAGTGAGACTGCAGACGTTAAAGAGACAGTATGAATTGCTTGCCATGGAAGCAAATGAGAGTGTAGGGGCTTACTTCAATCGTGTGCTGGTCCTGGTGAATCAAATGAAAAGTTGTGGAAAGAAAATCTCTGATAAGTCAATCATTGCAAAGATCCTCAGAACCCTACCCACAAAGTTTGATGTTATAGCTGTTTCGATCGAAGAAACAAAAGATCTTGACACGCTGAAACTTGAGGAGTTGCAAAGCTCCTTGGAGGCCTTTGAAATGAGGCATGCTGGCAAGGAAAGTGAAAAATCAGGTGAGCAGACCCTGCAGGCTCACACCAAATCATGAAATGGTGGAGAAAGCTCGAAAGGCAAGTGGCAGGGAAAGAAAAGCAAGTGGCAAGCAAAGAAGGGCAAGTGGAGTCAAAACCAGAATCAAAATTCTGGTAAAGACCAGTCTGATCAAAGACCAGCTGACAATAAGCAAAAGAAATGGGTGAAAGGAGATAGGAGAAAGGGGGACAAAAGCCATATTCAATGTTACCATTGCCAAAAATATGGGCACTATGCTGATGAGTGCTACTCAAACCCAAATAGAAGGGAAAAGGATGATGATGCCAAGCTTGCAAAGGAGGATGATGATGACCAGCAGGTGTTGCTTATGGTTACCACAAAGGAGGCTGAATCAGGTGCCAACATTTGGTACCTCGATATAGGCTGCTCCACACACATGTCTGGTCACAAGGAGTGGTTTGTCCAACTGGATGAGTCAGTGAAAAGCAAGGTGAAGTTTGTAGATGATAGCACTATGGATGTAGAAGGACTAGGAAAGGTGCTCATTCAAAGAAAGGATGGAAATCCATCCTACATTTCAGATGTTCTTTTTGTACCTGGGATGAAAAGCAATCTGCTCAGTCTCGGGCAATTGCTAGAAAAGGGATATGTGATGGCTATGAAGGACAAGATGATGAAGGTGTATGATCAGAATCAAAGGTTGATTTTGAAGGCTCCCCTCTCCAAGAACAGAACTTTCAAGGTTCCAATTCAGATCATGGAACATCAGTGTTTGGCTTCATCAGTAAGCAAAGAGGAATGGCTTTGGCACCATAGGTATGGGCACTTGAATTTCAAGGACCTATCCCTACTGCAAAGAAGAGGCATGGTTTCTGGACTCCCTCAAATTCAGCAGCCTGATGAATTGTGTGAAGAATGCCTGGAGTCAAAACTGCCCAGAAGCTCATTCAAGCAGCAAGTGCCAACAAGAGCCAAGTGCAAGTTAGAGGTGATCTTCTCTGATGTATGTGGACCCATCCAAACAGAATCTATCGGAGGTAATAAGTATTTTGTAACCTTCATAGATGATTTTACTAGAAACGTATGGGTTTACTTGATTAAAAGGAAAAATGAGGTGCTTGATGTTTTTAAGAGATTTAAGGTCTTAGTTGAAAAACAAGTTGAAAAGTGCATTAAGATCCTTAGATCATATGGGGGTGGGGAATACAACTCTGAGGAGTTTAGAAAATTTTGTGAATGTGAAGGTATTTTGCATGAAGTAACACCACCCTATACCCCCCAACATAATGGAACAGCTGAAAGAAAGAATAGAACTTTACTGAACATGACTAGGAGTATGTTGAAAAGTAAAAGGCTTCCTAAATTTTTATGGGGAGAAGCAGTATCTACTGCAGCTTATATTTTGAATAGGTGTCTAGCAAAAAGGCTTGGAGGAATGACTCCAGAAGAAGCCTGGACAGGAAGCAGACCAAATGTCTCGCATTTCAAGGTGTTTGGCTCACTGTGCTACAGGCATATTCCAGAACAAATGAGGAGAAAACTGGATGACAAAAGTGAACAACTGGTGCTCCTAGGCTACCATGTGACAGGAGGTTACAAACTCCTGAATCCCAAGACAATGCAGATCGTAGTGAGCAGGGATGTGGTGGTAGATGAATCCAAGGAGTGGAACTGGACATCAGATCAGCAAGGCACAACTCAGATGACTTTCGATCTCAGCCTGCAGAATGCACCTGAGACTACAAATGCTTCTGCTGATCAACCTGGGAGACCACAGAGAATGAGGCAGCCACCTCCTAGATTAAGTGACTATGAAGTAGTCACTGATGATGCTGTCACCTCAGAAGGGGAGATGATCCATTTTGCATTACTTGCAGAAGCCGAGCCAGTAACCTTGGAAGATGCATTGCAGAATCAGAAATGGATTCAGACAATGAAGGAGGAATTGGAGTCTATTGAAAAAAATAAGACCTGGGAACTAATGGAGTTACCTGATCACAAGAAACCCATAGCAGTTAAATGGGTTTTCAAGGTAAAGCTCAATCCCAATGGTGAAGTGAACAAGTATAAGGCCAGGCTGGTTGCAAAGGGTTTTTTGCAAAAACCTGGAATTGACTATGGTGAAATCTTTGCACCTGTGGCAAGGATTGAGACAGTGAGATTGGTGATTGCATATGCCACATGGAATGAGTGGTCCATGTACCACATGGATGTGAAGTCAGCATTTTTAAATGGTCCTCTAGATGAGGAGGTTTATGTCTTACAACCTCCTGGATTTGAAGTAGTTGGCCAGGAAAGGAAAGTTCTGAGATTGAGAAAGGCTTTGTATGGGCTCAAGCAGGCCCCAAGAGCCTGGAACAAAAAGATTGATGGCTTTCTGTTAAGCATGGGATTCTCTAGATGTGCCTCAAAACATGAAGTTTATGTGATAGATGAACCTGATCTGCTAATGGTTTGTCTTTATGTTGATGATTTGCTGGTAACAGGAAGCAATGAGGTGCAGATTTCACAGTTTAAAAGGAAAATGATGAGTGAGTTTGAGATGACTGACCTCGGTCATCTAGCTTACTTCCTTGGAGTGGAGTTCAAAAGAACAAAAGATGGAGTGTTTATGCATCAAAGCAAATATGCCAATGATTTGCTTAGAAGGTTTAACATGCTGCAATGCAATTCTGCTGTCACACCAGCAGACCCAGGACTTGTGCTACTAAAAGATCAGGATGAAGAAAAGGCAGATCCTACATGTTACAGACAGATAGTTGGCTCTCTAAGGTATCTTTGTAACTCAAGACCTGACTTGATGTATAGTGTGGGATTGATTAGTAGATACATGGAAGAGCCTAGATCATCTCACTTGCTGGCTGCAAAGAGAATTCTGAGATATGTGAAGGGAACTTCTAACTATGGGATCTTATTTCCTATGAGAAGTGAAAAGAATGAGGCGAAGCTATTTGGTTACACTGATGCAGATTGGTGTGGTGATAAGGGTGATAGAAAGAGCACAGCTGGGTACATTTTCATGTTTGGAAGAACTCCGATTTCATGGAGCTCGAAGAAGGAACCAGTGGTTGCATTATCTAGCTGTGAGGCTGAGTACATAGCAGCTTCCATGAGTGTTTGTCAAGCACTGTGGTTGAATACACTAATGGGAGAACTGAAAATGGAGAAGTCAGACTCTGTGAAGTTGCTAATTGATAACCAATCAGCAATCAATATAGCAAAGCATCCGATGGCTCATGGTAGAAGCAAGCACATAGAGACTCGGTTCCATTTCTTGAGGGATCAAGTCAATAATGGGAAGATTATTGTGGAGCATTGCAGGACTGGTGTTCAGCTTGCTGACATACTGACAAAAGCCTTGAAGAGACAGAGATTCGTGGAGCTGAGGAACAAGTTGGGTGTTGTATTGATTGAAGATGTGAATTAAGGGGGCATGTTAAAGCCGTTATTTTGTAATTCACACTTGGTAGTTGTTAGTTAGTTGACTGAGTTTGTTAGTTCAGTTTCATTGTTAAGTGTGTTGTTTGTTAGAAACTGATTTTGTAATTGTGAGTTAGTTGCGGGTCTTGTGATGTACTTAGTGATGTGCGACCTAAGTGTATAAAAGTTGTGAAGTGATAATAAGAAGTGTTAGAGAGCACAAGTTTCTATAATCTTCTTCTTCCTCGATTCTGTGTGCGTGTATCTGAGTGTGAGTGAAACACTTGAGAGGATTGCGTGCGTCCAACGAGACGTCTTGTGTTCATTCATCTTCTAGCAGTGCGTCCAAAGTCTGTGTCTGGTGTTCTGCGTCCAATAACGCAGAGGAGGCTCGTGCGTCCAATACGCGGTAGCTGCGTCCAACAATAATTCATGATATATATAGGAAGTTTCCCATATCATGAAATAAGTTATTGCCGGAGTTGAAGTTTCCTATTATTTTTTATTAACAATGATTTTAACATCTTGCTTTTGATAGAATATGGATTAAATATTGAAGTCCAACTGATCATGTGATCTATTATTGCAGGTCTATTGCCTCCGTACATGTGTGTGTGTGTGTGTGTGTAATATATAAATCATTAATCACTTTCATCTAATAATTGGCTAGAACCAAAATAACATGATAATTAGTATAAAAAAAAAAATAACATGATAATTCCACTCTTTGAATTTCATGCATTTACCTCTTGTTTAATATGAAAAAGTTGGTTATATATTAAATCACAATTTCTGTGTATCCCATTTTACATTTTGATGTAAATTTGTGTTTTATTTCTAAACTTAAAGTTTCAAGCTCCTTGAATTCGTTCTATTGCTATATTCTGCAAACTGAAGCAGTTATCTATACTTGGTTTGGGAGTCTATCTTCTACTAGAGACCAATGTTCTTAAAAGAATGAGGGAACTGCTTAATGCATGCAATTGCAATTGAGATGATGCTGTAAATTTTTATGTATATATGCAGGGCAGAAATTTTATTTGAGTGCAGGGGACGGATCCAAAAAACTATAAAGGAGGGGGCCGAAAATCTTAAAGACAATATAGACTTTTGTTTTTGATACACAGAGAAAAAAGCAAAGGAAAAAGAAAAAGATATCTAATCCTTATCGTCCCTGTAGCGTCAGCTAGAAGAACGAGATTAAGCTCTTGTGGGCAGGACTCCCAAACGGTGAAAGAGTCATTCCCAGAAGCACCATGCTTAGCTAACCAGTCTGCACATTCATTATCCTCCCGAAAAATATGCTTGAAAGACACTTGCCATGGCCGCTCCACAATGGACTGGATCTTACAGATCAGAGGTGACAATGGGTGTAAAGCATGAACTCCATTTGTGATAAAAGAAAGCGCACACATAGAATCCGATTCACATAATAGGGGGTTGTATCCTCCTTCCCATGCAGTTTGGAGACCATAATAAATAGCCAAAAGCTCCGCAGTAATTATAAAAGTGACAAATTAGATTTTTTTAGGAAGTTTTAGATTGAATTTAAGTTTATACATAGACATTCTATTTCACGATATAAATTACAATTTTCTTTTTGTCAATTTTGATGTCTCGATTTTTTAAGTTTCAATATTTTGATTTTATTTAAATGTAATTTCTAATAATATATAATATTGTAATATATTTAATAAAGAGAGATGGATAACTAAAATATATGTTTTTTTCACTAATTGATTAAAAATGTGAGTGTGCGCTATAAATACAATAATTATAATATCAATATGGATCTAAATATATATAAGATTTTCGTGTTGTAGGTATATCACAAGCTATTGCAGTGGTTGGACGTTCATTTATTTTCCTCCATACGCGAGTTCTAAACCTCATTTCGTCGTTTTACATTCAAGAACTTATTTTGACAACATATATAACATAACAATAAAAAAAATATTAAAACTGGGAGGGTGGGACCAGCGCCCCTGCCTACGCGGCTACGCCCCCCCCCCCCCCCCCCCTAAATCCATCTCTGTTTGAGTGGTGCCAAGATCAAAATGTACATGATTCAGCAAAAAAATTAAATTTTTACATATATAACATAAACAAAATTTTTAATAAATAACGAATATTCTTATAAGTAAAAGAAATATATAGCTATAATATATTTTATATAGCTATATATATTGAGACCAAAAATCTCGATATATAACTAATTAATCTCTCTACATAATCCAATTTAAATGAAAAATTTGGCACCTATAATTGATCACTTTAAAATCACTTCTTGTTATTTGTTTTCCTGGTTTGGTTACATATACCTCTAATAGTTTTTAAAATATACAAAACTTGGGGGCCACTGAGATTTGCTCTTTTTCTTGGCAAGCCTATTCGTGATGCAATGGAAGAGCTTGGACAAAAAATTTGGAGGGGACAAAATAAGATTTAATGCAAAACAAATATGTACAATACTGGAGAGATTTAAATAAAAATACGAAAAAAATTGGGTTGGGGGGCAACCTGGTGGTGGCGAAATGTTGGGGAGATAAAAAACAAAGGGTAGCAAGATTTTAAAAGACTAAAATCTAAAAGGTTGAAATTAATTAATTAAATAAAAAATTTACTAACCTAAAGTGTAGGAATTTGTCATACTTGTAGGGTTGGCAATAAGCCAGACTAGATCAAGCCATGTCAGGCTTTGAAAGTTTTGAGCTTTACCTACTTTGAAAATTTAAGGTTTGAGCCTATCTTATTAGCATGATATATGCCAATTTTGAAAGCTAGTCCTGGTCTGGCTATAGAAGCTTAGCTAAAGGCCTATTTTTCAATAAGATATTTAAATAGGCCTCCACCAATAAATAAGTCATAGGCCTACACTTATAAATAGGCTTATAGGCCTCTAATGAAAAAGAGGTCAATAGACATCTATTGACAAATAGGCCACTAGGCTTTAGGCATGGAAATGGGGCGCGGCGGGGCGGGGCGCGGCGGGGATGGGGCGGATTTTACATTCCCCGTCCCCTCCCCCGCTCCCCAACTACACCCCTGCCCCCGATCCATGTCGGGGTTAAAAAATCGACACCTATCCTCGCCCCCGACAGGGGTCGGGTTTCCCCCGCCCCTGTCCCCTCTCTCAGTATTTTAGAAACTATATTTTTATTCTTATTTTTTTGTTTGGATAGAATTAAGGGAATTCAATACTCTTTTTTCAAGATATTTTTTTGAAAAAGAATTAAAAATAAATTTGTTGTTATTAAAAATATAAAATTTAATAATGCTAATACATTAAATATTATCTTTTAGTAGCACATTGACCTGTGCGATGCACGGGAAAAAAATTATGGAGTGTATAATTTGGTATTTTTTATAAATTAAAATTTAAAAATAGTAATGTAACCCACATTTATTGATAACTTAAGATAAATACAATATGGTAAAATGTAAAGGTTTGATGTGTTCAATTCTACTAAGATATATCATATACGTGACAACCATTCAAAATGAACTCTAATTTAATTGACCAAAAACTGATATTATATCTAAAATTTTATGTATATCATTCAGAGTTACATGAATAAACTCTTGAATAGTAATTTAAATTATTTGCCTTCCTTTATATAGATATGTCTTTTATGATTGTTGCTTTAGGTATGTAGTATTCAAATAAAATGTTAAAAAGTCATGGTTTAAATAACATTTTAGTCCCTATTATATACATGTTTTCCGATTTGGTCCCTGTATAATTTATTTTACTATTCATGTCTTCATAATCTTTTAGTCCTCGTTTTTATCTTAACCAGAATTACTGGGACTAAAAGAATAAAATCTTAATTCTATAGGAACTAAAATAATTTTTTATTTTTACATTTGATCCTTGGAATTTGACATAGCAATATATATAGTCCCTATAAAATTAGGATTTTATTCTTTTAGTCTCTCTAAATTTGGTATTAACAGACTAAAGTTAATGGTGAGGATTAAAAGAGAAAAAAAAGGCTTATGCAACAATTATATTGGCTTGTAGATGTGTCAATGAATATATAGGAAATCAAAGCAGATGTATTTGCCTTAAATTAGACATGGAATAATTAGAAGACCATTATTCACTACTAGAATTTCGTCCATTAGCGTCGGCCAAAAGCCCACGCTAAAGGAAAAAAAACTGACGCTAATGACCACTTTAGCGTCGGCCTTGCGTCGGCCACGGGGCTGACGCTAAAACACTCGTCGCAAAACATTAGTGTCGGCCGTATTATGGTCGACGCTAGTTGCGTCAGAAAAGCCGACGCTCGAAGTAAATGTCAAATGGCCTACGCTAACTTTGCGTCGGCCATGGTCGACGCTAAATAGCCTACGCTATTTAGCATCGGCTTAATAAAGCCAGGTTTGACGCAATAAATTTTTGTTTAGAATTAACGTCGGCCTTGGCCGATGCTATTTAGCGTCGGCTTCACCGACGCTAGAAACCCAGGTTTGACGCAAGAATGTATCAGGAAAGTTTGTGCATGCAAGGTTCAAAGCGAATAGAAATCAAGACAGCAAGACAACTCCAAATTCAAAGATAAACAAAATATGTCCCCTGCACCTATACAATTGCAGTTATCCCACCTGCATAATTAAAAGAGCCCTTCATTAACTAGTTCCAATAATAAAAGAGACACAACTTAAATTGTAACAAGGTGGATAAATTTTAATCGGAAACTGTAAGTGGCAAAAACAGAACATAATATGTTGCAATAGGATTAAGAGTACCACAACTGCAAAGTGCTCCACCCCTTTCTAAAACCAGCACTTGCAACTTGGCCTGTTACTGACAGATTTTAAGGCATTCAATAGGCGTTTTAAACTAGTTGGACATGATATCTTTTTTTTTTTATGAGTCAAAAGAAATTTTATTATTGAAACAGAGAAGCAGTACAAGGTGTTCTCTTCTCTAAAAATATATACAACCATTTTACAGAATATGTTATGCCCTTGGAAGTCCTACTAAACATTGGTCAAATTAAAAGACCCAAAAATATAGAACATGACTGGTGTGCTAAATAACAGACCTGCAAATTGGTTTGCTACAAGGTTGTCCTACTAGATCAGACCCACAACAACACTACCACATGTGGTAAAAAAATTTCAAAAACAACACCCCTCAACACATATGGCAAAACAGAACCAGGGAGCATGACAATAACGCTACATGACAGTAAAACCATGACTGAAGACAAACCAAGACTGCAACCAAAGAACAATGAGTCAAGCCTAGGTAACAATCACAAACCAATAGCAGGTTATAAAGATTTAATAGAAATGAGTGAGAGTGATAAAGATATATATATACATATATATATAAAGTGAACTTCAAAAAATTGAGATATGAAAATAAAGCATGCACTGTGTAAATGTGCGTTATTATAACTATAATAGCCAAACGCTATTTACCAATTAATCACCATGTATTGCCTAAGTAGAAGCAAGACATGAGCAAAGCAATGATTAAAAAAGCCAACCCATCCAGTTCCACGGACACCACAAAGCAAATCAAGTAATGTTGGAATTAATATAAGTGTACGTAGTAACCTTTATCTTGTTCTCTTTGTATCTTCACCATGAGTTAGAGTAGTTTTGTACTCTTTCGATTTATCTTTCTTTGATTATAGAAGAAAAAGAATAATGCTAAACTTCAATGCATGGACAATGACAAGTAACTAATATACCACACAATACACACAAAAAAAGTTAATTACAGAGATCCCATAGTTTTTGTCAACCAAGCAAAAGAATACCGATCAATCTTTAGCATGTAAAAATGATAAATAGTTAGGCATTTTTAACCCATGAATTTCAGTTGAGAAAGAAGAGAAAATAAAATGAAGGGCGGCAACAGCGGGAGGGACTCACGGTTGGTATTGCATAGATTGTAGAAGGAAAAACCTAGAAACAGAATTAGAACAAGGCAAATTTAATATCACTAAACCAGCAAACCACCATATCAGATAACCCAAAACTTCTCAAAATATCAAATTCCACATTCCATATACCAACACCACAATCTCTGATATTGCACAGGACAACACATGCAAAACAGTATATGAAGGGCAGTAAAAGGGCTTCAAAACGAAAGGAGATTATGGAAAAACCCAACACGGAGATTTGGGGATTTCATAAGATTGGAACAATCCAACACAGCCACCAATAGCCAAGAGGAATTTGGGGATTTAGGGATTTCACCTTTCACAGAGAGAAGGAGAAGCACCGCACCGCACCGCCTCGCCCCCGTAACCTCAACGCAGTGGCCTCGCCTCCGTATCGCCTCGCCGCCGTCGGTTCATAGGGGTTTCGGAGAGAGTGAGTATGAAGAGAGAAAGACAAATCGAATCTGCCCAAATGAAGACAGAAATGCCAAGTTATCAATTTACATTTAGCGTCGGCCCTTTGCATCGGCCAGCCGACGCTAAATGTAACGGAATAATTATATAATAAATGTGCAGTTTGCGTCGGCTAGGCCGACGCTATATTCAAAATTAATTTTTTTTAAACTGTGAAATTTGCGTCAGCTAGGCCGACGCTATATTTAAAATTAAATTTTTTTTAAACTGTGAAATTTGCCGACGCTATGTTCAAAATTATTTTTTTTTAAAAATGTGCAGTTTGAGTCGGCTAGGCTGACGCTAGATTCAAAGTTAATTTTTTTTTAAATGTCAATGCACCCATAAACTTAGCGTCAGCCAAGCCGACGCTAAAATATTTTAAAATTTTGCGTCGGCTAAGCCGACGCTAAACATAAAAAGTAAAAAATAAATAAATTAAACTCAAATTTTGACGTAGAGACGGCTTGGCCGACGCTAAATCATCGCAATTAGCGTCGGTGTCGTGGTCGACGCTAATTTCCAACGCTACAAGAGCACATTCTAGTAGTGATTTGAACCAATATAATGTAAATGAATTAATTCAAGAAGACTAATAAAACTAGAAAAAACTTTATCAAAAAAATAAAATGGGAAAAACCTTCCAGATTTATGCATTAGTCTTTGGCTTCATTGTCACTTGGACCGAGGTGAAAGAAGAAGTTTGGTTTATTGTACAAATTTATAGGACCATCTACAATTGAAAAAGGAACAAACCAAAGAACACAAATAAACTTAAATTCAACCAAAAACAAATGCAAGATAACAATAATAAATGAAGAACAACCACAAAATGAACCAAGATTACAAAATTAGATAAAATGAAATATTTGCTTCCCAACATGATGATGACGGGCATCTGGTAGAGGCTGAGGTAGCTCATACACACAGTCTTGCTAATCAGCCTTTTTGGCAGGCCACTTAGAGTCCATTGAATCACTAAGGCTTTCAAATAAATAAAATTAAAACATCCAAAAGCACCATGTTTCACTTCAAAGTTCAAGCCATCATAAAAGTAAACTAAAAGACATTCATTTAGCTCAATTTTGACCAAAGGATCTCTGTTTCAAAGTGGAGCAATGATTTATCATGATACTAAAAGAGAACATAGAGATGGGAAGAGGCTAGACGATTTAAGTCCCTCAATATTGAGAAACTATGGCTGTAATTCCATCCGTTCTAGTAAAGTAGCTTGGTCCTTTTCATTCAATTCAAAACACGTCAATCAATCCCAAGAAAGCAAATCTTCTACAACACCAACTCTCCTCCTCCTCCAACAATAATAATAACGCCAAAAATTAGTTACACAACTGATTCAACTATATGTTGGAAGAATCATAACATAAGAGATGTAGGTAATAAGATATAAAGGGAAAACTAACTACTACATAGCATTAAATTTCTGAATGCGTTGTCTCAGTAACCTTTCATCCAGCAAACACAATTCCTTTGAACTGCGGCAAGAGATGTATGTCAATATCGCCCTTCACTCCTTCAATGTTTTGTGTTGGTAAGAACATCCCTAATAGCAGAGATGTTTTCAAGAGCAATTCCCAAAATAAATACCTGCATATATTCTTAATTTTTCAAGTTTTAAGTATAGCCCAAGTTACTAAATACTATCTCTCATCTTTTATATGGTCACTTAAATATTTATCACAGATTAGCTCGAGATTGATATTACGTGAACAATAACTTACGATTATAATTAGATAATGCACAGGACATCCATTGTGTTTGAAAGACTTAAAGCAATGTCTAAAATAGGGAGTCCCTTTCAAAATAACTTAACCTCCACCCCCTTGTCAACAAAATCAGAGGAGCATGGAAGTGGATTAGTCAAAAACAAAAAATTGTTTAATTGAATTATTAAATTGTTGAAATTTGTTGCAATAAAGTGACCAAAATGGACATGGTTTGGGCAAAAATACCAAAAATATCCCAGCAACATTCTTTTTTATATATATAGATGCAAAATAAATGTGCGGGGCGGGTTCGAGGTGGGGGCGGGGTGGGTATTAGTTTTCCCTGACCCCAAACTCAGTCAAAACGATTTTTTTCAGTCAAAGTCAGGGTGGATTCGGGCGGATACCCACGGGTTCAAGACCCATTGCCAAGCCTACTAGGCTTTCACAAGTAAACAAACAAGTCAGTCTCTTTTTTTGTCAGTATAATTTTGGGGAAAAGATATTAGTATAATCTATGTTTTTACTTTTTATTAAAAACAATATTTATATACATATAATCAGGCCTCTAATAGATTTTTTAATAGGTCTAGGCCTGACCTATTTGAGTAAAAAGACTTTTTTAAAAGCCATACTTGACCTTTTTATTAAACGGGTCAGGCCAGATCAGGCCTGAAGTAAGACAGGCCATAAGCCCTTGTTTGGCGGTCCGACATATTTCCACCCCTACATGTCTGGTTGGTTTCAAGTGTATGAAACTAGAGAACTCTATAAATTGCCATTGGAATTTAGAAACACCAGTTAAATTTTCCCAACGTCCATTGGTTCGACTGGCAATTGTGGTTAATCCTCATCTCAATGTCTCGTGTTCGAGCCTTGGGTTTGATAAAAAAAAAAAGGCGCTGGGAGGGATAACCTTAATGCAGCCAAGGTCCCGAGGGAGATTAGTCTCTGTGCTAGTAAGCAGAGGATACTCCCGCCAATGCCATGGTACCAAAAAAAAACTAACTTTTTGGAGCAATAAATATTATACTATTTCTAACCTATTTATTTTTTTTAGACTTTTTGAGCATTATTTCTACCCTATGTATATAATTTTCCCCTTTGTCCCTCTTAACTCTTAAGCTCTATTAGAATTTAGTATCTTTGATTTATTAATGATTTAGTGGCCTAACTCATCTCTATAAAATCGGCTTGTAAGGTGGGGATGTTTTTGCTATATATTCTCTATTTAGGCTTTATCTCTAGTCGATGTGGTACTTTAACTTTTCTCCGATATGCCTCCTCAAGCCTAGGGTTATTGGGCATAGTCTGTGGGCAATTAATATGGGTGGTAGCCCAACAAATTATCTAAGATAGGATCTAATACCATCTTAGAATTTAGTAATATCTTTGATTTAGTAATAAGTAAATTTTGTAGGGATGAGTTAGGCCACAAAACCATTGACTGTATAAAACAATAAATGCAGGCAAATCAAGGTCCCATCAACCTCTTGTGTTGGCATATTACTTTAACTCTGCTGAAAATGGTTTTGTCATGATGATTTGTTAAACTTCTTATAAAAGCATTAAATTATAATCTCATCTTTTTTATTTTGGCACTATTATTTATTATAGCTCAGGAGCCTATCTGCCTGTACAAATTGATGATGGAGACCAGGAACCTGGCGGCTCTCATTGAGCATTGTTACAGTAGAGACTGTAACATCCGTTTTTCTGAGCTACTGTTTAAAAATCATTTTACATGAAATTTTGAGATCTAAGTGCTAAGTGATTTATTTTAGTCCTATAATGAAGGTTTTCAAATATCTGTCAAGTTATTTCAGTAAAACAGTCACCCTTTCCTTGACGTTTGACATCCGTATTTACCATTATTGATGGATAAAAGTTTAAATAGCCAAATTATGTTAAACCAACTTAGACAAACAAACTTCCTTCACAAAAGTTGGTTCTTTTAATATTTCTGATTTTCTGAAATTTTCTTAGAATTTTCTGAAAACTTTGAAAATTACCGTTTTGACCTTGTTACGTACAGTCAAAACTAAACAATGATTCGGAGACCAAACTGAGGTTAGAAAAAGATTTTGAGTAGCTAAATCATGTTTTTATATTTTTTGAAATTTTTGGAAATTATTTCGTAATTTTCTGAAAAGCAGATAAAAATGCTACTTTTTCGACGTTCGTAAAGTACAGAAAACAGGAATTCTGGTCAAAAATAGATTTTCAATGATTAGTGAGTGCTTAAAATCAAATTTTAAGAGGGACCATTAGTGTTTAAATCAAATTTGTGATTTTCTGAAAATTTTTCTGGAATTTTCTGAAAAAGTGCTATTTTTCACTTACGGTGTGTCCGTTTTCTGTTGTTTTTGCAAACCGTAAGGCTTACCCTTACCGTAAAAATTCCAAAAATCTTTCATGAAGCTCTTGAATGATGATTTTGTGATTCCCTATTGATTCTTACCATTTAAAATTATTTTTGAGTGATAGATTAGTAGGAAGACCATCTTTTTCTTATTTACAGAATAAGCCGAATAGAGGCGAATTGAGACATAAGGGCTATGATTTGGAAACATAGGAACTTTGAGGGGTTTGAATACAATTCTAAGAAGTATACAAAGACTGGGAACATCATGATTACCTTGAATAGTAAAGTGGGCATACAAAAAGACCATTTTACCCTTGATTTTCACTTAAACTACCTAAACATAAAGCTTTTTACTATGCAATCCAATGGCCTTCCTTTTGCCCTCCTTTGGTCGACATCAAGAGCCAATTTGGCGCCTTGAATCTGATTTCTTACATGAGTCATTGATCCTTGTCAAGAAGCCTAAACCAATTAGGAAAAAGATTGATTAAACTTAATTAATAAATGGGTAATTTAGGAGTCATGGCTTACATCACTCCAAACTTCTTCTTCCTCCTTTGCCCTTCCTCTTGGCCGCCCCTCTCCCTATAAATAGGACCCCTTGGCTTCATAATTTTTCACTCATCCAAAGTGGGAAAGCTTGAAGACACACACTTCTCTCTCTTTTCTCTCTTTAGTTCTTAAATTTCTTTTGGTGTTCTTGCTTGTTCTTCATCAAGTTTTGGCCAAGGTAAGGGGTTAATCTTTCAATATTAATTTGAGAAGTATGAGCTTTGATTCTTGTTTGTGTTTAGATTACTTGCTTATGTATTTTTGCTTTTATGCCTTAATAATTAGTTTATAAGCTTTAAAGTAATTATTTTGTGCTAATTATTAATAGTAGAGTTATAATGCCCAAATTTTCTCAAGATTTTCGTGTGAGTAAGATGGCTATGCCAAAATCATTTTTGAGCTTTTGTAAACATACCGTTATAATGGTGAATTTTAGACTACCGTAAATACGATTTTACCGCGAAGAGAATACAATTTATTATTTTGTGAAAACCCTGGTATTGTCTATCAT
Source organism: Glycyrrhiza uralensis (assembly GCA_030159175.1). Lineage (NCBI taxonomy): Eukaryota > Viridiplantae > Streptophyta > Magnoliopsida > Fabales > Fabaceae > Glycyrrhiza > Glycyrrhiza uralensis. Next base: position 30,548,801 of record BRZY01000003.1, read on the forward strand.
TGATATACAAGGTCATGGTTAAGATAAATGGTTTATCAGTATGGATCTGTCTAGAAAGGAAGTGAGACCTTTGAAGGGGCTAAAGCAGTTCGTCTCTCTCTGACCTGGGATCTGTACCGATACGCTGTTTGGGGAATTCTTAACCTAGGGACTTGGTATATACGTGACTAAGATAATTGGGGAATATAATGGTAATGAATTCTTGGTGAATTCTACTGATATATATATTTTTGGTTCAATATTTTCTATGTTTTTAACAGTGGAGATTTGTGAAATTAAACTTTCAATGAGTTTTTTCTGAAAATAAACCAGTATTTGAATATTTTAGAGTAATTCAATTTTGACCCCTTTTCAATGAATTAATTACTTTTTAGTACTGTTATATACCGATTTATTTTAAGGGACTTGAATGAAAAATGAAGTATGAGTTGTCTGGAATAAATGGTTCTTTGTTATCTGAGTGGTAAGACTGTGTGGTTTTCCTGAAATGTGTGATCTGGTATTCTTATCTGAGAAATGTGGTTCTGTGTTACTTGTGATTCCGTGTTTATTTGAGAGTTAAGTCGTAAGCTAGGTCTGTGGTTACTAAGTAAAATCTCTTGGAGTAGCGGGCTGAATACTCGTGGCTATGTGTCGAAATTCCTACTGTAAAATCTCCTTGAGTAGCGAGTGACTTACTCGTGGGTGTGTCCCGAATATAAGTGGTAAAGTCTCCAGGAGCAGTGGGTTCTTTTCTCGTGAGTGTGTCCCAAAATTATGTTGTAAAATCTCTAGGGGTAGCGGGTTCCTTTCTCGTGGGTATGTCCCGAAATTCTTAAGTAAAATCCCCAAGAGAAGCGGGCCAGATGCTCGTGGGTTTGTCCCGAAAGTATAGAAAGTCGTGTGTGAAATTTCCTGTTTAAGATATTGAATGATTCAGTTGCTGCACATGATGTTCGTACTTGATGTTCCTATTTGATGTTCCTACTGGATGTTCCAATGTGCTGTGTTTTATGTGAAGTTCTTATTATGCTGATATATTGATTTCTTAAGTATGATTCCTTAGTGGTTATGCGGTATGTTGCTGTGTGTCGTACTTTTCTTATTAATTTGTTAGAGTTTCACCCTTGCCTGCTTTGTTGTGTTGATGCATGACAGAGTAGATGTTTGACCCAAGAAGTGGGTTAGCTCTTAGGAGAAGATCCGAAGAATGCTGCTGTATAGATGAATATGGATTCCAAGAAGACTAGATGATTATTGTATTGTGTTGGGTAGAGGTCTAGAGATTAGACTAGCTCAGGTGTTCACTGTATCATTTTCAATCTTTTCGTGTAAAGACTCAGTTGATTATATGAAATGAGATTACGCTTATACAAGTTTTATTTATGCTTCCGCACTGAAATCCTTTTTGAAAATATTTAAAAGGGAATTAAGGGAACATACTCCCCATCCTTCTCATTTTCTTCTATAAAAAGGAGAAAAAAAACTACCCGTGTTTTAGAAGAAGGATTTCCAACTTTCACTAAATATTTTCTAAGTTATGTTGATATTCATGGTAATTATGGTGTAATATCTTTTTTGGAAAAAGGGTGTTACAGAGACCATGGGCAACTGAGACCGTCGTGATGGATAACATGACATCCTTCTCTGGAGGATGTTCTAGTTCTCAATGTAGAAAAAAGTTGCATGGGCAATCCCGGCAAAGCAAGGTTTGGAGGCTTTCTTCGTGAAGGAGATGGTAGCTGGATTTTAGGGTTTTATGGGTACCTGTGTAACATCTATTTATTTTCATTTCTGTCTTTATTCTATCTTAATTAAGTATTTTGTGATATGTGAGCTTATTAAATTATTTTTTATCTTAGAAAAATGAATTTAATATATATAGTTATTCTTAGTATAGAAATTGATAATTTTCTTTTAACGTTGAGATATAGTCGGAAAACGATTTACGTTTTAACTGACGGTATAGTTTTTAAATAGCTTATAAATACTAAATGAAGTAAAAAAAATATTTTACTTGTCAAAATAGTGTTTTTCCATTATTTGTGATTTATGGAAATTTTTCTAGAATTTTTGGACAATTTCTTAAAAATGCCATGTTGTTGACAAATGACGAAAATACCCCTAGTTAAACCGTTTTAGTTGCTGTTCATAAAAACAAAAATGTTCTTTTCTATGTTGTGTTTATGTATGTTGAGTAAATGATTTACCCGAGGAGTGGGTTGGTTCTGCTTCGGCGGCTTAGTATTCGACCCCTTGAGGTCGAAAGGGTGGGGTGGAAGATAAACCTCGAGACGCAGTGGGGCACATGTTCTGGGTATATGCTTACCACTGCAGGAAGGGTCAATAAAACCAATTGGAGTGGAGAGACGTATAGTCTTGGATGTGATGCTACCCCTAGAGCAGATGAGAGAGATCGTCCAGAAAGAATACAGCGAAACAAGGAAGGTTGAGAGGCGTATGAAGACAGCACAGAGGAGTACACCCCGCTTTAGGGTAGGAAGGTTGCTGCTGTTGTTACACCTTCAGATGAGGACGGTTACTTTGGGTAGTTGTTAGAGACTAGATCAGCTCTATTGTACATATAGGTAGCAGTTTTTATTATACTTATGTTTTACTTTTAGTTTTATTTAGAAATACTTTATGGCTTTTGTAGTACTGATGTATAGGGTCTTTCTTCAAATATATATTTGTACTAATGCAAGCTTCTTTTTGATATATATATATATATATATGGAATGAGATTTATTTCCACTTCAGTTTGTGTACTTTAGAATTTCAGCGTTCAAATTTCTATAGAAAATATTGCAAAGAATGAATTCCCCATTCTTCTCATCTTTTAAAAAAGAAAAAAAATTTACTCACGTTTTTGGGAAACAAACATTATTTTAAGTGGATATTTTAGAAGTATGATCAATAGCAAAATTATTTTGGTTACTATGGTGTAATATCCTTTTTGGAGAAAGAGTGTTGCAACTTGGGTATAGCGGATTATGTGTGAGCAGAGCTGGTTGCCATCCTCCATGTGTTGTTAATAGCTTGATCCTCTGGGAGGCAAAACATCCTCTGTCTCTCATATTCAGTGACGACTCTAACCATTATTATGCATGAGGTAAGCTGGACGCATCTATACACCCCAATGGTTTGGGGCATTTAGGACTACCTCCAAAGGGATTGGACGGTGAGGGTTCAACATACCTCTGAGAGGGGAACTTTAGCACAGATGCACTTGCGAAGCTGGACTTCTATCAATTCGAGGTGCTCTATGTTCTGCAACATCCGCCGGCGGTGCTGAGAGGAGTCATATCTGCCGATGCAATGCTGGTTTACTACCCTAGGGGAGCACAGTAGTTATGCTAGGGCTCATTAGTTCATTTCTGTTTTTATTTTTCCTATGTTTGTTAGTAATCTTTCAACCCAAAAAATAGAGTTATTGCAATTTTTCAAACGTACTCCCTCTTGACTCGTATATAAGCAAAAAAATAACCCAAACATGGTGGACTAAAAAATAAGCAAATCTTAACTAACTCCATACTATTTAATGATTTTTTCTACAAAATACTCTTCATTTAATGTAAATTTTAATTTCAATGACCCCTTTTATTAGGGATAATTTAGGGAATGAAGTTTTTTTTATAAGATTAAGAAAATTAAATGAAATTAACTGACTTTCTTAATCAGTGTGAATTTAGATATTTTTGCTTATATTTGAGTTTAAATGGAGTATATCTCTTTTTTTTTGTGAAATTTAGACGTGTATATATCTCACCCTGAAGAACAATCTATCTGCATGAGATTTGTTAACAAAGACAAAAACAAAGCGGAGTTGAAAATTTTTTTTTGACGAAAAATGCGAAGTTGAAATTTAAAAACACTTGGATATTTTTAATTTTTAATTATAGAACATAATTAGAGCATGACAGCATTAATAGGAAGTTAAATATAGTAAAAGTTGCGTGACGCAATACACTCAATGACGAGAGTTGTCTCAATGCGGATTCTTTCGCAAGTAACGGTGTACAGCTAGCCAGCAATATTGCCATACCATACATACATTAATTAACAATATAGCTAAAATAGCTGTTGTTAAAAAAAAATGTAGCTAAAATAGCTGGAATCGCATGTGAAAACTATGAAGCACCCCAACTAGCGCCCTAGAATATGGCGGTTACCGTAATTAAAATAATTAGATATTTAGCATATATATATGTATATGTTCTGTATAATAAATATAAAAGATTACATTTATTTATAAGATCATCTAAGAGAGAGAAAAAGGTAATAATTACAAAATATATTATATCATTGTTATTAAATATGGTAATCACTCTCACTAATCAGCATTATTGTAATAATTAAAATGGGCAATCAGTAAAAGGAAAGAAGTCTGAAAAATAATTAGCTATTATATTTTATTCAAATTATGTAAAATATATTAATTAATGATATTTAATTACATTAATTATTACACTATATAAGAATGGCATTTTTTGTTGATCAAATATAAGAATGGCATTTGAGTGTACTATAAATATTTCCACTCAAATATTGCATATAGATTACTCGACAGAGAGAATAGACAGAACATAGAGAGATGGAGGAAGAGAGAGATACGGCAGAGGATAAAGGTACAGTTTGTGTAACAGGAGGGACAGGGTATGTAGCATCATGGCTAATTATGAGGCTTCTTCAACATGGTTACTCGGTCCGAGCCACCGTTAGATCCCACCGTGTTGCAGGTTATAACGAATTTTAGATTTATAAGAATTAATTATGAAATTGTGTATATTTACAAAATCTAGATCATATTTGCATGTCCTTAATTTGACATTAGATGTGATGAATACTTTGAAATTAGCCTTCGTTATAATTGGACTAAAATTTCATGCCTTTGCATACAATTTAGACTTTGTTTGGGAGTTTAAAAGGGAGAAAAGATGGGCTTTAGGGGAAAGAGGAGTAGAAGGGAGAAGAGACTTTCTTCTTGTTTGGAAGTCATAAATCCCTCAATTTGGGAGAATTCTAAAAAAATAAGCAAAGAAAAGACTTTTGAAAAATCCTTCACAGCTCTCCCCTCATTTTTAGGAACTCCCAATCACGGGGAAAACCAACTTTAAGCCACCCCAATTCCTCCAAAACTCCCTCCCAAACACAGCTTTATAGTCTTTGTAATGAAACGAACAATAGATAAACAAGAAAGGAAACCACGTAATACATTGTGCTTCCATGGTTTGGAACAACATAAAAGGCAAGGGAGTGGAAAACTGCAGCTGGGCCCCACACCAAAATGGTTTCCGCGCAATAAGGATGACAAAAATAAACTTGTACTTCTGCACATAAAACCCATTATGGGTACAAGGTGGGTCGCTAAACGGATATTTCATGGGTGGAGACGGGTATTGAGGTACCATACCCATAAATAAAATTACTTCATTACCCTTATATATAATTACATTTGATGAAGAATTTTGAGAAGCATTGGAGTGTGATGTTTTATTATATTAATTCTTAGTTGTTGTCTTGTTGTGCTTTAATATTGAACATGTGACTCGAGGTCCATGTTTTATTGTTGTGTCATGTATTATTAATTCTTGCAACCGTAATTTTCATGTTGTAATTTTATTTGTTTGAGCAATTATTAATATGGCAATTAGGTTAAAAATATAATGGTTAGTAAAATATTGTGCGAAGAATAACTTTTTTTTAATAAAAATACATTTTTTTTAAAAATAACAATATATATCGGTATCCATGGATATTGCGGTTACCTGCGAAAACTCATCTTGTAGGTATGAGTGGTGGGTTCACCCCGTAGGCATGGGTAGCGAGTAGCTACTGCCCGTACACACCCGCGCCCGTTGAGATCCTTACTGGGCAGTAATGGATGGAGAGCAAAGGATTGAAATGCCAATGTTCTTGTCAGAAGACAAAAAAACCCCATCCCACAGTTAAATAATTTTTTTACTTTATTTTCAGAATTAAAAGTAATTTCTTGCCATAAACCTTTTTTATCTTTTTCAAAATTAAAATTAATTAATCTATAATTATTTTTAAGGAATAACATAACATTTGAGTTTTCTATTACATTAGAAAAGATGTCGATGTCAGATTAACTTTTCAATAATTTAATTTTATTTGTAAATAATCTTTTTATATTAAATGATAAATTATATATTTTAAATTTTTAAACTTTTTAAAATTTATAGTTTATTCTGATCGAATGTTTATTTTTTATTTTGCATTACTGAGAGTATATTTTATATTTCTATTCTCTTCATCATATCAATTTTTATTTAAGGTTATTCTTGTCATTGTATAAATATTTTTTTTTCTTTTCTTTCACTTTCTACCAAATTAAACAAGAAAAGAGAAAACTTTAATCCTTTTTTTTTCTTTCACTATCTTTCCATCCACTTTCCTTTACTAATCAAACAGAGTGTTAGAGATCACTGAAAGTTTAAACTATCTATTGCAGTATTGCTCAACCTAGAAAAGTGAAATAAATTAAAAAGAGGAGTAATTATTTCTACAAAATATATAGTTTAATTTAGACGCATAATTAGCATATTAATTTAGACGCATAGATCATGCTAGCAATATTAATTTTATATATATGAATTTATGAATAAATTAAATTCTAATATTCACACATATAGCAGAAAAGAAAGACTTGAGCTATCTCAAAAACTTACCAAAAGCATCAAAGAGGCTTCGAATCATCCATGCTGACCTTGATGAAGCGGGTAGTTTTGACAAAGCCATTGGAGGGTGTGTCGGAGTTTTCCATCTAGCACACCCAATGGATGTGCAAGGCGAAGAGCCTGAAGAAACAGTGACGAAGCGAGCCATGGAAGGAACACTAGGGATTTTGAAGGCGTGCCTAGAGTCAAAGACGGTGAAGCGAGTGGTTTACACTTCTAGTGCAGCCACGATCCTTTACAATGGGAAATGTAGTAATGTGGTGGATGAGGAGGTGTGGAGTGACCTTGAGATTTGTAGAAGGAGCAATATCGTAAGCTCTTCGTACTTGGTCTCTAAAACATTAACGGAGCGGGCTGCTTTAGAGTTTGGAGAAAAGAATGGATTGGAGGTGGTGAGTTTGGTTCTTCCGTTGGTTGTAGGACCCTTTATTTGTCCCAATATACCCTCATCCGTATATATTGCTCTTGCCATGATCTTCGGTATGTATATTTCACTTTTTATTTACTTTAAAATTAACATATATCTCTCTCTTTGGTTTATAATGGAGTGACTTCATGCTAACTACTATTCCAAATGTCTTATCATATAGCTTAATTAAGCTTTTTCGTCACATAAGTGCTTATGCATAAGTTGTTTAAATTTATAATTCAAGAGAGAATGTGATTAAATTAAACTATTTTCATATAATAAGTTGTAACCTCTTTTGATAAGCTATTATGGAAAGTTTATGAAAGTAAACACAAAATAGCTTATATGAGTGGAAAAAACTATTTTGATGATAAGCTCTCCCAAAATCCAAATGCACCCCTTCTAATTGCTTCTTCCTCCCTCCCCCCCCTCCCTCCCCCCCATATGTACATACAATAAATGTTATACTTGCTTTCCTCATAAATAAATAAATAAAAAATAGAAGAAAAATGCATGTTCCCATTTCCCTTTTTGCATGTGAGCTGTGTGATAGTTCATATATGTAGAACTTAATTAAAAACACTATATGAGCTATTACGTTTCTTTCTGTTTTTCTATATATTAAATTCTTATGATGGAAGAACAGAGAAGGTAAAAGAGAGGAAAATAGAGAGTAAATCTGATAAAATTATATACTGATTCAACTGAATGATGAATTACAAGTAGGAGAGCCTTATAGACTTGGCTCATTACATGAAAGCTTATAACATAATAAGTTATTACAAGTAACTAACTCTAACAGCTAATAACTAACTGTTAACCATGTGATACCCCCCCCCCCCCCCCCCCCCCCCCGGCAAGCTGAGGATTGGTAGATGTTTACCATCCTAAGCTTGGACATTAATCTGAAAAATGCTTGGGGCAGTGTTGCCTTGGTAAACAAGTCTGTAATTTGAAGAGTAGAAGTAAGAGGCAGCAACTTCATCAAACCAACAATGAGTTTTTCCCAAACGACATGACAATCAATTTTCAAGTGTTTTGTCTGTTCGTGAAAGACTGGGTTGGCTGAAATATGTGTAGGGCACTTTTGTTATCACAACAGAGCATTGGTTGCTTCATGCAAGTGACTTGTAGATCATTGAGTAGGAAAGAAAGCCATTGCAGCTCATAAGTTGCAAAGGCTAGTGCTCTATACTCGGCCTCAGAGCTAGATCTTGCAATGGTAGATTGCTTCATAGATCACCAAGTGACTAAGGATTCCCCAAAGAAAAAACAATAACCACTTATGGACCTGCGGGAATCAGGACATCCAGCCCAATCGGAGTCACAATAACCTTGCAAAAACAGTGAGGAGGATCTGCTGAAAAATAAGCCTTGTCGAGGAGCCGACTTAAGATAATGAAGAACTCTCTGTGCAGCTTGAAAGTGACTCACAGTTGACTTGGACAAGAATTGGGAAAGCTGCTGGACAGCAAAACAAATATCAGGCCTTGTAGTTGTGAGGTAAAGCAATTTTACTAATCACCTGTAAGAGAGAACATCGTGGAAAATGGGACCATTGGCGAAGATGAGAACCAGATTCCATTGGTGTGCTTGCAGGCTTGCTGCCAAGTGTGCTCAAATCATGTAGCAGGTTAAGACAATATTGTCTTTGGCGTAAGGTGATGCCTTGAGAGGAGTGAACTACCTCAATACCAAGGAAGAACTTGAGCAATCCCAAGTCTTTAATGCCAAAGTGTTTGTCAAGTATCAGCTTGATTTTAGTGATCTCCAACATGGAATCCCCATCTAGGACAATGTCATCAACATAGATTAATAGGGCAGTGTAGGAAGAAGAGGTGGCATGAGTGAAAGAAGACTGATCTGCATGAGCTTTTTTGTAGCCAAGGTCAAGCAACAAAATGGTTAATCTCTCATACCACTTTCTGCTGGGGGTATGGACATATAGACCTCTTCCTTCAATTCTCCATGAAGGAAGGCATTGTTAACATCCAACTGATGGATGTAACAATGCTTGGTTGTAGCCAAGGCCAATAACATCCGCACAGTAGCCATTTTTGCAACCGTGGAAAAGGTATCAAAGAAGTCAACCCCCTCAGTTTGAGTGTAGCCTTTGGCTACCAACCGTGCTTTGTACCTTTCAAGAGTGCCATAAGCTTTTCTCTTGACTTTATACCCATTTGCAGCCTATGGGAACCACACCCTCAAGTTTAAAAACTATTATCCAAGTGTGGTTAGCAGACAAAGCTTGGAGCTCTTTCTTCATAGCCTCAATCCAGCAATCATGCTTACTGGCCTCTGCATAGGTAGCAGGTTCAGGAACAATGTCAATGGCAAAGGTATAGAAGAAAGGTTAGCATAGGACAGGTAGTGGTGTAAGGGATAATAATAATAATAATAATAATAATAATAATAATAATAATAATAATAATAATAATAATAATAATAATAAGAAGAAGAAGAAGTGGAGTTACAGATGTAATCTTGAAGGTGGGATGGAGGCTTGGAAATTCTTGTAGAATGTCTGGGTGGTGGAGGATCAAGTGATGGTGTAGGGGAGTCTGGTGAAGTTGCATGATGGTCAGGTAAGGTTGCACGGTGAACATGTGATATTGCAGGGTCAGGGGTAGTGTCTGTAGGAGGTATATTTGTGGTGGAAAGGTTAGGTTGATGTGTGATAAAGGGTACATGGTCATCGTTAGGGAAAAAGGAAGTAGAAGTAACGCTGGAAGGTTCCCAACATTGAGGTTGACCAATGGTGTGAGAAGTCTTGTAGGGGAAAATGGATTCATGGAATATCACATTTAATTTCTAGAAACCAAGACTTGTTTGCTTATCACATCAAACACAACATCACCTTTCATGCGAGGTTTGAAACCTAAGGACACAAATTTCTTAGCCCTCACATCAAATTTGGACCTGCTGGCTACATGACTTGACACATAGCAAAGGCATCCAAAAATCCTCAGATCATCAATGTTTGGCAAAGTGCCATGTAAAATTTGAAAAGGAGAACAATCAACCAGCACATTAGAAGGCATTTTATTTATAATAAAAAAATAGCATGTAGAACTGCATAGCTCCACAAGTATTTAGGAATCAAGGATTGCATCATCAAGGCTCTAGCAATCCTAAGGATGTGCTGGTGCTTCCTTTTCTACTCTTGCATTTTGTTATGGGGTCTCAACACAGCTCAACTGATGAATAATCCCCCTTTGCTTTCACAAATCATCTAAAAAGAACATAGTGCCATTGTCAGTTCGAATGGCCTTAACCCGAGAAGAAAACTAATTTTCAACCATCACAAGAAACTCATGCACCTTTGCTTTAACCTCAGATTTATGCTTTAATAAAACAATCCATGTGAATCTATTGTGATCATCAACTAAATTAAGAAAGTATTTATAAGCATGTATTGAAGGCAAAGAGCATGGTCCCAATACATCTATGTGCACTAACTCAAAAGGAATGGTGGCCCTGCTAGTACTGGCAGAAAAAGGTAACTTCCTTTGTCTAGAAAAATGGCAAATGTGACATACTAAATCCTTATTGATATAAACATCAGAAAAATGTTTACACAACATTCCTATTTTGGCATTAGAAGCATGACCAAATCTGTAGTGACATAAAATGGAATTAGGAATAGGTGAAATGTGACTGCCTACTGAAATATTACTCACAACTGAAATCTTGTTACCTCCACCACAGTCCAAGTGGTACAATCCTTGTTTGAATTTACCCGGACCAATCATCCTCTGAGTGGTCCTGAATGAGACAATAATCATTAGCAAACTTACCCGACAAGCATTTCCTTTAGCAAGTTTGGGAATGGAGACAAGGTTGAGATCAAACTCAGGCAAATATAGGACATCTTTTAACACTAAATCAGGATTAATTCGGATAGTGCTAGCCTTGTTAACACAAATAGAATTGCCATTTGCCAACCTTACAGCAATGGATCTTATATCATGATATGCATCAAAGAACTTCAAATTATTACAGATATGGTCTGTGGCACCTGAGTCAATAACCCATGGAACAAGATGCATTTCATCAACTAATGCACAATTGTTTACTATTGGAAAAGAAGAATTACTTTCAGCACCAGCAGCAATGTGAATATGATTCCCCACATGTTCCTCATTCGATCCAGTAGCAGATCCAAAAGCTGGCTTGGACACATTGACTTTCTTGAATACATCCAGCAGCTGAGAAAACTCGTCTTGTGTAATGGTTCAAGATGAACCTAACTCAGACTTGGTGTCAGTGGCTTCTGATATAGAATTAGCACTAGAGGTAAAGTTCTTTTTGAAAAATCCAACCAGATAGCCATGCTTGCGATAACAAGTCTCGATGGTATGACAGCCACCTTTGCCACAAAAAGTACATTGTTTATTGCTCCATGTCCCTTTACCACGGCCAGCTGACCATTTTCCATCAGCAGCATTAATAGGCGACTGGGAATCTTCTTGAGGCAGAATCAGGCCATTCTGCCTCTCATGTTCAAGGACCACGGAAAACACCTCATCAATTGTAGGTAAATCCTTCATCAACAGGATTTGTGACTTCACCATTGCGAAGTTTTCATTTAAACCTTTCAGAAATCGCATGATATAATCTTCTTCACGCTGAGAATGAGCATTTCTCATTGGTTCACATGTACACTTGACTGGACAAGTGCAATCAGGCATCGGGCACTGTGTCTCCAATTCTTCTCAAATGTTACTCAACTCTATGAAGAAATCAACCTTTCAGAAATCGCATTATCTAATCTTGCTTTAGCTGATACAACTCATGCTATAAATCCGCTACTCGAACCCGATCAACACACGCAAATCGGCGTTTAAGAACATTCCACGCTTCGGAAGCAAGTTCTTTACAAAGAACCAATAGAGTGAGTTGAGGAGAGACAGAGTTAACAATCCATGAATGAACAATATCATTGCAACGCTTCCACGCATCAAAGCTGGGGTCGAACTACGTCGGTTTGGGGATGGATCGATCCACGAACTTGAATTTGTTTTTGCTCACTAATGCTTTACGCATTAATCTCTCCCACGAATGATAATTGTTTGCGGTTAGGGGCATAGAAACGAGTGATAAAGCTAGATTATCACCATAATTCAGAAAATAAGGACTAAACGGATCTTGCAAAGGTTTCACCAGATTTGCCATGGATCCGCCGGTGTTGGAGGTTGAAGATGAATTAGCATGCCTTGGCATGGTTCAGAGCGATGCGCAACATAGCTCTCACTATGAGAGCTCTGATACCATCTTGTGATCGAAGAACAGAGAAGGTAAAAGAGAGGAAAAGAGAGAGTAAATTTGATAAAATTGTATATTGATTCAATTGAATGGTGATTACAAGTACGGAAAGCCTTATATATATATACTTGGCTCATGACATGAAAGCTTCTAACAGAATCAGTTATTACAAGTAACTAACTCTAACAGTTGATAACTAACTATTAACCGTGTCATACAAATAGATGCGTGGTTTTATTAATTAATTGTCACTGCTACGTAATATCATACATGGTGCCTAGCTAATTAAGTTCCAAATTATTTTGAAGTAAGAGCACTTAAATAATTATACATATATAACCACTGCTGCTTGAAAAAAAAATATCATGGTGATAATTTCCATGTATATAGAATTATATGTGAGTAAACAATCACTTTAATCTCTGAGAGTCTCAGGCGGTGTCACTTTGTTCTTTAACAGATGCGAATTTGTCACCTTGGTCCTTTTCATCAAGAAAGTAATCATTTTTAGGGACCAAAATGACAATTAAGTAATCACTCTTAGGTAGAGCTGTCGAAATGGGCCAGACCTGATGGGTTAGCCCGATAAAAAAATGGGCTGGGCTAGCAAAATCTAGGCCCGAGAATATTTTGGCCCGGCCCGGCCCGAAAAATCATTGGGCCGAAGTGGGCTAGCCCGTGGTGGCTCGGGCTGGCCCGCTGGCCCGACTATTATTGCTTAATTTGCTTACAGACTGTTTCACATCAGGGATGTGAATAATTACACAGGTGTGGAAGCGTCAGTTCTGGTACTAAACTCAGTTACAGATCGATTCACGCCACTGTTGTGAATAATTTCACAGGTGTGAAAGAGTCAGGCTCTACAAATGTCTTATTTTTCAGCACTAAACTAGCTTACAATGCGTTTCATACCCGGGGTGTGATTAATTCCATAGGTGTGACTGCGTCAGATTTCTATAAAAATATTATTTAAAAAAAATAAATGAGCCCATGGGCCAACCCGTTTGGCCCGCAGCCCGTGGAGAGCTGGACTGGGCTGAGCTGGCATATTAGTGGCCCATATGAAAATTGGACCCCGCCCCGAAAATGTGTTGGCCCATTGTGGGCTGGCCCAAATGGGCCGACCCGGCCTGAATAAACAACTCTACTTTTAGGGACTAAAATGACAGCAAATAATAACTTTCAGGGACCAAAGTAATTGACTGCTAACAGTTTCGGATCAAAGTAACTAATTTGTATCTGTTAGGGACCAAAGCGATACCATCTGACACTTTCAGGGACAAAGTGGTTGTTTACTAATTACTCGAATTCACCAAAAAGCAAGAATAAAAAAAATTAAAGTGGTGATATATGTGTTGCCAACCTACGTATATATGGGCATGCCATGAGGAACAGAATGCATTCGTTTATGTCATTCATCCTTTTTGTGTATTAGAATTTTTCTACACTATCGTTTGTGATTTTAAAAGTAAAAGGACAAAAAATTAAATAATCTTATCCTCTTCTTCTGATTCTGATATTAATTTGAGGTATGTACAAAACTATCTAATACATAATATATTTCATTTCATGTGTGCTTGTTTAACTTAAGGAGACCAGAGTCGATACGAGTATCTCACCAACTCATACATGGTGCACATAGATGATGCCACCCGTGCCCTTATATTTCTCTTTCAGTGTGGCAATGCTAATGGAAGATATATTTGTTCCTCGGACCAGATCTCATTTTATCAAATGTATGAATTACTTCGTCGAAGATATCCCGGGTATCACATAACATTACCAAAGTAAGTCTCTAGTTTTTTTTTTTGTTTCACATATCATTGCTTCTGTATTTATTATTTATTTATTTATTATATATATTATATTATATTATATTATATTATATTATATTATATTACACTATATTATATTATATTATATATTATATATATACATATAAAAGAAAAACCCAACTAATTGACCTATATCATATTTTTTTAATAATTATTAGGGAGACAACAAACAGTGGTCGAAAGTTCAGTGGTCTATCATCAAGAAAGCTCTTGAATATTGGGTTCAAGTTTAAGTACGGGATCAATGAAATGTATGATGGAGCTATACAATGCTGCAAAGAGAAGGGCATTCTTTAGCTCATCTACAAGGAGCTATGATAACTAATTAAAGAAGAAAATGTGCATATTTGCTTACATAGAATATTAGCATATTTATTTTGTTATAAGTATTTAATTAAGATTTTATTTTTTTAATTTCTAGGACTCCATTGTCGTTTAGTTGTGGAAGAATAATATGTTAGATTAATTTTATAATTAATCTATTACGTGGATTGACATTAATTAATTTATAAGAATTATTAACTTAACTAGAAATTTGATCGCACTGGTTGTGTGTTAATTTTTATATAGAATGTGAAACAATTTGTTCATATAGTAATAAATTGATATATGATATACTCTAAATCTATAATAATATCAATTTCAATTCTTTGACATTGTACATCTTAATTAAATATGCAAACTTTATGTTATCATATCAATGCAACCTAGATAAAAATGATAGTGTTATTATAGTTTTAATTATAACTTAATTAAAAGAGAAATAATTTTTCAACCAGAAAAATCATGGGAACAAAAGAACATGAATAAAACTCGTAACAAAATACTATTTTTTATCAAAAATAAAATAAAAATAAAAATAATTTTGCATCATGAAAATTCACATGAAGAAAAACAGCATGAATAAACCATGTGTATGTGTATTATTTATCAAATATAAAATTAAAAGAAAAAAAACTTGCAACCTGAAAATTTACTAGAGCAAAAAAACATGAATAAAACTTGTAAGCAAATACTATTTTATTTGTAAAAAATTAAAAAATAAAATAAAAGTAATTTTACAACATAAAAAGTTACAAAATAAAAGAAACGTATAAGTAATCAATGCATTATATATAAAAGATAAAATAAAAAGAATTTTTTTGCTAAAATTCATAGAAACATATAACATTAATGAAATATGTCAGTAAACACTATTTTATTTATAAAAAAAATAATTGTACAACCTTAAAATTTATATAAATAAAAAAGCATGAATAAAAATGGTAAACATAGATTGTTTTATTTTATCCAAACTCACTTGATCAATGGTAGAGCCGGCAAAATGGACCGGCTCGATCTGATAAAATCCAAAAAAACATAGGACTCGGGCATATAAATTTGAGTATATTTTCAATTCGAGCCTTTTTGGCCCAGCTCAATAAAGCTGACTAAATCGGGCTAGCCGAAAAAATACAACGTTAAAGCTCGAGCCCACCCAAAAAATAAAGGAGTCGGACACGCAAATTTGAGTTTGTTTCCAATCTAGGTCTTTTTAGCCCAATTCGATAAAGCCCGAGCCTGATGTGGGCCGGGTAGCCCGTTTTGCCACCTATAATCAATGGTTCATATCTTATTTCCCTTACTTTTCAATTACACCCACGCCACTATGAACCATAAATAATAAATATTATATTAATAGATTTAAAGGAAGATATTATTAGGCGGGAATACTGTTCCTGTATTAAATAGAAATTTATAGTAATATAGATTATAGTCATTAGTTATTATCATAACACTAATCAATTAATGGATTTTGTGTTGAGCTTGTATTCTGAATAGCCCATGAGCTGTCGTCTGTACTCAACATCCCGAATCTCGAACAGTGCAAAATGAGATGAAGATAATACAGACAGTGAAAAGTGTCATTTTATTTTCCTAAATCATATTAACGGAGAAAATGAAGATAATATTTTCCCGATTGTACACTATTTACCAAATACCAAGTGATATATATATATTGAGAAGGGGATAGGAGTGAATCATAGTCATAAGATTAAATCATAAATGGTTAAGATTAAAATATAAAGTTATATGATTTTTTTAAGTAGTTATGTGATCACTAACTAACTTTTAATTCCAACCATTCATGTATGATTATACGGTTCAAATTTAATTCTCTCACTCTCTTATATTAAAACTCCTCTCACTTGATACATCTCTTATATATATATATATATATGTATATACGTGGCAACAAGTCAGTCGCAAGCCATGACAAAACGACAGCGTTTGAAACCCAGTATAAAGTGCAATGTCTTTGACATGGAGAGCGCAAACCGTAACCGAAACTCGAGTTCCAAATCACACGTCCTCACGTCCCCTTCGTACACACATATTAACGACTTTCTCTCAACTTCATTCTTCCCCTCACTGTTCCAACGACTTTCTCTCTCCCTCCTCCATTTTCCCATTCTCGAATCTGCATTTTCAGAACTCCAATTGCAAACAAGTTGCTTCCACCAATGTCGTTATCAGATTCCGAAACCTCCTATGGCGGTGGTGCATCGGAGTACAAGCCCTTTCGCCAAATCAGCCGTGATAGTGAGATCCATTTTGTTCCTCATTCGCATCATCTCTTTTCTCTCTGATTTTTTTTTCTGGCCTTCGTTTTCCGTTTGTTTCTCGAGAAACGTTTGTCCAGAAATAGGGGAGAAAAAAAAAGAAGGAAATGTAGATGCAGAGTTTCCGTGGCTGTGTGTGGAGCTTCAATTTTCTCTGCATGTGATGATTCTGAGCTACGAAGCAGAGCTCAGTGTCGAAACACCTCCACTGGAAACTCCGAAATTGTTCTCCATCTGCATTTCATTTGTTTCACAAATTAACTTTCGGAATCTCTCATTTTAAGAGTGAATCATCCATTTAATCCTTGAAATTGTAGACTGCTATAAACTTTGTCACTGAAATCTCAAATTAGTTTTTTAAATTGAAAATTATCGATCACAAAAGTGAGAATTTCAGGGACTAAACTAACCAATTCAAAATGATTATTATGATCTAGGATTTTCAATTCTAATAACTATTGATAATTTCATAGACTAAATGAACAACCGCTTATGATTTCGGGAACATTTTTCTGATTCACTCCTCACTTGAAACTAAAAGAAACATCTAGAAGTTTGTGAATGTTTTTATCTCCCCCCCCCCCCCACCGCGTTTTCTTATTAATTTTGATGCATCCAATCTTCTAGAAAATGAACCTGTGGTTTAAAAGGAATATGTATATTTGTAACTTAGATTTTACAGAATCCGTTTCGGTGTTTGTCGTCCACCTTTAATTTTTCTCTCTTGTTATTTTTTCTTAAAACGAAATACTGAATCTTCACACAGTTCAAAATAAAAGACAAAATCTAATTAAGTACTGTGCATGTATATTGGCTTCACTTTCGTGACTTGTTTCGTAATGTTTTGCATGGTTGTATGCTCTCATAGGATTATTATATGAAATGCTTAGATCGGCAAAGTCAGGGGATTCGAAAGCATGGAAGGTGTGGCTTTGATATGGATATTTTTTGCAGTTCTATATGTTTATCTTTGCATTTAATCTTTAGTTATTTCAAGATGATATCTGAGGTTGGCCAATATTTATTTTCTGATTCTCATAGGTGCTTATAATGGATAAAGTCACCGTGAAAGTTATGTCACATTCATGTAAAATGGCAGATATTACAGACCAAGAAGTTTCTTGTAAGAACTCTAAAAGGATATTTGTGTGGCTTTTTTGGGTTTATTTTGCATTTCTTCTTCGAGAACCCATTTGCTCTGACTGATGGCACAAGAGAAATATGTAAAGGAATGGGTGTCACTAGCTTTGTAAGTAGCACTTGTCATCATCAATAACCTAGCGGATGACCCAAACCGTACAAATTATGGGTTTTTTCTAATGTAAATAGTAAAAAAATAATAATCAATAAACCAAATAGTATTGGCGGGAAATAAAAGGTCGTTCTAGCTAGGAAATGAAAAGATCTAGGAGGTAACACTTGTAGGGACTTACTTTTCTTAAATAGTAATTGATCGTAATTGATGGCCAAACACTTGAGAAGTGGTTATTGACTTATTGGTGCCAAATGCCACTCTCTACTTAACAAAATTTTTAAGAAATCCAACAATAAGGTTAGGAGTGTTTCTTAATTCTTAGTATGTATGCTATTTTAAGTGACCGAGAATAACAAAATATCATTGCAACAGTATTTTTCATTCATGAAGCCGTACTATCATATTACACATGATGGTAGTTAATCTTATCTTTGTTCAATGTATATAGTCCTCTCAAATCATATTGCAGGTGTATATTTGTCAAGCTCATTTAGGCATATTGTACATAAATTAGATGCTTTCTGCTGTTCATTGTTTTTTACGTTTTCCCCAGATATTCAATGAACCAACTTTTCTGCATTACTAGTTCTGTGGTTACTCTGTTAAAATAATGATATAATTTATGAACAATGATATTCAAACGTGTTGATATCTCATTGCAGTGGTGGAAGACCTTTTCCGGAGAAGGCAACCGTTACCATCTCTGGATGCCGTTTATTTCATCCAGCCTTCAAAAGAGAAGTAATTTTGTTTCTTAATTAGAATTTACCATTTTTTTATGTCAGCAACAGATGGAAAAAATCATGTGAAAATTAAATAATTGTTTTATTATTCAAGGGCAAGCCTTCCGTTATGGCACAATGTTAATTGGGATTTTCAAATATTTATAACACCATTTTTTGTCTTCCTCTGCGCTATTCAAAACATAGGGACTGCAGTTTTGCTAGTTTTCCCTGCAACTTCTACACTTGCTTGCAAGTATGCATATAGCTAGTCTGTTTTGTCTGCTTCTTTCTTGTCACCAATTTTAATTTCAATATATATATACATATATATATATATGTTTTCTGCAATTTAGTTTAACAATTTGATTTGATGCAACATGTTTGTTTATCATGGAAGCAGAGGGCTTCAAGCTGTATCAAAATAGGAAATCCTGAGAGTTTTTTTTTATTATTTGTTATGAGGAAGTTGTTTGTAAGAATTTTGTTGGGAACCTGCATTATATTATCAATCTAGTGGTAGGTTGATAGACTTTTCTATAATTTAATGACAGAGATCTGTGTAATAATGGATGGGGGAGAGAGAGACTATGTTATAAAATTCAAAAGAATAACTAGGAATCCTAATAGATGATTCTTCTTCTTGGCTTATAGGAGCCGAACAAAGTTTAGTGGACCATCACCACTGAAAGATTGTCAGGTTGCAAGGATTTTTTATTATTAATTTTTTTTTTCTGTATTTACACAAATATAGAAAATTTCCTGAAGTTTTGTTGCCAGCTCCAAAAGTCTTATGAATTAAGTTATCACACATGCACCATACGTGTATTTGGAGTGTATAGGGTATTAGCAACAGAAGGAAACCCTTTTACCTTGAGACTTATAAAATAGAAGATGTCAACTAAGCAAAAGTCTTTTTTTTAAAATCCAGGTATTGCTGCAGACTTCTCCATGTCTCCTGCCTTGAATAATACAGTTATCATTTCCTTTACAACTGCAATATGCTATCCAAGCTTGAACTGCCATCTATCATTAAATTAAGACCAGAGTCCATATACTAATCAATCCAAGCTTGAATCTCTTGACTCTTGAGTGAATTTTCAATCAGCAATGAAAATGTTTTCCTACTGCATTGTGGTAAAAGCGAGGAAAACAGAATGGAGTGAGACCATAAACAAACTCTGATGTCTACTCAAACAAACACAACATAAAAATAGACTGTATAAGTATGATTTATGTGAAAATGGATCTTTTCATTAGCTGTTTGGAATGTATGTGATATTGTAGTCTGAAATAGTTAAAGATAGTTAAAACTTGCAAAGCAAACTAGATATATAATTTTTTTCCCAATTAAACGTGATTTATTAAACTTTAAATTAAGTAAAACACATCTTCTTTTATCCATAACATTCATCAGTATCACATTTAAGGCAGACCAAATTCTAGACATCCGTCTTTTCCCATCTTATATCTATTGGTTGTACAAGTGCACAAGTATTTGTATTTTGTTTATTTTAGATTTCAATTCTGGGTCAAATTATATTTCTAATACTCTTTATCTCAATTTTATTTTTATTTTAATCCAATCATCTGTTTCCTCTTCCATGCATTGTTTTTAACTGTTTTTTTCCTGTTATTTCTTTTTGTTTTCACTTGCATATTGTATCCATATTAAACATCTCTTTTGCTAGCATGCAGTGTGGTCATGTTCTTGTCTGATATGTCTGGAAGGGAGCCCCTGTACAAGAAGTATGTGGAAATTTCTGGTTTTTCACAAATTTAGTATTGTTTCATCTTCTATACGCTTAACTTAGGACCAAACTGATTGTTTCATTTCTTTTTTTGTCTCTCTATATATTTTCTTTGGGCGGGTATTTCCCTACGCAACTTTTCAGAGCCTATGTATTTTTCAGTTCACCAATACCAAAGGAACTTGTAAACCACATCAAGTGTGATACAAGTGTCTTACCTCGCATAGGTGCATTGAGAGAGGTCAAGATTTTGTTCTAATCTTCTATCTAGTAGTTACCAGCAAGTAGCCATCATCCAATTGTTTTTGACTGAAATTACTTCTGGTTTTATTTTGCAGATGAATTTGGAATACTATCCAATAGATAGCCAGGTATGTAATGATAAAACTATTTCATGTTTCTGGTAATGTATTTCACTCATAAGATATTGAATATGCATCAATAGTTTAGTCCATTAACCTGTCTCCTCTCAATCTACAGTATCATAAATCCTTATATGAATATTCATTTCTACTGTCTAAGATGTAAGAATAAACTATCCAGATGAGTTTACTGAAGTGATTTGTAAGAGAAATTACTATATGCATGATTTTATTTTTGTCATATGATCCCACGGTTTTATTGCTTTTTAACTTTCCAAATATAAATTTAGTAGTATTCTCAAGCAATTTTCGATTGCAATGACTTCAAAGTTGAAGCTCATAATTGACATGACAAGAGCAATATATAACACCTTAACAACTTAACAGATACAAGCATATGGAAATTTGATAGTGATAGTATACACTATTTCTGCTCTCCAAGTGCCCAACATTACTGTTAGGCTAGTGAGAAACTCCAATTAGCTGCCGGGTGGTGACTGTTGTAATTCATGCTTTTTTTTCTTCTTGTTTTTCCTGTATGGAAAATATACTTTTTTTGTTGGCTTTTCTCACGTTACGGTTATTTTTCCTCGGTTATTCACTCCATTGGTGAATGTAAACAATTGGAGGTTTATTTTAAACAATAATGAGATAGGTTGAAGAAGCGAGAAAGTATTAGTTCCTTAATGGCCATAATAAATCATGCCAATTGGGTTCTAGCTGGTAAAACCTTATGATAAGGGGTATGGTCCTTCACACGGATGCTAGTATGGTGCAAAGACTTTAAACTAAGGGCTGATTGAATTGTTTGATGAAAAGAAGGATTTGTATGAATTGACTTAGCACCAGGTTGCCCCTCCTTCCTGTAACCTTTAAGCAGCATTTTGGATACTAGACTATTTTCCAGGTCTAAACAAGGGTTACAAGAGAGGGAGAGAATAAACAATCTAAAGCAGGAGAGAAAGGTTTTGTATGGAGGAAGGAATAAAGTTAAGCTTAAACCCAGGTATTTTAGTTAATAGACTCAGAGATGATGTAAAAACATACCAAGACCATCCAAGACAACTTTGAATAGAAGCAAAGTAAAAAAAGATAAGAAGAAGAAGATGATGAAGAAAAACATTCTCATGTCAATTAGTTGATATAAGATCTTAATTTGTTAATAAAGTACATGTACTGAGTCAATGACAAGTAAATGCAGCTATCCAAGATGCAAGATATTGGGTCAATACTTTTCCCAACCCTGCAACTGATGCAAATTCAGAGGAATGAAATACTATCACTGTAAGGAATATTCAAATTTTCAACTATGATTTATAAATCAAGTCACCAAACTTACATACCAAAGTGATGCTGCAAAAATCAGCTTGCCTGCTAGGTGACGCTCAAGTGAAAGTAAATTATATAATTAGATAAAGCACTAGAACTGAATGAAAGTAGTTGTGGAAGTCATTGTATTAAGAAGATACTCTGCTTCAACTATGGTTAAACTTGCTTCCGTATTTACTTTTAAGCAAAGAATCACCTTGACCTTTTTACATAATGCTCTGAATGAGGGGGGAAATTGATATGTCATCTGAAATCTATATGATGTAGGGATTTACCACTGATCAAGAAACAGCAATGGAAGAACTTTATGGCAATATTGAGAATACTCGCAGATTTAATACCTGCTTGAATAATATGGCAATTCGAATAGCTACTGTTTTTGCTTCATTGAAGGTATTACTTTCACATTCCATATTTATAATTAACTCAGGTCAAGGTTTTAATGGACTTCTTCTTTTGCTCACTTTAATGAGAGAAAATAAGATGGTTAAAATTAGAGGGCACTTACTGTTTATGTCATGCCTTATCTTCTTTTTCTCCAATTTTGCTTTAGCATCTTTTTATACAATATACACTTTTTTTTTAATTTTCATGCACTGATAGGTATTGTATCATGTGACAACTTTGTTTTTTTCGCAACATTTCAGTTCAAGTATGTCATGGTTAATCAAGATATATGAATACTGTGTCTGTGTCCATCTCCACTGCATGATTTTCAAGTTCTAATATACTATCTTCTTTTAAATTTGAGACAAATCTTAAGACCAAATGGTTCAACTTGCTAATGAATGACTATGATTGATTTCCCGCAATCGATTCATGAATGGTTCAACTTGCTGATGAATAGCACAATGCCCTTCCTTTTTCTTTGGTTAAAGCTATATGTCATGAAAAATATTCTACAGCTGGGACTTGTAAACTTAAAGTTGTCGATTCAAAATTAAATTTTTTTGTACTAATTGTCGTGTATTTTCTCTTAGACTGCTTGCCTTTCTTTATGTCTTGTACTACAAATTTGTGTTTAGAGAAATTGTTAGATAAGTTCCATCTCATTATCTTTAATTAATGCATGAAGTATTGTGAAAACTCTAGGTGTAGTCATATAATTTCCGATTCATTCTATAAAGGAATGAGTTGACGGTTCAGTCAGTGTAGCTGATAAATAAGGATTTTTATATTTTCTGAAAGAGTATATCCTAATGTTTCTATCTTATTAGGAGTTACCGTGTGTGTGGTATCGTTCTGCAAAGGAAAGTGATGAGTCTACACCAACAGCAGGTCGTGATTTAATTCCTACCAAGCTTGCTGATGCGGTTTGGGACATGGTTTCTAAATATAAAACTACTATTCCCAACTTTCCACAAAATGAAACATGTGACCTGCTTATTGTTGATAGATCCATAGATCAGGTTAAAAATATTTCTCTTCACTATGAATCTTTCATTTTATATCTCACTTTTGACAACTGTGATGAATCTGCACCACAGATTGCTCCTGTGATTCATGAATGGACCTATGATGCTATGTGCCATGATTTGTTGGATATGGATGGAAATAAATATATGCATGAGGTATGACTTTTTGGTATTTTCTCCTCCCAAATTATCTTGTAGACAAGTTTCTACATTTTTCTGCTTCTGATTGAGATAGCAATCATTTTAGGTTCCCAGCAAGACAGGGGGTCCACCCGAGACAAAGGAGGTTCTTCTAGAAGAGCATGATTCAGTCTGGCTTGAACTTCGCCATACACACATAGCAGATGTACGTCTCATTCACTCTTTATCTGCTCACATTTCACATGAATATATATATATATATAAAATCTCAATGCTCTTTTACTAACTTAAATACCAGGCTAGTGAAAGACTGCATGAAAAGTTTACCAACTTTGTACAAAAGAACAAAGCAGCACAAATCCATCAAAGTGGAAGGTTCGCACTGGCACCCTTCCCCTTACTTTATGAAAAATAATGTCCATTTTGTGAAATGCCTGTCCAAATCAAGGTCCTAGCTTTCATGTATTGTCATTATTCATTTTACCTATAGCATAGCATGTTTGGGCAAGCTTTTTTGTTGGGAAGTAACCACTTTTTCGTAATCTCTCACATGAAGCTTTTGATTACAAATTGTTTTGATTTAACACAAAATGAGCTGATTTGAACACACACCTAGTTTTCAAAGACCAACCCTTCAAACCTTATCTTTTCATGTGAAATATTTTTATTGTTATATGATTATATAAAGAGGAACATAATATATCAAATCCAGTATCAAAGTATTTTAATACAACTCAAAATAAATTCAATTGTGGCCTCCCTGTAGCTGAAGAATGTACAAGTTCCAAAATAACATCAAGGGCCACCAATTCAAAGGAGGTCGACCAAAAGAAATACTGGAAAGGAAAAAAAAGAAAAAAATCTGAATTTTTATTTAATTGATAAAGAAGTGATTACAATACATATATACCTATCATCTAAGTAAGGAAATAACAATATGTACAAATCTCTTTTGATTATGACGTAAATATCTCCTAATTATATTACACTGCTATGTAGAAAGTCCCTTGGTCAACATACCGGCCGACTGAAGTCTTAAAGGAATGTACTTGGTGGATATGAGACCACTGTCCAATTTCTCTTTAATGAAATGTTGATCTATCTCTATGTTCTTTGTCCTATCATGTTGGACTGGATTGTGTGCAATGCTGATGGTGGATTTATTATCACAGAATGATCTCATAGGAGCTTCATACTTTATTTTGAGGTCATGAAGTATGATTTTCATCCATAACAACTCACAAACCTCTTGAGCCATAGCTCTAAATTCTGCCTCTGCACTCGATCTTGCAATCGTTTGCCACTAGATGTGTCTGAGGCAATTAACTTTGTTATTAAGATCGACTTTGACAATATAAAGTCATCGGCTATTATGAACCCACATGTAAGAATTGAGGAATAGAATGAACGGATCTCTTATGCCGGCTGAAAACTAGTTTGACTCCTTACCATCTCTCCCGTCTGAATTCTGAGGTAGGCCATATGTGTTTCCGGATGGGTCCAAGAACGATTGCCTGAAACCAAATTTGAGCCCTTGGGAAATTTTCAATTGAAGTCTTTAGGGGGTCTTTGATTGAGACATCTTGATTCTTTGATTGTGAAATCTTACACAAGTCCGAATATATATATATATATGAGACATGGTCAATTGACACCAAGAGTCAAACTTTTACACTTACACTAATCATAATTTTTTATAGAATGTAAAATTAACCGATCCAACCGTTGAATTATGTGATATGATATTATCATCTTGATCATGGATATTAAATTTCAGACAACTTGGATATTCATAGGTATGTTATCTAACAATGAGCATTTACTTATATTTTAAATAATATATTATCCGTTAAAATAAAGTAATGCGATGAAATACCAAATAATTTTTTATTTACATGAAATTTTATGAAACAAGAATGCTCAAGTCCAAATTTCTCTTATTAATATATATACTGTGAACCTAAGCCTACCTAATCGTATGTCCAACGAACTCGAAAACTAAACTAAGATTAATTACATATCCAACGGGAAGATTTTTAAGTCTCCCAAGCCTTTTCCTTACAATTTACATTGTCGCCTCCTACTATTTGCACTTATTTTGACCATACCCCTTTGAACATGGTTCTAGTGCTATGCACTTTTAACCTATAAATTTGATTCTTTGCAGAGATGGTAGTGAATTATCTACACGAGATTTGCAAAAAATGGTTCAAGCTTTGCCCCAATACACCGAGCAAGTGGAAAAGATTTCACTCCATGTAGAGGTGATTAAATTTTCCGTCTTATTTCCAGTGTCTTTTATTTGCTTTCTTTATAGTTATCCAACAAGAGTATTTGGTTGCAGCTTAAGAATAATGACAATGGAATGTAAGAGGACTGAAATTGCATACTTTTTGAGAAGTCGTGCTCACCTAAGACACACACAAAGAGCTGTAATATTAACTTTCAAGTTAATAAGGGTCACAACACAACAAAAGAAATATATTTCTATTCTGACCATTCTATTCAAAACAGATAGCTGGAAAGATCAACAAAATTATCAGAGAAACAGATCTACGAGAGCTTGGGCAGTTGGAGCAAGATCTTGTTTTTGGGGATGCTGGAGCCAAGGAAGTTATTATGTTTTTAAGAACAAAGCAGGTCTTGTACTAAAGACATATTTCCGAATAGGCAATATCATTTACTTCAATATCTTTATTAAAAATTGTGTGCCATGTGCAGAATACAACTCCTGAGTATAAGTTACGTTTGTTGATGATTTATGCATCTGTCTACCCTGAAAAGTTTGAGGGTGATAAAGCTTCAAAGCTAATGCAGGTCAATACCAACTCCTAAGAATTGTACATGATTCATATACTTTCCTGATTATTTTTTTTATTATGCTTATGAATATAATTTGCAAATATGCTTTTCCTTACTCCAAAATTGGTAAACAAGATGTTCAATATTCTGATTAGATTCATATTGTATAGAAGCTTAGTAGGTAAAATTGACTGAACTTGTGTCAAACTAGTTATATATTCATCTTTAGTTTTTTTTTTTGACAAATCTTTAGTTTTTTTTTTAGTAAATGATATTTGTGCATATGGGTTTGGCTTGTTTTATTTATAACTGGCTCATGCATAAATTTGGATGAAGTGTCTAGGACAAAGTAGGTTTCCTGTCACTATACTTGATATGTTTCATTTATGAGGTTTAATATGATTTTTCAGGCGTTCAACATCTATCCACTATTGCAATACTAAATTTTATAATTCAAAGAAAAAGAATTTACCTTAAGCAAGCATTATTGATGATTTTGTTTATCTAACTAGTTGGCAAAACTATCACCTGACGACATGAAAGTTATTAGTAATATGCAACTGCTGGCGGGATCATCAAACAAGAAGTCATCTACAGGTGGTGGTTTCTCATTGAAGTTCAGTAACCAGAAGGTAAACATATATATTCATTTCAAAAGGAGGAAATATGTTAAGTACGGAGTTATATACATGAGTAATTAAAATAAAAATATATGACTTGTGGATTCCTTTTCGATTTAGATATTTCAAGCTGAGGGTGATATTGTATTAGAGAATGTTCTCTTGCATGCCCTAGTGTGAATACTTTATTTCGCACCAAATTACCTATAAAATGGAAATTTTGTTTTTCTTGTATAGACAAAGCAAGCAGCACGCAAAGATCGTACTGAAGAGGAAGAAACATGGCAACTCTTTCGATTTTATCCTATGTTAGAGGTACGACTAAAGATCACACAAGCCTTGCTTTGCCAAATTTATTGTGAAAAAATTGCTACCCTCAGATTTGGGTTCTCTCATGTAGTTGAATAATAGGATATCGTCCAATTAAAAAGACAAATTTTTTTAAAAATATAACTACGGCCCCATAACCAATCATGTGGGTCCTTTTATGAGAAAGTTGTCTTTTTTTTCTCCAATAGAATGATATCCTCTTATTTAGATCTTGTGAGTTACAAAATTACCATGAGTCACGTAGTGCAAACTCATCATTAAGAATGATATCCTATTATTATTGAACAATAAGAGAGGATTCAAACTCTGGCAATCTGATTTTTTCTTTTGTTTTTTATTTGGAGGCTCATGAAGTTAAATTTGATTTATGATAGAAAAGTAAAAGATATTCACAAGAAAATTGATCTTCCTAATTTCCTGGCTTAGTAAAACATGCCAACTCCAACTATTTGCATGTTTAATTTAGTTAGTTTTGAAGTCATGCATTACATAGTTTTTTCCTCTTTCCTCTAACTTATTATGAAATCTCATAGTAAATTTGTTTAGAGAGTATCACACTTGATGTGTTGAAAAAACTAGTTTCCACGCATATTGTTCTTTTTTTTTTGGTCAAGATGAAAAGTTCATAAAAGGGAAAAACCCCCAGCCATACAGCATCTACAGCAAGGAAAACAGCATATGTAGAGTCACAAGAAATACAACGATCCTACCCAAGACACGCTGCTATAACATAAACCAAGCTGTATATACACAGACAAGGAAAATAACTACAACTAAAAGACAAAAAGCCAAAGCAAGAAACACAAAAAACACCACCTAGCACACTAAAAAGGATACCAAAAGGATACATACATGAAGAATATCCTTGGGATATCCTTGAGTGGGTTGGGTTTGGCTCATCTGGAGCACACAGAACCTTCTGTCATAACAAATGAAGCGCACATGTCACATACCCAAAACCCAGCACACATCAATCAACCAGGGTCAGACCCAAACAGAACCGGCAGGGGCGACGCAAGAAAGATGCAGCAAAGGGTGACGGTGGTCCCTCAAGATGCATGGCGGCGAAGACACAAACACCAAACAAACAAAAACAAAAACCAACAATAAACAACCAACAATAATAAAAAACACAGAACAGCACCCAACCCACAAAACACTGCAAACCATGGCCAAACCATCACCAAGCAAACTCTAGTCCAAATAGAGAGGCACCTCCCAGCGGAGGAAGGAGGCGGCAACAACAGACAGCAGAAGCCGAACCCGTCCGAAGAGAACCAAACTCGCGACGAACAAGAGATGACACAGCAGCGGCAAAGATAGTCCCTCCAACCCGGGCAGTGGCGGCGGTGGACCCACAGAACATGAGCCAACACCCACTAGAACCTGCAGAGAGGTATCTCCCAGCGGAGGAAGGAGACGACAGCGAAACAGCTGCCGAACCCATTCGAAGACAGCCTCACTCGCGAGCCAACACCCACAGATCGCGAGCTCTAACGTCCATAGCCAGAACGGAAGGAAGGAAACAGCAAGCAGTGAACGAGGGAAGAGCAGCGACTGACCAAAACAGCACCCACAGACGGCGGCGACCTCATCGGACTCCACCACGGAGCACCCACGTGAGCCACCAGGGAAGAAGCC
This sequence comes from Glycyrrhiza uralensis, assembly GCA_030159175.1. NCBI lineage: Eukaryota > Viridiplantae > Streptophyta > Magnoliopsida > Fabales > Fabaceae > Glycyrrhiza > Glycyrrhiza uralensis. The sequence goes on from BRZY01000003.1 coordinate 30,577,961, forward strand.
AGAGCTGAAAATGGAGATGACACACCAACCCGAGTAGCACAACAACGATGCAAAAGGAAGAGGAAGGAGGTTGCAAATGGCTGGTGAGAACCAAAATGAGAAAGAAACTAAAGAAACAGGAAAGAAAACGAAAGGGAAGCAAGGACATGGAGGGGGGTTGCAGAAAAGGGGGAAAGGAGAAGAAGACAACACGAAAGAAGAAGGGAAACAGGGTGGAGGGGCCGCTCGCACTGCAACAGCGGCGGGCTGCCGCCATAATCACAACAGCGGCTGTCTTCAAGAAGAGGGAAAGAAAGCATGAGCGGCGCTAGGTTTTCAGCGTTGCTCAAATCAATAGAGAAAAACACCTCATAGTCTGTGAATTTAAGCCAGTAGGATACAAGATTTATTGCACATAATAATTCAACTTCAACTTGAACTCTGTAATTTGTGTTTTGTACGCATGTTTATTTGTGTCGTACGTTTTCTGCTGATTTTTTTGGTCAACGGTTAGAAATATATTGATAAGGGGCAAAGCCCAGCCATTACACAGAAAAGACCCTGAATACACAACCCCAGAACAGATATGTTATAGCTAACCCATAAAACGTTAAACCCAAGCTAAGCTCCGATGGAACCCATTCAGCTCCCAACTGCCCAACTAGCAACTTAAAGACCTTCACCTACTTACAACAAAACAAGCAAAGGCACTTAAGTCTAAGCTGGAAAACACAATACATAGCAAGTAAACTACTTACATCAAAGCAAAACACAAATAGTAGTAAAAAATACACATAAGTAACAAACAGAAAAAAGGCCCAGAGACACAGCCTAGCACACAAGCTAGTACACCACAGAGTTGAAAAAAGATAATCTTGAGTGGGATGGGTTTGGCCCATTTGGGGCACCCCAGAACCTTCAGTCCCAACATTTTTGCTCACATGCCAAAATCCAGAACCAAGAGCCCACAACACAACAGGTCCCGATCCATCCGACCACAGGCAAAGGCAGGGCGGGAGAGAAACCAGCGGCAGAGGATGGTGGTGATTCAACGAGATGCACGGTGGTGCCGAAGGCAAGGGCGGAGACAGTTAAAAAAAAGCACAGAGGCAGCAAAGAAGAGACCGACAGACAGGAAGACCAAGAGGAGAGAAAAACACAGACAACAACACCAAACAAAATACAGGAACAAGCCAGACTCCAGCAGATCTGGAGATGAATCGACTACACAACCCCCACAGCGGCGGCGGCGACGATTACAACAACCACAGTGAGCCTCCACGCTTGAAGGAGATGGCAGCGCAGTCCAAACAAGGGTGGAGCTCAGCCATCCCGTTGCTAACAACGGCACCTCCAACCCCAGCCAAGGAGCTCATGTGTGTGGCGGCGCTAACAACCAAAGGAGAGAGGCGGCGGTTCCCAAAAAATAAGCCTAAACCCTAACCCTAGCAGAAAAAAATGCTAGATTAAGTGAAAGATGTGCCATTGGTTTGGGTTGGGTATGTTTGGGTTCCATGTGCCCAGACCTAATACCCAACCTAACCTCTTCAGGTTTACATAATCGATTCGTTGGTCCAAACCAACCCGAGTCTAGCACGAATCGCTTACTTGTGATGTCTATGTATGCGTACAACAGTGCGACCACTTAACTACATCAAATCAATTAATTTCTTCCAAAAGAAAACTACGCCAAATTAACTATCATCTCTTTGACTGCCCTATGCCTTCCCTCACCCAAGTATAACCTGAATTTAACTCTCACCCTCTGCACAAAGTCTTCATGGGAACCGAAGATGTTACCACCACTCCTTTCATTTTTTTTTTGCATATCCTTGTAGACACCACCTTCCCTCTCTTCTCTTAGCAACAACAACCCTGTCTCTAGGCACTGCTAGCAACCATCACTTTACCGGAGCCTTTGCCCAGAGCCTACCACATTCTGGCCGCCCAGAGCCTACCAAAAAAATCGTGCTGTGCAGAAATTGCATCGCCATGGTGAACCCAGAAATCACACCGCCTTGGTGAGCCCAAAAATCGCGAGCTGATCTTCCCTTTCCCACGAAGGAGATTGCATAAGAAATCATTGTTTGATTATACCATGCCTAGTTTCAAATATTCTGTTGTAGTATTGTATATGATATATTGATATGATCAAATGTAAGTATAGACGGCATTGCATTAATTTGTCTCAGGAGCTTGTTGAAAATCTTAGTAAGGGTGAATTGCCAAAGAATGAATATGCATGTAAAAATGAACGAATTCCTACTTCCCAAAAGGGCTCTGTTAGAAACAGCCACCAACGCACTCAGACGGCTCCGACGGCTGCTCCTCATTCGATGAGATCAAGGCGGACAGCAAACTGGGCACGGAGTCGTACTTCTGATGATGGATATTCAAGGTAACATGAACGAACTATTACTGAATATATAAATTTACTTCTTTACTCGAAACGAATTCCGCTTTGGAATGGATACGGTTAACTGGCCTGAACTATAGCTTTTTCAACCTTCCATAGTGACTCCACGTTGAAGAACATGTCTACTGATTTCAAGAAGATGGGAAAGAGAATGTTTGTGTTTATTATCGGTGGTGCTACTCGATCTGAGGTAAATAAAATATGATAGCAACACACTCTCTATCACATTATTTTCAACACACTTTCCATGATCGGTTGAAATCCATGTGACTCCCACCACTTTTGGAACGGGACCCACATAATTTGATGGTACCCACATGGATTTTAACCAATATGAAAAGTGTATTGGAAAAAGTGTGTTAGCGCACTCTTCATATTGCAATTGTAATCCCATCTTGTGTCATTATTTTGTTGTTTTCAGCTACGTGTTTGTCACAAAATGACAGCAAAACTAAAGAGGGAAATAATCCTAGGGACTACTTCCATGGATGATCCTCCACAATACCTTACGGTAATATACAAGTCCTTAAATCAGTTTTGCAATTCTCTCAGAAGGAGTAATGCAGAGCTCTCATCATGCAGTTTTTTATCTAAGCATTGTCTTGATTATATTAGTAGATCATCATCTAAGGTGTTTTATTTATGTTATTGAAGGTTTCTTTTTTCAATTAATGAAGTGAAAGATCATTTATGAATTAAATCCATCTCAAATGATTCCACTTTATATTGCCAGGAAAGTTTTCTGGTCCAACTAACATGTTTGATTAAGTACCTTCATTTGAACTATTATGGTGATTCTTCTGTGGCTTCTATCCCATCTCAACTGGTGGGACTCCATTTCGACCTTTGAGTTTTTTTTCCTTTTTCTTCTGAAAACTAAACATCATGTTTAACCACAAGGAGCTATTTGGAACATTCGCAATGCAATATAGAGAATAAGAACAACATAAAGTGAAATGTAGATGGAAAATAAAGGAAATATGGTGGAAGAAACTTGAAACAGATATTAAGAGGCATTTTCATCAGAAATATATCTTTGAAAGAATATTATAACAAGGGATTTGGCTCCTCTAAAGTGAACAAATTAATTTAGAGTGTAAAGTAATTAATCTCAACAATTGATGAGAAAATCAATGGTAAATATTATAAGTACATGTATAACAAATTATGGATGTGTTAGAATATTATCCTTTGATTTTCTCATTAAAGATTGAGATTAATTACTTTATACTAAGTTATTTGTTCACTTTAGAGGAGTCAAATCCTATAACAAGAATAAGTATGGTTAGCTTCGGATTTAGTTTCTCTAAAGTGAGCAAATTACCTTAGAGTGTAAAATAAATAATCTCAACCATTGATGAACAAATCAATGATTGACATTATAAACACATGCATGACAAATCATGAATATACTAAATCATCAACCCTTGATTTTTTCATTAGTCGTTGAAATTAATTACTTTATTCACTCCTAACTTTAGAGAAGCCAAATCCGGCTTGCTACTGCTACATCAGGTGGATCACTTACATCAAGTAGGATGGTTGGATGTGTCATTGTCACTTTGTGTTCCATGACAAATAAAAAATACCATGTAAATCATCATGATAGGCAGAGATTTTTGGGTAGAAAGAAGAGTTCGATTGAAGTAGCTGTTGGTATTTATTTAGTTTCTCTTATACCGGTTAATTTTCAATTTCCTAATGTGATGCAGAAATTGAAGTTGTTGTTCGACAGCAATATTGTTGAACTGAATGGCCTCGGAATATAAACTGTGTCTGAAGACCGCTAATGCCAGCAGGTTGGCTATCCCATTTTTGTATCAATTACTCTCACCCGTAATTGTTTAGACATAGAAAGTTTATGCCCTCTTGACAAGGGATGAACACAGGGGCCCCCTTCAAAATTTTCTTTGTTTTATACAAATTTTGTCACGTCCATATTTGGTATTACATTTTTTTTTTACAGAACACCACACCACGCTCTCATCATGTATGACTGACATTTGGTATAAGCTATTAAGATGCATATAATTTTCATGTCAAATTCAGGTGAAAGAAAGATAATAAAGTATATATTTTATCTTTATCTCTTCCATATTCTCCCTTTTCTAATGTTAAGTACAATTTTGTAGTTAAGTTTTATAGTCTATGGTCAAATTATTATTTTAATGATCACACGCGAGTCTCTAAACCAAATAACGATATAATAATGTGAACTTAATGTGATGAACTTATCAGACTTCCGGTCTATTATTATATGTATGAACTTAATGTGAATATTTTTTTAATTGCAACTAAAATAGGATTTATACCAACCACGTACTTGTGTATGTAGTTCTTCACTTCATCTTTTCATGTCTGGTTCAACTGTTGGAGCTGCTGGAGTCATAACAACTCCACGATTCCGATGCTGAAGGTTTCCATGCCACCCTGACAAATTTCAGGGATTCGCCTTAAAATTTTAACTGTAGTTGAAACTAGAAAGCAATAATAGAAATTCAATGTTCCAATTCGGGTTAGAACTTTTATGTCCTAAAAAGATTGGAAACAAATTTTTTTCTTTAAGTTATCCTTATGTTGAATATGAGCGGGAAAAAGGTTGATCTACCTTCAAGCTGAAACAATTGTCACTTTTCCAAGTAGTTGCTTATTTACACTTTAAAACATCAAGTGTGAGTATTATGATATTTAAAACATGTTTTGCTACAACCTTTATTAAAGAGAAGAGAGTAAAAGATAATCGAAACACCTTCAGAAATTAAACCACTTTCAGATACAACCTACGTTGAACATTATCGTAAAGAGTAAAGACATAGCATAACATTTTTATGCAACAGTACCGGACGCATTCAACACAGTTTATCAGAGCAACTATGCATAACAAACACAGATATTTATCAGAGTATTCAAACTAATATCAGAGCCTATCAGAGCGAAAACTTAAGCAAGCAGGGGCGGAGGCAGGGGTCCCCCTAGAAAAAAGTAAATGGCAATTACTTGAAGATTTTTTTAGTTTAACTAATTGGACAATGATTAATTATATATTTGTAATATTATTTTATCATTAATAATAATATGAATCTCTCTATGGTTTTGTCAAAACAAAAAAAAAATCTCTCTATGGTATCTCAGTCTCTCTCTCTCTTTTAGAAACTCTTTATTTCTTTTGCCTATTTTTTTCTACTTGTTATCATAATGGAACCATCTCAACTTTATATTTTTAAAAGTACATTTAATTTTTTACAAATGAATGAATAACATATGAAATTTGATGTAGTTTCTCTAACATGCTAAATTTCACATGTAAGTAGTTTTTCTAGTAAATTATTCACAATAATTAAAATATAATTTTGTCATTTTTAGTAGAACTCACATTTACATAATTTGTCTCTACCTTGTTTTCTAAAAGTCAAACAAACAAAAATAATTGTAGGGAGTTCCGGGGGAGCCCACATGCAGGGGGACCTGCGCCAATGGGCCAAGCAACCACACGAGTGAGACATTGACACCACATCTTCACCAAAAACCTTAAGGCATTAGTTATATGGGTCTTGTTTCTTATATTCACTTCATTTGGTCCATTCCTAGCCAATGTGGGACTTACAACTCACACTTGGATTCCCAACATTCTCCCCCTCAAGTGTGAGTCCTTTAACATCCACATTGCTATTCGAGTATTGAGCCCTTTTGTCTCCAACTACCACACGGTGAGACATTGACACCACATCTTCACCCAAAACCTTAAGGCATTGAGTATATGTGTCTTGTCTCTTATATTCACTTCATTTGGTCCATTCCTAGCCAATGTAGGACTTAGGGCAACTCCAATGGGAGTGCTTAAAGGGTTCTTAGTGGGTGCTTATTAAGCACTCCCATTAGAGAGAAAAAAAAAGAAGGGTGCTTAATAGAGAGTGATGCTTGTACAAGCACCCTCTCTCTCCTCTCTCTTGGTGGGTCCTACATGTATTTGTGAGTTTTAATTGGATGTGGAGTTATTGGTGGGACCCATTTAGTAATTTTTTTAGAGTTGATGGGTTGGAGAGGTTGGGTGCTTATTGGGTACTTGTGTTAGAAAATGTAAAAATGAGTGATGTGGCCATGTGGGACCTATTTAAACACCCAAAATGGGTTTTCCCTTAGAGATGGCCTTACAACTCACACTTGGATTTCCAACAATAATAACACTAATGGGGAAGGAATGCTAACTTTTGCCAATAAAAGACTTCATAAAAGTTGTTCTCCCAAGTCAATTTGAAACTACATACTAGGTCAATTATATAGTGGCACCGGGCAACATTATAGAAGCAATACAAGGCTTATAATACATCTTATAAATAAAAGAAATTGAGTTTGTTATAATATGCGAACAAATAATTTGAATCATATCTTAATATTTTTTAAAAATTAAATGCATAAAATCATCAAAGTAGCGACAAAGCCACAATGGAAGCCTCATGATTTCTGAGAAAATACTGCTATTTTTTGTCTAGTTTAATTTCTTTTGATTTTATACTATTAGTCAATTAATACTTATATGTTGGTTGCGCTCGCTGGTCAGTATCACTTGTACTCAAATAGTTATATATTTCTTTTTTTTTTTTGGAATAAGTTATATATTTCTTTTACTTATAAAAATAGTAGTTATATATCAAATTTCTTACATGTGTTTATACATGTGAAAATTTAAATTTTTTATTAAGTTATTTGCTTTTTGATCTTACTACCCTCAAGATAAAATCCTGATTCCGCCTATGTAAGTTGTTGTGTCCGCAACAACATAAGCAAAATCATAAAAATCAATTCAAGCTTGTAAAGTATCAAAGCAAAACATTAGAGCATATATATATCATGGTAAATCAATACGTATCATGATAGCAATGTGCATACACTATGCCGAGAAAACATTTCAACAGCGTTTAATTTTAATTTCAATAGTGCGTAAAAGCGTTATTGATCGCCCCGTTGTTGTTTAGACGCGCTCTTACCACAATGTCTATGAAGCGTTGTTGCTATGTCACAAAAACTCTGCCCGTGTTTCCTCACAAACAACGCGCAGGTAGTAAGCGCTGTGCGTATCCATACATTACAACAACGGTTGCTGAAGAAAGTGCTGTTGAAATATATATGTTTAAATAAATATATATATATATACACACAAATACAAATAGAATAAACAGTCATTTTGGTCCCTGAGAGTGTCAGGCGGTGTTACTTTAGTCCATAACAGATAGGAAATTATTAAAAGGTCCTCAACTCATGTTTTTCATTGGTCACTTTGGTCCCTGCCATCCGGAATGTAATCACTTATAGGGACCAAAATGACAGTTAAGTAATCACTTTTAGGGACCAAAATGACAGTAAGTAATCACTTTCAGGGACCAATATGACTAACGAATGATAGTTGAGGACCTTTTAATAATTTTCTATCTGTCAAGGACCAAAGTGACATCGTCTGACACTCTTAGGGACCAAAGTGACTGTTTACTCAATACAAATATTTCTATTCAAATTAATATCATATCACAAATATGAACATAAACATATATACATATATGTACAATTACCAAACAAATATATATATATATATATGTGTGTGTGTGTGTGTGTACAATTATGAACAGAAATCAATAAATCTTCATCTTGAATCCTTGATCTTCGTCTTATTCTTGTGGTTGTGCAGAAATTATTTCTCCATGCACATATTTACACCATTGTTCCACAACTTCAGCTTGTTGTTCAGCGGTATAAGTTTTAAACATGTACCCTTTTATATACTGGGGAAAAAAATTCAAGTTATTATCTCAATTAATTAACATATATATGCATGAAAAAATTCTTCAACTAAAGCAAAAATCTTAACCAAATTGCACACCTGATCTTCTAGGATTTTCTTAACACTTGAGGTGACAATATCCGTCATGAATATCATCACAAAGTAAGCGCAGTCATTGCTTTTTTTTTGTTTTGAAAACTACAAAATGAAATACAGTCCTGGTTTATAAATCAAAACAAATTTTACAAAAATATACCTGAATTATTTTCCATTCAGGTTGAGTAACTTTTAATCCTTTCATCTTTAGGAACTCCTTTATAGTATTGAGAAAAACAAACGCAAATTAAACTTCGTTGTAAGTAATAAATTTGGAAACACGTGCATGCACATCAACACATGACTACTTACTCATTGATAGCTTTGTAAATGGCCGTGTCTTTCAGCTCCCAATCGCGGTCCCTTTTCTGAGAATCCAAACAGTATATGACCCCTTTGAGAGGTTTGAATGCAACCAACACCCAATGTTCACTAGAAAAATCAATAACTAGTCAGCGAACAAGCACATTAAAGCATAATGAAATAAAGGTACGTAGCTTTGAAATAATAAGGTCTCTCACCCTGTATTCCATGGTGCAAGAACCAACTTTTCCATATCGAAGCCAATCTTTTCACTAATAAGATTAGCCATCTCCTGAGGTCTTTTCGCACTAAAATTTTCACATGTTTGTGTTGGTGACAAGAGGAAGTATTTTGCTTGATGGTATGGGTAAACTTCGAACAAGCATCTAAGACACTATAATAAAATTGGGTTAACTATAACTTGGACGAAACTTGTAAGCAAACTAAATGATTAATAAACTAAATGAAAGACAGTTTAAAGTACCTCATGTACACGGTAATAACAGAGCAGCCAAGCCAGCCATGGTCTAAAATTTGGTTGATCTCCGCGGGATCAAGGTACTCTTGAGAGTCATATCCAAAAATCCTTTTGGGTACGAGAACACAGAGAATTTTATTTTCCTTAATCCATGTTGACGAATATTGTCCAAAAATGTTTGAGGCTGTTGATTTTGTTGGGGTGGTGGCTGATTTTGTTGAACTGCAGCATTTTCAGAATCTTTTTTTGATGTCCACATGTTTGTGCTGGTGACAAGAGGAAGTATTTTACTTGATGGTATGGGTAAACCTCGAACAAGCATCTAAGACATTATAATAAAATTGGGTTAACTATAATGTGGACGAAACTTGTGAGCAAACTAAATGGTAAATAAACTAAATGAAAGATAGTTTAAAGTACCTCATGTACAAAGTAATAACAGAGCAGCCAAGCCAGCCATGGTCTAAAATTTGGTTGATCTCTGCGGGATCAAGGTACTCTTGAGAGTCATAACCGAAAATCCTTTTGGGTATGGGAACACAGATAATTTTATTTTCCTTAATCAAAACATCTGCCACATGTTGACAAACCTTGTCCAAAATATTTGAGGTTGCTGATTTTGTTGGGGCCGTGGCTGATTTTGTTGAACTGCATTATTAACCACATAGGCCAGACCACAAATCCACCTACGACATCCATGACTTTCACCATACATCCATTTTCGTCCGGTACTGGCAATGGGGCATCTGGTTTAACCGCAATCATTATTGACACTCTTGCGTGTCCAACAGGAATCTAGTTGTTGTGTACCTGAGTACTTCCAGTGTTTACCAACGATCCCCTAGCCACCGTGTGAAGGTATGGAGTGGACAACAAGTTCACAGGTCCACATGCCTAAACAATGCAGTGATGAATAATAAGTATTACATAAGAGTGAGAACAATGAATCACATATAGTAAAGAATAATTACCGTGGAAGGATGGGAGTAGGAGCAGTAGCTGCAGTAGGAGCAGTAGGTGGAGGACATGCAGGGGTAGCTACCTCCTCATGGAGAGAATCAACTGCATTGGTGTAACTATAGTTGGTGCTGGGGCCGAAGGAAGGGACCTGCCCATGTTCAGCTCACATTGTTTCATGTGAGTAAACATCATTTCCTTCATACTCTTCAACTGGGCTTTCATCTCCTCGAATTCTTTCTCGGATACTTTCTTCCGCTTAGGGGTTGTGAAACAGTCTCTATGAGAGACCCCAAATCCCATCACCCTAACACGCCCGGGGTACTCTGGTTGCTTTAAGGCTCGGGAAAGTATGTCATTCAATCAATTTGTTCTATGTTCTCATTTTGAGATAGAAGTTGTGATAATTGCTCATGAAACAAAAAATATGGTGGTTAATTAAGGATATATAAGGTTATCATATTTAGATATGAGATGAACGTTAAGGTTATTATACTTACACATTCATCCATAACCTTTTGAACATTTTCATGATCAATAACCCCTTCTTTGTTGATGTGGCTCGCTTCCACACTGCATGACGAGATATGCTCGTCACCTCAGATCCGAACTCTTCTTGCTGTTGTAGGCACACAAGTTAAAAATCATTTATAGGTTAATGTAAGAGTGACTATATGCAAACACATGCATGCATAGTGTGACAACTTACCATTTGATGCCCGAGGCGACCATATCCTATGCATCCCTTCCTATAAGGATGTAGCTTCGTTTCTTTAGAAGCTCTCTCCCTATTAGTTTTGCTTGTTTTCTGTATATAAAATTAATTAATTAGTAATCATGTCATAAATAAGGGATAATGTACAATGTGTTGATGTTAATATTACATGAAACTCTTCACTTAAACAATAATTTACAAATTCCCTCCAATTCTCCTCCTTGATGTGGTGTGCCCTATCAGTAGGAGGCTTGTAGTTCGGGCTTCCCTCCTTATCGTAAAGATAGTCCCTCTTCATGTTACACCTCCATCGCCGGTGAAGCTTCCCGGCTTCCTTAAGGATGTAGTCTTCATGACAACACTCATCAAGTTCAAAAAATGACTGCAAAAACAAGTATAATCAAAGAAAGTTAGGATGGATTGCATTATGAGAAACACATCATAGCAAAATGTATAGAAGTTAATTGTCAAACCTTCATCTGTTTCATAATTTCATCCTTGTATGGCCTCATTGGATCATGACCATTTTTTCTTGGTTTCCAACCCCTTTTATTAATTGAAATTAACTAGCGAACAAGTTTCAAGATAACTGGCAAACGTTGCACTGTTCTCACCTACTGGTTGGTTTAGATGGTTCCATCTAACATATATTGTCAATGCAAAGAATTTACAATACTAGTATTTCTGGAATAGAAATATGTCAATGCAAAGGTTTACATTTTAGGAACTTACCGGCAATATTTCCCCTTTATTCCTAAGTTGAAGAATGTTCTTCATCTTAACTTGTCATTTTTTTCTAGTACCTTCTCTGGCAGAACCAGCAGTAGGAGAACCCGCACAAGAGCCAGAATTAGCACGGTCGTCACTTGAATATGTCATTTAGTTGCCTTCAAGTATGCTTTAAGAGTTATATACCAGAATGTGAAAATGGCCTAGTATACGAAGTTCATTCCTACTCTTAAGCTTGCCTAAAATGGAATCTAACCCTAATCGAAGTTCATTTTGTCCATTAATGCCTATATGAAACTAATAAAAATCATTTTGCATGTTCAGAGCATACGTAGAAAATATACCTTGTTCAGAGCGTTCGCAGCGTTGCGAGGGCACAGTGGGACAACAGCGACTGGCGATGGTGGCGACAACGATGATGGCGACGACAACAGTTGACAGTGAAGAGTGGGGAGTGGGAGTGAACGAGTGCCAAGGTGTTCGTAGAGGAAAAACAGAGACAACCTTTCGTGTGAGCAAAGTAAGTACACAGATTGGAGGGAACCGAAACGCCTTTTGGTTTTATTTATTTTATTTTTACATTTCGAAAGTGTTTTCGAGACCAAGCATTGTGGTAATCCTATTATTACGAAAACGCTTCGCTTGACAAACGCTGTTATAATCAATTACCAAAACGCTTACATGGTAAAGCGCTGTTGTAATCATGCAAGGATATTATTACCAACACGCTTTCCTGGTAAAGTGCTGTTGTAATACATCAAATAATTAAATTTAGAGTAATGCTAAATCCTCCTATATATCCTCCCACTACTTTATAAATTGTTGTTGTAATTAAGTTTTTAATTTTTAAATTTCAATTTAAAGAATTTTGTGGAATTATAAATTGTTGTTCTATAATTAAGTTTTTCATATATGTTTAAATTTCAATTTAAAAACAAAGGTACGTCAATTCATTTGTTAATGTTTATATTGCTTATTGCTTATATATTAACAATATCAAATTGCAAATTGGTAATTGTGGATGTACTCAAAACTAACAGTTTCATTGATAAACTTGTAATTTAAATTTGAAAATTACATATAAAATAAGCAACTTGAAAATAAATACATCAAATAATATATTGCTTATTCTTCTTCCTATGACTCTTGATTGATCTCTTCCCCTTCTTCCTCTGACTCTGGTGGTCCAGATGGTGTATCGTCCCTAGTTGGATTCAGAAGATAAAAAATGCTCCTCCGAAGTCTTAGTTCTTTTGCCCTTTTCTGTCTTACTTCCTCTTTGAATTTCACATAGATGTTCATCCTTTTAAAGTCGAGAGTGCCAAAATGAGGCGTTGGGAACCAACCACCATAAGTCTATTTTTCAATTGGAGCCAACCGATGAAATACATCCATAACACCCTGGTCTTCAAAGATGAGAGTTAGCAGAACATGATGCATCATAGGAGAAGGGCCTGCAGTGATACCTTCAAACATGTCTATGAAATGGTTAAACACCAAATGTGGTAGATTAACCTTTAGCAAGTTACAAAGACAAAACTTTTTGAGGTCAGAAACTATAACTACATCCTCATCCTCATCGTCCTTTTTTTGGTAAAACAACGCTGTTGAGGATTTTGAGCAGTACTATGGCCTTGTCGTTCATCTGTGGAGCTGAAATTAAGACAACCTCATCCTTTTTAAGCAGGCAACCATCAACCGAAAAGAAGACCCTGTCCAAACCATCCCCATAGATGGCACTCTCTTCTAGACAACCCGTTACCCTTGCAATAGAAACCCTAGAGACAGAGCCATGCATTCCAAGCACATAAGAAACAATCTCGTCTCCTATTATTCGTGCATTTCTCCAAAACTCCACAATAAGAGGAGGCAACACCCATGGGGTGTCACGGCATCCCATGTCCATGTAGCCAGACCATCCATCCCCATTAAACTCCTCATAGAGATCAATAAATGAGTACTAAGCAAGAAGGTAAATGTCGAAGACAAACTCACACAACATCAAAGCTACATTGAGAACCATTTTTGGAGTTTGGAGTGTGTGAAGTGAACACTTGAAGAAGGGCAAGGAAATGAAGGGAAGAGTAAGACAAAGCAACACAATAGAGAGAGCAAATAGTTGAATGAAATGCAATGTAGGGTTTATACTAATTTTATATATATTTATAAGAGACCACGGGTAGTCATGACGATTCGTTTAGAGCTTTGTGAACGAATGTTCACTGAACAGTCGTTTCTTGTCCGGAGTAACGCATTACTACATGAGGGAGTGCGCCGCGCGAGTTAAGGTGGGAAATAAAATATTTCCCACAACGATTCACCTTAAAGCGTTGTCTGAACGATAAGTGAAAGCTCCTTGTTTTTATTTACAACAACGTTTGGCCAGGAGCGCGTTGTCTAATACCCTGTCTTTTTAATTTAAAAAAACACGGAGTTGAGAGATAGCGCTTGTTGGAGTGAACGTTGTGTTAAAGCTCCATGTTTTTCATTACAACGACATTTGTCAAGGTATGCACTGTTGTGAAAGCTCCGTGTTTTTAGTAACAGCGGTTCGTGCTCCAAGCGTTGTTAGAAAGTCATTGTTGTTATGCGTTTCTGGCGTAGTGATATCATAAATTCATCAAATCTCTTTCACTGCCCCTTTTGTCATCAGACAAAAAGGAAACAGGGTTTAAAGACCATCATTGTTATAAAAATTTAAATCAACAGAAAAAAAAGGTAGTGAAAAAAAACTTAGGTTGGACGTGGGGCAGAGGAGGTATCCTTCTTAGCAGTTCTTCCAGCAGACTCTTCAAGTTATCAATCTCAGCTTCAAGATTCTTCACCGCACAAGGCTTAGGTTGAGTTAGTTACAGGCCTACTTTCTCTTGATTCTGCTTGCATGGGCCCAAAGACGGATGTGTCGTACGTCCTGATTCAAAGCAACATGCAGAGGTCTAACTCAGAGGGCACAACATGAAGAGAAGTTTCATCAAGATTAGGAAGACTCTAAGGTACCCTTGTAGTGTCTTCTAGAGCATATAGCTCAACTCATCTTTTCATCTGAATATGATGTTCTTCTTCTTGTTCAAGACTAACTCCCATATCCTCCAAGCTGATTATTCTACAGACAAAAGAGTCCATATCTCCTTGAGGTACTCTTATATGATGGATTCGATTATTGCAACCTTATGTTTCCACTTGACTAGAACATTCCTCCAAACAGGTGCAAAGAAGGTGTCGCTGGAATGAATCATATCAACAACCAACAGGATGATCCTCACAGTAGTGTTTGCCTATCATAGGGATCTCGTTCTTCTCCTCTAGAAAGACCCCTAGAAAACTTGACTTCTTCTTTCCAGAAACAATCCATTGTTCCCAATAGTGTTTGGGAACATGATCTTCTCTGTCAATCAGTGGAATATTATCAATTCCAGAGATGTCAGCTTTTTCAAGGTCATCCTAAATTGGAAGGACAAAGTAGCTTTGCTACTTCTTCTCCTTATTATTTGTTAAGACTATCCAAGGAAGATGTGGAACAAATCTATCCACCTAGACTTGAATGGAAGTATGCATAGAGCAGTCAAGCCAAGAGTGTTGCATAAAGTGCCTCTCTAACATGATTCTTTCCGTTAGCAGGGTAAACCAAATTCTCCTTTCGTCTTTGGTAATGAAACGTCTATACTCTGGTTGAGTGATTGGCCTTCTCTATTGGTGTAAGCCTTAGTGGCCAATCTAATTTGACTAGATTTATATTGGTGTAAGTCGTAGCAGCCAATTGATAATAACCAAAAAATGTAGAAGACAAAAAAAGGAATATACATTGTATTAACACTGAAAAACAAGAACTATGTGGAATCTGGGAACAATACAAGGGAATTCAGAAAACATAATATAGAATAAAGTCTAGGCAGTTCGAGAGTGCTCAGTCTCTCCCAAAAGTCCTAACCATTTCCCCCTAACATCTCTGCTATGCTAAGTTTGATCTGGTGCACTGCACCTCATAATGTGATCTGGTGCACTGCTCCTCTTGGGTCTTCCCTCATGTCTTTAGATATTTGGGCCTTGGGTTCACATCACTTTACAACTTCATGTCTAACAGCAAAGATCTTTCACAACTGAAGAGGATGCATATATATAGAAGGGATTTAACAATTAACAAGTATCTTTCTGTGCTTTTTTTTAGTATAAAGAAAAAAGTACAAAACTAGGAGAAACAGAGACAGATCCACAAATCTTCCAAAGCGGGGGCTGAAAATTTTATAGAAGTTTAAACTTTTGAATAAATTTTAGATAGAGTTTATACAATTTTTTTACTTTTCTCATTATATTATATTATATTATATACATGTTAGAGTTAATAATACTTTTTATTATTTAAAATTTAATTTTTAAATAAGTTTTAGACAGAGTCTTGTTATTTTTATAGATTTTTAGCATTTATGTTCTGTTCCATTTTCAGTTAAGTTAATGTAATCCCAACAAATCTAATAATAGTTTAGATTTTTTTTTGAAATAGTGTCAGTTTAGATTTTTTTGGAAAGTTTCGAATTGAATTTAAGTCTATACATATATATTCTCTTTTATGAAATAGATTACAATTTTTCTTCTTCAATTTTGATCTCTCAGTTTTTTGTGTAAGTTCTAATATATATTTTATTTTTATTTATATTTAATTTCCAACAAGATAATAATATATAATATTATAATAAATTTAATAAAGAGAGATGAATAAGTCAAATATATGTTTTTTTACTAAAAATATTTGTGTTTATAATATAAAATAATAATGATATTACTAATATGAACCTAAATAAAAGTTCCCTACTATAACTCCATAAGTAATAAGTCAAAGTGGTGTTGTAGTGTTGTGGACGTTGGTTTATTATTCCACAAGTCTTGATTTCTTTCCTTGCATGCACTAGTATTATAATATAGTAAAAAAATAGGATTGGGGGTGGGGCCCGGGCCCCCTTGCTGCGCTTGAATCAGCCTCTGAGGAGAAATTAAAAATAAAATGTGCTTAGCATTATGTTTATGTGCATGGAATGATAGAATGGTACAATTAAGAAATATTCCAACCAAGACTAGTTTTTCTTTTTATTTATATGCTGGTTTAAATGGAGAAAGTTGGGGTCGCACCTATTCTGATGCAATCCTATGATGGACACCCTTGACAAGAAGTATCCAGGCCAAAATGGAAAACAAAGAATAAAATTGAGCTTTGCTAAAATTTTTATTTTTATGGGAGATGACCCATCTGTCTTGTTTTGACCATATCTTGAGATCCAGAAGTCCGATTGACATGTTCTTTGATGCGTTGGAAAGACAAGACAATTTTCTACAAATTGTATATCAAGGTTCAAGACATAATTCGGATTCTATAATGGTGAACATTGGGCATCAAGTTGGACACAAGATTTTTGGACGAAAATTACTCATTTATTTTCTAGTTTTATTTCTTTTAAATAAGATTGTAATAGGAACAGCTGCATGGGGGGCTGAAAGGGGCACCTTTTTTAGTTTCTATTGGGATGCTTAGTGGTCGGTTTAATGAAGCACTTACTAGTGAAGAGTTTAACTAGTGGGTTAGATAAATGCTAGTGGGGATTATTATTCTACTGGGGTTTAATTGTATTGGCTGAATGAGTTTGTAAAGGGCTGCATCCCTCTCTATAAATAGGGTGCTGCTATGAATGAAACTGATAACTTAGAAGTTCAGAAATTTGGCTTAGTCCAATTGGAGAGAAATTGTTCTCTTGAGTTCTTCATTAAGTCACCCCTTCGATCTTATCAAGAGGCCTTGAACTTTTGTGGCGATTTCACCTTAGCTTATCAATTCTTTGGAATTGTGGCACCTACCTTCCATTCCTTAATCTTCCCCACTTTCTTTGTTTGTTCTTCCCTTGTTCTTATTGTTCAAGCTACAAACCAAATTGGGGTGAGGAAATTCAACCTATGATCGAATCAAAAGGCTTCAATTCCAGTTGGAAGTCATCAAATGGTATCAAAGCTCGCAAGTTTGGGTTGAGTTGTTCACCTATTATTCTTTTTCTTCCTCTTCATCTTTGTGATTTGAACCACGAGAGAAACACCATCATTTACAATGTCTTATTCGGTTTATCTAAGAGACTTTTTGATGGATCCAGAGTATATGTGAAGCATCATCAGGAAATGAGGATGAGAAAAGAGGCAAGAAAACAAAAGAAAGCCTTGAGAGAAAAGGTGAAAGAATTGAGAGAAAAGGAGGAATTGCAAGAAAAGAGTGAGGATAGGCTTGAAAGTGAAGAAAAGAGTGAGGTGAATGAAAAAGAGAGTAATGCAAGAGAGGGAGAGAGAAAAGAAAGAGTGGTGAAGGAAGTCCTCTTGGATACTCATTTTAATCCTCACCTTTTGCCAATTTGTGTTGATTCTGTTGTGAAGGAAGCTGTGGATGAAAAGTGTTGGGATTCTTCAAATTTTATTCCTATGCCTAACGTTTCTTCTTTGGGGCATGAAGAAAAGAAAGTGAACGAAGGTCAACGTCCTAAAGTAGTGGCTACCTTTTGTAAGCTTGGGAAAGATGATTATGCTTTGGGATCCAAAAGGAAAGAGGCAAAAACAAACTCTTTCAATGAATCTGAACATTTCTCTAATAGGGAAGTTACATGTGATGGGTTCTTTAGACTTATTTTTTACCCCGGAGGTATTGGAGTTAGAAATTTGAGGTCAAATTCTCTTGAAGATGGAGGGAATGATGCAATTCTATGATAGACACCCTTGACAAGAAGTATCCAGGCCAAGATGGAAAACAAAGAATAAAATTGGGCTTTGCTGAAATTTTTGTTTTTATTAAGAGATGACCTATCTGTCTTGTTTTGGCCATATCTTGAGATCCATAAGTCTGATTGACATGTTCTTTGATGCGTTGGAAAGACGAGAGAATTTTCTACAACTCGTATTTCTGACCTAATTCGGATTCTGTAATGGTGAACGTTGGGTTTCAAGTTGGAGACTAGATTTTTGGACGAAAATTAATCATTTATTTTTTAGTTTTATTTCTTTTAAATAAGATTGTAATAGGAACAGCTGCATGGGGGACTGAAAGGGGCACCATTTTTAGTTTCTATTGGGATACTTAGTGGTTGGTTTAATGAAGCACTTACTAGTGGAGAGTTTAACTAGTGGGTTAGATAAATGCTAGTGGGGATTATTATTCTAGTGGGGTTTAATTGTATTGGCTGAATGAGTTTGTAAAGGGTTGCATCCCTCCCTATAAATAGGGTGCTTCTATGAATGAAAATGATAACTTGGAAGTTCAGATTTTGACTTAGTCCAATTGGAGAGAAATTGTTCTCTTGGGTTCTTCATTGAGCCACCCTTTTGATCTTATCAAGAGGCCTTGAACTCTTGTGGCGATCTTCCCCTTGGCTTATCAATTCATAGGAATTGTGGCGGATTCCTAAACCCTTTCCATTTTTAATTTTATTCCTCTTTAGGTTCTTGATTGAGATTCAACTTGTTCTTGGAAATTATACCTGGTATAAGGCGGATGGGTCTGCTATGAGTAGGTTAGATAGATTTATCATCACAGAAGAATGGTTGAATACTTGGAATAATTTATCACAGTGGGGGTTGAAGAGAGGTGTCTCTCACCATTGTGTTGTGGTCCTTAAAGTTAAAGAGATCGACTGGGGGCGTAAACCTTTTTGAATGCCACGATATTGGGAAAATATGGAGGGGTACGAGGAGTTTGTTAAGAATGAATGGAAGGAAGTGCAAGTGTCAGGTTGGAAAGTGTACGTGTTAAAAGTGAAATTTAAGAGTGTGAAAAATAAATTAGAAGTATGTAACAAGGAGCATTGTGGCAACATCAGTTTGTTCTCTGAATGTGGACCTTGTTCTGACTTTATCATCTGCATTTCCAATAATTTGTTCTTCAGGATGGTAAGTCTTGAAGTGCCAACTTCTTCTTCTTTCTGGATTGGACGGACCTTCAGTTTCTGCGTCCGATCCTTCTTTTCATTCTTGGGTGATGATCCTTCACCTTCTTCTTGTATTCTCAGATCTGCAATAGAATCACTTAGCTTTGACAAGTCTTTGTCAGGCTTTTTGTCATTGAATTTTATATGAATTGATTCTTCAACAATTGAGGTTCTTGAGTTATAAACTCTGTATGCCTTAGATGTTTCAGAATAACTCAAAAAAATTTCATTGTCAACCTCAGAATCAAACTTTCCAAGTTGATCCTTAGTATTGAGAATGAAACATTCACATACAAAAGGATGAAAATATGATATGTTGGATTTTCTTACTTTCCACAATTCAGAATGAGTCTTTTTCAGTATAGGTCTTACATATAGTATGTTCTACAAAAAGCACGTGTTATTTACAGTTTCAGCCCAAAATCTTTTTGAGGAAGAGTGATCATTGAGCATGGAATAGCCATTTCTGGTAAAGATTGATTCTTTCTCTCTACCACACCATTTTGATGTGGTGTTTTTGGGGCAGAGAAATTGTGAAGGATTCTATTTTCCTCACAGAATCGTCGAAAGCTCGCGTTTTGAAATTCTCCTCCATGATCACTTCCTATGGAGTTAATACAAGCTCCTTTCTCATTTTGGACTCTTTTGCATAATATAGTAAAGACTTTAAAAGACTCATTCTTGTGAGCAAGGAATTTAACCCATGTCCATCTAGTATAGTCATAAACTATAACTAATCCATATTTCTTTCCATTCAAAGATGCAGTTTGAGTGGGTCCAAACAAATCCATGTGTAAAAGTTCTAAAGGTTTAGAAGTGGAAACAATGTTCTTGGAATTAAAAGAGTTTTTCACTTGTTTCCCTTTCTGACATGCTTCATATAGAACCTCAGATTTGTATAGAATATTTGGTAGCCCTCTTACGAGGTTATGTTTGTTTAGCTTTGAGATGGTTCTTAAGCTTGCATGACCAAGTCTCTTGTGCCATATCCATTGTTCATCCTTTAAGGATATGAAGCATGAGACATTATGTTTGGACAGGTTTTCAAAATCAATTTTGTAAACATTGTTTTGCCTCTTTGCTTGAAAAAGAATAGACTTGTTAGAGTTTCTGACTATACATTTATCCTTGTTAAAGGAAACACCAAATCCACTGTTACACAATTGACTTATGTTAAGTAGATTGTATTTGAGTCCTTCAACCAGTAAGACCCAACCTTTTGTCCTAGGTTTTAGGTCTTGGAACATAGACCTTTCTCCCGTCATGTGTCGTGAGCATCCACTGTCCAGGTACCATGATTGGAGTTGTCTTCCTGCTGTTAAGCATATCTGCAACAGGGATAATCATGTTCTTAGGTACCCAGATTGACTTGGGTCCTTTCTTGTTAGTCCTTGGTTTGTGTCTAGGCATGTTTCTTCTTTTGTGGACACATGCTGAAGTGACATGTTTAGCCTTTCCACAGTGACCACAGTATAGATTAGAATTAGAAGAATTTTTTGATAATTTTGGTTTTGGTTTACTTTGTTCCTTAGGAACATAACCCAAACTACTTTTGTCAGAAGGTTTTCTCTAAAATTTTAAAATTTGATCTAGTTTTTCAGAGCTACTGACAGACTTGGACAATCGTCCAGTGAGTTCACTTACTTCTTGTTGAAGTTCTTGTACTTCACAAGAGGTACTGGACTCATAATCTATTTGAGATTTGTCTTTAAGTTGAGTAACTTGCACTTTCAAATCTTCATTCTCCTTTTTGAGTACTTGATTTTCTAAAGTAAGTTTCTCAAAATCTTCAGACATTATAGAAAACTTTTTCTTTAAGTATCTGGACTCATCAAAGAGAATGGATGAATCTCTAAAAAGATCATCAAAGGTTTCTTTTAAAGCAAGGTAAGTGCAAGGAAGTACCTCATCTTTGTCCTCGCTGTCTGTTGAGGGTAGACTTGCCATCAACCAGATGTTTACTTCTTCCTCCTCATCTTCTTCTTCATCATTTGATGAGTCATCAAGGTCTTCCCAAGTTTCCATAAGACCTTTCTTTTTCTTGAAGAATTTCTTCTTTGTCCTCTCTGCTTCAGGACAGTTTGCCTTGAAGTGGTCTGGTTTCTTGTAGCCATAGCACACAATAGGGCTTTTATCTTTCTGCTCATTCTTCTCTTGTAGAAACCTTCTGTTGAATTGCTTCCTTCTGATGCCACCTTTCTTTCTCCACATAGATTGGATTTTCTTGGAGATGAGGAGAGTTCATCACCTGATCCTTTTCTCCTTCAGAACTGCATGACTCTTCATCTGAGTCATTGGCTTTGAGGGCCTTTGAGGTGCTCCCTTTTTGAGCTTTGAGAGCAACAGACTTTGCTCTTTTGTCAGTTCCTTCTTCCTTGAGGTCAAGCTCATGTACTTTGAGCGAACCCAGTAGTTCTTCAATTGCAAGTGTAACATTCGTTTTTTCGGTTTACGTTTAAATTATGCTTTTACATGAAATTTTGTAATCTAAGTGCTAAGTGATTTTTTTTTAGCTTATAATTAGGATTTGAATATATTTATCAAATTATTTCATTAAAACAGACACTTTTTCTTTGACGTTTGACAACTGTATTTACCGTAATTACGGATAAGATTTTAATTAGCTAAAGTATATCAAGACAATCCAGAAAACAAAACTTCCTTCACAAAAGTTGGTTCTTTTGATATTTCTTATTTTCTGAAATTTTCTTAGAATTTTTGGAAAAATAAATTTTGAAAATTACTATTTTGGTCCCTATAGTTTACAGTAAGAGCTAATAACTGATTCGGAGACCAAACTGAGGTCAGAAAAAGATTTTGAAAATATGAATCATGTTTTTATATTTTTTGGAATTTTTGGAAATTATTTCATAATTTTTTGAAAAGCAGATCAAAAGTTACTTTTTCAGGTCCCTCCCTGTAAAGCACGAGAAACGAGAATTTCTGAACAGAAATGGATTTTTAGTGATCAGTGAGTGCTTAAAATCATTTTTCAAGAAGGATCATTAGTGTTTAAATTCAATTTGTGATTTTCTGAGAATTTTTATGGAATTTTTTGAAAAATGACCGTTTTGCACTTACGCGCGTTCGTTTTCCTTTGTTTATGCGAACTGCGAAGCATACCCTTACCGTAAAAATTCAAAAACTCTTCCATGAAGCTCTTACATGTCATTTTCGAGATTCCTCATTGGTTCTTACCATTTAAATTAATTTTTGAATATTTGATTAAGTGAAAAGACCATTTTACCCTTGATTTTCACTTAAAACTACCTAAACCTAAAGTTTTTAACCAAGCTATCCAATGGCTCTTCTTCCCCCATACTTGGTCGACATCAAGCGTCATTCTAGGCCCTTGGGTGTGCTTTCCTCTTATGAGTCACCAAGCTTAGTCATAAGCCTTTCCAATTAGGAAATGGATTGATTTAATTAATTAGGTTTATGACATATGACTAATAAAGTACCATGACCTCTCAAATTTTTAATACCCTCTTCCTCCCTAGCCTTGGCTGCCCCATCCACTATAAATAGGGGGTGCTTCATAAATTTCTCACAAATCCAAGAGACAAACACAAATTCTCTCTTTTTCTCTTCTTAGTTCTTAAATTTCTTACTTTGTTTTCTTGGTAGTTCAAGCTTGTTCTTCAAAGTTCTTGTGGCAAAGGTAAGGGGAGTCTCTTGCAAATTAATTTGAGAAGTATGAGTTTGATTCTTTTTTGTGCTTGAATTGTGTGTTTGTGTGTTATAGCCTTTTGTTTGTTTATTTATGCTTTAATAATCAATTTATGGCTTTAATATAATTGTTTTATGCTATTTATGAATTGTAGAGTTATAATGCCTTGTGTTTGTGTGTTATAGCCTTTTGTTTGTTTATTTATGCTTTAATAATCAATTTATGGCTTTAATATAATTGTTTTATGCTATTTATGAATTGTAGAGTTATAATGCCCAAATTGTTCTTAAAATTCGTATAAAGTAAAGTTACTATGGCAAAATTAATTTTGAGCATTTGTAAACATACCGTCATAATTGCAAAATTTAGATCTTATCGTAAATACAAAATCCTGGTATTGTCTATCATTGATATACAAGGTGATGGTTAAGATAAATAGTTTATCCGTATGGGTCTGTCTAGGAAAGATAGAGACCTTTGAAGGGGCTTTTTAAGTTCGTCTCTCTTTCTTGGGAACTGTATTGATGCGCTGTTTGGGGAATTCATAACCTAGGGACCCGGTATATACATGATTAAGATAAATTAGGAAAGAAGTGATTTCTTAATACTGTATATATAAAGAGATTGGATTGGATAAAAGACTATAACAGTAATGGATTCTCGGTGAATTCTACTGTTATAATATCTTTCAGAATTTAATAAAACAGTAATGGATTCTCGGTGAATCCCACTTTTATGTTAATAGTGGGAAATATAGCGCAGGTATCCAATCTGTATATGTATGCAATTAACTCAGTTCAATTTCCAATGTTGATGACAGTGGAAATTAGTGACATAGGCTTTCAATGGGCTTCTTTCCTAGAAGATAATTGGTGCTTAAGTAATTCAGAAGAGAAATAGCTTGATTACGTTCACTCAAACTATACCGTCTTATTTTAAAACCGAGTACTGATTACCGAAGACGGCTCTGCCGCAGTGTGATTTTTTCATCTTTGAAATTAACTAAAGCCAAAAAATAATTAGCTTTACTACGTTCACTAAGTTTATGTCAACTTTTCAAAGAAAGACGGACACTGATTACCGCAGTCGGCTCAGCCTCCGTGTAATTATTCCATTCCCAAAGAGCTATCTAAAATATGAGAACAGACACTTGTTGATTAAAAAGTAGATGTAAGTTTTAATACTATTGATCTCTTCTCTCTTGATCAATCCTAGGTGGTTATGCCTCGTTTTGGTCTTCTTGAAATGAGTTAATAAACCTTTAGTTTACATATCGAATCACTCCGTTGGGCTGCTCACCTTAGTTCAGCTCTGCCGCGAAGTGACCAGTCATAAATTGAATTATTACAGCTGGAAGAATAACTTAACTTGCGATAAATGAGTAATGAAGACAAGAGTAATTTTTCCAGAAAGAGATAAGTTATTCTATACAATGGTATTGAAGAGAAACTACAGTAAGACAGAAGAAGTTTTTCAAAGAGAAGTTAGAAAGAAGTTATATATGCAAAATTAGACGAGCATTTGCATTAAAGACGATGAGCGTACAATCTACTAGACGGGGTTGAAAATAGGTTCTGTTGGACTACAATTGTCTACTGGGATTATCCAGGTTTCGAAAGTCTCAATGGCCTTGTCGGTGATAACCCCTGAGCCGAGACAAATCGTATACCCGGCTTGGATAAATCTGATTGGCAGATCTATTTCTGATTTAGTGTTAAGTTTTAAATGCGGTATTTCTAAAGTATTCTCAATGATCTAAGGCAGGATTCCCTGGTTATGCTATTAAGTTTACTGCAGTCGGTCGCCCAAATGACGTGAGGTTGGAAAAGTCTCATTGGAGCATTACACCGGTGTGTTTTGAGAAATATTGAAGTGACACGCATAAATAAGACTTGTACTTGGTGATATATTATTGTGAATGTATTACTTTCTGTAGCATTGCAGCACAAAGGTAAGATCTGCTTAAACGAGATCAAAATTTTCTAATGAGTCCTCACCTTTTAACTAATTAATTATGAGATCTGTTTGCAAAAGGACTATATAGCCATCGGTTTTCCGTTTATTTACAAAACCATAAAGTTTTTCACTATTTGATCCAATGGCCCTCCTCCCCTCTCATGGTGGTCGACATCCACACTTCATGGGAGCCCTTGGATGAGCTTTTTGGCTTATGACTCATATGCCTTGTCACTAGTATTAACCAATTAGAAAAATGGATCTTTTAACTAATTATGCATTATGACATATACACCAAAAAGCTAGGTGACCTCACAATTATTTATTTCCCCCTTGGTCCCCATTTGGCCGCCCCACATCTTCTATAAATAGGGGTCCTTGCTTCATAATTTCACTCACACCAACAAGCTTGAAGACCACTTTCCCTCATTCTCTCTCTAGTTGTCTTAAATTTCTTTTGGTGTTCTTGGTTGTTCTTCATCAAGTTTGGCCAAGGTAAGGGGTTTCTCTTTTCAATTTAATTTAAGTAGTGTGATTCTTGTTTGAGTTTGCTTTGGGTGTTTGTGTGTTTATAGTCTTGCTTGCTTATATATGCTTTATGATGCTTTATAGTCTTAAATTGATTGTTTGGTGCTATTTATAAATTGTAGAGTTATAATGCCCAAATTAATCTAAAATTTCGAGTAAGAGGAGAGGTTATGGCAAAATCACTTTTGAACTTTTATAAACATACTGTTATAATGACAAATTTTAGACGTACCGCAAATATGATTTTACCACAAGGAAAATATAACTTATTGTTGTGAAAACCCAATATTATCTGTTATTTATATACAAGGTCATGATTAAGATAAATGGTTTATCAGTATGGATCTGTCTAGAAAGGAAGGGAGACCTTTGAAGGGGCTAAGGCAGTCCGTCTCTCTCTGGCCTGGGATCTGTATTGATACGCTGTTTGGGAAATCTTAACATTGGAGACCCGGTATATACGTGACAAGATAAAATTGGAAAGAAGCAATTTTCTTAATACCGTATAGATAAATAGATTGGAAAGGATTAAAGTGTGTAACAGTAATGCATTCTCGGTGAACCTACTGTTATAGCATCTTTCGGAAAATAAGTTAACGGTAATGGGTTCTCGGTGGATTCTACTGTTATTTTATTAGTGGGAAATATCGAGTGGGTATCCAATCTGTATATATATGCACATAACTCAGTTTAATTTCCAATGTCTACGGCAGGGGAAATTAGTGAGATAGGCTTTTAACGGGCTTTTTTTCTAGAAGATAATTGGAGTTTAAATATTTCCAAAGAGAAACAGATTTACTACGTTCACTTAGTATTAGTGGATTGATTTTTAAAGTGGTATATGGATTACCAAAGATGGCTGGATATTGATTACCGCAGTCGGCTCTGCCGCCGTA
Organism: Glycyrrhiza uralensis; assembly: GCA_030159175.1. Lineage (NCBI taxonomy): Eukaryota > Viridiplantae > Streptophyta > Magnoliopsida > Fabales > Fabaceae > Glycyrrhiza > Glycyrrhiza uralensis. Next base: position 30,604,400 of record BRZY01000003.1, read on the forward strand.
TAATTATTCCATTACCAAGAGGTTATCTAAAATCTAAGAACAGACATCTACTATTTTAAAAGCGGACGTAAATTTAAATACTGTTGATCCCTTCTCTCTTGATCAATCCAAAGTGGCTATGCCCGGTTTGATCTTCTTGGAATGCAGTTAAACACTTTTTATAAATTCACTCTATTGAGCTATTTAAAATCAAGAGAATGAATCACTCCGTAATTAAAGCAGTAAAAGAAGATAAGAGTTTTATGTTTTTCAAAATGTTCAGTGAAAAGAGTTTTATGAGAAACAGTGATTTTTTAAATAGTATCTATTTATACAAGTGGTCTTTCCATAAAAGGATTTGACTTGTTTCTTACAAAGAGTTTTGAGAAGATTCAGAGATTTTTGAGAGTTGGTAAAACAGAGAAAGTTTTACGGAGAAAGAGATTACAGATGATTTGCAAATTTTGACGATCATTTGCATTATAGACAATGAGCATACAACCTACGAGAACGGGGTTGAAAATAGGTTCTGTTAGACTACAATCGTCTACTGGGATTATCTAGGTTTCGAAAGTCTCATTGGCCTTATCAGTGAATCCCCCTGAGCCGAGACGAATCGTATACTTGACTTGGATAAATCCGACTGACAGATCTATTTATGATTTGGTATTAAATTTTAAATGCAGTATTTCCGAAGTATTCTCAGGGGTCTAAAGACGGGATTCCCTGTTTATGCTGTTAAGTTTACTGCAGCCGATCGCTCTATGATTTGAGGTTGGATAAGTCTCCTTGGAGCAATACACCGGTGTGATTAAAGAGAGATTGAAGTGACATTCATAAATATGCTTGGTTATGAGATTGTATTTTGTGAATGAGTTATTTTGTAGGATTGCAGTACAAGGTAAGACCTGCTCTATTGAGATTTGATTGTGTATTTTCAATGCTTTACTACATTGTCATGTGATTGGAATGACTTGAGTGTCTATGATATTAATCAGTTCTTGATGTTGAGTTGAGTGCTGTGTGATCTATGTTTGATAATATGATTGTACTACTTCTATTAACTTGAGTTAGAGATTTACCCTGCTGCTTTGTTATGTTGATGTATGACTAAGTAGATGGACCCAAATGACAAAGGACTGGGAACCGTTCGACACTTAACCATAGAACCTCTGGGAGGAGACAATGTATGGTGGAACATATGTCCTAGTACACAATGGGGAAGGTTTGTAGGGAGAGTTGAGGCTTTAGATACTGGAGGTGGAGCACCGCCAAACCCACTACCCATCCAAGAACAAATGATATTAGATGTTAAGTTACCCTGGCAACAGTTAAGACCTTTAGGGTATATCTCAGATGACTTTACCTTAGGTAGTGATGATAGTGGTGACAGTGGAGGTGGGAGTTCACATCCTTCAGGACATGACGGGAATGGTTCTGATCATGTAACTCCTAAGTCAAAAGATAAAACCTCAGATGAAAATCAAGACAAAACCTCAGAAGATACTTCTGCAGCCACACCTACTAGGACTGAGGGTTCTGTAGGTCATATACCAGTTTCGCCTCTGGGAGAAGCGAATACTCCTACCTATTCTCCTTTACCCCGTCCATCTGAATCGGAATCCGAAGACATCATTTAGTTGTCTGAATCCTTGTCGGATGGAGAAACCGAAGAGGAACCCGAAGAGTCCATATACTCTTGGGCTACTTCTGACCTTACTAGAGAGTCTTTTCCTATACCAAACTTCGGCAAGTTTAACTTTGATTGGGTTCCAGTGACTCGAGTCCCGCACTTACAATCTAGCGTGCCTGGGATAGGAGGATCCACCTGGTCTTGTCCATAGATGTGTTGGAGTTAGGGTTTTAGCGCAGTAGATCTCTTTTGGTATAGATGATGGGATCATGGCTCGACTGTACATAGTAGCGTGTGTTTTTCTTTTACCACTTTTGTACTTTTTGGTTTAGAGTAGCTTTCACTTCTTTTTCTTTTGCAGTGTAAAAACAAAGTTTGTCTTTAAACAAACTCCTTTATAAAATATCATGACTTATATATATATGAGAAAGAGTGTGCTTTTCTGTACATGATGATTTACTTTGCGTTCAAATAATTACAAAGAAAACAAGGGATAATACTCCTCATCCTTCTCATCTTCTTTAATGAAAGGAAGAAAAAATTATACCCGCATTTTGTGAAGAGTTTTATAAACATTGGACAAATATTTTCTAAATCTTTGCGAAACTTTTGGTTACTATGGTGTAATATCCTTTTTGGAGAAAGGGTGTTGCAGCAGGCCTATCGTTCAATGGAGTTTGGTGGGAAAAGTCTCCTTAGAGCAGCACACCAGTGTATTAACAGAGAGATTGAAGTGTCATGCATAAATATATCTGTAGTTGATGATAGATATGATTGATAATATATCTGTGATTGACATTACTTTTATGACTGATGATCTATTCTTCATTATTTCTTGGTTTACGGTGTTTTATTTCCAAGTGTGTATGTATACTCTTTGAAACTATCATTCTTAACTTGTGAAAGTTTTTCACCCTGCCAACTTTCCATGTTTTTTTTTGTATGTGGTTGAGTAGATGACTGATTCGCGGAGTGTTTTGGGTCTGGGACGACGTTTTAGCGTCCAACCTCTGGAGGCAGACGGGATAGGTTGGATGATAGATCCTTATACGCAGTGTGCTACATTTAATGGACATATACTTATGATAGAGCATAGGGTCAATGGACCCGATATATGGACAGTACATAGGATCTTTGATTTCACGCTACCTATGCGATGGATAAGGGACATGGTCCAGCAGGCGAGAGACGAGACCAGAGAGAGCGACGTACCAGCCCTTAATGTACCGTTTATATCTTATTCTTACGGGTAGATGTTAGATATTGGACCTGGCTTTCTTATTACTTAGTAGCTCTTTATTTCAGTCATTTTATTTTTAGTCTGCTTAGAGTTTTTACTGCTTTTTGATGTACATTAGTTTTAGAAAAACTCCTTGCTTGTACTTGCAACACCGTTTCTCCAAAAAGGATATTACACCATAGTTACCAAAACATTTCATAATAACTTAGATAATATTTATTTCAATCTTAAACTTCATCTAAAAACGCGGGTAAATTTTTTTCCTTTTCGTAAACGGTGTAAGTGTGGAGAATGTAAAGTACAATTGTGAACATAAAGAAATCTCATCTCATATATAAAAATATTCAGAGTTTACAAAGGGAACTCAATATCTCAAAATATGTTTATACAGTGAACACCTAAGCCGGTCAAATCTCTAGACCTCTACCCAAAGCAATACAGTAACACAGATTTTCCTCGAAATTTGCGCAGCAACATCCATCAGGTCTCCTCATAAGGCTTAGCCCACTCCTTGGGAAAACATCTACTCAACCACATATGGACAAAACATGGAAAGTAGGCAAGGGTGAAAATCCTTATCATTGAATTTTAACACACAACAGATATTAGGCACACAGCAGATTCACTGTAAATAAAATGTACACAATCAATCAATGATGTTATACTCATCCTCAAAATAACACAATTGCCAAAATCCTCGCCTGTACAGTAATAGCCAAACACAAACAAATCATCGGTACAGTAATATCACATAAACCCTCTAAACTTTCGGGACACACCCACGAGCACTTTGCCCGCTACTCCTGGGGATTTTTCCTTAATGACTTTCGGGACACACCCACGAGCACTCGGCCCGCTACCCCATGGAGATTTTACTCAATACCTTCGGGACACACCCGCGAGTATAACAACCCGCTGCTCCTGGAGACTTTCACTTAAATTCGGGACACACCCACGAGTAAGTCACTCGCTACACATGGAGATTTTCACTTAAATTCGAGACACACTCACGAGTAAGTCACTCGCTACTCATACCATAGGAATTTCGGCACACAGCCACGAGCATTCAGCCCGCTACTCTGAGAGATTTTTCTTAGTAACTACAGACACCAAATTATAACTTAACTCTCAAATAAACACGGAATCACACTGCTCAGATAGGAACATCGAATCACATAACTCAGAAAACATCAAAATCATATAGGAATAAAATCACACTTCTCAAATAATTACGGAATCCATTAACTCAGATAAAACATAGAATCTCATGTTACCATACTTAATTTTTCACTAAATAATAAAGCAGTAGGATTCACCGAGAATCCATTACCATTACACTATCTTTCCCAATTTATCTTAGCCACGTATATACCGAGTCCCTAGTGTTAAGATTTTTAAATAGCGTATTAGTATGGTTCCCAGGAAAGAGAGATGGACTTAAAGCCCCTACAAAGGTCTCTTGTTTCTTTCCTAGACAGACCCATACTAATAAACCACTAAAATCTTAACCATCACTTTGTATATCAATGATAGACAATATTAGGGTTTTCACAATTTAAGCATTATAACACTACAATTTCTACAACTCAAAGCAATTAAACTAAAGCTATAAAACAATTATAAAGCTTTAAATAAATGATTATAAGGCATATACCAATCTTGCCATTATAACCTTACTATAAAAGCATAATTAAATAAAAGCATTAAAATGGTTATAAGGCATATACCAATCTTGCCATTATAACCTTACTATAATTAAATAAAAGCAATAAAACAATTAATAAAGCAATAACACCCAAAACCACAAAAGTGGATAATCATAACGGTACAATTATTAAAATTTATAATTAAATTGGGCATTATAACTTTACTCTTTAATAAAATCACATTTTAAACAAAAATAAGACATAATATAATTTTTAAAACAATATTGCAAATAAATAACAATTTATTAAAACCATAAACACCCAAAACACAAATACTCATCAAAACAAAGATCAAACTAACTTTAGAAGTAATTCCCCTTACCTTCGCCTTATGAATATTGAAGAACACACTAAGAACACAACAACAACAACACAAAGGCTTGATTAGTAAAACAAAGAAAATCAAAGAAAAATCAAAGGAAAGAAAAGAGTACTTTGGAGTGAGATTTGCTTCAAGTGGATTGTGTGAAAAGTGAAGAGCACCCCCTCCCTATTTATAGGGGAGGGGTTCGGCCAGACCAAGAGGGAAGAGGGGGGAGATATTTTTATTTTTCATTTTAGATGAAATCATAAAATCCTAATTATTAAAAATATCTAAAAATATCTAACAAAATATATTGGCTCTAGAATATTTGAGAAACTTCAAGACCCTTCAAGACCTAGAGTGGGGCGGCCAGAACTGGGCTGGAAGGAGGAGATGTGAGTTTACAAAAATACCCCTAGGGTTTGGATGAAAAAAAATGGAAATCAAGGGTAATTTTGTCTTTTCATAAATCAAATATTGAAATAATTAATTAAAATTGATGAGAACCAATGAGAATGCTAGAAAATGCCATGACAAGTCTAAATAATTTCTTGCCACTCATTTTTGAAATTTATTGATAGTGTAAACTCTTCGGTTTTCATCGTTTCGCAGGTATAACCCCGAAAAATGCAGAAAAATAGGGTTTTCAAAACTTTCACAGAAATAATTTCTAAAATCATGAAATAAATAATTAAAAATAAAATATAAAATGCTTATGGACCTTTTACACGAAAATAACACATGTGAAACAAGGTTTTTGCATTATACGCCCCCGGTTAGTGTAGTTTTCGGTAATTTTCGAAAGTTTTCCAAAAATTTCAGAAAATCAAAAAATAATAAAAGAACCAACTTTTGTGAAAGAAGTTTATTTATTAGATTTGTTTAACACACTCAAGCTATTTAAATCCCTTCCGGCAGTTTGACGTAAATCGTTTTCTGTAAAAAGACTCGATGTTGGCTGAAAAACTACCGTTTCAGAAGTATTCTGGAATATGTGTATTTTATTACTAATTTTAAGCTAAAAATAAATCATACAACAATTATGGAACAAAAATTCATAGAAAATAGAAAAATGACAGAAAACGACAAGAAACAGATGTTGTAACTAGACCTGACAGAAGCTAAAAATCAACCATTTTTAGAAGTATTCTTAAACATGTATATTTAAATCCTATTTTTAAGCTAAAAATAAATATGAAAATAATTGGATCACAAAAATTCATATAAGACGATATTACATAGTTAGTCACACAAAAAAAATGGATGTTACATAAGGAACATGAGCAACACTTAAGACAAATAATGCAAGTGTTAAGAGAGAAACAACTGTATGCTAAGTTATCTAAGTGTGAGTTTTGGCTTAGTAAGGTACAATTTTTAGGTCATGAGATCTCTAAAGAAGGAATTGCAGTGGATCCTGCAAAGGTAGAAGCAGTACTTGCATGGGAGAGACCCACAACCATAACAGAGATTCGTAGCGTTGTAGGCTTAGCAGGATATTATCGGAGGTTTATTGAAGGATTTTCTAAGATTGTAGCTCCGTTAACCAAGTTAACTATGAAGGATCAAACGTTCGTATGGACAGACGAATGTGAGGAAAGTTTCACTAAGATAAAAAGGTTACTGACAACCTCACCTGTTTTAGTTTTGCCAAACCCAGATGAACCCACGGAGGTATACTGCGATGCTTCTTATCAAGGATTAGGATGTGTGTTGAAGCAGCACAGAAAAATTGTAGCTTATGCATCTCGCCAGTTAAAGAGTCATGAAAAGAATTACCCTACCCATGACCTAGAGTTAGATGCAGTAGTTTTTGCCTTAAGAATTTGGAAGCATTATTTGTATTGATCAACATTTAATGTCTTCAGTGATCATAAAAGTTTAAAATACCTGTTTGATCAAAAGGAACTCAATATGAGGCAAATAAGGTGGATGGAGTTTCTTAAGGATTATGATTTCTCTTTGATGTATCATGCCGGAAAAGCTAATGTAGTAGCTGATGCCTTAAGTAGAAAGATTGTACATATGTCAGGTATGATGATAAAGGAGTTAGAATTATTAGAAGAATTTCATGATTTGAATTTGAACGTTAATGTGCATGGAGATAGGATTTGCCTGAATATGATTAAGATCTCTAGTGATTTGATGAGTGAGAATAAGGAGCAGCTAGAGGTGGCAATTCGGGCTTTCGGGCCGGCCCACACCGGTTCGGGCTTTATCGGGCCGGGCCAAAAAAGCCCAGATTGAAAACGGGCTCAAATTTGTGTGTTCGAGCCCTCTATTTTTCGGGCTTCTTTCGGGTCGGGCTCGGGCTTTGACTTATGTTTTTTGGGCGACCCTCTTCTGGCTCGGGCTTTTATGGGTTCGGGCTTTGTCGGGCCAGGCCAAAAAGGACCGGATTAAAAACGGGCTCGAATTTGTGTGTCCAAGCCCGGTGTTTTCTCGGGCGGACTCGGGCCGGCCCGGCGGGCTAAGCCCATTTTGCCGGCTCTAGGAGCAGCAAGCAATCGACGAACAATTAATGGAAAAGAGGAAGCTGTTAGAGCAAGGGAAGGTAGTAGAGTTTAGTATTGGAAGTGATGGAATTTTGAGGTGTAAAGATAGGATTTGTGTGCTGAATAATATGGAAATGGCGAAAATGATTTCAGATGAAGCACACAAAAGTAAGTTAAGTATTCACCCTGGAACCACAAAGATGTATCAGGATTTAAAACAAAGATTTTGGTGGCCAAGAATGAAGAAACAAGTTGAGGAGTTTGTGACAACATGTTTAATTTGCCAAAAAGCTAAAGTAAAACACCTAAGACCTGCAAGAATGATGCATTCTTTGGATATCCCAGACTGGAAATGGAAAAGCATATCCATGGACTTTGTAACAGGATTACCTAAGACTTCAAAAGGATGCGACGGAATTTGGGTAATTGTACATAGGTTGACAAATTTATCGCATTTCTTACCCATTAACATGAAGTATTCTCTTGAGAGACTTACTCGGTTGTATGTTCAAGAGATCATTAGGTTACATGGAGTACCTTCTAGTATTGTTTCTGATAGAGATCCTAGATTTACCTCTAGATTTTGGCAAAGTCTACACCATGCCTTAGGAAATAAGTTAAGGTTGAGTTCTGCTTATCATCCTCAGACGGATGGTCAGACAGAAAGGATGATTCAATCCCTAGAGATTTGTTAAGGGCATGCGTATTAGACCAAAGTGGAAGTTGGGATGATATGCTGCCACTAATAGAGTTTACGTACAACAATAGTTACCATTCTAGCATTGGGATGACACCTTTTGAGGCATTGTATGGGAGAAAATGCCAAACTCCTTTGTGTTGGTACCAGGAAGGGGTTAGTACAACCTTAGGACTTGAATTATTACAACAAACTAATACGCAAGTGAGGCAAATTCAAGAAAGAATGAGAACAGCACAAAGTAGACAAAAGAGCTACTCCGATAAATAGAGAAGACCTGTTGAATTCCAAGAAGGTGAGCATGTTTTCTTGAGAGTCACTCCAACGACTGGGGTGGGTGTTGGAACCAAATTGGGTAAAAGTATTTTTAATACAAATACTCCCTAAGTGATTTTATGGTTTTGATGATAACAAAATGTATTAAGGTTTTTACAAAGGATAAACAAAATGTATTAAGCTTTTACAATGTATAACAAAGCTGCCTAACTAAGTTTATTGAAGGATGTTGCAGTCTGCGTCCAATAAATTAGTTCATCATGACATTGGCTCATATTCAAAGTCTGAGAAGCCTTGCGTCCAATGTTGAAGTCATCATCCAATATTGGCACTGGAACATATATGGACACCAAGAGTTCTGCGTCCAATGATCAATGTTGAGAATACTGTTCATCGTCCAATATTCAGCATAAGGCAAAGACAATTCTGAGTCTAATATTCAGCATAAGCAGCTCTACGTCCAATATTCATGAGAAGGCATTGAAGCTATAAGTCCAATGTTCAGAATGTAGCTATAAGTCCAATGTTCAGAATGCTGATCGTCCAATGATAAGTACAAGGCAATACTGGCATAAGTCCAATGATTTATAAGAAAGCAGAATTGCAGAAGTACAAAGTCCAATGATTTCCAAAGAAGCAGAACCAGTGAGTATGCGTCCAATGCAAATGAAGGACAAAAGTCCAATGTTCAGTTTAAGGCATTGAAGTTCAACGTCCAATGAAACTGAACAAACAAAAGAACTGCTCTGCGTCCAATGAAATCAGAGTGACAAAGGTACTGTTCTGCGTCCAATAGAACAGAATTGGAAAAGGCCAACAATCAACTGCTCTGGGTCCAATGGAATAGAATGGGAAAAATCCAACAGTTAACTGTTCTGCTTCCATTGAAGCAAGATTGACAAAAGTCCAACAAATACTTCCCTGCGTCCAATGGAACTATAAGGAAATGGCAAAAGTCCAATAACCAGAATGAGGCAATACGTCCAATGTTGCTTTGCAACTAATCATCAGAATGGTAAGCATAAATATGCGTCCAATGAATGAATGAATTCTGTGCAATTGGTAAGTACCAGGTATGCGTCCAATGATTTCTACTTGCTGCGTCCAAAACGGAGAATCCATAAACTTGCTATTTACTGCTCTTGCATTTCATTTGAAACATATTTATTGAGCAAATGATTTGAAATAAATAGTTGTATACAATGCTTTTCTGTACAACTTTGTCAACGTTTTTGAACGTACTTTTGAAAAGTATAAAGTACTGTGGAAAGTGTACTAAGAGAGAGAATGTACTTTTATCTACTCTGTATATCTCTGAACACATCTTTCTACTTTACACAGTGTATTCTCTCTGTCTCAATAAGATATTACTATTAACCACTGTACAATTGAGACTTTGAGTACAGGTTGCTTCTGATTTAGGAGAAAGAAACGCAGACATGCACACTGAAGTAGATCTCCTCAGAGCAACGGGAAAATAGCATTTAATGCTATTAGAGAACGGTAATATTTATGAAGGCTGAAGCTGAGCTATTCGAAGAACAAATCTGAAGCTTCATCAAAGCCTATATATACCGTGAACAAGAAGAAGAATACATGCAACTGAAACAAGAGACTGAACAACGAAAAAGAAAGAGCAAAAACGCTGTGCAATTTGTTATACTCTGTATAGAAAGTCTTGTATATTTTCTATCTTCTTGTAAAAGAGAGTTTGCTTAACTCTCGAAGTGCTTTAGATTTCATATCCCACTTGTGTGAGTTAGACAGCACTTAAATCAAAAACACTCTGCTGAGTTGTTTGAGCCTGGAGAGGCTTGACTGTAAAAGAATACTTGATTTAGCCTGAAGAGGCTGTGTGCAAAGAATACTTGTGATTTAGCCTGAAGAGGCTGTGTGCAAAGAATACTTGGGATTTAGCCTGGAGAGGCTGTGTGCAAAGAATACTTGGGATTTAGCCTGAAGAGGCTGTGTGCAATACTTGTACCTATCTGGTTTGATAGTGAAATCTCTCTAGTTTGAGGGGACTGGACGTAGCTCTTAGGAAAGGGTGAACCAGGATAAAACTTGTGTTATTTCTTCTTTCCCTTAACTCTTTTTATATCTGTGCTTATTACTAACCAAGGGGATTGAATTGATATTTTATTCAACAAGTTTTTCATTCACTCTAAATCGCACAAAGAAAACAAGTTTTTCAAACTAAAGTGGAAGCCTCTGCGTCCAATCTTTTTGTGCGTCCAATATTTTAGCACTTTGTGCGTCCAGTGTTTTAGCACTCTGTGCGTCCAATGTTTTAGCACTCTGTGCGTCCAATATTTCAGAAAACACTGTGCGTCCAATATTTGAACTAAGTTGTGCGTCCAACGTTTTTAACAGCCAGCGTCCAACATTGCGAAAAGTTTTAAAGCTTAGAAACACAATTCAACCCCCCCTTCTTGTGTTTCATCCTGTCACCTACAGTGGGTAGAGTTATCAAATCCAAGAAACTCACTCCAAAATTCTTAGGACCCTATCAAATTCTTCACCGGATAGGTCCTGTTGCCTATCAAATTGCTTTACCTCCTTTTCTTGCAAATCTTCATAGTGTCTTTCATGTTCCACAATTGAGAAAGTATGTTAATATCATATAATTGAACCTGATATAGTACAATTGAGAGAAAACTTGACTTATGATGCAAACCCTGTACGGGTCGAGGATCGAAAAATCAAGCACCTCAGGGATAAACAAATCTCTCTAGTCAAAGTCATTTGGGATGAGGTAACATGCGATGCGACGTTGGAGTTGGAGGACAACATGCGTAAACTTTACCCAACGTTATTCTAGGTATGTAATTTCGAGGACAAAATTATTTTTAGAGAGGTAGAATTGTAACATCCATTTTTTCGGTTTATCGTTTAAATTCTGCTTTTACATGAAATTTTGTGATCTAAGTGCTAAGTGATTTATTTTTAGCTTATAATTAGGATTTGAATATATTTATCAAATTATTTCATTAAAATAGACACTTTTTCTTTAACATTTGACAACTGTATTTACCGTAATTAATGGATAATATTTTTATTAGCTAAAGTATATCAAGACAATCCAGAAAACAAAACTTCCTTTACAAAAGTTGATTCTTTTAATATTTGTGATTTTCTGGAATTTTCTTAGAATTTTTGGAAAAATAAATTTTAGAAATTACCATTTTGGTTCCTATAGTTTATAGTAAGAGCTAATAACTGATTCAGAGACCAAACTAAAGTCAGAAAAAGATTTTTAATAGCTCAATCATGTTCTTATATTTTTTAGGATTTTTGGAAATTATTTCATAATTTTCTGAAAAATAGATCAAAAGTTACTTTCTCTGGTCCCTCCCTGTAAAGCACGAGAAATGAGAATTTCTGAACAGAAATAGATTTTTAGTGATCAGTGAATGCTTAAAATCATTTTTCAAGAGGGATCATTAGTGTTTAAATTCAATTTGTGATTTTCTAGGAATTTTTATGGAATTTCTGAAAAATAACCGTTTTGCACAGCGCATCCGTTTTCCTTTGTTTATGCAAACCGCGAAGCATACCCTTACTGTAAAAATCCCAAAACTCTTCCATGAAGCTCTTACATGTCATTTTCGAGATTCCTCATTGGTTCTTACCATTTAAATTAATTTTTGAATATTTGATTAAGTGAAAAGACTATTTTACCCTTGATTTTCAATTAAAACTACCTAAACCTAAAGTTTTTAACCAAGCTATCCAATGGCTGTTCTTCCCCCATACTTGGTCGACATCAAGCATCATTCTAGGCCCTTCGATGTGCTTTTCTCTTATGAGTTACCAAGCTTAGTCATAAGCCTTTCCAATTAGGAAATGGAATGATTTAATTAATTAGGGTTTATGACATATGGCTAATAAAGTACCATGACCTCACAAATTTTTAATACCCTCTTCCAAGAAGCCTTGAAGACAAACACAAATTCTCTCTTTTTCTCTTCTTAGTTCTTAAATTTCTTACTTTGTTTTTGGTAGTTCAAGCTTGTTCTTCAAAGTTCTTGTGGCAAAGGTAAGGGGAACCTCTTGCAAATTAATTTGAGAAGTATGAGTTTGATTCTTGTTTGTGCTTGAATTGTGTGTTTGTGTGTTATAGCCTTTTGTTTGTTTATTTATGCTTTAATAATCAATTTATGGCTTTCATACAATTATTTTGTGCTATTTATGAATTGTAGAGTTATAATGCTCAAATTGTTCTTAAAATTCGTATAAAGTAAAGTTACTATGGCAAAATTAATTTTGAGCTTTTGTAAACATACCGTTATAATGGCAAAATTTAGATCTTACCGTAAATACAAGATATTCTTTTGTGAAAACCCTGGTATTGTCTATCATTGATATACAAGGTGATGGTTAAGATAAATGGTTTATCAGTATGGGTCTGTCTAAGAAAGACAGAGACCTTTGAAGGGGCTTTTTAAGTCCGTCTCTCTTTCCTGGGAACTGAACTGATGCGTTGTTTGGGGAATTCTTAAAGGTATATACATGACTAAGATAAATTGGGAAAAAAGTGATTTTTTAATACCATATATATAAATTAATTGGATTGGATAAAAGAGTATAACAGTAATGGATTCTCGGTGAATTCTACTGTTATAGCATCTTTCGAAATTTAATAAAGCAGTAATGGATTCTTGGTGAATCCTACTGTTATATTAACAGTGGGAAATATAGAGCAGGTATCCAATCTATATATGTATGCAATTAACTCAGTTTAATTTTCAATGTTTATGACGGTGAAAATTAGTGAGATAAGCTTTCAATGGGCCTCTTTCCTGGAAGATAATTAGCGCTTAAGTATTTTAGAAGAGAAATAGCTTGATTACGTTCACTCAGACTATACCATCTTATTTTAAAACTGAGTACTGATTACCGAAGACGTCTCTGCCGCCGTGTGATCTTTTCATCTTTGAAAATTAACAAAAGCCGGAAAATAATTAGCTTTACTTCGTTCACTAAGTTTATGTGAAGTTTTCAATGAAAGACGGACACTGATTACCGCAGTCGGCTCAGCCGCCGTGTAATTATTTCATTCCCAAAGAGCTATCTAAAATCTGAGAACAGACACTTGTTGATTAAAAAGTGGGCGTAAGTTTTAATACTGTTGATCTCTTCTCTCGATCAATCCTAGGTGGCTATGCCCCATTTTGGTTTCTTGAAATGAGTTAATAAACCTTTCGTTTATATATTGAATCACTCCATTGGGCTGCTCACCTCAATTCGGCTCTGCCGCAGTGTGACCAGTCATAAATTGAATTATTACAGCTGAAAGAATAACTTAACTCGCGATAAATGAGTAATGAATACAAGAGTATTTTTTCCAGAAAGAGATAAGTTATTCTATACAATGGTATTGAAGAGAAACTATAGTAAGACAGAAGAAGTTTTTCAAAGAGAAGTTAGAAAGAAGTTATATATGTAAAATTAGACGAGCATTTGTATTAAAGACAATGAGCATACAACCTACTAGACGGGGTTGAAAATAGGTTTTGTTGGACTATAATTGTCTACTGGGATTATCCAGGTTTCGAAAGTCTAAATGGCCTTGTTAGTCATAACCCCTAAGCCGAGACAAATCGTATACCCGGTTTGGATAAATCTAACTGACAGATCTATTTCTGATTTGGTATTAAGTTTTAAATGCAGTATTTCTAGAGTATTCTCAGGGGTCTAAGGCGGTATTCCCTAGTTATGATGTTAAGTTTACTCCAGCCGGTCGCTCAAATGATTTGAGGTTGGAAAAGTCTTCTTGGAGCACTACACCGGTGTGTTTTTGGAAATATTGAAGTGACATGCATAAATAAGACTTGTACTTGGTGATATATTATTGTGAATGTATTACTTTCTGTAGGATTGTAGCACAAAGGTAAGATCTGCTTAAACGAGATCTGTTTATAAGCCTTGATCTGTTAAAATATTAATATATGTTTTGATGTGCAAATTGATTGATATGTGATCTCTGTGTTGAATGTACTTCTACTTTTCATGTTACTTTGTCTTAGAGTTTCACCCTTGCCTACTTTATGTTGTGTTGATGCATAATTGAGTAGATGGTTTACCCGAGGAGTGGGTTAGTTTCGGTCCGACGTCTTAGGATTCAACCCCTTGAGATTGGGAAGTCGGGGTGGAAGATAAACCCTAGTACACAGTGGGGTACGTATACTGGTTATGTACTTACCATTGCTGGAAGAGTTGATAAACCCAACTAGAGAGTAGAAACTCGGTTAGTCTTAGACGTTAAGCTACCCCTAGAGTAGATGAAGAACATCATCCGGACAGAAGATGGCAACGCAAGGAAGGAGGAGAAGCAGAAGAAGACTGCTCAGAAAAGGATTTACCGTGTTAGGGTTAGAAGGTTGCTGCCACTGTTACATCTTCGTTTTAAGATGCTTAAGTTGGGTTGTTAGTCTAAGGTTGATCTGGCTCACACCTACATAGTAGCATATATTTTTCTTTAACACTTTTGTATTTTCAGTTTACTAGTATTTCCAGTTTTCTTACTCTTGCAGAATCCATACTAAGGTTTGTACTGAAGCAAACCCTTTGTAAAATAGCATGGTTTATAATATATATGATGAAGTACTCTTTTCAAATACGATGACGTTATTCTATACTTACCATTTCACTTTAGAAAAGGAAAAAAAAAATTATCCGCATTTTTGGAGGATAATTATAAACTATTATCAAAATATTATCTAAGTCTTTGCGAAACTTTTGGTTACTATGGTGTAATATCTTTTTTGGAGAAAGGGTGTTGCTGCAAGAGTGGATAGTTCTCTTGCCTCTTGAATGGTCGTGGCCTTAGGTCTCCATTGTCTTGGTAGACTCTTAAGGATTTTTCTGATATGATCCTGGGTTGAATAGACTTTTCCCAAAGATCTCAGATTGTTGATAAACATCTGATCAATTGTCTCATGGTCCTCCGTCTTAAATAGTTCATATTGATGAACTAAATATTGATGAACTAACATGTTGATCTTGGATTCCCTGACCTGAGATGATCCTTCATGAGCCAAAGCACGAGTGTCTCAAATCTCTTTGGCTGTGGTGCAGCTTTGTACCTTGTCATATTCAGACTTTGTAATGGCACACATCATATACCGTCTGGCTTTAGAGTTCAGCTGGAATCTGGTCCTTTGATCAGTTGTCCATTGAGCTCTTGGCAATGGTTGTCTTGCTTCATCTACTGGAGCAATATAACTTTTTTCCACGACGTCCCACATGTCAATGTTTTGTGCATCAAAGAATGTGATCATTCTTTGCTTCCAGTAATCATACTCTTCTCCATTGAACAGTGGTGGCCTGTTCACAACTTGTCCTTCGTTTTCTATGGATCATTGTTCTCTGCACGGTTAAGTGCTCAACCCCTACAAACTAGACTCTGATACCAACTGTAGGTAACAAGGTGAAACACAAGAAGGGGGTTGAACTGTATTTCTTAACTTTTAAAAGTTTTTCGCAAAACGTTGCACGCTGCTATGAAGTATTGGACGCACAACGTGTATTGGACGCACAAAGTAAATTGGACGTTGAACGTCCACTGGTTTAAAAACAGTTTGAATACGTTTAAAACATTTGTTCAGAAAAACCTCAAGACAATCCCCACAGTTAGTAATAAAACTGAATGTAAAGGAGTTTAGGGATAAGAGATTTACACACAGAGATTTTGTACTGGTTCATCATTTCCTAACAGCTACGTCCAGTCCCTTCCAACGAGAAGGATTTCATTATCAACCAGATAGATTTATAAGTATTCTTCAACAGCCTCTTCAGGCCTTTACAACAAGTATTCTTTGCACACCTAGCCTTTTCAGGCTCTAACAAGTATTGTTTGCACACCTAGCCTCTCCAGGCTCAACCAAGTACTCTTTTACCAACAAGCCTTTCCAGGCTCAAACACAAGTATTCTTTTAACACCAAGCCTCTCCAAGCTCAACCAAGTATTCTTTTCTATCTAGCCTCTTCAGGCTTACACTACTCAGAAGAGTTTAAAGTGTTTACAAGTGCTGCAAACTCACTCAAGTGAGGATATAAAATTTCAGCACGTTGAGAGTTAAGCAAACTCTCTTTTTACACAAAGAAGAAATTTGACAATGTTTAAATTAAGTACAGAAGCGTGAATATTCAGCTCAAATAATCTCTTTTGACTTTGCTATCTCTACTATCTGCTTCTTCTTCTTCTTCTTCTTCTTCTTCTTCTTCTTCTTCTTCTTCACGGTATTTATAGGCTTGATGAAGCTTCGAATTAGGTCTTTAGCTTTGATCTGCTTCAGCCTTTGTAAATAGCCGTTTACTAATAGCATTAATTACTATTTTTCCGTTGCTTCAATGGAGTTGTATTTCAACGTAGGTTGTTCAGTTCTTTCTCCAAAGTTATAAGCAATCTGTGCTCAGAGTCTCAAATACACAATGGTTAATAGTAATATTCAGTTGAGACAAAGAGAAAACACTGTGCTATCGAAAAGGTGTGTACAGAGAGTGCCAGAAATGTTTAAAGTACATTCTCTCTCAATTACACTTTTCACAGTGTTTTATGTTTTTCATTAAATGTGATCTCAAATCAATTATATTTTAAGCCTGAGGAAAAGCATTTGTGACGGCTATTTATTTCAAATCATTTGCTCATTTAATATGTCTCAAATTAATTACAAGAGCAATAAATAGCGTTTCGTGAATTAATAACAACGCGCGTGCTAGGTAAAGCGTGAATTGAGTGGACGCTTAGTTGTCTTACCCACTTGGACGCATAACATCCTTAATCCATTGGACGATACTTACCATAAGACAAGTACCTGAGTTCATTGGACGCTCAGATCATTATTTGTACATATAAGTACCAAAGTCACACTGGACAATGGACTTAACTTAATTGTACCTGCAAGAACTTGTTATCAGACTTTGTTAAACTCTTAATAATAGTTGTTATCATCAAAGCCTTTAGGGATTTAGACATGGTAAAATGTCTCTAAACCATTTGGTTCCAACAATCTCCCCATTTTTATGATGACAAATACTATTAAGTTTTACAAGCATTTATTAGCAAGTAAAATATAACATGCAATCATACATAAACAGTTAAACTTTTCATTCAAAGAAACTCCCCCTGAGATAAACATCTCTTAGGTTTTGGATTTTCCAAATATCTTGAGTACCTAAAAAGTTCTTTTCCTCAAACAGCAGGTTAATCCACCAACATATATATATATATATATATATATATAAGCATTTAATCAGAGTAGATATATGTATGCGAAAAGACTACTGCAATTAATTTCCATGAGCTTAATCTCTTTTTATTAAAAATTAATCTTCCCTTTCTCCCCCTTTTGTCATCAGACAAAATGGTTTGAATAACAATCATAGTCAAAGAAGTTTAAAAAACAAAAAAAAAATTAGAACATAACTTCAGAAAGTCACTCCTTCTTTGCGTCCTTCATTTGCTGGAGAAGCTGACTGAATATAGACTTGAGTTCTTCAAACTATTGTCTTGTGACAGTGACTTCTTCAGATCTTTTTACAGGTCTAGCACCAGGTTGCACATGCGTAGACAGGATCGAGTCTTCCTCTTCTGGAAGCAACTCAACAATAGGCTCTACTGGAGGATGAGGAGTATGAGTTTCCAATTTCCTTCTTGAGGGAACAGGAGCTCTTAAGATTTCATCAAACATGATGTATTGTGAGTCCAGCTCTGTCATCTTCCCACCAGTAGGTGTCTCCTTTTTCTCCTCATTATTCAAACCAGAGGATGATGTTTGCTGTTCACACTCCCATAAATGTTTCTCCCAGACAGCTCTAGCTTCTTCCTCTAGGGCTCTTCCTTCCTTGGACAAATAGACTAAGAAGGCCATCAGGATTTCTTCTTGTTCAGTCTTTGCCCAGTCTTTATCAAATTTGATGAGCCTTGGCATTGGACACTTGTTGAGATACTTCTTTTCGAACTTGTCCTTGTTCTTGTCCACGAAGTACACTCTTGACACTATTCTGTCAAGTTTGACCTTGATTTGAGTGGACGGAGTGATTCTCATTGACAGAGGGATGTTGAATTTGTTTTGTGCCTCCAACCCATATGCAATGTATCTGATCATCATCTTCTTAAAGGTGGAGAGAAATGGACTGATTTGCTCTAAGGATAGAGCAAGGTACTCAGGTCTTTCTGTGTAGATCCTCATGTTGGCTAGACTTGAGGTTTGAGATGACACAGACTTTCCTCTTATTTGATTCACTGTCAGCTGTGGATTCTGCATCTTTTCCTCTTGAAGAGGAGCTTCAACTTTTTCCAGGCCTTCAGTTAGAATCCTGGGCTTCCAAAATTTGTGGACGGAGTGGGAAGTGGATGGTGGTGAGGATCATTTTGTTTGGGCAGGTGGTGGTGAAGGTGGTTGTGTTTGGGTAGGAATGGATGATGGTTCTGGAATGGACCATGGTTCAGCAAATGGTGAAAATGAAGTAGTTTTAGGTTCAGGTGAGGGAGGTGGTGATGGGGCAGTCCTATTCTTGGCAACTTACTGGCGTTGGTGCTTATAATGTTTTGGATTGTTGGTGTTGGCGTGTTGGTGCTTAATATTTGTTTGGATTGTAATTGGTGTGTATCTATAAATATGGTTTAGTTTATTCGAGTGTTGTCGAATAGGTGAAATAGGAATAGTATTAACAAGTACCCCTTTGAGACTGATGAGTTACTGGGGAATTCTGGGCACTTGGCCAGATACCTCTTTGAGGTCATATAGGTTATTGGGGAATTACTTTGTGAGTACCCCTTTGAGACTAGGGATGGCAATTGCACTCATACCCAGTGGGTACCCGCAAAAATTACCCACAATAGGGAGGGTAATTACCCGCTTAATGAGTGCGGGCAAGGGTACGGGTAATTACCCACAAAATCTGATGGGGATGGGTGCGGGTACAAGTACCTTAGTACCCACCCCGCCCCCAAACCTGCACATATATTTATATTCATATTTATTAAATTTGATAGCTTTCTCAAAGAAACCTGTAAACTTTCTAATCCTATAGTAACTCACGCACAAGACATTATAGCAATGAGAAACATTTCTTTCTTTGCTTTCCTTTACCATGAGATACATTTATTTGACTTTTTGCTCTCCTTCACTATGTCTTTGATCATTATTGCGGGCGACCACAACCTTGCTTCATCTTGCCTCCTTCACCGGTCCTATTATTATCTCGCTTCCTTGATAAGCGATGACAAGCCTCCTTCACCGATACCATTCTGCCTCATTCCCACGTCCTTCACCAACAAATTCCTTCACGCGTCCTTGAGACATAATATTATGTGTTGCATTTGAGAAATTAATTTTTGAATTTTTGTAGTTAAAGTGCGGGTAATGGGCACGAGTACGTAGGTATCCACCGGATAAGGTACGGGGATCAAAGTTGTTATCTACGTGGGTATGGGTAATTTTTTAAATTGCGGATATAGAGATAGATACTATAGTACTTTACTCATTGCTATTCCTGTTTGAGACTGATAGACTACTGAGGAGGATGATTGCCAATGCAAAGGAAAGTGGAGGACTTTACTTTCTTGAAGATGCGCTCAGTTCAAGACAACAATCCTATCCAATAAGTTCTTCCTTTAAAACTATTTCTGTCTCAAATAATATTGATGATATCATGTTATGACATTTATTGTTACGTCATCCAAGCTTTAGATATTTGAAACACTTATTTCCACGGCTTTTTGATAATAAAGACATGTCTTTGTTTAATTATGAAGTCTACAAATTTACAAAACATCATCACACTTCTTTTCCTTTGCAGCCCAACAAACCATCTAAACCATTTGCTGTTATTCACAATGATGTTTGGGGCCCTAATAAAATAAGTACTCTTTCCAACAACAAAAAATGGTTCATCGCTTTTATAGATGACCACACTAAACTTTGTTGGGTGGGTGGCATTTATGGTGGACCGATAGAAGAATTTGTCCACCGTACTCAAATTGAGAAATTACTGACAAACACCGGTTTACGTAGAAATGCACATTGACCCCAACAGAGTTTATAATTTCAAATTATACCCAATAATAATTAACAAATTAGACATTATCCATTCCCAACAAAAATGCTTCGTCGTTGGTCCAAATTTGCAGGTACATCTCACCTCTTTGATATTGACGTACATAAAAGAAGAGGGATATCGGATGTTAAGCTACTTTTTAAAATAGTTTCTTAATGAGAATAAAAACTTTAAAAAAGCTGAATAAAGGACTATATCTTAAAATTAATCACATTAAAATAGCCTTGAACACGTATATAGGCCAAATTAAATATTTACAAATAATTCAATTACTTGTAGTTCATTTTTTTATTATTATAATCTTGCTACGTACTTGTAAGATAGTAGTATACTCAGTTTTATCATATTAGTTTATTACTTTAATAATATATTTTTCATAGTATTATTAACACATATGGGTGGCAAATATCATATTAAACCCATAGCCCATCTTCATCCGATTTCTTTTGCATATTCACTCCATCGACGCCAACATCAATGATACACATCCACCTCACGCAGTCACCATCTTCACGCCGAAGCCGTTGTGTCCTGCGATGCCTCAACTAGTGCCGCTATAGTATGCTTCCCTTCCCCATTTGCTCTTTGTTATGCGTTTAGCTGCTGCCTCTTTTATTTTTTATTTGATTTCCGGTGTTTGCACACCAAAAAAGAAGGCAACTCATTTGCTGATTGCTTAGCTAAGTATGCTATTTGTAATCCTAATAAAATATGGATTGAAGAATGTCCAGAATGTATTTGAAAAGCTTCGGCTCTGTTTTAAGGCCAAGCTTTGTTCGATAATATTGATTATCTTTAGTGTAAAAAAAAAACTTAATATTACTGGTGCCATCAGTTAACTTTATTTATTAATCTGCTAATATTTTGCCTATGCCAAGTTTTTGGGGGCATGAAAGTCTGATTCACGTTTGGGTTTGTTCATTTTAATTTCTTTAAGATTTTAAAAATATAAAAACAAAAATAGATTTTAGTGTTATCTTTTTTAAAAGTAAATTCCAAAATGAAAAATCAATCAAAATTATAAATATTTTAATGCCCCTCATTGCAAATAAGTTTTTAAACTAATGGACACCTGCTACCCAAATTACCCAGCACAATCTACACCATTAAATTTTTTATTAGTTTATCAATGGTCTATGTGATATCTACAGTGGGTGTTCTGAAAATATGTAGGGGCATTTTTGGATTGTCCTACCGTAGGACAATTTTCCTGTTGTCCTACCATAAATGCCACCTGTTGGGTGTACCTATTAAAAGTAAAATTCGAGGCTGGACACGTTGTCAATTTTTTTAAATGGTACAGACTCAGTTTCAGACAAATATACAAGTCTTTAGAAGTGATAATGAGACAAAATATTTTAATATGATCCTAGGAAATATTTTTCTATAAAACGACACTGTTCATGATAGTTCTTGTGCTAATATACCCCAACAAAATGGGATTGTGAAGAGGAATAACAACACCTCCTGAAGGTGGCCAAAGCTTTAATATTCTCCACTAAAGTTCCCAAATATTTATGGGGTGAAGCTGTTTTGACTATTGCATATTTGATTAATCGGATGTCATCCAAAGTTTTATAGTTTCAAACTCCTTTTCATACTTTTAGAATTTTTCCCATGACACATGTTTCAGTTGATTTACCATTAAAAATATTTGGTTGTATTGCTTTTGTTCATGAACACAAGCAGCTCGGAAAGCTTGAACCACGTGCTATCAAATGTGTTTTCATTGGTTACTCTCCAATCCAGAAAGATTATAAGTGTTTTGATCCAAAAACAAAGAAGTTTTTTTGTAACTATAGATGCCACCTTTTTCAAAAACCAACCTTTTTTAACATTCATCTTTAGGGGGAGTAGTAGGAAGTTTCTTTTGAAAACATAATTATTTTTTATGACATTTTTATATCACAATATTCTAAGACTTACACTTCTACACCAAATCAAAATGGTCAGAATTCTTTATCTAGACCTACTCTTATGGATGAGGTCCTCACTAAATCCAAGGCTACAGATTTAAATCAAGATATGGACAAACAACCCTTAGAAACGAAGGAAGAACTAACCTTAATGCCTCAATATGATGATTCAAGTAAAGAGAGAGAGATATTGGCTGAACATGGAAAGGAAAAGTATTTTTTAGGAAGAAAAATAAAAAAAATGAAAAATGAATCAGTCCTCCAGCATGTGTAACACCCTTTCTCCAAAAAGGATATTACACCATAGTAACCAAGAATTTCGAAATAACTTAGAAAATATTTGGTGAAAACTCAATAGTCCTTCTCCGAAAATGCGTGTAAATTTTTTTTCCTTTTAAATGATAAGAAGGATGGGGAATATATTTCCCCTAATTCTTTTTGAAAGGTTTTAAATGCGGAAATGTATGACGATACACTTATGAAGGGAATCTCATCTCATATATAAAACTATCAGAGTTTACAAAGAAAATTCAAGATACTCAAAATAGTTTATACAGTGAACATCTGAATTGGTAAAATCTCTAGATCTCTACCCAAAATAAAACAGTAAACATCTATTCTTCTTGGAATTCCTATCAATCCATACAGCAACCTCCTTCAGATCCTCTCCTGAGAGCTAACCCACTCCTTGGGTAAATTATCTACTCAACCATGTACCAAACAACATAGAAAGTAAGCAAGGGTGAAAATCATTATCATTGAATTATATCACAAGAGAACATACGAGCAACATACAACAGACATAATGCATGCGGCGAACATAATGCACATGATAGATAAAACATATAGCATCTTAAACAAAGAACTTTTGCACGGTAATATATCTCAAGGAATTACCAAACAAGTATGGCACTTTCACATAAGAATCTCTATACTTTCGGGACACACCCACGATCACTCTGCCTGCTACTCCTGTGGATTTTACTTAATAACTTTCGGGACACACCCACGAGCACCCAGCCCGCTACCCTTGCAGATTTTACTCTATAACTTTTGGGACACACCCACGAGTAATTAACCCGCTGATCCTGGAGACTTTACTCACTTAAATTCGTGACACACCCACGAGTAAATCACTCACCACACTTGATGATTTTACTTTAGGAATTTCGGCAAACAGCCACGAGCATTCAGCCCGCTACTCCTGCAGATTTTACACTTAAATTCAAGACACACCCACGAGTAAGTTACTCGCTACTCCTGGAGATTTTATCTTAGGAATTTCGGCACACAGTCACGAGCATTCATCCCGCTACTCCTGGAGATTTTACGCTATAACCATCGACACTAACTTACGACTTAACTCTCAAAAAACCTGGAACCATATTATCTCAAATGAAACCAGAATCACAAGTAAACACATAATCACATTTCTCATATAAGAATACCAAAAGACATATTTCAGATAAAAAAAACATAGAACCATATAACACCCCCAAACGGCGTATAGGTATGGTTCCCAGGAAAGAGAAGGTGAGTTAAGGCCCCTTCAATGACCTTTGTCTTTCCTAGACAGGACCACACTAATAAACCATTTATCTTAACCATCACCTCGTATATCAATGATAGACAATATCAGGGTTTTCACAATTTAGGCACTATAACAGTACAAATTTTAAAGCTCAAAGCAATTAAATTAAAGCCATAAAATAATTATAAAGCTTAAATAAATGATTATAAGGCATATACCAATCTTTCCATTATAACCTTACTATAAAGGCAGATAATTAAAAAGCTATAAAGTAGTTATAAGGCATATACCAATCTTGTCATTATAACCTTACTATAATTAAATAAAAGCTATAAAGCAATTAATAAAGCTAAAACACATAAAACCACAAAAGTGGATAATCTCTTCAAAATTCTCAAGAATTTTCCCCTCATCTCCAACCTTGAAGAAAAGGGATATTTTGAAGATCAAAGTTTCAAAACTCAAGAACTTTGACAAGAACACTAAGAAAATTATGAAAAATTGTAAAGAGGGAGAAGAGAGAACTCTTGAAATGCATCAAGAATTGGGATGAGGATTTAATGAAGCCTCTCCCTTCTATTTATAGGTAAGGAAGGCAGCCAAGGAAGTTGTTTTGAGCTCATGGTTTCATCTAAACCATGGCTTAGAAAAAGGAAGATAAAACCATTTAATTAATTAAAAACCTAGTTTTGAAAAACCATGTCCCACAAACCCCTAGAAGCTTTGAGAAGCTCCTAGATTCTCCATGAGCTATAAAGGGGGCGGTCAAAACTGGCTGGAAAGAGGGAGAAGTGATTTTACCAAAGTAACCCTAGGGTTTGTATAAAAAAGGATAGAAATCAAGGGTAAAAATGTCATTAAATAAATAAAAAATTCTCAAAATTAATTTAAAGTGTGAGAACCAATGAGATTACTTGAAAATACCATGAAAGGTTAAAAATAAACTCAGGGTATGATTTTCGAAATTATTGATAGTGCAATCTCTTCGGTTTTCAGCGTTTCGCAGTATAACTCCAAAAATAAGGCAGAAAACAGTATTTTCAAAACTTACTCAGAAATAATTTCTAAAATCCTCAAATAAATAATTCAAAATATAATATAAATTGTTGTGAACCTTTGTCACGAAATTTTTATACTGCGAAACAAGATTTTTACGCTATATGCTCCCGTTTAGCGTATTTTTGGGTAATTTTTGAAAGTTTTCCAAAAATCTCAAAAAAGTTTCAGAAAACCATAAATATTAAAAG
Organism: Glycyrrhiza uralensis; assembly: GCA_030159175.1. Classification (NCBI taxonomy): domain Eukaryota; kingdom Viridiplantae; phylum Streptophyta; class Magnoliopsida; order Fabales; family Fabaceae; genus Glycyrrhiza; species Glycyrrhiza uralensis. The sequence continues at coordinate 30,629,490 of BRZY01000003.1, forward strand.
AACCAACTTTTGTGAAGGAAGTTTGTTTTCTGGATTGATTTGACACACTCAAGCTATTTAAATCCTTTACCGTCAGTTAGACGTAAACCGTTTTATGTAAACAGACCCAACGTCGACTAAAAAACTACCGTTTCAGAAGTATTCCAGAATATGTGTATTTTATCCCTAATTTTAAGCCAAAAATAAATATCAAAACATTTATGCCCCAAGAATTCACATAAAACAGAAAAAAAGACGGTAAAACAAAGAGACATGTTGGAAATAGACCTAACGAAAGTTGAAAATTAATCGTTTTTATAAGTGTTCTCAAACATGCATATTTAAATCCTATTTTTAAGCTAAAAGTAAATCGTAAAACATTTATATCACAAAAATTCATATAAGACGAAATAAGAACAGTTAATCACAGAAAACGGATGTTACAGCATGGCCATGAGTCTGAACTGGGGGAGAATCCAATTAGTGAACCTGATACGGGTAAAGGTAGATCTCCTTCTAAGTCTCAAGAGGAGTCCTTTGAAATTGATTTAGCCATAACTCTTCGAAAAGTTGTTAGATCTTGTACTAAACATTGTTTGTTTAAATTTATATCATACTCAAATTTGTCTTCATCTTTTGCTGCATTCACCTCTTAGTTGTCTGATGTAGATATCACAAAAAATGTACATAAAGCTCTAAAGGTTCGAAAGTGTAAGGAAGATGTTCTTGAAGAGATGAGAGCCCTTGAGAAGAACAACACATGGAGTATCACGACTTTACCAGCCGAAAAAAATATTGTGGGCTATAAGTGGGTCTTCACCGTCAAATATAATTCAGATGGCTCGATTGGTGGCCAAATGATTCACTCAAACCTATGGTATAGACTACTCAGAGACATTTGCTCCTATTGCAAAGTTGAACTGTCAGAATTCTCTTGTCTCTAGCTGCCAACTTAGATTGGCCCTTGCAGCAATTAGACGTGAAGAATGCCTTCCGCAACAGAGACCTAGAGGAAAAGGTATTCATGGATAGCCCTCCAGGCTTTGAAGACAAATTTGGGCCAAACGTGTGCAGACTGAGGAAGTCACTCTATGGTCTCAAACAGTCCTCGAGGGTGTGGTTTGAAAGGTTCACCCAGCCAGTGAATAAACAAGGATACACTCAAGGGCAATCTGATCATACCTTGTTTATAAAATTTTCTCCGAGTCTATGTAGATGATATCATTCTTACGGGAGATGACACAATAGAAATGGAGAGACTAAAGGAAAACTTGGCAGCAAAGTTTGAAATCAAGGATTTGGGCTCTCTAAGATATTTTCTCAGTATGGAGGTTGCTCACTCAAGGAAGGGGATTGTTGTGTCCCAATGAAAATAGATTCTGGACCTCTTGGAGGAAACTGAAATGAGTGGTTGCAGGCCATCTGACACCCCATGGATCCCAAGGAGTGTTCCCATTGATACTAGAAGATACCAATTGGTTGGCAAGCTAATCTACTTGTCTCATGTCCGGCCACATTGCCTTCCCAGTGAGTGTTACAAGTTTGTTTATGCACTCTTCCTAGGTAGTCTACAGAATTCTGGGGTACTTAAAGGCTAATCCCGGAAAATGTCTATATTTTAAGAAGATTAGTGAAAGGAATATTGCTATCTTCAGTGATGCAGACTAGGCAAGGTCGGTCATGGATAGAAAATCCACTTCTGGATATTGCACCCATGTGTGGGGAAATCTCGTAACTTTGAGAAGCAAGAAGCAAAGAGTTGTTAGTATAAGTAGTGCAGAAGCTGAATTTAGAGCTATGACCCAAAGTATTTGTTAAGGATTTGTGGATTTACAGAGTCCTAGAAGAACTCAAGATGACAGTAGAACTCCCACTAAAGTTGTATTGTGATAGCAAGGCTGCAATAAGCATTGCTCACAACCCTGTCCAACACGACAGAATGAAGCACATCAAGAACGATCATCACTTTATTATACAAGAAAAGTTGGACGCCGGAATTATCTGTTTATCTTTTGGGCTTTCTAATCAACAAACTACAAACATCTTGACCAAGAGTCTTGCAAGACCCATATATATTCGAGCCCTTGATAAGCAAATTGGACATGATAAACATCTATGCACCAACTTGAGGGGTGTAGAAAAAAGGGAAAGGATCGTAGCAATCAAACAATTCTTTCTTTAATAGGACTCTGATTATTCCTGTTTTTATTCTCTTGTATTTTCCCTTTTAGTTTGTTTCCACTTTATCATGATTCTCCCCTGATTCTATGGATTATTACCATTGTAATTTATCCTATATAAGTCGTGCCCATAGTGCAGAATAAGACACAACAACGTTCGCTTCTATTTTTCTGCGGTTATTGTATTTTCTATTTCATACGAGTAGTTAAATCCATAATTAGGACTTTGGTGGATTTCTTATTTGAACATACTTTCTCATATTTTCATATTGTCTTCTTTTATGATTGCGTTTGTCTCATTGAATCATATTTGACTTTTACACCCGGGCATGATTATCCTTGATATAAACACAATTAATCGTTGAACAATGTCCATATTGCTCTCAATTAACATTGGATGACCATTATGGAGAGTAGGAAATATGATTAATATTGTATGACCATTGGGTATTAAGAAATTTAGCACAGTTGATTGGCTGTTAGTAAAGGTGCACAAGTTATGGATAAACTATGAATTTAATTGGGATAATATAGTTGAAACATGACGCCCGAAGTTCTCAACATCGGTTTTGGTTTTTTTTTTTTTGTCATTTGAGGGATTTGAGGAGGTGGAAGATCGAACCCTCACCGTTTAGTATCACCCCAGCTCATTTTTCCACTTGAGCTTTGTTGGAGGATTTGATGGTCAAATCCCCCATTGGTTTTGGTTTGTGATTTGTGATTTACGTGCATTCTTTCTTTTTTCTTTGTATTTGCTTCTTTCTCTTATTTTATTTTTCATTTTCTATTACGATTTTCTACTAACCACTTGATTCAATTCGCCTAGCTAACACAAGGAGTCAAGGACTATTGCATTGCCGCATTGGTACCTTCTGTTCTTGTTAGAACAATGTATGGGATCTAAAATACGTTTGTATTGCTTGTCGACAAGGCACACTTGTCGTGGTGAGCTACACATCACAACGACTCAAAACAATACATTGATATAAAATATAGGCTTAAATACTTTTTTAGTCCCTGCAAAATTGACGTTTTTCACTTTTCGTCCCTGTAAAAATTTTTGTTTGTTTTTCACCCCTGTAATTAACATTCCGTTACGTAATGGTCCTCACCGTCAACGGACGTTAGAAACGGCTGACGTGGACGACGGACTTCCAGCTGTCAGCTGCCACGTCAATTAATGAACGTGACGTGGCTGTCCAGCTCGGGTGCACACGTGGACGCATGGGTGTATTAATATATTAATATTAATATTAATTAATATTAATAAATTATAGAACAAATTAATTAAAAATTAAGAAATTAAGAAATAAAAAATGAAAGTAAAAGGGATGGACGGTGCGTGGGTCGTATGCCTTGCGGGTAAAATCAAAACTTAGGGTTTTTATCCCATTTACTCCATCCTCTTCCTTCTTCTTTGTGTAGATCGCCGCTGCAAGGTTCAAGGAGGACGCGCGGCCACTGAACGCGGGCGACGTTGGAGAATCGACGTTTGGGGTGTGTTATTGGTTGTCGTGTTGTGCTTGTGTGTGGTGAAGGACGAGCGTGGAGCTACACGGCCAGAAAGCTGCGAGTGAAAGAGGTTAAAGATTCTCTGCAACATTATTCCATCTCTGTCAAGACAAAGAACCGCATGTGCATTTAAAGTGATCGGTAGGAATATTTATTTGTGTGGGTGGGGACCAAGTTTAACTTTGGTTATGAAATTTGTCTTTATACATGTAATATTGACAGAAGCACATGTGTATTTGGCATATTATAATCATGTTTTACTGTTAATCTGCTTATTTAGGGTTATTTAATTGTTAGTTGTGTGAGTGGGTTTGGGAAGTGGGACCCGCATGATGTTAGGGTGTTGTTTTCTGACATAGCCTATTACTATTTGTGCAGTTATGAGTGTGAATGCTGTTTTTTACCATGGGGGGCGTTTTGTCAATGAACCCCCTTTGGTGTACAAGGACGGTTCTGTCCATGTGATGAGAGATTTGGATATTGACAGGTGGAGTTTTTTTGAGTTGCTTGATATTGTGAGGGACGAAATTGGGTATATGGAGCCTGTCAGGCTATGGTGGAAGAGGGATCCCTCAATTGATGAGTTTAGGTGGATAGAGAATGACTCTGATGCCATGCAGATTGCAAATCATTGTGTAAAGTGCAGAGCTTTGGCACTTATATATGTTGAAACTGAGCTTCCAGAAGGGGGTTGGTTCGTGGACCATGATGAGGGTGGTGCCAATGGTGTAGGTGGTGAGAATGGTGGTGCCAATGATTCTGAAACTGATCACAGTGAGAGTGAGGTTGATGTTACTGATGTCCACTTTGAGGACAGTGAAGAAGAGAGGGCTATAGGTCTAGGAGATGGGTTTGATGATGGAAAATTAAATTTTGTGAATGTGAATGCCAATGAAGGTGAGTCATCGAAAAGGGCAAGGGCAAATAGGTCCAATGTGACAATTGAAAATACAACAGCTAGAGAAGAAAGTGGCCAAGATGACATGGAATTTAATTATTTGACTGATGAGCTAGATACTGAAGATGAAGATGAAGATGAAGAATCTGACAGTGAAAAAAAAAGGAATTCTATATTCCCCAAATTTAGGAAGGAGGAGTTGGATAAGCATTTTGAGTGGAAGTTGGGAATGGAGTTTAAATCTTTAAAACAATTTAAAAAGGCTATCTTGAAGCACTCAGTGTTGATAGGGAGAGAAATAAAATTTGCAAAAAATGACAAAGTAAGAGTGAGAGCTGTGTGTAGGTCTAATGACACGTGTGGGTTTGTAGCCCTTGTTAGTAGGGTTGAAGACAGTCATACATTTAGGATGAAGACTCTAGTTAGAAAACACACATGTGGGAGGGTGTTTTCTAATAAAAATGCAAAATCAAAGTGGCTAGCCAAGGATGTAGCTAAAAGACTCATGTCAAGTGACCATGTGAAGCTCTCTGAAATCATTAGTGATGTTAGGATAAACTACTCAGCTGGTATTTCTTTCTCTCGGGCTTGGAGGGCTAGGAAAATAGCAAAGGAGATGGTAGAAGGTGATGCAGCCAGGCAGTACACTCTGCTAAGGAGCTACAGTGCCGAGTTAAGAAGGGCTTGTGCAGGCAACAGTTGCAAGATTCAACTTGAAAGACCATGCCCTACACTGCAACCAAGATTTGGTAGTTTCTACTTTTGTTTTGATGGTTGTAAAAAAGGTTTCTTGGCTGGTTGCAGGCCTTTTATAGGAGTGGATGGGTGTCACCTAAAAACCAAGCATGGGGGTATCCTGCTCATAGCTGTTGGGAGAGACCCGAATGATCAGTATTATCCTCTGGCATTTAGTGTTGTGGAGACAGAGACCAAGGAATCCTGGAGGTGGTTTCTTGACAACTTATTGGATGATATAGGAGCAGAGAAGAGATGGGTATTTATTTCAGATCAACAAAAGGTATATTTCATCTTACATTTTATGAAATTTTTCTTCATTTTGCTTATATTAACATGTTTTATTTCTACTTTGTAGGGTTTGATTCCAGTATTTGAGGAAATGTTTGAATCTGTGGAGCATAGATTTTGCTTAAGACACCTCTATGCTAATTTCAAAAAGAAGTTTGGTGGAGGAGTTTTGATAAGAGACCTCATGATGGCGGCTGCAAAGGCAACTTATTCTGCACTTTGGCAACAGAAGATGAATGAACTGAAGGAGCTAAATGTGAAGGCATGGGAATGGCTCATGGGAATCCCTACAAAGCAGTGGTGTAAGCATGCTTTTACTTTTTACCCCAAGTGTGATGTTTTAATGAACAATATATCTGAGGCCTTCAATAGTACTATTTTGGTAGCTAGGGACAAACCAATTCTCACAATGTGTGAGTGGATAAGATCTTATGTTATGAGTAGGATTGGTACATTGAAAGAAAAGAACATGAATTATCATCACAAAATTATGCCAAAACCTAGGAAGAGATTGGATAAGGAGGTTGAACATAGTGGAAACTGGTTTCCAACCTGGACTGGTGGTAGTAAGTTTGAGGTCACACACTCACTGTTTGTTCAGAAATTTGTTGTGAATCTAGAGCTGCATCAATGTTCTTGTAATTTCTGGGAGTTGGTGGGAATACCATGTAGACATGCCATTTCAGCCATGTCATTCAAAGGAAAAAATCCTGAAGACTATGTCCACAAGTATTACCATAGGGAAACTTATGAACTCTGCTATAGTGAATTTGTAAGTCCAATAAATGGACAGGAAATGTGGCCCATCGTTGAAGGTGATGAAATCTTACCCCCCCCCCCCAATATAAGAGAGGACCCGGGAGGCCAAAAAAATTGAGAAGAAGAGAAGTAGATGAGGATCCCAACAACACTAAGTCGAAGAGGAAAAATACCTCATACAGATGCACTAGGTGTGACAAGTTAGGCCACAACAGCAGGAGTTGTACAAGTGAAACTATTAATCCTGCAGCTGCAGCTAGAAAGGTAATTCCCATAATTTGGCTTCAAATATTTATTTGGATTGATAGTAACCAGTTTCATTATCATAACTATTTGTAATGTCCAAATCACTTTTAAATGTGCAGAGAAAGCCAAAGAAGCAACCCCAGGAAAATGCTCAAGCAGCTGCTGAAAACACTGGGACCCAAACTGCAGAATCAGAACCTGCTGCTGCATCACAACCTCCTGAAAATGCTGCTGCATCACAACCACCTGAACCTGCTGCTGCATCACAACTTGGACCTGAAGTTTCTGCACTTTCACATGTTAGACCTGAAGTTTCTCCAATAGCAGAACCAATTTCAGATTTGGGTGCATCTGAAGCTCTAGCATCAGTTGTGGCTGCAACACAAAAGAAGTCCAAAGCCCCTGCAAGTTCCAAAGCAATTGCAAAGTCCAAACCACCTGCAAGCTCCAAAGCACCTTTGCAGTCCAAACAGCCAGCAAAGTCCAAACCACCTGCAAACAAGGTCAAGACCAGACCAGCTGAAGTTTCCAAAGAACCTACAAAGGTCTGTCATTTGGTTCAAAACATGCAACTTCATTTTGTACTAGTATTAAAGTATTTACTGACTATTTAATCCATTGTCCAGCTCAAAAGATTGAGGAAGACATATGCTGAATCTCCAAAACAGTGTGGAGTTAGTAAACAAGGAGGGAATGGTATGGCAGGTGATGCAGGTGAATTGACTCAAGAAAGTAACAATATAGTGACATCAGAGGTATAATGATGCTGGACTTGTTCTGAAACAGATTGTTATATAGTCATCCATTTTTATTAAACATAGCTGATTAAATCGAAACATCATTTGCAGGTTCTTGAGGAATTGAGGTCACAATTGGAGCTCACGGAGTCATCAGCTATGGAGGAATTGAGATCCAGCCAAGAAATATTGAATCTGCTTAATTTCAAGCAAAATTAGCAAGTGTTGGAGATGTTTTTTGTGAAGCCAAATATTATTTTGCAGAAGATGTGATATATGTAATGGCTAGTGGTTTAGGAGTTTTAGACTTGGAAGTAGTTTAATTGTGTACTGTAAAGGATTATGTATGATATTTTGCAGAATATGTGATATATGTAAGGTTTAAGCTTGAATCTATTCACAGACTCTGGACGCACACAATGGACGCACACACAATGGACGCACACACAATGGACGAGCACAACACTGGACGCACACACAATGGACGAGCACAACACTGGACGCACACACACTGGACGCACACACAATGGACGCGCACAACACTGGACGCGCACACAATGGACGCGCACAACACTGGACGCACAACACTGGACGCACACACAATCTGAACTCTTGAACTGGACGCACAACACTGGACGCACACACAATGGACGCGCACAACACTGGACGCACACACAATCTAAACTCTTGAATCTTACTTGAATTCAATTCAACTGCTGTTCACAGTCATAGGAACCTTGAATTCAATTCAACCAAGATTCAATTTTGTAAAATCACACTTTAAATCAATGCATGAATGCAATTCTCTTTTAAAACCTAGTTGATTTTACTTCTTAGTTATGCATCTCAATCTCATTTTCAATATCAAGTACAACAGGCCTAAAATATAAAAATACTCAAACTAGAAAAGCTACCCATTGCACTAAATTCAAAAGTCTTCATGTCTTGATTGTATTCTTTGTCATTTTTGAGCCATTTGTCATCTTCCAAACATCTTAAACATATCTTGCTTTCTTACCAAGGGGTTGCATCCAGTTACAGATTACATTAGACCAATTTCTACCATTGCATTTTATCACTTTACCAGATTCATTAAACCACTTCCTTTACCTTCCTTTACCAATTTCGACCAATTATGGTAAGTATAACATAATGCTCTTCAAGTAAGTCATAATAAAACCACCATTCATTAATTAGTAACATCAATCTGGTACATCATCAAAATTGGCATTTCACAGCATAATGCCATACAACAGTCCAACAAAATTTACATCAGATTAACTTGCAACATCAATTTTACATTAAACAGAAACCATTTTTGGGTTGCATATAAAAAAAAATCCACAACAACACCATTACAAGCAAAACCCCTAAAATTGTTGACTTCTTCCTCTCATACTGAATTTTCTTCTGCAGCTTCCATATCTTCTTCAATTTTTTATCATCCAACATCGCGCAACAGTGAAAGCATTGACAGTCAGTGTCCTCATCAACCCAGTAAAAGTAATCGCATGCCCACTGACTCTGTAACAAGAAGGCAGCTCATTCAACAAAAAACAATGAAATAAAGTGAAAAAATAACAAACAAAAAATACCTACCTTCCAATTAGGACATCTCCAAAACTTGCGCCCCGGGTTAGTGGTGGTGCCGGACGTCAAGCCCACAGGTTCATCCCCGCATTTACAAATTATGGGTCTTGGTCGTTTGCTTCGTTGGCTTCCATTGCTTCGTTGGGTTCGCTGGCTTGCAGCACTCGATGCTTCATTCGACGATGCCTTAGTTGCCATATTTCCAGATGAACTTTGGTTTCAGATGGATTGGAAGAAGAAGAAATGGTGTGGGAGGGAGGAAAACTGGTTCGGGGGCCAAAGAATGGGGGGAGAATAAATTGGGATTCTAGGGTTTTTTTAACCTCAACCAAGAAGAACACACCCATGCGTCCACGTGTGCACCCGAGCTGGACAGCCACGTCACGTTCATTAATTGACGTGGCAGCTGACAGCTGGAAGTCCGTCGTCCACGTCAGCCGTTTCTAACGTCCGTTGACGGTGAGGACCATTACGTAACGGAATGTTACTTACAGGGGTGAAAAACAAACAAAAATTTTTACAGGGACGAAAAGTGAAAAACGTCAATTTTGCAGGGACTAAAAAAGTATTTAAGCCTAAAATATATTTTGTATAGTGATATGTGAAAATTCATATACTAATGGAATGCATTGGATAAAATACTTATAAAATTAGAATAATAATAATTAGTAATAATAGAATCTATCTAATGAGCCTAATAATTAAAATTAAAATGTAAATAAAGAGTATTTCAAACTGAGCTCGAACTTGACTTTCTTTAAAGTTGATGAAGTTCAGTTTGAACATTAAGAATTAGACTCTCTCTCTCTCTCTCATTTCAATTTGATCCAACAAGGTTCAATGTCATGTAATATTTAAATATCATATTATTTTATAAAATAATGATTTTATTCAAGTTATTATCTTTCAAAAACAATATTTTTTGGTTGCATCTTTTAAGCACAATATAAATCACTTGTAGGAGTAATCCGTTAGTTTCTATTGTTTAAAAGTTTGTTAGGATTCTCCTTTATAATAGGATCTAGATATTTGTATAGGCTCTCTTCTTATCCTAATATTGTATCTCTATCAGTAGCTATAAATATGTTGCGCCTTGTACTCAGAATTATTGAATATAATATACAACACATTTTCTCTATATGGTATCAGATTAAAGCCTTTAGCTTAACAAGCACTCTCTACGATCCATGGCCTCAGACTCGTCTACATCCAATGCAGTCCCCTCTTCCACTTCCTTTGATCCTAAGGATCTTGTTGAGTTCAACACCACCACTCAGCTTCCCATTAAACTCAACTCCTCCAACTACCCAGCATGGTATCGCCAGATTCACTCTCTTCTTGTGGCCCGCGACCTTGAAGGCTACATCACTAGTGCAACTCCATGCCCTGCAGCAACCATCACCACGGCATCTGGCCCGTCTTCCAATCCAGCCTTTCATTTCTGGATTCGTCAAGACAATATCTTTACCTTGCCCTACTCGGTTCATGTGATGCAGAAGCTCGTGTAGTCATGTCCACGGTTGAAACGTCCCGAGCTACTTGGTTAGCTTTGGAACGTGCCTTTGCTACCCGTTCTCATTCACGTATCATGTCTCTTAAAGAACGATTGAACTCTATCACCAAGGGCTCTTCTACTGTTGCTGGATATTTGCAATCCATATGTTTGATTGTCGAGGAGTTGTCTCTGATAGGCCATACTGTTGATGGTATCGACCTTGTCACTACAAAAAAGCTCTTATTTTGCGGGGGGTTTTTTACTCATTTTGTAGGGGTTTTCGACCTCCGCAAATTGATTTGTGGCGTTTTTTAAAACCGCCGCAGTTATGATCACCACAAACAATTTGCGGCGGTTTTTAAGAACCTCTGGTATTGTATTTATATTGCGGGGGTTATTTTGCGGAGGTTTATAACCTCCCCTACCCTATATGGCGATTATACTGCAGGGGTTGAAAACCCCCTCCATGGCTCCGTCAATCATCATCATCTGTTAATTAGAAGGTTTTCTAATCTCCCCGAATTGTGATGATTTTTATTGTTGACACTCTACATACAATTTTTGTTTCAAATGTATTTATTTGCTAATGATTTGCATCTTTCTACTGTAACAACAGTAAAATATGTTACTAATAAATTCTTCATTAAAATATCATAGTAACATAACAAATATAGTTCAAACCCTTCCCATTCAAATTAATACAAATTACAATTTCATAATAATAGCCTAAAAGTATTTTTGTACTGGATGAAATTGTAATAATCAAGTGTTGGTAGCACAAAGTATCTCCTATATCTCACATCAGTTTGGGCTAGTATCTAATAGCTTCATCAATCTAACTTCAACACTTGCTCTTCTATGTAATTCCTCCTTTGCAATTTTTCTAGCTGCTTATGTTGCTCCCATGGCTGCTTTACTTATTGCTTTCTCTTTCTCTTCAATATCTAATGCAGCTCCTGGGCCAATCATACATGTTCTAATTTTTCTTCTCCTTTAATTCTCCAGACGTGGTTGAGTTCTATTACCTGTAGCAAATAAAAAACTAGTACTAGTTAAAATTGCAATAACAGTACATCTAAAAAGATTAATTTTCATCAATTAATTTTGCATTGTTGGGTGGAAAGCCTATATCTACCACAGTCAATAGAAATAAAATATGCACTTACATAAATTTCCCCTTCTTTTTGCTCCAACGTGCAAAGCTCTTGGAGGATTTTCAGCTTTTCCCTGGTGATCAATATATACTGCAAAAAAATGAAATGGTATGTTTAAGCAATTGTGATAGTTCAGGAAATTCAAGATGGCATGCACAAAAACTACCAACACTTCTCACACAATCCTTTTCTACTCCTCAGACATGGAAGGAAAAAATAAGGCAAATGCAGCAGCAAATAAAGATGGGAAAAAGCTTGGTGTTTACAAGACACAGAATATAATCCATTTAATCTAAATAATTGTTTACCTATGATGCAACATGTCAGAAGAAAAAAATCCAACAAGTTGTGCTCAGCTGCTCAACCAAACATAACAAGTAGTTGTGCATAAGATTAGTTAGCAGGACAAAAATACAATAACAAATCCAAACTTTAAAAAGGTTGTTGCATATTATTATTATGATATAAAAGAAGATGTAGCCACCCGAGCCAAGTCTAAGTCCCTAATGACTTTAGGAACTATATATTGTTTATAAACCAATTGGCATCCAAGGCAAATCAGATTTATCAGTAAAAATTAAATGCGGATTCTGCACCTCCAAGGTTCAAATGCCTCAATTTTGGTCCTTAACCTGTTGCAAAACTTGGAACAAAAAACAAGTTCAGAAACACTTTCCAACGCTTCATTAAAACCAAAGCCTTAAGGTAAACTATAATTTAAATTTTGTCTATTTATTCAAAATATAAGAATTTTGTACCAAAAAGAATTGTGCAGAAAATAAGGCCTGACTGCCAGAGTCTCAGTTGTAAATAGAATGTTGACTAATTAACCTGCAAATTTCTCTGTTTTTTCCTTTAATAAGCAAAGAGATGTCAATAATTAAAAACAAAAATGAGAAGAGGGAAGAGAAATGAAAGGATCCATGTCACACAAATCATTCTCCTTTCGCACTCCCTTTCACCAAACAAAGCGTTGACACTTCTCTACTTCACATCCACGCATCCTTCACTGTAAAACTCTGACATATTAAAGTATGCACTCTGTTCAAGTTCACAAACCCTAACTTCATTGGAACAATTTATGAAAAAATGCAAAAATTCAATTATATAATTAATTTCCTTGGGGCATATTATCTCTACTGATATTGCCATTTTCATGCAAACCTAACCAAACCAAAAGCACCACCAACGAACAAGAGCAAAGATGAGAACCTATTTTGGATCAGTTTTCTCTTTGCGTCATCATTGTCTCCCTGGTTGAGCAACCAAATGCCCATCTTGCGTTATCTCCGCTTGGCAGCTCGGTAGTCACGATCTCACCTTCCCGCAGCCACTGAGGCAAGTCAGCAGCTATGCCGTCAGCGTCGTGTTGGGCCACCACCATCCCGCCATGCCAAGTTGTTGTGCCGTCCGAGTTCGTCGAAGCCACTGCAACCGCCGTCGTCCTTCTTCTGAGGCTAAGAAACTTTTAGCGGGGCTAGATTTTGCGAAAGGGATATGTGCCAACACTAGGGTTTGAGAGGGGGGAAAGGTCAAAATTTAAGAGGGAAATAGGTAAAGGTGAAAAGGCGGTGTTTCAATTTTTAATCCGCGGGGGTTATAGACCTTCACAAATCCAAATGGAAACCACCGCTAATACCATGATTTCGGGCGCTTTGGAAAAAACCCGTATTTACTTAGTTTTATGATAATTTGAGGGGGGTTTCTAAAACCGCCTTAAAATAATTCCCGCAAAACGATGGATTTTTTGTAGTGTGTCATTCATGCTCTCAATGGCCTTGACCCCTCTTTCAGGGAATTCACGGCTTTGATAAGAACTCGTGACTCCCCAATCTCCTTTGATGAGTTGTTTGTCAAGTTGATGGACTATGAAATGTATCTTAAGCGCGATGAACACTTCAGCCAACAAACTTCGATCAGTGCCAACTTTGCTAATCGTGGTCGCTCACAACACTCTAGCAAGGGACGCAATCAGAATAACTCATCCGGCTCCTCCACCCAATCAGGAAAACGTCAATCCTCTTCAAACTCCAACATCATTTGCCAATTGTGCTAAAAAAGGGGCCACGGTGCTCAAACTAGTTACAAGCTGAACAAGAACAACAATAAGTCCTCCAAGCCTGCTGCCTATGCGACTCATGCTACTATACCACCACCTGAGTGGCTATTTGACTCTGGGGCCTCACACAACATCACTAATGATCTGAGCAACCTGTCTTTGAAGGCTGACTACACTGGTAATGATCAACTACAAGTCGCAAATGGTATGTCCCTTCCTATTACACATGTTGGTTCAACCACCCTTAACCCTTCTAAACATCCTTTATGTCTTACCAATGTCTTGTATGCCCCAGGAGTCACCCAAAATCTAATCTCTGTCTCACAATTGTGTAAAACTAATAATGTTTCTATTGAATTCTTTCCTTCTTGTTTTGAGGTAAAGGATTTGAGCACGGGGGCGACTCTTCTTCAAGGTCCGAATGATGATAATGTCTACAAACTACCACCCACCCACGCCCACCCTCATGTCTACTCATCTGTATCCACTGCGTCTGTCCAGCGTTGGCATATCAGACTTGGCCATCCCTCCTCTCGTGTCTTGCATCATGCTCTCCGGTCTAGCGACATTCCCATTCATGGCTCAAAGAATAAATGTACTGATTGTATGGCCAATAAGAGCCACAAGTTGCCCTTTAATCAATCTTCCTTGTCAAGTTCTAGTCCCTTAGAAATTGTCTATTCCGATGTATGGGGTACTTCGCCTTTCATTTCAATAGATGATTTTCGGTATTATGTTATTTTTATTGATCATTTCTCCAAATATGTTTGGTTGTTCCCTATGAAGTTTAAATCAGATGTGGCACTCATCTTTCCCATCTTAAAAAATATAGTGGCCCCATCTTAAAAAATATAGTGGAAAACCAATTCAGCAGTAAAATAAAGAACTCTTATTCTGATAACGGTGGAGAATTTGTGAAAATCAAATCCTACTTCCAAACTCATGGTATAACACATCTCACCACTCCGCCACATACACCACGACATAATGGCCTTTGTGAACGCAAACACCGTCATTTACTTGAAACTACGACTCTACGAGATGCCTCCTTCATCAAGCCTCTCTCTCACCGTCATTTTGGCCCTTTGCTGCCCAAACAGCTGCCTGCCTTATCAACCGTCTTCCCACACCCACACTAAATATGAATTCACCTTACTTTACATTATTCAAAAACCACCCCAATTACACCAAATTAAAATCTTTCGGTTGTCTTTGTTTTCCATGGCTAAAACCATATACCTCGAACAAACTCCAACCAAGATCTGAACCGTGTGTTTTCCTTAGGTACAGCTTAACCCAAAGTGCCTATATTTGCTACAATTTTAAAACGAGTAAATCAGCAATTTGGTCCCTCATTTTGTAAGTCGCTTAGAAATTAGTCCCCCACTTTAGGAAATAGACAAATAAGTCCCTCATTTTGAAAATCGTCGATCACGTTAGTCCCCACGTTAATCTGGGCTTCTTAACAGTAACAGAGTTGCTGATCTGGCACGGTAAGTTCCACGCTGACAGATACACGTGGACAGGGACCATTTTGACTGATGGTGAAAAGTTAGAAACCACATATAGGGGCTTGACTTCAGTAAGAAGTCACTTCTTCTCCTTCACCAAAACCCTTCATTTTCTCACTCTGCTCTCACCTCACCCCCTGTTTCTGTCTCGCAAACTCCGCCTGTCCCTTGCTCCGGTGACGTTCTGCGGCGTCGTTTGGTGGTTGCTGTCGTTCGTCTTGGTCATCGGCTCTACAGGTTGGTCTTCTGAACTCGATTTTGTTTTTTTTTTTTTATGTATATCTGTCATTGGTGGCTGTTGTGAAATGGGTATTGACATTCCTTCGTTCTCTGCCCATTTTGTGTTCTAATCTTCCTCAAAGTTTGTTACTTTTGAGTTGCATTCACCATTTGTTTTGTGTTTTTGTTGGTTTTGTTTTGCCCTAAGTTAGAAAGCACCGATTTTTTATGGGTCTGTAACAGAGTGTGTTTTGCTTTGGTTTTTCAGTATGGGTTCTCGTATTGATTTGATTGTTTATCATGGAGGGAAGTTTGAAAGGAATGAAGAAGGTATGTTGGAGTATGTCAATGGCGAAATGTGTGTGTATGAGCTTGACAGTGACACTGTCAACATTTTCGTGGTGGAGGGTCTTCCAAAACTCTGCAAGAATTATTTTAGAGTTGGGGGTTGTTTGTGGTTGAGTCCTGGGAGAGATTTAGAGCATGGTCTGAGGGAGATAAGGAATGATAGTGATATAATGGCTATGGTGGCTGATGCAAGAGCTAACAATAATGAGGTTGAAGTGTACTGTGAACACCCTGTTATTGAAAACCCTGACATAGTTGAACTCCCAATTGATGTACCTGAGGAAGTGAGACTTAGTGGTCCCTTTGCTGAAGATGGACCCCTCAATCAAGATAGTCCCCTCAATGAAGATGGCCCCCAAGCACCAAATGTACAAACTGTTCCACCTGAACCTGTGCCTAACCCAGCTGAAACTGTGCCTGTTCCACATGAACCTGTGCCTAACCCACCCAATCTTGTGCCTAACCCAACAGAAGTTGTTCCTAATCCCACATTGAATGAGCAACAATCTTCAGATGATGATGACGACGATAGTGATGAGGATAGCTATTATATGCCTCCTCCAGTGGTTAGTGAAACTGAAAGTGATGAATATGATGATGATCTTGTATCTGAGGAGGTCAGAAATGAGAGAGGTAAAAGGAAGGTTTCTGTCAGGGTGACAAGAGCTTGTAAAGTGGGTCAAGATGCCAAAGGGAAGAGACCAAAGGGAAGCAAGAGGGCAAAGGGAAGGAAGAGGCCAAATGTGTATGGTGCAGTTGAACCAGGGACCAAATTATTACATTAACAATTGTCTTGTTTATTATACAGGAATGCCATGTATGCATGCATGTGCTGCAATTGCATTCAAACATCAGAAGCCAGAGGATTATTGTAATGGATGGTTAACCATGGGGAGTTACAATGTTGTGTATGCTTCTTTTGTCCAGCCTACACAGGGTGAACAATATTGGACCCCAATCGAGTACATTCATCCAGCTCCTCCCAAGCTGAAGAGACAAGCTGGAAGGCCAAAGAAACAAAGAAGGAAGGATGGTAATGAGGGGATGGTCAGCAACAATAGGCTCAAGAGGTCCTATGGGGAGTGGAACTGTAAAAGGTGTGGACACCAGGGTCATAATAGTAAGGGGTGCATGAACTATGGATGCAGTAGGAGGCCTAAGGGGTTCATAGAAACTCCAGCACCTGTGAATGTGGGGAACCAGGTTATTCAACCTTTCATTTGTTAATTATGTGATGTGATTGTACAAGTCTGAGAATCGAAATTCTATGATTTTATGTAGGGGAATGATCAAGTTGTTCCTGTGCAGCCTCAAGCTGTGCCAATTCAGGGTGCACTAAGAGCACCTGCACCTGTTCAAGTGCCAGCTGCACCAAGACCACCTGTTCCAGTGGCAGTTCCAGCAAGAGCACCTGGAGGATTTGGTTTCAGACCACCCCCCATTAGAGGACCTGCAACAAGAGGACCTGCACCTAGAGGAGCTACACCTAGAGGACTTGCACCACCACCACTTGCACCTAGAGGGGCTGCACCTAGAGGACTTGCACCACCACCACCAGCACCTAGAGGACTTGCACCACCACCACCAGTCATCCATTCACTAATTAGAGTCCCATTTCCAACACCACCTGGCTCCAATGGTCATGACAACACCCCAACCGAATTCATGCATTTCATCCCAACCCCAGGACTTCCACCTCGTGCACCAGGACAATGAAGATTTGCACCAACAATTTCTGAATTGAATATTGATCAATCTGCACATAGTGTGACTTTTTTGTTGAACATTGGCTGCTGGTTGCTTTATTGACTTTTGGTTTATGGGCATCAGTTTGTTGTATATGCACATGCAGTGTGCTTTTTTTTTGGATTATATTTATTGATTAAGTTGTGGTTGTATATGCACATGCAGTGTGCTTTTTTTTGGATTATGTTTATTGATTAAGTTGTGGTTGTATATGCACATGCGTGTGCTTTTTTTTTTTATTATGTTTAAGTTGCTTTGTTTTCAGTATCAAGGATGTTGTAATGGCACTACTTAATTAGCTAATGAAGATGGTTTACTATTTATCCTTTCATTTGTTTTATGGTTTAGCAATGTTTTGACTAATGAATAATTTAATGACAGTAGTGTTTTGAACAACTTTTCATTTGACTAAACAAATATAAAAGATTACATCAAAATAACAAACCCACTAACAACATTGACTCATTAAACTAACATTAAACATTGATTAAATTAGAAAGCACTGAACTCAAATAACATAATTCTTAAGTAACAGCTAATTAACAGAACTGATAACACATTACATCAAACTAAAACACAACTTCCCTAACACAACCTAATTCTTGACAACTAACAACAAAACTCCACCTAATAACAAGGCTACCATCACTGCCACACAATATCTTATCATTCTGACTTCATAGAGTAGTACATCATCATTCATGGGCATCATTTCAGTCCTCCATTGTCTTACATCTCTGCGATTTGGTCCCTGATATCTCCTTGCAGAATTGCCACGCCCATCAGCCCAGTAGAAGAATATACAGTTTCCATCTTCACATGTGTAGAAATCCCTTTCTGGGTTAGCTATAGTTCTTGAGGTGCGTTTCACAGCCCTAACACCACAATAACAGATGAAAGGATGGTTACTTTCAGAGCCATGGATCGATGAGCTTCCTCTTGACTGGAGATGCTCTGGACCACCCATGAAGCTTGGCCTTTTCGCTATGCTGCTCGTGATTTTCTTCTCTCTCGATTTTGTTGTTTGCTTTGGACCAATTCATCAATTAGGGATTCTAGGGTTTTAAAAGGGGGAAGAAGACAACACCCCCAATCCCTTTTAACACGTGTTTAACCTGCAATATTTCCAAAGTGGTCCCTGTCAAAAAGGTCCCTGTCCACGTGTATCTACCAACGTGCCACTTAACGTGCCAGATCACTAACTCTGTTACCGTTAACCAACCCAGATTGACGTAGGGACTAACGTGACCGACGATTTTCAAAATGGGGGACTTATTTGCCTATTTCTTAAAGTGGAGGACTAATTTCTGAGAGATTTACAAAATAAGGGACCAAATTGCCGATTTACTCATTTTAAAACACACAAAATGTATAATTCCCGTCATGTCCAATTTCTAGAAGATGTTTATCTATTCGCTATTCAAAATACACCTACTCCTCCAAATGAGTCCTTCTCCGCCTCCCCCTCTCACAGTAACACGCTTTCAAATTATGCCCCACTAACAACCTTGCACCCAATCAAAATTTCCTCTCAGCCAATTCCTATAATTTCTCACCCACCTAATTCAAATACACCAAGCACCGCTAGCGCTCCCACCTCTCAACCGTCCCCTACTATATCTCCAAGTCAGCCCATTACCTCCACTCAAGTCAATCACAATCCAAACTCCATCCCACAACAAACCACTGAACCGTGTCCTCACCAACCAAACTTATCTCTACACCCCATGCAAACTCGATCCAAAAGTGGCATTTACAAACCGAAAAAGGCCAACCTAGCCACCAAATATCCACTCCCCATCTCCACCGAGCCAACATGTGTATCTCAAGCACTTAAATCCCCTGAATGGCAACAGGCAATGACTGATGAGTTCATGGCACTCATGCGTAATGGCACTTGGACTTTGGTTCCTCCACAACCTCACTACAATGTGATTGGCAACAAATGGGTGTTCCGACTCAAACGTAATCCTGATGGAACCATTTCACGCTATAAGGCACAACCAGTGGCAAAGGGATTTCATCAAAGACCTGGCCTTGATTTTAAGGACACTTTCAGTCCTGTTATTAAGCCCCAGACAATCAAGCTTGTGCTTTGTCTTGCACTCTCACTGAAACGCTCCATTTTTATTAAAACAAAGAAAAATAATAAAATAATAACACCCCCCCCATATAGCACACACACACCCCACCACCGAAAAACACACATACCCACTTTTTCAAAGAAAGGAAAGAAGACACGGGAGGGAAGGAGGAGAAAAGAAAAAGGAGAAGGAAGAAGAGGGAAAAGGTGAGGTGGTGTACCACATCTTGCATTCTCCATTTTTCTTGCATTTTTTTTACCTTAGTTCCACACATCCATGAGAGGAGAATACGAGGGGTTAGTGTTTTGGTTGATTTAAGTAATACCCACTTCTAGAAATTGTGTCTTTAGAGCTCTTTGAGGTAAAATCTATAACCCGTGAGTTTAGAAATTTATTTTGAGGAATATTTTGAGTAGTGGGTGTTGGTTTATAGTAGTGGGAGAGCTCAATATTAAATTTTTATGGGTTCCTCTAAAACCCTAAGTCCTCTAAATTGGGGGTTTTATTTCTAATCACTTTATTATTTGTTATTATTGCTCAGATTCATTGGAAAATACCCCGGTTGCTCCTCCTGAAGGCTCTAGGAGAGATTTCGTCAAATCTTCATACTTGTGAGTAGCTAATCTACTTAGTGGCAATTTTTCTAGATAGCTATATTTTGGGTTAAATATGTTTTGGGTCCCTGTAATATAGGGGGTTTTTGAGTTAGGTCTCTATAAAATAAGTCAAACTGTTTTCGTCCCTCTTTTATTTTATTTTTTTATTTTAGTCCCTGACAGCGTTGACTGCTGATGTGGCACTGTAAGGTCCCTATAAAATTCCTACGTGACACCTCATTAAACCTACGTGGCGTACACGTCACCTGACACATACATATAAAAATATTAGGTTTTTAACTTAGTCCTTCTAAAAAAAACATATTTTGAATTTAGTCCCTCTTCTTTTCCACCACCCCCTCCACCACCCCCACCTCCTTCTCCCCCTTCTCCACCACCACCACCACCCCCACCTCCTTCTCCTCCCTTCTCCACCCCCCTCCTCCACCTTCCCCCAACCTCCTTCCTCCATCCCACTCTACTAACTCTGACAGACACACAACACAGGCCATTTGCGCTCATAAAACTGGGCTTTCCCTTTCCTTGCACTTGTAACAAACAAGGGGCTAAAAGCAATAAAGAATTCATGCCTTTAGTTTCCATTGAAATCAATTTTGATTAGTATCACAGCTTGACAGAGATGTCGTATGACAACCAAACCACCGAATTGGGGGGGTTTGCTCAACAACCAAACCACCGAATTTAACAATTTATGATGAACATAACCACCATCAAACATTTGCTTGCTTGCGTGTTGTGTTGTGTTGCTTCGTGTGGTGTGGTGTCCCTCATCATCACTGTGGTTTCCCTTTCCTTTCCTTGCTCCGCCGCCTCCGCTCCCAATAATGGTGGTTTGGGAAAAACGAAAACTTCTAACAATGAATGTGGGAGGTGGTGGGTGGGGGGAAAGGTGGGGTGGTGCTGGAGGGGGTGGTGCTGGAAGAGGGGAAAGCCATGAGAGGGGGGGAGAAGGAGGGAGTGGTGGTGGAAGGATAGTGGTGGTGGTGGTGGAGGAGAGAGGAGGAGGGACTAAATTCAAAACACACATTTTATAGGGACTAAGTTAAAAACCTAATATTTTTATATGTATGTGTCAGATGACGTGTATGCCACGTAGGTTTAATGAGGTGCCACATAGGAATTTTATAGGGATCTCACAGTGCCACATCAGCAGTCAACGCTGTCAGGGACTAAAATCAAAAAAATAAATAAAAGAGGGACGAAAACGATTTGACTTATTTTATAGGGACCTAACTCAAAAACCTCCTATATTACAGGGACCCAAAACATATTTAACCCCTATATTTTATTTGGAGAAGTAATTATAGTTTTGTTAAGTATCTTGAAAATGATTAATGTCATTATAAATTATTTTCCCTCCTATTGGTTTAGTTCTTATAGTAAAGATGTTTTGGTTGTTTTTATGCTACTACTCAAGATGTTCATTTTATTTTATTTTTCGAGTTGATGATATTGGTGATTATGTGAATAAGGATTGATTTGAAATAAAATTGTGATGATCTTGTTTTGAAGTTTGAAAGAATGAAATGAGCTACTCTTTGAAAATCTGGTTTGATTTTAATGAATTATTTAAAGTTATGTGTTGTTTATCTATTGTGGTTTCTATGTAAGAACACCGTTTGCTGCAACGAAGAGAGAATGAAGCCTATGAGCTGAGTGCTCATAGTCCCTTGAGACCGTTTGCTGCAGCGAAGAGAGAATGCAGCCTATGAGCTAAGTGCTCATAGTCCGTAGGAATTTCCGTTCGCCATAACGAAGAGATAATACGGCCTATGGGCTAAAGTGCTCATAGCAATTTAAGTGATTACTGTTCGCCACAACGAAGAGATAATGTGGTCTATGATTACCGTTCGCCACAACGAAGAGACAATGTGGCATATATGCACATAGTATATTATGGTTCTGGGTGAGGCAAGGCCCCCGGTTTATGATATGACTGAATTATGACATGGAGGGTTTAGATTACTCCTCTTTTATTTGGTATGGATATAGTTTTCATATGTAACCCGCTTTGGAATTACATGATGAGTTTTAAGAATATTATTATTTCTAATGTTGGAATATCCTATATCATGATCAAGTTATTAAGGAATGAAATATTAAGTTTAAGGTTCGGTTTTGCAAATTATTTCCACATATCTCTCGTTTACTTTGTGTTTTGAATTAATTATTTGATTAAACACTCGTGCTATGTCCACTTCTCCTTCTTGTCCACTTTGTTATTATGCTCTCACTGAGTTCCCCGTGACTTATTCCATCTCCTTCCCTTTTTCCCCAAATTCACAGGTAGCTGAGTAGATAGCTTTTGAGGTTGCAGACCTTCCCAGGGGTTCTTTATTTTGGTATACCCCGTTTTGAGTGGTGACTATTATTTTGGCGACTTCAATATAATGCAGCTATAAGGATAGAGTCTTTCTTTTTTTTTTTGTTATATATAAGTAGTTGCAGATGAAGTCTTTTATGTATCTAGTGAGTACTTTGAGAACTTGTGAAAAATATTATGTATGTAAATGATGAAAACTCTGGTTAGTGGATTCTGGTACTTTGTATAACTGTTGTTGGCAGGTATTATTTTGAGGTGCCCATATTACAGGGGAGACTCTGCCGAATTTTTAGGTAGTTATTTTATTTATTATGTTTATGCGTTAAAGCGTGTTAGGCTTGTCAGGCTAATAGTGTGTTGAGTTGGTGTTAGCCTGTGCGCCGGTCATGGCCTAAGAGTGGGTTGTGACACTCACATGGCTGGACCCTCACCCAGATGGATGTAAATAATGCATTCTTGCATGGCAATATCAATGAGGACGTATATATGTCCCAACCTGCTGGCTTCATTCACCCTTCCTTCCTCGACTATGTTTGCAAGCTTCACAAGGCACTATATGGCCTCAAATAAGCACCACGTGCTTGGTTCCATGCACTGCGTGATTTTCTTCTCCAATATGGGTTCACCAATGCCAAATCCGATACATCGCTTTTCATCTACAGGTCCGGTTCAACTATTGCTTACTTCTTAATTTATGTTGATGACTTGCTACTTACAGGCAACGATCCAAGCTTCCTCTGCGACTTCAAGAAGTCTCTTGCAAAAAAATTCTCCCTCAAAGACCTGGGTCCTCCAAGCCACTTCTTGGGTGTTGAGATTATTCCCATTGCGTCTGGGTTATTCCTCACTCAGCACCATTACATTAGGGACCTCTTGCAGCGTGCAAACATAGGAGACTCCAAGCCAGTCTCAACCCCTATGGCAACGTCATTTTCGTCCTCTACTGTTCCAGATTCCACTATTTGTGATAGCAGTCTTTCTCGCAGCATACTTGGCTCCCTACATTATTTATCCATTACCCGCCCAGACATTGGATTCCCTGTCAACAAGCTTGCTTAACACATGCAGTCTCCCACCACTACCCATATGCAAGCTTTAAAACGGATCCTGCGTTACCATAAATCAACAATCTCTCATGGCCTCCACCTCACCAAATCTTCAAATTTAGCTCTCACTGCTTTTTGCGATGCCGATTGGGGTGGCGACACACAAGACCGCAAGTCCACTGGTGCCTACTTGGTCTATTTTGGTCCGGATGCCATCTCTTGGTCATGTAAGAAGCAACCCACCGTTGCAAGATCCTCCACCGAGGCTGAATACCGGACAATTGCCACCACTACTACTGAACTGCTCTGGCTCCAGCAACTACTTCAAGAACTTAGTGTGCTCATAACTACACCGACTATCTACTCCGACAACATTGGGGGCACCTATCTATGTGCTAATCCAGTCTTCCATTCCTGGATGAAGCACCTAGCCATAGACTATCATTTTGTTCGAGATTTGGTTGCGGAGAAGTTAAATGTCTCACATGTGCCTACAAGACATCAGCTGGTCGACTTGCTTACCAAGCTGCCGTCTTCTACACGACATCACTTCCTTAAAGACAAGATTGGTGTCATTGAAGATGCCTCCATCTTGCGGGGGCGTGTAGGAGTAATCCGTTAGTTTCTATTGTTTAAAAGTTTGTTAGGATTCTCCTTTATATCAGGATCTAGTTATTTGTATAGGCTCTCTTCTTATCCTAATATTGTACCTCTATGAGCAGCTATAAATATGTTGTGCCTTGTACTCAGAATTATTGAATATAATATACGACACATTTTCTCTATATCACTATCTCATCTTCATTTTTTTATTTTTGAAAATATATGATAAAATAATACAATAAAATATAAAATGGATTTTATTACTATTTATTGGTAGTATAAAAAAGTTTTATACATGATCAATCCTATGTCACATATTTCATAAGGACTCAGTGGGTAAGGGTGTAAATGAGTCGAGGCTAGCTGAGCGCTTAAAGCTTGAGTTTGGCTTTTGAAATTGGTGGCTCAAAGCTTGACTCATTTATTTAAACGAGTCAAAATAAAAGTTTGGGTTTGGTTTTGTTAAAAAATGTTAAGTTTGAGTTTGGCTTGCTAGCTCATTTATAATTTAAATTTTTGCATTTATGAATTCTTTTCTTAAATTATTTTTGAACTTTATTGATTTAGTACTCACTCTGTACCATTTTGTTTGTTGTTTTAACCAAATTTTTTGTCCTATTTTTATTGTCATTTTACAAATATCAATAAAGTATTTAAATATTTTTATACCCTTAAAGCATTTATAGGTTTACGTGACAGGGAAAGGGAGTAATTGATTGTCAATTATATGAGAGAGGAGTAACAAAGGGCATATTAGGAAAAACAAAAATAATTTTTATGAATTCTTAGCTATTAATTGAATTTCTTAGTTCCTGTGCCACAATCTTAAACAACAAACAAAATGGGATGGGAGGGAGTATTTAATAAAGATTAGTGCTCAACACGAGGTATATGGAATTAAAAAATTTCTAGACTATTACATTTAGATAATCTAGTAAATAAAAGTTCATAATTAAACTTCTTGACTACTACAAAAAGAAAAGTGTTTTTATACAAATTGTAGGATCTATATAATTTTAATATTTGATTATTTATACACACACACACACATATTAACGAGCTATTCACGAGCCCTTAATGTCGAGTCTCTAAGGTTTGAGTTTGGCTCATTTAAATATTCGGGCTCAATCTTAAACTTGAACTTGGCTTGTTTAATTAAACAAACGACCTTAAGCGTACATTTAACGAGCCGACCCCGAATAGTTCACGAATAACTCGGCTCATTTACATCCCTAGGTATACAGTTAATTATGATTCAAATATTTCTCAATGTGGAGATATAACATCTGGATTTAATTTGAGATTAAAAAAAGTGCAAATATATAAAAACGCTTGGCTAGAGTTATGCAATTTGATGCGTTAAAAAAAAAAAAAGAGTTGTGCAATTTGAAATTAAGATCCCTCAATTTAAACCGAAATAGGGCAACAAAAGAAAGTGATTCAGAGACAACAATTGAAATTAGGCTTGATTACATTTTTAGTCCCTTTAGTTTGGACTATGTGTGATTTTGGTCTCTTAAATTTTTATGAGTCAACCAAGTCGCTTTATTTCAAATATTAAGCAAATATGGTCTGCCATCAGTTTTCTCTTATCAAATACCCTTCAATTCTCATTATTTTTATCAAAATATTTAAGGGTTTACGATGAATTTGAGACATGAAATAATTTTAATTGTCTTGAAGTTAAAAATCTAGTAAAAATTGAATAATTTTGTAGGATATAAGATTAAGGTTTGAAGAGAAAAATTTTAATTTTTTTTTATTTTGAGTGAAATGTGATAATTTGATAACTTAGTTTTGAGTGGAAGAAGGTTAAAAACAATTTAATAAACTCATTTTATGAAATTTTTGGATAAGTTATGAGAATTTGAGAGTTTTAAGTAAATGAAAAGTGAAAGAGGGGCATAGGTTTAATAAGAGTGGTTGGTATATTAGGTTTTTCTCTCGTTTTGAGACCTCTTAGGTTTTCTCTCGTTGACTTGAGAGGCAGATGTTCTTGTTTTCTTCTGGGCTACTTCTGTGGCCATGTCTATCAATATGGAGTCACTATCTTTGGAGGATGAGGAGGGGGTGACTTTCAGCAAAGCAGGACAACGTGCAGTGGCTGAAGATGTTCAACTATGTTTGGTTGGACGTTTTCTCACCGATCATTGCATTCATTCGCATATAATGAAAGAGCGCATGTCGGAGGTTTGGCGTCCGGTGAAGGGTGTGTCTATCAAGGATGTTTCTCCAGGGATATTTTTGTTCTAATTTTTCCACAAGCTTGATATGGAGAAGGTGTTGGGGGGTGGTCCTTGGACTTTTGACAATCACGCTCTTGTGCTGGGAAGAATGAAGATGGGCATCCCGTTGCAGGCGATATCCCTGAATCATGTGGACTTCTGGCTCCAAGTACACAACCTGCCAATTGGGTTCATGACTGAATTGGTTGGGAAGCTCCTTGGCAATTATATTGGGGAGTTTTTGGATTACGATCCTTCAAATAACTCATGTGTATGGCGTACATACATGCGAATCTGGGTGAAGGTCGATGTTCGCCAGCCGTTGAAGAAAGACTGTAAAGTTCGAATGGAAGGTGGAGAGTGGTGCCTAGTCCAGTTCAAATACGAGAAACTCACAAGCTTTTATTTTGTCTGTGGTTTGCTGGGTCATGCTGAGTAGAACTGTGAAGCCTTATTTGCTAGAGAAGTTGATGATGGTGTCCGCGGATGGGGGTGGAACTCCGGGCAGAGGTGAGACGAGCAAGAGCATCAGGCAACTGGTGGCTTAGGGACAGTAGGTCGTCCTGTGAGGCAGCACAAGCAGGTGGCGGCGCAGCAGCTAGCTCATGCAACCCTAGCGCGGACAAGGCGCAACATGCTGATGATCAGCCGAATTCCATGCATAATTTCCACAACAACATTAATGGCATGCAACGTGGGATAGTAATTGTGGAGAGAGAGAATCCAAAGTGGATCCAACCTACAGCGGGTCCCACCTCTTCTCACGGAATAGTTGCTGCTACCCATTCAACAGTGTCATGTGGCCCAATTATAATTGAGGATGAGGCCCAGAACGAGAAAAAACGCAGAAGAGCAGAAAGCAACCTCTCGTGGATGATGGCATGCGTGCTGAGTACACTGTGGTGTACAATCCCCTGGCTGAGGTTTCAAGTGATGAAACAGATGATCATTTTTTATCGGTGGGTCCTGGTCCCCAAGCCCGCCGGGAGCAATGAAAATAATTAGTTGGAACTGTCGGGGCCTGGGTAACCCGCGTGCAGTTTCCGCATTGAAAGACTTCATTCGGTGTCATAGACCAGATGTTCTGGTTCTTATGGAGACTCTGGCTACTGTTAGGAGGATTGAGGAGATTCGTGTTCAGGTTGGTTTTTAGTTCTGTTTCGTTGTGGATTGTCATGGGAGGAGTGGGGGGCTTGCAATCTTATGGAGGAACTCGGTTAACTGTTCTATCATTGGTTATTCTCAGAATTTTGTGAACATGGAGATCATTGACAACAATAAAGGGGTTTGGAGGTTGACTGGTTTTTATGGCTATCCGGAGAGGGCTAGAAGAAGACTTTCTTGGGACCTCATTAGAAGCTTGGCCACGGTTTCACCAGTACCATGGTGTATTTTGGGTGATTTTAATAACCTTCTTGGTGATGATGAGAAGAGGGGTGGTGCTACCTATCCAAACTGGCTCAAAAATGGCTATAGAAGAGCGTTGGATGATAGTGGGTTGGTGGAGATCAGGTTAGAGGGTCATCCATTTACTTGGGCCAAACACCATGGGTCTCTTGGTTGGATTGAAGAGCGCCTTGATCGAGCATTTGCCACGGCTGGTTGGTGGCATATTTTCCCTCAAGTTAAGTTACTGAATCTCCTATCCACTACCTCGGACCACTCGCCTATTTGTTTGGACACCGAGCCACATGTGCATGCTACTTTTACAAAGCGTTTCAAGTTCAAAAATATGTGGTTGACTGAACCCGAGCTTCCTGATGTTGTTCATGAGCATTGGCCTCGAGGAGGTGACATCGATCTAGTTGCTAAGATTGCAACGTGTACGGATGCGTTGGAGAGGTGGGGTCATAGGATCCGTATGAGGTTCCGTTATGAAATAAATGAGTGCAAGAAGGCCTTGGAGGACCTTCGTGGAAGCAATGAAGAGCGGGACATACGTGCTTAACTACTAAGGAAAGGTTAAATATTCTCCTACACCAAGAGGATTGCTACTGGAGACAACGGGCAAAGGCACACTGGATGAAATATGGTTGATAAGAACACACAGTTCTTCTATACTGCAGCTTCCTCTAGAAAAAAGGCAAATAAGATTGAGAAACTATGTGATAATAGGGGTCTGGAGGTGACCACCCGCGATGGGTTGTGTACTCTTGCCCAAAATTATTTTCATAATCTTTTTTCTAGTCAAAACAGTGCTTATAATGAGGTTGTTGATGGAGTTCAGTGTACGATTACTATGGAGGATAACCATGCTCTTCTTCAACCGTTTCATGAGGAGGAATTTCGCAATGCTCTCTTCCCAATGCACCTAGATAAGGCACCGGGCCCAGATGGCTTGAATCCAGCTTTTTACCAACGCTTTTGGAATTTATGTGGCACGGATGTTTTTCAGGAAGCTTGTTCTTGGCTTGAAAAAGGTATGCTCCCTAGCTCTTTGAATGATACCAATATTGTCCTTATTCCAAAATGTGACAACCCGACTAGTATGAAGGATCTTAGGCCAATCTCCTTGTGTAATGTGGTTTACAAAATTGTAGCAAAGGTGTTGGCTAATCGCCTAAAAATAGTGCTTCCAAAATGCATCTCTATTGAACAATCTACTTTTATAGAAGGGAGGTCTATTCTTGATAATGCTTTGCTGGTCACTGAGGTTATTCACTATATGCGATGCAAAACAAAGGGACGTTTGGTTGATGTTGCTCTAAAAATTGATATTAGTAAAGCTTATGATAGAGTTGATTGGGGATATCTTCATTGCATGATGCTTAAGATGGGCTTTGATCCAAAGTGGTTGAGTTAGATTTTGTTGTGTGTCCAATCTATCAATTATTCTGTCACTGTGAACCAGGATTGTGTGGGACCCATTCACCCTTCGAGGGGATTGAGGCAAGGCGATCCATTATCACCTTATCTCTTTCTCATTTGTGCCAAGGGTCTTTCTACACTCATTAAAAAGGAGGAAGGAAGGGGCACACTAGATGGTGCAAAAATTTGTAGGGGTACCCCAGTCCTTTCACATCTCCTTTTTGCTGATGATTGTTTCTTGTTTTTTCAAGCAGATGTGGAGGAAGCCAAAACCATGCAAAGTGTTTTGGAGGTTTATGCACGGGCATCTGGCCAACATATTAATATGCAGAAGTCCGAAGTCTTTTTCAGCAGGAATGTCCCTGAAGGAGATAAGCATCGCATTGCTCAAATTCTTGGTGTTCGCATTACTCTGGGAACTGGAAAATATTTGGGTTTACCATCCTTGGTGGGCCGGAATAGAAAAGGTGTGTTCTCTTTTATCAAGGATAGAGTGTGGCAGCAGATTAATTCTTGGAGTAGTAAGAGTTTATCAAGAGCTGGTCGTGAGGTTCTTATTAAACCAGTGGCACAAGCGATCCCATCTTATTACATGAGTATTTATTTGCTTCCCCAAACTTTCTGTGATGAGATTAAAAAAATGCTCAATTCTTTTTGGTGGGGATCAAAAAATAGAACAAGCAAAGGAATCAAGTGGCTATCTTGGGAGATGCTATCCATGAGGAAGGAGGATGGTGGTATGGGATTCTACGATTTCCAAGCTTTTAATCTAGCCCTTCTCGCTAAGTAGGGATGGAAGTTTGTTGATGACCCTAATGCTCTGTTGACACGGGTGTTCAAGACCAAGTATTTTCCTAATGGTGATTTTCTGAATGCAAACTTGGGACACAACCCCAGCTATTGTTGGTGTAGTGTGTGGTGCTCCCAATCATTTTGAGGGAAGGTTTACGGTGGCGCGTTGGTGATGGGAGCAGGATTTGCATCTGGAGGCAGCCTTGGTTATGTGACGAGGTTAAGGTACTCTAGTCCACCCCTGTGGCTGGGTCGAAAATGCTCACCTTGCGGGACCTTCGGTCTGCCGACTTGCAAAGTTGGAATATGGACCTTTTGAATGCTCTCTTGACCGTGGATGATGTGGAGCGGGTTATTCAAGTCCCTTTTATCAATTGTGATCATGAGGATAAGTTAATATGGAGTTGTACCACCAATGGTCTATATTCGTTCAAGTCTAGCTATCAGTTATATTGTGATCGAATTGCTCCTCGAACTCACTTGCATGTGGACGATGATTGGAGGTCCATTTAGGCGCTCAAAGTGGCCCCACGTGTTAGGTTGTGCGTGTGGCGTGCTTGTAGAAACGTACTTCCCACAAGGACGTAGCGAGGAGTTCCACGTCCTATCAATTGTGTCCACTGTCCCCATGAGCTGGAAATTTGCTTCCACCTATTCTTTACTTGCCATAGAGCAGAGGAGTGCTGGAGGCATGCACATCTTTGGGGCACTATTGAGCCAATGCTGGTATAGGCAGAGGGTTTTAAGGATTTATGCTTCAACGTTCTTGCTTCGGTTGGTGAGGAGCAGCGAACTATTTTTGCAACTATCATTTGGAGTCTCTGGAAGAGCAGGAATGATCTGTTATGGAACCAGCAGGATATTACCCCTTTGCAAGTGGTGGCGCGCGCATCAGCTTTGTCCAAGGAATGGACTTTTTTCAATAAAAAATAGGTTGCCAATTATGTAATCCATGATGTTACCCATTGTCATATGTGGCAGAGACCACCCCACGGTTTTGTTAAGGTTAATGTGGACGCGGGTTTTAATTCACCTGATCCAAAGGTGGGTTTTGGCTGGTGTGTCCGAGGTAGTACTGGGGTTTTTTTGTTGGCACGTGTGTCCAGCGTTGCTGGGACTTTTACTGTTGCTGAAGGTGAGGCCCTGGGACTTCTACATGCGATCCAGTGGGTCACAACACTCCACCTTGATCAGGTTATCTTTGAGTCTGATTGCAAGGTTGTTGTAGACAGGATTAATCAACCCCGATCCGATCACTCGAAGTTGGGTACTATCTTGAAGGAGTGTAAGACCATTTTATCACATCATCTTAATTTTAGTGTAGTGTTTGCTTCTAGGAAAGCCAACACGGCTGCTAATGTTTTAGATCATAGGGGTACTTTGGGGGATATACCGCAAACATTTACCTACCTCCTCCTTGTATTGCTGAAACCATTATTAATGAAATGCTATGAGTTTGTTTTCGTAAAAAAAAGGTTTAATAATTAAAAGAGTTGAAGGGCCTAATTTGCTCAAAAAATTATTGGGGAACCAAAGTCATACATTAAATATAATAAAGGGACTAAAATTATTAGGGACAAGAATATCGCTTGACCTGGATTATACCTAGGGATTTCAATGGGTGCAGGAGAGCATAGGTAGTATCTATCCGTTACTCGCCCCACAGGATGAACTCGTCATCCATACCTGCAAGGGTACCTGCGAGATGGGTTTTGGCGGGTACCCACGATATCCATGGATCCATGTATATATATATTTTTTGAAAAATTGTATTTCTATTAAAAAAATTGTTTTTCACACTATATATACCAATCATTATAATTTTAACCTAATTACTATATTAATAATTGCTCAATCATATAAAAACAAATAAAATTACAATATGTATTACAATATGAAAATCATGATGGTAAGAATTAAGAATTAATATGTATCTTAACAAGTATAT
Organism: Glycyrrhiza uralensis; assembly: GCA_030159175.1. Classification (NCBI taxonomy): domain Eukaryota; kingdom Viridiplantae; phylum Streptophyta; class Magnoliopsida; order Fabales; family Fabaceae; genus Glycyrrhiza; species Glycyrrhiza uralensis. The sequence continues at coordinate 30,661,395 of BRZY01000003.1, forward strand.
AAATATATCTGTCCCTGCTCTGTTAACTTGCACATAGAAAGAATACCCGTTTATTTTATCTGCCTGTTCATGGGGCTACTATTTTTTTTACCCTAACTATACCCAAAGTCTAAAAATAAAAGAAAAATCCTTGTCTCACTGAAAGCCGCGCTTTTATTCGTTTGCCACTTTTTTGTATTGTGAACCAAAACGGCATCACATAGGGTTTCGCAATTAGGGGCGTTCATGGGTTCGGGTAATCAGCGAACCCAATCCGACCTAAATTTTCCAAGTTTTTTTATTTTACGTAGAACAGGTCCAACCCGACCAAACCCGAATTGGTTTTATATTTACCAAAAATATAAACTGCTCCAAAACCATGCCTATTGCCTAGCATAGACTTTGTGACTACCCCCACCATTACTTGAAACCACCCTAACCAAGGCTACAGCAAACGATGATTTCTTTCTGAAAACCCAAGCGCCGCGCAGGCGCTCTCTTCCCCCCTTTTTTTCCTTCGTTGTCCCTCTTGCCCGGGGGTTGCTGCGCCGCGGTCTTCCGCCGCGCTAGCAGCCCCCCCCCCCCCGTTTTTCTTGCCCTTTCGTCCCTTTTTCCTTCGTTTTTTTTGTTCCCGTTTTGTAGGTTTTTTTCGTTCCCTTTCTTTAGCCTTGCGCCGCGCGGTGGTTTCTTCTCCCCCCCCCACCGCCGACGCAAGGTCCCACCTTTCTTGAGCATCTGAGGGCGAATCTGGGAGGTTCAACGCTGCATTGGCTTGGGTTGGAGCGAAGGAGAGCTGCATCGACTTGGGTGGAACGCGTGTCTTCCCTTGGTAGGTTTGTGTAGTCGTCTCCTCGTCGAGCTTGGAGCTCGCTGTGGAGTTGTGCTCCTAGGGTTCATGCCTCTCAGAGATGCTCCGGTTTGTGCCATGTCTGGTGGCGGTTGGTTTGTTGGTGGTTGGTTTTTGTTGTTGATTTGGTGTTCTTCTGGTTTTTTTCGTTGGTTTTCGTTGGTTTTCTTCTGAAGGGACACCTTCCTCGCCTTCTCTAGAGCGAACCGGGGCTGGGTCAGAGCAGAAAAGCAAAGAAAAAAAAAGAAAAAAAAGGAAAAAAGAAAAGGGTTTGTAGCATGTGGGCTGAAAGTGGTGAGACTGAAAGGTTTGGGTGCCCCAAATGGGCCTAACCCAATCCACTAAATTTTGTTTTAACATGTCGGAGGCGTGCTTGGAGGTTGTTCTGTTAGTGTTCTATTTTGTTAGTGATCTTCTGGTTGTCTTTGTTAGCAGTTTGTTCTGTTAGTGTTCATCTATCTGTCTTTATGTGTTGTTTGTGTGCTTTGGTTTAGTTTGTTGTTCTTATGCTATGTTTAGTTTCTGTCTGCTATGTCAGGTGCTTGTCCTTGGATTGTAAGGTGTATGCTTAGAGACAATGTTTAAGCTTGACTATAGCCAGTTTAATACTAGGCCGTTTGTACTGCCCTTGGGGCTGCGGGCTTTGTCCATTATCAAGGAATTCTATTTCGACCAAAAAAAAGATAACGGATTTTGTTATGAATATTTGGTGGATGTCAATTCTTGAAGAGATTGATAATAATCGGATTATGTAATATCCTTTCCCTGTTAAGAGAGAAGATTGTATTTCACTATTTCTTTATTATGATAGGATCTCCTCCATATTTACATTAGGGTTAGGTTTCCCGGTGGCTATAAATACCACCCCTATTGTACATGTTTCTGTACCCTAAAGCATAGCAATAAAATACATTCTCTTATTCTCTCTTTTATCTTCTCTATTTCTCTCTTATACCTATTATTTGTATTTCTATATTTTGCCCTTGTTTCGATTAATTTTATAACACGTTATCAGCACGAGACTCTAACCAACTGAGATTCGAAAGCTTGGAGGTGTTGTGCGAAAGGAGAAGAAGAGACTTTTATAGTCATTCGATCGGTACTATTTATTTGCCTGTGTTTTTTTGGAATTGCATTTTGAGACATTTGCCAAAAGGGTGTTTCAAGACTTAAGGTATGTATTTGAAATGTTTATTCTGTCTATGGACTATTACTAAATGCATGGGCTTCAAATCTTTTGATCATATACATGGACTCGGTTTTCAAATAATTGATTACAAAATAGAAACTTTCTTTTGCATCTAATATGCTCCTGCAATAGCATTATTGAAGAAAAATGATTTAAGAAATATTTTGAATCGATTTCTTGTGATCGAACAAAATAATAAGTTCTTGATGAAAAATCACGAGGCCAATTCCATTGGCACTGCTCCATTCCCAAAAGTGAAGGAATGGAAATACTAAGGCTCATCCCACTAGCACAGCTCCATTCCCAAAAGTGAATGTAGAGTCACGTGATTATTATAATTATGGTAAAAGAATTACTTTTTTTGTTAATGCGTATTAAAATTCATTTAGATGCAAATGGTCTTGGAGACATTATCAAAGAAGAGAATAAAGCATCTAATCAATATATGACCAAAGCTATGATAATTTTTTCCTAGAAGTGGAAAAATAGTGAAAAGAAAATAAGGCCAAAGCTGTGACTTTTCTCACCAGAAGTGATGAAATAGTGAAAATAATTAAAAAGAAAAAGGTGCACAAAATAGCAAACATATTGTGGAGGCAAGGATTATTGGATCATACATGTCGTATGTCAGAGCATCTTGTGAATCTTTAACAAGATTTAAATAAAGAGAAAAAGATAGAAATACTTTTTGCTTATAAAGATGATGATTATGATTATAGCCATATAGATATTACTCGCTGATCTCTTTAATAAATTCATATGGGAAAATTGATCTATTTATTGATAGTAATATTGTCGAGAAATAAATGATTTATATTTTAATGTTATTAAATCTCAATTTTAGTATGTTTTTATTCTTTAATTGAACTTTATATTTATTTCTTATTTATTTTTAATTTCATTTGTGAAAGAATAAGTTTTGCACTAACATGAATAATGAGAATAATTGAATGCTCCGGAAAAGCTAATATATTGTTAGTATTGCAAAAAAATAGATGTTAGTATATTTAGTACTATAAAAATAAATGATGTGGCTCTGGAAGAGCTAATGTATTGTTACCAGAAATAACAAACCAATGTTAGTAATATATGTACTATAACAAATTAAGATAATTGGAGGCTTTAGAAAAGCTAGTATATTGTTACCTGAAGTAACAAACCAATCTTAATTACTATTATATCTGGTGCTATATATAAAGATAATTTAAGGCTCCGGAAGAGCCAATGTATTGTTATCTAAAATAACAAAGTTAGTTAATATATTCTTAATAATGCAAGAAACCAATGTTAATACCATATCTGATATTACAAAGATAATTAGAGACTCTAGAAGAGCTAATGTATTGTTACTTGAAGTAACAAAGTTTCATATTGTTAAGTTTCAATCCGTTCAAATGGATACCATATTAAAACAAGAAATAAAGAGATGTTGAATATCTTTAGCATTGAACTACATATTGTAAACCAGAAGTTTACAAACTATGATAAATTTGTTGTTGGCATATGATTGGTTGGGTTATCCCAGTCTATTATGATGCAAAAAATAATTGAAAATTCATCTAGACACACATTGAAGAGCCAGAGGATTCTTCAATTTGATAATATATTAAGCATTGCTTGTTCCCTAAGAAAATCTTAGAAGTTGATAAAAAGAATGATTCTCTCACAAGTTTAGAATATATACAAGGTGATGTTTGTGAGCCATAGAACCACCATGTGGACCATCTATATTTTATATGATTTTAATTGATGCATCAACTAGATGGTCACTTGTTTGTTTGTCATCAAATCGCAACTAGACGTTTGTGAGATTACCTGATTAAGAGCTCATTTTCTTGAAGAAAATACACCTTGAAAATGTAATTTGTTTTATATCTCGGGCTTTTAATGAGTATTATATATCTATTGAAATTGATATTGAACATCCTGTAGCATATGTTCATACACAATGATAATCTTGCAGATTCATTCATTAAATGTCTAAAGTTAATTGCAAGACTATTACTAATGAGATTAAAACTTGCAATTTCTGCTTGGGGACATCTAATCTTGCATTCGCATCAGACCAACAAATTTTTACAAATCCTCCCCTTTGCAATTGGTTTTTGGTCAGGGACCTAATATTTCTTATCTAAGAATTTTTGGATGTGTTGATCTATCACAACACACTAAGATGGGTCCTCAAAGAAGGTTGGAAATATATATGTTGGTTAAGAATCTCTATCTATAATAAAATATCTTGAGCCAGCAAAATATATTGAGCCAGTAATTAGAGATTCATTTACAGCTTGGTTTGCTAATTGTTAGTTTTCCCAACATTAGGGGGAGAGAATAAGCAGCTGGGAAAGGACAAGTTAGAATGAATTATCATCTTGATCCTCATACAAAACAATGTGAACCAAAAGTTCAAAAGATAATTCAATTGCAAAATTTAGCAAACCAATTACATAATGCATTCATTGAAAGAATGACTAAACCAGCTGTTGTTGCTCCAATCAAAATTGATGTCCCAGTTGGACAATCACGCATGAAGCGTGGTAGACTATCGATTCCAAATATAAAAATCCTCAAACAAAAAAAATGGAGCTAAAAGGCAAGATGACCCAATTGAGGATATTGAAACTCCAGAAGAGTTATCAGACATAATTGATTTTGCATTCCAAGAAGAGACTGATCAGGTACCTGAAATTTGTAAAAAATAAAGAGATCTCAATAAATTATGTCATGAATGGAATATGACGGGACCGAAAGGAAGTCAACGTTGACGATGTTTTCTTCATAATATAGTGCTAGATGTGATAAATGATAACGAGAATAATAAAACAAAGTCTATTAAGGATTCTAGACAAAGCAAAGATTGACCAAAATGAAAAGACGCTATTAAAGCGGAATTATACTCAATTTGCTAGCGAAAATAATTTGGACCTGTAGTCCGAAAACCTGAATGTGTAAAGCCAGTTGGATACAAATAGAATTTTGTGCGAAAATAAAATGAGAAAAGAGAAATTATGAGATATAAAGATCGATCTTGATTTTGAAAATCGCAAAGACCTGGCTTTGATTTTGACAAGGTATAATGCTAGTGTAGTAGCATATGAATGACTCAATTTACATTTGATGGATGTTGTTTGGCTCACTTGATAATGACATATATATAAAACTCCCTGAAGGATTTAATATTCCTGAAGCATACAATTCGAGCTCTTGAGAAGAATACTCAATCAAGTCGAATAAGTCTTTCTATGGACTAAAACAATTTGGGTGCATAATTACCTCAGTGAATATTTGAAAAAGGGAGGATATAAAAATATCTCCATTTGTCCATATATTTTTATGAAAAGATCTTGAAATAATTTTGCTATAATTGTCATTCATGTTATTGACATAAATATTGCCGGGCAGAATTCCTGAAGAGCTTTCAAAAACTATAGATTGCTTAAAGAAATAGTTTGAGATAAAAGACTTATAAATAATAAAGTTTTGTTTGGAATTACAGATTGAGTATTTGAAGAATAAAATTTTTGTGCATGTTATTTTATTATGGTCATTATATCATGTATTTATCCTTGTTAAATATTTAAGTTATTTAAGATAATTATCTAAATTATATTTTCTTTAGATATTCTTAAATATTATAGAATATCTTATATTTCTAATATAATATGACAAAGGTGCTAAAAAGGTTCTATATGAACAAGTCACATTCATTGTGTACTCCAATAATAGTAATGTCACTAGAAATGAACAAAGGTCATTTTAGACCTCGAGAAAATGATAAATAACTACTTGATCCAGAAGTACCATATCTTAGTACAATTAAGACTCTAATATACCTTACTAATTATACACGTCTTGATATATTTGTTATTAGCAATATATAGTTCTTCCCCTAAGTCATGAAGGCACTGGAATGATCTTCAAAAGAGTGGTGATATAAGCATTCAACAAATTCGTTCATATGATGATCTAGCAGATCTCTTTTTAAAGTCGCTACTAAGTAAAATTTTGAGCAACTGATACAACAAATTGGTCTTCGTCGTCTTAGAGATGATTATCTTTATGAGAGAGAGAAATAGATGCGTTTTGCACTCTTTTTTCCTTCGCCATGGTTTTGTCCCACTGGGTGTTCTAGGCAAGGTTTTTAACGAGGCAGATCTTACGCAATGGATATTGTACTCTTTTTCCTTCACTAAGATTTTTTTTTTCCACTGAGTTTTTTCTTAGTAAGGTTTTAATGAGGCATATCCTTAATGGACATCCAAGGGGGAGTGTTATAAATATTTGGTGGATGTCAATTCTTGAAGAGATTGATAATAATCAGATTATGCAATATCCTTTCCCTATTAAGAGAGAAGATTGTATTTCACTATTTCTTTATTATGATAAGATCTCCTCCATATTTTTATTAGGGTTAGGTTTTCTGGTGGCTATAAATACCACCCTATTATACATATTTTGTACACTAAAGCATAGCAATAAAATACATTCTCTTATTCTCTCTTCTTTATTTCTCTCTTATACCTATTATTTCTATTTCTATATTTTGTCCTTGTTTCGATTAATTTTATAACAATTGAATTTTTTTTACCAGTTTTGATTAATTTTTTGCATCGTACTGACCCCCTCACGATTCAACCCTCTCCCCACTCAGTTCTCTTTCATTGGGCAACAGAAACAGAGAGACGCCAGACCCTCTTTTTCACTTAGTTCTCTCTCACTGACCAACAGAAACAGAGAGAACCCCGCACTTGCTGCCGTCTCTTCTCTCCCAAAACGGCGTTGCTCGAAGGAGCAGTGGAGGAGCCAATCGAAGGCTTCCCTCTGGTGTTGGAGGAGCTCGGGAACGGGAAGGAGATAATACTTGGCCCCGGTGGTGAGGTTTTCGTGTAACAGGCGGCGGAAGAAACTTCCGGAAGAGGCGACGGCGGAGGCAGAGCTCGGCGGCGCATCGGAGGATCTGTTCTCTGTTTCTGTTCTCTCAGCAAAACTTCACAAGCTGGAACCGTGTGTCTCTGTTTCTGTTTCTGTTCTGTGTTGAGAATCACAATTTCCCTGTTTCCCTAGCTTGAACGTCCTGTGGCACCGGCAGACAGTATAAAAAAAAAAACCACAAACAGAGATACCCAAAACTCATCTTGCACAAAGCTTCCGGCTTGAAGGTAAGCACCTTCCAAATGCACGCACAAATTAGGATTCAGTGTTGGTTCTCGTTGTTTTGTTTTTTGTTTGAAGGGTTTTTTTTGCTTTTGTATCTGACTAACTTATTGGTAGTGTTTGAATTTTTTCAGTTCATTGGGTTATACCGTTAACAAAAACGAACACAAACAAAGCTATTTTTATTTTTGGGTTTTTTTTCTTCAGCTAACTCTTTCTTTCTTCACACTTCACAGAACCTTCGCTGGTTTCTGAGCACATAAAAAATGGAAACATGGGAAAGTTTAGGAAGCCATATTGAGTTCAGTTCTCAAAGGTAAATAATCCCCTTTTGTGAAAACTACAAAAAGGAAAATAAAAATAAAAATCATGTTTGGCCCATGTTTGGTTAATCCTATGAATGATCCTTACATTTTGTTTTTCTGAAGTAGTTTGGGAGATAGTGACAGTAACGCACTGATTTTGCCAGCTAAGGGGATGAAGAAAAGGAAAGGGATGGAACAGGTAGGGATAGTTGAACATGGTTTTATGTTCATTCAATTTGCATGTTTACACGCTTTGTGTGATCGATGTTGTTGTTCTGTTGTATTAGGAACGTGGCAAAGTACAATCAAATAAGAAACAGAAGTTGAGCAAGGCTCAGAAAAAGAAGCTGAAGAAGTTAGAGGTTTGTGGGGTGGACAAAAAGGGGAATGCTTTTCTTCCTCTTCTCTTCTGATTTGGGTCTCAGTTTGTTTGGTTCCCTTCATTTATGTAGGATGACAAGGGGAAGCAACTTCTACTGGAAAAAGCCATCAAGACATTAAAGTATGTGAATGAATTATTTGTAACTTATAGTTTTTTCTTTGATGCTGTTTTCTGTGGGAAACTCTAAGTTGTTGATCGAAATTTGGATCGTTTTTCTTTTACTTTTTATTTCAGTGAGAACACGCTTCCAGAGTATGCATATCCTCTTTTGCAGTCTTCGTGCAACATCAATCGGGTTTGTATTGTCAGAAACAGTGATAGTTTTATGAAAAGATTATAAGTCTAGGGATTGTTTGTTTATTGACGCCGTCATGTGTATTGTAGGATGAGACTGTGAAGGAAAAGCGTAGGAGGGCTGTACATTTATTAAAAGAAGGATTGGAGGTTCCACATGGTGATCAGCTGTCCAAGAAACAGGATTATCCCTGTAGAACTGAACCTGAGACAGAAGAGATTCATTTGGCTCAAATTCAGGAACTTGAGGAAGATGACATCATTCAACCGATTAGAACAGAAAGAGAAGTCTTAAATACAACATCTGTTCCTTTGGAGTCCTCTCAAGAACCAGTTCATGGAAATGAAATTGTAAATTATAAATCTGTTGCTAAACCTCTTGCTGACATTTCCCTTGAAAAGCAACCTGATGAAATCATAAGTTCTTCTCCCACATCTTGTTCTATTGATGAGATAAAAAGCACCGCTTCAAAGGTATAGTTTCTTCTTGGTGGGTGTGTAATCAAGATACAATATATAATTCTATTGTGTCATGATGTATAACACTTCTGAAGTAATATGCTTTAGTTCTTATATTTGTTTGTCTTCTTTTTGTATATTTTAAATATTTTAATTTATCTTTTTTCATCCTTTCATGTACTATTGTCTTATTTAGGAAGAAATGTATGCGCACTCTATAGTATGCCTATATATCTTCAATGGTAGTTAAATAATGTCATATTTTGTTATTAGTTGTTGCCCTGATTTATTTAATATCCTTTAAGATATCTGTAAGTCACTCTAGTCTCTAATGCTTTTTGGCACTTTTAACCTGGGACAGGACGGGAAAGATGAGAACTGCATCACCAATTTCAATGAATTGAGCAACATTCCCAATGTTTCTTCACGGAGGCCTTTGACTGCTCCTACTATTGTGCATGTATACAGACCACCCGAGGTGGAAGAAAAAAGAAAGGATCTGCCTATAGTCATGATGGAGCAAGAAATAATGGAAGCTATAAATGACCATTCCAATGTTATCATATGCGGAGAAACTGGATGTGGTAAAACAACTCAGGTTCCACAGGTTAGTATATCTGATACTTGAGTATGATGGTATCATCCATCATTTAAAACTAGCTTACCTTTTGATTATTAATAATAATATTATTTCAAAAAATTTCAGTTCCTTTATGAAGCTGGCTATGGTTCAAGTAAGTCCTATGCTCACAATGGTATTATTGGTGTTACTCAACCACGCCGGGTGGCGGTTCTTGCCACAGCAAAGCGTGTGGCATATGAGCTTGGCCTCCATCTAGGGAAGGAGGTTGGCTTTCAAGTTAGATATGACAAGAAAATTGGAGAAAATTGTTCTATCAAGTTTATGACTGATGGCATTTTGCTACGAGAAGTACAGGTTGTTACATTTTACCTCGCTATTTTTTCCGTTTGCTCATTTCAAAAAATTCTTCTATCATGTTTATAGGCGAGTAACAAATGATAAATAAGGAGAAACCTTTGTTCAGTTTGTGGGAAGTTAGAAACATTTGTTTATATTAAGGATAAGGATAAGGATTCTTGTATGTTACATTAACTCAATACAGGATAGAATCTTTGAATTTATTCTTCATTGTGGAACATCTTAGTCCATCATTCCAGGGAAATCACTTTAGAACATGAAATTTTTGGTGAAATACATGAGAACATCATCATCTTTATGTGAATGATGCTCTGATGTAATTGTACTTACCTATACTAGCTACTCTAAAACGTGATGAGTAACTGAATCATATGTACTTTTTGTTGTTTAATTGAATACCTCTTGGTGCAGAATGATATTTTATTGAGGCGTTATTCTGTCATAATTCTTGATGAGGCTCATGAGAGGAGCTTGAACACAGACATTCTGATCGGGATGCTCTCGCGTGTAATTAAAACTCGCCAAATGGTAAATAAGAGTGATTTATTTTACCAATATTTTATCGATGAAATTTAATTTTATATCAAATCTCTTATAATTTCCCTGTATATATTACTCATGCCACACTTACATTCTAATCTGGATGCTCTCTATCTTGCTGTTGTGACAGATTTATGATGAACAACAGAAGATGATCCTTTCAGGGGAAAGTATAAGTCCTGAAGAAAGGGTTTTTCCATTAAAACTTGTGCTGATGAGTGCCACCTTGCGAGTGCAAGACTTCACTTCTGGAAGGTTATTCCATACTCCTCCACCGGTGATAGAAGTTCCCACGAGGCAATATCCAGTTACAGTGTATTTCTCAAAGAAAACCGAGAAAATAGATTATATTGGTGCAGCATACAAGAAGGTCGTGGCAATTCACAAGAGATTGCCACCTGGGGGCATACTTGTCTTTGTCACTGGACAAAGGGAAGTAGAGGACTTGTGCAGGAAGCTACGCAAAGCTTCAAGGGAGTTTATCATGAAAAAAGTTAAAGGGTCTGTGGAAAGGGATGACACTGTGGTCCATGAAACAAATTCTGTTGAGGGAGTAAATATTAATGAGATTAATGAAGCATTTGAGATTTCTGGAAGTTCAGCCATCCAGCAAACTGATAGGTTTAGTGGTTATGATGAAGATGATGACAATGATGTAGATGGGAATGAATCTGATTCTTATGATTCAGAAGCCGAGAGTGAACTGGAATTTAATGATGATGATGATAATCTTGAGGATTCAGAGAACAAGAGTAATATTGTGGATGTCTTAGGGCAGGAAGGAAGTCTTGCTTCACTGAAGGCTGCTTTTGAAAAATTGTCTGGGCAAGCTCCATTAAGCTCCTCGAATGGCTCGAATGGGGAGCAGATATTTTCTGTGAATACAGAAGATGGTTTAGACCAATCAAAAGTTTGCAGGGAGAAAAGAGCTAGAGAAAATTGCAGTCCTTCTCCAGGTGCGCTCTTTGTTCTACCGCTTTATGCTATGCTGCCTGCTGCAGCTCAACTTCGTGTATTTGAAGGAGTCAAGGAGGGAGAGCGGCTTGTTGTTGTTGCTACAAATGTTGCCGAAACATCTTTAACAATCCCAGGGATAAAGTATGTGGTTGATACTGGAAGGGAAAAGGTGAAGAATTATGACTCCTCTAATGGCATGGAGACGTACGAAGTGCAATGGATAAGTAAGGCATCCGCTGCTCAACGTGCGGGGAGAGCTGGAAGAACTGGAGCTGGACACTGTTATCGTCTCTATTCTTCTGCTGCCTTTAATAACGAGTTTCCTGAGTACTCTCCTGCTGAAGTCGAGAAAGTACCTGTTCATGGTGTTGTCCTTCTCTTGAAATCCATGCATATTAAGAAGGTAGGTTTGTCATTTTCTTTTTTACTTCTGAGTTTTCATTCCATTTGCTTGTTTATATTGGGTGCTATCATTAGCAGGCATGAAAGGAACTAGGTCATTATTTATTTCTCCATTTTGATAGCTTAGCTATTCACCATGGGCTGAGGGAAAGAATGGGATTCTTTTTTAGCCAAAAGGTCTTCCACTACATGTCATTGACAAGATTGTATTCATTTAGACTGTTGCTATTTGGTTTAAAGCATTATATGCTATGTCTATTCTTAAGTTTGCTTGAGTTGTCATTTTTGTTCTATACCACATGATTTATTGAGCTTTTCTATTGCTGGTAATTTGATTTGCTCAATTCCTGATCAAACTGGATTTTTATTTTTGATATTTTTCTATACTTATTAATATTACTGCTCATCCAGGTCGCAAACTTTCCATTTCCTACTTCTCTCAAGGCTGCTTCCCTGCTTGAAGCTGAGAATTGCTTGAAAACTCTTGAAGCACTTGATAGCAAGGATGAACTTACAATTTTGGGAAAAGCCATGGCACTTTATCCCTTGAGTCCTCGTCATTCGAGAATGATCCTCACGGTTATTAAAAATACAAGGCACGAGCATCAATGTAATTCAGGCTTGCTTTTGGCATATGCTGTTGCAGCTGCTGCAGCATTGAGTTTGTCAAATCCTTTCATAATGCAATATGAAGGAGATGATAGCAGCAGAGATTCAGAAATGTCTGAGAAATCTGGCATGGAAGACAGTGAGAAGGACATTGATAAAAAAATGAAGACGGGGAGAAAGAAATTAAAACAAACTGCTAAAGTTGCACGCGAAAAATTTCGAGTTGTCACTAGTGATGCCCTAACCATAGCATATGCCTTGCAGTGTTTTGAACGTTCTCAGAAGAAGGTAGAATTCTGTGATGACAATGCATTACATTTCAAGACCATGGAGGAAATGTCCAAACTTAGACAACAACTACTTAAACTGGTCTTTTATCAGAGTGATAAAGGTGGTTTTGAAGAAGAGTACTCATGGATTCATGGAACTCTAGAGGATGTTGAACTTTCTTGGCAGGTTTCTTCTGCACAATATCCTCTTTCTCTGGTTGAGGAAAGGCTCATTTGTCAAGCAATATGTGCTGGCTGGGCAGATAGGGTTGCTAAACGTATTACACCTTCTAGGGCTGCCGATGGAGAGAAAAGTTCTCGTGCCATTAGGTATCAATCATGCACGGTGGAAGAAAGTATTCTCCTTCATCGTTGGTCATCAGTTTCTACTGTAGGCCCTGAGTTTTTGGTTTACAATGAATTATTAGAGACAAAAAGACCAAACAAAGAAGGGGTAACCAGCGCGAAGAGAGCATATATGCATGGAGTAACGAGTGTGGAGCCAGCTTGGCTAGTTGAGCATGCCAAGTCTTCATGCATCTTCTCTCCACCCTTGACAGATCCCAGACCTTTCTATGATGCGCAGACTGACCAAGTAAAACATTGGATCGTCCCAACCTTTGGGCGCTTCTGTTGGGAGCTTCCGAAGCATTCATTGCCCATTAGCAATGATGAGCATCGGGTGCAAGTGTTTGCCTATGCTTTACTTGAAGGCCAGGTGTGTCCATGTTTAAAATCTGTTCGAAAAAACATGTCAGCCCCTCCTGAAAGTATTTTGAAGAGAGAAGCATTTGGTCAAAAAAGGGTGGGAAATCTTTTAAGCAAGTTGAAGAGCAGGCTAATTGATAGCTCTGCTATGTTAAGAATGGTGTGGAAGGATAATCCAAGAGAATTATTTTCAGAAATTTTGGATTGGTTTCAGCAGAGTTTTCACAAGCACTTTGAAGAGTTATGGTTACAAATGCTTAATGAAGTGCTTTTGGAGACACAAGATCACCGTGTGTGTAAAAGTTTTAAGAGAAAGTTGAAAGGAAAATCTAAAACGCTGCAATGATTGGTTAATAGTAAAGGTAAAATTGTGCACCTAACCCTCCTACATTTGGTTCATTTTGTAGTCTGTATTTCCAATTCCAGTATTAGACTAATTTTTTTGTGTTTGATTTATAATGCGTTGGCTTTTGCAGGATAAAGAACAAATAACAGTTTTAGCCACAGTTGGTGGTGACAAGATAGTTGTGGACTTCTCTATTACTGCTTTCATCCTGGGCAAGAAAGTTCTCAACTTTGATTTCGCCCTCTTTGGTACGCTCATTTTACAACATGATGGAAGCTGCTTGGCATCATGGGAAGTAAAGTGTGAAAATAGGATGAGATACATGTCCAATTTGTTGCTCCTTAGACTTGTATTAAGGGGCTAAGAATTTTGAAGTGAATAGAGTAGACAATAAGTAATTGGTTTAGGGGCTAACAAATGATAATTGGTTTTGGAAAGAGGACATATTGGGCATTTTGCTTAATCTACATTATTAACAAAATTTACTCCCTTTGTTTTGGGGCAAAATTTACTCCAAGCTCACATACTACCTAACTGATATCTGCAGCATGTTTTTGTACTGAGAAATGTTATATACATTAGCATATTGGAAATCTTTGATCAGTGCCTCTTGTTTGCTACCCTCCAGTGCTTATTTATCTTAATGGAAACCCCATTGAAATTGTGGGAGGAAGTTTTGGAGGGGAGAGGAAGGCTTAAGGTTAGTCGTTCCCTTGTTTGGTAGTTCTTAAAGAAGAGGGGAAGGCATTGGGGAAATTTTTAAAACCCCCAAAACCTTCCTAGGGTGTGTTTGGGAGTTTGGAGGGGAAGGGAGGGGAGGGCTTTGGGGGGGAGGGGAGGTAAGGGAAAGGGAGGGGAACCCCTCACCTTGTTTGGAAGTTATAATTTGGCACCGTTAATAGGTATGTCCGGTTTGTTGGTATTAATAAATATAGACTAGAATTCCGTGAAATAGCATGTTTGACTCACTAGTTCACTGAATTCCATTAGGCCCTATGCTTTGTAATGAATCACACATTTTCCTCATCTGATTTAATTAATTCCTACCCCTTGGACATTTAAGTAAAGGTACAGCAGAGGCGCCAACATCCATTAAATTTATCAAAAAAAAAAACAACATTCATTAAAGCCCTTTGATTTTCACAAAAAAAAAACATTCATTGAAGACTCTTCACTGAGAAAGGAATAACGATTGCATTTCCAGAAGAACGTTGTTAATCATCTTCGCGGGCGGCGCGGCTTCAATTTCTTCCGTCGCATTTCGATTTGGGTTCGAATCATAGGTACGAACTAAAGACTGAGATGCATGAAAGGTGGTTCACACGAATAAATGCTAGACTAGTTGTGTTGGAAAATAAAATGAGGATTGTGATGCTGGCAATCGCAGTTGTTGTATTATCCTTTTCAATTGGAAGGATAATTTCTTAATTTTTATGGGGCTTAGTAAGGGTTAAGACCACCAACAAATACTGTTCGTGGCAATTATGTACTTGACTTTAAGTTTTATTTACCTAATGAAGTATTTTCCGTTGCAATTTATATGATTCTCCCTTTGTGTCAATTTAAATCCCGTTGCTATTGTCATTAACTAATACATAATCGTCAAATTAGACTATTTTAGTTTTGCACTTCTCACTCATTGAGGTTTTTTTTCTTCAGTCAAATTACTATTTAAATCATGTTACATTTATTAATGAAAATTATGAATTGTAATTTTCGTCAACATCAATTCCTTAAATGTTTGTCCTACCCAACACAGGGTGCCCAAGTTTTTACCACTATGCAATGCCCAATTTCTTAATGGTATCACCCTCACTCTTCCACTCCAACTATTCACTCCCACTATTCACTCCCAGCAAACAGTCTTCCCTTACTCAACCGTCTTCCCTTCTATGTCAGACAACCGGTTAACATTGGAACTCCACACAAATAATGTTGAATTTCAAAAACCCTAATTCATCTTCACAGTTTTCTACCCCTCGGGAACCATGTTCAATTCCTTTACACCCAACGCAAATTTGGCACGTTGGCACCTTCTCAAATTGGAGTTGTTGGTTTCGTCGTATGGAATAAGCAGCCATCAGTGCTCTCTATGCGCAACGTTTCCTCGTCGTTTTCGTCTTGCTACTAATGTTTTCGTCGTTTTTGAATTTTTGAAACAAAACAAAATTTCCATTTTTTAGCATTTTTTTAATACTTTCATTCAGAAATTATTATTTTTATTACTTAATACCAATAACACAATTAACACAAATTTTGGGCAATTCTTGTAATTATCATTAAATTCCCACAATATTTTCAAATAATATCTACAATATCGCCTATGCAAATGCCTTCAACTATCTTCATTAACCTTCCGTGCAGGTATCCCACAAGAAATCTAGACCGTATCTATTTTTATATTTGTATATCAACGGTCAGAACATCATTGGACCAACTTGGACCAATCTAGTGTCGGTCCATACTAAATGCAACCTCCTTTTAAAATGATGTAGAAATTCATGATAAGTTGTACTTTTTTGTGTGACGTCAACTATTTTTTTTTGTTGACACAGTAATATTGCACTTCAGCTTGGCTTTCCATATGCTTCGTTAATCGTTATCTGTTGTATTTGCTTTCTAAAATAATAATAATAATAATAATTATTATTATTATTATTATTATTATAATGTAAAATTTATTTGTTTGGTTTGCTTTCTCTCGCGTTAATGCATTATTGCAAGTTCTATATGCCGCTTATTAATTTTATACTTCTCCTTATCTAATATTTATATTAAAATCTTTCAAGAAAAATATATTTATACATTAAAATATTTAAATTTTAATTTGACAACTATTTATTTTATACAATAAATATAAAATTAAATTCAAATTTTTTGTATATAACTAAAAAATATTACGTTCACAAATATTGATTTAATAAAATCTATTATCGCAGATAAATTTATTTCGAGTTTGTCACTAATAATATGTTGATTTAATTTTAAAAATTTGTATTATGTTGTTAATTTGGTCTAGTTTGGATAATATTTTCCATAAACACTTCTAGCATGTGTTTTTAACCAACAACTTTCACATACGTTAAAATTAATTTTTAATCTTCACATTTTTTAAAAGTTAAATTTTTTAACTTCTCTAGAAGCATCTATCTATTTATTATTTACCATTTAATAATTTTTTTTCTTTTACATATATGAGAAAATTAAGATGTAAAATAAGACTAATTTCTCCATAAGTTCAAAGTCAATTTTTGCATCCAAATAGGATCAAAATGTATCAACATCCGAGATCACATAACCTCATCACCTAAGTTCTCCAACGGCATAATTTTTTACATAATTATATAGATTACTATTAAATCTATTTTAATACAAAAAGATTAAAACAAAAATATAATAAAATATAACTGGATTCAAGAAGAAAGAAGTCAACATTTTTCATTCACAACAAATATTATCCAATCTAAATTGAAGCCCGAATGACTAACCAAATTAACAAGCTAAATTTGTTGAATCAGGGATAAACTATACATCACATAACAAAAATTATCTTCATCACATAAGCTATACAGAAATTTGTCATGGGAGTCTATACAAGACATTATCTTCATTTGAAAAAATTACAGCACCAAATTTTTTTTCTATAGCAGCCAAGCAGGACTTGTTCTTGTATGCATCTTGGCCTTCTAAAATGCTTGCTACCAAATCACATCTGTGCAAAAACACAAGAAACATAATGTTGATCTCTCATTAAAGGCTTTACAGGATTTTGCAAATAGCAACACAGCTAATAACCAGTGCCCCGTAATTTTTTGAATGAAGAAATTTTATAAAGAAGGACATGTAAATGTATATCGTATAGTATAGTAACTATGCATGAATGTGTGTAGCGTGTTTGTGTGTGGGGGTAGCCAAATATACTAGCAACTCAAAATTGGATATGAAACTTCGGCTGCAATCTGCTCATAAATTGAATATGGATCAGTAGATGATGCTAATTCTAAGAGTGCTTTGCTGGGAAGCTTATGGTATTGGTAGGGAAATGCAAAAGTACTGGCAAGCTCAAATACAAAATCAACAAGCTCAAATTTTTCGTTTCCAGAGAAGGAGATGAGACCGTGAGAGAGAGAGATGTGAGGTTGGTCTAGTTGTAATTTTTTGTATAAGTGGAGGGTAAATGGGTAAATTCGTTCTATTTACCTCTAAAATCTCCCACTTTGGGGGAACTCTGAAAACTAGCCCAATGAGGGCTTTGGGGCCCCAAAAACTTTTTTCTAATTTAAAAAACTCTCAAACAAGGTAATTGGAGATTATAAACCCTCCCTTCCCCTTCAAAACCTCCAATCCAAATATAGCCTAATAGCCTAAGGCTATGTTTGGGAGTTTGGAGGAGAGGGAAGGGGAGGTAAGGGGAAGGGAGGGGGAAGGGGGGGAAATCTCTCCCCTTGTTTGGGAACTGAAAATTGGGAAGGAGAAGGGGTATGGGGTTTAGGTTGATAAATTGTCTTGTTTATCCCTTTCTTAAAAATGTAACACAAATATGCACAGTAACGTTTGGAACACTGTACGTTGCGTTTAAAAATATAACGTTGCTTCTTTTTATTTGCTGCATATCTAAATGCTTTGCTTTTTTTTTATAATAACTTATTGTTTTGATTTGTAAAATTATTTTATATACTGTAAAAATTATTTGATAATTTTATATGTAATTTTATTTTATACTTTTCCTTCTCCAATATAATACATAATATATATACATTCAAACAAAATTAAATATTAAATTGACAACTATTTATTTTATCCAATAAAAATCTAGTTTTAAATTTAATAAATAAATTTATATAAATCTACAAAAAAACTTGATTTTTCGAAGTTGGTAAAAAAAATTCAGTATTTGATAGTTATATACAATAAATATAAAATTCAATTCAATTTCATTTTCATTTTTTGATACAAATTCAATTTCAATTTCATTTTATACAACTAAAAAATTTACGTTCACACATTGATTTAATTAATACAACCTATTTTAATAAAAAAGATTAAAGTAAAAATAAAATAAAATTTAGACCCAGTTTGGATAAACTTCTCCATAAGTACTATTAACATGTATTTTTTAACTAACAACTTCTCACATAAGTTAAAATTAACTTTTACTCTTGTGCATATATGAGAAAAATAAAATGCAAAATAAAACTAACTTCTTTATAAGTCAAAAGTTAGAGTTTTTACATCCAAACATGCTCATAGCCTACTTCAACCACCTTGGTATTTTTTAAAAATTCAACAGAGAAAATGGGAGAACAAAATGGCAACAGGATCAAAACTTTATGCTCTTTCCTTAACCATCATTGCTACCAACCAATTCACATAATCCAGAGGAACTTTTTTTGATAAAACCAAACTTATAACACTTCACTATGAATTACTTCTGCAATACAAGGTGACATATGGTAATAGGTTTGTGAATAAGGTAACACAATAGCTCTCCTAGCTATTGTTGCTCAACAAAAGAGAACTGAAAAGAAGGATTAACATCTAAAATTCCACATATAGTAGATAAAATAGACCCCAATTCAGACACATTGGAAGTAAGATCCGTTGCCTGCAGCTTGTCCACAATTTGTTTGCAATCAACTTCAAAAATAACCTGAGCATAGGACATGATTTAAACATGCCTACAATATTAAAACCAAACAATTGTGGTTACCATTAGCACATTTAAAAGTTGATAAATTATATGAAAAATTGGAGATAAAAAGAGATACACAGTATTTCACTCACAAAATTACAGATAAACAAAGTTCTCATCACATTAAGAAATCACAGACATCCATTTCAGTTCAGATGTAAGAATAATAGTATTTCACTCACAAGTTCCAACATGTTTGTTCATTACCTGTTTTTCTGATACACAGGCCAAGAGAGATTTTTTTAGATAATCCAATTCCTCTGGTGTCTGATAGCAATGGGAAAATAAAACTCACTTGGCAAATTTTCTACCCATATAAGCAATAATTGAATATTTCTCTGGTAATCCATTTAGCAGATTTTCAACAACTGAAACTGAAAATTTAACTCAGCTTTAGAAATCATGGAAGAGCATATGCTAATCAAGTATTGAAATGAAAACAAAAGTTTCGTTGGCTGACATGCTAAATATAAGTTCCAGTCCAGTAAACAAAACATGAGACAAAAAGAACAAGTCTAACATGAGGCAACAGAATGGATGTTAAAAATGAATGCATCCAGGAAATAGATTTCACCATGACAATCATTATAAAAAAGCCTCTCAACATACCGAGAGCATAAGGAAGAAGGAAAAAGACAACTCTAATAAAATGGAGGCATGTGAGCCATCTAACTAGTTATCACAAATCATATCACTTTTGGCTCATTAAAATCTCACATTTCAACAAATAAAGCTGAACAAAATTAGCTTAAATTCACAGTTCCATCCTAAACCAAAAACAGAAAAATAGGAACCTCTTAACATTTCCTTGTCAAGGTTAATTGATAGTAAATAGCTACTGCACATGTAATGCACCAAAGTATTAATAGAAGGGGACTTAAGGCCAGTGCATTAATTAAGTCAAAGCTGCAAATATAGATGTGGTAAACTGCAATACATTAATTAAGTTCAATACATGCAGATCTTGCTATTCAGGTGTATCCTTCAAAATTGATTATATTATGAGGACGAATGGGGGGTTTTCAATTTTTTTTTATCTACTTCATCTCTAATTAATTTTCACAAGGTGTTGTATATCTTCAAACTAGCTCTTCTAAGTTTTATGAAATTTGCAGTTGCACAGAGGAATCTATTTGGCAGCACTTGCCAGAGCTTAAACATTCCTTCCAGCATTTATTATCTAATACGTTATCATATTTGTTTGTCTAAACTCCCTGATTACTACATTAATTAAG
This sequence comes from Glycyrrhiza uralensis, assembly GCA_030159175.1. NCBI lineage: Eukaryota > Viridiplantae > Streptophyta > Magnoliopsida > Fabales > Fabaceae > Glycyrrhiza > Glycyrrhiza uralensis. Next base: position 30,681,702 of record BRZY01000003.1, read on the forward strand.
TCAATTGAACTTAAACACAAAGAAAACATGATTGAATTGAACTTGAATACCTGATGGTAAATAAAACAGAGAGTAACAGAAAAGGAGTGTCCAAAATCTATGAACACCTCTAAATTCAGGACCATCATCAAAGAAGAATAAAAACAAATAAGAAGACCTGTTTTGTAAATATGGTCTTATAGAAGATGAAGATTCATTATTCAGATTCATTATTAATTTGTTTTCGTGTTTGATTAATGTGTTTTCTGCAACTCAAGCAAAGCAAATTTTGTGAGCCAAGAACAGTGAGTGCATCTGAGGATATACACCCAACAATAGTTACAGCACCTCCAACAACTCCCAAGTCCAAGCAAAAGGAGACAGCAAGATCAAAGCATTGCAAGGGCCTTTTATAAGATAAATCGTATAATATCTAAGCATTCAAAAGATCATGTTTAAAAACAGTATACTAATCCTATTCAATATTGAGCATGAGAAACTCAAACTATGGATGATTCAAAGCTGAAAACGAATCAGATACGAACCCAAGCAAATAAGTCGAAGAGAACGAATCAGATTTGAAACGATTCAAAGATGAAACACCACGATTCAAAGCTGAAACACGAACGAAGGACACAAAGATCAGATTCAACAAAATGAATAAACGAAATGAAGAAGACAGATTTGAGAAAGATTGAGCTCGATCTGGGAAGAAGAAGAGTGTGAAGAAAGCGATGGAGATTGATCAAGAGAGAGACGCACGAAGGAGATCGATCGAGAGAGAGAGAGAGAGAGACACGAAGGAGATCGAGAGAGAGAGACGCACGAAGGAGCTGGAAGCCTGGGACTAGGGTTCAGACTGAATTGGAATTTCCAAATTACTCAGGGGTAAATGGGTAATTGTATTCTATTTCCCCCAAAACCCCCCATTTGGGGGAACTCCGAAAATTGGCCCAAGGAGGGCTCTAGGGGGTTTTAAAAAACCTCCAAAAACTTTGCTCTAATTTTAAAAACTCCCAAACAAGGTAATTGGGGGTTATACACCCTCCCCTCCCTTCCCCTCTCCTCCAAAACCCCCCATCCAAACATACCCTAAGTAGTTTAGTTCACAAGCTTTATGAGTCCTTTTGGCAGGAGTTTGAATCAATAATAACCAGTTACTGAAACCTGATAAGGTGACTTGCTGAAAGGTGAATGATCTTGGCTATCAAGGAAGCAACGAACTGCTGCACGGTCTTCCACTGAGGCTGAATACCGCGCCGTAGCCACTGCCACAGCTGAATTAATGTGGCTCCAGAACTTGCTGCATGAGCTCAAAGTTCCAATGCACCATTCCCCTCACCTCTTGTGTGACAATGTTGGAGCTACCTACCTCTGCTCAAATCCGGTTCTGCATTCCAGGATGAAGCACATCTCACTTGACTACCACTTTGTCTGGGAACAGGTGCAAGCAAAAAAATTGATTGTGTCACATGTCTCCACGAAAGATCAACTTGCAGATCTTCTCACCAAACCGTACATCCAAGATGAAGGTTACAGATGGCACCTCCATCTTGCGGGGGCGTATTGGATAAACACCCGCACTGCTTCATGTTTATCTTATTGTAACAATATGTTTCAAATATTAGATTCAAAGATTTGTAGATATTTCTTCACTTGTACTTCTATCCTTTAGTCTCGGGTTGTTACTCCCTCATAGCTTGTAACTAGATCCTGATGTTTAGCTCTTATCTGCTCACATCGATCCTATATATGTACCTTACTGTATCATTCAAATTTAACACAACAATTCATTTCTCCATTCCCTTATAAATGAGACCTTGTTTGAATCAATAATACACTTGAAGCATCTCTGCTTTTTATATAGTGCATCAGGTTCTTACATGTTTAATGATTTCCTTGCTTAGAGATTATATGCTTGCAAATAGGGTAGGATGGATTTTGAAGTAAACTTCCCACATGCATCCTTTGAATGTGAACTAATTTTGATTTTGATTTCCCTAGTAATTTGAATATTGTCGTCGAATCTATTCGTCATGGTGGCCCATGACTTGGGTCTGAATTCCCTGCATCTGCACTTTCTCTCTGGGTGTACTTTGTCACAAAAATACAGAGGCAGGTATTCATGTGCATTTGCATTTTTGAATTGAGGGGGAAGGTAACAAGGGAAAGTTTGGCAAGCTAAAGCTTAATTATCTCGGTTTACCTATTTTTTGTAAGTTGTGTTGTTGGCTTAATGCAGAAGACAGTTTTGATTTTCTTGGTGATTGGCAATACAAGGTTTAGATGCTTTATTTATAGCCCACTAAAAAAAGAAGTTTCAAGCTACAAAATATCATGTGCATTCCTGTCTATTTATCCTTTTCCATTTTCCACCTGTACCATCCACAAGGTGTGGATATTCCTTTTGTTCCTTTACAAGTTTCTAGCTTTTATAGTAGTCAGCAGCTTGAGCCTTGCTGCCAAAGTGGAAGTTTTTATAGTAGCCACATGAATCATGACAAAAATATATTCCAACATCTTTTTCATGAGGAATTATTATTCCTTATTGTGGTGTGAATTCTTACCAGATATTAGCTACCATAAGACCATATCTTTTATGAAACACAAGTTTCATGTTGTAAAGATTGTCATGATGCACTTGTAATTTAATTACAGTAAATCCAGAGTAAATAAGAGTTGTTATTATTGTTGTTGTTGTACTTTGTCCTTGGCAGATGAATGACATTTTTTTTATTATGAGCTCTTGGATACGGCCAAGAGAGATTTATTACTAAAGAATCTTTAGTAATAAATCTCTCTTGATCAATGTTTTGTGGCTGAGGTGATTTTCTTTTGCAAAAGGTGTGATCTTATTGTGTTTATGTAGGAGACCACACTAGGATTTGTGTCTTTGCTTTTCTTGATATTAATAATATGCTTCTTTCTCCCCCTTGAAGAAAAGTTTAAAACATGTCTCAGATTTGCACAATTAAGTATGTTTGGATTGGAGTTTGGAGTGCCCAAAAGTATTTTTGGATTGCTAAACCCAGTTTGTATGATGTTTGGTTTTCAGCCTTTTCAAAATCTAATTTGGTCTCAATCCTAGTTTGTAGTAAAAGGGATAATGGGATATCTTTTTCATTTTCAAAACCTAGTTTGGAAAATCAATAGATGGAAAATACTAAAGCTTACGAATGATTGTGATGAAGAATATACGATCGGATTTCATGGGATCTCATTGGTTAATAGGGCTGTTTATCAATTTATTTCAACTTCGTGAATGGTTTAATCAAAATCACGCCTCTATTCGTGTATGTTTTTTTCATACCCAATGGCAATTCCCTTAATAGATATATTAAATATTAATAATATTCTTTATTTCTTTTTTATGCACTTGTTTTACAGTATTTACAAAACTTATACCATTTTCAGTAATTACATATTCAAAAGTGCTTTTGATTAATATCATACAAACAAATTTTATTGTCAAATATACTTTTGAGAAAAAAATATTTAAATATAAATTACGTTAGAGTAAACTCATTTTAACCAAACTTAGTCTGCAAAATGAGTTTAATCTAAACTTATTTTTACAAATTTTAATCTAAAGTTGTTTGAGGTTTGACTGGAAAGCATATTAAGCACACTTAAGAATATTAGTTTCAAAAAAAGGTGGTCGCACAACTTAACATATTTTTTTTTGAAAATAACCATCAATGTCTATTGAAAAATAATGAATTTTGGATGAAGAGATATGTGGCTGGAAATAAAATGCAATTTCTATTTTGAAATGGAATGTATCAACCCACAATGTTAATTTAATTATGTCATATCTCATTAATTATTTTTCATGCTAAAGTGATTATCTTTAAAATTAATTGCACCTGTAAAATGTTTTAGGCTGACCTGATTTCACAATATAAAAATAACTTTTTTTTACGGATAATATAAAAATAACCTTGACATACGTTTTAAAAAGAAGAAATATTTTTTAATAGAAAAAGAAGATATATTTTGATGAAAAGGTTGGTGGCATTGAATTTCATAAAAGAAGATATACTTTGATGAAAAGTATAATACAATTATTGTTTTAGTGATTCGTCTCTTTAAAGATGTTATTAGGTAAATAAATATAAAGTAAAGGAATATTCCCATTAAAATTTACAAAACGCCCACCGTGGGGCTCGAACCCACGACCACAAGGTTAAGAGCCTTGCGCTCTACCAACTGAGCTAGACGGGCTTTTATTTAATATGGGATTTTAGTTTTAAAAGAGAGTTAATGAATCAGCCCCTCCTCGGTTGATTTTTGGAACCACGTGGCTCTCTGTTTTGCGGTTAAGTGAGCGGTACCCCTCGACGGAACCGCTATCGCATCTCTCGCTCGAAACTGCCATCGTGTCCCTCGCACGGATCACCGTCTTCTTCTCCGATGCTGTGGCGTTGTGGGTTTGATGTTATTTTTGTTGTAGGTCACTGTTGTTGTTTTCGTTTATGTTGTTTTGTGTTGTATGTTGTTTTTCGTTTCGTTTCTGTCTTTTTCGCCGTGCGCCGCTGTCATCTTTGCCGCGTGCCGCCTCTGTGCTTCTTCCTTTCTTAGTTTTTGTTTTGGGTCTTGCTCGTAGCTTTGGGTTGGGTCCAGTTGTTGGGTTTTTTTTGGAGTTTTTTGTGTTTCGGTTCTGTACCTTGTGTTTCTAGGTTGTTCTTCGTGTGCTTGTTGTTGTTCTTGGTTTGTGTCCGCTGTTGTGACAGTGGAGGACCATCTATGTCGCCGTGCATCTTGCCAACTCACCATCACTCTCGACGTGTGTGCTTTATTTGTTATGATAGAAGATTTTGGGTGTCCCAAATGGGCCAAACCCAACACCCTCAAGGATGTCTCAAGGATTTCCTTCATGTCTAGGGTGTGCTCGGCTTTGTTTATGTGCGCTGGTTTTTTTTCCTGTTGTTAGTTATGTACTGTGTTGTAAGTTGTTTTTTTAGCTTTACTTTTAATGCGTTGTTGTTTGGTTTAGTCTCTATTTTAGCATTTTCTAGTATAGGGAAAATGCAGTGTACTTGCTGTATTGATGTCAGCAGCGCACCTTGAGTTGTATTGGTGTATTTTTGATTGCTTGCTTATGCTGTTTTTCGGCCGGAAGGCCTTGTATCTTTGTTATGGGCTTTGCCCTTTTAATACCATTAGATCTTTGGAACCAAAAAAAGCATAAATTAATTTTTCATTTCATATCAATTTTTTTTAATTTTTCAATAAATACTTTTTCTTCTTAAATTATTTAACTAATGTCCCAAAAGCACTAATAAAAAATCATTTAATACATCATACTCCCAACTATTTAAAGAATAAATATAAAATGAATTTTTTATATATAGTTTTAATATAATAAATACATTCCTTTGTTAATTAATTTTCTACTTTTTTTTAAACTGGTTCTCTATCAAGGTAGTTAAAACCGGACCGGTCACTGAACCAGTAAGGGCAGGGATTCAAGGTTTAGAGGTTCGACTGGGGTTCAACTGGGGGTATAATAAAATAATATTATTTTAATTATAAATATAATATATAATATTATATATGATATATAATATTATTTTAAACTTTAAACCAGTGTAGTTAAAACTAGACTGGACCGATCGGTCCAACCGGTTGTTGAACCGGGAACCAGACCCCTGTCCGGTCCGGTACTTCCTGAAAATCCGCCTGTCAAAGAACCGGTCAAAAATTGGGTTGAACCGGTTCACACTTTTTTTATTTTTTTTAGAAAAATCAAAATTTTGAAAATTTTTATTTTTTTAAATAAATAGATATCACTTTCTTTAATTATTTGTAATTTTAAATATTTTATGTTATGAATTATGACATTTAGTAGTAAAGTTTAATTTTTCTTTGTAAAGTTATGACTTTTATGTTAATTTTTGCTCAATATTATATAAGTTTAGAGTTTAAAATAACATTATATATCATATATAATATTATATATTATATTTATAATTAAAATAATATTATTTTATTATACCCCAGTCGAACCCTGGCTGAACCCCGGTCAAACCTCTGAACCTTGAACCCCTGCCCTCACCGGTTCAGTGACCGGTCCGGTTTTAACTATCTTGCTCTAAACTTATATAATATTGAGCAAAAATTAACATAAAAGTCATAACTTTATAAAGAAAAATTAATCTTTACTACTAAATGTCATAATTAATAACATAAAATATTTAAAATTACAAATAATTAAAGAAAGTGATATCTATTTATTTAAAAAAAGGAAAAAATAAAAATTTTGATTTTTTAAAAAAAATGAAAAATAAAAGTATGAACCGGTTCAACCCGATTTTTGGCCGGTTTTCCCGGTTTTGGCTGGTTTTTGACCGGTTTTCTCAGTTTTTGACTGGTTATTTGATAGGCCGATTTTCAGGAAGTACCGGACCGGACAGGGGTCCGATCCCAGTTCAACCGGTCGGACCAGCCGACCCGGTCTGATTTTAACTACACTGTTCTCTATTTATCATTTTTAAACTAATAAAATGAACACTTGTTAACATTATCCTAGAATATAATATCAATCTATTTATCTATCTATTATCTAGGTCGCGTATCAGGTGAGAAATTATGGTTATTGTGAGTAATGAGACTTTTGATTATAATCATTAGATTCAAATCAATGATTCAAATCATATCTTTAATTACAAATTTAATGTAATTTGCTTCATTTTTAATAAAAATTACATGAAATTTTTAAAAGATCACTTTTAGATTTATAATTAAAGTCGTAATATGAATTGTCAATTTAATTCTAATGCTTATAATTGAATGTTACTATTGTTGATTAAAATTGAATGAATATGTTACTAGTGGAAAGACGGGCATTACCATCTACGTCTATATGCTTTTCTATTTTTATTTAATATGTAAAATTATATGTTAATGTGTAATAATGTAAGTTTGATCGATTATATCTGTCAAAAAAAAATTTTGATTGATAATATACTCATACGTAGCAATATGTTAATATTAATAATAAAAAGACACAGTGAATGGTAAGTTTAATGTGTCTGTCTATTCACATAAAATCAGTATAGTTAGAACCAGCCTGAACTCTCTCTGGTCCGGATGACTCCCAAAATCAAACCAGCAAAGAACTGGTCAAAAACCCAAAAAAACCTGTTTGAACCGGTTCAGTTTTTTTTTATTTTATTTTTTAAAAAAATCAAAATTGCCATTTTGTTTAATTTTTTTTGAAAGAAACAGATATCAATTTCTTCAATTATAATTTTGGATATTTTATGTTATGAATTATGACATTTTATATTGAAGTTTAATTTTTCTTTATGAAGTTATGAATTTTATGTTAATTTTTACTCAATATTGTGTTATATATTATATTAAAAATTAAAATAATATTATTTAATTATAATCTAGTTAAACTCCAGTCGAACCTCTAAACCTTGAACCCTTGCCATCACCGGTTCAATAACCAGTTCGGTTCTGACTACCTTGCATCAAACTCACTGTATATGAAATGTGCATTCTTTAGCTATTGTTGATGCACCTCAGTGGGATGAAATATGAGTTCATAGATTAAAACTTCAGTGACACGACTGGACTAAAAATAATATGCATTTTTTAAATGTCTTTTTCTCTAATATATACTATATAGGGAAAAGAAACAAACCGAACATTCATTAAATGTAAATTCAAATTCCACATTTCATTCTCAGTGGATAGAATAATGATCAGTGATCAAGCTTTATTATCAATAATTTATGACAACCACTCTATTATACAAAGTACCATATACATTAGGATTCTTCAAATGAATTGGTTTGGAGAGTAATGATGAATATGCAGAGAGCAATTCATTTGAAGAATCTGGGCACTATTACTCATCACCGAAAGAGAGTTTCTTCTTCTTAACCCGGGCACTATTATTTTCAGTCTCTTTGTGTGTCTGATTGTGAGTTTCATCGAAAGAGTGGCCCGCACTGCACATATTTCTTTGGCATTCAAAAAATTGAAAAAAAAATCACCTTTTGATTACTGAGTCTTATGGATAGGTTTCTTCATCTTGTTGCTTTTTCAATTTTTCTACTTTCTATAATTTCTTCTGCAACATAGTGAGTGTCATCGCGCAATAAGTGTTTGAATTTTCACTTTTTTTGGGTTTTTGGAGAGTTGGCTACAACCTTTCTCTTCCACATGTTTTATGATGCAACAAAGAAGAAAATATGGGCAATAGTCCAAATAATGTAATCGTATGCTGTTACAGACTTAATAGGTGGAGTTCTGTTTAATTTGTGGTAATTTTAAAATTTAATATTTAAAATATTTAAAATTTATATATAGGTATAGAATTATCGTCTTTGAACTCGACTTCATTGTTGCAATGCAATGGCCGGTTCAGTTGTGAAATATTGCTCTTTATTACATGTTGCGAATGAATAAAGGTACTTAAAAAAATTGAATTGAATAATTAAATAGTGGAAAACCATGAATAGGAAACTCAATAATAATAGCTAAATACATGGGATTGGGAAACCATGAACAAAATGGGCAGCTCATGATAAAATACGAAAACTGATACCTTGCTAAATCGCCATAAAAACTTTCTAGGAATTGAAGAAAGAAACTTGAAGATCGAAACTTGGGCATGTTTCGGGTTCCCGCAAACTGAATCTGTGGAAAGAGAACAACAATGTCTTGCCGACTACTTGTAAAAGAAAGAAAACCGATACATAAAGGAAACTGAAGTCAAATCACAATCACAACAAAAAACCACGAGTGAAATGGGAAGAAAACAATTAGATAGCAATTAAGTAAGTATCTAATATCACCATACGACAAATCTAGATTAAAAAAAAAGGAAAAACTACATTTTTGAGTTATCTGCAACAAAATAATCAAATCGGGTTATCAGAATTTGTAACAACAAATGGAGCATGGCAGTAAATTTAAAACGCAAAGTAGATAATCGAACAAAAGTGGATAGCAAAAAATTGATGATCCAGTAAATCTCTTTAATCAAGGAAACACAATAGAGAAAGATGAACAAATAGAGAGGGATTTGAACACTCTCGACTATGATTTCCTTGATTAAAAAATGCAAAGGACCAACTCCGTAGATCTTCTAAAATGTGCGACCATGTATTTTGTAGATGAGGTGTATTTATAGGATGGGATTTAGGGTTTTACCTTTTGCCTAGTTATAACGGCCATTTTCGAGGAAACAAGGGGTATAATATTTGAAAAAGTATATTAGATTAAAAAATTAACTAATATTTAATGGGGATTGCTAATATACTCCCACTAGGTTTTATGAAGGAGTATGTTAGCAACCTACACCTTTTCACTTGGACAAAAAAACCACCCTCTTCATTTTAAAAAACATTTAAATTGTAGGTATTTATGTAATTTTATCTTCTATTCATTTATGTTTTCAAAGAACACACCGTATGTCTATACTAATTTCCATTTCCCAGATTCTTATTCATCCTCTGTTATCATCTCCGCATGTTCTCTTTGCAGCAAATATGAACAATAACTGCTCTCTCTCTCTTTGCCGGGGTGATCGATCGAACTCGATCAATTTTCCTGTGCAAAACTTGTATTACATATTGGTGATGGCTTGATGTGTTCCATCTTTCCCATTGACTAGTGGTTAGACTCGGTAATGATATTCATATACCAGTAAGGCTGAAATTCTGGTGCAAAGATACAGAAATGCCTTGCAGAAACATGGCACTAGAAAGTAGTATATATACACACGCATGGCTTGTCTCATAGTTGTTATTATCATTATAACTTCTTCCAGGTTTGCGTTTGAAGGAATCATTTCATAATGTTTTAGAATTTGAAATAATGTATCCATTGTTCCTCCGCATCAAGCTAATAAAATAGACCTCGCCATCATTTCTATGCAAATTCCTAATATTTGCTCAAATGACAATAGTGACTAGCTTTTTAGACAACTCTTTGCCTTTGGTATAGAGTAGACCCAATAATCATGGCACGGTTGAAGATCTCATACATCTACGTCAAACATATGGTTCGGGAACTATAACATAGAAATGGACTCGACGAGGAACCTGAAAAACTCAAAAATAGGTGGCAGCATTCAGAGCCCAGTCTTTCACACATGAAGAAACAACTCCAACCCTTGCAAACATTCAAGTTGTTATTGCTCACATTCAGTCCAAAGAGAGAGCATGCAGGAATACAGAGGATGCGAAAGAATATGCAAATGGGGAAGACAATAAAGAAAATAGATAGACCGTGTGTCCTTTGGAAACATAAATGAATAGAAGATAAAATTACATAAATACCCACAATTTAAATGTTTTTAAAAGAGAAGAGGGTGGTTTTTTTGTCCAAGTGAAAAGGTGTAAGGTGCTAACATACTCCTTCATAAAACCTAGTGGGAGTATATTAGCAATCCCTATATTTAATATAATATTTAAATCATATTAACTAATATTTAAACTAATACTAATTTTATTAATTTTATATTGAAGACATGAGTATAAGCAATCTCAGATGTTCAATTCTTATTCGAGTAGACAACCACTTTGTTCACTAAAAGTGGCAGACGGTGTCACTCTAGTCCCCCGAAGAAACAAAATTAGAAAAATGTCCTCCATTGTGTCAGCCATTAGTCAGTATGGTCCCTGACATTAGAACAACTACTGAACTCTGTTTGGGCTGCTGAGCTGGGACGTTTGCTACATGTTGGATATGACATGGTAATCCATGTGGTTGCCTCGTCATAGGGAATAAAGTGACCATAATAACCAGAGACTTAAATGAAACGTCAGGGACCAAAGTGACCATTCAAATCCAAGAACTTAAATAATATATTTTGCAAAAGGGCTCTTATAAAGTCTTTGACCCTTGCCCTCATTTGGTCAGTTAATATTTCTCTCTCAAACACCTCCTCCCCCAGTTTCGAGAAGGTGAAGTGTCTTCGCCGTGAACGTCCCCATCACAAAAGAGCAATCACGAGCGTTAGTTGAGTAAGAAGACGTTGAGTAAGAAGACGAACTGCTATTTCCCCTACATTTGACAGTGAACAGGTACCATTACATCCAATGTATAAGTTTGAAATTTCTTTGTACTTGTGTCGATACTCTTAATGGCCAACATTTTATGCTTTTGTGGTTGGCAATGAACTTGGTAGGTGTTAGTGATATTGCACTTTCCCATACCACAACTATCAACTCTTTGTCCTTTCATTGCTTTGTGAAGTTTCTTCACAAGTGCATAGCACAATATTTGTGGGCCACACCAGGCATGGCCTCTTGTATTGCGAGAATGAGACCCTACAATAATTATACAATTTCAGACCAATATTAGTTCCTAAAAGTGATTACATATTGTCAAATTGGTCCATGAATTAATATTCATAAATACTAGTGGTTGCATACCTTTTGCGTGTCACTCATGAAATTCCACTTATTCTGCCTATAGTCTTCCCAAGTCTTCATGCAACAAGGTAAGGAACCATTTCCAGTTATCTTTATTCTCCACGTTCACTATGGCATATGGTATGACAAAAATCTGTAGGTTATTTGCATCCTGGCTAACTACAAAAAGTAAATGATCACCAAAGTAGCCCTTCCAGAAGCAGTCATGCATTCCAATGAAGGGTTGAAGCCTTGAAGCCTCGTTTGCATCCATCGAAACATACATAAAATCTATTAAACTGTGGTGGAGACTTAGGCATGTGGATAGTACAAATTCGGGGTATTGAACTAGGGTTGCTCCTCTTTGAATCATGAGCATAGTCTCATATCCGCCCATATTGCTCCTTCTCGCTCTCTTCCCACATTTCACCCCGTCATACTCTATATGACCGTCCTATTGTCTTCTAAAATGATCACTATGGTGCTTGATCAATGTCAACATCCTGCAAATAGCAGAGCAAAGACACCCATTAATAAAATATAAAAATGGGTTTGGTCCCTCATGTTTCATTTATGTCCCTAGTTATTAATGGTCACTTTGGACCCTGTGATGAGGCAGCCACATGGATTTGCACATCGTATCCTACATGCAGGGCTGACCCTGAGATTTTGGGGGCCCTGTGCGAACTTTGTAAATGGTGCCGTCAAAATCATTTAACTATTGTTCTCTTAGTATTTTTTATTGCAAAATCATAAATAATTTTTTCATAATCAAGGTTCTTTAAAAAATCATTTTCGATAGATATCAAAGCAAAAACTATTTAATCTATCTTGTGACATAGTTGATCGCAAATAAGATTTTAACAATTTTAATTTAGAAAAACCTCTATCGGTAGATGCAACAATAATAGAGAGATAGATATAATATTATTCTATAAGTTGTGCATGTATTAGAAAAACAATTAAATGTCTTTAAAAAATTTAGTATCATAAAGCTTGATTTTGATTCAACTATTAAAACCTCTCTAATGACTTTTAATTGTTCAAATAGAATTTAATATCAATATCGCAAGAATTATCATGTTTTAGATAAATTTCAAGATTTTTGCAACATAATATCAAATCCTTATAAGAGAATCACTTAAGCCTTTTAATACTAAACAAAAATCTAAAAATCTATTCATATGTGCTAAACTACTCAAATCTTCCCTTAAGTGAGCCAATAGCTTGATTTACACTACAAAAAAATAATGGATCCTAAAAGACTATTCAACATACTCAAGGTTTGGATGTGTGCATTTTGAGGCATTTTCATCGGTGTTTTTTTTACGAATTTGACATTTTTGAACAAACACATTCAATCTCCATTTCATTTGCAATTTTTATTTTAATATATAGCAAGTGAAATTTTATATAGTACCGGTGCCCCCTAAGAATGGGCCCCAGTGTGGTTGCTCACCCCTCGCATGCTTAGGGCCACCACTGCCTACATGGAAGAAAACACCCAACTCAGCAGCCCAAACGAAGTTAAGTTGTTGCTCTAACATCAAGGACCATATTGCAAATGGTTGGCAGAGTGGAGGATTTTTTTTTTTAATTTTGTTTCTTCCGAGGATTAGAGTGGCACCGCTTGCCACTTTCAGGGACTAAAGTGTTTGTTTAATCATTTTTATCCATGTCAATGATTCTAAGCTTATGCAATCTTGGCCATTCAATTTGGTTGGTTATGGATTTTGACAATTTTTCCCCAAAAATTGAACTCAACCACCTTTAACAAATGGAACTGAATTGGCCTTTTGTTGACCCAATAACATGTTACAACTCGCCTGTTTGCAAACTTGTTTTCAGAGGCTTCATGGATTTTGAGCGGTATTTAGATATTGACCACCACAAATTCTCACCTTTCATCATTTGACAACTTTTAATTTTTTTGTCATATTTTATTCATTGCTTTCCATTTTCTATATAGTGAGAAATAATTTGTTGACTTCACATTTAATTTTTTGATTATTTTAAGAGGATCCAATTAAGTATATTCTTCTAAAATTGTAATATGCTTAATAATTGAGATTTTAGTACAACTTATAAAGATTCATTTTATTAAAAAAGAGAGTAATTATATTAGTTAACAAAAAATTTAAAAGTAATTTAAATAACTTTATAACTTTATATATATCTTATAAAATCTCAATTATCAACTTTTTTAATATATAGTTGAAATAACTCTATTACTTCAAAATGACTCTTTCACTTTAAAATGACAAAATCCACATAATTATAGTTTTTTTCTTTTAATTATCCTTTTCCTCTTTGTATAAAGTATAATTTTATAATTTTATAATTAATATAATAATATTATTTTATTTATGATAAATTAAAAATAAAAATAGTTTATAAAATATTAAAATTAAAAATATATACGTTAAAATTATAAAATTAAAGATGATTTGAGATATTAATTTAATTAAGGTTTAAATACTTTTTTCGTCCCTGCAAAATGACTGAGTTTCATTTTTCGTCCCTGTAAAAAATTTTGTTTGTTTGTGATCCCTGTAAAACAAAAAGTTTTATTTTTAGTCCCTGCAAAATTGTTTTAGTCTTTGTAAAATTTAGATCATGTTGAATTAGTCCCTGTAATATGTGAACAATTTTGTTTTTAGTCCTAGTTAAATTTATTTTACAAGGACTACTTTGGCAATTATCTAAATATTACAGGGACTAATTCAACATGATCTAAATTTTACAGGGACTAAATCAATTTTGCAGGGACTAAAAATAAAACTTTTTGATTTACAGGGATTACAAACAAACAAAATTTTTTACAAGGACGAAAAATGAAACTCGGTCATTTTACAGGGACGAAAAAGATATTTAAACCTTTAATTAATAAAATATGTTATTAATGATTTAAAATATTCAATATTATTAATGAGTACAACTCGGTCCACCCCCACAACCCAAATGACCCGAGTCATTGAAGTTCGTTCAATCCTATTCCACAATAAAATAAAGAAAATATATGATTTTGTTTTAGGACGAGTTTGAATTAACATTTGGGTTATCTAACATGTTGCATGTATGACTTAAATCTAAATATAATTTGATATTTTATTTTATTACTAGAACGTGACCCGTGCAATGCACGAATATTTTTTAATATATTTTTGAAATAAATATTATCTTAATTTCATGATTTTTAATATTATATTTTGATTGTAGTTAGTTCATTTAGTTTCTAATAAAAATGAATTTAATATATAATAGGTTGAATTTTAGACATATGTCTTAATTTGGTAAGACTTGTGCATAAAAAATTCATCAATTATAGAGAAAGTGTTAGAAAGAGTGATTAGAGAGTGTGTTGGTAGCACTCCTCATTAGACTATATATTACCTTGAAGTTAATACCTTGTAGAATGGTAATATGATTTAGTGTCAAAAAAAGGGTAATATAATTAGTGAGTTAGTGTTTAATGTTGTAGGTTACATCATTCAGTGGGGAAATAACTATTAAATTGAGGAGTAACAAATTGAACATTTATTCACTTGCATCATTCATTTACATATACTCTCGCGAATAAACATTTTATGGGATTCTACATCAACATATAAATCACCATGAGAAAATTATACTTTATTATAATCTTAGTACTTTACATTTCTTATAAATTTAAAAACCATGCGCCTATGCATTCCATAGGTCATGTTGCAGCATGCTTTAAAGTTCAAAAGACGAACAACACAGATGGATTGCCCGATTTTCTTCTTTTTAAGCAAATTTTCAACTAAAAATATTATTTTGAAGCAAATTACGTACACCCAAAGACAATTATTCTTATTTCTCATTTATTCTTCTCTCCCAAACAAATGACCAATAGATCATAGAACTTACCAATGATAGTGTTTTCCAATTTAGTCATCATCGCCTGGGGTCCCAAAGATTTAGTTTTTCACATAGATTAAGGAGGCAACCTGACCATTATGAGCCCAAACCTTACCCTTCACCGCATCACGTTGAAGCTCGACCAACATAGTTTGTGTACCCATTAATTGTAGGGGCAGTTGTAGTGATCCCTTTTATGATTGGTTCTCCAGTTATGAATATTGTTACCCATTGACGCTGATGCACCATATTTGAGAGGGTGAATCAATTTCAAATTGTTTTGTATTGAAAATCAAATTAGAACTTCTAAAGCCACTACATGTTCAATATAACTTATGACCCTCTCATTTGTTAGTAGTGTTACTATTGTCCTACGGAAGCTTAAAATCTTAAAGAAAAAAACCACAAAGTGCAAAACAAAGGATAGTATCCAAACCAGTTAATCTATTTTGTTAATAATAGTCAAGGGAAAACACCATAAGACCAATCCAATTGAACAAAATTTATGAGGGCTCACCTGCCCAATAATCAAGAGCAAAAGGTTGCCATACTTCTATGCGTAACTGATCAAGAAGGCCACAACTTTCACTCTGCTATCGAAAGGGAGTATGGGAAAGAGTGAGGGCGAGGCACACCAAAAAATTGGAAACATCAACCACATAATATCACACTGACCCAATATAATGCAATCCCTCAATTGAAGCAAGCGCAAGAATATTGAATAGCAGTGACGTAGTGTTTCAACAATTGCGACCCCAACCCAATTTGCAGAGTCTTCAATCTACCACAGAAATTGAACTATAGTTTTATAAAAAGGGAGACTACTTATACTTTGGCTAAAATAAAAAATTAAACCCACGAAGAGGAAAGCCCTGTTGGAACCAAATTATTCAAAGGCATTTTCAAATACTTTAATCCCGAAGTGGTTTTGATGATAACAATGATTATTAAAGTTTTTACAAAGTCTGCTAACAAGCTCTTGTAGGTACAACAAAGATAAGTCCATCGTCCAGTGTGACCTTGGTAATCATAAGTACATTCAAAGAGCTGAGCGTCCAATGGACTCTGATACTTGACTTTGAGTAATTGTATTGTCCAATGGACTCTAGATGCTATGCATCCAATTGAGCAGAATGATATACGTCCAATAATCAGTAAAGCGGTACGTCCAGAGAAGCAAAGCTATGAGTCCATATGATAAGAATAGTTATGCGCCCATATGACCAGAGAAGCCTTGCGTCCAGATGGTAAGCAAAGATATACGTCCATTTGGTAAATGAATAGAAAATCCATTCTGTTCTACATGGTGCGTCCAACATGCAGAGTCTATAACATGCTATTTATTGTTCTTGCATATAATATGAGACATATTTAATTAGCAAATGATTTGAAATAAATAGCTGTATACAATATTTTTCCTGTGCATAATTGTCAATGTTTTTGAACAAACATTTAATGAAAAACATAAAGCACTGTGAAAAGTGTACTTAAGAGAGAGAATGTACTCTGAACATTTCTGTATCTCTCTGAACACACCTTTTCACTTATACAATATATTCTCTCTGTCTCAATAAAATATTACTATTAACCACTGTGTAAATGAGACTTTGAGTACAGGTTGCTTCTGACATAGGAGAAAGAATTGCAAAGATATACGCTGAAGAAACACTTTTACAGAGCAATGGGAAAATAACATTTAATGCTACGTCACTGCTAAGGACGCAGACGAAGGACTAACAAGAAAGGACCCAAGTCAATCTGGGTACCTAAAAATATGATAATTCCTGTTGCAGATATGTTTGATGGCAGGAAGATAACTCTAGTCATGGTACCTGGACAGTGGCTGCTCACGACACATGACAGGAGAAATGTCTATGTTCCAAGACCTAAAGCCTTGGACAAAGGGCTGGGTCACCTTTGGAGGAGACCGGAAAGGCAGAATAGTTGGAATAGGTAAAATTGGTAAGCATCCTTTTCCCTCTATTGAAAATGTCTTGCTGGTTGAAGGACTTAAACATAATCTGCTTAGCATAAGTCAATTGTGTGATAGTGGATTTGATGTTTCCTTTAACAAGGATAAATGTATAGTCAGAAACTCTGACAAGTCCATACTTTTTCAAGCAAAGAGGCAGGACAATGTTTACAAAATTGATTTCGAAAATCTATCCAAACAAAATGTCTCATGCTTCATATCCTTAAAGGATAAACAATGGATATGGCACAAGTGACTTGGTCATGCAAGCTTGAGAACCATCTCAAAGCTAAATAAGCATAACCTCGTGAGGGGACTACCAAATCTTGTGTACAAATCTGACGTTCTGTGTGAAGCATGTCAGAAAGGGAAACAAGTGAAGAACTCTTTTAACTCCAAAAATATTGTTTCCACTTCTAGACCTTTGGAACTCTTACCCATGGATTTGTTTGGACCCACACAAATTGCTTCTCTGAATGGAAAGAAATATGGACTAGTTATAGTTAATGACTATACTAGATGGACATGGGTTAAATTCCTTGTACACGAGGATGAGTCTTTCAAAGTCTTCACTGTATTCTGTAAGAGAGTCTAGAATGAAAAAGGAGTTTGTATCAACTCTATTAGAAGCGATCATGGAGGTGAGTTCGAAAATGCAAACTTTCAGAGATTCTGTGAAGAGAATGGAATCCTTCACAATTTCTCTGCACCAAGAACACCTCAACAGAATGGTGTGGTGGAGAGAAAGAATCGATCTTTATAAGAGATGGCTAGAACCATGCTCAATGATCACTCAACCTCTAAGAGTTTTTGTGTTGAAGCTGTAAATACTGCTTGTTATTTACAGAACAGAATATATGTGAGGCCTATATTTAAAAAAACTCCATATGAATTGTGAAAAGGGAGAAAACCCAACATTTCTTATTTTCATCCTTTTGGATGTGAATGTTTTATTCTCAATACTAAGGATCAATTTGGCAAATTTGATTCTAAAGTGGATAATGAGATTCTTCTGAGTTACTCTGAAACTTCCAAGGCTTACAGAGTTTACAACTCAAGAACCTTGACTGTTGAAGAGTCAATTCATATAAAGTTCACTAACAAAAAGCCTAACAAAGAACTGTCAAAGCTAAGTGATTCTCTTGCAGATATGAGAATACAAGAAGAAGGTGAAGAAGCATCACCTAAAAATGAAGAAGAAGGATCAGACGCAGACACTAATGATGCATCCAATCCAGAAAGAAGAAGAAGCTGACACTTCAAGACCTATCATCCTGATGATCAAATCATTGGAAATGCTAGATGATAGAGTCAGAACAAGGTCCACATTCAGAGAACAAACCGATGTTGCATTCATCTCTGAGTTGGAGCCAAAGAATGTTGATGAAGCCCTATTGGATGAAGGATGGATTCTAGCTATGCAGGAGGAGCTGAACCAATTCAAGCGTAATGATGTTTGGACGCTGGTTGCCCCACTTGAAGTCTGAAGATAAGTCCATTATTGGAACCAAATGGGTATTCAGAATTAAACTGGACGAAGAAGGCAAAGTTGTGAGAAACAAGACAAGGTTAGTTGCCCAAGGTTACTCACAAAAGGAAGGTATTGATTTTACTAAAACCTTTGCTCCAATAGCTAGAATAGAAGCCATTCACATCTTACTTTCATTTGGTGCCCAACATGATATGAGG
The DNA here is from genome assembly GCA_030159175.1 of Glycyrrhiza uralensis. NCBI lineage: Eukaryota > Viridiplantae > Streptophyta > Magnoliopsida > Fabales > Fabaceae > Glycyrrhiza > Glycyrrhiza uralensis. The sequence goes on from BRZY01000003.1 coordinate 30,700,602, forward strand.
CTTTACCAAATGGATGTAAATAGTGCTTTTCTGAATGGTATAATAACTGAGAAAGTCTATATTGAACAACCTCCTGCTTGAACGAATCAAGCAAGCAATGGTATATTGGCAATTACCAATCGAGGCCACTGCACACATTGAATAAAATGTATTAATTAAAATCACACTTACAATTCATTGGCCCTCTAATAACCATACAATATTGTCCATTAATGTCATAATATATTAATTTATTAATTATTTTAATTTGCTTCTCATTATTTTAGAAAATGCCAAAAATACCTCAGAGAATATATATAGATATATATATAGATGTGACAATGCTATAATTTTATTTGGCTTATCCTTTGGGTCAGCTCAGTCATGTTTTACTTAGATATAATATTAGTTAATTAGATTCGTGTATCATCAGTTTTTCTAGATTTAAGGTTGAGTTTGAGTCTAAAACTTTGGCCTAATCAAATTTAGAGTTAGTGAAAAAGAATTATAAAACCATTTCATATTCACCCATATTTTAAAAACATATATATTTTAAAATAAAGAGGAATTAAAAGAAAAAACGAGTAAGTTGATGTAACATCTCAAATTTTCACTCTGAGATAGAGTGTTAATTTTAGAGGATTAGAATTATTCTTAGAATTTTCATATGATATGTAATGGTTTAGAGTTGACGTAAAAGTTAAAACGATATTCTGTAGACGTTTCTAACTGTCAGAATAAGTTTATAATGATATAAATATTCCAATTAGGCTCAAAAAAGAAAATTGGGTATTCAAATAGTGATTTGATATTATTTGAGGATTTCAGGAATTTATTTGAGAATTTTCAGCGAGATACGAATAGGACATATTACTATTTTAGTCCCTCTAAGATGAATCACGTGACACGTTAATTGGGGAATGGATAAACACCCGGAGACTAGGAAATGATCGAGATGAAAAATTACAAGGACAAATAGAGTTTTACCTGGAAAGAAATTAGTAGTTTTCATTTGATGTTGTAATTCAAACGAAAATCGATCGGTCTACGCCTTATGTAATCTCTGTTCTTTATTATTTATGTCTTAATTCTGTTTTAATTGAGCATTATATGATATGTGTATTTATTGATTTATTTTTGTCTTAGAAAAATGGTTTTGATATACATATTCATTCTTAGAATAGAAATGGATAGTTTTCATTTGACGTTGAGATTTAAATGGAAAATAGTTTACCTTTTAACTAACAGTATAGGTTTTAAGTAGCTTATAAATCCTATATAAAGTCAGACAAATATTTTACTTGTCAAAATAATGATTTCCAATTATTTGTTATTTATGAGAATTTTTTTGAAATTTTTGAAAAATTTCTAGAAAATGCCTTGTCATTGACAAATGACAGAAATATCTCTGGTTTTACCATTTAAACCCTTTAAGTTACTATTCCTGAAAATGAAAAAGTTGTTTTTTATTTTTAATTTATTCTTTATGGATTGTAGGAATTATTTCTGTATAGGTTTTTGAAATTACTGTTTTACTCTTTTGGCCCTTTTGGGCCTATACGCGAGAAACAGTAAGTACCAATGAGTTACCCTTTTCGTAATTTTTCAAAAGCTCTTCCATAAAGTTATTAGGTCTAACATGGCATTTTCAAGCATTCCCATTAGTTCTCATAAATTAAGTTAATTATTTGGAATTTTGTTTACGAAAAGTCCATTTTACCCTTTCTTTTTCCTTTCTTTTCAATTAAAATAAAAAGGGTAAACATGTAAATTCACTCTCCCCTCACTCAGCCCTCAAAAGTGCCCCTTGCCCTAGAGAGGAAGAGTCTTGATCCCTCTTGAAGCCTTAAGTCACAATTTTGAACCAATTAGAAATTTAGCTAATTAATTATTTTTCTAATTACCTAACTTATAAACTATAAGCAAAGAAAATTATCCCATGCTTCCACCTCCATGTGAACTCGCCCCACTCCCCTATAAATATAAGGAGGGACAAAGTCACAAATCTCTTTCTTCCTCCAAATTTTTCTCTCGTTGAGTTTTTTTGTGTTCTTGAGTTTCTTTCTTAGGTTCTTGAGTTTTAAAGCTTTGATCTTCAAATTTCTTTTTTCTTCAAGTTTTTAGAGGTAAGGGGAAAATTCTTCAAAGTTATTTGAGATTTCATAAGTTTGATCTTTATTTGCTAACCACTTAGGTGGTTTATGTGTTTATAAGCTTTATTTGAATTGTTTATGAGTTTTACTTTAATTGTTTACTAGCTTTAATATTAATTGATTATGAGCTTTATTATTAGTACTGTTATAATGACAAAATTTTAACTTTCAAGGCTTGATCACCTCAGTGGGCTAGAAAAGTAATTAATATGTTAAAACTTCTATAATTTTATTGTCTGTATCAAAAACCCTACAATTTTATTTGTCGTAGAGATATATCGTGTTTAAGTTAGGTCAGATAGTGCGTTGGTATTGTTCTGACTAAGGAAAGACCAGGTCTCTAAGAAGCTTTGACTCACCTCTCTTTTCTAGGAACTTTGTTGATGTACTATTCATCTTTCCTGACTTAGGATTCGTATATATATATTTGGCAAAAATTATTGGGGAAAAGCTTTCAAAGGGTTTTTTTAGTAAAAGCGAATGTGCGTTTAAATTATTGTAAATCTCTTCTCTCTTAAGATCGTCTGAATTGACGGCTATGCCAAAAAATTCGATCCTTGCTTTTATATTACTGTCAATCTCTTTTCTTCTAATCGATCTCGATGGCCCTGCCTCGTTTCGATCTTCTTTTATGCTTTAATAATTTTTTTTGTTATATATTGTTTCATTTTAAACTGCTATGGTTTGGCCGCCTCAACTCAGCACTACCGCTGTGCGATCATTTTTTAATAAAACTATTAAAGCCGAGAAAAATCAAATATTGCATAATGATCAGTAAAATAAGTGACGAGAGTGAGAATTATTCATCTGTAAATAAAGCAAAGAAGTTTTACTTGAATTATATGGTTATACAAAAAAAAAAGGTTTTATATGAGTTTTTATAGTTATAAAGGGTATTTTTACATGTTTAAATGTGAAGAGAGGGAATAAGAAGTAATTTATTCGATGCATCACTTGCATTGAATATGAAGTAATTTATTCTCTATATCATTTGCATAAAGAATTTTTAAGCATTACAACCCAAAGTAATGAGGTTGAGAATGTAGCTCGGTTGGGCTACAATTGTCTATTGGGATTATCCAAGTTTCGATAGTCTTATGTGACCAAGTAGGTGAATACCCTCGATCCGTGACGAGTCGTATATCTGACTTGGATAAATCTGACTATCTGGCTTATTCATGACATGGTATTATGTAAATAAATGTTAGCATTACCAAATGATCTCCAGAAATTCTAAAGGAATTGTCTGGTTATTCATGTTAAGTTTGCTACAGTTAATCGCTCAATGGAGTTGGAGTAAGAAAAGTCTCATTGGAGCATTACACTGATGTGGTTTTTGGATGTAGAAGTGACATACATAAATATATCTTGAAGTAATGATATAATTTCTGAGTGTGTGTAATATGCGTGTTATTTCCTAAGTATAGATTATTTTAATGCAAGGCATGATTTGTATTTCTTTGATCTTCTTATGTACTCGTATGATATAGCTTGTTTATAAGATTTTCACCCTTGCATGTTTTCTGTATTCTTCACATGTATTTTTAAGTTGATGAGTTACCCGAGTAGTGGGTTGGATCCGATCAGGTGACTTAGAGAAAATAGAAGCAAAGTAGATTCCTGAGTATCCATCTGTGGATACATATATATTTTGAGTAGCTACTGGTAACTAAACTGGCTCAGATGTACACTTCGTAGCTTTTATTTTGTTTATATAGCTTATGTTTTATTTTTAGTTTTCTTATAACTTTATACAGTTTTCTTTAGTTTCCCGCAGTTACTTATGTACAGTTTACATTACAAAACTATGTTTGTACTGAGGCAAGCTTTTCGATATACGTATATGAGATGAGATTTCATACTTGTGTTGTATATTTTTATTTTTCAGTGTTTGAATTTCTACAGAAAATTATAAAAGGGATTTTATTCCCTATTCTTCTCATCTTTTAGAAAAGACAAAAATTTTACCCATATTTTTGGAAATAAACACGGTTTTTAAATCAATATTATTTAAGAAATTTACGAAATTCTTTGTAGTATAATATCCTTTTGGAGTAATGGTGTTGCAGTTGACACCTTTAAATAATGTATATGTCACTAGGTAGTAAAATACTAGTGTAAAAATTATCTCATTTTATAAATTCAAATTTATCGTATGAAAACAAATAAACAAATAAATTATCATAGTCTTGATGGCATCGTGGACGAATCGTCGCTTCTGGCATCTATACTTTGCTGTGAAGTCGCCATAAGACCAGCCCTGCATCATCTGCTTTTTCTACCAATTTTAGATCTAGCAAGAAAAAAGAATTTTTTTTGAAAACTAGGTAATTTTATCCTCCACTATATGTTTAACTTTGAAATGATGTTTTCATTCCTAACATTAATCATATGCAAGTCCAATTATATCAATTATAACACGGTAGGTGATTATATCCTCCAAGACAAAAATAGTGCGCATGAAACCATCGTGTTACATGACCACCAATTGTCTTCACAACCTTTGCCATCAAGTTGATCTCTATGTCCATACTCCATCCATTTACTTGGGCAATATACCATTGAAACATTTGTATAGGTTTGTTTACTCCCTTTCACCTTTCATAACTTATCAAAAGAACTGAAACACATATTTTTCTCTGCCTTGATACTTGGTTTTCTTGGATATAATTTAAAATATTATTGAACAAAATAGTATGATACTATAATAATGCAAGAGCTTTCTTAGTTATTATAGACAAGTGACCTTTCATCAAATTAGTCCACACACGCAGGCAGGGGTTATCTTGGTCTAGACCAAAAAATCAAGAACAAGTAGCCAAAATGATCCATGTGGTAACTATTAAAGTATTGTTTGGCTACTTCCAAGTCCCACATATTGAAGAGTTGATGAGAACTATGAACATGAGAGCTATTATAAAAGCTCGCAAATGTTTGTTTACAAATAATACATCCACGCAATATGCACAAAGCAAACTATTTTTTCGCCTTTTACTAAAGAATACCGTGTGCTCGTTGCAATAAGTGGCATACATCACTTTTTGGAGGTCTTCTCCTATAAATGGAGGGACCAACAAATCATGTTTTAAATTTTTTTAAAGCAAAACAATCTAGCTGTGTATTTATATTTATATTTATATTTATATTTATATTTATTTATCTGTTGATATTTTTTATGACTATTTTTTCTGTTGACATAATATATTTTTTTGTGCATAATTTCCTTCGGTTCTTTTCAACAAGTTAAATTAGTTACTTGTCATTACTTTCTAAAATATTATTATTTGTTAAAATTGAACAAATATATTTTTTACTATATGGTACACTACTTATAACCTATAAAATACTAGCCTTTTTTTCTCCTCCTCTTGGTCTATGTTCCATTCTTTCCTCTATAGACTATATATATATAATTCCTCTATTTTCCCTCTTTGACGTTATTATTAATGGCACTCATGACAGAACCAGGGATGGTTTGAGGTGAAATTGTTCACCAATAAGATACTTACGGCTTAGAAGCTGATGACATTGTGGACGAATCTTCACTTCCAGCATCCATCCTCCATTGTGTCGTTGCGAAGTCGCCATGAGGCCATCCCTACATCATCTCCTTCTTCTGCCAATTTTAGATCCAGCAAGAAATGCGAATAAAAGAAAATTGTAAAACTACGTAATTTTATCCTCCACTATATGCTTAGCTTTGAAGCGATGTTTTCATTCCTAACATTGATCAAATGCAAGTTAAATTACGTCGATGCTAACAAGGTAGGTGATTTTATCCTCCAAGACAAAAATAGTGCACATGTGACCGTCCTGTTACATGACCATCAAATGTCTTCACAACCTCTGCCATCAAGTTGATCTTGATGTCCGCACTCCATCCTTTTACGTAGGCAATATACCGTTGAAACATTTATAAAGTCTTGGTTACTCTCTTTCTCCATTCATAAGTTATAAAAAAAAACTAAAATATCTTATTTTTCTTGTCCTTGATGCTTGGCTTTCTTGGATATATTTTTAAAGATTACTACAAAAAGTATGATACTACAATAATGCAAGAGATAAGTGACCTTTCATCAAATTAAGAACAAGTAACTCAAAAAGATACACATGGTAACTGTTAATGTATAGTGGCCTTAAAACAATTGCAATTGCTTATAGACAAACACAAGGGCAATCAGAGGATGACATTATGTTGGTACAAGATGTCTTAATTTCTGACCTGGGAATATAAGTGTTAATTCGTGGTTGCCTTGGAGGAAAGAAACTTCAAGAATTGACTGACAAAGCTATATTATTTGATCAAGCCGCTATAATGGGAAGTTTCATTACTAAAGACAAGCTTCTCATGATACGGTATGTGCAAGACAAAGGGCATGTAGTGATTGCTTTCGTTACACATGGGTTGATGACAAATCATACTTGATCAGAAGTTCTAGAGGTAGCTGATGTGGTGAAGTTCCTAAAATTATTCTCGATTCCAACCATGAGGACAAGGTTGATTTGGAACAGTGGAATAACGATACAAACTAAAGGACAAATGCCAAATTCTATAACATTTGTATTCTATTAGCATTTGCAATTTGTCAATTTATGTTTTTGTAATTAGATTCCCTTTTTCATTCTGTTATTTACCAGCATTTGTGACGTAGCCAATTGGCTCATATCCACAATTATAGGATCCATGGCTTACAACTCTCAATGCAGGGGTGCAAATTTTGTAACAAAACTTGAAAGCCTTGATATAAAAAACACCACAAAGAAGGATGAGACACAAGGAAGATTGTCGTCATACTTCGGCATATATGAAGTCTAAGCCCGTTGGACTTCATTAATCAATCACTATTTGTTGTGCATTTCTTCTTCTCGATATTTAACAATCTTTGTTTCAAATGCAAACACACCTAAAAGTAAGGAAAAGAAATAAAAAAAAGTTGAACGCGAACTCCAAATATTAGCAACAACCATATATAATTGAGATATAGGCAAGTCACCTTCGATTTGCATCAAAAGGGGTCATGCAAGTCAACCAAAGGTTTATTATTATGGGTTAAATATGTTTTTTAGTCGTGTACATATGTAAATGTTTTCTTTTATCCCATTATTTCTGGAAATGTATCATTTGTAGTCCTAATGGTCATTTTAAAAAAATTCATTTTTACCCCTCTTAATTTTGAATTACCAAATTTCACCTAATCCTTCTTCTCTTTTCCTAGCAAGGTAATCAGAACCGGACCGGTCATTGAACCGGTAAGGATAGGGGTTCAAGGTTTAGAGGTTCGACTGGGTTAAAATTAAATAATATTATTTTAATTTTTAATAAAATATATAACACAATATTGACTAAAAATTAACATAAAATTCATAACTTTATAAAGAAAAATTAAATTTCAATACAAAATGTCATAATTCATAACATAAAACATTCAAAATTACAAATAATTGAAGAAAGTAATATTTGTTTCTTTCAAAAAAAATAAAAAAATTGGCAATTTCAAATTTTTAAAAAATAAAAAAAATGAACTTGTTCAAATCGGTTTTTGCTCGATTTTTTTGGATTTGGCCGATTTTTGACCAGTTTTCCTGGTTTTGATAGATTCTTTGCTAGTCGATTTTGGGAGTCTTCCGGACCGGAGGGGGTCTGGTTCCCAGTCCGATCGGTCAATCAGGTTCTGAATACACTGATTCCTAGAGCTGTCAATTTTGGCTTGACCCGACGGCCCGGCCTAATGGGCCCATGTTTTAGGTTAGGTTGGACTCATTATTTATAGGCCTAGAAGAAATTGGACCATTTTGGCCTGGCCCGATGGGTTCGCTGGGGGTAGTTCGGGCCCACATTTTCTTTGTAAATAATTCGAGCACGACCCGACTCGATGTCTTTTAGGCAGGGCTGAGCCAGAAAATGTGTGGCCCAAAATGGAGAAGGAGGATTTGGTGAAAAATAGAAATTGAAAATTAGGAGAGGGAAAATGAATTTAAAAAAAATATTTTTTAAATTTAAAAGGCCACATGGATTAGAAATGACACATTTCCAGAAATAAGAGACTAAAGAGACAAAAGACTTTTGGGGACTAAAAGCGAACATTAATTACCTATTTACGAGGACTAAAACATATTTAATGATATTATTATGAGTAAACCATCGTATTGGTCCTTGAATTTGTAATGCATTGTCAGATTATGAGTAAACCATCATATTGGCACCTTGCGTGGCATCTAACGTGACATGTCAGCACTATTAACAGTGTTAACTAACATAGATGACGTTAAAGACTAAAATGATGGACGGAACACAAAATCAGGGACCTTTTTTTAGTTTTGTTAATTTCAGGGACTAATTTGACAACGCATTACAAATTCAGGGACCAATATGATGGTTTACTCTATTATTATTGTCAACTTTTACAAAACGTCAGTGTCCGATGCTTCTTTTCCCCATCAACATGAGCCTTGCCTACAACTCTTGATCCGAACAACAAACGGACTGAATGATTTGGAATTTGAACACCGGAAATTTAACTCCAACGTTCATTTACATAATAAAAATCAAAATAAACGATAAAAGGTTAAGGACCAACCCTGCAATACCAATGGTTTCTTCACAATAGTTCATATATTGCTACTAATTATTGTTGTTGTATAATTTTATGTATTATGTATTATTGTATTATATAGGCTTCGCTCCCATGACCCACCACAAAATTCAAGCAATCAATGAAAGATGGTAATTAAGAAGCCTTGAATGACTAAAACGTAAATATAGCAGAGAAGGATTAGAAAGACAACCAAAGTGGGCAAGAGAGGATCAGGATGAAAGTTATATACAGATGCATCATGGGTGGAACTTAGCTTGGTGAACCACTTAAGTTCACCACTATGGTGAAGGGACCTTTTGACTTGGTATTGTCAGTTTTGTCAGTTTTATGTTTATTATCAAATTTTTCCCAAAACTTGTAAAATTATTTTTTGTGTCTTAGCATATTTTCCCATAACTTTTTCAAATTTGCTTTGTGGTAAAAATGAAACTTTTTCCAAAATATTTGAAAACATTATCTTTAGTAGATTGAGAACGTTAAATCCATGGCTTTGCAATGGAGATGCTAGTCTGCGTTTTGCTGGAGCACAATCTGCTCATTGATCTTACGACAGTGCATAGAAAGCGGAATACCGCCGCCATTTGTGGTGGTTGCGCAACGATGGAGAAGGAAGCACAGTTCTAGGCATGGGATTCGCGGTGCCAGAACAGGAAACGAAATAAGACCCAGTTGCGGTTTTCTGGTTGATGACAACATGCTTCTGGTTTTTCGATTTCCATTGGAATTGTTTTTTCCTTTTTTTTTTTACTGGGATTCTTTCCTAATCACATGAACATCCAACAATGAAATTGATTATATTCCCTTCAAAATACTCACTGACCATTGGAAATGTTACAAGATCTACAATTTTAAGAAACGTGAACCTCATTTTAATTAAATAATAATAATAATAATAAATAATTATGACAATGGCACAAGAATCATTTGAAGGTTGTTTCGTATTCTACCGGTTGAGGCTTCCAGGTTCTCGCAAGTTTATGAAAAAGGTTGGGGTGGAGGCTCCTACGGTGACGTTCACTGAGGATTAATTAGAGAGAATTTTGGCCATTAATTTATGATAAAATAGAGGGTTCAAATTTTTGAGTAATTCGATCCGCACTCAGTTATTTATCAATACTTAATAAAAAAAATAAGACTTATTAGATCCGTAAATATAAAACTAACTACAAAAATTTTATGTTTATATAACTAATTACAAATTTTGTAAAAAAAAATAACTAAACAAATATAAAACTGCATACGTAAATATAAATCTGTTATTAGATCTCATGTATTTTTAAAGCAAAAGAAAAATACGTTTTTTCATATTTATACAAACCTTTGTCAATTACGTAAATATTATTGTTAAATTTTACTACTATAATTAAAATACACTTTAAGGACCTCAAAGCAATTTTGTTTTATCTTTAACAAAACCTATAGCTCAGGTTTCCAGTATTATATCCTAGCCATTGAATACTTTTATTAATATATCAATGGTTTAAAAGGTTCCTTCGTCTTGGTGGTGAACTTAAGAGGTTCCCCAAGCTAAGTTCCACTTGCATCATGCAAGAGAAGATAATCACGAGAATGAACACCAAGGGCACTATTATTTTTAGTCTCTCTATGTGTCCGTTTGTGAGTTTCATTGAAAGAGTGGCCCACACTACGCATTTTTCTATGGCATTCAGAAAATTGAAGGAAAAAAACCACCTTTTGATTACTGAGTCTCATGGGTGGGTTTCTTTATCTTGTGGCTTTTTCAGTTTTTCCACACTTTCTCTTTATTCTGCAACATGGCGAGTGTCATTGCGCAATGAGAGTTTGAATTTTCACTTTTTTTTGAGTTTTTGGAGAATTGGCTACAACCTTTCTCTTCCGCATGTTGCCACGTTTTTTGATGCAACAAAAAGGAAAATATGGGCAATCATCTAAATAGTGTTCAATTATATACTTAATAGGTGGAGTTCTGTTTAATTTGTGGTAGTTTTAAATATTAATATTTAAAATTTATATATAGGTATAAAATTATCGTCTTTGAACTCGACTCACAACCGATCCTGTTATGAAATTTTGCTCCTTATTACACGTTGTGAATGAATATAGGTATTTTAAAAAATGAACTGAATAATTAAATAGAGGGAAACCATGAATATTAAACTCAATAATAAAAACTAAATACATGGGATTGGGAAACGATGAACAGAACGGGAAGCTCGGGATAAAATATGAAAACTGATACGTTAGTAAATCACCAAAAAAACTTTCTAGGAATTGAATAAAGTAACTTGAAGATCAAAACTTGGGCATGCTTTGGGTTCCCCCAAACTAAATCTATGTTAAGAGAACAACAATGTCTCGCTGGTCAAAGAAAATTGATATACAAAGGAAACTGAAGTCAAATCACAATCACAATAAAAAACAACGGGTGAAATGGGAAGAAAACAACAAGATAGCAATTAAGCGAGGATCTAATATCAACATATGACAAATCTAGATTAAAAAAAAATAGGGAAAACAACATTTATGAGTTATCCGCAACAAAACAATCAAATCGGGTTATCGGAAATTCTAACAACAAATGGACTGTGGCAGTAAATTTAGAACGCGAAGGAGAAAAAGGAACATAAGTGGATAGCAATAAATTGATGATCCAGTAAATCTTTTTAATCAAGGAAACATAGTAGAGAAATATGAACCAATAGAGAGGGATCTGAACACTCACGACTGTGATTTCCTTGATTAAAAAATGCAACGGACCAATTCCATAGAACTTCAAAAATGTGCGGCCATGTAGTTTGTAGATGAGGTGTATTTATAGGATGGGATTTAGGGTTTTACCATCTACCTAGCTATAATGGCCGTTTTCAAGGAAACAAGGGATATCATATTTGAAAAAGTATATTAAATTCAAAAATTGACTAATATTTATTATAATATTAATATTAATTTTATTAATTTTACATTAAAAACACGAGTATAAGCAATCTCAGATGTTCAATTCTTATCCGAGCAAACAGCCACTTTGGTCACTGAAAGTGGCATGCAGTGCCACTTTAATTCTTGGAAGAAACAAAATTACAAGAAAGTTCTCCACTGTGTCAGCCGTTAGTCAATATGATCCCTGAGGTTAGAATAATTACTTAACTTCGTTTGGGCTGCTGAGCTGGGACATTTTCTACCATGTAGGATATGACATGGCAGTCCATTTGGTTGCCTTGTCACAGGGACTAAAGTGACCATTAATAACCAGGGACTTAAATGAAACGTCAGGGACCAAAGTGACCATTAAAATCCAGGGACTTAAATGATATGTTTTGCAAAAGGGGTCTCATAAAGTGTTTGACCCTTGCCTTCATTTGGTCAGTTAATATTTCCCTCTCAAACACCTCTGCCCCCAGTACCGAGAAGGTGAAGTGTCTCCGCCGTGAACGTCCTCACCACAAAAAGCGACCACGATCATTAGTCGAGTAAGAAGACGATATGTCATTTCCCCTGCGTTTGACAGTGAACAGGTATTAAACTTGGCAGGTGTGGTTGATCTTGCACGCTCCCATACCACACCTCTCAACTCTTTGTCCTTTCATTGCTTTGTGAAGTTTCTCCACAAGTGCATAGTACAGTATCTGTGGGCTACACCAGACATGACCTCTTGCATTGCAAGAATGAGACCCTACAATAATTATACAATATCATGCGATATTAGTTCTTGAAAGTGATTACTTATTGTCAAATTGGTCTCTGAATTAATATTCATAAATACAACATATAAATACAAGTGGTTGCATACCTTTACTCATGAAATTCCACTTATTCTACTTATAGTCTCCCAAGTCTTCATGCAGCAGGGTAAGGAATCATTTCCAGTTGTCTTTATTCTCCATGTTCACTATGGCATATGCTATGACAAAAATCTTGTTATTTGCATCTTGGCCAACTGCAGAAAGTAAATGATCACCAAATTAGCCTTTCAAGAAGACATCATGAAGTTCAATGACAGGCTTACACCTAACCTTGAAGCCTCATTTGCATCCATCCAAACATACATAAAATCTATCAAACTGTGGTGGAGACTTAGGCATGCAGATAGTACAACTTCAGGCTATTGAACTAGGCTTACTCCTCAGTGACTCATGAGCATAGTCCCATATCCTCCCATATTGCTCCTTCTAGCTCCCTTCACACATTTCAACCCCTCATACTCTATATGACCATCCTATTGTCTTCTGAAACGATCACCATGGTGCACGATCAATGTCAACATCCTGCAAGTAGCAGAGCAGAGACACCCATTAACAAAATATAAAAATGGGCAAAAACGTATTTGGTCCCTAGGTTTTAATGGTCACATTGGTCCTTGACGTTTCATTTAAGTCCCTATTTATTAATGGTCATTTTAGTTCCTGTGAGGAGGAAGCCACATGTACTACCACGTCATATCCTACATGGCAAAAAACACCCAACTCAACAGCCCAAACGGAGTTAAGTAGTTGCTTTATCATCAGGGACCATATTGCTAATGGCTGGCACAGTGGAGGATTTTTTTAATTTTGTTTCTTTCGGGAATCAAAGTGACACCGTCTGTCAATTTCAGGGACCAAAGTGGTTGTTTACTCATTCTTATCCATGTCAATGATTCTAAGCTTATGCATTCTCTGCCATTCAATTTGGTTGGTTATGGATTTTGACGATTTTTCCCCAAAAATTGAACTAAGCCATCTTTAACCAAATGAAACCGAATTGGCCTTTTGTTGAGCCAATAACCTGTTACAACCTGCATGTGTTGCATACTTGTTTTCACAGGGTTCTCGGATTCCGAGCAGTATTTTGATATTGACCACTCCAAATTCTCACCTTTCATCATTTGACAACTTCGTTTTTTTTTCATATTGTATTCATTGCTTTGCATTTTCTATATTATGCGAAATAATTTTTTGACTTCATATTTAATTTTTTGATTATTTTAAGAGAGTCCAATTAAGTATATTCTTCTAAAATTGTAATATGCTTAATAATTGAGATTTTACACCTTGTAGAGTTTCAATTTATTAAGAAAGAGAGTAATTATATTAATTAACAAAAAATTTAAAAGTAGTTTAAATAATTATAAAACTATATATAATATAAAATCTCAATTATTGATTTTTTAATATATAGTTGAAATAACTCTTTATTATTTCAAAACGAATCATTCACTTGTAAAATGAGAAAATCCACAAAATTATAGTTTTTTCTTACCATTACTCTTTTCCTCTTTGTATACTGTATAAATGTATAATTAATAAAATATTAATATTTTTTTATGATACATTAGAAAGAAAATAGTTTTATAAAAAATTAAAATAAAAAATATATACGTTAAAATTATAGAATTCAAGATGATTTGAGATATTAATTTAATTAAAAAATATATTTTCTTAATGATTTATAAATATTCAATGTTAATTGAGAATTTTAACTAATGATTTAAAAAGTAAAGAAGTAAAGTTTAAAACAAAAAATTATTTAAAAAATAATAATTCATTAAAAAGTGAGTTGTGCATAACTCAATCCGCCCCCACAATCCAATTGACTCGAGTCATTCTAGTTCGAGTTTAATCCTGTTCCACAATAAAATAGAGAAAATGTATGATTTTGTTTAGGTGGTAAAAATTATCTCATTTATAAATTCAAATTTATCATATAAAAATAAATAAATATATAAATAAATTGTCATAGTCTTGACGGCATCATGGATGAACCGTCGTTACCGACATCCACACCCTGCTGCGAAGCCGCCATATGGCCAACCCTGCATTATCTACTTTTTCTACCAATTTTAGATCTATATGTTTAGCTTTGAAACGATGTTTTCATTTCTGACATTAATTACATCCAAGTCCAATTACATAAGCGATAACAAGGTATGTGATTTTGTCGTCCTAGACAAAGATAGTGCACAAGAAACCATCGTGTTACAAGGCCACCAGTTGTCTTCACAACCTTTGCTATCCAATTGCTCTCGATTCCATAGTCCAACATTTTACCTGGGCAATATACCATTGAAACATTTGTATAGGTTTGGTTACTCTCTTTCACCTTTCATAACTTATCAAAAGAACTAAAACGTCATATTTTTCTCTACCTTGATGCTTGGTTCTCTTGTATATAATTTAAAAGATTATGGAACAAAATAGTCTGATACTATAATAATGCAAGAGCTTTATTAGTTATTATAGACAAGTGACTTTTCATTAAATTAAGAACAAGTGATCCATATAATAACCGTTAAAGTATAGTTTGGCTACTTCTAAGTCCCACATTGAAGAGTTGATGAGAACTATCAACATGAGAGCTGGTATAAAAGCTCACAAATGTTTTTCACAAGTCATACATCCACGCAATATGCACAAAGCGAACTATTCTTTCACCTTTTACTAAAGAATACCGTGTGCGCGTTGCAATAAGTGACATGCATTAATTTTTGGAGGTCTTATCCTATAAAAGGAGTGACCAACAATTCAAGTTTTAAATTTTTTAAACCAAAATAGTATAGCTGTTCTTTATATTTATTATTTGTTCTGGTTATATATATGCTATTAACAATTTTGTTGCATATTTTCCTTCAATTTATTTCAAAGGGTTAAATTTGTCACTTAACATTACTTTCTCAATATTATTATTTGTTAAAATTGAACAAATATATTTTTTATGAGTAGTTTACTTACAACCTATAAAACACTAGCCGTTTTTGCCTTCCTCTTGGTCTGTGTGCCATTCTTTCCTCTATATATTTAATTCCTCTATTTTCCCACTTTCCTCCTCTATAACCATTCTATTCAACGTCTACTTGCATATTGGGCCACTCTTTTTGATTAATGTTAGGAATGAAAACATCGCTTCAAATCTAAGGATATAGTGGAGGATAAAATTACCTGGTCTTCCAACTTTCTTTTATTCGCCTTTCTTGCTACATCAAAAATTGGTAGAAAAAGGATATGATGCAGGGATGGCCTCATGGCAACTTCACAGTACAATGGTGGATGGATGCTGGAAGCGATGATTCCTCCACGATGTCGTCAACTTCTATGCCATAAGTAACTTATTGGTAAGGAATTTCACCTCGAACCATCTCGGCTCTGTCATGAGTGCCATTGATGATAACGTCAAAAAGAGTGGCCTGATAGGTAAGTAGAGGTTGAATAGAATGGTTTTGGTGGTGGAAAGTGGGAAAATAGAGGAATTAAATATATAGAGGAAAGAATGGAACATAGACCAAGAGGAAGGTGAAAATGGCTAGTTTTTATAGGTTACAAGTAGTGCACCATATAACTACCCATAAAAAATATATTTGTTCAATTTTAACAAATAATAACCTTAGAGAAAGTAATGATAAGTGACAAATTTAACCAGTTCAAATAAATTGAAGGAAAATATGCAAGAAAATTGTTAATAACATATATATAACCGAAATAAATAATAAATAAATATTAATAAATATAAAAATAAATGCACATGCAACTAGACTATTTCGTTTAAAAAATTTAAAACTTGATTTGTTGGCCACTCCTTTTGTAGGAGAAGACCTCCAAAAATTGCTATATACCACTTATTGCAACGTGCACACGGTATTCTTTAGTAAAAGGCGAAAGAATGGTTCGCTTGGTACATATTGCATGGATGTATGATTTGTGAACAAATATTTGTGAGCTTTTATAATAGCTCTCATGTTGATAGTCCTCATCAGCTCTTCAATGTGGGACTTGGAAATAGCCAAACTATACTTTAACGGTTACCATATGGATCACTTGTTCTTAATTTGGTGAAAGGTCACTTGTCTATAATAACTAAGAAAGCTCTTGCATCATTATACTATCAGACTATTTTGATCAATAATCTTTTAAATTATACCCAAGAAAACCAAGCATCAAGGTAAAGAAAAATATGATGTTTCAGTTCTTTTGATAAGTTATGAAAGGTGAAAGAGAGTAACCAAATCTATACAAATGTTTCAATGGTATATTGCTCAGGTAAAATGTTGGAGTATGGACATGATCGAGATCAACTGGATAGCAAAGGTTGTGAAGAAAATTGATGGCCATGTAACACGATGGTTTCTTGTTCACTGTTTTTGTCTAGGAGGATAAAATCACCTACCTTGTTATCATTGATGTAATTAGACTTGGATGTGATTAATGTCAGAAAGGAAAACATCGTTAACCCCGTTTCAAAGTTAAACATATAGTGGAGGATAAAATTCCCTAGTTTAAAAAAAAAAATATTCTTCTTTTTTGCTAGATTTTAAATTGGTAGAAAAAGCAGAAGATGCAGGGCTGGCCTTATGGCAACTTCAAAGCAGGGTATGGATACCGGAAGCAACGATTCGTCCACGATGCCATCAAGACTATGATAATTTATTTAATTATTTTCATACGATAAATTTGAAGTTATAAACTAAGATAATTTTTACACAAATATTTTTACCTCGTAAACAAAATCATATATTTTCTCTATTTTATTGTGGAATGTGACTAAACTCGAACTAGAATGACTCGGGTCAATTGGGTTGTGGGGGCAGACCGAGTTGTACTCAACTATGAATTATTATTTTTTAATTTATTTTTATTTTAAACTTTGCTTCTTTCTTTTTAAATCATTAATAGTTAAAATTTTCAATTAACATTGAATATTTATAAAGACTTAAATATGTTTTTGGTTCCTCATATTTGACTAAAGTTCATTTTTAGTCTCTCAAATTTTAAGAGTATTTTTTTAGTCTTCAATTTTATGGAAATATGCCACATTTAGTCCCAAACCGGACTTCGTTAAGTTTACAATTGCTTACGTGAAAAACAACATTAGACGTAAGCACTTGTCGTGTGTCTCACTTATCCTAATTGGCGTCCTAAGTGGGTTCAATGGTAAAAAAGGAAATAGGGAAGGGAGTGGGATTGGAGCAATCTGGACCAATAAACACGCTTAGCATGCCGATTGGGATAAGTGCGACACATAACAAGTGCTTACGTATAACGTCGTTTGCAACGTAAAAAATTATAAACTTAACAAAGTCCGATCAGGGCCTAAATGTGGCATATTTTCATAAAATTGAGGACTAAAAAAATACTCTTAAAATTTGAGGGACTAAAAATGAACTTTAGTCAAATAGGAGAGACCAAAAACATTTCCAGGAGTGACCATTGGGACTACAAATGATGCATTTCCAGAAATGATGGACTAAAAGCGAACATTTACCTATTTATGCGAACTAACAACATATTTAACCCATAATAATAAACCTTTGACTGACTTGCATGACTCCTTTTGATGCAAACCGAAGGTGACTTGCCTATATCTCAACTATATATGGTTGTTGCTAAAATTTGGAGTTCATGTTCAAATTTTTTATTTATTTTCATTACTTTTAGGTGTGTTTTCATTTGAAGCAAAGATTGTTAAATATCGAGAAGAAGAAATGCACAACAAATAG
Source organism: Glycyrrhiza uralensis (assembly GCA_030159175.1). NCBI lineage: Eukaryota > Viridiplantae > Streptophyta > Magnoliopsida > Fabales > Fabaceae > Glycyrrhiza > Glycyrrhiza uralensis. Next base: position 30,718,775 of record BRZY01000003.1, read on the forward strand.
TGATTGATTAATGAAGCCCAAAGGGTTTAGCCTTCATATATGGTCAAGTATGATGGCAATCTTCCCCGTGTCTCCTCCTTCTTTGTGGTGTTTTTTTATCAAGGCTTTCAAAGTTTTGTTACAAAAATTTGCAGCCTCTGCATCGAAAGTTGTAAGCCATAGATCATGCTATATTCTTTGCCCATTTGTATAAATGATAAATAATGATTAAATTTTGTTTCCTTCACAGAGTATGATAGTGGTTGCAAGTGGCAATAGAACAATGCTCTATTCAAACCAAAGCAGCTCCTGGAAAGTTGAGAGAGAAAGAGATTTTTGGGTTAACTCTTTTTTTTGCCTTCATTAATTACTATTACTGCTATTTAAATTTAAATAGCTACAAGGGACTCTTATAATTGTGGATCATGAGCCCAGTGGGTACTTCAAAAATGCTGGTAAATAAAAGAATGGAAAAGGGAATTTAATTACAGAAACATAAATTGACAAACTGCATATCCTGATAGAATAGAAATGTCTATAATTAGACATGTTTCCTTCACGTTCTTATCATTACTCCACCGTTCCAATTCAACCTTGTCCTCATGGTTGAAATCGAGAATAATTTCAGCAACACAGTGGCGTCTTCTCAAGAGGCCTTCAACGTCCACTAAGCCTTCCCAATGAAAAAAAGTGCCTCCTCCAGGATCCCACATTTTGAATTGAAAAGATAGACCCATTTCTAAGTGAAAAATAGCAACTGTTGAATTCTCCTATAGTCATCTTGGGGCCTTGCTTGTCACTGTCAAGGAACTTCACCACATCAGAAACCTTTAGAACTTCTACAGTATGATTAGTCATCAACCCATGTGTAACGAATGCAATCACTACATGCCCTTTGTCTTGCACATACCGTATCATGAGAAGCTTGTCTTTAGTAATGAAACTTCCCATAATAGCGGCTTGATCAAATAATATATAGCTTTGTCATTCAATTCTTGAAGTTGCTTTCCTCCAAGGCAACCACAAATTAACACTTATATTCCCAGGTCACAAATTAAGACGTCTTGTACTAGTATAATGTCATCCTCTAATTGCCCTTCAGTTTGTCTATAAGCAATTGCAATTGTTTTAAGGCCAATATACTTTAACGGTTACCAAATGGATCTTTTTGAGTTACTTGTTCTTAATTTGATGAAAGGTCACTTGTCTATATTAACCAAGAAAGCTCTTGCATTATTGTAGTATCATACTTTTTTTTTATAATCTTTAAAATTATATCCAAGAAAACCAAGCATCAAGCACAAGAAATATAAGATACTTCAGTTTGTTTTGATAAGTTATGAATGACAAAAGAGAGTAACCAAACCTTTAAAAATGTTTTAATGGTATATTGCCTAGGTAAAAGGATGGAGTATGGACATAGAGATTATAATACCCCGACACATATCAGAGTAATTACTGACTTACAATTAAAACATTCCATATTAAAACATAGTTAATAGCGGAATAAACATCACTTTTATTAACCTTTCATATACCTTGTACAAGAGTTTTTACAAATCATAATTAACAACTACATAAGATTCCTAAACTAGACACGATCCGGTCTTGGCTCGCTTGAATTAGCATCCTCAAATATTGCTATCCAAGTATTCTTCTCTGTAATGTACCTGAAATAAAACTTAAACTGCTGAGATAAAAATTATCTCAATGAGTCCCATAAAACAACCTAGTAAGCAATGATAAGGATTTATGGTCACCTTATCACATTTAACAAATCCATTAATATCAAACTAATTTCATAAACTTATACTTTGCCACACTTCAAATCATAATGAGGTACACTTGGCACGTAATCCTTGAAATGCTTTATTTTTAATAAGCATACTTATAGTATTATATACATACTCTATCGTTTCTCGTGAATTCCCTTAGGGTCTATGATTATCATAAACCAGGAACTACGTCGTTGGGCCTGAAGGTCACTGGACCGAGGCCATGAACTACGCCGTCGGGTCTTATTGAACACCGGACCGACGCCATGATCTATGCCGCCGCGTCTTATCGAACACTGGACTGACGCCATGATCTACGGTATGGAATGGTTAGACGTCTATAACCTATAAGTGGCGTCCCAACTTACCTAACCATACCGCACCTTTGTTTCCAAAGGGTAACAATGAAGAGCTCTTTAATACAATCACAATGAACATTTCATAACACTCACAAAGCCCTATATCCGGGATTGTAAATCATTCATAACAAATTTGGTAGTGTATTACATCTATTAAGTATCCTCAAGGTACAATCACAAATGAAGGAAACCATCAATTAAAATCCTTTCCCTTGGTATGTACTTACATTTGTATCCTCCAAGCACTTTAGAACTGATCCAAGCGTTTAATACCCCCTGTCGTTTTCTAAACAGTGTCCTTTCCAAGAATGCCATTTGTAGGGTCTTCAACCCCGATTTCACACTTCATCGGACTATTATCATAGGACTACAATCAAACACCTCTATGACATCAATTTTCAGCCAAGCAAGTACCTAAAGTCTCAACTTAGCATAAGATTCCCAAAAAGGAAAAATAACTGAAGCTATTGTCCTGCAACAGCATTCTGACCTGATTTGATTCAGTAATTACTCCCTCCAAACAACATCAAATTTAACAAATCAATACTCTAAATTGAAGAGAATTTTATCTACTTTCGAACAGTACATGGATCATCACAATCCGATAAGTACACTAACAATTACAAGGAGATTAACACAGAAAGGTCATTTCGGATTCCGGGACCAAAATTGCAACTTGCAACAGCTTTTCCTCATTCAAAACTTAACAAAATCTAACTATTCCAGTGTCCATTTTGAAGGGAAAAGAGTCTAGTTTCACCTGGAACAAAAATGAGCTTGAAATAGTCTCTGTGGAGAGAGTTATGAACAATTTACTAAAGAATGTCTATACGGGATTTCAGGACAGCACAACGAATTTGGACAGCAGAGTAGCAGAATTCGATTTTCCAGTCAAAACAGAGCAAGAATCCAAACTAACCTAGATTCAATCCCAAAGACGTGCATTCCACCATACTTTATCAGTTTTATCACTATCACAACATGAATAAAAACACATTCTTAAAGACATGCAATGGAAATTCTGTTCACAACCACTCCAAATCAAGCATGCATGAACCAAAACCCATGACAAACAACCCTCATCCCTTTGAACTGCTCAAAATACAACCAAACAGCAAACATAAATGATCAAACTCACAGAATAGCAGCATGCAATTCAAAAATCAAGCAAGGATCAAGGAGATAAAAAAGAATCACAACATACTCCTATTTAAAACATGCATTCTCAATCAGATTTTGAAGAGCATCAACCAAGGGGAAGAAAAATGGAGAGGGACTCACCTCCTGGAGAAGCTACAGCTGTGAGGGTGGAAGCAGCTCTTGAACCTCTAGCCCTTCCCCTTCTCTTCTCCTCCCTTGCTCTCCCTTCCCCTCTTCTCTCGGTTCTCTCCCTCTTTTCTCTGTTTTTTTTTTCAAGTGCTGAATGTGTGACGTGCGGGCTGATGAGTGTATATGTCGTGTATAGGGGTGTGAGTGGGTGGCTGATGAGTGTGAGTGATGTGAGAGGTAATGGGTGAGGTTGAGTCTATTTCTTGTAAATGGGTATGTGATGTTCACGTACTCTCCCTCAGTACAATTTTAGTCTCTAATCTTTCACTCTTTTAAATTCCTACACTCATTTCATTCTAAAATTTAACTCTTATATTCTTATTCAAACAATTCAGATAAAACATTTAACTCAAACAATCACATTAAATATATATATTGAAATAATAAAATCTACGACTACACAATTAATTTACATCAAGCACATAAGATCCTAAAAACTGGGGATGTTACAGAGATCAACTTGCCTAGGTAAAACGATGGAGTATGGACATAGAGATCAACTTGACGGCAGAGGTCGTGAAGACATTTGATGGTGTCATGTAATAGGGCGGTCCCATGTGCACTATTTTTGTTTTGGAAGATAAAGTCACCTACCTTGTTAGCATCGGTGTAATTGGACTTGCATTTGATTAATGTTAGGAATGAAAACATCGCTTCAAATCTAAGCATATAGTGGAGGATAAAATTACCTAGTTTTCCACCTTTCTTTTATTTGCCTTTCTTGCTAGATTGAAAATTGGTAGAAAAAGGAGATGATGCAGGGATGGCCTCATGGGGACATTGCAACAACAAAATGGAGGATGGATGCTGGAAGTGATGATTCGTCCTTGATGACATCAATTTCTTTGTCGTAAGTAACTTATAGGTGAGCAGTTTTGTAACATTCGTATTTTTAGATTTTTGTTTTTATTCTGTTTTAATATGTAATGTGTGATTTATGTATATTAAATATTTGAATAGGGAAGTTAATTTCTTGGATAAAGCCCTAGTGAGCACAGAAGTCAGTAGTTAAGTTGAATTTTGATAATAAGATGGAATACGGTTTACGGTAAATTGACGGAATAGCTGCATTGTGAGACAAAGATCTTGAATTGAAGTCAAAAAATTGATTTGAGGATACCAATGGTCATTTCACAATATTTGAGGATTTTAAAAATTTATTTGGGATTTTTCTGAGTTACGGGTAAGAAAAAATACCCTTTTGGTCCCTGTAGTTTGAATAGGCTGAATTGCGTGTGGGTTTAGTGACCAAAACAAGTTAGAAAAATATTTTGACGAACCAAATAGTATTTTTCTAATATTTGGGAATTTTAGAAATTTTTCTGGAATTTTCTGAAAAGTTGACTATTTTGACCTAAATACGTGTTTACGGTTAAGAATAGCAGTATTAGAAAAATTAGTAAAACCCCAAAAATGAAGTTAGGAGGTTTTAAATCCTTTATTAGAATAAGAATGAAGATGTAGGGGTAGTGATGTAATAGGAAAAATAGTAATGATTACTTTTTTTTCGTGAAAAGACCGTTTTGCCCTTGAGTCAGTTACTTAACTGCTAAGCCATAAAGCAAGCCAACTCAAAGCCATTTTAGCCATTAAATTTCGTGGCTAGGCTGCTCCCATATGAGCCATGTGAGCCATGCACACAAACAAGCCTTGAATGAATAGTTTTAACTAAGTGGGATTAAAGTTACCTCACTTTGGTTGGTTTTTAACCTAGCTTGAACCATGGTTAACATTTGATCTTATCTCCCTCATCTCTCTTGATCCAAAACCGCCCCTCCCCAAGTCCATGAAGAGGACTAGATTCATTTTTAAGGGATGAGTCATAAGGATGGACCAATGACATAATTAGTGATTTATCTTTTTACCAAAATTAAAATTAAGTGTAATCATGACAATTTTGCAAAAACTTATCCTAGTTCCTTGAGAGGGAGAGAGAACCGTGTGAGTGTCTTGAGGGAGAGAAGAGGAGAGTTTGCCTAACTTATTTCCTATCTTACTCCAAAACATATCTCTTCCATTTTCTCTCACTTTCTCTAAAAATCCAAGAGTTCTTCTAAGTGTTCTTCTTTGTTCTAAGGCTTTTTTATCTTTGATCTTCAAGAACCAAGGTTGGTTTTCTCTTCTAATCCATAAATCTTTTCTTTCTCTTCATGATCATCAAAGTTCATATCTCTAAAAGTGGGTTTTTCTATTTTTGTTTTGAGGGAACCAAGCTTGTAGAGGTAAAGGATCTTTGATCCAAGCTTTTATCTTTCTGCCATCTTTTATTCATAACTATCAAGGGCTTGAAAGAAATAATCTTTCTTCTCTTTTTCTTCTTCTCTTTAAGATTAAAAAGATCTTATTTGTAGTTTTTGTTTGGCTATGTTCATATCTTGGTTTCAAGGTGTTGATCAAGAAAGACTAGGAAGCCAAGAGCATAGGGCCTTTGTCCAAAAAGAGAAAGAAAGAGGTAAGGGGAAATCTCTCTTTTTGTGAATCATAAGACTCATGGAGTGTTTTATGCTTGTCTATGATGTTTTTTAAAAGCTTGAAAATCTTACTAAGAACAAAAAGATGACTTGATTCTTATAAAAGTTTAACCTTTATAAAAAGATAGTTTTTCTATTTAAAGAAGTAAGCTTTATGGTAAACTATTAATTTTTATCCAAGTACTATCTTGATCAAGTGGTGATTGTTGGAAAAGTAAGAGCTTTTATGAAAAAGTCAATCTTTTCTTCCAAAGCAATAATTTTTATTTCAAAGAGATAATCTTTTTGAAAAAGACATGATTCTTTAATCAAAGAGAGATGATTTTTATTAGTTGATCATTAGGTAAAAAGTATTGGATGATGATCTCCTTGTCTTTGTATCTTTGTCTTCATGATTAAAGTTCATATGGTTCTATGTGTGATTGTGATATTATTCTATGCTTGATGTGGATGTTTCTCTTTGCTTGATAATGATGCTTTACTATGTTTGATTGAGATGTACTTTGAGCTTGATGTTCCTTGGCTTGAGTGGGATTATCTTCTAGCTATTCTCTATGTTCTATGTTTCCTTTTCTTATTTTTATTCAATTTGGGAGGAATGTAATATTTAAAGTAGGTTATTGCTCTATTATTATTATGCTTGATGATTGGTGATTGATGATTGAGGAAGAGAATGAAAAGATTAAAGTGTGGCAAATTGGCTAATGACCCAAGCATTATGGAGTATGGTGAAAAGGACATGGACATGGACATGGATACAAAAATGAACTTTTCCTAAGGAATTAATTAGTACAAAGTCCAAAGCTTTGTTAAGATTCATTAAAGCTAAGAGTTTTTCAAAAATAAAGTCTCCAATGGACTTTAGTAAAGATTTAAGCCATAACTTAGTAAGTTAAAAATGAATCAATTGAAGGGAAGTCACCATTCTTAACTCAAATATATTGTTTTAATTGAATTAAATTTAAGTTAAGAGGTAAGATGTTTTCAAAATTAAAAAGAAGTTCTAGATCCAATGAACTTTGAAAAAAAACAGACCTGTCGCACCTCTGGTGTGGATTTCAGAAAGGATGTGAAAATCGGATTTTTTTAGAAATCAGAAAACAGAATCGTTCACACCCGCGCTGTGATTGTTCCCACGCCTGTGAAACTGTCAGGGGTTTTAAAATTCGAAAATTCTGAATTTTATGCTTAAAGGCTTCTAAATTAATGTATTTTTAATGAAAAAAATATTTATTTTGAAATTAAAGTAGTCTAAGTATTTTATATCAATTTTTAATAGTAAAATAGTGAATACGCATTAATCGATTTTTGAAAAATAATGAGATATTTGATTAAAATGACTAAAGAGAAAAAGTATTTAAAATGACTAGAGACAAAATCATGTTTTGAATGTTCTAAGAGATAATAAAGAAAAGAAATTCAAGAATTTACAAGAGAAACCAAAACAATATAGAGATAATTACAACGTTGTTGATTGTGCAAAGTACTAAGTGATATGTGGCATTAAAGAGAATTTTTATGAGACCAAGAGATGAGGTCATGTGATGATTTAATGACCAAGAGATGTGGTCATGTGATGATTTAATGATCAACAGAGAAGGTGGTTACAAAAGGTAACCTAGAGAAATAAATATAACGTGATTGTTATATATGCAAAAATATTGTATGCCATTTGCATTAAAGAGATTTGGCTAAGGCCATGTGATGAGCATTACAACCCAGATTGGAGTTGAGAATAGGGATAGTTGGGCCACAGATGCCTATTGGGATTATCCAGGTTGCGAAACCCCTCTAATGGCCAGGTAGGCAATATCCCCTGAGCCGAGGCATGTCGCACGACCCGGCTTGGATAAATCTGACTGACTTGACTATTCATGATTCGGTACGATGGTTTAAATGTAGCAGGTCCGAATGTTTATCATGAAGTACAAAGGGACTATCTGATAATTCTGTTAAGTCTACTACGACCGGTCGCTCAAGGTAGTAGGAGGAAGAGAGAAGTCTCCATGGAGCATTATACTGGGGTCTGAGAGGGAAATAGAAGTGACATGCATTGTGATATGTATTGTGTGATGATGGATTGTTTGGTGAGGATTATAAATGATATATGCTATGATATTTTAACTGTATGTTATGCATGCTTCTTCCTTGAATTCTTTGATTTATACCTATTTTTTTGTGATATCTTATTGATTTGCTTAAAGATTGTTTTTCACCATTGTCTATATGTTTTGTGCTCTTCTGAACATGATTCATATAGATGAACCCACAGCCGAACGTGTTGCTCCGCACTCGGCGGATTAGCTATTGCTCTCGAGGGGGAGTGGGGAGTGGGTGGGTGATCAACCCACACACTTAGTGGGGGACATATGCTGGTAACATTATGTCCCTAGAGAGCGTGGCAGGAGGACCACAGAGATGGGTAGAGGAGAACCTAGTTTTGGATGTTCATATGCCTCTCAATGAACTGTTGGTGTAGGAGTCTTGGCAAGCCCAGTCATATAAGGGTTTTTGCTAAAGACTTTAGGACTGATGCACTGATGCATTCAGGATCTCGTTTTTTTATGATGACTCTACGAGCATAGGTTTAGGATTTTGTTTACTTTGGATGACTGTAAAATATTTATGACACTACTTTTCTTTACTTTACTTTACTTTGTTGCTTTTAGCTTTTGTAAAATAGGTGTGATATCGTAGTTTCCATGGGCAAACATGTAGTCTGATATACAGTGTGTAGATGTATATATATATATATATATGAGGCACGTTTCTGTATACGTTGCGTTTTGATTTATCTTATACGCTTAAGTTTTCAAATTAAGGGTTCTAACTTAATATGGTAGTATCATTGTAAAAAGAAAAAAAATTAATTCACATTTTTGTAAAGTAAATACATTAATAAAATAATATTCTTTGAAATTAAAATAAATAACTTGACTATTTTCACAAAAATAACTTTCACATTGCAATTTCCTTTTACGAGAAAGGGCATTGCAAATTTCACCTCGAACCATCTCAGCTCTATCATGAGTGCCACTGTTGATAACTGTTGAGGTGCAAACAAAGTCCCACATTGCCTAAACAAGGAGAGGAGCATGGGTTCATTGGCATGAGGCCTTTTAGGTAATGTCCAAAAGCAAATCCATGAGGGTTAAGTCCAAAGTGGACAATATGATACCAATATGGAGACATGTGCGATCCCTCGGAAACCATTGTCCTTTGTTGGAGGGGAGCAATATTGAAGTACAAACAAAGTCCCACATTGCCCAAACAAGGGGAGGAACATGGGTTTATAAGCACGGTAAATGTCTCCATTGGTATGAGACCTTTTCGGTAATATCCAAAAGCAAATCCATGAGGGTTTAAGCCCAAAGTGGACAACATCATATCAATGTGGAGACATGTGCGATCCCTCGGTACCCAACACTTTCTTCTCTCAATTAATCTATGTTTTCTCTCTCAATGCACTCTGAGAACTAGTCATAATACAAGAGAAATACTAATGAAAACCGTATCAACACTGATCACAAAAGCCCCTTTTAAATGCAATTCTCCTTTGTTGGGTGAAATTGCACTGATACGCGAGATAGAAGCTATTGCAAACAGGTCGTTGGGCGACCTGCTTCCTTCGCTGGGCGAAAATCCAACCACTACTTTCTGACTTGCAATTCGCTTGGGCGAACGGTGGGCGATCTGGGCAAAATTTATTAGCTTTTTACTGCATAACTTGTAGATTTTGAAGTCACATTCACAAATACACCATTAAAACATTTTTAAAGGTTTGGTTACTCTTTTTCGCCACTGATAACTTGTCAAAAAACTTAAGTATCTTAATTTTCTTTTGCTTGATGCTTGGTTTTCTTGGATATAATTTTAAAGATTATAAAAAAAAGTATGATACTACAATAATGCAAGAGCTTTCTTGGTTAATATAGACAAGTGACCTTTCATCAAATTAAGAACAAGTAACCCAAAAAGATACACATGGTAACCCTTAAAGTATAGTGGCCTTAAAACAATTGCAATTGCTTATAGACAAACACAACGGCAATCAGAGGATGACATTCTATTAGTACAACATGTCTTAATTTCTGACCTGGGAATATAAGTGTTAATTTGTGGTTGCCATGGAGGAAAGAAACTTCAAGAATTGAATGACAAAGCTATATTATTTGATCAAGCCGCTATAATGGAAAGTTTCATTACCAAAGACAAGTTTCTTATGATACGGTATGTGCAAGACAAAGGGCATGTAGTGATTGCATTCGTTACACATGGGTTGATGACAATTGACAAATCATATTTTAGATCTAAAGGTAGCTGATGTGGTGAAGTTCCTGGATAGTGACAAGCATGGCCCCAAGTTGACAATAGGAGAATTCAGCAGTTGCTATTTTTCAGTTGCAAATGGGTCTTTTCAATTCAAATTGTGGGATCTTGGAGGAGGCTATTTTATTCATTGGGAAGGTTTAGTGGAGTGAAGGCCGCTTGGGAAGATGCCACTGCGTTGCTGAAATTATTCTCGATTCCAACCATGAGGACAAGGTTGAATTGGAACGGTGGAGTAATGATATGAACTAAAGTACAAATGTCGAATTCTATAACATTTCTATTCTATTTGGATATGCAATTTGTCAATTTATGTTTTTGTAATTAGATTCCCTTTTTCATTCTGTTATTTACCAGTATTTATGATGTAGCCACTCGTCTCATTATCCACAATTATAGGAGTTCCTCGTAGCTATTTAAATTTAAATAGCAGTAATAGTAATGAATGAAGGCAGAAAAAGAATTTAACACAAAAATCTCTTCCTCTCCCTCGACTTTCTAAGAGCTTCTCTGGCTCGAATAGAGCATTGTTCTATTGCTACTTTTAACCCCTATCATACTCTTTGATGGAAACAAAATTTAATTATCATCTATCGTTTATACAGATGGGAAAAGAATATAGTAGGATCCATGGCTTACAACTCTCGATGTAGCGGTTGCAAATTTTTGTAACAAAACTTGAAAGGCTTGACTAAAAACACCACAAAGAAGGAGGAGACATAGGGAAGTTTGTCATCATATATACTTCGGTATATATGAAGTCTAAGCCCTTTGGACTTCATTAATCAATCACTATTTGTTGTGCATTTCTTCTTCTCGATATTTAACAATCTTTGCGTCAAATGCAAACACACCTAAAAGTAAGGAAAAGAAATAAAAAAGTTGAACATGAACTCCAAATATTAGCAACAATGGTTCCGTTTGTTTTAGATTTTATGGTAGAATTGTGTTTGATAGAATTATGTTTGAAGAATTGATTTTAAAAAAATTGTATTGATAAGAATTGATTTGTCTTTGGTAATGATATTTTAAAAATGTGTTCAAAAGAATTGATTGTGTTTAGGTGACAAAGATAGAATTACTTTTGATGTGTAAATATAAAAAAAATTGTGGGTCCCACATGCAGAATTGATTTTGTTAAACGTAAAAGCTAAGAATTCTTACTTCTACCAAAATCAATTCTACCCACCCAGAATCAATTTTATCCAACGTAATTTTTGAAACCAAACACATTCATTTTTCCCAAAACCGTGTTTGACTTGTCAAAGTCAAACACGATTTTGGGCTGCAAACGGACATTCACGGCTGAGAAGGTTTATAATTATGGGTTAAATATAATTTTCATCCCCCTAAATAGGTAAATGCTCCATTTTAGTCCATCATTTCTAGAAATGTATCAATTGTAGTCCATGTGGCCATTTTTTTAAAACTCATTTTTACCCCTTTTAATTTTTAATTATCAATTTTCACCCAATCTTCATTCTATATTGTTTGCAATACTTCATATATTGGCGCTAATAATAATAATAATAATACCACGTCCTTTTTTGTATAATGTTTGATAGAGATAGAATCTGAGTCAATAAATATGAACTTATAAAATCTCTGGGTTTTTCTGATTGATAGTGGTTGGTAGTGGAATCCTTCAGGAAAGATTTTCTGAGGGACTTTGTTTGGATTGGAATCCCAGTATTCAGGTTCCATTTGGATTACCCGAACAAACTTCTCTTTATAGATATAGTTTGCCTGAGGAGGGATTGGTTTGACTGTTTGTAATGGTTGGCTAGACCGGACAACCTGTTTTGACTTAGGATCATTGGTCACTATTTGACTGTTTTTGTTGTTTTGGATCATTTGAGCCAGTGACTCTTCTTCTTGGTCGACTTTATCTGCCCAAGAACGAATTGGAGGTGGTTTGGTTAAACCCTGATTTTGAAAGGCTAGACACGTTTGAAGATCAAAGGCATAATCAGCCTTAGTTTGTTTGGAAGAAGATTTGGGTTTGTGTTTTTGAGTACTTGACTCAATTTGAGAGGGTTGAAGAGGAGTCAATGACTCCTGAATTTGGAGCTGGGTGGATGACCCAATTGATTTGCTCTGGGTGGATGACCCAGTTGGAGTGGTTGACTCCGAAAGTTTGTTTGTTAGTCCTTGGATGACTAACTTACCACCATGGCCTCCACGGCCTCCTCTTGTACCTGCTCTTCCTCCCCTCCCTCTGGATGAGGAGGATGTTGCCAATTTCGGCATCTTACTGTTTACCCTACAAGTATTCACGAGTAAGATAATCAGGTAAGGAATTTGCAGAGCCTTTGAGAAATTCAATTTCAAAATCAAAGACACTTAAGATTGCTTGCCATCTAGCAAAAATTTGTTTTGATGCTAAATTTTTAACATCTTTTTGTAAAATTTCTTTCACAGATTTACAATCTACTCTAACAAGAAATCTTTGATTTAATAAATCAGATTGAAATTTTGATATGCATAAAACAATGGTTAAAACTTCTTTTTTCACAGTGGAATATTTTTGCTGTGCAGGATTCCAATGTTTTGAAGTAAATGCAATAATTTGCTATTTGCCATTATCTCTCTGTTTGAGACTGCCACCATAACCTATGTCAGAGGCATCAGTTTCAACAATCTTGAAAGATTGGGGTTTTGGAAGGTAAAGACACGGGAGTTCTTTCACCTGGGCTTTTACCTGTTTGACAACATTGGTATAGACATCACTCCAAGGAGGAGGATTAGTTTTAAGCCTATCATGTAATGGCTTAATAAGATTACTTAGCTGAGGAAAGAAGTCAGCTACATAATTTCAACAACCCAGAAATCTTTGTAACTGAGTTTTGTCAATAATTTGATTCGGAAACTTGACCTCAAATTCTATAGCACGATTGATTAGAATGATAGTTCCTTGTTTGATATTGTGGCCTAAGAATCTCATTTCGGTCTGAAATAAGCTAATCTTGGAAGAGGACACAACAAGACCATTTCTCTTGATAACGGTAGAGAAAATATTGACATGTTTGAAATGCTGATCTATGGATTGAGAATAGACTAATACATTATCAATATAGACAATAGTAAAGTCTGAGTAAGGATTGAAGATTTCATTCATGATTTTCTGGAATCCAGAAGGAGCATTTTTAAGCCCGAATGGCATCACATTCCATTCATATTGACCAAAGGGAACAGTAAAGGCTGTTTTGTATCTATCAGACTCTTTGAGTTGAATTTGCCAGAAACCTAACTTCATATCAAACTTAGAGAATATCTTAGCAGAATGAAGTCGATTGAGAAGATCCTTCTTGTTTGGAATAGGATACCTAATCTATCTTAAGGCTTGATTGAGTGGTTTGTAATTGGTAACAAGGCACGGTGCACCTCGCTCAATTTCAGAAGACTTATTGACATAGAAGGCCGAACAGGACCAAGGACTCTAACTATGCCTAATGAGTTTTATGTCTAAAAGATCCTGGATTTCTTTCTGCAGTAACCCAGAAGTTCTTCGTTCATTTGGATTGGCCTAGCTTTGGTAGGTATTTGCCTGTCTGAGAATCCTTCCTCATAAGGCAGATCAACCATATGTTGTTTTCTTTCCCAGAAAGCATTAGGAAGATCGGAACAGATTGTTTTCTCAATTTTGGTTTTGATATCCCTAATTCTATCCTGAATTTTGGGATCTTTGAGTTGAGTTTCTATGGTTTTGTAAGAAACCTCTTCTTTCAGATAGTTTATCTGATTTTGTTTGTAAGAGATGGAATTGAGAGTCTTCCTAATAGGTTTTCTAAGGAAGTTGAACTCTATAGTTTTACCCGGATGTTGGGTTGAAATACCTTTGTTTGTAATCTGAAGTGGGAATAAGAACCTAATGAAAGGAGTTCCTAAGATAACCTCACTATTTAGATTTTTGGCCAACATGAATGGCGTCTCTACCTGGAGAGTTTCATTTTCTATTATCGCACTGGATAACTTGTACTTGATTTTGAGTTTGGAACCATTAGCAGTCCTAAGGTTCTTAGAGGTTTTTTCAAAATATTTGGTTGGTACTAGACCTTCTAAAATACAGTTTGAATCAGCACCTGTATCAAACAGAGCTGTTTTGTTGAGGATGAAGTCTCCTATCCTAATTCTAACTTTGATATAGAATTTTTGGATTTTCAACTGATTGATTAATCTCATAAAATCCTCATCAATCAAATTGTTGACTCTAGGGGAGACAGCCTTACTGGACGAGGCAGTTTTGCTTTTATGACTATCTTCGTCATTAGACTCATAATCATCATCAAGGATTTGGCTAAGAATTGTCTCATGGACTTTTTGTTTTTCTCTTAGATCTTTGACCTCAGTCTTGAGAGTTTTAATCTCAGCATGGAGATCCTGAATGGTGATAGGTTTGGCTATACTCTTCTCAAGTTTCTTGAGGATTTCATTGAGATCAAAGCTATTCTGGACCACTAGTTTGTTCTTGTCTTTGGCTTTGATGGAAGTTTTAAGCTTCTCTAAATACCTTCTCTTTTCTATAGGATCATTTATGGATTCTATGGCTTCGAAGAGAAGATCTTGTTTCTTGGTTAGGACATTGATAGAACTATCACTACAAGAAGCAAACTCGTCTTCTTGGATCTCGTTCAGGTTTTCAGAAGCATCTGACTCATGTCCAGACTCTTTTTCAGAGGATTCGATTAACAACTTGTTAATCTGGTCTTCTATGTAGTTAACAAGATGAAACACAAGAAGGGGGGTTGAATTGTGTTTCAAAGCTTTTAAAAACTTTTCGCAATGTTGGACGCTGGCTTGTGAAAAACGTTGGACGCACAGCCAAATATGAAAACTGGACTCACAGTGTTTTGAAGTATTGGACGCACAAAATGTTAAAACATTGGACGCACAGAGTGCTAAAACATTGGACGCACAGAGTGCCAAAACACTGGACTCACAGAGTTGTAAAATATCGGACCCACAGAAAGATTGGACGCAGAGGCTTCCCTCTTAGTTTAAAAACTTGTTTTCTTTGTCCGATTTAAAGTGTATGGAAAACTTGTTGAAATAAAATCAATTCAATCCCCTTGGTTAGAATAAGCACAGAAATAATTAAGAGTTAAGGGAAAGAAGGAATAACACAAGTTTTTATCCTGGTTCACCCTTTCCTAAGAGCTACGTCCAGTCCCCTCAAACTAGAGAGATTTCACTATCAACCTGATAGGTAACAAGTATTCTTCAGCAGCCTCTCCAGGCCTTACAACAAGTATTCTTTTACAGACAAGCCTCTCCAGGCTCAACCAAGTATTCTTTTACAGACAAGCCTCTCCAGGCTCAACCAAGTATTCTTTGCACTCAGCCTCTCCAGGCTATAACCCAAGTATTCTTTGCACACAGCCTCTTCAGGCTAAATCCCAAGTATTCTTTGCACACAGCCTCTTCAGGCTAAACGACTCAGCAGAGTGTTTTTGATTCAAGTGCTGTCTAACTCACATAAGTGAGGATATGAAAACTAAAGCACTTCAAGAGTTAAGCAAACTCTCTTTTACAAGAAGATAGAAAATATACAAGACTTTCTATACAGAGTATAACAAATTGCACAGTGTTTTTGCTCTTTCTTTTTCGTTGTTCAGTCTCTTGTATTCTTCTTCTTGTTCACGGTATTTATAGGCTTTGATGAAGCTTCAGACTTGTTCTTCGAATAGCTCAGCTTTAGCCTTCATAAATGTTACCGTTCTCTAATAGCATTAAATGCTATTTTCCCGTTGCTCTGAGGAGATCTACTTCAGTGAGTATGTTTGCGTTTCTTTCTCCTAAACAGAAGCAACCTGTACTCAAAGTCTCAATTGTACAGTGGTTAATAGTAATATTTTATTGAGACAGAGAGAATACACTGTGTAAAGTAGAAAGATGTGTTTAGAGATATACAGAGTTAATCAGGGTACATTCTCGCTCTTAGTACACTTTCCACAGTGCTTTATGCTTTTCATTTAATGCACGTTCAAAAACGTTGACAATGGTTGTACAGAAAAGCATTGCATACAGCTATTTATTTCAAATCATTTGCTCAATAAATATGTTCCATATTAAATGCAAGAGCAATAAATAGCAAGTAATGGACTCTGCGTTTTGGACGCAGCATATAGAATGTATTGGACGCAGCATGTAGAATATATTGGACTTTCAGTCCTTTTAACAAATGGACGCATACCTTTGCTTACCATTTGCATAGAATTCATTCATCCATTGGACGCATCCTTATGCTTACCATTTTGTTCCATTGGATGCAAGGCAGTATTGGAATGAATTGCCTCATGTTGATCATTGGACTTTTGCCATTGCCATTCTGATCCATTGGACGCAGGGAAGTATTTGTTGGACTTTTGTCAATTCTGCTTCATTGGACGCAGAACAGTTGACTGTTGGATTTTTTCCATTTTGTTCCATTGGACGCAGAGCAGTTGATTGTTGGCCTTTTCCAATTCTGTTCCATTGGACGCAGAAGCAGTTGACTGTTGTACTTTTGTCCTTCTGCTTCATTGGACGCAGAATAGTCTTTTGTCATTCTGCTTCATTGGACGCAGAACAATTGACTGATGGACTTGTCCTATTCTGCTTCATTGGACGCAGGCAATGTTGTGCATATTGCCTTATGCTGATCATTGGACTTTTGTCCTTCTGATACATTGGACGCATACTCACTGGTTCTGCTTCTTTGGAAATCATTGGACGCAGAGAGTAGTATTGTCTCCATGAGTGATTCCTTGTACTTCTGCGATTCTGCTTCTTTAGAAAACACTGGACGCAGAGAGTAGCATTGCCTCCTATTGATTATTGGACGCAGAACATCATTGCCTCATATTGTTTATTGGACGCAGAGAATCATTGGACGATGAACAGTATTTCCCAATACTGATCATTGGACGCAGAACTCTTGGTGTCCATATATGTTCCAGTGCCAACATTGGACGATGTCTTTAACATTGGACGTAAAGCTTCTCAGACTTTGAATATGAGCCAATGTCATGATGAACTTATTATTGGTCGCAGACTGCAAGGTAGCTTTGTTATACATTGTAAAAGCTTAATACATTTTGTTATCATCAAAACCATAAAATCACTTAGGGAGTATTTGTATTAAAAATACTTTTAACCAATTTGGTTCCAACATTCTATAGTTTGGTCTAGGTTGAGGTTCTGGATTTTCTTCTTCAACCTACAATACTTACTATAGTGACCTGGTTTACCACAACTATAGCAAATGACAGTCTTCTTAGGGACTTTAATGTCAATGTTTGTTTTGGACTTAATGTCTGACTGGAGTTTCCTAGCAGGAGTGTTCTTCCTAAACCTGTAATACCTAGAAGTGTTGGGTTTTCTGGTATTCTGGGTTTGGGATTGAGTTTGGTTTTTCTTCTTGCTAGGTCTTTTGTTTTGGGTTTTGGCACAAGGTAGACCAAATTGTTCACAGAAAGAACCTAACTCTTTTTTGGTTTGATCCTTTTCCTTTGCTAATTGGTGTTGAATCTTATCGTCTTGACAGATTTTCAATGCCACCTTTTGGATATAAGAGATCAGTTGCCCATAGCTAAGCTGATCATAAGGAATGTCTCTTGTGGGTGTCTGGTTACGGATTTTATCCCTAACTTTGTCACCTAAGGTTTTGGGTAATCCGGCTAAGAATTTCTCTTTCCAGAAAGGTTGATTGCTATCATCTCTGGTGTACACCCTAGTAAGGAAAGTATCCCTATACCATCTGAAGTCAGATAAGGTTCTACACTTAAGGTTGGATAACAACTCTGCGGTTCTATCCTTAAGCAAGGAGGTATCACCTATGAAGTGTTGTGCTATGGTGAAGATTAAGGTATTGACGGCGTCAGACATGTCTTCGCCATCTTCTGTAATGGTTTTACCATTGGAATCTGTTTTAACAGCTTCGAGAATCTCAGTTCTCTGTTCTTCAGTGAGATAGTTATCCCACCAACCTTTTAGTTGACCAGTAAAACCAGCAACTAAAATTTCTACAATTACTCTATCTGAGCAATCATGGGTCGTTTGGTAAGCAGTAGCTACCATGGTCATGTTTTGGAGAAGACTTAGTATGTTGTACCCAGTCTTACCATCTATGCTCCACTCATAGACATTGTTTGCACTAAAACTCTTAAAGTTTGTATCTTTTTCCTCTAGAAGGATATCTGGCGGAGCAGCTCTAGGATAATAAAGTTTGGATGGATTTTTCCAGTTAATCTTTTGACTAACCAGACGATTAAGTTTGACGGAGGTTTGAGACCTAACATCAGACTCTTCATCTGATGAGGAAATAGTTTGACTAGAGGTTTCTCCTAAAGTATTAATCTGGAGACCTTTAGTGGTTTGGGTAGACTCACGAATCTTAAGTCTATGTTGAGGTGTTTCAGAAGAGGGTATAGCACTATTCTGAGGTGTTTCTAGAACAATTGTGTTTAACAGCTGTAACTTCTCATTGATTTTTTCAACAAGTTCATTGTCAACTTGTTTGTTTGGTTTGTTCAACTGATTCCTAAGCTGCTTCTTAAGCTTTGAGGGAATCTTATGCGGTTTGAACAAGGGTTTCTCTAGAGGTTTTTCTTCAAAAACTTGGGATTTTCCTAAAGATTTATCTAGAGGTTTGGATACGAAGGTTTTCTCTTCTAGTTTTTTGCCTATAACTTGAAGATACTTATTCGTATAGTTGGATTGTTCCATAAGACTCTTAACGTCAGAAGAAGACACAGGTTCATCATCTAACTTAGCCTTAAAAGGAGAGGCAATAACATGAATATCCTGATCTTTGACCCTAACTATGACTATGCCATCTTTGAGGATAAACTTTCCCTCAGGAGGAAGTTCAGAGCAAACCATGGCACCATCTTTGAGATGCCAAACTGTGAAAACATTGTTATCACTAGGCTCTATGGGAAGAGTTTGAAAAGGATAATCTATGTTATTCCTAACAGAGTAGGCTTGAAACCAGTCAAAGAAAGGAATATTGAGTTTGATCTGTTCGAGGGATTCATAGAATTCCTCTTGGATTTGAGCTTTTCTGGTGCCCTAGTAATTCCTAAAGAACCACTCTCTTTGAGGAGACAATTCCTCAGAGTAGAAATCTTTCTTAAGGGCTGGCTTATCTATAATGAACTTATTAATCATCATAAGAATCATTAAGAGAAGAGTAAGTTGGAGACTGAATAGATTTTTGATCTTCATCATCCTTCTGATAGACAGGCTTCGGAAGGGGTGCAGAGACATCTACGCCTTGAAGATGTATAGTAGAAGATTGTGACATAGTAGACTGATGAACAGCTTGAGATACAGAAGAGAAAGATCTCCTAGACATGGCTGTCCTAAAGTTTTCAGATTGAAGGTTACTAGACCTCATAGACATGGATCTACCGAAGGTTCTCCTATCGAAGACTAGATCAACACATCCTGTTTGATATTGGATGACTTGTTCAAAGTCTGGGGTAACCCTAGTTGAAGCAGGCATCGCTTTTCTAAGGTCCATTGTTCTGGCAGAGTGACCTCACTCCACTGGATAGTCTTAGGGATTATCACGTTTGCTTTAGAAAGGTCTGTAAGAAACAAAGTTGTTTCTCCTGTTTTCTGCCGGAATTTTGTTCTAACAAAGCACGATCTACTTGAGTTCATGACTTTGTATTGAATCCAAAGAGAAGCACTATAGGAATATATCCTGGCTTCATATCTAATCCACCTGTTTTGACATTCAGAAAGATTGAATCTAAGACATGCTTATCATCTAGACTTATCGTTAAGTCTGGAAAACAATTGAAATAGATTGGCCCATGGCTGATGCTAGATTCTACAGTTCCTAAGAGGGAATCTTGAAACTGGTTATGTCTCCTATCTCTAAGACAAAGAAGGACACCGGCATCTAAGCCTTCTCTCGTGAGAGGCTTTAGGGCTATTTGAACACATCCTATGTGTATGAATTTGTATTTTTTTCTTTTTGTGGTCATTAAGACTCTCTTTGGAAAGAAGATAAAATTCCTCATCTTCAGAATTGATAGAAAGGTTTTTCTCTACAGTCTTGATCACATAATCAGACCTAGTGAAATAGTTTCCTTCGGGTTTGTAAAGATCTTTTGCAGAGATTTTTGGGATTTCCCAGTTATCAATCTCATGATTGATATCTTCAAAGTGGATTTCCTCATTGAAGATGTTGTTTGAAGTCATTTTTGACCCAGAATGTATTTGTGATTGTGAGATGGAGGAAGAAGAAGGTTGGGAGGAACGGAAAGAAAAACGAGAAGAGAGAGAGCGAATCGTTAAAACAAAAATTTAAAAACTCTTTTAAAAATTTTCTTATAAATTCCTCACCCTTCTGATATCATCACCATCACTAGGTTTCATAGGAAAATGACTATTAATTTTCTGTTAAGCTTTATCTACTAGATAATATATCTGGTTAATTTGTTCTTATGCATAATCAAGCCAATATGATAGTTTTTAAACCTGGTTCATTCTCCTATCCCCTCATATTACTCAAACATCAATGTGTTGGACTAACTGCCCTATCAATCATCACGGGACTTACTGCCACAATTTAAGTAATATCAGCGGATTAAGAACATCCATACTTTCCAAGTTAAAACTATACATATACTTTCCAATCAGACATTATAACAGCAAGCAGATATAATATCCAGACAGATAAAAATCAACACAGAGTTAATAATATCATCCTACTTCCCCTTCAGGCTCTGATATCAAGATAGGGGTCGGACTATGCAGAAGTGTTTAAATGAAAAGGATGGAGAGAAGTAGGGGATCGGACGGACCGATGCTTACATAAAACAAATGCAGAAAGATAAAGAAATAAAAAGAAAGATCAGAGGCGGTTAGACCAGCCAAGTATGATCTCAAGAGAAGAAGAGAGATTTACAAAAGTTTTATTGAATTGAAGATTGAAACTGAAACTTACAAAAACTCAGAGAACTTGCTCTGATTAAAAGACTCGAAAATTAAGGGTGTCTTACAAGTGAGCCTGGCTATCCCTTATAAAGAGATTGAAAATTTACTATTTCTACAGTACAGGTAACATGACCGGCACTATTTGCTACAGTAAATTTGACTTTTCCATTATAGATAAACCAGCCCTTAAGAAAGATTTCTATGTAAAATGGTGGAGCAAATTTGATGCATCCAGAGCAACAGCACAGAGTGTTGAACTCTGGTTCAAAAAGAATCCAAAATATTTGCAGATAGCTGATCCAGAGACTTGCAAGTTTCTCAATCAACGCTCACATGCCATGGCAGCATTGTCAGCAACCACCTCAGAAGAGCAATTTGTTGAAAATATGGAACAGATGCTATTATTATTATTATTATTATTATTATTATTATTATTATTATTATTATTATTATATAGCACTAGTGCAAAATAGGAAATTTAATTTACTTTTTAAATCGGTTATCTACCAACGTCTGTTGGTCCTATTGACAACTGCGGTTGGTCCTCATCCCAAGGTGTTCGCTCTTGGACCTTGTACACCTACAAAAGCCGCCATTTCCAGGTTCCTTCTTAATCGTCGCCTCAATCGTTTTGAATATTTTTTTTATCCTTGCGTGTTGTTTGGTTTTGTTTTGGATGATAAGGAATAAATGTCTTGTGGAATGGTGTTTCAATTAACCAAATTTTACTACGTTAAGAAATGAGAAATGTTGTTGTTAGCTTTGGACTCTGTTCCGTTATTCGAGTTTGATCATTTTGGCTTTATCGATAATCAACGTGTAGAAAATTAATTTCACTTACTTTTATTTAATTTTATTTTTGGTCTCCAAGGAATCATTTCTTTGATTCATTGTGCATAACATAAATATGAAGTACGCAGATTATTTGAGTAAAACTAAGGAGAATTAGTTTTCGATAAAAAACACACATGAATTCAATTAAACGTTCTATGATTTTCTGTGACGTGAAGAGTTTTCGTAACACATAAATGAGATAGTATTGTTAATTTGTTTTTTAATTATCATACTCGATTAAGTAATATGTTCAATGCATGTAAAATTTTCTTCTTGTCTCCATTCCTGTTCTGTGGGTTCTTGCTTTTTAGGTCCCCACCCTCCTATTCTATTGTAGTTGTTTGGGAATAATGGCTTAGAGTGTCATTTGGTTGGACACAATTATCACGTGAAGTCACAAACAATTATTAGAAAGTAGAAACCAGTTGTTGAGATTCATTTTGTTAGTTACCATATAGTGAGCTGCAATATATTTGCTTGCTTGAAAGGATCCTTGTCTCGTTAGGGACTCAATGCCATTTGCTCTTTTTTAGTGTTAGTGCTTAGTTATTTCTTTTTGTTGGAATTTGTGCTTAGTTGATTGGATATTTTTTTTAAACACACACAGGCTGGTGAATAGCATGGATTTTAACAATAATATTTATGTTTTCTTTCTTTCTTTTTCAGTTTTCTACTATCAGTTTTCTAACTCGTGAGAGTGAAAGCCTATTAAAGGGGACTTCTTCACATCAGGTACTTGAGCTAATTCCGTTTAATATTGCTATTTGATACTGGTTAATAAATGTGATTTACTGGTTAATAGTTGAAAATGGAATTAGGTATAGATAAGCATGATTCTAGCGAGGGACATGATATGTTGACAAAAAATGATCCCTCTTTTGAGATCGAATATAATGATGGTGTGTTTATATTATTTCAGAACGTAGTGTTATGGATCATAACTGGATGCAAAGTAGTCGCATGGGTGATGAGTATGGGAATGGAGTGGAAGAGTTTCTAGAGTTTGCTCAAAGAAATATTCTTGATAGCAATGGGAGGTTTTATTGTCTTTGTATTAAGTATTTAAATCAGAGAAAACTAGAAGTTGGCGAAATACGAGACCATCTTTTTATTAATGGGATTTGCAGAGGTTATACGAAAAGGACATGTCATGGTGAAGTGTTAGACATGCCAAGTGTGTCCGAAAGGGTAGAAGTTGAAGTAGACATGGACGATCGACTAGAGAGCATGATCCATGATCTTCGACCGGAGTCTTTTAAGCGAGCACATGTGTATGATACTTTGTGCAGTGACAAGGAAGAGCCTTTGTATCTGGGGTGTACAAAATTCACACGGTTGTCAGCGATGTTAAGATTGTTCAATTGGAAGGCGATAAATGGGTGGGCTGATAAATGTTTCACTGAATTGCTACAACTGTTGAAGGACATGCTTCCAAAAGGTAACACATTGTCAGACCGTAACTATGAGGCGAAGAAGATATTGTGTCTGATGGGTGTGGCGTATAAGAAAATACATGCATGCCCCAATGATTGCATGTTGGTCACTTTTCATGGAGTTAGTGAATGTTATTTTATTGTTAGTTGGATTGGCTGTGTGTAGTTCTAGATCGTTTACAGGGAGGTATATATGTACAAATCAAAAGATTAAAAAAAATATAAACTTTTTAAATTGGTTGTTACCAAAACCGATTTAAAAAGTATATTTTTTAAATAGGTTGATACTACAACCGATTTAAAAAATAGACTTTTTAAATCGGATTTGGTAACAATCAATTTAAAAAGTCCCTTTTTGGACATTAATTAATGTTAAAAACCACTTTTTAAGATGGTAAAAAATCCGAGGTAAAAAATAGATACTTTAAATCGGTCTTACAACTGATTTAAAAAATACCCCACTTTTTATGACGGTTGTATCTAGCTTGATTCATATCCGATTTAAAAGGTGCTTTTTACCCGACATAAAAAGCCTATTTTGCACTGGTGTAGGCTTCGCTCCCATGACCCGTGACCCACCACAAAATTCAAGAATTCAATGAAAGTTGGTGACTAAGAAGCCTAGAATGACTAAAACGTAAATACAGCAGAGATGGATTAGAAAGCCAAACCAAAGTGGGCAAGAGAGGATAAGGATGAAAGTCATATATAGATGCATCATGCAAGAGAAGAGAATCACGAGAATGAGCACAAAGGGCACTATTATTTTCGGTCTCTTTGTGTGTCTATTTGTGAGTTTCATTTAAAGTGAGGTCCGCGCTACGCTTTTTTTTTTTTTTGCATTCAGAAAATAAAAAAAAAATCACCTTTTAATTACTCAGTCTTATGGGTGGGTTTCTTCATCTTGTGACTTTTTCAGTTTTTCTACTTTCTCTTTGTTATGCAACATAGCAAGTGTCATCGCGCAATGAGTGTTTGAATTCACTTTGTTTGAGTTTTTGGAGAGTTGGTTGCAACCTTTCTCTTCATCATGTTTCCACGTTTTCTGATGCAACAAAGAAGAAAATATGGGCAATCGTCCAAATAATGCAATTGTGTGCGGTTATAGACTTAATAGGTGGATTTTTGTATAATTTGTGGTAATTTTAAAATTTATATATAGGTATAGAATTATCGTCTTTAAACCCGATTTCATTGGTGCAATACAATGGTCGATCCTGTTTCTTACACATTGCGAATGAATAAAGGTATTTAAAAAATTGAACTGAATAATTAAATAATGGGAAACCGTGAATAGGAAACTCAATAATAATAACTAAATACATGAGATTGGGAAACCATGAACAGAACGGGCAGCTCATAATAAAATAAGAAACCTGAAACATTGCTAAATCACCATAAAAACTTTCTAGGAATTGAAGAAAGAAACTTGAAGATCAAAACTCGGGCATGCTTCGGGTAGCCCCAAACTGAATCTGTGGAATGAAGAGAAAAACAATATCTCGTCGGTTACCTGTAAAAGAAAGAAAACCGATACATAAAGGAAAATGAAATCAATTCACAATCACAATAAAAAACCACGGGTGAAATGGGTAGAAAATAGTAAGATAGCAATTATTCGAGTATCTAATATCAGCATACAACAAATCTAAAGTAAAAAAATAGGAAAAACATCACTTATGAGTTATCCGAAACAAAACAATCAAATCGGGTTATCAGTCATCCTAACAACAAACGGAGTGTGGCAGTAAATTTACAACGTGAAGGAGAAAAGAGAAGAAAAGTGGATAGCAAAAATTTGATGATCTAGTAAATCTCGTTAATCAAGGAGACGCGGTAGAGAAATATGAACCAATAGAGAGGGATCTGAACACTCTCGACCACGATCTTCTTGAATAAAAAAATTCAATGGACCAACACCGTAGAACTTAAAAAATGTGCGACCATGTAGTTTGTAGATGAGGTGTATTTATAGGATGGCATTTAGGGTTTTACCTTCTGCCTAGCTACAACGGCCGTTTTCAAGGAAACAACGAGTATAATATTTGAAATATATTAAATTAAAAAATTAACTAATATTTACTATAATATTAGTTTTATATATAAAACAAGAGTATAAGCAATCTTCAGACTTTCAATTCTTATTCGAGTAAACAATCACTTTGTTCCTTGAAAGTGGAAGACGATGTCACTCTTGTCCCTGGAAGAAACAAAATAAAAAAAAGTCCCCCACTGTGTCAACCGTTACTCAATATGGTCCCCAACGTTAGAACAACTACATAACTCCGTTTAGCTGTTGAGCTGGGATGTTTTCTGCCGTGTAGGATACGACATGGCAGTCCATGTGGGTGCCTCGTCACAGGGACTAAAGTGACCATTAATAACCAGGGACTTAAATGAAAAGTTAGGGACCAAAGTGACCATTTAAATCCAGGGACTTAAATAATATGTTTTGCAAAAGTTGTCTTATAAAGTGTTTGACACTTGCCCCCATTTGGTCAGTTAATATTTCCATCTCAAACACCCCTGCCCCCAAATCCGAGAAGGTGAAGTGTCTCCGCCGTGAACGTCCTCGCCACAAAAAAGTGACCGCGAGCGTTAGTTGAGCGAACAGGTACCGTTATATCCAATGCATAAGTTCAAAAAAAAAATTGTACCTGTGTTGGTACTTTTAATGGCCAACATTTTATGCATTTGTGGTTGCAATTGAACATGGCATGTGTGGTTGATCTTGCACACTCCTATACCACACCTCTCAACTCTTTGTCCTTTCATTGCTTTGTGGACTTTCTCCACAAGTGCATAACACAGTATCTGTGGGCCACACCAGGTATGACCTCTTGCATTGCAAGAATGAGATCCTACAATAATCATACAATATCAGATCAATATTAGTCCTTGAAAGTGATTACTTATTGTCAAATTGGTCCATGAATTAATATTCATATATACAATGAATAAATACAAGTGGTTGCATGCCTTTTGCAAGTCACTCATGAAACTCCACTTATTTTGCTTATAGTCTCCAAGTCTTCATGCAGCAGGGTAAGGAATCATTTTCAATTATCTTTATTTTCCACATTGACTATGGCATAAGCTATGACAAAAATTTGGTTATTGTCATCTTGGCCAACTGCACAAAGTAACTGATCACAAAAGTAGCCCTTCAAGAAGCAATCATGCAGTCCAAACATACATGAAATTTGTCAAACTGTGGTGGAGACTTAGGCATACAGGTAGTACAAATTCGAGCTATTGAACTAGGGTTTCTCCTTAGTGACTCATGAGCAAAGTCCCATATCCACCCATATTGCTCCTTTTATCTCCCTTCCCACATTTCACCCCTTCATACTCTATTTGATCGTCATGTTGTCTTCTGAAACGATCACCTTGGTGCATGATCAATGTCAACATCCTACAAATAGCGGAGCAGAGACACCCATTCACAAAATATAGAAATGGGCAAAAACATATTTGGTGCTTGGGTTTTAATGGTCAGTTTAGTCCCTGACGTTTCATTTAAGTCCCTGGTTATTAATGGTCACTTTGGTCCTTATAACGAAGCAGACACATGGACTGCCATGTCGTATCCTACATGGCAGAAAACACCCAACTCAGTTGCCCAAACGAAGTTAAGTAGTTGCTCTAACATCAAGGACCATATTGCTAACGGCTGGCACAGTGGAGGATTTTTTTTAATTTCATTTCTTCCGAGGACCAGAGCGACACCGCCTGTCACTTTTAGGGATCGAAGTGGTTGTTTACTCATTCTTATCTATGTCAATGATTCTAAGCTTATTCAATCTCAGCCATTCAATTTGGTTGGTTATGGATTTTGATGATCTTTTCCCAAAAATTGAACTCATCCACCTTTAACCAAATGAAACTGAATTTGCCTTTGGTTGACCTAACAACTTGTTACAACCCGCTTGTTTGCAGACTTTTTTTCACATGATTGTCGGATTCCAGGCAGTATTTAGATCTTGACCACCCCAAATTCTCACCTTTCATCATTGACAACTTTCATTACTTTTTTTGTCATATTGTATTCAGTGCTTTGCAATTTCTATATAGTGCGAAATAATTTTTTTGACTTCACATTTAATTTTTTGATTATTTTAAGAGGATCCAATTAAGTATATTCTTCTAAAATTGTAATATGCTTAATAATTGAGATTTTACACCTTATAGAGATTCATTTTATTAAAAAAGAGAGTAATTGAGGTTTTGCACCAGCACTTTGACTATGCTATCCATCATGTGCAAGATTGGGTTCATAGCCATGCAACCACAGATTATGGGGTTCTTTTTCTTTTGACTTGCTGGTTCATCTAGAGATCTCGAAATGAAGATGTTTTTAATGATCATTGTGTGCCTATTTCTGTTGTTATTAACTATATTAAATCGGAGTTTGAAGTTACTTCCCAGGTGTTCAATTTTAGTCAAGTTGGCAGCACTGCTCGAGAGGTGGTTTGGACCCCTCCTTTGGGTAATATCATCAAAGTTAATGTTGATGGTAGTTCCTTAGGGAATCATGGACCTGCTGGTTTTGGAGGCTTAATTAGGAACAATGCAGGCGAATGGATATGTGGTTTCTCAGGATCTTGTGGTTATGCTGATAATTTAACTGCTGAAGTTCATGCTATTAAGCATGGTGTAGAACTTGCTTGGGACAAGGGATTCAAGGATGTCATTTTGGAATCTGATTCCAAATGTGTTTTGGACTTGCTGACTACTCCCAATAATCTTCATTCTCTTTTCCCTTTATTGGCTCACATCACTAGCTTGTTGGATAGAAGTTGGAATGTCAAGCTTCAACATAGTCATCGTGAAGGCAATGAATGTGCAAATTGGTTGGCTAAAACTGGAGCTACTGCCGGTTCTGCTTGGGAGTTTTGGGAACAGTGTCCTCATCAGCTGGATCCCATTTTGCTAGCTGATGCTTTGCTTTTTTGTTGTTCTTTACCTTTCTTCTTGATAAAAAAAAATGACGAAATCGACAAAATTATGGTTTTTTCTTTTAATTATATTTTTCCTCTTCGTATAAAGTATAATAATTGTATAATTAATATAATATTATTATTTTATTTATGATAAATTAGAAATAAAAATATTTTTATAAAATATTAAAATTAAAAATATATATGATAAATTTATGAAATAGAGAAAAGATATGATTTTGTTTAGGTGGTAAAAATATTTGTGTAAAAATTATCTCATTTTATAAATTCAAATTTATCGTATGAAAAAAAAATTAATTATCATATTGTCATATTGTATTCATTGCTTTGCAATTTATATAGTACGAAATAATTTTTTGACATCACATTTATTTTTTTGGTTTTTAAAGAGAATCCATTAAGTATATTCTTCTAAAATTGTAATATGCTTAATAATTGAGATTGAGATTTTACAGCTTATAGAGATTCATTTTATTAAAAAAGAGAGTAATTACATTAGTTAACAAAAAATTTAAAACTAATTTAAATAACTACATAACTGTATATATATCTTATAAAATCTCAATTATCAGTTTTTTTAATATACTCGTAATTATTTCAAAACGAATGTTTCACTTTAAAATGATGAAATCCACAAAATTATAGTTTTTTCTTTTAATTATCTTTTTCCTCTTTGTATAAAGTATAATAATTGTATAATTAATATAATATTATTATTTTATTTATCATAAATTAGAAATAAAAATAGTTTTATAAAAAATTAAAAATAAATATGATAAATTTATAAAATAGAGAAAAGATATGATTTTGTTTAGGTGGTAAAAATATTTGTGTAAAAATTATCTCATTTTATAAATTCAAATTTATCGTATGAAAATAAATAAATAAATAAATAAATAAATAAATTATCATAGACGACTTGATGGCATTGTGGACGAATCATCGCTTCCGGCATCCATACCCTGTAGTGAAGTCGCCAAAAGGCCAGCCCTACATCATTTGTTTTTACTACCAATTTTATCTAGCAATAAGGAAAAATAATTTTTTTTAAAACTAGGTAATTTTATCCTCCACTATATGTTTAACTTTGAAAAGAATTTATTCCTGACATTAATCACATGCAAGTTCAATTACATCAATGATAACAAGGTAGGTGATTTTATCCTCCAAGACAAAAATAGTACAGGAAACCATCGTGTTACATGACCACCAATTGTCTTCACAACCTTTGCCATCAAGTTGATCTCAATGTCCGTACTACATCCATTTACCTGGGCAAAATACCATTGAAACATTTGTATATGTTTGGTTACTCTCTTTCGCCTTTCTTAACTTATCAAAAGAACTGAAACATCATCTTTTTCTCTGCCTTGATGCTTGGTTTTGTTGGATATAATTTAAAAGATTTTGAACAAAATAGTATGATACTATAATAATGCAAGAGCTTTCTTAGTTATTATAGACAAGTGACCTTTCATCAAATTAAGAACAAGTGATCCATATGAAAACCGTTAAAGTATTATTTGGTTTCTTCAAAGTCCCACATTGAACAGTTGATGAGGACTATCAACATGAGAGCTATTATAAAAGTCGACAAATATTTGTTCACAAATCATGCGACCATGCAATATGCACAAAGCGAACTATTCTTTCGCTTTTTACTAAAGAATACCGTGTGCACGTTGCAATAAGTGGCATATATCAATTTTTGGAGGTATTCTCCTATAAAAGGAGTGACCAACAAATCTAGTTTTAATTTTTTTGAAGTAAAATAATTTAGCTGTGCATTTATATTTATATTTATATTTATTAATATTTATTTATTTTGTTGATATTTATGCCATTAACAATTTTCTTGCATATTTTCCTTGAATTCATTTCAACAATTTAAATTTGTCACTTGTCATTACTTTCTCAAATATTATTGTCTGTTAATATTGAACAAATATATTTTTTATGGCTAGTTATATGGTCCGCTACTTATAACCTATAAAATACTAGCCTTTTTTCCCTTCCTCTTGGTCTATGTTCAATTTTCCTCTATATACTTACTTCTTCTATTTTGCCACTTTCCTCCACCAAAACCATTCTATTCAGCCTTTACTTGCACATCGGGCCACTCTCTTCGACATTATCATCTGTGGCACTCATTAGAAAGCTGGGATGGTTCGAGGTGAAATAGCTCACCAATAAGTTATTTACGGCTTAGAAGTTGATGGCATTGTGGACGAATCATTGCTTCTAGCATCCATCCTCCATTGCATCGCTGTGAAGTCACCATTAGGCCTTCCCGACATCATCTCCTTTTCCTACAAACTTTAGATCTAGCAAGAAAGGCGTTGAAAAACTAGGTTATTTTATCCTCCACTATATGCTTGGCTTTAAAGCGATGTTTTCATTCATAATATTAATCAAATGAAAGTCCAATTACGTCGATGCTAACAAGGTAGGTGATTTTATCCTCCAAGACAAAAATAGTGCACGTGACAGTCCTGTTACATGAACATCAAATGTCTTCGCGACCTATGCTATCAAGTTGATCTTGATGTACGTACTCCATCCTTTTGCATAGGCAATATACCATTGAAACATTTGTAAAGGTTTGGTTACTCTCTTTTGCCATTCATAACATATAGAAAAATCACCTTTTGATTATTGAGTCTTATGGGCGGGTTTCTTCATCTTGTGGCTTTTTCAGTTTTTCTACTTTCTCTTTGTTCTGCAACATAGCAAGTGTTATCGCGCAATGAGTGTTTAAATTTTCACTTTTTCTGGGTTTTTGGAGAGTTGGTTGAAACCTTTCTCTTCATCATGTTTCCACGTTTTATGATGCAACAAAGAAGAAAATATGGGTAATCGTCCAAATAATGTAATTATAGTGTGCGGTTACAAACTTAATAGATGGAGTTCTGTATAATTTATGGTAATTTTAAAATTTATATATATATGTATAGAATTATTGTCTTTGAAGTCGATTTCATTGGTGCAATGCAATGGCCTATCCTGTTGTGAAATATTGCTCCTTATTACACATTGCGAATGAATAAAAGTATTTAAAAAACTAAACAGAATAATTAAATAGTGGGAAACCATGAATAAGAAACTCAATAATAATAACTAAATACATGGGATTGGGAAACTATGAACAGAACGAGCAGCTCATGATAAAATAAGAAAACTTAAACATTGCTTAATCGCCACAAAAACTTTCTAGGAATTGAAGAAAGAAACTTGAAGATCAAAACTTGGGCATGCTTCGGGTTCCGCCAAACTGAATCTGTGGAAAGAGAACAACAATGTCTCTTCGGTTACCTGTAAAAGAAAGAAAATCGATACATCAAGGAAAGTGAAATCAATTCACAATCATAATAAAAAACAACAAGTGAAATGGGTTGAAAACAGTAAGATCGATAGCAATTATGCGAGTATCTAATATCACCATACAACAAATCTAAATTATAAAACTAGGAAAAACATCACTTATGAGTTATCCGAAACAAAACAATCAAATCGGGTTATCAGTCATCCTAACAACAAACGGAGCGTGGCAGTAAATTTACAACGTGAAGGAGAAAAGAGAAGAAAAGTGGATAGCAAAAATTTGATGATCCAGTAAATCTCGTTAATCAAGGAGACACGGTAGAGAAATATGAACCAATAGAGAGGGATCTGAACACTCTCGACCACGATCTTCTTGAATAAAAAAATTCAATGGACCAACACCGTAGAACTTCGAAAATGTGCGACCATGTAGTTTGTAGATGAGGTGTATTTATAGGATGGCATTTAGGGTTTTACCTTCTGCCTAGCTACAATGGCCGTTTTCAAGGAAACAACGGGTATAATATTTGAAATATATTAAATCAAAAAATTAATTAATATTTATTATAATATTAATTTAATATAATAGTAATATTAATTTTATATTAAAAGCACGAGTATAAGCAATCTCAGACGTTCAATTCTTATCCGAGTAACATAGTGTCCTCTCAACTCTTTGTCCTTTCGTTGCTTTGTGGAGTTTCTCCACAAGTGCATACCATAGTGTCTGTGGGCCACACCAGGCATGACCTCTTGCATTGCAAGAATGAGACCCTACAATAATCATACAATGTCAGACCAATATTAGTCCCTCAAAGTGATTACTTATTGTCAAATTGGTCCGTAAATTAATATTCATAAATACAATGAATAAATACAAGTGGTTGCATGCCTTTTGAATGTCAATCATGAAATTCCACTTATTCTGCTTATAGTCTCCCAAGTCTTCATCCAACAGGGAAATGAATCATTTCCAGTTATCTTTATTCTCCCTGTTCGCTATAGCAAATGCTTTGGCAAAAATCTAGTTTTCATCTGGGCCAACTGCAGAAAGTAACTGACCACCAAAGTAGCCCTTCAAGAAGCAGTCACACAATCCAATGAAGGGCCTACACCTAAACTTGAAGCCTCTTTTGCATCCATCCAAACATAGATGAAATCTGTCAAATTCTGGTGGAGACTTAGGAATGCAGGTACTACAAATTCGAGCTGTTGAACTAGGCTTTCTCCTCAGTGACTGATGAGCATAGTCCCATATTTGCCCATATTGCTCCATCGAACACCCTTCCCACATTTCACCCCCTCATACTCTATTTGACCGTACTGTTGTCTTTTGAAACGATCACCATGGTGCATGATCAATGTCAACATCCTACAAATAGCGGAGCAAAGACACCCATTAACAAAATATAAAAATGGGCAAAAACATATTTGGTCCCTGGGTTTTAATGGTCACTTCGGTCCATGACTTTTCATTTAAGTCCGTGGTTATTAATGGTCACTTTGGTCCTTGTGATGAGGCAGACACATGGACTGCCACGTCGTATCCTACATGGCAGAAAACACCCAACTCAGTTGCCCAAACGAAGTTAAGTAGTTGCTCCAATGTCAAGGACCTATTGCTAACGGCAATGGAGAATTTTTTTCAATTTTATTTTTCTGGGGACCAGATTGACACCGCCTGTTACTTTGAGGGACCAAAGTGGTTGTTTACTCATTCTTATCCATGACAATGATTCTAAGCTTATGCAATCTCAGCCATTCAATTTGGTTGGTTGTGGATTTTGATGATTTTTCCCCAAAAATTGATCTCTTCCACCTTTAACCAAATGAAACCGAGTTTGCCTTTTGTTCACCCAATGACCTGTTACAACCCGCTCGTTTTCAGACTTGTTTTCACAGGCTTCTCGGATTCCAGGCGATATTTTGATCTTGGCCGCCCCAAATTCTCACCTTCTACCATTGACAACTTTTATTTTTTTGTCATATTATATTCATTGCTCTGCATTATGTATAGTGCAAAATAAATTTTTGACTTCACATTTAATTTTTTTTTGAGTTTTTTAAGAGGATTCATTAAGTTTATTTTTCTAAAATTGTAATATGCTTAATAATTGAGATTTTACACCGTATGGAGATTCATTTTATTAAAAGAGAGAGTAATTATGTTATTTAACAAAAAATTTAAAAGTAATTTAAATAATTATATAACTATATATAAAATCTCAATTATCAACTTTTTTAATGTATAGTAGAAATAACTCTTTATTATTTCAAAACGAATCTTTCACTTTAAAATGACGAAATCCACAAAATTATAGTTTTTTCTTTTAATTATCTTTTTCCTCTTTGTATAAAGTATAATGATTTTGTTTAGGAGGTAAAAATATTTGTGTAAAAATTATGTCATTTTATAAATTCAAATTTATCGTATGTAAATAAATAAATTATCATAGTCTTGATTGACATTGTGGATGAATCATAACTTCCGGCATCCATACCCTGTTGTGAAGTCGCCATAAGACCAGCCCTACATCATCTGCTTTTACTACCAATTTTAGATCTAGCAATAAGGAAGAATAATTTTTTTTGAAAACTAGATAATTTTATCCTCCACTATGTGTTTAACTTTGAAAAGAATTCATTCTTGACATTATTCACATGCAAGTTCAATTACATCAATAATAACAAGGTAGGTGATTTTATCCACCAAGATAAAAACAGTGCACAGGAAACCATTGTGTTACATGACCACCAATTGTCTTCACAACCTTTGCCATCAAGTTGATCTCAATGTCTGTACTACATCCATTTACCTGGGCAAAGGCCCAGTTTGGATAACCTTTTCCATAAGTACTTTTAGCATGTGTTTTTTAACTAACAACTTCTCATAAAAGTTGAAATTAACTTTTGCTCTTCACATTTTTTACAAGTCATCTTTTTTAACTTCTCCAAAAGCACTTGCCTACTATTAATGACTATTTAACAACATTTATTCTTTTGCATATATAAGAAAAATTAGACGCAAAATAAGACTAACTTCTCTATAAGTCTAAAGCTAGAGCTTTTGTATACAAATAGGACCAAAATACCATTGAAACATTTGTATAGGTTTGGTTACTCTCTTTCACCTTTGTTAACTAATCAAAAAGAAGTGAAACATCATATTTTTCTCTGCCTTGATGCTTGGTTTTCTTGGATATAATTTAAAAGATTAATGAACGAAATAGTATGATACAGTAATAATGCAAGAGCTTTTTTAGTTATTATAGCAAGTGACCTTTCATCAAATTAAGAACAAGTTATCCATATAGTAACCGTTAAAGTATTGTTTGGTTACTTCCAAGTGCCACATTGAACAGCTGATGAGGATATCAACATGAGAGCTATTATAAAAGCCGACAAATGTTTGTTCACAAATCATGCAACCATGCAATGCAATATGTACAAAGCGAACTATTCTTTCGCCTTTTACTAAAGAATACCGTGTGCACGTTGCAATAAGTGACATACATCAATTTTTGGAGGTCTTCTCCTATAAAAGAAGTGACCAACAAATCAAGTTTCAAATTTTTTAAAGTATATAAGATAATCTAGCCATGCATTTATATTTATATTTATTAATATTTATTTATTTTGCTGATATATATGCCATTAACAATCTTCTAGCATATTTTCCTTAAATTCGTTTCAACAATTTAAATTTGTCACTTGTCATTACTTTCTCAAATATTATTATTTGTTAAAATTGAACAAATATATTTGTATGGCTAGTTATATGGTCCACTATTTAAAACGTATAAAGTACTAGCCTCTTTTTCCCTTCCTCTTGGTCTATGTTCCATTTGTTGACTCCAAAACCCTTAAGAGAATGGTTTTAACGACAACAAACCTTCTGAAGCTAATCTAAGTGTTCAAAATGTTTAAAGGTAGTAATGGTGTGCTTGAGAATGTTTAATAAGTACAGGTACGTTGAAAAATACTTGTAAGAATGTTCAAGCCTCAGAGAAGGAACGAGTTCAGAATGTTCAGAAGGCTTAAAGAACAAATAACAATCTCAGAATGTTCAAAGTACACCAAGACGAACATTCTGACAGACCAAAGCAAAGATCTCCATGCTATCAGTTGCTCAAATTATGTTATGGAAGATAATGAATATGAGAGAATAATTAGAGGACTAATTTTGAAAGATCTCTCAAAACAGAACACTGCTATGGGTCAGAGAATGATCAAAAACAAATTAAGAATCAGTTGAACCTGCTCAGAAGACAGAATGCTGCATCTATCAGAAGGTTCAAAGGAAATCCAGAAGAATTAAGTGTACCACCACATCTAAGGTACAAGTGTTCTCACACAAGAAGGTTGAGGAATATCAGAAGAAAGAACACATCTGATGAACAAGAAAGATTCATCATCAGAAGGATTGAACAACATAATGTTCATCAGAATGTTGGACATCAGAAGGTTCATTGTAACATCCCGCAATTTTCACTCTATGAGACAAAGTATTTATTTTGGAGGATTAGAATTACCTTTAAGATATTTGGATAATAAATAATGGTTTAGAGCTAATGTAGCAGTCAAGCGGTAAAATACAGACATTCTTGACTGTCAGAATAAGTTGATAATGAATATGGAAAATTCAAACTTGATTTCCCAAAAGGTATTAGATGATATGAAATGGTGGCTTAATGTTCCATAATGGTTTTAGAGATTAAGTTTGGAATTTTAGAGAAAGATATAAAGGAAAATTACAGTTTTAGTCCCTCTAGAGAAACTCGGTGATCTGTTAGTTAAGAAATGGATAAATACTGGAGATGGAGGAGTATTTAAGATGGAGACTTGAGGATATAGTGTACTTTGGATAGTATGAAAATAATAAGTCTTGTTGATATTACAGTTTAGAACGGTAAGATAGTTAAGTCTTATATAGACTTATGTTTGCTATTTTCCATCAATTATATGTTTTATATGAAATTGTGTGATCTAAGTGCTAAGTAAATTATTGTAGTCTTAGAATTGAGGGTTTAAAATACTTATCAAGTTATTTCATTAAAACAGACATTTTTCATTCACTGTTTGGGGTTTTACGGAAAACCGTATTTACCGTAATAGACGGATAAGGGTTTAAACAGAACAAGTATGTCAAAACAACTTAGACAAACAAACTTCCTTCACAAAAGTTGATTCTTTTAATATTTATGATTTTCTGGAATTTTCTTAGAATTTTCTGAAAACTTTGAAAATTACCATTTTGTCCCTATTACTTACAGTAAGAGCAAATCACTGATTCGGAAATCGACCTAAGGTCAGAAAAAGATTTTAAGTGGCTGAATCATGTTTATATATTTTTTGGGATTTTTGAGAATTATTTTGTAATTTTCTGAAAAGCAGATAAAAACGCTACATTTTCGACGTTCATAAAGTACGGAAAACAGGAATTTTTGGTCAAAAATGGATTTTCATTGATCAGTGAGTGCTTAAAATCCAATTTCAAGAGGGACCATTAGTGTTTAAATCAAATTTGTGATTTTCTGGGAATTTTTCTGAAATTTTCTGAAAAAGTACTGTTTTTCACTTACGGCGCTTCCGTTTTCCTTTATTTTTGCAAACAGTAGGGTTGCCCTTACCGTAAAAATTCCAAAACTCTTCCACGAAGCTTTTACATGTTAATTTTGTGATTCCTCATTGGTTCTTACTATTTAAAATTATTTTTGAGTGATAGATTAGTAGGAAGACCATCTTTTTCTTATTTATGGAATAAGCCGAATAAAGGTGAATAGAGGCATAGTGGCTATGATATAGAAACTTAGGAACTTTGAGGGGTTCAAATATAATTCTAAGAAGCCTAAGAGAGTTGGGGACATCATGATGACCTTGAATAGTATGGTGGGCATGTATAAACACCATTTTGCCCTTGGTTTTCACTTAAAACTACATAAACATAAAGCTTTTTACTATGCAATCCAATGGCCTTCATTTGCCCTTATTTTGGTCGACATCAAGAGCTCTTTAGGGGCCTTGGATCAGATTTTTTCATGAGTCATCAATCCTTGTGAAGTGGTTTAGGCCAATTAGATAAAAGCTTGATTTAACCTAATTAATAATTTTGTATTTTAGGAGTCATGGCTTACATCACAAAGTTTCTTAATTCCCCCTTTCTCCCCACTGCTTGGCCGCCCCTCTCCCTATAAATAGGGACCTTGGCTTCATAATTTTTCACTCATCCAAAGTGGAAAAGCTTGAAGATACACACTTTTCTCTCTCTTCTCTCTTTAGTTCTTAAATTTCTTTTGGTGTTCTTGCTTGTTCTTCATCAAGTTTTGGCCAAGGTAAGGGATTAATATTTCAATTTAATTTGTGAAGTATGAGTTTTTGATTCTTGTTTATGCTTGTCTTGTATGCTTTATGTGTTTTCACTATTATGCCTTAATAAATTGTTTTATAGCTTTAAAATAATTATTTTGTGCTAATTATTAATATTAGAGTTATAATGCTCAAATTTTCTCAAGATTTTCGTGAACCAAGGTGGAAATGTTAAAATCATTTTTTAGCTTTTGTAAACATACCGTTATAATGGCAAAATTATTTGTGAGCTTTTGTAAACATACCGTTGTAATGGCGAATTTTAGACTACCGTAAATATAAGTTTATCGCGAAGAGAATACAATTTATTATTTTGTGAAAACCCTGGTATTATCTGTCATTGATATACAAGGTCATGGTTAAGATAAATGGTTTATCAGTATGGATCTGTCTAGAAAGGAAGTGAGACCTTTGAAGGGGCTAAAGCAGTCAGTCTCTCTCTGGCCTGGGATCTGTGTTGATACGCTGTTTGGGGAATTCTTAACTTAGGGACTCGGTATATACATGGCTAAGATGATTGGGGAATATAATGGTAATGAATTCTCGGAGAATTCTACTGTTATATATATATGTTTGGTTCAGTATTCTCTATGTTCTTAATAGTGGAAATTTGTGAAACAAGCATTCAATGGGCTTTTTCTGAAATTAAACCGGTGTTTAAGTATTTGGGAAATATTTTAGTTTTGAGCCCTCTTCAGTAAATTAATTACTTTTAGTACGGTTATATATACCTAGTTATTTTTGAGGGACTTGAATGAAAAAAAAGTATGAGTTATCTAGAATAAATGGTTCTATGTCTATCTGAGTGGTAAAACTATGTGTTTTTCCTAAAATGTGTGATCTGATACTCTTATCTGAGAAATGTGGTTCTATGTTACTTGTGATTCTGTGTTTATTTGAGAGTTAAGTCGTAAGCTGGGTTTGTGGTTACTAAGTAAAATCTCTTGGAGTAGCGGGCTGAATGCTCGTGGCTGTGTGCCGAAATTCCTATGGTAAAATCTCCTTGAGTAGCGAGTGACTTACTCGTGGGTGTGTCCCGAATATAAGTGGTAAAGTCTCCAGGAGCAGCGGGTTCTTTTCTCGTGGGTGTGTCCCGAAACTATGTCGTAAAATCTCTTGCGGTAGCAGGTTATTTACTCATGGGTGTGTCCCGAAATTATTAAGTAAAATCCCCAAGAGTAGCGGGCAGGATGCTCGTGGGTGTGTCCCGAAAGTATAGAAATTCTGGTGTGAAATTTCCTATTTAAGATATTGAATGATTCCTTTGTTGTGTGCATTATACCTGTTGTATGTTTCTTGTTTATACCTGCGTTTGTTTTTGAGATAAGTGATTCTGAGTGGTTGGAAGTGAAAGAGATATGCCTGGTGAAAGGCGATGTTCCTACTTGATGTTCCCACATGATGTTCTTACTTGATGTTCCCACTCGATGTTCCTAAATGCTTTGTTTAAAGCGATGTTCCCACTTGATGTTCTCAATGTGCTGTGTTTTAAGCAAAGTGCTTATTGTCTGTTATGTTGATATACTGATTACTTGAGTATGATCCTTAGTGTTTGTGCTGAATATTGCTGGGTGCCATACTTTTCCTATTAAGTTGTTTAGAGTTTCACCCTTGCCTGCTTTGTTGTGTTGATGCACTACAGAGTAAATGTTTAACCCAAGAAGTGGGTTAGCTCTTAGGAAAGGATCTGAACGATGCTGCTGTATAGATGGATATGGATTCCAAGAAGACTAGATGATTACTATATTGTTTTGGGTAGAGGTCTAGTGATTAGATTGGCTTAGATGTTCATTGTATCACTTTTAATCTTTTCTTGTAAAGACTCTGTTGATTATATGAAATGAGATTACACTCATACAAGTCTTATTTATGCTTCCGCATTTAAAACCTTTTTGAAAACCTTTAAAAAGGAATCAAGGGAACATACTCTACATCCTTCTCATCTTCTTTTATAAAAAGGAAAAAAAATTTACCTGTATTTCAGAAGAAGGATTTGCTACTTTCTTTAAAAATTTTCTAAGTCATTCGAAATTCATTGGCACTATGGTGTAATATCCTTTTTGGAGAAAGGGTGTTACATTCATCAGAACATTCTGATACATCTGTACATCTGATACATCAAAAGGTTCATCAGAACATTCTGATACATCAGTTGTACTTCAGAGACCTTTTTGGCTTGTGTCTAACAGATAGTTTCTTCATAAAACTTCATTAAAAGCAAAGGCCCTCCTGTTGGAAAACTTGGAAGAGTTCATTCCGAAAATACAGAGAATCAAAGCCAAGTTCATTTCCTTCCCATCAAGCTTCAGACTTGAAACAACTGTCTAAATCTGTTCGAGAGTGAAATACAGTTTTTGTTGTCTTTATTGTATAAAGCAAAGTGAAATTTGTAACCTAGTGACACAACCTATTTTCAAATCTGTAAAAGTTGTTCTTTTACT
This sequence comes from Glycyrrhiza uralensis, assembly GCA_030159175.1. Taxonomy (NCBI): domain Eukaryota; kingdom Viridiplantae; phylum Streptophyta; class Magnoliopsida; order Fabales; family Fabaceae; genus Glycyrrhiza; species Glycyrrhiza uralensis. Next base: position 30,759,305 of record BRZY01000003.1, read on the forward strand.
GCTTAGTGAGTGAATACTAGAGTGAGTAAAAGAAAGAAAGTGAGAAGCCTGGAGAGGCTGTGTTGTTGCTTGTAGAGGCAAGGAAAAGACTACTTGTAAGAGCCTGAAGAGGCTGTGTGAAAGAATACTTGTACGGGTGGTTGAACTAGTGGAAAATCTCACAGGGAGTGGGGACTGGACGTAGCATTTAGGGTCAACCAGGATAAATCACGAATGCACTTATCTCTATCCCTCTCTCTTTTATTTGCGCTGCTTTGAGTTTATGTTTCATTGAAAGCATTCACTAATACACACACATAGAAAAATAAACAAAAGATATTTTAAAAAAAAGGATTTATATTTTCCACAGAAGTTGTTTGAGAAAGTTCAACAATTTACGAAGGTTGAAGAACCTCAGAAGGTTCATATTCAACTATAACTTCAAAACGTTATCAAGTGTGAACCTTCTTAAGTTATTACTCTGACCAATCAAATTACTCAAACCTTCTTGAGCATACTGACTATGACATTCAACATCTTTATATTATTTGAGTAATCTAACCAAAGGAATACATTTTGGTGTCCAAGTTATTATACTTGATAAAGTTCATCAGAAGGTTCCTAACATTCTTGTAGGTCAGATTTTTAAAAGGGTAAAAATTCAACCCCCTTTCTTGTTACTCTTTGGTCCACTTCACCATTCTATCCTCTATATAATTAAGGCTTAATAAGATTTTTTGTCCCTGCAAATATATTGTTTTTTTATATCCATCCCTGTAATTTTTTTTTAGTTTTTCATCCCTGCAATGTGTTAACTGTAACACCCCCTTTCTCAGGAGGCATTACACTTCGTAACTGAACCTCTAATGCGGAAATTAAAATCTTTCTTCTAATTCTTCTTTCGAAAAACGCTGTCAAAATTTTATTTAATTTTCACAAATGGATTTTCTCTGTCAATTTTTTTTCTCTTACAAGAAAAGAAATACTTATGAAAATAAACACCAACCAGAAAACAACATAGGAACTAAAACTTATTCAATTATAATGGAACGTATCATACACAAGAAATCCCTTTCCCAAATCAGTACAGACTCTCTATGCTGGTCAAGTACTAAGAACTTCTACAAAAAGTTCAAATAAGAAAACTCCAACAAAACTAGGACTCGCACGTCCTTCCACTTTGTTGACACGTCTTCAATGCGCGTCTCGTTCTTCGAGTCCTGTCTAGTCCACTCAGCTAGTAATCAATCTATATGAATCATGTCCCGAAGGGCACAAAACATATAGGCACGGGTGAGTTTCTCCCAAAGTCACAATCACAAAACATACATAGTAAAAGGAAAAATACTACTTAGTATACCTCAAAAATAAGCAAATATCATTTGAAAACTTTACTCTAAGTTCACAAACAACCAACACACATCATCACAAAATCATCTATCTCAATCAAGATATATATATGCATGACACTTCAATCATCTCTCATCACACCGGTGCACTGCTCCATGGAGACTTCTCTTCCTCAACTAAGTAGAGCGACATGGCGGTGCTTGTACCTAACATAAATGCAACCTGACCATCTCTTAGCCCTCGTTGTCATTTATTCGGTATGGCCCATTGTGCTAACTCGTGCACCATATCATAAATAAGACAAGCCGGTCAGGATCATTCAAGCCGGGTATACTACTCTTCTCGACACAAGGAGATTCCCCTCAAGGCCATTGAGAATTTCGTGACCTGAACGCCCTCAAAGACTTATAGTCAGACTATGCTTATTCTCAATCCATCACTTTAGGATTGTATACTCTCATCATAGAATAAAGCTAGCCTGGCAAAAGCCAATATCTCAAATGCATATGACAATACAATTCATACACACATACAAGGAGAATAATGCAATCCTTCATTTAGGATTTTCATCACCACGTGTTAGCTCTCTCCCAACACCGTGTAGCATTATTCCTCGAATCTTCAACTCGCCACGTGTAGACCCTCTCTCAACAACGTGTAAAATTTTAAGTTAACAACGCCACGTTTGGACTCTTTTCCAACTACCTGTGGGACTCTTCGCATTTATAAAAATGCCCCTTACTTCTTATTATTTCTTAAAACCACATAGCTTTTTATAATTATATTTTGACCCCAAAACGTCCAGTTCCTGCATCCAGTTCCTGCGTCAAGTTTCTGCGTCCAGTCTCTGCGTCCAGTTCCTGCGTCCACTTTCTGCGTCCAGTTCCTGCGTCCAATCTCTGCGTCCATATTTCTATTTTTTTTGCCCCTAGACTTTCAAAATTACGATTTTGACCCCAAAAGTCTAGATTTTGACTTTTTACCCCAAAACTTCTAAAAATTACATTTTAACCCCAAACACTTTAAAAACTCGAAATTTTCACTTTTCTCTTTGGATTTTATTAAATACTCTAATACCAATATTTTTAACCTCAAAATTTAATTACCCATCCATGAAACTTAATTATTAAGAATTGGATTTTCAAGAAAGATTGAATTATACCCATTCTATTTCCTTTTTACAAATGATTGTCTACTCTTTTTGATAAACACTTATGTGTTAAACTTGATATAAATGAAACTTCAAAACTTCTTTATTTTAAGAAAAATCCCATTAAAGTCCATTGGAGACTTATTCAAAAGAATTAATTAGTAAAGTCCAAAATGAAACTTTGGCTTGCATGTAAATCAATTTAGTCTTTGTCTTTAAAATACTTTTTGCTATAGAGTCCTCTACTTCCTCTTCCATGATGCTTGGGTCACTTGTTTTATTTTCCTCTTGATTATATTTACCCAATCACAACAAACATCACATACACATAATAAATAAAGCATAACACTACTTTAAGCATTACAATCATCCCAAATAGATCAAATGAATCACAAATAATTAAATACACTCAATCACTTCAAGACACCATTTTCTCATACACAATCAAGAGAACAATCATACAACAAAAACACAAGATTTCTACCATACAAAAACCAAAGAGTTAACACATGCCAAAATTTACATTTTTAATAAATCCAAGCATACACACATATTTTCCTTATTAGGTAAATTTCTTCACTCTTCATTTTTAATCCAAGTCTTTTATAAAAACATACATAGTATTAAAATTCTAAAAAAAAATCCTCATACAAAAACCATAGAGCTAAAAATCTTAGCTTAGTGATTTAAACACATCAAGGATGGTTTTAACCACCCAAATCAAAGATGGAACTCAAGGTTATTGAGTTGTCATCATGCCACCCAAATCATACAACACAAGAACTACATAAAAATTGTGTCTTTTAGAAGAACATCCCACTTACCTCTTGAAGAGAAGCTTTAAACACCAAACTCACTTTTCCTAGCTTGTTGTTCCAAGCTAGAAATCAACCCTTACAAAATAAAATCATAAAACATAAGCATGAAAACATCTTCATCATGAAACCACCCAAAACCTAAGATCAAAAACATGAGAGAAGGATTTCTTACTCTTGCTCTTGAAGAAAAATGGATCACAATGAAGATCAAACCTCTTGGTTCCAAGGATAAGAACCTAAGACCAAAACAAAGATATTTCCTCAAAATAATGAAGAAACACATGATCTAAAAACAAAAAGAGATAGATCATGAAAGTATATGAAAGAGTGATGGTTTAGAATCATAAACCAACCTTGGTTGAAGAAGATTGATGGATCAAAGCTCTTGGAAATCAAAGAAATAGTTTAGGAAAAAGCTTGAAAGCTTAAGAGCAACAATGGAGTATTTGGCTTTGGAGAGAGAAAGGAAATGAAAAGTAAAGCAAACCCTCTCCTTTTCCCTTCCTAAGTCACGGCTGAACCCAAAAAGAAATGGCCAAGGATATGCTTTTGTCCACTTGGTATTATCTTGCATTAAATTAAGAATTAAAGGTGTTTTAATATTTCTTCCAACCAAGACTTTTAAGACAAGAGCACATGGGCATAAAGCACCATTTTGGGGCTGAATTTTCGTGCAAAAGTCAGCTGGAAAGGAAGGGAGAAGAATTCACAAGTTAGGGTTTTGCTTTTGGGAGCACAAGTGGGCCAAATTGCTTATTATAATATATATTTTGAAATAAATATTTCTCTAAATAATTGATTAATGGAAAAATTATTTTTGAGACCTAAAGTTAATATAATAAAGGTTAGAATTTCAAAACTCAAGTTTTGATCATTTTCTGATACCCCGTTTGCGCTACGGTTATCCGTAACGTGCTAAAAACGGCTAAAAATAAATTTTTTTGAAAAACTCTAGAAAAATTCCTAAAAATCAGAAATATTAAAGAAATAACTTTTGTTTTGTTAAAATATTTTTTTTGACAAAAAAACGGTCTCCGGAAAAATATAAAACCTTCGACGTTTGCAAATCGAGTCACGGTTTACGCTATTTTTCATTTTTTCGATTTCTTCCACTTTCTACCCATCTAAAAATCATAAATAATCTAAAAACACTAATGATATCCCTAACTCTCTATTTGGATCATTTCTTAGTCCTCTAGTAATTTTCTGTTCATTACGTGTCACGTAATCCATTCTACAGGGACCAAAACTGTAACATCTTTATCCTAATCTTAGAAAATTCCAAACTAAAATTCTAAAATCCTTAAATAATATAAAAATACTATTTGTCTCTTTAATTTCTCATGATGGCATTTTCTTGGCCTTCGAATCAGTAAAATCTTATTTCGTCGTTTATAACGAGAATCGTTTTCTGTTGAAATTTCCAATTTCAACTCGAAATCTTACTTACTTTAATATGGGTGACTATACTCATGCTATTTCATTTTCTAATACCATCTTATAATATGTAATTTGATCTACTAGCTTAATAGTATAGAATTTACTATAGATCTAAAAATATGGGTGTTACATTAACCTTCTCTTTTTAGTCCATTTTGTCTATCTCCGTTAAAAAAAACCGACGTGGTAAACGACTATCCTATTGGACTTGACACGTAACATTAATGATGCCACATGGCATCTGAGTCAGATGATCATGTGGCATCTATTAGGGTTCTCCTTCCCCTCTCTCACTCACCTACCAGCCGCCGCCACCCCATCTTTTTCCCCAGCCCCTTCCTGCAACGCCCTTTCTCATAAAAGAAAATTGCAATGTGAAAGTTATTTTTAGGAAAATAGTGAAGTTATTTATTTTAATTTCAAAGAATATTATTTTATTATTGTATTAACTTTCTAAAAATGTGAATAAATTTTTTCTTTCTTTTTATAATAGAAATACCTTATTAATTTAGAATCCTTAATTTGAAAGCTTTAGCGTATAAGATAAATCAAACACAACGTATACAGAAACATACCTCATATATATATACATCTACATACTGTACATCAGACTACATGTTTGCCCATGCAAACGAGGATATCACACCATATTTACAAACGCTGAAAAGCAATAAATAAAGTAAAGCAAAGTAGTGTTATAAATATTTTACAGTCATCCAAAGTAAACAAAAACCATAAACCAACGCCCGTAGAGTCATCATCAAAAGAAGTGGGATCCTGAATGAATCAGTCCCAAAGTCTCCTACAAAAACCCTTATCTGACTGGGCTTGCTAAGACTCCAACATCCTCGGTGTAGGTAACAAGATGAAACACAAGAAGGGGGGGTTGAATTGTGTTTCTAAGCTTTTAAAACTTTTCGCAAATGTTGGATGCTGGCTGTTAAAAACGTTGGACGCACAGCTTAGTTCAAATATTGGACGCACAGTGTTTTCTGAAATATTGGACGCATAGAGTACTAAAACACTGGACGCACAGAATTGTGAAATATTGGACGCACAAAAGATTGGACGTTGAGGCTTCCCTCTTAGTTTAAAAACTTGTTTTCTTTGTGCGATTTAAGGTATATGAAAAACTTGTTTAAACAAAATCAATTCAATCCCCTTGGTTAGTAATAAGCACAGAATATAATAAGAGATAAGGGAAGGAAGAAATAACACAAGTTTTTATACTGGTTCACCCTTTCCTAAGAGCTACGTCCAGTCCCCTCAAACTAGAGAGATTTCACTATCAAACCAGATAGGTACAAGTATTCTTTGCACACAGCCTCTTCAGGCTAAAACCCAAGTATTCTTTGCACACAGTCTCTCCAGGCTAAATTCCAAGTATTCTTTGAATGCAGCCTCTTCAGGCTAAATCTCAAGTATTCTTTGAACACAGCCTCTTCAGGCTAAATCACAAGTATTCTTTGAACACAGCCTCTTCAGGCTAAACAACTCAGCAGAGTTTTGATTCAAGTGCTGTCTAACTCACACAAGTGAGGATATGAAAACTAAAGCACTTTGAGAGTTAAGCAAACTCTCTTTTACAAGAAGATAGAAAAAATACAAGACTTTCTATACAGAGTATAAGTACAGCAGTTCAGCTCTTTCTTTTTTCGTTTTTCAGTCTCTTGTATTCTTCTTCTTGTTCACGGTATATATAGGCTTTGATGAAGCTTCAGACTTGTTCTTCGAATGGCTCAGCTTCAGCCTTCATAAAAGTTACCGTTCTCTAATAGCATTAAATGCTATTTTCCCGTTGCTCTGAGGAGATCTACTTCAGTGAGCATGTCTGCGTTTCTTTCTCCTAAATCAGAAGCAACCTGTACTCAAAGTCTCAATTGTACAGTGGTTAATAGTAATATCTTATTGAGACAGAGAGAATACACTGTGTAAAGCAGAAAGATGTGTTCAGAGATATATAGAGTAGTTAAAAGTACATTCTCTCTCTTGGTACACTTTCCACAGTGCTTTATGCTTTTCAAAAGTACATTAAAAAACGTTGACAATAGGTTGTACAGAAAAGCATTGTGTACAGCTATTCAAATCAAATTGTTGGCTCAATAAAATTGTTTAATAATCAAATGCAAGAGCAACAATAGACAATCAAATGGATTCTGCGTGTTATGTATTGGGCGCAGAATATATGAAACATTGGACGCAGCATTTAGCAAGTTATTGGACGCATACCTTTGCACTTACCAATTTGCACAGAACTCATGCAAACATTGGACGCATACCTGATGCTTTCAATTGCACTTTGTTATGCTGCTTTATTGGACGATGAATAGTAGACTGAGAACTTGTCCTACTTTGCTTCATTCATCGTGTAACACTTTGTTCTTGTTCTTCTCATTTATCGGACGCAAAGCCGTAGATAATGAACTTGTTCCATTCTGTTTCATTGCTTGTGGAACACTTTGTTATTTTCCTTCTTCATTATCGGACGCAGAACAGTGCTTGAGTAACTCTGACTTCATTGGACGCAGAATGTTCAGTTTCATTGGACGCAGAGTTGCACTCTTGCTCATGCTGAACATTGGACTTTTGTCCTTCATATGCATTGGACGCTTATTGGTTCTGTTCCTTTGGAAATCATTGGACGCAGAAAGTAGCGTGTCTTTAAGACTTGATTTCTTCTACTTCTGCGATTCTGCTTCTTCAGAAGACATTGGACGCAGAACTTTGTTCTTGCCTTGTGCTTATCATTGGACGCACTGTTCATTGGACTCTGTACTTCTGCAATTCTGTTTCCTTATAAATCATTGGACTTATGCCAGTATTGCCTTGTACTTATCATTGGACTTATAGCTTCAATGCCTTCTCATGAATATTGGACGTAGAGCTGCTTATGCTTATGCTAAACATTGGACAACACAACAGTCATCCTTTTGCTCAAACATTGGACGCAGAACTCTTCCTTCTGCTCAACCATTGGACGCAGAATTCTTCCTTCTACTAAAACATTGGACGCAGAACTTTTGTGTCCATTACAGTGCCAACATTGTGATGAGCTAGCTTATTGGATGCAGACTGCAATCTTCCTTCAATAAACTTAGTTAGGCAGCATTGTTACACATTGTACAAGCTTAATACAAATTGATTATCCTTTGTAAAAACCTTAATACATTTTGTTATCATCAAAACCATAAAATCACTTAGGGAGTTTTTGTATTAAAAACACTTTTAACCAATTTGGTTCCAACACTCGGTCCATCAGACCCTTGTCCCTCAGGACTATCTCCTAAAATCCCTTTCCCCTTCTCCCCTAGCACCGCTGCCTCTCTCTTAACTCTGGCCCTCCAGACAACCAGGTCCTCAGGGCTAACAGGGGTAAAAGGTCGGGGACTACCTCCAGGTAGGGCATACGAAATCGGAACAACATCAACCACTGAATCCACCACCATGGTCGTTGACTCTTCAACAGGTGCTTCCCTCGTTGGCACCTCCGTAATGGATCAGGGTCTTCTCACCGTACTCTTCCTTGCAGTCAGCCGGGTCCTACATGAGTACGTCCGAAGAGGTGGAGTACTAGGTCCTCCATGCGCTACCTCCGGTCCCACCGGTTTTTCTGGCACTGGCTCGGGTCGCCCTGCTCTCTGAGACTCTGAATCTTGTCTCCTCCAACGTTCTCTCAACTCATTGAGGGACACATGAACATCCAAAACTAAGTTTTCTTCCACCCACCTCTGAGGTCCTCCTGCCACACTCTCTAGGGACATAATGTTTCCAACATACGTCCCCCACTGAGTGTGTGGGTTAATCACCCACCCACTCCCCGCTCCCCCTCGAGGGTAGTAACTAATCCGCCGAGTGCGGAGCAAACCATTCGGCTGCGAGTCCATCGATATGAATCATGTTCAGAAGAGCACAAAACATATAGGCAAGGGTGAAAAACACTCCTTAAGCAAATCAGTAAGATATCACAGAAAACATATATATATATCAAGAAGTTAAGAAGAAATCATACATAGCATATACAGTTATTCTCTCATAACACATATCATTTATATCCTCACCAAACAACTCATCATCAAACAAGACATATCACAATGCATGTCACTTCTATTTCCCTCTCAAACACTGGTGTAATGCTCTATGGAGACTTCTCTCTTCCTCCTACTACCTTGAGCGACCGGCCGTAGCAGACTTAACAGAATTATCAGATAGTCCCTCCAGACTTCATGATAAACATTCAAAACTGCTACATTTAAACCATCGTATCGAATCATGAATAGTCATGTCAGTCAGATTTATCCAAGCAGGGTTGCGCGACTTGCCTCAGCTCAGGGGATATCGCTAACAAGGCCATTGGAGGGGTTTCACAACCTGGATAATCCCAATAGGCATCTGTGGCCCAACTATCCCTATTCTCAACCCACTCTGGCTTGAAATGCTCATCACGTGGCCTTTGAAAAATCTGTTTTAATGCAAATGACAAGCAATATTTTTGCATACATAAACAATCATGTTGCATTTATTTCTCTAGGTTACCTCTCGTAATCATTATCACATAACCTTCTTTCTTGGACATTTCATAAATTCTCTTTTTGCTTTGATTAGTTTAATCAAATATCTCTTTATTTCTCATAAATCGATTAAACGTATTCATTGTTTTACTTTCAAAAATTAATATAAAATACTTAGCTTTGGACTTTGTACTAATTAATTCATCATGAAAAATTCATTTTTGTCCATGTCCATGTCCTTTTCACCACACTCCAAAATGCTTGGGTCATTAGGCACTTTGTCATACTTTAATCTTTTCCTTCTCTTCCTCAATCATTAATCACCAATCACCAAGCATCAAGCATAATAATAATAAAGCAATAACCTACTTTAAATATTACATTCCCAAATTGAATAAAAATAAGAAAAGAAAACATAGAACATAGAGGAAAGCTAGAAGACAATCCTCACAAACCAAAGGACATCAAGCACAAAGTTAACATCACAATCAAACATAGCAAAGCATCACCATCAAGCAAAGGAAACCATCCACATCAAGCATAAAATACTATCACCATCACACATAGAACAATATGAACCTTAATCATGAAGACAAAGTTACATACACAAATATGTGATTATCTAATACTTTTCACTCAATGATAAATTAATAAAAATCATCTCTCTTTGATTAAAAATCATGTCTTTCCAAAAAGGTCATCTCTTTGAAATAAAAATTATTACATTCAAAGAAATACTGCCTTTTTCATGAAAGTTCGTACTTTTCAAAGAAATCACCACTAGATCATGATTATTACTTAGGTAAAAACCAATGATTTTCCATAAAGGTTACTTATTGAATAAAAATGTATATCTTTTCATAAAGATCAAGCTTTTAGAAGAATCAAGTCCTCTTTTGTTTGTAGTAAGATTTTCAAGCTTTTAAAAATTATCATAGACAACACATAGCACTCCATGAATCTTATAACTCACAAAAAGAGAGATTTTCCCTTACCTTTTTCCTTCTCTTCTTGAATGAAAATCCTAGTTTCTTGGCTTCCTAGCCTTGATCACCACCTTAAAACCAAGATATGAACATAGCCAAAATAAACTACAAATAAGATCTTTTTAATCTTAAAGAGAAGAAGAAAAAGAGAAGAAAGATTATTTCTTTCAAACCCTTGATAGTTATGAACCAAAGGAAGAAGAAAGATCAAAGCTTGGATCAAAGATCCTTTACCTTCACAAGCTTAGGTTCCTTCAAGACAAAAATAGAAAAAAAAAACCATTTTTAGAAATGTGAACTTGATGATCATGAAGAGGAAGAAAGGATTTATGGATTAGAAGAGAAAACCAACCTTGGTTCTTGAAGATCAAAGATCAAAAGTCTTAGAACAAGGAAGAACACTTAGAAGAACTCTTGGAATTTTTGAGAGAAAAGTGAAAGAAAAATGGAAGAGATGTGTTTTGGAATAAGACAGGAAATGAACAAATGAAGCAAACTCTCCTCTCCTCTCCCTCAAGACACACACACGGCCAGCTCTCTCTCAAGGGCTAGGATAAGTTTTGCAAAATTGTCATCATTACACATAAATTAATTTTGGTAAAGAAATAATTCAATTAATTACCTTATTGGCTCTTCTCCATGACTCACCTCTCTTCTAGAAGAATCTAGGCTTGTTTTAAGAGCACGTTGGCGGTTTTGGCTGTGGTTAAAGGAGGGAGATAAGATCAACCACAAACCATGGTTTAATTTAGGCTAGGTTAAAAACCAACTAAGGTGAGGTAACTTTAATCCTAACTAGTTAAAACTATTCATCCAAGGCTTGTTTGTGTGCATGGCTCACATGGCTCATAGGGAACAGCCCAGCCACGAAATTAATAGGCTATAATGGCTTTGTGTCAGCTTGCTTTATGGCTTAGCAGTTAAATACCTGACTTAGGGCAAAACGGTCTTTTCACCGAAAAACTAATCATTACTATTTTTCCTATTACATCACTACCCCTACATCATCATTCCTCTACTAATAAATGATTTAAAACCTACTAACTTCATTTTTAGGGTTTTACTAATTTTTCTGATAGTGTTATTCTTAACCGTAAACCCGTATTTAGGTCACAATAGTCAACTTTTCAGAAAATTCCTATAATTCCTAAATATTAGAAAAACACTATTTGGTTCGTCGAAATTTTTTCTAACTTGTTTTGGTCACTAAACCCACTCGCAGTTCAGCCTATTCAAACTACAGGGACCAAAATGGTACTTTTTTTTTACCCGTAATTCAGAAAAATCCCAAATAAATTTCTAAAATCCTCAAATATTGTAAAATGACCATTGGTATCCTCAAATCAATTTTCTGACTTCAATTCAAGGTCTTTGTCTCACAACTCAGTTATTCCGTCAATTTACCGTAAACCGTATTCTGTCTTATTGTCAAAATTCAACTTAAACTATTGTCTTCTATGCTCACTAGGGCTTTATCTAAGGAATTAACTTTCCTAGTGAAATATTTAATATACATAAATCACACATTATATATTAAGGGTATGTTTGGATAATGAGCAGAATGGAACAGAATGGAGCGGAATGGAACATGCCTTCCATTCCATTGTTTGGATATTTTATGATGGAACGGAACAAAATTTCTATTTCATCGTTTGACAAGTGAACGGAATAGAATGAGTTATGAATCTTTTATTCCTTTTTTACCCTTATTTAAAAAGAAACACTATCATATAGAATTAAAATATATATTACTATTATAATGTAATATAGTAAAATAAAAAATTGATAATTAAATATATTAGTTTATATAAAAAAACATATTTTATAAATTCAGAAATGTGATATAATAAAAACTAGTATAAAAAAATAGTCATAGAACAGATTTAATATTTATGGTTCCTCTACGTATTTATTAAAAAAAATGGTCGTTAGTAGCACTGTAACAGTAGGTAGGAAACGAAATAAATCTAGGCATACTATGGAAGCTGCAGAAATGGTGTTGAGTCGAGAAAGAGAGGAAGCTTATAGAGAATCAGAAAAAAAAAATAAGCAGAGAGAGAAGGCAGGGAAGGAACACGTAAGGGGGTGGAATCCACGCCACGAACCTAGAAACGCAAAATCATTAAGAGAGGGAAAGAGAGAAAAAGGAAGATGGTTGCCAACAAGATGGGCGCAACAATGAAGAAGTTGATAGATAGAGAGTAAAAAACTGAGAGTAAAATCGTAATTTTATAATTATAAAAATAAATACATAAATAATTCCATCCCATTTCGCCCAAATTAGAGTGGAAGAAAAATGAAGGTAAGTGATGGAATGGGATGGAATAGATGCCACTTGGTTCCATTCCATTCCATCCTTTTCTTAATAAACCAAACAATGGAACATAAACCCATTCCATTCCATTCCACTCCATTCCATCACATTCACACCAATCCAAACATACCCTAAAACAGAATAAAGACGAAAATCTAAAAATACGGACTTTTCAATTCTCCCCCTCTAAAATAATTTCGTCCTCGAAATTACGTACCTAAAACAACTCTGGATGCTGCTCTTGCATCTTGTCCTCTAATTCCCACCAGTAACAATGTCCCAAATAACTTTGACCAAAGGAAGTTGCTTATCCCTGAGTTGCTTGATCCTCCGATCGTCGATTCGCACAGGACGTGCTTCATAAGTCAAGTTCTCTTTCAATTGTACGACGTCAGGCTCAATCACATGAGACGGATAGGGTACATATTTTCTTAGTTGTGAAACATGGAAAACATCATGAAGATTGAAAAGAAATGGGGGCAAAGCAATTTTGTAAGCAACAAGACCCACCCGATGAAGAATTTGGTAAGGTCCTATGAATTTTGGAGTAAGTTTTCTAGACTTGATAGCTCGACCAACCCCAGTCATCGGCGTGACTCTCAGAAAAACGTGTTCGCCTTCCTGAAATTCAAGGGGCCTCCTTCTCTTGTCAGAGTAACTTTTTTGTCTACTCTGTACCACTCGTATTCTCTCTCTAATCTTGCACAACTTTTGGTCCTACAATCAGATTCTCTCCATCCTGATACCAACACAAAGGTGTTTGGCATTTCCTCTCATATAAAGCCTCGTACGGTGCCATTCCTATGCTAGAATGATAATTGTTGTTGTACATAAACTCAATCAATGGCAACAGTTCATCCCAACTTTCTTTCTGATCTAAAACACAAGCTCTCAGTAAATCCTCTAGAGATTGAATTGTTCTTTCTGTTTGACCATCCGTCTGGGATGATAAGCAAAACTTAATTTAAGCCTAGTTCCTAGAGCACTTTGCAAACTTTGTCAGAACCTAGAAGTAAATCTAGGGTCTCTATCAGAAACTATGCTAGAAGGCACACCATGCAACCTAACAACCTCTTGGATATACAACTGAGACAACTTCTCTAAAGAATACTTCATATTCATAAGAAGAACATGAGATGACTTAGTCAGCCTGTGTACGATCACCCAAATTGCATCAAATCCTTTCGGAGTTCTAGGTAATCCAGACACAAAATCCATAGATATTCCTTCCCATTTCCACTCAGGTATCTCCAAAGATTGCATCATTCCTGCTGGTCTTTGGTGTTCTATCTTCGCTTTCTGACAGGTCAAACATGATGCTACATATTCAGCCACTTGCTTCTTCATTCCTGGCCACCAAAATTTTTGCTTTAGATCTTGATACATCTTGTTGAGTCTAGGATGAATACTTAACTTAGTCTTATGTGACTCACCAAGAATCAATCTCCTCATCTCCGGATTATTCGGTACACACACCCTATCTTTACACCTCAAGATACCATCATCAGCTAGACAAAACTCTGTAACCTTTCCTTGTCCAAACAACTCTTTCTTTTCCAACAGATGTTCATCAGTTGCTTGTTGCTCTTTAATCTCTCTCATCAATTCACTCGTCACCCTAATCATGTTCAGAGATATCCTATCTCTGTGCACATCCACCGACAGATTCAAGTCACGAAAACTTTCTATCAACTCTAACTCTTTAATCATCATGACCGACATATGTACAGTCTTCCTACTCAAAGCATCGGCTACAACATTAGCTTTTCCTGGGTGATACATCAGATTAAAATCATAGTCCTTAAGAAATTCTATCCATCTCCTCTGCCTCATGTTCAACTCTTTTTGATCAAACAGGTACTTTAAACTCTTATGATCACTAAACACAGTAAAAACTGACCCATAAAGGTAATGCCGCCAGATCTTCAGGGCAAAAACCAATGAAGCTAACTCAAGATCATGAGTTGGATAATTCCTTTCATGAGTCTTCAATTGACGAGAAGCATAGGATACAACCTTTCTACTCTGCATTAAAACACAACCAAATCCTTGACAAGAAGCATCACAATATACTTCCATGGGTTCTTCGAGATTAGGTAACACTAAAACAAGTGAAGTCGTTAATCGTTCCTTCATCTCAAGAAAACTTCTCTCACGCTCCTTAGTCCACTCAAACGGTTGATCTTTTCTGGTTAACTTGGTCAATGGGGCCACAATTTTTGAAAATCCCTCAATAAACCTTCTGTAATATCCTGCTAATCCTACAAAACTACGAACCTCAGTCACAGTCTTAGGTCTTTCCCACGAGAGTACTTTTACCTTCGCAGGATCTACAGCTATACCGTCCTTAGAAATCATATGACCTAAAAACTGCATTCTTTCAACCAGAATTCACACTTGGATAACTTAGCAAACAATTTATTCTTACTCAAAATTTGCAACACTTGTCGCAAATGTTCCTCATGTTCCTCCTCATTCTTAGAATAAACCAAAATATGATCAATGAACACCACCACAAAACGATCTAAAAATGGACTAAAAACCCTATTCATGTAATCCATGAATATTGCTGGTGCATTAGTCACACCGAATGGCATTACAAGATACTCGTAATGACCATACTGAGTTCTAAAAGCAGTCTTGGGTATATCCTCAGACCTTACCCTAATCTGGTGGTATCCTGTTCTTAGATCTATCTTAGAGAAAACAGTAGCTCCCCTAAGTTGATCCATCAAATCATCAATACGTGGTAAAGGATACTTATTCTTAATCCTTATCTTATTCAGCTGCCTGTAATCTACACACAACCTAGACGTCCCATCCTTCATTTTCACCAGTAGTACCGGCGCACCCCATGGAGAAACACTTGGTCTTATGAACTGTTTAGACAACAAGTCTTCTAATTGCTTTTTCAACTCAGCCAATTCCATTGGCGACATTCTATATGAGGCAATAGAAATTGGACCGGAACCGGGTACTAGGTCTATGGAAAACTCTATCTCTCTTACAGGTGGCAAACCCGGAACATCTTCTGGAAAAACTTCAGAGAATTCTCTAACTACAGGCACATTGCTCAATTCCTTATCACTCTCGAATTTCAACAAGGAAAGTAACACGTATCCCTGCGCTCCTTCTTTCAAAGAAGCTCTTGCTTGGCTGGTAGATATAAGTCCAGAAATCTCAGGATTAGGAAAAACTAGGGTCTTATTGGCACAATCTAGAAGGATATGATTGAAAGATAACCATTCCATTACAAGAATAATATCTATTTGAATCAAAGGTAGACATATCAAATCAACGAGATATTTCCTATCGAGAATAGTGACAGGGCAATTCAAGCAAACAATATTCACAACAACAGGTTCAGCAGTAGGCAGAGAAACAACTAAATCGAATGACATCAAAGAAACAGGCAATTTCAATCGTTTCACACAATCAAGAGATACAAATGAATGCGTCGCACCTGAATCATACAGTACAATTAAAGGATAGCCAGCTATGTCGCATGTACCTTGTATGAGATCATCTGATTGCGAAGCCTCAGCGCCACTTAGGGTATAAACACGTCCTTTTGTCTTCGGTCTCACAGCATGCATATTATTCACTGCTGGTTCAACCTTTGGTATTCTGCAATCCTTGGACGTATGTCCCATTTTTCTGCATTTGAAACAAGTCACCCTCCTTTGATTACAGTTGTTAGAGTAATGTCCTGGTTTTCCACAATTAAAACACTGAATCCCATCCAGCCCTTGAGTTCCACGATTACCACCCCATCCTGCAGGTGTCATGTTGTAGTTCTGTTGTTGATTCCCAAAATTTCCAGGTCTTGTGGAGGGTTTTCTCTGGAATTGCTTTCCTTTTTGATTCTGTGGCCTGAACCTAGACGGTCCACCCACATTGCTCCTTATTACTCTCTCCTTTTTCAATATCTCTATCTTCCTACACTTTTGGACCAAAGGTTGGAACTGACGAATCTCCAAAGGTGCTACAGCTTCCTTAATCTCATAGTGCAATCCTTTTTCAAATCTCTCACACTTCCATCCCTCATCAGGTTGAAGCTGAAAGAAACGAAAATACTTAGCCAGAGTTTCGAACTTTGCCGCGTAAGCATCCACTGTCATGTCTTTCTGCTGCAGATTTAGGAATTCCAATTCCTTCTCAGTCCTAGCACATTGGGGGAAATACTTCTCTAGAAATCTAACCCAAAAAACTTCCCAAGTAATAACTCGGTGTTGTACTCCCTTTCACCAGTACTCCGACAACTGTTGTACTCCCTTTCACTAGTACTCCGCATCCCCAATCAGCAGATAAGTGGCATAGGGTACCTTAACCTCCTCAGCACAGTGTAGAGCAAGAAATATCTTTTCTATTTCCTGAATCCATAAGTCAGCCTTCTCCGGATCTGGTTCCCCTTCGAATTGAGATGGATCATGTTTCTTGGAATCAAACAACCCTTTATTCTCAGTAGCTCTAGCAGCCCTAAGCTGATTTTGAATTTCCCTCTGTTCAGCTCGATCAACTTGTTGTGCCATGGTAGCTACCATATTGGTCATGGCACCAACCGCTCTCTCTAACGCATCTGTATTACGGGCCATGAATTCCTGCAATTTAACCGGTAAAGGTACAATCCATAATCCATCCAAGCAAATCACACAATACATACATTGTTCCTCAAGGAAACAATTCAAACAATATCAAACAGAGTTCACACAACCTAATTTAATAGGCCTACACCCTAAACATCCCAAACATGACTCAATCGGGCTCTGATACCACTAATTGCAACGCCCTTTCTCATAAAAGGAAATTGCAATGTGAAAGTTATTTTTGGGAAAATAGTGAAGTTATTTATTTTAATATTATTATATTATTGTATTAACTTTCCAAAAATGTGAATAATTTTTTTTCTTTTTATAATAGAAATACCTTATTAAATTAGAATCCTTAATTTGAAAGCTTTAGCGTATAAGATAAATCAAACACAACGTATACAGAAACATACCTCATATAAATATACATCTATATACTGTACATCAGACTACATGTTTGCCCATGCAAACTAAGATATCACACCATATTTACAAACGCTGAAAAGCAATAAATAAAGTAAAGTAAAGTAAAGTAGTGTTATAAATATTTTACAGTCATCCAAAGTAAACAAAAACCATAAACCTATGCCCGTAGAGTCATCATCAAAAGAAGTGGGATCCTGAATGAGTCAGTCACAAAGTCTCCTGCAAAAACCCTTATCTGACTGGGCTTGCCAAGACTCCTACATCCTCGGTCCATCAGACCCTTGTCCCTCAGGACTATCTCCTAAAATCCCTTTCCCCTTCTCCCCTAGCACCGTTGCCTCTCTCTTAACTCTGGCCCTCCAGACAACCAGGTCCTCAGGGGTAATAGGGGTAAAAGGACGGGGACTACCTCCAGGTAGAGCATACGAAATCGGAACAACATCAACCACTGGATCGACCACCATGGCGGTTGACTCTTCAACAGGGGCTTCCCTATTGGGGTCTTCTCACCGTACTCTTCCTTGCTGTCAGCCGGGTCCTACGTGAGTACGTTCGAAGAGGTGGAGTACTAGGTCCTCCATGCGCTGCCTCCGGTCCCACCGGTTCTTCTGGCACTGGCTCGGGTCGCCCTGCTCTCTGAGACTCTGAATCTTGTCTCCTCCAACGTTCTCTCAACTCATTGAGAGGCATATGATCATCCAAAACTAAGTTTTCTTCCACCCACCTCTGAGGTCTGCCACACTCTCTAGGGACATAATGTTTCCAGCATACGTCCCCCGCTGAGTGCGTGGGTTAATCACCCACCCACTCCCCGCTCCCCCTCGAGGGTAGTAACTAATCCGCCGAGTGCGAAGCAACCTATTTGTCTGCGGGTCCATCTATGTGAATCATGTTCAGAAGAGCACAAAACATATAGGCAAGGGTGAAAAACACTCCTTAAGCAAATCAATAAGATATCAAAGAAAACATATATATATATATATATATATCAAGAAATTAAGAAGAAATCATGCATAGCATATACAGTTATTATCTCATAACACATATCATTTATATCCTCACCAAACAACTCATCATCAAACAAGACATATCACAATGCATGTTATTTCTATTTCCCTCTCAAACACCGGTGTAATGCTCCATAGAGACTTCTCTCTTCCTCCTACTACCTTGAGCGACCGGCCATAGCAGACTTAATAGAATTATCAGATAGTCCCTCCAGACTTCATGATAAACATTCAGACATGCTACATTTAAACCATCGTACCGAATCATGAATAGTCAAGTCAGTCAGATTTATCCAAGCAGGGTTATGCGACTTGCCTCGGCTCAGAGGATATCACCTACAAGGCCATTAGAGGGGTTTCGCAATCTGGATAATCCCAATAGGCATCTGTGACCCAACTATCCCTATGCTCAACCCACTCTAGGTTGTAATGCTCATCACATGGCCTCTGCCAAATATCATCACATGGCCTCTGCCAAATATCTTTTAATGCAAATGACAATGCAATATTTTTGCATACATAAACAATCATGTTGCATTTATTGTTGACTCCAAAACCCTTGGAAAATGGTTTTAATGACAACAAACCTTCTGAACATAATTTAAGCAATTAAGAATGTTATAAGAACTAATGGTGTGCTTGAGAATGTTTAACAACAACAGGTTAAGTAAGAAGAGCACGTAAGAATGTTTCTGAAGGAACAAGTCAGAATGTTCTGATGAACTCAGAATGCTCAACAATTTCATGACAATCAAGTACACAAACATGAACATTCTCAAGGACCAGAGTCAAGACATCCAATGATCAAAATAAAGACATACTATGATAGGATAGTCAGTGATCTAAGGAAAAGATTATCAAGTCAGAATCTACAAGTATCTCAAAGAACAAAGGTCTGATCAGTATCAAAGAATGTTCAAGCAAAGACAACCTTGTGAACCTTCTCAGAGGATAGAGCTATACATATCAGAAGGTTCCAAAGGAAGAACAGAAGAAACAAAGTATCACCACGTCTAAGGTACAAGTGTTCTCACACAGAAGCTTGAGGAATATCAGAAGAAAGAACACATCTGATATCAGAGAAGATCATCAGAATGATCATCAGAAGGATGGACATCAGAATGTTCAGCAGAACATTCTGATGAACAAGTACCAAAAGCAAGTTGTCACTGTCAACTTTTGGTAAAAGCAAGGGAGCGTCCAGCTGTACGAACAGAGGCCTGTTGTTGTGTGTCTAACGGCTAGTTTCACTATGAAACTTCATTAAAAACAAGGGGAAACGCATCTGGACAACATGGAAGAATACATTGCAATACTACACAATCCGAACCAATATCAATCTTCCTATCAAGTCTGAACTTAAAACACTCATTCTTTGAAACACATTTCTGTATCTTTTAGAGAGTGAATACAGTTTTCATTTGTTCATTTATGAATGATTTGTAAGCTGTAAATAGTGACACAACCTATATTCTCAAATCTGTAAAGGTTGTTCTTTTACTACATAGTGAGCGAGCACGAGTGTTAGTAGAAGAAAGACATAGAGTCTGGAGAGGCTAAGGTTTAAAAGAATACTCAGTGGTCGTGCCTGAAGAGGCAAGTGAAAAGAATACTTGTAAAAAGCCTACAGAGGCTGTGTGAACAATACTTGTACTAGTGGTTAAACTAGTGGAAAATCTTATAAGGAGTGGGGATTGGACGTAGCCCAGGAGTTAAGGGTGAACCAGGATAAATCTGTGTGTGTGGTATTCCTTATCCCTCTCATTTATACTTGTCATTATTATTCTGTCAAAACTACTTCTCATACGTATTCTGATAGTAAAGAATCTAAAAGGAATAGAACTTCAGAGGAAGTTATCTGAGAAAGTTCATCAGCCTAAGAAGGTTGAAGAACATCAGAAGGTTGAAGAACCTGAGAAGGTTCATACTCAACAATAACATCAGAACGTTCTCAAGAGTGAACATTCTTAAGTGAACAATCTCAATCAGAAATATCATATCTACCTTCTTGGTTATACAATACAATTACATGTTAGTAGTTCATTATTAACATCTGTTTATTACTAACAAAGGTAATCTATTCTGACTTCCAAGTTATTATACTTGAGAAGGTTAAGTCAGAAGGTTCACTGAACATTCTTGTAGGCCAAAAGTTTAAAAGGGTAACAATTCAACCCCCCTTCTTGTTATCCTTGGGTTCACTTCAGTTGGCATCAGAGCCTGGTCTCCGGGTTGTGATACACTTAACAGTGTAAGAGGAAAAAGATCTAGGAAGAAGTGATGGCCAATCACACAAATGGAACATTCATTCCTGAACGATCGTCACTGAACAGACCTCCTGCCTTTGATGGAAAAGATTACTACTACTGGAAAGAAACAATGAAATTATTTCTTGAAACTCGGGAAGGAGACTTATGGGAGATTGTGGAAAATGGTCCATACATACCCAAATCTACGAATGAGGCAGGAGAAGAAACAGAGAAACCAAAAATCTCATGGACAAATGAAGAAAAGACCAAGGTGATATATAACTTTAGAGCAAAGCACTATCTTACATGTGCCTTAAACAGAAGTGAGTTTGATAAAATTGCTGAGTGCTAAACTGCAAAAGAAATCTGGGACACACTTCAAGTTTCTCATGAAGGTACGAATCAAGTCAAGGAATCAAAAATAAACATTCTCATACATCAATATGAATTGTTCAAAATGCAAGAGACTGAGTCTATAGAAGAAATGATCAGCAGATTCATTGTGATCATGAATGATTTAAAATCTCTTGGAAAAACATATTCCAATCAAGAACAGATCAGAAAGATACTGAGGAGTCTCCCTAAAGTATGGAGGCCTAAAGTAACTGCTATCCAGGAAGCAAAAGACTTGTCTACACTAAGGTTGGATGAATTGCTAGGATCACTAAAAGTGCACGAGCAAGCAATAATGGATGAAATTCAACCCAGAAGAGGAAAAGACTTAGCATTGAAGGTCACAAAAAAAGGGAAAAACATCCTCCAAACCTCAATCTTCAACATTAAACTCAGTAGCTGAATCTGATGACGAGACAAGCAGCAATGATGGAGACATCTCTGAGAATGAAGACGAACTAGCATTCATATCCAAAAACATCCAAAGAATGTTGAGGAATAGAGGTAAATGGAGAAAGAATTTTCAATCAAGAAGAGATTTTCATAAAAGGGAAAACAGTAGAGGACAAGTCATCTGCTTCGGATGCAACAAGCCAGGACACATCAAATCAGAATGGCCACTTGGGACAACTCAGAAGAATCATTTGGAGAAGATGAGCCAGAAGCAGCAAATCTATGCCTCATGATGAGTCAACCAGAATCTGAAGCTGATGAGGTAAATAACATTCAAACTTATCATGAACTAGAGTCTGCTTTTGATAATCTGTTAAATGACTCTAATACTTTAGTCCAAAAATGTGCATTCTTAAAAGGACAACTTTCTAAAACAAAGAAAGAAAGTGAGAAACTAAGGGAAGAAAATGAAAGACTGTTTAGAACAAATCAGTGTCTTCAAAACTCTCATTTCAAACTTTCTGAGCAAGTCAAGCTTATCAGAAAAGATGCTTTTGAAACACCAATTCTAGATAATCAAATCATTCTTGAAGAAAACAATATTTTAAAAGAAAGAGTTAACATGTTAACTCATGATTTATCTAGATTTGTTGAAGGATAAAAAAATCTAGACAAATTAATGGGTGTTTAAAAGGATCCTTCTGATAAGACAGGACTTGGATTTAACAGTAATCAAAAGCAAACTTCTATGAAAACAAATTTTGAAAATGCCAGAAGGTCATGAAAATATTGCTCTAATTGTAAAATGTATGGTCACTTGCCTTTAGGCTGTGTATATAAGAAAGAAGGTTCTACTATGAGTAAGAAGACTCATAAACACAGTAAGAAAAAATTTTATTGCTGCAACTTGTATGGCCATACAGACACAGAATGTTACCATCAACACAGAGCTCAGAAACATTCTAAGAATGTTCCTAAGTTCAGAAAGGGCAGAAAATTCTGTTCTTGTTGCAATAAACTTGGACATATTGTCTCAGAATGTTGGTACAAGAACAAAATACCCAACAGAAAGGTAACTAACCAAGAAGGACCCAACAGAATATGGGTACCTGAGTTTGTGTTTGCTGAAAATGCAGGAATTTCTTATGACTGCCAAGAAAAGAATGCTATGGTTCTTGGACAATGGTTGCTCAAGACACATGACTAGAGATAAGAGTAAGTTTCTTACTCTTAAGAAGGTAGGTGGTGGAGCTGTAACCTTTGGAGACAACAGAAAAGCTTGGATCAAAGGTATAGGTAAAATAGGTAATAAAGACTTCACCAAAATTGAAAATGTTTATTATGTTAAAGGGTTAAAACAAAATCTTCTCAGCATTAGTCAACTATGTGACTGTGGCTTTGAAGTACTGTTTCAACCTACAATCTGTGTAATAAGAGAAAAATCTACAAGCAATGTTCTCTTCTCAGGAAAAAGAGATAAAAACCTTTATAGCATATGCATTGAAGAACTTTCTGATCAAACATGTTTTGCATCCTTTGAAAATGATAAATGGATTTGGCATAGAAGAGTAGGTCACATGAACATGAAAACTATTTCAAAATTATTACAAAAAGATCTTATCAAAGGATTGCCCAAAATCAAATTTGAAAAAGATAAGATATGTGAAGCATGTGTGCATGGAAAGCAAACAAAATCAAGGTTTCATTCTAGGAATGTTGTTTCAACTTCAAAACCGCTTGAACTATTGCATATTGATTTGTTTAGTCCCACCAAAACTGCAAGCCTTGGTGGAAAGAGATATGGCTTTGTGATCGTGGATGATTATTCTAGATTCACTTGGGTGCTATTTCTAATTCACAAGAATGAATCATTTGAAGCCTTCAGAAAGTTCTGTAAAAAGGTTCAAAATGAAAAAGGTTCAAACATAGTTTCTGTGAGAAGTGATCATGGAGGTGTGAAACACCCTCTTCCCCGAAGAGCATTACGCTTAAGTAACCAATCCAAACGCGGAAAATGAATTTCATTAAGTCTGGTTTTCTTTCGGAAAAATACTGAGAAACTTATTTAATTTTCACAAATGGATTTTCATTGCCATTTTTCTTAAAGATATTAAAAGAAGACATAAATAAATTAACACTCAACATATAAGAATGGAATACAGTCACTGGATACAATTTACATCTTTCTTTATCAACCAATGTTGAGAAATAATATATCATACAAGAACTGCTCCTTCCCAAGAGAATACTGACTCCCTATGCTGGTCAAGCACTAAGAACTTCTGCAAGAAGCTCTAATAAGAAAACTCTAACTTGAAACTAGGACCCACCCCGTCCTTCCACTTGGTTAACGCATCCTCAGAGTACGTCTCCATCTTCGAGTCCTGACAGGTCCACCCAGCTAGTGGTCCATCTATATGAATCTTGTTCCAAAGAGCACAAAACATATAGGCAAGGGTGAAAAATCCTCATACACAAGTTATCAAAACATAGTGACGTAAAATATAGGAAATAAATCATGCTTATCAAACATATGGCACAGAATAAACATAAATCCCACCGCACATATACACCAACAGTGCTATACTCATCCTCAAAAGAAATCACATTCAATAATCACATATCCAACATAGGTCTCACAGACACTAGTCACACAGACCACTATTTCCAACTTCACACAGAAGCATCACCGTTTCACACAAAAACATATCACAAGAATTCATTATATACATATATACACACAAGACACTTCAATTCCCTTTTCCTTTTCTTTATAACAGATTCGACACGCAGTCACAAGCATGTAGCCCGCACTCCATGGAGTTTACTTTCCCCAAACTCCTCATATATTCGACACTCAGTCACAAGCATTTAGCTCGCACTCCATGGAGATTACTTTATTTTTCACACAGCACGAAATGTCACTTAGCATTTTCAAAGCACACAGCTCTTTGCACACAACATTTGGCGCACAGCCTGAAATGCACTTAGCATTTCCCATAGCACACAGCATGAAATGGCACGCAGCCCTTTGCACACAGCATTTAATGGCATACAGCCTGGCACACAGCCCCTCACATAGCACACATCATTTATATCACATAGTACTTTTCACATCACAAAGCATTTCTCAGATCACACAGCATTTACATTCCACAGCATTTAGGTCACACAGATGTGATACCACACAGTACTCATATCACACAGTTTTTATTTATCTTTTCTCATTGACACTTAGTCTCACAATCTCTTCGCACCGTCCATTACTCAACTCCTTAAACACATAGTACGAAATGACACATACATTAAGCATACAAAGCAATCATCTCAAGCATTGTTAAACTTTGATTTCTCTTGTAATTTCATTAACCTTTTCTCTAGGTTATCTCTTGCACAATCACATACAACCTTCTCTCTTGGTTATAGCATTCTCATCTCTCATTATATTCCCATCTCTTATAATATTCTCTTTCATATGTCTCTTCCTCTTTCATTCATACTCTTTATTAATCTTTGTCTTTTTAACAAAAATAGAATTTTCTGTGGTAAATATTTAAGTTCTAAAATAACTTAACTATAATACTTACCAACCTTTAAATTTAAAAATGACATTTTTTCTCTTAAGCATATTTGTTTAAAAAGCTGGAAAAAGTGATTTTTGCAAAAATCCTAAGCTGTTTAAAATTCAGGATCCAGAAATGTTCACAGGCGCGAGAATTTTCACACCCGCGGTGCAGACAGTACTGTCCCCTGTTTTCCAGAATTTCACAACTTCGAAAATTTACACACCCAGGGCATGACAGATTCGAGATTTTCCATAATAAAACCATTTAGAGTTATTCTTAACATGATTTAGCTTAATTAGAACCAATTACCCCTAAGAACATACTCATGACTTAATTCAAAAACTCACTAGTTACATTCAATCACAACCCACCATATTCTCCACCATGATCCAAGATTATAACCATGTCACCAAGCTTTAGAAAATGGACATAAAAAGACCAAAGAAAAGATCTCAACAACAAACCACTCAATCAACTCAAATCAAAACATAGAGCCAAGATCATCATGCACAAACAATCATTCCTTCACTACCAAGAACAACTCACATCAAGGGAAACTAATCCCAATCACATGAAGTTCAAGCAAGCCAAACTCATCATCAAGTTAATCTTTCATGACCAAGCCACTTAAGAAAATTTATATTAAACATAAGCACCTCTCTTAAGTCATTTTACACCATAAGAACAAAGAAAAACATTCACCTTAGAGATCAAAATACTCTCTACATAAAATTACTAGCTTCTTGTTCCAACCACAACCAACATAGCACATAAACATCAATCAAGCCTTAATAACCTTGTATAAGCAAATTTCCCCTTACCTTGTCCTTTTCCTTGAATATGTGAAACCTTAACCTCTTGGTCTTCTACCACTCCTTGAGGATCACCTTCACCTAACTCCCTTGATGCTTTAACATTAAAAATCAAGAAGAAAAGCTTGAGAAAAAATATGGTAAGTGTTCTTGGTTCAAGAGGCAAATGGATGAAATGAATGAGTTTGGATCTCTCTCCCTCTCCCCTTGTGCTGGCTGGGTCGAGCTCCCCCTCTCCCTTGGGGTTCTTGGACAATTTTGCCTTTTAGCCATCATTACATTAAAGATATTTTTGTAAAATAATTATTAAGAATTTTTCTCATTGGATAAGAAATATGAGTCATAAAATTCATGAAGTTTCCAAGCTTTTCCACAGCCTTCTAGGGCAGCCCAGCTGGTGCAAGAGTGGGGTAAAAATATTTTTCATTTTTAACCATGCTAAACGGTAACTTATAGATAATAAAGTGCGGTAACTTTTGAGTTTCATGGTTAAAATTGTCCAAAAATAACCTATTGAGGTAAAAAGCTCTCATGACCCTTATAACTACCCTAGACCACGAAATTAAGGTGCCAAAAATGTCTTGGTACATAAAAATCAAGTTTAGAAGCATTACGGTAATTTTTCGGTTTTACCGTAACCCATAAGTTAGGGTTAAAATGAACTTTCTCTGAAAAATCCCAGAAAATTCCTAAAAATCATAAATATTATAAAAACACCATTGGTTACTCTTTTGGTTGATTTTGGATTATTTCCTAAGCTTCTGACGTTCATTTGTTCCCCCCGTTTATCGTGTTCTCAGTCTACAGGGATCAAAACTGAAATTCTTGATCTGCTATTCTAAAAATTCCCAAAATAATTTCTAAAATTCTAAAATAATATAAAACATCATTTGACTTCTCCAAAAATATTTCTTAACTTGTTCTGGTCTCCAAACCCACTCATAGTTCAACCTGCTCAAACTACAAGGACCAAAACGGTAACATTTTTATCCGTTTCTTAGAAAATTCCCGAATAAATTTCTAAAATCCTCAAATATTATACAATCACTATTGGTATCCTCAAATCATTTTTCTGACTCCAATTAGGGATTCTATATCATTACATTCTTATTCTAGCAGTCAAAACGTCTACAAACTTTTCCATTTAACTTTCCACGTCAGCACTAAACCATTATTAATCTCATCGAAATCCTAATATTAACAATAATCCTCCCTTATTAACACTCTGTCTCTTAGAGTGGAAATTTGGGGCGTTACAAGGTGAGTTTGAGAATTACCAATTTCAAACATTCTTTGATGAGAATGGAATCAATCATAATTTCTCTTGTCCTAGAACTCCTCAACAAAATGGAGTTGTAGAAAGAAAAAATAGATCATTGCAAGAAATGGCAAGAACAATGCTTAGTGAATTAGGTATTCAAAATTATTTTTGGGCAGAAGCTGTAAACACCTCGTGCTACATTCTGAACAGAGCTTCCATTAGAAATGTTCTGAACAAAACTCCATATGAATTATGGAAAGGGAGAAAACCAAATATCTCCTACTTTCATGTCTTTGGGTGTGAATGCTTTATCCTGAACAACAAAGACAATCTTGGAAAATTTGATTCCAAAACTGACAAAGCTATTTTCTTAGGGTATTCTCAGTCTTCTAAAGCATACAGAATCTTTAATTTAAAGAATAATACATTTGAGGAAAGTATGCATGTCGTATTCAATGAAACTAATAGCATGTCTGAGAAAAGAAAAGATGCAGATCTTGAAGAAGAATTGGAAAGATTCAAGATTCAAGATGAATCTAATACTTCTGACCAAGTCAAAGAAAACTCAGAAGATCAGAATTTACCTAAGAGTTGGAGAATGGTTACTAATCATCCTCAAGAGTTCATAATTGGAGAAACCTCAGAAGGAATTAGAACAAGATCATCTTTTAAAAGGGATGAATGTGATATGGCTCTTTTATCAGAGGTAGAACCCAAATCTGTTGATGAAGCCATAACTAATGAATCATGGATAAATGCCATGAAAGAAGAGTTGAGCCAATTTGACAAAAATCAAGTGTGGACTCTTGTGCCCTCACCTCGGAATCAAACAGTCATTGGAACCAGATGAGTGTTCAGAAACAAACTTGATGAGAATGGTAAGGTAGTAAGAAATAAAGCAAGGTTAGTAGCTCAAGGATACAATCAACAAGAAGGTATTGATTATGATGAAACCTTCTGAGGCTGAAAAGAGCAAAGGAGAAGGCTCTACAAAGAAGAGAAAAGGAAGAGAGGGAGAAACAGAAGCAGAAGAAAGGAGAAAGAAGAAAGGGAAAAAGGAAGAGAAGAAAAAGAAGAAGATTACAAAAGAATAGTCTCAACCTTCTGTGACAAAAAAGGAACCTTCTGAAGAAGAGAAGGAGGAAGCAGAAATACTTGAGGCGTTTGAAAAATTGGCTCAAGAAGAGTCAACTCAGAAGGGACAGGAAGAAGAGGAACCTGAGGAGGATCCCTTTGAAGAAATGACTGATGAGCCTGTGCTGGAATCTGTTCAAGAAGTGTCTGAGAAAGCTGAGGCTGAGGAAAATGAACCTAAGAAGGTTCAAGAAATGGAAGAACCTGAACCTTCTGAAGAGGTTCAAGACAAAATGGAAGAGGAAATTGAACCTTCTGAAGAGGTTCATGAGGAAGAGCATTATGAACCAGAAGTCTCAGTTCAAGAAAAAGAAACTGATCCTGATCAAGAGGATCAAGAGAAAAGAAAGGAGGAAGAAGTCAGGGATGAACCCTGGGTCTCAGAAACAACTGAGAAAGAACTCTCATCTGAGAAGCCAGAGGAAACTGAGAATGATGGGCTGGAACATTCTCAAATGGTGGATCCCATCACAAGTCAGACTGCTGGGATTCTGGCTGAATTGAAGATCTATGAGGATGAAGAATCCTCTGAAGAAGAAGAAGAGAAAACCCCTAAGGAAGCAGATCAGGTTGTTGCCCAGAAGGATGATAAGGGCAAAGGGATTATGGAAGAAGAGATCTCAACTTCACCAGTAATTGGGGGAAGCAACTTTGATTCTGAGATGATCAAGCAATTCATGTCCTCTCCCCTAATCTTTGATCTCTCTGCTCCCACTCCTATCATTCCTGGACCTTCTCATAGAGTTGGTGAGTTACCTCCAGACCTTCCTACACTGTTTGCTTCACTTGGGGAATCCACATTCAAACAAATGGAAGAAGCACTGAAGGAAGCTTCCTACTCTGAGAAGGTTACTAGCGAACCTTCTGAAGGAAAAGAGAAAGTTCCAGCTGAACCTACAAAGGAAGCTTCTCCTGATGAGCAGTTTATTCAGATCAGGCTTGCATCTCTGGAGAAAGATATGAAGAAGATGAGGGTCAACCAGAAATTGCTTTTCACTGGGATGGCCAATCTCCAGAAAACTCTGAACTACTTCATTTTTGAGTGGATCTCAGAACATTCCTCTTCTCCTCATCAACCTCCTCCTACCTTCGATCCAACTACACCAGCATCATCCACCTCCTCTGGAGATTCATCCCCTTCCAAATAGGGTTCCTAGAGATTTTTTCCTCCCTTTTTGATTGTTGACAAAAGTGGGAGAAGAAAAGAGGAATAGAATTTTAATTTCTTAGACATTCTGGGCTGGGCTTAGTTATAATCTATAGGCTAAATTTTTGCTTTAATGTCTTTGAAATTATTATACATGAATGTTATTAACATGCTAACTTTTGTACAAATGCATTCAATATTTTGAATGAATGATATTGGAAGTCTGTTGGATGAAATATCTTTGACTAAGTGTTAAATCAAAACTCTGATATGAATATTCTGCATATGAACATTCTCATAATTAAAACATTCTCTGAATGCATGAATATTCTCTGTTTATCTTAGTCAAAATTTTGTCACTTCTTACTCCAAAAATAATATGCATATATTCAGGGAGAGTATGTGATAAAATTATTATGATAACATTCATAAACACTTAAATTCTGTTCTAGGTTTGTCATCATCAAAAAGGGGAGAATGTTGACTCCAAAACCCTTGGAAAATGGTTTTAATGACAACAAACCTTCTGAACATAATTTAAGCATTTAAGAATATTATAAGAACTAATGGTGTGCTCGAGAATGTTTAACAAGAACAGGTTAAGTAAGAAGAGCACGTAAGAATGTTTCTGAAGGAACAAGTCAGAATGTTCTGATGAACTCAGAATGCTCAACATTCTCATGAGAATCAAGTACACAAACATGAACATTCTCAAGGACCAGAGTCAGGACATCCAATGATCAAAATAAAGACATACTATGATAGGATAGTCAGTGATCTAAGGAAAAGATTATCAAGTCAGAATCTACAAGCATCTCAAAGATCAAAGGTCTGATCAGTATCAAAGAATGTTCAAGCAAAGACAACCTTGTGAATCTTCTCAGAGGACAGAGCTATACATATCAGAAGGTTCCAAAGGAAGAACAAAAGAAACAAAGTATCACCACGTCTAAGGTACAAGTGTTCTCACACAAAAGCTTGAGGAATATCAGAAGAAAGAACACAGCTGATATCAGAGAAGATCATCAGAATGTTCATCAGAAGGATAGACATCAGAATGTTCAGCAGAACATTCTGATGAACAAGTACCAAAAGCAAGTTGTCACTGTCAACTTTTGGTAAAAGCAAGGGAGCGTCCAGCTGTACGAACAGAGGCCTATTGTTGTGTGTCTAACGGCTAGTTTCACTATGAAACTTCATTAAAAGCAAGGGGAAACACATTTGGACAACTTGGAAGAATACATTGCAATACTACACAATCTGAACCAAGATCAATCTTCCCATCAAGTCTGAAATTGAAACACTCATTCTGCGAAATACTTTTCTGTATCTTTTAGAGAGTGAATACAGTTTTCATTTGTTCATTTATGAATGATTTGTAAGCTGTAAATAGTGACACAACCTATATTCTCAAATCTGTAAAGGTTGTTCTTTTACTACATAGTGAGTGAACACGAGTGTTAGTAGAAGAAAGACATAGAGTCTGGAGAGGCTAAGGTTTAAAAGAATACTCAGTGGCCGTGCCCGAAGAGGCAAGTGAAAAGAATACTTGTAAAAATCCTGCAGAGGCTGTGTGAACAATACTTGTACTAGTGGTTAAACTAGTGGAAAATCTTACAAGGAGTGGGGATTGGTCGTAGCCCAGGAGTTAAGGGTGAACCAGGATAAATCTGTGTGTGTGGTATTCCTTATCCCTCTCATTTATACTTGTCATTATTATTCTGTCAAAACTACTTCTCATACGTATTCTGATAGTAAAGAATCTAAATTGATTAAGCAAAGGAATAGAACTTCAGAGGAAGTTATCTGAGAAAGTTCATCAGCCTAAGAAGGTTGAAGAACCTGAGAAGGTTCATACTCAACAATAACATCAGAACGTTCTCAAGAGTGAACATTCTTAAGTGAACAATCTCAATCAGAAATATCATATCTACCTTCTTGGTTATACAATACAATTACATGTTAGTAGTTCATTATTAACATCTGTTTATTACTAACAAAGGTAATCTATTCTGACTTCCAAGTTATTATACTTGAGAAGGTTAAGTCAGAAGGTTCACTGAACATTCTTGTAGGCTAAAAGTTTAAAAGGATAACAATTCAACCCCCCTTCTTGTTATCCTTAGGTTCATTTCATTTATTTTCTAGGTTACCTCTCGTAACCATTATCACATAACCTTCTTTGTTGGTCATTTCATAAATTATCTTTTTGCTTTGATTAGTTTAATCAAATATCTCTTTATTTCTCATAAACCGATTAAACGTATTCATTGTTTTACATTCAAAAATTAATATAAAATACTTAGACTAAGGAAAAGTCAAAATAAATATTTTTCCCTTAAAAAGACATTAATTTATGAGCCTGTCAGCATAAATTTTATAAATTTCGAATTTTAAGACTCCTGACACTTTCACAGGTGTGGGAAAAATCACAGAGAGGGTGTGAACTGGTCTGTTTCTCTGTTTTCTGATTTCTACACAAAATTCGATTTTCACATCCTTTTCTGAAATCCACACCAGAGGTGTGACTGGTCTGTTTTTCCAAAGTTTATTAAAAAACCTCATATTATTTTGAAAACACAATACCTCTTATTTAAAATTAATTAAATTAAAAACAATATATTTGAGTTAAAATGGTGACTTTTCTTCTAATGATTCATTTCTAACTTAATAGATTATGATTAAAATCTTTATTAAAAAGTCCATTGGAGACTTTATTTTTGAAAAACTCTTTATTTAATGAATCCTAACAAAGCTTTGGACTTTGTACTAATTAATTCATCATGAAAAATTCATTTTTGTCCATGTCCATGTCCTTTTCACCACACTCCAAAATGCTTGGGTCATTAGGCACTTTGTCATACTTTAATCTTTTCATTCTCTTCCTCAATCATTAATCACCAAGCATCAAGCATAATAATAATAAAGCAATAACCTACTTTAAATATTACATTCCCAAATTGAATAAAAATAAGAAAAGAAAACATAGAACATAGAGGAAAGCTAGAAGACAATCCTCACAAACCAAAGGACATCAAGCACAAAGTTAACATCACAATCAAACATAGCAAAGCATCACCATTAAGCAAAGGAAACCATCCACATCAAGCATAAAATACTATCACCATCACACATAGAACAATATGAACTTTAATATAATCATGAAGACAAAGTTACATACACAAATATGTCATTATCTAATACTTTTCACTCAATGATAAATTAATAAAAAGTCATCTCTCTTTGATTAAAAATCATGTCTTTCCAAAAAGGTCATCTCTTTGAAATAAAAATTATTACTTTTCAAAGAAATATTGTCTTTTTCATGAAAGTTCATACTTTTCAAAGAAATCACCACTAGATCATGATTATTACTTAGGTAAAAACCAATGATTTTCCATAAAGGTTACTTATTGAATAAAAATGTATATCTTTTCATAAAGATCAGGCTTTTAGAAGAATCAAGTCCTCTTTTGTTTGTAGTAAGATTTTCAAGCTTTTAAAAATTATCATAGACAACACATAGCACTCCATGAATCTTATAACTCACAAAAAGAGAGATTTCCCCTTACCTTTTTCCTTCTCTTCTTGAATGAAAATCCTAGTTTCTTGGCTTCCTAGCCTTACTTGATCACCACCTTAAAACCAAGATATGAACATAGCCAAAAAAAACTACAAATAAGATCTTTTTAATCTTAAAGAGAAGAAGAAAAAGAGAAGAAAGATTATTTCTTTCAAACCCTTGATAGTTATGAACCAAAGGAAGAAGAAAGATCAAAGCTTGGATCAAAGATCTTTTACCTTCACAAGCTTGGGTTCCTTCAAGACAACAATAGAAAAAAAAAAACCCACTTTTAGAAATATGAACTTGATGATCATGAAGAGGAAGAAAGGATTTATGGATTAGAAGAGAAAACCAACCTTGGTTCTTGAAGATCAAAGATCAAAAGTCTTAGAACAAGGAAGAACACTTAGAAGAACTCTTGGAATTTTTGAGAGAAAAGTGAAAGAAAAATGGAAGAGATGTGTTTTGGAATAAGACAGGAAATGAACAAATGAAGCAAACTCTCCTCTCCCTCAAGACACACACACGGCCAGCTCTCTCTCAAGGGCTAGGAAAAGTTTTGCAAAATTGTCATCATTACACATAAATTAATTTTGGTAAAGAAATAATTCAATTAATTACCTTATTGGCTCTTCTCCATGACTCACCTCTCTTCTAGAAGAATCTAGGCTTGTTTTAAGAGCATGTTGGCGGTTTTGGCTGAGGTTAAAGGAGGGAGATAAGATCAACCACAAACCATGGTTTAATTTAGGCTAGGTTAAAAACCAACTAAGGTGAGGTAACTTTAATCGTAACTAGTTAAAACTATTCATCCAAGGC
This sequence comes from Glycyrrhiza uralensis, assembly GCA_030159175.1. Classification (NCBI taxonomy): domain Eukaryota; kingdom Viridiplantae; phylum Streptophyta; class Magnoliopsida; order Fabales; family Fabaceae; genus Glycyrrhiza; species Glycyrrhiza uralensis. The sequence continues at coordinate 30,793,211 of BRZY01000003.1, forward strand.
TTGTTTGTGTGCATGGCTCACATGGCTCATAGGGAACAGCCCCAGCCACGAAATTAATAGGCTATAATGGCTTTGTGTCAGCTTGCTTTATGGCTTAGCAGTTAAATACCTGACTTAGGGCAAAACGGTCTTTTCACTGAAAAACTAATCATTACTATTTTTCCTATTACATCACTACCCCTACATCATCATTCCTCTACTAATAAATGATTTAAAACCTCCTAACTTCATTTTTAGGGTTTTACTAATTTTCCTGATACTGCCATTCTTAACCGTAAACCCGTATTTAGGTCAAAATAGTCAACTTTTCAGAAAATTCCAGAAAAATTCCTATAATTCCTAAATATTAGAAACACACTCTTTGGTTCGTCGAAATATTTTTCTAACTTGTTTTGGTCACTAAACCCACTCGCAGTTCAGCCTATTTAAACTATAGGGACCAAAATGGTACTTTTTCTTACCCGTAATTCAGAAAAATCCCAAATAAATTTCTAAAATCCTCAAATATTGTAAAATGACCATTGGTATCCTCAAATCAATTTTCTAACTTCAATTCAAGGTCTTTGTCTCACAACTCAGTTATTCCGTCAATTTACCGTAAATCGTATTCTGTCTTATTATCAAAATTCAACTTAAACTACTGTCTTCTATGCTCACTAGGGCTTTATCTAAGGAATTAACTTTCCTAATGAAATATTTAATATACATAAATCACACATTATATATTAAAATAGAATAAAGATGAAAATCTAAAAATACGGACGTTGCACTTCCCCCTCCCCCTTCTGGCCATGTCAAATGTAACCCATTAATAGGATCTGTCTCATCTATAACACAAACCCACCAACTAGGTTCTTGAGAGTCAACGTTGATTAAAATGTCAGCAAATCAATAATCAACCTCTGTCAAATGCCAATAAAAATGCCAAACAAATTGTCAATATCCAAGTAGTTCATTGCACACAAGGCATAGCCTTCAACAACAGAGAAATTAAACTGAATACCAGTGGCCTCCTTAAAAGGAAATTAATTTCCTCCACCAGCAGTTTCCTGCAGTATGGACTTGCGCCGAGTCAAGTACTCATCAGACCTTATGGTAGCAACTAATCAAGCACGCAACTACAACTAAATAACACCCCCAAAACAAAAAATGGTGAAAAGGGAAACCATAATAATATCACCCAAAACACAATGCTGCTAAACTAACAATCCTTGTAATGAAAATATGGAAATGCAACCTTGGGAGGTTTTTAAAGAAATATAATTTATTTGATGAAATGAAACTATTAAGATGCAAGGAATAAGGGGAATAGGGTATTGTGTATTATACATCGAGAGGGCAATTGTGGATGAAAGAGGGTGCTTCAAAGAGGTTATAGAAAAGCTTCAGATTCTAGTCGAGCAAGCTCTTGAGGCGCAGATTCTTCGATTGTAGAGACTTCACGTCATCGTCAATGGGGAAGTTGTCGTCATCGGCGGAGACAGCGGGATTCCAGTGGCAAAGATCGTAGTGGCCGCATTCCACGGCAGTACAAGCTACGTCGCCGACCTCGAGCACCGTCTTTGCCACCTCTACGACATTGTAGCCTCGCATGATTTTTTTGTTTTTCAAAATTGGGTGGATCTTTGAATTGGGCAAATCTTCATCATTAAGTCATTTTAGACATCAACTGCGCTCTGAGTCTGGATGAAGGAAACATGGAGAGTAAGGGAAGGGGGCTAGGGAAGAATATGGGGTGGTGGCAGCTGGTAGGTGAGGGAGAGAGGGGAAGGAGAACCCTAATAGATGCCACGTCATCATCTGGTTTAGATGCCATGTGGCATCATTAATCTTACGTGAAAATTCCAATAGGATAGCTGTTAGCCACGTCAACTTTTTGTTGTTAGCCACGCCAACTTTTTTTAATAGAGATAGACGGAATGGACCAAAAACAGAAGGCTAACACATTGCAGGGATGAAAAACTAAAAAAAAATTACAGGGACGAAAAATCTTATTAAGCCGATAATTAATTCCTCTATTTTCCAACTTTCCCCCACCATAACCATTCAATTCATCCTCTACTTGCATCTTGGGCCACTCTCTTTGATGTTATCATCAATGGCATTCATTACAGAGCCGGGATGGTTTGAGGTGAAATTGCTCACCAATAAGTTACTTATGGCTTAGAAGTTGATGGCATCGTGGATGAATCATCGCTTCCAGCATCCATCCTCCGTTGTGCCACTGCGTAGTCACCATGAGGCCATCCCAACATCATCTCCTTTTCTACCAATTTTAGATCTAGCAAGAAAGGTGAATAAACAAAAGTTGGAAAACTAGGTAATTTTATCCTCTACTATATGCTTAGCGTTGAAACATTGTTTTAATTCCTAACATTAACCAAATGCAAGTCCAATTACAGAGATGCTAACAAGGTAGGTGATTTTATCCTCCAAGACCAAAATAGTGCACATGAGACCGTCCTGCTCCATGACCAACAAATGTCTTTGCGGCATCTACCATCAAGTTGATCTTGATGTTGTAGGTAACAAGGTGAAACACAAGAAGTGGGTTTAATTGTGTTTCTTAGCTTTTTAAAATCTTTTTGCAAAACGTTGGACGTTGTTAAAGAGTATTCGACGCACAACGTGTTTTGGACGCACAAAGTAAATTAGACGCTGAAGCAACTTGTACTCAAAGTCTCAAATACACAATGGTTAAAGGTAATACTCAGTTGAGACAGAGAGGAAACATTGTGTTATCAAAAAGGCATGTACAGAGAGGCCCAGAAGTGTTCAGAGTACATTCTTTCTCAAGTACACTTCTCAAAGTGCTTTATGCTTTTTATTAAATGTGATCTCACAACAGTTATATATTAAGTCAAGAAAAGCATTTATCAAATCATTTGCTCATTTAATATGTTCCAAATTAAATGCAAGAGCAATAAATAGCTTAACGAAAACTAAGAACAATGTGCGTATTGGATGCAGCGAGAAACAGAATGGACGCTCAGTTGTCTTACCACTTTGGACGCATAACGTCATGAGTCCAATTGACGATACTTACCATAGGTCAAGTGCCAGAGTCCATTGGATGCTTAGCTCATATTTTGTACATATAAGTACCAAGGTCACACTGGTTGATGAACTTAACTTAGTTGTGTAACACTCTTTCTCCAAAACGGATATTACACCATAGTGCCAATGAATTTCGAATGACTTAAGAAAATTTTTAAAGAAAGTAGCAAATCCTTCTTCTGAAATACAGGTAAATTTTTTCATTTTTATAAAAGAAGATGAGAAGGATGGGGAGTATGTTCCCTTGATTCCTTTTTAAAGGTTTTCAAAAAGGTTTTAAATGCGGAAGCGTAAATAAGACTTGTATGAGTGTAATCTCATTTCATATAACCATCTGAGTCTTTACAAGAAAATATTGAAATGATACAGTGAACATCTGAGCCAGTCTAATCTCTAGACCTCTACCCAAAACAATATAGTAATCATCCAGTCTTCTTGGAATCCATATCCCTCTATACAGCATCATCCTTCAGATCCTCTCCTAAGAGTTAACCCACTTCTTGGGTCAAACATCTACTCCGTCATGCATCAACACAACAAAGCAGGCAAGGGTGAAACTCTAAACAACTTAATAGGAAAAGTACGGGCACACAGTAACAGACAGCACAATACTTAGGAATTGCACTTAATTCAATCAGTATATCAGTATAATACGAATTTCACTTAAACACAGCATAGTAGGAACATCTAGTGGGAACATCGCTTTAAACAAAGCATTTGGGAACATCGAGTAGGAACATCAAGTGAGAACATCAAGTAGGAACATCATGTGGGAACATCAAGTAGGAACATCGCCTTTCACCAGGCATATCTCTTTCACTTCCAATCCACTCAGAATCACTTATCTCAAAAACAAACGCAGGTATAAACAAGAAACATACAGCAGGTATAATGCACACAGCAAATGAATCATTCAATATCTTAAACAGGGAATTTCACACCAGACTTTCTATACTTTTGGGACACACCCACGAGCATCCTGCCCGCTACTCTTGGGGATTTTACTTAATAATTTCGGAACACACCCACGAGTAAATAATCCGCTACCCCGAGAGATTTTACGACATAATTTCGGGACACACCCACGAGAAAAGAACCCACTGCTCCTGGAGACTTTACCACTTATATTCGGGACACACCCACGAGTAAGTCACTCGCTACTCTTGGAGATTTTACCGTAGGAATTTCGGGACACACCCACGAGAAAAGAACCCACTGCTCCTGGAGACTTTACCACTTATATTCGGGACACACCCACGAGTAAGTCACTCGCTACTCTTGGAGATTTTACCGTAGGAATTTCGGCACATAGCCACGAGCATTTGACCCGCTACTCCGAGAGATTTTACTTGGTAACCACAGATACCAGCTTACGACTTAACTCTCAAATAAACACGGAATCACAAGTAAACACAGAACCACGTTTCTCAAATAAGAATACATCTCAGGAAAAACACAGAATTTTACCACTCAGATAGAACATAGAACCATTTATTTCAGATAACTCATACTCCGTTTATATTCAAGTCCCTCAAAATAAATCGGTATATAACAGTACTAAAAGTGATTAATTTATTGAAAAGGGGTTAAAACTGAAATATTTCAAAAATACTTGAACACCTGTTTATTTTCAGAAAAAGCCCATTGAAAGCTTGTTTCACAAATTTTCACTGTTAAAAACATAGAGAATACTGAACCAAAAATATATAACAGTAGAATTCACCGAGAATCCATTACCATTATTTTCCCCAATAATCTTAGCCACGTATATACCGAGTCCCTAAGTTAAGAATTCCCCAAACAGCGTATCGGTACAGATCCCAGGTCAGAGAGACGGACTGCTTTAGCCCGTTCAAAGGTCTCACTTCCTTTCTAGACAGATCCATACTGATAAACCATTTATCTTAACCATGACCTTGTATATCAATGATAGACAATACCAGGGTTTTCACAAAATGATAATTTGTATTCTCTTCGCGGTAAAATTATATTTACGGCAAGACTAAAATTCGCCATTATAACGGTATGTTTACAAAAGCTTAAAACGATTATGCCATTATAACAGTATGTTTACAAAGCTCAAAATTAATTTTAACATTCCCACCTTGCTTCACGAAAATTTTAAGAAAATTTGGGCATTATAACTCTACTATTAATAATTAGCACAAAATAATTAATTTAAACCTTATAAAACAATTATTAAGGCATAAAAACACATAAAGCATACAAGACAAGCCTAAACAAGAATCATACTCATACTTCTCAAATTAATATTGAAAGATTAACCCATTACCTTGGCCAAAACTTGATGAAGAACAAGCAAGAACACCAAAAGAAATTTAAGACAACTAAGAGAGAAAAGTGTTTGTCTTCTTGATTTCCACTTTAGATGAGTGAAAAATTATGAAGCCAAGGTCCCTATTTATAGGGAGAGGGGCGGCCAAGGAGTGGGGAGAAAGAGGGAAATAAGAATTTGTGTGATGCATGCCATGACTACATAAATACCTATTTATTAATTAAGTTTAATCAATCTTATTCCTAATTGGTATAGGCTCATTGACAAGGATTGATGACTCATGTAGGAAATCTGATCCAAGGCCTCTTATTGCTTCTTGATGCAGACCAAAAACAAGGGCAAAGGAAGGTCTTTGGATTGCATAGTAACAAGCTTTATGTTTAGGTAGTTTTAAGTGAAAATCAAGGGTAAAATGGTCTTTATACATGTCCACCATACTATTCAAGGTAATCATGATGTCCCCAACTCTCTTAGGCTTCTTAAAATTATATTTGAACCCCTCAAAGTTCCTAAGTTTCTATATCATAGCCACTATGTCTCTATTCGCCTCTATTCGGCTTATTCCGTAAATAAGGAAAAGATGGTCTTCCTACTAATCTATCGCTCAAAAATAATTTTAAATAGTAAGAACCAATGAGGAATCACGAAATTAACATGTAAAAGCTTCATGGAAGAGTTTTTGAATTTTTACAGTAAGGGCAAACCCTATTGTTTACAAAAATAAACGAAAACGGACGCGCCGTAAGTGAAAAACAGTACTTTTTCAGAAAATTCCAGAAAAATTCCCAGAAAATCACAAATTTGATTTAAACACTAATGGTCCCTCTTGAAATTTGATTTTAAGCACTCACTGATCACTGAAAATCTATTTTTGACCAGAAATCCCTGTTTTCTGTACTTTATGAACGTTAGAAAAATAGCATTTTTACCTGCTTTTCAAAAAATTATGAAATAATTCCAACAAATCCCCAAAAATGTAAAAACATGATTCAGCTACTTAAAATCTTTTTCTGACATCAGGTTGGTCTCCGAATCAGTGATTACTCTTACTGTAAGTAATAGGGACAAAATGGTAATTTTCAAAGTTTTCAAAAAATTCTAAGAAAATTCCAGAAAATCAGAAATATTAAAAGAACCATCTTTTGTTGAGGAAGTTTGTTTGTCTAAGTTGGTTTAACATACTTTGGCTATTTAAACCTTTATCCGTCTATTACGATAAATACAGTTTTTCGTAAAAACCCAAACAATGAATGAAAAATGTCTATTTTAATGAAATAACTTGATAAGTATTTCAAAACCTTAATTCTAAGACTTACATAAATTTCTTAGTACTTAGATCACACAATTTCATGTAAAACAGATAATTGATGGAAAATAGCAAACAGAAGTCTATATAAGACTTAACTATCTTACCGTTCTAAACTGTAATATCAACAACACTTATTATTTCCGTACTATACAAAGTATACTAGATCCTCAAGTCTCCATCTTAATTACTCCTCCATCTCCAGTATTTATCCATTTCTTAATTAACAGTTTACAGAGTTTTTCCGTAGAGGGACTAAAACTGTAATTTCCATTATATCTTTCTCTAAATTCCAAACTTAATCTCTAAAACCTTTATGGAACATTAAGTCACCATTTCATCTCCTCAAATACCTTTTGGGAATCAACTATGAATTTTCCATATTCATTATCAACTTATTCTGACAGTCAATAATATCCGTAAAATGTCATTTGACTTCTACGTCAGCTCTAAACCATTATTTATTATCCGAAAATCTTAAAGGTAATTCTAATTCTCCAAAATAAATACTTAGTCTCATAGAGTGAAATTTTTAGGATGTTACAAGTTGTACCTACAAGAGTTTGTTATCAGACTTTGTAAACCTTTAATAATAGTTGTTATCATCAAAATTTTTAGGGATTTAGACATGGTAAAGTGTCTCTGAACCATTTGGTTCCAACAATCTCCCCTTTTTTGATGATGACAAACATTATTAAGTTTTACAAGCATTCATCAGCAAGTAAAATATAACATGCAGTCATACATAAACAGATAAAAGTTTCATTCACAGAAACTCCTCTTGAGATAAGCATCTCATCATTTCTTTGGACTTACCCAACTCCCCCTGAGATAAACATCTCATAGGTTTTGGATTTTCAAATATTTTGAGTACCTGAAAAGTTTTTTTTCTCAAATAGCTGGTTAGTCCAGCAACATATATGTATATATTCATTCAGCCAAAGTAGATATATGTATGCGAAAACACTACTGCAATGGACTTAATCTCTTTTTATTAAACTTAATCTTCCCTTTCTCCCCCTTTTGTCATTAGACAAAAAGGTTTGAATACCATCATTGTCAAAAAAAATTGAAGAAAAACAAAGAAAAAGAACATAACTTCAAGGAGTCACTCCTTTGGCTTCATGTGCTTGAGAAACTGGCTGAAGATAAACTTAAGTTCTTCAAACTCTTCTCTTGTCACAGGAGCTTCTTCAGATTTCTTTGCAGATCTAGCACCTGGTTGCACATTTGTAGACAAAACCAAGTCTTCTTCCTCATGAAGTAACTCAACAATAGGCTCTGCTTGGGGAGGAGGAGTATAAGTTTCCAATCTCCTTCTTGAGAGGACAGGAGCTCCTAAGATTTCATCAAACATGATGAAGTGTGAGTCCAACTCTGCCAACTTCCCACCAGAAGGTGTCTCCTTCATCTCCTCAGCATCCAAACCAGACGAGGAAGCTTGTTGTTCACACTCCCACAGGTGTTCTTCCCAGACAGCTCTAGCTTCTTCCTCTGAGGATCTTCCTTCTTTGGACAGATAGGCTAAGTAATCCATAAGGATCTTTTCTTGTTCAATCTTTGCTCAATCCTTGTCAAATTTGATGAGCATTGGCATTGGACCCTTGTTGAGATACTTCTTTTGGAACTTGTCCTTATTCTTGTCCACGAGGTACATCGTTGGTACTATCCTATCAAGTTTGATCTTTATTTGAGTGGATGGAATGATCCTTATTGACAGAGGGACGTTGAATTTATTTTGAAATTCTAGCCCATCTGCAATGTGTCTCACCATCAGCTTCTCAAAGGTGGAGAGGAATGGACCCATCTGGTTTAAGGTCAGAGCAGCGTAATTTGGCCTTTGGCTGTAAATCCTCATCATTGCATGACTTGAAGTGCTAGACGATACAGACTTAGCTCTAACTTCATCCACAGTCAGCTCCTTATTTTTCTTCTTTTCTTCCTAAAGAGGAATTTCCATCTTCTCTAAGCCCTCAGTCAAGACCCTGGGATTCCAGAAATGTGGACAGAGTGGAGAGTGGACGATGGTGAGGGAAATTTTGTTTGGGCAGAGAATGAGGATTTACTGGTGAAGGTGCCTCAGTTGGAATGGACGCAGAAGGTGGAGTGCTGGGAACAACTTCTTCAAATGAAATCTTCCTCTTCCTTTGTTCAGAGGCTTTCCTTAGATCCTTCACTATTTGAGCAATGGACTCTGAAGGCTTTCTAGCACTTCTTGGTCTCTTGGTAATACGTTCAGTAGGATCTTGACTACATTGTCTCTTCCTTGTTGGTTCTGTATTTCTCTTTGGTGGACACAGGCTTGGAAGGTTGGGTCCTTTTCTTTGTGGGCTTTTCTTTAGCCCTTCTTTTTGTTTGCCTCTCAGTCTCCACTTCTTTTGGCAATTCTTCTGGAGTTACCCGTTCTACCCCTTTAGGTATATCCTCCTTCAGGATTCTTGCTTTGGCAACCCTTTCCTTTGCCTCAGCAAACTCTTTAGCACCACGTTGTTGGAACCAAATCGTTCAAAGGCATTTTTCAATGCTTAAATCCCTAAGTGGTTTTGATGATAACAATTATTATTAAGGATTTTACAAAGTCTGTTTACAAGCTCTCGTAGGTACAACAAAATTAAGTCCATCGTCTAGTGTGACTTTGATACTTATATGTACAGCCAGTGAGCTGAGCATCCAATGGACTCTGATACTGAACTCGGGTAAGTATCGTCCAATGGACTTTGGAAGCTATGCGTCCATATGGTAATATATGATAAGAGTCCATATGGTAAGTGAACAGAGGGTCCATTCTGCTCTGCAGCTGCGTCCAACACGCAAGCTACTATAACATGTTATTTATTGCTCTTGCATTTAACATAAGACATATTTAATGAGCAAATGATTTGCAATAAATAGCTATATACAATGCTTTTCCTGAGCATAAATCTCAACGTTTTCAACTAGCATTTAATGGAAAGCATAAAGCACTGTGGAAAGTGTACTTGAGAGAGAACGTAGTCTGAACCTTTCTATCTCTCTCTGAACATACCTTTTCCTTAATACAGTGTATTCTCTTTGTCTCAACTGGATATTACTTTTAACCACTGTGTAATTGAGACTTTGAGTACAGGTTGCTTCTGACCTAGGAGAAAGAACTGCACAAAATACGCTAAAGAAGCACTCCTTTGAAGCAACAGGAAGATAGCATTTAATGCTATTAGGAAACGGCTATTTTACAAAGGCTGAAGTTGAGCAAGTTCAAAGATCAATCTGAAGCTTCACTCAAAGCCTATAAATAGCATGACAAGAAGAAGAACATATAAAACTGAACTATGTGAAAGAAAGAGTCAAAACGTTCTGCATATTGTTTCATACACTCTGAAAAGCTTAGAAAGTTTTGTATAGTTCATTCTTCTTGTAAAAGAGAGTTTTCTTAACTCTCGAAGTGCTTAAGATTTTATATTCTCACTTGTGTGAGTTAGCAGCACTTAGAATCAAAACACTCTTCTAAGTTGTTTGAGCCTAGAGAGGCTTGATTATAAAAGAATACTTAGGTTTAGCCTGAAGATGCTGTGTGTAAAAGAATACTGGGGTTTGAGCCTGGAGAGGCTTGTCTGTAAAACAATACTTGGTTGAGCCTGCAGAGGCTAGCTGTGCAAACAATACTTGTGTAAAGGCCTGAAGAGGCTGTTGAAGAATACTTGTAATTCTATCTGGATTGATAGTGAAATCTCTATAGTTTGAGGGCACTGGACGTAGCTCTTAGGACAGAGTGAATCAGGATAAATATCTGTGCAATTTTTCTATCCCTTAACTTCTTTAAATTCAGTTTATATACTAACATTGGGGACTGAATTGAAATTATTTTTGATAAACCTTGAAACATTTTTAAACGCACTAAAACTTGTTTTAACCAAGTGGACGTTTCTGCGTCTAACTTACTTGTGCGTCCAATACACGCTGTGCGCCCAACCTTTCTCATACAATGTCCAACGATTTGCGAAAAGTTTTAAAACGCTAAGAAACACAATTCAACCCCCCTTCTTGTGTTTCACCTTGTTACCTACACATGTATGGCTGATGATAGTCTCATCTTTAAAAAGTTATTTTTGTCAAGCCTTGGCTACTTCTCGTCTGTTCCTTCAGTAACCCCTTGATTTGTTAAAACCCTCTGTAGAAGAGCTCCATAAGGAATTTTCTTCAGCGTATTTCTTCTGCTTATACTCTTTTTGAAATTCACGAAGAGTACAAGTGGAAGATTGGTTTTCTTCCTATTTAGCAAATTAACCAGCAAGAACTCGTGCATTGCAGAAACAGAATGTTTGGATCCTACTTTGTGAAGAACCATTTTGTTGATAATTTGATGCAGGACTCTCGCTTTTTCAGTCATCTTCGATGCCACCAGCTTGTCAGTTTTCACTGGTGATGCCAGAAGAATGCTACTTTCTCCAGTCTTTTCCACTTCCTTCTTCCAGTCAGTGAAAGGACCTTCTCCCTCAGCCTCACAATCAATAGCGGCAGAGATTGTTTCATCAGACACTACCACTTTCTTCCCATTCACAGTACCAGTAATTTTAGTGTCTTGTACCTTAGTAGTCTTCCAGAATTGCTTAATGAGGTCAGGATAAACTCCAACCTATCCCTTGAAGAAGTTTTTCCAGCCAGTATTAATGATTTCAGACACCACATCTATTCCCAGTTCAATTGGATAGGATAGGTAGATGCAGTGTTCTACGAGAACTTCCATGTTGTTAATGTTCTCCATTTTTGAAAAAGAGAAGAGATGGATTTTTGAGAGAAATAGGGTTTTAGAGAAGTTCAGAGATTTCAAACATGAGAGAAGTACAGAGGTTTTCTGAAAGAGCAAAGAGAATGTGAAGAGTGGAGTGAAAACGTGTGTAAGGAGGGAGTTGAAGAGAGAGAGAAAAGTAATTGTTGTCTTGGAAGCCAGCACTGCTATTAAATGAAAAGACGATTTCAGAGCAGGTGGGCAGGTTTTGATAAAAATAAAATACTTTTAAACAAAAAGGTGACTCAGCGCGGGAAGTTAAAGAGTTGAAGATACTAAGCCTTAATTTTTCTAAGTCTCAATTGGACTGACGAGCCATTGGACTCTAGTCACATTGGACTAAGACAGAACTCGAGCATATTGGACGCTAAGCATCACTCTTTTATAAAGTGCATATTTAAATGCTTCCTTATAAAAGTAAACCTATCTTTTGTAAAAATATCAGCCCATTGATTTTCAGTAACTCCAACGCCGCCAGTCGGTCCTTCGCCGCCGCACTCGCGGCCACCAGCCACCGTTTTCTTTTCATTTTTTCATGTTTTCATTTTTTTTCCCGTTGTGCTTATCTTTTTGGGCGAGCTGGCCATGGTAGCTTCCCCCTTCCACCTGGCAGAGCCTCCCGCCGTCGTCGTCTTCCGTCACCACCGCAGCTGCTGGGTGGTGTAACATCCCAAAATTTTCACTCTAAGACAAAATAGTTAAAGTCTTATATAGACTTCTGTTTTATGTATTTTTGTCTTTTATCTATTCTATATGATATTGTGTGATTTAAGTGATAAGAAAATTATTTTAGTCTTATAATGAAGGTTTTAAAATACTTATGAAATTATTTCATTAAAACAGTTACTCTTTCCTTGACGTTTGACATCCATATTTACCATTATTAATGGATAAAGTTTTAAGTAGTACAAGTATGTTAAAACAACTTAGATAAACAAACTTCCTTCACAAAAGTTTGTTCTTTTAATATTTGTGATTTTCTGGAATTTTCTTAGAATTTTTGGAAAACTTTCAAAATTACCGTTTTGACCCTGTTACTTACAGTAAGAGATAAATATTGATTCGGAAACCAAACTGAGGTCAAAAAAAGATTTTGAAAAACTGAATCATGTTTTTATATTTTTGGGGATTTTTACGAATTATTTCGTAATTTTCTGAAGAACAGATAAAAATGCTACTTTTTCGATCCCTGTAAAGCACGCAAAACGAAGATTACGGAAACCAGAATGGATTTTCAGTGATTAGTGAGTACTCAAAATCAAATTTTAAGAGGGACCATTAGTGATTAAATTCAATTTGCAATTTTCTGGGATTTTTTTCTGGAATTTTCTGAAATATGTCCGTTTTTTACTTACGGTGCGACCGTTTTCCGTTGTATATGCAAACCGTAAGGCTTACCCTTATCGTAAAAATCCCAAAACTCTTCCATGAAGTTCTTACATGTCATTTTCGAGATTCCTCATTGGTTCTTACCATTTAAAAATTATTTTTGAGTGTTAGATTAGTAAAAAGACTATTTTAACCCTTATTTACGGAAGAAGCTGAATAGAGACGAATAGAGACATAGTGGCTATGATATGAAAACTTAGGAACTTTGAGGGGTTCAAATACAATTCTAGGAAGCATAAAAGATCTGTAGACATCATGATTAGCCTTGAATAGTATGATGAGCATATATAATGACCATTTTACCCTTGATTTCACTTAAAACTACCAAAACCTAATGTTTTTGCCCATGAAATCCAATGGCCTTCTTCCCCCTTCCTTTTGGTCGACATCATCATCAATTTTAGGCCCTTGGATGTGCTTTTGCTTCATGATATATAAGCTTAGTCATAGGAAAGAGCCAATGGGAAAAGGGATTGATTAAACCTAATTAATAATTATGTATTTTTGGAATCATGGCTTACATCACACAAGTTTTTAATTCCTTCCATGTCCCCAAGCCTTGGCCGCCCCTCTTCCTATAAATAGACCCCCTTGGCTTCATAAATTTCACACAACACAACTCCAAGAAGCAAGGCAAACACCATTCTCTCTCTTTTCTCTCTTTAGTCTTAAATTTCTTACTATTGTGTTCTTGGTTCTTCAAGCTCGTTCTTCATAGTTTTGTGGCCAAGGTAAGGGTTTTTCTTTCAAAGTAATTTGTGAAGTGTGAGTTTTGATTCTTGTTTGTGTTTGAATTACTTGTTTATGTGTTTATGGCTTTTATATATGTTTTATAATTGTTTTATAGCATTAAATTAATTGTTTTGTGCTATTAATGAATTGTAGAGTTATAATGCCCAATTTTATACTAACTTTCGTGTGAGTAGAGAGGTTATGCTAAAATCACTTTTGAGCTTTTGTAAACATACCGTTATAATGGCGAATTTTAAACATACCGTAAAGATGATTTTACCGCAACGAAAACACAAAATATTATTTTATAAAAACCCTGATATTATCTGTTATTTATATACAAGGTGATGGTTAAGATAAATGGTTTATCAGTATGGATCTGTCTAGAAAGGAAGAGAGGCCTATGAAGGGGCTAAAGCAATCCGTCTCTCTCTGGCCTGGGATCCGTGTCAATACGCTATTTGGGGAATTCTTATAAACACTAGGGACCCAGTATACGTGACAAGATAAAATTGGGAAAGAAGCAATTTTCTTAATACCGTATATATAAATGGATTGGAATGAATAAAAGAGTGTAACAGTAATGGATTCTCGGTGAATCTACTCTTATAGCATCTTTCGGAATATAATCTAACAGTAATGGATTCTCGGTGAATTCTACTGTTATGTTATTAGTGGGAAATATCGAGTGGGTATCCAATCTGTATATAAATGCACATAACTTAGTTTAATTTTCAATGTCTACGGCAGTGGAAATTAGTAAGCTAGGCTTTCAACGGGCCTTTTTCCTAGAAGATAATTGGAGCTTAAATATTTCTGAAGAAAAAAAAATGAACTACGTTCACTTAGTGATAGGAGCGATTTTTAAGAATGGGTACTGATTACCAAAGATGGCTCTGCCGTCGTGTGATCTTTTCATCTTCGAAAATAACTTAAGCCGGAGAAGAATTAGCTTTACTTCGTTCACTAAGTACATATCAAGTTCTAGAAAGACGGACAATGATTACCGCAGTCGGCTCAGCCGCCGTGTAATTATTCCATTCCCAAAGAGTTGTCTAAAAACTGAGAACATACACTTACTAATTAAAAAAAACGAACGTAAGTTTAAATACTGTTGATCTCTTCTCTCTTGATCAATCCTAGGTGGCTCTACCCCATTTTGGTCTTCTTGAAATGAGTTAATAATCTTTAGTTTCTATATCGAATCACTCTGTTGCGCTACTCACCTCAGTTCGGCTTTGTCGCGGTGTAACAGCCGTAAATTGACCTATTAAAGCCGGATAAATAACTTAACTCAGAAAAGATCCGTAAAATAGGTAAAAAGAGCAAGAGCTATTTATTTAAAAACAGTAAAAGAGTTTTCTGATATAAAGAGAAAAATGTGGGTTTTTACAGCTATCTATCTATTCAAAAGTATTCCTATCCTAAAGAGATGAGTTATTTCATACAAAGTATTTTGGTGAGATTTAGAGATTTTCAAAAGAGCAGCTACAATGAAACAAAGAAAGCTTTCAGATAGATACTAAAGAGAATTGGTGTGCAAATATAGATGGTCATTTGCATAAAGAATTTTTTAGCATTACAACCCGAAGTAGTGTGGATGAGAATATAGTACGGTTGGGCTACAACTGCCTATTGGGATTATCCAGGTTTCGATAGTCTTATGTGGCCGAGTAGGTAATGCCCTCGAGCCGAGACAATTCGTATACCCAACTTGGATAAATCTGACTGACTGACTTATTCATAAATTGGTATTTAAAGTAATAAATGTTAGTATTACCGAAGGATCTCCGGAAGTCTTGAAGAGGTTATCTGGTTATTCTGATAAGTTTACTACAGCCAGTTGCTCACTAGTGTTACTGGTGTTAAGGTTGGTAAAGTCTCCTAGGAGCAATACACCGGTGTGTTTTGAGAGATATTGAAGCGGCATGCATAAATATACTTGGACTTGGTGATATATTATTGTGAATGCATTGCTTTTGTAGGGTTCCAGCACAAAGGTAAGATCTGCTTAAACGAGATTTGTTTATAAGCCTTGATTAATCTGTTATTTGCTTGGTGTGTAAATTGATTGTTGAGTGATCTATACGTGTCGGGTGTATTCCTACTTTTCTTATTACTTTGTCTTAAGAGTCTCACTCTTGCCTGCTTTGTTGTGTTGATGCATGACTAAGTAGATGCTTTACCCAAGAAGTGGGTTAACTCTTAGAAGAAGGGCTCAAAGGAGGATGCTGCTTAGATTGATAAAGATTCCAAGAAGAATCTATATCTACTGTCTTAGATTGGGGTAGATGTCAAGAGACTGAATTGGCTCAGTGTTCACTGTAAAAACCTCTGTTGTAAACTCTGATGATTTTATATATGAGATGAGCTTATGCTCACAAAAGGTGTTGATCACATTTCCGCATTCAAAAACATTTTGAAAAGAATTAGGGAAGTATATTCCCCATCATTCTCATCTTTTAGAAAAGCAAAAAATTTTACCCGCATTTTAGAGCAGGATTACCAACTTTTATTTAAAATATTTTCTAAATCTTTGCGAAAGTTTTAGTTACTATGGTGTAATATCCTTTTTGGAGAAAGGGTGTTACAGGTGGAGGCTCTGTCATCGACCTCACCGTCTCTCTCTCTTTGTCTCCACCGATGCCGTTTGGGTGGAGGTGTCGCGCAGCCGTCGTGTCTCCTGTCCTGCTGTAGCTTTTGGCCCTCCCCCCTTCTACTGCATACTGGTTAGGATCTCTGGTGCTCCCCCTTTTCTGGCTGTTGGTGTTGGCTCGCGATCTGTGGGTGTTGGCTTGTGTTCTGTGGGTCCAGCAACGCCTTTTCTCAGGTTGGAAAAGGTTGTCTCTGCCGCTGCTTTGTCATCTCTAGAGCACTGCGAGTGAGGTTGTCTTCGGACGGGTTCGGCCGCTGCTATGCTTTCGCTGTCTTCTCCTTTCTCCACTGGGAGGTGCCTCTCTGTGGGTTCTAGAGGGTGTTGGCTTGCGTTTTGTGGGTCCACTGCCGTCATTGCTCGAGTTGGAGGGGCTTTCTCCGCCGCTGCTATGTCATCTCTAGTGCGCCGCAAGTTTGGCTGTCTTCGAACGGGTTCAGCCTCTGCTGTGTTGTCATTGTCGTCTCCTTCCTCCGCTGGGAGGTGCCTCTCTATGGGTACTTGTGTTGGTTCAATAGTGGTTTGGTTGTTGTCCTGGCTTGGTCCGCAGTGGTTTGTGGGTTGGGTGTTGCGTCTTTTTGTTTCTGTTCTTTTGCTATTTTTTGTGTGTTTGTTCTGGTTTTGTTGGTTGTGTCTTCGCCGTTGTGCATCTTGAGGGACCACCTCCACACTTTGCTACATCTTTCCTGCATCGCCGCTGCCGGTTCTATATGGGCCAGGCCTTGGTTGATTGATGTGTGTTGGGTTCTGGATCCGTGACATGTGAGCTTTATTGGTATGACATAAGGTTCTAGGTGCCCCAAATGGGCCAAACCCAACCTACTTAAGGATATCCCAAGGATATCCTTCATGTCTATATCCTTTTTAGTGTGCTAGGTGTAGTTTTTCTGTTGTGCTTTGGCTGTTTTGTCTTTTAGTTTTAGCTATTTTCCTTGTCCGTTGTATGTTACAGCTTGGTGTAGGTTAAAGCAGCGTGTCCTGGTTAGAATTGGTGTATTTCTTGTGATTCTGCTTATGCTGTTTTCCTTGCTGTAGTTGCCGTATGATTGGGGTTTCCCCTTTATGAACTTATTCATGTTCACCAAAAAAAAAAAGAATTTTCCCCTTACCATGAAAACTGGAAGAAAATAACTTTAAAGAAAAAAAACTCAAGAACTTGGAAGAACACTTAAAGAAAAGAGGGAGAAGAGAGAAATTTTGGAAATGCTTCAAGATTGGTGTAAAAATTTATGAAGACCCTCCCTCCTAGTTATGGGGAGTGGGGCGGCCAAGCCAACCCAAGAAGATGACCATGGTTGGCTTGGAAAGCAACCATGGTTTAAGAATAATTAAATAAAAACTATTTATCTAAATTCTAATTGGTTAGGGCTTATGACTCAAAAGATAAAGAACCATCTAGACCCCTTGAGTCACCATGTTTGGGGCGGTTTCATGAGGGCTGGAAGAAGGGTAGTGAAATTCCATTTTTACCCCTAGGGTTTTAAGTGAAAAAGAAGAAAAAAAGAAAGGGTAAATTTGTATTTTAATAAATAAAAATTCAAAATAGAGGATTTAATTGTGAGGACCAATGAGAAACCTAAAAAGTGTCATGTGTCAGCCCTAAAAACTTTTTAGAAAAATTTTAAGAATTTTATGAAAAGGGGTAAGATCATCGGTATATCCGTTTTGCATATACGCTCAAGGGCAATACAGTAAATTTACAAAACCTTGTATGAAAATAATTTCTAAAATCCCCAAACAATAAATTAAAAATGAAAAAGTAAAATTTTGTTTTATGAATAGTTGGTTAAACGGTATAATTTCAGGGGCATTTTAGTCATCTGTAAACGACAGGTCAATTTTTGGACTTTTTTCCAAAAATTTCAGAAAATTTTTCATAAATCACAAATAATGGAAAACTACTATTTTGTGAAGAAATATATTTTTCTGGGTTGGTTTAGCATTTTTATGCTATTTGAAACATATTTCGTCAATTAGAACGTAAACCGTTTTCTGTTTGAATCCCAACGTCAAATGAAAATTGTCCATTTCTATAATGAGAATGAATATGCATATTAAAACCCTATTTCTAAGATAAAAATAAATTACCAAACACTCATATCACAAAATATTCAAATAAAACAGAATAAGACGAAAAACAAGAAAAACGGATGTTACAATGCACACCAATTATGTCCCAAGGGGGTGGAAATTCTTCCATAATTGATGGTGGTCCGCATTCAAATTAACCATGCTAATTCAAATTCATAGAAAAAGTGAGAAGCACATTCCAATGGCTTAGAATTCAATTCTTTGACCTTGAGACTTACACGTTCCACTTAGGAAAATGAAGATTGGAGTTACAAGGTTCTTTATGAATGTAACTCATCCATTGCCATCCATTACTCACTCTTGGAACAAACCACACCTCTCCACTATATATAGGGGGACTTGTGAGGAGTTGGATCATCCAAAGAGAAGCAAAGCAAGAGCGATAGTGAGAAAGAGTTCTTGTAATCCTCTTCGAGAGAAAGAGAGTTGTAGTTCCACCACACTTGGTGAGAGTGAGAGATATTGTAAACCATCCTTATTGGGTGAGATTGAGAGAGATATCTTCTTGTAACAAGAGAGCTATTGTAATCCTACTTTCTATAGTGGAGATGTTTTGCTGGACTAGATCCCGCAGTTTTTGTTGGAACCAAAAACATTTTAATGTCTACATCTCTAAAAGAGTTTTGTAATAACAATAATTAATAAGGGATTTATAAGTGTTATAACTTAGCTTATGCAAGAACATCAAATTGAACCATCGCCCAATGGACGCTAGTAATCATGAATGGAAAGCATCGTCCAATGGATGTTGATACTTGTCTAAAAGAAAGTATCGTCCAAAGGACTTTGGGGAGAGTACGTCCAACAGGTGTTATAAGCTTTTGCATCCATTTTCGTTTTTGGACAATCTGAGTCCAATATCTATCTTACACGCAAATGTTTTATTAAATGCATTCTGTTTTTATTAAATGCTCTTGAGCTTATTTTTTCGAGACATATATAATGAGCAAATGATTTAAAATTAATAGCTTGATACATGTGTTCCTCGGACTTGAATGAATTCATTTGGGATCACACTTATTGAAAAAACATAAAGTACTGTTCAAAGTGTACCTGAGAGAGAATATTTTCTCAAATGTTTTTGTACTCTTTGAATACACCTTTTTGATAACACAGTGTATTCTATTTGTCTCAACTGGATATTTTCTTTAACCGTTGTGTTGTTGATAAAGAAGATTTTGTTGCTTACTTTATTGGAGAAAGTCTTCTGTGGAGACTATGCACCTACGCTGATCAAAAGGACTGCATCTCTCCTCCCCATTGAAGCAACAGAAACGTTGCGTTAAATGCTTGTGAGAGAACAATAACTTCAGAAGGCTAAAGAAAGTTGAAGACTTGCACACTCAAACTACATTGAAGCCTATAAATATCGTGAAGATTGAAGAAGAAAGTAGTTTTGAATCACAAAATTTGCTAAGCCAAAACTCTGTTCATATTCTTCTTCATTTGTAAAAAGAGTTAAACACTATTCTTTAGCTTAAACTTTCATATACTCACGGAGTGAGCTTTGTGTTGTAAACACTCTATTCTTTATTTGTTGGGAAGCAGCTGAAGAGGCTTGGTTAACAAAGAATACTTGGGTTTGAGCCTGGAGATGCTTGTTGTAAAAAGAATACTTGGTGTTTAAGCCTAAAGAGGCTTTGTTAACAAAGAATACTTGGGTTTGAGTCTACAGAGGCTTATTGTAAAAAGAATACTTGGTGTTTAGGCCTAAAGAGACTGGTGAAAAATACTTGTAACCTTATCTAGAGGTAGTGGTGTAGGTAACAAGGTGAAACACAAGAAGGGAGATTGAATTGTGTTTCTTAAGGTCTTGATGATATTAACAATTATTAAGGTTTTGATAAATATAACGTTTTTAGCCTATGCAGGAACATGTGTTAAAACGATCGTCCATTGAGAATTTGGTCATAAGGAAGAAAGCATCGTCCAATGGACTCTGATACTTGTCCTAAGGAAAGTATCGTCCAATGGATTCTTGCATTGTGCGTCCATATAACTTGCGTTGTGCGTCCCAGCGAGCCTTCAGTGTTCATTTATTTTTATCACGCACTAAGTTATTAAATGATCTCGTTATTTATTTATTGTTTGCTCTCATATTTATTATGGAACATATTTAATGAGTAAATGGTTTGAGATAAATATCTGTCTTTACATTGCTTTTCGGACTTGAATGAATTAATTTGATATCACATTTATTGAAAAGCAAAAATCACTGTTTTAGTTTAGCTCTTGGTTCTCTGTGTGAACCAGTGAAATCTCCTTTACATTTAGTTTATACTAAATGTGGGGATTATCTTGAGGTAATTTTAACTAAAAGTTTTAGTTAAAATAATAGTTTTTGAACTATTTTATCTCTGCATCCAATACGTTGTGGCCAGGGTCTAACATTTTTGAAAAGGTTTCAAAAGTTAAGAAAACTAAATTCAACCCCCTTCTTGTGTTTTACTTTGTTTTCTTCAATTTTTCCCTTTCACATTGAGAGAGTTTTTCATGTAAAAATTTGGGGTGTGTTTTTCTACTCTCTACACTTACTCTTTTGTTTTCGCTAAGTGCCTATTTTGAGTCTACAGAGAGGGAAATAGTGCCGATATTTCCCAACAAGATGTCAGTCCATGTCTCTCACCTTGAGAGAGCTTTTTTTTTGCAAAAAATGATATTTTTTAGTCCATTAATGATTTTATGTTATAAAAAATTGACCCACTAAAAAAAATCCACCCCTGGAACCCCCTCCCATTCCCACCCCACCGCCAACGTAACCCCTTCCCCCACTCTCCCCTCTCTGAATCACCGCTTCTTCTATTCATCCACCAGCAATGAGAGGAGTTTTAATATAAGAGGGTGAGAGGATTAAATCTGGACCATACAACCATATATGGATGGTTGGGATTAAAAGTTAGTTAGTTGTCACACGACCACTTAAAAAAGTCATGTGACTTTTTGTTTTAATCTTGACCATTCATGATTTGATCTCATGACTATGATTCACTCATCTCATCCTCTCATAATAAAAGTCCTCTCACTTGGTATGCTCCTTATACTCAAAATTCATGAAATATTCATAATTAACAATAAAATATCATAAATCTTAAGTAAAACTTTGGCATCTTACATTTAAAATTTTAATGATGCATGTTACATTTTCTATTTTTATGTTTACTCATTTTAATTATTTATTTTTACATTTTTTTTGTTATACTTTAAATTATAAAAAACAAACAAAAATAAAAGAATTCAAACTTGGCCCAATTCCCAACAAACAAAAGGAAACAGCTCCATACCCACTACCCATATCCCCCTTTGGTAGCATAAGTGGTATGTGATGGGATGATATGTTGAAAGTAGGGTGGTCATGGGTGTGGGTAAACCCGCGAACCCGACCAACCCGAACCGTACTGGCACATATTACTCGGTTCGGTTCACCGGTTTGGTTCGGGTGAAAAAAGTGAAAACCAAATAAGTCTGGTTCGGGTTTCAGTTTTTCCGAACCGAAGAACCCGAACCAAGCCGAGGGTGTTAAAAATGCAATAAAATATGGCTATTGTGACCAGAGAGGAAGAGACTGAGCCTCAAAAACGCAGCCCCCATTCATTCAACTAGGGTTTTTCTACTTTTCTCCTCAGTTTTGTGCTTAATGACGGCGGCCACCTCCTCCTTCCCTTTGGCGACGACGACCCCCCCTTCCCCCTCGGCGACGGCGACCTCAGCGACGGCGACCTTAGTGGCTCTGCGACAGTGCTATACTGCGATCTGGCCTCTGTGCGATACTATGATCTAGACAACGACCACCTATTCCTTCCTCCTTCCCTTCAATCATCTTCATCATCTTCTTCAGAGATCTAGAAAGGGTGTGATTTTAGAGGGGGCAAACTGAAAGGGGGCGATTTTAGAAAGGGGAGATCTGAGAGGGGGAGATCTTCACAGCAGTTGCCCTTCTCCAAACTTTCACGGTCCGATCTCCACCTCGGTTCACTTGCTTTCCCTTCTTTCACTTTTCAACCTTCCATTCAACCTCCCCCTTATCTCTTCTTCACTTTTATTTTCTTCTTTGCAATTGCCAAGCACTTTGTTGTAGTGCTGCTTGCTAACAGAGCCTATTATTTTGGATTTTGATTTGTTTTTATTTATTCAATTTAATGCCTATTATTTCTTCTTTGCAAGTACACGGTTCTTTGATGGCCGTTTGGATTTTGCTGTGCATAATGTTGTGGCTTGTTGTGTAATGCATATTTCTAGATTTTTCCCTTTTTTTGGGATTTCACAGCTTTATATTATTATATTATTAAACCCAATACCCGACCCGAACCAACTCAAATATGCACCGGTTGGTTCGGTTCGGGTTTAGACCCCAAAAAATGCACAAAACCGAACCAACCCAACCCAGACACATATCATCGGTTCGGTTTCAAAAATGCTCTCAACCCGAACCGACCTGTGCCCAGCCTTAGTTGAAAGGGTGGGGGTTCAATCCCCACCCACCCCTTTTCCCCACCTCCCCAATGACCAAAAACAAATACCCACTACCCATCATCAAAAAAATATAACAAAAATAGTTGGACCCAAATGGCCCAACAATAACACCCTTCTCTCACTCCAGAAACAAAAAAAAAAAAACCTAACTTCCCTTTCTCTCAGTAGCCACCCACCTGACTCTCAATTAGACAATCACATTCTCCTTTCAAATAAATAAATACAATTGCCCCTTACTGTTGTAGCCTTTGATGCAGCCCCTAATATCGAGAACATGCAGTTACTCCACTACTTTGCTTCACTCCATCTCTCACCCACGCACCCACCCACAATTGCCTCCCCCTCTTTTGATAGCTTTTGTTTTGCCTCTACTAGATTCAAGCTCCAATCGCTGCCCTATAGAAGATCTCGCAACAACCACTTCAACTTTTTTTCTTCTCACTCCACTATCATGATCCAGATGCGTGTGAAGGGCCACAATATGGGTCACGACAAGTCGACAACCACTCTGTTAAACATATTCTTAAATATAAAATCCCCCCTAAAACCCCCAAATGACCAAAGAAAAACGTATTCTTAAATACACTCTGTGATTAGTCTATTTCTTAAAAAGTCAATACATTTTCAAAAAAGTGAGAAATTTTCAAGATTGACTTCTTAAAAAATAGACCAATTACCATAAGTGTGTTCAAAAGAGTGTGTTACTAGCATTCCTCAATTTCCTCTATCCTAAACTAGAGCACAAACGTTTCATATATTAAGCATGTATGCCCACAGAATTCAAGCTCGCCAAACTTTAATTTTTCATAAATGGAATCAAGTGTCAGAATCTCAGGTTTACAAATAGTATTTACAAATTTACAATGTATTCCTGTGTTTTGCCAAGGGCATAAAAATGAAGCCCTCAATTGTTTCAGCACAAATAGTGAAGGAACTACTCAACTTTGGGTTCAGATTTAACCAAGAAACTTCTGGCTTCATCATCAGTAACTTCACTGTAATGTGAAACCAAATAACAAATTATGATCTGCTAAAGAGAGAAAAGAACACTAAAAAGGAATTGAATCATATAAAAGCGATCATGCAAAAACCTGTCTACAGCTTCTGTTTTGGAGATCAACGTGAGTCCCTTAGAAACAAGATATTCACAAAAACTTTGGAGGTTTTTCTCTTGACAGAAATTGCAAAGATGTCTAAGGAAATCGTTGAACTGTTTCGGTTCCTTCACAGAAGAAGTTTGTGAATTTAACAAGGTTACCATCAATCTCAAATAGAATCAAGATAAGCCTAATCAGATTAAACAAACAAATTCAAAAGTCCTAACTGTAATTTTTTCTATGTGCAAGAGGAAGGTAGATGGATTACCTGCTCAAGGATGCAACCCTTACGAAGCGCAACTAAACATTCCAGTGCTTTGGGATAGTTATCACCTTCATGGGAGTCCTCTACCAGGTCAAATATTTTGTTTTTCATATCCTTGATTGCTTTCGCAACCCAGTCTGGACTATCTCGGCGCAAAATCATGGCTTCAAAATCTTGGACGGGAGTCAGATTCCCGATGTTCTCAACTTTGATCGATGCATGTTCAATGAGATTGGCAGGCTGTTCAGGAATGTTTCCTTTACCCTCTTCATCACTTGAAAAAGGTCTATTTTCTCGCAATAAACGCCTTGACTTTTTCTGCAGCGAGATATCTCAAATGTAAAACACGATTGATGTTGGTAACGATTAGGAGCTAAGCATGCATTCTTCTTACCAAGGGATTTCCCATCAGCTGAAAGGACCTACGAAATGAGTCCGTCACAGATTGGTTTTGCAAAAACAGGTCAGCATCAGGCTCTCTGATTTTTTTGAGCGTGTCATCAAGAGGAGGTACTGCAGCATCTGGATGCTTTGATTTCAGCTCGAGATAATGATAAAAGCGCTGAAAAGATAAATAAATATATCTGTTAGCTTTCTCTTGAGATTATTGTTCATTTCTGGGGAGAGAGGATAGTTAGAGGTCTCTCTAACTTCAAATTCATCATAATAAAAATCAGAACGAAAATGAAACGTAGATATGTAATGACTAAAGAAGGCAGAAAATAAACTACAAACCGATAAGTGGATAAAATACATACCTCCAGGACTGGATTTGGTGTGAAGTCAGGTAGCAAAACTTCCTCTTTCCCAGGTGGTGCAAGATCAAGCATTTTTATGAAGTTAGCTGCTGATTCTAGCTGTCGTTCATTTGGTTGACACGATGCTGGGAAATCAGTGAAAGAAGGGAATTGAAACTCTCGCACATCCTCAGCAAAAGGAAGTACATTGAAGTAAAATGAATCAGGCTGCACAGAAATCAGAGAACCAAGAAATTAATTAATTAATAAAAAGTAAAGAGGCAGAATAGAAACCAGTAAAGTAAACTGATAAAAGAAATACAAGAAACTGAGACAGAAAAAACCTACAATATTTTCTCTATCAGATACATTGGGTGTCAAGACCCCAATAACAACATTCCCTTGTCCATTTCTCCAGACGCACCGTAAAATTGCCACCTTATTCATTTCCTTCATGGCCCTTGCTATTGCAGAAACTGCAAGCATGGCTTTTGTATTTCCAGGTTCAGCTATGAACACATAGACATCTTTCATGTATTGGTGTCTTTAGTGGACATTATAAAACAGAAAGAAAAGATAAGTAATGAGTCAGCAAATCTCCTTTAGGTTTTAATAGATCTGAATCAAATATATTAGTATTTACAGTCTTACCTTAAAACATTAGAAGAATCAGTAAATCCCAAAAGCTTCACACCCTTTTCCGGTTTGAACTTAACAGACTCCCATTCAGCAGAGGATATAGGAACTATTTGAGGCCCATATCGATAACCTTTAATTCTTTGGTCTGGAGGGACAACTTTATCAGGATCTTCAGAACTCTTGTACTCATAATCTACTTTGACTTCATGTGTAGCAGATTTATCACTTGGAGGAGCCTTATCAGAATATTTCTTCAAAGTTGGAAATTTCTCTTCTGCTGTTTTCTTGTATACCATTACCTGATTATCATTGAAGTTGTCATTAAAACAAAATATATATGTTGTTACTAACAATGCTTTATTTAAAAAAACAGTTGGAGGGCATCTACTTGCTAAACAATAAACAAGTAAAATTCAACTATAAACTATGTGCACACAGAACACATAACAAATTATATTCATTATTCTAGCATTCCATACCACAAGTCTATCATACAAGATTCATGCAAATGGATGAAATGAAGGAGAAGGAATGCTTTTGGTGTAATTTGTGATTAAACAAAAAGTACCACTCAAGCTTAAAGAAAAAACTTTACCGTATAACTATAAAACCTGCAATATTACATGGGACTAAATGTAGGAGGTAAAGAGCTAATAAGAAAGAAAGCTTGGTATTGCAGAGATGATAGGAAAGAGTTCCTGTCTCTAAAAGGGAGATTGTATTGATGATATCAGAACTGAGAACAGAGAAATGTAAGAGCAGTATATGCTCCCAGCCAAGAATATTTCCCTTGGCCCAGGCCAAAAGCTGAAATTAACTGAACAGAATATCCCCCTCTCTTTCTGTTACATTCATATTTGTAACCCACTCTATCCTCTCTCATATATACTCTTTTTTACACTAACTTCTCCATCTACATGTTTCCCTCCTTATTACAATTAAGCTTTAGTGGACTTAGCCACTTAGGCCTCCAAGTATAACCTGTAGAACCCTCTTCTTATTGGTCCTATCTTGAACTTTGTTTGGATCCACAATCCTATCAAATGAAAAAAATTGGATGGATGAGTGGTTTGAGTATTCATGAAGAAGACTCATAGAAGTACCAACACGGAGGGTAGATCAAATGGAGGTAGTCCAATAATTAGATGTAGAAGGAGACCAATGAATACTATAAGCAAACCATTGAGAAAAATTTGAATTTAAGTGGTCTACCATTAAACATGATTCATGAGAGAACATTATGGTGTCATATGATCCATGTAGCCAAACCCACTTAGTGGGAAAAGGCTATGGTGGTGGTGGTGGTGGTGGTGGATGTTGTATTCTAGCACCAAATTGAAGATAGCAAATTGTAGTCCCAAGAAATGAAGCAAAAAATAAAATATGATGTTGAATATTAAGATGACGAGAAAACATCATGTATTCCCTTACATGTTCACCTTGCCTTAAAATATTAAATTTCAATTAAAGATAAAGATTCGTATCGTCTATAGACAACTCAAACATGGAGTATTTGAAAATCATTAACAGAAAAAAACATGTGTAATGAAAGATGATTTATCAGCTATGAAGGGTTCTGTCAGAAAATGAAAATAATGACACTTAAATAAGACTCATCATTGACCTGGAAACTAAATTCACATATCATACTGCAGATCTCACCTTAATCCTCAGTTTTGGGCTGAATTCAAGATCCCCTCAGTCTATAGACAACTCAAACAAGGAGTATTTGAAAATCATTAACAGAAAAAAACATGTGTAATGAAAGATGATTTATCAGCTATGAAGGGTTCTGTCAGAAAATGAAAATAATGACACTTAAATAAGACTCATCATTGACCTGGAAACTAAATTCACATATCATACTGCAGATCTCACCTTAATCCTCAGTTTTGGGCTGAATTCAAGATCCCCTCTGAAAATTGTAACTGGAGTTATATTTCGGGTTTTGAGAGCACCAAACAAAGAAATTGGATTCTCCACATACAACAACCTTGTCGATGTTTCCTTTGCAAAAATATTTAAAAGACGATCATTCTCATCCATTATTCCCTTGTTTGTGTCTTGACTAAGCTTTCCTCTCACAATAATACTTTCCATTCTCATACCATGGACAGTCATTTGTTTAGCAATGGTGGTAACTTGCTCTTCTTTTGTTCCTTCAAAAGGTTCTTTTATTGGACATTGTGCATTTGTAATAAGACAGAGACGTTTCTTTCCCTTGTTAGTTTCTCCAAATTTTTTTATTAACATATCCATGCCAACAATGACAGCATCAAGAACTAACACCAGAGTCAAGGTATCCAGAAAAGGGTAAAAGAGAGCTAATCAGGTAAAATCCATGGCAGGAAGAAAAAGATCAACTTCCACTTGAAAAGATAACCTTACAAAGTTGTGCTCCATGTTAAAAGTTAAAATTTAATAAGACAAACAGAATGGTATCCGGGGAAATATGTACTTGTTATATCAATCATACAAGAAAATATCATTGACAAAAATTAAGTGAAACAAAATGTTATTCTTCAAGAAGCAATTAAATTTTACAAAGGAACAGGAAATTTTTATGTAAAGAATTACAGATATATAGCCAATTATTATAAAAGCAAAAAAAATTGAAATGAAAGATAAATGCAGTGACAATACACAATTAGAAATCAGAAACACAAATCTATGAAATCTTATAATCTAAAAGTAAAGAGAATTAGCAAAATGGGTTACCTTTAGTCTTGATGACAGATGGTCTAGTTATTTTCCATAAGCAAGTAGCATGAATATTTTAAAGTGGGTCAAAATTCAAAAGCATATAATTTTTTTGACTAAGCTGTGTATGTGTGTGTAACAATTAACAAGTAAAAACTTCCAGCACATAAAGCCAAGAACTTCGTGGATACAATCACCATCAGTAGTTCCACGAGGCAGTTGTTGTAAAGCCTCAATAATGTCTCCATCCACAACTTTAATATTTTTCAAGACCACAACATGCTGATATCCACCCACTTCTGTAGTCAGTTCGTTATCAGTGTCTGAAAAAATGTCAACACAAACACAAGTGAGAGCTACCTTTGACCAAAATCCAACAACAAAACTATAAAAGTCCGTTCCCACTAGGTGGAGACAACTACATGGATCAAACAAAGTCATAATATCCCATCATAAATCACATCTAAAGACAAACCATTTAAATCTAAATCCTTTTAATGATTTAACCTATAAATTTTTAGATTTTTCTCTACCTCTAACTACTTGACCATCCTCCTTCTAATCAATTCTCCTAACAGAGGCTTCTATATTTCTTCTCTACACATGCCCAAAATACCTAAGGCGAGAATTTGATTTCTTTTCCATAATAAGTGCTACCTTAACATTTTCTTTAATATATTCATTTCTAACTCTAGCTAGTCTCGTGTGTCCACTCGTCCATCTTAACATTCTCATCTCTACAACATTGAGCTTATTTTCTTGTTGGATTTTTATGGCCCAACATCTAGTCCTATTATCTATACAATATCTCAAATGAAATCTTATAGTGTCATGTGGTAAATTTTCCCTTAATCTTGATTAATACTTCTTTATCAGAAATAAAGTCAAAGCACTCCTCCATGAGATAAGGAAAAACAAATTTTGATAAGCATAAATACGGAAATTGACTGAATTGAAGAAAATAATAGTAAAGTAAAAGCATGATTCTTCCAGTGAAACATCGCAGTAAATAGTTAAAGTAACAACAGGAAATCAAAATGGAAAAACTCTATTGATAGAAACTGGATCAGAAGACTATGTAGGAAAACAAGTCGTATAGATAGCACTCAAATTCCCCATCATGTACCAATGTTATAGCAGAATAGGAATAGATCGTATCAGAAGGTACAAAGCTGGAAGAATGGTAGAATTTCAAGAATTTTTGAGAGACCTGGACTCTCCCACAATCAGTTTTCTATTCACTGATGCCCCCTACCCATTTCCCTCCATCCTTCATATTTCCCTCTCTTCTAACTAACCTCACTATTTAACTGTAGTTCACATGCATACTGACCCAGCTTCCACCGCTTAACACTGCCAGACCCAGCTTGTAGTGCAGTGGGCCAGCGGCTGAGGAGACCCCTGCAACTAAGACTTAAGCACAGTGGGTTGCTGCTGCACCACCTCATAATAGTTAAACCACATGTGGGAAGGAGCAAAGATCTTGATCAGGGACAAAGTTCCGGATATTGGGCCAATTTGTTGTGCTAATTAGACAAGCGCATAGTACTGTTAAGTTGTTCCAAACCCAATGCAAGGGCATTGGCTTTATTTCTGTTTAGTGTGAACTTTTGCACTAATTGACATGCTCTTCAGAATTTGGTTACAGCTTGAGCTTGTGGGCAGGAATTACAGGGGTGTTTTAAATTAAATTTGGAGCCGAACAAATCTTTACAAGGATCATCTGAACTCTGTCTTCAGTGAAGATTTTCACTTTGCTGCTGAAACATTCTATGTCACCTTTGCTGTTGCTATTTGCTGCAGGAATTGCAGACGGCCAATATATAAGTTGGTCTTATTTTTCTCCAAACCTTCACCTTGTGGACAAGGTGAAATTTTACGGGAGAGAAATGTTAGATAACCCAATTAGTTAGTTAATAGCCTGTGGTAGTTTGAAAGGGCAGGACATCACAGTGTCTATAATAGAAGAGATCAAGAGAAGAAGAGAGGAAAAGCACCTTGGGCCTTTGGGTTAGGAAAGTGCAGACCCTCAAAGTTCTGCAGCATCTTTCGATAATTGGGGCTGATTTTCCCTATCATTCTAATACAATACCACGCTCTTATCATCAATCGATGTAGTCAACATAGCAAAGATTCTATTCGGTATGAGAACCAAACACAAAAAAAGTGGAAGATAACCAACATAGCAAATGAAGTGGAAGATATCCAGTGATTTGAATACAAACAAACACCAAGTCGACATCAATGCATTGCATATTTGCATCATAAAGATTGAAGTAAGTTAGATTGAAGTAAGTTACCTTCTGCTCCAAATAAGACAATTCCCACTTCATCATATTTGTTATAGATTAGCTGCACATTATTATATTATATATAAAAATAAATAAATAAAAGGACCTCGTTATTGAAGCTCTCAACAAACAAAACCAAACACGAGATTGTGACAACTACTTAAAAGAAAAAACTCAAAGCTTTGAATGAAAAAGAGGGTGGGGATGAGTAATACCTTCTTCTGTACAAGCATGGAACAGACTTTCTCAATTTCAGGAAGAACAGAATGCATGGATGGACCCACATCAAGCAGCAAAAGTAACGCTTCCTGTTTTTTTTTATTTAAATTTTGTTGTAGAATTTGATTATTATAGTAATAGTAATAGTAATAGTAATAGTAATTAAAAACAAACAACAACATTCATGCGTTCAGAAGCAGTGAAATTAAAAAAATATGATATTATCCCGAATGGGGTTTCACCAGAAAGTGAGTAAATTAGAGGTAAAACCCTAAACCCAGAGGATTGAAGGAAAATGGTGTTGGAAAAGGAAGAAAAAAACGAACCTTGTTTCGAGCCATGGATGGGAAATGGAAAAGAGAGTGAGCTCAAACTTGCATAAGAAGATGGCTTGTGTTATGTTGTGTTATGTTAATGTTATGTATAGTGGGTCATCTCACTCATTTATCTTCCTTCTTCTTCCCGCTTCAAAGGGTCAGCTTGGTCGCGTCTAGCATGAAGCATCGCGGCTCCTCCCTCACCGAGGAAGCAGTCTTCCTCATCGATGAAGCATCTATTTTCACCATTAGATATATATTATTTTAATCAACGGCCAGGATTGGTTACCGGCAACTGGTTGCTACAGTTATTTAAAAAATATATATATATTTAGAAAATGTAAATAATATTAAAAAAATGTATATATTTTGAAATTAGTAATTGCCCTGATTCACTCGTGAATGGCTTCACGGCAGAAGTTACCCTCCCTCTAGAACCTTCCACCGCCGCCGTCACCCACCACCTCCGTGACCCACTGTCGCATTGCCACTGCCGTTGTTTTTGTCTCCACCCTACGCAATGCCTTTATTTGCGATCTCCGCGCAAACACCACCGAAGGGACAGTGGACGGAGGGGGAAGGGGTGACGGTGGAATAAGGAAAGTGGGGGACATTGGACGGAGGGAAGTGGAGCTTGTCAAGGAGAGGGAGGTGGACGAAGCGGGTTCTGTCTTCTTTCCTGAAATCTTAGCATGAAGAGCATAAAACAGTGGATTTGATTAGACCAATTTTCAAGGTTTCCATCTTTTCCTTTCTGGGTTCTTTGGTTTTTGAGAGAAGCATTGAAATTGTTTGATTTATTTTTCAACAATGGTTGCTTTTCTAACATTTTCTTATTTTTCATTCTCTCTTTCCACCCTTTAATAATTTGAGAAGTGTGAAACAAGAAGTTTTGCTTTGTGCCATCTGGCTCCTGCTCTCAATCATCTTCTCATTGTTTCTGATGTGGAAGTATGGACTTTTAAGAAGAAGAAGAAACCCAGTAAGAAATTGTGGTGGCGGTGGGGGAGAGGGTTTTGGAGCTAAAGATGGAGAGTGAGGCGGCGGTGAAGGAGCGAGGAGATGTTGGGGAGAAGGCGAGGGAAGGGAGGGAGATCAGTTTTGGGATTTGTTGGGTCTTGAAGCAAGACCAATACTTGGATTATGGGGTTTGCTTCTGTGTTCTGGAATCTGAGCATTATAGTCGATTTTATTTCTTCTTCTTTTTTGACAATAATTGATTTTATTTCTAATTATTAAAATTAAAAAAACCAAAAAAACCGGCTGACTTGCTATTACAGGTTAACACTTGTGGTTCATTCGATGAGGGACGAGCCGCGGTACTTCATGCTAGACGCGACCAGCTTAAATACGCAACACAAGTCATGCGATGGTCCCACCGATGCTGGTGTTGGGTACTTGTAATAGAAGCCGTGAATAAGCCTTATTTCTGCAAGAAAAATATTATTTTTTTATAGTACTTCAATTTTTCTAAAATTAAAAAATCTGACACAACAATTTCGGGTACAAAAGAGAAATATTCCCATACCCAATCTGCTCAAACCATTTTCACCGTCACTACGGGTCGTCTTCTCCAACATGCTAAACAGATTTGGATGGGTGTGGGGGCTCACGGTGGCAAGGAAATTTTCGTCGCAGTGGTGCGGCCTTGCAGCAACGAAGAGGAGAGGCAGTTCACAACTTCAGAGTGACTTTTGGATTCTTTTCAAAAAAAAAGAAAGAGTGACTTTTGGATTGGGTAAGGGTTGAGGCCGAGGGAGAGAGATTCTGGGGTAATTTTTGTAATTTTAGAAGAAGAAAAAAAGATTTAAAATTAATGATCAAGTTACTATAAGAACCTTGAACACGGTGGGAGACGGGCAAAATGGGCTGGGCTTAGCGGGTCGGGCCGAAAAAGCTCGAAAAAAGGCTTGGATATAGAAATTTGAGCCTATTTTTAATTCGAGTCTTTTTGACCCGACTAGACAAAGCTCGAACCCGGTAAAGCCCGAGCCTAAAGCGGGCTGCCTGAAAAAAATAGGCTAAAGCCCGAGCCTGAAAAGTGGAGGGATCGGACACACAAATTTGAGCTCGTTTTCAATTCGGGTTTTTTGGCCCAGCCCGATAAAGCCCGAACCCGATGCGAACTGGGCTCAAGTCGGCCCAAAAGTCCATTTTGCCAGCTCTACACTCGTTGTTAAATTAGTCTTGGAAAATAAATAAATAAAATTCTCTAAAGGTGTCTCTCGTTTATCATATGAATAATTATAAATTCTTCTATCTTTTATTCTTACAAATTTTTTTAATTTTTAAATAGAAAAAATATTAAATATTTTTTATATTTTCAAGATATTAGTTGTATTCTCTTTTTTATTTTATAAAATAAAAAATATATATATAAAATAATATAACATTTCTCTTATCATATTGGTCCCTGACATCAATTTCCTTGCGAGATAACATCATTTAAACGGTTGTTTTGACATGTTAAGTATTATGTAACCCATGTGTCATTCAGATATCATCTCAATTAATGGAGACTATTTTGAAAGATTCCCCCCCCCCCCCCTCTCTCTCTCTCTCTCTCTCTCTCTCTCTCTCTCTCTAGAGCATACATAAATATTATTGATCAGGTATTTGTAGCAGTCCAGCTGGTCATTCTCACGTGTGCATGATGTAGTGGGGTTGTTTTTTTTTTTGGTCGTTTAGTGGGGTTGGCTTTGACCCGTAAGATTAGGATTTAGTTTTGCTATTGAGCCATTGGCCCTCCATTGCAACAAAAAAAAAGACTTATACAACTTTGCAGCACGCTATAATGTGTGACGTCAGTGCAAAATAATAAAAGAAAGACTTTGTTTTTTAGCAAAAAAATGATTATGCGCAATAAAAGAAAGACATAGTTGATGTTAAAATAAATAATAAATAAACAAAATAGAGACTTTGTATCATAAGATAAAAGATCATGTATCCTATCTAATTTCAAAATTAGTATCAGCCAATAACGATGTATCAGAAGAAAAAAAAATGTATCAGCCAAGTTTTGAGAGTAGATTATTAGTACTCTCTACCAGACAACATAGGCAGAGGGAGTGGGGCCCATAGGGGCCATGACACCATTCTAATTTTTTAAACTATTTAGTAAAAAAAATTCATAATTATTTAGTAGTTTATATAGATAGTGATCTCTCCCGACCTTGATATATATATGAAGAAAAACTCAAAGTAACTACTAAGTAGGCAACAGTGTGGTATCAAAAATTTGGTGTTGTTTGGAGATACATTACTATTAACATTCGAGTCTAAGAGTATTTTTTATGAGATTTGTATATTAAAAATTATAGAATTAATATTAGTAGCTAAATCACAAGCTTATTAGTTTTATGGGTAAGTTTTATTTTTT
This sequence comes from Glycyrrhiza uralensis, assembly GCA_030159175.1. Classification (NCBI taxonomy): domain Eukaryota; kingdom Viridiplantae; phylum Streptophyta; class Magnoliopsida; order Fabales; family Fabaceae; genus Glycyrrhiza; species Glycyrrhiza uralensis. The sequence goes on from BRZY01000003.1 coordinate 30,827,614, forward strand.
AGTTCATATAAACTGCATTTGATTTTGTTTTGGAATAATTTTATATGTTTTTCTTAATTTTATATGAATTGCAATTTATGTTGACGTACATTTTTTTGATTGAAAAATGTCTAAGAAGAAAACTATCGATTCATTTTTTTAAGAGAAAAGAGAGAGATAATAAAGATACTAATGTTGAAAAATAACATATACCATTGGATTTAATAAAAAACATATATCAAATGTTTTGCATATATATGTTATGTATGTAAAAATTTAAATTTTTTACCGAATCGTGTATTTTTTTTTAATCTTGGCACTACTTAAATTAAATTCTTGGCTCTGCCCCTAATAGTAGCTTCTAGAAGGCAACATATGGCCTCATGCTAGAAGCTAACAACATATACATAATTATTTGAATATTTATTTATTATTTTCCACGTTATTATTATTTATTTACACAAAATATAGCAGCCTGTACGTAATCTTAGTTTATTTATTATGTAAAAAAGAGAGGAAATTGCATTCCAACTTTCTTAATTATTTATACAACTTTGCAGCAGGCGGTTATCCGTGTAAACCAGGTAAAATATAATAAAGGGTAATGATTGATGGACCACCACCCCACACTCATGAGACACCCCCCACTTCCCCCCACTTCATTGAAATGGGGTGTGTGATGGGTGGTGGGGTGTCCACCTATCATTACCCTATAATAAAAGAGAGACTTTGAATTGAATCAATAATACAAAAGACTCTGCATTTCATATAATTAATTTAAAAGTTGGAATCAGTCATAGAAGTTTGGTGGAGACGTAGACAGCCGATGTTCAAAATAAACAAAATTCTTAGATAAGAAATATGGTACAATAATTTTGCTCTCTATTTTTTTTTTAACTCGGATATCTTCCACATTAATTGTGTGAAAATTAATTCTCAAAATATTAAGATCCATTTAAATGATTGATTTCTCTCAACAGATATTTTTTTATATACACAGCTCAAAAATTGAACATTAAATATCATACTTAAAAGATACGAGTATCTATCAGTTATCACCCATACCATGCCATGTTTTTTTTTGGCGTTCCAGAAATTTCCATACCCCCCTCCACGCCAAGTTGGTTTTGCTCTCTACTCATTCAAGAGTTATGCTTTTTTTCTTAGTTTTTCTGACATATTTTTAATATTGTCACACCTCTAATTGACAATATATATTGATATTGATGTTTTTCCTACATTGGTTGCCATTCTCATAGTCGGTGACTTCTCAATATTCCTCTCGATTAATCTGCTTTCTGTGTTCTTTCTCAATCATTTGAAGGATGGCTGATCAAATTGCATATGCTGTTGCTGCAAGCTTCATTGACAGGTGAAAAAAATTTCAATACTCTTACTCTTTTTATTAAAACCATTCCAATTGATATCTATTGTTACCTATATGCAGTGCACGAATTAAAAATTTACTTTTGCATCATTAATTTAAAATAAATAAGTCTTTAAATATAGTTTATGTGATATAAGATATGAGTTTTAATTTCATGTGATATGAGTATTAGTTTTGTATAAAATTTGTTTATATATCGTATATTATATTATAGGTTTAAATATATTTTTAGTCCCTATAAAATGACCGAATTTTACTTTCCGTCATTGTAAAAAAATTTATTTGTTTCTCAGCCCTGTAATTACAAATCCGTTGGTTTTTGGTCTTTACCGTCAATGGACGTTAAAAATTGTTGACGTGCAGAACACCCTTCTAGATGGCACCTGTCACGTCATTTAATGAGATGACGTGGCTGTCCAGTGTGGCCGTCTACGTGGATTTGTTTAATCTATTTTAGGCTTAAATATTTATTTTGTCCCTGTAAATATATCAATTTTCATTTTTAGTCTCTAATTTTTTTTTTTGCTTTTTATCCCTGCAATGTTAAAACCTTCTCTTTTTGGTCTTTCTCGTCAGTTTCCATTAAAAAATGGTCACATGGCAGATGGAGGAGCTCCCCCAAAGTTGCCACACAAGCGTAATTATGCCACGTGTAATCTAACTTAGATGATGATATGACCCTAGGTTTTTTCTTTCCGTTTCCCCTCTCCCCTTTCTTCCCTTTCCTCTCTTCCCCTCCTGTGCGTACAAGATTTGCTACTATTCCTAGTCCTACAGGGTCATTCATAATCATTTTCTTAGAAGCAATATAGAACAGATCAATGGTTCCCACTATTACTCCCAAAATCACACATTGAAGTCAAAAAACAAATTTTAGATAGACAAGCCCCTGATGATTGATAATGTTCACAAGATGCCCTCGTGAAGAACAACACAAATTGGTGCCAAAATTAATTTGTTTATTAAATTGTAAATTATATCTCATTCTCATCTATGTAGAAAATTTTGGAATTCAAAACAATTAATGAGCTCAATGCAGCTTAAGAAAATTCCAACTTTTATGGTTCTTAAATAGCCCAAGGATTTCGTGTCTGTTCTTACTTTGAGATGCATGTGAAACTTGTAACATCCTAAAATTTCACTCTAAGAGACTGAGTGTTAATTTTAGAGGATTAAAATCACTCTGAAGTTTTTCGGATAAAAACTTGGTGGTTTAGAATTAAATACGGAAGTCAGAGGATTATATACAGACATTCCGATTATTGGATAAATAGTGAAATGAATTTGGAAAATTCATATGACACTTCCAAAAGGTATTTAAGGAAAGACATAGTAGTATGGATTATACATGAGGGTCTTAGAAATTAAGTTTGGATTTTAAGAGGAAGAAATAAAGGAAATTATGGTTTTAGTCCTTTTTGGACAGAACCCCATAATCTATTAGTTAGAAAAAGGATACATACCAGAGATAGAAAAATAGATGGGGATTGCATGGGTTTGATAGAAATCTAAGAAAGGTAGAAAGACCTGTTACGGTTGAGTGTTACAACGTGAATAGTAAAATAGTTACGTTTTTATAGGTTTCTGTTTTCGGTATTTCTGTCTTTCGTCTGTTTTAAATGTTCTGGTAGGAACTCAGTGATAAAAAAATTATTGTAGTCTTATAATTAAGAATTTAAGATACTTATTAAGTTATTTTACTAAAATAGTCATTTTCTTACGACGGTTGCAAACTGTACTTACCATAATAGACGGAAAAGAATTTAATTGATAAAAATATATTAAAACAACCCAAAAAATTATCTTCGTTCACGAAATTTGTTTCTTATAATATTTATGATTTTCTGGAATTTTTCTAGAATTTTTGGAGAAACTAATTTTTAAAAGTACCGTTTCGGTTTTCGCAAGTTTACGGTAAGAGTTAAAACAGATACGGAGACCAAAACGGAGTCAAAATGAAAAACTGAAACTGTACACCATGTTCTTATAATTTTAAAGAATTATGAAATTTATTTTGAAATTTTTCGAAAGACAGATAAAGAGTTACGTTTTTGGTCCCTATGAGCACGTAAAACGAAGTTTTACAGAAACCAGGATGGATTTTCAGTGGTCAGGGAGTGCTCAAAAGCAAATTCTAAGAGGGACCATTGTTGTTTAAATTAAATTTGTGATTTTCTGAGAATTTTTCTAGAATTTTCTGAAAAATTACTATTTTGGGCTTACGGCGCGTCCGTTTTCCTTCGTTAGTACGTACCGTAAAGCCTATCATTTACCGTAAAAATCCAGAAACTCTTGTATAAAGTCCTTATGACTATTAGAGACTATTTCTGAAATTTTCTAATGAGTCCTCACCTTTCTACTAATTATTTTCAAGATCTGTTTGCAAAAGGACGTAAATGCCACTAGTTTTCGGTTTATTTACAAAACCATAAAGTTTTTTACTATTTAATCAAATGGTCCCCCTTCCCCTTGATGTTGGTCGACATCCATGATGGATTAGGACCCTTGGATGAGCTTTTGGCTTTATGACTCATAGCCTTAGTCACATGTATTAACCAATTAGAAAAATGGATGAATTATATATTTATGGTTTATGACATTTGCATCAAAAAGTAGTGTGAGGTCACAAATTTTTATTCCTCCTTGGTCCCCTCTTGGCAACCGCCCCCACCACTATAAATAGGGGTCCTTGCTTCATAAATTGAACTCACACCAAATCAAGGAGCAAGGCCAACAACAAGTTCTCTCTCTTTTTCCTCTTAGTTTCTTAAATTTCTTTTGGTGTTCTTGGTTGTTCTTCATCAAGATTTTGGCTAAGGTAAGGGGCTTCTCTTCTCATTTTAATTTTAGTAGTATGAGTTTGATCTTGTTTGTGTGTGGAATTGCTTGTTTGGTTGTTTATAGTTTTTTGTTTGGTTAGTATGCTTTTATGATTGTTTTATTGTCTTAATTTAATTGTTTAGTGCTAATTATAAATTGTAGAGTTATAATGCCCAATTTTATTTAAAAATTCGAGTAACAGGAGAGATTATGGCAAAATCATTTTTAAACTTTTGTAAACATACCGTTATAATGACAAATTTTACACGTACTGCAAACGAGAGTTTACCGCAAAGCAAACAATAATTATTTGTGAAAACCCCATTAGTATCTGTTATTTATATGCAAGGTTGTAGTTAAGATAAATGGTTTATCAGTATGGATCTGTCTAGAAAGGAAGTGAGACCTTTAAAGGGGCTAAAGCAATCCGTCTCACTCTGGCCTGGGATCTGTGCTGATACGCTATTTGGGGAAATCTTAACAGTGAAAACCTGGTATATACGTGACAAGATAAGATTGGGAAAGAAGCAATTTTCTTAATACCGCATATATAAATAGATTGGATTGGATAAAAGAGTGTAACAGTAATGGATTCCCGGTGAATCCTATTGTTATAGCATCTGTAGGATAAAAGAGTGTAACAGTAATGGGTTCTCGGTGAATTCTGCTGTTATAGCATCTGTCGAAATATAATCTAACAGTAATGGATTCTCGGTGAATTCTATCGTTATATTATTAGTGAGAAATATCGAGTGGGTATCCAATCTGTATATGTATGCACATAACTCAGTTAATTTCCAATGTCTACGGCAGTGGAAATTAGTGAGATAGGCTTTCAACAGACCTTTTTCCTGGAAGATAAATAGTGCCTAAGTATTTCAGAAGGGAAATAAATTGACTACGTCCACTTAGTACATAGGAACGATTTACAGTGGAATACTGATTACCAAAGATGGCTCAGCCGTCGTGTAATCTTTTCATCTTTGAAAATTAATCTAAGCCGTGCCTAATTAAACGTAAATTCGATCACTAAGTTTGTATCAGGTTTTCAAGAGAACTAGACACTGATTACCACAGTCGGCTCCGCCACCGGGTAGTTATTCCTTTACCAAGAGGCTATTTAAAAACTGAGAACAGTCATCTATTATTTCAAAAGCGGACGTAAGTTTAAATACTGTTGACCTTTTCTCTCTTGATCAATCCTAGTTGGTTATGCCCCATTTTGATCTTCTTGTAATACAGTTAATAACTTTTTCAATACCGATTCACTCCATGGAGCCACTTCAAATAAATAAAGCCGAGATAATAAATTAGCCCGTAATAAACAGTAAAACAAGACAAGAGTTTTATGATTTTTCAAGATATACAGTGAAGAGAGAGTTTTATGACAAACAGTGACTTATAAACAGTTGTCTACTTATACTAGTGGTCTGTCCATAAAAGGATTTGACTTATTTCTTACAAAGAGTTTTTAAGAGATTCTAAGATTTTTGAGAAAGAGAAGTTACAGTAAAATAGAGAGAGTTTTATAGAGAAAGAGATTTCAAGAGAAAAGGATTTGCAAATTTAGATGATCAATTGCATCTGAGAGATGAGCATACAACCTACGAGACGGGATTGCAAATAGGTTCTGTTGGACTACAATTGTCTACTGGGATTATCCATGTTTCGAAAGTCTCAATGGCCTTGTCGGTGAATACCCTTGAGCCGAGACGAGTCATATACCCGGCTTGGATAAATCTGACTGGCAGATCTATTTAGGATCTGGTATTAAGTTTTAAATGCAGTATTCCGAAGTACTCTCAGGGGTCTAGAGGGATTCTCTGTTTGTACTATTAAGTTTGCTGCAGCCGATCGCTCTATGATGTGAGGTTGGATAAGTCTCCCTGGGAGCAATACACCGGTGTGATTAGAGAGATATTGGTGTGTCATGCATTAGTAGAACACTGATATGGTATATTCTTGTGAAATGTATTGTGTTACAGGGTTGCATGGACAAAAGGTAAGATCTGCTTGTCTGATGTGATTGTGTGTTTTCAATGGCTTACTGCATTATTCTGTTGATTGAAATGACTTGATTGTTTGAGTTACCTATCTGTTTTGAGTATGGGGTATTGTGTGTTCTATGTTTGATAGTATACTTGTACTATTTCTATTAATTTGAGTTAGAAATTCACCCTGCCTGCTTTGTTGTGTTCTTACATGACTGAGTAGATAGAGATAAACCCACAAGATTGGGAACCGTCCGACATCTACGTATAGAACTTTTGGGTGGAAACAATGTACGTTGGAACATATGCCATGGTACGCAGTGGGGAAGGTTTGTAGGATATACGGAAACCTTAGATACCGGAGATAGAGCCCCACCAAACCCACGACCTATTCAAGAACAAATGATATTAGATGTTAAGTTACCCTTACGTCAGTTAAAATCCTTAGTGTTTGACCCAGAAGACTTGTTCGAGAGTAATGAGGATAGTGGTGATAGCAGTGGGGGTGGTAGTTCACATCCCTCGGGACATGATGGAAATGGTTCTGGTCATGTACCGACGAGGTCGAGAGATAGATCTTCTGACAAAGACCAAGATGGAACCTCTAAAGACACATCCGCAGCAGCACCTGCAAGAACTGAGGGTTCTGTAGGTCATGCACCAGTTTCGCCTCTGGGAGAAGCGAATCGTCCAACTTATTCTCCTTTACCCCGCCCTTCTGATTCAGAATCAGAAGACATAATTTGGTTATCCGAATCCTTGTCGGATGAGGAAATAGAAGAGGAATCCGAGGAGTCTATAGACTCTTGGGCTACCTCTGACCTTACTAGTGATACTATGCCTAGACCAGATCTAGCCGGATTCAAATTTGATTGGGTTCCAGTAACTAGAGTTCCGCCTCTATACACCAACTTGCCTGGACTAAGAGGACCTACCTGATCTTGTCCATGAGTATGTATATGAGTTAGGGTTTTAGTGTAGTAGATCCTTGTGGTATGAATAACGGGATCATGGCTCGACTGTACATAGTAGCATGTATTTTTCTTTTACCACTTTTGTACTTTTTGGTTTAGAGTAGCTTTCACTTCTTTTTCTTTTGCAGTGTAAAAACAAAGTTTGTCTTAGAACAAACTCCTTTGTAAAATATCATGTTATATATATATATGAGAGGAAGTACTTTTCTGTACATAAGGCTTTATTTTACAGTTAAAATCTTTAAATAAGAAAATGAGGGATCTTACTCCCCATCCTTCTCATCTTCTTTTATGAAAGCGAAAAATTTTACCCGCATTTTGAAGAGCTTTACAAACCGTTATGAAATATTTTCTAAGTATCTGTGAAATTTTCGGTTACTATGGTGTAATATCCTTTTTGGAGAAAGGGTGTTGCAAAACCCATGACGCGGGTACTTTTTTTTTTACCATTGAGGTTTGTCTCCCATTCTGGTGGTTCAGTAGTGCGAGTTTCTTAGTTCAAAGTCCTGTATAGGCTCTCTTTTGTTTCCTGATATCATCACATGAAGAGCATAAAGCAACATATTTGATTAGACCCATTACAAAGTTTCTACCTTTAATCCTTTCTGGTTCATTAACAATTTGTTTGATTTGTTCATTCATTTCTCAACAGTGGTTGTTTTTCTAACAGAGGATGAGGGTGAGGGTGGGGGCGGCTGTGGAGGCAGGGGAGAGGGAGGAAAGGAAAAAAAGGCCACGTCATCATCCAAGTCAGATGACACATGGCATAATTATGCTTGCGTGACAACTCTAGAGCAGCTTCGTCTGTCACATCACCGTTTTTTAACGAAAACTGACTGTGAAGGAGCTAAAAGAGAAGGTTTTGACACTGCAGGGATAAAAAGCAAAAAAAAAATTTACAGGGACTAAAAATGAAAACAAGTACATTTACAGGGACAAGATGAATATTTAAGCCTAAAATATATTAAACAAATCCACGTAAACGGCCATGCTGGACAGCCACGTCATCTCATTAAATGACGTGGTAGGTTCCATCTGGAAGGGCGTTCTCCACGTCAACAGTTTTTAACGTCCGTTGACAGTAAGGACCAAAAAGCAATGGATTTGTAATTACAGGGTTGAGAAACAAATAAATTTTTTTACAGGGGCAAAAAGTGAAACTCAGTCATTTTGCAGGGACTAAAAAGATATTTAAGTCTTGTTTTATTTATATTTTGTGTGATATCTAGTCATGTTATATTGGTTGGCTTGTTCATGTTGTAGTCCTGCAGTTTATCTGATATGCAATCTTTCTCTAATTTGGTGATTTGAATTTTGCAGTTAACACTAGAAGGATGACAATTTTTTTATTGGACAATGCAGATATATGTGAAGAAATACATTTAGTAAAGATATGATTTATAGTTGTGTATATGACATTCTCAATGTGGAGTTGAGTAGCATTTATAGATATACATGTTATATTTTGTATATGACATTCAAAATGGCATTTATAGAAACATGGTTTATATTTGTATATATTTACAGTTCTTTTGGCTAATACTAATTTTAGGTTTAATATTTCTCTATTAATTTGATCTTTTATATAATTTTAATTTGTATTATAAGTCATGATAATTTAATTTAAATTTTAATGGATAAACTATATTATTATTTTTAATAAAAAATAATGGCATTTTACAATGTATAATTTGCTATTATGACAAATAATAAAGTTAAATATAAGTTATTAAAAATACAATTATTATATCTCCAAACAACAAAATTTAAAAATAAAGAAATTTAATTACTTAGTTAATTACTCTATCCAAACAAAAAATTTTAAGATTGGAGCAATTTAATTACTCTATCCATATAAAAAAATTTAAAAATAAAGAAAATCCAATTGAAGCAATTACATTTCTAAATATTCTAAATTTCTTAAAATTTCAAAATACCCCATCCAAATACAGGGTAAGTTAACATTTTTATTCAATTTGGTCCCTTATAACACGTCATTGGCTACGTAATATATCCACTTGTGCAATTAACGGACGCGTCAACATGTCATTAATGTTGTTTGATTGAAATTGACAAAAGGGCTAACAATGTTCAATATTGAAAACATACGAGACATTGTTGTTAAATTTGTTTGATAAAAGATCAAATTGAAAAAATAAAATAACTACTAAATGTACAATTTTGCCACCAATTTATGCATTAGTCCAACAGTGACGGCGCCATTTATGCGTGGTCAGATATTACATTTTCATTCTCAGAGTGTTGTGAAGACACGCTCCTAAAATCCTAATATTACTCTCTAACAACAAGTACCTTAATTCTTCAGCTCCCAACAATGGCTTCAATGTCATCTTCAAGCACCTTCTGCGGCAACCTCAAGTTTTACTCCAAACCCAACATTAACAATACCAATACTTCCTCTCTTCCCCGTATTCATCTCTGTCAGAAGAATCAGGAGGACCACAACCCCACCAACCAAATCAACCGAAGGTCTCTCTCTCTCTCTCTTACAGTTACTATTCTTGCCCATCTTCTCAAATCTCTCACTCTTCAAGTGTATTTTACCTTTTTTTTTTTTTCAATCTTCAAGAGAACTCATATTGAGGAGCAGTGAATTAGCAACCATTGGTGCCCTCTTCAATTTCAGGTACCCCGTCTTCTGTTTTTCCACTATTACCTTTGAAAAATTACATTTTGTTTTAATTTCAATGTAAATTTGGATTTTTCTTTTCCATTCATTCAAGTCTCAAGATATTGATGAGTGATTAATTAAGGATGGGTAATTGCTAGCGCTAGTACTACTGTTTTGATTTCAGTTTTGCTTTTTGGAAATGAGTGGTGAAAAAGAGAGAATTGGGTTTTTGGTGCAGTGGGAAGAAGCCTGATTATCTTGGAGTTCAGAAAAACCCACCAGCATTGGCTCTGTGTCCGGCAACTAAGAATTGTGTGTCAACCTCTGAGAGTATCAGTGATCCCATCCATTATGCTCCTCCTTGGTAAAGTTCCTTTCTTTTGCGCCTTGTTAATTTTAGGCTTGATTTTCTGAGATTATATATGAAATTAGCTAAAACTTTTTTTTTTTCATTGAAGACTTGGTAGGATTTTTTTTTTGATAAAATTAGTAGGATGTTTATTAGATATCCAGTAGGTTGTGTTGTTTGACCTTCATTTTGTGTTCTTGGTAAAGTGTGTGTTTGGGTGAGCGTTTGTTAAAAGTGATTTGACATAAAATAAAATCAATTCTGATACTTTCAATTTTCAAAACCAAACACACAAAATGGCATTTGGAGGAGGGGCTGCTAAACCAGATTTAAGAGATAATAATTTATCTGGGTTTAGTCCAAAAAGAACCTATGGACGGCATCTTTGCGTGAAGCACGTTGCAACAGTGCACTTTGGAATAATTTATCACGTTTTGAAGCACGTTTAAAGCAAGACAACCGGTGTTGGCTTGGGTTGTCCACTGTTGAATGTTGACTTAAATATTGGTCGGTGGAAGGAAGTAGTGCATTGTTTTGCTTTTGTTTATTTATTTATTTATGTATTTAACTTTTCATTAGCTTGGTCCTTGCATTGAGTATATACGGTCCCACCATAATCCAAACTTTTAATGGACAAATGGTGTCACTCAGTTTTAACCTAGTCTATGGATCCGATCTTTTCCAGTTGAAAATAAAGAGCTTGGGAGGTAACACGTGTCATAGTTTGGGAGGTACGGGTCTAATTTTCTGTTATAGTAATTGATAATTGATGATTTTTAATTCTTGTATAGGAACTATAACCCTCAAGGCAGGAAAAATCCTGTGAGCAGAGAAGAGGCAATGGAGGAACTGATAGAAGTGGTAATAAATCTGATTGAAAGCACAAGTTTTTATTTAGCACTGAATTGTAATTTTTCTTTCCCTTGTATCTTGCCATCGAACAATGGTTATAATTGGGGTGTAAAAGCTGGTTATTTTCTCTTCTCAAATCACTGAAGTGAAACTGAAAACCAGTTCTTGATGATTTTACAGATAGAATCAACAAGACCAGACAAGTTCACACCAAGAATAGTTGAAAGGAAAGAAGACTATGTTCGAGTGGAGTATCAAAGCTCAATCTTGGGGGTATGTGTGTAACTTACATCAAAGGAAACCCATCATGAAATAAACTGATGGGTTAAATATATTTTTATCCCTCATTTTTTGAAATAGGCCACGTGAGTTTTTTAAGAGATTACATGTGACCTATTGAGAGACTACATTTGGCATATTTCAGAAAACAAGGACCAAAATAAGATCCCCAATAGTGAATTTTGTAGAGGGACTAAAAACATATTTAACCCTATAATTATTATTATTATCATTATCATTTAATACAATTAGATGATATCAAAAACTTGCTCTAATACCCCCATCCCCACATTGTCATGTGCCTAACAGTTTGTGGATGATGTTGAGTTTTGGTTCCCACCGGGTAAAGGTTCAACTGTGGAGTATCGATCTGCATCTCGGTTGGGAAACTTCGATTTTGATGTGAATAGAAAAAGAATCAAGGTAAAATTCCATCACTGCTGTGTGCTTTCTCTTTTGTTACCTAGAGTTATTCTTGGTTCCAAGGTGATGCTCCCTGTTCCTTTATATCAAGAAAAATACACTTGTCAATAAAGTTTTCACTTGATTAACTAAATTTGAGTCCCAAATAATCTTTTATTCTAAGCTAATCACTTATTTTAACTGAACATAGATTTGGTGTAAAAGTAATGTCAACAAAAAACAAAACAAAAATTGACATATTTTAACTGAAGTTGCTAAAAGTCCCGTTTGGTGGACAATCCTCTTCAAAGAGATCCCCTAGTGCCCAAGGGCTAGTTGAGTAGTTATGACTAGGTGAAACTGTAATTGCGTCTAGGTTAAACTACTTGTGATTTGGGTTTGTGTAGTAATCCTTGGGGTGGGTCACTGCTGGTAGCCCCAAAATGTCATTGGCGCCCTACCAAGTAGTATTAGGAATGCCTCCCCATTCTATCACTTTTATTCATTAAAAAAAGCATAGACCTATCGATACAGGTGGCGAGAAGCTTGGTTATCCTTAATTAAGATCTCAAGTGAGCTTTGCCCCATTTAATAGGTCTAAGTGGCTTAGTTGGAATCCTATATGACTTTCAGGATACCGAGTTTAGGAAAAAGAAAAAAAAACAAAACAAAAGTCCTTTATTTTATTGTAATTTATGTACAAGAGAATATTTACTCATGAGGATGTTATAATCCCTTCATTACATATTTATGTGATGCATAAACATCTTGATTGTTGACAGGCACTGCGACAGGAGTTGGAGAAGAAAGAATGGGCATCTCAAGGCACGATATGAATAAAACTTAAGCAACAATAACCGATTGAAATCATCCTTGTCGTTATTGTTGCTTATGCTTTGTAACCGTGAATGATTTTCTATTAGACTTCAAAGCTCACAGAATCATTGAAAGAAAATGTTTCTTCAGGTTAACAATAATTCAGCTATTGGGAAGGAATGAAATAAGTCATTGCCACAGTTCTTCTCTAACTTGTAATTTTTGTTCCACTTAATTAACCAAAGCGAGATGCATGATTTTCGCCATATTAAATTTGTAAGCACACATCAAGATAATTCGTTTTAGGAATAATTAAATTCGAACTCAACAGGTAAATAAATATAAGAAAAAATTGCAACGAATAAATTTTTTAATCACCTAAATCTCCCGAAATTTATAAAAGGATTGTATAAATAATTTCTTAATTGGATTAAATTTTGTATTTTTAATTAATGATTCTCTCTTTGGTCTTTTTTTTTGGTCAAGTTTCTCTTTCGGTCTTTAATAATTAATTTTAATATGAAAATAACATGTTTCATTGCTTTCAAAAAAGAGAAATTATAAAACATCTTAGGGTTAAATATGTTTTTAATCCCTGTAAATATATATATTTGCTTTTAGTCTCTCAAAAAAAATTATCTCTTTTTAGTCCCTTATTTTTAGAAATATATCACTTTTGGTCCTTGTGGCAATATTTTAAATTTTATTTTTACCCCTTCCAATTCTAAATTTGTAATTCCTACCCTAACCCTCTCCCCTTCCATGGCAACCCCCTCTCCCACCCCTGCCCGTTGGAGCTAACCTATTCCCCCTTCCTTCACCTCCAGAGCCACCCCTTTCCCCCTTTCTAAATGCTTGCAGATGAAACCCCCAGCACGCATAAGTTTTTTATTTTCCCAATTCCACCCGTACACCACCAATTCAACCAACACTTCTCATGGGTTGGAATTGCAACACACCGCTTCTTCTTCTTACGGGGACCAATTGTAAGTTCCTCTCTCTCTTTTCTTGGTAATTTATTTTTGGACAAGTCATATGTTAGTGTTAGGTATTAGCTAGAATGCAAGAGGGAAACACAGCAGTCAAAACGATGTTGGAACAGAACAGGTGATTCAACCTAATCATACGATGACGATGGCTGCTCCGGAATTGGGGAAATCAAAAAGTTGTGCTTGCTGGGGATTTCACCTGCAAGCATTTAGAAAGGGGGAAGGGGGTGGCTCCGGCTTGAGGTGGGGTAGGGGGTTGGCCCATGGAAGGGAAGAAGGGTTAGGGTAGGAATTACAAATTTAAAAATTGGAAGAGGTAAAAATAAAATTTTAAAATATATTTTTTATTTGTAAAAATGACCCACAAGGATCAAAAGTGACACATTTTCATAAATGAAAGACCAAAAAGAGACGTTTTTTTTTTCGAGGGACTAAAAGCAAATCTTCATATATTTACAGAGACTAAAAACATATTTAACCCAACATCTTATTTATTTAACTGAAGTTTGAAAATAGATTCTAATCTAGATATACCAGTACCTATCATATGTAAGTATAGCCATTAAAATTACCATCTATATAAGTACTATTTATACCCTAGTGACATTCTACCCTTTACCATCCCTAACTACACATACAATTGCGGAGCCTAAGTTGATTCTTTTAAAGACAAGATAACCAAATTTTATATAGGCTATTCATTTTTCAACACAACATACTCGAAGAAAGTCATGAAATAGGCTCAGATAACATCCAATGTAAACATAAAGTGAAAGCACATTCTAGTTAAAATGAGAACAGACTAGCACTGGTTCAACTTTGTTTCACTGGAAACACATTTCATAATTCCGCTTCATCATGGAAACAGACCCAGCACCACATTCAGAATTTTGGGAGCATTTCAAACATTCTCAATCCAAGTCTGGCATGAACTAAATAAATTTGTGTAAAAAGCATCAGTCTTTCCTTAGGTCCATGTACTGGCGATGAATACCACTAGCATTTAGGATGACAATTTCAACCTTATCTCCCTGTAAAAACATACATATTCAGTAAGTTAAAAGTTAAAAGTTTATCCTAATGTCAAATGACAATTAGGTATGAAAACAAACTTACAGTGTATATATCTCTCTCAGTTGCGGATGCAAAGACAGTTTTGACCAGATCAACTGCTTCTGTTTCAGACAGTGGAGTAACAGCATCCTGCAATAAAGCATATTTTAATGTTGGTATTAATCAAACAAAGTTTGAAGAATCAAATGTTTCGAGCAAGGCACCGATTTATGAACTTCACCTTGGCAGGTAAGAGGAGTGGGCTAGGGGACTTCAGCTGGTTATCAAGAAAAGGCATAATGAGTGTGGATCCAGAGCCCTGAGAGCTATATCCCACCCTCTCATAGGAACCAACAGCATCATATGTGAAGACACATCCCTTTCCTATATCAGGTGGTGGAACTAGCAGTCAGCAAATACAAAATGGGTTATGAACAAAAATGGAAAGCTGGAAAAATGTGCACCTTCATGGTCAAGGCCACCCAAAACATTGAAAGCATAATAAGGAAAGAAGCGTTTGTAATAAAGTGTGTTTGAAAGCAGCTGAGCCATTGCAGGGCAGCTCATTTGCTTGTTGTGTTGATGCTGATATATCTGCATTCAGAATCAAAAGATGATATGTTGTCAGTTCTATCAGAGAATTCCATTTTTTGTCATGGTGAACTTAAAGCTATATTTGGGAGGGGGGTTTTAGGCAGGGAGGGGAGGGGAAAGCTTATGGCTAGCCTTTACTTTTCTTGAGAGATTTAGGGTCTGTTTGGATTGACTTATGCAGAGCTTATGAATACAGCTTATGATTGATTCATAAGCTGTTTTGGGCTTATTTTTCATAAGCTACCCAGGATAGCTTATCAAAACAGCTTATGACTTATATAAAATAAGTTTCACTATAATTTTTCTTCGATTATAAAAGTAGCTTATACAGCTTATGCCATAAGCAGTAGATAAGCTTGTTATCCAAACAGGGCCTTATAAAATGAGGGGAAGAGTTTGGGGAATTTTTTAAAACCCACAACCTGCCGGGTGTGACTTGCAAACAAGGTGGGAGTCTACCCTCCCTTCCCCTCCCCTCCCCACTCTCAAACAAAGTGATATACAGAAGCCAGAAGGTACAGAGCAATTTATGGGTCCAACACCAGAGTTTCCCCACATTTATAACCCACATCTAACAGCATAATTAATCAGGTGATATACATCGACAAATGACTAGAAGCTTTAATAATCGATGCAATCAGTGCACCATCAAATCAATCCAGCATGTCATCCAAATGAAAACATTTTATATTCAATTATTCATGCATCCCAAAATGCACACTAAACTAATTCAGAGAGACATTATATTATATTGTAAAGTAATTTTTCAAAAAAAACAATAAACTGACTGAGGAAAGTCCGACAACTAAACCCTGCCAGAACACTTGACAGTTTTCCCCCAATCCTGCTTATCATATTCCTCAACATATTTCTTCACAATTTTGAATATATACTAATATGTGCAGAAAAGAACAACGGAGGGGAAGGCTCATGCAGTCATGCTGAGCCTTTCCCTTTCTTGAGATAGTAGACTGTAGACTAGATAGTAGATGCGATATTAAAATTTGAGAAATGAGAGAGAAGCAGTGCATTCTGTGAGCAGTAATTTGTGGGAACTGAATGATTGAAATCTGAATACATGAAGCTCCTATATATAGAGTTAGAACTAGAAAACACTGCTAGAACTAACTCTAACTGTCTTTGCCGACAAAGCAAAGACAGTTACAGCAGAAGCAACTATAACAACTAATTCAAGACACTAGAATCTACTAGAAGCTATATAAAATATAAAATAAACTACACAGGTAGCTAATATATATACGCATCACAGGCAAAATATGATTCTCTAACAACCTTTAACTCCTAACGAGGGAACATGGCTGGTATCATTTGTTTATACATATCATACCACAAAACTCAGTCCAACAAATTCTTCTCTAACTTAGCAGAGAGCAGAACCATTATGCAGGAGCAAATACCACTTCCTCAAAACAGATATAGATCCAACTACGAGCAAAACAAGAATGTTCAAACAAAATTGCAAAGTTGAGCACAAACCGAGGCTATAGTCTGATTCATAATAACATAGCATGTCATCAAGGCCCCTCGAAAGGAGAAAATAAAAGGGGCAGGCATAACAGGATCATATCAAAATAACATCACAGTTAGTGCACAAGCATCAAAACAGGAGAATATGTGTGAATTGTTTTTACATACAGAAAGATAATGAAATATCAAAACAATAAAATTTGAAAACAGAGAAAATTATAGCAAAACATCAAAGCTTCATTTTCACAGACAGAAATAGACCATCAGCGCAAATAATAGACCCCCGTTTTGCATAATTAAGAATATTGAGATTTTTGTTTCTTCAGAGTATCTGAAATCCAAGTCCAAGGAATCTTCTACCCTAGAGGAGTACTCTAGGTTTATTGTTCTATCGTTCTACATCAAGTTATGTTACAGAGAGGTTGATGAAAACAAATTGGAGCACAGCAAAGTTCTCTTCCAAACTTAACCAGAAAAGATTTCCAAGGACCTAATATTTATACAGTAATCAACATAGAGAAGCTTCCAGACAGAACAGATGCCAGGAAATTAAACACAGAATATAGTTTCTCACATGCTAAGCCATCCTGAAAATGTTTGCAATCTAAATAGTACTTTGCTGTTACAAGTGTTGAGACTCTTGGACTCACCAGATGCCTAGCAGACAAAACCTTCTGCAAAGCTTTTACATCAGCTTGAAAACCAGAAGAAGCCATCACACATTTCTCAGCTCTGTCACAAAACAATAAACGAACCCCAAAAACCCAGGTTACATCCTCAAGCAAATGTGAACAGCTACACTACCACTCTCAAATTTGCAATAATAATCAAAAACCAATTAAGTTTCAGCAAAATTTAAAAATGAAAAAAAAATGAATTAGCGTACAGTTGGGAGATTTTGGAGTAATCGCGAGTGAGGATATTGTAACCAGTTGACATCCTCGTATCTGCTGCGATCACACAGTAATCCGCTCCAGCAATTGCAACACAAGATCTGCAAATAATATTAAAAAATAATAATAACAACAATTGAAAAATGCTTCATCTCACCGAGCAAGGACGAGAGAGAAAGAAAGAGTACCCTCCATTGTTGTCATATGGAGACCAATTAGCTTGCTGCTTGGTCATGGTAAATGGGAGTCGAGAACAGCGAGAACGAAGAAGAATTAGGTCGTGAAAACTGAAAAGGAGCAAGGTAAGGTGTTAATGATTTGATAGTATAAAAATGAACAACGATAACGCCAATGACAAAAGCAACCATAAATTAACCACAAACGGAATAACCCTTGGGAAACAAAAGAGGAAAACTCTCACCGAAGGAGAAGAGTGAAGATAGGTGTGTCTGTGAATGAGACGGAGAGAACGGGATCGAGTGAGAGTGAGATGGGATTCAGAGCTCTCGTGGGGTTTTTTGCCAAGCCCTCTGTGTGAGCGTTTTGAGTTTTTCCTTTTTAATAGGCAATTTCTATCTACACATACATGATTTTCTATCAACACATACATGCTGCGGAACTATTAGTTCCGCAGGTGTATTTTTTTTCTGACACACACATACCGCGGAACTATTAGTTCCGCGGGTTGTAATTCACTGCGGAACTAATAGTTCCGCAAGCATTTTTTATTCGTTATGTGTGTGTCCGAATTGAATTACAACGTGCGGAACTATTAGTTCCGCGGTGAATTACAACCCGCGGAACTAATAGTTCCGCGGTATGTGTGTGTCCGAAAAAAAATACACCTGCGGAATTAATAGTTCCGCAGCATGTATGTGTTGATAGAAAAACATGTATGTGTAGATAGAAATTGCCTTTTAATATTGGATTCTGTCTTTGCAAACACGAAAGAAAGCGGATTAGAACATTAGGTGACACACAAGTGATTAATGTGTTTCTTGGAATAGACTCGGCTAGGATTCGTATTTGATTTTTGGTGAAAAATAATTTGTGGTCAAATTTTATTTATCTCTTGACTGAATATATATTAGTCTAAGGATCCCTTTCACCCTGGACTATTGTGAATATAAACAAAACAAAAAGCGAACTAAACAAGAAAATCGGTAAATATACCTCGTCAATTTTAAAAATTTAAATTTTTGGTAGTTATAAAATTTAAATTTTAAACTATTGGAAATTTTAATTTCTAGTAAATATAAAAATTAAATTTTAAATCAAAAATTCAAATTTAAAAAAAAAATAGATTTATATCTTACCAAAAATCTAAATTTTCGATAATATTAAAAGTGAAAATTTTATACTATCGAAAATTCAAAATTTCCATAGTACAAAGTAAAAAATGAAAATCTGTTGAGTGTTGAATTTGTTATGGAATTCGAAAACTGTGTTGATAAAACAGAAGCGGTTAAAGTTATTTTGTTTACATATCCATTCTATTCTCTAGAGCACAATTAGGCGTTTTCCAAACAGGATGATGCAAATATATTATTAATATTTAATTTATTGTTGTAAAACTAGGACTTCTGTTTCTTTCTTGGTATCCAATAGTATTTTTGTGATTCCATTGACAGCTCTCGTATGCAAATATTTAATGTTTACTTATCGGAAATTTAACTTATCGGTAGTTATAAAAATTAAATTTTACAACTACCAGAAAATTAATTTTTCAGTTAATATCAAAATTTAATTTTTAAATTTCCTACAAATTCAACTTTTTGATAGTTATAAAAATTAAATTTTATAACTACCGGAGGTAAATAAAATAATTTAATTTTTAAGCTTTCCGCTAATTCAACTTTTCAGTAGTTATAAAAATTAAATTTTATAACTATAAAAAATTTCAATTTTCGATAAATATCATAATTTAATTTTTAAGCTTCCCGCAAATTCAACTTTCTGGTAGTTATAAAAATTAAATTTTATAACTACCAAAAATTCCAATTTTCAATAAATATCAAAATTCAATTTTTAAACTTCCCGCAAATTCCAATTTTCGGTAGTTATAAAATTAAATTTTTAAACTTTCTAAAAATTCTAATTTTCGGTAGTTATAAAAATCCAGTGGTGTATATGCGGGAAATTAAAAAAAACAAAAAATGATATTTTTGTATTTTTACATTGAAAAGATCTTTAAGTAGAGTAGATGGCAAAATACTGGGATATATTTACTAATTATCATTAAACAACTCGTTTTATTGGGCCTAGCGTTCAAAATAGAGGTGTTAATTTTGGCCCGCTTAAGGGGTACGTATATTGTTTGACCAAAAAAAAGGGTATGTATATTTGGACAAAAAAAAGGGTACGTATTTTAGACTAAATTTGACTCTTTAATTATAGGTCCAAAAGACACTGGGTCATTTTGGTTTAGCCTGATGGATCCAGTTTAGGCGGAGTTCGTATTTAATGCATTTTTTAATACTAATTTTTTTCTTTTTTTTAAACAATTCAAGCTTGACCCAGTGTATTTTAGGTCAGACAGGGTCAAAAAATTATGTGGTTTAGAAGATTACGGGTTGGCCTACCCAGCCCGTTTTTGCAACTTGGCATGATTGATCGGGTCAGGTCGAGCCGCACAGTTTGTCTACTTCTTTCAAAAAATTTCTAAAAAGAACTTTTTAGTAATTTTTCTTCTTTTGCCAATGTTGCATTAAATTCTGGAAAATAGGTGAGTTTCAAGTATAAACTCTAAAAATATAGTAATTTGCACTCTAAATTTCTCATATAAAGTATACAGAATTCTTGTTTATCAGCAATTACGATTTGAAATGAAGTTTGATCATTTTTTTTAACCTATAAAAATAAAATATCATTTGCTACCCATTTTGAGCCAGAAAAGATTTTTCTTCATCTACTCTGGACAAAGACCAATTTTACTTGGCTCATGATTCTAAAAGAAAAGACAAATTTGTGTGGTACTGTCAGGATTCAGTATCGTAATCAACTCCTCTCTGTATTGTCCAAAAATGAATGGGGAACATATATTGTGGAAGTCACTTACTCTCATTCTGATATATCTTCAAAAAAATCCAAATTGAGGCAACTTCACTGTTCATTCCATAACAAAAATTGTGGCAACTTCTTCACCTTGCTTTCCTTGAATCCAAATAGGGATAATTGCCCAATTATCTTTCCACTACTAGGACTGCTCTTCGTAATCTTTCTAGGACTAGGGGGCAACTGTTTGTTCTAGAAATCTAGATCGGGGCAATCTTATCTTTCTTATATTGGGGAAACTACTTATCATTTCATTTATCAAATGCCCCAAAATCTTTTCTTGACATCAGCTCCCAAATCTACTTTCACAATAATGCAAGCTGGCTAAACAAATGTTTCAAAAATGAAGGAACATAAGATTGATAGCATCAAATCTCTTAATTAACACAGTAGACCAAAAATATTCAGTTGACTTAGGTTTGACTATCTAAATGAAAGCATGTCAATGGTTACAGTCAAATACTACGTTGATCATAATGTTTGGAAAGTGGTTTGCCTATTTAGACAGGGTTAGAGAGCAAGGTCACAAGCAAATAGTTGTACAAAAATCAAAATAAGCGAAGTTGGCAAGTTGGAGTTTGTTCAAATTTTGCCAATTGTTGCACATGTAAACGTTGTGCAAGTATACACAGTCAATCAAGTAGTAAAGTGAATAAAAGATCGTTCTCATGGAAATTGAACACGATTAACTTCATTAAGTTTCCTAATTGGTTAATCGAATTAGTGAGCAAAGATGGTAACAAGTGACATTTTCAATTAATTGATCAAAACAGTAATTTTAAATGATGAAATAACAGTAAAGTGCAGAGATTCAGTGTTGTAAAATCAGAGGGTTGAAAACTGGTTAGTGACACTATTTCATTACAAACCTTTTTACAGGGTCAGGAATGCTACAACATCGCACAGCATCTGGGTCTAAAGTTAAAAATGAGTGTTTTTCAACACTGTCACGATTAGTTCATTAAGTTAAATTTATTCCTAATTTCACATTAATTACTCCCATCACAGATAAGCACAACTCAGCTTCTCTATGCACTTGAAATGATGTTCCTATCATAGTCAATATTGATTAATTTTCCAATTACCAACTTCATTCACAATCAATGAACACATCCACTTACTAACTCTTCCGATATTAGTGAGCTTTCAAATAAGACTAGGTGATCAAACTCAACTTTAATATATAAGCATATAAAACAGTTCAAAGATAGAGCTGAACCCAAACATGTAGTTAATCCTTTCCCATAAAAATATTTACAAATCCATAGTTCCCTAACCAAAAGAGACTTAGCTCATGTTGAGCTTAAGTTCAATAACAGCACACAACAATAAATTTTTTTTGTTGATAATATTGGTGTTATGATTTTTAATTCATAGATGATAACTCATAAATATATAAGTCAAGAGACTAAACTTATAAAACTAAAGTATAAAAGTAAATACTTGTTCTTAAAAGAAAAAATAAATTCTTAATCGATAAAGTTAAAAGATTCATTAATAGTATGTTTTTTCAATAATTAAAATATATTTATAAAGGTATAAAAATTAAATTTAAAATAAAGATCTAAATTTATTAAGAAAGGAGTGACATTCACAGCCCTCGTGTGAAAACTTTTTAAAACGTAAGAAAAATCACTTACTGTCAAAAATCGAAAATATAAAAACAGAATTGTTCACGTTCGCATTGTGAACATTTTCACAATTGTGAAAGTTTTCAGGTTTTTCTAAAATAAGGAATTTTACTAAATTCGAATATTTCTTAAATCATGTTTAAAGGCTTCTAAAATATAATCTTTTTAAGGAAAAAATCTTATTTTAGATTTCTAATATCAAGGGTATTTTATTTAAATTTTTTATATAAAGATTGTATAAAGGGGAAAAGAAATCATTTTAAGGATTTCTAAAAAAATGTTGTTGCATAAAGATGAAGCAAAACGTTTTGTTGGATTTTTTATGAGTTGCTTCTTGAATTTGATTCTTTGGTTGCAAATTAAATTGTCATTTGCATAAAGATGTTTTTGGTCTTTGTGTCATTTTTAGCTACAATCAAGTGAGGAAGGATTGCGAATAGAGCATGGTTAAACTACAATTGCCTACTGGGTCATCCAGGTTGTGAAGTTCTCAATGGCCGTATGGTGAATATCAACGAGCCGAGACAAATCGTAAACCCCACTTGGATGAACCTAACTTACTGACCTATTTCATGAATTGGTACTAAAGTTTAAATGTGGCTATACTGAATATTTGTAAATCCAAGGCTAAAACGGGGACAGTTTGGTGTCTTGTGAAAGGTACATGCTACAACCATTCGCTCAAACATAGTCGAGGAGGAAAAGTCTCTATGCAGCATTACACCATTGTATTTGGAAAGTTATTGAGGTGTCATGCATAATATAACCGCCTAGAGTGTTTTCTGTGTTGATGTTGTGATTTGTGCCCATGTGAAAGAAATAATTGCAAAAGATTTCTAAATCCTATTTATATTTATTTGTGAGATGTAATATATATAATATTTTCTTTTTTATGTATCTTTCGTGATATAACTTGCGGACAAGAGTTTCACCCTTGCATGTGTGTTTATGTCTGTTTTGATACATGGTTCAAATAGATGGATCCAAACAGGGACTTGGTCCCCACTATACGGGAGAGCTTTAGGCCTCTTGAGGGTGAGGGGAGAGGCTGGGTCATGAATGGGCGACCTATGCAAGGTACATAATGAAGGTCTCAGGAGGAGTGAACAGACCTGAGGAAAGGCTAGAAAGGAACATGGTGCTTGATGTCATGTGCAACACCCTTTCTCCAAAAAGGATATGACACCATAGTTACCAATGAACTTCGAATAACTTAGAAAATATTTAGTGAAAGCTTAATATTTCTTATCCGAAAAGGTGTGTAAATTTTTTTCTTCTTTTAAACAAAGAGAAGGATGGAGAATAAATATTAATCTTTTTTTCAAAAGGTTGTAAGTACGGAAGCATAACACAATATTTTTATGAAAGAAATCTCATTTTATATAATTATTATAGTTTTTATAGGAAAAAAAGTGAACATCTGAGCCAGTCTGATCTCTAAACCTCTACCCAGATAATACAGTAACCATCTATTCTTCTTGGAATATCTATCAATCTATTCAGCAACATTCTTCAGATCCTCTCCTAAGAGCTAACCCACTTCTTGGGTCAAACATCTACTCCCTCATGCATCAACACATCAAAGCAAACAAGGGTGAAACTCTAACTCAAAGTAATAGGAACAGTATAAGCACACAGCAACATACAACATAAATTTTAAGGAATCGTACTTAAATATGATGTATCAACATAACAAACAATAAGCACATAGCACACTGGGAATATCCGATGGGAACATCGCTAAGCATTTGGGAATATCGTGTGAGAACATCGCTTTAAATAAAGCATATGGGAATGTCGCTTTAAACAAAGCATTTGGGAACATCGCTTTAAATAAATCATATGAGAACATCGCATTAGTACTAAGCATATAGGAACATCACCTTCCACGGGCATATCTTTTTCACTTCCAACCACTTATCTCAAACAACACAAAATCACCCGAAAACACAAAACCACTTTTAATAGATAAAAATTCCAAAGCATATATCGAAGGAAAACACAGAATTTCATCACTCAGATAAAACATAGACTAAGTGAACGAACTTAACTGTTTATTTACGGAAATACTTAAGCACCAATTTGTTTTCTTGGAAAAAGACCCATTGGAAACCCACCTTACTAATTTTTCACTATTAAAAATGTAGAGAATACTGAACTAAAAATATATAACAGCAGAATTTACCGAGAATCCATTGTCATTATATTCCCTAATCATCTTAGCCACGTATATACCGAGTCCCTGGGTTAAGAATTCCCCAAAGCGTATCAACACAAATCCCAAGCTAGATAGAGACGGACTAAATAAAAGCCCATTCAAATGTCTCTTTCCTTTCTAGACAGATCCATATTGAAAAATCATTTATCTTAACCATGACCTTGTATATCAATGATAGATAATGTCAGGGTTTTCACAAAAGAATAATTTCACTTTCTCTACGGTAAAATTATTTTTACGATAATCTGAAATTTTCCATTATAACGGTATGTTTACAAAGCTCAAAATTAATTTTGCCATAACCCTCTTACTTTCAAAAAAATTTAATAAGATTTGGGCATTGTAATAACCCTACAATTTATAAATAGCATAAAACAATTAATTTAAAGCTACAAAATAATTATAAAACATATAAAAGCTATGAACACACAAACACACAATTCAAGCACAACCAATAATCAAACATATACTTCTCAAATTAATTTGCAAGAGGTTCCCCTTTCCTTGACCACAAAATTGATGAAAAACAAAGCAAAAACACCAAATAAGAAATATAAGAACTAAGAAGAGAAAAAGAGAGAAATGTGTTTGCCTTGAATGCTTATTGGAATGGTGTGAAATTTATGAAGCACCCCCACCCCTATTTATAGTGAATGGGGCGGCCTATTAACCAAGACAAGAAGACCATGGTTGGCTTGGAAAACAACCATGGTTTAGGAAAAAAGAAAAATAGAAATAATTATCTAAAACCTAATTGGCTAGGACTTATGACTCATGGCATGACTCAAGGCGTCATGAAAACACAATATTCTCCTATTGGCTAAGAGGGCATGACAAGGATCAATGATGTCATGGAGTTTTTCTTGCCCTATGTCATAATGCTTAATTTAGATAATTTAGGAAAATCAATCCTTTTTCTAATTGGCTATTCCTTATGACTAGGCTTAGTGACTCATAAGCAAAAAGTTCATCCAAGGCTCAAAAATGGATGATGATGTCGACCAAGTTAAGAGGAAGGGAGAGCCATTTGATCACTTGGTCAAAAACTTTAGGTTTAGATAGTTTTAAGTGAAAATCAAGGGTGAAATGGACTTTTCATTAATCAAATATTCAAAAATAATTTTTAAATAGTAAGAACCAATAAGAAATCTCGAAAATGACATGTAAGAGCTTCATGGAAGAGTTTTGGGATTTTTACGATAAGGGTATGTTTCGTGGTTTGCAAAAACAAAGGAAAACGGACGCGCCGTAAGGGCAAAACTAACATTTCTCAGAAAATTCCCAAAAATCACAAATTTAATTTAAACACTAAAGGTCCCTCTCAAAAATTGATTTGGAGCATGCTATGGTCACCAGAAATCCATATTTGCTCCAAAAACCCTCGTTTCTCGTATCGAAGAAAATGACTTTTGTTCTGCTTTACGAAAAATTACGAAATAAATCCCATAAATCCTAAAAAATAGAAAAACATGATTCAGCTGCTCAAAATCTCTTTTTGACCTCAACTTAGTCTCTGAATAAGTTATCAACTTTTTATTGTAAACTATAGAGGCAAAAAGGTAATTTCAAAATTTATTTTTGTAAAAATTCTTAAGAAAATTTTAGAAAATCACAAATATTAAAAGAAACCGCTTTTGTGAAGAGAGTTTTGTTTTCTAAGTTGTTTTTATATACTTTAGCTATTTAAAACCTTATCCGTCTATTACGGTAAATACGATTTTCCATAATAACCCAAACGTTAAATGAAAAACGTCTGTTTTAATGAAATAATTTGATAAGTATTTAAAAAACCTTAATTATAAGACTAACATAAATTGCTTAGCACTTTGATCACACAATTTCATATAAAATAGATTTTTAAACGGTAATTCAAAACGAAAACGGATGTTACATCATGATCCCTCTACATAAGGCGCAGTGGTTGTCATCGGATGGTCAGAGCAGCTACAATGAAAGTGAGGAGACAGAGCTAGAGTCAAAGCAAGAGGAATCTCCTCCACCGCTGTACTACAAATATGCCGGGAGACAGATGAGGCCCACAGTGAGAAGCACACTGAGTCGACCTACTGATACAACCACTCCGCCGGTTCTTGATGAGGGTCCTCTGGGATTTACCACGCTCATCTATGTCGGTCCTCTTTCCTTTGCATCTCTGTTGGAAATCCCTAGGCCCTATCTAGGGGACTCTTAGGCCGGGACTTCCAGGCGGGGAAGGAAAGGAAAGGGGATGATCAGAGAGGACTCATCGGAGGATTAGACCGGGGAAGGCCCGTAGCTGTAGTTTCCCGTAGGACGGAGGGATGATGGGGTCATGCTAGTTGTTTGCTATGTGACTTTCCAGTGTTTCATTTTATGTTTTCTTTCCTTTGGATGATCGTGTGTGTAGGTCACTCTGCTGTGGCCAAGACTATTGCTTGCTGGAGCAAGCATTTATCCTGTGATATGTATATTATTTGAGATGAGATGTGTTTTCTGAAGTTATGTATTTGAAAATAATTTTAGAATCACACATTTTCTACAAAGAAAAATATTTGAAAATATATTTCACATCTTTCTCGTCTTTTAAAAAGAAAAAAAAATTTACTCGTATTTTTGGGAAGAGAATATTTAATTAGAAATTATTATTTTTCCTCATAAAATATTTTAATAATTCATGTACTACTCTTTTGAAAAAAAGGGTGTTGCAGCCAAACATTCTTTCTCTAATGCTAATTGGTCTATATATATAAATACATTAATTATATTTAATGTTATTTTTAAATATAAAATAACATACTACACATTACTGAAATTTATGTTTGTAGTCAATAATTGGAGGGGAACTCTTGCTTTAGAATTTGGGGGGTTACAACGAAATAACTCAAGCAAAGATAAGTCAACACCAAGGGTGTTCATGGATTGAATTGAGTCGATTTTAAGAGAGAAAATTATCTGATCGATCCAATTATTTCTGTTTTGGTCTTAAAATCAAATCAAATCTATTTCAATTTGTATTGGATTGATTGATTTTTGGTTTTTCAAAAAAATATTTTTAAAATGGGAAATAGAATTTATTAAAATTTTATTTTTATTTCTCATTTCATAAACGAGATACAAATAAATAAATAAATAAAATATACTAGCAATTATTGAATTACCACACCACACATCACAATTAAGGGATGACAAAAAAAATCCATACCCGTGGGAACCCGTGGATAAATTCCACAACAAGCACGGGGCATGTACCTTGACGGATGGCGATGGGTAAATGGGTATTTCTTGTATCCACAAGTTAACGGGGCAAGGACGTGTATTTAGGTACCCGTACCCGCAAAGAAATTAAAAAGCTCTTATATTTATATATTTGGTACAATAATGTATAATTTTTTTAATAGATATAAATTTTTCTTAAAAAAATAATAATCATGGGTATCTACGGATATCGTAGGTACCCACCAAAACCCATCTTGCAGGTATCTGTGTGGGTATAGGGCGGGTAATAGGTAGCTACCACCCGTGTCCACCCGCGCCTGTTGACATCCCTACATCACATTATATAATATATTGTCTTAAAATATAAATTATTTTAACAATATCTCTTATATAAAAATATAGGGTGGTGTAATTTTGAAAAAATATTATATGTATATAGGTGACCTGATCACGGTCCTGGTTGACTCATTGCCCATTAATTGTTTGTGTAATCTGAAAATAATTTTGTGGAATTAGAAATTGTTGTTCTAATTAAGTTTTTAATGTTTAAATTTTAATTTAAAGTCAAGGGTACGTCTATTCATTTGTTAATGTTTATATTACTTATATGTTAACAATATAAAAATGCAAATAAGTAATTGTGGATACTCAAAATTAACAATTTTATTAAAACTTGTAATTTAAATATTATACAAAAAAAGCAACTTAAAATAGTAACTAAATAAATACATATGATATATTGCTTATTCTTCTTTCTCTGACTCTTGATTGACCTCCTCTCCTTCTTCCTCTAACTTTTCCTCTGACTCGTCTTTGATGGTCCAGGTGGTGTATGTGCCTTAGTTGGATCCAGAGGATTAGTGATGCGGAGCCAAAGTCTTAATTCTCTTTTCATTTCCTCTCTTACTTCATCTTTGGATTTCATATAGATGCTCATCCTTTTAAGGTGGCGAGTGCCAAAATCAGGTGTTGGTCTTAAATCACCATAAGTACTTTTTTCCCATGGAGCCATCTGATCAACACACGGCCAAAACACCCTGGTCTTCAAATATGAGAGATAGGAGAACATGACGATAGGAGAGGGTCCTACAGTGACACTTTTAAACATGTCTATGAAATGGTTAAACGTCAAATGTGGTATATTAACCTTTTTCTTCCATAACAAGTTACAAAGAAAGAATTTTTGGAGGTCAGAAACTAGTTCATTGTAATATCCCAAATTTTTACTCTATGAGACAGAGTGTCAACTTTAGAGTATTAAGTTTATTCTTAGAATTTTCCTGTGACACGTAATGGTTTAGAGCTAACGTAGAAGACAAAACGACAATCGATAGACATTTCTGACTGTCAGAATAAATTTATAATGATATAAGAATTCCAATTTAACTTAGAAAAGAAATTTGAGGATACAAATAGTAATTTGATATTATTTGAGGATTTTAGGAATTTATCTAGGAATTTTCAAAGAAACAAATAAGAATTACTGTTTTGGTCCCTATAGTACGGTAGAAAATTTGTTCCGTTTTAATTAAGTACTTTGTGATATATAAATTCATTGATTTATTTTCATCTTAGAAAATGGTTTTAAGTATGCATATTCATTCTCTATGTTAAAACGAATAGTTTTCATTTGACGTTGAGTTTTAAATAGAAAACGGTTTCTGTCATAATTGACGGTTGATGTTTTAAATAGCATGAACATACCACAACCAACCCAGAAAATTATCTTCCTTCACAAAAGTTGTTTCTTTTAATATTTGTGATTTTATGGAATTTTTGAAAAACTCTCCAAATTTAGTGAAAAATACGCTAAACGGGAGCGAATAGCGTAAAGATTTTGTTTCAGTGTAAAAATTTCGTGAGACAAGTCAACAACAATTTATATTTTATTTTTAATTTTTAATTATTTATTTGAAAATTTTAAAAATTATTTTTGTGTAAGTTTTGAAAATACTGTATACCTGAGAAACGACGAAAATCGAAGAGATTGCACTATCAATAAAGTTAAAAAATAATGCCCTGCAGTTGTTTTAACTCTATCTTGGCACTTTCAAGCAATCTCATTGGTTCTCATATTTTAAGTTAATTTTGTGAATTTTTGATATATGAAAAGACTATTTTACCCTTGGTTTTCACTTCTTTTTCACATAAACCCTAGGGACAAAGTTGTAACTACACTTCCCATCCTCTTCCAGCCTCAAAACCGCCTCCATGGAGCAAGGAGAGCCACTCAATTATGAGTCACACCCTTGAGTCATCACTCTTAGCCAATCACAAAATTACTTGAGTTTTTCTTATTTTTCCTAATTAGGGTTTTATGACATCTATGCTATGACCTAAGCAATAAATCCTTCCCTCCATGTCCCCATATGGCCGCCTCCTTCACCTATAAATAGGGTGGGGTTGCTTCATATTTCTTGCACCAAGTCTTTGTGTTGGCAAAGCAAATTCTCTTCTCCCTCTTTATAGTTTTCTAGTTCTTTAGGGTTTCTTGCTTAGCTCTTGAGTTTTAAAGCTTTGTTATTCAAAATCTCATTTCTTCATATTTTGAGGAAAATTCTTGAGAGTTATGAAAGAACACATAAGTTGTGTGTTCTAATTACTTAGGGGGTTTCTGTGTTATAGCTTTATTATTTGATTATAAGCTTTATAATTGTTTTACAGTTTTTATTTAATTGTTTATGTGATTTTTTATTAGTAATGTTATAATGCCTAAATTGTTTGTGTTTTATGATAGTAATGTTATAATGGAAAAATTAGTTTTGAGCTTTATTATTTATATCATTATAATGGCGAATATTCAACTATCATAGTATAATTAAACAGTAAAATTAGTGTAATCTATTTCTTTCTGAAAACCCTAAAATTGTCTACCATTGATATACAAAAAGATGGCTAGGATGAATGGTTTATTAGTATGGTTTTGGCTAGGAAAGACGGATCTCTTAGCAGCTACGACTCACCTCTAGATCTTTCCTGGGAACCTTATTGATGGGCTATTTTTCCTGACTTAGGGAGTTTGTATATACGTGGCGAAAATTATTTGGACATAAGCTTCCAAAGGGCTATTTATGAAAATAGACTTAAGCTATATCACTTTTAAACTGTTATGGTTTGGTCACCGCAGTCAGCTCTACCGCCGTGTGATTATTCCTTCATCAAATTTATTTAAATCTGAGAAAAATCACTTATCGATTAAAAAGCGACCATGGGTTTAAATTACTATTAATCTTTTATCTTATGATCGATCCTGGTGGCTCTATCTCGTTTCGATCTTCTTTAACATTTTAATCACCTTTAGTTTTGTTATATACCGAATCACTATGACTGTTATGGGTTGATTACCTCAGTTTGGCGCTGCCGCGATGTGAACACTCTTTAATTAAACAATTTGAGCCGTAGAGAGATAACATAAAAGATAATTTCATTAATTAATCTTGTGCTGGTAAAACGTTTTTATTTTATGGGTTTGACGTGTGAGAATGAGAGAGATGTAGTATTGTGCTTATTTGAGAGGAGTGATTCAGTGTTTATTTAAGGAATATGATTATGTGTTTAATTGAGAAATGTGATATTATGTTTATTTGAGATAGGTGATTCTGGGCTGTAAGAAATGAAAGAGAAATGTTTGGTTAAAAGCGATATTCCTATATGTTTGGTTAAAAGCGATATTCCTATATGCTTAGTCTAATGCGATGTTAACATATGCTTGGCTTAAGTGATGTACCTATCTTCCTGGATTAGGCGACATTCCCATATACTTTGTTTAAAACGATATTCTCATATGAATTGATCCGAAGTGATGTTCCTATATAATAATTTTCATGACATTTTCTTGATCTATTTCGTGAGGTTCTTATTACATGTTACATGGATATACTGATTGCATGCGTGTTTGTTTGTTTTGAGGATGAATATAGCATTATTTGTGCATTATATCTACTGTGTGCATTATATTTGATGTGGGTGATATCTGCTGTGTGATGCTTATGTATTCTCTTATGATATAACTTGATGATAAGGTTTTCACCCTTGCGTGTTTTCTGTGTTATGTTGATGCATGTTTAAGTAGACAAATTACCCAAGAAATGGGCTAACTCTTAGAAGAGGATCTGAAGGAGGACGCTGCATGGATTGATAGGGTTTTGAGAAGAATATGTGGTTACTGCCTTGTTTTGGGTAGAAGTCTAGAGACTTGACCGACTCAGGTGTTCACTATATAAATTATTTTGAGTATTTGAGTATATTGAATTTTCGTTGTAAAACTCTGATGATTATATATATGAGATGAGAAATTTCTATATGAAGTTGTACTTTACATTTTTAACGCTTAGATGTTTACAAAAAGGAAAATTTTAAAGGGATTCATTCCCCATCTTTGTCATCTTTTAGAAAAGGAAAAAATTTGCACGCATTTTTTAAGGCAGTTTATGATTAAAAATGATTATTATCTATGTAACTTGTGAAATTCTTGGTTACTATGGTGTAATATTATTTTTGGAGAAAGGGTGTTGCATTCATCATCCACTTTTGGTAAAACTACATTGTTGGGGACTTTGAGAAGTACTCTAGCCTTGTTGTTCATTTGTGAGGCTATTTCCAAGACAACCTCGTCTTTGTGAAGCTAGCAACCTTCAACCGAATAGAATGCCCTGTCTCAGCCATCCCTATAGATGGCATCCTCTTGTAGACAACCTGTTGCCCTTTCGATAGAAGCTCTCGAGAGAGAGACATGCACTCCAAGCACATAAGAAACAATCTTGTCTCCTGTTATTATTGCGTTTATCCAAAACTCCATAATCAACCGAGGCAACACCCATGGTTTGTTGCCCATGTTCAAGTAGCCAAACCATCCAACCCGAGCAAACTCCTCATTGAGATCCATTTTTGGAGTTTGGAATGTGTGTGTGAAGTGA
This sequence comes from Glycyrrhiza uralensis, assembly GCA_030159175.1. NCBI lineage: Eukaryota > Viridiplantae > Streptophyta > Magnoliopsida > Fabales > Fabaceae > Glycyrrhiza > Glycyrrhiza uralensis. The sequence goes on from BRZY01000003.1 coordinate 30,860,126, forward strand.
ACACTTGAAGAAGGGCAAAGAAATGAAGGGAAGAGTAAGATAAAGCAACACAGCAAAGGACAAGTAGTTAAATGAGTGCAATGTAGGGTTTCAACTAATTTTATATATATTTATAAGAGACCAAGCGTAGTGACGATTCGTTTGGAGCTTTGTGAATGAATGTTCACTGAACAGATGTTTTTCGTCTGGAGTAAAGCATCACTTCATGAGGGTATGCGCCCGCGCGTAAATGTTGGAAATAAAATATTTCCCACAATGTTTCACCTAGAAAGGGTTGTCTGAACGATAAGTGAAAGTTTCGTGTTTTTATTTACAACAATGTTTGTCCAGGGACGCATTGTCTAATAGCCCTGTCTTTTTAAAAAAAACCGAGCTGATAGACAATGCTTGTTGGAGTGAACAATGTGTTAAAGCTTCGTGTTTTTTATTACAACGACATTTGTCCAGGAACGTGTTTTGTGAAAGCTCCGTGTTTTTCATAATAGTGGGTCTCACTTCACGCTTTATTAGAAAACTAGTGTTGTTATGCATTTCTGGCGTAGCATTGTATCCAAACAAGTTAGAAATCACTTTTTATTAAAAAAGTGATTTTTATGATTTAAATAAACACAAATTAGATTATGCTTTTCTTAAATATCTCTAAAAAATAACCACTAGATTATTTTATTACATAATCACTTTTTTTAATCTATAACAAACAGACCCTAAATCTTCTCTAATTAAATCGCATTTAATTAGACATAACTTTCATTTAATTAAATCATATTTAAATAAATATAAATCTCTCCTGTTAATTTACTCTATGCGTGTGACTCTATAGGCTCTCATAAAGTTTGCAATGCACCATTGTTACCAATTTATGAGATGATCGGTGATCTAACTTAACCTCTAGTAACCATAGTAACTGTAAAGCATTTGTCCCTCCGTTCATGTGTCCCAATTAAACATGAGGCATAAAGTGTGTCATCTCCATTAAGTTTAGTCATTAGTTTCTCGATCCCATAATATATTTGCAAATTACCCAGTACGAAACCTCATATTGGCCTTATACTAGTTTGGTTAGACATTTTCCACATCTTACTCCATCAAGTGGCCAAAGAGATTACTCCTGTTATGCAAGAGGGACAAACTCTTTCTACATCACTCACGTTCCTCCACATGATTTGTGCCATACCCAGGTAAAAACTTCATAATCATCCTGTTATGGATAACATTTGATAGCATTAAAGCTTATAACTCCTCACGTAGAAATCATAGTGACTTCAAGCCGAAGGATTACTTTACTATGGTTACCATGATAAGCGCTTATGACATGTGCATAACTATTATAGAGCCTTCTCATAGAGGGTCAATCCATCATTAATATTACTCCTAATATTTATATCTACGTGTAGACTTGGCAACTCATGCCTATGGCTCATGAGATATGTCCATTAGTCTACTCACGTAATAGTCTCTATCAATTATTTTCATCCTAATTAACAATAATACTTTGACTAGGGATATTTAAGAATAGTATTCATATTATTCAATGTGGTCTTACGATCAAGTCACACTTAATATTCCATTGAACTGAACCTTCTATTTTAAGGACTTTATTATGTTATAAATATTTGACATAATAAATGTAATGCCTCATATATAAATATATATTAATAAAGGGATCATGATACAATACAAAATTTATAAAGTAGATTGACTATTAGGGCTTACACCAACAGTCTCACTCTAGCACTATGGCTAATTAGGTATAACTCTTATACCTGTTGACTTAGTGTGCCCATCATGCTTTTGCTAAGCAAGAGGCTTCCTCAATGAATCACCAATGTTTTCTAGTGTAGATATTTTTCAAAACTTAACATTCCCTCTATTGATAACTTCGAAAAGATAGAAGTACCTAAGTATATCTTTAGATTGCTAGATCATTGGATTGCTAGAGAGATGTAAGTTCAATGATGAACTTTCAATCCAAATGGCTGTTGGGCTACATCAGATGCAGCAATATACTTGGTCTCTGTAATAGACTCAGCGATTGTCTCTTGCTTGGAACTCTTCCACCTCATAGTGCTACCATTCAGAATCAATGACTGCCTCTTGCCTAGAACTCTTCCAGGTCACAATGATACCATTCAGACAAAAACACAAACCAAAATTGCGATATATAGTTATCTTTGTTGGTTTGGAAGCTAGCATTGTTGTAACTCCTTACGATGAAGTTAGCATCAGTGTAACACCTTACATCGATCTCTTTCTTATCGCTAAGGATCAAGAATGAGTCCTTAGTTCTTTTCAAGTACTCAAAGATATTTTTGATTCCAAGCCAGTGACCTTCGTTGGAATTACAATGGCACCTGCTTGTTATGCTCCAAGCATACGAGAGATTTGGTTAAGCATCCTCAACGATCTATCTCTATAGATCCTGATTCCTAACTCTAGGAGGCTTTACCCAAATCATTTATCGAGAAGTAGTTCCCTAACCACGTGTTTACATGTTATAGGGTAGAAATTGTTGTAACAAAACCCTTTCAAGCTTGATGTTTTAATGATAATAAACCTTATGAATAATAGCTTAAGTCTTCTGAGCTTGTCACGTGCTAATGATTTACTTGAGATTATTCTAGACAATAATAGAAACCAAGTATGGAAACCAAAGAAGCTTAGAATCAAGGCTATTCACGTATTAAAGACTAAGAATATCAATCAAAGCGAGCATGAATCCTAAGACATAAATGAGGTTTAAGAGAAGCTATGCTTCCAAGACACAAAAGAAGACAATCTTCAATAAGAATACAAATAGAGGCTAAAGAGGAAATATGAGGATATGAATATTCTGTTGAGAAGCTTTTAAGAAGAGAAGCTCCTCTAGCAGAGAAGGTCATAAAAGTAGGAAGCTTCTCAAGCAGATAAACTCATCAAGAAGAAGAAGCGCCTCAAGATAAGAAGCCTCTTAGATGTTGAAGTACATAAGATTGAAGCAATCTTTAAGAATGAAGTATGAAACGTTGAATATCAAGTTGAGAAGTCTCTCAATCTATGAAGCTTTTCAAGAACGGAAGCAAACATGTTTTAAAAACAAACCTCAAAAAAATAAGAGATCTCTACATCACAATATTCCTCCCTCAACACAATAAAAGAATCTTGAAGACACTCGAGTAATGGAAATTGGTAAAGACTCAAGAAGGCTCTAGTGCAGAAATACTAAGAACCTACTCTAGCAATGAGCAAGCAGAGAAGGCTCATGTCGGGAACCTATTCTAGCAATTAGCAACTAGAGAAGGCTCATGTCGGGAACCTATTCCAGCAACGAGTATCCATAGAAGGTTCAATTGACAACAAAGCATGAGCTGTCAGAATTCTACATATAGGTGAAGAGTGACAGTTGTATTGTACCCGAGGCATGTGTTTCTCTCTCTTCCATCTCTCCAACGGTCTAAAACGAGGTTGAGAGGTTGAAACTCTATATTACTCAAAACTATAGCTGAACAAAGTGTGAGAAATATATTCAGCTTGAGGAAAAGACTTTTGCAATCAAAAGATTTGTCATCACCATCTTCACCATCCTGAGTTAGAATAGATAAATAGGAGTGTAATATAGCGCCACACCCAAAAAACATTACAACAATGTTTAAATTTGACTTCAACAGTGCTTAAAACCATTGTTGATCTCCCCGTTGTTTGCATGCGAACTTCCCACAATTCTTCAGAAGCGCTGTTGCTGTCACACATAAGCCACGCCGGCGTTCACAACAAATAACGCTTGTTTCAATAAGTGTTGTCTGGAGTACACTCAGACTATGCTTCTTCAAGAAAGCGTTGTTTGAATGCGATTTAGATGCATTCGGATAACACTTGCTTAAACAAATGTTATCTGAGTGCACTTCAGACAACACTTTCCATGAGGAAATGCTATTTGAGTAATTATTACTTTATTATTTTTCTAATTTTTTTTCTATTTTTCTCATTTCCCCAACCAAATACATACCGATAGACACTAACATACACTAGAAAAATTATTATTGTCGTCCTAAATAACAATAATACTTTGACTATAGATATTTAAGAATAGCGTTCATATTATTCATTGTGGTCTTATGATCAAGTCACACTTGATGTTCCATTTGACTGAGCCTTCTATATATTCTAAAGAGACTTTAGTACATTATAAATATTGGACATAATAAATGTATTGCCTCATATCTGAATATATTTAAATTAAAGGGTCATGATCATGGGCAGAGCCATGATTTTTTTTGGGGGGGGGGGGGGAGGAGGCCGTGATCAAAAGAATATATTTTGCAAAAAAAAAATTTACACATGTATATTACATATGAGAAATTTGATATATACTAGCTACTTTTTATAAATAAAAGAAATATATAACTATATTGAGTATAAGAGATATTAACCAACAAGTGCAACGCACATATAAACATCAATTGACCGGTAGTAAAAAATTAGTAGAGGGAAAAAGACAAAAGATAGCGCTCTTTCCTCATTAGTTCTCCTATTTTTGTTTGTTTGACTTTTAGAATACAAGGTTGAGACAAATTATATAAATGTGAGTTCTACTGAAAATAATGAAATTATATTTTTATTTATAAGCTAATCAAAATTATATTTTAATTCTAGTGAATTTACTAGAGATCGAGAAACCATTGACAAGTAAAACTTATCTTGTTAGAGAAACTACATAAAATTTTATAAGTTATTCATTTATTAAAAAAATAAGTGTATTTAAAATAAAACTATATGAATTTTCATACGTTAATTAAGCAAATTATAGAAATTTGCAATTTATAGAAATTTTCAATTTTATTGTGAACGATTCTTGAGTTAGAGAAAAGATAAATATGTCATTCTACATTTCAATATCCTTAATTAAATCCCTTCTCTAACCTCTATGTCTTTTTTATTATTTTAATTAAGAAGGGGAACCACTTTTTAATTTATATAATGAAATTTTAAGTATTTTTAAAATTTTGGGTTGTATTGTTAGGAGTTAGAGTTATGACAATTCAAAAAATCTAAAAATCCAAAATAGACAAAAAAGTTAAATAATAAAATAACCAACTTTTAACTATTTTTCACAAGAATTACGCAGTTTTAATTTTTCTATTGCACTAAGGGATAGATAGGAGCAGAGACCACTCTTGTTAAGCCAAATAAAAAACAATGTTTTTTATAATTTCCCCCTTTCGTATCAATATTAAATATAAAAAGCTTAAATCTTTTTTTGCATAAATATAGTTCTTTTCAGGGTTAGATAAATATTTTAATAATTATTATAATTTTACACAATTAATTAAAGATAATCATTTTTAAAAAAATGTGATATGATCCTAAATTCCTAATATATTATCTGCTCCTAATCGATTCCCGAATATAATTTTTTGTTCAAGACCAACTTATTAGAGTTTTTGCTTTGTTGATGGAAGCTTTCCCATGGCTGACCGCTTTGGGCCCAGCTTCGAAGCCTGGGAGCGTGTCAACAATCTGGTGCATTCATGGTTGCTCAGTTCAGTTGCTCAGTTCAGTTTCTCCTTCTATTGCCCAAATCTTGCCTCAGTTTGTATGTGCTGTTGGAGTTAGTTTACTGAAATGAAAGTGTTAAGGGAAGAGTTAGAAAATTACAGACCCTTGCCTCAGTTTGTATGTGCTGTTGGATGTAATTGTGAGACTATGAGAAATGCAAAGAAGTATAGAGATCAAGATTAATGTGTGATAGATATGCTTTCTTATGAACTTAAATGAAAATTTCTCAGCTGTTAAGTCACATAATCTTTTGATGGACCCTTTACCCACTCTCAATCGGGTCTTTTCCGTGGTTCTTCAACATGAAAGACAAACTGTTGGTGCTGGTTTTAACTCCTTAGAGGATGCTCAGATTTCTGTTAATCTAGCTGAAAAGAAATTTACTGGAAAAGGAAGAGGTAATTATAATAGTAAGGTTTGCACATATTGTGGAAAAGTGGGTCACACTATAGATACATGCTATATAAAGCATGGTTACCCTCCAAGTTCAAAGTTTAAGGGAGGAAATTCTAATGTGAATTGTGTTGAAAATGCTGATGAAATAGAATCAGGTAGATTTGATGATGTGAAAGAAATCTTTTACTCATGAGGACTATCGGGCTTTGTTATCTCAGTTGCATTCCAGCCAGCTTATATACGGGAGGTGCAGATTCACAGTCTGCTCACAGAGTGAATCATGCCAGCACAACAAAGATTGACAAAGGAGACCATGAATGAAGGTATTTCTTGTGTCTCTTGTTTCTTAGTGAATACTGATTTGGATTCTTGGAGTGTGGACTCGGGTGCCACAGATCATATTTGCTTTTCTCTGGATTTGTTTACACTCACAGAAAAATTAGTCCTATACAGATACTTTGATGCATTGTATTTGCCAATGTTTAATTTCAGTCTTGTGTCTATCTCCAAACTTACAAGGCTGATGAATTATTCTTTTCACTTCTTTGGTGGGATTTGCATTTGTTGAAATTATAGGTATCAAGTAGAGAGAAAAGAGAATCCTAAGAGATACTCTAAGATATTCTAAGATTTCTAAGATAAGAAACTAATCCTAAGGGATAAACTACGATTCTCTTAACATAATATTAAGATATTATGATATATTTTCTTATATTCCAACAGCATTATCCAGGATTCATCACAGAGGAAGATTGGTTCGGCTAAGGGATGGCTTATATCACTTGCATTTGACACATGCTGCCCAGAACTTGAAGAGCAGTAATATAGGGAATATATTTTGTAATTCTGTTTTGTTTTCATCTTCACTTTATGGCATTTTAGATTTGGTCATACTTCCGTAAAGAAAATGAGTAGTTTACAAAAGCTCTATCCATGTATAGAGGTGAATAGCAATTTAGTTTGTGATGATTGCAACTTTGCAAAACGAAAGAGGAAGCCATTTTCTGTAAGTATTAATAGAGCAACAAAGTCTTTTGAGTTGATACATATGGATTTGTGGGGTCCTTTTGCAATTAATTCCAGTCATGGATACAAGTATTTTTTGATAATTCTTGATGATTATACACGATTTACATGGACTGTTTTGTTGAAAGGAAAACATGAGACTCAGCTGCACATTAGGAACTTTATTACTATGGTGCAAAACCAATTTGAAGCTACTGTTAAAAGAATCAGAACTGATAACGGGGTTGAATTTAATATGAGCTCTTTCTATTCATCTAAGGGCATTCTTCACCAAACCTCTTGTGTGGCAACTCTGCAACAGAATAGTAGGGTCGAAAGAAGGCACCAACATATTATTGGAGTAGCTCGGGCACTTCTTATATAGTCAAAACTGCCTTTTGAATTCTGGACACATGCTATCCAGAATACTGTGTTCCTAATAAATAGAGATCATTTCTTCTGTTTTGGATGGAAAAATCCCTTATGAATTCCTGCATGCTCATTTGCCCGATTTGAGCATATTGAAGGTATTTGGATCTTTATGTTATGCTTCTAAATTATCAACACATAGATCCAAATTTTCTCCAGGAACTAGAAAGTGTATTTTTCTGGGTTACAGAGATGGAACAAAAGGCTACATTGTTTATGATTTACATGGCAGGGAAGTCTTTATTTCAAGAGATGTTGAGTTTCATGAGTTGGTTTTTCCCTACATAGGTTTTGAATCAAGGTTATTGGATTGGAAATGCATAGAAGTCCCTTCTCCACCACGTACTGCACTTGAACCTATATATGATCATTTGTTGTCAACCCACATGAATCGTAATGCTCAACCCTCGCCTGATGCTGCTCTATCCTTACCTGATCCAGCAAACACTACTCCTGATCCTTTGCCTCCCACACCATCATTTCCTCAAATTAGACCAACCAGAAAATCAAACAAACCTAAACAGAAACCTTCATATTTAGATGATTACTACTGCTCCACCTTATCTTCCTCCATAGCTCATCCCATAGACAAATACCTTTCCTACTCCAACCTTTCTCCCATGCACAAAGCCTATGCATTTTCCTTGGCATCTGAACAGGAACCTGCCACTTTTCGGGGGGCCAACAAGCATGATTGCTGGATTAGAGCTATGAAAGCTGAGTTGCAGGCTCTTGAGACTAACAAGACATGGATCCTAGTTGATTTACCTGAAGGAGTGAAACCTAGGTAACAAATGGGTATTCAAAATTAAAAGAAGGGCAGATGGATCAATAGATTGGTACAAGGCAAGATTAGTGGCAAAGGGTTACAATCAAGTTGAAGGGATTGAAAACTTCGATACTTTTTCCCCAGTAGCAAAACTAACCACAGTAAGAGCTGTTCTTGCACTTGCTTCTATTAGAGGTTGGCATATTCACCAATTAGATGTGAATAATGTCTTTCTTCATGGGCAGTTGCATGAGGATGTTTGCTTGAAAATTCCCAAAGGTGCTCAAGGAGTACCTTCTAATAAGGTTTGCAAACTTCTTAAGTCACTTTATGGGTTGAAACATGCCAGCAGGACTTGGTATGAAAGGTTGACAGCTCTTTTGATTCAACACTGGTATAAACAGTGCACTGCTGATTACACACTTTTTGTTAAGGCAGAAGAACATCATCTTACCATTATACTCATTTATGTAGATGATAGGTGATTATCTTACAGAATTCATGGCAATTAAATCTGTTCTACATGATCAATTTGGTATAAAAGATCTTGGTATTCTAAAATATTTCTTGGGATTGGAGGTATCACATTCATCCAAGGGCATTTCTTTATGCCAAAGGCAATATTGCCTTTATTTATTGAAGGACACGGGTAGCGTTGGCACTAAACCAATTTCTACTCCTCTTGATCCATCCCTTAGACTTCATCAAGACAGTAGTCAACCTTACCTTGATATCTCAGAATATCGCAGGCTTATTGGTATGCTTTCGTACCTCACTACAACTTGACCAGACATTTCTTTTGCAGTGCAACAGCTAAGCCAGTTTTTACCACAGCCTACCATACAACACTGCAAGGCAGCACACATAATTCTGTGGTATTTAAAAGGTTCTCCAGGCAAGGGTGTATTCTTTCCAAGATCTTCAACTCCTGCAGATGCAGATTGGGGTGGACGTCCAAATTTCTAGTTACTGTTTCTTCTTAGGGGACTCAATGGTGAGCTGGAAATCTAAAAAGCAAAAAAAAATTGCTAGATCTTCATCTGAGGCTGAATATAGGTCCCTAGCAGCAACAACTTGTGAGTTGCAGTGGCTATATTATCTTATGGAAGATCTGAAAGTTGAGTGTGTCAAGCAACCAGTGCTATATTGTGATAATCAAAGTGCACTCTATATAGCATCCAATCCCCTTTTTCATGAAAGGACCAAGCATCTGATTGATTGCCATGTGGTGCAAGAGAAGTGTAATGAAGGACTCATGAGATTACTGCCAATATCAAGTTCAGATCAAACTGCAGATTTGCTCACCAAGGCTTTGCATCCGGGCCCTTTTCAAAAACTCCTTTCCAAGCTGAGAATGGTCAACATTGTAGGTAACAGGATGAAACACAAGAAGGGGGGTTGAATTGTGTTTGTAAGCTTTTAAAAACTTTTCGCAATGATGGACGCTGGCTTGTGAAAAACGTTGGACGCACAGCTTATTTCAAATATTGGACGCACAGATTTGTGAAATATTGGACGCACAAAAGATTGGACGCTGAGGCTTCCCTCTTAGTTTAAAAACTTGTTTTCTTTGTGCGATTTAAGGTGTCTGAAAAACTTGTTTAAACAAAATCAATTCAATCCCCTTGGTTAGTAATAAGCACAGATATAATAAGAGATAAGGGAAGGAAGAAATAACACAAGTTTTTATACTGGTTCACCCTTTCCTAAGAGCTACGTCCAGTCCCCTCAAACTAGAGAGATTTCACTATCAAACCAGATAGGTACAAGTATTCTTTGCACACAGCCTCTTCAGGCTAAATCCCAAGTATTCTTTGCACACAGCCTCTCCAGGTTAAATCCCAAGTATTCTTTGCACACAGCCTCTTCAGGCTAAATCAAGTATTCTTTTACAGTCAAGCCTCTCCAGGCTCAATCAACTCAGCAGAGTGTTTTTGATTTAAGTGCTGTCTAACTCACACAAGTGAGGATATGAAATCTAAAGCACTTCGAGAGTTAAACAAACTCTCTTTTACAAGAAGAAAGAAAAAATACAAGACTTTCTATACAGAGTATAACAAATTACACAGCGTTTTTGCTCTTTCTTTTTCGTTGTTCAGTCACTTTTATACTTCTTCTTGTTCACGGTATATATAGGCTTTGATGAAGCTTCAGATTTGTTCTTCGAATAGCTCAGCTTCAGCCTTCATAAATATTACCGTTCTCTAATAGCATTAAATGCTATTTTCTCGTTGCTCTGAGGAGATCTACTTCAGTGTGTGTGTCTGCGTTTCTTTCTCCTAAATCAGAAGCAACATGTACTCAAAGTCTCAATTGTACAGTGGTTAATAGTAATATCTTATTGAGACAGAGAGAATACACTGTGTAAAGCAGAAAGATGTGTTCAGAGATATATAGAGTAGATAAAAGTACATTCTCTCTCTTAGTACACTTTCCACAGTGCTTTATGCTTTTCATATGTACGTTCAAAAACGTTGACAATAGGTTGTACAGAAAAGCATTGTATACAGCTATTTATTTCAAATCATTTGTTCAATAAATATGTTCCATATTAAATGCATGAGCAATAAATAGCAAGTTTATGGATTCTGCGTATTGGACGCAGCATGTAGAAATCATTGGACTTTCAGTCCTTTTAGCAAATGGACGCATACTTTGTACTTACCATTTGCATATGATATTCATTCAATCATTGGACGCATCTTTATGCTTACCATTCTGATGATTAGTTGCAAAGCAACATTAGACGTATTGCCTCATTCTGGTTATTGGACTTTTGCCATTTCCTTATAGTTCCATTGGACGCAGAGTTGATTGTTGTACATTTGTTCTTCTGCTTCATTGGACGCAGAACAGTTGTTTGATGTACCTTTGTCAATCTGCTTCATTGGTCGTATGACACTTGATTGATGTCCTTCTTATTTATTGGACGCAGAACAGTAGCATTGTCTCCTACTGGTTATTGGACGCAGAGCTCTCAGACTGCGTATTGCATTGGACGCAGAACATCAATGTCTTATACTGAACATTGGACTTTTGTCCTTCTTATACATTGGACGCATACTCACTGGTTCTGCTTCTTTGGAAATCATTGGACGCAGAGAGTAGCATTGCCTCCTACTGATTCCTTGTACTTCTGCGATTCAGCTTCCTTATAAATCATTGGACTTATGACTGTATTGCCTTACTGATCATTGGACGATCAGCATTCTGAACATTGGACTTATAGCTTCAATGCCTTCTCATGAATATTGGACGTAGAGCTGCTTATGCTTATGCTGAACATTGGACTCAGAATTGTCTTTGCCTTATGCTGAATATTGGACGATGAACAGTATCTGAATATTGATCATTGGACGCAGAGCTCTTGTTGTCCATTCCAGTGCCAATATTGGATGATGACTTCAACATTGGACGCAAGGCTTCTCAGACTTTGAATATGAGCCAATGTCATGATGAACTAATTTATTGGACGCAGACTGCAACATCCTTCAATAAACTTAGTTAGGCAGCTTTGTTATTCATTGTACAAGCTTAATACATTTTGTTTATCCTTTGTAAAAACCTTAATACATTTTGTTATCATCAAAACCATAAAATCACTTAGGGAGTTTTTGTATTAAAAATACTTTTAACCAATTTGGTTCCAACAAACATTTACAAATCCTCAACTTAGGAGGTACTAAGATTAGTGTCATTATTTTAGTCCCCTTAGTATTATAGTTTTACCTCATTTTTTTACTGTTTGTTTCCTTTCTGTTATCGGTTATCATTCCCATTTTTTCTCTTTTTGGATATTGTGTGATATTCCTTGATTTACATATCTCGGGTGTTGCATGTTTGTTATGCTGAGGCGTACCTGGTCTAGATGCTTCCCAATATGTGTGTATAAGGGAATACACAGTGATGTATTGATTCATTCATTCAATATGGAATTGAATCATTCAATGCTATTCTCTGTTTTCTTTCATTTTATCTGATATTTGTTAGAACTGTTTCCTATTATGAAATCAGGCTAATTACATACACTTTCTTAATTTTAATAACCTCTTCAGCTGCATACAAAAATTCTGATACTGATCTAACATCATTACAGCAGGGAAGTTCACTGTCCAGAAAAAAATGAGCAACAGTTTAATGAGAAAACTAATCGATAGAAATTGCTCTTGGGGACACCCCTCCAGGGTAATTCAAATGTAGATATATAAAGCTTGTGGTACTTTGAATTGTTGTTGTAATTTGAGTTGAAAGCTCAGCAACTACTTTCTTTTCTTTCCCACCACAAGAGTATAAGATCGATGATTGCCTCAATATATTTCTTTCCAAAAAGAAGACCTTATTTGTGCTTTTATATTAACATACAACTCAGTAGTTCAAATTTTTATATTATTATATTTATAACACTTAGTATATAAATCTCAAATATAAACAACATAAATAAATAAGTTCAACACCCATGTAGGGCGCAGGTCTCAATCTAGCGCTGTTAATTTTTCCAACATCTTTCTGCTGCCTCCTAAATCTAGATTCGTAAGCTTGTCGAGAGTTAAAATGGACGGGTGGAGCTGACATAAGCTTTCACAATAACGAAGAGATACTCTTTCTAGATTTAGGGCCCTAGATAAGTCTGGGGTCTCGATGAGATCCTTGGAGGAATCAAGAAAAATTTCCTTTAAATTTGCAAGATCCTGCAACAAGAAAGAAACATCAGCCTAGCTAGTGGTGGCTCTGTCTTTGTCAGTGAGCTTCGATTTCCCTCTCGTACCTATACTATATTAACAAATATTTAAATTTATATCGAGACACAACACAATCGTACCTGAACTCCGTCCCAAAGCTTTTTAAGTTTGCTATGAGGCATGCTAAGCACTACGAGCATTTCAGCACAAAAGTTTGGTGGCAAAGACTCAAAACTGAATGCTTGCCAATGGAGATACCTCAATTTATCAGACAAACACTCAAGACCATCAGGGATATAAACATTGCAGAAACTGCTATCAGTGCTAGTGAAAGAATTATGGATATTAAGATATCTCAACTCAGTCATCCCTTTAAAGGACTCAGGGCTTAGATACAGTTCCCTAATTTTTGCAGTATTGAATGTTATGCCTTCAACTTCTTCAGTTCCCTGACAATAAAAAAAAAAGAATATTAATTAGCAAAGCTGACATACTTAATTACGTTGTTGTATTTCATTATTAGATACACGTGTTTTCATATACAAGTAGTTGCATTTTCCATTTAATTACCTTTTTATTTTTCAATACATCACGCACTTCTTCGGGTTTCCATAATCGGCTTCGTTTTCCAGGGAATTTAGATTCTTGATTAACAATCTCTCGTCCCATTTCTCGCATCAAATCGTGCATGTCTGTGGTAAAGTATGTTTCATTTAGTTGTATGAGAGTTTTGCCTAGAAGAACTTCGATCCCATTTGCTGCATGGAAATCACAAGCGTCCAATATACTTATTACTTGATCTCTATGCCAACCTTTAAAAAAGCATGCCATATCAAGAAATATGTCTTGCTCATCACGATCTAAGTCATCATAACTCAATTTTAGCACACTATGAATTTCCACATTGGGAATTTTTTGGAGCTTATCCAATTCTCTTTTCCATGATTCTTCGCTTTTTGGACCGAGATTTGCACCTAAAACTTTTAAAGCCAAAGGATTGCCTTGGCAATAGGCAATTGCACTTACTGATAGATCCTCATATCCAATTTTAGGATGCTTTTGCTTGAAGGCAGACAAACAGAATAGCTCACGAGAGTCATGTCCATCCAATTCCTTGACCTCGTATATTTCACACTCATCCAATTGGCTAAATACTTGCTTAACTCTAGTTGTAACAATGACTCTACTACCCAACCCCAAGTTATTATTGTTTATCATAAGATCTTCTATTTGCTTTGAGGTTGCCACATCATCCAACACAACTAAAACTTTTTTGCCCTCAAGCCTTCTTAAGAAAGGGGTTTCTATTTTGGGCGCACCAAGACGAAGATTTTCTTCCTCTAACAACTCAGAAAAAAGTCTGTTCTGTAAAGCATTGACTCCAGACTTGTCTGATTCTTCCCTTACATTTGGGAGGAAGCAATCACCTTCAAATTGGGATTTATGTTTAGCATAAAATGCAGTGGCAAGGGTGGTCTTACCCATGCCACCCATGCCCCATATTCCAAGGATTTTAACATCATTTGACCCAATATTCAGCAATGATTCAATTTGTTCAAGATTTTTCTCAATTCCAACAAGTCCCTTGACTTCACGTGGGCATCTACGATTTTGTTTTTGCAAAACATCTTTGATAATGTCCTTGATTAAGTCAGCTTCAGTCCTAGCATATGAAAAGGGGATAAATAGAGAGTGAGAGGAAAGTTCGAGTTGCATAACAAATTCAAAAGGAAAGAATAGAACTATATATACACTTAGTTATATAAAATATATGGTCAACATGGTGGGTGGCAAAGTAGCGCAACAAAGAAACAAAAATTAGATTTTGGGAATCAAAATCCAAAAACAGAGAAAATAATTAATGCCTCTATACTTTTCCAGGCAATGAATTCCCAAACGATTAACATAAAAGGTTTCATACTACTCGTATGATGAGATGCAGTTATAAGTATTAAAACTTTGGAAGTGCAAATATAACTCATTAATTAATACTTCAGTAAAAAAAAAACATAACCCTATACTCTTACAAATGAGTAGTACAAGGCAAAAAATTATCTCTTATTGGTACATATATATTACTTCAGTATGCATGGTATATTATTAATGTTATGTAAACACTTGATGGATATAAGACCTTGGTAGCACTTCTAAGAAATTCTCCAAATCATGTAAGTCTATTGTGTTATTTAATTATGTCTTCTACATTGCTTATTAACACGGCAAATCAGCAATTGCTTTGGCAAAGCATATTAAAAATGGATACTACAATATCTTCTGCACATAATTTGTTGGCAAAATTGCTCTTTTGGTCCTACAACTTATTTATTTGTTTCAATTTGGTTCTATAATCTTTTTTTTTTGTCAAGTTGATTTCTTAACTTCGTGAGTGTTTGATGATGATTTTTAGTGTACATATCTCTCTGTGTGCTTATTGAAATGTTGTATTCTTTGTTTCACATGAAAGTAGACAAAAAGTATTTCAACTTAGGCTTTGGAATGACCTAATTTGAATATGTATTGGATTAAAAATTATTTTCTCAAGTTTCGGATAAAGAATAAATTTCTGATATGAAGTTGCTATTTTTCTGTCACAAACAGCCTCTGAAAAAGTGTACATATCTAACTTGAGAGAACAATTTCTAATCCAATATATGTCAAAATTAAGTCATTTTGAAGCCTAAATTGAAATATTTTTTGTCTACTTTCATATGAATCAAAGAGCATAACATTTCAATAAGCACACAGAGAAATGTGAAATGTGTACACTAAAAATCATCATCAAACACTTGCAAAGTTAAGGGACCAACTTGACAAAAAAAAGTTATAAGACCAAATTGAAATAAATAAATAAGTTGTAGGACCAAAAGAACAATTTTGCCTAATTTGTTACCATATATATAACCTGTGTCACTATAGCACTTTTGAGTTTAAGCCACGCTAACATTGGCCACGATTAAAAAACTATTGCCTAAACTGATAATAGGCAACTTTTTTATAACTGTTGACAATAGTATATACGTCATTTACCATTTGTTTACATGTTTTGATATTAGCACCATATCTTCCTATTGGATTTTATATATGAATTTGGACAACTTAATGAAAAACATGCATTATCTCTCATTTTTCTTCTTTTATAAAACAAAAAGCTCTCAGTTTTCTCTCTCTTTTTTTTTATAAGCAAAACTGATAGGATTAAAAGCATAAGATGTGCTCAGTTTGAAAAAAAAAAGGTACAAATAGTCAATCGGACATATACCCTAACAAAGAGCAACCCCCACCAAGGTATCACCACCCCCCCTCCACTGCTGTTTTACATCACACGTGAACCTACCCTTTACAAGAATTAGGTATACAGCAAAGAGTCACACCAAAACCAATCCAACTACAAAATCCAGCAACTCCTTTCAGAACAACCACCTAAGAGAATAAATAGTAAATTTAATAAGTGATTCCCTAGTAATCTACATAGTCTCAAATGGATACTTGGACTCGTACCAGGATAATTCCCCAGTAGTCCATCAATTTCAAAGGGATATTCAAAAAGTATTTCTCCAATAACCTATATGACCTCAAAGGGATTCCTCAGTAACCTACATGGTCTCAAAGGGATACTTGGACACGTGTCAGGATAATTCTCCAGGGGCATCAATCTCAAAGGGGTACTCAAAAAGTATTTCTCCAATAACTTATATGACCTCAAAGGGATACCTGAATACGTGCCAAATAATTCCCCAGCAACCATTAGTCTCTCTTATCTCCTTCATTTCCCTTGCACTCCTCATTTTTTATTACAATTCTTCTAGTTCTCTTTAATAATTTCCTAAAGACTCTCACAGATCATTGTAATGCCCTCTCTTTCTCCATCAAAGCTCGTTGAGCTAGGCATACGCTGAGCATTAATAGATGTGAATGAGAAAGGGATGTGAGGAAAAACTATGGAGAATCATGGGTGTTAAGGTTTAATTAAAAAATATGCTCATAAAAGAAGTTTTAAAAAAGATGAAAAAATGATGTTTAATTCATGAGTTGAACGATAGCATCATTTCATTTCCCTGTATTATCTAATTGAATCCCGTCATCTTCTAATATTGGCCATATTCAAACCTAATAATTAGAAAACAAAATATCCACATGAAATGGAGTAGTTAGTTAAATTTCTACATAAATTTGGAAACTAACAAAACAAGTCATGACTTGAAGAAAGGTGAATAGTTCATTTTGTTTACCTATAATTTTGAGAATCGTACCCAACTAAGTTGGCTGCTTCAGTGAGAGCAGCTTTCCATTTCTGCAACTTGTCTTTGTTGAGCATAAAATCTTGCTCATGTATTGCAAAGGCTTGTTGGTAGCTCCCAATCTGCTTCCTCACATGTGTTGGATCTATGTTGTAGAAGACAGGTATCACAATCTGACCATAATCTTTCTTGCATTCTAGAATCTTGATGAGTTCATTCAAGCACCATTTTGAGGAAGCATAGTTTTCTGAGAAGATGACTATAGACACATTCGACTCCTCAATGGCTTTGGTGAGTGTTGGCGAGATCTCATCTCCTTTTTCAAGCTCATTGTTGTCTATAAAAGTTTTCACTTTCTTTCGGCACAAAGCATCATAAAGATGGGCTGTGAAGTTTTTGCGAGTGTCCTCACCTCGAAAGCTAAGGAAAACCTCATATTTTTCTGAAGGCGCCACAGAAGAAGGAGAATTAGAGGAAGAAGCAAAAGCACCACTCATTTGCTGCATAGCTATTATGAATTCCAAGTGTTGCACCTGCACTAATCACAATGCTACACTCAAAATAACAAAAATGTTTTATATTTAAATGTGTTCTTTATCATACTTGCTCTTAATGTCATTGGGCTTAATTTATAATTAAATCTGTTTGATATGAGATAAGATCAAACAGTTCAAAGTTTATACTCTTGTGCTCACCTATCGATTGAACAAATAGACAATATTTGCCAAATTGCATGTGTACGATTTGAAGGTGAATTAATGTGATCCTTGGATGTTTTGTTTTTCTTAGATTATATTGGCTTGCTTTTGATGTGGAAAAGATGACATTCAATTTGAACTAGAAAAAACTTGATAAATGATTGGACATAAAAAGCCTATATAATGAGCAATGATGACATAAATAATAAAGAGTATAAACTTAAGGAATTGAAAGAGTAACCCAAATAAAAACTAGAGTTCAAATCAAGTGAAAACGTCAAACACATGAATGCTATAAATAAAATTAGACATAAACAACCTAACAACGTAAATGAATAATGAGTCAGGCCCATGAAATTGTTGTATCTATTTCATGCACTGCAGCCTCGTAAAATGCAACACAATTAAAACATATTCTTCAACATATGATTTTTATCACTTTCTTTTCTTTCAATGGGATTCAGGAAAAGGTCGTCTTTCCATTTTTTTTTCTTCATTTTTTCCTTTATTATTTTTTTATAAGAAATAAATGAAATGGAGATAATATATATATTGTGGAGAATATCATTTATTTCATTTATTTTTCTCCAAAAACATAGTAATATAGAGAATAAAGAGAAAAACAATTGGAAATGTTCTTTTCTCGAAAGAATCGATACTAAAAATTATGTAAAAAAGAGTGTGGTATGTTTCTTTTCCTTTTTAATTTTAACATAAGACTATAAATGTATATATATACTAGCATTTTTTTATCCAGATATATATACTAGCATTTTTTTTGAAAAGCCAAAATGTATTGAAAAGAAATTGACAGCACAAGAAGTGCCCCAATCAAATAATACAAACAGGAGTTCATAGATAGATGACCATCTATCACAAAAAAAAACCCCACACTCAAAATACATCTTCACTCTTGCACTCTATAGCCTAAGGTGAACCGAAATTAATAAAGTGCAACCCTAGAAACCTACATGGTCTCAAAGAGTTTTAGTCAGATGCCAAATAACTCATCAGTCTCAAAGAGGTGTTTTTATCAACCTCAAAACCCAACTAAATGAATTAGGGCTCAAAAACAATTTCCTAGTAACCTACACGGTCTCAAATGGTATCTTTTCGCATGTTAAATTTAACCAGTAACCCATTAATTTCAAGAGAACACTTTAAGAACTCCGTTACATATATATACTAGCATTTAACCTTTGTAACCGCGCGTGAATAGCATTGTTTAAAGTTCAAGAGAAAAAATAATTGAGTTTTGTAAAAATATACTTAAAAAGTATTTAAATAATAATAATGAAAAATAAATAGTTTCATATGATTTCATATCAAAAATATTGGTACAATATATATATATATATATAAACTCTTTAAATAATAACATAAAGATAATATATGAAATGGATGCATATGTTTAAATACATTATCTTATCTATTTCAAATTTAATTTTGCTACCCATATCTTTAGCTTTTTTTTTTATGCAAAAAGCATTTTTCAGATGTGAATCTTGACTTTTAATTAATTCAAACCAGTAGATAAAGAAAAATATAACACATTAAAAAAATCATGTTCATTTAAAAATCTTAGGACCTGTTTGGTTTAAGAAATTATTTCCTGTTTTAATTTCTTGTTTTGACTTTTAATTAATTACAAAATTGTCATATTTGTTTAATTTCAATCCATTTTCTTTTAATTAATTACAAAATTGTCATATTTGTTTCGACTTTTTACTTGGCCGCCAAGTAAAAAATGAGGGCATTATTTTTTTGGTATGCCCTGGGCAAAAATCTCAGGGTCAACCCTGTATTTACATATTATAAAGTTATTCACAAAATTACCACCACAAAGTTAACAGCACTACTTTGCCTCAAAAAAAGTTAACAACACTACAAAACAATAAACATGTTGCCAAAATGATATTACTTGACATAACCTTTGTATTCGTAAGAAATAACAAGTTAAGCCTAACTATTTTAATTTGGGTGAACAATTTCGGCTGTGCACAACCGTTTCACTTTGAAAATATCATTATATTTTTTTACTAGGCCAGGAGAAGTATAGTGATTGGAGAGATAAGGAGACCATGAGTTTAAATCTCCTCCACTAACATAACATACTAATTTACTACTATTTGCCTAAAAAAAGTCTGAATTTTTTAAAATGTAAATTAATGTATTATATTTATCTAGTACATACATGCTCAAGTTGATTATTCTTTTATTTTTCCCACCTAAAGATTAATATTTTCTTAAACAACTTAAAACTAACAGATTTTTTTTTTGACGAAGTAAAACTATATGCAGTATATGTTCTTTCTTTTTTTTTTTTTTGAGGAAATGCAGTATATGTTTGAAAGTCGAAAACACCGCAGCTGCAGGAAATAGAGACGGTTTAGAATTATGACCCAAACAGTGAGAATAATTGAAAGCAATTTTAATGGGGTTCTTAAGAGGTGAGTACCTATTTGGAACCCTCCCAAATAGGCATTCTCTATTGTTATGGTTCTTAAATGGGTACTTAATAAGAATGGATCCCTATGCAAGCACCCTCTCTCTGCTCTCGCTGGTTCCACATTGTGGGTTATATAAGTGGGAGTAAACTATTACTTTGGTTTGTCACATGGTAGGGCACTGGCATTTTAGTCTATGAAATTGAGAAATTAAATGGGTAATTTGGTCCCTGAGATTGATGACTGCCTATCAAGTTAGTCCCTCCATCTCAGTAACGATGTTAACGTTGCTAACGTAACACACACACACGTGTCAGACAAGGACCAAATTGACATAATTTTCAAAATGCCAGGGACGAATAAAAGACCGTTTGGTGAATGAAATTAGATTGCTAAAATATTGTGCATCAATAATGTTTATCATGTTATTTGTTTTACATTTATTTTCAATTGTTGAGTGAAGGCGTAGCAGCATATTAGCATGTGTTGTTTTAATTTTATTCTGTGTTTTGATACTCAAGTTGATGTAATATTTTGCTGTTTAAATGATATAATAAGATTACTTCATGTTATTTCTATTTTTTCTGCAATTTATGTCATATGAAAGTCATTGTATAACTTAAAATATAGTACATTCCACAACCAAAATAGAAGACATTATTGAACAAAAATTGAGCATCCAATGTGCGATTTTAAAAATTACAGTTACATAGTATACCGTCATCATTGGCGGATCTACATACAGATGATGGTGGGCATATGCTCCCACTCAAACTTTAAAAATGTCATTTATTATCTATATTTTTTTAATTTTGACTCCACTAAAATTTTATTTTTGATCCCACTAAATAGA
Organism: Glycyrrhiza uralensis; assembly: GCA_030159175.1. Taxonomy (NCBI): domain Eukaryota; kingdom Viridiplantae; phylum Streptophyta; class Magnoliopsida; order Fabales; family Fabaceae; genus Glycyrrhiza; species Glycyrrhiza uralensis. Next base: position 30,881,172 of record BRZY01000003.1, read on the forward strand.
ATCCTAATGATACATGAATGAATTATTGTTTAGTAACTTATATTAAGAGAGATGTGTTCAATAATATTGACAATAAGCTGATCATTCAACAATTTCAAAACATAAAATCACGTAGACAATTATAAAGTATGTAATTTATTTTATTAGATGTAGGTTTAATTGCACTTTCGGTCTCCTACTTATTGTGATTGTGCTATTTTGGTCCTCTAATTTTCAATTTCAGGTCCCCCAATTGTCCAAATTAGGTTCCTCTGTTACTATGTCTTTCACTTTTTAACACTTGGAGCTTATGTGGCACACGTGAGATAAATTTAACACTAAGTTAGCTCACCATGGCATGGTATGGGTTGCCAGAAAATTTTACAAAGCAAGCCGGTAATGCAAATAATACAATACATGTTTAAAATTTCTTATGTTTGAGGGTCTTTATCATGTCATCAGTGTCAAAATGGTTCTATTCAGTGCTCAATGTGACTCGTTTTAGTGTCAAATTAATCCCACCTGTGTCACATAGGCCTCAGGTGTTAAAATTAGACGCCATAGTGATGGAGAAACCTGATTGCAATAATTGGAATAGGGACTCAATTCGTTCAAATGAAATTGGGAATTAAAATCACACAATCGCTATAAGTGGGACAAAAATGTAATTAAGTCTTAGATATATTAATTTTTGTTTATTTTGACATTTGTGTCTTTATCTTTATATGCATGAATAGAATATTAATTATTATTAAATTTTATTTTTTATATGAATTGCCCCCACTAGCCTAGGGTCCTGGATACGCCACTGACCGTCATATAGTTGGAGGACTAGCATAATGGAGAATTAAGTGGTCTTCACTGTCCTCTTGGACCCTTTGGTGGCAACTGTGGAGTTGGAATGAACTGCATAAACCTAGTTTGTGTTGGCACAGTCCCTATTAGCACAGTTCTCCGGAGTTGCTGGTGTAGGGTCACTGGAGTTGCCGGTGCAAGTAATTTGGAACAGGGAGGGTGGGAGAATGGGTTTTTACTGAAGGGACATTCGGGTTTCTTACTAAGACTCAAGGGATGTTTTAACTAAAGCTAGTTTGGTCCATGCTAGCTTTTAAACATTCACAATTGGTCTCTATATTATTATTTCCAAGCACTGTCAATTTGGTCCCTGACTTTTTAAAAATCCCGTCAATTTGGTCCCTAACTAACACATGTGCATTCCAAGATGACACTTAGCGTGCACATCAGTAATGTTAACAGCGTTACCTGATTGAAACTGATGGAGGGACTAACTTGACGAAGGTCATCAATTTTCAGGGACCAAATTGCCTATATCTTACTGTCAGGGACCCAAGTGTCAACGCCCCTATAATGTCAGGGACCAAAGTGATCATGGGTTATTATTGTGACCCATTTAATAACTTTTTTGGAGATGCTAGGTTGGAGAGATTGAGTACCAATTAAGTACTTGAGTTGAAAAAGTAAAAATGAGTGATGTATACAAGTGGAACCCACTTAAATATCCAAAAATGAGAGTTCCATTGTAGATGACCTAAGTGTTTCAATTCAAAGAGTTAGAGTGACAGCTAAAATAGAGCTAGTAAGAACATAGACTCGGGGACCAAATTTATGATAGAACTTATATCGGTTGGCCAGGAGTTAAGACCTGAAATTTTCTTAGTTGAGAGCCATGTGACAATGACTTTTAGTCAAACGAAACAATAGTATTGAAGTCCAACATGTACGATTCAACTTAAATAAAAGTGGAGGTATTTGGTGCCTTTGGGATGAAGCTCTTCGGAAGATTGAGGTTCTTGATTCCATTGACCAATTGGTTTATCTCCATGTCACTTGGAAGGGGATGACTTCTTGGTATATTACTGTTGTTTATGATAATCCTAGATATGCTAGACGACATAGATTATGGGACAATCTGGACATTATTGCGGAGTCTATGGAGGATCCTTGGGTGGTGCTTGGTGACTTCAATGCTATTACCTCGGATAAAGAAAGAAGGGGGGAGCTCCCAATTTCGCCATTAGAGGTATGAGGATTTTAATTTGTGATATGATTAGTTCTTGTCATCTGTTGGATGCAGGGTTCCAGGGGAGCCCGTTTACCTGGAGGCATGGAAGACTTTATCAAAGACTTGATAAAGTCCTTATTAATATCCAATGGAGGATGAAATTTCAAAGCACTTCTATCTTCCGCCTTCCGTTTTTCAAGTTTGACCACAGGGCTATCTTGGTGCAAATGAAAAGGAAGAGAAAACAAAAAAAAAAGGCAGAGGCATTTTAGATTTCTAGCGGCCTGGCTTGCCCACATGGACTTTCCTAATTTGATGACTGAGGCTTGGCTGAGGAATGCAAACTGGTGTAGTCAGATTATACTTCTTCAGGGGTCGCTTAATAATTGGAACTAGATCGTGTTTGGTAATATTTTTTAGAAGAAGCGCATACTTATTAATGGGTTGGAAGAGCTAGAGTTCATAATTACTTCTTACCCTTTTCATGGCCTCGAGGAGAGAAGGAAGCTTCTCTGGGCTGAATACGAGCATGTGCTAGTCCAGGAGGAGCTATTGTGGTACCAAAAATCTAGGTCCAAATGGCTTCATTTGGGAAATCACAATACTAGATTTTTTTTTCATGGGGTCACAGTGGTCACGAGGAAGAGGAACACCTATGATATCCTTCAAGATTACGAGGGGAATTGGATAGGGGAACCGATGAGACTTGAAGCCATGGTTACTTATTGATGAGGGGGTTTGAGATAACACTAGAATTTTTGGGGCCTTCCCTAAGTTGAGTCCTAAAGAGCTTAGCCTGTTTCAGAGTGATGTTACTTGTGGGGATATCTTTAATGTTATTAGCCACATGGGTTCTTTCAAAGCCTCCGGCCCCGATGGGCTCCAAGCTGCTTTATACAAAAAGCCAGTGGAAAACTATTGGTTGTTCCTTTTGTCATCTTGTGGGTGAGGTTATTAGAAATCCTGAGAAGGTGAGATATATTAATGAGACCTTCTTAACTCTCATCCAGAAGGTGGAAGCAGTGTATAAAGTTAAGGATTTCAGACCGATCAGCCTCTGCAATGTGTCCTATAAGGTTATTACCAAGTTGATGGCTCAGAAATTTCGTTTTGTGATGAGCTCCTTGGTTAGTTGGTTAATCCGTGCCAAATTAACTTTATTCCCCAGCGCCAAAGCAGAGACAACATCATTGTTGCTCAAGAGATTTTCCACTCTATGAGAAATAAGAAGGGCAAGAAGGGTTGCCTGGCTATTAAAATTGACCTTGAAAAGGCCTATGACTGTCTTAATTGGGCCTTTATTGAGGAAACTCTTGAAGATATCGGTTTGCCAGATTCTTTCATCAATTTGATTTGGCACTGTATCTCGTCGCCTAGGATGAAGATTCTTTGGAACAGGGAAGCTTTGGATGAATTTTCTCCTTCTAGAGGCATCAGGCAAGGGGACCCTATTTCCCCTTACCTTTTTGTCCTATGTATTCAGAAACTCTTTCAGATGATCAACCTCGCGACCAAGCATGATCATTGGCGTCCCATTAAGCTTCCCCGTGGAGGTCCTCCCCTCAGTTACCTTGCTTTCGTGGATGACATTCTCCTTTTTGCTAAAGTTAGAGAGGACCAGGTTCTGCTAATAAAACAAATTTTAGATCTGTAATTTTGCGGGTGTTCGGATCAAAATGCTAGTGAGCCTAAATCTCACATTTTCTTCCCCAAGAATGTTAATAGGGCCTTGAAAAATCACCTTTCTCAGCTACCAGGTTTTAAAATTATAGATGACATTGAAAGTACTTGGGTGTGCCTATCATTCACAAATGGGTGTCTAGGCGTTCCTTCCAATTCATCCTGGATAAGGTGGACCAACGGCTTAGTAATTGGAAGGCTAAGACCCTCTCCTTTGCAAGTCATCTTACACTAACTAAATTTGTCATCCAAGGTTTACCTACTTATGTCATGCAGGCTGCTCATATTCCTACACAACTGTGTGATGATATTGACAAAAGATGTAGGAGGTTCCTGTGGGGTGATTCTAATGATGCTAGGCAATTACTGTCAGCTGGAGGTGGATGGGTCCAGAAAGAATTAGAATTCATCTCTGGAAGTTAGCTCAAGGGGTTCTGGTCACCAACGCTTTTAGGCATCAACGGGCCAACGGGGCCTCACCAATGATAGCACATGGCCGATGTGTGCCCATGACCAAGAAACTATCCTCCACATGTCTCGTGATTGCACCAAAGTGGATCGGTTTGGCGCCTTCTTGCTAGAAACTATCCTGCCCAGGAATTTCTACGTGGATGACCTGCACCAGTGGTTGTCAAATAACCTGAATGGTAATTGCAATTGTAGAGGTGTAAAGTGGACGACTTTGTTTGGCGCTGCTACTAGCTGTTTCTGGTATGTTAGGAATGAGAAAGTTTTCCAGGGGAAGGATTTTTCTTGTAAGGAATTGGAGTGCAGAGTGCTTTATAATGCTTTGGCTTTTCAGACCAGCTCTCTTGAAAGCCAAAGAGATGGGTCGCATGAGGTCTCAAGGATTCAGAACTCCACTCAATGGTGTGCCCCGAATTCAAATTTTGTGAAACTTAATTGTGATGGGGCGGTTTGTCAGTTTGGGATGGTTGTTGCTAGCTGCCGGTGGGGGCATTCTTAGAGATGACAAAGACAATTTCATTTTCGGTTTTGCTTCAGCTTTGGGTTCCTGCACAGTGGTTGAACACTTGATGCACTTGGAGTCTTCTTTTTCTATTGATCATATGATGCGCAAAACTAATCACCTAGCTGATAGTTTTGCTAAGAATGGCTTGTGCCTGGATAATTGTAGTAGAATATTTTACTATGTTCTGGATTTTGCTTGTAATGCCTTAAGGACAGACGGTTTAGGGGTGTTCCCCCTAGGATCGGCTAGTTTGTATTGTTCTGGCTAGGGGCTCTTTGCCCCTGGCTATCATTAAAAAAAAACTTCAATCAAGGTAAAAAATTGTGCACTGCTAGAACACGAAATTACAGATGTACCTAAAAAACGCTGACTTAATTTGATAAAAATATTGACATCAAATGGAAGACTTTTAAATCGATCTGAAAACTTAACGCATTAATCTTTCTAACGAACAAATTGTGGTTTATTTCAAGTTTTGTAGGTCATGAACAAAACAGTGCATACAATCTCGCAAATATGCAGGAAGCGATCAGTCAAGGCATTGTCGTTAGGCAATTCAATTAAAATAGTGAAGAAAAGAAAAGAAATGGAAAACATTTGAAAAGCACGAGATGGGGTGATCAGAATAGCAAAAAATTAAGTCAAGCTTACTTACCTTAATTTGCGTGACTTAACGATGCACCAGTCCATATAAATTATAAGGGAAATGAGGCACCACCGATCTTAATGACAAGAACATCATCCATCTCCGCCAAAATCAAGCCAGGAAATGATGTTTATATATACCGAACTCGGTGTGCACACTTCATAATGCTTTGGCCCCGAGTGCTATATAGCATTATAGCTGGCGTATATAAATATAAATATGAAAAATCAAAATGACTTTAAAGTCTTTAAATAACTTAGTGTGATTTCGTGGTGCATTCCTTGTATGCTTCCTCGAAGTGTCGTTTGTCATCATCATCATGATAAAATATTAACGGTACTTGACCCAGCTGGAGTCGTTGTAAAAATATTATTTATTTATTTTAAAGTCAATTTACTATTATTATAATTATAATTATTATTATATTATATTTTATTTTATTATATACAGAGTAAGAACCTTTACATCCTTTCAATGTCTTTGACAATATATATCTCAATCATTAATGTTATACACATACTCGTGAGACACCCATCACACACTCCATTCTCTCATTTTATTCATTAGAATGAGGTGTAGTGTGGATATTAATGTATCATAGCTCTATTTCAATACATTAATTAATTAAGTTGTCTAAGAAAAGATACATTCCACCACGAACTTCGCTTATATGTAACTATGAACCTAGTTTATTTTAGGCAAAATTGCACTTTTGTTTCTACAATTTATTTATTTGTTTCAATTTGGTCCTATAATTTTTTTTTGTTAAGTTTGTCCCTTAAATTCGCAAGTGTTTGATGATGATTTTTAATGTATACATCTCTCTGTGTACTTATTAAAATGTTGTATTCTTTGTTTTATATGAAATTAGACAAAAAGTATTTCAATTTACACTTCGAAATAACCTAATTTGGACTTGTATTAGATTAGAAATTATTCTCTTAAGTTAGATATATACACTTTTTCAGAGACTGTTAGTCCCAAAAAAAAGATTTCATATCAGAAATTTATTCTTGATCCGAAACTTGAGAGAACAATTTCTAATCCAATATATGTTCAAATTAGGTCATTCCAAAGCCTAAATTAAAATATTTTTTGTCTAATTTTATATGAAACAAAGAACACAAAATTTCAATAAGCACTCAGAGAGATATGTACACTAAAAATTATCAACAAACACTTGCAAAGTTAAGAGATCAACTTGACAAAAAAAAATTATAAGACCAAATTAAAATAAATAAATAAGTTATAGGACCAAAAGAATAATTTTACCTTTATTTTAACAAGGTATCAAGAACATATATATAAGTTAAAACCCAAAAGGATATGGTTGGATTTGGAGTTATGAGGCAGCGTGTGTTTTCTAAACAATCCACAATTATATCCATATGTCAGTTAAAAATGTTTGTAATTTTATTTTGAAATTAGTGATTCATATATAATTTGTGATTTTTTATTTGATCAGGTGCATTGTAATATTTTAAATTTTCACTCTTTGAGAGAGTGTTAATTTTGGAGGACTAGTATTATCCTTAATATTTTCAAATGATGAATAATGATTTAGAATTGACGTGAAAGTCAAAAAGGTATTTTGTAGACATCTTTAACTGTCAGAATAAGTTTATAACAATATGAAAATTTTAAATTGGATTAGAAGAGGTATTTGAGAATTGAAATAGTGACTTGATGTTATATGAGGATTTTAGAACCTAAGTTTGGAATTTTAGAAAATAACATAAGAAATATTACTGTTTTAGTCCCTCTAAGATGAATCGCATAACATATTAATTAGGAAAATAGATAAATACCCAGAGACTAAGAAATAATTAAGATGAGAACTAAAGGGGAAAATAGTATTTTATCTAGCATAGAGGTTAGAAGTTTTGTTTGTTTTTGGAATTCAAACGAAAAACTAGTTTAAGTCTAATGTAATTTTTGTCTGCTTCATTTCTGTTTTTATTCTGTTTTATTTGAATATTATGTGATATATGTGTTTATTGATTTATTTTCATCTTAGAAAAATGGTTTTAATATACATATTCATTTTCTATATTGAAACGAATAGTTTTCATTTGACGTTGAGTTTTTAAACAGAAAATGGTTTTTGTCATAACTGACGGTATAAGGTTTAAATAGCATGAACATACCAAAACCAACCAAGAAAATTATCTTCCTTCACAAAAGTTGTTTATTTTAATATTTGTGATTTTTTAAAATTTTTAAAAAACTTTCAAAATTTACAGAAAATATGCTAAACAGGAGTGAATAGCGTAAAGACCTTATTTCACATTTTAAACTTTTGTGGCACAAGTCCAAAACACTTTTATTTTTAATTATTTATTTTGGAGATTTTAGACATTATTTTTGTGTATATTTTGAAAATAGCATTTTCTGCTCTATTTTCGGAGTTATACCGAGAAATGGAGAAAATTGGAAAGATTGCACTACTAGTAAATTGCAAAAATGATACCATGAAGCTATTTAAGGCTAACATGGTGTTTTCAAGCAATCTAATTGGTCCTCACATTTTAATAAATTATTTGGATTTTTGATTTATTAAAAGACTATCTTGCCCTTGATTTTCCATCTTTTTCTCTTAAACCCTAAAGGGTAGACTTGTCAATTCACACCCTCCTCTCACAAATCACAAGGCCTCTTGACCTCCCTTCTCATGCAATTGGGAGAAGATATTTTTGCTAGTTGATGCTAGTGGATTGCTTTGAACCAATTAGGATTTAGTTAATTAGCTTTTTATTTATTTAATGTTGAACCATGGTTAAATTTCAAACCAACCAAGGTTGGTTTCCTTGGGTTAGTGGCCGCCCCTCACTAATATAAATAGGGGGAGGGGGTCTTCATATTTTTCCCACCCCAAAACTTGATGCATTTCCAAGTTTCTCTTTCTTCCTCTTTAAAGTTTTCTTTATAGTTTTCTTAGTTTTTTGTGGTTTTCTTGTTTAAGTTCTTGTCTTTTTGAAGCTTTGATCAACTCTCTTTTTCTTCAAATTTCAAGGTAACTGGAAGCTCTTGCAAAATTATTTGAGGAGTTATAAGTTTGATCTTTGTTTGTTAGTCACTTTGGTGATTTTTGTGTTTATAAGCTTTATTTAATTATTTTTATGAGCTTTTATTATTAGTAGTGTTATAATGTCTAAATTGTTTATGTGTTTTTGCGATAGTAATGTTATAATGACAAAATTAGTTTTGAGCTTTAAATATTTATACCGTTATAATGACAAATTTTTAACTATCATAGTATAATCGAATCGTAAAATTAGTGTAATCTATCTCTTTGTGAAAATCCTGAAATTGTCTACCATTGATATACAGAAAGATGGTTGGGATAAATGGTTTATTGGTATGGTTCTGGCTAAAGAAAGATAAGGTCTCTCGAGAAGCTTTAGCTCACCTCCCTTTCAACGTCATGCTCTTTGATAGTGAAAATTAGTGAAGTAAGTCTTCAACGGGCTTTTTCTGAAAATAAACTTGTGTTTAAGCATTTCGACAATAAATCAGTTTGATCTCGTTCACTTAGTTTTTGTACCAAGTCACTCTAGAAGTTGGGTGTTAGTGATCACCGCAGTTAGCTTTACCGCCGTGTGATCATTCCATCACCAGTTCTATTAAAATCAAAGAAAATCACTTACTGAGTAAAAAGCGGTAACAAAGATAATGTGTACGATAATTTATTTTTGTGATGAAAGAGAAAAGACTTAGATCTGTTTTTGATCCTCCATTTTTTAGTAATGTTCGTTTTTAGTCCCTCATTTTTAAAACACAACTTTTTAGTCCTTCATTTTTAAAATATGTCACTTTTAGTCTTTTAGGCCATTTTTCAATTTGAAAAGTATTTTCTAACTTTGTATTTTAACTCCTCCCAAATCCTGATTCTCACTTTTCCCCTTTTCCCATAACTTTCAAGGATTTTTTGAATTTATATTTTGACCCCTCTCAAATTTAGAAAATACTTTTTAAATTTAAAATATGACACCGGGGACTAAATGTGACACACTTTTAAAAATGAGGGAATAAAAAGTTACATTTTAAAAATAGGAGACTAAAAATAAACAATAATGAAAAATAGGGTTCTAAAAATAGATTTAAGCCAAGAGAAAAAGTATTTTACGAGATTTTGTATTACAAGCGATAATAAAGCAAAATGCAAGAAGGTTTTACAAGAGAAAGATTTTATGAGATTTTTGTATTACATGAGGTAATACCATAAAACATGAGAACGTTTTACAAGAGAAATCAAAGTGAATTTATATGCAATTTGAATTGTCATTGTATAAAGACGTATGAGCATACAACCTAGAGAACGGGTTGAGAATATGACCAGTTGGGCTACAATTGCCTATTGGGTTATCTGAGTTTTGATAGTCTTATGTGGCCGAGTAGGTGAATCCCTCGAGCCAAGACGAATCGTATACCCGACTTGGATAAATCTAACTGACTTCCTTATTCATGATTCGGTAAATTATTTTTAAATATGGCATTACTAAATGATTTCAAGAAATTCAACTCGGACTATCTGGTTATTCTGTTAAGTTTACTACAGCCAATCGCTCAAGGGTGTTAAGGTTGGAAAAGTCTCCTTGGAGTAGGTCACTGGTGTTTTTAAGAGATATAGAAGTGGCATGCATAAATATATCATGTGTTGATGATATATCTTTGAGTATGCTCTGCTTTGCTATATTTAAATATAAGACATGATCTGTGGATGTGTAGTTCTGAGTATATAAAGCATGTACTGTGTTGAATATTGTGCTGCTTGTTTTTTATGTATGTATTGAGTGATGCATGATCTGTGAATGTGTGTTTATACTTCTCTTTTTATTTTGCTGTGGATTTGAGTTTCACCCTTGCGTGTTTTCCTTGTTCGTGTTTAATGCATGTTAAGTAGATGGTTTACCCAAGGAGTGGGTTAGTTCCAATCCAAAGGCTAGCTCTCAGAATGTGATCTGAGCACTACTGGATTGATAGGGATTCCAAGAAGAAGTTATGTTTATTTTCTTATTCTGAGTAGAGGTCTAGAGACTTGACCAGCTCAGATGTTCACCGTATAGTTTATTTTGAGAATTTTTTAATATATTAAACTTTCATTGTAAAACTCTGATGATTATATATTATATATATGAGATGAGATTACTTTTACAAGTGTGTTGTTTTAGGTTTCAGCATTTAAAACTCTTCGAAAAGAATTAGGGAGACATATTCTCCATCCTTCTCATTTTTAAAAGGCAAAAATTTTATCCACATTTTCGGAGAAGAAATACTGAGTTTTCAGCAATTATTTTTCTAAGTTATGCGAAAATTTTGGTTACTATGGTGTGATATCCTTTTTAAAGAAAGGGTGTTACATGCATAACCTAGAGTGACCAAGAGATTTAAGATGCTCTTCCAATAATGTTCCTAAAGATCATAGAGCATTGTCATGGGAATCATCTAACTTACTTTATTTTTGATATTATGAACTTGAGAGGTTTACTACTCATCTCCAAATTTGTGATATATTGTTGAACCCTGGCTACTTTTAATTTTGACTATGTAACTCATCATTAATTGATTTATAAATGAGTTTTCAATCTATTTCACTTATATTGTTTTATTTACTTTTATTTGATTTTAAGATAAAATGTATTTGACAAGTAGTTGAGGCTCCTAACTCTATTTTTATTGTTCTATATCTTATGAGTGAATAGTTTTCTATCCTTAAATCAGTAAAAAATTGTGATTAATAGGAAACAAAAAAATGGGTTAATCATGAGAACTAATTAGTTAAATGCAATTTTCGTGTCCTATTAATAGGACGCAAAATATCGTTTAACCATTTGCATTGCAAGTTTAACCATTACTTTGTCTCTTATTAACCGAACTTGAAATAACTGATTGAATACTTAACCATGTGGGAACTTCATTTAACCATTTTTGCAAATAAAAATTAACCACAAAAGTATTCGATTTAAGATTTTTTATTTCATCACTAGCTGATGAGTTTTACTTGAAGGCCAAATGGGTTAATCATGAGAATTATGTGGTTAAATCAAATTTTGTGTTAATAAAAATGTAAAATGTGCATCTACCTACGAATCAATATCCTCTAGTGACAGAATTTGTCTGTCACTAAAAGTTAAATTTCTTGTAATGTACCTATAAATGAATCTCGTAAACAACTTTGGTTAATAGGACACAAAATTGAGTTAATCTTGAGTCCATGAGGTTGAATGAAATTGTGTGCTACTACATTGAAATTTGCTTGTTAACTGTACAAAAACACTTTGTGAGATAATATTTGATAAACATTATACTTGGTCTTCAAATAAAATTAAACAACGTGTGAAGAAATAAATAACTATCATAAGCACATCAGTGTGGTTGAATTCCATTTACAAATGAGATTATTTGCAAGCCACATATGGTTAGGTATACGCTATCTGATATCATTCCTACAATAGTCATATACTATGGTGATAGGTTGTTTGAAGCCTATAAAATTATTTGACGATTTATAGTCAATCTCTATAGCTATATCTTTTTTAACTAGTAACCAAATATGTGGTTAATATTGGGAAACAAAAGGCCGCGGGTTAATCGTGAGAGTTATGTGGTTCAATGCAATTTTATGTACTACTACGTCCAAAATTGATTGATAACCGTAAAAAAACACTAACGGTGCAATTTTATATTAGCTATAGATTAACAACCTCCAATGACAGATTTAATCTATCACTAAAGATCAAATTTCTTGTAATGTATCTACCCTTGAATAACTCATAAAACTTTGGTTAATAGGAAACAAAAAAATAGGTTAATCATGAATCTATGTTGTAACACCATTTATCCAAAAATGATATTACATCATAGTAACTAAGAATTTTGTAAATTACTTAGATAATAATTGATTTGAATTATAAACTGCCTTACAAAATGTGGGTAAAATTTTTCTTCTTTTTTAAAAGATGAGGAATAAATTCCTATAAAATTTTCTTTTTTGTAAATGTTTAAGCATGAAAAGTAATGTACAATTACGTACATAAAAGTTCATCATCTCATATATATATATATATAATCATCATAGTTTGCAAAGAAAATTTAGTATACTCAAATACTCATAATAATTTATGCAGTGAACACCTGAGCCGGTCAAATCTCTAGACCTCTACCCAAAACTAGATAGTAACCACAAATTCTTCTTGAAACCCTATCAATCCATGCAGCATCCTCCTTCAGACCCTCTTCTAAGAGTTATCCCACTTCTTGGGTAAATTATCTACTTAAACATGCATCAACACAACATAGAAAATACGTAAGGGTGAAAACCTTATCATCAAGTTATATTATAATAGAATACATAAGCATCGCATAGCAGATATCACCCACATCAGATATAATGCACATAACACATATAATGCACAAATAATGCTATACGCACCCTCAAAACAAACAAACACCCATGCAATCAGTATATCCTGGTAACAGGTAATAAGAACTTCACGAAACAGATCAAGAAAATCTCTTGAAAATTATCATATAAGAATGTCGCTTCCACTCAAAGCATATGAGCATATCGCTTTAAACAAAACTTATGGGAATGTCGCCTAATCCCTGCAGATAAGAACATCGCTTTAAACTCATCATATGGTAATATCGCATTAGACTAAGCATATAGTAACATCGCTTTAAACAAAGCATTTCTCTTCTATTTCCAAATAGCTCAGAATCACCTTCCTCAAAAAGACATAGTATCACGTTTCTCAATTAACATAAAATCATATTATCTCAAATAAACACATAATCATATATCACAGGTAAACACAGAATCACACGTCTCAGATAAAAACATAGAATCATAGATTCCAAGTAAAACATAAAATCTCAAAACTCAGATAACACACAGACAAAAACAATTTATCAGTATAAGATCAATTCTTGAATTTCTCCATTATATCACTATGTTCTGACTTTATAGTAATTTTAAATTCATGTTTATATTTTCATAACAAGACCCCTTGAAAGCTATCTCTTAAGAATTTTCGCCATATATATATACACTCCCTAGGTTAAGAAAAATAGCACATTAGTATGGTTCCCAGGAAAGATCTAGAGGTGAGTCGCAGCTGCTAACAGACCCGTCTTTCCTAGCCAGAACCATACCAACGAACTAATTGACACAACCATCTTTCTGTATATCTATGGTAAAAATTGGTGGTTTTTAACACAAGGAAATAAATTACCTTTTGCAAAAAAAATTCTAAATTAGGAATTATTAATAGTACATTAGTAGAGTCGCCAGGACAAGATAGAGGACACAACCGATGACAGTTCTTTCTTAGCCAGAATCGTACCAATGCACTATTTAACCCAAAATACATATGTTAACACATAAATTCGACTTTTAGCATTGAACCATAAAAATTCCGTTTTTAAACACAGTATTGTAGATAATAAATTTTTTGGCATTATAACCTTACTAATAATAAATCACACAAACAATTAAATAAAAGATTAATGTAAAACAATTATAAAACTTATAAACAAATAATAAAGTTATAACACATAAACCACCTAAGTGGTTAGAACACACAACTCATATATTATCTCATAACTCTCAAGAATTTTTCCCTTATCTCAAGAATTTGAAGAAAGAAGATTTTGAAGATCAAAGCTTCAAAACTCAAGAGAGTTAAGCTAGAAACCTAAAAGAACTATAAAAACTATAAAGAGGGAGGAGAGAATTTTGCTTTGTCAACACATAGACTTGGTGCAAGAAAATATGAAGCATGGAGGGGGTATTTATAGTGCAAGGGGGCGGCCAAGGCAAGGGTTAAAAGGCAACCATAGTTTGATTTCAACTTAAACATGATTCAAATTAAATAAATCAAAAACTAATTAACTAAATCCTAATTGGTTCAAAACAATCCACTAGGATTTAATCCAAGTGACAAAGGAAATCCAAGCATCCTAAAACACTCAAGAAGGGCGGCCAAAAGGAGGAGAAAGAAGAGTCATTGGATAGCTAGGTTAAAAAGGATAAGTTTTAGAAAATAAGTGTACAACCAAGGGTAAAATAACAATTGTACATTGCCATCCACTATTCATGGTCAACAATTCCGTCTACGGTTGACTAATCACTATTCACATTGCATAAAATTGTAAAAAAATTCTAAGTTCCTAATTCATACTCGTTTACTCTCTATTCGTCTATATTAGGACGATATACCGCAAATAAGAGGAAAAATAATGTTTTAAAAATCCTACACACAAATATTTCTAAAATCCCCAAATAAATAACTAAAAATAAAAACAAAAGTGTTTTGGACTTGTGTAACGAAAATTTACAATGTAAAACAAGATTTTTGCGATATACACGTCCGTTAAGCGTATTTTTCGGTAAATTTTAAAAGTTTTTCAAAAATTTCAAAAACTCACAAATATTAAAAGAAACAACTTTTGTGAAGGAAGATAATTTTCTGTATTGGTTTGATATACTTTTGCTATTTAAAACCTAATCTGTTAGTCATGGTAAAGACCGTTGTTTGAATAAAACCCAACCTCAAATGAAAATTGTCCATTTCAATGAAAAGAATGAATAAGCATATTAAAACCCTATTTTTAAGATAAACATAAATTACTAAACACTCATATCACAAAATTTCATATAAAATAAAAAAAAACGGTAAATGAATAAAATAGATGTTACATATGTGGTTAAATAAAATTATGTGTCCTACTATACATTGAAATTTGATTGTTAACTGTAAAAAAAAATACTTTATGGGAAAATACTTGATCAATATCATACCTAGCATTTAAAATTAAGCAACTTGTAATAAAATATAAAACTATAAGCACATCGGTTTGGTTAATTCCATTTAAAGATAAGGTTATTTGCAGGCCACACATGGTTAAGTATATGCTATTTGATACCATTCCTCCAATAGCTATGTATTATTATGGAGATATTTTGCTTAAAACCTATAAAACTCATTAAGGATTCAGAGTCTATTTCTATATCATGTGAGTGGATAGTTTTCTATCTTTGAATCGATCACAAATCTCGTTAATAGGATACAAAGACTTGGTTAATCATGATATCTATGAGGTTAAATGAAATTTCATGCCCTACTACATCAAAATTTGCTTGGTAACTGTAAAAAATAAAATAAAATTACGGAGGGATATTTGATGCACATTATGTGTTCTTCAATTATAATTAGGTAACTTGTGGTCAAATGAAAAACTATTATAGACACATTGGTGTGGTTAATTCTATTTATAGATAAGACTATTTTCAAGCCGCATGTGGTTAAATACATGTTATCTGATACCATTCTTCCAATAGCTATGTATTATAGAGAGAGTTTGTTTAAACCCAGTAAATATCATTGATTTAGAGTCTATTTTCATATCATGTGACCAATAGTTCTCTATCCTTGAATTAGTCACAAAATCTGGTTAAGAAGATTTAAAAACCAAGTTAATCATGATATTTACGTGATTAAATGCAATTTCATGTCAGTAAAAAACACTTTATGGGAGGATATTTAAAGAACATTATTTGTGGTCTTCAATTATAATTAGTCAACTTGTGATGAAATAAAAACTATCAAAACACATCAGTGTGGTTAATTCTATTTACAAAAAGTTCATTTGCAGGTCGTTTGTGGTTAGAAGTCCACATCTGTTCTATGTATATGGATTACACAAAATTCATTATTCCTAGAACATACTTGAATCCACAAGTACATGTTAATAATCGAGATCAAACCTATATAATATTTTACATGAGATAATTAAAAATCTTATCATTTAAAAATAAATTTCTAATAAGAAATAAGAAGAAAGTTGGGTATTAAGTATAACATTTCTAAATTGAAATATTGTTGGGAATGGAAGCCAAAGATTGTTGTGTGGTACTTAATTTCTGTCAAGAACGTGACTAAAAATTAAGAACTTCATTTCTTGATGGTGCATGTGTAGCTTGAAGATCCCCATCACAGGACTTTATTTCCCTGTATCAAGATCCTTTGGAGTTCACTAGCAATTCCTTGCAACAGAATAATGTACCTATTCCTTGCATCAAGATCCTTTGGAGTTCACTAGCAATTCACTAGGACTTCATTTTCCTGCATCAAGATCCTGTGAAATATTTGATGAACTCAAGGGTGTCGCTAAAAAAATAAATTTATTTTTCTCTTTTACATATTTTGATCTTCATCCTTAAGCCAAGCCTTTCGTTTACTGAGGTTAGAAAGCTGAGTAGAGCAAACTTTTCATAATGAAGGACCACTGCTGTGTGGAGTATTATTACAGTATATCTCACACAAAGAAAAACTAGTAAGACTGAGATATACCATAGTTGAAGAAGTTAGTGACTCATTGCTTTTATTAAAGTCAAGGATAGACATTCTGGAACCTGGAAAAGCACAAAAGAAAGCACAACATGCGTCAAATTTTATATAAACACCAATCATCATATTAATGAGTTGAGATACATAGCCTATACTGATAGCACCAAACCAGCCATCAGTAAATCTCAAGTCAAGAGTATCACCCTCAACCCACCTACCAACAAATGATTCTAGCCTTCCCAAATCCTATGATATTGCTTTTAAAATTCGGCATCGGGCTCACAATAATCCCTCAAAATCGGCTTGACAAGGCGGTACGACACGCAATAGACACAGTGGTGGGAATCGCGACTACACCCCCTCGAGCCTAGACTCCACACCATAAGCGAGGACTGGTGGCACTATCCATAACCATGATCAGAGTTCTGCAGAAGAACCTCCAATCCATTCAAACCGGCTTGAAAGGTTGGGACTCCCCTAGCTATATAAGCAATGGCAAGGCCAGTTAACCATCTAATGTGGGACTCGCAACATACTAACCATCTAATGATATTAATTTTTTAAGAGAAATTATAATAGTAATATTAATATAATATATATGCGCGTGTGTGAAGTTTTGAAAGAGGGGGGATAGGGCCTTGGCCCCTGCTTGCCCCTAACTAGACACGGGATACCAAACTAAGCACAAGTAGTGCCCAACTTGGACCCCCCAAACAAACAATACACAAATGATAACCGGGGGCAGACCCACATACAAACCAGGGTGGGCGGCTGCCCCCACTCGTTTTTTTAAAAATCACATATACTATCTATATATTTTCAATTTTAACCCAATAAAGTTCTATTTTTGCCCCCAAGTGTGCACTTTTTGACCCCATAAAGTTCTCTTAATTTCAATTTAGACCAAGTTGTTCACGTTCTCTCACACCTGCCTGCATCTGTGTGGCGCCTACTGTTGCTGTATTTGCATTTTTCCAATGCACCTCACGCGCGTCGACCAACAACAAAGTAACAAATATCAAAAAATGCCACAACAAATCCACATGTTAAGTATAGAACCCAGGACCTCACATTTTACAAAGACAAGCATACCACTGCACTAACAAATTTTATTGTTCATTAAATGGTAATAATTATATATACTTGTTCATTCCGTATAAAATTAATAAATTAAAAAAATAATAAATACTTTAACATATACCGGGGATGTAGGATATATATGAGTATGGCTTGCGAGAGGAGTGGAAAATACAAGGGATCAAAGAAATCACCATCGTTGAGAAGGTCTAGGACTAGAAAATGTGAATGTCCCTTTAAGCTAAGAGGAAGGCCTATGATAACCGGAGAAGGATGGATAGTGAAAGTTGTTAGTGGACGTCACAATCACGAGTTAGCGGAGACACTTGTTGGTCACTCTTATCCTGGTCGACTAACAACATAAGAGATGGAACTAGTTCGTCAAATGACAAAGAACACGGTGAAGCCAAAAAACATATTATTGACTATCAAAGAAGGCAATGATGATAATGTCAGTACCATAGGGACAATTTACAATGCACGACAGAAGTATAGAAGATCTCAAAGAGGTCCCCGAACAAAAATGCAACATTTATTGAAATTGGTGGTCCGTGATATATATGTCTACTGGTATAAAACACATGAGACGTCTGATGGAAATCCCAGACATGGGCTATGTTGTCGCATCCAAGTATAAGGTCGTACTTGTGTGTTTATCAATATCTGGATCATGTACAATTTTTTCTCTCAGAGGTGATGCTCCACCACTTAGTTGTCATCGTCTAATTTGCATCGGACTAGTTGGCGGGGCCCATTTCGTATAGGTATACGTAGATTTTATATTTGCTTCAGATTGAGTTGTTAATTGTGATTCGAAATAATTATTTCCAAACTCTACAAGTCGTTTTGAAACCAGGTTGTCCATTACTGACCACATATCCTTTGTGGCCAGTATATTGCCGACCTGAAGCTATTTCGTGGCAATCACCATATATCAGTCGCTTACATGGATACACATCATTACCGTCAAGGGGCAATGAGCCAAAGGAAGTAGTGGACATCACAGAAGACTAGTTATAGGCTTCTTGAAAGCCAATTTTTTGATGTATATATTAATATTTGATATGCATAAGTATTTTGATGTATATAGTTATACGGGATGTGCATAAGTATTTTGATGTATATAGTTATATGGGATGTACATAAGTTATACATGAGGTGCACAGGTCTTTTTGTTGCACACAGGTATATGAAAATCGTTTAATTTAAATTTGTCATATATAGATAAAATATAGATGACAATTTATAATTAAAACCATGGTTGCGAATTAATATTAATATTTCTTTTAAACTTAATGGAAAATTTGTTAATTTAGCTACAAGATAAAATTAGTCATTTGTTCCCTAACATTAAAGTTACCTTTAAACCTTAAGGGACCAATTTGTTAATTTAATTTAATAAAATTAAATTTAACAATTAATTAATCATTGAACAACGATGTAGAAATGGCTAATAACAATAGATAAACCGTTTACATTAACTTGTTCCAAAATATAACAAATCAGTCCTACTAGTGCATCCAAAAATCATTGCTCTGGATGTGGTCTAGTCCTCTTTCTCTGGTAGGTCTTCTCCACCCGACTCCGACTTTGACTCCCACTCTAACCATCTGTGCTAGGCCCTCCACCTGTGCTAGGCTCTCCTCCTGTGGTAAGTCGTGCTAGTAACTTGCTACATTGATCAATACGATCCCAAAGCTCGGTGCCTTCCGTGGCAAACCCGTCCTGTTGACATGATTTGAGTATATCACACACCTGCTTTACTGTCTCATCTTGCAATTAAGGTAAAACCAAATTAAACACATATACAACACCAAAGATTCAACATATATACAACACTAAAAGACTTACTACGATCTGGTTAGAAGTACTCGCAGATGGCTGAAGGACTGGCTGGGGCACTGGCTGGGAGAATAGCAACGGTCGTCTAATATTCGCGATAGCAGGAATAATGAGGGGGTGCGAGATGCTCACTACAAGAAAGAAGATTTTTCGCAGCGACTTTTTTGCAGCGACAATGAAGTTGTTACCAAAACTGTATGTATAACAGCGACATGTGCATGTCATTGCAATAAGACATTTCTTTCCTCAACAACAGCCTTTTTGTCGGGAAAAATAGACTTATGTCAACAACAATCAATGTCGTTGGGAATACCATGACTATTTCACAACAACACCATAAAGTCGTTGGGAAAAGTACATATTTACGCCAACAACATTTTTTGTCGCTGAGATAAGGAATTTTTTTTTCTCAACAACATGATTATCGCCGAGAAAAATAAACTTATCCCAACATCATTTAAAATCGCTGCAAATAAACACTTATTTACCAGTAACACTACAAAATTGTTGGCAAACATATCTATTTATGCCAACGATCTAACATGTCGTTGGGCATGCTAGCCAGAGTGGACGTTTTTTGTAACAACGTTAGTAATTGTTGGGAAAAGTAAATATGTATGACAATGACCCTATAAGTTGCTGGGAAAAGATGTATTTATGCCAGCGACCTAATATGTCGCTGAGAAAGGACATGTGTATATGGCATCGACGGTAGAACTCGCTGCGAAAACATGTATTTGGGGGGCAAAAATTTAACACAGTAAATAAAATTAAAAATGACTAATTTCTCTTATACCAAAAAATTAGTAATTTGTATTATTAATAATTATCTAAAATTTACTTTAATAAAATAAATAATAACTAATTTAGATGTTATTTAATGTTTAGTGCTTAGGATGTTGAGACACACAGAGTATTGGACTCTTTTTAGCTTTGGCTATTTTAAATTGTGTTTTTTATTATTTTAAAATTGTTAGCTCATGATCAACTGAAAAGCCCAAAAGATTTTGTTGGGCATATGTATTAATTACCCAGGTGGGTGGGATATTAACATTTATTACGGGAGGGGGATCATTGCGTTCATATCACTCGGGTTGGGGAGTATTTAACATTAATTAGGAGTACTAGGAGGATAATTATTTTTTTTCTTGGCGTGCGACTGCCTCTATTATCTTACGCTTAGTTTCGTCCCTGTCTCCAGATACTCGTAAAAAGTTGAAGAGTTTTTGAAGATGAAGAATATCAAAGACACTGCATGTTCAGAAATAGTACAAGATTCAATGGAATTGGAGATGAAGAATAACGTTAAAGACACTGTATTTTCAGAAATAGTAGAAGATGCAATGGAGCTGGAGATTGTCAAAGACTCTACTGATACACAAGATGATGGAGACTCTTTATTTTCAAAAATAGTACAAGACTCCTTAGATTTGGAGATGGTTCAAGATTCTATGGATACCGAAGATGATGAAGACGTCATTGATGTCACATCTTCATTAGAGAAAAAAACACAACTTGATATAAATTCAAATATTCCTGCAGGTCATGAATTCGGTTTGAACAAATTTCCCGACGAAGAAGATGAAAGCTCGGATGAAATTAAAAAGGAAATTAAGAAGGTATTGAAGATTTATCTTCCAAAGTTTTATTAAACATTCAAAGAGAGAGAGTTGAACTTGAAGGTGACTCACAATACAGAGACTTGAGGACTTGAAAGAGTTTGTCCTTTTACCATGTTATTCCTTTTTTAATGGCAATAAGAGTTGTAAACAGAAAAGAACAGACATAGTAACAAAAGTTTTGGTAAATCTTAACATTGTCCACTTCTTTTAATTTACTTTTAGCATTTGTAGAATATTTATAGTTTTGATTTTAATTATTATGTTGCAGGATACTTTTGATATTGACAATACTGAGCATAACAAAGACGTTATTCTTCATACCGCAAGAAGACTCTATCGAAGTCATAGATGTAGGCTTCATCAACACTTTAAACAATATGAGACAAATGAGATAGCTTTGAAACATATACCTAATGATGTAAGTGAAGAAGATTGGAAATACTTGGTCAATTATTTTTCAAGTGATGAGTTTAAGGTATGTTGTCATTTATTTTATTATAAATATAGATAAATCAGTTTTAAATATAAAAAAATTGCTAATCTATTTTGAGCTATATTATTTCCAGGAAGTTAGCGCAAGGAATAAATTAAACAAAGCAAAACAAGTTATTAATCATAGATGTGGAAGAAAATCATTTCAAGCCGTTAGCTATGATGCGGTAAAATATATGAAATCTTTTCATTGTCAATTGTTGATTAATTTAATAACTTACTAATACTATATTTTGTGTGTGAAAATTTGTTCTTAGAGAGATCCTGAAACCAAAAAGGAGCCTAATTTTCAAGAATTGTGGCGAATGACTCATACAAACAACAATGGAGAATGGATAGATGAGGGTTCTAAAGAAATTTATGTATGACATTTATGTATTCATAAATAAATATAATTATGATTAATTTGTTATTTTTAGTTATACTTGATAATTAAAGTTTTACTTTTTTTAATAGAGAAAGGTTGAAGTAGCTTCTTCAGAGAGGTTACAACACATAGATGAGGACAATGATGAAGACTTGATCATTAATGCGACTTTTCAGTCAATTGTAGGGGAGAGATCAGGATATTGTCGCGGTCTAGGAGCTGGAATTAAACCACCAAAAGGAAAGTCTGTTACAGGTTTACACGAACAACTAGAAAAGGAGCGTGAAAAGCGAGAGGATATAGAATCAAAATTGAAAGAAGTTGAAACTCAACTCCAAGAAGAGCGCAACGTAAGGGAAGAAATGGTAGCACAATTTGAAGAAAGTCAAAGACAACTCGAAGAAAAAATGCAGAAACAACTTGAGGAAAGGATGGCAGCTATTTTCTTTACAATGCAATCTTTCTCGGTATGTATTTGTCAATTAAATGGTACAAGAATATGATAAATCTATAATTTTATATTTAAAAGTCTATCAGTTTACTATCTTAATTTTTTTTCAATTGGTGTTTTTAACATTTATACAGGCTGGACAATCTTCTAGTGCAATGAATATAATGTCTGAACCTGATGAAAGGTTGAAAGTAGATACCAATAACATGATTGCACACATGCTGAAATAATTATTTTTGCAAATTTGGATTCTAGACTTGTTAGGTATTGTTACTTTAGGTGTTATGGACTTCGGGTCATTTTGTTTATTATATTCATGAAGTATATGGTTTGTACACTTGTATGTGTTAGTACATTTGTATCTTAAATTTTTAGTCCTTGTTGAATTCTTTGATCATCATGTTATTACGGTTTTTATGTTAAATGGTTAATTTGCCTTGTTTTCCTTTACTCTTTCATTTTTACATTCATAGGAAAAGACAATATTAATTAAACTAATTATATTGATATTGTAGGCCAAGTAAGGGGGATTCAACTACTTTGAGAGGAGAAATTCAAAGCAAAGCTAAGCAAAGGAAATAGTGTTGGAATGTTTTTAGTCTTAGAACTATTTGCAATTTTCTTTTCATGAAGACAAAAACATATATGACACATTAATTTTGTAAATAACATTTATGGTATTTTGTTATGTTTCTATTATGCAAATCATATTTATACCTTGTTTATATTTTTTGCATTAATAATATCATGATTTTTGTTGTAGTATAGTTTATTTTTAATTGTTATGATGTCTAAATAATGTGACTAATACTAATTCTAAAAAATATTGAAAAATTAATTTTTATTAAAGAATTTTAATATTACCAATTTTAATGACATTAATTGCTAAAAATATATGTATATTTTAATACTAATTCCAACAATTTAAGTTGTTGGGAAATGTAATTTATGGCAACAACTTTTTTTTGTTGACAACGATAAAAATATAAAAATATGCCAACCATTAGCGTTGTTGAGAAAAATATCTTGTCGCAACGACTTTAGCTGTTGAGAATAAAATACTTTATTGCAACGACAAATGTTGTTGTAACATGTAATATACGACAGCGACAATTGTTGTTGAAAAAAATACTTTGTCGCAACGACAACGGTTGTTACAACATGTAATATACGACAAGGACAATTGTTGTTGGAGAAAATACTTTATCGCAATGACAAATATTGTTGCAACATGTCATATACGACAGTGACATTTGTTGTTGGAAAAACATTAGTTATAGCAGCGACACGTAATGTCGCTACAAATCTTTTCGCAACAGCACTTTTCGCCACGACATGCAACGAAATTTTTGTTCTTACGATAAGACCCTTTCCCAGCGACTTTATATTTTTCCCAACGAGATTTGTCGCTGCGAAAAACCCTTTGTCTTGTAGTGCACTGAAGTACCACTCCAGGTATCTATCAACGCAGTGTCCAAGGCATATCGTGGGCTCTGGTGTCACGAATCGGTGGAACAAATGCTGATTAAACTGCACCCACCTGACGTGCTTCTCCTCTGGAGGAGTGTGGACCCCAGTAAGAACACACGACGATCGCGGAATAGTCTGGATAAGACCATACTATCTTAGCACCTTCTCCGGCAAGTGTGGAACTGCTAATGAGCCCCACCATATGTATCCCAAGAACATTGAGATGTGCTGGAACGGACGAGTCTCCCTGTGCACTGTATATGGGGTCCAGTAAACGTCCTCCATCGTCAACTCGTCTAGTGCCCTCCGATATCCGTCGACCTGGCCCGGGCCCTTACCAATAGTCCACCTAGATGCCCGGGGTGTGTCCTCACTGTAGCCCATATTTAGGCTTTGGCACCCCATATCTGGAAAGTACTCGAAAATCCAACCCTGTCACAACATTTACAACTGTTAGTAACAATTAAAATATACAACTTATTAACAATACAAATCGATCAAAACAATACCTGCAAGAGGGTCAAGTATCTAGCCAGCTGCTTGCAACCATCTGAACTAGCAGAATTGAGCTGGTCATATAGAAATGCAAGGGCACCGGCACCCCATGCATAGCCCCTGATGGAGTCCATGTCACGGAACAACTCCAAGAATGCTACATTAGCGGACGTAGCACTCTTGTTCGTGAAAATAGTGTTGTTGACTAGTCTGAGTAGGAGAGCCCTCGCAGCATTCACCCAATTAATGTTGCTGCATGCACTGCTCGTGGTACACACGCTTGAGCCACGATAGACACACGCATGATGCCTTTTGGGTCTCAGTCTCCTGGAATGCGTCAACATGCTGTACGCCGAGCAATGAAACCAAAGTCTCAACTGCAGTGTCTCAGCTCATGCTCGTCACCCTGAAGAATGAGCTGGTGATCGGGATGTGCAACAACTGAGACACATCATCCAGAGTGATCGTCAACTCACCCACTGGTAGGTGGAAGGTGCTCGTCTCCTTGTGCCATCTCTCAGCAAATGCAAAGCACAACCCCCTGTCTGTATACTGGTGGCTGCATGTCAGCAGTGCCGCCAATCCAGAGTTCTCCACGAATGTGCGTATATGGGCGTTCATCGGCACATCCTTCAACTTGCGCCCATGTGCAATGCACTTCAACGCAGCACGATCCTGAAACGTTTATAGTTTCTTAACTTCAACGTATACAAAGTTATAACTCATTAATTAGTAAAAACTAACAAATCAAACAAACTTATTACCTGTCCAAGCTATAGGCTTTTGGCAACGTGGTCGTCATAGGACCTAAGGATAGATGTATCTATAGGGCCTCCAGGAAATGGAGGTTTCAATTGCTCCTCCTCTGCAACAATAGGTGCATGGACCTCCTTTATGTGTTGTGGCTCCTCCTCGAGATGTGGCTCCTGAACGGGTTCGCTTTGACCAGCTCTCTCTCTACGAACGGATGTTGTGGGTCTTTGGCAAGATGAACCTCTAGTCCTCGCCATATCTACACACAATCAAACTATGGTTATGCCCAAATAGATAGATAGATAATGTTCTTATCTTGTGTCATTCAAACATTTTCCAAATTAATTTTGACTGGGATTAGCAAGGAAACATGAGGCATTATTTATATGTGATGACTATCTATTGACAAAAGCAACACATGCACTGTTATATCTTTTCCTACTAAAACATGCACTAAATATTCATTCAGGATTAAAAAGACTACCTAAATTTTCTAACTTAGAGTAACCTCACTATTACCACTAAACTAATGCCTTTTAGTCTACATTGGAATGACCTGCAGCTCTAAAAAAGTCAAATTGCAAAACTACAAAATAAGCTCTTCTCCTTCAAATTAAAAAATCAATAGGAGCATATATTAAAATAAGTTTCTATCCTAGATATCAGTGATCTAGAGGTTACCAACCAATATGTCCACAACCACAAATAAAAATGAAAGAGCATATGTATACAGGCTTGCGGAACTATTATTTTCGCGTAGAGCTACAACGCGTGGAACTAATAGTTCTGCGTGTATGTTTTGAAGCCAAAACATACACGTAGAACTATTAGTTCCGCATAGAGCTACAAAGCGTGGAACTAATAGTTCCGCATGCCTGCACACCAAAAAAAACACACATACCTGCACTTTCATCACGAAGTGGCTTGCGACGGTGGAGGGGTCTTGCAGCGGAGGCAACTGTGGGATTGGTGGAGCTGCTACCTTCGTCTGAGGCACGACCACAGGTCGATCTGCAACCTTCTTCAACGATTTACGACAGAGCTGCAGTGAGGGAGAGAAGAAGAAGAAAGTTAATGGGAAAATAAGAAGAAGAAGAAGATGGTTTGCTGCGGAAGTGAGGGGGAGGACCAATGCGGAAGTGAGGGAGTGACAGAAAACGAAAGTGAGGGAGTGAGACAAGATGTGCGGCTGCGGAAGTGAGTGGCTGAAAGCTTGGCTGCGAAAGTGAGGAGAAAGGAAAAAAAAAGGGGTTTTATGGTTTTTTCAAAATTAAGGGCATTTTAGTCTTCTTAGTTTTGAATGTATGTGTAAATAGTAACTGATGTATGTGTAAATAAGAATTTCCCTTTATGTTTTACCATTGAGTGGAGCTGAGATTATTTTAAGCGTACAATGGCTTAAAACATTGGGTCGTTTCTTAACTGATTATGATGCCTTAACCCTGTTTTTTTATTCATGATGGACAGGTAGCCCAATTGCAAGGAGAAACTCAGCCCAATTCAGAAGAGGTCTCACTCTGTCAATTAAAAAGATGGTGACCACATTGACCAAAAAAAAGGATGGTGACCACGGATGCTATTGACTCCTGCTACCAAATCAGTTTGGTCATGCCTGAACCTGTTGTTGAACTCGAGCTACCTGTTGTGGATTGGCTTGTACCACTTCTCACAAAATATAGCCCTCAGTTCTTAACACCCACAACTCTTCCTCCAATACGCCTCACAGATCATCATATCTTGCTATTGGAAGGTGCTAACCCGATTAACGTGAGACCATACCGGTATCCTCATTTCCAAAAGTAGGAGATTGAGAAGAAATTACAGAGATGCTTGAGATTGGCATGATACAGCACGGCTGCGGTGCTTTTTCTTCACAGGTCCTGCTGGTTCGTAAAAATGATAGATCTTAGAGATTTTGTGTGGATTATCGTGGGTTAATAAATGCTATAACAATCAATATATCGTTTTCCAATACCCGCCATTGACAAGTTCCTAGATAAACTTTATGGAACCAAGTGGTTTACAAAGATGGATAACTCAGGGTATCATCAGATATGTATGTACCTAGCAGATATTCAGAAAATGGCTTTCCGGACTCACCATGGCCATAATGAGTTTCTAGAAATCCCTTTTGGACTTTGTAATTCTCCCTCAACTTTTCAGGCTATCACGAATATCATTTTTGCGCCTTACTTACAGCATTTTGCCATAGTGTTCTTTGATGATATTTTAATCTATAGCCAGATGATCATCACCATCACTTGGAGTTAGTATTTGAGTGCCTCCTGACACATCAATTTTTCTTGAAAAAATCCAAGTGCACTTTCGTCCAATCTTCTATTTCTTATTTGGCGCATATTGTGTATGTTGAGGGCGTCAGGGTAGATCCTGAGAAGATACAAGCTATGCTTTCTTGGCCTCAGCCTGAGTCAGTTAAGCAATTATGCGGGTTTCTTGGTCTCACGAGGTTTTACCATAAATTTGTTCGTAGTTATGCTTCAATAGCATCCCCTCTTATGGAGTTATTAAAGAAAGATGCCTTCAATTGGTCTGCTATAGCTCAAACCACCTTTGAAACATTGAAGAAAGGGATGACTGAGGCTCCTATTTTAGCACTTCTAAATTTTAAAAATGACCTTGTCTTGGAAACTGATGCATCGGGTTTAGGCATGGGAGCAGTGCTTATTCAAAATGGCCATCCAATCTGTTATTACAGTAAGAAATTCTATCCAAAATTACAGAATGTTTCCACTTATGTTAGAGAGTTGTGTGCTATTACTTGTGCTGTCAAGAAGTGAAGGACTTACTTGTTGGGGCGTAAATTCATAATTAATACTGATCAGTGGAGTTTAAGGGAATTAATGACTCAAGTAATACAGAACCCTGGGCAACAATTTTATTTGGCTTAATTACTTGGTTATTCCTATGAGATTGTTTATATGGCCAGGAGCACAAAACCAGGTAGCAGACGCCTTATCTCAGGTGCATGAGCCCCCATCTCAGTTAATGGTCATTACAATTCCACATTGGGACTTCATGACTAAATTTAAAGGCCGATTATTTATTCCCTCGTCTTCTATAACGCCCCAAATTTTCACTCTAAGAGCCGGAGTGTTAATAAGGGAGAATTATTATTAATATTAGGATTTCGATGAGATTAATAATGGTTTAGTGCTAACGTGGAAAGTCAAACAGAAAAGTCTATAGACGTTTTGACTGTTAGAATAAGAATATATTGATATAGAAACCCTAATTGGAGTCAGAAAAATGATTTGAGGATACCAATAGTGATTATATAATATTTGAGGATTTTATAAATTTATTTGGAAATTTTCTGAGAAACGGATAAAAATATTACCGTTTTAGTCCTGTAGTTTGACTAGGTTGAACTGGGAGTGGTTTGAGACCAGAACCTGTTGGAAAATATTTTTGAGGATCCAAATAATTTTTTACATTATTTTAGAATTTTAGAATTTATTTTGGAAATTTTTAGAATAGCAGACAAAGAATTGCAGTTTTGGTCCCTGTAGACTGTGAATAGGGTAAACGGGGGAACAGGTGAGCACTAGAAACTTGAAAAATAATCCAAAATCAACCAAAAGAGTAACCAATGGTTTTTTTTATAATATTTGTGATTTTTAGAAATTTTCTGGGATTTTTCAGAAAAAGTTCACTTTAACACTAATTTACGGGTTACGGTAAAATCGAAAAATTACCGTAATGCTTCTAAACTTAATTGTTATAAACCTAGACCTTTTTAGTACCTTAATTTCGTGGCCTAAGACTTATTTTAAGATCCATGAGAGTTTTTACCTCAATAGGTAATCTTTGGACAATTTTTACCATAAAAATCAAAAGTCACCACACTTAATTACCTTGAAAACTTATCTTTTACCATGGTTAAGGTGAAAAAAAACATTTTTACCTTCCCTTGGGGACAGCTGCAGCGCCAGCCATGTGAGGAAGAGTGTAGAGACTTTGAAATATCTTTGACTCACAATTTTGGACCAATTAGAAAAAAGTCTTGGAATTAATTTATTAATGACTCATTTTTGGTCATGATTAGCTGAATAAAAATCTTCACAAGATGGCAAAAGGAGAGAGAGCTGGCCGAGAGGGAGAGAAAGAAGGGGAGAGCTACTTGTTCCATTTTTCACTTTGCTCTTACACCATAGCCAAACTTTAAGCTTTTTCTTTCCAAATTTCATCCAAGTTAATCAAGTTTTTCCCAAGGACTTTGCTCTTGATTTGGGATCATCAAGCTACTAGGATATTTGGTAAGAACTGCATAGCTTAAGTTCTCATTTTCTTCTTCATGGTTTATGAGCTTAGGGTAGAGTTTGGGTTATCTTAAGTTCATCTCTCAAGTGCTAAAGATCAACCATGGAATAAGAAAATTTAATTGGTATTTGGGTTGTGTTTTATTTGATTTGGAAGGAGTCAACCAAGGAGAGGAAGAAGGTGGGCTTGGAGTTAGGGCTTTCTTTCACAAGCTAGAGAAAGGAGGTAAGGAAAAACTCTATCTAGCTACCATGATCATATAAGCTTGTGTTATATGTAATTTTTATGCTTTGATGATATACCTTGTAGATACTTTTGGTGGAAGATTTCTTATGCTCTTTATGAAAAGATTTTCTTTATGTTATTGGTGAAGTGATTTTCTATGTGTTGGTGGATGATTTATTGAGTGTTGATGAAGGATTTGTTATGTGTTGATAAGTGATTTTTCTTATGTATTGATGGAGTGAATTTCTAGGTGTGGGTGAAGAGATTTCTCATGAGGTTGGTGATATGAGACTTTTAATAAATGCATCGTTATGGTATTCTTATGGGTGATGATTGATAATTTGGGGGAGGTTGACGGATTAGTAAGTTTAAACCATGTTTTCCAAGAAAATTTAATCTCCAAATGCCTACCTAGTTATTTTCTTGAAAATCAATTTAATAGACCAAATTTCAGGAAGCCAAAATCTGGTTTTGATGCTTAAAAATGATAGGAATGGACTAGAGAATCAAACTCTAAAAGAAAACTGAATTTTCGTATTTTTGTAAGTTTCTCCAGAACTGTTCACGCCCTTGGTGTGAGTGTTTTCACAGGTGTGAAATCCTCTGCCCTGAAAATACTGTGTTCGAGAATGCAGGGGTCGAAAATGTAATTTTTGAAAGATTTGAGGCAAAAGTGTAATTTTGAAAGTTCTGAAACAGAAAGTGAAAATGTGATTTTCGAAAATATAAGGGTTGAATCTGTAAAATAAATGTTCTTGGGCCAAAAATGTAATTTTTAGAAGTTTTGGAGCAAAAATGAAAATATGGATATTTGGGGTCAAAAATGTAATTATGAAAAGTTTTCCTTAAAACTGTTTTTTCCTAAGTGATTTGTAAAAGTAAAAGAAGATATAATGTAGGTCTAGGATTTCAAGAGTAATGAAACTAGCCTTTAAAAGAAAGTTTTAGAATGAAGTACCAACAAAGAGAGAGCTACGTGTTAAGGAGACTGAGTAATAGATGATGAGAAATGATTGTGGGACTAGGTGTCAAAAAGGGGAGATGAATGAATTCTGTGTGATATACATTCTATGTGGTAAGTACTGTGCGATGTAAATTCTGTGTGACTTGAGTACTGTGTGATATAAATACTGTGTGGTGTAAAGTCTGTGTCAGTGGAATGTAAATGCTATGTGAGTTGAGGAATGTTTTGTGATGTGAAAAGTGCTATGTGATATAAATGATGTATGCTATGTGGGAGGCTGTGTGTCATTTTAAATGTTGTGTGCTGTGTAAAAAGGGCTGTGTGCCATGAGCTGTGTGAAAAAGGGTTGTGTGCCAAATACTGTGTGAGAAAAGCTGTGTGCTCTTGGAAATGCTAAGTGACATTTCGTGCTATGTGAAAAAGTAATCTCCATGGAGTGCGGGCTAAATACTCGTGACTGAGTGTCGAATATATGAGGAGTTTGGGGAAAAGTAATCTCCATAGAGTGCGGCCTACGTGCTCGTGACTGTGCCTCGAATCTGTTATAAAGAAAAGGTCAATAGAAGTGTCTTGTATGTATGTATATGTATCTATCTATATATATATATATATATTGAATTCTTGGGATATATTTCTGTGTGAAACGGTGATGCTTCTGTGTGAAGTTGGGAATGGTGATCTATGTGACCAGTGTCTGTGTGACCTATGTTGGATGTGTGAAGATGACATGTTACTTCTGTGTGAAGTTATCAAGGTGTGTCTGTGTGACTTACATGGCTTACGTTACGTTATGCATGTGTGAGTGATTTCTGTGATAAATGGTCATGGTATGATTTTGCATGAATTTCTGTGGTGTGCTACTTGTATGATTATGGCGATAACTGCGAAAGAGATTTTGACCCTTGCCTATATGTCTTGTGCTCTTTGGAACATGATTCATATAGATAGACCACTAGCTAGGTGGACCTGTCAAGACTCGAGGGTTGAGACGTACTCTGAAGATGAGTTAACTTAGTGGAAGGACGTGCGGGTCCTAGTTTGGGTTAAAGCTTCTTACAAAAGTTCTTAGTGTTTGACCAGCATAAGGAGTCAGTATTCTGTTGGAAAGAAAAAGTTTCTTGTATGATGTATTATTTCTCAAATTTTGGTTTATAAAGAAAGATATAAATTGTATTCAATGACCGTCTTCCATTTTTATATATTAAGTGTTAATTTATTTATGTTTTTTTTTAATATCTTTGAAAAAAAAAATAGCAATGAAAATTCATTTGTGAAAATTAAATAAGTTTGTCAGTATTTTTTCCGAAAAAAAATCAGACTTAGTGAAATTTATTTTCTGCGTTTGGGTTGGTTACTTAAGTGTAATATCCTCTTGAAAAAGGGGTGTTACATCTTCCAATATGAAATTGTTGTTACTTGAAGAATTTCATTCAACTCCTCTTAGAGGCCATGGAGGGATACATAAGACATATGGTCGTTTAAAGGAAAATGCCTTTTGGCATGGTATGAAAAAAGATGTCATAGAATTTGTGAATTCTTATTTGGTGTGCTAGCAAACAAAGAATCCTACTCATGGCCCTTATGGATTATTGCAGCCATTACCCATTCCAGAGGGTATTTTGGAGGATGTTTATCTTGATTTTATAGTTGGGCTCCCTTCCAAACTCACACTGTGATTTTTGTTGTGGTGGACCGTTTGTCCAAGGCTGCCCATTTTGGCATGTTACCAATCGGGTTCACTACTGTTAAAGTGGCTGATTTATCTTATAAAAACCTGCAGAAATGAACAAGAGATAGGGGAGATCAGGCATATT
The DNA here is from genome assembly GCA_030159175.1 of Glycyrrhiza uralensis. NCBI lineage: Eukaryota > Viridiplantae > Streptophyta > Magnoliopsida > Fabales > Fabaceae > Glycyrrhiza > Glycyrrhiza uralensis. The sequence goes on from BRZY01000003.1 coordinate 30,913,677, forward strand.
TACCAAGACATCAGACACCTTAAGCAGAGCTTCCAAAAATGTGCTTTCACATGGGTTCATCACAGTGGGAATTTACTGGCTCATACCATTGCCAAAATGCACTCCAGAGACATTCTTCCAACAAACTGGAGATGGGTGCCACCACTGGTTTTAAAAGAGATCATAGAAAAAGAGAAAAATGGAACACAAAATCAGAATTGTTCAGATCTCCCTATACAGGACAGACTTTTTACTGGAAGAGAAGAAAGGGAGGAGATTACCTTGCTCCCTCGTGTTGCTTCTACTTTGGCAGCTGCCCCTTCTAACATTATCAGCAGATCCTTCCCTCATGATCCAGGTATTATCAGCTAAAGCTTTGGGACTAATGGAGCACGGTGATTTGGTTTGAAGAAAAAAGAAGAATATGATGTTGCAGGACTTTTCTGCTCGGGTCCCTTTTCTTTGCTAAGGGTTGGTGTGTTGTTTGAGGGGATAGTTTGAGGTTGTTTAGATATGGGTGGGGGAGAGCTGTGCTCTGGTAGTCCATTATTGGGTAAAGGGAAAGTCACCCCTCTAATTGTGTTCTCTTTTTTAGGAGAGACTATTTCTCTTTGTCCAATTATGAGGCCTTCCACCGGTTTACCTACCCCAACCGTTTTAGTCATTGTGGTTCAGCTGCAAAACGTGGGCATATTGAGTATTAGAATGTTTTTAGCATTTGCTGTGTTATTTGGGCCTGAGTCAGGTGCCATTTCTGTGTAGGCCTTTGGCCTTTTGGATTGTTCAGTATAATCCATTGCTCTTTCGACCAAAAAAAAAAAAGTGGCTGATTTATTCGCCAAAAGGATCTGTCGTCTTCATGGCATGCCTAAGAGTGTGGTATCTGATCGTGACCCCATTTTCCTTAGTCACTTTTGGCAAGAATTGTTCCGCTTAAGTGGGACAAAATTACGCATGTCTACAACGTATGATCCACAAAGCGATGGCCAGACAGAGGTGGTTAACTGAATTCTGCGACAATAGGGTAAGTTTTTACACTGGGCTGAGTGGCACTACAATAGCTCAGTCCATTCTTCTACTGGTTTTTCGCCCTCTCAGGTTGTTTATGGGAAGCCACCACCCTCTTTGCCCCAATATGTTGCTAGTACAAGTCACTTGGAAGCATTGGATACTGAATTATCCAACAGGGAGCACCTTTTGCAAATGTTGAAAAAGAAACTCTTGAAAGCACAAGAAACCATGAAAACATATGCGGACTTAAGGAGGCAACAACACAAATTTCAACCTGGAGACTTGGTTTTTGTCAAACTAAGGCCATATAGACAAACCTCAGTTGCTGGGCAGAGGTTTCAAAAATTATCCAAAAAATTTTATGGCCCCTACAAGTTACTCAAACAAATTGGAGAAGTGGCTTTTGAGCTGGACCTTCCTACAGGGAGCAAAATACACTCTGTTTTTCATGTCTCACAGTTGAAGTCTTGCCTAAATCCTACTGCTGAGGTTCTCCAAGTACCGCCTGTAGCAAAATTTAACAAGCCCCTTGTTCGACCCTTAGTTGTTTTCGATTGTGAGGGAGATACTAAATCTCCTAATTCAAGAGTTTTGATTCAGTGGGAAGGTCTGTTCCCAGAAGACGCTACCTGGGAGGGGTTACAAGATGTTCTCAAAGACTGCCCCAACTTGCACCTTTTTTTTTTTTTTTTGGTCATGCCCCAACTTGCACCTTGAGGACAAGGTTTTTGTCCAAGAAGGGAGGGATGTTATGGCCCAAGATGCTGATCAGGAAGAGGAAACCGAACTGATACCTCACACAAGGCCTAGGAGGAATTGGGTTAGGCCCAAGTGGCTAAAAAGCTATGGCGAAATTCAATTTCCAGTAGTTATAAAAATTAAATTGTATAATTATTGGAAATTCTAATTTTCAATAAATATCAAAATTTAACTTTTAAGTTTCCTGCAAATTTTAATTTTCGGTAGGTAAAAAATTAAATTTTATAACTACCGGAAATTAATTTCCGGTAAATATCAAAATTCAATTTTTAAGCTTCCCGCAAATTCTAATTTTCAGTAAAAAAATGAATTTTACATCTACTGGAAATTGAAATTTTTGGTAAATATCAAAATTCAATTTTTAACCTTTCCGCAAATTCAATTTCCGGTAAATATCAAAATTTAATTTTTAAGCTTCCTGCAAATTCTAATTTTCGGTAGGTAAAAAATTGAATTTTATATTTACCGAAAATTGAAATTTTCAGTAGTTATAAAATTCAATTTTTATACTTATCAAAAATTTCAATTTCTGATAGTTATAAAAATTGAATTTTATAACTACCGAAAATTCTAATTTCCGGTAATACAAAAATTAGATTTGTATAACTATTGGAACTACCGGAAACTAAATTTTCGGTAGTTATAAAAGTCTAATTTTTGTATTACCGGAAATTTCAATTTACGTAAAGGCTCATCCAAATTTTGTGGTCAGCTCACATCAAGTTTCTATTTTGGCAAATTTGTCAACATTAGTGCAGTTTCTCTCTACCATGGTCAATGGTATATTTAGCAGCACTGGTCACGTGGATTCACAAGGAATGGAGAACCATTCAATTGTTCATCAGCAATAAGAACTTGATGATTTCCTGTTGTTCATTGAAGGGGCTCTAACAAGTTGAGAAATGTGTTCTGCTAGCAATTACCTGCCGTAGCCATGAAATATTTTCAGCCATTCACTATTGTGTTCCCGAAAATTGTGTTCCCGGTAATGGCGGAATGTATGGGAAGAGGAAGAGGAGACAGTGGCGTGGGGTGTATGGTGGGAAGTATCGAATAGGAAGGGAAAAAGGAAGGTAATTTGGGATTTTAATTTTTAAAAAGTATTAAGTAGGGTATATGTCCAATTTCGGGGGGTGTATTTACTAACTGCCAAAGCTATGAATTGCCTCAGTGACCCATGTGGGGTCTGAGAGAAGGGGAGAATTAAGAGCTGTCATCTAGAATATTCTATTTTCTTAGAATTAGCCCCTTTTGTTATTTCTGTTATTTTTCTTTATTTCAGTATTTTGTCTCTTTGTGCGTTCGGTTAGAGTGAGCTGTGTTTTGCTCAAGACTATTTGTACTGACACGTATGGAATGCAAGGACACAAAACATTATTGAGTCATCTACGTTTTCTTTTCAGGAGGTTATTCTCCCCTCTAAAGGAGAAAGCTTCTATTTCATTCCCTAATTTTCTCTCTGCTCTTAGACCCTAACATGAATTCGTTATTAATAACTGTTTTTCTGATTCATAGAGAAATTATGAACAAGTTTTTCATTCCTGTTACACTATAACTTCTATTTCCATATAATATGGCTTTGACAGTGAAAGAACTCGAGTTTTGTTGACAAGTGTTGCGTATGTTCATTTAAAACATCTTAAATATTCCAAGCACACCAGGAATCTTTCTCTCTACTCTTGGTTAATTACTTATAAGCATATCAGTGTCTCCAACATGCACGACAGCACAAGCATGCTGCCTCAAGTCATAACATAGAATTTTTGCATTGAAAACAAAATTGAAGTAATTGTATTGTCTTTAATCTCTCGCAAAATACACTTCTAACAAGATTATTATTGTAATTTTTGCAGGTTTTGGTTTCTACCTCAGAAACTAATTCCATCATTCTATACATAAGGGATGTTGAGAAGCTTGTTACCAAATCACCAAGGTTATATAATTTACTACAAAAAAATATTAAGAAGTTGACAGGCTCGGTGTTGATACTTGGTTCTTAAATATTCTCACTGTGTTTGCATATATCTATATTTTTTAGCTAGAACATGAGGGATCAAACACAAGAATATCAGAAAATCTAAAAACAAAATGTAGAGTGCTTCTCATCTTACATTTATTTATTGACGTGTTTTCCTTTATGTTAGGAAAATGCTGAAGATATTACTAGAGCAAAGAGTGATGTGTTGGGTGACAACAAGCACCTGAAAAGAAAATTGCAAAGCTGCAAGAATGCATGGTTTAAACTGTAGGGAAAAAATCAAAATAAAATCTAATAGTTATTAACATATTTAACATATATATTACAAGAGACATTAGGTGAGACAGAAGAGAACAACCAGAGAACCCTTTTTTTTTTCTTTTCACAGCAACGGGGACATTAGACCAGACATAGGAGAACTAGGGGCGGATCTACTTATTGTAGATTGGGGGCACCCCCACTATCATTTTGGTTTTCCAATATATATATACTAGTGTGTTAACCCGTGCGTCGCAGGGGTGATAATTTTGATAAAATGAAATAATGCGATTTGAATAAAATATGTTTTTAATAAGTTATTTAATAGAAAAATGTTTATAAAAAAAGTCATTTTAAATATTGTTTCAAAGGAAAATGCTATATTTTTTTCTAAAAAATCAAAACATTCATCAAAATCGACATAATATAAGTTGAAAAGTAAACATGAAATGATAAAAAATGTCAACCGGTGCACCGCATGGGCGATAAATATTATTATAACAAATATTTGTTTATCATATCAATTTATTATCATACAAAATTCGTTCAATGGAAGAAAAAAAAACTATCATAAAGTTATATAGTAGTGTTATTTTATGTAAAATATTCAAAAGCAAACTATGTTATGTAGGTCTGTGCTACGCACCGTGTATACTAAAATAAAGAATTTTATATGTAATAATTTATATTAATGTTTAATTTTTATTCAAGTCTTCACCTGCAGTAAGTTAGATAGTGAGCAAAATATAGCAAGCAAGAAAAAAAATACATTTATATTAAAATTATCATAACAATGAGTAAGAAAATTACAAAATAATAATAAGGTATAAATTTCTATGTTAATTCAAATGCTAATTTGGTTTTTTGTAGTCTATCAAAAAATGTAGTTTTGTTATAAAATGTTCCTCCCAGTGAACAAAATATAAATTTTTTTGTTTTTTTATAAAATGTTCCTCCTGAGCTACATATCACTTTTTGTGGATTTTTTATAAAGTGTTTCTCTCCATGAACTAAATATAATTTTGTGGTTTTTTTTATAAAATGTTCCTCTCTGTCAGCTAAATATTATTTTTGTGGTTTTTTAAGAAAATGTTTCTCCCTGTGAACTAAATATAATTTTTGTGTCTTTTTATAAATTGTTCCTCCATGTGAGCTAAATATAATATTTTGTGGTTTTTATAAAATGTTCATCCCCGTAATAACATTTTTGTGTGTTTTTTTATAAGATAAGATATTCCTCCCCGTGAGCTGCATCTAATTTTTTGTGTTTTTTTTATAAAATGATCCCTTCCCGTGAGCTAAATATAATTTTTTGTGACTTTTTTATAAAATGTTCCTCCCCGTGAGCAAAATATCTTTTTTTTTTGTGATTTTTTCATAAAATGTTTCTACCCGTGTGCTAAATATCATTTTTTGTGGTATTTTTTATAAAATGTTTCTCCCCGTAAGCGAAATATCATTTTTTTTTGTCCTCTCCATGAGCTAAATATCATTTTGTGTTCATTATATTCATTTACTAAATTCACTAAATAAATAAATATGTCATCATTTAAACACGTTGTGGTTAAATTTTTCTAACAAAAAGTTCCTCCTCGTATGTAATATATAAATTCCCGCACATGTGTAACGTAGCAATCTAAAAAATATTTTTTTATTTTTTCTTTTCTATTTACCTTTAGATTTCTTGAAAAGAATATAGCATTTTGAAGAAATCTAATGACAAAAAAATGCTTATAAAAATACAAAGTGGTATGAAGTACCAAAAGTTATACACAAATTTTCGTTATTTTGTATTTCTTTTAATTATTATTTTGAATTTATTTTGATTATTATTTATCTTTAGAATATAAGAGCCCCAATTTTCATTTAAATAAATTATCTCATATGCCCCCGTTATATTTCATTTTCTTATCGGTCTTTCTATATCCGTAAATAATTAAGCATTTCACTTCTAGCTCTTTAGTCTTTAGTAGGTTTTATTGTTAGCTATGGATATTTTATCCCATTCTTTTGAGTGCCAATTTTTTGTTTAATATGAAATCTAATTCATTTGCAGCTAAAGCTCAGAGATAATCTGCAATTTGTATTACATTTTAAAGATATCCTTTTAGATCTGGTCTAAAACAAATTGTAGGTAACAAGATGAAACACAAGAAGGGGGGGTTGAATTGTGTTTCTAAGCTTTTAAAACTTTTCGCAAATGTTGGACGCTGGCTGTTAAAAACGTTGGATGCACAGTTTAGTTCAAATATTGGACGCACAGTGTTTTCTGAAATATTGGACGCACAGAGTGCTAAAACACTGGACGCACAGAATTGTGAAATATTGGACGCACAAAAGATTGGACGCTGAGGCTTCCCTCTTAGTTTAAAAACTTGTTTTCTTTGTGCGATTTAAGGTGTATGAAAAACTTGTTTAAACAAAATCAATTCAATCCCCTTGGTTAGTAATAAGCACAGATATAATAAGAGATAAGGGAAGGAATAAATAACACAAGTTTTTATACTGGTTCACCCTTTCCTAAGAGCTACATCCAGTCCCCTCAAACTAGAGAGATTTCATTATCAAACCAGATAGGTACAAGTATTCTTTGCACACAGCCTCTTCAGGCTAAATCCCAAGTATTCTTTGCACACAGCCTCTCCAGGCTAAATCCCAAGTATTCTTTGAACACAGCCTCTTCAGGCTAAAACCCAAGTATTCTTTGAACACAGCCTCAAGTATTCTTTGAACACAGCCTCTTCAGGCTAAAACCCAAGTATTCTTTGAACACAGCCTCTTCAGGCTAAACGACTCAGCAGAGTGTTTTTGATTCAAGTGCTGTCTAACTCACACAAGTGAGGATATGAAATCTAAAGCACTTTGAGAGTTAAGCAAACTCTCTTTTACAAGAAGAAAGAAAATATACAAGACTTTCTATACAGAGTATAACAAATTGCACAACGTTTTTGCTCTTTCTTTTTCGTTTTCAGTATCTTGTTTCAGTTCCTTGTATATTTCTTCTTGTTCACGGTATTTATAGGCTTTGATGAAGCTTCAGACTTGTTCTTCGAATAGCTCAGCTTCAGCCTTCATAAATATTATCGTTCTCTAATAGCATTAAATGTTATCTTCCCGTTGTTCTGAGGAGATCTACTCCATTGTGCATGTCTGCGTTTCTTTCTCCTAAATCAGAAGCAACTTGTACTCAAAGTCTCAATTGTACAGTGGTTAATAGTAATATCTTATTGAGACATAGAGAATACACTGTGTAAAGTAGAAAGATGTGTTCAGAGATATACAGAGTAGTTAAAAGTACATTCTCTCTCTTAGTACACTTTCCACAGTGCTTTATGCTTTTCAAAAGTACATTCAAAAACGTTGACAATGGTTGTTCAGAAAGCATTGCATACAGCTATTTATTTCAAATCATTTGCTCAATAAATATGTTCCATATTAAATGCATGAGCAATAAATAGCAAGTAATGGACTCTGAGTTTTGGACGCAGCATTTAGCAAGTTATTGGACGCATACCTTTGCACTTACCAATTTGCACAGAACTCATGCAAACATTGGACGCATACCTGATGCTTTCAATTGCACTTTGTTATGTTGCTTTATTGGACGATGAATAGTAGACTGAGAACTTGTCCTACTTTGCTTCATTCATCGTGTAACACTTTGTTCTTGTTCTTCTCATTTATCAGACGCAGAACAGTAGATAATGAACTTGTTCCATTCTGTTTCATTGCTTGTGGAACACTTTGTTATTTTCCTTCTTCATTATCGGACGCAGAACAGTGCTTGAGTAACTCTGACTTCATTGGACGCAGAATGTTCAGTTTCATTGGACGCAGAGTTGCACTCTTGCTCATGCTGAATATTGGACTTTTGTCCTTCATATGCATTGGACGCTCACTGAATCTGTTCCTTTGAAAATCATTGGACTCTTACTGCAATTCTGCTTCTCATAAAAACATTGGACTATGCCAGTATTGCCTTGTTCTTATCATTGGACTTATGCCAGTCTTGCCTTGTACTTATCTTTGGACGATCAGCATTCTGTACCTTGGTCAAGAACACATCCTGAACATTGGACTTATGACTTATGTTCTGATCATTGGACTTATACGCATTCTGATCATTGGACGTATGGTTATTCTTGAACATTGGACTTATAAGCATTCTGATCATTGGACGTATGGTTTTTCTTAAACATTGGACTTATGTCTTCAATGCCTTCTCATGAATCATTGGACGTATGAAATTGTCCTTGTGCCTTGTACTGAATTATTGGACGCACTGTTCATTGGACGAACTGTGCTGAAGCATTGGACGCACAACAGTAATCCTTTTGCTCAAACATTGGACGCAGAACTCTCTTCCTTCTGCTCAACCATTGGACGCAGAATTCTTCCTTCTGCTAAAACATTGGACGCAGAACTTTTGTGTCCATTCCAGTGCCAACATTGTGATGAGCTAGCTTATTGGACGCAGACTGCAATCTTCCTTCAATAAACTTAGTTAGGCAGCATTGTTACACATTGTACAAGCTTAATACATATTGATTATCCTTTGTAAAAACCTTAATACATTTTGTTATCATCAAAACCATAAAATCACTTAGGGAGTTTTTGTATTAAAAACACTTTTAACCAATTTGGTTCCAACAATCTCCCCCTTTTTGATGATGACAAACATTATTAAGTTTTACAAACAATAAAGCATATAAACCAAAATCAGTCAGCAAAAACAGAAATTTTCTAAGGGAAACTCCCCCTGAGATAAACATCTCAGATTTTCCTTACTCTTCTCCCCCTGAGACTTAGAGTACCTGAAAATTTCTTTTACTCATAAAACAAAGATTAGTCCACAAATAGCTTATCAAAATAACATGGTAATAAGACTAATGCAATCAGACTTAATCTTTCTCCCTTTTTGTCAAAATCTTTCTCCCCTTTTAGTCAAGATATAAAAACTTAATCCCATTCTTTCTCCCCCTTTTGTCATCAGGCAAAAAGGTTTATAGAACATCATGGTCCAAAGAGAGTTTTGAAAAGACTTGGAGCTTTTAAATACAGAATCCTCTTTAAAACTGAAAAACCCTTTTTAGAAACAAACTCCCCACTGAAAACAAGAATGATCATTAAACTGAAAGTTACTGCAAAGCATTTGTAAGATACCAACTGTAAAATATATCTTTATGAAAAATAGATTGGACTCAGCGTGGGATGACTAAGATGTGAAAGCTTTTGAGTCTTAAAAAAAATTTCTAAGTCTCAAATAGACTGTCGTGTCCTATTGGACTCAAGTCACATTGGACTCAGACTCAACTTAAGCATATTGGACGCTAAACATCAGTCTTTTATAAAGTGCATATTCAAATGCTTTCTTATAAAAGTAAACCTATCTACAGAGAGGGGTTTTGTAAATATATCTGCCCATTGATTTTCAGTGTTAACAAACTGAATATCAAATGTTCCCTTCTGCACATAGTCTCTAATAAAATGATGTTTAATTTCTATATGCTTAGCTCTTGAGTGTAAGATTGGGTTCTTAGATAAATTGATTGCAGCAGTATTATCACAAAGAACAGAAATCTTACTCTCGAAGATGTTGTAGTCCTCCAATTGATGTTTAATCCATAAGAGCTGAGAACAACAACTTGCAGCAGAGACATATTCAGCTTCAGCTGTAGAAAATGCAATTGTGCTTTGTCTCCTGCTCGTCCATGATATTAGATTGGATCCAATAAAATGGCATCCTCCGCTGGTGCTTTTTCTTTCAAGCCTGTCTCCAGCATAATCAGCATCACAGAACCCTACTAATCTGTACTCATCTGATTTCTTAAACAACAAACCGAGATTAGTAGTCTCTTTCAGATATCTAAAAATTCTCTTGACAGCAGTCAAATGAGAATCTCTAGGATCTGATTGAAATCTTGCACATAAGCATACACTGAACATAAGATCAGGTCTAGATACAGTAAGATATAAAAGAGATCCTATCATACCTCTATATACTTTTTGATCTACCTTTTTATCTTTGTCATTCAGGCTCATTATGCAAGTTGGATGCATGGGGGTATTCATGGGTTTGCAATCATCCATCTTGAACTTCTTCAGAAGCTCCTTTGTATATTTGGTCTGATGCACATATATCCCATCTTGAGTTTGTTTCACTTGAAGTCCAAGAAAGAACTTCAACTCTCCCATCATGCTCATTTCGAATTCTTTCTGCATTAACTCAGAGAATTCTCTACACAAAGATTCATCAGTAGCACCAAAAATAATGTCATCTACATAAATCTGTACTATGATGAAATGTGAGTCTATGGATTTTCTGAAAAGAGTGTTATCAACTTTTCCTCTTGAAAAACCATTTTCCATTAAAAATGAACTCAGTTTTTCATACCAAGCTCGAGGAGCTTGCTTAAGGCATAAAGAACCTTTTTCAATTTAAAAACATGATTTGGAAAAGATTGATCCTCAAAACCAGGTGGCTGTTCAACATAGACTTCTTCGGTTATTATACCATTCAGAAAAGCACTTTTTACATCCATTTGATAAAGCCTCATATCATGTTGGGCAACAAATGAAAGTAAAATGCGAATGGCTTCAATTCTAGCTACTGGAGCAAAGGTTTCAGTGAAATCAATACCTTCCTGTTGTGAGTAGCCTTGAGCAACTAACCTTGCTTTGTTCCTCACAACATTACCTTCTTCGTCCAGCTTATTTCTGAATACCCATTTGGTTCCAATAATGGACTTATCTTCAGGTGGGGCTACCAGAGTCCAAACATCATTTCTTTTGAACTGATTCAGCTCCTCCTGCATTGCTAAAATCCATCCTTCATCCAATAGGGCTTCATCTATATTCTTTAGCTCCAATTCAGAGATGAATGCTACATCAGTTTGCTCTCTGAATGTGGACCTTGTTCTGACTTTATCATCTGCATTTCCAATAATTTGATCTTCAGGATGATAAGTCTTAAAATGCCAGCTTTTACCACCTGCAGTATTGGACGCATGACTGTCTCCTGCGTCTGGTCCATCTTCTTCAATCTTGCTTGATGATTCTTCACCTCCTGGTTGTATTCTCATATCTGCAAGAGAATCACTTAGCTCTGACAGATCATTGTCAGGCTTTTTGTCATTGAATTTAACGTGAATTGACTCTTCAACAGTCAAGGTTCTTGAGTTGTAAACTCGATATGCCTTGGAAGTTTCAGAATAACCCAGAAAAATTCCATTATCAATTTTAGAGTCAAATTTACCAAGTTGATCCTTGGTGTTAAGAATAAAACACTCACATCCGAAAGGATGAAAATATGAAATGTTGGGTTTTCTTCCTTTCCACAATTCATAAGGAGTCTTTTTCAGTATAGACCTTATATAAATTCGGTTTTGCAAATAACATGCTGTGTTTACAGCTTCAGCCCAAAACCTCTTAGAGGTTGAGTGATCATTGAGCATGGTCCTGGTCATCTCTTGTAAAGATCGATTTTTCCTCTCTACTACACCATTTTGCTGTGGTGTTCTAGGTGCAGAGAAATTGTGAAGGATTCCATTCTCTTCACAGAATCTCTGAAAGTTTGCATTTTCAAACTCACCTCCATGATCACTTCGAATGGAGTTGATACAAACTCCTTTCTCAGTTTGGACTCTTTTACAAAATATGGTGAATACTTTAAAAGACTCATCCTTGTGTGCTAGGAATTTAACCCATGTCCATCTAGTATAGTCATCAACTATAACAAGTCCATGTTTCTTTCCACTCAAAGAAGCAGTTTGTGTTGGTCCAAACAAATCCATATGTAAAAGTTCTAAAGGTCTAGAAGTGGAAACAATGTTTTTAGAATCAAAAGAGTTTTTCACTTGTTTCCCTTTCTGACATGCTTCACAGAGAACCTCAGATTTGTACACAAGATTTGGAAGTCCTCTTACGAGGCTATGCTTATTAAGCTTTGAGATGGTTCTCAAGCTTGCATGACCAAGCTTCTTGTGCCATATCCATTGTTCATTATTTAAAGAAATGAAGCATGAGACATTCTGTTTGGACAGATTTTCGAAATCAATTTTATAAACATTGTCCTGCCTCTTTGCTTGAAAAAGAATGGACTTATCAGAATTTCTGACTATACATTTATCCTTGTCAAAGGAAACATCACATCCACTGTCACACAATTGACTTATGCTAAGTAGATTATGTTTGAGTCCTTCAACCAATAAAACATTTTCAATAGTAGGAAAATGATGTTTACCAATTTTACCGATTCCAACTATTCTACCTTTCTGGTCACCTCCAAATGTGACCCAGCCCTTTGTTCTAGGCTTGAGGTCTTGGAACATAGACCTTTCTCCCGTCATGTGTCGTGAGCACCCACTGTCCACGTACCATGACTGGTGTTGCTTTCCTCCCATTAAGCAAATCTGCAACAGGAATGATCATGTTCTTAGGTACCCAGATTTTCTTGGGTCCTTTCATGTTAGTCCTTGGCCTGCGTCCAGGCTTGTTCCATTTATTATGGAAGCATGTCGATGTGACATGTCCAGCCTTTCCACAGTATCCACAATATATATTAAACTTTGATGGACTCTTGGAAAACTTTGGTTTCGGTTTTTCATAACCCAAACCAGTTTTGTCAGAAGGTTTTCTCTGAATTTTTAAAATTTGATCAAGCTTTTCAGAGCTACTGACAAATCTGGACAATCGTCCAGTGAGTTCATCTACTTCTTGTTGAAGTACTTGTACTTCACAGGAAGTATTGGACTCAGACTTCTTTGGAGATTCTTCTTTCAATTGACTTACTTGAAGTCTTAAATGTTCATTATCCGATTTAAGTACTTTGTTTTCTGAAGAAAGCTTTTCAAAATCTTTTGTTATAAGAGAAAACTTTTTCTTTAAAGACCTGTACTCATCAGATAGAATGGATGAATCTCTAAGAAGCTCATCAAAATTATTTCTTAATTCAGAGTAAGAAATTACCTCCTCTTCGTCTTCACTTTCAACTGAGGAGAGTCTTGCCATTAGACACAGATTTGCCTCTTCCTTATCCTCATCATCAGAGGAATCATCGAGGTCTTCCCATGTTGCCATGAGACCTTTCTTCTTCTTGAAGACTTTCCTCTTTGTCTTCTCGGCCTCAGGACAGTCTGCCTTGTAGTGGCCTGGTTTCCTGTATCCATAGCACACCACTGGACTTTCCTCCTTTTGCTCAGCTTCCTTCTGTGGAAATCTTCTGTTGAATTGCTTCCTTCTGAAGCCACCCTTCTTTTTCCACATAGACTTTATTTTCCTGGAGATGAAGGAGAGTTCATCATCATCTGAGCCTTCTTCTCCTTCTGAGCTGCATGATTCTTCATCAGAATCATTTGCCTTCAAGGTTTTTGAAGTGCTCCCTTTTTGAGCTTTAAGAGCAATGGACTTTGCCCTTTTTTCGATCCCCTCTTCATTCAGCTCAAGCTCATGTACTTTCAATGAGCCTAGAAGATTTTCTAAAGCAAGAGTGGAAAGATCCCTTGCTTCTTGTATTGCTGTAACTTTGGGTCTCCACTGTCTGGGCAGACTCCTCAAAATCTTCCTTACATGTTCCTGGGTTGTGTAGACTTTCCCCAAGGATCTCAGGTTGTTGGTAATAGTTTGGAATCTTCCAAACATTTGATCAATGGACTCTTGTTCTTCCATCTTAAATAGTTCATATTGATGAACTAGTATGCTTATCTTAGATTCACGAACCTGAGATGAGCCTTCATGTGCCAAGGCCAGAGTGTCCCACATTTCCTTGGCAGTGGTGCAGCTGTGCACCTTGTCATATTCAGATTTTGTGATGGCACACATCAGATAGTGCCTTGCCTTCGAGTTCAGCTAGAATCTGGTCCTTTGATCTGCTGTCCACTGAGCTCTTGGTATTTGTTGACCTGCTTCATTTACTGGAGCAGTGTAGCCAGTTTCCACGACATCCCATAGGTCCATATTTTGAGCATCAAAGAATGTGATCATTCTCTGCTTCCAGTAGTCGTATTCATTTCCATTGAACAGTGGTGGTCTGGTCACAGCTTGTCCCTCGTTCTCCATGGATCTTTGTTTCTCTGCACTGTTAAGTGCTCAACCCCTAGAGACCGAGCTCTGATGCCAACTGTAGGTAACAAGATGAAACACAAGAAGGGGGGGTTGAATTGTGTTTCTAAGCTTTTAAAACTTTTCGCAAATGTTGGACGCTGGCTGTTAAAAACGTTGGACGCACAACTTAGTTCAAATATTGGACGCACAGTGTTTTCTGAAATATTGGACGCACAGAGTGCTAAAACACTGGACGCACAGAATTGTGAAATATTGGATGCACAAAAGATTGGACGCTGAGGCTTCCCTCTTAGTTTAAAAACTTGTTTTCTTTGTGCGATTTAAGGTGTATGAAAAACTTGTTTAAACAAAATCAATTCAATCCCCTTGGTTAGTAATAAGCACAGATATAATAAGAGATAAGGGAAGGAAGAAATAACACAAGTTTTTATACTGGTTCACCCTTTCCTAAGAGCTACGTCCAATCCCCTCAAACTAGAGAGATTTCACTATCAAACCAGATAGGTACAAGTATTCTTTGCACACAGCCTCTTCAGGCTAAATCCCAAGTATTCTTTGAACACAGCCTCTTCAGGCTAAAACCCAAGTATTCTTTGAACACAGCCTCTTCAGGCTAAAACCCAAGTATTCTTGAACACAGCCTCTTCAGGCTAAACGACTCAGCAGAGTGTTTTTGATTCAAGTGTTGTCTAACTCACACAAGTGAGGATATGAAATCTAAAGCACTTTGAGAGTTAAGCAAACTCTCTTTTACAAGAAGAAAGAAAATATACAAGACTTTCTATACAGAGTATAACAAATTGCACAGCGTTTTTGCTCTTTCTTTTTCGTTTTCAGTATCTTGTTTCAGTTCCTTGTATATTTCTTTTTGTTCACGGTATTTATAGGCTTTGATGAAGCTTCAGACTTGTTCTTCGAATAGCTCAGCTTCAGCCTTCATAAATATTACCGTTCTCTAATAGCATTAAATGCTATTTTCCCGTTGTTCTGAGGAGATCTACTTCATTGTGCATGTCTGCGTTTCTTTCTCCTAAATCAGAAGCAACTTGTACTCAAAGTCTCAATTGTACAGTGGTTAATAGTAATATCTTATTGAGACAGAGAGAATACACTGTGTAAAGTAGAAAGATGTGTTCAGAGATATACAGAGTAGTTAAAAGTACATTCTCTCTCTTAGTACACTTTCCACAGTGCTTTATGCTTTTTAAAAGTACATTCAAAAACGTTGACAATGGTTGTTCAGAAAGCATTGCATACAGCTATTTATTTCAAATCATTTGCTCAATAAATATGTTCCATATTAAATGCATGAGCAATAAATAGCAAGTAATGGACTCTGAGTTTTGGACGCAGCATTTAGCAAGTTATTGGACGCATACCTTTGCACTTACCAATTTGCACAGAACTCATGCAAACATTGGACGCATACCTGATGCTTTCAATTGCACTTTGTTATGCTGCTTTATTGGACGATGAATAGTAGACTGAGAACTTGTCCTACTTTGCTTCATTCATCGTGTAACACTTTGTTCTTGTTCTTCTCATTTATCAGACGCAGAACAGTAGATAATGAACTTGTTCCATTCTGTTTCATTGCTTGTGGAACACTTTGTTATTTTCCTTCTTCATTATCGGACGCAGAACAGTGCTTGAGTAACTCTGACTTCATTGGACGCAGAATGTTCAGTTTCATTGGACGCAGAGTTGCACTCTTGCTCATGCTGAACATTGGACTTTTGTCCTTCATATGCATTGGACGCTCATTGAATCTGTTCCTTTGAAAATCATTGGACTCTTACTGCAATTCTGCTTCTCATAAAAACATTGGACTATGCCAGTATTGCCTTGTTCTTATCATTGGACTTATGCCAGTCTTGCCTTGTACTTATCTTTGGACGATCAGCATTCTGTACCTTGGTCAAGAACACATCCTGAACATTGGACTTATGACTTATGTTCTGATCATTGGACTTATACGCATTCTGATCATTGGACGTATGGTTATTCTTGAACATTGGACTTATAAGCATTCTGATCATTGGACGTATGGTTTTTCTTAAACATTGGACTTATGTCTTCAATGCCTTCTCATGAATCATTGGACGTATGAAATTGTCCTTGTGCCTTGTACTGAATTATTGGACGCACTGTTCATTGGACGAACTGTGCTGAAGCATTGGACGCACAACAGTAATCCTTTTGCTCAAACATTGGACGCAGAACTCTCTTCCTTCTGCTCAACCATTGGACGCAGAATTCTTCCTTCTGCTAAAACATTGGACGCAGAACTTTTGTGTCCATTCCAGTGCCAACATTGTGATGAGCTAGCTTATTGGACGCAGACTGCAATCTTCCTTCAATAAACTTAGTTAGGCAGCATTGTTACACATTGTACAAGCTTAATACATATTGATTATCCTTTGTAAAAACCTTAATACATTTTGTTATCATCAAAACCATAAAATCACTTAGGGAGTTTTTGTATTAAAAACACTTTTAACCAATTTGGTTCCAACACAAATTGTACCGATATGATATATTAAGTCTAATATTTGTAAGAGTTGAACACTTGAACTCAACTAAACACAATTCCTAGAGAATTAATTACTCCAATATATAAGAGGCTTTTCAACTGCACCATATTATTCCATTTTTATTTTCATTCAAATTCAAATTGGTTTGCAATAAATTTCTTCTCCCTCTAATTGATTCTCAAATCTTGCCATTTATACTATTTTCATGGAGAGCACGCCGCGTGTATTTAGTTGCTCAAATTGAACCAAAGGTTGACATGTGTATTTCTTTCAAATTTAAAAACAATTTCTCTAAATTTTTCTTTTTGAAAACATTTTGCTTTGTAGTATATATATAAGATGTGAATAAATTTTATAAAATATTAAATTGGTGTAATCACACATTTTAAAAAATATTCATTCCATTTGCATCTAGTTTAATTTCATTCCCTTGTTCATCTAGAGAAAATATTTTCCTAACACTCTAACAGCAATATGAAGATAGAATTTATTTTTTGTTTTAAGCAAAAGCAAAATCAAAACTCAAAAGTGCAGGATTAAAAAGAGTTTAACTTGTGGAGGACAACTTGAAAGAAAATGAAACAAAAAGTTAAACCTTAGACCTTAATGAGACTGTCGTGGAGATAGGGTCGGGATTAAAAGCATACTAAAGCTGCTAGCAAATGTGATCCAGTACTGGAATGTCAGCTCCTTCTTCAAAATTGCATAAACAATTAGTCCTATGCAATTTACCAAAAAGAAATTTATGAAAGAGAAAATATAAAGAAATCATCATGGTTTAAAAAAAATAGAGAGAAACAAAAGTTCATAAAATTAAAGAAACGGAAATACCCACAAAAAGAGAGAATTCAACATTATATTAAAATTGTCTGACAACATATATGATTCCATAGTTCATAAAGCATCAGAACTGTATATTTGATTGGGCACTGTAAAAGGGTGCATTCAAAGCAATAACTAAGACAACAAACATTTCAATCAATGAAAACCAAGAAAAAGGGTGAGTGTATAACTTTCAATCAATGAAATTGTGTCAATTAGATTAGAAAACTATACTCTACATTGTTTAACTGGATGACGTTAATCTTGGAAGTACCACCATTCTTTTGGTATTCTTTCTCAACACTGACACCGGTGAGAACTCCAATGACATCTAATTCACATCACACAAAAACACCATTATTATCACATCAACAATGCAAAAAGATTAAATAGACATAAAATAATTACTATCACTTACCAACCAAATAGTTAGTATCAAATTCATCTTCAAAAACCTTCGACAGTGTAATAAATGAATGGACAGTCGGTGGAACAGAACCTTTGTTATCTAGTCTTACATTGGTTCCAATGTTGAAATTCAAAATGTATTGGTGACGTGTGGATCTGTATTGACCACTATTAGCATCCACATCGAAGTTAGTGATATAATACACCATTCCCTCCTTCAGGGAGTTCTCAAACCTATAAATCAACTCCCTCTTGATATGAGCACCGATCTTGTCGCGCCTAATGCAAAAAACGATATTATTATGTAATCAATAGCAAATATTAAATCACTAACAAAACATCATCAAATATTACCTTGCTGTCCATCAAAATTAAATCCGAAGAGAAGCGTGTCCTCTGTTTTGACACAACTTTGGACTTGGAGACGCCTTCACCATACCAGAGTCTCACGACTCTTACCAGCAAAGAAGAGGTCTCATTATTTGGACCTATATCTGACACAAAAGTATGCTTCCGAACCATTGTATTGTTTTCTAACAAAAAATGACTATATTAGTACAACGATAGTGTGAAACTCAAAGATGGAGTGTGGTGTTAGGAAAACACGTTTACTATATAGGCGAACTAACCCTCTCAAATTGTACTTTAGAATGAATTAATATCGGCCAAATTCTGATTGTCATATATTTAGAAATTCAAGAGATGCGATCGGTTACTTCCAATAATTGAAATAGATTCTTTTACTTTGCACCACTGGTTTGGAGATTCATTTGCTAAGAAAATGTTGGACTAAAAATCCATTCATCTATCGAGATTGAATTTGATAATACTTGCTCTCATAATAGCAAAATAAAATAATAGGATAGAATATACAATTCAATGAGTATAAAAAAAAAGAATAAACAATTCAATTTATTCTAAATTCTATGGACAACCAATTTCAATAAAATATAAAATCAGACCCTTAACCTCTATTTTGAACCGATATCAATCAATATTGATTTAAGAAAATATTGCCAGTCCCTCTCTTTTTCTTTACGTGTAAATCTAGATATCAATCAGTAACAACTACATATAGAGTCGATTTTGCTCTTCCTCCACCTAGAATATATATAGGTGCCACATTAATTTAAAAATTACCATATATTAGACAGGAAATAGGTAGGGGCAAATCCTACCTGAAAACCAGCGAAAAATTCTTTTCGTAAAAATCAACTACATTAAGGAGCCCTAATGGTGTATTTCAAAATAGCGGTTCACTTGGTGATTTAGTTTCTACTTGATATTGATTACCTATTTGGTTAAGGTTAAATTTAATATACATATCAAATTGACAAAGATTTATCGGATATTTTATCACCATTGCCTTCTCTATTCTATTCTTTTAATTAAATAGTAATAATTAGGCAGATTTGAATTAGTCAAAGAATGACTGGTGATTGGCTACTCTATTAATATTCAATCAAATCTTCCTGGATATGCCATTTGAGTGAGATAGTGCCACATGTAATTTGGGTACTAAAATTGAATCGTAACGTGACATGTGTAAGTATTTCTTTAAATTAAATCTAGTGACATGTGTAAAATTTCATTTTCAAAAACATTTTACTTTATTATATATATAGATTAGATTAGATATCAAACATAGGGACGGATCTACTCATTGTAGATTGGGCGCACCCCCACTATTATTTTGGTTTTCCAATATATATATATATATATATTAGATTAGATTAGATATCAAACATATATTATATATGTTATATTTGATTGATTTACTTACTCACCTTTTAACTCACTATTAATTTCTTTTTGTATTTGATAAAATTATCTTTAATACCATTCATTTTTATCTATAGTTAGCATGCAAATTATTTTATAGTGATTACTACGGTACCCAAGTGAATTTTATGGATATCGGTACCCAACCTATAATAAAATGACATGTGTACTTCATTAGCCATGTCATCTTGTCATTTTTATTTTTATTTATTTGCAAATACGTCTCTTTGTTTTTATTTATTTACAAATACATTCCTTTTATCATTTAAAAAAATGAAAACAAGTCTCGCACTTGTTATGGATTCTCATGGTTTGAGGCTCGTTTTATTTTGAATTCTTATAGGTTTTATAATTAAACATATTTCTAAAGAATCTATCACAAAAGCACCAATTTTTCATAGTACATTCCAGAGATTTTCAAACTTAAAAAACCTTCAGTGTGTTTATTGGTTTAGTACCCTTTTTACACCATTCAAGCTCTGATTCGACTCGATTTGATGCAATTATTTTGTGAGTTTTATTCAGAATCATATTTATAATTATTATAGCACGAAAGCCCCGATTTATAACGATAAAATCATGAGAAATCAAGCTTTAAATCGTAGCCTACATGAACCCTAATCCCTCACTATTTTCTTCGAAATTCTCTCTCTACGGCCAACGAAAATTCACAAAACCAGTGTCAATAGATTCTGGTTATCTTCCTCTACACAAGCCCTATTAAGGTTTCAATTTCCGTAAACCATTATTCAAAAAATTTATCAATAAAAGGATAATTAAGCACATCGATCACAAGGAGTTCGATCGTGTGGTGGTATATGCTGCTGTTCTAGTAAAGACGGCACTACTCGTCGCATTCGTCAAAGGGTCATTTGGTCGACTCAAAAATAAGAATCGCTTCAATTCATGAAGCCACCAAAGTTGGACTTCAAAAATCTTTCAAAAATCGTAACTTTCGCATGTACAGAGCTCTCTAGAGAAACCAACACCACGTGCAACACTTTTTTTCTCTCTTAAAAATCACCCTCCCTCTGCGCTTGTCTTATTTTCTCATTCTCCGTACTCACATCACCGTCACCAATTATATACAAATAAAATAGAATGAAATCAATCAACAATCAGGGTACAAAAGGTTTTCTATGCGAAAAAGAGGGATTCACGGCTTTGTAACAAGTGATATGAAAATTTTTTATTAAATTTTGAGTATTTGATTAAAATGTCTCTAGGGATATAAAGATAAATAATAAAGTTATAATTTAAATTTAGGTAACTATTGAGTAAGCATTTGTATATTTAATTTTTTTCCCGCTTGTCATATTTCTATTGGACCACTTCATCAAGGTATTCAAACACTTAAATTTCTCCAGATACCATAGAATTTGCCTTATTTTGTATATAGATGTATCCTCTGATAGTGCATTTTCAAAATTAGAGGAATTAGTGATCTTTCTATAAAGTTTGTAAAGACCAAAAAATATACATGTTATATATTTGTTGGTACATTTGCTTTTAGAATTAGTCAAAACATGAAAA
Organism: Glycyrrhiza uralensis; assembly: GCA_030159175.1. Taxonomy (NCBI): domain Eukaryota; kingdom Viridiplantae; phylum Streptophyta; class Magnoliopsida; order Fabales; family Fabaceae; genus Glycyrrhiza; species Glycyrrhiza uralensis. The sequence goes on from BRZY01000003.1 coordinate 30,934,803, forward strand.
AACATATTGAAATTGTGTGCAGAGACAGATCCAAGGGAGGGCAAGGGGTTGCCTTGGCACCACCCCTCCCTAACAACTTCAATTGAATATATATTAGTGTATTTGGTTCGATAGTGACGAAAATTGATTTTGACTGAATTAATTTTGTAAAATTAATTTTGGTTAAAATTAAACTTGAAGTAAAGTGATTTATATTTGGATGTTTTTACTGTGAAAACAACTTAGTGTAAAATTTTTAATTTATCGCAAAAGCTACAAATTTTAGCTTATGGTAGAATAAATTTTGGACAGTAAAATTGCTTTTACTGCAAGAACTCAAATACTTTTGTGTAAAAGAAAAATCACGTTTGACCCTCACAAACTTGAGTTTGGGTACTTTTACCGTGTAACCGAACACTCACTATATGTTTGTGCAAATATATTAATTAATATCATATTTTTCTTTTGATAATAGAATATTAGTATTATGGTTGAGCTCGTTCGTCTCAAACACATATATATTATTATAAAATATCAAACACACACGCAAGCACACACACATATATAATATTATATTTTAGTTGAATATTATATCACTTTATATTTAACTATTATGATTTAATAAACAATTATTATTAAAAAAATTGCCCCCCGCTACCATAAATTTCTGGATCTGTCCCCTGATTGTATGATTATTTAATTTAATTACTTATAGAGAGAACTTTTTGATAATATTAAAAATGAGAAAATCGTTCAATGTTTTCAGAATATGAAAACTTATAGAAAAAAATTATAATGCATATTTATATTTTTAAAAATGATACAGTATATTTTTAATGCTATATAGTTACACATAAATATTGCCCCCACATCTTAAAATTTCTAGATCCGCCACTGAGAAGAACAATTGTAGGAATGACAATAGGTAGGGTATGGGTATGGGTAGCATACTATAGTACCCGTCCCCATATCCACAATTTTAAAAAAAATACCCATACCCGCATGGATAGCAAATTTGATTCTCATACCCTTACTCTCTGGGTACATAAGTACCCGTACCCGTGTCCGTTACCCACACTTTAACTTTGAGAATTTGAGTGCAATACATAATATTACGTCTGAAGGACACATGAAGGAGTTCGACATGAAGGACGCTAGAACAAGGCAAAACAGTTTCGGTCCAGGTGGCTCGTCGTAATTGGTCAAGGAAGCGAGACAATAACAACACTGGTGAAGGAGGCTCATCGTCACCCGTCAATGATGGTTAAAGGCACGATGAAGCAAGCTCGTCGTTGTCGACAATAATAGTGAAAGACTGGAAGACATAGTGAAGGAAAGCAAGGAACCAAATAAATATATCTCATGGTGAAGGAAAGTAAGGAAATAAATGTACCTCACGACTATAGTGTCTTGTGTATGGATTATTTTAGGATTAAGGATCCAACTCATCTACAGTGTGCAATCCACTTTAGAGTGTAAAATAAGTAATCTCAAATCAATGATTAATATTACAAATACATGCATATCAAATCATGAATGTGTTAAAATATTAATCTTTGATTTTATTATCAGTGGTTAATGTTACTTACTTTACTAATTGCTCACTTTAGAGGAGTCAAATCCTTAGGATTATGAAGCTTGTAGGTTTCATTAAGAAATTTATTAAATTTAATATTATATATATGTATATAAATATAAATAAATAACATGTATATGTATGTGCGGGTCTGGGTGGGGTGAGTACTAAGGTACCCGTAGCCGCACTCATCCTTATCAAATTTTGCAGATAATTACCCATACCCGTATCTATACCCATTAAGCGGGTAATTACCCTCCCCATCGTGGGTAATTTTTGCAGATACCCAATGGACATGAGTCCAATTGTCATCCCTAAAAACAAGGGCTCACTGGAGAGAAAAAGAACGACAACAACGAAAAAAGAGGGCCATTAGAGACTGAAACAGAGTCAGAACAAGGGCTCATCAGAAAGCAAAGGAACCACGACATTGAAGGCGAAGAGACAACAGGAATGAGGGAGAGAGCGATCAAGGCAATGTATTCATTTTCGAGTCCGCTTTCACTCCAGCATCGATGACGGCAAGACCCACCGACAACTCAAAAATTAAATGAGATAGGCAGAGAGCGAGTATGTCGCCATTTCCATAGCATAGTTATTAGGTTCACAGTACTCTCCAGTACTTGGTATGAGTACAAGTATGTGGTACGCGACCTTATGAATTATTGGTACGTGGGTGGTATACATAGTCGATACGTGTTCTATTTAGGTTCGTGGTACGTTATAATATATTAATTGGTATGCTGTTAATTAAAAAATATAATATGTATAATGTAAAATATAGAATAAAATATAATACTAAAAATGTCATAATCTCCATAAGAGTTTATACATATTTAAAGTGAATATAAAATATAAAATAAAAAACAAAGCTACTAGAAAGTCATACTTGCATAAAAGGATAGGACCAAAGGCATGAGTAAACATCATACTACATAGTCCAGTGCATAATATATACTTTTTAGTCTTCACCTATTTGCCCTTTCCATGTGCACCCACCGACTGGTTCTTTCCATAGGCGAATTATCTGAAGAATTGGTACGAACCAACATGCAACGAGTCACACACTAAGCATAGCAATTCCTTCATTATAAAATTATTAATAGAATTTTTTTATTCAATCTTACAAAATTTGTCATTCATTCTTTTGGAATAAGAATGTAGTAATAATTTGTCATTTTTTGTTTGAAATGAATATGAATAAATATTCATGATAAATATGAATTCAATATTTGAATTATTTAGATTTCTCATTATTACAGTGGATCCTAAAAAAAGTTTGTATCGAATAAAATATATACTTCGGCTTTTGAAGTACTTACCGTTATTGATAAGGGTAATATTTTCTAGAGATTAACTCCCATGTTCATGACCTATGTTGTCTCAGGGAACAGATCTTCTCTAGTGATAATGTTCTTAGTTTATACCTATTCTTTCCCAGGGAACGAATTTTCACTAGTGTAAAAATGGGAATAGAATAGGCTTTTGAAATCAGACTTGGGCATATATGACTTGAAAACTAACACGGTGATAGTGGAAACAGAGTGTAACACGGTGACAGTGTTGTCATTGTTAAAAAACGCAGAGAATACATTTAAAGTCGGATAACACGAAAACCGACTTGGAAATTCCTGCGCGGTGGCAGTATCGTTAATATGAACAAACGCGACGTCACTCTTAAAATCGTTACTGTGTCACCCTACTTGAAAATTCGTAAGCGGTGACAGTATCGTAATTACAAGGCTATGTTTTGATGGGGTTTTTGGAGGGGAAGGGAGGGGAGGGGAGTGGAGGAAAGGGCTTATAATTCCTAATTATCTTGTTTAGCTTTAATAGGACAAAATAAATATTATTTTAGAAGGTAGTAGACACCAAGATGTAAAACTTTTTTTTAATTTTAAAAATTCTCAAACAAGGTAATTGGAGATTATAAATTTTTCTCTCCCCTCCATTTCCCTCCAAAAACCCCATCCAAACATAGCCTAAAGAAACATGACATGACTTTTCAAGGTGGTTTAATGGAAAACCAACTTCGAAACGAATATACAGTCACTTTTGTCTCTAAAAATATCAGATGATATTACTTTGGTCTTTGATAGATTCAAAATTTAGAAAATGTTCTCAACTGTCATTTATTAGTCATTTTGGTCTCTAAAAGTGATTATTTACTGTTATTTTGGTCCCTAAAAAGTGATTAGTTACTGTCATTTTAGTCCTTAAAAGTATTACTTTTCGTACGACAGAAACCAAAATGACTAACACCTAATACCAGTTGAAAACCTTTTTTGAATTTTATATTTATTAAAAACTAAAATAATACTATCTGATATTTTCAGTGACTAAAATAACTGTTTACTCACTTGAAAACCTTTCAAACACATTTCAATCAAACAATCAAAACCTCCCTCACTCCCTCTTTCCCTTGTATGTATGTTTATGTTTACTGTGAGCCCTCCCTTTCTTCTCAGTTTACAGTTCCTTCTCACTGTGACCCCTCATACTTTCACTCACATTTCAAACCCTCGTTCTCAGTTCTCACTCCATTCTCCCTCAAAGCTGTTCCGTCGTTCCGCCGCCGTCACTCCCACCGATGTTCCGCCATTGCCTCACTGTAGCAATCACCGAGCACACAGGCCTCATCGCTTCTCACTCAAAGTTGTTCCTTTCTTCTCAGTCGAAGATGTGAGTTCCTTTCTTCTCACTTAAAGCTGTGAGTTCTTTTCTTCTCACTTGAAGCTGTTCCTGTTCCTCTTCGTGGTCGCCGTCACAAGCCATTTACGGCAAACCCTCGTCCTTCCTCTTCGTGGCCGCAACAGTAGGTAGGTTCTCTCTCTCCAATTTTGAGGGTTCTGTCAAGTGTTTGAAGCCATTCGGTAGGTTTTGAGTTCTGTTTGAAGCGATTAGGCCGCAAGATTCCTTGTGAAGCTCTGCTTGTGAAAAATGTTAGAAGCTGGCGTTGAGTTACTATTCGTGTTGCTACTCATTCTGTTGTTGTTTGTATTTTTGTATCAGAGGAGTTTCCCTCCTGGGAGGTGAACAAAATTTGTTGCATTTAAATGAAATTTATATCAAAGTTGCTGTGTCTTTTTCCTTTGAGTTGAAAGGTGTCTGATTCAGATTACAATGGTTGACCTGCATGCAATTTTTTTTTATTGTCTTGCATTAAATTTCAATTTGGTTGTGCATATGTATTTTATACTTAGTATACTGCAGAGGAATATTTCTTTGTTATTGCTCTTGTCTATAGAATCTGACTGGTTGAAAATTCTATTGTCTAATTGGTAAACTTAAAAGACCATATCATTGGAGAAAATTAACAACGCAAAGCCTTTTGTCATATCAGCTTGAATCAGAGACATCGAACTTAATTTTATTAATGAAAGTGTTGAATAAAAAGTGAACATCAACGTATGAAGTACAATTCAAATGTTCGGGGTTATTGTTATTGGGGGTGTCCTTCTATTTATCTATAGTTTCGCCGGGTAGTTTTCAATTGGTAGGGTGGTATTTTCAGAGGGAGGTGTTGTAATATATTATGATACTCTTCTTGTATTTTATGACTGGACACTCCTTGTGCTCCAGTCTTGTGGTAATATATTTGGCTTTTAAAAAAAAAAATGTTTGGGGTTATTGTAAAACATATTTTGGTACTTTACGATTTTTCACAAACTTGTTTTCTTATAATAACTAAAATATATTTGTACATTGACAATGACATGCAAAAGATTAACATGATACATTGAATCCATTTTGCAACAGGCTTTCAGGTGCTAATCACAGCCGTTAATCTACTGATAGCAAACAGCCGTTTATGGCAAACCCTCGTCCTTCCTCTTCGTGGCCGCAACAGTAAGTCACTGGAAAATTTAAGTTTATTTTATGAGGAATGTGGTTATTATGCTATGTTGGAACTGTTCTGTAAATTCTTTTGACTTATACATTGGTATTTTGGGTGGGTAGGTTTGTTTTCTTGAACCTTGATCTGTCATGTTGTCGTTGTTGTTATGGATTTGATCACGAGTGCTGCTGCTTTCTTTCTGAAGAATATGGTTTAATAATTTCTCTGTTTGAATTCTAATTTTGTTTCATATTTAACTTCTCTCTACTGGCAAGGTTGTTGTTAATTGTTCCAACCTCACAGCTTGAGTTTTCCGTATCCTAAGTTCTACAACAACCAGTCCTCTTCTGGTATAGAGGAGGGAAGAAAAAAAAATTAAAGTTCAAGGTTTGTATTCTTATTCCTTTTTCTTTTTTACTTTCTGCGTTTAATTTCATCCCTTTAAGACAATGTTCTTCTGCTGCTGCATACTGCAGTTTTGTAAACTATGTATATATTGATAATTCAAACTTGAAGTCTGCAATGGGTTTTGTATTGTGATTTTAGTGTGTTCAGTGAAATGTGTATACCTGTATGTTTATATAGCACAAGGAGTGGGAAAAAACTGGTTATAATGCTAAGGGCATTTTACTTGCTGCAGGTATGGCATCGATATGATTGATATGCATGTTATTTCTCAGAGGCTCATATAATTTTCAAGTCCTGCATTGCTGAGCACTGATTGTCATTTGCATTGAGTAGAATCTTGGTTCTGTTTTGAAATTTGATATGCTTTTTGAATAAATTTTATATTCTGTTTTGTCTGTCTAATATGAGAAAAGGTCTTAATGTCCTTTCAAGGATGATTTTCTTGTAACTTGTTTATTATATCTCGCTTGCTTTGCTTCATGTTCTGATGGGTAATCATGGGATCCAAGCTTTTATAATTAGAAAAATGTTAAGTAAATTAATGCAATTACTAGGTTCCTGTTCCTTTACTCCTATAAGAGTAGGAAACATGTTAATCAGTGTACTTCCATATCAGATAATTAACTTTAATCTGTTACAACTTAAATATTATCTGATGACTTTCTTTATGAACAACTGAATAAGAAATTGTTTTGGTACCTTCCTAACTACCTTCCAAGTTCAAGCGTACTGTAATTTGAGAATTATTTCCAATTAATTATAGTACTCTTTATATACATATTTTTTATTTTTTTCTCAACTGCCCCCTGACGAATTTCAATCAAAATTTGCTACCCTTACATTATTGTAAATGACATGTGTGCAAGTAGTGTGTGAAAGTTAATGGACACTGTCAATACTAGTTTGAATCAGTATGAAAAGTTTACCTAGAACTTTCAAGGGCTGCAGAGGACACTACGCAGGATTTGCTATATTCAACAAACCTTCCTCTGTCTCAACAGTTTCATTATTTTTTGTTGCTTCTTTTCTAGGAGCAATTGATGCTACAACAGCCTGTCATATTGTAATTCAACTTTGCAGGAACTAGAGCAAGAAAAATAACATCTTTTGGAACTGAATGTCAAAATAACTCACAGGTTTAATTTGACTAGTACTTTATAATGAATACTCTTATATGTGGTATAGCTCCCAGGTTCTTACTTGGTACTTCATTTTTGTGACCCTTTCCCCTCCCCCTACAAAAAGCTTCAATATTTAGCTATTCCAGCGGAAAGAGTCAGTAAAAGAGTCAAATTTTCCATTTCCAAGTCAGTTAAGGTCATAACCGACTTGGAAAGTCCTACTTTTTAGTGCTTTTAACACTTAAAAATGGCTTTTCAAGACGGTTGCACAATAACCAACTTGGAAAGCACCCCCTTTCCAAGTCAGTCAACACCCGACTTGGAAAAGTCCCCACATTCAAAGTCGGACGATTTCAAGTCGGCACCATAACCGACTTGGAAAGTCCCTTTTAACTGACTTGGAAAGTCATTTTTGTAGTAGTGCTTCTCTTCTAGAGAAGGTCCAGTGACAAAGTTCTGAGTCTAGTCCTACTCAAACCAGAAGTTAACTGATTCATGATCTTCTCAAAATTGAAAGCATTAAGTTGATATAATTGAACCTTTCTTCCAAAAGAGGCATAACGGCCCTATTGTTCCGATGGAGAGAAGAAGCTATGATTAGCTTTTCGGGAAATTTCCAAACGAACAATTTCATTAAAAAAATGAAAATATTGAATTTGAATCTTTAGCACAAATCCCTATATTCAAAATAGGTCTTGCGTACCAATTCGCGGTTTCCTAGGGGTAGGAGCGAATTATGTTTCTATGTTCCAGAGTCCCCCCTTCGCTTTCCATAACATCATGTAGAAAAGAAATAGACGAACACAGTGCGACAAACCTGGAGATTTCGGTTTCGTCCTCTAGAGATTTCGGTTTCGTTCGCTTTCCTTTTCAAGCGTTCGGTTTCGTCAGAGATTTTGGTTTTTTCTTCTAGAGATTTTGCTTTCCTTCTCTGGATTTCATTCGCTTTCCTCTGGGTTTCATCCTCTGGAGATTTTGCTTTCCTTCTCTGGGTTTTGTTCACTTCCCTCTGGGTTTCGTTTGCTTTTAATTTGTCGTGTTCGCTTTGCTTTTTCCCTGTGCTTCCTGACTCAGCTTTTTGCTTTGTTGACTCACTTAAGTAGCCACATGGACATGGGCAAGGTGTGGGAGGGGTGGAGCTCTAAACTGGGGTGTAGGAATATCGGGACTCTTAATTTGAATTGATTGTTTCAACTTGGTTGGATTGCATATGGTTAATTTAATTGCTATTTATTGTATTCTGATTTTAGAAATTTGAAACTGTATCTGTCTGTCTGAACATTTGAATATATTTCTTAGAAAATCATAAAAACAAAAATATTTTTTTAAAAATAATTTTATTTGGACAGCGCTTCCTCTTTAAAATGTTTTTGTGAGGTACAATTCTACTACAATGCTTGCTGTCCGTGCTCGTCATTTGTATGTGTCAATCACGATAGCGCTTTGCATGTCGCATGTTATCTGCGAAGGGAATGTGGTGTGGTTAATATGAGACATCAACATCGCTTTTAAGGCGTTGTGGTAGTTGTGCGTACGAACAAGAACTGGGCGATCGACAACACTTTTACGCGCTGTTGGAATCAAATTTAAACGCTGTTGAAAGCGTTTCTCGGCATAGTGAAACCAATGCAATAAATTATTAACATGTAATTGGAAAAAATAATTACTATTGCATAGAAAATAGAAAGTGGTCTATCAATATGAAACATTTTTATTTTTGAAAGTGGACTATTATTTTGAAACGCAGGTAGTATTATCATGGAACGGCTCAAACCCGTGAGACATATCGATATGATTATTCATTGTTACAACCAGGAAGGGAAGGCGAAGGGGAAGGGGGGGGAGAGCTAGAGTAATGGTTTTGCATACGTGGAAAAATAATGACGTGTCAGCTCACATGTTAAATGAGCCACCTCATCAATCAACTCATTATATGGACTAAAATGAAAAAAAAATTATATGGGTTAAAAAGGTTTGAGGACTAAAATGTAAAAACCATTATATTATAGGGACAAATATATTTAAGCCTTATAAAAATATATTGGAGTTTTGTTGAGGGGTTCACTGCTCAATAGTGGTTTTATAAGTGCTTTTCTCATTTTATTTTCATTTTTGTTCACATCCAAAAGGTTGTTCATTTGCCCTAGTTATTTCATGTGCAGTGTTGGCAAGAAGTAGTTGTTGTATCCAAGGGAGTATCTATTTGGATAACAAGCTTATCTCTTGCTTATGGCATAAGCTGTATAAGCTACTTTTATAATCGAAGACAAATTATAGTGAAACTTATTTTATATAAGTCATAAGCTGTTTTGGTAAGCTATCCTGGGTAGCTTATGAAAAATAAGTCCAAAATAGCTTATGACTGATTCATAAGCTGTGTTCATAAGCTCTGCATAAACCAATCCAAACAGGCTTTAGCCTTGAACCCAAGTGCACCTTGTGATGGCAAAATACTAGCTCAGTGCTTTTGCACACCTCAACCAAAACCGATAAGTTTAATTATTTGATTTTATTTATTTTATTGCACAATAACTTGCTGTCAATTTTTCTATATGATATTTAGATTATTGCTTGCTTGGTTGCTACACAATAACTTCTTGTATTATTATTATTAGATGTTCACCTGCGCATCGCGCAGATGAATATATATATTAGAATGAACTAAAATTATGTATGAAGATAATTTGATATATTAGAATGATATATACTGTGTATGAAATTTATAAGTAAGATAATTTATATTTTTGGATTTATGTCCAGAGAATGACACATAATAATTGTTGAATAAGAGAGGTCACAAGCTAGCTACTCCTCCTGAAGGGAAATGTTTTCATCTTTTTCATCTTTCTTTCTTTTTTTTTTTTTGCAATTGTGTCATTCACATAAAGTTGTTTAATTTTGGGCCTTTTCTCATCCAGAGGATCCAGATAGCCAAGGAAATGGTAATTTTGATCATCTATGCAAAAAATAGTAAAGACCACTATTCTTATTTATGCGAGCTTTTTTTTTCACAATAATTAAGAAGATCATTGAGCAAAGTAGGAGCCTCTTTCAATAATGGAAATTGTACCCATCCCTCCATCCACAACACATGGAGAATATTGATGGCTTAGTCACATATTATTGTCTGTTGTTTCTTCATACCAGTGAAGAAACATAAAATCTAATGGTTTAGAAATAAAATCTATCAAAACATAAATAAGTTATTTTTTTTACAGTGAAAACCTCAACAAAAAAAAAAGTGTATGTGGTGTCAAGGAAAAGAAAGAAGAAAGAATTATTAAATACGAAAAAGTAATTTAAAATAATTTTTTTAAGATAGTAGTTTCATCATAGACTTTTATGAAACCAATGGTATTTTTAATTTTGGTCATTTTTTAATATTAACATGATTGTTGATAACTAAAATATAAGCTTTAGACAATAATATAATTTTTCCTTTCATAATTGTATAGTTCTCAAGGTTCTTGTGCAAAAAAAATTCATATGATGGAATGGAAGAAACTTCAGACAAAACTAAAAGACATCCTTGCTCACTTACCCGTTTCATTCTAACAGAAAGTATGAGCATTTTACCCATTCAGTTGTTTTTGTAAATCAAATACTATTCCCACAAGTAAATGCTCTGTCACACATGAGAGCAATCTATGGTTAGAAATAAATGCACAATGTTTACCAATGTAGTCAGCATCGGACCGGATCGGCCAGTCGGATTGGGAACCGGACCCCCAAAACCGGACTAGCAAAGAAGCAGTCAAAAAATGAAAAAACTTATCAAAAACCAGCTAAAACTAGAAAAATCAGGCAAAAACCGATTTTGAACCGATTTAGTCTTTTTTTATTTAATCAAAATTGTCAATTTTTTTTGAAAGAAACAGATATCATTTTCTTCAATTATTTATAATTTTGAATGTTTTATGTTATGAAGTATGACATTTTATATTGAAGTTTAATTTTTCTTTATGAAATTATGAATTTTATGTTAATTTTTAGTCAATATTGTATTATATATTATATTAAAAATTATATTACTCAATGACCGGTCCGGTGCTTGATGTTTACATAATATGATCAACTTGGAAAGAGGTAGTCTTACTGCGATTCTACCACCATTGCACACCCATTTAAGATATTCTCATACAAATGAACCTGGAGTATAAACATATGTAAGAGAAAATATGAGCACAATATAAATATATAATCTAGATATGAAGACACAAATTTAAACCAGATTTAGGTTCTCTCGTGTATTTCCCTACTCTAGAGTCATGCAGAGAGCTATAAACACAATATATATTATGTGTGGCACACAACATTTTGGGGCCTTGTGTAGGAACTTAGTTATCTACATATTGTCACATACATGACATGGTTGTGTAAAAATCTCTTCTGAGCATCTAAATTTAGAAACAACCTTAGGTTAGCCCTTCAAAGCATTTTTTTTTTTAAAATAGTGAGAAAACAAAAGGAGAGTTTTCTAAAGGCTGTTAAAATCAAAACTCGCAACAAAGGCAACATCCCAACACTTAATTCTTTAAATACAACTCGACCAATAGTGTGAATTTGGCAAGTAGACTATATAAAGTAATGAACCAACATTATTACTCCATCAAAGAATTACTTAATATTAAGCTCCTCCTCTGCCTTTTCAAATCAAAACACCTGTAAGGAAAAAAAGAAAGGATAAATAAGATCTTTGCTTTATAGTGTTTCCATGTGATAATTAAGAAGCAAGAACCATTAAATATTGCCAAATTCCAAATAAGATAAGGAGAATTATAAACATGTTTTGTAGTAAAGGTTTGACAACAATAATTGACTAAAATTACAGCCAATCCAAGTAGTTTTACAATAGCATTCCATGAAATTACAAGTAGCGGTAGTGACCATTGGCATTTAATGAGAAATATACTCACTATGCAATGAGTTTGTTGTTCATTTGCATCAATTTTATAGCATTTTGCTCAACCACTTGGTTTGCAGCAGATGCAATGGCTTGCGTTAATAGAGTATAAAGGCCAATGCAATCAAGGTTGTCAATAGAATTGTTAAATGAGTAGTTACTGAAGAATACTACTTCAAGCAATAAGAAATTAATAATTTCGTCTATGCCGAATGCATGATACAGAAAATAAAAATGGCCAAGTAATTAGAAATAAATAAATAATAAAAATAATTCAAACAAAGACTGTTGTTTGAGTTGCAGCAACGAGAATAATTTGGAACACATTTCAGAGGAAAATATGCCTCAGGACAATATGCACGAAGGCAAAACTATACTTACTTTCAGTATCTAACAAAGAAAAACTAATAAATACCTGTACTTTTAGAACAATAATTCATCTGAAAAGTTCAAACCTTTGAATCTTCGTATTTAATTTTAAAAACATACGAAGGAAGTGCAGCAAGTTTACACAATATTAGAGGATCTTGGATTTGTATTTGGATTCCACTTCCGATTCAAAGGAGTTCTCATCCAATGTGTTATATTTATCTTTTTCAAAAAAACATATGATGAGATGCAAAATGAAAGAAAGTACCCTGTTCAGGAGAGGTGCAACAAAGACGACCCTTGAGCTTCATGCTCCTTGGTGAACATTCAGTTTGGGGACAATGGAGGAACTATCGATAAAGAGAGGATTTTGATTTTTGAGAGAGATAAGGAAGCGAAACAATCCCATTTTGGAAATGAGGGGTCATGTAACAGAACATGGAAATGAGAGGATATCTTGTAAATAGAAATAAGAAATGAGCAATGGATTGACACATCAGCACTACATATGAAATGGCAAGAGATGAGTGCATTCAAATAGCTGAATTGTCATCGAATAAAACCATGCGTCAGAAATTATATATTACAAATAGATTATTGTGTTAATTTTTTCAACATCTTTTTGCTACCTCCTAAATCTAGATTTGTAAGCTTGTGGAGAGTTAAAAAGGACGGGTGGAGTTGACCCAAGCTTTCACAATAACGAAGAGATACTCTTTCTAGATTTGGGGCCCTAGATAAGTGTGGGACCTCGATCAGATATTTGGAGAAATCAAGACAAATTTCCTTTAAATGCACAAGATCCTGCAACAAGAAAGAAATGTCAGCCTAGCTAGTGGTGGCTCTGCCTCTGTCGATGAGCTTCAGACTCCCTCTCATGCTTGTACAATATTAACAAGTATTTAAATTTATATCAAGACACAACACAATCGTACCTGAACTCCGTCCCAAAGCTTTTTAAGTTTGCTATAAGGCATGCTAAGCACTACGAGCATTTCAGCACAAAAGGCTGGTGGTAAAGACTCAAAATTGAATGCTTGCCAATGAAGGTACCTCAATTTATCAGACAGCCACCGAAGACCATCATGGATGTACACATTGCTGAAACTGCTGCTCTCGCTAGAATGGATATGAAGATACCTTAACTTAGTCATCCCTTTAAAGGAATCAGGGCTTAGATACAATCTCCCAACTTTAGCAGTATCGAAAGTTATACCTACAACAGCTTCGGTTCCCTAACAAACAAAAAATGGAATATTAATTAGCAAATTCTGTAATACTCAATACCTCGTTGTATTTCATAATACAAGACATTGCATTTTCCATTTAATTACCTCGTTATTTTTCAATACGTCATACACTTCTTGAGGTTTCCACAATCGACTTCGTCTTCCAGGGTCTCTAGATTCTTGATTAACAATCTCTCGTCCCATTTCTTGCATCAAATCATGCATATCTGTGGTAAGGTGTGTTTCATTTATTTGTATGAGACTTTTCTCTAGAAGAACTGCTACCCCAATTTCCGGAAAGAAACCACAAGCTTCCAATACACTTGTTACACGATCTCTATGCCATCCTTTGAAAAAGCATGCAGTATCAAGAAATATTTCTTTTACGATTTGGTCTGATAAGTCATCATAACTCAATTTTAACACGTTATGCAATTTCAAATTGGGATTCTTTTGCAGCCTATTCAATTCGCTTTTCCATGCTTCTTTACTTCGTGAACGGAGCCTTGCACCTAAAATTTTTAAAGCCAAAGGGTGGCCTTTACAGTAGGCAATTGCTTTTGTTGAAAGATCCTCATATCCAATTTTAGGATGCTTTTCCATGAAGGCAGACAAACAGAATAGTTGAAGAGAGTCATGTTCATTCAATTCCTTGACCTCATATACTTTACACACACGCAATTGGCGAAATATGTGCATATCTCTACTTGTAACAATGACTCTACTACCCACCCCCAAGCAATTATAGTTTATCATAAGATGTTGTATTTGCTCTGAGGTTGCGACATCACCCAACACAATTAAAACTTTTTTATGCCGAAGCCTTTCTCTCAAGAAACGGGTTTCTGTGTTGGATACACCAGCAAGATAAACATTTTCTTCCTCTAACAAATCAGAAAAAAGTTTGTTCCGTAAAGCATCGACTCCGCCAAACTTGTCTGATTGTTCCCTTACATTTGGGAGGAAGCAACAACCTTCAAATTGGAAATGATGTTTAGCAACTAAAGCACCGGCAAGGGTGGTCTTACCTATGCCACCCATGCCCCATATTCCAAGGATTTTAACATTATTTGACCCAATATTCAACAATGATTCAATTTGTTCAAGATTTTTCTCAATTCCAACAACTCCCTTAAGTTCAAATGGGAATCTAATTAGATCCAAATTTCTCAAAACAACTTTGATGATGTCCTTGATTAAGTCAGATTCAGTCCTAGCATATGAAAAGGGGAAAAACAAAGAGAGAGAAAATTAGTAACTCAAAAGGAAAAAATAGAACTACACAAATAATTATATGAAATATATGGTCAACATGGTGGGTGGTTAATTAGAGGAAATTAAAAAAGAAACGACAAAATAGATTTGGGGAATGAAAATCCAAAGACAAAAGAGATAATTAATGCATCTACTCAGGCAATGAAGTTCCAAAACAATTACCAAAAAAAGTTTCGTATTATCCGTCTGGCGAGCTGCAGCAATAAGTATTAAAAGTTTGAATGTATGAACATAACCCAATACTCTTACAAATGAGTACAAGGCAACAAAATTACCCCTTATTGGTACATATACATTACTTTATCTATAGTAACCTCTCCTTGCACTTTAGTAACTCAATGTCATTTTCCTGGTTTTGGCCGGTTTTTAACCGGTTTTTCCTGTTTTTAACCGATTCTTTGACAGGGCGATTTTCAAGATGTACCAGACTGGACAAGGGTCCGGTTTCCTGTTCGACCGGCCGGTTCAGTCCGGTTTTAACTACACTATTAATAACTCAATGCCATTTTTCCTAAAGACACTCAAACAATTTATCATTGTAATGCCCTCTCTTTCTCCATCGAAGCTCGTAGAGGCATACGCTGATTAATGGATGTGAGGAAAACTATGGAGAACCATGAGTGTTAAAAAAAGATGAAAAAAAAAATGATGTGTTATATATGTTTAATTGAGCTGAACGACAGCGCATAATTTCATTTCCCTATATTATCTAATTGAATCCCGCCATCTTATAATATTAGCCATATTCAGACCTAATAATTAGAAAACAAAATATGCACATGATATGGAGTAGTTATTGAATTTCTACATAAATTATTTGGAAACAAAACAAGTCATGACTAGAAGAAAGGTGAATAGTTCATTTTATTTACCTATAATTTTGAGAGTTGAACCCAGCTAAATTGGCTGCTTCAGTGAGAGCAGCTTTCCATTTCAGCAACTTGTCTTTGTTGAGCATCAAATCTTGCTCATGTATTGCAAAGGCTTGTTGGTAGCTCCCAGTCTGCTTCCTCACATGTGTTGGATCTATGTGGTAGAAGACAGGTATCACAATCTGACCATAATCTTTCTTGCATTCTAGAATCTTGATGAGTTCATTCAAGCACCATTTTGAGGAAGCATAGTTTTCTGAGAAGATGACTATAGACACATTCGACTCCTCAATGGCTTTGGTGAGTGTTGGCAAGATCTCATCTCCTTTTTCAAGCTCATTGTTGTCTATAAAAGTTTCCACTTTCTTTCGGCGCAAAGCATCGTAAAGATGGGCTGTGATGTTTTTCTGAGTGTCCTCACCTCGAAAGCTAAGGTAAACGTCATATTTTCTCGAAGGCGCCATTATGAATTCCAAGTGCTGCACTTGCACTAATCACAAATCACAATGGTACACTCAAAATAACAAAAATGTTTCATATGTTTAAATGTGTTCTTGATCATACTTGCTCTTAATGTCATTGGGCTTAATCTGTTTGATATAAGATCTGAGCGAACAGTTCAAAGTTCATACTCTTGCTCACCTATTGATTGAACAAATAAACAATATTTTCCAAATCGAACGTGTGACTTGAAGGTGTTTGTGTCTTTGGATGTTTTGTTTTTCTTAGATTATTGACTTGCTTTTGATGTGGAAAAGATTAAAAGTCAATTTGAACTAGAAAAGAACTCGATAAATGATTGGACATAAAAAGCCTAATGACATTAATTAATAAAGAATCTAAACTTAGATAAAGGGAAGAGTAACCAAAATAAAAACCTAGGGAGAGTTTGTTTCACGGAATTATTCTCGGGAATGTATTTTCTGAGAATACTATTACTAGCTATGTTATTCATAGGTATAATCTATGATGTGTTCGGCAAATACATCCTCCGGACTAAATTATAAGCAAAAAAAATCTTGAGTGTGGTGGTCCAAAATATAAGCAAATCTTAACTACTTTTACATCATTTAATGACTTCATCCACAAAATACCCTTCATTTAATGCAAGTTTTAATTTCAATGACCTATTTTATTAAGGGCATTATAGGGAATAAAGCTTAATTTTTGATAAGATCAAAAAAATTAAATGCAGTTAACTAACCTTCTTAATCTGCGTGAATTAGTTATTTTTTGTTTATATATGAGTTCAGAGTAGTATAAATATTCCTAGGAATATTTTTAAATTTTATTAATTTAAAAATAAAAAATTCAGAAAAAATATGATAAAATGTGTTGGGAGTGGAAAGTTATTATTTGAAAAATCTCATAACTACTTTTATTTCCATGGAAATATAAAATACCCATCCTTTTAGCATGAGAATAAAAATTGAGAAAAATGTAAATGCATGACATTCCTGGGAATAATTGATACCCAGGATTTTTTTAAACCCAAAATAAACACGGAAATATTATATTCCCAAAGTTCACTTTTTCGAGAATAAATTAAGATAACTTGAAACAAACACTAGTTCAAATCAAGTGAAAAGGTTGCTATAAATAAAATTAGACTCAAGAATGGAGAGATTCTTTTCTAAGACTCGAGACTAAAAATTATGTTAAAAAAAGGTGCGGGTGTTTCTTTTCTTTTCTAATTTCAACATAGACTATGTATAATATAATAGCATTTAACCTTTGTAACCGCGCGTGAATTGCATTGATTAGATTTCAAGAGAAAAAATAATTGAGCTTGGAAAAAAATATATTTAAAAAGTATTTAAATAATAATAATGAACAAAAAAATAGTTTCATATGATTTCATATAAAAAATACTAGTACAATAATGATACCTAAATAACAACATAAAGATAATATATTAAATGGCAGATGTTTAAATAAAATATTGGCTTAATTGTTGTTTTAGTCCCTCAAGTAAAGTGATTGTACAATTTTAGTCCTTTAAGTTTTAATAGTGCAAATTTAGTCTCCAATAATTATCAATTGTGTAATTTTAATCCCTTTGTCTAAGTACCATCCAATTTTTAATTGAATGGGCTTATGTGGCAAACAAAAGGCTAATGTGCTGGCACACGTGACGTGAAAAAATTGTTCTGACTCAACATTATTTTTTTTAAAAAAATGGCATTTAGGGAGGAAATTCGTTGGGATTCAAAGAACACTGATTTAGTTTTCTAGCATAAATTTCATTACCAATTTTCTGTGATCTGGGAAATCCCTTGTGATTTTTTTGGGTGGGGGGAGGGGGGTTTGGGTTGTTTGATTCGGGTTCGTTGCGACGCGGATGGTGATCTGTGCGTTGGGATTTTCAAATCGTATATTTTTCCCAACCCACAGCTTTTTTTCCGTTGAAAAATGATTAATAAGCACTCAATATTCATTTAACACCTAGAGAGAAAGGAATAAAAGAGAAATAAGTGATAGATGTGATAGATAAATGATGTGATAGAAAGAGAGAGATAGAAACAAAAATAGGTGTTAGATGGGTGTTAAAAAAAAGTGAATGTACATGTATCATTGTTGTTTTCCGTTTATGGCAATCTAACTCTTCGATCTGGAAAACGACAACTTCCAAGCTCAAAAACACAGGTGTGCCCTTCTGCCAAATAAGAACAAATGTGGGTTGTGTATTTGTGTATTTGAGAGTGATGTGGGTTGTTTGTTTTGGAATAGATTTTTTTTTTTGTGCTTTTATTACTGTACCGTCCGGCCGAGTGCGGCGCGACCTGGTAGTGACTTTGACCGCTTCACCCTGCTGGCTCGACGCTCAGGGGGCTGTGTACCGTCCGGCCGAGCAAGTCACAACCTGGTGATATGTCCTACCTCTTCCATGGCCGACCGGATGAGGGCACCCCCTTTTTGCCCCCGACCTGGCACGCCCTTGCCAAGATGCTTACCTCCCAATGAGCCCGCGACCGACGTGTCCTCTAGCGCCAACCTACGCATTATGCCGAGATGACCCGAGGACCCAGACTGGATCCCTGAGATCAAGCGCCAGATCTCTCCTCATTAATGGAATCCCCCAAATCACGCTCAGGCAAGCAGGAGTTTCCTATTTCGTCACAAGGCATTAATGAGTAGCCTCCTTATAAATAGGAGTGCCCTAGCCCTAAACTGGGCATGTTGCAAAAATGCTGGGGTGGCCTAAGACTCATCCTAGGGACTCTCTCTGACGAACTAGGCTTGACCTGAGGTCGGATTCCGACGAGAACATCTGGCGTCCACCGTGGGGCAATTGCCCACCGTGGATCAGCGAGAACATCTTGAACGTAGGGCTGAGCACGGGCTGAGTTGGGCCGGATTTGGCTCAATATGTTATCCAAACCGTCCAAATTTCATCAGTTTGGTTTGGACCGGATTTACAATTTTTTTTGTCAAATCTGAACCAAACCAATCCGATCGAAATCGGATTGGATTGGATCGGGTTAATTGGATCCAGGCTTTTGGTTTTTTGGTCAAAGAATTGGGTCCAGAATTAAAAGTTTTTTTTTTTCAAAAAAGGCCCAAAAGAAGGCCCACACGCAAATGGAAAGGGTCGAAGGTTGGGGCTCAACCCTTGAACAAGAAAGTCCAGAGGCAGCCATGGGAGCTGCTTGGGAAGGCTACGACGGCGGACTGGTGACGACAAGGGAGAAGCTTGAGCTGGTGACGACGAGGGAGAAATACTGCAGAGACGGTGAGGGAGAAGCTTCGCGGTCGACAAGGCATGGCAGACTGGTGACGACGAGGCGCGGCGGAGCTACGACTTCGGAGCTACTTAGACAGTGAGGGAGTTGCTTGGACGGCGATGGCGTGGACGATCTGCGCAGTGGCGACGGTGACTGCGGAGCTACGACTTCGGAGCTGCTTGGACGAGCTGTGCGGCGGAGCTGCTTGGATGATCTGCGCGGTGGAGCGGCATGGACGATCTGCACGGCGGAGCTACAATGAAGATTGATGAAGGAAGGGGAGCTACGACGAAGATTGATGTGGAGGCTGAGCAATGAAGGTAAGTTGCTATTTTGGTGAAGAAGATGATTGATGAAGGAAGTGATCTACTGCTGCGTATAGTGCCTAGGGTTAAGATTTGGGAAAAAATATTTTTTTATTATACAGTGCCACGTCACCAGTTCGGGTTCACGGGTTCAGAATATGAAATCTGTGAACCGAACCAAACCAGGCCGGATTCCATCGGTTCGGTTCGGACCCGATGATCTTCAATTTTTGCATAAAATCGGGTTAGGCCAGTTTGGGTTCGCGGGTTACCCGAACCGCTACTCACCCCTACTTGAACGTGTTGTAGATTGTAGACCCTTGGTTTTTTTTGGCTTAATTGCACTTTTGATCCCTCAATTATCGTGTTTGTGCGATTTGGGTCCCCAAGTTTTCAATTGAGCAAATTGGATCCCTCAATTATTCCAATTGTTACAATTAAGTCTCCCTATCATTACATCAGCCAGATTTTAACACCTTGAACCTACTTGGCACACATGGGGATTGATTTTATATTAAATTGGGTCACCTTGGCACTAAGTCGAGACATCTTGACACCGATGACACAATAAAGACTCACAAGTAAGAAAATTTAAGCAACATGTATTGTATCACATGTTACCTGAGTTGTTTTGAAAAATTTTCTAGATATTTACATCATGCTAAGGTGACCCAGTTTAGTGTAAGTCAGTCTGTGTACCACGTAGACTTTAGGTGTTAAAAATTGAACGAAATAGTGATAGAGAGACTTGATTGTAACAATTGAGATAATTCAGAGACCTAATTTACTCAATTGAAAACTGAAGGACCAAAATTGAACAATTGCAATCACTAGAGGGCTAAAAGTACAATTAATCTCTTTTTTTTATAACATGTAGAGACTCTTGGGTTGTTTAGCTGGATGTGTTTGGAATAGGAAGTGGTGAAAGATGAACTGGGTCCTACCTCTGAGCACATGGAATGGAGAGAGAGGTCTATTTTGCTGTTGGAAGGAACTAGGTCTGAAAACTTAACGCTTTATTCTTTCAATTTAGTGAGAGTCATAAGGTGATTTGATCATTTGGAAGAGAAACATAGGAATTGAAGTAATAACATAGCATATATATACTAGTTTACTAACATATATTTGTCTATCCAAAAAGTAATAATATTCTTTCTAGCGGACAAATTGTGCCTTATTTCAAGTTTTGCAGCTCATGGTTATGAAAAAACAGTGCATACAATCTCGCAAATTTGTAGGAAGCGATAACTCAAGGCATTGTCCTCGGGCACTTCAATTAAAAGTTCATGCCCATATTTTTATTTTTTATTTTTTTCCGGTGAAACTAGAAAGAAATAAGAGGTATTGGAAGGATAATAACACTATTGGAATGTCTAACTATCATTACTCTATTTAATTTGTTCGAAAGGGTAAAAATATTAAAAATGGGGGGAACTAGATACTATACTATACATACCACAGTTCTGATCTGATCCAGCAGCTTCTAGCAAGTACCAATTAACAGATGGGAGAAAAAGACTGTTAGGAACGTAGACAGATTCTTCACTGCAACAAAGAGAAGAGCTAATTTTTGGGGGGCAACAGACAGTAATTATCAAATAAAATAAATAAGTGAAGAAAAGAAATGGAAAACATTTGAAAAGCACGAGATCGGGTGATCAGAACAGCAGAAAAATTAAGTAAAGCTTACCTTTGCGTGACTTAACGATGCACCAGTCCAGATAAATTATAAGGGTAATGAGTCACCGATCTTGATGAAATGAAATGATGTTATATACATCGAACTCGATGTGCACACTTTATAATGCTTTGGCCTCGGGTGCTATATAACCCCTATTTATGGTATAAGTTGTATAAATTATTTTTATAATCAAAGAAAAAATATAGTAAAATTTATTTTATATAAGTCATAAACTGTTTTGATAAACTATTCTGAGTATTTTATGAAAAATAAACCCAAAACAACTTATAAATTAGTCATAGACTATGTTAATAAGCTCTGCATAAACCAATCTAAACTGATCCATAATATTATAGCTAGCGTATATAAATATAAAATATGGAAAATAAAAATGACTTCAAAGTCTTTAAATAACTAAGTGTGATTTCGTGGTGGATTCCCTTGTATGCTTCCGCGAAGTTTCGTTTGTCATCATCATCATGATAAAATTATTAATGGTTTGCGCTCTTGACGGGGTGTCATAGTCGTTGTAAAAATATTATTTATTTGTTTTAAAGTCAATTTATTATTATTGTTTTTATTATCCTTTACATTGACTTGGTCACATTTTTGCCAACAAGTTGTTGCTCAAGTATCGGTCCGTGCCTTGGTGGTTACCTTATTTGTTGGTCCAATATGTTCTCTCTCATTCCCAATTCGATTGCATTCTTATTGATATGTTACCTCGGCTCTCGGTTGGGATAGATCTATTGTATTTTGGGAGATTTGTGTCTGTTACTATTTTACTGGTTTTGTCCTACACCGATTGTGGATTGCGCAATACTGTTTAGCAATTATTTACAACAATAATTTCATATCCCCTGCACCTGCAGAACGTAGTCTCCAATAGGAATTAATTTCCATTTACCATATCTCCGTATTCAAAATCGTGTGTTCTGTGCAGTGGCAAAAATAGTTAATGCATCTGCCTGGCTGCCAGCCGGGAATTACAACCTGCACAAAGCGCAAATTATAATCATCTAGGGGACATTTCATTCACGGTATTAATAATTATTCCCGGGAGTAACGTTTTTGGGAATATAATAATTGGAATTCTATTCTCAGGTATTTTTAAAAAAAAGTGTTTGGTTAATATTTTAGATTCCTAGGATTCGTTTTTTAAAATGCCTGAGAATAACAAAAGTTTGTTTGGTTTGTAATTGATATTCTTAGGAATATATGCTATAATTGTTAAAATGCCCCTATGCCAATTAGTGAATTAGAGATAGTGAATCAGAGGACATTACAGTTGTGAAAAATTCCACACCCGAAGTGTGAACGCATATAACTTTTTACAGCTCCTGTTGTGCTTCAGCAGAACTAATCACAGCTGTGCTAAATTTCACACTACAGGTGTGAATGCGTCAGGTTTAATTGGAAGTTTCGACAGACTAAATCACAACTGTGTAAAATTTCACAACATGGGTGAATAATTGAGAATTTCAATTCGAGATTTCAAAAGACAAAATCATATCTGTGAACAATTTCACACTAAGATTGTGAAAGCGCCAGGTTCATTTCGATTTAAAGCTTACGAAATACCATTACTCTTGACCCAAATAATTTTTTTGAAAAGCCAAATAAATATAAACATATATTTAAAATTAGAGGACTGAAGCATTGTAATAACTTGGATAAAATTTCATAAAACTAAATAATAACACCAAAAATTAAATATTTGTCCTTCTTCAATATATACAAATAAAACTAAATGCCTATAAAAAAAAAACAAGTAAAACTAAGTAATATGACCAACAAAGACAAACCCTACCTCAGTTTACTATATATTGAAAGTATTGGACATTCTGAATTCTACCAAGCACCATTGTTATTTAAAATCATGAGCACAAAATCCTTCCTCAATTCAGGGGTGTCTATAGAAAAAAAGTAGTCACCAGTGTTGTTATCTTTGGTTATCAAGAAATCAGCTCTCACAACATCTACTCTAGAGAGTCCTTCTATTTCTTTTAATATAGAGAAAATATGATTCCTCCTTTCAGCTGTGTGTTTCTCATGCAAAAAACAGGACATGAGTTGTTGAATATTCTCAACGTACAGTTCCAATGTAAAACTCACTTAACTTGTTCAATGAATTTAACAAACCCTCAGAGATATCATTTTCTTCAATTATTTGTAATTTTGAATGTTTTATGTTACGAAGTATGACATTTTGTATTGAAGTTTAATTTTTCTTTATGAAATTATGAATTTTATGTTAATTTTTATTTAATATTGTATTATATATTATATTAAAAATTATATTACTCAATGACCGGTCCGGTGCTTGATGTTTACATAATATGATCAGCTTAGAAAGAGGTAGTCTTACTGCGATTCTACCACCATTGCACACCCATTTAAGATATTCTCATACAAATGAACCTGGAGTATAAACATAAGTAAGAGAAAATAAGAGCACAATATAAATATATAATCTAGATATGAAGACACAAATTTAAACCAGATTTAGGTTCTCTCGTGTATTTCCCTACTCTAGAGTCATGCAGAGAGCTATAAACACAATATATATTATGTGTGGCACACAACATTTTGGGGCCTTGTGTAGGAACTTAGTTATCTACATATTGTCACATACATGACATGGTTGTGCAAAAATCTCTTCTGAGCATCTAAATTTAGAAACAACCTTAGGTTAGCCCTTCAAAGCATTTTTTTTTTTAAAAATAGTGAGAAAACAAAAGGAGAGTTTTCTAAAGGCTGTTAAAATCAAAACTCGCAACAAAGGCAGCATCCCAACACTTAATTCTTTAAATACAACTCGACCAATAATGTGAATTTGGCAAGTAGACTATATAAAGTAATGAACCAACATTATTACTCCATCAAAGAATTACTTAATATTAAGCTCCTTCTTTGCCTTTTCAAATCAAAACACCTGTAAGGAAAAAAAGAAAGGATAAATAAGATCTTTGCTTCATAGTGTTTCCATGTGATAATTAAGAAGCAAGAACCATTAAATATTGCCAAATTCCGAATAAGATAAGGAGAATTATAAACATGTTTTGTAGTAAAGGTTTGACAACAATAATTGACTAAAATTACAGCCAATCCAAGTAGTTTTACAATAGCATTCCATGAAATTACAATTAGCGACAGTGACCATTTAATGAGAAATATACTCACTATGCAATGAGTTTGTTGTTCATTTGCATCAATGTTATAGCATTTTGCTCAACCACTTGGTTTGCAGCAGATGCAATGGCTTACGTTAATAGAGTATAAAGGCCAATGCAATCAACCATGTCAATAGAATTGTTAAATGAGTAGTTACTGAAGAATACTACTTCAAGCAATAAGAAATTAATAATTTCCTCTATGCCGAATGCATGATACAGAAAAAAAAAAAATGGCCAAGTAATTAGAAATAAATAAATAATAAAAATAATTCAAACAAAGACTGTTGTTTGAGTTGCAGCAACGAGAATAATTTGGAACACATTCAGAGGAAAATATGCCTCAGGATAATATGCACGAAGGCAAAACTATACTTACTTTCAGTATCTAACATAAAGAAAAACTAATAAATACCTGTACTTTTAGAACAATAATTCATCTGAAAAGTTCAAACCTTTGAACCTTTGTATTTAATTTTAAAGACATACGAAGGAAGTGCAGCAAGTTTACACAATATTAGAGGATCTTGGATTTGTATTTGGATTCCACTTCCGATTCAAAGGAGTTCTCATCCAATGTGTTATATTTATCTTTTTCAAAAAAACATATGATGAGATGCAAAATGAAAGAAAGTACCCTGTTCAGGAGAGGTGCAACAAAGACGACCCTTGAGCTTCATGCTCCTTGGTGAACATTCAGTTTGGGGACAATGGAGGAACTATCGATAAAGAGAGGATTTTGATTTTTGAGAGAGATAAGGAAGCGAAACAATCCCATTTTGGAAATGAGGGGTCATGTAACAGAACATGGAAATGAGAGGATATCTTGTAAATAGAAATAAGAAATGAGCAATGGATTGACACATCAGCACTACATATGAAATGGCAAGAGATGAGTGCATTCAAATAGCTGAATTGTCATCGAATAAAACCATGCGTCAGAAATTATATATTACAAATAGATTATTGTGTTAATTTTTTCAACATCTTTTTGCTACCTCCTAAATCTAGATTTGTAAGCTTGTGGAGAGTTAAAAAGGACGGGTGGAGTTGACCCAAGCTTTCACAATAACGAAGAGATACTCTTTCTAGATTTGGGGCCCTAGATAAGTGTGGGACCTCGATCAGATATTTGGAGAAATCAAGACAAATTTCCTTTAAATGCACAAGATCCTGCAACAAGAAAGAAATGTCAGCCTAGCTAGTGGTGGCTCTGCCTCTGTCGATGAGCTTCAGACTCCCTCTCATGCTTGTACAATATTAACAAGTATTTAAATTTATATCAAGACACAACACAATCGTACCTGAACTCCGTCCCAAAGCTTTTTAAGTTTGCTATAAGGCATGCTAAGCACTACGAGCATTTCAGCACACAAGGCTGGTGGTAAAGACTCAAAATTGAATGCTTGCCAATGAAGGTACCTCAATTTATCAGACAGCCACCGAAGACCATCAGGGATGTACACATTGCTGAAACTGCTGCTCTCGCTAGAATGGATATGAAGATACCTTAACTTAGTCATCCCTTTAAAGGAATCAGGGCTTAGATACAATCTCCCAACTTTAGCAGTATCGAAAGTTATACCTACAACAGCTTCGGTTCCCTAACAAACAAAAAATGGAATATTAATTAGCAAATTCTGTAATACTCAATACCTCGTTGTATTTCATAATACAAGACATTGCATTTTCCATTTAATTACCTCGTTATTTTTCAATACGTCATACACTTCTTGAGGTTTCCACAATCGACTTCGTCTTCCAGGGTCTCTAGATTCTTGATTAACAATCTCTCGTCCCATTTCTTGCATCAAATCATGCATATCTGTGGTAAGGTGTGTTTCATTTATTTGTATGAGACTTTTCTCTAGAAGAACTGCTACCCCAATTTCCGGAAAGAAACCACAAGC
The DNA here is from genome assembly GCA_030159175.1 of Glycyrrhiza uralensis. Lineage (NCBI taxonomy): Eukaryota > Viridiplantae > Streptophyta > Magnoliopsida > Fabales > Fabaceae > Glycyrrhiza > Glycyrrhiza uralensis. Next base: position 30,961,167 of record BRZY01000003.1, read on the forward strand.
TTCCAATACACTTGTTACACGATCTCTATGCCATCCTTTGAAAAAGCATGCAGTATCAAGAAATATTTCTTTTACGATTTGGTCTGATAAGTCATCATAACTCAATTTTAACACGTTATGCAATTTCAAATTGGGATTCTTTTGCAGCCTATTCAATTCGCTTTTCCATGCTTCTTTACTTCGTGAACGGAGCCTTGCACCTAAAATTTTTAAAGCCAAAGGGTGGCCTTTACAGTAGGCAATTGCTTTTGTTGAAAGATCCTCATATCCAATTTTAGGATGCTTTTCCATGAAGGCAGACAAACAGAATAGTTGAAGAGAGTCATGTTCATTCAATTCCTTGACCTCATATACTTTACACACACGCAATTGGCGAAATATGTGCATATCTCTACTTGTAACAATGACTCTACTACCCACCCCCAAGCAATTATAGTTTATCATAAGATGTTGTATTTGCTCTGAGGTTGCGACATCATCCAACACAATTAAAACTTTTTTATGCCGAAGCCTTTCTCTCAAGAAACGGGTTTCTGTGTTGGATACACCAGCAAGATAAACATTTTCTTCCTCTAACAAATCAGAAAAAAGTTTGTTCCGTAAAGCATCGACTCCGCCAAACTTGTCTGATTGTTCCCTTACATTTGGGAGGAAGCAACAACCTTCAAATTGGAAATGATGTTTAGCAACTAAAGCACCGGCAAGGGTGGTCTTACCTATGCCACCCATGCCCCATATTCCAAGGATTTTAACATTATTTGACCCAATATTCAACAATGATTCAATTTGTTCAAGATTTTTCTCAATTCCAACAACTCCCTTAAGTTCAAATGGGAATCTAATTAGATCCAAATTTCTCAAAACAACTTTGATGATGTCCTTGATTAAGTCAGATTCAGTCCTAGCATATGAAAAGGGGAAAAACAAAGAGAGAGAAAATTAGTAACTCAAAAGGAAAAAATAGAACTACACAAATAATTATATGAAATATATGGTCAACATGGTGGGTGGTTAATTAGAGGAAATTAAAAAAGAAACGACAAAATAGATTTGGGGAATGAAAATCCAAAGACAAAAGAGATAATTAATGCATCTACTCAGGCAATGAAGTTCCAAAACAATTACCAAAAAAAGTTTCGTATTATCCGTCTGGCGAGCTGCAGCAATAAGTATTAAAAGTTTGAATGTATGAACATAACCCAATACTCTTACAAATGAGTACAAGGCAACAAAATTACCCCTTATTGGTACATATACATTACTTTATCTATAGTAACCTCTCCTTGCACTTTAGTAACTCAATGTCATTTTCCTGGTTTTGGCCGGTTTTTAACCGGTTTTTCCTGTTTTTAACCGATTCTTTGACAGGGCGATTTTCAAGATGTACCGACTGGACAGGGGTCCGGTTTCCTGTTCGACCGGCCGGTTCAGTCCGGTTTTAACTACACTATTAATAACTCAATGCCATTTTTCCTAAAGACACTCAAACAATTTATCATTGTAATGCCCTCTCTTTCTCCATCGAAGCTCGTAGAGGCATACGCTGATTAATGGATGTGAGGAAAACTATGGAGAACCATGAGTGTTAAAAAAAGATGAAAAAAAAAAATGATGTGTTATATATGTTTAATTGAGCTGAACGACAGCGCATAATTTCATTTCCCTATATTATCTAATTGAATCCCGCCATCTTATAATATTAGCCATATTCAGACCTAATAATTAGAAAACAAAATATGCACATGATATGGAGTAGTTATTGAATTTCTACATAAATTATTTGGAAACAAAACAAGTCATGACTAGAAGAAAGGTGAATAGTTCATTTTATTTACCTATAATTTTGAGAGTTGAACCCAGCTAAATTGGCTGCTTCAGTGAGAGCAGCTTTCCATTTCAGCAACTTGTCTTTGTTGAGCATCAAATCTTGCTCATGTATTGCAAAGGCTTGTTGGTAGCTCCCAGTCTGCTTCCTCACATGTGTTGGATCTATGTTGTAGAAGACAGGTATCACAATCTGACCATAATCTTTCTTGCATTCTAGAATCTTGATGAGTTCATTCAAGCACCATTTTGAGGAAGCATAGTTTTCTGAGAAGATGACTATAGACACATTCGACTCCTCAATGGCTTTGGTGAGTGTTGGCAAGATCTCATCTCCTTTTTCAAGCTCATTGTTGTCTATAAAAGTTTCCACTTTCTTTCGGCGCAAAGCATCGTAAAGATGGGCTGTGATGTTTTTCTGAGTGTCCTCACCTCGAAAGCTAAGGTAAACGTCATATTTTCTCGAAGGCGCCATTATGAATTCCAAGTGCTGCACTTGCACTAATCACAAATCACAATGGTACACTCAAAATAACAAAAATGTTTCATATGTTTAAATGTGTTCTTGATCATACTTGCTCTTAATGTCATTGGGCTTAATCTGTTTGATATAAGATCTGAGCGAACAGTTCAAAGTTCATACTCTTGCTCACCTATTGATTGAACAAATAAACAATATTTTCCAAATCGAACGTGTGACTTGAAGGTGTTTGTGTCTTTGGATGTTTTGTTTTTCTTAGATTATTGACTTGCTTTTGATGTGGAAAAGATTAAAAGTCAATTTGAACTAGAAAAGAACTCGATAAATGATTGGACATAAAAAGCCTAATGACATTAATTAATAAAGAATCTAAACTTAGATAAAGGGAAGAGTAACCAAAATAAAAACCTAGGGAGAGTTTGTTTCACGGAATTATTCTCGGGAATGTATTTTCTGAGAATACTATTACTAGCTATGTTATTCATAGGTATAATCTATGATGTGTTCGGCAAATACATCCTCCGGACTAAATTATAAGCAAAAAAAATCTTGAGTGTGGTGGTCCAAAATATAAGCAAATCTTAACTACTTTTACATCATTTAATGACTTCATCCACAAAATACCCTTCATTTAATGCAAGTTTTAATTTCAATGACCTATTTTATTAAGGGCATTATAGGGAATAAAGCTTAATTTTTGATAAGATCAAAAAAATTAAATGCAGTTAACTAACCTTCTTAATCTGCGTGAATTAGTTATTTTTTGTTTATATATGAGTTCAGAGTAGTATAAATATTCCTAGGAATATTTTTAAATTTTATTAATTTAAAAATAAAAAATTCAGAAAAAATATGATAAAATGTGTTGGGAGTGGAAAGTTATTATTTGAAAAATCTCATAACTACTTTTATTTCCATGGAAATATAAAATACCCATCCTTTTAGCATGAGAATAAAAATTGAGAAAAATGTAAATGCATGACATTCCTGGGAATAATTGATACCCAGGATTTTTTTAAACCCAAAATAAACACGGAAATATTATATTCCCAAAGTTCACTTTTTCGAGAATAAATTAAGATAACTTGAAACAAACACTAGTTCAAATCAAGTGAAAAGGTTGCTATAAATAAAATTAGACTCAAGAATGGAGAGATTCTTTTCTAAGACTCGAGACTAAAAATTATGTTAAAAAAAGGTGCGGGTGTTTCTTTTCTTTTCTAATTTCAACATAGACTATGTATAATATAATAGCATTTAACCTTTGTAACCGCGCGTGAATTGCATTGATTAGATTTCAAGAGAAAAAATAATTGAGCTTGGAAAAAAATATATTTAAATAGTATTTAAATAATAATAATGAACAAAAAAATAGTTTCATATGATTTCATATAAAAAATACTAGTACAATAATGATACCTAAATAACAACATAAAGATAATATATTAAATGGCAGATGTTTAAATAAAATATTGGCTTAATTGTTGTTTTAGTCCCTCAAGTAAAGTGATTGTACAATTTTAGTCTTTCAAGTTTTAATAGTGCAAATTTAGTCTCCAATAATTATCAATTATGTAATTTTAATCCCTTTGTCTAAGTACCATCCAATTTTTAATTGAATGGGCTTATGTGGCAAACAAAAGGCTAATGTGCTGGCACACGTGACGTGAAAAAATTGTTCTGACTCAACATTATTTTTTTTAAAAAAATGGCATTTAGGGAGGAAATTCGTTGGGATTCAAAGAACACTGATTTAGTTTTCTAGCATAAATTTCATTACCAATTTTCTGTGATCTGGGAAATCCCTTGTGATTTTTTTGGGTGGGGGGAGGGGGGTTTGGGTTGTTTGATTCGGGTTCGTTGCGACGCGGATGGTGATCTGTGCGTTGGGATTTTCAAATCGTATATTTTTCCCAACCCACAGCTTTTTTTCCGTTGAAAAATGATTAATAAGCACTCAATATTCATTTAACACCTAGAGAGAAAGGAATAAAAGAGAAATAAGTGATAGATGTGATAGATAAATGATGTGATAGAAAGAGAGAGATAGAAACAAAAATAGGTGTTAGATGGGTGTTAAAAAAAAGTGAATGTACATGTATCATTGTTGTTTTCCGTTTATGGCAATCTAACTCTTCGATCTGGAAAACGACAACTTCCAAGCTCAAAAACACAGGTGTGCCCTTCTGCCAAATAAGAACAAATGTGGGTTGTGTATTTGTGTATTTGAGAGTGATGTGGGTTGTTTGTTTTGGAATAGATTTTTTTTTTGTGCTTTTATTACTGTACCGTCCGGCCGAGTGCGGCGCGACCTGGTAGTGACTTTGACCGCCTTCACCCTGCTGGCTCGACGCTCAGGGGGCTGTGTACCGTCCGGCCGAGCAAGTCACAACCTGGTGATATGTCCTACCTCTTCCATGGCCGACCGGATGAGGGCACCCCCTTTTTGCCCCCGACCTGGCACGCCCTTGCCAAGATGCTTACCTCCCAATGAGCCCGCGACCGACGTGTCCTCTAGCGCCAACCTACGCATTATGCCGAGATGACCCGAGGACCCAGACTGGATCCCTGAGATCAAGCGCCAGATCTCTCCTCATTAATGGAATCCCCCAAATCACGCTCAGGCAAGCAGGAGTTTCCTATTTCGTCACAAGGCATTAATGAGTAGCCTCCTTATAAATAGGAGTGCCCTAGCCCTAAACTGGGCATGTTGCAAAAATGCTGGGGTGACCTAAGACTCATCCTAGGGACTCTCTCTGACGAACTAGGCTTGACCTGAGGTCGGATTCCGACGAGAACATCTGGCGTCCACCGTGGGGCAATTGCCCACCGTGGATCAGGGAGAACATCTTGAACGTAGGGCTGAGCACGGGCTGAGTTGGGCCGGATTTGGCTCAATATGTTATCCAAACCGTCCAAATTTCATCAGTTTGGTTTGGACCGGATTTACAATTTTTTTTGTCAAATCTGAACCAAACCAATCCGATCGAAATCGGATTGGATTGGATCGGGTTAATTGGATCCAGGCTTTTGGTTTTTTGGTCAAAGAATTGGGTCCAGAATTAAAAGTTTTTTTTTTCAAAAAAGGCCCACACCCAAATGGAAAAGGGTCGAAGGTTGGGGCTCAACCCTTGAACAAGAAAGTCCAGAGGCAGCCATGGGAGCTGCTTGGGAAGGCTACGACGGCGGACTGGTGACGACAAGGGAGAAGCTTGAGCTGGTGACGACGAGGGAGAAATACTGCAGAGACGGTGAGGGAGAAGCTTCGCGGTCGACAAGGCATGGCAGACTGGTGACGACGAGGCGCGGCGGAGCTACGACTTCGGAGCTGCTTAGACAGTGAGGGAGTTGCTTGGACGGCGATGGCGTGGACGATCTGCGCAGTGGCGACGGTGACTGCGGAGCTACGACTTCGGAGCTGCTTGGACGAGCTGTGCGGCGGAGCTGCTTGGATGATCTGCGCGGTGGAGCGGCATGGACGATCTGCACGGCGGAGCTACAATGAAGATTGATGAAGGAAGGGGAGCTACGACGAAGATTGATGTGGAGGCTGAGCAATGAAGGTAAGTTGCTATTTTGGTGAAGAAGATGATTGATGAAGGAAGTGATCTACTGCTGCGTATAGTGCCTAGGGTTAAGATTTGGGAAAAAATATTTTTTTATTATACAGTGCCACGTCACCAGTTCGGGTTCACGGGTTCAGAATATGAAATCTGTGAACCGAACCAAACCAGGCCGGATTCCATCGGTTCGGTTCGGACCCGATGATCTTCAATTTTTGCATAAAATCGGGTTAGGCCAGTTTGGGTTCGCGGGTTACCCGAACCGCTACTCACCCCTACTTGAACGTGTTGTAGATTGTAGACCCTTGGTTTTTTTTGGCTTAATTGCACTTTTGATCCCTCAATTATCGTGTTTGTGCGATTTGGGTCCCCAAGTTTTCAATTGAGCAAATTGGATCCCTCAATTATTCCAATTGTTACAATTAAGTCTCCCTATCATTACATCAGCCAGATTTTAACACCTTGAACCTACTTGGCACACATGGGGATTGATTTTATATTAAATTGGGTCACCTTGGCACTAAGTCGAGACATCTTGACACCGATGACACAATAAAGACTCACAAGTAAGAAAATTTAAGCAACATGTATTGTATCACATGTTACCTGAGTTGTTTTGAAAAATTTTCTAGATATTTACATCATGCTAAGGTGACCCAGTTTAGTGTAAGTCAGTCTGTGTACCACGTAGACTTTAGGTGTTAAAAATTGAACGAAATAGTGATAGAGAGACTTGATTGTAACAATTGAGATAATTCAGAGACCTAATTTACTCAATTGAAAACTGAAGGACCAAAATTGAACAATTGCAATCACTAGAGGGCTAAAAGTACAATTAATCCCTTTTTTTTATAACATGTAGAGACTCTTGGGTTGTTTAGCTGGATGTGTTTGGAATAGGAAGTGGTGAAAGATGAACTGGGTCCTACCTCTGAGCACATGGAATGGAGAGAGAGGTCTATTTTGCTGTTGGAAGGAACTAGGTCTGAAAACTTAACGCTTTATTCTTTCAATTTAGTGAGAGTCATAAGGTGATTTGATCATTTGGAAGAGAAACATAGGAATTGAAGTAATAACATAGCATATATATACTAGTTTACTAACATATATTTGTCTATCCAAAAAGTAATAATATTCTTTCTAGCGGACAAATTGTGCCTTATTTCAAGTTTTGCAGCTCATGGTTATGAAAAAACAGTGCATACAATCTCGCAAATTTGTAGGAAGCGATAACTCAAGGCATTGTCCTCGGGCACTTCAATTAAAAGTTCATGCCCATATTTTTATTTTTTATTTTTTTCTGGTGAAACTAGAAAGAAATAAGAGGTATTGGAAGGATAATAACACTATTGGAATGTCTAACTATCATTACTCTATTTAATTTGTTCGAAAGGGTAAAAATATTAAAAATGGGGGGAACTAGATACTATACTATACATACCACAGTTCTGATCTGATCCAGCAGCTTCTAGCAAGTACCAATTAACAGATGGGAGAAAAAGACTGTTAGGAACGTAGACAGATTCTTCACTGCAACAAAGAGAAGAGCTAATTTTTGGGGGGCAACAGACAGTAATTATCAAATAAAATAAATAAGTGAAGAAAAGAAATGGAAAACATTTGAAAAGCACGAGATCGGGTGATCAGAACAGCAGAAAAATTAAGTAAAGCTTACCTTTGCGTGACTTAACGATGCACCAGTCCAGATAAATTATAAGGGTAATGAGTCACCGATCTTGATGAAAGGAAATGATGTTATATACATCGAACTCGATGTGCACACTTTATAATGCTTTGGCCCCGGGTGCTATATAACCCCTATTTATGGTATAAGTTGTATAAGTTATTTTTATAATCAAAGAAAAAATATAGTAAAATTTATTTTATATAAGTCATAAACTGTTTTGATAAACTATTCTGAGTATTTTATGAAAAATAAACCCAAAACAACTTATAAATTAGTCATAGACTATGTTAATAAGCTCTGCATAAACCAATCTAAACTGATCCATAATATTATAGCTAGCGTATATAAATATAAAATATGGAAAATAAAAATGACTTCAAAGTCTTTAAATAACTAAGTGTGATTTCGTGGTGGATTCCCTTGTATGCTTCCGCGAAGTTTCGTTTGTCATCATCATCATGATAAAATTATTAATGGTTTGCGCTCTTGACGGGGTGTCATAGTCGTTGTAAAAATATTATTTATTTGTTTTAAAGTCAATTTATTATTATTGTTTTTATTATCCTTTACATTGACTTGGTCACATTTTTGCCAACAAGTTGTTACTCAAGTATCGGTCCGTGCCTTGGTGGTTACCTTATTTGTTGGTCCAATATGTTCTCTCTCATTCCCAATTCGATTGCATTCTTATTGATATGTTACCTCGGCTCTCGGTTGGGATAGATCTATTGTATTTTTGGAGATTTGTGTCTGTTACTATTTTACTGGTTTTGTCCTACACCGATTGTGGATTGTGCAATACTGTTTAGCAATTATTTACAACAATAATTTCATATCCCCTGCACCTGCAGAACGTAGTCTCCAATAGGAATTAATTTCCATTTACCATATCTAAACCAGTTTAGTTTTCAAATGGGATCTAAAATCATCGCCGTATTCAAAATCGTGTGTTCCGTGCAGTGGCAAAAATAGTTAATGCATCTGCCTGGCTGCCAGTCGGGAATTACAACCTGCACAAAGCGCAAATTATAATCATCTAGGGGACGTTTCTTTCACGGTATTAATAATTATTCCCGGGAGTAACATTCTTGGGAATATAATAATTGGAATTCTATTCTCGGGTATTTTTAAAAAAAGTGTTTGGTTAATATTTTAGATTCCTGGGATTCGTTTTTTAAAATGCCTGAGAATAACAAAAGTATGTTTGGTTTGTAATTGATATTCTTAGGAATATATGCTATAATTGTTAAAATGCCCCTATGCAATTAATTGAGCAATTAGTGAATTAGAGATAGTGAATTAGAGGACATTACAGTTGTGAAAAATTCCACACCCGAAGTGTGAACGCATATAACTTTTTACAGCTCCTGTTGTGCTTCAACAGAACTAATCACAGCTATGCTAAATTTCACACTACAGGTGTGAATGCGTCAGGTTTAATTGGAAGTTTCGACAGGCTAAATCACAACTGTGGAAAATTTCAAAACATGGGTGAATAATTGAGAATTTCAATTCGAGATTTCAAAAGACAAAATAACATCTGTGAACAATTTCACACTAAGATTGTGAAAGCGCCAGGTTCATTTCGATTTAAAGCTTACCAAATACCATTACTCTTGACCCAAATAATTTTTTTTGAAAAGCCAAATAAATATAAACATATATTTAAAATTAGAGGACTGAAGCATTGTAATAACTTGGATAAAATTTCATAAAACTAAATAATAACACCAAAAACTAAATATTTGTCCTTCTTCAATATATACAAATAAAACTAAATGCCTATAAAAAAAAACAAGTAAAACTAAGTAATATGACCAACAAAGACAAACCCTACCTCAGTTTACTATATATTGAAAGTACTGGACATTCTGAATTCTACCAAGCACCATTGTTATTTAAAATCATGAGCACAAAATCCTTCCTCAATTCAGGGGTGTCTATAGAAAAAAAGTAGTCACCAGTGTTGTTATCTTTGGTTATCAAGAAATCAGCTCTCATAACATCTACTCTAGAGAGTCCTTCTATTTCTTTTAATATAGAGAAAATATGATTCCTCCTTTCAGCTGTGTGTTTCTCATGCAAAAAACAGGACATGAGTTGTTGAATATTCTCAACGTACAGTTCCAATGTAAAACTCACTTAACTTGTTCAATGAATTTAACAAACCCTCAGAGATATCATTTTCTTCAATTATTTGTAATTTTGAATGTTTTATGTTACGAAGTATGATATTTTGTATTGAAGTTTAATTTTTCTTTATGAAATTATGAATTTTATGTTAATTTTTATTTAATATTGTATTATATATTATATTAAAAATTATATGACTCAATGACCGGTCCGGTGCTTGATGTTTACATAATATGATCAGCTTAGAAAGAGGTAGTCTTACTGCGATTCTACCACCATTGCACACCCATTTAAGATATTCTCATACAAATGAACCTGGAGTATAAACATATGTAAGAGAAAATATGAGCACAATATAAATATATAATCTAGATATGAAGACACAAATTTAAACCAGATTTAGGTTCTCTCGTGTATTTCCCTAATCTAGAGTCATGCAGAGAGCTATAAACACAATATATATTATGTGTGGCACACAACATTTTGGGGCCTTGTGTAGGAACTTAGTTATCTACATATTGTCACATACATGACATGGTTGTGCAAAAATCTCTTCTGGGCATCTAAATTTAGAAACAACCTTAGGTTAGCCCTTCAAAGCATTTTTTTTTAAAAAAATAGTGAGAAAACAAAAGGAGAGTTTTCTAAAGGCTGTTAAAATCAAAACTCGCAACAAAGGCAGCATCCCAACGCTCTTAATTCTTTAAATACAACTCGACCAATAATGTGAATTTGGCAAGTAGACTATATAAAGTAATGAACCAACATTATTACTCCATCAAAGAATTACTTAATATTAAGCTCCTCCTTTGCCTTTTCAAATCAAAACACCTGTAAGGAAAAAAAAGAAAGGATAAATAAGATCTTTGCTTCATAGTGTTTCCATGTGATAATTAAGAAGCAAGAACCATTAAATATTGCCAAATTCCAAGTAAGATAAGGAGAATTATAAACATGTTTTGTAGTAAAGGTTTGACAACAATAATTGACTAAAATTACAGCCAATCCAAGTAGTTTTACAATAGCATTCCATGAAATTACAATTAGCGACAGTGACCATTTAATGAGAAATATACTCACTATGCAACGAGTTTGTTGTTCATTTGCATCAATTTTATAGCATTTTGCTCAACCACTTGGTTTGCAGCAGATGCAATGGCTTACGTTAATAGAGTATAAAGGCCAATGCAATCAACCATGTCAATAGAATTGCTAAATGAGTAGTTACTGAAGAATACTACTTCAAGCAATAAGAAATTAATAATTTCCTCTATGCCGAATGCATGATACAGAAAAAAAAATGGCCAAGTAATTAGAAATAAATAAATAATAAAAATAATTCAAACAAAGACTGTTGTTTGAGTTGCAGCAACGAGAATAATTTGGAACACATTCAGAGGAAAATATGCCTCAGGATAATATGCACGAAGGCAAAACTATACTTACTTTCAGTATCTAACATAAAGAAAAACTAATAAATTCCTGTACTTTTAGAACAATAATTCAGCTGAAAAGCTCAAACCTTTGAACCTTTGTATTTAATTTTAAAAACATACGAAGGAAGTGCAGCAAGTTTACACAATATTAGAGGATCTTGGATTTGTATTTGGATTCCACTTCCGATTCAAAGGAGTTCTCATCCAATGTGTTATATTTATTTTTTTCAAAAAAAACATATGATGAGATGCAAAATGAAAGAAAGTACCCTGTTCAGGAGAAGTGCAACAAAGACGACCCTTGAGCTTCATGCTCCTTGGTGAACATTCAGTTTGGGGACAACAATGGAGGAACTATCGATAAAGAGAGGATTTTGATTTTTGAGAGATAAGGAAGTGATGAAACAATCCGATTTTGGAAACGAGGGGTCATGTAACAGAACATGGAAATGAGAGGATATCTTGTAACGTGAGCTATTGTAATAAATAGGAATGAGAAATGAGCAATGGATTGACACACCAGCACTACATATGAAATGGCAAGAGATGAGTGCATTCAAATAGCAGAATTGTCATCGAATAAACCATGCTTCAGAAATTATAGATTACAAATAGATTATTGTGTTAATTTTTTCAACATCTTTTTGCTACCTCCTAAATCTAGATGCGTAAGCTTGCGGAGAGTTAAAAAGGACGGGTGGAGTTGACCCAGGCTTTCACAATAACGAAGAGATACTCTTTCTAGATTTGGGGCCCTAGATAAGTCTGGGACCTCGATCAGATATTTGGAGAAATCAAGACAAATTTCCTTTAAATGCACAAGATCCTGCAACAAGAAAGAAATGTCAGCCTAGCTAGTGGTGGCTCTGCCTCTGTCGATGAGCTTCAGACTCCCTCTCATGCTTGTACAATATTAACAAGTATTTAAATTTATATCGAGACACAACAAAATGGTACCTGAACTCCGTCCCAAAGCTTTTTAAGCTTGCTATGAGGCATGCTAAGCACTACGAGCATTTCAGCACAAAAGTTTGGTGGCAAAGACTCAAAACTGAATGCTTGCCAATGAAGGTATCTCAATTCATCAGACAGCCACCCAAGACCATCAGGGATGTACACATTGCTGAAACTGCTGCTCTCGCTAGAATGGATATGAAGATATCTTAACTTAGTCATCCTTTTAAAGGAATCAGGGCTTAGATCCAATCTCCCAACTTTAGCAGTATCGAATGTTATGCCTCGAACAACTTTGGTTCCCTAACAAACAAAAAATAGAATATTAATTAGCAAAACCTGTCATACTCAATACCTTGTAGTATTTCATAATCAGATACATGTGTTTTCATATACAAGACATTGCATTTTCCATTTAATTACCTTGTTATTTTTCAATACATCGTACACTTCTTGAGGTTTCCACAATCGACTTCGTGTTCCAGGGTCTCTAGATTCTTGATTAACAATCTCTCGTCCCGCTTCTTGCATCAAATCATGCATATCTGTGGTAAAGTATGTTTCATTTATTTGTATGAGAGTTTTATCTAGAAGAACTTCCACCCCACTTGCTGCAAAGAGACCAGAAGCTTCCAATACACTTGTTACACGATCTCTATGCCATCCTTTGAAAAAGCATGCAGTATCAAGAAATATTTCTTTATCGTTATCATCTAAGTCATCATAACTCAATTTTAACACATCAACGACCTTCACATTGGGAACACGTCGCAGCTTATCCAAATCGATTTCCCATGCTTCTTTGCTTCTTGAACGAAGATGTGCACCTAAAACTCTTAAAGCCAAAGGATTGCCTTGGCAATAGGCAATTGCACTTGTTGATAGATCTTCATATCCAATTTTAGGATGCTTTTCCTCGAAGGCAAACAAACAAAATAGTTGAAGAGAGTCTTGTCCATCCAATTTTAACATCATTTGACCCAATATTCAACAATGATTCAATTTGTTCAAGATTTTTGTCAATTCCAACAACTCCCTCAAGTTGATAAAATGGGAATCTAAGATTCAAATTTCTCAAAACAACTTCGATGATGTCCTTGATTAAGTCAGATTTGGTCCTAGCATATGAAAAAGGGAGCAGAGAGAGACATGGTCAACATGGTGGGTTGGCTAATTAGAGAAAATTAAAAAGAAACAAAAAAAAATAGATCTGGTGAATGAAAATCCAAAGTCAAAAAGGATAATTAATGCATATATTTTTTTTTCAGGCAATGAAGTTCCAAAACAATTACCAAAAAAAGTTTCATACTATCCGTCTGATGAGCTGCAGCAATAAGTATTAAAAGTTTGAATGTACAAACATAACCCAGTACTCTTACAAATGAGTACAAGGCAACAAAATTACCTCTTATTGGTACATATACATTACTTTATGTACAGTAACCTCTCCTTGCACTTTAATAACTCGATGCCATTTTTCCTAAAGACTCTCACAACCAATTTACCATTGTTATGCCCTCTCTTTCTCCATCAAAGCTCGTTGAGGCATACGCTGAGCATTAATGGATGTGAAGGAAAAAGGGATGTGAGGAAAACTATGGAGAACCATGGGTGTTAAGGTTTTAAAAAAAATGACGTACATGTTATATATGTTTAATTAAGTTAAACGATAGCATCGTTTCATTTCGCTGTATTATCTAATTGAATCCCCTCATCTTGTAATACTAGCCATATTCAGACCTAAGTATTAGGAAACATAATATGCACATGATATGGAGTAGTATATTAAATTTCTACTTAAATTTGGAAAACTGTTATTGGGCTTTATATTCATACTTGTTCTTAATGTCATTGGGCTTTATAAATCTGTATGATACGAGATCAGATCAAACAGTTCAAAGTTGGCATTTAATATTCACACATACATAAGTTGATATTCACACATACACGTGTAAAAAAAAAATTAAATCCCAAAATTAACCCTTCTTTCCCCACGTCAGGTATAATCGCGAGTTATTTCTTTTCGCGATTTTCTGACAATGCAGAACTATTAATTCTGTACTAATGCGGAACTAGGAATGGCAATGGGTAGGGTGCTATAGTACTCGTCCACATACCCGCGATTTAAAAAAATATCCATACCCAGACCCATACTCGCATGGGTAGCAACTTTGATCCCCTTACCCTTACTTTTTGGGTACCTAAGTACCCATACCCGTGCCAATTACACGCACTTTAACTTTGAAAATTCGAATGCAATACATAATATTATGTTTGAAGGACGCATGAAAGAGTTCGCCAGTGAATGACGCCAGAACAAGGCAAAACGGTGTCAGTGCAAGAGGCTCGTCATAGCCAGTCAAGAAAGCGAGACAATAACAACGCTCATGAAGGAGGCTCGTCGTCGCCGGTCAATGATGCTGAAAGGCACGATGAAGCAAGCTCGTCATTGCCGGCAATAATAGTGAAAGGCGCGGTGAAGGAAAGCAATGAACCAAAAAAATGTCTCATGGTGAAGAAAAGTAAAGAAATAAATATATCTCACAACTATAGTGTCTTATGCGTGGGTTATTTAAGAATTAGGGATCCAACTCATCTAAAGTGTGCAATCCACTTTAGAATGTAAAATAAGTAAACTGAAATCAATGATTGATATTACAAGCACATCCATAACAAATCATGCATGTGTTGGAATATTAATCTTTGATTTTATTATTAGTGGTTAATATTACTTAATTTACTAATTGTTCATTTTAGAGGAGTCAAATCCGTAGGATTATGGAGTTTGTAGGTTTCATTAAGAAATTTATTAAAATTAATATTATATATACATATATAAATATAAATAAAAAACCATGTATATATATATATATATATGCATGTGTGGGTTTGGGGCGGGGTGGGTACTAAGGTACCCGTACCCGCACCCATCCCCATCAAAATTTATGGGTAATTACCCGTACCCGTGTCCATACCCATTAAGTGGGTAATTACCCTCCCCATCATGGGTAATTTTTACGGGTACCCAATGGGTATGAGTCTAATTGTCATCCCTATGCAGAACTAATAGTTCCGCAATGTATAAAGTTGACACATACATATCGAACCTTAAAATTCAAAAAAAAAAAAAAAAACATTGCAGACCTATTAGTTCCACAGTGTACTTGTTCATGGAAACTAATAGTTCCACAATGTATTTTTCTTGTCAAAGTTACACTGCAGAACTATTAGTATGCAAAACTAATAGTTCCGCAGTGTAACTTTGACAAGAAAAATACACTATGGAACTATTAGTTCCGCATGAACAAATACACTGCGAAACTAATAGTTCCACACGTGTATTTTCTTGTCAGAGTTACACTATGCGGAACTAATAGTTCCGCAGTATAACTTTGACAAGAAAAATACACTGTGGAACTATTAGTTTTATATGAACAAATACATTGCGGAATTAATAGTTCCACAATGTATTTTTTGCCTTCGTTTGGCAATGCAGGGTATTATGGACTTTTTCACTTATAGTGTATGTGTGTTTATAAATTGATGTATGTGTGAATATTAATTCCGTTCAAAGTTTATACTCTTGCTCACCCCTATCGATCGATTGGACAAACAAACAATATTTTCCAAATCGCACATGTGATTTGAAGGTGTTATCCTTGGATGTTTTGTTTGCCTTAGATTATTGGCTAGGTTTTGATGTGGAAAAGATGACAGTCAATTTGAACCGGAAAAAACTCGGTAAATGATTAGACATAAAAAGCCTAATGATGCATGAATTAATAAAGAATCTAAACTTTGACAAAGGGAAGAGTAACCAAAATAAAAAACCTAGAGTTCATGAAATAAAGTGAAAAGGTCAAACATGAATGCTATAAATAAAATTAGACTCAAGAATGGAGAGGTTCTTTACTAAGACTCAAAAATTATGTTAAAAAGGGGTGTGGTATGTTTCTTTTCTTTTCTAATTTTAACATAGACTATGTACATATATACTAGCATTTAACCTTTGTAACCGCGCGTGAATTGCATTGTTTAGATTTCAAGAGAAAAAATAATCGAGTTTTGTAAAAATGTACTTAAAAAGTAATTAAATAATAATAATGAACAAATAAATAGTTTCATATGATTTCATATCAAAAATATTAGTACAATGAGTAATATATATGATACCTAAATAACAACATAAAGATAATATATGAAATGGCAGATGTTTAAATAAAATATTAGCTTAATTCCAGTTTTAGTCCCTCGGTATAGTGATTGTGTAATTTTAGTCTATTATGTTTAAATTGTGCAGATTTAGTTTCTAATGTTTATTAATTGTGCAATTTTAATCTCTTTACCTAAGTACCATCCAATTTTTAACCGAATGGACTTATGTGGCAAACAGAAGGCTAATGTAGCACTAATATGTCCAACCTGGCACACTCGATGTGGAAAAATTGTTGTGACTCAACATTTTATTTTTTTTTAAGAAAATGGCATATGGGGAGGAAATTCGTAGGGATTCAAAGAGCACTGATTTAGCTTTCTAGCGTAAATTTCATTACCAATTTTCTGTGATCTGGGAAATCCCTAGTGATTTTGGGGGGTTTGGGGTTGTTTGATTCGGGTTGGTTGCGACGAGGATGGTGATCTGTGCGTTGGGATTTTGAAAATGTATATTTTTCCCAACCCACGCTTCGTTTCTGTTCATGGTGATGGAACTCTCCAGTTCTGGAAAACGACAACTTCAAGCTCAAAAACACAGGTGTGCCCTTCTGCCAAAGAAGAAGGGATGTGGGTTTTGTATTTGTGTATTTGACAGTGATGTGGGTTGTTTGTTTTGGAACGGATTTTAATTTTAATTTTTTTGTGCTTTTATTACCATCTTGAACGTGTTGTAGACTTGTAGTGACCCTTGGGTTGTTTAGCTGGATGTGTTTGAAATAGGAAGTGGTGAAAGATAGAGTGGATCCTACCTCTGAGCACATGGAATGGAGAGAGAGGTCTATTTCGCTGTTGGAAAGAACTAGGTCTGAAAACTTAAGGCGCTAACATTCTTTCAAAGCAGGAGCCATAAGTTGATTTGGCTGTTTGAGAGAGAAGCATGAGAATTGAAATGATAAAAAAGTCAAATTTCTTCCACTAACATAATATATATACTAATTTACTAACATATATTTGCCTATCTAAAAAAAAAAATTCTTTCTAGCGAACAAAATTGTGCTTTATTTCAAGTTTTGTGGTTCATGGTTATGTACAAAACAGTGCATACAATCTCGCAAAATTGCAGGAAGCGATAACTCAAGGCATTGTCGTTAGGCACTTCAATTAAAATAAGTGGAGAAAAGAAAAGAAATGGAAAACCTTTGAAAAGCACGAGATGAGGTGATCAGAATAGCAGAAAAATTAATTAAAGCTTACTTACCTTAATTTGCGTGACTTAAAGATGCACCAGTCCAGATAAATTATAAGGGAAACGAGGCACCACCGATCTTGATGTCAGGAAATGATGTTATAATATATCGAACTCGATGTGCACACTTTGTAATGCTTTGGCCCCGGGTGCGTGCTATATATATATATATATAGTATAGCATTATATAGCTAGCGTATATAAATATAAAATATGGAAAAATAAAAATGACTTCAAAGTCTTTAAATAACTAAGTGTGATTTCGTGGTAGATTCCCTTGTTTGCTTCCGCGAAGTTTCGTTTGTCATCATCACGATAAAATATTAAGGGGATTCTACGGTTCCGTTGATAAAACAACGGTTTTGGAATCGTTGTTTTATTAACTAATAATAAATCAGAGTTTTGTCACATCATATTATTATTTTTAAGAACTAATTTTTTTTTATATTATATTATAGTTTTTAATTTTTTTTATTTTACAAATTTGTCCGTATGAAAAATACATATGTCCATAAGTAAAAGTCCTATTTTCGTCTCTCCTACGAACCAGAATCTTCGTTTACCCCAAAGTGAACAGTGAGAGGTTACGAGCTTTGCTACATCGTGGGTTCTGCTCTTCCCGTCTTGCTTCTCTCCAACGCTGGCCAAAGTGGTGCTGCCGCCGCAACTGGCGGAGCCGAAGCAACAACACAACAGCCTCCTTAAGCGGGGAAAAACAACAAGTCGCAGAAGGAGCTCACTTTTTCCATTTCACGATTCCCTCTAGTATTGCCCTAATACCAGACATTTCACGATTCATCAATCGAAGGCCAAGTTCATCTCCATTGACATGTACAATTTCTTTCTCCATTTTACATCGCCTCTGCTACACCACTTCTCCATTTTTCTATGCTTCCTTCTTTCTACCATTTAAATTTCATCTCATTCAAAAAAAAAATTTGCAATTTATATCAGTAACTCCATTAGCATTTTGATTGAGTCTTTAATTTCATAATATGAAAATACTTCATCTCTGTAAACTCAACAATGGAGACTCATAGATTGTCAATGTCCGTATCAATTTATCACATTGAAAATTAATTTAGTGTACGACTCTGCTTCCATAATATATATATATATATATCTTTTTGTCTAATTTAGGATATCATTTTCTATGCTTCCTTTCACTCCCTTTCTCTGCAACAAAATTGTGGTATCACTCTTTTCTTAGACTTCGATTTATCTATTTAGAAATTCCTTTGGAGTGAAAAAAGTTTATGTTGTCCCCAATTTTCATATTAATTAATTAATTAATAGGATCTTACAAATTAATATTGAACACTACACAAGTGAATGCTCAGCTGTGATGCATACTTTAAAGTTTCTGCTTATTGCAATTTGCAGCTAAGAGTTCAAGTGGAACTCTGATTCTAATTGAAATCAAAATTTGGTGAAGAAATCTCAGTGATATGGATTTCTATGATATTTTTCTGCGCATACAGCTAATCATGTTTAGAATGAGGTTGTGTTATTTTCAGTTTGCTTTTTTCCTTTTTAATTGGATCTGAGGTGGTTTATTTTTTTTGCAGCTAAGTCTGGTTTTTTCCTCAACCAATCAGAGATATTTAAATACCTTAAATTAAGTTATTTTATTTAGAGACATTTTACCAAACACCTTCAATACAACAACTATAGACATAAACAATAAAATGAGTATAAAGTATATACTACACATCTTTTTTAAGAGGCAAAATAAATGCATTAAAATAACACAGTACAACACAAAATATACCAGTTACAACACCATCTCAATAATAAATAGGACCTCAAATTGATGTAAAAAATAAGACCCCACCCAAAGCAAATGTTCAATCTTCTAAACATAGAAATACAACAATCAAAAACTATATGAAGCAGAAAAGTTACTGAACGACATCGAAGGACAAAAAATGTAGAAATGACTCACTTCTTTGACATGACACAATATGTGTCCTTAACACTCAACTCCCTTTCGTTTTCATTTGAGAACTCAGATTCGCAGTTCACATGCCCAAATCATTGTTTCTTGTGTTTCCTATATTATATAACTATTTTATTTCAGCGACAATTGAAACCACAACTTGTGTGGAGTAAGGGAACCAGACGCAACATGGATTTTATGAATTTTATCAATTCCTCTCTCCTTGGCAATGTGCAGCCCCTTGAGGATCGCCCCTAATTTTGTCCATAATCAATCAATATGAATCAATATATCTACGATTGTATTTAGGCATGAATCGATAGACCAAAAACAGATAAAGACTCACTTCTTCGACATGAAAGGGATATGCATACCTTGAGTTTTGCCGTGCTCTGAGAGAGAGAATATGAAAATCCGTCAGTTTAGCCGTAATTTTAAAATAAAATTTGAAATGAAAATAATATAAAATTTAGGGACTAAATTGCAAAATATTTTCACTAACGGGACCAAACCCATTGTTTTTACAACGGGACCATAGAAATGCCCTTATTATTATTGTTATTATTATCCTTTTCATTGACTTGGTCACACTTTTGCCAATAAGTTGTTACTCACGTATTGGTCCGTGCCTTGGTGGTTACCTTATTTGTAATTGGTCCAATATGTTATCTCTCTCTCTCCCAGTTCGATTGCATTCTTATTGATTTGTTACCTCGGCTCTCAGTAGGGGTTAGGGGTGTTCAAGACCCGTCCCGTCCTGCCAACCCGTCCCAGCCCGATCACTTCGGGCTGGGTCTAGCCCAGACCCGTCAAAAGAAAGAGGACAATAGGACAGTCCAGAATAATAACCCGGCTTTGGGCCAGGCCGGGTTCGGGTTGACTCTCGAGTCACCCGACCCATCCCCAACTATATTTATGTGACCAAAATTATTAGGGACTAAAATCAAAAGGAGTCAATTTGGAATGACCTAAAACATATTTAAGCCAAAAAAAAAAGCAACACCGATAAGAAATAGCAAAAAAATAGCAACCTTTATCTCCCAAATACAAATGAAATCTGCAAAATATAAAACCAATAACAGAATTTAACAATCACTTTAAAAACAATGAACCAATAAAAAAAATTAAAAAAATTTGTCAAACAAAAAAGGCTTGTACAATGAAAATTTATAAATTTGTTAAGATTATGTTTCGTATATATATGTGATGCTAAATAAATACTAACGTAGTGCTATAGAGTAAAAATAGAGAGTGGGCCACACAAAAAATAAAACATAGTATTGTAATTTTTTTCCAAAACTTGGGTAGGGCCATCGCACTAGTGGGCCCACCATTGGTTCCGCCCCTGCCCCTGCCCACCACACCATCCATAAACAAACCGTTTCTTTATGGACCCCAAATCAAAACCCTAATCTATCGCCTAATGGAAATTCATATTGTGAACTAGGAAAAATGAGTTGAAAGTAAATCATTTTATTATCAGAATTAGGGCTGGGCACAGTTCGGTTTGGGTTGAGAGCATTTTTGGAATCGAACCGATGATACGTGTCCGGGTTAGGTTGGTTCAGTTTTGTGCATTTTTTGGGTCTAAACCCTAACCAAACCAACCTGTGCATATTCGGGTTGGTTCGGGTCAGGTATCAGGTTTAATGATAAAATAATATAAAGTAGTGAAATCGAAAAAAAGAGAGGGAAAAATCTAGAAAAAATGCATTACACAAGCAGCCACAACACTATACACAGCAAAATCCAAACACCAATCAAAGAACCGTGTACTTGTAAAGAAGCAATAATAGGCATTAAATTGAATAAATAAAAACAAATCAAAATCCAAAATAATAGGCTCTATTAGCAAGCAGCACTGCAGCAGAGTGCTTAGTAGTTGCAAAGAAGAAAATAAAAGTGAAGAAGAGATAAATGGGAGGTTGAATGGAAAGTAAGAAAATAATAGCAAGCAGAACCGTTTTCATTGTCAAGATCGCGCCCTCCCAGATCTCCCCTCTCTCTGTTCTCCGCCTCTCAGATCTCCCGCCTTGTAAAATCGCCCGGTTCCCCCTCTCTAAAATCACTCCCTTTCCATATCTCTGAAGAAGATGAAGAACAGAAGAAGATTGAAGGGAAGGAGGAAGGAAGATGTTGTCGCCATCCAGATCGCAGTATCGCACAAAGGAGATCGAAGAGCACATAGGCCAGATCGCAGTATAGGACCGTTGCAGAGCCGCTAAGGTCGCCGTCGCCGAAGGGAAGGAGGTGATGGTCGTCGTCATCAAGCACCGAACTTCGGAGGAAGTAGAAAAACCCTAGTTGAATGAATGGGGGCTGCATTTTTGTCTTTTTGAGGTTTCTTTGCCTCTAGTCACAATAGTCATATTTAATTGCATTTTTTAACACTCTCGGTTCGGTTCAGGTTTCTCGGTTCGAAACTCGAGACCCGAACCAGACTTCTTCGATTTTTCTTTTTTTTTTTCACCCGAACCGAACTGGTGAACCGAACCGCGTTTTACATGCCGATTCAGGTCCGGTTGACAGGTCTACCATTGCCCATGACCGCCCCTAGCCGGAATACCTGGATGGAGACTTCGAAAAGGACTTCTAATTCCATTAGTTGGTTTTGTCTCGTTGTTTGAAAAAATCAAGGTGTCACAAAAACCTTAGGAAAGGGGGAGGTTGCATTCGAAAAAAAAAAGATCGAATGGTAAATGAATAGAGGCGGAGACGCTTCGTGAAAGCCGTCACCTCTTGAGTGGCAGCTTATACATGAAGCATTGTCGTTTCCGAAGAGACCGGTGAGGGAATCGATAAACAACATCATTTTTGGAGACCATTAATGAGGTGTGGCTGTACTGGTAGACCGAGGGTTTTAATGGAAAGGCTTGAATATAGGTAGCGTGAAGGCAGAAATGCAATTAAAGAAGAAAAATTGTTTTTAATAGGGACAAATAAAGAAGAGAGACAGTATGTGCCATGAAGAAGTTGGTTGTGCATGCAGCTAAAAGAGAAAAAGGATTTGGTAAAAATTTGGAGGGGTAGGGAGAAAAGAAACACGGGCTAGGGAAAATTAATAAAATCTAAAAAAAATTGAACAATAAAGATTTAGCGTTGGTGAGACCAATGTAAAATGGGAAAAAATAGGAAAATTTTAAAAAAATCCTATAGAAAAGACTTAGCTTCGATTATAGTGCCAGCTTGACCGACGCTAAACTGAATAAAAATTTAAAAAATTAATAAAAGGCTTAATTGCAAAATTCATCTCTCTGTTTTAAATTGTGCAATTGTCATTCCTTTATTTATGAAATGAATGCAATTCAATCCAAAGGTTAACATGGTTAAAATATTTAATGGACACGTGATAGGCATGTGACTTCTTTCTTGTAATTGTGAGCTACGAAAGATTTTGTATTTCAATATTATCCCTAGTCCCTCGTGATCAAAAATTGCATCCCCTGTAAAACCAATTGTTGTTATTATCACAGTCGCACAACTCTAACCTTAAGGGGGAGGGGGGTGGTGTGGTCATCACTAGTGCTTGCTGCCGTGAGAGACAGAACGTGTTTGCCGAGGAAAAGTATTTCAATGCACATAAGGGGCTACGAGACCTGCCTCACCCAGTTACCCGTGTCATTGTCTTAAGTGTTTGTGTAGACATTAGTTGGAGGATTGAGATAGGATAAAAAAGAACATGATCCAACAAAATTAGTGTATTGATTGTGTCTTTCAAAGTGGAGACTGATTCCAATGTTTTCTGATCATGTTAGGCAAATGATTTTCTCCAAACACTTTACATCATAAATAATGCAGCTCACCTACTCCGTAGAGACAAAAGCCATTACAATGCAATATGAAAAACAAAGAAACTTCAACATATTTATGCTTTTAGCTAAATAAAATTGGTTGGCCAACTATAATTAAGATGTGCTATTAAGAAACTTCAATATATTTATCCCATGTTCTTTTGTTGTGAGGGTTTACATTATGGAAAAGTTGAGATAATATCAGCTAGAAGATTGTGTCATTTCATCTAAAAAAAGAGGTAAATATTCAATAATAGTTTTTTTTTATTTTAGCTACATGAAAAAAATTATTAAGAAAGGTAAAGAAAAATGAGACTTGAAAAACAAAGGAAAGATTGAAATATTTTCACTTGATTGAAAATGAGAAACAGATACAGATTACAGAATATATAGATCCCTATGAGGCTATCCTAATTAACAAAAATAAGGAAACAAAAAATACAATCAATCCCCTAATTACAGTGATTACGATCCTACATAATTACAAATCTAATCATATCTGATACAACTATTATATAGCCATGCTAACACTCCCCCTCAAGCTAGTGAATGAATATCGATCATTCCCAGCTTGCAAGTAAGATTGCGAAATCATTCTTCGGATAGCCCCTTGGTAAACACATCTGCTAATTGAAGTCCCGAAGGGATGTGCGCGGTAGTTTTTAGACCATTCTCTAGTTTTTCTTTGATGAAGTGCCAGTCTATCTCAATGTGTTTTGTTCTGTCATACTGAACCGGATTATGAGCAATGTTGATAGACGATTTACTATCGCAAAACAACTTCATATGACCTTCATACTTTATCTTCAAATCATCAAGCACAATTTTCATCAACAACAGCTCACATAAGCCTTGTTCCATAGCTCTAAGCATCAGCACTTGATTGAGCCACTACATTTTTCTTCTTACTTCTCCAAGCAACAAGGTTCCCACACAAGAATGTGCAATAGCCCGAAGTGGAGCATCTATTACTTACTGAGTCTGCATAATCTGCATCAATATAAACCTCCATAGTCAGGCTCCCACCTCTTTTGAACAAGAGTCCTCTACCTAGAGTGGCTTTGAGATATTGCAGAACACGATCCATAGCTTGCAAGTGTCTCACTCTCAGATTATGCATGAATTGGCTGACAACACTAATTGCATATGCTAAATCTGGTCTAGTGTGTGCCAAGTAAATCAACTTCCCCACTAGTCTCTGATATTGGACCTTGTCAACCTTAGCACTCTCCTTTCTATGCTCATTTTGTGATTTTGCTCGATGGGAAAGCCTGTAGGTCTACATCCAAGCTTGCATGTTTCCTTCAAAAGATCAATGACATTTCCTTTGAGAAATAAAAATGCCTTGCTTGGAGTAGGCCACTTCAATCTAAAGTGAATAGGTTAGTCACGAGAAGGGGGTTAAATTGTGACCCTTTTAAATTTTAACTTGAAAGGAAACACTTTCTGAATAGATTCTCAAGTTATAACTTAGAGTTCAGAAAGGTTTCAGAAATGATAACTAACCCAAACTGTTAGTATAGTTCAGAAATGACACCTTTCTAAGAAATCACCTTTCTGATAGAAATCAGAACATGTAAAAATGATTTCTTTAAACTGTTTTAAAATCATGTTCAAAATCAAATGTAATAGTTATCTATATAAACTTTTTCTTATGAAAAACAAAGATTACTTTCTTTGAAAACAAGATGAGAATGGTATTTTGCACAAGCTATCAGAAAGGATACCTTTTTGAGTAAGTTAGATAAAATATAAAGCAAGTGCATAAATGATAAAAAGTTCAGGGATAGAGGACATTACTCAGAGACTTATCCTAGTTCACCCAAACAATCATTGGACTACATCCAGTCCTCACACATAGAGAGATTTTTTACTATTGCAATAACAGTACAACACCAACAAGGATGGATCTAGAAATTTATAGTAACGAGGGGCCAATTTTTTTTAATAATAGTTATTAATTAAACATTAAATTATAATAGTTAAATATAAAGTGATTTATAAAGATTTTAAATTTGTATCTAATAAAACTGAACCCAAAACAAGCAATTTCATCATATTTTCTTAAAATCTACTATCGAATTTCTATAATTGATGTGTATTAAGTGTAACAATGAATAAATTCATATGATAATAATATTCAATTAAAATATAACTAGCGTAATAACCCGTGCCGTGCACGGGATATTATATATATTTATTCTATATGATTTTTTTTTAAATCAAAAAGTTTTAATTTTAATATAGTAATATTTGATATAATTTTTATATGGCAAATTATATATTATTAAATTGAATTAAGTAATTACTTAGTAAATTAGTACAATTTTTTTATTTTAAATTTTGAGAAAATGTTATAATTTAGCTTAGCTTAAATCAAACTTTTCATGAATGAGATAATTTTATATTAAAATACTTTTTGGTGAACCCAGATATATACTCTCCCATACACATGACTTGGAGATTGAACTCTCCAACATCATATTTGAGAAATCCAAATATCTATAATTCATGCCACACTATGCATGCTATTATTATTATTATTATTATTATTATTATTATTATTATTATTATTATTATTATTATTATTCACGTTGATTAGATTAGAATAACCTTCTAAATATAATTTTATTCGATTAAGTTTTATATTAATACTTAGTAAATTAGATTTAGATACTTAGTTTGGCTGGGTAATATTAATAATAGTATTTAATTAAGATAGTTTCTATATTAATAATAGTAATTATATTTTTAATTATCATTCATTGAATTGTAATTTTAGTTTTTCAAATATTTATTGTAAATATGAATTATATAGTTTTTTCATAAATGCTAATATTTGAATTCAAATCTATAATGATAGTAGTTTAGTGTGAAACTTAATGTGAAAAAACTAATACACCCTTAACTTAATACACCCTTAATAATCCCATGTGTGTGATAATTTCATATGAAAACTTAATGTAAAATTCTATTTGGTTTTATATCGATTTCAATGTTTATCAAGGTCATGTTAGAAAAATGAATTCATTTGATTGAAAATGAACCTATTATATATTATAAAAATATAAACCTATTATACATAAGAATACGTTAAATGACTAAACTGATACGGACATAAAATCAATTAAGCCATATGAAAATAAAATTTAAAAATAGCATGAAGAATTGGTGGCACGACATAGGATTGTAAAGGTGGAGCCACCGTGTAAATATGTAATATTAGATTAAGGACGAAAGAACAACGATTAGGGATGGCAAAGCGGGCCGACCCGCCAAAAGCGGCCTACCCCTCATCGTTTTCGAAAATGGGCTCCAGAAATACATCCCAACCAGCCGGTGGGTTGGTGGGCCAGTGGGCTAGCCCGCCTCGGCCCGCCCAAAAAAATATGAAAAAATAAAAAAAAATGTATTTAAATTTATTTTACAAAAACGGCGGGGCAAGGGTGACAAAATGCCATCCACCCCGCCTAAAATGACGGATTGGCAGGGCTCGCTTTGTCACCCCTAATCACAATTCATTTAAACACTATGTTTATTTCACTTGCTGCCCAATCACAGTCATCATTCATAGCACTCATGTCCACTTAAAGCCAATATCAGGCCATATATAGCAATGTCAATCGATAAAAAATATAGACGCATGAAATTGATCTGTATTTTTTAAAATATATTGATAAGAAGAAGATGAATAATAATAAAAAATAAATATAGAAAAAAGAAGAAAATCCTTCCTACTTTTCAAATAACATTTATGCTCGAATTGATTTATTGAATTGTATAAATCAAATAAACCATATTCCAAGAGAAGAAAAAAGAAATAAAAAGATAGAGGAGCATATCAATGCAGTCACTACCATCATCGAATGCACCCAATCCTATTACCTTGTCAGGATCCTATTATGATTGCATGGAAGTTGTCTATTATCAAAAGAAAAAGATGATGTTAATTAATACATCTGCACACGAATTATATACTAAGAATTGAGGAACTACCGTTTTAAAAAATATACATATATTCAATTATAGAAGTTGTGAGGGAGGGTGGGGCCAAGGCCACCCCTTGCCCCCCTTTAGATCCGTCACTGGCCACCAATGGACACAAATCTGTATTCTTTTACCCCATCCTCTGCAAGCTTTACAACCAATATTATTTTACCTCTGCCTCTACAAGCTTAACACTAGTATTCTTTTACCCCAATCTCTGCAGGCTTAACCACTCAACCAATCCTAGAATAACCCTTCTAGATTGGGAGCTACAAACAAAGTGTAGAAAGAGTTTTGTGTAATACAGCTCAAGTCACTCAAAGAGTGCAACATAAAATGAAATTTGAGCATAAATCACTCCTCACAATTTACAAGAATGAATGTAAAACAAAACTTGAGAAGTGGGTACTTGAGAAGAAGGATTCTATTGTTTTTCGGGAAGCTGAGAATGATTTTGATCTTTGATAATGCAAGCAACCAACATTGCAATCTTTAATCCAGACCAATAGTGTGTCTCTGAGTTTCTACAATCCTTTTGTCATTTTTGAAAGTGTGGCATATTTTGAATAACTTGCTAGCAAGGATTCTAAGCATCTTTCTGAGGAATCCTTTCTGACCAATTAGTAATCATTCTTTTCAGTAAATTCAAGCTTGTAATCTGCAAGATTTGTTCCTTTAGATGACTGAATACTCACGAGAAAGTGTGAGAAAGAGCTTAAGCGACTTTTCTGATGACCTTTCTAAGTTCTGAAGTTCTTCAAGTATTTTCACTTTTTTGATGCCTCAAGTACTCTTCTCAACAAGATGTTTTCCTGTACAAGTTGCTTCAAATCTATTTGTTACCTTCTTGTAATTTCTTCAACACTGTTCTCATAGTTGGCATTGATTCTGAATGTATATGATTCCACCTTACTGAGAGTCCTTAGTATTCTTCTTTGAAGTACCATTTGAGTCATATCAAAATTAACCCTTCTGAGCTTTCTTCAGTGTTCATAATTGATGCTTTCTCATCTGCTTCATTGATGCTCTTTCTTATCATGTTCATACTTCTAGTTACCAAGTGTCTTCTTGTAATCCACTTAAGCTTAGGCGCCGTTCTGATGATGGTTCTAACCATTCTGAGTACAACCTTTCTGATGATGAATGCTTCATCATTCGGAGTCACACATTTATGATAACTTAGCATTTTGACAATGTAATAATAAGCTTGAGAAACACTGCTTTTTGAACACACTTAACACAGATTGGTTAGATACTAAGCAACTCATAATATTTAGAATTTGTCTCACAAAGTTTCTCATAATTAAAACTACAGAATTCTAAACTCAACACAATCCCTAGGAAAATACTTAAGTTTCCCAAGGTCCTTCATCTCAAATTCTACAGCTAGTCTTTCTTTGAGTAGTTATCTCTCAACTGGACATCTCCTGTAATAATAATATCATCAACATAAATAAGAAGTACAATCAGTTTTTCTCCTTGTGAATGTTTGAAGAAAAGTGCATGATCTCCTTGGCTTTGCTTATAACTAAGGCACACTATTGCTTTTGAGAATCTCCCAAACCAAGCTCGGGGAGACTGTTTCAGCCCATATAAAGTCTTCTTCAATTTGAACACCTTATTCGATCCACTTGTGGGACCAAATCCTGGAGGAATCTCCATATACACCTCTACTCTAAGGAGAAAGCATTTTTGACATCAAACTGTTGTAGTTCCCATCCAGAGTGGGCAACAAGTGAAAGCAGAATACAAACTGTGTTCATCGTTGCTACTGGAGCAAGTGTCTCTTCATAGTCAATGTCACAGGTCTGAGTGTAACTCTTTGCCACTACTATTGCCTTGTATCGATTAAGAGTACCATTTGACTTGTGTTTGACTCTATAGATCCCCTTGCAGTCAACTGGTTTCTTATCTCCTTGCCTTTCAACAATCTCCCAAGTTCCATTCCGTTCAAGAGCGTTCATCTCCTCATCCATGGCTTGGACCTAATTCTCATCATTTAGTGCCTCTTCAACAAATGTTGGGATTCTCATAGAGTCAATAGCTGTAACAAAACTCTGATGCTGCATAGAGGAGACAAATTGAGAAATAGGGTACTTGACACCATATCTTTTTCCTTTCCTCAAAGAAATTGGTAAGTCATCTGGATTAGAGTAACAGGTATCGAAATTCTGAGAATCAGAAGTAGAGGGATCATCTCTAGTACTTACCTCTGGCTTGGACGATTGAAGTTGTTCCTAGACCAGGTCGGGTTTTTCTCTCCTCTGATACACAAATGTTGGCTCGCTAGCCTTAGTCTTTACTGGTACTGAAGGGGCTGATACTGAAGGTGTTTATTCCTGTAAAACAGAAGACAAAGGAAGAACGGGGACAGGAATAGGTAACTCAGAGACAAATGACTCAGGAAGACAAGGACCAAGGAGGAGAAATTCTGACTCAAATTCCAAATAACTGCTCTCCCCCTGAAGCTAAGGGCGAGTGAAGAAGGACATGTGTTCATGGAAGGTGACATCCATAGAGACAAAGTACCTACGATTGGAAGGATGACAACTTTTGTACCCCTTTTGCTAGTTGCATAACCCACAAAGACACACCTGACTACACGAGGATCCAACTCAGTTCAATGCTGCTTATGAACATGGACAAAAAGCGACACACCCAAATACTCGAAACTTAAGACTCTTTCTTATGAGATTGAGATTCCACTCTGCATTAAATATTATGATGGTCTTAACTCTTAAATGATACTTTGTCCATGAAATGGCCACAACTTCATATTTGTTTCATGTCCTCTTTCATTTCAGGTTTCTCAAATCACACCAATAATATTGCTCTTCTCTTTCCTTATTGATCTTTTCCTTCAATTTTTTTATGTGAAACTAATTTTTATATAGCAGTAAAAGAAACATGTAGCTGTCTCATTCACAAGAATTTTGATTTGTTTGCGCATTGTCTACCTTCCACTATCATTCTAGCACTTAATGCTGTATGGCATGTTTGGTTTATTGGCATCTTCAATCATGCTCCCTGGCTCTCTGCATTATATATGCAATGAAAAAGATCAAGCTCTTCATTTGTGCTACTGCAGAAGATATTTCTATCAGCAATATAGGTTAGGATTCATCTAGTTTACTTATGTAACATCAAGCATCTTGTCCTCTACATTGCATCTATAATTTGAATGCTTGAGTAAAACTTTAAGCCTTATTTTTGTTGGTTTTAAAACTTTGAGCCTTATTTTAATTAGCATCTTCGTATATTGTTATTAAATTTGCTTTCTAAATGTTTATGTTCTGCTTGTGTTTTCCTATACGTTGATATATATTTTTTTTATTCTTTACAAGCGTTTAGTAATAAGTATTTTGCATTTTGGGAAACATGAAGACCTCTCTTTTGCCAGCATTGTTATCTCTTTGTCAGGGATGCTTGGTACAATAGAGACCAACAATGTTGAATATATTATGCTCAGAAGCAATCTGGTGGTGTTGTTATCACCACATGTAATTGGTTGCGAGTCTTGCCTTGGCGGCGACAATTTAATGGACAAGGAAAAATATAGCCATTAGGATTTGCATCATCTGTTTTGCAGTAGGGGATTATTTTGTAATTATCAATCTTCTGCAATTTCTTGTTTCTTGTAAAGGGAGATGTAAATAATAAAGTTTCTGTTGAGCTGCTATGTACCAGTACACTACATTAAAGCCAAGGTCACCATCTAGCAGTACAAAATTCAATGTGTCCTTCCTACTCAGCCTCAGGAGACCATCAACTTTGATTGCTCCTTCCTCACATTCTCATTCAATCCCAAAAATGCCAGATGACTTGTGAACATGTCACAGTTGAAGTTGAGGCAGCATGTTTCAGCCTGTGTGGCAGCCATAACAGCATCTTCCACCACCAGTAACGCCATTTCTCATCAAATTCAAACCCCAAAAACCAGTTTTCCTCTATCCCCTCCCAAAGCCAAACACCCACAGCACTTGCTCTCCCTTCTCCTCAAACGTCACAACCAACACCAAGTAGTCCAACAAGTCCACTCTCACATCATCACCTCTGGCCTCTTACACTACCCTTTCCACAACACCACCAACAACAACACTTGTTTACTCCTTTTCAACAACATCATCCGTTGTTATTCCCTTGGTCCCTTCCCCCATCAAGCCCTTCTCTTCTTCACCTACACTCTCGTCCACTCCCACTCTTTCTTCACATACCATTCCCTTGACTCCTTCTCCTTTGCTTTCCTTTCCCACGCTTGTGCAAGCTCCAACTGCACCATCCCCTTCGGCTTTCTGCTCCACGCCCTCGTTTTCAAGGTGGGTTTTCACTCCCACGTCCATGTTCAAACTGGATTGCTCCAAATGTACTCAACTTGGGGCCTTTTAGTTGCTGCAGCACAGGTGTTTGGCGAAATGCCGCACAGAAATACAGTCACTTGGAATGTCTTCATCACTGGTTTGATCAAATGGGGCCAGGTTGAACTCGCTCGTTCTATGTTTGACCGCATGTCTGCGGCTCGGAGTGTGGTCTCGTGGACTCTTGTTATGGATGGATTTACCCGCATGAATCAGCCATTGAAGGCTTTAGCTTTGTTTAGGGAAATGGTTAAAGTTGATGGTATAGAGCCTACTCAAGTTACCCTTTTGACCATTTTTCCGGCTATTGCCAATCTTGGGTATATTCAGATATGTCAATCTGTTCATGGCTATGCAGAGAAGAGAGGGTTCAATGCCTTCGACATACGGATTACGAATGCACTGATTGATTTGTATGCAAAGTGTGGATGCATAGAGAGTTCAAGTAGATTCTTCTGGGAGATACCTGACTGGAGGAAGAATTTGGTGTCATGGAATTCGGTTATATCTGGTTTTGCAATGAATGGGATGGGGAGGGAAGCTGTGGAGAGTTTCGAAAGCA
Source organism: Glycyrrhiza uralensis (assembly GCA_030159175.1). Taxonomy (NCBI): domain Eukaryota; kingdom Viridiplantae; phylum Streptophyta; class Magnoliopsida; order Fabales; family Fabaceae; genus Glycyrrhiza; species Glycyrrhiza uralensis. Next base: position 30,993,280 of record BRZY01000003.1, read on the forward strand.
TGGAGAAGGCCGGCCTGAGGCCAAACCATGTGGCGTTCTTGAGTGTTTTGAGTGCCTGTAGTCATGGAGGATTGGTTGAGGAAGGGCTCAAGATTTTCAGTAAAATGGTGAATGATTATCAACTGGTGCCAGAAATCAAACACTATGGTTGTGTGATAGATATGCTGGGGAGGGCTGGGAGGTTAGAAGAGGCTGAAAAGGTTGCTCTACAGGTGCCACGCGAGATTGCGAATGATGTAATTTGGAGGACGCTTTTGGGTGCTTGTAGTGTTCATAATAATGTTGAAATTGGTCAGAGAGTGACCGCGAAAATACTGGAGATGGAGAGGGGACATGGTGGGGATTATGTTCTTATGTCCAATATTTTTATCGGGGTTGGGAGATTTAAGGATGCTGAGAGGTTAAGGGAAATAATAGATAAGAGAATTGCCTTTAAACTTCCTGGCTATAGTTTAGTCTAAATGATATATAATATAGGTGATACTTTTGAAACAGATAGATAATTTTTCTGCCTTTCTTGCTTGGAGAGAGGTGATATTGAACCCATGAACATGGGAGAAGAACCTTGCCATGACCACTCACCACTAGGCCAAAGGCCTATTGGATTGCTCTTTGCTTCAGATATTCTGAACTAGCTCAAGTCATCAAATTGTGCGTAATACTCACTGCCAATTACTTTGTCCTTCAATAGATCTTTAATCAGATTTATATGAAAAGATTTAAAAATATTATTTGAAATAACATAGATAAACTTTTTTAAAAATGTTTTATCCCAAAGCATTAGGTTTGATGAAAGAAAAATTATAATCAATCTTCTGGAAGTAGAAGGACGTTATATTTTGTGAAGCTCCCTTACATGATACATCAAACCATCTTTAGTCATTTGCAGGTATGCTTTATACATTCTGTAGGTTTTATTTGTCACTGATTCTGCATATAGTTTTTTAATGTCTTAGTTTCAGATGTTGTACAATTTTTTATGATGTTTGAAGTTTTAACCAGAAATTTTCCTTTATGCTGGTTTGTCAGAGTAACTTCATGACAGATATTTCAATTTTCCTTAAAATAATAGGAGTTGATAGCTTTCCTTTTAATTTACTATGTAAATTTAACTGCATGAAAAATCAGTGTTTCTCCTTTCAATCATTGTGCTCCCTCCATTTTCTTGTTTATATACCCCTACTCTATTGTTTTGGTTGGCAGCATAAGTGATTTAAGTTTCTTCTCCGAACACTACATCAACATCAATTACCATTCATGCTCCTTATCTGAACTTTTGCTATTAATTATGTAGTGATTTAGGACAGTAATGTAACCAAGAGTATTCCTCTTGGCAAGGTATTCTCTTCATAAACCTAGAGTACTTCTCCGACTCAAATTTGATATACTTATGAATGAAGAAAACTCAGCATCATACAATAAACAAAGCGTCTCAAATGTTTACACTAGAGGTCTTCCTATAAACCAATTAACGCCAAACATAGTAATAAGCTATTCCTATTCTAAGCTGGAATAGGCTAATAAAAAATATTGTAAAATTTGTCAAATCACACATTATTGTAGGGCATGTGTGCGGTTGCATTTGTTTATCTTATCTGAGGTGATAGTTATGAAGTGAGAGATCTTTTGAGTTTGTGCTTATCCTTGTTTACTGATCTAATTTATCCTTTTGTAGCTTTGTATTTTTTTGAGTTGGTCTTGGTTCATGCTCAAGAACTTTTGTTTACTTAAGCATCTTGATAGGGCAACACGATCATGATATTGTGTAGAACCTTTGAAACCAATTAGTGCAGTGTGTGCCTCTGCTATGCACAAACAGGCTTATCGTGTTCTGACTTGGAAAACTCTGTCTGTCAGTTTTAGTGAATGGTCACAAGGAAGCTGAAGCAATTGCGGGGCTTTCAAGAGCCATTGATTTTAAGCCAGATCTGCAACTGTTACATCTTCAAGCGGCCTTTTTATGATTCAACGAGTGATCCAAGACGGTGAAGCATCCCTTTCTCTTGATCCTAGCCATTTTGAGACACTTAATTTTCTAATAAAGCAGGGGGTGGTTTAAGGAACAAAGATGAGAGAATAAGAGAATAGAAAGAATTCATGTTTTCTAAGTGTTCCCTGTGGGGACAAGCCTATTCTTGCCAACCCGTATTTTTTTTTTTTTGAACATGAAAGGTCCAGTAATCTGGTTAGGCATGATGATCGTTTAGCAAAAATTTTTGGAGCTTACCTGCTGTAGAATTTTTGAATGTGTTAATGGAAAGCACGGTACCAAGCATTAGGCAATCAATATGCTACTTAATTGGGGTTGTTATGGCCTAGTGCTGTTCTGTTTTGGTGTTTTATTTATGATCAGATACTGTCACAGCGGTTTCAACAATTCATACATGGTTTATGCGTTCTTTTTGTGACAGTATAAACCTTGGGTGTGATCATTCTCCCGGGTGTGCTTGGTTCTGGTGTGGAGGGTTCTCTGCAGCACGATTCAGAATGATTCACACCTTTGGTGTGAAGCTTTTCCCAGGTGTGATTAGCGCTGTTATGGAGGGGTTTCCGTATCCAACTTTCACATTTTGGGTGTGAAACCAGTCACAGGTGTGGTTGATACTGATCTTTCTTTAAATCAGCATCAAGCACACCTGGGATGCGAAGTTATTTACGGGTGTGGACAATTCTGGTGCGCAATCCCCGGAGGCAATGGGTAAGGGTCTGCATAAGGGTCTGCACAATTCACACCTGAGTGTGAAATTTTCCCTGGTGCGTATGGAGGGGGTTCTTTGCTGCAGGCCTGCAGCACGACTCAGAATGATTCACACCTGGGGTGTGAAGTTTCTCCCAGGTTTGATTATTTCTGCAATGGAGGGATTTCTTCATAATTGCTGGTACAAGTAGCAGGGAGATCGGGTGTTTAAAGGTCATTTTATTTTCAATTTTTTAATGATTTGGCTTTCAGTTTTTGTTTTCTTTGTTTGTACAGACAAATTATTTGGTCTTGTTTGTATCTCCTTTCGATTGGCTAAAGCTCGGCATATCTTGTGTTCATGATTAGCCTGCTATTTTTGAAAGTAGAACTACAGAAAGGAAAACGAATAGAAAAATTAGAAAGGTCATTTGGATTGAAACAGAAGGGAGAAGGAGCAGGGTAGCCTGTAAATATAGATATGTAATGACTTGTGCTTTTGTCAAAGAGATCCCAGTTGGACAAAACATGTACTTGAGTAATCAATTTATGCAAGTCCAAATTTACCATTGTATTTTTGGCTAAGTAATTACTAATTTACATTTCTTTGTAACCCTTTTTACTCTGTTGTCTAAACAGAATCCTTCCCGGTGACCCTTTTAATGTATGTATGTTCGTGATGGAGAAGCTATATCAATATCCCAGTTATTATTATTATTATTATTATTGTCAAAGTAGCATTGATAGGAAAAGCCCAATGGCACTTACAAAGGATGCTAAAAGAAAAGTATTATAACTTACGTCGGATAAGCTTCTCCATAAATAATTTTAGTATGTGTTTTTTAACTAACAATTTTTCATAAAAGTTAAAATTAACTTTTGCTCTTCACATTTTTTAAAAGCCATCTTTTTAAACTTCTCCAAAAGCACCGATCTATCTATCTATTTAACAACATTTCTTCTTTTGCATATATGAGAAAAATAAGAAGCAAAATAAAACTAATTTCTCTATAAGTCAAAAGTTAGAGTTTTTGCATTCAAACATGACCTATAGCAATGCACAATATATAAACAATAACAAATTAGGCATACTCCCAGTTATTTTAAGTTTTTTTGGTCTAGACCAGGGTATCTCCCGCGCACGTGCACGTACTAATCCCTTCGAGCCGGGTATGACCCTATAGACGGCAAAGTTCTATCACGCGAGTTTTAAGGCTGCTATATTCCCATAGTCTGGGTTTGAACCCAATACCTCTGGTTAAACTGTGAGAAACCTGTCATCTCACCCAATCCCCGCTGGTCCCAGTTATTTTAAGTTTGCAATTGTTTATCTGCTTAATTCACCTTGTAAAATGTTGTTGAACATGTAGAACGCAACTGTGAGATGATGATGACGCATACATTATTTCCTTTAGTTACATATGCAATCTTCCTCATTTTCTAACCTGGTTTCTTTGGTCTTCTCTACCTTCGTGGGTTTACTTCCCCATTTTGCAAGTGAACCTTATTGAATAATGAGATTAAATTTAAGAGTGAAAAATGAAACGTAACAAGGGGCTGCAATTTCATATTCTGATAATGGGTAGCTTAAACCATCTCGTAATTTCTGGCTCCTTGTTTTGCATTTTGTGAAATAAAAAATAAGAAAAATATTAATACAGCTATTTAGCTTTAGTTATACTGTTATTCGGCACAAAAGGAAATTTATATACTGCGACAATGAATAACAATTAAATTATAACACTCAACTAAATATTTGTTATTATTTAGCAATGGTCAGAAAGGTAGCTACCATAATATTTTTTAAATTAGAACAAAAAACTGAAAAGCAAATAAGAAAATAGTATTGATTGATAAATTGTACATACTTGGTCTATACAAATTATTAACATAACCCAAAGCAAGCTCATGCAAATCATCTTGTAATCCTCCACTTACTGTGATCCTTACACAATCAAAAACAAAATTATGCCATAACTTTTAAAAAGGAATAGGCTGTCTTCCAGGCCATGATTCTATCTTTTCGAAATACTTGGGTGGAACAACACCTTCAAAACCTTCCGTCAAGATCACTTTGTTGTCAGAAATGTATAGCTTCATACCTTCTGAAATAAGATGAAAAACAATAGAAATAAGTAGCAGTCATTAATCTCATTAGTAATAGATAGTAATTTAAATTTAAGAATTTAATAACTATGCACTGACAGTGTAAAAGATTTTATACATATCTCCTATCATATTTCACCACCGCTTAGTAACGTTATTTCCTAAAATATATGTACCAAATATATACACGGTGAGATATGATTAGACATCTGTGTAAAACCATTGGTGAATAGTAATTAAATTCTTAATCTAATTACAATCAACAAAAACGTTCAACATCTCAAGATGAACTTGTTCACAATCAGACCATGTTTGGAATATTAATCATACCCTCTAACGCTTTTCTAACATCTAGAAATATCAGAACATTGACATCTCTCCTCATACCTGGGAACAAAATAGAAATAGATGAGAAATTAGGTACACAGAGGAAGCCAGTCAAACTCTACTACAACTTAATGCACCTAAGGGAATAACTGAAACCATTAAAGATCAAGCTACACATTAGTTCTTGATAAGACAAGACCCTCTTCAAAATATTTAATGAAATTGTCCATGCCATGCAAGAATTTCAATGACACAAGAATTCCCATGCCAGCCAAATCCAAAGGTCTCCTCCATCTTCCAACAGATAAAGTTATGAAGGGTTAAAGGGATCGATGCTAATAGGTCGAAGTTGTGGTTATTAATGGTACTTCTGAGATAGAGTGGATTGCTGAATTGCAAGAACCATTTATAAAATATGATCAAATCATTTGCATAGAAATGATGAGTTGTTAATAAAGCAAATCAATTAAGTATACATGGCTTTTGTTTCTGAGTTATGAACTGGTTTGGCTACCCCCACATTAAGACTTTGGATCATTGACTATTTATTATTTCATTCTCTTATGCAATAAGTTAAGCATATCTACCATCCTGGCCTTAGGTAAATACTCTTAAGCAAAGGGTAAAAGGCAACAGAAACTGGAAATTTGTCATTTAGATTCCACATTTGGTACAAAGCTAGATTATCAATCAAAATAGACTGTCTTTTTTGTCACACCTTCCGTATTTTAAACCCGACCACCATCCTTAATATTCCAGAAGGAAAATTAACTTGCTTAATCATAATGAAGCAAAAAATATCCAGATTTAAATTTCTCTATGGGTAAGTAAGATTCTTTTCAATAATATATCGCGTAAGATTCTTTTCAATAATATATCACATTACCACTTATAACTTCTCCATCTGACGGTAAACCACAAGAGAAATGAACATGCAATCTTTTCATGCACTTCAGACCAGATGCTAAAATTGATTCCAAGTTCCTTCTGTAGGTTCCATGCACACAAACTGCATATAGTGGCAAAAACAAGAAACAAAAAAAATAAAATAGCTATATCAAATTTTACTTTACAGAATATGACTTGCAAGGATGGGTATACAGCTCTTTATTAATTAGATTTGTGTTAATATAATATCGGGTTCATGGTAAACCTGATATACGCCAACCAACATATCCACCATTCAAAATATAATTTTAAATTACACATACGTACATAATTCAGTAGTCAATATGTGTTGCTACATATTAGGTTCACCATGAACCAAGTCTATAGCAACACAAATCCAATAATTATGCACCTGAAACTTCTTCAGCTGAAAGGATTGGTTTCAATAAGCTTTCAGTTTCAACAGCCTGCAGATCAGAGATCAATAACTGTATTGTAAGAGCAGATGAAGGAAATTGAATTGAATGAATTTACAACCCAAACGTAAGTGAGAACATTAACCAAATACTTATTTAACTGTTATGCAATAGAACTAGTCATTGGAAACAGAATAGTATTAGTGACAAATCTGATTAAGTGCAAAAGGCAGACAAGATAATGTTTTCCATTAACTTGACTGAGAGAATTCTAAAGATATCTTCCACTAAGGGCAATATACAGTCAATGGTCAAAATGGTTTAGCTCAATTAATAGAGAAACCATTATACTTATTATCAACATTACTCAGTTTTAAAGCCCCTTTGGCTTGCTAACTCCATCCTGTACTAACAATATCATAAGTGCTTTGGACTTATATCAAAACTAACCGTGAAAGCACGGATATTTGATAGACATTTAACTAATGAATATATCTTGAAGTCATATCACTGTGTAAAGATGCAAAAGGAAAGCAAGAAAATAGCAAGACATTAAGTGTTGAGAGTTTTTCATTAATGGCATCAGGACACGACAATGACTAAGGCAAATTTCAACAAAGAATTTGGGTGCAATACCATTTGAATGCACTACAGATTACAGTCCCAAGTACTTCAATTATATGATACTACAAAGGTAAATCGGATGCTACAACATTTGATGAACAAGAAATATTTTACCGTAATTGTGTGGCCTTGGTTTGCACGTATTAGTACCTCCCCGTTCTCTTCTATGAGGCTGAAACGTTGCTTATTATCCTTTAGAACAGCCTGAGGATAACCATGAGATAATTTAGAATAACATGTCTTTCTTCAGCTAATTCATATGAAAATGAAATGAACATTACAATAAAGTGTTCATATTAATGACTAGATAAAACAAATATTGAAGAAGCAGACTGTAATCTGTAATTCCTATCTTTTTTCTGTACAACCAATTGGTCCTTTTAAAATACAGGAGTACAAGAAAAAAAGGAAAGAAAATATCTAATAAATGATGTACTAATCAGCGTAAGTAACAGCTTTCCAAAATAAAACAGAATGAAGAAGGAATAAAAAGTTCCTTATGATTCCCTTGATTCTGATTAAGAACATGCCTCGCATTAAACATGTTTCCAACAAAAATAAATAGCATTCATGTTGAATTTACAGATATAAGAGGTCATATAAGCATGAATAGTTATTCAAAAGTAACATAAGCACAGAAAGAACCATGTTAAAATTTAAGAGTAGGCTAAACTTAACCAATAATACAACCAACAGGTAAATGTTCCTGGTCAATTTAATAAATTATTAATTTGTAACAGAATTAGTTGCTGAAAGGATGAAACAGTAAACTCTTAAGCCATATTCTGTCTGCTTATCCAAGGGTAAGATGAGTATCAATCTTCTAACTTCTAGGAACAGGGTGAGAAAGGAAATTTCTATGGAAGCAAAACAAGTAACAAGTAAAATAGTCTTCAAGGTTCAAAGTGTCAACAAACTCAATGCAACCTTTTATGCTTCATAACAATAAACAGCATATTGAAGAGTCTAGCTAATATTAACAATATGACTTTGTTTTATATATTTATTTATGATATTTTCACCAAAATGTTTCTCAGATAATGAGACATGAGAAATCACTTACAAAAGAATGGACAGCATAAAAATTGGAACAAGCATGTGTGGAAACAGAAATGAAAACAAACATATATGAGATCAACTGACCTCCCTAATGTCATCAATAGTGTGGGATCTTAGAGGAATATTAGCAAATGTCTTCATATTCAGCTTTAGCAGATCGTTCACATTCACATAACCATCACTCCGCATATTCAAATTCAATTCAGATGCCATATGACGTAAAATTCTCGTCCTGCAGATAATAAACAAAAACATACATTGGGTGAATTTGCTTACTACAAGAATCAAGCACAAAATAGTTTAATTAAGTCATATCTTAAAGTTTAATTACTCTGTTGCACCAATCCCATGCAAACAAAATGCATACAATTTTCAAGTTTTTGGTTGGTAAAGTTACAAGATATCCCACACAAGGTTTCCTTCCTGAATCAAAGAACAACAGTTTGCCAAACTTCTTTCCACACAAAAAAGGAACAAGAATATCCACTTTGTTTTACAAACAAAAGAACAACAACAAATGAAACTCACATTTCATAGCTATGAAGGAAGAAAAATAAAAATTATTAGAGGGTCAAGTAGTGCTTACAGGAGCCTACCAAGAGCATCAATTTTGTCCTTTCCTGAGCCACTCCCACCACCACGCCCTCTTGTTCTTTCTCTATCATTTCTCATATCAAAAACCCTTCCTCTGCCACTGCCAGAACTGCCCACAAAATATCAAAAAAGTATAAAACTCTCATCTTGATTCTGTCATGGTAACTACAGAATGAAGTGATAAAAGTTAAACTGTAAAGCAACCGATGACACGTAAAAATTTAACACCTAGCTTTAAAAACTCCACTTAAAAATTCAACACCTTCATGAGCATGGTAGGGATTATCGGAAACCTAGCTTTATCCCAAAACAAAACGAAGGAAAAAATGGTCAATACTTTTTGTTTAGAACTACCACATCACAGGCCTTCTTAAAAGGTTCAAAGTTTGCTAATGCTTCATTGTATCTTACAAACTCTGCAATAGACAATGCTGCTACTTTGTTAAAAGAGTAAAATATTGATTTGATGACAACTTGGTTGAACTGATTTCTTCAATTTCATGTCTGAATTTCCCCAAATTCAGCACCAGTTGGTAGCAGTGAAAACCAAAGCTTCACTATACCCGATATTTCACTGTCTCCTTTCTTTATAGTAATATGGACCTTCATAAATCTTCCACACGAGCAGCACATGCCATGTTGTCCATAATATCAAACTCTGGGATTCACAATTCAATTCACTAAACTAATCAAACCCTCTGAAATTCACAAATTCTCTCACATTACCACTAACACCATTACAAAAGAGGCATGCATAAAATCCTCGATTTTGAATATTGGCCCTCAGTAGTGCTTTCCTTCGGGGTCGTGAATCGTGATTTCAGAAAGAAAAGGGAAAAAAAAAAGGAAATTTTACACTCAACACAGAAGAAAGTTACATGATTTGGCATTAATTTCATGAAAAAGAGAGAAAAAGAAAACAAAATTCGTTATTTTTATAGAGAAGTGAAAGAAGAACCTTGGAGTGGCGCGAGCGTACGAGGTATTGGGATTGGCGTTGTCCATTGTTATTATTCTTCTACTAGGTGAGGCAAAGGACCTGAGGAAGAGAGATGGGAAGAATATAAGAGAAGGGAGAGAGACACGTGGAAGCGAGAGAGTGCAGTGGCGTAAAATAATGGTGCTGCTGTTGGTCACCGAAGAAAACATGGGAATGGAATGGAGTGAAATTGGACACAGGTGAACACAGAATGAATGAAGTGTTGTAAGAGGGTGAAGAAGAAAGAGAACTCACTATGTGTATCACTGAAGGAGAAGGCTCCGTCTAGGGGACCCAGGGAGCAAATCGGTGATTGATTCACACTATGGTAGGATATACGAGCACGGATTCTCTCCATTTCCTTTAATCTCCATTTCTTTCGATATGCATTCGACACGTGGCCACTAACAGAATTCAAGGGCTGAGATTAGTTTTCTAAAAATCTAACAGATTTCATCCCGATCCCGTCCTTGCCCATCACCTTGGCTGCGAACCGCCGGAGCAGTTCCCAACTTCTTCCTCTTCGCCGGCGACAGCCTCTCCCGGCACCAGCTCCATTCTTCCCTCCGGTAGACTCGGCCCCATCCTCCTCCAGAGCACCATGAAAATAGAAACACAGAACAATAGAAATATAGAATGAGTGAGAGAGAAGAGAGAATAAGTGACTCTTGCGTCGTCAAAGAGACTCCTGGACGCAACATTGGTGGCTTCTGGACGCGGCGGGTTTCTGTCGACAGACAACAGATGATGACCGGCGACAGTGGGGAACGTCTGTGCACTGTGTAAGAACGGTTTTCTGAGAAAGGGGAAGAAGACAAACCGACGTTGATCTCCATTTCACCCCCAATTTCTATTTTTTCATTTCTTTTGGTTAAATCTCAACCCTTAAAAAATAAAAGTGCCACGTGTCTTATGCACAACGAAAGAAATGGAGATCTCCATTTCCTATGGAAAGGATCCGTACTCAGGATGTACTCCCTCGACCCTCGGTTGTTTTCCATAGAAAATAGAAAATATAACAAAAGAGCAATGCTATATGGAAGGACAAATTGTGTACGCATCGGTAACGAAAATGGTTTTGGCCAATGAAAAAAAGAGAGTTAAAAGTGGGGCCCGGTAACCATACATGGTGAGTGGCCAATTATAAATTGCCACATTGCATTCTTCAAATTCGTATGGATTTCTGTCCTGCCAACAAGCATTTTTCATAACAAAAATGAGTTAATTATAATTAATAATAATTTAAAATTTATTTCCAAAAATATCTTTTGGCAAGTGTTCTTTGATATTCTTTTTGTATGGACAATAAGAGAGTTCGTTGTAATGTGATCTCATAAAAAATATTGGTAAAAATGGAATTGAGCAATTAATATTATTGAAAATAATGTTTTGTTTCTTATAAAAGGTGTAACATCTCCAATATTAGGACCTTAGATTATAAGTGTTAAGTTATTATTTGTGCTATGGTTTGAATTATTTCTTTGATGTGCATTAATTGTATTTGATTAGAATTAGAACTAGAAAAAGTCATCAAAAAAATGATTAGAAATAGAAAAGATAGCGAAAGTTTAGGAACTAATATAGTATTAAGAGGAGCACCACATGTTTCATTTAATTTAAAATCTCACTAACTCTAACCTACTACACAATCACCCTCCACCCACACTCACTAAATCATTATCGCACACAATTCACTCAGCACACACTTACAACTCGCTTTAGAAAAGAAAGAAAAGAAAAGAGAAAGGGAAAGAGAGTAAGAGGACCGAGAATGAGAGGGTAGGGGGAGGAAGAAGAGGGGCTGGTTGTGTGCTTCACTTTGCTCTACTTATTCTTCATCTATCCACTTGTATGTGATTCCCTTATCTTTTTTATTGGAGTTTTCTTGAAGTTTGAAAGAAAAATGTATGTTATGGATGAACTTATTATGTTTTGAGGTACATCTATGGTTATTTTTCTATTTTGGTTTTGGGTATAAAATGAGGGGTTTTGTTGTTATTGTTGATTCTAGTTCATATATGAATGCTTTGAGAGGTTGAGATTGAATCTTCTTGCATGTACGATTTGAACACACTTGTATGATTTGGGGAAGTGTTAACATGATTTGGGAGAAAGGATTGAGCGGATTTCATGAATTAGGGTTGTTTTGGATGAGCTTCTAACCTTTCTCTATTATGAAATCGTATTTTTGCTAATTCTGGTAGGGTGGACATGGGTGTGGGTCAACCCGACCAACTCGACCCGAACAGGTACATATATCTTGGTTTGGTTCAGTTCACCGGTTTATTTCGGGTAAAAAACCAAAGAACCGAATAACTCCGGTTCAGGTATTGGTTTTCGATTTTTCAAAACCGAGCAACCCGAACCCGAACCTGGGTATTAAAAAACGCAAAAAAGTATGTTAATGAGCATCAGAGAGCCCTTAATCCCTCATCACATCTAGGGTTTTCTTCGCTTTTCTTTTCTCCTCACTTGCTCCCCCATTCCTGTGCGACGGCGGCAACCACCTCCATCTCTGACGTGTGCCTTCTCCCTGTGCGACGACGAGCATCACCCTGTGCAGCGGTGGTTCCCTTCTCCTGTCATGGTGCGACGGTGGTTCCCTTCGATGTGCACTTCATTCAACTTCTAAGGTTTCTTTCGTTCTTCCCTAGAGTGCCTTCTTCAACTGTGATCTATCCGGCCTTCCTCTTTGGATCTGCGACAGAGCGACGGTGCGGCCTTCCCCTCTGGATCTGCAAGGGTGCGACGAATTTGGCCTTTGTACGAGGATTGGGGCAATCTGACGACTCTTTTCTCCCCTCTAATCTCCGCCATCTCTCACGGTGCGACCTAACGATCCTTCTATCCCTCTTCGATTTGCACTCTCCCAGCCCTTGGATGATGCTTCAGATTCTCCACTGACAGCCCATCTCTTACTGTGGTTCTTCATTGTTTTTCTTTTGATAGATTGTGGCTCTTCATTTGTTGATGATTCTTTTTTTTTTGGGTTTGGTCTATTGTCCATTGTTCATTGATAATGTGACTGAATTTATGAAATATGTTTGGATTTTTTGTATGATGCTTTGCTCGTTTGCTTTCTACAGATTTTTTCCCATCCCCTCATGATTTTTTCTTCAGTTTCTCACGTTTTTCTGGTTTTACATTATTTTATTATTAAACCCGACACCCGACCTGAACTAACACGGGTTGGTTCGGTTCTGATTTACAGCCAAAAACTATAAAAAAAAAAATCAAACCAACCCAACCCGACCTTGTAACACCATTTCTCCAAAAAAGATATTACACCATAGTAACCAAGAATTTCGAATAACTTAGAAATTATTTGGTGAAAACTCAACATTTCCTTCTCTAAAAATGTGTGTAAAATTTTTTCTTCGTTTAACAAAGAGAAGGATGGAGAATATGTATTAATCCTTTTCAAAAGGTTTTAAGTGCGGAAGCATAAAACAATATTTTTATGAATGAAATCTCATTTCATATAATTATCAGAGTTTTTACAAGGAAAAGATTTAAAATAATACAGTGAATATCTGAACCAGTCTGGTCTCTAAACCTCTACCCAAATAATATAGTAACTATCTATTCTTCATGAAATCTTTATCCATCTATACAACATCATTCAGGTCCTCTTCTAAGAGTTAACCCATTCCTTGGATAAAAATCTACTCAACCATGTACCAACAACATAGAAAGTAGATAAGGGTGAAACTCTAAAGCAAGGTAATATGAAAAGTAGAAGCACACCCAAAACACAGATTACACATCATCTAATTCGCACATCAAATCATATATATGTCAACACAGCAAGTTATCTAAAACCGATATCAAAATAGCAGACCAATCAAGACATATGAGCAGATCAAGGGAATTTCATGAAAATCATCAGATAAGAACACCGCTTTAAACAAAGTATATGAGAATGTCGTGTAGGAACCTCGCTTTAGACGAAGCATTTGAGAACATCGTGTAGGACATCACATTAGTAGTACGCATATAGGGACATCGCTTTTACCAAGCATATAGGAACATCGTTTTTCACCAAGCATATCTCTTTCATTTCCAAACCACTCAGAACATAGAATCACATATCTTAGATAAAATACCGAATCGCATATCTTAAGTTAAAACACAGAATCCCACCACTCAGATAAAACATAGACTAAGTGAACGAAATCAACTGTTTATTTTATGGAAACACTTAAACACCAATTATCTTCTAGGAAAAATACCCGTTGAAAGCCTACCTTGTAACACCCCTTTCTCAGGAGTCATTACACTTCGTAACCAAACCTCTAATGCGGAATTAAAATCTTTCTTCTGATTATTCTTTCGAAAAAATGCTGTAAAAAATTTATTTAATTTTCACAAATGGATTTTCTCTGTCATTCATTTCTCTTTCTAAAAGAAATCCTTTTCATGAATAAACACCAAACAAGAAATAGCATAGGAAATAAAAATTTATTTATTAATAATAGAGTACACAGGAAACCTCTTCCCCAAATAAGTACAGACTCCCTATGCTGGTCAAGCATTGGAAATTGTGACATCCTGAGGCCGACAAGGGCAGGGAGTGATCGCCGGTGCAGAGAGGCACGGACAAGGAGCGGCTCCTGGCAGGCTTCTAGGCGAAGGGGTACATGAATGAACCGAAATCATACTCGAATGAGAGGAATTCCAAGATTGTGCAGGTATGGGACTGTACAGTTGATAAAAGCTTAATAGAATTGATTGGTACTACCTATACCAACAAGAAGTATATTCTTTTCGGTAGCCTATCATTTAAGAACTTCATAGTTAAGCGTGCTTGACTTGGAGCGATTTCGGGATAGGTGACCACCTGGGAAGTTTCATGGGAAGCATGTGAGTGAGGACAAAGCATGTTGAAAAGACTCGTGTTGGTGTGTGGGGACAGTCGTCAATCCGAAAAGCAGCTAGGATGTTTGAAATGGTATCAGAACCGATCCTCTCTTAGTACGGTATGGTTCGGGGATGAACCAAGCGGAAGCTGGTGGGCATGTGACATCCTGAGGCCGATGAGGGAGGGGAGTGATCGCCGGTGCAAAGAGGCACGGACAAGGAGCAGCTCCTGGCAGGCTTCTAGGCGAAGGGGTACATGAATGAACCGAAATCATACCCGAATGAGAGGAATTCCAAGACTGTGCAGGTATGAGACTGTACAGTTAAGGAAAGCTTAATAGAATTGATTAGTACTACCTATACCAACAAGATGTATCTTCTTTTCGGTAGCCTATCGCTTAAGAACTTCATAGTTAAGCGTGCTTGACTTGGAGCGATTTTGGGATGGGTGACCTCCTGGGAAGTTTCCTAAAAGCATGTGAGTGAGGACAAAACATACTGAAAAGACTCGTGTTGGTGTGTGGGGACAGTCGTTAATCCGAAAAGTAGTCGGGATGTTAGAGAAATACTACAGACTCCAATAAGAACTCAACCCTTAACTTTCCACGCGCACGTCTTCCACTGTCTTGACGTACAGCCGTACTTGCCTCCTCCTGGTCTTCTAGTGAGTCTTCCACTGTCTTGACGTACTGCCGTACTTGCCTCCTCCTGGTCTTCTAGTGATGACTAGTCCACCAAGCGTATGATCCCTCTATATGAATCATTTTTCGAAGACCACAAAACATATAGGCAAGGGTAAAAATCTCTTTCACAGTTATCACCACAATCACACAAGTAGCACACCACAGAAATTCATGCAAATTCATATCATAACCATTTATAGCAGAAATCACTCACACATGCATAACATAACATATTCAGTATAAGTCACAAAGACACGCCTTAACAACTTCACACAGAAGTAACATCTCATCTTCCCACAGAAGACATATCATAAAGATTCAATATATATATATATTTATACAAGGTACTTCAATCCTCATTGCGTTTTTCACATGTTTGACATGCAGTCACGAGCATTTAGCCCGCACTCCATGGAGATTACTTTGCCAAACTCCTCATATACTCGACACTCAGTCACGAGCATTTAACCCGCACTCCATGGAGATTACTTTTGTTTTGCACACAACACGAAATGTCACTTAGCATTTTCCATAGCACACAACATGAAATGGCACATAGCCTATGACACACAGCCTTTCCCATATCACAGAGCATTTATATCACATAACACGAAATGACACACAACATTTCCATGTCACACAACAATTCTGACATCACACAACATTTCTCAAATCACATAGCATTTATATCCTCCAGTATTTATACCACACAGTACTTATATCATACAGTATTTATTCATCTTCCTTCATTGACACTTAGTCCCACAATCTCTTCGCACCGTCCATTACTCAAACTCCTTAAGCACATAGTTCTCGCTTCATTCATGCTTTATTCTATAACGTCCTTTTAATTGCTAGATTCATTACACTTGAAATCCTAGACTTACATTTCATCCTTTTCACTTTTTGAGAAATCACTTACGAAAAACTTCTTTAGGAAAACTCATTTCCTTTAGGTTTTGCCTTATTAAGAAAACTCTTTCTATTACCACAAATTTAATAATAAAAATGCCCCTCACTTCCTCTTAATTATTTAAAACCACATAACTCTTTATAATTATATTTTTGACCCCCAAAAGCCCAGATTTTCATGTCATCCCCTAAACTTTTGAAAATTACATTTTTGGCCCAAAACAGAAAATTTCACAACTTGCGAATTTTCACACCAGAGGTGTGAACAGGACTGTCCAAAGCTCTTTAAAATTCGAAAATCACTTCTCTTTCAAAATTTAATTACATAATTTACTTTCATCCTTTTTAAACATAAAAATGAGATTTCCCCTTCATAAATTTTAGTTCATTAACTTTAATTTTCACAATCTATTTTCATGCCCTTTTTTAAAACACTTTTCAAAACTAATTAAATCATGTTATAAGTCTTTTAAAATTATACTCTCTCTCTCATATCCACATCAATTTTACCATATATCATATCACTTCTCCATTCACAACATACTTCAAGCTTTTAAGAACAATCATCCATCTCACATGATCCATAAATTAAAGCAATAGCTAATCTACTTTAAACAATACACACCTCAAGCTTTGGAACAAATCCAAGCTTCAACCCAATATATATATCAAACATTCACAATCACATAAGAAAAATCATCACCCAACAACTCACAAGGAACCAATCCATCCAAAATATATCACCATACAAAATTCATCATACCAAAGCACACAAACACAAGCCTCATATAATAATCATAACTTTGAAAGTATTTTCCCCTTACCTTAAATCTTTTTCGTTCAAAATTTTCTTGGTCCTCAAGTCCAAGAACACAAAACATCAATCAAAAGGGTTTTCACCCTTTACTAAAATCATCTAACCCCAAAAAGAAATAAAATAGAGTAACATGTTCAACACCTTTGATTGTAAACAAGATACCAAGATTGATGGCTTACCCAAAGTCCAAAAATCCTTAGCTTGGTGTTCTTGAAAAATAAGAACACTTGAAGATCAAAAGTGATGAAGACTTTGTGTTTAAAGTGTTTAAAAGTGATCACCCACACTTGATTAGCATGTGGAAGATCAAAAATATGGATCAAAGATGAAGGAACTTGAAGAAAATAATGGAGGAATTCAAAGGAAAAGATGAAGATTTTAGAGAGAAGTTAGAGAAAATACTTTTAGAGAGATAAAGTGTCATGAAAAATGAGTAAACTCTCCTTCTCCTTTCCCTTAATCTCACGCCCTCTCTCCCTCAATTACTTGGCTAGAAATTGCTTGTCACCTACATGGGTGAAAGACAAATTAAAAGGCACCACTTGTTCAAATCCTATGGATGGATTTCAACCCATTATCAATTAAAGCTTTGGAAACAAAATATCTCTCCCTTATTACAGAAAATGAACCTAGACTCCTTCTAAGCCTAAAGTGGGGCGGTTTTGGTGGCTTGGCCAAGAAGGGATAAGATTAACTCAATCAAAGCTTAGTTAAGTTAAGAACCATGGTAAAATAGCTTGGTTAATTAATCATATCATGGTTTTAAAATATCCAAGGCTCAACTCAACCACCAAGCAATGATCACAAGGCATCCATTAGACACATGGGGCGCAACTTGAGCGTTGGTCTAGAGGGGAAAGATAAGATCAAACTCATTTGGATGGGAAATTACCAAAAAGAACAAAGGGTAAAAAGGTATTTTCGATGGTTTTGGTAATTAAAGAATAAAATCAAGGATATTTTAGTAACTTCTCATGTCAACACAATAAAAGTCAACTATACTATGTTACATGGATCCCCTTTCCCTGCAATCCAATTTCTGGTATCTGGACTTTACCAGTTCTTCGGTTTTCCCCGTACCAAGGGAAAAATGGTAATTTCACTAAACTTTTCTTGAAATATTTTCTAAAATCCCCAAATAAATAAATAAAAATTACCATTTTTGGTTTTATAAATAGTAACTAAACTGCTCTAGTTAGGGGTATTTTGGTCTTTTTCCAATAACAGTGGCATTTTGGTAATTTTTGGATTTTTTCCTAAAAATTCCAAAAAATTTTCCATAAATCCTAAATAATGTAAAAACACTTTTTGGCTTGTCGAAATAATTTTCTAATGTGTTCTGGTCTCCAAACTCACTCGCAGTTCATCATGGTCATACTACAAGGACCAAAACGGTACTATTTCTGCCCCATTTCACAGAAAATTCCCAAATAAATTTCTAAAATCCTCAAATAATATAAAATCACTATTGGTATCCTCAAATATCTTTTCTAACTCCAAATTAGGGTTTCTATATCATTATGTTCCTATTCTGACAGTCAAAACGTCTACAGAATTTTCCGTTTGACTTTCCACGTCAGCCTTAAACCATAGTTAATCTCAATGAAATCCTAATTTTAACAATAATTCTCCCTTATTAACACTCTATCTCTTAGAGAGAAAATTTGGGACGTTACATACCTCACTAATTTCCACTGCCGTAGACATTGGAAATTAAACTGAGTTAATTATATTATATATATATATATATATATATACAAATTGGATACCCACTCAATATTTTTCACTGATAATATAACAGTAGAATTCACCGAGAATCCATTACTGTTTATATTAAATTTCAATAGATGCTATAACAGTAGAATTAACCGAGAATCCATTACTGTTATACTCTTTTTATCCAATCCAATCTATTTATATATATGTTTATTAAAAAATCACTTCTTTCCCAATTTATCTTAGTCACGTATATACCGGGTACCTAGGTTAAGAATTCCCCAAACAGTGTATCAGTACAGTTCCCAGGAAAGAGAGATAGACTATCTGTCTTTCCTAGACAGACTCATACTGATAAATTATTTATCTTAACCATCACCTTGTATATCAATGATAGACAATATCAGGGTTTTCACGTAAGAATAAATTGTATTTTCTTTATGATACGATCATATTTATAGTAAATTTAAATTTCGCCATTATAACGGTATGTTTACAAAAGCTCAAAATTAATTTTGCCATCACCACCTTACTTCTACGGATTTTAAGAGAAATTTGGGCATTATAACACTACAATTAATAAATAGCATAAAACAATTAAATTTAAGCCATAAAACAATTATAAAGCATAAATAAATAAATAAATAAAAGCTATAACACCAAAAACACATAAGCACATAACAATCAAGAATCAAACTCATACTTCTCAAATTAATTTGCAAGAGGTTCCCCTTACCTTTGCCACAAGATCTTGGAAGAACAAGGCTTGAAGAACTAAGAACACCAAGCAAGAAAACCAAGAACTTCAAAGAGAAAAAGAGAGAGATTTTTGTTTGTCAACACATGGCTTTTGACGTGTGAAATTTATGAAACACTCCCATTCTATTTATAGCCAGGGGGCGGCCAAGGGAGGGTTAGAAGATGACAATGGTTGGTTTGGAAAGCAACCATGGTTCTTGTTAAATTAATTAAAAATTAAAGGTCTAACTTCTAATTGGCCAAGCTTCATGACTCATGTGATGACTCAAAATCTAGAAGGATTGAGAAGCCTCTAGACCTTGGGGAGTCACCATGGGAGGCAGCCAAGAGTTGTTCTAGAAGAGGGAAGTGAAGTTACATTTTTGCCCCTAGGGTTTATGTGCAAAACAAGGGTAAAATAGTCATTTCATTAATAAAAAATTCCCAAAATTAATTTAAAGTGTAAGAACCAATAGGAAATCTTGAAAAATGCCTTATAATAGCCCTAATGGCTTCATGGAAGAGTTTCTGGATTTTTACGGTAAGGGTATGTTTTGCGGTTCGCATAAACAGAGGAAAACGGACACGCCGTAAGTGTAAAATGGACATTTTTCAGAAAATTTCCAAAAAATCACAAATTTGATATAAACACTAATGATCCATCTTGAAAAATGATTTTGAGCCTTTCCTGATCACTAAAAATCTATTTTTGCTCCAAAAAACCCTCGTTTCTCGTATTTATAGGGACCGAAAAAATAACTTTTGATATGCTTTTCAAAAAATTCGAAAAAAATCCTAAAAAATGAAAAAACATGACTTAGCTTCTAAAAATATTTTTCTAACCTCATCTTGGTCTCCGAATCAATTCTCAGTTCTTAGTGTCAAACTATAGGGACTAAAATTGTATTATTTCTTATCCGTTTACCGGAAAAATCCCAAATAAATTTTTAAAATCCTCGAATATTGTAAAATCACTATTTGTATCCTCAAATATCTTTTCTGAGTCAAATCCAAAATTTCTATATCAACACCAACTTATTTTGATAGTCAAAAACGTCCGTAAAACACAGTTTGACTTTTACGTCAGTTCTAAACCATTTTGCTTTATCTGAAAATCTTAAGAATAATTCTAATCCTCCAAAATTAACACTTTGTCTTGTAAAGTGAAATTTTTGGGATGTTACAGACCTCAGTTCATCAGTTTGGTCCCATAAATGCCCCAAACCCGAACCGACCCAACCGTGCCCAGCCCTAGATTCTGGTGTTAAGATCGCTGGGCGACCCACTAAATTCGCTGAGTGAATCCTGACTGTGGCGGAAAATAGAACCTTATTGGCACAAATTCGCTAGGCGACCAAGGGGTTCGCTGGGCAAATTTGTCTGATTAGCTCTTTGTTTTGTAATTCACTGGGTGTAGGAATGACAATGGGTAGGGTATGGATAGGGTATTATAGTACCCGTCCCGATACCCGCAATTTAAAAAAATACCCGTACCCATCCCCATACCCACATGGGTAACAACTTTGATCATCGTACCCTTACCCGTTGGGTGCCTAAGTACCCATACCTATGCCTGTTGCGCCCACTTTAACTATGAAAATTCAAAAATTAATTTTTCAAATGTAATACACAATATTATGTCTCAAAGACGTGTGAGGAATTTGCCAGTGAAGAACACAGGAACGAGACAGAATAGTGTCAGTGAAAAAGGCTTGTCATCGCAGATCAAGGAAGCAGGACAATAATAGCGCAAGTGAATGAGGTACAATGAAGCATGCATGTCGTCGTCCACAGTAACGTTGAAAGACATGGTAAAGGAAAGCAAAGAGGCAAAGAAATGTATCTCATGGGAAAGGAAAAGAAATGTGTCTTATGACTATAGTGTCTTGTGTATGGGTTACTTTAGGATTAAGAATTAGTTTATAAATTTCTTTAAGAGTTATTAAATTTAATACACACACACACACATACATATAAACATAAATAAATAAATAAATAAATATGTATATATGTATGCGGGTCTGGGGCGGGGTGAGTACTAAGGTACCCGTACCCGCACCCATCCCCATCAAATTTTGCGGGTAATTACCCTCCCCACTATAGGTAATTTTTGCGGTTGCCCAATAGGTATGAGTCCAATTGCCATCCCTAGCTAGGTGATCAGAACCCCTCGTTAGGTGATTTCTGAGCTATTTTTTATATACATGTGCATGTTTGAATAGTAATTGTAACTAGTATTATTTTCTTTACTTGTATTGATTGTGTTACTGTACTATAGAGTTCTTTAGCTTAGTTATATATATAATCTCTATTGCGATTGGATAATTGTTTGTGTTCCTTGTAATTACTTAATGATTTTCGTTTGAGGTATATGTAAGAACAAGTCATGAACTTTCATCTAGGAAGATATTCTTTATTAAGTGATGAAGAATTCCACTTAAACAAGCTATCAAATAAAGTGAGTTAGTTTTAGTCATTCTAGATGGAGGCTGAGGGTAAGTGCATAGCAAGTTAGGGACGCCGCTTGTGGTCATAGACGTCTGACCTGCCTTACAAAGGGTATCCTATCCTAAGTTGCTCATGCTTGGTGGTGTAGCAACTTTTCAAAATAAAAATAAAGATTTTAAGTTCATGACTTAGACGCTTGATTATAAGCATGATACTTTTTACGGGAGGAACTCCACACCGAGTAAGGACCTGGTCTCAAAGCTGGTGATGAAATGGTAGATTATTTTATAAATGGTGTAGATTATTACAAATCTTTCTTTAGTAAATATTGTCTTTCTTTATGAAGTGATGATATGTGTATGTATATAATTATATTATATGTGCTTAAGTGTGAGATTTGACTATGAAGTGATAGAGTAACCATAAATCACTATTAATGAGTCATCTTAGCTTTAGAGACTCACTGAGATTTCATATCTCATTAGTTTTCTCTTTGGTTTCAAATATCAGGTGCATATTGGAAATTGAATAACAATTTCTAGAGTTGCTTGCAAGCTATTCATTAGTGATGAAAACCGAATCAGAGTCTTGGATAGAATTTGAAGTCCTTGTATTTTTAGATGGTTTGGATTGTTATTTTGTAATAAGTCTATTTTAGTTATTATTGTACCTTGTATCTTTATGGTTTATTTGATAATATGTGTAATTGCTACCTGGTAGTATCATGTTAGAAAGCAGAGTGTTACAAAAGGGACCAAGAAAATATACCAATTTGTTTCTCATAAAAAGGATAAGAGAGAGTATTATATATCAGAAAGGCTCCATCTAAATTCCCATCTCTTTTAAAAACTTTTAAATTTTGCTTTTAATTCTTTAATTTGGTACATCTCTCACTTGCCTCCCTTTCTCCAGTCTCTCTCTTTGTTCCAGAAGCTTCCAAGCTTCTCTCCCATGTCTCCTCTTCTCCCTCTCAACTCCTCCGCCTCCCTTGTTCCTAGCCCTCCCAACGCAGTCAATATTATAGACAATAGCAGTGGCCTCATGAAGAATTAGCTCCGCTACAAAGTTGCTCATTCTCCAACACCGTGAGAATAACAATAACAATGAGGAACATCTACTATCTAGATCAATTTTACTCACACATAATAAAAGCTCCCATCTATTGGTCATTGCAGACCTGTCAAACAGTCCAACGTTGGAGATGATTTTGACCAATGGAGGAGAAGGTCTGGTAGCTAGGTTGATGGACAGATTGAGGAAGTAGAGGATATTTGATGCAACTCACGGCTACAATGGTACTACTGTGGTGGAGATTTGGTGGGGGACGGGAAAGGGAATGTGAGCAGTCGTGAGTTTAGAGTGGAGATGTGTGCAAAAATTTGTTGTTGCTGGGTAGGGGAAAAGCTGGTGGAGATTGGAATCTAGGGGAGAGAGGGGAGGCAGAGCAGAGGGAAAGACAGGGAGAGAGGTGGGGAATTGGAGAGAAACATAGGGGTTTATTTCTAATTTCTAAAACTTTGTAATCTGGACCATTGAATTAAATAACAATATATAACGGCATAAATTAGTGGTACATCGTGCACCACCTATCAAGCTAGTTCATGATAGAGGCTACCATCAGTTAAATAAAACAATCCAGATTTATCGGTAAACATATAGGAAAGTTATGGAAATCTTTGCGCATTTTTTTGGTTTGCTCCCCGGATTCAATGCTAAAAAGGACATGTTTGGTTTTCAATTTTTATTTTTATAATAGAACATTGAAAGTAAATATGTTTAGAGTCTGTTTAGATGTAAAAGTTCTAGCTTTTGACTTATAGAGAATTTTATTTTATTTTGTATTTTATTTTATTTTTTTCATATATGCATGAGAGAGAAAGTTATTAAATAGTTATTTATAAATATGTAGGTACTTTTGGAGAAGTTAAAAAAGATAGATTTGAAAAATATGAAGAGAAAAAGTTAATTTTAACTTACGTGAGAAGTTGTTAATTAAAAAATACATACTAGAAGTGCTTATAGAAAAGTTTATCCAAACTGGGCATTCGTAATTTATAATTTGTAATATGATTTTTATTTTTTATTAAAAAATATTTTAATGTTATGAATATTTTGTGGATATCCATTTTCGGAAGAGATCAGATCAAGATTAGATAAGATCATATTCTATTATTAAGATAAGATCTCAATTGTATTTATCTAGAATAAGGATTAGGTTTTCCGGTAGCTATAAATACCACCCTCATTGTACATGGTTCGATACCCTAAAAAGTAGCAATAAAATATTCTCCTATTCTCTCATTCTCTCTTATCTCTATATTTTACTTTTGTTTCGATTATTTTCATAACACGTTATCAGCACGAGACTCTAGCCAACTGAAATTCGGAAGCGTGGAGCATAGTGTTGTGTGAAAGGAGAATTCTAGTCCTTCGGTACAAGGAACATACAGTTTGCGCAGACTATCACAAAATGAAACATGGATATAAGTAAAGGAAATCGATTGAGGTTTATTAATTCTTCTAGTTCAATTTCTTTGTATATATTTTGTCAAATTTCTTTGCAGGTCTCGAAGCTTGTCTGAATGCATGAGCTTCAAATCTCTTGAACATATAATGGACTCGGTTTCAAATAATTGATTACAAACTAAAAGCTTTTTTTTGCATCTGATATGCTCCTGCAGTAGCATTATTAAAAAAAATGATTTAAGAAATATTCTGAATCAATTTCTTGTGGTTGAACAAAATAATGAGTTTTTAATGAAAAATCACGAGGCCCTTCCCACGAGTAATGGTCTATTTCCAGAAGTGAATGTAGCAACACATGATTATTATACATATTGGAAATATTAAGGCCCGTCCCATTATCATTGCTTCATTCCCAGAAGTGAATGTAGAGCCACACGATTATTATAATTATGGTAAAAGAATTACTTATCTTGTTAATGCGTATTAAAATTCATTTAGATGCAAATGGTCTTGAAGACATTATCAAAGAAGAGAATAAAGCATCTAATCAATATATGACCAAAGCTATGATATTTTTCCCTAGAAGTGGAAAAATAATGAAAAGAAAATAAGGTCAAAGCTATGACATTTCTCACCAGAAGTGAAGAAATAGTGAAAATAATTAAAAAGAAAAAGGTGAGCAGAATAGCAATTATATTGTGAAGGCAATGGTCATTGGTTGCATACCTGTCATGTGCCAAAGCATCTTGTAGACCTTTAATAAGATTCAAACAAATGGAAAAAAGATAGAAATTAATTTTGCTTATGAAAATGATGACTATGATTATAGTCATATGGATATTACTTACTCGTTTATTTCTTTACTAATCTATATATGAAAATTGATCTCCTTATTGAAGGTAAAAGTATCAAGAAATAAATTACTTATATTTTAATGTTATTAAATCTCAATTTTAGTATGTTTTTATTCTTTAATTGAACTTTATGTTTATTTCTTATTTATTTTTAATTTTATTTGTGAAAGAGTAAGTTTTGCACTAACATCAATAATGAGAATAACTGAATGCTCCGGAAGAGCTAATATATTGTTAGTATTACAAGAAATAGATGTTAGTATATTTTGTACTATAAAAATAAATGATGTGGCTCTGGAAGAGTTAATGTATTGTTATCAGAAGTAACAAACCAATGTTAGTAATATATGTATTACAACAAATTAAGATAATTGGAGGTTTTAGAAAAGCTAATATATTGTTACCTGAAGTAACAAACCAATGTTAATTACTACTATATCCGATGCTATAAAGATAATTTGAGGCTTCGGAAGAGCCAATGTATTGTTATCTAAAATAACAAAGTTAGTTAATATATTATTAGTAATGCAAGAAACCAATGTTAATACCATATCTGGTACTACAAAGATAATTGGAGGCTCCAGAAGAGTTAATGTATTGTTACTTGAAGTAACAAAGTTACATATTGATGTTGCATTATATTCTTTAATTTATAAATTTGTTAAGTTTCAATCCGTTCAAATGGATACCACATTGAAATAAGAAATAAAGGAGATATTGAATATCTTTATAGTATTGAACTACATATTGTAAACCAGAAGGTTACAAACTATGACAAGTTTGTTGTTGGCATATGACTGGTTGGGTCATCTCGGTCAATTATGATGTGAGAAATAATTGAAAATTCATCTAGACACACATTGAAGATCCAGAAGATTTTTCAATTTGATAATATCTTAAGCACTACTTGTTCCCCTAGAAAATCTTAGAAGTTGATAAAGGGAATGAATCTCTCATACATTTAGAACGTATACAAGATGATATTTGTGAGCCAATACAAACCACCATGTGGATCATTTATATCATTTTATTTGATGCATCAACTAGATGGTCACTTGTTTGTTTGTCGTCAACTCGCAACCAGACGTTTGCGATATTACTTAATTAAGAGCTCATTTTCTTGAAGAAAATACACCTTAATAATGCAATTTAGTTTACATCTCGGACATTTAATGAATATTATTCGTCTATTGGAATTAATATTGAACATCCTGTAGCATATGTTCATACACAAAATGATAATCTTGCAGATTCATTCATTAATTGTCTTAAATTAATTGCAAGACCAATACTAATGAGATTAAAACTTGCAATTTCTACTTGGGGACATCTAATCTTGCACTCGCATCAAACCAACAAATTTTCACAAGTCCTCCCCTTTAAATTTGATTTTGGTCATAGACCTAATATTTTAACCTAAGAATTTTTAGATGTGTTGCTCCATCACAACACAATAAGATGGGTCTTCAAAGAAGGTTGGGAATATATATGTTGGTTAAGAATCTCTATCTATAATAAAATATCTTGAGCCAGCAAAATACATTGAGTCAGTATATTAGAGATTCATTTATAACTTGGTTTGCTAATTGTTAGTTTTCCCAACATTAGGGGGAGAGAATAAGCAGCTGGGAAAGGACAAGTTAGAATGAATTATCATCTTGATCCTCATACAAAACTATGTGAACCAAAAGTTCAAAAGATAATTCAATTGCAAAATTTAGCAAACCAATTACAAAATGTATTCACTGAAAGAATGACTAAACCAGTAGTTGTTGCTCCAATCAAAATTGATGTTCATGTTGGAAAATCACGCATGAAGCGTGGTAGACTATCGGTTCCAAAGATAAAAATCCTCAAACAAAAAAAGGAGCTAAAAGGCAAGATGATCCAATTGAGGATATTGAAACTCCAGAAGAGTTATCATACATAATTGATTTTGCAGTCCAAGAAGAGACTGATCAGGTACCTGAAATTTGTGAAAATAAAGAGATCTCAACAAATTATGTCATAAATGGAATATGATGGAAACGAAAGGAAGTCAACATTGACAAAGTTTTCTTCATAATATAGCGCTAGATGTGATAAATGATAACGAGGATCATGAAACAAAGTCTATTAAGGATTATAGACAAAACAATGATTGGCCAAAATGAAAAGACACTATTGAAGCGGAATTATACTCGATTTGCTAGCGAAAATTCTTTGGACTTGTAGTCTGAAAACCTAAAGGTGTAAAGCCAGTTGGATACAATGAGATATAAAAATCGATCTTGATTTTGAAAATCGCAAAGACCTGGCTTTGATTTTGACAAGGTATAATGCTAGTCTAGTAGCATATGAATGGCTCAATTTATATTTGATGGATGTTGTTTGGCTCACTTGATAGTGACATTTATATAAAACTCCCTGAAGGATTTAATATGCCTGAAGCATATAATTCAAGCTTTCGATAAGAATACTCAATCAAATCGAATAAGTCTTTCTATGGACTAAAACAATTTGGGCTCATAATCGCCACAGTGAATATTTGAAAAAGGGAGGATATAAAAATGACTCCATTTGTCCATATATTTTTATGAAAAGATCTTGAAATGATTTTGCTATAATTTCTATTCATGTTATTGACATAAATATTGCCGGCCAGAACTCCTGAAGAGCTTCCAAAACTATAGATTATTTAAAGAAATAGTTTGAGATGAAAGACTTATGAAGGATAAAGTTTTGCTTGGAATTACAGATTGAGTATTTGAAAAATAGAATTTTTGTGCATGTTATTTTATTATGGTCATTATATCATGTATTTATTCTTGTTAAATATTTAAGTTATTTAAGATAATTATCTGAATTATATTGTCTTTAGATATTCTTAAATATTATAGAATATCTTGTATTTCTAATATAATATGACAAAGGTGTTAAAGAGGCTCTATATGAACAAGTCGCATTCGTTGTGTACTCCAATGATAGTAATGTCACTAGAAGTGAACAAAGGTCATTTTAGACCTTGAGAAAATGATAAAGAACTACTTGGTCCAGAAGTATCATATCTTAGTGCAATTGAGGCACTAATGTACCTTGCTAATTATACATGTCTTGATATATTATTTGTTATTAGCAAGATATAGTTCTTCCCTAAGTCATGAAGACATTGGAATGGAATCAAGCATATGTTTTCTTACCTTATGGGTACGATGGATATGAATTTATTTTATTCAAATGTATCCAAGTTGGGCTTGATGTGTTATCCAAGTTGGCACCACATGAGGCAAGTCATGAATGCACTTGGTTGAAGTTTATGATTCAAGACATACAAGAGACTTGTAGTTTATCTTTCGAAAAAATGATTGCAACTATCCTCTATGAGAATAATACCGCATGCATTGCTCAGATGAAGAAAGGGTATATCAAAGGAGATAGAACAAAATATCATCAAAATTCTTTTTCACTCATGATGTTGAAAAGAGTGGTGATATAAGCATTCAACAATTCGTCCTTATGATGATCTAACAGATCTCTTTTCAAAGTTGCTACTGAGTAAAAGTTTGAGCAACTGGTACAACGAATTGGTCTTCATCGTCTTAGAGATAATTGTCTTCATGGGAGAAATAGATGCGTTCTGCACCCTTTTTTCCTTCGCCATGGTTTTGTCCCACTGGGTTTTCCAGGCAAGGTTTTTAACGAGGCAGATCTTACCCAAATGATATTGTACTCTTTTTCCTTCACTAAGATTTTTTTCCCACTGGGTTTTTTCTTAGTAAGGTTTTAATGAGTCAAATCCTTAATGGACATCCAAGGGGAAGTGTTATGAATATTTTGCGGATATCCATTTTCAGAAGAGATCAGATCAAGATTAGATAAGATCAGATTCTATTATTAAGATAAGATCTCAATTGTATTTATCTAGAATAAGGATTAGGTTTTGTGGTGGCTATAAATACCACCCTCATTGTACATGGTTCGATACCCTAAAGAGTAGTAATAAAATATTCTCCTATTCTCTCATTCTCTCATCTCTCTTTCTCTCTTATCTCTATATTTTACTTTTGTTTCGATTATTTTCATAACATTTAACATGTTTTAACTGTTATTAATCAACTACATATCATTCACGCTTTATTCTTACAACAATTGTTTTCTTTTTTTTTTTGGTCAAAGATGGCAAATACATTATATGGACAGCCAAACAGTATCTACATCATACTAACCAAGGCAAACAATTTGGCCAAACAAACAGCATATGCAGAGTCAACCGCAATATTACAAATTAAACCGAGATATGCTGCTGTCTAACAACTAGAACAAACATAACAAGAAAACTAAGAACAATCATACTAACAGAAGGAGCACAAACCTAATTAGAAGTCTACACCTTGTGCCTCAACATTACTTTGCACACATGTCAAATTTCAAAAAAAAGATTGATGCGGAAGATGCGATATACTTAAACCAGATCGACGCGGACCACACGACGGTACACGTACAGATCGTGGGGTGTACTTGTAACATCCCAAAATTTTCACCCTATGAGACAGAATGTTAATTTTGGAGGATTAGAATTAATCTCAGAATTCTCAGATGATAACTCTTGGTTTAGAGCCGACATAGAAGTCAAAACAGCAGTCTGTAGATGTTTTTGACTGTCAGATTAAGTTTATAATGATATAAAGAGTTCCAATCTTATTCAGAAAAGAGATTTGAGGATACAAATAGTGATTTGATAATATTCGAGGATTTTAGAAATTTAATTGGGATTTTTCCGGTAACCAGATAAGAAGTATTATCGTTTTGGTCCCTGTCGTATGACTAGGATAAACTGCGAGTTGGTTTAGAGACCAGAATGAGTTAAGAAAATATTTTGATGAGCCAAATAATGTTTTTACATTATTCTAGGATTTTGTAAATTATTTTGGGAATTTTTAGAATAGCAGATTAAGAATTGTTGTTTTGGTCCTTATAGTTTGTCGGTAAGAGCTGAGAACTGATTCAGAGACCAAGATGAAGTCAGAAAGAGAATTTTAGAAGCTAAATCATGTTTTTACATTTTTTTAGGATTTTTGGTATTTATTTCAAAAAAAATTTGAAAAGCAAATCAAAAGTTACTTTTTCGGTCCCTGTAAATACAAGAAACGAGGGTTTTTGGAGCAGAAATGAATTTTTGGTGATCAGGGCATGCTCAAAATCATTTTTCAAAAAGGGTCATTAGTGTTTATATTAAATTTGTGATTTTTGAAAATTTTCTGGGAATTTTCTGAGAAATGTCCATTTTTCCATTACGGCGTGTCCGTTTTCCTTTGTTTATATGAACCGCAAAGCATACCCTTACCGAAAAATTCTAGAAACTCTTCCATGAAGCTATTAGGGCTATTACATGGCATTTCCAAGATTTCTTATTGGTTCTCACCCTTTAAATTAATTTTGAGAATTTTTGATTAGTGAAAAGACTATTTTACCCTTGTTTTGCACATAAACCCTAGGGGTAAAGATGTAACTTCATTTTCCCCTTCTAGAACATCTCTTGGCCACCTCCCATGGTGACTCCCCAAGGTCTAAAGACTTCTCAAACCTTCTAGATTATGAGTCATCAACATGAGTCATTAGAATTGACCAATTAGGTAATTTGGATTTAATCTTTTTCCCAAAATTCAAAAATGGCATTATCTTCCCCTGTAACACCCTTTTTCCCAAAAAGGGCATTACATAATTTGTTAAAATATTTTTGTGAAAATAATAATTTCTTATTAATTATTCTCTTCCAAAAATACGAGTGAAATTTTTTTTCCTTTTTAAAGATTACAGACTCTTACCCTCTACCCAAGACACCTTGCCAGTCAAGCTTGGAAATATCTATTGGAGATTTTTCCAATAGAATTCCCATAATAACTTCAGAGGAATCTACCTCTTTCGTTATCGGATACTATGGCCACTCCTTTGCTTAATTTACCGCAATGCATGGAAAGCAAAATCCTCTGGGATGTAAGGTTGATATCCCAACGCTTATTCTCTTCGTGATCTGAAGCGTCACGCTCTCCTCGTTCTCAAGCATTCCAATCGATCCGAAGAAAGCATCTAAGAAAATACGTAGGAGGAGAAAAGGAAAAACACACACTAGAAAGGGTGAAACTCTTTTTCAAAAGTTATATCGCGGAGGATACACAAGAAAAGAAAATACTAAATAATACACCAAAAAATACTTATATATATCGAGTTTAAAAAATTTGTTTTCGCATAATTTAACACATCAAATATATAGGTCACACATATGCATCTTAATCACAAGTACTCAATTAATATTAACACAGAAAATACCTCAAGCATTTATATTATGCATGACACTTCAATTTCCCTCAACATACACCGGTGTAATGCCCCATGGAGACTTTCCCACCAAAACTCCATTTGAGCGATTGGCTATGGCATATACCTATCATAACCAACCAGTACAGTCTCCTTTTTCATGGATCTGGATAACCATCTGCCCCCTTTTCATGAGCGGGTTTTACAGTCATTCAGTATATCCACATTTAAATATTTATACCAAATCATGAATAGGCCAGTCAGTCAGATTTATCCAAGTCGGGTGCTCTACTCAGTCTCGGCTCGCTGGGATCCACCTACACGGCCGTTGAGACTTTCGAAACCTGAATAATCTCAATAGGCAATTGTAGCCCAACTGTGCTCTATTATCAACCCTCCATCTAGGATTGTAGCTCAATTTGGCAAAGCCAAAACAACTCTATGCAAATGACAATTCAATTTGCAATTTAAGGATCAATATCCAAACAACAAATTCATCATGAATTCCACAAACATTTTGCCTCATCTCTTTGCAACAATGTTTTCACAAAAATCCCCATTTCTCTCTAAATGAGTTTCTTAGGCCCTTGGCCTATCAAGAAATCTCTTCTTGAAACAAAACATCTCAAAGTCTTTCAATTTCCTTATTAGGTATTGACTTTTCAATTCTTCTTGAAATTATGTTTTGATATAATAACACAAATCATTTCAAATTCCTTTATTAATTTTTTTTACTTTAATCCTCAACTTCATTTGTATTAATTTCCTCTCCTAATATTACCTACTTAAAAGTAAATCTCTCATATTCCTTAAATAAAATCCTTATTTATCCTCTTTTTTTTTCTTAAAGAAATATCTCTTTTTGTTTAATATTTACATAAAAACATAATTAAAAATACCCTTAATATTATATATCTAAAATAAGAATTTTTTTCCTAGAAATACTATAATTTAAAAGCCTTGAGACATGATTTCCTAAAAATTCGAATTCAGAAAATTCATTATTATTTTTTTAAAAAAAAACCCGACGCCTTCACAAGTCTGTTTCAAGTTTTCGAAATTTGACAGCAATTGATTTTTCTTATTTTTGAAAAGTTTTCACACCAAGGGTGTGACTGTCACTGTTTTATTAATGAAAATGGGTTTAAAGATTTATTTCATCATATAAGAAATATAGTGTAATTAATTGTAAAATAGCCTACTATTACTAGATCTTTTAATTTTATCTTCAAAAGTGTAATTTATAGTTCTTTGAAGTCTTCTTTGTGAATAATTGATGTTCAATGCCCAAAATAAAACTTTTGCTTGATCCCCAATTGATTAAAGTTTCCTTTAGGAAAATCCTTTGTAAATTTTGTCCTCTACCATTTCTCTCCATAAGCTTGGGTCTCTTGATTTTTTAAATCTTGAGTTTTCATTATTCCATTAATAAAATCACAACCCCAAAGCATCATGTGTCACTTCAACAAGCAATATCAAAGTCATCACTTTAAAAATGAAGTATCTCAACATTTAAGTTATAAACTTGAACAAAACATAACAAAATATAAAATAAGAACTTGATTTAGGATAAACTTATAACAATTATTAAATTGAAACTTAAAGCATAAGGACTTGAATTAGGACAAGTCCATAAATAAATAGCATAAACTTAAAGTGCTTGAAAATAAACAACAGAAAGCATAAGGACTTGACTGAAATGTTAGTCCATAAATAAAGAACAGAAAGCATAAGGACTTGACTGAAATGCCAGTCCATAAATAAATAACAGAAAACATAAAATAAAGCAATATATATAATAAAACTCAAAGATAAAGACTTGAAAGGTAATAACTCAAAAGAAATAAAATTTAAATTTATATATTTATATATATAGAATGATTTATTTAAAAGCTTGAGTTTTAATTAACAAGAAGCACATAAGCAAACACTTATGTAACCTCCATAACTTAAAGATGTTTCCCCTTAACTCAAGAGTATTTTTGTTTGAACATCAAAGAAATTTTTCTTAAAAGAAAGAACACCTTCCCTTGGATGATCATGTTCAAGAGTTAAAAACTCGAGAAAACCCTTGAAGAAAAATTTGAACATCTAAAGATTGATGAAGACTAAGTGTTTAAAAATGGATCAATCACACTTGATTAGTGTATGAATGATAAAAAAAAATATAGATGGAGAGAAGTATGTTGGTGGCGTGAAGATGGAGGAAGAAAAGAAAGATGATAGCTTCCATGGAAATGGAAGAAAAACAAAGGAAGAAGATGAAGATTTTCCTAGAGAGAAGGAAGAGAAATCTTAGAGAGAGAAGTTGGTGGAAGAAATGAGCAAGGAAAAAGGGTGAAGCTCCCTCTCTATTTATAGAGTTTTCTAATGATCATGTAAGGGCTTGATCATGGTTAGTTACCATGGAACTCAATCTTGACCATTGAAAGCTTAAGACTTATCTAAATCAAGTGGCTTAAAATTATGATGGAAATTTCTAGGAAGTTTCCTCCTCCAAGAGGCAAGTGGGCGGCTAATCACATGGTTAGGATAAGATTCCTTGGTTTAAGGCATGTTTGGAAGATGAATAAAAGGTAAAAAACTTGGTTATTTTGATCTTTGTGAGTGAAAATGAATTAATAAAAGGTATTTGTGATAAAATCACTTTTCGAATAGGCCAATCAGACCTAGGGGCGCAACTTTGAGTGAGTAGAATCTTTTGAAAATGACTTAAATGCCCTTTGGTGCAAAGAAGAAAGGCCAGGGGCAAAACAGTCATTTTATGCTTACGTGGTGAAAAAGTCAAGATTCTCGTCTACTATGACCTCGCCCTGCATCATCATCCTCCCTCTGGTAAATTTCCCTGTAACTTCTAGCCCTGAGCTCTGGTCTTTTACCGGCTTCCCCGATTTCCCCGGTGACTCGTAAACATTGGCAAAACCGTAATTTTTTGGAAAATATCAGAAAAAATCCTAAAAATAGGAAATAATAATAAATGACTAGGGTTACTCCTAATTCATCTATTTGACTTTGTTTTGGTCCCTGAATATTTATTTGTCCCCTAATATGCCTCGATCTACGTAATTCATCTTAGAGAGACCAAAACTGTAATACTTCTTCTATTCTCTTAGAATCTTAAAAATAAATTATATCTACCCCAAATACTAAAATCTGAACATTTATATTCCTTGGACCAGTTCCCTGGTCCAGGGACCAAATTGCAATTAATAGATATTTTTTAACTTTCAAAAATTGCAAATAAGGGCTCTGTCATAATCTGACATCAAAATTCAAAAAGTTAAGTTTTTATATTAAAAAAAATATTTATAACCTTTATTTGGTTAAAATAATTATAAAATGCATAATAATAATTTCTACGAAAAATACTGTCAGAAAAATTATTTACGAAAAAGTATTTACGGAAAAATCAGGGTGTTACATCGCCCACCTCCTCTCCATATGCACGCCCCTTTCCCTATAAATAGGGGGGATGCTCTCCATATTTCTTACACCAAAATCTTGAAGCCATTCCAAGATTTCTCTTTCTCCCTCTTTATAGTTTTCTTAGTTTTCTTTTCAAAAGTTCTTGAGTTTTGAAGCTTTGATCTTCAAAATATCCCTTTTCTTCAAGTTTGGAGGTAAGGGAAAAATTCTTGAGATTTCTTGAAGAGATTATGCACTTTGGTGGTTTTATGTGTTATAGTTTTCTTATTTGTTTTAAATGCTTTATTATAATTGTTTTATAGTTTTTATTTAAATTTTAGTAAGGTTATAATGGCAAGATTGGTATATGCCTTATAATCATTTATAGCTTTATTTAATTATGTGCTTTTATAGTAAGGTTATAATGGCAAGATTGGTATATGTCTTATAACTATTTATTTAAAGCTTTATAATTGTTTTATGGCTTTAAATTAATTGTTATGTGCTTTTATTAATTGTAGTGTTATAATGCCCAAATTTCCTTGGGATTTTCGTGGAAGTAAGGTTGTGATGACAAAATCAATTTTGAACTTTGTAAACATACCGTTATAGTGGCGAATTTTAGATTACCGAAAATATGGTTTTACCGTAAAACTAGTGCAATTTATTCTTTTGTGAAAACTCTGATATTGTCTATCATTGATATAGAAGGTGATGGTTAAGATAAATAGTTTATCAGTATGGGTCTGTCTAGGAAAGACATAGGTCTTTGAAGGAGCACTAGCTCACCTCTCTTTCCTGGGAACTGTACTGATACACTGTTTGGGAAATTCTTAACTTAGGGACCTAGTACATACATGACTAAGATAAATTGGGAAAGAAGTGATTTCTAAATAAATGTATGTATATATAAATAGATTGGATATAAGAGTATAACAGTAAAGGATTCTCAGTGAATTGTACTATTGTAGCATCTGTCATGAAAGAGTATGACGGTAAAGGATTCTCGGAGAATTCCACTGTTATAGCTTCTATCGAAAATTTAGTATAACGGTAAAGGATTCTCGGTGAATTCTACTGTTATATTATCTGTGGGAAATCTCGAGTTGGTGTCTAATCTGTATATATATACACTTAACTTAGTTATATTTTCAATGCCTCTAGCAGTGAAAATTAGTGAGGTAGGTTTCAACGGGCTTCTTTCCTGAAAGAAAACTGGTGCTTAAGTATTTCAATAATAAACTCAGCTTGATTTCATTCACTTAGTCTATGTTTTATCCGAGTGGTGAGATTCTGTGTTTTAACTTAAGATATGCGATTCGATATTTTTATCTAAGATATGTGATACTATGTTCTGAGTGATTTTGGAAATGAAAGAGATATGCTTGGTGAAAAACGATGTTCCTATATGCTTGGTAAAAACGATGTCCCTATATGCGTAGTACTAATGCGATGTTCCCATATGCTTTGTTTAAAGCGATGTTCCCATATGCTTTGTCTAAAGCGATGTTCCCATATGCTTTGTCTAAAGCGAGGTTCCTACATGATGTTCTCATATGCTTTGTTTAAAGCGATGTTCTTATCTGATGATTTTCATGAAATTTCTTGGACCTATTTTGGTGAAGTTCTTATTATTTGTTCCATGGATATACTGATTTCATGAGTGTGATTTCTTTGTATTTGTGCTTTATATTGTTGTGTGCATTACGTCTGTTGTAAATTTACTATGCACGATATCTGTTGTGTGTTGCTTGTAAATTCTCTAGTGATATAATTCAATGATAAGCATTTTCACCCTTGCCTACTTTCTATGTTGTTGGTACCTGGTTGAATAGATGTTTTACCCAAGGAATGGGTTAGCTCTTAGAAGAGGATCTGAAGGATGTTGCTGTATAGATGGGTAGAGATTCCAAGAAGAATAGATGGTTACTGTATTGTTTTGGGTAGAGGTCTAGAGACCAGACTGGCTCAGATGTTCACTGTATTATTTTAAATTTTTCCTTGTAAAAACTCTGATGATTATATGAGTTGAGACTATATTCATAAAAGTATTGTTTTATGCTTCCGCACTTAAAACCTTTTGAAAAGAATTAAGACATATTCTTCATGCTTCTTTTTGTTTAAAAGAAGAAGAAAATTTTTTACATATATTTTCAAAGAAGGAATGTTGAGCTTTTACCAAATATTTTCGAAGTTATTCGAAATTCTTGGTTACTATGGTGTAATATCCTTTTTGGAGAAAGGGTGTTGCAGTACTCGCCGGTAACGGGAACCAACTCTTTGCAAACAAAAGAAGAACCAAAGAACCATTGATATGAGAGTGGCTCAGCATATTCTGATAGTGGCGGCTCAGCCTACTGCGACGGTGGCAGCGCAGCCTGTTACTGCGAGGACGGTGCACCTGTGTGCGAAAGAGACAGCGCACCTGCGTGCATGAGAGACGACACATCGACTCATGCGAGGACGACGCCTTACATGCGAGCAGCAGCGTGGGGTTTTCCAAAAATTGTTCTTAGTGGCGCCGCATCCACTAAGGTTGAAACCGCATAAGAACGGCGCTGGGTTTTTCCACCCAACCCTAGCAGAGCGGCACACTATGACGCACAACAATTGTTTTCTGAACGAGTGATTTTAGTTGTGAGAATTAGGGGTGTTCAAGACCCGTCCCGTGCCGCCAACCCGTCCTGGCCCGATCACTTCGGGTCGGGTCTAGCCCGAACCCGTCAAAAGAAATAGGACAATAGGACAGTCCAAAATAATAACCCGGCTTCAGGCCGGGCCGGGTTCGGGTTGACTCTCGGGTCACCCAGCCCGTCCCCAACTATATTTATGTGATAATTTTACTTATTATACTACATTTACAAACACTCATTGACATTAGAATCAAGTAAAAATATTATAGCATGTTATTTGCTAGTACACTTTTTACAAGTTTTTTCACTCATGATTGCACTTCACAATTATTTTCATATGTAATTTCATATGTATATACACATATATATTATATATAGAATAAATTAATCCATATTTAATCTAATGATTCAATATTTGTTGTCTCTTTTAAGCTCTGATTCAATAATATTATTTTTAAGTACTTGGCAAAAGGCCAAATGATAACAATTTAGCAATATAACATTCTATTATTATTTTTTAAACAAGTTAAGTTAGCACTTTTCTTATAGAATTGCATGACTTCGGGTCAACCCGGTCTTGTCCTTTTTGGACCCGGTCTACATTGAACCCGCATTCCATCGGGTTATATCGGGTTAAGGACAGGGTTCGGGTCTAAAGAATTGGCCTGATTAAACTTTAGGGCCGGGTGAGGGTCAGACACAACCCGTCCCACGAACACCCCTAGTGAGAATAGAGGTGGTGGGCTTCAGAGCTGGCAAAACAGGTTACCCATCCCGCATCGGACTCGGGTTTTATTGGGCCGGACCAAAAAGGTCCGGATTGAAAACGGGCTCAAATTTAGTTGTCCAAGCCCGACTCGCGGTCAATCTGCACTGGGCTTAGGCTTTAACGTTGAATTTTTTGAGTCGGACCGCTTGGGCCGGCCCGAATGTCGGGCTGGGCCAAAAAGACCCGAATTGAAAACGAGCTCAAATTTATGTGTCCAAATCCTCTGTTTTTTCGGGCGAGCTCGGGTCGGCCCAACCAGGCCAGCCCATTTTGCCAGCTCTAGTGGGCTTTAACGTACTAGGGAAAAAAAGATCAATGCTCATTCCGAACCAATATTATCAAACTCGATCAACCATTGATTCAGTCACGGTATTGAGTCAATAGGTCGTTGGTCGAATAAAACACCTGATATAGAAACACTCAATATAGAAACATTTTATTTTCGAAAGTTAAATGCTAGTCTGGTAGGAAAAAAAGTTAAATGCTAGAGTTAATAACATATCGTTATTTAAATAAAGATAAAAAAATAAAATATAAATTCTAAAGTTAAAAAATTAAGGGTTAATGTTCGCTTTTAGTCCCTTAAAATTTTTAGTCCATGCAAAATTGCAAATAGGTCAATGTTCGCTTTTAGTCCCTTAAAATTTTTTTATCTCTTTTTAGTCCCCCATTTTTGAAAAATGTACCGTTTTTAGTCCTTGTGGTCTTTTTCTAAATTCAGAAAATATTTTTTACAAATTTATTTTAACCCCTTCTAATTTTCATTTTTCAATTTCCACCCAATCCTCATTTTCCATTCCTAAAGATGTCAATTTTGGCCCGACTCGACGTCCCAACCTGTTGGACCCGTGTTTTAGGCTATACTGGACTCATTAATTACAAACTCAAAGAAAATTGAGCCATTTGGGCCTGGACCGATGGGTCCGACGTGCGAGGCTAGACCCTATTTTATGCATTCTTTAATACTTTAAGCTATTTTTTATTTATAAATAATTATGCCTCGGTCTGGCTACTGTATTGGGAATTGAAAAATTAAGGAGAAGAAGAGTTTTGTAAAAATTGGGAATTAAAAATTGGGAGGGGTGAAAATAAATTTTTAAAAATATTTTTTAAATTAAAAAAATGACATAGAGACTAAAAATGATACATTTTTTAAAAATGAGGGACTAAAAACAAATATTAATCTATTTACAAGATTAAAAACATATTTAACCCAAAAGTTAAGTATTTTTGCAACATCATACGTGCCTACATTCTCCATTTCTGCACAATCATGTAGCCCTAATTACTTTTACAATATCCCACCAAAAGGTGCTGAGGCATAGGGCTGGGCATCGGTCGGTTTTCGAGTTGAAAATTGCAAATCTGAGCAAACTCGAAATGCTTAAACAAAGGCCCGTTTTCGTCCGTTTATAGTTTCAGTTAGCTCAGGTGACGGTTTTTATGGGTCACAGTTTCCTAGGGTGGATTGTTACAGGCTGAAGATCACATTATTCTATGTTCAGTTTCAGATGAAGAGCAAAAAAATTAGAAGATAAAAAAACAAATGAGTAGAAATTGCAATCCAGAAAGTCGGAAAATCAACCAAAAATAGTGCTTTTTGTCCATAAAATAAAATCCAATACATAATAAAACCAAAATCCCAATCCCAATATAGAAAGAAAAGGGAAAAAAAAAACCACCCACAGTAGTACGTAGCAACACCTACTCCACGGTAACAAACAAAAAAATCAGTAGAACGTAGAAAACACCCACAATAGAAACTGCTTCAGTAAAACAAAACAAAAAAAAGGAATCACCACACCCAATCCCAAACGACGTCGTGGCGGAGACAACCAAAACACCACCGCAGAAACTGCTCTTGTCTCTTTGAGGAAGCTCACCAGAATGATAAAGAAAACTCATGTGTTCTTTCCAAAACCATCACCTCTGGCGGTACCACAACCAGATCCCAGCAAATCGAACCTCTCATGTTCTTTCCGCAGCAAATAGAGGTTCATGGGGGTAGAACAGAAAGCTCGGCCTCGCCTTTTGTGAACTACGAAGTGGATCCGGGTGTACAGTGTAACGTCGCAAATTTTCACTCTAAGAGACAAAGTGTTAATTAGAGAGGATTATTATTAATATTAGAATTTTGTTATGATGAGTAATGGTTTAAAATTGACGTAGAAAGTCAAACAAAATTCTGTAGACGTTTTGACTGTCGGAATAGGAATGTAATGATATAGAAACCCTAATTGGAGTCAAAAAAGAGATTTGAGGATACCAATAGTGATTTTATAATGTTTGAGGATTTTAGAAATTTATTTGGGAGTTTTCTGAGAAACGGATCAGAAACAGTACCGTTTAAGTCCCTATAGTATGACTATGATGATATAACTGCGAACGAAATTTTTACCCCTGTGATGTATTATTTTCTTGTATGCAAATATGTTTTCTTAAGCCGTTCTGCCAGAGATTTGACTGAAGTCCAGAACGAGAGGAATAATGGCGATGCTTCAACACGGAGGATGGATGTGTGTGTCTTAGTATTCGAGTGGGGTTTTTCTCATTTGAGTTCTTATAGACTTTTCAGTGCTTGACCAGCATAGGGATTCATTATTCTTTTGGGAAAGAAAAGTTTCTTGTATGATATATTATTTCCAAACATTGATTTGTAAAGAGATACGTGAATTTTATTACATGGCTTGTTTTTTTGAACTTATACGTTGGGTGTTATCTTATTCTTGCCTTCACTTAATATCTTTTAAAAAAAATGGCAACGAAAATATATTTATGAAAAGTTAAATAATTTTGTCAGTATTTTTCGAAAGAAAGCCAGAATTAAATAAATTTATTTCCACGTTTAGGTTGGTTACTAAATGCAATGTCCTCCGGGAAAGGGGGTGTTAGATGCAGCTTGCTGCGAGACACTGTCAGGCCACGGAAATGACGTCGTGCAGGTTAGAGGAGGTCTAGGGAGAGGAAGTGATAGGGGGAGTGAGATCCATGGGGATCAGAGAGGGAAAGGTTAGAGCTCGTAACAGGGAGATCCAGGGATGGGAGGAGAGTGAGACGAGGACGTTGGGATGCATAGTGGAGGGGAGAAAGAAACTTTGAAAAGAGAGAATGATAATAGAGAAGAGAGAGGAGGAACAGACTTTTCAGAGAAAGAACTGAGAAGTCAGAAAAGGGAGTGGGGGATAGTACTGCAGACTGGGGCGTAGGCAGAGACTTCTAGAGACTAGAGTGACTCAGTGACTCTGAAGAAACACAAGAAATGTGATCACAGCCGTTCATTTCGCGTCCGCGTCATCAATCTTGAGCGTTTAAATCCTAGCCACTAATTTCGGTCGGTTTTGGATTCCGACGAAATTTATTTCCGAGAACCGAACCCGCCCGCTTTTAACCATATGAAATCGCACAAACCATCCGCGGACCCGTTGACCCGAATCGACCTGCCTGTTTACAGACTGAATTTTCGCGGGTTGATCGGGTTCTGGGCCGGTCCTCGGATCTTGCCCAGCCCTACTGCGGCATATGAGTTTGGCCCTATGTTTTGTAATTTTTGTTTTTGGTCATATATGTTTTGTAATATTTGAAAGGGTTAAATATGTTTTTAGTACCACTGGGGGCTAGGGTGAAATGACACGGGTCTCTCCCAGTTTAACCAGAGGTCCTGGGTTCGAACCCAGGTCATGGGAATATAGCAGTCTTAAATCTCGAGTGGTAGAGCTTTGCTGCCTATAGGGTCCTACTCGGCTCAAAGGGATTAGTCCTAGCACGCACGTGAGGGATACCCTGGCTTAGGCAAAAAAAATATTGTTAGTCCCTGTAAATAAGTCAATGTGCGCTTTTAGTCACTAAATTTTTATTTTCTTTTTAGTCCCTATGGCCTTTTTCTTAAATTTAAAAAATATTTTTTAAAAATTCACTTTCACCCCACTCAATTTTCAATTCACAAATTTTACCAAACATTTTTTCTCCAGAAATTTTCAATTTCCAATACACTAGGTCAGG
The DNA here is from genome assembly GCA_030159175.1 of Glycyrrhiza uralensis. Classification (NCBI taxonomy): domain Eukaryota; kingdom Viridiplantae; phylum Streptophyta; class Magnoliopsida; order Fabales; family Fabaceae; genus Glycyrrhiza; species Glycyrrhiza uralensis. Next base: position 31,035,544 of record BRZY01000003.1, read on the forward strand.
CCAAACCCGAATTATTTACAAATAAAAATAGCTAAAAGTATTAAAAAAATGCGTAAAATGAGGGTCCAGGTTATCCTACACGGACCCATCGGGCCGGCCAAAATAGCTCGATTTCTTTTGACCATGTAATTAACTAATCCAGTGTAGCTTAAAACACAGGTTCATTGGGTTTGGCCATCGAGTCTAGTCAAAATTGGGAATTAAAAATTAAGAGGGGTTAAAATAAATTTTTAAAAAATATTTTTTGAATTTAGAAAAATGTCACAAGGACTAAAAACGATACATTTTAAAAAATAGAAGACTAAAAAGAAACAAAATTTTTTTGAGGGACTGAGAGCAACTCCAACGGCGTATCTTAAAGCTAAGATGCGTTGCTTAACTGGGTACTTGGAGCAAATGACATGGCGTTGCTTATATAAGAAGCAACGTTGCTTACCAGTTGCTTATCATTAAAAAAATCATTTTTTCACAAACAGATTCAACCAAATACAAGAGAAAGGGAGGGAGAATAACAGAATTCATGATGCATTCTCACATCCAGAATAAAATCATCAAGATCCATAAAATTAAAAATTTTAAAAAGAAAAGAAAATCTCAACATATCCAAAACCAAAACAAAATATCCTATACCAGATCCAGCAAATCAAAATAAACAAAATAAAAAATGTTGAACAGATAGATCTATCACTGCATGACCGTCTGAGGGAGAGGGATGAGATCGAGGTGTGGGAGGACGGAGACCAATGCGGGGAAGTGCTCTTCAGGATTTTTTGTGAGCTGCATGTCGAAGCCGTCAACCTTGAGAGAAAAGCTCCAACCTTGAACACAATGAAGTTGTGGGCACTGGTTTCATGGTAGGGGGAGAAAAGCTCCAACCTTGATAGAGAATGAAGGTTGTAGGTGTTGTTTTTATGGGAGGGGGAGAAAAGCTTCAACCTTGAGAGAAAAGCTCCAACCTTGAGACACAATCCAGCTGTGGGCGCTGTTTTCATGGGATGGGGGAGATATACAAGCTTCAACCTTGAGACTCAATTAAGCTGTGGGTGCTGGTTTTCATGGGGGGATGCTTGGGGGGCACTGGTTTCATTGGGGGGCTGCTTTCATGAGAGATTGAGAGTGGGGTTGGGAGAGAGGTTTCAAGATAGTGGGGTTTGAGAGAGGAAACGTTTCAAATGGGTGTGTGGACAGGGGGTTGGGGGGTTGTTCCTTTCAACCTTTCACCAATTTGATACGCTTGAGATTTTTTTTGTACCAGAGCAAAACAATTAATAACATTTCAATCTATTTTTTAGATCCATTTTTTAAAAAAATATTTCAATTTCAATCTCAATTTTTATTATTACCGTTTGACACAATAATATTACCGTTTGAGATAACTTTGTCACTGCTTTGTACGATGCAAGCTACCGGTTTTACGTTGCAGGTTACCATTTTTTTATGTTTTAGATCCATTTTATAGAATGTTATAAATAGTGGTCCCAATTAATTGTAATAAAATTGATTGCCTCTCAATTTTATTTTTTCATCTTTCTAAAAATTTCAATGGATCCCTGACAGTTTAGTGTTCAAAGTTGGAGTGATTTTGGGCAATATTACCCGCCCCTTTCGGGTGAAAATTCTCACTATCCTACATCTCTTCCAAATTTTCCAATCACTAACGAGGAACCCGAATCACCGATTGGCTCTATACCGGAGTCTCAATTTCCACAATTTTCCAGTCAAATCGGTCTTGACAGGATTTCGTTAGATTAAAGAGGATGCAACATTGGGCAAAAAAAATCACGAGCCAGATTTTCGATTGAAAGGATAAACTTCTTATTCAATTGTGGCTCAAGGTGTCAAAGGATGCAGTAGTAGGAGTTGACCATAGAGCATATTGTTTTTGGTTAAGAATCAAAGACGGGTACAACACCTATCGCGAGCAATTGAAAAAAAAAAGGGAGTCAGGTCAACTTAAATCTTGATGGCATTGAGTAAATCATGTTGTTCAAAAATTCGTCGGGTGTTACAAACAAGCTGTCTCCAGGAGAAAAAGCTGGTGCTCGGAGAGTGATGTCATGACTGATGCAACATCCTTTCTCCAAAAAGGATATTACACTATAGTAACCAAAAGTTTCGCAAAGCTTTAGAAAATATTTCATAAAAGTTTATAATGTTCTTCCAAAAAGACGGGTAAATTTTTTCGTTTTTCATAAAGAAGATGAGAAGGATGGGGAGTAAAATCCCTTGTTTCCTTTTTAAAGATTTCAACTGTAAGGTAAACCATCATGTACAGAAAAGTACTCTCTTTCTCATATATATATAACATAATATTTTACAAAGGAGTTTGTTCTAAGACAAACTTTGATTTTACACTGCAAAAGAAAAAGAAGTGAAAACTACTCTAAACCAAAAAGTACAAAAGTGGTAAAAGAAAAACACACGCTACTATGTACAGTCGAGCCATGATCCCATCATCTATACCAAAAGGGATCTATTGCGCTAAAACCCTAACTCCAACACATCTATGGACAAGACCAGGTGGATCCTCCTATTCCGGGCAAGCTAGATTGTAGGTGCGGAATTCGAGTTACCAGGACCCAATCGAAATCAAACCTGGATAGATCTGGTTTAGGGAAAGACTCTCTAGTAAGGTCAGAAGTAGCCCAAGAGTATATGGACTCTTCGGATTCCTCTTCGGGATCCTCTTCGATTTCCTCATCCGATAAGGATTCAGACAACCAAATGATATCTTCGGATTCTGATTCTGATGGATGGGGTAAAGGTGAGTATGTTGGTGAATTCGCTTCTCCCTGAGGCGAAACCGGTATATGACCCACAGAACCTTCAATCCTTATAGGTGCAGCAGCAGAGGTATCTTCAGAGGTTCTATCTTGGTTTTCATCTGAGGATTTGTCTCTTGATTTTGAAGGCACATGATCAGAACCATTTCCATCACGTCCTGAAGGATGTGAACTACCACCTCCACTGTCACCGCTATCATCACTACCGAAAGTAAAGTCATCTGAGATACATCCTAACGGTCTTAACTGACGCTAGGGTAACTTAACATCTATAATCATTTGTTCTTCGATAGGTAGTGGGTTTGGTGGTGCTCCACCTCCAGTATCTAATGTTTCAACTCTTCCTACAAACCTTCCCCACTGAGTACTAGGACATATGTTCCACCATATACTGTCTCCTCCCAGAGGTTCTATGGTTAGGTGTCGAACGGTTCCCAATCCTTTGTCATTTGGGTTCATCTACTTAGTCATGCATCAACACAACAAAGCAGACAGGGTGAATCTCTAACTCAAGTTAATAGAAGTAGTACAAGCATACTATCAAACATAGATCACACAACACTCAACTCAAACATCAAGAACAGATAAATATCATAGACACTCAAGTCGTTCCAATCACATAACAATGTAGTAAAGCATTGAAAACACACAATCAAATCTCAATAGAGCAGGTCTTACCTTGTATCCAGAAAACCTGTAAAACAATGCACTCACAAGTAATATATCACAATAACGTCTTATTTATGCATGCCTCTTCTATGTTTCTCAAATCACACCGGTGTAGTGCTCCAAGAAGACTTTTCCATCCTTAACTCCAGTGAGCGATCGGCTGCCAGTAAACTTAACAGCATAATCAGGGTATCCCGTCTATAGACCCCTAAAGATACTTCGGAATTACTGCATTTAAAACTTAATACCCGATCAGAAATAGAACTGCCAGTCAGATTTATCCAAGTCGGGTATTCGATTTGTCTCGGCTCGAGGATATTCACCGACCCGACCTCTTGAGACTTTTCGAAACCTGGATAATCCCAGTAGACAATTGTAGTCCAACAGACTCTATTTTCAACCCCGTTCTCGTAGATTGTATGCTCAAAACGTCTTTATGCAAATGCACATATTTTCTCTTGAATTCTCTTTGATTCCTCTTTAATTCTCTTTGTAAAACTTCCTTTGTTTTACTATCTCTCTTTCTCAAAAATCTTTGAATTTCTTAAAAAAAACTCTTTGTAAGAAACAAGTCAAATCCTTTTATAGACAGACCACTTGTATGAACAGATAACTGTTAAAATCACTGTTCCACATGAAACTCTCTTTTTACTGTATTTATTAAATACGTATAACTCTTATCTCCTTTTACTGTTTATTTACGGAATATATTATTATCTCTATTTTAATAATTCTAAGCAGCTTAATAGAGTGAATTTATAAAAAGTTTTTAACTGCATTCCAAGAAGATCAAACCGGGCATAGCCACTTTGGATTGAGTAGGAGCGAAGAGATCAACAGTATTTAAACTTATGTCTGCTTTTAAAACAGTAGATGTCTGTTCTCAGATTTTAGATAACTCTTTGGGAATAGAATAATTACACGGCGGCTGAGCCGACTGCGGTAATCAGTGTCCAGCTTTCTTAAAAGTTTAATATAGACTTAGTGATCGAATTTAAGCTGATTAATCACGGCTTAAGTTTATTTTTGAAGATGAAAAAATTACACGACAGCAAAGCCATCTTTGGTAATCAGTATCCCATTGTAAAATCAATCCTATGTACTAAGTGAACGTAATCAATTTATTTCTCTTCGGAAATATTTAAGCTCCAATTATCTTCCAGGAAAAAGACCCGTTGAAAGTCTATCTTACTAATTTCCATTGCCATAGACATTGGAAATTAAACTGAGTTATGTGCATATATATACAAATTGGATACCCACTCGATATTTCCCACTAATAATATAACAGTAGAATTCACCGAGAATCCATTACCGTTAGATTATTTTCCGAAAGATGCTATAACAGTCGGTTCACCGAGAATCCATTACTGTTACACTCTTTTATCCATTCCAATCTATTTATATATACGGTATTAAGAAAATTGCTTCTTTCCAATTTTATCTTGTCATGTATATACCGGGTCCCTACTGTTAAGATTTCCCCAAACAGCGTATCAATACAGATCCCAGGCCAGAGAGAGACGGACTGCTTTAGCCCCTTCATAGGTCTCCCTTCCTTTCTAGACAGATCCATACTGATAAACCATTTATCTTAACCATCACCTTGTATATAAATAACAGATAATCTTGGGTTTTCACAAAATAATAATTTATATTTTCTTTGCGGCAAAATCATACTTTTACGATACGTCTAAAATTCGCCATTATAACGGTATGTTTACAAAAGTTCAAAAGTGATTTTACCATAACCTCTCCTCTTACTCGAAATTTTATATAAACTTGGGCATTATAACTCTACAATTTATAAATAGCACCAAACAATTAATTTAAGACTATAAAGCATCATAAAACATATATGAACAAGCAAAACTATAAACATACAAACACCCAAAGCAAACACAAACAAGAATCATACTACTTAAATTAGATTGAAAAGAGAAACCCCTTACCTTGGCCAAACTTGATGAAGAACAACCAAGAACACCAAAAAGAAATTTAAGACAACTAGAGAGAGAATGAGGGGAAGTGGTCTTCAAGCTTGTTGGTGTGTGTAAAAAAAATGAATCAAGAGGGGCTATATATAGTGGTGGAGGCGGCCAAGGGGTGGGGACCAAGAGGGAAATAAAAAATTGTGAGGTCACCTAGCTTTTTACACCTTATGTCATAAAGCCTTAATTTATAATCTTTCCATTTTTTCCATTGGCTAGTAAATGTGACAAGGCTTATGACTCATAAGCCAAAAAGTTCATCCAAGGGCTCCCATGGAGTGTGGATGTCGACCACTACAAGGGCAAGGGGGGACCATTGGATCAAATAGTAAAAACTTTATGATTTCGTAAATAAACGGAAAACCGATGGTTATATAGTCCTTTTGCAAACAGATCTCATAAATAATTTATTAAAAGGTGAGGACCTACTAGAAAATTTCAAAAATAGCTACTAGTAGTCTTAAAGACTTCATACAAGAGTTTCTGGGTTTTTACGGTAAAGGGTAGGCTTTACGGTACGTATTAATAAAGGAAAATGACGCGCCGTAAGCCCAAAACAGTAATTTTTCAGAAAATTCCAGAAAAATTTTCAGAAAATCACAAATTTAATTTAAACAACAATGGTTCCTCTTAGAATTTGATTTTGAGCACTCACTGACCACCGAAAATCTATCCTGATTTTCGTAAACTTCGTTTTACGTGCTTACAGGGACTGAAAACGTAACTCTTTATCTGTCTTTCGAAAAATTTCAAAATAAATTTCATAATTCATAAAAAATATAAAAACATGATGTACTGTTCTAGTTTTTCATTTTGACTTCATTTTGGCATCTGTATCAGTTTTTACCTCTCGCTGTAACTATAGGGACCAAAACGGTAATTTTTGAAATTAGTTTCTCCAAAAATTCTAGAAAAATTCCAGAAAATCATAAATATTATAAGAAACAACTTTTGTGAAGAAAGATAATTTTATGGGTTGGTTTAACATATTTTTACTAATTATACTCTTTTCCATCTATTACGGTAAATACGGTTTTCAAACGTCAAAGGAGAAGTGGCTGTTTTTATGAAATAATTTGATAAGTATTATAAACCCTTAAATATAAGGCTAACATAATTTTCTTATCACTTAGATCACACCAGATCATATAAAATAGACAAAGGGTCTATTTGGATTGGCTTATGCAGAGCTTATGAATACAGCTTATGACTGATTCATAAGTTGTTTTGGGCTTATTTTTCATAAGCTACCCAGGATAGCTTATCAAAACAGCTTATGGCTTATATAAAATAAGTTTCACTATAATTTTTTTTCGATTATAAAAGTAGCTTATACAGCTTATGCCATAAGCAGTAGATAAGCTTGTTATCCAAACAGGGCCAAAAGACGGAAATACAGAAAACATAAATCTATATAAAACTTAACTATTTTACTATTCACGCTGTAATACTTAACCGTAACTGGTCATTCTATTTTTTCTTAAGTTTCTATCAAGTCTTTGTAGTCTCCATCTCATCTATTTTCCTATCTCTAGTATGTATCCTTGTCCTAACTAACAAACTACGGAGTTTCTCCAAAGGGACTAAAACTGTATTTTCTTTATATCCTCCTCTAAAAATCCAAACTTAATTCCTAAAACTTTTATATGTCTCCAAACTACTATTTATTTCCTCAAACACTTTTTGGAAGTGACGAATGAATTTTCCAAATTCATTTTGTCACTTATCCTAATAATCAGAGTATCCGTATTTAACTTCCTGACTTCCGTAATTAATTCTAAACTACTGAGTTTTTATTCGAAAAACTTCAAAGAAATTCTAATCTTCTCAAATTTATACTCTTTCCCTTAGAGTGAGATTTTAAGATGTTACAGCTGACGCATATGCTATTTTTTCTCAAGATAAATGTGAGAAATCCAAATTTGAGCATGCATGGCTGTTGTCGAAAGATGAGCCGAAATGGACATTTGACTCAACGGATAGTTGTTCAAAAAGAACAAAGATTTCTGTTTCTAGGGCGTATTCATCATCTTCTAATCCAGATACGCTAAGTAGTGTTGGCTATGACCCAACATCACCTCCGGTCCGCCCAATGGGACAAAAGGCAGCAAAAAGGAAGGGCAAAGCAAAAGTAGCTGGAACTGCATCAAAAGACATGGACTATTCAACTATAAACGACAAGGTTAGTGAAAAACTTGCACTCATGGCAGATTTGGCACGTATCTAGGAAGAACAAGCTAAGGCAACAAATGAAGCAACTACGGCGAAGAATGAAGCAACTAAGGTGAAGAACGAAAAAAATAAGTTAAAGGAAAAAGAACTGCAATTAAAGGAGCAAGAGATGAAGTATCAGCAGTTGCAAATTTTCTTCATGGATACATCCGAGATGTCAGAGTTACAACTTCAAGATCATCTTTTGTTATGCAACATGATTAGAGAGCAATATGGACTTAATTAAATTAAGTTTTTTATGTAATTTTAATTAAATTATGTTATGTATTCAATTATGTCATTTATTTAATGAAATTATGTTATGTATCTTATTCAAACTAATCGTTACAAAAAATTAGCCGTGACAATAGTGAAAATTAATTTTTGTATTTATTAATTCTTATGTTTATTTAATATTATGTATGTCTTATAATTTTAACATTTTGTGATAAATAAATTAAATTTACAATATTTATTTATTTTTTAAGTTTTTATTTTTTTAAATCAGAATATATATGAATTAATATTTTAATTTGAATTAAAAATATTTTTAAAATTAAAATATAAATATGTGGAGTCCATTGCAGGACCCACTTTAAGCAACCCATTTTAAGCAACTACCATTGGAGTGAAAACAAGTGAGTGTTGCTTAAAGTCTATGTGGCATTGTGGGACCCATTTAAGCAATTTAAGTAATCCAAGTTAAGCAACTCCATTATGAGTGCTCTAAAAGTGAACGTTAACCTATTTACCTAGACTAAAAACATATTTAACCTTTTTTAAAATTTCAAAAAGAATGATGATCCTTAATTGGGCCAAGAAAAGCCCAAAACATGTAACCCTAAAATCTATATCCTGTTGTGTGCTATTTATAATTCCGCCGCGCACACACCTCTGTCTCATCTTCTCTATGGCTTGAGTGCATGACTGCATTTTCTCCTTTTTGTTCTTGCTGATATCTTTTCGTTTCTCCTCTTCACTTCACATATTTCATCTCTACCATATCTTTTCTCCTCCTGTTCCTTCTTTTGCTAAGCTTACTGTTAGTTAGCTTCTGAAATTCTGCTACCTCCACCGATCTGCTCGGAACGGTTTGTACCGGTTCAATCCGGTTTTTTTTACCTGTTCGAGGATGTTAGAGCCGAGTCTATATAGCATGTCCGATCCAATAACATAACTATATTGTTTTCGGTCCGATCCGGTTTTTATAACACTATTCTCAACTTGTTTGCTCCGTGCCAACTGCCAAACACCATCTCGAGCACATTGGTCGCACACACAAAGCTTTTGTCCAGAGCTTCAGGTTCGCTTTTCCACCTTTTTTTTGCTTAATTATGATATTATGCAAATTCTAACTCGGTAACTCCTCCTTTCGTAATTTTAGTTCCTTTTTTAGTTTGTTTAACTAGTATGGCATACAAATTGTGCTGGTTTTTATGTGTTTTCTTAAATTATGATTTTTATAAACTTTTTTATTATATAATTTTATTGATTTGTTCATAAAAGAATAGTTATTTAAATTTTTATATTTTAAAATTTAAGAAATAAAACACTTAAAATTATTAAAAAAATGGATAAATTGTAAAAAAATATTTCTAACCAATAATTTTGTAAAATATAAATATAAATATTTATATTTTATCAATTTATTAAAATTAAACATTAAGTTATTCTATAATTTATGATGGTCAAGATATGTTGTGCCACATGGCTTTTTTTATTCTTGTTTAGCCAAACCGCATGAATATGTAACAAACGGATGTGGATTTTCTGCTGTAGCTATTTCTTGCCGTCACGGCTGTTAGTGCAATATCAGCTATTTGATTTATTGAATCTATTATCATAGCTCTTGATTCAAGAGGGGGATTATAATAGAGAATCCAAATCCGTTGTCAACTAGGAAGATTTTGTTCTAAAACACTGACACGTGTTTAGACAGGGATAGATTTTTTTTATATAGAATATAGAATATATGTAATTAATTATCTTTATTTATTTCAATTAACCATGGAATCAACTGTTATTTTACATAATATTCTATAATAATTGACTTTTCTTGTTCTATATGTTTGTGTTTTGAAATTTGAAAATGAAGATTACTAGATTGATTGTTGCATGAGCTATATCATGCCTTTCCTCCTTCTATTTTCGTCAAGCCCCTTTCCCTTCTATTTAAGTAACAAGTGAGTTGTTAAGGTTTCTTTCTTCTAACTCTTTTTTTTTCTTTCCTTTTCCTCAAGGCTTTTCTCTCACTATCTGGCCCCATTTGTATTCACCCCCAATCACAATCACAATGTTGATGATGTTGTTGTTTACTCCTTCAATCGCATGCTCCAAATGTGTTCTAGGCCATCCATCCTCGAATTCAACAAGGTCTTAGGGTCCCTTGCTGCATTTCCCTCTGCTATTTCCCTTTCTCAACAAATGGAGCTCATTGGAATTGAGCAAAACATTGTTATCGGTTGTTACGGCCAACTGTGTCAAATGACCTTTGGAAAGGTCTCTGTCTTAATGGTGAAGTTTAGAAAATATTGCACTTACATAATCTTGATCAATGGATTATGTAAAATAGGTTGTATAATAGAACCATTGATAGCCTGTGCAAAGATAAAGAAAGATAAAGATAAATAGGCATGTGATTTATATTCTGAAATCTTTCTTAATATTTGTTAAAATAGTACTTTTGTATTGTGGGTCAATTGAAAGAGCAATCCATTTTTCTAAAAGAAATATATTGAAAAACATAAATCTAGATGTTTGTACCTTTAACTTTTGGTTTTTCTATATTTGGCATGATTCTAAAGATACTATTGGCAAGATATCATAATGTTAGACTTCCTTTGGAAAGGTTTTCATCTTAATGGTTATTTTTTGAAATGTTTAAGAGAATGATTTTGTATTGTATGTCAATGTCAATTGAAATAAGCTATCCGGTGATGTAAAACCTGATGGTACTTATGGTGCTTTAATGGATGAGTATTGCCTATTTAATGAAGTGAACAATTCCAAAGATATATTCAACACTATGGCCCAATCGGGTGTGGCTCCTAATGTTTACTATAGTATCATGATTAATGGATTTTGTAATATTAAAATGGTGGATGAAGCCACGGATTTTTTCAGAGAAAAATGTATTCCAAGAAGATTATTCCCAATATGGTAAGTTAATAGTATTCTTAATGTTTTTTACTAATGATATTACCTTATCAAGTTGATGAGATGTACGATAGATGTCAACTAGCTAATATAATCACTTTTTACATGCATTATGCAAAAGTCATCAATTTGATAAGACAAAATCATTAGTGAATAAAAATTAAAGATAGGGATATTCAGCTGGATTTGTACACATACAACTACATCTGTTAATTCAGGCCAGTCCGCAATTAGGGATGTAAATGGGGCGGGGCGGGCACGAGTAGTAGCTCCTCGCTACTCGCCCCGTTTAATATACTCGCTACCCGTACCCGCCCCATACCCGCACGGGTACCCGTTATTTATATTTTAGCGGGTATCCGTGAAATCCGCGGATATCCATGGAAATTAAAAAATTTTATAAAAATTTTATTAAAAGAAATTGTTTTCACACAATATTTGTCATAATGAACATTATATTAATAAGACTAAATTATACAAATTATATAATTTTAACTTAATTGTTATATCAATAATTGTTCAATTAAATAAAAACAAATAAAACTATAAAATGAAAAATATGAATGTGAGAATTAATACATGACACAACAATAATATATATTTTGGAGTTACTTTATTCAATATTAAAACAAAGCAAGACAATAACTAAAAGTATTGTATCACACTCTAATATTTGTTAAATTGTGCATTGGTATTTTAGACTTTTATGTATGTATATAAATAAAAGGATATTTTTTGTAATTTTACTAACGGGTACGGGTACCCGCGGGTACGGGTACCTCACTACCCACCCCCATCCCCATTTATTGGCGGGTACCTCCAGTACCCGTTTAATTTACCCGCGGGTACCCGCCCCATACCCGTAACGGATTTTATCCGCGGGTACAGATTTTTTTTGCCATCCCTATCCGCAATGGCCAAAACTAGAGCTGGCAAAATGGGTCGAGTCGAAAAAGTCTAAAAAATAGAGGATTCAGACACACAAATTTGAATCCGTTTTTAATCTAGGCCTTTTTGGTTCGGCTCGACAAAGCCCGAACTCGATAAAGCCCAAAGCGGGCCGGGCCAAAAATATAGGCTAAAGCTCGAGCCTGACCTGAAAAATAGAGGACACAGACACACAAATTTGAGCTCGTTTTTAATATGGGTTTTTTAGCCTGGTCTGATAAAGCCCGAATTCGATACAGGCCGGCCAGGCCGGACTCGAGCCGGCCCAAAAATCCATTTTACCAGCTCTAGCCAAAATATTTTCTAATTTGTTAGTCTAGTCCAGTCCTTCATGTGCTGTGGGTCAAATGGATTAGCCCATGAGCTCATTCTGTTAAATATTTATATAAATATAAAATATTGCCATTTGGTTGGGTTTACCCAAATTTATGAATTTTATCTTGACAAAGAAAATATAAAATATAAATATTTATCATTAATAAATACTTCTTTCATCAACTCTTTTTTTTTTTTATCAATTCTTTCATCAACTCTAAGCATGCATCCAAATCCTATGTTTTTTTTTTGGTCAAAATCCAAATCCTACGTTGACAATAATGATGCATAAGCAAAAAATTGAAAAAAAAAACACTTACAATAACGAGGCACAAAAGTATAACAAAAACTACTCCGATCATGACCCTCCCATGTGCATCTCAACCGGTGTATCATACACTATTTTTGGTCTTTTTCTAAATCATTTATTGAAAGCAGTTTATTCACTTGCCTCTCACTCAAATAATTTAAATGCATGTGGATCGTATGAGTCTACATGAATAATTATTTATTATCCATGACTCAACGTATTTGTGGAACCATTCTGCTATGGTTAGGCATATCTGACGTAATCACACCTATGCTGTAATTCAACCCCGGGTGTGAAATGTTCTCAATTGATAGAAACCTGTATCCTGTAACTTTGCTCTGACATTATCACACCAGTGGGCTTTTTACAACCCTGGTGTGGTTGGTTCTGTTTATATTTTTATTTATCAAATTCAATTTAAAAAATATTTTTTTTTTCAAAATTTAATAGTATATATATTTTTGGTAAAATAAAAGTATATATTTAAGTAATTAAAATATTTTGCAGGCCAACCAACCCCACTGGGGGTCAATCCATGTCCGGCCAGTTGAGCTAAAATATGTTTGAGCCTAGATTTTGTTATCTCAGTCTATTTTTATATTGGGCTAAGCAGCCTATTAGGCTTGATCCATTTTGACAGCCCTACATACAACATAATTATTGATGAACTATGCAAAGGTTAAAGACCCTAGAATGCACAAATAATTTTTACAGATCTTTTGATTAAAGTCTACGATCTAAATGTCATAACATATACCATTATGATCAACAGACTTTGACATTCCTGATGACATAACTTATAGAATAATTATCCATGTTCTTTTTTAGAAATATAGGAACGATATGGTAGAAAAATTTCTTTTTTTTAAGGAAATAAAATCATATCATTAAACTGGAATCAACAATACAAGATGGCAAAGTTTCAAAGACTCGGGGACTAGACCACAGCATAGCCGCCTGTGCTAGAGAATGAGCAACTGCGTTTGCTTGTCTCCTAGTAAATACAATGCCAAAAGTTGAATTTAAAACTTAAACATCCCGACACTCATGAATAATGGACCCAAACTTCTTTGTGAAAGTAAAAATAAGTGACATTCTTTCTATTTTATATAAATTACATTTTGAAATTTATAGTGTTTCTCATTCCACTCAAATTGCCTTATGTGCATGCTAGGCGGTTAAACAATCACAGCTTTCTAGGAGCCCGCCCCCAATGAAGGCCTAACCATTGTATATATCTTTGTTATCTTATCACTAGTATGTGCGGCCCGTGCAACGCACGGGCAAATAAGTTCTTTATTTAGATCAATGAAGTAATACAACGATTAAAATAGTTTTTTTTAAGGTTTTTGCAAACAAATTAAATAAATGTAATAAATTAATCAGTGAGAGCAACCATTTTACCTAATTATTTTTATTATTTATATTGTTCAACATTAAGAATTGAAGTATTTATTTTGTTTTAGACCAATAAAAAAAAGGAATTTGTATTGGCTTTACTGCAGGACTATGATATGAACAATGACTACATAATCTTGATGTTTTTACATGTGTGGTGTGACAAATTCCATTGCTGTGATTGGTTCTGGAAAATATGAACAAACAATCCTGACGTTTTCACAACCACGGTGTGACAAATTCCATTGCTGTGATTGTTTGTGGGAAATATTTTGCGGAACAAACAACCATGACTTTTCACACGAATGGTGTGAAATAATCCATTGCTGTGTTTGGTTCTGGAAAACATTTTTCAGAACCAACAACCCTGACATTTTCACAGTCATGGTGTGAAAAAAAACCATTGCTGTGATTGGTTCTGGGAAATATTTTCCATAACAACCAACCCTGACGTGTTCACATGCATGGTGTGACAAATTCCATTGCTGTGATTCGTTCTGGAAAATATGAACGAACAACCCTGACGTTTTCACACGCATGGTGTGACAAATTCCATTGCTGTGTTTGGTTCTGGAAAACATTTTCCAGAACCAACAACCCTGACGTTTTCACACGCATGGTGTGACAAAAACCATTGCTGTGATTGGTTCTGGGAAATATTTTTCAGAACAACCAACCCTGACGTGTTCACACGCATGGTGTAACAAATTCCATTGCTGTGATTCGTTCTGGAAAATACGAACCAACAACCCTGATGTTTTCACACGCGTGGTGTGACAAATTCCATTGCTGTGTTTGGTTCTGGAAAACATTTTCCAGAACAAACAACCCTGACATTTTCACACGCCTGGTGTGACAAAAACCATTGCTGTGATTGGTTCTGCGAAATATATTCCAGAACAAACAACCATTGACCTCGATTTCCAAAAAAATATAATTGTATCTAATTAGACCACATCACTGCAGTATACAAAATACAAAGTATAGGTACTTTTACATCAAAATCAAAATAACCAAAATGTGTTAACTACATTGCTAGTCCATTATTATTTTTCAAGTTTTCTTTTTAGTCCCTTATATTTAAATTATAACTTTTTAGTCCACTCATGTTCAAGATTGGCTACAAAGTTATGATATAAAGTTATGAGTGGGCTAAAAATGTATGATTAAATATAAGGTACTAATCAGAAAAATTGAAAAAAAAATATTAGTCCAGAAATATAGTTAACACTTACATACTTTAACGAAAATTTGCAAAAACATTTAGAAGAAATTATAATGGAATTGTAGCTGTGGACCACTTACATATTTTCAAATACTTCCTTGTAAATCACATTTTGTGTAGTTGTGCAAACCTTACCATCATCATCTAAAATCAAAATTTTCAGCCCTTTTTTTGATTTCACTCTGGACACAGCAACATAAAGTTGTCCATGAGTAAATACAGGACGTGGAAGATAAATACCCACCTTTGAAAGCGATTGACCTTGGCTCTTGTTAATTGTCATACCAAAACATAAGGACAATGGAAATTGTCTATGTTGAAATTTGAAAGGAAAACTAGGATCCGAAGGTACCAAATCCATCCTTGGAATAATAATCCGATCGCCAATATTTTTTCCAGTTAGAACTGTCCCAGTGATTATATTTTTTCCAAGATCATTGACCTGCAATCTTGTACCATTGCACAAACCATTTGCTTGATTAATATTTCTCAAGAGCATTACAGGTACTCCAACCTTGAGTTTCAACCGGTGGTTGGGAACTCATGAGCATTTGATATCATTCAAGAACTATGAGGTAAACCAATCACCTTGAATCTCACTGTCTTCATCTGAATGGCAAGGTGTGTCAGAACTCAAATATTCCTTTTCATCTCCAGGAATCAAAGACAACATCAAATCATTAATATGTTCAACACTCTCTAAGGTAGGAGCAAGGATTGCTCGGTCTTGAAAAAATAATTCTACCTTTAGATTATCCAGTATATTAGGATAAACAAAATCAATCAATGAAAAGAGAGGGTTTTCAATCTCTGTTATCAACAACTCCTCTGGTATAGTAATGTCACTCTGGCCATATTCATTCGATTCCATGTCCCCATCTCCAATACCAAGTATCCAATCAGCAAATCTTTTAATCTCAATGGCACTGTCATCTGTGACTGCAGTAGTTAATCTCATGTTTTTTGTCAATTTCAACACTTTGCAAAATTTCCATATTTCAGAAGAATTAATAGTTGCTTCCACAATATCTTTCCTTGATGCTTTTCTGAGCACCGGAAGAATTTGTCTAAAGTCTCCACCAAGAACAATAGTTTTTCCACCAAAGGGTTTTTCATTGTTGTCTGCATTCTTTGTCTTCATCAAGTCCCTCAAAGTCCGATCAAATGCCTCAAAGCAAAGCCTATTAATCATTGGAGCCTCATCCCAAATAATTAATTTAGTCTCTATCAGAAGTTTTGCACGAAGACTTCCTTGACTAATGTTGCAAGTGGATTCCTCATTGATTACCAATGGAATGCAAAAGGTAGAATGAGCAGTCTTCCCTCCTGGCAACAACAAAGAAGCAATACCACTGGAAGCAACATTCAGGACAATCATTCGCTGAGATCTAAGAGCAGCAGACAATGTATTCCAGAGGAATGTCTTCCCAGTTCCACCATATCCATATAAAAAAATAGACCACCTGAATTAGAGAATACAACATTCATGATGGAATGATAAACACTCAGCTGTTCATCAATCAATTTGTCCATGTAAGATCTGTGTAATGCAGTCATTTCATCTTTATCATAATTCAATTCATCAACAATAAATTTGTTCTGGTAGTCAAACATTTGATCAACTTGTGGAAATGGTAGAGAACCAAAATTTTTTAGAGACCTTCCATTTGCCATTAGCAATTTCTCGATCTCTATGAGACAAAGATTTTTTAATTCATCTTCTCCAATTTGCAAGCCTGAATACAAAAAAAATATTAAAAATATAAATATGAAGAAAAAAGAGAAAAAAATATGTAGTGCATGGCGTGATTATAAGAAAATGACCTGGAATATTCAAAGTTTTTCTTCTCTGATATACAATCCCATCACACAACAAAGACCAAGTGGAGTTCCAAACAACATCTGGTTTAGTCATTGTGTTCATCATGAGCAATGTTACAAATAATCTCCTCAACTGATTTCCAGAAGCAAGTTCACTCGCTTCTTTTATTGCATCAATAAACTCTTTATCATCCGCCAACAATCCTAATACATAACATGCCTCTTGGAATGTTTTGTATATCTTGCCATTGACTGTCCTAATACTTTCATAGCTGGTGCAACCTCTTTGGACTGTCAGTAATATCCTCATATAATATAATTCACCAGTTCCAGCTGGGACATATGAAAGTCTCCCAATTGAAAAACCACACTTCCTTGGCTCCCAAATCTTAGGCTTAGTAAAGTACACAAACTTGCTTGGAAATTCTGCATAAGTCAATTGTCTTCCTTCTGCATATTTTTTATTTGCCTCAAACCAAGCAAGAAACATGGTGTTCATGTCTTTATTTTTCTTTAAAACTTTGTCAATCTTCTGGTCATCATTGAATAAAACAGATTGCTCATTGAAAAGGTGAAAAAATAACCTTTGAACAGGTGGCCACCTCTGATGAATATCGAAGCCAAAAGTCCTCCATACAGCCTCACATGGTGACAGATACCTACAATCATAATACCTTTTAATTTCATCAACAATAGCTGTTTTGTCACCATTAGCTTGGCCATTAGTGATCTCAATAGTGGCTCGATCAGGACCTTTGTTGACATATTTAAACAGGTATTTGATCGAATTAGACTTGTTGCAATACTTCACATTCACATGTCCTTGATATCGCATCAACAGAAAAGGATTGTAAGGAACTACACTTCTATTGTCCAACTTAATCCCATTTTTTTCAATGAACAAACCAGAATCTCGACGCCTGTAACATGGGTAACCATCATCATCTATGGTTGTTGTAGGTTGAAAATTTTTCGGATAGTACTTTGAACATCTTCTTCCTTTCATGCAGGGTGACTTCAAGTTAGCAAATCCACATGGACCATGTATCATGTATGATGCAACTGCATTTGATAGTTTTGGATATAAATCTGGATGGGGTAATTCAGCAAAAATGAACTTTTCAATATCTGCAGTAGAGGTTAATCTATTATTACCAGCCAACCACAATAATATATGCGCATGAGGGAGACCTCTCTTCTGAAACTCCACAGTGTACATCCCTTTAAAAAACAAACATGTTGTTAGACAAAAAATATTAATGAATGGATAAACTCGTACATATAGACTATAGTATAAGAATAAACACTTGCCTGCATTAACCTTCCCAAATATATGCTTTCTTTTGAAGTCATCCATCATTTCATCTAGCTTCATCTTGAAGACTCTTGAGACAATATCAGGTCTATCAGCTGCTGTTAAACCCCTCTCAGAAACGAAATCACGAATTTCACTCCAACTTGAATTGCATGTAATCGTAATAAACAAATCAGGATATCCAAATGCTTTGCAAATAGCCATAGCATCCTGACAATTGTTAAACATGTACCGCATACCACCGGTAAAAGATCCAGGCAGTATAACACGTTTCCCAACTGAAGAAGCATCAGTTTCTCCTCTATTTACTGCTTCTGCTATCCCATTTAAAAAATCAGACCTAATCACTTTTTGATTTGCTCTTATGAAAGACAATCTCTGAGCTTCTATCATAGTGTAGCAATCGACAACAAATTGTTGAAATAATCTCCTTGAGTTAACAATGTTATCAAATTCAGCTTCTCTGTCTTGTATTCTAAATGCAATAAACTCTCTAAGACTGACCCTAAGTCTGCAACGACTCTGAGAGTCATCTTCAGCTCCTCTAATGGGAATGTCTTCTTGATAGCCATCCTCTCCATAAGGAAATAATAGTGGATATTGAAGAGGGATGAATGCAGTGTGAGTTTCATGAAGCCTACTCAACTGACCAGATATTTTCTTAACAATTATGTCTCTTCCAACATCCATGCTACCCAAATCTCCAACTATCAAGGCTGCAACTTCATTTGATGTTGGAAGATTATAGATTCTTGCATCCTTAGATCTACTTCTAAACAATCTCAAACTGAAATTAGTTTCGTGATCTACTGTGGCAAAATCTCGAACCCTTCTAAAGGATTGAGCAAGAACATTAAATTCATCAATCATGACAGTGAGATCTTGAACCAACGATTTGTCAAACATGTCGGTTTGTCTTTGAGACCTGAAAAAATATATAT
Source organism: Glycyrrhiza uralensis (assembly GCA_030159175.1). Taxonomy (NCBI): domain Eukaryota; kingdom Viridiplantae; phylum Streptophyta; class Magnoliopsida; order Fabales; family Fabaceae; genus Glycyrrhiza; species Glycyrrhiza uralensis. The sequence continues at coordinate 31,054,627 of BRZY01000003.1, forward strand.
AAAGTATCATGTCAACTTCAAATTCAATAATGTTACTCAGGAGGAAAATATAAACAATTCAAATAATGGTGTTGATGATTACCCAAGATGGGAAGTTCGGTTCTCGACTTCATTATGTGTATCATAGATGTATAGTTGTGCAAACTTTGGACTACATCCATTATCTGGCAATAAACTCCCAATCCTATGAAAATTCTGACCATTAAGAATAAACTGAAGGGGTCCACCTCCATCATTAATTGAAGAATCTACCTTACCACCAATCGAAGTGAAAGAGAACATGCTATTATATGCCCTAATATTTTGTCTAAAATGCCGGCTCCTACGATCAACACCTGACATTAATGAGTACAACAACTCTGGCGGTTTTTGGAGCAATGGTAATTGAACATTTCCTCTTTGACAACAGATCGAAAATTTGACATCCTTAGTTTTCCTAACTTTCTCAGATCTTTCTTGGAGCCAAACTCGAGCACCACATTGTTCACATTCAATTGAAGGATCTCCCAAGTTGAGAATAGCTATAGGAATATTGCATTAGACAATAATTAGCAATCTTGTAAAGTCATCTATTACAGAAAAAAATATGTAGTGATTTTAAAATCTGAAGCAAGTTAATCAAATTAAAAATAATCTTGATAATTAAAAAAAATTATTTCAAAAAAAAATGAACCCCTTACTGCACCTTCAGTTTCTGCGTTTGCATACAATTGAGAGTAGAACAGTTCTTCAGTTTGATTCTCACACATTGGATCTGTCAACATTATTAAATAAATAAATTAAATTACATGGTAAATTGAAATTACATCATTCAATATATTTAAATTTAAATATTTAAATAAGGACGCATGCTTATTGATTACCAATAATAAACTAAAAATAACTACAAAACAGAACCAATTTCTAACCCGAAGTACAACGACTACCATGTTCACTTTGATCTTCATAATTGTCAAAATTTAACTTGGTTTTCCCAACAGAGTGGAGTACAGTAGAAAATCTTCTTGCATGCTTATGATGTGGAAATTGGGATGAAGGATTGACAACTTCTGAGAAAGCAGAACAATCAACATTGGTGTTCTGATTACCAAATTCATTCGACCGTAATGCCTCTGTTAAAAGCTTCAAATTAGTTTCATAGTCATAATAAAAACAATAAAGAGTAACCATCTTTGGTCAAAATTCCCTTACGTGATGGAGTCTTGGTATCTGCTGCACCATTGAATTGTTCAGAGTTCAAAATTACAGAATATGGAGATGAATTGTATCCAGAAAGTGTGACATTATCCTTTCCTTTATTGGTGCTTGTATCTTTAAAGATGTTTCTCAAACTTCCTGCTTCAATAGAGAAGAAAAAAACACATCTCAATAAAAACCAAATAATAATTTCGGTGCATCATAGCATTACTAAAAGACTAAAAATATGAATGCAAACTGCTTGTATACCAGATGGAGTTGGTGTAGAGGAAATCATGCTTGGGTCTTTGGTTGACAAACCCCCATTTCCTGTTAATATATCTGGCACAGCAGAAGATGTTGTGGGTGGAATGAACCTCCTTTGTCTCTTTGAAGCCCTTACATTGGAAACTCTTTGACTACCATTAGACAAAGTTGACAATGGTATCCTATCAGCTACTTTGACCATAGAGATGGGTTTTTGCACTTATGGTCCATGTGGAGAGCGGTTTTCATCTGATATAGATGATATCGAAGTTTCATTCTTTGACAAACTGGGAGTAGTTTTTTGATTTTTTTTCTTTTGTAACATTATTAACTTCCTTCTTCTTCTTGCATATTGAGCTGGTGTTTCTTCCATTTTGCTAATTTCTGTGGTCTACGCAACGAAGAAATGATATTGAGAGGTGAATGATCTTTTACTCTAACAGTGAACAACCAATAAACTGATGTGAGTACCGTACATTTCACACTTTTTTATTTCTTCATTGCTCTTCTTTTAATAAGTAGCCTACTGTGTAAACCTATACTTCAGGGACATGTTCCCTATGTTGTATCCATTGGGCTTTGTCCTACAAAGTAATCCTTTTATGTGTAATTTATTTTTTTCAGACCAAAAAAAAATTTGTAATTTATTTTATTTATTTATTTATTTTATTTACTAATTTATTTAATTATTTCATTTACACTGTTGTTTGGAATTTGAAATTTTTAATTTATATATATCATTTTAGATTTATATTGATCTATATATTTATATTTATATTTATATATTTATCTATATATATATATTTAGTACATCTAAATCCAAAATGTAAAACTAAAATCTAATTCTAAAGCTAAAATTATTATATACCACAATATTGTTAGGTTGTATTTAGCCTTACTTTTTATTAAGACAATTAACATTAACACAAATATTATATATATATATATAATATAATAATATATACAACAATAGTTAACCAATCTGGAAAACATACTAAAACACATCGCTGGTCCCTGATATTTTATTAAGATTTGATGGATAACCAAAATAATATAATAAAGATCCAAAAGTTTTCATTTGCACCGTTCATTCAACATTGTTTAACTAATATTGCTTAAATGAAATGGTTACACAAAAACATTTAAATTGATACTATAATATTGATTGATATAGAAATAATGAAGCAGACATGACTCTTTCCAAGTATCATGCACACATTATTGCTTCTTGATATTTACTTAGTTAATTAATATTGCTGAAATAGGGTGGTTACACACAAAAAAAATTATATGAGAATATTCACATTCATATATTCATATATAAACAACGATTTAGCATTGCTCTTGAACCAAGTAATTGAGGATTTCAGCACATCGCAGTTTTATATAAAACTTCAGAATTGATGACATTGCAGCAAGACTCCAAAACAACTTACAATCAATTGCTTCAACACCCAAACTATAAACATAAACACCTACTTCTTAACATTAACTAAATTGCTAAATTCATTAATAAATTCAAAAACAACTTGATCACCACCACGAAAACCATTGTCCCTGCAGAATTTCTTCCATCCTTGCCCAATCTTCATTGACCTTCTTGGAACTTTTCGAATTAATAGGGAACAATTGGTCCAGTTTCCAGATGGACCACAAAGTTGCAAACTTGTAAATCCAGATTTCCATAGAAACTCAGCAAAATCTCCAGGCAAATTCTTCAAGAAGAAAGAAAACAAAATTACAAATAATATTGTTTTGGAAACCAAAATATTAACATAAACAATATATTATGAAGAACACATACCAGTTGACTACCAGAAGCTTTGTACTTTGTCAAAGTAATGGAAAATGAAATAAATGGCTCATTACAACGGTTTTTCCTCTCAGAAGTTTCTGCCAAATTCGGGCGTTCTTGTTCAACATTAACTTGTCTACGGTAATGACAGTGAAACCTGGGGAATGATTTTGGACTTGAAGGTTTCTTGAACACTGTTACTTGGAATGTCGAATCCCCAACATATCGCAGACCCACACAATGGTCACTGCTGATTTCATAGAACCTACGCAAATCTGCCCAGCCTTCGGTCATGAGGGGTCTGACTGATGATCTTTTGTAGGTTACAACATGCCTATTTCCATGGTAATCAATCAGAGTCCACACATTACCAAGCTCGTTGTTGAACTTCTCTGCAAAGCTTTTATCTACCTCACCATATAGCTGTAACAGAAAATACATGCATCACAAAGAGATAATCTGAACACAGAATGCGAATGAATGTATGCACGATAATGGAACTGAAAAAACGACTCACCTCATCCGCCATGCTCACTGTACGAAACTCTCCCTTTGTTCTTTGGTTCACAACACCGTGGAAGTCTCCCATAACGACTTTTCGTGGTTCTGGTTTTCTGAACAATAAGAACTTCAATGGAAGAAAATGGAAGATAATCTCCTTTCTATCTAAGAAGAACTACTACCTCTGAAATCCCTATTTTAGACATCTTATCTGTTTGACACATATGCAGAAATTGGGATAAAAATGTCTTTTTGCAATTCAAATTCAAATTCCCTCTCTCACACACTCAATACTGTCTCACACACGCACGAATCTTTCAATCTCACTCAGTCTGAGCATCTCTCTCTCTCTCCCCCAACCTACCTTGCTCTGAAGTTCTCCGAAACTCTCTCTCCTTCCACAATCCACTCTTCTCACCCTCGCAGATCTCTCGCTCTCTCTCACACCACTCTCTCCCCTCCCTTTGTTCTGTAACTCCCCTATCTTTGTTCTGCAACATCGTTGAACGTCGACGATGTCGGAAAAATTTGGGAGAAGCTCGTGCGGAAAAATTTGGTGAGTCGATTCTCTCTGACTCTGTTTTTGAAATCCCTCCGTCGTTTACCGTTGTCTTCTCCTTTCTCTAACCCTAAACCCTTCGTTCAGGAGTACACATAGAAGATGTGTTTCTGTTGTGATTGCTTCAATGGAGGTGACAATCGCATGACCAAGGAAGAAGAGACACCGGTTTCTGAAGAAGCTTCCTCTGCATTGTTATGCTTGGCCCTGTTCACATCGATTTGCTTCCTGAGAGTTTTATTTCATCCATGGAAGAGAAAATCCACGCCACCACTAATAACATTTTATATTTTAGTGTTTGACTAACACTAAAATATGTGAAATAATTAATATGACCATGTGAACATTGTTTTTGTTGCCAAAGAAAATATGATATAAAGCATCTTTTATGCAAACACATGGATAGTGCTTTCTGTTCTCAATTTTCTATTACATGCATGGAAGGTTTATGTGCTGATTGACTCAAATATCATTGAAACTATTCAGTCAAATAGATAGGTGGTTTCTTTATAATAAAGGTTTGTCTGGTTTGTGAAGTGCCAATGCCAGAGCCATAAGGGATTGGTCTTGAATGATGCCAGTGAGTCGTCTGTCAAATTTGGATTTTTTTGGAGTCAACAGCGTCAAATAGATAGGTGGATTAAAAACTTTCATATTAGCAAACCGTATCTTAGTCCAATCTCTACTGTCCAATCTCTGCTGTCAAATTTGGTTTATGTGCTGAGTTGCATGGAGGATTAAGAACTTTCATATTAGCAAACCGTATTTGAGTCCAATCTCTGCTGTCAACCTGAGTCCAATTTCTGCGTCCAATATCTGCTGTCAACCTGAGTCCAATCTCAGTAGTTCATGTTGAAGTGGAAAGGGAAAGGAGGTAACAATCACTGTCTATCTATGTGAGAAGAATGACATGTGATTTTTGTATTTTATGCAACTGTATGAGCTAAGTTATCATCCTTAGTCTGAGTTAACAAAAAGAAAACGTAGTAGGACTAAATTCGGGACGGAATCTTTGAATATAGGATCACATAAATTGAAACTGGATTGACTGTGTTCCTCATCTCGCAACAAAGCTTTCTCTCTACCATTTTCTTGCTTCCATCACAACAAAGCTTTTAGCTTATGTGTTTCTTTCACTTGAAAAATTGGAAATAAAAATAGAGCATATTTGTATATACTTATTTGATTTACTCTTGATGGGGACCAAAATTATTTTGCCAATATACTTATTTTTTTTGTGACAAACCAATATACTTATATCTATCTAGGTATATGGTTGGAAAGAATATCACCAGGCTGTTTTAAATTAGCTGCATGAAGGCATATTAAGATTTTGCAGCTGTATAAATTATTTGAACACTAAAAATTTGTCATGTCTCTTTACAGCTATTCTGCAATTATAAGCTATAGTAAGCTAAATTGTTCGTATTGAGGCATATTGTTTAAATATATAAAGTTATTGGAGGATGAGTAAGTATAGGATGTATTGAAGTCAGCAAAGCATTCCTCATTTTCCTGCATTCAGTTTGTAGCGTAGTTGATTGCCTTTGAAAAACTAATGTGATTGCTATTAAGTCATTTTCTCAGTAGTTCATGTTGAAGTGGAAAGTAAAAACTAATGTGATTGCTATTAAGTCATTTTCTCAGTAGTTCATGTTGAGTCCAATCTCTGCGTCCAATATCTAAGTCCAATCCCTGCATCCATTGCCTGTGTTCAGTCCCTGTGTCCAATATCTGCTGTCAACCTGAGTCCAAACTCTGCGTCCAATGTCTGAGTCCAATCTCTGCGTCCAATGTCTGAGTCCAATCTCTACTCTTATTTTTTTTAGACTTTTGATTGATTCTGCTCTCAATTTTCTGATTTTGGATTTCTATTTGTAGATTGGTAAAGTCAAAGTGGAAAACACCAACAACTATTTAAGTACATCCCATATTGGTGGATTAACAATGCTGCAAATCATTCAAGCCTATCAAATCAGCATTCCTTCCTTCATTGGACTAATTAATATGACCATGTGAACATTGTTTTTGTTGCCAAAGAAAATATGATATAAAGCATCTCTTATGCAAACACATGGATAGTGCTTTCTGTTCTCAATTTTCTATTACATGCATGGTCTCTATTTTGGATTGCTCTATGACTTCAATGGAGGATGAGTAAGTATAGGATGTATTGAAGTCAGCAAAGCATTCCTCATTTTCCTGCATTCAGTTTGTAGCGTAGTTGACTATATAAATTGCTTGGGAAAAACTAATGTGATTGCTATTAAGTCATTTTCTCAGTAGTTCATGTTGAAGTGGAAAGTAAAAACTAATGTGATTGCTATTAATGTGATTGCTATTAAGTCATTTTCTCAGTAGTTCATGTTGAGTCCAATCTCTGCGTCCAATATCTAAGTCCAATCCCTGCATCCATTGCCTGTATTCAGTCCCTGCGTCCAATATCTGCTGTCAACCTGAGTCCAATCTCTGCGTCCAATGTCTGAGTCCAATATCTGCTGTCAACCTGAGTCCAATCTCTGCGTCCAATGTCTGAGTCCAATCTCTGCTCTTATTTTTTTTAGACTTTTGATTGATTTTGCTCTCAATTTTCTGATTTTGGATTTCTATTTGTAGATTAGTAAAGTCAAAGTGGAAAACACCAACAACTATTTAAGTACATCCCATATTGGTGGATTAACAATGTTGCAAATCATCCAAGCCTATCAAATCAGCATTCCTTCCTTCATTGGACTAATTAATATGACCATGTGAACATTGTTTTTGTTGCCAAAGAAAATATGATATAAAGCATCTCTTATGCAAACACATGGATAGTGCTTTCTGTTCTCAATTTTCTATTACATGCATGGTCTCTATTTTGGATTGCTCTATGACTTCAATGGAGGATGAGTAAGTATAGGATGTATTGAAGTTAGCAAAGCATTCCTCATTTTCCTGCATTCAGTTTGTAGCGTAGTTGACTATATAAATTGCTTGGGAAAAACTAATGTGATTGCTATTAAGTCATTTTCTCAGTAGTTCATGTTGAAGTGGAAAGTAAAAACTAATGTGATTGCTATTAAGTCATTTTCTCAGTAGTTCATGTTGAGTCCAATCTCTGCGTCCAATATCTAAGTCCAATCCCTGCATCCATTGCCTGTGTTCAGTCCCTGCGTCCAATCTCTGCGTCCAATGTCTGAGTCCAATCTCTGCTCTTATTGTTTTTAGATTTTTGGTGGATTAACAATGCTGCAAATCATTCAAGCCTATCAAATCAGCATTCCTTCCTTCATTGTGAGTTACATAATGCATTCTATACAGGGTGTGGTATTTGAATAGCTTAAATTTGCTGTGAAGATAGCTCCAGTTGTTGCCGTTCTAATTACCCCATTTGTGATTTTCTTTTCACAATTGCCTATTTTTATGACGAATTCTTCGAAAATGTCTACTTTTTATTTTGCTTGAACTAATCTTTAATTCCCTACATTAGTTGCCTGACCAACTTTGTTATTTGTAGAGAACAAACATTGGCTGACCAGCTTTGCTTCTGAGGAGTTTGATTTGTTCTCTCTAATTTTTTCTTATAAGTGTTTTCTATGTTGTCAATGGTGTTGAGATTTGCACATTGAAAATGGAGGAGTCTTGGGCTGTTGCTACTGTTGTTTATTTGTGCCTCTATACTAATTTCATAAGCATGTGGGTTTGTCAAATGATGACACCCTTGAGTCAAAGTACATTGTTGTTTTCTGTGGAGCTCATCGGTGTTTTTGCTTGGAGCTCACACGGGCCATTTGTAACAAATACGTTGTTATATGAATATCACTTGCTTTTTGTATGTTTTATGCGTGCAATTGCTAAATTTATTGTCTCAGATACAACATATTTTTTTTTGTCAGTAGTGCTTTCTGAGAACTATATTCTGGTATAGTTATCATAGTTGTCAACTGTTTCATAATCATTAAAGAAAAACCGCATAGCCCGTGCGTATGCACGGGTACCTTGCTAGTGGAAGATGGAAAGAAATGAAAAGACACTCTTCCACCAGTTCTGTAAGGCGAATGCTGAGAAGACACGAAGGCTTTTTGGTTTTGGGTGTTACAATTTTGTTTCCTAAACTTTAATAAAAGTATTTTTAAAGAGATTTCAATCTTTAATATCATTTAACATTAACTAATTAAATTAAATTAAATTAATGACATTTGTGATAAGCCTTTCTCTATTCCTCTTCTTTTTTTATAATACCTTTCTCTTTTCTTCGGTTATCGTCAAATTGATGCATAGTTATATAATTAAATATTAATTATATTAAATTAAATTAAATATTAAATATTACATATAATTAAATGACATGTGATTTCATACTGAATACTGAATGCAATTGATTATGCACATTTTAAGCACACTATCTATGACTTGTTTCAGGCGCATAGTCCTATTCATTATGGCCTACTACCTATAAACAATACCCTATAATTTATTTAAATACCAAATCCATTTATTTAATTTAACTTTAAAAATATTCATATTCATATTTAATTTAATTTATGTTTTATTTAATTTTTGTTATATTAATTTAAAATTTTTCTAGCATCCTAACAATTACACGTGTTCATCTATTTATAAAATAATTTCACTTTCACTTTAAAATTAAAATTAAAATTAAAATACAAAAAAATAGAGAGACAGTAGGTTGAAAGGATTACACTTTTTGAAATCAGTTTAGTAAGTCAATTTATTATTTAATTTACATGTATATTTAACTTTAAATTATAACTTAAATTATGAAATAATTGAATTGAATACGAAATATTCAAAGCTAAAAATATAAATCAAAATGCAAAAAAAATTGACATAAACAGATATAACATGATGCAAATAACATTTCGTTCATATAAAACTGGTTCACAGATAATTCAAGCACTGGAGAACATAGAACCTGTGTACACAGGTTCTTCAAAAAATGAAACTCCAGCAAACGGATATGAACGATTACATGACCAAGGGGGAAAGTAATTAAACAGTCAAACACACCAAGAAAGACATAAAACAACAACAACAAAAGATCAACAAAATGCAAGGTGATTCATTCAGCCCAACACCAACACCTGGACATCTTGATCTAGTCCTTCTCAATCTTGATGGTTTTCTTCAACATCTTCAGAGGAACATGATCATCAGCCTTTTCAATTTCACTTGGAGAGACTCTTTTCAGAGGAGTGAAGGGATCCATATCATTGTCCAAATCAATTGGTACCTGACTTGCATAACCAATACTGAGGGGGGTCACCAGCTCAACTTGAGAGTCAGCAAACACAACAACATTCTTCACAGGGGTCACCACCTCATCATTGGACAATTTAGTTACCTCCTCTTCAACAACTTGAACATCTTTACCTTTACCCTCAACTGTTTGGGAGCACTCCTCAATACCAGCAGTTAAAAACTTGGGCAGCAGATCCTATAAAAATCAAAATCAAAATCTATCTAAGTAACCATAACCATTTATTTAGGTACATATTAAACTCAATTAACCAAATAAAATAGTTATAGTTAGAATAAATCATCAAACCTCTGAAATAGATTTGGAAGAACCCTCAATCATCTTCTCCTTTCCATCAGACACAAAACCACTGACAGGACTAAGATCCTAATATATATATATATATATATATATATATATATATATATATATATATATAAAGCGTTAGATCACTACAAAAAATCTACATCTACATTATTTCACAATTTCTAAATTCCAATTCTAATTCGAAATTATTAAAATGCAAAGTGAAAATCTATTCAGCAAGTAAACAAAATTTGAACTCAAATTAGATATGTAAATTGTATGTCCCAGAAGTGATAAGATAATTATTCCTAGTAGAATTACAGATTCCAGATATATTACCAGGGGTTTGTTCATCTCATCCTTTAACTTCTGAATGATAGATTCATCAGCACAAATTTTCTTCACACGGAATGATTGACCAAACAGACTATTAGACTGCTTCTTCAACTCCACTTTGAACAGAAATGTCTTTCCTTTCAGGTTGCAAATCTCTTCTGGGATAGCATGGTTTCCTGAAATCTGAAAGAATTAAACTAAGGTTAATATAAGTTGAAGTCCATTTAAGTTTGTTTTAGAAAAATAAAACTTGTAAAATACAGGTAAAAAACAACTGACTATAAACAACCTTGTCTTCTGCTTCAAATAACTCTGCAGCTGTCCTGTTCAGAAGCACTCGCCCAACATTATCAAAGATAACAAACACTGTGTCTCCAGTTACATCACCCACACAAACCTTGATACAGTATCTTTTGTTTGAAAACATGAAACGGGAAAAAATAAATAAATAAATAAATAAGATAAGTAATAATATTATGACTTCAACATCAACATATCAACATATTACTTCATATTGAGTAAAAACATATGAAGTAAAAGACAAACAAATACCTGGGAACAACTTTCATCACATGCTTATAGCATTTTTCACAGAAGTACATATCTGAATTTGGAAAAACAGCCTTTGAACAAACGCAAGAGGTGTACCACCATGTTCCAGTGACAATGTCAATGATAGTTGCATAAACAACAAATAGCCCTTCCTGCAATCATGAAATGTGAAAGACAAAACAGTTAACAAATGACCATTTAAACACACAAAAAATAAAAATAAAAATAATTAGACATTGCAAATGTATAGAACAGATAAGATATTATTAACCTCATCCAGATGCTTTAGACCAACCACAGTGGTCCCTGGTGTCAGTTGAAGAAACTCTTCTTCAAGGGAAATTTTAGTTGGCTCACTCAACTGACTCAGCCCTTGAGTCGGAGATTCCAAAGTTGCACTTATCCTACATGCATGTAAACAATGGACAAACAAAAGGTTAAGTGAAAGATATTTATAATAAGATAAGACATTGAAACCAAGCAGGGATTTATGTTTGTCAAACAAAAGCAATGTTTTCTTTTCCTACTTCACAAAAAAAAAAAAACAAAAGCAAAGCAATAAATGCAACAACAACAACAATCTCATCTAAATTTACCTCTGTCTAAGTTTGACTGCAGCTTGACATGTAGGATTGAAAATCAACTTAGTACAACTCATGCAATTTTGCAGATTGATTCTCTCTACAACAAATACAAATATACAAATATAAATATATAAATAAATATAAATATTAAATTAAAAATAAAAATTGTGAAATGTGAAGTGTGAAGTGCAATACAACTTAATCCCATATTATATAATGATAAATGATAAGTATACCTTGGAACAGTTTGACCTTTGCAAACTGTAAGATTACAACAGCATTTTCAACCTCTCCAGATGCAAGGAATGCATTCAGCTCATCAACATAGGGACCAAATAAAGTGCACTCTATCTTATGGCTAGTGTATTCAAAATGAAAAAAAGAAAAAAATAAGATTACCAAAAAATTATAAAACTGATAAACTAAAGTCAAAAGTGCAACTTCATTACCCATCCTCTTCCAGAGAGATGACATTCAGCTTGGTCTTAACACCATTCCTCTCAATCTGTCTTTCAGTTCCAACCCCAGTTAGCAATCCAACAACATCTACAACAAAAAATAAAAATTTATTTATATCAATATTTAACATGAATCTTTAATATGCATCAACAACCATAATAAATTTAATATTTAAAAACTCAACAACATTAGCAGTACAAATAAGGAACTCACCAACCAAATAATCAGTGTCAACATCTGGTACAGTTAACTGTGATATGGGAACCAATTCATAAGCCTCACCATGAACACGATCACCACCCATTATCTGGACCTTACTGGTAAATTGGAACATCAACTTCCAAGCATGTCTGTTGGTCCTGAATGAACCAACATTTGGAGCAACAGCCAAATTTTCAATAGAGTATACACTACCCTCCTTGATATCATTCACAAACTTATACACCAATGTCCTCTTCACATAAGCATGAATGTGGTTACCCTACAATAGCAAAGTCAACCAAGTTAATATTAAAACTCATGCAAGTTATGCATTTCAAAAAGATATTGGTCGAACCTAGAGCTATAACTCACCTCCTGATCCAACAGTACCATCTCAAGAGAGAAAGGTATTTTGTGTTTGACAAAGTCAGATACAACCCACATGCGAATGACTTTTGCTATGATGTTCCAAGAATTTTTCCATTCGATATTTCAGAAAAGGGAGTATAAACAACAGCCATAGCCATTTTCTCTCAAGTGTTTCTTAACTCAAACTCAACTTGATTGCAATATGCCTTAGCAGTTCCTCTCAACACCGATGCATCTCAATAGGGATCCCTACGAAACAATTTATAGGCAAAAAATGAACTCATGAATGAGGATTTTACAATTTACAATTTACAACTTTACAACTATCTTACAATTTACAACTAATTTACAACTAATTCAAAAAACAATTCTATACAAATAAAAATTAAAATTAAAATGAAACTGAAACTGAAAATTTTCAGAACAAATGATGGAAAAAACAGGAACAAATGTCTTGAACAGAGGAAAAAAGATATGGAAAAGAAGGAAGGATATGAAGGTCTATAAGATCCGAGAGTTGTGGTGGCTATTTGTCTCATCTTCGCTCTCAGGAAAGATTTTGATGTAGACCAAAAGCACTGGGGGAGATGACATCCAACCACGCAAGCTCTTCCTATCGATTCTTGAAACCATGCGCATGCTGTTTTATGCTTCCAAAGCTGTGTCAAAAAATGCATCATGAGGTAGAGTAGCGGTGCAAAAATGGATAGCCTAAAGAGATGGAGTACATGAAGGACTCTTAATGGCAGAAAGAAGACGCCGAAATGTCATATTCTGCAAACATTGTGACCTTTCAATCGCTTGGTGGTGCAGGGTGGGGAGGCGAGCGGCCGAAAGCTTGATGCAACTCAATTTTTGCATTAAATGCACCCTTGTTGGTAGGTGTATGTGTCTGGAGCATTAAATGCGGTGAACCACTTCTCTATCAATCTCTGCACTTCCCAAATAGTTTATTATTTTTTTATTGATTGATAAACGATTGTTGGTAGGTGTATGTGTCTGGAGCATTAAATGCGCTGAACCACTTCTCTATCAATCTCTGCACTTCCCAAATAGTTTATTATTTTTTTATTGATTGATAAACGATTGTCGGTAGGTGTATGTGTCTGGAGCATTAAATGCGCTGAACCACTTCTCTATCAATCTCTGCACTTCCCAAATAGGTTTTAATTTTAAAAGAATTGATAAACATAAAACGTGGAGTAGATAGACTTGTTTGGCAAGTTTCTGAAACTTTTTTTCTCACCATCACATTTAAACCCAATGACCCTCGAAATGCTTTGCTATCTGGCTGTGTTTAACACTGGTTTGTGTCTATCTCTTTCCTCATTATTGCCACAAAAGAAACTAAAACTATAATCAAGCCTAATTTTTTATTTGTACCAAAAGCCTAACTATTATTATTTATATATTAATATTACTAAATTGTTTGTATGTTATTTCTTTTCTCCATATGATATAAATAATAAATAATTTCTCTATATGATATAAATAATCACTTAACTTATCATTTTAATTTATATTTTTATAACAATAATAGTTATTATTTTTATTTTTATTTTTACTACAATGTGGAGTGATAAAGTGGTTTGGGAAAGTAACATAAAGGTTAGAGTGATAAGATTATAAAGATTATATAAATACATTAAGGATTAGCTACCACTAAATTTTAAATTAAATGAGTCATGCAGAAAACTATTTCAATATTAATGAAAATATTAATGAACATATGAACACATAAAATAAAATTCGTTTCACCAATTTGAACATGAAAGGATTTATTCTGAACCATTACCTTCAAAATCTCAGTATGTATTGCATTATGATATGATTATGATTATGATGTTTAACGTAATATGGGAAAAAAGGAAGTCAAAGTTGGAGTAACAAATATCCTTCTGTGATGCTTCTGGAAGGAAATTTTTGTTTTTCCGTAAACAATACCCTATAATCTATTTAAATACCAAATCCATTTATTTAAATTAACTTTAAAAATATTCATATTCATATTTAATTTAATTTATGTTTTATTTAATTTTTGTTATATTAATTTAAAATTTCTCTAGCATCCTAACAATCACACGTGTTCATCTATTTATAAAATAATTTCACTTTCACTTTAAAATTAAAATACAAAAAAATAGAGAGACAGTAGGTTGAATGGATTACACTTTTTGAAATCAGTTTAGTAAGTCAATTTATTATTTAATTTACATGTATATTTAACTTTAAATTATAACTTAAATCATGACCAAGCACGGGAGAACATAGAACCTGTGTCAACAAATGAAACTCCAGCAAACGGATATGAACGATTACATGACCAAGGGGGAAAGTAATTAAACAGTCAAACACACCAAGAAAGACATAAAACAACAACAACAACAACAAAAGATCAACAAAACGCAAGGTGATTCATTCAGCCCAACACCAACACTTGGACATCTTGATCTAGTCCTTCTCAATCTTGATGGTTTTCTTCAACATCTTCAGAGGAACATGATCATCAGCCTTTTCAATTTCACTTGTAGAGACTCTTTTCAGATGAGTGAAGGGATCCATATCATTATCCAAATCATCTTCTCCTTTCCATCGGGGAGAGGGTAAACTGCCCCAAATTTATCTGCATTGATAAAACAACCCCATATGAGACCCTTTTAATAGCTAAAAGTAATAAAATAAAAACTGAGGCCAACCAAATTTAAACACGTTTTAGATATGATTTTACAGAATACAGAATGTAATTAAATATGGGATGCAATTAAATTCTTCACAGGGGTTTTTTACACAATTAAATCCGAAATTAATGCTAATTTTAACAACAATACCTAACTTGCAATGCTCACATCAAAATGTAAGAAGAGTCCATAGCTAAGTTAAAACTAATTAAAATGAGTTTAAAGTTGCAAAAGTTAATAGAAAAAATGCAAACATACAGGAAGCGAGAAAGGGAGAAGAGAGTACCCAGGAAGAGAAATGGGAGATAGCATCGGTACCCATGATTTGTCAATCTTCCTGCTATGGCCACTCCTACCAGAATACAAAAAAAAAAGAGTTAGCAAGAGAATTAGAAAAGAGGAACAGTCAATCAACCAAAAGTGGTGCTATTTGTCACTAACGAAAAAAACCAATACAACACCAGATGAGGAAACCCCTGTATTCTTCCCAAATCCCTTCTTACACAGCAACAATCTAGCATTCCAGCAACAAAAGAGAAAGTGTTACAGTAAAAACCAGAAAACAACATAACAGCAACATCAGGAGGGAATCAAATCGAAATCAAAATCCTTGACAAAATGCAATGCTTTCTTGATACAGCCTTAAACCCCAAATAATCCAAGCTCCGTCGGTTTGGCTCCTCATTTTCTCTTACAGTGGCCACCGCATGTTGTTGCTGCTCGGAGAGACATGGAGAGGAGGTGCTATTTTGTAAGCTTTCAAAAAAAAGATACAGAGAAGATGGGATGATCTGTGGGGGGTGTGTGTGTGAGAGAGAGAGACAGAGAAAAGGTTTGAGGGAGAGGAGAACAGAGAAAAGTGAGCGTGTGAGACTGAGAGGGAGAGAGATGAGAGACAATTTGAATTTAGAGAAATTATTAAAGTGTGTTGAGGAAGCAATACACCGTTCCTCTCTTTGTCGTGTGTTGTAATTTTTTTTCCAATAGCTTCTTTCGCACACCATCGCATTTGCATTCGTTTTTTCGTGCGTTAAAGTTGTTGTTGTGTCTGTCTCTCTCCTATTAATTCCTTTAATGGCAAATTTTACTCCCAATCGTGCGGTGGAAGCTATTAATTGTGAGAGCTTAATTGGCCAAAATGATCTCCAATAGTGACTTCTAGGTGTATATTATTAAGATTAAGATTCCAATATTTGTTTTTTTGTATTTCTGTTACACCAACGAGGTCCAAGACAGATTTAAAGCATTGATTTCTCCATTAAATATGGTATATTAACTAATATGATTTTTTTCCAGAAACAATAGGGCCAGAGCCCAAAAAACAACAAAGCTAAGCAGAAACTAAGCGGGGAATAAAGACTCCCCTGGCATTATCATAGAAAACCTGACTGAGGCACGCAGACACTCGATCAAACAACAGGTAATGTGTGCTAGAATCACAACCAAGATTGGCCAAAATATCAGCACTGCGATTCCCTTCTCTACATATATGCTTCACCCTGACATCCCAATCTAGCAGGAGAAGATCTTTAATCTTCGTGAGCAACATATACCCTGAGGCACTACCAACGCCAATCCTCATAATACTCTGGACCACACTGGTTGAGTCAAGTTGCACCTCCAACTTTGTCACTCCTAGTTGCTTGGCTAACCGCAACCCTTCATAAACGCCCCACAGCTCCACGATGAAAGCAGTAGCAGTACCAAGATGCTTGGCATAACCGTGATGCCATCTCCATTTTCGTCCCTCAGAACACCACCACATCCAGCCACTCCAAGAGCTCCCATTCAAATCATATTAACTAGTATGATTTGAAAATACTTGTATGGAGCACTCATACAACAATATAAGTGGTTCCGTGCCAAGAATACCAGCAAGGACATTAAAGTAAGTGCATTTTGGGTTCTATTTTGTCTATAGCCCTATATTCAACTTTTAAAACAAAATGGTTCAGTTAATTTGTTTCTCAAACTTTTATTCAAGGATTGTTGGTAACCCATTAGTTTTTGTCCAAAAGCAAAAAAAATGTTGATCTACTTGTTTGCCAGAGCCACTTTCCTTCCCACCAGATGCATTAAGAGTTGCTAATGACATTATCTTGGCACTCGAGGAAATGCAGCCGAGTCATAACTTCATAGATATCATTTTTGAAAGATTTAGTTGAGGGAAAACTTATAGCATCCTCTTTAGCTTGGAGCCTGAATGCTATTGCTCTATTTACCCATGAAGAAGGAGGGTAAAATTAATTGGAAACTAAAATTAAGGGACTCAAAAGTGGACCCCGAGTGTTCAAGGTTGCAAATGATGTATTCTTTTTGGCCTAAACTAAGGTATCCTCGCCGTGAGTGCGGGCACTAATCCTTTCGAGTCGGGGAGGACTCTATAGGCAGCAAAACTCTACCACACGAGATTTAAGACTGTTGTATTCCCATGGTCTGGATTCGAACTCAAGACTTCTTGTTAAACCGGGAGAGACTCGTGCCATCTCACCCAATCCCCCGGTGGTTGTAGATGATGTATTCTGTGTTGAAAGAAAAATAAAGTTGATTGACTTCTGTTAAATTAATGACCTATAAAACTTTTCTAAAATATTTTCTTGCTTATAGATGTAATGATTTTGCTTTACTTTAGTAGGTAGTTTTTATTGTTCAGAGTATGGTTTCCTACTTAATGACAATGGGTGCATGTCCTGAAATGATAGAAAAGTATGTGTATGACTTTTGACAATGTATTTCACTTAAATATGAATGAAAGCAATATGAAATGTATGGTTGCATTGCAAAAACGAAAATTGTCCAGCTCTCTCATCTTTCTCCTCTTTGTTTTTGGTTTTATGTTTATGGTTCTGCTGCTGTCCTCCATTTAACAGTGGTATATAAAGCAGTGTTCTTATAGGCTATGGGTTTGGAAAAAATTGTAAGTTGTGAGTTTAAACACTTGTGAGTGAAATGGCTTCAGGGAGCAATGCTGTCTTTGTTGTTCCTCAATTTTCTGGGGAAAATTATCATATATGGGTTGTCAAAATGAGATCATGTTTGAAATCTTTTGGCTTATGGGAGTATGTAGATCAAGACAAGCAAGTTCCACCATTGAGAGCTAATCCTACAATAGCTCAAATCAAGCAACATGAAGAGGAGACTATGAAGAGGGTGAAAGCTGTATCATGTCTACATTCAACTTTGGTAGATGATGTGTTTACAAGTATCATGCATCTTGAAACAACCAAGCAAATATGGGATGAACTGAATGAAAGTTATGTAGGTGATGAAAGGGTCTATCAAGCTATTGACTCTAAAAAGAGAGTTTGAAATGTTGAAAATGAAGAAAAATGAATTTGTCAAAGAGTACACTTCAAATCCGTCCCACTTGGTGAACCAAATGAGGCTGTATGGTGAGGTTGTACATGATTGCAAAGTGGTAGAAATTAAAAGATGTTGATCAGCTTACCCGAAAAATTTGAGGCCAAAGTTGCTGCCATTGAAGAGTCATGTGATCTCAAGAAATTAACTATTTCTGAGATGGTGAGTAAATTGCAAGCTCAAGAACAAAGGTTATCTATGAGAATGGATGATGTAACAGATGGTGCATTTCAAGCTAGACACAAAGGAAAGCAACATGGTCAGAAAAATCAAAAGAAGCAAAACTACAAAAAAGGAGGTGATCAGAAGGGGAAAAATAAGATGGATGAGAGTTTATGTGAATCTGCAACAAGTGACAAGTTTCCTCCTTGTCTCACTTGCAAAAGAACAAATTACCACTTGACAAAAGATTGTTGGTATAAGGGGAAGCCTTAAATTCAGTGTAACCATTGCAAGAAATGGGAACATAGAGAGAAGTTTTGTAGATTCAAGCAAAACCAATCTCATCCACAAGCTGAACATCAAGTGAACTTTACCGATGAGCAACCCCAACCCAAAGATCACTTGTTTATGGCTTCTCATGCATGTTTTTCATCTTCAAAAGATGTATGGTATGTTGATAGTGGGTGCACAAACCACATGGCAAGGGACTCAAGTCTCTTCACTTCTTTGGATAGGGCTGTCCAAACCAAAGTCAAGCTTGAAAATGGAGAAATTGTTCAGGCTGAAGGGAGAGGTACTCTGTTCACACTTGCAAAGGTCCTAAATTAATCCATGATGTTTTACTTATTCCTGACTTGAACCAGAATTTGCTAAGTGTTGCACAATTGATGAAAAGAGGATATTCACTTTCATTTAAAAATAATCATTGTGTCATATTGGACTCAAATGATTCTGAAGTTGTCAAGGTGAAAATGTGTGATAATAGTTTTCCAATCAATTTGAATCAAGTGAATCAATCAGCACTTGTTTCCAAACACGATGATTGTGCACTATGGCACAAAAGATATGGTCATTTTAACATGGATGCTTTGAAATTTTTGTAATCTCATGATATGGTTAGAGACATGCCTGCAATAAGCAATATTGATGATTTATGTGACGCTTGTTAACTTAGGAAAATGCATAGAAAATCTTTTTCAACAGCAAATGTTACACGAGCAAAGGAGAAATTAGAGCTTGTTCACACTAACTTGTGTGCTCCTATGAGTGTGCCTTCTCTAAGCCAGAACAAGTATTTTATTTTGTTTATTGATGATTTGACCAGAATGACATGAGTGTATTTTTTGTCATGCAAAGCTCATACGTTTAATGTCTTTAAAAAATTTAGAGCTATGGTGGAGTCTCAAAGTGGCTGCAAGATTAAAATGTTGATATCAGACAACGAAAAGGAGTATACCTCCAAAGAATTTAATATGTTCTGTGAAAATATGGGGATTATTCATCAATTGACGGTTAGCTACACTCCTAAGCAGAATGGGGTTTCAGAGAGAAAAAATAGAACAGATATGGAGATGACAAGATGTTTAATTACAGAAAAGAAGCTACCAAAAAGCTTTTGGGTTGAAGCAGTTTACACATCAGTATATCTCTTGAATAGGCTACCAACAAGAGTTGTTCAAGGGAAAACACCAATTGAGGCTTAGATTGGAGTGAAGCCTTTAGCCAAACATTTGAAGATTTTTGGATCAATTTGCTATGTTCATGTTGCAATAGCAAAAGGATCCAAACTAGATGACAAAGCTGAAATGAGAATTTTTTTCGGCTATGCAGCAAGTTCCAAAGGTTACAGAGTGTTTAATTTGAAGTTAAAACAGATTGTGGTCAGCAGAGATATTGAAGTTGATGAAAATGCATATTGGGATTGGAAAAATAATGAAGTTCAAAGGAGTACAAAGTCTGCATAATTGCCAAGGACATCAGCAAGTTCCAAAGGTTACAGAGTGTTTAATTTGAAGTCAAAATAGATTGTGGTCAGCAGAGATATTGAAGTTGATGAAAATACGTATTGGGATTTGGAAAATAATGAAGTTTAAAGGAGTACAAAGCCTGCAAAATTGCCAACCACTTTCGTTGCACCTAATAAACAAGAATAAGCAACAAATGAACATGAAAATCAGGTGGTTGAATCTGATTCTCCAGTGCTAAAGACTAAGTCTTTGGCTGAAATTTATGAAAAATGTAGGTTTGTGGTGAATGAGCCTTCTTGTTTTGAAGAGGCTTCAATGTAAACAGAATGGAATGATGCAATGAAGGAGGAGCTGGCTATGATCAACAAAAATGGTACTTGGGAACTCACTCCGAGGCCCAAAAACAAGCATGTGATTGGTGTCAAATGGGTTTATAGAACAAAATTAAATCGTGATGGTTCTATTCACAAACACAAGGCCAGACTTGTGGTGAAAGGATATTCTCAAATGGCTGGAATTGATTATGGTGATACATTTGCGCCGGTTGCTAGGCATGAAACAATTAGATTAATTGTTGCCTTGTCAGCTCAATATGGATGAAAAATCTTTCATTTGGATGTTAAATCAACTTTTCTAAATGGAGTTTTGGAGGAAGAAATTTATGCTGAGCAGCCCACTGGTTTTCTTGTTGCAGGGCATGAAGACAGAGTTTATAGGCTTCACAAAACCTTGTATGGGCTGAAACAGGCTCCAAGAGCCTAGTATAGCAGAATTAACTCACATTTTCTGCAAAATGATTTCAGGAGGAGCCAAAATGAGCCTGCTCTTTATGTGAAAGATTGTGGCAATGGGAAGAAAATTCTGTTTCACTTTATGTGGATGATTTGCTGGTCACTAGTGATGATATTGGTGAAATTGATCAATTTAAAAAGAGTATGTTGCAGGTTTTTGACATGACAGATCTTGGAGAGATGAGGTATTTTTTGGGGATAGAAGTACATCAATTTGATTGTGGTATTTTTCTCTCACTGAGAAAGTATGCCATTGATTTGCTGAAAAAATTTAAATTGGAGAATTGTAATCCTGTTTCAACTTCACTTGCTGTAAATGAAAAGCTCTCCAAGGCTGATGGTGATGCAAGGGCAGATGTTACTCAATACAGAAGTTTAGTTGGCTGCCTTCTTTGTTTGACTGCAACAAGGCTAGATTTGATGTTCTCTGCTTGTCTACTTTCAAGGTTCATGCATTCACCAAGTTTAACACACTGGTGTAGGCAAAAGAGTGATGCGTTATGTGAAAGGTACCACTGATTTTGGCATTTGGTACAACAAACGTGATAGAAAGCTTGAAGGCTTTGTTGATAGTGATTGGACTAGATCTATTGATGACTCAAAAAGCACAACTGGGTATGTTTTTTCACTTGGCAGTGGAGTGTTTTCATGGAACTCTGAAAAACAAGATGTAGTTGCTCAATCCTCAGCTGAAGCTGAGTATATTGCTGCAGCAACAGCTTCTAATCAAGCTATTTGGATCAGAAAAGTTTTGACTGATTTGAATTATGTGCAAATGGAGCCTACTGTGCTATGGTGTGACAACAAATCCGCAATTTCTGTTGCTAAAAGCCCAATTCAGCATGGCAAAACAAAGCATATCAATGTCAAATTTCATGCAATAAGAGAAGTAGAGAAGAATGGAGATGTTCAATTGATGCATTGCAGGTCCAAAGAGCAATTCACAGACATTTTCACTAAGGCACTTCCTTGTGCCAAGTTCATGGAGCTAAGGAGCAAGTTGGGAGTTTTTTAGAAAAATTTTAAGGAGTGTTAAATTAATGACATGTAAAATTTTTCTAAAATACTTTCTTCCTTATGGATGTAATGATTTTGCTTTACTTTAGTAGGTAGTTTTTACTGTTCAAAGTATGGTTTCCTACTTAATGACAATGGGTGCATGTCGTGTAATGATAGAAAAGTATGGGTATGACTTTTGACTATGGATTTCACTTAAATATGAAGAAAGCAATCTGAAATGTATGGTTGCATTGCAAGAACGAAAATTGTCCAGCTCTCTCATCTTCCTCCTCTCTGTTTCTGGTTTTATGTTTATGGTTATGCTGCTGTCCTCCATTTAACAACTTCTAAATTTCAGTCAGAATGTTATTAGCTAGTAATCTTTGTAACAGAAATTAGTTATTTATGCTGTTAAGTAGTTTTTCTGTTATTAGTTTGTTATTTCTGTTATCATCCCTCTTGTATCATTTATATAAGTATGTACTCTTCTGAAATCAATCAGTGAAGTATTGTTCAGTGTATTCTTCTTCTTTCTATCATAATAAGTTTACAAGCGATGATAAATCTGCTTTATTAAGATGGCAATCGTGTGGAAGTTTTTCTTTAATGGAAATTTTAGAGGATTACATATTGTCAATTTTGTATTCTACTATGATCATACCTCGTGTTAATTTATTTCAAACCCTTTTTAAATTCAATGCTTTATTTATTTAAATTGTCTTAGTGTATGGATCATGTTATGAACTAAGCTTAAAGCAAACTGTTTGGTAACAAGCCTGTTAAGAGAGATAAGTTAAAGAGCTCCAAGTTGTGCATATGCATGTTGAGTTTGCTATCACAGTAAGATGTCTCTAATGTACTTAGATGTGAGGTCAGGTGCAAAATATGTTAAACATTTTTCCCATCCCTCGAGAAAATGGTTTACTTGAAAACTGTTATAATATATAATTGTATTGATAACTAGGGAACCATTAAATAATTGTAATTAAGAATAACTTAACTTATACCATGCAAATTATTCTTATTCATTCTACATCATTCCCTTCCTCTAGGAAAACTCTAATATGGAGAGGTAAAACATCTTGTACTAATCCAAGAAGTTCAAGAAGAAGAATAAATATTCTTCTTAGACCCCGCCCCCTTTTTTTTTCATCTACAATCTAAAGAGAGCAATACAAATGTCTCATGTAGGATCGTCCATTGCCCAGAAGAACAACATATCCACAAGAACACGCCACTCTATAGTACGTATGATGATTTCATGGCATATAGAAAATTATAGTGCTTGCCCAATTCAGAGAAATTTGACAAAGAAAAGGCTTTTGGCACAAAAGGAGGATTTCAAGGTAGTTTTTTTTTTGTCAATAGATCATAGCTTCATTAAGATTGGGACAAAGCCCAAGAGGTACAAACAGGAATTGGTAAAAACAACCAACCCGGGAAAGTATATGCAATGTCATACAACAGATAATCAATACACTTAAAGACATGCTGCTAACTTTTAATCTGACAGATTAAAATTATAGCCTATTGACTATCATCAAATACATAGCAAAATGCATTCTAATAATAATGTACCAAAAATAGTTTTTTTGTTGGTGGATTTATTTGAGAGTAATATGCCATTGAGGTAAAATGATATAGTTTTTTTTTTTGCTTAAACATCTTTTTGGTCCCTCATTTTTTATTGAGTTCCATTTTTAGTTCCTTAAAAATAAAACGTGTCTTTTTAGTCTCTCATTTTTCAAAATTTGTCACTTTTAGTTCTTGGGCCATATTTTAAATTTAAAAAGTATTTTTTTTAAATTTATACTTTGACCCCTCTCAAGCCTAATTTTCACCTTAATCCATTTTTTCGTTCTCCTCCCCCTCCACTGATGCACCGCGACCCCCCATCCCTGCTAGGAGTAGTTCCAACGTCCTCCCTTGAAGCCGCCATGAAATGCGGACCTCTCTCTCGTTCTCCTCCCTGTGCGATCGCGGTGGCCGCCTCTCTTCCCGTCATTGTGCGCAACCTCCCTTGGCCGCGCAGAGCTCCTCCCTTAGCCGCGCAGGGATGAGGGGCTGCGGTGCATCAGTGGAGGGAGAGGAGAATTGAAAAACGAGTTAAGGGGAGCATCAAGCTTTAGGAGGGGTCAAAATATAAATTTAGAAAATACTTTTCAACTTTAAAATATGGTCCTAGTGACTAAAAGTGACAAATTTTTAAAAATGAAGGACTAAAAAGACGCATTTTATTTTTGATGGACTAAAAACGGAACTCAGTGAAAAATGAAGGACTAAAAACAGATTTAAGTTTTTTTTTTTATAGGCAAATGTTAGTAAATTAGTATGTTATGTTAATGAGAGAGATTTGAAACCATGATCTCTTTATTACTCAAATCTTTATGCTCCTCCCCAAAACTACCAAACCACCTTAAGACTTCCCAGTAAAATGGTATAGTTTCAATATTATATTTGAACTTAAAGAGGATCTAGGTGGACGTGGTGAAGATTGAGTGGATTTAAAGTCCTAATCATTTATTTTTATATCATAATTTTCTTAGATTTATTTAACTTTATTTCTTTTATCAATTAGATCATTCATTCATATGCTATTATTTTATCTCGTAATTTGATTGCTCAAATAAAAATGGATGTGTAAAGTGGCATTTCATCAATCGTCACGGGAATGATTTTTTTACTTACTTTCAATTACTCGTTATGGCAGGTGCACTTGTGGTTTGTCACTAATTGTGGAGAATTCAAAACCAGTTTTTATGGTTTCATTTATTGGGACCGGTGGACAATTATCAATTTCAATTCCATACTCACATCCCCCAACCAACAATGATGATCACTTTGATTATTTAAAAAATGATTATCATGTTTTGTATATTATAAAGAAAGGGTGGTTCAAACTCAAGTGTCTGGAGTTATAAATACTAAATGCTACCAATAGAGCTAGTACCCTTAACATGTTATAATTATAATATTATTCACTATTTGGATTTATTAAATTCATAATCTATAAAAAGATATCAAACATTACATATAAAAAAAAGACATCAAACATTAAATAAGATTAGGAATACTTATTTGTATGAGTGCACTTTGAGTGAGTAGATTTGCACTCATACACACACATATATTATATGTTTGTCTATATTACGTTAATCATTTTAGCATCTTTATTTGAAATGTGTCATTCATAGAGAAAATAGTATGACAAATAAATTTTGCTATGAATCAATTAAAATATAAGACTTAATAAAATAAATAAAAACGAACAATTTTCATAATAAACATAAAAGATATATCAATGTTTTACATTAAAATAATTACATATATAAATTATATAGCGATTCATAAAATTTTTCAAAATATTTCTCTTTTCATTATATTTAGCTTAACTTGATTTTACATTTAATAACAGTCATAAAATTCAATTTATATATGTTTTATTATTATAATTAATAAGGTCATTGGTTATTTTTGAAATAATTAACTGCATTTAGTCAACTGTTAGTCAAAGTTATAAAATTAGATGGAGTGCTTAGAGCACTCATAAACTTTAAGGTGAATATAATTTAAAATAAAAAATATCTAAATTTTTTTTTTAAATTATCAAAAATTAATCTTATTTTGTCTAATATTAATTAAAAAAATTAAGTATTGATTAAAAAGTTTTTAAAAAATACTTTTTTTCAATTAAATAAATAATTAAAGAGAAAAATAATAATGATTTGATTTAATATAAAACCAAGCTCGTAATATGTGTCCAACGTGAGAAACACATGTAATTTAACGAAAGAATATAACGTGATTCTTTTATAATAGAAATATGTATCAAAATTACTCTATTTCTAAGAATGAGGACTCATATGATAAATATATTTTTTATGCTTATTATATAAAAAGATTAATTTGAAATATGTGAATATCCTGCGCGCGTACTTTAAATTGAAGATGGTCGTGATATTTGTTGGGAGTCCCACGTCGGATGATAAGGGGACCTGTGCAGTGTTTATAAAGTTGAGGAGTCCCTCCTCCTATGAACTAGCTTGTGGGTGTAGAGGTTCCCTTCAGCTGAAGCGATTAACCTCTACTACCTCTTATGTTTCTTAATATTTGTATTTTAAAGTTGTTTCACATTAACTGAGGAATCATGTACTCTCTCTATTCTTTTTTATTTATCTTTTAAGGTTATTTTATAATAACTAAGAAATCATTTAATTGATAAAAATTTTCTTATTATACTCTTGTCTTTTTACTATTTTACTCTATCTATTTACTCTCTCTATATTAAAATGTATTGAAAATGTGTAAAACAATTAATGGTGAGAACGGTATAATTGACAAAATATAATCTTAAGTTATCAAAATGACAAATAAATAGTAACAAATTTATTCTTAAAAATGGACAATTAAAAAAGATTAATGGAGGTAGTAATTGACAAAAAAATTTCTATTATACACCCGTATTTTCACTATTCTACTATATCCATGTGTATATATGGAAAATATGTAAAACAGTTAATCATGATAAATATATAATTGACAAAATATAACCTTAAACTAATAAAATAACAAATAAATAGTAACAATTTTTCTTAAAAATGAACGATTAAAAATCAACTGAGGGAGTAATGTTTTTATACTTTTATGGTTTCAGCCGTTTGGCTGTTTTTTCAAGGTTGCAAATATTTCATTCATGTTTTAGAAAATATGTTGTGTTATTTTTATAAAAACAAAAGTATTTACAAACAAAAAATTATGATTACAATCTTTCATTAACTCACTTTTCTTCTTTTTATTCCCACATTGAAGAAGCTTTCTAATTCTGCTTGATTTGATTTGATATTGTATACTAATTTTGAAAAATAAATTTCAAAACGAAATTAAATCACAGCTGGAGTTCTGTCCTGCTGCCAGTGAATGAATATCTGGCTTGTGGATCCTCTTCCTCTTTGTTGTTCAAAAACACTTCTTCAAGAGTTGTAGAGTTTCTCTTCTCTGTGCTACAAGGTTCATATTCTATTCAAGAACCTATTCTAGTCTACAAAAAACTTTTTTCAATCGTGTATGTTAGTTACTTCCCAATTTTTTTCCTTTTTCTTTTTTTAATTCAAGAATTCTCAAAGGTCATCATTTGCACTGAAGTGTAACCTGGAAAATGTGTCATGAAAGGACACAAATGTTCATCTATAAAAGCTATATATAGCTTTTGTTTCTGAAACATTGATAACTTTAAATCAATTCTTATTGTGACAGTAAATTCATCATACTAGTCATGGCTATTTCTGATGAAAGTGGAAGTGGGGCACCAAGAAGCATTGAGGTATGTTGTTAATTTTATTTTTTTCCTTTTCATCCTTGACTTTTGTTCTGCTTGTTTACAGGTAACTCCAAACAATTTGCTACACAAGCAGGGAAAATTACAAGGGATGTTAGTGTCTTTCATTCTTGGACTCGGTTCCCTTATTGCATTGAACAGCTTGTGGACAATGGGAGATTACTACTACAAAGTCTTTCCAGTAAGAATCTCATGATTTCAACAACAATGAAACCAAACAATTATGTGAAATTGGACAATAAAAATAATAACACTCTTTTCCCTCCAAAGTTTCAATTCAATATATGTTACATTTGACAGCCACCATTTTCACTTTCATTTTTTTGTGTGTTAGTAATTCTATGTGAGGGATAGAGATCATAGGCATAGTCAAGGTAGAGAGCATACTCAGAAGGTAACATTTTGATTGATAAAAAAATAGTAAATGATACATTGGTGCTCTTATTTATACTAGTTAGTGAGCACTAACCTTCTAACTAACTGGTACTAACTAACTCTAATTCTAACTAACTGCAATGTATTTCTGTTATTTGTTCTTCTGTTTTTGTGTCCATGAAATTACCTGTCATGTGATTATGAAGTATTGGTCTAACAATAGTTTTTTTTTTTCCTAACTCTGAAGAGATACCATCCTATGAGAGTGTTCACAATCATTTATCAACCATTTGCACTTTCAATGACAATTATACTGGCTTACTATGAGTCAAGGATTGATACAAGGATGAGGAACTTAAGTGGATACGCAATTTTCTTCACTTGCTCTTTGTTAGCTCTAGTTGTAAGTCCATCTTTTCTTTTTCCTTTTTTTTTTTTTGGTTTTTCAAATCCCACTTCACCCTTACCACTTGAGCTTTGTTGCTATACCTAATTTTATGCTATTTTGCATGCCCATGTATTTTGCTTTGTCTGTAATGTTGTTATAGCTTTGGAGTATTTTGGTGTGGCAGTTGGATCTAGCAACATCAGGGAAAGGGGGAATTGGACCTTACATTGGTTTATGTGTACTTGTTGCTTGCTTTGGAATTGCACATGCTTTTGTCCAAGGAGGCGTCACTGGAGACCTGTCTTTTATGTGTCCTGAGTTCATTCAGGTTGGTCTTCCTCATAATTTTCTCTCTTGTTTCCATTTTCTTTATATCTTTAAAATTCTTGTATAGACTAAGTGAAACCTCTATGGGGTATCATGTAACTTCTCTTACTCAAGTATTTATTCCCCTATTTTTTTCCTTTCCTTAACTTTTTTAACATTAAATATATTTGTACTTGTTTTTTCCCCCCCTTTGGGGAGGGAGTGATAATAGTCTTCTTTATGTCCATGTGGATTGTGGCCTTACTCATACAAATTTTGATGTTATGCAGTCCTTTGTTAGTGGTGTAACTGCCTCTGGAGCTCTTGCATGTGGTTTGAGACTTCTCACCAAAGCAAATTTTGAGAAATCCGACAACGGTCTTCGCAAAGGGGCTTGTACGTTAATCTTTATTATTCACTAGTGCTTTTTTTCCCAATATACTCTATTATTAGGTGAAATTCATGTGGGTCCCACCACTTTGGGAATAGGTCTCACCAAATAGGAAACGGGACTAAAACGATTTAGTGGAACCCACATGAATTTCACTCCAATACAAAGTATGTTGGAAAGAGTGTGTTGCTAGCATTGCTCATGTAGATATGTATTTTTTTTTTGGTAATAGATTATGTATTAGTTTTACCCATTTAGATGTTTCCTATTCTGGTGCACATATTCACCCAGTTTAATTTTACTCACATACTCTCATACTTATTTACTGACTTCGTAATATGCTTTCTCACACTAGTTAATCCATTCACCAATAATTAACTTTTGAATTTGTGATTATTTGGTACAAAAGCTTCATTAGTTCCTCACTTTGTTGCAGTGCTAACCTTTGCCATCTGTACATTCTTTGAGCTTTTGTGCATCATCTTGTATGCAATCTACTTCCCTAAATTGTCCATAGTAAAATACTACCGTTCAAAAGCAGCCTTAGAAGGATCAAAAACTATCTCATCTAATCTTGCTGCTGCCGGCACGCAATACGAGACAAACCAGCAAGTAATGTAAATTGTGTTAAACTGATTATACATATTGTTAATTGTTAAGAGCTCAATGATGTATCTTTCAATATACTAAAAGTTTTTTTTTTTTGTACTTTGTGTATAGGTTGGTTGTGTTGCTGATCAACAAGAACGATTAAGCAAGAAGGAGCTATTTCTTCAGAACATTGATTATGCTGCTGACTTGTTTCTGACATATGTGTTAACCCTATCTATTATGCCTGGATTCTTGTATGAAGATACCGGATCGCACCAACTCGGAACATGGTAAGCATTTATCAATTCCCTAGGCTAATGTTTTTTGTTTCCATTTCCAATTTTCGTTTTTAATTTATTTTCTGTTTTCAAAGATTTGCAGAGAGAAAACAAAAAAGTTGTTTTCGTTGTTTCCTGTACAAATCATTAAAAACAGAAAACATATGAAAACAAGATAATAGTTTCATATTTAAAAATGAAAACAGAAAATGTTTTCTTAAAATAAACGGATCCCTGTCTTCTAGTGCTTCCAATTCCAAGTGCATTTTGATTTTTGACATGAAAGTGAAACATATGGTGAATCTGTTTAGGTACTCACTTGTGTTGATTACAATGTATAACACCATGGATCTAATATCCTCATATATTCCCCTCATCAAATGCCTCAAGTTGGAATCCAGGAAGGGCTTACTCATTGCAACTCTTTCTAGATTCTTGCTCATCCCTGCATTTTACTTCACTGCAAAATATGGTGACCAGGGTTGGATGATCCTGCTTGTATCTCTCTTGGGACTAACCAATGGCTATCTCACTGTTTGTGTTTACACAATGGTACCTAAAGGGTACAAGGTAAGTCTCTTTTTCTTTTTCCGACACTCTTTTTCTCAACCTGGAGGTTCATGAATCATAACAACATGCAAAATTGTCTTATGGTTTGTTTTTGTAGGGTCCTGAACAGAATGCATTGGGTAATTTGCTTGCACTGTGGCTTTTAAGTGGTGTATTTGCTGGAGTTGCTCTTGATTTCTTGTGGCTCATTGGAAACACACAGAATTTCTAAAAGGAATTACCAAGCAGAAACAATGAATATTCAGAGAGTTAAATGACTCTTTGTTTACTAGTACTCATATTTCTTGCCATGTTGTAGATTGGGAAGAAACATGCTAAATATGACATTGTTATTTTCTATATCCATTGCATCTTACTATGTAACCAGAGATGCCATGGGCTAATTAGGATTCTCTTTTTACAGTTTTGTATTAAGGTGGCAACTAGCTGCCACACTTGGAATGTATAGTTTAACCTGCTGTTACTGCAAGTTAATAGAAACTTGATTACTTACAATTCAGTCCTTCTATATGATAAAAAATAAATAAAAGTTTAAAATTACAAAATAATCCCTTGTAACAAAAACTGAAATAGCAAGGTGTGAGCAGTGATTTAAATAGCGCGCCATAGCGGCGCTATAGCGCCATAGCGGGGCAGAGCTGCTCCTAGCCACTATAGTGCTTCCCATAGCAGAGCATTTCAATGTAGCGGCTGTAGCAGCCGCTATTGCGGCCATAATAGCGGGAATAGCTGCCACTATCCAGCCACACCATTGAATTGCCAAAAAAAAAGTCCTCTTTTTTATGTTAGGGATACTTTTTGGGGGCATTATGGGGGGAAAACAGCAGCAAAAAGGGTGAGCTTTCTGGTCTCGACCCTTCTCTCTCTCTTATACCATCTCATCTTGTCTATTCTCATGAACTTTGAGTATTTTTTAATGTTAGCATTTATGTATATAGCATTAATTATTTAATTTAATACATATAAAAAATTCAGAATAGTGGTCATCCCGCTATGCGCTATGCCGCTATAGCATTTTTGGGGTCGGCTACTATCCGGGATTAATAACACTGGGTGTGAGTGAATCTCCAAAATCGCCCCTCAAATTGTAAGGCGTTGTTAATTAAGTCCTTGAATCTATTAATATTTCAAATTAGTCCCTGAAATTGTCTATAATAGGAACTAATGTGTCGAAGATTTTCAATTTGAGGGACTAATTTGGAATATTAATAATTTGAGGGACTAATGCTCTACAATTTCATGAACTAAATTGGTATTACTCAGCTGCTATTTCTTTGATATTGTCATTGAACTCCATCAATTCTACTTGGAATGAGAACAAACAAGTAACCTTAGGCGATTTTCTTTTAGCGCCCTTTTGTGTTTACATGTTTTTTATTTTTTGTACAATAATCATTCTTGAGGTACACATGCCTTAGAATGTGTATATGTATGGTCCAAATAAATTTCATTCAGTTGGTTGGAGAAAATACAAGGCGAGATGGAGCAGGATTTTTGAAAAGATACCAATGGTGCAAATAAAAATTATACAGTTATATTGAAGGGTTACCAACCTACAGGGTAGAGGCTCTTGTAGATTTGTTTGGTAAGTTCATTTTAACTACCAAAGGAAAGTAGAACAATTAAAAGAACATGGCATTAACAATGACAATCATAAGCAAAAACATATTACTGATTCCAAAAATGTTTCTGAAACTGTGAGAGCCGGTGCAAGGGTAAGGTAGCTCAAGCCTATGTTTTAGGCCCATGAGCAAAAACTTATTAATATTTATAAAGCTAAAAAGTTTCATCAGTAGTTCACCCAGCGCAGTGGTAATTAGTGTAAAAGAAGAGTAATTCGCGAGAATGATGCGAGTTCAATGGGTCAGTAGTTCACACTCAGAGCACATAGCACTTTAAAGGATGATAAGAGTGGAAGACACTCATCATTACTGCCTTATGTGAGGTGTTTGTCCTTAGAAATGAAGCTCCTCATTAGAAATTGAAGACTTTTAAATACTGAAACACATGACTTGATTTCGAGATCATCACTTCATTTTGACCAATTTAGTGAAACTGTTAATCCAAGTGAGAAAGAAATATCTGTCAGGAACTTAATCCTGATAGCACCATCTACAAAAATGAAAATTTAGTTTATTTTAGAGCTGACTCTACTGACAGAGAACCCAAAATGGTATGTTGATTTTGTAGTCAAGCATTCCAAAAATAAGTATGAATTGCTAAAATTCCATATACCTACACTTTTTAGTTCTTAAAGCATAGCATTGCATTTGATTGTTCTAGACAATGATTTATAAATGTATTTGACATTTTAACATTAAAAATGGTATTTCTAGAAATTTGTATTTGGGACCATTTAAGTTGAAGTTTCTAGTAGGAATCCGGATACTAAATACAGAAAATAACTAAGCACAGTAGTATCAATGTCTTTACTTCATATTCATTGAGCACTTTTTGATTGCTTTGTAAAATGGGAGAAGACCAATCCTCCTTCCCTTTGTACTACTTAAGAGCTCCATGCTGAATCAGACTGTGACAGTGGCTTGGTAGAGGATCCTTCATGAAAAATTATCTGTAGGAAGTGTTACAGTTCCACCCTACAAACATAAGGCAATTTGGCGACCTAGAAGAATATGCTGAAGCTCTTAGAAGGAAAGAAATAGCACCTGCATTTTCTTGAATTTCCTGCAGCCAAAACTTTCCTCGCAAAGTACTGTAAACTGTAAAGAGTTTAATCAAGATGGTCCCTTGTATAAAATTGGAGGATTTGGATTTGTATGCTTCAACACCTTTTTTACTTTTTCATATATGTATCACTATTCCTTTAGAAACACACACACACTTCTCTCAAGACTCCTTTGCCTACAATATTTGTGCTCTCAAACAATCTTTACCAACTCGATATATTTTTTGTTAAACACCACCACAATCTCATTCCAACTTCTTTTGAATGATTCAAATAAATCCGTTGTGGAATTTGCAGAGTCTGGCGACAATTATTCATGCACGTATCATTATTTTAAAAGTCAGAATTAGTATTTTTTTTCTTCTTTGAAACAAATTGCTTTAATTAGCCTAAAAAAGTATCACTGATACCCTCTTTAAAAGGAGGTAAAAATTTCATGAATGAATTTTCAAATGAAAAGAATGTCACTGAATTTTTCATTCCTACTTTTAAAGGTAACAAAGTAAAATCAGAAAGAAATTCTTATAACTAGACTGGAACAACAAAATTGATATTCATATAAAGTATAATGCATGTTATAACTCTCTCTGGAATGAATTTTGATACCTGCTTGAAATGCATGTAGAAATCTCATGAATGAAAATAAAAAAGACAATGTCAACATAAATTTTTCATTCATAATTTTAAGTGTGCACCAAAGTAAAATACAATATAAAAAAAAATCTCATAACTAGAGTAGAACAAGACTAATATAGAGAATGCTATGTGTATATTTGTAAGTTTATAAATTTGGAGTGTCCCCTTAGTGCTCATACATAAACCAATAACCATCCAGTTCTAATTTACATATGGACCAAAGACAGAGGTTCATTTGTATATTATGAGTACAAAAAAGAAATAGCTGTTTGTGACTTGCACACCTTCTGTTAAAGGAAAAAAAAAGATATGTACAGCCTTCACTAGAATTCTACGGATGCACAAGCATATGGGAATTGCCTTCTAAGCTTTAAATTTTGAATTGTGAATATCAATTGTGACAAAAAGAAAATACAATCCCTCTATGTGGAAGGAGCAAAAAAGAAAAGAAAGAACTCTTAATGCTCCTACAAAACTTCAACGGCAAGTGGGTTCCTATCTAATTGAGCATGACTTGGTAATAAATAAATAAATAGTGTGAGAGTGTGGAGATTGGAGACACTGCAAATGTTTTCAACCAGAAGCCGAAGCAGTCCTCCGTTTATCACATTCTTCTTGCTCTTCCTTTACAAACTCTTCAATCAATTCGCGCTGTCTCTGTGTCAGGTTTCTGTAAAGACATTTCCAACACAGGCATTTAATATTCAGCATCCACCATAAAACCTAAGCATGGTGTAGAAAGAGGAGAGAAATAGATTATAAACAACACTGAAGAAAAATATCATCGGACACTCACGTCGGGATGCTGACATTAAAATGGACATATTGATCGCCGAATGTGTAAGAATTTTTAGTCTTGATCCCTGTAAAATGAATATAAAAGATAATAATGATGAGAGAAATCACAGCTTTACTTAGACTTGCATTTGCATCTATTAAAAATCCAAGCAGTAACATGTTTGTATATTCCAAATGTATTTTCTCACAATGGTTTATAAAAAATAATAAAAATTTCCCCAAATAATATCAACTTGAGTACCTTTCTTTTTCAAAACCACCTTCTGACCAGGTTGGGTGCCCGGGTGAACCTGCCAAACAGGACTCATCATTCAAGCTTCCCTATAGTTACTAAAAATGTCAAAAGAAATATTATGGATTGCAATGGCAACACTCACCTTGAGAACAACATCTCCAGTAAGAGTTGGAACTTGAATGGTTTCCCCCAAAATCGCCTGAAACAAACATTTAATAAAAAAAGAAAAAAATTCCGGTATTTAGCTTCTTTTTAATTAATTTCACTAAATGGTTAGACAATTAACAAGATGTTTGGGATCCAAAATCTTATCACAACAAACTTCCAGCACAAACCACATCGACAGTAAACTTGGAATAAATATTTACAAACTAAATATCATAGACAATCAATTCTGCCCGAAAGTGGCAAACAAAATTCATGCCATCAAAACTTGCAAGGTGTGGTAGCTCTCCTAGAATGGTTCTTGATTAGATCAAGAGATGATTAGATCAAGAGATACACACACTACCAAAGGATTGTACCTCTGACAGACATCTCAACTCCATATAGGGCTTAATTTTTTGGAGCATTGCATGGGAGTCCAGAGTATAATGATTTAAGTCAACACATCTCTTCTGAGTAAACCGCCACTTTGATTCCTAAAATGATTAGGTTGACTAGAATTTGGATCCTAAAACTTAAGTATATTTATTTAATCTATGAAAGATGGAGTGACATCAATTTACACCTTTAATTATAGAAAAATGACATCAAGTCGGTCCCTCAATCTTAAAAAAGTTTACATCAACTTAGTCCTTCAATTTTGTAGTTTGTGCACACAAGGAACATTCTGATGTCACTTTCCATGATTGAGGGACTAAATTCATGCCACCTATCATTTAGGAACTAATGCGATGTCAACCCAAATTCTTAAACTACGACGTTAACCCAGACTCTTAAGGGACTAAAATGGATGTTTACTGTTCCTTTTTTTAATCTGTACCAATAACCAAGCTGCTACCTAATAATTATGAATTAATGGCTCCAATCAAACACAGACATAAGTGGATTGCAAACACACTCAACCAGATAACCACATAAAAATATTACTCAAGATATTCTTCATCAGAGATCATCACCTGAGTGATACTTAAAACAGCATCCACGTGAATATTAAAACCTTCTCTGCGAAAAACAGGATCTTCCCTAACCTGCAAAAGGGAAAGAGGAAGTAAATATACATGACTGGGCCTTAAAATATCAAACAAAAATATTAGAAAAAGTAATGACTTTTAAGCTATTTAAGTACCTTGATAGTAACATAAAGATCACCAGGATGATCTCCATCAGGATCTGCTCCACCGCTTCTAAAAACCTTTATGGTCTCATTGTTGTCTATCCCTGCAAATGTATAAAAGCATAAATCAGAACCTTCTTCATAGCTGAACCCTAAGAGAAATAACAGGATGGATGTGCATTGCCATTGCCAACAGCAGATACAGTGTATATATATATATATACATACAACATGTGTATGCGTGTATTGTTGGCCTTGAGAGAATTAAGCTAAGTGACAAAAAGGCAGAAATAAAGTCAATATTAATCCAAACTATTCAATTTCCGTAGGTTGAAATTATTTAATATTTAGGGTTTCCCTTCAATAGGACATAAGGTAGCTTTTATCTCTCTATTGTTGTTAAGTTCACTAGGTAGAGAAGCGGGTTAGCCTAGTTTAAAAGAAATCAACATGGAAATTATTCATTTATAAGATATTTTCTCTTAGTGTGCAATATTATGAACATGACCTACATAATAATTAACAACAACCCATCACCAAAAATTTGAAATAACAATTACCAGGCATAATATCCAACTTGACTGACTTTGTTCCTTTCATAACTTTCGCACCCCGGCAAGTCCTGCAGAAATTCTGATACCAACGATAAAAGATGAAAAATCATTAATATATTCCCACAATTTCATAATTAGAATGAAAGACCATCATATCTACAAGCTACATGTCATGAATAATTGAATATAGAGTCTTCCAATACATGATTTTATTAAAAAAATTAAGGGGGAAATGAAAACATAACTGCAGACTGCCACGTAAGAAGAATTCAAGAACAGCAATAGGCAAGTTATGTTATGTAAATGCAGGAAGTCCATCGTCCATACATCATATTAAAAGTTCTGAGCCGTTATACACTATACTAAAAACAAGAGATTTAATATCACAAAATACAGAGGACAATTTGTACCATACCGATACAATTTTTCCAGTTCCCTTACAGGTAACACAAGTACTCTCCATTCTGAATATGCCAGCTTGTACAAATATCTGGACATCTCTAAAATTGTCAATTTAACAACACTTCTCAAGCTTGTAATATCATTAAACAGAGACTGAATTAATTTCAAGACAATACTGACCACTCCTGACCCCTTACATCGCTTACAGGTTTCAGGTCTTGTACCAGGAGGAACACCACTGCCACCTGCAATAGTTCACCAATGAGAGATGTGTGACTTTGAACTTTTATTAGGGAGTATTGACTTCACAAAATACAAACCTAACTGAAACTCAAAATACCAGTGAACGATGACAATCCATAGCTTATTAATGAACATACCACAAGCATTACAAAGCATATCCGTTTGAAATGTCACAGTTTTGGTGCACCCTTGGACAGCTTCCATAAAAGATAGTTCAATGAAAGTCTGTGAAAAAAGATATTAATTAGGTGGCTTTCATCAAACAACTCCGGAGCATACTTAAACATGTTCGAATATGAAAACAGAAAAAACCTTGACATCCTCTCCGCCAATATTCTGATAAAAGCTCTTGACAAAATCCTGACCACCATTGAAGGAATTGAGAAATAATATTAGATATCAAATTTGGGATTCCTTTAATAGGAAATTTTAGAGGCATAGATTTTTTATCAAAACCACATAATTTGTAAAAGATTCCAGGCGATATAATAATAATAAGTAACATGCATTGAGCCAAGTATATCATGCAATTAAATTAGGTGAAAAGATGTGACAACAAAATACAAATTTCAGCATAATTGTACAAATGTTAAAAAATCATTAGATCATTTTATGTTTATATTCAACAACAAAAATAAAATGGTTGTTCAAATGCTTAAGGTCCAGTTGTATGGTGTTCACAACATACGAATTTAACAATTAAAATGATATAAAATCAAATATTTATTATAACTATGGTGTGAACAACTGAACATAATTAACAAAGAAGTATCTCCCAAAAGCTTGATTAATAAAATAGAGGGCTCTCGAAAGATATTACATGATCACGGAACATCTGCTCGAAAGGATTAGAGCCACTCTCGCCTCCAAAACCAGTGCTTTGTTCATTTACATAGGCATCGTGGCCAACCTACACATTCATGTTAAAGTAAAGTAAATAAAACAAAAGAGGCAGTAGATACACAAAAAACATAAATACACATTCAACTAAGAAACATGCACATTAAGCATGAGTTGTCCACAAACATAAGAACAAATACACCTACATTCTTACAAAAAAAATATTAAATTAAATGTTGCTATACAACTTAAAATTTATAGCAGTGTACTATGTCCATTATTGGAGTTTTCTTCCCTCTTCTGGAAAGAAAGGAGGGAAATGTCAACAGAGAAAGAAGACACCATGAGAAGGCAAAAAAATAAAGTTTTGTAATTTCTAGTTCTCTCTGAAACATAGGCCTGCAACTTAATCCTACCATTCCCTCCTTATGCATTTAAAATTCACATTACACTTTTTCATGCATCAGAATTTACACAGATTTATCCTACAATATATCCCAATTTAGTGAAAAGGTAGTTACAACAAAATCTTCTACAAAGAATCCAAGAAAATAGATGGGAAGGAACTAGACCTGATCATACTGTTGCCGTTTTTCCTCGTCCTTCAAAACCTATAACATAATAAAAGGGCAATAAACAAGTAGTCAGTTAATTTGGGATATGAAGATTTAAAATAGATATCTGTCTCTTGGTAGAAACACAAACAAAAACAACAAGAGTACACCTCATATGCCATTGAAACTTCTTGAAACTTCTTTTCAGCCTCTGGATCTTCTTTATTTGTGTCTGGATGGAGCTTCTTCGCAAGCTGCGAAATATGAAGAGGAAATGAGAAACAAAAAAATAGATAAATACAAAATTATTTTAGACGGCTAATTTATATGCTAGTCAGCCTTGCTTGATGAATTCACATCAAGGGAGAGAGAAGGGAAAAGGTAGGGGGACTAAAATATTTTCAAAATTGTATAACACGGATTATGTAATACAAATTTGTATAATCTGGCAACCAGTACACATAAAACACAACTCCATATCATAAAATGCAGATTTGATTGAATAACAAATAAAATGTGAAAGTAACTTGATATAAAACAAACTCTTCCCCATCCCATTGCATGGGAATGGTCCAGTATTCATTCACAAAAGAGAGAATGATTACTTTATTTTCATGTAAGTGACTTAATGAATTGATGAAGTTTAACCAGGCAATGGGCTAGATATTAAAAAACACATATTTCAGTACCTAAATTCATGTATTCATGTATATCAACAATTATTAGGAAAAACCTACCCCATAGTAAGCTTTCTTTATTTCAGAAGAGCTTGCATTCTTATTCACACCAAGAACATCATAGTAGTCCCTTGCCAATGATGCTGTAAAGGAGTTTGCAGGGGGAAAAACACAAGTCATTGACATGCATGAGTGCATAAGGATGCAGGGGCCAAGGAGGGAATTGAATGAAAGATGTATGGACTTCAAGCTACTTCTGCCATCCTAACTAATCGATAGAAAATAGTAGACAACATGCAAGCAATAAATAACAAAAGAAACAAATAATTTCCAAACGCAAAAGGCCGTGTGATTCCCTGAATAATAAAAAGGCAGGTATGCACGTGACAAAGAATTTTAATAATTGATCTACCCGAGCCATGAATTGATCTAGAAGCCCCCCAATATGTATTAGCCACTCCAAGTAGCAACCAGTTCTTCAAATTAACTCCATCTCTAACTGCAAATGGGCAAGGGACAGGAGATGATCAGAAACAACAATTGAAAAGTTATAGCAGTATAATATAACCTTCTAAAAATTAAAAACAAAAAAAATAGAAACACTTCAATTCAACATTGCAAGGAAAACAAGAAATGGAGCAATAGTCGATTCATTAAGCAATTTATTGACTTTTTCCAAAATAACTACAACCAAATTACAAAACTAAAATCGAAAAAAAAAGGCTTAATTGCATTTTTGGCCCCTTAGTTTTCACATTTGCGCGAATTAGGTCCCCCAGTTTTTAATTGCGCGAATTAGGTCCCCTAGTTTCATTAATTGTTGCAATTGGGTCCCTCCGTCAGTGCTCCGTCAGTTCACTGGGGGGACCCAATTGCAACAGTTAATGAAACTGGGGGATCCAATTCGCGCAATTAAAAACTGGATGACCTACTTCGCGCAAATGTGAAAACTGAGAGGCCAAAAATGCAATTAAGCCAAAAAAAAATAAAAAAAATTGACACGTTACTTAGTTTCCAAAACGGTAATGTAAAGAATTTCGAAAAAAATAAAATGTTAACTTAACACACCATTTGGTGCATAACTACCAATAACTCTAGATGAATTGCAGTGCCCTGAGTTCAATGTCCTATAACCCCTTTGCAACACTGCTTGATATACCTGCAAAAAATGAAAAAATTCCCACAAATTATTAAATCACAGTTCATAGAAAAATGTCTGTAAAAACACACCCCACACGCAAAAGAGGAAGAATCGAGAAAGATGTGTACGTAATCGTTGGATTCAAAGAGCGACCGACGAGCAAGGCGGTTAAAGAGGGTGATGCCACGAGAGTGAACCATTTCGGTGGCTCTATTGAGTGAGAAATTACGAAGCTTTGAAGGAGAATTGGGATTTGGGGATTGATTAATTAAACCCTAGATAAACCCTAGTCTGAAGAATTGGAATTGGAAGGTTCTAGTAGGACCGGGAGGCAAGTAACCGGGCCACGTTGTTGTAGACAAATTGTTCCGACGGTATTGGAAGTGTCTATCGTGTGTGCGGTTCACATCCCTTACAAGTGTTTGGTTGAGTATTCCCCCCTTTTTTTTATTTTTTGATAAAAAGAGAAATGAAAATTTTGAATCTATAGATTATCTATAGATTATATGAAAGAAGTCCATCAAATAGAAAGGCCGTGTGAGTCCCTCAAAGAATTTACACTTTTGGTTTTTACTTTGTATTGAAAAAATTAAAAAAAATCATTAAATAGATTAAATAGATTTTAAATAATAATAATAATTGAATATATGTAATAATAACTAATTTAATAAAATAACATAAAGAAATAAAGAAAGTCAGAAAAAAAAAAGACACGGGTCATTTAAGACCGAAACGCACACGCCGCAAACAGAGAGAGTCGATCCACATACCAACGCCTCGTGCTATTGGGAACTTGCAAAATGAGAAAGAGCATTAATTGGAATACTGGGCTCAATGTTTTGTTCTTGGGAAATGGTAAATACACCCCACATTTTTTAGACATACACCTCACTTAATGCTGAAATTTCAAAAATATCCTAAAAATTCGCATGCATTCCGGAACTGGAGTTTCCGGAATGCAATTTTACATTCCGGAAACTGGATCCAAAATTGCATTTCCGGAATACAAATTGTATGGAAACTGGAGTTTTCGGAATACAAATTTGCATTTCGGAAACTCCAGTTTCCGGAATATACGTAAAAATGGAGGGTATTTTAGAAATTTCCATAGTTAAGTGGGGTGTATGGCTAATTTTTTGTGGTGTATATACCAATTTCCTTTGAGCAAACCATCACTTTAGTCCCTATCATAGTAGGACGCTGGCAGTTTGGTCCCTGACATGAGAAAATAAGTAAATTGGTCCCTGTCTTGGCTCACCGTCCGTCAAGTTAGTCCCTCCGTTAGTGACTGTCAGATAACAGTGCTGACATGGCACGTTAAGTGCCACCTTGGCACACACATGGACAGCGAAAATTATAAGGACCTATTTGAAACAAAAATTACAGGGACCTATGTGATAAACAGACAACCCCTTCAGTCAAAACCATTTCACCCCTTTAGTAAAAACCCTACCCCCTTCATCTTCCTTCCTTCCCACGCTCTCTATTTTTATCATCCTACAACTCAGTCGTTCGTCCTCTGTCGCAGTGCTCACGGCGCAGTGTGACATTGGTCCACTGTGTGATATCCTGACAGGTACTGCAGTAGGCTTCGTTTTGGTCCTCTTTGTTGTTGTAAATGTGTTTTCAGCGTAAAATGGGGAATGGGTATTTTTTTGGCTTCACTTTTGGCCCCTTTGTGATTGTATTTGTTTATTTTTGTTATGTTTTAGTGGGATTCCCGATTTCTAGATGGTTTTTGCCATTGTTGTTTTCGCTCTAACATAGAAAGTGTCATTCTAGCTCTGTTTTCGTGTAGCTCTGTCTTTCCCTATTCCCCCATATTCTTCCTTCTATTCTGACCCACAAAGAGGACCAAAAAAATAAAATAGTAATTTTTAAAAGCAGAGGAAGAAAGTGATTAACCAAGGGAAAGTCAAGAGAGATGTGTAATGCACACAGATTTTGTGTAATGCACTTGTGGAGGAACTTTACAAAACAGTGGAAAAATAAAGAGCTAAAGGGGCTCGTTTGGGAGTGTGCAAAGTCTACAACAGAGAATCAGTTTAACAACAACTTGGAAAGAGTAAAGAGATTGAATCAAAAGGCATGGGATTATCTAGCCAAGAGGCCCAAAGAGTCATGGTCAAAGGCTTTTTTCAGTGAAAGCCCCAAAGTAGATAACATTTGCAACAACAACTGTGAGGTGTTTAATGCAAAGATAGTCAGGTATAGGGCCAAGCCTATTCTGACTATGTTTGAGGAAATTAGGTGTTATATTATGAGGACCATGAGTGCAAATAAATTAAAGTTGGCTAGTAGGACTGGCCCATTAACTCCTTTCTAGCAAAGTAGATTGGAGAAAGAAAAAATTGAGAGCAACCAATGGACTCCTCATTGGTCAGGAGATGCTGAAGGGAACCGATTTAAGGTGCAATCCAGTCGTAACAAAGTGGATGTGAATTTGACAATGAAGACTTGCACATGTAGATTTTGGCAACTTATAGGTAACATTAGCATAATGGTTGTTTTACCAAATAACTTCATAACATTTACAATTTAACTCTTTAATTTTGTATTGGATAGGAATGCCTTGTATGCATGCTTGTGCTGCAATTGCATTCAAGCATCTGAAACCGGAAGACTATTGTCATGCATGGTTAACTATTGGGTCATATAATGCAACATATGCATTCTTTATTCAGCCAACACAGGGGGAGCAATATTGGAGACGAACTGAGTATATTCATCCCGTTCCACCGAAGCTAAAGAGAAGGCCAAGAAGACCAAAAAAACAAAGAAGGAAAGATGGGAATGAGGAGA
This sequence comes from Glycyrrhiza uralensis, assembly GCA_030159175.1. NCBI lineage: Eukaryota > Viridiplantae > Streptophyta > Magnoliopsida > Fabales > Fabaceae > Glycyrrhiza > Glycyrrhiza uralensis. Next base: position 31,097,793 of record BRZY01000003.1, read on the forward strand.
TGGTTAGTAACAAGAAGCTAAAAAGATCATATGTTAACTGGACGGTGAACCAAGACGGGCGGTAATTTGATTATATATAGTGGATAGGAAGGAAGGGATATAATGGCTACTGCTGCAGTTATTGGACTCAGTGGAGGAAAGAGGCTCTTGAGTTCATCTTATCATTACTCTGATATCATAGAAAAGTTTTCTTATGGCTGTGACTTTGGATCAGCACACTATCAGCTTGCTCCTACAAAGAGAAAAGTGGTGCTATTTCCTTTATGATGATTTAATTGGTTTCCATACAGGATGTGATTAGTAGTTTAAAGTATATTGACAATAATATCACATTGTACTCTTTAGTGGCTTCAAGATCGGAAAGGGCTCATCAGCTGATGGAAGAATTGGAGCTTTTTAAGGACTATTTATGCCCCAATGTTTTATTCCTTTTATAACAATTGAATTTTTGCACTGTAAAATATGCAGCACTAGCAGCATATTTCAAAGGATTTAAGAAATACTGGACATGGTCAGTTGTAAATTGTTTTACGCTTTTACTTTCTTATTATGTACACTGAATAATAGCTTCACACTTTTACACTCTTACTCCTTTTTACTTTTTATAAGTTTTCACAAGAGTTCTCATTGATCTTAGAATCGGGTGGAGATCATAAGGACAAAAACTAAAGGAGTTGCAAGATAACATTGCTGCTGTAAGTTTAAATCTCCATGGACTCTAATGAGAACGGATAGCCAAATTTCGGAACATTCCACAATGCTCTAAGATATTTAAGTTTGGCATTAAAATTCAAACTAATGTTATAATGTCAATGGGGTCTACAATCTGCATCATATATGCACCTGAACAAGATGCATTAATCCGGGAAATTAGATCCTTCTCTGATTCCTAGAGGCAAGGTAACTTGGAAATGGCATTGAATCATTGAATTAATCAGATTTTGATATCTCAATTTGTTGTGATTTATTGGATTTGATTCTCCAATTTGATACTTTTAGGAGTGTATGTTAAAAGTATAATTTGTTCATTGTGGCTTACTTTTTATCTTCCTTTAATCCCTTTCAATGTTATTGTAGTATTGATGTTTTTGTGTTTGCCTTTATATGAATTACAGTATCTTTCCTTAGCTAAAGACAGCAACAAACTTTTGCAGCCAATCAACTGGTTATCTTATAACCATTTGATGGATCCTCTGGTAATTTTTCTTTGTTTTCCTTATCTGCACATATAATAATTTGGAGGATTTATGTTTGCTTCACAATGCAATTGAAAATAGAAAAACTAAGAGAATTGGGTTATCAAAATTTGCCCCCAACCTGCTGTGTGATTTTCCTCTAAACTTGCAGGAACTCGTGTGTGATTTTGCTGTTGTTGTAGGCTATACAAATTCTGACAGTGCTAACAATGGAGTAAGGTATATCATTTTTCAAGATTTCATTCTTCAATCAAGTTCTTCAGTAGACCATTAAATTCTAACGGTGTTGGTAAGTTTTATGATTCTTAAATTTGGGATGATATTAGATTAAAGGGTTCGCCTTATGAGCAAGCGATTTGTACAAAATATGAATGTTCCTATATTTGTTTTTACATTTTTGAGCGGTACATGTAAAGGTTGATTTTTAGGTTCTTAATAGGAGTGTTATGCAGGGAAGCAATTACATTGTGTCCTTTGAGGGTTGCTCCAAGGTGACAGCTATATATGGTTACTGGTGCATAGAATTGTGTTAAAAACAGTGGCATCAACATATTATGAATTAGTTCAAATTAACTATTATCAAAGCAAATCTAAAGTCACAATATGCAGATGTAGAAAACCATGTGCAATATTTGAGTATTTAATTTCACCATAAAATCATGCACTTTTGCTATATAACTTATAGGGGGATACAAGATAGATATTAATGACCAGTCGATTCAAAGGGGTTTTCCTATTCTCTATCTTAAAGGGGTTTCCCTATACACCATCATGTTGGATAAAAAACCCACTTTAATGTTTTCGTTTTTTTTATAAGCCAAAATTCATTAAGAAAAGGTTGCAAGCATAAGACATGCCCAATATATGACCCAATACCAAATTTGTGTACTGCAAGATCTATCTAAAAATTGACCCCATGTGTGCTAACCACCCAGTTATGTTTTGACCAGGGAAAATAAACCCATCATCCCCAAAGCATTCAACAATGATATAAATCCAAACCACTGTCACGTTTTACTTCGGCATAATTTTGCAGAGTTTTACTTCCAAGCCTTGAGACCTTGACAAATGCTATTTATTGAACCATTAGGTAACTGCTCATTCAAGACTAACCCACTAGAAATGCTTTAAAAGCTGTGATCAATATTTGTGACTTGTGGCTCATAGCCAGGGTGGAAATGTATCTAAGTTTGTAATTTGTAATTCATGTGGATGTCGTTAGGACTCAACAGGTACGTAGGAACAGATATGCAGTGATTTATTTTATCTGAGTTATTATGTGGTTCTGCTATTTCTGATATAGGTAGAGTATGGGGCCAAATTATGCAGGTTGGTGTAAGGCCTAACTTTGATCTCTTTAAAACAAACTGTCAAGGAAGGGTGCTGCACAACTCATCACACATAGGGACTATTAGCGTATGAGGTTTTTCATGACTTAAATAGATGTGCTCACTTGGATTAAAGTTAATGGTTAAATTTGTCGTGAAGATTTGGGATTGAAATGTTAATGTATCTGTATTGTAAATTTTTAACTCTCCATTTGGTTTCAGTGGTAGGATTACTTTGTTACGGTGAAATGACTATTGGCATTTTGTGAAAATTATGTTAGAGTTTTGTGTTGGTAAAATGTTTCCTAAAGAAAATGGATTGTTTCTATCTATTGTAAAAAAATGGGTCACTTTGAGCAATAAAAAATATGAAATGGATCCATTTTGCTACTTCAATATCCAGCAAAATGCAATAGCCTCCTAATTCTTTTTTAGTTTGCATTTCCTTTCTCTGACAGAAATATCGTAGTAGGCAAAGTTGTTTTATTCATGTTACTGAAAGAGTACACTTTGGACCAACTGCGTGTTGAGTCCAGCAGAATAAGCTTGCAGTTGATATCATTTTGAGGAATTGTATTGATTTTCAAGCTCTTGGATCTCCTTTCCAATGAATGCTATGTGCAGTTGACCAAAAAAAAGCTTTTGGGTGTAGTAATGGTGCCTTATATTCCATTACGGGGTACTTGTGCTATTTTTGGATAATTTTTACAATGTTATGACTGGATTTTGATAAATAAAATATGGCTTCTTACTGAAGTTTTTTTAGAGTCTTCTACACCATGCGCATGAAGATAAAATAACGCTGCAAATAAAATGTAACTCATATTAATGGATTTGTTTTGCAAATGGAAAGAACTTTGTTACAAATGGCTTGAAGAAGGATAGCGTTGTAAAGTTTGTAATTGATCCTCAAGATTTTAAAAAGGATATTATTCACATTTTAGATGTTTGAAATAGGATTATGACCTCTGATAATACTTTTAAATTTTAGTTATCATTTTTGGGAGTTTATTATGTTGTTTAAAATGTTTTTTAAAAGATTTCGTTTGTTTATTCGCTATTTTTATGGCTACCAAGTTACTTGAATTATGTTAATAGTTTGGATGATAAATCATTAGTTCATAAGTAATTATTGTTTATTTATATTATGTTTACTTTTCTCAAAAATTATCTTAAAAAAAATAGCACATAGTAAACCTTCAAATTCTATGCTTGAAAAAATTCAACAATAGTTCATCACAATAAGAGCATATATATGACCTCATGCAAATTACATAAATTCCTCACTAGTAGTAGGTCAATCTTAATGGCATATTAGATTGTAATATAGTGTTAAAGGTTTGAATTTGAAGTTGCCAATTTTGGAGGTCAATCATATAATTATATTTATGGGGATTTTTAATTGAAGATCAAATTTTATGTTGAAAAAATTGAGGATGAATTATTATTAAAAATATAAAATATGAAGAATTGTTTTTACAATTTTTTTACACAAATTCTAAGGTGCGTGACCTAGCATGTCTCCTCCATTAGGGGTAGGAATAGGTCAAACCGTTCGACAGGGACCTATAACCTAGCCTACATTATGCCTAGATCAGATCAGATTTTTTCATGAAATAAATCAGGCTAAAACTATTTTTAAAGCTTATTTATCTAAAATGGTCAGGTTTCAAGCCATTTAAAAAATCTTTTAAGCCTAATAGGCCGGCATATTTAAGTAGATATAGGTAATAAACTTTTTAATAGTATTATTCTTATATTATATTTTTTATAATGTGTTAAAACTATATACTTTTTTACCTTTTAAATGTTTAAACATATTGACCTAGATAAAAGACTCAAGCATCCTAAAGTTTATTAAAGGATACACTTGTTACCTATTTAGAGGCCTGTTACAAAAATAAACTTTTAACTAGATTATCATGAAGGTTACGTTAGACTTTTAAAAATATATATATATACTATATAAACAAGTAAAATTTTGTCCCTATAAAGTCTTACCCATATGTCTCGTGCCCTATTTTCATATTTTATAGTTTGCTTTACATACATATTTTCTTCGTTGGCTTATTAGCTTATATAAAAGTAGGCATCAGATGACTTACTTGAATGTTCTATTAGGGATCAGGTTTTTCAACAGGCTAATAGGCCAAACTAGACTTCTAAAAAGGTCAGGTCTAAGCCAACCTAACTCGGCCTAGCCTATTCTCACCCCTACCTACCATGAGGGACCCCCTCTTTGACATTTAAAAAAACATATTTTATAAAATTACAATTATAGTCCCAAGTTAATCAAAATACAAAATAAAAAAAAAACACTCCCCCTCACTTTCAGTAACCTAATCAGTAGCAAAAGACGAGTGGGGTTTTAGGGTCCCCAAATTTTTTCTTGTTTTCGTAAGAAAAATGTTCAAGCTGAGAGCCAAATGTGAATATGTGATTGTCTCAGTTGGATGAATCTGTCACTCGTCTCAATTGGATTATATATATGGAAGTATCTTTGTGTCTTACCACTTGGGCATAGTCCTAGTGGTTAAGTTATGCTTTATATAAATAAAAAACACTATTCATGTGCTCATTGAGTTATGTTTCCCCCCCTATTATGAGATGGTTAAGTTTTTTTCCCCTTTCAATTCATTTGTCTAGTGGTGCCAATTTATTTTGATATGTTTGCTGCAAGTGTAAATGAATTAGCAGACATTGAATAAAAAGGAATTAATTGGTTTGGAATTTCCTATGATCATTTACGTGAGATTTGCTCCTTTTTAACTATATTTATAGTAATAAATTTAACTATATTAATTTTAATTAAGTGATTAGTTTTCTCACAAAGCATCAAAAGTTGTAAACAAGTCAGACTTAGGTGTGAATTTTTCTGTTGAAGCATCAAATTTAACCAGGCGCTTTTACACTCTTGGTGTAAAATTTTCCACAGTTGTGATTTACTCTGTTAAATCTTTGAACTGAACCTGACACTTTCACATTCGGGATGTGAATATTCCCACGGCTATGATTACTTCTGTCATGGCGCATTAGAAATTGTAAACAAGTCAAATGCGTTCGCACCTCAGGTGTTCTCAATGCTGTAATTTCCTCCGCTGAAGATTCGAATTATTTCACACCATGGGTGTGAAAATTTCCACATCGGTGATTAGTTCTATCATGAAACATCAAAAGTTGTAAACAATTCAAACGCATTTATACCTCTGAATGTGAAATTTCCCACAACTATGATTTCCAATTTAGTTATCATGAAATTAAAAAAATGTCAAAGTATGTATAACATATGTATATTTATTTACTTTTAAACCAATGCAAAAAACAGATAGTTAACATACGTATAGGTATCAATCGTTTATTTTATTTCAACATCAAGATATGAATTGATTTTTAGTAAAACTTTGTGAGTGCCACTACACTAGTTTCAAGAAAAACAAAAACATAAAGCTGATTTACAATTTGTTTGCATTATGGAAATATTTCAAATCAGGAACGAATCTTGAAATTTTAAGTTATGGGAGCAATACAAATTAAATTTGTAGCATTAAAAATATAACATATTATTTTTGAAAATATAAATAATATCACAATTATTCTCTACGAGTTTGTATATTTTTATAAATATTGAATGATTTTCCATTTTTAATATTATAAAAAATCTCTATATATAAGTAATTAAACAATCACCCAATCATTCATCTGCTATATGATTTTGTATTCGATTTTTGATAATATTCATAATGGATAAAACTTTTTAAATTATTACGGTTATCGTTGGTAGTATCAAAACTAACTTTAAAAGTAAAGCTTAAACTTTGAAAAGAACCAAATATTTTTACAGGATATTCAACATCTTTTTAATTATTTTAAAAATATAAAAGAATAGTGAATGAGATAAAAAGTGAATGACTACATTAAAGAATTTTATCAAATATCGAAAACTATTATTTAGTAGATTAAAAGGTGAATGGGCCGGGCACCAAATTTATATAACATATATATAAATATGATGAGGAGGGATCAAATTACACTGGTGTAACTCTTGGACGATGTTATACCGCTAATAATTATTTACCGGATAATTATATTCTAAAACTTACCGTTGGATTAAAAGATACTATCATGTAGATCATTCCTATAAAATTTCACATCAATCTAAAATCATTTGATGTGTCATTGAGATACGTCAAGATTAATATCTTTTAAAGTGTATGAAATTTGACATATCTCAATGACACATCAAACAATTTTAGATTGATGTGAAATTTTACAGAAATGATCTATATGATAATAACTTTTAATCTAACGGTGTGTTTTAGAATATAATTATCCGTTAAAGAGTTATTAGCGGTGTAACATTGACCAAAGTGTTACACTGGTGTAATTTGATCTCTCCTCTACATGTAATTTGATCCCTCCTCATGTAGAGGAGAGATCAAATTACACCGGTGTAACTCTTGGATGATGTTACACCGCAAATAACTATTCACCGGATAATTATATTATAAAACTCACCGTTGGATTAAAAGATACTACCATGTATATCATTCCTATAAAATTTCACATCAATCTAAAATCATTTGATGTATCATTGAGATACGTTAAGATTAATGTCTTTTAAAGTGTATGAATTTTGACATATCTCAATGACACATCAAATGATTTTAGATTGATGTGAAATTTTACAGGAATAATATATATGATAATAACTTTTAATCTAACGGTGTGTTTGAGAATATAATTATCCGTTAAAGAGTTATTAGCGGTGTAACATTGACCAAAGTGTTACACTGGTGTAATTTGATCCCTCCTCATGTAGAGGAGATATCAAATTACACCGGTGTAACTCTTGGACGATGTTACACCGCTAATAACTATTCACCAGATAATTATATTATAAAACTCACCGTTGGATTAAAAAATACTACCATGTAGATCATTCCTATAAAATTTCACATCAATCTTAAATCATTTGATGTATCATTGAGATACGTTAAGATTAATGTCTTTTAAAGTGTATGAATTTTGACATATCTCAATGACACATCAAATGATTTTAGATTGATGTGAAATTTTACAGGAATGATCTATATGATAATAACTTTTAATCTAACGGTGTGTTTGAGAATATAATTATCCGTTAAAGAGTTATTAGCGGTATAACATTGACCAAAGTGTTACACTGGTGTAATTTGATCCCTCCTCATGTAGAGGAGAGATCAAATTACACCGGTGTAACTCTTGAACGATGTTACACCGCTAATAACTATTCACCAGATAATTATATTATAAAACTCACCGTTGGATTAAAAGATACTACCATGTAGATCATTCCTATAAAATTTCACATCAATCTAAAATCATTTGATGTATCATTGAGATACGTTAAGATTAATGTCTTTTAAAGTGTATGAATTTTGACATATCTCAATGACACATCAAATGATTTTAGATTGATGTGAAATTTTACAGGAATGATCTATATGATAATAACTTTTAATCTAACGGTGTGTTTGAGAATATAATTATCCGTTAAAGAGTTATTAGCGGTGTAATATTGACCAAAGTGTTACACTGGTGTAATTTGATCCCTCCTCATGTAGAGGAGAGATCAAATTACACCAGTGTAACTCTTGGACGATGTTACACCGCTAATAACTATTCACCGGATAATTATATTATAAAACTCACCGTTGGATTAAAAGATACTATCATGTAGATCATTCCTATAAAATTTCACATCAATCTAAAATCATTTGATGTATCATTGAGATACGTTAAGATTAATGTCTTTCAAAGTGTATGAATTTTGACATATCTCAATGACACATCAAATGATTTTAGATTGATGTGAAATTTTACAGGAATGATCTATATGATAATAACTTTTAATCTAACGGTGTGTTTGAGAATATAATTATCCGTTAAAGAATTATTAGCGGTGTAACATTAACCAAAGTGTTACACTGGTGTAATTTGATTCCTCCTCATATAGAGGTGTATATGGTTTCTTATTTTATATTTTTAGTCTAATTAAATTTAAAAATGCAAAAACACTGAGTTACTTATTAAGGTGGCTTCTAAGGTGAGGGGCCTTACAAGGCCCTCACTAGTGAGGGAGTATTTAGGATCGTTGGATATAATAATAAATTAATGAGTGGACGAGATTGCTTGTAAAAATCGGTTAGTAACCTAATATAGTAAGTTTATGATAAAATCTCGAAAGAACCCCAACAAAATAGAATATTGGAAAGTAATATGGTAAATTTCACAATATTCGTTTGAAAAGTGCCCTACCCCGACTACCACAACGGCACGACGAAACAACGAAGAACAACTGCTCGATGAAGAACGGCGTGACGGTGCAATGAAGAACTTCATCACGTGTGGTTGCAGTCAAGTTCGGGTTTGAAGATGCACATCCACAGCATAGTGAAACACACCACTGTCTGGAGCGTTTGGAGGAACCAATCTACCTGTTGCAATTTTGTCCTGTACATCAAGACTAGAATCCTAATCCCAAGCCTAAACCTGAAGCTGCCGCTAGGGATGGAAGTAGGCTGGGCTGGGCTGGGCTTTGCCTAAATAGGCTTGGCCTGTCTAAAAATTCCAAAGCCTAAGCCTGGCCTGTTACCTGTCATAGGCTTTTTTTTAAGCCTGGTCTGACCTTTTTAAAAGTCTGATTTGGCCTTTTAGCCTATTTAAAGGCCCGATTCCTAATAAGACATTCAAATAAGTTGTCCGACCTTCAACTGAAAAAAAAAATAGTCTAACCTACTCCTAAATAGGCTAATGAAGAAAATCGCTATGTATAACAAATTATAAAATATGACAATTAAATTCAGTCTTATTTATGATAGAGACATAAGGGCGAGTAAGAATGAAATATTTTTGTGATAAAACCTCTAAATAAATCACAACTTTATCCTTCAATAAGCTTTATAAACTTGATTATTTATGTAGATCAACATGTGTTTAAATATTTAAAATGTAAATAAGTATATAATTTTAATATATTATAAAAAATCTAATATAATGATAATATTATAAAAATTATATCGATGTCTACTTAAATAGGCCGCCCTGTTAGACTTAAAAGGCTTTTTAGATGGCTTAAGTCTGACCTTTTTAGCTAAATAGGCTTTGAAAAAAGCCTTGACCTGATATATTTCATGGAAAAGTCTGGCCTAGCCTGAGCCTGATGTAGGCTGGGCCATAGGTCCCTGTCGAGCGGCCTGGCCTATTTCCATCCCTAGCTGCCGCTGAGAAGCCCCCAAAGTTTTACCCCGCCGACGACGTCAAGAAGCCGATTCGCAACAAGCACAAGCCAAAACCCACTAAGCTCAGGTCCGTCACACCGCCTCTTATTTTTAGGAAAAGTGAAAAACGGGTTTTGTTTTTCAATGTGTTTATTTGGGATCTAAAAATATGGTGGTATAGGTTGGGAATTTTAGATGTTAAATGACGAAATACATGACACTCATTTTTCTGTCAACTTGGGGACCTTTTATTTGAATTATTAAAGTGTTTATTGGCTTCTTATGAAGATAGAGCTTCTCGTGATTTGAATGATTTTATATGTTATAGCCTATTTTTGTTTTTAGGGCTAGCATAAGTAGCATTACTACTGGGACAATGCTAATTCTTCTTGCCGATAGATTTAAGGGGAAGAGAGTAGTGTTTTTGAAGTAGCTTCCTTCTGAGTTGCTTCTTGTAACTGATAAATTTTTGTCAATCTTTCTGGTAACAAGTTCTTTATGTTTTTCTTAAAGAATAACCATTGTTGGTCCAACTGCATTTTGTATTATTGCTCGAGTTGTAAAAAAAAAACAGATGTTCCAGGACAACAGTGTAAGATGCAAGAGACTGAAACATGCTCAGATGTGAATCTAGATGATACCTCTCTGTTTGAACGACTAAAGATTGTGGAAACACATAATCCAATCGCTGGACTACTTTGCAATTTAGTCAATTTTTTTTGTTGGCACTATACATTTTAATATTACACACCAAACCCCACCTAAACCTACTATGTCCGGTTATCTAGTCCCCTCACCGGTGAGGGCCATGGAAGGCCCCTCACCTTAGAAGGCACCTACTTATTAATATTTCACCTAGATTGGGAATGTTCTGTACAGCATATTTTGACGTTGATATTTGTTCATTATATTTGTATGGCAATGCAAATAGACCAACAGTTCAAGTAAAATAAAGACTATGTCGGTGTAAGTTATAGTGACCAATTTATTTTAATAGATTTTATATTTATATCATAATCCTTTTATTTATATATATTTAACTAGACCATAATACTGGCCACAACGTTATAATACTCCTTTTTTATAAAAAAAATATGGAAAGTGAATTTTAAATTAGCAGACAAATTAAATACCAAACCTCATATATATTAAAGGTGTGCATAAATACAGTTCCAGAGCATATTTGATGAGAAGGCATATTCAAAATAATCTGAATAGGTGTGTGGGAACAATAAAAATCTATTGAAATGCAACTGATTAAAATACAATTACCTAAGCCACTAACATATCCAAGCAATTCCTCAACAAAAAAAAACATATCCAAGTAATTAGGTCAAAAAATATATCCAAGCACTTAATGTAAATAAAAAGCAAAAAATATATAAATAAAATATTTTAGAAGAAAATGTCTAAATTAACCTCAATTTGGGCGAAAAAATACTACAGATCTGACATAAGCATTTTACTATTTTGATATATAGAGATTAAAACACAGTTACCTAAGCCACGTCTAACATATCCAAGCAATTAATACAGATAAAAAATATATATAAATAAAATATTTTAGAAGAAAATGTCTAACTTAACCTCAATTTGGGCAAAAAAATGCTGCAAATGCTACTAACATCAATATTTTACTACTTTTTTTTAAATATATAAATATAAATAGATTATAATAAATAGATTATACTCTCACTGTCCTTTTTCTTTAGTGTTTTTAGCTATTTTATTTTGTCTCAAAATTTTAGTTATCATGAAATTAAAAAAAATGTCAAAGTATGTATAACAACATATGTATATATATCTACTTATAAACCAATGCAAAAAAACAGATAGTTAAGATACGTGTAGGTACTAGGTATCAATCATATTCAATATTGATGTTCCAATAATTTTTCGATAACAACCATGGTTGTCTTCATGAGTGATTGGAAACTTAAATCGTTTATTTAATTTCAACATCAAGATATGAATTGATTTTTAGTAAAACTTATAAAATAGATTTTGGACTTTGTTGCGTTGCGAGTGCCACTACACTAGTTTCAAGAAAAACAAAACATAAAGTTGATTTACAATTTGTTTGCATTATGGGAATATTTCAAATCAGTAACAAATCTTGAAATTTTAAGTTATGGAAGCAATACTAATTAAATTTGTAGCATTAAAAATATAATATGTTATTTTTGAAAATATAAATAACATCATAATTGTTCTCTATGAGTTTGCATATTTTTACAAATATTGAATATTTTTTCATTTTTAATATTATAAAAATTCTCTATATATAAGTAATTAAACAATCACCAATCATTCATCTGCTATGTAATTTCGTATTCGATTTTTGATAATATTCATAATGGAGAAAACTTTTTAAATTATTACGGTTGTCATTGGTAGTATCAAAACTAACTTTAAAAGTAAAGCTTTTTTTTGACTGAACTTTAAAAGTAAAGCTTAAACTTTGAAAAGAACCAAATATTTTTACGGGATATTCAACATCATTTTAATTATTTTAAAAACATAAAAGAATAGTGAATGAGATAAAAAGTGAATGACATTAAAGACAATTTTATCAAATATCGAAAACTACTATTTAGTAGATTAAAAGGTGAATGGGCCGGGCGCCAATGGTTTCTTATTTTATATATTTTAGTCTAATTAAATTTAAAAATGCAAAAACACTGAGTTACTTAATAATATTTCACCTAAATTGGGAATGTTATAATTTGACGTTGATATTTGTTCATTATATTTGTATGGCAATGCAAATAGACCAACAGTTCAAGTAAAATAAAGACTATGTTGGTGTAAGTTATAGTGACCAATTTATTTTAATAGATTTTATATTTGAATCATAGTCCTATATATATATATATATAGCTAGACCATAATACTGGTATAATACTCTTTTTTTATTAAAAAAAAATATGGAAAGTGAATTTTAAATTAGCAGACAAAATACCAAACCTCATATATATTAAAGGTGTGTGCATAAATACAGTTCCAGAGCATATTTGATGAGAAGGCATATTCAAAATAATCTGAATAGGTGTGTGGGAACAATAAAAATCTATTGAAATGCAACTAATTAAAATACAATTACCTAAGCCACTAACATATCCAAGCAATTCCTAAGAAAAAAAAATAAGATCCAAGAAATTAATGTGAATAAAAATAAAAAATATATAAATAAAATATTTTAGAAGAAAATGTCTAAATTAACCTCAATTTGGGCAAAAAAAATTACTACAAATGTTGACGACATCGGCATTTTACTATTTTTATATATAGAGATTGCAACCTAAGCCACGTCTAACATATCCAAGCAATTAATATAGATAAAAAAAAATATAAATAAATATTTTACAAGAAAATGTCTAAATTAATCTCAATTTGGGCGAGAAAATGCTGCATATACTACTAACATCAATATTTTACTACATTTTTTAAATATATAAATATAAATAGATTATAATAAATAGATTATGCTCTCACTGTCATTTTTCTTTAGTGTTTTTAGCTATTTTATTTCGTCTCAAAACTTTACTTATTTCAAGATTTCAAGATACACTGCTAATAATTATTAATTTATTAACGGATTTTAATGACGAAAAGTTCATTATTCGTCACTAAATTAATAGTCACTGTTTTAGAGACGATTATAAATTTCATATATTTCTCGTAATTCATTCTCTAATCTTATTAATCTATTTTCTCTTTTATTTAATTTATTTTGATGTTTTATAAGAAATTTTGATACCCTATCAATTTCATTTATATTTCCATGTTCTATATGATAATCTAAATGTCTACAAATTAAACTTACATTTTCTCTAGTTATGTTTATTTTGTGTTTTAATTCATTTATTTTATTTTTTGTTTCACTTATTCTGATTTGTATATCTATAATATCCATTCAAAAATTTAAATTTTTCTTTTAATCTCAACAATCATAATTATTAAGTTTTCAAAAATTATTTCAGTTTCAATAATTTTAGTATTTATTATGATTTTTCTTATTTTAGTGATCTTAGTGCTCGACATTTTTTCTAAAATTATTTAAATGATCTTAGTGCTCTGATACCAATTCGGAGGGGGTGTATTTTCAGGATTCATCTAGGTTATTATTTTCTATACTTTTCATTAAGTGTTCATAAGTTTCATCTATTTGCATCCTAGATAATGCTAAATCAAATTCATATTCTAATTCGTTATTATAAATTATTGTTTGTGTGCATAATTTTACATATTCCTGACATATGTTTCTTTTTAATTCTTTTGGTAGGTTTAATTTCCATATACATTCTAGTTTTTCATAAAAAAATTTTTTACAGTTTTTTACTTCATCTATATATATTATGTTGTAAAAATCTTTTACTTTTACCCATGCTGTAATAGTTTTATCTTTTATTATAAACTTAGCAATATTTTTATCTGGTTTATCTTTTATTATAACCTTAGCAATATCTCTATCTACCTTATTCATGACTTAGTCTGAAAATTCATTATTTTCTAAAGAATTTAATAGTTCTTCAAAAATATTTAGATTTCTTCCTAAGTTAAAACTTCTTTCTAACTCTTCTTGTTCTTCTTCCAGTTCTAATTTTATTAAAGTTGTAGTTAAAACATAATTCATTTCATCTTCATATAGTTCAATTTGTCCACATATTTTTCCATAATCTTCACATAATTTTATTTTTATTTCTTTTGGTAAATCTAATTTCCAAATATGTTTTAGTTTTTCAATAAAATCTTTATCAATATTTTTAATATATTCCATATATATTTTTTGAAAGGGATTTCGTTCTTTTATCCATATGTTAATAATTTTATTTTTTATATTAAATTTTGCAATATTTTTACTCATATCTTATTTTTCAAATACTGAGTTAAATCATTTACTTGATTTGCTAATTTATTAATTTTATCTTCTTCTATTTCTTTTTCAGAAATATTTGTTAGTAATGGTAATTTACACATTAATAAATTTGGTTTATTTATAAAACTTCCTAATTCTGTTATTGCGTTTCTTTTAGGATAATAAATTTTTCCTATATTTTCAAATAAACTTGGTACATCTATTCTGTCATTATTTCTAAAAGTAATACTATGATGTGAATTAGTTAAGACATAATTAACACAATAAGTTATTGAAAATATTTTGTCTCCTGTTCTCATTAAGTTTTTTCTTAAAAATTTATGTTCAAGTGTTAATGATTGTTCTAATATTTGAGTATTTAAAGGTATTCCAATATTTGGGTGAATCTCAAATTTTAATTTTACATAAGCTAAATTTCCTTCTATTACGCCCAATATTTTATCCTTTATATCGGTTATTCTATCATCTTTTAATATTAATTCTATTGGTGAATTTATTCCTTCTTGAAAAGTTGCTTTTATTAATATTTGAATTGCTCCTATATGTATATATCCAATTTTATTTTTGTGTTCTTCCTTTTTTATATTCTTTTTTAATTCCATCAATTTTTTCTTATTTAATAACTGTATACTAGTATTTCCTCGAGCTTCTTCAATGTCTATTGGAGCTTCGTTAATCAATTTTCCATAATATATAATATTTTCTTTTTTATTAAATCTTTGCATAATTTTTTCAAGTTTTTCTTTACTTTTCATATTAGCATCTTTTGTTAGATTTAAATCTTCGTTTTGTATTTTTTTAAATAAAACTGAATCAATTAAAATACTTCCTTTATAATAACCATCTTGTTCAGTAATTTGTAAATGTTCTATATCATTATTACTAATTTTTTCACATTCCATGACAAATAAATAAATTAGATGCAAAATAACAACATACCTAACTTAGTTTAGTGAATTTTGTGCCCACTGCTGCTTCCGCAAAAAGACTGAGTAGTGTAATAGTTGAATTCTAAAAATTGAAATAACTCAAGTGTATAAACTGAAATAAGTAGAGATTTTATTTCTGAGTAATACTGAATACAAAGGGGTTATTGGACACACTCTTAAGTGCCCGATTAATCCTACAAGACTAGCACAAGTGTTTCCTATGGAAACTTTTCTCCGTAGAGAGGAATGACAACTTTCATTATTTTTCGCTGTGCTCCTCCTTCTGCCTAAGTCCTTCTATTTATAAACGCTAAAACTACTATTCATACATTCTGATCCTACGCTACAGTAGTATACATATAATTGGTTTTTCACAATTTACACAGTAACTTATATAATTGTAGGGCGGCTGATCATATCTTCGTTTATATCTTCATCCGCTTACGTGGTCTTCCTTGCGTTTATGTTCCCATTTTGCTGCTATCTTTGCTTTTGACTTTTCAACCTTTTTTTTTTTTTTTACACGTAGCATATTTACAATGGCTTTTTACAAGGGGTCTTACATACTTACGTCAGTTCTTCTTTTACAATTATTTCATCTAAGCTGTTGTCCTTATCTTCTTTCTGAACTTCTGCTTTTGTAGTACATCTTTCACATGCATGATTTCCATACTGCCTGCTTATCTTTTTGCAGGGTTGGTTGAGTATATCCGGATGGTACTCCATCGTGGGTCCCTCAAGTGCATAGTATGGGTACTCAAATTCTGTTAATGTCTTCATATCTTTTTCTCTAATTATCTTCCCATTTGTTTTATTTAATAATATTAGATGAGGTCCTTTGTATATCATTCTGACGAAAGATCCTTTTCCAATGCCCTGGCACTGGTTGTAAATACTTGCCAACTGATTTGCAATTATTTCCTTCATAAACTCCTCAGTATATGCTTCCTTCTTTGGATCATCCAGCAAGGGAAAATTATTGTTGCTGATTCCTATATACACAAAATGCTTTGCTTGCTGTCCAGTTGAGAAATCTAGATAGGCTGAGTAGAACTTCAAGTAAATAGTCCTTTCTCGGGCAATATTTCTCTTGAAAGCCTGAACTGTATCTTTGAAACCATGTGGAAACAAACTGATTTCTTCAAGATTAGTACTTAAATAAAGACATTCAATCATCCCAAATTGGAATAAATTGAATACCAGTAATTGAGCTGCTCCCGGTGTAATAATTGCTTTAACGCCATAAATATTTCTATCAACTATATAAAAACAGTTGATTTTTTCAGATTCATTCCAATTAATTAATCTTTGGAAATGTTCTTCGAATTTTTCATTAGAAAATTGAATTCGAAGTTCATGATCATTTCGACTAATTATTTGAAAATCATCTAAGGAAGAAGGAATTCTTCCTAGTATTTGCATGCCTGATTTAATTGGTGGTGAATTTTTTGTTGTTTCTGAAAAAGTTCTGGGTCCAAGATAAATCTCTTTCCCTTTTTTCTTTCTTTCTTTCTTCATCATTGTATTCCTCTAAAGCCTTTTTTGCTTTTTCTTCTAATGAGTATGATTTGTGGATGATTCCTAGGATTTTTGTGCAGTGTGGTGCTGCTTTGTACCAGTCATCATAAATTCCTGGAAATGGTCCATTAAAAATTATGTACCATTTTTTATTTTCTTCTTCATTTTGATTCTTCAGGTTTGCTGGAACTGCTTCCATCAATAATCTCAATTCTTCAATTTGTAGCTCTGTTACTTCAATGTCTCTTTTGAGTAATTCTGCTTCTTGCATCTTTTGACCAAAGAGTGCTTGTTGCATTTTTAATTTGCTCTCCAATTTCTTCAAGTCTTGCTCCATTCTCTTGTCAATATATCTGCAAGAACATTATTTTCACCTTTAATATGAGATATTGTATAATTATATTCGACTAACTTCATCTGCCATCTTATTAGTCTTCCCTGTTTATAAGTGCCTTTATGGTTAATATTTTTAAAACCTGCAACATAAGTACTATCAGTTCTGACAATAAATTCTTTATCTAGCACATAAATTCGATGTTTTTCTAACATTCGAATTAAGGCCAATGTTTCTTTTTCATGAGTAGGATAATTAATTTCACTGTCTGAAAAGGTTCCAGACATGTATCGACATAGTAATTCTTTCTTTTGTCCAGGGGGTTTTGCCTTCATAACACCTCCTCAATATTCATTAGATGCATCTGTTTCAATAATAATTAAATCATCATCTGAAGGATGATATAATTCAGGAAGATCCTAACATAAGTGCTTTAATTTTGTAATAATTTCTTCATCTTCTTCGGTCCATGACCAAAGAGCATCCTTTTTTAACTTCTGCTGGAGTTTTCTGCTTTCAGTTGCAAGATTCTTTATAAAACTTTCATTTGAAATATAAGTTAGTAATCCAAGAAATCTTTGTAATTCCTTTCTATCCTTTAATTTGGTTGGAAAATTCTGAAGTTTTTCTAATACATGTTTTTGCATTACTATTTTCCCTCTTTCTATTTCTAATCCTAAATAATTAATTTTGGTCTGGGCGAGAACTGCTTTTTTCCTACTTAAAACCACTCTATTTTCTAAACATCTTTTAAGAACTAATTTTATCTAATTAAAATGATCATTTAAATCCTTATTAGTAAAAACTAATATATCATCAATATATATAAGACAAAAATCTTTATAATCTTTAAGCACAGAATCCATTCTTCTTTGGAAAATACCTGGTGATTGTTTCATTCCCATTGGTAACACATTCCATTCATATTGTCCTTAAGGACAACTAAAAACTGTTAATGCCTTTGATTCCTCTGTGAGTCTTATTTGGTAAAATCCTGATTTGCAATCAAAAGTCCTAAACCAATTCATATCCCTAACTCTTTCTATAATTAAATCCTTCCTAGGCAAAAAATATGCATCTCCTTCCATGGCATCATTCATCTGTTTATAATTTATTACCATTCTCATTTTTCCTCTTTTAATTTCATTATGGTTTTCAACATAAAATGCTGGTGTGAATGTTTACTTTTTGATAGTCTTATTAATTCTTTTTCACACATCTGTTTTATATCTTCTGCAAACTCATCTCTGTCTTGTTTTGTGTAAATCATAGGTTTATATTTTATTTCTTTTGTAGGATTTTTTAGTTTTAATTCTACTAACTCTGTGTTTTTATTATTAATTTTTGGATCTAATGGGTTTTCACTACATACCTTGTCTAAAAGTTCTTCAATATATGCTGGAATAATTCTACCTTCTTATGCATTCATTAATACATGTCGCATTATTTTACATACTATTCCTATTATCTCACCACGTTTCAGTTGACTAAACTCTGAGTAATGACACTTTGTATAGTGAAGGATTGGTATCCTAATTATTTCTCTTATTTGCTTTCCTCTAATATAAGGGGTTCTTAGAGTCATATAATCTAAGTATTGGCAAAAGGGTGCGTATAATCTAAGAAAATTATTTCCTAATATCATATCTACACCTGTTTGTTGTTGATATATTATAGGTATAATAAATAATTTATTTTCTATTATCAAAGTTGTTTTCTTTACTATCCAGCTTAGAGAATGTACAGATCCATCTGCAATTGAAACTCTTGTAGGGTTTCTTACTTTTTCCCATTTATTAAATAATGCTTTTGTTGCTATACAAATACTTGCTCCAGTATCTATGTAAGCTTCAGTTTCTCTATCATTATTTTTAATTATTATTTTAATATAAGTACTATTCTGATTCTGTCTGTGAAGATAATTCATCTTCTGAATATTCATATATACTCTCTTCAGAATTACTTAATTCTTCTTCTAATGGTTCTAAATCATATATTTGATATATTTTTTCTATTAGTTTTGACTTTTCTTTTACGTCTTTTTCTTTTCTTTTTGGACACTCATTAGCATAGTAGTTTTCTTGGTTACATAACCAACACATACATTTTTTCTTTCCTTTTGGACAGTATTTTCTAGGGATTTGTCTTTTCTTTCTAAAATATTTTTTATTTCTATTTTTATAAGCTCTTTTCTTTGGATAAGTCTTTCTTAGCTTAGATTTCTTCCTATAATATTTCTTTCTTTTTCTAGGTTGTTTACATCCATAGTTTCCTGGTAATTCTAATTCTGGTAGGTCACAACATATTTCATTTCTTCCCCTATTTAATTGTCTAATTGTTTCTCTGGTTAGGCATTGATTTCTCATTTCTTCATATACTATTTGTATAACTCCTCCTAAGGTATTAGCTATTTCTCCTATTCTTGTTTTTCAAATGTCTTTTATCTTTATATTAAGAGGGTATGGTAACTTATCAATAAATAATTCTTTGTCCGTATCCTTTGATGTATTATCTAGTTGATAATAATATTTTTGATATTCGCAGATAAAACTCACTATCTGACACATATCACATATTTGCATTTTCATGTAATAAGTTATTTACTCCTATTTTATTATGAAGATATTCATGTCCAGTAAATTCTCTAGAAATTAGTTCACTAATTAATCTACCAAAATCTTGATTAGTATTTATAGTAGCTGCATATCTATACCACATTTCATCACTGATAGTTATTAAATATTGTCTAACATTTCCTGCTGTTTTCATTAGAATTAATCCTTTTATGTTATCTAAAGAAAGATTACTAAATCTATCATCTGTTGAAATTAATAATATTATTTCATTAACCCATTCTATAATTGCATCTTCTTTATTTCTAACACAATCTAAATTTAATATATATCCTGATTTAGTATATTCATGATGAGGTTTAAATTCATCTGGTATTTTTGACCATTTTCTAGCTTTTCTAGCATATCTTTTATTTTTCATTGTTTCTTCTTCATACTTATCCTATGCACCATCTTTATTATATTCATCCTATTTTTTTTTCTTGTTTTACTCCACTTGTTTCACATTTTTCCATAAATATTTCACCATATTCAGAGTCTGATGAACTAGTGTAAACTAGGATTATTTCTTCATTTTCCTTAGGATTTTCTTTTTGTTCAATTTTTTGTACTTGATTATTATTATCATCTTCTATTATTTTTAATTTTTCTAACAATTGTTGAATTTCTTCTATATCATTTGATTTCTTTAGATTTTCTAAATATTCTTCTTTTAATTCTTCCATTTAGATAATGATTTACTAAAATTTATAGGTTTCTGTTCTCTCATTTTTAATAAATCTTTTAAATCTTTTTTTGTTATACATCTATTGTTTTCTTCGTATTCTAATAGATTTTCAAGTTATTGGAGAATTTCTTTAATTCTTTCAATTTCATTATTTTCCTCAATTTCTTTTTTTTCATTTATATTATCTAAAGTTTCTCTTATATTTTTTATATCATTATGTCCTTTTGATATTCTCATATATGTATATTCCATAATTTTATTAGTATTTTCTATTAATAAAACTATATTTTTATTCATTTCTTCTAACGTTTTAATTATTTCAAAAATTTCTTCTGATAATTTTATTTCCATCGCCATTTAATTATTTTCTAGTAGTGATACAATTTATCGATTCTTTCCAATTATACCTTTAGTTAATTAATAAGTTTTGAGTGGAGTAATAATTAAAATAATTGAAAGTAGTAAAAATATAAAAACTTGTAAAATAATAAATAAACATATTTTAGTCTTAAATTTATTCAATTAATTATTTTTTAAACCATTGTGTCAACACCTTAAACCACCACAGGAAAAAGAAGACGGGGTAATATTGTAATATACATAGTAATAGTGATATAGTAATAGATCACACTGTAGGCGCGATGCACACAACGCTATAACCACTGGCGAAGGAAACCCAAAAGTCACACACACTCCTCACTCTTCTTCTTCTTCTTCACTCTCTCAAGGCCACAACAGTACGTACCACAACAACGCCATTCCACATTCTGCAATATATACATTTTCACTCTAAATTCTCAAACCCATTCATTCTGCCTCACCCAGGTAACCTTCATTCTCTCTTCTTCCCTTTATTCTCAATTTAAACCAAAAAAAAAAACCAGATACCTTAGTACTTTGATCATTTTCTTCAGTACCCTTATTTTTTATTTTATTTTTTATTTTTATAAATCTACCTTCGATTTTCAGCTTCTGCATAGTCATCAATGGAGTCAATTACAGTTGATGTGTCGTCGTTACCAGCTAAACGCCCCGCTCCAAGTGGTATTCGTCATTTCCTTTTCAGCAAGTGAATTTTTCGTCGTGTTTTTTCAGCTCCATTATTTTCCTTTTCCTCTAATATTTGGTCAATCGTTTTCTGTGGGAATAATATTTGCATGCTGTACGTGAACATATATATATGTATTTGTAATAAATTTTTTTTGGTGGTGTGTTTGGAACTTTTTTTTTGTCATTGCCTGTACCTGAGGGTGTGCACTGAGAGTGTGCGGTGACACCGGAGAGCTGTGTGTTATTCAGCCATGAGACAGTTCACTGGTTGGAGGTAGTGGTGAGGGTGGGGTGTACTGAAATCATGGGCGGGGACTGAGAAGTGAACAGACTCTACAACACAAAAATAATTTTTGATTTGAAAAATGATCTCGAGACCAGACAAAACAAGGGGAAAGGAAAAACCCAAAAACCCAGATTTTTGTTCTTTAGCAAACCATGAGATTACTTTTTGTCTCATAGATAAACTATTAAAAGACAAAAATATCCAACTTAGTAATTATATTCTCTCTACATGTAAAAGAAATATTATATAAAATATTATTTATATAAAATTTATATTTTAATATTAATATATCAATAATATTTATATATAAATAAATATATTTAATATTTAATATATTAATAACATAATAATATTTAATATAAATAACATAAATATTTAATATTTTATTTTATATAAATAAAATATATTTAATATTAAATATATTATTAATATAATATATAATAATATATATTATTTAACAAGCATGATACGAATGGCATTATAGTAAATATTATATTATTTTGCTTGTGCCGTCCATTATCTATCACAGAACAAAGTTATGACTCAAGCATATGTTCTGTGTTATTCTGCTGTACTCATTGTGTATCAAAGGTACCTTTTAGTGTGCTTGAGTTATAGGGGCACAGGGGTTGAGAATCCTGTGGTATGAAACGATGTGTCGGGTGTATATCATTAGGCTTTGGCTCTATATATGAGATTGGGAACCATGTGGTTCACATATCTCCTGACCTTCATGCTAAAAATGATGACTTCAAACATTTCATTTTATTTTAACATTTATTGGGTTTGATGAGCTGCTGAATGGAGTTGAAACTGCTGTAAGCCTTGAGAATATTTGCTTCTGCTATTATTTGTACTTGTATTATGTTTCCTCAGGATGCATGCACTTCTCAGATCATGCGAAATTGCCCAGTATTCAGTATATAACACTTAAAAGGGATATCTATAGGTTCTGAGTATTAGTTGTGTCATCTCTTCGATTAATAAAATTATGTATTTATTCATGTACTTCAAATTGTTTAATTTTTAGTTTATTTGAAGTAAAAGATGCACTAATGGGAGTTAGTACTAGTATCATATAGATTTTAATAAACTTCATTTTCTGAAACCAGGAATTAATTCTCCAGAGCAATGCAAAAGATTAAAGTTGTCTAGTGATAGCAAGGATTCCAAAAATGTTGTAGCCTACAGCAACCCATGTGCAATATCTGATGTTCTAAATCGTATAGACGGTGGAAAATTTGGAAGTGTCACAAAGGATATAGACGCTCTTATGACTCGCAGAATGCGAATACTGGGCCCTTACTTTGCAGAACATCCCAAAGTGGTAACGGATCACAATGAAAAAACTCATGAGCTGGAAAAAGAAATAGTTACTGGTATGTTACATCAAAATGTCATAGATTTGGAGGGGGAGCACATTGAAGAAGCTCATAAGTTGGAAAATGAAAAAGTTACTGGTATGTCACATCAAAATGTCATAGATTTGGAGGGGGAGCACATTGAAAAGGATGTTACTGCAGTAACATCGCCTATTGTGATCATTGATTCAGATCAAAAATCTTTTCTCCCGTTTCATGAAGTTGTGTTGCCAGAATCAGTGCAGTCTCCTGAATTGAAGATGATTGTATGTTTTCCCCTGCTTTTGAAATCCTTTATATATGAGAGCACTATGAGCTTTTATTTGGATTGTATTAGTGGCTTTCTCCCTCTTGGGCTGATTTGACTGAACTGTTGCAATTCATTTTATCATTTGTGACAGAAGATTCTTGTAAAAACATCATTGACTCTTTCTTGAATTATTATCTTTTCCTTAATTATATTCTTCCAAAGAATATATTGCCTTATATTTTTTATACGTACAAAGCAGAATCTTCTGGGGATGAAGAGGTTAGATATAACTTAGTCTGACATATATTTGGGATGTTTTTGAAGTTAATTATGTAATTTATATATATCCATCATCCATATATGGCTCATTCTATATGTTTTTACTTTTTGTCATATCATGTCTTTGTACCATATGTAACTTTTGTCTTTATTCTGTAAAAATAGAGATATTATTGCAGAGCCTAAATGTTGCATTTGCAGAAGTTTTCTCCATTGAACCATGTACACTTTTTAAGCACTTTTTCCCCAACAATTTTAATGATTATATTGTAAGGTGATCACTATTCTACTGTGTTCTGAAAGTTTGCTGTTTTTTTAAGCATGTTAGAGTTCCTTCTTTGTGTAAAAGGCTCAGGTGAATGAATTACAACATTAGCAATAATGAGTGTGTTGAATCTGAACTCTGAAGTCAAATTTTGAAGCAATAATGAGTGTGAAAAATTCTCAATCTCTTATTTTCTTGACACTGCATGGTTCTCTTAAAAACAATAACTTAATTGCTAGTCCGTGGCACAATTCTGTTAGATTTTTGCAAGTTTCACTCTGAAGTAGAGTCTGATTTTTTTGTCTCAAGTGTCCCAGTTTTGTAATCATCGGCTGTCTTGCTAAACTTGATTGTTCAGATACAATATAAAATTTCCTGTATCTTTGGTCATATACAGTATGCTTGGTAGTTATTCAAATGACAAGGTTGAAAATGAAAAATAATGGATGTGGATGTTTGGATTTATATTTATCAAAATGCCATGCTATTTCTACCTTTTCTCCTACTATGCGCACCATTAGTGTTGAAAGATGAAGAATGTACGGGTTTTTCCATTTAGTTTTCAGAACATATTGTACGAATGTTTTTCATAGGGATTATTGGATGCCCATTTAGGTAGATTCCTTTGTAAAATTTTGTATATTTGGATTGAAATTGTAGCTACTTTCATGAGAAGATGCTGTGTCTTTCTTTTTTCTAATGCAAGTTGTTTCACTTACATAGGGCACTATGGCGTCTTTTGATCTATGCTGCCAACCCCATTTAGTGGGAAAAGGCTTGAATGTTATTGTTGTTTCACTGACATCCTTTACTATTCTATATGCAACAATGCTTTATAGGAGTATCATGCTGCCAATGCGTACCATGGAGAAAGTGAAGATCTAAGTCTGGCTTGTAAAGATAACAATAGGAGAGATAAAGGTGTTTTTGTGGGTGTACATGAGGAAGAAGATCATGAGGTTGAGGCCAAAGATGATGGGCTAGAAGATATTTGGAGGGAGATGTCAATGGCAATAGAATGTTCCAAAGTATGATTACTTTATTTTGTTTTCACTTGTCAATAAGAACAACTGTCTTTGTCAATTAGTTTATTTTCTACTCATTTGGGGTCCTTTTATCATGTCATTTTGTTTGTAATGCTTACCTAATATCTATTTGTTAAGGATGGCTGTGACAAATCATTTTTCTTATATATGAAGATAAGGGGGAAAATTGTGGCAGAATGGACTTGAGTTTGGGAAATGAATCGATAGATAATGAATTATGACATAGTTACTTGTTTGAGTGGGTTTGTTACTTGTTGACATGATTATTCATTGATTTATGTAAAAGAATGTAAATAATTTTCTAGATGTCAACTGAAAATGGTCTGTCCATTTCTATCATCTAAGGTTAGCATCAGTTATCCATGTATATGCTAGAGACAGTATAGTAGTCCACGTAATGCATATTAAATGTAATTTTGTGTGCTGAAAGCTTCTGAGTTGACATATAATTATCCTTATTGTTCTCTGTTATTTTGATCTCAATAAACTTTTCTCTCTGTCATTCCTGTTGTAAGCATGTTACATGCGAAGCTTCGGTCACATGTACATAGCATGCTTTTGTTCTGTGCTCAAGAAAATTACTTGTACACATATCATGGTAATTTAAGTTCAAGAGCATTAGGAAGGTTGTTTCTTCTGTTACTAAAATCTGAGACAGTTGCATTTGCATGTATTGTACTTTGTTGTCCAGCATTCTTTAAAGTGAGATACTCTATCATATAGATCGTAATTTTTAAACTTTGAATTATATTCAGTAATAGTATCTTTTAGAGTTCCTTTGGCATTAATTTAGTTTAATTGTGCTCCTACTAGGATGTTTCTGTAGATCCTCAACCTGAAGAAGCGAAAAAAGATGCTGACTGTGATCATTCTTTTGTTTTAAAAGATGATATTGGCTTTGTTTGTCGCGTTTGTGGGGTCATTGACAGAGGAATTGAAACCATATTTGAGTTCCAATATAAGGTTAGACTCTCGTCTCTGCATTAATGCTTTTTTGGTTATAAAACTTGATCATGAAAACTTAGTAAACTTGTAAAATTAAATCAAGTTTTAAGCATGGGGCTTAAAATTAGATGCATAAATTGAATGTTTGAGCAGGCATAATAGTATGAAGAGTGAAACAGTTAGAAACTTGATGTGTTAAATAAACTCTTGTGATAATTTATGGTTTCCTGTACCTCTTCTTTTGAGAAAAACTGGTGATTTATTTTGTTTGATTCAACATCTTAAAACACTCAGGAACCTCTTTATTAAACCAAAATAATATAATAGCATATTAGACCATTTTCATCACATGGGCTTAATTGTTGCTTTATAAAACAGTGCCATCTTCATAATTCTCATGATATATGTTCTAGACTAAGATTTGAGATTGCATATAGTTGGGGATATCAAGTGTTCACAATTGATTTTTTTTTATGATTATATATTAATTTTATTGAAGGTTAAAAGGAGCACAAGAACATATTTGCCTGATTCATGGAATGCAAAAGAAAAAGTTGATGTATTTGGAATCAAGGTTGCTGAGGATGATCTCATGGTGACTGATATTGCAGCCCACCCAAGGCATGCAAAGCTAATGAGACCTCATCAGATCGAAGGATTCAATTTTCTTGTTAGAAATCTGGTGGGGGACCATCCCGGAGGGTGCATATTGGCACACGCTCCGGGATCTGGGAAGACTTTCATGATAATCAGTTTCATCCAAAGTTTTCTAGGCAAGTATCCTAATGCTCGACCTCTTGTTGTGCTTCCTAAGGGGATATTGTCGACTTGGAAAAAGGAGTTCCAAACATGGCAAGTGGAAGACCTACCACTCTATGATTTTTATAGTGTGAAGGCTGATAGTAGATCTCAGCAACTGAAAGTATTGAAACAATGGAAGGATACCAAGAGTATCCTTTTCTTAGGATACAAACAGTTCTCTTCCGTTGTCTGTGAGAATGATACCAGCGACGTATCGAAATCATGCCGGGTTATATTGCTCAAGGTTCCTTCGATTCTCATTTTAGACGAGGGACATAATCCTAGGAACGAAAACACTGACATGGTACAGTCCCTAGCAAAAGTACAAACTCCTAGAAAAGTTGTACTGTCTGGAACACTATACCAGAATCATGTTAGAGAAGTATTCAACATCTTAAATCTGGTGCGGCCACCGAAGTTTATTGAGATGGAAACGTCTAGGCATATTGTCAGGCGCATTCGTAGTAGGATACATATCCCAGGTGTCCAAAACTTCTTTGGTTTGGTTGAAAACACTTTGCAGAAGGACACAGATTTTACAAGTAAAGTGTCTGTTATCCATGATCTGCGCGAGATGACCAGAAAAGTACTGCACTACTACAAAGGTGATTTTCTTGACGAGCTTCCGGGTCTTACTGATTTTACCGTTGTGCTCAACCTTACCCCCAATCAGAAGACTGAAGCTGACAAATTAAAGAGGATATCTGGGAAGTTCAAGATATCTTCAGTTGGCAGTGCAATTTATCTGCACCCAGAATTGAAACCGCTTGCAGAAAAATCTAGTGCAAATAGTATATCCGATAATATGATGGACGATCTAGTGGAGAAACTAGATGTGAAAAATGGAGTGAAATCGAAATTCTTTCGCACTATGCTCAACTTATGTGAATCAGCTGGCGAGAAACTTTTGGTGTTTAGTCAATATCTCCTGCCTCTGAAATACTTAGAAAGGCTGAGTGTGAAATGGAAGGGTTGGAGTGTTGGCAAAGAAATCTTTGTAATCTCAGGAGAATCATCCCCTGAACAAAGGGAATGTTCCATGGAAAATTTCAACAACTCCCCTAATGCCAAAGTCTTCTTTGGCTCGATCAAGGCGTGTGGAGAGGGAATATCATTGGTCGGGGCATCGCGCATCATTGTTCTGGATGTCCATCTAAACCCATCGGTTACTCGCCAAGCTATTGGCCGCGCATTTCGACCGGGCCAGACAAAGAAAGTCTTCGTGTACCGGTTGATAGCAGCTGATTCTCCTGAAGAGGAAGATCATGTCACCTGTTTCAAGAAGGAATTGATCTCAAAAATGTGGTTTGAGTGGAATGAATATTGTGGGGATCGAGCTTTTGAGTTTGAAACAGTTGGTGTGAAAGAATGCGGTGATCTGTTTCTCGAGAGTCCATTGTTAGGGGAAGACGTGAAAGCTCTGTATAAAAGGTTAGAGAGACACCACTCTTGCTGCTTACCTTTTTTGCATATCATACATACGATAATCACACAATCTTTTTGTCCTAATATTCTTGTTTTATTTGTGTTTGTCAGGTAGGTAGACTGTGGCATTCAAGTGCTGTTCATCCAAGTGCACAGTTTTAGCATTGTATTTTGATTTTGATTCCGACCAGTGTAGGCAGTTACCTGATTGAATTATTTGTCTTTGCTGTTCATACAGTTATATGTGATCCATCTTCCTCACTCGGGGGGTGGGGTGGAGAGATGTATAGCGTATTAAGTTTTCTTAGCTTGTTAGTATTGCATAAATCCTGTAGTCTAGTACCTCTATTGCATCAACTGATAAGAAAGATGTTTTAAATCCTCTATGTCTACCGCCTATGTTCAACCACTTTTTTAGTCTTAAAAACTGTTTTTATATTAATATCATCAAACATATTTTTTCTTTTGATCTTAAAAATAGTTCCTAAAAATTGTTTTATAAAGTAGTTTTGTAAAACAAAAAACTAAAACAGAATCAAACAGGATATACCCAACGTTAAATCTTATGTCACAGAATTGAGATTACTGTATTGTCTTGACCGTGTGATTTCAGCTGGATGGCCAAGAGCAAAATAAAACCTATATTTGCATTGGCAGTTTTAAATTTTAGAATTTGTATTATAATAATCTGTACAATTTCCCTATTTGAAGTAGATAGACTTGCCAAATAGGGAAATTGTACATATTATTATAATATAAGTAGACTACTTCTACTACTTCTACTTATATACTTAGGGTCAGTTTGGATTAGCTTATGCAGAGCTTATGAACACAGTTTATGACTGATTTATAAGCTGTTTTGGGCTTATTTTTCATAAGCTACCCAGGACAGCTTATCAAAATAGCTTATAGCTTATATGAAATAAGTTTCACCATATTTTTTCTTCGATTATAAAAATAACTTATACAACTTATGTCATAAGTTGTAGAATAAACTGTTATGCTAAATAGGGTCTTAATCTACTTAATACCAAGAAAAATTGAACCCCTCCCATAACACGTGTCCCCTTCCCGGCTTTTACTTTCCCGCTTCTTTTTCTTTTCATTCTTGTGCTTGGAAACAAGTGCCTATCAAGGTGCAGGCATTTGCTTGGAAACTTTTACAAGAACGTCTACCAACTTTCTTTGTCTCAAGAGGGGTGGTGGTACAACCAAATACTTTGTGTTTCTTATGTAAACAGGTATCAGAAATGGAAGATCACCTCTTCTTTAGTTGTGACGGTGCATCAAAAGTTTGGTCCAACTGTCTTTGGTTGTGAAGGATATCAGCAGCTCTGCACAGTGTTGGTAGTAGACATTTCATTCAGTTCACACTTCACAGGACTGACAGCAAGAGCACGGGAGAAACAAGTTTACAGGCAGGTTGTTTAGTTCTCTGCAGGTGTGGACAATATGGTTGGCAAGAAACAACGTAGCTTTCAACGCAGTAGTCTTCGATGTGTCAAAGGTGGTGGAACTAATCATTCTTCGTTCCTGGAAGTGGCTCTCTGTCAGGGACAACAATTTCTCCTTCCCATTCTGCAATTGGTTTGCAAACCAGCAAATTTATCTTGGCATGTGTCAAACGGCTGATTGCACATGAACAAATAGTACTATTAATGGTTGTTGAATTCATCACTCACGGGTACAAGGGCAGAAAAGGAAGAATCAATTTTATCAAGGACAGCTCACCAACAAACCGCACAACACTCATCATTGGGCACAGAATAATACACATTCCACTATTCCGCTACCAACGTTTTTCTGTTTTGCTTTTAGGATAGCAATCATATGTTGCAGCTTTCTTTTTTCTTATCATAGGCCTCTCCTTCCTAGTATAAATAGAGCACCTTGTATTCCCTTTTCCTCTCAGATAAATGAATTGAGCATTTATTCTCTAAATATATCTTCTTTTTCTCATAGCTTTGATAATGGTGTCAATGATGTGGTCAATATAGCATGGCGCAAATAGCAATGGTTAACTCTAAGGCATGGGAAGTTTGGGTATCTTTTGGCTTCTTGGTTCTCAAATCCCAAAGTGTGTTGGATCTCCTACCTGATTTGCAACTCTCAAGTAGAGATATGTGTTGGAGATGCATACATTGGTCGATCAAATCTGGAGTGCAATCAGTAGTAATAAAGCCGAATTCACATCGGGGATGGGAATTTCTCTACAATTGTGAAATGCTCTGGATAGTACTATGCAATTTTGTACTTGGGTTTGTTGCTTTCACACTCGGGGTATCACGTTTTTTACAGATGTGAACTGCTCTGGAATGTACTCTGCGCTTTCACACTTGGTCTAACGCCTTTACCCAAGGGGTGGGATTGTGAACTGTTCTGGTTTATATTTTACATTTTTGCACTGACGACTTCACACCAAGGGTATGAATTTCTCCACAATTGTGAACTGCTCCGGATTGTACTCTGCATTTTTGTACTTGGGTTAGACGCCTTTACACCGGGGTTGGGAATTTATCCACAATTGTCAACTATTTGCACTGACGAATTCACGCCATTGGTGGAAATTTCTCCACAATTGTGAACTGCTCTGGATTATACTATGCACTTTTGCACTTGGATCTGATGCTTTCACACTGGGGGTGGGAATTTCTCCATGATTGTGAACTATTTTGGATTGAATTCTGCATTTTAGCACCTGGGTTTGATGTCTTCACATCAGGAGTGGGATTTCATTCACAATTATGAATAATTTTGATTTTGCTTGTTGTGTTTTAGGTAGATTGGGGGTTAATTTATTAGGTTATCTTTTTGTTGGTATATTTTTGGCGTGATGCAAATGATAACTAGGGTCTGTAGTGCCAACTTATCTAGGGTATCTTTCTCTATAGTGGTGCTAGTGCATGCTACTTTTATTTAAATAACGATAGGAGTTTAGTCGATTTTTGTACAACACACAATTCTTGATCCTTTTCAAGTAGCTAAATCTGTACAAATCTTTTTTTTTTATGAGCTAATGGGGTACACACCCCAAACAGCAAACAAAACACAAACTAGAAACCTCTAGGGAATGTGGTCCCTGTTAAGTCTGCATAGAACGGTAACGAAATAAAAAACGATAACCTCTCAAAAGTCCTACTACAATTAGTCAAGGATAAGCCAAACTTGGCCCACTCGTCCGCAACTTAGCCTCCCGAAGCACATGCTCAATCGAACACTCTCCGATGCTTTGAATTCTCCTTTGAATGTCCCTTAAAATCCCATAGTTAGGATGTAAAGAGGAACACCCTTCCCTGACCAACCGAACCACAAGGACAGAATCACTCTCAATGACAACGTGTTTGAATCCTCTAACATACACCATGCTGCTTCCCACAAGAATGACGTTAAGTTCTGCCTCCAATATGTTGCATCCCCCCAACCCGGATGAGTAAGCCAGAATGAACTCACCAGCAGCAGCTCGCACAATGCCCCCCACTGCAGCCTTTTCACCCAAATTAACCACAATTCAACTTAATCCATCCATGGTGGTCCAGTTGTCTCCACCTGATCCCACCACTAACATCATGATCACGTTGAGTGGTAGGCATGGCTCTCTGTGTCATCATGCTAGCTTGCACCGCCTCAACATTCCTCTTAATCTGGATCAAGCTTTTGTTCAAATTAGGTGGAACTCCCTGGAACACCGGTTCGTTTCTCAACTGCCATAAGTGCTGGATTGCGACCCCAAAGATGGTACTCCAAGGAACACCTCCTCTTTTCAAATGGTCATCAATATTCATAATCATCCATTGCTGCAAGTCCGCATTATTGAATTGATTCGGCAAGACCCCATCCTCAAGAGCCCACCACATATTCTTGGCAAAAAGCACAATCCCTAAGCAAATAGATGGTGGATTCTTCTCTGCTGTTGCAAGTTGGGCATTGATTAGAAGTAGCTACACCCAATCTCCACCTCACCGTGTTGGTGGCTAAAGCCTCATGGCCACACCTCCACATATGCACTCTACCTCGCTCTGCTCCAGCCCAGCTCCAGATCTTCTTGAACAACCTGCTATTGCTTCTCAAGGTTGGGTCAAGCAAAGCCTTATACGCTGATGAGTTGGAAAAGCCACCATCTCCAGTCAATCTCCACGCTACCGAATCAGAGGAACCATCAAGTTTGGGTGGGCGCATGCGCAGGATACAATCACGGACCTCCTTAGGGAGCAAATTGGACACACGGCTCATGTCCCAATCCCCACTTGGTGTGCCTTGATCACACACTCTCAACCTACGCTCACTGTCATCAATTGGTCTTAAGATCATATCCTTCAAAATAGTTCCACCCCCGATAATTACCTATTATCCCAGACATTGATCATTGTGCCAGTTCCAATACGCCAAGTAATCTTGCTTTCCACACCCTTCCAAGAATGACAGATACCACGCCAGAAGTTAGAGCCTGGCATCTTGGCATTAATCTTAGGAATAGGACTTCAGACACATTTGTATTTGGTTTTAATGACCTCCACCCACAAATTGTAACGCCCCGGCGTCACACTGTTGGAAAAATACGCGGAAACTATACACTTTCTTATTATTTGTTATTTAAAAATATAGGTAAATTTTATTTTATTTTTTGAAAGACTTAATTAAATATTTCACAAATGTGATTATCTTTTTAAAACAACTGTACAACATGAATTAAACTTACTGATTTCGAAAATGAAACTTAGAAATTTAGAACATAGAACATAGGTCTTGGCACTTAGGCCTTACACACCAACATTTTAAATGCCATCAGTAGCATTATATTACAAACCAGGAATTAAAACAGAATGCATTAAAGATAAACCATAAATCCTAGGCTGGCTGACAGTACTAACCCCCAAGGATAATAGTTATTCAAACAACGAGTGATTCGCTTCTACTCAAAACATCTGACCCGACGGTAGTCTATTGCCCGCATCAAGGAACTCAGAACTGAGAGTTTCAGAAAGAGGGTTGTGTCTCACCATCTTCACGTAAAGCAAAACGTCGCAACACAGAATAAAGCAAAATATACATAACATAGAAGGGGTAAGAATTCCAACATAAATCCAAACATAGGAAACATGACAGACATACAACCAGACATATAATCATACATATACACCCATAATTTAAATCAAAACATCAATGATAATCATATGTATGTCATTCCTTTACTTATGCATGAGACTTAGACTCAAAACCTAATCCATGGATCTAGACTTCCTGTATCAGAGGAGCGAAAAGTCGGATTTGCCCTTAACATAGCTATTCCATTTTGAGAAGCATTATCCCAGATATATGCCGCTATTCAGGGGTCACCGTTACTAATCATGAGAACTGCAGTTCCAAGTCAGGATCGTTTGTGTGAGGGAATCCATCTCACCACGACACGAAGAGGCCAATCTCCGGTCCCCTGTGGAATTATGGTCACTCAAACGTCCCCAAGGTCAACCAGCGACCTTACTGCCCAAACTCACACCTTTATTTCTTAGGTGTAGCTCTCTCTTCAACATCAATGCAATTTGTATGCATATGAAAATTTCACAATCACAGTCGTTGTCATAATTGATCTTATCACTATTAAGCTTTTAGCTTTGTTATTCCATACCCTAGGCTTCCAAGCCTTAATCCATTTATCAACAGGCTCCAAGCATTTGTTTTATACCAGTCAGGTTCCAAACCATAACCACAATTATTAACAAGCTAGGCTCCAAGCCATAGCCAAAAATTCCATTATCAAGCTAGGTTCCAAACCTTAGCCAAATTTTATAATTCTTTAAGTTTCAGATAATTTTCCCTAAGTCTTATGGACACTCATTCAATTATGCACTTTGTTGATTAATAAGTGATAATTAATCTCACATATGACAAACTATCTTTAGTAATTTAATTAGAGATTATTTCCTCTTAACTTAGCAAAATTACACTTATATTAATATTTTCGAGTTTTATGAAAAAATTACCATTTTTGTCTTTCTTTTAGGAAAAATTACGTTTTTACCTTTCTAATTTTTTATTTTTACTTTTACCCAAACTTCACCTTTTTTTGTTTTACATAAATAAATTACTAAATTAATTCAATTTTGCTCAAAATTACACTTTTAGTCCCTAAAGATTACTACTTTACAGTTTTTGTCCCTGTAGTTTCAAAATCACCATGTTTTCCAAAAATTCGCAGGACTACAGCTATGAAATTTTTCACAGCAGGGGATAGATTCGGCTGTCTTATACTGCCCGAAACCCAGAACTGTTCACAGCCTCAGGGACAGATCACACCAGTGGTGCGAATTCCACTGTTTTGGTTAAAAATGAAACTTTGTGATATTCCAATCCACTCTTTGATTTACTCTTCATTTTAGACCATCTCTTAAAGGTATTTTCACATGATTTATTAGTTTGTTCACAACTCAAACAAGTCATAGAAATCATAATCATTTACATGCTCAAAGATCAAGTTTTTCATATACATACTTAAACATACACCAAACAAAGTACTTAAAACAAAATTATAACATCTCATAACACACTTCAATATATTTATACATATATATATATATATATATATATATATATATATATATATATATATATATAAGAGTATAAATATCATTAATATCAAAGATCACACTTTTATTAATAGTTATAATTTATTATGCTTTTTAGATAACACACCAATATCAAACCCAAACTTTGCACATAATCTGTTAAGTTCCTATAAATTTATGAGTTCATCTTCACCCCTACCTCTTGAAGACTCCCCAAGAGATCCAAAGAAAACTCCTTTAGAACAAGTTATTCCACCAACACCTTTCTAGTTCAAACCTTAAACAAAGAGGTCCAAAAATAAGTTTAGGAAAAAGGGTAGATCAAATAACCACCATGAACAACTTGGTTATGAAACTTAGAGAAAATAAAAGAGAAAGATCCTACCTTGTGCTCTTGAAACAAATAAGAACAACTTGAACCAAAACTTGATGATCTCAAAGATTGATTGAAGACAAAGTGTTTAAAGTGTATAAAATTGATACTTTATACTTGATGCTTGAGTAAAGGATCAAAATATATGGTGGATGATGGTTGAAAGCTTCATGGAAATGGAAGAAATGGTTGAAGGAAAAACTTGGAGCTTAGAGAGAAGGATGAGAAAATTGCTTAAGAGAGATGAACTAATTGTTGAAATGAATTTGTATTTTTAACAATAATTAATATATGTGAATTATCTTCATGAGTAAGGAAAGAAAACGTCTAGATGTGCAGCCCTCTTGATCGACATTTAGCTCCAAGGAACAAACCTTGGTTAGTTTTTATGTTAATCATGGTTTTGTGTAATCATAACATGGTTAATTTTAACCAAGGAAAGGATAAAGCTTATCTTCTTGGTCATGACTCATCAAGGACTCATCAAGGATAAGAAGAATAAAAATCTATCCCTTTTATGGATGATGGGCGGCTGATCTTGGAGAAAAAAATGGGATAAGATCAATTCAATGCAAGTTGGTAATTAAATACAAAACTTAAGGGTAAAATGGTATTTTCCTAAAAATTAGTAATTATGACTAATTATGCCTAATGACATCATCACACCTGTGTCATCATCATCCTTTTGGTAAATTTCCCTGCAGCCTCATCTCTGGTTCTGGGTCTTTACCAGTTTCTCGATAATTATAGTTTTTACCCGTTACCCGTAACTGGGGTCAAAATAGAAAAATTTTCTAAAAATTCTAGAAAAATTCTCATAAATTCTAAATAATGTAAAAACACTATTTGACTCAGTGAAATATTTTTTTTGACCTTGTTCTGGTCCTCATTCAATCATCGAATCAACCTATTCTTACTATAGGGACCAAAACTGTAATATTCTAGAAAAATTATAGAAAAATTCCTAAAAATCATAAATAATATAAAAATACTATTTGAAGAATCATATTTCTTTTCTAGGTTTAATCAAAGTATTACGCAAATATTAATCTTCACTGACAGACAAAACGCAGACTGAACTTTGTCTGAGTTTTTAACTCAAATTTGTACTACTACTTTCTATGACCTACTACATTCTAATTATGATTTTATTTTTCTAACTAATACTCACTTGATCATAATTTGAATATAATGTTATTTATATAATAATACAGAAGAAAATGCGTATAAAAGAATACAGGTCTTACAAAAATCATCCTTGTTGGATATAAGATTCCATCCTGCCTTCATCATTGAAGCCTCATTCATAATCCTCATAGATCGCAATCCGAGCCCACTCCATTACTTAGGCGTGCACACTCTCTTCCAATTGATTAGATGCATTCTTTTGGCTCCATCAGTCTCCCCCACACAAATCTACGACCCTTCTTGTCAATCTCATCATAGACATGTCTGGGTAGATAAACTGATTGCATTACATAGGAAGGCAAGGTAGGGGTGTAAAATGGTCCAGATCGACCCGATGAACCCGAAAATCCAATCTAAACGAGCATGTTGGTTCAGATTTTTGTTCTGTTCGGGTTCAACTCAAACCAAACCAATAAAAACCGAGCTCTATTGGCTCGGTTCTCGGGTTCGTGGTTTTGAAAACCGATGAACGAATACCCGAACCGAGCACATAGCTACTAGACCACGTTTTATGTACCTCACTCACTCAGAACGAACCGAGGCTCACTTAAGTGAGTAACCCTAGCGCTGCATTTCCTTCCTTTCCCTTCAGTAGTTCACTCAGCCTTTCACTTTCAGCCCTCTGCCCTCATCTTCCTCTGTTCCAGTGTTCCTCGAACTTTCCCGCTTCCCGTTTATTCTCATTGTTTTCTTCTCTGTGAGCATACCTCGCCGGCTTGCCGTTTCTTCTCTGCGAACAGACCTCGTTGTTTCTTCTCTGCGAGCAGATGTCGTTTCTTCTTCGTGAGCAGACGTCGTCGCCGTTTCTTCTCCGTGAGCAGACTTCACCTCATCGCACCAGACGCACCGACGTGAGGGACATTTCACATCTCATCACACCAGACCTCACCTCCGCGAGCAGACCTCACCTCTCCGCGAGCAAACTGCAGACCTCACCTCATCGTTTCACGTTTCTTCCTCGGTTTCTCCTCTGTGCAGACACAACACGATGCCTCCATCTTCGTTTCTTTCTCTAAATTTTGAGTTTGCGAAGTTATTCTTTTTTTTAATTTTATTTTTAGTAAATAAAATAGTATTTACTTATGAGTTTTGTTTGTATTTTTTATAAAATTTCAAGGAACAAAATTATTTTTCTCAATTTTATTTTTGACAAATAATATAATATTTTCTTACGGGTTTCATTCTATTTTTATTTTTATAAATTTTTATGTTGCATAATTTTTTTTGATTTATTTTTATTAATAAAAAGTGTTTTAATTCTCAAGTGAAAAAATTATTTTTCTTTTAATTTGATATTCGATGAATAAAATGGTATTTGCTTACATGTTTCATTCATTTTTTTGTTTGTGTAAATTTTCAGGTAACAAAATTATTTTTCTATAATTTTATTTTTGACAAACTAAATTATATTTGCTTATGGGTTTTATTCTTATTTTTGTTTTTTATGTATATTTTCAAGATACAAAATTATTGTTTTTAAATTTATTTTTGTTAAATAAAATAATATTTTAATTTTCAAGTGGTAAAATTATTTTTTTAATTTGGTATTTGATGAATAAAATGGTATTTTCATATATGTTTCGTTCATTTTTTGTTTTTCAAGTAGCAAAATTATTTTTCATTTAATTTTGTTTTTGATAAATAAAAATAGCTTTTTCTTAAAG
This sequence comes from Glycyrrhiza uralensis, assembly GCA_030159175.1. NCBI lineage: Eukaryota > Viridiplantae > Streptophyta > Magnoliopsida > Fabales > Fabaceae > Glycyrrhiza > Glycyrrhiza uralensis. Next base: position 31,136,029 of record BRZY01000003.1, read on the forward strand.
ATTTAATTTGTATATTTTTGTGTAAATTTTTATGTTGTTAAAATATTTTATTTTAATTTCATATTTGATACATAAAATCCATTTTTTTTGGTTAATTTCTACTTTTTAAAAATTTTGTGATCTAAGTGCTAAGTGATTTATTTTTGTCTTATAGTTAATATTTTAAGATGATTATTTATTTATTTTATTGAAACAGATGTTTTTTCTTTGACGTTTGGATTTTTTACAGACAACCGTATTTACCATAATTGACGGATAAGATTTTAAAAAGTAAAAGTACATCAAACAAACCCAAAAAATTATCTTCCTTTACAAAAGTTGGTTCTTTTAATATTTTTTATTTTCTTAATTTTTTTTGAAAGTTTTGAAAAACTTTTAAAATTTGCTGAAAAATTAGCTTAACTAGTACGTATAGCGTACAGAGCTTGTTTTATAGTGTACAAATTTCGTGAAAAAGGTATAAAATAATTTATATTTTATATTTAATTATTCTTTTAGGATTTTTAAAAATATTTCTAGACAAGATTATTTTTTTGAATAATTCTAAATCCTCCTACTTTTTATTCATACAATTCCTCCTAATTACTAAATGGAGAAAGTATTGAATGCTTTTTATGTTTTTAGAATATTAGTTGTATTCTATTTCTTACTTTATAAAGTAGTAGGAGGATATATAGGAGAATTTGTAGGAGGATATAACATTTCTCTATTTTTTTACTGTTTTTGCTATTATTTGCAGTATATTAGTCAAATATAGGCGAATAGAGACGGAATGGGTATGATATAGGAACTTAGGACTTTTGAGGGGCTCTCATACAATTCAAAGAAGCTTAAGATATCTATAGACGAAATCGTTGACCATGAATAGTATGGGGACATGTACAATTACTATTTTACCCTTGATTTTACTTTTAAACTACCAAAACCTAAAGTTTTTAACCAAGCTATCCCATGACCCTTATTCCTCCTCACTTGGTTGACAAACTCGCCTTATTTTGGAGCCTTGGATGTGGTTTTTCACTTGGATTCAATCCCTCCTCACAAAGGGGGTCGCAGTGACCAGGCCTGGGCGACTATTTACCAAAAACACTTAAGACCATGTATGGGGTTTGATGCCTGCCCAGTGCTGGAAGGTTACGGAAGTTGGTGACCTAAACAAAACAATTAGAATTAGGCTCAATCAACTGGAATGTGTATTATCGATATAGGGGATCTTCTCACTTTCTTATTTCCCCTCTGAGGAAATAAGAAAATTAAGAAACCTATGGCTATTGGCAAAACGACAACTATTGTTAACCAAGGAAAATAATTTGTGATAAAAATAAGATACACTTGGGCCAGAAAAGGCCGTGCTCAACAGAAGATTTCATACAAGTCGTATTTCTAGTCTCAAGTCCTAATTTTGCTTCTATCATGATGAAAATTGGACTAGAAGTTAAACACGAAATTATGGACGAAAATATTACTTTTTTGTTTAGACTTTTTAGTGTAATTTTGAATTAAGGAATATGTGGTTGAAGTCCCACATTGGAAAGAAAGAGGAGGGAGGCACCACTTGTTAGCTATAAATAGTCATTCATTTGTCTTATGTAGGGGAACTTTGAATCAATGGAAATTTGAGTGCTCCTTTGGAGTTTTGTGAGAGCTAAGTCTATCTTGGGTTCTTGAGTGGACCATCTCGGTTCTTATCAAAGGTTTCCATACCTTTGTGGTGAATCCTCACCGGACTTATCACTCTCTTGAGAATATGGTGTCTTCTTCTCCATTTCTTATATTCTCCGCTTTCTATTTCTTCTTTTTGTCCTTGTTACTTTATATGCACTACACTTGTTATTCTATTTCCATATCATCTCTGTTGCGTGTTATCAAACACTTTGTGTGCACCTAGCCGTTGGGTGCTTCGTTGATTTATAAAGTTGCATACTTTAATCTCAATAAAGTTTGTATCTTTATTTTTCTTTCTTAAGAACCGTTCTTTCAAGTCTTCATCTTTATTGTTCTTATTTGGTATAAACAAGAAGTCATTTCAAGGACGATCCGTATAAAAACAATGAACCCCCTTTGGTTCATACCATGTGGTATCTTGAGCCCAGATCCTAGAATTGGCCAATTTCTTGTGTTGTGTGTATTGTTCTTTTGCTTTCCAACACCAAGCATAACTAGTTGCTTGTGTGTCATATTCTATTGTACACAGTTGATCTCTTGATCATTGCCATTTTCGTCAAGAGTGGCTACATTGTTTATATTATGTTCTTTAATTTCTGTCCTTTTTTTTCTGTCTTTTGTTTTCGTTCTTTATCATTCCGTTCTTTATCTTTTGTGCAATTTACAACTTCATTATATTCTGTTCATTTTATTGCTGTAACGATGTTATCCTGAACACCTTATTCTGAATTGAACTCTTATTGTTTACAATTGAGCATAAACTTAAAATCATATGCTTTAGTGTGAGAAAAAAAAGGGGTAGCGAATAAAAAAAAAGAAAAAAAAGCAAGAGAAGCCCAGAAGTGTTTCTTTTAATCTGCTTGTCGTAAAAAAAATAAAAAAAAAAAGGCAAGAGAAGCCCAGAAGTGTTTCTTATAAATATAGCAAAGGAAGCCCAGGAGTGCTTCTTCTAAGCAGCTTGTTCTAAAAAAAAAATTATTAAAAAAATATTGCTTCATAAGAGAACCCCTTTGCACTAATTTATGTGCCAATTGTGAAAGTTTATTTGTGGTGCTATAACGTTGTTCTATTTTTGCGCAATTGATTTTTTTCTTTCCTAGTTCCGTTTTGTCTTTGTTTGGCTTCTTATTTGAGTGTGCTTTTCTTTGTTAGCTTTTCTTGTGTGTCTTTTAAATTCCTATCCAGTTTTGTCTTTGTAGTTTTCTTTTCCTTCTGCGAATCCGGTGATCAACTCTTGTGAGGATAGCTACATTTTTATAACAACTTTTGATTTGAAAAACATGGAGGGTCTTTTTAAGAACTTAAAGAGAACTTGAGTGGTAAAAAGGCAAGAGAGAATCATTACACAAAAGCCTAATTGTGTGAAACACGAGTGAATTTGAGTGTAAACATGTGAGGGAGTGTAAGGGCCTATTCTTGTATCATTGTGCTACTAACTTTGTTTATTGTAGGCAACCATGTCAACGGAAAGTATGCCTAAGTTAACCGCCCATTTGACAAAGGAGTATGAAAAGAGATTGAGACAAGAAGCAAAAATGAGATGGAATGAATCTAATTTTGAAAGACATGCGGAGCATCGAAAAAAACATTGGAAGGATTGGTATTGGTGGCAACAAAAATATCTTCAAGAAGAGAGTGAAAAGAAAGAGCGAAGAAGAGAAGAAAGGAGAAAAAGGAGAGAGGAGAGAAAAGAAAAGAGAAAAAGAGAAGAAAAAGAGAAGAATGAAGAAAAGAGAAAAAGAGAAAAGAAAAAGAATGAGGAAAAAGAAAAGAGTGAGGACAAACCTGAGGAAAAAGAAATGATTTTGGCTACTTGTTCTAATGTTAACATTAATATTTTGCCAAGTTCTTTTTCTGTAGAAAATCGAGTGTTTATCACCAAAGGAAGAATGCAATACCACCTACGTATTTGAAGAAGTTCTTTCAATAAAAGAATGCAAGACATCAAATGAGGAAAATGAGGAAAATGAGATCGCACATAATTGAAGTTGAGTTACAAGAGGAAAATGAGGAAGTAAACACAAATAGCGCATGGCTATGCTCTAAAGCCAAGAATGAGTTCTCAAATGCACTCGTGAAATCACAACCTTCTATTACTCTTATACCTTCTTCTAAATTGGTTTGTGGATTCAAGTGTTAGGATTCTTCAGATTTGGTTCCTTTGTCTAACATATCTCATACTTCTCGTATTGCTTTGAAATTTGCTTGTGCTTCTAATTTTCTGTCTTCCTTTCTCCTGACACCCAAAGCTCAATCGCACATAAAGTCTCTATTTGCAAAGCAATTTGATGGGGTTATGGACAAATTTGCAGAACAAAGCTACAAAAGGGAGAAGAAATCTTTGACACCCAATTCTGTTAGATTTTATTATTTAATGGATGCACAAGAACATGTTTTAATTCATGAATCTTTGGGTTTTCATCATCTTGTTTTAAATAATGGTACAAAATCTTTGAAAGTTGAATATGTTGTTTTACCCCTTGTTAGCCTTAGCAAAATTGAAGGGTCATGCATGATTGATGAAAATTTCTCTAATGTTCTAGTTACATATGATGAATTCTTTAGATTTGTTTTTGACCCTGGAGGATGAGTGTGTTGGCATTTGAAGAATAAGAGACTTTCCATTTCAAGTCTCATTAGAAATAGATTTGTTCTTTCCTTTTCCTAATGCAATTTTCAATAAAACTAATACATGTTTTTTTATATAGGTCTTAAAGTAATAAACTCGAGGACGAGTTCTCTTGAGGAAGGAGGGTATGATGAGAATCAAGAAGCAAGAAGAAGCAAAGAATTCAATTTGGAAAACTTTATTTGGGTGATGACCCAGTTTCAATGTTTTGAACGTAACTTGAGTTCTAGATGTCCGTTTTAGGCATTCTTTGATGTGTTGAAAAGCTCAGAAGATTTCCTACAAGTCGTATTTCTAGTCTCAAGTCCTAATTCTGCTTCTATCATGATGAAAATTGGACTGGAAAAGCACAAAATTATGGACGAAAATATTACTTTTTTGTTTAGACTTTTTAGTGTAATTTTGAATTAAGGAATATGTGGTTGAAGTCCCACATTGGAAAGAAAGAGGAGGGAGGCACCACTTGTTGGCTATAAATAGTCATTCATTTGTCTTATGTAGGGGAACTTTGAATCAATGGAAATTTGAGTGCTCATTTGGAGTTTTGTGAGAGCTAAGTCTCTCTTGGGTTCTTGAGTAGACCGTCTCGGTTCTTATCAAAGGTTTCCATATCTTTGTGGTGAATCCTCACCGGACTTATCACTCTCTTGAGAGTGTGGCGTCTTCTTCTCCATTTCTTATCTTCTCCGCTTTCTATTTCTTCTTTTTGTCCTTGTTACTTTATATGCGCTACACTTGTTATTCTATTTCCATATCATCTCTGTTGCGTGTTTGATTTATAAAGTTGCATACTTTAATCTCAATAAAATTTGCATCTTTATTTTTCTTAAGAACCGTTTTTTCAAGTCTTCATCTTTATTGTTCTTATTTGTTATAACAAGAAGTCATTTAAAGGACGATCCATATAAAAACAATAAACCCCCGTAGTGGTTCATATCACCTTTCAATCACAAAAGCAAAAATTTTGGGACAAATCGCAACCGTTAGCTACTAATTACTGAATAATTCTTGAATCTGAATCTAATTTTTCTTTTCTTAAAGAGATAAAAAAATGAAATTGATACATAAGCACTCAATATTTCTTTTTTTATTGAAAATGAATCCTTCTCCAGTTCCATTATAACAACAATTGTTAATATATGTAATCTCCAGAACAAATTTTTTTATTGTTATGCAGATATTCTCTAATTGGGTATCTTATTCGTATATAATACTTATACTATAGAAAATTTTCAAGAAATTCTCGGGCTTCCATTTTTTTGACAATTTTTCATTAAATAGATTGAATAGAAAAAAGAAATTAACATGACTTGCGCTATCACTGCAATAAAGTCATAGACATATATAGATAGCTATAGCTAGAGTTAGATCTATGCATGTTTAATAAATCCAAGTTTTTTATGCACTGCAATCGTATTCTTTCATAAACTACAGGGATCTTTGTTATTAATTGTTTATTAATAACTTGTCATATCATAATGACTATGTCATAACATAAAAAAATGAAATGTCCAATATTTATTATTCATTTGATATTCTAGTATAAACATAAGATATTAATTTCTTTTTTTGAATTCAAATTTTCATTTTTATTGTGTTTTATTATATATATATATATATATATATTATCATATCATATTATAATATAACATAAAAAACATAAGAATTTGCAGATAAGGATTACATATATAGTTAATAGAATAATATTTCGGTCGATTTATCAAATAATTTTTCAAATCTATTTTCTCAATAAAACTCTTCCTTTTAATTAGTATAGTAAGATTTTTTTTTTAAATTTTGAATTCAAAAACTTTTATTCATTTTTTTGACGATCTTTATTTTTTTATTTTAAATGAATGCATTTTCTTTAAATATTAAATTATTCTTTATATTTAAATATAAGATCAATCCAATTCATATTCTTCATCTATTTTGATATATATATATATAATAAATATATTTGTTTAATATTATTTTATGTTTAAAATTATTTAATAATATTTTTTATTCTTTTTACTTCTGATATATCTTATTATTATCTATTATAATATTTGTTATATTTATATATGTTATTATATTATGGTTATTATGTATTTATCCTTTTTAAATATTTAAATTATTTAAGATAATTATTGAAATTATATATTAATATTCTATTGTTATTCCGTATCCCCCTTTTTCTTTTCGTATAATTTTGTTTACTGTACCAGCTGCTGTAGCATTATAAATATTATTATTACTCTTGCTCCCATCAGGATAAATCTGACCCCTTCCCCGGTTCCCTCCTACATATATAGAATATTTTAAGAAATGAACATCTTTCTTAGTAGTTCCCGACCCTGGAGCTACTTTACCACATTCTGAATTCAATGGTTTCAATAAATCCCCTACAACAGTTCGTCTTGGACCAAATCTAGAACTACCCTCAACGGTTTGTGTAGCCATAAATCCTATTTTTTATTCATTGAGATTTGTTGACTTTGTATACCATTCCGTTGTAAATAAGGGATCTTACCCTATAGATCCATTGTGGTCTTGATACTCTATAGTAATGGAAACAGCAACCCTAGTTGCCATCTCTATATCTGGGTTAATTGTAGGTTTTACTGGGTATGCCTTATATACTGCTTTTGGGTAACCCTCTCAACAATTAAGAGATCCATTCGAAGAACATGGGGACTAGTTGAAGTAATGAGCCCCCAATATCCCTGATATAAAAGAATGTTATGGTAAAACATCGTTTGAAATGATGTGGTAAAAAGCAACGTGCAACTTGAAAGACATAATTAGATTAGCTGTGGATTCTAACATCCGCCATTATTTCTAGTAGATAGAATCTATTATATAGAAATCGGGAAAAAAGGCGTTGTATTTAAAAAAAAGAATGCACAAATCAAATTAATTTATATTAAAATTAATATTTTATTTTACAGATTCGATTGACTAAAGAATAGAACACGTCTAGAACAAAAGAATATCGGTAATAAAAAAATGAGTTTCTACATAAAAACTCTTTCGCTTTACATAAAATTCAACAGAAATCAATGTGAGAAAATTCAAGAAAATGGATTTATATTGTTAGTTCTGTAAAAATTTCTTACTGGCGAGCTATGACAATCGCACGTATCAAAGCCACTAAAAGAATTATTGAAATGAGTTCAAATGGAAGAAAAAAATCTATTGATAAATGAATTCCAATTTGTTGACTAGTACTTATCAAATCTTGCTCAATAATTTGATTTGGTCTTGTAGTCCAAATAATCCTATACCATGATGTATCTGGAATAGTAGTTATTAGTGAAACAAAAATAATTGTACAAACCATCAAAGTAATTCCATCCCCAACGGTCCAAAGATGAAAACCTTGGTAATATTTTGGACTATAGCAAATATGATTAAAACGTTTATAGCTCCCACATAAATAAGTAGCTGTGACGCAGCTACAAAATGGGAGTAATTCCATCCTTAGGTTTCACTTCTTTCCCTCTCTTAGTTTCCTCAATCATAGAGCAACGCTCTATTAGTTCTCCGAAATCATTCACCTTCAGCGGTGCCATTGCCTCTCGCAGATCATACTTCAACCCTTCCTGAAACTTTTTACATTTCCATGCCTGATCAGGATGCAATTGAAAATACGGGAAAAATTTGGAGAGCGACTCAAACTTAGTAGCATACTCCCCAACAGACATCTCCCCTTGTGTCAGGCTCAGAAACTCCCTCTCCTTACTATGACGAACATTCTCAGGAAAATACTTAGCAAGAAATCGCGCACGAAACACAGCCCAGGTAATGGCTGTTCCCCTGGCTATCAACAATTGGAGTACCCCACACCACCAAAACTCAGCATCACCCACTAGAATGTACACAGTAAATGTCACCTTCTGTTCATCTGTACATGCGATGACCTCAAAGATCTTCTCTAATTCCTGAATCTATAGTTCTGCTCCTTCAGGATCATAACCCCCTTAAACTGGGTCGGTTTGGCACGACGAAAGTCCGCCAAACTTTGACCATTACCATCTCTCCGACCCACAGCAGCTGCCATCTCTCGGATAGCATTTCCCAAATCCCCATCATCATGGTTTGCCCTTCTTGCCATGGGTTCCTACAAGGCAACCACACATGTAAAACCGATCAGAACCCATCCAAGAAGTCTCACACTTAAACAATCATACACAGTGACTTCATAAGGAAAACCATCACACAGATCTAACCCCGTTCTACATCATTCTGTAATTGCCTAGCCACCTTTCAGATTTACGACTTTGTCCCTACAAACCAACACGGATGCCTACCACATGTTTTGTCCTCACTTACATGCTTTTTAGAAGGCCATCCTTTCCTGTACAGTCCCATACCTGTACAGTATCGTTGGCATAGGTAGTACCGAATAATCCTACTAAGTTCTCTTCAACTGTACCATCCCATTCCAATACAGTCTCAGATTTCCTCAGCTGTACCGTCCCATTCTAGTACACCTCGGCACCAGGTTTTCCAGAATATAATAAAATAATAAAACACTTCAAAAATTCACATAGCACATAGCTCAATAACCCCAAACAATAACTCAAATAGAATTCACCACTCATTTAGAATTCACACAGAATTCCCAGTCAATAAGATTTCACACAGAATTCACACAGTCAATTAAAATTCACAAAGAATTCACACAGCCAATCAACTCATCAGAGTTCACACAACACAAACATAACAAACCTATAATCCAAACATTCCCGAAAGACTCGACCAGGCTCTGATACCACTAATGTAACACCCTCTTTCCCAGAGGGCATTACACTTAAGTAACTAACCCAAATGCGAAAAATAAATTTCGTTAAGTCTGGCTTTCTTTCGGAAACATACTGACAAACTTATTTAATTTTCACAAATGGATTTTCATTGCCATTTTTTTTCTAAAGCTATTAAAAATATTAAAAGAAGGCATAAATAAATTAATATTCAACATATAAGAATGGAAGACAGTCATTGAATACCATTTACATCATTCTTTATAACCAATGTTGAGAAATAATACATCATTCAAGAAACTTTTCCTTCCCAAAAGAGGATTGACTCCCTATGCTGGTCAAGCACGGAAAATATACAGACTCTAACAAAACTCAACTCATGGCTTCTCACGTTCACGGCTTCCACCGTCTCAATGAACCCTCGTACTTGTATCCTCATAGACATCTACGATGACTAATCCACCGAGCTAGTGGTCTATCTATATGAATCATGTTCCAAAGAGCACAAAACATATAGGCAAGGGTGAGAACTTTCCTTTTACAGTTATCGCCACAATCATACAAGTAGCACATTATAAAAATTCATGCAAAACCGTATCTTACTATATATAGCAGAAATCACTCACACATGCACAACATAGCATGTTCATCATATGTCACACAGACGTACCTTTACAACTTCACACAGAATATCACCATTTCACACAGAAACATATCATAAGAATTCCATATATATATATACACACAAGACACTTCTATTGGCCATTTCTTTATAATAGATTCGACACACAGCCACGAGCACATAGCCCGCACTCCATGGAGATTACTTTTCCCCAAACTCCTCATTTATTTGACACTCAGTCACGAGCATTTAGCCCGCACTCCATGGAGATTACTTTTTCACATAGCACGAAATGTCACTTAGCATTTCCTGAAGCACTCTGCGCACAGCGCTTCGCTCACAATATTTGGCACACAGCCCTTTTTCACACAGCATGGCACACAGCCCATTTGCACACAGCATGACACACAACCCTTCACATAACACACAGTAAAACGGCACACAGCCTTTCACATAGCACACAGCGTTTAATGGCACATAGCAATTCTCCCATCACACAGCTTTTCTCAATCACACAGTATTCACATCACATAGTGCGTGTCACATTGTATTATTATCACTGTATGTACACAGAGTACTTATCTCAAGCATTTTAAGCTTTGGTTTCTATTGTAACTTCGTTACTCTCTTCTCTAGGTTATCCCTTGCACCATCACCTATAGCCTTCTCTCTTGGTTATAGTATTCTTCTCTCTCATAATATTTCCATTTCTTATAACATCCTCATCCATATGTCTTTTCCTCTTTCATTCATATCCTTTGTCAACCTTTGCCTTTTTAACAAAAATATCATTTTTCAAATCTAATGTTTAAGTTCTAAAATAAATTAACTAAAATACTTGCCAATCCTTAAATTCAAAAATGACATTTTTCCCTTAAAAATATTTGTTTAAAAAGCTGAAAGAAATAATTTTCGCAAAATTCTGCACTAGTGAATTTCCAGATTACAGAACTGTTCACAGGCACGAGAGTTTTCACACCGGAGGTGTAAACGGCTCTGTCCCCTGTTTTTTAGCTTTTCCCAGCTTCGAAAATACTCACACCCAGGGCATAACTGGAATCCGATTTTTACCAAGTTCATACCAAATTATTTTTTTTCTTTACATAGCTAAGGCCAATTGTATACAAGTGAGCAAAATTTACCATCTTTGGATCAATCAAAAGCACAAGTATTCAATATCAAGCCATGGATTCAAACTCATCAAAGCATGGAACAAGATTATCACACATCAAACATATTATTCTCCTCCACCAAAGATAAACCTCATAAAAAATAACTCAATCCCACGCACACCACATCCAAGCAAATTAAAATCCTTCCACCAAGCATGAATATATATAGATATATATATATATATCTCTTGAGTCATCCAAGCCACATGAACAAAATAGCACGTATCCTCATGTTCAAATCATACTCTAATTGAAGTTATAAACTTCTTGCCAAAAATTTTAACAAGCATACCACTCATGCATCATCCAAACACTAATAACCATAAACAAGAAAATATCCCCTTACCTCCTTCCTTTATCCTATGTAAGACAAGCCCTTGTTTCAAGCCCTCTTCTTCTTCCTCTTAATTATTTCCTTCCAATCCAAACACAACACATCCAAATACCAAAATAAGTTTACTCGTCCATGGATAATCCTAGCACTTGAAAGATGAACTTATGATGAACCAAATACAATCCTAAGCTCATAACCATGAAAAAAACAATGAAAACTTAATCTATGAAGTTCTTAGCAAATACCTTGATAGCTTGATGATCCCTAACTCAAGAGCAAACCATTGGAAACTTTGATTATTTTGAGTAAAACTTAGAGAGGAAAGTGTAGGAAATGTTTATGGTATGAGAACAAAGTGAGAAAAATGGAACAAGACTTTCTCCTCCTCTCTCCCTTCACTCGGCCAGCTCCCTCTCCCTTATCCCTCTTGTGTAAGATTTTTTTCTAATTAATCATGGTTAAGAATGAGTCATTGGTAAAAATGAAACAAGGCTTTTTCTTATTGGCCAATATTTGTGAGTCATAAAAATCTTGAACCTTCCACACTCTTCCCTCAATCTGGCGCACAGCTGGTCCAAGGGCTGGGTTAAACAATTTTTTCACCTTAACCATGGTAAATGGTAAGTCTCCAAGGTAATTAAGTGCAGTAACTTTTGCATTTCATAGTAAAAATTGTCCAATAATAACCTATTGAAGTAAAAAGCTCTCATGACTCTTATAATAACCCAAGACCACGAAATTAAGGTGCTAAAAAGGTCTGGGTTTATAACAATTAAGTTTAGAAGCATTACATTAATTTTTCGGTTTTACCGTAACCCGTAAATTAGGGTTAAAATCAACTTTCTCAAAAAAATCCTAGAAATTTCTAAAAATCATAAATATTATAAAAACACCATTGGTTACTCTTTTGTTTGATTTTGGATCATTTCTCAAGCTTCTGGCACTTACCTGTTCTCCCAGTTATCCCGTTCTCAGTTTATAGGGGCCAAGACTGCAATTCTTTGTCTGCTATTCTAAAAATTCCCAAAATAATTTCTAAAATTCTAAAATAATGTAAAAACATTATTTGGATCCTTAAAAATATTTCCCAACTTGTTTTGGTCTCCAAATCCGCTCACAGTTCAGCCTAGTCAACTACAGGGACCAAAACGGTAACATTTTTATCCGTTTCTGAGAAAATTCCCAAATAAATTTCTAAAATCTTCAAATATTATAAAATCACTACTGGTATCCTCAAATCATTTTTCTGACTCCAATTAGGGTTTCTATATCATTATATTCTTATTCTGACAGTCAAAACGTCTACAGACTTTTCCCTTTGACTTTCCATGTCAGCACTAAACCATTTTTAATCTCATTGAAATCCTAATATTAACAATAATCCTCCCTTATTAACACTCTGTCTCTTAGATTGAAAATTTGGGGCGTTACATTTTCAGGCTTGTGCTTTTTGGCGGTTATCTGGCTTTGGGTCTATTGGGATCTAGAAATATTTTGTGATGAATGTATTGGAAAATCTTCTTTGGATTTGCCAAAAATCTTGGGAATTCATTTATTTCTTGCAAGGGTGGCTTGTTTTGGTTTTGGCGCATTTCATGTAACAGGATTGTACGGTCTGGGAATATGGGCATCCGATCCTTATGGACTAACTGGAAGGATACAATCCGTGAATTCGCGTATTTCTTTTGTTTGTTTTACGCCTCGTAATTCTTCCTCAGCCAGGGTGGGACAGAATAGCAGAACAAGTATTAGTAGTATAATAACAAAAATGCTTTCCTCAGCAAAGATGCACTTGCTATTGCTAGTATTAGTACATCTGAGAATTCTTAATTGATTAGTTTAAATAATCCCATAGAGGGAACATGTATCACACGTGCAAAATCTGAGAAAATACCACATGAATATTCTACCATAGTTGGTATTCAAGAATCAATACACGAAAAGAAAATTGATAGATCTTTCTTTCTATTCGTCCTAAGTCGATATAAGGGCTCTTTCAAGTGAGAAGATCCCCTATATCGATAATACATATTCAGATGGATTAAACCTAATTATACCTAATTATCTAGTCATTTAAACTTGATCTCATCTCTTCCTCCCCACTTGCTTCATGGCCGCCCCCTCCCTTGTGACTCACATGAGTCTAGCATATTCTCAAAGCTTCTTGCTTTTGAGTAATGCCATGAGTCATTAGGTTAAACGAATTAGATTTTAGATAATTATTTTTGTAATACCCTACTTCCTAGTAAGATACTACTAGCTAATAAAGATATATATATATATATATATATATATATATATATGTACATACATACATACATACACATACATACAAGTTTAACAATTAAATTATCAACATACAACTAAATTAAATAACTCTCTAATATAGTTTCATTTTCAATGATCACCCCAAATACAACCAATAACAAAACAATCAAGTATTCTTCTATCAAAACCATATAAACCAAACAATCATAATATTACTAATAATCCTTATAAAACTACAAGCACTACTGAGTAAAAATTGTCTATTCAAAATCCCTTACAATCATATATTCAAATAATACTAACTTATAGCATATCTATTCTCTATATCATTTCATAGCAATTCTAATATATATAACTTAAATCGTCGTAAAACTATCACATACATCCCCTTATCTAGTGACTAGAAATACGCATACTTACACACATCCATTCATCTCACCATATCATCAATTCACTCATTACATTAAAGCATACTAAACAATAGAATTTCATGCATAATTTACTTAAAATGTATCACTAAGGATATGTTACATAATACATATTTAATCCTTTCCAATCATAAAATCTCACATCACCTACCTTGAAGCACTCCTATCACATAGATTCTATATTTAAATATCTCAAATCAAAGTCATTTAATAGCAATTCTAATATATATATATATATATATATATATATATATATATATATATATAACTTAAATCGTAAAACTGTCACATACATCCCCTTATCTAGTGACTAGAAATACGCACGCATACTTACACACATCCATTCATCTCACCATATCATCAATTGACTCATTACATTAAAGCATACTAAACAATAGAATTTCATGCATAACTTACTTAAAATGTATCACTAAGGATATGTTACATAATACATACTTAATCCTTTCCAATCATAAAATCTCACATCACCTACCTTGAAGCACTCCTATCACATAGATTCTATATTTAAATATCTCAAATCAAAGTCATTTAATAGCCAAATATAAGTCACAAAGCAAAAGTTGAAGCAACACATTATTTAAAATTCAATCTGTCAATTTTCGCAGCTATGAATCGATTCACAAGCAGGGTGTGAATCGATTCAAACTATGCAAGAACTGAAACTGCGAATTTCAGTCTCTGTGAATCGATTCAATATCAGTGTGAATCGATTCACACTGATAAAAATGCATAAAAACGTGATTTTCAACCAAGGGAAGACCAAGAACTCATTTCAATCCAACCCTAACTCATCAAATCACTCCATTTCTTCTTCCCCAACATACATTCACTTCCCAAAACATGGATTTGAAACCAATTTACACAATCACAATGTAAATAACAACCATTCAAAACCCTAACCTACACATAACTCAAAATCAATACAAATCAACACTCAATCATTTCAAACACTCAATCACAACAAAACAACATTCAATCAACATAGATCTTCCATCTTTCAACATACAAACTCAGATTTTGGCATAAAAGAGCAAAGGGAAAATCAAGAAAAAGAAGGAAAGGGGAAAAGGAAAAGGAACTCACCAAAGAGCTTGAAATCCAAAATCTTCTTCTTCTTCTCTTCCTCCTTCTCCCTCTCTCTTTCCCTCTCTCTTTCCCTTTCTCTTTTTATTCTTTTCTTTACTCAAGTGATGTGTGTGTGTAGTTAAGTGTGATGTGTGTAAGAGAGTGGGTGAGAGTGAAGGTAATAAGTGGTAGTGGATAAGTTTGAGTATTAGAGTGTGTTAAGTGAGTGAGTTTGAATTATAAGTAGGTGTGTACTCCTCATCTAATCCTGATATTATTTTGGTCTTCCTACTTTCACCTTCTCACCACTACTCCTAAAATTAACCTTCTAGCCCATTTCTAATCAAACATACTAAGAATCAAATAAATAAATAAACAAATAAAATCAAATATTCACATACATATTAACTTATCATCTAGCATATAAGGTATTAAAATTGGGGATGTTACAATTTTGATTTTTATTAAGCATGAACTATGGTTGCTTTCCAAGCCAACCATGGCCTTCTTAACCCAAGCTCTTGGCTGTCCCCTCCCCCTATAAATACCCCCCTCATGCCTCATTCATTTCTTGCACCAAACTTGTAAAGCTCTCCAAGTTTATTCTTTCCTTCCTCTTTATAGTTTTTCATATTTCTCTCTTTGTGTTCTTAGTTCCAAAGCTTTGTTCTTCATAGCTTTCTCTCCCAAAGGTAAGGGGAACCTCTTGCAAAATAATTTGAAAAGATATGAGTTTGATTTTTGATTGCTAATCACTTAGGTGATTTATTTGTTATAGCTTTACATTTATTTGTTTAAGCTTTATAATTGTTTTATGGCTTTAAATTAATTGTTATGTGCTTTAATTAATTGTAGTGTTACAATGCCCAAATTGCTATGTGATTTTCGTGGAAGAAAGGTTATGATGGAAAAATTGATTTTGAGCTTTAAAGATAGTATTGTTACAATGGCAAATTTTTGACTACCGTAAATATGATTTTATCGTGAAGCAAGTGCAATTTATTCTTTTGTGAAAATCCCGAAGTTGTCTATCATTGATATATAAAGTGATAGTTAAAATAAATGGTTTATTAGTATGGTTATGTCTAGGAAAGTCATAGGTCATCCAAGCGGCCTTAGCCCACCTATCTTTCCTGGGAACTATGCCTATACGCTATTTGAGAAATTCTTAACTTAGGGACTCGGTATATACGTAACTAAGATAAAATTGGAAAAGAAGTTATTTCTAAATAAACATAGATATAAATAGATTAGATTGGATAAAAGAGTATAACGGCAAAAGATTCTCGGTGAATTCTATTATTATAGCATCTATCAGAAATTTAGTATAACGGTAAAGGATTCTCGGTGAATTCTACTGTTATATTATCAATTGGAAATCTCTGGTTAGTGTTGAATCTATATATGTATATAATTAACTCAGTTTAATTTTCAATGTCTCTGGTAGTGAAAATTAGTGAGGTAGGCCTTCAACGAGCCTCTTTTCTGGAAGAAAACTAGTGCTTAAGTATTTCAGTAAAGAATCAGCTTGATTTTGTTCACTTAATCTATATCGAGTCATTTTAAAGTTGGGCACTGATTACCGAAGTCGGCTCTACTGCCGTGTAATCCTTTCATCTTCAAAGTTAAATAAGCCGGTAGAATTCATTCACCAAATAAAAATTATACTTAGGTTTGAATTACTGTTAATCTCTTCTCTCTTGATCAATCCTAGGTGGCTTTGTCCCGTTTTGGTCTGCTTGAAGTGAATTAATTACTTTTGGTTTGATATACCGAATCACTCTGATGAGTTGATCACCTCAGTTCGGCTCTACCACGGTGTGATCAATCGTTAATTGAATTATTAAAGCCAGGAAAATAACTCAACTCGTAATGATCAGTAAAATGAGTAATGAGAGCAAGAATTATTTATTCGATATAATCAGTAAAAGGTTTTACAATATGAAGTAGAAAAATAAAAAGATGGGGTTAATGACCATCTCTGCTCCCCCATGACCATCTAAAATCTCCTTTCTTGTCAGGTGCTAGATTTCGTCGCGGGCATACATGCGGAAATAAAAATAATTGATTTTTGAGTTTTTTTTCTGGAAAATACTATCAAAATTATTTATCTTTTACAAATGTGTTTTCATTTATTATATTTTTTTAAACATAAGTCATGTACATAACTCAAGTAAAGGTCAATTTCCAATAATCCCTTTCCCAAATAAAATTAGACTCACTATGCTGGTAAAACACTATAAAGCTCCTATAGAAAAGAACTATGATAAAACCCCAACTCAAAAACTAGGACACGTAACGTCGGAATCTCTGTGTTGATCTGTCTCTGGTACTCATCATACTCTGAGGCTCTATCCGGCTCTGTGGCAGGAATTTTTTTAAAGGATGCACTCAGAAAACAAAGAAGACAATACATAGCAGTGGTAAAAATCTCTTTTACAAGTTATATCGTGATAGTCATATAACTAAACAAATAACTAATATTACATACAACACATGTTGTATCTACACTCGAAATAAATCACACACGCACAACAATCATTCCCACATGAGAGTATAACATGTTAATCACATGTATGCATGTCACTTCAAAGACTCTGGTAACTTTTGGCACACATGCTCATGAGCATACACACCCGTTACTCTTTGGAGATTTTTCCCAACTTCGTTTTGAGTCACAACAAGATATTGCTCAACCTGTTCCTCTTGGGTCTGATCCCACAACCATTCTATAAATGCCACTCCTGCCTTATCCTGAACAGACCAGTCAGTCAGGTTTATCCAAGTCGGATATACGATTTTTCCTAGCTCAAGGGTGCTACCTCTTGGCCTTTGATGGAAGTTCGAAACTCAGATAATCTCATTAGGCAATTGTAGTCCAACTGTATCAATTCCTAGCCAATGAAATTATGGCTTGTAACTCAAATGCATAAAGCAAAACTCTATGCACATGCCTGGTCATGAATGCTTAACACAGTATATTTTTCGATGTCCCTTTACTACTTATTTTAATTTGTGTAAGGCATAAGGCATCTCTTACAAAACATGGACATTAAGTCCTTAACTCATACTCTTTGTTTGTTTGTTTTTACTCTTTGAACACAAAAATTCAAATGCTAGGCCCTTTCCTCTGGGATCACCTGTCTTGCATGAATCTCAACTTCTTTAACTCATCTTATTAGGCTTTGGCCTTTTATGACAACTCTTCGGTAAAATTTATTACTTGCCATATTGACGTAATTCTTTTCAAAATCTCTTAGTTAACCTCTTTAGTAAAAATACCTCATCTCATTTAACTTAATTATTTGAAATAACTTAACTCCACAAAAATTACATTTTTAGTCCCCAAAAACATCTACCTTACATATTCAGTTCCTATACTTTTAAAAGAATTGTTTTCTTCGGTTTTTTTTACCAAAATGGTGTAAATTGGTATAAAAATTACCAAAATGGTGCAAACTTAAAGTTTATTACCAAAATGGTGCAAGTCGCAACTATCATTGGCAACTTTTCTATTTTTTTTCTCTCTCCACAGCTAAGGCTGGCGACTTTGCTTTTTTTTATTTAACCAGAACAGAAGTCGTAACCTCAGTTGGTGACTTTTTTTTTCTTTTTTTTTTAAAAGTCGCCAATATGAATGGCGACTTTAAGCTTTTTTTTAGAAGTCTCCAGTGTGAATGGCGACTTCCATTTTTTTATATATTTTTCTGATAAAGTCGCCACTCCATATGGCGACTTCGCTCGCCTATAAATACCAGCCCCCCGTCATGCGTAAAATCTTGTTAGAACTGCGCCTATCTTTAAATGTCTTTTAAGTTTCCCTTTAGTTCTGAGATTTGTGATACAAATCCACTGATTAGAGATAATGTGAGTGAGTTTAGTGAAGAGGAAGATGACTGTGAAGAGGCTGCTGCTCCATCGTTCTTTATGTCCAACATCAATTTTCAAGGAATGCGCAATCCAAATTACCCAGATGGTTACAGAGAAGGAAGAGGAAGCAGTAGTGCAAACACAGACAACAATCTCTCTATTGGTATGCAATTTGATTCTAAACAAGCAACAATTAGTGCAATTAAACAATAGCACATACGCAATGCATTTGATTATATAGTGGAAGAGTCCAAACCAAATAGATATGTTGGCAAGTGCATAAATTTTGGGAGTGGGTGTAAATGGAGGATCAAAGCATCTTTCATTAAAAGTAGTGATAAATGGGAGATCAGGAAGATTAACAGTGTTCACACATGTACATCATCATCAGTATCTCGAGATCATAGTAAGTTAGACTCTTCTTTGATTGTTGATTGTTTGGTTGGCCTTGTAAATGTGAATTTTGGCATCCCAATAAAGGTACTAATTGCAGAGGTGCGTAATCGTTTTGGTTATAGTGTGACTTATAGAAAGGCTTGGAAAGCTAAACAAATAGTACTTGCAAAGGTTTTTGGTGACTGGGAGGAGTCTTATAGTGAGTTGCCTACATGGATGGATGTTGTTCAACAATTTGTACCTGGTACCATCGTAAAATATCAGACATCGTCGCGTACTATAGATGGTGTGGAAGACTCTTATAGTTTGATTCTTGACCGTGTGTTCTGGTCATTTAAGCCATGTATTGAAAGATTTCCATATTGCAAACCAATCATACAAGTTGATGGGACATTTTTAATTGGTAAATATCGTGGCACACTATTGGTTGCCATTGCACAAGATAGGAATTGGAACATTGTGCCGATTGCTTTTGCAATTGTGGAAGGGGAGACAAAAGAAGCATGGTCGTGGTTTTTGTATAATCTTCAAACATATGTGGTGCCACGGCCAAATTTGTGCACAATTTCAAATAGAGGAAAAGGTTTGTTAGCAGCAATGCGCCAACCACGATGCGGGTGGGTCTCATCAAATGCTCACTCAGTATATTGCATTCGACATATTGCAAGCAATTTTAACAGAAAGTTTCATAATTATGAATTAAAGAAACGAGTTATCAACATGGGTAAGAAATTGATTTTAATTTAAAAATATTTTTTTATAACCCCAACCTTAATTTATTTTTTTGGCAGCACATGAGCTTAGACAATCGCGATTTGAGGCAAAGCTTCTTGCACTAAGGTCAGAGTTTCGACAAGCTACACCTCAAATACATGAAATATCTGACGTCGAGGTACAAGAAGGACTAGGATTTCCACTCGCACGAAGGTATAACTACTGCAAATTTAATATTTATTTATTTATATAATCTTCCTTATTTAAATTGTCACTTTATATGTTTTTCATAATACTAAATTAAATGTGTTTCAGATGGTCTTGCTCGCTGTGCCATACTAACACTCCTGGCCACTCTGTTAAATTCATTCGTTACGCTTTGGATCGATTACAAATTGATGAGGTTCGTATCATTTTTATAGATTAGAAAGTAAATTTTATCTCTACGACAATTATTTATTAATAATTATCTTTTTGTATAGTTTCTTTGGATGCCTTATGACAAACATGAAATAAGGCGATTGAACATCCCCGATGTGTCTGAGGTTGCACATGCAATTGTGCCATTGATATGTTACGCTATTGTGGAGTGGCACCCAATTGATAGGGTGATGCGGCAATTTGGAATGCATCAAGGTATTCCACAAGAGCCATCAAATTTTGACAGGCTTCATAGACATAATAGAATAGTCAGAGCTGAATTTTTAGTAGTGTTTTGCATGATAACTCTAACTACATGCAGTGGTATATACGTCACACAAGACGTTATATGACACGCAGGGGGCCTGCACCGCTGGAACGGTATTATTATTTTCTCATATACAAAATTTTATAAAGCTTAAGATTCATATTATGTTACTTTCATTTATTGCTAACATGAGCTATAAATATCTTTGCAGTATTCATTTGTGCATTCAATCCATCAATATATTCACTGTAACAATCTGAATTTTCAATCTAAGAGACAAAGTGTCAATTAGAGATGATTATGAATAATGTTAGGATTACGATAAGATGAAAAATGGTTTAAAGTGGACATAAAAAGTCAAACAGAATCTTATAGATATTTTGACTGTCAGAAAAGAAATATGATGATTTAGAAGTCCAAATTGAAGTCAGAAAAGGGATTCGAGGATACCATTAATGTTTTTACATTATTTAGGATTTATGAGAATTTTTCTATAATTTTTTGGGAAAGTTCAAAATAGAATAAATTACCAAAATGCCACTGTGCAGATAAACTGGACTGCAAAAATTATCAGAGGACTAAGAAATGATCCAAATGGAAAGTTAAGGATATCATTAGTATTCTTAGATTATTTATGATTTTTAGAAGGGTAGATAGTGGCCATATTCGAAAAACAGAATTTTGACGGAAATCGTGTCTCGGTTTGAGTACGATAAGAGTTTTATATTTTTTCGGAGACCCTTTTTACGTCAAAATAATATTTTAACGAAACAAATGTTATTTTTCTAATGTTTCAGATTTTTTAGAATTTTTCAGAAAAATGTTATTTTTACTTGCGTTTGGCACGTTACGGGTAACCGTAGCGCAATCGGGGTATAAGAAAATGATCAAAAATTAAGTTTTGATATTCTAAATTTTATTATATTAATACTGGGTCATAAAAGTGATTTTTCCATTAATTACTTACTTAGTATGAATTTATTTCAAAAGGGTTAATTAATTAAGCAATTTTCTTAATTTTGAACAACCAAAAAACCCTAACTTGTGAGATCTTTTCTCTCCCACTTGGGCAGCTGTTCTGCACGAAAATCCTTCAGCCCATGTGCCAAGTTGCTCATTTTGATCATTTCTTTGTGGCTAAGTCTTGGCTTGGACCAATTAAATAATTAACTATTACTCATTAATCAACTAATTGTATTATTCTTTAATGCAAACTTATCCAAGACTCTCCAAAGTGAGAGCTGGCCGTGAGGGTCAAGAGGGAGAGAGAGAGAGAGGAAGATATTTTTTTCATTCACTCTTGCCTTTCTCCTTCCTTGGTTCTTATCTCCTCCATTTTCTCTCCAAACTCCATTTTTGTTCTTAAGCTTTACTTTGAGTTTTCAAGCTTTTGATCCATCAAGCTTTATCAAACAAGGTTGGTTTCTGATTCTAAACCATAAATCCTTCTTATCTTTTCATGATACTCACTTTGTAGTTCATGGATCATGTTTTTCTTCAAGTTTTTCAAGAAAATCCTTGTTTTTGGCTTTAGGTTCTTATTCTTGGAACTAAGAAGTTTGATCATCCTTTTGATCCATTTTTCTTCAAGAGTAAGAGTAACTGATCACTCTTTCAAGTTCTTGATCTTAGGATTTGGGTATTTTTCATAAAGGCTTTATTTTTATGCTCATGTTTTATATATGTCTTTAAGGGTTTTGTTACTAGCTTTTGAAGAAAAAGCTAAGAGGGGTTTGATTTCTAGTTTTGGAACTACAAGCTAAGAAAACTTGATTCTAGTGTGAAAAGCTTCTTTTCAAGAGGTAAGGGAAAAATACTCTCAAAGTTATTATATTACATAAGATTGGTGTTTGTGTGTTTTGGTGTGATGAGCTTTGTGTGGTGTTATGCTATTATTTTTGGGTGACTTGTGATTGGTGTTCTTATGATTTATATATGGATGTGTGGGTTTGAAAAGTGATTTTGATTTTCTTGGTGAATGTTTTCTTATGTGATAGATTGATTTTTTCCATGAGCTTGGTGATGTAATATTTAAAGTAGATTGATTTCTTTGATGTTCCTAAATTATTGTGATTGGAAATGGGTGAGTATTGATTGGAGAGGTTGAGAGATTAATGAAATTAAATGTTGATAATTAAACAAGTGATCTAAGCATCATAGAAAAGAAAGTAGAAGACTTTGTAGTAAAATCATTTTTCTAAAGATAAATTTGATTAATTAGTATTCAAGCCAAAGCTTGATTTGAGTATGAACCACTTGATTTTTATATAAGTCTCCAATGGACTTTAATTGAATTTCTAGACAAGAAAGTTGGAATTTAATTTAAATCAACCTCAATGTTTAAAATTTTTTATCAACTAATCAATAACTATATAATTTTTGGTTAATGTCATGTCAACTACAGTGTTCCTGCCATTTCCTATTTTATTATTTTTGTTTTTTTAATTGTTATCCTAAGGGAGATCCATTGTTTCCTAATTCCTATAGACCTATAGTAATAAAAGCTAATGTGACGACTCTACGAGAATACGAAAGAAAGATAACGTGGTTTCTTCTTAGATTTTTGTAACTTAATCACCTTTTTTTTCTAAAAATTAATAATTTATGACTTATAGTTTTTTAAGATTAAATTTAGTTTGTTTTTTAATATAAATTTATGACTTACAAAATGGATTTTATTCATATTTTGTATCAGCAAATTTTTAGGCTTTAAAATTATTTTTTAATTTATTTTTTATAAATAAATCAGTATTTACTTACATGTTTCATTGATATTTTTTATGCGTAAAATTTAATGTCGTAAAATGATTTTAATTTAATTTTATATAAATAAAATAGTGTTTATTTATGAGTTTCATTCTTATTTATGTTCATATATATATTCAAGTTGTAAAATTATTCTTTTTATTTTTATTTTCTAACAACTAAAATGATATTTATTTACGAGTTTCATTTATGTTTTTATTTTGTTTCTATAAATTTTCTAGCTACAAAATTATTTTTCACTTAATTTTCTTTTTGATAAATAAATAGTGTTTATTTACATATTTTATCCTATAATTTTTAGATTGTAAAAGTATTTATTTTATTTTTCACAAATAAAATAGTATTTCCTTATAAGTTTCATTCATTTTTTTTTGTACCCATAAATTTGAAGATTTTTTCAGGTTAACTATCGACACATTTAAGAAAATTGAATCGATCAGAACAAGTGCCAAATTTCGCATCTCTCAATTTCTCACTCCTTTTTCAACATTGCATTCTTGTCTTAGTATGACAATATTGTATCTGGCCATTTATAAGGTTGCAAAATAATTTTAATTTATTTTTATTTTTATTTTTAATAAATAAAATAGTATTTACTTACGGGTTTTATCTAAAAAATTTCGTTTACGTAAATTTTCAAGTTATAAAATTATTTACATTTAATCTTATTATTTGAAATAAAATATTATTTAGTTAGGAGTTTCATTCAAGTTTTTTTGTTTCTGTAAATTATCAAATTGCCAAACTATTTTTCTTCTTATTATTTTTCATAAATAAATTAGTTATTGTTTACAGGGTTTCATTAATTTTTTTTGTTCGTTTAAATTATCAGATTGTAATTTTTTTAATTTTATTTTTGATAAATGAATTAGTGCTTGTTAATGAGTTTCAATTATATTTTTTTGTTCCTCTAAATTTTTATGCTACAAAATTATTTTTATTTACTTTTATTTTTAATAAATAAAATAGTGTTTATTTGCAAGTTTTATCTATGTTTTTGTTCTTATAAATTTTTAGGTTACAAAATATATTCTCTTTAATTTTATTTTCTATGAATAAAATAGTATTTGACATTTATGACTTTGATTGATTTTTTTCTATAATTTTTTAGGTAGTTAAATTATTTTTATTTTAGTTTATTTTTTTTAAATAAAATTGTATTTGCTTATAAATTTGATTTATGTTCTCTCTATGAATTGGAAAATAATTTTAATTATCTTTTCTGTTTATTTTGTTCATTTGATTTGTCATTCGTTTTTATGGATGTGAGCAATTGTTAACTACTTATAACATAGAGTTCCTATATTTAACTAAGATGCGAAAAGGCAATGTCATAAAATTTTCATGTGTATAAACCAATGTGACCCACCAACCCGTGCGAATGTACGGGTCAACTGTCTAGTTATCTATTAATTGGCAAAAGGAAATAAAGTTTAAGTAATTGATTTTTCCTAAAATCCAAGTAAAACAACCAAGGTTCATGAAGAGGTAATCTAGTTTTGAAGTTTAAAAATATTGGAATTGAAGTATGTAATCAAATCTTAAAAGAGGAGTTATTTTTTGGATTTTAAAGAGCTTTGGACAGCTCTGTTCATATCCCTGGTGTGAATTTTCGCAAGTTGTGTAATTTTTTGTTTTGGGCCAAAAATATAATTTTTGAAAGTTTAAGGGCTGAAATGAAAATTTGGGAGTTTTGGGAGTTAGAAATATAATTATAAAGAGTTATGTGGTTTTAATAATTAAGAGGAAGTGAGGGGTATTTTTATTATTAAATTTATGGTAATGGAAAGAGTTTTCTTAAAAAGACCAAGCGTAAAGTAAATGAGTTTCCCAAGAAGTTTTCCCTAAGTGATTTCTTAAAAAGTGAAAGGGGATGAAATGTAAGCCTAGGATTTCAAGAGTTATGTGGTTTTAATAATTAAGAGGATGAGGGGTATTTTTATTATTAAACTTGTGGTAATAGAAAGAGTTTTTTTAAAAAGACTAAGCCTAAAGTAAATAAGTTTTCCAAGAAGTTTTCCCTAAGTGATTTCTTAAAAAGTGAAAGGGGATGAAATGTAAGCGTAGGATTTCAAGAGTAATGAGCCTAACATTTAAAATGACGTTTTTAAAATAAAACATAAACAAAACGGGAACTATGTGCTTAAGGAGTTTGAGTAACGGACAATACGAAGAGACTGTGGGACTAAGTGTCAAAGAAGAAAGATAAATAAATTCTGTGTGATATAAAAAATATTGTGGAATATCAATGTTATGTGATTTAAGAAATTGGTATATGACGTGAGGATTGTGTTAGACATTCCGGCAAGTGTACCGAATCGCACAAGTAATAGAGTGATGAGTAAATTATCGTTCCCAACGAGGATCGATTGCCAAGTACCAACTATTACCAATTGCTATACTATTTGGACTATGAAAAACATGCAGTAGATTGTGAAAGTTAAGATAAAATGTAAACACAAAGACACAATGCAAATGCAACACAAACATTTAAAGAAACACTTGGTGGGCACAAGACAAATGCAAAACACAATGCAAAGATTAGGAATAGGAATCACTCAATTGTCACTAGATGCAATCACCAATCTCAATCAATTATCATTCAAGTTCTCTAAATTTGGTTAAACCCAATCCCTTGGTGAATAATCCCTTTCCTCTTAATTAGAACCCTAATTCCTTAGGTGAAACACAATTAATTGGAAGCATTAAGATCAAGAACTCATAAAGAATGCACATGAATCAAAGTCTATTCCTAGATATCTGTACTCATATGATTTCTAATCCAAATCGAATCTCATACCTAACTTCCATTAGATACAAGACCATCACAACAATTTCCATGGTGGCCAATCGAGGAAAAGCATTAAGAAAAGGATTAAAAACATAAATTGAATTAAAATTGGAGAACAAAATAGTCAAATTACATCAAGATCCAAAAGAGTTCATCCTAGCCTAATCAAAACAAATCAGCCAAACATGGCAAAGAGAAAAGAAAAACCGTAAAGCGAAGAAGATGAAGAAGGTGGATCCATTGAATCTTCAAGTCTTGTTTCCAAGGCTTGAATCTTCATTGGAGAGGCACAGAGAGGTCTCTGGAAGCTGTCTTGTCCCTTTTCCAGTCCAAAAGTTCTACCAAAATAGGTCAGAACGTGAGCATTTATACTTCGGTAACGTCTTGGGCACTGGGCGCCAAGATCTGGGTGTTGGGCGCCGGAATTCTGCCTTTAGAAGTTGAAACGCACAGTCAGGGACAGCATTGGGGCGCTGGGCGCTGGTAATGGGCACTGGGCGCTGATATTATGTCTTCCAGGTCCAATTTTTCGTACAAATCTGGACAGCTTTGGTATTTTTCATATTTGACCATCAAAACATCTGAACTGGGCTTCGGTGTCAACATGAAAGTTGTAGGTCTACTTCTTATCTTTCCAACGCCACCAAGATCACTCAAATCGGATAAGTACAACCTAAGTTATGACCAAGACAGTATTGCAGCGCTAAGCGCCCCAGTATGGGAGCTGGGCACCCAGTTTCTGCCTTCCAGATCAGCTTTTCTAAGTTCGCGTCAGATTTAGGGCACTGGGCACTAAGATATGAGCGCTGGGCGCTGGCATTCTGCCCTCCAGGAGAAATACTTCGCAGTCCAGACCAAAATCCGAGAGCTGAGCGCCACCTACCTGTCTAACACAAAAAATAGGTCGAAAAGCAACTTTCTATGACAAAACTCTCTACTCATGCAAAATAATCTATTCTAACCTAAACTGGCACTAATATTTACACTGTTTAGTCCAATTAATCCATCAAAACTCATATCAAAATATACAATTGTATAGATTCATCAGATTGCTATATGACATGGAAATGTTGTATGTCATTTTGTACTATGTGATATAAATGCTATGTAATATGGGAAATGCTAAGTGATATTTCGTGCTGTGTGCAAAACAAAGTAATCTCCATGGAGTGCAGGCTAAATGATCGTAATTATGTATCGAACTTTTGTGTGAAATCGGAAAGGTGCGTCTGTGTGACTTACACTAAATATTGCTATATTATGTCTGTGTGAGTGATTTCTGATATATGGTTCTGGTATGAAATCGCATGGATTCCTGTTGTGTGCTACTTGTGTGATTGTGGTGATAACTGTAAAAGAGATTTTCACCATTGTCTATATGTTTTGTGGTCTTCGAAAAATGATTCATATAGAGGGATCATAAGCAGGTGGACTAGTCATCACTAGAAGTCCAGCAGGAGGCAAGTACAGCGGTACGTCAAGACGGCGGAAGACGTGCGCATGGAGAGTTAAGGGTTTGGTTCTTATTGGAGTCTGTAGTATTTTCAGTGCTTGACCAGCATAGGGAGTCTGTACTTCTTTGAGGAATAGGTTTCTTGTGTATGGTATGCTCTATTATTAAATAATAAATTTTATTTCCTATGCTATTTCCTGCCTGGTGTTTTTTTGGTTCGAGGGGAGATCGCTCCGACCCTATGCAGTGTCCCAACGCTTTCAACGAATGACTAATCTGCGCTCGTCCGTAGAGACTTGGACTGGCCAAGGCATGGTTTTACCCTCGGGTGGAATCGAATCTGCTACGAACAGGTTGATTCCCCCAAGGGTCATAGTGTTCCACCACTAGGCCAAGACTCCTTGGTTATTTTCTGTCTAGTGTTTATTGACATAAGTAATTCTTTTAAATAAAAATGATGACAGAGAAAATCTATTTGTGAAAATTAATTAAATTTTGATAGCATTTTTCCGAAAGAAGAATCAGAAGAAAGATTTTAATACCGCATTAGAGTTTCAGTTACGAAGTGTAATGACTCCTGAGAAATGGGTGTTACATTCACTCCCCCGGTGTTGCTGGGAATCCAATAGGAGCTCTTCATTGCGTTGATTGGACATTGATTGACATGATGAGAGCTTTAGATGATATACATCCGTAACCTTTTTCAACACAATGTGAAGAAGCCGGGCCTACGTACCCAACATTTTACAGTGCCTGATGAATCGTCTCCATCACAAGCACAAGAGGCCCCCCATGTAGCACCTCAATTTCAGTCATTCACCCCATATGTTCCACAACATTCCTTTCACAATGACCCTTCTAGTTCCCATTTTTTGAAGGAAGTTCATCAATGTTTGGCACTAGTTGTTCCACACCATTATCGGCATACCATCAATCACCCATGGAATTTTATCGTCCTACAATGCCACCAGAAATAAGAGAAGAAAGTGATGATAACAATAACAATGGTGGTGATGGTGGTGGTGATGACAATGATAACAATATGAACTCCAACCCTTACCTCTTAAACAAAGGACGACAAGAGGTGGTGTTAGGACAAGAGGTGTTCGAACACAAAAAATAGAGCAATCTCAAAGGGAATTTGCAAAACTCCCTGTAAAATTTCACATCAATTTGCAAAACTCACAGCTGTGACAAATTGTCACACAGGGAGTGTGAACAGGTCTGGAATTTTCCAATAAATTTCACAAAATTGATTTTCCTTTACCCTATGTTTGGATGGGGTAATTTAAGAGATACCTCCTTTGCAAATACCTTTAACATATACTACAACCCAGATCCACTTACCTAGTCATCAATCCCATCCGTTCGATTGTTTATATATTTCTTAAATATTATATCAACTGCTATGCCATGTGCTGGCCCCACTTCACCATGTGGTGAAGTTTATCGGGTTCACCACCCTAAATGCCACCGTATTATAATAATTAAAATGTAATTAAGTTATTAATTTGCGTACAAATGTGATTCAATGGTAGAAAATAAAGAGAGAAATGGGTGGACAAAGAGAAGTTGAATAAGAAATATGACACCTAGAATTTTTAATAATGTAGGTTGTGGCACACACATAGATGATGTGTCAATGCTAAGGAGTTTGTGGTCTATTTTAATATATATAATAGATAATAGAATCTAACAGCATTTATCCCATGATTTCCACATCAAGAAGCATGCACAACAAACAAACCTCATTCTTTCTGATTGAAATTCCATGAAAAAGCACTTATCAGAAAATAAGATCTCAACAACAAGACAACTATAAAACCAATTTTGATTATTAATTCACCTTTTCTCTGGAACACTGGAAACAACAACCTTATTCCTTCCAAATGTTTCATATCACACCAAATGGATAACATCTTACAAAAATATTCATCGAGTCAAATAAGAACAGAATGCATCTTACAAATGCACTGTAGTTTGTCCTCCTTTACAAATGCTTTCTCAAATCTTTGGAGGACATTCAAACCCTGAAGCGTCCAACAAGAATTTCATCTGAACCAATTCTACTTCCCCAACATCATGAGGAGCGTCTAATCCACCCAACAAGAATCTTGGTCCAACTCAACTTCTTCTGATTCAGAGCATCGTGCTTCACTCCCAACTCATGTTACATGTTCTGACTCTGACCATCCTGCTCCATCCTCAACTCATGTTGCACGGTAATAGCACATTGAGCATCAAGCTCCACCCTCAACTTCCCATAAGGTGTCTTGTTGAAATTGGATCCCAACCTCCCCAACCTCTCTTGTCCTCTGATGATTGCTGTTTCCATCATATATTTGTCAGAAACTGGTACATCCATTGGAACAATAGATGCCTTCAACTTCCTCTGAGATCTATTCAACAACCTACTCATTACATCTTGCTCTACCCTCCTCAGTAATTCTCCCACTACAGGATCATTGTACTCTTCTTCTTCCCCCAGAGATTCAACATGGCCAGAGCTTGAAGAAGCTTCTTCCCCTATACAACAATGCTTGCATTTCAATAGAACAAAGGCTTTTTTGCCTTTCCAAATTCTCCGCACAAGTGGGTTTCCTTCTTCTAACTCCACGCTTCCCCAATAGCGACGGCTTGGTGCCTTCGCTAAACCTCTACAAGGGTGAAAATGGCATTCACATTCCTCTAGTATAATGGGCATACTCATATTGATGTGCAACACCTCATGGCCTTTTTCCTTCATAGGTTGTGCCCCTGTCGTCAATAATTCTACCACCAATTTCCCTGCACTTTGAAATTTTGCATCACAAATATGTGTTGCCATGTTCCCCATCAACATCTTCAAAATCTGGGCCACATCCCACACACATTCTTCCTGCTCTTGCATTAAACTTGCCCCATAGATAGAGGCCCCTCTAACATGAGCCTTGGCATTCCTGCACCACCTCGATAATTCGTCTACAACAGAGTTGGATTGTTCTGATTTAAAAGTATTCAAATACTGGCCAAATGCTTCTACTAGATCAAGATTATGTATGTGTCTTATTTTCTGATTTGGAGACGATTTTGGAACCAAACATGATGATGGCATGTGGTTCTTAGAATTGGGAAAACTAAATATGATGTTGTCATGAATGGTGTTTGTTTTGTGTTTGTGCACATAAAGTCCCCAATGACTCAAAACCAAGTGTGATTCACACTGAACCTGAATGGCCTTCCAATTATCTCCAACACGTGCATCAAGACCCTGCCACTCTTCATCATTGAACAAAGTCCTAAGATCACACAGCAGCACATGATGTTCCCCAACCCAGAAACAATGGTAATCTTTGTGACATATTTCTTGGCCATCTATAAACAAATGGAGACCAACAATGTGAGAATTATCTGACACCATTCCAGGTAATGTGTCCATTTTTACCTCGTCATTCTCTTTGACTTCCCCGAACTCAAATGCTAATGTAACAACAGGGAACTTCCGGCGAGCCCAGGAAAGAGGAATATCGTCACTGCCAACACAGTCGAACCAATCTGGAATTTCCGTTTTTGGCATCACAACTTGTATTCTTTCTGTCTCTTTACGAACCTGTGGCATCAAAAAGATAGAAAACTGTTAAGCCAAACCAAATAACATACTATTCCCACCTATATAATTAAGAGAATGCCTTGTTAAGCCAAAATCCAAATAACATTCTTTTTAAAAAAATAATTTTTTGCATACTTAGTTAATCAAGTTTTTAAGAAGCTTAGACCTACGTTGTTTGATAGTCAAAATGGGTCAAAAAATTAAATTAGATTATATGTTCTAGACGAGCTACTTAATCTATTATTATATCTAATAACAGTTCAATAAATAAAATTTTTATCAAGTTTCTTACATCCTCATAATCAAGTTATTGTATCAAACAACGATAGGTGAATATTAAATTTCAAATTTAATAACGTATATTATTAATAAAGTTAAGGTTAAGAATATATTCACATATTGTTGTTTTATAATACAAGAAATTTAATGCAGAATTTGTCCTGACCCAATACATTAGCTAATAACTGTGTTGGACTTACCAAGTGAAGATAAGATACCCGATTCTGTTACTTGAATTAGTTAGGATAGTTATTCTATTAAGCAGATGTTTATTATCTGTCAATCTGTTGTATATTGCTGTTATCCCTTTCTCTTGTAATCCCTTATGGGTTTATCCGGTCGTATATATATGTGACCCTTGTATCAACTTATTCAATCAATAATATCTAGCATATTCAGTTCTATACTTTCTTCTTCACTCTGATAATAAACTGCATACTTCAAAGTATAATTTTTTTTCAGCAAAAGAAGGTATAAAATACGATATATTTCAAATAAAGGTCTTCATTTCTTACCACTCCCGAGGAGGACACTGCAGTGGTAAGAAATGAACAAAAATAATTTACAGGAAAAAAAAATTAAAGACAAATAGGAGATGAAAAAGTACATTAAGCTGTTGAGATTGGTCTAGTATTGAAAAATTTAATAATACACAAGAGACCATAGAATCAAATTAAAAGCTTTCATAGGAATTATATTAAAAGCTTCAATAGGAATTAATTACATTAGAAAAAAAAACACGGATAACACATACCAAAATGGTAACTATTTGTGAAAGCATCCCCAAGGAGAAAACATTTGCAGAAAGACGTTAAAGGTTAAACTAAGAAAATGGAAATAGTAAAACAATAGATAATAATGTAGTAAAACCTGAGACCATAGCACACTTGATGCTTTTGGAATTAAGGATTGACAGTATCTTGCATCTACTGTCTGAATACTTGGTGGAAGTTCTGGAATGTCCATAAGATTCCTACAAAAACTTATATCAAGACTTTTCAACTGCAAAGATCCTTTGATGCAATCTGGGAGGGATACAAATCCGTTGTGCGACACATCCAAATGTTCCAATTTCGGGAATATTTCAAGAATTATGTGAAGATCTTCATATGACAAATTAGCCTTGCTGAAACATAGTTCCTTCAAATTTGGGCAGCCATTTCCTACTGAATAACTCTCTTTGAACCTTTTGAATGAATCTCGAAGTTGAGAACACCCATCAACTTTTAACGTGATGAGTTTTGGCAACAATAAGAAGCTTCTTGATAGATCTCTGATTCGTTTGCATGTTGAAAAGTCTACATACTCAAGCCCAGTAAGTTTACCAATGGACTCTGGGAACTCTTTAATAGCAGTATTTCTCATGTGAATCTTTAACGGCTTATCCATCTTTCGCATTACATCTGGGAAGTGGTCAAGTCTTGTGCACAAGTTAAATGAAAGCACCTCGAGAGATGGCAAATACATTCTTGCCACAAAACTTTCGAGCATGGTGCACTCTGAGGCACTTAAATAGACAAGTTTCGGCATAAATAATCGAATGGATTTATCAAACCCTACCAATTTATGGCATTTGTCAAGTGTCAACACTCTTAAGTTTTTTGCTCCAGACAGATCAGGTAGTTGAGATATGGATTGACATTGGGAGAGATTGATGAATGTCAATTCCTCAAATGTCTACAAAATGTAATATGTTAATAAATGATTAGGAGCATTTTTCAATTATATCAGAATATTTAATCATGATAGTTACAAGAAAATTTTCATTACATGTTTCAATTGAGTGAGAGAGAGAGAGAGAGTGCAAATAATGTGTACCTACCTGAAGTGGCTTTGCCAACATCAGAGGACTATGAGATAACTTGAAGTCAACAATTTTCTCGGGATAAAAATCAGGTGGGAAGGACTTTGAAGGGAACCCCATCCAGTCAAGTAGTCGTAAACTATTCGGCAAATAACTAGGTCCTGTTGAAAATGTTACATTCCGAACAATAAGAATTTTGAGGTTCCTCATCTTCTCAAAAGCAGCATTAGCCCATTGATCTACTACTTCATGCATAGGAGGATGAAGCATTATTCCTTCAATTTCACCGCTCCCCTGTATAAAATAGAGAATTAACACTAATTACATTTGTCATAGTTGAAAAACATATAAATGTAATTAAAAAATTAAAAAATGCAGAGGTAGCTTCTTACTGAGTTTTCTTTGAGTACTTGGAGAACTTCTTTATGAGACCATAATCTGCTATGGTTACCTGGCTTTGATGGAGACCCCTTTCTAACAATCTCTCTACCCATGTCTTGTATTAGATCATGCATCTCCAAGCAGCCATTTTCATCAATAGTCATTAGACATTTAGAAGCAAATACTCGTAAACTTGGGAAGTAACCACAAGCCTCTAATATCCTTTCAACATATACCCATTTCTCCCCTCTGAAGAAGCAAGCACAATCCAAGAATATTTTCTTCTCTAGCTCAGACAGACTATAGTAGCTTGTTTCTAGTACACCTTGAATACCAGCATCTGGAACCTTCCTATATTTGCCCAATTCAATTTCCCATTCCTCTATGCTTCGACCCTTCAAATTGGACCCTACTACACATAAAGCCAACGGTATACCCTTTGCATAACTCACTGCATGAGTACAGATATTTTCAAAGTTTTCTGCAGGTCTGCTCATATCAAAGGCATTCCAACAGAAGAGTTCAAGAGAGTCATGATCATTCAGCTCCTCCATTTTGTATTTTTCAATTTCCAAATCATTGCCATTATCTAGCACAGCTGCATCCCTTGTTGTTATTATGATCCTACTACCAGGTCTAAACCAATCACGTCCTCCAGCCAGTGATCTCAATTTTTCTATGGTATCAACATCATCCAAAACCAGAAGGACTCTTCTCTTGCCAGGCTTGCGTATGATTTCAGAGCTTCCTTTAAATGTACTTCCCACTATTTCTATCTCCTCACCCATCTGAGATACAAGTGTCTTTTGGAGCTCTTCCAGGCCTTTGATGCTTTTGTTTGATTCTTCTCTGACACGAAGAAGAAAAGCTGCAGCATCAAAATAATGCCTGGTCTTGTTATACAAATAGGCAGCAAATGCGGTTTTACCTATTCCACCAGCTCCATAAATTCCTAACACACGAATGGTATCATTAGATTCAATATCTAAAAAAGATTTCACATCTTCAAAGCGGGCATCAAATCCAACTGTGTGGTTGATTTGTACAGGCGCAGGAGCCACTTTAGTAAATGTGTCTTTAACAATCTCCTCTATAAGCTCAGATTCAGACCTGCAGGAACATAATACTCATCCTATTTATCCATATTTATTTCATTATAGTACTACTTACAAAAGAAAAGAAAAAAAAAGAACAAGAATTACATGATTAAAAGGGAATTTAGACACTAACAAAGACTTAATCATAACACAATGAAAATCTTCAACATTCAACAATCCTTATCAACATATATATATAACTTCAAATCTTTAAATACTGTGACATGTCAAAGTCACTAGTGATACTGATAGTCATATTGGAACAAAACATTGTCCTTTGTAAATCAGGCAAAATTACTCTTTTAATCCTTTAAGTTAATTTCATTTTTCAATTTGGTTTCTTATCTTTTTTTTTTCTCTTCTGTAACAAAGTAGTTTTTTATGTTTTATGAACAAGTTTAAGTAGTTAATAGCACAATCAAGTTTGTATACAGATTGAAATGGACATGCAAAGTGCTCAAATGGACCAAATGAGTTTACGTGGACAAAGATAGAAACAATATGCACGCACGTGACAATGAGAAATTAATTGAAAAGAAAAACATAAGAGACTACTTTATTACTACTACTTTGTCACGAAAGATAGATAAGAAATCCTGACTAAAAAAGATTGAATAAATGGATCAAATCACTAATTTTGCCTAAAAAAAATACTACCTCCATCCTTAATTATAAGAAATTTTTACCTAATTCTCACCTAACAAGAAAATTAGTTAGTTTAGTTAAAAACATTAAATTTGTCAATAATTTACATTGTATTCTCAAAATTGTCCTTGGTAGTACCTCTCTCTTTCTACTTTCTTTCTCTCACTTAATTAATGCATTATTTCTCTCTCCTCCATTCATCATAGGAGAGAGAGAGAGACAAAATGTATTCATAATAAATAAGGATAATTTGAGTAAATTAAAGAACAATTAACACAATGCACATCTTCAAAGGACTCTTATAAAAAGAGATAAAAAAATTTGTTAAAAACTTCTTATAATTAGGGATAGAGGTAGTAGCTTACATAGTGTCCTTGCAATGTCTTCCACTTAGGTCGCATACTCTGGTCAAAGCGTTCCTCCATTTTTTGACCTTCTCCGAGTCCTTTCCATGTCTCTTTTCATGTTCATCCATGGCTGCTTGATAAGAGTTTTTCTGTTTCCGTGCATCTGATGGCTCCACTTTGTAAAAGATTGCAGTGAGCTGTTTTCTTTTGTTGTCAATATACTCAGCTATCTTGGCTAGTTCATCAAGGCACGCAGTGGAAGATGCATAGTTTTCGCACAGCACAACTATTGACATTCTGGAATTTTCAATTTCCTCAGTGGCAGGTCTGGTAATTTTACCACCATCGTATTCATCCCTGTAGGTTGTGATTCCTTTGGCAAGTAAAGCTCCATAGAGATTATCAACAAAAACGTTGTTGGTTCCATCGTTAAAATGACACAAGAAAACATCGTGGCTGAAATCTGAGGATGTTGTTGTTGTTGTTGCAAAAAGATTTGCCATGAGGGTTTGTTGATAACAATAATCAGCATTTGACTTGGGGGGAGAGTTAATTTTGAAAGTGTAAATGCTCAATTTGTATTATGAACACGCAGTGTGCTGTATTTCATGACCACTTTACGCAGTGTGCTGTCGTGTGTAGAGTGAGTACAAGAGAAGCCGCGTACGACGCTGTCGTTTACGTCTTGCTTGCAGGCTGGTGGTGAGGGCCCACCTGGGGACGTTCAGGCTTCTAGAAGAGAAGACCCGGGAGTCGCGGGGAAGTTAGGCTGGTGTACGTGGGACGCATTCTTCCTTACGGTGCACCCGCGCGGGGTCTGGGAGGCCGCGTGACGTGAAGGGTTTATTACTTTATTTATTTGGTGCAGAAAAACGAAACGAACGACCACATGATTACTATTAGTTAATTATACGAATAATTACCTACGCTATTCGTATAATTAATTATTACTTTCATTATTATATACACCAACAAAATGCAGTCGGTCGTTTATATTAGTTTAATACCCTACCAGCATGAAATCTGAATTTTCTCTTTGCATCGCCTAAGAAGAAATTTCATCTTATTTTTACAACTCAATAGGGGACCATCCGAGCAACTTCCCCGCGTCTACCTAGCTGTTTGATTAATATATATATATATATACATTTTTTTTTTTGTTGACAAAAGGCTATTTGATTTTTGCCCCCCGCCCCCCAAATTATGATTATATAAAGGCCAATTAACTTGCCATTGCTTCATGATCACACCAACCAATTAATTGCATACACACTTGCAAATTAAGTCCAGCTATAGCTAGCGTTTAGTAGTACTGTTACCATGGCAAATCCGAATCGTGCTGCTGATGTATTAACATCCTCGGATGATGATTTCTTCTATGATGTTTTCCTGAGTTTTAGAGGCGAAGGCGGAACCCGCTACGGCTTCACCGATCATCTCTACACTGCATTGCGCCAAAAAGGGATCTACACTTTTAGAGATGATAGGGAGCTGAAGATAGGAGCAGAAATCAGACCTGCTCTCCTTAATGCCATCGAGAATTCGAGAATGTCGATGGTTGTGCTGTGTCAGAACTATGCTTCTTCCACTTGGTGTCTCGACGAACTTGCCAAGATCGTTGACTACTGTTCTAATTCCCGTAACAAACAGGTTCTGATAATATTTTACAAAGTCGAACCTGAGGATGTTTGGAACCTCAGAAATTCTTATGGAGAAGCCATGGTTGAACACGAGAAGAGGTTTGGGAAAGACTCGGACAAGGTCAATGCTTGGAGGAACGCTCTGTCCAGATTAAGAGACCTTACAAAAGAACAATGGTTACATTGTCACGACAAAATGTAAGTTTGTTTGTTTATTTATTTATTTTAATGAAAAATGATCGCAACTTTGTGCTCATCCAAGACTTTCTCCTCTATCGAGTATTTTATATACAAGCACAGTACTTTTTTGTAAATTCAAGGTGCCAGCTAGAAATAGACTCTACTCACCGAAAAAAAAAAGCTAGAAATACACTCCTTGTTATATTTTATGACATAAATATGTTGTTGATTCCTCGTATTTAATTTAAGTTTTTTTTAATTTTTTAAATATCAAAAATATTATTTTAGTCTTTAATATTTTAAAAATGTATCACAATTAGTTAATTTTTCTAAAATATGAAGACTAATTATGACATATTTTTAAAATATTAGAGACTAAAATATCAATATGAGAGATCAAAAGTGACTGATTTTTAAAAAATTAAAGACTAAAATAATATTTTTAATATTTAAAGAACTAAAACAAACTTAAACCAAATATAAAAGACTAAAAATATATTTAAGTCTATTTTTACATTACCCAAAACCATTTACCAAGAGTCACTCACTAGTCGATGCAACTCTCTTAAATCAATCATTACTTCGATCGCTCCTCCTTCCATCCTAAAATAAATGTAATTTTAAAAAAAAAATTCAAAATAAGTGTTATTTTATGTTTCTAATAAAATATTAATTATTTTATTCCAATTTTATCTCTAATAATCGTAATGCATCAGTTTTTCAATAATAAAAATTAAATTTTATTCCATTATTTATTGTAAGATTAATTTGTTAGTCTCACTCTTTTATTTATTATATTTCTTAATTTGTGTGAAGAAACTAAAAACGACATTTATTTTGGAATAAAAAGAGTACTACATGAGAAAACTAAATCATGGGATATGTGTTATCTCTAAAGCCTTTTATTTTCTAACTATGGCACGTGTCATCACTGAGGTTTTTTATGTCTCACCAAATTTGTTTCACTTGTTAGGTTTTTAATTCTTTATATTAGGAAAATACTCATACTTAATTAGTACTCATAAGCTAGTTACTATTTAAAAAAAAATATGTCATCAGTTGTAACACGTGTCACCTCTCAGACTGGGACACATGTCATCTCTTATGTCTTTTTATTTCTCGCCATAGTTTGTTGGATTTTTTTTTCACTATTTTTATTAGAAAAAACTTGTTCGGTCAATTAACTACTTTTAGTTACGAATCTTGTTTATGAAAAATATGTTCCTTATATTTATAATTATTGTATAAATTATGTAAATTTTTCAAAACAATAAACAAATTAATTATTGGAAAGATAGCTATTGTAGTGCTTTTTCAAAAGGTACAAAAGTGACTATTTCTAAAAAATAACCTTAAAAAAGTATCATATAACTTAAGCAAACTATTGTGATCCATTATTTCGTTTTTGAATGTGATTATATGTTTATAAGGATTAGGACATACGTGGAAGATTTTCATTTTGTGTGGATCCATGTTATTTTTCGGATTTCTAACACTTATCTCCTAATCACACGGACAAAGAAATGCATTGAAATGTGTTATTTTTAATTAATGATATTATAATTTTAAACTTTTTTACACAAATACTCTTGCATTAAATGACTAAAGATAACATAGTATAACTAAGTGGTGTGATAATTAATAAGGATAAAATTGAAAAAAAATAATTAATTTTGTTGAAAACAAAACATTATTTCTTATAAAAAGTACCAAAGAAAAATCACTTTCTATTTCTTATAAATAAGATCGGATGTAGTATTAATTTTTCTGTTAGGAAAAATTATATATTTGGTCTCTTAACTTCAATTTTTTTTCTTTCAACTTGATCTCTTATTTTTTTTTTAAACAGAGTTATCCTTTACTTTTTTTCAATTTTTTCATTGTCATGGATATACATATTGCCTCTGTCTTTGTGCACATAACTTCATACTGATCTATTTTGATCTTTTTGAGCGTTTTGTTGGTCCATTTCAGCCTATACACACGCTTCATTGTATGACAAAGAAACTACTTATGCTTGCTTTTAAAATATAAAGGACTATTTTGTAAAAAAAAGACAAAATACCAAATTGAATAAAAAATCAAATTAAGGGACCAGATATATAATTCTACCTTTGGTTTATCACTCAGTTATATAATTGAAAGTATAGATAGAAATAAAAAGGAAGAGTATTATGTTTCCTGCAGGTATGAACCTGAGCTTATCAAGAACATTGTCAAAGACACCTCTGCTAAATTACCTCCTGTCCCTTTACCCATGACACACATAGTTGGATTGGATTCTCGTTTTGAGGAGGTGAAACGGGACATAGACATCGAGTCTCGTGATATTTGCATGCTAGAAGTTTATGGAGCTGGTGGAATTGGCAAAACCACATTTGCCTTGGATATTTATAACAAGATCAGGCATCAATTTGAAGCTACGAGTTTTCTTTCCAATGTAAGAGAAAAATCAAATGAAAGTGCTAAAGGCTTAGAAGATCTCCAAAGGACACTTCTATCTGAGATGGGCGAGGAGACACAAACCATGATGGGTAGTACCTTTATAGGAAGCTCTGAAATCAAACGCAGGCTTGGCAATAAAAGGGTTCTTTTGGTTTTGGATGATGTTGACATGACAAAACAACTAGAAGCACTTGCCGGAGGAGGTGATTGGTTTGGTTCTGGTAGCAGGATCATCGTAACAACACGGGACACATCAATGGTAGATAAGCATGTGGTGGATGGTTTTGTCATTAGAAAATATAAAATGGAGAAGCTGAATGACGCTGACTCTCTTGAACTCTTTTGTTGGAATGCCTTTAACATGAGTATACCTGCAGAAAACTTTGAAGGTGTTACTAGTCATGCATTAAGTTATGCAAAAGGTGTTCCATTGGCTTTGAAAGTAATAGGCTCCAATTTGAAGGGTGGGAGCCTAAAGGATTGGGAAATGGCATTGGAAAAATATAAGAAGATTCCAAATGCTGAGATTCAAGGAGTGCTTGAAATAAGCTACATTAGTTTGTCTGAGTTGGACCAGAAAACCTTCTTGGACATTGCTTGTTTCTTTAAAGGGGAGAGATGGGAATATGTTCAAAGGATACTAAAGGCTTGTGATTTCTTCCCAAGTATTCGACCATTTGTTATGAAATGTCTCATAAATATTGATGGAAATGGGTGCTTGGATATGCATGACTTAATACAAGTTATGGGTAGAGAGGTTGTTAGAAAGGAGTCACCACTAAACCTTGGAGACCGTAGCAGATTATGTTCTCATAAGGAAGTTCTTCAAGTACTAAAAGAAAACTCAGTAAGAATCTTATCTTTTTTTTACTTTTACTTAGTTTAGTATTTACCAGTAAAAGATACTAAAATCTAATACGGCAACAGAGCCTATCTTAGATCCATTATTGGGCCGCTTTTTGTATTAGTTGTCTACACACCAGGCACAATAGCTCTGAATGTGAGTAGGCATATTGGAGAAAAGTAAAAAATTTCACACCGATCATAGATAAGGCCTAAATAGAATATTTGAAGACTCAAAGAGTGAGCAATCCTCACCTTACAAACCGATTTTGTAAAGATGAGTTCGGTCACTAAATCAAAGATACTAAAATCCAATAATCAGTATATGTATTGGTGCTATTGCAATTGTAACTGGTGCTAACTCTATGTACACGTTTCTATATGCAGGGAAGTAGTACAATTGAAGGAATAATGCTAGATCCCCCTACTCACGAAGAAGTGCATCGTTGGACAGATACTGCCTTCCAGAAGATGAAAAACCTTAGAATTCTGATTATTCGGAATACAACATTTTCAATAGGTCCTAGTTATTTACCAAATAGTCTACGGCTACTCAATTGGAAGGGGTACCCATCAAGGTCTTTACCACCTAATTTTCATCCCCAAAGAATTGTTGATTTCAAGTTACCTCATAGTTCTCTGATTTTGGAAAAGCCATTTCAGGTACACATTTTTCCAATTATTGTTGAAACTTGAATACAAAAATTGTTGTTGTAATTAGCACAATCTAATTGAATTTATTCCTATAATCATTTTAATTATATTATTATTTCTTCACAGAAATTTGAGGATTTGACATTCGTGAATCTCTCCCAGTGTCAATCCATAACTCAAATACCTGATGTGTCTGGAGCTATAAATTTAAGAGTATTGACACTTGAAAGGTGCCATAAAGTGGTAAGATTTGATAAATCCATAGGGTTTATGCCAAACCTTGTGTGTTTAAGTGCTTCAGAGTGTACCATGCTCAAGAGTTTTGTGCCAAGAATGTATTTGCCATCTCTCGAGGTTCTCTCATTTAACTTGTGCAAAAGACTTGAACATTTCCCTGAGGTAACACAAAAGATGGATAAGCCATTGAAGATTCGAATGATAGGTACTGCTATTAAGAAGTTTCCAGAGTCCATTGGTAACCTTACCGGGCTTGAATACTTGGACATGTCTAATTGCATAAGACTCAGTGATCTATCAAGTAGCTTCTTCTTATTGCCAAAACTTGCCACTTTAAAAGTTGATGGATGTTCTCAACTTGGAGAATCATTTAAAAGGTTCAGAGAGATCCATTCAGTAGTAAATGGCTGCTCCAATTTGGTGACACTGCATTTAAGTGATTCTAATCTATCAGATGAAGATCTTCACATAATTCTTGAAAGTTTTCCAAAACTGGAAGACTTGAATGTGTCACACAACAATTTTGCATCTGTCCCAAAATGCATTAAAGGATCTCTGCACTTGAAATGTCTTGATGTGAGTTATTGCAGGAATCTTAAGGAAATTCCAGAACTTCCGTTAAGCATTCAGAGAGTAGATGCAAGATATTGCGGATACTTGACTTCAAAGGCATCAAGCGTGCTATGGTCTAAGGTTAGTTTCACTCCTTTCTCCAATATTTATATAATAATTTTATTTCATTAGTTGTTATAAGATTTTTTTTAAACCAAACAGTACATTAGGGGATATCTTTTGTTTTTCCTTTTATATGTTAAAGTGTTTTCGCAACTTTATCTCTACCTTGGGAAGCTTTTACAAATCGTTTCTCGAAAATGTTATTTTGGTATATAAGGAGAGCTTTTAGTGGTGGCTTTTAGGGTGGTCCAATACAAAATTAGTCGACCAAACCCCAATTGAATATGAGCCATGGGCGTAATAATATTCCCTCCGGTTCAAATCTTCAGTGGTTTTAACTTTTTATGTTTGTTCTAAAACTTTGGTTGTTTTAGGATTTCAAGAGATAATTTACCATCTTTTTTCAACTATACCTCTAGTATAATTAATAATTTTGAGTGAAGAAATAATTAGGATAGTTGAAAATGATGAATAATAAATAGGGATATTTTAGTCTAAAATTTGTCTAACTAATTATTTCTTAATCTGTGTGCCAAAACTTTAAACCACCAAAGTTTTGAACAAGAGGGAGTATTTTAAGGGTACATTCAGGATATCTAGGGGTTACTGTAATAGATGGTTATGAAATGTTAGA
Source organism: Glycyrrhiza uralensis (assembly GCA_030159175.1). Lineage (NCBI taxonomy): Eukaryota > Viridiplantae > Streptophyta > Magnoliopsida > Fabales > Fabaceae > Glycyrrhiza > Glycyrrhiza uralensis. The sequence continues at coordinate 31,179,109 of BRZY01000003.1, forward strand.
CTTAATTGCAGAAAGGAGTCTGTAGAACATAATAATTAAAAATTGATTATACCAAAAATACCCACAAATTAAGTAAAATTATACTTTTATCTAAATAATTCCCATAATTATAATATGAAATTAATTTTAATTATTTAATTTTTTTTGTTTTATTGAATAAGCATTATAATTAAAAACAGTTTTTTTATAAGTTTAGTTTTTAAAATTTATTAAATTGAAAGTAATGACATTATTGAATGTTCTAAGGTAGAGTTGGACGATTTCCACGGTGATGTTTGTAGTTGCACATAACTCTCCCCGTCTCTCTCGATCTCGTTCTACCCCCTATCTCCCTCTCTCGTTCTCTCCCCCTTTCTCTCCCTCGTTCTCTCCCCCTCGCTTGCTCCTCTGCTGCCTCGCTCTCTCTCCTCCTTTCTCTCTCTCTCTCTCTCACTCTCTCTCCCTTCCCCTCTCCCCCTCTCTTGCTATTGCTCTCTCTATGCTTTCTCTCTCTTACTAGAGAGGGGAGTGCGAGAGAGCAGGGGATCGAGAGTGAGAGAGGGGGAAAGAGGGAGAGCGAGAGAGAGCGGGGGGGGGAGAGAGAGCAAGAAATAAAGGAATTTATTAATATAATAATAATAATAATGATAAACTTGTGGTTGCTATCTTTTTAATTATTTTTAAAGTTGGTAAAATTTTACAATTTTACATTTTTTGTAGTCTATTTCATAAATCTCAATTTATAATTATATAAGTCTTTTGGGAATTTTTGTAAATATTTGAAAAACTAGATTTTCCTCCTATCTTAGGTAAAAACTCATTGGGGTTTGGTGGATCAATTTTGTATCGGACCACCCTAAAAGCCACCAATTTGTCAAACAAATTTTTCCAACATCGACAATTTTAATTAACAACTACTTCGTGTATTTTGTATCTCTTAATTTATATTTTATGTTTTTTCCTATAAGTTACTACATTTAATCACTATATACATTTATAATGTAAATATATACGTCGAATAATATTTCGCTATCTTGTTATATTATAATATTATTTTTAATTTTTTTATATATCATGGTAAAATGGTGAAATATGATTTGATGCCTTTGTAACATGATACCACAATCATGTTGTGGGTGATAGCTCTAATTTTGTTCATTTTTTTGAGTGAAGATCTCCTTTTTCTTATATAGAAATAAGCAGGGGTTTGTTTTTGCTTTTTATTTTAAATTAATATATTTTTATGAATAAATATAAAAATATTATTGTGTTTATAAACTTTAAAACAATAAAAATTAAAAAAGAAAACAAGGTAGTGTAATGAATAAAATTTGGTCATTAGGTTTATAATTTGAAGAAAAACCCTCTTCAACTAAGTATATGAGAGATTTTTTTAAAAAAGAAGAAGAAGAAGAAGAAATCTATTTTAATTTGTTTCACGAGGCACGCAATATATATAATGTTTTTTAGACACCAAATATTCTTCTACACTTATGACTTATCCAACATCTCTCATATTTTTCTATATTTTTTTTCTCGTCACACCATATCATATATAACATATATCATTTATTTCTCTTCTATTGGATTATCTCTCAAGGTGTATACACCTAATCTAGTAGGTGTCCATAGAGCATTTTTCTTATTATTATTTGGCTAAATAGTTTGCTGCCTTTTGGTGTCACAGGATTGTGAAGAGAGGGATGGAATGCAAGTTGTGATGCCAAAAACGAAAATTCCAAATTGGTTTGACAGTGTTGGCAGTGAAGACATTCCTGTTTTTTGGGCTCGTCGAAAGTTCCCTGTGGTTGCTTTAGCATTGGTGTTTGGGGAATCCAAAGAGATTATTGAGATAGGGAAAGAAAATTTGACCTTCATCCAAGAATTCTTGCCTGGAATGATGTCAGACAAGTCCCACATCGTTGGTCTCCACTTGTTTATAGATGGCCAGGAAAAATGTCGCAAGGATTACCATTATTGCAGTGTTGGAGAACGTCATGTGTTATTGTGTGATCTAAGGACTTTGTTCAATGATGAAGAGTGGCAGGGTCTTGATGCATGTGTTCGTGAAGATTGGAAGGTTGTTCAGGTTCAATGTGAATCATGGCTTACTCTGAACCGTTGGGGAGTTTATGTGAACAAACAGAAAACAAACACTGATGATATCCTATTCAAGCTTCCTCCTCCTCCCAATCCCAGCTCCTCAGGAGAAGACAATATGGTAATGCCACTTCCAGCATCAAGTTTGGTTCCAAAAAGAACTCCTCAAATGTCTGAGCAAAGAGTAAGAAACGCGTTAAAAAATATGAATCCAAGAGAAATATTTGGGGAGTATTTGCCTCTTCTAGACTTAGAAGAAACTCCCAGTTTTACAAAGGCATTATTGAGGTCATGGAGGATAGCTAAGGCTGATATTAAAGGGGAAGAAGAAGCTTCAGCCTCTGCCTATGGGGCAAGTTTAAAGCAAGAACATGAAGAATCGGGTTGGGATGTGGTACGGGTTGTAGAGCTGGCAAAGGAGAATGTGCCAAAACATATTGGTGATTCCTACACTGATGACATACAAAGTGCACATCGAGTTGTGGAACAAGTGCTGAGGGCGCGGGTAGAGTTCACTAGGGAAAAGGGTCATGATAGGTTGGATATTGATATGCCTATTGTCCTTGAGGCACGTCATTTTGGTGAAGCTCTAAGTCGTCGCTATTGGGGTAAATTGGAGATAAAACATGGGGATCCAATGTTCAAGGCGGTGTTGAAGAAGACAAGCCAACTTGCATGGAAATTCTGGAAGACCAAGGAAGCCTCACAGGAGAAGGTAAACATTGTTCTATTGAAATGCCAGCGTCCATCTACAGAGGAAGCTTCAAGCTCTAGCTGTGGTGGATCTTTTGAGGAGGAGGAAGAAGAGGAAGAATCCTATGATCCTGTGCTGGAAGAGTTAATGAGTAGGATAGAGGAAGATGCTATGAGCTTTAATAAATCTTATGGGAAGTTGAAAGCATCTATAGTTTTAACTCATGAACCAGTTTCTGACAAATATTTGATGGAAACTTTATTCCTTAGAGGGCAAGAAAATTTGGCACAAGGGAACACGGGGCTGGGACAATTAGAAATGGGTTTGTTGGGATCAGGGATGTCTAGATTGGGAAGGATGAGGTCTAATTTCAAGAAGACATCTTATGGGAAGTTGAGGGTGGAAGATGATGGTGCTCAGGGAACTGCTCAAAACCAGCATAAGTCAAGGGAGAAACATAGTGTTCAACAAAATGTTCAAAATCAGAATCAGATGCAGCATGAGCTTAGGGATTTTCAGAGCATTACTCATTCATCCCATGAGCTCAGTAATCACAATAGGTCGGGTAGGATTGAGGATCTTATGAGGAGGATTCTATGTTGTTGTACCCCTAAAAGCTATGATGCATAAATCCATTAAGTGCACATTCATCCTTGTGTTGGAACTAACTCCCCTTTGTTCACTCCTCATCCACAATCACTTGTTTTTGTATTTCAAATTCCAATATATTCTGTTATGTGTCAGTATCTTGGCAATAGGGTCCTATAGTTTATCTTTTCCTTTTATTATGTAACAAACTCCTTCTATATATGAATTGGCTGTAACCTCGTTTGAATTAATGAAATCCTATTGCTCAATTATTATGCATTGGAGGAAGATATATATAAAAGGAGAGCAAAACTGTCCATACTGTATGACAGATGTGAAACGGTTACAAGCAAGTGTCTTGGATGGTGGAAATGGCTCTACATAGAGCGCATTGGGATGACAGTCACGCTTGGCTCTATGTAGATTGTAGAGGGCAGAAAATCACAACACACACCGTAACACATCCACACAAAACAGGGAATAGAAAAAAAAATAGAGGGAGGAAACGTGGTGAACACCATCGAAGGAGAGAAGAAGAAAAAAAAAATTATATAGCAACTCCATTCCCCTCTCCTCTACTATATCATTTCCTTCTAATATCTGCTACACCCATTGAGAATGCAAGCTTGAGGAAGCTGTTTTGTGTGAAAAGGGGAAATACCATTTTTGGGAACTTTGTCTATTTGAAGCTCCTTGAGGTAAAATATACAACCCATGAGTATACAAAATTTATTTTGAGGAATATTTTGAGTAGTGGGTGTTGACACCGTAACACGTGGAAGACTAGATGGATCGCCTCCGTTGGCATGGGAAGAGTTCTCTCAGCTGTTCATGGCTCGTTTCCTTCCATCAGAGATAGTTTGGCTTATGAGTTTGAGCTGTTGGAGTAGACTAAGGGCATGCCAGTTTTAGAGTACAGTGTCCATTTTACACAGCTCTCTAGGCACGCTCTTTACCCTATCACAGAAGAGATACCTATTAAGAGATTCATCAGGGGATTGAGGGAGTACTTGTTTAGATCCGTGGTTGGGTCTAATTGTTCTACTTTTGCTGAGATCTTAAGCTTGGCACTTCAAATTGAGTAGCGGCAGGAGGAGAGAGAGGAGATAGTAAACTAGATTCTCGCAAGCAGCAGCAGATTGAGGGATCACATAGCAGTCATCATAGTTATGGTGGGGAAGCTATAAAGAGGGATGGTTTTAGTGGACAATCTTCCGGCACATTGCAGAGTCACATATCAGATGCTGGGGGATCGTCACAATCTACATTTCCTCAGAGACATTTTGGTGTTGCATTTGCACCTTGCTCTGTTTGCGGGAGGTTTCACACCGGGACTTGTTTCAGAGAGGGTAAGGTGTGCTACCAGTATGGTCAACTGGGTCCTAGTAAGAGGGATTGTCCTACAGCTACGACCCAGCCTTCTAGTAATGCATAAGCACCAACAACTTTTATGGATCTGATGAACTGGGTTTTTAAACCATTCTTGGATAAATTTGTAATTATGTTCATTGATGACATCCTGGTTTATTCCAAGAGTAAAGAGGAGCATGAGCAACATTTGAGGTTGATTTTGCAAACTTTAAGGGAGAATTAGTTGTTTACCAAATTCTCTAAATGTGAATTTTGGTTAGACAGTGTGGCATTTCTAGGGCATGTTGTATCTAAATATGGGATAAGTGTCGATCCAAAAAAGGTAGAAGCAGTATAGAATTGGCCTAGAGCCACCACCATAAAGGAGATTCAGAGTTTTATTTAGATAGCTGGCTATTATTGTTGTTTTGTGATGGATTTCCCTAAACTCGCATCCTCATTAACTAAGTTGACCCATAAGAAAGTTGAGTTTCAATGGACTAATGCATGTGAGAAAAGCTTTAAAAAAATTAAAGGAGTGTTTGACTTCAGCTCCAGTTTTGGCATTACCATTAGGCGGTGGAGATCATGCATCTTATTGTGATGCTTCTAAAGTTGGTCTTGGCTGTGTGCTTATGCAACATGGTAAGGTTATCGCATATGCATCTAGGTAACTTAAGAAGCATGAGCAGAACTGTTCCACACATGATTTGGAGATAGGCAGTGGTGATTTTTGCTGTCAAGATTTAGAGGCATTATCTATATGGCGAGATTTGTGAAATTTATACCTACCACAAGAGTCTTAAGTATATTTTTTTCAGCAGCGAGATTTGAACTTGAGACAAAGGAGATGGATGGAACTCTTGAAGGATTATGATTGTACAATTTTATATCACCCTGAAAAAAGGCAAATGTGGTTGCAGATGCTTTGAATAGGAAATCTATTGGTTGTCTTGCTCACTTGATAGAAATGAAAAGGCCAATAGTTAAAGAATTTCAAGAAATTATTGAAAGTGGGATTCAGTTTGAAATTGTTCATCCAAGTGCATTGTTAGCTCATGTACAATTTGTTCCACTCTAACTGATGAAATCAAAGAGGCTCAAAATCACACTTGGTGAAAATGGTGGATGACGTGAAAAATGCTAAAATTTTAAAGTTTTCAATTGATTCCGAAGGTGTCTTATGGTTTAAATATCGATTGTGTGTTCCTAATATGGGTGATTTGAGGAGAAAATTTTTAGAGGAGGCTCATCTTTCTTCTTATAATATACACCAGGGTCTAATAAGAGGAATCATGACTTGAGAGAATTATATTGTTGGGAAGGAAGGAAGAGAGATGTAGTAGATTTTGTTTCTATGTGCTTGGTGTGTCAACAAGTTAAGGCTGAGTACCAAAAGCCTGCAGGGCTGCTTCAACCCATTGATATACCTGAATGGAAGTGGGAAGGTGTTGCTATGGATTTTGTGATTGGATTGCCTCGAACCTCAAAAGGTTATGATTCTGTGTGGGTGATTATAGATTGTTTGACCAAATCTGCACATTTCTTACCGGCGAAAACTACTTATACTGTAGTTCAATATAGTAAGCTTTATCTAGATGAGATCGTCTCTTTGCATGGTGTGCTGATGTCTATTATATCCGACTGTGGGGCTCAATTTACTTTTTAGTTTTGGAAGTCCTTCCAATCTGCGTTGGAGTCTGAAAGAACAATACAAATCTTGGAGGATATGCTTTGTGCTTGTGTGTTAGACCTTAGAGGAAGTTGGGATCAATACTTACCCCTTACGGAGTTTGCTTATAATAATAGTTACCAATCTAGCATTCAGATGACACCCTTTGAAGCCTTGTACGGAAGGCGATGTAGGTCACTGACTGGTTGGTTTGAAGTTTGAGAATCTAGACTTGTGGGTCCAGATTTGGTTCAAGATGCTATTGAGAAGGTTAAGATGAATCGAGATCGGCTGGTGACTACTCAAAGTAGACAAAAATCTTATTCAGACCGGAGACATCGGCCTTTAGAGTTTAGTGTTGGAGAACATGTGTTTCTACCTGTTTCTCCGATGAAGGGTATTATGCGGTTTGGCAAGAAAGGTAAACTAAGTCCCAGGTTCATCGGGCCTTTCAAAATTCTAGAGAAAGTAGAGCAAGCGGCTTATCGTTTAGACCTTCCACCTGATCTCTCAGGAGTTCACCCTGTTTTTCATGTATCGATACTTCGAAAGTATGTTCATGATCCTTCTCACATTATTCAACATCAGTCAATGCAACTTGATGAGAATCTTAGCTATACAGAGCAATCAGTGGCTATAGTTGATAGGCGCGTATAAGTGCGTACGGTCTGAAGATGTTGTTTCAGTAGAGATGTTTTGGTAAGAACCAAGTAGTGAAGAGATGACTTGGGAAACAGAATTGGTTATGCATGAGAAGTATCCTCACTTGTTTGAAGTTCAAGATTTGCGGCTTTGAAAATTCGAGGACGAATTTTCTTTAGGGGGGGGGGGGGGGAATGAAACGCCCCATTTTGCTAATGTTTAAGAAAAAAGAGAAGTGAAGGCAAGGGATTTTTCTAGAAGCAAGGCTTCCCATTCCCCTAAAATCACAACACACACCGTAACACACCCACATAAAACAGGGAATATAAAAAAAATAATAGAGGGAGGAAACGTGGTGAACACCATTGAAGGAAAGAAGAAGAAAAAAAATTATATAGCAACTCCATTCCCCTCTCCCCCTACTATATCATTTCCTTCTAATATCTACTACACCCATTGAGAATGCAAGCTTGAGGAAGCTGTTTTGTGTGAAAAGGGGAAATACCAGTTTTGGGAACTTTGTCTATTTAGAGTTCTTTGAGGTAAAATCTACAACCCATGAGTATAAAAAAATTATTTTGAGGAATGTTTTGAGTAGTGGGTGTTGGTATATATTAGTGGAAGAGCTTAATATTAGATTTTTATGGGTTCCTCTAAAACCCTAAGTTCTCTAAATTGAGGGTTTTGTCTCTAATCTCTTTATCACCTGTTGTTGATGCTCAAATTTGTCAGTTGTCGCCCCGTCTGCTTCTCTGGGAGTTATTGAAGATCCAATTAGTTGATTCCACATAGCTGTGAGTAGATGACGACCATTGTGACATGTTTTAGTTGATTTATAATGACTATTTTAGTTATTCTTTATTTTATTTGGGAAAACATGCCTTTGAAATTTACCCATATTACTGTCGATTTATTTTAAAGTCATTGATGTTAATATTTAATTTGATTTGATTTATTTGTAAACTATAAACTGGTTAGATATTTATTGGATGTGGTTTTGAAATATGAGATTTATAATTTTATTTCTTGACACAAGTTTTTGACAAGAAAAGAAATTGATTTTTGAGATATATGTTCTTTTGGGAATTCATGATAGAAAACCGTAGCCATTAACGGGGATAACGGCCTAGGTGCACCTAGTTATATGACTTCGGGTGGAGAGGGCTATCCATTAGATGGAGCTACCCCTAAGGGGAAGGCCACCCTTAGGAGGAGAGGGCTATCAGCGAGATGTAGCTACCCTCGTTGTGCTAATACAATTGTCATTGATGTGATTGACATAGGAGAGGGTCGTCCGTTAGATGGAGCCGCCCCTAGGGGAACGGCCACCCTTAGGAGGAGAGGGCTATCAGCGAGATGAAGCCGCCTCTTGTTCTCTCACGTGTGGTTTCCCTTGTGTTTTACTATTTTAGATTTTTCTATGTTTTCTGTTAAAAAAAGTTTATTTCTCATTCTATTTCTCAAATGAAATTTGGTATTTGAACTTTTTTACTTGATGGATAAATTTATAAGTTTAATTATCTTAGTGTGTACGGTTTATTGAGATTATTTAAGTCTACTATATTGAGTGATTTTAGTATATTATGGTATGGAGTTTGTTAGAATAATTATTTGTGCGTTGTGTGTTTTCTTTCTAGTCATGGTGGTTGTTGTCTCCTCACTAAGTCTTTAAGACTTACTCTTTCCTCTTATTTTTCCATCCAGATTCTCAGGCAGCTGAGTAGCAAGCTGCTAGCAGATTGAAGCATTCAACTTGACACTTTTTGGTAGGCCTCTTCGATTGGTGGCCCTTGTTTTGTATTCTTTTGGATTATGAAATTCTGCAGCTATAGGAAGTAGTTAAAACTAATTTTAGAGTTGTACTATGTCTTTAATTTTTTACGGAGATTTATTATGTTATTCTGGATTCTGGCTGGTGATATATACCTAAACAAGACCTTTGATATTTTGGGAAATGTTGAATTTACAGAGGAGACTCTGTCGAAAATTTCAATAAAATATTGTGAAAGTAAATGTCAGATAGAAAATGTTGTTGTTTGTCAAGTTTGATTGTTAGGCTTGCCAGACTGGAAGTGTTAGTCTGTGTGCCGATCACAGCTATAGTTTTTGGGTTGTGACACGTGTAAAGTGTTTAAAGCATTTGCCAAGTAAAACTTCATATCAATCCCCCCAGTTAGCAATAAAACTGAAAGTAAAGGAGTTAAGGGATAAGAGATTTACATAGATGTTTTATACTGGTTCACCCTTTCCTAAGAGCTACGTCTTGTCCCCTCAAACTAGAGAAATTTCACTATCAATCCAGATAGAATACAAATATTCTTCAACAGCCTCTTCAGGCCTTTACAAATTACAACAAGTATTCTTTGCACACACAACCTCTCTCGGCTAAACCCAAGAATTCTTCGAACACACAGCCTCTCTAGTCTAAAACATGTATTCTTTTCAACCTAACCTCTCCAGGCTCACACTACTCAAAAGAGTTTAAGTGTTTCTAAGTGCAGCTACCCGCTCAAGTGAGAATATGAAATTTTAAGCACTATGAGAGTTGAGCAAACTCTCTTTTACAAGAAGATGAAATACACAGACCTTTCTAAGTATAGAGTATATGAACATTTGCATAGCGTGAACTCGCTTTTTCGTTTGCTATCACTTCTATCTTCTTCTTCATGTTCGTGATATTCATAGGCTTGAATGAAGTTTGAATTAGGTCTTCAACTTGTTCTGCTTCAACCTTCACAAAATAGCCAACTACAACATTTTGAGCCTTCCACAACGCCTATCAGCAATGGCTAAAAAACCGTTCTCATAGATCGCAATAAGCAACGGTTTTATATAGTGTTGGTTTTGATACAAAATTTTGTGATTTTTATATGTAACAATAAAAAAACCATTTTCAAAAAATAATAGACAACAGTTAAAAATCGTTGTAAAATATTGATTAAAATTCACATGAAACAAATCGTTCTTGTAGAAATGCCTGAAACGTCCTGTAACTTTACCAACCAAGTTACCTCCTCTTACTCGCGTTCGGATCCTCTGCCGCGGGAATTCTCTGCAGCTCTCTCCCGCAGGTATATCAGCCGTTGGATTTAATCCAACGGATACCACGTTAAAAGGCATAAAACAAAAAAAATTCCATTCCCGCATCTGATCAAAAATAGCTTGCATTTAGATGAGCACCAATCTTTTGCTGCTGCTGCGATGTGGGGCAGTGCAACTGGCTGGGATGAGGTGTGGTGCGACTAGCTGGGATAGAGGTGGTTTTGCCGCCGCGGCAGTGGCGGTTGGCCGCCGTGGCAATGACCGGCCGCCACCGCGAAGGATATTGATTTCATGATATTCTCGTTCTTTTATCTTCATATCTCCCTGTTCTTCCTTCTGTGAATATTGATTTTCTTTCTTTTGTTTTGTAATCACATGTTATGTTATTTCTGTCTTCTCGGAGGAGTCATATAACATGCTTTATCTATGTGTTATATCTATTTTTTATGCCTACTTCTTGTTTGACAAAATGTCTCACCCAAGTGCATTTTCTGAAATATGGAGTATGTGTGTGCATTCTCTGGAGACAGTACTTGAAGCTGCAACACATGGACATCTATTGGTACATATATAATTGGATTGAGTATTTGATTTAAGGTCTATTTAATGTTTTGTTACTGATTAATATATCCACATATTGGCCATCGGATTGTGATGCATAGAACTAGCATTTTGTCCTTTTTTTTAGTTTTGCAGCATCTGATAACAATTATGCAACTATTCTTAGTTAGGCATGACTTGTGTTGGACTGACTAGCAATAATACTTCATTTTGATTTTTTTTTTCAAAATAGATAATAACATTTTATTCAAAGTGAGTGTTGAAGTTTTTATACTCTTGTCATATTGTCTTATAAGTTATTTCCTTGGTCAAGCCACTTAAAAGAGTGTTTCTAAACAGAAGACCCTCTCACTGTACAATCTCAATAAAACCAATTTTAGTTATCCAACCTACTGATATGTACAATAATCATGAAAATGAAAAACATTAAATCTAATACAAGGAAATAGTCTTTCACTTCATAATAGTAGTATTATGCTCTGTCATCTTTCTTCACTTAAATTGTTCAAAGTCTCCAACCTTTATTGTATCCCACCTTTAAATCAACAAGTGGATTTTGGCACCAAGCAACAGAAGAGCCCATGTACAAAATAGAATCACCCCTGTGCAATTAAAGCTGTCCAAGACCAGCAAGTGCAAAATTACCAATTTCAGGTCTTATATTCTTTTTTTCTTCTTGTTACTTGTCATTATCTTCTGATCTGCATCATTCTCCCTCTTACAGAGATTGTTCAAGTTTCCAAATCAATTCAGAACAAGGCTAGGACCCGGTTGTGAGATGATCGTACTCAAGTAAATATCAAAGAAAGAACATGGCATTGAGAAGGTGGATGCATATAAGGCTCAAGCAAAGAAATTATGACTCATCCTTTATTTTACATTGAACATTGTGGTTGTAAAATTGGGTGAATGGTTGTACAAGGGGATTATGGGTTTACTTGAACACTATGATGTAAAAGTTTCAAATTGAATATCACAGGAATAAAGTTATATTGTTCTCACACATGCTACAATCCTTTCTTTTCTTTACTTTACTTTACAGTATTGAGTTAATTTACCAAGTTTTGAGTAAGACAAATATTTGATTGCCAGATTGCTCATGTTATTCTTCATCTCACTTGAAACTACTCTTGATATTTCGAACTAAATAATATAAACCAATTCACCATTGATATTTCCAACCCTTCATGCTGCACTAAAAAAAAACTATATTTGTCAAAACATGTATAATAAATCTGTCAAAAGGTGAATATACCACTTTGCAGCATATGCTCCCCCCAAAAAAAAAACCTATACCCAAAAAACATGTCCACCATATCCAAAAGAAGTTGCACAGTCCCAAAGAATATTTGCTTCATTTCTTTATGGGTTGGTCAATATTGTGACATCCTCATCATGTTGTGCCTATATTATGAAAGATACAAGTTAATATTTGAAACTTAGATATGAAAAGAAATCACCTTAGTTGAAAATGATCCTTATATAATTGTTGAAACTTACCATCAATAAACTAGTAAAACTAGTGATACCATATTGACTTAAAGTGTCATTGTTTTCCTGCATACAAGACAGACAATCTAATTAGTAAATATATTTTAGTTCATTCACATACTTAAATTGTTTTTAGCTTACCGTGGCTACACTTGTATTGAGCACCTCATATTGCACTTGACTTTGAGAAGCACTTAAGTCACCATTTTTTGAACCTTTTCCAACTTAATTGTTCTGCATGGAAAAAAATAATACAAATGGTGAATTTATGAGGGTGGCTAAAGGTAATACTAAAAATCAATAATTTAATAATACCATAGTAATTCCTTGACTTTGTGAAGCACTTGAGTCACCATTTTTCTTTCTTTTTGTAAGTTGGCGCTTTACCCAACCTTTCATACGTTTTGAACCCTTCCTGCCTTTTTTTTTCTTGAACCCCTTTACTTGTGTTGCACCATTATTGTTGCTTGCAATTTCTGTAACTCTGCTAAGGAACCCATTGAATTGAGCAGTACTTATTTGATTGTTTTGAAACTCTAGTATTTGCTTATCCACTTCATCGATAACTTTGCTAAATAACATGAATGTTTCTTGACTTCTACATGCTTCAGTGGCTGTCCTAATAAGGCGGGGACAAATCTCCTTGTAACATTGCGTTGGGGACATATCAACATCTTCTTCCATATGACTAACACCAACATTAGATAAAACCCCACTTCTTGCTAACTTTGTCCACCTCTTCAAGATATAACGGTCTGGCACTAATTTGACATCCATATGAAGAAAGACTCTTAGACAATGACAACAAAGTATGCCAAAGCTCTCAAACTTACGACAGGAGCAAAAAATTGACTTCTTATCCAAAGAAATGGACACTCGCCACTCTCCCAAATCCATTGCCATGGCAATAACATAATCAATGGATGAAGTTTGCATGGTTATGCCCTTCACAGAACATGCTTCAAACAACTCATACTCGTGTTGGAATAGATCAAAAATAGTGGGCGTATAAAGCTTAGAAACTTCTTGCTAGATATCAGAATATGAGTTTTTGAGTCTTGGAATTTTTTGGCGTGCTTCATATTCACATTTCAATTCATTATATCGTTTGTCTAGCTTTCGCAAGCCTTCTTTGCAACAAACGAACCTACAAGAAGTAGTTGAACCATCTTTTTTCTTGTGTGTGTAGTGTTTCCTCACTCCAAACCCAACTCTTCCACCGTAATCAACCCAAAACTTCCAAGCATCCTCAGTACTATCAAAAACCATGCCCACCTTTGGCTTCCAATCTTCTTGCATCTTGTATCAATAATATTGCATTTCTCAAGAAAATGTACCAAGTCAGTTTGCCACAACCACCACACAACAGGCACCCCACCGAAATGAAATAAAATAAATGCAATCAATAAAAACTTAAAAAACTAATAATTGATGTAAGTATAGAGCATTAAAGGAAAATGAAAAGAAAAAGAATGAGCAACACCCATGTCGTGAACGGAGTGACACGACGGAGGTTCGAAAGTGAAAGATGGAGTGATTACAGCAGCGGCAGTGGCTTGCTGTGATTAATGTTGACGATGGCTTGCCGTGATTAATGGTGGCGACTTGCGGTGGTGAAAACGGAGAGTCGAAACGAGAAAGCAAGCTTCACTAGCTGTGAATGGAGTAACGCGACGAAGTTTCCAAAGCGAGAGATGGCGATTTACAACCACGACAGCGACTTGCCTTGATTAATGTTGTCGACAACTAGCCGTGATTAACGGCGGCGACTTGCGGTGATGAAAACGGAGAATCGAAACTCGAAAGCAAGCTTCACGAGACATGAAGACATGGCGGAGGTTCCAAAGCGAGAATGACGATTTGCAGCGATGACAGTGGCTTGCTGTGATTAATGGTGACGGTGGGTTGCTCTGAGGCGGCGACTTGCGATGATGAAAACGGAGAATCGAAACCCGAAAGCAAGCTTCACGAGACATGAAGACATGGCGGAGGTTCCAAAGCGAGAATGACGATTTGCAGCGATGACAGTGGCTTGCTGTGATTAATGGTGACGGTGGGTTGCTCTGAGGCCGCGACTTGCGATGGTGAAAACAGAGAGTTGAAACACGGAGGGAAGCTTTACTCGCAAGACACACTGATATGAAGAATTAGGCGCGAAACCATTTTTTGATCAGATGAGGGAATGGAATTTTTTTTGTTTTATTCCTTTTAACGTGGTAGCTGTTTGATTAAATCCAACGGGTGATATACCTGCGGGAGAGAGCTGCAGAGAATTCCCGCTGCAGAGGATCCGAACGCCTCTTACTCTTGTTTTACCTTTTCCACAATTTGAACCCTCATTAACCACCGAAGCGTCCTTCTTCTGATTCGCCACCGACACAAAGACGAGCACCAACAACACGTTCTCGCGCATGGAAGGCAGAGGAGGGAGGCGAGGTCGACGGCGCCGGCGCCGGAGGAGTAAGAAATCGTCTTCTCTCTTACTCGACGGAGTGGTCTATGACATCGCACAACGTGTCGGTGAAGATCATTGTAGTTATTCCCTCTTTTTCCGTTTTCGATTCGATTCCTCTCTGATTCTGAGATTCATTGTCATCGTTCCCTCTTCCTTCCATCGCATGCACTTCCTCTCGTCAGAGTCAGGGTTCCAATTCAGGGAAGAATAATTTGCAGCTGATTGATGTTCTAACCGTAACTGCACCGTTGCACAATATTAAACCTATAGAGGATTAGGGTTTGATTGTGCAGAAGCGAAGGAGAGCAAGCTCTTCAAAAAATGGCATTGAGTACTCTCTCTCTCTCCCTCTCTCTCCATGGTCGTGCCTTAGAATTTATTTGCTTACTTTTGGTTTTGCGTTTTCACTTTTGGATTAACTGAAAGAACAAAAGGACGCCTTACGGAATGGCTCGGTAAGCATGGAAGATGTACAAATGGCAGCTGCAGAAGGTAGCCGCCATTCGTTCTCTGATTACACTGTGACTTTTCACTCAAAAATTGTATGTGTATGTGTTTGTGTATATTTGTTGCATACAATGTGTTTGTCTTTGTGGACCAATAGAACTGTCTATTTCATATGTTAAGCTCATATTGTTTGGTTTTGCGAGCAGGAGAAACCAAAGATAGCCATAGATCTCCAGGGAAAATTCACCTGAAAAAGAGGTTGAAACTTAAACAGCAGAAGTGCAAAGGTAAATATTTCATGCTTCTATTTCTTGTTCTGTTTTGCACTATCTATATGGAAAAAGTTACGCGAACACCTTATAGGGTGTATACCACTAGAGTGAGATAGAGAGAGATGAGAAAAAAGTAGTAAAATAATGGGATATATGATGTGATAGTTAGAGAGAGATAGAGAGAAATGAGAGGTGTTAGATGGGTGGATATATTTGTGGAGTGTACATATATCATAACTCATCTATATGGGGGTGGGTTTTACAATGCACAAGCAAATCTTTTTTTTCATGTACACAAACGCGTAGAAAACTGGTTATAGCCAGTTTTGCCAATTTTTCATGTATTTCAATATTTACCCTCAAAACAATTACTAATTCTATTTGTATGGTCCATGGTTTTATTTTTTAAAATTTGACCCAACACCAGAAATCATTTATGACTCCCTCTATTTTAGGTGTTTTTGAAATCTACCCCTCTCCCAAAAGTACGAAGAACCCCCATTTAACACTCCTCTGTTCTTTCAAAAAAATGAAACCCCTCTGTTATTGTTGAAGATCGGTGAAGAGCTCTGTATGTGGGCATAGATCTGGAGTGTGGTGCGACCTTGAGGTTTCGACGGAGAGTGATGGGTTTTGGCAACAATTGTCGGAGTCCGACGAAGGATTTGAAGGGGAGTGAGAAAATGGTGGGAGTGACTGGTGGGGGGTTTGATTTGGATCTGGATCTTCTTTGGCACTAAATCTCTCCATCTCTCTCCATCGACGTCGGCAACGGTGGTTCTTCGGTTGAGCAAGAGGGAACAGTGATTATCCAAAGGAAACCCAACGCGGCAGCCCGTTTTTTGTTGCTTTTGGTTTTAGGGAGTAATTTTGATTCTGCTTGTGGTGTCGTTTTCATTTGTTATCCTCTTCAATCTAATGATGGTTTTAGGGAGTAATATGGTTTTCTGATTCTTGTGAGTTTGTAGCCGTTTGATGGATTGGATTGAGGGCGGAGATTTTATGTGGACAGAATTTGGGATGATTGTCCTTGGCAAGTGTAGGCTTTGAGGGTAGCACTTTTTTTTATTTTTGAGTGACTCATGTGTTGCCACGTTATGCTTAAAGTGGAAGATCTTCAAGTTTTCTCTGCATGCATTGAATGAAATTCCGACCCGTCATTGGTGAACTTAATTAGGTTATTACTTGGTGTTCAGTTGATTAGTTCTATATAATATTCATACATTAATTATAACAACAATAACATAAAAAAATGCTTCCTCTAATCCAAATTATAAACAACAAAGACACGTCTTTTTCTCTCTCTAAAATATAAGCAATATTTATCAAATTTTAAATAAATTAAATGCTAATTTTTCGATTATATCCTTATTATAAGCAATATTCATACTTACGAGAGACACCAAAAAATATATTTTTGAAAAAAAATAAAACTAGTGAATATTAATTGAAATTACCTCATTTCAAAGTATTCTTTGGTTTGTGTATTTTTGTACTATGTTGCTTATAATATAAGACTAGAGGGAGTAATTTATATGAACAAAAACTAATTTTTCAAGGGAAAGAGGAGATTAAATAAAATAAAAATAATTTTAACCTATTAATTGCAAGGGTAAACTTATTATGTTTTAAATGAAAATTTATTTTTTAGTTGATTCCATACAAAAGTTATGCAATAAATTTTTTCTTTTCTATAACAAGTAAAAATTCAGAATTATTATTCCATATTGATAGTTTGATGCAATGGCACCCCTTGGTCCCCCACTGCTTTCTAGTAAACTTGGAACATTAGGTCCCGTTGATTAAATATTGAAAACTTAGGCCGCTGATGATTATCATGATTTTTCTTATCTTTTTATGTTTACTTACTGTTTTGGTCAAGTTATTTTTAATTTGTCTCCTTTAGAAGACAACTACCTGTATCTATCTTTCACTCTTTAATGGAAGTCCTAATTAATATAACGTGTTTACTCCATATGGAGTATATTATCAAGCTAATTACTTATACCAAAAAAAACACTAGTCAAATTCTTTGAACTTAATTATGTTATTACTTAGTACTTAGTTAACCGGTTCCATATAATATTAATACATTAATTATAACAACAATAACAAAAAAATTATTTATATGAAAAAACTATTCTTAGAAAAAAAAGAGATTAAATAAAATAAATATAACTTTAACCTATTAATTGCAACTGAAAACTTATTATGTTTTAAATGATATTTTATTTTTTCGTTCATTCCATACAAAATAATAATTCTTAATTATTATACCATATTGATGGTTTGTTGCAATGGCATGACCCTTTGGTGTCTACTACATTCTGATAAACTTGCAACATTAGGTCCCATTGGAACATTAGAAAAGATAAAACATACTCCCTCCGATATTTTTTATAAGAAATAAAAGGAGTCATTTTTATGGTTCTTTATATAAGAAACAATGTCTTATTTTTAACAATATTAATTGTTCTTTTTCAACTATTCCCTTACTTATTATGAAACTCACAAAAAGAATATAAAAAGACATCAATCCTATAAATGGTATTTTTGAAAAATTATAGCATCATTAATTATAACTAACCAAATTCAATACACTTTCTTCTTCTTGATGATTTTGTTCTATTTTTTTTATAAAAAGGATCAGAGAGAGCAATAGACTAAGTTACTTATATGCATGTAATTGTTAAAAAAACGTAGGAAAAAAAGTCATTTTCACTAATTTAGGTAAAAACGTAGAAATTTAAATTTTTTGACAATAAATATAATTTTTACAAAATGTAGGCAAAAAACTAATTTTCCAAAAATATAGGCAAAAATGTAATTTTTCTAAAATTTTGGTTTTTTTAGTAATTAATACATTCTCTAGACACCAATCAGCAAATATTGATCAAACTTTAACATTACCTATTTAACATGTAACCCTTATGTAATATTGACCATCAGATTAAAAAGAACAAAAATGAAGGGCTCATACATCATTTGTGCACTTTGTGCACATGCACAGAAAGATTTGTTTGTGCATTGTAAAATCCACCTCTGTATGGGTACCATGTATGAAATTTTTTCTAGAAATTGGGACACGTGTGCAAAAATGTAAATTACATGTAATAAAACATTTTAACCATCATTTTGGTCGAAGTGCTCCACCCGAAGTGCCTTTTCCTTTTGTGAAAACGTTGTTATTAGAGCATTATAAAAATAGGAATATAACCAATGATATTTGTAGCATGTCAATGCATTGATAACTTATGGAATGATATTTTCCATTTCATTCTTAATGCTCTGCTTTCCTTAGGCACAACATTATTCCAAACTAGCAGTAAGTGGATTTAAACTTCTCATTGTCATTGGATAAGGGGACTTGAATACTCCTAGATCTGTGAACCTTGTTATTAACTAAGCTTTGACATATATCAGGTGAAAATTTAGTGCTGATGGTAGTGGCTTCACCAACAGCACTAAAATGTCTAGAACCAGTAGACAGTTAATTAATGGAACACGAGATGCTATTTTGATTACATACTTAATTACCTATGTTGTGACTTGAATTGGTTCTTTTGTCTTGTCTCTGGTTTTTAATGCAATAGGCTGCTAATTTTAAGGGTGGGGTTGCTTTTACACTCGTTTAACAAAACTGGCTTTATTCTTTCACCATGGTGACCCTTGTGTATACTAATGCTTAACTTACTCTTTAAGCACAATTCATTAATCTTAACTCGTTTAACATCAGTATTTTTTTGGTCAGGTTGTTGTATCTACCAACAAGGAAGTCAATGCCCACTACCTCCCCAACTTATTTGTCAACTTCATAATGTGACTATACATGTAAGGCTTGTTTATTTATTTACTAATTTATTTATTCTTTTACAGTAATAAGGTTTGTTTATTTTGGTTTCCTTGTTCAAAGTATTTCCATCACTCTTTTCTTTACTTATTTGTACATTTCAGGAAGAGCAAAAGGAGGCATATCTTCCTGCAGAGTTTAGGAGTTATGTCATTGGGGAAATTCTCCAATTAGGGTCATTGGGATTTGGACTGATATTTATATCCTAAGTATACTATATGCTAAGAAGAAAAGGAAAAATAGTACTAGACACTTTGAATGGTCAGGGCACTTGTAGGAAAGGGGGAAGGAGTGTTACATACTTAAATCTATTATTTTCCTTTCTTTAATTATTTCTATCTAACAAAACAAATCTCGGCATTTAAATAATTAACTCTATACGTGTTAAATTTCCACTTGATGTTTAACATAGCGTATTCGTATGTGTGTAGAAATTGACCTTACTGTTTAAATTTCCACTTCATATGATTTTAAATTGACCTTTGTCCATGAAGGGAGGTGCTTGACATTCGCAATATTTAAGGCTGATGGCCAGGAAAGGTCGCCTTCTTCTCCCTTTTCTTTCAATGTCTTTCAATTATATATTCTCTTGGTTGCTTTGTCCAGATATAGGACCTTTAATATAAAAATATATGACCTCTAATATATTTTTTTGGTTATTGAATATGTTGGTTTACATTAAAATTCTTTACGGGAAAAAAGTTTTGCAGGGCATAGCAGGAATACTTCTTCAGCCTATCTAACGTTGGGCATAGCTAAAATGGTTTTAAAGGATCATGTTTAATGTCAACTAGTTTATAGACCCCGGGTCTTTTTATAACAAAAATAATAAAAAAAATCTCATAAACAAAACAATATTACTTAAAAATAAGAAAAAATATGGATGTGACAAGTGTCATGACCTGAGAAGTGACATGTGTCACAATATGGTAGACAGAGGTTAATTTTCTTATATAGATATAGAAGAGATGAATTAGACAACCGACTTACAGGGGATGTGTTACCTCTTAGTCTACCAATATATGGTTCCTCACTAGAAGCTGAAGTGGAAAACTTATTGGGAACTTCAAATGAAAAATGCTATCTCAGTGAGGAACTCTGGTATGCGAGGATGAAGCTTGAAGGCATGTAGTGGTTGATTAGCATTTTCCCTGTCATGGTTTTTTAATGCTGAGATTGCAGGTTGGTTTCATGAGTATGCAGAGGGTGAAAGTGAAAGTTGTTAATTAGCACAAATCAAAATTCTTGGGTGAAATTTTAATATTAGGGGAAGAGGAATTACTGAGATGTAGCAAATAGTTAAGATCTGGTATTTTTCAGTTAGTGACATTTCCAACCTTTAGTATGTTAAAAATTTCTAGAAATAAAAGAAGCACATAAGTACGTAATTATCAGCGGTCCAATTGAACTAAGATATTGGATTGTGACATCAACTATTCATAAATCATATTCATAACTCATTAGGGATGTATATGTCCTTTTTCTATAGGTCAGCATGCAATATTTGTTTATCTGTTTTTACTTGTTTTTCCCAAAAAATGTGATGATATGGCAGCTGCACAACAAGGCATTGTTTACCGTGATGAAATTGATAAGATTGCCAAAAGGTTCACCCCTGTTATGTCTCTTTTCCTTCTATCATTTATATTTGAAAACATATATTTGTCCATTGTTTTCTACATCTACTCTTTACATTTCAGGCTGAGAGCCTTAATAATAGTAGATATATCTTTGGTGAAGGTGTTCAACAGGCATTACTAAAGAAAAATTCTACTTCAACTCAAAGCAAGAGCCAAAGAAAAATTATACTTCAACTCAAAGCACTAAATCAACAACCTATGGCTATAGCAATAGGCATTGTTTGGAGGAGGCATTCAAAAGCAAAACCAATGGAAGAAGTCATTGACCACAAAAGGTGCAGTCCAAGAAGCAAGACTTGAAACCATACCTTAGGCAATTGATTAGTATATGACTTTGTTTTGGATCACAGATAGACTTTTGTTTTTAATTTACATGTATAAATTAATTATCCTAGATATGTTTTATATTAAATCAATAGTTCATTTGCTACCATGGAAATACTATTTTTGATATTTTTTTTATTAATATAATTAAGCTGGTCAAACCAGATGTTCTATAATTTGAAAAAATTATCTACATTAATTATGAAAACTATTGGGCTTATATATGTTTTTGGTCCCTATAATATAGGGGTGTTTTACTTTTAGTCCCTATAAAAAAAAAATCAAACGCTTTTGGTCCTTATAATATTTTTTTTTGCTTTTAATCCTTTAAGTGAGTTGACTGCTGATGTGTATATTTTAATCCCAATCAACATGCCTACGTGGCCAAAAATATTGCCATGTAGGATGCCACATCAATCTTTCTCTTTCCTCTCCTTTCTCTCTCCTCCCTTCTCCCCCACCTCCCCCTCCACCATGACATCCCCTCTCCTACCTCCACCTTCCCCCTCCCTCCTCCCTCCACCCCCAACATCAACTAGCTCGATCTCTCATCTCTATGTACGTTAGTGTGCTTCTACAAAATAGTGGATTTACCGTATTTAGTTGGCCTAATGTCTCAAACTCTCAACATGATAATCAGTTTGGAAACTTTCAAACCAATAAAATAATACTAAGAAAGGTTACCAACTTGCATTGAGCAGCAATCTTCCTTTACCCATTTTAAGATAATTTCTAACCATGAGTATCTGCAGAAAAAATGAACAATTTTTAAAGCAACCCAGTAAGAAAAATAAGGACTTTTTTTGGATTTACCATTTTAAAATCATCGAGAATGTCAATGAGCTGTTCAATCTCCAGTGGGTCTTTGAGTTTGAACTCGCTACTATTGTTCTTCTTACTATTGTTTTTTTTTTGGCAAAAGAAATAGGGTCACCCCCCTTCTTACTACTGTTGTTACCGTTGAGCGATGTATCTTTGTCTTTAGGCAATAATCTATTAGGTGAGAAGAGGCAACGAGGGGGGGGGGGCACTGAGAACCAATGAAGTAACCCAATGCTATATAGATAACCAGCACCCACCAAAATGGCACTCAATCATGACAGTTCCATTCCAACCACTCACTTTGTCCACACAACAGATTGGAGGGTGGTGAGGGAGGAGGGAGGAGAGGAGATGGACGTGCGGAAGGGAAAGTGGGAGGAGGAGGGAGGAGAAAGAAAGAGGAGAGAGGGGCAACGTGGCATCCTATGTGGCAATATTTTTGACTATGTAGGCATGCTGACTGGACTCAAAATAGGACACATCAGCGGTCAACTCTCACTTAAAGGGCTAAAAGCAAAAAAAAAATATTATAGGGACTAAAAGCGTTTTGACTTTTTTTATAGGGACTAAAAACAAAACACCCCTATATTATAGGGATCAGAAACATATTTAAGCCAAACTATTGTCCAACAAAAAATTGTTGTCTAAAGTTTAAGTAAAACCGTTGCCTCATCTTGTTCTTGAACTTAAATCTATTGCCACGGTTAGAAAAATGTTGTCTAAGATCAATGGCAATGGTTTTATAAGTGTATTGCTTGATAATTATAGGTATGTTGCTGTCATTGACAGCAATGGTTAAAAACCGTTGTCGTAGTGTAATTTCAAAACCGTTGTGTATGGTCATAGCAACAACTACAGTTTTTCATCAGTGTTGCCTTTTCTCAGGAAAACCGTTGCCAAAAGAATAGGCAACGCCCGAGACTACCACAGTTTTGAAACTATTGCCAAAAGTAAAGAAAACGGTTTTTTCCCCTTAGGCTACGGTTTTCAGGCGTTGTCGTAGACGAAAAATGTTGTAGTGGTCGTTCTCTAATAGCATTAAATGCTATTTTCTCGTTGCTTCAATGGAGCAATACTTTAGCATAGGTTTTCAACGCTTGCTCCAAAGTCAGAAACAACCTGTATTCAAAGTCTCAATTACACAGTGGTTAAAAGTAATATTCAGTTGAGACAGAGAGAAAACACTGTGTTAACAGAAAGGCATGTACAGAGAGTGTCAGAAGAACTCAGAGTATATTCTCTCTCCAAGTATACTTTACACATTGTTTTATGCTTTTCGTTAAATGTGATATCAAATCATTTATAATTAAAGTCCGAGAAAAGCATGCATACAGCTATTTATTTCAAATAATTTGCTCATTAAATATGTCTCAAATTAAATGCAAGAGCAATAAATAGCTTAAACGTGAATAAACAATAACGCTTGTACTGGCTCAAGCGTGAGGCATTTGGACGCGAGATTATCTTACCACTTGGACACGTCCTGAGTCCATTGGACGATACTTACTATATCTCAAGTACCTGAGTCCATTCGACGCATGACACATAGATTGTACATATAAGTACCAAAGTCACACTGGACGATGGACTTATCTTTGGTGTACCTGCTAGAGCTTGTTATCAGACTTTGTAAAACCGTTAATAATAATTGTTATCGTCAAAACCTTTAGGGATTTAGACATTGTAAAATGTCTCTGAACAATTTGGTTCCAACAATCTCTCCCTTTTTGATGATGACAAACATTATTTAGTTTTACAAGCAATATTAGCAAGTAAAATATAACTTGCAGTCATACTTAAACAAACTAACTTTTCATTCAAGGAAACTCCCCCTGAGATAAGCATCTCAGCATTTCTTTGGACTTGCCAAACTCGCCCTTAGATAAACATCGCATAGGTTTTGGATTTCTAAATACTTTGAGTACCTGAAAAGTTCTTTTTCTCAAAACAGCAGGTTAGTCGAACAACACACACACACACATATATATATATATATAATCAATTAAACAGACTAAATATATATATGCGATAAGAGTATTGCAATTGACTTAATCCCATTTTATTAAGAACTTAATCTTTAAAACGTAATCTTCTTCCCTTTCTCCCCCTTTGTCATCAAACAAAAAGGTTTGAATACCATCATTGTCTAAATAAAACAATTTTGAAGAAAAAGAAAACAGAGAGAAGAAAAAACAGAAAAAAAAAAACGAGAACACGACTGCAGAAAGTCACTCATTGGGCTGCATGTGCTTCATAAATTGACTGAAGAGAAACTTAAGCTCTTCAAATTCTTGTCTTGTCACAGGAGCTTCTTTAGGTCTGTTTGCAGCAGGAGGATTCACATGTGTGGACATAACCAAGTCTTTCTCCTCAGGAGGCAACTCAATAATAGGCTCTACTGGAGGAGGAGGGATACGTGTTGGTGCTCCCAAAATGTCATCAAACATGACATAATGTGAGTCCAGTTCTGTCACAACTCCAACTATAGGCGTTTCATCCTTTTCTTCAGTTGCAATCCCAGAAGTTGATGCTTGTCGTTCACACTCCTAGAGGTGTCTTTCCCAGACAGTCCCAGATTCATGCTCCGAGGCTCTGCCTTCTTTATACAGGTGCTCCAAGTAGTCCATTAGGAGTTCATCTTGCTCTTTCTTTGCCTAGTCTTTGTCAAACTTGATAAGTATTGGCATTGGACTCTTGTTGAGATGTTTCTTCTGAAACTTGTCTTTGTTTCTGTCAACAAGGTATACCCTTGGTACAATCTTGTCAGGTTTGACCTTTATTTCCATAGACAGCTTGATCCTCATAGACAAAGGGATGTTGAATTTATTCTAAAATTCAAAGCCATCTACAATATGTCTGACCATCAACTCTTCAAAAGTTGAGATGAATGGACCTATCTATTCTCAGGTCAAAGCAGGGTACTCTGGCTTGTGGCTGTAGATCCTCATCCTTGCTTGTCCTGAAGAACTGGACAATACAGATTTTGCTCTTATTTCGTCCAAGGTAAGCTCTTTGTCCTTCTTCTTTTCCTCTTGAAGATGAACCTCAATCTTCTCTAGGCCTTCAGTCAGAATCCTAGGTTTCCAGAATTCTGGAGTGAAGTGAGAAGTAGACGATGGTGACGGTGTTTTTGTTTTTGTAGATGGTGATGGGGGTGGTTGTGTTTAGGTAGGAGTGGGTGATTATGGTTCAGGAATGGACGATTGTTTAGAGATAAATGGTTCAACATCAAAGGGTGAGAGGGGAGCAGGTTCAGGTGAGACAGGTAATGTAGGTGTATGCGTTTCTGGTTGTGTGGACGGTGAAGGTGAGTGTGGTTCTGTTGGATTTTGAGGTAGATGAGGTGTTTAGGTTTGTGGTAAAGGTGAGGTTGGGTGTTGTTGGTGAAGTGAGGTGAGGTGGGAGCTGTTTGGGTAGGTCGAGGGTGAGGACTTACTGGTGTAGGTGCCTCTGTTGGAATGGACGTAGAAGGTGGAGTACTGGGAACAACTTCTCCATAGGAAGTCTTCCTTTTCTGCTTCTGTTTTGCTTCTTTAGGTACACTTTCCTTTAGAATTCTTTCTTTGGCAGCTATTTCCTTTACCTATAAATACTCCTTTTCACCATGTATTGCTGATGGTAGTCTCATTTTCAGAAAGTTATCCTTGTCAAGCCTTGGTTGCTTGATTTTCTGGTCTGTTCCTTCACCAACCCCTTGATTTGTCAAAATCATCTGTAGAAGAGCTCCATATGGGATTTTCTTCAGCGTATTTCTTCTGCTTATATTCTTTTTGAAATTTACAAAGAGTACAATTGGAAGATTAATTTTCTTCATGTTTAGCAGGTTAACTAACAAAAACTCATGCGTTGCAGACTTAGAGTGTTTGGATCCTGCTTTGTGTAGAAACATTTTGTGATTATCTGATGCATGACTCATGCTTTGTCAGTCATCTTTGATGCCACCAAAGGTCCAATGTACTCTAGTGAGTCAAAAAGAATGCTACTTCCTCCTGACTTTTCCACTTCCTTCTTCCAGTTAGTGAAGGGACCTTTTCCCTCAGCATCAATTGATAGTAGCTGAGATAGTTTCATCAGAAATTACTGTCTTCACCCCATTCACAGTTCCAGTGATTTCAGCATCTTCTACCACCGCAGTTCTCCAGAATTGCTTAATGAGGTTAGGATAAACTCCAACCTGTCCCCTGAAGAAGTTTTTCCACCCTGCCTTAATGATTTTAGTAGCCACATGGATTCCCAGTTCAATCAGGCAGGTAAGATAGATGCAGTGCTCCATGAGAACCTCTATACTGTCAATGTTCTCCATTTTTTAAAAGAGAAGTTTTGGTTTTTGAGAGAAAAGAGGGTTTTGGGAGTGGTTTCAGAAAACACAAGAATATAGAGAGGTTTCTGAAAGAGTAAAGAGAAACGGAAGAGAATGTGAAGAGTAGAGTGAAAACGTGTGTAAGAAGGGAAGTTAAAGAGAGAGACAAAAAGTAACTATTGTCTTGAAAATCAGCGCTGCTCTTAAATGAAAAGACGGTTTCAAAGCAAGCGAGCAGGTTTTGATTAAAAGAAGACTTTTAAACTAAAATGTGACTCAACATGGGAAGTTAAAGAGATTAAAGACACTAAGTCTCATTTTTACTAAGTTTCAATTGGACTGACGAGCCATTGGACTCTAGTCATATTGAGCATATTGGTTGCTAAACATCACTCTTTTATAAAGTGCATATTTAAATGTTTCCTTATAAAAGTCAACCTATCTGCAGAAAGGGATTTTGTAAAAATATTTGCCCATTGATTAGTACTAACAAACTGAATATCAAATGCTCCTTTCTGTACATAGTCTCTAATGAAATAATGTTTAATTTCTATATGCTTAGCTCTTGAGTGTAAGATTGGGTTCTTAGACAGAATAATTGCAGTAGTATTCTCACAAGGAACATAAATCTTACTCTCAAAGATGTTGTAGTCCTCCAATTGATGTTTAATCAATAAGAGCTGATAACAACAACTTGCTGTAGAGACATATTCAACTTCAACTGTGGATAATGCAATAGTGTTTTGTCTCCTGCTTGTCCATGAGACCAGGTTGGATCCATTGAAGTGGAAACCACCACATGTACTTTTTCTTTCCAATCTATCTCCAACATAATCAGCATCACAGAATCCCACTAATCTGTACTCTTTAGATTTCTTAAACAATAGTCCAAAATTAGTAGTTTCCTTTAGATACCTAAAGATTATCTTAACAGCAATTAAGTGAGTTTCTCTAGGATCTGATTGAAATCTAGCACACAAGCATACACTACACATGATATCAGGTCTAGATGCAGTAAGATATAAGAGAGATCCAATCATATCTCTATATACCTTTTGATCTACCTTTTTATCTTTTTCATTCAGGTTTAGTATGCATGAAGGATGCATAGGTGTGTTCATAGATTTGCAATCTTCTATGTTGAACTTCTTCAGTAGTTCCTTTGTGTAGTTGGTTTGATGCATATATATGCCATCTTGAGTTTGCTTGACTTGAAGTCCTAGGAAGAATTTGAGTTCTCCCATCATACTCATCTCAAACTCCTTCTGCGTCAACTCAGAAAATTCTCCACATAGAGATTCATCAGTAGCACCAAATATAATATCATCAACATAAATTTGTACTATGATGAAATGTGAGTCTACGGATTTTCTGAAAAGAGTTGTTTCAATCTTTCTTCTTGAAAAACCATTTTTCATCATAAAAGAGCTAAGTTTTTCATACCAAGCTCGAGGAGTTTGCTTAAGGCCATAAAGAGCCTTTTTCAATTTGAAAACATGATTTGGAAAAGATTGATCCTCAAAACCAGGAAGTTGTTCAACATAAACTTCTTCAGTTATTATACCATTCAAGAATGCACTCTTTACGTCCATTTGATAGAGCCTCATATCATGTTGGGCAGCAAATGAAAGTAAGATGTGAATGCTTCAATTCTAGCAACTGGAGCAAAGGTTTCAGTAAAGTCAATACCTTTCTGTTGTGAATAACCTTGAGCAACTAACCTTGCCTTATTTCTCGCAACTTTACCTTCTTCGTCCAGTTTGTTTCTGAACACACATTTGGTTCCAATAAAGGACTCATCTTTTGGATGGGGCAACCAGCATCCAAACATCATTGCATTTGAATTGGTTCAGCTCCTCCTACATAGCTATTATCCATCCTTCATCCAATAGGGCTTCATCTATTGTTTTGGGTTCCAATTCAG
Source organism: Glycyrrhiza uralensis (assembly GCA_030159175.1). NCBI lineage: Eukaryota > Viridiplantae > Streptophyta > Magnoliopsida > Fabales > Fabaceae > Glycyrrhiza > Glycyrrhiza uralensis. Next base: position 31,207,262 of record BRZY01000003.1, read on the forward strand.
AGATGAATGCAACACCAATTTGTTCCCTGAATGTGGATCTTGTTCTGACTTTATCATCTGCATTTCCAATAATTTGTTCCTCGGGATGATAAGTCTTGAAGTGCCAACTTCTTCTCCTTCCTGGATTGGATGGACCTTCATTTTCTGCGTCTAATCCATCTTCCTCATTCTTAGGTGACGCTTCTTCGCTTTCTTCTCGTATTCTCATATCTGCAAGAGAATCACTTAGCTTTGACAAGTCTCTGTCAGGCTTTTTGTCATTGAGTTTTATATGAATTGACTCTTTAACAGTTAAGGTTTTTGAGTTATAAATTCTGTATGCCTTAGATGTTTCAGAGTAACCCAGAAAGATTTCATTTTCAACATTAGAATCAAATTTTCCAAGTTGATCTTTAGTGTTGAGAATGAAGCATTCACATCCAAAAGGATGAAAGCATGATATGTTAGGTTTTCTTTCTTCCCACAATTCATATGGAGTCTTTTTCAATATAGACCTTACGTATATTCTGTTATGCAAATAACAAGCAGTATTTACAGCTTCAGCCCAAAACCTTTTTGAGGAAGAGTGATCATTGAGCATGGACCTGACCATCTCTTGTAAATATCGATTCTTTCTCTCTACCACACCATTTTGCTGATGTGTTCTTTGGGGAGAGAAATTGTGAAGGATCCCACTTTCCTCACAGAATCGTTGGAAGATTGCGTTATCAAATTCTCCTCCATGATCACTCTTTATGGAGTTGATGCAAACTCCTTTTTCATTTTGGACTCTTTTACAGAATATAGTAAAGACATTGAAAGACTCATTCTTGTGAGCAAGGAATTTAACCCTTGTCCATCTAGTATAGTCATCAACTATAACTAGTCCATATTTTTTTTCCATTCAAAGATGCAGTTTGAGTGGGTCCAAACAGATCCATGTGCAAAAGTTCCAAAGGTTTAGAAGTGGAAACAATATTTTTGGAGTTAAAAGAATATTTTACTTGTTTCCCTTTCTGACATGCTTCACACAGAATCTCAGATTTGTACACAAGATTTGGTAATCCTCTCACGAGGTTATACTTGTTCAGCTTTGAGATGGTTCTCAAGCTTGCATGACCAAGTCTCTTGTACAATATCCATTGTTCATCCTTTAAGGATATAAAGCATGAGACATTCTGTTTGGACAGATTTTCAAAATCAATTTTATAAACATTGTTCTGCCTCTTTGCTTGAAAAAGAATGGACTTGTCAGGGTTTCTGACTATACATATATCCTTGTTAAAGGAAACATCAAATCCACTGTCACACAATTGACTTATGCCAAGCAGATTGTGTTTAAGTCCTTCAACCAACAAGTCATTGTTAATAGAGGGAAAATGATGCTTACCAATTTTACCTATCCCAACTATTCTACCTTTTTGGTCTTCTCCAAAAGTGACCCAACCTTTTGTCCTAGGTTCTAGGTCATGGAACATAGACCTTTCTCCTGTCATGTGTCGTGAGCATCCACTGTCTAGGTACCATGACTGAGTTATTTTCTTGCCGTCAAGCAAATCTGCAACAGGAATGGTCATATTTTTAGGTACCCAGATTGACTTGGGTCCTCTTTTGTTAGTCCTTGGTTTGCATCCAGGCATGTCCTTTCTATTGTGGACGCATGTTGAGGTGACATGTCCAGCCTTTCCACATTGACCATTGTATAAATTAAACATAGAAGGACTCTTTGAAAACTTTGGTTTTGGTTTATCTTGTTCCTTAGTAACATAGCCCAAACCACTCTTGTCAGAAGGTTTTCTCTAAAATTTTAAAATCTGATCAAGCTTTTCAGAGCTACTGATAAACCTGGACAATCATCCAGTGAGTTCACTTACTTCTTGTTGAAGTTCTTGCACTTCACAAGAGGTATTGGACTCAGAATCTCTTTGAGATTTGTCTTTGAGTTGCAATTTCAACTCTTCAGTCTCAGTTTTGAGTATTTGATTTTCTAAAGTGAGTTTTTCAAAATCTTTAGATATAAGAGAAAACTTTTTCTTTAAAGACTTGTACTCATTAGAGAGAATGGACGAATCTCTAAGAAGATCATCAAAATTTTCTTTTAGCTCAGGATAAGGAAGTACTTCTTCTTCGTCCTCACAGTCTGTTGAGGGTAGGCCTGCCATCAGGCAAAAATTTGCGTCTTCCTCCTCATCTTCCTCTTCATCATTTGATGAATCATCGAGGTCTTCCTAAGTTGCCATAAGGCCCTTCTTCTTCTTGAAGAATTTCTTCTTTATCCTCTCTACTTCAGGACAGTCAGCCTTGAAGTGGTCTGGTTTCTTGCATCCATAGCACACAACAGGACTTTTCTCTTTCTGCTCAGTTTTCTCCTGCGGAAAGCTTCTATTGAATTACTTCATTTTGAAGCCACCCTTTTTCCTCCACATTGATTGAATCTTCTTGGAGAAGAAGGAAAGTTCATCATCTGAGCCTTCTTCTCCTTTTGAGCTGCATGACTCTTCATTTGAGTCATTAGCTTTTAGTGCTTTTGAGGTGCTCCATCTTTGAGCTTTAAGAGAAATTCTGTTCCCTCTTCCTTGAGTTCAAGCTCATGTATTTTGAGCGAACCCAATAGTTCTTCAATAGCAAGAGTGGATGGATCTCTTGCTTCTTGAGTAGCAGTGACCTTGGGTCTCCATTGTCTTGGCAGACTCATAAGGATTTTTTTTATGTGATCCTGGGTTGTGTAAACTTTTCTCAAGGATCTCAGATTGTTAATAATTGTTTGGAATCTTCCAAACATCTTATCAATAGTCTCGTGGTCCTCCATCTTAAATAGTTCATATTGACGAACTAACATGCTGATCTTGGATTCACGGACCTGAGATGATCCTTCATGTGCCAAAGCTATAGTATCCCATATTTCTTTAGCTGTAGTGCAGTTGTGCACCTTGTCATACTCAGACTTTGTAATGGCACACATCAGATAGTGCCTAGCTTTGGAGTTTAGCTGGAATCTGGTCCTCTGATTGTCCAATGGACTCTTGGCAATGGTTGTCTTTCTCCATCTATTGGAGCAGCATAGCCATTCTCCACGAAATCCCACATGTCAATATTTTGTGCATAAAAAAATGTGATCATTCTTTGCTTCCAGTAATCATATCCGTCTCCATTGAACAGTGGTGGCCTGTTCATAGCTTGTCCTTCGTTCTCCATAAATCGCTTGTTCTCTGCACAGTTAAGTGCTCAACCCCAAGAGACCGAGCTCTGATGCCAACTGTAGGTAACAAGATGAAACACAAGAAGGGGGATTGAAACACAATAGGTATTGGACGCACAAAGTAAATTGGACAATGAATCGTCCACTTAGTTTAAAAACAGTTTAGGTGTGTTTAAAGCGTTTAAAGTATTTGCCAAGTAAAACCTCAAATCAATCCTCACAGTTAGTAGTAAAACTGAAAGTAAAGGAGTTAAGGGATAAGAGATTTCCACAGATGTTTTATACTGGTTCACCCTTTCCTAAGAGCTACATCTAGTCCCCTCAAACTAGAGAGATTTCACTATCAATCCAAATAGAATACAAGTATTCTTCAACAGCCTCTTCAGGCCTTTACAACAAGTATTCTTTGCACACACAACCTCTCCAGGTACAGCCTCTCCAGGCTAAACCCAAGTATTCTTTGAACACGCAGCCTCTCCAGCCTAAAACAAGTATTCTTTTCAACCTAGCCTCTCCATGCTCACACTACTCAAATGAGTTTAAGTGTTTCTAAGTGCAGCTACTCACTCAAGTGAGAATATGAAATTTTAAGCACTACGAGAAGTAAGCAAACTCTCTTTTACAAGAAGATGAAATACACAGACTATTCTAAGTACAGAGTATATGAATATTTGCACAACGTGAACTCTCTTTTTCGTTTGCTATCACTTCTGTCTTCTTCTTCTTGTCCATGGTATTTATAGGCTTGAATGAAGCTTTGAATTAGGTCTTCAACTTGTTCTGCTTCAGCCTTCACAGCATAGCCATTTTCTAATAGCATTGAATGCTATTTTCCCGTTGCTTCAACAGAGCAGTACTTCAGCGTAGGTTTTCAGTACTTCCTCCAAGGTCAAAAGCAACATGTATTCAAAGTCTCAACTACCTAGTGGTTAAAGGTGATATTCAGTTGAGACAGAGAGAAAACACTGTGCTAATAGAAAGGCGTGTACAAAGAGTGCCAAAAGTGCTCATAGTACATTCTCTCTCCAAGTACACTTTACACAGTGCTGTATGATTTTCGTTAAATGTCATCTCAAATCATTTATAACTAAAGTCCGAGAAAAGCATACACACAGCTATTTATTTCAAATCATTTGCTCATTAAATATGTCTCAAATCAAATGCAAGAGCAATAAATAGCTTAAACGTGAATAAACAATAATGCATGTACTAGCTCAAGCATGAAGCGTTTGGACGCGAGATTATCTTACCACTTGGACGTATAACGTCCTGAGTCCATTGGACGATACTTACTATATCTCAAGTACCTGAGTCCATTGGACGATGGACTTAACTTTGTATATATAAGTACCAAAGTCACATTGGACGATGGACTTAACTTTGTTGTAGCTACAAGAGCTTGTTATCAGACTTTGTAAAACCCTTAATAATAATTGTTATCATCAAAACCTTTAGGGATTTAGACATTGTAAAATGTCTCTGAACAATTTGGTTCCAATACAGATGACAAAGGCGCTGAGGAGGAAGAGCAACCTCTTACATCTCAGCTCAGGAGATCAAATAGGGAGTGTCGTCAATCTAGCAAGTACCTCAGTTCGGAGTACATCCTCATCACTGATGAGGGGGAGCCAGAAAGTTTTGAAAAATCTCAAACTCATAAGGATAAAGTCCAATGGATGAAAGCAATGCAAGAAAAGATGGATTTCTTGCAGAAGAGTGATACTTATGAGCTTGTGAAACTTCCTGAAGGAAGAAAAGCCTCGAGGAATAAGTGAGTGTTCAAGCTTAAGAAATATAATGACAATCAGTTGAAGTATAAAGCTCGCTTAGTCGTGAAGGGTTTTGGACAAAAGCGGGAATAGATTTTGAAAAAATCTTCTCTCCAGTTGTTAAAATGAGTTCTATTTGAGTTATACTCGAATTGGTTGTTAGCTTGGATTTGGAGCTTGAACAAATGGATGTGAAGACTACTTTTCTTCATGGAGATTTAGATGAAGAAATCTACATGGTTCAACCAGAAGGATTTGAGAAGGCTGGAAAGGAGCACATGGTTTGCAGATTGAAAAACAGTTTGTATGGATTGAAGCAAGATCCAAGACAGTGGTACAAGAAATTTGACTCATTCATGACGAGTCATGCATATACCAAGACTGATGCGGATCACTGTGTATATGTTAAAACATTTCCAGGTAACAAATTCATAATCCTTCTGCTATATGTAGATGATACGTTGATAGTGGATCAAGACAAGATGATGATTGGTGATTTGAAAAAGGAATTGTCAAAATCTTTTGATATGAAAAATCTAGGCCCTGCAAAGCAAATTCTGGGTATGCAGATTTTGCGAGACTGGATAGCTAGGAAGCTATGGTTGTCACAACAACAGTATGTGAACCGGGTTCTAGAGAGATTCAACATGAAGGATGCTAAGCGAGTTAGCACACTATTGGCCAATCACTTTAAACTCAGCAAAAAGAGTTGTCCAACTAGTTAGGAGGAAAAATAAGCTATGGCTGCTATACCTTACTCCTCAGCAGTCGGGAGTTTGATGTATGTGATGCTTTGCACCAGGCCAGATATTGCTCATGCGGTCAGAGTTGTTAGCAGGTTTCTTTCTAATCCTGGTAAAGACCACTGGGAAGCTATGAAATGGATCTTGAGGTATCTAAAAGGTAGCTCTAATATGTCCTTATGCTTTGGTGGAGCAGAACTGATTCTGAAAAGCCACATAGATGCGAATATGGCAGGCGACCTGGACAATAGAAAATCTACTTCAGGACTTCTGTTTACTTTTGGCGGGAGCGCTATATCCTGGCAATCAAAATTACAGAAATGTGTTGCTTTATCAACCACTGAAGCAAAATATGTTGCAATGACCCAAGCAGGAAAGGAAATGCTTTGGTTAAAGAGATTTCCTTTGCAGTTGGGAATGAAGCAAGAAAGGTACATTATCCATTGCGATAGTAAAAGTGCTTTGGATTTAAGTAAGAATGCTATGTACCACTCTCGTACAAAGCATATCGATGTCAGATACCATTGGCTGCGTCAAGCAGTGGAAGAATAATAGTTCAAGTTGGAAAAGATTCACATAGATGAAAATCCTACTAATCTAACGACAAAAGTTGTAGCACGTGAAAAGCTTCAACTTTGTGCCGAGTTGGTCGGCATGGATCACATCTGATGATCGAAGAATATTTCCCTTTGGCTGGAGGGGGAGAATTGTTGGAATCCAGCTAAGTCCAGCCAAGTGCATGCATTTGGATGTTTGGTCAAAAAGTGTGTGTGTGTGCATGGAAGAAAATTTCTCCACCTATGAAACGTAGAGGGAGGTGAGAGCAGCGCTAGTTCTTAGTTTGCGGTGCAAACAATTTTGAAAAATTTGAGATTTTCAAATCAAATGTTCACATGCCTTTTTTTGTATAAATAGATGATGAGGCTGAGGGAGAATTACATCGAGAGTTGAAGCAAAAATAGAGCTTCATGGTAAAAGTGAGAGAGAGAGACATTGGCTTCTTAGTGTGAAAAAAATAGGGTGTGAGTAAATTCAAAAAGTGTGGAAAAAATACACCAGGTTAGGTATCATCTCTATAACTCTTTGGTATTGTGAATTTGCAATATTCAAATAGGAGTGGAGTCTCACGGGAAATACTATATTGTTACTCTTGTGTGTGAGAGTGTGGAGAGAATATTGTAATTATTCTTCAATATAGTAGAATATTTTTCGGAATTTGACCCGTGGTTTTTCCCTCGGTATTAGAGGGTTTTCCACGTTAAATATTAGTGTTCATTTTTATTGCTTCCGCTACCGCTGCATTACACTTCCAATTTATTTGGGATTTATATTTTACACTGATATTACTCCTGTTGGGCCTAACACCAAAGGCCCTCCAATGGTTAGAAAACTACTATATTAACGAGAAGTCCTATATGAACACATGTTTTAGCTGCACAAAATACGAATAAACAATCTAAGTGTGCATAAATCAGTGATTTATCTCCTTTTTCTCATCAACTTCTTCGCCTTCTCCTGCAACTAGGAGTGAGTTTTAGCTTGGTGCTCCAAAGGTTATTCAATCATTGAGTGTTATTTGAGTTGTCTCACACTAAATATTTACTGTAATACCTTTTCTCCAAAAAAGATATTACACCATAGTAACCAAGAATTTTAAAATAACTTAGAAAATAATTGTGAAAACTCAATAGTCATTCTCCGACAATGTGTGTAAAATTTTTGGCTTTTAAATAGGATGAGAAGGATGGGGGATATGTTTCCCTAAATCTTTCCGAAAGGTTTTTAAATGCGGAAACGTAAGATGCTACACTTGTGAAGGAAATTTCATCTCATATCAAATTATCAGAGTTTACAAATAAAAATTCAAGATACTCAAAATAATGTATACAGTGAACATCTGAGCCAGACAAATCTCTAGACCTCTACCCAAAACAGTACAGTAAACACCGATTCTTCTCAGAATCTCTATAAATTCGCGCAACAACCTTCTTCAGATCCTCTCCTAAGACTTAGCCCACTCCTCGGGAAAACATCTACTCAACCATGTACCAAAACAACATAGAAAGTAGGCAAGGGTGAAAATCTTTATCATTAAATTATATTACGAAAGAATACATAAGTAATACACAACAGATATTACGCACACAGCAGACTTATTCGCTTAACATATAAGAAAAATTTTACAAAACAGGTTAAGGAAATCTTATGAAAATGATCAGGTAAGAATTCAATCAAAGCATATGAGAATATCACTTAAAACAAAGCATATAGGAACATGACTTTAAACAAAGCATATCTCTTTCACTTCCAAACCACTCAGAATCACCGTATCTCAAACAAACATAGTATCACATCACAAAATCACTTAACTCAGATAAAACTCAAAAACACAGATAATCACAGAATCACACCTCTCAGATTGGAACATCGAAACACATAACTCAAATAACACCAAAATTTATATTCATCAGATAAGAACAAAATCATACTTCTCAATTTAAAACACGGAATCCGTTAACTCAAATAAAACATAGAATCTCATGTTACCTCACTAATTTTTCACCAGATAATATAACAGTAGAATTCACTGAGAATCTTTTACCGTTACACTAACTTTCCAATAGATAATATAACAGCAGAATCACACCTCTCAGATAGGAACATCGAAACACAACTCAAATAACACAAAAATTTATATTCATCAGACAAGAACAAAATCATACTTCTCAATTTAAAACACGGAATCCGTTAACTCAGATAAAACATAGAATCTCATGTTACCTCACTAATTTTTCACCAGATAATATAACAGTAAAATTTACCGAGAATCTTTTACCGTTACACTAACTTTTCAACAGATAATATAACAGTAGAATTCACCGAGAATCCTTTACCATTAAACTATCTTTTTCAATTTGTCTTAGTCACGTATATACCGAGTCTCAAGGTTAAGATCTTTAAATAGCGTATCAGTATGGTTCCCAGAAAAGAGAGGTGAGCTAATGCCCCTTCAATAACCTTTGTCTTTCCTAGACAGACCTATACTAATAAACCACTCAAATCTTAACCATTACCTTGTATATCAATGATAGACAATATCAGGGTTTTCATAATTTACGCATTATAACACTACAAATTTTAAAGCTTAAAGCAATTAAATTAAAATCATAAAACAATTATAAAGCTTAAATAAATGATCATAAGGCATATACCAATCTTGACATTATAAAACAAATAATAAAGCAATAACACCTAAAACCACAAAAGTGGATAATCTCTTCAAAATTCTCAAGAATTTTTCCCATACCTCCAAACTTTAAGAAAAGAGATATTTCGAAGATCAAAGCTTCAAAACTCAAGAACTTTGACAAGAAAACTAAGAAAACTTTGAAAACTAGAAAGAGAGAGAAGAGAAAATTCTTTAGAATTGCTTCAAGAATTAGAATGAGAATTTAGTGAAGCCCCTCCCCTCTATTTATAGGCAAGGAGGCAGCCAAGGGAGGTGGTTTTGGAGCCCATGGTTTTCATCCAAAACCATGGTAAAGGTTTGTAAAATATCTAAAAATTAATATCTAAAAATATCTAACAAAATATCTAAAACCCTAGAAGGATAGAGAAGCTCCTAGATCCTTCAAGACCATGAGGAGGGTGGCCAACATGAGCTGGGATGGAGGAGAAGTGATTTTACAAAAGTAACCCTAGGGTTTGTATGAAAAGGGATAGAAATCAAGGGTAAAAATGTCATTTCACTACTCAAAAATTTTCAAAATTAATTTAAAGTGTGAGAACCAATGAGATTGCTTGAAAATGATAAGAAAGATTGAAAATAAACTCAGGGTATGATTTTCGAAATTATTGATAGTGCAATCTCTTCGGTTTCCACAGTTTTGCAGGTATAATTCCGAAAATAAAGCAGAAAATTGTATTTTCAAAACTTACTCAGATAATTTCTAAAATACTCAAATAAATAATTAAAAATAAAATATAAATTGTTATGGACCTTTGTCACCAAAATTTTATACCGCGAAACAAGATTTTTACGCTATACGTCCCCGGTTAGCGTAGCTTTCGGTAAATTTTGAAAGTTCTCCAAAAATTTTAGAAAATCATAAATGTTAAAAGAACCAACTTTTGTGAAGGAAGTTTGTTTTCTGGATTGATTTGACACACTTTAGCTGTTTAAATCCTTTTCCGTCAGTTAGACGTAAATCATTTTTTGTAAAAAGAACCAATGTTGACTGAAAAACTACCATTTCAAAAGTATTCCGGAATACGCATATTTTATCCCTAATTTTAAGCCAAAAATAAATCTCAAAACATTTATGCCCTAAGAATTCATATAAAACAGAAAAAGGATGGTAAAACAAGGAAACAGACGTTGCAAATAGACCTAACAGAAGCTGAAAATTTATCTTTTTCAGAAGTATTCTCAAATATGTATATTTATATCCTATTTTAAGTTAAAAATAAATCTCAAAATATTTATATCACAAAAATTCATATAAGACGAAATAAGTGTAGGTAACAAGATGAAACACAAGAAAGGGGGGTTGAATTGTGTTTCTAAGCTTTTAAAACTTTTCGCAAAAGATGAACACTGGCTGTTAAAAACGTTGGACGCACAGCTTAGTTCAAATATTGGACGCACAGTGCTTTTTGAAATATTGGACGCACAGAGTGCTAAAACACTGGACGCACAGAGTCTTTATAAAAAAATGGACGCACAGGTTTTCTAAAGATTGGACGCACAGAATGCTTCCCTTTTGGTTTGAAAAACTTGTTTGAATAAAAACAATTTCAATCCCCTTTGTTAGTAATAAACACAGATATAAAAGGAGTTAAGGGAAAGAAGAAATAACACAAGTTTTTATACTGGTTCACCCTTTCCTAAGAGCTACGTCCAGTCCCCTCAAACTAGAGAGATTTCACTATCAAACTAGATAGATACAAGTATTCTTTGCACACAGCCTCTTCAGGCTAAATCCCAAGTATTCTTTGCACAAGCCTCTCCAGGCTAAAACCCAAGTATTCTTTGGACGCAGCCTCTTCAGGCTAAACCCCAAGTATTCTTTGAACACAGCCTCTTCAGGCTAAACAACTCAGCAGAGTTTTGATTCAAGTGCTGTCTAACTCACACAAGTGAGGATATGAAATCTAAAGCACTTTGAGAGTTAAGCAAACTCTCTTTTACAAGAAGATAAAGAAATACAAGACTTTCAATACAGAGTATAAGCACAGCAGTTTAGCTCTTTCTTTTTCGTTGCTCAGTAACTTGTATTCTTCTTCTTGCTTCTCGGTATTTATAGGCTTTGATGAAGCTTCAGACTTGTTCTTCGAATAGCTCAGCTTCAGCCTTCATAAATATTACCGTTCTCTAATAGCATTTAATGCTATTTTCCCGTTGCTCTGAGGAGATCTACTTCATTGTGCATGTCTGCGTTTCTTTCTCCCAAATCAGAAGCAACCTGTACTCAAAGTCTCAATTGTACAGTGGTTAATAATAATATCTTATTGAGACAGAGAGAATACACTGTGTAAAGCAGAAAGGTGTGTTCAGAGATCTATAGAGTAGTTAAAAGTACATTCTCTCTCTTAGTACACTTTCCACAGTACTTTATGCTTTTCAGAAGTACATTCACACACATTGACAAAGATGTACAGAAAGCATTGCATACAGCTATTTATTTCAAATCATTTGCTCAATAAATATGTTTCATATTAAATGCATGAGCAATAAATAGCATGTAATGGACTCTGCGTTTTGGACGCAACATATAGAATCTATTGGACGCATACCTTTGCACTTACCAATTTGCACAGAACTCATGCAAACATTGGACGCATACCTGATGCTTACCAATCTATTCCATTTGAATGCAAGGCAGTATTGGACTTTTGCCTCATTCTGGTTATTGGACTTTTGCCATTTCCCTATAGTTCCATTTGACGCAAAGTTGATTGTTGTACATTTGTTCTTCTGCTTCATTGGACGCAGAACAATTGTTTGATGTACCTTTGTCAATCTGCTTCCTTGTGCTCCATTGGACGCAAAGCAATATTGTTGTCCTTCTTATTTATTGGACGTAGAACAGTGCTTGAGTAACTCTGACTTCATTGGACGCAGAGCAGTTCTTTTGTTTGTTCAGTTTCATTGGACGCAGAGTTGCACTCTTGCTCACACTGAACATTGGACTTTTATCCTTCATTCTCACTGAATCTGTTCCTTTGAAAATCATTGGACTCTTACTGCAATTCTGCTTCTTATACAAACATTGGACTCTGCCAGTATTGCCTTGTTCTTATCATTGGACTTATGCCAGTCTTGCTCTATTGGACGCTTACTGATTCTGCTTCTTTGGAAAACATTGGACGCAGAAAGTAGCGTGTCTTCAAGACTTGATTTCTTCTACTTCTGCGATTTTGCTTCTTCAGAAGACATTGGACGCAGAACTTTGTTCTTGCCTTGTGCTCAAACATTGGACGTTGGACGCAGAATTCTTCCTTCTGCTCAAACATTGGACGCAGAACTTTTGTGTCCCACTTCAGTGCCAACATTGGACGCAAAACTCTTGTGTCCATTCCAGTGCCAACATTGGACGCAAAACTCTTGTGTCCCACTTCAGTGCCAACATTGGACGCAAAACTCTTGTGTCCATTCCAGTGCCAACATTGGACGCAAGGCTCACTTTGAATGCCAGCCAATGTCATGAAGAGCTTATTGGACGCAGACTGCAATCAGCTTAGTTAGTGCAGCATTTATTCATTGTACAGCTTAATACAACTTGATTATCCTTTGTAAAAACCTTAATACATTTTGTTATCATCAAAACCATAAAATCACTTAGGGAGTTTTTGTATTAAAAACACTTTTAACCAATTTGGTTCCAACAATCTCCCCCTTTTTTATGATGACAAACATTATTAAGTTTTACAAACAATAAACAGCAAAAACAGAAATTTTCTAAGGGAAACTCCCCCTGAGATAAACATCTCAGATTTTCCTTACTCTTCTCCCCCTGAGATAAACATCTCATGGTTTTGGATATTCAATATACTTAGAGTACCTGAAAATTTCTTTTACTCATAACAACAAGATTAATCCACAAATAGCTTATCAAAATAACAACATGGTAATAAGACTAATGCAATCAGACTTAATCTTTTCTCCCCTTTTGTCAAAATCTTTCCCCTTTTATTCAAGATATAAAAACTTAATCCCATTCTTTCTCCCCCTTTTGTCATCAGGCAAAAAGGTTCATAGAACATCATAGTCCAAAGAGAGTTTTGAAAAGACTTGGAGCTTTTAAAAACAGAAACCTCTTTAAAACTGAAAAAAACTTTTTCTTCTCCCCTTTTCTAAACAAGCTTTCTCAAACAGAAATGATTTTAGAAAAGATGCCAAACGAAGAGAAATCTGAATCAAGTTTATCGAGAAAACAGAAGTTTTTCTTGAAAGCTTGAATAATCATCAAACTGAAAAGATACTGCAAAGCATTTGTAAGAAACCAACTGTAAGATATATCTTTAAAAAAAATTGGACTCAGCGTGGGATTACTAAGAGGTAAAAGTTTCCTTTTTAAAAAATTCTAAGTCTCAAACTCAACTTAAGCATTGGACTCAGACTCAACTTAAGCATATTGGACGCTAAACATCAGTCTTTTATAAAGTGCATATTCAAATGCTTCCTTATAAAAATGAATCTATCTACAGATAGGGGTTTTGTAAATATATCTGCCCATTGATTTTCAGTGCTAACAAACTGAATATCAAATGTTCCCTTCTGCACATAGTCTCTAATAAAATGATGTTTAATTTCTATATGCTTAGCTCTTGAGTGTAAGATTGGGTTCTTAGATAAATTGATTGCAGCAGTGTTATCACAAAGAACAGAAATCTTACTCTCGAAAATGTTGTAGTCCTCCAATTGATATTTAATCCATAAGAGCTGAGAACAACAACTTGCAGCAGAGACATATTCAGCTTCGGCTGTTGATAATGCAATTGTGCTTTGTCTCTTGCTTGTCCATGATACTAAATTGGATCCCATAAAATGACATCCTCCACTGGTGCTTTTTCTTTCAAGCCTGTCTCCAGCATAGTCAGCATCACAGAATCCTACTAATCTGTATTCATCTGATTTCTTAAACAGCAAACCAAGATTAGTAGTCTCTTTCAGATATCTAAAAATTCTCTTGACAGCAGTCAAATGAGAATCTCTAGGATCTGATTGAAATCTTGCACATAAGCATACACTGAACATAATATCAGGTCTAGATGCAGTAAGATATAAAAGAGATCCTATCATACCTCTATATACCTTTTGATCTACCTTTTTATCTTTGTCATTCAGGCTCATTATGCAAGTTGGAAGCATGGGGGTATTCATGGGTTTGCAATCATCCATCTTGAACTTCTTCAGAAGTTCCTTTGTATATTTGGTCTGATGCACATATATCCCATCTTTAGTCTGTTTCACTTGAAGTCCAAGAAAGAACTTCAACTCTCCCATCATGCTCATTTCGAATTCTTTCTGCATTAACTCAGAGAATTCTCTACACAAAGATTCATCAGTAGCACCAAAAATAATGTCATCTACATAAATCTGTACTATGATGAAATGTGAGTCTATGGATTTTCTGAAAAGAGTGTTATCAACTTTTCCTCTTGAAAAACCATTTTCCATTAAAAATGAACTCAGTTTTTCATACCAAGCTCGAGGAGCTTGCTTAAGGCCATAAAGAGCCTTTTTCAATTTAAAAACATGATTTGGAAAAGATTGATCCTCAAAGCCAGGGGGCTGTTCAACATAGACTTCTTCTGTTATTATACCATTCAGAAAAGCACTCTTTACATCCATTTGATAAAGCCTCATATCATGTTGGGCAGCAAATGAAAGTAAAATGCGAATGGCTTCTATTCTAGCTACTGGAGCAAAGGTTTCAGTAAAATCAATACCTTCCTGTTGTGAGTAGCCTTGAGCAACTAACCTTGCTTTGTTTCTCACAACTTTACCTTCTTCGTCCAGCTTGTTTCTGAATACCCATTTGGTTCCAATGATGGACTTATCTTCAGGTGGGGCTACCAGAGTCCAAACATCATTTCTTTTGAACTGATTCAGCTCCTCCTGCATTGCTAAAATCCATCCTTCATCCAATAGGGCTTCATCTATATTCTTTGGCTCCAATTCAGAGATGAATGCTACATCAGTTTGCTCTCTGAATGTGGACCTTGTTCTGACTTTATCATCTGCATTTCCAATAATTTGATCTTCAGGATGATAAGTCTTAAAATGCCAGCTTTTACCACCTGCAGTATTGGACGCATGACTGTTTCCTGCGTCTGGTCCATCTTCTTCAATCTTGCTTGATGATTCTTCACCTCCTGGTTGTATTCTCATATCTGCAAGAGAATCACTTAGCTCTGACAGATCATTGTCAGGCTTTTTGTCATTGAATTTAACGTGAATTGACTCTTCAACAGTCAAGGTTCTTGAGTTGTAAACTCGATATGCCTTGGAAGTTTCAGAATAACCCAGAAAAATTCCATTATCAACTTTAGAGTCAAATTTACCAAGTTGATCCTTGGTGTTAAGAATAAAACACTCACATCCGAAAGGATGAAAATATGAAATGTTGGGTTTTCTTCCTTTCCACAATTCATAAGGAGTCTTTTCAGTATAGGCCTTATAAAAATTCGGTTTTGCAAATAACATGCTGTGTTTACAGCTTCAGCCCAAAACCTCTTAGAGGTTGAGTGATCATTGAGCATGGTCCTGGCCATCTCTTGTAAAGATCGATTTTTCCTCTCTACTACACCATTTTGCTGTGGTGTTCTAGGTGCAGAGAAATTGTGAAGGATTCCATTCTCTTCACAGAATCTCTGAAAGTTTGCATTTTCAAACTCACCTCCATGATCACTTCGAATGGAGTTGATACAAACTCCTTTCTCAGTTTGGACTCTTTTACAAAAAATGGTGAATACCTTAAAAGACTCATCCTTGTGTGCTAGGAATTTAACCCATGTCCATCTAGTATAGTCATCAACTATAACAAGTCCATATTTCTTTCCACTCAAAGAAGCAGTTTGTGTTGGTCCAAACAAATCCATATGTAAAAGTTCTAAAGGTCTAGAAGTGGAAACAATGTTTTTAGAATTAAAAGAGTTTTTCACTTGTTTCCCTTTCTGACATGCTTCACAGAGAACCTCAGATTTGTACACAAGATTTGGAAGTCCTCTTACGAGGCTATGCTTATTAAGCTTTGAGATGGTTCTCAAGCTTGCATGACCAAGCTTCTTGTGCCATATCCATTGTTCATCATTTAAAGAAATGAAGCATGAGACATTCTGTTTGGACAGATTTTCGAAATCAATTTTATAAACATTGTCCTGCCTCTTGCATGAAGGTGTGAGTCCCAACCGCTGGGCTGAGACCTCTCCTCTATCATGGGGTGTGCGAGAATAAGTATATAACGCTTCAGATTAACCAGAAAACTCATGAAGAGTTGTTTCACTTCACAAAGTGGCATGACTTACTCTATAAATAGAGGCACTCTGCAACCAAGAAGTAAATGAAAATTCATTGCTTCGCCTTGCCCAAACTCTGCCAATTTCAATATCTGAATCATTTCTTTTCTTCTCTAGTGCACAAGAGTAGAAAATGGAACTTTGTTCTATAAACTACCATTGATCGATACGCTCGGTGTAGAAGTGCAATACACTCCAAGGAATCCATCGTATCCTGAAGGGGATTCGTTGGTCATCCCAATTGCATCCAGTTTACTTAAATTGGTAGGGGCGAATCGAACCTAAAGATTAGTGTGTTTACACACGCTTTGGATCTACTTGTGCGACCATTATCACCACCATCATCTTGTTCAAGTTGCTGCAGTCTTGTTCACCAACACCCACACACACCCTCTCTACCATTGATCAAGTTGCTGCCCATTGTCACCAACACCCACATACAACAATCTTTAGGTTCGAGCTCAACTTGTGAACAATCACTGCAACTTTGAAGGAAATGACTTCAAACTTTGTAAAGTTAGAGAAATTCGGTGGTGACAATTTCATCCGTTGGCAAAGAAAGATGCACTTCCTCCTCACCACTTTGAAGGTCGTGTATGTTTTGATCACTCTAAGGCCAATAGACAAGGAAGATGAAACTCTTGCAGAAACTAGAGAGAAGCAGAAGTGGGACATTGATGATTACAATTGCATGGGACACATTCTAAATACAATGTGTGACTCCTTGTTCGATGTTTATCAAAGTAGCACTTCATCCAAAGAACTTTGGGACAAACTAGAAGCAACGTACATGCAAGAGGATGCTACAAGTAAGAAATTTCTTGTTACTTACTTTAATATTTATAAGATGGTTGATAGTAGGCTTGTTATAGAGTAAATGCATGAAGTAGAGCATATTTTCAATAACTACAAATATCATAACATGAATATATGGATGAAACCATTATTGTATCCTTCCATTGTATATTAAATTCCCACCTTTATGGAAAGACTTCAAAAGAAGCTTAGAACATAGAAAAGATGACATATCTCTTGAGTAATTGGGGAATCACTTTCGTTTGGAAAAAGAGTATCGAGGATACTAAGGACCAATATATTCATGAGAAAGTTCAAGTCATGAAGGAAGGGAGATAAGTTGATTTTCTCCAAGGGGGATGTTTGTTGGAAAGGAATATGTTTAACTTGAATGTTGTTAATTAGAATGCTATTACTTCTACTTATAATGTCGTTTTGTGTTTTATGGCATATTTGCTTGAGACATGTTAATTTTAGAAAATAAATGAAATGATAAATTCATGTTTTGATTCCTAAATCAAATTGAGTTTTGATGCCTAAATCAAATTGAGTTTTGATGCATGATCTTGTATGCTAACTATGATAATGTTTTGATGCATGGTCTTGTTTGCTAACTGTGATAATTAGACTTCCTTTTGAAAGAATCAAAGTAGTTCTAAAGTATTAGGTTTAATTTATTATAATGCATGCAATTTACATGGTTAGCCTACTATATGTGGTAAAGGTTATATTGTGACATTTATAGATGATTACAATTGGTATTGTTATGAATATTTAATGCATTCATGACATGAAATGTTTATTAATTGCTTTTAAAAGTAGAGGTAGAACTTCAATGTCATGAAATGTTGGCTTGTAGTTTTGTTGTATGATTTATCTTTTTGGCCAAAGGCAATGGCACTAGTCCCTATACATTGTGATAGTCAATTGACACCATCAATGGCATATAGGCAAGTATATTTAATTGAAAGTCTAGGCACATTGGATTAAGACATAGCTATGTGAAAGATTTAATGGGGTAATATCCATGGCTTTTATAAGAATTGAAAGAAATCTTGCAATTCTTTGACAAAAGGATTGACAAGGGATATGGTGTGAAAACATCATTTGGGATGAGACTCAAGCCAATATCTAATTGATCACCAATGGTGGAAACCCGACTCACACTTGAGTAGCATCAAGTCTTGAATTCAATGGCAAAAGTATACTATTAGAGTGATTGCAAGTACTTGACAATAGATGCATCCCAATGTTTAAAAGCACTTGGACCATAAAGACAAGGGCAAGGTTGAGGATTTGCTCTTAATAGACCTATAGCATGAATGTGTTGAAGTTCATTATTATGGGTGTATTTCCAATAGAGTCTATTTATGTGAGAATGAAGTGGGGCCGCTTCATAGAGTTAAAGGGCTTGACTCTTAAATTCTCATGAAAAGGATACATGACACAAAGTCTTACAAATGTGTCGCATTTACAATTCGATCAATGGTACCGAGATTGCATATGTGAGTCATGCTCGCTTGTTCTAATGAATAGATGGTTCAAAGCTTGTCTACCATTTTATTTGGGGATGAGTGAAAATTTGGCTCACTAAGTGAATGTTCAAATCACGAGATACCTTTATCTGAAACCATGAGATTTCTAAAACAATGGATTTATATTTTAAAAATGGTGGGGGATTGTGACGGATTTCCAAAATATATTTGGAAGGTTGCAATGGTTAATCACAAGATGACAATTGGGTCTAGCGGTTGTGATGTTTAGTCCAAGTAGGGATGTACCTGTTTGATAAACCCGCTACCCGTACCCGCGCGAGTACCCATTACCTAGGTTTTAGCGGGTACCCGTGAAATCCACGGATATCCATGGATATTAAAAAATTAAAAAAATTCTATAAAAAATTTATTAAAAGAAATTGTTTCCACACAATATTTATCATAATGAACATCATATTAATAAGACTAAATTATACCAATCATATAATTTTAACTCAATTGTTATATTAATAATTGTTCAATTAAATAAAAACAAATAAAGCTATAAAACGAAAAATATGAGTGTGAGAATTAATACATGACACAACAATAATACATATTTTGGAGTCACTTTGTTCAATATTAAAACAAAGTAAGACAACAACTAAAAGTAATGAATGACACTCTAATACTTGTCAAATTGTGCATTGGTGTTTTAGATTTTTAGGTATGTATATAAATAAAAGGATATTTTTTGTAATTTTACTAACGGTTACGGGTACCTCACTACCCGCTCTCATCCCCATTTATTGACGGGCACCTCAAATACTCGTTTAATTTATCCGCGGGTACCCGTTAAGGTACCCACCCCATACCCATAACGGATTTTATCCGCAGATACGGGTTTTTTTGCCATCCCTAAGTCCAAGTGAGACATTTGGAAGGTTGCAATGGTTAATCACAAGATGACGATTGGGCCTAGCGGTTGTGATGTTTAGTCCAAGTGAGACATTCTGTGTTTGAACCCTTTCATGGGCACTTTTCAAGTTTTTGAACGTTTTTTAATTGGTTTAAAATTAAATCCAAAAAAGTGTGTCCATAGGGAATCGAAGGCGACACCTCTTGCATGAAGGTGTGAGACTGTGAGTCCCAACCACTAGGCTGAGACATCTCCTCTATGATGTTTAGTCCAAGTAAGACATTCTGTGTTCAAACCCTTTCATGGACACTTTTCAAGTTTTTGAATGTTTTTTTAATTGGTTTAAAATTAAATTCGAAAAAATGTGTCCAAAGGGAATCGAAGGCAGCATCTCCTCTATGATGTTTAGTCCAAGGTGAGACATTTTGTGTTCGAACCCTTTCATGGACACTTTTCAAGTTTTTGAACGTTTTTTAATTGGTTTAAAATTAAATTCAAAAAAATGTATCCATAGGGAATCGAAGGCAGCACCTCTTGCATAAAGATGTGAGTCCCAACCATTGGGCTGAGACATCTCCTCTATCATGGGGTGTGCATGAATAAATATATAACGCTTCAGATTAACCAGAAAACTCATGAAGAGTTGTTTCACTTCACAAAATGGCATGACTTGCTCTATAAATAGAGGCACTCTACAACCAAAAAGTAAGACGAAAATTCATTGCTTAGCCTTGCCCAAACTCTGTCAATTTCAATATCTAAATCATTTCTTTTCTTCTCTAGTGCACAAGAGTAGAAAAGAGACATTGTTCTATAAACTACCATTGATCGATACCCTTGGTGTGGAAGTGCAATACACTCCAAGGAATCCATTGTATCCTGAAGGGGATTTGCTGGTCATCCCAATTGCATCCAGTTTGCTTAGTCTTAAACTGGTGTGGGCGAATCGAACCTAAAGGTTAATGTGTTTACACACTCTTTGGATCTACTTGTGCCACCATCATCACCCTCTCTACGATTGTTCAAGTTGCTGCCCATTGTCACCAACACCCACATACAATATCTCCTCTCTCAAACCCCAAAAACAATTTCATCTTTGGGCATCATCAAGGGTAAGGGAGGAGAAGAGGAGAGGGGGTGGTGGTGATGGCTGCTACTAAGAGGGAGTGAGAGCAGAAGAGGTGAGGATAGTGGCTACTGTTATGAGGGGAGGGGAGAGGGGTATGGTGGCCACATCACGTTCCACGTGTGTTTAACTGAAAATATGGCATAAGGTGAGATGTAATTCTGTTTGACAAATAGGCAATTAACGGAAGGCAGTGTAGTAAGGGACTATTAGTGGCAGATTTTGGAAAATAAAAGATCAAAATGAGATATTTTAAAGTTAGAGGACCAAAAGTAAAGATTTCTCTATTTTCAATGACTAAAAACATGTTTAACAAAAAAAAGAGCAAGATAACTTTGAATTTGAATTCTCATTTTTTAACAGTCTTTTTATTTCATAAACTTTGTTATTTGAAACTTCTACATCAACGGGAACAAACTAAAAATTTTAAAGAAACTATTTTGACATCACCTTAGCTCATTCCTTTTCAAAATGAACCAACCAAGAAAGAAAAGGCATCTGGAACCTTCTCATATTTCTCCAATTCCATTTCCCATTCCCCTGTGCTTAGTCCCTTCAAGTTAGAGCCTAGTACTTTTAAAGCCCGTGGAAAACCCTTTGCAAAACTTACCGCATGGTTGCAAATATCTGCATAGTGTTCTTTAGGTTTGCTCATATTAAAGGCATGCCAACACAAGAGTTCGAGCGAGTCAGAAGAATTTAGCTCTTCCATTTTATATTTCGTTATAGCAACATCATGCTTATCTAGCTCACTTTCAACTCTTGTTGTTATGATGATCCTGCTACCAGAACCAAACCAATGACATCCTCCAGCCAGTGCTTCCAACTGTTTTATCGAATCAACGTCATCTAGAATCAGAAGAACTCTTTTATGGGTAAGCTTCCTTTTTATTTGAGAGTCTCTTTCAAATGTAGTGTGCACCATAGTTTGTGTCTCCTTAACGGTCTCATATAAAAGTGTCCTCTGGAGATCTTCTAGGCCACTGATGCTATTACTGTTTGATTTTTCTCTGATGTTGGTAAGAAAACTAGCAGCTTGAAATCGATGCCTGATCTTGTTATACAAAAACGCTGCCAATGTGGTTTTACCTATTCCCGCATCTCCATAAATTCCCAGCATGCAAACGCCAGTGTTAGATTCAATATCTAAAAGTGATTTCACCTGTCCAAAGCGAGATTCAAGTCCAATCGGGTGCCTAATTTCTAAAGGCACGGGAGGAGGAGGTAATTTAGAAGATGTATCCTTAACAATCTTTTTGATAAAGCCAGATTCGTACCTGCAAGGAACACAAATGTTATATTTCATTATTTGTAGTACTAGTAAACTGTTAAAAAATATATAAAATGAATTAAAATCCTACACAAACTATTGGAAAGTAAAAGGAATTGCACTTTGACATACTATCCCAAAAATTTAAGTTACTTGGTGGAGACATGTGAATGAATTTTATATTATATTATTAACACGCCCCTCATCATACAAGAGCTCTTTTGGATGTGAACAATGCAAAAGTAGACCACTTAGTCATAGAACCAAGCTCTGATACAATACTATGTGCATGAACCAATATTCCAAAAGTTTAAGCTATTAGGTGAAGACACATAAATATTTTTTTTTTTGACAAAGATAAATAATTTTATATTATACCTAACATATAAACCTAAACAAAATATGAAGTTAGAAACCTTCCTTGTTCCCTAATCATTAGCATATGTTACATTCAAATAAGATAAATGTATTAGGGTTAAATATGTTTTAAGTCCCTATAAATAAGAAAATATTTATTTTTAATCCAAAAAAATGTTTTTATCCTCTATTTCTAAAAATATATCATTTATAATTCTTGTGACTATTTGTCTTCAAAGGCACCCTCAGCTAGAGCTGGCAAAATGGGCCGGGCTTGCCGGGCTGGGCCGAAAAAGCCCGAAAAATAGAAGGCTCGGACACACAAATTTGAGACCGTTTTCAATCTGGGTCTTTTTGGCCCGGCCCGACAAAGCCCGAACCCGGAAAAGCCCGAGCCCGAAAAGTGGAGGGCTCGGACACATAAATTCGAACCCGTTTTCAATCCGGGCTTTTTTGGCCCGGCCCGATAAAGCCCGAACCCGATGCGGGCCGGCCCGAGCCCAGCCCGAAAGCCCGTTTTGCCAGCTCTACCCTCAGCCACCCTCAACTCAAAGGCACCATCCTTGAAATCAAACCGACGTCGATCCTTGCTTCCTTGTCTACTAGAGGACCCAACAATTTGAACCCTGAGATACTCAAACCGTTTTGATTGCTACCAGTGTCAACATTCTAGCAACTTGGACCGACACAGTGGTCCCACCAATCTAGCTTCTGATACAGAGAGAACCAAGTTCAACATCCTATTTGGTACTTCAAAAGGGCGAAGGGATGGTTGGCTAAAGGAAGAGAGGGCTTAAGTGAAAATTAGAAATCGAGAATTAAAAGAGATGAAAATAAAATTTTAATTTTTTTAAAAAAAATTTGAAAATGAGATAGAGACTACAAATATGATATATTTTCAAAAATATAGACTAAAAAAAGATAAAAAAATTAAGAGAACAAAAACAAATATTTTTCTATTTACATAGGTTCGGACTAGTATGAACTACCGTCCTTGTGCTTCATTTTTGGACCACCTCTTGTCACTGTTAAATCTAGCGAAATTCGTGATCAACGGTTCATATTCTTTACTGAATACTGCCTGTCCCGATCTTTTTTACTTTTAAATGGACCCACTAAGTATTGCATATTTGCACTTTTTGATCCTTTAAATATATCAAATTTTCAAAAACTAACACTAATAACCTAGATCTGGAAACCCCTCCCTATCCCACACCACCGCCACCACTCCCCCTCCGTCCACCGCTCACGGCCCCTGTAACATCTCAAAATTTCACTCTATGAGACAGTATTTATTTTGGAGGATTAGAATTATCCTTAGGATTTTTAGATAAAATATAAATGGTTTAGAACTGACAAAACGATAAATTACGAATATTTTTGACAGTCAGAATAAGCTGATAAATGAATATGAAAAATTCATACTCGATTCCCAAAAGGGTATTTGAGGAGATAAAATAGTAACTCGATGTTCCATAAATGTTTTAGAGATTAAGTTCTGATTTTTAGAGAAAGATATAAAGGGAATTATAGTTTTAGTCCCTCTAGGAGAAACTCTGTTATCTGTTAGTTAAGAAATAGATAAATAAATCAGAGATAGAGAAATAATTAAGATGGAGACTTTGGGATCTAGTATTCTTTGGATAGTAGGGAAATAATAAGTCTTATTGATATTACAGTTTAGAATGGTAACGTAGATAAGTCTTATATAGACTTCTTTTGCTATTTTCCGTCAATTATCTGTTTTATATGAAATTGTGTGATTTAAATGTTAAGTAATTTATGTTAGTATTATAATTAAAGTTTTAATATACTTGTCAAGTTATTTCATTAAAAAAAATATTTTTCATTCAACGTTTAGGTTTATACGGAAAATCGTATTTACCGTAATTGACGGATAAGGTTTTAAATAGCTAAAGTATATCAAAACAACCTAGAAAACAAAACCTCCTTCACAAAAGTTATTTCTTGTAATATTTGTGATATTCTGGAATTTTTTTAGAATTTTTAGAAATAATAAATTTTAAAATTACCGTTTTGGTCCCTATGATTACAGTAAGAAACTGATAACTGATTTGGAGACAAAGTTGAGATCAAAAAGAGATTTTGAGTAGCTGAATCATGTTTTTATATTTTTTAGGATTTTTGAAAATTATTTTGAAATTTTCTAAAAAGCAAATCAAAAGTTACTTTTTCAAGTCCCTATGGACACGAGAAACGAAAATTTCTGAACGAAAATATATTTTTAATGATCAGTGAAGGCTTAAAATCATTTTTCAAGAGGAATCATTAGTGTTTAAATTAAATTTGTGATTTTTGGAAATTATCTGTGAATTTTTTGAAAAATATCCGTTTTGCACTTGCGACGCGTCCGTTTTCTGTTGTTTATACGAACCGTAAAGCTTACCCTTACCGTAAAAATCCTAAAACTCTTTGATGAAGCTCTTACATGTCATTTTCGAGATTTCTCATTGGTTCTTACCATTTAAAATTATTTTTGAATATTTGATTTGTGAAAAGTTCATTTAACCCTTGATTTTCATCTTGTTTACACTTAAAACCCTAGGGGCAAAGATATAACTTCACTCCCTCCCTCTTCAGCCCTCAAAACCGTCCTACTCTAAAGCCAAGAAGACGACTAGGTTTATTCGGTTATGTGAGTTATAAGCCTTGTCATGAGTATAAACCAATTACGAAAAAAATTGATTAAACCTAATTAATAATTAAGCAATTTAAGAGTCATGACTTACATCACATGCTCTTTTTCCTTCCTTCCTTGTCCTCATGAAATCAGCCCCCTCTCCCTATAAATAGGACCCTTCATCCTTCATAAATTTCTCACAATTCCAAGAAGCATTTGAAGGCAAACACAATTCTCTCTTTTACTCTTCATAGTTTTTAAATTTCTTACTTTGTATTCTTGGTTCTTCAAGCTTGTTCTTCATAGTTTTGTGGCAAAGGTAAAGGGAACTTCTTGCAAATTAATTTGAGAAGTATGAGTTTGATTCTTGTTTGTGTCTGAATTGTTTGTTTATGTGTTTATAGCTTTTATTTATTTAAATATATATGCTTTATAATTGTTTATAGCTTTAATTTAATTGTTTTATGCTATTTAAAAATTGTAAAGTTATAATGCCCAAATTTTCTTAAAAACTCGTGTGAGTAAAGTGGCTATGGCAAAATCATTTTTGAACTTTTGTAAACATACCGTTATAATGGCAAATTTTAGATTTACCATAAACATGATTTTACCGCAAAGAAAATACAAATTATTATTTTGTGAAAACCCTGATATTGTCTATCATTTATATACAAGGTGATGGTTAAGATAAATGGTTTATCAGTATGGATCTGTCTAGGAAAGACAGAGACCTTTGAATGGGCTTTTTAAGTCCGTCTCTCTTTCCTGGGAACTGTACTAATACGCTGTTTGGGGAATTCTTAACCTATGGATCTGGTATATACGTGACTAAGGTAAATTGGAAAAGAAGTGATTTCTTAATAAACGTATATATATAAATAGATTGGATTGGATTGGATTAAAGAGTATAACAGTAAAGGATTCTCGGTGAATTCTACTGTTATAGCATCTGTCGTAAAAAGAGTACAACGGTAATAGATTTTCGGTGAATTCTACTATTATAGCATCTATCGGAATTTAATATAAACACTAACGAATTCTCAGTGAATTCTATTGTTATCTTATCAATGGAAAATATTGAATGGGTATCCAATCTGTATATATATATATATATATATAATTAACTCGATTTAATTTCCAATGTTTACGACAGTGAAAATTAGTGAGGTAGGCTTTCAACGGACCTTTTTCCTGAAAGATAATTGGTGCTTAAGTATTTCCGTAAATAAACAATTGATTTCATTCACTTAGTCTATATTTTATCTGAGTGATGAGATTCTGTGTTTTAACTTAAGATATGTGATGTTATGTTCTGAGTGGTTTGGAAATGAAAGAGATGTGTTTGGTGAAAAGTGATGTTCCTATATGCTTGGTACTAATACGACGTTCCCATATGCTTTGTTTAAAGCGATGTTCCTACACGATGTTCTCAAATGCTTTGTTTAAAAGCGATGTTCCTACACGATGTTCCCACATGTTTTGTCTAAAGCGAGGTTCCTACACGATGTTCTCATATGCTTTGTTTAAAGCGGTGTTCTTATCTGATGATTTTCATAAAATTTCCTTGACCTGTTTTGGTGAAATTCTTATTAATTGTTACGTAGATATACTAATTTCATGAGTATAATTTCTTGTGTTTGTACTTTACTTATTACTTTGTTTAGAGTTTCACCATTGCCTACTTTCTATGTTGTTGGTACATGGTTGAGTAGATGTTTTACCCAAGGAATGAATTAGCTCTTAGAAGAAGATTTGAAAGATATTGTTGTATAGATGAATATGGATTCCAAGAAAATTATATGGTTACTGTATCATTTTTGGTAGAGTTCTAGAGACCAGACTGACTCAGATGTTCACTGTATTACTTTAAACTTTTCCTTGTAAAAACTGATGATTATATGAAATGGGATTGCATTCATAAAATTTGTTTTATACTTCCGCACTTAAAACCTTTTAAAAAGAATTAAGACATATTCTTCATCCTTCATATCTTTTATAAAGGAGAAAATATTTTACCCACATTTTCGAAGAAGAAATGTTGAGCTTTCACCAAATATCTTCTAAGTTATTTTGAAATTCTTGATTACTATGGTGTAATATCCTTTTTGGAGAAAAGGGGTTGCAGCCCCGCCGCCAAGTCCACCGCCACCACTCCCCCTCCCCTGTCCCCCCCCCCCCCTTTTATTTTTCCACCCCCATGGCCCCATCCCCTCATCCATCATTCAGAAAAAAATTCAAAAAAAAAAAAGAAACAGATCTAAAGCCACACACACGGTGGCCATGGCGGCGGGGGGCGGCGACTAAGGCAAGGGGCGGCCATCTAAAATGCTACTAATTCAGACTACTCCAACAACACCAACAATACTAATACCTCCATCACACACCTTCACAAAATCCAATTAATTGATTACTCTCATCTTGCAACCACGTACTGAGCTAATCTACATATTTCTTTGGGATATTGCAGAGGAGTGAAACAGGGAAAAGAGCAGAAAAAGGAAAAAACACAGATCTGTTAATTCTTTGAGATTTTTTTGCAACCACAAATTGCATAAATTGCACCTTCATAGATCTATTATTTCTTTGAGATTTTTGGTATCTTGCAACCACAAATTGCACCATCACAGATTTGTTATTTTTTTTAGATTTTTTCGGGTAGAAACTGGGAAAATAGCATAAAAAGGAAAAAAAAACAGCTACAAAAAATAATGCCGCTTCTATGTCGCACCGCCACTGGAGCTCGAGCTGTCTCCGAGCCTCGCGGAGAACCCAAGCAGCAGCTCCGTTCTTTGCTTCGGTTCCACTTCGAGCTTCGCGGAGAACAGTGACAACAGTGACAGTGAGGGAGACGAAGAAGATGACAGTGGGGGAAGAAGGCGGCCACCGGGAGAGATGGATTGAAACCGGGTGCTGGGAATGCCATTTTCGTTTTTTGATGTTATTTAGTGGGGTTGATTTTCTGATTGGGAATTTTGTGTTGTTTATGTTAATCTTAATAATATTGAGTTTTAGTACAAATATTTTTATTCGGTCATCTAACCTGCTATTACCGGTCAAAAGCAGTGCTCCAAAAATGAATGCAATGATTATACTTTAAGTATGAGGTTCTAAACGGTAAATTAAATTCATAATGATGGATGAGGTTTAAAATTTCACACATTTCATGCGATAGTGCATATTAATAGCTATTAAACGATTTGAAGGAATGAAGAAAGGGATTTATGAAAATAGTAACAACTTACTTATCACCCCTGCAATGGTCTCCACCTAGGTCGCGGATTCTAGACAGAGCTATCCTCCACGCTTTCACCTTCTCCGAGCCTTGTCCAAATCTCTCTTCATGTTTAATCATAGCCGCCGCATAAGAATGTTCCTGAAGCCATACATCTGATGGTTCCACTTTGTTAAAGATTACCGACACGTGTCGTTTATTCCCTTTGGCATCATCATCGTAACAGTACTGATCGATGATCTTGACCAGTACATCGAGGCACACAGTGGAGTTTGCGTAGTTATCGCACAGCACAACCATTGAGATTCTGGATTTCGTGATTATTGTGTCGGGAGGAGGAGGAGGAGCATGTGTGGCGGCTCCGTCGTATCTGACGGTTGTGATTCGGTTATCGAGCAGTGCCTGATAGAGATAATCCGCAAATGCGTCCTTGTTGTTTTCTCCTGAAAAACTTACCAGAAAAACATCGTGCGTGAAATCTGAGGATGTTGCATCATGAACAAATGCCATCATATATATATATATATACTGTACAGCGCTTGCTAATTGCTTGATTGTTTGGTGGTATCACTCAGACATCCCACAGTCGTGTGTATTATATATGCACAGAAATTAATGAAGCTTTTGGTCTCTAAATCATCGTAGATTCACAAAAATGAACCACGCAGCCTGATGCTGCGAAATTGGGGGGAAAGTAGTCCATTGACAAGGAAAAGGGAAAGAAGATTCATCAGTTTTTTTTGTTTTGTTTTTTTGTTCAATTTCAGCATGTTTACAAAATTGACAATTTTTTCAACGCGGGTTTGTCTTAGCTTGAAATATTAAAATGATAAAATTAATAAATTGGTCTCTTATTTATTTATTTTTTTAATTTGTTTTTTTATTAAATTTTTTTAACAACAAGGTCTCTTATATTTATTTATTTTTTTAATTTTATCATTTTCTTTATTTGTTGATGATGCTGATTGGTTTCAGGTGATGTGTTCAGCAAATCAAAAACAAACACATCATCAACAAACAAACAAAATGATCAAAATGAAAAAAAATAAACAAACATAAGGGACCAGTTTACTAATTTTGCCTATTAAAATTAAGATTAAAATTAATAAACAAAAGAAAAGGATTGTTAAAACAAGAGTAAACTATTATTTTGGTCTTGAAATTGCAGTGCCAACATTTTGGTCCCTCACATTATAACATAGGTAATTTGGTTCCTAAAATTGACGACATTTCGTCAAGGTAGTCCTTTCGTCTGTGTCACTCAAGGACCAAATTAAGTGCAATGTTGCTAATGTGACACATTAAATGCAATGTTGGCACGCACACATGTCATTCAAGGACCAAATTGACGGATTTTTTAAAAAGTCAAGGACCAAATTGACAAGATAAATATAAAACTTCCTCTCTTTCTCTTCAAAAACAGTTTTTGACAACTTTCTCTTCAAAAACATGAAGATTACTTAATGTTATTTCTATTTTTCTGCAAATTATGGCATATAAAACTTCATGTCACCTGTTCAAGAAGGAATTGATCTCAAAAATGTGGTTTGAGTGGAATGAATATTGTGGGGATCGAGCTTTTGAGTTTGAAACAGTTGGTGTGAAAGAATGAGGTGATCTGTTTCTCGAGAGTCCATTGTTAGGGGAAGACGTGAAAGCTCTGTATAAAAGGTTAGAGAGACACCACTCTTGCTGCTTACCTTTTTTGCATATCATACATACGATAATCACACAATCTTTCTGTCCTAATATTCTTGTTTTATTTGTGTTTGTCAGGTAGGTAGACTGTGGCATTCAAGTGTTGTTCATCTAAGTGCACAGTTTTAGCATTGTATTTTGATTTTGATTCGAACCAGTGTAGAGAGTTACCTAATTGAATTATTTGTCTTTGCTGTTCATACAGTTATGTGTGATCCATTATTTGTATAGCGTATTAAATTTTTCTTAACTTGTTAGTATTGCAGAAATCTTGTAGTTAGTACTTTTATTGCATCAACTGATAAGAAAGGTGTTTTAAATCCTCTTAGGTCTGGTTGAGATGCCAATACTGAGCAAAGCATGAAATCAAATAAGACAACCACATAATTAACTGGTTCAAATTGCTGCTGGAGGCTGGAAATCAATGCCTCCTACACCCAACATCGAATCTTATGTCAAAGAATTTAGATTATTTCAGCTTGATGACCAAGAGTAAAATAAGACCTATATTTGCATTAGCAATTTTGGAATTTATAATTTGTATTATAATGTGTACAATTTCCCTATTTGGCAAGTCTATCTACTTCCACTTCTCTACTTTTTTTAATCTATTCTATTACTTGTCTATTACTTGTTACTTGTCTATTCTATCTATTCTATCTATTACTTGTCTATTCTATTTACTTGTTATAAAAGAACGTTTTTTGGTCGATGAAAAAAAAAAGAATTTACACGTGTCAATGTTAGGAAACAAATTTTCCATTCCAAAAATATCAAATCATCTACAATACTCTTTTTTTCTCACTTTTATTTTATAATAATAATAATTAATAAAAACAAAAAATATAATAACTAAAAATAATTAATAATTTTAGTCTCCATAGTTGCATTTAGAAAATACTCAAGTTCACCCAAAATAATATTATATTAACTAGAAAGTGTTAATTTCTTTCTCAACTTTTTCTATATTATTATTTCTTCATGTAACTTATAGTTAATGTAAATTTTCAGGTTCTTATTTTTTTTTGTTTATCTGATTTGGTCTTAATTTGTATCCATAAGTAGGAGTAAGTGTTGATTGCTTATAGGTTTCACTCATTTATCTTTTTCAATAAATTTCTATGTTCTATAAATTTATTTTTCTATCGATTTAATTTTCAATCACCAAAACGCTGTTTATTTAAAGGTTTCACTCATTTATTTCTTCCAATAACTATCCATGGGCTATTAATTTAATTTTTTATTTTTGATTACCAAAACAGTTTTTGCTTACAAGTTTTACTCATTTATTTCATTCAATAACTATCTACGGGCTATAAGTTTTTTCTTTCAATTTTATTTTCGATCACTAAAACGTTGTTTGCTGGCAAGTTTCACACATTTATTTCTTCCAATAATTTTCTACGAGTTATAAATTTATTTTTTTCTATCACCAAAACAGTACTTACTTATAGGTTCCATTCATTTATTTCTTCCAATAACTTTCTACGAGCTATAAATTTATTTTTCTTTTGATTTTATTTTTGATTACCAAAACAGTGTTTGCTTACAGATTTCACTCATTTATTTGTTACATGTTTCACTTATTTATTTCTTCCAATAACTTTTATGGGTTATAAATTTATTTTTCTTTTGATTTTATTTTCGATAAACAAAACGGTGTTTGCTTATAGATTTCACTCATTTATTTGTTACATGTTTCACTTATTTATTTCTTCCAATAACTTTTTATGGGTTATAAATTTATTTTTCTTTCGATTTTATTTTCGATAACCAAAACAGTATTTGCTTACAGATTCCACTCATTTATTTGTTTCACTCATTTATTTGTTGCAGGTTTCACTCATTTATTTCTTTCAATAATTTTATACGGGTTATAAATTTATTTTTATTTCGATTTTATTTTTTATCACCAAAACCGTGTTTGTTTATAGATTTCACTAATTCATTTATTTCACTCAATTATTTGTTATAAGTTTCACTTATTTATTTTTTCCATTAACTTTCTACGTACTATAAATTTATTTTTTTCGATTTTATTTCTAATTACCAAAATGGTGTTTGCTTATAGACACATAGTTCACTAATTTATTTGTTTCACTCATTTATTTTTTTTATAACTTTCTATGAGCTATAAACTTATTTTTCTTTCGATTTTATTTTCGATCATCAAAATAGTTTTTACTTATAGATTTCACTCATTTATTTGTTTTACTCATTTATTTGTTACAAATTTCACTTATTTATTTCTTCTAATAAATTTCTACGAGCTAATTAATAAAAAACATAAAATATAATAACTAAAAATAATTGAAGTTTTTAGTCTCCTCAATTGTGTATAAAGAATACTCAATCTCACCCAAAACAACATTATAATAACTAGAAACTGTTTATTCCTTTCTCAACTTTTTCTATATTATTATTTCTTCATATGACTTACGGTTAATGAAAATTTTTAGGTTCTAATTTTTTTTTATTTATCTGAATTGGTCTTAATTTGTATCCATAAGTAGGAGTAAGTGTTGATTGCTTATAGGTTTCATTCATTTATCTCTTTCAATAATTTTCTACGGGTTATAAATTTATTTTTCTTTTAATTTTATTTTCAATCACAAAAGCGGTGTTTACTTACTGGTTCAACTCATTTATTTCTTTCAATAACTTTCTACGGGCTATAAATTTTTTTTTCTTTCGATTTTATTTTCAATCACCAAAAAAGTGTTTGCTTATATATTTCGCTCATTTATTTCTTCCAATAACGATCTCTGTGCTATAATTTTTTTTATTTTTGATCACCAAAACGGTATTTGCTTACAGGTTTTACTTATTTATTTCTTTCAATAACTGTCTACAGGGTATAATTTTTTTTAATTTTATTTTCGATCACCAAAACGTTATTTGCTAGCAAGTTTCACTAATTTATTTCATCCAATAACTTTCTACGGGTTATAAATTTATTTTTCTTTCAATTTTATTTTCAATCACCAAAACGGTGTTTACTGACAGGTTCTTTTCATTTATTTCTTTCAATAACTTTCTACGAGCTATACTTTTTTTTATTTCGATTTTATTTTCGATCACTAATACAGTATTTGCTTACAGATTTCACTCATTTATTTCTTCCAATAACGATCTTTGTGCTATAAACTTTTTTTAAATTTTTGATCACCAAACCAGTATTTGCTTACATGTTTTACTCATTTATTAATTCTTTCAATTATTTGTTACAGGTTTCACTCATTTATTTCTTTCAATAACTTTCTTCGGGCTATAAATTTATTTTTCTTTTGATTTTATTTTTGATCACTAAAATAGTGTTGGCTTATAGATTTCACTCATTTATTTATTGTACATTTCATTCATTTATTTCTTCCAATAAATTTTTATAGGCTATAAATATATTTTTTTCGATTTTATTTTTTATCACCAAAATGATGTTTGTTTATAGATACAAAATTCACTCATTTATTTGCTTAATAACTTTATACGGGCTATAATTTTATTTTTCTTTCAATTTTATTTTCAATTATCAAAACCGTTTTTAGATTTCACTCATTTATTTGTTTTACTTATTTATTTGTTACAAGTTTCACTAATTTATTCCTTCCAATAACTTTTTACGAGCTATAAATTTATTTTTCTTTCGATTTTATTTTCAATCACAAAAATGGTGTTTGCTTGCAAGTTCCACTCATTTTATTTCTTCCAATAGCCTTCTATGAGCTATAAACTTATTTTTTTTATTTAATTTTTGATCACCAATACAGTATTTGCTTGTAAGTTACACTCGTTTATTTCTTCAATAGCTTTCTACAAGCTATAAAATTATTTTTCTTTCGATTTTATTTCAATCACCATAACATTGTTTGCTTATATATTTCCCTCATTTATTTCTTTCAATATCTTTTTATGGGCTATAAATTTATTTTTCTTTCGATTTTATTTTTAATCACCAAAATGGTGTTTGCTTATAGCTTTCATTCACTTATTTGTTCCAATAACTTTCTATGGGCTATAAATTTATTTTTCTTTCGATTTTGTTTCCGATCACCAAAACGATATTTACTTATAGGTTTCACTCAATACGGTAATAAATTTAAGATATATCGCGTATTAATTTATTACTATATAATTTATTCGTTTTATATTATATGTAAAAACCAACTGACAGACCCGTACTGACTGGTTTAATACTAAACCCCTCCCATAACACGTGTTCCCTCTCCTTGTTTTACTTTGCCGCTTCTTTTCATTCTTTTGCTAGTTGCTACTCCCCTTGAGGCTTTAACACAATCACACAAACTAAAATATTAAAGGAAAATTAATATTAAAATGTGACTCAAATTTAGTGATCTGGGCTTTTTTCATCTCCTGAGCCGGTTCGTTGGAAGTTGCAAACCAGGTGGATGAACTGCATTCACCTATCCAGTAGTATGTGTTTTACAGTGTCTCGTATCTATAGAGAAAGTAATCATTGTGCAGATAAATTGGCTAATTTTGGTGTTAATTCGTAATGTTATTCTTGGTGAGATCTCATTCCACAGTTTATTAGTGTGGATTTCTTCCGTAATAGGTTTAGTTTACCTAATTACCGCTTTAGATAGGTTTCCCTCCGTGGGTTTTGGTGTATGTCCCCATGTTTTGTAAACTGAAATATTTTACTTAATTACTTTACATTTCACTAAAAAAAGATATAATACAAGAAATATTACTTGATTTATTAATAATATTCAAATCATGTTTGAAATATAAATTGGTAAAATAAATTTTATATTTTTCCAAAATTTAATTATAAAATATTGGTTGTATATTTATGGTACAACTTGTAAATAAAAAACCAACACGGTATGGCCTGGATGGTAGATACCCGGATTGCACGTGGAGGATAGATACCCTAGTTCACCCAAAAAAATTGTAAACCAAAGCTTAAAAATAACAATTTTTATCTTATAAGATTTATTCTACTTTATCTATTTACTCTTAATTACTAAAGATCTTTATAAAATTAAATCTTAACAATTTCTTCTTTTAAAATTTTCTGTGAGGATTTCTCACTCCTATGTCAAGAAAAAAAATCCTATGTTTAAAATGACATTATAACACATAAAATTTGTCTATAAATTATAAAATGTTATACATCTTCATCCATGACTTAAATCAAATACATTGTTTATAAATTTTCAAATATTATTCATAATAAGCTTAAAGACTGCTATTATTATATTTTACAAATGGCATACTTTCTGTACATATACTCGAAATACTAATATATATCTTGTGAATTACATGATTACCTACACTAGTTATAAACATAAATATATAATATATTATACACAATTTATTGGGAGATGTCAACCTCTCAAATGGATCTCAGTATTTTGAAGAATTAGTCTCCACAGTTGTGCATGGAGAATACCAGAGTTCACCCAAAAAATATATAATACACAATCTTAAAGGAAGTATAAAACAATAAAGCACAAGCAAGCAAAGCATCTCTGGCCTATAGATCACAGGCCACCAAGCTAATCCGCCTTTGCTTTCATACTGTTTCTTCAGCTATGCCTTTCAAGCCTTATTTTAATTTATTCACTTTTCTCCACTTTGACATTTCTGTACATATAAGAAAGCAATGCTCCTAAAATGCATCCATAGAATATAATAACTGCATACATATTTTGGTTTTTATTCAATAAATCCCGTTAGGCTACCTTGACAGAAAGTTCAGAATCGTTGTGCTGTTTTATTAAGTTACGAATCAAACAAACTTTCCTTATTTTCATTAATTATACAAAGATATAGAAATTAGAAAACAAATCAAATGAAAAGAAAGGCAAATAAATAGCAGCTAACATGACACATCCTATTATTAAAGCCAATATTTGTCTATTCAGTGGAATCACTAACTTGGGATCAATAAGTTCTGAAGAAAAAAGGAAAGAAAGGAAAAACAAAAGTTCTGTTATTACCATTGGTCATTCATACTTTCATCCGAATTAGTTTCATATATTATAATTCAATGAGTAATAAGATAGAACCATAACAAGTACACAACAACCTTAATTCCTTTCCTCTTTCCCATCTTTCATATTTGTTAAAAGCTCAAGCAACATCTACACGAAATTATTCCTTGCTTAACCAAATTAGTAGTATGAGAACCAAAACTGTGTCTTCTTTTATCTTTTGTCCATTCTTAAGTACAAGTTCTTTGCTTCACAATCAAAATTTCCAAGTTACTTCTGATAGTCACATAGCTGCATCCTGCAGCTACTTGTGGCAAGGATATGAAACTTGTAGTGGAGGTTATTAATGCTAATGATCTTATGCCCAAAGATGGTGAGGGATCAGCAAGTCCCTTTGTGGAAGTAGACTTTGATGAAAACCAGCTGAGAAGAACAAGAACTGTCCCAAAGAACCTCAACCCCACTTGGAATCAAAAGCTTGTCTTTCATTTAGATGCAACCAAACCTTACTACTACCACCTTCACAACCACACTATTGAAGTCTCAGTCTACCACGAGAGGAGGCGACCGATCCCCGGCGGCCGAAACTTCCTTGGAAGGGTAAGAATCCCTTGCTCTAATATTGTCAAGGAAGGTGAGGAAGTGTATCAGGTTTT
Source organism: Glycyrrhiza uralensis (assembly GCA_030159175.1). Classification (NCBI taxonomy): domain Eukaryota; kingdom Viridiplantae; phylum Streptophyta; class Magnoliopsida; order Fabales; family Fabaceae; genus Glycyrrhiza; species Glycyrrhiza uralensis. The sequence goes on from BRZY01000003.1 coordinate 31,243,605, forward strand.
CTCACTAGAAAAGAAGTGGTTTTTCTCACCTGTTAAGGGTGAGATTGGCCTAAAAATATACATTGCATCAGAGTCCAAACCTATAGCTCTTCCTCCAATTTTCCCTTCAGAACTAGAAAAACCACTCTCACCTTGTTCTCCAGAGGAAGCACAAGAATCCACTGCTATTAATCAGAATCCACAGCAATACACAGGAAATGAAAACGCAGGTCTAAGTAACAGAACAATAGAAGCTGATCACATAGGAGAAGAAGCAAAAGAAGCATACTCTATTGCTGGATCAAATTACTCTTATGCAGAAGCTCACTCTACCTGCAATGATATTGATCTAGAGACTAAGATAGAAAGCAAAGAACCTGTCCTGCAGATAGCTCAACAACTAGACAAACACCAAGTTCTCCAGCAACCAAGGATTTCAATAAAGAAAAGACCACAAGGCGCTCTATTCACAATGCACTCATTTGATCCTCAAGTCCAATCTAGCCATGTTGAAAACTATATTCACAAGGACACCAACACCAACACACAGCCAAGGGTTTCAATCAAGAGAAGACCGCGAGCAGCACAAGGTAGTACTTCAATATCAACAATGTACTCGGTTAATCCACAAGTCCATCCCAGGCAGGATGGAAGCTACAATATCAAGGGAACCAACCAACAACCAAGGATTTTAACAGAGACACCGCGACAAGGTTCTCCACTCGCAAGGCACGAAGTAAATCCCCAAGTCCATGCTAGCAATGATGGGAGTTACAATGTCAAGAGCACCAACCAACAGCCAAGGATTTTAACAGAGACACCGCGACAAGGTTCTCCACTCGCAAGGCACCCAGTAAATCCCCAAGTCCATGCTAGCAATGATGGGAGCTACAATGTCAAGAGCACCAACCAACAGCCAAGGATTTTAACAGAGACACCGCGACAAGGTTCTCCACTCGCAAGCCGCCTGGTAAACCCCCAAGTACTCCACACTCGCAATGATGGAAACTACAATCTCAAGGAGACCAACCCACAGATTATTGGTGAGCAATGGCGTAGTGATGGAGGTTATGGTGGTGGAAGAAGGTGGATGAGTACTGGTGGTGAAAGGTTCACTAGCACATATGGCCTTGTTGAGCAGATGTTTTATCTGTATGTTCGCGTAGTGAAAGCAAAGGATCTTCCCCCAGGAACCATCACCTCAAGCTGTGATCCTTATGTGGAAGTGAAGCTAGGGAACTATAGAGGAAGAACAAAGCACTTGGAGAGGAAATTGAACCCGGAATGGAACCAAGTGTTTGCTTTCTCCAAAGACAACATCCAAGCTTCTGTTCTAGAAGTCTTTGTGAAAGACAAAGAAACAATGGGAAGAGATGATTATCTTGGAAGGGTGGTCTTTGACCTCAATGAGGTTCCAACCAGAGTTCCACCAGACAGTCCACTGGCTCCTCAGTGGTACAGACTTGAGGACTTGAGAGGAGAAGGTATGTTGAGGGGTGATGTTATGCTTGCAGTTTGGATGGGAACACAAGCTGATGAAGCTTTCTCAGATGCTTGGCATTCTGATTCTGCCACTGTCTATGGGGAGGGTGTTTTCAACATCAGATCAAAGGTTTATGTGTCTCCAAAACTGTGGTATCTTAGGGTCAATATCATTGAAGCTCAAGATGTGATCCCTAGTGACAGAAACCGCCTACCGGAGGTTTTTGTGAAAGCTCAAGTGGGTTGCCAAGTACTGAGGACCAAGATATGCCCCACTAGAACAACCACCCCACTTTGGGATGAAGATTTGGTTTTTGTAGCAGCTGAACCATTTGAGGAGCAATTGACAATAACTGTGGAGGATCGTGTGCACCCTTCAAAAGATGAGGTACTTGGGAAGATAACCTTACCTTTGTCCCTCTTTGAGAAGAGGCTAGACCACAGACCAGTTCATTCTAGTTGGTTTAACCTTGAGAGATTTGGTTTTGGAGTGCTAGAAGGAGGTGATAGGAGAAATGAGCATAAATTTTCAAGCAAGATTCACATGAGAGTTTGCCTTGAAGGTGGATACCATGTCCTAGATGAATCCACTTTGTACATAAGTGATCAAAGACCAACATCAAGACAGCTATGGAAGCAGCCTATAGGGATACTTGAAGTAGGCATCTTAGGAGCACAAGGGCTTCTCCCTATGAAGATGAAGGATGGTCGTGGAAGCACAGATGCATATTGTGTTGCAAAGTATGGTCACAAATGGGTCAGAACCAGAACACTTGTGGACACTTTTAGTCCTAAATGGAATGAGCAATACACATGGGAGATTTATGATCCTTGCACTGTGATAACACTAGGGGTTTTTGACAATTGCCATTTAGGTGGAACTGGTGGAAGTCCAGTTCAAGATTCAAGGATTGGAAAGGTAAGGATTAGGCTATCAACACTGGAATCCAACAGGACTTACACCAATTCTTACCCACTTCTTGTTCTACACCCACATGGAGTTAAGAAGATGGGTGAGCTTCATCTTGCAGTGAGGTTCACTTCATTCTCATTAGCCAACATGGTTCACATCTATGGCCAACCCTTGCTCCCAAAGATGCATTACTTACGCCCTTTTACAGTGGAACAAATAGACAACCTAAGACACGAAGCCATGAAAATTGTAGCCATGAGGCTTGCCAGAGCTGAACCACCTTTAAGGAAAGAGGTTGTGGAGTACATGCTGGATGTTGATTCTCACATGTGGAGCATGAGAAGAAGCAAAGCCAACTTCTTCCGCATCATGTCACTCTTCTCTGGCATGATCACAATGTGGCAATGGTTCAGTGATGTTTGCCATTGGAAAAAGAACAACACCACAACAATTCTAGTTCACACCCTCTTTCTGATACTTGTAATGTACCCAGAATTGATACTACCAACTTTGTTCCTCTATGTGTTCTTGATTGGCATGTGGAACTATAGGTTCAGAACTAGACACCCACCTTATATGGACACAAAACTCTCGTGTGCAGAAAGTGTTGACCCAGATGAACTTGATGAAGAGTTTGACACATTCCCAAGTTTGAGATCGAATGACATGGTGAGAATGAGGTATGATAGGCTTAGGAGTGTCGCAGGAAGGGTTCAGACAATTGTTGGGGACATGGCTACACAAGGGGAGAGGTTTCAGTCTCTATTGAGTTGGAGAGACCAAAGGGCAAGTGGAATCTTTGTGTTGTTCAGCTTTTGTGCTTCTGTGGTTCTCTATGTAACACCACTCAGAGTGGTGGCTTTGGTGATGGGTTTGTATTACTTGAGACATCCAAGGTTTAGGAGCAAACTACCTTCTGTGCCTAGTAATTTCTTCAAGAGGCTCCCAGCTAGAACAGATAGCTTGCTGTGAAATGTGAATAATAATCTGTTTTACATAGTAAGAAGTTGCAATTTATTGATCTCCTTGTAGTAATTACTTTGAAAATAATATAATTAGTCCCTTCAAGCTCCATTTCCTCATAATGTGATGTGACATGGCAAACACTCTAGGCAACAAATTGAGATTGTGCATCACTATCTATAAGTATACTTGTGGAGATAAAAGCATATCTCGGTGAGGGTTGATTTGGCATGAATGTTTGCATGGAATGAGGGATATGAACCATTGAACCATGTAATTTGGGATTTGGATATATGAAGTGAAGTCAGAAAATCAAGCTGTCTGATGCTCATGATAATGCAGGACTTCCTTCTAGGGGCATACTTTTCAGTTGATGTTTATTGGAGTAGTTGATAACATGTTAGAACGGTTAGAACTGTTTCAGAACAAGAAATTATGATTTTACATATTAGAGATTGGAATGGAATTATTTTTAAATATCAAGTCTTGAGGAGATTATGATTTTACATATTAGAGATTGGAATGGAATTATTTTTAAATATCAAGTCCTGAGGAGAATAACAAGGTTTTGGTCTCGTATCTCATTAAGTACAACAAGGCTTTACACAGATTTCTGTGGCCACAATTATCTATATCAGACTACTTGTTCTATGGTCAATAGCTGAAATATTGTAAGAAATTCTGAAATTGAATCTTCATCTCTTCAAGCAATAAATGCTTACGAATTGAATGTATTCGCTATCCAAATTCTGAACATTTATCTGTGAGGCCTTTTGGCTGAATTTGACACTTCCCAAATCCATACCATGTAGGCAAGTCCTGCTCCATTGGCTGAGAAATATTCAAGCTTTCACTTTCCAAAAATAAGGGACTAAAAAGAGACAATTTTTTTTTTTGAGGGACTAAAAGCAAATATTGAAATGTTTGCAAGAACTCAAAACATATTTAACCCATTATTAAAAGAAAAATCCCATCCCAGATGCTCTTTTCTTACCCTTTTGGAAAATGGATTCTCTGACTGCATTGCCATCTACCAGGGATCAGGGTAACAAAAATAGGTGCAGTTGAATAGAATGCCTTGTTTTATTACTTACACCTTTTTATTTCGCCATCTCCTCTCTTGTTTGGACCTATCTCATTCTATAAAGAGTGCAACTGCACCATTTCACTTTGGAATTTGACAATTCTATGACTACCATCATAACTTTTGATACTGTTTGACTTGCTTGATCACCATGATCATGAATTCTTTCCAAATAGCATTCCAATTTTAAGCATACGTTTTGAAAAGCTTATTTAGAATATTTTGAATTTATCTTATAATACAAACACTTATGTTAGTGTTTAAATATCTTTATAAAGAGGATTTATGACAAGTTCACAAACTGTTTTTCAACTTATTTTAATAAACTTGCCAAAATAGCTTATGATTAAACACTTATTTAAAGTCCTTAGAATAACTTATTGAATAAGCATTTAATTAAGCTATTCAGTCAGATGCACCTTAAAAATTAAAAAGACTAAGATTAGCTTAAATAGCATACATAGCCTTTTATCTTGATTCTAGTCAAAATAATTGAAAGGAGAAGGGATTATTATGCCTCGAGATACATTTACCTGCCAAATGTTGTCAACCGAACCAATCTGACTATCATAGATACACGGATTTGTGTGATGAGAAATGGCAAGTATGCCCTATGGTGAATATCACACCTCGATTATAACAATGAGAAGCTTTTGTTATGCTTTGAAAACACGCAAGAGTATGTTTCTGCTTTTCTGATATTCTAAACATATTTCAATCACAAGGGCAAATAGGAATGAGGAGGACGTTTTTATGCTTTGTTGGTGGCCCTTAATATTTCGGATTTCTGTTAGTTTTAAGCTTCTCTAGAGGTTTAGATTGCTTTATTTGATGGGTATCGAGTCTCATTTTGTCAGGTGCGTGTCTATGCAATGTTATGTGTATGTTTAGAGACACTTGATGTAGTGCCCTTTGGGCTTTGCCCGTTTTATGAAACCCCCTTTGAAAAAAAAGAAAATTATTCCAAAGGGGGTTATCTGCAACTTGTGTAAAACTCCTACTGCTTAATTATGTGGAAGCAAGAGGTGATCTTGAAGATCAAGTAAACAAAATATAAAACTGATTATTTGTTCAGATATATGTACAATGCTTTGTAATGCACTGCAAAGAATTACAGATAACAAAAGTAACATGTATCCTATACAAACTATATAAAGAATCAAATAATGATCTATTGTGAATCATTTTTATGTATCATGGAAACCTAAATCATGTACACATTAAGCGTGTTTAAAGAATAATGCGAATACACCTGCGGGGAGAGGCATGCTTGACATTATAGCTCTTCAAAAAAAATGGTGCTCATCATCAGAACTGTGGTTGCCCTGTGGTTCCACATTTGAGTATCCATATTTCCATGTAATCTTCATACCAGAAAGCTTCGGTAATCGAACTTTCGATTAGGAATGATAATCATGTGAGTCATTGCACATGCACCCAGGGACAGGATACTTGGTGACATCCCTCCCAGCCTTGCTAGTCCTCAGTTCTGGCTGCCCCAATGAATTCTGGTGCAATTCCTTGATGATCCTGTTGAACTCTTCTTCAGGGACGGAAGGATCCAGAAAATAGGGGAGCATCTGTCTCTTGTTTGGGGTTATGTATTTCTTGTGCCCTGCATAGGCCCTGTGACCCTGGAATAACATTTTGTTTTTGAGATGTTAGAAATTGTCACATGAAGAAGAATCTAGATTAAGGTCTTGTATGGATTCAGAAGCTCAACTTCTAAATTATGAAGTTAGTTTTTGCATTGCATTCTTATTTTTCTCATATATGGAAGAGAGAGAAAGCTTTTAAATAGTTTAAAAAAGAGCTTTTAAAAAAATTAAAGTGTAAAAGCTGATCTCAACTAACATGAGAAGCTATTAGTTCAAAAACTCATATTATAAGTGCTTACCCAAAAAAATTATCCAAACAGGCTCTAAGTATAAGTATGCATGATTGCAAATTTGCAACAAAACTATGCAACAACCATCAATGAGTTTCTCAGTTGTAAAGCACTCTGATAGATTCAACTAACATTAAAATTATAAATAGAGTTGATATTCATACCTGAATTGCATGGCCCATATTTCCTCCATGAGATGGCATGAAAACATCACTCTTCTCAGAGACTATGTAATCTATGGCAGCCATTAGAGAAGCTTTCTTTGCAAATGGTTCTAGTTCTCCAGGCAAGGCAAGATCTTCCTTATTGTAAAGATGTGGAAACTCATGGATCAATGGACCCAAGGCCTCTTTTCCACCCAATGGTTGTCCTCCAGCCCAATAAATTTTCGCGTTTTTCGGAGCTCCTAGAGCTTTAAGCAACCTATAAATGAAAAAAGAAAAGAAGAAATCAATATATCAGAATATCCTGTCACACTAATACTCAAGAAAACCACTAAAAAAGTAACCTATTCAAAAAGTAGAAGGATTATATTTTTTACCTGGTAACCTCCATAGCATTCAAGGGGCAAAGGCCAGCCATCTTCCTTTCATGGTAAGTCATGTTTGATCTTGCTGTCAAGAGCTCTGGCCTTTGTACCCTCTCATTCTTTACAACCTCATCATACTCAGGACTCAGACCAGGTAGACAACCAGTCCTCACCCACACGTCCTTTTCCATTCGTAGATGAAGCGCAAGGTAGGGTCCCTTGCTTTGCATCCTCTCTGCAATCTTGTTACCAAGTTCCAGAACTGGCTTTGCAAACCTTAATGCACTAAAAGCAACCTGAAAAGATAGGTGACAACATTTAGAATATGCTATCAATTTTCAGTTTCACACAAATGAAGTTTCAAGGGGTGAGAGTGTTGTGTTTTGTTTGTTTCCCCCTCTTTCCCATAAGAATGCAGAATTTGCAATACCTTGCATCGAAGCTTCTGAAGATCAGAAGGAAGATCCTTTGACAACCTTGAATCCAAGCCGCGTAAAAGCAAGACACCTTCTCTGTTGAGCTGCATAGGACAAGTAGAATCATGTTAAACTCTTGTTCAACAAGAACAACACTTACTACCCAACTTGTAGAACTAATACAAGTTTTAATACACTGTCATTGTCCATGAAATGTTCATTTGTGAAATTAACACAAAAATATACAAGAACTTGGCAACAATTTTAGGACTCAACCTGGTAGAGAAGCTAAAGCCTACCAAGTGTATGTATGCTCAAGGGAATAAAAACACAAGAAGAGTAACAAACCCCTTTACTTACTCTTCTGAGATATCTTGAACGGATCCAACTGGGAGTGACATGAAGGGGAGGGCTTCCCTCCACTGGCCTTGTCATCAGGTGTGTTGATGGCAATGCTGAAACCACTCTCACATCATTGGCAAGAACACTCTTGAAGTGCTCCAAATCAAATATATCGCCAAATTCACTGCAGAACAGAACCAGCAAATCAAAAACAAGATTGATTGAAACTAACTAAATCTAGAAGCTAAGGTTCCATAATCAGCTAAACTAAACCCAACTCTTCAAAGCATTTAAAGCATTTAATACTTTCTCAATTTAGTAATTAGGATGAACAAGACTGGTAGGTACTTTTATTTTTACCTTTCATCTCCCCAAATGACATTGACTTGCAATATAGGGACAACCAAAGCAGCCCCAAGAATCCTAGCAATGACAACAGCATCAACAATCTGATTCCTCTGCTGATTCATCCCTCCAGAAACCACCACCATGAGATACTTCCTCCTATTCCTCAAAACCCCTTCACTTGCCCTCCTATAATCCCTGCTAAAACCCAAGCAAGGCTTATACCCCAACCCATTTGGTTGCTTCCAAAACTCAATCTTTCCAACTTCCCCATCATTTCCCTCATCCTCCTTCTCCACCCCACTAGGCCCTTTTGCTTGTAACTGCACATTGGCAATAAGGGGCAGTGAGTATGACATAGTAGTATCATTCAATATCTCATCTTTTTGTGATGAGGCAACCCCAAGTTGGGGTTTTGAATGTGGGAGGGTGGTGGTTGTGGCACATGGGTAGGGAGAAAATGGGGTTTCTAGATTGAAGCCAAACTTGAGCATGGCAAAGACACCAAGGAGAAAGAGAGTGAAGAAGAAGAAGAAGGGTCTTGGGATCCTCCACTTGTTGGTGAAGATGGGGAAGGAGAGCTTGGAGGTTCTTGCGGAAGACTTCTTGGGGGATTCAAGGAGTGATTGAAGAGAAGAAGATGATATGGAATTGATGATCTGGGAAGGGACTGAGATGTATGATAGCTTCTTTGCATTGTTCTTGGACTTGGCCATTATTCTTCCTACTACTGATCTTGCTTCTTTCTTCTTCTATGTTGATGGGTTTGTTTTTGGTGGGGTGGTTTTTATAAGAAAGAGGCTTTCTTTCCTTTTCAACCAAAACCTTGTTGTTAATGCTGTGGTTGTGTTAATGGCTTTTTACTATTAGAGAGAGAGACTAGAGAGAATGGTGGTAGAGAGAGAAGGGGCGGCGGGAACACAAAGTCAGATACGCGTCAATCAAAATGGAGCTGCGGTTTTTTCTTTTGTTTATGTGTTGTGCTGCATTCATGATTGCTATTGGCTACTCGGTTTCCAAGTGACATTATTTTAATATTTATTTTTAGTTTAACTTCCTTTCTTTTACTTTTTTTGACTGATTTGTTTTTCTTTCTTTTTTTACTTTTGGATAAATTTTGCAGTTAAATCAATTATGGTTTTGGTTAGGGAATATAACCACATATTCACATGTAGAACTTTCTAAATAAATTAAGCCACTATTTTTTAATTTTTTAGGGTATTTTTTGTTTGTAATTGTAGAGATTAATTTTTTTGAGAATTTAAAATATATTTGAAAGTTATCTCTTTCAAATGATATATTTTATAAATTTAAAAAACTCGAGTCATTTATCATCGTACTATATCAGTTTGGTATAAATTAAGCCACTATCGTTAGTAATCATCAAATTTTTCAATCCGAAGATGAGAGCTAAATCTAAAGCCAAAACAAATATTAACTCTCATTGACTTGCTTTCGTTTCTGCATGATCATTTTCTTAATTAGTATTAAGATAGTAATTTGCATATTGAACAAAGTGGTATTTTTTTTGTTACATGAACAAAGTGGTATATTATTTGTATAACCATTTTTAGTCTAAATTAATTCAATAACAATCCTTACATGTGTTACCAAAAAAATTCCTTACGGTTATGTTTGGATGGGGGTTTTTGGAGGGGAAGGGAGGGGAGGGAAAAATTTATAATTTCCAATTACCTTGTTTGGGAGTTTTTAAAATTAAAAAAAAAATTTACATCTTGGTATCTACTACCTTCTAAAATAATATTTTCTTTGTCCTATTAAAGCTAAACAAGGTAATTAGGAATTATAAGCTCTTTCCTCCACTCCCCTCCCCTCCCTTCCCCTCCAAAAACCCCATCCAAACATAGCCTACATGAACACATTATATATTAAGTATAACCAATTAAAAATTTAGTATATATATATATTAAGATAATAATAAAAAAAGATATCAAAACTAGTGTTAAAATTATTTTAGTGTTATGCTTAGCTGCTAGTTGATTGTGTCTAATAGATATGTGTATTTATACAAAAAATTATTCATGCAGACCATTATTATATTATCGTGATGCATTCATGAACAGCAATCTTTTACAGCTCAGATTTCATAGTCAAGGTAGAATGGTAAACGTGGAGAAAACCATTTGAATTTTAAAACACATGGTGAGAATAGTATTCTTGGAGTGTGGAAAAGGGAAAAGAAAAGGATGGATGATACACAATGGAATCTGGGGTTAGGCATTGGTCTTTATATATTACATTATATTATATAATATATATATTACTGAAAAAACAGATGGTGTGTGTTGTTTCATTGTAAAGGCCAGCTGCCAAGGATGAATCAACAAGTGTATGTAATGAAGAGAGGTAGCATTCATGGCTTCCTCCATTCCACGGCACACACTGTGTGCGCATTTTTTGTAAGTGTTTTAAGAACAAAATAATAAAATTACATATGTATGTATCATTTTAATTATGAATTTAACGTGAATAAAACACATAATAAAATTTAACATGATTATTGACAGGTGCTATAATCAATCATGATGGTTTTTTATGATAAAATTATAAATAGATGTATCCATCCCCCTTCATTAAATTAATCATATTACTCTTATCAGCTTATTTTCAACTTCTTGTCACACAAAAAAAATCTTATCAGGCTTAATTGGTGTTTGAATTATTTCTATTTTATTTTTTTAAGCATATTTTAAATATTGTTTTTTTTTTAATTTATACCTACAGTATTTTAGAAAAAAAATATTAAAAGATAAATAAAATTAGATCACATATTGTGTCTGTCGCTGATGCTTGAACACAAATATTAATTATATTTATCTCTTAAACAGAACGTATTAATCACTTGCTCTTGATTTCGTTTGGATTTCTGAACAGGAAAAGTGAAAAGTCAGAGTTGGGGTGTCCTATGCTGTCTTGTGCTCTGCTCCAGCGCCCACTTGCCAGCTGGATCCTGTTCATATCAAGCTAACAATGTTTGCCACGTGGACAATGGTGACACATAAACCAGTGCCACGTCTGCAGTTCTTTCATGGGTTCATCACTTCTTCGATTGTGTGGGCTTCACTAGCTAGCCATGTTCCAAGAACATGCCCTTTTTTCTTGTAAAATTTTTTATTTGACTTTAGTCTTTGAAATATATAAAAAAAATTATTTTTAGTTTTTGTTGTTTTCATTTAGTCCTTATAATATTTGTTTGAGTTAGAATTAGTTGCTAAAATATGTGAATTAGTTCTTATATAATTCATACTCTAAAAATTAAAAATAATATGATTCTCATATTATAAGAATTAACTCCAACAAATACAGATATTACATAAACAAAAAAATGAAAATAATAAAGATATCTAAAAGCAAATTTTTTAATATTTTAGAAACTAAAATCGAACAAACTTTTTTATAATGACAAAAACTAAAAAAAAATTATATTACAGATATTAAAATGTTATTTAAGTCATTCTTTTAAAACAAATTTATCTAAAAAAATACATAAACAAAATTGTCTATAGTTTTTTTATCTTTACCTATAACATTACAGAAAAAATAACTCCTAGACTAATTTGTGTTTAGCTGAACGTAAATAAAGTTTGGCATCCCGAATTAGAAAAAAAAAATCTACTTATAACACGGTCTACTATGGACATATCGTTTACATGCCATCATGGAGTTATTAATAAGATGGACTTATATTGTAACATGGAAATATTCTTATATTTATTTGTAAAATAAAAGCTTAACAAGTTTCATATTGGAAGTCATACAATCATATATATTAGGTACCGCTGGAGGACACGTGAATGTTTGGAGTCACGAGTCTTTTGAATATATGGTATATGGTATATATACAAAAATAAATCAGTTTTGTTAGTTTATCATAAATTAATATATTGAAACTAGAAGGATATTGACCAAAAAATAAAAACTAGAAATTAAAGCAATAAAATAACTATCTACATTCCATTATTATTTAACTATTTATACGCCATCTCGTGACCTCAATCAATAATTTCTACGTAAACCCTCTAACCACATCATTATTGTTAATTAAGTAAAAAATTAAATATAATTTGGAGTGAATTGATCCTAACCTATTGAATTTAATTACTAGTTTTATGCATTGTGATTGTCTTATTTTATTGAATGGAATGTTTAAAAAAAACTCGAAAAGCTATCATATAGTTTCATATTTTATAACTACATTTTTTTAGTTTTTGAATTTCTCAAAATAATTCAAGTAAAAAATTGTGCATTCTAAAATACTTTTCACCCAAAAAAAATTGCTTACTTCCTGAAATTACTTTTAAAATCTTCTAAAAGCTAAAACAAATGGGCCCGTCAGAGACTCTTAAAAGTTAAAATAAGTGATCAAGCTTAAATTGACTTCAAGCCTGCGAGGAGAAGAAAATATCAGTAATATTATCAACTGTGAGAAAATGGTAGTGAGAGTTTTTGAGTAATTTACCTGAGTTTGATACATTTGAATTTCACGTACTACTACTGTTGCACACCAAAACTGCAAGGATGAGAATTAAAATCCCGAACTATATATGAATCTTTTTTTTGGTACACCGAACTATATATGAATCTGTGATGAAGTGGAATATTGACAACATAAGCTGGATGAGAATGACACCTAGATCTCTATTTGTTTCTGCTTCTCTATCCAATAATCATAAGCTACAGTCAACACACGACAATCCAGTTGTGCAACTTAATTTGCATTTTTTTTTGGTTTAATTTGTACGTGAGAGAGTAGGGTCCACAACTTTTCTAGCAGGATGTTTGGTTTTGGATTCTGAAGCAGTAATGGTTGCGTTTTTGGTTGGTAATACAAGAAATTAAATGAGGTTTTTCGCAATCATTTTTTTTGCAGCGAGAATGAAATTGTTATCAAACTTAGCAGCGACATTTGTATATCGTCGCAATAAGACATTTTTCTTTCCTCAATAACAACATTTTTGTTGGGAAAAACAGATTTATCTCAACAATAATCAATGTCGTTGGGAATACCATGACTATTTGACAACAGCACCATAAAGTCGTTGGCAAAAGTACATATTTATGCCAACAACATTTTTTGTCACTGAGATAAGAAAATATTTTTTTCCAACAGTACGATTATAGCTGAAAAAATAGATTTATCCCAATAACATTTAAAATCGCTACGAATAAATACCTATTCACCAGCAACACTACAAAATCGTAAGCAAGCATATCTATTTATGCCAATGACCTGACATGTCGTTGGGCATGCTAGCCGCAGTGAAGGTTTATTGTAACAACCTAAATAGTTGTTGGGAAAAAGAAATTATGTATGATAGTGCCTGAGAAGTCACTGGGAAAAGATGTATTTATGCCAGCGACACCTAACATGTCATTGGGAAAAGACAAGTGTATATGGCAGTGACGCTGGAAAAATATGTATTTATGTTAATAACCTAACATGTCATTGTGAAAGGACATGTATACGGCAACGAACCCAAAAAATCGTTGGGAAAGGACATATATACATAATTAAGAATTTGACATCTGATCAATTGATCCCATCCCGATATACATAAACACAATTAATAACATTAGTACTCCCTCCATCCAATGAGACCCATACTAGTTTCACTCTCCACATACATCAAGAAGCCCTTCTTCTCCTACATATAGTTGTTGCTCTCCAGATACTCCTATATATAAAGTTGGATAGATTTTCAAGATGAAGAATATCAAAGACATTATGTCAGAAATAGTAGAAGATTCAATGGATTTGGATATTGTTAAAGACTCTATTGATACCATGGTAGTCAAAACCGGACCGGTCGATCGAACCGGTTAGACTGGGAACCATACCCCTTCTCGGTCTAGAACATAAATAAAAAAAAGGTCTGGTTTCAAAACGAAGAGAACCGCTCAAACCGGTGACAAAAATCGAACTGAACCGATAATTTTTTTATTTTTTATTTTGTATTTTAAAAAACATTTTTTAGTCAACTAGAGACACATTAATAAGTTAAAAAAATATATATGTGTGAATTTTTTTACTATCTATCTTTTTATTATTAATTTTTTATCAATCAAAATATGTAATATGATAAACTTATATTAATTTGAAATTTGATTTCTCTTAATATCTCAATATTTTATATTTAATTTATTATTTAATATACTATATAATATTTAATCACTACTGATTTGCATTGCACAAAACATAACCAGTACTATAAATATGTTTTTGTCTTTAATTAACCATTTTGTATTGAAGTTTAATTTTTTTTATAAAGTTATGAATTTTATTTTAATTTTTGCTCAATATTATTTTATATATCATACTAAAAATTAAAATAATATTATTTAATTATAACCCGGTTGAACATCTGAACCTTGAACCAGTGTCTTTACCGGTTCAATGACCAGTCTGGTATTAACTACCTTGACTGATGCACAAGATGATGGAGACTCTATATTTTCAAAAATAGTACAAGACTCCATGGATTTGGAGATGGTTAAAGATTGAGTAAAATACACTCTCTTCCCTTGAGAGATACCAATATTACACTTTCCTTCCTTCTTATTTGAAACAAACACACTCTCCTCCCCCGAGAGTTATTACACTTCTCTCCTCTCTTGTTTGAAAACACACACTCCCTTTCCTTCAAAGATAAAATATGATACACCTTTCTCTATTTTTGTAATTTTTCGTTAACGTAAAAGTTAGTCTCTCTTAAAATATTTTTTATTACTATAATATCTTTTTACTTTTTATTTCATTTCTATTTTTCCCTTATTTTTTTTTCCCATTCCAATTTCTTATTCTTGAAATCAGAATCACTGTTTCACTACCGTTCACCACCACATTTCACCAACAATGGTTTCGATTTGATTTTAGTGGAATGTGTAACACCTTTTCTCCAAAAAGGATATTACACCAGTGTAACCAAAAGGTAATCATAACTTAGTAAATATTTTGAAAATAACTTGGTATTTCTTCTCCGAAAAAAATGGGTAAATTTTTTTTTCTTTTTAATAAGTAGAAGTATAGAAAATAAGTTTTCTCATACTATTCCTGTAAGATTTATTTGTAGGATAACATTGCCAGTTTTTGAAAAGTGATTCATCATATATAAACCTTGAAAC
This sequence comes from Glycyrrhiza uralensis, assembly GCA_030159175.1. NCBI lineage: Eukaryota > Viridiplantae > Streptophyta > Magnoliopsida > Fabales > Fabaceae > Glycyrrhiza > Glycyrrhiza uralensis. The sequence continues at coordinate 31,258,689 of BRZY01000003.1, forward strand.
TTGCAAAAAGTTTGCTTCAGTACAAACTATGTTTCAAAACTACAAAATATGAAGTAAGCAGAAAAGACTAGTAAACTGAAAATTACAAAAGTGTTAAAAGAAAATATAAGCCACTATTTATGTGTGAGCCAGATCAATCTCAGACTAACTACCCGACTTATCTATCTTTAAGCGAAGACGTAACGGCAGCAGCAACCTTCTAACCCTAACACAGTGTGTCCTCTTCTGAGCAGTCTTCCTCTACTTCTTCCCCTTCCCTGCGTTGCCGTCTTCTTTCCGGATGATGTTCCTCATTTGCTCCAGGCAGCTTAACGTCCAAGACTAACCGGGCTTCTACTCTCCAGTTGGGTTTGTCAACCCTTCCCATAGTGGTAAGTACATAGCCAGAATATGTACCCCACCGTGTACCACTGTCTATCTTCCACCCTGTCTTTCCAACCTCAAGGGGTTGAATCCTAAGACGCTTGACCGGAACTAACCCAATCTTCGGGTAACCCATCTACTCAGCCATGCATCAACACAGCAAAAGCAGGCAATGGTGAAACTCTAAACAAGTAATAGGAAAAGTAGGTACATAGAACACAAATATACGTTAATCACTTTTGCACAGCAATATACACATTGAGATACAGAACAATCAAGACTTATAAACAGACATTGTTTCAAACAAATCTTACCTTGGTTCTTGAATCCCCGCAAAACAATATATTCATAATACAATATCACCAAGTTCAGGTATTTTTATGCATGTTCCTTCAATATCGCGAAAATCACACTGGTGTAGTGCTCCAAGGAGACTTTTCCAACTTCACATCTTTTGAGTGACCGGCTGCAGTAAACCTAACAGCATAACCAGGGAATCCCTCTATGACCCCTAAGAATACTTCAGAAAACTGCATTTAAAACTAAGTACCAAATCATAAATAGATCTGCCAGTCAGATTTATCCAAGTCGGGTATACGATTTGTCTCGGTTCAGAGGGATTCACCGTCAAGACCATTGAGACTTTCGAAACCTGGATAATCTCAGTAGACAATTGAAGTCCAACAAAACCTATTTTCAACCCCGTCTAGTGGGTTGTAAGCTCATCGTCTTTAATGCAAATGAAATATCACTTCTCTTCATCATCCCTCAAAAACTTATTCCGTCTTACTGTAGCTTCCTCTTTGAAAACCTTTTTGAATCACTTGCCATTTGAAAGAAATACTCTTGCTCTTATTTTATTGCTTATTAAGTTATTCTTCCTGCTGCAATAATTCAATTATGACTGATCAAACCGCGGCAGTGCCGAACTGAGATGAACAGCCCAACAGAGTGATTCGACATAAATTTAATTTTATTAACTCATTTAAGAAGATCAAAACGAGGCAGAGCCTCTCTGAATTTGATCAAGAGAGAAGTGAGTAACAGTAATTAAATTTACATCCGCTTTTTAGTCCAATAACGTCTGTTCTCTATTTTAAGTAAATCTTTGGGAATGGAATAATTACACGGCGGTTGAGCCTACTGCGATAATTAGTGTCCAGCTTTCTAAAAACTTGATATAATTTGAATGAACGAAGTTTAGCTAATTATTTTACCAGCTTACTTAGCTTAAAAGATGAAATAATCACACGACAGCAGAGCCATCTTTGGTGATCAGTACCCATTTTTAGAAATCGATAGAACTTACTCTAAGTGGACGCAGTCCAATTACTTCTCTTTGGAAATATTTAAGCACTGATTATCTTACAGGAAAAAGACTCGTCGAAAACCTATCTCACTAATTTCCACTATTTTAAACATTGGAAATTACACTGAGTTCATTGCATATATAAACAGATTGGATACCAGCTCAATATTTCCCACTTGTTAATACAACAGTAGAATTCACCGAGAACCCATTACTATCATTCTAACTTCCGAAAATGCTATAACAGTAGAATTCACCGAGAATCCATTACCGTTACACTCTTTTATCAAACCCAATCTATTTATATATACGTTATTAATAAATCACTTCTTTCCCAAATTATCTTAGTCACGTATATACCTGGTCCCTAGTGTTAAGATTTTTAAATAGCGTATCAATACAGATCCCAGACCAGATAGAGACGGACTTTATAAAAGCCCCTTCAAAGGTCTCTTTCCTTTCTAAACAGATCCATACTAATAAACCAATCAAATCTTAACCATCACCTTTGAATATATAAATGTTAGATAATATCAGGGTTTTTACAGAAGAAGAAAACGTATTCTCTTTACGGTGAAATCATATTTGTAGTAAACTAAAATTTGTCATTATAACGGTACTATTTGTAAGCTCAAAATTCATTTTGCCATTCCAACCTTACTCCCTCGAAAATATCAAGCAGATTTGGGCATTATAACCCCACAACAAAAGAGAAGCAAAGACAACCATTTTTAAAGCTATGTAGGAAGCTTATAACACCAAAAACACTCAAACACACAACACTCAAGATCAAACACATAGTTCTCAAATTATTTTGCAAGAGGTTCCCCTTACCTTTCACCAAAATTTCAATGATGAACAAAGCTTTGAAGATCAAGAACACCAAGCAAAACACCAATAGTTTCAAAGAGAAAAAGAAGAGTTTTTGCTTGAAAACACAAAGCTCTTAGATGTGGGATAATTTTATGAATCAAAGAGGGTATGAACAAAGGAGAGGGGGCGAGTTTCTTGAAGCAAGAAGTGGGAAAAACAAAGCTTTGAAGATCAAAGCTTTAACTTAAGAACAAAGAGAGAAAAGGCTAGAAATGCAAAGGGAGAAAAGAAAGGATTTTGCTTTGTTAACACAAAGACTTTGGTGTAAAAAATAAGAGAGGTAAGAGGGGGTATTTATAGTGGAGGGGATAGCCAAGGGGTTGGGTTAAAGGAACCATGGTTAGCTTAGAAAGTAACCATAGTTTAGCTTTTAAAAATAAACCAAAACATTTATCTAATTCTTAATTGGTCTAAACCACTTCACAAGGATTGAATCCAAGTGAAATTTATCATCCAAGGGTCCTAAGAGAGGAAGAGAGGTCGGCCAAGAGGTGAAAGGAAGGAAGAAGGAAGATTGGATCATGATGTAAGCCATGACTACCAAATTACACATTTATGAAATTAGTTTTAATCAATCTTTTTTGTAATTGGTTTAAAAACATGACTTATTGATCCAAATGTATCTAGTCGCCTTTGTGGCTTAGTGGTGAGGCGGTTTTGAGAGCTGAATCAAGGAGGAAGTGAAGTTACCTCTTTGCCCCTAGGTTTTCAAGTGAAAAGGATACAAATCAAGGGCAAAATTGACTTTTCACTAATAAAAAATTCCTAAAATTAATTTAAAGGTTGAGAACTGATAAGAAATCTTAGGAATACAATGCAATAGCCCTAATAGCTTCATGGAAGAGTTTCTGGAATTTTACGGTAAGTGTAAGCGTTGCGTTTTGCATAAAAACGAAAAAACGGACGTGTCATAAGTGAAAAACAGACATTTTTCAGAAAATTCCAGAAAAATTTCTAACAAATTGCAAATCAGTTTTAATCACCAATGGTCTCTCTTAAAATTTAATTTGGAGCTTCCATGGGTCAGTATAAATCCATTTTGACCCAAAAATTCTCGTTTTTTGTGCCGTACAGAGTTTTGGAAAAGTGACTTTTGGTATGTCTTTCAGAAAATTCTGAAACAATTTTCATAAATCCTAAAAAATAGAAAAACATGTTTTGGCTATTCAAAATCTTTATCTGACTTTAACTTGAGCTCCCAATCAGTCTATCTGCTCAAGCGGTTTACTATTTAGACCAAAACAGAACTTTTAAATCTTTTTACTTCTAAAAATTCTATAAAAATTCCAAAAAATCTAAAATATTAGAAAAACAAACTTTTGTGAAGGAAGTTTATTTATTGAACTCATTTGATGTTTTTAAGGTATTTAAAACTCCTTCCGTCAGTTAGACGTACTGCTTTCTGTAAAAAAACCTGATATTGACTGTAAAATCCCCGTTTCAAAGTATTCCAGAATATGTGTATTTTATTCCTAATTTTAAGCTAAAATTAAATCACAAAACATTTATGGTACACAAATTCATATAAAACAGAAAAAGTATAGTTTTGAACAAAGAAACGGACGTCGATTTTTGATCTGACGGAAGTCGAAACTAACCGTTTTTAAACGTATTTTGAAACCTATGTATTTAAATCCTATTTTTAAGCTAAAAATAAATATCAAAATATTTATATCACACAAATTCATATAAGACGAAATTCAAACAGTTAATAAAAAAAACAGATGTTACAGAATGTGGTGGTAAACGGTGGTGAAGCGGTCTGATTTCAGAAATCAGAAATTGGAATGAGAAAGAAAATAAAGCAAAAACAGAAATAAAATGAAAGATATAAGGTTATTATAGTAATAAAAAAATATTTTAACGGATACTAACTTTTACGTTAACGAAAAATTACAAAAATGAAGAAAAATGTCTCATATTTTATCTTTGAAGGGAATGGAGTATGTGTTTTCAAACAAGAGGAGAGGGGATTGTAATATTGATATCTCTCAGGGGAGGGGAGTGTGTGTTTTCAAACAAGAGGGGAGACGAGTGTAATATTGGTATCTTTCAGGGAAGGAAAATGTATTTTACTCTTAAAGATTCCATGGATACAGGAGATGATGGAGACTTCATTGATATAGATTTAAATATTTCTGCAGGTGATGGATTTGATTTGAACAAATTTCCCGACGAAGAAGATGAAAGTTCGGATGAAAAATAACTCAAAAAGGAAATTAAGGAGGTAATGAATATTTATCTTCCAAAATTTTACTAAACATTCAAAGAAAGAGAGTTGAACTTGAAGGTACGTGGCTTATGAGACAGAGACTTGTGTATGACATTTATGTATTCATAAATAAATATAATTATGATTAATTTATTATTTTTAGTTATACTTGATAATTAAAGTTTTACTTTTTTTAATAGAGAAAGATTGAAGCGGCTTCTTCAGAGAGGTTACAACACATAGATGATGACAATGATGAAGACTTGATTATTAATGCGACTTTTCAGTCAATTGTAAGGGAGAGGTCAGGATATTGTCGCGGTCTAGGAGCTGGAATTAAACCAACAAAAGGAAAGTTTGTTACAGGTTTACACGAACAATTAAAAAAAGCGTGAAAAGCGAGAGGATATAGAAACGAAATTGAAAGAAGTTGAGACTCAACTCCAAGAAGAGCGCAACGTAAGGGAAGAAATGGTAACACGATTTGAAGAAAGTCAAAGACAACTCGAAGAAAAAATGGAGAAACAACTTGAGGAAAGGCTGGCAACTATTTTTTTTAGAATGTAATCTTTATCGGTATGTATATGTCAATTAATTGGTACAAAAATATGACAAATCTGTAATTTTATATTTAAAAGTCTATCAGTTTACTATCTTAATTTTTTTCCAATTGGTGTTTTTAACATTTATAGAGGCTGGACAATCTTCTGGTGCAATGAATATAAAGTTTGAACCTAATGAAAGGTTTGAAAGTAGCTACTAATAACATGATTGCACACACTGAAATAATTATTTTTTAAATTTCTAGAATGCATTTTTCTTGAATCTTTTAGTTGGCATTTTGATGCTTAATCCTATTATTTAAGTCTTATGTGTTATTAGTTAATTAGTATTATTTGTTTACTCTTTCGTTCATCAATTGGATAAGAATAGAGATACTAAACTTGTTACACTTGTGTTTTTATTATGTTATTTTTTGTAGTCAATAAACTAAGATGCTAAGCATGCATGTACAGATAACGATTTTCCAAGTGCATTGATCCATAAGGTGAGGATTCTGAAAGATTATTACTTGGTATAACATGGTAAAGTTGGATTCTAGACTTGTTAGGTATTGTTACTTTAAGTGTTATGGAATTAAGGTCATTTTGCTTATTATATTCATGAAATATGGTTTGTTCTGTAGTTTAGTTGAGAATATGAAAATATGTTTTGATTCTCTAATATTCTATTTTGAATTTTTTTTACAAGCTTACCACTAAGCCAAGACAACTATTGATATCTATTTTGAATTTTAATTACCAATTACGAATAATATGCTAAAAACTTAGGTATGGTTCTCATCACTTCTAAATTTCTAAATTTCTTTAGCTAAATCAAATTGATTTTTTAATTGAGTGGGAACTCTAATTACTTTCATATGTGCGGCTAAGTGTTTCTTTTCTTTTTTTCTTTTAAGAAAAGCTCTTGATTGGTATGCATAAGATGTTTGCCAATATCTTTGTTGAATCAATTATGTACAATCTCTTACGATAATTGTGTGAAGTCATATGTTCATATATATATACTAGTTAAACTACTAGACCATTCATTTATATGTGTTACTACATTTATGTCTTGAATTTTTAGTCCTTGTTGAGTTCTTTAATCATCATATGTTATTAAAGTTTTATGTTAGTGGTTAATTAGTCTTGTTTTCCTTTATTCTTTCATTTATTAAATTCATAGGAAAAGACATACTAAACTAATTATATTGATATTGCAGGCCAAGTAAAGGTATTTCAACTACTTTGAGAGGAGAAAATCAAAGCAAAGCTAGACAAAGGAATTAGTGTTGAAATGTTTTTAGTGTTGGAACTATTTGCAAGTTTCTTTTCATGAAGACAAAAACTTATATGACACATTAATTTTGTAAATAACATTTTAAGGTATTTTGTTATGTTTATATTATTTAAATCATGTTTATACCATGTTTATATTTTTTGTATTAATAATATCATGATTTTTGCTTTAATATAATTTATTTTTTAATTGTTGTGATGTGTAAATAATGTGACTAATACAAATTCTAAAAAAATTAAAAAAATTAATTTTTATTAAAATAATTTAATATTAGCAATTTTAGTGACATTAGTTGCCAAAAAAGTATGTATATTTTAATACTAATTCCAACAATTTAAGTTGCTGAGAAATGTAATTTATGGCGACAAATTTTTTTGTTGAGAAAGATAAAAATATGGCAACAACCAGCATTGTTGTGAAAAATATCTTGTCGCAATGACCTTAGTTGTTGAGAAAAAAAATACTTTATTGCAACAACCTTTGTCATATACCACAGCGACAATTATTGTTTGGAAAAAATACTTTATCGCAGCGAGCGACTGTTGTTGCAACATGTCAAATATGACAACAACATTTGTTGTTGGGAAAACATTAATTATGGCAAGGACGCTTAATATCGCTGCAAATCTTTTCGCAACAACACTTATTGCCACGACATGCAACAAATTTTTTTTTCACTACGATAACACCCTTTTCCGGTGACTTTGTATTTGGATTGGAATCTCGTTAAGCTTTTTTACATAATAAGTATTAAAATTTTACCATTATAGATATTAAGTATTAAAATCTAGGTAATGATCTAATTATAAAAACATTGACCCGACATTTTGTGACTAAAGACTTATTTGGTTTAAGGTTTCGATATTTGGACACCCAATCACCCCATTCTACACCTTTTACAATGGCAATTTTAATGAGTAAAATAGGTTGAAAAAAGAAGTAAATAAATTAAATAGATGGACGAAGTGTCCACATAGCATTTTCCTTTGGTTTAATTACTACAAGTCTACCATTTTTTTTATATATATATTATCGTATGTGTATAGGCGTTTCAATTATAAATTTAATTAGTATGTATTGACAGTGTAAAACGTTTTACACTGATGTCTAATCATATGTCACAATGTAGATCTTTGTATGGATATTTTAGGAATTAATTATTAGGCTTAAATATGTTTCTGTTCCCTATAATATAGGGATATTTTGCTTTTAGTCTCTATTAAAAAAGTCAAACGTTTTTGGTCTCTATACATTTTTTTTTTGTTTTTAATCCTTTAAGTGGGTTGATGGCTCATGTGTCCCATTTTGAGCCCAATCAACACGCCTACGTGGCCAAAAATTACCACGTAGGATGCCACGTCAGTATTTTTCCACGTCATCCCTCTCTCTCTCTCTCTCTCTCTCTCTCTCTCTCTCTCTCTCTCTCTCTCTCTCCTCCCCTCTCTCTTTTTTCTTCTCTCTCCTCCTCCCTCCTCCATGGTAGTCCTCCTCCGTCAATCCCATCTTCTTCTCCGTCAATCCCCACTGGGGGTATGAGAAAGTATTTAAGTAACAAAATTTGTGAGGGATATAGGGAAAATCCTTCTCAATAAAAATCTTGGTTTTCCCCATTTTCCATTGGCACTGTGGTTTTCCCCATTTTCATCAAGGTATAGGATAAAAAATAGGAAATGTATGTTGATAGCAAAGGCTCTTGTGAAGGGTCAAAATGTGAGATCTAACACCCCCAAGTCTTTGTTCAAAGTTGTTATCTTCATTAATTTCCAAAAAAAAAAAAAAAGCTGTGATATTTGCGCTCCCCACCCCACCCAAAATCTTCACCAAATCACTATGGTTTTAGAAGCAAAGGCGCCCCCATCCTCCATCCATCTCATATCCCCCTTTTGAGACTTGCACCCCCCTCACCTTTTGACCATATACATAAAATAGAAGGAAAAAAAAAACAGCATTGAATTCAACCCATTTGAGAACATGTTTTCTCTCAGGAAAATGCTCTTTACGAGGACTGTACTCTTCATTTTTTACAACCTCAACCTCAACTAGTAGAGCTTGCTTCTTCAAGTTATTGCTCCGATCCGATCTTCATCGCCTACGTCTTCTGCCGAAAGCCCCACTGTGGCCAGATCTGATGCGATGAGGAGAAGAATGAGAGGCAGAGTTGGTGGCAGAATCATCTGTTCCTGTGTTGGCATCCTACGTGTCACAGTATTTGGCCAGGTAGGCGTGTTAATTGGGCTCCAAATGGATACATTAGTGGTTAACCCACTTAAAGGACTAAAAGTAAAAAAAAATTATAGAGACCAAAAGTATTTGACTTTTTTAATAAGGACTAAAATAAAACACCCTATATTATAGAGACTAAAAACATATTTAACCATAATTATTATTAAGTAGGAATAAGATAAAATAATTGATTGGGTGTTTGTGTAAAATATCTTTATACCGTCGGTGCACAGAGTTAAACTCTTTAATTATTTTAGTGCAAATCCAAATAGATTATATCACGGATTTTTTTTTCTAGTCACGTTCAATGTTGAGACACTTCACCCTAATGAGTAAAACAATCAACTTCTCTATTACATTTAAATGGTGTATAATCATGATAAAAATTCAATAAAAAAGAATATTTTTCTAAAATAGTTGCTTTTTTTTTTGACGGATTCTAAAATAGTTGCTTTAAACATTGATATATCTTATCATTGGCACCACCATTTATTAGATATGCTATTCTATATCTTCTATTTATCTATATCTAGAAATGTAAGGATCAAACAGTGAAATTATTATGCGAACAAAGGTAAAACAGCACCGGTAGCCTTCAACGGACAAATTTTATTTTCTTAATCATTTTTTAATATCATATTTATGACACATACAATATATTCCCTAGGGAACATATCAAGTGAGAGGACTTTTATTATGAGAGGATGAGAGGAGTGAATCATAGCCATAAGATCAAACCATAAATGATCAAGATTAAAACATAAAATCACATGACTTTTTTAAGTGGTCATGTGACCACTAACTAACTTTTAATCCCAGTCATCCATGTATGGTTATACGGTCCAGATTTAATCCTCTCACCCTCTTATATTAAAACTCTTCTCACTTGATAAATCCCCATATTCCCTATACCCAATTACAAACATTAAAAAATTGTGAGCATGTGTATGAAACTTTCAGATTTGACTCTGTACATTTTAAAGCAAAAATATTTTTTTTTAATTTTTAATAAAAATTAATCACGGATTCCTTAATATTTAATAAATAAAATATATAGTATTGGTTGAGGTCTAATATTGACAATGAAATTTGAAAATATAAGCTCATGTAAATTACTCAATTCTGTTGGCTTAGAAACATTTTCATTTCTACTAATATACTATGAGTGATTTGGTTGTGTTCGACAAGGCCAATGAGTTATTTTATAATTTATTTGACTAACTTATAAGCTTATATAACTACAATAGAAGTATTCGACAAATGAGTTTATTTTATTAGTTTATAGCTTAAAGTGTATAACTTATTTTTTTTTTATTTTTACCCTCAATACTTTAATTTTATTTCTCAATTACCCTCTCTTTATATTAAAATACATAAATAAATAAAAACCATAACCTATTCGTTTTCTCTTTCTATTTTTGCAATCAAGGGCCAATTCCCCAATTTGCAATATAATTTTACCTATAAAACAAAAAGTATATTAAAAAACATATAAACATACTATTTATTTTATTATTTCATTTTATAGAAGTAATTAACAAAAAAAGCTAAAAAATTAATATCTTAATTTTCAACAGGATAAATAATTTGAAATAAATTAAGGCAATAAAGTAATAACTATTTTTAAATAATATATATATATATAATCCTTACCGCATATTTTTTATGTCATTTTACACTTATCAACTAATTGAACAACTGATTTTACCTAACACTTCAAATTCTAATAGTTAGCTTTTCAACTATTAGCAATAAGCTAGCTTATAGCGTATCAGTTATTTTTGTCGAACAGAGCTAGCATCCATAACAATAAACACCAACACAATTATCCTACCAAAAAATAATAATTGATGGATGAATTTTAATCATTTGATTATTATGACTAAAAATATTTAAATAAAGACGAGAGTAGTGTGACTAGATTTTTTTTAGTTATAAAAGGGGTTGAAACTCAGAAAAGTTATTCACGTACATGAATTAGCCTAGGGATGAAAACCCCCCTTATATCATTTAACAAAACCCGTCAAATAACACTTGGCGATGCCCTCTTATATGACGAAATTAAATTTTATTGCAATTTCTGTGTCTAAAGCTTTGTATACCACAACAAAGTTTCCACCGTTAAATTACAATTTTAATAATTTTTTTAGGTGTTTTTCTATCATCTCCTTTTTTATCATAACCTATTTGTTACCTTTTGGTTGGAAGCTTCTTTGACACATTCAAAATACTGACCCATGAGTGGTATCGTCATGATGTCACCCTAGTTTCTTGCATGGAGTTTGTCTTTGGGCATATTCGATCATCAAATTGAACATAAACAAATACCTAGAATTGACAAAGTGCAAAAATAATAATAATTAGAAATCAAGAACTGATCGTCATATCTTAACTACACCAATTGGACTAATGAGTTGGACCTCAAGAATATGGGATTATATTAGTGATTTAGGTTTTTGTTTATGTGATCATTAGTTGGTTGTGTAATTGTTTCTAACTACTAAATTATAACAACTCTAAATTATTGTCCTATTTAGGTGAAAGTGGGTATACCAATCTTATTATAGATTTTTTTTTAAAAACAAAACTCATTTTCCTTATGAGAAGAAAGTTTATAGTGGACGGCTTTAGGAACATGCCAGAAACTTCATAATCAATTGCCAGAGAAGAGAGCCAAATATCATTATTTTGTTTATTCTTTAAGATGGAATTAAGTTTCTGTTGTTAGCCTTGATCACAAGAGGATATGGTTTTCATTTGTATTTTGGTAGACTTTAAAATACTAGGAGAAGATATTGATTTAAATACAAAGAGGTAGTTAATTGGTCAAAATCATAAGAGCAACTCATGTGAGAATTATAGTAATTGTGTCTACAAAGGGTTAAACAACTACAAGCAAACTAAAACAAACAGTGAAGGTGATTTTTAGTTAATAATTTTATGACCCATTTTCTTAGGTAGGAAAGGTTGGGGAACAAGGTTGAATTAAGCCATTAACAAGTCAAGTTCCTTCAAAAAGTTGAAACCCTTTTCAATTTTTGTATTATTAATTAAGCAATGAATATTGAACAAACAAGTTAACAATTACCAATTGGATCGATTGTGGAACTATAATGGTTATGGCACTATGGTTTTCGAATGTGTACAAATGTGGTCAAATTACTTTTTTACTAAGATATCATAATATTGGATATGAATAAGCTATAATAACCCTATTGTCATATATTCTTCACTTTGAGTATAACTGAAGAAAATAATGTGGTCGCAATCCATAAATGTTAAGTGTATGAACATATTGCACAATCCTGCCTAGGCCATGATGCCCATCCTCAAGTAAAAACATCATAATCCTCCTCCAACCACCGAGTATATATTGTATGTGAAAAATATTTTAAAAAAGAAAAAACAACAACAACAACGCACATATATAAATTCAAAGAGTTGAACTAGCTAAAAGCATTTGCCATTGAGTCCTAAACAAGAATTTGTACCAGATCGACGTTGGATTAATTCAGCTAGCCATTTGATTTGGTTAATTTGCTCTGTTCTTGATCAGAAAAATATTGCCAATATAATATTGTATCTTCTAAATGGGAAATTCTTGTGCAAACATAGTATTCATGGGTTGAGTAAACTAAGTCAATAAACAACTGACATATTAATTATTTTTCAGGCTTAAATATGTTTTTGGTATTTTATTTTTTATTTATATTCGATTTTTGTTTCTCATATTTCAAGAATATTATTTTAATCTTTAATATTTTTTCTTTCCAAAAAAAAACCTTTTAATATTTTGAAAATATGTCACAATTAATCTCTCACTTTGATATTTTAATTCTTAATATTTTGAAAATGTGCCACAATTAGTCCCTTATATTTCGAGATGAGGTACTAATTGTGACACATTTTCAAAATATTAGGGACTAAAACAATATTTTTGAAATATGAAGGACAAAAAAAGAACATGTCGAAAAATATATTTAAGCCTTATTTTAAAAAAAAATTCATTTGGCATGTAAATTTATGCATTATTTGAGACAATGATGTGTCATTGATCATGTGAAGGATAATCCATTACTCCCTCCATCTCGTAATATTAGTCTTTTAAGATTTTTTTCACATAGATTAAGAAATGAAACAAATAAATGAGTAAGAGTAATAATTTTATCAAATTAACCTTATTATTTATATTGCCCAAAAACCAATACAACACTCTAAAAAACATTATTTGGGATTTCTATAAAAAAATAATTATTTGGGACAAAATTTGAAAAAAATAATAATTAATGCTTTATTGAAAAAATAAAATGACAATTATTTTGGGACATTTTTACTTTACTAAAAAGGCTCTTATTGTGGGATGGAGGGAATATATTGGAGTATTTTGTTAAATGGATTGTATGTCGTCACAACCAACACGGTGTGGTACAAGTGGTAGATATCTAGGTCCCTTAAGCATGATATGGAGGGTTCATACCTTGAGGGATAGTCTCCATAGTTACACGTGGAGGATATCCATGTTCACCCAAAATAATGGTTATAACATCAAGAAGGCAACTTATTCAAAGGAAGCGGAAGGAAGGGGAGATGGTAGCTAGTATGTCATGACATTTTTAACTTAGTATTTTTTCTTATGTGCTCTTTCATATGTTTATTTGATAACTATAACAAAGTAAAATTGTCATAATATAAAAAAATCGAAAAAGTTATTCAAAACCCATCTATGGTTTGTACTCAGCTTGGAGGACAAGCAAAGCAATCAATTAGTTCAAGTCCCTGACCAATTAAGGCTGTATTATTGGGAGAACACCAATCATGGTTTTGCCTGCATTATTGGAAAAACAGGGGATACTACAAAGTAGCAAGTGGGTCATTAATTTGGCACTTACTAATACGGGATAAGCCTACTCTACCATGAGTCAATCTGGATAATTATGGAATTTTTAAACAATAATTTTTTTTATAAGTTGAAATTAATTGTTGTATCTCAGATTTTTAAGAAGGTCTCACATTTAATTTTTTTCATAAATATATATAAGTTTATAAGGACTTTTTCATAAACAAAGAACTGTAAACTTATTTTTAATTGAGAAACTTCTGTGCATGATAAGTCAATCCAAACTTGCCCATGTCATATTTTGTGTGTTTGGTTACTACCACTTTTCGCTTCCAGAGGCATGGTGGACTTGAAGCTACTCTGTATAGCTTTTCACTCGATGGACTGGTTGGAAACAAACATTACAGTCAATTGTTAATTTGATGAATAATAATCCCTTTTAGAGAAGGGTTCATTTTGCAAGAAAATTGAATGGTTCCTTCTTGCTTTTTTATCATAAGAGACAAGTTACACAGCTGAGTTCCACAAAACTATGGCCCCATTTTTGAGTCTTTGAACTTATTGCCAGGGGAGGGGAAAAAAAAAGTGAAGGACAAATAATTTGGCAAAGAGGATAAAGAAAAAAGAAGTGATTGGCTGCACTATAAGGGAACCAAAGTAGGAAATAATGCTATGAATTCAAGAAGCAAAACAATGAAGGACCATGTTTCTAACATGTGAGGATTGTCCCTCCTTCCATGTGCATTTATTGAAGTCCTTTTTGTAGTTGATGTTTACTCAAGCGGGGTATCATGTCTTTTTATTTTGTTTTTTTTATAAAGTTCTTTTACTGTGTAGAGGAATAATTTCTATCAACAGAGGTTCATTATTGTGCATTATTGAAAGGTACAATTTCTGAACATGATTACATTTCTGTTGATATAGACGGAATAGGAAATAAGTATAACACACACACCTTGGTGAAAAATGTTACATGGGTAGATTTGAAGTGATTTCTGATTCAAAAGGGAAAAAGTCACAGTAGATATGATCAAATAGGAGAGTTTCTATCTTTGTTATAGACTCTTATCAGGTGAATTTTGCCTTGAATTTCTTTTTTTTTTGTTGTTGATAATTTTGCTTTGAATTTCTAACTTTTTATTATGAAAGAAGGAATTGTCTCGTACTGCTACTTTGACCATTTTGTTGGCCTTCGACCTTGTTCAATGTATCCATGATGACAAAGAGAAGAAAAAAAAACAAATTGATGTTTGACAGCAATCGGAATGGAAAAAGGAAAAAAATGTAAATACATACTTCCTATCAAATGACCCACTTACCTACACGTCTAATGAGATTTTATATGATAGATTATTTTTAAGATATTAATTAATTATTATATATGTTATCAAAAAAAATTAATTATTATATAAAACTGGAAGTGTTGGTATAAGCTGGATGTAGAATTTAATACTTTTCTCGAAGGTAGGAGTGTTTATGCGTCAGTTTAGTTTGGGTTTGAGGTAAAATAAAATCTAAATATATAGGTATTGTTTTGATGCAAAAACATCAGCTTTTGATTTATGGAGAAATTAGTCTTATTTTGTATTTTTATTTTTATTATATATATATAAAAGAGAAAAAACTGTTAAATAGTCATTAATACATAGATAAACGCTTAAAGAGAAGTTAAAAAATATAACTTTTGAAAAAAGTAAAAAGCACAAGTTAATTTCGACTTATGTGAAAAGCTGTTAGTTAAAAACCACATATTAGAAGTGCTCTTGAAAAAATTTATCCATACGGGACCATAATTGAATTTGTTTGGATTATTATTCAGCAAATTCAAACCAAACCAATTAAGATTGAATTGGTTTGGTTTGGATCATCATATATGACTATATTACATTATGTAGTCAAAATGCATTATGGAAACTAAACTTCTGTAATGTATTCAAAATGTATGTATTACAGAAACTAAATTTCCGTAATGCATTGAAATTTCAAAATGCACTATGAAAACTAACTTTCCATAAGATATATAGAAGCCATAGGGATAAAGTACTTCATTTTCTTAAAAAGAAAAGTTTAGAGAGGAGCGTGGGAATAGAAAAAGAGGGGGTGAGAAAAGAAAAGCCTTAATTTTGTCTTTCGATCACGTGGGTTGTGTTAAAGAGAAATCCACCTTTACCCATCCTTTTCCAAGCCTAGCTACGACCTGGGCAGAACAAAAAACAGTGTTGGAGGTTCTCTTATGTACATCATTTTTCTTTGGGCTATTGTGGCTTGGGTAAAAATTTCCTGGGTGACGGAAACAATATTGTGCCAAAAAAGAGAAAATAAAGACACGTTTATTTCTATTTTTATTTTATGTTTTTACTTTTAATTACAGAATTGTAGCCTTATTTTTAATCTATTTTTTTTTTCCAAATATTTGTATAGAAAACAAAGAAGAAGAAAAATTTCACTGTTTTTTGTACAAATATTTAAAAACAAAAAATAAATTGAAAACAAATTGACAAATTTATAATTGAAAGTGAACATAAGAAATAAAAACAAAAAATATTTCCTCAAAGTAAACGGGTCATAAACTTCCATTTTTAAAATACATTTTGATAAAGAGCTTAATAAATTAAGCACTATTCAATAAATGAACGTTAAAAAGCACTAATGATATTTGTAAAAATAAAATGTTTTGAGGGTACTAAAAGTGAGGATGGATAAGAATAGAAGACGGGAAGAGGAACAAGGTCCATAAACTTTCCATTAAGCCACTAGAATTCAACTAATGTTAAGAGGCTTGAATAATTTCCGCGAGCTCGTAGATTCACACCCCATTTCTCCCATATCTATAATCTATCTATAATATATAAATTTGTGAACTCTTATTTTCTTACGTGTCATCTTGAGAGTGTTTTTAGGCCTAAGTGTTACCATATAATTGTTTCCCTCCTATTTTTAATTTTTAAACGAAATAATAACTTAATCTTCTAATCTAAATTCAAATAACTTATTAGGTCAATAACAACTTATCTTATCAATACGGATAACAAACTGATATCGATTCTTATCTCTAATTATTGTATAATTCAAAATAGATTTCTATCAAAATTAATATCATCCTTATGAATGGCGTAATTTTTTTTGGTAAACCAAATTGCATTAAACAAGACAGAAAGCACAAGAAGTGCCACGTCCTTAGATGAATACAAAGTATTGTTTAAGAAACATACTTCCTACCACCTCAAAAGAACAACCCCACACTTGAAAGCATCACCTACCCTCAAAAATATCAACCCAAGATAACCGGTTATTATAAGCATTCTCCAGTAACCTACATGCTCTCAAAGGGGAACGGATCAAATGCCAAGGTAATTCCCTAGTAACCCATCAGTCTCAAAAAGTGCCTTAAAACAATTCTCCAGTAACTTACATAGTCTCAAAGGGGTATCTAAGCATGCCTATTTACTCTAGTAACCCATCAGTCTCAAAGGGGTGCTTTATACAACTCAAAAGGAAACCATCCCTTACTGGCTCAACAAACACTATTACATGAATAATTTATATGCAAAACCACACAGACAATAACACCACACTATTTCTCCTGTCACCCTTCACATGTATCCAGAGATAATCCCAACCAAGAAACAATGCAATCTGTTAAGAATGCCCATCTTTAAATCTTGGCCACGTGAAAATATGAATTAGTCAAACATGATCGCCCCCTGCATTTAGAAACATTAAAACCTGCACCAGAACCAAACTTCCCAGCGGTGTTAGTAGAACAAATTGAGAGGGGCCAAAACAATTAAAATGTATGCTTATCCCTTCACAACTTGGACCACCACTAGCACCATACCCCCAACCCCCTGCATCAGAAAAGTGAATAAACACAAACAACCAAAAATGTTATTAATCCCAATTCCTTCTGATCTTTCAAACGGTCAGCCCCTGCACATTTAAATCAAATATTAACAAAAGTCAAAACTCACCAGCCAAAAGCCGAAGGATCCAAGCATAATTAGGTCTTTTCTCAAATCGATTACTTCAAATTCATTGTGCTCTAAGGATTGGTTCGACTCAGTTTTGTTCTTTATAGTTGTCAAATCAACGAATTCTCTCTCTGTATGTAATCTTTTAACTTTTCTTTTATTTTGCTTATATACAAATTGTCAATTTTTTTCTTTTATTGTTATTCTCATTAACAAATTTTTTAAAAGTATTTCTATATTGATAATGATATATAAAATATGCTCTATTATTTGGATATGTGTCTAATCATAGTTATCAATAATTACAACTACTCTATCTTAATTATAGAATTACTCACTTTTATCACAAGTTTGCTGGAAAAATCCATTTACGTGCTTGGATGTCATCGGTTCTTTTGATTGAATGTTAGTTTTTGTTTTCTTTTTTATGGTTTGTCTTTTCTGTATTTTAAATCTTAATAGCTTCATAGATTGTATATTTTATTTGTTCATTTTGTTCTATTATTCGTGTCGTTAATATTCTTTTGATCGTCAACATTGACTTCTCATTTAAGGTGACTCTTTTTTATTTACTTTTAGTCGTTTTTAGTTATTATTTTTTCAATGTTGAGTTCTCCATATTTTGATACTATTTATTCATTTTTTTCATAACCACCAAATTATTGATGTTGTTTGGTTTTTGTTTTGATTCTATCGAAGAACATCGTTACATTTCTATTCATTAACCCAAAGTTCTTCTCCTAGGCGAGTATTTTTTTTTACTTTTTGATAAATCGTTTTTAGTTATTGATTGCTGTTTAGAATTAACATTTCCATATTTTATATTGTTAAGTTTTTCATTCTATATTTCCACTTTGTGATTATTATTTTGATTCTATGCAGATACATCATTCTTGCTTTTCAAACAAGAAAAAACATCTAAACAACATTAAATTTAGTAGCTTATTTCCTCAATATTTTTCAAGAAATTATATATAAAATAACAATAATGGTATATAAATTACTACTTCTTTTTGTATATTTTAGGATGGATTTATTTTGAAAAATACACATAATGAGTTATTAATTTCTGTGAGGAATTCTTTTAATTAATTTAACATTTAGAAAATGTATATATTTTTTAAACGATTTGTGTGACGTAAATGAAATACAAGTCATATTTAGAGAGTAATATTAAAAACATTAGTTTCTTTTATTTTCATATTATACAAGATTTCATCATAATTTTTTTAGTTTTGCAGATTTGAGTTTAGGTCGTAAAAAACATTTGATGATTTTGTATTTCATCCTTTTAGCATTAGAAAAAAATTTAAAAAGATTTGATTTTATCGACTTGATTTGAATTTACATTTGAAAAAGGGAAAAAAATCTAAACTTGACCCCTAACCCCATCAAAGTGACTTATCTCTGACAAAATTGGGGTGAATTAGGGTGAATACGTGCGAATTTGAGTTTTTGACATGACTATTGATATCAACTAATTAAATTATTTTACTACTTCAACCATAATTTATATTTTTTTTTCGTTGTGCTCTATTTTAAAAATGAATCAAATAATTAGTGACAACTATATGTCTCGTGCAGGGCACGGGTCACTACGCTAGTATAATATATATAAATAAATTTGCGAACTCTTCTCAGCCCATGTGTCTTCTTGAGAGCATTTATAGGCCTAGATGTTATCCTATAATTGTTTCACTCCTATTTTTTTATTAGGTATCTTTTTTTTGTTTTTTTAAGCAGCAACAACATTTTTTTAACTAAAGCAACAACAACATTTAAATAATAATAAGTTCGTACACATTACACACATGACCAAAACACAAACATAATAACAATAAACCATAAAGCGGAAAGATAAGAAAGCAACAACAACATTAATTTAAGCATAAGCCGGCTTGAAGGAAGTGAGCTTCATAAGCAACAACAACGTTTAATTAAGCAACATTTAATTAAGCACTAGTCGGCTGGTGTAACATTCCAAAATTTCACTCTATGAGAAAGAGTATTAATTTTGGAAGATTAGAATTAATCTTAGGATTTTCAGATTAAGTATAGATAGTTTAGAGTTGACGTAAACGTCAAACAATAAAATACAGACATTCTGAACAGTCAGAGTAAGCAGAAAATGAATATGGAAAATTCATGTTAGATTCCAAAGAGTATTAGAAGATAGATGATAAGTTATTTGGATGTTCAAAAAGGTTTTAGACACTAAGTTTGAATTTTAGCAGAAAAGATAAAAGGGGATTACGGTTTTGGTCCCTTTAGGATAAACTCTGTATTCAGTAAATAACAAAGGAATTAGATACTGGGAAAAGAAAGGTAGTTAAGATATAGACTTTAGGATCTTGTATATTCTATATAGTATAGAGATAATAAGATTTGCTTGATATTATAGTTCTAAACGGTAAGATAGTAAAAGCCTTATATAGACTTCTGTATGCTATTTTCCGTCAATTAATTGTTTCTAATGAATTTGTGTGAACTAAGTGCTAAGTAATTTATGGTAGTCTTAGAATCATGATATTAGAATACTCATCAAATTACTTTGTTGAAACATACGCTTTTTCTTCATCGTTTGAGTTTTTACGGAAAACCATATTCTACCGTTATTAACGGATAAAGATTTTAAATAGAGAAAGTATGTCAAACCAACCCAGAATTTAATATTCCTTCACAAAAGTTGTTTATTTTAATATTTTTGATTTTATGGAATTTTTCTGAAATTTTTGGAAAAATTTCAAAAAATACCAAAAAATACAGTAAACGGGTATGTATAGCGTATAGAACTTGCTATACAGTATATGAAAATTTCGAAAAAAGGTCCCAAACAATTTTTATTTTATTTTTTATTCTTTATTTCATGGTTTTTAAAAATATTTCTAGACAAGATTATTTTTCTACTGTTTTGACCCTTTTATGCGGTATTTCTGCCGTATAAAAGCGTATAGAAAGCAAACGGGTTTGAAATAAGAACTGAAAATTTTCAAAGGACCTTGGAATAATTTTATAAATTCTAAAATAGTATTTTTGACCCAGCCCCAAGACTTGGTCATGAAGGGTTTGAATGGAGATTATTATATCATTTATTTTGTAACATATTTACCAAAACATAAAGCATTTGGCTTTTGATCGAATGGTTCCCTCTTGCCCCATTTATGTTGGCCGACCTCCCCTCCTTAACAAGGGCTCTTGGATGTTAATTTTTCACATGGATCCAATCCTTGTGAAATGGTTTAAGCCAATTAGAATAAATCATGTTTTAACCTATTTATTAATTAGTTAATTTGTGAGTCATGACATGCATCACAAACATTTTTTAAACCCTCCCTTGCCCTTTCATGTTGGCCGCCCCTCTTCCTCTCTTTGGACCCTTGGATGATGATTTTTCACTTGGATTCAATCCTTGTGAAGTAGTATAAACCAATTAGGAATTAGATAAATGTTTTGGTTTATTTTAAAAAGCTAAACTATGATTTCTTTTTAAACTAACCATGATCACTTTAACCCAACCCCTTGGCTGCCCCCTCCACTATAAATACCCCCCTTCACTCTTCATAAATCCTACACCAAGCTCAAGGAATTCAAGAAGCATACACTTTCTCTTTTTCTCTCTTAAGTCTAAAATTTCTTATATTGATGTTCTTGGAGTTTTGCCTTGTTCTTCAAAGGTATTTTGGCTAAGGCAAGGGAACCTCTTGCAAAATAATTTAAGAAGTATGAGTATGATCTTTGTGATGTTTGAAATTGTGTGCTTTGGGCGTTATAGCTTTTAAATGGTTGTTTATGCTTTATAAATTGTTTTATTGTTATAGAATTATTATTTTGTGATAATTATGATTTGTAGTGTTATGATACCCAAAAATCCTTAGATTTTCGTGGGAATGAGGTGAGGAGGTAAGAATTTATTTTTAAGTATAGTAAATATACCGTTATAATGGCGAATTTTAGTTTGCTGCAAATATGATTTTACCGTAAAGAAAATACGTTTTATTCTTTGTGAAAAACCCTAATATTATCTAACATGTATATGGTCAAAGGTGATGGTTAAGATTTGATTGGTTTATTAGTATGGATCTGTCTAGAAAGGAAAGAGACATTTGAAGGGGCTATTATAAAATCCGTCTCTTTCTAGTCTGGGATCTGTATTAATACGCTATTTAAAAATCTTAGCACTAGGGACCAAGGATATACGTGCCTAAGATAAACTGGGAAAGAAGTGATTTATTAATACCGTATATATAAATGGATTGGGTTGGATAAAAGAGTATAACAGTAATGGATTCTCGGTGAATTCTACCGTTATAGCATCTTTCAAAAATCAATGTAACAGTAATGGATTCTCAGTGAATTCTACTGTTATGTTATTTGTGGGAAATATCGAGTGGGTATCCAATCTGTTTATATATGCAATGAACTCAGTTTAATTTCCAATGTTTAAGACAGTGAAAATTAGTGAGATAGGCTTCCAACGGGCCTTTTTCCTGGAAGATAATCAGTGCTTAAATATTTCCCAAGATAAGTAATTGAATTGCGTTCACGTAGCCTAAGTTTTATCGATTTTCTGAAAATGGGTACTGAGCACCAAAGATGGCTCTGCCGTCGTGTGATTATTTCATCTTCTAAATTAAGTAAGCCAGTAAAAGAAATAGTTGAATTTTGTTCATCAAGATGATATCAAGATTTTAGAAAACTGGACACTGATTATCGCAGTCGGCTCAGCCGCCGTGTAATTATTCCATTCCCTAAGTTTGATCTAAAAATAGAGAACAGACGATGATGGACTAAAAAGCAGATGTAAGTTTAAATTACTGTTACTCTATTCTTTCTTGATCAAATACAGAGAGGCTCTACCCCGCTTTGATCTTCTTAAATAAGTTAATAAAATTGAAGATTATATATCGAATCACTCTGTAGGCTTTTCACCTCAGTTCGGCTCTGCCGCGGTGTGAGTAGTCATAAATTGAATTAATATAGCCGGAAGAATAACTTAATAAGAGCAAGAGTTTTCTTCAAAATGAGTGAGTGATTCCAGAAAGATTTTTCAGAGTATGAGAGCTATAGTAAGACGAAAGAGGTTTTTTAAGAGATGGTATTGAAAAGAAATTACAGTAAAATATGTGAGCAATTTTACTAAGAGAAAATGAGAAAGAGATTTTGTAGAGGAAACTTAGATGAGCATTTGCATTATAGACGATGAGCATACAACCTATATGATGTGGTTGAGAATAGGGTTAAGTTGGGCTACAATTGCCTTCTGGGATTATTCAGGTTTCAATAGTCTTAGGTGGCCGAGTGAGTGAATACCCTCGAGTCGAGACAATTCGTATACCCGGCTTGAATAAATCTGACTAGCTGACCTATTTATGATCTGGTATTCATTTTAAATGCGGTATTACCGAAGTGATTCCCAGGGGTCTAAAGAGAGGATTCCCTGATTATTCTGTTAAGTTTATCACATCCGATCGCTCAAAAGAAAGTGAGGAAGAGAAAGTCTCATTGGAGCATTACACCGGTGTGACTAGAGAAATATTGAAGTGACATGCATAATAGTACTTTGATGTGTGAATATAAATTGTTATTGAGTTATTTATGGATTTATGATGTGCAAGGTAAGGTTTACTTGGCTACAATATATTTGACTTGTATGAATGATTGAATACTTGATTGAATGTTTTAAGTGTCTCTGGTAGTTATCTGTGTGAATGTAGAAATTGTGTGCCGTGTGATATGAGTTTTCTATGTTTGTACTACTTTCATTATTTGTATTAGAGTTTCACCTTGCCTGCTTTGTTGTGTTATTACATGACTGAGTAGATGGACCCGCAAGACAGAGGATTGGGAACCGTCCGACACTTAACCATAGAACCTCTGGGTGGAGATAGTGTATGGTGGAAGATATGTCCTAGCACACAGTGGGGAAGGTTTGTAGGAGAAGTGGAAACCCTGGATACTGGGGGTGGTGCATTACCAAACCCACGACCCATTCAGGAACAAATTATATTAGATGTTAAGTTACCTTGGCAACAACTAAGACCTTTAGGAACTATCTCAGATACCTTACCCTTTGACAGTAATGATAGTGGGGATAGTGGTGGAAGCAGTTCACATCCATCTGTACATGATAGTGGTGGAACAGATCGTGGAGACCAGCGTCGAAGGAGTAGATCATCAAGCAAAGGACGAGTCAAATCCACTAAGAAGTCACCAGTTGCTAAACTTGTAGAAACTGAAGATTCTGTAGGGTATACACCAGCTTCACCTTTAGGAGAGAAAGAACCAACCATGTATACCCCTAGTTCTCATCAGTCTGAGTCGGAAGATATCATTTGGTTATCCGAGTCTCTTTCTGATGATGAAGTTGATGAGACACCCGACATGTCCATTGACACTTGGAATACTTCTAACTTAAGCAAAACTCCTTCATACCATCCAGATCTAGCCAGGTTTGTGATGGATTGGGTTCCGGTGACTCAGGCCCGGAATCTTAATTCTAGTTTACCAGGAGTGGGAGGACCAACCTGGTCCTGCCCTTAGAAGTAGTTAAGTTTAGAGTTTGAAATAATAGATCCTTTCTGGGTAAAAGATGGAATCATGGCTCGACTGTATCTAGTAGTGTGTTTTATTTTTCCACTTTTGTACTCTTTGTTTTAGAGTAGTATTAACTTTCTTTTGCTTTGTAATGTTAGAAA
This sequence comes from Glycyrrhiza uralensis, assembly GCA_030159175.1. Classification (NCBI taxonomy): domain Eukaryota; kingdom Viridiplantae; phylum Streptophyta; class Magnoliopsida; order Fabales; family Fabaceae; genus Glycyrrhiza; species Glycyrrhiza uralensis. The sequence continues at coordinate 31,283,014 of BRZY01000003.1, forward strand.
TCAAAGTTTGCCTTGGTGCAAACCTTTTGTAAAATATCATGGTACATAAATGAGAGAGGAAGTATTTTCAGACTTGTTGTATCCAGTTTATATTTCGAAAACAGTTAAAAAGGAATTAAGGGAGCACATTCCCCATCCTTCTCATCTTCTTCAAAGGAATGAAAAAAAAAATTTAGTCGCATTTTCGTAAAGGAAATACAAACTTATTTACAAATATTTTCTAGGTTTTCCAAAATTTTTGGTTACTATGGTGTAATATCCTTTTTGGAGAAAGTGGTGCTCGAAGTAAGTGAGTTCGATGTAGTTCTCCCATGACCTCGTATACACGAGGGCTTCGAAGGAACCATCGTTGGTGGCGAGAATGAGGCGGTAATTGTTGCCACCGACGACCTGGAAATCACAACTGATGACTTTCTCCAACTTGAGGTTGGCACCAGATCACTTGTTGTACTCGGCGATGGCGTAATCCGCGACCTCTTTCACTTTGTTGACGTTCTTGACGAGATTAAAAGAACTTGGTCCAGGCCCAAACTCGCCAGCACGAATTCTCTCCTCCATCTCGAGGGTGTAAGCATCTGTATAGTCCGCGTCGACGGTGTAATTCGCGATCCCTTTCACGCGGGGGAAGTTGATGTTCCCAAAGGCGTAATTCGCGATCGCTTTCATGCGGTGGAAGTTGATGTTCCCGTAGCCGATAGGATTCCAGGAGCCCCCATAAAGGGATCTCACTTTCATCAAAGTGTTGTTCCAATTCTTCATCATGAGAGACATGCTGCTTCTTCGTGAGTGAATTATGCAGGTGGGGATCTTATTAGGTGTCTCACTCTCCTTAAATATTGACAACTAATTAATATTATCTATTATTTTTAATTTTTAAAAGAATATAATCTAAACAACCCGATCTCTAATTCTAAATTCAAATATTAATAATTTATCAGATAACAACTTATCTTATCAATACTGATAGCAAACTGATACTGATCTTTATCTCTAATATATTGTATAATTCAAAATAGATTTCTATCAGAATTAATATCCTTATTATGAATGACATAATCAGGGGCTTTCTGTCTCCTCTCCAATCGGTTGCCTCAAATTCATTGTGATTCCTCCTTAATGTGTATAGATGGATACTATTTTAACAAAACTTAAATAAGAATTTTTTTTGCCTTTTTATGAATAAAATATTCAAAGAAAGAAAATACAAATTAAACTAAGAACACAGAAAAACAAAGAGAGATTAATAAAACTGAGATATTGCTATCGATTTTCTTCCTCTAATGTTACGATACAAATAAACGAAATCATAGCATTATCATGGAGATGTATTTTTATTCTGGTCCGAAACTTTTAGAAAAAAAAATCTTCAAAACTAGCTAGCTTATAAGAATTTTAAGCATGGTGCCTCCTCTTAAATCTAAAAAGAATTAATTTACACTCTGAATAAAAAGCATTGGTGACTACTTTCGTTTCCCCTTTGAAGTGAAACAAGACTTTCCATATGTATCTAACAGGAGTCAATGGATCATACTTTCTATAAATCCTAAGATCCCTTGTGCGTCCACACTCAGCTTGTTTTTCCATACAACACCAACCTCCCTTTCTTGTTTTTCCATAGAAACCGATTCTCCCCAAAAAAACCCACGAGCTTGTGAATCTCTTCCAAGGGTCCAACGCTGTATCGCTTGGTTCAAGACCCTTCGTCCCAATTAGGGGTGTAAACGTAGAGCTGGCAAAATGGGTTTTTGAGCCGGGCCAAAAAGGTCCGAATTGAAAATGGACTCAAATTTGTGTGTCTGAGCCCTCTATTTTTTGGGTTTTTTTGGGGCCGGGCTTGGTCTTTATTGGACCGGGTCAAAAAAGCCCAAATTGAATATGAACTCAAATTTGTGTACCCGAGCCCTCTATTTTTCAGGCTTTTTTGGCCTGGCCCGCCAAACCTGGCCCTTTTTAGCAGCTCTATGTAAACGAGTCGAGTCGAGCACTTAAAGCTTGAGCTTGGCTTGTGAAAAAAATTGGCGACCCAAACTTAGCTCATTTATTTAAACGAGTCTAATTAAAAGCTTGAGATTGTCAAAAAAAGTAAAGCTTGGGTTTGGTTTGTGGGCTCATTTATGAATTTTTTAAAATTATTTTTAAATTTTATAGGTTTTAGTATTTAATAAAGATTAGTGCTCAACATGTCGTATATGAAATTCAAAAATGTTAGACTATTATATTTAGATAATCTCGTAAATAACAAGTTCATAATTAAACACTTAGAGTTAGGAGTAGAAAACACTTGAGGAAAGAAAAAGTCAAAAAACTTTGAAAATTATGAGGTAAAGAAAAAGGGACAATGAGTGAAAAACTCAAAAGTTATAATAACTGAAATACTATTTTTTCACTTTATTTTTTATATTATAAATTTTAACTCAAAAGTAATTTTTTATAAAAATTTATCATTGTCAAACTATATAAAAATGTTTTTATACAAAATATAGGATCAATGTAATCTTTGGGCTTGGCTCATTTAAATAATCAAGTCTAATCTTAAGCTTGAGCTTGACTTGTTTAATTAAACAAATGAGCTTGAGCGAGCAGCCTAATCTTAAGCGTGAGCTTGACTTGTTTAATTAAACAAACGAGCTTGAGCGAGCAATTAACGAGTCGAGTCCGAACAGTTTACGAATAGCTCTGCTCATTTACACCCCTAGTCCCAATAATCTCTTATCACCCAAACATGCGTCCTTTACTTCCTCTCGAATGGTACTCAATGAACCCAACGATAGAAGATTCATTAAAGGGTGCAAGAGTTACACAATCTTCTTCTAAAGGCTTGTGTATTCTTGGTACTTTTGATTTTTCTGAAGCCTTTGCTGACCATGTCAAATGACATAACAACATTCTCTGTTTTACCAAAGTCATGAGTTTCAAAGCCCCACCAGTGACAACAATTGTTCACACAAGTATAAACCTGGCCTGGGATGAACCCCAGATTTCAATGGGAAGTGGGAGAGAAGCATCAGCATCAAACTTTCTCCAAGAGTTGGAATTGAAGCTGTACAACTCAACTGTCCGATGTCGTTCATCTCTTTCCTTTAAGAAGAGGATGTCATTGACCACAACTTTGTAGTCATTAGTTTTGGGGTCAAACCCAAACCCAACATAGTCCATCAAAGACAAAGAGTAATTAGTCCCATGTGGGGAAGTGAAATGGGATTTGGGAAAAACCCTCAACTGTCTCAATGAAGGTTTCATCATGACATTTGGGCGGCCCTTTAGGAAGTAGATGCCATGCCGTTGCAAGGACCCATGATTTTAGACCAATATTTGTGGTCGGAATTGTATTCATCAGGTGGATTTAGAACCACCTCGGAGGAAACGAGTCCCTTGGGCTCTTCATTGTTGAGGTCCAAAGAGAGAACGGAGATGTAAGGTTTGCAGTCGGGAAAGAAGCACGAGTGAGTGATCAAGAGGCTGTTATAGACAACATGGTAATTAGAAATAAAATGGGGATCAGTTATGAGATCAAACCAGGACTTGCAAACGCACTTGCATCCCAACAACTCTTTCAATGGTAGTCTAGAGAGGATGTGTGAGATCAGTTCTTGTGGCAACTGCTCCATCGCTGGTTTATTTCGAAAGAGAGAATAGAAAGAACAAAGGCTTTTGAAATATGATTATGGTGTAATGTGATTGATAATATTTGATGATAACTTGATAAAAAAAACTGAACACTAACCCTTATTTATAGATATATAAGACTCCTGATTAGGCTTGGCAACGGGCCCGACCTCGTGGGTACCCGCTCGAACTCACCCCGACTTTGATGGGGAAAAACCGTTTTGACCGGGGTTGGGGTTGGGGAAACTGATACCCACCCCGCCCCCGAACCCGCCCCACACATTTATTTTGCTTAAAATATAATATTTAATGTATTAGTTTTATCAAAATTTATATTTTTAATAACTAAAAATTTATTTTTGATTCTTTATTTACTCATTAGTATTTGTCTAACAAAATATATCAAAAAATATCTTGAAAATAGAGTAATAAATTCCTTTAATTCTACCCAAAACTAAAATATAAAAATAAAAATGTAGGTTCTAAAATACTGAAAGCGAGGACGGGGGTGGGGCGGGGAAACCCGACCCCCGTCGGGGGCGGGGATGAGTGTCAATTTTTTAACCCCAACGGGGATCGGGGGCGGGGGTGTAGTAGGGGAGCGGGGACAGGGAATGTAAAACCTGCCCCCACCCCGCCCCATTGCCATGCCTACTCCTGATCCTAATTGATTTGAATTGAATAAGTAAACAAATCATGATATCTATATATATAAAAAAGAAGGTTGTTGGGGTATTATTGTCATCTTTTAAGTAGAATAGGGATAATTTGGTAAAGAGATATAAAAGAAGGTTGTGGGGGGCAAATTTGATATTTTATTTTTTAAAATTTTTAATTTATTTTTACTATTGTATTTGTTGCTCTAAATTTTTTATATAGTGGGAATTAAATATTGTTGTAATTTATTTTTGTTTTATAATTTCTTAATTCTTTTGTCAAATAATATTATTTAAAATTGAAAATAACTAAATAATAATATAACAATTATAATTTTATATTTGAAACTTGAAAATAGTGTAATAATTTAATTTTTTTTGTAATATTGTATTTATTGCTCTACATTTTCTATGTAGTGGGAATTAAATATTTTTGTAATTTATTTTTGTTTTACAATTTCTTAATTCTTTTGTCAAATGATATTACTTAAAATTGAAGATAATTAAATAATAACATAACAATTATCTATCTATCTATCGATCTAACTATCTATCTATCTATCTATCTATCTATATAAAAGAGTGGTCGCTGGGGTAGTTTGGGTATTTTTATCTAAGTCAAGGACAAAGAAGTAAATTACTATAGTTTTATAGCTTTTATTGGCTTTATCTATGATAATAACAATTATAATAATAATAATAATAATAATAATATTAAATAACATTAATAATACAATATGGCAACAATTGTAACGCATAGGAGCAAAGAAAGGTCATGTCGTTTTTGACAATTAGATCTCATATATTGCTAGGATTAAAAAAAAAGTCATATTATTAGATTGTAAGAAAGATATATACTAATAGCTCTATTTGCTATTTTTCTAATAGTTCTGTTATTATAATTTTAAATTTGAAACATCCATTTGAATCAAATCTTAAATGTGTAAGCATTCATTTTTGTGTGCAAGGTGATACGTATAGTTGAACGGGTGTGGGGATGTTCAAAAGTCAGAACAAGATTGATATAAATATTCTCTCCAATTCCTAAAGCCAATTCCCATCAGAATTAGGTGGAATAAAAGGGAGTGACCTGTGATAGTAAAAACAAAAACCGGAGAAAGGAGATGAGCACTTAAAGAGAAAGAGTGGGCAAAGGAGGACAAAAAAAAAAGGACAGCGAGAGGAGCAATCTTGCACACCCAATGTGAGGTGTCTCCAAGAATTGGTGGCTTTATTTTCCCCAGCAAATTTCATGTCATGGTTCTGTGATCTTCGATTAGATTATGCACATGGTCTTTTATGCTGAAATTGATGTCATCTATTTTGTATATATTCTCTATTCTGTATTAGCTTCTTGGTTAATAAACTATCAAGAGGTCTATCAAATTTACAAACACCTTATGAGGATAGTTGAATTTTTATTTTCCAGCCCATTCAAAAATGGGTTACTGCCTATTGGTTTTAGGAATGAGTTATTGTCTTTTTATCTATATAACGTGATGATTTGTTCTTTTTTTTTTTTGGAAGAGCTTATGAGTTTGATCTTTTATTGTTTTTTGTTTTGGTAATATTGCTCGCACAACTCCTTTTGTTACATTGCTTATACAACACCTGTAAAATGATATAGTTTCTACATTCAGGATCAAATTATTATGGTTTAGTTTTTAAATTATTTGTATATAGATTTTATTTAACCAGTCCAATGTTTCTATATTTCAAAGTCACCAACATATTTTTAACGTTGGTTTTCTCTTCTTTCTTTTTTGTTTCTGGGTTTGCTTTCTAATTGTTTTTTCTATTTGGTTGTTCACACAACACTTTTTTTTGTTACGTTGCTCACATATCACCTGTAAAATGATACAATTTCTTATTTCAAGTAAAAAATTATTATGGCCTATTTTTAAATTATTTTTATTTAAATTTTATTCAATTAGTCCAATGTTTTTATTTTTTAGGGTCACCAACATATTTTTAAGGTTAATTTTTTTCTATGTTTTTTGGTTTGCTTTATAATTGTTCTTTCTATTAGGTTTGTTCGCACAACACCTACAAAATATGTGGTGTATACAGTTTCTTCAATCAGGTAAAATAATTTTATTTTTAATTGTTTGCTTCTAAAATTATTATGTATTTGGAGTTCAAGTTATTTTATAGTGATTGACTGAATTTGTCTATTCTTTATAGATTTATAGATTGTGGGAATAAGTGGACAAACTAGCTATAACATATGGGAGAGACATGTTATAATAAGGCTCATGTGAAATTTATGACAAAATTATGGTAAGCTACTATTAAATTATTGGATTGACCTTATTCTACTTTTACTGTCTTATAACTTTTTTCATCTATGGTCAATATATGCTTGGAGAACTATTAATATATTGATAAACAATGAAAGTAGGTTGAAAAGATGTGAAGTCAATAATGAGTTTGTTTAAGTTGGTCACAAAAGCAAGGGTTAATGTTTGTTCTACATTATTCTCTTCGAAATTTTAACATGTTCTATCTATTGTTCAATTGTTTGGAAAGAGAAGAACGAATGAGAAATAAAAATATTTGCTTTAAGTTGCATATAATTTGTTTTAAAATGATTTTTTTAGTTGAAAATTTGCTAAAAAAATGAGATAATTTCTCTATATTGTTCATCTTTTGGACTCTAAAGCAAGCTGTAACCTAACCTATACATTGTAGATGGTGCATAATTTTTAAATTTGTAAGAAATGTATATAAACATATTTGTATTAAAATTATTTTAATATTGGTTTCAAAAAAGTACTAAAATTATAATAAAGTATAATTTTTTTCATAGGGATTTAGATGTTAATGTAGTCCCATAAAATATTTATTCATGAGAGTATATGTAAACGAATGGTACAAATTAATAAGTGATCAATTTGTTTGTCCTCAATTTGATACCTATTTTTCCCATTAATTGATGTAACTTTCAATACTAGACACTAAATTACTAATCATATTACTCTTTTACAAAGGTATTCACTTCAAGACATACGTCCAAAATCCAATCTACTATATATAAAACATCACTTTTGTAAACTAAATAAACTAACTATGGTCAAAATATGATACTAAAAATCATAAAATTAAGATAATATTTATTTAAAAAAATACATAAAAAACACCCGGACATCGCATGGGTCACGTTCTAGTAATAACTAAGTAATAAGAAAACTAATCTAAAGAGATACTCTAAGATATTTTAAGATAAGAAACTAATGATATGACATAAACTACAATATTATAAGATATTTTCTTATATTCTAACACTCCCTTCAAGCTAAAGTTTGTTACAAAATATCTTTTTGAAAGAGAAAATAACCAAGGTAACCAGACCCAGAAAGATATATTGAATATATAATACTCTATAACAATAACAATAACAATAACAATAACAATCTATAATCTATAATATATAAATTTGTAAACTTTTACTTTCATATATGTCATCTTGAGAGCATTTATAGGCTTATGTATCATCTTATAATTGTTTTTCTCTCATTTTTTATTAAGTATCACACTCTCCTTAATTATTGCAACTAAATAATATTCTCTATTATTTTTAATTTTTAATCTAACCTACAATATACTTTAAAAAAACAATATTAGAGTAGTTTTGATTTGATCTTATAGGTTTGTTATGCACTACTGTTATCAGATATACTTTATTTTTTATCACAAATATACTTTGTTTTTGTATTCAAATTCTTAATCGTACATTATTTAAAAAAATTATGTTTTATTATAATTATAATTTTTGTACCTTAAAATAATTCATTATAATAATTTCGTTATTAATATAATTTGTACTTATATATTATTTTCTTGCATAGCTAATTTGTTAAACATTTTTGCATCTGTGTAAACTTAATTTCTTATCTAATCAATAATCAATAATAGGCTTAAATGAACTTTTCATCCCCCAGGTCCCACGTTTGTGCAATTTTCGTCCCCCAGCTTCTAATTGAGCACATTTAGTCCCCAACGTTTACTAACTGTGCGATTCTGGTCCTTCCGTCCAATTGCCATCCAACCCCAAATGGTAATTGCTTAGGTGGTAGACGGTAGTGTGACATGGCACTGTTATTGCCAAATGGACTGCTGACATGGCTTGACTTATGACTCAGTTTTTTTTTTAAAAACAACAACAACTGGAATTTTTTTTTTGTTAATTGAAATGTTTTTTTCAATTAAAATCGAGTGGGTCACGTAAATGGGTGGACCTTCGAACGAGGAGAAGTTTCAGACCTTCAAGTCTCCTCCTTCGGATCTGCATCTGCTTCTGACTGGGGACGCAGCGGGTGTCGCTTTCTCGAGGGATTACCCGAATGTGGACCTGACTGTTTAGTTTCCCTGTTGTTTGTTGTTTTTCTTTCTTTCTTTGCTGTTTCTTTCCTTTTGTACCAAAAAAAAATGGGTGGATCTGGAGTGGATCTGAAACTACCGAGTGGGTAAGGGCACGTCTCGTAGAAGTGGATATGGAGTGAGAGTGTGGATGAGGCGGATCCCGTTGTCCTGCGAGTCCACCTCGACAACCGACCGGGTTGACTCGGCGGTTGTTGTTGTTGATGTTGTGCGTTTGGAGGGGGGAGGCTCGGTGGCGATGTCGGCGGCATAGATGGCGTTGTCAAGGATGGCTTTGAGGTCGTAGTCGGAGGAAGAGGGGAGGTTGTTGTTGTTGGGAGGTGGGGGGTCGAAATTGGAGAACATGGTTTGTAGCCAGTTGGAGATGTCGGCGGGGTTGTAGTGAACGGTGTCAAAGGAGAGGTGGTGGGTGATGTCGTCTTGGTCCATTCCCATGGCTTCTTCAAGCTGTTCCAGCTTCTGTGCCACTTCCGCCATGTCTGATGACCTCACCTTGTAACCCACCACCGCCATGTCTTGGATTGAAAGGTCGAAGGTCACGTAAATAGGTTAGGGTTCGAAGGAACAAAGTGGTTCTTTATGTGTGCTTCGCTGTTTTCCACTTTTCCTACATTGAAGTTACACCCTACTTCCCATGGTCCTTCACTCAATTTTAATTGAAAAAAACGTTTCAATTAAAAAAAAATTCTAGTTGTAGTTTTTTAAAAAAAAAAGCTGAGTCATAAGTCAAGCCACGTCAGCAGTCCATTTGGCAATAATAGTGTCATGTCACACTACCGTCTGCCACCTAAGCGATTACCGTTTGGGATTGTATGACAATTGGATGGAAGGACCAAAATCGCACCGTTAGTAAACGTTGGGGACTAAATATGCTCAATTAGAAGCTGAGGGACAAAAATTGCACAAACGTCAAACCTAGGGGACGAAAAGTGCATTTAAGCCTATAATATATAAATTTATGAACCCTTACTTTCATATTGTCGTCTTGAGAGTATTTATAGGCTTAGGTGTCATCTTATAATTGTTTCTCTCCCATTTTTTGATTAGGTGTCACACTCTCTTTAATTATTGATAACTAATTAATATTCCTATTATTTTTAATTTTTTTTTTAAAATCTAATCTAAACTTTCATAAACGAGATTAGAGTAGTTTTGATTTGATCTTATAGGTTTGTTATGCACTACTGTTATCAGATATACTTTATTTTTGTATTCAAATGTTTAATTGTGCATTATTTAGAAAAATAATATTTTATAATAATTATAATTTCTGTATCTTAAAATAATTCATTATAATGTTTTGGTTATTAATATAATTTGTACTTATTTATTATTTTCTTGCACAACTAATTTGTTAAACATTTTTGTATCTATTTAAACTTAATTTTTTATCTAATCAATAATCAATAATAATAATATAATAGATAAATTTGTGAACTCTTATCATGGAGTCTTTTCTAGCATTTTTAAGTCTACGTGCCATTCTATAGTTGTTTTAAGAGTATTTTCTAAAACTTTTAAAGAAAAAGAACTTGAATGCTCCGTGTTGTTTGGGAAACTCTACTTGCAACATGGTTTCATTGGTTTGAACAAATTGGTTTGAAGTTTGATCTATGAGAACTCAGAAACAATTTAAGAATCAAGCTCAACAATAATTTATGAGAGATGCTAACTTCTATAACCAACATAAGACCGAAATCCAAGCCTCACAATTCTATTATTTTTAAAATTTATATAATATTTTAAATACCGAGGCAGTTCTAGAACATGTGCAACATTCCCGTGCCAAGGCCTTTGAAAAAGAAAAAACCCAAACTCGACTCCAAATCCCTTCAAAGTCCCCGTCAAAGTTGGAACAGGTTCTGGGAACCAGTGGATTTGTGTTTTTGACATGCCTACTCACAATAACTATTTAATCTATTTTATTACTTCAGCCATAATTTATATATTTTTTTCGTTGTACTCTACTTTAAAGTTGAGAATTAATCAAAAAAAGTTAAGAACTAATCAAATTATTAATGTCCATTATATGTCCCGTGTATGGCACTGGACACTATGCTAGTTATTATAAAAATGTCCACTTAATCCTTTGTGGGCACGGTAAGTCATAGTATAACTTGTATTTCAAGTCCAATGCCCAAGTTATATTCCTATAATATCTTGTTCCCAATAGGAAATAAATAGGCGAACAAGTACAGAAAAGAAATAAGGAAAGTAAGTTCGATAGATAACATGGAAGCCTCACCCTTATTAGCCAATAATCATAGATAACAATGGCCTAAACCAAAAGTGACTAGGATTGAGAATGAAGCACCATATTCCTATCTCTTTTCCCTCAATTCTGTCCAGTAGTACTAAGGACCATTTCATTTCATTTGTGGAGAAATATTTTGAACCACAAAGCAGATCTTTTATGGTGTCTTCTCAGTCCATTCTTGAAATCCACATACACAAGTCCAAAGCGGAGAGTGTAGCCAGCAGTCCATTCATAATTGTCCAACAATGACCATGCAAAGAATCCCTTCACCCTCACTCCATTCCTACCAAATTCAAAGTTTTATTAGGCTTCCAGTTGCCGAGTCCATAACAGAAAAAGAGGTTGTAAAAATGTAAACTTCAATCAATCAATTACTATTATACTATATAAGAAGATTAAGTTATGGTCTCTTAGGATGTGACATGTGGCACCTCCCCGCAACTCTTTATTTCCAACTAAAATTGTTTTGCTTGTTAGATTTTTTTTTATTGTTTTTGTTAGGAAACGGGTCGAGTCCATAGACTAGTTTATTAAACTAGTTGATGGACCCAAATGTACAAAGTCCGAGTAAAAAAACCAACAAATAAAACAATTTTAGTTGGAAATAAAGAGTTGAGGAGGTGACATGCATCACATCGTGGGAGGGTGACATGTGTCATAGTCTTGCCTCTCGAAAAAGTAACATATGTCATAGCCTGAGAGGCCAAGACATAATTTTCTTATATAGTAATAGATAGATAATAATAGATATATAGTAATAGATTGTTCACTTCAAACTCACCTTATGGCCCTTTGGAGATACAAAAGGTGGTGACTAAAATAGTCTATCCTCATTTTGTCATCGAGTAACATTTTGCCATCATTAACCTCGTCAATTCCTGCAAATATTTGAACAACTTGATTCATGCAAGCAGAAAAAAAAAAACTAGTACTGTAGGGAAAAAATGGTACATGAGATCATTATAGATAATCTTACCATTTTCTGTTATGTAAATAATTGGATTGTTAAATTTCTCCTTAGTGTATTGTAGTAGGCCTTGAATTCCTGGTGGATAGATATAGAGCCAGTCTGAGGCAGCCTGCAAAACTATTCACTTAACTCCTTATCCAAAAAGGTCCTACGCTCCTCAGTGAGCAACTCATTTTAGAGGGCATAGTAAGAAATCTCAATCATTGATTAAAAAAATCAACAGTTGATATAATAAATCATAGATATGTTGAAATACCAACAGATGATTTTTTCATCAACGATTGAGATGTCATGTTTTACTCTCTAAAGTGAGAACTTACTTTACAAGAGCCAAATTTGTGAGAAATGAGGTGCAACCATTTGCAAGTAGAATCAATCCATGGCTAACTCTTGGTATTAGTGATAACTTTTCATTGTCAAGCAATAAAAGGAAAGAATCTAAAACCGAGTAAAACTTATCTCCAGATGCAAGTACCTTTGGACCAATGAGAACCCCGTTTCTTACAGCTGATGCAAGTGCAACAAAAATGGATCATGAATAAGCGAATGTACGACGAAAATTCAATAGCAAAAGTTAAACAGAAAGTATATGTAAGCTTCATTTAGAATGACTTACTAGTAAATCTAACGCAAGAGTCTGTAAAGACTGTTGGCTTTCCACGCTGGCAGGGAGTATTGGCTGCATAAGTTGAAGTGTAATAATTTAAGCCTACGAAATCAAAGGACCCTTTAACCATCAAGAACTGCCCTCTGGAAAACTTTGGCAAACGATTCCCAACTCTGTTAACCATTACAGCCGGATATGTACCGGAGTTTAGTGGTTCCATGAACCTTGAAAAACAGAAAATGATGAGTTAGACCTGACAATGTACTAGAAACTAGTCGATGTACCCGTACTTCTGTACGGGTCTTTTCCTAACATGAAAATATTTAAAAAAATCCAACAAAGAAACAGTTTTAGCGGAAAATAAAAAGACATCGGAGGTGACACACTGACACGTGTTCTAGCCTGGGAGATGACGTGTGTCCTAGTTAGGACTTGTTTTTCTTATATAGTAATTGAACTGATTATTAGAAAAACTGACAGTGCTTTTGATAATGTTTTATTTGTTAAATATTTATTGGTTGCTATTTATACTCGATTCTCAGTTCTCACAATAAACATTCAAGCTACTAGTACCCAGCATAATAAATTTGGTACCAGAGTAATCCCACAACAAAAACTACACATGAACTGTTTCGAAAATTAACAGAACTGGAAACAAGAGAACTTTTGAGTGGGAAAAGACACTTACCAGTCATACATAAAAGCAAGACCCCGGGATGCTGCTTCTCTGTCATCTTTTGATTGGGATAGTGGCACAACCCAGGCAGAATTTAGTGTTACCCCAATTTGACCCTTCTGAGAAATCTATTAAAGAATCATTCACTGTCAACAAATCTTGTACTAACCACATATTGCATTATTTGAATCCTAAAATTCTACTCAATTCTATATATGCTGTTGGATTCAGAAACATAATAATTATGCAGCAACCTGGAACTTCTCCCTGTAGACTTTTACTGCTGCAGCATGAGCAAGAATCAGGTTGTGTGCAACCACATAGGGCTCAGTACTGGAATCACCAGCACTGCAGTTAGCCACCCACTTAGAGCACCTCAAGGGTGGGGATGACCCACTTCCATAACCTTGAGTGCTATATAGTAGTGGCTCGTTTAACGTAATCCAATGCTTAACCCTGTCGCCGAATTCTCTGAAGCATACTTCTGCATAATTTGCAAAATCTTGCCTGTGTGCAAGATCAAAAGTGTCAACTTTCCATCACTTGGGAGGGAGACAACATTGTAATTTTACAGTTGCTTACTCAATTCTGGGACTCAGAAAACCGCCATATTCATCTTGAAGAGCTTGAGGGAGATCAGAGTGAAATAGAGTTATAAAGGGCTGTTGTCCTGAAGGCACAAAAAGGAACATTCTAATTCCATTTGATTTGGGGTATCATGAGAGAGAAAAAGAGAAAGAGAGAGTGAGAATTGACTTCTGCTTACCATTTGATATCAGTTCATTTATGAGATTGTTGTAATATGTGATGCCTTCTCGGTTAATTCCTCCCTTCAGGTTTCCACCTAAAAATCAATTTAGTTTGAGCTTAGTTCCATTATGGATACACCAGTATCTATGTTCAATTCATTAAAGTGTTAATAATTCCCCTAGAATCAAGCATGCTAATGATCCAAATTAGCAATTCATCATAAAAGGGTGGACCATTGCACGAGGCTCCCACCATATGGGGTCTGGAGAGGGTAGACGTACACAGCCTTACCCCCGCAAGCGGAGAGGCTGTTTCCAGATTTGAACCCGTGGCCCTCAGGTCACAAGGAAGCAACTAAACCCTCAGATCAAATTAGCAATTCATCATACATAAAAAAAATAAATAGCTATTTATCAAACCACTATTCCGGGGATAATTAAAGGGTGATTAGAGAGTTACTCACGAGGTAATATTCTAGACCAAGAGATGGAAAACCGGTAGGCATTAAATCCAATATCCTTCATCATGGCTACATCTTCCTGAAATATTTTTTTAAACAGCAAAAGAAAATTCATCTAGATCTTTAAATTCAGATTAAGAGAATGAAAGTACCTTGTAGCGGTGGTATGAATCAATGGCAACATCCGCATTACTGTGGTCTACTATTCTGTCTGAATAAACAAAAGAAAATGTCTCAATATTTTGAGTTTGTTTTATTGAAAAGTTTAAGTACAATTGCATGCAGTTCTTAAACTCACTCAGTGTTGTTAATCCCAAAGAGCGGAGCATAGTGGCCGACCCCCAAAAATGCTATAGCGGAATAGCGGTAGCGGGATGACCGCTATTCTAATTTTATTAATTAATTAATATATATACATATAAATGCTTAAAAGTTTTAAAAATATTACTCAATTCATAACACATTCATAATTAACAATAAAATTTTAATCATTTTACATTTTTTCAATTATTGTGTGTACTCATTTTGATTATTTATTACTTATTTTAACATTATTTTGTTATACTTTAAATTAAAAAGACAAACAAAAAGAAAAGAATTGAGACCGGACCCAATTCCTACAAACAAAATAAAAAAAGCCAAACCCACTACCCCATCCTCACAGTTAAAAGAAAAGAGTTGGGCCCAAATGGCCCAACACCCCTCTCACCCTAGAAACAAAATTACCCTAGCCTCCCTTACTCTCATCAGCCGCCAACCTCCTCTCTCAATCACCTTCTCATTTCAAACAAACCCACTCCACTGGTTGCTGGACAAAGAGGCAGAACACAGAGGCAGAACAGAGGTCGCAGCTCGCCAGAGACAAAGGTCGCAGCTCGCCGGAGATGAAGGTCGCAGGTTCCCCCTCCCCCAAAAGCCCTAAAATACCACCAAAATTTAACCCTAACGTCAAAAAAATGAGGGCATCTTCGGAAAACAGAGGTGCGGCGCTATCCACCGCTTTTCTGCGTGGTTCTCCGCTATTCGGGATGCTATCGTGGCCGCGACGGCCGCTACACTGAAACGCGACGCGATTGCTTCGCCCTCGCGGGGAGGGGCCGCAAAACGCTACAAGTCCGCTATAGCAGCGCTATAGCGCGCTATTCACATCGCTGAACTCACTATAACATATCAATAACTAGGCTATGGTGAAAACAGTTCAATGCTTTCCTTTTCTATTAGTTGTTAACTTCAATCCTTTATTCTTTGCCTAGCAGCAGAAGCATGGCTTATACCCTTTGACAGAGATAACCTTTGTATTATTCTTTCCACATATTAGCCCCCAAAAATTCAATTTGGTCAAGCAAATTGATGAAATGGGGTGCCACTGAAGTACTTCCTCTTCAATGCTAACCCAATAAGATTTTAGCAATACCCTTATTATTTTATTTACTTAGCTAGCCTTGTTCAATATAGTAACAAAATCATACCCTCTAGCAAATCAATCTCATATATACAAGCACTTCAAAGAACCATGCTAAAGAAATAATCAAATAAATGGCTACTTAAAACAAACAAATAAAGAAATAATGGGAGCAAAGCAAAAGAAGAAGAAGATGCAAACCTGGGTGGCTATGAGTGAAGGTGTCCCATATGCTTGGTCCTTTGCCACCTTCATGTGCTGCACCCTCATACTTCATTTACACAGGACCCCAAAAATAAAGGGAAAAAAATAAGATTAAAAAAAACCAATACTTTACATAGATAGATTGTTAAAACAACATGGGAGAGAACAAAAACCTGGTAAGCTGAAGAAGCAGTTCCAAATAGGAAATCAGCTGGGAAACTGCTACGGTTAAGAGAAGCTGCAGAGTCAAAAAGGGCAAGGGAAAATGCCGCAAGGAGGAGAGGAACCTTAACCACCCACATTGTTCAAGATTTGAAATCGATTCTCCAACTTTTCACCCCATAAAAAGGAACTTGGGAAAGGTGGATTCTTTGTTTATTAGATGGGGAGAGAGAGAAAAATTGCAAAGGAAAAAGGACAACTCTTTTATTTTATTATTATTATTAATTATTATTGTTTCCCCCTATATGATATTTGATTTGTTAATGACCTTGAAAGCTGAAAAAGATGCCTATGTTCCTGATAAGGGTTAAGAAAAAGGTTCCATGCTTAAACTAGTGAAGTTTCATGCCATCTTCTTCGCACCATTGGAAATTTGGAATTGTGTTTGAGAAGGCTCCAAGGCAAAAACATGCGTCTTCTTGGGAAATTATTGGGACATGTATTGATTTTCGGTAGAAGCACATGTATTGATTTGTTTCACGTTTTTCATAAATGTTTAAATAAAATAATTAATTTTAAGGCGATTTATTCCGCTTGTGTGTAATCTATAATCTATAACTATTATAAAAGGAATACTCTGGTTTAGTGTATATTTTTCTTTCTTCCATTTTATCCCTTTAATTACTATTGATTCATAAATAAAAGGAGGGTATCGTTGTCTTTGGTCCTATCATTATATCTATAACTATTATAAAAGAGATACTCTAGTTTGGTGTACACTTTTCTTTTTTCCATTTTATCCCTTTAACTACTATTGATTCATAAATAAAAAAAAGGTATCGTTGTCTTTGGTCCTATCATTGTATTAAAATAAGGGGGAAAAATGATGGCAGTTGAGATAAAATATATTTAGTGCGCACAGGGTGTGGGGCAGGGGCAGGGGGAGGGACGTGGGAAAGAGAGAGAAAAAGCACAGTGCGTATGTTGGGAAGTGTGGGGGTTCCGGTGTGAGGGTGCATGGGGTGTGTGGTGAGGGTGCGTATAGGGTTGTTAATATAATTATAAAAAGTTTTGGGGTGCTTATTAATATAAAAATTAATTACAAATAAGGGTTTCTATCAAACAAAATACATGATTTTTCATAGAATTTTAAAAATTGTTGGGTGCTTTTGAAAATAAGTGGCACTGTCCATGTTTAAAAAATTGAAGAACCAACATTGTTGAACTGACATTATTTTTGATTCAAATAGATCTTTCCATTTCACAAAATAATTTTATATTAAACCTAAAAAATAAAAAAGTGGACAAACGGGCACTACCGCTA
Organism: Glycyrrhiza uralensis; assembly: GCA_030159175.1. Lineage (NCBI taxonomy): Eukaryota > Viridiplantae > Streptophyta > Magnoliopsida > Fabales > Fabaceae > Glycyrrhiza > Glycyrrhiza uralensis. The sequence goes on from BRZY01000003.1 coordinate 31,300,468, forward strand.
GTTATAATTAATGCAATATATTGGTTTGGTGTACACTTTTCTTTTTTCCATTTTATCTCTTTAATTATTATTGATTGATAAATAAAAAGAAAACACCATTGTCTTCAATCCTATGATCACATTAAAATATAAAAAAATAAGGGTCGACAGTTCACTGCACACAGAATGTGGGGGCAAAGGGAAGGGACGTGGGAAGGAGAGAGAGAAATAGACAGTGGGCATAGTTGGGAGTTGGGATGTGTGGGGGTTACTGTGTGTGAGGGTGCATGGTGTGTGTGGTGAGAGTGCATGGGAGTAGAGATAGAGTTATTAATATAATTATAAAAAGTTGAGGTGTTTATTAATATAAAAATATAAAAATATAAAAATTAATTACAAATAAGAGTTTTTGCCAAACAAAAGACGAGATTCTTCGTATAATTTTAAAAATTGTTGAGTGCTACTGATACGAAAATTACAATATATTATCTATAATCTATAACTATAATAAAGGTAATATACATTTTTGGTATAGCTTTTTTTAAGACAAAAATACCTCTGAACTAAAAATAACTGACACTGTCCATGGTTGGGAAAATTGAAAACTCCAACACTGTTCCTGATTCAAATACAGCTCTCTATTTCACAAAATAAAAAAACGGACATTTATATCTAAGATATAAATTAAAAGCAAACATTTTATATTTTACCCATTTTTTATTTTAAGTCTTAGATATATTAAAAGTTTATGATTTTAACATTTATATCTTTATCTTCGTATATAATAATAATAATAATAATAATAATAATAATATATCTAAGACTTAAAATAAAGGCTTAAAAATAATTTTGGTCCCTGCAAATATATTTGTTTTTTGTTTTCGTTCCTGTAATTTTTTTTTTATTTTTATATCCCTGCAAATTTCTCCATCTCTGTTTTTGGTCTTCTCCGTCAAATTTTGTTACAAAAAAACTGACGTGGCAGACGGAAGTCCATCTAGCTGTGCCATGTTGGATTAATGAGCACAGTTGTCATGTGCTGACGTGTAACAATGCTTACTCATCGTTTTTATTATTTTTTTTTAAAAAAAATTGCCCTTTCCCCTTCCCCTTCTTCTTCTGTATGTTACTGTTGTTTATCAGAAACACAGTCCCAACCCAGAAACAAGCAAATCTTTGAAGGTAGCCCTGACCAATTTTTTTTCGTATTGAAAATTCGTTCATTCCTCCCTTCCTTTCCTTTCCTCTTCTCCTTCTCCTTCCCCTCTCTCCATCCCCTTCCCCTACGATTTCCTCTTCTCCTTCCCCTCCCCCTCCCCTGCCACCACCCCACTCTCTTGACAGTTATGAACCAAGAAGCAGGTAACCCAGTCCGCGAATAAAAGCTAGCATTGCCTAATCACTAAAAATGTAAAACCTTCCCCCCACCGTCCAACTCTTTTCCTCATCTAAGAAACAAATAGTCAAATAGAAGGAAACTAAGAAGAAATAGGAAACAATCAGATGATAATAGAAACCCATATCCTAATAGAATCCCACCAACACCCACACTTCGCTTCTAAGCTTTATTCAGAAAAAAAGGTTTCTTTTGTTAGTTTGTATCCTCCTCTTTTAACTCCAAACATATTTCCATATTATTATTTGCTTGAGTTGCTTTCCTCTCTGATAACAAATACCGAAGCCGATAAATACATACATACTACCACTACTCCTCTTGCAATATATATATGGCTTCAAGTTGTGGCTCGCTTGCTGGGTTTTGGGGGTGAGAGTAAAGATGGGATTTTGGTTTGAACGAAGGGTGGCACAGAAGCTGGTTTCCTTGGAGATTATCTCCTGGGTTTCCATGGCAGAGCTTCGTGGTGGAGTGGGGGTTGTTGTTGCTGCGGTTGCAAGAGGTGAGAGGTGCGATGAGGGTGCCGATGACAACCCAGAAATGGAGACCGAAGATGGAGAGCTCAGTCATGGAAAGAGTCGAACCGGGCTCGCCGCCGCTACACGAAGAAGACGAGTCCCCGTCGCGCCTCCATAGTCTGATTTGGGGGATTTGTTGTGTTTTAGGGATATGGGGTTGTTGGGTTTTGGAGATGTTGGGTTTAGATCTGGTGATGTTGTGGTGGGGGAGGGGATCCTAGGATTTACTGCAACAGGATGAATGTGGTTGAGGACGGTGAAGACATGAAGCCTTGATCTGCAGAAGCACATGTTTTTATTTTATTTCTGTTTTTAATTTAATTTGTTTAGGGTTTTATTAATTCTGATTAGTTTAGGTTAAAAAATGTTTAAAATGTTAATCAGGCTGACTCAACAACTTCTCCACGTGGCAGGGACAGGTGACATCACACATGACTTCAGTTAACCTACGTGGCAATGACAGATCAACAACCGTCTGCCACGTCAGTTTTTTTGTAACAAAACTTGACGGCGAGGACCAAAAATGGAGACCGAGAAATTTGCAGGGATGAAAAAGTAAAAAAAAAATTACAGGAACGAAAACTAAAAATAGATATATTTGTAGGGACCAAAATTATTTTTAAGCCTAAAATAAAAAATGGGTTAAATGTAAAATGTCTGTTTTAATTTATATCTAATATATAAATGTCTATTTTTTTATTTTTTGGGTTAAATATAAAACTATTTTGTGAAATGGAGAGCTGTATTTGAATCAGGAAGAGTGTCGAAGTTTTCAATTTTCCCAACCATGGACAGTGTCAGTCATTTTTAATTTAGAGGTATTTTTGTCTTAAAAAAAGCTACACCGAAAATGTATATTACCTTTATTATAGTTATAGATTATAGATAATATATTATAATTTTCGTATCAATAGCACTCAACAAGTGTTAAATTTCTATAAAGAATCTCGTCTTTTGTTTGGTAAAAACCCTTATTTGTAATTAATTTTTATATTTTTATATTAATAATCACCCCAAAACTTTTTATAATTATATTAATAACCTCATCTATGCACCCACGCACCCTCACCACACACACCATGCACCCTCACACATAGTAACCCCCACACATCCCAACTATGTGTTGTGTCTAGAGCTATTAATTCGGGCCGGCCCGGCCCATTCGGGCCAGCCCACTACGGGCCAATACATTTTCGGGCTGGGCCGGGCCGGGCTAAAATAAATGTGGGCTACTAATATGCCAGCCCAGCCCAGCCCTCCACGGGCTGCGGGCCAAACGGGCTGGCCCATGGGCTCATTTATTTATTTTAAAAAAAATATTTTAATAGAAAACTGATGCATTCACACCTGTGAAATTAATCACACCCTAGGTATGAAACGCACCGTAAGCTAGTTTAGCACAAAAAATAAGACAACTGCATAAGCCTGACGCTTTCACACCTGTGAATTTATTCACACCGGTGATGTGAAACGATCTGTGAGGCTAGTTTAGTACCGAGAAAAGATAGTCCAAAATATCTGACGTTTCTACACCTGTGTAATTATTCACACCCCTGGTGTGAAACAGTCTGCACACAATTTTAGCAAATTATAGTCGGGCCAGCCCAGCCCACCACGGCCTAGCCCACTTCGGGCCAATGAATTTTCGGGCCGGGCCGGGTTGTGCCAAAATATTTTCGGGCCTAGATTTTACTAGCCCAACCCATATTTTTATCAGGCTAAACGGGCTAGCCCATCGGGCCTAGCCCATTTTGACAGCTCTAGTTGTGTCTATCTCTCTCCCTCTCCCATGTCCCTTCCCCCTGCCCCACACCCCGTGTGCAGTGAATTGCGAGCCCTTATTTTTTATTTTATTTTAATGTGATGATAGGACTGAGGACAATGATATCATCTTTTTATTTATCAATCAATAGTAATTAAAGGGATAAAATGAGAGAAAAAAAAGTGTATACCAAAACAATGTATTGCCTTTATTATAGTTATAAATTATTATTAATTTTTATTTTTCATATGAATTGCCTCTACTAGTCCAGGTCCTAAATACGCCACTGTCTACGAGAGACTACAGCTTGCTCGTCTTCGTGGATTCTCTCATGTTGTTCTACAGATTGATTCTGCAACGGTTGCTGGCCTCTTACAAGGAAGGGAAGCTGGCAGCATGATGGAAAGAAGCTTCTTGCAAGGATTAAGCAGCAGTTGCAGGAGTTCTTGGCAGTTCGCATTTGTCATATATATAGGGAGGCAAATGGCTGTGCGGACGTGCTGGCTGGGCTGGGATGCGAGCATGAGTTTGGTCTCAAGGTGTATGAGCAAGCTCCTATGTGTTTGCAGCAGGCTTTGCTTCACGACTGTACTGGGGTCTCTATCGCTACTCGCTAGACATATAGCTTTGTAGTTTTTTTCCTTTGTTTTGGGCTTCGGCTCCTTCCTTTGCTAAAAAAAAATAATTTAAAGTGGGTATAATTGATTTTAATGGAAACAACAATTTCTGGCTTTTCTTTATATTTATACATCTGAAGTGATTCTTCTTTATCATTTAAACAAAATCAATTCTTCTGAACTCACTTTTAAAATATAATTACTAAATCCAAATCAATTATTTTAACTTCAATTCTTTTAACATCAATTCTATCAAAAATCTAAAACAAAGGGACCCGTAAGTGTTTTATAAAATGTTCGATCGCCCTTTAATCATTTTTGAGAGGAGATCGCCCATTAATCATGTAAAACACATACCAAGTAAAATACATATAACGCAGCAACTCAAAAAAAAAAAAATACATATAACGCTTTCATAAGAAAAATATTCAAAGTAAGAACCCTCCATTTCGAGCCAGTGAGTTTACTCCTTCTCCCTTAGTATCCCTAGAGCAGTACAAGATCAATTCCAAGTAATCTATATGACTAAAGAGTATAGTACAAGATCAATTCCATGAATGGAGAAACGTTTTGAACCACTCAGCTGATTTCTTAGGATATCTCCTAACCCCATCCTTATAATCAACATAAACGATTCCAAATCGGACTGTATACCCATCTGACCATTCAAAATTGTCCAACAATGACTATACAAAGTAGCCTTTGACATTGACATCATCATTCCTGCCAAATATTGTATTTGTTTTAGCTTAAATAACAAATTTGCATATAATATAATAGACTAACTAAAAATACAACACTGTTACACTACATATGAGAAACTCACATTATGGAACTATAAACATAGGAAAGATGGTCACTGATGTAGTCTATTCTCATGTTATCCTCAAGTGATCTTGTGTCATCATTAAGTTCATCAACCCCTGCATGAAGATTAAAACATTAATTAATATGTTCCTTTGTTAATTAGGTGAAAAAAGAGAAGGTAGTTTGGCTGAGAAGTTTATTCATACAAAAGTTCTTATTCTTATTGGTAGAAATTTACCATTTTCAGTTATGTAAATGGCTGGATTGTCGAACTTTTCCTTGGTGTAGAGTAAAAGATCTTGAATTCCCCTAGGGTAAATGTATAACCAGTCTGAGGCAGCCTGCAAATTTCATACCCTCTCAAATCCATTGCTTTCTAAAATTTCTACTAATTTTTGTTGAAGATAAATACTGAGGGTTAAATATGTTTTTAGTCTTTGTAAATTGAGAAATATTTGCTTTTGGTTTTCCAATTTTGAAACGTTTCATTTTGGTCTCCAATTTCTTAAATAGGCCACATATAGCCTCTCAATAGGCTGCATGTAGTCCTTCAAAATACCCTCAATAGAGGGACTAAAAATATATTAAGAGATTTTAAAATTAAGAGACAAACATTTCTCAATTTACAGGGACTAAAAATATATTTAACCCTAAATATTGACAATGTGATTTTGCTTTCAATGGTACAAATGCAGACATCTTTGCAACTGGAAGACAAACCCCATTTAATTTTTACCTTGTTTTCTGGCTGACTAAACAATGAAACTAAATTTTTGCATTTACTAAATGTGTTAAGCTAGCAGTAATATACCAAAATATGCACTTACCTTTGGACCAATCTGAACTCCATCTCTCTTTGCTGATGCAACAAATATGATATTAAATAAACAAATGAATTCTTAAAACATAAGAAAGATCAAACTGAAACCAAAAAGTATATTTTTCCCTATTGTGCCTTACTTGTGAGAATAACACAGGCATCTGTAAAAATAGTTTGGTTTTCACTTGTGCAAGGGGCACTGGCTGCATAATTTGCTGTGTAATAGTTAAGTCCTATGAAATCAAAGGATCCTTTAACCAGTACGGACTGCTCACTTGAAAACTTTGGCAATCTTTCACCAGTGTTATTAACCATTTCAACAGGGTATGATCCAGACTTTAGTGGCTCCATAAACCTTGCACGACACGAAACAATCAATCAATTCAATTACTATAAAAGAAAAATAGGTCTTGACCTCCCAGGCTGTGACACATGTCACTTTTCTTAGCTCTTTTTATTTCCAAGCTAAAATCATTTTGTTTATTGGGTTTTTTTTACAGTTTTTGTTAGGAAAAGACCCATATGTGTCAGGTGAGGTCTATAAACTAGTTTAGGTTAGAAATGCCTATCCATTAGGCAAGTTATCAAATAAATATCAATTACTATATAAGAAAAATGGGTCACTGGCCGGGTAACCCTCTGCTAGGACATGTATTACCTCCAAAGTTTTTTATTTCCCGATAAAATTATATCATTTATTAGACTTTTTTTTATTGTTTATGCTAGGAAAAGATCTGTACTTTATACGGGTCCATCGGCTAGTTATGTTATATTATTAAGTCTATATAAACCATAATTATTAAGTCTATATTGTAAACCATAACCACTGGAATTCATGTGGAGCCAAAAGAAGAATGAGTTAGAAAAATTACCAGTCATAAAGGAAAGCAAGGGCCCTTGATGCTGCATCTATGTTTGCCTTTGATTGGGAAAGTGGCACTACCCATGGAGAGTTCAATGTTATTCCAATTTCTCCCTTTTGAGAAATCTAAACAAAATTAGCCACTCCCAGTTAAATTTAACCCCTACCACTTTACTCTGCAGTGCATTACAAATTTAGACAGAAGTGGTTTATAATATAGTAACCTGATACTTGTCCCTATAGACTTTGACAGCAACTGCATGAGCAAGAATCTGGTGGTGAGTGACCAAGTAGGGCTCAGTGCTAGAATCCCCTGCACTGCAGTTCATGTGCAACCACTTGGAGCATCTCCCTGGTGCAAATAACCCATTTCCATAACCCTGAGTGGTGTAGGTGAGTGGCTCATTTAGAGTAATCCAGTGCTTCACTCTATCACCAAATTCTCTGAAGCAAAGATCTGCATAGTCTGCAAAATCCTTCCTAATGATACACCATTCACAAGGGAGTTAAGGAAAGGCCATGGGATATTATTTATAAGGTTTGATATCTATTATCTATTACTATATAAGAAAAGTAAATCCTAGTCTCTCTGACAATGATATGTGTCATTTTTCAGATTGTGACACGTGTCACCTTCAACTCTTTTTATTTTATTTCTAACTAAAATTATTTTGTTTGTTAGATTTTTTTATTGTTTTTGTTAAAAAAAGACTAATACTTTATACAGGTCAAGTCTAGTTAAAATAAACTACTCACACAATGCTGGGGCTCAGAAAACCACCATATTCATCTTCAAGGGCTTGAGGGAGATCCCAATGGAATAGAGTTACAAAGGGCTGCATACCTGTGGTTATAGGATAGACAAATATTTTCGTCTTAACAGTGAGAAAATATTAGACTTGGGTACATATGCATGCAAGATCAAGATTTGATTCAAACCATTTGATAGAAGTTCATTGATGAGATTGTTGTAATAAGTGATGCCTTCTCTGTTTATACCTCCCCTCAGGTTTCCACCTGAACCAAATATATTATCACCAATGTTGAATTGAATCATCAATTTAAGGTCTAAGTTCATGCAAAAGATAGTCATTGATATATATAAGCCATATGATTGTTACCATAACAAGAAAGCAATTAAATTGAGAATCAAAGGAATAAATGAATTAGCAGAGAATATTCCTCCTCACCAGGTAGAACCCTGGACCATGAAATAGAGAATCTGTATGCATCAAATCCTATGTCCTTCATTATACCAACATCTTCCTGCCAAATTGTGTTTGCTCAAACGAGGAATAATAAACATATGAATGATGTATACACACACACACACATATATGAAGAGGCAGAGAAGTACTACCTTGTAGCGATGGTAAGAATCAACAGCAAGGACTCCATTACTTTGGTCCTTTATCTTATCTGATTAAAGATTCATACATGAGGAAGTTCTTTTCAAATTATCAGAACTAAAACCTAATTGCCACTTTGAAAATATATGAATTGGTATCATAATAACCAAGTTAACATGCTTAGTTCATATAAAGAATAAAAGTAAAAGTTATTACTTTTGAGAAAACGTTTTCTGTTTTTATTTCATGTTTTTACTTTTAATTACAAAACTTACCTTATTTTCAATCTTGTTTCCTAATTCCATGTACAAATATTTGAAATTAGGAAATAGATTAAAAACAAGGTGACAATATTGTCATTAAAAATAAAAACAAAAAATAAAAATAGAAAATGTTTTCTCAAAAGAGTTTGGTGCAAAACTTAGTTAATTTAATAGCTATAATAGTGCATGTTCCATTGCTTCATTCAACAATTCAGCACCATATTCTTTGTTAATTGGTTAGCAGCCCAAAAAAAGAATGTAAAGACAGTATCATTTCGCTTATCCAAAAAAAAGACAGTATCATTTGTCTAATATGAACGAAGCCCTTGTTTAATTTAAATGAGAAAACATGTAACTTTTCATAAGATGGGACAATTTCCTTGCACCCAACAAAGAGAGAAGAGACATAGGGAAGAATGGTAGTTTACACTTATAGAAGTCATACTCATAGATTACTACCAACTTTGAAAAACTCAGAAAAACAAGAATCCAAAAGAAAAATGAAGATTATGAATGATGATGACCACAATTGTTAAGGTAAACCATTAAAATCATGAAACATTAACACAGTAAAAAAAAATTCAACAAACAAACAGTTTTTGTGGAAAATAAAAAAAAACTTGGGAGAGACATGTGTTCTAACATAAGAAGTGACACGTGTCCAAGACTTATTTTTTTTTATATTGTAATTGTAATAGTAAATAGTAATTGTAGAGAGGAACCTATTTACCTGGATGACTGTGCGTGAAGGTGTCCCATATACTTAGTCCCCTGCCCCCTTCATTTGTTGCACCTTCATACTTGGCATATCACCCAATCACATGAGAAAAAAATGTCAAATACTCACAATTGTTTTTGTTTTTGATTTTGTTTTCCACCATGTAATGTGTTGTAGCAAGAATATATAGCTAGACAAAACATAAACCTGGTAAGAAGATGAGGCGGTTCCAAATATAAAATCCATTGGAAAATATCCACGGTCAAGTGAATACACAAACTCAGCCAGCACAATGAAAAACACTATGAGTGAAAAGCCTTCAACTCTCATGGTCTTTACCTTCTGAGTCTTAACATAAATTGATTGGTGAAATGATCATCCACCTTTATATAGGCCTGAAGACATTATGGAATGAAACATTTTTTTAATTGTAATAAAAATATAATGTTTCATAACTGAAAATCCATATTCTATATATTTTGAGAGGTTCAATTAGTAGGGGGAGAAATAATTGGAATAAGCTACCCCGGATCTATTTCACTTGGCCTTTTCTCATGTTCTTTTTCTTTACTCGTATGTGTAGGTGAACATTCTTTGAAAGGGGTAATATTTTATAGACTAAAAGTAATATTGTTCACATAATATATGATCTAATTTAGCATAAACCAAATATTATAGGGGTAAAACAAAATAATGAGGATCAAAAGCAAACATTTCTATTTTTCAAGGATTACGAACAATAAATTTTTTGCAGGAACTAAAACAAAAAAAAAATATTTATAGAGACTAAAAACATATGATCTCAAAAGGGATAGTGTGCCACATTGTCCTACCAAAACCAATCTACTGCTGGCCTATGTTCAAATTGCCAAATAGCGTAATTGGTCATTAATCATAAAGAATGACCATTAAGATGAGCAGGATAAAAAAATTAAAATAAAAATACCAGAACAATTTAATTTACATGGAAGGTTTATATTGGGGTAAAAAATCCCCTACCGTCTACGCAGTTTCAAGTTAAGAATGAAAACCTGAACTTGTTGAACTCTTGAACAGTGATGCTCTACATATTGAGCCTTTTTTTTTGCTAAACATAAATTTAGATTATGGGAGACACACCCCCATGCATGGTCAGAGAGAACCACAAACCTCAACAAGATTTCTAGTGGAATTTATGTATCGCTTACCAACGGAGGAATTCATGATTTGAATCCAAGTCACAAGAAGTATGAGCGGAAGGTCAAACCATTTGTCATTTGTGCCAACCCTCATTGGCTCTACATATTGCGCTTTTATAGTTTGCTAATTGCTTAACTTCATATTAATGATATTTTAGCCAATAATTTAATAATAAAAATGAAAATATCATATTTTCTACCCTTTTCTAATAAGCTTGGAATAACATGGATATATCTTCTTTTTTTTTTCTTTCTGAAATGCACATGATAAAGGATGAAGATATGAGGTTTATATTCCAAGTTCTTGTTTTAAATTCCATTTGTAGAAGTTGGAATGTGAGTTGTCCAATCTTTATCTAATGGTTCGATTTGCTAATTTTACGACAAAGGTGTGAAATTGCGATATGAAATTTGGATCCCGCAATAAAGTTGATCAATTTCCGGTAATTATCTTTTAAGAATGTTGTTACAAGTTGGTTGAGAAACTTATTACACATATTGTCCAAAGATTTCCTTAGAGATCACAATTGTTACATTTTCTTGTTCTTGTTATTTTTCTTCGCCTTATTTAATACAGCTAAAATTTGTTGCTTATATTATCAACTTATAAGTACTGACGTAAGTAAAAGGGCAAGACTATTTCAGCTGCAGGCCGTACAGATTGTTTTGCTTATCCATATGATCATGATAAAAGCCCTTAGCCCACAAGTACATTTTCAATATAAGGCCAAAGAGGTGACCATTAAGGGGCTATTTGTTTTAAATTTCTATAAAAATAATTTCAAAAAAACTAATACTGAAGAATTAATTTTAAAAGAATTGACATTAAAAAATTATTTATATTTTGAAATGATGTTTTAAAATTAGTTTAGAAGAATTGATTTTATTTAGATAATTTGTTTATGACCTATAACCTTCAAAATTACCATTGAAGCCTCTTGCCACCATCATTGTTGTGTGGTGTGATCACACTCTTTTCCTGGGCTATCATAGTAGGTCTACACCAGCATCCTCAACCTCTGGGATTCAAATTTTATATCCTCTGCCTCTTGGTTTGTGAATATACAAGAGATCACAAATTTGGACTTTTATATTTGTGATGTTATTATTTCAGTGGATCTCATTTGGATTGCATAGCTTTTTGCTAAATTTGTTAGATGAAACTTGTCTCATAATAAGATTGGTGTATTTGCAAAGTTGGTGTTGAAAAAGATTTTTTTTTTTTAGCAATTGATTAACTTTGTGGGTAGCAACAATTATTTTGGGTGTAGATTATAAGGAAGATTGATAGTATCACTAAAATGTTATATTGAGAAAACCTCTTAGGAAGTTTAGACACTATAGAGTTAAACTATTAAATATCCCTTATGATGCTAACACTCAAAGAATGGGAAAGGTGACCTTGTTGCCCAATTTGAGTATGCCTAAATTATTGGGAGTTTATTACATTTAATGAGTTTATTACAAAAATATTTTTATTGAGCTAATTATTAGCTAGGTTGATGTAATATGTGAGAAGTACCATAGTTTAAGAAATCTCTCCATGGATTTTGGAGAAGAAAATGAAGACTAGAAACCATAGAAAGGTAGGATGAAGGAAGGAGATGAAGATATATGGATTAGAAACTTAGAAACCTACTTTGAAGTATGAAGATTAAAGATGAACACTCAAACTCAAGAAGAAGACTTGGCAAGAGAAGAGAAAAAATGAGAGAAAGTGAAAAAGATGGTTCTTGATACTGAACAATAAGAAAAAGACAAGTTTGGACTGTTTAAGATAAAATAAAATATCTTGGCTTCATGAACATAAAGGGCGACCACTTTGTTTCTTGGAGAAGCTTGGGAAAATTACAACAAAGGGCAAGTCCTTTGGGATCAAACCAAGGGCAAAATGGACATTTCACATGGCTTAAACAACATATCAAATCTAATCAAAGATAAAGTTGTCATGAAGCCTTTGAAGATGTTACCTGATACTAGGACACTCTCAAATATACCTAGTATTCCTTTCAGCCTCATCCTCGACTCATGTTTTCCCGGGTGACATGCTTTCCCATAAAATCGTTTTTGGATAAAATAATAATATTTTACCTAGACACCAGAATACAAAAATTCACCGTTCACCAATAAATCACATATCACCAAAAAAAATTTTATTTTCGAGTCAAATCATGGTCTTTTGGTCAGTGTAAACCTACACTAACTACGAGAACGAGATCAGGCTCCATTTGAATTTTGACTTCAAATTCGAACCACTACTATATTATAACAAACCCTAAATATGACATTAAATTTTTATTTTTCACTCACTTGTTTAGAAAACATTAAACAGATCAATTGGTTAAGGTGCAAAAACACATGTACTATTTACTATGCATGCAAAATGAGGTGTCACAGGTTTTGTTCGAGTTTTGAATTCAAATTTAGACCACTACCTCCCATGATATGACAAATCATAATTATGGCTTTGGTTTTCTAATATTGATACTCTATCTCATAGAGAAAGATATAGATATCTGTGCATGCAAATTGAAGCATCACAGGTATATGTACAAGTGAAAATATGGGTGTTAACACATCCTCTCTAGAAGAACAACATAGTTCCTTTAACGTTCAACTGCATTGGAATGTAATACACGTTTTTTTTTTTTATCAATGTAATACACGTTTAAGCTGGAGAGACTCATGTAATCCAGCTTTTTCGCTAGTTCAAATGTGAATAAAGTTAACAATATATTTGAAACCCTTCCGAAACTTAAAGTAAGAAAAACAGAACAAAACATAGAGAATATCCAAAGTAGTTTAAGTAAATTTTTCACACACAGACTGCAACAGTTTCAATTTTAAACTTATGTATTCAATAGGCTTAAATATGTTTTTAGTCCCTCATATTTGGCTTAAATTCGTTTTTTGTCCCTCAAATACCAAGAATATTATTTTAGTCATTAATCTTTTGAAAATCAGTCACTTTTGGTCCCTCACGTGATTATTTTAGTCCCTAATATTTTAAAAATATGTCACAATTAGTCCTTCATATTTCAAGAAAAAAGACCAAAAGTGACTGATTTTTAAAAGATTAAGGACTAAAATAATATTCTTGATATTTGAGGGACTAAAAACGAACTTAAGCCAAACATGAGGAACCAAAAACATATTTAAGCCTATTCAATATATGTTGGAGCTACTAGAGAAATTCAACTTTCCAAACTAGTGTTATTAAACTCGGACCGGACCAGACCGGCCGGTTCAACCGGGAATCGGACCACTAGCCGGTCCATTCACTCTATTGGATCGGATATGCCATTAAACCGGAGCTGACATCATCAAACCGGATATAAACCGGGTTAAACCGGTCAAATTTGGTAACTCGTGACTCGGGCGGTCTGCTGTGCAAGTGCTGCACTAATTGCACGCAGTCCAAGGTCTGCTCCATTGTTCACGCAGGTCTGGTCCCTAATACAGTCTCCAATGTTGTTCACGCACACTCCTAAAGAAAGTTGTTCACGCGCCAAAGAAACTTGAAAAATAGTACATCCATAAGCGTGGATCGAACCTGCGTTCCAGCCCCAGGGAGTATCCAAAATCAATAACACCGCTAGACCATTGTAAGTTAATAGTTGGAGTATCACTATTTTATTATATATAACAGTATAATTTATTGTCACTAAAATAGTAGTAAAATATGAATAACGTAGCTGTTTTCTTTTTTGATAAAATTTGTTTTCTTTTTATCTATTTTAATTTAAGGCTTAAATATGTTTTCAGTCCCTGTAAATATCTGATTTTTGAATTTAGTTCATTAAAAAAAAGTCAAACAAAGTTGATCCTTTAAATTTTTTTTTATTTAGGTCCTTTTAGTGAATTAACTTGCTAGGTGGCAGGCACATTATGACCCAGTTAGTATGCCACGTGGCACGAAACACTGATGTGGCCTATCTACATGGCTTACATTAATGACATAGCATCAGACACATCCCTATAAAAATTTTAAGTTTTGAATTTAGTTCCTCTCAAAACTGAAATTTTGACTTTAATCACCCTTTCTCCTCCACCACCTCGTCCTTCCTTCCTCCTCCACCCCCTCCTTCTCCCACCACCACCACCCTCTCTCTCCTCCTTTTCCCTCCTCCTCTCTTCTCCACCATCACCCCCCTCTCTCTCTCTCCTCCTTTTCCCCCTCCGAATATCTCATCTCAGATCCATGATAATAATGTCTAGCAAGTCCAGTTCATCATCGTACGAGAAATACGAGATCAGAAAGAGAAACCCAAATCCGAAACCATGTGCACTCTTGGTCATCGATGTGCAGAACTACTTCTCTTCCATGGCGACCCCAATTCTCGCCAACCTCAACACCACCATTGCCCTCTGCAGACGCGCTTCCATCCCCTATCATCTTCACGCGCCATGGAGTGACCCTTTCGGATCTGTGTGTGTGGACTGTGGAGAGAGGAGGAGAAAGAGTAATTGGAGGAGAGAGGAGGAGGGAAAAGGAGGAGAGAGAGGGGGGTGGAGGTGGGTGGTAGTGGAGGAGAGAGGAGAGGGAAAAGGAGGAGAGAGAGGGGGGTGGTGGTGGTGGAGGAGGAGGGGGGGAGAAGGAGGGGGTGGGGGTGGGGGGGGGTGGTGGTGGTGGGAGAAGGAGTGGGTGGAGGAGGAAGGAAGGAGAGAGAGAGCACCATGGGAGGAGGAGGAGGAGGAGAAAGAGGAAGAAGAACAGTAGCAGAACTCAGTCAGTTGATGTACTTCGGTCCCTATAAAAATTTCAAGTTGTTTAATTAGACCCTATAAAAATTATGATTTTTTATTTTAGTCCCGTGATAAGAAGGCGGTCTTAGTCAGCATGTCCTTATAAATTTTAAATGACATGTCAAGTGATGACAGGGACATACATATGCCACATCAATGTCACATCAGCACAATACGTTAATTCACTAAAAGGAGCTAAACCAAAAAAAAGAT
The DNA here is from genome assembly GCA_030159175.1 of Glycyrrhiza uralensis. Classification (NCBI taxonomy): domain Eukaryota; kingdom Viridiplantae; phylum Streptophyta; class Magnoliopsida; order Fabales; family Fabaceae; genus Glycyrrhiza; species Glycyrrhiza uralensis. Next base: position 31,315,696 of record BRZY01000003.1, read on the forward strand.
TTAAAGGACCAACTTTGTTTGACTTTTTTTTAATAGACTAAATTCAAAAATCGGATATTTACAAGGACTGAAAACATATTTAAGCCTAATATTTATATTATGATTAAATATGTTTTTGGTCCCTATAATATATGGGTGTTTTGATTTTAGTCCTTATAAAAAAAGTCAAACGCTTTTAGTCCCTGTAATTTTTTTTTCTTTTAGTCATTTAAGTGAGTTGATCGCTGATGTGTCCATTTTGAGCCTAGTCAGCACGCCTATGTGGCCAAAAATACTGCCACGTAGGATGCCACATCAGCCCCTTCTCTCCTTTCTCTCCTCCCTCCACCCCCACCACCTTCTTCCCCCTCCCTTCTCTCCTCTCTCTCTCTACTCTCTACTCTCTACTCTCCTCTTCCTTTCGTTCTTTTCCTTTCCCCTCTCTGCTCTCTTCACGAAAACACTCCAGGGCTTCCTCATGATAATCTTTCTTTACAAACCCACCAATGAGCACAGTCCAAGAAATAGCATTCCTCACGGGCAATTCATCGAACAGGTTGAGGGCATCTTCGATTTCCCCATTCCTCATGTACCCATCTATCATCGTGTTCCAAGACACCAAATTTCTGACACCCATTTGATCGAACAGCAACCTAGCAGAACCCACACTACCAGATTTAGCATACATGTCAATCAGCGCAGTGCCCACCATTAATCTTAATTACTCTATATATCCATATATATGTTTGTGTGATAATATCATTGATCGTATTTTCAAACAATTAAATATGCTTGACTTCACATTATTGTGGGTTTCTTTTAATGAATTTTTGTGGCCTATGACTTTATTATGTCTATCTAGAAGAGAACTGAAATTGGGGTTTCTGACAACAAAGAAGTAAAGGGTCAAAAACACAAGGAACCCATTAAAGGGAAAGCTCTTGAACACTCGTATTGCAGGAACCAGTGGCTGAACAATGGCTTGGACAGGGTAGAACTGAGTGATTACATATTTTCCATACTGTATACCATCGAAGAAAGGGTAGAAGTAGCAAAGCGCGGAAATCAAACGGTCAGGAGCAGAAGAGAGTAGAGAGAGAGAGGAGAGAAGGGAGGGAGAAGGAGGTGGTGGGGGTTGAGGGAGGAGAGAGAGGAGAGAAGGGGCTGGCGTGGTATCCTACGTGACAGTATTTTTGGCCACGTAAGCGTGTTAACTGGACTAAAAATGAACACATCAGCGATCAACTCACTTAAAGGACTAAAAGCAAAAAAAAAATTTACGGGGACTAAAAATGTTTGACTTTTTTTATAGAGACTAAAAGCAAAACACCCATATATTATAGGGACCAGAAACATATTTAAGCCTTTATATTATTATATGTGATAAATGCTACATATATATATTTATTTATTTTAATATATATACTGGTTCATGTGGTTTAATCAGTGACCCACCGGTTCGACCATTAACCCAGTACCATGACCGAGTCAATGACCGGTCCGAGTTTAATAACATTGTTCTAAATATAAGCCTAGAGTATTTGGCCTAGCTTTTTTTGGACTTGAAAGCTACTTTAAAGTTAAAGTTAAAAATAAGAGCTTTAAAAGTTGGTGGGGACTAGGGTGCACAAGTAAAAAAAAAAAGAGTAAACACCCACTTTGGTCCCTGAGAATGTCAGACAGTGTCACTTTTATTCATGACAGATACGAAATTAAAAAAGGTCCAGTTTGGCCCCACGAACCCATTGGGTCGAGCCAAAATGACTCGGTTTCTTTCGAGTATGTAATTAACGAATTAAGTGTAGCCTAAAACATAGGTCCATCATGTTGGTTCATCGAGTCGGGCAAAAATTGACATCTCTAAGAATGAAAAAAGGGGAGTTGGGTGAAAATTGGAAATTAAAAATTAGGAGGGATTAAAATGAATTTTTAAAAAATAATTTTTGAATTGAAAAGGGTCACATGGACTAAAAATGATACATTTTTCAAAAAATGAGGACTAAAATGAGACAAAAGAATTTGAACGACTAACAGCAAACATTGACCTATTTAACCCAAAAATAAAATACTTTTTAAAAAATCTATCAATAAAAAACATGTGAATTTTTATTGACAAATAGCTTTATCAAATAAAGTGATAAAATATTTTATAAAAGCCTTGATTTTTGTTTAAAATTACCATAAACTATATTTAAACCTTTACATCAAAACTGTATTTTAAGAATATTTTTTTAATAGAGCTGTAATGTAGCGCTTTCTTGAGAAAGCGTTACATCTGGGTCTCTGTCTTTTGATCTGATGTTGCGTTTTTTTAAAAAAAGAACTACATTAAAGTTCTGTGTTTTTATTTATAGTGCTTTTTCTGAAAAACACTATATTTGAGGCACTATAAAAAACAATATCTGGCTTAGTGAATGATTGATAGTCTTGTTTCTGAAAATAAAGGGTCACATAATGAAGCAAAGTTGCTAACATAATTATGACATTCTTATTCATTGATTATTATTAGAAAATGGCAACTACATCTATGAAGCGCAACAATATATTTAGTTTATCAGTAGTTGCCTATCATATTGTCAATAAGCTTCCTAACAGATATGAAAGAAGACCCACCACTAAGGACAGCTTTCCTTGCCATCTCTTTCATCTCTTGCACCTTCTTGTGCACCATATTGTTGTTATCTTTGTCCATCAAGTGTTTTAGCCCTTTCTCTATCTCCTCAGCAATAACAAGTGCACGACCTGTTCTATAATCCACTCTCAGCTCCACTGCTAACCCAAATTCCCTCACCATCCTAAAAGCATTCAACTGTTGTTCTGCATAGATAGGCCATGTCAATATTGGCACCCCAAACCACAAGCTTTCCAAGATGGAATTCCACCCACAATGTGAGACAAACCCACCAATGGCTTTGTGGGCCAGAACCTCCACCTGGGGTGCCCATTTACATATCAAGCCCTTACCTTTAGTCCATTCTAGGAGCCCTTCTGGTAAGGTTTGACTCTCTGCAATATGTTCTGTGGTTGTTGGAGAATGCATAGCCCACAAGAACCTAACTCCACTAAGCTGAAGTCCTAATGCAATTTCTCTTGTTTGAGATGGACCAAAGCTTCCCATGCTCCCAAAACATAGAAACACAACAGAGGAATGTGGTTGCTCATCAAGCCATTTCAATATATGATCATGTTTGGCTTGGTCTATGTTTGGGTTAGGTTGAACTCCTTGAACTCCTTTGAGATCTATCAAAGGACCAATAGCATAAATAGGAGGTGATTTGAGATCGGATTGTAATAATGCATCAATAGCATAATGCTCCAATTCTGAAAAAGTGTTAACAATAATCCCTTTGGTTTCTTTGAACCTTTGAGAAAGCTTGTAATAGGCCTCATATCCACCATCTTTGTTATAAGCTGAATTGGGTAAAACACTAGAAGGAACCGGATTTGAGAAACCCGGAATTTGCAATTCAGGGTCAGAATCATTGAACACATCCTCAATTTGACGTTTCTGAATGGAAAGCATGAAGCCATAGAAGCCAACATTTGATGTCATGAACAAATAAGAAGGGATACCCAGTTCATTCCCAACATCAATCAAGGAAAGGCAGAAGAAATCTAGGACCAACCCAGCAATTGGGTTTGGATATTGAGATGATAAAATGTTTTGCAAGGTGGCTTTGACATGGGGTATGAGGCTTTGCATGAAGGTTGTGATGTGGCATGGTGGTGATACTAATAGCTCCTTTGGAGGTGGTTCTACTTGAGGGAGATCAATGAGTTGGATTTGAGGTTGTGAGGCTAAAGTTGATCTGATGTATGAATCTGAAAAGGGAGTGGTTGGAAGCTTGATGCAGACAATTGTGATGGAAAGATTGTTATCATGGTTAATTAGTAGCTTTGCAAACTCCAGGGCTGAAGCTAAGTGGCCAATCCCAGGTAAGGGAATAAAGATCAATTTTGCTTTCTTTTTCATCTCACTCACACCCATTTTCTTTCTTTTCTAGTGTAAGATAAAAGTTCACGTATTTCATCTTCATTTATATCTCGTGTGAGGGTCCAGCCAAATGGTCATGTTTCCATGGTGAGTTAAATGCAAAAGGTTGAAATTTTCTCTACCTGCAAAACATAGAGGGAGGTGCAACTACTCAATATAGCATACCATGCAACATTTTTTAAAACTTTGAAACGCTTTGGAGGTGCTATTGATCAAACGTTTGGAGGTTCGGTTCTTTGATCACATGTTTTGAAAGGTAGGTAGATTTTGTGTTAGGTTGAAAACTACCATAAGTTTAATTACATCAAAATTGTTTTTAAAGTAAAAATATTCAAACATAAGTGACTTCACTTCAAATTTGATTTTAATCAAATCAATTTTATGAAATCAATTTCAATCAAAAAATAATTTTAGCAAACGCTCATCGAAATACAGACTTAATATATAGTATCTATGGAAAGTAATCTATTTCTGTAGGCCACATACAAAGGAAAAGAAACATGTGTGAAAAAAAAAGTAACATGAAAGATAATCTATAATCTATATATAATATAAAGTAAAATATTTTCAAAAAACAAATTTTACACCTGTCAATACTATATTCAATTTGAGAGAATACTAACTCAACATTTATTCTAAAGGTTAATGAAAAATGAAAACCAGGTGAATCTCTTTCAATTTACAACGAAATCTCCAAATCATGATTAATCAAACATTATTATATTTTAATGATCAGCATTAAATATAAATTTGAAAATGAAATCAAAAGTAGGAATGTAAATGGGGGGGGGGGGGCGGGTAGTAGCTACCCGCTCCGCTAAATATATCTACTACCCGTACCCGCCCCATACCCGCGCGGGTATCTACCGTCCAAGTTTTAGCGGGTACATGTGATATCCGCGGGTATCCGTGGATGTCCATGGATATTAAAAAAATCCAAAATAATATATTAAAAAATTATTTCCACACTATATTAATCATAATGAAAATCATATTAATAAGACTAAAAATTATACTAATCATTATAATTTTAACTCAAGTGTTATATCAATAATTGTTCAATTAAATAGAAATGAATAAAGCTACACCATGAAAAATTATGAGTGTGAGAATTAATACATGACACAACAATAACACATATTTTGGAGTCACTTTGAACAATATTAAAACAAAGCAAGACAATAACTATAACTACATTAATACATTACACTCCAATATTTGTTAAATTGTGCATTGGTATTTTAGATTTTTAGGTATGTATTATGTATATAAATAAAATGTTTTTTTAATTTTACTAACGGGTACCTCACTATCTGCCCCCGTCCCTATTTATTGGCGGGTACCTCAAATACCCGTTTAGTTTACCTGTGGGTACCCGTTAAGGTATCCGCCCCGTACCCATAGCGGATTTTATCCGCGGATACCGGCGGGGTATGGGTTTTTTGCCATCCCTAATCAAAAGAATATTGTGTTTTATTTTCTCTCACTTGCTTATTTATTTTGTTTTCCTTCTCCAACACTCTATCCCTTCATATTTAAATAATTCATCCCGTCAGTGTGTCTACTGACCCTCCCTCTCTCCCCCTCCCATCATTAGTGATTGTTGGTCTCCTCACTCTGTCATCATTAGTGGCGAGCTTCTATTACCTGATCAGAAAAGAAAAACCTAGCACTTTTACTCCCTTCCTTTTTTTGGGTTGAAGTTCTTCATCTCAATCCAGGTATTGAGTTTAATTTTAGTAATTTTATTTTTAAATATGGTTGTCCTATTTTACCTCCTCCTGAAATGCTCATGATTATCGTTTTTGTTTAACAAAATTTATGTAAACATTATGCGACGTGTGATTAACACCAACTTTTGTTCCTTGATTGACATTGATTTAGAGTTTTTTTGGCTTTGGTTTTCTTGTAAATAAATTCAAATGTAATTTTGAATGACTTATTTGAAATGATTAAGTTTGATTGTTTGGTCCATTATACAGTTCAACATATTATTTTGGTCATTCAATTTTATTTATTTATTTGTTCAATTCTACATATTTATACAAAAGAATTTGTAGGAACCGAGAAAGTGAAGAAAAAAGATCCTCAAAATGGTAAAACTTTTGCTTACAACCAATCATGAATTCAACAATAAATAGAGCTTCAAGAAATAATGTCCATGAAGGTCTCAAACTATTTAGGTTCCTTTTTTCGCATGTCTTTTTTCTCCTTTTTTGTGGTTGTTTTGGTTTTGAGGATTCTTTTGGATTGGTTTCTGGTTCAAGTGTTTGCAAACTCCTTTGCTTTCAATATAATTTGAAATTTCTATAACAACAGCAGTTGCATAATCAATTGTTTTTAGAAAATTAGATAAAATATATTATTTTCTTCGATTTGATTGTATAATGATCATATTGATAGATATATGTCTTTTATTTTTCTTTCTTTTTTTTGGTGGGAGTCTTTTATTTTTCTTATATAGAAATCATAATAATTCTTTTAATTTTGTGGATTTGAGTTTAGATGGTAAAAAAATCTTATGTGAGTTTGAATTTTGATCTTTATAGAATAAGGAAAAAATTTAAAATTTAAAAAGATTTGATTTTAACGTTTCAGATTAGATAAACAAATAAAAAGTTTTTTTCCATATTTTTTTTTGAAAAGATCTCTTCCAAATTGATTTAAATTTGATTTCTAAATTAGTTAATAATCTTATTTGAAGTTGATTTTGATTTTGATTAAGATTTTATATTAAATAATAGAATTTAATTTTATTGTCGATTCAAATTTGATCCGTTCATGATTAGTATGAGTTTAATTTTTTTTTATATTTAGGAACAAGTAATCAAAAATATGCTCTTAAAAGTAATAAAAATTTTCATCTTAACCAATGTTGTAATGGTATATTTCTTTCTCATTTACAGTTTTCACCTAACTAATTAATTTACTAAATGTTTTCTTTTGTTAAATCAAATTTGAATTTTTTTCATTAATGTCTACAAATAAATTAAATAATGTAAATAGTTGGGATAAAACACAATAAATGAGAATACATAATTTTAATTAATGATTTCATGACAATATACAACTTACTCTTACTTATGACTTCAATCAAATCAGTTTCTCGCCACATCAATGATTGATATGCCACATTTTAAATTTTAAATTTATTATATTGCACGATATAGTTTCCCACTACGGGTTGAAATAATGTTTTGATTAATCATGATTTGCAGATTTCATTTTTATTTAAAAGAGATTTGCCTGGTTTCCATTTTTTGTTAGCCTTTAACATAAATGTTGAGTAAATTATGACTTAAGAGGATAAATAGGAGAATTTGATTTCCATTTTTGGTTTGCATTTAGAATAAATTTTAGAATAAATGTGGGACAAAATCTGTCTAATTGGTCATTATTTTAGGAGAAATCGACACGTGTATTATATTTCTTCAAATTGAACCCAGTATTGTGTATCAAGCTGATCATTAGTAGTAAATCAAACAGAAGAATATCATATCGAGCAAAGTAAAAAGAAAAAAAATTTAATTTGTAGAAACAGAGAATGTGAAATTTAAAATGATGGCTTTGTAGTTAGCGTGAAATATGCTGAAAATGAAAAATTATAAAGAGAAATATGAAGGGGAAAAAACGACAATAGAAAAAGAAAACATTGAAATGGTTTGCATAAATTTGAAAGAGAATTACCCAATCAGAATCGCAAGAATTTAAACACATTAATTGATTCATTTCCTTAATTTATCGATTTAATTTGGAATGTAATGAGTATTTTGAAGAATCATAAACAGTTAAATGTTAATTAATTCATTTCCATAGTCGATTTTATTAGACATTGAATGAATATTTTGAAGTAAAAAATAGAATGTAGATTAAACATATTAATTGTTAGTTGATTCATTCCTATTTTTAGTTTTATTATGTATGCAATGAATATTTTGATAACATCCAAGTTGAATGTAAATCAAACACATTAGTTGACTAAATAATTCCTTTCTTGAGGTTGAGGTTGGAGAAGTGGTGAGAAGGCGACACACTAAAAAAATAGACATGCATGATGGCACCTATGCCTAGAATTTTTCCCAAGGCGACACAATATTGAGGCATCATTATTTTGATACTTTTTATTCATTTTCTCATAGCCTCAAAAACATTGATTTTTTTCCTTTTATATAAGTGGTAAAAAAATGTTTATTTGGTTCAAATTTGATCCTTTTAGGACTAGGAAAAAATTTAAAATTTAAAAAGATTTGATTTTAACATTTTAAGATCATATAAAAAATTAAAATGATCTCTTCCATCTTGATATGAATATGATTTTAAAATTTAGGTAATAATTTTATTTTATCTTTATTTGAATTAATTTGATCAATTTTTCTGAAGATTAGATAATAAATAAAAGAATGCGGTGAATTGTACCAATATCATCGTTACAAAAATTGATCTCTTCAAGATTAGTATGAATTCTAAATTTCAAATTTTATTTTGATATTTAGGAGCAAGAAATAAATAATATATAAAATCATAATAAAGATTTCTTTCTTTATTAGTATGTTATCATCTAAATTTTTTTGAAGCAATCATCTAACTAATTTAAGAAAATAATTTAATTTTTTTAGAAAACTTGGAGTTTTTATAAATTAAAATGTAGATGTAAATTGATTAATGTAAAAATTATAAATAAAAAATAACATGCGTGATAAACATTTTATATGAAAGTAAACAAGAAAAAGTTGTGTCTTTATCATTGTGTCAAATATAATTTAAATAATTTTTTATTTCACTTTAAGATAATTTATTGTAAATACATTTTTATTATTTTTTATTTTATCCCCAACAAATTTATTGGATACTTTCTTTAAGCTAAGAAAATTTAGTTTTTTTGCACATTAGTATCTATATATAAATATACAAAATGATTAATTAGAAATTATAGATAATATATAACAACGAGGATGAACAAATACATGAAAACATATATGGACAAACTAAAATTAATACATGAGAATGAACATTTTAGGTTAAACCACATTTTATGGGTTCAAACAGGTCTCGCGAATTTAGGTTTTTGTCATGCCTATTTATAACAACTATTTAAATTATTTTACGGTTTCAACCTTAATTATACAATTTTTTCGTTGTACTTTACTTTAAAGTCGTGAATTAATTTATGAAGTGGTTTATATGTCTCGTGCATGGCACGGTCACCTACGCTAGTATATATAAAGACGAACCCTCTCAAGACTAACTTTAACACGTGTCATTTTGGTAGCATTTCAAGGCTCAATTGGACTGATTATATTTGAATAGATTTAGTGTTGATTATTTCATGATTCAAATTTAATGTGCCTAATTGTTATTTAAAATTGTATTGATTGTATTCGATATTGTAATTGATTTTTTTTTGGAAAGTATTTCAAATTGATAATATTTCAAATGGATTTCAAATTGATATCATCAGACATTGTATGTGTTTTATTTTTATTTTAATACATTTTTTGTTTTTTTTGTTACAATACATTTTTTATTTAAATTAATTTGAAATATACTCAGATTGAATTGATCTAACGGCTGAATCTCATTTAAGTTTAGATTATGTGATGATTGGATATTTTTATGTATCATATTAATAGCGTCATTTTTCAGTAAAAAAAAACAGAAGAAGAAGCATCAATTTCAAATTACATATGTATATTGTTTTATTGATTCTTTTCTATTTTAAAATTATTTTGTTCACTTTGATTGACAATCTTATTTTTAATGGCTGTGCGTTCAAATCAATGGTTAAAATGTTTAAAAACTAAATTATTTAAATTCATTTTTAAATATTTTTATTTATGGTTTTCTTTTGAATAATTGATTGATTAGTTATTTCCTTTTTTATCGTTCAATTATAATTAATGTTATCAATATCAATCACTATTATTATTGATGAATATTTTAATTGATTCAACATACGGACAACTAAAAATAGAAATTATTTCACCATTAGTTATTTCATGGACAATGTTGCATCTCATCTCTTTCACCGAAAATTTGTTTGAATCATTGTAGTTAAAACTAGACCAGACCGGACGGTTCGACCGGTCAGACCGGGAACCGGACTACCATCCGGTCCGGAACAGCCATATAACCGGAGTACATTAAAATCGGTCAACAATAGATAAAACCAGTCAACAACCGGCAAAACCGGTAAAAATTGGCCGGTCCGCGGATAAGAAAAAGAGGGAAAGAACAAGGAAAAAATACTGACGAAGCACCAACAACCACAAGCTCCACCGTCGCATAGCTTCTGTCGGGCGATTTCCTCTTTACCATAGGCTGTTAGCCCCTCTAAAATGAGTTGCTGCCATCTTTACCAGTGCTTGGAGCCACACTGAAGCCTAGAGCGATAGGGAGAAGAGAAGGCACTTTTGTGGAGCATACGAGAGTCTGAAGCAATAGGGAGAAGAGAAGACAATTTTGTCTCTTCAAATTCAAAAGTCATTTAACTTTACTGCTGGTACAGTAAATGACAAGACATAAAGTCTTTTTCTTTCATATTCCAAGGAGTGCAGCAATAATAATGTGAAATCTAATCTATTAATATCTATTAATATCAAATGAAAAAATAAAAAAAAAGTATGAAAAGAGTAATAGTATGACACCACAATAATATATATTATATATATTATATTTATAATTAAAATAATATTATTTAATTATATTCTAGTTGAACCCCGGTTGAACCTTTGAATCTTGAACTTCTGCCTTCATCGATTCAATGACTGGTTCGGTTTTAACTACCTGGATTTGAATTGAATAATAATATTTATAGCTTTGGGGTAATTTTGTGGGAGCTTGCAACATTCCTCCCATCTGGTGTTGTCTTTTATCTTTTGATTCCCGTTATCAACCGTTCAACAATGCTCCCGTTATCAACTGTTCAAGTATCAGTCATTGAACTGGTAAAGGTACTAGATCAAAGTTCAATGGTTCAACTATGGTAAAATTGGTAGTAATTAAATATTATTAATATTATATAGTATATTAAATAATAAATTAATGTAAAATATTGATAAATTAAGACAAATTAAATTTTAAATTAATATAAATTGATCATATTATATATTTTGAGAGATAAAAATTAATAGTAAAAAGATAGATAATAAAAAAATTCACATATACAAAAATTTTGTAACTTATTAATGTGTCTTTAGTTGACTAAAATATGTTTTTAAAAAAACACAAAAAATTTAAAAAAATATATATAAAATGACCAATTCAAACCCGTTCTTGCCACCGACTTTTGACAAATTTTGGGCCGGTTCTGAAACTATCCGATTTTTCTAGTTAAATAAATCGGACACCTGACCAGTTGTTGGTTGAACCAACTGATTCGGTTTGGTTTTGACTACACAGGGAGCTTTGCTTAGGCTTGGTAAGAAAATAAGAAGAAAAAATAGAGATGATTTTAATGTTTTAAGTATATATTCACAAAATAATATATTAAAAACAAGATACTAACATTGAAATTTTTTGGTAACCATATTATTGGTGCGAAGTATTCACCAGCTTTACTGATGACTAATCTCTGCGGCGGAAACGGAAAGGGAAAGAGGAAAGAGGGAAAGAGAGGGTGCTCACATGAAGTGTTAGCTCAGGGGAGGTAGATTTAGTGAACTTCATTATTTAATAGAGATCAACTCACTATAAGGATTAAAACAAAAAAATAATATTATAAGAATTAAAAGAATTTGACTTTTTTTAAGGGACTAAAATAAAAAAGCCCTATATTATATAGACAAAAAGCATATTTAAGCCTTTCCTATTATGGGAAAAGTGCTTAAGGAATTTATTGTAAGATTTATTTGAAACTACAAATATTACATATTCATTTAGTTATTTTTGGCATCTATATGGTAGGTGATATTTAGAATGATTTTGTTACTATTTTCTCACTGCTTATTTTTATTTCTTTGTTTTGTATTTCGTTTAATTGCACTTTTAGTTTTTTTGGCTATAGTGATTGTGCGATTTTGTTCTTTCAGTTTCCAATGGAGTGAATTGGGTCTTTCGATTATCCCAATTGTTGTAATCAGGTCCCTCAATCACTATTTAATTCAATTTTTAACACTGGATATAACACCCTCTTCTAAAAAGGGCATTACATTTAGTAACCAATCCAAAAGATGAAATTAAATTTATTTAATTACTTTCTTTCTTTTGAAAAATAATGTCAAAGTTATTTAATTTTCACAAATGAATTTTCGTTGCCATTTTTTTTTTAAAGATACTAAGTGAAGACGTGATTAAGATAAAACTCAACACATAAGTTCAAAGAAAACAGGCCATGTAACTAAATTCATATACCTCTTTACAAATCAATGTTTGGGAATACTATATCATACAAGAAACTTTTCTTCCCTAAAAGAATACTGACTCCCTATGCTGGTCAAGCACTGAAAATTCTACTGAGATTAGATGAGAAAACCCATCCCTTAAACTAAGACACGTGCATCCATCTTCCTTGTTGAAGCACCACCATTGATCCTCTTGTTCTAGACTTCAGTCAAATCTCTGGCAGAATGTCTTAAGAAAACATATTTGCATACAGGAAAACAATACATTACAAGAGTGAAAATCTCATTCACGGTTATATCGTCATAGTTACACAAACAACACACAGCAGATATAATGCATACAACAATTATAATGCACACAACAAGTATAATGCCCACATAGTGTTATACTCATCCTCAAAAGAATTCATATTCATCACCTTTATTCCTCACAGCAGGACTCTCAATCCACTGTCATTCAGTCCAATGGCACTTAATCCATAGACACCCAGCCCAATGACATCCAGTCATAAGCACTCACAGTCCAATGACACTCTGTCCATAGACACCCAGTCCAATGATATCTAGTCATAGACACTAACAGTCCAATGGATCATTGCCCATTGACACCCAGTCCAACGACATTCAATCATAGACACTCACAGTCCAATGGTACTAAATTCATAGACACCCAGTCCAATGACATTTAGTCATATACACTCACAGTCCAATGACTCTCTGTCCATAGACACCCACTATCCATAACCTTGGGTCATCGTTGGGGGTATGGTCACCAAAACTTAAAGATTTACCTGCTAGGCCCTCCCCCTTCGGGATACTAGTCTTACGTTAACCTCATTTCATTTCATTTAAGAAATCACGGTTCAAATGCTAGGTTCACCCCTATTGGAACCCTAGACTCACTTCCACTCTTTCAGTTTTAAGAAATCATTTGGGAACCCGTTTGGAATCTCATTTTGGGAAAACCTTGAACTCATTGGGCTTTGACCCCTTTTAAGAAAACTCTTTAATAAAAATCCCTTCACTTTCTCTTCATTATTAAAACCCATAACTATTTGATAATACTCTCCCCCACTTGACTTTATAAATATCATTAGGTTTAAAACCACCATGTTCTTTACTTTAAATAAATATCCCTTTATTTTAATTAATTATCAAAAATGTCAATTTCTTTCAAAATTTACATTTTGGTCCTCGAAATATCCAGATTTGCATTTCTAGTCCCCAAACTTCAAAAATTACATTATTGGTCCTCTAAATATGCAAATTACCATTTCAGTTTCTTTATTTTAAAATTTCCCTTTCTGCCCCTGAATTTTCAAAAACTAAAAATTTGTCCCTAATCTTTCAAAAATTACATTTTTGACCCTTGTACTTTAAAAATCGCATTTCTGGCAGGCAGCAGAGATCACTGCCGTGAAAATTGTCACACCCGGGGTGTGAACAGTTCTGGAATTTGATCCTTTTTAAACCCAAAAACCAGTTTTTACCTTTATGAAATTTGATCCATTAACTTTGATTTTCAAAATTATTATTTTGCCTCTTTGGAAACACTTTTTGAAACTTGATTTAAATCTCTTGATCCGTCTCTTTAATCCTCTTGAAAATTCAACTCATAATAACATCTCACCACTCTTTGCTCTCTTGGAAAACTCTCATGGTAAGAACATCTCTCCACTTTTAACTTTCTCCTCACATCAACATACTTCAATCAACATAAACAATCTTCCACACCACACATGATAATTAATAATAAGACCACACCTCAACTTTAAACATCACAAGCCATGGAACAAATCCAAGCTTCAACCAAATATACCTCACAAGGCACATAAGAAATCACTCAATCACAACAACATAAGAAATTATTCACCATCACTTAAGAAATCAATCACCAAGAACACATACAAGTCACATAGAACACACACATGTTTATGTAACTATGATAACTAGAGAATTTTTCCCTTACCTTAAATCTTTCTCCTTCTCTTTTCCTCTTCACAAATCGAAAATCCACCAAGTTCAAAAACAACTCCTTCAAAAATACACATACAAGAACACAAGATATCAATCAAAAAGGTTTTTACCCTTCACTAAAATCACCTAACCCCAAAAAGGAATAAAATAGAGTAACTTGCTCACAACTTTGGATTGCAAACAAGATACCAAAATTGATGGCTTACCTAAAGACCAAAAATCCTTAGCTTGGTTTTCTTGAAAAATAAGAACACTTAATGATTCCAAAGCTTTGATGAAGACTAGTGTTTAAAGTGTTTAAAAATGGATTCTTTACACTTGATGCTTATGTAAAGGATCAAAAATATGGAAAGCTTCCAAGGAAATAGAATAAAAAGCTTGAAGGAGGAAGATGAAGTTAGAGAGAAGTTAGAGAAAACACTTTTAGAGAAATAAAATATCATGAAAAATGAGTGAACTCTCCTTCTCCTCTCCCTTAATCTCACGCCCTCTGTCCCTCAATACTTGGCCAAAAATTGCTTGTCACCTACGAGGATGAATGACAAATCAAAAGGCACCACTTGTCCAAATCCTATGGTTAGATTTCAAAATTATCAAATAAAGCTTTGTAATATAAATATCTCTCTTGGCTTCCAAGCATCTTCCACACAAGATGAACCTAGACCACTTCTTGGCCTTGATTGGTACGATTTTGGGCTGGCCAATAGGGAAAGGATAAGCTCAAATTCATTTGAGTGGAAATTACCAAAATGGACAAAGGTTAAAAATGTATTTTCAATGGTTTTGGTAATTAAAGAGTGAGATCAAGCGTACATTAGTAATTTCCCATGTAGACATAATAAAAGTCAACTATACTATGCTACATGGCTCCCACTTTCCCTACAATCCAATTTCTGGTACCCGGTCTTTTACCCGTTCTTCGGTTTTCCCTGTACCAAGGGTATAATGGTAATTTTACTAAGCTTATCCAGAAATATTTTCTAAAATCCCCAAATAAATAAATAAATAAATAAATAAATAAAATTACCATTTTTGGTTTTATAAATAGTGACAAAACTGCTCCAGATAGGGGTATTTTGGTCATTTGCTAATTACAGTGGCATTTTGGTAATTTTTATAATTTTTCAAATATTCCAGAAAAATTCCCATAAATCCTAAATAATGTAAAAACACTTTTTGGCTCGTCGAAATAATTTTCTAATGTGTTTTGGTCTCCAAACTCACTCGCAGTTTCATCATAGTCCTAATACAGGGACCAAAACGGTACTATTTTTGCTCCGTTTCTCAGAAAATTCCCAAATAAATTTCTAAAATCCTCAAATAATATAAAATCACTATTGGTATCCTCCAATATCTTTTCTGACTCCAAATTAGGGTTTCTATATCATTATGTTCCTATTCTGACAGTCAAAACGTCTACAGAGTTTTCGTTTGACTTTCTATGTCAGTTTTAAACCATTGTTAATCTCATTAAAATCCTAATATTAACAATAATCCTCCCTTATTAACACTCTGTCTCTTAGAGTGAAAATTTGGGGCGTTACACTGGAGCTTACGTGGCACACGTAGAACGAATGTGACACTAAATCAGGTAACTTTGGCATGGTGCAGGTTGCAGAAAATTTTCCAAAATAAGTCGGTAACACTCACTACAAGAATTTTGCATATTACCTACGCCTCTTTAGCTAAGGTCGTGTGGCCGTAGGTAATTTTGCAGTTTCCTATGGATAAAGCCGTAGCTAACGAGGGAACAAGAGCAATTTTGAATTTTTAAGTTACCTTCGGCCTGGGCCGTAGGTAATGACTTTAAAATTAAGAAATAAAAGTAAAAACCCATTTACCAACAGTCCAAGCCGTAGATAAAGGATTTTGGAGAGAGAAAAAAAAGACCCAATCAATTACCTACGGCCAAAGCCCTCTGTAATGTAAAAAGTTGTCAGTGGTCGTGGGTAACGTGAAATGGCCGTAGGTAGCAGGTTCTATACCTTGAAACCTGCGCTCAGATCCCCATTTCCCTGATATCTCTCTCAAACCTTCAATCCCTCAAACACCCCCTCCATCTACACCTCCAATGATCACCCCCCACCGATCTAACGCAACGCCTCCGATCTGACTCTGCCCTCTCTCCCTCCTACCCTCAGATCTCTCTCTCTGTTTATCCCTATTCTCATTCCCTGTCTCCCTGTTTATCCCCAAACGAAACCCTCCGTCCCTCTCTCCTTGAAATCGCTGCCACCGCCCTTCCTTGGCCGCCACCACCACCGCGCCACAGCCCTCAAAGAAGGTTATTCTCTCTCACTCTTTTTCTCTCTCGCGATCTGTCTCTCTTTCACTCTTTTTTGTCTCTGTCATAGATCGTGCAACATCCTTTCTCCAAAAAGGATATTACACTATAGTAACCAAAAGTTTCGCAATAACTTCGAAAATATTTTGATAGAACTTGGTAATCCTTCTCCAAAAATACGGGTAAAATTTTTTGCCTTCATAAAAGATGAGATGGATGGGGAATATGTTTCCCTAATTCTTTTCGAAATGTTTTTGAATGCGGAAATATAACCAACACCTTTTGTATAAATAATCTCATCTCATATATATAAAGATCCCGCTTCGGTACAAACATAAGTTTCATAAAATAAACTGTACATCTGAGCCAATTCAGTCTCTTGACATCTACCCAAACTAAGACAGTAAATACAGATTCTTCTCGAAATCTTTATCAATCTATGCAGCATCCTCCTTCAGATCCTTCTTCTAAGAGCTAGCCCACTTCTTGGGTAAATCATCTACTCAGTCATGCATCAACACAACATAAAAGTAGGCAAGGGTGAAACTCTAAATCAAAGTAATAAGAGAAGTATAAGCACGCCCAAAACACAGATCATACAACACCCAATTCATACATCAAGGTCATATAGATATCGGAATATCAAGTTATCTAAAACACACAAAGCAGAGTAGCGATTCATTCAAGACTTATATGGCAGAGTAGCAATTCATTCAAGACATATATATAGATCTCATTCAAACAGGTCTTACCTTGTGTTGTAAACCTACAAAAGCAATGCATTCTCAAAAATATATCATCAAGTCAAGTTATATTTATGCATGCCACTTCTATATCTCTTGAAAACACACCGGTGCAATGTTCCATGGAGACTTTCCAACCTTAACACCCTTGAGCGATTGGCTACAGCAAACTTAACAGAATAATCAGGGAATCCTATCTGAAACCCTGAGAATCCTTCGGTAATACTGCATTTAGAATGAATACCAATTCATGAAAAGGTCAGCCAGTCAGATTTATCAAAGTCGGGTATACGACTCGTCTCGGCTCGAGGGGATCCACCTACATGGCCATTGAGACTTTCAAAACCTGGATAATCTCAATAGGAAATTGTAGCCCAACTAAACCCTAGTCTCAACCCCAAGCTGGAGTGTATGCTCAAACCACTGTATGCAATGACAACTTATTTTGCATATAAACAGATAATTGTTAAAATCACATCATTTTATTCCTCTACTTCATATTGTAAAACCTTTTTACTGTTACCTCAAATAAATAATTCATTCTTGCCCTCATTACTCATTTTACTGTTCATTACGTGTTAAGCTATTGTTGAAACAATACCCTCTCAAGCTTGTGGTTTCAATAATGACAAACCTTCTGAACAATAGCCTAAGTCTTCTAAGCATGTCATGCACTAATGGTTTCCTTGAGATTATTAAGAGACATAACAGGTATCAAAGTATGGAAACCAGAGAAGATTAGAATTAAGGCTATTCATGGTATAAAGACTGAGAAGATCAACATGAATACACATGGAACCAAAAAGAGGCTTAAAGTAAGATCAACTTCTAAGCTTAAAGAGAAGATAGCTCTATGTAGAAAAGTGAAAGAGGCACTCTGAGAATATCAACATTCTACTAAGTAGCTATTGAGAGGACAAGCTTCTCTAGCAGAGAAGGTTAGCCTGCTGAGAAGGTACTGAGAAGATGATCTTCTCTGGTAAAGAATGTATTGAAAGGTTAAGCTTCTCCAGAAAGGGAAGACATCAGGTTAGGAAGCTACTCAAGAAGAGAAGCTCACAGATGAGGAAGAAGAAGCTCCTCAAGGCAAGAAGCATCACAACTGATTGAAGTATACTATTAATACACAATAAGAAGATTCAAGACAGAAAGCTTCTCAAGAATCTATAACATACTTGATCAGTATATAAGCCTCAAACAAAATAAGATCTCTCTACATCAAAGGTATTCTTCATTATACATAGTATAAAATTTCTGAGAGAAGGACAGAAATACAAGTATTGAGAAGATCACATAATCAGACCAAGTGAGCCATTACATTGTGCTTATGCTGAAGACCTTCTCTAGACACATATTTTCAGAGAAGGTCCCAAAGAAGGCTCCTGTTTGGACCACAATATGTCCAAAGAAGATTTGCGTCAATAGTGCACAGAAGGTCTATACTTGACCAGAGTATGTCCACATTATTATTGAGAAGATCTACTCTGGAACCAGAGAAGGTCTCTGAGAGCTTGAAGGAGGAACCTACTCAAGCATCGTGCTCCAGAGAAGGTCTGATGATAGTAAAACACGTGAGCTATCAAAGTCTGTCATAAAGTGAAAAAGTACAAGAGTACTGTTCCATCTCAGAACCCAATATGTGATGTTCTCTCTCCTCTATGTGTCTAACGGTCAGAAACTCAAAGAAAGGACCGATGGCTCTATATTACAACAGATGGGAGTGAAGCAAAGTGTGAGAAATACATCCAAGCTTGAGCAAACGCGATTCAACAATCAGATATTTCTCATCATCACTCACTCATACACTCCAAACATATTGCTGTGCTTTGACACGAAAAAATAGGAGTGTAATACAGCTTCATCTTAGTTTTTGTTCTGCAAACATTGATTAAGAGCTGTAACGCAACAGACAATATTTTCATCTTTGTTGTTGTGATTTTCTTTCAAGCTGGCTAGTGAGAGTTGAGCGTGTGAAAGGAAAGATTTTGTGCAATCTGTGAGGTTGTTTGTAGTGGGTTAGCTTGAAGAGGCTAGGACAATACTACTGGGTGTTAGCTTGTAGAGGCTAGGACAATACTACTGATTTGAAGCCTGAAGAGGCTTGGAGAAGAATACTGTGTAAGGCCTGAAGAGGCTCATTGAAGAATACTTGAGAGAATAGTGGATAATCTCACTGGATGTGGGGACTAGACGTAGCCCAAGGTTTGGGGTGAACCAGGATAAATCTTCGATGTGATTTCTCTTTCTCTATCTCCTTTACAGCTTTTTCGTTTAACAGTTTTTAACTGCACTAAAACACCTTCTCAGGTAGAGAAGGTCTAAGCGTTTTGAGAAGCAAATTTATCAACAAGTTTTTCATTAACCCCATTGTGATAAAGAAAATACTTTTGTGAAATCATATTATAGAAAGGAGATAAAAACCTCTAGAGAAGGTCTTTCGATTAACCTTCTCTAGCTGAGACTGTACTGTTGACTTCATTCAAAGTAAGAAAATTGGTTTTTCTGATAACCTTCTCTAGCAGAGAATATCACATAAAATAAACACTTCATTTAAAACCAACAACCTTCTCTAGCTGAAAGGATTATTATCTAACGTTTGTTTTACATATTCTCTGAACTCCAAGTTGTTAACACTTGAGAAAGGTTCAAAGTCTACAGGAACAAGCCAAAATTTTTAAAGGGTCACAATTCAACCCCCCCTCCTTGTGACTCTTAATACTACTTCAGTTGTTTCCCGGCTTCAATAGATCAATTAATGATTGATCGCACCGCGGCAGAGCCGAACTGAGGTGATCAATCCAATAGAGTGATTTGGTATATCAAACTAAAGGTTATTAATTCATTTTAAGCAGACTAAAACGGGACAAAGCCACTTATGATTGATCAAGAGAGAAGAGATCAATAATAATTTAAACCCAAGTATACCTTTTATTTGGTGAATGATTTCTACTGGCTTATTTAACTTTGAAGATAAAAGGATTACATGGCGGCAGAGCCGACCGCGCTAATTAGTGCCCAGCTTTAAAATGATTCGATACAGACTAAGTGAATGAGATCAAGTTGAGTTTATTACTAAAATACTTAGCACCAATTCACTTCAAGGAAAGAGACCCGTTGAAAGCCTACCTTGCTAATTTTCACTGCCATAGACATTGAAAATTAAACTGCGTTAATTATATACATATACAGATTGGACACCAACTCGAGATTTCCAACTGATAATATAACAGTAGAATTCACCGAGAATCCTTTACCGTTATACTAAATTTCCGATAGATGCTATAACAGTAGAATTCACCGAGAATCCTTTACAGTTATACTTTTTTACCCACTCCAATCTATTTATATATACGTTTATTTAGAAATCACTTCTTTCCCAATTTATCTTAGTCACGTATATACCGAGTCCCTAGGTTAAGAATTTCCCAACCAGCGTATAGGCATAGTTCCCAGGAAAGAGACGTGAGCTAAGGCCGCTTGGATGACCTATGTCTTTCCTAGACAAAACCATACTAATAAACCATTTATCTTAACCATCACCTTGTATATCAATGATAGACAATATCAGGGTTTTCACAAAAGAATAAATTGCACTTGTTCCACGGTAAGAGCATACTATGGTAGTTTAAATTTCGCCATTAAATTTCACAAAAGAATAAATTGCACTTGTTTTACGGTAAAACTATATTTGCAGTAATCTAAAATTCGCCATTATAACGGTACAATTATAAAAGCACGAAATTAATTTTGCCAGCGTAACCTTACTATCACGAAAATCACATAGCACTTTAGGCATTATAACTCTACAATTAATAAATAGTACATATCATTTAAATGAAAGCTATAAGACAAGTATAAAACTTTAAATAAACAATTATGAGCATAAAACTAATTTTCCCATTATAACATTACTGTCACAAAATCATATAAACAATTCATGCATTATAACACTATAAATAATAAAAGCATATAATCAATAAATTAAAGTCATAAAACAATTATAAAGCATAAATAAATAAATATAAAACTATAACACATATATCACCTAAGTGATTATAACAACCAAAAATCAAACTCATAACTTTTCGAATTATTTTGCAAGAGGTTCCCCTTACCTTGAAACTCGAAGAAGAGGAGAGTTTGACGATCAAATCTTCAAAACTCAAGAACTAAAACAAGAACACTATGAAGAAAAGAAAACTATAAAGAAAGCTTTAAAGAGGGAGAAAGAAGAAACTTGGTATTGCATCAAGTTTTGGGGTAGAAAAATATGAAGCATGGAGGGGGGTATTTATAGGGGGAGGGGGCAGCCAAGGGCTTGGGTTAAGGAAACTATGGTTGGCTTGAAAAGCAACCATGACTCATGTTTAATAAAAATAAAAATAATTATCTAAAATCTAATTGGTCTATCTTAATGACTCATGGCATGACTCAACAAAGCAAGAAGCATTGAGAAGGAGCTAGACTCATGTGAGTCATAAGGGAGGGGGGCGGCCATGAGCAAGTGGGGAGGAAGAGATGAGATCAAGTTTAAATGACTAGATAATTAGGTATAATTAGGTTTAATCTATCTTTTTCCTAATTGGTTCAAAGGTTTTCACAAAGATTGAATCCAAGTGAAAAAAGCACATCCAAGGGTCAAAAATAGGGTGAGTATGTCGACCAAATGGGGAGAAACAAGGGTCATGGGATAACTTGGTTAAAAACTTTAGGTTTTGGTAGTTTAAGTGTAAAATCAAGGGTAAAATAGTAATTGTACATGCCCCTATACTATTCATGGTCAACGATTCCGTCTACAGATATTTTAGGCTCCTTCGAATTGCATTTGAGCTCCTCAAAGATCCTAAGTTCCTATATCATACCCATTATGTCTTTCTTCGCCTCTATTCGGCAGATATACCGCAAATAAGAGCAAAACAGTAGAAAAATAATCTTGTCTAGAAATATTTTTAAAAATCCTAAAAAATAATAAAAAATAAAATATAAATTATTTTGGACCTTTGTCACGAAAATTTTGCACTGTAAAACGATCTGTATGCTATACGTACCAGTTAAGTGTATTTTTCGGTAAATTTCGAAAGTTTTCCAAAATTTCAAAACAATTCCAGAAAAATCACAAATATTAAAAGAATAAACTTTTGTGAAGGAAGATAATTTTCTGGGTTGGTTTTGATATACTTTCTCTATTTAAAACCTTATCCATCAGTTACGGTAAAAACGGTTGTCTGTAAAAACCCAAACGTCAAAGGAAAAATGTCTGTTTCAATGAAATAAATAACTAAACATATAAAAGCCTTAATTATAAGACAGAAATAAATCACTCAACACTTAGATCACAAAATTTCATATAAAACAGACGATAGATGGTAAACAGAAAAACAAATGTTATATAAGACTTAGCTGCCTTACCATTTAAGCTACAATACCAACCGAAACTTATTATTTCTACACTATCTATAATTCTAATAGATCTTGTAGTCTCTATCTTAATCATTCTTTAATCTCTAGTATTTATCCATTTCTTAACTAACAGATTACGTAGTTTGTTCTAGAGGGACCAAAACAGCAGTATTCCTTTATGCTCTTCTCTAAAATTCCAAACTTAACTTCTAAAACCTTCCTATATCACCAAGTTACTATTTATATCCTCAAATACCTCTTAGGAATTGAGTATGAATTTTCCATATTCATTATCAACTTATTCTGACAGTAAAAAACGTCCGTAAAACATCGTTTGACTTCTATGCCAGCTCTAATCCATTATGCTTTATTTGAAAATCCTGAGGATAATTTTAATCCTCCAAAATTAATACTCTGTCTCATAGAGTGAAATTTTGGGATGTTACAGACCGCCGCCCTCCTCTCTCTCAGAGACCGTGACCACCGTGCTCATATCGCTACCACCGCGCCCCCACGGCCAATGACGCCCTCACCGTTCTCTGTCGTGGTCCTTCCACCACTGTTCGTGGCCATTGTTCTCCACTACAAGTCCATTGTCTCCCTCCGTTCATTCTGTGAACTCGTTCCTCTCTGTTCGTTCTGTTTGCGGTTTCAGGTTCCTCCTCCTCTCTCAGGCTTTGGGTACTGTTGCGTCTGTTTGTTGTGTGTTTTATTGTTTTTATTGTTTAATGGGTTTTTACTATTTTTTAGATCAAATTGTTGTTGTTACTTGTTGGAGCTTCTTCATTTTTAGAACGGAGAGCACACACACAGCGTGAGAGAGGGTTGTTGTTCAAACCCACACAGGTAGTATAAAGCTAATAATAAAAGGTTAAAGTTTTTTCTCTGAAATGAAGATGAAGTTGAAAAATTGTGTTTTTAGCGTATTGTGATCTGATTCTAAACTGGGTATGTGACTTCTTGTTCTTCTTCTTCTTCTTCTTCTTCTTCTTCTTCTTCTTCTTCTTCTTCTTCTTCTTCTTCTTCTTCTGGGGCCGTCGCTCAACCGTAGGTAACTTACCAATACCTACGGCTTTTTGCTGTTACCTACGGCTTTTGGGCCTCGCTAATAGACGAGCGGTTCAGTTTAAAAAAAGAACACAAAAGGTAATTCAATATTGTTAGGGATCCACTTACTCCAGGAATAACTCTTGCTAGAGTTACTCCGCTTAATAACTCCTTATAGACATTTCATTATATCAATCCGACCGTCAAATTAGAAGTTATTATTAAGTAGATCAAGTCTGTAAATTTCTATAAGATTTTAAAAAGTTTGATACTTCATCAAATCACTTTGATTCAACGTGTAATATTCATGTTAAAATACAAGTAAGATATTGATTACTACAACTGTTTAATTTATCAAAAATTTGGTATGCATGATCGTTGAGATAAGACGACAATATTCAACTGTTGGATTCATAAAATGTGATGCTATAAGGAGTTATTAAGTGGAGTAACTCTGGCAAGAGTTACTCCGGGAGTAAGTGGATCTCTTCCCTTGTTTTATATGGCTTAAATATATTTTTGGTCCTTATAATATAGGTGTTTTGCTCTTAGTCCTTAAAAATTTACTCAAACATTTGTTGTCCCTTGAATTTTTTTATTTTAGTCCCTGGAGTGAGTTGAGCTCATTTAAATGTTGATGTGCCACATTCTTGTCCCAATCAACAATCCTACATGACTAAAAACATTGACATGTCAGCCCCTCTCTCTCCTCCCTCCTCCCCTCACGTCCACCCCCTTCCTCCCCCACCTTCCCCCATGTCATGAAGCAGAAACATTCTCTTTCATTTTTATTTTTGTTTTTTGTTTTTTGTTTTCTTGTCTGTCTGTGCGGGACTGTGTCTGATTGCGTGAGCCGTGAGAGACGAGGTGGTGGGGGTGGATGGAGGGGGGAGGAGGTTGGGAATCATGACTTTGACTTTTGTTCTTCTCTCATTGTGTTGTACCACTGTTACTAGGTGGAGAGGTTAAATGAATGAATCCTCTCGTCATCACGAAATGATCTAACACCCCCTCTCCTTTTCCCTTTTCCCTAGGTCCTTTAATCCAAAAAGCCATTTCAGTTTTCACCCAGAAATGGGAAACATGCATTCCCGTTTTGTCCATTCATTAAAGTTCCTTCCATTCCCATGTTAGACAATGTTTCCTCCTCCTTCCCTCGCAATTAATTTCGTGGTAGTGAAGCATGTTGTCTCTATGTGGATAATTGGAAGACGGGTTATGGGATTCATGGGTTTTGGCTCTTCAGCTTGATAATTTTAGGTCAGTAAAGCTCTGCATTCCGTTCTAAAATCTAAACATTACAGCAACAACAAAAAACTGTCTTATGTTATGCTAGAACTTCGCCAGAGATTGTATGTAACTTGGCATTGCCCCTTTGTGGCGGTGGCACGGATATGATCAGTTGGAATTTGAGACATTGAGTAAAATTTAAACTCATAATTTATTCAAAAATAAACATACTACTAATAACAGTAATAATAAAGGGAAAGGAGGAAGGGAGGAGGAAAGAGGGAAGGAGGTGATGGTGTGGGCGAGTCATTCTTCCCTCTCTCTCGCGCTTAGTTTTCAGAAGAACAAAGAACAAAACCTAGTCTCTTCTCATCCCTCTGTTTTCATCGAAGAAGAGGAGTAGCTTTCGCTCTCTGTTTTCATCGTTCTAGACGACGGTGGGGGCGGTTGTTACAATACGAACGAAGATGGAGGGAGTTGTGAGGTGGTTGTTGTGGCGTCTTTCTGGAACGAAGAAGGAGAAGATCGAAGACGACGCTATGGCAGCTGTGCGAACAAACAGAGAAGGAGAAGATCGAAGACGACATCGTTGCTGCTATTGTTGATAGGGACTAAAATAAAAAATTATAATTTTTATTGTGTACTTTATTATTTTTTGATAGGGACTAAAATAAAAAATCATAATTTTTATAGGAACTAACTAAACAATTTGAAATTTTTATAGGGACCAAAATACATCAACTAAGTCCAAATTTCCATTGATACATTCATCAGAAAATGCGAATAGCAGAAACCCAAAACTCGCAAATCACTTCCCTGGACAAGAACAATTGAATGAAAACACAATACACATGAGAATAATTACAAACCCCAAGAAAATCATGCCAAAAGTTAACAACTTTGACTTGTTTCTTTCGTCATTGAGCTTCTTCTTGCACTTGGCCATTTTGAGATCTTTCTTTTGTAGTTCTTGCTCATACATTTCTTCCAGGAGGAGGAGGAAGAAGACAGTCCTAGTCAGCATGTCCTTATAAATTTTAAATGATGTATCAAGTGATGACAGGGACGTACGTATGCCACATCAGCACAATACCATGGTGAAGAAGAAGAAGAAGACAATCCTAGTCAGCGGGTCTTTATAAATTTTAAATGATGTGTCAAGTGATGACAGGGACGTACGTATGCCACATTAGCACAATTCCATGATAAATTCACTTAAAGGACCTAACTAAAAAAAAATTTAAAGGACTGAAAAAATTTGACTTTTTTGTTAATTGACTAAAATCAAAATGCAAATTTTTAGAGGGACTGAAAACATATTTAAGACAAATTAAAAATTAAGGGACTAAAAGCGTTTGATTAAATTTTTAAGGACTAAAAGTAAAACATCTTTATATTATAAAGACCAAAAATATATTTAAGACTTTATATTTTATATTAATTATATTAATATAAAAAGAAAAATAATATTATTTAATTATAACCTGACACAGAGTGTAAAATCTAATATATTAGTAAAATTGACTTGTAATCCTGTGTTGAAGAAAATTAGAAAAATATCTATCATAATAATTTCACACACACACACACATGCAAGTATTAAAGGAAATAAAGAAAATATATATCATAATAATTATAGATAGATATTAAGAAAAAATAGTAAAACTGACTTGCAGTCATGTATTACAGGAAATAAATAAAATATCCTTCATAATAATTATAGGTATATTAAGGAAAAATCTAATAAAAATAATTATAGGTGTCAAGAAAAAATATGTATATACAAATAATTATGTCCTGATAATTAATAAGTGATATATTTGAACAAAAATATTAGTAAAATTGACAAGCACTCCCAAATTAAAGAAAATATATATTTTATTAATTATATGTATCTATATATCTACATTATTAATATATTAGTAAAATTGACTTACAAAGTTACACTCTTGTATTAAAGTAAATAAGAAAAATATCTTTCATAGTAATTACAGGCAAATATTAAGAAAAAAAATGTAAAATTAACTTGCACTCTTGTATGAAATAAAATAAAAAAAATATTTATAGGTATTATGAAAAAAATATGTATATACTAATAATTATATCCTAATAAATAATATGTGATATATTTAAACAAAAATTTGTTTAAATAAATTTCACAAATCAAAAAATAAAATAAAATTATGAACATAAAATATAAAAAAAATCTGTGCAACGCACAATGTGTAAAATCTAGTTAGAAGTATTTTTAACATTTTATTAAAGAATTAAATAAAATAATAAAAACAAAATATTAAAATAAATAAGATTATATTTATGTATTATATATGATTTTTAATTTTAATTTATTTATTTTAATGATTAAAATATAAAATATTCATTTTAATAAATAATTTAATAAGTAGTGAAAATAGCATACAAATATCATGAGTTAAAATAGTGTAGCAAAAATATATCATGAGGCAATATATCATACTAATAAAAAAATATCAGAATCACATCACATCACATCACATCACGAGTTAAAAATGGTTTACTTGGCCAAATCCATCATTAGACACTGCAATTAATATATTACCTATAGGATATATTTCCTTATGTTTAATTATTAATTATGTGCTTATAAAAACAGAGAAGCTAGAGTTTCTCTTTGCCCTTAACCTTTGTGTTACAATATCCAAGGTAACAGAAACAAAATCAAAAACACCCAGAGCAGTATAAACTGATAATTTCTCTGTTTTTTCTATTGCTGTGTGGTTGTATATAGCCAAATAAAAAAGAAAATGGACAAGAGAGCATTGGTGGAGTTTATTTTGCTGATGATAAATCTAGTCTTCACCGTGTGGGGTTTAGGCACACTGTGTTATGTCTTCAAGTGGAAACAGGAGATTTATGAGGGCAACGCCAAATACATTATTGTTCATCGCCTGTTGCTTGCTATTGCTGAAGACTTTTCTGATACACTTCCTAAGGCTTGGTATGTGTGTTCTCGCCTTTATATTTAAACTTCAAGGCCAGTGATATTAATTAATTTGTTCGCCTTGCATATTAATTTTTTTTCTTGAGTTTGGGTACAAGTGGTTAATGTCTTATGTCTAAGGGACGGACTCGGTCTCCTTTTTCTCTCCTTGGATACTGTGGGTATAAAAAAACTATTAAGTTTTTTTTATTATAAAACATTAAGTTTTTAGGACAGTGTAAAAAATTATTTTGGATTATTTGATTCAAAATTTAAATTAAGAATTTGATCGTCTATTTTTTTTTTTTACGAAGTTTTTGATCGTCTATATATTAACAGACAGGTAAGAACAAAAAGAATCATATGATAAAATTATGTAAAAAATCCAATTATATATATATATATATATACCTATATTAGAAAATCCATTTTAAATTATGAGCACATCATATCAAACCTCAATCTTAAAGAAAGAAAAAAACATGTGTCGATTGAATTAATTACAAACTCCGCTCACTAAGATCTAATTTTTTGGATGCACAACATTCACATGTGTATTTTGAAATCATTATATCAATCTCTTATATTAAACTTGATTTTTCATTACTGATCCTAATCTATTCTCCCTTTCAGTGCTCCATATAGTTTTTTTCTACATTAAGATTTAATTTTTTAGTTTGTTTTTAAACATCTTCAATAATATTTTATCTCTTAAATTTAATATATCATTCAGAGATTTTTTTGTTATTAATGTCAAGACTTTCTATAATTTATGTAAACTTAAATTTATATATATTCCTTTATAAATCTCTTTCATAATTTTAATTATTTTTTCAGATTATATTTTTAAAATTTAAAAGTATGTGTAATGCATGAGATATCTGCAGGGGGCCAATGTAATTTTATGTTTAATGCAAACTTTGCGATGTGATCTTTTTAAAGCAAATAACAATATTTTATTAAAATTGGGGGCTTAAATAAATAAATGTAACTTTTATTCCTACAAGGATCAAACCTCATTCCCCAAGATAAAACCTCACACTTGTTTAAAAAAAAAGTGCAAGGCTAGCTATTGGTGAAATTTTTTAATTTTATAAATATTAATACTAAATAAGTTTTTCTTTTGTTTTTTTAAGAAAGTTTTTCTTTTGTTGATAGGCCTAAAATAAGAGTTTGGCTGCCTAATTAAACGCCATGTTATATTTAGTTTAGATTACCAAAATATATATGCTTGTTCATAGTGTTGTAAAATTTTGCAGGTTTATCTACCTTATAATTGGAATTGTTGCATTCCTCTTAATTGTCTCTTGTTTAGGATATTGCGGAACAGCATCAAAGAGCCCAAATTGTTTACTTTCTGTATCCTCATATATATATATATATATGATCAACATCCTCTAAAGTATATGCATGCAGTACTGGATACTTTATTTACAACCACAATGACAACAAATGGACAACAAATTACAAATGCAGTTTGATTTTTTTTTTATTTGCACCGATCATTTTTTTGTTTGCACAATAACAGTAATAAGTCGCTTGAACCTATGAATCTATATATGATCTCATGTTAACTACTCAAATCCTTCCCTATTAACTTAATCCTTGTGACTTAATTTTCTTAATTATCTTTTTTTTTTCAGACAATAGCGGCAATGAGGTTTGATTATATATCTTATTCTCACTATCCAAATTCCTGCTAGCCCAATTTTCACATCTATTGTTTTCATCTATGTTTAGTTTTATTTCCTTAAGATATTTTAGTACTATCACTAGTGCAAAAAAGACTTTTTAAATCGGGTAAAAAATACTTTTTAAATCGGTTATGAACCGATTTAGATACAACTGATTTAAAAAGTGGGATACTTTTTAAATCGGTTGTAAAACCGATTTAAAATATCTATTTTTTACCATGAAGTTTTACCGTCGTAAAAAGTATTTTTTTATTGCTCAAAAAAGGGATTTTTTAAATCGGTTGTTACTAATAACCGATTTAAAAGGTCTACTTTTTAAATCGGTTATTAGTAACAACTGATTTAAAAAGTCTATTTTTTAAATCGGTTGTGACCGATTTAAAATGTCCTCCTCCACCAAAATGCTTTTTCCACTAGCACTAGGCGAGACCATAACTCTCCAAACCTCAAACCTCTTCCCTTCCTTTCCATAATTGTGGCGTATGTTATATGCATATTCTTTTTCAAACTTCTCCAAACCAACCTACAACTAGATCTTACATATGATTAATCATTAATGTAATTGACAAAAATAGTACAGTATATACAAATATGAAATAAAAGGTAGACAGACAGACAGATTGAGAATGATCTAAAAGTATTATGAAATAATGTACATAAATTATCAATCCCAAAATTGATGTGATTCTCATTCTAATTCACCATTCACGTTACTGAAAATACACAGTTTACATATTTAACTTCAAAGTATGCAGGAGTTTGTAAGATTTCAGTTCCCAACTTTCCATAAGAATAATGTACAAGCATCATGCCTACCTTTTTAGAGAACTCAGCTCTCCAAAACGCAAGTGCATCATCCAAGTTCAAACCAACAGCCTACTTACAATATGGAGAAAAGAAGAAAAGATTAGAACACTGAAGACAAGGGGAAAAAGAATGAACAGTCGTTGAGAAGTAAACGGATTAAGGAAAAATCTAATTGATTTTCTCTTCCAATCAAGCATATTCCTACTAATAAAATTAATAATTCAGAATGAAGGTGTATCAAAATGTAGTACTTGGACAATGCTACAAACAAACACCAACATATAGAGCCCAGAATAATCAAATTACCATAAATTCTTGTTCTTTAATGTGGAGAATTGTGCCTCTATACCCAAATGAAACCAGTAAGTGTGGAAGACCTTGGGTTGAAAATTTCAGAATCAGGGTGTCATGATTCATAAGTACAAAATGCTGAACTTTGATCCACTTATATCTCTTGTTAATTAACATGAAACTAAAAAAGGTAACTACAACTGTCAGTATATTCTAGCCATTTATCTTTTCCCTTACCGAACTCAAAGCAAGGGAAAACAAAAAAGAAATAACGAAATGGAAAACGCTGTCAAACTAATTAGAGAAGCTGCATAATGGACACCCATGTGTAAAAGCATGTGAAATGTCAAGCCAGATTTAATGCCTCACACATATAAGTATTTTTATTATGATCAGATGGCAGTCAAATACAACCTTGAGAAACAGGCCTAGTTGCATCCTCCCTCCATGCTTTAAATGATGATCTTCTCTCAGCTGCATAAACATGGTGAAATCAGAACAGATAAGACAAAACAAAAGAACAAAATGAGGAGTCGATAAGAAAATGATAGACGAGTAAAGAAAGAAGAAAGAAATTATAGATGAATCAAGAGTAAGAAACACAATACATGGATCATAGTTTATGACCATCTCTAACCTTATAAAATAAGTGACACATGCACAAAGGAAATGAGCTCTTGGCAACTTGATCAATGTCCTTTAATGATATCTCAGCATACCCTCTTGGCTACAGAGGTTCTCAATCAAAATGAACATTATATTATCAATCCAACATTACATAAACACCTAATAATAGTAAAAAGAGTTTCTAGGACCTATTTTCTAAGAAATTGCAGCTATATAAGTATGTTATAGCTACTGATTAGAGAAAATTGTAGGTATGTTTCAATTTACTTTTTTATTATATATCATGTCTCTTATTTTAGTTTCTTAAGCTCATACAGGAAAGAAAACTAAAAATAAGTAATTAAGTTTTGTTAGGAAACATTACATGTCATGTGAGTAATTAAAATTTACTATCCTACTAATTTGCAGAAGCACCATGGCTTAAGTCCATTAGTGAATGATAGAGTAACATCCGAAGTGCATGGTATATAATCAAGTTAAGAGCTTTATGTTTAAGAGCATGATTTTAGTGTTAAAGTTTATAACAGAGAAACAAGAAAGAAATTACCAAACACAAAAACTGTTATTGAATTATTGAAGATCTATGTTGAAGTTATTGAATAAATTTGACTTATACAGAATATTCAAGCTAGGAATCAGGATCAATGCTATAAGTTAGAAAATAAATGTAAGTTTCAATCACAAACTTGGCCATTAGATAGTAAAGATGTTGTGTTTCATAAGACACTACTCCATCAAATTAACTCTCCATAGAAACAATTAAAGGTTCCCAAACAGAATTGAGGTAGCAAGAAACCACAGTTACGCACATGATAAATCACACCCAAAACAGGGATACAGCTGAACTAGCAATTTTATCAAATGCACATATACCTGTCTTGCATAAATTCCACAACAAGAATACAGTGTAGCAAAATGAAAGCTTAAACAATGAACGGGAGATTGAAGCACCAAAGTTCCCCATATCATCTCTTTTAGGCATTTTGACAAGCAGTTTGTTGTCAATATATAAAAATGAACACCCTAACAATGGCAGGAACTGTGAAGAATATGATAGTTAGGAGAAGAGGTAGTGAACCCTAACAATGGTAGAGAAGAGGAGGAGAGAGTTAGTTACTTACCTAACAATGGCGAAAGGAATCTGAGAGTATGGTGCTCGGCGACGGCGACGAACAGTGCAGAACGAATCTAAGACAAACAAACGCAACACAGACCGAAGCTTTGATGGAGTTGAACGCAGAATGAAGCTTTGATGGAGTTGAACGAAGCTGAGGCAACAAAGAACGCAACCCAGAACCAGAACGACGGAGAGTGAGAACGCGGTACAACCAGAACAACACGGTGAGGATTTTGAGAGTGAGAGAACGAGAGTGAGAGACGAGAGTGAGAGGGTTCTGGGAGTGCGAGTGGGAGCGCGAGAATGAGAGTGAGAGCGCGACCTTTCAAATTGAACAGATCCACTTTTTAAATCTGTTACCAAAATAACCGATTTAAAAAACTTACTTTTTAAATCGGTTCTCCTAATAACAGATTTAAAAACTTTGCTTTTTAAATCGGTTCTCCTGATAACCGATTTAAAAAGTGATTTTTTTTAAATCGAGTGACATTAAACCGTTTTAAAAAAGTATTGACAAAAAAAGAAGCACATTTTAAATCGGTTTTTTATACAACCGATTTAATAAATCTCCTGTTATTTACAAAATTGCCACCGCGTCTACATTTTACATCAGATCCGCTAATAACGATTTAAAAACTAAATTATATTCCCTATTTTGCACTAGTGTATATGATCTTGTTAGCACTTATCATAGGTGAGTTGGCGACGACTGCATTTATATTATTTCAACACAACTGGAGAGAGGTTCGCACTCAATTTCATTCTCTATTATCATAATCATAGATCATTTAAAAAATAATTATTAATTTTCTAAAATATTGCAAAATAATCTCCGTAGGTTATACCAAAAGATAGAAGTGGCATTTTTCACACGGACTATCATTTTGAGAATGCCAATTGGAAAGTCATCGGAGGGGTAGCTCTTGGGATCTTCATATTACAGGTAACGCGAGATACAAAATCTAGCTATTGATTAACAGAGAACATAAGCACACAATATACAAATTCAGATACATCAATTAAATGTTAGTTTCTTGATTATTTTTTCTTAATCTCTTCCATATTTTCAGGTTATTGCTATGATTCTAGCAGTATATTTGCGAGCAGTGTTAATCCATATGTGGTATGACACGAGTGATGAGAAAGGTATAGAACGACATAATGACGGAGGGATCCAATTGCAACGATTGAGATAATTGAGGATCCAATTCCCTCAATTAGAAATCAAGGGACTAAAATTGCATATTTGAGATAAATAAGGAACAAAAAATACAATTAAGCTTTCTTTTTATTGACTTACCTTCTCTCACTTCATTTTATCTTGAGATGTAAGCCTTGATATACATGAATTATATCATGACTTTAATTTCTATATTGTTTTTAATTATTTTTTAACTTTCATTAGAGGTACTCTTACGAGGATGTATTTTCTTTTCTTCTTTCTTTTTGGTGTTTTCTTTTCCTTAGTGTTCAAAATGCTTTGAATTGTACACTCATGAAACTTCCCTTGTTCCTTTGCCTTGTCTTGGACCAACTTTACTTTTGTTCTAGCTACATGTCTTTCTTTCCCTTATCGGAGGATCTCACCGTATGTGAAAGTTTACCTCTACAATCATTTTCAAGACTACATAAGAGTACTCATTGTTGGAACCAAATTGGTTAAAAGCATTTCTAATGCTAAAATTCCCTAAGTAGTCTTCGTGGTTTTGATGATAACAAAGGTTATTAAGGATTTTACAAAGTCTGCTGACAAGCTCTTATAGGTACAACAAAGATAAGTCCATCGTCCAGTGTGACATTGGCACATATATGTAAGATTCAAGAGTGGAGCGTCCAATGGACTCAAAGAGGCAATACGTCAAATAAAGCTTTGCGTCCAAAGAAGCAGAACCTATAAGCGTCCAAGTAATCACTCATGGAGACATGCTATACTTTGCGTCCAAAGAAGCAAAAGTGATAAACGTCCAATAAGTGTTATAGAGACGTACCCCATCAGAGAAGCAAAGTCATAAGTCCATATGGTAAGCAATGAGTATGTGTTCATATAGACCAAGCTGTCTCAAGTACAAATGGTAAGCAAAGGTATGCGTCCGTTTTGTACATAACCTGAATAGTTCATACATTCTAAATGCTGCGTCCAAAACGCAAAATACATAACTTGCTATTTATTGCTCTTGCATTTAATATGGAACATATTTATTGAGCAAATGATTTGAAATAAATAGTTGTATTCAACGTGCTTTGAACATGCATTTAATGAAAAGCATAAAGCACTGTGGAAAGTGTACTTAGAGAGAGAATGTACTATGGTTATTTCCATATCTCTCTGAACACTACTTTCTGATTTACACAGTGTATTCTCTTTGTCTCAACTGAATATTACTATTAACTTTTGTGCAATTGAGACTATGAGTACAGGTTGCTTCTGAATTAGGAAAAAGAAACGCAGACAAATACGCTAAAGATGAACTCCTCAGAGCAATGGGAAAATAGCATTTAATGCTATTAGAGAACGGTCATATTTATAAAGGCTGAAGCTGAGCTAGTCGAAGAATAAGTCTGAAGCTTCAACAAAGTCTATAAATACCGAAAACAAGAAGAAGAATCAAGATAAGAGAGCGCTGAACTACTGAAAGAAAGAGCTGAATCGCTGTGCTCATTTTCTCATACTCTGATTTGTTAAGAAAGTCTTGTATATTTTCTTTCTTCTTGTAAAAGAGAGTTTGCTTAACTCTCGAAGTGCTTAAGATTGTCATATTCTCACTTGTGTGAGTTAGATAGCACTTTAAGTCAAAAACACTCTTCTGAGTTGTTTGAGCCTGAAGAGGCTTGTTTATAAAGAATACTTGTGTTAAGCCTGGAGAGGCTTGTCTGTAAAAGAATACTTGGGATTTAGCCTGGAGAGGCTGCGTGCAAAGAATACTTGGGGTTAAGCCTGGAGAGGCTTGTTTGTAAAGAATACTTGTTTTGAGCCTAGAGAGGCTAGGTGTGCAAAGAATACTTGTTGTAAGGCCTGAAGAGGCTGTTGAAGAATACTTGACTTCTATCTGGATTGATAGTGAAATCTCTCTAGTTTGAGGGGACTGGACGTAGCTCTTGGGAAAGAGTGAACTAGTATAAATACTTGTGTTTTCCTCTCTTTCCCTTATCTCTAGTTATTTATTTATTTATACTAACTAAGGGGATTGAATTGAATTTTATTTTAACAAGTTTTTCAAACTCTTTAAATCGCACAAAGAAAACGAGTTTTAAAACTAAGTGGAAGCCTCTGCGTCCAACTTGCTTGTGCGTCCAATATTCAAATGCGTTGTGCGTCCAAGAGTTTCACAGCCAGCATCCAAACATTTGCGAAAAAGTTTTAAGAAGGCATTGAAACACAATTCAACCCCCCCTTCTTGTGTTTCTCCCTGTTACCTACACTCATGAGGTGAAAACTCACAGGAAATCATATTGATTGATAAAAGATAATGAACTCAAATACACAGTGCTCTATATATAGGGCTTGTTGAACCAACAACTTATAACTAATCACACAACAACTAACTAATTTTTAACAAACTCTAAAAGTATTTTTTTTTAATAGTCCCCCACAAACTCAAGGTAAGGAAATTCTTAACCTGAGTTTGGACTTAGCTTCATGATACAAATATGTTCCTTCATTTTTTTGTGTGGTAGCAACTCAAGTTAGAACAGGAGGAATAGGCCCAGGCCTAGGGCCAGGCCTAGGCCCAACCAAAGAAAGGGAATCCCAATTGCGATTAGTCTCTACCCAAGTGTCAAGCATCTCTATCACTGAAATGCTGCACAACTCCCTTCCTTCCTCTACGGCACTCAGCGACGATCTCTTCTCCCTGTCGCCGAATGTCTTCTGGCCAACGGAATGCCATTACGGCGCGGCTGCGTGTTGGACATCTCGGACTTCCTGAGGTGCCTGGTTACACAAAAGGTGTGTAAGTTAAAATAACAAAATAGAATGGACAAATCTTCCCTGGGAATTGGATGCAGCCATGCTCCCTGCACGTCTTGAGAAGCGAGTATCCTAGCTTCCAATATAAGCTTATGCTTAGTGTTCATTGACTTGGAAATTGATCTCGGGGATAAAACATGGATTATCTGTTAGGTTTCATTTTTTTTCTATGTGGAGCATGGAATCAATAAATTATGGGGCATTGATTTCCTATATCACCTCATTGCTTATGCTTTCTAGACTACTGGATTTTGAACTTTTTATCCTTCACAAATGAACCTGGCGTTCTATCATTCTTTTTTTTTGGTCCAAGAAACAATTTGTATTTGATGAAGGGCCCAACCCAAGAAACCAATACAAAGAAAGCCAAAAGGCAAAGGAACACTACATTATAGCTTATACAACATTGAACAGATAAAACACATAAGCATAAATGCGTAGCTGAAACCAACCATCTAAAACCAACCACCTAAAACAAGAGAATCAAAGCATAAAGACAAAAAACATAAAGACTTTACTTTACCCCAAATACCCCAGCAACTTCCAATAGCGAAAGTGCCCAGTCCCAAAGCAACAGAACCAGCTCCACAAACACGCAAAGAGAAAAGGCATAGAAAGAGTCAAAAAACAGAGAACTCCATTGAAACTCCTTAACACCCAACTCCATGAGAGCACTAAAACCAAATCTTGCACCATGAAACCAAATCCAACCAGATCTAAGGGGAACTTGCTAGATATATGAGTCAAGTAGATTACCAGCAGAAAAAGAAAAAAAGAAAGCCACACCATGAAAAAAAAGATCATTGAGGCCATCGGGCCCTGGAGCCTTCATCTCTCCCATACTATATCCACTGCTCTTCTAATCTCAAGGTCTAAAACAGTCTTATTTAGCTCCTCATTCATGTGGGCCGTCACTTTGCTTGTCACGCATTGAATACACTCATCATCTAAGGGAGGACTATCCGAGGCATAAACAGTTTGAAAGTGATCAATGATATGTTGAAACATGTCATGTTGCCCTTCAATCCACTCACCATTAGAGTCCATCAGCCTATCAATACGATTCCTCCCCTTCTTTGAATAGTAGTCGCATGAAAAAACTTTGAATTGCGATCACCCTCTTTTAACCATTTAATCCGGGACCGTTGACACCAAAACAACTCCTCTTGCTTCCATAATCGCTTGATATCCTCTTGAATCTTCTTGATCTCTTCCCCATTTGTCAATTGGTTCTCTTGATTTTACAGCTTCTTAAGCTTTTCTTTTAGGTTGAGAATCTCTACATCCGCTCTCCTAAAAACTCTTTTCTGCCATCTCTGAAGCAGCTCGTTCTTACAATTCGTCATACACCCCTTTAAGTTTTTCCACATATCCTCCGAATCTGAATTATGAACCCACCCATCACGGATAACTTGGTGACAATCCAGGTGAGCCTCCCAATAAGCCTCAAACTTAAAAGAGAAACCACTTTTTTTCTTGGGGGAGGGCACAAAAATAAGAGGAGAGTGGTCTGAACTTACAATAGGGAGAGCAGTTAAGGTGGCATGAGGAAAGGAGCTTCACCACGGCCAATTCCCCAAAGCACGATCCAGTTTTTCCCTCACAATCACCCCATTTCTAGGATCGCTAGCCCTTGTGAACCGACAACCTTTAAGCTCTAAATCCATAAGCCCTATATTGTTTAAAAAATCCTTGAACAAACCTGCTCTACTTTGGTCAGAAGGTCTTATACCACACTTATCAGAATGGACCAACATCTCATTATAGTCACCAATGCTACACCGTGGGAAATCCCTTCCTAACTGAAAACCAGCCAGTTTACTCCACAGGCTCCTACGCTGTTGAAAAATGGGTTGACCATACACAAAGGTACAGTGAAAAAGCACTCCCCCCTGATTGTAACAAATAGCCGTGTGAATATAATTTGGAGAGTGCTGCAAAATCTGTATTGTGACCGAATCATCCCATAGCAGACATAGATCTCCGGATAGCCCCACAAGATCCACACAAAAAGAGGATTGAAGCTTTAGAGCACACCTTAACTTACAAATTCTTCCTTTTGGAGCCCGAGTCTCCATTAGGAATATGATGGCCGGATGATAGACCTTTTTGAGCTCCCTAAGCTCATTCCTTGTTGCAGACACCACCACTCCACGACAATTCCAACTCAAGATAGTCATGGAGACATGGGGGGCGTGGTTAGGCCCGCCTCCTCAGCCATGTATGAACTTTCTTCCAGTAAACTTTCATCTGTTTCCCACTCCATATTCTCAATCTCCCTTTTTGTTCTTTTTGAATTACTCGCCCCCTCTACCTCCAAATGCAACTCCTCCTCAGCCCATGTCAATCTTGGCCTTTTTAACTGAAGTAGATTAGACACCCCCATAGTGATAAGTGCTTCATCGTCAGGTTGCAGAGTTATGGGTTTTTTATCACTTTCCCCCACCTCATCTGTAGGGAATTCAACAAAATACTCATCCTCATTTTTATCCACCTTCTGCATGCATCGGTCCCCATCCTTCCACCAGCGCCAGTCGAGGGCCCAACCACGTCACTTTCTAACAATTGCTGGGCTAGATGTTTTGGTCCCCATTTATTACTAACATGCATGTCCTCTTTGTCGTTTCTCTCCCCATCCGAACAATCCAACCTTGCGAAAAAACCTTCACCTTCAGAGGCCTGGCCCACACGAACATGATTCAGCCCAATATCCATTTTAAAACCCGGATACTCTGATTGCAATCTGAGATTTGTGAAGGGTATTGGGCCCAAGGGCGGCATAGGACAATTATGCTTTTGAACCCATCTAGTTGGAGACAGAGAGCCCTCTGAAGCACTAGGCACTTTCTCCACCTCATCTGCAAGATTTTCTCCGTTGGGACCCACATAACCTTCCTCTAGAATCAGCTCTTTGTTTTTTTGTATTGAAAACTTGATTTCTGGACCCCACTCCCTTGTCCTTCCAGGCTGTCAACCTGCTCAGGCTCCTTACCACCTATTGGTCTGCTCACCTGCTTTGCCCCTTGACGTTCCTGTGCCTCTTATATGTAACTTCTGGATGTACTTGTTTCTCCTTGAAAAGGATTTTTTGCTTCACCACCTAGCTTCATTGTTTCACCACTCTGAGCACCGCCATGACCCTGAACACCGCCGTGACCCACCGTCTCAGCCTGAAACAAGCTCACTTCCTCCAGAACATGATCTCCTATAGATTGGGGATCAAGATTCCCCTCTGGTTGCCAGTCCTCTTCCTTGCTACAAACGGAACTAGCCCTGTCTTTGTTCCACTCTGTCTCACTCCTTTCTTCTGTATCTAGGTTGAAGAACGATTCGTCCCACTGGTGTTGTGCTACATTCCCAGCAGTGTTAGTATAATCATTTTGCCTTCTTAAACTACTATCTCCAGCAGCTTGAGGTGGTTGCTTCGATTTCCATCTACCCATATTTGCTGCTAAAGCATAAATGGGTCTAGCAGCGGGCATACTTAGCTGGGCATTATATCTGGACACCCCTTTGTTGACAACTGACATAATTCTATCCTTCTTGTAGCTCTTTTGTTCATGGCCAGTAATGCCACAGTTAAAACACATGCATTGAAGCTTTTCATACCTGAATACCACCCAAGTTTTGGGTAAATCCTTCCTAGGTACCCAGCACCCTGTTGGTAAGGGTCTGTATACATTCACCAAAATTCTGACACGCATAAAACTTCGTAACAAAACCCCCTCAACTTTAGAATTTTCAATCTCCTCAATTTCTCCAATCTGTTTTGCAATATTTATGGCACTCTGTGAATTCAAAGTACCAAAGGGCAT
The DNA here is from genome assembly GCA_030159175.1 of Glycyrrhiza uralensis. Lineage (NCBI taxonomy): Eukaryota > Viridiplantae > Streptophyta > Magnoliopsida > Fabales > Fabaceae > Glycyrrhiza > Glycyrrhiza uralensis. The sequence goes on from BRZY01000003.1 coordinate 31,355,966, forward strand.
TCCATGAAGTTGTACCCAAAAAGGTACCCTAAGCAAAATTGATTTCAAAAACAGAAGCATCTGGGATCCACCTTTGAATGTTCAGGAGCTGATTCATTACAAACCAAGGCCTTTTCTGCATTACTTCCACCGTTTCCATTTTATCTTTGAAAGTGAACAAAAAGATGTTTGGTCCTAGGTCAGAGATTTGCAAACCTTCAGGCTCCCCCCACGCCTGTGACACCACTGTCTTGACTGCTCCTCTATTAAGCATTTTTTCTGAGAAAAACTTCCCCACCAAGGTACATTGAGCAAGAGCAACACTATCTTCCTTATCATCAAACAATTCTACCATAATCTCCTCATATTCTTTACTGATAGAGTTGGCTAAGGAGTCCTCCATACTTGAACCCCAAAAAGAAACGAATAGACCCAGAGAAAAGAAGACTGGATCATAGCCCAAAACTAACCCACTGTTTACCCCTATGCTTGAGACTAAAAAAGAGCCCCAACACCCTATGCACCAACCTGTTTCCCAGCCCTTCCTAAAACCCTCACAAGATCATAGTTACCAGGTTCGCGGTACTCGCCGGTACATGGTACGGGTACGCGGTACGCGACCTTATGAAGTATTCGGTACGTGGGGGTAGACAGAGTCGGTATGCTATTTGGGTTCGCGGTACGTTATAATATATTAATTGGTACGCGCTATTAATAAAAAATTATAAAAATTAAATTATATAAAATAAAATATAAATGAAATATTATAAACAAAAATTAACATATTATTGTGTACTCATTTTGATTATTTATTATTTATTTTAACATATATTTTGCTATACTTTAAATTATTATTTTTTTGTCAAATACTTTAAATTAAAAACAAACAAAAAGAAAAGAATTGAAACTGGACCCAATTCCCACAAACAAAAAAAAACCAAACCTCTACCCCATCCGCACAATTAAAAAAAAAAGAGTTGGGCCCAAATGGCCCAACACCCCTCTTACCCTAGAAACAAAATAAACCTAGCCTCCCTTACTCTTACTCTCATCAGCCGCCTGCCTACCTCCTCTCTCAGTCCCTTCTCATTTCAAACAACCTACTCCATAGTCCATGTAGAAAAAACAGAGGCAGAGGAAGCAAACAAAAGTCCTTGAAGGAGCCCTGAAGATCGTGTCCCGCCTCCATTCCTGTCACTATGAACCTTCGTTCCCTTCATGTGCACCCACCGGTTCTTTCCATACGCGAATTACATGGCGAATTTGGAAGAACCAGTTCGTAAAAGTACCACGAATTGGTACGCAAGTACCAATTCGCGGTTCCCAGGGGGAGAGCGAATTATGTTTCTCTGCACAAGATTATCTCTCACCCTCTCCTATCAAACCTCAGCCCTTCACACAACCGAAAAAATCCAGTAAGGTAGAAACACAAACCAAGGAAAATGAAGGCAACTAAAACCCGAAAACACAACCGAAAATAACCAGTAAAGTAGAAGCACTAACCAAGGAAAAAGGTGGAAACTGAAAACCGTAAAATGCCACAAACGAAAAGATCCAGTAAGATACAAGCACTTACCAAGGAAAGGAAGGACCCACTAATCGAAACCCCAAGGAAACTGAAAACGAAACCACCGAACTTGCCTTCTGCAAAAAAAACTCTCCAACAGAGAACAGAGCGTGCCTTTTGCAAAAATCGTCTACACCATGAGTTTTTTATGTCAAACTTCAACACTTGTTCTAAACTGCTATAAATCTAACCTGAAGTTCTATCTATGTAGCTTGGTTTGTAATTTATCAAAAAATAACACCAATTGTTGTTTTGGAGTTAGATTTCCATTTGCATTGATCAATTTTACTGAGTAGGCATGCTTGCTGGACAATGAAGCTCATTGTACCCCTTTTTTACTTATTCAATACATTTGCATGATAAAAATGTTGCCACTTCATTTTTACACCCACCCTTTGATCAACAAATTGAATATCATCCTCTTTTACTGTAGAGGATAGATCATAGTTCAATGCATATTTAGATGATGACCAATAAGCAATCTGATCTTGCAATTGAAAGCTCTGTTAATTCTTCAATGAAAAGGTGTAGTAGTTGTTATATATTGTTAGGTGGTCCATGATTTGGCTGTCATAAAATTGCTGTTGTACAACTAGGAAACATTTAAAATATTATTTTGGGTATTTACAGATTTTCTTGACATGCTTTTCACGTTCTTTTATGAGATCGACCATATCCCTCGAACGTTTTTTGAATGGTTGTGATGTTTCACAATCCTCAGTTGATACGGTGCTTGTGCAGCTATCATTTTACAATCTGTATGCAACTTTGTATTCGATTTTGTCATCAATTATTAGCAATACGAAGTATTTTTGCAAACTTAAGTAGCAAATGCCCGTACGTGATTTTTTTTTTTACAAAGTCCTATATTATTTCATCCCTCTTCGTTTATAGAAATAGCAAATATATAAGTTATCATATGATATTTATTAAATAAGAGTTTAATTAACTCTTTGCCCAAATGATCTCTAAAAACAATTTCGGTTTTGAATAAAATTTGTGAAAGTTAATTATTTTTTACTCAATTTTAAAATTATTTTTAAAAAAATTAACATGGTTCTTTTTTTTTTGTTCGTTAATTTTTTTTTGATGAAATTGTTCGTTAATTAACATGGTTCTTTGTATGGGAATGATAGAAGAAAATAGCTCCTTTTTTAATTCATTCCCAGTTAACACGTTAACACATTGGGCCCAAGGTTGTAGGGTACACTTTTTTGACCTCAACACATCTCTCAATTCTATGCAGTTCTCAAGTTTTCCAATATTGACCCCCAAAAAATTCCTTTTTGCCCCCACAACACAACTCTCAAACTCTATACTCAGCTCTCATCTCTCTCTACCTCTCATCTCATTCTCTCATATCTCCATTCTCTAGAAAGTTCAACCACGTACATCCGTTGCTTAACTGCAACTAGACCACCATGAAAAATTTGCCCCCACTTGCCCATAATCCTAGATATATACGCCATTGTGTACATGTGATCCATCTTCAAAATATATAACATAATATGACTCCATAGTTGGATGGTTTAAATTTATATTTTATATAAAAAGTTACTACCTCTGGTCTAAAATATAAGCAACATAGTACAAAAACACACAGACTAATGAATGCTTTGAAAATGTGATAATCTTAATTAATACTCACTAGTTTCAACTTTTTTTTTCCAAAAATACCCCCTTTGGTGTCTCTCATAAATATGAATATTGCATTAAATGAATGGTATAATTGAAAAACTAGCATTTAATTTATTTGAAATTGGTGAATGTTGCTTATATTTTGGACCAAAGAAAAAGTACATTTGTTGCTTATATTTTGGACTAGAGGTAGTATTAAATATGTAAGTATGCCAATTTTAACATGTGAATGGATCTTGACGTTTTAATAAAATAGCATTTTATTTATTTTTAGGTTAATTGGATATCTTTTGTTTTTAAAGCCAAAATGCATTAAAATGAGATTGAAGCACAAGTAGTGTCCAACCAAAAGATACAAGGTAATGTTTATAACCAGATGACCAACCCCCACTCTCATAATACAGATTCTCCTCCTGCACACTGGAGATAAGGTAAACCGAATTATAAAGTAAAACCCCAGAAACCTACATGGTCTCAAAGGGTTCTAGTGAAATGCCAAGGTATACCCCAGTAACCCATCAGTCTCAAAGGGGTGTTTTTATCAACCTCAAAACCCAGCCGAGTGAATTGGGGCTCAAAAATAATTCTCCAGTAACCTACATGGTCTCAAAGGGGTACATATTCGCATGCTAGATTTAACCCAATAACTCATCAGTTCACAGGAGAAAAACTTTATAAGCCCCGTTATCTACCTTTTCTTACAAACTCAGCAGAACACTATGCCAACAGTTGACAATATTCCTAAATCACCCCAACCTAAAAACACCCCCACCTGTTACATATTTCTATAATCACTGAACCCAATACATCTTTAGTAATTCCAACAAACCAAAAAACTCGTCTCCTAACTCTATGCATATCTCCAATATTATAATCCCCCTCCTGCACAACGCCATTACATTGCCCAAGCAAGCAAGTCAAAATAATATGTTAGCCTTCGCTGCCTTGCACTGGTGCCCTCTGAAACGCACAACATGCCATCAACCATAAATATTAATACAATAAAACACCCAACCTTTGGCTCTTTGACCACCAAACACAAACTGAAACTTTACCTACACAAATCTGCAAAAACATATTAAACCAACAATTTCAAAACAAGACTAAGACAACAAAACCCCCATTCAACATCCAAAACACCCAGCGAACCCGGGTTGACAGCAGTGCCTCACCCACCAACACACTCAACCGGATTCAAAACCCAGTTAATGTAAGGGTAATTGAAATGGGGTTCTTTAGCTGTAACCCATAACCAACATTTAAGTTTCACTTGCTCCATTGCTTCGTCTAAACCCACCTTCTTATCTTTGAATAGAAACGCATTGCGTGCATTCCAAATTACCCAAATGACTGCAAACCACACCATCATCCAAATTTGTTGTTGTTGCTTAGTCCCACCCAAAATACCTGCAAAATGAGCAAAATGCAAGTTACAAGTACCCAGTAGTGGAGCTTGAAAGCCCCACCAACGTAAGCACTTGTACCAAATTGATGAGTAAAAATTGCACTGAAAAAATAAATGGTCAGCCGTCTCCTCCTCACAGTTGCATCCTCTGCACATCACACTTTGTACCACCACATTTCTCCTAACTAAGTTCTTTGAGGTTGGAATTCTATTCTGCGCAAGCTTCCATACGAAAGCTTTTACCTTCAACGGCACACCGCTGCTCTATAATTCCTTGTTAAAATCCTCTACACCAACTGGGTTAGGTAAGGACAACCAGTTATAGGCCAAACTTACAGTGTAAACTCCCCCTGGGCCCTTCTTCCAGCACCACTTATCCACTCCTTCCCCCTTCAACCCCACAGCCAAAATGGACTGCTGCAATGCCAAGAGTTGGTCTGATTCCCATTGGAATAAGGGACGCCTCCATCTCCACCTCCATTCCATCACCTCACCCCTTTTCCCCACAAAGTCAGCCACCTTCCCATTTTTATCCAAGCTCAATGAAAATAGTCTCCCATACCTTTTTGACAAAGCACCACCTTCCAACCAAGGATCGTGCCAAAAATATGTATTGACACCCGATCCCACCTCTTTGCTAACCTCATCAGAGAACCAATTATGTTTAAAACCATTATGTAACATCCGCTTTTGTGACTAACTGTTTATTTTTGTCTTATTTGAATTTTTGTGATATAATTATTTTGAGTTTTATTTTTAGATTAAAAATAGTATTTAAATATGCATGTTTAAGAATACTTCTGAAAGTGGTTGATTTATAGCTTCTGTTAGGTCTAGTTACAACATTCGTTTCTTTGCGTTTTTCGTCCTTTTTCTATTTTATATGAAATTTTGTTCCATAAATGATGTGTGATTTATTTTTGGCTTAAAATTAGTAATAAAATACATGTATTCTGAAATACTTCTGAAACGGTAGTTTTTCAGTCAAAATCGGGTCTTTTTACAGAAAACGGTTTACGTCTAACTGACGGAAAGTGATTTAAATAGCTTGAGTGTGTTAAACCAACTCAATAAATAAACTTCCTTCATAAAAGTTGGTTCTTTTATTATTTTATATTTTCTGGAATTTTTGGAAAACTTTCAAAAAATACCGAAAACTACGCTATCCGGGGACGTTTTAATGCAAAAACCTTGTTTAACAGGTATAATTTTCGTGACAAAGGTCCATAACCAATTTATATTTTATTTTTAATTATTTATTTCATGATTTTAAAATTATTTCTGTGTAAGTTTTGAAAACCCTATTTTTCTGCATTTTTCGGGGGTTTTACCTGCGAAACGATGAAAACCGAAGAGTTTGCACTATCTATAAATTTCAAAAATGGATGCCACGAAATTATTTGGACTCCTTGTGGCATTTTCTAGCATTCTCATTGGTTCTCATCATTTTTAACTAATTATTTCAATTTTTGATTTATGAAAAGACCAAAATACCCTTGTTTTCATCCAAACCCTAGGGGTATTTTTGGAAAATCACATTCTCCCCTCCCAGCCCTAATTCTGGCCGCCTCATCCATGCAAGTGGGAAGTCCAAGTGGTCCTAGTTGCGTATGAGTCATAGGTGTTGGCCAATGGGATTTTAAATAATTAATTTTGGTTTTTCTTTAATTAAATCATGGTTAAATTAAACCAAACCATGGTTGGTCTTAACCCCACCCCCTTGCACGAAATTTTGGCTATAAATAGAGGGGGGGTGCTCTTCATTTTCATCACAAACTCACTTGAAGAATCCTCACAAAAACTCACTCCCAAAATACTTTTCTTTCCTTTGTTTTCTTTAAGCTTTCTTTGTTTTTCTAATCAAGTTTCTTTGTGTTCTTAGCTTGTTCTTCCATCTTCATAAGGCTAAGGTATGGGGAAATTCTTCCAAAGTTAGTTTGATCTTCGTTTTGATGGATTTTTGAGTTTTGGGTGTTTATGTTTTAAATAATTGTTATTTATTTGTAAAATGGTTTTGAAAAATTATACTATGTCTTATTTTATTTTTAAAATGTGATTTTTCAAATAGTAAAGTTATAATGCCCAATTTAATTATAAAGTTTAATAATTGTACCGTTACGCTGGCAAAATTTTAACGATAAAGGCTTGATCACCCATTGGGCTATGCCTCCGTGATCAACAAATTTAAGAAATTGTAAAATTGAACCTCTGTAGTTCTTTTGACGGATATGGATGGGGTGCTTTGGTCAGACGTAAGAATACATCTTCGGTGTACTCATACGGTCGGGCTCAGGGGCCGTATCTCTATTACTCCATTGGGACGAGAGCAAGTGACTAAAAACGCTAAAAATTCCTAAACCGGTGTTTTTCTTCCATTTCCATGTTCTTTTCAAAAATATATAAAACTTGTGATTTTTACTGTTTATATACAGACTGATGATGAGTTAAGGTAGTTCATTTGTATGGATTTCTCTAGGAAAGACAAAGGTCTTTGAAGGAGCCCAAAAGCTCACCAAGATCTTTCCTGGGAACCATATCGATGCGCTATTTTTCCTATCTTAATAAGTTTGTATATACGTGGCGAAGATTACTTGACTAGCTTCCAAAGGGCTTTCCCAAAAAGAATAAACTTAAGTAATGATTTCCGTTAATATTATTCCGATTAAGTTCGTTACCGCGTTTGACTCTATCACAGTGTAATTATTATTAAAATAAATGAGTACAGCCAAAAAGAGTAATAAAATGGTTAAGTTTTCAAGAGTATTTCTGTGGTGATAAAATAAGTGTATTCTACATGGTTTTGTATTAAGAGATTTAATACAGTAAAACAGATAAGGTTTTACAAGAGAAACCAAAGTGACATTATACAATTTTTGAGTGTCATTTGCATAAAGGTTTTTGAGCAGTACAACCCAGAGAGGGTTGAGAATAGAGTTGCGTTGGGCTACAATTGTCTTCTGCGATTATCCAGGTTTCGAAAGTCTCAATAGCCTTGCATGGTGAATACCCTTGAGCTGAGACGAGTCGTATACCCGACTTGGATAAATCTGACTGACGGACCTATTTCATGATATGGATGTGAATGCGCATTTCGGAATGACTGCCAGGGGGTCTGAGGGGGATTACCTGGTTGTTCTGTTAAGACTTGTCGTAGGCGTATCACTCAATGGAATTTGGTGGGAGTCTCCTTGGAGCAGCACACTGGTGTATTATGAGAGAGATTGAAGTATCATGCATAAATATATCTGTGATTGATGTTTATCTGTGATTGACGTTACTTCTGTGATTGGTGATCTATTCTTGATTGTTTTACAGTGTTTTATTCCTAAGTGTGATTTGGGTGGTAAGACTCTGAAAATATACTGTATAAGTATTGCATGACACTAACATTCTTATCTTGTGTAAGTTTTTCACCCTACCTACTTTCCATGTTGTTTTGTATGTGGTTGAGTAGATGAGTTATCCTCGGACAGGATTGGACCCAGTGAGACGTCTTAGCATCACCCCGTTGGGGGTACGGATGTGATCTGGGAGATAGATCACATCACTCAGTGGGGTACCTTCGTGGGCAGGATATGTGTCACTGATGGCACTGTTGATGGTAACTGTAGGAAGTGGAGGGAACCGGTGGTACTTTCTGTGAAGTTACCACTTAGGCAGATTACAGAGGGGCCTACCGACTCAGAGAGTGGGCCGGAGTACATCCCTAGGCATCCAGCAGCTAGGCGTATCTATGGTAGATGGGGAAGATTTTATGGGAGGATGCGGAGGTCAGCTTTTAGGACTCCGTCTTCACATCCCAGTAGAGAGGTTGTTACTGCACATGATAGGACTTCTGACGATGAGCCGAGGACTTACACGCCTCGATCACCACCTGGAGAGGCATAGAGTAGAGTTAGAGCAGCCAGTGTGGAGAGGTATCACCCTACCTCGGCAGGGCTTTCTGGAGAGACGGGCGTCTTGGATAGATCTCCGGAGGCTCATGATAGGATTTGGGAGCGTCTCCGCAAGGGCAAAGGGAAGGTATTTGAGGAGCATGAGGGTGATGTTCCTGGAGGCTCAGCTGCTGAGTCTCACCGTCATGAGTAGCTTAGATTGGACCTGGCTTTTATATTACTTAGTAGCTTTCATTTCAGTCTTTTTATTTCAGTCATTTTCTTTTTAGTTTATTTTAGAGTTTTTACTGCTTTTTGATGTATAGTAGTTTTAAAACTCCTGGCTTATACTGATGCAAGCTCTTTTGATATATATACTTGAGTAGGTTGTTTTTATTTCAGTGTTTCTACTAAGACTGTTCTTATTTCACCACGTGATAGAAAAGGAAAGAATGGACTCCCCATTCTTCTCATCTTTTAAAAAGGCAAAAAATTTATCCGCATTTTTGGGAACTTAACTTGTTTAAATCAAAGTTACTTAGAAAATTATTACGAAAATCTTGGTTACTATGGTGTAATATCCTTTTTGGAGAAAGGATGTTGCACATTACCCCCCTTCTCTAATTTCTGTAGGTCACTCCACCATGTAGATTGTAATCTACCTCCTCGCCTACTCAGCCCCCCTTCCTCCCCATATTTTTCCTTGAGCACCCTCACCTATAAACTATCACTCTCCACTCTCAACCTCCAAAGCCATTTCCCAATCAAAGCAATATTGAAGGTGTTTAAATCTTTTAACCCCAACCCGCCATCCTCCTTACTTTTACATATTCTTGACCATGCGACCCAGTGAATTCTACTTTTTCCCTCTGAACCTCCCCACAAAAATTTTCTGGACAATGATTCTATGCTACCAACCACCCCAACTGGTACTTTAAAAAACGAAAAATGATACAGTGGTAAGGCATATAAAACCGATTTCAGCAAAATTATTTTTCCCCCTAAGGATAAGTGAGTGCTACTCCATGCTGCCAAACGATTCCTAATTTTTTCAACCACCGGTTGCCATGTGCTTTTTCTCCTTGATTGAGTCCGCCCCAATCGGTAAACCCAAATAAATAAATGGAAACGGTTGCCATGTGTTTTTTCTCCTTGATTGAGTCCGCCCCAATCGGTAAACCCAAATAAATAAATGGAAACACCCCTATCTTGCAATTTAAAAACTCTGCCGCCTACTTTAGCCACCTCTCCTCCACATTTACCCCATACAACTGACTCTTGAAAAAGTTCACCTTTAACCCCGATATGGTTTCAAAAAGTTGTAGCACAACTTTTATTGTCCACATATTTAAAGAACACTTCTCACCATATTGTCCATTAATTGGATATTAATTATTGTTTTATTTACTATATAATATATATGAATAAATATGAAAATGAGAGAAAAGGATGATGAATTAAGCCTACGAAATGAGATGAGAAGATTAACAAATTAACATGCATGAGAAGATATATTGAGACTGAATATGAATGACAATTTATAACGAAGTTTATTTTCCAATTTTTCCATTGAGAAACAAATTACAAGAAAACATATTATTGGAGAAGCATAACATACAACGTTATAAACCGCATACAACAAACCGAAAGTCAAACGAATAAATTAAACCAATACTACAATGAACAATTACGTACACTGGCTGATTCATTAATTAATTCTCCCTAGCTAGCCGTGGTACGTACTTTTGCTTCCCCTTCATCTTCAGTAGCCTTCTAATCATTCCAATAGTACGTAGCCCAACTTAATTATACATCAATCTACAACATACGAGTTAAATACTATATAAGAAACGTGTGTGTGTGTGTGTACTAATTTGGATTTATTTGGTGTACCAGCTGCATGTCAAATGACAAATTAAAATGGTATATATGGAAACGGTGATGTTACGCGGACACCCACACCGTCACACAACACCTGAGGATAATGAATAAAGTGGTGGGTGGGTGTGTGGGATGGGTGTACAGTAAGGGTCCATGAAACATTACGCATATGGAAACGGTGATGTTACACGTGTTGTGATGTAACTCAAGTTAGTTTGATTTGTAAAGTTGGTTTAGTTGTGATCAGTTGTGATTTGTTAGTTTTCTGTTATAAACTGTTAATGTTAGTTGTGCTGTTAACGAGTTGGTTAACAACTAAGTGTTAGTAGCGTGTGCAAGTGTGTGTGTGGTTGTAATAACAAGTACCCGATGTGGGACTTGGTTCTCAGTGTATAAAACCGTGGCACTGCATCTATATTGGATCAGTATGTATTCATTCAATATACAAGTGTTCATATCCTTTATTGCATAGTAGAGAGTTCTTCTCTAACAACACGGACACCCACACCGTCACACAACACCAGAGGATAATGAATAAAGTGGGGGTGGGTGTGTGAGATGGGTGTACAGTAACGGTCCATGAAACATTACGCATATGGAAACGGTGATGTTACGCGGACTGTAACACCCTTTTCCAAAAAAGATATTACACCATAGTTACCAAGAATTTCGAACAACTTAGAAAATATTTAGTGAAAGTTGGAAATCCTTCTTCTGAAATACAGGTAAAATTTTTTCCTTTTTATAAAAGAAGATGAGAAGGATGGGGAGTATGTTCCCCTTATTCCTTTTTAAATGTTTTGTAAGAGGTTTTCATTGCGAAAGCATAAATAAAACTTGTATGAATGTAATCTCATTTCATATAACCAACAGAGTCTTTACAGGAAAAGATTGAAAATGATACAGTGAACATCTGAGCCAGTCTAATCTCTAGACCTCTACCCAAAATAATACCATGACCATCAATTCTTCTTGGAATCTCTTATCCATCTATACTGCAACATTCTTCGTATCCTCTCCTAAGAGCTAACCCACTTCTTGGGTCAAACATCTACTCCGTCATGCATCAACACAACAAAGCAGGCAAGGGTGAAATCTAACAAATTAATAGGAAAAGTACGGGCACACAGCAACATACCGCACAAGCACTAAGGAATTATACTTAAGAAATCAATATATCAGCACAATAAGAATTTCACTCAAACACAGCACATTTGGGAACATCCAGTGGGAACATCGCTTTCAACAAAGCATTTGGGAACATCGAGTAGGAACATCAAGTATGAACATCATGTGTAGCAACTGAATCATTCAATATCTTAAACAGGGAATTTCACACCAGACTTTCTATACCTTCGGGACACACTCTCGAGCATCCTGCCCGCTACTCTTGGGGATTTTACTTAATAATTTCGGGACACACACACGAGTAAATAACCTGCTATCCCGAGAGATTTTACGACATATTTACGGGACACACCCACGAGAAAAGAACCCGCTGCTCCTAGAGACTTTACCACTTATATTCGGGACACACCCACGAGTAAGTCACTCGTTACTCAAGGAGATTTTACCATAGGAATTTCGGCACACAGCCACGAGTATTTAGCCCGCTACTCTAAGAGATTTTACTTAGTAACCACAGACACCAGCTTACGACTTAACTCTCAAATAAACACGGAATCACAAGTAACACAGAACCACATTTCTCAGATAAGAATACCAAATCACACATCCCAGGAAAAACACATAGTCTTACCACTCAGATAACATAGAACCATTGATTCTAGACAACTCATACTTCGTTTATATTCAAGTCCCTCAAAATAAATCGATATATAACAGTACTAAAAAATAATTAATTCATTGAAAAGGGGTCAAAACTGAATTATTCTAAAATATTTGAATACTGGTTTATTTTCAGAAAAAGCCCACTGAAAGCTTATTTTCACAAATCTCCACTGTTAAAAACATAGAGAATACTGAATCAAAAATATATAATAGTAGAATTCACCAAGAATTCAGTACCATTATATTCCCCAATTATCTTAGTCACGTACATACCGAGTCCCGAAGTTGAGAATTCCCCAAACAGCGTATCAGTACAGATCCCAGGCCAGAGAGAGACGGACTGCTTTAGCCCCTTCAAAGGTCTCACTTCCTTTCTAGACAGATCCATACTGATAAACCATTTATCTTAACCACCTTGTATATCAATGATAGACAATACCAGGGTTTTAACAAAATAATAAATTGTATTCTCTTCGCAGTAAAATTATATTTACGGTCGTCTAAAATTCGCCATTATAACAGTATGTTTACAAGAGCTCAAAAATGATTTTGGCATAGCCATCTTACTCACATGAAAATCTTAAGAAAATTTGAGCATTATAACTCTACTATTAACACTTAGCAAAAATAATTAATTTAAAGCTTATAAAATAATTTATGAAGGCATAATAGTAAAAACACATAAAGCATCCAATCTAAACACAAACAAGAATCAAAACTCATACTTCTCAAATTAAATTGAAAGATTAACCCCTTACCTTGGCCAAAACTTGATGAAGAACAAGCAAGAACACTAAAAGAAATTTAAGAACTAAAGAGAGAAAAGAGAGAAAAGTGTGTGTCTTCAAGCTTTCCCACTTTGGATGAGTGAAAAATTATGAAGCCAAGGTCCCTATTTATAGGGAGAGGGGCGGCCAAGGCTAGGGACCAAGAAGGGATTAAAATGTTGTGAGGTCATGGTACTTTTTAAGGCATATGTCATAAAGCCTTAATTTAAAAACCATTCATTTTTCTAATTGGCTAATCCTAATGACTAAGCATGGTGACTCATAAGGGAAAAGCTCATCCAAGGCTCCAAATTGAAGCTTGATGTTGACCAAGATGAGGGAGAAGGGTAGCCATTTGATTGCATAGTGAAAAACTTTATGATTTGGTAAATAAACGGAAAACAGATGGTAATATAGTCCTTTTGCAAATAGATCCCAAAAATAATTTATTAAAAGGTGAGGACCTACAAGAAAATTTCAAAAATAGTAACTAATAGTCTTAAAGACTTCATACAAGAGTTTCTGGATTTTTACGGTAAAGGGTAGGCTTTACGGTTTGCAAAAACAAAAGAAAACGGATGCGTTGTAAGTGAAAAACAGTAATTTTTCAGAAAATTCCAGAAAAATTCTAGAAAATCACAAATTGAATTTAAACACTAATGGTCCATCTTAAAATTTGATTTTGAGCACTCATTGATTACCAGAAATATCTGTTTTACGTACTTTACGGAGATTAGAAAAATAGCGTTTTGATCTGTTTTTTCCAAAATTATGAAATAATTCCCAAAAATCCCAAAAAATATAAAAATATGATTCAGCTACTCAAAATCTTTTTCTGACCTCTGGTTGGTCTCCGAATCAGTTATTAACTTTTACTGTAAGTAATAGAGTCAAAACGGTAATTTCCAAAGTTTTCCAAAAATTCTAAGAAAATTTCAGAAAATCAGAAAAATTAAAAGAAACAACTTTTGTTAAGGAAGTTCATTTGTATAAGTTGGTTTAACACACTTGTGCTATTAAAACCCTTATCCGTTAATAACGGTAAATACGGAGGTCAAACGTCAAGGAAAGAGTGACTGTTTTACTGAAATAACTTGATAGGTATTTTAAAACCTTCATTCTAAGACTAAAATAATTTACTTAGTCCTTAGATCACAAAGTTTCATATAAAACAGATTTTAAACAGTAACTAAAAAAAATGAATGTTACACGGACACCCACACTGTCACACAACACCCGAGGATAATGAATAAAGTGGGGGGGTGTGGGATGGGTGTACAGTAACGGTCCATGAAACATTACGCATATGGAAACGATGATGTTACGCGGACACCCACACCGTCACACAACACCCAAGGATAATAAATAAAGTGGAGGTGGGTGTGTGGGATGGGTGTACAGTAACCGTGAGAAGACTTCTTGTATAGTGGGCAATTTAGTCCCAGTGGGTGGATGGAGGGTTGGAGTGAGGGGGTGGCCTTGTGGTAGGGGCAAGCACATTCTGAATGCTTATCTTTTGGGAACTACTCATGATGATTGTTTGTGAGAGATGGCTATATATAGCAGCTTCAAATTGGTGTTGGTTAATTGTGTGTATGGAAAAATGCTTAATATATATATATATCTTCTTGATGAAATATAGCAATGTGGCTTGTATATATATAGGGAAATATCTAAGCCTTGAGTATTTAATGCACATATATGGATCGGAACATACCAAGTGATTGATGCATGGTATTTTACATAGAAATTTCTACTATTAATTAATTTTTCTTGAATCACATTCACAAACTTTGAAATTCCAGGGGGTTGTCCGAGCTAATTACTTATACACGTAGCTTGTGGCACAAGGAGATAATATTCGCGGTGATATGAATCGGCACTTGTACTTGTTCCTACATTGGCATTTATAAATTAATTAATTGGCATGGCAATGGGTATGTGACTTGAAATATATAACAGAGTGGTTAGTCCCTAATGTGTGGAACCACCGTGACCAAAACTCTTATTATGTCAAATATTTGAAGTTTGAATACGCGCCATATGGGGCATAGGTAATTAACAACCATTTTTAGGTCGTGTTACTGTTGTGTTGCCTTGTTATATATACTCCCTCTGTATTTGCATTTTCTTTTCCTCTTAGTTTCGTTAGTTTTTCACATTAACTCTTTTTTCACGCTATAAAGACCAAGTCAAGTGAAGAAGAAACTAACATGCAGTGGGATAGACCGTGTGCCACCTCAACAAGTTCTTTGCATGTTGTAGTTTGAAATTCGGGTTTAAGTAATATAAATTAAGAAACTCCATATAGTTAAATAAGTTTAATTTGTACACAACGAGGGATGTCCGGAGTTCACACATTAGATCATATGTATATAGCTATTATTATTTAACTAAATTTAGATGTTGTCACTCCGTTCCAACGCTGTTGGACACGTCATTTTTGGAGCGTATATATAATATAAATTAAACATTTTTAGAGAAGAAAATGGACTTCTTTTATTAAAAAAAAAAAGCAAGGAAGCCAAGTTTTCTACGTTCTAACCCGTTAAGGCAAGGCAAGGCAAACCCACCAACACAAAGGGGCGAAAATGTGAGTTAGCTTCGTCTACGTAGCGCGTTTTCAAAGTTCTACAGTCTTTGACCGTGGAGGTTCTAGTCACGGTCTCACGGATTTACATGTACATTTTGGATGAAAAGGGGTGTGGCAAAACCAAAACATGTATATTACTCCATCAATTTTGAAATGAGTGATATTTAAGTATTTTTTTATAAGAATTAAAAAGATTAATGAGTAAAATAATATTACAAAATTATTCTTATTATATTTCTCAATTTATATATGGTGAGCACTTCGATATCTTCCACTAAATTTGTGTATTAGGTACACCGTTGACGTGAACTTAATGATAAGGTTTCATCTGTATATCTCACTAACAAGATCATTAAAAAAAAGTTAATTACAAATAAATCCTCTTTTTTTTTTTCATTTTTGTTTCCACCCCAATTTCTCTCTCCTCTCTCCCCTTCACCTGCTATGTTCTCTTTCTTTCACCGTCTAATGCTGAAAGACATATATAAGAGCATCTCCAATAGGGTCTTATTAAGTATTTCACCAAATAAGTATTGATGTTTATTAAGATCTATGCATTGGAGAGCATTTCTCTTGAGATGCTTACTAAGTATGGGTGCTTAATTAAATACCTCTCCTAAGCACTCTTCAAATTAAAAAATTAAAAAAATTGTTATTGATGAAAGGTAATGATGTAAGGTTATTGGTAGGGACCATGTAACATTTTTTTTTAGAGGTGTTGGGTCGGAGAGATAGAATGTTTATGAGATTCTTAAGTTTAGAAAAAATAAAAATAGGTGATGTTTAATGATTGGAGAAGGAATTTTTTTGCTTGGGAAGAAGAGGTTTTTAGAATGTTTAATGATTGTCTTTTGCAGGTCACTCCTCTGGAGAACATAGAAGACTCTTGGGGTTGGAAACTTGAATCCTCAAGAACTTACTCGGTTAAGTACTCCTGTGCTGAGCTACAAAGATTGCTGTGTAATGAACTGAATGACCAACAATTGTGTAGGGTGAATGATTGGTTATGGAAATGTGACGTTCCCTCAAAAATTTCTTTGTTAGTGTGGCGGCTTTTGCACAATAAGCTACCTACAAAAGACCAGCTCATAAGAAGGGGTGTTTTACTGTCTAATGGGATTACTGATTGTGTTTTTTGTTGCAGGGAATTGGAAAGCATTAACCATCTTTTTTTCTCATGTGATCTTTCATATAATGCGTGGATGGCAATCAACTCTTGGTCCAGTGTTGTTGGGCTATTGCAAAATAATGGAGTTGAATTTTTTTTGCAGTTTGTAGGTACGATAAAAGGAAGGAAAAGGCGTAGAGGAAGGCACGTGATTTGGATGGCTACAGTTTGGGTTCTCTGGACGACACGAAATAATATTATTTTTAGGAACGGATCTATTGATATTGTTGACGTTGTGGCATCTATCAAGATTTTATCTTGGAATTGGTTTGTCAATAGGAAGGGAAGAAATAGTGGGGTGGTATACTCAGATTGGTGTTCTAACCCACTGGGTTGTATTTGATGGTTATTTGTTTAAATAGTATTCTCTCTTAAAAAAGTATCCCTTTGAGACTGATGGGTTACTGGAGAAATATCGGGCATTTGACTAGACTCCTTTGAGACCATGTATGTTACTGAGAAAATACTCTTTGGGTACTCCTTTGAGACTAATGGGTTACTGCAGAATTTCTAGCATGCTTCGGTACCCCTTTGAGATCATGTAGGTTACTGGGAAATTACTTTTTTACTAGATAACACTATTTAGGGTGTTGGCGTGTAATGGAGGTTTTGTATCTTTGAGGGTGGGGGCTGCTCCCTATTTGGAGGTCGGAGCCTATTATTATATACTGTATTGACACGACTTTTGAGCTGGGCACATGTACATCTTGTGCTGCCAGACCCGTTATAATATACTTTTGCTTATCAAAAAAAAAAAAAACAAGTAATGTGTACTAATGGGATCCACTTAAACACCCAAAATGGAATGTTCCATTATGAAAGTTCTAAGCGGAGGTTGGGGTTTAGGGTTGGGGTTGGGGAGAGGTTGGAGAAGGTGATGGAATTGCAGAGGCACTGTTCCAATTTTTTTGTCATCTGAGAAGTAGACAGAGGCAATAATAGCTGGATTTTGTTTTTGCAGTTCCTAACAGGGCCCTTCCGGTAATAATAATAATAATAATAATAGAAATTTCTTTACACATTACAATTAATTAATTACTTGGTGATCAGAAAATCACCCGAAAATGGGAATGAAATGTCTTCGTAAATCATCATAACGTAAAATTATGTGCTTACATTTTGGGCACTTTCCATTTTTTTTTTCTATCCCACATTTTCTAAAAAAATTTGGAAAGCTCCACGTATAGATCCTAGTTTTTTATGATTTGCCCACATAACTTAATTTATCCAAGAGCATAGTAATTTTGGAAGATCCTAGTTTTTTTTTTACTAAAAGAGATATTCATTCATTCAAATTGGTAAAATACATCACAAACAACATAAATTCAACATCGCTAAAAATCGAAAAGGATGAACCTGCGAACAAACTCACAGCACCCAGGTTAATAGCATGACAGGGCAAAATGCCTACAAATGTAACAAAATCAAAGTGACCGGAATACCCATGCCTCCGGATCTGTAATGTTGACGCCCAAGTCTTGATTGAATCTGTAATGGATCAAAACTTATCTGCCAATTTGAACCAAACGAACACCGCAACAAGACGGGAAACCAAACGACGCCGCACCAAGACGACGAACAAAACACCGCCGCACGCAGACGACGAAAACACTGAAAAACACGAAAGAAAAAACTAGATCTGTGTGAAAAAACTACTTATTTAGATAAAAAGAGAGAAAAAACGATGTAGATAGGTGATTCTAGACCAAAAAAGACCCAAAACCACCCCCTTTAGTGGATGAGTAAGTGAGAAGTAGAGGAAAGGTTGAGAGAGAGAGAGAGAGAGAGAGACAGCTCTAAGTGATTGTGGAAGATCCTAGTTAAGTGTTGTATATCTCCTGTCATAGAGTCCCTTTTTTTTCTAAATTAAAAAATAATTTTTACATGAAATAATCTAGTAATTATTTTTTAACTTTTTGATGGGGAAATGTCTGTAAAGACTACAAGCAAGAATAATTAAAGTAAATATCAACAAAACAATTAGACTTTTTCAACCGTTGATGGTTTTAAAAATGAACTGATTTGAGCGCATGCATGTTGTCTGTATTAAAAATGATAAAAAGAAGGAAATGTTGGTTCCGTTCCGTTTGTCGGCCTTGTTTTACAAAATCAAGACATGGCCTACCATTCATTTTAGATACGCGATAAAATTTAACTTTTGCATCCCAAAGGATCGTCACTAAATTGCTTTATCGGAAAAAAAAAGATCGTCACTAAATTTGTAACATAATTATTCATTGAATAATAAATTGTCATGCAATTAATATTTTACTACCTCCGTCCCTAAATATAAGAACCTCTTAACTAATTCACACCCTTTAAGAAAATTAGTTAAGATAGTTAATAACAATAAATTTGTAAATGATTTACTATACTTTTCCAAAACTAGCCCTAACACTTATTACTATCTCTCTTCCCCCCTCTCTCTCTCATCACATAATTAATGCATTGGAAAAGGCAGAGTAGTTGGGTGATCATAAGGGCATTTTAGTCAAAAAATAATTAATGCAACTAATTTTTTGGAAAGGTTCTTATATAAAGGGACTTTCAATTTTTTGTAAAGGTTCCTATATTTAGGGACGGAGGTAGTACATATTAAAATTTACTTATATGCCTATATTGCATTCCAAAATAAGTGTCGTTTTAGGTATTTTAAACAGATTAAAAAATATAATAAATAAACGAGTGAGAGTAATAAATTTACCAAATTCACTTTGGAATAAACAATGGAGTAAGATTTAATTTTTATTATTAAAATCTGATGCACTACAATTATTAGGAGTAACATTGGAATAAATTAATCAATGCTTTACTGAAAACATACAATAATACTTATTTTGGGGCAAATATATTTTACTAAAACGATACTTATTTTGGGACGGAGGTAGTATCATGATTAAAGAAAAAGAAACACACTAACAATTAAATTGAATCTAGTGAAAGAAGCTAGTCGCTCACAACACACGTTCTGGTATGACAACACCACCGAAAATAATTAGGGCTATTTTATATTCATAACAACAAATTTATATATTTATATATGTAATATAAATGCAAATATAATATTGTTGACCATTTAAAGAGTAATAAAATTTTCATTAATTCTTAACATATTCTAGCTTTTGTTTTTGTTTTCGTAGGGTATCATCCGCGTGTAACTGCGGACACTAATCACTTAATTAGTAATTTTTCATATATATCCCGAGAATTGAATCCTCAACCATATACTTAAAGGACCCGAGCTGCTTATCACTCGAACCACACCAGTTTGGTCAACATATATTCTAGCTTTTAACTATACAGTTTTCAGATTTTCTCTTACTATAATTATAAAATATAAACAGAACTGCGCAATACCCTGACTTAACAAATATGTTTATGGAGAACTTAAGTTTTATAATGATATTTTGAGAAAAACTTGCATAGAGAAAGCTTAACGGTTCACTTTTAATCACAACTAATTAAAATATTACACATCACTAAAATAATAAAAATAAAAATACAGCTGCAAATGGGGGCTCATTTCTCTCTCTCTACCAATACCCACTCTCTCTCTCCCTCTCTCTCATCTTTGTTTTTCCAATTTGCCTTCATTCTCAACCATCACCGCCTTCCACCTCCCTCACTGGCTTAACCACGACATTTCCCTCCACCGCGTCTTCCTCCGCTCTGGTGTTCCCCCACAACCGCCTCCCATCCCCCTCCCTCCTCGATTCCCTCAACTTCCTCACAACCTCCGCCCCCGAAAAGAGTTGTATTTTGGTGATATTGAGTTCTGGGTGTGGAGTGATGCTAATGGTGGTGGTTCTGGGTTCTTGATCGGGACAAGGCAAGAAACAAAGATAGGGAGAGAGAGAGATGGTGGATATTGGAAGAGAGAGAGAAAAAAAAGATAAACCCCAATTTACAGCTGTTTTTTTATTTTTATTTTAGTGATGTGTAATTTTGTAATTAGTTGTGACTAAAAGTGAACTGTTAAGATGTGACTATACAAGTTTTTCTCTGATATTTTACTAATAAAAATTTTCATAAGGACAATACAAAGGAAGTAACAAGCAGCTACTTGTTAATAAATATTCTTTCGTATCGCACGAGGTACTTACGAATAAGATATACATTTTTTGAGATCATTGTTTATTATAATAAATTTACATGGGAGATTACTACTTTCTAGCTATCTTAATTAAGTTGTAAACTAGGATAGAAGCAATTACTAAACGAACTGTGTCACAAATTAACAAATAATGAATCCCAACAATAATCCCTGCTGCCGTACATGTTCTTCCTATAGATCCCATTCCACGATCACCTGCATCAGGATCAAAATTGTGAAGGGAATATACAAAAAAAAGTTAAGGGTCCGTTTGTTTAAGATTAAAAAGTGATTTTTACTTAAAATATCTAATGATTATTTGTTAGAGTTTCTTATGTAAAACTGAAGCTAATTTGTGTTTGGTTACAATTATAAAAATTATTTTTTAATCTACTCTCTCATCTCTCACCTCATTAGAATCATATTATTTTTCAAGAGCTACTACAAATAGTTTTTCATTTTAATCAGATTTTATATTTTTTTTAAATTCTAATTATTTTCAAAAACTAAAACAAACAAATTAAAAATCCTTAAAATATTTCTTTAAAAAAGTGATTTTTTTTTCATAAAGTAATTCGAAACAACTGGACTCTGAATTAAATGAAAAAATAATTGTAGTCACCATCTGAATTAACAAAACATAGTGTTGTGAAGATCATAAAAATTGAAATAGTTTTATGATTGCAAATTTTAATAAATAAAATATATAAAGTAATAGTAAAAACTTTTAATCCATAAAATAAAAAATATATATATCAAACGCACACACAAAATTTAACATAATTTTATTGACGAAAATTTCCAGTACAATGAAGTGGTACGAGTTGGGGGTATTCATATTACCTGATTGGAATATATGATTTATTTTTTATTAGTATAGCCAATACCGGTTTGAATTTGACCAGAAAGTGGCTTCTTCTTATCATCCTTCTTGGTGCTCGAACCTTTGTTGTTCTGGTCACCCTTGTAGCCCAAACTATTCGAGATGTTTTGGGGTTTCCCACTCATATTGGAATCACTGAACTATTTGTAATTAGACGATCTTGTTTTGATGTACCTTGGAAACTTGTGTTGAGATTTGGCCATGTTGAGTTGCTATTTTATACACATATTGAGAGATGAGAGATAGGTAATTTAAAGGTAAATCATGTGCATCTCGTATGTATTTTGATAATGTCTATATATCCCGTGAAAACTTTCTAGGAATTTAACATATATAGTTAATATCATATGTATTAATTATTAATTGGATTTAACGGCCAAAAAAAAAAAGATATGTACATTTTATGTTGGGCAACATGAAAGGAAACCACATGTAAAAGATGAGGGATATAGTATAGACTATATATAATAACATATATATTGATATCCAGGGGTATTTTGCGTTACGGGTGTTTTATGTTGTTGGGAAAAAATGTCACTAGATATGAATTCCTTATAAATTTCAGTTCTAGTAATATATAATGTATCAAAATAATTCCTACAAATACTTTGTAGTTGATTATAATCTCCAAGAACTGTTGAATAATTGTGCAATTAGCCAATACCGTGTAGCTTAGGGTCTGTAATATTTCATCGATCCTGCGAGGAATATGGAGTATGTATGTGATGATGGGGTGCTACAATTACAATCTATTGGGTCCCGCGTTGTCGGCCTCGTACGTTTCGGTTTGAATAAATTTAATTTGTTTCTTCTAATTCTTCTGTAACAACCATGTTATTCAATTCGTGTTATACATAGGACAACATTATTAATTCATCGGTTACACAATATCATAGGTAAGCATATATAGTTCAAAAATCAATTAATTATTCTGAGTTTCTTAATTTTTTTACTTAAAATAATCCGAATTCAATTCCAAACTATATAATATCCATCCCAATATGACTTGGTCTTTATAGCGTGAAAAAAAGTTAATGTGAAAAATGAATGAAACTAAGATGAAAAGATAATGCAAATACAGAGAGATATCAAGGAAACACGTCCACCAAGGGGGTGAAAATGCAGTTTCAAACATTTGAAGTCACATAAACTAACATGCCTGCCTCGCTATATATGAATAAACTAGAACGGGTCTTTTGGTGCCACAAGTTACCTATATCTCGCACAGACCCTGCAATTTATTCAAAGTTTGTAAAATTAATGAAATGATCGAGAAACAAGACAACTAAATTCTAGTAGAAATTTCTGCATCAATCACTTGGTAAGTTCCACGCATTAAATAATATGAATGAAGGCTTCCCTAGCTATAAATACGTACACACAATTGCCTCAACGCTATGATTCACCACGATTACATGCATTTTGTGTTTAATTGATACCCATACACAAAAGCAACACCAATTTGAAGCTGCTATAGCTAGCGATTCCAATACAAATTAGCAATCATCATGAGTTCCCAGAACATAAACATTCAGAATGTTCTTGCCCCTACCACAAGGCCACCCCCTCAGTCCAACCCTCCACCCACTGGGACTAATTTACCCACTATACAACAAGTCTTCTCAAGGAGGACCAAATGATTCCATAGATGGCCATTTTTGTCATTTTATCATATGCAGGTGATTAATTATTTATAATATTCTGAAACCACATCCAAATTAAAAAAAAAAAAAGAACAACTTGGTTGCTTATTTAATTATACTTTCTTAATTATAAAGTATTTGACTTTGTAAATATTGCATGCAGATTGATTATGAGGAACTAGCAGAAGGTTTATTGAAGATGAATGGAAGCAAGTATATATACTATAGTAGCTAGGGAGAATTAATGCATCAGCTATATACTGTATTTGTTTATTGTATTTGTTAACTTATGTTCGTTTGACTTTTATGTTTGTTTTGTATCTTTTTTCCTTCTATGTTTTTGTTTCTGTCTGGTGTTGTTCTGCATAAAATGTTTTTATCTTCATGTACTACTCAATTAGGTGCTTGGATGGAGCATAGCTTATGCTTTAGTCATCACCTATTATATTAATAAATCTGTTTAATTAGCTTATAAAAAAGATCCTTTTTCCTTCTGCGATAATGGAGTCACCCCTTCCCGTATATATGTATGCTGCAACATTGTTTCCCCTAAATCTATTTCTCATTGTAATAATTTGTTTTAAATTGTCAAAATTGGAAAACATTAATGCTTATATCTGTTTCCCCTAATTGCTTATATAAATATATCTTAGCTAGTGATAAACTATCCTTAATTCAGTCCCAATATCTTGTCATACATATGCATATATGTTTGTTAATTACTAATTATTATTTTTTATAAGCTAAAGATTTATTAAAAAGGAACAATTAAAACAGAACACAAAAAATGCCCAGAAATAGCAGCCCAATTAAGAGGAGAAAAATTGTCTCCTGTACAAAACAATAAGCTCTACCCAAAACATATAAACAAATTTAACATGCAAAGACATCACAATAGAGAAAGGCATTCCAACTATGTTGGCACCCCAGACCCTATCTATCATTTGCAGCACGCTAAAAGCTAAAAGAACGCATGTGTCACTCCGAATTTACCCACACAGCATCCAAAAAAAGATACAAGTGACTATGATAATATATTAGTGATAGAAAGGAGAGTAACCAAGAGAGTCTCCAAGGAGGAGTGTAAGGAAAAAAAAAAAAGAAATATAGCTTGGTTCTATAAAAACATGGAGTGGAAGGAGGTGGTCGAGAAGAGGAATAGACAGCGGGAGACAAACAACAAGAGAAGACTGGACATCTCAGGGGCACGATTAGAAGCATGGTCACAATTGAAGGATGGAGGGGCCAACCTTCTTCTCAGAGACTGTCCACGCGTGGTCTACGGAATTCTTCTCCTTGTTAGTTGCGGGAATTGATCGAGAGTTCATTTTGTGTTGACAATTGCACAAGCAACAGGGAGCATTTGGATATGGCACTATAATTTTATTTAGAACCAGGGTCCATGGCTTTGTTAATGAGTTGTTCAAAGTTAATATTAATGGGCTTATCTTTCCTATCAAATTGATAGAAGAATGGTATGGATCTCAAAGAAGGGGCATCTCAAGCATGAATGAGAGTGATCGAAATGTCAAAAACTGAATTTTCTGGCAGTGAGTGAGGAGGACAGCGGCGACAAGGAGGTGTCGACGGTGGGATCATCAGCAGGCTTTTGGGATGAGGATGATATTCCCCAAAATAACAATGATGAGCAATTACTCTTCTCTCCTAATCATGTGCAAAATTCGGCTGGTATTAATGAACCTTTGGGTGAAAATGACAAAACGATAGTGGAGCAGAACATAAATGATAGTAAGGCATCACGCCATCACATGTTTTATTGCTAAAGAATGTTCCTGAGGAGAATCTCGGCAATCTTGAAAATGGGGAAAATGGAACATTATCTAGTAATGTTGAGGGACACATTGGGCGGAATGGTCCTACCCAAGATCATGTTGAGGTGGTAGCTAATGGGCATGATGGGTCTATTGCAAAAGAAACTCAAAATGGGACGGATCCAACAAATGTTAATGAGCAATTTTGGCGACTATATGATGGTTTTGTTGCGGCCAAAGTATGGAGGGGCGCTAAAGAACTGGGCATATTGGGGCCCAAGGATGACGCTGTGTATGAGAAAGCTATCCAAGCAATGGAGGAAAGAGACCACAACGTCGTGACTAGAGGACATTCAAATAAGTTACCATGAAGATTATGTCAAGAGGGCTGGGTGATCCCGTGACACCATTTCTCCAAAAAGGATATTACACTATAGTAACCAAAAGATTTGCAATTAACTTAGAAAATATTTTGATAAAAACTTGATAATCCTCTTTCCAAAATGCGGTTAGATTTTTTTCCTTTTAAATGATTTGTAAGTACAGAGTAACATCAGTATACTTGTCAAAGTACTTCATCACACACATATATATAAACCATGATATTTTACAAAAAGTTTACTTCAGTACAAACTATAGTTTGGATTCTGCAAAAGTAAAAAAAGCAAGAAATAATAATAAACTAAAAATACAAAAGTGTTAAAAGAAAATATACGCTACTATCACTGTTAATAATTATTAATTTATTGACGGATTTTAAGGACGGAAAGTTTATTATTCGTCACTATTTTAATGGTCGCAGTTTTTAGAGACGGTTATAAATTTCATATATTTCTGGTAATTCATTTTCTAATCTTATTAATCTATTTTCTCTTTTATTTAATTTATTTTGATGTTTTATAAGAAATTTTGATACCCTATCAATTTTATCTGTATTTCCATGTTCTATATGATAATCTAAATGTCTACAAATTAAACTTACATTTTCTCTAGTTATGTTTATTTTGTCTTTTAATTCATTTATTTTATTTTCTGTTTCAATTATTCTAATTTGTACATCTATAATATCCATTCAAAAATTTGAATTTTTCTTTTAATCTCAACAATCCTAATTATTAGGTTTTCAAAAATTATTTCAGTCTCAATAATCTTAGTGTTTATTATGATTTTTCTTATTTTAGTGATCTTAGTGCTCGACATTTTTTCTAAATTTATTTAAATGATCTTAATGCTCTAATACCAATTAGGAGGGGGTGTATTTTCAGAATTCATCAAGGTTATTATTTTCTATACTTTTCATTAATTGTTCATAAGTTTTATCTATTTGCATCCGAGTTAATGCTAAATCAAATTCATGATCTAGTTCATTATTATAAATTATTGTTTGTGCGTATAATTATGCATATTCCAGACATATAACTCTTTTTAATTCTTTTGGTAGGTTTAATTTCCATATACATTCTAGTTTTTCATAAAAAAAAATTTCAAGGTTTTTTATTTCATCTATATATATTATGTTGCAAAAATCTTTTATTTTTACTCAAGCTGTAATAGTTTTATCTTTTATTATAAACTTAGCAATATTTTTATCTACTTTATCTTTTATTATAACCTTAGCAATATTTCTATCTACCTTATTCATATTTTAATCTGAAAATTCATTAATTTTTAAAGAATTTAATAGTTCTTCAAAAATATTTAGATTTCTTCCTAAGTTAACACTTCTTTTTAACTCTTCTTGTTCTTCTTCTAGTTCTAATTTTATTAAAGTTGTAGTTAAAACATAATTCATTTCATCTTCATATAGTGCAATTTGTCCACATATTTTTCCATAATCTTCACATAATTTTATTTTTATTTCTTTTGGTAAATCTAATTTCCAAATATGTTTTAGTTTTTCAATAAAATTTTTATCAATATTTTTAATATATTCCATATATATTTTTTGAAAGAGATTTCGTTCTTTTACCCATATGTTAATAATTTTATTTTTTATATTAAATTTCGCGATATTTTTACTCATATCTTATTTTTCAAATACTGAGTTAAATCATTTACTTGATTTGCTAATTTATTAATTTTATCTTCTATTTTTTTTCAGAAATATTTGCTAGTAATGGTAATTTACACATTAATAAATTTGCTTTATTTATAAAAGTTTCTAATTCTGTTATTTCATTTCTTTTAGGATAATAAATTTTTCCTATATTTTCAAATAAACTTGGTACATCTATTCTGTCATTATTTCTAAAAGTAATACTATAATGTGAATTAGTTAACGCATAATTAACGCAATAAGTTATTGAAAATATTTTGTCTCCTGTTCTCATTAAGTTTTTTCTTAAAAATTTATGTTCAAGTGTTAATGATTGTTCTAATACTTGAGTATTTAAAGGTATTCCAATATTTGGGTGAATTTCAAATTTTAATTTTACATAAGCTAAATTTCCTTCTATTACGCCCAATATTTTATCCTTTATATCGGTTATTCTATCGTCTTTTAATATTAATTCTATTAGTGAATTTATTCCTTCTTGAAAAGTTACTTTTATTAATATTTAAATTGCACCTACATGTATATATCTAATTTTATTTTTGTGTTCTTCCTTTTTAATATTCTTTTTTAATTCCATCAATTTTTTATTATTTAATAACTGTATACTAGTATTTCCATAAGCTTCTTCAATATCTATTGGAGCTTCATTAATCAATTTTCCATAATATATAATATTTTTTTTTATTAAATCTTTGCATAATTTTTCCCAGTTTTTCCTTACTTTTCATATTAGCATCTTTAGTTAAATTTAAATATTCCTTTTGTATTTTTCTAAACAAAGCTAAATTAATTAAAATACTTCCTTCATAGTAACCATCTTGTTTAGTAATTTGTAAATGTTCTATATCATTATTACTAATTTTTTCACATTCCATGATAAATAAATAAATAAATTAGATGCAAAATAACAACATACCTGACTTAGTTTAGTGAATTTTGTGTCCACTGCTACTTCCGCGAACAGACTGAGTAGTGTAATAATTGAAGTCTAAAAATTGAAATAACTGAAGTGTTTACACTCAAGTAAGTAGAGATTTTATTTATAAGCAATACTGAGTACAAAGGGGTTGTTGGACACACTCTCAAGTGCCCGACTAATCCTACAGGACTAGCACAAAGTTTCCTAAGGAAACATTTTCTCTTGAAGAGAGGGATGATGTAACATCCGTTTTTTTGAGTTACTGTTTAAAATCTGTTTTATATGAAACTTAGTGATTTAAGTGCTAAGTAATTTATTTTAGTCTTATAATGAAGGTTATAAAATACCTATCAAGTTATTTCAGTAAAACAATCGCTCTTTCCTTGACGTTTGACATCTGTATTTACCGTTATTGGCGGATAAGGGTTTTAATAGCACAAGTATGTTAAACCAACTTAGACAAACAAACTTCCTTCACAAAAGTTGGTTCTTTTAATATTTCTGATTTTATGGAATTTTCTTAGAATTTTCTGAAAACTTTGAAAATTACCGTTTTGACCCTGTTACGTGCAGTAAAAGCTAAACACTGATTCGGAGACCAAACTGAGGTTAGAAAAAGATTTTGAGTAGCTGAATCATGTTTTTATATTTTTTTGGTACTTTTGGGAATGATTTCGTAATTTTCTGAAAAGTAGATAAAAACGCAACTTTTTCGACGTTCATAAAGTATGGAAAACAGGGATTTCTGGTCAAAAATGGATTTTCAGTGATCAGTGAGTGCTTAAAATCAAATTTTAAGAGGGACCATTAGTGTTTAAATCAAATTTGTGATTTTCTGGAAATTTTTCTGGAATTTTATGAAAAAGTGCTGTTTTTCACTTATGGCGCGTCCGTTTTCCGTTGTTTTTGCTAACCGTAAGGCTTACCCTTACCGTAAAAATTCTAAAAATCTTTTATGAAGCTCTTGCATGATGATTTCGTGATTCCCTATTGATTCTTACCATTTAAAATTATTTTTGAGTGATAGTTTAGTAGGAAGACCATCTTTTCCTTATTTACGGAATAAGCCGAATAGAGGCGAATTGAGACATAAGGGCTATGATTTGGAAACATAGGAACTTTGAGGGGTTTGAATACAATTCTAAGAAGTATACAAAGACTGGGAACATTATGATTACCTTGAATAGTAAGGTGGGCATACAAAAAGACCATTTTACCCTTGATTTTCACTTAAACTACCTAAACATAAAGCTTTTTACTATGCAATCCAATGGCCTTCCTTTTGCCCTCCTTTGGTCGACATCAAGAGCCAATTTGGAGCCTTGGATCTGATTTCTTACATGAGTCATTGATCCTTGTCAAGAAGCCTAAACCAATTAGCAAAAAGATTGATTAAACTTAATTAATAAATGGGTAATTTAGGAGTCATGGCTTATATCACTCCAAACTTCTTCTTCCTCCTTTGCCCTTCCTCTTGGCCGCCCCTCTCCCTATAAATAGGACCCCTTGGCTTCATAATTTTTCACTCATCCAAAGTGGGAAAGCTTGAAGACACACTTTTCTCTCTTTTCTCTCTTTAGTTCTTAAATTTCTTTTGATGATCTTGCTTGTTCTTCATCAAGTTTTGGCCAAGGTAAGGGGTTATCTTTCAATTTAGTTTGAGAAGTATGAGTTTTGATTCTTGTTTGTGTTTAGATTGTATGCTTTATGTGTTTTACTATTATGCCTTCATAAATTGTTTTATAAGCTTTAAATTAATTATTTTTGCTAAGTATTAATAGTAGAGTTATAATGCCCAAATTTTCTCAAGATTTTCGTGTGAGTAAGATGGCTATGCCAAAATCATTTTTGAGCTTTTGTAAACATACCGTTATAATGGCGAATTTTAGACTACCATTTTACCGCGAAGAGAATACAATTTATTATTTTGTGAAAACCCTGGTATTGTCTATCATTGATATACAAGGTCATGGTTAAGATAAATGGTTTATTAGTATGGATCTGTCTAGAAAGGAAGAGAGGCCTATGAAAGGGCTAAAGCAGTCCGTCTCTCTCTGGCCTGGGATCTGTACCGATACGCTGTTTGGGGAATTCTTAACTTTGGGACTCGGTATATACGTGACTAAGATAATTGGGGAATATAATGGTACTGAATTCTTGGTGAATTCTACTGTTATATATTTTTGGTTCAGTATTCTCTATGTTTTTAACAGTGGAGATTTGTGAAATTAAGCTTTCAATGGACTTTTTCTGAAAATAAACCAGTATTCAAATATTTGAGAGTAATTCAGTTTTGACCTCTTTTCAATGAATTAATTACTTTTTAGTACTGTTATATACCGATTTATTTTGAGGGACTTGAATGAAAAACAAAGTATGAGTTGTCTGGAATAAATGGTTCTTTGTTTTTTGAGTGGTAAGACTGTGTGTTTTTCCTGAGATGTGTGATTTGGTATTCTTATCTGAGAAACGTGATTCTGTGTTACTTGTGATTCCGTGTTTATTTGAGAGTTAAGTCGTAAGCTGGGTCTGTGATTACTAAGTAAAATCTCTTGGAGTAGCGGGCTGAATGCTCGTGGCTATGTGTCGAAATTCCTACGGTAAAATCTCCTTGAATAGCGAGTGACCTACTCGTGGGTGTGTCCCGAATATAAGTGGTAAAGTCTCTAGGAGCAGCGGGTTCTTTTCTCGTGGGTGTGTCCCAAAATTATGTTGTAAAATCTCTAGGGGTAGCGGGTTCCTTTCTCGTGGGTATGTCTCGAAATTCTTAAGTAAAATCCCCAAGAGTAGCGGGTCGGATTCTCGTGAGTTTGTCCCGAAAGTATAGAAAGTCGTGTGTGAAATTCCCTATGTGAGATATTGAATGATTCAGTTGCTGCACATGATGTTCGTACTTGATGTTCCTATTTGATGTTCCTACTGGATGTTCCCAATGTGCTGTGTTTTAAGTGAAGTTCTTATTATGCTGATATATTGATTTCTTAAGTATGATTCCTTAGTGGTTATGCTGTATGTTGCTGTGTGCCGTACTTTTCTTATTAATTTGTTAGAGTTTCACCCTTGCCTGCTTTGTTGTGTTGATGCATGACGGAGTAGATGTTTGACCCAAGAAGTGGGTTAGCTCTTAGGAGAAGATCCGAAGAATGCTGCTGTATAGATGAATATGGATTCCAAGAAGACTAGATGATTACTGTATTGTGTTGGGTTAGAGGTCTAGAGATTAGACTGGCTCAGGTGTTCACTGTATCATTTTCAATCTTTTCTTGTAAAGACTCAGTTGATTATATGAAATGAGATTACACTTATACAAGTTTTATTTATGCTTCCGCACTGAAAACCTTTTTGAAAATATTTAAAAAGGAATCAAGGGAACATACTCCCCACCCTTCTCATCTTCTTTAAAAGGCGAAAAATTTTACCCGTGTTTTAGAAGAAGGATTTCCAACTTTCACTAAATATTTTCTAAGTTATTTTGAAATTCATGGTAACTATGGTGTAATATCCTTTTTGGCGAAAGGGTGTTACAGATGACAGCTTCTATGTTTTTCACCGTGCTTCACTTTTGTCTCAGATTCTCTATTTATAGATACATAAAACCTACTATTCACAAGTTCTACAGTAATGTACATATAATTGGAGGGCAGCTGTTCTTATCGATCTGCCTTCGTTGTCCGCTTATCTTCATTTTCTTCACGTATTCTTCCTGCCATGTGATCATAACCACAATTCTATCTTTCTTCCTTTGTAACAATCCTGTTACATTTATTCTCCCTTTAACTTTTCAAACTTTTTTTTTCTTTTTTTTTCACTTTGACACGTAGTAGTTTTTTTTTTTATGTTGCATATCTATAGTGGCTTTTTACAAGGGGCCTTACATGCTTACATCAGTTCCTACATTTACTCTTCTACAATTATTTCATCTGAGTTGTTGTCCTTATCTTCTTTCTGGACTTCTATCTCTGTCTTTGTAGTACATCTTTCACATGCATGGTTCCCGTTCTGCCTTATCTTTTTGCAGAGTTGGTTGAGTATATCCGGATGGTACTCCATCGTGGGTCCCTCAAGTGCATAGTATGGGTATTCATATTCTGTTAATGTCCTCATATCTTTTTCTCTGATTATTTTTCCATTTGTTTTATTTAATAATATCAGATGAGGTCCTCTGTACATCATTCTGATGAAAGATTCCTTTCCAATAATTTGGCATTGGTTGTAAATACTTGCCAACTGATTTGCAATTATTTGCTTCATAAACTCCTCAGTATATGCTTCCTTCTTTGGATCATCCAGCAAAGGAAAATTATTGTTGCTGATTCCTATAAACACAAAATGTTTTGCTTGTTGTCCAGTTGAGAAATCTGGGTAGGCTGAGTAGAACTTCAAGAAAAAGTCCTTTCTCGGGCTATATTCTTCTTGAAAGCCTGAACTGCATCTTTGAAACCATGTGAAAACAAACTGATTTCTTCAAGATTAGTACTTAAATAAAGACATTCAATCATCCCAAATTGGAATAAATTGAATACCAGTAATTGAGGTGCTCCTGACGTAATAATTGCTTTAACACCATAAATATTTCTATCAACTATATAAAAACAGTTGATCTTTTCAGATTCATTCCAATTAATTAATCTTTGGATATGTTCTTCGAATTTTTCATGAGAAAATTGAATTCGAAGTTCATGATCCTTTCGACTAATTATTTGAAAATCATCTATGGAAGAAGGAATTCTTCCTAGTATTTGCATGCCTGATTTAATTGGTGGTGAACTTTTTGCTGTTTCTGAAAAAGTTCTGGGTCCAAGATAAATCTCTTTCCCTTTTTTCTTTCTTTCTTCATCATTGTATTCCTCTAGAGCCTTTTTTGCTTTTTCTTCTGATGAGTATGATTTGTGGATGATTCCTGGGATTTTTGTGCAGTGTGGTGCTGCTTTGTACCAGTCATCATAAATTCATGGAAATGGTCCATTAAAAATTACGTACC
The DNA here is from genome assembly GCA_030159175.1 of Glycyrrhiza uralensis. Taxonomy (NCBI): domain Eukaryota; kingdom Viridiplantae; phylum Streptophyta; class Magnoliopsida; order Fabales; family Fabaceae; genus Glycyrrhiza; species Glycyrrhiza uralensis. The sequence goes on from BRZY01000003.1 coordinate 31,388,977, forward strand.
ATTTTTTATTTTCTTCTTCATCTTGATTCTTCAAATTTGCTAGAACTGCTTCCATCAATAATCTCAATTCTTCAATCTGTAGCTCTGTTACTTCCATGTCTCTTTTGAGTAATTCAGCTTCTTGCATCTTTTGTCTAAAGGGTGCCTGTTGCATTTTTAATTTGCTTTCCAATTTCTTCATATCCTGCTCCATTCTCTTGATAGTATATCTGCAAGAACATTCTTTTCACCTTTAATATGAGATATTGTATAATTATATTCAGCTAACTTCATTTGCCATCTTATTAGCCTTCCCTGCTTATAAGTGCCTTTATGGTTAATATTTTTAAAACCTACAACATAAGTACTATCAGATCTGACAATAAATTCTTTATCTAGCACATAAATTCGATGCTTTTCTAACATTCGAATTAAGGCCAATGTTTCTTTTTCATGAGTAGGATAATTAATTTCAGTCTGAAAAGGTTCCAGACATGTATCGACACAGTAATTCTTTCTTTTATCCAGGGGGTTTTGCCTTCATAACACCTCCCCAACATTCATTAGATGCATCTGTTTCAATAATAATTAAATCATCGTCTGAAGGATGATATAATTCAGGAAGATCCTGACATAAGTGCTTTAATTTTGTAATAATTTCTTCATCTTCTTCGGTCTATGACCAAAGAGCATCCTTTTTTAACTTCTGTTGGAGTTTTCTCCTTTCAGCTGCAAGATTCTTTATAAATCCTTCATTTGAAATATAAGTTAGTAATCCAAGAAATCTTTGTAATTCCTTTTTATCCTTTAATTTGGTTGGAAAATTCTGAAGTTTTTTCTAACACGTGTTTTTGCATTACTATTTTTCCTCTTTCTATTTCTAATCCTAAATAGTTAATTTTGGTTTGGGCTAGAACTGCTTTTTTCCTACTTAAAACCACTCCATTTTCTAAACATCTTTTAAGAACTAATTTTATCTTATTAAAATGAACATTTAAATCCTTATTAGTAAAAACTAATATATCATCAATATATATAAGGCAAAAATCTTTATAATCCTTAAGCACAGAATCTATTCTTCTTTGGAAAATACCTGGTGATTGTTTCATTCCCATTGGTAACACATTCCATTAATATTGTCCTTGAGGACAGCTAAAAGCTGTTAATGCCTTTGATTCCTCTGTGAGTCTTATTTGCTAAAATCCTGATTTACAATCAAAAGTAATAAACCAATTCATATTCCTAACTCTTTCTATAATTAAATCCTTCCTAGGCAAAAAATATGCATCTCCTTCCATGGCATCATTCATCTGTTTATAATTTATTATCATTCTCCTTTTTCCTCTGTTAATTTCATTATGGTTTTCTACATAAAATGTTGGTGCTGAATGTTTACTTTTTGATGGTCTTACTAATCCTTTTTCACACATTTGTTTAATATCTTCTACAAAGTCATCTCTATCCTGTTTTGTATAAATCATAGGTTTACATTTTATTTCTTTTATAGGGTCTTTTAATTTTAATTCTACTAACTCTGTATTTTTATTATTAATTTTTGGATCTAATGGGTTTTCACTACGTACCTTATCTAAAAGTTCTTCGAATATATGCTGGAATAATTTTACCTTCTTCTGCATTCATTAATACATGCCTCATTTTTTTACATACTATTCCTATTATCTCACCACGTTTCAGCTGACTAAACTCTGAGTAATGACACTTTGTATAGTGAAAGATTGGTATCCTAATTATTTCTCTTATTTGCTTTCCTCTAATATAAGTGGTCCTTAAAGTCATATAATCTAAGTATTGGCAATAGTGTGTGTATAATCTAAGAAAATTATTTCCTAATATTATATCTATACCTGTTTGTTGTTGATATATTATTGGTATCATAAATAATTTATTTTCTATTATCAAAGTTGTTTTCTTTAGGCAAAATAGCACCCAAAGTCCCTTAAGTTATTTTATTTTTTCAAGTTGGTCCCTTATCTTTATTTTTTGACAATAAGGTCCCTTAAGTTACGAACGTTTGACAACGTTTTCCCTTTAGTGAAGCGCCGTTAACGACTGGTGACGTGGCCGTTAGTGAGCGTACGTGGCATCCAACATTGCATCCTATGTGGGCAGTGACGTGTCAGAAGGGACCAAATTGAAAAATAAAAATAACTTAAGGGACCAAAATATAGCAATTTTATCTCTATTTGTCTTTCTCCTCTCTTCGTCCTCCTCCTCCCCCCACCCTGTCCCCCCTCCCCTCACCCACCATGTTTGTCGTTGGTGTCAATGAGCACGAATACAAGCCAGAGCTTAATATCGTTTCTAATGCTAGCTGCACAACCAACTGCCTTGCTCCCCTTGCAAAGGTACCCAATTCTCTAGATTATTTGCTTTGCAACTTTTGTGCTGGTTTTGACTAATATGTGCATCGTCCTGATTGTTTGTCTCAATTTTTGTAGGTTATTCATGAAAGGTTTGGCATTGTTGAGGGTTTGATGACCACTGTTCATTCCATCACTGGTGAGCCTATTGCTAGTTGGTTACTTGTTGGCTGTCTAATCACTACTTGCTAAGTCAGGTTTCTGTTTTTTGTGTTGCAAATCAGCCACCCAGAAAACTGTTGATGGGCCATCTAGCAAGGACTGGAGAGGTGGAAGAGCCGCTTTATTCAACATCATTCCCAGTAGTACTGGAGCTGCTAAGGTGAATATTTAACATTGTGCGTGGTGTTTGTTTATGACTCTTTACTGCCACAAGGATGTTGCATGCTATGTATACGGGCAAAAACTTCTGGTTTTACTCATCTCATTTTTCATTTTGTGTCAAGGTTGTTGGGAAAGTCCTTCCTGCTTTGAATGGAAAGTTGACTGGCATGGCATTCCGTGTTCCCACTGTGGATGTCTCTGTTGTTGACCTCACAGTGAGGCTGGAGAAGGCAGCCACCTATGAGCAAATCAAAAGTGCTATCAAGTAAGGGCATAATGCTTAGATTTTCCTCTTAAAATAATACTGTAAAGTTATATTTGATCATATGAAGGATATTAGGACTTGATATTCAAAACTGCTTGTATTTAGGGATTGCTCCTATTTTGTCTTGTCTGATATAATATTGCCTTTTCTCAGGGAGGAGTCAGAGAGCAAGTTGAAGGGAATTATTGGTTACACTGAAGATGATGTTGTTTCCACCGATTTTGTTGGTGACAACAGGTATAAATTATGTTTTCGGTTGATGAGTTATTGTACACACATGGTTGCTGGTGGTGAATCAGTGATGGAGCCTATCACATCTTGTTATGTTTTCACCATTTGATATAATCCTTTAGCTATTTCTCGTGGTTAAGGAATGTGCTTAGTTTCGTGTTACGTCATTAATCATTAACATTTTTAACATTGCTCCAGGTCAAGTATTTTTTATGCTAAGACAGGAATTGCTTTGAATGAAAATTTTGTTAAGTTGGTGGCATGGTACGACAACGAGTGGGGTTACAGGTAATGCACCTCTAACCTTCTTGACTTCTACAGTTATGTTGCAATGAGGCATGGAGTTGTTTACACTCTACATTTTAGGATAATAATTTCGCCCAAGTTGTGCAGTCTAATGGAGGAGGTGGTGGAGGAGGAATGGAGGAGAAAGGGGGAAAGTGGTGGAGAGGAGGGGGGACATAGGTGTTGGGAGGAAGAGGAGGAAGGGAGGAGAATGACAAATAGATATAAAATTGCTATATTTTGGTCCCTTAAGTTGTTTTTATTTTTCAATTTGGTCCCTTCTGATACGTCATCGGCCACATAGGATGCAATGTTGGATGCCATGTACGCTCACTAACAGCCACATCATCAGTCGTTAATGGCGTTTCAATAAAGGGAAAACGTTGCCAAACGTTCGTAACTTAAGGGACCTTATTGTTAAAAAATAAAAATAAGGGACCAACTTGAAAAAATAAAATAACTTAAGGGACTTCAAGTGCTATTTTGCCTTTTCTTTACTATCCAGCTTAGAGAATGTGCAGATCCATCTGCAATTGAAACTCTTGCTTGGTTTTTTACTTTTTCCCATTTATCATATAATTCTTTTGTTGCTATACAAATACTTGCTCCAGTATCTATGTAAGCTTCAGTTTCTCTATCATTATTTTTAATTATTATTTTAATATAAGTACTATTCTGATTCTGTCTGTGAAGATAATTCATCTTCTGAATATTCATATATACTCTCTTCAGAATTACTTAATTCTTCTTCTAATGGTTCTAAATCATATATTTGATATATTCTTTCTATTAGTTTTGATTTTTCTTTTACATCTTTTTCTTTTCTTTTTGGACACTCATTTGCATAGTGGCATTCTTGGTTACATAACCAACACATACATTTTTTCTTTCCTTTTGGACAGTATTTTCTAGGGATTTGTCTTTTCTTTCTAAAATATTTTCTATTTCTATTTTTATAAGCTCTTTTCTTTGGATATGTCTTTCTTAGCTTAGGTTTCTTCCTATAATATTTTTTCCTTTTTCTAAGTTGTTTACATCCATAGTTTCCTGGTAATTCTAATTCTGGTAGGTCCAACATATTTCATTTCTTCCCCTATTTAATTGTCTAATTGATTCTCTAGCTAGGCATTGATTTCTTTATTCTTCATACACTATTTGTATAATTCCTCCTAAGGTATTAGCTATTTCTCCTATTCTTGTTTTCCAAATGTCTTTTATCTTTATATTAAGAGGGTATGGTAACTTATCAATAAATAATTCCTTGTACGTATCCTTTGATGCATTATCTAGTTGATAATAGTATTTTTGATATTCGCAAATAAAACTCCCTATCTGACACATCACATATTTGCATTTTATTTAAATGTGACTTTGCATTTTCATGTAATAAGTTATTTACTCCTATTTTATTATGAAGATATTCATGTCCAGTAAATTCTCTAGAAATTAGTTCACTAATTAATCTTGCAAAATCTTGGTTAGTACTATTTACAGTAGTTGCATATCTATACCACATTTCATCACTGATAGTTGTTAAATATTATCTAACATTTTCTGCTGTTTTCATTAGAATTAATCCTTTTATGTTATCTAAAGAAAGATTACTAAATCTATCATCTGTTGAAATTAATAATATTATTTCATTAACCCATTCTATAATTGCATCTTCTTTATTTCTAACACAATCTAGGTTTAATATATTTCCTGCTTTAGTATATTCATGATGAGGTTTAAATTCATCTGGTATTTTTGACCATTTTCTATCTTTTCTAGCATATCCTTTATTTTTTATTGTTTCTTCTTCATATTTATCCCATGCACCATCTTTATTATAATAATATTCATCCCATTTTCTTTTTTCTTGTTTTACTCCACTTGTTTCACCTTTTTCCATAAATATTTCACCATATTCAGAGTTTGATGAACTAGTGTACGCTAGGATTATTTCTTTATTTTCTTTAGGATTTTCTTTTTGTTCAATTTTTTGTACTTATCATCTTCTAATATTTTTAATTGTTCTAACAATTGTTGAATTTCTTGTATATCATTTGATTTCTTTAGATTTTCCAAATATTCCTCTTTTAATTCTTCCATGTAGATAATGGTTTACTAAAATTTATAGGTTTCTGTTCTCTCATTTTTAATAAATCTTCTAAATCTTTTCTTGTTATACATCTATTGTTTTCTTCGTATTCTAATAGATTTTCAAGTTGTTGGAGAATTTCTTTAATTCTTTCAATTTCATTATTTTCCTCAATTTCTTTTTCTTCATTTATATTATCTAAAGTCTCTCTTATATTTTTTATATCATTATCACCTTTTGATATTCTCATATATGTATATTCCATAATTTTATTAGTATATTCTAGTAATAAAACTATGTTTTTATTCATTTCTTCTAATGTTTTAATTATTTCAAAAATTTCTTCTGATAATTTCATTTCCGTTGCCATTTAATTATTTTCTAGTAGTGTATGTATATATGAGCCAAACCAATCTTAGACTAACTACCCGACCTAACCATCTTTAGACGAAGATGTAACTGCAGCAACAACCTTCTAACCCTAAAACAGTGTTTCCTCCTCTGAGCAGTCTTCCTCTGCTTCTCCACCTTTCTTGTGTTGCAATCTTCTTTCCGGATGATATTCTTCATCTGCTCCAGGGGTAGCATAAAGTCTAAGACTATCCGAGTCTCTACTCTCTAGTTGGGTTTATTGACCCTCCCCGCAGTGGTAAGTACATACCCAGAATACGTACCCCACTGTGTATCAGAGTTTATCTTCCACCCCGGCTTCTCAGCCTCCAGGGGTTGAATTCTAAGACGCTGGACCGGAACTAACCCACTACTCGGGCAAACCATCTACTCAGTCATACATCAACACAACATACAAGTAGGCAAGGGTGAGCCTCTAAATCAAAGTAATAAGAAAAGTACAAGCACATCAAAACATAGATCATACATCACCCAATTCATAAAATAGGAATATATATATATATATAGCTCAAAAATAGCAATTCAGCTAAGACACGTATCGCAGAGTAGCAATTCATTCAAGACATATAAATAGATCTCATTTAAACAAGTCTTACCTTGTGTTGTAAACCTACAAAAGCAATGCATTCTCAGAAATATTTGAGTCAAGTATATTTATGCGTGTCACTTCTATATCTCTCAAAACACACCGGTGTAATGCTCCAATGAGACTTTTCCAACCTTAACACCCTTGAGCGACCGGCTACAGTAAACTTAACAGAATAATCAGGGAATCCCACTTAGACCTTTGAGAATCCTTCGAAAATATCGCATTTAAAATGAATACCAAATCAGAAATAGATCTGCCAGTCAGATTTATCCAAGTCGGGTATACGACTCGCCTCGGCTCGAGTGTTATCACCGTCACGACCATTGAGACTTTCGAAACCTAAATAATCCAGTAGACAATTGTAGTCCAACAGAACCCATTTTCAACTTGTATGTTCGTACGTCTTTATGCAAATGAACGTCAAAATTTGCACATAAGTTTACTTTCCTTAAAACACAGTTTCTCATATTCCTCAAATCATCTCGAAAGTACTCTTCTCAAACACAAGGTTATATCTTTCTCTTCGGCTTATTTATTTAATTAAAGAGTGACCACACCGCGACAGTGTGGAACTGAGGTGATCGACCCATAATCAGGGTGATTCGATATATGACAAATCTAAAGGTGATTAATTCATTTCAAGAAGACCAAAACTAGGCAGAGCCACCTAGGTTTGATCAAGAGAGAATAGATTAACAGTAATTTAAACCCAAGTATACTTTTTATTTGGTAAGTGATTTATACCGGCTTAATTAACTTTGAAGATGAAAGGATCACACGGCAGCAGATTCGACTACGGTGATCAGTGCCCAACTTTAAAATGATTCGATATAGACTAAGTGAATGAAATCAAGATGATTCTTTATTGAAACACTTAAGCACCAGTTATCTTCCAGGAAAGAGACCTGTTGAAAGCCTACCTCACTAAATTTCACTGCCAGAGACATTGAAAATTAAACCGAGTTAATTATATATATATATACAGATTGGACACCAACTCGAGATTTACAGAGTGGACACCAACTCGAGATTTTCCACTGATAATATAACACTAGAATTCACCGAGAATTCTTTACCGTTATATTACTTTTCCGATAGATGTTATAACAGTAGAATTCACTGAGAATCCTTTACCGTTATACTCTTTTATCCAATCCAATTTATTTATATATACGTTTATTTAGAGAAATCACTTCTTTCCCAATTTATCTTAGTCACGTATATATCGAGTCCTTAGGTTAAGAATTCCCCAAACAGCGTATAGGCATAGTCCCCAGGAAAGAGAAGGTGAGCTAAGGCCGCTTGGAGGACCTTTGTCTTTCCTAGACAAAACCATACTAATAAACCATTTATCTTAACCATCACTTTGTATATCAATGATAGACAATATCAGGGTTTTCACAAAAGAATAAATTGCACTTCCTTTACGGTAAAATCATACTGTAGTATTTTGAAATTCGCTATTATAACGGTACATTTATAAAAGCTCAAAATTGATTTTGTCATCACCACCTTACTTCCACAAAAATCACATAGAAATTTGAGCATTATAACACTACAATTAATAAAAGCACATAACAATTAATTTAAAGCAATAAAACAATTATTAAGCTTAAATAAACAAGTATAAAGCTATAAGAGATAAATCACCTAAGTGATTAGCAATCAAAAATCAAACTCATATCTTTTCAAATTATTTTGCAAGAGGTTCCCCTTACCTTTGGGAGAGAAAGCTATGAAGAACAAAACTTTGGAACCAAGAACACAAAGAGAGAAATATGAAAAACTATAAAGAGGCAGGAGAAGAATTGCTTTGTCAACATAAAGGCTTAGTGTAGGAAATGAATGAGACATGAGGGGGGTATTTATAGGGGGAGGGGCAGTTAAGGGCTTCGGTTAAGGAAACTATGGTTGGCTTGAAAAGCAACCATGGTTCATGTTTAATAAAAATAAAAAACAATTATCTAATTTCTAATTGGTTTAGACAAACACTACTAGAATTTCATCCGTTAGCGTCGGCCAAAAGCCCACGCTAAAGGCAAAAATCCGACGCTAACGACCACTTTAGCGTCGGCCTTGCGTCAGCCACGGGGCAGACGCTAAAACTCTCGTCGCAAAGCATTAGCGTCGGCCGTAGTATTGCCGACGCTAGTTGCGTCAGAAAAGCCGACGCTAAGCCGACGCACGAGGTCAATTTAAATGGCCTACGCTAACTTAGCGTCGGCCATGGCCGTTGCTAAATAGCGTCGGCTTAGCCTACGCTAACTTAGCGACGGCCATGGCCGATGCAAAATAGCGTCGGCTTAGCCGACGCTACAAAGACAGGTTCGACGCTAGGAACGTTCTTTCAAAATTAGCGTCGGCCTTGGCCGACGCTAGAAAGAGGGGTTCGACGCTAAAGATGTTCGTTCAGAATTAAAACAAAAGAAAAGGTTGCATTCCTCCATACATTCTAAAAGAATTTAGACAATGAAAAATCCAAAAGAGTTTCAGAGGGTAGACAGAACAGAGATATAGATCACCAGCTTTAGATAAAAAAATGATGGCCAAAAACCCACAAAATATAGACAAAAGAGCAACTAAACAAAACAAGGCATGTACTGATGTATTGTGAAAGGTCGGGAACAAATGATACTCGGTGGATGTTTCAATTCAATAATTACCTTTTTCTTTTGTATATCTGATATCTAACAAGACATTCTTAATGTTAGAACAAATTTTTTTACACAATGGATTGAACGTTCACATTTTTGTCTTCAATGATGAACAGATAAATATCCCATATAGTACCATGCAGCACTGCTTTAAATCATTCCACCCTAAAGTCATGCCCCCACTCTGATATGCAATGTGCTTCATCAATAGCAAAAGGACTAATTCCTGCCTTTAGCATGTTGGACCAGAAACTGCATAAACAAGATGAAATTTAAATACAGATAGAATGGACTGAGACCAATGATCTAATCCTTAAAATGTACACCTAACTAGCAATTAGTAGTTGATCATGAAGGTACTTGAGCATTATCATATCAACCACAAGTAAACGCCACCACACCAGAAGCATTGAATTCATGATTCAACTCAAATGTCATTGTGTCATTGCATCATTGTAGAATACACATGTCCATGCGCATGGATGCAAAGGGATGAACAAAAACAGAAACAGGAAAATAATGGAGGGACAGTTACGCAAGATAAACTCCTGGTAAAACAACTTCAGCTCCAACAACTAATAAACTCCAAGCACTGTGGTCCCTCAGTCCCTTGCAAGAAAAGATTTTCTTGATACAACAAGGAAAACTACTTTAGTTTTATCTGATCAGGATTTTGCAGTAACTTAATCATTTTTTAGAACAGAACATTAGTTACCTTGGCCACCAAAAATAACAAAACTACTTTCTGTCTTTCTGGGGTTTTGCACAAAATATTTATTTCGAGGTGGGGTATATGGAAGGAAAAATGCTTGAAGCTCATGACCTTATATAAATATACATCCAAATATTTAAAAGATGATCAAGTAATAAATTAACTAATAAAGTGCAATATTAGTTATAAGTTCTAGTGTCATTCCATGACACTTTGATCTAGTAATAAGCTATACTAGTAGTAGTTATACACGCAAAATAAGATCATAAATTACATAGCCGAAGACATAGAAAGGCATTTAGAGACACCACAGAAAGATGCATCCATCCGGAAGAATCGATTAATTCACCTGGTCTTGCATCAATGATATCAGAGGGCTTATAACTATCCCAATCTTTCTAACAACCAAAGGAGGTACCTAATAGCTGTTTAACAGGTAAACAATAAAAACACAGTTTTAACTTTTAATTTTTCAACTCTCCAATTTAGGCAATTAGCTTCAGTAAGAGTAAAAAACAGAGAGAGTGAGAGAGTTGAATTTTACCACAAGGACTTCCCACTACCAGTAGCCATGACTACCAAGCAATCCCTTTTCTGAATAATTTTCTCAATAACTTCTTTCTGATAAGGCCGAAAATCCGAAAACCCAAATTAACTCTGAATACCAGTTGCAAACATATATCAGCATTGAACAATATCATAACACTCAGATATTCAAAAATTGATAAAACATCATTGATGGGGCAACGTAACAACTTCTCCACCTGCTCGTAGGGAGACATAAATTGTGCCTTGGCTTTGTCAGGTATTCAATTAGAGTCCACTTACATTCATTGAATTACATAAAAATTGAAACCCCTAATCAAACCCCCAAATCAAAAACCCCAATAAAAAAGTGTGAGACAAAAACAGAGGAACTCACTCTTTGGAGGGTACAGAGCCGCGACCACCTCGCAATAGGATGTCTCGCCGGAATACCTCCCAGCAACCGGACCGCCACACACCCAGACCGCGCCCAAAACGGACCCAGACCGTAGGAAGACCGGACCGCACACCAACGCACATAGACCGCACCGCCTCGCCTCGCAGCAAGAACGGACCACCTTGCACCGCCTCGCCGTCGCCGTCGCCGGAGATCGCCCTCAGCCAGACGGGTTTCACAGAGAGAGAGAGAGAGAGAGAGAGAGAGAAAGGCAAGAGAGGGTTTCAGAATAGTGGAACTAGAGAGATGTTTTGAAATAGATCTAATTAAAAAGTTAGCGTCGGCTTAGCCGACGCTAAAAGCCGACGCTAACGCTGACGGTAAAATCAATTTTAAATGGCATTTTGCGTCGGTGAGGCCGACGCTATTTCTTCTAAAAAAATTATTTAAAAAAATATTAATTTTAGCGTCGGCTTAACTTACGGCTAGAATTGTGCGGTCTAAAAAATCACAAATATTAAAAGAATCAACTTTTGTGAAGGAATATTTTTTTATGGGTTGGTTTGATATACTTTATCTATTTAAAATCTTATCTGTCAGCTACGGTAAATACAATTGTATGTAAAAATCCAAACGTCAAAGGAAAAAAGTCTGTTTCAATGAAATAAATAAATAAGCATATTAAAACCTTAATTATAAGACAAAAATAAATCACTTAGTACTTAAATCACGAAATTTCATATAAAACAGAATTTAAATAGTAAACTGAAAAAACATATGTTACAGATCGAGCCAAGAGGAGGAGGCTTCGACCCATTATTTGTCAGGTCAGTTTGACTGTGTTCTTCTTCAAGAAACCAAATGATCTATAATTGATGATAGGTTGGTAGAGAATATTTGGGGTAATAGTGAGTGTGAATGGATTGCTCAAATTTCTATGGGTTCAGCAGGAGGTATTTTAAATATATGGAACTTGGGATTGTTAAATTTCCAATTCTCATTCTCAGGATGTGGGTTTGTTGGAAAAATTCTGGTTTGAGGTGCTTTCTCATCAACATATATGTGCCTTGTAACATTGAAAGCAAACGTAAGTTATGGGCTGATTTGATTGTGTCTACAAGAGGGTTTGGAAGTGGGGTATGGTGTGTAGCGGGTGATTTCAACACTATCATGGACCGTTCGGAAACAAAGGGGATATCCACACATGTTAATCAGAGGGAAATTGAGGAATTTATTATTTAGTAATTTTGTTAAAGAAATGGAGTTGTTTGATGTCCCAATGTTGGGAAAAAACTACACTTGGTTCGGTGCTAACGGCAAATCCATGAGCAAAATTGATAGATTCCTAATTTCAGAGGACCTTACCACGGAATGGCAAATTTCAGCACAATGGGCAGGCCAAAGGGATATCTCTGATCATTATCCCATTTGGCTAATGTGTAAGCCAGGTAATTGGGGTCCAAAACCCTTTCGGTTTAATGATTGCTGGCTTGAACAAAAAGAATGGAGGAGTGCTAGAATGGTTTCCAAATTGACGGGTGGAAGACTTAAGCCTTCAAGGAAAAATTGAAACTACTCAAGGAAAACTTAGATGGTGAATAACGAGGTTTTTGGATTTGTGGACCTAACAATTGATAAAATTGTGACTGAGATGAATGAATTGGATGATCTGGCTTGTAACACTCCACAGGTTGACCCGATCTCTAGGAAACCTTTATCGACTCAATGTTGGAAACAAATTCACAAGAAGGAAAGTTTGATTAAACAAAAGTCTTGGGCAAAATGGATTTTAGAGGGCGATCCCAACACCAAGTATTTTCATGCTTGTTTGAAATCAAGGAGAAGGAGAAATCAGATGACGACGATTAAAATAGGGGATGATTGGGTTGAGGAGGTGAATGAGATAAAAAAAAGGGATTAAAGACCATTTCTAAAATGCATTCTCAGAGTCTGATTCCACTCCACTAGGCCTGTTCTTGACGGTGTTATTTTTAGGCAACTGGAGGATAACGATAAAGTTGTCCTCGCGGCTCCCTTTTCTATGGAGGAAATCAAAGAGGTGGTTTGGAGTTGTGGTGATGATAAGAATCCTGGACCGGATGGGTTTAACTTTAATTTTTTCAAGAATTTTTGGGACCTTTTGAAGGATGAAATGTATGCTTTTGTGCATGAATTCAGCGTGAATGCCTCCCTTCCAAAAGCTGTCACAACTTCTTTTTTAGAGTTGATTCCAAAAATAAATAATCCTCTATTTTTAAAGGATTATCGGCCTATTTGCCTCATTGATAGCATGTACAAAATTATTTCTAAGTTGTTTGCCGTGAGGGTGAAGAAGGTTCTAGGAAAATTGATATCTTGGAGCCAAACCGATGGAAAGCTTATAGAAGGGGTATAAGGCCAGCGATGATATATACTTTCCCCTTTTGCAATTTGTGAACGACACCAATTTGATTTGCGAAGCTTCCTGGGAAAACTTATGGAGTGTGAAGACTATTATGAGGAGCTTCGAATTTGTGTCTGGCTTAATGTTAAATTTCTCCAAAAGCAACATCGTCGACATAAATTTACAGGATAATTTATTATCTGCAGCTTATCACTTTTTATCATGTTGTATTGGAAATGTTCCCTTTAAATTCTTGGGTCTGCCTGTGGGGACTAATCCTAGGAGATGTTCTATGCGGGAATCCGTTGTGGGTTCTTTGAAAATGCATTTGGCAGTTTGGAAGGGGCGACATTTGTCAATTGGTTGGCGCATCACGTTAATCAACTCTGTGTTAAGTAGTCTGCCCTTGCATTTTTTCTCTTTCTTCAAAGCTCCAAAGAAGGTGTTGAAATCTTTAGTCGTTGTCTAGAGGAGTTTCTTTTGGAATGGGTGTGGGGAAAACCAAAAAATTAATTGGGTAAGTTGGGAAAAAGTTTGTTTGTCAAAGGACATAGGCAGCCCGGGTGTTAAAAATCTTGAGTGGTTTAAACATGGTTTACTTGCAAAATGGAAACGGAGATGCCTTAATGAGGAAGGGGTGATATGGTATGATTATTTATCATTTAAATATGGATCATTTAAATACTATTTTATGGGGAATACTTCTTGTTCAAATCAGGCCTCTTGGTGGTGGAAAGTGTAACATCCCAGCTACATTTTTGGATTGACGACTGTCCCACACACCAACACGAGTCTTTTCAGCATGTTTTGTCCTCACTCACATGCTTCCCAGGAGGTTACCCATCCTGAAATTGCTCCAAGTCAAGCACGCTTAACTATGGAGTTCTTAAGTGATAGGCTATCGAAAAGAAGATGCATCTTGTTGGTATAGGTAGTACCAATCAATTCTATTAAGCTATCCTCAACTGTACAGTCTCACACTTGCACAGTCTTGGAATTCCTTTCATTCGGGTATGATTTCGTTTCATTCATGTACCCCTTCGCCTAGAAGCCTGCCAGGAGCCGCTTCTTGTCTGTGCCTCTCTACACTGGCGATCACTTCCCGCCCTAGTCAGCCTCAGGGTGTCACATGCCCACCGGCTTCTGCCTGGTTCGCCCCCGAACCATACCGTACTGGGAGAGAACTGGCTCTGATACCATTTTATAACATCTTGGTTGTTGTTCGGATTGACGACTGTCCCCATACACCAACACAGGTCTTTTCAGCATACTTTGTCCTCACTCACATGCTTTCTTGGAAACTTCCCAAAAGGTCATCCATCCCGAAATTGCTCCAAGTCAAGCACGCTTAACTATGGAGTTCTTAAGAGATAGGCTACCGAAAAGAAGATGCATCTTGTTGGTATGAGTAGTACCAATCAATTCTATTAAGCTTTCCTCAACTGCACAGTCTCATACCTGCACAGTCTTGGAATTCCTCTCATGCGGGTATGATTTTGGTGGTTCATTCATGTACCCCTTCACCTAGAAATCTGCCAGGAGCAACTCCTTGTCCGTGCCTCTATGCACTGGCGATCACTCCCCGCCCTCATCGACCTTAGGGTGTCACATGCCCACCAGCTTTCGCTTGGTGGTCATTACACTTCGTAACGGAACCTTAAATGCAGAAATTAAATCTTTCTTCTAGTTCTTCTTTCAGAAAATGCTGTCAAAAATTTATTTAATTTTCACAAATGGATTTTCTTTGTCATTTTTTTTTCTTTCTAAAAGAAATACTTATGTCAATAAACATCAATCAAGAAGAATAACATAGGAAATAAGATTCATTCATTAATGATAGAGCATACCATGCACAAGAAATCCCTTCCCCAAATCAGTACAGACTCCTTATGCTGGTCAAACAATAAGGACTTCTGCAAGAAGCTCTAATAAGAAAACCCCAACAAAAACAAGGACTCGCACGTCCTTCCGCTTGATTGACACATCTTCAATACACGTTTCATTCTTCGAATTCTGGCTATTCCACTCAGCTAGTGGTCCAGCTATATGAATCATGTTCCAATGACCACAAAACATATAGGCAAGGGTGAGTTTCTTCCCAAAAGTTACATCACGAAATATATACAGTAAAAGAAAATACTACTTATTATACTTAAAAAATAAGCAGATATCATTTGAAAACTTTTCTCTAAGTTAATAAACCTACCAAACACATCACCAAGAAAATCACACATTGCAATTTAGCAGTATGCATGTCACTTCGACATCTTTAGAAATATTTTCATAAAGCTATAAATATGATGATACTCATACAAAATCCATAGAGCTAAAAATCTTAACTTAGTGGTTTAACACTTCATGAATGATTTAAATCATTCTACACAAAGATGAAACACAAACCCTTGAGTTGTCATCAAGCCATACAAATCACACAACACACAACTATATAAATTTCATAACTTGGTAAGAAAATTTCCTTACCTCTTGAAGCAAAGCTTGAAACACTAAACTCATTTTTCCTAGCTTGTTGTTCCAAACTAGTAATCAAACCTTTCAAAACACAATATAAAACATAAGTATAAAACCTCCTTCTTCATTAAACCACCCAAAGCCTAAGATTAAAAACATGAAAGAGTGATTTCTTACTCCAGATCTTGAAGAAAAATGGATCAAAGTGAATATCAAGCTTCTTGGTTCCAAGGATAATAACCTAAAGTCAAAACAAAGAGTTTTCTTCAAAAATATGAAGAAACACATGATCTAAAATCTAAAAGAGGTAGATCATGAAAGTATATGAAAGATTTATGGTTTAGAATCATAAACCATCCTTGTTTGAAGAAGACTGATGGATCAAAGCTCTTGAAAATCCAAAGAAATGGCTCTTGGAAAAGCTTGAAAGCTTGAGAGAAAATTGAGTATTTGAGCTTTGGAGAGAGAAAGGAAATGAAAGATGAAGCAAACCCTCTCCTTTCCCTTCCTATTACACGGCCATGAGCAAGCAAAAATGGGTCAAGATAAGCTTGGATTAATTAGGTATTATCTTGTAATTAATTAGAAAATTAAAAGAATTTTCTCATTGGTCCAAGCCAAGAATTCCAAGGCATTAAGCACATGGCCAAAAGTGCTTTTTGGGCTGAAGAGTGGGGTGGCCAACTAGCTGGAACAAGTGGGATAAATATCTCAAAAGTTAGGGCTTGTTTGGTTGCACCAAATTAAGAAAAATACTTAATTACTTAATCCCTTTTGAAATAAATACTTTTTAAATAAGTAATTAATTGAAAAATCACTTTTAAGACCCAGTATTAATATATTAAAATTTGGAATCTCAAAACTTGATTTTTAACCATTTTCTCATACCCTGATTGCACTAGGTTTATCCATAACGCGCCAAACGCAGGTAAAAATAAAATTTTTCTGAAAAATTCCTAAAAATCCAAAATATTAAATAAATAACATTTGTTTCAGTAAAATATTATTTTGATGTAAAAACAGTCTCTGAAAAAATACAAAACCTTCACCGTACTCAAACTGAGACACGGTTTCCGTCAAATTTCTGTTTTTCGAATTTGGCCACTATCTACCCATCTAAAAATCATAAATAATCTAAAAACACTAATGATATCCCTAACTTTCCATTTAGATTATTTCCTAGTCCTCTGGTAATTGTATGTTCATTATGTGTCACATATTCGTTCTACAGGGACCAAAACAGTAACATCTTTATCCTAATCTCAGAAAATTTCAAACTAAATTTCTAAAATTCTTAAATAATATAAAAATACTACTTGTCTCTTTAATTCCTCGTGATGGCCTTGTCTTGGCCTTCAAATCAGTATTATCTTATTTCTTCGTCTATAACGAGAATCGTTTTCTGTTGAAATTCCCAATTCCAACTCAAAGTCCTAGTTGTTTTACTATGGGCAACTATAATCATGACATTTCATTTTATTTTTTTTGACAGATGACATTTCATTTTTTTAATATCCTCTTATAATATGTAATTTGATCTACTCACTCAGTGGTATAGAATTAACTACATATCAAAAAAATGCAGGTGTTACAACTCTACCCCTCTAAAAAGAATTTTGTCCTCAAAATTTTGCAGATAAATTACGTTTAGCCACCAATATAGAAAAACTCTCAACCGATAAAAATTTTCTTTTTACTATTACTCCTACTTTTAGAAATAAAACACTCTCGTTCCTTCGAGTATCCCTACCCCAACTACAGAGCATCCTCACACTATTCATCAAAACTCATAACTATTCAACTCAACCCTAAAGAACTCAACAATGTTGGTCCATATCAATTATCATTGTCCCCTCTCTACTACCGGCAAGCCAATGGGTTGATCAGTCCCACACCTTGTCTTGCATCTTCTTTTCGATAGTCTATCATTTAAGAACTCCATAGTTAAGCGTGCTTGACTTAGAGTGATTTCTGGATGGGTGACCTCCTGGAAAGTTTCCTGAGAAGCATGTGAGTGAGGACAAAGCATGCGGAAAAGACTCGTGTTGGTGTGTAGGGACAGTCGTCAATCCGAAAAAGTAGCCAGGATGTTACAGAAAGATGTGAACTCCTTTACGGCTGTAAATGAGCCGAGCTATTCGTGAACTATTCGGGCTCAGCTCGTTAATTGCTCGCAAAAGCTCGCTCATTTAATTAAACAAGCCAAGCTCAAGCTTAAGATTGGGCTCGATTATTTAAATGAGCCAAGCTCAAGCCTTGTAGGCTTGACGTTAAGGACTCGCAAACAGCTCGTTTATATATTAATGTATATATAGAAAATAATATATATATATATATATAAATAATGAAAAATTAAAATTACATAAATCCTACAAATTTGTTTTAAAGAAAATAAAAAATAAAGTGAAAAATATAGTATTTCAATTGTTATGACTTTTGAGTTTTTCACTCATTTTTCCTTTTCCTTTACTTTATAATTTTCAAGGATTTTTTGACCTTCTGGTAGTAGTGAAGAAGTTTAATTATGAACTTTTTATTTGCTAAATTATCTAAATATAGTAGTCTAAAATTTTTTAATTTCATATACCACATATCGAACATTAATCTTTATTAAATATTAAACCAATAAAGTTTAAAATTAATTTAAGAAAAGAAAATTTATAAATGAGTCGGCAAACCAAACTCAAGCTCTACTTTTTCTAACAAACCCAAGCTCAAACTTTTAATTAGGCTCGTTTAAATAAATGAGCCAAGCTTGAGCCGTTAATTTTTTTCACAAGCCAAACTCAAACTTTAGACGCTCGGCTCGGCTCGACTCGTTTACGGCCCTAAACTCCTTTGACTCAAATAAGGGAGGGCCGACAGTATGGTTCATGGAGGCGATTAGGAGAAAATTAGGAGATGGATCTTCTATAAAATTATGGACTAATATGTGGCTAGGACCGGTTTGTTTGAAAGATTGCTTCCCTCGCTTATTTCGGATTTCTTCTCAAAAGGAGGTTAAGATTGCACAAATGGGTGATTGGCATGAGACATCATTGGAAGTGGGTTTGGAGGCGACCTTTTTTGACTGGGAAACTGAGATCTTTGAGGAACTGCAAGATGCGCTGTCTCATGTCACCATTAATCTTGATATTAAGGTTCTTTGGGTGTGGAAACTGGAACCGCTAGGGGGATTCTCAGTTAAATCTACTTATGTTACCTTTTGCAACTTAGCTAACACTATTATTTCAGATCCGAGTGTTGAGGGGGGTTTTCTGCAAGAGTTTAGTGTTTGCATGGAGGTTGCTCCAGGACATATTGCCAACAAGGGAAGCTTTATCAAAGAGGGGTGTTATTTCCGGCACCCATGATGACTCTTGTGTGTTATGAAAGGGGTTGTTGGGTTGTGTAATTGCTCTTATTTTGTAGCAATCTCTTGTAAATGTTGGGTTTTGGTGTGCTGTTTTCGCAGTTGAGAGGGAGAATGTCGGTGTATACTAGTTTGACTGCTTGTATCGTTTTCGGACTGGTCACATCTTGTGCTCATGTCCCTTATTAATTCATTTTTTCTTATAAAAAAAATATTAGTGATAGAGAGTTAATTAATTAATTAATCTCATCTTGTGATGACAAAAACAACTTCATCCTTTTCTCCTTTTACAGAATAATAAATAAAACAATAATTTTTTTTGAGGAAATAAATAAATAAATAAATAAAAACCCCATTATATATATAACTAGAACGTTATCCGTGCATTGCATGGGTTTAATTATTTTTACTTTTGAAACATTGGTTGCAATTTTATTTCCTTTTTTTGTATGGCTTATGTAATTGTTTCTGCTTTTTCCCTTTGTTTGTTTTGTATAGTACGCATGGGTGTGTTTGTCGATGTGTTTTTTTTTCTTCTAATCCAGCTGAGGTAGACCAATAGATGTTGTTATGTATTAGGCTTTACCTATAACTAGATATTGACCCGTGTGCGGGTTGATTTTAAAATTTTAATTATTAATATAAGGTATAATTTTTTTTTCAAACACACACACACATATATATATATATATAATTTTTTTTTTCATAAACTTACTTGGTATTAATTCTAGCTTTCATAATGGATCCCTGTTCATGCCAATCCTCTACCTTATTTAGAAGAACTTACAAACACCGAGACATGGCTCTCTCATTATGTTAATGTAAAGTTTAACTATAGTCCACAATCCAGAGTGACCTTCCAAGGGACCAGCTAGGCTCTATTATTACCTGTGGTGGCATGACTGATGCTTGTGGCTAGGCATCAGCAATTGCAACGGAATACATCAAATTCTATTGAAGTTGAGCTTGGTACCTAGACATCAAAATTCAAATAATCACACAACCATTACATAAATCCTCTGCCAAGTACACACAAACACCAAAGTAAATAATTGCTTGAACTTGATTAGATAAGGACTGAGTTATAAGTAGATTCGGTTATCAGAAACAAAGACCATTATTATAATTATATAACTAGTGTATTGACATGTGCGATGCACGGGGAAAATTTTTATGTGAAATAGATACACAAAAGATAGCTATCAATTTTAAATGAACATAATTTCTTTAATATTTGTTCTCCTCAAAGAAAGCACATCAACCAATATTTGTTCTTCTCAAAATCAAAGCTATTCAAAGAAATAATGCAGTGAACAAACATCAATTCTAGTCAAATAACTTTTGCTCAATAAAAGACTAAAATTAATATATATGACAAAATAGACATAATAGAATTTTCTCTCACTCTGCTTTACCCGAAGAGTCACATATAGATAGACCTTGTTCTCAATAACATGCTGTGATGACCACTTTTATATTTCGACCAGTTACTATTGTGTCATGTTAGTCCCCTTAACTTCACAAACGTTTGTAACGTTGGACCTTTTGTCAATTTTCACCAAACGGCGTTACTAACTTGTCTACGTGGTAGTTAAGTTATCTGACGTGACACAATAAGTTTTTAGTAAGTTTCAATTTGGTCTCTTAAATTATTAGTAAGTTTCCATTTGGTCCGTTAAGCTTTTAGTAGGTTTTTAAATGGTCCATAAATTTCTTTCAGGATATCTAACCCTTCTGCTCATTACGTGAATGTTTAAAGTTTTGTCATAGTAATAGTAAGAACAAATAAGAATAAAACAAAACATTCATTAAAATAAAATGATAACACTTTAAGTTAAAAAGTTAAAACTATTCATATGAGTGTTTCAAAAAAAAATATTCATATGAGATTATGATTCATTATCACATTACAAATAAAAAACTGGTAAACCAATATAGAACGAAGAAAAGAAATAAGTATACAGAAAAATTTTCAAAAAAGATTAGAGAATTAGAAGTTCCCAAAACCTTACAGTATTTTCTGCATTATCAGTGAAAAAAGAAAAAGGGAAATTTGTAAATTTTAAATATAAACATTTATAGAAATACAGAATCAATTTAGTTTAAATATAACCATCATTTAAACAAAAGTTAATTTCAGCAAATCATATTATAACAACTATAAGGTAGTATAATAAATACCAAAATAAATGTTGGTCATAAATTACATATTATAAGATAGTATAGTAATTTAGATGTTCAAAGGTTGGGAACCATGTAATGAGCCCTCTATGCTTGCCAAAAAAGGCTACCCATCAAAGGGTAGATACAGATATAGACTAAGACATTGAAAGTCTTTAGTTAATTGCCCACTCCACCGGCTCTCAAGAGGGGAATCAATTATCAACATACATGGCTATTGACGAAGGCTCGCGTATCTTGGCTCATTCAGCAACTACTTGATCCTCCAAGAAATTTGGGGGTCCAAAATGTGGTCATATACCTGTTGCACATTATTTTCCATATGCAATATGCTTCCGAGAAACACTGAGCTTGTTTGCTGAATATAAAGCAATACAATCTTCCTGCACACTAAAGCAAATAAGGGACAGTAGTTGTATGCCATCGAAAAAAAAATCACCAGTTAAATACAAAAGTCACCAATTGGCAAGTTAGGTTCTAATGCTAAGGCTTTGAAAAATGCTATCCATTGACAATACCATTCATAACAATCGGAAGTCTTTGTAAATACTCCAATTCAGATGACAATCTGGATCTACATCCACTACTGGCCCCTAGACAGCAATTAGTTACAATCAACCATACCTTTTTACTGCAAAAGTAGAAGTTGAATCCACGATAATGTAGAATATGACTCTGCAATAAAAAGGATGAATAGGTAAAGTTTTTCTTTTTTCATGAACTACTTTCAAGAACCATTAATTTATTATTTTAAAACCAAATTCATGCATTGAACAAATACTTAAAAAAACATCAAACACAGCCTATGAAATCAGTAAACATACATTGATGATAAAAGATAAAATGTAATTAAAATATAACCTATATTTTACCAAGCAATTTAAAGGGATGTCCAAACAATGCAATCTTCTTGCTAATGCTTTAAGGGTTGTTAGGCATAGGATTTATTATTTTTCCCGTTGCTTTTGATCATTCTGTTTTCCCATTCACAGAAAAAGGATGTCCAAACACTACTGAATATTATTAAAAGCAGTACAAAGAATTAAAACATTCAAAGAAACAATAACACATCAATCAATAGTCAACAAACTGATAATAAAATAAACGACAAAAACTCAGAAGCATAAAAGTATAGTACTGAATATCATCGCTAAACCGCTTAAATAACAACTATTGGAGGGGCTGAAATAAAAAAATCCTTCAAAAGATTGTGATCTATATTTGATAGACACAGTTGGAGTCGACCAATATACCTCCCCGATGCAAATAGAAGAACAGTATGCTTCATGAAGCGATGAAGAAGACATGCAAAACAACTAAATCAATATTTTAACAACCCATAATGAAATTTCTAGAAAAAATAACACACAAAATACCCAAAATTAGGACTTACCTGACTTAAATATTTTTGCAGAGAGATGAACAAAGATTTTGCCTTTCCACCAATGAACAAAGCAGTAACAAAACCCGATATAAGGAGTTTGCAGGAAAAAACCCAAAACAGAAATTAATTACTCGCTTACAAATGGCAATTATACTAATGCTAAAAACCCAGAAAATTACTAATAATTATAACCAACCCAAATATTTTGAATCTCCACGATTGAAGAATCGAACAAAGCCCCTCTTAGCATAATCCAACAAAAATTGAAACATGCACCCTGGTAGAAAAAGGAAAAGGAAAACCGTTTTAGCACAACTAAAGCAATACAAACAAACTTAAAATTGAAATAATTTAAAAGCAGGGAAATATGGAAATGGGTCTATAGGAAATTACCAATGTAAAAGCTATTAACATTGCAAAATGCAACCATGTATATATTGCCCAACTGGGGAATAGCCTGTGTTTGGTTAGCTATTGCTTTTTATTGCACGTTCATAATCCACCTTAAGCATGTATTAATGTTTCAGAGAGAATATAGTTTAGCCTTAATCAACAATCTCATCGAAGTGGATAAAGATGAAATTTGCAAAGAGAGAACTTTACTGCAAACTGAACATTCATCAATCAAACAAAGATGAAATCAGTTAATAGAAATCGAAAAGGAGAAGAACAAATATTAGGAACTTCATATGCAACACAAACCGAGAAAATTAAAACAAAGGAGACAAACTATCAAAACCGTTACCTTTACCCTGTCTCTTTTTTTTTGGGAGAAGAAGAAATGTTTCCCCTGTCACCTAATTTATCTCTAAAACTCACCTCTTCACTTACCCATTTTCATCCATTCTGATCTTCCAGCTACTACAGCTTCGCATTTTGCCTTTCAGCAGTCCATACCCACTGCTATTCAATATCTAATAATAAATTCCCACTGCCAAGTCATGCCTCTGTATCAGGCCAATATTTATTAGTTTATTTGTCCAATACCCACCGATTCAATACCTATACCTATAAATGAATCCCACTTTCTTCAACGTTAAGTGTCCTTTTTCTGTAAGAATGAAAGCTGACATTTTCTCTCGTGTTTTGCCGCTTCGATTTCCCACTTCATCTGTTTTTTCGATACAAATGAATCCCACTTTCTTCTATATTAAATTAAATGTCCTTTTTTCATGAATGAAGGCTGCCTTTTTTTTTAAGAAAGAACGCTGCACAGTCCACGGTGTAAATGATCTTTAAAAAGCTCAAAGTGTGCAAATCTTGAGGTTCCAGCATTTAATAATTTAATAAGTTTTCTAAAAAATAAATCAAAAGTTATTTTACTGTTTTAACCCTGTTTTAGGCAGAAAAATGCCACAGATGGTGACTTCAGCATTCTCCTACTTTTATAATAAAAGATTTAGTAAATTTCAAATTAAATATAGTCAATGAGGAGAGTGAATACGCAATTAGGAGTGCTAACAACCCCACCCATTTTACACATGTAAAAACATTAATCATGATGATTAATGATTGTTTCAGAGCTAATGGTGATGCCTAAATCCTTGGCATACATGTAATGCCACTTCTTTGATTCTCCAGTTCTCAGTCCTTTGTTGGTCTTTTTCATGTCCTGGACCTCATCTAACTTCCAAAACAAATAAAATGAGTTTAAATTAGCAGAGCATTTTACTGGCAGTTGGCAAAAATACAAAAATGCATAATTACAAGAAATAAGTAAATAGTAAAGTAATTAAAAAAAATTCTAGTGAATCAATTCGATAGAAAAATTATATAAGGACCACTTGGCATTGGAGATTAATTGTCTCCTTATTTGAATATCAACAATAAGACCAGAGTATGTGACTTCATAAAAACCTCATGTTATGCGTCAATAAGCCACATCTAACTTTTAGCATTTTTTTCTACTTTTGGGAAAATTTGAGAAAATTAACCATTGCAAGAGCCTAAAGGATGGCAAACAGCTACTTTAACCATTGCATCGACCTAAAGGACCACCGTTTGCTTTGAATAAATGTGGAGAGTGGATGAAGATGGTGTTGATGGGTTTGCGAAGTTTTTTGTAGAGCGCTGATTTATGGACCACCAACCAACACCCACTCAACACCTGCGATGTGACATATATAATACATTGAGTAGGTGTTAAATGGGTTATTAGGTGTCCATGAAACATTTTTCTTTTTTGTAACAAAAAATGCTTGAATGTATTCAAAGGCCGGTTATCGGGTTTGGAAATAGAAGAGTTGTATAGAGAAACTGACAGGTCATCATTAAAGATTAGTTGGCAAAATAAGAGAATGCACGAGGGTTAATTCTCAATGCTGAAATGGCAGCTTAATATAATGTGCTTCAGAAATTATATACTATAAATAGATACCGTAATGACATGCTGCTGCCATATCATTGCTGAATGCTGTGACATGCCGTAATCTCAGAATAAAATTTCATCCTTAGCTTGTCGCATTATTCTCAGCGTGTCCATGTGCCAATACTCATAAAATTCACTCCTCCACATACACCAACTGCATCAATAGCCACCACCTTATTGTAAAGTTCCCAATGCTTCAATTTTCCATTCAATACAGAACACAGTGCCATCCATTGACGGTAACAGAACAAAACAATAACATATGGACACCAGAACATAACTTGATTCTTCTTCATGCTCAAATTTAGCATTGCCATCAATAGATGGTTCTTTTGCATACATTTTCTGAGTAATATTAGAAAGTTTAGTTGGGATGTAATTTAAATTGAGTGATGAACCTCTTTAGCAGCATCATTTTCTTGTTTAGTCGCTTTTGATGTTTGTGCCATTAGATCAGCAACCTAAAAGCACTTTTCCATTAGCCACGGAAAGGTCTTCAGCAGCAGCCTTTTAGCATTAGAAGCGGTAGTTTTCTAATTAAATTGATGATTGTGTCTCGGTAAAAAATTCGGTAAAGAATGCCAAGAGTGTGTTAGCTGATTTTGGTCAAACTTGAGAGATCAAATATGGGGTGGAGTGTGTTAGTTCATTTGTCCATTTCTTACTTCATTGAGTTCAATTTGAGCAGCAATCCAGTTGAACAAAAAGATTGAACCACAGATTGGCATGTGAGCGTTAAGACTTGAATAAAAGGAAATTATCACCTGCTCAACAAATAGTGAAGATAATATAAAAGCTAAGTTAATTCATCTCACCACAATTGTTGGTAAACAGCAGACATAATAGAGGAGAGGAGGAAAATGTTGCTTCAATGGAGTGAAGATGGTGTGATAAACCAGAGCAACATGCAAGGCCATACCGTTGACAATGGAAGACACCAGACAGAGATGGTGTGTAGCACCCAGCAAGACCAGCAATACCTTCAAGCTACAACTGACCATTCCTATTTTATTGTCTTTGAGAGTGACCTTTTTTGTGATGTATAAAAGCCAATTCACACAATTTACATGATTTAAGAAAGATTTCCTGACAGACAAGCCAATTCTACAACTAAACAAACATGAAGAACATAATTCCAATTTTGAATTTTGTTTTGAAATAAAACGAAGGAGTTTTAGAGTGAGTGACCTCTTGTGGTGCTTGGAATAGAAGTCTCGAGCTTGGCAATCGGGCAGCCACAGGGAGTCTTGAAGAGCAAGAAGGTGGGAACATTGGGTGGAGGTAGGCTATATAATTTGGAAGTATGAGGCTTGAAGGCTTAATTGCATATGAAAGTTACAAAAGATTATGACGTTACAAAAGATTTAATGACGTACAGCAGGTTAAAAATGGGAATAGGAGGAGTTATAGTGCAGTTATGGGTGAGACCGGAAAAGCCACAAAATACAAACGGAAGGTGATGAAGTGATCAGGAGCTGAGGAGAGGACATGTCAGCATGAAATGGTAAAATTTGATCTCTCATGACTGCTGAAGTGGCAACTCTACAATGTGCGCTTTAGAAATTATATAGTATAAAAAGATTTTTTCTATTGTTTTAGCTATCCACGTCTTAAAAATTGTTATTACTTTTCAATTTAGACAACAGGTATGTGGTTTCATTTAGACAATGGGTTTTAGGGCATGAAAGTTGTAAATATTGGGGTTAGTTGAATCAAAATTAGAAATGTGTCATGGCAAATCGTCAAAATAAATAGTGGATTATGAAAATCGTAGAAGGCTAATAATCATTAAATTGTTGGTCAAATGTATTTAACAAACGAATTTTTTTAACCTTGTGAAGTTTTTCATTTTATTTTTTGAAATTTACGATGCTTTTGGAGATGATTTATTCATTGTCACAAATTTGTAGTTTGAGACTAGCGCATGAAGTAACCGTCAACATTTATACAATTGTCCATAAGAGGAATCTGGCTATGGATGATATACCCCAACATGTTTAAGTGACTGTACCTGGCTCTAATTGTCATTGCAAAAGATACTGCAGCAGGAATCATACCATCAGAGGAGTCAATGACAACCTGGGAATAAATATTTTTTTTCCGATATTACTTCCTAAGATTACTTTCCCTTCTCTAACATAACTTCCCATTTTTGTTATAATAAGTCTCGTACTATTGCGTAGTCCCATGGATTGGTCTAAATTTCTGAGTAACATAACGAGTACTCCGACCTTAAGTCTTAATTCATGATTAGAAAGTCCGAAAGAAGTGATGTTATTTAACAGAGCAAAAATGGACACATAATATAATATAATTAAAAAATATTAAGTGCCTAGGTGCCCAAGTTACCTTCACCATGAGCCTTGAAGGACACATAGAGCTGTTGAGCAAGTGCCAAGGCAGGTAAGGCAATACCCATGTTCTGGCACTCCTCCAAACAAATCCCCAAGTCCTTTACAAAGTGGTTCACAAAGAACCCTACCTCAAAGTCCCTCTTCAATATCCTCTTCCTGTACAAATCAAGCGACTTCGAACCTGCCGCACTTGTCGATATCACCTCTAGGAATAGCCCCACATGAAGCCCCGCCTTGTGGGCATACACCATCCCCTCCACAAGCCCCACCATCGTCGACGCTATTGTAATCTGATTTGCCAGCTTCGCGAATTGCCTTTTCCCGCTACCACCCACGTAGTTCACCTTCCCCATTAGAGTAAACAGCGGCTCTAGCTTCTTCACGATGGGCTCCTCCCCTCCGGCAAAGATCGCTAGGGTTTTGTTCTTCACACTGCAATTAACACCGGAGATGAGGGCGTCGATCGAGCGGCAGCACTTGAAGGTTGCAGCGGCGGCAATCTCGACGATGAAGGAGGGTGGTCGATGGGTGGCTGGCCGCTGTGTTGTCTCGCAAGGCCGCAAGGGTTTCACACCTCTCTTCTTCTCTGATAAAAAATGGAGAAGGGTTTCCCGTTTTTTGCCTTTTGTCCTCTCTTTCTTTAAAAAAAATAACCAAAACGACGTCGTTTTGGCTTAATTTAAAAAAAAACATGGTCCAACTTCTGAACCGCGCGAAACTGGTAGACTGCCAGTTTTTGCCAGTTTTCCAGCGGTTTTGTGTCACGGCGTTTTATAGGTTAGTATGGACCGGGAGGCGGTCCGGTTCCCGGTTCAACCAGTCCAACCGGCCGGTCTAGTCTGGTTTTCACTTCCATGATATGAACACAAATAATTCTGCTGATTGAAAACCCCTGACAACATCACAACTTTAACTAAAATTACCCTAGCGGTGAAACTTTATGTTAAACAACATGAGATATGCAACTCAAAGGACCATCACGCGAATTGGAGAAAGTTAAAGAATTTCCTTGAGCTTTTTAATGAAACCAAGTCCAAGAACAAATTTTTACCATATCCAACAGAGCCAATAAATCAAAACTACTATTTTTAAAAATGATTTCATTCCGTAAAAACCATAACGACCAAACAACTGTGTGCCAAATAATGAAATTAAACTTCTTCATTTTCTTGCCAGAAGCCAACAGACCAAACTGCACAAAACTTCCTTGCAAGATAAAGGCAAAACTAGCGACACCCCCATCCTATTAAGAACCTTGGCCCATACTGAATAAGAGATGGATCAGTTAAGAAATAGATGATCAATGTTTTCCTCTACTGTTGGGGACACATGTTGTAACACCTTTTCTCCAAAAAGGATATTACACCATAGTAACC
Organism: Glycyrrhiza uralensis; assembly: GCA_030159175.1. Classification (NCBI taxonomy): domain Eukaryota; kingdom Viridiplantae; phylum Streptophyta; class Magnoliopsida; order Fabales; family Fabaceae; genus Glycyrrhiza; species Glycyrrhiza uralensis. The sequence goes on from BRZY01000003.1 coordinate 31,417,680, forward strand.
AAGAATTTCACAAAGATTTAGAAGTCACTTTGAAAAGAGTTTGTATCATTCTCCAAAAATGCGGAATTTTTTTTTTCCAAAAGGAGTAATAGTATCTCTCTGTTTTAAAAACGTATTTCATTATAGATAGTAACCAAACTATTTTACAAGAGTTTGTTTCAATACAAACCTAAGCTTCAGAACTTGCAAAACATGTAATAAGCGGAAAATACTAGCAACTGAAAATTACAAAAGTGTTTAAAGGAAAATATAAGCTACTATTCAAGTAAGAGCCGGATCAATCTCAAACCGTCTACCCGACTTAACTATCTTAAAACGAAGGCGTAACGGCAACAACAACCTTCTAATCCTAATGTGGTGTATCCTCTTATGAGCAGTCTTCCCCTGCTTCTCCATCTTCCCTGCGTTACCATCTTCTTTGCGGATAATGTTCCAAGGGTAGCTTAACATTCAAGACCAACCGGGTTTCTACTCTCCAGGTGGGTTTGTCAACCCTCCCCATAGTGGTAAGTACATAACCAGAATATGTACCCCACTGCGTACCACTGTCTATCTTCCACCCGGTCTATTCAACCTCAAGGGGTTGAATCCTAAGACGCTTGACTGGAACTAACCCAATCTTCGGATAACCCATCTACTCCGTCATGCAACAACACAACAAAAGCAAGCAAGGGTGAAACTCTAAACAAATAATAGGAAAAGTAGATACAAGAACATGATTATAGGTTAGTCACTTTTACACAGCAACACGCATATCAAAACACAGAACAATCAAGACTTATAAACAATCATGGTACAAATAACTCTTACCTTGGTGCTGAAACCCTGCAAAACAATTCATTCACAATAATATATCACCAAAACCAAGTATTTTTATGCATGTCACTTCAATATCTCAAAAGTTACACCAGTGTAATGCTCCAAGGAGACTTTCTCTTCCTCACTTCTTTTGAGCGATCGACTGCGATAAACTTAACAGAATAATCAAGGAATCCTCTATTTAGACCCCTGAGAATCACTTCGGTAATACCGCATTTAAAATGAATACCAAATCATAAACAGATCTGCCAGTCAGATTTATCCAAGCCGGGTGTACGATTTGTCTCTGTTCAGGGGGATTCACCGACAAGACCATTGAGACTATCGAAACCTGGATAATCCCAGTAGACAATTGTAGTCCAACATAATCTATTTTCAACCCCGTCTAGTGGGTTGTAAACTCATCGTCTTTAATGCAAATGATATAACACTTCTTTTCATCATTCCTCATAAACCTCTTCCGTCTTACTGTAGCTCCCTCTTTTGACAAATCTTTTGGAATCACTCATTAACTTTGAAGAAATACTCTTGCTCTTATTTTATTGCGCATTAAATTATTCTTCCGGCTATAATAATTCATTTATGACTAATCACACCGCGGCAGAGCCGAACTGAGGTGAAAAAGCCTAACAGAGTGATTCGATATATGAACTTAATTTTATTAACTCATTTAAGAAGATCAAAGCGGGGCAGAGCCTCTCTGTATTTGATCAAGAAAGAAGAGAGTAATAGTAATTAAACTTACGTCTGCTTTTTATCGCAATAACGTCTGTTCTTTGTTTTTAAGCCAATCTTAGGGAATGGAATAATTACACGGCGGCTGAGCCGACTGCGATAATCAGTGTCAAGCTTTTCTAAAAACTTGATATCATCTTGATGAACGAAATTCAGCTATTCCTTTTACCGGCTTACTTACTTTAGAAGATGAAATAATCACACGACAGCAGAGCCATCTTTGGTGATCAGTACCCATTTTCAGAAAATCGATAAAAACTGTGAACGCAATTCAATTACTTCTCTTGGGAAATATTTAAGCACTGATTATCTTCTAGGAAAAAGGGCCATTGGAAGCCTATCTCACTAATTTCCACTGTCTTCAACATTGGAAATTAAACTGAGTTCATTGCATATATAAACAGATTGGATACTCACTCGATATTTTCCACAAATAACATAACAGTAGAATTCACCGAGAATCCGTTACTGTTATACTCTTTTATCCAACCCAATTTATTTATATATACGGTATTAATAAATCACTTCTTTCCCAGATTATCTTAGGCATGTATATCCCTGGTCCCTAGTGCTAAGATTTTTATATAGCGTATTAATACAGATCCCAGGCTAGAAAGAGACGGACTTTATAATAGCCCCTTCAAAGGTCTCTTTCCTTTCTAGACAGATCCATACTAATAAACCAATCAAATCTTAACCATCACCTTTGACCATATACATGTTAGATAATATCAGGGTTTTTTCACAAAGAATAAAACGTATTTTCTTTACGGTAAAATCATATTTGCAGTAAACTAAAATTCGCCATTATAACAGTATGTTTACTAAACTCAAAATTCATTTTGCCATTCCAACCTTACTCCCATGAAAATCTCAAGAAAATTTGGGCATAATAACCCCACAACAATTGAAAAACAAAGACAATCACTTTTCAAGCCATATAAACACCAAAAAGCACTCAAGCACACAACACTCAAGATCAAACACAAACTTCTCAAATTATTTTGCAAGAGATTCCCCCTACCTTTTCCAAGTTTTTTGATGAAGAACAAAGCTTTGAAAAACAAGAACACCAAGCAAAAACACTAAGAGCTTCAAAGAGGAAAGTAAGAGTTTTTGCTTGAAAACACAAGGCTCTTTGATGTGGGATGTTTTTATGAATCAAAAGGGGTATTGAACCAAGGAGGAGGGCGGGTTTCTTGATGCTTGAAATGGAAAGAATAAAGCTTTGAAGATCAAGGCTTGATTTCAAGACAAAGAGAGAAAAAGGCTAGGATTTTCAAAGGGAGAAAGAAGTGAGTGTGCTTTGTCAATACAAAGGCTTGGTGTAAGAATTACGAAGAGTGGAGGGGGGTATTTATAGTGGAGGGGGCTGCCAAGGGGTTGGGTTAAATGGGATCATGGTTGGCTTAAAATATAACCTTGGTTAGGTTTTTAAATAAATCAAAACAATTATCTAAATCCTAATTGGTTTAAACCAATGACTCATGGCATGATTCATCAAGGAAAGACTTAGGAAGCAAGGAAAAATTTATGACTCATGGAGGGGGAGGTCGGCCAAGGCAAGGGAAAGGAGGAAGGAAAGTATGACTTTTAGTCAAAGTGATAAAATCATATGTTTTAAACCATCATTTTTCTAATTTGCTTAAAGACTTTCACAAGGATTGAATCCAAGTGAAAAGAATCATCCAAGGCACAAGAATAGCCCAAGGATGTCGACCAAGATGGGGGATTTAAGAGCCATAGGATAGCTTGATCTTAAACCATTGGTTTTGGTAGTCTAAGTGAGATCAAGGCATAAATTAATTTTTCACTAATAAAAAATTCTCAAGATAAATTTGAAAGATGAGAATTGATAAGAAACCTTGAAAACATTAGGTAATAGCCCTAATAACTTCATAGAAGAGTTTCTGGAATTTTACGGTAAATGTAAGTATCGTATTTTGCATAAAAATTGAAAAACGGACACGCGGTAACTGAAAAATAGACATTTTTTCAGAAAAATCCAGAAAAATTTCTAACAAATAGCAAATCAGTTTTAATTTCCAATGGTCCCTCTTGAATTTTGATTTTGAGCTCTCATTGGTCAGTATAAATCCATTTCGGTTTAAAAACGTTCACTTTCCGTACTTTACGGAGTTTCAAAAAAATGACTTTTGGTACGTCTTTCCGAAAAATCCGAAATAATTTTCATAATTCCTAAAAAATGGAAAAACATATTCTGGCTATTAAAAATCTTTATTTGATTTTAACTTGAGCTCCGAATCAAACTTTTAACTCAAGCGGTGTACTATTTGGACCAAAACAGAACTTTTAAATCTTTTTACTTCTAAAAATTTTAGAAAAAACCCAGAAAATCTAAAATATTAGAAAAACCAACTTTTGTGAAGGAAGTTTATTTATTGAAGTCATTTGCTATTTTTAAGCTGTTTAAAACTTCTTTCGTCGATTAGACGTTTTGTTCTCCGTAAATAGACTTGATAAAAGCAGTAAAATCATTGTTTCAGAAGTATTTCGGAATATGTATATTTTTTTCCTAATTTTAAGCCAAAAATAAATCACAAAAGATTTACGGTACAAAAATTCATATAAAACAGAAAAAGTACAATTTTGAACAGAGAAACGGACGTTGAATTTTGATCTGACGGAAGCCAAAACTTTCTGTTTTCAAAAGTAATTTGGAACTCATGTATTTAAATCCTATTTTTAAGCTAAAAATAAACATCAAAAGATTTATATCACATAAATTCATATAAAACAAAAATCTAAATAGTTAACAAAAGAACGGATGTTACACATGCTCCTAGCACCTCCATTGAAGACCACACCTCTTCTTGCAAGAGCACCTCTTGTATGTAACCTCCCAACTAAAAGCTTCCAAGAAAAAGCTAAAACTTTTAATGGGGGAGTAACAATTCCACACTTTGTATAGATCGCAGTTAGCAAAAGTATCATTGATAATAGGCCTAATCTTAGAGATAATAAGGTAATAGGCTGATTTTATAGAAAAGCTAATGATTTGTCTTCTTTCAAAACCCAAAAGTCTTTCCATCTTTAGCAAGGACCACAAAAGCCACTAAACTCTTTAGCTAAGTAAAAAGATCCTCTTCCCATACAAATAAATGCCTCGTCTATCTCCAAATCCATGACCACTGACCTTCATTCCACATCCCCATATTTGCAATCACTAAATCTTTATCTTCAAAATATCTGAAACAATTTAGGGAATAAATCCTTAAGACAACAAGATCCAATCCAAATGTCTTACAAAAATGGGCAAAGGCCCCATTCTTGACTTTTCTACAAATGGCATCAGTCTATTGTTTCTCCCACAAAGAATCTCAGGTTTTCCAATGTCACCATATCTAAACTTAAGAATATTAATACATATGGACTTATCCTGTGAGAGACATTTCCACTTCCACTTACACAACAAGCTTAGGTTGAACACTTCAAGATTTTTTATACCAGGGCCCCCAAACTTCTTCGGTAAACAGATATTTTTCCCATTTAACCCAAGCTATTTTCATAGAACATGCACACACAGACAACAAAAACTTCCTTTGAATCCCAACTAGTTTCTTGATCACTCTCTTAGGCATCTTGAGAAAAAAAAAAGAGACCGTAGAGAGGCAAACTATTTAAAACTAAATTAATCATAACAATGCACCCAGCAAAAGATAATTGATTATTCTTCCATGATGCTAACTTTTCCTACACCTTATTTACTGGTGTAGTCAGAACCAGACACCCCCTCTGGTCCAGGCGACCCCTAAAACTGGATCAGTAAAGAATTGGTAATAAAACCAAAAAAATCGGTCAACAATCGGTCAAAACCGGGCAAAATCGGTTTGAACCGGTTCAATCTTTTTATTTTAAAAAAATCAAAATTGTCAATTTTTTTATTTTTTTTAAAAGAAACAGATATCACTTTCTTTAATTATTTGTAATTTTGAATGTTTTATGTTATGAATTATGACATTTTGTATTGAAGTTTAATTTTTCTTTATGAATTTTATGTTAATTTTTACTCAATATTGTGTTATATATTATATTAAAAATTAAAATAACATTATTTAATTATAACCCAGTTGAATCCCAGTCGAACCTCTGAACCTTGAACCCCTACCATCACCTGTTCAAGACAATGACCGGTCTGGTTCTGATTACCTTGTTATTTACAACAGACAGCCATGTACATAACTTTTTTGGATTAGCACCAATTGTTAAACCCGAGAATGTCCTGTGACATTAAGTCCACATTAATCCCAAAAGGCCTGCTCTTGAAAAAAAATTAACTTTCAAACCTGAGACATTAAGTAAAATAGCCGTGTATACCAAATTTTGATTTGACCCTCTCTAGTTTGCTAGAGTTTCTCTCTCTATATTGCTAGAAACCCCTCTCTTTCTGGTAAGTGTGTGTTTGTGGTCGAGTTCTTCTGGTTAGCTTCATAACCTTATTTCGAGTGTTTGTTTTTTTACCATTGAATAGCCTTGCTCTTTCTTGGTATTAGGTACTGAGTGGGTTTGGGAAACACCTGTGTTTTTTTTCCTCTTATTCTCAGAGGAATACTGTGAGAGAGAAGGGAAACAGTTTGTGTGAGGTGTGATTTTGAGGCTGGTTGCTTTCTTGTTACTCAGGGGCAATGGAAGCTTCGAGTTCGCAAAGCTTGAGGGTAGCACAGGACATCTTTATTAAGTTAGATGATGAGGAGGAAGATAATGGAGCTCTAGTGCAACGCTCTCTAGCAGGCAAAGTTCTATCAGAAAAAGGATTAAACAGGGGAGCGGTTAAACAGGCAAAGTTCAGACTTAGGTTTGAACTTGTTCTTGTTCACCTTTCAAGGAGAGGAAGAGGTAACAGAGGTTCTTAGAAGAGGACCATGACATGTAATGAATAAACTTGTAAGTCTTCAATATTGGACCCCCAAGCAACTGTAAAAGATATTGATTTTTCCAGAGTTCATTTTTGGATTCAGCTGCATGGGTTACCTTTTGAAACTCTGAACGTCAAATGTGCTGAAAAAATTCTAGCTTATATAGGTGATGTGATAGAGATTGAAAACCCGTATGTTGAGGGCTCATTTATCAGGCATTTTATTCGTGCTAGAGTCAAACTTAATATCTTAGAACCCCTTTTTTCAAGTTGCTGGGTTCCTAGGAGGAATCTACCTAATATCTGGATGGGTGTTAAGTATGAGAAGTTGCAGGATATGTGCTTCAAGTGTGGCATCATTGGCCATGAGCAAAGGACATGTAGAGAGGAAAAGGTGATGTCGGCAACAGATCAAGATGTTCCGAGGTATGGTCAAAGAATGAGTGTCCGTCCAGCCAGGGAGCTTCATGAAATTATGGAGGAAGGGGAACGATGGAGGCAAAGATCATAGGAAAATGAAAGAAAAAAGAAAAACGGTTCAGATCAAGGAGCAGGGCAGAGTTCTGAGAAGATGCCTACAGGGGCTATTGTTATTAGCACCCAATCGTGAGAGGATCAGAACCGGCCAGCCAGTAGAGCAGAGAATAGTGAAGGAAGAAGGGAACAACAAACCACAGGGGAAGCAAGCAGTCAGGAGAATGAGGCTGAAGAAGGAGAGTTACCAAAGGGATGGTTTGCTGATTCCCCTGAGAAAAGCCCATCACCGACTATTAAAATGTTACGTGGAACTTGTGATTCCCCTGTTTTGCATCCACTGCCTTTTTCCAATTTGAGATTGCAAAAACAACACCCTGGATTCGAATTTGATATTGGTGAAAAGAGACTTGGAGAACACCCATGGCGTCCAGCCTCCATGGATGCAGGAAGGCAAGTCGTTCAGGAGGAAGATGACAGGGGTTCAATGGAGATGGGACAGCAGGAGTATAGGGCAGATAGTCAGGACATAGGAGATATAAGGGGACAGGAGTTTACGTGTGATAGTAGTGATAAAAGAAAGGAGGCTGCAGGGTGGTAGGGCAGGGTGAGGGATGACAACCTTTTGACTAAAGCCAGATCTGAGGAAAAAGATGGAGAATATTCAGATTATTCAAAAGGTAAAGGGGCTATGAACCTAGGGGTAATAGGAGGTACTGGTGGGTTAAATATAGGAGTACTAAAAGCAGGGAATAGAAGGTGTCAAGCATCTTCTGACCATGATGGGTACAGTTGGGAGGAGGAATAAAAGAGAAATATTGAAACCTATGCTGCGATAGAGGCGGATCTACTGACTGTATGGAAAAAGTTGATGATTATTATGAGAACAGAAGAGATACTAGGCCTTTAGTTAGCCCAACAGAGCCTACTCCTGGTGACTTTCTCTCAAAAAGGCCAGATTTGGGCCAAAAACAAGTTAGCGCACTTGATGGCTCTGAAGAAGGTATTGGGTTACAAAAACATGAAAGATCCTTATTGCCTATGAGTGAGGACAGTCAATAGAACAGTCCTACATCTGGGTTAGGCCCAGAGAATTCTGACAATATTGGGTTTGTAAAGGAGTTTATTAGGTTAAAAGAACCAGTGGTGATTTATGACTACCCCAGCCCACCTGATAGCCATAGGCCCATCCAACTTAGTAGAGACGAGATTTTGAAGTGTAGGGAGCATTTATTGTCCAAAAAAAATTGGGGTAGAAAGAAATTTGGAAAGAAAAAAATAAAGTGTTCAGAGAGGGGTGCAGGGATCAGAATGTCTTTAGATATCCAGGCCAATCAACAGAGGGAGTGTGTGGGAAAAAAAAAGGAAGTGGAAGGAAAAAACATAAATGAAGCTATGGACTATTTGATAGAATTTCCCCTTGAGGAACCGGATGAAAGCAGTGGCTCTATTAAAAGAATTCATGAGGAAGAGGAAATCAGTTTGGCGAGTGGCTTAGAGCTTGCTCTTGTCCTCAAAAGACCAAGAGCTCCTAATACTCATGAAGAAGAAACACATGACATAATTGACAAAGGCCTACGGTACCAAAGAAAGAAAGGGAGCATTCCTGCAGAAGCAAGAGAGGAAGACAAAAGGTGTGGAGGAGAAACGAATCAAGACACTGAAATGGCTGAGAAGGCGGGTCTACCCATGCCCCCAACCCTACCATGACCATTATCAGCTGGAATTGTCAGGGGTTGGCGGCACCTGCGACAATTCGTGGTCTTTCTCATGGAAACCAAAATTCCAAAAGCTAAAGTTGAAAAGATTAGGAGACGGTTAAAATTTCATTCTTGTTTCACGGTGGAGCCTCGAGGTTTATCAGGTGGATTATGTCTTTTATGGAACAGCCAGGTGCAGGTCAAGATTTTTCAGAATTCCCCCAATTTTATCCATACTGCTGTCTTTATTACTAGCACCAGGGAGGAGTTTGATTGCTCTTTTGTTTATGGCAATCCAACATTTCAAATGAGGAAGGGATTGTGGAGTAGTTTGCTGGACTTTCAATCGGATAGAAATAGGCCTTGGTGTTGTTTAGGTGATTTCAATGAAGTTTTGGCTCATTATGAGAAGAGTGGGATTAGGCCTTACCATCCGCGGCGGGCTGAATTATTTCGTGATTTTTTGAACATTTTTGGACTGATGGATATGGAGTTAAAAGGATGTGCTTATACATGGATAAGCAATCCAAGAAATGGAGTGGTGGTTCAGGAGAAGTTAGACCGGGTGTTGGTAAATTGGCCATGGAGATATGAACACCCCAATGCCTTTGTTACTGCACTTCCTATTGTTAGTTTCGACCATTCCCCTATTGTCCTCAACCTGAAACCTAAAGAAAAAAGTGGGGTTGAATTCAAATTTTAAGCCTTTTGGGCTGAGCATGTAGATTGTTTTGGTGTAGTTGAAAAGGAACGGAACGAGTCTGTAGATGAGGAGAACCCTTGGGGAGTAGTCTGTACGAATTTAAGAGCTAGCCAAAGAGCTCTTCAGACCTAGCACAGGCAAACTTTTCGAAAGGCTGATGCGGAAATTCATACCCTAAAACAGAGGCTTCATTTTTTGGTGGATAGGCAAGGGCCTTTGGAAGATAATGAAGAAATTGAAAGAATTCAAAAGAGAGTAGATTATTTGTGGCATCAAGAAGAGCTTTACTAGAGTCAAAGGGTAAGGGTCAAATGGCTCAAAGATGGAGATAGGAATACAAAAATTTTCCATGCCACTGCTATACAAAGAAGGGGGAAAACAGGATTCAGAGAATTCAAAACAATTTAGGTGTTTAGGTTGAAGGGAAGGAGGAGACTTTACTGCAATTTTAGAACACTATGAGGAAGTATATCACTCGGATAACCCCACTGATTTCAACTCATGCCTTTCCAATGTCTTTCACGTGGTTTTGGGTGCGCTAAAAGCTCCAGGCCTAGATGGTTTTAATGGGTTATTTTTTCAGAAAAACTAGGAGAGTGTGAAAAGAGATGTCTATAGAGCTGTTTTTATTTTTTTAATGGAGAAGATATCCATGCGGAGTTAAATGAGACGTTGCTTACTTTGATTCCAAAAGTTCCCCTCCCGGAATCTATTAATCAACTCTGGCCTATTAGTTGTTGTAATTTCACCTATAAGATCATCTCTAAGCTTATTGTTATGAGACTTAAAGGCATCATGGGTGATTTGATTACCCCCAATCAAAGTGCCTTTGTTGGGGGGAGAATGATCCAGGACAACCTAATCATAGCCCATGAGGTTTTCCATGCTCTTAAAAGGAGGGATAGTAGGGGAAGAAGCAATGTTGCCATAAAGTTGGATATGAGTAAAGCCTATGATAGGCTTGAGTGGGGTTTTTTGAGAAGATGCTTGCTAGCCTATGGGTTTGATATGAGTTGGGTTAATATGATTATGCAGTTAGTTACCTCTGTGTCATATAAGTACAATGTTAACGGCTTTGTGAGTTCAAAATTGCAACCACAAAGGGGATTAAGGCAAGGAGATCCCTTTCCCCTTATCTCTTTATTTTGGTCGCGGATTGCCTATCTCATATGTTGAACAAAGCTATGGACCAAGGAAAAATTAAAGGCATCCAGCTAGCAGAGGGAGCTCCTAAATTAACGCATTTATTTTTTGCAGATGATTCCTTGCTATTTGGAGAGGCTACAAGAGAGAACATGTACCAAATTGTGGACATCCTAAACATCTACTCTAAGGCATCCGGGCAAAAGATTAATCTTGCAAAGTCAGGATTGATTGGTGGCAGATTTATGGATCAAAGATTAAAGCATCAATTGGCTGCGGTATTGAAGATGCAGCTTTGGGATAATCCCGGAAAATACCTTGGCCTACCAGCTGATTGGGGTAGATCAAAAGTTTCTGCCCTAAGTTGGATTAAGGAGAGGATTGAATCAAAGATTGAAGGGTGGAATGAGTGTTTGTTAAATCAAGCGGGCAAAGAGATATTGATAAAGGTTGTTCTCCAAGCTATACCATCCTATGCAATGTCCATGGTAAGATTCCCAAAAAATTTCTGCTCAAAGATTTGCTCCTCTATTGCAAGGTTCTGGTGGAAATCAAAAGATAAATTCAGGGGAATTCATTGGAGAAATTGGGACTCTTTAATTGCTCACAAGGCCCAAGGGGGGTTAGGTTTCAAGGACTTTACCCATGTGAACACTGCCCTACTAGCCAAGCAAGCCTGGCGAATTGTTCAACATCCTAATGCTTTATGGGTGTTGGTGCTTAAAACTCTCTATTTTCCTAATTCTGATTTTGTAAGAGCCAAAAGGAAGAGGAATGACTCTTGGATGTGGTCTAGCATCCTTCATGGTAGAGATGATTTTATGAAGTCTGCGAGGTGGGTGGTGGGGAAAGGAGATAAGATTGAAATTTTTAATGATTGTTGGCTGGCCTCAGGGGATATGGTGGAGGGTAACATAAATTCTGTCTTATTTTATGTTTGTGAACTTATAGATCCTATTAGTAAAAGTTGGGACCTGCAAAATCTCAGACTGAATTTTCAACCTTCTACTATGATTAAAATCCTGCAGACGCCTATAGTATGGAACTACAGAGAAGACACAGTTTGGTGGCCTAAATCTAAATCAGGGGACTTCACTGTTAAATCTGGGTACTATCAAACGAAAAAAAAAGCTCAGAAGGTCTGTATGGCTCCATCTACTTCGGAAATAGTGTCAGGAAAATTATGAAAATCCATTTGGGCAGTGAATATTCCTCAGAAAATTAAGCTCTTCCTATGGAAAACTTGTCATAATGCACTGCCAGTTTTGGAAAATTTGTGGAAGAAAAAGTTGAAGAGATCTGCTTTGTGCCCCCTATGTGAGCTTGAAAATGAATCAATTGAGCACATGCTCCTGTTTTGTGAATGGACAAAGGGTGTTTGGTTTGGTTTGCAAATTCAGTGTATCCCTCAGAGATGTGGCACTACAAATATTCATGAGTGGATTGATATGAGGTTCAAGGAAGCTGAAGGGCGACAAGAGTTCAATGAGTTTTACAGAATTTCGGTTTGCTGTGCTATGTGGTCTATTGGAAAGAAAGAAATCTTGCTATTTTTGAATCAAAAAAGCCTAACCCAATTGAAACTCTTCACAAAACTAATCTGTTACAGGCGGATTACCATTCTCACCGGATAGATCTTTCTCAGGGTTGTGCACCCCAAGGCCAAATTCGGCATGTTGACAGGGTATGGCGACCCCCTCCCAGGGGGGTCACCAAATTAAATATAGACGCCAGTTTTACTGAGAAAAGGAAAATTGCTCATGCTGGAATAGTGGCTAGAAATGAAAAAGGACAAATAGTGGCTGGACTTGCCAAGATCTTTCCTGCTACTTCACCATTGATGGCTGAAGCCTTGAGTTTCAGAGAGCCCCTTACGTTTGCAGGAAGTATGGGAATGACCAGAATCATTGTTGAAAGTGATAGTCTTGAACTGGTCCAAGCTTGTAGAAATAAAATTGTTAGGGGAGAAGTTTTCAATATTGTTAAAGACATTGTGTTTTTGAAAACTCAGTTCCAACATTCTGCTTTTACCAGGGTTTCACGAGTTGGTAATGGTGTAGCTCATCAAGTTGCCCACTTAGCCTGCAGAAATCAGCTTCCTTCGAGCTGGGTTTGGGATCCCCCCTCTAGTCTTAGGGGGTGCCTCATGACAGATCAGGCTAATGCTTGCAGAGATGGGTTTCCCTTTGATCCAGGAGCAATCTCAGTATCGATACATGTATGACAAGAAATTAACTCTTCAAATTCACATAGTTTAGCAAGTTCAGATGAATTAAGGAGTTTTTTTTGTTTTTTTGGGGTTTTATTACCTGTGTTTTATCCTCCTTTGATGCTGATTGATGTGCTTCGCCTTTCTTATCCTTGGTGACTGCTTGATGTTGGGTGAATTTCCCTTTGTTTTTTTGGTGGGGATCCTCTCTGTTTTGCTCTGATCTCCTTGGGTAATTAAAACTAGTTTGGCTGGTTGCTATCCGTTGGAGGTGGTCTCCTTTGTGCTTCATTCACGAACTGCTTCGGGCTTGCCTGGGTTTCTTCTCTCCTTGGGAGCGGGTCTGAGGTGATGGTTCTCTCACTTTCTTCCCTCTCCTGTTTTGGGAACTTGCTACATTATATAGGTAGTTGAGTAGTTATTGCTTGGGCTTAAGGTTGTTTCTTGTAATGTGTTTATGCACAGCTACGCATTTATTGCCTTGTTCACTTTGTATCTTTCAAGTGCTTGCTTAAGCTGTTTCCCAGGCCTGTAGGCCTGTTGGTTGTATCTCTGGGCTTGGCCCTGTTTTAATGCAACCGTTTCTCTTTGGACCAAAAAAAAAACCTGAGACATTAAGTTCAAAACTCCGCAAAATAGTTTTAATCGTCCATAGATTTTGAGTGCAAGCATTTTAAACAATAAGCGTATCATTTGCAAATTGCAACATGGAAACCTGAGCATCATATCCCAAGCTAATACCAGAGAATCGTCCTAGTTCTACAACGTTGCTCATTAGACTGTTTAAACCTTCTACAACAATTAAAAAAAGAAACAGAGCAAGGGGATCTCCATGCCTTAACCCTTTAGGAACTGCGCGTCACTTCTTTAGTTGGACTCCCATTTACCGATACAAACACAGTACCTGAACAAATACAAGCCCTTATCTAGCCTCTCCACACATCATTAAAGCCCAACCTATGCATCATATAATCCAGAAATGACCAATTAATAGAGTCGTAAGCCTACTTTAAAAATGACACCATCCTTACCTTTTTTTCTTTACCCAATCCACTAGTTCATTAATCATCACAACACCATTAAGGATCTGTCTACCCGATAAAAAAAACAATTTGGTTTTGAGAAATAATTGACCCCTACACCACCTTTAATCTGGATACTAGCAATTTGGAAATAATTTTATACAGGTTGCTTATAAGTGAAATAGGCCTATACTCAAGTAGATTTTGTGGACTATTGACCTTTGGAATTTAAAGCCAAAAAGGAAGCAAGTAGTCCCTTGGGTAACTTAGCATTGCAACAAAATTCATGAACTAGTTCACATACCTCATCACCGATAATTTCTCAACATGACTTGAAAAATTGAGATTAAGCCATCGGGATCCGGACTTTTGTTTGGAGATTATTTCTTGATAGACTTCCCACCAGAGAAATGTTGTTGAAGAGAAGTATTATTACTAATTTGCAAGGAGTGTCTTGTGTGTTCTGTTTTAGATATTTGGAAATATCTTTTTTTCACTTGTGGTTTTTCATATGGCATATGGGCTGCGGTTTTGAGTTGGATTGGAGGGGTTAGCGTTTTTCAAGATGATTGCATTAACCATTTTCTACAATTCTCTGATTTAATGAAAGGAAAGCGGACCCGAAAGGTGAAGAATATTATTTGGATGGCTGTTTCATGGGCTATTTTGAACATGAGAAACAAAACAATTTTTGAAGGAGGGGTTGCGGATTTTTATTTTGTCTTAAACCAGATCAAGGTCCTATATTGGGGATAGTTCATTAATAGAGTAGGTAGGAATTTGGGGGTTTGTTATTCTGATTGGTCTATAAATCCTATAAACTGTTTATGGTGTCCTATCATGTGGATCAGTCAAGAACTGGTCCACCAAACCCCAATTCATTTCTACACGATAGATATAATATTAAATAAATGCAATGGTCCGGATTCATTCCCTGTCACCTGCTTTATCTGTTTCACTAGTCTAAAAAGATATTTGCAGGATGGGTGTCATAATATACAAAAATTAAGGTAAAAATAATTACAGAATTGTCCAAAATTTTAATGTTATTATAAAAATGGCCAATACTTTATTATATTATTTAACATCAATTATTGCATAACTTTCTTCCCTTATGTTGTGTTTAGATGGGAAAATTCAAAATACTAAGGAATTTAAAATTATTGAAAATTTAATTGCTTTTTATTTTTAAATTTTTTGTTTGGATAGAGTCATTAAATTTCTTCATTCCCAAAATAATTTATTTGGATATAATAATTAAAATTCTCCATAATTTGCGTGAAACATTTTTTTAACTCTCTTTCTCTCTCTTTGAAAAATCTCTTCCTCTCTCTCTCTACCCCCTCTCTCTACCCCCTCTCCCTCTCTCTCCCCCTTTCTCTCTCACTCTCTCTTTGTCTCTCGCCCCTCTCTCTCTTGTTCTATGAAAAATCTCTCCCTCTCTATCTCTCTCTCCCCCCTTTCTCTCGCTCTCTCTCTTTCGCTATCTCTAATTCGCTCTCGCTCGCTCTCCCCCTATTTCTCGCTCTCTCCCCTCTCTCTTGCTCTTTGTCTCCCACCTCTCTCCCCCTATCTCTCACTCTCTCCCCCCTCCCCTCTCTCGCTTCCTCTCACTCTAGCTCTCCGCCTCCCCTCTTGCTCTAGAGGGGGAGGGGGAGAGCATGAGAGAAAAGGAGAGGTGTGAGAGAGGGGAGAGCGGGAGATAGGGAGAGAGGGGGGATAGAGAGAGGGTGAGAGAGGGGGAGAGATAGAGGGAACAAGAGAGAGGAGGGGGAGACATAAAGTGTGAAAGAGAGGGAGGGAAAGAACAAGAGAGAGGAGAGGGAGGGAGAAAGTGAGGGAGGGAGAGAGAGAACGAGAGGGGGATCGGAGAGGGAGAGAGAGGAGAGAACAAGAGAGTAGGAGTTGAAAGAAAGTTAGAGAGGGAGAGGGAGGGGGAGAACGAGAGACAGAGGGGTGAGACAGGGGAGGGGGAGAGCGAGAGAAAGAGAGAGAGGTGGGAGAGAGGGGGTTGCTGGGGTTTCAGGGAATAAAAAATATTAACTCAAAATATAATTTGAAAGATTATGTAATATTTAATCCTAATTTAATACTTCAAAAATATTATAACCATTATATTTCTATATAAATATAAAAAATGTTGGGCATATTTTGTAATTACAATAACTGTTGGGTGAATTAAGTAATTAAGGCATAAATAGGTTGAACCCACTATCATAGGTAAAAAGTGAATTGGGGTTTGGTGGACCAGTTGAAAACTGGTCCACATGATACGGCACCACTGTTTATTGTTGGTCTGATTTTGATGTTGTTGTTTTTGGGCAAGTTGTAGATGACTGTTAATACTTGTGGTGTCGACCTAGTTGGGATCATTTGTATTATTATGATACTTTTGCTTGCGTATTTTGGTGGATGAAACAGGGGTTAATTTTTGTTGTATTTGGAGATTATTGTTGATGTGAAGTTTCCCCTACTACACAGCTTGTAGTGGTTAGTAATAATATTTCTTTTTTGTTGATAAAAAAACTCCAAATCTTTCATTTCTTCTTTAGGAAAAGGGACAGTAAGGAAAATATTGTCTTCACGTGAGATGCTTCCAAACTAAAGATGGCAAAAAACTCATACTTGCGAGTACCATTGGATAAAACCAGTTATGGGCACGGATGGCGTAGCTAAATAGATACCCTACAAATAAAATAAATGGATATTTCATTTAACCAAGATACATTTTGGTTTACCCCCATATTGGTAAATACTCAATGGTTTTGTAAAAAAAGAAAATACTCAATGATATTTTCCCATTTGGGTAAAAAAGCCTTTAAAGTGAGAGAGATAAAAAGGTATGACAACTGGATTCGTATAAGTTTGTTATACAGCAAGGTATATGGATTCAAATACAGTACTCCAGAGATACTAAAAAAAAGAATACTCCAGATATCATTATATGATATGGATCCAATTTATTTATTTCCATAAATTCTCGAGAATTAAGATTTGGTGCATAATAGGTTGACACTTGACAATTAATATTCTTACAAAAAATTTGATGAAATAAAAAATATTGAGATATTAATATCAAAAAAATATATTGAGAGATTATATTATAATAACTATTTTATCAATGGATTTTTTGTTCAAGAATTAAAAGTGATGCTATTTCTTTTTTGGGTCAACCTATTTTGTAATTCGTACAAATTGAATACCTATGTAACCAAAAAAAAATTGAATACCTACTATATTTTTTTTTAATCAAGTAAAAATGGTAAACACACACACATAAGTACTCCAATTGGGGATCAAACCACGTCCAACCTAGCATTAGCGCAAGATGAATTTAATCATTTGTGTTAAGCTTTACGGACTATATAGCACGAAATATGATTGATGTGGTGGTATGTGCGTTTCTTGAAAATAATTATTAATTAGAAAAATTTAAAAATATAAAATGTTGTATGGCAATGGCAGAATACACGGTAAATGTCTTGACAAAAAAAAGTTACACGGTGAATGAAAATTGGTAATAACTAGCACATTATTGTTTGTTTCATTCAAATGTTATTAATCTATTAACGGATTTATGACAGGGCACAATCCTTTTTTTCTTTTGAGTGAGACATGGCACAATCTTAACATCTTGTTTATTGTATTGTCCATTAACTTATTTATAAAATGTTTATTCATATATTTTAATCCGTAAAAATAAATAAATAAATGTAAAAATAATTATACATATTATTGTAAAAATAAATAATAGTAATTATAATAATAAAATGCATAATAATTTAAATAAAAATAATTAACAACTAATTAAAACATAATAATAAAATACACAATAATTTAAATAAAAATAATTAACAACTAATTAAAACATTAAATTCAAATCTATTTGAATATTTTCATTTTGATATTATTTTTGGAATCTAATATTACTAAATGTGTTTTAATTTTCATTTACTTGTTGGTATTAATTAATTACTACATGCGCTTAATACATATTTATTAGGAATCATTACATATTGATATTAATACTATTAATAGATACTATAAATCATTAAATTAAATAGTTAACCAAATTCTTATCAATTGTCTAAATGTAATATCACCGACATGAATATTAGTATTACAATTACAATTTGAAGTATTTTTTAAAATAATAAAAACAAAAATATTAAAATAAATAAGATTTCAATTTATATATTATTTTCATTTTAATTTATTTATTTTAAGGATTAAAATATAAAATGTGCATTTTAATAAATAATTTAATTATAAGTAGTGAAAATATCATACAAGTATCATGAGTCAAAATATCATACATCACATCATGAGTTAAAAAAGGTTACTTGGCCAAATCCACTATTAGGCGCTGCAATTAATATATTACCTATAGGATATAATTCCTTTTCATTTAATCATTAATTATGTGCTTATAAAAACAGAGAAGCTAGAGTTTCTCTTTGCCCTTAACCTTTTTGTTACAATATCCAAGTAACAGAAACAAAATAAAAAAACACCCAGAGATAATTTGGGTCTCTGTTTTTCTGTTTTTGCTGTGTGGTTGTAGCCAAATAGAAAAATAAAAATGGGCAAGAGAGTACTATTGTTGGAGTTTATTTTGCATGTGATAAACCTAGTCTTCACCGTGTGGGGTTTAGGCACACTGTGTTATGGAATAGTTTGCTTCTTCAAGTGGAAACAGAGCCTTTCAAAGGAGATTCATGAGGACAACGCCAAATACATTATTGTTCATCGCCTGTTGCTTGCTATTGATGAAGACTTTTCTGATACACTTCCTAAGGCTTGGTATGTATTCTCGCCTATATTAAAACTTCATGGCCAGTGATATTAATTTAATTTGTTTGCCTTGCATATTAAAGGGCCATTTAGTTTAAGAGATCATTTCTTGTTTTCATTTTTTATTTTTATTTTTAATTAATTACAAAATTGTTATATTATTTTCAATTTGTTTCGTTTTTAAAAGTTTGCACTAAAAACGGTGAAAACAATCATTTTTTGTTTTCAAATTATGATTGATTCGAAATTATGTTTGATAATATTATCAAACAATCATTAAGCGCATGTATATGAGAAAATCATTTTAAATTATGAGAAATATATAACCTCAATCCACATCATATTATCAAACTTCGATCCTAAAGAAAAAAACATGTGTCGATTGAGTTAATTATAAACTTGGCTCACTAATGCACAACATTCACATGTTTATTTATTTATTTTGCTCTGTGTGTCATTCACATGTTTATTTTGAAATCGTCTGAAAGAATTTCAGTAAATAATTTAATCATCAAGTTCTTATATTAAACTTGAGGCGTTCTCATTCATGACTTCTCCGGTCCTAATACTCTCCCTTTCAGTGCTCCATATAGTTTCTTCTACATTAAGATTTAATTTTTTTGTTTGTTTTTAAACATCTTCAAGAATATTATCTCTTAAATCCAATCAACCATAGATAATTTTTTTGTTATTAATGTCAAGATGTTCCATACTTATGAATTAGGTTAAAAAATATATATACTTGTTCACAGTGTGATAAAATTTTGCAGGTTTATCTACCTTATAATTGGAATTGGTGCATTCCTCTTAATCGTCTCTTGTTTAGGATTTGCCGGAACAGCATCAAAGAGCCCATGTTGTTTACTTTCTGTATCCCTCTAAAGTATATATGCATGCAAACCAACAATTAAAGTATATGGACAACAAATTACAAATGCAGTTTTTTTATTTGCAAAAATCAATTTTTTTTTTGCACAATAACCGTAATAGAGTTGGCTTGAACCTATGATCTCACGTTAACTACTCAAACCTTTTATAATTAATCCAATCCTAGTGATCAATTAATTTGCACCCAATCTTATCTTTCTTTTTTTTGCATGGACAATAGTGGCAAGGTTTGATTAATATATATATCTCATACTTATCATCCAAATTACTACTAGCCCAATTTTTTTATCTACTGTTTTCATCTGTGTTTCCTTAAGATATTTTAGTACTTTGTGTTCTTGGTAGCACTTATCATAGTTGAGTTGGCGACTGCTGCTTTCATATTCTTTAGACACAACTGGAAAGAGGTGAGCACCCTTTAATTCTCTACTATCATAATCATAATTCATTTCCAAAACAAATATTAATTTTCTAAATAATTGCAAAATAATCTCCGTAGGTTATACCAAAATATAGAAGTAGTGGCATTTTTCACACGGTCTATCATTTTGTGAATGCCAATTGGAAAGTCATCAGATGGCTAGCTCTTGGGGTCTTCATATTACAGGTACATGAGATACAAAATCTATTGATTAACTGAGAAAATAAGCACATGACATATATATACTCCCTTAGTTTTTTTTAACTGTACATTTTTTAGAAAAAAATTGTTTTTATTTATTTGTCATTTTGATTGTTAATTATATATAAGGTTATATTTTGTCAATTATACCTTTATTAACATAGAGAAAATAAATGAAAAGGTGAAATAGTGAAAAAGGTAAATGGTATAATATAACAGATTTTTTTTCCGTCAACAAAGCTATTTTCTAATTAATGTAAAACAACTAAGTGACAGATATTAAAAAACGGAGGGAGTATATAAATTCAGATATATCAATTAAAAGTTTCTTGGTTACTATTTATTTTTTCTTCTTTCATATTTTCAGGTTATTGCTACGATTCTTTCAGTATTTTTGCGAGCAGTGTTCATCTGTGCGTGGTATGACATGAGTGATGAGGAGGGTATTGTGCATCTTCAGCATGCTAGTGTTAGGCCGAAGACATACAATTACAGGGTGCTCGTCGCGCCCATAGGCATCGCAACTAGTGACAATGCTAGAGATCCAGCAAAGCAAAGCCCACTAAATTAAATAACTTCTTGTGTTTTTTTTTGGTCAACAAATAACTTGTAGTTTGGAATTGGATGGATGTAAAAGCATTATATTATATATGAACTATATTCTGATAATCAATTTCTATGCTATTAGAAACAATTTTAAGCTTCAGTAAAAAAAAACAATTTTAACCTCAAAATTAAAATAAAATCTTTAGGAGGCATATATATATGATTTATTTATTATTTTGTAAAAAGTATATGATTTAGATTTATCTATACCTATATATATATATATATATAATGACAATACTCCATTTTAACTGTCATTTTGGTGTCTTATTTTTCTTTCCATTTTGCCCTTATTATTGAGATTTTAAATTTAAATTTAAAAACAACTACCAATAACCACAACTAATCTATTATGAGTTTGGTGACGTATAAGGTGAGGTGTAAATGTTTCGTGCCACGTAGGAATGATGATTGGATCATAATGTGTCATCTCAATATTTAAATGAGGTTAACTCACTCTAGAGATTAAAACTAAACAAAAAAATGTTTTAGGAACTAAAAGCAATTAATTTTATTTAACGGAATAAAATCAGAGCAACCCTATATTATAGGGACCTGGACATAGGGGTGGGAATAGGTCAGACCGCCCGATAGGGGCATATGGCTTGGCCTACTTAAGGTTTGGCTTAGCTCCGCCTGTATATTAAAAAGACTAGACTCAGATTTTTTAAAAAGTCTATTTAGTTAAATAGGCCAGACTTATGCCTATAAAAAAGCCTATTAAGCCTATCAGACCAGCCTATTTATATATATATACAATAAAAATATAATATAATAAAAATAAAATATAATAAAAATATATGTCTAATTGTTTATTTATTTGTGAAGGCCTAGAAGCCTATTTATCAACGGAGGCCTACTAACATTTTTATCATTAGAGGCCTACAAGCCTATTTACAATTAAAGGCCTAATAGTTGGAGGCCTATTTAAAAGCCTTATTGAAATGTCGGCCTTTAAACATACTTGTAGGCCAGACGAGGCTTTAAAGTAGGCCAGACCGAGCCTTAAAAATCGGGTTATATCAAAGTAGTATACCAGACTCAAACCTTAAAATTTTAAATTAGACTAGGCTTAAGCCTTACAAAGTCTGGCTTGGCCTGACCTATTCTCACTTCTACCGGAACATATTTAAGAAAACATCAAAGAAAAATTTTGGTCAACAAGAAAACATTAATTTTTTTTTGGTCAAAAGAAAAACATCAAATTAAGAGAATGTTTTTTCCCAACTTACGGCCCCAAATAATTTCCAACTACTCAGCCCAAACCCAACACACCGCCTTCGTATCCGGTCCAGAGAAAACCCGTAGATGGTTTTTGTACTTATATTGTGTTTTTTGTTTTTGGTTAATACCGTTTGTTTAGTTTGGGTTTAAACTAGGGTTCTGCTTTACTTCCCATCCCATCCCATCCATAGACCCAAAGGCACTAAGCTGTGAGACTCCAACTCCGGCGACAACCACCACCACCACCACCAAAAGCACAGTAGAAAACAGAAAAACAATTGATACCCAACAATGGGGAGGAGGAAGAAATTCATCGACAAGAAAAACGCCGCCACATTCCAACTCATAGCTCGCGACTCCTCCGACCCCGCATTCTCCCACTCCGACCGCGTCTTCGTCCGCGTCGACAACAATCCCCTCTCCTCCGCCGACTCCGTCTTCGACGACTCTCCCGACGACCCCGACGCCGACGAAGCCAGCGGCGTCAACGGCGGTCAGTTGCCGGAGGACGTGCGTAAGGAGATCCTTGAGCTAGGGTTCCCCGATGACGGTTACAACTACCTCACTCATTTGAGGGAAATTAAGAATACCGGCGGTGGCTCTATGTTCTTTCACAACCCTAAGTTCAGGCTTCAACACCTTCCTCGTGATGTTAAGGTAACTGTTTTCTTCTCTCCCTCTCTCTAATTTTTCTCTCTCTTTTTATGATATTGTATTTAATTTTAAGATTTGTTTATAGGCTTATGATGCTTCGAGATTGAGAGTAACGGAGGCGAATGGAGAGCCCGAGATTGAAAAGTCTCTGTACAGTGTTGCGTCGAATACAACTAGCGTTAGGGTTCAGAAAGCGGTTGATCCTGAAGTGGCTGCGTTGCTTGATGACAGTGATTTGTCACGGTTTGGTTCTGATGTTGAGGATTTGGAGGAAGACTTTGTTCTGCAGGCTAACAACCTCCACGAAGACGTAGATGATGATGATGATGAAGAAGAAGAAGAAGAAGAAGGAGAAAAAAAGGAACGTGTGTGTAATGGTGCGAGCTTTGGTGAGGGATCTATGATGAATAGAAACGAAAACAATGCGCATGTATCTGCTCATACCACAGTAGCAGTAGATGAAGTTGTGCACTGTGCTGGTGAGAAGCCAAGAGCTCGTCGTCTGTTGGATGAGCAATTTGATTTGGTGGGTTTCGACTACTCATATTCTATTTTGTTCACACTCTGTATTATGGTTCCCTGATGCTTTCTCTTTTCAAATTATTTAATTATCACCAATTACTATATAAGAAAAGTAAGTTCTGCCGGGACATCCCGGGTTGAGACACGTCGAGACACATGTCACCTCCCAGAGACACCAAAACTATTTCATTTGTTAACTTCTTTTTTACTGTTTATGTGAGGAAAAAACCTGAAATTTGTATTGGGTCCATTGGCTAGTTATTTATAAAATATATTGATTATTGAGCTTCTTTCTTTTTGGTATTGTATCTAAGGTTCTGTTATTGTATAAAGTAACCTTTATTGACTGGCTCTGCACTTTTTTATTTTGAAGATTCTTATTCTCGGTATATTTTTGTTGTAGCTTGAACGCCAAGAGTATGGAACTGATGATAACGGTGATGATGATTATGATGACAACTATGATGATGGTGATTATTGTGAAAATTATCGAGCTGAAGATGAGTCCCTTGCAGAGAAGCTCAAACTCTGTCTTAACAACCATGTGATGGATGGACTAGGAGTTGATCGTGATGATGGTGACAAGTATAAGGTTCCTGCGGATTTGTTGAAGAAAAAAGAGGCTGCTGAAAGTGAGCAACAAGAGGATGAGAACTCTGCAGCTGATGTGATTCGCCGTTGTAAGGAATACGCTGAGCAGTATGAAGTTGATGACGATGACAAGGATGGTGTACTTGTTCAAGAAAGTAGCGATGAATCAGAAGTTTGGGATTGTGAGACTATTGTTTCAACATACTCGAATTTGGATAACCACCCTGGAAAGATTGATGCACCTGAGGCAACTAGGAAAAAGAAATTGGCTGAAACTGTGTCTGCAGCCTTGAGTTCCTCTAGTCCAATAATATCACTGAGAGGAAAAGAGAAACTTCCTGTAGACTTCTTGCCTGGTGGTAGAAAACCTGCTGCCGAAAAGGTTAAAGGCCCAAGTACTGAACAGTACAAGAGAAAACAACATGGCCTAGAGTCAAAGGAGGAGAAGAAAGAACGAAAGGTATACTACTTCTTGGGTCTATGTTGCTTCATCTGTCCGTGGCTGTGTGCAATCATTATCAGCTTCTTTTCGAGAACTTATCCCTAAGGATAATGGTTTTTTGCATCTACTACTTTGACAGGAATGATTGTTTTGTTTTGTAGGCCGCTGTGAAGGAGGAACGGCGGGAGGCACGTCGCAATAAAAAAGAAATGAAAGAGCTTTATAGGTGTGAAGCACATCGGGCACAGAGAGCTGCAGCTGTATCTGGTCCTTCTTCCATTCATCTTATGTAAGTTTTCAAAATTTAAAATTTTGCTTCAAACTTTCTAAAAAAATGGGAAACATTGGTTGCTACATAGGAGTATATGATAAGAGGTAGCATTTTGCTATAGGTGAAAGTAGATCAATATGCCCACTACATCGAAGATTAAAAATTTAAAAATACAAGATAATTAACTTTTACTATACACATATAAATGCTCAAAAAATTAAATAAAAAGTATCTGAAATTAAAGACATGTTCGTAATTCATATTCAAAACTCGTGATGAGTAAAAAGAGAATAGAACTAGAAATATAAAGGAAGAGCAAAACACAGACTAAAAAAGAAGGAAGACCTGCCTGATGTGAACAGAGACCATAGGATAGGAAGAAAGGGAAAAGCAGAGATATGTGAACTTAGACCTGGATGACACTGGAGAACAATAATGGGGTTGACTTGTTTAAGTCTAATTTATAGACATTTTTTAGTGCCATGAAGCTTTTTAGACTTGTGTCAAATTATCTTGAATTGTTTTGTTTTGAATTGTGTTTTAGACATGGCAATATCCATTACAATTAAGTAACCTGTCTAGGTTGGACTGGCGTTGGCCCGTTTTGTCCAAAATAAGTTGAAAACGGGAAGAGACTTGGGGTGGGGGAAGGATGAGATTCTTATACTTCAAGATGATTTCACATGTGGTATTACTATTGTTAAGATTCTCAGTGAATCCTAGGTTCTTCTTGATGAGATAAATAGGTTTCAAACTGAAAAAAAACTTGAATTGAGTTTGTCTATAAAAGTTATGGCTCGCAAGTTGCAAACCTCATTAATGTATCAGCTTGGTAAAAAGACTCTTAAGTATGCTAACTGGTATTACTATCATCTTGGCTATAAATATATGTTTTTGCATGTAACCTGTGATGTTCTCAGAGCCCACATTATGAAGTTAACTTAGATAGGTATGATTACATCAGAGTAGTAAACTGCCCCTAATTCTACCACGAAGGAGAAGAAACTTTGAATTTCAATTAATACCCAAAATGTTGGCATCATTCTGTCTCGAACTCTCCCTTTAAATGAGTGTTCAAATGCTGTGGCTAATTTGATTTCTTTTGCTCTACTTTGTTCTCCTTTTCATGATTTTTCTTTACAGGTAAGTTCAGAGTCACAAGTACCAGCTCGTCATTCGTCACTCGTGTGTCTGCCATTCCACTACCATGAAGCTTGTGAGGTTCTATGATGTTTTCATAAATCACTACAAAGTTTTGACACAATACTACACATGGTTGTTGTGGGTCTTTTGCTCAACCAAGAATGAACTGAGTGTTTTGATGTCGTTATTGGGTATACACAAGGTTAAGCAAAATTCGTTATTTTGTTTTTCTCAAAATTTAAGCTTTTGTTTTGTAAAACAAAGTCCGGCATCCATATGCTTTCGTTTGGCCTTAATTATACACAAGGATATGTAATAAATAGTTTTTTTATTTTATACTTCTTGGTAGAGCTGGCAAAATGGGCTTAGCCCGCCGGGCCGGCCCGAGCCCGCCCGAAAAAACACCGGGCTTGGACACAAATTCGAGTCCGTTTTTAATCTGGGCTTTTTTTGGCCCGGCCCGACAAAGCCCGAACCCGTAAAAGCCCGAGCCCGAAGCGGGCCGCCCGAAAAACATAGGCCAAAGCCCGAGTCCGGCCCGAAAAAAGCCCAAAAAATATAGGGCTCGGACACACAAATTTGAGCCCGTTTTCAATCTGGGTTTTTTTGGCCCGGCCCGATAAAGCCCGAACCCGATGCGGGCCGGCCCGAAAGCCCGAATTGCCACATCTACTTCTCGGGGGTTGAGTTCTATGCTAATTATGCTTTACTGGATAAAAGTTAGCAATTATGTTTTATGCATTGTGGCCTATACAATATGATATTCGTAAAGACCTAATTTAGCTGTCTAGAAAATCTTGAATTTTTTAGGTCCATTGTGCTCCCTTGGCTTGAAGCCCAGGGTCCGCTTTACCCTACGTAAAGGCTTTGTTTTTGGTTTCTAACCAGCCGGTTGACCCGTGCGATGTACGGGTTTGTCGGTTAGTTTTTACATTTGACATAAAATGACTAATTTATATAGTTATAAAATAAAATACGATATATACTAAATTTACATTAAGCAAATATCATCATATTGATTAGAAATAAAATTAGGTGAAAAATAAATTTATAACCCGTAGAAAGTTTTTGGAATAAATGAATGGGTGAAACCTGTAAGCAAACACAGTTTGGTGATCGAAAATAAAATCAAAATATAAATAACTTTATAGCTCAGAAAGTTATTGGAACAAATAAATTAGTGAAATTTGTAAAAAAATGTTTTAGTGATCGGAAATAAAATAGAAAGAAAAATAAATTTATAGCCCGTAAAATGTTATTGAAACAAGTAAGTGAATGAAATCTGTAAGCAAATATTGTTTTGATTATCGAAAATAAAATCGAAAGAAAAATAAGTCTATAGCCCATAGAAAGTTATTGAAAGAAATAAATGAGTGAAATTTGTAAGCAAACAATGTTTTGATGATCAAAAATAAAATCAAAAGAAAAATAAATTTATATTCCGTAGAAAGTTTTTGGAACAAATAAATGAGTAAAACCTGTAAGTTAATACCGTATTTGTGATCGAAAATAAAAGTGAAAAAAATAAATTTCTAGCCCATAGAAAATTATTTGAAGAAATAAATGAATAGAACTTGCAAGCAAATACCGTTTTCGTGATCGAAAGAAAAATAAATTTATAGCCCATAGATAGTTATTGGAAGAAATAAATGAGTGACACCTGTAAACAAACATCGTTTTGGTGATCGAAAATAAAATTAAAAAATAAATAAATATATAGCCCATATACAGTTATTGGAAGAAATAAATGAGTGAAACGTATAAGAAATTATCGTTTTGGTGTTCGGAAATAAAATCAAGACAAAATAATTAAATTTATAGCCAATAGAAAGTTATTGAAAATAAATAAATGAGTGGAATTTGCAAGCAAACACCATTTTTGTGATCGAAAATAAAATCGAAAGAAAAATAAATTTATAGCCTATAGAAAGTTATTGGAAGAAATAAATGAGTGAAACTTATAAGCAAACAATGTTTTGGTGATCGAAAACAAAATCGAAAGAAAAATAATTTTATAGCTAGTAAAAAGTTATTGGAAGAAATAAATGAGTGAAACCTGTAAGCAAATACTATATTGGTGATTGAAAATAAAATCAAAAATAAATAAATTTATAAACCAAAGAAAATTATTGGACGAAATAAATGGGTGAAACTTGTATGCTAACACCGTTTTCGTGATTGAAAATAAAATCGAAAGAAAAATAAATGTATAGCCCATAGACACTTATTAGAAGAAAAAATGAGTGACACCCGTAAGCAAACACTATTTTGGTAATCGAAAATAAAATCACAAGAGAAATAAATTTATATCCCGTAGACAGTTATTGAAAGAAATAAATGAGTGAAACCTGTAAACGAATATCATTTTGGTGAAATTTATAGTACGTCGAAAGTTATTGGATAAAATAAATGAGTGACATTTGCAACAAATAAATTAGTAAAATAAATAAATGAGTGAAATCTATAAGCAAAAACTATTTTGATGATCCGAAATAAAAATGAATTTATAGCTCATATAAAATTATTGAAAAAAATAAATGAGTGAAACAAATAAATGAGTAAATTCTGTATATATAAGCAAACACCATTTTGGCAATTAGAAAAAAATAAATTTATAGCTGATAGAAAGTTATTAAAAAAAATAAATGAGTGATACGTGCAATAAATAAATAAGTGAAATCTATAAGCCAACACTGTTTTTGTGATCAAAAATAAAATTAAAAGAAAAATAAATTTATAGCACATAGAAAGTTATTGGGAGAAATAAATGAGTAAAACTAATAAATGAGTGAAATCTATAAGCAAAAACTGTTTTAATGATCGAAAATAAAATTAAAATAAAAATAAATTTATAGATCGTAGAAAGTTATTGAAAAAAATAAATAAGTGAAACAAATAAATATTTGAATTCTCTATCTATAAGCAAACATCATTTTAGTGAATGGAAATAAAATCGATAGAAATTGGAGAAGTGATTAAACATTTTTTAGTTATTAAAATATTATTTTAGGTGAACTCAGATATCCTCCATGAACAACTGTAGAATAAATCAAGTAAATATTGTATTATTTTTATACCAAAAAATTGGAAAAGTGTTACACTTTTTATTATTATTATTATCAAATAAAAATAATAAAATAATAAAACTTGTATTAAAAAATCAAAAGCAAAAAAAAAAAGAGAAATAGAGGGAGAGAGGGAGTTTGGGCGGGAATTTGTTTCCCCAAATCCCTCTACGTGTCCAACTTTTTTTTTTAACATAATAAAAAACGTTCTTTTAATAAAAGTAATCTTTTAATAAAAGTAATAGAATATTTAGATAGAAGATAAAAGTAATAGATTTTTGTTATTTTTTTTGTCACAAATTTTGTTATACTTAATGATAGTTTTTCTTTAAAAAGATAGAAATGTTAGTAATTAGGCCCCTAAAATATTAGCCTACTAATAGTGACTAAGTTTTTTTATCTCCTAATAAGTCTCGTTATAATTTTGAAAGTTAATGTCATTGGATGGTTAAGATCTAAACTTAATTGTTTGGACTTTGAATGTTCCTCAAAATTTAATAGTCCCAGCTGTAACATCTCGGGTACTTTTTGGATTGACGACTGTCCCCACACACCAACACGGGTATTTTTAGCATGCTTTGTCCTCACTCACATGCTTTCTAGGAAACTTCTCAGAATGTCACCCATCCTGAAATTGCTCCAAGTCAAGCACGCTTAACTATGGAATTCTTAAGTGATAGGCTACCGAAAAGAAGATGCATCTTGTTGATATGAGTAGTACCAATCAATTCTATTAAGCTTTCCTCAACTGTATAGTCTCATACCTGGAGAGTCTCAAAATTCCTCTCATTCGGGTATGATTTCGGTTTATTCATGTACCCCTTCGCCTAGAAGCCTGCCAGGAGCCGCTCCTTGTCCGTGCCTCTCTGCACCGGCGATCACTCCCCGCCCTCGTCGGCCTCAGGGTGTCACATGCCCACCAGCTTCCGCTTGGTTCGTCCCCGAGCCATACCGTACCGGGAGAGGACCGGCTCTGATACCATTTGTAACATCCCGGCTACTTTTCGAATTGACGACTGTCGCCACACACCAACACGGGTCTTTTCAGCATGCTTTGTTCTCACTCACATGCTTTCTAGGAAACTTCCCAAAAGGTCACCCATCCCGAAATTGCTCCAAGTAAAGCACGCATAACTATGGAGTTCTTAAGTGATAGGCTGCCGAAAAGAAGATGCATCTTGTTGGTATGAGTAGTACCAATCAATTCTATTAAGCTTTCCTCAACTGTACAGTCTCATACTTGCACAGTCTCAGAATTCCTCTTATTCGGGTATGATTTCAGTTCATTCATGTACCCCTTCGCCTAGAAGCCTGCCGGAGCCGCTCCTTGTCCGTGCCTCTCTGCATCGGCGATCACTCCCCGCCCTCATCGGCCTCAGGGTGTCACACCAGCATTGATAGACCACATTTATTGTTTTTTTTCCAAATGCATCTATACATAATAATGTTAACAATTCCAGTGATGGTTAGTATATAATCAAGTTTTTAAACTAAAATTAATAAAATTTTACCTAAAATTAATAATCATTTTTTTTGCTCAAATTAATAATCATTTTAATATGACAAGTATTGCTTAGTGTGTGAACATATAAACATGATGTTTAATAATTCCAGAGTAGTTGTCATATTTCAAGCGTAGTATGGCGCATAGCGAGTTTAGTCAAAATTATAGATCAGTTCTTCAATCGAGGTGGTCATAGGGTTTAGGGTTTATAATTTTCATAAGGTTTAAATATATTTTTAGTCCCTCATATTTGAACAAAGTTTATTTTTAGACTTCAAATTTTAATAGTATTATTTTAGTCCTCAATTTTATGAAAATATGTCACATTTAGTCCATGACCTGACTCCTTTAAGTTTATAATTGCTTACGCGCGGCAAACAACGTTAGATGTAAGCGCTTGTTATGCGTCTCACTTGTCTTTTAAGTTTATAATTGCTTACGCAGCAAACGTTAAGCGTAAACACTTGTTATGTGTCTCACTTATCCTAATTGGAGTCCTAAGTGGGTTCAATGGTCCAGATCGCTCCAGCCCCACTCCCCACCCACTTAGGACGCCAATTAGGATAAGTGAGACACATAACAAGTGCTTACATCTAACGCTATTTGCTATGTAAGCAATTATAAACTTAATGGAGTCCAGTAAGAGACTAAATGTGGCATATTTTCATAAAATTGAGTACTAAAAAAATACTCTTAAAATTTGAAAGACTAAAAGTGAACTTTAGTCAAATATAAGGGACCAAAAACATATTTAAGTCTTTTCATAATAATATATGCATATTTATAATTTGAATTTGAATTATTTTTTCACTAAATGACAGATAAATCTGTTGCCGCTGGCCGCATATGGAATTCACTAATAAACCCAAGGCTATAATTTGAAGTTACCATTCCAAATAAAAATAGGCAATTTCTAATAACACATACATATATTTCACCCTACACATACACACATAATTTTTTTTTAAAAGACCAAAACTACCCCCACACTCATTTCCTTTTCCCCCCATTCCTCTTCTTCCCCTTTATTCTTCCCTCCTTTTTCACCATTGCTGAAAACAGGCAGTTATTTCCCCTCCCCCTCTTTTTGCAATTTCTCCTCCATTCTCCCTTCTCCACTCTCCCCTCTTCCCTCCAACAGCAAGGAAAGGACATTTAGGACATCTACAAGCGAACTATCGGAGTAGAAACGCCGAGGTCGTCAGGTAAAATTGCGATGTTAATTTTTTTCGCGGTTTCAGGACTCTGCGGAACTATTAGGATGCGGAACTAACAGTTCCGCAATATATAAAAAACTACACATACGTATAGAACTCATTAAATGCAAAGAAAAAGTCCGTGCGGAACTATTTGTTCCGCGTGAGCATTTGTTCACACGGAACTAATAGTTCTGCAGTGTATCTTTGACAAGCAAAATACACTGTGAAACTATTAGTTCTGCATTGATCACGCGGAACTAATAGTTCCACAGTGTATTTTGCTTGTCAAAGATACACTGCAGAACTATTAGTTCTGCATGAACAAATGCTCACGCGGAACAATAGTTCCGCAATGTATTTTTTGTCTACGTTTTGCACTAGTTACAGTTTATTAGTATTTTTTAAATTTTGTAAGTTTTATGATTTGAGTGCCTTTGTGCTTGTTTGACATGATAGGATAGAGAGTGGAATTCGAAATGGAAGACTTTATGGACACGAGTGATGATGGCAGTTTGTCAGTGCATGGCGATGCTGTAGATGATTTTCCAGAACCCATCGAAGTGGATTGCACAGATGCATTCACCACAACAGAGGTAATTAGGAGTGTTAAATTTCCACTTTTTTTTTTATTTTTTTTATCATTTAAGTTAAACATTTTGTTTGGATTTTCAGGTTTTTCCTACGAGGGAAGAATTATTGTCTTGGGCCAGAGCTGTTGGGAGACAACTTGGAATAGTTATTGTCATTTCGAGGTCAGGTGTAGAGAAACCGACAGGCATCCCAGGAAGTAGGATATATATGAGTATGGGTTGCGAGAGGAGTGGAAAATACCGTGGATCGAACAAAACACAATCGTTGAGAAGGTCTGGGACTATAAAATGTGAATGTCCCTTCAAGATAAGAGGAAGGCCTCTGGAAACCGGAGAAGGATGGATAGTGAAAGTTGTCAGTGGACTTCACAACCATGAGTTAGTGGAGACGCTTGTTGGCCACCCTTATCCTGGTCGGCTAACAACAGAAGAGATGGAACTAGTTGGTCAAATGACAAAGAACATGGTCAAGCCAAAAAGCATATTATTGGCTATCAAAGAAGGTAATGAGGGTAATGTCAGTACCATAAAGACAATTTACAATGTGCGACACAAGTATAATGCAACATTTATTGAAATTGGTGGACCGTGAAAGATATGTGTACTGGTATAGAACACATGAGGCGTCTGATGTAGTTAGAGAACTATTTTGGGCACACCCAGACGCCATCAACCTCTTGAATTCTTTCAACATAGTTTTAATGCTTGATACCACGTATAAAACCAACAGGTATCATATGCCATTACTTGAGATTGTTGGTGTCACCTCAACGAATCAGACATTCTCTGTTGCTTTTGCTTACCTTGAGGCTGAGCGAACTGATAACTTCACCTGGGCTTTATTGAAATTAAAAGGGTTGTTTGTAAAAGCAGATACTGTTCCTCAGGTTTTTCTCACTGTCAGAGACATTGCGCTAATGAATGCAGTGGAGGATGTCTTTCCTAGCTCCAAACACATGTTATGTAAGTGGCACATTGGAAAAGATGTGGGGGCAAAATGTAAGTTGTTTGTGCACCCAAAGGAGAAATGGGAAGATGTGAGGAGTGAATGGGAAGCTATTATGGATTCTCCTACTTAGTTGGACTATGTGGATTGTCTGTCAGTGTTTGAGAAGACATTATCAGCTTTTCCATTATTTGTAGGCTATATGAAGAAAACATGGTTGATTCCTTACAAAGAAAGATTTGTTTCCGCATGGGTAAATCAGGTG
This sequence comes from Glycyrrhiza uralensis, assembly GCA_030159175.1. Classification (NCBI taxonomy): domain Eukaryota; kingdom Viridiplantae; phylum Streptophyta; class Magnoliopsida; order Fabales; family Fabaceae; genus Glycyrrhiza; species Glycyrrhiza uralensis. The sequence continues at coordinate 31,450,687 of BRZY01000003.1, forward strand.
ATGCACCTTGGGAACAGAACAACCAACAGGTATTCACTAACTTATTGTTTGTTATATAAGCTCTTAAATTGTATTATGGTATGCTGATTACGTCTTATGTTAACAGGGTTGAGTCCGCTCATTCGACATTGAAGATGATGCTTCTTGATAGCCGAGGAGACCTGTGTACCTGTTGGGATGTAGTGAACAATATGATTACCCTGCAACACAATCAGATAAATGCATCTTTCCAAATGAGCACAAATAAAATGGATCACAATGATCGCACTAATTTATACTCCAAGTTGCGGGGTTTCTCATCGTGGGCTTCAATGGATCATATTGCTGCTGAAATGACCCGAGTCAAGTATGTTGGAAAGGATAGTTCGGTTTGTGGGTGCACAATGAGGAAAACCCATGGGATATCCTGTGCTTGCGAGCTGGCTATATATACTACCTCATGCTCTCCAATCCCATTGTTTACTCTCCATTTGCATTGGAGGAGGTTAAATTTTCTTGATGAAGGATCTGAGGAGTCGTGTTCAGAGTTGTCACTCCAAGTGGAGATAACTGCTGAAGCGTTTTGAGAAACTTGATTTGGCCGGGAAAATCGCTTTGAAAACCAAGGTCCGCGAGTTAGCATTTCCTGAGACAACCTCCATGAGGCCTCCACCGGAGAAGGTAAGATATTTCATTTTCAGTATCCCACTACATTTCAATTTAATGACCATTTCACTTCATCTAATGGTTGTTTGAATTTCTCTAATATACAGGTCAAAACAAAAGGAGCACCAAAGTCTTATGCTTCAAAGGTTGCCCATTCAACGAAGCGTGATCCCTCATATTTTGAGCACGTTGATGCTATGCTAGATCCCTCCTCGGTTGAGCCTCCTTCTAAAAAGGTCAAAAATTACATACTTAGTACCTCTAAATTTTAATTTAATGACTATTTCACTTGTCTTAATGGGTATTTCAATTTCTCTTCTTTATAGGCCAAAACAAATTAATCAACTTCAAAGAAGGGTGCTTCAAAGAGTCAGTCTTTTGAGAATGTTGATGCTATGCCATCTGCCTAGGCGAGCAGGTCAACCCAACCTTCATTCAACAAACCAGTAAATCCACCTAAACACTTTGTTTGGATGGCAAAAGAAATAGGAAAGAAAGAAATATAAAAGAGAGAAATAGAAGAGAAGAGAAATAAAAGAGAAATTGAGGGAAAATTTTGGGTTGTTTGGATTATAGAAATAGAAAAGAGATAAATAATAAAATTTCTCTTCACTTGTTTGTTTGAGTAGAAAATGAGTAGAAAGAAATAGATAAAAATAGTAAATGACAAAGTTACCCTTTAAATAGAAGCCAACAAATTTGCAGGCTTACCCGATTACCTTACCATTCTAATAACATTGCAGCCAACAAAAAACCACGACTATTAATTTCTCTGCAACTCCTCTTCCTATTAATTTCTCTCCAACTCCTCTTCTATCTACAGTGGCATGGTGGAGGAACCCGTTGATGTTGCCTGAGGGGTTGTTTTTGAGAGAGCTTGTAAAGTGGCTTTAGCTAGTTTTATTTTTTAATTTTAATTCTATATATGGCTTCAATGGTTGTTCAGACTTGAGAGATATTTTACGCTTAAATCTATTTTTAGTCCCTCATTTTTCACTCAGTTCCTTTTTTAGTCCCTCATGTTTAAAACGTAACTTTTTCGTCCCTCATATTTCGAAAATGGTTGTTTTTAGTCCCTCTGTTTAACGGCGTTAAGCTTCTCCCTGACCTGGATGACGGTGTTACAGGTAAGCATATGCCACGTAAGCAACTTATCCAGGCTGGACTCCTATGTGGTATCAATGGCCCAAATCTGTCCAGATCAGTTGCCAACTCGCTGGGAAAGTTGAGGGACTGAAAACACAAAGTGAAAACACTGAAATTACCCCATTTCAGCGAAAGTGAGAAGATGAAAACCCTAAAGTTACTGTCTTGAAGATCCTGCTCCCCGTAACTGCGTTTAGTGACCCGGAGAACGACGTACAGTGCACCAGAGAACGACGTTCTTGCGGCCAACGGTGTTACCTACCTAAGACGGCGAACAAACGGCGTTAGTTGCCGGCGTTTACTTCGCGTCGTTTCAACCTCAGCTTGGTGGATCAGGGACTTCGATTGGGGTGAGGCATCTCCCTTGTGGTCCTATTGTGTATCAGTATTGAGGCCGTGTAATAGGTAAGAGAAACTTCTGGTATTCATACATTTTGAATAAGTATCGAGGAAGTGATTATGTGGGGAGTGGGGGACCAGAGGGTTTTATGTTCATTGTCAATTTGCTTTCTAATTCTGAAATGCGTTTGGGACCATATGCTGTCATTATGCTTTTTAAATATTGATTTGGGTAACATAGGTTGTTAGTATGCTTTCTAAGTATGGCTTTGCATTCTGTTTTTGTGGTACAACTATGGCTTTCACAATTGAATTTCATCACATGGGTAAATTTGAATATGAACCAAGTCTGACATACAAGGGTGGTGAAGTGCGTGCTATTCATGGTCAAGACATTGATCGGTGGTCATATTTTGAAGCAATTAGTTTAGTGAGGGACCTAGGATATTGTGAAAATGTGAAGCTGTGGTGGAAACCTCAAGGAACAACCTTTGTTGGAAACTTGAAACCATTGTTGAACGACAATGATGCCTTAGAGGCTGAAAATCATGCCTTGGGCAATAAGTGTGAGGTGGAAATCTATGTTGAGCATGCCCCTTCAATTGCTAGAGTGATTGAGAGAATTGAAGGAGATGAGAATGGTAAGGGCAAAGAGGGGGTTGGAGTTGAATCTGTGGTGGTAATTAACAATGATGATAAGGATGAATATGAGAAAGAAAATAATGATAGTGAAGGGTCATTGGAAGGGATCCACTTCTCTGATAGTGAGGAAGAGAGGGGTATGAGTGTTGATAATGGTTTTGACATGCCTGAGATGGGTCCAGTTGAGGCCTTACTTGCTGATAAAATCGAAAAGATGAAAAGAGCAAATGTTGAAATGGAGACAAATCTAAACTACGAAGGAGTGCAGGAGCCCATGCAGAATGCTAAGAATGAGAGGGAACCCACTGTAATTAATGAAGGAGTGCAGGAGGATAGGCAGAATGCTGAGAATGGGAGGGAACCTATTGTAATTAATCAAGGAGTGGATGAGCCTGTGGATAATGTTGAGGGGGAACCCACTGTAATTAATGAAGGAGGTGATGAGCCTGTTTTTGTAGAGTTTGTACACCCAGTGATGCACAAAATTGATGATGAGTACTTAAGTGAGGAGTTGATTAGTGACAGTGAACTCAGTGATGAGAGTGGAAACGAAAGACCAAGTTATAAATTGTTTAGGAAGGAAGAAATGTGCAAGGAGTTCAAGTTTAAACTTGGGATGGAATTCACATCCCTTAAAGTCTTTAAGAAGGCTATCAAAGAACATTCTGTTCTTAATGGAAAGAAGGTTAAACTTGCAAAAAATGACAAAGAGAGAGTTAGAGTGGTGTGCAAACAAACCGAGTGCAGTTTTGTTTGCCTTTGTAGCAAGGTTGGTGGGAAGCAGACTTTTAGATTTAATACATTTTTGAGCAAACACACATGTGGCAGGGTATTTGATATCAAGCATGCTGGGTCAGAGTGGGTTGCTGAACAAGTAATGGACAAGTTCAGAACATCAAAGCGGATGACAATAAATGATATAATTGAAGACATAAGGAAGAATTATTCTACAGGCATTATTAAGGCTCGAGCTGTTCGGGCTAGGAGGATAGCACAAGATGTGGTTGAGGGAGATGCCACTAAGCAATACACACTTCTATGGAGGTATACAACTGAGTTGAGGAGGAGCAATCGGGGGAATAATTGCAAGATCCAATTAATTAGACCATCGCTTGAAGTGCTCCCAAGGTTTGGAAGTTTTTACATGTGTTTGGATGGTTGTAAAAGGGGGTTTCTGACTGGTTGTAGACCTTTCATAGGTGTTGATGGATGTCATCTAAAAACTAAGTATGAAGGTCAGTTGTTGATTGCTGTAGGAAGGGATCCCAACGATCAATACTTTCCCCTAGCTTTTACTGTCGTGGAGACAGAAACTAAGGAGAGTTGGAAGTGGTTCATAGAAAATTTACTCGATGACATTGGGGATATTAAAAGCAATAGATGGGTCTTCATTTCAGATCAACAGAAGGTGAATTGCTTAATTCTATATTTCTGTTTTTGATATTGAATACTACATGTGTGTGAGGCTAACATTTGTTTGTGTGTTTATTGCAATAGGGTTTGATACCAACATTCGAGGAGATGCTTGAAGGTGTGGAGCATAGGTTTTGTTTAAGACACCTTTACAGTAATTTTAAAAAGAAGTTCGGAGGAGGTACATTGCTATGAGACCTAATGATGGGTGCAGCTAAAGCAACATATGTGGAAGCATGGAATGAGAAAATGTAGCAGATCCAAGACATAGACCTTACTGCTAGGTCCTGCAGCTGTAATTTCTGGGAATTGGTGGGCATTCCTTGTAGGCATGCGGTGGCTGCAATAACTCAAAGGGGTAAAGATCCAGAGTCTTATATGCATAGATATTATCACAGGGAGACTTATGAAATCTGTTATGACCACACCATTAGTCCTATTAATGGTCCATTGCAGTGGCCAGTCACCAACAATGTAGAGATCTTGCCACCCTTATACAAACGAGGTCCTGGGAGACCTAAGAAATTGAGGAGGAGGGAACCCGATGAACCACCTAATCCTACCAAAATAAGGAGGTCACACACAACCAACGAGTGTCGTAGGTGTGGAGCATATGGTCACAACAGTAGGAGATGTGCCTTACCACCACCAGTTGTTGAACCTGAACCACAAGATGAAAATCAAACCCAAGCTCAAGATGAAAATCAGAGCCAACCACAAGCTGAAAATCAAACCCAATATGAAGTTGTGAGTCAAACCCAATCTCAAACCCAATCTGTTGTGCAGTCTGAAACAGAAACACCTGTTGCATTACAATCTACTGCTACAACACAATCCCAACCACCTGTGAGTGGACCTGCATCACAAAACTTAGTTGCACCAACACAAAATGCACAAAAATCTGTTGCAAAAAAATCGGCTACACCAAAGGCTTCTACAACAAAGGCTTCTACATCAAAATCTACTGCAACAAAGGCTGCTGCAACAAAGGCTTCCACATCAAAGACTTGTACATCAAAATCTGCTGCATCAAAGCCTCCTGCTGCACCAAAATCTGCTATGTCAAAATCTGCTGCACCAAAGCCTCCTGCTGCACAAAAATCTGCTGCATTCAATTCTGCTGCATCAAAGCCTCCTGCTGTATCCAAATCTGCTGCATCAAGGCCTCCTGAGGCATCCAAGCCTGCTGTAAATCAATCCGAGTGTAGAAGGCAAAAAAGGAAAATGCAAACCGAGTGTTCTAAAATTGATACAAAGAAGGTAATTACAAAAAATGCATGCAGTTGGTTCTTAAATTGCTATAAATTGTTGATTTGTCATTAACTCTGGTTTTTTTATTTCAGGGGAAGATAGCTACAACTCCAATAATTCCTACATTTGCTGAGAATATGAGTGTTGGAAGGTGTGTGGAACTTTTAATGAAAGCAATCGAATCAAGGGTGAGCAGAACACACAAACCTAATTTAAATGTGTTTAAATCTGATTTAATGAAAAGGAACTAACATTACCCATCTGTGTGCATCAAGGTCCTTTGCATAAGCCAAGGCAAGAGCAAGATGAAGGAAAAGGAAAATCAAGTAATGCTCAACCACAGAAGCCAGATCAGGAAAAAGTCACCTCAAGTACCGTTACTTCAAGTTATGTTGTTCCACCAAAGAAGCCAGACCAGGGAGAAGATCTTGGTCCACCAGGGGGAGCTCAAGGAAGTAGCAGCTGAAGATTAGCTCATTAGGGTTTTTTTTGGGGGACTACTTTTGTTGTGAAAATGGGTGCTTGTATTCGTGTGCATCAGTGCTTATGTATTTTGAGATGTAGTCATGCTGTTTACTTTTTTGCTTTTGGACCATTTAGATTGGCCCTTGTCCTATGTGAATGGTCAAGTTCAAACCATGGTTACTTTATTTCAACTTTTTTGGGCACTGAGCTGTAATGCACTATTTAATATGATATATATATTGAACTTGGTGTGGAAAGTGCAAATTACTCATGTTCAGCCACATGTGTGACTATTATAATGTCACTTATTCCTGATTCTGCCATATTTACAGATAGGTCCTTTACAGATAATGTGGCTAATGTTGCTATTATCTTCTATTGGTATACAGATAAGAAAGATCATTATTTAATACTCTTTTGTCATTACTCCACCAATTCAACAACTTGCAGATATAACATAAATGCTTCTACTAATATAATCCATAGACAGTGGCAAGTTCCACAGTGACATTACCACTTGCCAAAACAACACTTACAAAATATTCCCACAATCCATTCAAAATAATACACTGAGAAAATGCTTCCAACAACCCATTGCCTAACACTTACAACCTACCATGTAATAAAACACAAACAAGAGACCCACAAATACTGTCATTGCACAACACACCCCAACAACACATTTGAAAAAATAGACATTTTTTCTCTCAACACCAAGCTTCGCCTGTAGCTTCTTGTTTTTCTTCAAAGCCTCCTCTAATTTGTGCTCAGCCAAAGCCAACTCCATGTACAACTCCTCCTTCCCATCTCCATCAATCCATTCAAAAAACTTGCAGGTATGGGGGCTCTGTACATTCAATACAAGAAAATTTACAGATGCAGTTTTCAGCAACAAAAAAATGACACTTTTAGTGACAAATTTGAAGGCCAATTCGTGGGGAAGCATAAAAATGTCACAGTGATTCATTTACATTCCAGTTAGGACATCTCCAAAAGGATCTTCCACGGTTTGCATCGCTGTTAGCTGTATATTTTATAGCCTCATCTCCACATCCACAGTACATCTTTCTGCTCCTCAACAAAGATGACGTCCCCATGCTTGAACATGACTTCGAGCTTCCCTCCCCTTGGACAACACGTGATGTCGCCATGGCTGTTGCTTCTTGTTCCTCTTCTACAAATTTCATCTCCCTCCCTATCGTATTTGCCCCAAATTGGATTTTAGGGTTTTGAAGTTTCAGAAACATATGAGTTTGATGAACAAATCTGGGCCATTGATACCACGTAGGAGTCCAACCTGGATAAGTTGCTTACGTGGCATATGCTTACTTGTAACACCGTCATCCAGGTCAGGGAGAAGCTTAACGCCGTTAAACAGAGGGACTAAAAACAACCATTTTCGAAATATGAGGGACAAAAAAGTTACGTTTTAAACATGAGGGACTAAAAAAGGAACTGAGTGAAAAATGAGGGACTAAAAACAGATTTAAGCCTATTTTATTATTCAGAGTTGAGACCACTTTCAATGATGTAGAGAGCGTGACTTTTCTTGATTAAATTATTTTAACTTGTATATCATAATAATAATAATATGGCAACAAGTTGCAGAGAAACTTGGACGAGGATTCGAAATATGGCGACGAAGCATCACAAGGATTTGAAATATGCGTAACTTGGACGACGATTTGGAATAGAGGGAATAGTCAAAATGGCCCCCGAAATTGTAAGACGCTCTCAATTTAGCCCCTAAAATTAACGAAAACTCAAAATAGTCCCTCAATTTGTAAATTGTTACTCAATTTAGTCCCTCCGTTAACCTCAGTTAGTTGACGCCGTTAGTGAGTATGACGTGTCACATTAAGTGACATGCTGGCTCCCACGTGGCGCACACGTGTCCATGGACCAATTTGACAGTTGGTAACATGAACTATTTTGAGAGTAGTGAATGTCAAAATGGCTCCCAAAATTGTAGAATGCTCTCAAATTAGCCCCTAAAATTAACGAAAACTCACACAACAAGCTCCTCCTTATGCAACTGCAACAGCTTTTAGGCCACCCCCTATTAGAGGGCCACACAGGATCCACCTCCAGCTGCATACCAGATTCCTCTTCCACAACCACCGGGTGATGCACCAAAAACCACACACCAGCTTGGAGTCATGACATTTATCCCAACCCCTGGCCTGCAACCCCAGAGGTCAAACTATCCTTGAAGTCCACCAGAGATCACAATAGCAGCAACAACATATCTTAGATGTTTTTTTTTTGAAATTTGCAAAATTTGATATTGCAATTGCACATTGAAGGTGCCATTGTTTTGAGTGATATAGATTGACAAGTAGTTGTTGTTGATGAACAAATTAAGACCCTTTTTTTGGCTTTCTATGACAAGTAGTTGATGTTAAAGAACATATTATGACTCTCTTATTTTGGCTTATTGTTACTTGTAGTTGTTGTTAATGACCAGATTAGGACTCTATTTTCTTTGCTTGGTCTTGCAATGTAATATGTACTTGGGACACCTTTTTGGTGCTGCAGCAGTAAATGAACTTCTCTTTTGGTGTCCAGTTATAGTCTTATTTGTGTTTTTACCATTTTTTGCTCATCCAAAAGTGATTGTAACGTTGGAGCTCATTTGGTATTATCATGATACCAATATTCATTAATGCCATGCAGAGGACAAGTGCAATTAGACAAAATATGATGGACTATTTTGAGTTTTCGTTAATTTCAGGGGCTAATTTGAGAGCATTCTACAATTTTGAGGGTCATTTTGACATTCACTACTCTCAAAATAGTCCCTGTTAACAACTGTCAAATTCATCCTTGGACACGTGTGCGCCACGTGGGAGCCAACATGTCACTTAACGTGGCACGTCATACTCACTAACGGCGTCAACTAACTGAGTTTAACAGAGGGACTAAATTGAGTAACGGTTTACAAATTGAGGGACTATTTTGTGTTTTCGTTAATTTTAAGGGCTAAATTGAGAGCGCCCTACAATTTCAGGGACCATTTTGACTATTCACTCATTTGGAATATGGTGATCGAGTTACAGATAAACTTGGATGTCTCAGAAATCTAATAAATTAGGATCAATACTTTTGCATTTGGTGTTGAAAAGTGAGAAATTGAAAAGAAAAAAAACGAGAAGCGGTTACCGTGAGTGGGGTAAAATGGGGAGATAACTGAAATATTCCACTCTTGTGTGCATAATCTCTCGCGAGTCTCGCCTGAGGAGGAGATAAAGTTTTTTTGTGGATCCCATTGCATAAAACATCTTTCTGTTCTTATTTCTCTCCACATCCAAACGATAGAAATTCTGGATTTCTCTTCTATCTCTCATTCTTTTTTCTCTCTTCTCTAAATCTATCTATCCAAACAAAGTGAAAGTGTTAAGGTTGGATCTTCTTCCTAGCCTATTCCATGAACACATTGACAATGCCATTAACGTTGAGCGAGATGGAAATTGTGGATACCGTGCCGTTGCAGCCGGCCTTGGTATGGGTGAACACTATTGGAGTAAAGTGCGCATTGCATGCTTAAAAGAGCTTAACGACTACAGAGAAGACTATGTCAAACTTTTCGGATCTTCTGAACGGGTGCAAACATTGGAGAAATCACTCTTTCTTGAGAAACCTATAGGTATGCAAAAGATTGATAAGTGGATGGAAATCCTAGACATGGGCTATGTTGTCGCATCTAGGTATAATGTCGTCCTTGTGTGTTTATCAATATCTGGATCATGTACAATTTTCCCTCTTAGAGGTGATGCACCCACCTACTGACCATCTCATCTGCAAAAGTCTGGACCCCAGTAAGAAGATGCGACGAACGGGGAATCCCCTAGATAAGACCATACTGCCTCATCACCCTCTCCGGCAAGTGTGGAACTGCTAATGAGCCCCAGCGGATGTATCCCAAGAACATGTAGAACTGCTGGAAGGGACGAGTCTCCCTGTGCACTGTATATGGGGTCCAGCAAACGTCCTCCATCGTCAGCTCATCCAGTGCTTTCCGATATCCGCTGACCTGGCCCTGGCCCTTACCAGGAGTCCACCTAGATGCCCGGGGTGCATCCTCGTTGTAGCCCATGTTTAGGCTCTGACACCCCATCTCTAGAAAATGTTCGAAAATCCAACCCTGTCACAACATTTACAACTATTAGTAACAATTAAAATACACAATACAACTTATTAACAATACAAATCCTAACAATTCCTGCAAGAGGGTCAAGTATCCAGCCAGCTGCTTGCAACCATCTAAACTAGCAGCATTGAGCTGATCGTACAAAAATGCAAGGGCACCAGCACCCCATGTGTAACACCCTTTCTTCAAAAAGGATTTTACACCAGAGTAACCAAGAATTTCGAAATAACTTAGAAAATATTTGGTGAAAACTCAACATTCCTTTTCCGAAAATGCGTGTAATTTTTTTTTCTTCTTTTAAATAAAGATGAGAAGGATGGAGAATATATCTTAATTCTTTTCAGAAAGGTTTTCAGTGCAGAAGCATAAAATAATACTTTTACGAATGTAACCTCATTTCATATAATTATCAGAGTTTTTACAAGGAAAGATAGTGAACATCTGAGCCAGTCTGGTTTCTAAACCTCTACCTAAAACAATACAGTAACCATCTATTCTTCTTGGAATCTCTATCCATTTATACAATAACTTCCTTCCGATCCTCTTCAAAGAGCTAACCCATTCTTTAGGTAAAACATCTACTCAACCATGTACCAACAACATAGAAAGTAGGTAGACGAGGGTGAAAATCCTTATCATTGAATTATATCACTAGAGAATTTACAAGCAACACACAACAGATATCATGCATAGTAAATTTACAGCAGACGTAATGTACACAGCAATATAAAACACAAATACAAAGAAATCACACTCACGAAATCAGTATATTCATACACAAATAATAAGAACTTCACCAAAACAGATCAAAGAAATTTCATGAAAATCACCCGATAAGAACACTTCTTTAAACAAAGCATTTTGAGAACATCGTGTAGGAACCTCGCTTTAGACAAAGCATTTGAGAATATCGTGTAGGAACATCGCTTTAAACAAAGCATATGGGAACATCGCTTTTGACAAAGCATGTGGGAACATCGCATTAGTACTAAGCATATAGGAACATCGCTTTTCACCAAGCACATCTCTTTCATTTCCAAACCACTCAAAACATAACATCACATATCTTAAATTAAAACACTGAATCTCACCACTCAGATAAAACATAGACTAAGTGAACAAAACCAATTGTTTATTTACGGAAATACTTAAGCACCAATTATCTTCCAGGAAAAAGGTCCGTTGAAAGCTAACCTCACTAATTTCCACTACCGTAGACATTGGAAATTAAACTGAGTTAATTATATATATATATACAGATTGGATACCCACTCAATATTTTCCACTGATAATATAATAGTAGAATTCACCGAGAATCCGTTACTGTTTATATTAAATTCCGATAGATGCTATAACAGTAGAATTCACCGAGAATCCATTACCGTTATACCATTTTTATCAAATCCAATCTATTTATATATACGTTTATTGAGAAATCACTTCTTTCCCAACTTTATCTTAGTCACGTATGTACCTGGTCCCTAGGTTAAGAATTCCCCAAACAGCGTATCAGTACAGTTCCCAGGAAAGAGAGACAGACTAAGGCCCCTTCAAAGATCTCTGTCTTTCCTAGACAGACCCATACTGATAAACTATTTATCTTAACCATCGCCTTGTATATCATTGATAGACAATATCGGGGTTTTCACAAAAGAATAAATTTCACTTCTTTACGGTAAAATCATATTTATGGTAATCTAAAATTCGCTATTATAACGGTACTATTAGTAAGCTCAAAATTGATTTTGCCATCCCAACCTTACTTCCACGAAAAACCCAAGGAAATTTTGGCATTATAACACTACAATTAATAAAAGCACATAACAATTTAATTTAAAGCCATAAAATAATTATAAAGCTCTAACTAAATAGTTATAAGACATATATCAATCTTGCCATTATAACCTTACTATAAAAGCACATAATTAAATAAAAGCCATAAATGATTATAAGGCATATACCAATCTTGCCGTTATATATAACCTTACAATAAATAAATAAAACAATTAAATAAAAGTATTTAAAACAAATAAGAAAGCTATAACACATAAAACCCCAAAAGTGGATAATCACTTCAAAATTCTCAAGAATTTTCCCCTTACCTTCAAACTTGAAGAAAAGGGATATTTTGAAGATCAAAGCTTCAAAACTCAAGAACTTTGACAAGAAAAACTAAGAAAACTTTGAAAAACTAGAAAGAGGGAGGAAGAGAGAACTCTTGAAATGCATCAAGAATTGAGATGAGAATTTAGTGAAGCCCCTCCCCTCTATTTATAGGCAAGGAGGCAGGCAAGGGAGTGGTTTTGGAGCCCATGGTTTTTATTAAAACCATGGTATAGGAAAAAGATTTAAAATAACTAAAAACTAATTAATTAAAACCTAATTGGTTAATCATAATGACTCATGGCATGACTCATAATTGAGAAGCTTCAAGACCTTCCCACTTGCATGAGAATGGAAGCCAAAACTGGCTGAGAGGAGAGGGAGATGAAATTACACAATTAACCCTAGGGTTTGTATGAAAAATGATGAAAATCAAGGGTAAAAATTTTTACTAATCAAAATTTCTCAAAATTAATTTAAAGGGTGAGAACCAATAAGAAATCTTGGTAATGTCATGTAATAGCCCTAATAGCTTCATGGAAGAGTTTTTGGATTTTTACGGTAACGGTGTCTTCGCGGTTTGTATAAACAAAGGAAAACGAACGCGCGGTAAGTGCAAAACGAAAATTTTTCAGAAAATTCCAGAAAAATTTCCAAGAAATCACAAATCTGATATAAACACTAATGATCCCTCTTGAAAATGATTTTGAGCATTCACTGATCACTAAACATCCATTTCTGTTCAGAAATCCTCGTTTCTCGTGTCCACAGGGACTGAAAAAGTAACTTTTGATCTGTTTTTTAAAAAAATCAAAATAAATCCCTAAAAATGTAAAAACATGATTCAGCTTTGAAAAATATCTTTCTGACCTCAACTTTGTCTCCAAATCAGTTATCAGTTTTTGCTGTCAACTACAGGGACCAAAACAGTAATTCTAAAACTTATTATTTCTAAAAATTCCTGAAAAATTTCTGAAAATCACAAATATTAATAGAACTATCTTTTGTGAAGGAAGTTTGTTTTCTGAGTTGGTTTTGACATACTTTAGCTATTTAAAATCTTATCCGTTAGTTGCGGTAAATACGTTTGTTTAGAAAATCCCTTAACGTCAAAGGAAAAACATCTGTTTCAATGAAATATTTTGATAAGCATATTAAAACCTTAATTATAACACTAACATAATCTACTTAACACTTAGATCACACAATTTCATATAAAACAGATAATAGACGAAAAATAGAAAACAGGAGTCTATATAAGACTTAACTATCTTACCGTTTTAAACTGTAATACCAAACAAGACTTATTATTTTCTATACTATCTTAAGTATACTAGATTCTAAAATCTCTTTCTTAACTATTTATCCATCTCCGGTATTTATCCATTTCTTAACTAACAGATTACATAGTTTCCTTTAGAGGGACCAAAATCGTAATTCCCTTTATATCTTTCTCTAAAATTCCAACTTAATTTCTAAAAGCTTTATGGAACATCAAGTTACTATTTTATCTCCTCAAATACCTTTTGGGAATCAAATATGAATTTTCCATATTCATTATCAACTTATTCTGACAGTCAAGAATGTCCGTAAAGTACCGTTTGACTTCTACGTCAGCTCTAGACCATTACACTTTATCTGAAAATCTTAAAGATGATTCTAATCTACTAAAATTATTACTATGTCTCATAGAATAAAATTTTAGGATGTTACACCATGCATAGCCCCCGACGACCTCCATGTTGCGGAACAACTCCAAGAATGCTACATCAGCAGACGTAGCACTCTTGTTCGCGAAAATCGTGCTGCCGACTAGTCTCAATAGGAGAGCCCTCGCAGCATTCTCCAAATGCTGCTGCATGCACTGCTCGTGGTACACACGCTCGAGCCACGATGACGCACGCAGGATGCATGCTGGGTCTCAGTCTCCTGGAATGCGTCAGCATACGGGACCTCGAGTAACTCAACCAAAGTCTCAACTGCAGTGTCTCGGGTCATGCTCGTCAGCCTGAAGAATGAGCCGGTGATCGGGATATGCAGCAACTGAGACACGTCGTCTAGTGTGATCATCAGCTCACCCACCGGTAGGTGGAAGGTGCTCGTCTCTTGGTGCCATCTCTCAGCAAAGGCAGAGCACAACCCCCTGTCTGTATGCTGGTGGCTACATGTCAGCAGCGGTGCCAAACCAGAGTTATCCAGGACTGTGCGTATATGGTCGTTCGTTGGCATATCCTTCAACTTGCGTCTATGTGCAATGTACTTCAATGCAATACAATCCTGAAACATTAACAGTTTTCTTAACTTCAACATATCTAAAGTTATATCTCAGTAATAAAAAGTATCAAATCAGACAAACTTATTACCTGTCCAAGCCATAGGATTTTGGCAACATGCATGGTCCTCGTAGGACCTAAGGATTTATGTATCCTCAGGGCCTCTAGGAAATGGATCTCTCAATGGCTCCTCATCCACAACAATAGGTGTCTGGACCTCCTCTATGTGTCGTGGATCCACCTCGGGATGTGGCTTCTCAACAAGTTGGCCTTCACCGGCACGCTATCTACGAATGGATGTTGTGGGTCTCTGGCGTGTCAAACCTATCCTCGCCATATCTACACAAAGTACAATGGCATGCTTAGACTGGTGATGCATAACCCATGCAAAACATGAACTTAAACAAAAAAATATGCAAAAAGACAAATAAAAGCACATATGTATGCTGAAAAAGACCAGAAGAAAGGCACGTATAAAAAAAACCCATATAGGATACTTAGCAAACCATGAGTTTCCACACCATAAGCCATACACAGAACAACAACATATGGACATTACATATACCCTGTTATCTTACGCATTATACAAAAAAAATACAAAGTAAAAGCTGGAATGCGAAACTATAACTTCCGCAGTGAGCTACAACGCGCAGAACTTATAGTTCCGCGCGTTGTAGCTCACTGCGAAAGTTATAGTTCCGCATTCATTCAAAAACTAGAAAAAATAAAATAAAACCACGCACACGACTCCAGCAACATAGCAGTTACCTGTGTAACATCCATTTTTCTGAGTAATTGTTCTAATTTTTGTCTTATATGAATTTTTGGAAAATAAATATTTTGAGACTTATTTTTGGTTTACAAATAGGATTTAAATACATATGTTTAAAATTACTTCTGAAAACAGTCAATATTCAGCTTCTGTCAGGTCTACCTACACGATCTGTTTCCTTGTCTATTCGTCTCTATTCTGTTTTATTTGAATTCTTGTGGCAAAAATGTTTTGTGATTTATTTCTAGTTTAAAATTAGGGGTAAAATACATGTATTTCGAAATACTTCTGAAACGGTAGCTTTTCAATCAACATCAGGCCTTTTTACAGAAAACGGTTTACGCCTAACTGACAAAAAGAGATTTAAATAGCTTGTGTGTGTTAAACAAACTCAATAAATAAAATTCATTCACAAAATTTGGTTCTTTTATTATTTTAGATTTTCTGGAATTTATATTTTATTTTTAATTATTTATTTCATGATTTTTAAAATTATTTCTGTGAAAGTTTTGAAAACCCTATTTTTCTTCATTTTTTGGGGTTTTACCTGCGAAACGATGAAAACCGAAGAGTTTGCACTATCTATAAATTTCAAAAATGAGTGCCACGAAATTATTTAGACTTCTTATGGCATTTTCTAGCATTCTCATTGGTTCTCATCATTTTTAATTAATTATTTCAATTTTTTATTTATGAAAAGACCAAAATACCCTTGTTTTTCACTCTTTTTCATCCAAACCCTAGGGTATTTTTGGAATTTCACATCCTCTCCTTCCCAGCCCTATTCTGGCCGCCCTTCACCCCCACTTGGTGAGTCTTGAAGCTTCTCCATTATTCTAGAAGCTAGATATTTATTAGGGTTTTGTTAGATATTTTAATTATCCATGATTTTAGCATGTTTGTGAAAATTGGAAAATAAAATATCTCCCCCTCTCTCCTCCATGTTCTGGCCGAACCCTCCCCTATAAATAGGGAGGGCATGCTCTTCATTTTCTTCACAACTCAACTTGAAGAGAAATTCACTCCAAAATCCTTTTCTTTCCCTTTGTTTTCCTTTGGTTTTCCTTGTGTTACTAATCAAGTTTTTGTGTTTTTGTTCTTGTTGTTCTTAGTGTTCTTCATTGTTCTTGGCCAAGGTATGGGGAAATTCTTCTTAAGTTGGTTTGATCTTGTTTTGATGAGGATATTGTGTTTTGGGTGTTTATAGTTTTAATAAATTGTTATATATTTGTTTAATTGTTTCTAATGGTTATTATGTCTTATATTTTTCTAAAAATGTGATTTTTCAAATAGTAAAGTTATAATGTCCAATTTATGTATAAAGTTTAATAATTGTACCATTACGCTGTCAAAATTTTATCTATAAAAGTTTGATCACCCAGTGGGCTATGCCTCCGTGATCAACAAATCTAAGAATTTGTAAAATTGAACCTCTGTAGTTCTTTTGACGGATATGGATCAGGTGCTTTGGTCAGGCGTAAGAATACATCTTCGGTGTACTCATACGGTCGAGCTCAGGGGCCGTATCTCTATTACGCCATTAGGACGTGAGCAAGTAATTAAAACACGTTAAAAATTCCTAAACCAGTGTTTTTCTTCCATTTCCATGTTCTTTTCAAAAATATATAAAACTTGTGATTTTTACTGTTTATATACAGGCTGATGATGGGTTAAGGTAGTTCATTTGTATGGATCTGTCTAGGAAAGACAAAGGTCTTTGAAGGAGCCCACAAGCTCACCTGATCTTTCTTGGGAACCATACCGGTGCGCTATTTTTCCTATCTTAGAAAGTTCATATATACATGGTGAAGATTACTTGGTCAGCTTCCAAAGAGCTTTCCCAAAGAGAATGAGTTAAGATGATTTTTATTAATATTATTACAGTTATGGTTGGGCACCGCGTTCAGCTCTGCTGCTGAGTGGTATTCCATAGCAATTTTTCTCAAAAACGAGAAATAGTCACTTACTGATTAAAAATGAACCTGAGTTAATTATCGTTAATCTCTTCTCTCTTAATCAATTCTGGTGGCTATGCCCCGTTTTGATATTCTGTTACTGCTTTGATCATGCTTATTTTATACCTGACAAGAGTATTTTGGAGTATGATGTTTTACCTGAGATTCTATGTTAAGGGATTCTGTATTTCTTTGAGAAGTGTGATTTCATTCTTATCTGATTTTGGCGTTATCTAAGCTATGTGATTCAATGTTCCTATCTGAGCAGTGTGATTATGTGTTTGATTGAGATGTGTGACTCTGAGTCCTTATCTGAGAAACGTGGTTTTGTGTTTACTTGTGATTCCGTGTTTATTTGGAAGTTAAGTCGTAATTTGGTGTCTGTCGTTACTAAGAAAAATCTCTCGGAGTAGCGAGCTGAGTGCTCGTGGCTGTGTGCCGAAATTCCTATGGTAAAATCTTCATGAGTAGCGAGTGACTTACTCGTGGGTGTGTCCCGAATTTAAGTGAAAGTCTCCAGGAGCAGTAGGTTGTGATACTCGTGGGTGTGTCCCGAAGGTATTGAGTAAAATGTCCATGGGGTAGCGGGCCGAGTGCCCGTGGGTGTATCCCGAAAGTCATTAAGGAAAAATCCCCAGGAGTAGCGGGCAAAGTGCTCGTGGGTGTCTCCCGAAAGTTTAGAGAGTTTATGTGATATTACTGTACCGATGATTTGTTTGTGTTTGGCCAATACTGTACAGGCAAGGACTTGGCATTTGTGTTTATTTTGAGGATGAGTATAACAATATTATTGCGTGATATTTATCGTATGAATTTTATTTGCTGTGTGCTTTATATCTGTTGAGTGTCTTAAATGATGAAAATTTTCACACATGCCTACTTTCCATGTTTTGTCCGTATGTGGTTGAGTAGATATTTTTCCCAAGGAGTGGGCTAAGCCTTAGGAGAAGATCTGATAGTGGTTGCTGTGCGAATTCCAAGACGAACCAGTGTTTACTGTATTACTTTGGGTAGAGGTCGAGAGATTTGACCGGCTCAGATATTCACTGTTCAAAGTATTTTGAGTATCTTGGATTTGCCTTGTAAACTCTGAATATTTTATATGAGATGAGATTTTCCTTACAAGTGTATTATCTTACGTTTCCGCATTTAAAAACCTTACGAAAAGATTTAGGGAAGCATATTCCCCATCCTTCTCATCATCTTCAACAAAGTGAAAAAATTTTACCCACATTTTGGAAGAAGGATTTCCAACTTTCACTAATATATTTTCTAAGTATGCATAAAATTCTTGGTAACTATGGTGTAATATCCTTTTTGGAGAAAGGTTGTTGCAACCTGAAGGAAGAAGAGGCTTGCGATGGCGACGACGGCGAAGTGAACAGGACGACGAAGATGTGCAACAGGAACGAATATCTTCAACCAGTAAGGAACGAAGCTTCACTGGTCTTCAACGACAGAGATTGAGGGAGGTGGTGGTGTGGGAGACGAAGAACTTGAGGGAGACGAAGAACTGGAGCTGCAGAACTGAGGAACACAGTGGCTCGAGGTACTGTGCACGAAGGTCACTGTTGCTGCGCGGAAGTGAATGGGAAGTGAGGGAGAAGAAGGGTTTTAGCTTTTTTTTTGAATTTAAGGGGTAGTATGGACATTTTCCAGTTTCAGTGTATGTGTACAAAGAAGGGTCCATGTGTTATTAGAAAAATCCTAAAAATATTGCAAGTTATGAGATTATGCAAATTACTAATTCTCTTAACCACAATTTCACACGGACTAATTTAATGTCAATGCACTTGTTCATTTGATCTTACATTTCTAACACTTGAATTTTAAAAAGTTATTAACATAAGTAAATTTGACAAATTATATTCGAATATATATTTTTCAACAATAGAAATTAATTTCCTCAAAAAATTATTCAACAAGTTTTTTAAACCAGTTTACTTTGATGTTACAAATGGCTCTTTGTTTCCTAAGCACAGCAAACAAACCAGTATCCGTGAGTATCCATCTAAACCCACTCTGATTTTGACGGAGCAAACCTGCTTTGATGGGGTTCAGGGGCAGGGGCGGGGAAGATGATACCCACCTCCGCCCCCGAACGCATCCCACTATTTTAAAATATTATATAAATTTAATAAATAATAGTGTTTTGTATTCATTTTATTAAAATATATTAGAATTTATTATCAATATAAATTTATATTTGAAAATAATTAATTAATTAGTTATAATTTTAAATAAAGTATTAATTCATTTAATTAATAATATTATTTAGTTTAATTTAACTGGTTAAATTCATCAATATTTTTTGCTAAATAAAAATAAATCATTAGAGGCGAGGATGGGGGTAAGGGACTCGGGTGATTTTAGGGAATCGGGGGCGAGGGTGGGGGTGGCAAAACCTGCCCCATTACCATGCCTACTGTTTCCAAAATTTCTTTAAGCTATTAGTATTTGAGTAATAATGAGATCAAGATTTAAATATTTCCTCTGTTTTAGATTAATTGTCCATTAAGATATTTTCATATGAATTAAGAAAGACAATAAATGAGTTAAAAAATAGAACAATTTTACTAAATTGTCTTTATAATTTATTTATTAGTAATTGTATCATCTACTATTAATATTACCTTTTCCAAAGTTGCACAATCCATGGACAAAATTGTAAAAAAAACGATGAAGTGAAAAAATTAAATGATACTTAACATGATTTTTTCTCTAACATGACACTTAATATGAAATGCAGTTTTTTTTTACAAGAGCAAACTTATAGCATTTCATTCATAATTGTTTCAGCAATACAAAGGGGTGCATGATGGTATGTTTGAGGCTCATTCATCAAGAGACCACTAGCGGCTAAAACATGAGCAACTGTGTTTGCTTTCTTAGATGCAAACACTACATTAAAATTAGGAAACACAACTAAATATCCCTACAATTCTTCAAAATAACACCAAACTCAGTATGGTCAAAATTATTATGCTGCAACTTGTTCACTATGGTTTTACAGTCGGACTCAATGATAACATGCTGCAAGTCAAGTTGAGACACCCATTGTAAAGCATAATAGAGACCAAGCGCCTCCCCCCCCCCCCATAGGAGTAAGAAGACCCACGGTCCTTTGAGTTCTGGCCAGCAAAAAATCACCCGCGTGTCCTCTCAAGCACCAATTGAAACCAACCATTCCAACAACATGGTCAAAACCTGCATCTATATTAACTTTGACAAAACCATAGGGAGACTTTTTCCAAGTAGCATTATTTCCATCAACAGGCCGAGTGATAGAAGTGGTGCCACCATGTGATTGCTGTCGTGAGTTATAGAATAACCATTCATTACAAAACGAGAAAGCACAAGCAGCAACACTAGGTGGGGGTGTGTCTTTATTCTCCCATTGCATGTCATTCCTACTTTTCCACATGCTCCATATAGCAACAACAAAAAGATATCCCTGCTCTTGATTCATAGTTGAAAGAGCTTTGAAAAATAAATCCATAAAACCATCAGCATGGGTGATCAAAGGCTCAATGAGGCTCCACAAGGGAAGGTGACGCAAGCAATGTTCTGCACATGGACAAGTAATGAACAAGTGGAAACAGTTCTCAAGCTCATTTGGGCAAAAAAGACAAACAGCAAGACATTGAACACCTTTATTCTGCAAATGGGTTCTTGTAGAGAGAACATTCCTGCAAGCACGCCCAACACATGCTTTCACCCTTGGAACAACATTGAGGGACCAAAGAGCATTCCAATCACCATCAACATGCAAATGAGGCTTTGAGGCAAGCTTGTCACAGTAGAGTCTATAACCAGATTTCACAGTATAGACCCCATTAGGAGTAAAGCCCCACATCAATCTGTCCTCAACGACACAATCTATCAAAGGGACTTGCACCACCCTTGCAAAGCTGGAGAAAGGATGGCCTGTAACAATCCCATGTTCCAATTCAGCTCCCCCACTTCTCTAATGTCTTGCACACGAAGATGTTCCAATCCAGCCACAGGCAAAGACTGAATGTATTTAAGATCATCCCGAATCCAAGGTTGGCCCCAAATGCCAATACGACTTCCATCTCCAATATGCCAACGGGTCCCCTCTTTTAATATTGTTTGGGAGCACCACAAGCTACGCCAACAGTAGCTCGGATTATGCCCCAAGTTTGCATTAAGAAAATCGCAGTGGGGAAAATATTTAGCCTTGAAAATACTAGTGACTAGAGCATCAGGGTCACTAACAAATCTCTAGCCCTGTTTAGCTAGGAGAGCTAGACTGAAAGCCTGTAGGTCACGAAAGCCCATCTCACCATCTTCTTTTCTCAAAGATAGCCTCTCCCATGAAAGCCAATTAATGTCTCTAGTGGTCCTGTTCTTAGAACCCCACCAAAAGGAATTAAGCATTTTTTGGATGTCATCACACAACGTCTAGGGTAACAAATAAATGCTCATGCAGTAGGACGGGATGGCTTGGGCACTGACTTGATAAGCACCTTCCTTCTTGATCGTGACAAGCTCTTACTACTCCAAGAGTTGATCCGCTTCCAAACTCTATCTTTTATGAAGGAGAAGACACTTTTCTTGTTACGCCCCACAAGCGAAGGAAGTCCCAAATACTTTCCTGTCCCCAAGGTGATCTGAACCTCAAGTGACTGAGCAATATTATGCTTGACATCATGGGGAACATTCTTGCTAAAAAACATCTCAAACTTCTGCATGTTAATATGGTGGCCCGAGGCCTAAGCATAAACCTCCAGAACATGCTGCATAGTTTTAGCCTCTTCAACATCTGCTCCAAAAAACAAGAAACAATCGTCAGCAAAAAGGAGATGAGAAATAACAGGAGCTCCACGACAAATTTTTGCACCATGAAGATTGCCTAATCTCTCCTCTTTCTTGATAAGCGTCGAAAGTCCTTCAGTGCAGATAAGAAAGAGATAAGGTGACAAGGGATCCCCTTATCCGAGTCCCTTGGAAGGATGTATGGGCCCAACTGAATCGTGGTTGACCAAAACTGAATAATTAACAGATTTAACACATAGCATGATCTAGCTGACCCAGGTTGGATGAAAACCCATCTTAATCATTATACACTGAAGGTATCCCCAATCAACTCTATCATATGCTTTGCTAATGTCAATTTTTAAGGCCACATCACCCTTTCTCCCATTCGTTTTGCACCTCATATAGTGAATCGCCTCATTTGCAATCAAAGCATTGTCAAGGATAGACCGGCCCTCAATAAAAGCATATTGCTCAATAGAAATACATTTGTGAAGCACATTTTTAAGCCTATTAGCCAACACATTAGCCACAATTTTGTAGACAACGTTACACAACGAGATGGGTCTAAGATCATTCATACTATCAGGGTGATCACAATTCGAGATAAGCACAATATTTGTATCACTCAGGGAGTCTGGGAGCATACATCTTTCCAGCCAATGACAAGCGGCATGGTACACATCACGTCCACATAAGGCCCAAAAACGTTGATAGAAAGCTGGATTGAGGCCATCCGTCCCCGGTGCCTTGTCGGGGTGCATTTGGAAAAGAGCATCATGAAACTCCTCCTTAGCCAAAGGAGCAATTAACTGATTATTGTCCACATCTGTAATATTTCTCTGCACATCACCAACAACACTATCATAATAACCCTGCTGGCTAACAAAGAGATAATCAAAATATCCTCTAGCAACGTTACACAACTCAAGACACCCAGACACTTCCACCCCCATATCATTCCGCAATTTAGTAATTGAATTTACCTTTTTGCGCGATGATGCTGCAGCATGGAAGAAGCAAGTATTTTTGTCACCATCTCTTAGCCAAAAAGATTTAGCCCTCTGGTTCCAATAACTATCCTCTTGTTGAAGGAGGACATTCAACCGCTCTTTAATGCCAACAAACTCAGCCACATCGTTAGGTGCATGACTACCGCGTAAAGCTTCCAACTTCATTTTACAATCATTAATCTCACCACGAAACCACATTCTGATCCGTCTTCCCCACAATTCAAGCTCATCAGCACAATTAGCAAGCTTGGCAACTAGATCAATATCATCACCAATTGGCCAACTCTAGTGTACAACATCATTTAGTTCCGGTTTAGTCAACCACATATTTTCAAACTTAAATTTTCTTTGATAAAAATGACTCACCCTTGGTGTAGTTTCCAAGCAAATGGGAGAATGATCTGATACTGTGGCAAGTAAGTTCTTGAGGATTGCTTGGGGAAAGAGGTGGCCCCACGCTGCAGTAGCAAACGCACGATCCAAACGCTCCTCAACCCACCCACAAGACCCATGGTTCTTTGCCCAAGTGTAAGGATGACCGTCAAGAGGGATCTCCACCAAAGCACACTCATCAATAGCGGACCTGAACCCATTTTTGAGCCAATTCGGATAAGATGCACCTCCTTTTTTATCCTCATCAGAAAGAAGATTGTTAAAATCTCCAATGACACACCAAGGAATAGGAGAAATAGCAGCTAGCCTTCGGATAAGCTCCCAAGACTCCCTTCGACGACTCCTCTCAGGAAAACCATAAAAACCAGTCAACCGCCACACCCCCAAATCGTCATCAACAATCTCCATGTTAATACAATTCTGAGAGTAACTGGAAATAGACAAGTGCGTCGTGGTCTCCAAAGAACAGCAAGATCACCACTCCTACCAACATGATCAACAGAAAAACAAAAGTCAAAACCTAGCAGAATCCTCATCTCCTCAACCCTCCTAGCAACTGATAAAGTTTCAATAAGAACAATAACATCCGGCCTATGACACCGAACGAGGTCCTTCAATGAAGGAATTGCACGCAGGTTGGTCAGGCCTTGGCAGTTCTAACTTATAACGATCATTGCTCCTGGCAGGCCTAGGGACCAGGGCCTGCCAATAAAAAAGGATCCACATAATCACTGGAAGAAGAGTCAGCAAAAGGATTATTACTGACAGTGTGCTCATGTAAAGAGAGGCCTTGCAACAAGGGCTGTTTGTCCTCCTTGCGTCTTTTCTTTTCAATTTGGGCTTCAGTAGAAAGGTAAGATGGGCCAACAGGATTATTAAAATTGTTGACCACAATGGGACCCGCAGATGGTTGTGCAGCGAAGGAAAGAATTTGTGGGGAATATTGTTGGATACAACGAAAATCTTCTCTCTCCACATTAGTTGGCTCACTATTAATTCTGCCCCCCTCAACACGTAGGCCATGCATATTTGTCGCATGAAATTGGATAGGTTACACTTTTTTCGCGCCATTACCGCTGTCATCACGTGGTGTGTCTCTTGCACCGCCATCCCTTGGGCTAGGATTAGTGCTCCGTTCTCTATCATTCCTCAACCATCGGCTGTGTGGACCGCCGCCGTTCCTCCTCGTGTCAGCCCGAAGCTCAACTCCCCATTCCCAAACGCTGTCGTCGACTTCCTTGGCAAAAAGAACCTCACAGTTCTGCTCCGAGTGACCAAGAAGGCCACAAACGAAGCAAAGGGTAGTGAGTTTCTCATATTTGAAAGTGACTACACACCAATCTTCCCTCTCCATGCGCACCTTCCAGTTCTTCTTCAGTGGTTTCCTTACATCGATCCGAACATGCAATCTCATATAGGCTCTCCAAACACATGAATTATTGGATGGATCATAGTCAACAAACTGTCCAATATAGTTGCCTAAGTGCTTCCTAACCAGTTCCGACATAAAACCCACCGGGAGGATTGTGGCATTGAACCCAGAACTCGACATGGTGTAATGAGATTGCCTGAAGTGGAACTCCCATCATCATCCTTCCAAGTGCTAGAATGTGATTGTCGAATGTCCAAGGGCCACCTTTAAGAACCTTCTCCATGTCTAATCTGTGAAAGAACTGAAACAGGAAAATACCAGGGCTAGCTTCCTTAATGGAAACTCCCTTCAGTGGTCGCCACATGTCTGCCGTGCGTTCTTTCATAGCATGAGTGCGGATGCTTCTGTCAGTAACAAACTGACCCACCAAGTACAACTGGACATCATTAGCAGCCCTGCCTTGTGTTGATCTTCAGAGAAACAAACCATCATCATCATCTTGGAGTGACAGAGATTCCATATTGATATCCGTGGGAAAGCGAAAAGGACAAGAAGTTTCAGCGCCGCCTCTCAGAATCACGAGAGAAAACCCAAGACCATCTCACAGAGAGAGAAAAATATGTTACCTTATAATGGAATTTAACATGATTTTTTCTCTAACATGACACTTAATATGAAATGCAGTTAGTAATTCATAAAAGGTCATAAATCCAAGCATTATATTTTAAAATATGAGAGGTTATTTGCTATGTCTAATGATCACACATTCGTTTTAGTGATTTGCTATACATATTATATGATATGATACTAATAACCGTTATAATCCCTATTGGAATCTGTCTGTAATTTGTGCATTAATACACTAAGGATAAGATTCTTGATACATTCCAATTACTTCATACCAACTCAATGCAATTAAATTACTTGGATACCGTAAATTTTGCAGCTTGAATATAATGTCATAAAAGCGCATGATTCTCCATATCCTGCATGGATGGAATGCCATCAAAGTGTCATTTTACTTCACAATTCCAATTGGCAATTAGTCACACAACACAAAATACCATTGACAAATCAAAACCAAGTTATGGGAATATAGCAAATCATTAATCAAATCAATTTGGTCCTACAAAAAAATCACACAACAAAGGCAACTTTGAATAAGAATGAATAAGCCATGCGGGGGTCCTGCATGGATGTTAATAAAATATTGGAAACACTGAATATATAAGAATGCTAGTGCAGCTGCTTAGGTTCAGGTCATGACTCCAATAAACCAAGTCCAAATGTCAGCGGCACTACCAGCAGCATTGCGAGTGGCCAAGAATGAGGAAATGACACTGGTGGGTCATGGTCATGGCGGGTTGCCTATGAATTAATGTTGATCACACTGTGCCAAAGCAGTGGTTTATGGACTTGACGAATGGTAATGGGGATCATGAGGTCACAAATATGTTACTAGGAGAAGCCAATCTCCAAAATGGCTTTTGGCCTAACCTACTACGTTGAACAAAAACATGTGTTTGCTTGCAGTAGTGTCCTTTTGGGGTGGGGGTAGTGGATCTCTCCCAAGTCTCAATTGATTTCTATGATTTGGCTTTTAATTTTTACTTTTCTTATTTGTAAATCACTATGCCAGAAACACGGAATAATAATGGCTTTTAGATGATGCGTGAAATGTGAATCGCTTTTATAGAAAACATGGAGCTTTCAGATAACACATTCCCGGGTAGACATTGTTGTAATGGAAAACACGGAGCTTTCACGTAACGTTCACCCTGATAAACGTTGTCTAGCAGCTCCTTGTTTTTTGTTAATAAAAACACGGACCTGTTAGAAAACGCTTTCGAGGGAAAACGTTGTTGTAATTAAAAACACGAAGCTTTTGCACATCGTTCAAACAATGCCTTCCCAGGTAAACGTTGTTGAAAATCTTATATTTCCCCCCTTTGCGCGCACTTCCTCATGTAGTGTGAGTCCAGACGAAGGATGACTGTTCAAAAAGACTGAAATGAATCGTCACTACGCTTGGTCAGTAATATATAAATATAAAATTAGTAGAAATCCTACATTGCACTTCATTCAACTACTTGCCCTCTCTACGTACTTTGTCTTCCCTTTATTTCCTTGCCCTTCAAGTTTTCACTTCACACACACTCCAAACTCCAACAATGGCATGCGCTTCTTCAGTCTCTTATGCTGGTGGAGTTTGTCCTGGACCTACATCCTCTTGTTGAGTACGAGATAGATCTCGTTGGTGAACTTACTGGGGCTGGATGGTTTGACTATATTGATAAGGAAAAATCAGGGGTGTGGCCTGGACTGATTAAGGAATTTTGGTCCAATGCAAGCATAAAAGGAGACGAGATTGTTGCAACTGTGCATGTCTATGCCTCTAGGGCTTCTATTGCAAAAGTAACGAATTGTCCTGATGAGGGTTTCATCTATGGGGATGGCTAGGACATGGCATTCTATTTGGTTGATGGATTCTTGCTTTACAAAGACGAGGATGTCTTAGAAAGAGCCTCACAAATGAATGAGAAGGCCAGAGTACTTCTCAAAGTCCTCAAAAACGTATTTTTACCAAAAGACATTCATGAAGATGATGAAGAAGTATTTGATGTCCAAAAGCTTTGTCTTTGTAACTTAATATAGAAGAAAAAGGTTAATCTACAACATTTGACATTTAATCATTTCATAAGAATATTTCACTGTGTCACTGTATGCGTATCCCCTATGATGTATCCGGTTATGCTAAGAGTCCTATAAAAATGCTTTTTATTAGTTCATATTAACTTCGTATAGGCAAGCTTAGGGTTAGATTCCATTTGAGGCAACCTTAAGAGTAGGAATAAAATTCGTATACTAGGTCATTTTCATCTTAGAGTAGTCAAGCTGGGTCATTTTCATTTTTTGGTAGATAACTCTTAAAGTGTACTTGTAGGTAATTAAATGACATTTTGGTGACGATCGTACTACTTCTAGTTGTCATGCTAGTTTTCCTATTGCTGGAAAAGGTACTAAAAAAAGTGACAAGTTAAGATGAAGAACCTTCTTCATGCTAGGCAAAAGGGACAAAGATTTTAGGTGAGTTCCTAAAATGTAAACACATACTATGAATCTTGACCTAAATATGCTTCAAAAATCTTTCTTTCGTAAACCTTTGCATTGATGATATAGGTTGGATGGAATGAAGGAGGCCAACCAATTGAACCAGCCTAATGGTGCAAAGTTGGTCAGTTATATTGGAATGATTGTCCATCAACTCATTCTAATTAATAAAATGGGTTAGAAGACTGAGGAGATGGCCCAATACAAAAATGTCATTTGGACAACCATACTGGTGATAAATAAGATTATCCTCTTCTATGCATTTTGTTGTGATGTTTCTTATGTAACTCATCATAACTTTCCTTGATTATACTTATTTTTGCAGCCAATTTTTTATATTGATGAGTGTCATAAAGAGTACTATCTTAAGGAAGCTGGCAAGTTTACAAGGGATGGAGGTGTACCATGAAGAAGGATTGTCTATACGATGCACAGGGACACCCGAACTACGAGTCTCCTACGGATATAGAGCACCATTTCAAGGAGGATGAATGGAGGGCTTTTGTAGATTCATGTTTAAGTGAATATTTTGAGGTAATATTAATATCAACACAATTAAGTGTCTATTATCCTTATTTATGACAACATTACTAATTAAGTGTTTACACAGAGAATAAGCGAAGCTAATAGGAACAGAGCATCTAAACCTCAGTTTATACAGGGATATGCTTGCCTTGAGCAAGAAATGATAAGTTGTCACACCCATGCATATGCATGCATATAGTCTTACAATCTACAAATGATTTTTAACTTGTGTGGCTATTGTCTTATATATAGCGACAACGACAATTGGGGTCTGGATCCGAGGTGATGAGCATATCTCGTCATGTTGTGTGGAAGGCTGCCCGCGTGAACAAAGACATGGTAATTGACAATGAGAATGTTCAACAAATTTGGGATGAACGTGTAAGTATAATAACTTAAACCTACATTTGATATCTACGGTAACCTTAACCTTAACCAAACTATTTTGTTTGTGTTTGTGTTTCATGAACAATTATCACAATCTCTACCTCCAGAGCAGGTACACGAGGAATATGATCGTGAGGATATACTTTCTCTGGGATTAAAGCAACGGGAGTACCCCAGACTCAAGGCCCAAAGATGCACTACAAGGATCCAAGAAAGTCCAAAGGACTCAAGGCCCAAAGATGTACTACAAGGACTAAGAAGACTCAAGAAGCTTTGGACAAAGATGTCAATTATTTCCTATCTCAAGTCATTCCAAAAGAGATAATGCCCAAAATGGTCCAATTGATCCAAGTTGATGAATTCAAAAAGAAAATGAATTAAAGGATCAAGAAATCCAATTTTGGATGACCTTGCTTCACTATTTTGATTGTAACTTGAGCTCTAAGTATATTTGATTTAGGTTTTACTTGATGCGTCGAAAAGCTAAGACAATTTCCTACAAGTTGTATTTCTAGTCTCAAGTCCTAATTTTGCTTCTATCATAGTGCAAAATGGATTGGAAGTTAAGGATGAAATTCTGGACGAAAATATTGCTTTTGGTTTACGTTTTTTAGTGTTATTTTGAATTCAAATGTCTGGCTGAAATTCCATTTAGGAAAGGAAGGGGAGGGAGACAGCACTTTAACGGTCATATCATGGCTATAAATAGCCTTGTAATTGCGTTATTGTGGAACTTTGCATGAATTAGATTTTTTATCTTCTTTTGGAGTTTGTGAGCATAGTCTCTCTTAGGTTCTTGAGCTGACGTTTTGGTTCTTATCAAAGGTAGCTTCACCTTTGTGGCGAATCCTCACTGGACTTATCACTCTCCAGAAGAGTGTGACGTCTTCTTTTCATTTCTTATCTTTTCCGCTTTCTATTTCATCTTTTTGTTTTTATTTTGTTCTTGTTATATATGCGCTGCGCTTTTATTTTCCAAATCATTTCATCATACATCTTATGCGCACCAATCCATTGAGTAGACATTGATCATAAGTTGTAATCTTTAATCGTTTTTCCTAGTTCTTATGTGCACCCTTCTCCTTTGCGCTACATTTGAATAAAGTGTGCATCTTATGCATCTCTTTGGCTACCCTTGTGCACTATTCATATTGGAAGAAGAGTTGGATGTTAAGGCACATCAAATCTTGTGATTAGTCACAAGGGAAAACGCCCTCCTTCGGCCTTCCTAGCACCAACAACAGTTGCACCAATGCACCTGATCACCACGAGGAGTAGCTACCCCTGCAACTCCTCCTACTGCTATTGTTGATGTAGCTCCCGTTCTTATCCTTGCACAGGTACTTATTTTTTACTTTATGCGGTTCTTTATTCATGTTGCATTCTTTAGGGAGACACTTTTGCTCGATTTATGTTGGCCGATTCACTCCTTCTCACAGTTGCTAGGGGACCCAAAGGATTCACATAAGATGGCAACCGCAGAGAGAAGCAAAAACACCGTTACTGAGAAGAAGAAAGGCACCAGGACTAGGCAGAAGAAAAGCACTGGGAGTAATAATCCTAGGACACACGAGTTAGCCACCAAAACAAAAAGTGATCCTAAAAAGGCTGATCAAGAAAAGCAGCCGCACAAGGTTGTTCAATTCAGTGCTCTGGAGCCTCCAAGTAGCATGAAGTTGGTTGCTCAACATGTGAACAACTGATTGACAGACAAGACAATTCTACAAGTTGACATAATCAATCCTTGCTTTGTATTTGATTCAGTAGAGTATCTTGATGCCGATGAGGTCAAGAAGCTTTTTATCCACGATTGGATTGGCGTCTCTATTATTAATGTATACATGGGGTACTTTAAACTACCCTAAGCACTTAAATAATTTATTTGGAATAAAAGTTACATCCACGTTATTGTTAATTCAATTTTATTATACTGTTCTAAGATGATTGTTCGACAATCACGCGTTCTTTTGAAATATGTACTTCTTCCTATCACCAACGTGTACATGCGAAATTTATGACATTTAACAATGAGTGGCTGCCATAGCTGATATGCTGGAAAGGATGGTAGGCCACAACAATGAAAAGTTGGTTCTTGTGTGATTTAATACAATGAGACCTTATAATTTCCAAGCTAGCTTTATTTCGACATGCTTTATTGTGCTTGTTCGCTAACTAGCTAGTCATTTTTCTATTGACCATTGCGTGTTGATCGCCACCAAACCATTGGGAGGGAAGATATATTATTTTGATTCTCTACCTAGGGAACAGCCTGAGCTGGAGCCACACAACGCTTTACGTGAAAGTTTCAATGAGTAAGTATTGATGCATAATGTACATCTGTTTTCATATTTATTATTTATATCGAAGTTTGATTTGTGTCTATTTTTCTCAGTGTTGTGAACAAGTACCTGAAGAATATAGGTAGGCCAAGTCATATAGTACCCGATTGGTCACTAATTCACGTATATTTTTACAAAGGCTAAGTGTAATTATTTGCACATATTTATTTTGATAATTACTAGCTCTGTTTTTCATTTTGTAGTGTGCAAAACAACCTAAAACCACTGACTGTGGGTACTATGTCACGAGATTCACGAAGGAGATTGTCTCCACAAATTGTTTAGACATCCCAAAAGAGGTATGCAATTTGTATCCTTTTTATTTATCCTACTGAATTGATTTATTTCATGTATATTAATTAATAGCATCTAATGATTAACGTGACTTTTTTTACAGTACATTGAAGGCCATAGGTGCGTAACTTATTCTGATGACCAACAACTTGCAGTTATGGAAGAATGGGGAAAATACATGGTCAAACATATAATT
Organism: Glycyrrhiza uralensis; assembly: GCA_030159175.1. Classification (NCBI taxonomy): domain Eukaryota; kingdom Viridiplantae; phylum Streptophyta; class Magnoliopsida; order Fabales; family Fabaceae; genus Glycyrrhiza; species Glycyrrhiza uralensis. Next base: position 31,482,250 of record BRZY01000003.1, read on the forward strand.
CTCCACCAAAATTAGGTTAATTTTTAAATATTTCTTTGTGGTTAATTTTATTGATTTTCTTATTCATTTAATTGGTTGGATTCATCCTGTTCATATTGTACATATATGTATGTGACACTGTAAAAATGTTTCGGAGGCGTTGTGGGAGTTGTGCATGCAAGCGATGATGGTGAGGTCAAGTACATTTTTACGTGCTGTTGGAATCAAAATTAAACAATGTTGAAATACATTTTTAGCATAGTAAATGTGAAGACACAATCGAAAGTTATTTACCATCTCATCTTCACATCTTTATTACTAGCTAATGAACCCGTGCCTTGCACGGGATAATTATATGTATATTAAGTAATATATATTTGTGTAGCTAATGTTTTTGTCAAGATGTTCTAATAATAATTGCCCCAGTATACTTTGGTTTTGACAAACCAATATACTCTTTTTTTGAAAAATAGAATTCGCTTAGGCAAAAACTTTTGAATTAATACTCATTTCTTAAATATGTAAGGCACAAAAAATAAAAAATAAATGAATGGCAAACTTTGTTGGTATAATAGGATATATATAATTAGTTTTTCACTTTTGTGAATATCAATATTTGAAAATGTATGAGTTACAACATAATCTTAGTAACCAAACTTTAAATATCATATATTAGTAATAATTTAAAAAACATATTATTAAACAACAAGAAACAAATATAGGAGCCCACCTTAGATATAGATAAATAACCCAAAATGTGTGTATATGAAACTTTTGAAAACAAAAAGAGATGAATCAAAGAGTTACCTCCGGCAAAAACAAAAAAAGTATAAAAATAAAATTATAAAAGAAAAAAAACTAAACCTTGTTTCTATAGGATAATAGAGAACTCTTTTTCCTAGTTAAAACCCCACCTTTAAGCATTCTGTGCCATTTCTATAACAATATTTTGTTGAAAAAAATAATATGAAAAAATATTTTCAAAAAAATAATTATATATGTTTCTTTATTGTAAATATTAGTTTTCTCATATTTGAAAAATAAGATAATGTCATTTATTGTGTGATTTCATTATAAAGTGATAGATTGACATTTAAATTAAACTACTTGTCTGCAACATATTAATTTGTGGATAAATTGATGGAAAATAATTTGATTAAATTAAAATATATACACACATCGAAATTGTTAAAATAATAATTTAATCTAATTGAAATATATAAACATATACCAAATTCATTAAAAAGTAAATTATAAACATAAATATTCTAAATAAAATCAACTCTCCATATTTAAAAATTAATTAATTTTTTTCTCATTTTTAATAGATAGATAGTTTGCAACACCCTTTCTCATAAAAAGATATTACAACATAAGTAACCTTATTTATCGAAAATAATATTAATCTTTATCTTTTTAATAAAAGAAAATTCTCTTTTAATTATTTCAAGTCTATTTCGAAAATGAGTATAAATTTTTTTTTCTTTTAATTCCTGAAAATTATTTTCACTTGAAACTCTCACTTACATTGTTTAGATTTCGAAACTTATTTATGTCGTAATGTGTTACTGAAAAAAAATGAGATAAACATCATCTGAATGAATAATATACATCATATATATACTGGTCCAAAGTTTTACAAGTACATCAAACTGGATAGCTAGTAATGTCAGATAAAATAGTACAGCCATCCGGCAAGGATAATAATAACGGTCTACCCCAAATGAGCCTAAGCCGGTCGAGTCTCCGATCACCCCCAAAAGACTATCTAGCCAAAAGCCACTCCAGACGGTAGTCTTCTTCATTCCTCCGTCCTGGTCAATTCACTTGACTGGTGGTACATATATATGAATCATGTTCCAGAGAGCACAAAACATATAGGCAAGGGTGAAAAATTCTCATACACAGATTATACTCCCTCCGTTCCTTTTTATCTGTCGAATTTTAAGAAAAAATTTGTTCCTTTTTATCTGTCATTTTGATAGTTTAAGGTTATATTTTGACAATTATACCCTTAACCCTATTAATTGTTCTTTACATTTTCCATAAATTTGATTAATGCATAGTTGAGAGTTCAAAGACTAATTACTATTCCCAACAAATAGAGTAGTGAATAAATAAGGGTATAATAGGAAACTTTTTATCAATTAATTGATTCCTTGGTTTTGGTGAAACAACCTTAAACGACAGATAAAAAGGAACGGAGGGAGTAAAGCATAGTGACAACAGATAAAAATAAAGTATATCAAACTTATCAAACATAACCTACATTAAACATTACAGTACCATTTACCTTTTCTCAGCACAAAAGTATATACTCTCTCTTCTAATAAGACATTCTCATATACACAAGGAAAATCATTATAGTTACAGCACATAACTCAGTATCAAGCAATATATCATTACACAGATATATTTAAAATGCATGACACTTCCCTCTCAACACCAATGTAATGCTCCATGGAGACTTTTCTCTTCCTCAACAACATTTGAGCGATAGGCCACGATCAATCCCTAACATACTGTTCAAGGCTAAACCTCCAGTAAAGTCCAAGACAGTATTCAGGAAAGCCATGTTTAAGTCAAAATTGTTCAAGGCTAAACAAACAGTAAAGTCCAAATAACAATTATTTAATGCACTCAGCGACACCATATCACAAATAGGTCAGTCATTCAGATTTATCCAAGCCGGGTGCTCTACTCGTTCTCGGCTCACTGGGAGTCACCACGTGGCCATTGAGACTTTTCGAAACCTAGATAATCCTAGTAGGCAATTGTAGTCCAACCGTATCCTATTTTCAACCCCTCTCTGGGTTGTAGCTCACGCACAACCCTCTCTGGGTATGACCACTTGGCAAAGCCAAGAAAATCTCTTTATGCAAAATGGCATATCATATTATGCATTTCAAAATAATCATCACAAGCTCAAGCACAATCAATTCACTTTGATTTCTCTTGTAACATAATCAATCTCTTCTCTATGTTACTCTTTGTCACCATCATACATAACCTTCTCTTAGTTATGTTACTCTCTTCTCTTAGTGACATCACACATAACCTTCTCTTGGTTATATACTCATCATTATGTTACCTCTTGTAACAACACCACATGACCTTCTCTCTTGGTCATTTATAAATTCTCTTTGTGATTCTTCTCAAGCAATAGGTCTCTTTCTCTTTCATTCAATATCTTTTAATTAAACTTTGTCTTTTAACTAAAAAGCATTTTTCAAATCCAATGTTTAAGTTCTAAAATAATTTAACCAAAATACTTACCAACCTTTAGATTTAAAATGTCATTTTTCTCTTAAGCATCTTTGTTTAAAAAGCTGGAAAAAAATGATTTTCGCAAAATCCTTGGCTGTCAAAAATTCAGGATCCAGAACTTTTCACAGGCGCGAGGATTTTCACACCGGCAGTGCAGACAGTTCTGTCCCCTGTTTTCCAGATTTTCACAACTTCGAAAATGACCACACCCAGGGCATGACAGAAACTCGATTTTTTTCAAAGTTCAAACCAAATTAATCTTTTCTTTGCATAGTTAAGATAAAATCAGCATGAATGAGTAAAAAATTATACTTTTGTACCAATCACAAAGCTTTTCAAACTATGAACAAACACCGTGAGTTTTCCACTACTCCAATTGCTCTTTAATCCCAAAAGATAATAACTCAACATCAAGCTCTTGATCCAAACATTCAACCAAACATAGAGCAAGATAATCACACACAAAACATAGAGTAAGATCATCACTCACAAGGCAAATATTTCTTCACAATCAAGAGCAATCCACATCAAAGGAAACCAATCTCACTCACACAAGGTTCAATCAATCCAAACCCATCAAGCAAATCTTTCATGACCAAGTCACTCAAGAAAGTTCATATTAAGTATAAACACAACTCTTGGACCATCCATCACCACAGGAACAAAAGAGTACATAACTTAATAATCAACATGCACTCTAAATTATATTACAATCATCTTAAACAAACCACAACAACATCGCACTCATATGTCATCTAAGCTTTAAAAAAATCTTGTATAAGAAAATTTTCCCTTGCCTCCTTCCTTTAGCTTAGGTATGACAAGCCCTAGCTTCAAACCCTTTTCTCCTTCTTCTTGATCTCTCCCTTCCAATCCATAATAACACATCCAAATACAAAAATAAGCTTACTCATCCATGAAAAATCCTTAGCACATGAAAGAAATCTTAAGATTAACCAAACTCAACCCTAAGCTTATGAACCATGAAAAAGACAACAAAACTTATCTATGGAGTCCTTACCAAATACCTTGATAGCTTGATGATCCCAAAATCAAGAGCAAACTTTGGAAAATTTGATTATCTTGGATGAAAATTTGGAGAGCAAAGTGTAAGAGATGGTTATGGTGTAAGAGCAAATGGAAAGTATGAAACAAGAAGCTCTCTCCTCCCTCCCCAAGTCTCGGCCTCCCTCTCCTTTCCTATTGCCAAGATATTTTTTTTAAGTTAATCATTACTTTAACATGAGTCATTTGTTAAATTAATACTTGGATTTTTCTAATTGGTTAGAAATTGTGAGTCAAAGAATTTTGAATCTTCCACACTCTTCCTCACACAGTCCAGGTGCTGCAGCTGGTCCAAGGCTGGGTTAAAACATTTTTTTCACCTTAACCATGGTAAAAAGTAAGTCTCCAAGGTAATTAAGTGTGGTAACTTTTGAGTTTCATAGTAAAAATTGTCCAAAAATAATCTATTGAAGTAAAAACTCTCATGAATCCTAAAATAAGTCATAGGCCATGAAAATAAGGTGCCACAAAAGTCTTAGTTCATAAAAATCAAGTTTAGAAACATTACGGTAATTTTTGGTTTTTACCGTAACCCGTAAATTAGGGTAAAAATGAAAAATATCAGAAAATTTCTAAAAATCATAAATATTGTAAAAACACCATTGGTTACTCTTTTGGTTGATTTTGGATCATTTTCCAAGCTTCTGGTATTCACCTGTTCCCCCGCTTACCCTGTTCTCAATCTACAGGGACCAAAATCGCAATTCTTGGTCTGCTATTCTAAAAATCTCCAAAATAATATATAAAATTCTAAAATAATTTAAAACATCATTTGGAACCTCCAAAAATATTTCTTAACTTGTTTTGGTCTCCAAACCAACTCACAGTTCAACCTGCTCAAACTACAAGGACCAAAACGGTAACATTTTTATCCGTTTCTCAGAAAATTCCTCAATAAATTTCTAAAATCCTTAAATATTGTAAAATCACTATTTTTACATTCAAATCTTATTCTTAACCTAAATCTAGAGTTTCTACTTCACAAAGTCACCATTCCGTCTATTTACGGTAAATAGAACTCTGTCTGAATCTCAACGTCCGACTTAAACTACTATTTTCTAACGTCAGGAAAACTTCATCTACTAACTTAATCTTCCTAAAATATATTTAATTCACATGAATCACATATCCACATATTAAAATGTAATAAAGTCAGAAACATAAAATTACGGACGTTACATAGTTTATAGATAATATATATGAAGGCATCAACACTAAATAAAAGTAATAAATAAAAATGATCAATCATACAATAAAGAAAAACTTTTTGTATATAAGTCAGTATAGAAAAATAGAAGAATATCAATAATAGCGAGACACACAATAGCAAAAAAAACTATCAATATATTAAGATTAATATTACAAAAATTGAAATACATCAAATAATAATCATAAAATAGTATTGATCAAAAAATAATCATAAAATAGAAACATTATGTCTAAAATAAAATAGAAAAATGATTCATTGTCATCAATTAATGAATTTGAATTTTAAAATTGAATATCAGTACTAAATGATTATTGATGACTCGTGATTGGCTCTAATTAAAAACATTAAAACACATGGTTAACAAATTAATTACCATCTATAAATAATACATTTACGAATGATTTTTCAAGTCCCAATTCACACATGTCGTTCTCAGATCGCTTTCACATACCCCATCCACGTGTCACACTCAGAGAAAAAGGTGCACCAAAATCATATCATGTTTTAACAAAAAATGGAAACCGAGTGAATCTGTTTCAATTTAAAATGAAATCTGCAAATCATGATTAATCAAATATTATTGTATTTGAATCAACATTAAATGTAAATTTGAAATGAAATCAGAAAAATATTGTATTTTATTTTCTCTCACATGCCCATTTATTTTGTTTTCTCCCCACAACTATATTCATTCATATTTAAATAATGCACATCGTCGATTTCTCTACCGACTCTCCCTCTCTCTCACGTCATTAGTGATTGTTGGTTTCCTCACTTTGCCATCATTAGTGGTCGCCGGTCGGCACTCTATTATCTGATTAGAAAAGAAAAACCTAGCATTTTACTTCTTTCCTCTCTTTATGTTGAAGTAATTTTAGTAATTTCATTTTTAAATATGGTTGTCTTATTTCGCCTCCTCCTGAAATGGTCATGATTATCATTTTTGCTTAACAAAATTTATGTGAACATTATGCGGTATATGATTAGCACCAACTTTTGTTTCTTGATGGACGTTGATTTAGAGTTTTCTATGGCTTTGATTTTCATGTAAATAAATTCAAATGTAATTTTGAATGACTTATAATTTGAAAGGATTAAGTTTGATTGTTTGGTCTATTATAGAGTTCAGCATATTATTTTGGTCATTCAATTTTATTTATTTATTTGTTCAATTTTGCATATTTATTCAAAAGTAAGTGGCGAAATCATCTTTGGAAAATTAGGATTGAGGAAGTGAAGAAGATAGATCCTCAAAAAGGTAAAGGCTTTGCTTACAAGCAATGATGAATTTAACAATGAATAGAGCTTCAAGAAATAAGGTCTATAAAGATCGCAAACACAATAAATGAGGATAAATAACTTTAAATAATGATTTCATGACAATATGCAGCTGACACTTACCTATAAACTCAATCAAATTAGTTTCTCACCACATCAATGATTGACATGCCACATTTTAAATTTTAAACTGATTATATTACATGTTATAGTTTTCTATTATGGGTTGAGATAATGTTTAATAAATCATAATTTGCAGATTTCATTGTGAATTAAAAGATATTCATCCGGTTTATATTTTTTATTAGTTTTTAGCATAAATGTTGAGTAAAAATTGGCTTAAGGGTACAAATTGGAGAAATTGATTTCCATTTTTGGTTTGTGTTTTGAATAAATTTTAGAATAAATGTGGGACAAAAATTGTCTAATTGATCATTATTTAAGGAGAAACTGACACGAGTATTATATTCCCTCAAATTGAACGCAGTATTGTATATCAAGTTGATCATTAGTAGTAGTAAATCAAATAGAAGAATATCATATTGAGCAAATTAAAAAGGAAAGAATTTTAATTTGTAGAAACGGCAAATGTGGAATTCAAAATGATGACTGTGTCATTAGTGCGAAATATGCTGAAAATCGAAATGAAAAATTACAGAAAGAAACATGAAGGAAAAAAATGACAATAGAGAAAGGGAACATTGGAATGGTTTGCATAAATTTGAAATAGAATTGTACAATCAGAATCACATGCAATTAAGCACATTAATTGATTCATTTCCTTTATCGATTTAATTTCGCATATAATGAGTATTTTGAAGAATCACAAATAATTAAATATTAATTAATTCCTTTCCATTGATGGTTTTATTAGACATGTAATGAATATTTTGAAATAAAAAATAGAATATAGATTAGACACATTAATTGTTAATTGATTCATTTCTATTTTTGGTTTTATTAGGTATGCAATAAATATTTTGATAACATTCAAGTTGAGTGTAAATTAAATACATTAATCCTTTCGTGAGGTTGAGGTTGGAGAGTGGTCAGAAGGTGACACTGTAAAAAAACGAAAATGCATGCTGACACCTAGGCCTAGAATTGTTCTCAAGTTGACACCAATATTGAGGCATCCATATTTTGATACTTTTTATTTATTTTCTCATAGCCTCAAAAACATTGATGTTTTAAGTTTTTTTATAGGTGGTAAAAAAAAATTTGATGAGTTCAAATTTGATCCTTTTAGGATTAGGAAAAATTTTAAAATTCGAAAAGATTTGATTTTAATGTTTTAAGATTATATAAAAAGTTAAAATGATCTCTTCCATCATAATATGAATAAGATTTTAAAATTTAGGTAATAATTTTATTTTATCTTTATCTGAATTAATTTGATCAATTTTTCTGAAGATTAGATAATAAATAAAAGAAGTCGATAAATATTTTGTACCAATATCATGGTTACAAAAAATTGGTATCTTCAAGATTAGTATGAATATTTGAGGAATTTTATTTTGATATTTAGGAACAAGAAATTAAAGATATAAAATGAGAATAAGTATTTCTTTCTTTATTAGTATGTTATTATCTAACTAATTTTTTTTTGAGAAAACTTGGAGTTTTTATAAATTAGCATCTAGATATAAATTGTTTAATGTAAAAATTATAAATAAAAAATAACATGCGTGAAAAATACTTTACTTGAAAGTAAATAAGAAAAAGTTGTGTCTTTAATAGTGTCAAATATTTTACATAAAATCTTATCGACATGTGAATTTCTTAAAGAATTAAACTTTAATATATAATTTAAATAATTTTCTATTTCACTTTATGATAATTTATTGTAAATACATTTTTTATTTTTTTTATTTTATCTCTAGCTAATTTATTGGATACTTTCTTTAAGCTAAAAAAATTTAACTTTTTTTGCACATTAATATCTATATATAAATATGCAAAATAATTAATTAAAAATTATAGATAATATATAACAACGGGTATGAACAAATACATAAAAATATATATATACAAATTAAAGTGAATACGTTAGAATAAACATTTTATGTTAAACCATATTTCATGGGTTCAAGCGGGTATTGCGAATTTTGATTTTTTGCCACGCCTACTTATAACAACTATTTAAATTATTTTACGGCTCAACCATAATTATACATTTTTCATTGTTCTCTTGAATTAATATTTATAGTGATTCATAAACCCCGTGCATTGCACGGGTCACCTACGCTAGTAAAATAATAAATAAAAATAAAATAAAAAATTACTTTTTGAGGAAAATTACATGATTGTGGTGTTGACATGTGGCATTATCCCATGTGACATAATCTTTCTCTATAATAGATAATAGATAGATTTCCTACGCGTGAATAAGTGATCATGTGGTTTAGGCAATTCACGTGTTTATTTCCTATTTTAAATCAAATTTACCATTGCTTAAGAGAGTCTTGCTTTTAAAAATGTTACTGGTTTGGATGAATAAATAAAGTATATTCTATTGGTCAGTGGCGTATCCAGGACCCTGGACCAGTGAGGGCATCTATAATCTATCTATCTATAATAATATATATAAAGACGAACCCTCTCAAGACCAAGTTTTACATGTGTCGCTTTTGGGAGCATTTCTCAGCACCTCTCCATTAATTCATTTCAATTGAATTGATTTGTATTGATTCTATTCGATATTGTATTTAATTTTTTTTGAATGTATATCAAATCAAATCGATATTGTATCAAATGGGTTCCAAATTTAAATGGATTTACAAATTGAAATCATTCAATATTGTATTTAATTAGTGTCTTCTTTTATTACATTTTTTGGCTTTGATCTTTTTAAGACGCAGAGTTGATTTATGCCACCAATGCCTCTCTCCCCCTCTCCTCCTAGCCCTCGCCTTCTTTTTCCTTGAGATCTCAGACGAGTTTACCAATTCCTCCTTGCAATTTCGCCTCAGGTTTCCGATCTTTTACGAAAGATCTTGGCTATAGTGGTTCACGCAACAATGGACGATTCTCAGTAGCCATGGATGGAGTGTGGCGCTCAATTGAGACCATAGGAGATCCTCTTTTTTTTTCGTTTCTGTATCTACTTGCTTTGCTCTCTGTATTTGTTCTTTTAGTCATGTATATTGTTGGGAAGTATTGCATTGATTGGTCATACGATTTTGTATTTTTTTTTTTAGCAATATAACATACCTATTGGTCCAATGATGACATACCTATTAATATTATGGATTAATATTGCATTGAGCAAGATAACATACCTATTGGTACAATGATGAGGGCATGTTCAAATTCTGATGAGGTGTGGTTTTTTTCAGCTTTTCTTATTAATTCTTTAATTCTAATTATAAAGAATTATGCGTTTGTGCTCTGATATAATTGTGTTTTTTCTGTCAATTATTTTTCTCAATAAGATTATTGGACTATATTTGATGATAGACATGTTCCTATGTAAACAGAATTCTAGAAGTACTTATGTTTCTTTAAGCACTATATATCTTGCTGGAAAACTAGATCCACTGTTTTGAATATTCTATTATTCCATTAGTTGTCATTCTGGTAGAGATGAAATCAAAGGTAAAGGCATTGACCCAACGGAGAGATTGGGAAAACACAAACTAATGAGATTGGTCACTTAGCTATTTTTTATTATCATAACTTATGTTAAGAATAATAAGTTCAACGCATGATTTCACTAAAAGGTTATTTAAACTCTGAATTGGTAGTTGTTGTTTATATGTTTTTTTCTTATCTTATCTATTACTAATTTTGCTTAATGTAATTGAGGAAATGGTGATCAACAAATTCTATCAAAAAAAAAGGAAATAGTGAACAAATCTTTGTTGAGTTTGAATTTGATTTTTTTAGAATTAGGGAAAAATTCAAAATTTAAAAAGGTTCAAATTTAACATTTTAGACTTAAAAAAATATAAAAGATCTCTTCCATTTTTTTGAAAAGAAGATTTCTTTCATCTTGATTTGAATTTGATTTTCAAACTTGAGTAATAATTTTAATGATTGATTTGCCACATTTTAAATAGATTACATTGCACGATATTGTTTTCCACTACAGTATAATGATAAATTAATATGGGTTTCGATTCCCCAATTTATTCATTGATAGAATCGGTTTAAATTGGGATCGCAGGTTATGGATTAATATAGATACGAGGAAGTGGTGAAGAAATCTTTGATGAGTTTGAATATGATTTTTTTAGAATTATGACAAAATTCAAAATTTAAAATGATTTCAATTTAACGTTTTAGACTTGATAAAAAATATAAAAGATCTCTCCAAATCAAAAAATATAAAAGATCTCTTCCATCTTGATTTGAATTTGATTTTCAAACTTGGGTAATTATTTTATTTAATCTTAATTTAAAATTAATTTTTCTCAAGATTATGTTGATTCAAATTTGATCTCTTTAGGATGATTGATTTGCCACATTTTAAATTGATTCGATTGCACGATATGGTTTTCCACTATTGTAATAATAATAATAATAATATTGGTTTCGATTCTCTAATTTGTTCATTGATAGAATCAGTTTGAATTGGGACAGTAGATTATGGATTAATATAGATTTCTATAATTACACATTTTAAATCACTACTTAACATTTGACAAGATATTGTTTCTGCCACCATAATAATGATTGATTTGCCACATTTTAAATTTTAAATTGATTACACGGGTTATGGATTAATATATATTTTCATAATTACACATTTTAAATTACTACTTAACATTTGATAAGATATTGCTTTTGCCACCACAATAATGATTGATTTGCCACATTTTAAATTTTAAATTGATTACATTTCACGATATGATTTTTTACTACGGTAATAATACTAAAAAATCAAGATGAAATTAAGGTCTCCTTTCAAGCAAAAAATAAATAATTAATATTGGTATCATTTTCCCAATTTGTTAATTAATATAATCAAATTGAATTGGGTCCACATTTTATGGGTTAATATTGATTTCTTTAATTACACATTTTAGTTATACTATTTAGACATTTGACAATAAATATTGCTTTTCTCAATAATTGATATATTATACCATTTGTCACATTGTTAATCAACATTTATCCATATTTATTACATATATACAAATATAAATCAATATTAAGACAAATCAGTTAGCAGTATCTTTATAATTGATTTATAATTTATAAAATAGAATTTCTTTTAAACATTAATTTCTATAATTAAAGTGATTAATATAAAAAATACTAAATATTTATACATAAAAAAAGTAAATATTTATATTGTGGAGTATTATTTCATGGGAACAAAACTATATAAGATAATTTTTTTAAGAAAAATATAAGAACACATTTTTATATGTGTAAAAATATAGAGTACAGGAGTCAAAATTGTATAGTGACACGTGCATTGCACGGGATAAAATTTAATCTATATATATATATACATGGAAGTTAAAATATAACACATTGGGATGAATAATATTTTATACATGAAAGCTTATTAATATCTACATTCAAATATTTCTTCAAAAAAAATATCTACATTAAAATATATATTAACAAATACAACACAGGAAGCAACACACGTTACATAATCTCTAAAACATCAAGCTAAGGGGAGGAGCAGTCTTTTCTAAAACTGTAAAAAAAAAAGGACTTGAATACCTCATGTTCGTCAAAAAATCTCCACAACGATTTTCCTCTTGATAGATATGTTTAACATACAAGTCAAGTGAAAACCCTTCTCCATGTGGCAAGGTATGAACAAATTGGTTTGAAGCTTCACCCATAAGAACCCAATAAGAAACAATTTGAAAATCAAGCTCAACAATAATTTTTGAGAAGTGGAAACTTCTATAACCAATCTAAGAACGAAAATCAAGACTTATCATTCTCAGGGGATGAGTACAACATCCTTACCAATGTCTATGTCTTTGAAAAATAGGATAATCGAAACTCGACCCTAAACCTCGTCAAAGTTGAGGGTGTTCATGAGATGAGTACCCACATATTTGAGTTTTTGACATGCCTATTTACATCAACTATTTAAACTATCATATTACTTCAACCATAGTTTATTCATTTTTTTGTCGTACTCTACATTAAAGTTGAAAATTAATCAAATAGTAAATACTTATTATGTATCACGTGCATTGTACAGGTTAACGCACTAGAGCGATAAAGTTGTAGTAGAAATTGTGTTTTTTTAATAGTTGTAGTAGAAATTATTAGCTTATAATTCATTTAGCGTAAAAATATCTGCACATAACTTATTTCTTTAAAGTTATATAAATTGTTAATTATTAATATATATATATATATATGCTTTTACACGAAATATTTATCCCGTGCATTGCACGGGTCACTATACACGTGTCACTAGTAATATATATAAAGACGAACCCTCTCAAGACTAACTTTTACACGTGTCACTCTGGGAGTATTTTAAAGTTCAATTGGACTGATTGGCTTTGAATAGACTTATTAATTGATTTGTATTGATTGTGTTTGATATGATATTTATCCATTGAAATTTGATTTTTTTCTCATTTATTATTAATTTGATTTGACTATACCAAATTGTATTTCAAATCTCATTTAATAATATTAATAATAATTCTAATAATAATAACTAATAATATTATTAATATTATTTAAAAGATGAGCAAAAGCCACATGTACATAACAATAATTATATTTAATAAAATGGAATTTCAATATCACCATTGAAAAAGGATTACATCCATTTTTACACTTATTTCAATAATTAATAAAATTCTAATTCTTCTTTTCCACTTTTATTCCAGCGATTATTCTCTCTTTAAGTTATCCCTCTGTGATTGTGTTCGATATGGTATTTATTGTATTAAACGGATTTCAGCCCTAATATAATTTGATATTGTATTTAGATTTATCCATTGAAATTTGATTTTTTTTCTCATTTTATTGTTAATTTGATTTGATTATAGCAAATTGTATTTCAAATCTGATTTGATAATAATAATAATAATTCTAATAATAATAGTAATTAATAATATTATTAATATTATTAAGATTATTTAAATAAGATTTTAATAATATTATTTAAACGCTAAACTTGCATGAAATCAGGATTGAGAAATATTGTTATGGCCGTCCCACATTTAATCCAGGTGGAGGTTTCATGACAGTGATTCTTTTTTATTGATTGATTATTCCATGATTTAAATTTAATGTGCATACTTGTTATTTGAAATTGTATTGATTGTATTTGATATTATATTTGATTTTTTTGGAAGTTATTTCAAACATTCATTATATTTAATTTTTTTTGGGTTTTCCAAAATGATATTGTATCAACTTGATTTTGTTTGATTTCAAACTTCAATGGATTTAAGCTCTAATATCATTTGATATTGTATTCAGATTTATCCGTTGAATATTGATTTTTTGCTCAATTATTTGAAATTTGATTTGATTATGGCAAATTGTATTTCAAATAGCATTCCTCTTTTTATTGGTTTACTTTTAGAAAATATTTTCATACCTATATCTCTACCTATTTATTTTGTAAGATTTTATTCAACTACTTCCCTTTGCAAACTTTCGTGTCTCTTCAACTTTTGATTCTCTAGTATGACTTTTTTAACTTCTCTTTTTTTTCCTTCTTTTTTCATTTAATATACATTTTCTTCTTCATTATTCTCCTCCATTGTAGTGACATTCACTTGAAACTTTCAATTAAAGAATAGTTTTTCATGGTTAATCCCTTATATGTTTAAATTTTTATATTATTAAAATTAAATCTTAATATACATATGTATTGATATGTTTTATTTGTTCACTTTATTTTAGTCTTTGCATTATTGTTACCTCTCTGTTCATCAACACTGACTTCTCATGTCTTCTCCCTTTTTTGTTCTTCTTTTCTCATTTGATATATATTTTCTTCTTCATTATTCTCCTCCTTTGTGGTGACTATCACTTGAAACTTTGATTAAAGGTTAGTTTTTGTACAAAAAAAATTCATGATTAATACTTTATATGTTTCAATTTTTGTGTTTTTTATTCTTAAGTCTTAATATATGAATGTGTCTTGATATATTTTATTTGTTCACTTTGTTTTAAGCCTTTGTTCATCAACACTGACTTCTCATCCAAGGTGAGTTCGTAATTATTGATATTTTTTTATTTTACTATCAATCATTTTTATTTATTTTTAGTGTTTTTTCATTTTCTTATAGCCTCTAAACCATTGATTTTATTTGTTTTTTTTATTTCGTCAAAGACCATCGTTATTCTTCTATATATTCATCAAGTCAAACTTCTCATATAAGGCAAGTCTCTTTTTTTATTAATCATTTTTAGTCATCAATTATTTTTTAGAATTAATGTTTTTAGATTTTGTGTTGTTTAGTTTTTTTTTATTTTTCATTTCATTTTTTGATTAGTTTTCCTTATTTTGTGTAGATCTATTATCTTTCTCTCACAAACAAGGAGAAACATCATAAATCACAATTATTTATTTATTTTTCAGTATTTTTCCAATAAGTTATGTATGGGATAATAATAATTATATGTTTATTTTGGAAAATGTATGTAATAGTTTGTTTAGTTGTTTTAATTGAAAAATGCATATAAGTTATTTAATTTTTCAATTCAAAATTTCTATTATGGTAAATTTATTTTGGTGTAAATGGTATGACCTTAATTTGTAATTGTGAATCAAGCTTATCATTAGTAGTAGTAAATCAAATAGAAATATATCATAGCGAGCAAATAAAATAGGAAAGAATTTTAATTTGTAGAAACAACAAATGTGGAATTCAAAATGATGGTTATGTGATTAGCGAGAAATTTTAATTTTATTTTGATATTTAGAAACAAGTAATTAAAGATATAAAAAGTAGTTTTTTCATCTTAATCAATGTATAATCATTATTTCTTTTTCATTTATAATTTTTTACCTAATAAATTCATTAAATATTTTCTTTTTGATATTTGACTCCTTGGATTTACACAGGGTACAATTCATAATTATAAAGAGTTTAAGTTTTTATTGAACTAAATCTTATTTGCAGACAGAGGCATATGTGAAAAGAGATGGGTGCATCTGTGAAATTAAGATATGCACTGGGGGCAAAATAAAATTTTAAAGGGGTCAAAATTAAAAATATATAAATACTAAGTGAGATTTTTTAAAAGTTGGTGGGGGCATCTGCCCACCCTCACTGGTGTGTGCATCCCCTGGTGCTATTGGTGTGGCTTTCAATATTTTTGCCTTAAGCTTTTCTCAAGAATGGTCACTAGCTTGTACATGTTGTCCGACCCATGTAAAAGGAAGGTTAAATTGCATTTTTAGTTCTTGGTATTGTGATTCTCATGTTCTAATTGTACCAATTGTGTCGCCAAAGTATTCTAATTGTTACAATCAGGTCCGTTTATCACTATGTCGTCCAATTTTTAACGTCACAAGCCTATGTGGCACATATGAGTCTAATTTAGCACTAAGTTGAGCCACCTTGGCGTTGATGACGTGGCAAAGACCCTCACATAAAGGAAAAGTAAACCATTAAAGAAATTTTAAACAATACTTGTATCACGAGCATTACCGACTTGATTTGAGAAGTTTTCTAGTAGCACATAATGTGTCAATGTGGCCTGACTCAATGTCAAATTAGTCTCATGTATACCACGAATGTTGTCTAACACTAGTTTGGTTGTGGGGAGAAATATTGTTTGAGCACAATCCATCATTAATATTTTTGTACGAAAAAATTGTGAAAATTTTATTTTATATATGACAAATATATTAAATTACCACAAAATTTTATATAATAGGTATATATTTATGATATTAAATTATCTAGTAAGTAGTGGACATTGGCATGTATAGTTTGGCATTGTTTGGATAAACTTTTTCATAAGCACTTTTAACACATGTTTTTTAATTAATAACTTTTCATATAAGTTGAAATTAATTGCTCTTCACTTGTTTTCAAAAGCTTTCGATTTTAACTTCTCCATAAGCACATAAATATCATTTTTCTCTTTAGCATATATGAGAAAAATAAGAATGCAAAATAAGACTAACTTCTCCATAAGTTAGAAGGTAGAACTTTTGCACCCAAACATGATGTTTATCATGAACTCAAGTTTATGTATCACGTCTCTAAAAATTAATTATTACTGTCGATATTATTATTTTCAAAATTCACTTGATAAAAAATTAACAAAGATATTAATTATTACTTAATATAACAACTTTAAAATACTAAACAATGTTATATATTAATAAACAATTTTTTTGACAGAATAAATTATTATTCTGTCAGAATATATTAATAAACAATGACTATTAAATATCGAGCTATATATATAACTAAGATAATAACTATTAAAATTACTAAATCAAAATACTAATTATTAAATACTGATTCATAAAAACTATTTTAAAGATAAATGAAACCATAAATGATATAATATCTAATATCTAATTAATTTATTGTATTTACAATCAAAATATCAACTCAAAAAATTACTTACCATAATGTTAATTTTTAATTATTATTGTTTAAGAAAATAATACCAAATTCTTTTTTGAAAAGATAAATAATGTCCATAACTATTAAATGTCATTGTGTATTACTAAATATGAACTAATTAATAAAAACTATATGTATAATGTTATTCTAAAATATTTTTTAATTAATAATAAAATATTAATTTATCCTGTAGAAAAATACTTAATACAATTACTATATCATACATAAGTAAAATTCACTTGATTAAAATCATAAATAGCAATATTAATTATTATTTAAGATAAAATTTATTTAATAGTGTTACGTATTATCAAACAATAATTATTAAATATAAACACATCTTATATAATTAAAACAATAAGTATTAAAATTATTTTATAACAAAAACAGTACTAATTATTAAAATCAACTAGGTGAGAACCATGTCAAAATAATGGCCATATAAATGATCTAAATTTAACTACCAGATATATATTTTATATTTATAGTATTTATAAATAAGTAAAATATCGTTTGATAATATTACTTACTAATAAATTTAATGTTTATGTATTTTAAGAAAAATATGCAAAATTTACCACTGTATGGTTATGTATACTAACTGTTATATATAAGTCTAGATAATAAGAATATATTAAGGCTTAAATATGTTTTTAGTCCCTCAAGTTTAGGTAATTGTTGCTTTTAGTCCCTCAAATTTAAAACCCTTATTTTTGGTCTCACATTTTAAAAAATGTGTCATTTTTAGTACCTGGGGCTATTTTTTAATTTAAAAAGTATTTTTTAAATTTATATTTTGACCTTTCTTAAATTCTGATTCTCACCTTACTCCTATTTCCCTAACTTCTAAGGATTTTTTAAATTTATATTTTGACCCCTTTCAAATTTAGAAAATACTTTTTAAATTTAAAATATGATCACAGGGACTAAAAATGACACATTTTTAAAAATAAGGGACCAAAAATAGGCATTTTAAATTTGAGGGACCAAAAGCAACAATTTCTCAAACTTGAGGGACTAAAAACATATTTAAGTCATATATTAATATAGTTAATAAGAATATATTATGTTGATAATATTATTTTTGGTGCTACTGATGAATTTCTGTGTGGAGAATTTTCTGAATTAATGTAGAAGGAGTTTAAAATGAGTATGATGGGAGAACCCAAATTCTTCTTAGGACTGCAAGTCAAGCAAACTCAAGATGGCATATATGTGCATCAAACCAAGTACACCAAAGAACTTCTGAAGAAGTTCAATATGGAAGATTGCAAATCTATGAACACACCTATGCACCCTTCATGCATAATAAACCTGAACGAAAAAGATAAAAAGGTAGATCAAAAAGTATACAGAGGTATGATTGGATCCCTCTTATATCTTACTGCATCTAGACCTGATATTATGTTTAGTGTATGCTTGTGTGCTAGATTTCAGTCAGATCCTAGAGAGACTCACTTAACTGCTGTTAAGAGAATATTTAGGTATCTAAAGGAAAATACTAATCTTGGACAATTGTTTAAGAAATCTGATGAGTATAGATTAGTGAGATTCTGTGATGCTCATTATGTTGGAGACAGATTGGAAAGAAAAAAGCACAAGTGGTGGTTGCCAGTTCATTGGATCCAACCTGGTCTCATGGACAAGCAGGAGACAAAGCACTATTGCATTATCTACAGCTGAAGTTGAATATGTCTCTGCAGCAAGTTGTTTGTTCTCAGCTCCTATGGATTAAACATCAATTGGAGGACTACAACATCTATGAGAGTAAGATTTCTGTTCTTTGTGATAGTACTGCTGTAATTAATCTGTCTATGAACCCAATCTTACACTCAAGAGCTAAGTATATAGAAATTAAACATCATTTCATTAGAGATTGTACAGAAAGGAGTATTTGATATTCAGTTCGTAAGTACTGAAAATCAATGGGCTGATACTTTTACAAAACCCCTTTCTGCAAATTGGTTCACTTTTATAAGGAACCATTTAAATATGCACTTTATAAAAGAGTGATGTTTAGCGTCCAATATGCTCAAGTTCTGTCTGAGTTCAATATGACTAGAGTCCAATGGCTCGTCAGTCCAATTGAGACTTAGAATAAATAAGGCTTAGTGTCTTCAACTCTTTAACTTCCCGCGCTGAGTCACCTTTTTTTGTTTAAAAGTATTTTATTTTTGTCAAAACCTTCTCGCCTACTTTGAAACCGTCTTTTCATTTAATAGCAACGCTGGCTTTCAAGACAAAAGTTACTTTTCTCCCTCTCTTCAACTCCCTTCTTACACACGTTTTCACTCCACTCTTCACATTCACTTTACTCTTTCAAAAAAACCGCTCTACATTCTCTCGTTTTTGAAATCTTTGAACTTCTCTAAAACCCTATTTCTCTCAAAAATTCATCTCGTTTCTTTTAAAAAATGGAGAACATTGACAACATGGAAGTTCTCGTGGAACACTGCATCTACCTATCCTGTCCAATTGAACTGGGAATAGATGTGGTGTCTGAAATCATTGATGTTGGCTGGAAGAACTTCTTCAAGGGATAGGTTGGAGTTTATCCTGATCTTAGTAGATAATTCTGGAAGACTGCTGAGGTACAAGAAGTTGAAATTACTGGTACTGTAAATGGGAAGAAAGTGGTAGTGTCTGATGAAACAATCTCTGCCGCTATTGATTGTGAGGCTGAGCGAGAAGGTCCCTTCACTGACTGGAAGAAGGAATTGGAAAAGTCTGGAGGAAACAACATTCTTCTAGCATCACCAGGGAAAATTGAAAAGCTGGTGGCATCTAAGATGACTGATAAAGCAAAAGTCCTGCATCAAATTATCAACAAAATGATTCTTCACAAAGCAGGATCCAAGCACTCTGTGTCTTCAATGCACGAGTTCTTGCTTGTAAAATTGCTCAACAAAAGGAAGATCAATCTGCCACTAGTACTAATCATAAACTTCAAAAAGAATATAGGCAAAAGAAACTCACTGAAGAAAATTCCCTATGGAGCTCTCCTACAGAGGATCTTAAATGCTTAAGGGGTCACTGAAGGAACTGAACAGAAAATCAAACAGCCTAGACTTGACAAAAATAATTTTAAAAAAATGAGACTGTCATCTGCCATACATGGTGCAAAAGAATTTGCTGAGGCAAAGGAAAAGGCTGCCAAAGCAAGAATCCTGAAAGGAGGATGTATCTAGAGGAGCAAAATGGGTAACTCTACAAGAATTGCCAAAGGAAGTGGAGACTGAGAGGTGAACGGAAAGAAAGGCTGAGGAAAAGTCCACAAGGAAAAGGACCCAGTCTTCCAAGCCTGCGTCCACCAAGAGAAATACAGAAACCACAAGGAAGAGACAATCTAGCCAAGATCCTGCTGAACGTATTGCCAGGAGACCAAGAAGTGCTAGAAAGCCTTCAAAGTCCATTGCTGATATAGTGAAGGATCTAAGAGAAGCCTTTGAACAGAGGAAGATGAAGATTTCGTTTGAAGAAGCTGTTCCTAGCTCTTCACCCTCTGCGTCCATTCCAACTGAGGCACCTACAACAGTAAGTCCTCACTCTTTACCTACATCATCTTTCACCTCATCTTTACCACAAACAACATCATCTCCCCAACCACAAAGCCAACCTGAACCATTCTCTCCCTTACCTGCCCAAACACATACACAAACACCACCTTCCTCATCTGAACTCGAAACCACTACATTTTCACCTTTCACTAAACCATCGTCCATCCCTACCCAAAAACAACCACCTTCATCACCACCCACAAAAACAAAAGTACCTTCGCCATCATCCACTTCCCACTCCGTCCACAAATTCTGGAAGCCCAGGATTTTGACTGAGGGCTTGGAGAAGATTGAAGTTCCTCTTCAGGAGGAAAAGATGAAGAATCCCCAACTGATAGTGGATCAAATAAGAGGAAGATATGTGCCATCTCATACCTCAAGTCTGGCAAACATGAGGATCTACACAGAAAGGCCAGAGTGCCCTGCTCTGTCCCTGGAGCAGATCAATCCATTCCTCTCCATCTTTGAGAAGATGATGATCAGGCACATTGCAGATGGGTTGGAATTTCAAAATAAATTCAATGTCCCTCTGTTAATGAGGATGACTCCGTCCACTCAGATAAAGGTCAAGCCTGACAGGACAGTACGAAGGCTGTACCTCGTGGATCGAAACAAGGACAAGTTCCAAAAGAAGTATCTCAACAAGGGTCTAATGCCAAGGCTGATCAAGTTTGATAAGGACTGGGCAAAGAAGGACCAAGATGAAATCCTAATGGACTACTTGGTCTATCTGTCCAAAGAAGGAAGAGCCTTAGAGGAAGAAGCTAGAGCTGTCTGGGAAAAACACCTATGGGAATGTGAACAGCAAGCTTCCTCATCTGGTTTGGAATCTGAGGAAAAGAAGTGTAACACTCCCAATTACCAAACAAGTATATAACTCGGAGTAGAACATTTAAATAGAATCCAAGATAGTTCATAATACAAAGTGTTGTTACAATCTCTTAATACAAGAGCAAAACTAAAGCATAAGGATCAAACAAGTTTATCACTGCAAAAGAGACCAGTAACAACATCTATCACATCTTGATTGGCCTTCAACTCCAAAAAGCCAACTACCCGTTCCTGTGAAACACTGCTATCTGAAAACATGAGCAATAACTAATGAGATATATAAATCTCAGTGAGTCCATAAACATAATTTCAGTATAGAAGATAGGGATTTATGGTCACCCTTTTTATTCGTAATTCTAACGTAACATTTATCATCAATACCACAAAACATTTATTTATAAGTATAGAGAAACATTAACTTCTAAGCCATGAACATAACATCGCTACATTATCTTTTAAAAACTTGCTATGCCACCAAGCGTGAGTCACTTGAGTTATCTGGCATAACCTATGTAAGGCAGGTCAGACGTCTATGACCGCAAGCCAGCGCCCCGGTCTTGCTATGCACTTACCCTCGGCCTCCGTTGAGAAGGACTAAAACTTACTCACACGTTTTTGATAGCACGTTAAGTGAAATTCTTTATCACTTAAACTAGGGCTATCTATTAGATGAAAGTTCATGACTTATCTTTCAAATACAATTTCATTTCAATCCAAAGTATCACTTGAAACATATAACATTCACATACTTGTTAATTCTACTAATACTTTACATATACACTACTCATTCAACTAAACTAGTATTGGATTTCATAATACATCGATTTACACATTAAACATAGAATTCATACTTATAACCCAATATATAACCCACACATACAACTAAATTAAATAACTCTCTAATATAGTTTCATTCTCAATGATAATCCCAAATACAACCAATAACAAAGCAATCAAGTATTCTTCTATCAAATCCATATAAACCAAACAATCATAATATTCCTAATAATCCTAAAACTACAAGCACTGTTGAGTACAAATCATCTATTCAAAGTCCATTACAATCACATGTCAATAGCATTTGATAACACATCCATTAGATAGTAGAAAACTAAGCAAAAGTGAAAAAAACACAGCAGTGAATCGATTCACAGGGGGTGTGAATCGATTCACAGCAGCTAAACTGCTGCAGTATCAGAAAAAAGTCTCTGTGAATCGATTCGGGGGGTGTGAATCGATTCACAACAGCAATTCTGCTGAAAATGCAATTTTTCAAAGCAAAACAACTTCCAACTTCAATCCAATCACTTCTAACCTCACAAATCCCATTCTAACTCAAATTTAACCATCATAGACCAACCAAAAACAATCAAAAGCAAGGCACAAAATAACATCCAACATTCAAACACCCAAAACACAAAACCCCCAAATATGTAAATAATAACCACCAAATCAAAAACCCACTTATTAATCCAACCTTTAAACATATTTTCCTCCCATTCTCATTATCCCAAAGGGAAAACTTTCATAAGACTCAACCCCACCAACCAATTTCATCTTCAAACCAAGAATCAAAAGAGAAAAAGGAAAGGGGACTCACTTTGATGCATGAAAACCTAGCAAGAACAAGAGATGAGCTAGAGTTAGGATCAATCCTCCTTCCTCTCTCCTCCTCCTTTTCCTCTCTCCTCCTCCTCCTCCTCCTTCTTCTTTCTCTCTTCTCTTTCTTTCTTTCTTTCTTTTCTCTCTCTCTCGGCTGCTCACTCTCTCTTTTCTGTCTCTTTTTTTCTCTCAAGTGATGTGTGTGTGTGTGTAAGAGTGTGGGTGAGAGTGAAAGTAATGAGTGGTAGTGGATAAGTTTGAGTATTAGAGTGGGTTAAGTGAGTGAGTGGGAGTAAGTTTGAATATTAAGTGTGTACTACCCTTTTAATCCCATTACTATTTTGGTCCTCCTACTTTCACCCTCTCACCACTACTCTAACTCCTTCTAAAATTAACCCTTGTAGCCCATATTTAATCAAACATATTAAGAATAAAATAAATAAATAAAATCAAATATTCACATACATATTAACTTAACATCTAACATATATAAGGTACTAAAATTAGGGATGTTACAAGAAGGAGACACCTTCTGGTGGGAAGTTGACAAAGATGGACTCACACTTCATCATGTTTGATGAAATCTTAGGAGCTCCTGTCTCCTCAAGAAGAAAATTGAAAACTCATACTCCTCCTCTTCCAGCAGAGCCTATTGTTGAGTTGCCTCCTGAGGAAGAAGACCTAATTTTGTCTACCCATGTGCAACCGAGCGCTAGACCTGCAAAGAAATCTGAAGAAGCTCCTGTGACAAGAGAAGAGTTTGAAGAACTTAAGTTTATCTTCAGCCAGTTTCTCAAGCACATGAAGCCAAAGGAGTAACTCCCTCAAGTCATGTTCTCTTTCTTTTTATTTGTTTTTATTCTCTTTGTCTTTCTTCAAATTTCTTTTTGACAATGATGGTCATTCAAACCTTTTTATCTGATGACAAAAGGGGGAGAAAGGGAAGATTAAGTTTTAATAATAAAAAGAGATTCAGTCCATCGCAGTAGTTGTAACATCCGTTTTTCTGAGTTACTATTTAAAAATCTATTTTATATGAATTTTTGCGATATAAATCTTTTAAGATTTATTCTTGGCTTAAAAATAGGATTTAAATATATGTGTTTAAGATTACTTCTGAAAACGATTGATTCGCAGCTTCTGTCAAGTTGATATTCAACATCCGTTTCTCTGTTTAAAACCATACTTTTTCTGTTTTATATGAATTCTTGTGGCGTAAATGTTTTGTGATTTATTTTTAGCTTAAAATTAGGAGTAAAATACACATATTCCGGAATAGTTCTGAAATGGAAATTTTACAGTCAAAACCGGGTCTGTTTACAGAAAGCAGTATGTCTAACTAACGGAAAGAGTTTTAAATAGCTTAAAAACTTCTAATGACTTCAATAAATAAACTTCCTTCACAAAAGTTGGTTTTTCTAATATTTTAGATTTTGTGAAATTTTTCTAGAATTTTTTTGGAAGTAAAAAGATTTAAAAGTTCTGTTTTGATCCAAATAGTAAAGTACTTGAATTGATAAACTGATTCAGAGCTCAAGTTGAAGTCAGATAAAGATTTTGAATAGCCAAAATATGTTTTTCCATTTTTTAGGATTTATGGAAATTATTTCGGATTTTTCTAAAAGACAGATCAAAAGTCACTTTTTCAAAACTCCATTTAGTACGTAAAGTAAGCGTTTTTAAACCGAAATGGATTTATATTGATCAGTGAGAGCTCAAAATCAATTTTCGAAAGGGACCATTAGTGTTTAAATTAAATTTGTGATTTTTGAGAATTTTCTGGGAATTTTCTGAAAAATGTCTGTTTTTCCGTTCTTTGAGCTAAACGCATAGCTTACCGTAAAATTCCAGAAACTCTTCCATGAAGCTATTAGGGCTATTACATGGTATTCCCAAGATTTCTTATCAGTTCTCAATCTTTAAATTCGTTTTAGGAAGTTTTGATTAGTGAAAAGTCACTTTTGTCCTTGATTTGTATCCCTTTTCACTTGAAAACCCTAGGGGCAAAGATGTAACTTCACTCCCTCCCTTTTCAGCCCTCATAAACCTTCCTACCACCTTGCCAAGAAGAGGACTAGGTGCATTTGGTCCATGAGTCAAAGTTTTAAACCAATTAGAATAAAGGTAAGATTAAAACTAATTAGATAAATGTGATTTTAAGCCTCATGGCTTCTTGACCAAAAAAAAAAAAAGCCTCATGGCTTACATCAAATAATTTCTTTATTCCTTCCTTCTCCTTGCTCCTTGGCTGCCCCTCTTCCTCAACTTGGACCCTTGGATGATGATCTTTCACTTGGATTCAATCCTTGTGAAGTGGTTTAGGCCAATTAGGAATTAGTTAATTGTTTTGATTTTTATTAAAAGCCAAACTATGATTACTTTCTAAGCTAACCAAGGTTCCTTTAACTCAACCCCTTGGCTGCCCCCATCCACTATAAATAGTGCCCTTGCCTCATAAAAATTACACACACAATTTGAAGAAGCCAAGGAATCAAGTAGCTATACACTTTTCTCTCTTTTCTCTTCTTAAGTCTTAAATTTCTTTGTGTTCTTGGATCTTCATCCATTTTTGGTGAAAGGTAGGGGGAACCTCTTGCAAATTAATTTGAGAAGTATATGTTTGATTCTTGGTTGTGCTTGACTTGTATGCCTTGGGTGTTATAGCTTTTAGATGGTTGTTATGCTTTATAAATTGTTATATTGCTTTAAAATGATTATTTTATGATAATTATTGATTGTAGGGTTATAATGCCCAAATTTCCCTAAATTTTCGTGATAGTAAGGTGGCTATGCCAAAATCATTTTTGAGCTTTTGTAAACATACCATTATAATGGCAAATTTTAGATTACCGCAAAAACGATTTTATTGCGGAGAAAATACAATTTATTATTTTGTGAAAACCCTGACGTTATCTAACATTTATATATTCAAGGGTGATGGTTAAGATTTGATTGGTTTATTAATATGGATTTGTCTAGAAAGGAAAAAGACATTTGAAGGGGCTATTATAAAGTCCGTCTCTTTCTAGCTTGGGATCTGTATTGATACGCTATTTAAAAATCTTAACACTAGGGACCAGGTATATACATGACTATGATAATCTGGGAAAGAAGTGATTTCTTAATACCGTATATATAAATAGATTGGATTGGATAAAAGAGTATAACAATAATGGATTCTCGGTGAATTCTACTGTTATAGCATCTTTCGGAATTTAATGTAACAGTAATGGATTCTCGGTGAATTCTACTGTTATATTAATAGTGGGAAATATAGAGCGGGTATCCAATCTGTATATATATATGCAATAAACTCAGTTTAATTTCCAACGTTTATGACAGTGGAAATTAGTGAGGTAGGCTTCCAACGGGCCTTTTTATCTTGGAAAATAAATAGTGCTTAAGTATTTCTGTAAATAAACAGTTAATTTCACTTAGTCTATTTTCGAATACGTTTTTTTTCTACAGTTACTCGTGAATCTATGTTTACTTGTGAATTCTGTGTTTTACCTGAGACACGTGATTGATATTCTTATCTGAGAAATACGGTTTTGTGTTTATTTGAGAGTTAAGTCGTAAGTTGGGGTTTGTGGTTACTAAGTAAAATCTCCAGGAGTAGCGGGCTGAATGCTTGTGGCTATGTGCCGAAATTCCTATGGTAAAATCTCCAGGAGTAGCGGGTGACTTACTCGTGGGTGTGTCCCGAATATAAGTGGTAAAGTCTCCAGGAGCAGCAGATTCTTTTCTCGTGGATGTGTCCCGAAATAATTAAGTAAAGTCTCCAAGAGCAGCCGGTTCTTTTCTCGTGGGTGTGTCCCGAAAATGTAGATAGTCTTGTGTGTTTCATAATTCCTTGAGATATATTACTGTGTTAAATTCTCTGTTTACGGCGTTGAATGATTCATCTGTTGGGTGCGGTATGACTGCTATATGTTGCTTATCTGTTCTTTGAATTGGGTGATGTATATTCTGTGATTTGGTTGTGCTTGTACTTGACATATTAAGTTGTTTAGAGTTTCACCCTTGTCTGCTTTGTTGTGTTGATGCATGACGGAGTAGATGTTTGACCCAAGAAGTGGGCTAGCTTTTAGAAGAGGATCTGAAGGATGCTGAATAGATTGATGGATGTTCCGAGAAGATTAAGTGGCTACTGTATTATTTTGGGTAGAGGTTTAGAGACTAGACTGGCTCAGATGTTCACTGTCTTACTTTAAATTCTTCCATGTAAAAAACTCTGATAACCTTATGAATATGAGATGAGATGTTATCCTTACAAATATTGTTTTATGCTTCCGCACTTAAAAACCTTTTCGAAAATTAATCAACACATATTCTCTATCCTTCTCATCATTAAAGAAAAGGAGAAAAAAATTTATACGCATTTTCAGAGAAGGAATGTTGAGCTTTAAACTGAATGTTTTCTAAGTTATTCAAGATTTCTTGGTTACTATGGTGTAATATCCTTTTTGGAGAAAGGGTGTTACAGTAGTCTTGTCACATATATATATCTACTACTCTGATTAAATGATTATATACATATATATTGCTGGACTAACCTGTTGTTTGAGAAAAAGAACTTTTCAGATACTAAAAATATTTGGAAATCCAAAACCTATGAGATGTTTATCTCAGGGGGAGTTGGGTAAGTCCAAAGAAATGCTGAGATGCTTATCTCAGGGGGAGTTTCTGTGAATGAAAAGTTTATCTATTTATGTATGACTGCATGTTATATTTTACTTGTTGATAAATGCTTGTAAAACTTAATAATATTTGTCATCATCAAAAAAGGGGAGATTGTTGGAACCAAATGGTTCAAAGACATTTTACAATGTCTAAATCCCTAAAGGTTTTGTTGATAACAACTATTATTAAGGGTTTTACGAAGTCTAATAACAAGCTCTTGCAGGTGCAACTAAGTTAATTTCATTGTCCAATGTGACCTTGGTACTTATATGTACAAACTATGAGCTAAACGTCCAATAAACTCAGGTACTTGACTTATGGTAAGTATTGTCCAATGGTCTTCAGACGTTATGCGTCCAAATGGTAAGACAACTATGCGTCCACTCATTTCACGATTTATTCTGAACGCGTGTTGGTATTAATTCATGTTACACTATTTATTGCTCTTGCATTTAATTTGAGACATATTTAATGAGCAAATGATTTGAAATAAATAGCTGTACAAATGCTTTTCTCAGACTTAATATATAACTATTGGGAGATCACATTTAATGAAAAAGCACAAAGCACTATGAGAAGTGTACTTGAGAGAGAATGTACTCTGAGCACTTCTGGCACTCTCTATACACGCCTTTTTGATAGCACATTGTTTTCTCTTTGTCTCAGCTGAATATTACCTTTAACCACTGTGTATTTGAAACTTTGAGTACAGGTTGCTTCTGACTTTGGAGAAAGAGCTGAAAAACCTATGTTGAAGTACAACTCCGTTGAAGCAATGGGAAGATAGCATTTAATGCTATTTGTAAACAGCTATTTATGAAGGCTAAAGCAGAACAAAGTTGAAGACCTAATTCGAAGCTTCATCAAGCCTATAAATACCATGAAGAAGAAGAAGAAGAAGAATAAAACATAAGAGATAGCAAACAAAAGAGATCATTTGTATTGAATATTTACGCACTTCTGAAATTAGAAAAACGCTATCTTTTTACATCTTCTTGTAAAAGAGAGTTTGCTTAAATCTCAACGTGCTTAAATTTCATATCCTCACTGGATTGAGTTGAAGCACTTTGAAACATTTAAACTCTTCTGAGTTGTGTTGAGCCAGGAGAAGCTAGGTTGAAAAGAATACTTGGGTTTGAGCCTGGAGAGGCTTGTCTGTAAAAGAATACTTGGGTTTGAGCCTGGAGAGGCTAGGTGTGCAAAGAATACTTGTTGTAAAGGTCTAACGAGGCTGCTGAAGAATACTTGTAAATCTATCTAGATTGATAGTGAAATCCTTCTTGTTGGAAGGGACTGGACGTAGCTCTTAGGAAATGGTGAACCGGTATAAAACCTCTGTGTGTAAATCTCTTATCCCTTTACTCCTTTACTTTCAGTTTTATTATTAACTGTGGGGATTGATTTGAGGTTTTACTTAACAAGCGCTTTAAACGTTTAAACACATCTAAACTATTTATGAACTAAGTGGACGTTCAACGTCCAATTTACTTTGTGCGTCCAAAACACGTTGTGAGTCCAATTCTTCACAACAACATCCAACGTTTTGCAAAAAGATTTTAAAAGTTAAGAAACACAATTCAACCCCCTTCTTGTGTTTCACCTTGTTTTCTACATAGTTGTTCTATTGTTTATTTGCATCCATATTGTCATGGTTTCAAGTCTTAAAATTAGGATTTTTACATTTCCTAAAATCCTGAATTTCTAAAGCCATATAAGCTCCTCATGTGTTCACACGTGTTAACACTCTAAATCCACATCAGCGCATGATGTCAGCACTCTATGTCCATGTCAACACACCCACGTCAGCACTACACTACCATGTCAACATCTTTGTCAAATTTTGGACGTCAAGTTAACGGATGGACTAAAATTGCACATTTCTAAAATATGGGGACCAAAATCGAGCAATTAGAAATTGGGGACCAAAATTGTCCAAACACTATAGTAGGGGGACCGATACAATTAAGCTAAAGTATATGCAAATGAATGATGCAAATAAATAAATGTTTGATTTGTTAGTCCTCAATTTAATAGCTAGTTTCCCATTGAATGATGTAACTTGCAACATTGAAGACTATGTCACTTATCATATTATTGTTAATTAAAAATGTATTCACTTCAAGGCAATAGTCTAATGGCCCATCTATCATATTACCCTTAAATAAAATACAAAATTTAATGTATAAGTCTTGCCAAGTTAAGGCTTGCGTCTAAAATACTACCTACTATATGTAAATTATCAATTTTACTAGAAACTAAATGAACTAACCATGGTCAAAATATAATATTAAAAGTATTTAAATTAAGATAATATTTAAAATATATATATATATAAAACATCTATGCATTGCACGGGTCACGTTCTAGTTCTTATAAAAAATTCTATAAAAGAATGAAGGAAATCAGATCAAAATCATCAAATATTGAAATAAAGTTATCATGGATTTTAGAAAAATAGAGAAATACATCACTAAAAAATAGAAAGTTCAAATTAAAAAATGAAAAATGTTAAATTAGAAATCAAAACAAAGCCATAAAGTTAACCAGCAATTCATAAAACATGGATGGAAGCAAAAAACAACTGAGAAAGAAATTTTTGATGCAAGAGAATAGACAAAAAAAATCAACGAAGAAATTTCTAATGCCAATATTATTCATATATAGCACCTCCATTCCATCTATATTTAAATAATGAAACAATTCAATTCCTTTTTACTATTCATATTTTGATATTCTTTGCTACCTTAAGCAATCTACATACATTGTGAATAGAATATTCATTCATGTGAATATTAGTGTTCTCATATTTGAAAAATAAGATAATTTCAATTATTATATGATTTCGTTATAAATTGATACATTGACATTTAAGTTAAACTACTCGTATGCGACATATTAATTTGTGAATAAATTGATGGAAAACAATTTAATCTAATTAAAATATATACACAAATTGAAATTGTTAAAATAATAATTTAATCTAATTGAAATATATATATATATATATATATATATCAAATTCATTAATAAGTATATTATTAACACAAATATTCTGAATAAAATCAACTTTCCATATTTAAAAATTAATTAATTTTTCTCATTTTTTAATAGACAGATAAATAATAGATAATAGATATGAATGCATCCATACTAAAAAAGGTAATAAATAAATAGGATAATCATACAATTGAGGAAATAACTTTCCTCATATAAGAAGTCTGTATAAAAACGTAGAAGAATAACAATAAAGTGAGACACATAATAAGCAAAAAATATCAATATATTAAGATTAATATTACAAAAATTGAAATACATAAAATATTATTCATAAAATAGAAAAATGATCAATTGTCATCAATTAATTGATTTAAAATTTAAAATTGAATATTAGTAATAAATGGTCATTGATGACTCATGATTGGCTCTAATATTAAAAACATTGAAAACATAGTTAATAAATTAATTACCATAAAATAATAAATATAATAAATAAAAATAATATATATAATATATGGAGGAAAACTACATGATTGTGGTATTGACATGTGACATTATTCTATATGGCATAACGTTACTATATAATATATAATAAATAATAGATATTTATAATTAAAATAATATCTCATTAGCTAACCTATATATATAATTTTTAATTATTACTGTTTAAGGAAATGGGCGCAGCTAGCCCTGTTCTTTCATTAAAAAATATAAAAAAATCAATAAGTAAAATTATCTTGATAAATAACATTATACAAATATTAATTGTTTTATAATATGAAAACCTTAAAAATATTTAGGTTCTATATATTATTAAACAATAAAAAAAACCTCTTTTGTAAATTCAAATGTGCTAACTATTATAAAACGTTTTTAAAAAATATCCATATAAATGATCTAATATTAAATATCAAATATATAATTCATATTTCTTATCTATAATGAGAATATTAAATCATAAAATTAATTACTAATAATATTAATTTAAACTAATACTATTTTAAAAATATAAAATGTAAAAATAATAAATGCTAATGTTTATTATTAAGTATTAACTATTAGTATAAAAATATTTATGTTGTTGTTGTAAAATATTTTTAAATGATTATAAGAATATAATAATTTAGTTAATATCTAAAATATTTGGTACGAATTTTTGTGCTAAGACAATGCACATATATGGTATACCGAATTTGGTAGTGTAGTTGTATTATTTAATTAATAAACATTGCCAGCAAGAGTTGCTCTAAATTCAATTTTGTTACGTCTCAAATTTGTCTATATAACATAACTGAAATAATAAGAAAATTCATACCAAATTCATTTTCATAATTTTCTTCTTCCTCCTTTCTTTCTCTTTTTCTCATGCTGCCATGACTAGAAAAAAGGTGAAACTTGCATACATAATCAATGATTCGAAGAGGAAGGCAACATTCAACAAAAGGAAAAATGGTATGAGATTAGTTTCTCCTTAATTTATGTGAATCATGTATTAGCATTGCATATCATATATATTTTTTCATTAGAAAATGCTGAGCAATACAAAATACAAAATCTGTTTAGATGAAAACTTACAAAATTTACAACAATAGTAGAATTATAATTCATTTTTGTTTGTTTTATTTTTATTTTATATTTAAAAAGGTGAAACCCTTACTTTGCTTTGTATTTGCACAAATTTGTAATTTCTCACTTTTTCTCAATTCTCTTTATTTCTCTTGTTATGTTTCTTACCAGGTTTGATCAAGAAGATTGATGAACTTAGCACCCTTTGTGGGATTGAATCATGTGCTATAATTTTTAGTCAAAACAATCCTCACCCAGAGGTTTGGCCATCTGAGTGGGGTGTCCAAAGTGTTTTGTCTAGGTTTAGGAGAATGTCTGAGCTAGAACAATGCAAAAATATGCTGAATCAGGAGAGCTTCTTGAAGCAAAGGATATATAAAGCCCAAGAGCAGCTGAACAAACAAAGGAATGACAATAGGAAGAAGGAGATGACCCATCTCATGTTTCAATACCTGAATGCTAGCCAAATATTTGGCAATGTTACCATGACTGATCTCAGTGATCTTTCATGGATTATTGATCAAAACCTAAAGGAAGTTGAACAAAAGATCAATATGATCCAAGCCCAAGAGGTGGTTGAAAATGGAGCAAAAACCATAAGCAAAGGAGAGCATGCAAATATGGGTCATGCCCAAGGACTAGAGGGCAATGTGGATAACATGAAAATGCAACATTTGCCTATGGATTTCACCAACAATACTGGTGGTGTTCTGCCATTTGGAGATGTTGATGTCCCAAAATCTTTGGTCTAATTCACAAGTCCTTGAGAAATTGTGCTCTTTAACTTTTTTGTAGTATTTATGGAGTCTCTCCTATTTCAATCGTCTATTGTTTGGTTTTTATTGCCTTTGTCTTTAGATGTATTTATTGAGCTAGACAATCCATCATAGTCTAGTCTTCATGCATGTTTATTTCCTATTTGCCAAGCATATGGCAAGTCTTTGTTTTTTATTTAATATATGTTTAATTTGAAAGTATTGGTGATCAATGAAAAAAATAGACTATAATTATTTGTGTCGTATCTAGGGGTGTTCATGGGTTAGTTCACGGGTTCGGGTAACATGTGAACCCGAATCGATCCAAACCGTTCGAATCCATTTTTTAAAGTTTTTTCCATTGTTCGGGTCCGACCTGTCCAAACCTGATCTGGTTTGGTTCGGATGATGGGTTTGAGTTTCTGAACCCGTGGACCCACGAGCCCGAACCGATGACGTGGCTTAACATATTTTTTTTATTACTTTTAATGAGTTAATGTCCCACGTGATAGAGTGCAGACCCTTCACAACCATCACACTTTCAGTTCCATACCCTCCTCGTTTCTCTCTCATTGACCAGTAGAAACAGAGAGAAAGAAAACGTGCTGCCATTTCTTCTGTCCCAAAATGGCTAGAGCTCGGAGGAGCCATCGGCGATGGAGGAGCCTTTGGTTTCGGAGGAGCTTCAATCTGATGAAGTGGAAAGGAGTATCGACGGGCTTGCGAACTGAGAAAGAGGGATCGTCTATTGTTTGGTTTTTATTGCCTTTGTCTTTAGATGTGTTTATAGAGCTAGACAATCCATCATAGTCTAGTCTTCATGCATGTTTATTTCCTATTTGCCAAACATATGGCAAGTCTTTGTTTTTTATTTAATATGTTTAATTTGAAAGTATTGGTGATCAATGAAAAAAATAGACTCGAATTATTTGTGTCGTATCCAGTGATTTGATATTGGAGTTTATTAAGATAGAGAAAGTTTAGATAAAGGAGAGAGCTGTTTGACTTGTCTCTCATTTGTGAAACTAACTTCAATATTTTGCTCACTGATCTATCTATATTTTTTTTGTCAACTTGGATGATTAGGGGTTTTAGATATAGCATAATGTTACATGGACCACCATGCAACACCCATGCAACACCCAAATTTTGAGTTTTATTCATACCACATGGGTGTTGCATGGTGGGATAGGTGTTAGTCTATCATTACTCTTAGATATAATGTGTTGTGGCATCATTATTTTAAAAAATAATGAATTAAAATATAAAATGAATGGCTTAATTGATTCTGGCCTTGACAAGTGTCACACATCGAAAGGCGCGCATAATTATGACTTAATATTTTGTTTGGGGAAATTTTTATTTAAGTGATCTCACCGGCTTTGTATCTCATACAAATGTCTCTCAGCATGCGTGCACTCGTATATTCAAATAATATATTTAACATACATAGCATACAAACTTACATGCCATCATATACTCAACTAATATATATAACATATGAATATACATCAACCATGTAATTAATTGCCTCATATATAACATGCATCTCATACATATAATATACAAGGTGTAGTGATCAGGCTATGAGCCCTAGAAAATAAAATAAATCATGACACACAGGTCGTATTTAAATTACACCCAATCACGACATGCAGATCACCCAAAAAAAATTGAATAAATCACGGCGTGCAGACACGTAATTAAATAATCTAAAGCCATAACCAAACATGTAATATCATGATTTCTACCAGAACACTACAAGATACTAATTATACATCTTCTTATGTATAAATAAATGAATAATGGTTTAAATCTGTTTTTAGTCCCTCATTTTTCACTAAGTTTCGTTTTTAGTCCCTCAAAAATAAAACGCGTCTTTTTAGTCCCTCATTTTTGGAAAATGGTCACTTTTAGTCCTTGGGGCCATATTTTAAATTTGAAAAGTATTTTTTAAATTCATACTTTGACCCCTCCTAAGCCTGATGCTCACCTTAACCTGTTTTTTCGCTCTCCTCCCCCTCCACTGATACCCCACGGCCCCCCATCCCCGTGCGGCCAAGGGAAGAGCTCCGCGCGGCCAAGGGAGACTGCGCACAATGACGGGAAGGGAGGCGGCCACCGCGATTGCACAGGGAGGAGAACGAGAGAGAGGCTGCATCTCATGGCGGCTTCGAGGGAGAACGTTGGAACTACTCCTAGTGAGGATGGGGGCCGCGGTGCATCAATGGAGGGGGAGGAGAACGAGAAAAAACGGATTAAGGTGAGCATCGGGCTTGGGAAGGGTCAAAGTATAAATTTTAAAAATACTTTTTCGAATTTAAAATATGGCCCGAGGGACTAAAAGTGACCATTTTTAGAAAATGAGGGACTAAAAAGACGTGTTTTATTTTCGAGGAACTAAAAACGGAACTCAATGAAAAATGAGGGACTAAAAACAGATTTAAGCCATGAATAATAAAATATAAGTGAAACTAAAACTGAGAACATACTTTCTATGCTAGATTACAACTAAAGAAATAGAGTTGACTTAATACAAACAGATGATCAAATAAAATTTCAATCCCCAAACAACTTATACATAGACTCCATGTAAAACTACAACTTTGATCCGGCACCTGATACTATTGACTAACTGTCAAGCAATTCCAAAACTTGCTTTTCAGTTTTCGATATGCACCTGCTATTTGAAATAGAAGAGATAAAATAGTGAAATATAAAATCTCAATGAGTCCTCTCGGACACACAACACTAATTACATATGTTTATATACATACATCATTCATAATTAACTTCTCATAGTAGTATAGTTTAACGTAATATGGCAAAGTGGAGGTGGCGGTTTCTAACTTGTAGGGATGCAATCTAGGCAAAGTTGCTAGAATACAGATATGGGAATATATCACAGGCAGGGTTCTTGGGTCATAAAAATCTTTGAAATGCTTCCATTTAGTGGCAAAATCTATCCTTAATAGAAAGTGCTAATCATGCTCCTAGTGTGGGTTTTCTAATGAGATCAAAAGGCGAGTAAAAAGGGGCGCACAAATATGATTTTGGCATGATGAGTGGGCTAGAAATTTTATTCTTAAGGAGCACTTTCCGCGACTATTGCCGTGCTCCTTCGATAAGGAGGAAAAGGTAGTGGCTATGGGAAAGTGGGAGGAGGACACATGGTCTTGGACTTGGAGGTGGCGGAGAGTTCTTTCTCAATGGAAATAGGAAGAGCTGTTGCAATTACTTGCTCGTCTAAACTTGCATCCTTTGTGCAAGGGAAGAGAAGATGAATGGATATGGAAGGCAGACACTTCTCAAACTTTCTCAGTAAAAAAACCTACTTTATATGACAGAATCAACAACCAGAGGTGTCACTAAATGAAATTCAATTGTCAGTGTGCAAGAATCTTTGGAAGTGTTGCGTACCATCAAAGGTCCTTGCTTTATCCTAGAAGTTGGTGCTGGACAGACTGCCTACAAGGAAGCAGCTTCTGCATTAGAACATCATCTCTGGAAATAAAGGTGTCTCTTGTGTATTTTGCTTTGCTCACATAGAATCTACAAATCATATTTTCTTTTCCTGTCCCCTCTCTTAATGATGTTAAAAACTGAGTTTTATTGAAAGTCTTTAATAGCATAAAAAATTCTTACTAATTCAGTTGCTTTGGTTTGAATTGTATTAATTCATGCACCTTCTTACAAACATTAGCGTCTGAAGAATTTATAAGGTTTGCATAAATTTCGACGAGCAACCAAATTTGTTAATCTAGAAAAACGAAGCTGAAATTTATTTCCTATAATTGTTATATCTTAAAAAGGGTAAATGTTATATAATATAGGTCTCTAAAGTAACTAATTTGTTTATGTATGATATAATATTTTTAAGGTTTAAATATATTCCAGGTCCCTATAATATAGGGTTGCTTTGAATTTAGTCCCTAAAAAAAGTCAATGGTTTTTAGTCCTTTAAGCATTTTTTTTGTTTGGTTTTATATCTCTGGAGTGAGTTGACTTGCTAGGTGACACACTTATGGCCAAATCATCATTCATACGTGGCACAAAACCCTGATGTGGCCTTCATGACATCATTCATTAAACCTACGTGCCTTCCATGAATGACAAATCACCTTATATATCCCTATAAAAATATTAAGTTTTTAACTTAGTCCCTCTGAAAAGTGGGTTTTGATTTTAGTCTCTCTCCCTCCTCCTCCCATGGCTTCCCCCTCCCTCCTCCCCAAGTTAGATGTTTGGATTCAGGTTTCTAGCGGACATTGGGCATCTATTTATGTTTATGATAATAGGATAACTCTTTGTTGCTGTATCCTGAATTTGGGGTTCGATTCAATTTCCTCAGTGAAAAGTGCTCAAATACTATTAAGATGATGGGGATGAATGGGATAAGTAATTGGAAGGGAGACAAGAAAGGTATAGTTAGTGAAACATAATCGGCTTCGATATTGTAAGGACTGAAACTATCTAAGATTATCAAGGAAGAGGAAAATATTATAAATAGCTAAAAGACAATTGATCAAATTCTTCTGTGTCAGGAATCCCCCCTTTCACAGATACTTATTCACATATAATCGTAACAAATAGTACACCTTAGCATAACAAAAAAGTAACGTGCACATAATGAAAGGAAAGGAAATAAAAGTAAGGTTCTAGATCCCTCTGATGGATTCTCCTAAGGCAATACATAATCCTTAAGATACTTGGGCCTAGTCTGAGGAACGAGTTCATCCAAGAAGCTAGCAGCCTGGTCCTCATCTTGGGCCATAACATCCCTTCCCTGTTGGAGAAATACCTTGTCCTCAAGATATACATATGGATAAGCAGCGAGCAACTCCGAGAGCTTCTCCCAAGTAGCATCCTCAGGGAATAATCCAGACCATTACACCAATACCTTGCATTCTGGAGAATACAAATCTCCATCCCAATCAATAATAG
Source organism: Glycyrrhiza uralensis (assembly GCA_030159175.1). Lineage (NCBI taxonomy): Eukaryota > Viridiplantae > Streptophyta > Magnoliopsida > Fabales > Fabaceae > Glycyrrhiza > Glycyrrhiza uralensis. Next base: position 31,520,525 of record BRZY01000003.1, read on the forward strand.
CAAGAGACTGAACCTGCGGCTGGTTGAAAAAGGCATCAGGAGGCAAAGTAAGAACAGGAGCAGTTGAATTCGAACATGGCTTGAGCTGTGAAACATGAAAGACTGGATGAATTTTGCTTCCAGCAGGCAGCTCAAGTTCAAGGCGACTTCACCCACTTGTTTCACTATTTTAAAAGGACCATAAAAAAGTTTTGATAATTTTTGTATGCGTCCCCCACCTACTGAAACTTGCCTATAGGGCCCCAGTTTAACAAAAACTAAATCACCCACTTGGAAATGATGAGGACAGTGCCTCTGATCTGCATATTTTTTGATATTTTCTTGACCCTTTGGTAACTTCCTTTTGAGCAATTGAAGGATATGGTCCCTGTTGGCAAATTCCGATTCAAGGGCCTGAATGTGAGTAGGGCCAGCAACATAATTAGGGAGATTGGGAGGCGGTTTCCCATAGACTACCTGGAAAGGAGAAAGTCCAATAAAGGAGTATATAGATGTGTTGTAATGCCACTCAGCCCAATGCAAGAAATTGCCCCACTAATTTGGTTGCTCATGGACAAAACACCTGAGATATTGCTGCAAAGTTTTGTTAACAATCTCAGTTTGACCATCACTTTGGGGATGGTAGGCGGTTGACATCCTTAATTTTGCACCACTTAACTTGAATAGCTACGGCAAAAAATGACCGAGGAATACCGGATCACGATACACTATACTTTTAAGCATCCCATGAAGCTCGCACACCATTTTAGCAAACAAATTAGCAACCTTTGATGCAATAAAATGACCCAAAAGCATCCCAAAATGGACAACCTTGGATAGGCAATCCACAACAACAAAAATAATAGTATATCCTTGGAAAGAAGGGAGCCCTACTATGAAATCCAAAGAAACATCCTCCCAAACACCTTCAGGGATAGGTAATGGTTGGAGCAAACCACAAGGGAGGTGTGTAAGTACCTTAATTTGCTGGCAAATAAGGCAATAATTGACATATTCCACCACATCCCGCTTCATACCTTGGCAGTATATGTTCTCCTTTAGCCTTCCATAGGTCTTGTGAATCCCACTGTGAACCCCCAATGGTGAAGAGTGAAATCCCTCAAGCAGTACCCACTTCAAGGGAGAAGAAGATGGGATATAAATTCACCCCTTAAAGAATAATGTCCCTACTACAACCTTGTAATAGGGGTAGGATGCTGGATCTTGTTGCACCTTCGAAAAAAGATCCTGCAACTCGGGTTCAGTAGTAAATGCTTCATGTAATTTTTGGATGAAGACCCAATGTGGAACGGTAAGTGACATCAATTGAGGGGAAGGCTCATGCATCCTAGAGAGGGCATCTGCAACCTTATTGTGAACTCCTAGTTTATATACTATTTCATACGAATATCCCCGCAACTTGGATAAATAAAACTGCTGCTCTGGAGTTTGGATAACGGGTCATGAGCTCCCTAAGGCTTTTTTTTATCAGTGTATATAGTGAACTTAAGCCCCAACAAGTAGGTACGCCATTTCATGACTGCAAACGTAATGGCACATAGCTTGCACACATAAGTAAAAACATTGAACATTTTCGGGCAAAACTTCGTACTATAATAACAGATTGGGTGTTCCCCTTGAGTAAGTACTGCCCCCATACCTTGGCCTGAGGCATCCGTCTCTAGTACAAAGTCTTGATCAAAGTTTGGGAGGGCTAAAATGGGGGCTTTAGTCATAGCTTGTTTGAGGCAATTAAAGGCCCTTTCTGCTTTTGGTGACAACTGAAAGGCATCCTTTTTCAATAGTGCAGTGAGAGGGTGAGCAATAGAAGCATAATTTTTGACGAATTTTTGGGAAAACCCGATGAGGCCCAAAAACTCACGAAGCTGCTTGACTGATTTGGGTGTTGGCCATTGAAGCATAGATTGAATTTTCTTAGGGTCTGGTCTTACCCATGCGGCCGAGACAATATGTCCTGAATAGGACATTGATGGCTGCACAAAGGTGCACTTAAAACGCTTCAAAAAGAACTGATGGTCCAGCAAGCATTGAAATACCAATTCCAAATGATGTTGGTGGTCATCTAAAGTTTTGTTGTAAACCAAAATGTCATCAAAAAACACAATAATGAAGTCACACAAATACTGTTGAAAAATCAAGTTCATGGTAGCCTGAAATGTGGAAAGGGCATTACAGAGGCCGAAGGGCATAACCAAAAATTCGTAATAACCATGGTGTGTACGAAAAGCAGTTTTAGGGATATCACCTGGATGCATCCTTATCTGATTGAACACGAAGCGTAGGTCCAACTTGGAGAACCATTGTGTACCATATAGTTCGTCAAGGAGCTCGTCAATGGTAGGGATAGGGAAGTGAGGGCGTTCAACGCTTTATAGTCAACACAGAATCTCCATGTGCCATCCTTTTTGCGAACAAGTAATACCGGGGAGGAAAAGGCACTTGAGCTGTGCTGGATAGACACACTAGCAAGCATGTCACGAATCTGATTTTCGATTTCCTATTTTTGGAAATTAGGATAATGGTACGGGGGGCATTTATGGGGTTGGCACCCTCGAGAAGAGGTAAGTGGTGGTCGGTAGAGCGAGGATGCGGAGTTGTTTTGGGCTCTGAGAAGAGGTGGCTGTATTTTTCGAGTAGAGGTTCAAGCTAGGGGGTATGAACGATGTCTGGTGGGGTTGAGGCAGAGGTGTGACCAAGTGAAGCTCTAGGAGGGTATCAATGGAGTTGATGGCGACCATACGCCGTAGCTGGTGGAGCGAAGCTTCATCAGGCTCGGATTTGAAGACCCCATGTAAACGAATGATGTGTCCTTCCCGTACAAAAGTCAGAGCCAATTTGTCGTAGTCTGTCTAGACAGGTCCAAGGGACTTAAGCCACTGGACTCCAAGAACTAACTCAGCACCGCTTAGAGGCAAGACAAACAGATAAATAACAAAGAGTTGGGCCTCCACAGTGTGATGAACCTACGAGTATAGAGTGGAACAACTTAAGAGCTCACCATTGCCAACCAGGACCTGGAAGGCTTGGGCCGGTGTGAGGGGTAGGCCCAGTTGCTTTGCAACCTGATCCTGGATGAAATTGTGGATACTACCACAATCAACCAAGATGGAGACCCGGTGTTTTCCAATCTGACCCTTATGACTGAGGGTTTGGGGGAAAGAATGGCCCATGAGGGCGTGAAGACTAATTTGGGCCTGGGTTGGGTCGGTTAACGGAGGTGAGGTGGGAACTGGTGTTGGAACCAAATTGGTCAAAGACATTTTTCAATGTTTAAATCCCTAAATGGTTTTGATTGTAACAATTATTATTAAGGATTTTACAAAGTCTGATAATAAGCTCTTGCAGGCGCAACAAAGTTAAGTCCATCGTCCAGTGTGACTTTGGCAATTATATGTACAATCAATGAGCTGAGCGTCCAATGGACTCAGGATGCTATGCGTCCATTTGGTAAGACATGATATGCGTCCAAATGGTAAGACAGTTGAGCGTCCATTCTGTTTAATGTTGCATCCAACAAGCATGATGTTCTGATTTCTGAATACACTATTTATTGCTCTTGCATTTAATTTGAGACATATTAAATAAGAAAATGAATTGAAATAAATAGTTGTATGTATGCTTTTCTCGAACTTAATTGAAAATGATTTGAAATAGCATTTAATGGAAAACATAAAGCACTGTGAAAAGTGTACTTGAAAGAGAATATAGTCTGAACAAATCTAACACTCTTTGAACGTACCTTTTCTATCACACAGTTTATTCTCTTTGTCTCAACTGGATATTACCTTTAACCATTGTGTAATTGAGACTTTGAGTACAGGTTGCTTCTGACCTTGGAGAAATAACTGAACAACCAACGCTGAAGAAGCACTCCATTGAAGCAACGGGAAGATAGCATTTAATGCTATCAGTAAACAGCTATTTTATGAAGGCTGAAGCAGAACGATTTCAAGACCTAACTGAAGCTTCATTTAAGCCTATAAATACCATGTACAAGAAGAAGAAGAACAAGAGACTGATACACAAAAGACTGATAACGCGAAAAAGAAAGCTTACGCTGTGCATATTTCAAATACTCTGTAATCTTAGAAAAGTCTGTACATTTCTTCTTGTAAAAGAGAGTTTGCTTAACTCTCAAAGTGCTTAAGATTTCATATTCTCACTTGTGTGAGTAGCAGCACGTAGATACACAAACACTTTTTTGAGTTGTGTGAGCCTGGAGAGGCTTGACTGTAAACGAATACTTGTTTGAGCCTGGAGAGGCTTGATTGTAAAAGAATACTTGTTTGAGCCTGAAGAGACTTGTCTATAAAAGAATTTGGTTTGAGCCTGGAGAGGCTTGACTATAAAAGAATACTTGTTTAAGCCTAGAGAGGCTTGTCTGTAAAAGAATATTTGGGTTTGAGCCTGGAGAGGCTTGTCTGTAAAAGAATACTTGGTTGAGCCTGGAGAGGCTAGGTGTGCAAACAATACTTGTTGTAAGGCCTGAAGAGGCTGTTGAAGAATACTTGTATTCTATCTAGATTGATAGTGAAATCTCCCTAGTTTGAGGGGACTGGATGTAGCTCTTAGAAAATGGTGAACCAGGATAAAACAACTGTGTAAATCTTCTATCCCTTAACTCCTTTACTTTCAGTTTATACTAACTGTGGGGATTGAATTGATATTTTGTTTAACAAACTCTTTAAACATTTTACACACACCTAAACTTGTTTTAAACTAAGTAGACGTTTTTGCATCCAACTTACTCTATGCGTCCAATACTCGCTGTGCGTCCAATTCTTCTTAAACAGTGTCCAACGTTTATGAAAAGATTTTAAAAACTAAGAAACACAATTCAACCCCCCTTCTTGTGTTTCATCTTGTTACCTATAGTTGGCATCAGAGCTCGGTCTTTAGGGGTTGAGCACCTAACAGTGCAGAGAACGAAAGATCCATGGAGAACGAGGGACAACTTGTGAACATGCCACCACTGTTTAATGGAGAAGAATATGACTATTGGAAGCAAAGAATGATCGCATTCTTTGATGCACAAAATATAGACATGTGGGATGTCGTTAAGAATGGTTGCACTGCTCCAGTAGATGAAGCAAGGCAACCATTAGCTAGAGTCCAGTGAACACCTGATCAAAGGATAAGATTCCACCTGAACTCAAAGGTCAGGAACTATCTGACATGTGCCATTACAAAGTCAGAGTATGACAAGGGGCATAGCTGCACTACAGCTAATGAAATCTAGGATACTCTAGCTTTGGCTCATGAAGGATCAACTCAGGTCCGTGAAACAAAAATCAACATGCTGGTTCATCAATATGAACTATTCAGAATGAAGGATCACGGGATAATAGATCAAATGTTTGGAAGATTCCAAACAATCATCAACAATCTGAGATCTTTGGGAAAAAATCACTCAACCCAGGATCGCATTAGAAAAATCCTTAGGAGTCTGCCAAGACAATGGAGACCCAAGGTCACTGCTATTCAAGAAGCAGGGGATCTATCCACTCTTGCTATTGAAGAACTTCTGGGTTCGCTCAAAGTGCATGAGCTTGAGCTCAAGGAAGAGGGAACAGAAAAAAAGGTAAAGTCCATTGCTCTTAAAGCTCAGAGAGGCAGCACCTCAAAAGCACTGAAGGTCAATGACTCAGATGAAGAGTCATGCAACTCAGAGGGAGAAGAAGGCTCAGATGATGAACTTTCCTTTATCTCCAAGAAGATAAAGTCTATGTGGAGAAAGAAAGGTGGCTTCAGAAGGAAGCAATTCAATAGAAGATTTCCACAGGAGAAAACTGAGCAGAAAGAGAAAAGCCATGTGTTGTGCTATCGCTGCAAGAAACCAGGCAACTACAAGACATACTGTCCTGAAGCAGAGAGGACAAAGAAAAAGTTCTTCAAGAAGAAGAAGGGCCTTATGGCAACCTGGGAGGACCTTGATGATTCATCTGATGATGAAAACGAGGATGACGAGGAAAAAGTTACTTTAGAGAATCGTCCATTCTCTCTGATGAGTACAGATCTTTAAAGAAAAAGTTTTCTCTTATTTCTAAAGATTTTGAAAAATTTACTTTAGAAAACCAAGTACTCAGAACAGAAAATGAAGATTTGAAACTTCAAGTGACTCAACTCAAAGACGAATCTCAAAGAGATTTAGAGTCCAATACCTCTTGTGAAGTGCAAGTACTTCAACAAGAAGTAAATAAACTCACTGGACGATTGTCCAGTTTTGTTAGCAACTCTGAAAAGCTTGATCAAATTTTAAAATTTCAGAGAAAACCTTTTGACAAGAATGGTTTGGGTTATGTTCCTAAGGAACAAGATAAACCAAAACCAAAGTTTTCAAAGAGTCCTTCCAAGTTTAACTTATATTGTGATCAATGTTGAAAGGCTGGACATGTCACCTCGACATGTGTCCACAAGAAAAGAAACATGCTTGGACGCAAACTAAGGACTAACAAGAAAGGACCCAAGTCAATCTGGGTACCTAAAAATATGATAATTCCTGTTGCAGATTTGCTTAATGGCAGGAAAACAACTCCAGTCATAGTACCTGGACAATGGCTGCTCACGACACATGATAGAAGAAAGGTCTATGTTCCAAGACATAAAACCTAGGACAAAAGGTTGGTCACCTTTGGAGGAGACCAGAAAGGCAAAATAGTTGGGATAGGTAAAATTGGTAAGCATCCTTTTTCCTCTATTGACAATGTCTTATTGGTTGAAAGACTCAAACACAATCTACTTAGCATAAGTCAATTGTGTGACAGTGGATTTGATGTTTCCTTTAACAAGGATAAATGTATAGTCAAAAACCCTGACAAGTCCATTCTTTTTCAAGCAAAGAGGCAGAATAATGTTTACAAAATTGATTTTGAAAATCTGTCCAAACAAAATGTCCTTAAAGGATGAACAATGGATATGGCACAAGAGACTTGGTCATGCAAGCTTGAGAACCATCTCAAAGCTAAATAAGCATAACCTCGTGAGAGGATTACCAAATCTTGTGTACAAATCTGAGGTTCTATGTGAAGCATGTCAGAAAGATAAACAAGTGAAAAATTCTTTTAACTCCAAAAATATTGTTTCCACTTCTAGACCTTTGGAACTTTTACACATGGATTTGTTTGGACCCTCACAAACTGCATCTTTGAATGGGAAGAAATATGGACTAGTTATAGTTTATGACTATACTAGATAGCCATGGGTTAAATTCCTTGCACACAAGGATAAGTCTTTCAAAGTCTTTACTATATTCTGTAAGAGAGTTCAAAATGAGAAAGGAGTTTGCATTAACTCCATAAAAAGTGATCATGGAGGTGAATCTGAAAACGCAAGCTTCCAAAGATTCTGTGAAGAGAGTGGAATCCTTCACAACTTCTCTGCCCCAGGAATGCCTCAGCAGAATGGTGCGGTAGAGAGAAAGAATCGATCCTTACAAGAGATGGCCAGGTCCATGCTCAATGATCACTCTTCCTCAAAAAGATTTTGGGCTGAAGCTGTAAATACTGCTTGTTATTTACATAATAGAATATATGTAAGGCCTATATTGAAAAGGACTTCATATGAATTGTGGAAAGGAAGGAAACCCAACATATCATACTTTCATCCTTTTGGATATGAATTTCATTCTCAATACTAAGGATCAACTTGGAAAATTTGATTCTAAAGTTGATAATGGAATTTTTCTGGGTTACTCTGAAATTTCTAAGGCATACAGAGTTTACAACTCAAGAACCTTAACTGTTGAGGAGTCAATTCACATAAAGTTCAATGACAAAAAGCCTGAGAAAGACTTGTCAGAGCTAAGTGAGTCTCTTGCAGATATGAGAATACAAGAAGAAGGTGAAGGAGCATCACCTAAGAATGAAGAAGATGGATCACACGCAGAGCACTGAAGGTCCGTCCAATCCAGAAAGGAGAAGAAGTTGGCACTTCAAGACTTATCATCTGAGGAACAAATTATTGGAAATGCAGATGATAAAGTCAGAACAAGGTCCACATTCAGAGAACAAACTGATGTTGCATTCATCTCTGACTTGGAGCCTAAGAACTTTGATGAAGCCCTATTGGACGAAGGATGGATCTTAGTTGCAACACCCTTTCTCATAAAAGGATGTTACAACATAAGTAACCTATTCATCGAAGAATAATATTAATCTTTATTGTAAAAGAAAATTCTCTTTTAATTATTTCAAGTCAATTTCAAAAATGGGTATAAATTTTTTTTTTCTTTTAATGCCTGAAAAATTATTTTAACTTGAAACTCTCACTTACGTTGTTTATATTTCGAAACTTATTTATGTCATAACGTATTACTGAAAGAAAGTAAACATCATCTGGATGAATAATATACATCATATATAATGCTGGTCCAACAGTCTATAAGTATATCAAACTGAACAGCTAGTAATGTCATATAATATAGAGTACAATCATCCCAAAATATCGCCAAACAAAAAACCAACTGGTAGAGAGTCAGACTACAAAAAGAAAACAAAACAAGATCCAAAAAGATAACGCAACAGCCTGCGCTATATCCGCTCCCATCTCAGTCTACATCTGGTCCTAAACACTGCCTACAGACTCCTCTGAAGGCTCACTCTCGTCCTCCTCTATCATCTTCCCTTTCCCTTTCCTGTCAGTGGCCTCCTGACGAGCTGTCCCTGCCTTTGTCTCTCTGACTCTCTCTAAGAGTCCCAAAGTTCCTGTATAGGCAACTTTACATCTAGGATCATATTCCCCATTGTCCACCGATGAGGTCCTTCAGCTGATGTCTCCAGGGAAGTCACATACCCAAGGTATGTTCCCCATTGGGTTTCAGGGTTAACTATCCACCCTTCACCCTCACCCTCTCGGGGCAGTAAACTCAATCTACGAACCTTGGTCAACCCACTCGGCGGGTGGTCCATCTATATGAATCATGTTCCAAAGAGAGCAGAAAACATATAGGCAAGGGTGAAAAATCCTCATACACAAGTTATCAAAACATAGTGACACAAAATAGAAGAAAGTAAATCATGCCTATCAAACATATCTCCATTATGCATTTCTCTACCATTTACCTTTTCTCAGCACAAAAGTATATAGTTTTTCTGCTAATGAGATATTCACAATTACACAATGAAAATCATCACAGTTACAGCACATAACTCAGCATCAAGCAATATATCATCAACTCAGATATAGTATAATGCATGTCACTTCTATTTCCCTCTCATCACCCTCATAGTGCTCCAAGGAGACTGCCCTACCTCCAACACCTTTGAGCGATTGGTTGTAGCAAATTTAACAGACTTATCAGATAGTCCCTCCAGACTTCATAATAATCATTCAGATAAGCTACATCTCACCATATCATGAATAGTCAAGTCAGTTAGATTTATCCAAGCAGGGTTGTGCGACTTGCCTCGGCTCAGGGGATATTGCCTACCTGGCCATCTGAGGGGTTTCGCAACCTGGATAATCCCAGTAGGCAGTTGTGGCCCAACTATCCCTATTCTCAACCCTCTCTGGGTTGTAATGCTCATCTCATGGCCTCATGCCAATTCTCTTCCTCTTTATGCAAAAATGACACATCACATTAAGCATACAAAGCAATCATCTCAAGCATTTTTAAGCTTTGGTTTCTTTTGTAATTTCATTAACATTTTCTCTAGGTTATCTCTTGTACAATCACATATAACATTCTCTCTTGGTTATAGAATTCACATCTCTTATAATATTCTCATCTTTTGGTGATTATTCTCAATCAATATTCCTTTTCCTCTTCAATTAATACCTTTAATTAAACTTTGTCTCTTAACTAAAAAGCATTTTCCAAATCCCATGTTTAAAGTCCTAAAAATAAATTAACTAAAATACTTGCCAACCTTTAAATTCAAAAATGACATTTTTCTCTTAAAAATATTTGTTTAAAAAGCTGAAAAAGATTATTTTTGCAAAATTCTGGGCTGTTTATTTACCAGAATACAGAACTGTCCACAGGGGCGAGAATTTCCACACCAGCGGTGCAGACAGCACTGTCCCCTGTTTCCCAGATTTTCCCAGCTTCGAAAATGACCACACCCAGGGCATAACTGGAATCCGATTTTACCAAATTAAAATCAATTAGAGTTATTCTTAAAATAATTTAGCTTAATTAGAATCAATTAAATAAAACGGCATACTCTTGGCTCAATTCAAAAGATCAATAGGTATAGTCAATCACAACCCACCATATTCTCAAACCATGATCTAAGATCAATCTCATGCCACCAAGCATAAGAAAATGGACATAGAGGAACAAAAGAAATGATCACAACAACAAACCATTCAATCAACTCAAATCAAGACATAGAGCCAAGATCATCAGGCACAAACAATTATTTCTCCACCACCAAGAACAACCCACGTCAAAGAAAACCAATCTCAATCATACAAGATTCAAACAATCCAAACTCATCATCAAGTTAATCGTTCATGACAAAGCCACTCAAGAAATTTCATATAAAGCATGCACACATCTCTTAAGTCATCCAATACCAAAAGAACAAAGAAAAACACTCACCTTAGTAATCAAAATACTCTCTAAGTAAAATTACTAACTTCTTGCACTAACCACAACCAAACATAGTACATAAACATCCACCAAGCCCTAATAACCTTGTATAAGAAAATCTCCCCTTACCTTTTCCTTTAGCTTGTGTAAGAAAAGGCCTAGCTTCTAGCCCTTCTTCTTCTTCTTCTTCTTCTTCTTCTTGTTGTTGATTAACTCCTTCCAAATCAAACACAACACATCCAAATACCAAATAAGTTTACTCATCCCATGGATAATCTTTAGCATATGAAAGAAGAACTCAAGATTAACTAAACTCAACCCTAAGCTCATAAGCCATGAAGAAGAAAATAAAAAACTTGATCCATGGAGTTCTTATGAAGTACCTTGGTAGCTTGAGGATTCCAAAATCAAGAGCAAACTTGTGAAACTTTGATTATCTGGTGAAAATCTTAGAGAGAAAAGTATATGAAATCTTTGTGGTTTTGAGAGCAAAATGGAAATATGAAGCAAGACTCCCTCTTCCTCTCTACTTCAACTCGGCCTCTCTCTCTCTTTTCTTCTTGCTCAAGTTGTTTTTTTCAAAACTATCATTACACTTAAAATGAGTCATTAGTAAAATAAATCAAAGATTTTTCTTATTGGTTAAAAATTATGAGTCATGGAAATTTGGAATTTTCCACACCCTTCTACCCAAGTCAAGGGGCGGTGCAGCTGGTCATGGCAAGGTAAGTAATTTTTTTTCACTTTTTAACCATGGTAAAAGATAAGTTTTTAAAGTAATAAAGTGTGGTAATTTTTGAGTTTCATGGTTAAAATTGTCCAAAAATAATTTATTGAGGTAAAAACTCTCATGACTATTAAAATAAGCCTTAGACCACGAAATTAAAATGCTACAAAGGTCTTGGTTCATAAAAATCAAGTTTAGAAGCATTACGGTAATTTTTCAGTTTCATCGTAACCCGTAAACTAGGGTTAAACTGAACTTTCTCTGAAAAATCCCAAATTTTTTTTAAAAATCATAAATATTATAAAAACACTATTGGTTACTCTTTTGGTTGATTTTGGATCATTCTCTAAGCTTCTGGCATTCATCTGTTCCCCTATTTACCCTATTCTCAGTCTACAGGGACCAAAATCGCAATTCTTGGTCTGCTATTCTAAAAATTCCCAAAATAAATTCTAAAATTCTAAAATAATATAAAACATCATTTGGCTTCTCAAAAATATTTCTTAACTTGTTCTGGTCTCCAAACCAACTCCCAGTTCAACCTGATCAAACTACAGGGACCAAAACGGTAATATTTTTATCTGTTTCTCAGAAAATTCCCGAATAAATTTCTAAAATTCTCAAATATTGTAAAATCACTATTTGTATCTTCAAATCCCTTTTTATCCTTGATCTATGGTTTCTACTTCACAACTCAACCAATCCGTCTATCTACCGTAAATAGAATTTCGTCTGTATCTCAACGTCTGACTTAAACTACTGATTCCTAACATCAAGAAAACTTTATCTATGAGATTAATCTTCCTAAAATATGTCTAACATACACAAAGCACATATCACACACATAAAATAAAATTAAAAATAGAATAAAAAATTACGGACGTTACAATTCTCCCCCTCTTAAATAATTTCGTCCTCGAAATTATATACCTAAAAAATAACTCTGGATTCTGCTCTTGCATCTTATCTTCCAATTCCCACGTCGCATCACCAGTAACATTGTCCCAAATAACTTTTACTAACGGAATTTGCTTATCCCTGACTTGCTTGATCCTTCTATCTTCAATTCGTACAGGATATGCTTCATAAGTCAGGTTCTCTTTTAATTGTACGACATCAGACTCAATAACATGAGATGGATCAGATATATACTTCTTCAATTGTGAAACATGAAAAACATCATGGAGATTTGAAAAAAAAAGTGGTAAAGCAATTTTATAAGCTACAGGACCTACCCGATGAAGAATTTGGTATAGTCCTATGAATTTTGTAGTGAGTTTTCTAGATCTCATGGCTCTACCAACCCCAGTCATCAGCGTGACTCTAAGGAAAACGTGTTCACCTTCTTGAAACTCAAGTGGTCTCCTTCTCTTGTCAGAATAACTCTTATGTCGACTCTGTGCCACTCGCATTCTCTCTCTAATCTGTTTCACTTTCTCCGTCGTTTCCTGCACAACTTCTGGTCGTATTATCTTACTCTCTCCATCCTGATACCAACACAAAGGTGTTTGGCATTTTCTCCCATATAAAGCCTCATACAGTGCCATTCCTATACTCGAATGATAACTATTGTTATAAGTAAACTCAATTAATGGCAATAGTTCATCCCAACTCTCTTTATGATCCAAAACACAAGCCCTTAACAAATCCTCTAGGGATTGAATCGTTCTTTCCGTTTGACCATCCGTCTGAGGATTATAAGCAGAACTCAATTTAAGCCTAGTCCCTAGTGCACTTTGCATACTCTGCCAAAATTTAGAAGTAAACCTCGGATCTCTATCAGAAACTATGCTAGAAGGCACGTCATGTAACCTAACAATCTCCTTGATGTACAATTGAGCTAACTTCTCTAGAGAATACTTCATATTTATAGGAAGAAAACGAGATGATTTAGTTAGTCTATCCACGATCACCCAAACTGCATGAAATCCCTTCTGAGTTCTAGGTAATCAGACACAAAATCCATATATATTGCTTCCCATTTCCACTCAGGTATCTCTAAAGTTTGCATCATTCCTGCTGGTTTTTTGTGTTCTATCTTTGCTTTTTGACAAGTCAAACATGATGCTACATACTCAGCCACTTGTTTCTTCATTCGTGGCCACCAATATTTTTGTTTTAAGTCTTGGTACATCTTGTTAAATCCAGGATGGATACTTAGTTTACTCTTATGTGACTCTTTCTTTTCTATCAAATGCTCATCAGTTGTTTGTTGCTCCTTAATCTCTTTTGTAACATCCTAAAATTTCACTCTAAGAGACAGAGTATTAATTTTAGTGGATTAGAATTACTTTCAAGTTTTTTGGATAAAAACTTAGTAGTTTAGAGCAAAATACGGAAGTCAGGAAATTAGATATGGACACTCTGATTATTAGGATAAATGGCAAAATGAATTTGGAAAATTCATTCGTCATTTCCAAAAGGTATTTGAGGAAATAAATAACAGTTTGGAGACATATAAAAGTTTTAGAAATTAAGTTTGGAATTTTAGAAGAGAATATAAAGGAATTACAATTTTTAGTCCTTTTAGATAGAACACCGTAGTCTGTTAATTAGAAAAAGGATATATACTAAAGATAGGAAAATAGTTAAGATCAAGACTACAAAGGCTTAATAGAAACCTAAGAAAAATAGAATGACCAGTTACGGTTAAGTATTACAGAGTAAATAGTAAAATAGTTATGTTTTATATAGACTTTTGTTTTCTGTATTTCCGTCTTTTATCTGTTTTATATAATCTGGTGTGGTCTAAGTGCTAAGAAAATTATGTTAGCCTTATAATAAAGGTTTTTAAATACTTATCAACTCATTTCATTAGAACAGTCATTTTTCTTACGACGGTTGAAAACCGTACTTAGCGTAATAGACGGAAAAGAGTTTAATTAGTAAAAATATGTTAAACAAACCTAGAAAATTATCTTTCTTCACAAAAGTTGTTTTTTATAATATTTATGATTTTCTGGAATTTTTCTAGAATTTTTGGAGAAACTAATTTTTGAAAGTACAGTTTTGGTCCCTACAGTTTACGGTAAGAGCTAAAAACTGATACGGAGGCCAAAATGACGTCAAAACATAAAAAAGGAACAGTACACCATGTTTTATATTTTTTATGAATTATGAAATTTATTTTGGAATTTTTTGAAAGACAGATAATGAGTTACGTTTTCGGTCCCTGTAAGCACGTAAATCGAAGTTTACAAAAATCAGAATGGATTTTCAGTGACTTGTGAGTGCTCAAAATCAAATTCTAAGAGGCACCATTAGTGTTTAAATTAAATTTGTGATTTTTTGGGAATTTTTCTAAAATTTTCTGAAAAATTAATGTTTTGCACTTACGGCGTGTCCGTTTTCCTTTATTAATGTGTACAGTAAAGCCTACCCTTTTCCGTAAAAATCCAGAAACTCTTGTATGAAGTCTTTGGGATTATTATATATCATTTTTGAAATTTTCTTAAAGGTCCTCACCTTTTTATAAATTATTTTTGGGATTTTCTTGCTAAAGGACTATATTACCATCAGTTTTCCGTTTATTTACCAAACCGTAAAGTTTTTGTCTACGTAATCACATAGCTCTTCTTCTCCCCTATGCTGGTCGACATCACCATCTTCTTAGGACCCTTGGATGAACTTTTTTGTCATGACTCATAAGCTTTGTCACCTAAACTAACCAATTAGATAAAAGTGTGAAAAACCTAATAATTAAATAAGCCATTTTTGGAATCATGGCTTACATCATGAAATTAATTTATTCCCTTTTGGTCCCCACTCTTGGCCGCCCCTCCCCCACTATAAATAGGCCTCTTGCTTCATAATTTTAACTCACACCAACAAGGATCCAAGAAGACACATAAGTTCTCTCTCTTTTTCCTCTTAGTTGTCTTAAATTTCTTTGGTGTTCTTGGTTGTTTTTCATACAAGTTTTGGCCAAGGTAAGGGACTTCTCTCTTCAATTTAATTTAAGTAGTATGAGTTTGATTCTTGTTTGTGTTTGAATTGCTTGTTTGTATGTTTATAGCTTTTTGTTTGTTTAACAATGCTTTTATGATTGTTTTATGGTCTTAATTTAATTGTTTTGTGCTAATTATGAATTGTAGAGTTATAATGCCCAATTTTATATAAAATTTTCGAGTAAGTAGAGAGACTATGGCAAAATCACTTTTGAGCTTTTGTAAACATACCGTTATAATGGCGAATTTTAGACGTACCGTAAATATGATTTTACCGCAAAGAAAATACAATTTATTATTTGTGAAAACCCGGTATTAGCTATCATTTATATACAAAGTTATGGTTAAGATAAATGGTTTATCAGTATGGATCTGTCTATAAAGGAAGAGAGACCTATGAAGGGGCTAAAGCAGTCCGTCTCTCTCTGGCCTGGGATCCATATTGATACGCTGTTTGGGGAAATCTTAACACTAGGGACCCGGTATATACGTGACAAGATAAAATTGGAAAAGAAGCAATTTTATTAATACCGTATATATAAATAGATTGGAATGGATAAAAGAGTGTAATAGTAATGGATTCTCGGTGAACCTACTGTTATAGCATCTTTCGGAAAATAATCTAACGGTAATGGAGTCTCGGTGAATTCTATTGTTATTTTATTAGTGGAAAATATTGAGTGAGTATCCAATCTGTATATATATGCACGTAACTCAGTTTAATTTCCAATGTCTACGGCAGTGGAAATTAGTGAGATAGGCTTTCAACAGGTCTTTTTCCTGGAAGATAATTGAAGTGTAAGTATTTCTGAAGAGAAACAATTTGACTACGTTCACTTAGTTATAGTGGATCGATTTTACAGTAGAGTACTGATTACCAAAGATGGCTCTGCCGTTGTGTAATCTTTTCATCTTCGAAAATAAACTTAAGCCGTGATTAATCAGTTTTATTTTGATCACTAAGTCTGTATTAAATTTTTAAGAAAGCTAGACACTAATTACTGCAGTCGGCTCAGCCGCCATGTAATTATTCCATTCCCAAAGAGTTATCTAAAATCTAAAAACAGACACGTACTAATTAAAAAGCGGACGTAAGTTTTAATACTGTTGATCTATTCTCTCTTGATCAATCCAAAGTGGCCTTGCCCGGTTTGATCTTCTTGAAATACAGTTAAATACTTTTTACCAATTTTTGCTATTAAGCTATTAAAACCGAGATGATAATTTATTCCGTAAATAAACAGTAAAAGGAGAGAAGAGTTATACGTACAGCAAAAGGAGTTTTATGAGAAACCTTAAATTTAAAACAGCTATCTATTCATACAAGTGGTCTTTCCATAAAAGGATTTGATTTGTATCTTACATAGAATTTTAAAGAGATTCAAAGATTTTTGAGAAAAATAGATAGTAAAACAGAGAAAGTTTTACAGAGAGAATTAAAGAGGAACTAAAGAGAAATCAAGAGAAAATCTGTGCATTTGCATAAAGACGTTTTAAGCATACAACCTACGAGAATGGGGTTGAAAATAGGTTCTATTGGACTACAATTGTCTACTGGATTATCCGATTTTTGAATGTCTCAAAAGGTCGTGTCGGTGAATATCCTCGAGCCGAGACAAATCGAATACCCGACTTGGATAAATCTGACTGGCAGTTCTATTTCTGATTTGGTATTAAGTTTTAAATGCAGTATTTCCGAAGTATTCTCAGGGGTCTAAAGACAGGATTCCCTGTTTATATTGTTAAGTTTACTGCAGCCGATCGCTCAATGGTGTGATGTTGGAAAAGTCTCCTTGGAGCACTACACCTGTGTGATTTGAGAAATATAGAAGAGGAATGCATAAATAAGACGTTGATGTGATGATATACTCTTGTAAATGTGTGGTTTTACAGGTTCATGGATACAAGGTAAGATCTGCTTATGTGATTGTGTGTATCCAATGCTTTGCTATACCGTTATATTGATTTGGATGACTTGATTGTCTATGATAATTATCTGTTCTTGATATTTGAGTTAAGTGCTGTGTGACCTATGTTTGATAATGTACTTGTAATACTTGTATTAACTTGAGTTAGAGTTTCACCCTTGTCTGCTTTGTTGTGTTGATACATGACTGAGTAGATGGACCCTCATGACTAGGGATTGGGAACTGTCCGACACCTAACCATAGAACCTCAAGGTGGAGACTGTGTATGGTGGAAAATATGTCCTAGCACTCAGTGGGGCAGTGGGGCAGGTTTGTAGGAAACGTGGAAACATTAGATACTGGAGGTGGAGCACCACCAAACCCACTACCCATCCAGGAACAAATGATTTTAGATGTTAAGTTACCCTGGCGTCAGTTAAGACCTTTAGGATTTATCCAAGAGGACTCGATCTTTGATAGTGATGATAGTGGTGACAGTGGAGGTGGTAGTTCACATCCTTCAGGGCATGATGGAAATGGTTCTGATCGTGTGCCTTCAAAATCAAGAAACAAATCCTCATATGAAAACCAAGATAGAACCTCTGAAGATACCTCTGCTGCCGCACCTATAAGGACTGAAGGTTCTGTGGGTCATATACCGGTTTCGCCTCTGGAAGAAGCGAATCCACCAACCTATTCCCCACTACCCCGTCCATCAGAGTCAGAATCCGAAGACGTCATTTGGTTGTCTGAATCCTTATCGGATGAGGAAATCGAAGAGGACCCCGAGGAGGAACCCCAAGAGTCTATTTACTCTTGGACTACTTCTGACCTTACTAAAGAGACTTTACCTAGACCAGACCTATCCATGTTTGATTTTGACTGGGTTCCAGTGACTCAGGGTCAGCTCCTGAAGTCTAGCTTGGTCGGAATAGGAGGACCTACTTGGTCTTGTCCATAAACGTTTTCTGAGTTAGGTCTTTAGGATAAAAGATCCCTTTTTGTGAGATACTAGGATCATGGCTTGACTGTACATAGTAGCGTGTGTTTTTCTTTTACCACTTTTGTACTTTTTGGTTTAGAGTAGTTTTAACTTCTTTTTCTTTTGTAGTGTAATATCAAAGTTTGTTTTAGAACAAACTCCTTTGTAAAATATCATGGCATATATATATATATATATGAGAAAGTACTTTTTTGTGCATGATGTTGTACCTTACAGTTGAAATCTTTGAAAAGAAAACAAGGGATTTTACTCCCCATCCTTCTCATCTTCTTTTACGAAAACGAAAAATTTTACCCGCGTTTTTGAAAGAGCATTATAAACTCTTAATAAATAATTTTTTAAATCTTTGCAAAACTTTTGGTTACTATGGTGTAATATCTTTTTTAGAGAAAAGGGTGTTGCATCTTTCATCAAGTCACTTGTCACCTTTATCATATTCAAAGAAATCCTATCCCTGTGTACATCCATCGATAGATTCAAATCACGAAACTCCTCTATCAATTCCAACTCTTTAATCATCATGACTGACACATGTACAGTCTTCCTACTCAAAGCATCAGCTACAATATTAGCCTTTTCTGGATGATACATCATATTAAAATCATAATCCTTAACAAATTCTATCCATCTCCTCTGCCTCATGTTTAACTCCTTCTGATCGAACAAGTACTTCAAGCTCTTGTGATCACTAAACACTGTAAAAGTTAATCCATAAAGGTAATGTCTCCAAATCTTCAGAACAAAAACTACTTAAGCTAACTCAAGATCATGAGTTGGACAATTCCTTTCATGAGTTTTCAATTGACGAGACGCATAGGATACGACTCTCCTATTTTGCATTAACACACAGCCTAATCCCTGATAAGAAGCATCGCAATATACATCCATAGGCTCTTCCGAATTAGGTAACACTAACACAGGTGAGGTCGTTAACCGTTCTTTCATCTCAAGAAAACTTCTTTCACACTCATCAGTCCATACAAATGGTTGATCTTTTCGGGTCAACTTAGTCAATGGGACTACAATCTTTGAAAATCCTTTGATAAACCTCCTGTAATACCCAGCTAACCCTACAAAGCTACGAATTTCAGTTACAGTCTTTGGTCTTTCCCATGAGAGTACTGCTTCTACCTTCGCAGGATCTACAGCTATACCATCTTTAGTAATCACATGACCTAAGAACCGTACCTCTCTCAACCAGAATTCGCACTTGGATAACTTAGCATACAATTTATTCTCACTCAAAACTTGCAACACTTGTCACAAATGTTCCCCATGTTCCTCCTCATTCTTAGAATAAATCGGAATATCATCAATGAACACAACCACAAAACTATCTAAGAACGAACTAAAAACCCTATTCATGTAGTCCATGAATATCGCTGGTGCATTGGTCACACCAAATGGCATTACGAGATACTCATAATGACCATATCGAGTTCTAAAAGCAGTCTTAGGTATATCCTCAGTCTTCACTCTAATCTAATGATATCCTATTCTTAGATCTATCTTAGAGAAAATAGCAGCTCCACACAGTTGATCCATCAGATCATCAATACGGGACAAAGGATATTTGTTCTTAATCGTTATCTTATTCAACTGCCTATAGTTTACACACAACCTAGAAGTTCCATCCTTCTTCTTCACCAGTAACACTGGTGCACCCCACGGAGAAACACTTGGTCTTATGAACTGCTTAGACAGTAAATCCTCTAACTGCTTTTTAACTCGGCCAATTCCATTGGCAACATTCTATACGGAGCTATGGAAATTGGACCTGATCCGGGTACTAGGTCTATGGTAAACTCTATCTCTCTCACAGGTGGCAAACCTGGGACATCTTCTGGAAACACTTCGGAGAATTCCCTAACTATTAGCACATTGTTCAATTCTTTTTCACTCTCGAATTTCAACAAGGAAAATAACATGTATCCCTTTGCTCCTTCTTTCAAAGAAACTTTCACTTGGTTGGCAAACATAAGTCCAAAAACTCCAGAATTAGGAAAAACTAAGGTCTTAATGGCACAATCTAAAAGAACATGATTGACAGACAACCAATCCATTCCTAAAACAACATCTAATTGGACCAAAGGTAAACAGATTAAGTCTATATGGTATTTTCTACCAAGAATAGTGACCGGACAATTTAAACAGATAGTATTTACAATGATTGGTTCAGCAATAGGCAAGGAAACAACCAAATCAAATGACATCAAAGAAGTAGGCAAATCCAACAGTTTCACACAATCAAAAGATATAAACGAATGAGTCACACCTGAATCATACAATACAATTAAAGAATAGCCAACTATGTCGCATGTACCTTGAATGAGATCATCCGATTTCGAAGCCTCAACGCCACTCAGGGTATAAACGCGTCCCTTTGTCCTTGGCCTCACTGCCTGCATATTATTCACTGCTGGTTCTGACTTCAGTGCTCTGCAATCCTTAGACGTATGTCCAATCTTTCCACATCTAAAACATGTCACTCCTTTTTTATTGCAGCTTGTAGAATAATGTCCTGTCTTCCCACAATTGAAACACCTAATCTCATTCAGCCCTTGATTTCCATGATTTCCACTCCAACCAGCAGAGGCTGCACTGCGGTTCTGCTGTTGATTCCCAAAATTTCCAGGTCTTGCATAAGATTTTCTCTGAAATTGTCTTTCCTTCTGATCCTGTGGCCTAAACCTTGAAGGTCCAGCCACATTACTCCTTATCACCCTCTCCCATTTCAGAATCTCAATCTTCCTACACTTTTCCACCAAAGGTTGAAACTGACGGATCTCTAGAGGCGATATTGCTTCCTTAATCTCATATCATAATCCTTTTTCGAATCTCTCACACTTCCACCCCTTATCAGGCTGAAGCTGAAAGAAACGAAAATACTTAGCCAGGGTTTCAGACTTTGCTGGATAAGTATCCACAGACATCTCTTTCTGCTGCAGACTCAGAAATTCTAGTTCTTTCTGGGTTCTACCACTCTGAGGAAAATATTTCTCTAGGAATCTAGTACGAAAAATTTCCCAAGTAACAACCTGGTGTTCAGCCTCCAGTAACTGTTGCACTCCCTTCCACCGATACTCTGCATCACCAATCAACAGATAAGTGGCGTAGGGTACCTTAACTTCCTCAACACAATGTAGAGCAAGAAAAATTTTCTCTATCTCCTGTATCCATAAATCAGCTTTCTTAGGATCTGGTTCCCCATCAAACTGGGGTGGATCGTGTTTCTTAAAGTCAAACAGTCCTTTGTTTTCAGCAGTCCTAGCAGCTCTCAGCTGATTCTGAATTTCCCTTTGTTCAGCACGTTCAGCCTGTTGTGCCATAGTTGTTGTCATATGGTTCATGGCACCAACCACCCTTTCAATCGCATCAGTATTGCGAGCCATGGATTCCTGCAATTTAACCAATAAAGGTACAATCCAGAATCCATCCAAGCAATTCAAACACACACACACACATTACAAAACAATCAATGTCAATCACAGTTCACATCTCAATGTCAATCAGAGTTCACACAACCTAACCAATAGGCCTACACCCTAAACATCCCAACTTGACTCAACCAGGCTCTGATACCACTAATTGCAGCACCCTTTCTCATAAAAGGATGTTACAACATAAGTAACCTATTTATCGAAGAATAATATTAATTTTTATTGTAAAAGAAAATTCTCTTTTAATTATTTCAAGTCAATTTCAAAAATGGGTATAAATTTTTTTTCTTTTAATGCCTGAAAAATTATTTTAACTTGAAACTCTCACTTACGTTGTTTATATTTCGAAACTTATTTATGTCATAACGTATTACTGAAAGAAAGTAAACATCATCTGGATGGATAATATACATCATATATAATGCTGGTCCAACAGTCTATAAGTATATCAAACTGAACAGCTAGTAATGTCATATAATATAGAGTACAATCATCCCAAAATATCTCTAAACAAAAACCCAACTGGTAGAGAGTCAGTCTACAAAAAGAAAACAAAACAAGATCCAAAAAGATAACGCAACAGCCTGCGCTATATCCGCTCCCATCTCAGTCTACATTTGCTCCTAAACACTGCCTACAGACTCCTCTGAAGGCTCACTCTCATCCTCCTCTATCAGCTTCCCTTTCCCTTTCCTGTCAGTGGCCTCCTGACGAGCTGTCCCCTGCCTTTGTCTCTCTGACTCTCACCAAGAGTCCCAAAGTTCCTGTATTGGCATCTTTACATCTAGGATCATATTCCCCACTGTCCACCGGTGAGGTCCTTCAGCTGATGTCTCCAGGGAAGTCACATACCCAAGGTATGCTCCCCATTGGGTTTCAGGGTTAACTATCCACCCTTCACCCTCACCCTCTCGGGGCAGTAAACTCAGTCTACGAACCTTGGTCAACCCACTCGGCGGGTGGTCCATCTATATGAATCATGTTCCAAAGAGAGCAGAAAACATATAGGCAATGGTGAAAAATTCTCATACACAAGTTATCAAAACATAGTGACACAAAATAGAAGAAAGTAAATCATGCCTATCAAACATATCTCCATTATGCATTTCTCTACCATTTACCTTTTCTCAGCACAAAAGTATATAGTTTTTCTGCTAATGAGATATTCACAATTACACAATGAAAATCATCACAGTTACAGTACATAACTCAGCATCAAGCAATATATCATCAACTCAGATATAGTATAATGCATGTCACTTCTATTTCCCTCTCATCACCCTCATAGTGCTCCAAGGAGACTGCCCTACCTCCAACACCTTTGAGCGATTGGTTGTAGCAAATTTAACAGACTTATCAGAGAGTCCCTCCAGACTTCATAATAATCATTCAGATAAGCTACATCTCACCATATCATGAATAGTCAAGTCAGTCAGATTTATCCAAGTAGGGTTGTGCGATTTGCCTCGGTTTAAGGGATATCGCCTACCTGGCCATATGAGGGGTTTCGCAACCTGGATAATCCCAGTAGGCAGTTGTGGCCCAACCATCCCTATTCTCAACCCTCTCTGGGTTGTAATGCTCATCTCATGGCCTCATGCCAATTCTCTTCCTCTTTATGCAAAAATGACACATCACATTAAGCATACAAAGCAATCATCTCAAGCATTTTTAAGCTTTGGTTTCTTTTGTAATTTCATTAACCTCTTCTCTAGGTTATCTCTTGTACAATCACATATAACCTTCTCTCTTGGTTATAGAATTCACATCTCTTATAATATTCTCATCTCTTTGTGATTATTCTCAATCAACATGTCTTTTCCTCTTCAATTAATACCTTTAATTAAACTTTGTCTCTTAACTAAAAAGTATTTTCCAAATCCCATGTTTAAGTCCTAAAAATAAATTAACTAAAATACTTGCCAACCTTTAAATTCAAAAATGACATTTTTCTCTTAAAAATATTTGTTTAAAAAGCTGAAAAAGATTATTTTCGCAAAATTCTGGGCTGTTTATTTACCAGAATACAGAACTATCCACAGGCGCGAGAATCTCCACACCAGCGGTGCAGACAGCACTGTCGCCTGTTTCCCAGATTTTCCCAACTTCGAAAATGACCACACCCAGGGCATGACTGGAATCCGATTTTACCAAATTAAAATCAATTAGAGTTATTCTTAACATAATTTAGCTTAATTAGAATCAATTAAATAAAAAGGCATACTCTTGGCTCAATTCAAAAGCTCAATAGGTATAGTTAATCACAACCCACCATATTCTCAAACCATGATCTAAGATCAATCTCATGCCACCAAGCAGGGACGGATGTAAGGGGGGGCAAGCGTGGGCCAGCCCCCCCCCCCCCCTCATCCCCAATATATATGTATGCGAATATATATATGTATGTGTAGAGGTCATATGTGTATTATTATAATACTATAATATAATACTTCAAGTGAAAATTTGAACCTGTGGTGGAGACAAATATAATATAATAATTGGCATTCTGTTTTTGAAAAAGTAGCATAGAAAAGTTAGAAGTTTTCAGAGCCAACAAACCAAAAAGACAAAAACGTAAAGCACCACTAGTAAGGCTCTGGGACCACCGCACACTTCACAAACTTGCGAAGGAGAAGTGCACCATCGGTAGATTTCACTTCAGTGCTGGTAATTTTTTGTTGAAAGTCATTATTTGTTAAATAATAACTATAACTATGTCTAACTTTTAATTTATATGTATTTTTGTCTACTAATTTAATTTTTTTTATCAATATTATTATTGTGCAGAATACTATGGGAAAAGCATCCACCATTGATGCATATTTTAAAAGAAAAGCTAATGAAGCTCCTCAAGGACAAGGTACTCAAGCTAATGAAGCTAATTTATCAACTCTTCCATCAACCACTCAAATAGAAGGTATTGAACAACAATTTAAATTTCCTAGAGTAGAAGAAGTTGATATCTCTTTACTAGAGAAAGATCCAGGGAAACGTTGTTCTATTTGGGAATATCCTATTGACCAACGTGACAAGATTTGCAGAGCTTACATAAAAGCTGGACCATATCAACCTACAAATATAATATTTCCAGCTTCTAATTTCGGAAATCATCGTCGGCACTTTCAACCTTCTTGGTTCAAAAAGTTCCCTAGTTGGTTACAATATTCACCTCACAAGGATGTTGTATTTTGTTTATCTTGCTACTTTTTCAATAAGGTGGCATTTAGCATGGACCAATGCTAGATTGGTCCAACTTGCACCAATGCCTTTCCTAAACGTTGATATTGATATTGATATATAAGTATTAGTGAAAAGAAAAAGGGATGGCTAAGATTTACCGTCTGTAACCTGTACTTTAAGTAATTGGAATGTAGTTGTGGTATTTGTAGAGATGGTCTGCACAAACACTAAATTTAAAAGGTTGAATTCATTTTATCTTAATTAGAAATGTGGCCAAAATTTAAAGTAAATTGCAGTGGTAAATATTAATTTTAAGAAATTAAATTAGTTTTTTCCCTTCTATTTTATGTCATTTTTATCTTTTATGTCAGCTTTGGCATATCAAGAATAATGAGACCTTTGAAACATATACAATTTCGTTGACAAAAACTTCAACTACTAATGATGATACTAAGCATGTGTTTAGAAAAATTATGGGAAAACCATTTTTTTTATTAAACAAGGATGGGAAAACCATTTTTATGTGTTTGCATAAAAACATATTGTATTATTTGTTGTTGATTATTTCAGTTCATATGACAAAATGCATTGCCCGAACTGATGTAAAAAACAGAGCCATGTTTTGAACTGCAATTATTAGTTAATCCATTGTACTCATGTAATTTTTTGAATTAATGGGACATAATTCGTATTAATCAAACTATTGGGTGATTTTATAGATTTCGCAAGCCTATTGGGTCGTCATTTTACAAATATCATAAAACCTGCACCACCTACTATACCAAGTCAAAAAGGCATTGGTGCAAGTTGGACCAATCTAGCATTGGTCCATGCTAAACGGTACCTTTCAATAATAATCATGGTGATAGAAATGATGGAAGAACTGCTTTTGCTGAAGTGGGATTTAGAAATTGGAAAAAAGTCAATGATGGAAAGAATTGTGCATTTTTATGCCATGAAGGAATTGGCCCCAATTCAATGCACAAAAAATGCCTAAAATTTTGTGATGATTTAATGGTTCAAACTCAACATATTGAGAAAATATTTGACAGGCAGAGTGTTGAAATTATTGCAAACAACCGCTTACGGCTAAAGACTTCTATTGATGCGGTTCGATGGCTTACATTTCAATCATGTGCTTTTAGAGGTAATGATGAAAGTCTTCACTCATTGAACAGAGGAAATTTTATTGAGCTAATAAAGTTTTTGGCTTCTTGCAATCCTGATGTTGCTAATGGTGTCTTAGAAAATGCTCCTGGAAATGCTCAATACATCTCACCTAATATTCAAAAAGAAATATTGTGTATTTTTGCTAGAAGAGTACGTGCTACAATACGAGAAGAGATTGGTGATTCTAAATTTTGTCTTATTATTGATGAAGCTAGGGATAAATCAAAAAGGGAACAAATGGCTATAGTTTTGAGATTTGTGGATAGAGATGGGGGTGTTCAAGAGATATCTTTTGATCTCATTCATGTTGCTAACACTTCTTCCTTAACATTGAAGAAAGAAATTTCAGGTGTTCTTTCTCGTCATTGTCTTGATATTCAGAGTCTTTGTGGTCAAGGGTATGATGGAGCTAGCAACATGCGTGGTGAATGGAATGGGTTACAGGCTTTGTTCTTGAAAGATTGTCATTATGCATATTATATTCATTGTCTTGCTCATCAGTTACAACTCGCTCTAGTTGCAGCTGCTAGAGAAGTTAGTCATGTTCATCAATTTTTTTCAAATTTAACATTGATTGTGAATGTTGTGACTGCTTCCCCTAAGAGACATGACCAATTACAGGCTGCTCAAGCGACAATCATAACAAATTTGATTGCTAGTGAAGATATTGAAACGGGCAGTGGATCTAATCAAATAGGCACTTTACAAAGAGCTACAGATACTCGATGGGGGTCTCACTTAAATTCAGCTCGAAGCCTATTATGCATGTTTGATGCTACTCTTGAAGTTCTTCAAAAAGCTACAGAGGAAGGCAATTATTCCCTTCATGGTGATGCTAATAGTTCTTATGATATTCTCACATCCTTTGAGTTTATTTTTCTGTTACATCTTATGAGAGATATCTTAGCAATTACCCATGAGCTTTGCCATGCTTTGCAATGTAAGAATCAAGATATATTGAATGCAATGTCTTTGGTTTCCACTCCCAAAAGTTTGATCCAGAAAATGAGGGAATCCGGTTGGGGAAGTTTTTTCAATGAAGTCATATCATTTTGTGAGAAGCATAAGATCAATGTTCCTGACATGACTACCCTCTATATTCCTAGAAGAGGCCGAGCTCGCAAAAATGTTGATCATATTACAGTTGAACATTATTATCGTATTAATTTGTTCATTGCTACACTTGATACTCAGTTATAGGAGCTTACTAATAGATTTTGTGATGGTATGGTGGAATTGCTTACTCTGGGTTCAACTCTAGATCCAAGGGATCTTTACAAATCATTCAATGTGGAGAAAATTTGTGAATTGGCAATTAAGTTTTATCCTGATGATTTTACTGAACAAGAGAAGTTGCATCTCAGAATACAAGCTCAACATTATGAACTAGATGTTCCTTTTCATTCTGAACTGAGAACTCTATCAACAATTTCTGAACTATGTCAAGGATTGGTGAAAACAAGAAAACATTTGATTTATCCTTTGATTGATCGTTTAATTCGTTTGGTATTGACTCTTCCCGTTTCAACTGCTACAACTGAGAGATCATTTTCAGCTATGAAGATTGTGAAAAATAGGCTTAGAAACAAGATGGAAGATAATTTTCTAGCGGACTGCTTGATTACTTACATTGAAAGAAGAACTGCTGAAAAATTTGATACAGATTCTATTATTGATGAATTTTATGATATGAAGGAACGGAGCGCACGACTTAGATAAACGGTATGATGTACTTAACTATTATGATTTAATGTTTAATTAAAGTTTATCATTGCAAATTTTCAGCCCCTCCCTCAATAGATTTCTGGATCCGTCCCTGCCACCAAGCATAAGAAAATGGACATAAAGGAACAAAAGAAATAATCACAACAACAAACCACTCAATCAACTCAAATCAAGACATAGAGCCAAGATCATCATGCACAAACAATTATTTCTCCACCACCAAGAACAACCCACATCAAAGAAAACCAATCTCAATCATACAAGATTCAAACAATCCAAACTCATCATCAAGTTAATCATTCATGACAAAGCCACTCAAGAAATTTCATATTAAGCATGAACACATCTCTTAAGTCATCCAATACCATAAGAACAAAGAAAAACACTCACCTTAGTAATCAAAATACTCTCTAAGTAAACTTACTAACTTCTTCCACTAACCACAACCAAACATAGTACATAAAATATCCACCAAGCCCTAATAATCTTGTATAAGAAAATCTCCCCTTACCTTTTCCTTTAGCTTGTGTAAGAAAAGGCCTAGCTTCTAGCCCTTCTTCTTCTTCTTCTTCTTCTTCTTGATTAACTCCTTCCAAATCAAACACAACACATCCAAATACCAAATAAGTTTACTCATCCCATGGATAATCTTTAGCATATGAAAGAAGAACTCAAGATTAACTAAACTCAACCCTAAGCTCATAAGCCATGAAGAAGAAAATAAAAAAAATTGATCCATGGAGTTCTTATGAAGTACCTTGGTAGCTTGAGGATTCCAAAATCAAGAGCAAACTTGTGAAAATTTGATTATCTTGAGTGAAAATCTTAGAGAGAAAAGTATATGAAATCTTTGTGGTTTTGAGAGCAAAATGGAAATATGAAGCAAGACACCCTCTTCCTCTCTCCTTCAACTCGGCCTCTCTCTCTCTTTTCTTCTTGCTCAAGTTTTTTTTTTCAAAACTATCATTACACTTAAAATGAGTCATTAGTAAAATAAATCAAAGATTTTTCTTATTGGTTAAAAATTATGAGTCATGGAAATTTGGAATTTTTCACACCCTTCTACCCAAGTCAAGGGGCGGTGCAGCTGATCAAGGCAAGGTAAGTAATTTTTTTTCACTTTTTAACCATGGTAAAAGATAAGTTTTTTATGTAATAAACTGTGGCAACTTTTGAGTTTCGTGGTTAAAATTGTCCAAAAATAACCTATTGAGGTAAAAACTCTCATGACTCTTAAAATAAGCTTTAGACCACGAAATTAAAATGCTACAAAGGTCTTGGTTCATAAAAATCAAGTTTAGAAGCATTACGGCAATTTTCCGGTTTCACCGTAACCCGTAAATTAGGGTTAAACTGAACTTTCTCTGAAAAATCCCAGAAATTTTTTAAAAATCATAAATATTATAAAAACACTATTGGTTACTCTTTTGGTTGATTTTGGATCATTCTCTAAGTTTCTGGCATTCATCTGTTCCTCCGTTTACCCTATTCTCAGTCTACAGGGACCAAAACCGCAATTCTTTGTCTGCTATTCTAAAAATTCCCAAAATAAATTCTAAAATTCTAAAATAATATAAAACATCATTTGGCTTCTCCAAAAATATTTCTTAACTTGTTCTGGTCTCCAAACCAACTCCCAGTTCAACCTGATCAAACTACAGGGACCAAAACGATAACATTTTTATCCGTTTCTCAGAAAATTCTCGAATAAATTTCTAAAATCCTCAAATATTGTAAAATCACTATTTGTATCTTCAAATCCCTTTTTTTATGCTCGATCTATGGTTTCTACTTCACAACTCAACCAATCCGTCTATCTACCGTAAACAAAATTTCGTCTGTATCTCAACGTCTAACTTAAACTACTGATTCCTAACGTCAGGAAAACTTTATCTATGAGATTAATCTTCCTAAAATATATCTAACATGCACAAAGCACATATCACACACATAAAATAAAAATAAAAATAGAATAAAAAATTACAGGCGTTACATTAGCTATGCAGAAGGAGCT
This sequence comes from Glycyrrhiza uralensis, assembly GCA_030159175.1. Classification (NCBI taxonomy): domain Eukaryota; kingdom Viridiplantae; phylum Streptophyta; class Magnoliopsida; order Fabales; family Fabaceae; genus Glycyrrhiza; species Glycyrrhiza uralensis. The sequence continues at coordinate 31,550,172 of BRZY01000003.1, forward strand.
GAATCAATTCAAACGTAATGACGTTTGGACGTTGGTTGCCCCACCTGAAGATAAGTCCATTATTGGAACCAAATGGGTGTTAAGAAACAAACTGGACGAAGAAGATAAAGTTGTGATAAACAAGGCAAGGTTAGTTGCACAAGGTTACTCACAACAGGAAGGTATTGATTTACTGAAACCTTTGCTCCAGTAGCTAGAATTGAGGCCATTCGTATCTTACTTTCATTTGCTTCCCAACATGATATGAGGCTTTATCAAATGGACGTAAAGAGTGCACTCTTGAGTGGTATAATAACTGAAGAAGTCTATGTTGAACAACCTCCTGGTTTCGAAGATCAATCTTTTCCAAATCATGTTTTCAAATTGAAAAAGGCTTTTTATGGCCTTAAGCAAGCTCCTCAAGCTTGGTATGAAAAACTTAATTCTTTTCTGATGGAAAATGATTTTTCAAGAGGAAAAGTTGATACAACTCTTTTCAGAAAATCCATAGACTCACATTTCATCATAGTACAAATTTATGTTGATGATATCATTTTTGGTGCTACTGATGAATCTTTGTGTGGAGAGTTTTCTAAATTGATGCAGAAGGAGTTTGAAATGAGCATGATGGGATAACTGAAATTCTTCCTTGTACTTCAAGTAAAACAAACTTCAGATGGGATATATGTACATCAGTCCAAATTCATAAAGGAGCTTCTAAAGAAGTTCAATACGAACATTTGCAAACCCATGAACACTCCTATGCACCCATCTTGCATACTGAACCTGGACGACAAAGATAAAAGGTATATCAAAAGGTATACAGAGGTATGATTGGATCTCTCTTATATCTAACTGCATCTAGACCTAATATTATGTTCAGTGTTTATTTATGTGCAAGATTTCAATTTCAATCAGATCCTAGAGATACTCACCTGACTGCTGTCAAGAGGATCTTTAGGTATTTGAAGGAAACTACTAATCTTGGTTTCCTATTTAAGAAATAAGATGAATATAGATTAGTAGGGTTCTGTGATGCTGATTATGCTGGAGATAGGCTTGAAAGAAAAAGCACCAACAGTGGATTCATTTTATTGGATCCAATCTAATGTCATGGACAAGCAAGAGACAAAAAGCCATTGCATAATCTGCAGCTGAAGCTGAATATGTCTCTGCTGCAAGTTGTTGTTCTCAGCTCTTATGGATTAAACATCAATTGGAGGACTTCAACATCTTTGAGAGTAAGATTTCAGTTCTTTGTGATAATACTACTACAAAGGATAATGAACAATCAGGGGATTAGTCTGTTCATGGACACTGCCCCAGCAGAAGTCAAGAAGAAACTGATTGAAGGAATCAAGCAGACAGAGCTTGGAAAGGCAAACTTCCTGAAGATGAACTTGGCTACCATTCGAAAAGGTGCCATTGAACTTGAAGCCTTGAAGAAACAAATAACTCAATCAGCAAAAGAAGAATGTGCAAGGAGATTGGAACTGATAAAAAGAATGGGGGAAGACACTGTCAAATCCCCCATCACAAAGAAGAAGACTACTCCCAAGAAACCTTTGAGGAAGTTAGTCATGGCTGAGTCTGATAAGGAAACAGTTGGAGAATATCTCTCCAAGAAAACCAAGACTGTTCCTAAGAAAAGGCCAAGCAAAAAGAGGACACTTGCTGATGTGGCTGAGGAAGAGATTGCTGGGCCAAAAGTAAAGAAAGCCAGAACTCTGGTCAAGGGTCCAAGGAAATCGTCCATTACAAAAGAAGCTCGAGGCAAAACATCTAAGGTACTTAAGAAACTTGCATTCAGTACTTCTGATAGGCCAGTAGATGATGTAGTTGAATCTGTCATTGCATCAATCTTAGATCCTACTGAGTCCAATCCATCACCCATCCGTCCAATCCCTCACCAAACTCAAACACAAACAACATCACCTCCCAAACACAAAACCAACCTGAAACACCTCCATCGTCTACTCAACCACATACACAAGCACCTTCACCACCACCTGTCCAAACACAACCATCATCACCTACTCCTACCCAAGCTGAACCAAGAACACCATCACCATCGTCCACTTCTCACTATACCTCAAGATTTTGGAAGCCCATTATTCTAACTGGGGGAGTGCAGAAGATTGAGATTCCTCTTCAGGAGGAAAAGAAAAAGGACAAGGAACTGTCCTTGGACGAAATAAGAGCCAAGTCTGTATCATCCAGTTCTTCAGGACAAGCTTGGATGACGATCTACAGCCACATGCCAGAGTGCCCTGCTCTAACTTTAGAACAGATGGGTCCATTTATCTCAACATTTGAAGAACTGATGGTCAGACACATAGCAGATGGATTTGAATTCCAAAATAGATTCAACATCCCTCTGTCTATGAGAATCAAGATCTCTACAGAAATAAAGGTCAAGCCTGACAGGATAGTACCAAGGGTCTATCTTATTGACAGAAATAAAGACAAGTTCCTAAAGAAGCATCTCAACAAGAGTCCAATGCCAAAGCTTATCAAATTTGATAAAGACTGGGCAAAGAAGAAGCATGATGATATTCAAATGGACTACTTGATGCACTTGTCTAGAGAAGGCAGAGCCACAGAACATGAAGCAAGGACTGTTTGGGAAAGATACCTTAGGTTGTGTGAACAACAGTCATCAACCTCTGGGGTTACAACTACTGAAAAGAAAGAAACGCCTACAGTTGGAGTTGTGACAAGACAGGATGCGCAGTATGTCATGTTTGATGACATTTTTGGAGCACCAACACGACTCCCTTTAGAGCCTATTATTGAGTTGTCTCCTGAGGAAGTAGACCTAGTTGTATCCATAAATGTACAACCAGGTGCTGGACCTGAAAAGAAATTTGAAGAAGCTCCGGTTTTAACACAAAAATTTGAAGAGCTTAAGTTTCTCTTCAGATAGTTCATGAAGCACATGCAGCCCAACGAGTGATCTAAAGAAGTCATGTTCTCATTTTTCTCTTTTGTTTTTCCCTTGTTTTCAAATTTTTTTTTGAACTATGATGGGATTCAAACCTTTTTGTCTGATGACCAAAGGGGAAAAAGGGGAGAAATTAAGTTTTTAAGAGATTAAGTCTTAATAAAACGAGAATGAGTCAACTGCAGAAGTCTTATTGCATACATATATGTTGCTGGACTAACCTACTATTTGAAGATAAAGAACTTTTCAGGTACTCAAATAGTTAAAAATCCAAAACCTATGAGATGTTTATCTCAGGGAGAGTTGAGTAAGTTCAGAGGAACACTGACATGTCTATCTCAGGGGGAGTTTCCTTGAAGGAAAAGTTTTTATTGCTTAAGCTAACTGCTTATTATATTTTACTTGCTAATATTGCTTGTAAAACTTAATAATGTTTGTCATCATCAAAAAGGGGGAGATTGTTGGAACCAAATTGGTCAAAGACATTTTTCAATGTTTAAATCCCTAAATAGTTTTGATGATAACAATTATTATTAAGGATTTTACAAAGTCTGATAATAAGCTCTTGCAAGTAAAACAAAGTTAAGTTCATCGTCCAATATGACTTTGGTACTTATATGTACAATCAATGAGCTGAGTGTCCAATTGACTTTGGTACTTGACCTTTGGTAAGTATCGTCCAATGGACTCAGGATGCTATGCATCCATTTGGTAAGACATGATATGCGTCCAAATGGTAAGACAGCTGAGCGTCCATTCTGTTTAATGTTGCATCCAACAAGCATGTTGTTCTGATTTCTGAATACGCTATTTATTGCTTTTGTATTTAATTTGAGACATATTAAATGAGAAAATGATTTGAAATAAATAGTTGTATGTATGTTTTTCTCGGACTTAATTGAAAAGGATTTGAAATAGCATTTAATGGAAAGCATAAAACACTGTGAAAAGTGTACTAGAAAGAGAATGCAATCTGAACAAATCTGGCACTCTCTGAACGTACCTTTTCTATCACACAGTGTATTCTCTTTGTCTCAACTAGATAATACCTTTAACCATTGTGTAATTGAGACTTTGAGTACAGGTTGCTTCTGACCTTGGAGAAATAACTAAACAACCTACGCAGAAGAAGCACTCCATTGAAGCAATGGGAAGATAGCATTTAATGCTATCAGCCAACGACTATTTTATGAAGGCTGAAGCATAACGATTCCAAGATCTAACTGAAGCTTCTTTCAAGCCTATAAATACCATGTACAAGAAGAATAAGAACAAGAGACTAATATACAGAAGACTGATAACGCAAAAAAAAAGCTTACGCTGTGCATATTTCATATACTCTATAATCTTAGAAAAGTCTCTACATTTCTTCTTGTAAAAGAGAGTTTGCTTAACTCTCAAAGTGCTTAAGATTTCATATTCTCACTTGTGTGAGTAGCAGCACGTAGATACACAAACACTCTTTTGAGTTGTGTGAGCCTGGAGAGGTTTGACTGTAAAAGAATACTTGTTTGAGCCTGGAGAGGCTTATCTGTAAAAGAATACTTGGGTTTGAGCCCTAGAGAGGCTTGATTGTAAAAGAATACTTGTTTGAGCCTGGAGAGGCTTGTTTGTAAAAGAATACTTGGGTTTGAGCCTATAGAGGCTTGTCCGTAAAAGAATACTTGGTTGAGCCTGGAGAGACTAGGTGTGCAAACAATACTTGTTGTAAGGCCTGAAGAGGCTGTTGAAGAATACTTGTATTCTATCAGGATTGATAGTGAAATCTCTCTAATTTGAGGGGACTGGATGTAGCTCTTAGGAAAGGGTGAACCAGGATAAAATAGTTGTGTAAATCTTCTATCCCTTAACTCCTTTACTTTCAGTTTATACTAACTGTGGCGATTGAATTGAGATTTTGTTTAACAAACACTTTAAACGTTTTACACGCACCTAAACTTGTTTTAAACTAAGTGGATTTTTCTGCATCCAATACTCGTTATGCGTCCAATTCTTCTTAAATAGCGTCCAACATTTACGAAAAGATTTTAAAAGCTAAGAAACACATTTCAACCCTCTTCTTGTGTTTCATCTTGTTACCTACAACTGGGTCGGGTGGGTCCGATTCAAGGAGTAAGTGGAGGAAGGGTTCGGATCTGGTGTGGGCATCTCCGATTTTGCGATAAGGAGCATGAACTGGCGTTTACATTTATGTCCTGCGTGAAAACGCTCGTCGCAAAATAACAGAGCCCCTTCTCGCAGCAACTTTGGTATTCAGCCATGGTAAGCTTTTTGATAGGGGTAGGGTTTTTTTGGTAGGGTTATTGAGGTAGAGAACGTGGTGGTGAGGGTAAGACAGAAGGAGGATTTGGGTGGGTAAGTGTGAGTGTTTTGGTTAGTGTGTGGGGGATTTAGTGGGGTTGGACCGGTCATTGATTTACTCCTCTTGGAGCTTTGCCAAGGCAATGGCGTGCGATAGAGACATGGGCTGGAAAGCCTGAACCTCTCGCTTAATTTCGAGTTTTAGTCCAGAGACAAAGCAACTCAGGTAAAAATGGGGGGGAAGCCCCACAATTCTGTTAGCCAATGATTCATACTGGTATTTGTACTTTTTGACAAAAGCGGTCTGACACAGTTTGAATAGCACACACTTTGGGTCATCGTACATTGACGGAGCGAAGCGGAGCTCCAAAGCATGGAGGAAGAGGGGCCAAGAAAGCAGCTAATCGTTAGCATGCATCCACTAGAACCAGGTCAGAGCGTCACCCTCCATGTAAAAAGACGCCATATGAAGGCGCTGGTCTTCGGGAGTACGGTGCAAGTCGAAGAATTAGGTAATCTTGAAAATCCACCCCAAGGGATCGGTGCCGTCAAAACGGGGGATGTCAAGTTTGATGGCAGTTGACGGAAACTGTGGTGGGCAGGTGTGTGAGTCACCGTCGGAGTTGGAGAACCCTGCTGGTGTGAAACGGGTGCAGAGAGTGGACATCTCAGCGGCAAGTGCGGTGAGGTTACGCTGGACAGCTTGTTGTTGCTGCAAGATTTGGTTGAGGGTGGTTGTGATGTCGTCGGAGGAAAAGGCCATAGCACCAAATTGTAAGGACTGAAACTATCTAAGATTATTAAGGAAGAGGAAGATACTGCAAATAGCTAAAAGACAATTGATCAAATTCTTCTGTGTCAGGAATCCTCCCTTTCACAAATACTTAGGCCTTGTTTGGATAACAAGCTTATCTACTGCTTATGGCATAAGCTGTATAAACTACTTTTATAATCAAAGAAAAATTATAGTGAAACTTATTTTATATAAGCCATAAGCTGTTTTGATAAGCTATTCTAGGTAGCTTATGAAAAATAAGCCCAAAACAGCTTATGAATCAGTCATAAGTTGTGTTCATAAGCTCTGCATAAGCCAATCCAAACAGGCCCTTATTCACATAATCGTAACAAACAGTACACCTCAACATAACAAAAAAGCAACGTGCACATAGTGAAAGGAAAGGAAATAAAAGTAAAGTTCTAGATCCCTCTGGTGGATTCTCCTAAGGCAATACATAATCCTTAAGATACTTAGGCCTCACATGATTCCTTTTAGGCCTAGTCTAAGGAATCGGTTCATCTAAGAAGCTAGCAGCCTGCTCCTCATCTTGGGCCATAACAGATATCCACGAGAAAATTCAACATGCTGGCACCGACGAAGTAACACTATTATAAGGTTGAAAAGCACTCATTTTGGGGTTTTGCAAGTAACACTATTAAAGTTCAAAGACACCCATTTTTTAAGCAACCAATTAGATTGAGTGGGGGGAAGATGAAACGTGGGGGGCGAGTTGGTGGAGGAGGTGGGGGGGAAGGTGGAGAGGGGTCGTGGGGGAGGTGGAAGGTGGAAGGTGGGGAGGAGGGAGGGGAAAGCCGTGGGAGGAGAAGGGGGGACGTGGGTGGGGGCAAAGGTGGGGGGAAAAGGAGGGGTAGAGGCAGGGAGACTAAAAACAAAATCCACATTTCCAGGGGACTAAGTTAAAAACTTAATATTTTTATAGGCATGTGTGAGGTAATGTGTAATTCATATAAGTCACGTATGATTAACGAGATGACGTCAAAAGGCCACATCAGTGTTTCATGTCACATAAGATTGATGACTAGACCATAAGTGTGCCGCCTAGCAAGTCAACATACTCTAGAGACTAAAAACCAAACAAAAAAAATGTTTAAGGGACTAAAAACCATTAACTTTTTTTAGGGACTAAATTCAAAGCAACCCTGGAACATATTTAAGCCTATCTTTAACAACATGCAAAATATATTAGTCATTTGATGCTCTTGGTTTGAAATGAATTATTTCATTTTAAAGATATATATATATATTGTGTATATATCATAGTTAGGTGTTTACTCTCCTAAGAAAGAAGTTTTAATATTTAAACAATACACTGTGTTAACAATTTGATAATGTAGATTATTTCCTATATAATAAGTTACTATAAATAACTAAATATTATTACTATGGTAGTGTCTTCAACCAAATTTGAAAAAGTATATACTATAATTGAATTTAGAATATTATATTATGGAAATATTGTAATTCACCTACTGTTTCTTCTAAATAATAGAGTTCAATTGAAGAAAATAAATGGATAATGAGATTGTGTAGTTTATATATAAGAAGAGTAGAATTGATTGAGTTATGTGTAAAGCCTTTGAGGACACAAAATATATTATGCATTAATTCAATACTAGTATAGTGACCCGTGCAATGCACGGGATAAATATTTCATGTATATATATATATATCAATAATTTATAATTTATATAAATTTTAAGGAAATAGGTTATGTGCAGATATCCTTATGCCAAATAATTATAAGCTAACAATTTCTAATACAATTGTTAAAAAACCACAATTTCTACTACAACGGATGCCACTCCAATGTGTTAACATGTGCAATGCACGTGATACATAATGGGCATTTACTATTTGATTAATTTTTAACTTTAAAGTAAAGTGTAACGAAAAATGAATAAATTATGGTTGAAGTAGTAAGATAGTTTAAATAGTTGATGTAAGTAGACATGTCAGAAACTTAAATCTGTGGTACTCACTCGAACCCACCTTAACTTTGATGGGGTTTGGGGTGAAGTTTTGGTTTTTTGCACTTTTCAAGGACATGGACATTGGTAAGGATGTTGTACTCACTCCTGAGAATTGCGAGCCTTGATTTTCGGTCTTAGGTTGTTTAAAGAAGTTTGCACCTCTCAGAAACTATTGTTGAGTTTGATTCTCGAACTGTTTCTTACTGGGTTCTCATGGGTCAAGCGCCTTCAAACCAATTTGTTCAAACCTGCCACATGGAAAAGGGTTTTCACTTGATTTATTTTCAGGATTGGCAAGTCTTCGTTGAACATACCTATCAAGAGCGAAATTTGTTGTGGACATTTTTCTTTCGCGAACATGAGGTATTCAAATCCTTTTTCTTTAACAATTTTAGAAAGGACTTCTTCTCCCCTTAGTTTGATGCTTAGAGATAATGTAACGTGTATTTTCTTCCCATATTGTACTTGTTAGTATGTATTTTAAATATCAATAAGCTTTCATCCCAATGTGTTAAATTTTAACTTTATATATATATACATATATATGCATGAAATATTTATCCAGTGCATTGCACGGGTCACTATACTATTTTCACTCCTTTACTATACATGTTTACCCCATATACAAATGTTTTCTTATATCTTTCTTAAAAATTTGTCTTATATAGTTTTATCCCCATGAAATAATACTATCTCCGTCCCTAAATATAAGAACCTTTACAAAAAAATGAAAGTCCATTTATATAAGAACCTTTCCAAAAAATCAGTTGCATTAATTATTTTTTGACTAAAATGCCCTTATTTATTGTACAAATCACCCAACCATTCTACCATTTCCAATGCATTAATTAAGTGATGAGAGAGAGAGGGGGAAGAGAGATAGTAATAAGTGTTAGGGCTAGTTTTGGAAAAGTATAGTAAATTATTGACAAATTTATTGCTATTAACTAACTTAACCAATTTTTTTAAAGGGTGTGAATTAGTTAAAAGGTTCTTATATTAAGGGACGGAGGTAGTACTTTCCAATATAAATATTTAGTATTTTTTATTTTAGTCACTTTACGTATAGAAATTAATGTTAAAAAGAAATTCTATTTTGTTCATATAAAATAAAATATCCACAAAAAATTAAATGAGAAAATAAATTATAAATTAATTACAAAGATATTGCTAACTAATATGTTAGGTATTGATTTATATTTATATGTAATGAACATGGATAAATGCTAACTAACAATGTGACAAATGCTATAATATATCAATTATTGGCAAAATCAATATCTTGTCAAATGTCTAAATAGTAAAAAAAAAATCTATAATTAAGTAAATCTATATTAGTCCATAACGTGTGAGCCCAATTTAGTTCGATTCTATTAATTGACAAATTGGAGAAAAGAAACCAATATTATTATTATTTTTCTTGAAAATGAGGCCTCAAAGCCAATGTTAATTTTTTAGCATTATTACCGTAGTGGGAAACCATATCATGCAATGTAATCAATTTAAATTTTTTTAAAAATGTTGCAAATCAATCATTATTGTGGTGACAAAAGCAATATATATCTTGTCAAATGTTGAGCAGTAATTTAAAATGTGTAATTTTGGAAATCTATATTAATCCATAACCTGCGAACCAAATTTAAACCGATTCTATCAATTAACCAATTGGGGAACAAAAACCATTATTAATTTGTTATTATTATATATTATCGTAGTAAGAAACTATATCGTGTAGTGTAATCAATTTAAAATGTGGCAAATCAATCATTAATTAATGTAATAATACTAATCCTAAAGATATCAAATTTGAATCAACACAAAAATAAATTTTTTATTTATTATCTAATTTTAGATAAATAATTTTTAATTAAGATCAAATAAAATTATTACCTAAATTTGAAAAACAAATTCAAATCAGGATAGAAGAGATCAAAATGGAAGAAATCTTCTAAAAAAGATGGAAAAGATCTTTTATATTTTTTTGTCTAGTCTAAAATGTTAAATTCAAATCTTTTTAAAATTTAAATTTTTTCCCTAATTCTAAAAAAAATAAAATTCAAACTCATCAAAGATTTTTTTCACCATTTCCTAAGTTACACTAAGAAAATTTAATAAAATAAGGAAAAAACATATAAAGAACAACACCAATTGAGTGTTTAAATAATCTTTTAGTGAAATCACGCGTTCAATTGATTATTATTAACATAAAATAAAAAAATAGCTAAGTGACCAATTTTATTAGTTTGTGTTCCACCAATCTCTCTGTCCAGCCACCGTATTTACCTTTGATTTCATCTCTAGAGTAGTAGAATATTTAGAGTAGTAGAATATTTAGAACCATAGATCTAGTTTTCCAGCAAGATAGTATTGATCAAAGAAATATAAATACTTCTAGAATTTAGTATTTCTCTATAGAGATTAACAATTTAAGCTAAACACAATTAAAATTGTTCCATCGATTGGCATCATAACACCTTTAAAAGGAATCACATTCTCATGTTGAATATTCTAAACAGTTTCAGCTGTCTTCCCACAAAACTTGTTCTAAGAAAGCAGGTGTCACCAGTCTTATATTTGGTTGGTACAAATTGCATCAGTAGCATCCCAACGCTTGGAGAGACTGAAAAAGAATGCTCAATTCATAATCTTCCATGTAATCTTGCAATTTAATTTGTAGATGTTGGGTCATGCCTTTATCAAGCTAAATCTTATACGCTAAAAGCTTTTATTTTGTATGGATGAAACATGTACTACCATGGAAAACCACACCTTATCAGAATTTGAACATGTCATCATCACTGTACTAATAGGTATGTTATCTTGCTCGATATGTTTTGTTTCAACATCCATATATGGCAATATGAATAAGTGGAAAAAAAAAGTACAATTCTATGACCAACCAATGCAATACTTCTCAATAAAAAGGAATTACGAAAAAAAATATAGGACTAAAAGAACAAATATAGAGAGCAAAGCAAGTACATACAAAAACAAAAAAAAAAAGGATCTCTTACTGTCTCAATTACCATGCTCCATCCATGGCTACTGAGAAATCGTCCATTGTCGCTTGAACCACTGCAGCCAAGAGCTTTTGTGAAGAAATCGGGAACCTGAGGCAAAATCACATGGAGGAATTGGCAAACTCAACAGAGACCTCGAGGAAGAAGATGGTGAGGGCTAGGAGCCGGAGAGAGCAATTCCATGGGAGAGGAGAGGGGAGGGAGGCATTGGTCGCAGAGATCAACTCTGCATCTTAAAAAGATCGAAGCCAAAAAAGTATTAAAAAATACAAATTAAATACAATACTGAATGATATCAATTTATAAATTCATTTAAACATCAGTTTGTGAATTCATTTAAATTCGGATTCCATTTAGATACAATATTGATTTGATTTGAGACACTTTCAAAAGAAAATTAAATACAATATCAAATACAATCAATACAAATCAATTCAAATCAAATCAATTCAATTCAATTAAACCTATTCAAAGTCAATCAGTTTAATTGAGCCTTGAAATGCTCCGAAAGCGACACCTGTAAAAATTAATCTTGAGAGGGTTCGTCTTTATATATATTATTATAAATTATAGATTCTTGCTTTGGAAATAGTATTCTATGAAGAAATACTATACGAATAAGGTATGGAGTGATTATCTTAATTTAATATATGGAAATATATTATTTTTTATTTTGTATATCAATTACAATAAAAATAGTATTAGCCTCTTTTGTTATATTGCTATTTTTTATTATTTCTAAATTTAAAATATAGTTTTTAAAGAAAATAAATTAATACCCCTGGCACAGGTCCATGCACAACTCAAAGGTCAGTTGAACCTATCATTTTAATCCTAAGTAAATGACTTTTATGCACAAATATTGTCAAATTGAGACACACGTCTAAAATTTGACCTACTAATACAAAACTTTACTTTTGTTAAAATTAAAAAAACCAAATGTGATCAAAATATGATAAAGTAATAATATAAACTATAATTATAACTTTTTTTAAAGCAACTATAAATATAACTTACAACTTTTTTTAGTTTTAATCATTTTACCAAAAATAAAATTAATTTCTATGCATATAATAGATTTTAGTTTAGTTCTTACTATTTGTTGTTATTTTAATGTTATTTATTATATTTATAATATAATAATGTATAGCAATTGAATTAAAAATAAATCTTTGGTATTTTTTTATTTAAGTTCTTATAAATTACAATATTATATTATAACATTGTAAAAGATGAAAAAGACATTATAAATAATTATATATAGGATGAGAAAACCGTTACTCTATGAGTCATTTTCGTAATAATTACTCTATTAATTTGATGTATTCTTTGTATTTGTTAAATTGTCGGCTTAAAATTTTTTATGGGAAACACCTAATGGTGCGACTACGAAAGAAACGACACGGAAGAAATGACAGTTGTCATATTACAATTGACCGTGAGGATGTATGGTCATTAGTCCCCACTGTTTACCCTTCATTTCATTGATCAAAAACAATTTCGTACATGATTCGTTAGATTTTTGTTGATCCGTATTGCATTGCTCATTTTTTATCCGATATGTACAGATTTTTAGAAAATTTAAAATTAATACAAGATATTCCCATATTTAAAAAATTTAGAATTATAAAACCTTTTCTAAAATATTTTTAATAATAGGGAATTAATTAAAATATTAATAAAACAATATGAAACTACAAAATAATTTAAGAACTTAAATTTATTATAGACAGAGACGGCCAGAGAGGGAAAAGAAAGAGAGTAACAATTTAATAATTTGCTTAATTCCTAAGAAAGTATTTAATAAAATTTAGATACCTTTAATATAGATCATAAAAAATATTTTATATTTTCCTTACAGTAATTAATAATCAATAAATATATAATTTCAGGATAATATCACATCAATGAACAGTGTTCCCGCCATTTGTTTTTCCATTTATTTAATATTATTTTATTATATTGTTTTTTAACTTATTTTATTATCACATAGAGACAATGCAAAAAAGGAGTACCAAGTAATGCATAAAACTCCTACCTAACACATCCCCAAAAAAGGTCGCTTGTGGCTGATAAAAAACATTAAGAAAATATTAATATATTAATAAAATATTTTTTTATTCATTTTTATAAATAAAATTATATTTTCTTACGAATTTTATTCATGCATTTTTGTTGGTGTAAATTTTTATATTATAAAATTATTTTTCTTTTAATTTTGTTATAAATAAAATAGTATTTGTTTACGAGTTCATTCATGATTTTTGAGTAAACTATCACTTTCGTCCTTCACTTTGTAACTCGCTAGCAATTTAGTCTTTATCTTTACGAAATAGGCAAATTAGTCCCTCACATTTATCACCGTCGATCACTTTCGTCCCTCCGTCAGTGAGCGTTAACTGACGCTGTTAACGGTGCTGATGTGGCACGTTAAGTGCCACCCAAGCATGATCACGTGTCAGGGACTAAAATGCCAGTTTTTATCAAACAATACAGAGACGTTGGAGGGAAGAAAATAACATTTAATAACATCACCATCTTCTTCCTTAGATCATAGATGTATAGAACCCTAACTCCCCCAATCTGTTATCCCCTAATCTGTTTCAGTCCAGAAGCGCAGATTAGAGGAGGAGCATGTGGGAGACGAGTCAGACGACAGTCATGGGAGGTGGAAGGCAGCAGACGCAGTCAAGGCATAAGCAAAAGCGCACGATTGGAAGTTCGACTTCGAGGGAAAGCAGTGATAACAGTGAAGTGCGTTTTTGCTATTGTGAGGTACAGGCTGCAAAGAGAACATCAAGAACAGAGAGGAACCCACTGAGAGATTTCTACACCTGTGCTAAAGCAAACTGTATCTATTTCACTTGGGCTGATGAGGAAGATATAAGAGATCCAGCATATGTGAACATGAGGGAAGAGGCATGGAAGAGAGAAGTCCTAAAGAAGCTTGACAGTGTTGTGGAAGAATTAAAATTGTTTAGATACAATGTAATCCTAATGCTTGTGATAATATTTGTGTTAGTTGTAATCTTTATTGTTATCCGTGGAGCATAGGAAAATGTTGGACGCACAGGGTGAAAAACGTTGGACGCACAGGGTGTTAAAACATTGGACGCACAGGGTGCTAAAACATTGGACGCACAGAGTGCTAAAACACTGGACGCACAGAGTGCTAAAACACTGGACTCACAGAGTTGTAAAACACTGGACTCACAATGTTCAGATTATTAATATATTACTGGTTTGTCAATTTTGATGTGCTTTTGAAGATTGACAGGTCTGCAATTTGCAAATTCAATTTGTGCAATTTGCAATTTGCTTTTCAGTTGCAATTTGTGGAATTCTGTTGTGCTATTGAGATGCAATTTGTGCAATTTGCAATTTGCTTGTACTGGTTTGTTTAAGATACAAGTTTGACAGTAACAATTTGCAATTTGCATTTGGTTTTACTACTCCAATTCATTTCATTATTTTTTACAGTAGCAAATGAATGAGCAATTGGAAAATCAATCAACTTCATCATCAAAACTGGAAATTGGATCAACTTCTTAATCAAAATAAACTTCATTAAGGTTAAACATTATAGGAAATTGGATCAACTTGATAATCAAACAACACAGTGAAACTAAATCAAATAAAACTAAAAGAACTAACATTAACACTAAAACCATGAACACAACTTGGTTCAAACTAACTCTAAAAAAAACTAACATTAACACTAAAACTATGAACACAACTTTGTTCAAACTAACTAAAATAAAACTGAAAAAATTAACATTAACACTAAAACCATGAACACAACTTGGTTCAACCCCTACTGTTGGAACCAAATTGGTTAAAATCATTTCTAATGCAAAAATTCCCTAAGTGGTTTTGTGGTTTTGATGATAACAAAGCTTATTAAGGTTTTCACAAAGTATAACAAAGTTTATTAAGGATGTTACAAAGTCTGCTGACAAGCTCTTGTAGGTACAACAATGATAAGTCCATCGTCCAATATCACATTGGCAATATACACAAAGTCTGAGAGCTTTGCGTCCAATGATCAGTAAAGCAATACAGTTAGTTCTGCGTCCAATGATCAGTATAAGGCAAATACTGTTCATCGTCCAATGTTCAGTATAAGGCAATACGCTTCTGCGTCCAATGGAACAGAAAGGCAATGGCATAAGTCCAATAATCAGCATAAGGCTATACAACTGAAACGAACTAAGTCAAAATGGTAAGCATGAGGATGCGTCCAATGGATGAATGAATATCTTGTGCAAATGGTAAGTACAAGGTATGTGTCCATTTGCTAAAAGAAAGTCCAACTTTATTCTACATGCTGCGTCCAATAAATTCTACTTGCTGCGTCCAAAACGCAGAGTCCATAACTTGCTATTTATTGCTCTTGCATTTAATATGGAACATATTTATTGAGCAAATGATTTGAAATAAATAGCTGCATGCAATGCTTTTCTGTACAGTGTTTTAGCACTCTGTGCGTCCAATGTTTTAGTGCGTCCAATGTTTTAGCACCTTGTGCATCCAACGTTTTTCACCCTGTGCGTCCAACGTTTTTCACCCTGTGCGTCCAACGTTTTCCAGTTTTGATGATGAAGTTGATTGATTTTCCAATTGCTCATTCATTTGCTACTGTAAAAAATAATGAAATGAATTGGAGTAGTAAAACCAATTGCAAATTGCAAATTGTTACTGTCAAACTTGTATCTTAAACAAACCAGTACAAGCAAATTGCAAATTGCACAAATTGCATCTCAATAGCACAACAGAATTCCACAAATTGCAACTGAAAAGCAAATTGCAAATTGCACAAATTGAATTTGCAAATTGCAGACCTGTCAATCTTCAAAAGCACATCAAAATTGACAAACCAGTAATATATTAATAATCTGAACATTGTGAGTCCAGTGTTTTACAACTCTGTGAGTCCAGTGTTTTAGCACTCTGTGCGTCCAGTGTTTTAGCACCCTGTGCGTCCAATATTTTAGCACCCTGTGCATCCAACGTTTTTCACCAGCCAGCGTCCAACATTGCGAAAAGTTTTTAAAAGCTTAGAAACACAATTCAACCCCCCTTCTTGTGTTTCATCATGTTACCTACACCTACTCCTATGCTCCACGGATAACAATAAAGATTACAACTAACACAAATATTATCACAAGCATTAGGATTACATTGTATCTAAACAATTTTAATTCTTCCACAACACTGTCAAGCTTCTTTAGGACTTCTCTCTTCCATGCCTCTTCCCTCATGTTCACATATGCTGGATCTCTTATATCTTCCTCATCAGCCCAAGTGAAATAGATACAGTTTGCTTTAGCACGGGTGTAGAAATCTCTCAGTGGGTTCCTCTCTGTTCTTGATGTTCTCTTTGCAGCCTGTACCTCACAATAGCAAAAACGCACTTCACTGTTATCACTGCTTTCCCTCGAAGTCGAACTTCCAATCGTGCGCTTTTGCTTATGCCTTGACTGCGTCTGCTGCCTTCCACCTCCCATGACTGTCGTCTGACTCGTCTCCCACATGCTCCTCCTCTAATCTGCGCTTCTGGACTGAAACAGATTGGGGGATAACAGATTGGGGGAGTTAGGGTTCTATACATCTAAGGAAGAAGATGGTGATGTTATTAAATGTCATTTTCGTTCCTCCAACGTCTCTGTATTGTTTGATAAAAACTGGCATTTTAGTCCCTGACACGTGGCCATGCTGGGGTGGCACTTAACGTGCCACATCAACACCGTTAACAGCGTCAGTTAACGCTCACTGACGGAGGGACGAAAGTGATCGACGGTGATAAATGTAGGGACTAATTTGCCCATTTCGTAAAGATAAGGACTAAATTGCTAGCGAGTTACAAAATGAAGGACGAAAGTGATGGTTTACTCATGATTTTTTGTTCAGGTAAATTTTTTGGTTATAAAATTATTTTTAATTTTATTTCTGATAAATAAAATAGTGTTTGCTAATGGATTTTATTCATATTTTATTCTTTCGGTAAATCTTCCGGTTACAAAATTATTTTTCTTTTAATTTTATCTTTAATAAATAATATAATATTTGTTTACAAGATTTATACATTTTTTTTTGTTTCTATAAATTTTAAGGTTGAAAATTTATTTTTTAATTTCATTTTGTATTAGTAAAATAATGTTTACTTATGGATTTCATTCTTTTTTTTTGTTTGCGCAAGTCCTTTGGTTGAAAAATATTTTTTCTTTTAATTTTATTTTTAATAAATAAAATAGTATTTATTTATTGATTTTACTTATTTCGTATTAAAATGGTGTTTGCTTACGTGTTTCATTCAGGGTTTTTTGTTTGTGTAAATTTTCAAACTTCAGAGTTATTTTTCTTTTAATTTTATTCTTGATAAATAAAATAGTATTTGCATATATGTTTCATTCATATTTTTGCTATTAAATATAAAAAATTACTATGGACTAGAAAATTATTTTATTTATTTCTCTCTATTTATTTGTGTATCTGATTTGACCTTCATTTTTATGAATATGCAAGAGCACTTTTTGATAAATAAAATAGTATTTGCTAACAAGTTTTATTCACGTATTTTTGTTTCTGTAAATTTTCATGTTGCAGAATATTTTTATTTTTATTTATTTTTTATAAGTACCACATAAGATTTAAGAACAACTAATAAATTTCACTATAATGGTATATTGTTTATGAGAGTTGCTTATTTAAGAAATCAAACTTGCGAGTTGCTTGTATTTGGATCCGGTGGTGAAATCAAATAATGAAAATTATTTAAGTTTTAAGAACTCCATAACTTCCATCAGAGATGCTCATGTATCATGAAATTTGCATATTTAATAAAAATGCATAATGCCACGTAATCAAACACTAATGTAATTTGTAAATTTAGAGTATATCACATATAAAGTTATCACAATATAAATAAGCCATTTTAATTATATAATGTATAAAAATCAACACAACCCGTGCAAATGCACGGGTCAACAATCTAGTTAAGAATAATAGTTTCAGGATTTCAATGGATACAGATTTGGTTTTTATCTTTTCTCACATTCAATGCATTTCAACAATATTTATACTTTCTCCCTAAAAAAAATTATACTTTTTCATATTAAAAATAATAATTTCAATAGTTATAAATTAAATATTAATATTAAATAAATGAAATAATTAATCTTTTATGATATGAATTAAAGTGTTTTCCATTTAATATTTTTTATTAAAAAATAGTTTAATTATTTAGAATGGTGTTTTAAGAAGATATATAAAAAATTAATTTTTTTTAAAGAGATTCATTCATGTTTTATTTGTATAATTTTCCAGGTCTTAAAATTATTTTTTAATACATTTTAAATCATAGAGAATTAATTAAAAACTTAATAAAAACTTTAGAAAACTACAACATAATTTTTTTTTAGAATAAGAACTCAAATTTATTATAAAGAGAGAAGAGAGGGAGGGGGAAGAGTGGAATAGAGAAATGATTTAATAATTTTCTTAATGCTTAACATAATATTTAATGAATTTTAAATATATTTAATATACCAGGATCATAAAAAGTATTTAATATTTTCATTATTGGTAAATAATAATTAAAATTATTAGTTTGGGATTTGAAAAAAAAATTATGGATATTAATTATTTAAAAAAAATTTATGTAAGAAAAAATATTTATACTTTTTCATATGATTTGAATAACTGTGAATCATATTATTAAATAAATGAAATACTTAATTTTTATGTTATAAGTAAATGTGTTTTCCATTTAATACTTTCTACTAAAAATTAGAATAATTTTTTGATAAACAAATATTAGAATAACATACAAAAATTAGAATAAGTTTTCTTCGGAGTTTTACCCACATTGTGTAATATACATGTAGAATACGCGTAAGCGTCGCTGCTGATTCGAGGAACCCAGCCCCCCCCCCCCCCCCCCCCCCCCCCCGCGCCACCATCTCCGAATGCTTGGAGTGCTCCCCTCCAGGCTTTGTCAAGCTTAATGTGGATGCTTCTTTTCCCATTGACCTCCACATTACTGGGTTTGGATCAATCATTCATAAATGTAACCTACTTTTAACTTTAAACCCAACTTTTAGCGTTGTTTTTGCAAGGAGACAAGCAAATGTAGTTGTTCATTCCCTTGCTAGGGTGGCTACATTGTGGTCTAGTTTCCAAGTTTTTGATTCCTTGTCACCCTATATTGATGATTCTACTATAATAATATGATCATATTTACTTAAAAAAAATGTCTTTTTATACAAAATAAAACATTAATAATTGAATTACTTTTCTCAAGAGGAGGACTCGTAAGTAACGGTTAAGAATGCCACTATTATTAGGAATGTAATTGCAGTACAACCCTTAATTTAATGCAGTAATAGACATCCAATCATATTTTACTATGTAAATCTTCGTATAGATATTTTAGGAATTATTCTTATGAAGTGACACTATGATAAAATATGATTGGATATCTGTGTAAAATATTTTTACACTGTTAGTGTATAGTAATCAAACTCAAATAAATTTGTAGGGAAAGATATATCAAAATAACTGCAGACAAAGAAGTCTTTAAAACGAGATAAATAACATTAAAATATACGACAATTTAATATAATTAACTTCGTTAGACTACAAAGTCCCTCTTATCGTCGCTTCATGGATAGGCAAAGCAGTTCTTTTCTCACACAAGATCTAGTAAGCAAAATCAAAACTTGACCCGTTGGATAAAAGAGGTTGACATTAACGTTATTATAACAATGATAATATAATAATAACATACCATTGTGAAACATGCAATACCCTTTTTCCAAAAAGGATATTACATCATAGTAATCAAGAATTTTGAAAGTTACTTAGATAATAATTATTTTTAATTATATACTGTCTTAAAAAATGCGGCTAAATTTTTTTTCTTCTTTTCCAAAAGATGAGAAAGATGGGGAATAAATCCCTTTAAGATTTTTCTTTTTCGCAAACATTTAAGCGTGAAAGAGTAAAGTACACTGCGTTCATAAAAGTTCCCCATCTCATATATATATATAATCATCAAAGTTTACAATGAAAATTCAAGATACTCAAATACTTAAAATAATTTGTACAGTGAACATCTGAGTCGGTCAAATCTCTAGACCTCTACCCAAAACAAGACAGTAAATACCAATTCTTCTCGGAATCTCTATCAATCCATGCAGCATCTGTAACATCCCAAAAATTTCACTTATAAGACAAAGTGTTAATTTTAGAATATTAGAATCATCCTTAAGATTTTCAGATGAAATATAATGGTTTAGAACTGACGTAGAAGTCAAAACAGTATTTTATGGATATTCTTGACTGTCAGAATAGGCTGATAATGAATATGGAAAATTCATACTCAGTTCACAAAAGATATTAGAGGATAGACAAAAGTCACATGATGTTCCATAAAGGTTTTAGGAATTAAGTTTAGATTATTTGAGGAAGAAATAAAGAAGTTACAGTTTTAGTCCCTTTAGAAGGAACTCCGTAATCTGTTAGTTAGGAAAAGAATAACTACTAGACATGGAAAAATAGATAAGATAGAGACTACGGAGACTTGATAGAAATCTAAGAAAAATAGGATGATCAGTTACGGTTAAGTATTATAGCTCAAATAGTAAAATAGTTAAAGTCTTATATAGACTTCTGTTTTCTGTATTTCTGTCTTTTATCTGTGCCATGTGATATTGTGTGATCTAAGTGATAAGAAAATTATTTTAGTCTTATAAATGAAGGTTATAAAATACATATGAAATTATTTCATGAAAACAGTTACTCTTCTATTAACGTTTGATATCCGTATTTACCATTATTAATGGAAAAGGATTTAAATAGCACAAGTATGTCAAACCAACTTAGACAAACAAACTTCATTCACAAAAGTTGGTTCTTTTAATATTTATGATTTTCTGGAATTTTCTTAGAATTTTTGGAAAACTTTAGAAATTACCGTTTTGACCATGTTGCTTATAGCAAAAGATAAATACTGATTCGGAGACCAAACTGAGGTTAGAAAAAATTTTGAATAGCTGAATCATGTTTTTATATTTTTGGGAATTTTTGGAAATTATTTCATAATTTTCTGAAAAGAAGATAAAAATGCTACTTTTTCGGTATCCATAAAGTACGGAAAACAGAGATTTCTGGTCTAAAATAGATTTTCAGTGATCAATGAGAGCTTAAAATCAAAATTCAAGAGGGACCATTAATGTTTAAATCAAATTTGTGATTTTCTGGGAATTTTCTGAGAAAGTGCTGTTTTTCACTTACGGCGCGTCCGTTTTCTGTAGTTTTTGCAAACCGTAAGGCTTACCCTTACCGTAAAAATTCAAAAACTCTTTCATGAAGATCTTGCACGATGATTTCGTGATTCCATATTGATTCTTACCATTTAAAATTATTTTTGAGTATTAGATTAGTAAAAAGACTAGTTTAAACCTTATTTACGGAATAAGCTGAATAGAGGCAAATTGAGACATAGGGGCTATGATATGGAAACATAGGAACTTTGAGGGGTTTGAATATAATTCTAAGAAGTATACAAAGACTGGGAACATCATGATTACCTTGAATAGTAAGGTGGGCATACAAAAAGACCATTTTACCCTTGTTTTTCACTTAAACTACCTAAACATAAAGCTTTTTACTATGCAATCCAATGGCCTTCCTTTTGCCCTCCTTTGGTCGACATCAAGAGCCAATTTGGAGCCTTGGATCTGATTTCTTACATGAGTCACTGATCCTTGTCAAGAAGCCTAAACCAATTAGGAAAAAGATTGATTAAACTTAATTAATAAATGGGTAATTTAGGAGTCATGGCTTACATCACTCCAAATTTCTTCTTCCTCCTTTGCCCATCCTCTTGGACGCCCCTCTCCCTATAAATAGGACCCCTTGGCCTCATAAAATTTCATTCACAATTCAAGAAGCATTCAAGGCAAACACTTTTCTCTCTTTTCTCTCTTTAGTCTTAAATTTCTTACTATTGTGTTCTTGGTGTTCTTGTTTGTTCTTCATCAAGTTTTGGCCAAGGTAAGGGGTTAATCTTGCAAAGTAATTTGTGAAGTATGAGTATTTGATTCTTGTTTGTGTTTGAATTGCTTGTTTATGTGTTTATGGCTTTTACATGCTTTATGACTATGTTATAGCTTTAAATTAATTGTTTTTTGCTAGTATTGAATTGTAGAGTTATAATGCCCAATTTTATACTAAATTTCGTGAGGCTAGGGAGGTTATGCCAAAATCACTTTTGAGCTTTTGTAAACATACCGTTATAATGGCGAATTTTAGACGTACCGTAAATATGATTTTACCGCAAGGAAAATATTGTTTGTGAAAACCCAAAATTATCTGTATTGATACGTTGTTTGGGGAATTTTTAACACTAGGCACCCGGTATATACGTGACAAGATAAGATTGGGAAAGAAGTAAATTTCATAATAAAGTATATATAAATAGATTGGATTGGATAAAAGAGTGTAACAGTAATGGATTCTCAGTGAACCTACTCTTATAGCATCTTTCGGAATATAATGTAACGGTAATGGATTCTCGGTGAATTCTACTGTTATATTGTTAGTGGAAAATATAGAGTGGGTATCCAATCTGTATATGTATGCACATAACTCAGTTTAATTTCCAATGTCTATGGCAATGGAAATTAGTGAGATAGGCTTCCAACGGGCCTTTTTTCTGGAAGAAAATCAGTACTTAAGCATTTTCAAAAGAGGAACTAATTGGACTGCGTTCACTTAGTATAGTGGATCGATTTTTAAAGTGGGGTACTAATCACCAAAGATAGCTTTGCCGTCGCGTGATCTTTTCATCTTCGAAAATAACTTAAGTCGATAATTAATCAACTGTATTTCGCTCACTAAATCTATATCAAGTTTCAAGAAAGTCGGACACTGATTACCGCAGTCGGCTCAGCCGCCGTGTAATTATTCAATTCCCAAAAGAGCTATCTAAAATCTAAGAACAGACACTTACTGATTAAAAAACGGACGTAAGTTTAAATACTGTTGATCTCTTCCCTCTTGGTCAATCCTAGGTGGCTCTGCCCCATTTTGATCTTCTTGAAATGAGTTAATAATCTTTAATTTCTATATCGAATCACTCTGTTGGGCTGCTCACCTCAGTTCGGCTCTGCCGCGGTGCGACCAGTCGTAAATGAACTTATTGAAGCCGGACAAAAAAACTAACTCATAAACGATCCGTAAAATGGGTAAAAAGAGCAAGAGCTATGTATTTAAAAACAGTAGAAGAGTTTTCTAAAATAAAGTGAAAGATATAAGTTTTAACAGTTGTCTGTTTATTCAAAAGTATTTCTATCCTAAAGAGATGACCTATTTCATACAAAGTGTTTTGATAAAAATTCAGAGATTTTGAGAAAAGTGACAGTAAAACAGACGAAGTTTTACAAAGAGAAATTATAGAGAAAATTGGTTGCAAATTTAGACGATCATTTGCATTATAAACGATGAACATACAACCCACAAGACGGGGTTGAAAATAGGTTCTGTTGGACTACAATTGTCTACTGGGATTATCTAGGTTTCGAAAGTCTCAATGGCCTTGTCGGTGAATCCCCCTGAGCCGAGACAAATCGTATACCTGGCTTGGATAAATCTGACTGGCAGATCTATTTATGATTTGGTATTAAGTTTTAAATGCGGTATTTCCGAAGTATTCTCAGGGGTCTAAAGACGGGATTCCCTGTTTATTCTGTTAAGTTTACCGCTGCCGGTCGCTCAAATGATGTGAGGTTGGAAAAGTTTCCTTGGAGCACTACACCGATGTAATTAGAGAGATATTGAAGTGGCATGCATAAATATACTTCGATGTGAGAATATATTTTGTGAATGAGTTAATTGCAGGTTTACAAGACACAAGGTAAGACCTGTTTGATTGGAATCGGGTTATAAGCCTTGATTGATCTGTTATATTTGATATGTGTCTTGGTGTGCAAATTGATTGGTATATAATCTGTTTTGTTTTTACTTGTACTTTACTTGTTACTTCGTTTAGAGTTTCACCATTGCCTGCTTTGTTGTGTTGATGCATGACTGAGTAGATGTCTTACCCAAGAAGTGGGTTAATTCTTAGAAGAAAGATCTGAAGGAAGATGCTGCATAGTTTGATAGAGATTACGAGAAGAATTTATATTTACTGCTTTAGATTGGGTAGAGGTCTAAAGACTCAACCGGCTCAGTGTTCACTGTATAAACCTCTGTTGTAAACTCTGATGATTTCATATATGAGATGAGGAATTTTTTAGTACAAAGTTATGTTTTACTCTTTACATTCAAATATTTATAAAGAGAAAATCTTAAAGGGATTTACTCCCCATCCTTCTCACCTTTTTTAGAAAAATGAAAAAAATTTACCCGCATTTTTGAGAAGGATTACTAACTTTTATCAAAATATTTTCTTAGTATTTAATAAATTTTGGTTACTATGGTGTAATATCCTTTTAGGAGAAATGGTGTTGCAGCATCCTCCTTCAGATCCTCTCCTATGAGTTAACCCACTCCTTGGCCAAAACATCTACTTAATCATACATCAACACAACAAAGAAAACACGCAAGGGTGAAAATGTTATCATCAAGTTATTTCGTAAGAGAACACATAAACACCATAAAGCAGATATCACCCATATCAGATATAATGCACAAAGCCAATATAATGCACAAATAATGCTATACTCATCCTCAAAATAAACAAACATGCATGCAATCAGTATATCCAAGTAACATGTAATAAGAACTTTCACGAAACAGATCAAGAAAGACTCATGAAAATTATCGTACAAGAATGTCGCTTCCACTCAAAGCATATGAGAATATCGCTTAAACAAAGCATATGGAAGTATCGCCTAACCCAGGCAGATAATACCATCGCTTTAACTCAGCATATGGTAACATCGCATTAGGCTAAGCATATAGTAACATCGCTTTCAACCAAGCATATAGTAACATCGCTTTAAACAAAGCATATATTAACATCGCTTTAAACCAAGCATTTCTCTTCCATTTCCAAACAGCTCAAAATCACCTTTCTCAGATAAGAATACCAGATCACATATCTCAAGTAAAACACAACACCATATTATCTCAAATGAACACAGAATCATATTTCTCAGATAACTCAATACTTCATTTCTTTTATTCAAATCCAACAGACAAAAACCAGTTTATCAGTACAAGATTAATTCTTGAAATTATGCATTATATCACTACGTTTCGGCTTTACAGTAATTTTAAACTCATGTTTATATTTTCATAAAAAGCCCGTTGAAAGCTCTCTCTTCAAGAATTTTTGCCACGTATATATAGACTCCCTAGGTCAAGAAAAATAGCACACCAGTAAGGTTCCAAGGTAATAAAGGTGAGCTAAGGCTACTCGGAAGATCTTGTCTTTCCTAGCCAGAACTATACTAATAAACCATTCGACCCAACCATATTTCTGTATATCTATGGTAAAAATTGCAAGCTTCATATATATAGGACCCCAAAACCAGGAATTTCTACCAAATAGTATAACAGCAGAGTTCACCGAGAACCCTTTACTATTGTACCATTTTACCCAATCAGCCTTTATATATAATTGCGAAATCATTTAGCAATTCGAAATAATTAAAAAGCAAGGATCGAGTTTTTCGGCAGAGCCGTCTTCACACGATTTAGAGGGAGGAGTGAATGGCAAAGCAGTAATAAATAAAAGCAAGACAAGTGTCAGCGGCAAAGCCGTCCATAAACAACGATCCAAAGAGAGAAGTGATAAAGCAATAAATACGGCGTGTTAATTACTTTTCTCACGCACAAATGTCCAAAAAGTGTTACGTACCCGAAGCAGGCAGGAAAATACAACAGAAATGCACTTTCATACCAAATCGTAATATACACTAGTGGCCAAAAGAACTACAGAGGTTTTAACCTAATTTCGTTCGTATTGATCACACGAAGGCATAGCCCGCTGGGTATGATCAAATCTTTAACAGATAGAATTTTTCCATTATAATGGCGTAAATAATAATTCCCAAAACAAATTTTGGCATTATGACCTTACTAATAATAAATCACATAAACAATTACATAAAAGCTATAAAACAATTAAATAAAGCATTAAAACAAATAATAAAGCTATAACACATAAACCACCTAAGTGATTAGATCACACAACTTATGTGATCTCTCATAACTCTCAAGAATTTTTCCCTTACCACAAAAGATGAAGAAGGAGATTTTGAAGAACAAAGCTTCAAAGCTCAAGAGCTAAGCAAGAAATCCTAAAGAACTATAAAAGCTATAAAGAGGGAGGAGAGATTTTTGCTTTGTTAACACAAAGACTTGGTGCAAGAAAAGATGAAGCACCCCACCCCTATTTATAGTGAAGGGGGCGGCCAAGGGGAGTGGTATGAGCCCATGGTTTCATCCAAACCATGGTATAGGAAAAGAAAATTAAGATAAATAAAAACTAATTAACTAAACCCTAATTGGTCCGAAGGCTTTCACAAGGATCCACTTGCACAAATATCTTCTCCCACTTGCAGTGGGGAGGGTGGCCAAGGGCTGGAAGAGGGAGGCAAGTGAGTTTACAACTTTGCCCTTAGGGTTTATGTGAAAAAGAAGTGAAAACAAGGGCAAAATAGTCTTTTCACTAATCAAAAATTTCCAAAATTAATTTAAAGTGTGAGAACAAATGAGATTGCTTGAAATTGCCATGAGAGATTTAAAATAAGCTCAGGGTATAAATTTCAAAATTATTGATAGTGCAATCTCTTCGATTTTCGCTGTTTCGCAGGTATAACTCCGAAAATAGAGCAGAAAATGATATTTTCAAAACTTACACAAAAATAATTTCTAAATGTTCAAATAAATAATTAAAAATAAAATATAAATTGTTGGGGACCTTTGTCACTAAATTTTTATACCACGAAACAAGATTTTTACGCTATATGCTCCCGTTTAGTATATTTTTTGGTAAATTTTAAAAGTTTTCCAAAAATTCCAGAAAATCACAAATATTAAAAGAAGAAACTTTTGTGAAGGAAGAAATTTTTTTGGAATAGTTTGACATACTTTTTCTATTTACAACTTATATTGTCAGTTACGGCAAAAACCATTGTCTGTAAAATTTCAAACGTCAAACCAAAACTGTCTGTTTCAATGAAATAAATGAATAAACATAGTAAAACCTTAATTATAAGACAAAAATAAATCACTTAACACTTAAATCACAAAATTTCATATAAAACAGAATTTAGACGGTAAATAGAAAAATGGATGTTACAAAGCATCCTTTGTAACAACCCAAATTTTCACTCTAGGAGAAAGAGTGTTAATTGTGGAGGATTAGAATTATCCTTAAGATTTTCAGATGATAAGTAAAGGCTTAGAACTAACGTAGAGGTCAAAACGGTATTCTGTGGACGTTTTTGACTGTCAGAATAAGTTTATAACGATATGGAAATTTCAAATTGGATTCAGAAGAGATATTTAAGAATTGGGAATAGTGATTTGATGATTACATATATGAGATAAGATTACTTTCACAAGTGTGTTGTTTTTATACTTCCGTATTTAAAACCCTTTGAAAAGAATTAGAGAGACATATTCTCCATCATTCTCATTATTTGAAAGGCAAAAAATTTTACCCATATTTTTGAAGAAAAAATACCGAGTTTTCATCATATATTATTACAAAATTTTGGTTACTATGATGTGATATCCTTTTTGGAGAAAGGGTATTACATCCTTTAATAAAATTTATAAACCAAAAGAAAAAAGTTTTATAATATGGCTAAAAAAGGATAATGCACAATGAATGTGTGTGTAATAAAAGAAAAAAAATGGCTCTTCTATGGATTATACAAAGACTAATTATAATTAGTATCAATAGGGAATTGCTTTAACCAACGAGGGGTTGGAATAGATGGTCGGACCCTCTGCTCGCACTATCTGTGACTTGGGTTCGAATCATGAATTCCCCCGTTGGTAGGCTATACGTAAATTCCACTATAAATCCTCAATGAGATTGGTGGTTCTCCTCATTGAGGTTAGTGATTCTCTTTGGCCTTGCATAGGGGTGTGCCTCCCCAAATCTAAATTTTCTTTCTATAAAAAAAAGGGAATTGCTTTAGATTTCGAAATGACTAGAAGAAAACTTAACATTCAGTTGAGACAACAAGGACTTCAATTTTCTGATACCAATGAAGAAAAGATATTGGTTATATATTAGTAATTAAATTGACAATTGTAAACTAAAAATAAAGAAAGAAGATAGGATTGAAAGAGCATGGTACAAATTTAATTAGGGCTTAGGGCCGAGAAAGCCCTGTCTGGAGCTCCTTTCACAACAATACCAAAAGATCAAGGAAGCTTCATCTCCTAGTTCATGCAAACCCTTGAGCTTCAAACTCAAGTTATTTCGATGTCAGAGGTATCCATGAACTAGAACTCTAGAAGCAGAGGTTTACCATCATCTCCTTTCATATTTGTAGTGGATTTAAGGAACTCCAACTTGGGTTTGATACCTCCGTTTCCTATATATATGGACCAGAATGGTCTCAACTTTGGTGTGAGCACCCTTCACCACAAAATAAAAAAGATAAAAAAAATAGCCACGTCTTAGAGCTCATGCACACCCTAGAGACTGCATTCTAATGACCTTTGTGTCCACTCCCGTGGGGTATATATGAGCTCTCAAAAGTGGTCTACCATCACCTCCTTTCAATTTTTGTGGTGAAGGGAGCTCAATATTGAACAGCTGAGGACCTAAGATATTTCCTACAAGTTTGAGATGGTTGAGTGTGTGTTTGATTGTGGTATATGGTCAATTTGAAGGATGGTGTTCCTTTATATAGGTCTCAGAAAGATATGAACATAATAATTAAGGTTGACATTAAATTAAATGTTAAAGAAGTGGTATTGAAAACTAATAGCCACCGTTGGTTTGTCAAAAACCACGTACGAGTTAGAGATTCCTCAAATCAAAATTTTGAATAAAACATTTAATGTTTTAAGTCTATTAATGCTACATTATCATCAAACACAAGTTTAAATATAATGTTATTTCTTTTAAGGTAAAATTTAAATAAAATATGTGTTTTAATATTTTTGAGAATGACAACGACTTAAGTTGGAAAGAAAGACATAAATAGAATAGTACATGAAGAAAGAGAAAGTAAAAAATGATAGTGATTTTACGACAAAATAGGAAGAGAGAGAACAAAATGGTGAAAAAACATATGGTGAAAAAACACAAAAGTGATATGAGACAAAAAAAAAGTATGAGAAAATAAGAATCATTTTGTGATGTTCAAAACTTTCTTACAATTCTAGTGAATGTGTTAGCAAGATTTAGTGTACTTGATCCCTTGAAGGAGAATCATTGTTTCAGATTATGTCTCAAGCAATGAATAATGGGATGAAATCAATGTGGCCTATCTGAATGACAAATGGAGTCAGAATAGTGCTCACAACATGTTTTCAGAATGTGGCTTCTTAAGCTAGCAACAAACCAATCCATTTTCGACTCTGAACCAAATAAGAAAGTCAAAAATTGTTTCCGACGGTAGTGACCTCAAAGCCTAAATTAGACAAAGCTCTGGGAAAACTTGCAACCTTCCAAATCCAACTCGTGACCTACCTTCCAAATCCAACCCGATTTCAAAATAGCCAAAAACAAACCCTAATAAAGTGCGCAAAGGGTTCACGTTTTTGGGGAGATGCAATTCGAACGGCAACGGCATCCTCGGAGTGGTGGGCGAAGAGGGTGTCCTCGGCCAGGGGTGGCCCTGAGGGTGGGCAAGAGGGGCGACCGCCTAGGGCCCCATTTTTTAGAGGGCACCAAAAAAATTTCACTACTTATATATATTGGGAGTAGTATAACACATATATATGAGGAGATTTTTGAAATTTTATTTAGTATTGAAAGACTTAAATCATTTTCTAATTAGGACTTGAAATTAATGTCCTGTTTGGATGCAAAAGCTTCAACTTTTAACTTATGGAGAAGTTAGTCTTACTTTGCACTCTTATTCTTCTCATTTATGCTAAAGATGAAAAGTTGTTAAATAGCCATTAATAGATAGATAAGTGGTTATGGAGAAGTTAAAAAAGATAGCTTTTGAGAAATGTGAAGAACAATTTCAACTTTTGTGAGAAGTTATTAATTAAAAAACATATGTTAGAAGTGCTTATAGAGAAGTTTATCCAAATAGGGCCTATGTTGCAAATATCTTGAAACTTATCTAAAACATGCATGATAATTGTTATGATTTTGATTGTGAAATTCTATTTGAAAAATTAAAAGTCATTAGAGAGATTTTAATATTTGAATCAAAATCAATCTTTATGATATTGAGTTCTTTGAAGACATTTACCTAATGTATGTACAACTTATAGAATAATATTAATTATCACGGTTATTGTTGCATCTGCTAAAAGAAAATTTTCTAAATTGAAATTGTTAAAATTTTATTTGCGTAGATTAAATAGTTTTGCTTTGATTTTTTTTTAAATAATTTTTTAAAGAACCCTGATTATGAACATATTATTAATGATTTCACAAAAAAAATACAAAAAGGTGATAGGGCATCATTTTATCGGTTCGCCTAGGGCACCTAAAATCTCAGGACCGGCCATGTCCTCGGCAACCATCAAGAAGGTGTCAGCGGACGAGGTTGACGATGGCGAGGCGTGGTCGTGGAAGACAGTGACAGTGCGATCGTTGATGGCAGTGGACGAAGATGGACCTGAGAACGACAAAGGCGATGGTGGCGATGATGGAGAGGGTGCCATGTGCTCGAGACTCCCGTCGGGATCAAAAACGAAGATGCCTTGGAGAACGAACGACCCTACGGGGCTCTTGAAGGAAACAGAACCATGGAAGGAAACCAACACCGGTGTAGCAATGATGCCTGAAGCTGGCGGTGGTTGCAAGGGAAGGGGAAAAAGATAAGTGACATTATTGTCCTCTTCGTCATCCTTGTTTGGGATTTCCTCTCTCTTCTTCATGTCACCAAGAGCTCTTCTGACGTCGACTATTGGCGTGCCTTGGTACACAAAGAACGTCTCAGCCATGGCGGTTGGGTTAACAACGTCTTCACTGAGGGATGTCAATCACCTCTATCCAACAGACAAGTTTCTTCTTAGCATTACCATTAACATTTGAGTCTGAGAGTATTTTTGTGAGATTTGCAAGTTAAAAAAAATTCTAGAATTAATACTGGTGTGTCCCAATCACAAGTTTATTAGTTTTATGGATAAATTTTATTTTTTTAGTTCATATAAACTGCATTTCATTCTACTCTTAAATTATTTTATATGTTGAAAAATATCTAGGAAAATAAATTATCAACTCGTCTTTTACTAATTATAAAAATTTATTTATATATCAAGTGTTTTGCATAAATTATGCATGTAAAAATTTAAATTTTTTACCGAGTCGTATACTTTTTTTTTATCTTGGCCCCACCCAAATTAAATTCCTGGTTGCGCTCCTTAGTGAATATAGGAAGATGAATTCATGGCAATGTAATGAAAGCACCAATGTTAGCAACCCAATGTTCCTTAAGCTATTAAAATGGAAAAGTTAATAACAGATAAAGTAAAATTCTCCTTTCGAGGGAAGGGCCTCCATAAACAAAACTAAAACTAACTATTTCCTTCAATATTTTTCTTCTTGTCCATTCAAGGTATCATTGGTTACATTTATAGTATTTACCAATCCCTACATTGCAACCAATTACTTCTAGAATATTCTAATTTTAGTGCATAATCATTTGTGCCATAACAAAATAATTGGGCCATAACATATCCTCTCATTTTCTTTTATAGACTTTCGCTTTGTTAATAATAATCATTAATATTATTTTACATAACAGAAGAGATTGATCTTTCATGTATAAATGTAATCCTTCTTAACGCATATAAACACATGCTGAGATTTTTTTTTGGGTATGCAAACCCACGCTTATATTGTGCATATTTACGGATATACATAAAATTAATTGTTCACTAATATTTATTCACAATCAAATAATTTAATTTAGTATTGTTATTTTGTTGGCGAGTTTAGTGTCTAATTTTTGACTCAGTATTTTTCTTTTAAAAATAAAAATAAAATTCTGAATAAATTACCTTTGAAATATAATGAATTATTTTAAAATAAGAATGAGTAGTAAGACTCAATAGGGATTTAAATTTGAGATTTAGAATTTAGTGACCATGTGTTGCAAGCGTACAAGAATATAGGGTTTAATTTGTCTACAACAAGAGATTTATTTTACAAGAAAAAGTTTTGGGTTATAGTACGTATTTGAATAAAAAAATTAATAGTTAATACTTAACAATTTTATAATTAAACTCATCGTATGTATAAGATCATAAGTGCTCATCTATTATTTTTAATAAATATCTATAACCCCTCATTTTTTATTTTAAAATGAACATCTCACTCTAATTTATAAGAGATATCAAAAATATGTGTAGAGAATGTGTCAATTATATTCATTCACTATTTTAATTTTCCGAATGAATGATCAATTTTTATGATGACTATCTTGTTGAAATTGAGAAGGTAAAATAAACACATACAAAATTGATTGAAATACACAATACATCAAATCAGGTGGCACTTAGCATACACAAATCATAAGATTTGTGTATGTGCACAAATTAGATGTAGACCATTGATATATTATAAATAAATTATAACGGTTTGGATTGATTGATGGTTAACTGCTGGTCAGGTTTCTAGAGATGAAAAAAATAATTGCACAATAGGTGTTTTACTTTTATGTTATTTATGTAAAAATAATTCCATTAAAACCCCAATATTTCAATATAATTAAATTTTGGCCCAATAAATGTCATTATTTGAAAAAAGTTAGAAAATGTCAAAATTTGTAAATTTTTGGCCCAATGATTGATGGTTCTCTCTCCTCTCTCTCACTCTCCTTATCTCTCGCTCCCTCCCCATCTCTCCTGCTCTCTCTCTTCCCCTCTCTCTCACTCTGAAAAACCTCTCCCTCGCTCTATCTACCCCTCTTGCTCTCCCTTTGAAAAATCTCTCCCATGCCCTCTCTCACTCTCCCTCTCTATCGCTCTCTATGAAAAATCTCTCCCTCTCCCTCTCTCTCCCTCATTCTCTCGCTTTCTCTCACCCTCTCTTGGTCACTCTCTGTATCTCTCTCCCCTTTCTCTATCGCTCTCTCTCTCTCTCTCTCCATCTCTTGCTCTCTCGTACCCTATCTCTCACTCTCTCCCCCTCTCTCTTGCTCTCTCTCCCTCCCTCTCGCTCCCCTCTCTAGCAAGAGACAATGAGAGAGCAACAGAGAAAGAGAGACCAAAAGCAAGAGCGAGAGAGGGGGAAGTGCACGAGGGGGAGAGAATGAGAGGGAGAGGGAGTGAGAGAGAGGGAGGGAGAGAGTGGGAAGGAGAGAGAGCGAAAGAGTGAGTGAGAAAGATGGGGAGAGACAAAGAGCGAGAGAGGTGGAGCAAAAGAACAAGAGAGGGAAGGGGGAGAGAGAAAGTGTGTGAGAGAGGGAGGGAGAGAACTAGAGAGAGGGGGAGAGATCGAGAGAGAAATATAGAGAGAGTGAGCGGGGGAGTTGAGGGAGGGAGAGAGGGAGAGAATGAGAGAGAACAGGGAGAGTGAGGGAGAGAGGGGGAGAGAATGGGAGCGAGAATCAAGAGCGACAGAGAAAGGGAGAGAGGAGAGCGAGGGAGAGAGTAAGAGATATAGAGGGAGATAGGGAGAAAGAGTGAGAGAGTGGAGAGAGAGAGTGAGAGTGAGAGGGAGGGAGAGAAAGCGGGAGAGGGGGAGTTAGAGCGAGGGAGGGAGGCGAAGAGAATGAGAAAGTGTGTGAGGGAGAGGGAGGGAGAGAATGAGAGATGGGAGAGAGAGGGCGAGAGAGACCGAAAGCGAGAGAGAGAGAGATAGAGAGAGGGAGGGAGGGAGGGAGGGAGAGGGAGGTCTAATCTTCATATCAATTTTTAATATCAATTTTTAAAATGATAATTTTTATATTTGGTGGGGTATTTTCATAATTAACGTAAATTCAATGAAATCGATTTTTGAGCTTTAAATGATAATATTCATATTTGATGGGGTCATTTCATAAATAATCAAAAAACTGACAACACCTACTATTGCAGGTTAGACCCGATTTGTACACATGCACAAATCTTACCATTTGTGCATACTAAATGGCACTATCAAATCAAATAATTAATGTTAGAAACAATTTCGAGAGTAGTTGTGCATATTTTTTTGATATTCTTTTGTCTTACAAACATATTATACCAAAAGTACCCATGGGCATGACAGTACACAAAAAAGACATCAACTGGGACCAGACAGGACACTGGGCACAATGTTCTTAACAGGCATACTTTGAGTAAGGACAACTCAGATGATGTGAATTGTGAAATGAAACTTGGCCTAATTTGGGGTTTGGTCAATTGACATAGGACTTTTAGCAATTTAGTTTTCAGATAGAGGGGGACTACACTGTTGCTATACACTGGTAGCTAGATCGTCTTGAGAGAAACAAGGATTGAAAAACAGAAACAATGGTTTTTTTGTGACACATGTCTTGTATTATCCTATCCATCATCTTTATGCCCCCTTCACAATAATACTCCCTCGATCGCCATGCAAGCATATGGATGAGCTCCGGTAGTCAGATACCCTAGTTTGAACATTCTACATATATAATCCAGCAAATAGCCCCATCTAAAAAGAGGTTGAATACAATAAATTAATAGGATAGATGCTTGGTAAATCACAAATCTAAATATGTAAAACCAATTGAAGTGATATATTATATTTAGTTAGAAAAATGAATGAAAAAATAGGGGGAAAGTTTTAAACAATACACTATAGAGAGATTCTACATTGACTAGAATGGTCTCAACGTTGATGTCAACACTCTTCACCACAAAATAGAAAAGATCAAAATAGTCACGTCTCAAAGCTCATGCACGCCCTAGAGAGTGCATTGTAATGACCCCACTCTCATGAGGTATAAATGAGCACTCAGCAGTGGTCTACCATCACCTCCTTTCAATTTTCGTGGTGATGGGAGCTCAATATTCAATGGTTGAAGACTTAAGATATTTTCTATGAGTTGGAGATGGTTGTGAATGTATTTGATTGTGATATGATCAATTTGAAGGAGGGTGTTCCTTTATATAGGCCACAAAGAGATATGGACATAATAATGAAGTTTGACATTAAATTAAATGTTAAAAATAAGGTATTGAAAACTGATAGCCACCATTGGTTTGCATAAAAAAACCATGTACGAGTTTCGGATTCTTCAAGCCAAAATTTTGAATAAAACATTTAATGTTTCAAGTACCAACATTGGTGTGGCACGGGTGGCAGATACTAGAGTCCCTTAAGCACGATGTCAATGGATTGATCCCCAGACCATGTGTATGGAAGAACATCTGTTGGGAGAGGTTAATCCCTTAAATGAATATCAGTACCTTGAGGGATTAGTCTCCACAGTTGTGTGTGGAGGATACCCGAGTTTATCCAAAAAAACTTAATATTTTAAGTCATTTAATGCTACATTATCCTCAAACACGAGCTTAATTATAATCTTATTTCTTTTAAGGTGAAAATTTCAATAAAATATGTGTTAATATTTTTTAGAAGGACAATGACTCTAAGTTGGAAAAAGAGACAAAAGTAGAAGAGTAAATGAAGAAAAGGAAGTAAAAATGATATAAATTGTATGATGAAATAGGAAGAGAGAGATAGAAACGCAGAAAAAACATAAAAATGATGAGACAAAAAAGTATGAGAAAACAAGGGTCCTTTTGTGATTTTTGAAACTTTCTTATAATTCTAATTAATGTGTTAGGAAGATTTAGTGTATTTGATCCCTTGAAGGGGAATCATAGCCTTGAATTGTTTAAGACAACGTCTCAAGCAATGAAGAACGATATGAATCAACATGGCTTTATCTGGAATGGCAAATGGAAGCAGAATAGTGCTCTCAACACGTTTTCAAAATGTGACTTCCTATGCCAGCAACAAACCATACCATTTTCGACTCAGAACCAAAAAAGAGAGTGGAATTAGTTGTTTTGAATGTCGGTGACCTCAAAGCCTAAATTTGAAAAAGCTATGGAAAAGCTTGCAAGTGAATGTAGAAAGATTTGGGGGGTTTCCATTTTCAATCTTATCTCCCTATTATCTGATGTCCACAAATATTTTGAGTTGCTGGGGCATTTTAGTGAATCAATAAGGGCCAAAACCAAAGGCCATGGTCACAGTACGCTTGGAGTAAGAATTACGAAGAATTAAGTGAAATACTGAATAAACGTCTTCTTCTCTTAATACTCTTCTCTCAAGACTTTTGAAATTCCAACAAGAAGATTAATAGTTTTGTGGGTTGCAGAAGGGTTGATAGAAACACTTGACCAAGTAGAGAAGTATCTAGAGGAGTTGAGAGACATCAACATGATTCAAGCATTGCAACTAAAGTCCAATGGAAAGATCAAGACATGTTGCTTGCCCTGTGTGCTAACAGAAGTCATCTTGCAAGACAACAATAAACAACTTACAATCAATCGTTAAGCAACATAACAACTTGTAACCAATCCTTTACATTGATGATGCGTGTGTGTGAGTTTTTTTTACAAAGGAAAGGTAAAACCACAACAACAACAACAACAAACGAAATTAACGAGTCCTACGAGTAAACCTACAACCCATTACAATAGCGTCCAGTTCTCAGGAATGCAGGAGTTATAATGTGGTTTGGGAGAGGAGCATAGGGATTTGAGTGATAAGGAGGTCATGGGTCAAACCTCCCCTACTAACATAACATATTAATTTACTAACATTTTTCTATAAAAAAATAATGTAAGGAATGCATAGTAGAATCTAAGAGATGCCAAGAGATTTCTCCCTCATGCCCTTGTCTTGCAAGGAGATCCGCACAACGATTCATCTCGCGATAGACATGTATCACCCTGATATTCCAACTTGTTCGTTGCAGAAGGCTCATGATCTCTGATAAAAATAGGCTGAAAGTGTTGGTAGTGATAGGTTGAAAGTGTTGATGACGTGTGTCTTGAGATTTTATGCCAAATAGTAGGGAGGACTAGAGGACTTTATCTTGTAAAATGCTTGCCTATTCTTGTCTAAGTCTGATCGTGCTTATTGACTATGAGTTAAAGGCAAACGAAGAGGAGAGAGAAAGTAACTGTTAAGCCACTATTATTTCGGGATTTTAATTGTAGTACAACCTTTAATTTAATGTAATAATAAATGAATTTGAAGGAAAAGACATATCAAGATAACTATAGACATCTTTTAAAATCGATGAATTTCAAATATGACAATTTAATTTCATTTATTGTAACTTCAATTTCGTTAGACCGCAAAGCTCTTCTTGTCGTTGCTTCATGGAGAGGAAAAACAGCTACTAGATATGTTTTTCTCAACAATTTAGGAAGCAAAATCAAAATTTGACTTGTTGAAGAGGGATAATGCATAATAAAATTTATAAACCAACCAAAAAAGTTTTAGAATGGCTAAAGAGGGATAATGCATAATGAATGTGTACATGTACGTAAAAAATGAAAAAAAAAATGGTTCTTCTATCAATTATACAAAATACTAATTAAAATTAGTATCAATTCTGAATTGCTTTAGATTTCCAAATGACCAGAAGAAAAATCAACAGCCAGTTGAGACAATAAGGACTTCAATTTTCTAATACCAAGTGAAGAAAAGATATTGGTTATATATAACTACAAACAAAGAAGTCTTTAGACGAGATGAATAACATTAAAATATACAAAAATTTAATTTAATTAACTTTGTTAGACTGCAAAGCTCCTCCTGCCGTTGCTTCATGGATAGGCAAAGCTGCTACTAGATGTTCTTTTCTCACACAAGATTTAGAAAGCAAAATCGAAACTTGACCTGTTGGATAAAAGAGGTTGACATAACGTGATTATAACAATGATAAAATAATAATAACATACCATTGGGAATCATCCTTTAATAAAATTTATAAACCAAATGAAAAAAGTTTTATAATATGGCTAAGAAAGGATAATGCACAATGAATGTGTGCATGTGTGCGCATGTAGAAAAAGAAAAAAAAATGGCTCTTCTATGGATTATACAAAGACTAATTATAATTACTATCAATAGGGAATTGATTTAGATTTCGAAATGACCAGAAGAAAAATTAATAGCCAGTTGAGACAACAAGGACTTTGAGTTTCTGGTACTAGTGAAGAAAAGATATTTGTTATATATTAGTAATTAAATTGACAATTATAAATTAAACTAACAAAATAAAGAAAGAAGATAGGATTGAAAGAGCATGGTACAAATTTAATTAGGGCTTAGGGATGAGAAAGCCCTGTTTGGAGCTCCTTTCACAGCAATACCAAAGGATCAAGGAAACCTCATCTCCTAGTTCATGCAAACCCTTGAGCTTCGAACTCATGTTATTTCGAAGTCAAAGGTATCCATGAACTAGCAGCAGAGGTTTACCATCATCTCCTTTCATATTTGCAGTGGAAGGAACTCCAACTTGGGTTTAATACCCATGTGTCTTATGGACCATAATGATCTCAACTTTGATGTGAGCACCCTTCATTGCAAAATATAAAAGATCAAAATAGACACGTCTTAAAGCTCATACACACCCTAGAGATTGTATTTTAATGACCTTTGTGTCCACTCCCATGGGGAATATATGAGCTCTTAACAATGGTCTACCATCACTTCCTTTCAAATTTTTGTGGTGAAGGGAGCTCAATATTGAACTGTTGAAGACTTAAGATATTTCGTACAAGTTTTAGATGGTTGAGTGTGTTTGATTGTGGTATGATCAATTTTTAAGGATGGTGTTCCTTTATATAGGCCTTAAAGAGATATGAACATAATAATTTAGGGTTGACATTTAATTAAATGTTAAAGAAGTGGTATTGAAAACTAATAGCCACCGTTGGTTTGCATCAAAAACCATGAACGAGTTTGAGATTCTCCAAGCCAAAATTTTGAATAAAACATTTAATGCTTTAAGTCAATTAATGCTACATTATCCTCAAACATTTAATGTTTAACTCAATTAATGCTACATTA
The DNA here is from genome assembly GCA_030159175.1 of Glycyrrhiza uralensis. Lineage (NCBI taxonomy): Eukaryota > Viridiplantae > Streptophyta > Magnoliopsida > Fabales > Fabaceae > Glycyrrhiza > Glycyrrhiza uralensis. The sequence continues at coordinate 31,589,344 of BRZY01000003.1, forward strand.
TAATGTTATTTCTTTTAAGGTAAAATTTCAAATAAATATGTGTATTAATATTTTTGAGAATGACAATAACTCTAAGTTGGAAAGTAAATGAAGAAAGAGAAAGTAAAAAATGATATGGATTTTATAACGAAATAGGAAGGGAGATAGAAATGGATTAAAAAACATAAAAGTGAAATGACACAAAAAAGTATGAGGAAATAAGGATGATTATTTTAGATAAGAATAATGTCTCAAGCAAAGAATAATGAGATGAAATCAATGTTGCTTTATCTGGATTGGCAAACCGGATTAGAATATAGTGGTCATAACACGTTTTCAAAATGTGGCTTCAATTCCTATGGTAGAAGCAAACCAATCCATTTTCGACTCAGAACCAAATAAGAGAGTTGGAAGTTGTAACACCCTCTTTTCCGGAGGGCATTACATTTCGTAACCAAACCTCTAACGCGGAAATAAAATTTTACTTCTGATTCTTCTTTCGGAAAAATGCTGTCAAAAACTTTATTTAATTTCCACAAATAGATTTACGTTGCCATATTTTTTTCCCTAAAGATATTAAAAGAAGACATAAATACTCAACATAGAAGAATGGAAGACAGTCATTGAATACAATGTACTTTTCTCTTAATCTCAATATTTGGAGATAATTTATCATACAAGAAACTTTTCCTTCCCACAAGAATGCTGACTCCCTATGCTGGTCAAGCACTAAAAACTTCTGCAAAAGCTCTAACACAAACTAAGACTCGCACGTCCTTCCACTTAGTTGACATATCTTCAGTGCATGTCCCATTCTTCGAATCCTGGCTAGTCCACCCATCTAGTGGTCTATCTATATGAATCATATTCCACCGATCACAAAACATATAGGCAAGGGTGAAAATCTCTTTCACAGTTATATAGTCACAGTCACACAAGTACATACAGAAAACATCATGCATAAACATATAGCACAGAATAAACATAAATCACACAACACATATACACTCACAGTGCTATACTCATCCTCAAAAGAAATCACATTCAATAATCACATATTCAACATAGGTCACACAGACCACCATTTCCAACTTCACACAGAAGCATCACAGTTTCACACAGAAACATATTTTAAGAATTCTATAAATATATATGCATGACACTTCAATCATCTTTGTGTTCTTCACATGTTCGACACACAGTCACGAGCATTTAGCCCGCACTCCATGGAGATTACTTTCCCAAACTCGTCATATATTCGACACACAGTCACGAGCATTTAGCCCGCACTCCATGGAGATTACTTTGTTTTGCACACAGCACGAAATGTCACTTAGCATTTCTCGTAGCACACAACATGAAGTGGCACACAGTCTAATGAAACACAATCCATAGATATACAGTCCAATGACAATCAGTCATAGACACTCACAGTCCAATGGCCCTCCATCCATAGACACCCAGTCCAATGACATTCTGTTAAAGACCCTCACAGTCCAATGGCACTCTGTCCATAGACACTCACAGTTCAATGGTACTTTGTCCATAGACACTCACAGTCCAATGACAATCAGTCATAAACCCTCTCAGTCCAATGACACTCTGTCCATAGATACTCACAGTCCAATGACAATCCGTCATAGACCCTCACAATAAAATGGCACAAAGCCTTATAACATGCATATGCTCATCATGAATGCACTACACATGTAACGCCCCAAATTTTCACTCTAAGAGATAGAGTGTTAATAAAGGAGGATTATTGTTAATATTAGGATTTTGATGAGATTAATAATGGTTTAGTGCTGACGTGGAAAGTCAAACGGGAAAATCTGTAGACGTTTTGACTGTCAGAATAAAAATGTAATGATATAGAAACCCTAATTGGAGTCAGAAAAATGATTTGAGGATACCAATAGTGATTGTATAATATTTGAGGATTTAAGAAATTTATTTGGGAATTTTATGAGAAACGGATAAAAATGTTACCGTTTTGGTCCTTGTAGTTTGAGCAGGTTGAACTATGAGTGGGTTTGGAGACCAGAACAAGTTAAAAAATATTTTTGGAGAAGCCAAATGATGTTTTATATTATTTTAGAATTTTAGAATTTATTTTGGAAATTTTTAGGATAGCAGACAAAGAATTAGAGTTTTGGTCCCTGTAAACTAAAAACGGGGTAACTAGGAGAACAGGTGAATGCCAGAAGCTTAGGAAATGATCCAAAATTAACCAAAAGAGTAACCATTGATGTTTTTACAATATTTATGATTTTTAGAAATTTTCTGGGATTTTTCAGAGAAAGTTCGTTTTAACCCTAATTTAAGGGTTACGGTAAAACCGAAAAATTACCGTAATGCTTCTAAACTTCATTTTTATGAACCAAGACCTTTTTGGCACTTTATTTTTGTGGTCTTGGCTTATTGTAGGAGTCATGAGAGCTTTTTACCTCAATAGATTATTTTTGGACAATTTTTACTTTGAAATACAAAAGTTACCACACTTTATTACCTTGGAAACTTACCTTTTACCATGGTTAAGGTGAAAAAATATTTTCACCCCTCCCTTGGATAGCTGCAGCGCCAGTCATGTGAAGAAGAAGTGTCTAGGTTCTTCTCTTGCAATGAGTCATTAATATTAACCAATGGGAAAAAGCCAAAGGTGGGATATTTTCTAATGACCCATTAGTGTAATAATAACTTAGAAAAAAAATCTTCACAAGATGGCAAAAGGAGAGGGAGAGGCCGAGAGTTGGATAAGAGAAGGGAGAGCTCTTGTGCCATTTTTTTCACTTTGTTCCCACACCATAGCCATATTTTCTCAAGCTTTCTTTCCAAAATTTCATCCAAGTTAACCAAGTTTTTCCAAGGATTTGCTCTTGATTTGGGATCATCAAGCTACTAGGGTATTTGGAGTCAATCAAGGAGAGGAAGAAGGAGGGTTTGGAGTTAGGGCTTTCTTTCACAAGCTAGAGGAAGAGATAAGGGAAAACTCTCTCTAGCCACCATGATTATATAAGCTTGTGTTGTATGTGATTTTTTTTATGCTTGATGATGATTTTCATGTTCTTGGTGGAAGTTTCCTTATGTTCTTTGAGAAGGTATTTTTCATATGTTCTTGGGAAATGATTTCCTTTGTGTTATTGGTGAAGTGATTTTCTATGTATTGGTGCACGATTATTGGTGGTTGGTGAAGGATTTATTATGTATTGATGGAGTAGTTTCCTATGTATGAGTGAAGAGACTTCTCATGAGCTTGGTGGTGGTGATTGAGGGATTGATAAGTTTAAACCATGTTTTCCAATGAAAATTCAATCTCTAAATGCCAACCTAGTTATTTTCTTGAAAACCAATTTAATGGACCAAGGTTCATGAAGCTAAAATCTGGTTTTGATGCTTTAAAATGATAGGAATGGACTAAAGAATCAAACCCTAAAAGAAAACTAAATTTTCGGATTTTTGTATGTTTTTCCAGAACTGTTCACGTCCAGGGTGTGAGTGTTTTCACAGGCTGTGATCTATTCTGTCTGCGAAAACACTGTTTTGGAAGTTCAGGGGTAAAACTGTAATTTTTGAAAGATTAGGGGCAAAAGTGTAATTTTGAAAGTTCTGAAACAGAAAGTTAAGATGTGATTTTTGAAAATATAGGGACTGAATCTGTAAAAGGAATGTTCTTGGGCTAAAAATGTAAATTTCGAAAGTTTTGGGGCAGAAATTAAAATCTGGGCATTTTGGGGTCAGAAACGTAATTATGAAAAGTTTTTTTTAAAAAAGGCTAAGCCTAAAGGAAATGAGTTTTCCTGAAAAAGTTTTCCCTAAGTGTTTTGCAAAAGTAAAAGAGGATATAATATAAATTGAGGGGGTTTCAAGAGTAATGAATCTAGTATGTAAAAGGACATTCTAGAATAAAGTATAAACGGAGCAATAGCTACATGTTTAAGGAGGCTGAGTAATGAACGATGAGAAAAGATTATGGGACTAACTGTCAATAAGGGGAGATAAATAAATTCTGTGTGATATGCATTCTGTGTGATAAGTACTGTGTGATGTAAATTCTGTGTGATTGAGAAATGTTGTGTGATGGGAGAATTGCTATGTGCCATAGGTTGTGTGCCATTAAATGTCGTGTGCTATGTGAGAGGCTATGTGCCATAGGTTATGTGCCATTTAAATGTTGTGTGCTATGTGAAAGGCTGTGTGGCATTTAATGCTGTGTGATATGGAAATGCTAAGTGACATTTCGTGCTTTGTGCAAAGGGCTTTGTGCCAAGAGTTATGTGTAAAAGGGTTGTGTGCCAAATGCTGTGTGCTTCTGGAAATGCTAAGTGACATTTTGTGCTGTGTGATAAAGTAATCTCCATGGAGTGCGGGCTACGTGCTCGTGACTGTGTGTCGAATCTATTATAAAGAAAAGACCAATTGAAGTGTCTTGTGTGTATATATATATTGAATTCTTGTGATATGTCTTCTGTGTGAAGATGAGACGTTACTTCGGTGTGGAGTTGGTAAGGTGTGTCTGTGTGACTTATACTTGATATATTACATTATGCATGTGTGAGTGATTTCTGCTATCAATGGATATGGTATGAATTTGCATGAATTCCTGTGGTGTGCTACTTGTGTGATTATGGTGATAACTGCGAAAGAGATTTTGACCCTTGCCTATATGTTTTGTGCTCTGTGGAACATAATTCATATAGATAGACCACTAGCTGGGTGGACCTGTCAAGACTCAAGGATTGGAACGTACTCTGAAGATGAGTTAACCTAGTGGAAGGATGCGCGGGTCCTAGTTCGAGTTAGAGTTTTCTTGTTAGATCTTCTTGCAGAAGTTCTTAGTGCTTGACCAGCATAGGGAGTCAGTATTCTGCTGGAAAGGAAAAGTTTCTTGTATGATGTATTATTTCTCAAACATTAGTGTATAAAGAAAGACGTAAATTGTATCCAATAACTGTATTTCATTCTTATATGTCGAGTGTTAATTTATTTATGACTTCTTTTAATATCTTTAGAAAAAAATGGTAATGAAAATCGATTTGTGAAAATTAAATAAGTTTGTCAGTACTTTTCCGAAAGAAAACTAGACTTAATGAAATTTATTTTCCGCGTTTGAGTTGGTTATAAGTGTAATGCCCTCCGGGGAAGAGGGTGTTACAACACACAATGGTTCTATTCCGTTCACTCAGAACTATGTCACTTAGACCGTCCACTCAGAACTTTTTATTTGAATCTATCTTTTTAAAATGCAAGGTTCAACACTCATTTAGAGCCCTAGATTTACATTTCTTCCATTTTTAAGAAATCCCTTGGAAAACATTTAGGAATCTCATTTTGGGAAAACATAGAATCATTATGGAGATTTAACCCGTTTTAAGAAAAGTCTTTATTAAAAATACCCTCACTTCCTCATAATTAATGTAAGTCACCTAACTCTTTTATAATTACATTTATAATCCAAAAACTCAGATTTTCATTTTAGCCCCTACATTTCTGAAAATTACATTTCTAGTCATCTAAATATCAAAATTATGATTTCAGAAACTATATTTTAAAAATTAAACTTTCAGTCACTGAACTTTTGAAAATTACACTTTTGGTCCTATACTAGATGGACATGGGTCAAATTCCTTGCACACAAGGATGAGTCTTTCAAAGTCTTCACCATATTCTGTAAAAGAGTCCAAAATGAGAAAGGAGTTTGTATCAACTCCATTAGAAGTGATCATGGAGATGAGTTTGAAAATGCAAACTTCCAGAGATTCTGTGAAGAGAATGGAATCCTTCACAATTTCTCTGCACCAAGAACACCTCAGCAAAATGGTGTGGTGGAGAGAAAGAATCGATCTCTACAAGAGATGACTAGGTCCATGCTCAATGATCACTCAACCTCTAAGAGGTTCTGGGCTGAAGCTGTAAATACTGCTTGTTATTTACAAAACAGAATATATGCGAGGCCTATATTGAAAAAGACTCCATATGAATTGTGGAAAGGAAGAAAACCCAACATTTCATATTTTCATCCCTTTGGATGTGAATGTTTTATTCTTAACACTAAGGATCAACTTGGAAAGTTTGATTCTAAAGTGGACAATGGAATTTTTCTGGGTTACTCTGAAACTTCTAAGGCTTATAGAGTCTATAACTCAAGTACCTTGACTGTTGAAGAGTTAATTCATATTAAATGCAATGACAAAAAGCCTGACAAGGAATTGTCAGAGCTAAGTGATTCTTTTACAGATATGAGAATACAAGTAGAAGGTGAAAGATCATCACCTAAGAATGAAGAAGAAGGATTAGACGCAAAAAATGATGATGTGTCCAATACTGAAAGAAGAAGAAGCTGGCACTTCAAAACCTATCATCCTGAAGATCAAATCATTGGAAATGCAAATGATAGAGTCAGAACAAGGTCCACATTCAGAGAACAAACTGATGTTGCATTCATCTCTGAATTGGAGCCCAAAAATGTTGATGAAGCTCTATTGGACGAAGGATGGATTTTAGCAATGCAGGAGGAGCTAAATCAGTTCAAACGCAATGATGTTTGGACGCTAGTAGCCCCACCTAAAGATAAGTCCATCATTGGAACCAAATGGGTATTCAGAATCAAACTGGATGAAGAAGGTAAAGTAGTGAGAAACAAAGCAAGGTTAGTTGCTCAAGGTTACTCACAACAGGAAAGTATTGATTTTACTGAAACCTTTGCTCCAGTAGCTAGAATAGAGGCCATTCGGATCTTACTTTCATTTGCTGCCCAACATGATATGAGGCTTTATCAAACGGATGTAAAGAGTGCTTTTCTAAATGGTATAATAACAGAGGAAGTCTATGTGGAACAACCACCTGGTTTTGAGGATCAATCTTTTCCTGACTATGTTTTTAAATTGAAAAAGGTTATTTATGGCCTTAAGCAAGCTCCTCGAGCTTGATATGAAAAACTAAGCTCATTTCTTATGGAGAATGGTTTTTCAAGAGGAAAAGTTGACACTACTCTCTTTAGAAAATCCATAGACTCACATTTCATCATAGCACAAATCTATGTGGACGATATCATTTTTGGTGCTACTGATGAATCTCTGTGTGGAGAGTTTTCTGAGTTAATGCAGAAAGAGTTTGAAATGAGTATGATGGGAGAATTGAAATTCTTCCTTGGACTTCAAGTAAAACAGACTCAAGATGGAATTTATGTGCATCAGTCCAAATATACAAAGGAGCTTCTGAAGAAGTTCAAAATGGACGATTGCAAACCCATGAACACTCCTATGCATCCAACCTGCATAATGAAACTGAATGATAAAGATAAAAAGGTAGATCAAAAGGTATATAGAGGTATGATCGGATCACTCCTGTATCTTACTGCATCTAGACCTGATATAATGTTCAGTGTTTGTTTATGTGCAAGATTCCAATCAGATCCTAGAGACTCTCATTTGACTGCAGTCAAGAGAATTTTTAGATATCTGAACGAGACTACTAATCTTGGTTTGCTGTTTAAGAAATCAAATGAATACAGATTAGTAGGGTTCTGTGATGCTGATTATGCTGGAGACAGACTTGAGAGAAAAAGCACCAGCGGAGGATGTCATTTTATTGGATCCAATCTGGTATCATGGACGAGCAGAAGACAAAGCACAATTGCATTATCTACAGCTGAAGCTGAATATGTCTTTGCTGCAAGTTGATGTTCTCAGCTCCTGTGGATTAAACATCAACCGGAGGACTACAACATCTTTGAGAGTAAGATTTCTGTTCTTTGTGATAATACTGCTGCAATCAATTTATCTAAGAACCCAATCTTACACTCAAGAGCTAAGCATATAGAAATTAAACATCATTTCATTAGAGACTATGTGCAGAAGGGAACATTTGATATTTAGTTTGTTAACACTGAAAATCAATGGGTAGATATATTTACAAAACCCCTCTCTGTAGATAGGTTTACTTTTATAAGGAAACATTTAAATATGCACTTTATAAAAGATTGATGTTCAGCGTCCAATATGCTCAAGCTGAGTCTGAGTCCAATATGACTAGCGTCCAATAGGACACATCAGTTTATTTGAGACTTAGAAGTTTTATTTATGGCTTAAAAGCTTTTGTCTCTTAGTCTTCCCGCACTGAGTCTAAACTGTTTTTTTTAATAATATATTTTTATCAAACTGTACACCTGCTCTACAGCCGTTTTCCAGTTTGATGATTACGCCTGTTTTCAAGGAAAATTTGTTTTCTCTCTCCCTTCTTACACACGTCTTTACCCCCACTCTCTTTCATTTTTCATCTTCCTTCAAATCCTCTCTGTATTCGCTCTCTTTTTCGTAAAACCCTTTCAAAACCCTCCTCTTTGAAAAATCACTTCTTTATCTTTCAAAAATGGAGAACATTGAGAACATGGAAGTCCTTGTGGAACATTGTTTCTGTCCATCTGAGTTGGCTGAACTAGGAATCATTGTCGCTGAGGAAATCACCAGTACCGATTGGAATAACTTCTTTAGGGGAGATGTCAGGGTGTATCCTCACCTTATTAAGCAGTTCTGGATGACAGCAGAGGTTGGAGACACTGAAGTTACAGGACTAGTTGATGGCAAGAAAATAATAGTCTCAGAGGAAACCATATCTGAAACTATTGACTGTAAAACTGAGGGAGAAGTTCCTCTCACTGATTGGAAGAATACAGATCAGTCAAGTGCAAGCAACATTCTCTTTGAATCATCAGAGTACTCTCGACCATTGGTGGCATCCCAAATGTCTGACAAGGCACGAGTTCTGCATCAAGTCATCAACAAATTGATTCTTCACAAAATAGGATCCAAAAACTCTGTGTCTGCAATACATGAGTTTTTGCTTGTAAATCTGTTGAATCGGAAAAAGATTAATCTGTCGTTAGTCCTCTTCATGAACTTCAAAAAACGCATAAGCAGAAAGGACTCTCTAGCAAAAATCCCTTATGGAGTGCTTCTACAAAAGATTATACGGAAACAGGGGATAAAAGAAGACCTAAATTTGATCTTGAGTAGCATCAAACAACCCAAGCTTAGTAAAAGCAGCTTTGACAAGATGAAGCTTCGATCAGCCATTAGAGGTCAAAAAGAATTTCTTAAATACAAAGAAATTGGTGAGAAAGAAAAGATCCTAAAAGAAGCTGTGTCTGAAAAGTCAGAGAAAGAACAGGGAGTTGATGTTCAACTTGAAGTAGGATTTGAAAGAAGCACAAAAAGAAGATCTGTAGATGAGTCCAAGCTGAAGAAAACGAAACCATCCAGAAAGAGGAAGTCGAGTCTAGAGCCCACCAGACGACCTGTTAAGAAGCGAACAGGTACTAGAAAACCATCCCAGACACTCTCTGAGGTTATCAAAGATTTTAGAAGTGTCTATAATCTAAAGGACAGGGAGAAAAACTCTGAGTCCATTCCCTCACCCATTCATCCAATCCCTGACCCTCAAACTCAATCACAATCACCCATTCATACTTTTCTTGAAACACAACCACAACCTCAAACACAAACCCAAACAGTTCCCCCATCTCAACCTGAACAACCACCCCAAACACCACCTCAAACTCTCTCACCCTCTCCATCCACCAAATCAAGAGAACAAACACCACCTCTCGCCTCACCTGAAACCACTCCTCCATCACCTTTCAATTTTGAACCATCGTCCAATCCCATCCAAACACACTCACCTTCACCTTCACGTGAACAACCGCAACCATCAACCTCACCTTCACCCTCCTTCAACTTGGACATATCAGAAGTTCCTTCTTCATCACCTTTTGAGTATGTCTTCACAGTTGGGAAACTGGATATCCTGACAAAAGGGATCAAGGTCATGGAGATTCCTCTTCAGGAGGATAAGAAAAAGGATAATATGTCCTTGGAGGAAGTAAGGGCTAAGTCCATAGCGCCTAACTCATTAGGACTTTCAAGAATGAGGATATATGACTTCAAGCCAACTTACTCTCCTCTGACTGCACAAGAACTGGGATCATTCATCTGCCCTCTTGACAGGATGATCATCAGAAACATAAAGGACGAACTTCAACTACAGAACCACTTCAACGTCCCTCCATCTATGAGGATCAGGCCAACAACAACAATAAAAATCTAGCCTGACAGGATAGTACCAAGGGTCTATCAGGTTGATAAAAATAAGAACAAGTTTCCTAAGAGGAGTGTCAACAAGAGTCCAATACCATCTCCTATCAGGATTGATGAGGACTGGGCAAAGAAATCCATAGAGAATGTGGATATGGATTTCTTAATGTTCTTGTCCAAGACAGGACAAGCAACGGAGCATGAAGCAAGAACCCTCTGGGAAAGATACCTTGTGTTGTGTGAGCAAGAAGCATCGACTTCAGGGGTTTCAGATGCTGAGAAGGCTGCAACGCCGACCGAAGGATCAGTCACAGAAAACGTGGCACATCAAAGATATATGTTTAACGATGTCTTTGGTGCTTCTACTAGATCCACTCAGCCAATTATTGAATTTCCTCCTAAGCCAGAAGATGTCATTGACTCTACAGATAAGGAATCCAAAAGTGCACAAGTCCAAGTTCCACCTTCAACAGAAGATATTGATAATTTGATATTTCTGTTGGGGTAGTACCGCAAGTATCTGGAATCAAGGAAGAATCCATGAAAGTCTTGTTCTTCTTTTTCAAAAATCCATGTTCCCTGTTTTGTTTTTTTTTTTTTTACTATGATGTTCTATGAACCTTTTTGTCTGATGACAAAAGGGGGAGAAATTGGGAAGAATTAAGTTTTAAAGATCACAAGTCATTAATAAAATAAGATTGAGTCTAAATTGCAGTGCAGTAGTTTATTACTTATGCATGTTTTAATTATAATATACTTATATGTTGGACTAATCTGCTCTGTGAGAAAGAAAAAAATTTCAGGTACTCTGGACTTATTGAATATCCAAAACCATGAGATGTTTATCTCAGGGGGAGAAGAGTAAGAAAAACTGAGTCTATATCTCAGGGGGAGTTTTTCCCAAGAAAAATTTCCTTTTGAAATATAGGTTGGCTGCTTATTGGTTTTTATCTGCTTTACTGCTTGTAAAACTTAATAATGTTTGTCATCATCAAAAAGGGGGAGATTGTTGGAACCAAATTGGTTAAAAGCATGTCTAATGCAAAAATTCCCTAAGTAGTCTTTGAGGTTTTGATGATAACAAAAGTTATTAAGGATTTTACAAAGTCTGCTGACAAGCTCTTGTAGGTACAACAAAGATAAGTCCATCGTCCAGTGTAACATTGGCACATATATGTAAGATTCAAGAGTGGAGCGTCCAATGGACTCAAAGAGGCTATACGTCAAATAAAGCTTTGCGTCCAAAGAAGCAGAACCTATAAGCGTCCAAGTAATCACTCATGGAGACATGCTATACTTTGCGTCCAAAGAAGCAAAAGTGATAAACGTCCAATAAATGTTATAGAGACGTACCCCATCAGAGAAGCAAAGTCATAAGTCCATATGGTAAGCATTGAGTATGCGTTCATATAGACCAAGCTGTCTCAAGTACAAATGGTAAGCAAAGGTATGCGTCCGGTTTGTACATAACCTGAATAGTTCATACATTCTAAATGCTGCGTCCAAAACGCAGAATACATAACTTGCTATTTATTGCTCTTGCATTTAATATGGAACATATTTATTGAGCAAATGATTTGAAATAAATAGTTGTATTCAACGTACTTTGAACATGCATTTAATGAAAAGCATAAAGCACTGTGGAAAGTGTACTTAGAGAGAGAATGTACTATGTTTATTTCCATATCTCTCTGAACACTACTTTCTGATTTACACAGTGTATTCTCTTTGTCTCAACTGAATATTACTATTAACCTTTGTGCAGTTGAGACTATGAGTACAGGTTGCTTCTGAATCAGGAGAAAGAAACGCAGACAAATACGCTAAAGATGAACTCCTCAGAGCAACGGGAAAATAGCATTTAATGCTATTAGAGAACGGTCATATTTATGAAGGCTGAAGCTGAGCTAGTCGAAGAATAAGTCTGAAGCTTCAACAAAGCCTATAAATACCGAAAACAAGAAGAAGAAACAATACAAGAGAGTGCCGAACTTCTAAAAGAAAGAGCTGAATCGCTGTGCACATTTTATCATACTCTGATTTGTTAAGAAAGTCTTGTATATTTTTCTTTCTTCTTGTAAAAGAGAGTTTGCTTAATCTCTCTAGTTTGAGGGGACTGGACGTAGCTCTTAGGAAAGAGTGAACCAGTATAAATACTTGTGTTTTCCTCTCTTTCCCTTATCTCTAGTTATTTATTTATTTAATTATACTAACTAAGGGGATTGAATTGAAGTTTATTCTAACAAGTTTTTCAAACTCTTTAAATCGCACAAAGAAAACGAGTTTTAAAACTAAGTGGAAGCCTCTGCGTCCAACTTGCTTGTGCGTCCAATATTCAGATACGCTGTGCGTCCAACAGTTTTACAGCCAGCGTCCAAACATTTGCGAAAAAGTTTTAAGAAGGCATTGAAACACAATTCAACCCCCCCTTCTTGTGTTTCTCCCTGTTACCTACAATAACTTGCTAGAGAGAGTTTTCCCTTACCTCTTGGTCTTTCTCCTTCTCTTCTCCCTTCTCCCAAAATTATAATCACAAAGCTAATCACCTAAGGTCCAAAAACCCTAAACTTAGTGTCCTTGAAGAATAAGAACAACTTGATAAATCCAAAGCTTTGATGAAGGTTTAAGTGTTTAAAGTGGATTCCCTACACTTGATTATTGTATAGAAGATCAAAATATATGGTAGAAGGTGTTTGAGAGCTCTTGAAAATGGAGAAAAGCTAGAGGAAGAAGATGGAAGCTTAGAAAGAAAAAGAGAGAAAAATGACTTTGGAGAGAGAATGAAAAGGATGAAAATGAACAAGTCCCTCTCCCTCTCCCTCTCAATTTCTTGGTCAGCCCTCCTCCAAGGAGAACCATGGTTATTTTTTCATTAATCATGGTTAAAACTAATCATAACACTTAAGGGATAATTAAAAAAATAAAAAATCACAATTTCCCTCATTGGTTGATAAATATGAGTCGTGTAATTCATGAATCTTCTAAACTCTTCTCCACTCTTCTAGGGGCGCCCAGCTGGTCTATAAGTGAGGTAAAAATATTTTTCACTTTTAACCATGGTAAACAGTAACTTACAGGTAATAAAGTGTGGTAACTTTTGAGTTTCATGGTTAAAATTGTCCAAAAATAACCTATTGAGGTAAAAAGCTCTCATGACCCTTATAACTACCCTGGACCACGAAATTAAGGTAGCAAAAAGGTCTTGGTACATAAAAATCAAGTTTAGAAGCATTACGGTAATTTTTCGGTTTCACCGTAACCCGTAAATTAGGGTTAAACTGAACTTTCTCTGAAAAATTCCAGAAAATTTCTAAAAATCATAAATCTTATAAGAACACTAATGGTGACCCATATGTTTGATTTTGGATCATTTCCTAACCCTCTGGTATCCATTTGTCATCTCATTTACCCTGTTCTTCATTCTACAGGGACCAAAACAGTAATTCTTAATCTGCTATTCTAAAAATGCCCAAAATAATTTCTAAAATTCTAGAATAATGTAAAAACATTATTTGGTTCATCAAAATATTTTTCTAACTTGTTCTGGTCTCCAAACCCACTCGCAGTTCATCCTAGTCATACTACAGGGACCAAAACGGTACTATTTCTGATCCGCTTCTCAGAAAATTCCCAAATAAATTTCTAAAATCCTCAAATATTATAAAATCACTATTGGTATCCTCAAATCATTTTTATGACTCCAATTAGGGTTTCTATATCATTATATTCTTATTCTGACCGTCAAAACATCTACAGACTTTTCCGTTTGACTTTTCACGTCAGCAGTAAACCATAACTTGTCAAACAAAATTTCTAAGATTAATAATAATCCTCTCAAATTAACATTTTATCTCTAAGAGCAAAAATTTAGGACGTTACAGAAGTTGTTCTAGTTGGTGGTGTAAACACTCAATTTTGTCCGGACTCCTCAATTTTTTATTTATTTACTCTACATTTTTAAAGTTTTTTTTTTGACAAATTTACATTTTTAAAGTTAAACAGGGCTAATTTATTGAAAAAAAATTTATAGTTATTCTAATAAAAATATATTTAAGGGCTTTTAAACGGGATATGTTATGTTTTCAGTTTTTTTAATGTGCATTAATTGTTGGAATAAGGTAATGGCCTAGGCTAATTGTGTTTTAATATGTGTGCAATTTACATATGACCTTTTATTTGCCTCTACAAGCGTTTATTAGGTACTAAACCATCTAGCTGCTTCAAAATGATCAATCCAAGCAAAGGTGGTTGTCGTGCTCAGGAATGCCCATAGACCATGGCGATGGGATATACACGGATATTTAGCATAGTGCGGTGTTCATGAAAGATATAGGGCTGGGCATCGGTTGATTTTGGTCGGATATGGGCCCAAAATGCTCAATCCGACCAAAACTGTGCTACGTTATTTGAGGCCCAATTCTGATCGTAGGACTTTCGGTTTGGGCGAGTGGTTGGCAGGCGGTTTGGGCGGGTGGCTCGGTTCGGTTAGAACGGGTTGAACCAACCAGGAAAAAAATTCTGAAGAAACACCACTGAAAAAACACAGAAGCTAACAATTTCAACCATGTATTTTTTTTGGGTATAATTTCAACCATGTATTAACACACGCATAAGCAGCAAGAGAAGCAAATCAACAAAAAATGAGAGACAGTAGAAACAAATCATCAATCAACACAAAAAATTTGGACTACACCCAAAAACAAAAAAGGTTCAGACTTCAAAGCATAAATACAAAATAAAAGAAGAAAAATAAATTCAAAACAATGGCGTCCAAGAGACGCATCTTCTGACCCTCGAAGTGAAGCATCAAGCATGGCATCGATAAACTGATCTGCACAGCGGAAGAGAGGAATAAGATGTAGTAGAAACCGGCATCCCTCACTTACGTCACCTTCGACATCGATCTCTACAGCGGAAGAGACAATTCGTATCTAACCTCCATTTTCGCAAAAGTGAAATGCACAACCTTTCCTTTGCGTCACCATTAACGATCTCACGAAGCTCACACCCTTCCCCCGAGAGCAGACAACAGCACTGAAACCACCATGACTTTCACCTCGCATTGGTCACACAGACGCGAAGCATGAAGAGCCTTCGAGGAGAGCACTGCTGCAACGCATGGTTCCACCTCCGCCGCTTCTACTGTCCAGATCTCGCGAGGTCCAGGGAGAGTGGGTGATGGGGGTGGGCGGAGAGTGGGTACTGGAGTGAAGGGGTTTTTATGGAAAAGGGGTTGTCTTGTATGCATTGCTGCAATTGTAACTTGCGGTAGTTGCAGCGATTCACTTTTGGGGGTGGACAGATTGAGAACAATGAGAAGAGAGGAGAGGAGAGAGAACTCTGGGGAGGAGCGTGAGAAGGACACAGAAAAGAGAAGAGTGAAATTCAGACTAGGGGAGTGTGACAAGTCTGATGCGCATGCGGAGCGAGAGTCCTAGAGACTAGAATCTTTGAAGAAACACAAGTTGAAGTGATCTCTACCATTCGTTCGTGTCCACGTCATTGATCCTAGGCGCGCCTCTCAAATCCCAGCCATTCATTTCGGTCGGTTTTGGATTCCGACGAAATTTGTTTTCGAAAACCAAACCCACCCGCTCTTGACTACTTCAAACCGATCTGGCCATCCGTTTAATCAAAAACTCGATATGACCCGCCCGTTTGCGGACTGAATTTTCAGGTTTTTCAGGTTCTAGTCAGGTCTTCGAATCTTGTCCACCCCTAAAGAAAGGTTATATTGATTTTTGGGTTAAATATATTTTTACTCCCTATAAAATATCAACTTTTTGGTTTTGGTCCCTATTTAATTTTTCTCCTAATTTTAGTCATGCTTTATTTCGCGTTTGCATAATTAGTCCCTGCGGTTCGTCTGGCACCGTTGTTTAATGACGTGGCAGATGGAGCTCCACCTCAGCACCTGCCATGTGATTTTTTTTAATGATATGGCATCCATGTGGCACATGTCTCATTTTTATTTTTAAAATCAAAATTAATTAAATAATAATCAATCTTTAATAAAATAAAAATAACTAAAAGAAACTTTACCCTTCTTCCCCAAGTGAGTTATCAAACTTTCGCTGGCAGAGAGCGCAAACCCCATTCTGGGGATGGGTTCCATTCCAATGAACCAAATTCAAGAGGTTAGGTCATCTTTAGTGGAGAACTCCATTTTTTGGTAATTAAGTGGACTCCATTTGTACACATCACTCATTTTTATTTTTTCAATCCAACTCCAAGTATTTAATCGGTACCCAACCCCTCCAATCCAACAACTTAAAAAAGTTTACTAAATGGGTCCCACCAATAACTCCACAACCAATTATAATACAAAAAATATGTGGGATCCACTAGGAGAGAGAGGGTGCTTATACAAACACCCCTCCTTAATATGAACCCAATTTTTTTTCCCTTAGAAGAAAGCTAATGCTAAATTGCTAATGCAAAACAAAAACCCAACCTTGTATTTATATATCAAAAAAAGCAAGCTAGTGCTAAATTGTTAACCTTTACAAAAAGCCATCAAAGGGAATGGGTTATGTTGAACCAAAAACAAAGCACATAAGAAGTTTTAGAAGGGGAACGCAAGTGAACCAAAAACAACCTTTATTTTTCCATTACTGCTAACCATTAGTGCCACGCAAGTGAACCAGACCAATGTGAAGCTTGGGTCTTCTTCTTCATTTCATGTTCGGAATCCCCATTTCTTCTTTTCCTTCTGGGTCCTTCTTCTTCGCCGGAGTCGGAGTTGATGTTTGTGGATGCATTGGCGAGGAAGGTAATGGCCCTTGAGGTCCCTTGGTGTGGCAACCCCAATTGATCAAAACAATGAATTGGGAAAGGGGAAGGGAGTTCACTATGGCAACCCCATTGATTGATGGAAATGATGGATTGGGAATGGGGAGGAAGGGGGTTAGGGTTCTCTTAAGTATTTTTGTTTTTTTTTTTGAAAGATGGTATTTTTATTTTTCAATCCAACTCTCAATACTTAATAAGTATCAAACTCCTCCCATCCAAAAACTTCAAAAATTTACTAAATGGGTCCCACCAATAATTCCACAACCAATTATACAACACAAAAACGCGTGAGATCCACTAGGAGAGAGAGAGAGTGCTTATACAAACACCCCTCCCTAATAGGTACCCAATTTTTTTGCCCTTAGAAGAAAGGTAATGCTAAATTGCTAATGCAAAACAAGAAACCCAATTTTTTATTTATTTATCAAAAAAAGCAAGCTAGTGCTAAATTGTTAACCTTTACAAAAAGCCATCAAAGGGAATGGGTTATGATGAACCAAAAACAGAGCACATAGGAAGTTTTAGAAGGGGAACGCAAGTGAACCAAAAACAACCTTTTATTTTTCCATTACTGCTAACCATTAGCGCCATGCAAGTGAACCAAACCAACGTGAAGCTCGGTTCTTCTTCTTCATTTCATGTTCGGAATCCCCATTTCTTCTTTTCCTTTTGGATCCTTCTTCTTTGCCGGAGTCTGAGTTGATGTTTGTGGATGCATTGGCGAGGAAGGTGATGGCCCTTGAGGTCCCTCTGCTCTGGGTGTGGCAACCCCAGTTGATCAAAACAATGAAATGGGAAAGGGGAAGGGAGTTCACTGTGGCAACCCCATTGATCGATGGAAACGATGGATTTGGAACAATTAGTGGCCTCAAAGAAATCCTATACCACTCTGAACCTTTTTAGGGATATGTGGATAAGAGAGGCAAAAAAAGGGGGGAAATTCTCTCCATTTCTTCTTCTCTCTATTTTTTACCATTATTATAATTTTGAGGAAATAAATGAATAGAGATAATACACAGATAGTGAAGAGTGTCATTTATGTAAAAAGAAAGTGAAGAGTGACATTTATTTTTTCAAAATCATAGTAATTAAAAAAATAGAGAAAAAATGGAGAGTATCTTTTTTCAAAAAAATTGTGAGTGATAATTATTAGGTGGTCGATGGGTGATTACTGATAAGGATGGCAAAACGGACCGGCTCGTCTTGGTCTGTTTTTGGCCAGCAAAATCCAGGCTTGCCCACCCCTAGCCCTCCAAAACCAATAAAAAAAATAAAAAACCATTTTATTTTTTTAAAAAAATTGAAAAGAAAAAAAAATCAGCCTAGCGAGTCAGTTCGCTTTAGCCCGCTGAGTTGGCGAGCCAAAGAGGACCATGGGTTGAAAAACTCAACCCAGTCCCCCAAAAAAGTGGGTTAGGCGGGGCCGGGCCCGACGTTTTGCCACCCCTAATTACTGATTAGTATTAAATAAGTGAAAGTTAATTAATACAAGGGAATTGATAAATACACTCCTAAAATTAGTCATACACTCCACTTTATATTAAATTCTTTTTAAAAGTCAAAAGATTATTCTACCCCCAATCCTTCCCCTTCCCTCTCCCACTTTCAAAATCACCAAACCCATACACCCCACCCCCATTTCAGAAGAACAGAGAGAAAGTTCCAGGACGAAGCTTACAATTCAATAATAATATCGAGATTCGAGACCCAACAAAATAGAGAACAAGTTTACAGCTCAGCAAAGATGTATTCAATTCTCTTGCAGACATTTGCATTGGCCTCGACCAAATCTTGATTAACAAGTAATGGGGTGAATTTTAGAATGGGACAACATAAAACGTCCCATGAATGGGAAAGTTTTTCTTTTATTTGCAGTTGTGGGTTTTTCAGTTGTTGACCTATTCTACTTCTGCCACATTATTTGATAATAAATATAAAATAGCCCAATACTTTTTTTTGTCATTAAACATTTTTTGTCCCATTATACGTACCTGAAACGCGAAATAAATGTTACCTATTGTGTATCCCAAAGTTCGAAAAAGCACTTGTTTAATCTGATTTGCTAAATATGCTAAAGTCATACTCGCTCCGGTCCTATTTATAAGAAACATAGTACTAAAATCACACAGACCAAGAAATACATTGAAATGTGTTATTTTTCATTAATGATGTTATAATTTTAAATTTTACCCCAAAAATTCTCTTGTATTAAACGGGAAATAAGTGAACTTTATTAAATGGTGTAATAATTAATGAGGGTAAAATTGAAAAAAAAAATTAATTTTGTTGAAAACAAAGTATTGTTCCTTATAAAAAGGACCAAAGAAAAACTACTTTTTATTTCATATAAATAGGATCGGAGAGAGTAGTTCCCAACCTCTCTATTTGCTCATCACTGAGATGATTGAAGCTTGTTGGAGTGTCCTACCGTCCGGCATTAGTTTGTTTCATCAAGAAGCATCGTTGGAAAAAGGTATGTGGCCATGAAAGGTTTAATTTTGTTCGATTAAAAAAAGTATGCGTTTTATTTTCCGAAATCTTTTTGGGAGATAAATCTTGGGTTAATATTGTGATGTGTTTTCCGAAATGTTGGTTGAGGATAAGGGTATGCGGGTTAATAATGCGATAATTTTTCCCTTTTAATGATATTTTGGAAATTGTTGTAGTTTACTATAAATTTTTGCATTTAGTAACCAACGTGAAACCTTATCTGTAGTTTCACTTTCCCCTTTTTTGTATTTAGTGACCAACGTGAAACCTTGTTTGACTTACCATTGCTGGTACAACTTCGCCAGGACTTACCCCCTTAGTGTTGGAGACTCAGTTCGTTTCTGGAAGACACAACACGCTGATACAATACGAGTCATCGTCAATGGTGTTTCTAATGTTTAATTAATTACCCCTTTTATTTGTTTTTTGCTGTAACAAAAATGGACCAATGAAGTGTAGTGTTAAATCCGTGTTTAAATACATTGTCTTTTGGACATTATTCGCTTAATTACATTTACCATCGTTTATTCGAATAATTACATTTATCTTGGTTTATTCAGACTGAAGAGGTTGATCGATTAATATTTAATACGTACTAATTTTTAAAAAAAGTAATTAGTTTATTTTGATAACAACAATCGTTAATTTTTAAGAAAATTTTATGTTAGTAAAAAACTACAAAATGTTTCTTTTCAGGCCGCACATTGTGCGAATCTTTTATTAAAAAAAGGCTTAATTGCATTTTTAGTCCCCTTAATATAGGGTTTGTGCGATTTTAGTCCCTCAATTTTTAATTGCTCGATTTTGGTCCCTATCTTTTTAAATTGTGCAATTTTAGTCCCTCCGTTAACTTCACATCCAATAATTAACGGAGATGCTGACATGGCGCTGACTTGGCATTGTTGTGGTGACATGGTGGACACATGTACAAAGCTGATATGATGCTTTAGATAAAAGCTTTTAAAGATGAAAAAATAAGGCCCTACAAGGTCGAACACAAGACCAACCAAATGTAATAAGGAGAAGCAACCACTGGACCAATTTACAAGTTGAAACATGTTTCGGCATTTTAACATATACCATACTTGACAATTTGTTGATTATCTGTGGATACTCGTTCTTCAACAATAATAAACAATTAAATAGTATATTTTCAAAATAATGCTTGTGAACATGAATATAAAATTGACACATTTAAAATAACTAAAAAATATATAGTCATGAGAATGTTCAACATAGTGGTCCAAAAATTAAGCAAATTTTTATTAATTTTAATTTATTTAATAAATATTTTTTTTACTTATATTCAAATTTTACTAAAATCAAAACATCACTTATTTTAAAATGGAGAAAATATATTCTATTAATCATTAAATATGTGTAACAACACATTAAAAATGCATAAAAACAAGTACTTAATATGAAAAAAATTATTTGAATTAAAGCATCACTTACTTTAAAAAAAATTCCTCTATCAAACATTAAATAAGCGTAACACTAATTAAGCAAAAAAAAAGTGTAACACTAATCACTACTACAACGCAATGCCAAAATACCCAAATTCTCAATTTTACATTTTTAAAGAATGCTTTATTATTATTATTTAATTATTTATTATTCTTGGAAAACAAGTAATCTTCTTGTTAAATTGGTCTGGATGACTACAGTGAGCTATATATATTATGTTTACCGCAAATAACACTATTCTACAATGCGGTGCAGTGGTAATGGTGCTAGTCCTTGCATCATGTTGGTCAGGGTTCGAACCTCACATGTGGTGTTTTGCATCTTTTAAGCCTTTATTTCTAAAGCGCCATGTCAGCTTTGTACATGTGTCCACCGTGTCACCACAACAATGCCAAGTCAACGCCATGTTAGCATCTCCGTTAATTATTGGATGTGAAGTTAACAGAGGGACTAAAATTGCACAATTTGAAAAAAATAGGGACCAAAATCAAGCAATTAAAAATTAGAGGACTAAAATTGTACAACCCTATATTTGGGGGACTAAAAATGCAATTAAACCAAAAAAAATCACAGACTTAATCTATGGAGTTACCTAACTACCCTGCTTTTATTGCAGTAAACGACAAAAGATTATTGTGGTTCAATATCTAATATTTCAATTATCCAATGACTATCTCTGCAAATATTTATAATTCATTAAAATACCCGACTAACAGGTTGTTGGTAACTCATCGTAGCCATTGAATAAAATATTAGGTTCGCTGGATTATATCTATAACCCATGCTTCATTTCCCATTCATGGGACATTTTTTGCTTTCCCATCGTAAACGGCACCCAAGTAATGGACTAAAAGTTTGTAAACATTTGCGTCTTCTTTCAATAAATCCAATTCCTTTAAAAAAAATAAAGAAAAAAGGGGAAAAGAACACAATCAATGAAACACTGGCCAAAGTAGAAGGACCCAGGCCAGAAGATAGAATAAAAAATAATAATTTTCCCCCCAAAGAGAAAAAAAGGGGTGCCTTAAGGACGAGCTCATTCTCGCCAAGCTGGACCATTACTTCTTTCTCGCTTGGTGATTCTTCCCAATATCTGCAAAAATGTTGAATGGTTGCAGGAATTGAAAAGGTGTGAACAAATACAAATAGAAGGTGTTGAACTTTCCGGAACTTCTTAAATTCCGGCACATATATTTAATTTCATAGACATTCCAGAATTTACCTTGTTTTCGGAACACAAATTTACAAGTTTCAGAATTATGAAATTATGAAATTCTGGTATATTCAAAATCGCAGTTTTGGTAGATATCGAAACTTCGATATTCCAGAATGCATAAACAAATTAAAAAAATATACCAGAACTTAAGTTTCGGAACCCAACCTTTGTATTCTGAAACTTAAATTCCAGGAAGAACGCGAAACAAAAAAATTATATATATATATATATACAGAATTTGTATCTCATTCTGATCATCTATGGAGATGATTTTTTTAGAGTTTTGAGAGTTAAAATAGGTTTATAGGGGATAGAGAAGATAGAGGATTAAGAGTGTGTAAGAGAGGAGGGAGAAATTTGAGTAGAGATGTTTGGTTACGGAGGATTTGAGGGTTTCAAGAGATATGGATAGTTTAGGATTGTTTTTAAAAAAAACAATTTAAGTGGGGTGTATGACCAATTTTAGATATATATTTACCAATTCCCTTAATACAAAAGGAAATATGAGATAACAAAGAAAATAATAACGAGACATGGTATCAATCGAAATTTATGAGTTTTTTAAGTTACATATGAAGCATTTTATTAATTACATATTTTTTCTTATAATTAATATATAATATAATATAATTGATATAATGCGAGAAAAGATCCATGGCTTAAACACAGGTTTGGTGGCACTATGCTTGAGATGTGAATCTGGAACCCATTACGGTTCATTTTGATGATAATGATTCAAGGGTGCCGAAAGCATTCACCGGTTATTATTAGTGGTAGAGTTTCCTATACGAGTCATGTAGTACCAAATTAATAAATAATTGATACATATATTATTTTACATTAAATAATTAATTAAATAATCGGAAAAAAGTCATTTTCATATTTAAAATAATAATACTCTATCAATTATTTATTAGTTTTCTAAATATTATATATTGATTAAATTTATATAAAAGAAATTTGTTCATGCATAACCAACATAAGCGATAATGTGATAGTATATTATAATTTACAGTACCTTTCTACAAATTAAAAAACAAGATATGAAAATATGATCCTTTAATTCAATGCATTTGAATTAATACACCTCAAATAATAAAGTTTGTAGAAATGAAGTAATAATCAGATAATAAATTTAAAAAATAATAAAAATTATAAGTAAATCATTAAATTTTCTTAAAATAAATATTTATATATTGTTCAATAAAATTCAAATAAATTTAAATAATCTATTATATGATGTTATCATATATAACAACAACAACAACAACAACAACAACAACAATAATGCATTATAAGGTAAGATTTTGCTTTTTTTGTTCTTAAACCATATATTACCATCACATTCGTTATTTTTTTCTGAAACAATTTCTTATTTTAATATAGTTTTAGTAAATAATACAGAATAATTTAAACCAATCATTTGCATATTATTAGAGATCGCATTTAAAATATTAAATTATAAAAAAATTAAAATTTTTGAAACAAAATTCATGTCAAACTATTAGTGTAAATACAAAGCATTATATTTAACATAGTCAAACAATTAATATATTCATAATTATTTACATCAATTATTTTAAATAATTTTAAAATATAATTAATTCATACTATTTTGACTTTTTCTTATATTTGTTTGTTCTTTCATGTTTTGTTATTTGGTTTAACATCTAGTTTTTTTTTTCAACTCATTTTTTTTTGTTTTGGATTATTTTAAATAGCAAGTCTCATGTGAGATGATATTATTGTATTTAATGTTTATATGAAATTACGTTCGATTGCATGCTTATTCTTCCTTTCTATTTTGTTTTTATATCAATCTTAATTGAATATAATATATACATGTTCTAAATAATCAATACAAATATTACTAATTTATTATTAATATAATTATCAAACAATCAACTAAATATATACTTATGTACTTATAAACAATCTAATGATCTTGTTTAAAAACATAAATTGTACATCAAAGTAATATACTTATTTGGATGTAATTGTTTTAATAAACTAAATTTAAAAGGTTTACCTAACTATTCAATCAAATAATATTATGATATAATAATTTTATAATTTGTAATTTTATATCAGTATTAAATTAGTTCAATTATAAAAAATTGATTTGACCTACATTATAATATAATATAGTTTTAAATGTATTAATCCTTTCTTTCAATTTTTTATTAGTTGATTGAATTTAATAACATTTAATTTGACACATTAAAAACCTATTACATTTAAAAGATATAAATTCAAATCGAAGATTTCTAATATTTTTTTCTACATCCCTGCTGCGTGCAGGGACTAATCCTTTTGAGCCCCGGGTAGGAATTCTTTAGGTGGCAAAACTCTACCACACGAGATTTAATACTATTGTATTCCCAGGGTCAGGATTCAAACCTAGACTACCGTTGAAATTAGGAGAGACCCCTGTCATTTTACTCAAGCCCCCCGTGGTAAAGATTTTAATTTAAAAATATAAAAAATTATAATACTCTTGAATATATACACATTGAAATTATAGGATTTCCTTTATTCTCCACACATGGTAGGTCGCTTGAACAATATTTTATTGTAAAATCTCTTATCAGTTATAGTACACATTTAATTGCAAATTTCGGTTCTAATACAATGCATATGGTACCCAATTTGGTAGTTTCAATCCCCAGTTAATTAATAAATGCTATTCATTTTTTTTATACAATAAATGCTATTAATTAGCAACACTTGCTCTAAATTCAATGTATAGCTATATCTCAAATTATCTTTTTTTTATCTTATATCTCAAATTATCTATATAAACATAACATAACTCGAGTAGTAAGAAAATCATATCAAACATCAGTTTTTGAATTTTCTTCTTGTTCATTTCTTTCTCTTTTTCATATCCTACCATGGCCAGAAAGAAGGTTAAACTTACATACATAACTGGTGACTCAAAGAGGAAGGCAACATTCAGGAAACGAAAAAACGGTTAGAGTTTTGCCTCTTGTTTATTTATAGAAACCATGTAAATCGCCCTTGCATATCAAATATATTTTATCAATAAAAATGATAAATGATAAAAAAATTGTTTAAAGGAAAACTAAGGTCCCGTTCAGGGTGGTTTTTGGTTTTATATTTTGAAAATTTCGAAAATCAAATCTAGTTTCAGTTTTGAGTTCTGAGTTTCAGTTTTTTTTTAGTTTAGTCACTTTCTTTACCTCGCCTCATTATGAATGGTGAAGGTACAGGAGGGATGACACTAGGGGTGGCAAACGGGATGGGCTGGCCCCGCCTAATCCGCTTTTTTGGCAGGCTGGGTTTTTTCAACTCACGACCCGCTTTGGCCCGCCCGTCGGGTTGATTATATTATTTTTTAAATGATTTTTTCATTTTTTTTATTTGTCGTGGGCTTGGGCCTCCAAAAACAGGTCATCCCGCCGGGCTGCCAACCCGCCCTTAAACGGGGCGGACTATATTTTTTTGCCCACTTTCCTTGGCGGGGCGGGAAAAAACGGACTAGGTCGGGTCGACCTATTTTGCCATCCCTAGATGGGACGAGAGGATGCCGAAGGGATACGAGTAGAGCTGGGTATATGGACCTTGACCTGTTTAACCCACAGCCCGTGTGGGTTATGGGTCACTTAAATATAGGCCCGTTTTAAAATGTGGGTTTTTTAGCTCGGCCCATTTAACCCCGCGAGACAATTTTTTTAATTAAATTTTAAAGTTTTAATATATATTTTATTTTAATTTTTTCAAAATTTAATTATTTTTTCTTTAATAGGCCCACGGGCCGACCCCATTTAGCCCATGGACTATGCGGGCTAGACTCGAGCCACATCATGTAAGCCCATTTATTTTGCAGCTCAGGTCGGCCCGATCCGTTTATATGCAGACTGGTCTACCCGCATACCCACCTCTAGACACGAGAGAACGGAAGTATTTAATGTTTAAAACTGAAACAAGAATCACAAAACCTATTTTTATGGTTTTGAGATTTAGGTTAAAACTGTTTTGAAATTAAGAAAAAAACCAATTCAACTCCATTTTACCCGAACAGGTTTTGTTTTCAAATTTAACTTTTAAAACCAAAAACCAAAAACTTGGAACCACCCCGAACGACCCCTAAGGAATTCATGATAATTATAAGATTTTGTTGTTCTAATCTCTATTTATCTTTAAGAAAATAAGAATATTACATGCCTTGTAATCGTACAAATTTATACTTTAGCTATTCGTATCAAAAAGTAATCAATCTTTACGATTTAGTGAATTTTTAGTTTCTCACTCTCTCTCAATTCTCTTTATGGCTCTTGATATGTTTCTCAATAGGCTTGATTAAAAAGATTAATGAAATCAAGACCCTTTGTGGGATTGAAGCATGTGCAATAATCTTTAGCCCAGACGATCCTCAGCCGGAGGTTTGGCCATCTACGATGGAAGTCGAAAACGTGTTGATGAAGTTTAGGGGAATGTCTGAACTAGAACAAAGCAAAAATATGTTGAATCAGGAGAGCTTCCTGAAGCAAAGGATCCTAAAAGCCCAAGAGCAGCTAAAGAAACAAAGGAATGACAACCAAAAGAAGGAGATGACCCATTTCATGTTTCAATACCTAAATGATGGCCAGCTTTTAGGCAATGTTAGCATGAATGATCTCAATGCTCTCTCATCATTGATTGATCAAAACCTCAAGGAAATTGAAGAAAATCTCAATCTAATTCAATCCCAAGAGGTGGTTGAAAACGGACCAAAACCTATGACTGAAGGAGAGCAATCACGCATCGATCATGCCCAGGTGTTGGACACCAACGTGGATGCCATGCAAGTGGACTTCACCAACAATAATGGTGGTGTGTTACCATTTGAAGATGTTAATGTCCCAAATGGCTTTTGGCCTAATACACAAGTCCCTTGAAAAAAAAATATGCTCTTCTTTATAGTATTTCAAGAGTCTCTTCTATTTCAAATGTCGAATGTTTGGTTTTCATCGCCTTTGTCTTTAAATGTGTGTATGCTTAGAGTTGGATAGAGTAATAATCCATCATAATCTAGTCTTCATACGTGCTTGATCGTGATTCGTGGGTGCTTGCAAAACAAATGGCCAATGTTTGTTGTTTTTTGAAGTATGTGCTTTTGAAAGATGTTAATGACCAATGGGATAAATAAGAGACTTTAATTGTGTGGTTTCCAAAGATTTAGTATCAGTAATGTTTATCAAAAAATTCAAAATATAGAGGGTTGTCTCCCCTTTGTGTAAGAGACTCCAATAAATTTCTCACTCAATGTATTTTATATTTTTCTTGTAATCAACTTGCTAATATTAATCTATGATTAGGGGATTTAAATGCTAACAGTGCGGCTTATGAAAAATAATAATTATGATATGGATGGCTTTGATTGTCTCCCACAACAATCGTTTGTCCATTTTTGTTTGTATAGTCTGAAGTCTCTTTGGGGTGCATTGTTTGTGTATTGCTCTTGTTGATGACATCATTTGAAGAAGCGCAAATTTCATTTAAAGTATGTTCTTTCTTATATCATCTAGAGCATATCAACTATTGTATGTAATTTGAACATATGATATGCACTGTTTCTAGAATGTTGAAAGTCAATTGAGCAGAAACTGTTACGTAACACAAAGTTAATTATGCATATATTATTTGTTATTCTCTTGGAACAATTTTCAAGCTAGGACATCTGCATAAGAAAGTCTTAGCCATCACATGAGAGAGTCAAAAGGTCAGAAAAACTAGATGCAATTGTGAGAGAGAAAGTTTTCTAACTCCTTTGTTGATCTTCATTGCTCAATTTTTATGTGTGCATCCATGGTGAAATTTTTCTATCGTTGCCCAAAGATGTAGCCCATACCAGGTGAACCAAATTAAATCTTATAGTGTTCTTTTTCTTTGTTTTGTTTCATTTCTTTTTATCTTCTACATTATTTTTGTTTTTGTGCATTTAATGTTCCTTTTTCACGCTCCAATATATGTATTGTGCATGTAGTTCATTGAATTCCCACAACAAAGTGGTATAAAAGCTGGCTCCCAAGTGTAGCATCCTCATTTTTACCCAAGTAGTAATTTTATTTAACAGAAATAGAATATATTAATAAGGGTTGGATGAATCACTAAGACATTCTTAGCCTGTCTATAATTCTTATGTTTGTGTCTTGCATGAGTTTGGGACTTAAACGGAAGTTTAGAAAATCAATTCAAGGAAATATAGAGACACGATTAAAATTAAATAATTGTAGAGAAACCAAAAGATATTATAGTGTAAGAATTGGACAATGAATCATTGAAATAATATAGTATATATACCTAATGTGCTTAGTGTAGCTCAGTTTTAGGGCTTTAGAAGCCAGATTTTTGAGCCATAATTTCCCAACACCATGAGGCCAAATGGCCAATTTTGTGAGGCTAAATATAAATAAATAAATTTAATAAAGATGAAACTTTTAAAGCTTAATTAATAAACCCTAACTAGTTAAATATATATAGTTAGTTAACCCTAATTAATAAACTCTAGTTGGTGAACCCTAGTGCATGAACCTTCCAATCTTAGTTAGATTTTGAACCCTAGGTAAACAAATTTTATCCATTTAAACCATGGTAAGTTTAGGGTACCACATTCACACCCTTAATCAACAAGTTTAAACTTTTGAACAAAACAAAAATCAAGCCTTTAAAACACCCTTGAATGAGCTAAATCTTTCTCCATACTAGAGTAATCAAATTCAGAAAGTTTTCATCTTCAAACTATATATAGTTCCAAATCTTTGCCTTCACCCTTGTTCTTCCATAGTCAAAGGTTTCCTTGTTAAAACCAACCATCTTCATAAAATCCTATCTTGAAAACTTGTTGGAAATGAAGTGATACAAGTGTTAGGAAAAATAATAGGTAAACTCTATGAACCTCAAGCTAATTACCTAAACTCATTCCATCATAATCTTCAAGGTTTTTTAGTCAAAAGTCACACTATAACTCAATGAATCTTGTACATAAGGCTGGTTTCATTAAAATCTTGGAGGATCAAGAGAACTCTTGAACCTAGGCAACACACTAAATGTAGGGGAAGAATCCTTTATCATGGTAGAAATGGGGTAAACAAAGTCCGAATTTGCTATTAGGGTTTTCCTAACCCTAATCTTCTACTATCTAACTCCATCCATTTATTGATCTTAGCATTTGGATGTATTTGTAGAGGTGGAGATATAGAGCTTCAAATGCACATCTAGCATTTTCTATTGGGATTTTAGGGTTTAGGAAGATCAATAGTGCTTAAGATCCCATAGAATTATACAAAAAGCAATTATTGCTTGCTTTTGATCATTCTTTAGGCAAAATCTGTCTAAGAATGATATTTATATGGCTTAAATAAGGATTGGTTTGACTCAATTTCGTTCTTTATAGTTGAAAAATCAACGAATTCTCTCCCTGTATGTAATCTTCTAACTTTTCTTTTATTTTACTTATATACAAATTGTCAATTTTTTCTTTTATTGTTATTCTCATTAACAAATTTTTCAAAAGTGTTTCTATATTGTTAATGATATATAAAATATGTTCTATTCTTTGGATAGGTGTCTAATCATAGTTATCAATAATTACAACTACTCTATCTTAATTATAGAATTACTCACTTTTATCACAAGTTTGCTGGAAAAATCCATTTACACGCTTGGATGTCGTCGGTTCTTTTGATTGAAGGTTATTTTTTGTTTTTTTATGGTTTGTCTTTTCTATATTTTAAATCTTAATATCTTCATGGATTGTATATTTTATTTGCTCATTTTATTCTATTATTCGTATCATTAACATTCTTTTGATCGTCAATATTAACTTTTCATTTAAGGTGAGTCTTTTTTATTTTACTTTTAGTCATTTTTAGTTATTATTTTTTCAATGTTAACTTCTCCATATCTTGATAGTATTTATTCATTTTTTTTATAGCCATCAAACTATTGATGTTGTTTGATTTTTGTTTTAATTCTATCGAAGAATATCGTTACATTTCTATTTATTAACCCAAACTACTTCTCTTAGGCGAGTAATTTTTTTTTTTACTTTTTGATGAATTGTTTTTGTTATTGATTGTTGTTTAGAATTAATATTTTCATATTTTGTATTGTTAAGTTTTTTATTCTATATTTCTAATTTGTGATTATTATTTTGATTCTGTACAGATACATCATTCTTACATTTCAAACAAGAAGAAACATCTAAACAACAATAATTTTAGTAGCTTATTTTCTCAATATTTTTCAAGAAATTATATATAAAATAACAATAATGGTATATAATTTACTACTTCTTTTTGTATATTTTAGGATAGATTTATTTTGAAAAATACACATAATAAGTTATTAATTGTTAGAGGAATTCTATTAATTAATTGAACTTTTAGAAAATGTATATATTTTTTAAACACTATTTGTTTGACGTCAATGAAATACAAGTCATATTTAGTGAATAATAATAAAAACATTAGTTTCTTTTATTTCCATATTATACAAGATGTCATCATAATTTTTTCAGTTTTGCATATTTGAGTTTAGGACGTAAAAAATATTTGATTATTTTGTATTTCATCTTTTTATGATTAGAAAAAATTTAAAATTTAAAAAGATTTAATTTTAATGACTTGATTTGAATTAATTTTTAGATTTTTTTTGGTAATGTTCTGCTTAAAACAAAAAGGAAAGAAACAAAAAGGACAAGCCAGCAAGCTAAACAGCTACGGTAATACTTTTTTATCTTAATTTGAATTTTTTTAAAGATTATATCATAAATAAAATAATTTATTTTTATGTCAATTTAAATTTGATCTCTTCATGAATAGTGTGATTTAAATTTTCTTTATATTTTTGTTTGCTAAAGTAATATTTTTTTTTATATTTAGGAACATGTAATAAAAATAAAAAATATTTTCTTTTATCGTAATGAATTTTGCATTCATTATTTCTTTCTCAATTAGCGTCATTAATCTAACTAATTATTTCATTAAATGCTCTATTTAGCCCAAACAAATTTGAATTGTTTCTCATTAATGTGTATAAAAAAAATTTAATAATGTCTAATTTATAATTATAATCTATAATCTATAATTTATAATTTACATCATCTCTAAGCATCAAACTAAGGGGAGGTGCAACAATTTTATTATTTTTTAAATTAATATAATATTTTAAATAGCGGGACAGATACAACATCCCTGTAGGTTATTATTTTTTAATTTAATATAATATTTTTAAATAGCAAGCAGGTGCAACGTCAACACCAATGTCTTTGCATTTGAAAATGGGAAAAAAAAATCTAAACTTGACCGCTAACCCCATCAAAGCGAGTTATCCCTGACAAAGTTTGGGTGAATTAGGGTGAATACGTATGGAATTGAGTTTTTGACATGACTATTCATATCGACTATTTAAATTATTTTACTACTTCAACCATAATTTATATATTTTTCGTTGTACTTTATTTTAAAATTAAAACAAATAATTAGTGGCCACTGTATGTCCCGTGCATGACACGGGTCATTGTGCTAGTGTGTATATATAAATAAATAAAGTTTGATTATATTAATAAAATAAAAAGGAGAGTATGAGATTTTGGCATAAAATAAAGAGAAGATTTGTTTTTAAAGGAGGAGAGGATAATTTCTTCAAACTTATTTTATGTTTTTTTTGTTTTTAAATTATTTTATATATTCAAAAGACTATGAATCCTGATATATAAATATCATTTAAAAAAATAACATATAAAGTTAAATATTGATATAAAAATATTCTAACTTAAGTGGTAGTTTTAAAACAGTAAATTTCAAAAGACTATGATTCTTCTTGGAATTTTTATCAATCTAAGCAGCATTCTCCTTCAAGCCCTTCTTCTAAGAGTTAGCCCACTTTTTGCGTAAAACATGTACTCAGTCATGCATCAACACAACAAAACAGGCAAGGGTGAGACTCTTAAGACAAAGTAATAAGAAAAGTAGGAATACACCCAACACATATAGATCACTCAACAATCAATTTGCACACCAAGCAAATAACAGATAAATCAAGGCTTATAAACAGATCTCGTTTAAGCAAATCTTACCTTTGTGCTGCAATCTTACAAAATAACTCATTCACAAAATACATTCTTATACCCAAGTATAATTTATGCATGTCACTTCAATATCTCTCTAATCACACCGGTGTAGTGCTCTAGGGAGACTTTTCCAACCTCACACCATTGAGCAACCGGCTGCAGTAAACTTAACAGCATAAAGAGGGAATCTCGTCTTTAGACCCCTAAGAATACTTCGGAAATACTGCATTTAAAACTTAATGCCAAATCAGAAATAGATCTGCCAGTCAGATTTATCCAAGTCGGGTATTCGACTCGTCTCGGCTCAGGGGGATTCACCGACAAGGTCATTGAGACTTTCAAAACCTGGATAATCCCAGTAGACAATTGTAGTCCAACAGAACCTATTTTCAACCCCAGCCTCTAGGTTGTATGCTCATCGTCTATAATGCAAATGATCATCTAAATTTGCAAACCACTTTCTCTTTAAATTCTCTTTGTGAAATTTTCTCTGTTTTACTATCTCTCTTTATCAAAAATCTCTGACTCTTCTTAAAAACTATTTGTAAGAAACAAATCCTTTTATGGAAAGACCATTTGTATGAACAGATAACTGTTAAAAAAAATCATTGTTTCTCATAAAACTCTTTTTACTGTATACTTAAAAAAAATATAACTCTCGTTTGCTTTTTATTGCTTATTACAGAGTAATTCATTATCTCGGCTTTATTTATTTTAAGCAGCTCAATAGAGTAAATCGGTATAAAAAGTTGTTAACTGTATTTCAAGAAGATCAAACCGGGCATAGCCACTTTGGATTGATCAAGAGAGAAGAGATCAACAGTATTTAAACTTACGTTCGCTTCCTAAAACAGTAGATGTTTGTTCTCAGATTTTAGATAGCTCATTGGGAATAGAATAATTACACGGCGGCTGAGCCAACTGCGGTAATCAGTGTCCGTCTTTCTAAAACTTGATATAAACTTAGGGGTCGTTCAGGGTGGTTCCAAGTTTTTGATTTGTGGTTTTAAAAGTTAAATTTGAAAACAAAACCTGTTTGGGTAAAATGGGGTTAAATTGGTTTTTTACTTAATTTTAAAACAGTTTTCACCTAAATCTCAAAACCATAAAAATAGGTTTTGTGATTCTTGTTTCAGTTTTAAATACTAAATACTCATATTCTCTCGTGTCTAGAGGTGGGTATGTGGGTAACCCAGTTTGCATTGGCCTGCATAAAAAGGACCAGGTCTGCTCGGACCGCGAAATAAATGGGCCTACATGTTGTGGCCCGAGTCTGGCCTGTATAGTCCACAAGCTAAATGGACTGGCCCGTGGGCCTACTAAAGAATAAAAATAATTACATTTTGTAAAAAAATAAAATAAAATAAAATACACATTAAAATCTGAATTTAAAAAAATAATTGACCCACGGGCCAACCCACCAACCAATGGACCAAACCTGCCTAGCCCGCGGGTTAAACAAATCGGGCTAAAAAACCTGCATTTAAACGGGCATATATTTAGGTAACTCGTAGCCCGTGCAGGCTATTGGTTAAACGGGTCGTCCGTGAGTCAAGGCCTATATACCTAGCTCTACCGTGTCCCTTCAGCATCCTCTCGTGCCATCTAGGGATGGCAAAACAGGTAAGTTTGCCTTGCCCATTTTTTGCCTGCCCCACCGAGAAAAATGGGCAGAAAAACACAGTCCATCCCATTTAAGAGCAGGTTGGCGGGTTGGCCCACCCAAGCCCATGAAAAAATAAAAAGCCTGAAAAAATCATTTAAAATTTTTTTAAAATTAAAAAATAAATTAATCAACCCAGCGGGCCAACACGTTGTTGGCCCGCCAAAGTGGGCTGTGGGTTGAGAAATAACCCGGCCCACCAAAAGCAGGGTTAGGATGGGCTGGCTCGTCAGGCCCAACCCATTTTGCACCTCTAGTGCCATCTCTGTCATGCATTCACCATTTATAGTGAAGCGGGGTAAATAGAAGGACTGAATTCAAAAAAAGAAAAAACTTAAACTCAAAACTGAAACTCAAAACTCAGAACAAAAACTAGATTTGGTTTTTAAAATTTTCAAAACATAAAACCAAAAACCACCCCAAACGGGGCCTTAGTGAATGAAATATAGCTGATTAATTACCGGTTTAAGTTATTTTTGAAGATGAAAAGATCACGCGACGGCGGAGCCATCTTTGGTGATCAGTACCCCACTTTAAAAATCGATCCACTATACTAAGTGAACGCAGTCCAATTGCTTCTCTTGGAAAATTCTTAAGTACTGATTATCTTCCAGGAAAAAGGCCCGTTGAAAGCCTATCTCACTAATTTCCACTGCCGTAGACATTGGAAACTAAACTAAGTTATGTGCATACATATACAGATTGGATACCCACTCGATATTTCCCACTAATAATATAACAGTAGAATTCACCGAGAATCCATTACCGTTAGATTATTTTCCAAAAGATGCTATAACAGTAGGTTCACCGAGAATCCATTACCGTTACACTCTTTTATCCATTCCAATCTATTTATATATACGGTATTAAGAAATTAATTCTTTTCCAATTTTATCTTGTCACGTATATACCGGGTCCCTAGTGTTAAGATTCCCCAAACAGCGTATCAGCATGGATCCCAGGCCAGAGAGAGACGGACTGCTTTAGCCCCTTCATAAGTCTCCCTTCCTTTCTAGACAGATCCATACTGATAAACCATTTATCTTAACCATCACCTTATATATAAATGATAGATAATCTCGGGTTTTCATAAACAATAAAATTGTATTTTCTTTGCGGTAAAATTATATTTACGGTATGTCTAAAATTTGCCATTACAACGGTACGGTATGTTTACAAAAGCTCAAAAGTGATTTTGGCATAGCCTCTTTACTCACACGGTTTTAAGACTAAAACTGGGCATTATAACTCTACAATTCATAAAGAGCATAAAACAATTAAATTAAAGCTATAAAACACTTATAAAGCATAAATAAATAAATAAAGACTATAAACACCTAAACATGCAATTCAAACACAAACAAGAATCAAAACTCATACTTCACAAATTACTTTGAAAGAAAAACCCCTTACCTTTGCCAAGAACTATGAAGAACAAACTTGAAGAACTAAGAACACAATAGTAAGAAATTTAAGACTAAAAAGAGAAAAGAGAGAGATTTGTGTTTGCCTTGCTTCTTGGATTGTGTTGTGTGAATTTTTATGAAGCCAAGGGGGTCTATTTATAGGGAGGGGGCGGCCAAGAGCTAGGGAGAAGGAGGGAATTAAATGGCTTTGTGTGGTAAGCAATGACCTCACAAAATGCCTAATAATAATTAAGTTTAATCCACCCTTTTTCTAATTGGCTTAAACCAATGACTAAGCCTCTTGACTCATATGAAAAAAAGTCATCCAAGGGGCTCTAATCGAGAGTGGATGTTGACCAAATGAGGGGGAAAGAGGGTCATTGGATTGCTTGGACAAAAGCTTTAGGTTTAGGTAGTTTTAAGTGGAAACCAAGGGTAAAATAGTCTTTGTATATGCCCACCATACTATTCAAGGTAACCATGATGTCTACCACTCTCTTATACTTCTTAGATTTGTATTTAAGCCCCTCAAAGTTTCTAAGTTTCCATATCATAGCCACTATGTCCCTATTCGTCTCTCTTCGGCTTATTCCGTAAATAAGGGTTAAAATGGTCTTTTTACAAATCTATTATTCAAAAATAATTTTAAATGGTAAGAACCAATGAGGAATCTCGAAAATGACATGTAAGAATCTTATGGAAGAGTTTTGGGATTTTTACGGTAAGGCCAAGCCTTACTGTTTGAAAAAACAAAGGAAAACGGTCGCGCTGTAAGTGAAAACGGACATATTTCAGAAAATTCCAGAAAAAATCCCAAAAAATTGCAAATTGAATTTAATCACTTATGGTCCCTCTTAAAATTTGATTTTGAGTACTCACTAATCACTGAAAATCCATTCTGGTTTCCGTAATCTTCGTTTTGCGTGTTTACAGAGATCTGAAAAGTAGCGTTTTTATCTGCTTTTCAGAAAATTATGAAATAATTTTCAAAAATCCCAAAAAATATAAAAACATGATTGAACTTTACAAAATCTTTTTCTAACCTCAGTTTGGTCTCCGAATCAGTATTTAGCTCTTACTGTAAGTAACAGGGTCAAAACGGTAATTTCTAAAGTTTTCCAAAAATTCTAAGAAAATTCCAGAAAATAAAAAATATTAAAAGAACCAACTTTTGTGAAGGAAGTTTGTTTTTCTAAGTTGGTTTAACATACTTGTACTACTTAAAACTTTATCCATTAATAATGGTAAATACGGATGTCAAACGTCAAGGAAAGAATGACTGTTTTAATGAAATAATTTCATAAGTATTTTAAAACCTTCATTATAAGACTAAAATAATTTTCTTATCACTTAGATCACACAATATCATATAGAATAGATAAAAGACGGAAATACATAAAACAGAAATCTATATAAGACTTTAACTATTTTACTATTTATGCTATAATATTTAACCGTAATTGATCATTCTATTTTTCTTAGGTTTCTATTAAGTCTCTGTAGTCTCTATCTTATCTATTTTTCCATCTCTAGTAGTTATTCCTTTCCTAACTAACAGATTACGGAGTTCCTTCTAAAGGGACTAAAACTGTAACTTCTTTATTTCCTCCTCAAATAATCCAAACTTAATTCCTAAAATATTTATATGTCACCAAGCTACTATATCTTCCCTCAAATACCTCTTGGAAGTGTTGTATGAATTTTCCAAATTCATTTATCATTTATCCTAATAATTAGAATGTCCGTGTATAATTTCCTGACTTCCGTATTTAGCTCTAAACTACTAAGTTTTTATCCGAAAAACTTCAAAGTAGTTCTAATCCTCAAAAATTAATATTTTGTCTCAGAGTGAAAATTGCGGGATATTACACCTATTGGTTCTCCCTAGCCTTGCATGATGTGTGTAGAGGTGGGAATTGACCAAGTCAGACCAGGCTTTATAAGGCCTGAGCTTGACCTACTTTAAAAATCTAAGGCCTGAGCCTGGTCTATTAGTTTGATATAGGCCGATTTTCAAGGTTGGCCTAACCTACTTCAATGCTTGGCCCGCACTTGGAAGCATACTTAAAGGCTTACTTTTCAATAAGGTTTTTAAGGCCTCCACCTATAAATAAGTCCTAAGCCTTCATTTATAAATAGGTTTGTAGACCTTTAATGATAAACGGTCAATAGGCTTATACTAATAAATAGATCTTCACAAATAAATAAACAAGTAGACCTCTATTTTATATTTTTATTATATATACAAGCCGGCCTAATAGAGTTTTTTTATAGGCCCAAGCCTAACTTATTTGATTAAATAGGTTTTTTAAAATGTCTGAGCCTAGCTTTTTTACTTAACAGGTCTAGGCGGCCAAGCCATAAGCCCCTATCAGACGGCTTGGTCTATTCTCACCCCTAGGTGTATGCCTCCCCAAATTTAAATTTTTTTAGGTTTAAATATGATTTGGTCCCTGTAAATAATCCCTTAAATTTTTTTGTCTCTTTTCAGTTCCCATTTTTTAAAAATTATCGTTTTTAGTCTTTGTGGCATTTTTTAAATTTAAAAATATTTTTAAAAATTCATTTTTATTTCTCCTAATTTTCAATTTCTAATTTTTACCAAACCCTCCTCTTGAATTTTTCAGTTCCCAGTACATTGGTCCATGCTGAACCTGAATTGTTTATAGATAAAAGTAGCTCAAAGTACTAAAAAAATACATAAAATGAGAGTCCAACATAACTTGGCAGACCCGTGGGCCTGGCCAAAATGGCCCAAGTTCTTTCAAGCCTATAATTAACAAGTCCAATGTAGCATAAAACACGAGTCCATTGGGTTGAGCCATCGAGTAGGGCTAAATTTGACGTTTCTAGGAATAGAAAAGATGGGTTTAGAAAAATTCAGAAATTAAAAATTAGGAGGGGTTAAAATGAATTTTTAAAAATATTTTTTGAATTTAAAAAAATGCCATAGAAACTAAAAATGATACATTTATAAAAAATAAGGACTAAAAAGAGATAAGTTTTTTATCAGAGACTAAATGCGAACATTAATCTATTTATGGAGATTAAAAATATATTTAACGCAATTTTTATATCAAAAAATGAAAACAAACTTTAAAAAACATTATACTTTACTAAAAAATAAAAACATATTTACGTTTATTATTTTTTAAGAAAAATAATAATATAATAATTGGAATTGAAGAGAGCGGAACTGAAAGAGAATTATGAATTGAAACTTTGAATTGCCGTCGAACTCGTTCGTACCTCTCTCTATCTTCTCTCAACTCTCTTCTCACGGTGTCCGAGTCCGAGTCCGAGTCGGAGTCCGAGTTGACTCATCGTCCTCTTCGACGGCACAGCAACAACGCAACACAGTCGCAAAACCCCTATTGATTCGTCTTCACCATCTTCTGATTGGGTTGCAATTGTTCTTCGGTGCACCCGCCCGCACCTGATTCCTCCGATTGTGTGGATCTGGGGGCTCCCAAACTGGCTATGGATTACGAGCCCTACGACAGTAGCGGTCAGCTCTGCTTCTCTACACACTAAAAGTCCCTTCCTTTTTTCTGTTCTCTTTTCCAACTTTTCCTTTTCATTAGGGTTAGGGTTTCTCTTTCTTTCTTTCTTTCTTTCTTTCTTTCTTTCTTTCTTTCTTTCTTTCTTTCTTGGCTATTGTGGTTCAGTCTCTTAGGTTTCAGTTTTTGTGTTGGGGCAATTATTCTTTTCAGCTTGAAGCTTCAATAATAGTGAAAATATGTAGAGAAAGGAGTGCATCCATTCGATTTGTTAAGATTCTTTTTCTGCAAGGACTTATTTTATTTTTTCTGTATATTTGGTTTATTTATTTATTTATTTTTTGATAAATTCCTGCTGGGATAAGCTCTTGCTTCTTGTTGTTGCTGGTGTTTGGTAGGGCCTTAAAATTTGGGAAGAGATGGGGGCGTTTATTTAAGTTTTGGGGAAAACTCAAATCCTTGATATTTTTAGTTTTTACCCTTATTTTTATGTACTGTAACACTGAGTAGCTTTGAATTTCAGTTCAGAATGATACACTTTCAGTTTTTTCATTGGTCAAGTGCTTGTTGGGCGCAAATATATTGCATATATATATATATATATTTTATATACAATTTGTGTTTTGTCCCTCTATTTTAAAATTCATTTTTTTGTATAGAATCTTAAAAAATCATGAATTTCTTATCTTTTTTATATTCGATTGTGACAATTTGTACATGGTGAGAACTGAGAAGTTGGGGATTTCAAATATCATCCCCCCGGGATAACAGCAGTTAGTTGATTGTTTTGCTGTGTGTTGGTTGTTCTGTCAACTATGTATAGTTAATAATGGTTCTCTATGCACAGGAATATTAGTTGCAATTATTTCTATTGCATGGGGTTAGTTTTTCACCGGCACTGGAAAAAGCGTGATTAATATCTGCTTTCGTCGATTCATGGTCCAGGGTCACTTGTTATATCCCCTGACTCGATTGTGATGATTGCAGGAACCGATGATGATCTTCCACCAACACATCAAAATAGAATTCCCAGGGGAGGACGACTTGCTGGGAATGGAAGATCTGCTGTTGGTTCGATTCCATACCCCAGGGTTTATGGGGAAATTGATATGGAAACCCAAATTCATCAACTTGAGCAGGAAGCATACAGTTCAGTTCTAAGAGCCTTTAAAGCTCAAGCTGATGCCATTACTTGGGTATATTTTATTATTTTATTTCTTCAAATCTGATGCTTTCGAGTTTTTTTGATCAGGTTTAAATGACTGCTACATGACATGTATTTTCTTCAGGAGAAAGAAAGTTTGATTACAGAGCTGAGAAAAGAACTGAGATTATCAAATGAGGAACACAGAGAACTTCTTGGTCGGGTTAATGCAGATGACATGATACGGAGGATAAGGTCTGATAAAATGACATGAGATTGTCATGAATTTCCATGTGTGCACTGATATTTTGTTAATAGATGCTTTATTGGATAATGACATTAGGGAATGGAGACAGGCAGGTGGCCATCAGCCTGGTGTAATGGGTACTGGTCAAGCTCTTCATGATTCAGTTCCCAGTCCGACGGTCTCTGCATCTCGCAAAAAGCAGAAGATTACACCATCTGTACCACCACGGTCTTTCGGTGGGCCTTCTCCCCAATTTCACCCCCAGACAGTGACTGCACCCCACCAGCCATCTTCTTCTGCAGCAAAACGAGGATCTATTCCTGGATCAAAGGGAAAGAAGCAAAAACCTGTAAGTAGGGAATATAATTACTTTAGATTGCTCTTGTTTTGCTTGTATGCATTCACTGAGCATTGGTTTGGCAACATTATAAAGTTTCTTTTGTTCTTTCATTATTAGGGTCAAATATTACCTACACCATCTTCAGCGAAGCAGTATCCTTCCTCAGGACCAGGTGGAAGGAATCAAGTACCTAATAGAGCTGCCATGGGTGAGCTTGCTGAGGGAGCATCATTTGATAAATTGATTGGTAGGAGAGTACGAACAAGATGGCCTGACGACAATAACTTCTATGAAGCTGTTATCACTGACTACAATCCAACTGATGTAATTACAGCCCTGGAATATTTGGGAATTTGTTTTCCATTACTATTACTATGTAGCTGAAATGTTTACTTTTATTCTAACTTTTCAGGGACGACATAATCTGGTGTATGACATGGGGACTGCAAATGAAACATGGGAATGGGTTAATCTGTCAGAGGTATATCTGATGCTTTATCCTGTTTCCTGTGGTGGAATCCTTGCATATTTTTCTTCTAATGCACCACGTTTGCAATAAAAACTAATTCAAAATTGATATTTGGTATAACATGGTATTCAACAATACTAAAATGATATATAATGATAGCTGGAAGTGTGGAAATTATCAAATTAAAAAACATTAAAAAATGATAAAAGCACGTGTAAGGTCGTGTAAGGTTATTTTCTAGATTTAGAATATGTTTAAAATTTAAAATGTTTAGCACAATTTGTTATTTAATATGTTTGACTTGAGTATCAAAAAAGTTTATTGCCTTTGGGTGTGTACTATGTATCAAGGTTATCAAATAGAGTTTCGTACTGTGAATCAGAAAACCTATTTTCCGAATTGTGAATTGAATTTTATAATGAATCGTAACATACATGATCAATAATTAAAATTAAAACTAAAATATATTTTCACATGAAGAAACTTTTAAAACTTAAAAATATTACATTTTTAAGTCAAAGAAGTGAACAACTCATTGTGGTTCCTTGAACAACTTTTATTTGTTTAGACTTCAATTTATTTCCTGAATTGTGGTTCTTTGATCTTGGTAAGATGGAAAAATTGCTCTTCCCATGTACCTTGAATGTTTAATAATATCTAGAAGATGGTTTTAAAAATGGTTCTCTTGGGGTTGATATGTTTAGCACGTGTTAATGATATATTGTTTTTGCTAATTCAGATGCAGTATTTTAACTGCAGATATCTCCTGAAGATATTCAGTGGGTAGGTGAGGATCCTGGAATTAATCATCGTGGAGGTTTTGGGGGCCCTGGTCATGGGATGAATAGGTCTGTAGGGCGTGATAGTGTTCCAGGAGTCGGAAGAGGTAGAGGGGTTACAAAGGGGCAATCCAGAAAAGATTTTTTGTCATCTCAGAATGGCATAGGAAAGAAGGCTCCTGATGATATACAAATACTTCACACAGACACACTAATAAAGGAGGTAGCTGAAAAAGAAGTTCAATCAAAATATTCTTTGATTGAGATTGTTTGATCTTTTATTCCACATGTTTAAGTTTCTGGCGGATTTGACAGGTGGAGAGGGTATTCAGTGCAAATCATCCTGATCCTGTTGAAATTGAGAAAGCCAAGAAAGTATTGAAGGTAGCGGGATAACTATATTTCTTCTTCTATTTTTTGTATTAAAAGCTACTGACTTATTTGATTTTCTTGCAAATAGTGTATATATATATATATGCCTGATCTATATATAATTCGACGCAGGATCATGAGCAGGCTCTTCTGGATGCAATTGCAAGAATTGGTGATCTTTCTGACGGGGAAAGTGGTACTTCTCGCTTTTGATTCCTTATAGCAGTATTCAATGAGCTTTGTTTTTTACTATATATAGTCTAAATTGCTTTAATTAATCATGGTAGCAATGTGGAGTAGCTGACCCCAAAGATAGTGGCTAGAATGAAAATACTTATAAAATTGTGCAACACAAACAAAATTAATAATCCTGTTAGTTTTGAAATTTTGTACCATAAACATATGGGCAATAAATAGTTTTAGTACTCAAAATTAAAAACAAAGGGCAATAACCAATGAGTGCCCTGGTTACAGAATCGAAGACTTGTTAGCATGATCACAAAAAATATCATTCATGTTAGCATAGCCAAATAACTGAAAAAGCATATCAAAAGAAATGGTATTAGTAAAGGAGGGTCATGTCGATCACCAAAAGAAAAGGACAGTGATGCTTATACTTGACCGTGTGGGAATTATGAGTAAGATGCAGAATAGGGATTGTGGGTTGTAAAAACCTTGCCTATGTGGCAAGGATGGGGGAAGGAAGGGGAAACTGATAGAATCAAAAGATAAAAAGGAGGGAAAGGTAGGGACGTCTATTCATTTGAGTTTTGAAGCCTTTGGGCAGGGAGGTTTGTTGACCCTTGAAGTTCTACATTGTTCTATCTTTTGTTTTCTTGTGAGTGATTGTGATCTCTGTAATCGGGGCTTATCCCTATTTCTCTGTAATTAATTACCTAGTTTCTATCAAATGTTTTATTAAAATAGATAGGCCTTTTTTGGATTCTACATGAACACTGCAAAACAGAACAGAGGGCGACGAGGCTTCTTTAGTAAGCTACCATCAAAACAGAGCTTAACAGGCATTGTGGGATTTGGCTGCAGAGGAATGGGCTTGGTTGAAAAATGCCTGGGCTGAAGGGATTTGGCCTGAACAGAGGGCAGAGATTTTGCCCGTCATTTAGTGGCTGTGGGCTGCAGTATCTGCTTACTTGGCATGATGCTGGCTGTGATTGCTGTGATGGCAAAAATGTGCGCCTCTCTTGTAGCAGCCAGAGGCTGTGATGCAATGCAACATAGTGTCAAATCTTTGTGATTGACTAATGTCTATTATGTTCTAAATTAAATATGGAGGCCTTCATAAAAAAAAATTTATTGAGGCATTCACATGATAGGAATGTTAGCTTGGAATGGGTTAGTAACTTGGTATGCTTGTTATAGATGTTGACATGTATAGAACTTGCTTGTCAACATGTGTCTATTGGCCTTGTCCTCTCTACTGATGAAAATAGGAAGAGAAGGGAAAACGATGTGCATTTTTGAAGTTTTTCTTTTCTCATTGTTATTTAGTGGATGGTGGAAAGTTACTATCAAACTAACTTTCATGCTATAGCAATAGCCAACAATTGTAGCTTGGATTGCAAATGAGTTGCAATTCACCTTCAATTGTTCCTTATTTTTGTTGTGTCAAAATGTGTTCAGTCTTCATTTCTAAATTTTCTTCTCTGCTGCACCATGTCAAAACTAACATAGTTCAGTATTGTAAATTTATAATAGCTATGAAACGTGTGAAATGAAATGTGCTATATATGGGTATGATGCAGTGTGGATGTTAGAATGTGGCATACCACACTTCTCCATCATATTGGTATACACAAATCAGGCAAATTCCATGGTGTACCACTCTTTTGGATGGTAAACCAGGGTG
Organism: Glycyrrhiza uralensis; assembly: GCA_030159175.1. Taxonomy (NCBI): domain Eukaryota; kingdom Viridiplantae; phylum Streptophyta; class Magnoliopsida; order Fabales; family Fabaceae; genus Glycyrrhiza; species Glycyrrhiza uralensis. The sequence continues at coordinate 31,633,241 of BRZY01000003.1, forward strand.
GTCCATGGTGTACCATCACTTTTTGGATAGCAAACCACTTCGCGAGCAAGGAACAAAAGAACCAAGTGGTTTGTGGTAATGTCAGAATTTGCACCTGTTTGTATCTATTTAGTGATCAATCAAACAGGTGCAAATTCTGACATTACCACAGACCACTTTGTTCTTTCGTTCCTTGCTCGTGAAGTGGTTTGACCAAATATGGTGGTTTGCTAAATCTGCTCATCGATGGACCAGAGAACCTATGGAAGGGTAAAAAGAGGTGAGTCTTTGGCGGGTAGGAGGGTTGGGCCATAAGCATTAAAGCATTACTATCCATTTTGGATAGCAAGTCAAGCCGAACTGTGACTTCCTAAAGGTCGCAGAGCCCGTCTTGAAGAAAACTATATTCTTCTCCCTCTTTGCAACCATCTTCGTTCCGAATCGTGTACAGGGAATCCATGAGCCCTTTGGAATCGGAAGTCCTGATCTGGCAGCAGAACTGATTCATCGCATTGCTCTTCTTCATGGCTCTAGATTCTTCAATCTCATCCCTTTCCTCTTTCTCATCCTCGATTTTAGAATTGCTTGCTTCAGAGAAATTTGCTCTCGTCACTGCCATGTGTGCCGCTGCCTGCAATGGCAGCACAATTTAGATGCTTCTCATTAGTGGTTGTTAGGGATTTTGCAATAGGAGGGGGAGAGAGAGAAGGGACTGATTATTGTATATTCAAAAAGAAAAATGATTTCAGAATAATAATAAAATTACATAAATAAAATGGTTTACGGCGAACCATCCATAACTGGAGAGTTAGCCACACAAATCACATATTGGTACTGGACAACAAGTGTGATACATAGGCGTCATCCACGTTTTCGAAATATCCATGTTCTTACTTCTTAGGGCATCTCAAATGGGGGGGTCTTATTAAGTTTAAGCATTTCACCAAATAAGCATAAATGCTTATTAAGATTTTTGCATTGGAGTGCATTTTTCTTGAGATGCTTATTAAGCATGGGTATTTAGTTAAGCACCTTTCCTCCTTTAAGCATATGGTGGGCCATGACTTGCTTTATGAATAAAAAAATCAAATTAAAAAAATTAAAAAGTTGTTATTGGTGAAATGTAATGATGTGAGGTTATTGGTGGGGTCTATTTAAGAATTTTTTTGGAGGTGTTGGGTTGGAGAGATAAAATGCTTGAAGTGCTTAAGTTCAAAAAAGTAAAAATGAGTAATGTGTACTAGTGGGATTCCACTTAAGCACCCCCAAAATGGGATACTCCATTGTGGATGCTCTTAGGATAGTTGCTACCTTGGAAAAATAAATAAATAAAAGAAGTAATGTCCATAAAACATGAAATGTAATTTACCACATTTTGTGCTTTTCAATATATCAGTGATTAGTTCTGAACGAAGTTATTTTTATCTAACTCGATGTTTTTTTATTGTTGATACAGATGGGGCTGGCCACCATTTCTCACATGCTCAATCAATGGATCGAGAATGATGGGAGAACCTGTTACGTTGTACAATGAGCAGAGGAGGCATTATGGTAGCATAATTGTGGAAAAAGGGTGTATTTCTCCTTGTATTATGACAAAAGATTATTTCCCTCTTTAACAGTTTATAGCTCTAGGTATGGTTCTTGTGGATGAGGCCTTATGTAGAATGGCAATTATTGTAGTTTGGGAATAATTATTTATTGAGTTTAAAAGTTGACCTAGGACCAACTGACACCTGTATAATACTATCCCATTAGTGATTAATGTGTGGTAGTGTATAAATTCTTGTATTTGATGTGTCAAATTGGTGTCTACCCCCTCCCTCAACCTTCCACGTCCTTTAGGGTTTGTTTGGAAATGGGTTTTTGGAGGAGAGGAGAGAATTTATATCAATATTTTAGTTTTATAAATAGAGAAGGGTGTAAAAAACTTTTTAAAGCACTCTAAAATCCTTCACCTTTATTTATAAAACTAAAATATTGGTATAAGTTCTTCTCTCCCCTCCCTAAATTTTCTCCCAAACAAACCTTGAAAGAACCTTGTTTATCAAAAAAAAAAAAACAACCTTGACCCTGTGTTTGGTTGAGTAGAAATAGGAAAGAGAGAATGAGGGAAGAGAGAAGTTGAGGAGAGATAGAGAACTTCTTTTGTTTGGTTCAGAAGAGAAAAAGGGGAGAGAGATTAAAAAAGAGTGGGACCCACGCGTTTTCTCATTCTTCGCTCGGATGCGAAGAAACTGTAAAGAAAGAGTGACCCTTTTTCCCTTTTCCATCTTTACCCTTGTCAGTTTGCTTATTCTCTAACCTGTGCCATGCTTTTTGTACTATAGTTCTCTTCTCTGCACCATTCCTTTGCAACCGTACGTTTCCTTCATCTTACCACTTCCCCACCATTTCGTCACCCCATTTGGGATTTATTGATTTTGGGATTCTGAGTTTTGGAGTGGTGGATTTTTGTTGGTTTCCAAACAAGCTATTGCATGGTTCATTTTTTCTCTTCTTCGCAATTTTTTTTTCTGTTGTCATTTTGATTTCAATTGAAGCTCTGTTTAAAGTGAAACATTTATTTCAGAGGATTTTAATAAATTCTACATATTATATAGTTTGATTTGATTATTTTACGTGAAAAAAATTATTAACTCATAGAAGACTTTAATAGAAATTAGATATTAATATAAATTTTTAAAGACATACTCTTTTAGTGTATACAACGTGTAGTGTAGGCCTACATAATATATATTTTGCTTTGATTGTTTTACGTGAAAAAACATAATTAACTCAGAGAAGATTTTAACAAAAATTAGACATTTATATAAATTTTTAAAGTCATTCTTTTAGTGTATACCGTATGTAGTGCAGACCTACATAATATATATTTTGCTTTGAACATTTAGGTGAAAAAATATTATTAACTCATAGAAGAGTTTAATTAATATAAATTTTTAAAATTATATTCTTTTAGTACATAATATATAGTTAGCTTTAAATATTTTACATAAAATAAAATTACTCTCTAATCCGTAGAAGAGTTTAATACATATTGATAATTAGAACTTTTTTTTGTCATGTTAACTTTTTTTGTCAAACATGAATTATTATTAATTAATATATAAATATTATATTATTCTATTATATTATTAATACTAATATAAATATTATTATATATAACAATAAAAAGAATTATCTATTTGATTTATGTTTTCATAATCTATTTTCTTACCCGAACGACTTTCGTTGCCCGTGCGGCGCACGGGTTAACACACTAGTAATAAATAATTAAAGTAAAATAAAGATTAAAATATAATAGGAGTATTTTTGTCTCTGTGTAATATATTATCATTTATTTCTTCTCACTTTCTACCCAACCAATCAAAGAGAGAGAAAACTTTATACTTCTTTCTCTTTTATTTCTTTTCTATTTCTCTCATACCAAATAATACCAAAAATCTACTATAATTCCCTATTAATTCTTTCTTCCTTTTCTCTTTCTCATCTCTTTCTCTCTTCACAATTTCTTTTCCCATCCAATCAAAGGGTGAAAGAACCTTGTTTTCTACTCTGATCCTCACGACCCATGGATCCTAACGTGAATAAGGAAGTTCTTTTCCACGGATTGGAGGACTCATTAAGTGTTGGCATTCTCCTTTTAGTCATTAGAGTGTATCTACTCGGAGCTATTGCGTATGGTCATTGCCATTATTGCATCTGAACTGATTATTGAACGTTTGGATTCAGATATCGGTTCCATCATTGAGAACATCTAGGATATTATTTTACAAAAAGAATATTAGTTTTAATAATGTTTTCTATTTGTGCTTTTTGTTTTTTTTTTGATCAATTTTGCCTTTTGTTTTTACTTTTAATTATCTGTTTTCTATTTTTAGAGATTTATATAAAAGTAGTGATTTTTTTTATATAAATCTTTTAAAACATCCTTTTTAACCAGAAAATGAAAATAGGAAATAAAAGTAAAAGTAAATGGGTACTTAATTTTGTTTTTGGGTCGGAGCATGTATTCTCTAAACTCAATTTATGCGTTGGCACCACGTGTTTAGCACAAAAATGAATCACAAGATGTTTGTTTGGATGAGGTATAAGATAGCTCACCGGTTCTTACTGTAATGTGTCACTATCCCAATGGACCAACACCAACACACTTACCACGAGAGAGAGTCTCAATTTATCACAGATAAGTCTGTACGAAGAGAGACTTTGTTGGGTTATGAAAAGAAAGTAAGAGAAAAGAAAGCGAAAGGAAAAAAAATAAAAAATTGAGTTTTTAGTTATTTAGTAGAAAAAAAATTTAAAATTTTTCCCTTGTCATTTGATTGAGTGACAAATGAAAAGAAATAAAAAAAGTATACTTATAAAAGGGCATAAATATTTGATTTTGTATAATTGTGTGTTTGTGTGTGCTGATCAATATGGTAAATCAAAAAAGAATTGAAGAGTATTTTGGTATTTTAAATCACAATATACATACCTTCACACACACGCAGATGAAGTCATGGATCGTCTTTTTCCTTTCTTTGTGTTTTCTGCAACGTCACAAACGTTAGAAGTTGTCTCGGTCCTCACTTGCTCTTTCTTAGTGTTTTGATGTTACCCTAAATTTTGTTTGGATAAATTTTTCTATAAATAGTTTTAATATATATTTTTAAATTAATAATTTTTTATATAAGTTAAAATTAATTTTTGTATTTTATTTTTTTTAAAAATTATTTTTTTAAACTTTTTTATAAGTACATATCTATTTATTAATAACTATCTATTTAACAATTTTTTTTTTTTGTCAAATTTTTTTCTCTTTTTTATAAACACCTAACTGAGCAGTTAAAAGTTAAACTTCTGCCTCCAATCGGGACAAAAGTTACATTAGAATCATTGCTTGTACCGCATTTAATTTTTTCCTCAATTATTATGTTGTAGCAGTCAAATCAATTCTAAATTCGTTATTGGATCCCACTTAGAGAGATTAGGCCGACACCATACCGATGCTTCTGTTGACAATTAAATTCTTTCTCCCCATTCTGTGCTGACCGCTAATGCTAGTGAGCAGTGATAATAAAAAGGGAATGGATATTTTTATAAAGGCTTTCAACCCCATAATAATAAGGTCGTCTAAAGACTAAAGAGAAATAAAAAAAATTATGAACAGTCTTCATAAAGTTTGACCAGGCCTAACTAATAAATCTCTTTTTAGGATTTTTGTGTATATCTATTTTTGATATGATTATTTCATTTGAAAAATTTGCTGGAGAGGTTATTATTACTATTTTTATTTATGATTGTTATTGCTAAAATTTTAAAAAAAGTCACTAAATCTTTGAAAAAAAGTTAATCCAAATATGTAAATTGGACTGAATTATCTTTTTACCCTATTGATATTTTTTCATTTTACTCAGTGGAGATACAATGGAACAAAATAAAATTAAAAAAGAACATAATACTTTTTTAATTTTATAAAATATTATATTATTTAAATAAATCGGAAACTCCAAAATAATAATTATTTTGAAATTAATGAAATTTTATACATTCTAAGATCTATAGTACCACTCTATATCATTTGATGATAAGTTATCATATTATTCAGGATTAAATATATTTATGATCTCGATAAAATTGGTCAAATTTGATTTTAGTCGCTATAAAAATTTTAAACATTTTTAGTCCTTAGAAAATGCAAAAATGTGTGCTTTTACTTAGTCCCTCACGAGGGACTAAAACCACACTATTTGTGTTAAATGTAGGGACTAAAAATACATAAAATTGATGATATGTTAGCTGAGGTATTCAAGGCGATGTGGATTTAAGTGAATCACCTCAGCGTTTAAATGGGATCAATTTTACTTAGGGACTAAAAACAAATATCATCATAGGGACCAAAAACATTTTACTTTTATTATGGGGACTAAAATATCTTTATATTATAGAGATTAAAAACATATTTAAGCCTTTGATATTTTACAAAATGTTACGATCTATCACACACACATGGAGAGAGAGGTTTTACATATGGCATCACGTGTGGGAAAGAGGAAGGCCCTTCCTAAAAGAGCACTTGTGGCGCACTATTAATAGTGTTTTGGGCAAATACACTTTGTGAGCTAATAAGTCATTACAAATTGCACTATTGCTATTAGTCTATTACAAATAGTCTATTACCTACTAACAAACATATCTTATTGGCTTCTTCTCCATCCACCATTTGATCAATGGCTTCTGTGCAAATCCTATGGCAATGTAGTCAAGTTAAGCATCAGGGTTGTGTTAGATACCCCCATGTCAACAAATCAGACAGGAATCACAGGATTAGTACTAGGAAAATCTATTCAGTTAGATTTGAAGGTGGGGTGGTTCCAAATTTAGGCCAAGGAAGGAAAAAGAAGAAGCTGAGTGTGCTTATAGCTGGTGGGGGTATTGGTGGGCTTGTTTTGGCTCTGGCTGCAAAGCATAGAGGGTATGAAGTGAAGGTATTTGAAAAGGATCTGAGTGCTGTTAGAGGGGAAGGTAGGCACCGTGGCCCCATTCAGCTTCTGAGTAGTGCTCTTGCTGTGTTGGAAGCAATTGACCAGAGTGTTGCAAACCAGATAATGGATGCAGGTTGTGTCACTGGCAATAGGACTAATGGCCTTGCTGATGGTATATCTGGGGAGTGGTATGTTTTCTACTTCCTTGTCTTAAATATGAACTCCTACTGTAATAAAAGTTGGATTTGGCTTCTGTGAAGTGAGGAGAGAGTACAGTAAGTAATCACAACTTTTGATGAGAAAATCAAGGATTGATGTTCCCATATATCCACGATTTGTTATACATTTGCTTATAATATCAACAATTGATTTATTCATAAATAGTTGAGATTAGTTACTTTACATTCTAAAGTGAATTGTTCACTTTACAGAAGTCAGATCCTAATATGCCCCTAGCACTCTTTTCTTTAAGCACAACATGAATCTTTCAAAACACAAGGTGGTATATGATTATATAATGATGTATTGCTCTGATTGGTATGTGTTTTAAGTATGACTGAAAGAAACAATCATACTCATATACTTGACATGAACTTTGGGGACTTATACTATGTTAAATCACTAATCAGCCTTCCCTAAACTTGTAGTTGAACTTGAAGAGATCTTATTGAGGTCTTGGATTCTTGCAATTCCTTTTCTGTATATTGCATATGACAATCTTGAAAGGTGTTAAGGGGTTGGTTGGTAGATAAATTATTAAAAACCCAAAAAAAATAAAATTAGATTGTTAATAATTTCTTGTTTACACTTCAGGTTCACTGAGTTTGATCTTTTGACTCCTGCTTCAAGGAGAGGGCTTCCTGTTACTCTAGTCATATGTAGAATGACACTGCAAGATATATTAGTCAATGCAGTTGGTTCCAACATACTTAGAAACAAATCTAAAGTTGTGGATTTTATTCAAGAACCTAGCAAGGTCTGAGGTTCTCTAAACAAACTCATTTCATATTGCTTCTAAAGAGAGAGCTGTGTTCTAACATTGAATCATTTTTTTACATTCACCATTAGGTCAGAGTGGTCCTTGAAAATGGACAGCACTATGATGGTGATGTTTTAATAGGGGCAGATGGAATATGGTCAGAAGTAAAATATACCATCCTTTTCCTTCTAGTTTTTTTTTTTTTATTTACAAAATGAGTTCCTTTTTCTCCTTGCTTTTGGAATTCAATCTCTTTTGTTTATTTTTCTTAGGTGCGTTCGAAACTCTTTGGCTGGCAAGAAGCAAATTACTCAGGTTTCACTTGTTATAGTGGATTAACAGACTATGTGCCTCCATATATTGATACTATTGGGTAGGTACTTCATTCACAGTAACATTTTAGGACTGTCAAAGGCCTCTGTTGTTGAATAAAGAATGTCCATTGTCATTGAACTATTGAAGAATGGAAGAGATAGTTAGAGACCAAAAGCAGATCATTTAGTTAACAAGTTAATAATATGAATGAATCACCAAAATCGTCCCTGAAATTATATGGCACTGTCAACTTAATCCCTGAAATTATTAATATTTCAAATTAGTCATTGAAATTGAAAACTCTCGATCATATTAGTCCGTTTGGATCAGTCAATTTAGTCCCTGAAACTACAGGAACAAATGTGATCGAGGATATTTCAATTTCAAAGACTATTTTGAAATATTAATAATTTCAAGGTATAAGTTGATAGCATTCTACAATTTGATTGACTGAATTGGTGATTCACTCGTTATAAAACCAAGAATGGCTTTTACCTCAAGAAAAAAAAAAGTATCAACATTTTAAGTTTTTCTTATTTGGTGTTTAAATTTGAAGTTATAGGGTGTTCTTGGGGTTGAACCAGTACTTTGTTGCTTCAGATGTTGGCCATGGGAAGATGCAGTGGTATGCTTTCCATGGGGAACCCCCTTCAAGTGCCCATTTCCCAGAAGGTATCTTTACACTGTGTGTATCAATTGCTGATAAATTTTTGAAGGTAATTGAAACAAATAGATTTTTCTAAGTCATTGCAGGTAAGAAGAAGAGACTGATGAATATATTTGGTAACTGGTGCAATGAAGTAACCACACTCATATCAGAAACACCAGAGGATATGATTCTGCAGAGGGATATATATGATAGAGACATGATCTACACTTGGGGAATTGGGAGAGTGACTTTATTAGGTGATGCAGCACATCCAATGCAACCAAATCTTGGTCAGGGAGGATGTTTGGCAATAGAGGTCGGTTATTTATAATTTTCAACTACAAAAAGTAAAATGTGGTTCCTCGTATTGTCTTCAATTTTTAATCCTTATAAATAGAGAAATGTTCGCTTTTGGTTTTCTAATTTTAAAATGCTGCTTCATTTTCTGAAATAGGCCACATATAGTCCATCAATAGGCCATAGGAGACCAAAATGAGACGTTTTAAAAGCGATCATTTAACTATTTATAGGACTAAAAACATATTTATTCCCTTTTTTTTATTAATCTACATTGGTTTCACTTTCACCCCTTTATTTAACTTTAGCTATCCTAGGGAGCTTAAAGTCTTTCGAAATAAAACAAGCAAAGTAGTCAAATGTGCCACATAGAGCTATTTTAAACAAGAGAGAGAGGAAGAAAGAAAACTTTGTGTTTGTGTGTGTGTGTGATGCAATTTAGGTTGTTTTATTAAGTCCCCTTCTTTTGTTGCAATCACATATGCAGGATTGTTACCAACTGATACTTGAGCTTGACAAGGTTGCTAAACATGGTTCTGAGGAGTCTGAAGTTATCTCAGCCCTTAGAAGGTATCTTAAATAATAAGATCACATGCAATCCAAATATACATAGAAAAGCTAATTGAAACTGCCTCTGCTTCATGCATAGGTTCTGATTACCCTTCCAAATTTGAACATGCTTATCTTTTCCTGAATTTTCATTTAACATGCGCAAAACACTATGGGAGCATTGGAAGAGCTCATTTAGAGCTTGTGTCCTTATATCATAGTATAAGGCCCTGTTTGGATAAATTTTTCCATAAGCACTTCTAACATGTATTTTTTAACTAATAACTTTTCACATATGTTGAAATTAACTTCTACACTTCACTATTATCAAAAGTTATCTTTTTTAGCTTCTCCATAAGCATTTATCTATTTATTAATAATTATCTATTTAACAATTTTTTCTCTTTTCCATTATTACCTAACTTCTCCATAAGCTAAAAGTTGAGCTTATGCATCCAAACAAGGCCTATGTACTTATATTAACTTTTAGATTTATGATATGTCCACACCTACTTTTAGCTTATTTCAGTAAACTCTTTGGAATAATTTATGAATAAGAGCTTAATTAAGCTCCCTAAAGTAGCTTAATAGTTAATCAGTTCTTAATTAAGTTGTTTATCCAAATATGCCATTTATCACAAAACTTTAGATAAGATGACCCTTGCATATATATCTCTTGGAAATCTGTGTGTCTGAATCATTTGATCTTCTATTAAGAAGAAACCATTTTAACAAAAAAGCAAACTGTTTGAACTTTTCTTGCTTCATCAATCTCTTGTTAGATACGAGAAGAGAAGAATCCCACGAGTCAGGGTGTTGCACATAGCTACTAGGATGGCATCAAAAATGCTAGTCAACTACAGACCTTATATTGAATTCAGATTTTGGCCTCTTTCAGTATGTTCTTCTCTCCAACTTAATTCGTGTAAAACTTTTGCTTCCTTCTTGTCACGAAAATTGAAAATAAAAATGGAGTAAATACTAAATAGCCACATTTGGTCAGGTGGTGTCACTTTGGTCTCTGCCGTTAGGAAAGTAATCACTTTCAGGGATCAAAATGACATTAAGTAATCACTTTTAGGGACCAAAGTGACTAACGACTGACAGTTGAGGATTTTTTTATTAATTTCGTATCTGTCAGGGACCAAAGTTACATCATTTGACATGCTCAGGGACTAAAGTAACTGTTTACTCGATTTAATAACTATACTCCGACATTGTAAATAGATATTACATAGAACAATCATATTTCACCAGTTTGTCACATTTTAATTCAATTAAATTATTTTAAGAAGTAATATTATGATGTGGTGAGATAGTAAAATATGATTAGATATCTAAATAAAACTTGTTCTCACTGTATTGTTAAGCTGAGTAAGAAATTGTAACACTTCAAGCTTATTCTTCAGGAGAATCTAACAAAGATGCAGATAAAGCACCCTGGCATTCATGTAGCTCGAGCCCTCTTTAGGTTCACTTTTCCACAGTTTGTTAATTGGATGATTGCAGGCCATGGGTAAGAGCTGGATGGCTTGTATTTAAAAATCTAGTTATCATCGTCACTATTATCTTTATTTACTAATTTGGCAGAATTTTAATTGAATCTTCTTCCTCTGCTGTCTTTTTATTTATATTATGTTTTGTATATTAATTAGTGTCTGTCTCTTTTACAGGTTGTGGTGAACATGTACATGCAACACGTTTCCAAAAATAAAAGGCTTACCAATTTTAGCATTGCGTGATTGTAGCTAGCTAGAATAATCTGTTGGGTGGGCAATGGAAATTTTTTCTTTTAGCTAAACAAATCAGTGGGTATCAAAATTCAAATCCTTCGTAAAAAAAAAAAAATTCAAATCCATGATCTTCATTCGAATACCAATCCATGATCTTCATTCTATTTCTTTTTTTTATTTTTTATTTTTACTTTTAATAAATTATAAAGTTGTCTTATTGTTTTCAATTTATTTTATGATTTTAAATGTTTACACTAGAAACAGTGAAAACATTTTTTTTACTGTTTTCTGTACAAATATTTAACAACAGAAAATAGATTGAAAATAACAAGACAATTTTATAATTTATTAAAGTAAAATCAGGAAATAAAAATAGAGAATGACCTCTCAAACCAAACGGATCCTAAATCTTATATAAACAATGGAAGTATTAAATCAATTTATAATAATACATATTATAATAATTTATTGTTAACATAATAATATATATAATATAATATTATATAATATAAATAAAATATATTTAATATTGATATGTTACACTATAGTATGTATACTATATAATAAATTATATGAAATATAAAATATAGGCTTAAATATGTTTCTGGTCCCTATAATATATGAGTGTTTTGCTTTTAGTCCATATTAAAAAAGTTAAACGCTTTTGGTTCCTATTAAAAAAGTCAAACGTTTTTTGTCCTTATAATTTTTTTTTGCTTTTAGTCCATTAAGTGGTTTGACCGCTGATGTGTTCCATTTTGAGCCCAGTTAACACGCCTACGTGGCCAAAAATATTGCCACTTATTATGCCACGTAAGCATCTCTCTCTCTCCTCCCTCCACCACCACCACCACCTCCTCTCTCCCTCTCTCTCTCTCTCTCTCCTCCACCCCCACCCCACCCCACCCCATCCCGCCCCGCCCCGCCACCTCCTCTCTCTCTCTCTCCTCCCTCCACCCCACCACCTCCTCTCTCTCTCTCTCTTCCCTCCACCGACACCCACCTCACCACATTTCGTTGGTTGGTTGGGCACCCTAGTGAGTCGGCGCCCCTTTTCTAATACCTTGCAATTTCGCACACAACACTTCGGCCATTGAAGTAGCCAATACGACGTCGCTTGCATCACCAAGCGTGGAATATGGAAGGAAGAGGAGTCGAAGGTTTACTAAGAAGAAGAAGAAATCGTTTTCTTAGATGAATCGTTCTTAATCGATGACAAGTAACTCCACTTTCTCTTTCTCTCTCTCTACCTCGTTCTCACTGTCTCACGGTTGTAACCATGGAGCATTTTTCGAATCTGAAGTTACCAGCTGACGAAATTCACGTTTGGGTCTCAAGATATTCAGCTCATCTGTCTCCACTCTGCCTCCAGTGAGTTTTCTTTATTTGATTTTTTAACACATCATGTGTTACCTGCTGGGTTGTTTGAAAGAACTTGGAGGATGTAGTGACGGGTGCACAGGTTCACGGTGGGGGAGGAGAGAGAGAGAGAGAGAGTGAGAGAGGAGGGGGTGGGGGTGGAGGGAGGAGAGAGAGGAGGTGGTGCTGGTGGGGGTGGAGAGAGATTAGAGAGGAGGTGGTGGGGGTGGTGGGAGGAGAGAGAGATGCTGACGTGGCATCCTACGTGGCAATATTTTTGGCTACATAGACGTGCTGACTGGACTTAAAATGGGACATATCAGTGGTCAACCCACTTAAAGGACTAAAAGCAAAAAAAAAAATTATAGGGACAAAAAATGTTTGACTTTTTTAATAGGGACTAAAAGCAAAATACCCCTATATTATAGGGACCAAAAATATATATAAGCCTAAAATATATTTAATATTGGTATTTTATATTATATTATTTATTTATTTTATATAATAATATATATTATTGCATAAGATATAAGATAATATACACGATATTAAGATAATCAACGATGTTCAGCGAGAAATAAATATTGCACGATAAAAAAGTTATTGTAGTACATTTCTCATTATTTTTCTTGTGCTGTCCACTGTCCATCAGACAATGTGTGGAACAAAAAGTTGTGTTGTGAGCAGTTGCATATTTAGGACCTGGGTTCAGTGGGGACTATTTTTCTGCGGTGGTGGGGTGGTGGTTGAGCGTCGGATGTGGCTGGGTTTTTCAGAGAAGGGAGATATGAGAGATTGAGATCCAATATTATCAATCTCTGATTGGTTATTGACTCGATCAGAATACTGGGATAATAGGTCATTGAACGAATAAGTTATTAGTTGAATCCCATGATTTGGTATTTGTTAGATTTATAAATTTTCAATTAACAAAATATTTATATTTATCCTTTAAATTTTTTTATATATTTATATATATATATACCAGCTACAAGCTTCAGAAGACACATTTTTATCTTTAGAATTTGTTGCATTTTCTATTTCTATTGGGTGTGAGTGTTTGGCGCATACAACTTAGGGGCATATTTTTTTGGTGAACTCGGGTATTTTTCACGCGTAACTATGGAACTAATCTCTCGAGACACTGAAATCCATTTAATGGGTTGACGACAGATATTCTTCCATACACATGACCTGGAGATCGAACCCTTGACCTCATGCTTAAGGAACTGGGTATCTACCACCTGTGCCACATCATGTTGATAGTGTTGGGGCATTTTCTATTTATATTGTGTGTAAGTCTCTAACACACACAATATTTTTAGTGCATGGGAAGCTGTGTGATAGTGGGGTAAAAAATGAAATTTTAGGGGGTTAAAATTGACAAAATATAGATAGTAGATAGAGATTTTTAATTTTGAGTGGGGGTATGTGCCCACCCTCACTCCAACATTGGTGCGCCCAGGGGCGGAGCTAGGAATTTCACTAGAGGTTGGGTCAAGACAAAAAAAATGACTTGGTAAAAAAGAAATTAAACATTCACAGCAATATGATCAAGAATTTTATCATAATAACTAATATTGACAAATAATTAAAATATATAATTATATTAAGTAGAAGAGTTAAGAAGTACTATTCAACAAGTGCAACTAGCATACAACACTCAGGGACTACTAGCAAAAAAGATTTGCAACAAAAAACAAGATTTACAACAAAAAAGTTTTGTTCAATAAAAAAAACCAAAAAGATGGACAAAGATAACTTATATATTTAGTAGGATTGTTGACCAGATTTTATTTGACGACTAAAATTGCACCAAGGCCAGAATTAAATTGACCAAATTCTTTCTTGTTTAGAGTCTTAGACGTTTACGTATAGGATTTGTTATGATTTTCACACATTCATACATATATAATTATGGTATATAATAGGTGGGCCTTAAGCAGAAATATCCATAGTATCATAAATATTTTGCAAAAGTAGGGTGGGGCCATGGCACCCTCAGGCCCCCCTGTACCTCCGCCCCTGGGTCCGCCTATGGTTGTGAGTCAAACATTTGTTCTGTACTATTTTACTTGTTCTGTACCTCAGTTTCCATCAAACACACCCATAGCAACTAATCAAAGAAGCACAAACAAAAGGTATCCTTTTTCCCGTGAGTAAAAAATACTCCCTCTGTCTCATCTTATTTGTTGTTTTAACCAAATTTTTTTGTTCCATTTTGATTGTCATTTTACAATATCAATGAAGCATTTAATTTTATCTTCCTATTATACCCTTAAAGCATATTAATGTAGTTTTATAGGTTTACGTGAGAGTGGGATGGAGTAATTAATTGTGAATTACAATGAGAGAGGGCATAACAAATGGCATAATAGGTAAGACCAAAATAATTTTTATTGAATTCTGATCTATTAATTGTATTTCTTAGTTCATGTTCCACAACATTATACAATATATTAGTGTATTAAGCATTAGTTAGTAAAGTTGAGTTAGTTATAATTAGTTGCACAGTCAGCAACTTCTGTTTTGCTTTTTGTTATAGCTCACGAGGCTCACATGTTTCGAGTGATGCTATATATACTTGTAACTCGGCTTGTATCATAAGTTAATCAATTCCAATGAATTACAAATTTCTCTAAAATTCTCTGTTCTCTCTTCCCTGAATCTCATTATGGTATCAATCACTGCAATTAGGACCTTATTCACACTCACGCTTCAAGCTGCTTCCATGACGTCTCTCAGTGCTAGTTCAGCTTTGTCGCCGGCGGCTGTCACATTTGCACATCCGTTATCCATTAAGCTTGATGATAACAATTTTCTTCTCTGGAGCCAGCAGGTCAAGGGAGTAATTGTAGCTCACAAACTCCATAGATATGTGGTTAGTCCACAGATTCCTCCACATTATGCATCTGAAGCGGATCGTGTTTTGGACGTTTGCACGGAGGAGTATGAGTGCTGGTTAGTCCAAGATCAGATGCTCTTTGCATGGCTCTTATCTTCCCTGTCAGAGACGTTTCTGCCACGAGTGCTTGGATGCAAGCATTCATGGCACGTGTGGGACAAAGTGCATAATCATTTTTTGAAGCGCATATGAAAGCCAAGGTCAGACAATTAAGATCTGAACTTAAGAACACCAAGAAAGGTACACACACAATCAATGAATTTGTTCTGCATATTAAGGCTATTTGTGATTCATTAGTTGCTATTGGTGATTCAATCTCTGAGAAAGACCAAATAGATGCTATATTAGAGGGTTTACCTGAGGAGTATGGACCATTTGTGATGATGATATATGGTAGAAGTGATTCACCTAGTGTTTCAGATATTGAGTCTTTGTTGTTATTGCAAGAAGCTCAACTAGATAAATTCAAAACTGAACTACTACTGCTACGCTTTCTATTAATGTGGCACAAATTGCAAGTGGTTCTTACACATCTGAAAATCGTGAGTATGGTAAAACTGGAATTGATACTAAAAATAAAGGAGGTCGTGGTTGGTGTGGTCGTGGAGGTAGAAACTGTAATAATAGAGGTAGAGGAAGGTATGGAAATGGACCTAGGCCTACTTTTCAATTGTGTTTCAAGTATGGTCATGATGCTTTTAACTGCTAAAACCGGTTTGATGAAAATTTTGTGCAACCTTCCCCTCCTCCACCAAGTGCTAATCAACAGGCACATCCTTATTTCCAAGTATCTCAAATTATCAAGGTGCATAGCAGGCTCCCCACAACTCACAGGGACCAAGACCTGCTACCGTTCAAGGACCTCCACCCCGAGCCTATCCTCACCATATCAATATTAGCCTTCACTCAGGAGTTTCAAGTACCAGCTGGCTTAGACACACGTAATTGGTATCCAGACTCGGGTGCCTCTCACCATGTCGCTCCTAAATCCAATCACTTCACTCAGCAGGCTCCATATATGGGTTCTAACAAGGTTCACATGGGAAATGGTCAAGGTTTGAAAATCAATTATGTTGGTACTTTTGAAATCACTTTATCAATTCACCCACATATCACTCTCACACTGAATAATCTACTACATGTGCCCTCTATCACTAAGAACTTGATGTTTGTTTCACTGTTTGCTAAAGGTAATAAAGTCTATTTCTAGTTTTACTCAAATAGGTGCCTTGTCAAATGCCAAGTCTTTGATAAGGTGCTGCTGTAGGGTGAATTAGGAGCTGATGGACTTTATTGCTTCAAGCAATTGATAGTGCCACAGAAGACTGTGTCAATGTCATGTTTAATTTCAGAAAATTCACGTAATTCAGATTCTAGTTTCCTACTTTGGCATAGGCGTTTAGGACATGCCAACCATAGGGTTGTTAAACAAATACTGGACTTATGTAATGTGCCACATCATAATAAGGTTGAGACTAATTTTTGTGATGCATGTTGCTTGGGAAAAACTCACAAGTCGTATGCACCTCCTTCTGAAATTGTCTATCACAAACCGTTTGAGTTGATTTTCTTAGATTTATGGGGTCCTGCTCACTTTACTTCCTCATGTTGTTATTTTTACTACATTACTTTTGTGGATGCAAGTATAAGGTTCACTTGGATTTATTTCTTAAAGAAGAAGTCAGATGCTTTGGCTGCTTTCAAGCAATTTCACACACTGATAAGCACACAATTTCAAGCACAATTAAAAGTTGTACAAACTAATTCAGGTGGAGAGTTTAAAGTGTTTACTACTTATCTAAATGAAAGAGGCATAGCTCATCGTTTCACATGTCCACACACCTCACATCAAAATGGGTCTGTAGAACGCAAGCATCGCCAAATTGTAGACATGGGACTCACTTTACTTGCTCAATCACAGTTGCCTTACTCTTACTGGGATCATAGCTTCACATCAACAGTTCATCTTATTAATCACTTGCCTACCTCTACTTTGCCATCATTCTCATCTCCTTTCCATGCTCTTTATGGTAAGGTTGCAAGCTACACTGATATAAAGGTTTTTGGCTACTCTTATTTCGCACTATTGAGACCTTACAACAAACATAAGTTCCAGTTCAGGTCTGAGGAATGTGTATATCTTGGTCTCTCACCTTTGCATAAAGGTCACAAATGTATGTCTTCAAGTGGGAGAATCTATATCTCCAAGGATGTAATTTTTAATGAATTAAAATTTCCCTACCAAAGCCTTTCCAAAGCCAATACCAGCAGCCAAATCATTTCTCCTACTTATCCATCAACCATACCACTTGTTCCACACTCCCTTGATCCACCAATTTCACTTCTACCCTCAAGTCCTTCCATTACACCTCAACCCAATACTGAAAATACTCCACTTAATTCACCCTTGCACATCACCCCTCCCACTCCTACTGACATTGTAAACTTCCCAAAATCCTAAAAAACGCCTCACCTCATCCTGCACTCACCTCTCCCACAGTTGAACACTCTAGTTCATCTCCTCCCATTCCTTCTTCAAAATCTTTGCCACCTACACCTTCCCCTACCCCTCCTCCTACCAATACACATCCTATGGTTACAAGGTCCAAAACAGGCAATCTTAAGCCTTGAGTATTTTTAACACATGTTGAACCTTCAAGTGTGAAGCAGACACTTGCACATCTTGACTAGTTACAAGCTATGAAGGCAGAATACAATGCTCTAATGAACAACAAGACTTGGACATTAGTTGAATTGCCTCCACATAGGAAAGAAATCGGCTGCAAATGGGTTTTCATGGTCAAAGAAAACCCGGATGGGTCAATCAACAAGTACAAAGTCAGGCTAGCTGCCAAGGGCTTTCATAAAAAATTTGGGTTTGATTTCAATGAGACATTTTCACCAGTTGTGAAACCAGTGACCATTCGGATTGTACTTACGTTAGCTCTTTCTTTTGGTTGGACCTTACAGCAAATTGATGTCAACAATGCATTTCTAAATGACATATTAGATGAAGAGATCTATATGGTACAACCTCCGGGTTTTGTATCTTTTAACAAGTTATTGGTTTGTAAGCTTAATAAGGCCCTTTATGGACTTAAGCAGGCCCTAAGGGCCTGGTATGAAAGACTGAATGCAGCACTCTTGCAATATGGTTTCAAGACTAGTAAATGTGACCCATCTTTGTTCACTTACTCCAATGGTTCTCATCTCATTTATGCCTTGATGTATGTAGATGATATAATTCTGACAGGTTCATCTCCTCAGCTGATCTCTGATCTGATTTCCAAATTGAAAGCTAAATTTGCATTAAAACAGTTAGGTGAACTGGATTACTTCTTGGGGATTGAAGTGAAGCGTGCAACACCCTTTCTCCAAAAAGGATATTACACTATAGTAACCAAGAATTTTGAAATACCTTAAAAATATTTGGTGAAAACTCAACATTTCTTCTCCGAAAATGCGTGTAAAATTTTTGCTTTTAAATAATGAGAAGGATGGAGAATATGTCTCCCTAAATCTTTTCAAAAGGTTGTAAACGCGAAAACGTAAAACAATACTTTTGTGAAAGTAATCTCATCTCATGTATACATCATCAGAGTTTCTATTAGGAAAGATCTAAAATAATACAGTGAACATCTGAGGCAGTTTGGGCTCTAAACCTCTACCCAAAACAATACAGTAACCATCTATTCTTCTTGGAATCCCTATCAATCCATGTAACAACTTCCTTTAGATCCTCTTCTAAGAGCTAGTCCACTCCTTGGGTAAAACGTCTACTCAACCATGTACCAACACAACATAGAAAGTAGGCAAGGGTGAAAATCCTTATCATTGAATTATATCACAAGAGAACATACAGGCAACACACAGCAGACATAATGCGTACAACAATTATAATGCACACAACAGGTATAACATACAATCAATATATCCAGGTAACATGTAATAAGAACTTCACAAAACAGATCAAGAAAATCTTGAGAAAATTATCAAATAGGAACTCCGCTTTCAAATTAAAGCATATGAGAATATCGCTTTAAACAAAGCATATGAGAATGTCGCATAATCTAGGAAAAATAAGAATATCGCTTTAACTCAGCATATGGTAACATCACATTAGACTAAGCCTATAGTAACATCGCTTTTAACCAAGCATATAATAACATTGCTTTAAACAATGAATATGGTAACATCGCTTTAAACAAAGCATTTCTCTTCCATTTCCAAATAGCTCAGAATCACTTCCTCCAATAGACATAGTATCACATTTCTCAATTTAAAGCACGAAATCACACTATCTCAAATGAACACAAAATAACAAGTAATCACAGCATCACATTTTTCAGATAAGAATACCAAATCATATATCATAAGTAAATGCAGAATCATAGTTATCAGGTAAACACCAAAACATATTCATCAGATAAGTACAGAATCATAATAACACTCCAAAACATACCTCTTTTAGTCTTTATATAATAAACTAAAGGTGATTACAGACCAAAATTGGGCATAGCCACCGAGATTAATCAAGAGAGAAGAGATTAACAGTAATTTAAATTCATGTTCACTTTTTATTCAGTAAGTGATTTCTATCGGCTTAATGAACTTTGAAGATGAAAGGATCATATGACGGCAGAGCCGACTGCGGTGATCAGTGCCATACTTTAAAATGATTCGATATAGAACTAAGTGAACGAAATAAAGCTGATTCATTACCAAAATACTTATACACCAGTTTACTTTCAGAAAAAGCTCGTTGAAGGCCTATCTTACTAATTTTCACTGCCATAGACATTGAAAACTAAACTGAGTTAATTATATATATATATATACAGAATGGATACCAACCCAAAATTTCCAACAAATAATATAACAATAGAATTCACCGAGAATCCTTTACTGTTATACTATTTTACCCAATCCAATCTATATATGTATACGTTTATTTAGAGAAATCACTTCTTTCCCAATTTATCTTAGTCACGTATATACCGAGTCCATAGGTTAAGAATTCTCCAAACAACGGATAAGTATAGTTCCCAGGAAAGAGAGGTGAGCTAAGACTACTTGGATGACCTATGTCTTTCCTAGACAGAACCATACTAATAAACCATCTATCTTAACCATCACTTTGTATATCAATAATATACAATATCAAGGTTTTCACAAAGAAATAGTTGGCACTAGTTTCATGGTAAAACTATATTGCGGTAGTTTAAAATTCGCCATTATAACGGTACAATTATTAAAGCTAAAAATAATTTTGCCATTATAACATTACTATCATGAAAACATATAAACAATTTAGGCATTATAACATTACTAATAATAAATCACATAAGCAATTAAATAAAAGCTATGAAACAATTAAATAAAGCATTAAAACAAATAATAAAACTATAACACATAAACCACCTAAGTGGTTTAGATCACACAACTTATGTGATCTCCCATAACTCTCAAGAATTTTTTCTTTACCTTAAAATATGAAGAAAGGAGACTTTGAAGAACAATGCTTCAAAACTCAAGAGCTAAGCAAGAAATCCTAAAGAACTAGAAAAACTATAAAGAGGGAGGAGAGAAATTTGTTTTGGCAACACAAAGGCTTGGTGCAAGAAAATAATGGAGACCCCTCCCCTCTATTTATAGGTGAGGAGGTGAGCTTACATGAGTGTGGAAACATAGGATTACTTGAAGATATTTTTCATAATTAGGTAATTAAATAAATAGATAATTCAAACTAAAACCTAATTGGTCCAAAGAGATGACTCATGTGATGACTCAAAATTTAGAAGGACTGAGAAGCTTATAGACCTTGGGGAGTCACCATGGGAGGCGGTTTTGAGGGCTAAAGTAAAGTTACATCTTTGCCCCTGGGGTTTTATGTGAAAAAGAAGTGAAAATCAAGGGCAAAATAGTCTTTTCACCAATAAAAAATTCCCAAAATTAATTTAAGGTGTGAGAACCAATGAGATTGCTTAAAAATGCCATAATAGACTTAAAATAACTTCAGGTATGATTTTCAAAATTTATTGATAGTGCAATCTCTTCGGTTTTCTCTGTTTCTCAAGTATAACCCCGCAAAGAGAGCAGAAAACGGGATTTTCAAAACTTACGTAGAAATAATTTCTAAAATCCAAAAATAAAGAATTAAAAATAGAAAAAATTCATGACTTGTGTCACGAAAATTAACACTATAAAATAAGGTTTATGCACTATACGCGTCTGTTAAGCGTATTTTTCGGTAAATTTTGAAAGTTTTCCAAAAATTTTAGAAAATAAAAAATATTAAAAGAAAC
This sequence comes from Glycyrrhiza uralensis, assembly GCA_030159175.1. Classification (NCBI taxonomy): domain Eukaryota; kingdom Viridiplantae; phylum Streptophyta; class Magnoliopsida; order Fabales; family Fabaceae; genus Glycyrrhiza; species Glycyrrhiza uralensis. Next base: position 31,654,784 of record BRZY01000003.1, read on the forward strand.
AACTTTTGTGAAGGAAGATAATTTTCTGGATTGGTTTGACATACTTTTGCTATTTAAAATCTTTACCGTCAATTAAGATGTAAACCGTTTCTGTAAAAACTCCAACGTCAAACCAAAATTGCCTTTTTCAAAAGGGAGAATGAATATGCTCATTAAAACCCTATTTATAAGATGAGAATAAATCAATAACCACACATCACAAAATTTCTAAATCAAACAGAATAGTCGTCAGTTTAATCTACCGTATTATAGGGACCAAAGCAGTAACATTTCTCTATTCTTCTCCAAAAATTTCCAACTAAATTCCTAAAATCATCAAATAATATTAAATCACTATTTCAATCCTCAAATATTTTTCTGGACCTTCTATCATCATCCGTTTAGCTTAAATCTATTTCCGACGTCCAAAACTAATAACCGAAGTTTTCTGTTAACGTTCCGTTTTTCCTTCAAAATTGAACCACAATCTCAACTAATAGAAAAACCTCCAAATATAACTTTAGATATTGAATCTTAAGCACTCTGTCTTTATAGATTAAAAATTACGGATGTTACAAAGCGCACTCAAACTGGCTCATTGATTTTGTCACAGGCAAAATATATCAGAGAATTGCTCTCCAAAGTTGCCATGATGGAAGCTAATCCTATCAATACTCCAATGATCAGTAATTGTAAACTCAGCAAGTTTGGAACTGATTCAATCTCAAATCCACATCTCTACAGATCCCTTGTTGGAGCTTTGCAGTATGTAACACTAACCAGGCCAGAAATTGCCTTTAGTGTTAATAAGGTTTGCCAATTCATGGCAAATCCCTTAGAGAATCACTGGAAAGCAGTGAAAAGGATTTTGAGGTACCTTAAGAGCACACTCAACTACGGGCTAGAGCTGAAACCTGCATCAAGGTCCACTTCTTCTTTCACTCTAAGGGCATTTAGTGTTGCAGGCTGGGCCTCGGATCCAGATGACCGAAGGTCTACATCAGGTTATTATTTGTTTCTTGGCCCTAATCTCATATCCTGGAGCTCTAAGAAGCAAGTCTTAGTTGCTAGATCCACATCAGAAGCTGAGTACCGAAGTATGGCACTTTCCACTACTGAACCTCTCTGGGTACAGTCTTTACTGCAGGAGATAAAGGTTCCTTTCACCAAGTCTATTTTATACTGTGACAATCTAAGTGCTATTGCACTTACTCACAGTCCAGTACTGCATGCTCGCACCAAGCATATGGAGCTGGACATCCATATTATTAGAGAAAAGGTTGTGTCTCAAACTCTGCTTGTTGAGCATGTTCCTGCTGCAGATCAGATTGCAGATGTACTCACAAAGCCAGTGTCCTTTAGTGTATTTTGTTCTTTGCGTAGAAAACTCATTATGTGTACTCATTGTCCACCACCTTGAGTTTGCAAGGGGGCTATTAGTGTATTAAGCATTAGTTAGTAAAGTTGAGTTATTTATAATTAGTTGCACACATCAGCAACTTCTGTTTTGCTTTCTCTTATAGCTCACGAGGCTCACGTTTTGATTGATGCAATATATACTTATAACTCAGCTTGTATCACAAGTTAATCAATTCCAATGAATTACAAATTCCTCTAAAATTCTCTGTTCTCTCTTCCTTGAATCTCATTACAACAAACAAATTGAGACGGAGGGAGTAACATTAACACCAAAAAGAAGACATGGATTTTCGGTCCAAAATTTTGAGCATCACTCCATTTGAATGTGGAATTGGATAGAAAAATTAGAAGATAGAAAATTGATAAAAAAAATTTAATAAAAGAGAAAAATGAAAAAATAGGTAAATTTTATATATCATTTGGATGAAAGGAAAAATGAAAGAAAGAAAAGTGAAAATTTCTCTCTATTTATCTTGTGTGGTTGGATGAAAAGTGAGGGGAAAAAATGAATAATTGATATGAATACTTTTACATCCTTATGAAATGAGAAACATTTCAAACATATTTTACACTATATCAAATAGATAAATAGATATTAAATTAAGAAAGATTGAGATTATTCAATCAAAATACATATTTTATAGAAGAGAGAATTTTTTTTAATATTGGATTCACATTATTTTTTTCTTTTTCTCTCTCTTTTCCCCTTTTTCTAGACAAGTGGTTTTACACTTTTTCTCACCCTCATTTCCCCCCCTATTTTCTATAGAAATAGACAGAGCATATATACAAGTAAAGTTGGAGAAATATACAAGGTAATTCACAAAATAGTATATTTAACCCCTAATGAGTATGGTTTGCATTAAATATTTTGTAAAGGATCCTTTGATTACAAGGTTGTTAATTACAAAACCTAATCCATTTAACTTATGAATTTTGATAGATATCTAACTTTATAAGTAGTCCACAATTAAGATGGACCCTTATAGAGAATCCGACACAATCACTTCATCAGATTCATTGGTAGTAAAAAGATATTGAGTGGATTAGATGAGATCCATTTGTCAACCCTTACATGTAGAACACACCTCAACTTGAGTGTGCTAGCCAACATATATGTCTTGCAATATTTCTTTAGCAGTGTCCCTTCTAGTTTCTAGCTTTTTTGAACAAATCTATTAATGTTTTGAATGTATTGGTAACGACTGACCTACATCCTTACCACTTAGACAGAGGACAAGAGGTGGCTAGTCAAAACATGAGATGGTGGTTTCCAAACGACAACTTCAAGCATAAGACGATAACCTCCTTATGAGACATCATCACATTAAAATCATTAAAAAATAAGTAATTTTATCAATATGGTTTGTAGATTGGGCTTTAATGAGGTGCGGAGAGGTTGGATTAGAGCCTGTATTTGCTCAGGTTTTATGTCTGTTTTGGTAAATGGGAGCCCAACATAAGAAGTAAATGTGGCTAAAGGGATAAGACAGGGGGAACACCTCGCTCCGTTTATGTTTTTAATTGTTGTAGAGGGTTTAAATGGTTTGATGAATAAAGATGCCCTTCCTATGCAGCTGCCTTACTTATTTTATTTTTACTCTAATGCCGCCCACAACTTTTTTTTTTGCCAATAGAAGAGATTTAATTGAAAAGGGTTAAGCCCAAGAATTAGAACAGGCCACACAGCCCATAACCAGATAAGCAATAGCAAGAGATACACAATAAACAAGACTATACTCTGGCCGAAACAACCACCAATAAAAGCACAAGAGGAGAGCCCACAACTATAAAACATAAGAATAATGACTGTGTTCTTGGGCTCATGTGCAAATTACAAGGTGCAGCCCGAACAAGTTATTACAACCTTAACAAAGAAAATAAAACTAGGGCAATTTCTATCTACACATACATGATTTTCTATCAACACATACATGCTGCGGAACTATTAGTTCCGCAGGTGTATTTTTTTTCTGACACACACATACCGCGGAACTATTAGTTTCGCGGGTTGTAATTCACTGCGGAACTAATAGTTCCGCAAGCATTTTTTATTCGTTATGTGTGTGTCCGAATTGAATTACAACGCGCGGAACTATTAGTTCCGCGGTGAATTACAACCCGCGGAACTAATAGTTCCGCGGTATGTGTGTGTCCGAAAAAAAATACACCTGCGGAACTAATAGTTCCGCAGCATGTATGTGTTGATAGAAAAACATGTATGTGTAGATAGAAATTGCCTAAAACTAGAATCAAATCCTCATTGGCCTTTCTTGAATTATCCTTATTGAGCTTTATCTTCAATTAAGCAATTGAACCACTTGGGTTCCAATCCATCCAGCTTTGGTCTTGCTTCACTCAAAGTTGTCACCATTTGATTTAAGGTTTCCTTAGCTTTCTTGGTATGTGCCCTTGTCATTGGTCCACAAAGGCCTTGTAGTGCTTCATTGTCTATGCTTCTTGGTTGATTCTTATCATACCCTCCTTCTTTGAGTGAATTTGACCTCGAATTTAGTTCTACTTCACCTACATCAAAAGAAAGATTTAGATTTAGCCACTTGGAAGGTAAGTCGGTTTTATTGGCATTTTTATTTATTTTCTCTATTATTTGCAATGGTCCATTTATTTTAGGGTTGACCTTTGGATTCCCTTGGGTGGGATACCTTTTTTCCCTTTTTTATGTGAACACACCCAATACCTGGGTCAAACACAAATCTAATGTATCCCTCAAATGTAGCAAATATGTTAGGGAGTTCATCATGCATTACCTTGAGATATTCCAAACCAAACATTTGAGTTTCAAGGGTAGTAAGCAATTTATACCTTTTGGAGATTGCCTCTACCATCATATTTACCTTTCTTGACTTGTGATTTACCACATAAGGCTTCAACTCATTCCCATAATTGGTATACTCAAGTTTAGCCCCATTGTGTGTCTCAATAAAAGAAGCAACATCACCCATCATCACATTGGCGATATCACATGTAATTTCAAAGGATTTTGCACAAATATGTAAAGCATTAGTGACCATATCAAACACATTGACATGCAATCTCTTTGAGCTTAAAACAACAACAAACATTCCAAGGAATTCATGCAAGCCACGGTTCATAATAATCTTAAAAGAATAGCAGAACTATGCATAACATGATTCTTAGAATTGAAATGGTCATAGAGGTATCCACTTTTCAAGTCAAAGTTAGAAAGTTTGCAAGAGTCATGCAAGTCATGATGCAAGTCATCAAACCAAGTAAATGTAGAAGAATAGCAAGACCAATGCAATTTACCAAGCATGATATTAATCCTAGAGTGAGGATATCCATACTTGGGGGAAACCATGCTAATTGTCAAAACATGCGGTATTTCATTTGAGATTACATCTTCAAATGCATTGGTGGTCTTGCAAGCTTCCTTTGGAGACTCACATTCAAACTCCTTCAAAAGAGAAACAACACCACCAGGAAAAAGGTTAAGGTTAGAATTAAAGCAAACATCCTTCACCTCGCTTTCTTTTGCACTTTCTTGTTTTCCTTTTTTTCCTTCTTACTCTTCTCTTTTTCCCTCCTTTTGAATTTTGTCCTCTAAATTGGCAACTCTCTTTTTGACATTTTCTTTTTCACATTCTTTTTCTATCAACTCATTCTTCTCTTCACTTTCATCTTTCTTTTCTTCACTCTCTCGAATTCCCTCATTCTTTTTATCTTCCCAATATTTATCCCAATGCTCCCAATAGCTTGCAACATTTGAAGCCCTCATTCTCATTTTCTCCTCTTATCTCAATGCAACACCCTTTCTCCAAAAAAGATATTACACCATAGTAACCAAGAATTTTCATAAACATTTAACTTATCCACTTTAAAATAAAGTTTATTTCCAAAAATACGAGTAAATTTTTTGCATTTTCTAAAAGATGAGAAGAATGAGGAATTCATTCTTTTAAGTATTTTCGTGGAAAGATAAAGACTGATGATTTATATTAGATACTTGCGTAAAAATAAACTCGTCTCATATATAGATATATCAGAGTTTCTCAAAAAGCTGGTATTAGTACAAGCATGTGGTTTACAAACCAACTCTACATAAGTAACTACGGAAAACTAAAAAATGTATAAAGCTCTTAAGAAAACTGAAAATAAAACATACGCTAGATAAACAAAATAAAAGGTACTAAGTGTACATCTGACCCAATTCAGTCACTACTAGCTACCCAAAATATATATGTATCCACAGATGGATATTCAGGAACCTGCTTTGCTTCCATCTTCTCTAAGTCGCCTGATCAGATCTAACCCACTCCTCAGGTAACTCATCTACTTAAACATAAATGCGAAGAACACAAAAAATGTGCAAGGGTGAAAATCTTATAACAAGTTATATCATAAGAGAATACATAAGGTAAACAACCAACACCAATCATGCATCAAAACACATAGAGAAAACATTCAACACAGATCATACTTGAAGAAAATACATCAAGACAACAACCAGTACAGATTATGCATTATATACAGTCAGTCCTTACCACATGTATCATCACCCAAAATACATTAATGCATGCCACTTCTATATCTGTAAACCACACTGGTGTAATGCTCCAATGAGACTTTTCCTATTTCAACTCCATTGAGCGATTTGGCTATAGCAATACATAACATAATAAACCAATCTGCCCCTTATTTTATGAGCTTAGAAACCAATTTGTACCCTTATTCTAGGGACTCAATTTTACAATTATTCAGCAGAGATACAATAGCAATACCTAAACCAATCTGCCCTTTATTTCATGAGCTTGGAAACCAATATGTACCCTTATTTCAGGGACTCGATTTTACAATTAGCAGAGCTACTTTACCATATCATGAAATAGTTTAGTCAGTCAGATTTATCCAAGCCAGTTATTCTACTCGTCTTAGCTCATTTGGGAGTCACCACCTGGCTATTGAGACTTTCGAGACCTAAAAAATCCTAGTAGGCAATTGTAGCCCAACTAACACTATTCCCAATCCTATCTGCATTGTATGCCCAAAACATTTATGCAAATGATAATTCAAATCAAACCTAAAATCATTTCTCTTTCACTTTCAAATAAACATAGACTCATGTCAGTTTCATTCATAGAATCACATCTCTTTCATTCTCAAAACACAGAATCATATCTATTCATTCTCCTCTTTTATATCTTTAATAACTCACATAAAAACCCTTTATTTTATCAATAGATGAATGATTCTTACTTTCGCTACTTAGTTTATTGATCATTATGCGATATCTGATTTTTTTTCCCGGCTTTAATAATTTTATTAAGGAATGACCACACTACGGCAATGTCGAACTGAGGTAATCAAACCCTAGCAGTTTAAAGTGAAACGGTATATAACGAAAAATGATTAAAGCATAAAAGAAGATCGAAACGAGGCAGAGCCACTAGGATCGATCAAGAGAGAAGAGATTGACAATAATTTAAATGCACATTCATTTTTAGTAGAAAGTCCTTTGAAAGCTTATACCCAAATAATCTTCGTCACGTATATACAAACTCTCTAAGTCAGGAATTCCAAATAGCACATTAGTAAGGTTCCCAGGAAAGAGCGGTGAGTCAAGGCTTCTTAGAGACCAGGTCTTTCCTTAGCCAGAACCATACCAACGAACTGTTCAACCCAATTATCTTTCTGTATATCTATGGTAAAAATTTCAGGTTTTATATATATATAGAAGGACCCCAAACCAGGAATTTCTTCCAAACAGTACAACGGTAAAGTTCCCAAGAGAACCCAACAATATGTACCATTTTACCCAGTCAACCTTTATATTTATTTGTAAAATCATTTAACTGTAACCACGGAGTTCTTGATACAAAGAATAAAATTACAGATTTTAAATTCGATAGCTGGCATTAATCACACACGGCATAGCCCATTGGGTGATCAAGCCTTAACAGTTTAAAATTTCGTCATTATAACGGTACAATTATTAAATCGCATAAATAATTTTGCCATTATAATATTACTAATAATAGAGCTCATAAACAATTAATAAGAAAGCTATAAAACAATAAAATAAGAAAGCTTATAATTAAATAACAAAGCTATAACACATATATCACCTAAGTGGTTAGCAAACAAAGATCAAACTTATGAAATCTCTAATAACTTCAAAGAATCTTCCCCTTACCACTTAAAATGAAGAAATTTGAAGATCAAAGCCCTAAACTCATGAACAAAAGCAAGAACGCTTTGAAGAAAACTAAGAAAACTATAAAGAGGGAGAAAGTGAAATCTTGGAATTGCTTTGAGATTTTGGAGCAAGGATTTATGAAGACCCCTCCCCTCTATTTATAGGGAGTGGGGTGAGCTCATGGGGTGTAGGGAGCATGGGATCTTTCTCCTTTGCTTAATAGCTAAGATAAGTAATTAGGAAAATAATTAATTAGCTAATTTTCCAGTTGGTTCAAAAGCTTTCAAATGGATCATGAAGCAAAAAATCTTCTCCCACTTGCATCAAGAAGGGCAGTTTATGGGCTGAGTGAGAGGAGGGTATGAAGTTACCATTTTACCCTTAGGGTTTTAAGTGAAAAGAAATGAAAATCAAGGGCAAAAAAGTCTTTAATAAATCAAAAATTCACAAAATTAATTTAAATGTGAGGACCAATGATATTGATTGAAAATGCGATGTTAGTCTTAAATAGATTCATGGTGTGATTTTTGGAATTTACTGACAATACAATCTCTTCGGTTTTCACCATTTTTCACGGGTATAACTCCAAAATAGAGCAAAATGGTATTTTCAAAAATATATACAAAAATAATCTCTAAAATCCCCAAATAAATAATTAAAAATAAAATATAAATTGGTTTTGGACTCGTGACATGAAATTTAACAATATAGATAGGGGTATTTTCGTCATTCGTCACCGTTTAGTGTATTTTTCTGTCATTTTTTCAAAGTTTTCCAAAATTTCTAAAAAAAATTCAATAAATCATAAATAATGAAAGAACAATATTTTGTGAAGCAATATATTTTTCAGGGTTGGTTTAGTATTTTTATGCTATTTAAAACCTATTCCATCAGTTAAAACATAAACTGTTTTCTGTTTAAATCCCAATGTCAAAACAAAATTATCCGTTTCTATACTAAGAATAAATATGTATAATAAAACCATTTTTTTAAGAAAAAAATAAATTAATAAACACACATATCAAAATACTTAATTAAAAAGGAATAGATCCTCAGCTTAATCTACCGTACTATAGGGACCAAAACAGTATCACTTCTTATTTGTTTATCTGAAAATTCCCAAATAAATTCTTAAAATCCTCAAATAATATCAAATCACTATTTGTATCCTCAAATTTCTTTTCTGAGTCAAATTGGAATTTTCTATATCGTGATAAACTTATTATGACGTCAGAAACGTCTATAGAATACCGTTTTGACTTTTACGTCAGCTTTGACCCATTACTTATCATATGAAAATTTTAATAATAATCTTAATCCTCCAAAATTAACACTCTGTTTCATAGAGTGAAAATTTGGGATGTTACACTCAACATCTTTTCAAACTCCTTAACTTCCTCAAGCCTATCTTCTCTTTCTCCTTTCCCATGTTGATTTCTTCTTCTATCATGTTCTCTCTCATATTCATGCCTCCTTTCTCCCGAATATTCACTTTCACCATGAGAGGAATTTCTACGTGTTGCTCTATTCCTCTCCACTTGATCAAGTCTTTCAAGAAATTCATCGATTTTTCTACGCATCAACCTCTACATGTGTTGGGTTGAAGCTTCCATTTGTAATCTCACAGTCGCTGCCGTTGGAGAAGTAGGATTACTTCCGTCACCTATTCTTTCCATTTCTTAAAAATTGAAATTAAACAAAACTGAAATTTTGTAGGCACTCAAAGTTGTGGATCACTCAATGCTCTCTTGATATGCACTCTTGCATTTTTCCATTCAATGCTATCTTTAAGTTCTTTAGAGAAGTCAGCCCCTAATCAACACAATAAGCGAAAAACCTAGTGACAAGCAATCACAAAAACTTAGCAATTCAATGAAAGATGACAAGGAAAATGGATAAGAAGTCAGCCCAAATAAAAAGACCATAAAGAAATGATGAACAATTACAAAAACTCAAGGATTTCAATCAAAGATAACAAGAAAACAAAGAGAATTCAAATGGTAAGCAATCAACAAGATTGAAGAAGTTCAATCAAAGAAAACAAAAAGAATTTTGATAAAGAACTTTTTTTCCTATTTTCGTGGGTTCTTTTTCTTTCTGTTTTTTCTTCTCCTTTTCTTTTCTTTGCTTTTCGTTCTATTTTTTATTTTTATTTTTCCTTTTTTCTTCAAATTTTCGCATCCCTAACTTGCAATGAAAAGATCACAATTGGAATTTTAAGAAATAAGTAGGTAAAAAATAGATGAAGAAGATCAAATGAACATAATTTAGAACCAAAGAAACACAAATTTGGATAGAAATGGGAATCAAAACCAAATGATTAGATTTAAGCATGAAATAAAGAAATTGGAAAAGATAAATTCAACCCCAACCTGTGAGCTTTGATACCACTTGTTGACCACCAACCTGGTTAATAGCCTTTTGATTCGATCTTAGGTTGAATTTCCACACACAAATTCAATTTTTAATTTGAAGACAAGAATAAAAGGAAGAATAAAATGAGAAGTGTGAAAGGATGAGGAATGAAGAGAGGCGCCACAATTTCTAAGAATTGATAAGCCAATGGAAAGATCACCACAAGAGTTCAAGGCCTCTTGATAAGATTAAAGGGGTGGCTCAATGAGGAACCGAAGAGATCAATTTGTCTCCAATTGGACTAAGCCAAAATGCTGAACTTCCAAGTTATTAATTTTTGTCATATGAAGCACCCTATTTATAGGGAGGGATGCAACACATTTACAAATCCAATCAGCCACTTAAAACAAAGGAACCCCACTAGCCTTAACGTATCCACTATCTTAACTATCTCACTTGAATTAACTAGCTAAGTAGTGGGGAAAATAACTCACCTAAGAGGCTTGATTAAATCAGCACTTAAGCCACTCCAAAAGACACCAAACCATGCACCCAAAATGCCACCCCTATGCGGCTGCCTTACCTATTGTAGTTTCCCATTATTGTAATGCAGCCCACAATTTTTTTTTTGGTCAAAGGTTAATGAATTCATTATCCAACGGGCCGAAGCCCAACCCAAAAGGGTTACAACAGGCCGAAGCCAAAACAGCAAATGCAGTCATACATAGCTAACAAGACCAATCAGATGAGTTGCTGAAACAAACTAACGAACCGGCACGACACAACCGAAAACTTCAAATGCCCACCTACCCAATTAAGACCCCAACCACCATGGTAAGTGGAGAGGTGCAGAGTCTTTACACCGCAAGAGCAACCCTAGTCACAGACTACTCTCAGAAAGAGAGCCATGCCCCAAATCCACTAACACAGGTCAAAAAAGAAACCTGAACCAACCCAGGCAAAACAACCCAACGACACCTAAAGGAAGCTCGCAGGCACCTAAAGGGCAAACAAAAAAACACCTCCAAGGCGCAAAACGGGGAAACAAACAACAAGAAGTAGGTCTTAAGAAGGCAGGCAGGCCAAATTAGCTGTTGGTACCCGGATCAAAAGGAACCCCCATTACTGAAGCACGGTTGTTAGCACGGTCTCCACTTGGTCCATCCATATTCCAAGAAAGCATATTCTCCCTTTGAAGGTTCTGAAGTCTTTGGAAATGGCTTCTGTCATGTTGAAGGATCTGCTGGAGAGAAGAAGGGGGGCAAAAACCCAGTTGCAGGGGAGAGCATTACAGCTTTCAAGCTGGGCCACCTGGTGTGCTGCCTGATTTCCCTCTCTTGGAGTCCAGGTAATTCCAATCAAAGGGTTAGAGTTCTTATAGATCTGAATATCTATGAGAATGCACAGAATCTCCCCAATTTTGATTTCATCTCTGCAAGCACGAACTAACATCTGGCAATCTGTTTCAATGATGACTCTACCCATATTGCAATTGGTGGCTAAAGCCAGGGCCTCACGGTCTGCTATCGCTTTAGCTGCAATTGGGGAACAGGCAGGGAATTTCTTGGTATGTCCTCCTATCAGATTTCCTCTTTCATCTCTAATAATTATCCCTGCATTTGCAATTTTTTTATCCATATTGAAGCTAGCATTCATATTTAGTTTGAGAACCCCACTAGGGGGTGGTCTCCAAACTTTAAGAACACCCCTATCCGGGGTATATGAGGCAGGGCCAAGCCCCTGTTTACACCAGTGGTTAAAATAGTCATTAATAAGGAAGTTGGCCATTTGTAGAGCAGCCCAAGGATTCGGGGATCTTCCCTCATGGAAGGCCTGGTTTCTTTCCTTCCAGATTGTCCAAAGAAAACAAACTATGGAAATCTGGAAAAACACTCTCTCCTCTTTCCCCCCATATCTTCCTTCTAGTTTCTGAAACAGCCATTCATCCACTCAAGAAATCTGCTCCCTTCTTGGTATGCACTGAACCTGAGATCCCAGCCAGACCATTCTGGTCCAATCACAAAGCAGCAAAGAATGCTCCGCAGTCTCCACCTCCTTATGACAGAAAGGGCAAAGCCCTGAATTTAGCACCCTTCTTTTCCTTAGATTCTCTTTCACAGGCAAACTATTAGTACAAAGTTTCCAAAGAAACATTCTGATTTTCTGGGGAACTGGAATTTTCCAAATAAGGCTCCAGACTTGTTTAGGAATAATAACTGAGGAGGAAGCACTTTGTGATACGAAGGTTTTCTGGTTTTGGATTTGATAGTAGCAGGATTTAACAGAAAAGTTCCCAGATTTAGTACAAGGCCACCACAAGACGTCCTCTCCCCCTGCCAAGCAATAGGTGCTTGAAGAATTTGAATAGCCGTCTCAGGGGAGAAGAGTTCTCTAATTCTGCCAATATTCCAACCTTTGTTGTGAGTGTCTAGAATATCCGCCACTACACGGACATCTGGAGGCAAAGCATCATGAATACGCTGCCCAGAGGCAAGCCAGCTATCTTCTCCGATCCGAATCCTTTCACCATCCCCTACTGACCACCTTGCAGACTTTAAGACAACGTCCCTCCCATGTAGTAAACTAGCCCACACCCAGGAGTCTCCTCTTCTTCTTTTAGCCCTTACAAAATCATCCCTAGGAAAGTAACAAGCTTTGAGGGCTTTAACCCATAAGGATTATGGGTTTTCAATGACTCTCCAAGCCTGTTTTGCTAATAATGCTGAGTTCATATCAGCAAATTCTTTGAAACCAAGTCCACCATTAGATTTATTCTGAGTGAGCACTTGCCAATTCTTCCAGTGAATGCCTCTGTCCCTGCCTCTAGATCTCCAGAAAAATCTTGCCACCGAAGCACAGATAGATTTGCAAAAGCTTTTTGGAAATCTGACTACAGCCATAGCATAGGAAGGGATCGCTTGGATGACAGCCTTAATTAGAACCTCTTTACCCACTTGGTTAAGGATGCACTCCTTCCATCCTTGCAACTTTAGAAAAATCTTTTCCTTGATCCATGATAACGCTGAATTCCTGGATCTGCCCCATTCAGATGGAAGGCCCAAGTACTTCCCAAGATTATCCCAAAGAGACATTTGGAGGATTTCAGCCATTTTGATCTTTATTCTTGGAGCCATCCATTTGCCACCAATAATACCAGACTTTGTCAAATTAATACGCTGGTCAGAAGCTTTAGAGTAAGAGTTTAAGATCTGCATAAGTTGATAGATATTCTCCTCCGTAGCCTTGGAAAAAAGAACAACATCATCTGCAAAAAACAATGCGATAGTGTAGGGGCTCCTTGAGCCAGTTGGATTCCCTGTATTCTTCCATCCAAAAGGGCAGCATTCATCGTGTAGGAAAGGGCATCAACAGCTAGAATAAAGAGATAAGGGGAAATGGGATCCCCTTGTCTTAAGCCCCTTTGAGGGATAAGCCGGGCACTAGCAAACCCATTCACCTTGTATTTATAGGAGACCGTGGTGATAAGTTTCAAAACAATATCCACCCAACCACCATCAAACCTGAAAGCCAGCAGAATATTTTTAATGAAAGGCCACTCAAGCCTATCATACGCCTTACTCATGTCTAACTTGATGGCAATATTTTCCTTCCCCCTAACATCCCTCTTCTTTAGGGAGTGAAACACCTCATGAGCCACAATAAGATTGTCCTGGATAAGCCTCCCACCCACAAAGGCGCTTTGGTTAGGGGAAATAAGTTGATTCATAAAACCCTTCATTCTTAAGACTATCAATTTAGAAATGATTTTATATAAAAAATTACAGCAACTGATAGGTCTTAAATGAGAAATAGATTCAGGAAAAGGGATCTTGGGGATGAGGGTTACCAGAGTTTCATTAACATGCTCAGGAAGATCACCACCCATAAAGAATTTAGAGACAGCAGAAACCACATCAGGACCTATGCTCCCCCAATTTTTCTGATAAAAAAGCCCATTCAACCCATCCGGCCCAGGGGCTTTCAAAGCACCCATGTTAAAAATAGCATTTTTAACTTCGTCTGCAGTTATGGGGGCCAAGAGCCTCTCATTCATCTCGGGGGTTACAAGAGAAGGGATATGGCACAATTTTAAAACATAAGATAAATGACCAAGTTTTTTGGGCTCATGTGCAAATGTGCAGCCCAAACTAGTTATTACAACCTTAACAAAGAAAATAAAACTAGAATCAAATCGTCATTGACCTTTTTTGAATCATCCGTATTGGGCTTTGTCTTCAATTAAGCAATTGAACCACTTGGGTTCTAATCCATGCATCCAGCATTCCAGTTTTGGTCTTGCTTTGATCAAAGTTGTCACCATTTGATTTAAGGCTTCTTTAGCTTCTTGGTACATGCCCTTGTCATTGGTCCACCAAGGCCTTGTAGTGCTTCATTATCCATGCTCCTTGGTTGATTTTCATCACCCCACCAATGTAAGCACTACGACCAAACTTGAGAAGAAACCGCACAAGCAAAAAATAGATGCTCCTCCGTTTCTGATGACTTTTTTGAAAATAGACATAACGTTTGTGCTTGCTGTAATACGCCCCTCGCAAATAAGTTGCTTAAGGTTGGCAATCGATTTTGAGCAAGTTTCCACACATAAGCTTGCACCTTCGATGGGACCCGTCTTATCTACAGTGACTTGTAAAACATGTCAACATTTAACAAAGAATGATGTTGTACAGCCTTGTAGCCTGACTTGACCATGTAGGCTCCTCCAGAATCACTCCCATACCCATCTATCTTTCTCACTCCGCACCATAGCCTTAGCCTCCAACATAGCCGTGAGCTCCTCCAACAACTCCTACTCCCATTGAAAAAGGATCCTCCTCCAAGCCCATTTCCACCTCCACACACCCTCCTCCCACACCCCTACTTCACTAACCCTTGCGTTTTTATTTTTTGACAACATGAATAATCTATCAAACCTGCTTTTTAGGCTACCACTTTGAACCCAACTAACATGCCAAAACAATGTATCCTCCCCATCCCCCACCTTTCTCACCAACAAGTTGGTAAACCAATTTTGTTGACACACCCTATCTCCTTTCCAATGCATTAATATCCTTCCACAACCTAGAGCTACTACTAGCCCCTTCTTTCAATCTGCCTTGCAAAGTCCCATACTTACAGAGAACTAACTTGTACCACAATGAGGATGATTCCGTTCTAACTCTCCACAACCATCTACCTAGCAGGGCAATATTGAAAGCCCTCAAGTTCTTCACCCCCAACCCTCCTTCCTCTTTACTTCTACACACAGTATCCCAAGCAGACCATATGTATTTCATGTTTGCACTCACCCCCCAAAGAAACTGTCTAAAGAGAGATTCAAGAGAATGGATAATACCTGTGGGCGCCCTGAAAAGCAAAAGGAAGTAGATCGGTAGGGATGACAAGACTGACTTGAGCAAGACAATTCGGCCTCCCAGAGAAAAATATCGTCCCCCCCACAACCGCAATCTCTTTCGTACTTTATCAACAATCGGTTTCCATGTGGATAGTCTCTGGGTGTTAGCTCCCACTAGTAACCCAAGGAAGTTTTCTACTTGGATGCCTGTTATTTATAAAGTACAAGATAGGTTAGCCACTTGGACGAACAAGAAGCTTTCTTTTGCTAGGAGAATTGTTATGATAAATTTGGTTTTAAATAGCCTACCCCTGTACTACATACTTCTTTTTTTTTTAAGATGCCTAATAGTGTGCTCAAGAGGTTAATTGGGATTCAAAGGAGGCTTTTGTGCTTGGTCTGACTGTGACAACCGCTTGGGTGAAGTGGGACAATGTTTGCTTACAAAGAAGAAAGGGGGTTTGGCAATAAAAAATATGGAGGTTTTTAACTTATAAATTTGTTGGGTAAATGAAAATGGAGATGTCTTTCACAGGATATGTCTATTTTGAGTAAAATTCTCTGATTTATATATGGCGATATTGGTAAATTGGAGACATTTTGCAGGAGGAGTAATAAATCAGACTCCTATTGGTGGAATGACCTATGTTATATTGAAAGCACACTGAATTTTGCACCCTACTAGTTCTTGGATGCTATCTCAAACAGAATAAAAAATGAAGCTTCTACTCGATTTTGGTCAGATATTTGGATTGGGCATTATAGTCTTAAGGACTTATTTCCTAGATTGTTTCAGGTATCAAAAAATAAGGAATCTGTGATTGCAAAACATATGGGGGTGTGGATCGAAGGTCAGTGGACATGGACTTGGCGATGGTAGTTGTTTTGGAAGAGGATCTTTGTTTTTGAATTGCATATCGAATTTAATAGTATCAGTGGTACTGGTTAATGGTGAGAATGATATGTGGTTTTGGAAAGAAGAAAAATCTTTATTTATTTTTTTCTGAAAAATCTGCTTACAATTTTATTATTTCTAAGATTGGAGTTGGCTTTTCTAATAGTTTTGTTAATGGTGATCTATATAAAATCTGGAAGTGTATTCCCACCCCCAAAGTTTTAGGTTTATCACGGAAACTCTTGGTGGGTAAGTTACCTACAAAGTTTGCTCTTGTAATAAGAGGTGTGTTTTTTTATGGTGGGGTTGGAAGCCTTAATTTGTCCTTTATGTTCTAGAACTGAGGAAAGTGTTGATCACTTGTTCCTCAATTGTTCTCTATGTAACTAAGTTTGGGTAATGGGTTGGAGTACCCTTGTAGTAGGGCTGAGCAGTGCGGTTTCGGTCTATTTCGGGCCCAAAATTGTTAATTCGACAAAAATTGAACAGCCTAAATCTGGGCCCATTTTCGTCTGTTTGATCATTCGGTTTGCTCGGGTGACGGGTTTGGCTGGTGACAGGTTCTGCGAGTGGGTTGTTACAGGATGAAGGGCTCATCTCGCTTCATTCAATTTTAGACGAAGCAAAAAAAAAATTTAAAATGGGTACAAGAAATTGCAATGTAAAAACTAGAAACAATTAATCAAAAGTGGTGCGAAAAGCCAATAGGTAATCAAACGAGAATCACAATTTACAGAAAAAGAAAAAAGGATGGTGACAAAGATATCTGCTTCTTGGTGATGGTGTTTCTCTGAACTTGTGGTGGAGAAGGCCTTGGATTTTGCTTTACTTGAATGCTGATTTGGAATAGAGCTCAATCTTCTAAATGGATCCAATTGATGGCACTGTGTGAGAATCAACCAAGGACTTGAACTTCCAGTAAACTCAACTGCCACCACCTCTTCTAGTAAAATCCCACCTTACACAAAAGCCTATAAAATCCCATACAAATATCTCAATAAATTATTCTATTTACCAAAAAATAAAAAATAGGAGCAAAATGAACAAAAACCAAACAAAGGAGAACCCATTACTACGTCTCCAATGGCTACAGAGAGAGGGAAAAAAACACTAATCTCAACACCAACATTAAGCTATTATCATATATCAATGACCCAGATAAAAAAATCCCAACAACAAAAAGGGAAAACCAACACCCATTTGCCCTTTTGACACATACGGACTCCTCTGTATGTTGGGTGCTTCCCTTCACTGTCTCTCTTCACTACTGCTCCTTCTTGTGTCCTTCGCTTGTGGACTCTACTGTGGAGGAGAAAGAGGGCGCTACAGCGATTAGACCACCTCTCTCTTGGAGGGGGCAGGGGCGTTGAGGAGGAAGACGCAATTCCGGAGCTTGGAGAGATGGGGGAGGGTTGGATGGGGAGAGTACGATACTAGATTACTGGGACGCATAGGGGAGAGGGAGAAGGAAATGTACTTGTTGTGATTAGTAGTTAATTCAGTTAGTGAAATGTTAGTTGGAGTGTTAGTTAGAAAGTGAGGGAAATGTTGTTAAGTGATCAACAACTTTGCAACTGTGCCTTAGTGAGCTGAGTGCCTAGTCGATGTGGGACTCAGTGTGAGTGTATAAAACTTATGTAATCAGTGATTGAATATAATGAGAAATAAGTGAAGTGTGGTGAAGTGAACACCACCAATTTTCTACAAACTTTTCTTTCCTCTAATCTCCTAAACTTTTCTCCTTCGTGTGTGTGATCTAAGTGAGTGTGTGTGAGGTTTATTCTCTAGCAAGTGGTACCAGGGCCTCAAGTTCTTGGGGCAATTCCACTGTGTTCCTTCTTTGCAATGGCCACATCTAACAATGGTGGTTTTTCGGCCACTTTACCAGTTCTTGATGGGAAGTATTGGGACAAATGGAGCAATCATATGGAGGTAATTTTGGGCTTTTAGGATGTGTTGGAGGTGATTACAACTGATTTCGAAAAGTTGATTGTAAAAATGCATGATGTTCAAGCCAAGGAAGTGAAGAGGAAGAATTACAAAGCATTATTCATCCTCCATCAATGTGTTGATGCGAGCAACTATGAAAAGATCTCAAGAATCAAGAATGCAAAGGAAGCATGGGACACTTTGGAGCAAGCCTTTGTTGGTGCTGACAAGATAAAGAAGGTGCAGTTGCAAACCTTGAAGAGGCAATACGAGTTGCTTTGCATGGAGGCAACTGATCAGGGAGTTGGAACCTACATTAATAGGGTTCAAGCTCTTGTCAGTCAGATGAAGAATTGTGGCAAGAAAATCTCAGACCAATTGATAATTGAGAAGAACTTGAGAACTTTGCCTCCACGGTTTGATGTGATAGTTGTCTCAATTGAAGAGACAATGGATCTTGAGAAAATGAAGATTGAGGAGTTACAAGGCTCTTTCGAGGCCTATGAGTAGAGAATTAATGAAAGGGGAAAGGGTAAAGATCAAGAGCAGGCTTTGCAGGCTCGCGTGCATTCCAAGAATGAGGGTGACTCCTCCAAGTTCAAAAAGGGGAAGGCTAAGTGGC
Source organism: Glycyrrhiza uralensis (assembly GCA_030159175.1). Taxonomy (NCBI): domain Eukaryota; kingdom Viridiplantae; phylum Streptophyta; class Magnoliopsida; order Fabales; family Fabaceae; genus Glycyrrhiza; species Glycyrrhiza uralensis. The sequence continues at coordinate 31,673,511 of BRZY01000003.1, forward strand.
TGGCAAACAAGAACAAATGGCAGAAAAATAAGGCTCAAAGTTCTGATACAGGTGATCAGAAATTCAACAAGTAGAAAGGTGGAGATGACAATTTCAAACAAGGTGAAAGGAGGAAATTTGATAAAAGTAAAATCAAATGCTACAACTGCAGCAAGCTTGGTCATTTTGCGGATGAATGTTACAACAATAACAACTCGAGAGACCAAAGGGGTGATGATGCCAAATTAGCCAATGATGATGATGAGGAAGTGCAAACTGTTCTCATGGTTACCACCAAGGAGGAGGCAAGTACTGCAACACCCTTTCTCCAAAAAGGATATTACACCATAGTAACCAAGAATTTCGAAATAACTTAGAAAATATTTGATGAAAACTTAGTATTCCTTCTCCGAAAATGTGGGTAATTTTTTTTTGCCTTTTAAATGATGAGAATGATGGGGAATATGTCTCCCTAATTCTTTTTGAAGAGTTTTAAATGCGGAAAACACACTGGTGAATGTAACCTTGTCTCACATATATAAATCATCAGAGTTTTACAATAAAAGTTCAGTATACTAAAAAATTTCTCAAAATAAACTATACAGTGAACATCTGTACCAGTCAAGTTTCTAGACCTCTACCTAGAGCAAGATAAAGAACACAACTCCTTCTTGAAATCCCAATTAATGTGTTACGCGATTCATCTTCAAGGGACTAAAACGGTAATATTCCTTATGCTCTTCTCTAAAATTTCAAACTTAGTTTCTAAAAATCCTCATATAACATCGAATCATTATTTCAATCTCCAAATATCTCTTTTGCATCCAACTGGAAATTTCTATATCGTTATAAACTTATTCTGACAGTCAAAGACATTTGCAAAATACCATTTTGACTTCTACATCAGTTCTAAACCATTACTTATCATCTGAAAATCTTAAGGATAATTCTAATCATCCAAAATTAATACTCTGTCTCATAGAATGAAAATTTGGGATGTTACAAGTACCATGGACTTTTGGTACTTAGACACAGGGTGTTCCACCCACATGACAGGTAGAAAAGACTAGTTTGGGAGCATTGATGAGACCATTCAAAGCAAAGTAAAATTTGTTGATGACAGTACAATGGTTGTAGCAGGAAAGGGAAAAGTCCTGATCAAGAGAAGGGATGGCCAACACTCATTCACCTCGGATGTTTTGTATTTCCCTGGCATGAAGAGTAACTTCTCAGTCTAGGCGAACTCCTGGAAAAGGGCTATGCAATGGCCATGGAGGAAAAGGTATTGAAGGCGTATGATAGTAACAAGCACCTAATCTTGAAGGCTCCTCTAGCTAAAAACAGAATCTTCAAGGTTGGATTTGAGATGCTGGAGTACAAGTGCTTGGCTACAGTAGTGAATCAGGAAGAATGGTTATGACATTATAGATTCAGGCACCTTAATTTCAAGGACTTGACAAAGCTACAGAACAACTAGATGGTGACAGGGCTGCCCCAGCTTCAATTGCCTAGTGAAATGTGTGTAGATTACCTGGAATCCAAGCAACCGAGAGGTTCCTTCAAGCATCAGGTGGCCACTAGATCAAAGGACAAGTTGGAGATCATCTATTCAAATGTTTATGGTCCAATTGTTCCTGAGACCTTGGGAGGTAACAAATATTTTGTTACATTTGTTGATGATTTTAGCAGGAAAAACATGGGCCTATGAGATTAAGAATAAGAGTGATGTATTTGAGACTTTCCTGAAATTTAAAAGTCTAGCTGAAAAACAAAGTGGCCTTAGAATTAAAATTTTAAGATCTAATGGGGGAGGGGAATATGTATCAGATTCTTTTAACAATTTTTGTAGTAGTGAAGGTATTATTCATGAGGTTACCCCTCCTTACACTCCTCAACACAATGGAGTTGTTGAGAGGAAGAATAGAACCATCATGAACATGGTGAGGAGCATGCTAAAATGCAAGAAATTGCCCAAGTTCCTATGGGGAGAAGCTATGTCTACAACAGTCTACATTCTCAACAGAAGTCCTACAAAGAGGCTTGAAGAAACCACACCTGAAGAGGCATGGACTGGATCAAGGCCTAGTGATGCTCATTTCAAGGTGTTTGGAGCAGTGTGCTATAGGCATGTCCCAGACCAATTAAGGAGAAAACTTGATGATAAAAGTGAGCAGATGATCTTCTTGGGATATCATCCAATAGGTGGCTACAGGTTGCTCAATTCCAGAAACAAGCAGATAACAGTGAGCAGAGATATTGTCTTTGATGAACAAAGGGAGTGGGATTGGAGTGATCAAGGAAAGCAAGCTACACAGCTTTTCTTTGATTTCATTGGTCCATAGTCAAATAAGGTTCCAGCTGAGCCTACACCTGGAGTAAGAAGATCACAAAGGGAGAGACAAATCCCTACAAGGCTACAGGACTAAGAGATTGTGATTGACTCTGATGTTATAGTTGAAGGTGAGCTGATTCACTTTGCATTGTTGGTTGCAGTTGAGCCTTTGAATCATGAGGAGGCTATAAAGGATGAAAAATGGGTTAAGGCAATGAAAGAAGAGCTGAGGGCTATAGAAAATAATGAGACATGGGTTCTGGTGAACTTACTTGACCACAAGAAGTCAATAGCAGTAAAGTGGGTATATAAAATCAAGTTGAATCTAGATGGAACAGTGAATAAGTACAAGGCCAGATTAGTGGCAAAGGGGTTTCTACAATAGCCTGGAGTGGATTTTGGTGAAGTATTTGCCCCTATAGCAAGAGTGGAAACAATCAGGATGGTGGTTGCTTATGCAAGTCTGCATAAATGGGAAATGTGGCATATGGATGTGAAATCGGCCTTCCTGAATGGCCCTCTTGATGAAGAAGTTTTTGTGAACCAACCCCGTGGACTTGTGATGCAGGGAAATGAGTCTAAAGTGTACAAGTTGAAAAAGGCATTGTATGGATTAAAGCAGGCACCTAGAGCATGGAATAGGAGAATTGACAGCTTCCTAATTCATATGGGATTTGTCAAGTGTGTCTCAGAGCATGGAGTCTATCAAGGCTCAATTCGAGAGTGATGTTTTACTGGTGTGCCTCTATGTTGATGACTTGCTGGTAACTGAAAGCAAGGATAGTGAGATTGCAGGTTTCAAAAAGGAGACGTTGAGGGAATTTGAAATGTTTGATCTTGGTAAATTGAGCTATTTTCTTGGCTTGGAGTTCAGTAGAACAGAAAGAGGACTTGTGATGCACCAGAAGAAATATGCAAATGATCTATTAAAAAGGTTCAATATGTAGCAATGTAATCCAGCTGTAACCCCAGGTGAAACTGGCCTAATTCTGGAAAGGGAAGGACCTGAAGAAGAGGTTGATCCTACTCATTTCAGAAGAACTGTGGGATCCTTAAGGTACTTGTGTAGTACAAGACCTGACATAGCTCACAGTGTTGGAGTGATTAGTAGATTTATGGAGAAGCCTAGAACTCCACATCTACTTGCAGCAAAGAGGATAATCCGATATGTGAAGGGAACCATTGATTTTGGAATCCTATTTCCTGATAAAGTTGCAGGTTCACCAGCTGAACTGTATGGCTATACAGATTTAGACTGGTGTGGTAATAAAGGGGTTCGAAAATCCATTGTTGGGTTTGTGTTCATGTATGGAAGTGCTCCAATTTCTTGGGGATCTAAGAAGGAAAGTGTGGTGGCATTGTCCTCATGTGCAGCAGAATATGTTGCAGCTTCCATGAGTGCTTGTCAGGTTGTTTGGCTTGATACATTGATGCAAGAGATGAAGATGAAGGTCCTTGCTGCGATTAGGCTGCTGATATACAATAAATCAGCTATAAACTTGGCAAAGCACCCAATCTCACATGGAAGAAGGAAATATATAGAGACAAGGTTCCACTTCTTAAGAGACCAAGTAAACAAGGACAACCTGCTGGTCGAATATTGCAAGATAGAATTACAGATTGCTGACATTCTCACTAAACCATTGAAGAGAGACAAATTTGAAGAATTAAGGAAGAAGATGGGAGCTGTGTCCTTAGAGCAACTGAATTAAGAGGGGTGTGTTGTGATTAGTAATTAATTCAGTTAGTGAAATGTTAGTTGGTGTGTTAGTTAGAAAGTGAGGGAAATGCTGATAAGTGATCAACAACTTTGTAACCGTGCCTTAGTGAGCTGAGTGCCTAGTCGATGTGGGGCTTAATGTGAGTGTATAAAACTTGTGCAATAAGTGATTGAATATAATGAGAAATAAGTGAAGTGTGGTGAAGTGAACACCACCAATTTTCTGTAAACTTTTCTTTCCTCTAATCTCCTAAACTCTTCTCCTTCGTGTGTGTGATCTAAGTGAGTGTGTGTGAGGTTTATTCTCCAACAGTACTGAGAAAGTGATAAGAGAGAATAGAACTCCCATTGAGAATAGAGAAAAGAGGGCTCAAAAGTCATGTCAGAACAGAGAGTGGGTGAGAGTGCCACAGTGGGAAGTGACGTGAAGAGGCTTCTAGAGTATGAAAAAACACAACTTGTCCGATCTCAGCCGTCCATGTCGTCTGCATGTCACTGATCCTAGTGCGCGTTTTAAATCTTAGCTGTTTATTTCGGTCAGGTTCGATTTTTTATGAAATTTATTTTTGAAAACCGAACCCGCCCGCCTTTACCCAAACAAATCCGGATATATCATCCGATAACCTACTGACCCGGTATGACCCGCCCACTTGCAGACTGAAATTTGCGGATTTCTCGGGTTCCGGTCGGGTTGCCGAATCTTGCCCAGCCCTACCTTGTAGTCATTAATTTATTAATATATTATTCAAGGTAGTTAAAACCGGACCAGGCATTGAACCGGTGAGGGCAGGGGTTCAAGGTTCAGAGGTTTGACCGGGGTTCAACTGGGATATAATTAAATAATATTATTTTAATTATAAATATAATATATAATACTATATATAGTATATAATATGCCGGTTTTCTCGGTTTTGTCCGATTTTTTACCGGTTCTTGTGCATGATGGTTCTCTGGGTGTTTCGGACCGGACTGGGGTCCGGTTCCCGGTTCGACCGGCCGGTCCGGTCCGATTTTGACTACACTGATATTATTTGCTTATAAAAAGTAGAGAAAATATCGAAATAGTTTGTAACAATTATGAGGATTTTAAGTTCTATCTTCTCGTTAAGTTAAAGTCTCTTATTTAATTTTTCCATAAATAAGTTTATAAGAATATTTTGGTAAGTAAAGAATCATAAATTTTTTAAATTGAGAAAATCTCGTTACTAATTAGAAGCTAATCAAAACTTGATCACACTTTACACCAAGGTTAAGGATGTCAACGAGCGTGGGTGGGTACAGGTAGTAGCTACCAATGTTCGCGAGGTGTACCCACTAACCGTACCCGTCCCATACCGGCCGCGAGAAGGGTTTTGGCGGGCACCCATGATATCCGTGGGTATCCACGGATACCCATGTATATATCATTATTTTTTTAAAAAATGTTTTTTTATTAAAAGATTATTCTTGTACACAACTAAAAATTAATATTAATATAATAATACATCACACTCCAATGCTTGTCAAATTTTTTATAAATTATATGTGAACAATGAAAGAGGCACATGGCAATTTTAAGGATATGTATATATAAAAGGGTAATTAATTAAGTAAATTTATTTGCAAGTATGGTACCTCAACACCCATTCCCATCTATTTATCTTGCGGGTAAATGAAATATCCGTTTATTTTACTCGTAGGTACCCATTTAGTTACCGTCTTGTGCCCATCATAGGTTTTATCTGTGGGTACCCACGTATCCGGGTACTTTGCCAACCCTAGCCAAGATTATTGTACTGCTTTTGACAACCGGTGATGATGACTATCAGGGCACCAGTCACGTTATGGCTTCACTTTTCATGAAACATAAAAAACTTATCCAAAATCAAGAAGAATCGCAATTAAATCACAATTGCCTTTTGTGGACAATGCGAGAGGAGTTTATCGATCAAGTAATTATTCAAAACTTTGGATGGAGCAAAAGCAAGCAAAAATGTGAAAGGTGTTTCTGGTAGGTATATTATGTTTCTTTATTAATAAGCTTTTGATGAAACCAAATTTTCCCATCCCTTGTTTTGGCAAGTTGCAAAGTAAATGACCGCACAAGATCCTGCAGGATATCTAGTAGAAACAAGAAAGAAATACTTTCACATGGGATAGCGCATGTCTAGGGGGTATTTTTTTTTTATCACCAGATCTATTAATTAGAATTTTAATGAGATTATTAAAAGTTTCACATTGACTAGAGATATGACCACCGTAGTACTTATAAGGCATAAACAATCTTCATCTTACAAGCCGATTTTGTGGGGTTAGGCCCAAAACCCAAATTTTAAGATGGTATCAGGGTCTATCTTACATCCAGGTTACCATGTCATTCATGCCCCTTAACTTGAGCATGTTTCTCACATGCAATAAATAAAGAAGCTGACTGGTATTTTTTTTTTTGGCCACACCATTCACCACCCGTTAATATGCGAATCATAATCTTTCAAATGGTTGAACATTTGGACCTCCCACATGCACTACTTAAAGTGAAATCCAAGAATAACGTTCTTCAATGCTCACCATTGTTCTCTTGAGTCAATCAATAAGAAAAGATTATATTACCTGCACACCACTGCATTTGTTCATCACAACGTCTAAAAGTTAAAATTAGTAGTCCGTTTGTTTCGAAGTATTATTACAAAAATATTTTTTAAAGAAATAATCAATTTTAAGAATTTTTTATATATCCGTTTGTAACAATTTTAAAAAATAATCAGAAACCAAAAATAATTTAAAATCTAGTTAAAATAAAAAGCTATTTGGAATAATTTCTGAGAAATGATATTTTTTATAAGAAAATATTAGTAATTAATATGTTATATTAGTGGAAGATTTGAACTCATGACCTCGTCATCACTCTAACTCTTATGTTCTTCTCCCAACCCACTAAACCATCTTATCACTATATATTTATGAGAAATGGTATGATTTTAATGAAGTGAGAGATAAAAGAGAAGATTCAAAATATGATTTTATAATTGTAAATAAATATGAATTAGTTTCTACTTTACATAAAATTCTTTAAAAAATAATCACTACATTATTTTATATAATTTTTTTTAATTTTAAACAAATATGGACCTTAGAAAAACAATCAAACAAAAGTAATCACAATAATCATATCGACATTCATGCTCAAAGTCTAACTATAATATATGTAAAATTATATGTGTACACAAACACTCTAATATATATTATCTTAGTAATCATTTTAAAAGGGATATCTTTCTATTTAAAAAAAGGAAAAAGAGAGATGCCCATTCTGTCTTCTCAATCTCATTATTGATATTGATGTTCCCTTTAGCAAGTATTGTTTATTTAATTAATTATCGCTTTAGAAAGTAATTAAAAACTCTGAAAGGATATCAAATTATGATTGTTAATCCTTGTATTCAAAAAGAGTGTTTGTGAGATATATGATGAGTGAAATAAGAGACAAAACGTAAGACAAAACAATAATTAGCATACAATAATGGAGCGCGGTTGAGCTTTTTATTGATGAGGTAATTAGGTCATGTCTCTTGTTTTCTTTTCTTTTGCCATAAGAGTTGGGAATGGGAACGATCGAGGATATGGAAAATGAATATTGGGTCATGGTCGGTTACATATTTTAATCACACGCTTTACTTTTGCAAGAGCGATATATGTGTTGTCTCTATGTACGTGACACGAGAACGGGGCCATTTGAGAGCCAACTCATGCCTTGCATGAGTTATCAAGTTTCATGACTTGGGTGCTTGATTATTAATCATAGAAAATGATGTTCTTGTCTTTTATCTTTATCAAATTCACACTTACATAGTTTCATTTTTCTTTCTCGTTCAATCAATCATCGTACACGACACAAGAGACAAGAGTCATGGAAAGCATATATAATTGTTTTGGTTTTGCAATTTGTAGTATCTATGTACATAAAAATATTGGTATTTTACTATTGGAAGTAAGTAATGATCATAAGCATTTTTATTATGTTATGATCTATATATAAAAAAAAAGAGTAATAAAAAAAAAAGCGCGACAAGCTTCATTGAGAGACCGAAATATTTGGTCAAATCATCTGACTTTTCTGTACTATGATTATTCTATAACTATTATACAGGTGATACATCATTTTGTGTAGCCTTTTTTTTATGCCAAAAATGTCCTTCAACTCTATTAACCGTCAATGAAAGTCTATATGCAAATTGGTAATTGTAACTTTTATAAACTGTAATTAATGGTAAAAAAAAGAGACATAAAAACAGGAGACACATTGTGGATGCAGACACAGTGTCTGCTCCCCACTAGTATATATAATTGTGTAGACCATATCTCAACTACTAAACTCAAATTGGTACGGAATATATGTTTTTTTATAAAAAAAAAAGGGGGATTCAAATTGGGGTGTTAAGGATTACAAATACTAATTAACTACCAAGTGAACTAATACCTTTTGACAATTGGTACGAAATATTGTTGAGAATTATTAATGTTTGAACACCCCAATTTTTCAACAGCACCCCTAGTTCCCAACACTATTGGGTCCCAATTATTGGGTTTTCTCTCTTTCTCCGAATGTTTTTGCTACAATTATTGGGTTGTGAGGTTGTTCACGAAACATTTCTCCGGAATGTTATCTTGTGAACATGTTATCTTGTAAACATTCTCAAACACTCGGGCCACTTGATGTGATAACTCCAAACACTTAATGAATGTGGTCACTCGATTGTGAATATATATATATTGGTTTATAGTCTCGATTTAACTCGAGTCGAGCTGGGTGGACCCATATAAAGGGGTAAAACTCTCCCAGCGCCTATTTTTTTCATCTACAAGGCTCGAACTCGAGACCTTGCTTAAGAGGAACCAAGCTCCTTGCCACTTTGACTAACAGGCGTTGGTGTATATATATATATATATGTATATTCAATTTATGTTTTATAGTTTGCTCAATATTTTTTTCAATACAAATAAAATAATTGGGACCGTGACAATGTATATAATTAATTCCTTTTATTAGGGATGATATCAGTGATAAAAGTGACGTTAATCATGCATGGAGAAGTAAGATCGTAAACATAAGAAAAATTAAATGGTGTCAAGGTCGGCAATAGAAAAATTATGCAATTTGCTTTATTATGTAAATTACTAAAAATTAACTTGTATTACTCGATTGCTGAAATCAGATTTTATATCATGATTAGTGTTGAAGTCCCACATTGGATGGTCAGGGGTCTGTGCTAGTGCTTATATAGCTAGGGTTGTACCATCCCCTCAAGGCGCTTTTGAGGGATTGGAGGTTCCCGATGCCAAATTTTAACATGGTATCAGAGTCTAGTTCTCCCGGTGGTGTGGATAGTGCCGCTAACCCTCGCCTATGGTGTGGAACCTAGTCTCGAGGGGGTGTGTTGAAGTAACATGGTATCAAAGTCTGGTTCTCCCAGTGGGCGCTTTTGAGGGATTGGAGGTTCCCGATGCCGAATTTTAACAATTAGCTAAGGAATATTCACTCTTATTTTTTTCCCATAAATTTAAAAAAAAAAAAAAAGATATCTTTCACCCTGGGTGGACTCAAAATATTTGGTGGTTTAAAGCTAATTATAAAATGATGTATATTTTCTATGTTTAAATAAAAATTATTTTTATGTGTTTTTGAAATAGAATAATGTAAATTAAACTTTTATAATTAGTAGTTGAGCTATCACTAGCTTTGTGTGTGTGTGCATGTGTGTGTGTGTGTGTATAATTAAGTACTTCGATCAATTACTTGAAATTTATTCTACAATATCTTAAGAACTAGTATATTCACCCGTATTATGCACGAGACTTATAATGTGTGTTAATTATTTGATTAGTTCTCAACTTTAAAGTAGATTACAATGTAAAAAATATATTAGTTATGCATGAAGTAGTAAAATAATTTAAATAGTTATTGTAAGTAAACATGTCAAAAACACAAATGAACATAAATTCACCAGAACTGATCCACACTTGACGGGGACAACTTGCTTTGACGGGTTTAGTGGTCGAGTTTGGGTTTTTACTATTTTTCAAAGTCAGATATTGGCAGGGATGTTGAATTGCCCTCGAACTCACCCTAATATTTAAAATATTAATTTAAAAATAATGAAATTCTAGGACTTGGTTTATGGTCTTAGGTTAGTTATAGAAGTTTACACCTTTAAGAAATTATTATTGAAATTTATTCTACAATGTCTTAAGAATTAGATATAAGAGAAATGTATAGAAGTGAATAATATGGTATAAAGCTAAAAAGAAAAAGGAATGACTAACTGACAGGGGAGCGCTGTCAGTCTCGAGGTCTCCTTTTTCTCTTCTTTTCCCTAGTCAGTCGGCCGTCAGTCTTCCTTCTTCTTGGAGGGGTGGTTTTGGACCATTTTTTGGTCTAGAACCACCCCTCTACACCGTTTTTTTAGCTTCTTTCATTTCGAGTCCTCGTCATCGGTGTACGACAGTGTTTTTTTGTCTTTGTACGGTGTTTATTGTTCCCGTCTTGGTGCGGTTTTTGTTTTCCCGTCTTGGTGCGGTGTTCATTCGGTTCAGATTGGCGGATCTACTTCGTTTCGCTACAGATTCTCTTTTGACTGAGTCGTCAACGCTACAGATCCGGAGGCGTAGGGACTCCGGTCACCTTGAATGTGTCAGATTTGTAAGCAGTGTCACTTTTGATGGCACTTTGCTGTGTTATGCTATTAACTTGGGTGCTGTGAGTTTGTTTGCAGTTTTATCCCTTTTAGTTTTTAGCAATGTTGAATTTGTAATGTATTCGATGTACTTTACCAAGTTGAATGAATAAATATCTTTTGTTTTGTTGTCAAAAAAAAAAAAAGGAATGAATAAGTAAATTTTAATTTTTTCTTCAAATTAGAAAGTTATGCATACGTTATGTTTAATTGTAACAAAACAAAATAAAAAGGTCAAAATAGTATATTTTTATTTCACTGAAAAGGGTGCCAAATGCTACCTATATGATAATAACAAATTTGATTTTGTTGTTTGTATCTCTAAATTTCTATTTTTAGTATGACCCGGTTTGAATAAACTATTACTGTATAAGCACTTTTAACATGTATTTTTTAACCAATAACTTCTTACATAAATTGAAATTAACTTCTGCACTTCATTTTTCTCAAAAACTATTTGTTTAACTTCTTTCAAAGTATTTATATGTTTATTAATAACTAACTATTTAACAATTTTTTCTCTTTTTTATAAACACTTAACTTCTCCATAAGCTATAAGTTGAGTTTTTGCATCCAAAAAAGATCTATAACATTTTCTTCTCCTTTCTTTCTTTTACCACAAAAGAACTCCAAAAAAAAAAAAGCAGAGAGAAATTAAAACTAGAAAAACAAAACTCAAATATCAGAACTCCTACTTATTAATAAAAATCTCATAGTTTCCAAGCATCAACCCCCACCACCCTTTGCCTTGAACCACCTTCAATATAGTTAATTTAACTTAAGATGCTGTGGAGTGGAATATTGGATTAAACCTGGGGAAACCAATGGCTTTTGGTTCATCTATGGTTTTGGCAATAGTAGTATCTGGCCTGCTGCAATGGACTGTTCTAGAAGGAGTGGATATAATGGAATTATTGGTGGCAACACGTTCACTGCAGGATGGGCACATAGTCAAGGTAGTTGCTGGTAACTGCATATAGAATGGCTTTGAAGTGATCTTCAGAGCTCTCAATTCTTCAAGCTCCTTGTGAAGCCTTCTATTCTCTTCTTTGAGTGTGTCACAGCATCTCTTCAAGTCCTCACAGTCCAACTCTGTCTGCTTCAACTTGTTCCTGCCATGCACCAAACCACATATATACCACTACCATCATCTACATGACCAATTTAAATTTTAATTTCTCATATACATGATGTATATTATGTGTTATAAAATATGAATGCAAGTACTACTTGATCTCAATAACACATTATCTGCAAAATTTCTCATATATATGATGTATTATGTGTTTTTTTATAGACAAATGTTAGTAATTAATATATAGGCTTAAATATGTTTTTAGTCCCTTATTTTTCACTGAGTTCCGTTTTTAGTCCCTCAAAAATAAAACGCGTCTTTTTAGTCTCTCATTTTTGAAAAATGGTCACTTTTAGTCCCTGGGGCCATATTTTAAATTTGAAAAGTTTTTTTAAAATTTATACTTTAACCCCTCCCAAGCCTGATGCTCACCTTAACCCGTTTTTTCGTTCTCCTCCCCCTCCACCGATGCATCGTGGCCCCCATCCCCGCGCGGCCAAGGGAGGCTGCGCACAATGGCGGGAAGGGAGGCGGCCACCGCGATCGCATAGGGAGGAGAACGAGAGAGAGGCCGCATTTCATGGCGGCTTCGAGGGAGGATGTTGGAACTACTCCTAGCGGGGATGGGGCCACGGTGCATCAATGGAGAGGGAGGAGAACCAAAAAAATGGGTTAAAGTGAGCATCAGACTTGGGAGGGGTCAAAGTATAAATTTTAAAAATACTTTTCGAATTTAAAATATGGCCCAAGGGACTAAAAGTGACTATTTTTAAAAAATGAGGGACTAAAAAGACGCGTTTTATTTTTGAGGGACTAAAAATGAAACTCAGTGAAAAATGAGGGACTAAAAACATATTTAAGCCTAATATATATGTTATTAGTGGGGAAATTCAAACTCATAATCTCCTTGTCATTTCAACTATTATATCCCTCTCCCAAATCATCAAATCACTTCTATGATGTGTTATGTGTTATAAAATATGAGCAACTTGATCTCAATAATATATTATTTGCAATGGAAAAATTAAGCAGTTGAATGAGTTACAATTTGGATTAGCTTCTAACTCATTAGAGTTTGTTATATTTTTTTCACTTACGAAAAAATCTTTATAAATTTTGATGTTTACATAGAAAATACACGAGAGGGTTTTTGAAAAAATTGAAATAGAAAAACTAATTTCATCTTATGCGAGAAAATATATATTATCTAAAAAACTCATAATTATTGAAAAAATTCTTCTAACATTATTTTTCCATACTCAATATTAGTTTATTTAAATGGGTTCTAATTAACTTGTATGTAATGTGCATATACCTTGCTCTTTTGTTTTGAAACCATACTTCTACTTGGCGAGGGCGAAGATGGAGTTGTTTGGCAAGAGCAATCTTTTGTTTCTGCACAAAAATTTCGTGCACCACTGTTATTTAAAGATAAAATAATAAACAAAAGAAATTAATTAACAAGGTTCTTTGAATTAACACTCACTGGGTTAAGAGTGTTGTGTTCTTTGAAGCTCTCCTCAAGGAAATTAGATTGTTCCTTAGAGAGCCTTAGCTTCTTCCTGCTTCTGCCATCACCACTATTCTCATTTTCATCACTTGCTCTGGATGAACAACCCCTCCCTCTTGTGCTGAACATGCAGAGATCCATCTGAAATATTGACGAGGCCGCGCTGTTGGGGGACGATGACAGCACCGCCTCTTCCTCTGCCTCATCCTCCACTCTCACTATCGCTGTTGCCACCGCAGGCAGCATGTTCATGCCCATGCCCCTTGAACAACCACTAGCTGCACCATATAGTCAAAGAAATTTATTTCTTATAATATAGAATGAGAGAAAGAGCTTATGAGTAAGATTTTAAATTGCAATTGCGGTTCTAGTGATGAATGACGTCACAATGGTCTTGGTCCCAATATTTATTAGACATTTCTACAACAAAAATTATCTTTGGACACTGAGACGCCGATAGATACCCTAAGAGACATAGGAGTAGAACAGAGATGAATGATAGATGAGATAGACGAAAAAGAAAGGGGTGTTAAACAGATATCTTTAATCTTTCTAAAACTTGGATGTTGTGGCAACCACAACCAAATGGGTGGCCCGACCCAATAACATAACAAGCCTGGACAAATGTGGGTTGCTTGACCCAATAACAACACCCCTTGGTCCCATCTTAGAATTTGGGCTTTGAACTTCACAAAATTGGTTTGTAAAGTTAGGATTGTCCATGTCGTATAAGGACTACACTGGTCATATCTAGAGTCGATGTGAATAAACATGTGAGCTCATGTGTTTCAAACGGGCCGGGAGGCATGAAACACAACACAAAAAAGGAACATTTCACGCTTTGAGAAAATGAAATCTTTTGTTTTGAAACGCATAAGCAAACATAGCCTAATTAGTATCCTTTGATATATATATATCAGTAGTGGAAGATATATATATGGCAATCAAGTTGGTTGTTACCGTTTACCAAAGGAGGCGCGTGGAATGGGAAGAAGTTCATAGGAGCAACGGCTGGTGGTGTGTGAGGAAGAAGATCAAGCTGCAGAACTGCGTTGTTATTATTGGCTTTGAGAGAATTAGGACATGTAAGGGATTCATATATCGTAGCTTCACGGTCTTCTTCAGTAGTGAAGCTATCACTGTTTTCTTCCCTTTGTTTTTGTTGTTGGTGGTACTGTTGATCTCTTTGTTTGGTAATAATAATAACAGGACCAATTGATAAGGAGGTGTTGGCGTTGGAAGCTTCAGGAGGGTTTTCCATGAAGCCGAAAGGCCTTGAGGATCCTAAGCTCAAGCCAAGCTCCATGATCTTGATCCTTCTCTTCTTCCGGTACACACAAGGCAGTTAGGCAGAGAGAAGAGGAAAAAGAGATGTAGAAGGAAAATACAAGTGGGGAAAAGGTTGGACTGAGAATTGGATTGGGGAGGCCTTTTGACGGAAGAATTCTTATAATGATTATATATATGGATAAGATTGTTTAACAATGGCCGTATAGGAAGAACCAATTAAGATATGGTCACTTTTTGATTAACTCGATTTATTTTTCTTTTGGAAGTACTATTACTTTTTATTTTCTTGTCCCTTTCTTTTCTTTAACATAGTGTTGGTTGGAGGGGAGGGAAGAGAATATTTTAAATCTTTCATGTTTGGTTCATTTTATTAAGGAGGGGAGGGGAGGAAAATGATGGGATTTGACTCTCCTCCAATATTGGGTGGATTTAGAGGGGAGAGAAAAATGCTTTAATTATTTGAAATATATTTACTTAAATAACCTTACATTAAATTTAACATAAATGCTCATAAGGGTCTAAAAAATAAATTAGTCTATTCTCTTCATTAAAATCCCTCCCCTCCCCTTCTCCCAACCAAACACAATATCTAATTAAATCTCTTCCCTCCCATTCCCTCCCCTCTCCTTCCCTCCATTAAAATCCCTCCCCTCTCCTTTTTTGAACCAAACAGACCCTAAAATTTTAGGGGATGCAAATTACGCTGTTATTATCTTTAATAAAAAGATTATACTTACTTTTTCTTCATTAAATTTGTGTTTGGATGTGGCAGCTTGCACTGTACAAGCAATGTGGCCCCTTCTTTGTTGGTCTGTCCCAAATTTGGGTTGTTTGGCTAGAGGGTTACATGGCTATAATATGCTAGGCATTGGTAGAGGATATGTTGGAATATGGTCGTATCATCGCGAACACTCGATCATCACGATTAAGAACAAATGAACATGCTTTACTTGCTATAAAATATTAGAACACAATAGGAAACCCGAGACATGTAGTCACTATCCTAAATGATTTATCCGCAAAATTGTGCATATCTCCCAAAATACAACATGCTTTTCTTAGCGTTTGGTTTGCCGAGGCTATTAGAATTGCAATAATCCATTAATTGGAAAAGGCGGGAGCATAACCTATGATATAGAAGAAGAGAGGAAGAAGTAACTATGATATCTCTTATGTCATCAAGAAGAAGCTAGAGAAGGCAGAACCTTCTGAAGAAATAAAGGAAAAGAAGCCCACTGAAGAAGTCATGAAAGCTGCTGAGGAGGAAGAAGCCCCTCACACTGAAGAAACAATGAAGAACAAGAGGTTCCTCAAGCAGAAGATGAAAAGGAAGAGCCTATTGCTGAAGAAATCGTGCTTGCTGGCGAAGCACAACCACAAGATGAACTCCCTCAACCAAAAGAAGTTCAAGAGGAAAAAGAAGTTGTTGAAGGAGTTGTAGCAGAAGCAAAAGAACAAGAGGGACTAACAAAAAGGAAGAAATGATGGTAGAAAATACCATAGCACTCACTCAACTGAGGGAGAAGGACCTCATGGACCTGCAGGATACAGTGTTTACCATTCCTGCATCACCTGTCAGAGTAAGATTTACAGAGGAAGTACCTCAAAAGTATAGGCTACTCAACAAGAATAGGAGAAATATGAAAAACTTGAGGAAGAAGTTGTTTTGTCTACTGATGAGGTACTGGGTCCTACTCAAATGTCAGTTGTAAAGGAGTTCCTATCTCCTGCCAAAGAAAGTCAATTTTCCAATAACTCTGAGAAACTTTTAAAATTTTGTTATTCTCCAAAGTATGATGTTTTTACCCCACATGTTGCTGGACATTCTCAATCAGCAATTGTGCTTCCCCTTAATCTCTCTTCTAATCTTGGATCCCTTGGATCCTACTTCAAGATCGCTTCTAAAACTAACATGTTTACTGATTCACAAAAGAAGTTATCTGAAGGCTCCCCAAGCAAGCAATATATCAAGACCAAGGACAAGTCTCGTATGTCAAGACTTGGGGTACTAGAGAGGAAAATCATGAAGTCAAGAAGGACGAAAAAAGCTATTCAAAGGACAAGAGTCCATCGGTGATAAAGTGGATAGTGACATAACTTTCACAAAATTGTTCACTGACAAACTACTCCCCGCTCTTGCACCAAAAGTGATCCCACAAACTCATACTCCTTATCCTCCTCCTAGAGTAGATCCAAAGCCTTCCACCTCCTCAAGCTCAGATGACTCGAGCCCCTCCAAATAGATATGATCTATTTAGTTCTATGTTTATCTTCTCTGTTCTTAATTGTGCATGTCCCCTTCATCTTGATCAATGACAAAAGGGGGAGAGATTAGAAGGGTTTAGAAGATAGGCATAGAATTGAGGGGGAGTAAAAAAAAAAATTTGTGAACGTTATTATATGCTTCAATGATGTACTCATTCAAATATTTTGATGAATTAAATAAGTTAGTATATGTTCAAATCTACTTCTCTAGTAATATGCTTTAAAATTGTTATGAATTGATGAGTCTCTGATATTGTTGTAATAAGTGTTAAAATCTGCATAATCAGAGAAAACTTTCATAACTTAGTGAAATTAATTTGATTAGTTAAACAAACTGATATATGCCTTCTCAAGAAACATGAACTTGAACCGAATAAAACATATGTTCAAGGGGAGTAACTTAATAAAATCATGTTATGTTTTTCCATATTTCATCAGAACAACTTAGAATACTTAACTGATTATTCATATGATTTGTTATCATAAAAAAGGGGGAGATTGTTGAAACAAGACCCTCTCAAGCTTGATGTTTTAATGAAAACAAACCTTCTGAATAATAGCATAAGTCTTCTAAGCTTGTCATGTTGTAATGGTTTCCTTGAGAATACTTGAGACAGTAACAGGAACCAAGTATGAAGGCTTGAGAGGCTTAGAATCAAGGCTATTCATGTAATAAAGACTGAGAATCAATCAAAACAAGCATGAAGCCTAAGATACAAATGAGGCTTTAGAAAATAAATGCTTTCAAGACACAAGAGAAGATAAATTAACTTCAACAATAATACAAGCATAGGTTAAGAGGAACTATGAGAACATAAATATTCCACAAAGAAGCTACTCAAGTAGAGAAGCTCCTCAAGGAGAAGAAGCTCCTCAAGATAAGAAGCCTCTCTGATTTTGAACTACATAAGATTGAAGCACTCTATAAGAAGCTTCTCAAGCTAAAAAGCATCTCAAAAGATGAAGTATGCAAGACTAAATACCTAGTTGAGAAGCTTCTCAAGCTAAGAAGTTTCTCAATATTTGAAGCATACACGATTGAAGAACAAACCTCAAGAATATAAGAGATCTCTAGAAAACAGTCACTATGCCAAAAATTCATTCAGATAGCGCTTTTTTTTTCATTCCGATAGCGCTTTTAAGCGTTTTTTATTTGAGTGTTATCTGAATTTACATTCCGATAGTGCTTTTAAAAAAATGTTGTCTGAAGTTTTTATAACAGATAGCACTTATTTAAGAAGTGCTCTGAGAATATTTTCAAACAGATAGCACTTCGTTGAAAAGTGCTATCGGAAATTTTAAAAACAGATAGCACTTTTTCTCGAAGTGCTATCTGATGTTTTATAACAGATAGCACTTTTAGCATAAAGTGTTATCTGAATATTTGAAATCAGATAACACTTCCTCTTAGAAAGCGCTATCTGATGTCAAATCAGAAAATGCTTTACAAAAAAGCGCTATCTGATTGGATTTTTTTTTTTAAATAATTTTTCTATTTTTCTTATATCCCCTAGCAACACAGAGAGCCAGCAATCGCAACAGAGACAGTAATCGATTTTGGCAGATCAATACTATATATATATATACACACACACACAAGTGTTTCAAATTACAATATTCTAACAAAAAGCTTAATCAACCAACAAGATATGAACTAGCTTTAAGCAACAACCAATAAGATATATCTACCTATCATACAAGCATAATGTCCATGACCTACAATTAAAAGCATGAAAAGATCAAAAGGCCAAAAACACTTGCATCAAAACGTAGAACCTACAATTGGCTAAATATCTATCATCCAGCTTTTAAGGCAATTCAGCATTATCCATGAGCTACTCCAATGTCACCTGCAGCTTCAAAACAATAAAAATTTAATTTGTTCAAGCAACAAACTAATTGATTTAATATATATCAAACCAAATTTATAATTCACATATTATTCACACTCACCGAGAAATCATAATAATTTTTCGATCACGAAGCTACACCATTCGTCTTTGAGCTCATTTAGCTTATCTGAAGAATAAGTAAAACTCCTGTATCCAGGGAAATACTGCGAAATATAAAGATTAAAACCAAATTAATTATTAGTCACATGAAAAGGTTTAATTTAGTAAATATATATAGGATGAAAATCACATACCTTGTCTGGGATTATAGTTGAGAACAAGATATAATCTCCTTCATGAATTGCAACACATAATACCCACAATCTATGTTATTAAGTTGCTTTGGGCACTGTCAAACCAAAAACACGTACATCAATACAAATATTTGTATATAATTAGGAAGTGGGAGGTATGTAATCAAAGTACCTCAATGCTTCTCCATGTTATGTTAGTTAACTTCGCCTTTGATACCAAAAGTTTTTTTTTTAGAACAGAACATAATTAATGTCCTAATAAAACAAACAAACTTCAAGTGATTAGTAAAAAAGCTACAATGAGAACAAATATGCATGCTAGCAATACTTACTTGTTGAACAGTTCCACCATATCAGAATAATTGTTAGGATCACCATGCAATGAATCCAAATAAAATATCATCCCCTCTTTGATATTAATGGCAACCAACACCCAATGTGACCTACAACCTATATTGAGTAAAGAATACAATTGTTAAGTTCCATTAAGTAAGTAGGTGTGAAATAAAAAGGCATAAAGGAGGGTCGAAATCATAAAACGCATGGTATGTGGGGTATCATCATCGTCTAGCCAACATGAACATAATTCCAATAAGCACCACCTAGAGCCAAAAGTTAGCTTCCAAGAACAAAATGAAAGCCCTGCTTATGGGCATAGAGATTCGTTTTTCTTTATGTTGCACTGAATTTAGACTATTTTTCTTACTTTAGTCAAGTGAACTTAAATATTCTAGCTCAAGTGGACTGGCATTACTCCCCTCTTTCTTGATTTTTTTTCTTTCATTTTCTCAACTCTCTTCCCTCTTGTCCCTCAATACCTTAATAATCCAACCACCCACCACCATCTACAAGGTCTAAAGCAGGGAAAGATACTCAGACACAACAACTACACCAAACAAACGTGTACAAAAAGAACGATTCTTAAAGGGGCAAATACAACCTTGTCAATATTACAACATATAAACATGATAAACTCTAGACACTGGCAGTGCTACTACTCGTATTCACATAATAGTGCTACTCCAAAAGAACTAACTGCCCCCTGTACATCAATCAAAGCAAAAAAAAAACTTTTGAAAAGCAAAAAAAAACTAACCGCCCCCTGTACATCAATCATAGCCAAGTAAATGCAATAATAGCAAAACTTTACATCCAGGATTGTTCTCTCCAAAACGTGGCTTTTTTTTTCTCTCTAGCACCATTTATTTTTTTATTTACCAAACTAGCACTCTTTTTTTTTTATATATCAAATTGTTGCTGAAAATGGAGTGTTAAGAGAATTTGTATGTATCTAGGCTGCAAATTATCTCATATTTGTAGTATGATTGTGGTCATAACTGATCAATGACTATTTAGGAAGTAGTCAATAGGTTAAATTCAGCTTAATTACTAGGTAACAATCAGCAATCATGATGTTATAATTGACCTGGCCATATATTCTAATGCAACATATCAGCTCATTCACATATCAGCTCAAACTTCCAACATTATATAACTCAAAAATACCAAATTCTGTTTATTAGTTTCCTAGTCTAAAATATGTAGAACAAGAACATAGAAAGTTATGAACAAAATCAATATCATCACAAACGAAGGTGGTCATCAGCAGTTTGGATCTGGAATTAGCAGGAAAATCAAATACTATCAATTAGCTAAATAAAGCTACCTTATAGTGTCAACCGTTAGATGAGAATTGAGAAACAAAATGGCATTTAGGCGCTCCAATAGTAGTCGTATTGATGTAAGTAACTACACGATACACTCAAGAAGGCCACTGTTGGAATTGGATTGGTTTCTTCTTAAAGAGATATTTCATATTTGTGCTCCAAAAGTTTGACTCAGAAAATAAAAATTGCATCGCTTGAATTGTGTAAGAGGGAAAAAAAATCAGTAGTGGTGTCAAGCAGCATCATATAATCGTTGTAACAACAAAGTGGGAAAAAGAAACAGCAATTTCAACCAACATAACCATAGAACACATAACAGAATTGGGGAAGATAAGATATTGGTAGGATACATCCCGCACCATTCACTACTTTTGGGCACCCAATAGAAAAAGCTTAGTAATTCAATTCCAATTCCAATCAATCATTTTACTTCCATCTTATTAAAGACAATGCAGCAATAAGAGAACAACATTCAACAAGCACCACAAAAATGTCTTCTTTTTTGGGGGGTGGAAAAAGGGAGAAAATGAAAAGAGAAAACATATACCACAACAAAACCATACCACTGATCCACAACAAAAATCAACAATGCTTGTGCTTCTTCTTGGTTTCGTCCTTCTTATACGCATTTGTTCAAACAGTTTGCACTCAATATAAAAAAATGAGAACACGAAGCAAGGCAGAACAAACTAAACCACAGCTTCTTCAAGACAGGGAACACTAACAATACCACTCCACCAAAGAACCCCAACAATGGCAGAGAAAAGGAGGAGAGAGTTCAACACACATACCTTCAAAGAGAGATGAAAACACGAAGATCGAAGAAAGAGGGTGAAGCTGAAAATGAACACGCAGCTTAGGACGAAGGAGAAGATGGAAATGAACAAGCTTCGTGTAGGTACAGCTTCGTAGTTGGGGAAAGATTGAACACAAATGAGCTGGGGAGTTGGTTTAGGGCTAGGGAGAACGAAGAAGCTAGCTGGCGTGAAGATAGATTAAACGAGGAAGGAGGGATTTTTGAACTAAAAATAAGAACCAGATAGCACTTTCAAATAAAAGTGTTTTCTGAATTAATATTCCAATAGCACTTCAACTAGAAAGCGCTCTCTGAATTGTTTCCATTCAGATAACGCTTTTGATAAAAGTGTTCTCATAGTAAAACATTCAGATAACGCTTTTGATAAAAGTGCTCTCAGAGTAAAATATTCTGATAGTGCTTTATAGGAAAGTGTTATTGGAGTATTTAAATAAAATAATATTAAAAATGTTAGCCATCCGAAAGCGCTTTTAATCGTAAGCGTTATCTGATATTTTAATTCCTATAGCACTTTTGTCAAAAGCGCTTTCTGATTTAAAATTTCAGATAACACTTACGATTCAAAGCGTTTTCGGAAAGTTCCATTTTTTTAAAGATAGCATTTTCTCTATAAAGCACTATCTGATTGGCGTTTTCTGAAGACATTTTTGGCGTAGTGAGTATTCCTCACTCATCACAGCAAAGAAACCTTGAAGATATATTCAAGTTATGGAAACTGGTAAAGACTAAAGAAGATTTTAGTGCAGAAATGCTGAGAAAGTACTCTAGCAATGAGTATCTAGAGAAGTCTCAGATGACAATGACACATGAGCTGTTAGGTTCTAAAAAAGGTGAAGAAGTACAGTTGTTCTGTACCCGAAGCGTGTGTTTCTCTCTCTTCTACCTCTCCAATGGTCTAAAACAAGAATTATGGGTTTGAAACCCTATATTACACAAAACTACAGCTGAACTAGGTGTGAGAGATATATCGTAGCAAGAGTAAATCATCAAGTGATTAGAAAAACTCTTGTGATCATCTTCACCCATACACTCAAACCTATTTGTTGAGTCAGAATAAAAAAATAGAAGTGTAAAACAACTTTATATTTGATTATATTTCGTTCTGTGAGTGTTGATCAAAGGTGTAACACAACAAACAATCTTTCATATTGATTGTTATGATTCCTTTCAAACTAGCTAGGGAGAGTTAAGTGTGTGAAAGAAAATAGTTGTACAATCTGTGAGGTTGTTTGTATTGGATAAAGCCTGAAGAGGCTTAAGAATAATTTGTAAACCTGAAGAGGCTTGAACAAGAATACTTTGTAAGTCTGCAGAGACTTGGACAAGAATATTGGTTTTAAAGCTGAAGAGGCTTGTACAAGAATACTACTTTGAGATTGAGGAGGCTTGTGAAAGAATACTGTGCAAAGTCTATAGAGGCTGAGTGAAGAATACTTGAGAAAATAGTGGATAATCTCATTAGAAGTCGCCAGAGAGTTTGGGGTGAACTAGGATAAAATATTTGTGTGATATTATCTTCCCTATCTCTTTGATAGTTCATGTTTATGTATATATCTACTTTGCAAAGAAGCCTCTAATCAGGCTAAGAAACTTATCATAAAACTAAGAAACTGTTTCATTAACAAAGCATTTGAATAAACACTTTACAAACTTATTATATATTTTAAACTGGTACTTTATCTTAAAATAAGTTTTACCGAAGAAGCTTTGTTAATATTATTTTGAAAAGGTTTAAGTACATGAACATAAGATTTACTCTAATGACTAACATTCTCTAAAAGAGAAACCCTTTAATATGAACTTTGAGAAAACAAGGAACTCAACCTTTTGATAACCTTCTTTGGTAGAGAAGCTCTTTAAACAAATACAGAACTAAATTTTCATACAACCTTCTCTAGCTGAGAAGCTTCTCTATTAACGTTTGTTCATACCTTCTCTGTACTCCAAGTTAATATAACTTGAGAAAGGTTCAAAATTTCAGGAATGCAAAAAGTTTCAAAGGATCACAATTCAACCCCCTCCTTGTAACTCTTTGTACCACTTCAAAAGATAGAGCAAGAGGAAAGAGAACATGAATATTATCAATGTAAAATCAGGTATGACAAATCTAAAATTGAATATTATAATTGTCATAAAATTGGCCATTTCTCTTGGGAATGTTATAATGCTTCTATTAATGAGGAAGTAATCTCATAGTGTTTCTATTAATGAGGAAAAAAAGGTTAATCTTTTTAATGAACTTTGTTGCTAACACTCAAGAAAGATTAGAAGGATGTCAATAGTTCATGGTACTTGGACAATGGTGCTAGCAATACATGTGTGGATACAAGGAAAAATTTGTATAGCATAATGAGAAGGTGAATGGAAATGTGTCCTTTGATATTTCGTCAAAAGTACAAATTGAATGGAAATGTACAATTCTAATATCTTCTAAAGATGGAAACCATAACTTGATTAGTGTTGTTTATGATGTGTCTAAATTGAAAAGTAATATTTTGAGTTTGGGCCAACTTGTTGAAAAAGGAGGAGTGATAAAGTGGTCTGGGGGGAAAGACATATAGGTTGGGGTGTTAAGAAGGTCATGGATTCAATCCCTTCACTAACATAACATATAAATTACTAACATTTACCTATAAAAAAACTTGTTGAAAAAGGCTTTGAGATTCTCATTAAAGATAGATGTTTTTGGCTTAGAGATTAAAATAATAATTTAATTGCTAAGGTTCTTATGACAAGAAATAGAATGTTTATCTTATATCTAAAAAACCACTAAAGCAAAATGTTGAAGATTAGTGTGGAAAATGAAGCATGGCATTGGAACATAAGATTTGGCCATTTGAACTTTGGAGCACTTAATGCTATGGAAGAAAAGAAGATGGTGAAAGGAACGCCTTCAATCTATTATCTCAATCAATTGTGTGAAGCATGTCTTCTTGGAAAACAAGCTAGAAGAATTTTTCCAAAACAAGCCGCATCAAGAGCAATTACACCACTTCAACTTGTACCTAGTGATGTGTGTGGGTCAATCAATCCACCTTCATTTGGTAAGAGTAAATATTTCTCACTCTTCATCGATGATTTAAGTAGAAAGGCTTGAGTTTATTTTTTATTTTTTAAAATCAGAGGCTTTTATTGCTTTCAAGAATTTCAAAGCTCTTGTAGCGAAGAAGAGTGGCTATGAGATTAAAGCAATGAGATCCGATTGAGGAGGCAAATTCACTTCAAAGGAATTCAACGAATTTTGTGCAGCCCATGGAATTCGTCATCCTTTAACGGTTGCTAGATTTCCATAGCAGAATAGAATAGCCAAGAGAAAGAATAGAACCATTTTCAACATGGCAAGATGCATGTATGGCCAAAAAGATGCCTAAGGAGTTTTGAGCCAAAATAGTTTCTTATGCAATCTTTTTGTCACTCTTCAACATCAAATATCAAAGGTCCAACCCCTCAAAAAATATGGAATGGAAAGAAGCCTAGTGTCAATCTCTTGCGAGTCTTAAGAAGCATAGCATATGTTTATGTACCACATCAAGAAAGACTCAAGCTTGACGATCAAAGCATCAAACATGTCTTTATTGGCTATGGTTCACATTCTAAAGGCTACAAATTGTAAAACCCATGCAATGGCAAGATGGTGGTCATTTATGATGTTGAATTTGATGAAGAAGCTACATGGAATTGGGAGACCCAAGAAGAAACAACCTATAATTTTCTTCCATATCTTGAAGAAGACCATGAGTCCATAATGCCTATTCAAGATGCAACTCCACCTCCTTCACCTCCTCCTTCACCTACTTCTCTTGTATAAAAAGAAAGTTCAAATGAAAGGCCAAGGAAGATGAAAGATCTAATGAAGTTACTTTTGATCTTGAAGAATTATATTGTCTAGCTATTTGCATATAGTAAGTTTTGATGAAGTCATGAAAGATAAAAGGTGGAGACAGTAATGGATGAGGAGATCAAATCAAGTGTGAAGAACAACACTTGTGAATTAGCAACTCTACCCAAGAGCCATAAAGCAATCGGAGTCAAACGGATGTACAACGCTAAAAAGAATGCAAATGGAGAGTGGAAAGATACAAAACAAGACTCATTGGCAGAGGTTACAAGCAAAAGCATGGAGTTGACTATGAAGAAGTCTATGCACCAATCGCCCACATGGATACAATTCGTTTGTTAATTTCCTTGGCTGCACAAATGAAGTGGAAAATCTATCAACTTGATGTGAAGTTGACATTCCTAAATGGCTATCTTGAAGAAGAGGTCTACATTGAGAAACCCTTAGGCTATGTGGTTAAACGACATGAAGATAAAGTTTTGATATTGAAGAGAACTTTGTACGGGTTGAATCTAGCACCAAGGGCATGGAATAGTCGCATCAATAAGTTCTTCAAGGACAATGGGTTTGTTTGTTTCCTTGAATATGCTCTTTACGTTAAAGCTCGTGATAATGGAGATAATATGATTGCTGCTTGTCAGGACCGTGTGAACAGCAAGGCAAAAAAGGCCATTGCCTTAGGCCCAATTTTTTTTTATTTAATATACTTGATATATATATATAAATATCCGTGATTTGTACTGCCTAGTATAGCAGTGCTTTATATGGAGAATGAGCAAATGAAATATATATCCGTGATTTGTGCTGCCTAGTACAACAATGCTTTATATTGGGAATGAGCAAATGACCAATGGGATTATGATCTTTTTGTTAAAAACAATAAACGGCTATTTTTTATGCTATATAAATGTCAGGGCCGTGTGAACAGCAAGGCAAAAAAGGCCATTGCCTTAGGGCCAAATTTTTTTTTATTTAATATACTTGATATATATATATATATCCATGATTTGTACTGCCCAGTACAGCAGTGCTTTATATGGAAAATGAGCAAATAAAATATATATCTGTGATTTGTGCTGCCCAGTACAGCAATGCTTTATATTGGGAATGAGCAAATGACCAACGGGATTATGATCTTTTTGTTAAAAACAATAAACGGCTATTTTTTATGCTATATAATTTTGCAAAATTTCAAGTTTTATTTCAAAATTTTATCTTTATCAATCTATTGTCTCTTTCCTTCTCCTGTTCTCCATCTTGACATTCTTTTGAAGTGAGCTCTCAAGGGAGATAACTGTTATTGAATTGCTACAGTAGATAATATCAACATGCAATTCTCTTCATTTCCGGGTTCTATTGTTTCATCACTTTTTCTATTTAATTTGCAACATCTACTTTATTTATATTTTTTCTTTTTATTCGTGTCTTTTATTTTATTTTACTTTTTTATACTTTGTAGAAATAAAAAGTATGAATCTGGTTTTGAAAAGTTGAAGAAAAAAAGAAAAATTGAAAAATTGATTCGTGAAAAGCGTAAAATTTATAGAAAACCACGTTTTGATGAAAGTGTTACTGATGAGATCACACATTCAGCTGAAGATTCTTTTCGTATTGAATATTTTTTATACATATTAGATCAAGCTATTTCTTCTATTGAGACTCAATTTGAACAATTTTTACAATACAAAGCTATTTTTGGTTTTTTATTTGAATCAAAAAAATTTAAAACCTTGGATGAGGATGAATTGCAAAAATATTGTATTAATCTTGAATTTGTTTTTTTAAGATTTAGTGAACATTCTGATATTGATAGTTTTGATTTATTTTCAAAACTAAAAGTATTAAGAGAGATTTTGACAGAAGAAATTAATACTCCAATAGAAATATTAAGCTTTATCAAAAGATTAGATTCGTTACCGAACGTGTGTATTGCTTATAGAATATTATTGACAATGCCCGTAACAGTTGCGACTGCTGAAAGAAGTTTTTCAAAATTAAAATTGCTTAAATCCTATCTTAGATCAACAATGTTACAATATCGTTTGAATGGATTAGCTATATTATCTATTGAGAGTGAAATTTTAAAATTACTTGATTATAAAACTTTGATAAGTGATTTCGCAGCTCAAAAAGCTAGAAAAATAATATAAAGTTTTGCCTAAGGCCCCAAAATTTCTAGACATGGCCCTGCTGCTTGTCTCTATGTGGATGATCTCATATTCACCGAAACAATCCAAGCTTGTTTAAAGAGTTCAAGAAGACTTATGTCACTTGAGTTTGAAATGATTAACATAGGGATCATGTCATATTATTCGGGCCTAGAGGTGAAGCAATTGGAGGAAGGCATCTTCATTTCTCAAGAAAGTTATGCAAAGGAAGTTTTGAAGAAATCTAAAATGTTTTATTGTAATCTGGTGAATACACCCATGGAGAGGAATGAAATTATCAAAGTTTGAAGATGGAGAAAAGGAGGGTCTTACTCTATTCAAAAGCCTCATGGGGAGCCTAAAATACTTATCATGTACAATATTCGATATTCTCTATGCAATAGGAGTAGTGAGTCGTTTCATGAAAACTCCAACTTATTCACATTTCACGCATGAAAGTTGCCAAGAGGATACTCTGCTTCTTAAAAGGCACACTTGATTACGTGCTATTTTACTCTTCTAATAATTTCAAACTCTTTGGATTTTGTGAAAACAACTTCGTTAGAGACATCGATGATAAAAAGAGTACCATTGACTTTATATTTTAGATGGGTGATTGTGCTTTTCTGTGAAGTTCAAAGAAGCAACTCATTGTCACACGTTCAACATGTGAGTCGGAATATGTGACACCAACCTCTAGTACTTGCCATGCCATTTGGCTAAGGAGACTATTGAAAGAACTTCATTTGGCACAAGAGGAATGTACAAAAATTTGCATTGATAATAAGTTTGCACAATCACTTACAAAGAATCCAGTGTTTTATGATCGAACCAAGCTTATAGACACAATGTATCATTTCATAAGAGTGCATTGCCAAAAAGAAGTGGAGCTTAGGTATGTAAAGACAAAAAGATTAAATTGTGGATATATTCACAAAGCTACTAAAACTTGAATATTTTCAAAGATTGAGAACAAGACTTGGTGTGAAGAGGAAAATTTCAAATTAAGAGGGGAGAAATGTTATATAATTTGAAGCATACATGCAACAAGTTGAACGTAAGAAGGCCACAGAAGCTAAAGCGTGTTAGCTAGAAGGGTTTGTTGCACATAACCAGATAGCACGACAAGCATTTACCGTGCATGTAAGGTAGAAGAATCTGACTCGGGTGTTGATTGAATTCAAGAAAAATTGATCTTTGAAGACATCCACAGTTGATAGCATTTGAGTGGAAATTTAACTCAACAGATTCAACTGAGCTATTTTCTATAAGAAACAACCACGATAAACTAAATGCCAAAAATAAGACACACTACATGCAATGCACATAGTAATGGTTGAAAACAGCAATCTTGTGTGCATAAGATAGAATCTTAGAGGGCCCTTATATCCAAACATTGTCTTCTACCAATGAAGCCATGACCCCACAAATTGTAATTAAGGAAGCAGGAAAGTTCTCTGTGATATGAATGTGTAAGAATATGTGCAAGGATAGTGTGATAACTGACAACCTGTACTTACAGAAATGTGAAATCATACTGTTGCAAACATAAGAGGGCATTTATGATTTGCTGTAAACATTCTCATATCTGTTGAATAAAAGTTGGCACTTTACACATAATAAAGAGAACATATTTGTTTTAGACAGAGAAACTGAAAATTTTGTATGAGAAACAGATTGTAGTATGCATATAAACCAGGAATCTTCAATCAATATAATGTATATCCCCTGACATAAAAACCAATCATCTCAATCTTCTCCTTCTTCTTCTGGGTTCATTTGAAACTTGCCTTGAAACACGATTTCTTCTTCTACTGTTAGATGAAGAAGGGTCTAAAATCTGTACGTTACTGTCTGTTGTCTGGATTTCTGAGCCTATAACTGCAACGGTCTCAACATTATTACTTATAGGAGACACAGAAGCAGCAGCTGCAGCTGCAGAATTGGTCGCAGCAACATCTTGAGGAAGACTCTCTGACCGATTTGTAGCAGCAACACTAGAGGTTGAATTTCTATTAGCAGCATGGCGATTTGACTGCCTGCTTCCTCCTGTGTTCTCATCATGGATATATGATTCCAGGTCCTGAACTAGTCTTTCTGCAGAATCCATTGCAGAATTTAATGCCGATGAAAGCGATGAAAATGAAGAAGCTTCCTGTGCCATCAACCTTGTAACTGGACGAGAACCAGTACGCCGATTATTGCCTGTCTGCCGGCGAGATTGAGTGGGCAAAACATTATTTCTACCAGTTGTGGTATTGGGGCTTCTTGTCTGAGCCTGCTCTCCTAACCCACTGATAAGGTTATTAAACCGCCGAAGGTTTTGGACGACAGAAGCAGAAGATGCTCCTTGGTTTATCAGCTTCTGCCTAACGCTCTCAATTCTAGGCGCCTGGGGCCGAGGAGGAACTCTCAAACCGGCTTCTGCCAATGCCAACCGACAATCACCGCCGGCACTCGCATTGCCATAAATTGGAATGAGGCCTGTTTCAGTGACCTCTCCTTTACAAACAGGGCATTCCTTTGCTTTTGAATAAGCATATGACAACTGATAGAAGCATGACCAACAAAACAAGTGACCACAGCATGTCAAAACAGGTTCTCTTGCCATGTCCAAGCATATATTACAATCATAAAAATTGCCGGTGTTCATCCCTTCTGTACCGGCTTCCGGTACTTCCAACCCCAAAGCCTTAGCTAATAAATGGACACCACCTTTCATTCTATCCCCTTTCCCACTCTCAACTGTTCCACCCTCAACATCCTGCTGCTCCCTTCCTTCTTCACCTTGAGCACCGGCGGGTGGTGTTGCTTCTGCTGTGAAGTTGGTTATCCGAATCGGAGAGTGAACCGGCGGCCACCTCTGGCGCTGCCTGGCTCTGGAAGTCACTGCTTCAAGGTGTCTAATACGGTTCTGTATATGTCCCTCGCCGCCGGATTCTAGTTCATCTATAACAGAATCAAATTGAACTACTGAAGCATGAGTCTGATCCAAAGGCTCCTGATTCAAATCAAGCTCCATTATATACAACCCTG
This sequence comes from Glycyrrhiza uralensis, assembly GCA_030159175.1. Lineage (NCBI taxonomy): Eukaryota > Viridiplantae > Streptophyta > Magnoliopsida > Fabales > Fabaceae > Glycyrrhiza > Glycyrrhiza uralensis. Next base: position 31,704,043 of record BRZY01000003.1, read on the forward strand.
ACTCCAATTTTTCAGGTTTATGCCATTAACAACACATTTCAATTTCATATGCATCAAGAAAAAGAAAACGAAAATCAAAGTCAGTGATGCTCACGGAATTAAATAAAATAAAATATATACACACCAATAAATAGATGACTGTTAAACTAAAACATTGATTATTGAACTGAGTGGGAATTTTTGCAGTCCCTTGTTCAAACAACCCGAAATTAACATTGCAGTGATTCTCAAAACAAGAGTAACTTCGAACACAACGGAAAATTTTCGTGAGCGAAAATAATAAAACCAGCTGAATCGGAACAGAAGAAATCTAATTGATCGAATTTGTGATAAATAAAAAAGTGAAATTGGGTGAAGGATTACCATGGAGGAGGAAGGAATGGGTGCTAGGTAAATCAGCGATGATGATTATAAGCGTTCCGGTTAGTTTGTCTGATTCAAATCAAAAGCGCCGTTCACGGATACAAAAACAACATTGTAAAATGGGGAAGAAAAATACTCTCCTCTTTGCTAGGGTCTTTCTTTCTCACTCTGGATTTTGTCATAGATTATTTTCTCTCTTTTTAAAGGGAAAATAAAATGAAATATTTTAGACAAGATTTTGTTAATTCATATTGCTTTATTTTATCTCATATAAAAATATTTATTATTTTTCTAAATATATCCTTATTTGGTATTTTTACATAATCAGAAATTAGAAATAAGAAAATAGTCAATGAGAATAAAATCCTGAGTTTTTAATAAAGAATTAAATAAATATAATAATGCTTTTCTATGATATTATATTCTTTTAATATTTTTATTTCAAAGGATATTTCTATATATGGTATATGATGTTCAATATATATATATATGTATATTAAAAAAGAGAAGTAGATGTCAAAACAAATATTAAAAAGGAGAAGTATGAATTTTGACTTGTAAAAGAGAATAAACTCTTGAGTACTTTAAAGAAAAATTAAATAATTAAATATTTTTTTCTATAATTATAATTTTTTAATATTTTATTTCAAAGGATATTTATATTTATGGTATGTTATTTTTAATATATATGTATATTAAAAAGGAGAAGTATATGTCAAAAAAATATTAAAAAGGAAAAGTATGAATTTTCTCTTGTAAATGAGAATTAAGAATAAAATCTTGAGTACTTTAATAAAAAATTAAATAAATTTAATTATCTTTTCTATGATTATAATTTTTTAATATTTTATTTCCGAGGATATTTATATATATGGTATATTATTTTTAATATATATGTATATTAAAAAGGAGAAGTAGATGTCAAAAAAATAAAAAATAAAAAGGAAAAAGTATGAATTTTTTCTTGTAAATGAGAATAAAATCTTGAGTACTTTAAAAAAAATCAAATAAATTTAATTATGTTTTTCTATGCTTATAATTTTTTAATATTTTATTTCAAAGGATATTTATATATATGGTATATTATTTTTAGTATATATGTATATTAAAAAGGATAAGTAGATGTCAAAAAATATTAAAAAGGAAAAGTATGAATTTTCTTTTCTAAATGAGAATTAAGAATAAAATCTTGAGTACTTTAATAAAAAATTAAATAAACTTAATTATGTTTGCTATGATTATAATTTTTTAATATTTTACTTCCGAGGATATTTATATATATGGTATATTATTTCTAATATATATGTATATTAAAAAGGAGAAGTAGATGTCAAAAAAATAAAAGAAAAAGGAAAAAGTATGAATTTTCTCTTGTAAATGAGAATAAAATCTTGAGTACTTTAATAAAAAAATTAAATAAATTTAATTATGCTTTTCGGTGATTATAATTTTTTAATATTTTATTTCAGAGGATATTTATATATATGGTATATTATGTTTAATATATATGTATATTAAAAAGGAGAAGTAGATGTCAAAAAAAATATTAAAAACGAAAAATAATTTCTCTTGAAAATGAGAATAAAATCTTGAGTATTTTAACAAAAAATTAAATAAATATTATTAGGTTTTTCTATGATTATAATTTTTTAAATATTTTATTTCAAATGATATTTACATATATGATATATTATTTTTAATACAAATATAAATATTAAGTAGGATAAAAATGAATTTCTCTTGCTATCTTCATATATTTTTCTTTTTAATTTCTATAACATATTTGACATGATGTTAATTTCATAAATTTTGAAATTTGGTATTACTATTGCGTAAAATCATTATAATTTTAATTTCTATAACATATTTGACACGATATTTAATATTCTAAAATCATTATAATTTTAAAATAATTATCATCGAATTGTAAGATTTTGTATGATGGAATAATTACTAGATCAAGTATGTATTTAATTGTAAGATAAAAAATAAAGCAGTTATACTGCATTTAGTAAGTAATAAAAATTTAATGAAAAAATATGATGGTTAAAATTTTCATGGAATAAATTTCAATAGATAAAAATTTAATTTTACACTTTTAGTATTCTTAATCTCTTAATTCTTAATAAAGAGAAGTAATAATTCGGATTTAACTAAAATACATTGCAATAACCTAGCTAGAGCACTAGCCCTCTTGAAATTTCATTAACCACCATTAATGAATAGTAAGATATATTTGTAGTTCTAATGAAACTCCAAGCAGATAACTAAACTAAAATGAATAAATTGCAATTATTTTATGAAGTTATTGAATAAAATTTTAACAAGATAAGACTAATATATATTAGCCGAAACAACTTCCATACACAAATTAAAGGGAATTTATATTCATCATCAACATAGGTAACAAAAAGATAGATAAAATCGATATATATTACATAAATTGTATGAGATTTTTTTATATTGATTATTGAACTCTAAATGTAACATATTTCACACAAACTAAAAGCTTAAAAATATGATATGATAGACCTTTTGTTGAAATAAGACCCTCTCAAGTTTGATGTTTCAATGATAATAAACCTTTTGAATAATAACTTAAGTCTTTTAAGCTTGTCACATGCTAATGGTTTCCTTGAGATTATTTTTGACAGTAATAGAAATCAAGTATAGGAACTAGAGAAGCTTAGAATCAATGCTATTTATGTATTAAAGACTGATAATGAGGTTTAAGAGAAAATATGCTTCCAAGATACAAGAGAAGATAATCTTCAACAAAGATACAGACAGAGATTATAGAGGAACCATGCATGAGGAGATGAATGTTCTGTTAAGAAGCTATTAAGAAGTGAAACTCTTCTAGTAGAGAAGGTCATCAAGGTATGAAGTTTCTCAAGATAAGAAGCCTCTTAGATGTTTATGTGCATAAGATTGATGCAATCTTTGAGAATGAAGTATGGAAGGCTGAATATCAAGTTGAGAAGCTTATCAAGAACTGAAGCATACATGTTTGAAGAACAAACATGAAGAACATAAGAGATCTCTACATCATAGTATTCCTCACTCAACATAGCAAAAGAATCTTGAAGGCATTCAAGTAACGGAAACTTGTAAAGACTCAAGAAAGCTCTAGTGCAGAAATAGTAGGAACCTACTGTAGTTATGAGAAATTAGAGAAGGCTCATGCCAAGAACATACTCTAGCAATGTGCAACCAGAGAAGGCTTATGCTGGCAACCTACCCTAGCAACGAGTATCCAGAGGAAGTTCAATTGACAGCAAAGCATGAGGTGTCGGAGTTTTTACATAAAGGTGAAGTGTGACAATTGTACTGTACCCGAAAGTGTTGTTTCTATCTCTTCTACATCTCTAACGGTTAGAAACGCGAAAGAAGAGTTTGAGGCTTTATATCACACTAAGCTACAGCTGAGTCATGTGTGAGAAATACATTCAACTAGAGGAAAACAATCTTGCGATCGAAAGATTTCTCATTATCATCTTCATCTATATACTCCAATCTATATGCTGAGTTAGAATAGAAAAATAAAAGTGTAATACAACTTTGTAATTGTTGTATCTCGTTCTATGAGTGTTGAATCAAAGCTATAACACAACAAACAATCTTTCATATTCATTGTTGTGACTCCTTTCAAGCAAGCTAGGGAGAACCGAGTGCGTGAAAGGAAAGGATTGTGCAATCTGTGAGATTGTATTGGGTAAAGCCTGCAGAGGCTTGGACAAGAATATTCATTGTAAGCCTGCAAAGGGTTGGACAAGAATACTGCTTCTAAGCCTACAGAGGCTCGTACAAGAATACTGGTGCGATCCTTAGGCTTGAGCAAGAATATTGTGCAAAACCTGAAGAGGCTAAGTGAAGAATACTTAAGAGTATAGTGGATAATCTCAGTGGAAGTGGGGTTTGGACGTAGCCCAGGGTTTGGGGTGAACTAGGACAAAATATCTGTGTGATATTCTCTAGCTGATTTTCTGATAACCTTCTCTAGTTGAGAAACTTTTTTAAACAAACAAAGAACATAGTTTTCTGTTAACCTTCTCTAACAAAGAAGCTTCTGTACTAGTTAGAGAAGCTTCTGTACTAGCATTTGTTTAAACCTTCTCTGAACTCCAATTTATGAAAGCTTGAGAGATATTCAAAGTTTCAGAAAAAGCCAAAAGTTTCAAAGGGTCACAATTCAATCTCCCATCTCTTGACTCTATGTGCGACTTCACCTCTTGTTGTTATATAATTTGAAAGTCTCTCTAAACTAATATTTTTTTCAGTCTCAACTAGGCCCAATTTACTTGTAATTTTGATAAATTCATAAGATAATATATTTTTAAAGATAGGTAGGGATCAACTTATTCCAGGAGTAACTGTTGGAACCAAATTGGTTAAAAGTGTTTTTAATACAAAAACTCCCTAAGTGATTTTATGGTTTTGATGATAACAAAATGTATTAAGGTTTTTACAAAGGATAATCAATATGTATTAAGCTTGTACAATGTGTAACAATGCTGCCTAACTAAGCTTATTGAAGGAAGATTGCAGTCTGCGTCCAATAAGCTAGCTCATCACAATGTTGGCACTGAAATGGACACAAAAGTTCTGCGTCCAATGTTTTAGCAGAAGGAAGAGTTCTGCGTCCAATGTTTGAGCAGAAGGAAGAATTCTGCGTCCAATGGTTGAGCAGAAGGAAGAGTTCTGCGTCCAATGTTTGAGCACAAAAGCAAGTAATATTGTGCGTCCAATAATTCAGTACAAGGCACAAGGACAATTTCATACGTCCAATGATTCATGAGAAGGCATTGAAGACATAAGTCCAATGTTCAAGAAAAACCATACGTCCAATGATCAGAATGCTTATAAGTCCAATGTTCAAGAATGCTGATCGTCCAATGATAAGTACAAGGCAATACTGGCATAGTCCAATGTTTTTATGAGAAGCAGAATTGCAGTAAGAGTCCAATGATTTTCAAAGGAACAGATTCAGTGAGCGTCCAATGCATATGAAGGACAAAAGTCCAATGTTCAGCATGAGCAAGAGTGCAACTCTGCGTCCAATGAAACTGAACAAACAAAAGAATTGCTCTGCGTCCAATGAAATCAGAGTGACAAAGGTACTGTTCTGCGTCCAATAAATAAGAAGGACATCAATCAAGTGTCATACGACCAACGAAGCAGATTGACAAAGGTACATCAAACAACTGTTCTGCGTCCAATAAAGCAGAAGAACAAATGTACAACAATCAACTCTGCGTCCAATGAAACTATAAGGAAATGGCAAAAGTCCAATAACCAGAATGAGGCAATACGTCCAATGTTGCTTTGCAACTAATCATCAGAATGGTAAGCATAAAGATGCGTCCAATGATTGAATGAATATCATATGCAATTGGTAAGTACCAGGTATGCGTCCAATAACTTGCTAAATGCTGCGTCCAACGTTTCATATATTCTACGCCCAATACACAATACGCAGAATCCATTACTTGCTATTTATTGCTCATACATTTAATATGGAACATATTTATTGAGCAAATGATTTGAAATAAATAGCTGTATACAATGCTTTTCTGTACAACCTATTGTCAACGTGTTTGAAAGTACATTTGAAAAGCATAAAATACTGTGGAAAGTGTACTAAGAGAGAGAATGTACTTTTATCTACTCTGTATATCTCTGAACACATCTTTCTACTTTACACAGTGTATTCTCTCTGTCTCAATAAGATATTACTATTAACCACTGTACAATTGAGACTTTGAGTACAGGTTGCTTCTGATTTAGGAGAAAGAAACGTAAACATGCTCACTGAAGTAGATCTCCTCAGAGCAACGGGAAAATAGCATTTAATGCTATTAGAGAACGGTAACTTTTATGAAGGCTGAAGCTGAGCTATTCGAAGAACAAGTCTGAAGCTTCATCAAAGTCTATAAATACCGTGAACAAGAAGAAGTATACAAGAGACTGAACAACGAAAAAGAAAGAGCTGAACTGCTGTGCAATTTGTTATACTCTGTATAGAAAGTCTTGTATATTTTCTTTCTTCTTGTAAAAGAGAGTTTGCTTAACTCTCAAAGTGCTTTAGATTTCATATCCTCACTTGTGTGAGTTAGACAGCACTTGAATCAAAAACACTCTGCTGAGTCGTTTAGCCTGAAGAGGCTGTGTTCAAAGAATACTTGTGATTTAGCCTGAAGAGGCTGTGTTCAAAGAATACTTGGGTTTTAGCCTGAAGAGGCTGTGTTCAAAGAATACTTGGGATTTAGCCTGGAGAGGCTGTGTGCAAAGAATACTTGGGTTTTAGCCTGAAGAGGCTGTGTGCAAAGAATACTTGTATTCTATCAGGTTGATAGTGAAATCTCTCTAATTTGAGGGGACTGGACGTAGCTCTTAGGAAAGGGTGAACCAGTATAAAAACTTGTGTTATTTCTTCCTTCCCTTATCTCTTATTATATCTGTGCTTATTACTAACCAAGGGGATTGAATTGATTTTGTTTAAACAAGTTTTTCATACACCTTTAATCGCACAAAGAAAACAAGTTTTTTAAACTAAGAGAGAAGCCTCAGCGTCCAATCTTTTGTGCGTCCAATATTTCACAATTCTGTGCGTCCAGTGTTTTAGCACTCTGTGCGTCCAATATTTCAGAAAACACTGTGCGTCCAATATTTGAACTAAGCTGTGCGTCCAACGTTTTTAACAGCCAGCGTCCAACATTTGCGAAAAGTTTTAAAAGCTTAGAAACACAATTCAACCCCCCCTTCTTGTGTTTCATCTTGTTACCTACAGTTGGCATCAGAGCTCGATCTCTAGGGGTTGAGCACCTAACAGTGCAGAGAAGCAAAGATCCATGGAGAACGAGGGACAAGCTGTGAACAGACCACCACTGTTCAATGGAAATGAATATGACTACTGGAAGCAGAGAATGATTACATTCTTTGATGCTCAAAATATGGACCTATGGGATGTCGTGGAAACTGGCTACACTGCTCCAGTAAATGAAGCAGGTCAACAAATACCAAGAGCTCAGTGGACAGCAGATCAAAGGACAAGGTTCCAGCTGAACTCGAAGGCTAGGCACTACCTGATGTGTGCCATCACAAAATCTGAATATGACAAGGTGCACAACTGCACCACTGCCAAGGAAATGTGGGACACTCTGGCCTTGGCACATGAAGGCTCATCTCAGGTTCGTGAATCTAAGATAAGCATACTAGTGCATCAATATGAACTATTTAAGATGGAAGAACAAGAGTCCATTCATCAAATGATAGAAGATTCCAAACTATTACCAACAACCTGAGATCCTTGGGGAAAGTCTACACAACCCAGGAACATGTAAGGAAGATTTTGAGGAGTCTGCCCAGACAGTGGAGACCCAAAGTTACAGCAATACAAGAAGCAAGGGATCTTTCCACTCTTGCTTTAGAAAATCTTCTAGGCTCATTGAAAGTACATGAGCTTGAGCTGAATGAAGAGGGAATCGAAAAAAGGGCAAAGTTCATTGCTCTTAAAGCTCAAAAAGGGAGCACCTCAAAAGCCTTGAAGGCAAATGATTCTGATGAAGAATCATGCAGTTCAGAAGGAGAAGAAGACTCAGATGATCATGAACTCTCCTTCATCTCCAAGAAAATAAAATCTATGTGGAAAAAGAAGGGTGGCTTCAGAAGGAAGCAATTCAACAGAAAATTTCCACAGAAGGAAGCTGAGCAAAAGGAGGAAAGTCCAGTGGTGTGCTATGGATGCAGGAAACCAGGCCACTACAAGGCAGACTGTCCTGAGGCCGAGAAGACAAAGAAGAAAGTCTTCAAGAAGAAGAAAGGTCTCATGGCAACATGGGAAGACCTCGATGATTCCTCTGATGATGAGGATAAGGAAGAGGCAAATCTGTGTCTAATGGTCCGGACTCTCCTCAGTTGAAAGTGAAGACAAAGAGGAGGTAATTTCTTACTCTGAATTAAGAAATAATTTTGATGAGCTTCTTAGAGATTCATCCATTCTATCTGATGAGTACAGGTCTTTAAAGAAAAAGTTTTCTCTTATAACAAAAGATTTTGAAAAGCTTTCTTCAGAAAACAAAGTACTTAAATCAGAAAATGAAAAGTTAAGACTTCAAGTAAGTCAACCAAAAGATGAATCTCCAAAGGATTCTGAGTCCAGTACTTCCTGTGAAGTACAAGTACTTCAACAAGAAGTAAATGAACTCACATAACGATTGTCCAGATTTGTCAGTAGCTCTGAAAAGCTTGATCAAATTTTAAAAATTCAGAGAAAACCTTATGACAAAACTGGTTTGGGTTATGAAAAATCGAAACCAAAGTTTTCCAAGAGTCCATCAAAGTTTAATATATATTGTGGATACTGTGGAAAGGCTGGACATGTCACATCGACATGCTTCCATAATAAATGGAACAAGCCTGGACGCAGGCCAAGGACTAACATGAAAGGACCCAAGAAAATCTGGGTACCTAAGAACATGATCATTCCTGTTGCAGATTTGCTTATAGGGAGGAAAGCAACACCAGTCATGGTACCTGGACAGTGGGTGCTCACGACACATGACGGGAGAAAGGTCTATGTTCCAAGACCTCAAGCCTAGAACAAAGGGCTGGGTCACATTTGGAGGTGACCAGAAAGGCAGAATAGTTGGAATAGGTAAAATTGGTAAACATCCTTTTCCCTCTATTGAAAATGTCTTATTGGTTGAAGGACTCAAACATAATCTGCTTAGCATAAGTCAATTGTGTGATAGCGGGTTTGATGTTTCCTTTAACAAGGATAAATGTATAGTCAGAAATTCTGATAAGTCCATACTTTTTCAAGCAAAGAGGCAGGACAATGTTTACAAAATTGATTTCGAAAATCTGTCCAAATAGAATGTCTCATGCTTCATATCCTTAAATAATGAACAATGGATATGGCACAAGAAGCTTGGTCATGCAAGCTTGAGAACCATCTCAAAGCTTAATAAGCATAGCCTCGTAAGAGGACTTCCAAATCTTGTGTACAAATCTGAGGTTCTCTGTGAAGCATGTCAGAAAGGGAAACAAGTGAAAAACTCTTTTGATTCTAAAAACATTGTTTCCACTTCTAGACCTTTAGAACTTTTACATATGGATTTGTTTGGACCAACACAAACTGCTTCTTTGAGTGGAAAGAAATATGGACTTATTATAGTTGATGACTATACTAGATGGACTTGGGTTAAATTCCTAGCACACAAGGATGAGTCTTTTAAAGTATTCACCATATTTTGTAAAAGAGTCCAAACTGAGAAAGGAGTTTGTATCAACTCCATTCGAAGTGATCATGGAGGTGAGTTTGAAAATGCAAACTTTCAAAGATTCTGTGAAGTGAATGGAATCCTTCACAATCTCTCTGCACCTAGAACACCACAGCAAAATGGTGTAGTAGAGAGGAAAAATCGATCTTTACAAGAGATGGTCAGGACCATGCTCAATGATCACTCAACCTCTAAGAGGTTTTGGGCTGAAGCTGTAAACACAGCATGTTATCTGCAAAACCGAATTTATATAAGGCCTATACTGAAAAAGACTCCTTATGAATTGTGGAAAGGAAGAAAACCCAACATTTCATATTTTCATCCTTTCGGATGTGAGTGTTTTATTCTTAACACCAAGGATCAACTTGGTAAATTTGACTCTAAAATTGATAATGGAATTTTTCTGGGTTATTCTGAAACTTCCAAGGCATATCGAGTTTACAACTCAAGAACCTTGACTGTTGAAGAGTCAATTCACGTTAAATTCAATGACAAAAATCCTGACAATGATCTGTCAGAGCTAAGTGATTCTCTTGCAGATATGAAAATACAAGCAGGAGGTGAAGGACCATCACCTAAGAGTGAAGAAGATGGACCAGACGCAGGAGACAGTCATGCGTCCAATACTGCAGGTGGTAAAAGCTGGCATTTTAAGACTTATCATCCTGAAGATCAAATTATTGGAAATGCAGATGATAAAGTCAGAACAAGGTCCACATTCAGAGAGCAAACTGATGTAGCATTCATCTCTGAATTGGAGCCAAAGAATATAGATGAAGCCCTATTGGATGAAGGATGGATTTTAGCAATGCAGGAGGAGCTGAATCAGTTCAAAAGAAATGATGTTTGGACTCTGGTAGCCCCACCTGAAGATAAGTCCATTATTGTAACCAAATGGGTATTCAGAAATAAGCTGGACGAAGAAGGTAATGTTGTGAGGAACAAAGCAAGGTTAGTTGCTCAAGGCTACTCACAACAGGAAGGTATTGATTTCACTGAAACCTTTGCTCCAGTAGCTAGAATTGAAGCCATTCGCATTTTACTTTCATTTGCTGCCCAACATGATATGAGGCTTTATCAAATGGATGTAAAAAGTGCTTTTCTGAATGGTATAATAACCGAAGAAGTCTATGTTGAACAGCCACCTGGTTTTGAGGATCAATCTTTTCCAAATCATGTTTTTAAATTGAAAAAGGCTCTTTATGGCCTTAAGCAAGCTCCTCGAGCTTGGTATGAAAAACTGAGTTCATTTTTAATGGAAAATGGTTTTTCGAGAGGAAAAGTTGATAACACTCTTTTCAGAAAATCCATAGACTCACATTTCATCATAGTACAGATTTATGTAGATGATATTATTTTTGGTGCTACTGATGAATCTTTGTGTGGAGAATTCTCTGAATTAATGCAGAAAGAATTCGAAATGAGTATGATGGGAGAGTTGAAGTTCTTTCTTGGACTTCAAGTGAAACAGACTAAAGATGGGATATATGTGCATCAGTCCAAATACACGAAGGAGCTTCTGAAGAAGTTCAAAATGGATGATTGCAAACCCATGAATACTCCCATGCATCCAACTTGCATAATGAGCCTGAATGACAAAGATAAAAAGGTAGATCAAAAGGTATATAGAGGTATGATAGGATCTCTTTTATATCTTACTGCATCTAGACCTGACATTATGTTCAGTGTATGCTTTTGTGCAAGATTTCAATCAGCTCCTAGAGATTCTCATTTGACTGCTGTCAAAAGAATTTTTAGATATCTGAAAGAGACTACTAATCTCGGTTTGTTGTTTAAGAAATCGGATGAGTACAGATTAGTAGGATTCTGTGAAGCTGACTATGCTGGAGACAGGCTTGAAAGAAAAAGCACCAGTGGAGGATGTCATTTTATGGGATCCAATTTAGTATCATGGACAAGCAAGAGACAAAGCACAATTGCATTATCAACAGCCGAAGCTGAATATGTCTCTGCAGCAAGTTGTTGTTCTCAGCTCTTATGGATTAAATATCAATTGGAGGACTACAACATTTTCGAGAGTAAGATTTCTGTTCTGTGTGATAATACTGCTGCAATCAATTTATCTAAGAACCCAATCTTACACTCAAGAGCTAAGCATATAGAAATTAAACATCATTTTATTAGAGACTATGTGCAGAAGGGAACATTTGATATTCAGTTTGTTAGCACTGAAAATCAATGGGCATATATATTTACAAAACCCCTATCTGTAGATAGATTCATTTTTATAAGGAAGCATTTGAATATGCACTTTATAAAAGACTGATGTTTAGCGTCCAATATGCTTAAGTTGAGTCTGAGTCCAATGTGACTAAAGTCCAACAGGACACGACAGTCTATTTGAGACTTAGAAATTTTTTTTTAAAGACTCAAAAGCTTTCACATCTTAGTCATCCCACGCTGAGTCCAATCTATTTTTCATAAAGATATATTTTACAGTTGGTATCTTACAAATGCTTTGCAGTAACTTTCAGTTTGATGATCATTCTTGTTTTCAAGAAAATGGGGAGTTTGTTTCTAAAAAGGGTTTTTCAGTTTTAAAGAGGATTCTGTTTTTAAAAGCTCCAAGTCTTTTCAAAACTCTCTTTGGACTATGATGTTCTATGAACCTTTTTGCCTGATGACAAAAGGGGGAGAAAGAATGGGATTAAGTTTTTATATCTTGGCTAAAAGGGGAGAAAGATTTTGACAAAAAGGGAGAAAGATTAAGTCTGATTGCATTAGTCTTTTTACCATGTTATTTTGATAAGCTATTTGTGGACTAATCTTTGTTTTATGAGTAAAAGAAATTTTCAGGTACTCTAAGTCTCAGGGGGAGAAGAGTAAGGAAAATCTGAGATGTTTATCTCAGGGGGAGTTTCCCTTAGAAAATTTCTGTTTTTGCTGACTGATTTTGGTTTATATGCTTTATTGTTTGTAAAACTTAATAATGTTTGTCATCATCAAAAAAAGGGAGATTGTTGGAACCAAATTGGTTAAAAGTGTTTTTAATACAAAAACTCCCTATGTGATTTTATGGTTTTGATGATAACAAAATGTATTAAGGTTTTTACAAAGGATAATCAATATGTATTAAGCTTGTACAATGTGTAACAATGCTGCCTAACTAAGCTTATTGAAGGAAGATTGCAGTCTGCGTCCAATAAGCTAGCTCATCACAATGTTGGCACTGAAATGGACAAAAAAGTTCTGCGTCCAATGTTTTAGCAGAAGGAAGAGTTCTGCGTCCAATGGTTGAGCAGAAGGAAGAGTTCTGCGTCCAATGTTTGAGCACAAAGGCAAGTAATGTTGTGCGTCCAATAATTCAGTACAAGGCACAAAGACAATTTCATACGTCCAATGATTCATGAGAAGGCATTGAAGACATAAGTCCAATGTTCAAGAAAAACCATACGTCCAATGATCAGAATGCTTATAAGTCCAATGTTCAAGAATGCTGATCGTCCAATGATAAGTACAAGGCAATACTGGCATAGTCCAATGTTTTTATGAGAAGCAGAATTGCAGTAAGAGTCCAATGATTTTCAAAGGAACAGATTCAGTGAGCGTCCAATGCATATGAAGGACAAAAGTCCAATGTTCAGCATGAGCAAGAGTGCAACTCTGCGTCCAATGAAACTGAACAAACAAAAGAACTGCTCTGCGTCCAATGAAATCAGAGTGACAAAGGTATTGTTCTGCGTCCAATAAATAAGAAGGACATCAATCAAGTGTCATACGACCAATGAAGCAGATTGACAAAGGTACATCAAACAACTGTTCTGCGTCCAATAAAGCAGAAGAACAAATGTACAACAATCAACTCTGCGTCCAATGGAACTATAAGGAAATGGCAAAAGTCCAATAACCAAAATGAGGCAATACGTCCAATGTTGCTTTGCAACTAATCATCAGAATGGTAAGCAGAAAGATGCGTCCAATGATTGAATGAATATCATATGCAATTGGTAAGTACCAGGTATGCGTCCAATAACTTGCTAAATGCTGCGTCTAATGTTTCATATATTCTGCGCCCAATACACAATATGCAGAATCCATTACTTGCTATTTATTGCTCATACATTTAATATGGAACATATTTATTGAGCAAATGATTTGAAATAAATAGCTGTATACAATGCTTTTCTGTACAACCTATTGTCAACGTGTTTGAAAGTACATTTGAAAAGCATAAAGTACTGTGGAAAGTGTACTAAGAGAGAGAATGTACTTTTATCTACTTTGTATATCTCTGAACACATCTTTCTACTTTACACAGTGTATTCTCTCTGTCTCAATAAGATATTACTATTAACCACTGTACAATTGAGACTTTGAGTACAGGTTGCTTCTGATTTAGGAGAAAGAAACGCAAACATGCTCACTGAAGTAGATCTCCTCAGAGCAACGGGAAAATAGCATTTAATGCTATTAGAGAACGGTAACTTTTATGAAGGCTGAAGCTGAGCTATTCGAAGAACAAGTCTGAAGCTTCATCAAAGTCTATAAATACCGTGAACAAGAAGAAGTATACAAGAGACTGAACAACGAAAAAGAAAGAGCTGAACTGCTGTGCAATTTGTTATACTCTGTATAGAAAGTCTTGTATATTTTCTTTCTTCTTGTAAAAGAGAGTTTGCTTAACTCTCAAAGTGCTTTAGATTTCATATCCTCACTTGTGTGAGTTAGACAGCACTTGAATCAAAAACACTCTGCTGAGTCGTTTAGCCTGAAGAGGCTGTGTTCAAAGAATACTTGTGATTTAGCCTGAAGAGGCTGTGTTCAAAGAATACTTGGGTTTTAGCCTGAAGAGGCTGTGTTCAAAGAATACTTGGGATTTAGCCTGGAGAGGCTGTGTGCAAAGAATACTTGGGTTTTAGCCTGAAGAGGCTGTGTGCAAAGAATACTTGTATTCTATCAGGTTGATAGTGAAATCTCTCTAATTTGAGGGGACTGGACGTAGCTCTTAGGAAAGGGTGAACCAGTATAAAAACTTGTGTTATTTCTTCCTTCCCTTATCTCTTATTATATCTGTGCTTATTACTAACCAAGGGGATTGAATTGATTTTGTTTAAACAAGTTTTTCATACACCTTTAATCGCACAAAGAAAACAAGTTTTTTAAACTAAGAGGGAAGCCTCAGCGTCCAATCTTTTGTGCGTCCAATATTTTACAATTTTGTGCGTCCAGTGTTTTAGCACTCTGTGCGTCCAATATTTCAGAAAAGACTGTGCGTCCAATATTTGAACTAAGCTGTGCGTCCAACGTTTTTAACAGCCAGCGTCCAACATTTGCGAAAAGTTTTAAAAGCTTAGAAACACAATTCAACCCCCCCTTCTTGTGTTTCATCTTGTTACCTACAGTAACTATTGCTTATGTTACTTCGCTTAATAACTCTTTATCGACATTAAATTTCACCAATCCAACTGTCAAATTAAAAGTTCTTCTTGACTAGATCAAGTATGTAAATTTTCATAAAAGTTAAAAAATGTCTGATACTTAATCATATTACTTCGATTCAATGTATGATATGTTTTTTAAAATACAAGTAAAATATTTGTTGGGGGAAAATCGCACACACCAAGGATCGAAGATGAGAGCACACCACAAAGAACACACCACAAAGGAAGCGATAAAGAACACAAGAATTTATGGGGTTCGGCACCTCTTCCTACGTTCACGAAAATGTCTCAACAAGTTCTTTCACAATCTCAAATAAGATTACAAGCTTTATGGACAAACATGAAAACCCACCCCAAATAGTGTATCACTCTACAAAATCAAGTCCCCCACTCAAGAGTTACAAGAATGATAACACTCACTCGTAAGAGACTCTAACTACACGTGACCTTCACACTTGCTCACTTCTCTTGGACTTGGGTTAGTGGATATTCATGGCTTCTCATATTTTCCATGCCACTGAAAATATCCACTCCTTCCAAAGTTGAATGGGAGCTTCTCCATAGTCAAAACAATAATTCCTATAGCATAGCAAATTCATATGCATTGGAATCCCTCACTTCAATTATTTGTTTGGAAATTTAAATTGATTTCACAACAAATCCTCCCTCAATTAAAATTTCCAAACTTTAACATCATCAAAAAAATTTACCTTCTTTTCTCTTTTTGCTACCACCGCTTCTCTTTCTTAGTAGTAAATGTTCTTCTCATTTTTCTGCGCTCGCAAAACCAAGCGCCTCCCCTTGTAAACCTTGCAGCCCCACGTTGAACCAACAAACTTGCACCTTTGTGACATCATCTCGCCCAAAGAAATGACATTGGCAACAGCGGAATGTACATACCTCATCATAGAAAGTTTGGACTGCACCATTGTGGAGCTTCTTTCTCACACTTCCCATGCCTTCAACTTTCATTTTGTTTTCATTTCCTAACTTGAAATGGTCAAATTCTCCATTAGTCTTCAAGGTGTTGAACATTGCTCGGTCTCGGTAAATATGATGAGGCAGTAGAATCCGTCACCCATTTTGATTTAGCAACCTCCTCGATTGTTGCTAAGAACACATAGTCATCATCTTCAATGGTTCTCACCACATTGGTTTAGGAGTCATCACCCTTCTTCATCTCTCTTAATTTCTTCAAGTCATCCCTCATTTGTGCACATCTAGCTAGTACATGGCCTTTCTCCCTGCAACAGTAGCACTCCACATTACTCATATCATATTGGGGACGAGATTGAGATTTTGATCTACCTCTAGGACCACCTTGTTTTTTTGGCGGACTCCTTCCTCGCTCAAACTCCTCCACAGATCATCATTGATATTCTCATTATCACCATTCTCTCATGTTCTCGTAAAGCTGTAGTCACCTCGTCCAACGTCAACATTGTCCTCCCTACATGCAATGTTTGAACCAAAGGTTTGTAGGACCTTGGCAAAGAAGACAACAACAACAACTCTTGGTCCTCTTTAGAGATTTTGTCATCAGACTTCAATAGTTGGCAAACTGGCTGGTTGAATGTATTAATATGGTCATTGAGATTTCCTCCCATCTCCATTTTAAGTTGGTACAACTCCATCTTCAAATAAAGACGGTTGGTTAGCGACTTTGATGCATAGTGTAACGTCCGTAATTTTGGGTTTCTGACTTTATTATATTTTAATATGGGGATATGTGATTTATATGGATTAAGTATATTTTAGGAAGATGAAGTTGGTAGATGAAGTTTTCCTGATGTTAGAAAACAGTAGTTCAAGTCGGACGTTGAGAAACAGATAGAGTTCTGTTTACCGTAAATAGGCAAAATGGTGACTTTGTGAAGTAGAAATCCTAGATTTAGGTCAAGAAAGAGATTTGAAGGCATGAATAGTAATTTTACAATATTTAAGGATTTTAAAAATTTAATTGGGAAATTCCTGAGAAACGGATAAAAATGTTATCGTTTTGATCCCTATAGTTTGAGCAGGTTGAACTGTGAGTTGGTTTGGGACCAAAACAAGTTAAGAAATATTTTTGGAGATGTCAAATGATTTTTTATATTATTTTAGAATTTGAGAATTTATTTTGGGAATTTTTAGAATAGCAGATTAAGAATTGCGGTTTTGGTCCCTGTAGAATTAAGGACAGAGTAAATGGGAAATCAAATGGATACCAGAAGGTTAGGAAATGATCCAAAATTAAATGTAGAGGACACCAATAGTGATCTTATAAGATTTATGATTTTTAGGAATTTTCGGGGATTTTTCAGAGAAAGTGCAGTTTAACCCTAATTTACGGGATACGGTGAAACCGAAAAATTACCGTGTTGCTTCTGAGTTGGATTTCTATCCACCAAGACCTTTTTGGCACTTTGATTTCGTGGTCTTGGCTTCTCATAAGGGTCATGAGAGCTTTTTACCTCAATAGGTTATTTTTGGACAATTTTAACCATGAAACGTTAAAGTTACTGCAGTTTATTACTGTAATTTACCTTCTACCATGGTTAAAAGTGAAAATTTATTTACCGTGCCTCTTGACCAGCCATAGACCGCCCTGCACTCTTGTAGAAGGGTGTGGAATTTTCATGACTCAAGGGAAAGACCATTTTGCCCTTAGCTTGAATAGTTAATTACCAAAAGAGGAAATGACCACTTTGCCCTTTTGATTTTGCCCTTAAGTTTACCTTAAATTACAAAATGGTCATGCAGCCACCTTGTTTAATATGGACCCTTGATTTGGCACTTCATTTGATGGAGATACATCTTGGCCATTGATTTAATTTAATTACACAAACCATAGTTAAAAACTAACCAAGTCTAGTTCCATTTTAACCATGGTTTGACTCTACTTGGATTTTATCTCATCCCTTCCTTTTCCTTGCAAGCTGGCCGACCAACATACATAAGGAGAGATAGGATCTTTAATCATAAATATCCTTGAGTCATGTGGGTTAGTCATAGATGTTGGCCACTAGGAAAAAGATCATTTATCTAAATAATTAATTAATAAGCCAAGAGATAATTATAACAAGTAAGGCAAGCTTATTCTAATGCTTGGAGAAGGGGCTGAGGTCGTGAGACTATAGGAAGGAAAAGAAGAAGAACTTGTTCATTTTAGCACTCATTTTCTCTTTGTTCTCAAGCCTTGTTCCTCTTTTCTCTCAAAAAAAAAAATTCATACTTGTTCTTCTTTCTCCATAAGCTCATGCCATCTTCATCTAATTTCCTATTCATAATTTCGATCCCTATACACTAATCTAGTGGAGAGAATTCATTTTAAAGCCCTAGCCTTCATCAAGATCATCAACTCTTTATAGATTTTGTTCTTATGGATTTCAATCTTCAAGCTACAAAGGTGTTTGGTATAGGTAAGATCTTCATGAACCAAGCTCTTATCATCTTTCTTTTGGTTCATATGTCTAGGGTTTGATGTATATATAATATATCTTAAGCTTTTCCTTTGGTATTTTGGGTGTATGGTGCTTGTTGGAAAGATGGTGATCAAAGAGTAGTAAGAGGTCAAGGAGTTAGGATTTTCTTCATCAAGCTAGGAGAAAGAGGTAAGGGGAAATTTCTCTTGCAAAGTTATTTGTGTTCTTAACATGTATGTAACATGCTTGTTTGTGATCTTCCTTGCCCATGTGATGTTTTGGATGATGTAATATGTGTGGTTGTGGGTGATAGAGATTTGTATTAAATATAAATATCAAGACAAGTGGTTGATGATGATTTTTGAGATGCTTAAATCTTGTGTGTGATGGATGTTAATCTTTGTTGTTCTATGACAATGATCTTTGAGGAGAAATAACATCTAGTTTGTTGTGTTAATCTTGTGCTCTAAGTCTTGATCATGGCTTTGATCGATAGCTTGTTTTTTATCTTAATCTTCTATGCCAAATTTGGGATTTGAAATTGGAAGTATAAGATTTTATTTAAGTTTTATTAGAGTGATTTTTAGGTGAGCCAAATCCTTAATTAATTTTCCCTAAAAACCAAAGTATTTATTCATGATTTGGAAAGCTTTTGAAATGGTCCAAGAACATTTTTTTTTTGTTTAATTGAACCTCATTAGGCTAAATCATGACAAGAACAACTTTAATTGACTTTAATTTTGTGAACACTGGACCTGTCGCGCCCTGGGTGGGATATTCTTCAAAGCTGTGAAAATCGCATGTTCTGTTTAGAAACAGGGGACAGTTCTGTTCACGCCGCGGGTGTGAAACTCCACACGCCGGTGAACAGTTCTGGAGTCTGCGAAAAATCAACCCAAAATTTATAAAATTTATTTTTAAAAGCTTATAAAATGGAGTCTCTTTAAGGGAAAAATATCAAATTTGAGTTTGGAAATCAATAGGTATTTTAGTTCAATTTTTCTTGAAGTTTAAACATTGAATATGGAAAATACTGTTTTTGGAAACAGAATTATAATTAAGAGAATTGAATGCAAAAGAAGGAGATATTTTGATTGAGATAATCAAAAAAGAGGAGATGTTTTGATTGAAATAATCAAAAAGAGATGATTATTCCATAACTAAGAGAGAAGGTTATGTGTGATTGTTACAAGAGGTAACATAGAGAAGAGATTGAGAATGTTACAAGTGGTAACATAGTGATGTGTATGAGATAAATTACAAGAGAAACCAAAGTGAAAATGATTGTGATTGACTTGGTATGCAATGTGTTATGGCATATACATACAGAGAAAGAGATTTTGGCGGATGGCCATGAGATGAGCATTGCAACCCGGATGGGGTTGGAAATAGGTACGGTTGGGCTATAATTGCCTACTGGGATTATCCAGGTTTCGAAAGTCTCAATGGCCGTGTGGTCGATCCCAGCGAGCCGAGACCGAGTAGAGCACCCTGCTTGGATAAATCTGACTGACTGACCTATTTGTGATATAGTATTATATTTTAAATGTGGCTCTACTGAATAATTGTAAAACCAGTCCATGAAAAAGGGGACAGTTGGTTAACCAAGTCCATGAAAAAAGGGACAGTTTGGTTTATTATGTTAAGTTTACGCTACAGCCTATCGCTCATATGTTGATGAGGAAGAGAAAAGTCTCCATGGAGCATTACACCGGTGTTGAGAGAGAAATAGAAGTGTCATGCATTCTAAATATATCTGTGTGGTGATATATTGCCTTGATGATAAGTTGTGTTTTATAAGCTGTGATAGTGTATTGCTGTGGTGATGTAATATGTGTGTAGTTGTATATTACTGGAATTATATTCATTGTGCTGGTGGTAATATATTATTGCGATAGAGAACTGCATGCTATAGGAATGAGTTATGATGTACGATTGCATGTGTTTCTTTTATTCTTTTTATTGTCATTGCTGTGAGATAACTTTTGTACAAGAATTTTTCACCCTTGCCTATATGTTTTGTGCTCTTTGGAACATGATTCATATAGATGTACCACCAGTCAAGTGAATTGACCAGGACGGAGGAATGAAGAAGACTACCATCTAGAGTGGCTTTTGTCTAGATTGTCTTTTGAAGGTGATCTGATACTCGACCAGCTTAGGCTCATTTGGGGTAGAGAGTGTATATTATCCTTGCAGGATGACTGTACTAGAAACTCTTAAGTGATGATGTAATCTATTGCAATTGTGTACAATGTGATATAGTAATGAAGCTATTTTTGTAAGAAATGAAATTAGTGTAACTTTTGGATTATTCCTTTTTGAGAACTATTTGTACGATGTAATTTTCACTACCTCCTCTTTCTTAAAGAAGGAAAAAAAATTTCACTCGCTAGCTGAGAAGTAAATATAAATTGAAAAAGTACATTTTTCCTGAAATGAAAATGAGCAATATTCTATTTTTATTAAATAAATGGTTACTTATGTTGTAAGACTCTTTTGGGAGAAAGGGTGTTACACATAGATGCTCTCGAGCTTCTCCCACAAGGCCTTTGGTGTTGTTTCCTTCAACACATTGTATTTAATCTCAGGAGCTAGAGCTAACTGAATTGTACTCGCCGCCTTCTGTTGAATTCTACTCCATTTACTTGCATTCATGGTAGCTAGCTTCTCCTCCTCTAAATCTTGATCAAGACCTTGCTGCACCGAGAGGTCTTGAATGGTGTTTTGCCAAATTGTAAAATTTATTTTCCCATCAAACAATGGGATCTCAAACTTCGGTGTGCTCCCCGCCGTAGCTCTAATACCAATGTTGGAAAAAATCACACACACCAAAGATCGAAGATGGGAGCACGCACAAGACACACCACAAAGAAAGAGATAGAGAACACAAGAATTTACGTGGCTCGGCACCTTTTGCCTACGTTGATGGAAACGTTTCAACAAGTGCTTTCACTATCTCAAGTAAGATTACAAGCTTTATGGACAAACTTGAAAAGCCACCCCAAATAGTGTATCACTCTACAAACTCAAGTCCCCCACTCAAGAGTTACAATAATGATAACACTCACTCACAAGAGACTCTCACTACAAGTGACATTCACACTTGCTCACTTCTTTTGGACTTGGCTTGGCTTCAACTCTTCACAAGACCCCTTTTTATAGTGGAAGGGATGTGACTTCATCCATGAATGGGTTAGTGGATATTAATGGCTTCTCATATTTTTCATGCCATTGAAAATATCCTCTCCTTCTTCCAAAGTTGAATGGGAGGTTCTCTGTAACATCCGTTTTTTAGATTACCGTCTAAATTCTGTTTTATATGAAATTTTGTGATCTAAGTGCTAAGTGATTTATTTTTGTCTTATAATTAGGGTTTTAGTATGTTTATCAACTTATTTCATTCAAACAGATGTTTTTCCTTTGACGTTTGGGTTTTTTTTTCAAACAACCGTATTTACCGTTACTAAAGGATAAGATTTTAAATAGAAAAATATATCAACTCAACCCAGAAAATTATCTTCTTTCACAAAAGTTGGTTCTTTTAATATTTTTTATTTTTTAAAATTTTTCTGAAATTTTTAGAAAACTTTTGAAATTTACCGAAAAATACACTTAACTGGTACGTATAGCGTATAGATCTTGTTTTACAGTATAAAAATTTGGTGAAAAAGGTCCAAAACAATTTTTATTTTATTTTTTATTATTTTTAAAAATATTTCTAGACAAGATTATTTTTCTACTGTTTTTTCTCTTATTTGTGGTATATCAACCAAATAGAGGCGAATAGAGACATAATGGGCATGATATAGGAACTTAGGGATTTTGAGGGGTTTAAATGCAATTCTAAGAAGCCTAAAATATCTGTGGACAGAATAGTTGACCATGAATAGTATATGGGCGTGTACAATTACTATTTTACCCTTGATTTTACACATAAACTACCAAAGCCTAAAGTTTTTAACCAAGCTATCCAATGGCTCTCTTCCTCCCCTTTTTGGTTGACATACTTAGGCTATTTTTAAGCCTTGGATGAGCTTGTCACATGGATCACAATCCTAGGGAAAGCCTTGGAGCCAATAGGAAAAAGGATGGATTAAATCCAATTATCCTAATTAACCTAGTCATTAAACCTTTGATCTCATCTCTTCCTTTCCACTTGCTCTTGGCCGCCCCCTCCTTCATGACTCACATGAGTCTAGTGTTCTCAATGCCTCTTGTCTTTGAGTCATGCCATGAGTCATTTGTCTAAACCAATTAGAATTTAGATAATTGTTTTGATTTTTATTAAACATGAACCATGGTTGCTTTTCAAGCCAACCATAGTCTTCTTAACCCAAGCTCTTGGCTGCCCCTTCACCTATAAATACCCCCTTCATGCTTCATTCATTTCCTATACCAAGCCTTTGTGTTGACAAAGCAATTCTTCTCCTCCCTCTTTATAGTGTTTCATATCTCTCTTTGTGTTCTTGGTTCCAAAGTTTTGTTCTTCATAGCTTTCTCTCGCAAAGGTAAGAGGAACCTCTTGCAAAATAATTTGAAAAGATATGAGTTTGATTTTTGATTGCTAATCACTTAGGTGATTTATGTGTTATAGTTTTATACTTGTTTATTTAAGATTTATAATTGTTTTATGGCTTTAAATTAATTGTTTTGTGCTTTTATTAATTGTAGTGTTATAATGCCCAAATTTCTATGTGATTTTCGTGGAAGTAAGGTGGTAATGGAAAAATCAATTTTATGCTTTAATAATTGTACCGTTATAATGACAAATTTCAAAATACTGCAATATGATTTTACCATAAAGGAAGTGCAATTTATTCTTTTGTGAAAACCCTGATATTGTCTATCATTGATATACAAAGTGATGGTTAAGATAAATGGTTTATTAGTATGGTTCTGTCTAGGAAAGGCAAAGGTCTTCCAAGCAGCCTTAGCTCACATTCTCTTTCCTGGGAAACTATGCCTATACGCTATTTAGGGAATTCTTGACCTGGGGAATCAGTATATACATGACTAAGATAATTTGGGAAAGAAGTGATTTCTAAATAAACGTATATATAAATAGATTGGATTGGGTAAAAGAGTATAACAGTAAAGGATTCTCGGTAAATTCTACTGTTATAGCATCTATCAGAAATTTAGTATAACGGTAAAGGATTCTCGGTGAATTCTATTATTATATTATCAGTTGGAAAATCTTGGGTTGGTGTCCAATCTGTATATGTGTGTGTGTGTGTGTATATATATATATATATATATATATATATAATTAACTCAGTTTAATTTTCAATGTCTCTGGCAGTGAAAATTAGTGAGGTAGGCTTTCAACAGGCCTCTTTCCTGAAAGATAACTAGTGCTTAAGTGTTTCAATAAAGAATCAGCTTGATTTCGTTCACTTCGACTATATTGAATCGTTTTAAAGTTGGGCACTGATCACTGCAGTCGGCTCTGCCGCCGTGTGATCCTTTCATCTTCAAAGTTAATTAAGCCGGTATAAATCACTTACCAATTAAAATGTATACTTGAGTTTTAATTACTGTTAATCTCTTCTCTCTTGATCAATCCTAGGTGGCTCTGCCCCATTTTGGTCTTCTTGAAATGAATTAATCACCTTTAGACTTGTCATATGTCGAATCACTCTAATTATGGGTCGATCACCTCAGTTCGGCACTGCTGTGGTGTGGTCACTCCTTAATTAAACAAAATAAGCCGAAGAGAAAGATATAACATTGTGTTTTGAGAAGAGTACTTTCAAGATGATTTGAGGAATATGAGAAACTATGTTTTAAGGAAAGTGAACTTATGTGCAAATTTTGACGGTCATTTGCATAAAGACGTATGAGCATACAACCTAGAGGATGGGGTTGAAAATGGGTTCTGTTGGACTACAATTGTCTACTGGATTATCAAGGTTTCAAAAGTCTCAATGGTCATAACGGTGATAACCCTCGAGCCGAGACGAGTTGTATACCTTGCTTGGATAAATCTGATTGGCAGATCTATTTCTGATTTGGTATTCATTTTAAATGCGATATTTCCAAAGGATTTCTCAGGGGTCTAAGTGGGATTCCCTGGTTATTCTGTTAAGTTTGCTGCAGTCGATCGCTCAAGGGTGTTAAGGTTGGAAAAGTCTCCTTGGAGCATTACACCGGTGTGTTTTGAAAGATATAGAAGTGGCATGCATAAATATACTTGATTTAAATGATATATTTCTGAGAATGCATTACTTTTGTAGGTTTACAACACAAGGTAAGACTTGTTTGAATGATATCTATTTATATGTCTTGAATGAATTGCTACTCTGCTATATGTGTCTTAGATAAATTGCTATTCTGAGCTATATATATATATATATATATATATTCCTGCTATATGAATTGGGTGATGTATGATCTATGTTTTGATGTGCTTGTACTTTTCTTATTACTTTGATTTAGAGTCTCACCCTTGCCTACTTTTATGTTATGTTGATGCATGACTGAGTAGATGGTTTGCCCGAGGAGTGGGTTAGTTCCAGTCCAGCGTCTTAGGATTCAACCCCTTGAGGTTGAGAAGGTGGGGTGGAAGATAAACCTTGATACACAGTGGGGTATGTATTCTGGGTATGTACTTACCACTGCGAGGAGGGTTAATAAACCCAATTGGAGGGTAGAGACCCGGTTAGTCTTAGACGTTATGCTACCCCTGGAGCAGATGAAGAATATCATCCGGAAAGAATATTGCAACACAAGGAAGGTGGAGAAGCAAATGAAGACTGCTCAGAGGAGGAAACACCGTTTTAGGGTTAAAAGGTTGGTGTTGCTGTTACGTCTTCGTCTAAAGATGGTTAGGTCGGGTAGTTAGTCTGAGATTGGTTTGGCTCATATATACACAGTAGCGTATATTTTCTTTTTAACACTTTTGTATTTTCTGTTGATTAGTATTTCTTGTTTTTCTTACTTTTTGCAGAATCTAAACTATAGTTTGTACCGAAGCAAACTCTTTGTAAAATATTATGGTTTATATATATATGATGAAGTATTCTCACAAGTATGGTAATGTTACTCTGCAGTTATCTTTTAAAAAGAAAAATTTTTACCCGCATTTTCGGAAGAGGATTATCAAAGTTTTCATCAAAATATTTTTTAAGTTATTGCGAAACTTTTGGTTACTATGGTGTAATATCCTTTTTGGAGAAAGAGTGTTGCATTCTCTATAGTCAAAACAATAATTCCAAGAGCATAGCAAATTCCTATGCATTGGAATCTCTCACTTTAATTATTTGTTTGGAAATTTGAATTGATTTTCCAACAATATCGACTATAAGATTATATAGCTACGAATGTCCAATTTATCTAAATTTTGGTACGCATTATCATTAAGATAATATAATCATATTCAATGGTTGGATTGGTGAAATTTAATGTCTATAAAAGATTTATTGAGCGGAGTAACTCAGGCAATAGTTACTCCTAGAGTAAGTTAATCCCCACTTAAGAGGTATATATATGATGAACATTATTTTTAAATTATTTTTTTTTTTGGTCAACATTTTTAAATTAATTTGTAAAATATGATTGTAATTGTCTTGGATCGATTTGGGCCCAACTACAACCCAAATAAACATAGTTGAGACAGTTGAAGCCCAAAGAAATCGCCTAACGGCTTCCGTAAAGTAAGAAAAAGGTTGCAACAGCTCATCCCGCCAATGGATACCTATAAATACCTTGGGAAACACTTTAAACATCTATGCATTCATGCTGAATATACTTCTCTCTCAAATAAACATTGACTTAGGTGTTTGAGTGTTTGTAGGTGGCTACCACCATCACGCATCGTTGTCACAAGCACATCTCTATTGTGATCCAATGTTGTAGCGGGAAGATTCCCCACTCTCTTCGAAGTAAAAAATAATAAATTCACGCTGGTAAAGAATATTAGTTAACTTCATTTAACTTTTTTAATCTTATAAAAAAAATAAACTTCATTTCTTAAACTTTCCATGATAAAGGGCTAATTGAAATTAAAATTTGCATTGATTAAAATATATTTTGTAGAGGAATTCATTAAATAGGATGACGTCAATTAATATTTGCTTATATTTTGGATAGAGAGTCATAAGGAGGGGTTGAATTGTGACCTCTGAAACTTTTGACTTTTCTGAAAATTTGAACCTTTTTCAAGTTTATCAACTTGGAATTCAGAGAAGATATGAACAGAGGTTACCAGAGAAGCTTCTCAACTTGATAAAGTTATCAGAAAACTAAATTCTTTGTTGGTTTAAAAGTTTGTCAACTAGAAAAGATTATCAAAAAATTAAGTTTTTTATTATTGACATAAGTTTGTTGAAAAGACTTCTCATCTAGAGAAGGTTAATCAAAAGACTAAGTTCAATGTTCTTGCAACTAAACTTCTTCAATATAGTTTCAACAAAACTTCTTTAATAAACTTATAATAAGTTAAAATACCAGTTTAAAACATATATTTATAACAGTTTTGATGTAATAAGGTCTATTTCTCAATTTTATGAGAAGCTTCTCAATATGAGCAGAAGCTTCTCTTAGAAAATATTTCTAGAATACAGAAACAATAAATGAGAAAGGGAAAGAGAATATCACACATGTTTTATCCTAGTTCACCCACAAACCCTTGGACTACTTCAGGTCCCCACTTCTAGTGAGATTTTTCACTATTCTCTTAGCATTTTTCACTCAACCTCTTCAGGCTTACACGATATTCTTTTCTCAGCCTCTTTAGGCTCACAACAATATCCTTTGTTCAGCCTCTTCAGGCTTACAACCAGCATTCTTTCCCAAGCCTCTGCAGGTTTCATGTTCTCGTACAATCAATCTCACAGACTGCACAACCTTTCCTTTTACACACTCAACTTTCCCTAAGTAGCTTGAAACAAATCACAAGATTCGCAACAATGAATATAATGATTGTTTTGTGGTGTTACAGCTTGATCACAAAGCGAATAATCTAATAACTACAAGTTATATTACACTCCTAATTTTCTATTTAAACTCAGTATATAATTTAGTGTATAGATGAAGAAGTTGATGAGAAATTTCTGAATCACGTTCTTGATTTCCTCTTGTAGGATGTATTTCTCTTATATCTTTTAGCCGCAAACTATTGTATTACAGTGCTTCAACCCTTCACACCCGTTTATAACCATTAGAGAGGCAGGGAGAGAGAGAATCACAAGTTGTAGGTACAATAAAGTTGTCAGTCTTCACCTTTATGCAAAAAATGACAGCTCGCATGTTGCTGCTTGTTGTCATGAGAGAAGCTTCTCTGGACTCATGGTTATAGTAGCTTCTCAACTTTCTGTAATGATGCTTTATCATACTCAAGAAGGTTTCTCATTGGAGAAAGTTGAGAAGCTACTCTAACCATGAGTATCAAGAGAAGCTTCTCTCATGACAACAAGGATGCTTTGTTGTGAGGAGTACTGTTTTGTAAAGATCTCTAATATCTTGAGGTTTACTCTTTTGACTTGTATGTTTATGATCTTGAGAATCTTCTTGACTTGATAAGCTTCTTGCAGATGACTCCAGTCTTGTATACTTCAATATTAGAGAGTCTTCTTGACTTGAGAAGCATTTTGTAAATTGCATATCTTCTCATACTTCATCTTCAATCTGAATCCTTTGCGAGAGAATCTCTCTTCTCTTATTCCTTGTGTCTCAGCTGAAGCTTCTCTTGTCTTCTCTTGCATCTCAATTGCCTTAGGCTTCATGTTCATTTGGATTGATCTTTTTAGATTGCTTTGCAAATGAGTAGCTTTCGTTCTAAGCTTCTCTTGCCTTTAAACATGGTTCTTGTAGCTATCTTAAGTAATCTTAAGGGAACCATTAGCATGTAACAAACTTAGAAGACTTGTGCTGATATTCAAAGGATTTGTTATCAATAAAATACTAAGCTTGAGAGGGTCCTTGTTTCAACAATCTCCCCCTATTTGATGACGGAAAACCAAATGAATAATCAGTTAAGTGTTCTAACTTCTAAGTATTGATCAAGAAAAGTTTAGTGTTCTAAGTTGTTCTCATAAGATATGCAGAAACATGATTCGATTTTCTTAACTTACTCCCTCTGATCTTATGCTTATGCCTACTTCTTTGTTTAGGTTCATGTTTCATGAGAAGACATATTTTCAGATTATGAGAAGGCATGAAAGCATGTTTCAATATTACGCAGTGTTAACTGAATTACATCAGAACCACATGCATCAGAACCACATGTATTTTAACTTATGATATCAAAATTCTGAATTTTAACATACATTAGATAAGTATACTGCAATCATCAGAATTAAAATTTAAACAACTTAAAAACATAGAAGCAACTTTGAATTGAAACAACTGATCTAATCATTAAAATATTTGAATGTTTACATCATTGAAGCATATACATATCATTCACACAAAAATTTCTTCTCCCCCTCAATTCTATACTTATCTTCTAAATCATCTAATCTCTCTCTCTCACTCTCTTGTCATCAATCAAAATGGAAGGAGGTTCCTCAACATCAAACAGTCAACGTATTACTAATTACTAAGGCAAAAATCAACCAATCTTACAAAGACAACATTAAATCAACAGTGTTTAGCAAATCCCGGCCATGCATACCTGTCATGGATGTCGACGCACCTGAATATGCTAGTTGAATTGACAGATACATCATAATAGTTGAGTTTGCTGGAATTGTATGGATTTTGCTTCAGGCTAGACATATGTTACATATTAATTCAATTACTTTTTACTTACACTAGGTCAATGATCCCTCCATCTCTTCAAGAAAAAAAAATGGGGGAAAAACTTATGAATCTAAAATTTACAATCGGTTTTTGTACTTTCTACTTTATATTAGTTCCTCTTTATTTTAAGATTGAGTTTAAATATTATAGAAGTAAGAAAAGATTACCAACATAGGATGAAGCTACAGAAATAAACCTGAAGAGGTCAAATTTATATGCCTACACCCAATCAAACATTGCCCACACCCTGTAACAAACCAAACCAAAATATCCCCACTTCATGAGCAAGTCTAGTGACAATGGCTCCAACCCTCCACCATCATCTAGAATTATTGCCCGAGCCTGCCAGTCTTAGAATCTACAGAACCCAGTAGCCATGAGCACTATCACCCTTTTTAAAAAGACAAAAAGGAAGCTCCATAACCAGTACCTACACAACCCAAAACCATCATCTCTTCAAATGTGATCTCCATCGCGGGAACCCTCAGCCCACAACTGTCTCGGCCACACCAAACTCCACCGTCAATATCCAACTGCGCTTCCCCAACAGCTATGGCCAGCCCCAAAGCCACCACCGGAACCTCTGTCTCCCTTCAGAGTTTGCAGATGTTCTGTCATCATATTGATTAAGGATATTCCAGAATATGTAGTGCTTGCAAAATCAAGGATGAGAATTGAAACAATTGCGATACGACATTGGTGCAACTATCAATATTATATATTCTGGTTCACACCTTACCTCATTTATAGTAGCTAACTACCCATGAAAATCCAGATAATTTTTTTTGATCTTCAGGTCTGTTGATTCATTTCTTTCTTGGGTGGTAAGCATAACTTGGCAAACTGCCAGTATGATAAAGTCACAAAGAGGATCGATTCAGCCAAGAGAATCAGGCAATGATAACTTTTGAATGAGACAGAATACACTACAAAATTCAAATGCAGTAAAAGGGTAGTCAGTCACAACATTAATAAGGACCAATGTGATGTGCTATAAATTCTGGAGGACCAAAATTGACATTTATTCAATAATTTTCAGTATAATATAGTGCTACTAGAACTATAATAGTCGCTTACCCCATAGTAGCTGAACTAGAAAGAGCAGAACCATAGTCAAACATCAATTAGTATGGATACAATGGCCCGATCAAACTTGCAGCATTGAAACTAACAAGAACAATATACAGTTTATCTACTGCAAATATATAACCTGGGATAGTAGTTGACAAAATCACCATGAAATAGTACAATTTATAAACTAAATTTACAAGGGGAGAGAAAAAAAATACAAAGAACAGAACAAAAGGAGTACTAAAAAATTGGAGGAAGGAAATTTTAAATTTTGGCTTTTGATCCAAACACTTGGATTTACTGTCACTTCAACAGATTTAAGTGTAGAATATGTCTCATCACAGGTTAAAATCACCAGCAATGCCAGCGAGATAAACACTAGTTAAATTGATGTTTATTTCAAAAGTTATAAGAGTTCTGAATTCTTTTGAAATAAGTTATTATATGGACGTACCTTACTGATATAGCACAAGAGTTATTATCCTTATACAGAAGCACACAGACAAATACAGCATGAGACTCAGATGAGGCAAGTAAAAAAAAATTTGCTTGTTTATCATCCAGTCAAATAGTCACCAAGTTACCTATATATTGTATTAAGAGCTGTCTGGACTTATTTCCATTCCTTCTCCAACCAAAGTCACCAAACAATCACTATAGCTCACAGAACAGATCAAAGGTAAGAAAAAACAGATAACAAGTATAGCTCGAAATTAAGTAACCACATAACAAACATTACATCATTTGAATTGAAACTCAACAAAAAGTGTTCAAAAGGCCTCATAGAATCAGTCATTACATTAAAACATGAACCAAAACATGGGAAGCAAAATTAACCCCCATCATCATAAGTTGTAAAAGAAAGGAATTTCAACAACAATGAAGACATGAAACCACAAGATAAAAACACACACATTCTCTCAATTAGCAAAGGCAGCATAGGTCTCTCACTCAGTTTCATAGTTGCAAACTTAACTTCCATCTACTCGAAAGAAACACCATAGTAGTTTCTTTGAGTTCAAACGTAGTTTTGTGATTTCTCAACTGAATTAGTTACTGCTACACCATTACCAATATCAGCTACACCGGCCAGGAGATCTGAAACGAACTTGATCAAAGAACAAAGACCACCCAAGAAGTTATGATCAATGGCACCCTTTGCATCCACGACGTGCGCGAAATCAATGAGCTTAACCACCGCACCTTTCCCTCCTTTCACCTCCTCCTTCTCATACACCACGAGAACAGAACAAGAATAAAAATGGAAAATGGTCTGAACCTCAAACCACTTCTTAAGCTCCAACAGCTGCTCCAAAACAGGTTTAAAGACCCTAGCCGCGAATACACAATCCGGCACATCAGCATTACCGTCGGAAGAAACAAACTTCTTCAAAACAAGCGCTGCGTCCTCCGCAGAGAGGTTCTGAAGGAACTTCCTGTGAGGCTGCCAGAGAAGAGAATCATTGGTGGAGGATTTGGCACCGGAGATTCTGAAACCGAGATGGATTGTGGAAGTTTCTCGATCCTTCTGGAGACATTTGCGGACGTAATCTTCGGTTGCGTTAGGGTGCCAGGTTCGGGAACCGATCTTAATGTCGATGACGGAAGGGTTGGAGTAAGTGGAAGCGAGATCTTCGAGGACGAGGTGAGGGTGGAGACCTGAACCGTCGGAGGCGTGAACCACTTGTGTGCCGTGGAAGATTGGGAAGTAGCGACGGATTTGGTGTGGGATGCGTGGGTCTGAGGAGAGGGAAGTGTAGAAGGCTAGCTCGTTGGAACCACGGTCGTCGCTCTGTAGAGGCTTGTAGAACTTTCCAGAACCGTCTACTAGTGGACCCAGGATTCCGTTCTTCGCTCGGTGACCCGCTACCTGGTGCTCCGGTGCCCTCAGCTTCAGCATTTTCTCGCTCTCTCTTTCTCTCTCGACTCTCCCTCGCTCGCTGCACACCACAACACAGAGGTACCTTTCATTAATTAATTAAACGTTAAATAATCCATAGGTTGAATTGAATTGAATAGAATAATAATGATGAGTGAATTGATGGATACGCATACATATGGTACTGAATACTGTTGATTAATTGGATTTAGGTTGGTTTCTGTTTTTGATGCGGCGAAGGACTACTACGATTTGGAAATTGATTTTTCCATTAAATAATGCGAAAGAAAAATTAAACAATAGTAATGAATGAGTGTATAATGTGATGATGAGAAACGAAAGAGGGAAACCAGGGAAAATGGAGAGCGCCGACGGGGAGAGAAAAAGAGAGGCGAAGCTAGCACCACGTGAGGGACGGAGAGGACAGAGATGTCGGTCGATGATGCGGACAGTGACATGGAAGGAAGCGACAGCGTGGTCATAAAGCTATGCGCGCGGCGCGCTACGCAACGGGTAAACTTGAGATTTAATTTTTTGAACCCCAATACTCATACAACTGGTTTTGAAGTTCCACCCACCCTACACTTTGTCCATGTGGCAATTTAATTGAGTCAGCAAAGTCTAATATGAGTCAGCTAGTGTATTTGACCGGGAACATTAGAAACAAAAGCGGGAGCGTTCAAAAACGAAGAACATTTTGCTGGGTTTGCTAAACGTAGAACATGATCGCTTTCCATCTTCTCAACTCAGCGAATAACATCATCGCTTTCTCCCTTCTCAACTCCAACAAATTTTCGCTGTTGAATGGTAAACAAAAGCGGGAGCATTAAAAAATGAAGAACATTTTGTTGGGTCTGCTAAACGAAGAACATGACCGCTTTCCATCTTCTCAACTCAGCGAAGAACATCATCGCTTTCTCCCTTCTCAACTCCAACAAATTTTCGCTGTTGATGGTAAACAAAAGCGGGAGCATTAAAAAACGAAAAACATTCATTGGGTCTGCTAAACGGAGAACATGATCGCTTTCCATCTTCTCAACTCAGCGAAGAACATCATCGCTTTCTCCCTTCTCAACTCAACAAATTTTCGCTACTTAAGGGTCTGTTTTAATGTATTTAACTTTCCAATTGTCTGTAGCACTTGTGACCCAAGTTTGTATACATAGCTGTGACGCAGTTGCATCTAACCACCTATAGAGAACGATTAACCGCATATTTCTTCACTATTAACCATAAATGTGTTTTTAGCACTTCTGAGTCAAACTTGTCTATTCATTTGCACATAGTGACATTTAACCACCTTTAGAGAACGATTAACCACATATTTCTTCACGATTAACCATGAAAATGTCATTGAACGTAGTGGAATTTAACCACCTTTAGAGAACGATTAACCACATATTTCTTCACTATTAACCATGAAAATGTCAATAATTGATTTACAACCATACACTCACTTGATAAATAACCTTAGTATGTGTGTCTCAATCCTCTCAAAATTGAAAGTCTTTAGCTCATAAATGTGTCTTTAGCACTTGTGAGTCAAACTTATCTATTCATTTGCACGTAGTGGCATTTAACCACCTTTAGAGAACGATTAACCACATATTTCTTCACTATTAACCATGAAAATGTCAATAATTGATTTACATCTATGCGCTAACATGATAAATAACCTCAGCATGTCTGTCTCAATCCTCTCAAAATTTAAAGTCTTTAGCTCAGAAATGTGTCTTTAGTACTTTTGAGTCAAACTTATCTGTTGGATTGTCTAAATTAAAATTGAATATTTCTTTGGTCACGCAATTCATGGAAGCCCTGGTTGCTGGTGCTGATATGAGCATGATAGGACAGTTTGGTGTTGGGTTATACTCGACTTATCTTGTAGCTGAGAAGTTTATTATTACCACAATGTACAATAGTGATGAACAATTATCCTCCCATAACCCAATTTTACTCAAGCACACAGATCTCATGATTAACCCAATTTTTGTGTCAAATTAACCAAAGTTTTTTTAATGATTCAAGGATATGTGGTTAGTTGTGAATAATTATGTGGTTAGTCCCTCTCTATCAGTGGTTAAATTTAACTACGTGTCAATGATATGCCAAATTTGAGTCACATGTGGTAGAGACACATTTATTTGTTGAATTCTTTCTAATTCACTGAAAACTCAGACACATTTTATCCTGTTACTTGCCATGTGATTGTATAAATGGAAATCCAATCATTGACAAACCCATGGTTAGTTGTGAATAATTATGTGGTTAGTCCCTCTCTATCAGTGGTTAAATTTAACTACATCCCAATGATATGCCAAAATTGAGTCACCAGTGTTAGAGACACATTTATATGTTGAAACCTTTCAAATACACTGAAAACTCAGTCACATTTTACCCTGTTATTTGCCATGTGATTGTATAAATGGAAACTCAATCATTGAATAACCCATGGTTAGTTGTGAATAAATATGTGGTTAGTCCCCTTCCGTCAGTGGTTAAATTTAAATACATGTCAAGGATATGCCAAATTTGAGTCACATGTGGTAGAGACACATTTATGTGTTGAATCTTTTCTAATTCACAGAAAACTTAGACACAATTTCACCTTGATACTTGTCATGTGATTGTATAGTTGTAACCTGTAGGTAACAAGATGAAACACAAGAAGGGGGGTTGAATTGTGTTTCTAAGCATTTAAAACTTTTCGCAAAAGTTGGACGCTGGCTGTTAAAAACGTTGGACGCACAGCTTAGTTCAAATATTGGACGCACAGTGTTTTTCTAAAATATTGGACGCACAGAGTGCTAAAACACTGGACGCATAGAGTCTTTATAAAAACTGGACGCACAGGTTTTCTAAAGATTGGACGCACAGAATGCTTCCCTTTCAGTTTGAAAAACTTGTTTGAATAAAATCAATTTCAATCCCCTTTGTTAGTAATAAACACAGATATAAAAGGAGTTAAGGGAAGGAAGAAATAACACAAGTTTTTATACTGGTTCACCATTTCCTAAGAGCTACGTCCAGTCCCCTCAAACTAGAGAGATTTCACTATCAACCTGATAGAATACAAGTATTCTTTGCACACAGCCTCTTCAGGTTAAAACCCAAGTATTCTTTGCACACAGCCTCTCCAGGCTAAATCCCAAGTATTCTTTGAACACAGCCTCTTCAGGCTAAAACCCAAGTATTCTTTGAACACAGCCTCTTCAGGCTAAACAACTCAGCAGAGTTTTTGATTCAAGTGTTGTTTAACTCACACAAGTGAGGATATGAAATCTAAAGCACTTTGAGAGTTAAGCAAACTCTCTTTTACAAGAAGATAGAAAAAAATACAAGACTTTCTATACAGAGTATAACAAATTTCACAGCAGTTCAGCTCTTTCTTTTTCGTTTTCAGTCTCTTGTATTCTTCTTCTTGCTTCTCGGTATTTATAAGAGTAGTGAAGCTTCAGACTTGTTCTTCAGTTGCTCAACTTCAGCTCTCATAAAAGTTACCGTTCTCTAATAGCATTTAATGCTATTTTCCCGTTGCTCTGAGGAGATCTACTTCATTGTGCATGTCTGCGTTTCTTTCTCCTAAATCAGAAGCAACCTGTACTCAAAGTCTCAATTGTACAGTGGTTAATAATAATATCTTATTGAGACAGAGAGAATACACTGTGTAAAGCAGAAAGATGTGTTCAGAGATATATAGAGT
This sequence comes from Glycyrrhiza uralensis, assembly GCA_030159175.1. Lineage (NCBI taxonomy): Eukaryota > Viridiplantae > Streptophyta > Magnoliopsida > Fabales > Fabaceae > Glycyrrhiza > Glycyrrhiza uralensis. The sequence goes on from BRZY01000003.1 coordinate 31,739,895, forward strand.
AGTTAAAAGTACATTCTCTCTCTTAGTACACTTTCCACAGTACTTTCTGCTTTTCAAAAGTACGTTCAGAAACGTTGACAAAGTTGTACAGAAAAGCATTGTATACAGCTATTTATCTCAAATCATTTGCTCAATAAATATGTTCCATATTAAATGCATGAGCAGTAAATAGCAAGTTTATGGATTCTGCGTATTGGACGCAGCATGTAGAAATCATTGGACTTTCAGTCCTTTTAGCAAATGGACGCATACCTTGTACTTACCATTTGCATATAATATTCATTCAATCATTGGACGCATCCTTATGCTTACCATTTCATTCCATTCAAGGCAGTATTGGACTTATTGCCTCATGCTGGTTTTTGGACTTTTGCCATTTCCTTACTGTTCCATTGGACGTAGAGCAGTTGATTGTTGTACATTTGTTTTTCTGCTTCATTGGACGATGAATAGTAGACTGAGAACTTGTCCTACTTTGCTTTATTCATCGTGTAACACTTTGTTCTTGTTCTTCTCATTTATCGGACGCAGAACAGTACCTTTGTCACTCTGATTTTATTGGACGCAGAACAGTTCTTTTGTTTGTTCAGTTTCATTGGACGTTGAACTTCAATGCCTTAACCTGAACATTGGACTTTTGTCCTTCATTGGACGCATACTCACTGAATCTGTTCCTTTGAAAATCATTAGACTTTTACTGCAATTCTGCTTCTCATAGAAACATTGGACTTATACCAGTATTGCCTTGTACTTATCATTGGACGATCAGCATTCTTTACCTTGGTCAAGAACACATCCTGAACATTGGACTTATGACTTATGTTCTGATCATTGGTCGTATTGTTATTCTTGAACATTGGACTTATGTCTTCAATGCCTTCTCATGAATCATTGGACGTATGAAATTGTCCTTGTGCCTTGTACTGAATTATTGGACGCACAACATTACTTGCCTTTGCTCAAACATTGGACGCAGAACTCTTCCTTCTGCTTCAAACATTGGACGCAGAATTCTTCCTTCTGCTTCAAACATTGGACGCAGAATTCTTCCTTCTGCTCAAACATTGGACGCAGAACTCTTGTGTCCATTTCAGTGCCAACATTGGACGCAAGGCTCACTTTGAATGCCAGCCAATGTCATGAAGAACTGATTGGACGCAGACTGCAATAAGCTTAGTTAGGCAGCATTGTTATTCATTGTACAAGCTTAATACATTTTGTTTATCCTTTGTAAAAACCTTAATAGATTTTGTTATCATCAAAACCATAAAATCACTTAGGGAGTTTTTGTATTAAACACTTTTAACCAATTTGGTTCCAACATAACCCAATCATTGAATAACCCTTGGTTAGTTGTGAATAAATATGTGGTTAGTCCCTCTCTGTCAGTGGTTAAATTTAAATACGTGTCAAGGATATGCCAAATTTGCATCACATGTGGTAGAGACACATTTATGTGTTGAATCTTTTCTAATTCACTGAAAACTTAGACACAATTTCACCTTGATACTTGTCATGTGATTGTATAGTTGTAACTCAATCATTGATAACCCATGGTTAGTTGTGAATAAATATGTGGTTAGTCCCTCTCTGTCAGTGGTTAAATTTAAATACGTGTCAATGATATGCCAAATTTGAGTCACATGTGGTTGAGACACATTTATGTGTTGAATCCTTTCTAATTCACTGAAAACTCAGACACAATTTCACCTTGATACTTGTCATGTGATTGTATAGTTGTAACCCAATCATTGAATAACACTGGTTAGTTGTGAAGAATTATGTGGTTAGTCCCTCTCTATCAGTGGTTAAATTTAAATACGCGAACCACCGACGAACTTTGAACTACGGTTCTTCCCAACGTCCAAACCTTCGCGAATCAAGCCTCGACCTTCGATCTATGGTGCTACTGCTACCAGTTCGTAATGGTGAGGGAAAGAGAAGAGAGAGCGAACAGAAGCACAAATGGTGAGGGAAAGAGAAGAGATAGGTCTGAGGATGAAGTGAAAGAGGGAGATGAAGTGAAAAAGGGAGACAGGGTTGCGAAGTGAAAGAGTGAAAGAGGGAGGAGACAGAGTTGATCTGCGTTTTTGCGAAGTGAAAGAGTGAAAGAGGGAGGTCTGCGTTTTTGCGAAGGCTGGAGTGAAAGAGTGAAAGAGGAAGGAGATGGGTCTGCGTTGTTTGCGAGAGAGAAAGAGCGGGACTTTCCCTTTTGATGAGTCAAATCAGTCAATGGCTGAGTCACTAAAATGTCCACGTAAGCGGGTGTTGGGTGGGTGGAGCACTCCAAGCGGGTGTCCATTGATCTTTTTCCTAATTTTTTTCACTCCCATTTTTACCATTTTTTTGGCCTTTTTTTTTAATCCTTGTAGTGTAAATGTGTAATTTAAAATGTAAATTATTGATTAGATGTAATTTTAAAAAACCTTTATTAGAAAAAATATACAAGTCATATATTTAAAAATGAATACTGAAGGAAAAATCAAACACAGATTTTTTTTTCTTAAATATGTTTTTAGTTCTTATGGTATGAGTGATTTTTTATTTTGGTTCTCTAACTTTTTTTTTTCTGTATGTTTGTGTCCCTATTTTTTTTGTTTTGTTTTAGTCTTTGTTATATGTTAAGTGATGATTTGGTTAATAGAAATCCACCTCGCTATCACGATGTGGTACCAACTCAGTTGACATGTAAGATTTGTTTCCACGTCAGTACTATATCTCACCCTCACCCCTACCCTCCCCCGCTTTCCATTCCTCTTCCCACAGTCCTCATCTAGTGGGAGAAGCGTATATGAGCCTGAGCTCAAAATGTTATGAGGAATGGATGAGTCTGAGCATAGAAACACAGAAGCACTTATTCCTAACATGGGACCTCAGCTTGCTTGATTCCTTCGACAAAACCCTAATTCTCAAATACCCCAATAACTTATAGTTCATGAAGGCCCCCCAACGAGGTTTTCGCTCTGCACTGGTGCAGTGGTGCAAGGAGTTTGCGGTTTTCACTCTTTAGAGAAGAAATGAGCACGAGAGCAATCATTACAAGGAGTTTAAGAGAGGGAAAGCGGTATTGGCTTTTCCGATGAGGTTCTCATGGGGTTATGACGTGCAGAGAAAGGTGAGGGCTTGGATGGAGGAGTTTCATAAGCTGCCTTACATATCTCGCCTTATACAGATTCCTCCAAGATTGATCCCAAAAGTGATTTGATGGAGAAGCACATTGTTGGGGTCCTGCATGAGTTGTTTAGCTTGACTCTACACAGTAAAACCAAGAGGAACTACTTGAGGAGCTTGAGGGAGAAGTTGATTCTGTCGCATAAGTTTAACAAGATTTTCACTAGATATCCGAGTATATTTTACCTCTCCTTGAAGTGTAAATTACCCTCATAGGAGGGCATGTGAGGGGGAAAGTTGGTAGACCTCCATCTCGTTCGCCACAGGGACAAGTTCCCATTAGATGGGGGTTAGGGGGAAGGGGGGACAGGGTCATCTTTAGTGGTGAAGGAGGTGTGCAGTGCTCATGTGGAAACAAATCCTACATGTCAGCTGAGTTGGTGTCACGTTGTGACAATGAGGTGAATTTTTATTAGCCATCTCATCACTTAATAGACAGTAAGGACTAAAATGAAAAAAGTTTTATCGAGACAGAAACAGGCAATTTTTTAGAGGATCAAAACAAAAAGAATGATATATTATAAGGATCAAAATTATATTTAAACCATATCTATATCTATATATATAAAAAAGAAGGTTACTGGTGTATTATTGTCGTATTTTAAGTACAATATGGGTAATTTGGTAAAGGGATATATTGTGGAGACATTATTAATGTTATTTTAATAATATTAATAGGGTTTATTAATATTCTAATAATTAGCAAATATAGACTCATAACATCTATAGGCCTATGTACCAAAACGCTGCACATTGCAGCAGTCAGAAGCTTTGTCCCTCTCCCTTTTGGTGTAACAGTGTCAAGCTTTGTGTCCATGCAGTTAGTTTTTCTTAACTTTTTTCCTTTACCTTTCGTGACATGGGTTGGGGACTTGGGATACAGATATGTTGTTTTTAGTTAGGTTTTTTAAGTAATTTTCTAATTTTGATCTTCTAATTTTTTTTCTCTTATCACGGTATTTCTGATCTTATTTTGAGTTTGATCATTTGATATTATTTTGAAATTTTTCAACTAAGTTGATCAGTTTATATCAGCAACCGCTTCAAACTGACCAAACCTAAAAGCAGTGATAGAAGTACAGGTAATTATGACTGATCTATTCCATATTTTTTTCATTCTTTTTTTATGATGTTTTAATTATGTTGGTATGTGCCTCCTTCTATTCAAGTAGAGCTTAATAGTTAATATTACTCTTTCCCTCCCATCTTGGTTTTCTAATTTTTCAACTATGAATCGAACTCCAAGCTAATTTTATTGTGTGTGCACTGTTTGTACCAACAATAATATAACGTTGCCCCTTTTTGTGCATAAGATATTTATCAATCGCATATTAAATAATGGGTGGGAACCCAATAGTAATAAGTATTGGGTCTTTGTCCCTCTACTTCTCTCTTCCTTCTTCCTCATACACCGGAGAGGGTGGTTTTGGACCATTTTTTGGTCTGGAATTACCCTTCTACTTTGGTTTTTCTCTCCTTTTATTTAAATAAGTGGTTTTTTCCACATAGATCTTGTTTTCTTTCGTGTTTTTCCGTGCTTTCGTCGTCTGCGTGCGGCGGTGTTTTGATCGTCGTCTTGGTGTGGCGTCGTTTGGTTTTCCGTCTTGTTGCGGTGTTCATTTGGTTTAGAATGACATATCAGCTTCGATCCATTACAGATTCAATCAAGACTTAGGCGTCAACGTTACATATCCGGAGACATGGGTACTCCGGTCACTTTGATTTTGTCACATTTGTAGGCATTTTGCCGTGTTATGCTATTAACTTGAGTGCTGTGAATTTGTTCACAGATTCATCCTTTTCAGTTTTTAGCGATGTTGAATTTGTGTTGTTATCGATATATTTTACCAATTTGAATAAATGAACATCTTTTTTAGTCAAAAAAAAGTACTGGGTCTTTGTTTTAGATATATTATATTATTATTCTTAATTCTTAATTGGATTACATAATTCATAATTCTCAGAATGGCTACAAACACAGTATGAGAGAAAAAACAATAATTTATCTATCTATCTATCTATATAAAAAAATGTTCGCTGGGGTGTTTTGGACATCTATCAAGAAAAATTGAGATATTGTGAGAAATTATAAGTTGTTTTAGAACTTTTGTTTTCTATTTATTTTATTATTGTTGTTGTTGTAGTGTTGATGCTGGAGGCCACGCTTTGCAAACAAATAAATGTTAAACAATAATGCTTCAGTGACGTCTTCATTAGGCGGTTCTTTGGTTTGTACCATTTCAGTGCACTGAAATGTGAAGAGATGTTTGAGGCAATGACTGTGCTTTTATTTTCTATATATAGAGATAGAGATATTCACAATCTACCATCACATTATCCTTATGTCTGCATTTTGGATCTGTCTGTCGTCTATATGCAACTCGCCCATATGATATTTCCCCTGTCTCACTGACATTTAATTTCATCTCTTGGAAGAGTTTTGGTTTGGGGTCACTAATGGAGAGAGAGATAAAACTGAATAAGGTGATTTTGACATGATTTATATGTAATACGACATTATTTTGATTTGGGATTTTCATGATGTGTGCCAAAAACTTCTAGGTTGGCACTTGACCGTTAAATATTTTGGTGTTGATTTATGAATTATGATTATTTGTTTGTTTATTTAATTTTCATAAACTAAAAATGTTTGTTTGCCTCGCTTGGTATAGGGATGAAACTTAAACAATTGATTAGGACACCATTCAAATGTGATTCATGGATGTTTTGGTTTTGATTTTGGCTTTTTTTGATATGTGATAAAGACTTTCTTTATGGGCATTTGATCCCTAAAGACTATATGTGGTTTTCGATTATTTGTTTTTGGGATTGGTCAATTAATTTTTTGTGCATTGATTTTAGTTGGGATTTTTTGGGAGGCTCATTACAAAACGAGTTTTTCAAATATTTAGTGTTTTTGTTTTCAGGGATAATTAATATGTGGGTGTATAATTTTTTTCCTTTAAATGTTTGTTAAGTGGAATATATATTCCATTGGTTATTAAGTGGTGTGGAGCTATCATGTTCAATTGCATATTAATATGTCATCTTTCAATATGTGGTTTTAATTTATTTATTTTTAGGTTTTGGATACTGTGTGCTTATGACTGGATGACATGTGGAGGACATATGGCAGGGTAAAGTCTCAACTCACCAGTTTAAATAGATTTAATTCATGGAGATGACGTTAGAACCAACATAACGGACGGAAGTCACTTAGAGGAACTTTTTCTAAAACTATTTACTTTTAAGGACCAACTTGACAACGCCGGACACATTCAGGGACCAAAATAATTTTATTTACTCTAAAATATGATATTAAATTTTTTTAAATTAATATAATATTATCAACCATATCTATAACTTAGTATTTTATTTAAAAATATATATAAATTACCCGGGTCACGTTCTAATTTATTATTATAGTTTGTATGAGCCATATAATATATCACAGAGGCTAGACATTATAATAACATAGAATTCAAATAGGGATGACAATAGGATAGACATGGTCAGTCTTGTCTTAAACCTAAGGTTAAACTTATTTATCTAATAAAAACTTTTTTCGAGAAATGAACTATTTTTTTTAAAAAAAAGTCTGTCTTAACATGAAAACTTATTTAAGAGGCTATTTTATACTAATACTTTCAAATAAGTCATAACAATATTGCTAAATAAACTTATAGACTGAACTCTATATGTAGAGTTTGTTTTTTATAGACAAATTTTAGTAATTAATATATTATGTTAGTGAGAGGATTTGAATCCATGACTTTTTTATCACTTCAACCCCTATGTCCCTCGTCTCAAACCACCAAACTCTATATGTAGAGTAATATGCTTAAATATAATTTTTGGTCAACAATATCCTTAAATCAGTTTTGGTTCTCCAATTATCATGATTGTGCAATTTTGGTCTATCAAGTTTCAATTGCGAGTTTTTGGTCCCTCAAGTATCACAATTGTGCAATTTTGGTCATAATTATTACAATTAGGTTCGTGGTTACAATGTCGTTTTTAACATCAATAATCTATGCGACTCATAGGTGACCCGACTCATTGTCAAATCAGTCTCATGTGTGTCATGTAGGTTCTTGGTATTAAAAACGACACTATGACAAGGGACCTAATTGTAACAATAGAGATATATGATGACCAAAATCGCACAATTATAAAACTTGGGGGGACCAAAATCGTGCAATTGAAATCTGATGACCAAAATTGCACAATCATGATACTTGAGGGACCAAAACTACAATTAAGCTAATATTTAAATTGGTCAAATTTGGTCGATTGTAGGCCTAAACCATCCAATCTGGCCGAAAACCGTGAAGACTTATTTCAAGCCAAATTTTATTCATTTGGCCATTCAGGTTAGGGGGTAGCGGGTAGACGATTTGGGTACGTGGGTTGGTTGGGTTGAACCAATATTGGGCCAAGACATTTTTTGGACCCATTCATTTTTGTGGTTTTTTTATTGTTCTGTCAAATTTCCAATGATAATTACATGAATGGGCTTAAATTCTTTGAGTTGGGCCCATTCCTTTTTTTATGTGTTTGTATCTTAAATTCTTTTTTCTTTAATCCCTTGTTTTCCATTTCAAAGGGCTCCTCTCCCCTTTTCTATTCAAAACAAACAAATGTATACCTTTCAAATCACAAAAGCAATAGGAACCTTAACGCCACCGCCGACCTCTTGCGGACAACCTCACGCTGCCTTTGTTGCGCCTTCCCGTCGTATCTAAATGCTCACGTCGTCGCCTCTTCCCCTTCCAACGTTTCAGATGTCGTCCCTCGACCGGATGCTCATTTTTTGCCGGTTTGAGAGTCGTCTTCCTCTCAGTTGGTGTGTGGGTGCCGCTGCAAACTTGTGGTCCTCCGCTGGGGTGGAAGGCGCCGTACTCAGGGATGGGTTGGGCGCGTTTCTCCCTCTTTTGGTTTGCGTTGTTGTCTTCCGCGGGCGGGGTGGGTCAGGGAGGTGTTCCTAGCGCGCGCCGCCGAAGCTGTGGAGGTTGGGCTGGAGTTTGGTATGCGGTGGTTCGTGTAGTGGTTGTTGTTTTTGTTGTTCTTTTCTCTGTGTTTTTCTGCCTTTTAGGTTCTTTTTTCTGCCTTTCAGGTTCTTCATCGGTGCCTCTGTTCTTCTTCGTCTGTTTCTGCCCTCGCCTGCTGCGCGGTTGTGCTCCTCGTCACAAAACTACCTTCCTTTGCCTCTTGCTTCCTTCCTACAGGTGTTGGCTAGATTTGGACATGTGGGCAAATTTGTTGAGACCAAAGGCGTTGGGTGCCCCAAATGGGCCAAACTCATCCCTCTCAAGTGTATCTTTTTTCATGTCTGTGGTGGGTTGGGCGTGTGTGGTAGGCTGTATCTCTGGGTTTTGTTTCTGTTTGTTGTTTTTGTTGTTGTTTGTATTTTTTTTTGCTGTTTGTTGGGCAGTTGAGACCTGAATGGGTTCAGTCAGAGCGTAGCTTGGGTTTAATGTTTATGGGTTAGCTATAACATATCTGTTTTGGGCCTGTGTTTTTCAGGGTCCTTTCTGTGTGGCTGGGCTTGGCCCATTATCTATATATCTCTCAACTTTGACAAAAAAAAAATCACAAAAGCAAAAATTTTAGGACAAATCGCAACTGTTAACTACTAATTACTGAATAATTATTGAATCTGAATCTAATATGGTTTTTTCTTAATAAGATAAAAAAAATTTGATACTTAAGCACTCAATATCGCTTTTTTTTATTGAAAATGAATCCTTCTCTAATCGGGTATCATATTCGTATATAATACCTATACTATATACAAAATTTTCAAGAATTTCTCGAGCTTTCATTTTTTTGACAATTTTTCATTAAATAGATTGAATAGAAAAATGAAATTGACACTACATGCGTTATCCCGACTGCAATAAAGTCAGAGAAAAAATAGCTTACTACTTATACGAAAATGGTTTAATCTCATTCTTTTTTTATTATAGAAACGACTTATTTATACTTGCTTATATGACAAACACTTATTGAGAGTGTTTAATTAAATTGTTTACCTAAATGCACCCTAAATCTTATTTTGACCTCCCTAAATTTTTGGTCCAAAATTCTACTGATGGCACTAGCATAATAAAATTCTTGAAAATCATAAGACAGCTAAAGGCAATTGCAAAGACAGACCCTTTCCTTTTAATCATCTGTCCTTGCACATAGTATGAGATTAAACTTAAAGCAGTCCTCTATTGCACATAGTATGTGATGAAATTTCAGCAAGAATCGAGGTTTCACGGAAACACCCTCCAATGAATCAGCAGATGATTGTCCAGATCTATTCTATTGTTCATAGGCTACCTTAAACATATTATCTTTGAAAGTGGTGGACAATTCATTTGCAAAGATAGGCTCATCACCATACATGTTCTTTTTTTTTTTGGTCAACCACCATACATGTTCTTAAAAGACCATTCCACACATCTCAACTTATATTGGACGGTCAAATATCACACTAAAATAAATAAGTTTATTAATGCAGGTTTTTAACACCAAGTCCTTGTTTGTCTCCTATACTTTGTTTTGCTAGTGTTAATCACTGCAAGTCTTTGTACTTAAAAATGATTCTTCTGTTATCATGCTAAAGATGTTGGAACATATGTTTTTTAGTGAATATCGCCCCAGTGCTTGACAGAGTTTTTCTTCATTTCCCATCTCATAGTGGCTAAAATAGTAATCAAGTTCATAGAGGACTGCTTTAAGTTCACAATAAATTGAGGCCAATTAATGAAATGTAGTATGTAAACTCAAAATTGAGGCAACTAGGGTTTTTCATCATCATTACATGTGAGTTTAGCAGTCCTCTAACATTAGCAAAACAAAGTATAGGAGACAAGGACTTGGTGTTAAAAACCCACATTCAACTGATAGCCTTATGGTATCAAAACAACAGATCCTGAGGTTTTGCGATTCTCCAAGTCTTCATGTGCTTTTGCTGCCTCACACAACGGGTAAGTATGGTTAACTCGAACCTTCAAGACACCAGAAGCAACATTAGCAAACACCTCTTCAGCAGCCTCTAACAGCTCAGCTCGAGTGTTATTATAATGCATTAAGCTTGGCCTTGTCAAGAACAAGGATTTTGCAGCCAGGGAAGACAATGGAACTGGATCAGGTGTACCTGATGACTGCCCAAAACTTACCATGCAGCCTCGAAGCTTCAAGCATGCCAAAGATCCCTGGCCAAATCACAGCATGTACCTTGTTAAGGACTTTTCTCACAGTACTCTTAAATTTTGAAAAGGAGAGAATTATATAGAGAATAGAAACATTCCTGAAATAAATATGGTAACCCAAGTTTTGACTTTTAAAATTGAAACCATACATATCCTATCAAAAATTGCTTTAATCAGGCCAATATCGGTTTGGTCATCACCAATGAAGTAAGTGTGTGTTTGGTTCTGCGGTGATAAAAATTGATTTTGACTAAATTGATTTTAGTTAAAATTGAGTTGAACGTAACGTGATTTATGTTTGGATATATTCACCAAAAAAGTGATTTTTATCAATTTATATTGTTTGAATAGTTTGGATCAAAATTGCTTTTGGGTGTGTAATTACTAAAATGGGTTCTAATATGTGTGTGTATATAAAATTTATTTTTCCCCATTTCAGATAATTATTTAAATTATTAAATTTCTTTTCAGTAAATCTTTCTTCATTTTTTCTTTTGTATTTATTCCTATCCTAATCCTAACGTAATTAGACTTTTTTTTTGTCAAATTACGTAATTAAACTAAAGCAAAAAAATGAGCAAGTGAGAACAATAGGCCTTATGTATCCCTCTAAGCCCAAACAAAAAACCCAACTCAAATAAAAAGAGTGTACTTTGACCCCAAAAAAAAAACAGTCCACCCTGCTAAGCAGCATCAGATAACCCTAAAAATCAAATAACCTCATTACCCCAACTTGGTGTTGGTGTGCGGCGCACAACCAACCAAAGAAAGGGAGAAGGAAGTCTAATAGAGAGAAGAAAGAGGATGGTGCAATATGCTAGAGGCACCACGACAGCAAAGGATGGGACTGTGACGATGGCACAGCAGGGGTCGCACATCTAACAGGGAGAAGAAGAAATAACTCAAAGAAGGGCAATGAAGGAATACATGAAAAATCTATCCATCAACTAGCAAAATTGATTTGCATTCCAACGTGAAAGCTACTAGCACCTGCTTCGCCTTATAATCGATTTGGACCCCAAAATCAATTTCAGAAAAAATGATCCAAACACCCCAGAATTGTGTTTTCTGTCCATGAACGTGCGTTTACTCAATTCTACCGTGTTTCCAAACACACACTAAGCTGCTAGCTAAGTATGCTTCTACATTGTATTAATCAGAACAGTAATGTTGAACTTCCTATCATGTATCTGGTCCAAAGAAAGACCATTTATCTCTGGATCACTTTTAATGGTTTGGCCTATAGTTTTCCTTGGTCTCCCTCCATTTCTAACATTGGACTATCCTCCATCTAGTTACTTGTGATTGAACACATAAAATTGTACAACTTTACGTGTTTACCTAAGTTCAATAATATATCCTGCCCTGGCAAGAGCTAAATATGGCCACGATCATGCTAGGACCGCACCCCCATCACGCAGAATAGGAGGGATCGATTCTACTGACCATAACCACAACTTAAAATTAAGACCATGGTGTATTTATAATACAAAAATATCTTGTTTCTCCTCTCAAGTTTTTCATTTGCCCTACAAACATAAAACATTATTATTGAGTGTGAAATCAATTAGTCTCCTTGCAAAACAAACCAACAGGAAGTAAAATCATCCATAACCATATTCTCCTGTATGTTGAAATTACCAACAACTAGGATCTAGAACAAGCTAAATAGTGCATATTTCATTGTTGCATGGAATAATTGGACACAAGAACTAACCTTTCCGGCCCCTAACATTCCCCCCCCCCCCCCCCCCCCATTTTTTCCACTCAAGAGAATGATACGGTAGAAGTGAATAAAAATAGAAAACCTGGAGTGAAGGGTAGTGAGGGGGCTTTGTAAACTCCTTTACGAAAGTAGACATCAATGAAATTGACCCCAACGGCTTTGTTCCTCACACGGACCTCGCCTTGCTTGGGCTCTCCGATTTCCACATCCTCCCACTTAAGAACCCGTAAATGTCACGTGCTTCCATCAATTCAAGTCACGTGCGAGCGAGACTGTGAAAGTGAACGACGGAAAGTAATTCCAGAGACAAAAAAATTGATTTTGACATGTTGGGGTGCTGTGGAGTAAAATTAATTTTGTCTTTAGAATAGATTCTAACTTAAAGCTAAAAATTGGAACTTTTGTTCCTAAATATAATTTTTAGCCTCAAATTTATTATTCAAAATATATCCAAACATAAATTACTTTACATTCAATTCACTTTTAACTAAAATTAATTTTACAAAATCAATTAAGTGAAAATCAATTTTCGCCCAAAAATAACCAAACACACAGATCACCCGAGGGCCACCCAGGTCATGAACTCTGATAGCTTTCACCATTTTCTGTCTTCTCTGATGATGATAACGAAGCTTTGGTGCTGAGTGCTGCTGCTATGCCTCTCACTCTCACACTGTCTCTGATCAAAGGGAATGAAGATGAAGAAGGGATTGTTGGTGTATGTAGTAGACTATGATGGAATATCGTAGCTATACTTATTCGGGGCAATGGATGGTTATTTAAGCAATATAATAAACGGAAATATTTTTAAAATATAAAATTTACAAACACTTTAAAAGGCTTAAATATCTTTTTCGTTCCTGCAAAATGATCGAGTTTCATTTTTCGTCCTTGTAATTTTTTTTTTGTTTATCATCCCTGTAAAACAAAAAATTTTGTTTTTAGTCCCTGTAATTCAAACCATGCTAAATTAGTCCTTATAATATGTGGACAATTTTGTTTTTAGTCCCTATTATAGTATATCAATTTTATTTTACAGGGACTAATTTGGCAATTATCTAAATATTACAGGGACTAATTCAACATGATCTAAATTTTACAGGGACTGAAACAATATTACAGGGATTAAAAATAAAATTTTTTATTTTACAGAGATCATAAACAAAACAAAAAAAATTTGCAATGACAAAAATTGAAATTCGGTCATTTTACAAGGACGAAAAAAATATTTAAACCTATTTTTAATGTGAGGGTCACCGAGTTCATGAACTCTGACAGCTTTCACCATTAATTTTGTGTTGCAGATGATATGATAATGTAGCTTAACATGATTGTGATTGCTTAAGTACTGCTCTTCTTAACGGTAAAGAAAATGAACAAGAGAGGTCGATAAAGTGGAATGGATAACATTACTGTTTTGGTTGGCAAGCCATCAAGTAGAAAGGGCAATAGCATACTCCAAGTTGGAATTACAAACTATGATATAATACAACAAAAAAAAATTGTACACCAAAAATGTCATTAGACACCGAGAGAGATAGGAATAAAAGAGAGAAAAATGATAAATGTGATAGATAAAGAATGGGTCAAGAAAATTGAAATAGGAATAAATGAGAGTGAAGTGATAAATGTAATAGATGGTTGCATCAGGGTTCACTAAATGAGATAGAACCAAATGCAATTTTTTCTGTTGCAAATCCCAATTTTGCCAATCCAGCCACATTGGCAATGCCCTGACCTAGAGGACCTAAACAAAATATGGGTATAATTCGGATTAGAGAACAAGCAAAAAAGGCTCACAGTAACAAACTAATGAGATATTATCAGATCTGTCGTTACTTCAACTCCAAGTGTCTCAAAATTCTCAGGATGCCCAGGAATTTTGTTTCCTCATTGTCAGAAATTCTTCACGTCTTCATATTATTTAACATAAACATGACAAGTCCAGCTCAATGAAGATCCCATAGCTATATTTCCAGAAAAGATAATATGAATCTTTGGCAGGGATAATAATATATACCTCACTTCTCACAAAAAAAAAATACAAATTTTACACATTTAAAAGGAACCAATATTGTTTCGCCAATCAATGTAAATGAACTTGAGAGAAATGCAGAGCCAAAAACTAAAGAGACGGAAAAGAGCTGAGAATATCACATTAGATGGCATGAAAACCACAGAAAAATTGACTGCAATCCATCTTTACAAATCATTGCACATTTTGTTCCTATAAACAATTTTCCATCTGGATTCTCACAGATCCAATTCAGTCCCAACCCAACAGTAAAAAAAAGGAAAACGCACTCATCTTGACACTGTCACAACCAGCAAGGTGAAAGAGAGCATACTGAACCATGCATCCATGGCCAGCATAAAAAAATAAAGTATTCATGGTTGAACCATGTGGGGTTTCTTACGATTGAATTTCATGACGAATATGACCCATTGGAGAACAGGCCATCGGGAGACCTGGTTGTTAATAATTGTTTTAAATTCTGTTAAAAAAATTTAGCAATCTCAATAACAATTTGTTTTAGATTTTAAATTTAAGTAATGTAAGTTTCTTATTTTTCAAATTTTAGTTTTGATTAAAAAAACGTGGTTTTACATTTGGAAGAAAAAATCAACAGCATTTGTTATCTGTCAAAAGCAAATATCAATAACGGGAAGCACCTCCATCCACCCCTATATGCTATTAATATGAATATGAACTAACTACTCATCCATCCATCCCTATATGCTATTAATATGAACTAACTACTCAGTCAACTTCAACAGGAAGAGATTGACATATCTTGTGATCTGATTCATCTTTGTGAAGCATACTACCTACAGGCTCTATCTTACCAGGAAGATGAAGCTTGCCAGAAAGTTTGTTCTTTTAGAAAGGCACTCCTTTTATTATGATAGTATCTTTGTGAAGCATACTACCTACGGGCTCTGTCTTACCAGGAAGATGAAGCTTGCAAGAAAGTTTGTTCTTTTAGAAAGGTACTCCTTTTATTATGATAGTAAACTTGTTATTATTTCTATATAGAAAGTTCGTTTCTTTATAATAAAGGTACTCCGTTTAGGTTTCTTTAATCTGCTTGAGATTCTACCGAAGAAATGCAATCAAACATATTATTAATACATAAAATACATCTTATCTAATTTAAGAGTTGAGTAAGCACATGACAACACAAACTATATATTTGAAAGTATGAAACATTCAAATATCATATGATGTGGATACCTGAATAATAAATGTTAAGAGCTAAGTGTATTACTGTTCGAAGGGGGACCCAATTAGAAAGGTCGACATTAGGAAGAATAAAGATGAGAGTAGAGGATTGGGGCCCAATTCAATTAATAATAATAACTTCATCATAATAGATGCTCAACAGAATAACAACTGTATTTGGTGGCCTAGTGGTTAGTTAGAAGAGTTAGTCAGTTTCTTGGAGGGAAGGGAGAAGGAGAGATACAAGACACTCAAACATCCTGGAGTATGTAATCTGTTGCAGACTTGCAACATTCATCTTTCTCTGTGACAATATTTCTTTTGTATTTTCATCCCTGATCTTGTATCATATTGATCAAGATTCAGAGATAGAGTAACCTAATCAATGAAATTCCCTTTTTTACCTAATTTCTGGTCCAGTTTTGTTAATTATGGACATGGTGCATATGGACATTAAAAAAATTTGGAGCACATAAAACGCCCTTGTAAACTGGACATATGCACCATGTCCATAACTAATAGAACTGGACCAGAAATTAGGTAAAAAAGGAATTTCATTGATTAGGTTACTCTATCTCTGAATCTTGATCAATATGATACAAAATCAGGCATGAAAATACAAAAGAAATATTGTCATGAATGTTGCAAGTCTACAACAGATTACATACTCCAGGATGTTTGAGTGTCTTGTATCTCTCCTTCTCCCTTCCCTCCAAGAAACTGACTAACTCTTCTAACTAACCACTAGGCCACCAAATACAGTTGTTATTCTGTTAAGCATCTATTATGATGAAGTTATTATTATTAACTGAATTGGGCCCCAATCCTCTACTCTCATCCTTATTCTTCCTAATGTCGACCTTTCTAATTGGGTCCCTTCGAACAGTAACACACTTAGCTCTTAACATTTATTATTCAGGTATCCACATCATATGATATTTGAATGTTTCATACTTTCAAATATATAGTTTGTGTTGTCATGTGCTTACTCAACTCTTAAATTAGATAAGATGTATTTTATGTATCATGTTCGATTGCATTTCTTCTGTAGAATCTCAAGCAGATTAAAGAAACCTAAAAGGAGTACCTTTATTATAAAGAAACGAACTTTCTATATAGAAATAATAACAAGTTTACTATCATAATAAAAGGAGTACCTTTCTAAAAGAACAAACTTTCTTGCAAGCTTCATCTTCCTGGTAAGACAGAGCCCGTAGGTAGTATGCTTCACAGAGATGAATAGAAATAATAAAAGTTTACTATCATAATAAAAGGAGTACCTTTCTAAAAGAACAAACTTTCTGGCCAGCTTCATCTTCCTGGTAAGATAGAGCCCGTAGGTAGTATGCTTCATAGAGATAAATCGGATCACGAGATATGTCAATCTCTTCCTGTTGAAGTCGACTGAGT
The DNA here is from genome assembly GCA_030159175.1 of Glycyrrhiza uralensis. Lineage (NCBI taxonomy): Eukaryota > Viridiplantae > Streptophyta > Magnoliopsida > Fabales > Fabaceae > Glycyrrhiza > Glycyrrhiza uralensis. The sequence goes on from BRZY01000003.1 coordinate 31,756,630, forward strand.
AGTTAGTTCATATTCATATTAATAGCATATAGGGGTGGATGGAGGTTCTTACCATTATTAATATTGCTTTTGACAGGTAACAATTGCTGTTGTTTTTTACATAGGGCCAATTTGTTATTGATTAAAAAATAAGTAATTTTTATGTAAAATAATTTAGTGATTATTTTTTAGAGATTTTTATGTAAAGTAGAATCTAATTTGTGTTTGATTATAATCCTAAAAATCACTTTTTTAATCTTCTTTCTCCTCTCACTCTTCATTAAAATCAAATTAATTCTAAAAAACAACTCCAGATAGCTTTTCATTTTAATCAGAATTTTTGATTGTTTAGATTCTAATTATTTTTAAAAGCTAAAACAAAGAGATAGAAAATCAGTAAAAGTGATTATTTTTTTAAAAAAAAGTACTTTTTTGAAAAAATAATCAATAACAAACGAACTCATATTTTATTAGATTATTTTTTACTTCAATGATTATTAGCTTGGCATCTGTAAATGTTTATGGCTTCCCTAATTGTAGAAGGCAATGAAACAAGCAATGGCTTTTCCTTTTAGAATTTAATCTCAGCCTTTCACTAATCATTTCACTTGCTACTGTTTAGTTTTGCTTTTGTTCTTGTATTGGTTCAATTATTATTGAATCGGTGTAAATGGTGCAAATACACACCACTGTTGCCACTAGCAAGGACGGATTTCGATCACCCAAAAGTCAAGAAAAATAAGAATCAGAATCTCAGATAACATGAAAGTGCTAGTGGAACCCACCATTAGTTAGTTAAAGAAGAATAACTAACATAAATAATAGGAGGGAAAGAGGTGAGGGGGGTTCTTTTGGTTTTAGAGTTGAAATTGGGAGACAAAGTCTGTCTCTTGAATACTGAGAATTATATTAATATCTTTTCTGTATCACATGGGATACTGGGGCAGAGATTGATTGTTTAGCAACAAAGATTGTACTTTAACCTTATTTTCTAGTCCAGTTCTATCAGAAAGGCAACTATTTATCCCTTTCATCTAAGAGGTATATTACTTTGAGCTTGCATAGAATGAAGCCAAAATAACTTTCTCGAACAAATAACATTACTATCAAAATTTATTAAATTAGACTTAGAAAGGAGACATGAGAATTAGGCAATTAGCCATACCTTAAAAGTTGGGCTTTATATCCTGTAGATCAGAGAATGGACAGAGAAATAAACAAATAAAAGAAGATAACCTGAGGATAGTTGAACTGCAATGGCACAAAACAAAGAGAGAAGTATAAACTCAACTTCAACAGTTTGATTCATCACTCAATCACTAGACATACAATCAGATTTAGATTTAAAAAACATAGCATCATAGAATTATGACATCAGTACAGAATGAAAGCCAAATGCAATTACCAAAAAAGGAAAATCAGAGCTGCTATTATTAGCTGAAGGGGTTGTTTTTCAAGAGGGAAGTTCCTCAACTTGACTATGCTTGGCAAAATCACCTTGGGCAAGTAAATACCTATCATTCTTTAGAATCAAATTCAAGTTCCTCATCAGCATTTGACAACTGAAAATGAACATAAAAGAAATTTAAAATTGATAAAAAGGGGGTGTTAGATTCCTGCTTGTAATCTTTCATACTTTTCAACCTCCAACTATTCACCATGCTTGCGAGAATCTAGCACCCCTTTAGAGATCGATCTCAGCAAATCATACTAGATTATGAAGTGTCAGCCAAATCCTAATGAAGAATAAGCATGGGGTTCTCTATCCATTAGGAGGTGTGATCCAACTTGTTCTCATGACAAACTAGCCATACAATTACAAACAACAAACTCGTCCCAAAAATATAGACAACATATAAAATACGACAGTAGTCAGATAACTCTGTTGATCTCTTTCCAATTGCACCCCATTTCAAACTTTGAGAAAGCTGGAAAGCCAAAATCGATACTAGAATTTAGTCTGATTTAATTGGCTGTCAAGGACAACACTCGAAATCTGGAACATTAACTGAAAAATGAATACAGAATAAGGGGCCATTAATTTTTACCATATTATGATATCAAACTCATCTATGAAAACAGAATAATACTTTGTTGAATAATAAATGTGTAGAACTGATACATGAGGTGCCCTTTATATAGGTACATAGGTCGGTTATATGATCCCATTTTACTAAAACAATCAGTTATTGTAACAGATTTTCATATCCTAACTAACCAGATCTAATAACAAGCCAATAATAACTCTCATCCAGAATGACAACAGAAATAGTATTGGTCAGTGCACATAAAGACTTGTACAGCTTGCTCTTGAAGGGACTTAACCAGAATTCAACCCTCCTCTGACTCTGCATGTCAAAATAGATATCATATTAGAACTAGATAAACTTGCAGTATTTCAACTGGTGTGGAAGAACAGAAATGCATACTCGTAAGTAAATTAATTTTATTTTTCAGAGTGTTGCAACCCGTATTTCAACTGGATTGGAATTTTATTTTTCAGAGTGTTGCATGTTCATGCATACTCGTAAGTAAAGCATTAAGGTGGGGGTACTTTGGAGTTCAGGGAACTAAGCAAACGTTAAGGGATATCTTTTATGCAATATTTAAACCAATACCATGAACATGATACAGAAATAATTTCAGCTTTCATCCCAGGCATTTTTCTTAATCATATTCATACCATGTATGGCTTCCATGTTATTTTCCTTGAAAACACCTAGGGGTGATCCATGGACAGAGAGAAGCATCTCGCCAGGTTTGGGCAGCCTAAGTGTTTTGGGTGTCATACCAACAGACAACCTCTGACTACTCACCTGTAAAATGCATATAGAGCCATATTAATCTCTTCAGCTGTTAATTACAAGTTCAAAGCCATCTGGATATCCTTTTACCCTTGGCAACAAACACCAAAGTTTCCTTTTTTTTAGAGAATAAATAGGAAGAAGATACTTACACCGGGAGTCTGAAGACCTTCTTGCATTGCTAGAGTCTGAGTTTCAGATGGCTCCTCCAAAACCTATACAATAGATATTTAATCATTAAAAGAAGCAAAAATCATCCTTTTAAATTCATAGGTAATTCAAATCATGAGCTGGTTTGGATATACTTTTCTACAAGTACATATACAAAAACAAAAGGTTGAAATAGTTTTGCAGTAACCATGAGATTGCTAACTAATAGCTTCTCATAAGTTGAAATTAACTCCTGTACCACAATTTTTTCAAAATATATCTCATTTAACTTCTTCACAAACACCTATAAGGGCTTTTTCATCAGTTAGAAACAAAATACTTACTAAAAAGCATCTATAAGCAAGAAGTTAATCCAAGATTGGCCCATGTTAAAAATAAGAATGGATGAGCAATTGTATGCTGGACTGGAACCCTCGTCTTGTTACAGCCTATTTTTGTCACAAGAACTGACATACTCTACAATGATTAATGGTAACTAATGAAACATTAAGGTCTTTATTTAAAGTTAGGATTTGTTACTTTCCTAATATCATACAAATCTGATCTTATATGTAAATGTAATGCGTATATGTGCTTCTAGCATCCCTTTGCAAGTAATCCAAAGGACCCTGCAAAGGGTGAGTGGGTGTAGCTAATCAAAAGGTAGCAAAGTGAAGAAAGAGAACATACAATATCCTTCAAATGCATATTATCAACACCAAGAAAGCTTGTTGTCCCTGTCAACATGGAAGTAACCATTATCAACTATAAATAATACATCCATAAAAAAACATATATATTTTGAGTTTAATAACTAAACGCCGACCATGTAAATAAGTTTTACACAGAGACATCACATCATATTTTGCCATTTTACCACATAATATTACTTCTTAAAACCTGGTTACACGGCGAAAATACATGAAATATGATTGGACATTTATGCAAAACATGTTTAGACTATCAGTATAGTAATAATTAATATATGTGTTTTTTGTCCTTAAACCATTGTTATTTTTTGAAATCAGTCATGTGAGCTTTTAGTCCTGCTATTTAATGAAATACTGCGTTTTACTACTCATTAGATTAAAAAAAAAACGTTTTAATCACAACTAAAAACACACTATTTTTCCCGTTAAATACAGATATTAAAAATGAAAACAATTTTAAAAGGGACTAATTTCAAAAAAAAAAATATCTGCATTGACAAAAAAACACATTTCAGCTGGAATTTTTTTTCAGTTTTCACCTGCATTGGAAGAGTATTCAAAGGCACCACCCAAAGGAGGGATTGAAGACGAGCAGTGAGGGTAAACCATGGACAACCTCTGCAGCAACGAAGCATGAACATCGGCACAGTTCATGTTCATGGACTCTTTATCTTTCCACATCACTTCGAATTTGTTGTTGCTGCTGCTGCTCCCTTTGTCATTCACAATGGACAGGTTGGGTAGGGTTTCTTCGAAAACCTCCAACACAGGTTTATGGAGCTGCTCCTTGCTGAAACACGAGCGAAGCAACCGCAATTCGGTAAGCAAGTGCTCGATCTTCACCTCCCTAACCGCCCTAATCGCACCGATTTGTCGCTCCATCGCTACGCGAAAGTTCAATTCGGTTCCTTAACTTGGTGTGAAGAGAAATTTCAAAAAAAAAAAAAAACAGAATGTAAAAGAATTAGAAGTGTTAAAACCTTCGATTTCGTGGTCCATGAAGTGAGGATGCTGCGTCTGAATCTGATGCTCCTGGGGTTCAGGCACCGATTCGGTTGCCTTCACAGTTTTGTTGGCTTTACGTCTTGGCATTTTTGGCAATCGGAAAGCAACTACCAACTACACTGTGGCCATTTCACCGGAACTTGCAAGTTGCAACATTATTAGGCGTAGAAGAAAAGTGCACAAAATGATTATTTATTTTTTTTAGTGGAGAACCCTAGAACCAGTCCCCTCAACAAAGATCAGCAGAACGAAGGGAATCCAAAGCAAGGAGAGAACCGAACCTCAAACCAAGAGGTCCGAAGTTCCGCAGCACGGTGAGACAGAGTGATGAAAATCCTCCTTTGTAATTTCTTCAAAAACCCTCCCCTCTGATCTAACTTTTATATGCGCCGCCGATTCAGGGAAGGAAGAGGACGTTTGCGAAATCTTCAACCTTGTTTCAAAACCGCGATACAGCTTTTCCAAACTGTTCTAATTGCTGTCAAAAGTGGTCCTTCGTCCCGCCTATAACCAAAATTGCACACTGATTTTTTTTTTGGTCATAGCACAAAATAATTTTTTGGGTTAAATATCTTTTGGGACACCGTAATATAGAGGGGTTTTGAGTTAGGTTTTTGTAAAAAAAGTTAAAATTTTTTTGTCCTTTATTTTTTTATTTTTTTATTTTAGTTTCTGACCAGAGTTGACCGCTGATGTGGCATTGTGAGGTCCCTATAAAATTCCTATGTGACACCTTATTAAACCTACATGACTTACACATCATCTGACATATACCTATAAAAATATTAAATTTTTAACTTAATCCCTCTAAAATAAATATATTTTGAATTTAGTCCCTCTCTTTCTCCTTCTCCCCCTTCTCCACCACCACCACCACCACCTCCACCACCCCCTTTTGAAGCAAGCTTGGGAGAGAAAATGTTCAATATCAAATTTTAAAGCATACACCAAGAACCAAATTAGCCTATATAAAGCTTTAACTTTTCATTAAGTTAATTCTTGACAAGATATTTGAACCTCTAAGAACAAGTTCCGAAGTTTGATTCTTGTAATTAAATTATAATTTCAACTCATGGTATATATCCATCAAAGATTATTAAAGCTAACCAGTTGATATTAAAAAAATTAGACAAGTGTTAAGAACAAGGTTTTGACGGTGTGCAACTCACGTATTGTTAACATAATAATAATAATAATAATAATAATAATAATAATAATAATAATAGCTTATAAGTGTAGTGAAGCAGTAGGATATAAGACACCAATCTTTGAAACTTCTGAATCTTAGTATCTCTCTGAAATCGTCATAGAGCCTAATGAATAAGTGATAAGAAGTTACCCCTAGAAACCAAAGGAAGCAAACAATCAGTGAGACTTCTATTCAAGCAAATGGTGTGCACAACACAATCCAATTTGGTCATCAATTTGCCAATGATCAAATCAATGTTCCCACTGCCACACTCATAAGGCAAATTACCTTCCAAATAAACTGAGAATCTAAGACGATAAAAATTGAGCAGAAATAGAAGAGAAGAGACCTGACAGGGAGGGGCCATAGGTTCACGTGGGTGGCTGGGTAGTGTGCTTGCAGACACAGGGAGGTGCGGGGGCAGAGGCGTAATGGCGGTGCAGGGAGTTAGGTTGTGCGTGCGATGATGTCGCGGTAGCTGCGTAGCCGAGCTTGGATGTCGACGCGGTGGTTGACGACGCACGGAGGGAGGCGACTGGATCTGAGAGAAGGACCGCGAGAGACTGAGAGAGAGTTTGAGTGAGTGGTGGAGGCACGACACAGCTTCTGTTGCCGGCGGTGTGACGAATGACGGTGGTGGAGGGTAGGGCTTTGGGGTCTAGCGGCAAGAAAGAACAAAGAGAAAGGGAGAAGGGTTTTGGATCTGAAAGAACAAAGAGAAATGGAAGAGGAGGGGATTTGTGTGTTTAATGAATCAGGTTTACCAAGGGCTAAGCCCAGTGTAAATAAAGTCTAGAATGTTTTACTTTTCAAAAATGTTGCTTGCGGTTTACTGACGGCTTAGCCCTCGGTAATCATCGAGAACGAACGTTTAAGATTGAAACAGTTACTAACGATTTACCAACGGCTTGGCCGTCGGTAATTTGTTGTTTACCGAGGGCCATGGGGCCATCGATAAAAAGCCATCGATAATAACCCTTTTTCTTGTAGTGTAGGCTAACCTTGTGAACATGCATCAAACCTTTTCATCACTAAGTTGACCTTCTGGACTATCTTTTGATAACCAAGTATTCTACTTGAGTAATACATCAGTGAGATACATGTGTTATCACAGGTTGAAAATTTTCAAGAGATCACAATTCAATCCCCTTTCTTGTGATGTTGGAAACCACTTCAATAAAAACCTGGTTTTTATATATTATAAAGGCAATATTATATGTTAGTATATTATAAAATGTTAATATATTAGATACTTTTTGCTATTGTAATCACACAACAATTCAAAATATAAGAGACAATAGTTTGAAACCAGAGTAGTGGTGCCCCAAAAAATAAAAAATTACGGACATATATGCACTATAGTGCGTGTGTTTTTGCTAGTATCAATGATAAGGGTGTTCAAAATTGAACTGATAAAAAAAATAACTGCAAATTGATTCAAAAAACTAAAAATTGATCAAAGACCATTTTTTTGGATGACTTTTTTGGAGAATCAAACCGCTCAAATTTTGAATCTCTTCACAAAAACCGAACCAAATCACAACTTATAAAAAAAATGAAACATTTTTCACCACCACCATGATATTGACTTGGAACTTTGGAATAATAGAAATAAACAAGATAGTTAGAACCAGACCAGTTATTGAACCGGTGAGGGTATGGATTTAAGGTTCAGATATTTGACCGAGGTTCAACCGGTTGAACCGGGATATAATTAAATGATATTATTTTAAACCCTAAACCCTATACAATATTGAGCAAAAATTAACATAAAAGTCATAATTTTATAAAGAAAAAGTAAACTTTACTACTAAATGTCATAATTTATAACATAAAATATTCAAAATTACAAATAATTGAAGAAAGTGATATCTATTTCTTTTAAAAAAAAGAAAAATTTGAAAAATTTGATTTTTAAAAAAATAAATAAATAAAAACTTGAACCGATCCAACTGGTTTTGGCCGGTTTTTGATTGGTTTTCCCGGTTGTTGACTGGTTCTCGCAGTGTTTCAGACTGGACAGGTGTCTGGTCCCCAGTTCAACCGACTGGTCCGATTTTAACTACATTGAAAATAAATATGGACAATTTTTTCAAACGGTGGTCAGGTATTTAAATATTGAATAGATTAAAGTTATGCATTGAAATGAATAATGAACATTGAACATATTGTCATAGTCGAGAAAATTTAACAGTGGGCATAAGTTGATATTATAATTATTTATCTTAAAAAATTATCACTACAGAAAATCGATCCAATCTAAAACCGCATTATTTCGAGTCGGATTGGATTTTTTTTTTAAAAAAAACAAACCGAACCGAACCACATGCTTTTATAAACTTTGTATTAGATGACTTTTGCCGCTCTTATTAATAAAGTGCTCTAATTAATAAATTGGCAAGGATGAGTTCCAAAGCTTTATGTTCCATTAAAAACACTCAAGAAAGAATCAATATTGATACTTTGATCCATGATCCTGGACAACATCCACAAATCTAAAATTAAAGTTTGGACCATATCAATTCTTAATGAATATGTATCCACTTCCTGGTCAAGAAGATTATCCCCGTCAATTTCAAGTTTATTGGTTTAGAACTTGTCCTTGGTTAGAGTGCTCACCAAAAAAGATGTTAGTTTTTGCTTTACATGCTATTTATTTTCTAAAAAATCATGTTCATTCACTTCAAAAGGATTTAGAAATTGGTGTAAAGCAAATAGCGGAAAAGATTTTGCATTTTCATTTTGTATGGGAAAAAGTCTTAATTCACCTCATAAATCATAATGTTGCCCTTACATGTTATGATGATTTTGAGAATCATTCTTGTCATATTCTGTTCAAACAAATTTCACAATAATTTGAGTAATTAATTTCATCTTAAAAGCTCAGGTTCACCTAGAGGTGTCAAAATGGGTGGCCCGACCCGACCCATCGGACCAAATTGTAAAAACGGATCAAACTAGGGCAGCCCATATTTCTTGCGGATCACATATTTACTAGTCCTGTCCAGCCTAAAACACATCGGGCTTAGCCAGGCCCAACCCAAATTTTTTACAAAGGAAAAAAGCTAAAAATATTAGAAAAATGCATAAAATGCAAGCCTAACCCAACCCAGTAGGCCCATCAGACGAGGCTGTTTTTTTGGCTTTGTTTTTCTAACTTAGATACGTGTCACCTTCTAAGCCTTTTCATTTATGGGTTGCTTTAGTGTATATATTAGGAAAAGTACGGATGGCTAGTTATTACATAAATAACAGTGCTATTGAAAAATAAATCAGACTAGTGGATTTCATGGCTCAAAGGAGGATACCAAAATAAGATAATATGAGAAGAGTATTATTTAAACAAAAATACAAAGCCATGACCATGATATCAGAATGATCATTATTATCTAAGTACTGTGACTGATTGTGAATAAAATAGTTCCTTTCAATGGGGGCCAAACAAGGACTTTTTGGTTTTAAACACCTACATTCAGCTGGATATATAGCCCTTTTAAGGTATCAACACAACAGATCCAGAGGTCTTGCGATTCTCCAAGTCTTCATGTGCTTTTGCTGCCTCAGACAATGGATAAGTATGATTAACTCGAACCTTCAAGATACCAGAAGCAACAACAGCAAACAACTCTCCAGCAGCCTCCAATAGCTCATCACGAGTAACAACATATTGAAACAAGGTGGGCCTTGTCAAGAACAAGGATTTTGCAGCCAAGGAAGATAATGGAACTGGATCAGGTGCACCAGATGACTGCCCAAAACTTACCATGTAGCCTCGAAGCTTCAAGCATGCCAAAGATCCCTGCACACATCATAGAATACCTCGTTAATCATCCTTTTCTCCCAGTGGTCTTAAATTTTAAAGAAAAAATAGTAACATCACATATATATATATATATAGTAACCCAAAGTTTGATTTTTTAAAACAGGATTTGCTAATGTACACCCACTTTTTTTTAGGAGGAGTACGTTAGCAAGTTAACAAAAATTTTGTTAAATATTACACCCAAAGGTGTAACTTGCTAATATACACCTTCTAATAAATAAGTTGGTGTACGTTAGCAAACCCTACAAGCAATTGCTAACGTATACCTACTTGTTTTTTAGGAATACGTTAGCAAGTTATAACTTGAAATTTGTTAAATACACCCAAAGGTGTAACTTGTTGACAAACTCCTTCTACAAAACAAGTGGGTGTAAGTTAGCAAATCCCTTTTAAAACATATACTAAAAATTCTAACAAAGAAAGCTTCCATCAAGCAAAAATCAGTTTGGTCATCATCAATGAAGTAAGCAGCTAAGTTGCTTCTACATTGTATTAATCTGACAATAATCCTTGAACTTCAGGACCTTAATCTATTGATTAAAATCTGTACAATTTTTTACCTCTGGCCCTCTGGGTTTACCCATTAATATTAGGTATTGTCTTGACAAATACAAAACCTACTTTCACATCATCATGTCTCACAAACTCATTGAGAAACCAAATGAATAAGCAATATGAATTGATTTGTAAGTTAAAAAGCAGATTACTATAGAGTTCTTCAATGGGATCTATGAGTTCATAACTTCATACATAGATTAGGATGTAGAGTTCTGTTTCTAGGAATATCTAGTTGATGTCTGTTGATGTTAGTTTAATTAATTGATGAACAACATGGGATCAACTGAATTATAAACCTAGTTGCATTTTTAGATACTCAATTATTATCATAACAGAAGGAGCACAAAGAATCAGAAAAAGTGAGCAACTATTTTTATGGACACTCCTATGCAAGATAATAACAATATTAAAAAATTTACTTTTCCAATCAAGTACACAACCATCTAATTTTGAAATTTCATTTGGGATGCAGTAGTATAACATAGAATAGGTTACTACCTCAAAGGTATCCTTTCCCACAGAATCATAGACTACTTCAACTCCATTGCCAGATGTGATTTCATTGACGCGGGCCACAAAATCCTCTTCTTTATATATGATAACATGATGGCATCCATCCTCCTTGGCTTGAGCTGCTTTCTCTTTATTGGATACAGTTCCTATAACAGTTGCACCAAGAGCATTTGCCCACTGGCACAATAGGGATCCAACTCCACCAGCTGCTGCATGGACAAGAATTGTGTGACCACGTTCAACCTGTAAAGTGAAAAGCAAAAAGGTTAGCACAAATGCAGACGAATCTACAATCTAGATTAGCATAAAAAAAAAGGGTGGCCCAGTGCACGAGGCTCCCACCATGTGGGGTCTGGGGAGGGTAGATGTATACAGCCTTATCCCCGCAAGCGGAAAAGCTATTTCCAGATTTGAACCCAGGTCACAAGGCAACAACCTTACGTTGCACCAAGGCTCGCTCTCTACAATCTAGATTAGCATGTTGACAAAAATAAAAGAAAAACAGCTTCTATCGAATATGACTATTACACATTATAGAAATCTCTACCTTGAAACACCTACGGAGCAAATATTGCGCAGTCATGCCCTTCAGCAAGATGGATGCTGCAACAGTTGGATCGATGGAGGGAGGGATACGGACTACTTTATTTGCAGGAAGAATCTGCTCTTCAGCATATGAGCCCATCGGTTGACCTACATAACCTACAATATCGCCAACCTGTACACCGGTGGGTCCAGCACCCACAGCAGTCACAATCCCAACAGCCTCCATACCTGCCACATTATAAGGGGAAAGCAAAGAACTCAATACAAGATGATACCTTAGGCATGGACTTAACATTCCAATGAAAAGGCTAAGAAAGTCATCAATCATCAATGCATATGTTCAATTGCAGATAAAGTAGATCTTGATCAGCTCCAAATATATCAGATAAAAGGATAAATAAAATAACAGTCAGTGACTCCAAACAGCTCGGCTGGTGGTAGAAGTCTTTAGTGCTTCAAACAAAACTAGCTCTTCCTTAATTTTTAAATCAAGGGTTGAGATTAAGATACCATGAAGTTGTTTAAACCCACTTCCTTAATTTTCTCATCAATAATTGTAATTGGTCACTTTTCTAACTCACAATTTACAAGAGTGAAATCAATATATAGAGGAATGTGGGCACATGGCAGGGCGTTTTAAGACACACAAATACTTAAGGAGAGATAATAGCTAAGAACAAAATTGACTTCCATAACACATAATGAGTGGGAATTGCCACTAAAGTTTTCAACTACAAAAGATGACTGAAGAGTGAGTCCCAAATTGGTCTGTAAAATTGTAGGGCTCTGTCATATCAATCCTTAGAATAACAAACTAAAAAAAAAAAAGCCATGAAACGGTAGATCGCCAGTCGATTTAGTACAGATATCACCCCCCTCTAGCAGCATTATGATACAAGTGAATCACCAAAATTGCTCTAAAATTGTAATGCAATGTCAATTTAGTCTCTAAAATTATTAATATTTCAAATTAGCCCTTGAAATTGAAAATTTTCAAACATATTAAGGCCCGTTTGTTTTCGCATTAGGAGGCCTCAGGACACGCTTTTGGTTGAAGGAGGGCGATAGCTCCTTTTGCTAAAAGTGCCTCGGGAGGCATTTTTCTCCTGTTAGAGGCCAACGCAAATCTCTTCCAAACAAGCACTTAGTCTTTTTGGATAGATCAATTTAGTCTCCAAAATTGCTTGAAGGGGACTAATATGATCGATAATTTTCAATTTTAGGGACTAGTTTAGAATATTAATAATTGCAAGGACTAAATTGACCGCGCTAGACTAAATTGATGATTCACCCTTTGAATATTTGTCAACTAAGGACTAAAACGACGAAAATTTTGACTTTTTTAATCTCTATTATTCCAAAGACTAAACTGACACGCCCCCTGCAATTTTATTTTTTAAGCACAAAAAGTTGGGGATTCACTTCATGATTAAAATTGAAGGAGCAGTCCACCCAACAAATATAATGTATTTTTTCTTTATTTTTTTTGTTGAAATAACACCTGGAGTGAAGGGTGAAGAAGGGACTTTGTAAACTCCTCTGCGAAAGTAGACATCAATGAAGTTGACCCCAATGGCTTTGTTCCTCACACGGACCTCGCCTTCCTTAGGCTCTCCGATTTCCACATCCTCCCACTTCAGAACCTGTAAATGTCACGTGCTTTCATCAATTCAAGTCACTGCGAGCGAGAAGAACCACAAATTGATTTTGACATGTTTCTTTGTTCTCGAGTAGAATTGATTTTGTCTCTCGGATAGATGCTAACTTGAAGTTGAAAATTGGAGTTTTTGCTTCCAAACATGATTTTTAGCCTCAAATTTATTATAATGTATCCAAAAAATAAATCACTTTACATTCAAGTCACTTCAGACCAAAATCAATTTTACAGAATCAATTCAATAAAAATCAACTTTTAGTCACCACAAAACCAAACATACACATCACCTGAGGACCACCCAGTTCATGAACTCTGATAGCTTTCACCATTTCTGTCTTCTCTGAAGACGATAACGAAGCTTTGGTGCTTAGTGCTGCTGCTATGCCTCTCACTCTCACTCTGTCTCTGATCAAAGGGAATGAAGAAGATGGAGAAGGGGTTGTTGGTGTATGTAGTAGACAGTGACGCAGGTTCTGGAATTTAAAGACCTTCAACAGTGACATTTGTTTATCGGTTTTTCCCAATTTGGATTCGATTCATTGTTTCTTATAGCAAAGGGAATCGGTAAACACACCAATTTTTTTGACATATATCTCATATTTAAAAAAGAAAATATCATTATATCTTTATTGATTTGTTTATTTTTTTTTTCAATTTCGCGTTGTTACCGGAAACTGAATTTCCGGAATGTATTTTTGCATTCCGGAAACTCCAGGAAAAATTTACATTCCGGAAACTCCAATTTCCGGAATGTAAATTTGTATTCCGGAAACTCCAGAAAAATTTACATTTCGGAAACTCCAGGAAAATCCAGTTTCCGGAATGTATTTTTACATTCCGGAAACTCCAGGAAAATTCAGTTTCCGAAATGCAAGCAAATTTGCAAACTCTAGTTTCCATACAATTTGTATTCCGGAAACTCCAGTTTCCCGAATGTAAATCTGTATTCCGGAAACCGGGGGTGTATGGCCAGTTTCCGGAAAAGAAGCGAAATCAAAAAAAAAAGCTCATACAATGAGAGTATAATAGTAATTTCCTGAATAAATATAGGGTGTATGGTAAAAAACTGGGATATATTTACCAATTCCCATAGTAAATGAAGTGAAATGAATGAATGGGGATATCGGTGACAAACGATCGAGGGGCATCTTATATTTTTCTAAAAAAAAAAATATAATAAGTAGCTGATTGATTAAAATGATATGCACTGTATAATTAATTAGATTTTTTAGGCAAAGTAATTAAATCCTAGATTTGAACATTTTATTCTTAAACGGATTGTTACCATTATTCTTTGGTTAAAGGAATAATAAAAATATGGAAAAATTGAGTGACTAATATGCTAATAATAATAAAGAGATATTGATTTTAGAAAATTGATTAGATTAATGTGGGTAATTTTTAGAATTAGGCTCTTTTTGGATAGCAAATTTATCTATTGCTTATGACATAGGTTGTATAAGCTACTTTTATAATCGAAGAAAAATTATAGTAAAACTTATTTTATATAAGTCATAAGCTATTTTGATAAGCTATCATGGGTAGCTTATAAAAAATAAACCCAAAATAGCTTATGAATTAGTCATAAACTGTGTTAATAAATTCTACATAAGTCAATCCAAACATACCCTTAATATATTATTGTGTGACTCCTGGTAGTACACCTTCGGTTAAGCAAGGTTAATAATTTTGAAATCACTAGGAAAAATAATACAATCAGACATAAGAAATATATTAAATAGAATAGTACAGGTCCCTTAAATGATGGACTAAAAAATTATGATTTAAATATGAGAGACTAAAAACAAAAATTATTAAAAAAAAGGACCAAATTTAAGTATTTAACCCATAAATATATTATGTATATTATTTAATATATCATATTAAACATTTAAAAATATTATTTTATTATAAACTAGTTTAACTACGGTTGGACTTGGAACATCAAACCTTGAACCAATACCTAAATTGGTTCGATGACCGGTCTGAATTTACGCCATAAGAATACATATAAATTATAATAGAAATGGCTAACATATTTACTGAGACCGAATTTTGTTCGACAATGAACTGATAAAAGCCAAAGAGGTAAGTTCCTGCAACAAGCAGTTGGTCTCTTTTTATCGAGGAAATGTAACAAATAGTTATTACAAGAACTAAGCTTCTTCAATGCATATAGAAGGGCTAAATGCTAGAATTATGATACGTGTTGCTTGATGATGCACTCCACAAGTTCAGAAACGAAAGTCCTTCTTCATTTACCAAAATAGCGGGAATCAATCTAGGCTTTCAAAATCAAATAACGCTTGGTACTATTTGATTTCTAATCAATTTTATATATTTCTTTTGATTGTAAGACTCCTAATAAACATATACATTGAACTAGCTGAAACATATACATGCTGATATATATAACTCACTATGTCAGCCTATTATAAACCAAAATATTGAGATCGGGGTGCCTTGAATTTAGTTGTTTTACGTTTAGTCCCATCCCATGCAGTTGTACAGATCCTCCATTAGGATGGTCCTACAAGACAGTGAATTTTATGGAATTAGGAGGAGGGGGAAACATCGAAGTTTAATAACTATGGATTGACAATGTAAAAATATTTTACACAGACATCATCGAATCATGTCTCACTATGATGCCACTTAATAAGTGATAACATTGTTTCCTAACATATTTGCACAAACATTTATAAGATGAGATTTGATTAAATATCTGTGTAAAACTTTTTTATACCGTTAGTGCTTAATAATTAAATTTGAAAATATATAGTATATAAAAATCCACATAATGACACTATCCATATTTCGTGAACTATCTTGAACATCAAAACAACTTGAAATAGCTTGTTGTCTGAAATGTAACCGTGTCTACAAGGATGGGGAAAAATATCACCATGATCATGTCTTGAAACGATCCCACTGAAAAACAGCAATGATTATAATTTGAAATCCAACAATTTTAGGATTGAATCAAGGTGTCTTTGAGGTAAATCAGGCAAGAGAGTGAAATATCCTCTAGTCTTTTCCTCCTTCTATGAAGAGACATACCATAGCAGTACCATTACCATAAATGAGACCAAGGATAATTATCACGTAATGTAACATAATATCAGCACTCTTCAACTTTAGGAATTGTAATGGTACTGAAAATTTCGACATTAAAATGTTTCATCATATCCTCACTCACTCACTCACTCTGACTCACTCTATTTTCATTTTTGATAGAGTACCAGTACCAGTGTTAGTTAACCTAATGGAATTTATCCCAACTAGTAGCTGCATTTCTTATCATTTACAAATGCTCCATTTAATCATTAATGGAAAATTACAAACTATTAGCAGTAGTAACACATACTAGAATCCCATACCACCCCATGCATCCTTTGTGGGGCTATGTAATGGGCATCATGTACGGGAGCAATTGAGTTCAACTGCCCCTGCATCAAGACTCAACCCAAAATCAGACATTATTAATCTAAATCTAAAACCGCAAAGTAGAGAAAAATTGAAAGCACAAAAGACTAGCCATGCCCAAATTGAAATCGTAATACGAATAGCAGCTATTGAGTTCAATTGGCTCTTCAACAGGATTAATCTTTGAACAACATGTAGATTACAGCTGGATACATACTATTAAAATGAATTTATAATTCAAAATAGTAAGGACCCCTTACCGTTCCTGAACCAATTTGTTGAGTAGCAAAATAGCCATCCAGGTTCTGAGCTCTTGAATTCAGCTGATTCTGTAACAGAGTTCACAAAAAGGGGCCCAACTTTCAGGATCCATGACACTCAAGTGAATTTAGAAAATAGCAAAACCCACATACTATTATTTGTCACCCAATGCATGCAGTAGCAATGAAGAACTACCGTACCATCTCTTGAATGCTAAGCTGTGATTCATAAGAACAATCAAGGCCAGCAGCTCGTGTATTGGGGTTTTCCTATACCAAATACAAACCATAAGATATTCTTCTGTGATGTAATATCATAATCAGTATCTTCCTGATGAATCTATCATGCACTTCAAACAAGAAGCACCAACCATTTGCTGCCAGCTAGAATTGATTCCTGTAGCAATGATCTCTGGTTCTGGTCGTACCTGTTATGCATTACTACATATAAGGGGCACACACAAAAAAAAATTCTTTTAAGTTATGGAAACAAAGACTTTACAATGAGATTGAGATTCGTGACTGACAAGGCAAAACTAACCTGCCTTTTCTTAGAAGTACTGTTCTTTTTGTTTGTATGACTAGCACTGCTACTCAGATTCACCTCTTGAGAACCAAAATTTGGTGAGTTTGGTTCTGTGACTCTCTGAACAGAATCAATCAGGCTCTCACACTTTCTCAAAGATTCTTCCAATGCATTTACAGCAACAATGTAACTCTCTTGTGACAAAGACCCTCTATCACCCAGTTCAAAGGCTAGTTGACAAAGATTGTTATAGCGCTTGTCCCTAGAGTCAACCACATCTGACAGATCACTAGCTGTTTGTCTATTCTTGGCATCTTTGGTCCAACGTTTCAATATATACTGAGACGGGATGTTATGTACACCAGAAATTTGCAACACAATCATTACATGCCTACAAAGAAAGCCATTCAATTCAAATGAATAGCAGGAACACAATGTCTCAGAGGTAAATTCATTCCACATGACAGTAAAATTTTGATTGCCTACAAAATCTTGAACCCTGAACGCTTTTGTTGGCCCATCCTCACTTTCTTTTCTTGGATGACAGGCAACAGCTCCCAAAACCTCACCCTGGAATCTCTTGAATATCGCATGTGTGTATAATTTCACCATTTGTTTCCCAAAAGGTGATGGGGATTTCAATGCCGGCTGTTTATGCATCGTTTCCAAATCAGCCTTTGCTTCCTCTTCGCACTTATCTCGCAACACCGCTTTATATTGCTCAAAGAACTCTTTCAATGTAGTTTTCCTCTGCATATGTTTCTCCAAAAAACAGCTCATACCCTCTGGTCTTTGCAGAGTAGACATCCCTGCCAAAAACCTGCCCTTCATATAAACTGGTATCCACCGCTTGCGGTCCTCATAAATCGAACACAACCAGCCCTCATTACCTAACTCAAACTTCTCAACCATCTTCCACCATCTCTTCTCAAACTGTTCCCTTGTCCCAGAATTCAGCACACATTTCTTAAACTTGGCCATAAACTCGCCATGCCGCATAGTCACACGATCAAGCCTCTCTGGAACCTTACTCAACACATGCCACAAACAAAAACAATGACACGACTCCGGGAAAACTTCAGCAACAGCTTCTCTCAGAGCCCAATCTCGATCCGTTAGGATCACTTTGGGAGCAAGTCCACCCATTGCCCTGAGCCACACCCGCATCAGCCACACATAAGTCGCTTTAGACTCATCACACACCAACCCCAACCCCAACAACAGAAACTGAGAGTGGTGGTTGACACCAATAAAAGGAACAACAGGCAACTTATATTCATTCCTAACATGCAGAGTGTCCAAAAGAACCACATCCCCGAAGTGTCCATAGTCAACCCTACCCTTGGCATCAACCCAAAAAACACCTCTCAGTTCCTGCTCCTCATTAAAATCAACAGCATAAAAGAAGTTAGGACTATCCTCTTGCATAGACACGAAATGACCAAGCAAGGCTCGAAGATCTCCCTCGTGAAAAGCTAAACGCCGCTTCCCATTTCCATTCTCAACTTTGTTAGAGCCTGCATGTAAACTCTTATAATATGAGTTTTTCAACTAATAACTTATCGTATAAGTTGAAATCAGCTTCCATCCTTCAATTTTTTTAAAAACTTTCATTTCTAAGGAGAAAATGTTCTCTCTATATATTTTTCTCTCAATTTCCCTCCAAATGCTTTTCGAAAATAAATGATACTCTCTACTATGCGTGTATCATCTCCATTGCATTTATTTTTCTCAAAAAATAGTAATAGAAAAAATAGAGAGAAATAGAAATGGAAAAAAGATAAGAATACAAAACAATTATTTATTTAACAATTATTAATTAGCACATTTTAACCTCTTTTCTATATATAAAAAAAATAAAAATACAAAACAAAGCTAATTTCTCGTAAGGTAGAATCTGAGTTTCTCAACTCGGCTTCAGAACCAAAAGAGGACTTACATTTTTTCGTGACGTGCGTCGTTTTAGCTTTTTTTGCTAAACCTAAGTCTGTGTTGTTGTTGTTGTTATTAGGGAAGAGTTGGTGGTTATGATCCTTGATGAAATTGGAGATGATCCATCTACTGTCGTATCTTCTCTTGACATGCATGCAGGCCTTGCAATCGGTTTTGGCCCAAGAGAGGTTCGTTCTGCCCCGTTTCTGTTGTTGTTGTTGTGGCGGTTTCTTGTTTCCGTATTTGGTGCACGCGAATTTTGCGTCGATGAAGTTGCCGGAGATTCGAGATCGACGGCTAGCTTTTATGATGGCTGCGAATCCCAACGATTTGGCGTAGTCCTTGTAGTAGGAGAATGCTTCTTCCTTTGAATTGAAGAACTCTGCATTCTCCTCCTTGTCGTTTACAACGAAGTGAAAACCGTTTTCTTCTTCTTCTTCTCGAGATTGCTGACCTAGCTCTGTTGTTGTTATCCCCATGGAACATGTGATGTGATGTGTGTGTCAGTTTCGGTTTTAATTAACAACAACCTCTCTGTGTACTGTGGCTGAGCAATTTGAGGATTCAGACAGTGATGAATTGAATTAAATTCATCTTTGAGTTGATGCAAAAAGGTTGAGGAGGTGCGATTTGGGTCTCCGGTTTTCAACTGAATGAATTGGGTCCCCTAACTATTTTAATTGTTGCAATTAGGTTCTTCTATCATTAATTTATTTGATTTTTAACACCTAGGCAGATCCTACGTGACACACGTTAGATGAATTTAACATTAAATCAAGTCACCTTAGCATGATATAGGTTGTCAGAAATTTTTTCAAAGCAAGTTGGTAACATACATAAAGAAATATATGTTGTTTAAATTTTTACGTTTGAGGGTCTTTGTCATGTCATTAGTGACAATATGACTCCATTTAGTGTAAAATCAGTCTCACGTGTGCCATATAGGTTCCAAGTGTTAAAAATTGGACGAAATAGTGATAGAAGAATCTGATTGCAACAATTGGGATAATTGGGGTATCCAAATCACTTAATTGAAAACCAGGGACCCAAATCGCATAAACGCGATAACTGGAGGACCAAAAGTACAATTAAACATTCTCGTATTTACTTTTAAGTAATTACAAAATTGTCATATTATTTTCAATCTGTTTTCTATTTTTAGATATCTATATATATAAAAAAGAGTGTTGCTGGGGTAGTTTAGGAATTTTTTGTCTAAATTAGGGGCAAACAAGTAAACCATTTTGTAGCATTTAAGTCTTTTAGAATTCACCTCTTTGAATTTCTGTTAGCTAGGCTCTTCATATTCTACACTGTTTCAATTGCTTTTGAGTTATCCTTTCTCATTCTTTACAGTCGAGGCAACACTTTCTGTGGGTATTGCAGTCTATGCTTGGTTGTGATTAGTAGTAGAAACTAGAAAGATAGGTGTCTCTTATTTGTTCATGTTGCAGGAGGATTAGCAATATAAAGGTCAAAAAATTTGTGTTTAAACTTTTAGTCTGGACTTTTGCCTCTTAGTTATATCGGATTTTGTATTTGTTATTGAGTTGTGCCTGAATTTTGGCTTATGGGTGTATTGTATGATTTTTTATTTTATTTTTATACATGTCTTAACCTCTATATGCATTCCATTGTTTCTTCTACTCTCTGTGTAACATCCATTTTTCTAAGTTACTATTTAAAATCTGTTTTATATGAAATTTTGTGATCTAAGTACTAAGTAAATTATTTTAGTCTTATAATGAAGGTTTTAAAATACCTATCAAGTTATTTCAGTAAAACAGTCACTCTTTCATTGACGTTTGACAACCGTATTTACCGTTATTAACGGATAAGGTTTTAAATAGCACAAGTATGTTAAACCATCTTAGAAAAACAAACTTCCTTCACAAAAGTTAGTTCTTTTAATATTTCTGATTTTCTGGATTTTTCTTAGAATTTTTGGAAAACTTTAGAAATTACTGTTTTGACCATGTTACTTACAGTAAAAGCTAAACACTGATTCGGAGACCAACCTGAGGTCAGAAAAAGATTTTAAGTACCTGAATCATGTTTTTATAATTTTTGGGATTTTTAGAAATGATTTCGTAATTTTCTGAAAAATAGATCAAAACGCTACTTTTTCGATCCTTATAAAGTACGAAAAACGGGGATTTCTGGTCAGAAATGGATTTTTAGTTATCAGTGAGTGCTTAAAATCAAATTTCAAGATGGATCATTAGTGTTTAAATTCAATTTGTGATTTTTTGGGATTTTTCTCTGGAATTTTCTGAAAAATGTCCATTTTTCACTTACGGCGCGTCCGTTTTCCTTTGTTTTTACAAACCGTAAGGCTTACCCTTACCGTAAAAATCCCAAAACTCTTCCATGAGATTCTTACATGTCATTTTCGAGATTTCTCATTGGTTCTTACCATTTAAAATTATTTTTGAATGTTAGGTTAATAAAAAGACCATTTTAACCCTTATTTACGGAATAAGTCGAATAGAGACGAATAGAGACATAGTGGCTATGATATGGAAACTTAGGAACTTTGAGGGGTTCCAATACAATTCTAAGAAGCATAAAAGATCTGTAGACATCATGATTAGCCTTGAATAGTATGGTGGTCATGTCTAAAGACCATTTTACCCTTGATTTTCACTTAAAAATACCTAAACCTAAAGTTTTTGTCCATGTAATCAAATGGTCTTCCTCCCCCCTCATTTTGGTCGACATCAAGGAGCTTTGAGGAGCCTTGGATCATATTTTTTCATGAGTCATCAATCCTTGTGAAGTAGTTTAGGCCAATTAGAAAAAGAATGGATTAAACCTAATTAATAATTATGTATTTTGATAGTCATTGCTTACATCACACAAACTTTTAATCCCTTCCTTCTCCCTAGCTTGGCCGCCCCCTCTCATCTATAAATAGGGACCTTGGCTTCATAAATTTTCACACACCAAGCCAAGGAATCAAGAAGACAAACACTAGTTCTCTCTTTTCCCTCTTTAGTTCTTAAATTTCTTTTGGTGTTCTTGCTAGTTCTTCATCAATTTTGTGGCCAAGGTAAGGGGTCTTTCTTTCAATATTAATTTGGGAAGTATGTACTTTGATTCTTGTTTATGCTTGTCTTGTATGTTTTATGTGTTTATGCCTTTATGCCTTAAATAATTGTTTTATAGCTTTAAAATAATTATTTTGTGCTAATTATTAATAATAGGGTTATAATGCCCAAATTTTCTCTTAAATTTCGTGAAGCAAGGAGGTTATGTTAAAATTCATTTTGAGCTTTGTAAACATACCGTTATAATGGCGAGTTTCGGATTACCATAAAAATGAATTTACCGTAGAGAAAATGAAATTATTCTTTTGTGAAAACCCTGATATTGTCTATCATTGATATACAAGGTCATGGTTAAGATAAATGGTTTATCAGTATGGATCTGTCTAGAAAGGAAAGAGACTTTTGAAGGGGCTTTTATTTAGTCCGTCTCTCTCTGGCCTGGGATCTGTGTGATACGCTGTTTAGGGAATTCTTAACCTAGGGACTCAGTGTATACATGGCTAAGATGATTGGGGAATATAATGGTAATGGATTCTCGGTGAATTCTACTGTTATATATTTATGGTACGGAATTCTCAATGTTTTTAACAGTGAAAATTTGTGAAACAAGCTTTCAATGAGTTTTTTCTGAAAATAAACTGGAGTTCAAGTATTTTTGGAATAATTCAGTTTTAAACTTCTTCAATAAACTAAAGCACTTTTTAGTTTTATTGTATACTGATATATTTTGAGGATTTGAACGAAAAATGGAGTATGAGTTATCTAGGATGAATGGTTCTATATTCTATCTGAGTGGTGAAATTCTGTGTTTTGCTGAGATGTGTGATTGGTATTCTTATTTGAGAAACGTGGTTCGGTGTTTTTCTTGTGATTCCGTGTTTTATTTGAGAGTTAAGTCGTAAGCTGGTGTCTGTGTTACTAAGTAAAATCTCTCAGAGTAGCGGGTTGAATGCTCGTGGCTGTATGCTGAAATTCCTATGGTAAAATCTCCTTGAGTAGCGAGTGACTTACTTGTGGGTGTGTCCCGAATATAAGTGGTAAAGTCTCCAGGAGCAGCGGGTTCTTGACTTGTGGGTGTGTTCCGAAAATATGTCGTAAAATCTCTCGAGGTAGCGGGTTATTTACTCGTTGGTGTATCCCGAAATTATTACGTAAAATCGCCAAGAGTAGCGGGCAGGGTGCTCGTGGGTGTGTCCCGAAAGTATAGAAAGTCTTGTGTGAAATTCCTTGTTTGAGATATTGAATAATTCATTTGCTGCATGCATTATACCTGTTGTGTGTTCCTTATACGTCCTTGACATATGAAGTAAGACCTGCGTTTGTTTTAGTGCTGTACTTTTCTTATTAAGTTGTTTAGAGTTTCACCCTTGCCTGCTTTGTTGTGTTGATGCATGACGGAGTAGATGAGTTATCCAAGAAGTGGGCTGACTCTTAGAAGAAGGATTTGAAGGAGGATGCTACGTTGGCTGATATAGATTTCAAGAAGAATAGATGATTACTGTATTGTTTTGGGTAGAGGTTAAAGACCAGACTGACTCAGATGTTCACTGTATTAAAATCTTTTCTTGTAAAACTCTGATGACTTTATATATATGAAATAATATTATTTTCACATAAGTCTTGTTTTATGCTTCCGCACTAGAAAACCTTTTCGAAAACATTAAAAAAAAAGAAACAAAGGAACATACTTCCCATCCTTCTCATCTTCTTTATGGAAATAAAAAAATTTTACCTGCATTTTAGAAGAAGGATTTGCAACATGCTCCAAATATTTTCTAAGTTATTTGAAATTCTTGGTAACTATGGTGTAATATCCTTTTTGGAGAAAGAGTGTTACACTCTGCATTGTATATAGGTCAGGAAATTGCTTCCTTTACTATATCATTTTAAGTTAAAGTTATTCTTCTCCATATTTGTGTATGATTAATTACATTTTTCAATGGATTAATCAATTATGGGTCTTTTCTTTCCTTTCCCCCTTTGTTTAATCTCTTTTGTTTTTATCAAATATATACATCTATAGTAAACTCTTGGTATATTATTTAGCGAGCAATAGCAAAGGTATCAAATATATTGCATCAGACCCAACATAGGCATAATCAAGCCAAAGGAAAAGGTGTGATCGATGTAGCTATTATTTTTATGCTACCTCCCTCCAATATTTATATTTTGAATAATATCATAATTATATGGCTATAAAATGATATTATGATATCATTTTTTTGCAAATGAAATTATATCGACTTTCCCTTATTTTTTCATCGAATGCTATATATATTAAATTAATAGCTCTATGAACAATATCCAGTTCTAACTTCTAACTTTAGTAGTTACTTATTTTTCATCTATATATTATATGTTATATATGCGGTCTATGAAGGCTTTGAATGTGAGTGTGTATATATATTCCTGAATATGTCCCAAGGTTAAGGAGATAGATCATTGATTTTTAACTCTCAATATATAAATACAAAGAAAATGGGGTGAAACACTATTCTCATGTTTATTTAGCAAGCAAGAGTAGACAATAGTTACAACGATTGAACTTTGTGAAGAGCACAATTTATTTGGCAGTGTAGTTAAAGCTCTTATATCTAGATTATTATGGTGTATATATGCCATCCAGGGTATATGTTAAGGTGTGGAATGTTGGACGAATACTTCCACGTAATTAATGACATGCAAATTGAGCTTGGTGTCAATGAACCAACTCAATGAACCAACTCATTCTTTATCAGCATTGGAGGTTGGTCTTCGATCAGCTATTCGACCCTTTGATGGATTGTCCTTGGTATAAATGTATCTTTTTATGTTACATATAATCTAATGCAGTTCTAATTGCTATAAATATTTTATAATTTTTCATGTCTCTGGCAACCTTTCCTTTTATTGTATCTTTTTAATATAATATTATTGCAATATTTTTATGGATATTCTACTGACTCAATCATCAAAGATAACAATTAGTGATCTAAGAGGACAAACATTCATTTGTGGAATACAATGGGGAGTAAGGTCGGTAGACTAATTTTTACTGATGTTTTGAAAATTGAAGGATAATGTTGTTGGATTTTATTCCAAAATTGAATCTGTTTGAAGGGTGTCTATTAATTATGAAGTGAAATCTTATTTAGTTTTCAACATATTTTCCACACGTGTGCATTCTCACCCCTCTATAAACCAGGTGCTTCTAAACATTTAAGTAATTTAGAACATCTCCAATGCTAGAATCAATTCTGGATTTCTAACTTTTATAGAGTCCAAAGATACCACATAAGAATCAATAGCTTCCACTATTTGCCACTCTAATAGTACAACTCAACTTGGATTCTTAACTTGCTTTTAGCAGTGGGTTCCACAATCACTTTGATTTTGCGGGAAAATAATATTTTCATAACAATTTTTAGATAAATATCATTACTCATTTCATTT
This sequence comes from Glycyrrhiza uralensis, assembly GCA_030159175.1. Taxonomy (NCBI): domain Eukaryota; kingdom Viridiplantae; phylum Streptophyta; class Magnoliopsida; order Fabales; family Fabaceae; genus Glycyrrhiza; species Glycyrrhiza uralensis. Next base: position 31,782,190 of record BRZY01000003.1, read on the forward strand.
TTATTATATTGTACACTAACTAATTTATTGAACATTTCCTTTTATCTATGCAAATTTGAGTTTTTAATACATTAATATCTATATGTAAGTTTATTATTTAAGATCTTTTAGATAAAATATAGATGAACTCTTTTTTTAATAGTACATTAAATAATTAACACTTAACTTAGGAGACAAACATTTTATGTGAAAATATGATAAAAATACGAAAAATTAGAAGAAATTATACATTATTAGAATTTATATATTATTTATTAAATTTATAATAATTTAAAAATACATGTTTATTACCTAATTTATTGAATGTTTTCTTTCATCTAACTAAATTTGGCAATATATTCTACAATAATATGTTTTAAATATTATTTGTGATAAGGAATTGGGAAATGAAAAATATATTGCAAAAAATATATATTTGAAAAATTATATTGTATTTATTAAAGTTCATGTCGTCATTTATGCATTCAAAAAAAATTCTAAAGTAATAAAATAATTATTTTTCACCATTATATATCTGTGCATAGCACGGGTCAAGGTCTAGTACAGTGAAAATAAAAAATAACTTAAAAGACTACTTTGTTGCAAAATAAAAAGATAAGGAATCAAATTAAAAAATAAAAATAACTTAAATGACTAAAAGAGTGATTTTGCCTTTCTTTCTTCTCTTTCCAGCATAGGGAAATATTTCTTTCGTCCTAAAATTTCGTTGGTTTTAATTTTTACTAGATGCAAACCCATGCGTAGTGCGGGTAGAATCTAATATGTTAGTATGAGTTTAATTAAGTGTATAATGCACGAATTTCTCCCTCGGCAAGAACCCCATGCAGGGCCTTGGTCTCACGGTGCCATTTACAGTACACAAGTAATAGATTTGTGTATCAAACACAAATCTATTTGTGAGCATTGATATATTAATAAAATAAACGAATGTTCAGGATACGATGTGGGCTACCTGATGGGTCGGTTTTTAAAGAAGTTAAACTTCTTTGCAAAACTGGGTCAGTAAAAGATAATAATTAAAAATGGATAATTCTGATAATGCCCATAACTAAGGTGAAATTAAATTTCTACCCAACATATTTCCATATTTAATACAACGTATCTGAAGATAAATTTTTGTGGGACACTTCCTCCCTGTTCAAAACTGCAATTATTTTCAACGTTGATGCTTAGTTAGTGTGTAGCTATTATTTTAGTGTGTAGCAATTTAATTAGTGTGCAGCTATTATTTTATAAAACGAATATTAAAATGCAATGATTGACATTCTTAAGGTCATGTGGATGTTATTTTAGTTTAGTTATATGTTTTGGCTGGAGTTCACCATTTTCATTGGTTATGTTAGTTGACGGATGAAGATGTTATGTGTGTTGAATTGATTTGTATTAGAGTTAACCATGGTCCGCTGTGGTTGAACGATTGTTGTCAGTTAATTGTTGTCAAATAAGTATAATCGATCAATTTGTTGGAAAAATCTGCTAATATGTTGCAATTAATGGAAGAGGAGGAACAGTTTTTGTCAAATGTGCAACGATAAGGTGAAGTTGCAGTGTGCCTGAATTAGATGCGAGAGCAATTTTTTACTTGCGCTGAATGGTTGAAAGGAGTCTAAAGACCCCCCAAGTTGTTGGTGGTGGTAGGGGTATAGTGTAGATAGTTACAAAATAAATTTTAATATATATATATATGGTGGTTGTGAACATTAATGAATCCTGAACCAGTTACTTATTATTTCAATTTTTTCCAATCTTGCAATTACTTATTTTAATGTGGTTTAAACTATAATTTTGGCAAAATAGCAATTTATAAATACCTACTCTTTTGGGGTTTTTCGTAAATACTAACAAACCGGTTTCCCTGCTATATATACCAGGTAAAATCCGATTTGTGTTTGGTACACAAATCTATTAACTTGGTGTACTGTAAATGGCACCCTCACTGGTCTCACCACGGGCATCACTTTTTTGCACATATTCTAGTGGTGGTAAACTCACCACCCACCAAACCTCGCTGGTGAAATTACGTATAGAGAAATTGTCAAAGGTCTAAGAAAGATCGAGGAGGTCCTCCACAATCGATTGCTTGACAAGTTTGTCATTTCGAGAAGCAAGCATGTAGAGATGGAGTCAACAATGGAGTCAGTGAGCTTTTTTGATAGACATGTGGATTTCTGGTAAAGGAGTAATTGCTTTTGTTGTCTTGGAAGAAATTGGATTGAAGGAACATGGAAGAAATAGTTGTTATTACGGTTCATTTTGGAGGAAAGAGAGGGACAGAACATTGTGCATCAATAATAACGGTGGCTATAAATTCCAGTGATGTAATAAACATGGGCAATTAATTTAAAAGCAACTTAAGTGCTACCTACAATGGTGGTTTTGGATGCAAAACAATGCAATGAGAATAGTGTACACCTACATGTTGACGTGGAAAAATTGTCTTAGAGTAAAAAATTAGGTGGCAATGCTAGAGCCCGCGTCTTGGCTTTTATATATGCTAGTATGATACCCGTGTGGTTGTACCGATTGCGTTGGTTTTTTTGCATTTCTTAAAACATGAATATCATAAATTCTTTAATCATATAATTTCATTGATTTGTCCACAAAAGAGTAAATATTCTTACATGATAATATATTAAAATTATAAAAAAATGTATAGTCATATAATAATGTGCTAATATATGTTAATATATTTTTATAAAATATAAATTTTTTACACTTTTTGTGGAATAAGTTTTTATATTTTAACAATTGAACTTTAATTATTTTATAAGTTTTAAATATACATATATACACACACACACACACAAAAATTGCTTTCAAATATACATGTTTATAAAATTTTCAATAAAATATATTTTTTTCATCCAAAATGCATGAGCCACCGTGCATGTTCATTGGCACAATCAAATGACATAGATTTTATCAATGTTATTAAACTCATATCAGTCATCAACTCGATCAGGGTATTGACTCAATGAGTTATTGGTCAAACCAGTGAGTTACTAATTGAATCACATGAACTAGTATAAAAAAATATTTACATATGATAATTTTTATAAATACTAAAGAATATAGATAGTTATGTTTTGCATGTTTATTATTTTAAAAAAAATTATGCTACGTATATATTATTACATATTTTATATGTAATAAGATCATATGTAGCCATGTCATTGTAGTGGTAGTGCTACTCCTTGTATGTATCATGTGCCACCTCTGTTTTTTTTTTGTCGAAATGTGCCACCTCAGTTCGAAACTCAGTTTTTGCATTTTTCTCGCGCGCGTGTGCTTTGCATCAATATTGCCCATGAGCCATCCGACTACACTGGTTTGAGTAAAATGGCATTTTGGTCTTTCATTTTGTAACTCGCTCAGGAACAGGTCCTCTACTTTACGAAATAGGCAAATAAGTCCCCCAATTTGAAAATCGTCGGTCACATTAGTCCCCACGTCAATCTAAATTGGTTAACGGTAACAGAGATGGTGATCTGGCACGTTGTAATCCCACTTAACAAGAACGAATTTGACAGCAAGCCCTTCATCTTCCCACTCTCCTATTTACAGTGAACCTATGCAACTCCATCTTCTTCCTCCTCACAACATGGTGCTCACGGTGACAGAATCCATGTGATTCACTCTTCTCCCAAAAAAAACATAGTTTTGGAGAAAACCTCGACAAGTTGCACTCGTATATTTGAGGCAATCAATCACAGTCAGAGCCCTAACAATGATGTCAACGAGAAGAAAAAGAACAAAGAGAAAAGCAATTGAAGCTTTGGAGAAGAGGAAACACAATTTAGATGAGGAAACACGATTTGTGCGTTATATTCTTATCATGCTGTGGCATTATGAACTGCTATTCATTGCTCAAAACCAGTAGCCGGTAACCATTTTACTAGAACTTGAATTTTTTGGACGGGAAAGAACCTTTGCCCCCTGCTGAAAATCCGCCCATGATGGGATTTATGGAATGAATTGTTTGTTTTATGTTAAAATTTCATATAGCTTAATTGTTTATTAGAGCCCTGACGTTGTTTTTTTTAAAAAAAAAAACCAAGGGTTTTGCTTGTTTATCTAGGTTCCAAATGGAATGTTGAAACCAAGGTGCTTGGATAATATGAAGTGGAGAAAACAACGTGATGGTTTCTTTTCTTAACTTTTTTCTTTCTCTAAAAATTAGTTGAAAATGTTGATGTTGTAGAATCTGAAATCCAATGATGGAAAAAGGAGGATTTTGGGAGGAGATGCAGTAACCCAAAGGAAGATTTTGCCATGGATGAGCTGTGAGATTTGGTGAAGAAGCGATGGGAGAGGCAGAACGGTTCAAAGGTGGAAAAGGTAAGGAATGGGGGAAGAGAGAGGTCAGGGAATAACATGTCATTTTAGTCCCTATATGATTGGACCTCCACTTGTACGTCCACATGTATGTCAGTCATGCACTTAACGTGACAACTCAGCATCTCTAAACACCGTTTGTTGATTGAAATGACTGAAGGATTAACGTGATTGACGATTTTCAAATTCAGGGACTAATTTGCCAATTTCTTAAAGTGAAGGACCTGTTCCTGAACGAGTTACAAAATAGAGGACCAAAATGTCGTTTTACTCACACTGGTTTGGACGCGTGAGCCATGCGTTCAGCGTGTAGTATAGTACTGCCAGTCTGCCACGTGGTTATTTAACTCAGCATGAAATCATATGCTGACACGTGTCCTGTAAGAGATGTTTTCTAAAAATACATACACATGTCAAGATAGTAGATTCTCCCAAAATGTTGTTATTTTACAATTTTAAAATATAATAAAGTACTTATTTGTAGCTATTTCGTTAGATTTAATTAAGACAATAAAATAATAATGAAAATAGTTGAAAAAATGTATATAAAAAATAGTTGGAAATAATAAAAAGTAATAAATCAGGATATTTGAATTTAAATATTTAAATATTTAATCAGGAAATAATTTAAATAATAAATCGTAACTTAGCCAATCCAATATAAATTGGGTAATTGAACCAAATAACCGAGAACTGAAAAAATTGAAAACTAAAAAACCAAAAATAAAAAAATAAATCTTTTATTGAATTAGATCGGATTGCAGGTCCCACAGTGGAAATCAATCCAATCCATATCGATCTCCTATATATATATTATTAATTTTAAAATTATACTACTATCCTATATTTTTATACAAGAGATGTTAAGATAATTTATATTTTAAGATAATATATTATATAATGTGATGTGTGGTGTGGTGATTCTATAAAAATTGCTAGTATATTCTATTTATTTATTTGTACCTTATTTATGAAATGTTAATTAAAAATAAATTTTTAATAAATTCATTTGTGATATAAAAAAATAAATTATTTTGCCTATTTTAAAAAAGTTTATATTTTTTTAAAAACTGAAAATCAATTCAATCCAAACCAAAATAAATTAGACAAGATCCGATCATATTTGATTTGATTTTAAAAATTAAATGGAGCAGATAATCAAAGAGCAAAATTGAAATGATTAGATCAAATTGTTTTATTTTGCTCAAAACTAATCCAATGACTACCATATTTTTTACTTTATGCAACAATTTTTGACACGATGGCCTAAAGTGAAAATAACTGTTGCCTATACAATAGGCAACATCCACCCGGAGTACGCTTTCAAAAACTGTTGTCAAACCGTTGCTTATTCTTTCAACAACGATATTTTTGTTTCCAACATCGTTGCCGTAGCTCAAAAATATTATGGTGAATCCAATTCGTGAACACCACCACCTAAATGCTAGTGTAGTGTTGACATGAGTGTGCTAACGTGTGGATTTAGAGTGTTGACATTGAAAATACCTGTGGAACTTACATTGCTTTAGGAAATGCAAAAAAAAAGTTAATTATAATATTTAAACCCATGACCATGTGAGTGCAAAAAGACAATAGAGCCTGTGAGAAACAACATCATATGACTCATTTAGTAAATATATGACAAAAAGTCTATATATAAAATTGTTGATGATTTTTTTTCGGAGTATACAACTACTAAAGTGTAAATAATAATAAACTAGAAAAAAATAAATAACCATATAAAATAAAATTAATTATTTATCTTGATTGAATTTTTAAATAGCATTAATATTGTGAATAAGAAAATAAAGATAAAAAATGAAAAATTAAATTGAAAAATAATTTTTTTGAATGTTTTTATAAACTAGAAATACATTATAAATAAGATAATTTATAAATAATTTTATATTTCATATTTTTTGAAAATATTTTAATTAAATAAATTAAAAAATAATAAATCCAATTGAAAATTTAATTAAGAAAAATTTGAACTATAATAATATTAACATTAATGCTCATATTTTAAATAATAATAGAGTTATAGTATAAAATATAATTAACGCTCATGGTTTTAATAATACTAGTATACAAAATTAACCACGAAGTTGACCATAAGTGGTTAATGTGCTTTATCTAAGGGGTGAGCACGACTACTAGATTAGTCTAGGGGTCCCTTTTCCCTTAGGCTATGTTTGGATGGAGGTTTTTGGAGGAAAAGGGAGGGGAGGACTTATAATCCCTAGAATTATGGGGATTATAAGTCCTCCCCTCTCTTCCCCTCCAAAAACCCCCATCCAAACATAACCTAAGAATACTGTGGGTATAAACAAAAAAAATACTAGTATAGATTGAGGATTATAAACCCTCCCCTCCTCTTCCTTCCCCTCCAAAACCCTCAATCCAAACATAGCCTCAGAATACTGTGGGTATAAACAAAAAAAATACTAGTATACAAAATTTAAAGAAGATTAAAAATTATTTCAAACTAAAGAAATTTTATCTATATTTTATTTTTTTATTTTCACCGGTTACTCTAAAATAATTTATTTTTTCATTTGTTGTCTTTATCAATCACTTTAATCCTATTTAAAAAGGATTAAGATCATTATGTATAAAAAAAAAGGATTAAGGTGATTGAAATAAGGGGGCGATTTGAAATATAAAGCCAAATTTAATGACTACATATATATTCATTCTCTGGCATATAGTTAAATACAATGCTTTTTTTTTTGACTGGAAGTTAAATACAATGCTATTCAGCCCATGAACAAAATATATATTGGCCGATGAACCGAAATACTCAGAATACAAATATCAGGCAGCCTGATGATAGAGTTGTTAGTTTTCTCAAGATGGAATATTGATGATGGAAGAAAGATAGAGAAGAGTGATATGCCTAACAAAAGAGTGGCCCTAAGGGGATGTTAAGTATATATTTCAGTACGTAAACTTAATTCTGTAAATACATGATGAAGCTACAAAATTGGATAGGATTGAAATTCTCTATATGTCTCAGACCATTAGCAGTAAAAGCTGGACATTATTTAGAAAAAGTTATTAGTTTGACGGGATAGATTATTTCTGTAATTAGCCCTTTCAGAAATCAAAGAATCTTTCATGTGAGGTACAGAGACAACGAAATCTCAATCTACAAGAACAAATGAGAGTCATAAGACGATTTGGTGGTTTGTGAGAGGGACATAAGGATTAGAGTGATAAGAAAGTCATGGATTCAAACCCCCCTACTAACATAACATACTAATTTACTAACATTTGCTTATCTAAAAAAATCTACAAGAACAAATACTCCAAAATCTCAAGTCGATGGCAGTAAATGGATTTAGCTCCTCCAGAATGAACATGAGCAATGAACAATTCGCTCTGGAGTGTTTGATAAATCAATAGTTAGTATTACAAGTTTAGAAGAGTCAAACATTGAATATATTTATACCGAAAAGTTTTTATGGAAAGAGACATTAGCACCATAATAATGTGTCTGGTACTTAACTTTCCATGTTCTATTGATAGAACATGTCTTAAGCCATTTCATTGATATGCATTGGACCTCTTTTTTTGGGATAAACAAATGTTAGAAATTAATTAATACGTTATGTTAGTGGGAGATTTGAACTCATGATCTCTTTATCATTCCAACCCCTATGTCTCTCTCCCAAACCACCATATCAGTCTGGCATCGGACCTCTTTTAATAATTACAAGTAGAAGAAGCATGATACAATTACTAAAATCACAAATTCAGAACAAAAATTAACATAGTAGTTACTAATTGATTCATTGCTAATTTTACAATAAATATTTAAAGATTTATTCAATATAACTAGTAAATATTTAACAACTCATTTGACCACTAATGCTCCTGAAAAGTTAGATAATCCAATAGTTTCCCATTTCATTAGTTTACCAAAAGCAGCAACTCCCTAGAATATTCAAATTCATCATCCAAACACACATGCTTGAGAGTTTTTATAACTCAAATGCTTTGCAAATTTGAATATCGATCAAAAAATCAAATCCAAATCCACTAACATTGAGAGATTGGAGAATAGTGAGAGATTAGCTTGCTATATTAAAGCTAAGTACACACATAGTTCACATTTCCAAGAGCTTTCACTGATGCAGACTCATCACAACATAACAGATAAGATATGTACAACAAAGTTTTAATCTTGGTGAAGATCCCAATCATTTTAACAATTCCTATTAGTTCAATAATCTCTCCATCACCAACTAGAGACCCTCAAACTAAAAGTAACAGAGAAAAATATACACAGTTTTGAAAAATGTTTAGCATTTTTTTCTCTCTAACACATTGTTATGTTCACAAAGCTAAATAAAGTACATGAATAAGTCTAACATTATTGTAGCTAATCGTGCAATAGGCCTTTCTTGGCATCTCTATGTTGTTGAATGACCAAAACTGAGCCATGAATATCAAAGTCTGAAGAAGCCAAGACATCACCAACTGTTCCAAGTTCTGGACACTCCTCCCAATCACTCATACCTATTGTTAATGAACTATTTCCTCTACCACCTTTCCCTACTACAAACAAAGAGTACATGTCCCCTATCTCTTTCAAAGACTCCACTGTTTGTGCTCCATCATTCACAAACTTTTCCACATACCCAATTTGACCTGAAGTGACATACCTATTATAGAAATCAACCATAAAGGTATTGTCAACCTCATTCACAGTCTCCTCCCCAGACAATGACATCAAAATCTCTTTCTCCTCAGATTGTCCACTCTCAATCTGTTGCTCATTTTGTGATGATGAAGAAGAAGCCAGTAGGAATCTGATGATTGTCAAGTTAACGCGAGGGCTTTTCGATATGCGAAGGCTCCATGCGATAGCCTCGCGATCATCCGGTCCTCCGAAGAAAAGGGTTGCAACACTCTGTATGGCTTCAGATGCAACTATCTGTGAGAAACCAGGGACCCTAGCAAGGCCTCTTTCTATAATGACACCAACAGAACAAGGGGCATGCCTAAGAACCTTCTGATTTGTAATCCTTATACCTTCCTTCCCGCTTTCCAGTTTTCCGTCGATGCGCTGATGCTTGTGGAAGGGAAGTAGAATAATGGACACTTGAAGATCTTCTGCTTCATTGCACACATCTTCATACAAACTTGGGAAAGAAGACACTGCCCTTCTTTGGTGGACCAAAATCTTTGTGTCTGTAGTGAAGGCATCTAAAGCATTGTTAATTTCAACCACATCGTTGCCACCATAGTCATCATCATCACTAAGGTCAGCATTTTCCTTTTCATGGAATAACAAGTTGGACTTGATCTTCTTCACAAGCTCAATTAGGTGTATTAGAAAGGTTGTGGATGGTGATGTTCTTGAGCCTTGTATTGCTAGTATTGTGGCAAGTATCGCAGATACTTGACGAGGGTCATATACACAAGCTAGGATTCGAAGCTCGTCCTCCATTTGTTGCGGTTCGATTGCGGTGTAGTTGTTTGCAAACATTTTCTCTTCCCCCCGTGCTAGAAAAGCCACAATTACCCCTGATATTATTGTGTTAAACACTATTGCTACCATCAACACATTATAAGCATCTGAATTAAAAGTCTGTAAAATCAACACAAAACCCGATGAATGAATTAGTACATAGATTTGAGATTCTAATATTCTGATCAAAGGAGTACTGCTAGCAACACACTCTTTCCAACATATTCTCTAACAGAATTGTATCAGATTGATATAGTTGATTAGGCTTATACAATTGTTAGTACCAGTTAGTTAGATGGTTAGTGTTCAACTGTTCACTAACTAGTATAAATGAGAGCACAAATGTATCATTCACTATATTTTATCAAAATATGAATCCCTATGAGTTTTTACCTCATGAGTATTCCTATGCTCTCTACCTTTCCTATGAGTATGACCTCTATCCCTCACATCCTCTGATTACTAACACTCTCTATGATTGGGTGGAATTCACGTAGGTCCCAATAAATCATGTTGTCTCATACCTTATTTAGTGGGACCCATATGAATTTCAACAATCATAGAAAGTGTATCAGAAAGAGTGTGTTTCTAGTATTTTTCATTCAGATTAATCCAACCAAGCCATGAAATATACATATACTCACAATTACTTGCTTTGCTGCTGCACCAAAGAATAGCAGATCAGCATAACCTCTAGTGTTCAATATGAAGCCAAGAAAAATGCCTTCACTTGTAGGAATATGAAGGTAACGGCAAACTACAAGGGTACCACCAAGCTTGCTACCAATGCTCAACAGAATCAATATTGCTGTGTTGGCTGTCTGATCCAAGCTCTTGAAGACATTTATGAAGTCACATTGTAACCCCAAGTAACCAAAGTATACTGGAAGCACAAAGTTGTAAATAGAGTAACCAAGTTTGTGCAAAAATGTTCTAGCTGTTTTGCCTTCCTTAGGAAACAACAAGCCAATGATGAAGCAATTAATAATACTATTGTAACCCAAGATTTCTGTAATCATTGAGCTAGTTACAAGCAGGAACATGATGAGCAACAACTCAGGAGCCTTGAGGTACTTTTGGTTCCTATGTCTTGCATTTAACCAAACAGCTAAGTACCTATTTATAAGAACCACAAGAGTAGTAACAAGAAGGCATGAAAAAGCATGGAGAATGCCACGTTTCTTGTTGAAGTTAACCATCGCATTGAAGAACAACAGGCAGCTCATTTCGGTGATGAGCGAAGAAGACACCGCAATCCGGCCCACATCCGATGCAGCGAACCTAAGTTCGGCCGCCAAACGGATCACCATAGGGGAACTTGTGTATGACAGGACCAGCATGATGATCATGCAGAAGTAAGGCTTGGCAGGGTCTTTGGCAGGAAACTCAAACTGGTCCCACAAATAAAAGGAGACAGATAGGCCAAAAATGCCACCCATTAGTGCACCCCCACATGCTACCAAGCTGACCAAACGTAGGTGGCGCAATGTGTAGTGAATGTTCATCTCTAACCCAAATAGAAACATGAAATGTATGCGGCAGAAAAAGCTCACAACTTCATAGTAGTTTATGGAACTGGCAGGAAAGAATGTCTTTTTTATATAAGAAATATGAGACATTGGACCTAGTACCAACCCAGCCTGTTGAACAATATGCAACAAGAATTAATAATAAAAACAATAATAATGAGACTTAAATTCAATGTAAATAATATCTAGAGGAGTGTTAGCAACACGTTATTTCCAAACACATGATTGGAAGGAATTCATGTGGGTCTCATAATAATGAGATTCACATGAATTTTAAACAACCATAAAGAGAGTGTTGGAAAGAGTGTGCCACGTAGTGTGTGTTAGCTAGCGCTTCTTAATAATTTATAAGTTATGAAGCCTGGATACGTAGTACGGATATGGGTACAAGACGACAAGGGTACGTGGATACAACCAATTTTTGAAATTCAAGATATGACACACGGTGGAGCACAATCATCTTGAGTTTCCACAGAAGAAAATGTACTGTTAATGTTGAAATCAGAGCTTTCTTCCCCATCTAGAATCATTTTTCTTCCTCGCACCAACATGACTAGAACCAATGTTGCCCAAAAATCAACAGAGTCGTGAGAACCAATAGCAATTCAGAGAACACAAACTCAATACCCAACAAAGGAGTGAGAACCAAGAACAACTCTGAAAAGTATCCCAAGTTACTCTGCCGTATCTGAGAAGTATCTGTGTCGTATCAAAAATTTTTCTTTTAAAAAAATAAAAAAAATCATTGGATACTTTCTGGGTATGTACCGGGCAATATCGGACGCATAGCAGTATTCGATACGTATTGGATACCGATGTTTTTTCATTTTTGGAGCATCGGGCTTCATAGTTTATAACGGATAGAAAAAATAAAGACACTTGATTAATAAAATAAAGGTGATTTATGGATTGATTGATTACCAGGATTTGTGCAAGGGGTCCAGGTTGACCCAGAGTCCTAAGCACAACGTTGAAGATGTGTGACACAACAAGAATGCAGGACACTTGCATGCCCATTGAGCTTAGAGGGTTAACCAAATCATCGTTACAAAACATGGAGTGGGTGGCATCCATTGTGCTTCCTGTTTTTTTCTTCTTCTTAATTGTGGCAAAACTCGGAAATTAAGAGGAATCTAATGTTAGAGAAAGCACATTGGTATGAGTTTCTAAGTTCGAACAATTCTTTTGCAAATGGGGGTGATGAAATCTGTGTTTCAGATCCTAAATTATTGGTGGAAGACTCATGATAGAACATATGGCCCTTTTACTCTTTCCTCCTGTACTTTAGCTGGTGGAAACAAAAAATTATTATTATTATTATTATTATTATTATTATTATTATTATTATTATCTTTTACATAAGTCAAAATATATTTGTTTACATTACATAAATAAATAAATTTTAATAAGAATTAGCTGGAGAATCACAGTGAATAACTTGCCGCCAACACACACCAAAATAAAATGAAAAATATTTATAACTTGAGCTTGATCCTTGCATACAAAACAATGACCCCTTGTCACTTGTATGAGAAAAACTCGGAAAATGAATATTCTTGAAGAACGTACAAAGAACTTTGAATCACTTAAGTAAAAGAAAATGCATTTTTTCCACTTTGATTACTAAAATGCAATTTTAATAATTAGTATGTCCTACTTTTCCATGTTAACCTTTTTTTTTTTGTGATTGAAATGGGGCAAAGCCCCAAAACAACAGACAAACAGAACTAGCTACCTCTGGGGAAAACAACCCCAGTTACATCCGCACAGAAAGCATTAGAAATCAATAATGGAAGACTCTCAAAAATACAACAGCTGGACTCAAGAGGCAGCGACAGACCATGCTTAGCCAAACCATTAGCAACTTGGTTGGCTTCCCTTAAAACATGGGAGATACTAAAATTCCCTTCACTCCCCAGCAAGTCCCGGATGTCACTGACCAAGTTGAAGCTCGGATGGAGACTAGAAATATCCATCTTGAGGAGCCTCACTGCAGCCAGAGAATCCGTTTCCACCATGATACGATCAATACCTCTAGTCCTGGCTATTTGTATGCCTTTGAGAATAGTCCATAATTCCGCTTCTGTGATAGAGCAAGGACCCATAGCTGTAGCAAAACAAAACCCCAGATTCCCTTGGTCATTCCGGAGAATTCCACCACACCCCACCTTGCCCCCTACTTCAGAGATAGCACCATCACAATTAATTTTCCACCATCCAACCTGAGGTGGCCTCCACTGAATTTCCCCTCTTGCAGCAAGGGAAGGATTCAAAGCCACCACATGCTTACAGTCACGCCAACTTTGGCAAATATCCCTCGCCTGAGCTTTGATTTTGTGGGCCAGCTGATCACAAGTAATAGAAACCTGTTGGAACACCCTTTCATTTTGAGATTGCCAAGCAATGGAAAGAGAAGACCCAAAGAGAATTGGCCACGCAACACCCTCTCTACAATACGGCCTTCCCAAATTGGAATTCAGCCACTGATGCAGGTTCTCAGTGAAGAAATCCTGGCCCAGTTGAAAGCCACTGGAAATGCAAGACCAGACCTGCCTCATTACCCGACAGTCCCGCAACATATGGATAACCGTCTCATCCTCCTCTTGGCACATTGGGCATTCAGCAGACTCACACAAAAGCCTTCTCTTGCGCCACGAGTTTGTAACTAAAGCCTCATGGGCCACTTTCCACATATGGAGCTCAATTCTATCAGGCCTCGCCCAGCCCCAAATCTTCCTGTATAAACCACTATGGTTCTGCAAATCCTGATCCAACAAGGAAACATAAGCAGAAGCATTTGTAAAGTGCCCATCAGGGGTTAGCTTCCAAGCGACCTTATCCCTCCCTCTAGCAGCATTAGGAGCAGCCAAGGATAGAATTTTTCTGTGGACATTTGGAATAATGTCTAGGATTGCATCCAGATTCCAGCCACCCAAAACTGACCCCAGATTAGCCACCATCCACTTGGATTCCTCCTCGGTCAAAGGCCTCCTCACGACATCACATAATTTCCCCATTGATGGGACCCAATTATGGGACCAGCAATTAATCAACTCACCATCTCCCACTCTCCAAACAATGTTTCTCGAAACATCTGGCCACACATGGCAAATGCCTCTCCAGAAATTAGTCCCCATCTTTTTACTATTGACTCTAGGAACCAAATCATTGCCACAACCATACTTTGACTTCAACACCTTCACCCAAAGGTCATCAGAATTCGATATCAAGTTCCATCCAGCCTTCATAAGGGCTGTTTGGTTTATGATTCTGGCAGACCTAAGGCCCAAGCCTCCCCACTCCTTAGGCGAGCAAAGTTTTTGCCAATTAACCAAGTGGGCTTTCCTCTCCTCATTCGTATGACCCCAGACAAAATTTCTGCATTTTTTATCAATCTCATCACATATAAAACCAGGAACATTTGCAGCTTGCATGACATACGTGGGCAGGCTTTGGAGCACCGACTTAGTCAACGTTAGCCTCCCTGCCATGGAGAGGGTCTTGGCCTTCCATGTGCTAAGCCTCTGGTCAACTTTATCTAGCACAAATTGAAAGGACCTCCGATTGACTCTCTTATGAAGGATAGGCACACCTAAATATCTCCCAAGATCATTTGTGATTTGGAAGCCCGAGGCACTGCAAATCTCCTGCTTCAGTCTCCCATCCACATTATCAGAGAAGAAAATCCTTGTTTTTTCCTCACTGACTTTTTGCCCCGATGACCTACAAAACAAATCAAGAATATGTTTCATTAGGGTGACCTGTTCCACACTGGCTTTTGGAAACAGGAGGACATCATCTGCAAAAGCCAGGTGGGATAACATGGGACCACTTCTAGAAAGACGGATAGGTTGCCAATGTCTATGCTCCACCGCCAAACTAAACATCTGGAAGAGCTTTTCGATACACAAGACAAAAAGATAAGGCGATAATGGGTCGCCCTGACGGATGCCCCTAGAGGGAGAAAACTTCTCCAACGCTTCACCATTCCAGAGCATTCTCATTTGGGAGCTAGAAATACAATGCCACACCAAGTCCACAAAATTACCTGGAAACCCAATGCCAACGAGAGTCTCCTTGATAAAGATCCAACTAAGCCTATCATAGGCCTTTTCCAAGTCAAGTTTAATTGCCATCCAACCTTGCTTCCCTTTCTTCTTGCGCATAGAGTGGAATCTCTTGCGCGATAATTATGTTATCCCTACTTTGACGATTCGGGATAAAACTGCTTTGACAAGGATTGACCAAGGAGCTCATCATACACCTTAGCCTTTGAGCCAAGATTTTAGTAATGGTTTTATACGCCACATTACAAAGGCTAATCGGACGAAAATTCCGGATACTCACAACCGGGTCCACTTTAGGCACAAGAGTGATCAAGGTTTCGTTTATATCTCTCACCTTCTCTGGATTTTGGAAAATATCCAGAATGAGATTGCAAAAAGGTTCCCCAACAAAATGCCATTGGCTTTGAAAGAAACCCGCATGAAGGCCATCAATCCCCGGGGCTTTGAACGGATTCATCTGCTTGATAACATTATGGATGTCACTTCTAGTAACCTCTCTACCAAGCAACCTGTAGTTTACTTCAGAAATCTCAGGGAAAGCCCCCTGAATAGGAGCCAGAACACTAAGGCCATCATCAGTGAAGAGCCTTTTGTAGAAATCCGTGACCATGAGCTCAAGCTGCTGCGGGTCACCTATCCAATTCCCTTCGTCATCTTGCAGGATGTCAAAATTGTTTTTCCTTCTCCTAACCGCTGTGACACCATGAAAAAAATGAGTGTTACGGTCACCAAAGAAAAGCCACTTAGAACGCGACTTTTGGTACCACAAGAGTTCTTCTTGGTACAGCACCGTCTCATACTCTTTCCATAACTCGGACTTTGCCATCTCAAGCTCCGGGGAAGTGTGCATGGCAATCTGGTCATCAAGCACTCCAAGCCTCTTGATCAGCTCTTTCTTACGAACAAAGATATTACCAAAAACATTAATATTCCACTTCCTAACCGCTCCCTGGAACTTAGGGACCTGAACCCCCCAACTATCCACCCGATTCCAAGTCTCGACTATCAAATTAGGGAAGTCATCATGAGTAAGCCAAGCAGCTGTAAATCTAAAAGGCCTTCTATTTCTGTTAGTCTTCTTTTTCCTGCTCAATTGCATCAAAACAGCTCTATGATCCGATTTGAAGTAGGGAGGTAGAACACAGCCGCTTGCGGGACCAACAATTGGTGTCCCACAAACACCAAATACCTCCAGCCTGCCCATTTGACTCTACAATGTGGCAACTGAAAAGCCCATTTTCTTTATTTTTCTTCTAGCAGCGACTTCATTAGAATGAGTTTCCAACAGAAACAACAGAGAAGCATCATACTCCCTTTTGATATCTTTTACCAACGAGGCAAAACCTTTCGCAGTGGTCCCTCTACAATTCCAAGCCGTAAAATTCATTAGGACTGGTTTTGGGTTGGGTGCTCTGAGAGCTTCACACTAGCCTGTAACGAGGCCTTTTCTGAGGAAGGAACTGTGTCCGTCTCCCTACTATGATCGCTTTTATTGCCAGGGGCACTGGCAACAAAGCCCACTAATGGGTTAGTATCGATTTGATCCTCATGGAGAGAGTTTGGGGCCTCTGTTTTTTTCTTCAAAACTTTGGCTTCTATCCCATACATGCTTTTAAGCTTCTCCACAATATCTTCCTGCTCCCCCCGAGCATTTTTCTTCCCACTGCAACCCACCCCACCCTTAGAAGAAGGAGAATGGGTGTTATCGTTGAGAATATTGGCAATTGGCCCTTTGGCCAAGGTCTGTAGGTGTTTTTGCGGCCCATAAGCCCGAGCGGCCTTTTTAGCATCACGGACTCTCAGCCCCAACTGGGTGTTCTTACCTCCAGAAGTATTACGGATTTTTGTCTCTATTGGGCTAGGTCCAAAACTATCCTCCATAGTTTGGTCAACAAAGGCCTCAAGTTGAGCCCCTTGGTTGGATTGTTGCGTGAGCTGACCCACATGCTCCTTCCCTTCTATCACATCCACTTTGCCTAGAGCCCCCTGCATGATACTGGACCCTGTGCCCACAGGCTTTTTAGCCGATGCTTCCCTATGTTTATCCCTGCTAATATTTTTCCCACTTTTATGGGTATGGTCAGCCTTCCTTTTCCCCTTATTAGCTTTATGCACTACAATCCAAGGGCCATAGTTGACCTTTGGGGTATCAACACCCACATCAATCTGCCCCGAGATTTGTTCCACGTCCTCTCGCTGCATACTAGCTCCCCCTTTCTCTGTTACGTGTTGGATAGGGCACTCCTTCTCACTGACTCCTGCTACAGGGGTAACTTCAGTCATCATTTTTCCTTGGCTTTTGGGACCAGCCTTCTCCTCCTCTCCAGCTGCCAGAGCACCATTGTTTACCTCTTTCAACCTGCACTCAGCTTCACGATGGCCGTAGACACCACAATGAAAGCATATAGTATGCAACCCTTCATACTCTAGGTTAAGGACCTCACCTCTAACCAAAACTTGAGGGACCACAGGTTTCTTAAGGTCCATTTCCACACTGATTCTAGCAAACTGCCCTCTAGAATGAATAGAGGTTAATCTATCAATTTTCAGCAACGTACCAAGCTGAGCTCCAAACCGCTTAAGAAATTTTCCATTGTAGAGTTCCAGTGGTAGCTCTGGGATTCCAACCCAGACCGCCACCTTCCTAACCACCCTAGCACTGCGCAAGAAATTTCTCTTCCACCTCTGCACAAGTATGTAATGATCCGCAATCATCCACGGGCCTTCAAAGAGAGCATGGTGGTGATCCTCCAAATTGACAAATTTCACCGCAAAATACCCTCTTGGCAGATCAATGATTTGATTAGGACCAGCCCTTGCCCAGTCTCTTTTTAGCTTGTTCTCCAGAGCACGAAAAGATATTCTCTTACCCATAACATTGATAACGAGAGTTTGATCCCACTGCTGGCTCCAATCCTCCAGTTCTTTATCCGTCACAAGAATTTTTGGCATGCCCCTATTACCAGATGGTTGGTCACTAGGAAAAGCTTCGCCATCCTTGTACCACCTATCTTCCGGCAAGCTTTCCTCCTCCCAGTTACCATCTAAACTCACACAATCATCAATTAATCCAGGAATGTTCAGCAAGGCTTCCCTGAAAGAAGGGGGGATGTTGCACCCACCCCCTCTTCCATGTTTATGCGAATTTACTACCTAGAGAGAAAACATTGTACACTTAATTGGTCCTATAGTACTTAAGTACTTTTTTTTCCATGTTAACCTTTGACCTTAAAATAGTCCTTTTCTTTTACTGTTTAAAATAGTCCATTTTGTGACCTGTCATTTATAGCACTTGATTTTTCTAGAAATTATTTGGTAAAATCAGACATTAAGCATTTGTATCGTTTTCAAGGTTGTTTGTAAACAAATATTAAGTTGAGCCAATCCAAGTACTTAAAGCTTAAACTTGACTACTTGTTAAAAAAAGTAAAGTTTAGTTTGACTTATTTATTTAAATGAACCTAAATAAAAATTTGAGTCTGGCTTGTTAAAAAATATGCTTCAGTTTGACTTCTTTAGCTCATTTATAAGCTTATGAATTTTTTTCTTAAATTATTTTGAACTTTATCGATTTAGTATTTAACTAAGATTTTAATATTATATGATAATCTACAAATTGAAATATATATGTGTTCAACGCGTGTATATATGTAAAATTCAAAAATTCTAGACTATTACATTTCGATAATCTAGTAAATAAAAATTCATAATTAACTTCTTGACAACTAAAATAAATGTCAGTAACTGTAATACTTTTTCTCCAAAAAAGATATTACACCATAGTAACCAAGAATTTCTTAAATAACATTGATTTAAAAACCATGTTTATTCCAAAAAATATGGGTAAAATTTTTGTCTTTTCTAAAAGATGAGAAAAATAGGAAATAAAATCCCTTTTACCATTTTCTGTAGAAATTCAAACACTGAAAATTAAAAATATACAACACAAGTATGAAATCTCATCTCATATACGTATATCAAAAAACTTGCACTAGTACAAGCATAGTTTTGTAAGGTAAACTGTACATAAGTAACCGTGGAAAACTAAAGAAAACTATATAAAGTTCTAAGAAAACTAAAAATAAAACATAAGCTAGATAAACAAAATAAAAGCTACTAAGTGTACATCTGAGCCAGTTCAGTCACCACTAGCTACCCAAAATATATATGTATCCACATACGGATACTCAGGATTCTACTATGCTTTCATCTTCTATAAGTCGCCTGACCGGATCCAACCCACTCCTTGAGTAACTCATCTACTTAAACATACATGCGAAGAACACAGAAAACATGCAAGGGTGAAAATCTTGTAAACAAGTTATATCATATGAGTACATAAGAAGATCAAAGAAATACAGATCATGCCTTGCATTAAAATAATCTATACTCAGGAAATAACACGCATATTAAACACTCAGAAATTATATCATTACTTCAAGATATATTTGTGCATGTCATTTCTACATCCAAAAACCACACCGGTGTAATGCTCCAAAGAGACTTCTTCCCACCAAACACCATTGAGCGATTGGCTGTAGCAAACTTAACATGAATAACCAGACAGTCCCTTCAGGACTTCTGGAGATCATTCGGTAATGCTAACATTTATTTACATAAATAAGTCAGTCAATCAGATTTATCCAAGTCGGGTATACGACTCATCTCGGCTCGAGTGTATTCACCTACTCGGCCACATAAGACTATCGAAACCTAGATAATTCCAATAGGCAATTGTAGCCCAACCGTGTTATATTCTCAACTTCATTACTTCGGGTTGTAATGCTAAAAAATTCTTTATGCAAATGATACAGATAATAAATTACTTTATATTCATTGCAAATGATACAGAGAATAAATTACTTCTTATTCACTCTCTCCACATTTAAACATGTAAAAATACTCTTTCATCATTCTCCATTATAACTATAAAACTCATATAAAAGATTCTTTTTGTATGACCATATAATTCAAGTAAAACCTCTTTGTTTTATTTACAGATGAATTATTCTCACTCTCGTTACTTATTTTACTGATCATTACTCGATATTTGATTTTTCCCAACTTTAATAGTCTTATTAAAGAATGATTGCACTGCAACACCCTTTCTCCAAAAAAGATATTACACCATAGTAACCAAGAATTTCGTAATAACTTAGAAAATATTCGATGTAAACTCAGTATTCATTCACTGAAAATGTGGGTAAAATCTTTATCTTTCAAATAATGAGAAGGATGGAGAATATGTCTCTCTAATTCTTTTCGAATGGTTTTAAATGTGGAAATATAAAACAACACACTTGTGAAAGTCATCTATATATAAAACCATCATAGTCTACAAAAGGACCTTGCATTAGTACAAGATATGGTTTTTAAAAGATCTCTGTACATCAGTAGTGCTGAAATACTAAAGAAAGCGATAAATCTTAAGTAAACTAAAAGAAACATAAGTGGAAAAGGAAAATATATGCTACTATGTACATGTGAGCCAGTTCAATCCCAAACTAACTACCTAACATAACCGTCCTTAATCGAAGGTGTAACAGCAGCAGCAACCTTCCAACCCTAAAGCGGGGTTTACTCCTCTGAGCAGTGTTCCTACGCCTCTCACCCTTCCTTGTGTTGCTGTCTTCTTTCCGTACGAACTCTCTCGTCTGCTCCAGGGGTGGCATCACGTCCAAGACTAAGCGTTTCTCTACTCTCCAATTGGGTCTATTGACCCTTCCTGCGGTGGTAAACACATACCCAGAATATGTGCCCCATTGCGTTTCGGGGTTTATCTTCTACCCCACCTTTCCAATCTCAAGGGGTTGAATCCTAAGTCGCCGGACCGGGACCAACCCACTCCTCAGGTAAATCATCTACTTAAACATGCATCAAACACAACAAAGAAAACATGCAAGGGTGAAACTCAAATCCACAGCAAAAAGAGAAGTATAAGCATACCATTCACAGATCATGCATCAACCAATACATACATCAAGAACACATAGCAAAGTATTCAATACAGTATATGCCTTATATCTTCAGAACTATACATACACAGATCATGTCTTGTATTTAAATATAGCAAAGCAATGCATACTCAGAAATATGTCATCAAGACAAGATATATTTATGCATGCCACTTCTATATCTCTTGAAAACACACTGGTGCACTGCTCCAATGAGACTTTTCCAACCTTAACTCCAGTGAGCGATTGATTGTAGTAAACTTATCAGAATAACTAGAGAATCCCTCCAGACCTCTGGAAATCATTCGGTAATACTACATTTAAAATGAATACCAAATCATAAATAGGTCCGTCAGTCAGATTTATCCAAGTCGGGTATACGACTCGTCTTGGCTCGAGGGTTATCACCTACCTGGCCATTGAGACTTTCGAAACCTGGATAATCCCAGTAGGCAATTGTAGCCCAACAAGACTCTATTTTCAACCCGTCCTCTAGGTTGTAAGCTCATACGTCTTTATGCAATGACAATTCAAATTGCATATAAATTCACTTTGATTTCTCTTGTAAAACTTTCTCATGTTTTACTGTATATTACCTCTTGTAATACAAATCTCGTAAAATACTATTACTCTTTCATCACGGAATAAATTATTGTATGCATTATCTCTGTTATTGCTTTTTACTCGGTAAGTGATTCTCCTCGGTTTTAAATAAATCTGATAACAGAATGATCACACGGCGGCAGATCCGACTGAGGTGATCGACGCCCAACTTTTAAAGTGTTTTGATAAAGAAACTAAGTGAATGAGATCAAACTGATTTATTACCAAAATAATTAAGCACACATTTGTTTTCAGAAAAAGCCCGTTGAAGGCTTGCTTCACTAATTTTCCCTGTCAAATATGTAAAGGACCCCAAAACCAAGAATTTCTACCAAATAGTATAACAGTAGAGTTCACCGAGAACCCTTCACTATTGTACTATATTACCCATTCAGCTTTTGCATATCAGTATGACATTGAAAATTAAAATGAGTTTATATATATAACGGACCCCAAACCAGGAATTTCTTCCAAATAATACAGTAGTAGAATTCTCAAAGGAACCCTACGGTATGCATTGTTTTACCCGGTCAGTCAGTATATATATTTAGCAAAATCACTGTTTAACAGTTCAAGATCAATTAAAAGCAAAAACTGAGTTTTCCAGCAGCGCCATCTTTACTCGATCTACAGAGAGAAGAGATTTATTTTAAATGCACATTCATGTATAGTCAGTAACCCACTAAAAATCTTTCCCAATTTATCTTAGCCATGTATATACAAACTCCCTAGGTTAAGATTTTATAAACAACACATCAGTAAAGTTCCTCGGAAAGAGAGGCGAGCTAAAGCTTCTCAAGAGACCTTATCTTTCCTTAGCCAGAATAATACCAACAAATCATTCATCCCAGCCATCTTTCTGTATATCAATGGTAGACAAATTTTAGGGCTTTTCATAAAGAAATAGATTACAATAGTTGTGCGGTTAAATTATACTGCGATAGTCTAAATTTGCCATTATAACGGTATAAATATTAAAGCTCAAAACTAATTTTGCCATTATAACATTATTATAACTGAAACTCATAAACAAATTGGCCATTATAACATTACTAATAGTAAAAGCTCACAACAATTAAATCAAAGTCATAAAATAATTATAAAGCTTAAATAAATAACTATAAAGCTATAACACATGCATCACCTAAGTGATGATTAGCAATCAAAAATCAAACTTATAACTTCTCAAATAATTTTGCAAGAGCTTCCCCTTACCTTTAGAAGAAAAGCTTATGAAGAACTAAACTTGAAAAAAACTCAAGCTCAAAGAAAGAAATATGAAAGCTTTAAAGAGGAAAGAAAGAATAAACTTGGAAATGCTTCAAGTTTGGTGTAGGATTTTATGAAGCACCGAGGGGGTATTTATAGGGGATGGGGCGGCCACCTTGGGTTAGTTTAGGCAACTCTAGTTGACTTTTAACCTAACCATGGTTCAATGTAAATAAATCAAAAACTAATTAACTAAATCCTAATTGGTTCAAAGGCATTTTCACAAGGATTCAATCCATGGCAAAAGAGCAATCCAACCCTCCTAATTCCCTTGTGTATGTCGACCAAATGAGGGGAAATTTGGGCCATGGGATTGCTAGGTTAAAAAGGTTAGGTCTTGGTAAATAAGTATACAACCAAGGCTAAAATAGTAATTGTACATAACCCTCTACTATTCATGGTCAACATTTGAGTCAACACACTATTCAAACTTCATAAAATTGCACTCAAGTCCCTCCAAAATCATAAGATCCTATATCATACCCGTTAACTCTCTATTCGTTTCTATTCGACTGTTTATAACGCGTTTTAGTGAACAAACGATGTTTTAATAATCTTATATAAAAATAATTTCTAAAATCCCCAAATAATGAATTAAAAATAAAATATAAACTGTTGTGGACTTATATCACAAAATTTTACACTGAAACAAGATCTTTGCGCTATTCGCTTCCGTTTAGCGTATTTTTCTGTAAATTTTGAAAGTTTTCCAAAAATTCTAGAAAAATTCCATAAAATTAAAAATATTATAATAAACAACTTTTGTGAAGGAATATAATTTTTTGGATTGGTTTGGTATACTCATGTTATTTAAAACTTATTCCGTCAGTTAAGACATAAACCGTTTTTTGTTTAAAACTCAACGTCAAACGAAAACTATCTGTTTCAATATAGAGAATGAATATGTATATTAAACACCTATTTTTAAGATAAAAATAAATTACTAAACACTCATATTGTAAAACTATATTTAGAATAATAATAATCATACTTGATCTTTATTTCAAATAGTAAACATTATTTTTTTAGCCTGGCAACAAAGTGTGAATTCAAAAATGGTCACGTTTAGAATATAGCAACAAGTAAAAGCAGGAAATATATATATAAAATGAATGAAAATAGTAATAATAATAATAATAATAATAATAATAATAACAGCCACACAAATATAAACAACTAGTACACGGAAGTAAATGAGTTCATAAAAACTGCCCAAGTTTATAACCTATCGAAGAAAGGAATTATGAACTCTACTCTTAGACTTATGAGCTGCCAAAGAATCAAGCTTACACCTGGCTATTGCATACAAATGAGAGAGGAAAAATGGTGTGGGACGCTCAATATAAAAAGGGGAATACAACTGATGAAGAAGTTCACAACTACTAAAACTAACTTAAAGAAACTCTACTCTGAGTCAAGAATTCTGCTAGGTAGAAGCTTCTTTCAATCTCCCCACATTTGCTGTGTTCCTTCTTTCAACTACAGTCTCTCACAACTAGTTTTTTTTTCTTTCTATTTGAAGTGTCTCTGACACAAGACAGAAAACTACCGTAACTCTTTCTTCTCTATATGTTTTGTTTCTGATTTGTAAAACTTTATGCACCTCGTTGATTCATCTTGAATGCACGCTGGGTTATTTTCTCTGCATGAGTGTCTCTTAATTTAATCAGTTGTTTGTTTTAAGAACTTTGCTCATATATTCTGGAATTATTCATCTGAAGGTTTTTTTATTTACTCTAAAATTTTATAGTAATTATGTTCCTCTGACTTTATAGTTGATTTTTTTTCTGCTGTTCCTTTTTGTTTGTTGCATGGCTTTCTTTTATTAAAAACAAATGATTTTTATGTTCTAAAGACTTTTTGGGTAAATGTCCTAAACTAAACTCAAGCATGAGGTGGAGCAAGGTGGTGAAGTTCTGACTGAGTTTGAAGGAATGTAGACTCTGTTTTGGGTTTCAGATTTTTGGTACCCACCAATCTGTTGGTGGAGGGCCCTTACCTAGGTATGAGACAAATTGGCCTAAATTCTACAAGACTCGAGAAGAGTTACACAGTATATTCAGAGAAGAGCCATAAGTAGCTTACCAAAACTGCTTGAGGGTTGCTTTAACTTCTTATCAAGAAAAACTATTATTCTGTTTCTTTTCCTCTAACATTGCAACTATGGAGTTTTCCATGACTTCTCATGGCTGGAATCATTATGGTTTAAAAAAATATCTAGGAAATTCAAATAAGTTTCTACTGAGTTTACTCATTGTTTTCTTTTCTTTTCTAATGATTTCAGAGAACAAAGGGAAAGATGTTGATGACTGTGAATTTCAGGGTGGAAGTTGATTTGATTTGGGTGATGAACCCAAATGAAGAATTTGTTCCTGTAGTGGTGGCTATACGTTTTTATCGCCTTTGACTGATATGGAAGAATATAAAAAGGAACCTTGGTCTTTTGGATAAGAGGATTAGAACATATAAAAGATGTGTAACATCCTAAAACTTCACTCTAAGAGACAGTATTAATTTTAGTAGATTAGAATTACTATGAAGTTTTTCGGATAAAAACTTAGTTGTTTAGAGCTAAATACGGAAGTCAGAAAATTAGATACGGACACTCTAATTATTAGGATAAATGACAAAATGAAATTGGAAAATTCATTCGTCATTTCCAAAATGCCTCAAGCCGACATAATTCGTCATTTACAACTACCTTTGGGATTATCCAGGTTTCGATAGTCTTATGTAGCCGAGTAGGTAATGCCCTCGAGCCGAGACAATTCGTATACCCGACTTGGATAAATCTGACTGACTAACTTATTCGTAAATTGGTATTAAAGCAATAAATGTTAGTCTTACCGAAGGATCCTCAGAAGTCCTGAAGGGGCTGTCTGGTTATTCTGTTAGGTTGATTACAGCCGATTGCTCAATGGTGTTAAGGTTGGTAAAGTCTTCTTGGAGCACTACATCGGTGTGATTTGAGAAATATAGAAGAGGCATGCATAAATAAGACGTTGATGTGATAATGTACTCTTGTGATTGTGTGGTTTTGCAGGTTCATGGATACCCGGTAAGATCTGCTTGTTTGAGATGTGATTGTGTGTTTTCAATGCTTTGTTATTCTATTACATTGTTTTGAGAAACTTGGTTTTCCATGAGATTTGTCTGTTCTTGATGTTTGAGTTAAGTGTTGTGTGATCTATTGTTTGATTACATACTTGTACTGCTTCTATTAACTTGAGTTAGAGTTTCACCCTTGCCTGCTTTGTTGTGTTGATACATGACTGAGTAGATGGACCCAAATGACAAAGGATTGGGAACTGTTCGACACTTAACCATAGAAACTCAAGGAGGAGACTGTGTATGGTGGAAAATATGTCCTAGCACTCAATGGTGCAGGTTTGTAGGAAATGTAGAAACATTAGATACTGGAGGCGGAGCACCACCAAACCCACTACCTATCCAAGAACAAATGATTTTAGATGTTAAGTTACCTTGGCGTCAGTTAAGACCATTAGGATGTATCTCATATGACTTTACTTTCGGTAGTGATGATAGCGGTGACAGTGGAGGTGGTAGTTCACATCCTTCAGGACATGATGGAAATGGTTCTGATCATGTGCCTTCAAAATCAAGAGACAAATCCTCAGATGAAAACCAAGATAGAACCTCTGAAGACACCTCTGCTACCGCACCTATTAGGACTGAAGGTTCTGTAGGGTATACTCCGGTTTCGCCTCAAGGAGAAGTGAATCCACCTACATACTCACCTTTACCCCATCCATCAGAATCAAAATCCGAAGATATCATTTGGTTGTCTGAATCCTTATCGGATGAGGAAATCGAAGAGGAATCCGAAGAGTCCATATACTCTTGGGCTACTTCTGACCTTACTAGAGAGTCTTTCCCTAAACCAGATCTATCCAGGTTTGATTTCGATTGGGTCCCGGTAACTCGAATTCCGCACTTACAATCTAGCTTGCCCGGAATAGGAGGATCCACCTGGTCTTGTCCATAGATGTGTTGGAGTTAGGGTTTTAGCACAATAGATCCCTTTTGGTATAGATGATGGGATCATGGCTCGACTGTACATAGTAGCATGTATTTTTCTTTTACCACTTTTGTACTTTTTGGTTTAGAGTAGTTTTCACTTCTTTTTCTTTTGTAGTGTAAAATCAAAGTTTGTCTTAGAACAAACTCCTTTGTAAAATATCATGTTATATATATATAAGAAAGAGAGTACTATTCTGTACATGATGGTTCATTTTGCGTTCAAAATATTTATAAAGAAAATAAGGGATTTCACTCCCCGTCCTTCTCATCTTCTTTTAAAGAAAAGAAAAAAATTTACCGGCATTTTGTGAAGAGCTTTATAAACATTGGACAAATATTTTCTAAATCTTTCCGAAACTTTTGGTTACTATGGTGTAATATCCTTTTTGGAGAAAGGGTGTTGCATTTTGTGGTATCAGAGTCTGGTTCAGTCTTTTTGGGAATGTTAGGGTATAGGTCTGCTAAGCCTAAGTTGTGTAAACCCTGATAGGTTGTGTATTTTAGGAAATTGATGTTAAACTTGTTTGATTTGTTTGATTCTGGACTATACTGGTATGAGACAGTATGGTTGGGAAGTAATTATTTAAGATAAATTAGTATTACCTATACTAATAATGTTATTTGACTTGAGTATTTTGTGTGTGACATTGTTTGATTTTCCCTATAGATTTAAAAATAAGTTAAGTTTTAAGTTACCTTGTTTTCAATATTTGCTTAGTAGGAAACTATGGCAAACAAAGGAACTTATAGTATGGAAGAGTTAGCAGAAAACATTAGTGAAATGACCATTACTGATAAGAAAAGGGAAGGAAATGAAGTTGAGGGAATGAACTTATGGATTCAAGACTTAGAAGAATATGTAGGAACCCTGAACTGCACTGAAGAGCAAAAAGTGAAGTTTGCTGTTTCCATGGTGGGTGGTGATGTACAATTCTGGTGGACCAAAATAAGCCAAGTACTGAGAGTCGAAGGAATGACTTTTACTTGGTCTATCTTTAGAGATTTCTTCCTAGCTAAGTACTTGCCAACAGACATGCGCCAAGTAAAGGAGCTGAAATTCCTGAGCTTGAAGCAGAAAGAGATGACCGTAGGACAGTATGCCAATTGGTTTAGATCACTCTCTGAGTACTCACTGTATTTCCAGTTTCGTCTAGATCCATCTTGGAAATGTAGGAAATTTCAAGAAGGATTAAAGGCTGATCTGAAAAAGAAGATAGCACCTCTTCAAATTTGTGAGTTGGACAAATTAATCCAACACTGCTCTTGGGTAGAGAAGGCTAAGAAGGGAAAGTTTGTTCCTAAGCTCCTGATTTATGATCACATTTGCTATCAGTGCACAGGACAAGGTCATATGGCAGACACTTGCACTCAGAAGAGGATCACTTGCTTTAGGTGTGGAGAAGTAGGACATAAGGCAAAGGACTACAAGTAAGCAAAGACTCTAGATAGTCTGTAGTAGGACTGAAGTAGCAACATTGTAATATACAATGAAAAAAAAAATATAGAAAAGTGTCAGTAAGTTAGAATCATAATGCCCACTATGGGACATAATTTTTTTGGAAGACACTTATAGCAGTAGAGCCAAAAATAAGCGTTGCTTGTAAAATAGTACAATATATATATATACATATATGTTTGCTTACCTTGATGTATTATTTCTCATAGTATTGCTTGTATATCCATATTGTTTGAGTTTCTCTATAGATATCTACCTTTAGAAAAACTAAGAATGTGATCAGGATAATGACATAGTTGGTCATAAAATTATTATTGTTTCCTTTCTGCTTAAAGTAAGGCATGAGTCTGATCAACTCATCGGCTTGCTGGTAGTAGAAATATGACAATGGCAATTTATATGAACTAAGAGTCAAAATTCCTAAGGATGGAGGAATGTAGAACTTGATTTACAAGAAACCTTATGACTAAGTTAGAATATTTCAAGAGAAATACAAATAGATTGCTTTATATGGGTAAGTAAAACCTAAGTTAGTGGGTAGAAATTGCTATTTTAAGACTTGGTAATTATCGAAAATAATTTACTAGGAAATTTCAAGATCAAAGTATAGAATAGCAAGGAAAAGGATTGTTGTTAAGAGATAAAAGGTGGATTAAATATAGATCCAAGGAAAAATTGGTATGAAGTGTTCTTGACTAAATTAATGGTTACAAAGATTAAGTATTGATCAAAAGATACAACAATAGGACCTGAGTATAGATAGATATACCGCTAAGTTTGAAGATTTGATTAAGTACTTTGATACATAGATTCCAAAATTGAGGAGACATAGGAGTGCAAATAAGTTATTTAAGGAAGGACTTAGTCTGGATTAAGGAAGTAGGTTTCAATAATAGAGATTAGTGAAAAAGGAAATGTTGACAAGAAAGAAAAGGAATAGTGCTAGTATACTATCTAAAATTTACAATGATGGGAGTAAATGGACAGGAAAAGTAAGAGAGTACATTTCAAAATTATTGAATAGGCAAGTATGTTATATCTAAAGGATGATAGGAGATCATGTGGATGCAATAAAGTGGTGTTAGGAAGATGAAAATTTTTCCAAGGAGAAAGGTAAATAGTTCTGAATGCTTATTCACGGAATTTCGAGGACGAAATTATTTTTAGAGGGGGAGAATTGTAACATCTTAAAATTTCACTCTAAGAGACAAAGTATTAATTTTAGTAGATTAGAATTACTATGAAGTTTTTCGGATAAAAACTTAGTAGTTTAGAGCTAAATACGGAAGTCAGGAAATTAGATACGGTCACTCTAATTATTAGGATAAATGACAAAATGAATTTGGAAAATTCATTCGTCATTTTCAAAAGGTGTTTGAGGAAATAAATAGTAGTTTGGAGATATATAAAGGTCTTAGAAATTAAGTTTGGAATTTTAGAAGAGAATATAAAGAAAATACAGTTTTAGTCCCTTTGGAGAAACTCCGTAGTTTGTTAGTTAGGAAAATGATACATACTAGAGATAGGAAAATAGATGAGATGCAGACTACAAAGACTTGATAGAAACTTAAGAAAAATAGAATGACTAGTTACGGTTAAGTATTACAGCGTGAATAGTAAAATAGTTAAGTTTTATATAGATTTCTGTTTTCTGTGTCTCCGTCTTTTGTATGTTTTATATGATCTGGTGTGATCTAAGTGATAAGAAAATTATGTTAGCCTTATAATTAAGAGTTTATAATACTTATCAAATTATTTCATAAAAACAACCACTTCTCCTTTGACGTTTGAAAACCGTAGTTACCGTAATAGACAAAAAAGAGTTGAATTAGTAAAAATATGTTAAACCAACCCAGAAAATTATCTTTCTTCACAAAAGTTGTTTCTTGTGATTTTTTGGAATTTTTCTAGAATTTTTGGAGAAACTAAATTTTGAAATTACAGTTTTGGTCCCTACAGTTTACGGTAAGAGCTAGAAACTGATACGGAGACCCAAACGACGTTAAAACATAAAAATGGAACAGTACACCATGTTTTATATTTTTTATGAATTATGAAATTTATTTTGAAATTTTTCGAAAGACAGATAAAGAATTACGTTTTTGGTCCCTGTGAGTACGTAAAACGAAGTTTACGGAAACCAGGATGAATTTTCAGTGATCAGTGAGTGCTCAAAATCAAATTCTAAGAGGGACCATTGTTGTTTAAATTAAATTTGTGATTTTCTGGGAATTTTTCTGAAATTTTCTGAAAAATTACTGTTTTGGGCTTACGTCGCGTCCGTTTTCCTTTGTTAGTGCATACCGTAAATACCTACCCTTTTCCGTAAAAATCCAGAAACTCTTGTATGAAGTGTTTAAGACTATTAGTAGCTATTTTCAAAATTTTCTTATAGGTCCTCACCTTTTAATAAATTATTTATGAGATCTGTTTGTAAAAGGACTATATAGCCATCGGTTTTCCGTTTATTTATGAAACCATAAAGTTTTTCACTATTTAATCCAATGGTCCCCCCTTGCCCTTATGGTGGTCGACATCCCCATCATCTAAGAGCCCTTGGATGAGTTTTTCACTTTATGACTCATAGGCTTAGTCACATGTATTAGCAAATGGGAAAAATGGAAAGTTTATGAATTATTGGTTTATGACATAAGGTGTAAAAAGCTAGGTGACGTCACAATTTTTTTATTCCCCCGTGGTCCCCATTTGGCCGCCCTCCCCATCCTATAAATAGGGGTCTTTGCTTCATATTTACACTCACACCAAACCAAGGAGCAAGAAGGCATACAAGTTCTCTCTCTTTACTTTCTTAGTTTCTTAAATTTCTTTAGTGTTCTTAGTTGTTCTTCATCAAGATTTTGGCCAAGGTAAGGGGCTTCTCTCTTCATTTTAATTTAAGTAGTATGAGTTTGATCTTGTTTGTGTTTGAAATTGCTTGTTTGTATGTTTATAGCTTTTTGTTTGTTTAAAAAATGCTTTATGATTGTTTTATAGTCTTATTTTAATTGTTTTGTGCTAGTCATAAATTGTAGAGTTATAATGTCCAAATTTATATAAAATTTCGAGTAAGAGGAGAGGTTATGGCAAAATCACTTTTGAGCTTTTGTAAACATACCGTTATAATGGCAAATTTTAAACGTACCACAAAAGTATGATTTTATCGCAAAGAAAATATAAATTATTATTTTGTGAAAACCCAATGTTATCTGTTATTTATATACAAGGTGATGGTTAAGATAAATAGTTTATTAGTATGGATCTGTCTAGAAAGGAAGGGAGACCTATGAAGGGGCTAAAGCAGTCCGTCTCTCTCTGGCCTGCGATCTGTATTGATACGCTGTTTGGGGAAATCTTAACAATAGGGACCCGGTATATACGTGACAAGATAAAATTGGGAAAGAAGCAATTTTATTAATACTGTATATATAAATAGATTGGAATGGATAAAAGAGTGCAACAGTAATGGATTCTCGGTAAACCTACTGTTATAGCATCTTTCGGAAAATAATCTAACAGTAATGGATTCTCGGTGAATTCTACTGTTATGTTATTTGTGGGAAATATTAAGTGGGTATCCAATCTGTATATATATGCACGTAACTCAGTTTAATTTCCAATGTCTACGGCAGTGGAAATTAGTGAGATAGGCTTTCAACGGGCCTTTTTCCTAGAAGATAATTGGAGCTTAAATATTTCCAAAGAGAAACAAATGGACTACGTTCACTTAGTTCATAAGATCGAATTTACAGTGGAAAATTGATTACCAAAGATGGCACTGCCGCCGTGTAATCTTATCTTCTTCAAAAATAAACTTAAGCCGTAATTAATCAGTTTTATTTCAATCACTAAGTCTGTATTAAATTTTCAAGAAAGATGGACACTAATTACCGCAGTCGGCTCAGCCGCCGTGTAATTATTCCATTCCCAAAGAGTTATCTAAAATCTGTGAACAGACATGTACTAATTAAAAAGCGGACGTAAGTTTAAAATACTGTTGATCTATTCTCTCTTGATCAATCCAAAGTGGCTTTGCCCGTTTGATTTTCTTGAAATACAGTTAAATACTTTTTACCAATTCATACTATTAAGCTATTTAAAGCTATTAAAACCGAGATGATAATTTATTCCGTAAAAGGAGACAAGAGTTATACGTTTTTAAAGTATATAGTAAAAAGAGTTTTTATGAGAAACAGTGATTTTTAAACAGTTATCTATTTATACAAGTGGTCTTTCCATAAAAGAATTTGATGTGTTTCTTACAAAGAGTTTTAATAAGAGTCGGAGATTTTTGAGAAAGAGATAGTAAAACAGAGGATGTTTTACAAAGTGAATTAAAGAGGAACTAAAGAGGATCCAAGAGAAAAGTTGTGCATTTGCATAAAGACGTTTTGAGCATTACAATCCGAAGTAGCGTGGTAGAGAATATAGTACGGTTGGGCTACAACTGCCTATTGGGATTATCGAGGTTTCGATAGTCTTATGTGGCCGAGTAGGTAATGCCCTCGAGCCGAGACAATTCGTATACCCGACTTGGATAAATCTGATTGACTGACTTATTCGTAAATTGGTATTAAAGCAATAAATGTTAGTCTTACTGAAGGATCCTCAGAAGTCCTGAAGGGGTTGTCTGGTTATTCTCTTAGGTTGACTACAGCCGATTGCTCAATGGTGTTAAGGTTGGTAAAGTCTCCTTGGAGCACTACACCAGTGTGATTTGAGAAATATAGAAGAGACATGCAAAAATAAGACGTTGATGTGATAATGTACTCTTGTGATTGTGTGGTTTTGCAGGTTCATGGATACCCGATAAGATCTGCTTGTTTGAGATGTGATTGTGTGTTTTCAATGCTTTGCTATTCTGTTACATTGTTTTGAGAAACTTGGTTGTCCATGAGATTTGTCTGTTCTTGATGTTTGAGTTAAGTGCTGTGTGATCTATTGTTTGATTACATACTTGTACGGCTTCTATTAACTTGAGTTAGAGTTTCACCCTTGCCTGCTTTGTTGTGTTGATACATGACTGAGTAGATGGACCCAAATGACAAAGGATTGGGAACTGTTCGACACTTAACCATAGAACCTCAAGGAGGAGACTGTGTATGGTGGAAAATATGTCCTAGCACTCAGTGGGGCAGGTTTGTAGGAAATGTAAAAACATTAGATACTGGAGGCGGAGCACCACTAAACCCACTACTTATCCAAGAACAAATGATTTTAGATGTTAAGTTACCTTGGCGTCAATTAAGACCGTTAGGATGTATCTCAGATGACTTTACTTTCGGTAGTGATGATAGCGGTGACAGTGGAGGTGGTAGTTCACATCCTTCAGGACATGATGGAAATGGTTCTGATCATGTGCCTTCAAAATCAAGAGACAAATCCTCAGATGAAAACCAAGATAGAACCTCTGAAGACACCTCTGCTGCCGCACCTATAAGGACTGAAGGTTCTGTAGGGTATACTCCGGTTTTGCCTCTCGGAGAAGCGAATCCACCTACATACTCACCTTTACCCCATCTATTAGAATCAAAATCTGAAGATAACATTTGATTGTCTGAATCCTTATCGGATGAGGAAATCGAAGAGGATCCTGAAGAGGAATCCGAAGAGTCCATATACTCTTGGGCTACTTCTGACCTTACTAGAGAGTCTTTCCCTAAACCAGATCTATCCAGGTTTGATTTCGATTGGGTCCCGGTAACTCGAATTCTGCACTTACAATCTAGCTTGCCCGAAATAGGAGGATCCACCTGGTCTTGTCCATAGATGTGTTGGAGTTAGGTTTTAGCTCAATAGATCCCTTTTGGTATAGATGATGGGATCATGGCTCGATTGTACATAGTAGCATGTATTTTTCTTTTACCACTTTTGTACTTTTTGGTTTAGAGTAGTTTTCACTTCTTTTTCTTTTGTAGTGTAAAATCAAAGTTTGTCTTAGAACAAACTCTTTTGTAAAATATCATGTTATATATATATATATATATGAGAAAGAGAGTACTATTCTGTACATGATGGTTCACTTCGCGTTCAAAACATTTATAAAGAAATTAAGGGATTTCTCCTTCTCATCTTCTTTTAAAGAAAAGGAAAAAAATTTACTCGCATTTTGTGAAGAGCTTTATAAACATTGGACAAATATTTTCTAAATCTTTGCGAAACTTTTGGTTACTATGGTGTAATATCTTTTTTGGAGAAAGGGTGTTGCAAGATGTACTTAAAGGAACCTTTATCAGAATTTTGTTATAAATATGGCAAGGTTTCTATATGTATGGTTTATCTATTTGATGCATGTATTAGAGGGAGGAAGATGGTGTTTAACTTCTCAAAAAGTCATGTAATAGTTGCCTCACTTTTGAGACTTGCCTTATGGGCATAATCTGACGTTAGCTTAACTATGAAATATACTACTCTTTGATGGTTCTGTTTTACTAAAATTTGTTTAATCAATCTTACTACTGTCAATAAAATTCAGAAGATGAGTATTAGTATTAACTATTTTGCTAAAGGCTAAGTCATTATTCTATAAAATATAAAAAAAGGGTTTAATTCAACTCATATAAGAGCTCAGTAACAAATTAAATAAGTTCTGGTTCAGAAGTTACCACTGTAATAGTTATGCCTCACTAATTCATTTTGTCACTTACTGTAATCTAGCTAAAAATAAAAACTATAAATGCACATTTGCACACACAACACTTTTTCTTAAGACCGATTCTAATATATATATAAGTTGGGTGTGTTTCTTTCTTATCTAGTTCAGGTTATAAAAGTTTCAATTAGATTAATTGACAAGTATAAATTCAGATCTTAAGATCATATTATGTAGCAGAACATATGGATTTAATATTAATGCTGGGGATAAATGAAGCAATGACATTGGATTTAGTCTTTCATCACAGAGGACTTGTCTGCAGAATTTTGGCTATCTTCTTTTCCAAACTAATCCAGTTCTGCTATATAGTTTTGTTAACATATATATATATATATATATATATTTCATTAAAATTAGAAGTAATATATATATACATAAGCATATACATTATCCTTCGGTCAATTATAGTATAGAAGTACATAGTATTTTTATTCCTTTGGTAGGAGTACCGAGGTGTTAGATTTGTTTGCATAAGTGGTTAGGGGTCTTATGTGTACATGTTTCTGGGGCAAATTGTATTGGTGTTTCTAATTGTGGTGGTCTCCAATGATACATCCTTAAAATTTGTTTTCCGGTCATCCTTGTTAATAAAACACTACTCACAGATTGGATTTCTAACTGGACTCTAGTTAATTCTACTAAACTATACAAATTAGTTAAAAGGAACATACTTACATTATACAAACTAAAAGTAGTAATAAGAAACTTTATTATAATGACACGCTTATGCATTGTTAAGAAGGGAATATTATTTGATATTAACATAAAATATTGGGTCATTACATTTAGTGGTATCAGAGCGCGATTTCAGGAATTTAATATTTAATTTTTTTTAGAATACAGATGTCTTCAAGGAGGAATTCAGCTAACTCTACAGACAATGCAGTACCCCCTAGAACAGTAGAGCAAAATCTAGAAAGAGTGTTAGGAGCAATAGAGGGATTAACAGAAGCCTTTCAAGCACAAACTGTAATGATCCAACAAATGCAAAATGCTGGACAAGGAAATCAAGAACGAAGGAACGAGGAACCCAGAAATGAGGCACCGGGTGTACACCTAAATTTTCAAGGTTTAACTGAGTTTCGGAAGACAAAACCTCCTTCATTCTTTGGAGAATATGACCCAGTAAAGGCGCAACAGTGGATTAGTCAGCTTGAGAAAATCTTTGAAGCAATGGGATGTATGGATGCACAAAAAGTGACTTTTGCCACTTATATATTGGAAGGTGAGGCTTAACATTGGTGGAAAGGTGCTAGCCTGCGGAACACAAATAACTTGGGAGGTGTTCCAAACAACTTTCTTTGAAAAATATTTTCCTGAAAGTGTGAAGAATGAGAAAGAAGCATAATTCATACAATTAAAGCAAGGAAGTATGACAGCTGGACAATATGTGGCAAAGTTTGAAGAGTTGTCTAAGTTTTCCACGTATCTCAAACATAATAATGATGAAGCATGGAAGGCTATCAAGTTTGAGTGGGGACTAGCTCCTGATATTAAAGAAAAGGTAGCAACATTTGAAATAAGAGATTATGCTACGCTAGTAAACAAGAGCAGAATTGCGGAGAAAAATCCTTTGGAAATAGAGTGTGAAAGGGGAAGAAGGGCATATCTAAAGAGAAAGAGAGAAGGTGGCAAAAACACACCCAATCATAAACCTCGAACTATTTCTGATAAAGGAACACAGGGACAAAATCATAATACATCTTCTGTGTGTAATCGATGTGGGAAATTTCATAGCACAGGACCTTGCTACCAAAACTAGATCAAATGTTTTACTTGTGGAAAGCCAGGACATATATCAGCAAATTGCTTCACAAAGATGGAGTCATCTTCTAAGCCTAGACCTTTGACTAAGGGAAGAGTCTTTACCCTGGATGCTGAAGAGGTAAAAGAATCTCCTGAACTTATTCATGGTAAGTGTTTCCTTAAAAACACACTTTTATCTGCATTATTTGACACTGGTGCAACACACTCATTTATATCAAAAAAATGTGTTGACCGTTTGTGGTTAAAAGTAAGCTTGTTACCATTTGATCTATCTGTCTCCACTCCCACTTCAAAATCAATCCTCACTTCTTATGCATGTATAGACTGTTCTCTAACCTTAGAAGATAAAACCTTTGTCATCACTTTAATATGCTTGCCTTTAGTTAATGCTGATATTATCCTTGGAATGGACTGGTTGTCTAAAAATAATATTGTCCTAGATTGTTTCAAAAAGATAATATATTTTCCTCATAATCAAGTGTTGACCCAAAATCAAAAGGGACTTATTCAACTCAATGCTACCCAAGTTGAAAAATGTTTCTTAAATGGAGCTCAAGGATACCTTGTTCTTTATTCCTTAGAAGGGGAGGTGGAATCTAAACTTGAAACTATTCCAGTAGTAAGACAATTCCCAGAAGTGTTTCCTAAAGATATTACGGGTTTGCCACCAAAAAGAGAAGTTGCGTTTTCCATTGACCTGATACCTGGTACTGGTCCAATATCTTTAGCTCCTTATAGAATGTCCCCTACAGAGCTAATAGAACTCAAAGAACAAATTCAAGATCTTTTGGGCAAAGGTTTCATAAGACCAAGTGCATCTCCTTGGGGAGCACCCGTTCTCTTTGTCAAAAAGAAAGATGGGACATTTCGGATGTGTATAGACTATAGGCAATTGAATAAGGTCACAATTAAAAACAAGTACCCTCTTCCAAGAATAGATGACCTTTTAGATCAGATACTTGGAGCTTCAGTTTTCTCTAAAATTGATTTAAGGTCTGGATATCACCAAATTAGGATAAGAAAAAAGACATTCCCAAGACAGCTTTTAGAACCAGGTACGGGCACTATGAGTTTTTAGTAATGTCGTTCGGGGTCACAAATGCACCTGCTATTTTCATGGACTATATTGTAGGTAACAAGATGAAACACAAGAAGGGGGGTTGAATCGTGTTTCTAAGCTTTTAAAACTTTTCGCAAATGTTGGACGCTGGCTGTTAAAAACGTTGGACGCACAGCTTAGTTCAAATATTGGACGCACAGTGTTTTCTGAAATATTGGACGCACAGAGTGCTAAAACACTGGACGCACAGAATTGTGAAATATTGGACGCACAAAAGATTGGACGCTGAGGCTTCCCTCGTAGTTTAAAAACTTGTTTTCTTTGTGCGATTTAAGGTGTATGAAAAACTTGTTTAAACAAAATCAATTCAATCCCCTTGGTTAGTAATAAGCACAGATATAATAAGAGATAAGGGAAGGAAGAAATAACACAAGTTTTTATACTGGTTCACCCTTTCCTAAGAGCTACGTCCAGTCCCCTCAAACTAGAGAGATTTCACTATCAAACCAGATAGGTACAAGTATTCTTTGCACACAGCCTCTTCAGGCTAAATCCCAAGTATTCTTTGCACACAGCCTCTCCAGGCTAAATTCCAAGTATTCTTTGAACACAGCCTCTTTAGGCTAAAACCCAAGTATTCTTTGAACACAGCCTCTTCAGGCTAAACGACTCAGCAGAGTGTTTTTGATTCAAGTGCTGTCTAACTCACACAAGTGAGGATATGAAATCTAAAGCACTTTGAGAGTTAAGCAAACTCTCTTTTACAACAAGAAAGAAAATATACAAGACTTTCTATACAGAGTATAACAAATTGCACAGCGGTTTTGCTCTTTCTTTTTCGTTGTTCAGTATCTTGTATTCTTCTTCTTGTTCACGGTATTTATAGGCTTTGATGAAGCTTCAGACTTGTTCTTCGAATAGCTCAGCTTCATCCTTCATAAATATTACCGTTCTCTAATAGCATTAAATGCTATTTTCCCGTTGCTCTAAGGAGATCTACTTCATTGTGCATGTCTGCGTTTCTTTCTCCTAAATCAGAAGCAACCTGTACTCAAAGTCTCAATTGTACAGTGGTTAATAGTAATATCTTATTGAGACAGAGAGAATACACTGTGTAAAGTAGAAAGATGTGTTCAGAGATATACAGAGTAGTTAAAAGTACATTCTCTCTCTTAGTACACTTTCCACAGTGTTTTATGCTTTTCAAAAGTACATTAAAAAACGTTGACAATAGGTTGTACAGAAAAGCATTGTGTACAGCTATTCAAATCAAATTGTTGGCTCAATAAAATTGTTTAATAATCAAATGCAAGAGCAACAATTGACAATCAAATGGATTCTGCGTGTTATGTATTGGGCGCAGAATATATGAAACACTGGACGCAGCATTTAGCAAGTTATTGGACGCATACCTTTGCACTTACCAATTTGCACAGAACTCATGCAAACATTGGACGCATACCTGATGCTTTCAATTGCACTTTGTTATGCTGCTTTATTGGACGATGAATAGTAGACTGAGAACTTGTCCTACTTTGCTTCATTCATCGTGTAACACTTTGTTTTTGTTCTTCTCATTTATCGGACGCAGAACAGTAGATAATGAACTTGTTCCATTCTGTTTCATTGCTTGTGGAACACTTTGTTATTTTCCTTCTTCATTATCGGACGCAGAACAGTGCTTGAGTAACTCTAACTTCATTGGACGCAGAATGTTCAGTTTCATTGGACGCAGAGTTGCACTCTTGCTCATGCTGAACATTGGACTTTTGTCCTTCATATGCATTGGACGCTCACTGAATCTGTTCCTTTGAAAATCATTAGACTCTTACTGCAATTCTGCTTCTCATAAAAACATTGGACTATGCCAGTATTGCCTTGTTCTTATCATTGGACTTATGACTTATGTTCTGATCATTGGACTTATACGCATTCTGATCATTGGACGTATGGTTATTCTTGAACATTGGACTTATGTCTTCAATGCCTTCTCATGAATCATTGGACGTATGAAATTGTCCTTGTGCCTTGTACTGAATTATTGGACGCACAACATTACTTGTCTTTGCTCAAACATTGGACGTAGAACTCTTCCTTCTGCTCAACCATTGGACGCAGAATTCTTCCTTCTGCTCAAACATTGGACGCAGAACTCTTCCTTCTGCTCAACCATTGGACGCAGAACTTTTGTGTCCATTCCAATGCCAACATTGTGATGAGCTAGCTTATTGGACGCAGAACTGTTTTGCCTCTTATATCAGTAACTTCCTTCTGCCAAAATCACTGGACGCAGAACTCTTGGTATTTATGTTTCAGTGCCAACATTGGACGCAAGACTCGCTTTGAATGCCAGCCAATGTCATGAAGAACTGATTGGACGCAGACTGCAATAAGCTTAGTTAGGCAGCATTGTTATACATTGTACAAGCTTAATACATTTTGTTTATCCTTTGTAAAAACCTTAATACATTTTGTTATCATCAAAACCATAAAAACACATAGGGAGTTTTTGTATTAAAAACATTTTTAACCAATTTGGTTCCAACATATATGAATAGAATTTTTAGGCCCTATTTAGATAAGTTTGTGGTAGTATTCATTGATGACATACTAATATATTCAAAAAGTGAGGAAGAACATGAAGAACATCTTAGACTAGTTTTGCAAATATTAAAAGAAAATAAATTATATGCTAAATTGGAAAAATGTGAATTTTGGTTAAGAGAAATCAAATTTCTTGGACATGTGGTGTCCCATTTAGGAATTTCGGTAGAACCTAGCAAAATTCAGGCCGTACTACAATAGGAGAAACCCAAAACCATTACTGAGATTAGGAGTTTCTTGGGGTTCGCAGGATATTATAGGAGGTTTATATAAGGATTCTCCCAATTGGCGCTACCATTGACCAGGTTAACTAGGAAGAATCATCCCTTTATCTGGACACAGGAATGTGACCAAGAACTCAAAACTAGACTTACCACAGCACCTGTTCTGAAAATTCCAAATCCTAATGAAAATTTTGTAGTTTATTGTGATGCTTCAAAAAGAGGTTTAGGATGTGTTTTGATGCAACAAGGAAAGCCAGTGGCCTATGCCTCACGACAATTAAGATCACATGAAGAAAATTATCCAACCCATGATCTTGAATTAGCAGCTGTGGTATTTGCCCTTAAAATATGGAGGCATTTCCTTATATGGGGCAAAATTTGAGGTTTACAGTGATTATAAGAGCTTAAAATATTTGTTTGATCAAAAAGAATTAAACATAAGATAGAGAAGGTGGGTAGAATTTTTGAAAGATTATGATTTCGAATTAAAATACCATGCAGGAAAAGCTAATGTAGTAGTTGATGCCTTAAGTAGAAAATCTCTACACATGTCTACCATGATGATTAAAGAACAAGAATTGTTAGAAAAATTTAGGGATCTGAAGCTTTCAGTAGATATCAAACCCACCTACATATCTATCAATGAGCTAAAGATCGAAAGTGAATTCAAGAATCAGATTAGACAAGCTCAGGAAAAAGATCCAGAATTTGGACAGTTAAAAGATCAACCAAATTTTCGGACTGACCCCAATGGAACGCTCCTTTTCAAGGAAAGAATTTGTGTTCCAAGAAATAAAGAATTAAGAAATGAAATTTTGACTGAAGCACATTGTAGCAAGTATACTATCCACCCAGGAGCAACAAAAATGTATCAAGATCTTAAGAAAGAATTTTGGTGGAGTGGAATGAAAAAAGACATCGG
This sequence comes from Glycyrrhiza uralensis, assembly GCA_030159175.1. Lineage (NCBI taxonomy): Eukaryota > Viridiplantae > Streptophyta > Magnoliopsida > Fabales > Fabaceae > Glycyrrhiza > Glycyrrhiza uralensis. The sequence goes on from BRZY01000003.1 coordinate 31,824,149, forward strand.
GGAATTTGTGGCAAAATGTTTAACTTGTCAAAAATTTAAGATAGAGCATCAAAGACCCGCAGGGTTGCTTCAACCTTTAAGCATACCTGAATGGAAATGGGATGAGGTAACTATGGATTTCATCACTGGACTTCCAAAGACCTCCTTAGGAAATGATGCTGCATGGGTGATAGTCGATAGGTTAACCAAAACTACTCATATCATACCTATCAAAATTAGTTTTCCCTTGGACAAATTGGCACAAATTTATATTAGGGAAATTGTGAGATTGCATGGGATTCCCACTGTCATTATATCAGACAGAGATCCCATATTTACCTCAAGATTTTGGGAAATGCTACATAAAGCAATGGGTACTAAATTACGTTTTAGCACTGCATACCATCCCCAAACTGATGGACAAACAAAAAGAACCATCCAAACATTAGAGGATATGTTAAGAGCTTGCATTTTGGAATTTAAGGGCAATTGGGATAGTCATTTACCTTTAGTGGAATTTGCTTATAATAATAGTTTCCACTCCAGCATAGGTATGGCTCCTTATGAAGCTCTTTATGGTAGGAGATCTAGGACACCTTTATGTTGGTCTGAAGTTGGGGATAAAAATTTAATAGGACCTGAGCAAATAATGCAAACTTCTGAAAAAATAAAAATGATCAAAGAAAAATTAGTTGCCGCTCAACACAGACGGAAAAATTATGCTGATAAGAGAAGGACACCTCTTGAATTTAAGGAAGGGGAACATGTATTCCTTAAAATAAATACTATTACAGGTATTGGCAGAGCTCTTAAATCTAAGAAACTGAGTCCCAGATTTATTGGACCGTTTCAAATACTCAAAAGATTTGGACCCATTGCTTACCAAATTGCTTTACCCCCAAATCTTTCAAGGCTTCACAATGTCTTTCATGTGTCTCAATTAAGAAAATATTGCCCCGATCCGTCACACATTTTGCAGCACGAAATAATGCAGGTAAAAGAAAATTTGACTTATGAGATAAGACCTCAACAGATACTGTATAATAGTATCAAGCATCTCAAAGGTAAAGACATACCTTTAGTTAAAGTTGCTTGGGAAGGAAGACCATCAGCTGAAGCCACATGGGAATTAGAGTCAGATATCAAGTGCAGATATCCTGAGCTAATATCAGGTTAGTAAAAAAATTTTGTGGACAAAATTTCTAAGAGGGTGGTTGAAATGTAAAACTATATTTAGAATAATAATAATAATTATACTTGATCTTTATTTCAAATAGTAAACATTATTTTTTTAGCCCGGCAACTAAGTGTGAATTCAAAATGGTAACGTTTAGAATATAACAATATAGCAACAAGTAAAAGCAGAAAAATATATATATATATATAGAATGAATAATAATAATAATAATAATAATAATAATAACAATAGCTACACAAATATAAACAGCTAGTACACGGAAGTAAATGAGTTCATAAAAACTACCCAAGTTTATAACCTATCGAAGAAAGGAATTATGAACTCTACTCTTAGACTTATGAGCTGCCAAAGAATCAAGCTTACACCTGGCTATTGCATGCAAATGAGAGAGGAAAAATGGTGTGGGGCGCTCAATATAAAAAGGGGAATACAACTGACGAAGAAATTCACAACTACTAAGGGCCTGTTTGGATTGGCTTATGCAGAGCTTATGAACACAGCTTATGACTGATTCATAAGCTGTTTTGGGCTTATTTTTCATAAGCTACCCAAGATAGCTTATCAAAACAGCTTATGACTTATATAAAATAAGTTTCACTATAATTTTTCTTCGATTATAAAAGTAACTTATACAGTTTATGCCATAAGCAGTAGATAAGTTTGTGTATCCAAACAGGGCCTAAAACTAACTTAAAGAAACTCTACTCTGAGTGAAGAATTCTGCTAGGTAGAAGCTTCTTTCAATCTCCACACATTTGTTGTGTTCCTTCTTTCAACTACAGTCTCTCACAACTAGTTTTTTTTTCTTTCTATTTGAAGTGTCTCTGACACAAGACAGAAAACTACCGTAACTCTTTCTTCTCTATATGTTTTGTTTCTGATTTGTAAAACTTTATGCACCTCGTTGATTCATCTTGAATGCACACTGGGTTATTTTCTCTACATGAGTGTCTCTTAATTTAATCAGTTGTTTGTTTTAAGAACTTTGCTCATATATTCTAGATTTATTCATCTGAAAGCTTTTTGATTTACTCTAAAATTTTATAGTAATTATTTTCCTCTGACTTTATAGTTGATTTTTTTTTTGCTGTTCCTTTTTGTTTGCTGCATGGCTTTCTTTTATTAAAAACAAATGATTTTTATGTTCTAAAGACTTTTTGGGTAAATGTCCTAAACTAAACTCAAGCATGAGGTTGAGCAAGGTGGTGAAGTTCTGGCTGAGTGTGAAGGAATGTAGACTCTGTTTTGGGTTTCAGACTTTTGTTACCCACCAATCTGTTGGTGGAGGGCCCTTACCTAGGTATGAGACAAATTGGCCTAAATTCTACAAGACTCGAGAAGAGTTACACAGTATATTCAGAGAAGAGCCATAAGTAGCTTACCAAAACTGCTTGAGGGTTGCTTTAACTTCTTATTAAGAAAAACTATTATTCTGTTTTTTTTTCCTCTAACATTGCAAATGTGGAGTTTTCCATGACTTCTCATGGCTGGAATCATTATGGTTTAAAAAAAATATCTAGGAAATTCAAATAAGTTTCTACTGAGTTTACTCATTGTTTTCTTTTCTTTTCTAATGGTTTCAGAGAATAAAGGGAAAGATGTTGATGACTGTGAATTTCAAGGTGGAAGTTGATTTCATTTGGGTGATGAACCCAGATGAAGGATTTGTTCCTGTAGTGGTGGTTATACGTTTTTATCGCCTTTGACTGATATGGAAGAATATAAAAAGGAACCTTGGTCTTTTGGATAAGAGGATTAGAACATATAGAAGATGTACTTAAAGGAACCCTTATCAAAATTTTGTTATAAATATCGCAAGGTTTCTATATGTATGGTTTATCTATTTGATGCATGTATTAGAGGGAGGAAGATGGTGTTTAACTTCTCAAAAAGTCATGTAATAGTTGCCTCACTTTTGAGACTTGCCTTATGGGCATAATCTGACTAAGTCATTATTCTATAAAATATAAAAAGGGGTTTAATTCAACTCATATAAGAGTTCAGTAACAAATTAAATAAGTTCTAGTTCAGAAGTTATCACTGCAGTAGTTATGCCTCACTAATTCATTTTATCACTTACTGTAATCTAACTAAAAATAAAAACTATAAATGCACATTTGCATATATATATATAAGCTGGGTGTGTTTCTTTCTTATCTAGTTCAAGTTATAAAAGTTTCAATTAGATTAATTGACAAATATAAATTCAGATCTTAAGATCATATTATGTAGCAGAACGTATGGATTTAATATTAATGCTGGGGATAAATGAAGCAATGACATTGGATTTAGTCTTTCAACATAGAGGACTTGTCTGCAGAATTTTGGCTATCTTCTTTTCCAAACTAATCCAGTTCTGCTATATAGTTTTGTTAACATATATATATATATATATATATATATATATATATATATATATATATATATATTTCATTAAAATTAGAAGTAATATATATATATATATATATATATACATAAGCATATACATTATCCTTCGGTTAATTTATAGTATAGAAGTACATAGTATTTTTGTTCCTTTGGTAGGAGTACCGAGGTGTTAGATTTGTCTGCATAAATGGTTAGGGGTCTTATGTGTACATGTTTCTGGGGCAAATTGTATTGGTATTTCTAGTGGTGGTGGTCTCCAATGATACATCTTTAAAATTTGTTTTCCAATCATCCTTGTTAATAAAACACTACTCACAAATTGGATTTCTAACTAGACTCTATTTAATTCTACTAAACTATACAGATTAGTTAAAAGGACATACTTACATTATACAAACTAAAAGTAGTAATAAGAAACTTTATTATAATGACACGCTTATGCATTGTTAAGAAAGGAATATTATTTGATATTAACATAAAATATTGGGTCATTACACATATCACAAAAGTTTAAATAATCTACAGATTATATGAAAGAAGTCCCTCAAATAGGGAAAGTTATACAGGTGGCATTTCCTGGACGAATAGCTTCCCAAACAATCTTCGTACAAACTTTCTAAAAATGGTTTACACTTTGTATTGAAAAATAAATACATAAATAAGTTTAAATTTAATCTGAGAGAGAGATTAATGTGCCTTTGGAAAGTGGGGAAATTAAATTGTGCTTAAATGCTGGGTGCGGGGCGCAAGGTAAAAAAAATGATAAGGTGAATTGGAATAGGGAAAACATGTCTGGTTCTCCTCTTTCGAAAACAATTATTTGCAATTTCCCTGGGAAAAGAAAACGATGCTTCAGTTCTAGCAAGCCTTCTTCTCCTTCTCTTCTTTGAAGCTTTCATTTTCACACCCTTTCTCCACATTCTTCCTCGTCAATTCTTTCTCTCTCTGATTTCTTTTTGGCTTTTTGCTCTTCCTCTTGGGTCCAAATCGGCTCCCAGCCAGACAACCACCACGCTCCAACCAATTATTTTTTTGGGTCGGCGTATCCAACCGTTGAGGGGTGGTTAACAACATTTGAGGGTTGTTCCATGGCGCTTCTTCTCTGGCGCAACGGGTTTCAGAGGTTTGGGGAAAGAGGAGGAGCTTCTTCGAATGCGAATCTGAACCCGCGGTTGCTGCCGTCATCGGTGTCGAAGGAGGACCAGTGCTTTGCACAGCTTTTGAAGGGTGGCTCTACGGGTTCACCTGCCACTCATCCTTCATGTCGGTGTTTTAAATTTTAGCTTATTGGGATTTGAATGAGAAAAACAATATTGAGCTTATAACTTATCTGGTGTTTGCTTTGAAATTGTTCTGATCCATTCATTCTTATGTTGTTTAATTTTTCTGATTTTGCGTGAATGACATAGTTGAATTGCTAATAAAAACTGCTCACAGAAATATGCCGAAGATGACAACTAAAAGGAATAAACTTAATTTGTTCTATAACTATTTGATTTGTGGATTTCATAACTATTTGATACTCCGATCATTCTCCGTCTCTTATTTGTTCTATAGATTCTATTCAAGATACAATTGTTTTGATTGGTCTAGCTGGCCACGAGTTATTAGTCATGCTCAGTGCCTTTGAAAAGAAGATTGCAGATCATGCTCGGTGCTGCCCAATGATTACAATATCTAAATGAGAGATTACGGGTTCAGGTACCTCTTAGTTTCAAAATGTTTCACATTTATTTTAAATTATCTATATCTATTATCTACAAGGATGTATTTTCGGAATTTGATGCAGAAACTGTAGCCACTGACCAACTTGACTAATAAGCAAATGATATCTATTAGTTTAGAAAAAAATGGTGGTCTAGGTAGAAAAACAAATGGAACTATTATGCAAAGAATATATATATATAATATTCTAATTGTCAATATCAATTTATGTTTTGAAAATGCATACTTGATTTGGTAAAATGTGGTTATGTAAAAATATGATGGTTTGTGCAAGTGTGCATGTTATAACAGGCTTGATGTGTGGGATATACTAAGAAATGTAAATTTTAGCAATCCTGCAAATGCATTATCTCTTATCTTTGATATCTTTGATTTTAACAGTTAGTGCAAAGATAAAAAGAACCCCTGAGGATTTTCTCAAAGTCACTATCAAATCAAATAGCATAATTTTGGTGAGTTCCATTCTATATTCGTTATTTATAGATTTATAAATTTTTTCTCCATGAGTTAATCTTTTATTGAAATGCTTTTTACCCACTGAATCAGCTTATTTTTAGATGTGCTTTTTTGGCCTTCTGAATGAGTATATACACAATGCACTTAGATGTTCGCTATGTCATGATCTTCCATTTGTGAGAAACTACTATCTTTTCTGTTGTTCTTTTTTTTCCGTTATGGAATAGGGAAGGGAGAAGAAATGAAAAGCGATTTTGAGAAAGATTTACCCACCCCATGAGATTGAAGCTGAAATTCAAGCTCTATAGTGACCAGTTTTTGGAAATGAGGGAAGCAATTAACACTGCTCCAATTCCTTTAACTTACATTCTTCTTCTTAAGAAACAGTTATGCATAAGTTTAGATTGATAATGGGTGTTTAGGAACATTCATTTCCCTATGTGGTATTGAAAACAGAGGGCTGCACATATTTATCCATGAGTTCGTCCCAACACTAGAGGTATTTGCTATATACATCCAGAAAATCTTCTAGGTGAGGATTCTCTAACAAATTTAAAATATGTTAACATTTAGCGTTCATTTCACACAAAAAAAGGACTAATGTACTACTAATAGAGTGTAAAAGAATTATTATAAAAAAAAATAGAGTGTTAAATATTGACAATTCAGGTATTGATCCCCTCATGAGAGAGGCTGAAAGCTGAGCTTTGTAGCTTGGAGGCGAACAACCACATCATCAGAAAACATTCTTCTACAAGTAGGTGTTTAGATTTTTAGTGAAATGAAAAGCATTCACACAGGTGTCTTATGCAAAAGTTACTGCTTTTTTTTTATTGTTTCATGCAAATCTGAAATGCATTTACTACTAAATTGATTTTGGGGAATCCTGTAAAATAGGAGCAATGGTGCACAAGTTGGTGGCATTAGTTAAAAGTACTGTTTAAGAGGGGACTAAGGGAGTGAAGATATGATGCCTTCAATAGGCTGAGAATATTCCAAGTCATAAGTGTTGCTTTTCTTAGAACACTCCTATGGGTGGCTCATTCCAAAATCTCATATTGGAGACTGGGTATGAGTTTCTTCATGATCATGTTTTTTAGGTAAGAACATTAACTATAAAAGAAGTTTTGTTAATAGTCCTTTAAATTGTTTGTTTTTTCCTTTTCATATTCATGTAATGATGTCCAAATCACATCATTTCAAAGTTTTTATACTCTACAATGTTTTTAACTTTTTTACATTCCCTGAAGAAAGAATAATTCTGATCAATGAATGGTAATCAAGAATGTACCATTTTTCTTCCTAATTTCTTGCTAGAACAATAGGAGACTTACCACTGGATCTTGGACTTCCAACTGCATTCGTCTAATTGTCTTCATAATCTGTTGGATGGGAGGGGCGTTGTGGATGGCGTAATAGTGGTTGTTACATAAAGTCTGTTATCTATTTACATAAGTTCAGGAACTTATGTCTTTGTATTTTATTTTCCTTTTCACTTTTTGTGTTTATTGGTAAGCAACTTCAAGAACCAAGAAGCCTTTGATGTCTGCAACTTCACTTAACCCACTCTTCTCATCGAAATACATTTCCATTCAAGCCCAACAGAGAATGAAAAAGAAAAAGAGAATACCTCTTTGGCATTGTTTCAGCCTCTAAAAATCTTGCTGAGGCATAACGTCATATCATGGTTCATTAACATTTCTTATAATCCTGTGCATCTTTAGTGTTAATAATCACTAGGTTCTAATAAAGTAGTTTTAACCAATTTGAGTTCTGATTTAACAAAGTAAACATAGCATTGGTAAAACTTGATGAAAAGTTGTGTTCTTGGCTTTGATCGCCTCACTTTAAAATTGCGTAGAATTATGATCCTTTAAGTGCTAAAGAAATTGTAGTTATAGCATATTGCTTCCATTTAAAAGTAAGCTGTAAATGTACTTCATTTGCTTGCATTAAAAAAAATACAGAATCTGCAAGGTTTAATCCCTATTATGGTTGCCAGTGACTGTTTATGGCCACATGTATTATTTTATTCTAATTTAATCTATTGTTTTTAGCATTTTACACTTTTATTTTTACCTTTCCTTTATTAAACATCATTAGCGATTCCATTGAAGATTTATTATGCTAAGCATAGTGTTGCTGTCTATGGGATTTTGATCAAATTGACTTCATAATGGCTGACTTCTTTATGCTTGCACCAAGATTAGAGGTGTTAAAGACCTGTGTACTAAAGCCTTTACAATAAATGAATCAATTCAATCTCTTTGCTGGAAAATTTTTGTTAGCTTTTCTATTATGCTCATAGTCTAAATGCTTAATGCTACTTAATTATCACTTTTCTTACCCAAACACCCAGTCTATATGCATTACTTTGGTTATGTAGTTTCTAAATCTGCAACTTTTCTTGTGAGTTATAATTGTCCTACATATTTTTTGCTTTACTTTGCTATTACAAGATAGATAGAATTAATCTTTTGAAAAATGAATTTGGTCAGTTGTAGGATTTGGACTAACATACTATGAGACATGTTATGAGCTTGGTCGTTAACTATTTTGCCGTGCTAAGCAAGTTGCGTCATTTAAGGAATAGTCTGTGGACTTCTTGGAGAGACAGGAAATAGCTTTTAAGATCATTACTCATGTGTTACCTCTGTTATGGATTAAGTGGAAAACACATTTTTGCGGCAGATTCTGACTTATGTTTGCTACTATGGGGGGCACATCTAAATAACATTTTTGTCATAGATTGGAGGTTCATATCTTTAGACTCACATGTATAATTAAGATCATGGAACAACAGGTCCCATATTGTGTTAGATCATGCCTGACTTTTATTGGTTACATGTACTTGGAGGGCTGATATACTGGTGTTGAATTTGGTTATAATTTTTGTACGGTTGTGCTGCATTATGCATAGCTCATGTTGTCTTGCAGCCATTTATTAATGAACTTGATTTTGAATTTTAAAAAAAAACTATGACAAAAGCTATATCATTAATGATTAATTGAATATTTTTATCTATGCAAATTTAATTGAAGATGAAACAAAAAATTTCTTGGTATTCTTCATACAACCACTAACAAAATACAATTTTTATTAATTACTTATTGTTTAATTAGCTTCACCTTCACTCTTTTCAAATATTTTTTTAGGCTTAAATAAGTTTTTGGTCCTTTTAAATATCGGACTTTTGATTTTAGTCCATGCAAAAAAAAGTCAAATTTTTTTAGTCCTATAAATTTTTTTTTTTTTGAGTTTGGTCATTTAAGTGATTTACGGGTGATGTGGCACCTACGTGGCAGGTCACTTATCTGACGTGTCATATACTAGTCCCATGTTAGCCTGCCACATAATTTTATTTTTGTAGGGACCTGACACGTCACTTAATTAAACCTTAGTTCTTTTAATTTTTTAAATTAAATGTGAGTTTAATAATTTGGGATTAGGGTTTATGTTATTCTTCTCCATCTTCGTCTGACTCCCTCCCTCCAACATCAACCATGGCTTCCACCCTTCCCTCTTCTCTCTCTCTCTCTCTCTCTGACATTAACAACCATGGCTCCCTACCACCGCCGCCCACCCTCTTCTTTCTCTCTCTGACATTAACAACCATGGCTCCCTTTTTCCGGCATCGACCATGGCTTCCCTCCCTCCTTCTTCTTCTAATCTCTGAAGGTGCGCCTCCTACCCCCAGCCGCAGGCAAACCCAGATCTGCAAGCGTTGCCACCGTCCTCGAAGCCTTCTCCACCGTCCTTGTTGCGCTCACAGGGTCGCAATTTGGAGAAGCTTCTGAATCGGGAGTTGCTTTTAGTCCCTGTTTCATCTAGGAGTTGCTTTGCAAATTTTGTTTGTGTTGTTGTTGGAAGGGAAAGAAATTAGTTAGGGTGTTGTTGTTGGGTGGCGGTAGAGAGGGGAAGGAGAAAAGGAAGGGGAAGGGGGTGGGTGGCGGGAGAGAGGGGAATGGGAACTGAAATCCCTAGTTTTTTCACTGGTTGGTACTGTTGTGCACTGCAGAATGTGTAGGTTCTTCCTCTGGGGCGGTGTTCTCTTTGCTGTTGGTCTTCTCTTTGCTACTGGTGTTATTTTTGCTGCTGTTGCCATGATGATGCAGGGGAGGGCGATGAAGATGGAGAAACCCTAATCCCGAATTGTTACACTCACATTTAATTTTAAGGTTTAATTAAGTGACGTGTCAGGTCCCTACAAAAATAAAATTACGTGGCAGACTGACATGAGACTAGTATATGACACGTCAGATAAGTGACCTGCCACGTAGGTGCCACATCACCCCTAAATCACTTAAAGAACCAAACTCAAAAAAAAAATTATAGGACTAAAAAAGTTTGACTTTTTTTTGCAGAGACTAAAATTAAAAGTCCGATATTTGGAAGGACCAAAAACTTATTTAAGCCATTTTTTTATTATTACAATCTTTTTAAATTTGAAAGCACGGCAGTGCTGCCTAACCAATTTAAATAAAGTAGCTTTTTTAAATGGTGATTGCTACGGTACCCAAGTGAATTTTATGGATATCGGTACCCTACCTATAGTAAAATGCCATGTGTATTTCTTTAGTCATGTCATCTTGTTATTTTTATTTTTATTTATTTATAAATACATCCTTTAATTTTTATTTATTTGCAAATACATACCTTTTATCATTTTTTATTTTTTTTTGAAAAACTAATGCTCATAATCTCGTCTTCGCGCTTTGACTTTTGAACTCTCGTCTTCGCATTTCGACTTTCAAACTTTCGTCAGTGCAGTTTTTGCATCATTCAAGCTTCGATTCAACTCGATTTGATGTAGTTATTTTGTGGTTTTATTTAAAATCATGTTTATAATTATTATAACACGAAAAATCATTGTATCCAAATAAGTTAATTTTTTTTAAAAAAAAGTGATTTTTATTATTATAAACAAACATAAATTAACTTCTATGTTTCTTGAAAATCTCTAAAAAATAATCACTAAGTATCCAAATAGGTTAAAAATAATTTTTTAAAAAGTGCTTTTTATTATTATAAACAAACATAAATTGCTTATGCATTTCTTGAAAATCTCTAAAACATAATCACTGAGAGCCCGTATGTTACAGCTTTTTTTATATAAAAACATTTTTTTAAATACTTTTAAGAGTTTTATGAGTGTTTGTTACATATTTTAAAAATAATCAGAAGCCACCAATTGAGGTTGGCGTGAGTGGTTAAGGTCTTTCGCCCCTTAACCAAGGTCTCGGGTTCGAGCCTTGGGTATGGCAAAAATCTCAGCTGGGAGGGATGCCACCCGTCGTATAGGCTGGGATATTCCTCGAAGTAGAAACAAAAAAAAAATAATCAGAAGCCGAAAAAAGTCTAAAAAATGATTAAAATGATAAGCTTTTTGGAGTAACTTTTAAGAAATAATCTGGTTTTAATGGGGTGAGAGATGAGAAAGAAGATTAAAAAATGTTTTTAATAATTGTAAACAAACACAAATTAGATTATGAGTTGTTATAGCTTTTTTTATAATAAAATCATTTTTTTAAAAAGCTAGAACCCGTATGTTACGGATTATTTTATAAAAAAATCACTTATTTTTTAAAAAATTATTTTTAATGATTTTCTATCTGTTTGTTTCAGATTTTGAAAATAATCAGAATCTAAAAATAATTTGAAGTTTAAAATGAGAAGCTATTTAAGTGCGTTTGTTACATATTATTATATTAAAAAATCACCTTTAATGATTTAATGAGGTGGGGGATAAAAGAGAAGATTAAAAAAGTGATTTTTAGAATCGCAAACAAACACAAATTAAATTATGATCCAGAACAAAATCTCTAAAAGATAATCACTAAATATTTTACATAAAAATCACTTATTTTTTAATCCGTAAACAATTAAAAGTGATTATTTCGTTAAAAATGATTTTTTTATAAAATAATCCATAACTACCTTTTAAGAAATAATTTGATTTTAATGAGGTGAGAGATGAGAGATAATATTAAAAAAAGTGATTTTTAGGATTACAAACAAACACAAATTAGATTCTTGTTTCACAACAAAATTTCTAAAAAATAATCTCTAAATTATTTTACATGAAAATCACTTATTTTTTAATCTGTAACAAATGAGAATCATTTTATCTCAAAATTGCTTATTTTTTAAACCCGTAACAAATAGGTCATAAATCATTATTCAGAAATTTCATCCATAAATAAAAAACGCAAAAGAAGTCAAAAATTAAAAATCAATTATATACAAATAAAATTGTAACAAGTTATATGAAAATTTTTATTTGATTTTGAGTATTTGATTAAAACTCGTTGGGGATATAAAAATAAATAATACAAATATAATGAAGTTTTTCGTAAATGTTGAGTCAGCATTTTTATATTTAATTTTTTTCTTACTTGTCCTATTTCTATTGGACCATCTCGTCAAGATACCCAACCACTTAAATTTCTCTGGGTACCATAGAATTCACTTTTTTAAATACCAGTTTTTAATTAGAAACTAATACAATGAATTTTATATCATGCAATCAAGTATGTAGCTTTGACATATATAAAAGAAGTCTGATAAGTTAAATCAAAAATACCAAATACCAACACATTAATTATTGAATTCATATATTTATTTCATTTATGTTAAAATTAGGAAAACTTTGAAAATATAAACTTAAATTTATGAACTGCTTTAAATGTTTACTAATAGCACTATTTGATTAAAAATAAAATATTGCATTTACCTTACTCAAAACTATTCTACTGTATATTTAATTTAATTTAATGAATTATTATTGTGATATTCGGCTACTCAAACAAAGTATGATACACGTATAAATTTCAATTTTAATTCTAAGCAAAAATTAAGTTGTTCAAAAACTCATTTTAAAAAGAAATTAATTATTAAATATTACATAATTTTGAATTATGTTATTTTTTTATAGAAAACATTTTTACATCTTCTATATCCATCCAATATATTAGTGTTTGACAACTCATTATACGCTATTGCAATGATTATGTCTATTGCAATAACAAAATTACTCTCTCTCTCTCTTTAATTTTTTTTTAATAAATTTAATATTATAAATATTAAAAAAGTATATTTTATTTTACATATCATTTTGTTTGGAAAATCATAATGATGTCTTTTGTTATGACAAAACTCACTCTCTTTTTTTTTTGAATTTTTGAATGCAAAATCCTTTTTGAACTATAGGTAACCTTCTTGGAAATATCGATAACTTTTTTTTATTACATGTTGGACATGAAGTAAAACATCAAAATTTCCAATTCTGAAATAAAAAATGTTTTTGTAGTGTGTTGATTTATTGCCAAATTATATTTGATATTTAGAACAGTCTTTTTTTTTTAAATATTACCGGTGGTCTTATAATTGATTTGAATGTATTTGAATAGATTTGGGACATAACTTAATTTTGTATATAAATATATATATTTTACTGCAACATTTTTTCATAATAAATAATCCATAATAATTATGTCAAAAATAATTTTAAAATCAAGTCAACCTATATTAGATAATCTATACTATGGACATGAAACAAAATCTTAAAAAGTATATTGTTTACCATCATTTTTTCATTCTCTAATAAACTTTTAAGTTTCAATAAATCTCATTTCATTTATATTAAAAATATTTATAAAACTTAACATACAAAATGTATCACTTTGAATAAAAAATATATTAGCATTTAAATTAAATAACTAAGTCAATATCCCCAAAAACTCACTTCCTACCCCGACCAATTAGAATAAACTATTTGAGTTAATATGGATGAATAGTAAAATTAATCAATTAATATAAATTTTAAAATATGAAATACATATTTTTTTTAATATTCAATGTGCAGCACGGGCCAATAATGTTGATTTATTAAAACTTAATTTTATTATATATATTTTTATTAAGAATTATTCTATTCACATACACTCCCCCCATTTGTCCCTGTGCGTGTCAAGGTTTCTAAGGGTAGAGATGCATCCGAAGCAAATATTGGTGGCCAATGGAAAGAATTATGTGTTACAAATGGCTTGAAGAAGAATAGCATCATAGAATTCGTAATTGATCCTAAAGATTCTAGAAAGGGATTTGTTTACATTTTAGACGTTTGAAATAGAAATATGACATCTGACAATACCTTTAAATTTTAGTTACTATTTTTGGGAGTTTATTAAATTGTTTAAATTTGTCCAATGTTTTTTAAAAGACTTTACTTGTTTATTTGCTATTTTTATGATTGCCAGGTTACTTGGATTATGTTAATAATTTGAATGATAAGTCATTAGTTTATAAATAATTATTTTTTATTTATATTATGTTCGCTTTTATCAGAAATCATCCTCGAAAAAATAACATATCGCCCTCACCCCCCCCCCCATTTGGTCCCGTGCATGGCACGAGTTCATGCACGAGTCACAAAGTATATCATACAAAATTTGATAGTTTAAATTAAACAACATTAATATCTACAGATGAAAACTTTAGTAGAAAATTATCCATGAATATAATTTTTTTATAACAATATAAATTTTTAAATATAAAATTCATATTTTGTCAATATATATATCATGCATAGCACGAATCTACATATTATGTGGCTGTTTGTTTGAGATTCACAAACGAACGTTGGAGGCCAAAATCGAGTTTGACTCGGTCAAACTCGATTTTGGCAAAAAGGTGAGGCGTTTGGTTCCCAAACGTGGTAGGTAGGAATTGATTCTGGGTGGGTAGAATTGATTTTGATGAAAGTAAAAACCTACTAGCTTTTCCGTTTGCCAAAATCAATTTTGGATGTGGGACCCATACAATTCTTTATATTTACACATCAAAAGTGATTATACCCTTATTATCCAAACACGATCAATTCTTCTGAACATACTTTTAAAATATTATTACCAAACACAAATCAATTCTTTTCAACACAATTTTTTTAAAATCAATTCTTCAAACACAATTCTACCAAAATCTAAAACAAACGGACTCTATATAGTTTACATCAAATATTTTACATTGTTACATGAAGTAACATTATTATTTGACTTTTGTAAAAAAATATTATTTTTTGATTTACTATGGGCAAAGATTTTAATAAAAATTCAATACTCATGTGAATTTTTTAATTTTATATTTAAATTTTTTAATTGATACCCGTGCGTAGCACGGGCCTACATTTCATTCTCATATGCTCCCCCGTTTGTCCCGTGCTTGGCACGAGTCAACACACTAGTACAGAATAAAGACGGTAAACAGAAAAACGGATGTTACATGCACTGTGACAGTGCCGATCTGAGGCGATCAAACAATAGCAGTTTAAAGTGAAACGGTATATAACAAAAACTGATTAAAGCATAAAAGAATATCGAAACGAGGCAGAGCCACCGGAATCGATTAGAATAAAAGAGATTGACAGTAATATAAATGCAAAGATCGAATTTTCCGGCATAGCCGTCTTCAAACGATCTTAAGAGAGAAGAGATTTACAATAATTTAAACACACGTTCGTTTTTAGTAAAAAGTCTTTTGAAAGCTTTTCCCCAATAATTTTTTTGCCATATATATATATATACGAGCCCTAAGTCAAGAATTATGAATAGTATATCAGTAAAGTTCCAAGAAAAGAGATGTGTGTCAAAGCTTCTAAAAGACCTGGTCTTTCCTTAGCCAGAACAATACCAATGCACTATCTAACCTAACCTAAACGTGATATATCATTATGAATAAAATTGCAGGGGTTTTCATACAGACAATAAAATTACAGAAGTTTTAACGTGTTAATTACTTTTCTAGCCCACTAAGGTGATCAAACCTTAACAGTTAAAATTTTGCCATTATAACGGTATATATATTAAAGCTCGTAAATAATTTTATCATTATAACAGTACTATTAATAAAGCTCATAATCAATTAATATTAAAACTAGTCAACAATTAAAGTAAAGCTCATAATCAAATAAAGCTTATAAATACATAAACCACCTAAGTGGTTAGCAAACAAAGATCAAACTTATGAAATCTCAAATAACTTCGAAGAATTTTTCCCTTACCACTGAACTTTGAAGAAAATGGATTTTTGAATATCAAAGCTTCAAAATTCAATAACTAAAGCAAAAACACTTTGAAGAAAACTAAGAAAGCAAATAAAGGAGAAAGAAAGAAGAAATCTTGGAAATACTTCCAGATTTGGTGCAAGAAATTATGAAGCACCCAAGACCCTATTTATAGGGAGAGGGGCGGCCAAGAGGAGGGACGAGGTGGGAGTTCTTCAATTTGTTTGATGTCATGCATGATGGTTTTAATTAGGTAAATTAGAAAAATCAAATAATTCTCCTATTGGTTCAAAGGCATTCACTTGGATTCAAGAAGCAAAATATCTTCTCCCACTTGCATGAGAAGGGCTGTTTTGAGGGCTGAAGAGAAGGGATAGTGAAATTACAATTTTACCCTTGATGGTTTTAAGTGAAAAGGAAGGAAAAAAAAGGGTAAAATTGACTTTTAATAAATCAAAAATTGAAATAATTGATTTAATTGTTGAGAACCAATGAGAATGCTTGAAAATGCCATGTTAGCCCTAATAGCTTCATGGAAGAACTTTTGGAAAATTACGAAAAGGGTAAGTCGTCGGTACTCACCGTTTATTGCGTATACGTTCAAAAAAACCCAAAATGGTAAAACAGTAATTGCTCAATCATATATAGAAATAATTTCTAAAATCCACAAATGATAAATTAAAAACAAAAAAATCAATTTTTGTTTTTTTGAAAAATCACTTAAAGGGTTGAAACTGTTTAATCTAGGGGTATTTCCGTCATTTGTCAACGAAAGAGCATTTTTTAGAATTTTTTTCAAAAATTCCAGAAAAATTTCATAAATCACAAATAATGGAAAACCACTATTGTGTGAAGTAAAATTATTTTCTGGGTTGGTTTAGTATTTTTATGCTATTTAAAATTTATTCCGTCAGTTGAAACGTAAACCGTTTTCTGTTTAAATCTCAACGTCAAACGAAAACTATCATTTTCTATACTAAGAATAATTATGTATATTAAAACCTTATTTCTAAAATAAAAATAAATAAATAAATCAATAAACACATATATCACATAATACTCAAATAAAACAGAAAAGAGAAAGAAATATAACAAAACAGAGATTACATAAGATGTAAACTTATTTTCGTTTGAATTACGACGTAAAACGAAAAACTTCAAATTTCTATACTAAGGTAAAACTCTATTTGTCATTGTAGTTTTTCATCTCAATCATTTTTTAGTCTCCGGGTATTTATCCGTTCCCCAATTAACCACGTGATTCATCTTAGATGGACTAAACCAGTAACATTTCTTATTTATATTTCTGAAAATCCCCAAATAAATTTTTAAAATCCTCAAATAATATTAAATCACTATTTAAATCCTCAAATTTCTTTTCTGAGTCAAATTGGATTTTTTTATATCATTATAATTTATCGTGACGGTCAGAAATGTCTACAGAATAACGTTTTGACTTCTACGTCAAATCTAAACCATTATTTATCATATGAAAATTATAAGAATATTTTTAATCCTCTAAAATTAACACTATGTCTCATAGAGTGAAAATTTGAGATTTTACAGTAACTGCCATTTTTCTTATAGTTAATACAACGTAAAATATTATGTTTGAATATCGAGCAGGGCCGATCTGTGATTTTATGGGGGCTCGTGTGAACTTAGATACGAAATCATAAATAATCTGTTCATAATCAATGTTGTTTACAATATCATTTTTGACATAAATCAAAACAAAACTATTTAATCTATATTTTAACATAGTAGATCGCAAATAATATTTTAATTGTTTCAATTTAGGAAAACATCTCTCAGCAGATACAACAGTAACAATTATACTTAATATTTATTCTATACTCACAATATATAAATAGAGAAATTAAAACTAACATTAACTCCTAAAAATCTAGGAAAAGCAATGAACTCTATCATAGACTATACAAAAAATATGCCTAAAGTGAATTATTTTACCTCTGATATTTCATTATATTTTTTATAAAAAAATTTAACATGTTTTTCTACATATTTATTTCTTCAAAATTATTTTTATATAATATTATAAATATTTAATATTAAATATAAATACTATCTCTAGCATTAACTGCATCTTTGTGTATTTTGGCTCTGTTTGACAAGTCTCATCCGCTATCAGATATCGTATTTGACTAGCGGATTAAGAAAAATAGAAGTGTTTGGTAACATGTATCTTATAACGTTTTCCAGACGCTACTTCAGGTAGCGTTTGAGCTTATAGCTTATAGCAGATGATTTCTCCTCTCATTTTTGCCCTTATTATTTTTATTAAATTTCTTTCCTATATTCTATTAAATAAATTAAATCCTGTCGTATCACTTCTCACATTTGACACTTTAACATGTTCATCTCTTTTTCATCTATTGATTCTTGTTTTCTCTTCTAATGGCTCATAACAATATTGCTAATTTATTGTGAAATACTAGATAATTGATTTATTTTATTTATTATTTTAGAATAATATAATACAATATGAAGATTATCTTTAATTTTTATTTTAATTATAATACTATTGTTATATGTCTATTATTATATTATATTATATTGATTAAAGAAATGTAAGAATTAATTAAAAATATCCTTTTACGTCATTTTACAATCATAAGCTAATTTAACAGTTAATTTTACCAAATATTTCAAATTTAATCTGCTAACTTATCCACTATTAACTATCCACTAGCTCATCCTCTGTTCGCTATACTATTCACTATCGTTAGCTCATCCGCTATTGGCTATTATTTTACTGAAGAGAGCCTTTATAGATGAAAACAAATTAAAATATGAAAAATATAAAAAATGAAATAGAGAGTGGCAGTGAAAGACAACCGTTATAGCTTGGTGGTATTTGGTTGAACAAAACGATTTGGTCAGAGCAGTCCCATTCCCAATCCATATCTATGTGCTGCTGTCTTTTTTGAAAACACGCACCTCTCTCTCTCTCTCTCTCTCTCTCTCTCTCTCTCTCTCTCTCTCTCTCTCTCTTCCTTTCTCAGCTTTCACAGAAGCAAACTTAGGTAAATTTTTTGATCCGATTCTCTCCAATTGTTTCGGAAACATACATATAGGGTTTTTCAATTCCTTATTTTAATTTTTCGGTTCTCTTTCACTTTTTTTGTAACTTTTATTGCTAACCAAAAAATATTAAATTACATTTTGTTTTGTGTTTTTTATTTCCCTTTTCATTGGAGTGCTGATCGGTTCATTTGTTATAGTTGAGTAACAAGTTTTGATTTTTTTTTATTTGGGATTGGATTTTGCTCTTTACTGCAGAATAAACTATCGTGGGTGTGATTTGTTTTTTGCTTTTTCTATGACGGATGATGAGATGCATCGAAATTGACTGTTTTATGTAGAAAAATGTCAAAGAAATTCTTGTGTGTTTGATTGGTGATTTTGAAGAAATTGGTGATCTTCTCTTATGACAAGCATCAAAAGCTGTTGTGTCGTGGTGCATATGGTGAAATAATAACTAATTTGACTGTTTTTTTTATTTTAAAGAAAAATTTAAGGTTCTGTTTGGGTTTAAAAGTCCTGTGCTAGGTTCTAGCTTATGGAGAAGTTAGTTTTACTTTTCATTCTTATTTGTTTCGTTTATGTTTCTAAGTGTAGTGTTATGAAATAGAGGAAAAATCTCATACAGATGCGTATAGAGATGTTGAATAGGAGAGCTTCTGAAAAAGTTCAAGTGTCAGAAGCTAATTTTAACTTATATGAGAAGCTATTAGTTAGAAAATCCATACTATAAGTTCTTCTGGAAACAATTATCCAAAAGGAAGTAGATTCTGTTTCTTAAGAACTTAGGATTGTATTCATATTTCATGATTACTATAGTTTTGTAAACTCTGTTGTTGACTTGTCTTTTGTGGGTTCACTACTTCACAGGATCGAGTTTCAACTGAATTTTCCATTGAGTTTGATTTTGCTATTAGTTTCTGGTTCAATGCATTCTGCCATCTCACCTCAGTGGCATGATAAGGCTTCTGGTTTCTTTTCTTCCTCAGGTGATCTTTCACAAAATCTGTGCACTTTTTTGTTTTTCTTGTTATTCTCTGCTCTCTGTTAGTTTCTTTGTTTGTTCAAATATGAATTTATTGTAGGGGTCAAGCTTAAAGAAGCCGGGGAATCAGCGGGAACATTTGTTGGTGAGGTCACCAAGGACACAAAGAGCAATGTTGCTGAAGTGGCGGGCCGAGTTGGAACGATGGTCAAAAGTCGGTGGGCACTTCTTCAGCAGCCATCCACAAGACATGCTGTGCAGGATCGGTTGATATCGGCTGCTGCTACAACTGGTACATTCCTGAGGAGAAGCATCTCAGGGACAAAAGATAAGGTGGCTGTGGGGAAAACCAAGGTTGAAGAGGTATTGTGGCTGAGTAAATGATTTGGATTGGCATAGATAACTTTTCATTCAAGGCATAAATGCATAATGACTAGGTTTTGTTTTATTCACCATTTAGTTTGCAAAATTTTGAAAATGTATAACATAATGTAAAGATGGTTTTTTTGTAGATATTAATGAACATATATAGACTAAAATTGAAAATAAAAACAAACCAGACACTGTCTTATCATGGGGATTGGGGATTTTATTTTGATATTACCTCTGATATCTCCTTTGGTTCAACGGAATGCCTTCTTCAAAGTGACTTTGGATTACATAATTCTATCAGTTGAATGTGGATAACTTTTGGTTTGGTTATAGATAAGATTTGTCTAAAGGTGTTGTTTTTGGATCTTGTATTAATCAAATGGATTTTTTAAATTTTCTCTTTCTTTTCGTTCTCTCTTTTCTTTTCTCTTTCTTCGTATGTCTTTATCCGCTAGTCATACCCCAAGTTATCACTAACATTATCATTTTGTTGCACCAATTTGATGCTCAGATTCTTTATTTTCTCCTCTTTGATTTGACATCATTATCATTTATTTCAGGTGGCAAAAATAACAGCACAAAAAAGTAAGACTATCTTGACAGACATTGAAAGATGGCAGAAGGTAAATGACATTGGGTTAACTGTAACATATGTTTATGTTTACTAGTAGTATACACTATAAAGTATACAACATTCTCAAATATTCTTAATGTAATTTCTTTTGCAGGGAGTTGCAAAGACTGATGGTAAGTTTCTCAAATCACATAACTGAGCAAGTGAGCAGTTCTTTTCATGCATCAGAATCTTTTGCTGACTATGTAGAACAAGTTAGAGTTTTTTTGGCTGAAACTAGTTCCATTGATCTCACAAGGAATCTTGGGATGAATTCCATTTTGTCACTTTTACCATAACACTTTTGATTACTACTTGACTGTTAAGTTATATATAGCAGTATGGCATGCTTTGTTTCTATGTAGATTTTAACTTTATTTAAGTTTGTTACCTTACTGCACATGGTAGTTAATTATTCATCATCTTGACCCCAGTATTTGGAGTTCCTATTGAGGTTACCGTACAGAGGCAAGATTGCAGCAAGCTTATTCCTCAGATATTAGTCAAATGTGCAGATTATCTTATAGTTTCAGGTAGCTGTTTCTAGAGTAAGGCTCTACATCCCTGTGTTTCTTTTCTTTTTGATTGTTTTATTCTAATCCAGTAGTAATTTCATTATTGTAAATTGTAATTACATGTAGGATTGAATCTGCCATATCTCTTTAAATCTGAAGGGGATAAAAAGGTTATTCAGCAGTTGGTTTCTCTATACAACCAAGGTATTTCGATCATTCTTTCAGTAATGGATAAGTTATTATATTATTAAACTTGGATGGTGTTATACTTGCTTCTATAATTGCATGCTGCAGATTTAACTGCTTCAGTGCCAAAAGGCACAAATCCAGTTGATGTAGCAGCTCTTGTGAAATATTATCTTGCTAGCCTTCCCGAGCCCCTTACCACATTGGAGCTTTACGATGAGATCAAAGGTGCTCGATCCAGTATATATTCCATGAGAAACATACTTAAGAGGCTTTCCAGTGTAAACTATATGACTCTGGAGTTTATAACAGCACTTTTGCTCCGTGTTAGCCAGAAATCACTTCTCAATAAGGTAGGAGATTGGGTTTCATATATGGTTGAGCACTTATATTTTTTACAGTTTAAGAAACTATGTATGGTGGAGTCTCGTCCATTTCCCTTTATTGTCTGATGTACATGTTCTCGCCCATAAATAACGTCAAGTAGTGTATGCTTGCTTTGCAATGGATACAGCTTTTATAACATATATGTGGAAAAGAAATTGAATCTATGCATTTATTTTGTTGATTTGTTATCAGCATTGTGATTTAAATTGTTGATTTCTTTTATGATATTTGACTTGTCTCTATATTAGACCATGTATTTAACCAGAAGTTATTGCTTTTGACAGTTATGGTTTCTGGACTGTGTTTTGCAGACTTTATTTTTTCATTTGCAGTCTTCGACTCTCTTGTTTAGTTTTCACAAATTTGTGTTTAGCCACCAGCTTACCTTCATATTCATAATCTTTGTCTTTATCACCTAAAAGCACTGCTCATAGAAATCCACAAAGATGCTAAAAAGATAAGTTCCAGCCTTTGCTTTGACCATACTGACGACATAATAACAAATACTGAACAGTCACCAGAGGTTTCTACTCTCTTGTATGTCTAATTTTGGCTCTTTAGCTGCTATAGGGAGAGAAAGCAGTGCAATACTTTTTTGGGATTGTGCTTAATCAGCTGGTATACGGTGTATTTGGCTAGACCAAAATGCCAGTGTTTCCGGTTAATGTATTTTATCCCTTTTATATCATCTGTAATAGGATTGTTTCCTAGCTTACTTTGGGCTTTCTGCTAACGGTCTTATGTAAGGGGTTTCATTATTTGATTTGAATAGCTCTAAAGTCACTTACAAGTTTATGTACCTTAATACCTTATGTTTCTGTTTTACGTTCTTGTACTTGAAGGATTTGCTACGGTCAGTTACTTGTTTTTTTCTCCTCTTCTGATATTTTTTTGCTCCTGGTAATAGCACTATTTCCAAGTTGCATAACTTCCTTGCTTTGTTATAATTAGCACCCTTTGTCACTCCCTGAATATGATCATCATCATGCTCTACTGTTTTTGGTTTCCCATCAGTGGTTGATGCTAAGGACAATCACACAGTTGTTATTTGTTAGATTAGATACTACATACAAATTAGTTTTGATTAACATGCTCAAGATTGTTTCAATTGTTCAGATGGATTCTCGAAGCCTTGCAATGGAAATGGCACCTGTCATCATGTGGCAAGAGGGACGGAGACCTGAATTTTATCGCCAATACTGGAGCCAAATGCCAAAAAAGCCGTCCAAAAATAGCTTGGATCCACCACCTGGTTTGTCCACTGCCGGTGACATGCTTTCTGGTAAGTCAAAATGATGCTGAAACATGTAAATATTTTAAAGATGACCAAATTTACTGAAAATCTTATTCATTATTGGCTATGGTGAGAAGTATGATGGCCATATGGGAAATGGCATGTAAACATCATTGCTCAAGTCAACTCTATTCTGTAATAATGGGGATTCTCTGAGTCATAATGTGCAAGGTAGAGAAGTTGTACTACGTATTGAGAACATAATGTTCTATGGCCCAGTTTGGATAGTTACTAACTTATGAGAGTTTCTCATCTAAAATAAATTTATGGTTCTTTACTTGTGAAAAAAGTCATTACAAATTTATAGGTGTTTGTGGATAAGTTAAATGAGAGTTTCTGGAAAAAAAAATGGAGATGCAAAAACTAATTTCAACTAATACAAAAAGCTATTGTTATAAAACTCAGTTATTGTAAGATTCTTTTAATATTTATTTTCCACAAGTTCCTATTGAGAAGTATATCCAAACTGGCTCTATATGCAACAATCTTCACCGAACATATACTTTTATATTGGCCATGTGAGGAGAAGACCAATAAAGGCCCTAATAAGATCTAATCATATGGACAATAACTCTATAAATGGGGGCGGAGGAAGACCAAGGAAAAGGCCAAGCCCTTCCAAAAATATTGGTTTTTCGACCTAACAATGGCATCATTTGATCTATGTAGTCACCCCAAATGGTGAGAAAAGACTTTTGTAGTTGCTGATGTTGTTATTTATGAGCATATATTTATAATGCTAGTGCTGGAACTTTAAAGTAGAATAAAAAAAATTGAGGTGCCATACTGCTTAAATTATAAAATCTCAAAAGGGTATATCAAGGAAGTGCCAAACTTGTCTAAAGGGCTTTGAAGCAATCTTACTCCTACTGACGTTGAACTTTTCAATGTTTTCTTGTAAGAATAATCACTTGACCTGAAAATGAAAAATCATAATTATGGATCTTATATCAATATTACTTTCTAAAATTTGCTTGAAGGGGCATGGCTGGTTTTAGCCTCTCTTGGGATCTTCTTTTCAAGGGGCATGGCTGAACATTTTAAAATTTGCTTGAAGTTGTAGTTCTAACTTGTGGACCTTCTATCAAATATTACTTTCTAATTACAAAATATTCTGTAAGAGTTCCACAGTTAGTTTAACTGTTTAGTGTTATACTTCTATTGAACTAAAACCTGGTCTGCATAGAATTAATTAGTGCTGATTGGAGACAATGATTTCATTTCTTTTCTTGTTTCTTGTGCTGCAGATGATGGTGAAGGCATAGATGCATCGTCTCCTATTCCTTTGGATGATGGCATGCCAGTTGACTTTGGTGCAATCGAGGTTGTTCAGTTGCTCATAGAACATCATAATGCGATCTTCACTGATGCAAATGAGACAGTGTGGAAATGAATTACTTTACTCCTCTTCCTGTTTTGATTCATTGACTTGGATATATTGGACTTGGAATAATTTTTTCCAATCTGGTCGTGAGGGTCATTTATATGGTCGTGAGGGTCATTTATATAGAAGCAATGTTTGAAGTTATCAACAATCATTGTGCTGGGAAAAGGTGTTGGATGTTGGTCCCAAGTGTATCTGCTTTTCTTAGTCTTTTGCATTTAGGGGTTTGGCCATTTAACTAGATGAAAGTAGGGTGGGATGGCAAAAGTATTGTACAGCTATTATCTATTGCTTGCAGAAATCCACATCAATAATGTGCTGTGTTATTGTGGGCCTTGGCTTGGATAATGATATGTGAGTCTTGTTTGTAGTTTACGTATAAAAGAGCCATGTTTACGTGGGCACGCGCGTGCACACACACAGGTCAATCTGGTGCATCTGCTAGCAATTATTGATTAACATTTAAACATGTCTGATTGCAAAGCTGCGAATGGGGATGGAAAAAGTAAGTTTGATTTGAAGAGCTGCCCAAGTAGATACCATGTTTTGTTTCAAAAACAAAAACAAAAACTTGGATAGATATTGAATATTAGGATCTTGGAATTTATAATATACTCTTGCAGCCACAAGTTTTCATTTTTACTAATTTTTTAGGGGGCATGCTGGAGGATCATTAAAGGCAATTCTGTTCAAGTTGCTACTCAATAAGGAAGCAAATAATAATGCTGTAAAGAAAAAGAAAAGATTCTTAAGACTGTTCCATGTCCTGAGTGATATAGCCTTCAAGGTTCACCAACAGCTTTTATATGAGCTGTTTCTGGTTGATAAAATGAAGTACTAGATAATCAAATATGGGAATGCTTTCGAATATAGAGGTACTAAATAAGATCCTCAATTAGTCAGATATCGTGTGGCTTCAGGTACTTCATTTGTAAATTCAGGAAGCCTGATACAAGTTAATGCATAATGCATTGGCATAGTACTGCAAACCCAAGTCACAGAAAAATTAGCATAAACTGTTCTTTGAGAAGATGATACATGTAAAATAGGAGCTAAATGATCACTGAGCCTAGCATTAACAACAGTTCATTGTTCAGATGAGGTTGGATTATGCTCGAAGTATTCAAAAATATCAGTTGGGAAGTCCTTAAAGAAACAGTTTGAACTTGTACTTTGACGGTTTCCTTCCCCTCCAAGAGTTGGCAACATGGTACTCCCAAGCTTCTGGTGGCTCCATACATATTCTGCACATTTTTTCTGCTCGAACATATCAATAAAGTTAGGGTCAACAAGGGGCTCAGGAACAAGGTCATGGTGGCACTCTGGGAATAGTGGAAAGTCCATTTGTGACTCAGGGAGTAGAGGGAAGTTGTACCCTGATGAAGATTCAAAGGATGGTACAGTGTGAAGTGGGGTGGCCTCAACCTTAATAAGTGCATTAAGGTCAGTTCCCAAGTTTTGGTGGTTTGGCTTTGTCAAATCTGGAAGGTTGACCATCTCAAACACCTGTGTGTTTCCCATATAGGAAGTGGGGTATGAAAGGTTTTCCTCCAGCTGATTGGAACCGCATGCAAGAACCTGAAATAGACATTTTCACCATCACACAGGTCCACATTTTTATGATCTTTTATGTACTAAATCAAGTGTTCAATTTTAATAAATGTATTAATTAAAAACCTATTAAACTATAATTATTGCACTATTATCCCGTGAATTGGTTAAGACATTTCCTGTTCCCATTCCCCCCCCCCCCCCCCCTTCAATATGATCCCTACTTTAGTAGTGGGACATCTCCTAGATTTCCTACAGTTGGGAATCCACGCATTTAACACAATCAAAATATCGGACCGTTCACATTTCAAGCATGTGAGTCGTCCAATTTCTATTCAATTGTTTCAATCTCTTGACTACATTAAATGCGTGATTCCCAACTACAAGAAATCCAAATCCCTCTTAGAGCACTTGGTTCTCAATTGACACGTGTTCCAATGTTCTGTTAACGCAAAGGTAACCAAAGAAATAGATTGGCTGAATGTATGTACGTCTTACCTAATAATCCTAACACATTACTAAACTCTTGCAGGGACCAATACCAAGAAAAAAATTATGGTATTTTGTAATGGATTAATTCCTTTTAGTAGTGGGTATGTATAGACACAATTACACATGAAAATCTCAAAAGCAAGAGATACTCATCATCCACCTCACCTCCTCAACTTGTACTTGATTAAGAGGAGTTTTTCCTTTGCTTTTCTGCGGCTTCGATGGTTGTGGCCTCTGTGAATTCCTCTCCATCCTTTTCCTCCTACTGCTCCAGAAATTCTTTACATCATTGTCAGTTCTCCCTTCCAAATACGTTGCAATTTTGGCCCATCTGTTCCCAAATTGTGCCTGCAATTCAATCACCAGTCTTTCCTCCTCCTCTGAAAACTTGCACCCACTGCCATCAGAATCACACACATCCCAAAATTTCATTATAAAAAAAAAAAGGAATCAAATTTCGTACATCACTATACTATTACTATAAATTAAACCACATTGTTTACAAAATTGACCCAAGCACAATCCTTGATATTGCGGATAAATATGGTCACAATTGCAGTCGTGATACAGTCTCTGAGACCCTAAAAACTATGACATTGTTGTCGCAATTGCGGTTGTGGACCACAATAATTAAAACCAAACCATGTCCACACCCTTACACAAACACCAACACCTGAACGATAATTGTAGTAGCACTTAAAACCTATTGTGGTAACCAACTAACTGTTCTTAATATTGTCCCCACATGTTGTTATAACCATAAAATAAGCACAAACACAATAAATAAATACAAAATGAAAAGTGGTAGCAACATGACATGAAATTGAAGTGTAACTAACTAAAAGAATATTACGTTTTTAAGTTGGGTCTAAGTTTGTTGACCCATCTGAGGCGACAAGATTTTCCAGTTCGAGGCAACAAGCCTTTGGATCGAATGGAGCTCCAATCCCTTGGACCATACTTGTTCACATGCCTCAACAGCACCTCATCTTCCTCACTACTCCATGGCCCTTTCTTTATGTACCCTTTCTCAAACGCTCTTTCCATTTCTCAATTCTCAATTCATTCATGCCAATGCTTCAATTGCTTCTTCTTCGTTGACACACAGTAAAAACCAAAGCCCTGGTCGATTTATTTATGGTGTGAGAAAACTTTTGAAAATGGAATGAACGGTGTTCGTGTGTGGTTAGATTCATGGGTAACAGGATGCATCTCGTGCCCGTGCCAGGCTCTATTCTGGTTTTCGGGTTATCGTGTTGTGACGTGGCAGAATTTTACTGGGTTTGCTGCTCTGGGTTTACGTGGACCTAACGCACTGGATTATTGCTCCCACTCGCACTCGGAACGGTTTTGACGGTTAGTGGGGAACATCCACAACCCCGCCATTTCTTCTTCGTTTTAAAATTAAAATTAAAATTAAAATTAGCACGTTTTTTTATAATTATACATTGTTTAATTACACTATGTTTTTTCTTTCAAAAAAAATTACACTATGTTTGAACAAAATGATAGTTTACTATAGTGTTTTTACCAATATTAAGTGAGACAATAAATGAGTTAAAAAGTTGAACAATTTTACTAAATTGTCCTTGTTATTAATGCTACATTGATAATACAAAGTAACAAATATAAAATGCATTAATAAGGATAAAATTGAAAAAAAGTAATTAATACCATATTGGAAACATAAAATGGACTATCATTTTGAAGCATTAACTATTATTTTGAAACGGAAGGAGTAATTATTACACTGCTCTTTTCAAAAATAATAATTAGAGTAAATCATCACTTTGGTCCTCCACATTGTAGGACACTGGCATTTTAGTTTTTGACATGAGGAAATAAGCAAATTGGTCCCTGCTTTTGATGATCATCTATCAAATTAGTCCTTCCATTAGTATCAGTCAAATAATGGCCGGTGCTAATTACGTTGCTGACGTGGCATGTTAAATGCCACCATAACACACATATTTCCCTGATCAAAAAATGGTGCGAAAATGGTGCAAAACAAAGAAGTAAAAGGGTGGATTGTGATGGAAAAAGAACAATCCCAAAAAAGAATATCGATGTCATTAACCAGTTAAAAGAGGCCCCACATGCACGCTTCCTATAATTCTAACACCAACCACACCATGGTGTGTGTCATGATGTGTGCCATAATGGCACTTAACGTGTCATATCATTGATGTTAGCCCCGCTACTTGACTGACACTAATGGAATGACTAATTTGACAGACGATCGTCGAAGTCATCAGCGAACAATTTGCCTATTTCCTTATGTTAGAGACCAAAGTATTAGTGCCCTACAATGTCCAATACTAAAGTGATAGTTTACTCTAATAATTATGACACCGCTAAATGAAATTTTTTGCTCCAATTATCAATTTCATTTTACAAGTTATCGACAATTCTTTCCAAAACAAAAGAGTATCAAACACTAAATTGTTAATTAATAAATATGTTCTAGAATTTGTTTCATATAAGTTTATATATATTCGATCATAAACGTGAAAAAAACGAAATGTTAGTTAATACATTATAAATATTTTAAAATGGAGAAAATTATTTTTCAGAAAAGATGTTATATATTAATCTAGATTTTAATTGAATAGAATTACTGGTTTCTTTAAATAAAGTAATGATTATAAGCAACTTGCTCCCTAGACAAACTGAAATATTTAGAAGATAAATTTAAATTAATTATTAACATTTTATTTTAAATTTAAAAACAATGAAAATATAATTTTACCTATCAATTTCATTTGTACTAATAATTATATTGAAGTTGTTTAACCATCCAAAAAAATGAAAATATCATAACCATAATTGTAAACCCGTGCATCGCATGAGGTATAAAGTCTAGTATATATATATATATAAAAGAATGTTCACGGGGCAACTGAGACAATTTTTTCCAAAATAAGGGCAATTAGGTCATTTTATTATAAGAATTATGGGTGACATGAGCAACATGTAATGTTAATTGTTCCCTACACTATTCATCTTCATCCTATTATAGTTCCCTACATGTTGAATGGGAAAGGCTTATGTATCTTTAGCGGGTTGGAAATCTCTCCATATATCATGATTGGTTGGAAATCCTCGGGTGAGTTAAAATTCTGGTTCTTGAACTGATTAGCATGTGATACAAGTTTAGCTTTGCTTCATCTACCCTAGATATCACATTCTGTTCTTCTTTGATCTAGGCTATTTCTTTCGATGCATTTAACAATATTTCAATAGTATTTTTTTAATCATCTTAACAGTAAAACATTCAGCCTTATGAATCTCTGGCTCTCAATCATTTCATTTTTTTTAAAAATCAGTTGTTGCTCATGCATTCTACTTTGACACATCACTTTAATTTTAAACCACTATCTTATTTGTTGCCATACAATTGTGCTGATGAAAAGGAGCTTGAAGCTACTTAATTATAGTTAGAGGTTTTGTTGATCCCATTTAGCTCTTGATATATCTGGTATATATATATGATCTCAAGTTCCATCCTTTACCTATTAAGGTAAGATTTATTGGATTTCCTTTCCAATTTCCTTGGCCGCAGGATATTTGCTTAGTCTTAAATTATGGAACTGCCCTTTTGTCTAATTGTCTTCTATGTTTTATTGTACTAATTTGGTGTTGACATTGTAAATAAGTGGATATTGTAAAGTTACACAATAACCACCTGTTTTTTTTATAGTGAATCTGATTCTATTTTGGCCACATTTTTTCAGTCAGTAGTACTACTGTGATTTTTCCATTATAATTATTGGTTAGCTGTTAAAATAAAGTTTTTTATTTCAGCCTTGCTATGATCCTGTGATCTATTCACATGGTGATGTAGTAATGTTTTATTGTAACAGTACCGCGGGTAAATCCTATTGGTTATGGCTTATGATGATAACTTTTCAACCTTTATATTATACTGACTGTCAAGTGCTCTGCTACATCATAAACATAAAATAATGTACCATAACAATGAGTATTTCACTATGTGCATTGTATTCATTTTTTGAATGTTTTTTTCTTCACTTGAAGAGCGTGATTTTGATTGAGACCTCATCCATTCTACTTTCTTCAAGGAATTTTGCAAAGAGTTTTTGTAAATCTCTCCATCATAGCATCTTCATTTTTGTCAAATTAATAGATTATAATAACCAATTTTGTTTTAATAAACAAACTCCCTGTTAATGCAGATTCTTTTTACTTTCAACATTGTTTTATCATCTATGATCTATGCGTATCTGGGGTCTAAAATTTTATCATTTCCCTGTTAGGAGAGTTCAATGATTAGAAGTGGCTAATATTACAAATTACAAATTTGAAACATGAATCTAAAATTGTCATTATCACCAAAACTCTATTTAGTACACAAATTATATTAACTAATTTATTTTATTATCTTTGACAAAAAAAATAGGAACCACAAAACATGTATTTGCTTGAGGTATGAAAAAATATTCTTGGGATTGTTGAATGTTTAGATGGGAATAGACATTCTCATGTTCGAGATGGGAAGCCTTTTAAAAACAGTAAATATCTTACACGTTAATTTAATGTCTTTATTATGAGAATAGTGTTCCATGAAGAAATACTATAAGAGAAATGTATGAAATAGTTACCTTTATTTAATATGTATGGAAATATATTGTTTTTAAATTTTAATCTCAAATACAATTAAAATAGTATTAGACTCTTTTAATATTATATCACTGTTTTTAAGTTTTAAGTATAAAATGTATTCCAATAAAAAAAGTATAAAATGTGTTAATTGTTAATATTAATTATTAATTAATATTTATTATTTACAAATTTATATATAATATAGTTTTTAAGAAAATAAAATATTACCCCTACAAGTCAACTACTTTTTAATTACCATTCAACGAATATATTCAGTTCTTCTAGACAATATTTTACAAGACACCTATCATATCTAATTTTAAGTGAAATAATTTTTATGCATAAGTATTATAAAGTTAAAGCACACATTTAAAATTAAATTTACTATATGTAAAACATCACTTTTGTTAAAACTAAATGAATCAGATGTGATTAAAATATGATATTAATTTTTTAAAATTAAAACAATATTATCTACTATAGTTAAACTCAATATTTTCTTTTAAAAATTACACATAGAACACACGTGCATCGCACAGATCACGTTCTAGTATATATATATATATATAAAAGTAGGGTTAATTTAGTAAAAACATTGTTTGGAGTTATTTTAGTGAAAACATTGTACGAGGGTTTTTGTGATCACGTTTAAGCATGCAAATTGAGAACACATAACTGCAGTCTTCTTCCTCAAAATTCACGCACCACTGTTTCAACAAATTTTATTTAGTTAGATTTGTCATATTTAAGTTGTTTAGATATTTAGGTTTTTTTCATCTCATTTCATATTTGCATTTCTTTATGATTCATTCGTAACGGTGATCATTTCTGGGATTTCGATTTCGTTTAATTGTTTTACCAATTTTTCGTCGTATGTATTTTGACATTATTATTGCTTTTCATCTTACCAATTCCCCATCTTTATTTTCGTTTAATTGGACCGTATTATTGATTTTTGGTGTCGATAAACTCTATCCTTCTTTCATTATGGTAATTATTTTCTCTATTCATTCTCAAATTCTTAATTAAGGCAATATTAATTAATTGTTATTGTTAAAATACATTTTTCCTTCAGTAAATGATATATTCAAGTGTGTCCTAATCTTTGCCGTGTTTGATTTCATTTTTTCATTCATTCTACAATTCTGAAGGTAAGTTTAACTTTTTTACTTTCTTTTGCCTTCCGCTTCTTCAATCTCCACTCTTTTATATTATTCCCCTGTGTTTTTTTCTCACCATTTTTTGTTTTTTGTGTATATTTGCTTTACAGTTTTGATCGCAATTTTTTTTTACAAAACTAATTCACACCAAAACTGATTTGTTTTTAAGATTAAATTAATCTATTGTGATTTGGATTTTCAAAGCATCAAGCATTTTTTGTAAGAATAGTTAGGTCCAGAGCACCACCTAAAAGTGATTCTTCCAAAATGGAATTTTAAAATATATTAGAATTAATATTATTTTTTCATCATTTTATAAGTGAAAACCGTTGGTTGATGCTCTTCTTCGAAACTCTGTTTAAAAGTGAGTTAAGAGTTAGGTTGTTTCTTTGTATATTTTTTGCTTATTTTTTTTTGGTTTTTATTTTGTTTTAGTTCTCTGCAAGGTGGATGCTCTTCTTTTCTATGAGTTTTCTGGAGATGGGAGAGTATACTCCAAAGCCTTCATCACAGTCAGGTGATGAAATCATTTTTGTAGTTGGATTTATTACGTTTTTCAATGTATGTATTGAATTTATTACATTTTTCAATGCAGACATATTTGAATTTGTGAAACCAAGCTACATGTGAAGCACTCACCATTCCTTAAGGAAATTGTGACTACCTTCAAAGTGCAGTGGGTAGGTATCATAAGATAAGAGTTTTTGTTTTGAGAAAATTCTAGGGAAAAATTGCCTTTTTGGTAAGTTTTTAATAATATTTTGTTTTTTTTTGGTCCAAAGTAACTTCTTGTATAAAAGATGGGCCTAGCCCAGAGGAAGCAATACAAGGAAGAGAGGCATTGAGGCCAACTCAGCTAAAGCAAGCATTTACACATGAAAAAATATACCCATAAATGCGCAGCTGACAAAACAGCATAAACAAGCTGCAGAAAAACAAAGCAGTAATTAACACCTATCTACCACAACCATACTCATAATCCAGCAATTACCAACACCAAGGGAGAAAAAGGGGAGAGAACGAAGAGACTCCAACTCCAGGCAGTACCAGGGGAGAGAAAAAGGATGAGAGAACCAACAAAAAACAACTCTCAAACCAGCACCAGGGGCGAACACCAACTGCCACTGTACAGGGAAGCAGGAACCACCGGATCAAAAGGGAACAAAAGAGGAATCTCCCAGAAACAAGAACTCAAAAAAATCGAAGAGGAGTTCCAGAAGCACAACAACTAAAGAACAAACCAGATAAGTAAAAACTAAAAAACCCCTTTTACAACATTCCAAAAAAATATTAGAAATTGCTAGACTATGAAAACACTGTGGAGCTAAGAATTATCTGCTATGCTATGTATTGATGAACTTCCAGGGTCAAAAGGAAAGCTTGAGGATCTCCCTAGATTCTTGTCTGTCTGTAAGAGAGGAATGAGGCTCTGAGGCAGATTCCATACCCAGTTAACAGGAAGCAAGCCCCTACTACCAAGGTGAGCAATATGATGGGCAACTTTATTACCTTCCCGCGAGACCTAGATGAACCCAGCTGATTGAAAACTGTTCTTTAAAGCTATGATATCTTTGACTACATTAAAAATTTCACCTCTTATAATTTCATTTCTGCAGGCTTTAATAAGATCGAGACAGTCATTTTCAACCACAATCTTGTCCATCCCCATGCTGTCTGCAAAGGCCAAAGCCTCTCTGAAGCTGAGAGCTTCTGCCATAAGGGGAGATGTCGCCGGAAAACACTTAGTAAGTCCTGCTAAAATATCCCCCTATCATTTCTTGCAATAATTCCAGCAGAAGCTTTATTTTTCAAGACATCAAAACTTGCATCAGTGTTTATCTTGGTGATTCCCCAAGCTGGGGGCGCCAAATTCTGGTAACCTGAACAGGTTGGGCCTGGGGTTGAGTACTCCGGGAAATCTTTTTCCAGTGGTCAAAGTAATCCTGCTGAATAATGTTTGTCTTCTGTATCACTTCAATAGGATTAGGATTTTTAGCCTCAAAAATCGCCTGGTTCCTCCCTTTCCAAATCGACCAGAGAGCACAAATTAGGGAAATCTTGGCAAATTCCTTATACTCCTTCAATTCTTCAAACTCCTTAAATTTCCTTTCCAACTAGTCATGGATAGTGGTGATATTGTATCTGTCAGGAACACTTTGTAGTTGCAGACCAAACCACACGCCCCTAGTCCAACTACAGAAGAGTAAGGTATGCTCAATTGTTTCATTCTCTTCCATACAAAGTGGACAGATAGGCGATTTTTTAACTTTCTTTTTCCAAAGGTTCTCCCCAACTGGAATAGCATTTTGACAAATTTTCCAGAAAAAGTGTTTCATTTTTTGAGGCACATTGACCCTCCAAATTAACTCCCAAAGCTTTTGCGAAATTTTGCCTGAGGAAGAAGGTCCCTGCTGCTTTCTAGGCTCATGTTTTTTTGCCTGAAAATACCCAGTTTTTACTGAAAAATCACCAGCTCTGGAGAATGGCCACCAAAAAGTATCTTCATTATAATTCCATGCTATTGGAGTCTGAAGAATCTTAATTGCATCTAAAGGAAGGAAATTCTGTCTGATCCTTGAAGTATCCCAACACTTGCAAACTGGGTCAATTAAATCAGCTACCACTTCCAGATCAGAGTTTGTAATGGTAGTAATCAACTCTCCCGAGGCTAACCAACAGTCCCTCCTGATATCAATTTTTTTTTCCATTACCAACCACCCATCTAGCAGATTTCAGAAACAACTCTTTGCCATGAATTAAACTAGCCCAGACCCAAGAATCTCCCCTTTTTCTGCCTGCTCTAACGAAATCAACATTAGGAAAGTAAAGACCTTTAAGAACTTTGACCCACAAGGCATCAGGAAACTGGAGGATCCTCTAAGCTTGTTTAGCTAATAAAGAGGAATTCAAATGAGTAAAGTCTTTAAAGCCAAGACCCCCTTCCTTCTTACTATTAGAAAGGATTTCCCAACTTTTCCATTGAATCCCCCTATTCCTCCCCTTTGGTCTCCACCAAAATCTAGCTATAGAGGAACAAAGCTTAGAACAGAAACTTTTAGGAAATCTAACCATTGACATCGCATAGGTAGGAATAGCTTGAAGCACTGCTTTTATGAGAATTTCTTTTCCAGCTTGATTAAGCAGACATTCCTTCCATCCTTCTATCTTGGCTTCTATTCTCTGCTTGATCCAATTCAAAGATGAAGCTTTAGATCTTCCCCAATCTGCAGGTAGACCAAGGTATTTTCCTGGGTTGTCCCACGCCTGCATTTTTAGGATAGCCGCCAATTGACCCTTTAGCCTAGGATCCATGAACTTTCCCCCAATCAATCCGGATTTAGCCAAATTGATTCTTTGACCCGAGGCATTAGAATAGATATTCAAGATGTCCACCATTTGGTACATATCCTCCAAAGTTGCCTTTCCAAAAAGAAGGGCATCATCTGCAAAAAATAAATGCGTTAGTTTAGGCCCTCCTTGCGAAAGTTGTACTCCTTTAATTTTGCCTTGCTCCAAGGCTCCATTCAGCAAATGAGAGAGAGAGTCCACCGCCAAGATGAAAATATAAGGAGAGAGAGGGTCACCCTATCTTAGACCCTTTTTAGGAATAAGAGTGGAGCTAACAAAACCATTGACCTTATATTTATACGAAACCGAAGTGACGAGCTTCATGATCATATCCACCCAAACCGAATTAAACCCATAGGATAGTAAACATTGTCTAATGAAACCCCACTCCAACCTATCGTAGGCTTTACTCATGTCAAGTTTAATGGCCACATTCTCCCTTCCCCTACTATCTCTTCTCTTAAGGGAGTGAAACACTTCATGAGCAACAATCAAGTTATCTTGAATTAATCTCCCCCCCACAAAGGCACTTTGGTTAGGGCTAATGATGTCTCCCATAAAACTTTTAAGCCTTCAAACAATCACCTTTGAGATGATTTTGTAAATGAAATTACAACAACTTATTGGTCTAAGATGGTTAATAGATTCAGGAAGTGGAACCTTAGGAATGAGGGTGACCATTGTTTCATTCATTTCATTGGGAAGATCTCCTCCATTAAAAAAACCTATGATAGCCCTACAAACCTCCTTTTTCACACTAGCCCAATTTTTTTGAAAAAATAATCCGTTGAAACCATCCGGTCTTGGAGCTTTCAATGCACCAAGGCTGAAAATAGCTCTCTGAATCTCATCTTCTGTCACGGTCCTGATCAACTGATCATTCATAAAGGAAGTAACAATAACCGGGTTATTGGATAAACATTGCTCATAATCAAAAGATGCCTCCGACTTGTAAACTTCCTCATAATGCTCTAGAATAGCCTCAAAAGTATCCTCCTTTCCTTCAACCCAGCTCCCTCTATTATTCTGAATTTTTTGAATTCGGTTTCTCCCTCTCCTTTGAATGGCAGTTGCATGAAAAAATTTTGTGTTTCTGTCTCCTTCCCTTAACCATTTGACCCTAGCTCTTTGTCCCCAAAACATTTCTTCCTGCAACCATAACTCATCAATCTATTTTTGAATCCTCCTGATGTCTTCATCAATATGCACGTTTCGATCTTGGTTGAGCAGTGTTTGTAAATTCTGTTTGAGCTTGCCTATCTCCTCATCGGCTCTTCTGAAAGTTTTCCTATGCCAGCTTTGTAATGCTTTCTTACTAGCCTGCAGATTTCTACTAATATTCTCCCAAGGCTCCTCCCCATTACTCTGATCACCCCACTCTTTTTCAACTATGCCAAAGCAGTCTGCATGTTCAGCCCAGTAAAGTTCAAAGTTGAAGGAAGTCCCACTCCTCTCCTTAGGAAAAGGCATAAAAACGATAGGGGAGTGGTCAAAACTCACAATAGGTAATGCAATGGCCATGGCATTATAATGATCCTGCCTCCATGGCCAATTAACCAAGACTCAGTCCAACTTTTCTTTAATAGTCACTCCATTTCTCAGATTGCTTACCCAGGTATAAGCACATCCTTTCATCTCCATCTCCATGAGGCTAGCAACATTGAGGAAGTCTCGAAACAGGTCAGCTCTCTTTGGGTTGAAAGGTCTTAACCCATCTTTTTCAAAATGAGCAAGAATTTCATTGAAGTCCCCCAAACAACACCATTGTCTAGACTTATCCAATTGAAAGTCCAATAAACTACTCCATAGACCCCTTCTTTGTTGGAAAATGGGGTTACCATACACAAAGGAGCAATCAAAATCATTCTTACTATCAATATAGGAAATCGCAGTATGAATGAAGTTAGGAGAATGCTTAAAAATCTGCATTTGCACTTTATCAGTCCACATCAAACACAGCCCTCCTGACAACCCTCTTGGCTCAACCACAAAACACTGATTAAACTTCAACCGTCTCCTCATCTTTTCAACTCTTTCTTTTGGAGCTCTAGTCTCCATAAGAAAAATAATGTCAGGCTGGTGAGCTTTACAAAGCACATGTAGCTCTCGAATTGTTGCAGGTGCCCCCAAACCTCGACAATTCCAGCTGATAATGGTCATGGCGAAGTAGGGGGCATGGGTAGACCCGCCTCCTCAGCCATAAAATCCTCTGTCTCAGAGTGTAAAGCACTGTTATCCTCCATTTCCAAGTCTGCACCCTCATCCTCCACTCTCCCCTACTGCACATAACCCCCTTCATTTCCCCTTCCTGGTCACAACTTTTTTGCTTTTTAAATCTCTCATTCACATCAACATCCTCTTGTTCTGTATCTTTCCAACAGATTAGTTCTCTTGGTCTTTTGAGCACCAAAACTTTTGAAATTTTTTTAACCAGACTTATTTCTTCTTCTTCCTTTAGTCTATTCAACTCTGCAGGCTGACTTTGTAAATCTTCTGGGGGAAATTCCACCACATAATCCTGAGTAAGCCCTTGGTTGCTTTCCTTCTTCTCTTTAGCAATATTTCCAGCCTCTGTATCGTTGGAAATGCTATGTACTTTGTTAAAAAAATTCTCACAATTTTCTCTGCATCTGTTTATTTCCTGTTCTGTTAACTGGACTGACATATATCTATCAGGGGGCTGGGGTAGTCCAGCAACACAACCGACTTTTTCAGACCAATATCCTCCTCTTAAAGCCCAATCTACTCAACAAATTCTGGGCCCCGCCCAGGCCTCCGAATATTTGAGCCCAGGTCCACTTGAGTAGGTGGAATGGGTTACCGGTTTGACTGGTATCCCTTTTGACAGTGGATTCTTCTTTCCTCCCTTCATAATGAGCTGTAACCTCCTTAGTCCTTACGTAGGTTCTCTAGATCCTCTTTTATTTTTGCATAATTCACAATATTCATTTCTCTTTCCTTCGCCCAATCATATTCCTCCAAACCAACCTTCCCCTTCTCTTTCCCTTTTGCGTCTGAACTGGATTGGAGACATTTCAGATGATCAGAGCTACTCCCTGCCATAGTACTGTCACTTCCACACTACAGATCTTTGAAAATGAGGCTACCTTCTTTATTCATTGGTTCACTGCCTGGGCCCCCAGGTATTACCCAATGGTTTGTCACTGAAGCTTCTCCCCTCTTTTCAGCTATCAGGAAGTTGTCAAAGTCAGTCAACTCCTGCCACCCTTCTTTCTCTTTTTCTCTCTCTTTTTTCTTCTTTTTCTTTCTCTTTCCCGTTTCTTTCCCTGTACCTAGATTTGTGTCAACGGCCTGCTCTCTAGCCTGTAATACCAGAACCGCCCTCTTCCTTTCTTCTTCCCTAAGCAAACACCCTTCAGCTTCCATGGAGTCTGGCCTCAAAGGGAATTCTCCAAACTGCCTTTCACCATTATCAAGTCTGAAACCTGGGTATTCCTCTTCCATCCTTAGATTTGAAAAAGGCATAGGAACAAAAGGCGAATCCCTACAAGTCTCCCTTAGCAGTCTTAGGGTTGGTGAGGGACTTTTTTCAGGAGCAACCGTAACCCAGCCCTGTGGCAACCCATCTTCTTCTACCTCCTCTTCAGTGAACTGACTTTCTCGGTTCTGATCACTACTACTTCCTTCTGCTCTAGCCTCATAAACAACATTGTTATGTCGTTCTTGTGGTTCTGGTAATCTGACAACAAGGGCGTTTGAAAGACCCGAGCCCTCTGCTCCTGGAGCATCTCTACTTTGTTCCTCATTGCTGTGTGCTTGAGCCTGTGATCTCTGCTTCCACCTATCCCTTTCCTCCATAATCAACTCTATCTCTTTAGCTGGGGGCACACTCAGAAATGGGCCATATCTCTGAACAGTGCCATCTAACACAGACATTTCTTTTTCCTTCTTGTACCCTCTCTGTTCATGCCCGATGATACCACACTTGAAACACATGTCCTGAAGTTTCTCATACTTAAATTTTAACCATGTTTTTGGGAGATTTCTTCTTGGAATCCAGCACCCTATGGAAAGAGGGTTCTGCACATTGATTTTTACCCTTGCCCGACTAAAATATCGGATAAGGTGACCATCATATCTGGGATCCTCAATCTCCACCACCTCTCCCATTTGATTGTATATTTTTTCTGCACTTTTAACATTCAGGTTTTCAATGGGTAACCCATGAAGTTGTACCCAGAAATGAACCTCTGAGAAATCTATTTCCCTCATAATAGCCTGTGGAGACCAGCTTTGCAAACTGACAAGCTTACTCATAACATACCAAGGCCCCTTCTTCAGAACCGTTGCAGCTTCTTCTTTACATTTAAAAGTGAACAAGAACAGATTCATCCCAAAATCTGATATTTCCAGCCCTTGAGGATCACCCCAAGCCTTACAAAGGATATTTTTAACCGCCCCTCTATTTAAACTTTTATCAGTTACAATCTTACCCGCTAGAGAGCAAAGAGCCAGTCCATCAATACTATCCTCATTTGCATCCAACTGAATAGTGAATTCATCAAGTCTCTTCATGTTCTGGAACTTGAAGCTTCCATAGTAAAAGCCATCAAGCAAAAGAGACAAAAGATAAGCTTTTCTTGTGAAAAGAGAAACCCTCACTCACTCACAAGACCTGTTTCCCACCTCTCAGATTCCCCCTACGATGGGAGGAATAACTCTCACCAGTGTTTCCCACCCCACTCTAAACAGAAAAGAAAGGCACAAGTGACAAGAGAATGGAGACTAAAACCGTGAAGCTAAAACAATCTCAAAGAACTTAGACTGCACCCGAAAAAACTAACAAGGGAGATCCAAAATTCTTAACGAACAAATAACCCACTTTCCAGGAAAGATAGGACTTTCCAGCAATCTAGAGAGAGAAACTCTAGCAAACTAGAGTTAATAATAATATTTGTTTAGGTTTAAATCTGTTTTTAGTCTCTCATTTTTCACTGAGATTCGTTTTTAGTCCCTCATTTTTAAAACGCGTCTTTTTAGTCTCTCATTTTTTAAAAATGGTCTCTTTTAGTCCCTTGGGTCATATTTTAAATTCGAAAAGTATCTTTTAACTTTATACTTTGACCCCTCCCAAGCCTGATGCTCACTTTAACCCATTTTTTTCGTTCTCCTCTCCCTCCACTGATGCACCGCACCCCCCATCCCCGCACGGCCAAGGGAGGAGCTCCGCGCAGCCAAGGGAGGCTGCGCACAATGGCGAGAAGGGAGGTGGCCACCGCGATCGCACAGGGAAGAGAACGAGAGAGAGGTCGCATCTCATGGTGGCTTCGAGAGAGGACGTTGGAACTACTCCTAGAGGGGATGGGGGGCCGTGGTGCATCAGTGAAGGGGGACGAGAACGAAAAAATGGGTTAAGGTGAGCATCAGGCTTGGGAGAGGTCAAAGTATAAATTTAAAAGATACTTTTCGAATTTAAAATATGGCTCAAGGGACTAAAAGAGACCATTTTTAAAAAATGAGAGACTAAAAAGACGCGTTTTAAAAATTAAAGACTAAAAACGGATCTCAATAAAAAATAAGGGACTAAAAATATATTTAAGCCTATTTGTTTAAGACCCAAAATAAGCTAACTCAAACATAAACTACTTTTATTGTTTGCATGATTGGAGCCCATTTCAAAGACTAGATTACTTACACTAGCTATTGGTTGTAACTGTTTACATCAAAGGCTATAAGTTTGGGGCTCCCATGAAGTGTGCTGGTGCTTCTATGAAGTTCTGACCCGTGTTGATTTTCTCATTTTTGATAGTTGTGTTGGTAGATTTTACTATCTCTGATTGAGCTTTTAATTAAATTTGTATTTTAAAATTTAAATTTTATCTTACAGATTTTGATATTTATATTTCTATTGTTTAAAGATATTTTCATTTTCATTTTTTACATTTGAATTAACCTTTTACTTTGGTCTTGGTTTACTTCTTCGGTCATATGCCCCTATTCTTTCATGATCATTTTAATTTTTTTTAAAAAGCCTTTTATTTTGAATTTCAGTTTATAAAATAAAATCTGTCATTCAAAGTTATCTATCTATCTATCTATATATATTGAAGATTTTTCAATCCTCTTTCCTTCTAAGATCACTCTGAGAATCACCTGCTCCTAGAATCTTTATAATTCCTGAAAAGCAGCTACACAATTAACCTCTAGGAGCCAGGAACAACTTCGTCAATGCTATGTTTTGTAGCTTATTTATTTAGGTCTGTTCTGCTTTTATTTTTTACATTCCTACAATTGTACCGAGCGCTCGTCCCATTATTCAAATTAAATATGAAATGAAATGGAAATTGGTCATTGTCACTTCCGTTCCATTCTTTCCAACCAAACATATCATTCAACTAGAGCACTAAAGAAATCGCTTCTGCATCAAAGGTGTATCTATGCCAACTCGATATATGTAGAGATAAACAAATCATACAAAATGTGTATATTTATGAATGTCTTTCTAAAATGAATTAAAAACAGATGCACAACTTTTGGAAGTTTGCATAGTTGAAGCTTGATATAATCTTAACATTGACGTATGATTTTATATTTTTATCACAATATTAATTTCATACTAATTTTCAAATGGATTGTATGATTGTTATGAGGTACAATTCAAGGTGCATATATAACTCAACAATTAACATGAACTAATATTGATGGTTCCTGCTTAAACCGTTGAAGATGCAGTGTTGGAGCATGAAGGATCACAATGAAAATGGAAGTAAGAGCAGTAGACGGAGAGCAAGAGAGTTGACTCAACAGGAAGCTATTGAGGATAACATAACATACATTGGGATAAGTAGAAGAGGAAGGAATTGAGCCAATTTTCAGTTTTGAATTGGACCCTAAGGACCTTTGCAAATGACCATTTTCTGTCTTTTGGTTTCCAAATGGAGGGATTATCTCTAAGGATAAGGCACTCTCATTATTACTGTCATTTTGATGTATGGCT
The DNA here is from genome assembly GCA_030159175.1 of Glycyrrhiza uralensis. Lineage (NCBI taxonomy): Eukaryota > Viridiplantae > Streptophyta > Magnoliopsida > Fabales > Fabaceae > Glycyrrhiza > Glycyrrhiza uralensis. The sequence goes on from BRZY01000003.1 coordinate 31,866,869, forward strand.
CCATTTCCATTTGTAACTATATATTTGGCATATTTATTCAAATAAGCTTAAGTGCATGATAGTCATTCTTTTGACACCCTTAAAACATTAACTCAATAATGAATAAACTTAGCATAACTAAGCAAGATGACACTACGTGTATGTTTAGTTATCATTATACACCTCATACTTATCCGTTTGATTTCAATATTCATTTTAATTGTGTAGTCCAATGTTTTTTAATCAACTTGAACTTTATATTTTTTTCATTTCCAAGTATATTTTTATAGGTTCCAATCTTTAGTTTCCATTTGTTGCCTTTAATTCTATTTCTTTTATGTACATATTTGTAAGACCTTATAATGCCTTGAGGTGAGTCCTCGATAAATATTAACATTGATACATTTTACAATTTCGATCCTTCTATAACATTAAACCTCTTTACAATGTCCCTCTATGTGCATAAACGTGTTTTATATATTAGCGAAATTTGCATGTGTTCGATATTTGTCTGAAGTTTCAAGAGATTGTCATGACCCATGAATTTTTATATTCTATTATACGAGAAGCTAGAATTTGTAGCTTTTACGTTAGATTGAAAATTTTACACTAAGTTTTACCTCAAACTTGCTCTTCAGTAAAAACATCTAAACATAAATCGCTTTACTTATCAATCTTTGTCAACACCGAACCAAACACAATAATATATATAGTCAATTATAAAAGTTGTGAGAGAGGGTGGGGCCAAGGCCACCCCTTGCCCCCCTTGGATCCGTCAATGCTCTATTGAAGTTTTGAAGTTAACGTGATGCTTTCACATTATGGATGTGAGAATTCTCACAGCTGTGATTTATTCAGTTGAAACTGCAAATTGAACTTGACGGTTTCACACCTCTGATGTGAAAGCTACCACAACTGTGATTAGTTCTGTAATGCACATATGAAGTTATAAATAAGTCACACGTCTACATACCTGTGAAATCTCTCACAACGTATGATTTACTTTATTGAAGCTTTTAATTGAACTTGACACTTTCACATCTATGAGTGTGAAAATTCTCATAGCTATGATTTCTTATGTTGAAGTTGCAAATTCTACCCAATTCTTTATGTCAAATGTAACATTTTAAAAGAAGTTTAGTTATCATGATTTTAAAAAATATCAAGTACATAGAGTATATATACATATATTTATCTATAAACACAACTGTGAAAATAAGTAGTAAAGATACATATATGGGTACCATATAATTCATTAATATATAAAAATGTATTTGATAACAATAATTGATTAATTGTAAATTAAAATGGTTTATTTAATTTTAACATTAAGGTATGAAACAAATTTTAGTTAAATTTATAAAATATATTTTAGACTTTGTTTTCCCGTACATTGCACGGGTCACTATACGAGTTTTAACATAAAAGGGGAGGAGAGTATAATTTAAACATCTGCTCATAGAAGGGGATTGTAATTTAAACATCTTTCAATTCTCTTTCTTTGCTCTTCTATATGATTTTTTATTCTGCAATATTATTTATTATGAAGGATTTATTACATCAATAAGAAAGGAGAAAATGCATAACTAGGTATGGTGGATCTCATATAAAAATTACTTTAAAATAACTGTTTGACCTCACTTATATCTACCAATAACAATTTTTTGAACAATTTTTATGAAAGGTTTTTCATATTAAAAGGGTAATTTATTTTTCTTTTAAATTCCCCGCATGTACCCATTTACAATGCAACAAACTTATGCAACAAGATGTAACAGTTTAGATAATATGGATACAATAAAAAAAAATCAAATAGCGGGGATAGCTCAGTTGGGAGAGCGTCAGACTGAAGATCTGAAGGTCGCGTGTTCGATCCACGCTCACCGCAATTGATTTCACTTTTTTCTCATTATTTAATTGTCACTCAACACTTCCCTCTTCTTTCCTTTCCCCTCTTTCCCTTTCTTCTTCCCTTTCTGTAACATCTATATTTTTCAATCTATGAGATAGAGTGCTGAAGATTGAAAATTTAAAATCCTATTTGGAGTTTTACCTATTATAAGAAGTAGTGGTTTGAATTTGAAGAGAGAAATGGAATTTTGATGGAAAACCCGATTCTCGTTTTCTGAACGTCACAAAGGGAATTACACTGATATGGAGGCCAAGACAGGGCCAACACAAAATTTTACAGGAGGACTAGTGATTTTATATTATTTAAGGATTTTAGAAATTTATTTTGGAATTTTTGGAAAATAGGAATAAAAATGTTACCATTTTGATCCCTCTAACACTTGGATTTTTTCGTAAATATTTTTCTGACAGTATTTATTTTCCGTAGAAATTATTATTATGCATTTTATAATTATTTTAACCAAATAAAGGTTATAAATAATTTTCTGTAATATAAAAACTAAACTTTTTGAATTTTGACGTAGAACTACAATGGAGCCCTTATTTGTAATTTTTGAAAGTTTAAAAATTTCTATTAATTGCAATTTGGTCCCTGGACCAGGAAAGTGGTCCAAGGAATATAAATGTTCAGAGTTTAATATTTAGGGTAGAAAGATATTATTTTTAGGATTCTAGAAAGTAGAAGAAGTATTACAGTTTTGGTCCCTCTAAGATGAATTACGTAAATCGAGGCATAGTGGAGGACAAATAAATATTTAGAGACCAAAACAAATTGAAATAGATAAATTAAGAGTAACCATAGTTATTTATTATTATTTTTAGGAATTTTTCTGGAATTTCTCAAAAAAACTACAGTTTTGCCCCTGTTTACGGGTCATCGGGGAAACCGGAGAAGCTGGTAAAAGACCAGAGCTCAGGGCTAGGAGTTACAGGGAAATTTACTAAAGGGAGGAAGATGATGCAAGGCGAGGTCATCGTAGACAAGAATCTTGACTTTTTCGCCACGTAAGCAAAAAATGACTGTTTTGCCCCTGATCTTTCTTTTTTGCACCAAAGGGCATTTAAGTCATTTCCAAAAGATTCTAACCAGCCAAGTCGCGTCCCTATTCAAAAAGTGATTTTATCACAAATACCTTTTATTAATTCATTTTCACTCACAAAGATAAAAATAATCAAGTTTTTTACCTTTTATTCACCTACCAAACATGCCTTAAGCCAAGGAATCTTATCCTAGCTTGTATTTAGCCCATTGGTACACCCCCATGTCCCTTTCAAGACCAAGATTTTTTTTCACAAAGTTTAATCCAATTCTAATTCAAATTCACCAATTAAGCTTTGACACTTGTCATCTTTTAACTTGTCATTCACCTAACTACATGGTGATTTTAGCAAAGCACCTCCTACCCTTACCTATAAATAGAGAGGGAGGTTCACCCATTTTCCTTGCTCATTTCTTCCATCAACTTCTCTCTCTAAGATTTCTTTTCCTTCTCTCGAAGGAAGTTTTCATCTTTTTCCTTTGTTTTTCTTCCATTTCCATGGAAGTCCAACATCTTTCTCTTCTTTCATTTTCACGCCAACGTCATCCTCTCTTCCATTTATATTTTTGATCATTCATACACTAATCAAGTTTGATTGATCCATTTTTAAACACTTAGCTTTCATCAATCTTTAGATGTTCAAATTTTTCTTCAAGAGTGTTCTCAAGTTTTTAACTCTTGAACATGATCATCCAAGGGAAGGAGTTCTTTCTCTTAAGAAAGATTTCAACCTTTAATGTTCAAATAAGAATACTCTTGAGGTAAGGGGAAACATCTTTGAGTTATGGGGGTTACATAAGTGTTTACTTATGTGCTTCTTGTTATAAAAACTCAAGTTCTACCTTTTCATTCCATATACTATTTATATATATATATTGAAAGTTCATTTCCTTTGAGTTATTTCCTTTTCAAGTCTTTATCTTTGAGCGTTAATATATTTATTGCTTTAAGTTATTTATTTTATGCTATTTATTTATGGACTTGTCCTTGCTCAAAGTCCTTTACTTTATGCTATTTATTTTTAAGCTCTTTATTTTATGTTATTTATTTATGGACTTGTCCTTGCTCTAAGTCATTTCCTTTATGTTATTTATTTTCAAGTCATTTATTTTATGCTATTTATTTATGGACTTGTCTTTACTCTAAGTCCTTTGCTTTAAGTTATTATTTTTATGTTATTTACTTTATGTTATTTATTTATGGACTTGTCCTAATTCAAGTCCTTATGCTTTGAGTTTTAATTTAATAATTGTTATAAGCTTATCCTAATTCAAGTTTTTATATCTTGTTATGTTTTGATCAAGTTTATAACTTAAATATTTTGTTATTATTTGATGCTTTATTTTTTTAAAGTGATGATTTTGATATTGCTTGCTTGAAGTGATACATGATGCTTTGGTATTGTGATTTCATTAATGAAATAATGAAAACTCAAGATTAAATAATCAAGAGACCCAAGCTTATGGAGTGAAATTGTAGAGGACAACATTTACAAAGGATTTTTTTTCCTAAAGTGAAACTTTAATCAATTGGGAATCAAGCCAAATTTTTGTTTTGGACATTGAACATCCATTATTCACAAAGAAGACTTCAAAGAACTATAAATTGAACTTTTGAAAATAAAATTAAAAGATTTAGTAATAGTATGCTATTTTACAATTAATTAAACTATATTTCTTATATGTTGAAATAAAGCTTTAAGTCCATTTTATATTAATAAAACAGTGACAGTCACACCCTTGGTGTGAAAACGTTCCAAAACATAAGAAAAATTCAATTTCTGTCAAATTTTGAAAATTGGAAACAGACTCGTTCACACCAGCATTATGGATATTTCCACACCCGTGAAAGTGTCAAGGTTTTATAAAAATAATGAATTTTCTAAATTCGAATTTTTAGGAAATCATGTCTCAAGGATTTTAAATTATAGTATTTTTTTTAAGGAAAAAATTCTTATTTTAGATTTATAATATCAAGGGTATTTTAATTATATTTTTATGTAAATATTACAAAAGGGATATTTCTTTATAAAGAATGGATAAGGATTGTATTTAAGGATTTGAGAGAAACACTTAAATAAGAGGCAACTGATACAAGTAAAGTTGAGATGTTTTGTTTCAAGAAGAGATTTTCTTGATAGGCCAAGGGCCTAATTTAGAGAGAAATGAGTATTTTTGTGAAAACATTGATGCAAATTAAGAGATAAGGCAAAATGTTTGTTGGATTCATGATGAATTATTGTTTGGATATTGATTCTTAAATTGCAAAATTGAATTGTCATTTGCATAGAGATGTGATGAGCTACAATCTCGAGATGAGGGATTGTGAATAGAGCATGGTTGAGCTACAATTGCCTACTAGGGTTATCCAGGTTGTGAAGTTCTCAATGGTCGTGTGGTGATAACCAACGAGCCGAGGTGTAACATCCTAAAATTTCACTCTAAGAGACAGAGTATTAATTTTAGTATATTAGAATTACTATGAAGTTTTTTGGATAAAAACTTAGTAGTTTAGAGTTAAATACGGAAGTCAGGAAATTAGATACGGACACTCTAATTATTAGGATAAATGACAAAATGAATTTGGAAAATTCATTCGTCATTTCCAAAAGGTGTTTGAGGAAATAAATAGTAGTTTGGAGACATATAAAAGTTTTAGAAATTAAGTTTGGAATTTTAGAAGAGAATATAAAGAAAATATAGTTTTAGTCCCTTTTGGAGAAACTCCGTAGTCTATGAATTAGAAAAAGGATACATACAAGAGATAGGAAAATAGGAAAGATAAAGACTACAAAGGCTTGATAAAACCTAAGAAAAATAGAATGACCAGTTACGGTTAAGTATTATAGAGTGAATAGTAAAATAGTTAAGTTTTATAGACTTCTGTTTTCTGTATTTTCGTCTTTTATCTGTTTTATATGATCTAATGTGATTTAAGTAATGAGAAAATTATGTTAGCCTTATAATTAAGGGTTTATAATACTTATCAAGTTATTTCATAAAAACAGCCACTTCTCCTTTGACGTTTGAAAACCGTACTTACCATAATAGACGAAAAAGAGTTTAATTAGTAAAAATATGTTAAACTAACCCAGAAAATTATCTTTCTTAACAAAATTTGTTTCTTATAATATTTATATTTTTCTGGAATTTTTCTAAAATTTTTAGAGAAACTAAATTCTGGAAATACAGTTTTGGTCCCTACAGTTTACGGTAAGAGCTGCAAACTGATACGGAGACCCAAATGACGTCAAAACGTAAAACTGGAACAGTACCCAATGTTTTTATATTTTTTATGAATTATGAAATTTATTTTGGAATTTTTTGAAAGACAGATAAAGAGTTACGTTTTCAGTCCCTATAAGCACGTAAAACGAAGTTTATGGAAACCAGAATAGATTTTCAGTGACCAGTGAGGGCTTAAAATCAAATTCGAAGAGGGACCATTGTTTTTTAAATTAAATTTGTGATTTTTTGGGAATTTTTCTGGAATTTTATGAAAAATTACTGTTTTGGGCTTACGGCGCGTCCGTTTTCCTTTGTTAGTGCGTACCGTAAAGCCTACCCTTTTCTGTAAAAATCCAGAAACTCTTGTATGAAGTCCTTAAGACTATTAGTTGTGATTTTTGAAATTTTCTTGTAGGTCCTCACCTTTTAATAAATTATTTTTGAGACCTATTTGCAAAAGGACTATATAACCATCGGTTTTCTGTTTATTTACGAAACCATAAAGTATTTTACTATTCAATCAAATGGTCCCCCTCTTCCCTCAAGCTGGTCGACATCCACACTCCTTAGGGACCCTTGGATGAACTTTTTGGCTCATGACTCATGAGCTTAGTCATTAGGTTTGGCCAATGGAAAAAATGGATCATTTAAATATTAAAGCTTTATGACATATACACCAAAAAGCTAGGTGAGGTCACAAATAATTAATTCCTCCTAGCTCCCTCCTTGGCCGCCCTTCCCGCCCTATAAATAGGGGTCTTTGCTTCATATTTTCACACACACCAAACCAAGCAGCAAGACAACATCCAAGTTCTCTCTCTTTACTTTCTTAGTTTCTTAAATTTTTTTTGGTGTTCTTGGTTGTTCTTCATCAAGATTTTGGCCAAGGTAAGGGGCTTCTCTCTTCATTTTAATTTAAGAAGTATGAGTTCGATCTTGTTTGTGTTTGAAATTGCTTGTTTGTATGTTTATAGCTTTTTGGTTGTTTAAATATGCTTTATAATTGTTTTATAGTCTTAATTTAATGGTTTTGTGCTAATTATAAATTGTAAAGTTATAATGTCCAATTTTATATAAAATTTCGAGTAAGAGGAGAGGTTATGGCAAAATCACTTTTGAGCTTTTGTAAACATACTGTTATAATAACGAATTTTAGACGTACCGTAAAAGTATGATTTTTTCGCAAAGAAAATATAAATTATTATTTTGTGAAAACACAATGTTATCTGTTATTTATATACAAGGTTATGGTTAAGATAAATGGTTTATTTGTATGGATCTGTCTAGAAAGGAAGGGAGACCTATGAAGGGGCTAAAGCAGTCCGTCTCTCTCTGGCCTGGGATCTGTATTGATACGCTGTTTGGGGAAATCTTAACACTGGGGACCCGGTATATACGTGACAAGATAAAATTGGGAAAGAAGCAATTTTATTAATACCATATATATAAATAGATTGGAATGGATAAAAGAGTGTAACAGTAATGGATTCTCAGTGAACCTACTGTTATAACATCTTTCGGAAAAATAATCTAACCGTAATGGATTCTAGGTGAATTCTACTGTTATGTTATTTGTGGAAAATATTAAGTGGGTATCCAATCTGTATATATGCACGTAACTCAGTTTAATTTCCAATGTCTACGGCAGTGAAAATTAGTGAGATAGGCTTTCAACGGACCTTTTTTCTGGAAGATAATTGGAGCTTAAATATTTCCAAAGAGAAACAAATGGACGACGTTCACTTAGTGCATAAGATCAATTTTACAGTGGCAACTGATTACCAAAGATGGCTCTGTCGTCGTGTAATCTTTTCATCTTCAAAAAAAAACTTAAGCCGTAATTAATCAGTTTCATTTCGATCACTAAGTCTGAATTAAATTTTCAAGAAAGCTGGACACTAATTACTGCAGTCAGCTCAGCCGCCGTGTAATTATTCCATTCCCAAAGAGTTATCTAAAATCTGTGAACAGACATGTACTAATTAAAAAGCGGACGTAAGTTTAAAATACTGTTGATCTATTCTCTCTTGATCAATCCAAAGTGGCTTTGCTCAGTTTGATCTTCTTGAAATACAGTTAAATACTTTTTACCAATTCATACTATTAAGCTATTTAAAGCTATTAAAACCGAGATGATAATTTATTCCGTAAAAGGAGACAAGAGTTATACATTTTTAAAGTATACAGTAAAAAGAGTTTTTAGGAGAAAAAGTGATTTTTAAACAGTTATCTGTTTATACAAGTGGTCTTTTCATAAAAGGATTTGATGTGTTTCTTACAAATAGTTTTAAGAAGAGTCGGAGATTTTTGAGAAAGAGATAGTAAAACAGAGAAAGTTTTACAAAGAGAATTAAAGAGGAACTAAAGAGAATTCAAGAGAAAAGTTGTGCATTTGCATAAAGACGTTTTGAGCATACAACCTACAAGAACGGGGTTGAAAATAGGTTCTGTTGGACTACAATTGTCTCCTGGGATTATTCGAGTTTCGAAAGTCTCAAAAGGTCGTGTGGTAAATATCCTCAAGCCGAGACAAATCGAATACCCGACTTGGATAAATCTGACTAACAGAACTATTTCTGATTTGGTATTAAATTTTAAATGCAGTATTTCCAAAGTATTCTCAGGGGTCTATAGACGGGATTCCCTGATTATGCTGTTAAGTTTACTGCAGCCGATCGCTCAATGGTGTGAGGTTGGAAAAGTCTCCTTGGAGCACTACACCGGTGTGATTTGAGAAATATAGAAGATGCATGCATAAATAAGACGTTGATGTGATAATGTACTCTTGTGATTGTGTGGCTTTACAGATTCATGGATACCAGGTAAGATCTGCTTTGTTTGAGATGTGATTGTGTGTTTTCAATGCTTTGCTATTTTGTTACATTGTTTTGAGAAACTTGGTTGTCCATGAGATTTGTCTGTTCTTGATGTTTGAGTTAAGTGTTGTGTGATCTATTGTTTGATTACATACTTGTACTGCTTCTATTAACTTGAGTTAGAGTTTCACCCTTGTCTGCTTTGTTCTGTTGATGCATGACTGAGTAGATGGACCCTCGTGACAAGGGATTGGGAACTGTCCGACACTTAAGCATAGAACCTCAAGGTGGAGACAGTATATGGTGGAATATATGTCCTAGCACCCAGTGGGGAAGGTTTGTAGGAAGAGTTGAAACATTAGATATTGGAGGAGGAGCACCACCAAACCCACTACCTATCCAAGAACAAATAATTTTAGATGTTAAGTTACCCTGGCGTCAGTTAAGACCTTTAGGATGTATCTCAGATAACTTTACTTTCGGTAGTGATGATAGCAGTGACAGTGGAGGTGGTAGTTCATATCCTTCAGGACATGATGGAAATGGTTCTGATCATGTGCCTTCAAAATCAAGAGACAAATCCTCAGATGAAAACCAAGATAGAACCTCTGATGACACTTCTGCCGCAACACCTACCAGAACTGAGGGTTCTGTGGGTCATATACCAGTTTCGCCTCAAGGAGAAGTGAATCCACCAACATACTCACCTTTACCCCATCCATCAGAATCAGAATCCGAAGACATTATTTGGTTGTCTGAATCCTTATCGGATGAGGAAATCGAAGAGGATTCCGAAGAGTCCATATACTCTTGGGCTACTTCTGACCTTACTAGAGAGTCTTTCCCTAAACCAGATCTATCCAGGTTTGATTTCGATTGGGTCCCGGTAACTCGAATTCCACACCTACAATCTAGCTTGCCCGGAATAGGAGGATCCATCTTGTCCATAGATGTGTTGGAGTTAGGGTTTTAGTGTAGTAGATCCCTTTTGGTATAGATGATGGGATCATGGCTCGACTGTACATTGTAGCATGTATTTTTCTTTTACCACTTTTGTACTTTTTAATTTAGAGTAGTTTTCACTTCTTTTTCTTTTGTAGTGTAAAATCAAAGTTTGTCTTAGAACAAACTCATTTGTAAAATATCATGTTATATATATATATATATATATGAGAAAGAGAGTACTTTTCTGTACATGATGGTTTACCTTACAGTTGAAATCTTTAAAAAGAAAAACAAGGGATTTTACTCCCCATCCTTCTCATCTTCTTTATGAAAAACGAAAAAATTTACCCGCATTTTTGGAAGAACATTATAAACTTTTATGAAATATTTGCTAAAGCTTTGCGAAACTTTTGGTTACTATGGTGTAATATCCTTTTGGAGAAAGGATGTTGCACGAGACAAGTCGTAAACCCCGTTTGGATGAACTTGACTGACTGACCTATTTCATGAAGTGGTACATGAGGTTTAAATGTGGCTATACTGAATACTTGTAAATCCACGCCTAAAGGGGGGTAGGTTGGTGTCTTATAATAGGTATATGCCACAGCCATTCGCTCAGATGGAGTTTTGGTGGGAAAGTCCCCATAGAGCATTACACCGGTGTATTTTGAGGGAAATTGAAGTGTCATGCATAATATAAATGCTTGAGGTGTTTTCTGTGTTGATATTATTTGAGTACTTGTGATTAAGATGTATATGTGTGATATACATGTGTGATGTATGTGTGATATATATATATATATGTATATGTTTGATGTGTTAAAATTATGAGAAAAACAATTTCTAAAATTGATATATAAGTACTTTTAGGTGTATTATTTAGTATTTTTTTTCTTGTGTATCCTTCACGATATAACTTTTGAAAAAGAGTTTCACCCTTTTTATGTGTGTGTTTCCTTTTCTCCTCCTACGTATCTTCTTATATGATTTCTCCGGATCGATTGGGAATGCTTGAAAACGAGGAGAGCATAAAGCTTCATATCACGAAGACAATAAGCGTTGGGATATCAACCTTATATCCCAAAGGATTTCCATGCTTTGAGGTAGATTAATTGAAGGAGCGCCCATATTATCCGATAACAGAAGAGGTAGATTCCTCTGAAGTTATTGTGAGAAATTCTGTTGGAAAAGTCTCTAATAGATATTTCTAAGCTTGACCAGCAAAGTGTCTTGGGTAGAGGGTATGAATCTATAATCTTTATTTTAGGATTTAGATTTTGAATTTTATTTCGGGGGTAATTTACACAAAACATTAATTACATTTTTGGTTAATTATAAAGAATTATTATTTTGTAAGTTATTTATGAAATTTAGTTGTAAAGTCAAATTTTATTTTCTTTTATTGTTTTCCCAATTGAGTTAATAAACTTTCATCTATCTTCAAGTAAAATATTTGAAAATATATTCCTCATCCTTTTTATCTTTTAAAAAGAAAAAAAATTTCACTCATATTTTTAGAAAAAAATATTTAATAAAAAATTATTATTTTAACAAAATATATAAAGCCTTTTGGGAAAACAAAGGGTGTTACACTTTCCCCTATCCCCCTCCCCTGACCGCCACCTCTACTCCAAAAAAAAAATCTAGAAATGATAGCTTCCAAAATGGCATAAAGCAAAGTGAACAAAATTTCATATCCAAAACAGTGTGAGGTTTAAACCTTGTCAGATTTTTTACGTTTTCAATTTTTTCCTATTCCCCAAGAAACCAATTGAGAAGCTTCCCGAACTGTATTTCGGCGCCTCTGCCATCAACGACGTACAATGGAGTTCTTCGCAGTGTGTGCAGGTGGCATATTATATTTTGTGCTGTTGAAGCTTGTAATACCCCAATTTTTCTACCTCAGATCATGGTACCATTTACGGTACATCACTCTTAAAGTGGTCCACCATGGACTAGTAAGTATTCATGATAGACTATCAGTTATTAGAATCATAGATATATTAATTTTTAAATCTAAGGGTCAAAATATTGTTAAAGAGTGTCAATTTCATTAAAATTAAAAAATTAATTGCTCTAATACCCTTTTTAATTGTGTTATTTACAAAAATAAACAAAAAAGTAATATATTAAAAAAACTCTCCCTCCCTCTCTCTTCCCTCCTCTCTCCCTCTGTCTATCGCTCTCTCCCTACCCCCCTCTCTCGCTCTATCTCGCTTACTCTCTCCCCCCTCTCTCCCACTCTCTCTCACCCTCCTTTTCTCTCTCTCCCTTTCTCTCTCCCCCTCTCTCGCTCTCTCTCTCTCTTCCCCTCTCTCACAATCTCCCTCTCTCAACTGCTCTCTCCCTCCCCACTCTCTCTCTCTCTCACTTCCTCTGTCTCCCCATCTCTCATTAATTACCTCTCCCTCCCTCCCTCCCTCTCGCTCTCACTCCCCCTCTCTCATTCCCTCTCTCTCGCCCATTCTCATTCCCTCTCCCTCCCTTTCTCTTTCTCTCACCCACTCTCATTCCCTCTCCCTCCCTTTTTCTCTCGCTCTCTCGCTCTTTCCCTTCCCTCTCTCTCTCTCCCTCTCTCTTTCTCTCCCCCTCCCTCCCTCTCTCTCACTATAGAGGGGAACAAGAGAGAGGGAGTGATAGAACGCGCAAGAGAGAGGAAGAGAAGGAGAGGAGAGAAAGACAGGGGGGAGAGAGGTTTCTCAGAGAGTGAGAAAGAGAGTGGGAGAGAGAGACAGAGGGAGACGGAGAGGTTTTTAGAGAGCGGCAGAGAGAGGGGAGAGCGAGAGAGGAAGGGAGGGAGGGAAAGAGAGAGCAAGAGAGAGGGAGGGACATAGAGAGAGGGAGAGAGCGATCGAGAGCAAGGGCAAGAGGGGGAGAGAGAGAGGGCAAGAGAGAATGAGGAGAGAGAGAGAGATGGAGGAAGGGGAGAGAGAAAGGGAGAGTGGAAGAGAGAGGGAGAGAGTGAGAAAGGGGGGAAGAGAGAGAGATGGAGAGGGAGAGTTTTTTTAATATATTACTTTTTTGTTCGTTTTTGTAAATACCACAATTACAAGGGTACTAGAGCAATTAATTTTTTATTTTTAAAGAAATTGGCTCCCTTTAACAATGTTGACCATTGAATTTAAAAATTAATATATCTATGGTTCTGACAACTGCTAATCCATCGTGGACAATCACTGATCCATGGTAAACCACTTTAATCATACCTATTGTTTGTTGAGTTTAGGAGGTGTTATGTGTATGTTGTTGTGTCCATTAGTTGTTAACTGACTCAATAAGTGCTAGTTTTATAAGGACTTCTTTAGAAATAGCCGAATTTCCTACGTCTAATTCCATTTAGTTATAGCTTTTCCCAATTCGATCCCTTTAGAGAGTTAAATGGATTTAGGTGCCTTCATCAACGTTGTAGCTTTGTCCCTTGGTTTTTGCAACACTCTTTTTTTAAAAAAAATATCACATTATAGTAACCAAAATTTTTGTGTAACATAGAAAAATAATTGATGAAAACTCAGTATTCTTTTTCCGAAAATGTGGATAAAATTTTTTGTCTTTTAAATAATGAGAAGGATGGGGAATATGTCTCCCTAATTCTTTTCGAAGAGTTTTAAATACGAAAAAGTAAAACGACATATTTGTGAAAGTAATCTCGTCTCATATATATAATCATTAGAGATTTACAACGAAAGTGCAGTATACTCAAAATTCTCATAATAAAATATATGGTGAACACCTGAGCCGGTCAAGTCTTTAGACCTCTACCAAAAACAAGATAATGAATATAGTTTCTTTTCGAAATCCCTATCAATCTATGCAGTGCTCAGATCTCCTTCTGAGAACTAGCCTTCGAATTGGAACTAACCCACTCCTTGAGTAAACCATTTAAGATGTTACAGCTTTCATCTCGTTTTGGTTTGACTCAATTCTAATATCTAGAGCTTGAGATATTCTTACCGGACACAACATAGCGCAAGTGAAAAACACAGATCATTAGAGGAAACTTCTAAGTGGTTTTTGATCATGTTAGACATTGGATAAGGTCTTCTTACTAGAATTGAAAATTAGGAGGATTAAAATGAATTTTTAAAAAATATTTTTCAAGGGACTAACAACGAACATTGTAGTCCCCATTTAATTGATTTTATATTAATTTAAAACTTGATTTTCTTTAATATATTTGAGAGAAATGAACATTTACATATTTATAGGGACTAAAAACATATTTAACTCTTAAATAATTAATTATCTAAATTTAGTAAATTAAAGAAAATCAAGTTTTAAATTAATATAAAATAATTATATTGCAGATTCTATAAAATAAAAGAATTTATAATACTACCTCGAGTTTATAAGAAAGATATGACAAAATCATCAAGACCAAGAAAATACATTGAAAGTAGTTAATTGTAATTAATAATGCTATAATTCAATATTTATTTTCAAGAATACTCTTTGGTAGGCATCATTTCATATTCTTCTTGCATGAGAAATAGGCGAGTTCCTTGAAATTATGCGTACATATATAATTTTATTTATAAATTTATCATATACCACCCATATTTACATATTTATTTTCTTAAATACATTATAAAATTGTTATATCATTTTTAGTATAAATTGAGTAAAAGTAAATTTAAGTGAATAATGATAACAATAGTTTCTTATATTTTAAGTTTTTTTATTAATGTGATGAAACATAAATAATATTATAGAATTGTTTAAATTTTTTAATATTATATTTTTGAATAGTTTAGCTATTAGTTAGGTCATGACTTATGAATGAGATATTTGATGATTTATATTTGTTTGTTTGTTATTTTATCATCTATTTTAAGCTTTATTTAGTATCTCGTCAAAAGAAAAAATTTAAAAAACAAAACAAATTCAATCGAAACTGTTTTAAATTAGATTGGATATGGATTGATTTAAATTTAAAACCAAATTGATTGAATAATAAAATAAAGATATTGAAATTGACTCAGATAATTTTTCTCTTCAAAATTAATCAAATCCAATCCACCAAACACAACTAACCACTTTGTTAAAATACACCAACTAGCCTATATATATATATCAGCAACTGGATCTTATGTACGAGTTGCCTTATAATATAATATATAATATAATATATAATAAATAATCCTATCCTATATATAATATTAATATATTAAACCTGTACAATAATTTACTGTACAATCACACGTGTCCGTTATCCCTTGCTCCTGCCGCCTGCTTACTTTTTTTCTTCTTCAAAGTTTTTCACTGTCCTGCACTCTTGCTGTCCATCGACTCTGTTCCCTCATCTCATATGTATGCTTTTCTTTCTTTTTTAAATTTGAATCTTTCTTTGTTTCTATTTTATTTCCTTATCATTTCCTTACCATCTATCTACAATATATTATATTATCATTTATATATCTATATCTATATATATAATATAATACGTATTATATATAATATCATTTTATCTTTATATTAATTATACTATTATTATATTATATTATTATTATATTTATTAATTTTATTTCTAATCAATAGAATAATATTTACTTACGGATTTCATTCATCTTTTTTTGTTTCCATAAATTTTTAGACTATAAAATTAATTTCTAAATCATTAAAACAATATTTGTTTACGAATTTCATTCTTCTTTCTTTATTTTTGTAAATTTTCAGATTGTAAAATTATTTTTTTTATTTTATTTATGATAAATAAAATAATATTTCCTTACGAGTTTCATTCATTTTTCTTTGTTTCCATGAATTTTCATGTTGTAAATTTATTTTACTTTTGTTGTATTTATGATCAATAAAATAGTATTTAATTACGGGTTTCATTCAATTTTCTTTGTTCTCGTGAATTTTATGGTTGTAAAAATATTTTTCTTTTGATTTTATTTTTGATAGTAATATAGTATTTGCTTATGGGTTTCATTCAACTTTCTCTATTCCCGAAAATTTTCAGGATGCAAAATATATTTTTTTTGACTAATAAAAGTAGTATTTGTTTACGGGTTTCATTCATAGATTTCTTTGTTCATATAAATTTTCATGTTGAAAAGTATTTTTATTTTATTTTATTTTTTATCAGTAAAATAGCATTTGCTTACACGTTCATTCATCTTTCGTTGTTCATATAAATTTTTAGGTTGCAAAGTTTTTTTTCTTTTGATTTTATCTCTGATTAGTGGCGGAGCTTGGACTAAAATTTAGAAGGGGCCAAACTAAGACTTAATAAAAGTCAAATATGTAATATTATATTATGCATTTAAAATTCAAGTAAGAAAATGTAATATAAAATTGATCATCCTAAAATTTAAATTTCAATGTAAACACAAAATTTAAATAACTAAAAATTATCTTAAAGTGATGCACAATGCGCTTTTTGAGTGACTCAAAATGATCAATAATTGAATTAGAATTACTAAAATTTGCGGTGCTTTTTCAATATAAACTATTATGGTATTTGCTAGAAAATCAGTTTCTATCTTGTTTCTCAACCTAGTCTTGATAGTTTTCATTGCTGAAAAAGATCTTTCAATTGTAACAATAGAAAATATGTTTAACAAATTTAGTTTCATCTCTTATTTTACTAGAATGAGCCACTAATTTTTTCTTTCTTTTTTTTTCACTATTATAATCTTGTCCCTTTACTACTATGTATATATATATAAAAAAAAATTAAAAATGTTTGGGGGGGCCATGGCCACCCCTTGTCCCTCTTATGCTCCGCCACTGCCGCTGATCAATAAAATAATATTTGCTTATGAGTCTCATTTATTTTTTTTATTCTTGTAAATTTTTAGGTTACAAAATTATTTTTCTTTTGATTTTACTTCTCATCAATATATAAAATAATATTTTCTTATGAGTTTTATTCATATTTCTTTGTTTCTATAAATTTTTAGGCTGTAAAATTATTTTTTTAATCAATAAAATAGTATTTTGCTTATGGTTCAATTCATCATTCTTTGTTATTGTAAATTTTCAAGTTGCAATTGTTTTTTATTTTATTTCTGATGAATTAAATAGTATTTTTTTATTTTATTTTATTTAAATTTTCAGTTTGCAATTTTTTATTTTATTTATTATTAATAAAATAGTATTTACTTACTAACTTTATTCATCTTTCTTTATTCCTATAAGAATTGTTTCATATCTTGTATAAAAACTAACCAAACCGCTAACCAGACTCATGCATTGCACGGATCAACCGGCCAGTATATATAATACTCCCTTCGGTCTTAATTATAAGAAAAAAAAATCCATATTTTGTGGTCTCAATTATAAGCAAATTTAACTACCTTTTACCCTCTTTAACAAGTCCATCCCAAAAATATCCTTATTTAACTCAAATTGTATTTTCAATGTAAGAGATGTGGAATGAATATTTTTAATTGATAGGCACTAGCTATATTGGGAAGATGAAAAAAACCTTGTCCTATATATTAAATGTCATTAAAGACAATTTTGGAATAAGTTTTATTTTTTAGCTAAAATAAAAAAAAATTAATCTAATTAATTGACTTTCTTAATCAACGTAAAATCAATTTTTTTTTGTTTATAATTGAGACCCAGAGAGTAATAATTAAGCTTCCAATTGTGTATGAGTCACCTACTTACTTATACCTGCCTCCAATTCACAAACTACCCGTCTATAAGCCAGCCACTTATTGCAAGCCACCACCATCACCACATGCGTTCAAGCACCAACTTAGAAGTATCCACCCTTCTATATATAAATTAACCACCGTTCTTAATTAATTTCACCTACCCTCCAGCAGCACGTGACATTAATGGTTCCTAACTAGATAATTTAGATATATGCATTACTTTGCAGCTAAGTAAGAATTAATATTTTCGATGCAATTAAGAACGTCCCATTTAGTTACTTTTCCCTTTGTATATATATCATGCCATGGCCAACATTCTATATATTTTAATGGAGGTAAAGCAGTGTGAGGCAATTGCCTTCTACTCTATGTATGGGATAAATCAAGTGTCCTACATTATTTAAGTCTAGACCAAGCCATTTTTTAAAAAAGAGGACTAAGTCAATTTTTTGGGAAAAAATTTATAAAGGACCAATGTCTTTTAAAAAGCCCTTTTTATTACAAAAGGATCAGAATGACCAACTACATGACAAGACGAGGCAAACTACAAAGTACAACCTTGAATGTCATCGGCTAAACTTTTAAAAAGCCTTTTAAGTTTAACAAATTACCTGATTTAATATAAATGATCATATAATATTTTTAGGTGGCGTTTAGCCTGGTGACCGTAATCTTTGTGACCATTGTGGTTTCGCTGGTGCAGGCGTGGACCTGCCATGTGACTTGCATGTGTACCGGTATCAAACTGTATTATAGAAATTATAAAAGTGCCACAATAGTTATTATAATTAAATCTTGAGCCCATGGGTAGAGCTGGCAAAATGGGCCAGCCCGGCCGGGCTGGCCCGAGTCCGCCCGAGAAAAGAGAGGGCTTGGACACTTAAAATGGAGTCCGTTTTCAATCCGAGCCTTTTTGGCCCGGTCCGAAAAAGCCCGAGTCCAATCCGGGCTAGCCCTTTCGGGCTTCGGGTAGCCCAGTTACTGTTACAAGGTTAAAAAATAAAAAAAATCACGTGCTGCGTCTGGGCCGCTGGCAGCCAAAGAAGGGAGGACCCGAACTGCATCTGTGCGTATTTTGTCTCTTATTTATTTATGGGATGGAATTTGAGGCAAAAAAAAGGGCTGGCTTCATGGTTGGGTTTGATCTAGGCTGAACTTGATTACTTTTCAGTGAATTATGTGAGTCATGTGAATGTCATTTATTATGGAATGTGAGTCCAGTGAATTATGTGAGTCATGTGCGTATTTTGTCTCTTCTATATATTTGTTTTTGAACTTCTATATATGTAACCGAAGTATCTAAATTGAATTCAGTTTTCAGTCATATACTGACACTGTTCTGGAATTTTATTTTGAACACCGTGTGTTTGCTCTGTGAAGTAAAACTGCCATGTGTGCAGTGTATTAGTGTATATCTATTAAGCAACTGTTGTATGTTTGCTACGTGGGATTTAAAGTCTTTTTTAAATTTATTTTGATAAAAAAATAATACCAGATTGAAAAGCGCTTTTTATTAGCCGGGTTACCCGAAAAGCCCGCTGCCCGAATAGGATAGGGCTCGAATACTTAAATTCGAGCACGTTTTTAACCTGGGCCTTTTTGGCCCGATCTGATAAAGCCCGAGCCCGATGCGGACCGGGTAGCCCGTTTTGCCAGCTATACCCATGGGCAAAAAGCTGCTGCAGCCAAAGCAAAAAAGTAATGAAACTGAAAAGTGGTCTATGCAAATAAAATTGTTGCGTGTATTCTTCTTCCATACAGTCGTTGGACCCACTTCAAATTTTAGGACTCAACCGAGCCCCTCTCTCTCTTTTTATTTGTTTATTTTGTTGTTGTTTGCTTTTTTTCTTTTTCTTTTTTCCTCTCGGATATTTTGTTTTGGGCTTATCCCTTTTCTATTTTGCTGATTTTGTTATTAGTGTGTATTTTAGGATTCGCCCATTTTAAATTACTTTTTAAATAGTATATTATTTTAAGTTTTAGTTATTTAATTTAATATAAACATATTATTTGTGTGTTAATTTAAATCCAAAATAAATAATAAAAATAAAGAGCAAATAGACTATTCTATTATAAATGACATTGATTTAGTTAAAATCCAAAATATTCCCTAATAACATTATATCAAAATCAAATATTCATTTAATCAAAATTACATAACACTTAATTAGAAGAAAAATTACATAACATTTATCATCCATAAATAAACATTATTAAACATTAAGATTTAGAAAATAATTATCTAATTAAATTTAAATGATAGGCAACTTATGATAGTCACTTTGGATCTTCTCCATGTTTGGTCATCGCAAGTATCTTTAATTTCAAAATAGAATAGGTTGGTAGCGATAACATATAGGAGTAGGGACCTTTTCTATCAAGCAAAAACAATGAGATACATTTTTAGAATGCTGTTTTACTGGTTTAACTTAGTTTAATGTTTATCAAATACCTTTGATGTTAAGTTGATAATGTATTTTGTACTATCGACTTGGGTAACCATGACTCTATCAATTATGCCTGTTGCATAATCATGTTTGCTAACAATTATTTATATCTTAATTACTAATTTTGTCTCACATATAATAATTAATTTTGGTTCACAATTGTAATAATAATTCATTTTTTTAAAACGGTTGATACTTATATAAAATATTATATTTTTGAAAAAGTCTCCTAATAACATTTAAATGATTTAATACAATTTTTAAGAAAATGAAAAATATTAATATGGTCCATTCGGTCATTTAAATATTAACAATAAATAAAAATCATTGTAATAATAAAATATTTACTACTTTACTATTACAAAATAAAAAATAATTCGATTCAATACAATTATTCTTCGTTGCCAAACAGAAAGTCGCAAGTTTAGAGCATAAAGTTTCCTAAAATCTAAATGTTATTTTAAATTATTCATTTAAAAATGTTATTTAAAATTTAAAAGGCTTTTATAAAAAAAAGACTTAATTCATTTATTTAATTCCTATTAGCACAGAATATATTATAATAAATTTGTTTCCCCACAGTAAACGTTTGGCTGAAAAAGTTTGCATCGTCAACTTTTTCTTGTGTAGACATGGTGTCATTTTGGAATTATTTAAATTATTGCACCCCTTTTTGCAAAAAATCAAAATTTCCTTACCCCTCTTATTTACAAGTTGCCAATAAATGATCCAAGCCACACATCTCTTCAATGAATATATCAATGGTTCAGGTTAAATGCACATGGGTCGCACGCTGGTCGAGCACAGATTGTACACGCGGCACCACGATGGTCACAAAGATTAATGTCACCAGGCTAAACGCCACCATATTTTTAATATAATATTTTAAAATCGTATTGATCTATACTTAAAGATTGGTGATTGTTGCGGCACCCATAAAAAATTTCTGGGTATGGATACCTGACCTATAGGAAGATGCCATGTGTAAGTCTCTATGTCATGTCACATGATGACATTTATTTCTATTTATTTATATTTATTTCCAAATACACCCTCTTTATCATTTTTGAAAAAAATTGAAACAAGACAATGACAGAACTCCTCTCTCACGTTTCCATGGATTCTCTTACTTTGAGGCTCATTTCGTTTCATTTTCTAATGGAGTTTTATAATCAAACATATTTTTAATGAATACAAAAGCATCAGTTTTTCATAGAACATTCAAGAGGTTTTCAAGCTTCAAAGAACGCAAACGGGTTTGATGGTTCAATGCCATTTTTGCACCATTTAAACTCCGATTCGACTCGATTTGATGCAATTATTTTGTGGATTTTATTTAGACTCATGTTTATAACTATTATAACATGAAAGCCCTAATTTATAACAATCAAATCATGAGAAATTAAGCTTCAAATCGCGGCCTACATGAACCCTAACCTCTCACTATTTTCTTCGTAATTCTCTTTCTATAGTGAACGAAAATTCACAAAAGTAGTCTCAATAGATTCATATTATCTTCTTCTACAAAAATCCTAAGGTTTCAATTTTCGATTTCAAGTATATCATTATTCGAAAATTTTACCCCAAAAAACGAAAATAAGTGGTTTTCTTCGGTAGAGAAGGGTTTCTACGCGGGAGAGAATGGTTCATGGGCCAGGCGTTGTAACAAGTGAATCAAGTGCTGCAAAAAATTTTATTAAATTTTGACTATATGATTAAAGTCCCTAGGGATATAAACATAAATAATAAAAATATCAATTTTTTTTATTTTTTTTACTAGATCAATTTTCTTTTTATGTTTTTAGTTCATATAAAATTGTGGATATGTTAGTTTTAGTCTAGATCTCTATAAAAATTTTATACGTTTTTATTCCCTAAAATGCAAAAATTAGATTCTTTTAGTTCCTGATAAGGGATTAACAAGAGACTAAAAAATACACTATTTTTATTAAATGCAAGAACTAAAAATGTATAAAAAATTTGTAGGACCAAAATTAACATATTTCTAATTTTAATTAAAGTGTAAATAAGGGTATGGGTACAAATACATATTGATAACATTTTTTTTTCTCTATTTCCTGTATAAATATTTGAAAACAAGAGACAAATTGAAAAAAGATGGCAATTTTGACTGTAATTAAAAAATGAACATGCTTAAGGCCGTAAGGGTCTGTTTGGTTCAAAGAAGGGGAGGGGAGAGATTTTAATGGAGGGAAAGGGAGGGAAGAGATTTAATTAGATATTGTGTTTGATTGGGAGGAGGGGAGGGGAGGGATTTTAATGGAGGGAATAAACTAATTTTACATTTTAGACCCTTATGAGCATTTATGTTAAATTTAATGTAAGGTTATTTAGGTAAATATATTTCAAATAATTAAAGTCTTCTTCTCTCCCGTCCAAATCCCCCCAATATTGGAGGAGAGCCAAATCCCTCCATTTCCCTCCCTTTCCCTCCTTAAAAAAAAAAGAACCAAACATGAAAGATTTAAAATATCCCCTCCCCTCCATTCCCCTCCAACCAAACACTATGTAAAGGAGTATAAAACTATAGATGAATAAACAAATGAGATCAAGCACCACCTGAGACTTATAGGGAATTGGTAAATACACCTTTAGTTTCAGCCATACACCTACTTAACTTTTTTTTAATTAATTCCTAAACTACCCTTCTTCCTTGAAACCCCAAATCCTCCATAATTACCAAACCTTTAACATTTGTCCAACTTCTCACTCATCTCTCTCTCCTCAAATTTTTCCCTCCTCTCTCACACACTCTTCATTCTCTACCCTTCTCCATCCCCTATAAACCAAATTTAGGTCTCAAATCTCCAACAAAATCATCACCATGGATGACCAAAACAAGGTATCGATCTTTTTTTCTTTTCATTTTTGCATTCTTCCCAGAATTTCAAGTTTTCGGAATACAAATAATGTATTCCGAAACTTAACATTTGGAATATATTTTGTAAAGTTTTTTTGAATTCTAGAAATTCGAAGTTTCGAAAGTTAATAAAAGTTCATTTTTGTATACCGAAAATTCAAAATTCTGGAACATAAAAATCTGTATTCCGAAAACTTGAAATTCTAGAGTGTATGCAAATAACAATATATGTACCGGGACTTAAGTTCCGGAATACAAATTTTTATTAACTTTCGTAACTTCGAATTTTCAGAATACAAAAAAACTTTACAAAATACATCCCGGAAACTTGAAATTTTGGAATACAAATTTTTATGTTCCACAAATTCAAAATTCTGGGAACCACTAAAACTCAAGAAAAAAAAACAGCAAAGAAGATGGCGTGGTGGCTTGCAGCTTAGTAGGGGCCTTCAAAAGACGGTGGTGGCCGGCGCGATTGGGTGGTGGCAGTGGTGGTGTAGTTCCCAAAACTTGGACGACTATCTCTTCCCAGAACATCTCCTCCCTCTATCTCGTTCTACTCTCCATCTTCAGAAATGGGGGTGGGGTGCATGAGTTTGAGTGATTTTGAAAGTGGGAGAAGGAAGGGGAAGGGTTGAGGGGTAGAATAGTCTTTTGCTTTTTGAAAAAAATTTTAAAGTGGGGTGTGTGGCTAAAAGTTGGGATGTATTTACCAATTCCAGACTTAAAACTAGAGCTGTCAAAATGGGTCAGACACGATGGGCCAACTTATTTAGCCCGATAAAAAAAGGGCTGGCTAACAAAATATAGGCCCAAAAATATTTTGACCCAACTCGGCCCTGCCTGAAAAATCATTGGCTCGAAAGTGGGAGAAGGAAGGGGAAGGGTTGAGGGTAGAATAGTCTTTTGTTTTTCAAAAAAAAATTTAAAGTGGGGTGTATGGCTAAAAGTTGGGATGTATTTACCAATTCCAGAATTAAAACTAGAGTTGTCAAAATGAGTCAGGCTCGATGGGCTAACTCATTTAGCCCGATATAAAAAAGGGCTGGCCCGTGGTGGGTCGGGCTGGCCCTTTAGTCCGAATATCATTCAGTAAAATTGCTTATAGAATGTTTCACCTCTGGGGAGTGAATAATTCCACGGGTGTGAAAGCGTCAGGTTTTTTGGACTATCTTTTTTCTGGTACTAAACTCCCTTACAGATCACTTCACACCGGTGCTGTGAATAATTTCACAGGTGTGAAACTGTTAGGATCCTGCAATTATCTTATTTTTTGGGACTAAACTAGCTTATAAATCATTTCATACATGTGGTATGAATATTTCCACAAGTTTGAACGCATCAAGTTTCTGTGACTATTTTTTTCTAGTTATAAACTCTCTTATAGTACCTATATTTCATATATATTATATAAAAATATGTGAAAAAATATTATATTATTTATGCATATAAAAATTGTACTAATTATCTTGTTAATTTTTTTTAAATGAGCTCATGTGCCGGCCGGTTTAGCCTGCAACCTATGGAGGGATGGGCTGGGTTAGCATATTAGTAGCCCTAGTTTAATTTTGCAGGTCAGCCTAGCCCGACCTAAATATATGTTCGCCCGTTACGAGCTAGTCTGAATTGACAGCTGATGTGCTTAAAACCAATATGTTCAATATCATTATCATCAATTTCATTTTCTTTCATTACGAAAGAGTGACCAGTCATATGTGATTCAAGTAGAAAATCAAAAGGCTTTATTAATAGTCAAATGAGATCCTAACTAACTTTGAATAAAGCTTGTATTAATAACAAAATATCAAATCATGGTTTAATTGAGATCTGTAGCCATAATTGTAATTGTAGCATATAATATTTTTTACATGTCTCTACCGTGATTGCAATTGAGACCACGTCAAATGTATTTGCTTCTTGTTTTCTATAATATCAAAAGTTGCAACATAATTACAATTGAAACCACCATCACAATTTAAAATTTTTTGTGAGATTAATACAATCCCAATATTTTTTACATGTCTCTACCGTGATTGCAATTGAGACCACGTCAAATGTATTTGCTTGCTATTTTCTATAATATCAAAAGTTGCAACATAATTACAATTGTAACCACCATCACAATTTAAAATTTTTTGTGAGATTAATACAATCCTAATATTTTTTACATGTCTCTACCGTGATTGCAATTGAGACCACGTCAAATGTATTTGCTTGCTATTTTCTATAATATCAAAAGTTGCAACATAATTACAATTGTAACCACCATCACAATTTAAATTTTTTTGTGAGATTAATACATTCCTAATATTTTTTACATGTCTCTACCGTGATTGCAATTGAGACCACGTCAAATGTATTTGCTTGCTATTTTCTATAATATCAAAAGTTGCAACATAATTACAATTGTAACCACCATCACAATTTAAAATGTTTTGTGAGATTAATACAATCCCCTGTATTTATTTGGTGGAATCTACCAATTGAGGTTGGCGTGGGTGGTTAAGACTTTTCGTCTCTTAACCAAGGTCTCGGGTTCGAGCCTTGCGTATAGAAAAAATTTCAGCTGGGAGGGATGCCACCCATTAGAGGTGCCGAACAAACTCCCACGAGAGATTAGTCTCCGTCGTACAAACGGTGGGATACTCCTCGATGTAGAATAAAAAAAATATATGTTTGGCGGAATCCAACACAACAATCAATATTCAATGAATTTACTTAGGAATTAGGATTAAATCACATCATTGGGAAAACTGTCAAAGTATTGGAGTACTCTTCAATCCTCCTACAGCTCCCTTCGATAAAATCAACTATCCAGTTTCACCTCTGTCAGAAATACAAACTTCTGTCATGCCAAACTCAATAACATAGAAGATGAAGAAATGTTTTTTAATCGATAAAGCTAAAAATATTGTAGAGAAAGATTAAAACATGCAGAAGAAGCATCTCTCAGTTAATAGACACATTATAACTATTACTTGTGAGCTTAAAAAGGTATAAATGGTTGGAAAAAAATTATATCTGATCACATACCATTAGTTTTCAAGAGAACCCAATCATGGAAGTTCAGAAACCAGATTTAAGAGCAAATCCACGTGTTTGAGGTTTCTAATCTAACAAGATTTTCCTAATTTCGATTTTACGAACTCAAATTGTGAGATATTTCATTCTTTCAGCCAGCTTATTATATATGCAGATCAGCACATGGACCTTAATTAATTTCTAATACTGCTAGTTGCATTCCTTTATTCTTTTTTTTTTATAGGTAAATGCTAATA
Organism: Glycyrrhiza uralensis; assembly: GCA_030159175.1. Lineage (NCBI taxonomy): Eukaryota > Viridiplantae > Streptophyta > Magnoliopsida > Fabales > Fabaceae > Glycyrrhiza > Glycyrrhiza uralensis. The sequence goes on from BRZY01000003.1 coordinate 31,893,003, forward strand.
ATTAGTATTTAGGTTAGCGAGGAGATTTGAACTCATGACCTTCTTATCACTACAGCTCCTATTTCCTATCCTCCATAAACCACCAAATAACTTTATCACTCGAGTTGCATTCCTTTGTTATGATCCTATCTTAAGGAAACACGCCTTCCCATTAATTAGTGTTGCGCTTGAAAATAAAGAGTAAATGTAGGAAACTACTCTGAACTCTCCCTCGTGTTTGACTTGTACTACCATATGTCCTATGTCTATAATAAACAAAATTAAGTAGAACATCTGTTCGGGCAATAATGCTGAATTTGATTGGATTTATACCAGGATTTAGATCAGAGACAAAATTAATATAAATTGTGGGGACGTACTTCTTGAGTCTTTAATAAAATCAATCGATCAATCACACCTTAAATAATAATCTATCTGCAAATGAGGTAATAAATTCCCTTTTACCAATAGACAAAGAAGCTGTAGCCTGTAGGGCATGAAGGTAGAAGAAGTGATGGTGATTGGAGCAAATTTTCTAGCCAATTATCGCTTATCTCATTCAATACGAAAACGCGTTAACTTAAAGCCATAATTTGGTGAAGCTAAATTTATAGTGTATCATCATAGTGCTAGTGGAGTGTAAAATATCGGAATTATTAATTGGTCTGAATTCATGTTCATATTCATATATATGACAATTTTAAATATGCTAATTGCTAAAAACTTTAACTAAAAAGATGTGTCGGTGTGTATTGAAAACTACTATTTACCATTGCCATGGTTCCAATCTTGTCCACCCGAGTTCCCACATAGTTTCCAACTTTGCAACCACATGTAGACAAAATCACTAGTATGAATGTTGAAAAAAATACCCACCTACTATATGACCTTTAGTACCGCGGGGTACCAAACATTAATGACTCAAGATTAATACCCTCTTGCACCCTATGAGTCCAATTCAGTGAGGCCAGTGAGGCCCCCAGACTAGTATAAAAGCAGGATCACTCTGTGTGCTTCTTCACCAACTCAATCAACATGGCTTCCTTAAACTCCCTAGTGTTGCTCCTTGTAGCCCTCATTGTCACCCCTCAAGGGCTTGCCAACTATGCTAAACCTCCCACTTACAAGCCCCCAGTTGAAAAGCCACCAGTGTACAAGCCCCCGGTTGAGAAGCCCCCAGTTGAAAAGCCCCCAGTTTACAAGCCCCCAGTGTACAAGCCCCCGGTAGAAAAGCCCCCGGTTCACAAGCCCCCAGTAGAAAAGCCCTCGGTGTACAAGCCCCCGGTTGAAAAACCCCCGGTGTACAAACCCCCAGTTGAGAAGCCCCCAGTTCACAAGCCCCCAGTAGAAAAGCCTCCGGTATACAAGCCCCCAGTTGAGAAGCCACCAGTGTACAACAAGCCTCCATATGGGAAGCCACCAGTTTACAACAAGCCTCCATATGGGAAGCCACCTCACAATGCATAAGTTTTTAAAGCATATATGTTAGAGGGTATGCTAAATATATGCTAAATAAGAGGTCATGTTCTCGGCTTCTTCATTTCATGTCTTTTGTTTTACATTGCTATGGCCAAGATATGGGAGTTTAAACCGGAAAGAAAAAGAATTAATGATGCTTTGTACTCCAAATTATCATGAATAAGAATTTTATGTTTTAGATGTTGTGTTGGCCTGGTTGATTAAACTTTGACACTAGCTAAATATTATTAATCTCTATACTACTATTACTTTAACAAATTCTATATATACTCGACTTAAATAAATTTAGTTTCTTGTTATACTACGAAGGTGCATGAGAGTTTAATCTCTGAGAGGCGGAGACAGAAGAAGAAGAAGAGCAGTTAATGGAAGTTTCTATTTAAGTAGTATTTACTAAATAAATTACTAAGCTGCACTGCATGCACCTAACTACAAACTTGGAATTTCGTAGCAGGATATTTGACTCGGTGGTAGCTTTAGTACCAACAATAAGGAAACTATCCGTGATGTGACAATTTTGAAAAAGCACTTTAAAAGATTCTAAAACAATAATGGAGTGAGTTACTAAAATCGTTTTTAAAATTGTAAGGTGTTGTCAATTTAGTCCTAAAATTATTAATATTATAAAGATTTAAATATGTTCTTAGTCATTGTAAATATATCACTTTTTAGTTTTAGTCTCTTGAAAAAAAAATTTATTTATGATCCATACGAAATAGAATTTTTTATTTTTGGTCATTATTATGTTGTTTTAATCCTTGTAATATTCGATTCATGCTAAATTAGTTCTTATAATATGTGGACAATTTTGCTATTAGTCCCTAAAATATAATATCAATTTTATTTTACAGAGATTAATTCAACATAATCTACATAATATTCAACATGATCTAAATATTACAAGGACTAAAACAAAATAACAAGGACAAAAAACAAAAATTCCTATTTTGCTGGGATTATAAACAAAAAAGTACCGGGACTAAGACTAAAAAGTGACATATTTGCGGGGACTAAAACATATTTAAACCTATTATATATTAGTATCTGAAATTGAAAATCTTCAATCATATTAATCTTTTTATATCAATCAATTTAGTCCCTAAAATTGTCAGATAAAGAAGAATGTGATCGAGAATTTTTAATCTCAGAAATCAATTTAAAATATTAATAATTTCATGAACTAAGTTAATAACACTACAGTTTCTTGAATTAAATTGGTGATTTACTCAATAATAGAGAAAACAACTTCCAATATTTTTTTATATACAGAAGTTTAGGGTGAGAGAAGAGTCTCCCCGTTGTAAGATTGCCAAAGTAAAAGATCGACTAGATTTGAATCAATTTCTAGAGGTGAAGAACATCCAATGTATAAGCTAGGGTACTATTGTTAATCTTATAAAGCACATTGCATATGGGTATTGGATATTGATCTAAAATGGGTCAAATTTGTATGAGGATTAAAATTTTGAAAATATTATCAAACAAATATGATCAGTACCACTTAAGGATTCACAATTAGGCTCGTTTGGCAAAAAGTAACGGATAGTTGATAGCTTATAGCGAATAAAAGATAAGCTAGTGGATAGAGGATCAAGTAGCTCATAGCGGTTATACTAACTGATAAATGTAAAATAATATAAAATGATATCTTTAATTATTTTTTATATTTCTTTAATCAATATTAAATATTAAATATGGTAAAATACTTATAAATAATAAACTAATTATTATGATATTTAGAAGTTAAAATGTTAAAATTTATATTTTAACAATATTTCTTATTTATTTATTTATTATTTATTATCTATCGCGGCTTCATTAAAATAATTTTTATTGGATAAAAACATTATATTAAATTTATTTTATTTTATTTATAGTTGTATTTATTTACTTGTTTATTTATTATCATTAAAATAATTTATTTATTGGTTAAAATAATTTATTTACTTATTTATTTATTATCATTATAATAATATTTTATTTTATTTAATAGAGAATAGAAAATAAATTTAATAAAAATAATGAGGGTAAAAACGAGAGAAAAAATTATACGCTATAAGCTATAAGCTCAAATACTACTTGAAATAGCATCTGAAAAAACGCTATATGCTACTAGAAAACGCTATAAGCTATCTGTTACCAAACACCTCTATTTTTCTTAATCCGCTATCTGCTAGTCAAATATGTTAGTCAAATTCGCTAATCGCTAGCGAATGGGACTTGTCAAAGAGAGACTTATTAATATCGTGAGAAAAGCAATAGTGACATCTGTAACTCCCATTTTTCACACAAGGAACGTCACATGAAAACTAAGCAAAACTTAATGCGGAAGATAAATAAAACTGGTTTGTCTTTATAAAATAAGTTTTTCATAATTTAAAGATATCGAAATTCGTGGCTAAATTTTGTTTTCTTTAAAAGCTTTAAGGGATAGTACGCTCACCACTATTATCACCCTCCAGAAACTCAAAAAAGAAAAATGCATCATATATATATATATATATACCTCCAAGGTCACTGTACACAAGTCTTTATAGTAAGGAACCACAACCAAGTAGCCAAAATACAACATCATGAAAAGAAAGGAAATAAAGCGATAAAACTAAACCTAAGAAAGCAGTAAAACAAAACATGTGTCAAATACACGACATGAACATCTACTCCGCAAACCTAGGCTAGTCGGCCAACTAACAATCCACAACCTAGCACTAGACACCCCATAACTAAAGACCTAAGATGATGACGTCTCCTCGCGGTCCTCTCATCGTCGGATATCTCAATGAATACCCGCTCTGGCTCGTCTCTAACCTTCCTCTTCCCCCTCTCTGGGTGTCCCGACGGTCCAGCAGAAGTGTTAGAAGAGCAACGCACAAAATGTCCAGACGATGCGACGTAAGGAACAGGAAGCGTCGGCCTCACAGTCTCCGGTGGTGAAGCTGGTGTCACAGGTGGAGCCAACTTAGGCAAACGTGCCCTCTCCAAGGAACTCTTCCTTGGAGTGCGACGAATCAAACGACGGTACTCGGGAACAGACCCGGTTACCCGCGAGGGTAAAGGTCTCTCCTCCTCCTGAGTCTCCCTCCTCGGTTGCTCCACGGGCTCTCTCCTCTCCTCAGCCCCACTACGTGCCTCGGGTGCGGTTGCCAGCCAGCTGCGCATCCTCTCGATGGGAATATAAGCGTCCAGAATCATGTCCCGCTCCAAAACCTCCTCGGGGCCCAGCACCCCTCCTCTCGTCCTGACCACGTGTCCAGTCATAGTGGCCCATTGGGAGATGGGATCATAAGTCCATCCCCCACCATCGGCCTCAAGAGGCCGTAAACTCTCCCTCACTCGGGCTACCAGAGGCCTCGAAGTGGACATCTACGCGTAGCGTGCATACAGACAACAGAGAACATGCAAGGGTGAATTTCTTTGCACAAGTTGAAATCCATGAAAGGGTGCATATGAAAAAGAAAATACTACATAATACATTCCAAGAATATATATATAGCTACTCTTTCGCACATCTTTCTCTAAGATATTCATACACCAAAAGCGAACACATCATCAAGTTAAACACACAGTCAAACGCACATAGCACTCTAGCATAATGCAAGTCACTTCATATCTCTTTAATACACCGGTGCACTGCTCCATGGAGACTTCTCTTCCTCAACTAAGTAGAGTGAAATGGCTGTAGCGTAAACCTAACATAATAAACCAATCGGTTCCCTTTTTCATGGACTTGGTTAACCATCGGTCCCCTTTTTCAGGGACTGGTTTTACAATTATTCAGTAGAGCTACTATCACCATAACATAAATAAGGCAGCGCGGTCAGGATCATCCAAGTTGGGTATTACGACTCGTCTCGGTCCGTTGGGGCTACCAGTCGGCCATTGAGAACTTTGTAACCAGGATGCCCTCAAAGACTTATAGTCAGACCATACTTATTTACAATCCCCACATAGGATTGTATGCTCTAATCATGGCATAAAACCAACATCTCAAATGCATATGACAGTACAATTCACACACATACAAGGGAAATAATGCAATCCTTCACTTTCTCCCAATGTCGTGTAGCATTATTTATCCTTGAAACTTCAACTCGCCACGTGTTGACTCTCTCTCAACAACGTGTAAATCTTTTTGATTAAGATCGTTTTAAAACATAAGTTTTAAAGAACACCTCTATAAATCCCTCTTTAGTTTTTAAGCCTCAAATCTTTAAATACTTGAATCATGAAATACCTCATTAACATTTTTAAATATACACCAAGAATAGTTTTATGAAAGTCATTTGAAAACTTAAATGCTTTTATTAAAACCAAACTTAGTATTTTTCAGTGTAAAAGCTTGAATTACAAGTCTTAATTAAAAACTCAAGTTACACCTTTGATAAAACTTTGCTTAAATTCATTTACTTCTTTTTATTTCAAATATGAACCCTCAAGTATCTAGTTTCACGCTTCAACCCCTAATTTTCGAAAAATTGATTCTGCCCCAAAAAGATCCAATTTTTCGTTTCGGCCCCTAAACTTCTAAAAATTGCATTTTTGGCCCAAACCACCCAATTTTCGTTTTTAATCCCAGAACTTCCAAAAATTATAGTTTTGCCCCAAAATGCATCCAGTTTTCATTACAGCCCCTTAAAAATTCAAAATTCTATTTCTTTCCCTTTTCAATTAATTCTTTAACTTAATTAGGGCTTTTGAAAAGTAAAATTTGTAAAAAGTCCATTGAAGAACTAATTTCAAAATCAAGTGAAAATACCTAATCGAGTGTTGACTTGAATTCTAATTAATTAAATCTTGATTTTCATTTGGGAAAACTTCTTAAAGTCCTTTAATCCTCTTCCATAAGCTTGGGTACATAATTATATTGATCCTCTTTGAATCCAATCACCAATCACAACAACAACAATCATAATAAAATTAAAGCTTTAACCACTTTAAATATTACAATCCAACATCATAATCAAAACACACAAATCACCCAATAATCAAATACAATCAATACATCAAGAATACAAACTCCAATCATGTAGCACACATACACTTAAAGTAATCATTTTTAGCATTTTAAATACATCAAGAATACTAAACAAAGCATTAGGCATAAACCACTTCAAATGATATTATATTTTTCCAAGAGACATTAAGATTTCGAAAATCATCTTCATCAATCAAAAATCATATATTAAAAACTCTAAGTTCTAAATATATCAAAATAGATATTACTAATAGAATGAAAACTCATTCAACACCCAATAAGAAAAACTCAAGTCTTTGAGTTTCTCATCAAGAACAAAACACACAAGCACCCACATATACAACCTTCCCAACTTATTGAGAAAATCCCCTTACCTCTTGAACCAACAGAAAAAAGGCTACACCAAAAATCTCCTCCATACCAACACCAACACCAAGTGGTCTCCCAAGGGTCTTGATGTTCCAACACTTAGAAAAGTAACCTTATACAAAATACACAAGAAAATCACCATAAAAATGCAAGTTTTAGGAAAACACCCAAACCCTAAAGTATAAAAATTTGAGTAGAGGAATACTTACTCAAACCTTGAAGCAAAATAGATCCAAGATTGGTTTTCAAGCTTGTAGGTTCCAAGGAAATGAACCTAACCAAAAACAAAGCTTACTTTTAGCAAAAAGAAGAACACAAGCTTCATGAAAAAATGAAAGTGATGGAAATGGAAAAATGAAAAGAGGTTATGGTTTAGAATCATGATCCAAACCTTTTTTGTGAAGCTTGAATAGCCAAAAACTCAAGAAAACTCAAGCTTTTAGTATCTAGGAAACCTTTGAGGTGGAGAGAAAAATGGGGTTTTGCAAGATTGGAGAAGATGAAGTGAAGAAGAAATGAAATCTCTCTCCTCCCATGCCCTAATGAAACTCGGCCAGACCAAGGAGAGTGGGGAGGGATGGGCTTGATTGGATTTGGTCACCTACTCCCTCTGTTTGATTTGAAAAAAATTCAAAAATTAACCCCTTTGACCCAAATTGACTTGACATATTTTCAAGAGCATATTTTTGCTTAAGAAACTCGGCCAAGGCAGACCCAAAAAGGGTGGGATTTTGTCCCATCAAGTTAGGTTTTAATTGGTGGTTCAAAGTAGTAAAATGCTTGTTTTATAATCCCTTTTTAGATAAATAATTTTCTAAAATAGATAAAATCATGAGAAATCAATTTTACAACTTGAATATGATATAGAAAAATTTAGAATCTCAAAACTAAATTTTTGGACTATTTTTCATGTCCCGGTTGCGCCCGGTTTACCCGTAAAGCTCCAAACGCGGGTAAAATAAAGTTTTTCTGAAAAATTCCAGAATTTTTTTAAAAATAAAAAATATTATAAAAACAACTTTTGTTTCGTTAAAATATTATTTTGGAGTAAAAATGATCTCCAAAAAAAATACTAGACTGTTCCCCGCATCACGCGAGAATGCGGTTCACGCAAAAACTCAGTTTTGCGAACTTGGCTACTCTTGACTCTTCTACAATAAATCTAAGATGTTAATATCCTTATTCCCACCCAAAGATCTAAAAATCATTAATTAAATAATTTTAATTAATTTAAAGCAGATTAAAAGTCAAAGGAAACTATTTAAAAATGATGGCGTTACAACATCAAATATTGTGCTTTCAACTCATGTCAATGTGGGCCAATATATTTGGAGTTGGAGCAGACCAATTTAGTTGTGGGCTAATAATTCACTAACCCAACTCAGTTTTTTGGGGCTAGCTCGATGACAGACTTATTTTAAAATATAACAATTAATAAAGTTATTAATTGGGGCTAGCTCAATGAGATCATTTGCTCTCTGAATAATTCATAAGCTTACGCATATCCCTTGGTGATTCCCTCACATCGTTAAAATATAAGAAACAATCAACAATGGTCGAATATAGGGCTCACTTATCTATTACTTTAAGATCTTTGCGTGCCTTGCATCTCTCCAACTGTGACGGCCGGGCCAGCCAACCCTATCATTGTAGTAAATCCAACTTTACATGAACGTACTAAACATATCAAAATTAGAATTGATTTCCCTATTGTGAGAGAAAAGTTACAAGCCAAGTTGTTCCACTTGCTATCAATTGGAAGATCTATTCTCTGAACCTCTTGATCTTACTCCCTTTTCAAGCTTCTTACCAAATTGGGAGTGTTAGACATCTACTCTCCAACTTTTTGGGGTTTAGGTACCACACCTAAGGGCTTAGATTGGTTGGTTGGTTATATAATGGTCAATATTCTATTATGATAATTGTACTTGGAGAGATACATTTCTATTGTAATCCCCTTCTCTTATTTTTGCTTCTTTTCTTAATTCTTTTATAATTACTAGTGGGAAGCAGGCACAGATGTCTGCATCCACATTGTGACTCCTGTATTTATATCATTTTTTTACAGTTAATTGTAATTTTTTTAAAGATATTTATTGTATAATTTTGAGTAAATTTAAATTTTAAGTTATTGACGGGTAAAAATGGAAATAAAGTAGTGGTTACTAACTTACATATTGGCTTCCATTTAATAGAAGTTGAAGGGTATTTTTGGTAAAAAAAAAATACACCAAAACCTTGGTATCGCCATTATAATAGGTATAGTTGAAGGGAACTTAATAGAATTAATCAGTATTACCTATGCCAACGATACTGTACATGTATGGGACTGTATAGGAAATGATTACCTTTTGAAAAACATGTAAGTGAGGACAAAACATGTACTTGGAATTCATGTTGGTTCGTAGGGAAAAAGTCGTCAATTCGAGAAGTCGCCAGATGATTACAGAATAGTATAGACTTTGGTTGAAATTGTGTGCAATTGTTTGATTTTCCTTTGTAGATTTAAAGTAGTTGATAGGTTCTAATTGGTTTTACTTGAGTAGTTGTCTAGTAGAAACCTATGGCAAGAAGAGAGAATCACAATGATGATTGGCAAATTTTATCCAGGAGATAGCAACTGCTTTTGGACGTAGAGAAGGAGAGAATCACAGGATTGAACTTTGTCATGCCAATCTGACTCAATTCAAGGGAGGATACGACCCTGAAGGAGCAGATTTGTGGATTCATAAGTTAGAAAAGTTCTTTGAAACGATGGTTTGCACGGAAGAACGAAAAGTGATGTTTGCTACTTCCATGTTGATAGACGATGCTGAATTCTGGTGGTGTGGGATGCGTTTATCATTGGAGGTCAAAGGGACAACTATTTCTTGGACTATTTTTCGAGATTGTTTTCTGGCGAAGTATTTTCCTATCTGTGTTCGTCATGTAAAGGAGATGGAATTCCTAGGTTTAAAGCAAGGGGAGATGTCGATAGGAGAGTACGTCATCAAGTTTGAGTCTCTCTCTATGTTTTTCCAGTACTTTCAATTTCGTTCAGATCTGACATGGAAATGCAAGAAGTTTCAAGAAGGGTTGAAACGTGATCTACGAGAGTCGGTAGCACCTCTCAAAATTTATGAATTGGGCGAGCTGATAGAGCATTGCTCTAGGATTGAGAAAATCAAGTGAGGAAAGTTTGTTCCTTGTACCCACGTTTTAAATCGGGTGTGCTACATGTGTGGGAAACAAAATCACTTGGCTGACATTTGCACACAGAAGGGACTTACATGTTATAGGTGTGCAAGGACAGGGCATAAGGCAAAGAACTCCTAAGGAGTTAGGAGTCTTGTTATTTGTCGCAAGGACTGAAGGCGGCAATGTTGATTTGTGTGGTGTGTAGTATATGGTGTAGTTATCAGTAGGCTTGAATCATGACACCTGATGCTGGGGCATAATCTTTTGGAAACGATTATAGATATAGAACCTATTAATAATGCTTGTAAAATAATTATTTATATACCAGTGTGTTTTGTGTGATAATTGTGTTGATTGTATGTGTGTGTGTGTATGTGTGTATATATATATATTTGTTGCGATACTATGTTCTTTCTATTATAGATAGAAACCTACCCTTATAAACTAAATATATGATCTAGATGATGACACGATTAGTCATAAAATTATTATTGTTTCCTTACTACTTAAGGTCAAGGTGTGGATCTGATCAACCCATTAGCTTGCTGGTAGTAGAGAGATGACAATAGTAATTAGTATGAACTAATAGGTCAAATTCCTAAGAGCAAAGGAATGTATGATTTGATTTCCGACGGAAAATGAGAGAAATCCCTATAGCTAATAATAGAGGTACTCAAAGGAATGCGAATCTTTAAGGTTAGTAGTTGAACATATAGATCAGTGGAGTAATATTAGATATATTTTTTAGATAGAATTGTTGTTAAGAATTGGTAGTTATTGGAATAACTTACCAAGGTATTTTTAGTGATAAGAAGATCAGGGTATAGCCAACTTAGGAAAATGATATGTGTGTCAAATAGGAGCTCTTGGTATTAACAAGTTCTTTTGGGGATAAAAGATGAAAAGGGTGGTTAGTGTGAATCAACATAAGTAAGAAATTTAAAATTTGAGTTTCGACGGAAGGTAAGAGATTACTTTGTAGTTAGAAACAAAGATACACCAGGTAATAGGCAAGTATGTTATTTCTAAAGCTGATAGTTGACCATATAGTTGAGTGGAGTGGCATTTGATATTTTATCGGATGGGAGTTGTTCAAACGAAAGGTGATTCTTCCATATAGTTATTCACGAAATTTCAAGGACAAATTTTTTTAAGGAGGGTAGAATTGTAACATCCCAAATTTTCACTCTATGAGACAGAGTATTAATTTTGAAGGATTAGAATTATCCTTAAGATTTTCAGATGATAAGTAATGGTTCAGAACTGACGTAGAAGTCAAAACGGTATTCTGTGGACATATTTGATTGTAAGAATAAGTTTATAACGATATGAAAAATTCAAATTGGACTCAGAAGAGGTATTTGAGGATTGAAATAGTGACTTAATGTTATATGAGGATTTTAGAAACAAATTTTGGAATTTTAGAGAAAAACATAAGAAATATTATCGTTTTAGTTCCTCTAAAATGAATTACGTAACACGTTAAATGGGGAACGGATAAATACCCAGAGACTAGGAAACGATCGAGATTAAAACTAAATGGACAAATAGAGTTTTATCTAGTATAGAAATTAGAAGTTTCGTTTGATGTTGCAATTTAAACGAAAAACCAGTTTACGTCTAATGTAATTTCCGTCTGTATCATTATTGTCTTTATTCTGTTTGATTTGAATATTATGAGTTATATGTGTTTATTGATTTATTTTCATCTTAGAAAAATGGTTTTAGTATACATAATTATCCTCAGAATAGAAACAGGTAGTTTTCGTTTGACGTTGAGTTTTAGACAGAAAATGATTTGCGTCGTAACTGATGGAATAGGTTTTAATACTGGAAATATGCCAAAATCAATCCATAAAATTATCTTCCTTCACAAAAGCTGTTTATTTTAATATTTGTGATTTTTTGAAATTTTTGGAAAACTTTCAAAATTTACAGAAAAATATGCTAAACGGAAGCAGATAGCGCAAAGATCTTGATTCACAGTGTAAAATTTCGTGATAAAAGTCCAAAACCCTTTTTTTTATTTTTAATTATTTATTTGGGGATCTTAGAAATTATTTTTGTAGAAGATTATTAAAACATCGTTTGTTCACTTAAATACGGTATATCAGCCGAATAGAGACGAGTAGAGAGTTAACGGATGATATAGGAACTTAGGATTTTTGAGAGACTTGAATGAAATTTTATAAAATGTGAATAGTGATTAGTCAATTGTAGACAGAAATGTTGACCATGAATAGTGTACGGTTATGTACAATTACTATTTTACCCTTGGTTGTATACTTATTTACCAAAACCTAACCTTTTTAACCTAGCTATCCCATAGCCCAAATTTATCCTCATTTGGTCGACATCCTCAAAGGAATTGGGAGGCTTGGATTGCTCTTTTGACTTGGATTGAATCCTTGTGAAATGCTTTGAACCAATTAGGATTTAGTTAATTAGTTTTTGATTTATTTAATTTGAACCATGGTTAATTTTCAAACCAACCAAGTTGGCTTCCTTGGGTTAGTTGGCCGCCCCATTCACCTATAAATAGGGGTGAGGGTGCTTCATAATTTTCTACACCAAACTTGAACCATTTCCAAGTTTATTCTTTCTTTCCTCTTTAAAGCTTTCATATTTCTTTCTTTCAGTTTTAGTTCTTTTCAAGCTTTGTTCTTCATAAGTTTTTCTTCAAGAGGTAAGGGGAAGCTCTTTCAAAATAATTTGAGAAGTTATAAGTTTGATTTTTGATTGCTAATCACTTAGGTGATTCATGTTTATAGCTTTATAGTTATTTATTTAAGCTTTATAATTGTTGTGAGCTTTTATTATTAGTAAGGTTATAATGGCCAATTTGTTTATGAGTTTTAGTGATAGTAATGTTATAATGGCAAAATTGGTTTTGAGCTTTAATATTCATACCGTTATAATGGTGAATTTAGACTATCACAGTATAATTAAACTGTAAAACTATTGTAATCTATTTCTTTATGAAAAACCCTAAAATTTATCTACCATTGATATACAGAAAGATGGTTGGGATGAATGGTTTATTGGTATTATTCTAGCTAAGGAAAGATAAGGTTTCTTCAGAAGCTTTAGCTCGCCTCTCTTTCCTGGGGACTATACCGATATGCTATTTATAAAATCTTAACCTAGGGAGTCTGTATATACATGGCTAAGATAAATTGGGAAAGATTTTTATTGGGTTACTGACTATACACGAATGTACGTTTAAAATAAATCTTTTCTCTCTATAGATCGAGTAAAGACGGCACTGCCGGAAAACTCAGTTTTTGCTTTTAATTGATCTTGAACTGTTAATAATGATTTCGCTAATATATATACCGGCTGATTGGGTAAAATGATGCATACCGTAGGGTTCTTTTGAGAATTCTACTACTGTATTGTTTGGTAGAAACTCCTGGTTTGGGGTCCGTTATATATATAAACTCATTTTAGTTTTCAATGTCATACTGATATGCAAAGGCTGACTGAGTAAAATAGTACAACAGTGAAGGGTTCTCGGTGAACTCTACTGTTATACTATTTGGTAGAAATTCCTGGTTTGAGGTCCTTTACATATTTGACAGGGAAGAATTTGTGAAGTAAGCCTTCAACGGGCTTTTTCTGAAAACAAACTTGTATTTAAGTATTTCGGTAATAAATCAGTTTGATCTCGTTCACTTAGTTTCTTTATCAAAACACTCTAAGAGTTGGGCATCGATCACCTCAGTTCGGCACTGCCGTGGTGTGATCACTTTTCCAAAAACAAGTGAGTAGAGTCAAAGAGTGGAAATAATGGATAATTTCAAGAGTATAACTTGTGTAGACGAAAGGCTTTGTCTTGTGGTTTTGATCTGATTATGAGAATCAGACTATGAATTGTATACGGTAAAATGGTTGAGGTTTTACAAGAGTATTTTATGAGATTTTGTATTACAAGAGGTAATACAATAAAACATGAGAGAGTTTTACAAGAGAAATCAAAGTGAATTTATATGCAATTAGAATTGTCATTACATAAAGATGTATAATGAGCTTACAACCTAGAGAACAGGTTGAAAATAGAGTCTAGTTGGGCTACAATTGCCTATTGGGATTATCCAGGTTTCGAAAGCCCCAATGGTCGGGTCGGTGATAACCCTCGAGCCGAGACGAGTTGTATACTCGACTTGGCATGTACTGTATTGAATGTTGTGCTATTTGTTCTTGACGTATGTATTGAGTGATGCATGGTCAATGAATGTGTGCTTATGTAACGTCCGTAATTTTGATTCTGTTTTATTTTTATTTTATGTGTGTGACATGTGTTTTATGCATGTTAGATATATTTTAGTAAAATTATTTTATAGACAAAGTTTCCCTGGTATTAGAAAATAGTAGTTTAAGTCTGATGTTTAGATACAGACAGAGTTTTGTTTACCGTAAATAGACAGAATGATGACTTTGTGAAGTAGAAACCCTAGATTTAGGTTAAGAACAAGATTTGAAAGTACAAATAGTGATTTTACAACATTTGAGGATTAGAAATTTATTCGGGAATTTTCTGAGAAACGGATAAATATGTTACCGTTTTGGTCCCTGTAGTTTGACTTGGTTGAATTGGGAGTTGGTTTAGAGACCAAAACAAGTTAAGAAATATTTTTGGAGATGCCAAATGATGTTTTATATTATTTTGGAAATTTTTAGAATAGCAGATTAAGAATTGCAGTTTTGGTCCCTGTAGACGGAGAACAGGGTAACTGAGAGAACAGGTGAATGCCAGTAGCTTGGTAAATGATCCAAAATCAACCAAAAGAGTGACCAATGATGTTTTTATAATATTTATGATTTTTAGAAATTTTCTGAGATTTTTCTGAGAAAGTTCATTTTTACCCTAATTTACGGGTTACGGTAAAAACTGAAAATTACCGTGATGCTTCTAAACTTGATTTTTATGAACCAAGACCTTTGTGACACCTTATTTTCATGGCCTAGGACTTATTTTAAGATTCATGAGAGTTTTTACTTCAATAGGTTATTTTTGGACAATTTTTACTATGAAATACAAAAGTTACCACATTTAATTACCTTGGAGACTTACCTTTTACCATGGTTAAGGTGAAAAAATTATTTTTACCCCCTTGGACCAGCTGCTGCGCCAGAATTGAGAGGAAGAGTGTGGAAAATTCTTGACTCCTTGACTCATAGTTTTTGGCCAATAGGATTAATTCAAGTGACTAACTAGGGTTATGATCCATGGTTAGTGTAATCATGACTTAAAGGAAAAAATCTTGGATGGTAGGAAAGGAGAGGGGGAGGCCGAGTTTTGCAAGGAGAGGAAGGGAGCTTCTTGTTCATTTTCCTCATTTCACTCTTACACCATAGCCATACTCCAAAGCTTTTCTTTCCAAAGAAAAAATTTGTCCAAGTTAGCCAATTTTCAAGGGTTTGTTCTTAATTTTGAGATCAACAAGCTACAAGAAGCCAACTAATAAGGAGAAGGAGAAGGAAGAAGAAGGGTTGGAAGTTAGGGTTTTCTACACAAGCTTGGTAAGGGAAAATTTTCTTATACATGATTTTTAAAGCTTAGTGGATATATGAGTATCATGCTTGTAGTGGTTTGCTCAAGAGGATTTTAATTTAACCTAGAGAACATGTTGATTGTTAAGCCATGTATCTTTATGTTCTTATGATGATGGATGAGCCAAAAGTTGTCTTATGCTTGATGTGAACTCTCTTGAGTGACTTGGTCATGAGAGCTTTGCTTGATGATAGTTTTGGGATTGGTTACCCTAGATGTGAATAAGACTAGTTTGCTTTGATTGTGCATTGTGGGTTGCTCTTTGTTAGGAAAAATAGTTGAGTTGTGTGAGATAATTTTGCTCTATGTTGGATGCATGATAATCCTTGTTTCATGCTTGACTTGAGTTGATTGAGTGTTGGATTATGACTATGTTCTCAAGCTTGGCATGATGAAGTTGATCTTGGTATGATAATATGCTTGGTGTGTGATGATCTTGACTTATGTCTTGATGAGTTTGAGTCCATGGCTTGATGTTGAATGGTTGTGCTTTGAGATTGATCTTAAGATTGTAAATTTTGCTTATTTTTATTCATTTGGTCAGAACTATGTAAAGAAAAGATTGATTTTGGTTAAACTTTGAAAAATCGAGTTTCTGTCATGCCCTGGGTGTGATCGTTTCTGAAGGTGTGGAAAACTGGAAAAGGGGGACAGAACGGTCTGCACCGCGGGTGTGGGAATTCTCGCGCCTGTGAACAGTTCTGGATCCTGAATTTTGAACAGCTAATGATTTTTCGAAAATCACTTTTTTCCAGCTTTTTAAACAAATATGCTTAAGAGAAAAATGACATTTTGAATTTAAAGGTTGGTAAGTATTTTGGTTAATTTATTTTAGAATTTAAATAATGGATTTGGAAAATGTATTTTTGTTAAAAAGACAAAGATTAATAAAGAGGGTGAATGAAAGAGGAAGAGCCATGATGAATGAGAATATGCACAAAGAGATGTGAATATCATAATGAGATGATAATGCTATAACCAAGAGTGAAGGTTATATGTGATTGTGCAAGTGATAACCTAGTGAAGAGGTTAATGCAATTACAAGAGAAACCAAAGCTTATCAATGCTTGAGAAAATTGCTTTGTATGTTTAGTGTATGTGTCATTTTGCATAAAGAGAGAGAGAATTGGCACGAGGCCATGAGATGAGCATTACAACCCGGATGGGATTGAGAATAGGGATAGTCTGGCCACAGTAGCCTATTGGGATTATCCAGGTTGCGAAACCCCTCAGATGGCCAGGTAGGCGATACCCCCTGAGCCGAGGCAAGTCGCACAACCCTGCTTGGATAAATCTGATGGACTTGACTATTCATGATATGGTGAGATGTAGCTTATCTGAATGATTATTATGAAGTCTGGAGGGACTCTCTAATAAGTCTGGTAAGTTTGCTACAACCAATCGCTCAATGGTGTTGGAGGTAGGGAAGTCTCCTTGGAGCACTACGAGGGTGATGTGAGGGGAAATAGAAGTGACATGCATTATAATATATCTGAGTTGATGATATATTGCTTGATACTGAGTTATGTGTTGTGACTGTGATTGTTTTCTCTATGTATATGTGAATATTTCATTAGCAGGAACACTATATACATTGATGCCGAGAAAAGGTAAAAGGTAGAGAAATGCATCATGCTGATATATTTTGATGAATATAATTTATATACTATATTTGTTGTCTCTATGCTTTATTATCTATGTATGAGGATTTTTCACC
This sequence comes from Glycyrrhiza uralensis, assembly GCA_030159175.1. Lineage (NCBI taxonomy): Eukaryota > Viridiplantae > Streptophyta > Magnoliopsida > Fabales > Fabaceae > Glycyrrhiza > Glycyrrhiza uralensis. Next base: position 31,910,253 of record BRZY01000003.1, read on the forward strand.
CTTGCCTATATGTTTTGTGCTCTCTTGTGAACATGATTCATATAGATGGACCGCCCGCCGAAGGGGCTGACCAAAGTCCGTAGATTGAGTCTGTTGCCCAGAGGGGTTGATGGGGAGGGACCATATCGTTGGACGGTAGAGGATATGATATTAGATGTAAAGATGCCAATCCAGGAACTTTGGGACACTTGGAGTGAAAGAGAGAGACAGAGGCAACAGGTAGCTCAACAGGAGCCTGCACAGAGATCTGAGCCAGTGCAGCAGGAGCCTGCAAGGCCAGAGACAGAGCCACAGCAGAGACCTAGGACTCCTCCTTGTAAGAGGTATTATGGTAGATGGAGACAGACCGCGCGCAAGTATTGTGCGTCGTTCTCATCCAGTTGGAGGTACAGTAGCAGTGAAGGTGCCTACTGAGAGGACACCTACTAGACAATCTGATAGACCCATTCCAGCCGTTCCTGTTTCTTTTAGAGAACCTGGTGGGAGACCGAGGCCTTTTCCCCTACTATTATGCCATCTTGGAGAGCACGAGCTCGTCAAGAGGTCAATGATAGTAAAGGGAAAAGGAAGCAGATAGAGGAGGAGGAGAGTGATCCTTCAGAGTAGTTGTGGGCAGTGTTTAGGAGCTGACATTGCATACGCTGTTGAATTATCTTTTTGGACTTTGTCTTGTTTTTGTAGACTGACTCTGTACCGGATTGGGCTTTTGTTTAGAGATATTTTGGATGACTGTACTACATATTATGTGACACTACTAGACGTTCAGTTTGATGTACTTGTAGACTTTGGACCAGTATTATATATGATGTACATTATTTATTCGGTAGTTGTTTATTTCGTTATTTTGTAATACGTTATGACATAAATGAGTTTCGGAATCTAAACTACGTAAGTGAGAGTTTCAAGTTAAAATAAATTTCAGGAATTAAAGAAAAAAATTTACACTTATTTTCGAAATTAACTTGGAAATAATTAAAAGAGAATTTTTCTTTTAAAATGAAGATCAATATTATTTATTTTAATTAATCAGGTTACTTATGTTGTAATATCCTTTTATGAGAAAGGGTGTTGCAGCTTGCACTTCTCTTTTTGCTGTGGATTTGAGTTTCGCCCTTGCGTGTTTTCCTTGTTTGTGTTTGATGCATGTTAAGTAGATGATTTACCCTAGGAGTGGGTTGGTCCCAATTCAGTGGCTTAGGATTCAACCCCTTGAGGTTGAGAGGGTGGGGTGGAAGAGAAACCCCGAGACACAGTGGGGCACATATTCTGGGTATGTGCTTACCACTGCAGGAAGGGTCAATAAACCCAACTAGAGAGTGGAGAGCCAGTTAGTCTTAGACGTAATGCTACCCCTGGAACAGATGAGAGAGATCGTTCGGAAAGAAGACAACAATACAAGGAAGGGTTGAGGCGCAGGAAGACTGCTCAGAGGAGTAAACCCCGCTTTAGAGTTGGAAGGTTGATGTTGGTGTTACACCTTCGATTAAGGACGGTTATGTTGGGTAGTTAGTTTGGGATTGAACTGGCTCATATGCACATAGTAACATATTTTCTTTTACTACTTATGTTTCTTTTAGTTTACTTAAGATTTATCGCTTTCTTTAGTTTTCAGCACTACTGATGTACATAGATCTTTTAAAAACCATAGTTTGTACTGATGCAAGCTCCTTTTGTAAGATTATGATGGTTTTATATATATATATATATATATATATATGAGATGAGATTACTTTCACAAGCGTATTGTTCTATATTTCTGCATTTAAAATCCTTCGAAAAGAATTAGAGAGACATATTTTTCATCCTTCTCATTATTTAAAAGGAAAAAAAATTTATCTACATTTTCGGTGAAGGCATATTGAGTTTTCATCAAATATTTTTCTAAGTTATTATGAAATTTTTGGTTACTATTGTGTGATATCCTTTTTGGAGAAAGGGTGTTGCAGGTGGTGGCAGTGGTGGTGTAGTTCCCAGAACTTGGACGACTGTCTCTTCCTGGAACATCTCCTCCCTCTATCTCGTTCTTCTCTCCATCTTCAGAAATGGAGGTGGGGTGTATGAGTTTGAGTGATTTTGAAAGTGGGAGAAGGAAGGGGAAGGGTTGAGGGTAGAATAGTCTTTTGCTTTTCAAAAAAAAATTTAAAGTGAGGTGTATGGCTAAAAGTTGGGATGTATTGCGAATTCCAGACTTAAAACTAGAGCTATCAAAATGGGTCAGGCTCAATGGGCCAACTCATTTAGCCCGATACAAAAAAGGGATGGGCTAACAAAATATATGCCCAAAAATATTTTGACCCAACCCGGCCCGGCCTGGAAAATCATTGGCTCGAAATGGGTTGGCCCAGTGACCCAAAAAATGGACTGGCCCGTGGTTTGTCAGGCTGACCCTTTAGTCCGAATATCTTACAGAATGTTTCACCTCTGGGGATTGAATAATTCCACGGGTGTGAATATTTACACAAGTGTGAACACGTCAAGTTTCTGTGACTATTTTTTTTGGTTATAAACTCTCTTATAGTACCTATATATTATATAAAAATATGTGAAAAATATTACATTATTTATATTATATTATATTATTAATGCATATAAAAATTTATTAACTATCTTGTTAAAAACATTCTTTTTAAAAAATGAGCTCATGAGCCAGCCGATTTGGCCAGCAACTCATGGAAAAATAAGTTGGGTTAGCATATTAGTAACCCTCATTTAATTTTGCCCAGCCTAGCCTGACATAAAAATATGTTTGCCCGTCACGAGCTGGTCTGAATTGACAGCTGATGTGCTTAAAACCAATATGTTCAATATCATTCTCATCAATTTCATTTTCATTCATTGGGAAAGAGTGACCAGTCATATGTGATTCAAGTAGAAAATTTAATAGTCAAATGAGATCCTAACTAACTTTGAATAAAGCTTGTATTAATAACAAAACATCAAATCATGGTTTAATTGAGATATGTAACCATAATTGTAATTGTAGCATCTAATATTTTGTACATGTCTCTACGGTGATTGCAATTGAGACTACATCAAATGTATTTGCTGTTTTCTATAATATCAAAAGTTGCAACATAATTACAATTGTAACCACCATCACAATTTAAAATTTTCTGAGATTAATACAATTCCCTTTATTCATATGTTTGGTGGAAGCCAACACAACAATCAATATTCAATGCATACCTTGTTTGACTTTAATAGGACAAAGGAAATATTATTTTAGAAAGTAACAGATACCAAGATATAAAACTTTTTTTTTAGTTTTAAAAACTCCCAAACAAGGTAATTAGGGATTATAAATCTTTCCCTCCCCTCCCCTCCAAAAACCTCCATCCAAACATTGCCTAAGATTAAATCACATCATTCGGAAAACTGTCAAATTATTGTACTACTTTCAACTATCCACTTTCACCTTTGTCCAAAATACAAACTCCTGTCATGCCAAACTCATTGACATAGCTCCATGATCAGCTAAAAAAAAAAACTAGAAACAACAAAAAGGAAGCAGAGGAAGAAATGTTTTTTGATCGATATAGCTAAAAATATTGTAGAGAAAGATTAAAACATGCAGAAGAAGCATCTCTCAGTTAATAGACACATTATATTATTAGTTGTCAGCTTAGAAAGGTATAAATGGTTGAAAAAAATTAAATCTGATCATACACATTATATATATATATGTTTTTCAAAAACTATCAGTAATCCAGACCCAATCATGGAAATTAAGAAACCAAATTTACCAGAAATGCCACGTGTTTGAGGTTTCTAATCTAACAAGATTTTCCTAATTTCAATTTTACGAACTCAAATTTTTGAGATATTTCATGCTTTCAGCCAGTTTATTATATACTTGTGGATAGCATGACCGTCTGTCTATTTTTTCTATTATTGTTTAATATAAAAATCATATAGAGTGTGTCAATTTTTAAAATTATGTGCAGAAGCCATCCTCTGCAATTAATTTATATATCGTAGGCACTCTAACATCTTTTTACAATTATGTTAATAACTCTGCCACTATCAATGGCTTAGATCTTTTCCTAATTTCAGATTCTATCTCAACCATTGAATAAAAATAACTTACCCCCATTATCCCTACTAACCAATCAAGTGTTTTTTCTTTTTTTTTCTTCCAAAAGTATCCTAGAGTATAAGAAAAAATAATATAAATAATAGGGTAAAATAGGCTAACAAAATATGACACTAAAGGGAAGTTATTATATATGTTTGAATTCATACCTCTTTATCACTCCAACTGCTCTTATGTCCTTCCCTAAACCACTTGTCACTCCGAGTTGCATTCTTTTATTATGATCTTATCTTAAGGAAACATGCTTTCCCATTAATTAGTTTTGCGCTTGAAAATAAAAAGACTTAAATACACTTTTCGTCCCTGCAATTAGGGGGTCATTTGAATTTCGTCCCTGTAAAAAAAAAATTCTTTTCATCCCTACAACATGCCAACCCTCCGTTTTTGGTCCCTACCGTGAACTTCTATTACAAAAAAGCCTACGTGGCCAACGGACGTCCAAATGGCGTTGACATGTAGGATTAGTGAGTCCAGCTGGCAGTGCTGATTGTGCACATTTGTTGACTCAGCATTAATTATTAATTTTAATATTAATAATAAAATTTATTTAAAAACATACTTTATTATTTAAATCACAATTTAATTTAATTAATTAAAAACAAATTGCTTCACTAAAATTAGGGTTCCTTTTCTCTCTTGCCCCTCCCAGCCGCCACCCCCACCCCTCTTCCCCCTTCCCCTCTTCCTAGCTACCAACTCCAGGTCACAATCGAAACAGAGATCTACAACAACAGGGGACCTACTACTACGCAGGACCTCTTCCCCCTTCCCTTGTGAGCGCGGCAGCAGAGAGGAGGGTGGGGACGACGCCGTGAACGATGACGAGGGAGAAAAGAGCGTCGTCGAACAACTGCAAGCCAGGTGGGTGCACACCACTGCAAGCCACCTCCGCCGCCACGAAGTAGAACAACCTTCCACTGCAAGCCACCTCTGCTGCCATTGGTACTGCGAGAGAGACAAAAGATGATACTTTCCAGTGGAAGACGATGAAGGGTACTGGTAAACCCTCTCCTCGAGACCCACCCCAATGCCCCCAACCCACCCACCGCCCCCATCTGTGCTTTATTTTCTTCTGGTTTTCTGGTTTTGTTAATATAAGAGAGAGAAAGAGAGATGAGAGAGAGAGAGAGAGAGAAGAGGGTTTGTTATTGCTTGCTGATAGACCAGCAAAATACCATTTTTGGATTTTTTTTGTTTTTTGTTTGTTTTATAATGGTTTGCATTTTAGATCCTCCCTGTGTAACAAAATTTCTGAGGAGGCTTTAGAAATTGGTTCTTCTCTATGTCACACGGATTGTGCTAATTGCAATTCCTTTGCAATGACAATGTTTCTAAGGAGTTTACTTATCTGGAAAATGCTGCAATCAACTTGTTCTCTGTGTGTGAGTTGTTATGGTCCTTGGGATGGATAGAGCCGGGGTAAACGAGGGGTGAAGTTTCAGAGAAGGGGGACTCAAAATAAATTGTTTAATTATTCAATTTTGTTTTCAATTTTTTTAGTTATTTTGGTTAAATTATGTTTAAAATAGTTAATAAAAGTTGAGTCAGCAATAAGTCCAATCAGCATATGCCACGTAGGATTACTTATCCTGTGTGGCACTGTCATCTGGACGTCCGTTGGCCACGTAAGGTTTTTTGTAACGGAAGTTGACTGTAGGGATCAAAAACGGGGGGTTGGCATGTTGCAGGGACGAAAAGAAAAAAAATTTTACAAGGACGAAATTCAAATGACTCTCTAATTGCAGGGACAAAAAGTGTATTTAAACCTACGTAGGAAACTACTCTCCCTCGTGTTTGACTTGTACGACCACTATGTCTATAATAAACGAAATTAAGTAGAACATTTGTTCGGGCAATTTAATGCTGAATTTGATTGGATTTATACCAGGATTATCAGTGACAAAATTAATATAAATTGTGGGGACGTACTTCTTGAGTCTTTAATAAAATCAATCAATCACACCTTAAATAATAATCTATCTGCAAATCAGGTAATAAATTCCCTTTTACCGATAGACAAAGAAGCTGTAGCCTGTAGGGCATGAAGGTAGAAGAAGTGATGGTGATTGGAGCAATTTTTCTAGCCAATTATCGGTTATCTCATTCAATACGAAAACGCGTTAACTTAAAGCAATAATTTGGTGAAGCTAAATTTATAGTGTATAGCTCACCAAAAAAAAATTTATAGTGTATCATCATAGTGCTAGTGGAGTGTAAAATATCGGAATTATTAATCGGTCTGAATTCATATTCATATATATGACAATTATAAATATGCTAATTGCTAAAAACATTAACTAAAAGATGTGTCGGTGTGTATTGAAAACTACTATTTACCATTGGCATGGTTCCAATCTTGTCCACCCGAGTTCCCACATAGTTTCCAACTTTGCAACCACATGTAGACAAAATCACTAGTATGAATGTTGAAAAAAATACCCACCTACTATCTGACCTTTAGTACCGCGGGGTACCAAACATTAATGACTCAAGATTAATACCCTCTTGCACCCTATGAGTCCAATTCAGTGAGGCCAGTGAGCCCCCAGACTAGTATAAAAGCAGGATCACTCTGTGTGCTTCTTCACCAACTCAATCAACATGGCTTCCTTAAACTCCCTAGTGTTGCTCCTTGTGGCCCTCATTGTCACCCCTCAAGGGCTTGCCAACTATGCTAAACCTCCCTCTTACAATCCCCCAGTTGAAAAACCACCCACTTACAAGCCCCCAGTTGAAAAGCCACCAGTGTACAAGCCCCCGGTAGAGAAGCCCCCAGTTTACAAGCCCCCCGTCGAAAAGCCTCCAGTGTACAAGCCCCCGGTAGAAAAACCCCCGGTGTACAAGCCCCCAGTTGAGAAGCCCCCAGTAGAAAAGCCCCCGGTGTACAAACCCCCAGTTCACAAACCCCCAGTAGAAAAACCCCCGGTGTACAAGCCCCCAGTTGAGAAGCCCCCGGTTCACAAGCCCCCAGTAGAAAAGCCCCCGGTGTACAAACCCCCAGTTCACAAGCCCCCAGTAGAAAAACCCCCGGTGTACAAACCCCCAGTTGAGAAGCCACCAGTGTACAACAAGCCTCCATATGGGAAGCCACCAGTTTACAACAAGCCTCCATATGGGAAACCACCTCACAATGCATAAGTTTCTAAGGCATATATGTTAGAGGGTATACTAAATATATGCTAAATAAGAGGTCATGTTCTCGGCTTCTTCATTTCATGTCTTTTGTTTTACATTGCTATGGCCAAGATATGTGAGTTTAAACTGGAAAGAAAAAAATTAATGATGCTTTGTACTCCAAATTATCATGAATAAGAATTTTATGTTATAGATGTTGTGTTGGCCTGGTTGATTAAACTTTGACACTAGATAGATATTATTAATCTCTATACTATTACTTTAACAAATTCTATATATACTCGACTTAAATAAATTTAGTTTCTTGTTGGTGCATGAGAGTTTACCCTCTGAGAGACAGAGACAGAAGAAGAGTAGTTAATGGAAGTTTCTATTTAAGTAGTATTTACTAAATAAATTACTAAGCTGCATGCACCTAACTAACTTGGAATTTCGTAGCAGGATATTTGACTCGGTGGTAGCTTTAAAGAATAAGGAAACTATCCGTGATGTGACAATTTTGAAAAAGCACTTTACAAGATTCTAAAATAATAATGGAGTGAGTTACCAAAACTGTCATTGAAATTGTAAGGTGTTGTCAATTTAGTTTTAAAATTATTAATCTTATAAAGATTTAAATATGTTTTTAGTCATTACAAATCTATCACTTTTTAGTTTTAGTCCCTGCAAAATATTTTTTTTGTTTATGATCCATACGAAATAGAATTTTTTATTTTTGGTCATTGTTATGTTGTTTTAATCCTTGTAATATTCAATTCATGTTAAATTAGTTCTTATAATACGTGGACAATTTTGCTTTTAGTCTCTAAAATATAATATCAATTTTATTTTACAAAGATTAATTCAACATAATCTAAATATTATAAGGATTAATTCAACATGATCTAAATATTACAAGGACTAAAACAAAATAACAAGGAAAAAAATAAAAAATCCTATTTTGCTGGGATTATAAACAAAAAACGTATTGGGACTAAGACTAAAAAGTGACATATTTGTGGAGACTAAAACATATTTAAACCTATTATAAATTAGTATTCGAAATTAAAAATCTTCAATCATATTAATCTTTTTATATCAATCAATTTAGTCCCTAAAATTGTCAGATAAAGACGGATGTGATCGAGAATTTTTTATTTCAGAAATCAATTTAGAATATTAATAATTTCATGAATTAAATTGGTGATTTACTCAATAATAGAGAAAACAACTTCCAGTATTTTTTTATATACAGAAGTTTAGGGTGAGAGAAGAGTCTCCCCATTGTAAGATTGCCAAAGTAAAAGATCGACTAGATTTGAATCAATTTCTAGTGGTGAAGAACATCCAATGTATAAGCTAGAGTTCTATTGTTAATCTTATAAAGCACATTGCATATGGATATTGGATATTGGTCTAAAATGGGTCAAATTTGTATGAGAATTAAAATTTTGAAAATATTATCAAACAAATATGATCAATACCAGCTTCTTCTGTCTTTAAACGATGATTTCAGGGGAGTCTCCCTCCCTCGGGCTGTTTGTGTGTAATCCTGTTTCTGTTTGATCCTTTCCCTTGTAATAAAAAAAATAAAATAAAATATGATCAATACCATTTAAGGATTCACATTTAGGCTCGTTTGACAAAAAATAACGGATAACTGATAGCTTATAGCGCATAACGGATAAGCTAGTGGATAGCTGATCAGGTAGTTGATAGCGGTTAAACTAACTGATAAATATAAAATGACATAAAATGATATCTTTTATTATTGCTTATATTTCTTTAATCAATATTAAATATTAAATATGGTAAAATACTTATAAATAATAAACTAATTATTATGATATTTAGAAGTTAAAATGTTAAAATTTATATTTTAATAATATTATTTATTTATTATTTATTAACTATCGCGGCTTCGTTAAAATAATTTTTGTTGGACAAAACATTATATTAATTTTATTTTATTTTATTTATAGTTGTATTTATTTACTTGTTTATTTATTATCATTAAAACAATTTATTTACTTATTTATTTATTATCATTATAATAATATTTTATTTTATTTAATAGAGGATAGAAAATAAATTTAATAAAATAATAAGGGTAAAAATGAGAGAAAAAATCATACGCTATAAGCTATAAGCTCAAACGCTACTTGAAACAGCATCTGAAAAAACGCTATACGCTGCTGGAAAATGCTATATGCTACCTGTTACCAAACACTTTTACTTTTCTTAATCCGCTATCTACTAGTCAAATATGCTAGTCAAATTCGCTAATTGCTAGCGAATGGAACTTGTCTAAGAGAGCCTTATTAATATCGTGAGAAAAGCAATAGTGACATCAAATCTAGTGCTTTCAACTCATGTCAATGTGGGCCAATATATTTAGAGTTGGAGCAGACCAATTTAGTTGTGGGCTAATAATTCACTGACCCAACTTAGTTTTTTGGGGCTAGCTCGATGACGGACTTATTTTAAAATATAACAATTAATAAAGTTATTAATTGGGGCTAGCTCAATGAGATCATTTGCTCTCTGAATAATTCATAAGCTTATGCATATCCCTTGGTGATTCCCTCACATCGTGAAAATATAAGAAACAATCAACAGTGGTCGAATATAGGGCTGACTTATCTATTACTTTAAGATCTTTGCATGCCTTGCATCTCTCCAATTGTGACGACCGGGCCAGCCAACCCTATCATTGTAGTAAATCCAACTTTACATGAACGTACTAAACATATCAAAATTAAAATTGATTGCCATATTGTGAGAGAAAAGTTACATGCCAAGTTGTTCCACTTGCTATCAATTGGAACTATTCTCTGAACCTCTTGATCTTACTCCCTTTTCAGGCTTCTTACCAAATTGGGAGTGTTAGACATCTACTCTCCAACTTTTTCGGGTTTAGGTAGTACACCTAAGGGCTTAGATTGGTTGGTTGGTTATATAACAGTCAATATTCTATTATGATAATTGTACTTGGAGAGATACATTTCTATTATAATCCCCTTCTCTTATTTTTGCTTCTTTTCTCAATTCTTTTTATAATTACTAGTGGGAAGCAGGCACAGATGCCTGCATCCACATTGTGCCTCCTATATTTATATCATTTTTTTATATTGTTAATTGTAATTTTTTTAAAGATATTTATTGTATAATTTTGAGTAAATTTAAATTTTTAGTTATTAAAGGGTAAAAATGGAAATAAAGTAGTGTTACTAACTTGCATATTGGTTTCCATTTAATAGAAGTTGAAGGGCATTTTTGGTAAAAAAAACACTACACCAAAACCTTGTTATCGCCATTATATATAGGCTTAATTGCAGTTTTAGTCTCTCAGGTATTGCATATGTGCGATTTTGGTCCCCCACATTTCAATTGAGGTAATTGGATCTCCAAGTTTTTCAATTTTTGTAATTGGGTCCCTCCATTAATTTTTCATCCAATTTTTAATGGTGTCGTCCTATGTGGCAAACGGTTTTGTGACGTGGCAATATCTTGGCAACGTGGCAATTGATGACCTGGCAAAGTTTGTGACTCGCCAATTTTCGTGAGGGACATTTGCGATCTCTTCCTTCATGTTTGAGCTAAAGCCAGGAATTGGAAGATTGAAATGGCACAATAGCCCCAATCTTCTTGTCTTCTCTTCTCCTAATCTTCTTCTTCTTCTTTCGTCGATCATTTTTTCGCTTTTCTTCCCCAAAACGTGAAGCTAGGGATTGGAAGATTGAAATGGCATATCAGCCCTAATCTTATTCTCTTCCCCTAATCTTCTTCTCGTCGTCCATTTTTTCGCGTTTCTTCCCTAAATCTGATGTGGGAAACGAAAATGGGTGGTTCTCCTCAAATGTCATCAGCTTTGTTGAAGAAAAATGAAGATTATCAGAGCTTTGTTGAAGAAAAATGAAGATTATGAGAGCAGGGAGAGAATGTTCAAGGGGGAATGGTGTTGTCTTTGTGTGTAATTTTGATTTTAGTTGTTGTTACTATAATGAAATTGGGTTGGGGTAATGTGATTAGGGAGAGAATGAAATTCTGAGATATGCCAAAATAGTGATGTTGAGATGTATTTTGTACTATGTGACAATGTGTAAGCTGTTAATTTTAATAAAAGTAAATGTTTGCTGTGAAATTAATTGGAATGCTGGTTAACAGGTTCAGTGTATACTGGAATTAAAGTGGACTTAAACTTGATATGCTGGTTAACAGGGTCTGTGGAAACTAGAATTAAAGTGGCAAGTCTGTGGAACTAATTGATAACAAAAGTGTTAAAAGCTTAATATAAAGTGTGTGTTCGAGCAGCTAATATAAGGACAACTGACATATCCAAAGAGAAAGGAAAACTTTTGGGTTAAATGGTGGAGATAATTCTTAATTTTGAAATAGCATATAGAAGTTCGTAAAAGTAGTTACTTTCTAGTGATTAAATGATAGAGATGATCCTTACTTTCTAGTGATCCTTACTTGTACCCCCAATCCCATCGCACTAGCCAACTATTGCTCTAAAACTAATGTATCATGCCACACTCACAACATTGGTAAAAAAATGATTACTGTCATGAATTGCAGATTGTTGTACTATTGTAGTCCTCCATAATGCCCCTTAATTGTAATCCTTCTAATAAATGAATTATATTGATGCACTACACACCAATGTTTTGCAAAAATAAGGTCTTGCAGCTGATCTCAAGGGACTTAACATAATTGTAGTAATTATTTTGATGACTTCTAATTTTTTTTATCAGAATGTAGTACTTATTGAGACTTGCATCACTATAAATTAAATCAGCAAAGTAATATTCTTACTCCATAAGAAATAAAAATTGAACAAAGAATCATTCTTGTGCAAATAATGGAATCAATATAAACATGCTAAATGACTAGGGGTTGTCATTTAGCAGTACTGTCACCCAGTTCAACTAAAATGAAGGGAATTGAAAATTAAAGGTCTGAAATCCAACCAAAAGTAATAAGTCATATCCAAAATAGCAGCTGTTACAAAATGAGCAACAAAAATACACTTGCACCTACTATTAGAGTTGCTACAAAATATCATCCTAAAGGTCCAAAATACAAATGGTCTAAATATTGCAGCTGATACAAAATAGCTTAGATCCAAAACCAGCTACTACATGAAAATTAAATCACCCCAAAACCTTGAACTAATTTCTTTGCAACATTTTGAACAGACTCTTGAATGCCCATTGGTGCTCTGTCTTTCGTCTTAGAACCTTTTCTTGTCTGCACACTACAAGGACCACTTATTTGAGCACCCTGAGCACCTTGATGACCACCTTCAGTAACTCCCTGAGCACCTTGGTTTGCTTGGTGAACCTCGCGAAAAAATGGACGACGAGAAGAAGAAGATTAGGGGAAGAGAATAAGATTAGGGCTGATGTGCCATTCCAATCTTCCAATCCCTAGCTTCACGTTTTGGGGAAGAAAAGCGAAAAAATGAACGACGAAAGAAGAGGAAGAAGATTAGGGGAAGAGAAGACAAGAAGATTGGGGCTGCTGTGCCATTTCAATCTTTCCAATCCCTAGCTTCAGCTCAAACGTGAAGGAAGAGATCACAAATGTCCCTCACGAAAATTGGTGAGTCACAAACTTTGCCAGGTCATCAATTGCCACGTTGCCAAGATATTGCCACGTCACAAAACCGTTTGCCACATATGTCAACGATATCGTACATGTATGGGACTGTATAAGAAAGGATTACTTTCTGAAAAACATGTAAGCGAGGACAAAACATGTAGTTGGAATTCGTGTTGGTTCGTAGGAAAAAAGTCGTCAATTCGAAAAGTTGCCAGATGATTACAGAATAGTATAGACTTTGGTTGAAATTGTGTGCAATTATTTGATTTTTCTTTGTAGATTTAAAGTAGTTGATAGGTTCTAATTGGTTTTACTTGAGCAGTTGTCTAGTAGAAACCTATCGCAAGAAGAGAGAATCACAATGATGATTTGGCAAATGTTATCTGGGAGATGACAACTGCTTTGGGACGTAGAGAAGGAGAGAATCACAAGATTGAACTTTGTCATGCCAATCTGACTCAATTCAAGGGAGGATATGACCCTGAAGGAGCAGATTTGTGGATTCATAAGTTAGAAAAGTTCCTTGTAACGATGGTTTGCACGGAAGAACCAAAAGTGATGTTTGCTGCTTCCATGTTGATAAACAATGCTGAATTCTGGTGGTGTGGGATGCGTTTATTATTGGAGGTCGAAGGGACAACTATTACTTGGACTATTTTTCAAGATTGTTTTCTGGCAAAGTATTTTCCTATCTGTGTTCGTCAAGTAAAGGAGATGGAATTCCTAGGTTTAAAGCAAGGAGAGATGTCAGTAGGAGAGTACGTCATCAAGTTTGAGTCTCTCTCTAAGTTTTCTCAGTACTTTCAATTTCGTTCAGATCCAACATGGAAATGCAAGAAGTTTCAAGAAGGGTTAAAACGTGATCTTCGAGAGACAGTAGCACCTCTCAAAATTTATGAATTGGGCGAGCTCATAAAGAATTGCTCTAGGATTGAGAAGATCAAGCGAGGAAAGTTTGTTACTAGTACCCAAGTTTTAAATTGGGTTTGCTACAGGTGTGGGAAACAAAATCACTTGGCTGACGTTTGCACACAGAAGGGACTTACATGTTATAGGTGTGGAAGGACGGGGCATAAGGCAAAGAACTGCCAAGGAGTTAGGAGTCTTGTTATTTGCCGTAACGACCGAAGGCGGCAATGTTGACTTGTGTGGTGTGTAGTATATGGTGTAGTTATCAGTAGGCTTGAATCATGACACCCGATGTTGGGGCATAATCTTTTGGAGACGATTACAAATATAGAACCTATTAGCGATGCTTGTAAAATAATTTATATATATATATATATATATATATACCAGTGTGTTTTGTGTGATAATTGTGTTGATTGTGTGTGTGTGTGTAGCGATACTATGTTCTTTCTATTATATATAGAAACCTACCCTTATAAACTAAGTATATGATCTGGATGATGACACGATTAGTCATAGAATTATTATTGTTTCCTTACTACTTAAGGTCAAGGTGTGGGTCTGATCAACCCATTAGCTTGCTGGTAATAGAGAGATGACAATAGTAATTAGTATGAACTAATAGGTCAAATTCCTAAGAGTAAAGGAATGTAAGATTTGATTTCCGACGAAAAATGAGAGAAATCCTTATAGCTAAGAATAGAGGTACTCAAAGGAATGTGAATCTTTAAGGTTAGTAGTTGAACATATAGATCAATAGAGTAATATTAGATTTTTTTTTAGATAGAATTGTTGTTAAGAATTGGTAGTTATTGGAATAACTTACCATGGTATTTTTAGTGATAAGAAGATCAAGGTATAGCCAAGTTAGGAAAATGATATGTGTGTCAAATAGGAGCTCTTGGTATTAACAAGTTCTTTTGGGGATAAAAGATGAAAATGGTGGTTAGTGTGAATCAACATAAGTAAGAAATTTGAAATTTGAGTTTCGACGGAAGGTAAGAGATTACTTTGTAGTTAGAAACAAAGATACACCAGGTAATAGGAAAGTATGTTATTTCTAAAGCTGATAGTTGACCATATAGATGAGTGGAGTGGCATTAGGTATTTTATCGGATGAGAGTTGTTCAAACGAAAGGTTATTGTTTCATATAGTTATTCACAAAATTTCAAGGACAAATTTTTTTAAGGAGGGTAGAATTGTAACATCCCAAATTTTCACTCTATGAGACATAGTATTAATTTTGGAGGATTAGAATAGTCCTTAAGATTTTCAGATGATAAGTAATGGTTTAGAACTGACGTAGAAGTCAAAACGGTATTCTGTGGACATCTTTAACTGTCAGAATAAGTTTATAATGATATGAAAAATTCAAATTGGATTCAGAAGAGGTATTTGAGGATTGAAATAGTGACTTGATGTTATATGAGGATTTTAGAAACTAAGTTTGGAATTTTAGAGAATAGCATAAGAAATATTACCGTTTTAGTCCCTCTAAGATGAATAACGTAACACATTAAATGGGGAACGGATAAATAGCCGGAGACTAGAAAATGGTCGAGATGAAAACTAAAGGGACAAATAGAGTTTTATCTAGTATAGAAATTAGAATTTTCGTTTGGTGTTGTAATTCAAACGAAAAAATAGTTTACGTCTTATGTAATTTTTGTCTGTATCATTTCTGTTTTTATTCTGTTTTATTTGAATATTATGAGTTATATGTGTTTATTGATTTATTTTCATCTTAGAAAACTGGTTTTAGTATACATAATTATCCTCAGTATAGAAACAGATAGTTTTCGTTTGACATTGAGTTTTAAACAGAAAACGATTTGCGTCGTAATTGATGGAATAAGTTTTAATGTTGGAAATAAGCCAAAACCAACCCATAAAATTATCTTCCTTCACAAAAGTTGTTTATTTTAATATTTCTGATTTTTTGAAATTTTTTTGGACATTATGGAAAACTTTCAAAATTTACAGAAAAATACGCTAAACAGAAGCGAATAGCGCAAAAATCTTGATTAACAGTGTAAATTTTCGTAATAAAAGTCCAAAACGTTTTATTTTTAATTATTTATTTGGAGATCTTAGAAATTATTTTTGTATAAGATTATTAAAACATCGTTTGTTCACTTAAATACGGTATATCAGCCGAATAAAGACGAATAGAGAGTTAACGGATATGATATAGGAACTTAGGATTTTTTAGAGACTTGAATGCAATTTTATAAAATGTAAATAGTGATTAGCCAACTGTAGACAGAAACGTTGACCATGAATAGTATAGGGTTATGTACAATTACTATTTTACCTTTGGTTGTATACTTATTTACCAAAACCTAACATTTTTAACCTACTATCCCATGGCCCAAATTTATCCTCATTTGGTCGACATCCTCAAAGGAATTGGGAGGCTTGGATTGCTCTTTTAACTTGGATGAATCCTTGTGAAATGCTTTGAACCAATTAGGATTTAGTTAATTAGTTTTTGATTTATTTAATTTGAACCATGGTTAATTTTCAAACCAACCAAGGTTGGCTTCCTTGGGTTAGTTGGCCGCCTCATTCACCTATAAATAGGGGTGAAGGTGCATCATAATTTTCTACACCAAACTTGAAGCATTTCTAAGTTTATTCTTTC
Source organism: Glycyrrhiza uralensis (assembly GCA_030159175.1). NCBI lineage: Eukaryota > Viridiplantae > Streptophyta > Magnoliopsida > Fabales > Fabaceae > Glycyrrhiza > Glycyrrhiza uralensis. The sequence goes on from BRZY01000003.1 coordinate 31,926,621, forward strand.
TTTCCTCTTTAAAGCTTTCATATTTCTTTCTTTGAGTTTTAGTTCCTTTCAAGCTTTTCTTCATGAGGTAAGGGGAAGCTCTTACAAAATAATTTGAGAAGTTAAAAGTTTTGATTGCTAATCACTTAGGTGATTCATGTGTTATAGCTTTATAGTTATTTATTTAAGCTTTATAATTGTTGTGTGGCTTTCATTTAATTGTTGTGAGCTTTTATTATTAGTAAGTTATAATTGTAACATCCGTATTTTTAGGTTATTATTTAAAATTTTTGTTTTATATGAAATTCCATGATTTAAGTGCTAAGAAATTTATTTTTAGCTTATAAATAAGATTGAAATAAACTTATGAAATAATATCGTCAAAACAGTCACTCTTTCCTTGACGTTTGACATCCGTATTTACAGTTATTAATGGAAAAGGATTTAAATAACACAAGTATGTCAAACCAAGTTAGACAAACAAACTTCCCTCCTAAAAGTTGGTTATTTTAATATTTTTTATTTTTTGATATTTTCTTAGAATTTTTGGAAAACTTTAAAAATTACCGTTTTGACCCTGTTACTTACAGTAAGAGCTAAATACTGATTCGGAGACCAAACTGAGGTCAGAAAAAGATTTTGAAAATCTGAATCACATTTTTTAATTTTTAGGGATTTTTGGAAATTATTTCATAATTTTCTGAAAAGCAGATAAAAATGCTACTTTTCCGATCCCTGAAAAGCACGCAAAACGAAGATTACGGAAACCAAAATGGATTTTCAGTGATCATTGAGTGCTCAAAATCAAATTTTAAGAGGGATCATTAGTGACTAAATTCAATTTGTTATTTTTTGGGATTTTTTTGAAATTTTTGGAAAATGTTCATTTGTCACTTACGGCGTAGCTGTTTCCCTTTGTTTTTGCAAACAGTAAGGCTTGCCCTTACCGTAAAAATCCCAAAATTCTTCCATGAAGCTCTTACATGTAAATTTAGAGATTCCTCATATATTCTTACCATTTAAAATTATTTTTGAGTGTTAGATTAGTAAAAAGACTATCTTAACCCTTAGTTACGGAATAAGCCGAATAGAGACGAATAGAGACATAGTGGCTATAATATAGAAACTTAGGAACTTTGAGGGGCTCAAATACAATTCTAAGAGTTATAAAAATTTGTAGACATCATGATTAACCTTGACTAGTATGATGGGCATGTCCAATGACCATTTTACCCTTCATTTTCACCTAAAACTACCTAAACCTAAAGCTATGACTAAGCAAATGCAATGGCCCTCCTTTCTCCTTGCTTTGGTCGACATCAAGGAGCTCTTAGAGGCCTTGGATCATATTTCCTATGTGACTCACCTAGCATAGTCATTTTCCTAAACCAATTAGAAAAAGAGTGGATTAAACCTAATCAATAATTATGGATTTTTGGAGTCATGGCTTATATCACAAAGTTTTTTAATTCCCTCCTTCTCCCTAGCTCTTGGCCGCCCCTCTCCCTATAAATAGGACCCCTTGGCTTCATAAAATTCACACAACACAATTCAAGAAGCAAGGCAAACACTTTCTCTCTTTAAAGTCTTAAATTTCTTACTATTGCGTTCTTGGTGTTCTTGCTTGTTCTTCATCAAGTTTTGGCCAAGGTAAGGGGTTTTTCTTTCAAAGTAATTTGTGAAGTATGAGTTTTGATTCTTGTTTGTGTTTGAATTGCTTGTTTATGTGTTTATGGCTTTTATATGCTTTATGATTGTTTATAGTCTTAAAATTAATTGTTTTGTGCTATTGATGAATTGTAGAGTTATAATGCCCAAATTTATACTTAAAATCGTGAGGCTAGAGAGGATATGGCAAAATCACTTTTGAGCCTTTGTAAACATACCGTTATAATGACAAATTTTAGACGTACCGTAAAGATGATTTTACCGCAAAGAAAATACAATTTATTGTTTATGAAAACCCAAGATTATCTGTTATTTATATACTAGGTGATGGTTAAGATAAATGGTTTATCAGTATGGATCTGTCTAGAAAGGAAGGGAGACCTATAAAGGGGCTAAAGCAGTCCGTCTCTCTCTGGCCTGGGATCCGTATTGATACGTTGTTTGGGGAATTCTTAACACTGGGGACCCGGTATATATGTAACAAGATAAAATTGGAAAGAAGTGATTTTATTAATACCGTATATATAAATAGAATGGAAAGAATTAAAGAGTGTAACAGTAATAGATTCTCGGTGAACCTACTGTTATAGCATCTTTCGGAAAATAATTTAACGGTAATGGATTCTCGGTGAATTCTACTGTTATTTTATTGGTGGGAAATATCGAGTGGGCATCCAATCTGTATATGTATGCACATAACTCAGTTTAATTTCTAATGTTTACGGCAGTGAAAATTAGTGAGATAGGCTATCAACGGGTCTTTTTCCTGGAAGATTAATAGAGCTTAATGATTTCCAAAGAGAAACAGATTTACTACGTTCACTTAGTATAGTGGATCGATTTTTAAAGAGGGGTACTGATCACCAAAGATGGCTCTGCCGTCGTGTGATCTTTTCATCTTCGAAAATAACCTAAGCCGGTAATTAATTAGTCGTATTTCGTTCACTAAGTATATATCAAGTTTTTAGAAAGCTGGACACTGATTACCGCAGTCGGCTCAACCGCCGTGTAATTATTCCATTCCCAAAAGAGCTATCTAAAATCTAAAAGCAGACACTTACTGGTTTATAAGTGGACGTAAGTTTTCATACTGTTGATCTCTTTTCTTTTGGTCAATCCTAGGTGGCTATGCCCCGTTTTGGTCTTCTTGAAATAAGCTAATAACTTAACTCACAGTAAATGAGGAGTAAAGACAAAGAGTAATCTTCCAAAAAGAGATGAGTTTTCTATATTATGGTATTGAAGAGAAGATACAGTAAAACAAAATAAGTTTTACAAAGAGACAGCAAAGAGAAACTGAGTATATGCAACGTAAAAACGATCATTTCCATTATAGAAGATGAGCATACAACCTACGAGACGGGGTTGAAAATAGGTTCTGTTGGACTACAATTGTGTACTGGGATTATCCAGGTTGCGAAAGTCTCAATGGCCTTGTCGGTGAATCCCTTTGAGCCGAAACGAGTCGTATACCCGACTTGGATAAATCTGACTGGCAGATCTATTTCTGATTTGGTTTTAAGTTTTAAATGCAGTATTTCCGAAGTATTCTCAGGGGTCTAAAGACGGGATTCCCTGTTTATACTGTTAAGTTTACTGCAGCCGATCGCTCAATGGTGTGAGGTTGGAAAAGTCTCCTTGGAGCAATACACCGGTGTGATTAGAGAGTTGTTGAAGTGACATGCATAAATATGCTTGATTATGAGAATATATTTGTGAACAAGTTATTTTGAAGGATTGCAGCACAAAGGTAAGATCTGCTTAAACAAGATCTGTTTATAAGCCTTGAAAGTTCTGTTATTATGAATATATGCTTGGTGTGCAAATTGATTAATGAGTGATCTATGTAATGAGTGTATTCATACTTTTCCGATTACTTTGTCTTAAGAGTCTCACCCTTGCCTGCTTTGTTGTGTTGATGCATAACTAAGTAGATGGTTTGCCCGAAGAGTGGGTTAGTTTTGGTCCGTCGACTTAGGATTCAACCCCTTGAGATTGGGAAGTCGGGGTGGAAGATAAACCCTGGTACACAGTGGGGTACATATTCTGGTTATGTTCTTACTACTGCTGGAAGAATAGATAAACCAAACTAGAGGATAAAAACCCGATTAGTCTTAGACGTTAAACTACCCTTGAAGCAGATGAAGGATATTATCCGAACAGAAGACGAAAATACAGGAAAGATGAAGAAGCAGAAGAAGACTGCATGGAAGAAGGTTTACCAGGTTAGGGTTAGAAGGTTGCTGCTACCATTACATCTTCGCCTTAAGATGCTTGTGGTTAGTCTAAGATTGGTCTGGCTCACACCTACATAGTAGCAATATCTTTTCCTTTAGCACTTTTGTAATTTTTGGTTTACTAGTATTCTTAGTTCTATTACTCTTGCAGAATCTATACTCAAGGTTGTACTGAAGCAAACCTTTTGTAAAATAGCATGACTATTATATATAATATATAATGAAATACATTTTCAAACATGAAGGTATTATGTTATATTTACCAAACACTTTAGAAAAGCAAAAATTTTATTCGCATTTTTGGAAGATGATCACAAACTTCTGTCAAAATAATTTCTAAGTCTTGAGAAACTTTTCGTTACTATGGTGTAATATCCTTTTTGGAGAAAGAGTGTTACATTTTGTGGTATCAGAGCCTGGTTTACAATCTTATGGGGGAGCGTAGGTTATAGGTCTATTAGGCTTAAGTTGTCTAACTCTGTTGACATTGATTGATACTTTGTGTTGTGTGACATTGTATGAAATTGCTTGTTATCCTATTTTCCTCAGAGTAGGTGTGTTCTTGTTAAGTTTTTTTTCCTAGTAAAACGATGGCTGCACGTAACAACGAAGCGATGGAGCGAGCAATTGGGGCAATGAACAATATGGCTGCTACTATGGCTCAACAAGTTGAACGGGCTGAGCAAAGAGATATACAGTCTCAGTTAAGAGCAGATTGGGCTGCTGTGACTAAGGGACTTACTGACTTCAGGAAGCATGATCCACAACAGTTTAGTGGAGAACCTGATCCAGAGAAAGATGATCGTTGGTTCCAGGATTTGGAAAAGATATTTTTGGCTCTAAACTGTGCTGAAGGAGTCAAGGTATCATACGCTGTATACCTGCTCATTGGAGATGCAGAATACTGGTGGAAGGGAGTACAACAACTGCTGGAAGCTGACCAACAAGAAATAACTTGGATAATCTTTCGCACTAGATTTCTGACTAAGTACTTCCCTCAGAGTGCTAGGACTGAAAGGGAACGGGAGTTCCTGAATCTACAGCAGAAACAGATGTCTGTGGATGCGTACGCGGCTAAGTTTGAAACCTTGGCCAAGTACTTTCGCTTTTTCCAGCTTCAACCTGATGAGGCATGGAAGTGTGAACGTTTCGAAGCAGGACTTCGTTACGATATCAAAGAAGCTGTATCTGTTCATGAGATCCGTCAATTTCAACCGTTAGTTGAAAAATGCCGGAAGTTGGAAATCCTGAAAAAGGAGAAGGTAGTGGTGAAGAGCAATGTAGGTGGACCATCTAGGTTTCAACCTCAGTACCAGAATAGGAGGCAGTATCAGAGTAAACCCTACAATAGAAACCCAGTGAACTTCAGGCCATTTCAGCAAAATAGGAACAATGCATCGACTAGAGGGAATGGGGGGGTTTTAGACAGCAAGGGCCCAACATACTAAGGTGTTACAATTGCGGGAAACAAGGACACCTTTCCAGCACTTGTACACAAAAGGGAGCAACTTGCTTCAAGTGTGGAAAGATTGGACACCTGGCAAGTGACTATAGGGGACAAAGGCCTGCACCCGTTATCAAGAATGCGCAACCAGCAAGACCAGCTGCTAAGGGACGAGTTTTTACCATGAGTGGCGAAGAGGCTTCTAACTCCGATGACTTAATAGAAGGTAATTGTAGCATATCTGGTAATCCCTTAATTGTACTATATGATTCGGGCGCAACACATTCTTTTATTTCTATGGATTGTGTGAAACAATTAGGATTGCCTGTGTCTTTGATGCCGTTTGATTTAACAGTTTCCTTACCTACTGCTAAACCTGTTATTGCAAATACCATTTGCTTGAATTGTCCTATCACAATTCTGGACAAAGAATACTTTGTTAACCTGATATGTTTGCCTCTAACACAGTTAGATGTGGTTTTGGGCATGGATTAATTATCTTTCAACCATATCCTCTTAGATTGTTCCAATAAAACTCTAGTCTTTCTTAAATCTAAGATTCCTGGATCATTCCTATCAACCAATCTGATGTTCCTTCAAAAGAAGGAACTCAGGAAAACATGATGTTAACCTTGTTGAAAGGCGCGAGGCAAGCTAAATTGAGTAAAGTGCCTGTTATTCAAGATTTCGCAGAGGTATTTCCAAAAGAGATACCAGGTTTGCCACAAGTAAGGGAGATTGAGTTTTTAATAGACATAGTTCCTGGTTCTTGACCAATCTCTATAGCTCCTTATAGAATGGCACCAACGGAATTGACCGAGTTGAAAAAACAACTAGAGGATCTGTTATCTAAACAGTTCATTAGGCCAAGTGCATCCCCTTGGGGAGCACCAGTGTTGTTAGTAAAGAAAAAGGATGGGACATCTAGGTTATGTGTGGATTATAGACAGTTAAACAAAGTAACCATTAAGAATAAATACCCTTTACCCCAAACAGATGACTTAATGGATCAACCTCGTGGAGCCATTGTCTTCTCTAAGATAGATTTGAGAAGTGGATACCATCAAATTAGAGTTAAGAAAGAGGATATACCAAAAACTGCATTTAGAACGCGATATGGCCATTATGAATATCTTGTAATGCCATTTGGGGTGACCAATGCACCAGCTATATTCATAGATTACATGAATAGAGTCTTTAGTTCCTTTGTAGATCAGTTTGTTGTTGTATTTATCGACGACATATTGATCTATTCCAAAACCCGTAGGGAACATGAGCAACATTTGCGACAGGTAATGCAAGTGTTAAGAGAGAAACAGTTGTATGCTAAGTTAGCTAAGTGTGAGTTTTGGCTTAGTAAGGTACAATTTTTAGGTCATGTGATCTCTAAAGAGGGAATTGTAGTGGATCCTGCAAAGGTAGAAGCAGTACTTGCATGGGAGAGACCCACAACCATAACTGAGATTCGTAGTTTTGTAGGATTAACAGGTTATTATCGGAGGTTTATTGAAGGATTTTCTAAGATTGTAGCTCCGTTAACCAAGTTAACCAAAAAGGATCAACCATTCGTATGGACAGACGAATGTGAGGAAAGTTTCACTAAGATAAAAAGGTTATTAACAACCTCACTTGTCTTAGTCTTACCAAACCCAGATGAGCCAATGGAAGTATACTGTGATGCTTCTTACCAAGGGTTAGGATGTGTGTTGATGCAACACAGAAAGGTTGTGGCTTATGCTTCTCGTCAATTAAAGGTTCATGAAAAGAATTACCCTACCTATGACCTAGAGTTAGCTGTAGTAGTTTTTGCCTTAAGAATTTGGAGGCATTATTTCTATGGATCAACATTTAATGTCTTTAGTGATCATAAAAGTTTAAGATACCTGTTTGATCAAAAGGAACTTAATATGAGACAAAGAAGGTGGATGGAATTCCTTAAGGATTATGATTTTTCTTTGATGTATCATCCAGGAAAAGCTAATGTAGTAGTTGATGCCTTAAGTAGAAAGACCATTCATATGTCAGGTATGATGATAAAGGAATTAGAGTTGATAGAAGAATTCCGTGATTTGAATTTAAACATGAGTATATATGAGGATAGGATTTGCCTGAATATGATTAAGATTACTAGTGAATTGATGAGTGAGATTAAGGAGCAGCAAGCAACCGATGAACAAATAATGGAAAAGAAGAAGTTGTTAGAGCAAGGGAAGGTTGCAGAGTTTAGTATAGGAAGTGATGGAATTTTAAGGTGTAACGATAGAGTTTGTGTGCCAAGTAATGTGGAAATGAGGAAGATGATCTTAGATGAAGCACACAAAAGTAAGTTAAGCATTCACCCTGGAATCACAAAGATGTATCAGGATTTGAAACAAAGATTCTGGTGGCCAGGAATAAAGAAACAAGTTGAGGAGTATGTGTCAGCATGTTTAACTTGCCAAAAAGCTAAGGTAGAACACCTAAGACCTGCAGGAATGATGCATTCTTTGGATATCCCAGACTGGAAATGGGAGAGTATATCCATGGATTTTGTGACAGGATTACCCAAAACTTCAAAAGGATGCGATGAAATTTGGGTGATTGTGGATAGGTTGACAAAATTATCGCATTTCTTACCCATTAACATGAAGTATTCTCTTGAAAGGCTTACTTAGTTGTATATACGAGAGATCATTAGGTTACATGGAGTACCTTCTAGTATTGTTTCTGATAGAGATCCTAGGTTTACCTCTAGATTTTGGTAGAGTCTACATCAAGCCTTAGGAACTAAGTTAAGGTTAAGTTCTGCTTATCATCCTCAGACGGATGGTCAGACAGAAAAAATCATTCAATCCTTGGAGGATTTATTAAGGGCATGCGTATTAGACCAAAGTGGAAATTGGGATAATATGCTGCCACTGATAGAGTTTACATACAACAATAGTTATCATTCCAGTATTGGAATGGCACCTTTTGAGGCATTGTATGGGAGAAAATGCCAAACACCTTTGTGTTGGTACCAGGAAGGGGTTAGTACAACCTTGGGACCCGAATTGTTGCAGCAAACTAATGCGCAAGTAAGGCAAATTCAAGAAAAAATGAGAACAGCACAAAGCAGACAAAAGAGCTACTCCGATAAACGGAGAAGACCTCTTGAATTCCAAGAAGGTGAACATGTTTTCTTGAGAGTCACTCCAATGACTGGGGTGGGTAGAGTAATTAAATCCAAGAAACTCACTCCAAAGTTTTTAAGACCCTATCAAATTCTTCGTCGGATAGGTCCTGTTGCTTACCAAATTGCTTTACCCCCTTTTTCTTACAAATCTTCATAGTGTCTTTCATGTTTCACAATTGAGAAAATATGTTGCCGACCCATCTCATATAATTGAACCTGATATAGTACAATTGAGAGAAAACTTGACTTATGATGCAAACCCTGTACGGGTCGAGGATCGAAAAATCAAGCAACTCAGGGATAAACAAATCTCTCTGGTCAAAGTCATTTGGGATGAGGTTACTGGAGATGCAACATGGGAATTAGAGGACAACATGCGTAAACTTTATCCGGCATTATTCCAGGTAAGTAATTTCGAGGAAGAAATTAATTTTAGGGGGATAGAATTGTAACATCCGTATTTTTAGGTTATTATTTAAAATTTCTGTTTTATATGAAATTCCATGATTTAAGTGCTACGAAATTTATTTTTAGCTTATAAATAAGATTGAAATATACTTATGAAATAATTTCATCAAAACAGTCACACTTTCCTTAACGTTTGACATTCGTATTTATCGTTATTAACGGAAAAGGATTTAAATAATACAAGTATGTCAAACCAACTTAGACAAACAAACTTCCTTCACAAAAGTTGGTTATTTTAATATTTTTGATTTTCTGGAATTTTCTTAGAATTTTTGGAAAACTTTAGAAAATTACCGTTTTGACCCTGTTAATTACAGTAAGAGCTAAATACTGATTCGGAGACTGAACTGAGGTCAGAAAAAGATTTTGAAAAGCTGAATCACATTTTTTCATTTTTAGGGATTTTTGGAAATTATTTCATAATTTTCTGAAAAGCAGATAAAAACGCTACTTTTTCGATCCCTGAAAAGCACGCAAAACGAAGATTACAAAAACCAAAATGGATTTTCAGTGATCATTGAGTGCTCAAAATCAAATTTTAAAAGAGATCATTCGTGACTAAATTCAATTTGTGATTTTTTGGGATTTTTTTAGAATTTTTGGAAAATGTCCGTTATTCACTTACGGCGTAGCCGTTTCCCTTTGTTTTTGCTAACAGTAAGGCTTGCCCTTACCGTAAAAATTCCAAAATTCTTCCATGAAGCTCTTACATGTAAATTTCGAGATTCCTCATAGATTCTTACAATTTAAAATTATTTTTGAGTGTTGGATTAGTAAAAAGACTATCTTAACCCTTAGTTACGGAATAAGCCGAATAGAGACGAATAGAGACATAGTGGCTATAATATAGAAACTTAGGAACTTTGAGGGGCTCAAATACAATTCTAAGAGTTATAAAAATCTGTAGACATCATGATTAACCTTGAATAGTATGATGGGCATGTCCAATGACCATTTTACCCTTGATTTTCACCTAAAACTACCTAAACCTAAAGCTATGACTAAGCAAATCCAATGGCCCTGCTTTCTCCTTGCTTTGGTCGACATCAAGGAGCTCTTAGAGGCCTTGGATCAGATTTCCTATGTGACTCACCTAGCTTAGTCATTTTCCTAAACCAATTAAAAAAAGAGTGGATTAAACCTAATTAATAATTATGGATTTTTGGAGTCATGGCTTATATCACAAAGTTTTTTAATTCCCTCCTTCTCCCTAGCTCTTGGCCGCCCCTCTCCCTACAAATAGGACCCCTTGGCTTCATAAAATTCACACAACACAATTCAAGAAGCAAGGCAAACACTTTCTCTCTCTTTTCTCTCTTTAAAGTCTTAAATTTCTTACTATTGTGTTCTTGGTGTTCTTGCTTGTTCTTCATCAAGTTTTGGCCAAGGTAAGGGGTTTTTCTTTCAAAGTAATTTGTGAAGTACGAGTTTTGATTCTTGTTTGTGTTTGAATTGCTTGTTTATGTGTTTATGGCTTTTATATGCTTTATGATTGTTTATAGTCTTAAAATTAATTGTTTTGTGCTATTGATGAATTGTAGAGTTATAATGCCCAAATTTATACTTAAAATCGTGAGGCTAGAGAGGATATGGCAAAATCACTTTTGAGCCTTTGTAAACATACCGTTATAATGGCGAATTTTAGACATACCGTAAAGATGATTTTACCGCAAAGAAAATACAATTTATTGTTTATGAAAACCCAAGATTATCTGTTATTTATATACAAGGTGATGGTTAAGATAAATGGTTTATCAGTATGGATCTGTCTAGAAAGGAAGGGAGACCTATGAAGGGGCTAAAGCAGTCCGTCTCTCTCTGGCCTGGGATCCGTATTGATACGCTGTTTGGGGAATTCTTAACACTGGGGACCCGGTATATATGTAACAAGATAAAATTGCAAAGAAGCGATTTTATTAATACCGTATATATAAATAGATTGGAAAGAATTAAAGAGTGTAACAGTAATGGATTCTCGGTGAACCTACTGTTATAGCATCTTTCGGAAAATAATTTAACGGTAATGGATTCTCGGTGAGTTCTACTGTTATTTTATTGGTGGGAAATATCGAGTGGGCATCCAATCTGTATATGTATGCACATAACTCAGTTTAATTTCCAATGTCTACGACAGTGGAAATTAGTGAGATAGGCTTTCAACGGGCCTTTTTCTTGGAAGATTAATAGAGCTTAATGATTTCCAAAGAGAAACAGATTTACTACGTTCACTTAGTATAGTGGATCCAGTTTTAAAGAAGGGTACTGATCACCAAAGACGGCTCTGTTGTCGTGTGATCTTTTCATCTTTAAAAATAACCTAAGCCGGTAATTAATTAGCCGTATTTCGTTCACTAAGTATATATCAAGTTTTTAGAAAGCTGGACACTGATTAAAGGCTCAGCCACTGCGTAATTATTCCATTCCCAAAAGACCTATCTAAAATCTAAAAGCAGACACTTACTGGTTTATAAGCGGACGTAAGTTTTCATACTGTTGATCTCTTCTCTTTTGATCAATCCTAGCTAGGTGGCTATTCCCCGTTTTGGTCTTCTTGAAATAAGCTAATAACTTAACTCGCAGTAAATGAGGAGTAAAGACAAAGAGTAATCTTCCAAAAAGAGATGAGTTTTCTATATTATAGTATTGAAGAGAAGATACAGTAAAACGGAGGAAGTTTTACAAAGAGACAGCAAAGAGAAATTGAGTATATGCAAAGTAAAGATGATCATTTGCATTATAGACGATGAGCATACAACCTACGAGACGGGGTTGAAAATAGGTTCTGTTGGACTACAATTGTCTACTGGGATTATCCAGGTTTCGAAAGTCTCAATGGCCTTGTCGGTGAATCCCCCTGAGCTGAGACGAGTCGTATACTCGATTTGGATAAATCTGACTGACATATCTATTTTTGATTTGGTTTTAAGTTTTAAATGCAGTATTTCCGAAGTATTCTCAGTGGTCTAAAGACGGGATTCCCTGTTTATACTGTTAAGTTTACTGCAGCCGATCGCTCAATGGTGTGAGGTTGGAAAAGTCTCCTTGGAGCAATACACCGGTGTGATTAGAGAGTTGTTGAAGTGACATGCATAAATATGCTTGATTATGAGAATGTATTTGTGAATAAGTTATTTTGAAGGATTGTAGCACAAAGGTAAGATCTGCTTAAACAAGATCTGTTTATAAGCCTTGAAAGTTTTGTTATTATGAATATATGCTTGGTGTGCAAATTGATTGATAAGTGATCTATGTAATAAGTGTATTCATACTTTTCCTATTACTTTGTCATAAGAGTCTCACCCTTGCCTGCTTTGTTGTGTTGATGCATAACTAAGTAGATGGTTTGCCCGAAGAGTGGGTTAGTTCTGGTCCGACGACTTAGGATTCAACCCCTTGAGATTGCGAAGTCGGGGTGGAAGATAAATCTTGGTACACAGTGGGGTACATATTCTGGTTATGTACTTACTACTGCTGGAAGAATAGATAAACCAAATTGGAGGATAGAAACCCGATTAGTCTTAGACGTTAAACTACCCTTGAAGCAGATGAAGGATATTATCCGAACAGAAGACAGAAATACACGGAAGATGAAGAAGCAGAAGAAGACTGCACGGAAGAAGGTTTACCGGGTTAGGGTTAGAAGGTTGCTGCTACCATTACATATTCGCCTTAAGATGCTTAAACTAAGTGGTTAGTCTAAGATTGGTCTGGCTCACACCTACATAGTAGCAATATATTTTCCTTTAGCACTTTTGTAATTTTTGGTTTACTAGTATTCTTAGTTCTATTATTACTCTTGCAGAATCTATACTCAGGGTTGTACTGAAGCAAACCTTTTGTAAAATAGCATGACTATTATATATAATATATAATGAAATACATTTTCAAACATGAAGGTATTATGTTATATTTACCAAACACTTTAGAAAAGAAAATTTTATCCGCATTTTTGGAAGATGATCACAAACTTCTGTCAAAATAATTTCTAAGTCTTGAGAAACTTTTCGTTACTATGGTGTAATATCCTTTTTGGAGAAAGAGTGTTACAATAATGGCCAATTTGTTTATGAGTTTTAGTGATAGTAATGTTATAATGGCAAAATTGGTTTTGAGCTTTAATATTCATACTGTTATAATGGCGAATTTAGACTATCGCAATATAATTAAATCGTAAAACTATTGTGATCTATTTCTTTATGAAAAATTGTAAAATTTGTCTACCAATGATATACAAAAAGATGGTTGGGATAAATGGTTTATTGGTATTGTTCTGACTAAGGAAATATATAAGGTCTCTTGAGAAGCTTTAGTTCGCCTCTTTTTCCTGGGGACTATACCTGTTTATAAAGTTTTAACTTAGGGAGTCTGTATATACATGACTAAGATAAATTGGGAAAGATTTTTATTGGGTTACTGACTATACAAGAATGTGCGTTTAAAATAAATCTCTTATCTCTATAGATTGAGTAAAGACGGCACTGCCAGAAAACTCGGTCCTTGCTTTTAATTGATCTTGAACTGTTAACAATGATTTCGCTAATATATATGCCGGCTGACTAGGTAAAATGATGCATACCGTAGGGTTCTTTTGAGAATTCTACTGCTGTATTGTTTGGTAAAAATTCCTGGTTTGGGGTCCGTTATATATATAAACTCATTTTAGTTTTCAATGTCATACTGATGTGCAAAGGCTAACTGGGTAAAATAGTACAACAGTGAAGGGTTCTCGGTGAACTCTACTGTTATACTATTTGGTAGAAATTCCTGGTTTGTGGTCCTTTACATATTTGACAGGGAAAATTTAGTGAAGTAAGCCTTCAACGGGCTTTTTCTGAAAACAAACTTATATTTACGTATTTCAGTAATAAATCAGTTTGATCTCGTTCACTTAGTTTCTTTATCAAAACACTCTAAGAGTTGGGCATCGATCACCTCAGTTCGGCACTGCCGTGATGTGATCACTTTTCCAAAAACAAGTGAGTAGAGTCAAAGAGTAGAAATAATGGATAGTTTCAAGAGCATAACTTGTGTAGACGAAAGGCTTTGTCTTGTGGTTTTGATATGATTATGAGAATCATACTATGAATTGTATACTGTAAAGTGGTTGAGGCTTTACAAGAGTATTTTGCGAGATTTTGTAGTACAAGAGGTAATGCAGTAAAACATGATAGAGTTTTACAAGAGAAATCAAAGTGAATTTATATGCAATTAGAATTGTCATTGCATAAAGACGTATGAACTTACGACCTAGAGAACGGGTTGAAAATAGACTCTAGTTGGGCTCAATTGCCTGCTAGGATTATCCAAGTTTCGAAAGTCTCAATGGTCGGGTCGATGATAACCCTCGAGCCGAAACAAGTCGTATATCCGACTTGGATAAATCTGATTGACAGACCTATTTACGATTTGATATTCATTTTAAATGTAGTATTACCAAATAATTTCCAGAGATCTGGAGGGATTCTTTGGTTATTCTGATAAGTTTACTACAACCAATCGCTCACTGGAGTTAAGGTTGGAAAAGTCTCATTGGAGCAGTGCACCGGTGTATTTTCAAGAGATATAGAAGTGACATGCATAAATATATCTTGTATTGATGATATATTTTTTAGTATGCATTGTTTTGCTGTATTTAAATACAAGGCATGATATGTGTATGTGTAGTTCTGAGTATATAACCCATGTACTGTATTGAATGCTGTGCTATTTGTTCTTGATGTATGTATTGAGTGATGCATGATCAGTGAATGTGTGCTTATACTTCTCTTTTTGCTGTGGATTTGAGTTTCACCCTTGCGTATTTTTCTTGTTTGTGTTTGATGCATGTTAAGTAGATGATTTACTCGAGGAGTGGGTTGGTTCCAATTCGGCGGCTTAGGATTCAACCCCTTGAGGTTGAGAGGATGGGGTGGAAGATAAACCCCGAGACACAGTGGGGCACATATACTGGGTATGTACTTACCACTGCAGGAAGGGTCAATAGACCCAACTGGAGAGTGGAGAACCGGTTAGTCTTAGACGTAATGCTACCCCTGGAACAGATGAGAGAGATCATCCGGAAAGAAGACAATAATACAAGGAAGGGTGAGAGGCGTAGGAAGACTGCTCAGAGGAGTAAACCCCGCTTTAGGGTTGGAAGGTTGATGTTGCTGTTATACCTTCGATTCAGGATTCAACTGGCTCATATGTACATAGTAGTATATATTTTCTTTTACTACTTATGTTTCTTTTAGTTTACTTAAGATTTATCGCTTTTTTTAGTTTTCAGCACTACTGATGTACAAAGATCTTTCAAAAACCATAGCTTGTACTGATGCAAGCTCCTTTTCTAAGATTATGATGGTTTTATATATATATGAGATGAGATTACTTTCACAAGCGTATTGTTTTATATTTTTGCATTTAAAACCCTTCGAAAAGAATTAGAGAGACATATTCTCCATCTTTCTCATTATTTAAAAGGAAAAAAAATTTACCGACATTTTCAGTGAAGGCATACTGAGTTTTCATCAAATATTTTTCTAAGTTATTACAAAAATTTTGGTTACTATGATGTGATATCCTTTTTGGAGAAAAAATATTGCAGGTGGTGGCGGTGGTGGTGTAGTTCCCAGAACTTGGACGACTATCTCTTCTCGGAATATCTCCTCCCTCTATCTCGTTCTTCTCTCCATCTTCAGAAATGGGGGTGGGGTGTATGAGTTTGAGTGATTTTGAAAGTGGGAGAAGGAAGGGGAAGGGTTGAGGGTAGAATAGTCTTTTGCTTTCCAAAAAAAAATTTTAAAGTGGGGTGTATGACAAAAAGTTGGGATGTATTACGAAATCCAGACTTAAAACTAGAGCTATCAAAATGGGTCAAGCTCGATCGGCTAACTCATTTAGCCCGTTACAAAAAAGGGCTGGGCTAATAAAATATAGGCCCAAAAATATTTTGATACAACCCAGCCCAGTCTGAAAAATCATTGGCTCGAAATGAGCTGGCCTAGTGACCCAAAAAATGGGCTGGCCCTTTAGTCCGAATATCTTACAGAATGTTTCACCTCGAAGGAGTGAATAATTCCACGGGTGTGAGAAAGTGTCAGGTTTTTCAGACTACTTTTTTTGGTACTAAACTCCCTTACAGATCATTTCACACCCATTCTGTGAATAATTTCACAGGTGTGGAAGTGTTAGGATCCTGCAATTATCTTATTTTCTTGTGCTAAACTAGCTTACAGATCATTTCATACCTGTGGTATGAATATTTCCACAGGTGCGAACGCGTTAAGTTTCTGTGGCTATTTTTTTTCTGGTTATAAACTCTCTTATAGTACCTATATTTCATATATATTATAAAAAAACATGTGAAAAAATATTATATCATTTATGCATATAAAAATTTATTCATTACCTTGTAAAAAACATTCTTTTTAAAAAATGAGCTCATGAGCCAGCCTGCTTGGCATGCAACCCATGGAGAAATGGGCTGGGTTAGCATATTACTAACCCTAATTTAATTTTGCCCGGCCTAGCCTGACATAAAAATATGTTTGCCCATTACGAACGGGCTTGAATTGACAGTTGTGTGCTTAAAACCAATATGTTGAATATCATTCTCATCAATTTCATTTTCATTCATTGGGAGTGCCACACCAAACCAGTTTGCTAACTGTGATGAGTGTGGCGAGCAGCCAGCAAGCGCAAATCCAGAATTAACTCATGTTTCAGATTTGGTGGAATGTTCTCCTAATGGTCTTGATGACATCTTGCTTGGTTCAGATGCGAGGGACAACAGAGAGCATACTGATAAGGCCGCAGAACAAAACACACCTGATCTTAACAATAATCCTGCAATTCGCCGCGACATGAAACTAGTGGGTCGGCTGTGGAGCGATGAAGCTGATCGGGAGTCGGACTTCGAAAAGGAAGAAGATGCGGAGGTGCAGCTAGATGCTGACAGATTAGCAAATCCATATTTAGAAATTCAGCCAGAAGTGAAAATTGATGGTGATATTGGCGATGGCTTTGAGGCTGTTGTTACCAAATCCCAGAGAAAGAAATTGAGGAAAAAAAGCGCACAAAAAAAGCAACAGCAAGGAGTCAAAACCCGTTTTAGGTGTGGCTGAATCCAGTTTGCTTGATGAAGATTTTATTTTGGAACGTCCGAGGCATTGGTAATGTTGATACCTGGCTAGTGTTACAGAAGTTGTGCCTCATGCATAAGCCAGATTTTCTTTTTATTTGTGAACCTTGGATTCCTTTTCATCAGCTTCCTCCAAGTTTTTTGAAGAGAATTAATTTAAAGCTTTTTGCTATGAATAATCCAAACCTTTGGTGCTTCTGTGCTCATCATTTTAATCCGGATATCGTGGCTAACTCTAATCACAGGTCTCTTTCTCTATTTCTGTTGATAATCAGCGCCTGTTTATTTTTGCTATCTATGCCTCCACTAATTATTTGACGAGAAGACAGCTTTGGGATGAGTTGAATTCTTTACAGCAAGCCCATGCAGCTCCTTGGTGTTTCATCGGTGACTTCAATGCTGTGTTAGGGGCTCACGAGTATAGAGGCAGGGGCGCTCCCACAAGGTCTTCATGTGAGGACTTCCGGATTTGGTCTGACGCTTCTCATCTTATTCATATTGATACCACTGGCTCTCAATTCACGTGGCATAATGGGCGGACAAGGAACAACCGTACAGAGAAAAGGCTTGACCGCTCTTTTTGCAACGATGGCTGGACCAATTACTGGAATAGTGTGACTTGTTGCACCCTTACCCGTTGCAAGTCTGATCATTTCCCTATTTTGCTCACTATAAATAAAGGTGTCAAGGATTTTGCTTCCTCCTTTAAGTTTTTAAAGGCATGGGCGAGTCACCCAGATTACAAACGCCTAATCTCTGAGACTTGGCAAGCGCAGGTGGCGGGTTGTCCCGTGTTCATTTTATCTCAAAAATTAAAGTTATTGAAGTCCAAGCTCAAGGAATAGAACAAGGCAGTTTTTGGGGATGTTCATTCCGGTGTTAACTCCGCAAGGGAGAGGCTAGATCAAATACAAGAGAATATTAATACTTTAGGTGGCCCATACCATTTATTTCAGCAGGAAAAAGATGCCCAAATTCTCTTATAGCAAGCTTTGACATATGAGGAGGCCTTCTTGAATTTTTACAGGAAGCTTTTTGCATCAGATAATATATGTCAGCCAAATGAGTTAGTGGATGTTATTCCACCTTTGGTCACTACCCAGGATAATGCTATGCTTACTAATCTACCCACGATGGATGAGGTGAAGAATGCGGTCTTCTCTATGAATGTAAATGGGGCTCCTGGTCCGGATGGCTTTGGCGAATTTTTCTATCACACTTTCTGGGATATTATTGCACAGGATGTGTTCAAGGCGGTTTTGCAGTTCTTTCAAACTGGGTGGTTTATGCCGAATCTTAATTCAAATGTTGTTGTTCTTATCCCCAAGCAGCCCAGCGCAGATAAAATTGAGCAATTTTGCCCTATAGCTTTGGCTAATTTTCGTTTCAAAATTATTACGAAGGTATTGGCTGATCGATTGGCTACAGTAGCTCCAAAAATTATCTCAACAAATCAAAGAGGTTTCCTAAAGGGTAGGCAAATTTCTGATTGTATTTGTGTAGCTTCAGAGTCCATTAATCTTCTCCATAAAAAGTCTTTTGGTGGACAAATTGCAATAAAAATAGATATTAAAAAGGCCTTTGATACTTTGAAATGGGATTTCCTGCAAACAGTGTTGCATAATTTTTGTTTCGATGAGGTTTTCTGTAGGTGGATTCAGGCCATCTTGCTCTCAGCTAGGCTCTCCATCTCGGTTAATGGTAAGGCCGTTGAATATTTTTCTTGTTCCAGAGGTGTTCAACAAGGGGATCGTCTTTCCCCCCCTTCTTTTCTGTATCACGGAAGAGGTGCTTAGCAGAGGCATCACAAAGCTTGTGAGAGATGGTAAAATCCAGTTGATGGCTGGGCCGCGTGGTTTCTCTATGCCTAGTCATGTGTTATACGCTGATGATATTATGATTTTTTGCAGAGCAAATAAAAGCAGCATGCAGAACCTCTTGCTTCTTTTTTCTGAATACGCGCAGGTGTCTGGTCAGGTTATTAGCACTGATAAATCCAAATTTTATGTTAGTAATATGTCTGCTGCGAGATTGATATAGATAAATTCTTACCTGGGCTTTTCTCGTGGATGTTTGCCGTTCACATATTTGCGTGTTCCCCTTTTCATGGGCAAGCCGAAAAGGCAATATCTTTTGCCTATTATTGATAGAATCAAGAATAAATTAGCCTCTTGGAAAGGGTCGCTGTTGTCTATTATGGGAAGAGTCCAGCTTGTAAACTCCGTTGTCATGGGCATGCTAGTTTACAGCTTCCAAATTTATGCTTGGCCATCTAGTGTCATAAAATCTCTTGATTGTTGGATTAGGAACTTTGTCTGGGCAGGTGACATTAACACCAGAAAAGTAGTTACTGTTGCTTGGAATTGGGTTTGCAAACCGTTTCTCGAGGGAGGGTTGGGCATTCGTTCTATCAAGGCTTTGAATCATGCTGGCTTGTTGAAGCTCACATGGAGCCTTTTTGATTCAGAATCACAATGGTCTTCTCTTCTAAAGGCTAGAGCTCTCAAGGGAAATAGGCCGGTGGAGCACCACATTACTTCTTCCATCTGGCCGGGGATCCGTAGCAATCTTCAAATTGTTTTAATGAGCTCTTGCTGGCTGGTTGGTACAGGTGCTAATATTAATTTTTGGACGGATAATTGGCTCTCGAGACCTGTGGTAGACATGACTGGGATTCCTGCGGCCCTCCATTCCTACCTCTCCGCCAGAGTTAGTGATTTCATCATTAACAACAAATGGCCGGTAGCCTTAACATCTTGTTTCCCTTTGCTACAAAATGAGATTGAGCAGGTTGTGATTCCTAACCAGACAGTTCCGAACAAGCTAGTTTGGATGCATAGTGACTCAGGTGTGCTTGCTCTCAAAGAGGATTTTCAATTTATTCAGCCTGCGACTCCGGGTATCCCTTGGTGCAAATTGATTTGGAAGTGGTGCATCCCCCCTCCAAGTCTTTTATATTTTGGAGAATTATGTTGAATAAAATGCCCACTGATGAAAGCCTTTGGTCCAGGGGCTGTATCATAGTCTCAATCTGTAGCCTTTGCGGTCTGGCTGCTGAATCTACAGCGCATCTGTTTCTAGAGTGCCCCTTCGCGAATCAACTATAGAACTGGTTTAGTGCTTTAATTAATTATCCCATTGATTGTGCTGATTTCCACTCGCTTGTTAAGGTTTGCTGCAAAGGGTTGAGCCCCCAAGTTCAGGATCTGGTTATTGCAGGCCTGGTAAACATTCTTTGGTGTATTTGGCACTGCAGGAACAAATGCAGATTTGATAATTGACAAATTCCAGTTCAAACTGCTATTAATCTGATTTTGGCCAATACTTCGCTTACGGGTTATTTTAGCAAGGGTTGTATGTCTGCTTCAGTCTCTGATCTAATAATTCTTTGTAATTTCGGAGTAATTGGCCATCCTTGACAGGCCCCCACGATTAGACAGGTTAATTGGCATCCTCCGCTTCCGGGCACGGTAAAATGCAATACTGATGGTGCTGCTAGAGGTTGTCCCGGGAGGTCTGCTTGCGGTGGTATATTTAGAGACAGTCGGGGCTCTTTTATGGGGTACTTCTCTGTGAATATTGGTATTAACAAAGCTTTGCAGGCCGAGCTTCTTGGGGCGATGTGGTCCATAGAGATCGCTTTCAGTACGCTTTCAGTAAAGGTTGGAGGAATCTTTGGCTAGAGTGTGATTCCAAGCTAGTTTAATGTGCTTTTAAGAATAGCGACATCGTTCCATGGAAGTTGCGTAATAGATGGAATAATTGTCTGCTGTTAACCAAGCAGATGCGGTTTCAAATTTCTTACATCTTCAGGGAAGAAAATCACTGTTCTGATCATTTGGCTTCTCATGGGACTACTATTAGTGGTTTTCAATGGTGGGACAATGCCTCGGCCTTTATTCGTAATGAGTTCTTCAGAAACAGGATCGGCCTTCCAGGCTACATATTTTCATAGATAACCATGTTTGTTCTTCAGAAGGTGTGTACTCTTTTTCCTCCCTGGCCTTTTTTACCTGTATTAAGGTTTTTCAGCCGGGAAAGGTTTTAACGAGGCACACTTTAGTTTTGGGAGATGTCCTGCTATTGGGACATAGTTTTGTTAGTATCTTAAAGTGTATTTGCTCTGTTTTCCATGAGTTTTGGTTTGGTCCCCCATGTGTTTTTGTATTTTCTTATTTTTTTAATAAACTATGGTATGCTGCAAATGATTGGTAGAATCTGAGGTGTCAACATAGTTGGGATGTCTTTCTCTATTGTGATGCTTTAGCGTTTCATTTTTTGCTTTAAAAAAAAAATTTCATTCATTGGGAAAGTGTGACCAGTCATATGTGATTCAAGTAGAAAATCAAGAAGCTTTATTAATAGTCAAATGAGATCCTAATTAACTAACTTTGAATAAAGCCTGTATTAATAACAAAACATCAAATCATGGTTTAATTGAGATCTATAACCAAAATTGTAATTGCAGCATATAATAATTTTTTACATGTCTGTACCGTGATTGCAATTGAGACCACGTCAGATGTATTTGCTTGCTATATTATAATATCAAAAGTTGCAACATTATTACAATTGTAACCACCATCACAATTTAAATTTTTTTGTGAGATTAGTACAATCCCCTGTATTCATATGTTTGGTGGAAGCCAACACAACAATCAATATTCAATGAATTTACTAAGATTAAATCACATCATTCGGAAAACTGTCAAATTATTGTACTACTTTCAACTATCCACTTGTCCAAAATACAAACTCCTCTCATGCCAAACTCATTGACATAGCTACATGATCAGCTAATAAAAAAAAAAACTAGAAACAACACAAAGGTAGCAGAGGAAGAAATGTTTTTTTGATCGATATAGCTATAAATATTGTAGAGAAAGATTAAAACATGCAGAAGAAGCATCTCTCAGTTAATAGACACATTATATTATTAGTTGTGAGCTTAGAAAGGTATAAATGGTTGAAAAAAAATTAAATCTGATCATACACTATCAGTAATCCAGACCCAATCATGGAAATTAAGAAACCAAATTTAACAGGAATGCCACGTGTTTGAGGTTTCTAATCTAACAAGATTTTAATAATTTCGATTTTATGAACTCAAATTTTTGGGATATTTCACGCTTTCAGCCAGCTTATTATATACTACTAGACAACGTGTCTGTCTGTCTGTTTTTTTATTATTGTTTAATATAAAAATCACATAGAGTGTATTGTTAGTATTTCTCTTAAAAATTTGTATTTTCTCTTTTTGTCGAGAAGAAACACTTCTTTGCAATTAACTTTTGTATTAGTAGCACCCTAACAATTTTTAAAATTATGTGAAAGACCCTGTTTTTTTGGTTGACAGAAGCCCTTTTCTGCAATTAATTTTTATATTGTAGGCACCCCAACATCTTTTTACAATTATGTTAATAACTCCGCCACTATCAACAGCTTAGATCTTTTCTTAATTTCAGATTCTATCTCAACCGTTGAATAAAAATAACTAATCCCCATTATCCCCACTAACCAATCAAGTGTTTTCTTTTTTTCTTCTTCCAAAAGTACCCTAGAGATATAAGAAAAGAAAATATAAATAAGAGGGTAAAATAGGCTAACAAAATATGACACTAAAGGGAAGTTATTATATAGGCTTAAATAAGTTTTTAGTCTCTCAAGTTTGGAAAATTGTTGATTTTTGTCACTCAAATTTAAAACCTGTGTTTTTGGTCCCTTATTTTTAAAAGTGTGTCACTTTTAGTCCCTGGGGTAATATTTTCAATTTAAAAAGTATTTTTTAAATTTGGGATGAGTCAAAATATAAATTTAGAAAATCATTAAAAGTTAGAAGAAAGGGGGTAATGTGAGAATCAGGAATTGAGAGGGGTCAAAATATAAATTTAAAAAATATTTTTCAAATTAAAAAATGGTCCCAAAGAGTAAAAACAACAATTTCTCAAATTTGAATTACGACTAAAAATATATTTAAGCCTATTATATAGGTTTGAACTCGTGACCTTATCACTCCAATTATGTCCCTTCCCCCAAACCACTTGTCACTCCGAGTTGCATTCTTTTATCATGATCTTATCTTAAGGAAACATGCTTTCACATTAATTAGTTTTGCGCTTGAAGATAAAAATGTAGGAAACTACTCTCCCTCGTGTTTGACTTGTACCACTATGGGTCTGTTTGGAAAAACAACTTATTTAAACACTTATGGCATAAGCATTTATATGATAAGCGTTTATGTATAAACTATTTTTATAATCGAAGAAATAATGTGGTAAAAATAATTTCATATAAGCTGTTTTGATAAGCTATCCCGGGTAGCTTATGAAAATAAACCCAAAATAGCTTATGAATCAGTCATAAGTTGTTTTCATAAGTTTTGTCAAACACACTGACAAGAGCTTATGTCAGTAGATAAGCCCGGATAAGCTCTGCATAAGCCAATCCAAATAGGCTCTATGTCTGTAATAAACGAAATTAAGTAGAACAATTGTTCGGGCAATTTAAGGCTGAATTTGATTGGATTTATACCAGGATTTAGATCAGAGACAAAATTAAGGGTTAAATATGTTTTTGGTCCTTCATACTTGGGAAAAGTTCAATTTTGGACCATTTTCTTTAAAATTGATCTTTTTAGTCTCTAATTTTTGGAAATATACCATTTATAGTCTTTGTGGTCATTTTATAAATTCAAAAAATATTTTTTAATATTTTATTTCCCCTCTCCTAAATATGCTAATTGCTAAAAACTTTAACTAAAAGATGTGTCGGTGTGTATTGAAAACTACTATTTACCATTGGCATGGTTCCAATCTTGTCCACCCGAGTTCCCACATAGTTTCCAACTTTGCAACCACATGTAGACAAAATCACTAGTATGAATGTTGAAAAAAATACCCACCTACTATCTGACCTTTAGTACCGCGGGGTACCAAACATTAATGACTCAAGATTAATACCCTCTTTTGACCAAAAAAAAAAAAAAAAAAGATTAATACCCTCTTGCACCCTATGAGTCCAATTCAGTGAGGCCAGTGAGCCCCCAGACTAGTATAAAAGCAGGATCACTCTGTGTGCTTCTTCACCAACTCAATCAACATGGCTTCCTTAAACTCCCTAGTGTTGCTCCTTGTGGCCCTCATTGTCACCCCTCAAGGGCTTGCCAACTATGCTAAACCTCCCTCTTACAATCCCCCAGTTGAAAAACCACCCACTTACAAGCCCCCAGTTGAAAAGCCACCAGTGTACAAGCCCCCGGTAGAGAAGCCCCCAGTTTACAAGCCCCCCGTCGAAAAGCCTCCAGTGTACAAGCCCCCGGTAGAAAAACCCCCGGTGTACAAGCCCCCAGTTGAGAAGCCCCCAGTAGAAAAGCCCCCGGTGTACAAACCCCCAGTTCACAAACCCCCAGTAGAAAAACCCCCGGTGTACAAGCCCCCGGTTCACAAGCCCCCAGTAGAAAAGCCCCCGGTGTACAAACCCCCAGTTCACAAGCCCCCAGTAGAAAAACCCCCGGTGTACAAACCCCCAGTTGAGAAGCCACCAGTGTACAACAAGCCTCCATATGGGAAGCCACCAGTTTACAACAAGCCTCCATATGGGAAACCACCTCACAATGCATAAGTTTCTAAGGCATATATGTTAGAGGGTATACTAAATATATGCTAAATAAGAGGTCATGTTCTCGGCTTCTTCATTTCATGTCTTTTGTTTTACATTGCTATGGCCAGGATATGTGAGTTTAAACCGGAAAGAAAAAGAATTAATGATGCTTTGTACTCCAAATTATCATGAATAAGAATTTTATGTTTTAGATGTTGTGTTGGCCTGGTTGATTAAACTTTGACACTAGCTAGATATTATTAATCTCTATACTATTACTTTAACAAATTCTATATATACTCGACTTAAATAAATTTAGTTTCTTGTTATACTGCGAAGGTGCATGAGAGTTTAGCCTCTGACAGAGACAGAAGAAGAGTAGTTAATGGAAGTTTCTATTTAAGTAATATTTACTAAATGGGCAATGATACACATACATCCCATCACCCATCACACACCTCATTCCAATAAAGTAATGGGTGTGGGAGGGGTGTGGGATGGAGGTTCATCCCTCATTTCCGTTACTAAATAAATTACTAAGCTGCATACACCTAACTAACTTTGAATTTCGTAGCACTCGGTGGTAGCTTTAGTACCAACAATAAGGAAACTATCTTAGTGGAGTGACAATTTTAATGGAGTGACTTACCAAAATCATTTTTAAAATTGTAAGGTGCTGTGAATTTAGTTCCTGAAATTATTAATATTATAAAAATTTAAATATGTTTTTGGTCTTTGCAAATATATCACTTTCTAGTTTTAGTCCCTGCAAAATATTTTTTTGTTTATGATCTATAAAAAATATGACTTTTTATTTTTGGTTATTATTATTTTGTTTTAGTCCCTGTAATATTCGATTCATGCTAAATTATTAAATTAGTTTTTATAATATGTGGACAATTTTGCTTTTAGTCCCTAAAATATAATATCAATTTTATTTTATAGGGATTAATTCAACATAATCTAAATATTATAGGAACTAATTCAACATGATCTAAATATTACAGAGATTAAAATAAAATAACAAAGATCAAAAACAAAAATTTCTATTTTACTGGGATTATAAACAAAAAAAATACAGGGCTAATAATTCAATATGGGCCAATATATTGGAGTTGGAGCATACCAATTTAGTTCTGGGCTAATAATTCACTAACCCAACTCAGTTTTTTTTTGGGCTAGCTCGATGACGAACTTATTTTAAAATATAACAATTAATAAAGTTTTGACAAAAAAGCCTATTAATAAAGTTATTAATTGGGGCTAGCTCAATGAGGAGATATACATCAATTGAGGAGATCACTTGTTCTCTGAATTAATTAATAACTCACAAGCATATGCATATTCCTTAGTGATTCCCTCACATCGTGAAAATCTAAGAAACAATCAACAATATCCAGATGATTCTCATAATTAAGTTGAATATAAGGCTCACTTATCATTGTAGTAAATCCAACTTTCCATGAACGCACCAAATATATCGAAATTAAAATTGATTGCCACATCGTGAGAGAATAGTTACAAGCCAAGTTGTTCCACTTGCTACCAACGGTAAGATCTAATCTCTAAACCTCTTGATCGTACTCCAACTTTTCGGGGTATTAGGTACTGCACCTAAGGGCTTAGATTGGGTTGGTTGGTTATATAACGGTCAATTCAATATTCTATTAATGATAATTGTATTTGTAGGGATACATTTCTATTGTAATCCCCTTCTCTTATTCCTGTCTTTTTTCTTAATTCTTTTTACAATTATATATATGAATCATGTTAGACATAATTAAACAAGTTTTATGGAGTAGGAATTTTACCGGCCAACCCTCATTTACTACCCTTCTTTTTTTTTTTTGGCTTAATTGTAGTTTTAGTCCCTCATCTTTTGCGATTGTGCAATTTTAGTCCCCTATCTTTCAAATGTGTGCAATTTTGGTCCAACCGTCAATTTTCTAACAGAGTTTGCTGACTTTGACAACGATGCTGACGTGACAATGATAACATGGAGCTTAAGAGCCTATTTGGATATAAAAGTTCTAGCTTTTGACTTCTCTAAAAACATCTATCTATTTATAAATGACTATTTAACACTTTTTCTCTTGTCCATATATGAGAAAAATAAGATACAAAATAAAACTAACTACTCTATAAGTCAAAAACTATGACTTTTGCATCCAAACAGACTCTTAAGCTCCATGTTGTCATTGCCACGTCAGCGCCATTTGTCCAAGTCAGCAAACTCTGTTAGAAAATTGACGGTTGGACCAAAATTGCACACATTTGAAAGATAGGGGACCCAATTGGCGCAATTAAAAGATAGAGGACTAAAATTGCACAATCGTGAAAGATGAGGGACTAAAACTGCAATTAAGCTTTTTTTTTTTATCTACCTTTTCTTTTCCTCATTCGTTTATCATTTATTAAAACTGAAGCGAGAATCATAAAGTTGCCATCTCTATAATTTTTTAAGTTAGTTGAGATTGAGAGTATGTCTCTTTTAACTCTCTTTTCATTAATCTTATTTGTTCTCTCTTTAATTAGAAATCCAACATAGCTGTCAATATTTAATATCAATAAATACCAACAAAGGATAACATATTTCTCTCTTTTTTTTTCATAAGAAGGGAAACTAAAAACAAACAGCTACGCTACTAGACGTGGGATAACATATTTCTCATTAATGCTTTTAGAAAGTCAACTTCATTCACTTTATATATATTACTCCATCCGATCTAAAATATAAGCAACATAGTACAAAAATACACAAATCAAAGAATGCTTTGAAAATGTGATAATTTTAATTAATACTCACTAGTTTCAATTTTTTTTCCAAAAATACCTCTTTTGGTGTCTCTCGTAAATATGAATATTGTATTAAATGAATAGTATAATTGGAAAACTAGCATTTACTTTATTTGAAATTGGTGAATGTTGTTTATATTTTAGACCAAAAAAAGTGTCTTTGTTGCTTGTATTTTAGACCGGAGGGAGTATAAATTATAAATTATAGTATTTAATTTTTATTGTGATTGCATAAATGAATTTCACAAATCTAATACATTTTAAAATAAAATGATATTTCTCTAAATATAAAAGAACTTTATCTTACACCATTGATGAATAACATCAAAATATCTACTTAATTAAAAGTTAAATAGTTTACATATTGTTTTATTCATGATTTTAATATTCTTTTAACAGTATTATACTTGATAAATATTATATATAATAGTATTCTATAACTAAATTTATTTATTTATATTTTAAAAAATTAATTGATTTTATTTATTTACATATGTAATGAGTCTAGTATATAGTTACCATCCCTCTACACCATCCATTTCTTTTTTTTTTATTTAAAAAATATGTTTATGAAAACAACTCTCTTAGAGTCTATTTGTTTTGGATTATTTTATAGAAAATTTATTTTTTAAAGATTTCATTATTTTTAAATACTTTTATTTATTTATTTTAGAATTTAAAAATAATATAAAATTTGATTAAAATAAAAAACTATTTGGAGTAATTTTTACAAATTAATACAATTTCAGTGAGATAGAAAATAAAAAATTTAAACTAAATACAAATTAACTTTTTCTTTACATAAAAATATCTAGAAAGATACTTTATGTAAAAAGTCAATTTCATTGAAAAACGCCATGTGCTTATTTTGTACGTTTCTCCACCTGAGTTGGCAAAATCGAAAAATAAAAATGTAAAAAGTGAAATTAAGACCCCTAATTTTTTTTGAATAAAAAATTAAGACTACTTGGATATATATAATACCTTGGTACTTAATTACAAGAGATTTTTGATAAGTTTTTTTTTCACTTTTTATAAGAGTATTTTAAAAATATGTCTTATATTAATTATTTTTTATCTAAATTATTCTTATTTATTATGTACAATTTTTTTATAGTCAACAAACTATAAATATAAATTTGAAACAGACTCTCTTTTATGATGAATGGAGAAATTTAAGAGATTCTCTCAATCAACTACTAATTAAATGGAAGAGAGAAAGTGGAAAGAGAAATACTCCCCCGTTCCTTTTAATTTGTCGATTTTTAAGAAAATTTTTGTTCCTTTTTATTTGTCATTTTGAAAATATGTCTTATATTAATTATTTTTTATCTAAATTATTCTTATTTATTATGTACAATTTTTTTATAGTCAACAAACTATAAATATAAATTTGAAACAGACTCTCTCTTATGATGAATGGAGAAATTTAAGAGATTCTCTCAATCAACTACTAATTAAATGGAAGAGAGAAAGTGCAAAGAGAAATACTCCCCCGTTCCTTTTAATTTGTCGGTTTTTGAGAAAATTTTTGTTCCTTTTTATTTGTCATTTTGATAGTTTAAGGTTATATTTTGATAATTATACCCTTAACCCTATTAATTGTTTACATATTTTTCATAAATTGATTAATGTTTTTTTTAAAAGCAAAGAATAGAATGTTAAAGCATCACAATAGAGAAAGACATTCCAACTATCTTGGCACCTCAAACTCTACCAATCATTTGCAGCATACCACAGTTTATGAATAAAAATAAGAAAATACAAAAAGACATGGGGGGACCAAACCAAAGTCCATGGAAAACAGAGCAAATACACTTTAGGATACTAACAAAACTATGTCCCAATAGCAGGACATCTCCCAAAACTAAAGTGTGCCTCGTTAAAATCTTTCCCGGTTAAAAAACCTTAATACAGGTAAAAAAGGTCGGGGAGGAAAAAGAGTATACACCTTCTGAAGAATAGACATGGTTATCTATGAAAATCTGTAGTCTGGAAGGCCGATCCTGTTTCTGAAGAACTCATTACGAATAAAGGCCGGGGCATTGTCCCACCATTGAAAACCACTAATAGTAGTCCCATGAGAAGTCAAACGGTCAGCACAGTGATTTCCTTCCCTGAAGATGTGAGAAATTTGAAACCGCATCTGCTTGGTTAACAGCAGACAATTATTCCATCTATTACGCAACTTCCATGGAACAATGTCGCTATTCTTGAAAGCACATAAAACTAGCTTGGAATCACACTCTAGCCAAAGATTCCTCCAACCTTTACTGAAAGCGATCTCTATGGACCACATCGCCCCAAGAAGCTCGGCCTGCAAAGCTTTGTTAATACTAATATTCACAGAGAAGCACCCCATAAAAGAGCCCCGACTGTCTCTATATATACCATTGCAAGCAGACCTCCCGGGACAACCTCTAGCAGCACCATTAGTATTGCATTTAACCGTGCCCGAAAGGGGAGGATGCCAATTAACCTGTCTAATCGTGGGGGCCTGTCGAGGATGGCCAGTTACTCCGAAATTAATAAGAATTATTAGATCAGAGACTGAAGCAGACATACAACCCTTGCTAAAATAACCCGCAAGCGAAGTATTGGCCAAAATCATATTAATAGCAGTTTGAATTGGAATTTGTCTATTATCAAATCTGCATTTGTTCCTGCAGTGCCAAATACACCAAAGAATGTTCACCAGGCTTGCAATAACCAGATCCTGAACTTGGGGGCTCCACCCCTTGCTGCAAACCTTAGCAAGTGAGTGGAAATCAGCATAATCAATAGGATAATTAATTAAAGCACTAAACCAGTTCCATAGTTGATTCGTGAAGGGGCACTCTAGAAACAAATGCGCTGTAGATTCAGCAGCCCGACCGCAAAGGCTACAGATTGAGACTATGATACAGCCCCTGGACCAAAGGCTTTCATTAGTGGGCATTTTATTCAACATAATTCTCCAAAATATAAAAGACTTAGAGGGGGGGACGCACCGCTTCCAAATCAATTTGCACCAAGGGATACCCGGAGTCGCAGGCTAAATAAATTGAAAAGCCTCTTTGAGAGCAAGCACACCTGAGTCACTGTGCATCCAAACTAGCTTGTCCGGAACTGCCTGGTTAGGAATCACAACCTGCTCAATCTCATTTTGTAGCAAAGGGAAACGAGATGTTAAGGCTACTGGGATAGACCATTTGTTGTTAATGATGAAATCACTAACTCTGGCGGAGAGGTAGGAATGGAGGGCCACAGGAATCCCAGTCATTTCTACCACAGGTCTGAAGAGCCAATTATCCGTCCAAAAATTAATATCAGCACCTGTACCAACCAGCCAGCAAGAGCTCATTAAAACAATTTGAAGATTGCTACGGATCCCCGGCCAGATGGAAGAAGTAATGTGGTGCTCCACCGGCCTATTTCCCCTGAGAGCTCTAGCCTTTAGAAGAGAAGACCATTGTGATTCTGAATCAAAAAGGCTCCATGTGAGCTTCAACAAGCCAGCATGATTCAAAGCCTTGATAGAACGAATGCCCAACCCTCCTTCGAGAAACGGTTTGCAAACCCAATTCCAAACAACAGTAACTACTTTTCTGGTATTAATGTCACCTGCCCAGACAAAGTTCCTAATCCAACAATCAAGAGATTTTATGACACTAGATGGCCAAGCATAAATTTGGAAGTTGTAAACTAGCATGCCCATGACAACGGAGTTTACAAGCTGGACTCTTCCCATAATAGACAACAGCGACCCTTTCCAAGAGGCTAATTTATTCTTGATTCTATCAATAATAGGCAAAAGATATTGCCTTTTCGGCTTGCCCATGAAAAGGGGAACACCCAAATATGTGAATGGCAAACAACCACGAGAAAAGCCCAGGTAAGAATTTATCTGTATCAATCTCGCAGCAGACATATTACTAACATAAAATTTGGATTTATTAGTGCTAATAACCTGACCAGACACCTGCGCGTATTCAGAAAAAAGAAGCAAGAGGTTCTACAGGTTGCTTTTATTGGCTCTGCAAAAAATCATAATATCATCAGCATATAACACATGACTAGGCATAGAGAAACCACGCGGCCCAGCCATCAGCAGGATTTTACCATCTCTCACAAGCTTTGTGATGCCTCTGCTAAGCACCTCTTCCGCGATACAGCAAAAGAAGGGGGGAAAGAGGACCCCCTTGTCGAACACCTCTGGAACAAGAAAAATATCCGACGGCCTTACCATTAATAGAGATGGAGAGCCTAGTCGAGAGCAAGATGGCCTGAATCCACCTACAGAAAACCTCATCGAAACCAAAATTATGCAACACTGTCTGCAGGAAATCCCAATTCAAAGTATCATAGGCCTTTTTAATATCTATTTTTATTGCAATTTGTCCACCAAAAGACTTTTTATGGAGAAGATTAATAAACTCTGAAGCTACACAAATACAATCAGAAATTTGCCTACCCTTTACGAAACCTCTTTGATTTGCCGAGATAATTTTTGGAGCCACTGTAGCCAATCGATCAGCCAATACCTTCGTAATAATTTTGAAACGAAAATTAGCCAAAGCTATAGGCCGAAATTGCTCAATTTTATCTATGCTGGGTTGCTTGGGGATAAGAACAACAACATTTGAATTAAGATTCGGCATAAGTCACCCAGTTTAAAAGAACTGCAAAACTGCCTTGAACATTGAACACATCTTGTGCAATAATATCCCAGAAAGTGTGATAGAAAAATCTGCCAAAGCCATCCGGACCAGGAGCCCCATTTACATTCATAGAGAAAACAGCGTTCTTCACCTCATCCATCGTGGGTAGATTAGTAAGCATATCATTATCCTGGGTAGCCTGGGTAGTGACCAAAGGTGGAATAACATCAGCTAACTCATTTGGCTGACATATATTATCTGATGCAAAAAGCTTCCTGTAAAAATTCAAAATGTGAGTCTCAATATCAGCATTATCAAGGAGTACCTGATCATCGACTCTCATCATAGAGATACGTTGTGTGGCACTTCAAATCTTAGCTGATTTGTGGAAAAAAGCCGTGTTTCGATCACCATCACTATACCAATTTATCCGGGATTTCTCCCTCCAGAAGGCCTCCTCATATGTCAAAGCTTGCTGTAAGAGAATTTGGGCATCTTTTTCCTGCTGAAATAAATGGTCTGGGCCACCTGAAGTATTAATATTCTCTTGTATTTGATCTAGCCTCTCCCTCGCGGAGTTAACACCGGAATGAACATCCCCAAAAACTGCCTCGTTACATTCCTTAAGCTTGGACTTCAATAACTTTAATTTTTGAGATAAAATGAACATGGGACAACCCGCCACCTGCGCTTGCCAAGTCTTAGAGATTAGACGTTTGCAATCTGGGTGACTCGCCCACGCCTTTAAAAACTTAAAAGAGGAAGCAAAATCCTTGACACCTTTATTTAAAGTGAGCAAAACAGGGAAATGATCATACTTGCAACGGGTAAGGGTGCAACAAGTCATGCTATTCCAATAATTGATCCAGCCATCATTGCAAATAGAGCGGTCAAGCCTTTTCTCTGTACGGTTGTTCCCTGTCCGCCCATTATGCCACGTGAATTGAGAGCCAGTGGTATCAATATGAATAAGATGAAAAGCGTCAGACCAAATCCAGAAGTCCTCACACGATGAAACACCAAGGAGCTGCATGGGCTTGCTGCAAAGAATTCAACTCATCCCAAAGCTGCCTTCTCGTTAAATAATTAGTGGAGGCATAGATAGCAGAAATAAACAGGCACTGATTATCAACAGAAATAGAGAAAGAGACCTATTGATTAGAGTTAGCCACGATATCCGGATTAAAATGATGAGCACAGAAGCACCAAAGGTTTGGCAGCAGCTGACTCCTATTATTCACAGCAAAAAGCTTTAAATTAATTCTCTTCAAACAACTTGGAGGAAGCTGATGAAAAGGAATCCAAGGTTCAGAAATAAAAAGAAAATCTGGCTTATGCATGAGGCAAAGCTTCTGTAACACCAGCCGGGTATCAACATTACCAATGCCCCGGATGTTCCAAAATAAAATCTTCATCAAGAAAACTGGATTCGGCCACCCCTAAAACGGGTTTTGACTCCTTGCTGTTGCTTTTTTTGTGCGCTTTTTTTCCTCAATTTCTTTTTAAGGGATTTGGAAACAACAGCCTCAAAGCCATCACCAATATCTTATATCACCATCAATTTCCACTTATGGCTGATTTTCTAAATAAGGATTTGCTAATCTGTCAGCATCTAGCTGCACCTCCGCATCTTCTTCCTCTTCATCGCTCCACAGCCGACCCACCAGTTTCATGTTGCGGCGAACTACAGGATTATTGTTAAGATCAGGTGTGTTTTGTTCTGCGGCCTTATCAGCATGCTCTCTGTTGTCCCTTGCATCTGAACCAAGCAAAGATGTCATCAAGACCATTAGGAGAACATTCCACTGAATCTGAAACATGAGTTAATTCTGGATTTGCGCTTGCTGGCTGCTCGCCACACTCATCACAGTTAGCAAACTGGTTTGGTGTGGCACTAGTGTCACTAATCTCTTCTAATATAGGACCCAGAACTTGATTCGGGTCAAGAACTGGTTGCTTCTTGGGGGGAGGGACCTCATATTCAATGACCACGGTGCTGTCCCGAGCCTTGCTGCAACCTTCTTGGAACGGGACAGCAGGCTTAAAAGTAGAGGTAGCATTATCAGTGTGTGCTGCATTCGGAACAACAACATTGTCTTTCACGGACTTGGGGATGTAAACTGCTGTAGTACCGTTGGTTTCCTGAATCGGATTCTTCCCCTTTCCACTGCTTTCCCCTTGGATTTACTAGGATTCTGTTCTGTGCACTTATCAGAGGCTTTATTGAATCTGCAGTTGTTGACTGAATGCCCAATGATTTTGCACGAAACGCAGAACGGTGGCAGATTTTCATATTCGATAGACACAAAAAAAGCAAAACCTTGTCGTTCCACAAGGATTTGATCATGAAGTTGGCCAACAAGATCAACATCAACCAAGACTCTAGCGTAGTCCCCCAACGACTTGTTAGTCGTCGCATCATCTAAAGACAACGGCGAACCAATACCTCTCGCAATAGCAACAAGGATTTTCGGCCTCCAATACTCTTGGGGTAAATCATGGATTCTAATCCAACACTGGACATTTGTGTTGCGCGCCAGACTGGGAATAAAATCAGGGGTCCAAGAAAAAAGACGCAAAATACTCGAGCCAATCTTCCAAGCGCCAACAGCAAGTACCTTTCGCATATCCTCCACAGACGAGAAAGAAAACTCAAAGAAACCCTTCCCAATTGGGACAATCCTCCACTGCGATAACGGTTGCCAGAGTTTTCCTAGGCGCACCCGGAGATCAGCAATTTTCAACGGGGTTTCTCCCTTGGAGAGCAGAATGCAGCCATGAAGATTATTCTTGGCTTCATCCAAACCAGCGAGATATTCCTCTTCTGGAATCGTATCGGCGAGCGCCTCCCCCTTCATACAAGGGACCGGCAACTGGCTGAGAGGAATGTCACAAGCATAATGTAAAGCTTGCGCGAACGTCTTCTTCTGAGACCGTGGGGAAGATCGACCAGGAACTGGTGGGGCAGGCCGCGTGTGACAATCAAGGAAACTCCAAGGAATTATGGGTGTGACGTCAGCCATGATCGCGTGGGCCAAGTATCATGGTCACGTGAGAAAGGCCCTCATGCTTCCTAAATTTTATCAATCCTCCTAAAATTTGTAGCAGGCTCAGACGCACTTACACCCGGGGTGTGAAACGAATATTTTTCCACACCACTGGTGGGATGTCATCAGGGGGCACAGCCTGGTTCGCAATTCCAGCCTCCAGGGTCAGTCGACCTTACACCCGGGATGTGAAACGAATATTTTGTCACACCACCGATGGGATATCGTCAGGGGCACAGCCTGGTTCGCGATTCCAGTCTCCAGGGTCAGACTACCTTACACCCGGGGTGTGAACCGAAGATATTTTCACAGCTCCGGTGGGATTTCGTTAGGGGGTAGAGTCACCAAAACCCTATCAGAACATTCCCCTTTTTTTCAATTCATATTAACATGTTTAAGAATTATCATTAAAATTAAAAATTGATTAATATAGTAATTGAGAAGTTTAAAGACTAATTAAATATAATACATTTACTCCCAAAAATTATTTTACTTTCACACAACATAAATTTATTATTAATACCAAGGTAGTCAGAACCAGACCGATCATTGAACCGGTGAGGGTAGAGATTCAAGGTTCAGAGGTTCGACTGGGGTTCAACCGGTTGAACCAGTATATAATTAAATAATATTATTTTAAACCCTATACAATATTGAGCAAAAATTAACATAAAATTCATAACTTTATAAAGAAAAATTAAACTTTACTACTAAATGTCATAATTCATAACATAAAATATTTAAAATTACAAATAATTGAAGAAAGTGATATCTATTTCTTTAAAAAAAATAAAAAAATTGATTTTTTTTGTTTTTTTAAAAAAATAAAAAAAGCTTGAACCGGTCCAACCAGTTTTTAGCTGGTTTTTTCAGTTTTGACCAATTTTCCCGGTTGTTAACCAGTTCTCGCGCAAGTCGGTTCTTGGGTTCTTCCGGACCGGGCAGGGGTCCGGTCCGGTTTTAACTACACTGACTAATACATACATGTGAATGTGAATGTGAATATATCTAAGACTAACTAGATAATTGAAATAAGGGGTTGGAAATAATTAGAATGATGGAACACATTAATTGATTCATATCTACTCCCAAAGACTAATTAAATAAGGGTATAATAGGAAATTTTTTACCAATTAATCGATTCCTTGGTTATGATAAAATAACCTAAAACGACATATCAAAAGGAACGGAGGGAGTACTATTAAGGACATTTTTTAAAACATAATATAAATTATTGATAAATTTAATGCGATTAACTAAATTAATTAATTTTTTAGTGAACGAGAATTAGTTAAAAAAGGACAAATGTAGTATAATACTCCCTCTGTTCCTTTTTATCTGTCGGTTTTTAAGAAAATTTTTATTTTTTTATCTGTTATTTTGTTAGTTTAAGATTATATTTTGACAATTATACCCTTAATTGTATTAATTGTTTTACACATTTTTCAAAAAATTGATTAATGTGGTAGTTAGAAGTTCAAAGACTAATTACTACTCCCAAAAATATTTTACTTTCCAACAATATAACGTTATTACTAATACACAGTGAGACTCTAGGAGTCCGTAAAAGAAGAATTAGATAATTAAATAAGGGGATAAAAATGATTAAAATAATGGAATACATTAATGTAGAGAGATAAAATGAGATAGTGAAAAAATAAGGATATAATAGGAAAGAATTTATCAATTAATTGATTCATTAGTTGTGGTAAAATAATTTTAAATGACGTATAAAAAGAAAGAGTGAGAGTATATAATTAACAAATATAATAGAAAACATATTTGATACTACCTCCGGTCCCATATATAAGAAACAAATATATAATTCACAAAGATCAATAAAATGTAGTTAAATGAGTTAGTTGTAACTAATATAAACTTTATCTCAATATTACTCCTCATAGTAAATGATTAAAATAGTAGCTTATACATTTAATGACATTAAATCATTCCTAATTCCCAAACATATTATTCTCTCTCCAATGGGTATAAAAGGAATTTTATACAATTGTTACATTTAAAATGTGTCTATGTTTCTTATAATTTGGATCAAGAAAATAATCTTAAATTTTTTTATATATGAGACCGGAGGTAGTATTTATTTGTTTTTTTATTTCCTTGTAGGATTATTCGATTTTATTTCCGTCTCAATTATCATTTATCTATCTGTACCAAAAAATCTAATGTGTCCATATCCACCACCACCACCACCATGTTGATGTGGAATGAGTAATGTTCTAATGTTGTTTTGGAGTGCGTCAGTTAATTAAGATAAGAAATTGAGTTGAGTTGAGTTGGTTAATACTAATTTGTATGGGAATTGGCAGTGATGTCTGAAAGCCAAGGGTATTCTTCTTCATCTTCTTCTGCAGGCTCAGACTTAGATTCTGGTTGTTGCAGATCTGAGTCTTCTAATGCTTCAGCTGAACTGAAGCTATACCGTGCCTTCATATTCTCCGTCCCAATCTTCTTCACTTTGATTCTCCTCTTTCTCTTCTACCTTTTCTATCTTCGACCCCGAAGGATCGATTGGTCCTCTCTCCGAATGAGACCCTTCCCCGACAACAACAACAACAACATCGCCACCATCTCCACGGTAATAAATATGCTCTTTTTTAGTTGCTTCTATTCATTCATTTTTATTTTTTAATATCTTCACCGAAAGCCCCTGGACTAATCTGTATTCGGTCAAAGAAGTAAATAAATCCTAGCCACGAATTGTACCATCATCGAACTTGAGTACCAGCGGAGTCCATATCTTTAGATAGATTGCTTTAACTACTTGCGTCTAAGCTCGTGGTTTGCTTCTATTCATTCACTCACTCACCTTTCTAACTTTTTTTTTGGTGATTTATTATTCTGGCAGTCTGGTTTGGGGTTGAAGAAAGAATTGAGAGAGATGCTGCCCATTGTTGTATACAAGGAAAGCTTCTCTGTCAAAGATACACAGTGAGTTCACTTCACTTCACTTGTATAGTATTTGCCCTTTTTATGATTGAACTCTTGTGTATAACTATTCCTAGTTAATTCCTATTCCTCCCTTTTGGTCTTGGAATTGAATTAAAACTCCTAGACAAATGCTAACAATATTTTTTATCAGTGATGCAACATTGAGCGAAAGAAATTGTATGAAAAATAACGAATTTGTTTTTAACCAATAAAAGGAAAGTAAAAAAGTGGGGAATGATGACCATAGAGGGCGGGTAGGCAATTATAAAATGCCATGTTGCATTCATGCATATTATTTTCGTACCATTTAGCGTTGCATCGTAGGATTTTATGATTTTGATCACCGTGAACGATGCAAATCGCACATGAAATCGCATATTAGGTAAAATAAAATCATTTCAAAATCGCGATTTAAATCGCAAAATCATTAAAGTCGTTGGACTTTATGATTTTGAGAAATGGGTCCAATTTGAAGCAAAAGACAATTAATGATGCTTTTTTTGTCATGGCCAATTAAGCAAGCTAAGAGAGCTCCTGAGCTAGATCTTCATGATGTTCATCCGATGATGAGTGTATCATGGAAAATGATGATGGAGTTGAAGGTTTGGATGTGGACAACTTGGATTTGGATGCTCCAAATCAAGAAGAGAACTTGGTTCAAGACTAAGACCAAATTCATACGCATATATATGAATTTATATGAATGTTAGCATATGTATTTGAATTTTGTAAAATCTTACGATTCGATTTACGATTTACGATTTTTACTCCCCCTTCCGATTTAAGTTAAAATCCTGATTTTGACTACCATGGACACAAGGAATTTGAAATAGTAACTTGAAGCAATCATGACTCATGAGCACAACACCAACATTGATCCAGAATCATATTCCTGTTCTGTAGCAAAATTTAGGGGTGAAGGATACTGGCAGTGGAAAACTAATTTAGAGATGTTTACCAATTTGACTTCTTTGTTTTCTCTTGATACAGTCAAGAGTTGATGTTGTAGACTTGTAAAAGATGTTAAATGCTTTAGGAAAGGACAAAGTTGCTGTGTTCTGGAGTTGGCACTTGACCTAATGAAAATCTTTCTAGCTAGCAAAAGATACCCGGCTTGGAAAATCTGTTCTAATATTTGTTTGTTGACATCCACTACTGCCAGGAAATATGTTAAAAGTTTTGCAAACAACTAATCAACAACTGACTTGGGTGGTATACTGTGCATTGACTTTTAAATTGGATCTGAACAACTTTGATCTTGCTGAGATTTTGGGGTATTCATTTGTTCTGTTTTCATTTCTTTGTTCTTGCTTGAATTAAAAACTGTGTTATCTGTTGCTTTCCTCATGCATAAGATTGTTGCAGATGCTCAGTATGCCTTTTGGACTACCAAGCAGAGGATAGACTTCAACAGATACCTGCATGTGGCCATACATTTCACATGGGCTGCATTGATCTCTGGCTTGCCAGCCACAGCACCTGCCCTCTTTGCCGCTTGTCGCTACTAACAACTGCTAAATCTTCGACAGAGACTCAAAATATGCAGGTAGGTAGATGAGAGTAATTTCCAGAATTTTGTATTGATACATCTATAGGTATTTATTCAACACTCATTTCTGACATGTACAATGATTTTATGATTACTTAGTTGATAATTGTTGGTCATGGAATATTTGCAAGTTGCCGCTCTTGTGTCATACATGGTGTTTGTTTTCTCGGTCAATTTAATTTTAGCTAACATGTTCACTGTTCAACACATTATGCCTAATTGTTGACATTAGGTATATGATTATACTCAGTATTTATATGTTGACAATTAAATGTAGTACTTTTCAGATCATTGATATTCCATGACACATACTATATACTGTTACTAACAACTGAAACTCTCTGACAGAGATCACTGAGCAATGAAGAAACACACAGGCCACAGAGCAATGAAGAAGCACAAACCATGGAATTCTCTGACTCAACATCTACTAGGCATCTAGAAACCACTGTGATCCAGAATGTCTCTGGAGAAGTTGCAATTGGCACTAACCAATAGGAGCATGAAGATATGAGAGATTATTTCTGGTAAATGTTTGCTTTATAATAGTATTATTATTATTTTTTGTTCATTTGGGGTGCGACCACCTGGATTGGTGATGAGAATTGGTAGTTTTGTGGAGGATTAAACCTTCAATATCAGCATAACACCCAAATCTTAAAGGCATGGGCCAAGCTAATTTGCTACAAGATCATAATCCTTTTTATTACACTATAGCTTTGTCGTTCTATAAGAGTTTGTATCAGTTATCAATGTGCATTGTTGCTAGAAAATAAAGTTTATTTGGGGTTAATTTTTTTTTTCAAGTATTGGATGTTTATGTTGGGAACGGATCTAATGAGAGAAATAGTTAGGAGACAAGTATCTACATGAGACAAAGGGAGATCAAATGCCAGAAATTGTAGATAGAGAGAGAGAGGGTAATATAGAGTAGGCTTGTGTGTTATCTGTGCTACAAGTATAAAAGGCTCTTGTATGAGGTGGTATGTTAAGAGATATAACTCATCTTTTTTTTGTTTGGTTACAGATATAAATCATATCTATTCATGAACCTTCCCATAATGATTTAGCGCATATTTGGATGCATAGTGGGGATATCCGAAATTGATTTTACCTCTATCAAAAGTTATTTTAGTAAAAATCTAGGTGTTGGTTACTTTACATCAAAATTAACCATCTCCAAACTTCAGTTTTAGTAAAAGTGATAAAAAATAGTTTTTGCATTAAGTTGAAAAATTTACACTATGTTTTGCCTTTAGTGTAAAAACATTCAGATATAAATCACTTCACTTCAAATTCAATTTTAATCAAATTAATTTTACACAATCAAGTTCACTTAAAGTCGCGTATGATAAACGCTCACCCCAAATACACAAGTAAGCCGTTGAGAAAGTTTGTATTTGATATAAGATTTTTTTTGTAATATTTGCCGTTTCTGAATCTTTATTTAAGTTAAAGGGAAATAATTATTAAGTTGATTACTCACTCTTATTAAAATTATCTCTGCTTTTATTTATTTATTTATTTATTCCTCTTTGGTGCATATCAAGTTGATAATCACTTCTATTATCTCATACGTGAAATCCAGGTCCACCTCAGTTGAAGCCTCCATGATGTGCGCAGCAATCTGCACAGTTTGATAATTCAGCAAGAAATCTCTCCATTCCGTGGACTATAGCTTGGATGGCACATATAGATTGACTGGGAATTAATATTCACACATACATCAATTCTTATTTACACATACACAACGGTATAAAACCTAAAATATCCTCTTTGCATTTCGTATTGTGCGGAACTATTAATTCTGCATCAGTGTGAAATTATTAGCTCTGCACTTGTTATTTGTATGTGTGTGCTCTAAATAACACATGTAGAACTATTAATTCCGCACTGATGTGGAACTATTAGTTCCGCACGTGTTATTTATATGCGTGTGCTCTAAATAACACATGCGGAACTATTAATTCTGCACGTGTTATTTGTATTAGTTCTGCATCAATGCGGAATTAATAGTTCCGCACGTGTTATTTATGTGTGCGCTACAAATAATGCGTGCGGAGCAATAGTTCCGCACACATAAAAATAAATGCACACTTTCGCACACACACGGAGCACATCTTCTCCATCCCCAAAACAGTTTCTTTACCCCCTTCTTCCCTTTCTCGTCTCTCCCTCCACTGGCCACCACCCCACCCGAATTTTTTTTTAAAAAATAATAGCTTCCAAAACTCAGTTTCTCTTCCTTTTATTATTACAGAGCAAACATCCTCCTCCACAGCTATGAAAGGAAAAAGGTTGCTGCTCAAACCTTGGTCCTTAATCTGGCATATGTAAGAAAATTGGAAAATATAAAGCTCAGCTACATAACATTGATGTAGACTCGGTGATCTTCCGTAAAGAATATGACAAGTTTGTAAGGATTCATAATAGATAACAATCATATTATGAACTGTGCTTGAAAGACATATACATATGAGTTTTAATCTTACTCGCAGGTGGAACTGTGCTTGCTCGCAGAACCATTGGTTGCTCGCGGAACTGTGCTTGCTCGCGGAATTGCGGAACGTCTGTGCGTGGAACTATTGAAGAAGAAGACAATGCCGAAGTGGGTGGAGCGGAAGTGTGGGAGGAAATGTGCAGTACTTTTGGGGTATTTTGGTATTTTAGCTTTTAAGTGTATGTGTATTTAACAAAACATGTATGTGCAAATATCAATTCCCATTGACTCGTTACTATAAAATGTGGAATACTTAATGGGTCTCTTATACTGAATGGATCTTATCAGTATTTTTTACTTTTGCATTATGTTTCTAACATAGTATAGGACAAAAGTGAGAGTTGGAGGGGTGTGACGATTGGTGGTGTGCGTTTGTTATAGACTTTGGGAGGCTTCAAATGGCCATTTACAGGAAGGAGAACATTTCTCCTTTGGAAAAAGGTACATTGGAACATGTATTTTCCCGTTCAAGATCCCCCAAATTCCTATTATTTCCTTTTGAAGGAGTCGAGATGCTCTACTGTAGTGCAGTCTTTATAGCAAAGATCTCAGTCATTGGATTAATCCAACAGTCAGGAATGTTATATTCTCAGCTATTGGATAATCCAACCATCGAGATCTCTACTGCAGAGACTGCACTGTAGTATGCTGATAAGCAACTGCTTCTAAGATTACCTATATCAAACTGTTTATCTGAAGAATTTGTAATCTCTATTACTTGCTATCTTTAGGATACAATAATCTATCCCCATGATGTAGCTCAAGTGGTTAAAGAGCTCAGGTGATATGTAAGAGGGTGGGGGTTCGATCCCCACCGAGCCCCTTTCCCCATCCCATGTGTGTGAGTAATGACAAAAACAAAAGGATACAATAATCTCAGTCCCCATTTATAATTCCGTGACAAGTCTTTATGTACAATTCTATGTTTGCCTACAAAGATCTATAGAGTCAAGATAACACATGAATGACTGATAACTCCTGGTGAGCAGAGGAAGTGACAATGACCATGTGACTATTTGTCAAATATCCCTTACCTTCAACCCAACTTCAGGGTGTGGTAATAATGGTAGGAGTGGCATCTCTGGACTCGAAGGAGCACCGCTGAATTTATGAACCAGAACTTTGAAGCATGGTAAAAGTACCATGTAAAGAGTTCCCAGAATAAAAGGTGATGCAACCAGCCACCCTAATAACTGCAAAAAATTGATAAACAAATAGTTTCAAATGTAACATCGAAATGGAAAATGGAAGTGAAAAGGGGTCTCACAAAAGGTAAAGTATGGATTCATGCAGAAAGGCATCTGTATAGACCAAAAACATGAACTACTTACAGCAAGCAAGCTTTCAAAAGAATATGATACTATTTTAAAAATGATTGAAATAAATTAATAGTTATTTAGTGGAATGTTGATAAACCAGCCAGATTTTATGCAAACGTTAAGTGGCAATATCTCAATTCCACATTAATGTTCGTATGAAACCACCAGAATGTAGCTCAATGAAGTTCCTATACTATAGCTCAAACTACAATTTCAGAATAACTTCAGGTTTCCTGAATCCCTTAGAATTGGGAGAACAAAGGAAAGGGAAGTAAGAGTCCAGTTTACTTTAACCCGGATTGCTTGTAATAAGATAAAACACTTAGTGCAGTCACAAGATCAGAACTGGAGATCGGACAACTTGTGTTTTACTTCACCAAAACATATTTAAAACACATACTTCAAAAGTGAGCTATCAAATCTCTAACAGTTCTGATGCAAACCACAAGCGCCAAAAACACAATATAAGAGTAATATAAAGAAGAACAGAGAAGAATGAAGAAATGAGTAGTGAATATTATTTATGAAAAAGGGAAAAGATGCAGTAGGATAATCCCTACTACCCCAGAGCTAGGCTCAGTATCAGAGAATGGTGTATTCTCTGCCCTCACAAAATGATTCACTCACAATCATACCCATTCTCTCTCTACTCAGTCCCTATATAACAGAAAAACCCTCACATCATGGTCACACAGCCCCTCACTCCCATCATTCCTATTCTGCCCTCTCTTAATTCTCCTAGTGTAAACCTTCCATACTTTTGGGCCTAGGTAGCTGCCCACTTTGGCCCACATCAATATTCAGCTGGGTTCTAACATTGCCACCCTCTTGAAAAACAGACTTGTCCTCAAGTCTGAGCTTGCGAAATTGGCTCTTATTATTGAACTCTTCCTCCCATGTAGCTTCTTCCACAACCTTCCTTTCCATTTTCCATTGAAATAAGGAAAACTGACTTTTGAGTACAAATTCATTTTTCCAAGCTATGATTTGAGTGAGACTCTCAATGAGAGCACCCGTAATACAGAGCACAGGGACCATTAAAATTTGTATTGTCTTAAAGAAATCAGAATTTCCATGCTTCACACACCAAAAAGCACACCAAAGACCAAG
This sequence comes from Glycyrrhiza uralensis, assembly GCA_030159175.1. Taxonomy (NCBI): domain Eukaryota; kingdom Viridiplantae; phylum Streptophyta; class Magnoliopsida; order Fabales; family Fabaceae; genus Glycyrrhiza; species Glycyrrhiza uralensis. The sequence goes on from BRZY01000003.1 coordinate 31,971,202, forward strand.
TGCATATATCAATTGAACCATCCACGAAATTAGACTCCCAATGCCTGTGGGTGACAACCTGCTGTCACTTTCTTTCAAATTCAGAGGGATCAATACATCATCAATCACCGCTCGAACTAAGAAAAGAGCAAGCTCACTTAAAGCCTCCAATATATCAATTGTTGCATCTTTGACAATTCCCTGCAGCATAACTACACCATTCCTTTTGGGCACACTCGTTTCCATCTCTATGTCTTGAGCATTCACCATGATGACAGGTTCAGAAAGAAGTACCACGTTTTGATAGACATGTGCTGTTTTCGCAGCAAGAACTAGTGCCACAAAATGATCTACTTCAGGTGCAGCCTTTGATGATTTTATTTCAGAGTTTTGTTCCCCCAAATAAAAGTTTGGTAGTCGCTCTATTTTTCTAATGACCATAATTTCCTCGTGTTTGAAAATCATAGGAGTCTCACTTACTAGTAACATCTCAGTGTTTGGGAATGTTTCAACCTCTTCAACCCCAGGATCCCACTGTCGGGAGATTGATGAGCCAGCTTCAAGCGAGGGGTAGAAACATCTTTTCCCATCCCATTGACCTGAATTTTCCTGTTGTACCTGCCAGAATATAGTTGTTCCCAAAGATGTGCAATTTTTTCCAAAACCCACAGGAGTCAAGGTAGCTTGGTCGTGAACATAATTAATAATTGGGTCAGCAAATATAGGGATTATAAAAACTTCAGCAAGACCTCCTAAATTCTGATTTGGGCAAGATGTGTCTCGGGTGAAACCCAATACAATTTGGTCTTGAATTAAGCCACCTAGAACCCTTTGTTTCAGGAACCAGATGCCACTATAAAATTGGGCCAGGCCCATTATGTCTAAAATGGGACACAACTTACAGAACCCTGTTGTTGCCCCTGTACCTTCCTCCTTCGTCAGAATTGGGTCTTCGGTTGCAAGCGCCGACAGTGATGTCGTCAACAACGACCAATTGGGTGGTGCAAAGGACTCTATCTTAGACATAATATAGATACCTTAGGAGGCTAAGGGACACAGACCATCAAAATTCCCATCCATTCTTTTTCCATTTTTCTTTTCCCACTTTACTATTTTGTACCCACGATTCACTCCTGGTATGTTCTGATTGGGTTTCACTTTTTTCTTTTTCCTTTTTTTGATCAAAATCTCTCTCTCTCTCTCTCTCTCTCTCTCTCTAACAGTTCTGATTTCATAACTGCACTAACTGTACGCTTAACCGATTCCTAGTGTTGTGAACATTTTAGCAACAGGTCCTTTTAAAGCATCCCTGACAATGCCATAATTTCTATGTTCAATTCTGAATTGTTTGCATTTCAATTTTTACTCTCACTTAATTGGTACACCTCTCTCTTTCACATTTCTCATTTTTTCTCTCTTCATTTCTTATCTCCCTTTTCCACTCCCAAGGTGTATACACGATTGAGAGCATGAAAAAAAATTATGATTGGTTCCACCTTTTAAAGGCAGGGCTGCCATACCAGGAGTGAATCGTGGGTACAAAATAGTAAAGTGGGAAAAGAATGGATGGGAATTTTGATGGACCGTGTCCCCTAGCCTTCTGTTTCTGATTTTTTACATCTCTAAACTTCTACAACTAGAATTTGTTAAGAAATAAAGAAACGGCAGGGTAACCAGTTTGAAATACCTATTCACTATGGTAATTGTGTTTCTATGCTCCACGTCATTGTTTTACATTGTGGTCCGCTCCGCAACTACAATTGTGGCAGCAACATCATGGTTTTCAGAGTCTCTGAAACCACGTCATAACTGCAATTGTAGCGCCACATTTGTCTATAATTTTTCCACAATACCAAGGATCACAACGAAACCATAACCGCGACCGTGACCGCAATTTAAAATCTTGCTCCACATATATATCACTTTCAAGTTTCAACTTGCAAATAATTCACATTGTCAAAAACATAAAGCTTCTATTAGCTTGGCACAGTTGGTTCTCCTTGTATAATTTATCCTTCTTTACAAAAGGTAGCAATAAGTCTAAATCTAAAAAGTTACAGAAAGGATAGACAACCTAACAAATAAAAAAAATAAGGGTCCTTATATAATCATTGCATCTAATCCAAACTCAATTTTTCAAACCTCAAACTATGTCCCAAACTTGCGCGAAATTTCATATACATCTTAAAACAGAATTATTAAGATATCAAAACTAAGAAGTTGATACTTTACTTTTATCTTTAGAGTAAAATTTCCTACTTCAGACGAATCAAATCATTTATATTCATAGTGGGATGGTACATACCGCATGGGCAATGCTTAATAGGACTTCACTTGAAGCTTGACCAGTAAGAACTTTCTTCAAAGCATCTGAGGTTAAAGGGAAATGTGTTCCACCGGAGATAATCTCACCAAATCGTAGAAAGGGTATAACCAAACTGAAATGCCAAATAAAATCTTTCAAACATGACATTCAAATAAGTGAAACTAATATAGCTGTGATTCAAATGAGTGATAGTGTGCTGACAATATAATACATGAGCTTATGCTAAACAAATAGTGCGATTATTTTCAACATTTTCAGGACCTCCCAACCTATTTGTCTCTTTGCAAAAAACATTAATACAAAATAGAGAGTATCTTGTAAACTTGAATCTCTTAATTATGACATACACCGTTTCTGAAAGAGTAACAATTTTTTAACATCCTTTAATTTCCAATACCCATCTAATGTCTTTCTCTGTGTATATTGGGGTTTAGGTGTCTAAAAATCATTTTTGTTTCTGAAATTTAGAATTCGTTGTTATGTGTACTTGCCTTGTACTATACGCATGTTATAGTACAGTTAGAAACTTGTATGTGGATGTCACAATGTGTCTCACACAGTTCCTTCATGTAAATAGCAAAACTCTATTTCCCAAGACAAACTTAAAAAAATGAAAGAGAGTGTGTTTGGTTTTCAGCTGCAAATATACGTTTGGAGTCTAAAAGTATGTTTGCTCAAAATGAACTCTGTAGTTACTTTGGGTTTAAACGTACTTTTGTAACCTTCCAACTAAAAACCAAATATGCACATCTTTGTAACAAAAGAAGTCTCTTAAAGAAGTTCACAATATATATTTGCCCAAAATATCTAGATCTAACATCATCCTCAAATAAAAATAGCCTCTCACTAATCACTACTTTACTGATAATTCAAAAGGTTACCCTTTTGAATAAATACTAATACTATTTACTTAACATTTGCCATAAAAATGGAACATTTGTGTCCATAGAGATGCACATAGTGTAGAAAGCACGTTACCTCAACTCTATGGGAGTAGCAATGAGGTTTGCAACCAACATAGTAGGAGCGTTACAAAACGATCCAAGCAACGTAATCGCAATCCCACATAGGAACACAGTGGTACCTGTTTCAGAAGCATTAGCATGTATATTGTGTGAGGTAAGATTCAGGTGAAATGTGTTTTTCTTAAAGCTCCGATTTATGGACACCCAAATCACCCCTTCTACACATCCTTTGTGACAACTTTTTTCACTCAAATGGTTGGGGGAAAGGTGTGGGAGAGGTAATAAGGTGTCCATATAGCAATTTTGCTTTTGTCTTATTTTATGCACAAACATGCATGAAAATAAAATTTGAACCTATGACAACTTCACACGAACTATCTAAACCCCTCACTCTTTATTTTAAATCAAAACTTACATGAAATGAGTCCTAAATAAGTAACAAGAGCATCTCCAATGCTAGAAACAATTTAGACTTTTTTAACTTACTTTTAGTGGTCCTATAATGTCGATCAAATTAGATTTAAGAACTCCAACAAGTTTTCACTCCAATGTCAGATTCATAATAACTTGACATGGGTCTCACAGTCGACCACACATCTTTATTTTTTGCTATTAGTTCTACAACAAATTCATTTTTCAGAAGAACAGTACTAATTATATGTGAAAGCCAATTCAGCTTCCTCCAATGGTATATCTTATAAGAACCTGCATGGGAGATGGCCCAAGACTCATGCAACCCATGCTATGCTTAATGATAAATGATATTTGAAAGCAAGAATCCTAAAATGGGTAAACTAAGTAACATTGCCACATACCACAAATAGGAAATACTCCAAGTGTAATGCCAAGTGCAGTAGAGAAAGCCAACTGCTTCGGCTGAACACCACTGAATTACAGAAACAGAGAAATTAATTAACTAAACCTCCATGAAATATAATTAAACGAAGAATGTGTAACCACAAGGTTGGATGCAATGCAAATGGTTAATGCGCTCGGGTTTGCCTAGCTAGTACCGAGTTCCATCCTGATGACGGAAGTCACGGAACAATTCATGGTTAGACTTTACTTACTTTCCGACCAATACATATTAGAGAAGCAACCAAACATTACCATAGTAGTTGATCAGAGAGATTGATGATGTATTATTGAAAAGAGAACAATGCATAAAATTCTAGAGACTTTAATTAATCAACGAATAGTACTATACCCGCGGAGAACCAAGAGAAGGGGATCGGAGAATTTGTGTTGGAACCAATTGCTTATTCCCATCCTTCCTTCAAAATGATCCACAATTGAGATCAGATTATTCTTTTTTTCGAAATTTCTCAAATCCTTATTTTTTTTTTCTCTCTCGAAATCTCTCTGAACCAAATAGATCTGGAATAGAAGAATGAATTAGGTAGCAGTGTCAGATGTTGATCCTTATTTGCGACTTGCATATATGCTCACGGGATCGAGTAGAGGAGAGAAGAGGAGTGAAACCAAGAGGCTCAAACCTTCCACTCTCGGCTCACACGCATTCGGCAATTGCCCCCCGTTTTTTTTTTATAACCCGGCAATTGCCACCTTTTTTTTTTTTATAAGAAGCAATTGTCCCCTTTGATAACAAGGATTGACATAGCATGGAATAATTTTACTAAATTATTAATATTCCCATTTTCAATTTCTATAAAGAATAATTCTATATCTTTTTATCTTTTATTTCTATAAATTTTTGTGATTATTAAATTGAAAAATTATTAAATATTTTTGTATGTTTTCAAGATATTTTTTGATACATTTTTTATTTTTTTTGGTACATATATTTTCAAGATATTAAATATATTTACCTTTTCGTTTAATTGTTTTCACCTCCAATATAAATCATATTTGGCAATGTTCCATATATGAACACCCAATTCTATCCTATTAATTAAAATGAGAATGGGTCAATTTGGGCCCAATATTAAAAAATTATCCCAAAAAACTGTTTAGAAATGGGCCTCTTGAGCCCATTCTACAAAGTAAAAAAATTAAAATGCAATGTTTTTTTTTCTTTTCTCTCTACTCTTGATGGGTGGACCGCCTCCTCTCTACACACCCATGATCAGGACAACCCTATAAGGAGGTTCTTACCCACTCTTGCATAAGCTTTTGCCCATCCCTTAACACCACAATATTCGCATCTTTGAGTCTTTGCATCTATTATCCCCATGTATAAATTGAAAATAGATGAGATATAAGAGAAGTTGAAATTTTTTTGTAGAGGATTGATTAACATTTAGCATTCCATCTCACATAGAACTTAGGACTCTAAATTGGGTTTTAGTTCTCTATATTGGGGTATTATTTTGATCAAAATTTAATAGAAGACAAAGAGAGGGATTCATTGGAAAAGAGAGAAAGAAATTGAAGTTGAGAGGAGAAAGTGCAGGGAGAGTAGAAGAACTCGTAGGAAGGGCAATAAGACACGAGCAATGTTCACTAGTATAAGTATGGCACAATTGCTTCAGATGCTCCAATGCCGAGTTGGGGGGACACTGTTTTGTACGGCCCGAATTCGTTGGCCCACAAGGTCATTTGGTCCAACCTGGACCTTAGACCCATAACTCAAATTCACGGTTGCGCACGTCAAGTCACTCCATATGGTCCCCATCCTCTCTCAGTACTAGGCAAGAATGGCGTGTCTTGACCATTGCAGATAAGGCACCGCCGACACACGACCCATGCCCTGACTCCTTGACAAGAGAAAGCGACATTGTCCTAACCAAAAGGACACTCACCCCACCATCATCAGAGGACTAGCCCCTACAATGTATAGACCACAGTCTAACTATAAATCGAGAGGAAGCCCCTCTTTATCAGGTATGCACCCATTTTTAGAAGGGCGCCTAAATCTTTTTACTATATATATATATGTAAAAAATCTATATTAAAATAAAATGTTTATATAATTAAATTTTGTATTGTACTTTGAGTTATATTTTGTTTAATACTTTATTTTAAAAAAATCAAATATAATATAATTTTATACTAACTTCCTCTTATTTTTTCAGTAAACGAACATAAAATAACATATTGACATGCACGTTGTCCTAACTTGGCTGCGAAGTTAGAAACGATAAGAAGGACATCATTTTCTCGGTTTGCACTGAACACCTAAAATCTCAAGGCCTACCTTGTCACTTACTTGGGTGTCCGAACGCCTTTGTAGGTACCCACCCCGTAGCCTGTAACGTCCCAAATTTTCACTCTTAGAGATAGAATGTTAATTTGAGAGGATTATTATTAATCTTCAAAATTTTGTATGACAAGTTATGGTTTAATGCTGACGTGGAAAGTCAAACGGAAAATTCTGTAGACATTTTGACTGTCAGAATAGGAACATAATGATATAGAAACCCTAATTTGGAGTCAAAAAAAGATAATTGAGAATACCAATAGTGATTTTATAATATTTGAGGATTTTAGAAATTTATTTGGGAATTTTCTGAGAAACGGATAAGAGATAGTACCGTTTTGGTCCCTACAATATGACCATGATGAACCGCGAGTGAGTTTGGAGACCAGAACACATTAGAAAATAATTTCGAAGAGCCAAAAAGTGTTTTTACATTATTTAGGATTTATGGGAATTTTTTTGGAATTTTTGGGAAAAATTCTAAAAATTACCAAAATGCCACTGTTATTGGAAAAGGACCAAAATACCCCTAGCTAGAGCAGTTTTGTCACTATTCATAAAACCAAAAATGGTAATTTTTATTTTTATTTATTTATTTGGAAATTTTAGAAAATATTTCTGGAAAAATTTAGTTAAATTACCATTTTGCCCTTGGTGCGGGGAAAAACCGAAGAACCGGTAAAGACCGGATACCAGAAATTGGATTGCAGGGACAGTGGGACCCATGTAGCATAGTATAGTTGACTTTTATTGTGTCAACATAAGAAGTTACTAAAATATCCTTGATTTTATTCTTTAATTACCAAAACTATGGAAAATACCTTTTTACCCTTTGTCCTTTTTGGTAATTTTCCATCCAAATGAATTTGATCTAATCTATCCCCTTTGGATCAGCCCTTAAGATGCGCCCCATGTGTCTAATGGATGTCTTGTGATCATTGCTTGGTGGTTAAGTTAAGCCTTGGATATTTTAAACCATGATATGATTAATTAACCAAGCTATTCCACCATGGTTCTTAACTTAACTAAGCTTTGATTAAGTTAATCTTATCCCTTCTTGGCCAAGCCACCAAAACCGCCCCACTTTAGGATGAGAAGGAGTCTAGGTGCATTTTTGTGTAATAGGAAGAGATATTTAATTTTACAAAGCTTTATTTGATAATGGTTTGAAATCCATCCTTAGAAATTGGACAAGTGGTAACTTTTGGTTTGTCCTTCATTCCTCCAAGTGACAAACAATTCCTAGCCATGTATTGAGGGAGAGAGGGCGTGAGATTAAGGGAGAAGAGAAGGAGAGTTATTCATTTTTCATGACCATTTCTCTCTCTAGTTTCCATTTTCTCTAACTTCTCTCTAAGCTTTCATCTCTTTCTTCATCCTTTTCTTCCATTTTCATGAGCTTCCATGACCTCGTAACTTATATTTTTTATCCTTTACACAAGCATCAAGTGTAAAGAATTCATTTTTAGAGACTTATAAACAAAAATCCTTCATCAATATTTGGAATCTTCAAGGTTGTTCTTCAAGAGTAAATCAAGTGTTCTTGAGTCCTTGATTCTTGATTTTCATCATCCAATGTGAGTTTTGTGTTTTTAACCCATAGGTTTTCATTTTCCATGAACTTTTAGTAATCCTATGGTTTCTAAACTTCAATCCCTCTTTTAAATCCATGGAGAGATTTTTGGGTGTTATAAGTTTTGTGTTCTTGTTGTGCGTTTTTTGAAGGTGGTGCTTGCAACATCCTAAAATTTCACTCTAAGAGACAGAGTATTAATTTTAGAAGATTGAAATTACTTAGAAGTTTTTCATATAAAAACTTAGTAGTTTAGAATTGAATACGGAAGTCAGGAAATTATATACGGACATTCTGATTATTAGGATAAATGATAAGATGAATTTGGAAAATTCATACAACACTTCCAAAAGGTATTTGAGGGAAGACATAGTAGCTTGATAACAAATAAAAGTTTTAGGAATTAAATCTTATATAGATTTCTGTTTTCTGTATTTCCGTCTTTTACCTGTTTTATATGATCTGGTGTTATCTAAGTGATAAGAAAATTATGTTAGCCTTATAATTAAGGGTTTTAAATACTTATCAACGTATTTTATTAAAACAGTCACTTTTTCTACGACGTTTGAAAACCGTACTTACCATCATAGACAGAAAAGAGTTTAATTAGTAAAAATATGTTAAACCAACCCAGAAAATTATCTTTCTTCACAAAAGTTATTTCTTATAATATTTATGATTTTTTGAAATTTTTCTAGAATTTTTGGGAAAAATAATTTTTGAAAATACAGTTTTGGTCCCTATAGTTACGCAAGAGCTAAAAACTGATACGGAGGCCAAAATGACGTCAAAACCAAAAACTGGAACAGTACACCAAGTTTTTATATTTTTATGATTTATGAAATTTATTTTAAAATTTTTTGAGAGACAGATAAAAAGTTACTTTATTGGTCCCTGTAAGCACGTAAAACGAGGATTACAGAAACCAGAAAGGATTTTCAGTGATCAGTGAGTGCTCAAAATCAAATTCTAAGAGGGACCATTAGTGTTTAAATTAAATTTGTGATTTCTGGGAAATAATTAAAGTCGACTGCTGATACGCTGTTTGGGAAAATCTTAACACTACAGACTCGGTATATACGTGACAAGATAAAATTGGGAAAGAAACAATTTTCTTAATACCGTATATATAAATAGATTGGAGTGGATAAAAGAGTGTAACAGTAATGGATTCTCTTTGAATTCTACTGTTATAGCATCTTTCGGAAAATAATCTAACGGTTATGGGTTCTTGGTGGATTCTACTGTTATATTATTAGTGAAAAATATCAAGTGGGTATCCAATCTGTATATATATGCACGTAACTCAGTTTAATTTCCAATGTCTATGGCAGTGAAAATTAGTGAGATAGACTTTCAACGGGCCTTTTTCCTAGAAGATAATTGAAGCTTAACTATTTTCGAAGAGAAACAGTTTGACTACGTTCACTTAGTTTATATTGACGTGTTTTAGAAAAGGGCGTTGATTATCGAAGACGGCTCTGCTGCCGTGTGATCTTTTCATCTTCGAAAATTAATTAAAGCCGAAAAATAATTAGCTTTATTTCGTTCACTAAGTGTATATTACGTTTTTCAGAAAAACGGACACTGATTACCGCAGTCGGCTCAGCCGCCGTGTAATTATTCCATTCCCAAAGAGTCATCTAAAATCTAAGAACAGGCACGTACTAATTAAAAAGCGGACATAAATTTAAATACTGTTGATCTATTCTCTCTTGATCAATCCAAAGTGGCTTTGCCCGGTTTGATCTTCTTGAAATACAATTAAATACTTTTTACCAATTTATACTGTTAAGCTATTTAAAGTTATTAAAACTGACATTTCGTGTTGTGTGCAAAACAAAAGTAATCTCCATGGAGTGCAGGCTAAATGCTCGTGACTGAGTGTCGAATATATGAGGAGTTTGGGAAAGTAATCTCCAGGGAGTGCGGGCTAAATGCTCGTGACTGCGTGTCGAACTTGTGGAAAACTCGATAAAGATTGAAGTGCCTTGTGTATATATATATGTGTGTGTGTGTGTGTGTGTGTGTGTGTGTGTATTGAATTCTTGTGATATGTCTTCTGTGTGAAGTTGTTAAGGTGCGCCTGTGTGACTTATACTGAATATGCTATATTATGCATGTGTGAGTGATTTCTGCTATATATGGTTATGGTATGAATTTGCATGAATTCCTGTGCTATGTTACTTGTGTGATTATGGTGATAACTGCGAAAGAGATTTTAACCCTTGCCTATATGTTTTGTGGTCTTCGGAAAATGATTCATATAGAGGGATCATACGCTTGGTGGACTAGTCATCACTAGAAGTCCAGGAGGAGCCAAGTACGGCGGTACATCAAGATGGCGGAAGACGTGCGTGTGGAAAGTTAAAGGTTGGGTTCTTATTGGGGTCTGTAGTATTTTTCAGTGCTTGACCAGCATAGGGAGTCTGTACTTATTTGGGGAAGAGGTTTCCTGTGTACTCTATTATTAATAAATGAAACTTTATTTCCTATGCTATTTTTCTGTTTGGTGTTTATTCATAAAAAGGATTTCTAATAGAAAAAAAATGAATGACAGAGAAAATCCATTTGTGAAAATTAAATTAAATTTTTGACATCATTTTTCTGAAAGAAGAATCAGAAGAAAGATTTTAATTCCGCATTAGAGGTTGGTTACGAAGTGTAACGACTCCTGAGAAAGGGGTGTTACAATCCCATATCAAAGACCATGGGATGAGCTTGCCTTTTCCAATGGGTTCGAGATTTTAGGAGAACATCTTCTATACACGAACAACTCCTTTCTTGAGTCTGACAATCATAGGCAGACCTAAGTATGAGTGAGTGTGGGCAGATGCCCCCACTCAAATTTAAAAATTCCCATTTTTTATCCATATAGTATCAATTTTGACCTTTTAAAATTTCATTTTTGACTGCACTGTCACGCAACTGCCCCAGTACTGCCACTGTCACACACATAGTTGTCCTACTCCAGCATTGTCACGCGTCAAGCACACACACACAATTAAAAAAGAAAATCTCCTACGGCTGCACTATAAGCGTTAGACACTCACAATAGAAATAGAAAATATAACAAAATTTTAAAGATAAAAATGTGTCTTCCGATTCGAACCCAAGTGCTCTCTTGGAATTAAAAGGCAAATACTAGTAAATAAGGTGGAGCTTGTAGTTGGTAACTTTATTACAATATTTCACACACACCTACATATTGTTACTTGGAGACTTATAAATCTAAGAAATACCAATTTATGCAGTTCAACTAGTAGTAACCTACTGGTTCGATGACCTATTAACCCAGTATGCTGGGTAAAACCCGCACACACCAAGGATCGAAGATAAGAGCACACACAAAAGGAAGCGTAAGAGAACACAAGAATTTACGTGGTTCGGCACCTCTTGCCTACGTCCACGGAAACACCTCAACGAGTATTTTCACTATCTCAAATAAGATTACAAGCTTTATGGACAAACTTGAAAACCCTCCCCAAATAGTGTATCATCATATAAACTCAATCCCCTCACTCAAGAGTTGCAAGGAATGATAGCACTCTCTCACAAAGAGACTCTCTCATGATCACCCACACTAGTCCCCCTCTCTAGGACATGGTTGGGGATGCTTCGACACTTCACAAGACTCTCTTTATATAGTGGTGGGTGTGGCTCCTTTTAAGAGTATTCGAATTAATTGCTTCTCACATTTTCAACACCTTTGAAAGTCTCCATCTCCTTCTTCCAAAGATGAATATGGTCTTCCCATGAGTCAAACAATAAACTCCAACAAATTACAATGCATTGAAATTTTTCACTTCATTTAATTGCTTTAGAAATTTAATTGATTTTTCCAACAATCCCTCCCTCAATTAAAATTTCCAAACTTCTCCATCATTAATTTTTTTTACCTTCTTTTCAAATTTTGCTACCATCACTTACCCTTCTCATATGTTGTCCTGATCAGTAGCAAATTAATCTTCTTCTCATCTCTTTGTCATCACATGACTAGGTGTCTCCTCTTGTTCACCTTGCATATCCACTTCAAGCCATCAAACTTGGGTGTTTTTCCGCCATAACTCCGATCTCAATATTCATGCACAAGTACTCAATGGTGGCACTACTCATACTTGCTTGTACTGCCGTTAGCTACCATCAACGAGACGCGCCGCCTGACCTCCACATAGCCAAGAAGACTTTCGATACAAGGATCCACACATGGATCCACCACCAACTTTGTTGTGCTTCAATACTCGCCTAAGCCGGTCACCTGGTCGAACCAATAGCTTTGATACCACTGTTGGGTAAAACTCACACACACCAAGGATCGAAGATGAGACCACACACAAAAGGAAGCGTAAGAGAACACAAGAATTTACGTGGTTCGGCACCTCTTGCCTATGTCCACGGAAACACCTCAACGAGTATTTTCACTATCTCAAATAAGATTACAAGTTTTATGGACAAACTTGAAAACCCTCCCCAAATAGTGTATCATCATATAAACTCAAGCCTGTCACTCAAGAGTTACAAGGAATGATAGCATTCTCTCACAAGAGACTCTCTCATGATCACCCACACTAGTCCCCCTCTCTAGGACATGGTTGGGGATGCTTCAACACTTCACAAGACTCTCTTTATATAGTTGTGGGTGTGACTCCTTCCAAGAATACTCCAATTAATTGCTTCTCACATTTTCAACACCTTTGAAAGTCTCCATCTCCTTCTTCCAAAGACGAATATGGTCTTCCCATGAGTCAAACAATAAACTCCAACAAATTACAACGCATTGAAATTTTTGACCTCATTTAATTGCTTTGGAAATATAATTGATTTTTCCAACACAGTACTCTGATCGAGTCGATGTTTGGTCGAAGTTTAATAACATTAATTGGATCTCAACCTCTCATATCTCTTTTCTCTAAAAATTCGACCACATCCACCACTCAATCACCACCAGACCACAACGATAAAATTGCCCCCACTGAGCCCGGGTCTTAGTTATGTCACTTTTGAAATAATTAACATGTAGAAGCCATTGTGTTCTGTTTATGATCTGTTAATTTATAAGTATATGAAAATCTTAAAAATAGCTCGAGTTGCAATGAACTGAGGCATATATATCTTCACTCGGTCTCCCTTATACAAATGAGTGTATTACCGATTGAAGGAAAGAGGGATAACAGAGTAAGATACTGAATATGCCTCAAATATTATTGATCAAAGGTGTGTGAATTACATAGGAAGTATCCCTTATATAGATGACCAAAGGGGATAACTAAAAGTGATTATCATAACAAAATTGATATGGATAAATCTAATCTATACATAACAGCAATAACAGAATTATACAATAGATTGTTATAACTAACTATATCTGAATCTAATCTCCAATACCCCCCTCAAGCTGGAGGGTATATTGTGTTCACTCCAAGCTTGCTGAGAAAGGTTGAAAATGGTCCTGGATCCATGGCCTTTGTGAAACAATCTGCGAACTGGTTGCAGCTAGAAACTGGTAAAAGTTGAAATAACTTCTGCTGTAACTTCTTCCGAACGAAATGGCAATCTAATTCTATATGCTTTGTCCTTTCGTGGAAGGAGTTGTTGGCTGCAATGTGACGAGTTGAAGAACTGTCGCAGTACAAGAGGGAAGGTTGGATGAATGGTTGTTGAAAGTTATGAAAGAGGTAAGTGAGCCATTGGAGTTCGCAGGTGGTGGCAACCAATGCTCGATACTAGGCTTCAGTTGAGGATCTGCTCACGGTGGGTTGTTTCTTAGATTTCAAAGATATAAGGGAGTCCCCCATAAAAATACAGAATCCAGTTATGGACCGCCTTGTATCGGGGCATGTAGCCCAATTGGAATCGCTAAAGGCTTTGAGCTGTAATGTGAAATGGATGGGAAGAACAGTCCTAAAGTAGGGCAGGACTTGATATATCGCAGAACACGAATAGTAGCATCATAATGGATTGTAGTGGGAGTTGTCATAAACTGGCTTAGTTGTTGGACTGCATAGGACAGGTCCGGTCCGGTGGTTGTAAGGTAAATTAGTTTAACAATAAGTCTGCGATACAGTTCTGGGTCTTGTAAAGTTGTTCTTTGATCCTTGGATAGACGGGTTCCTTTTGACATAGGGGTGGAATTGGCTTGGTAGCCAAAAGACCACAATCTGAGAGGATTTCTACGGCGTATTTCCTCTGACATAAATGGATTCCAGCCTGTGACCTGGCTATCTCGAGGCCCAGGAAATACTTCAAGTGTCCAAGATCTTTGATTTTGAAAGTTGCATGTAAGAACTCCTTGGTTGCATTTATCTCTTCAAGGTTGTTTCCAGCCAAAATGAGGTCATCTACATAGACCAATATAGCAGTAAAAGAGGTGTTAGTGCTTTTGGTAAATAGAGAGTTATCAGATGTGGACTGCCTAAAACCCTTAGATATGAGAGCAGAAGAAAGACAGACATACCATTGCCTGTTGGACTGCTTAAGGCCATAAATGGATTTTAGTAATCGACACACCTGATTGGGTTTGGTAGTTGTTAAACTCGGAGGAAGTTGCATGTAAATTTCTTCCTCAAGATGGCCATGTAAGAAGGCATTATGGACATCTAATTGGTGTAGATGCCATTTTTAAGTAGATGCCATTGCCAATAAAAGTCTAATGGTTGTTGCCTTGGCAACAAGTGAAAAAGTTTCTAGAAAGTCCATACCTTCAAACTGTGTGTATCCCTTGGCTACTAGTCTAGCCTTGTATCTTTCTATAGATCCATCAAATTTATACTTTATTTTAAAAACCCATTTGCACCCTATAGGTGCCTTACCTGGAGGTAGATCAGTAATTGACCAATTTCCATTTTGATGAAGTGCCTCTAGTTCGGAATTCATAGCCTCAATCCAATGTTTGTGTTGGATTGCTTGCTTATAATTTTTGGGTTCCTCATTGACAGTAATAGATGAAATGAAATGTAAATGATGATGAGAAATATTGGCATAAGATAAAACATCAGAGAGAGGGTATCTTACAGAATCGATTTTGTGTGAACACATGGAATTACAGTGATATTCTTGTAAGTATGTGGGTGCTTTCCTTACCCGTTCAGACCTTCCAAGTGCAGGTGCCTCAGAGTCATCAGTTTGGCCGAGACATGGTGGTGTATCAGCAACATGTGTAGCAGGAGCAGGGGGTAATACAGAGTGGGGTAAGGGGTAATCAAATATAAAATCAGAATTACATTGGTCTGCTATGTCAATATTGTTAGTGTGTGTAGGTGATGGTGTGATCATAGCATAGGGAAATTCAGATTCGTGAAATATAACATTTCTGGAAATGAATGTCACATGAGTGTGCAGGTCAAACATCACATAACCTTTTAGTCCAGGTTTAAATCCCAAAATATGCATTTTCGGGCTCTAGCATCCAACTTAGTTCTCTGTTGAGTTAAGGTGGAGGCATAGGCTAAACAACCAAATACTTTAAGGTCCATGTAAGTGGGTGGTTGGTCATATAAAATTTGAAAGGGTGATTTTTGTTTTAAAGTTGGTGTTGGCAGCCTGTTTATGAGAAATGTAGCATGTGAAATGGCATAGGACCAAAAACATTTTGGAAGTTTAGAATGGAATAAAAGGGATCGAGTGACATTTAGAAGATGTTTGTGTTTCCTCTCAACAACAGAATTTTGTTGAGGGGTTTTAACATAGGATCTCTAATGCTAAATACCTAGAGAAGCATAATAGGATGGCATGCAGAATTCAGTTCCATTGTCTGATCTTATAGCTTTAATTTTAACTGAAAACTGTGTGTGAATATAAGTGATGAAATTAGCAATGCAATCTCTGGTTTCACTTTTGTTTTTCATGAGAAATAACCATGTGAACCTGCAATGGTCAGCCACTATAGTAAGAAAATAATGATGACCTTGGATAGATGGTATACTGATAGGACCCCATATGTCCATGTGTAAAAGATCAAAAGCATGCATAGAAATATGATTAGTATTTGGAAAGGGTAATCTGGTTTGTTTGGCAAGATGGCATGAGTCACAAATCATATGTTTATTAAATTATACATATGGAAAAACAGTAGAAACATGTTGTAAAACATTTATAGAAGGATGTCCCAAACGGAAGTGCCAAATGTCAAAAAAATCAGATTTATTCTTGTTGTTTACATCAGTAGTCTTGCTAACTAAGAAAACAGAATTGACTTGGTTGGGTGTTTGTTTAAGCACATATAGGTTGTTAATCATCTCAACACGCCCAATCATTTGCTGGGTATGGGGATCCTGAATGCCACAAAATACATGTGAGAAAATGACTCTACAGTTCAAGGATCGGGTTAGTTGATAAACTGAAATTAAATTGAAGTGAAATTGAGGAATATAAAGGACATCATGCAGGTGTAGATGTTCTGAAAAATGAATAGATCCTGAATAGAGAGCAAAAAGAGTGGAACCATCAGGAAACTTAACCGAAATCGGTTTAATCATGTGTATTGATGTGAAAAATTTTATGTGAGGGCATACATGATCTGAAGCCCTTGAATCTAAAATCCAAAAACATTCTGAATTGAGAGTGTTACCTGACTGGGACATGCTGGAAACTACATGGTGAGGTTGCTCAGAATTGCTAATGGCCAAGGAAGAGTGTGAATGTGTATTGGATTCTTTCGTAGAAGAGTGCAGCAGGGCCATTAATTGATTGTAGTCTTCCTTTGAAATCTGCATAGGAGAGTCAGAACTGCATCCTGCAGGGGATGGTGGTGGCTTATGTGCTGTGACAACAGAATCGTGTGAGATGTTCATGGTGGTTATCTGTTCTTTGGTTCGGTACCCAGGACCCATACTTGAAATAGCAGTTATCAACAGTATGGTTAGTCTTTTTACAGTGTGTACACAACATTTGTTGCCTGGGTCCATTCCTATCACTACCACGACCTTGTGGTTGCTGTCCACGACCTGCAATGCTTCCTGGAGCCACTGCAAAAGCTGTTGAGTCTGAGATTGGTGTAGTAGGCAAGGTCTCTTGTTGACTGGTCATAGCATACGCCTTGTTGATGGTGGGTAAGGGATCCATGGTCAGTATTGTGGATCGAACGTTAGAGTAGCAGTCGTTGAGACCCTTGAGGAAGCATATCACATATTCAACATCCTTGAATTTCTTGATGGCAGAACTCATGCGCAGGTACAAACGACCGCGCAAGAACAGGATGGAGTGGGTCTGAGGTTCTCCAATTCATCCCATAGAATTTTCATGTCAGTAAAGTATTGGGTTAGGGTTCTATCACCCTGTTTCATGGAGTGTAGGTCTTGTAACAGATTGGACATTCTGAAGTAGTTGTTCTTGGTGAATCGATCTTGTAGGTCAAGCCACAATTCTCTGGCATTATCAATCGAAACTGTGCTTTGGGCAATGTGGGGAGCGAGGGATCGGTTGATCCAAGAGACCACAGTGTTGTTGCATGTTTCCCATGCCTCATACTCGGGGTCGGTTTCAGGAGGAGCAGGGAGGGCACCATTGATAAAACGCAGCTTTTTCTTCGAAGAGAGGACTCTTCACATCGCCTTGGACCAGTTGTAGTAGTTCGTGTCGTTCAATGGCATTGCCACCAGAACTGGTCCCGGGGTCTCTCCTGGATGGAGGTAATAAGGGCTTGCGGGATTCTGATTTGGATCAATGGGTCTCTCCAAAAAGGATATTACACCATAGTCACCAAAAGTTTCGCAAAGACTTAGAAAATATTTTGATAACAGTTTGTAATCATCCTCCAAAAATGCGGATAAATTTTTTTCTTTTCTAAAGTGAATGGTAAGTATAAAATAATACCTTCGTGTTTGGAAAAAGTAATTCATCATATAAATAATAACCATGTTATTTTACAAAGGGTTTGCTTTAGTACAAACCTAAGTATGGATTCTGCAAGAGTAAGAAAACTGGAAATACTAGTAAACTAAAATTACAAAAGTGTTAAAAAAAAATATATGCTACTACGTAGGTATGAGTTAGATCAATCTCAGACTAACCATCTAGCTTAAGCTTTTTAAAACGAAGATGTAACGGTAGCAGCAACTTTCTAATCCTAACACGGTAAATCCTCTTTTGAGCAGTCTTCTTCTGCTTCTCTTCCTTCCTTGCATTGCCATATTTTGTCCGGATGATGTTCTTTATCTGCTCTAGAGGTAGCTTAATGTCTAAGACTACCCGGGTTTCTACTCTCCAGTTTGGTTTACCAACTCTACCAGCAGTGGTAAATACATAACCAGTATACGTACCCCACTGTGTACCAGGGTTTATCTTCTACCCGACTTCTCAATCTCAAGGGGTTGAATCTTAAGACGTCGGACAGGAACTAACCCACTCCTCGGGTAAACCATCTACGCAGTCATACATCAACACAACATAAAGTAGACAAGGGTGAGACTCTAAGACAAAGTAACATGAAAAGTAGGAATACGCCCAACATATAGATCACCCATCAATCAATTTGCACATCAAGCATATATTCATAATAATAGATCAATCAAGGCTTATAAACAGATCTCGTTTTAAGCAGATCTTACCTTTGTGCTGTAATCCTACAAAAGTAATACAATTGCAGTAATTTATTACCAAGTTCAAGTCTTATTTATGCATGTCACTTCAATTTTTCTCAAAACACACTGGTGTAGTGCTCCAAGGAGACTTTTCCAACCTCAGATCATTTGAGCGATCTGCTGCAGTAAACTTAACAGCATAATCAGGGAATCCCGCCTTAGACCCCCGAGAATACTTCAGAAATACCGCATTTAAAACTTAATACCAAATCAAAAATAGATCTGCCAGTCAGATTTATCCAAGCCGGGTATACAACTCGTCTTGGCTCAGGGGGATTAACCGACAAGGCCATATTGAGACTTTCGAAACCTGGATAATCCTAGTAGACAATTGTAGTCCAACAGAACCTATTTTCAACCCCAGCCTCTAGGTTGTATGCTCATCGTCTATAATGCAAATGATCGTCTAAATTTGCACACATTCTGCTTCTCTTTGTAAAACTTCCTTTGTCTTACTGTAGCTTCTCTTCAATATCATTGTACAGAATAACTTATCTCTTTCTGGAAAAATTACTCTTGTCTTCATTACTCATTTACTGCGAGTTAAGTTATTTTTCCAGCTGAAATATTTCAATTTTATGACTGGTCACACTGCGGCAGAGCCGAACTGAGGTGAATAGCCCAACAGAGTGATTCAATATATAAACTAAAGGTTATTATCTTATTTCAAGAAGACCAAAATGGGACATAGCCACCTAGGATTGATCAAGAGAGGAGAGATCAACAGTATTAAAACTTACGTCCACTTTTAAATTAGCAAGTGTCTGTTCTTAGATTTTACATAGCTCTTTGGGAATGGAATAATTATACGGCGGCTGAGCCAACTGCGGTAATCAGTGTCCAGTTTTCTTGAAACTTGATATTGACTTAGCGAGCGAAGTAAAGCTGATTAATTACCGGCTTAAGTTTAACTTTTGAAGATGAAAGTATCACACGACGTCTGAGCCGTCTTCGGTGGTCAATGCTCTCTTAGAAAAAGTATGTCAATATAGACTAAGTGATCGAAGTCAAATTGTTTCTCTTCGGAAATACTTAAGCTCCAATTATCTTCCAGGAAAAAGGCCTGTTGAAAGTCTATCTCACTAATTTTCACTGCCATAGACATTGGAAATTAAACTGAGTTACTTGCATATATATACAGATTGGATATCCGCTCGATATTTTCCACTGATAATATAACAGTAGAATTCACCGAGAATCCATTACCGTTACATTAAATTCCGAAAGATGCTATAACAGTAGGATTCGCCGAGAATCCATTACCGTTACACTCTTTTATCCAATCCAATCTATTTATATATACATTATTAGGAAATCACTTCTTTCCCAATTTATCTTAGTCACGTATATACCGGGTCTCTAGTGTTAAGAATTCTCCAAACAGCGTATCAGTACTGTTCACAGGAAAGAGAGACGGACTTTAATTAGCCCCTTCAAATGTCTCTTTCTTTCCTAGACAGATCCGTACTGATAAACCATTTATCTTAACTATCACATTGTATATAAATGATAGACAATATCAGGGTTTTCACAAAATAATAAATTGTATTTTCTTTGCAGTAAAATCATATTTACGGTAAGTCTAAAATTTGCCATAATACGGTATGTTTACAAAAGCTCAAAAATGATTTTGCCATAGCCACTTTACTCACACGATTTTTAGAGAAAATTTAGGCATTAGAACTCTACAATTATTAAATAGCATAAAACAATTAAATTAAAGCTATAAAACAATTATAAAGCATATTTAAATAAATAAAAGCTATAAACACACGAACAAACAATTCAAACACAAACAAGAATCAAACTCATACTTCAAAAATTAATTTGCAAGAGGTTCCCCTTACCTTTGCCACAAAACTATGAAGAACAAGCTTGAAACTCTGAGAACACAAAGTAAGAAATTTAAGAATTAAGAAGAGAAAAAGAGAGAATTGTGTTTGTCTTCAAATGCTTCTTGGATGTGTGAAAATTTTATGAAGCAAGGGGGGCTATTTATAGGGAGAGGAGCGGCCAAGAGGAGGGAGGAAGAGAGTATTTAAAATTTGTGAGGTCATGGTCCTTTTTTATGATTTGGTCATAAACCCTAATTAAATAAATTTATCCTTTTTCTAATTGGTTAAGGCTCGTGACAAGGCATGGTGACTATGGGAAAAGCATATCCAAGGCTCCTAAATGCTCCTTGATGTCGACCAAATGAAGGGAAAGGAGGGCCATTGGATTGCTTGGTCAAAAGTTTTAGGTTTAGGTAGTTTTAAGTGAAAATCAAGGGTACAATGGTCTTTTCACTAATCAAATATTCAAAAATAATTTTAAATGGTAAGAACCAATGAGGAATCTCGAAAATGACATGTAAGAGCTTCATGGAAGAGTTTTGGGATTTTTACGATAAGGGTATGTTTTACGGTTCGCATAAACAAAGGAAAACGGACGCGCCGCAGGTGCAAAATCGTCATTTTTCAGAAAATTCCATAAAAATTCCCAGAAAATCACAAATTGAATTTAAACACTAATGATCCGTCTTAAAAAATTATTTTAAGCATTCACTGATAACTACAAATCCATTTCTGATCAGAAATTCTCGTTTCTCATACTTTTACAAAGACCTGAAAAACTAACTTTTGATATGCTTTTCATAAAATTATGAAATAATTTCCAAAAATCTCAAAAAATATAAAAATATGATTCAATACTTTTCAAAATCTTTTTCTGACCTCAGCTTGGTCTCCGAATCAGTTATTAGTTCTTATTCTAAGCTATAGGGACCAAAACGGTAATTTCTAAATTTATTTTTTCAAAAATTCTAAGAAAATTTCAAAAAATCACAAATATTAAAAGAACCAACTTTTGTGAAGGAAGTTTGTTTTTCTGAGTTGGTTTGACATACTTGTGTTATTTAAAACCTTATTTGTTAATTACAGTAAATACGGTTTTCAAACGTCAATGAGAAAGTGACTGTTTTAATGAAATAATTTAATAAGTATATTCAAATCCTAATTATAAGCTAAAAATAAATCACTTAGCACTTAGATCACACAATTTTATAGAAAACAGAATTTTTAATCGATAAACTGAAAATAAAACGAATGTTACAGGTGTGGGATTTCCATTGCCAGTTGTGTTGTGGATGGTCTCTTCATCGTTGTTGGTGGAAGAATTGTCATCCGCCATGGATGAATCTTGAATTCTTGATCTGATTGCGGAAGTGTGTGCCTGGATTAGATGGCTTGTGATACCATATTACCAGATTGAAGGAAAGAGGGATAACAGAGTAAGATACTGAATATGCCTCAAATATTATTGATCAAAGGTGTGTGAATTACATAGGAAGTATCCCTTATATAGATGACCAAAGGGGATAACTGAAAGTGATTATCATAACAGAATTGATATGGATAAATCTATCTATACATAACAGCAATAACAGAATTATACAATAGATTGTTATAACTAACTGTATCTGAATCTAATCTCCAATAGAGTGATAACTAATTAAAGCTCATTCGCCATCCATCTGTCATATAGTGAATTAACTCATCTTATAAAAGTATATTCTTATATACACACACAAAAACACACGTCCCTTTCAAGTTATCCCCGAAACATCTCGTGCTCTAGTAGTAGTAACCGAAATCCAATTAAATCTAAATAATCTCTAAATCTAAATCTAATTAATAAACTCTGAAAGATTATTTTAGGTAAAAATAGGGATATGGATTCTCTGCTGTAGTCTCTCTCTATATCTCTCTACTTGTATTTTGTTTTATTTTTTTTAAGATGAAATAAATTAACAGTCACGATTTTTTCTCTTTCTATCTCAATAGCTCAGATTTCACCTACAACAGTAAACGCAGGAAGCAGTTACAGCAGGCAATCCAAGTCCAAAAAATAGGATTGAGACTTGTGGGGCTAAAGCTACAATGAGAATGAGGTGTGGATCAATTCGTACGTAGATACTTCTAATGTAGCCAATATGAGCCATGATATGGCCATGGTGCGCTTTTTTGCACTACAAGACACGTATGCAAGGAACAAGAGCGTGCTAAGTGGCAGGTCGAGGTTGAACAATGATGGCTTTGTTTTGTGTAAGGGAATAGAGAAATAGAAAAGGGTGAGTTGGGAACCAAATCCAAATACTACTAGCTTTCTCTAAAGTGGTAGTGGGTCATCCCAAGTAGTGTGGAAAGAGAGAAAAAACCAAACTGTGACAATAAGAAATTGTTTGGATTTAAAAAGAAACATTATAGTGCTGGAAAGATGGAGACGGGAAGGCAGGCAGGTGGAAACACAAACGATGAGAACAAAGACGAGGTTGTAGTCATCTTATCAAATTTTAACACGATAAGGCTCATATGGCAGTTTGGTTGCCACATCGGTACTTTGAACTTTGCTGAGGGACCAAAACTTTAGAAAAATTCACGACAAATTAAAATAAAAAATAGGTATATTGCAAAATTAGAATGTTATTTCAGCCTATTTGATTTGATTCGATTTTGAATTGCTTTAATTGCATTTTTGTTCCTTTAGGCATTGCGATTGTGCAATTTTTTTTTTTTGGTTCTAATTGCGCGATTTTGATTCCCACATATCTCAATTGTTACAATTAGATCATCCATAATTAAGTCGTCCAAGTTTTAACATCAAAAACCTAAGGGGCACACATGATATCAATTTGATACTTAGTCGACCCACTGTATGTAGCACTAATGACATGACAAAAATGCTCATATATACATAAATAACAAGTGCTACATCACGTGTATTACTTGTCTTACTTTGAGAAATTTTCTACAAATACGCCTCGTGCACTACAAGAATTTTTTATTTTACCTACGGATATTTACCTAAGGCCATTTGGCCGTAAGTAATTTTTTCGTTTCCTACGGCCCAAGCCGTATCTAAGGTGGGAAGATGACGAAATTTGATTTTCAAATTTACCTACGGCCTAGGCCGTAGGTAACTACTTTTTTTAAATAAAAAAATGAATCTCTGTTTAGCGAGGGCTTGGGCCGTAGGTAACATCCCTTTATTAGAGACAGCTTAAAGTCGTAGGTAAATAAACTGGTACCTACGGCCAAAAGCTGTGGGTATGTTAGCTACGACCATGTGGCCATATGTAACTGAAAAAGGCCACAGGTATTAGGTAAGCTTTGTAGTCTGATCTCACGCAGCTTCCCAGTTCCCCCTTTTTCCTCTCTCTCTTCTTTTAATCTTTTTTTCACCTTCCCGGCCCACTGCTCACCTACTTCCTCTTCTCCTCTAACTTTTCCTTCTTTCTTTTTTTTTGCTTAGAAACTTTCCCTTCTTCACCAACAGCACCTGTCACACCCCCACACCAACACCAACAATGATTTCCCTTCCTCTTCCTCTAGATCTTTCAAACCCCATCCTCTTCCTCTTCTTCTAGATCCCACAAACCCCTTCCATCTTCCAACTCCCAACTTCAACTTTCTTTTCCCTCCCCAAATCATGCGACCTAATGCGAAGCAGAACCAAGGTTGCGCGGGACGACGGAGAAACGACTGCGTCTTGCAACAAGGGGAGAAGAGGCCGCACCGCAACGGTGCAGGCAGGGGAGGAAGACGCCACGTCATTAACAGCCACGCGCAATGGAGCAAATCACAAAGCCGCGGAGGTGCGACGAAGAGAGGTGGTCGCGCCCATGTTGGCCAGTGCCGCTGGTGCGCGGCGACGTAGGGGCCACAACCCCTCTTCTTCTTCTTCCTTTTTCCATTTTCACTAGTTCTTTATGGTTTTTTCATCCTTTTTTTGAGTGTTTTTTTATCCTTTGGTGTTGTTGCTGTTATTGTCCACAATGGAGGAAGAATCGGGGTACCTCTGGGCGGCGGGTGCAGCGGGTGCGATCTCCAAAGAACAAGGAGTGGTGGTGGTGGTGCGATCCACTGTTCCTCTTTCTATTTCTTTTCTAGATGATGGAGGAAGGGGTGGTGGTGGATCTGCCACTGGCGATGGGAATTTTTTTTATTAAGTACCTATGGCCTTTTCAAAAAAAGCCATAGGTAGTTACCTACGGCCAAAAACTACCTACGATTCTTGGCCCTAGGTAGTTTACCGACGACTTTTTTGAAAAAGCCATAGGTACCAAATTGCAACGAGCATTTTACCTACGTATTCTTGGCCGTCGTTGAGCCGTAGGTAACTCACCATTACCTACGACTTTTTGATGTTACCTACGGCATTTGGCCCTCGGTAATAACCAAAATTATTGTAGTGGTGCCAAGATGGCCCGACTTAGTGTTAAAGCAGTCTCACGTGTGTTGAGTGGGGATTTGTGTTAAAAATTGGACGACACAACAACAAAGGGACCTGATTGTAACAATTGGGATACCTAATGACCAAAGTTGTACAATCGTAATACCTAAGGGATCAAAAGTACAATTAAACCTTTTGAATTTTTAGATTGAGTTAATTTGATGGGGAAAACTAAATTTTAATATTAAATTTTCAAATTTAGATATTTGATCATTGTTACATATAAAATGAATCGTGCTATAAAATTGTGATATGAAATGTGATTAGAATATGTATGAAATCAATTAAATATATGAGTAAAATACATGACTTTCCTCCCTTGAAAGATACCAATATTACACTTCTCTCTCCTCTTGTTTGAAAACATACACCCCTTCTCCTAATAGATACCAATATTATACTAACTCTCCCTTCTTGTTTGAAAACACACACTCACTTACCTTCAAAGATAAAATATGATATACTTTTCTCTAATTTTGTAATTTTTCTTTAACGTAAAAATTAGTCTCTGTTAACATATTTTTTATTACCATAATAACCTTTTATCTTTCATTTCATTTCCGTTTTTGCCTCATTTCCTTTCCCATTTCGATTTCTGATTCTTGAAATCAGAATCACCGTTTCACCACCGTTCGCCACCACATTCCACTAAAAACAAAACGAATCCATTGTTGGTGGAATGTGGTGGTGAACGGCAGTGAAACAGTGATTTTGATTTTAGGAATCAGAAATCGGAATGGGAAAGGAAATTGGGCAAAAACGAAAATGAAATGAAAGATAAAAGGTTATTATGGTAATTAAAAATATTTTAACAGAGACTAATTTTTACGTTAACAAAAAATTACAAAAATGAAAAAAAAAATGTATCATATTTTATCTTTGAAATGAACGGAGTGTGCGTTTTCAAACAAGAGGGAGAGAGTATAATATTGTTATCTCTCAGTAGAATGGAGCGTGTGTTTTCAAACAAGAGGAGAGATGAGTGTAATATTTGTATCTCTCATGTGAGGGGAATGTATTTTACTCTATAATTATTGAAGTCGTACATTGTATATGCGACTTATAAAAATTCTAGAAAAATAGAAGTCGCAAGTTACATTGGCGACTTATTTTATTTTTACGAAAAAAATTAAAAAAACAAAAGTTGTACCTTGTACTAGCAACTTCTACTTTTTTAAAAATAAAAAACAAAAGTCTCATGTAGCATC
Source organism: Glycyrrhiza uralensis (assembly GCA_030159175.1). Taxonomy (NCBI): domain Eukaryota; kingdom Viridiplantae; phylum Streptophyta; class Magnoliopsida; order Fabales; family Fabaceae; genus Glycyrrhiza; species Glycyrrhiza uralensis. The sequence goes on from BRZY01000003.1 coordinate 31,997,263, forward strand.
AGCGACTTCCTCTATTTTATTTAAAATAAAAGTTTCCAATGCTATTTGCGACTTCTAATATTATTTTTTTTTTAAAAAGAAAAAAAGGGTAAGTCGCCGCCACCATTTGCGACTTACTCCAATCCGATAAAAACTTTTTCATCTGCATCATTTTGGTAAAATATGAACAACATTACACCATTTAGGTGCTTTTTGGCCAAATTTGGCACATACCCTGGATGTTGTTGGATTTCATATCTTAGCTTTACTCCCCCTTCTCTGGGTGTTTTTCTATTCTAAAATATGATATCATGAGAATGAGGGTATGTTTCCCGGCTCCGTCTCGGGTGGGAAACTTTATCAAGTCTCCCGTCGTGCGAAAGTTTAGCAAACAATTGGAAAAGTGTTTTCTAGCCATTAGATCTACTAAAATTAAATGAATGGTAAGATCAAAGATAGGGTGCACACAATTTCCCCACACTAGATTCCCTCCTCCAATCCCTAACCTCTTCCATCCTACAACCGCGCCGTCGACATCGATCCTTCTCCATCCCAAAGAGACTCCCAATGAGGAGATGTGGGCCATCGTTGTTGGTTGCAGAACCCACCGTCGCACGGCGGACTTCAACCGAACTAGTCGGCATATACAAAGGGAGAGGGAAGGGTCCCGTGGTGGCACCCATCCGTTCGAGATGGCGGAGGGAGGAGAAGAAATGGACGTGTGGCAATGTTCACGGCGAAGAGAGAGAATCGCAAAGGCCCACGACGACGCCCAGACCCTCCTTCTTCTGGTGTCAGTCGCCGCAGTACCTCATCGCCCTGCCGCCTCCGCAATTGCCATTCTCACGTAGCGTCCTCTTGTTATCGGTGGACTTCATCGGTTCGGATCTCGGTGGGTTGGGGTTCCAAAATTGGTGTCCTAGTGCCGTTCAGATGCCTCAGTGCTTCCTCCATGTTGCAGCTTGAAGAGGAACGTACTGAACTGAATCGACTGTGTGAAGTTGAAGGTGATGATGAGGGGAAAGAAAGAGTAAAACGTTAAATTTACAGATGATTATTTGGGGTTAATGGGGAATTTGGAATTTTTTTCTGATAGCGCTACTATCTTGAATTTGGTGCGCGGCGGTGGGGGGGTATGCACCGCACTGTCGGCGTTGTTGAAGATAGTGACACAGTGACATCAGGTTGGGTGGAAAGCAATTGTGTGTAGCACTTTGTATGTTATGTGTTCTCATTCACCTAACAACTCATCTGGACCATTGGTTCTCTAAATGATATATATTGCTGTAGGAATAAAATTTCCCACGGTGGGGGACTTGATAAAGTTTCACACCCTAGACAGAGCCATGTTTCCCCTGTAAAATTGAAGGTTTTTTCGTTTGTCTTATTTGGGCTGGGCCTTTGGCCCTCAAGCCCAGCCCCTCATTAGTATAAAAAAGTAGTTTTTCAAACTCTGATTGAATATTCAAATCAAACTACGAACGTTAAATCTCCCTTTGTTGTACAGAGGGTAGTTTTTTTCTCTCTGGAAAATAATTTCTCGATCCTGCGAGCTTGTGTGTCTTTAGTCGGTGTTCTCGTGTGAGGAAGGTCTAGTCTTCTGGTCTTGGATTCTTGAGTGTGGCAAACAGATTGAAAGAAGAGTGTATGTGGTTCCTCTTTAATCACAGGAGAGGGGATGGGATTGGTAAGGGAAACACTTTAGGAGTTGAGTGAATGAAGTACACTTTGTACTTCAGTGAGGGGAAGGGTTTCAGATACCTAGTCTAAGGCCTTCTTGATAGTTATGTTTTGAAGGTTGGGATCATGGAGATGGAGGAACCTATTCCTCATGAGCCAGAAATGGTTCAAAGGAACTCCCTTGATGGAGCTACGGTGGTCTTGGAGAAGTATAGCTTGGAAGGAGTGGACCTGGCAAAGAAAACTTTGGTTGGAAAATTTATGACTAGTAAAATGATTAATAGAGGGACTGTTAAGGTTATTATCCCTAAGGCTTGGGAGAATCTGACGACTTGGAGGTGGTTGATCTAGGTCTGAATATGTTTGTCTTCACCTTTAAGGATCTGAAAGCAGCTCGGCGGATTTTACAGTGAAGTCCATGGTTTGTGATCGCCATCTGCTCAGTCTACAATACTGGATTCCTGAAGTGGCTATGTATGAAATTGAATTTTCTTTGGTTCTATTTTGGGTACAACTGCATGGGTTGCCTTTGGGCACCATGACATCTAAAAATGTTGTCACTCTCATGGAACAAATGGGGGATATTGTTGAAGTTGAAAATCCCTTGTTAGATGGACATTTGATTCCCAGTTTTACGAGGGTTCGAGTTAATCTGGATATTACTCAACCTCTTACTACAGGGTGCTAGGTTCCCAGGAAAGATTTACCTAAGGTATGGATAGTGTTTAGATATGAAAAATTGATGGATTTATGCTATAAATGTGGGGTGATCGGCCATGAGCAAAAGTATTGTAAAACAGAGAGAGCTATGTCTGCTTTCAAAAGTATTGTTCCTAGATATGGGTCGACATTGGGAATTCCATTGCCTAAATCTCTGGATAAAGTGGTGATTGTGACATCCTGAGGCCGACGAGGGCAGGGAGTGATCGCCGGTGTAGAGAGGCATGAACAAGGAGCGGCTCCTGGCAGGCTTCTAGGCAAAGGGGTACATAAATGAACCGAAATCATACCCAAATGAGAGGTATTTCGAGACAATGCAGGTATGAAACTGTACAGTTGAGGAAAGCTTAATAGAATTGATTGGTACTACCTATACCAACAAGATGCATCTTCTTTTCGGTAGCCTATCACTTAAGAACTCCATAGTTAAACGTGCTTGACTTGGAGCGATTTCGGGATGGGTGACCTCTTGGGAAGTTTCCTGGGAAGCATGTAAGTGAGGACAAAGCATGTTGAAAAGACTCGTGTTGGTGTGTGGGGACAGTCGTCAATCCAAAAAACAGCCGGGATGTTAGAGTGATGGAGAGGAGGAGTTGGAAGAAAGGCAATTTTAATCAACAAAAGGGATAGAAACCGAGCGAGTCATAGCTGCTCATCCAGCAACCATGGCGGTAGTAAGGACTAGGAGGACAGTGAGGTGGTGAAGGAGACGATGTCAGATGAGCCAGAGGGAGGGCCTAAGGAAAAGGAAATTATGATGATTTTAGAGGAAAGAGGAGTGGGTGAGGGCGGCGATCACAGAGTAGGAGGTGATCTTAGGGGGGAATAGGAAAGTAAGAGTCAGGAACAAAGAGTAGGACCAGAGGAGATCATTCCTATTGACTTAACAGATAGAGAGAAACAAAAGGAACAAACCGGGCTTGATAAGGACATTAACCTCGGGATTAAAAGTCAACAATGGTGGCTAGATGAACAAAAGGCTAATCCAGCGGCTTATGAGAAGTTAAAAGCAGATGTTCAATCCCTGAGAGATGAAATTGCTGATTATTGGCTGGGGAGAACTCAGAAGGTGTCCGAGGCAGGAAGGACCTTTACGCCAGCGGGTCAAAGCATTCCAAGCAGAGACTATGACCTTTTGGGCCCTCCTATAAACTACCCAAAGGAGCAAATTGTTAATAGGCCTATTGTTACTGGCCCAATAATGAGTATGGGGTCACCTCCTCCCAATTTGGGTAAGATTAGTTATTCAGAGTCTCTGCCCATTAATAAGCTTCTCTTTGAGTCCAATGCTGAGCTAGTTGAGGTAGAATCCCCAAGCCCGAAAGCTAAGGATGGGGGTAATTTATCTATTAATGTCAGCCTTTATGAAATTGAAAAATGTCATGAAGCTTGTCAAGAGAGAGCTGGCTCTTATGGGGAGATCTTGGATGAATCAGAAATTTTACAAAGTGAAAGAAAGCAGGATTTTAGGTCTGAGATTAGTAGTAGTAAAGAGGAAAAAAGGGAGCAATATTTTGTGTTTATCCGTCTGATGAGGAGGATGAAAAAGGTGAGGAAAAAAAAGAGAAACTAAGAGAGGATGAAGAAAATTGCCTGGCTGAAAATATGACTATGGTACTGAGTTTAAAAAAAAAGGAGATGAGCATAAGGGGAATGAAGAAAGGATAGAAGAGAATAAAAGAAGAAAAGATGAATGTGAAAGCATGTAGCACACTAGTAGCTTGATACTGGAAAACTCTGACACTATTATGGCTGAGGAGGTGGGTTTGCCCATGCTCCCACCCCCTCAATGAGCATCCTAAGTTGTTATTGTCGTGGCTTAGCGGCGGCTGCGACTATTAGAGAGCTCAAAGACATGTGTCGAGTTGTCCAGCCTAATGTCCTTTTCCTGATGGAGACTAGAGTACCTAAGGAAAGGATAGAAAATGTGAAACAAAGGTTGAAATTTGATCATGTGTTTTGGGTGGAGCCGAGGGGATTATCAAGAGGTTTGGCTCTGTTTTGGAAAAAGGGAATCTTACTGCAGGTTCAAGTTGCATCTCCTAATTTTATTCATTCATTAATAGAAGTAGAAGAGATGAGAAAATCTTTTAATTGCTCCTTCATTTATGGGAATCCTACTTACCAACTGAGGAGGAGTTTATAGGGAAGACTAGTTGCCTTACATATAGACCATGACAGGCCTTGGTGTTGTGTAGGCGATTTTAACGAAGTCTTGAATCAGTATGAGAAAGATGGTTTGAGACCCCAACAGGTTGTAAGAATGGAGAATTTTAGAAGTTTCCTCAATTCTACAGGGCTGATGGATCTTGATCTTAAAGGGTGTAAATATACTTGGGTCAGCAACCCAAGGGATGGTTTTGTGACTAGGGAAAAATTGGATAGGGTCCTAGCAAATTGGCCCTGGAGGGATGTTTTTCAGCATGCTATTGGTGAAGCCTTGCCTATTATAACTTCTTATCATTGTCCTATCTTTCTGAATTTTAATCCAAAAGGGAGAGGCAAGAGGTATTTTAAGTATGAGGCCTATTGGGAAGACCATGATGAGTGTGGTGCGGTGATTAAGCAAAGCAGGGATAGAGGGAGTGAAGGTCAAAATGCTTGGGGCTCCTTAAAGAACAAAGTTGATGAGTGCAGATCAAGTCTTCAATCGTGGCATAGACAAACTTTTAACAGGGCTGATGTTGAACTGAAATATATGAAGGAGCATCTCCAATACCTCCTTAACCAACCCAGGGCCAAAACTGATTGGGTTTTGGTTAAGCAAGTTCAAGAAAAAATTGACAAGCTGTGGAGTCAAGAGGAGAAATTTTGGGAGACTGTTAAGCTGGAGGTTTGCAATGCCGTTTAGGACTTTTTCACGAATGGGATCCTTCCTAATGAAGTAAATGAAACACTTGTTACTCTTATCCCTAAAGTTCCTATGCCTGAAAATATAAACCACCTTAGACCAATTAGTTGTTGTAATTTTATTTACAAGATCATATCCAAACTGGTTGTGCTAAGATTAAGGAGGTTCATGGGGCAGTTGATCTCTCCTAACCAAAGTGCTTTTGTGGGGGGAAGATTAATTCAAGACAATCTTATTGTGGCCTAAGAAGTGTTTCATTCTTTGAAGAGGAAAGAAAGAGGGGGAAAAGATAGTCTTGCCATTAAACTTGACATGAATAAGGCATATGACCGGCTTGAATGGAAGTTTTTGGAAAGGATGAAGTTAGCTTATGGCTTTAATGCTGGATGGGTGAAGAAAATTATGCAGTTAGTAACTACTGTTTTTTACAAATATAAGATTAATAGAGTGATCAATGGTCAGGTTATTCCACAAAGGGGGCTTAGACAAGGGGACCCTCTTTCCCCTTATCTTTTTATCCTTGCATCTGATGCTCTATCTCATCTCCTCATCAAAGCCTTATCTCAAGGATCGATCAAAGGCATGCAATTGGCCAGAAATGGCCCTACTCTAACCCATTTGTTTTTTGCAGATGATGCGGTTCTTTTTGCTAAGGTGAATGAAATCCGGGGCAATTTTTTGCAAATTTGTTCCTGCTATCTTGAGGAGTAAAATTTCTAAAATTTTGGGAATTGAGGCTTGGGAAAATCCTGGAAAATATTTGGGCCATCCTGCCGAATGGGGTAGATCCAAGAGTAGTGGGTTAAATTGGATAAGGGAGAAAATCTTAGCGAAGATTGAGGGGGTGGAAAGAAACTTTGTTGAATCAAGCAAGTAAAGAAGTGCTCATAAATGTTGTTTTGCAAGCAATACCCTCTTATGCGATGACTGTTGTTAGATTTCCCAAAAAATTTTGCAATAATATTTGTGCTGAGATTGCTAGATTTTTTTGGAAATCCAATAGGAAGAGGAGGGGGATTCACTGGAAGAGTTTAGCAAAAAACAAGATGGAGGGGGTATGGGTTTTAAGGATTTCAACCTTATAAATTCTGCCCACCTTGCTAAACAAGCATGGAGAGCAATTCAAGAACCTAATTTACTATGGGTGCAAGTTCTAAAACATATCTATTTTTCGAATTCTGATTTTACTCGTGCCAACAGGAGAAGAAATGATTCGTGGGTTTGGGCTAGTATCTTGCACGGTAAAGAGGTTATTATGGAGGATGCTAGGTGGATTGTTGGGAATGGGGAGAATATTGACATCTCTAGGGACAAATGGGTGGTTGGGGGTAGGGCTAGACAGTTTCTTTCGACCTGAACCGAATCCGACGGACCCGAGGCTGGGGGAACCGAATTGGGTGGTTTTGGGCAGTTCGCGGGTTGTCCGGTTTGAAAATTCAATTTTTTGTGGTTAGCATCGGTCGGGTTCGGTTTGGTTCAAAAAAATTCGCAAATAACCGAACCCGACCTAACCAGTAGTAAGTACAAGTGAGTAGGGTGTGGTTCAGTGGTTCCCTCACTGACTCGAGTTACAACATGCGGGCGGCTCACACACTCACTTCTCTCGCTGACAGACTACTAACTCACACCCTAACCCTCACAACACTCACTCACTTCAAACACAATCACATTACACACAAAATGGAACCCTAGCACAGCTTCACTGAAACCTGAAACCGTGAAACCTGAAACTGCGACGCCGCCTCACCCAACCCCAACCCATACTCGTCTTCTTCTCCGTTCTAGCACAACTGAGCTGAGCACAGCGCCCTTCTTCGCCGTTCTTCTCTCTTTGAGTCTTCAAACCCATTCGAGTGAGTGTTCTTCTCCGTTCATCTCTCGATTCCTCTCCGTTCCACTTCGAGCAAGCGACGTCGTGACGGAGTGCTTGGACTATGGGGAAGAACGACGAAATGACAACGAAATAAAGTGATGAACGATGAGGTTTTTTATTCTCACTTGTTGTTTTTTTCCTTTCATTTGTTCTTTAGGGTTTCTTGTGGTTTTCATTGGTTTTGTGTCTTGTTGCTTTTATTTTGTGTTTTTAGGGTTCTTTATTCTTTTTTTCTCTGTATTGTGGTGAGATCTATTGGTTCTGTGTCTTGTCTCTATTTTCTGTGTTTATGTTTTTTCTCTGTTTAGGGTTTTCATTGGTTCTTTTTTCCTTCAAACTGATTTTGTTTAAGATATGTGCTTTCAAGATCCGTTCTGTGCTTTCAAGATCCCTATTAATATAGTTTGGTTTATAAAAAAACATATTGTTGGTTGGTTTTGCAAGGACAAAATTGGCTAAAAGCATTATCAAAAGAAAAGCTTCCAACTTCTGTAAAAAGGGTATCAGTGGGAACGATCTTCTACTCCTTACATATTATGATCTCTGTTGCTTTTGTTGTGGCTCACAAAGTTTGTTTCTTTCTTATTATTATAAATTGTATAATATATGGTTGCTTTTTGCCAATGCTTGTTTATCTCTGCTGCTTTTGTTTACTAATGTTGAATTGCCTAAAATTGAGTTTGAAATTTGAATTGTTCACGTTGCTAGTTGCTAGTGACTGTTGCATTTTGCTTGATTTCAATGTTCCATCAAGAATTAAATTTATCATACTTTGGTTTTAATTATGGTGCAGCTCTAAATGCTTTTTTCCTTAAAATAAATATTATTGATGCTTAATTTGAATCTTGCATTAAAGATATTTTGAGGTTTATTTTCTTAGTTGTGAACATGTAATGAACTGATGATTGAGATCTATTATATGCAATGATGATTGGAACATATGGGATTACTCCGTTTTTCATTTTTGAGCAAACTTGCAGCCAAAAATGATATTTTGAAAATCAATCAGCAAGTTAGTAACATTACTCTGTTTGGATACTTGGTCATTGTTCATTTGTTTCAATGTACTTCAATTTATTTACTTATTTAGTTTCAATCTGTTTCAATCTCTAAATCTGTTTCATTCACTTATTTAGTATGTGTGTGTGTATATTTTGGTAGTATGTATGTGTTTGTTAAAATGTTGAACATATTTTAAATCCTAATAATTGTTGAACATATGTGCTTAAAAGTTAAAACTTAAAAGTTGTTAAACATATTTTAAATTTTAAACCATAACAGATTTTAAATATTAAAAAGATTTTAAACACTTAATTTGGTAGGTTTGTTGACTACAACTTCATTGTTTCAGCAGTGGAGCAGTCTAGTCAAAATCCTACCCCAATAAAAACACCACAAACATCGACACTAAGTGGGATTGTGTTGATGCACTTCTCACTATGTTTGTTAATAATGTAGGTTGTAAAGATGGAAGCTGACATGTTCAAGTCCCCAAATTTTGAAATGGGCAACCCTACTGTTAAGACTTTTCTAAGGCAAGAATGCCCAACTCTGTTCCTTATTCTGTTCTTCCAAGTTACAAGCATTTAAACCCAATTGACTAATTATGTGTGGTTATTATTGTGGTGATACAGGAGGTTTAATAGGAATGTATTGCATAGCTCCATGGACTCTCTGGCTCTAATTGTTGACAATGAAACTGTGGACAGTATTAATATTTAATAGCTAATCTCTGGTTCTGAATTTGGATTTACTCATATTATACATTGTAATTTGTAAGGACCTGCAATTTAATTTTGTCACAAAGAGTGACTGAATATTTACTTTAGTACTTGTATTTTTCCAGTGTGTATTAATCTTATTTGGTTAAATTGGTATTAAATAATTTTTTAGGTCAACTAAATAATAAATATTTTAATGTCAAATTGGACTTTGGTTTGTTACACTTACAATCACAATTTTAAAGGGCCCAATGATGAATCAGGCCCATTGGTTTTCAACTTAAAAATCTAACCAAACTAAAAAAATGTTTAAAAATTCTACCAGGCCTAAAAAAATGAATTTGGCCCAATCCGACTGAACCCACCTAATCGACCCCGAGAACCGACCCAAACCGAACCCGAGCAAACCGAGGTCTTAGATGGGCGAAAATGGGCCAGTATATACATGGCTCGATTTTGGTCGGTTTGGACCTTTTGGGCCCGAACCCGACTGCTATCCAGGCCTAGTTGGGGGTGGCACGGTCACTGTTACTAATTTTCAAAATACTTCCATTTCTAAGGTTTGTGTTCTGCTGAACTTGCCAAACAAGTGATGGAAAATTGGGTTGATCAGAGAAAGCTTTCCACAAGCTGAAGCGGCCAAAATTTTTCAAACTCCTATTGGGTGGTATGCGGGACGGGATGCTCTTTATTGGCCTATTCACAGGTCAGGGAATTACACTGTGAAATCTAGTTATTTTGCTATCAAAAATAGGGATAGGTCGAGTGCAGATTTACCCTCTACTTCAACTAATATTCCAAAGGACATTTGGAAATTAATTTGAGGGGCTGATATTCCTCAGAAGATTAAAGTTTTTGTTTGGAAAGCTTGTCATAATATTCTCCCTATTAGGGAGAATTTGAGGAAGATCAAAAAACTTTGTCCAGATAGTATTTGTCAAATCTGTGGCAAAGAGAATGAATCTGTTGAGCATATGCTTCTTTTTTGTGATTGGACTAAACCAATCTGGTTTGGGTCTCAGATTAACTACATCCCAGACAGGACAAATATTACTAGCATTTATGGTTGGCTGGGTCAGATGAACCTCAGCTTTCAGGAGCATCCAGATTATAAAAGGTTTGTTTTTCTATGATTTGTTGTACTCTCTGGTCAGTGTGGAAAGAGAGGAATAAGGTTGTGTTCGAAAATTCTAGGCCTAATCTGATGGCGGTTGTCATACAATCTAAGGCTTTAATTGCTGAATTAATTTCCCTTAACCCAAGTGCCCCCCCCCCCCCCCCCCCAATACAAGCTCAGAATAGCAGATAGCTTAATAAACATTGGAGGCCACCAATTCAAGGAGTGATTAAATTCAATTCAGATGCCAATTTTGACCAAATCACAGGGTTTGGATTCATGGGAATAATTGCAAGGGATCATAAAGGTAGCATTATTACTGGGCTTACCAAGTTTATTCCTGCAGTCTCACCCATTATGGCTGAATCTTCAGCTCTGCGTGAAGTGATGTCCTTGGCCTCTAATCTGGGTATGAAAAGGATGGTTTTTGAATGTGATTGTTTACAGCCGGTTCAAGCCTGTAGAAATGAAGTTCAAGTGGGTCAAATTTCAGCAATTACGCAGGACATAAAGCAAATCAAAGAAAGGTTTCATTTTTGTGGGATTACCTGGGTAGCTAGGGAAGGAAATGTGGATGCTCACACTGTAGCACAGCTTGCAAAGCAGAGAAATCTCCCTGGTAACTGGATTTGGACTCCTCCCCCACGCCTCAAGCAGATCTTGGACATAGATTTTACACACTATTATAATCAATGTTCTATTGAAGTTTCTAGCGATGGTGGTCTTGCAAATGAGCCAATCTCTGAGGCTGCTTCTGGGTCTTCTTAGCAGGTTTTCCATGAAGCTCAACCGCCGGGCTTTCACTTTAGCTCTCTTCCTTGACTCATCTTTTTATATAGTGGGATTTCCGTATAGTCTACCAACGGGAGAATTTAGGATTCGAACCCAAGTCACAGCTAGTGCAAGCGAAGGGTCCAACCATCTGTGCCAACCCCCATTGGTCGCAATTGTGCAATATGCGTCCCTCATCTTTCAATTGAGCGAATTGGGTCCTTCAATTATCTCAATTCTTACAATCAAGTCCTCATGTCACTATGTCGTCCAATTCTTAACACTTAGAGCCTACGTGACACATTTGTGACTGATTTACATTAAATCAAGTCACATTGCCATGATATAGGTTGCCATAAAATTTTTCAAAGCAAGCCGGGTAGCACACGTGATGTAATATATATTGCTTGAAATTTCTTACTTGTCAGGGTCTTTGTCATGTCATTAGTACAAAGATAGTCTGACTCAGTGCCAAGATGACCCAATTTAGTGTAAAATTAGTCCCCATGTGCGTCACGTAGGTTTCAGGTGTTAAAAGTTGGACGGCATAGTGATAGTGGGACTTTAGTACAACAATTGGGATAATTGAGGGATCTAATTTGCTCAATTGAAAACTGAGGGACCCAAATCGCACAAACACGATAGTCAAAAGGTTACCATGCTTAGGTCTCCCTGACCCACTAGCTTTTTTGATAGTGGAAATCGACTCATCAGAATTAGGATTTGGTGGAATCTTAAAACAGGTGTTACCTTATACCGACAAAGAACAAATAGTGAGATATTATTCTGGGGTATGGAATGCAGCTCAGCAGAAATACAGTACTATTAAAAAATAGTATCAATTGTTTTATGTATTATTAAATTTCAAGATGATTTTATTTCAAAAAGATTTTTACTAAAAACTTATTGCAAGGATGCTAAAGATGTTTTACAAAAGGATGTTAAGAATTTAGTTTCAAAACGTATTTTTGCTAGATGACAAGCTTTACTTTCCTGTTTTGATTTTGATATAGAACATATTAAAGGAGAAAAGAATTATTTACCAGATTTTCTTACTAGAGAATTTTTACAGGGACAAAAGTCTCGTGAGTAAAGACCCCCGAGATAACTATGGACCTCCTCTGGAGGATCCTAAACATAAAAGAATTACTGGAATTACTGGCACCACTCCCAAACAAGTATTACAGACTACCCCTACAAAAGAAATTATTATTGGTTTTTCCTCCTCTACACATAATCGTTTTACCCCATTACTTAGCCCGAGACCAAGACCACAGTTGGGACTACCTGTCTCTTCATTACTTAGCCAAAACACTAAATCCCAATTAGCTTTACCTTCTACCTCTTCATCATCTAAAGCAATACAGGAAACCTATACCCCCATTACAGTCTCAGCGCCCTACATTTAAGACACCAGAGAAATTACCCTTTTACACTCCACCCTCATCTCAAACTCCTCGCCCATTTAAACAAAAACCTTATAAATTACCTTTATTCACTTTAGAATCGGAATACTGCCAGAACAATGGTTCACTGCTACAAGTTATATCCAAAATTTACCCACCTGGACTTCATTATGAACCTAAAACTCCAAAAAAAATTAGAATCTTTTATGAATTTATTCTTGTTGATACTGGATCCATAGAATTAACCCATCAACGTGATCCTAATGACCCTATAAAAATTACTTTTTCTAAATTCAAAATTGTAAAGGTTTTAACCCCAGCAAACTGGAATACACATCCTTCTGCTACCCAGTCCTTTTCAAGGAGGTTTACCCCTCAACATTACTCCTATTACGATTATATGGATGCCTGGTATAACATGTTTTACCAAGAACCTTATAACCATACTTGGTTTATTTGGTTCAAGAAAGATATCTCATTAAATTTCCCACAATGGTTTATTCAATGGTTTATTGATACTGGCCCAAACACCACTATTTTCCCTGAATATGATGTTACAGCCTTTGAGACTTTTATCAGTGAAACTACCTTCCCAAGACGTGTGGAATTAATTACTTTTTGTGCAAACTTTGGAATTAATTGGATTACTACTTGGACCTATGGAACCGAATTACTTTGGGAAGATTGCCGAGTTACACAAGTGGTTAGAGAATTCAGAATTAAATAGTGGAATAAGTTTAACCCTCAGATTTACTTTCGCAAAACAGATTACATGACTGGTTTAGAAGAAACCCGAATTACTTAGTTAAAACAAGACAAGAAGATAATGAAGCATTATTTTTGTCCGAGAAATCAAAAATTATGGCAGAATTATCATTATCATTATCATCATCATCCAATAAACAAGAATTTTTAAAGAAGCTACAGATGGCCATGTCTACTTCAGAAGAAGTTAAAGAAGAAAAAGATGATAAGGACTCAGTTGGGTCCGGTCAGAATTATGCTCCTCTCAATGAAGATGACTGTTACGGTCTTGATGGTGTGCCAAAATTACAGTAAAGATGTGTTCTTATCCGTTCAGAATCATCACAGAGAAAAAATTTACTGTTCATTCTGTTCACTTTTAATGTTCATGTACTGTTTACTTTTTACTGTAGACTCGTGAACGACTTTTACTATGCCCTTTTGTTTTTTCTCTTTGGTTAAATGTTTTTACCCGAGTGCATCCTTCTGCTATAAAAGAAGCACTTCAGTCTTAGTTCAGGCATCGGGTTTTTTGGACAAGTTCTCTCGTTTGAAAGCTGTCTAAGAATCTTGACGTCTTTGTAAGTACTATGTTTTAATTTCTCTGAGTTTTTAAGTTCTGTAAAAATTATCTTTGTATCTTTATGATAATTAAGAAAGTTTTTGTTGATTTCGAAGTATTTCATACTTTCATTATTCATCATATTACTTCCGCTTTCTTTCAAATTGATTCTGGTTCCCCCGTTTTGGTATCAGGGCCTACGGTGGCGGATACGACATTATATATATATAAGGGTCCTAATAAAGCACCTAACCAACTAGCCGAGTTGTCAAAAAAAAAAACTAGCAGAGGTAAACAAACATCTCTAACATCACCAGAGAGTAAACTACATAATGAGGAGCAAGCTGAATCAACAGTAGGGACGGATCCAGAAATACATTAAAGGAAGGGTGAAAAAATCATCGAAATAAAATTTTATTATCAATTTATAAAAATTTTTATATTGAATAATCTGTATAAAACTTTTAGATCTAAAACTGAACAAAAAGTAAACAAATTTATCATATTTTTACAAAATCTACTACTAATTAAGCTTGTGTATCTAAGTATCAAGTATAGCAATGAACAAATTAATATTTTTTTTTATACAAAGGGAGAAGGATCAAACTAAGAAACAAGCCTAGGGAGACTAGCTCCACGAGCGTCATCACTAAGCGCTAAGCGCAACCTGGGCGGGGGAACATGTAAGATAGTCCAAAGAAAGCCCCCCGAGTGACCCATCCCTGCTAACAAATCAGCACAGCGATTAGCTTCGCGAAAGACATGTACAACTCGAGTAGATCGGCCAGCCTCATCCAACAACAGCAACACCTTGGAATGTCGATTAAGAACCATGTTAACAACAGTAGAGGAATCGAGCTCAAAAATTGCTGAATTGATATGAAGACTTTGGGCTAACTTGATGCCAAGGAACAGCCCCCAAAGTTCAGCAAGGGGCGCACTACAAGAACCCAAGTTACAATGAAAGCCTTTGATGAATCTCCCATGGTGGTCTCGATCTGAGCAAGCCTCCGCAAGCAGCTAGGCTTGAAGTTCCTCGCCTAGAGCCATCCACATTAACCTTGACGGTGTGCTCCGGTGGTGGGGACCGAGCAATATGCCATTCATTTCTGCTAGCATCTACATAAGAAGGGGTTGGTGCGCTGAGTTGAGTGAGAGTAAAACTCAGCTGAGATTGGACAGCCTCCACCAAGCCCGTATGAAGATGTGATCTGCTAGAAAAAACTAAGATGTTTCTGTCATTCCAAAGAGCATAGATAGAAAGGCCAAAAAACGTAGGCCAATAAACATCAAAGTTGCCAATATTGGGAGTTAAGAGGTGCCATTTTAACCACCCCACCAAACCTAAGCTGCAGAATTTCGCCCAATGATCTTGGTGAACAAAAATCCGCCAATAATCCAGGATCTCCTCACAGTCGTGAATGGAATGCATCACCGTTTCTGGGGCGTCATGGCAGCGAGGACAAGAGTCACAGTCAGTCATATTCCTATGCCTCCTCTCCGCGTTTGTCATAAGGCGCTCATGAGCAATTTTCCATAGCAACAATCTACACCGGTGCTGTAACACCCTCTTCCCCGGAGGACATTATATTTAGTTACCAACCTAAATGTGGAAAATAAATTTTATTAAGTTTGGTTTTCTTTTGGAAAAATACTGACAAACTTATTTAATTTTCACAAATAGATTTTCGTTGCCATTCTTTTAAAAAAAATACTTATGTGAATAAACATCAATTAGAAAGAATAACATAGGGAATGAAATTCATATATTTCTTTATACTCAAAGTACATAAATAATATAATATACAAGAAACTTTTCTTTCCCAAAAGAATACTAACTCCGGTCAAACACTAAAACTTCTGGAAAAACTCTAATAAGAAAATCCCAGCTCAAAACAAGGATCCACACGTCCTTCCACTTGGTTGACGTATCTTCAATGCACATCTCATTCTTCAAATCCTGGCTAGTCCGCCCATCTAATGGTCCATCTATATGAATTATGTTCAAAAGACCACAAAACATATAGGCAAGGGTAAAATCTCGTTCACAGTTATATCGCGACAGTTACCCAAGCAGCACACAGCAGGTATAATACACACAGCAAAATATCACACATAGTGCTATACTCATCCTCAAAAGAAATCACATTCAAGAATCACATATTCAACATAGGTCACACAGACCACCATTTCCAACTTCACACAGAAACACATCATAAGAATTCTATAAATATATATATGCATGACACTTCAATAATCTTTATACATTCAGCACACAGCCATGAGCACTCAGCCCGCTACTCCGTGGAGATTACTTTCCCTTACTCCTTTATTTTTTAGTGATAGGCGCAGCTAGTTACTTAACATGATTGGACAATCATTCTCAGAGGTCTGTTTTCACAAAGAAAAATCATTCCATAACAGCCACTTACCATATCCTGAAAAGACCGATCAATCAGGTTTATCCAAGTCGGGTATACGATTTTCCCCGGCTTAAGGATGTTATCTCTTGGCCATTGGTGGAAGTTCGAAACCTGGATAACCCCAGTAGGCAATTGTAGCCCAACCCAGTTAGTTCCCAATCACACAAAGTGACTTGTAACTCAAAGTGGCACAAAGCCTTATAATATGCACATTCTCATCATAATGAACTACACACAGTTATTCTATCTCGTTTACTCAGAACTATGTCACAAAGACTGTTCACCCAGAACATATGTCACCAAGACTGTTCACTCAGAACTATGTCACAAAGACCGTTCACTCAGAAATATGTCACCAAGACTGTTCACTTAGAACTACTTATTCAAATCTATCTTTTTAAAATGCTAGGTTCAACACTCATCTAGAGCCCTAGACTTACATCTCTCTCATTTTTAAGAAATCACTTGAAAAATATTTAGGAATCTCATTTTGGATAAACTTGGACTCATTGGGATTTGACCCCCTTTAAGAAAACTCTTTAATAAAATCCCCTCACTTTCTCATAATTATTAAAAGTCACCTAACTCTTTATAATTATATTTATAACCTCAAAAAGCCAGATTTTTACTTCAGCCCCTGCACTTTTGAAAAATTACATTTTTAGTCCTCTAAATATCAAAATTACGATTTCAAAAACTATATTTTAAAAAAATTAAACTTTCAGTCTCTAAACTTTCAAAAATTACACTTTTGGTCCTATACTTTCAACAATTACATTTTTGGCCCCTAAATTTTCGAAAACGGTGATTTTCAAAGTAGAGGAGTTCACTGCCTGTGAAAAATATCACACAAGAGGCGTGAACAGTTCTGGAAAGTTTTATAAAAATCCAAAAATGCATTTTTTTTCCTTTTGCATTTGATTATATAACCTATTTCCAATCTTTCTAAACCCAAAAATCAGTTTTTACCTTCATGAACTTTGATCCATTTAATTGATTTTCAAAAGTTATTATTTTGCCTCTTTCGAAATAATTTTTAAAACTTGATTTAAATCTTAACACTTATGACTTCTCTTTAATCTTCCTAGAAATTAAACTCATAACAACACCTCTTCACCCCTTGCTCTCTTGGGAAAATCTCATGGTAAGAATACCTTTATGAATATAAGAAATAAACCAATCACATAAGAAACCACTTCACAACCCATAAGAAATAATTACCAACATGAGAAATCAAACACCACATATAAGAAATCATTCCACAACAACATAAGGAAATCATTTCACAAGAACATATGAAAAATACTTTCTCCAAGAAAATAAGAAATCTTCCACCAAAGATATAAGAAATCATCACCAAAACATAAGGAATCATACACAACACACAAGTTTATATAACCATGGTAACTAGAAAGTTTTCCCCTTACCTCTTGGTCTTTCTTCTTCTCTTCTCCCTTCTCACAAAATTATGATCACAAAGATAATCACCTTCAAAACAAACACAACAACACAAACACAAATCAGAAGGGTTCATACCCTTCACAAAAATAAACCCTAACCCTAGAAGGAATAAAAAGGAATAACTTGTCTACAACTCTTATTCTAAACAAGACCATAAAGATGGTAGCTTACCTAGCTAAGGTCCAAAAACCCTAAGCTTAGTGTCCTTGAAGAATAAGAACAACTTGATGAATCCAAAGCTTTGATGAAAGTTTAAGTGTTTAAAGTGGATTCCTTACACTTGATTATTGTATAGAGGATCAAAATATAGGGTAGAAGGTGTTTGAGAGCTCTTGAAAATGGAAGAAAACTAGAGAAAGAAGATGAAGGCTTAGAGAGAAGTTAGAGAAAAATGATAGTTTAGAGAGAGAAAGTGTCTTGAAAATGAAAAGAATTTTCCCTTCTTCTCCTATGTTGGCCGCCCCCCTAACCCAAGAGAACCATGGTTATTTCTTTTTACTAATCATGGTTAAAACCAATCATGACATTTAATTAATAATTTGGTAAATAAAAATCAATAATTTTCCTATTGGTTTATATTTATGACTCATGGAAATTCAAGAAAATTCCAAGCCCTTCTCAAAGCTTCTTGGGCGGCCCAGCAGTGTAGGAGGAAGGTAAATAATTTTTTTCACTTTTAACCATGGTAAACAGTAATTTATAGGTAATAAAATGCGGTAATTTTTGAATTTTATACACTACAAGAATAAGTGGATGTACCTACGAAAAATTACCCAGGGCCATGTGGCCGTAGGTAATTTTTTACTTTTCTACGGCTTTGGTCGTAGGTAAGGAGGTAGGGGAGAGAAATTTGAATTTCAAAATTACCTACGGCCATAGCCGTAGGTAAATACTTTTTTTTAAAAAAAAATGAAAAATGCATTTAGACAGGGCCATGGCCGTAGGTAAAGTTCAGATTTTTAGAGAGGGCTAGAGGCCGTAGGTAAATAAAAGCGGGAAAAAGTTACCTACGGCTTGAAGCCGTAGGTAAGTTACCTACGGCTTGCTCAAGCCGTAGGTAACTTACATATAGCATTCCAGCTGCAGACTCGATCTCATCAGTCTCACAAACTCATCTTCTTCCCTCTTCAATTCGATCTCATGTCCCTCTTCTCTCTCTCAAGCGCCCAACCACTTCAACTCCGGCCACCACCACTCAAAACTCCGGCCACCACCAGTCGAAGCTCCGACCACCACCATAGGCTCCCTCCTTCCTCCCTCCTTCGACCCAAAGAGCATCTAGTTCGAGATCCATCCCCAAACCCCTCCTCCCTCCTTCATTTGGCCAAAAACGGCCGCCCCCGTGGCTACCACCACCACCGCGCCGCCACCACCACTGCGCCGCCGCCATAGGCTCCCTCCTTCCTCCCTCCTTCGCCCCAAAGAGCATCTAGTTCGAGATCCATCCCCAAACCCCTCCTCCCTCCTTCATTTGGCCAAAAACGGCCGCCCCCCGTGGCTACCACCACCACCGCGCCGCCACCACCACTGCGCCGCCACCAGCAAGCTCCTAGGCAGGTATGCATAGAAGCCCCTTTCTCTATTTCTCTCTCACACTCTCTAGATCTGTGTCTCTCACGCACACTCTCTCTCCATATAGGCCGAACCACCGCGTCGGAGCTACAGGACCACCGCGCCGTTGTCTTCTTCACCGCCACTGCACATCTATTGCCCCTGGCCCTGGGTGAGTTTTCCTCCTTTCCTCAATCTCTGTCATTATTTCAGTTGGTTGTTTTCCTCCAATGATCACTTCACTATGCACAATATTGATGTATGAGTTAATGGGGACTCCAATATTTTAGATCCATGATTTTATACTTAATTTCATGAAAGTGAAAGTGCAGCCCTCAATGTACAAAGAATATAAAAAAATAACTATATTGTACCGAGTGTGAGGTAGCCAAATATAACTTAAGATTATACTATGATTTGCTGGCAACTACATTAATGGGAAGCCTGGTAATTAATTTGCAGTGATACGGTTTGCTTTACAATTTAAAGCAATCTGCGAGTGGATTTCTCATTTTTGGCCAATGGGAATAAATTAAAGTTGTCTGTGTTTAGTTGTTAAGAATATAACTACGTTTTGTTTTGTTAAATTTTGCTATAGCTCAATATCATGTGTAAGTATTGTTTCTGTTAGATTTTCAAAACAAAAAAGTATTGTTTCTGTTAGGACATGCTTCCGAATCATACATTCGGACTTTGGAAGAGGCTTTGTTGGTGTTTTAAATCTAATTTAGTATTTTACAAATCAAAGCAGAAATAAATAAAAAGTCTTGAATAAAGCTTGATTTTTTTAAAATAAATTTTGACAAGCCAAATGAGAGTTTGACAGTAGTCTCTTTTCATATTTTTGTTAACTAGTGTAGTTCTCTTTGGTTGTTCTTAATTTCCTTCTTAAATTTTTTACTATATATATCTCTAAGTTGGTCAATGTTACAAATGTGATTTTTTGGTAGGATTGTTCGGGGAACTCGGAGCTTGAGTTAAGAGATTACGGTACGTGCAATTGTTTAATATATATTTAAATATGTTAAATACAACATGTGTGAATTGACTTGCTGTTTGTTAGTGGAGAGCAAAGCTCAATAGGCATGATGATGGTGTGTTGAAATTTTATTTGTGCATGTGATTGTGTTGTTTGTTAGTGGAGAGCAAAGCCCTAGTCTTTGCCTTCCTGCCTTAAGCAGGATGCTGGGTTTGCGTGCTGATAGTTTAGAATTGTGCATGTGTTTGTGTGAATGAATTGTTTGTTAGTGGAGAGCAAAGCTCAATAGGATTGCCATTATTTTTATTTGCTTTGTTTTTGTCATATAAATTGATTGATTGTTGTTTAGTTTTTGTGGAAAAAAATTTGGGAAAGTCCAAAATACAAGGGTTGTGCTGCTGAATTTTTTTTTTTGGCACATGACCCCAGTATCTAACGCGTAATGTGTTGTATATGCAGAGAATGCAATTTTACCGGTCAAACCGTAGTTGGATGTATGATAGGTTGAATCCTGGAAGAATTGGTTTGAAAGATGATTTTTTAAATGGGGTTGAACAGTTTATTTTTTTCGCAAAGGGACAAGATAATTTCACCAGAGATGGAGGTATTAGATGTCCGTGTCTTAAATGTCAATGTGGAAAAATTAAGAGCGAGAATGATGTGAGGGTTGATTTATACAAAGTTGGGTTCAAACCTAATTATTGGACATGGACTAATCACGGTGAAGTAGTGCCTGATATTGACTTGAGTGTTGACGAGAATGACATAGGAGGTTCAAGTAGTTGCACAAATGTGGGAAATGCCGAGCAGTTTGACTCGATGCGGGACATGATTTCTAATGCTCTCGGGGTGAATGTGTCATATGAAGAGTATCAGTATGATGACACTGATGAACTTCCAAATGAGTCGGCACAAAGATTTTATAATATTTTATTGGAAACAAATAAGCCGTTGTATGAAGGATCCCTCGACTCTAGATTATCAATGTGCGTGAGACTCTTAGGTGTGAAATCAAGTTTTAATGTTAGCGAGCAGTGTTGTGATGTTATCTCAAGAATGGTGTTGGATGGGTCACCTAAAAAAAAATGTTTGCCAAATAACTACTATGAAGCTAAGAGGCTAGTGTCCAAGTTGGGTATGGAAGCTAGGAGGATTGATTGTTGTATGAATGGGTGCATGTTGTATTACGACAATGAATTTGGAAAAAATGACGGTCAGTTGGTTGAATGCAAATTTTGTCATGCGCCGAGGTAATGTGCTCGCAACAGTAGCAGAGGTAATCATAAGTTAGTTCCAGTGAAGGCGATGTTCTATTTGCCAATAATTTCAAGGCTTCAGAGAATGTTTGCATCAATGAAAACTGCAAGCAAAATGACGTGGCACTATGAGAATAGAAGTAGTTCAGGCGTGTTGCGTCACCCTTCTGACGGCGAAGCATGGAAGCACTTTGATCGGGTGCATGTAGATTTTGCTGCGGACCCACGCAATGTCCGACTTGGGTTGTGCTCTGATGGTTTTACACCATACATCCAAGCCTCGGCATCTCCTTATTCTTGTTGGCCAATTATTGTTACCCCCGTACAATCTTCCTCCAGAGATGTGCATGTCGAAACCGTACATGTTCTTGACTTGTGTGTTACCGGGCCCATCTGATCCAAAAGCTGGGATTGATGTCTATTTGGAACCCATGATTGACGATTTGAAAAGGTTGTGGAACGGTGTTCTGACATACGATGTCGCACGTAAGCAGAATTTTAACATGAGAACGGCTTTGATGTGGACGATTAATGACTTCCCTGCTTATGGCATGTTGTCTGGTTGGGGGACTCATGGTAGATTGCGATGTCCGCATTGCATGGAGCATACAAAGGCCTTTACCTTGAAATTTGGGGGGAAGAGTTCCTGGTTTGACTCGCATCGGAGGTTCTTACCAAATGATCATCCATTTAGAAAAAACAAGACCGCCTTCAAGAAGGGTGAAGTTGAAACAGATGGCCCTCTCCCTAGGTTGACACCGGAGCAGGTTTGGACCAGAGTTATGAATCTCCCAAAAGTCACAGATCATGGTGTAGTTTCTCGATTGGAAGGATATGGACAGTGGCATAACTGGACAAAAAGAAGTATTTTCTGGGATCTGCCTTATTGGAAAGATAACTTATTGAGACACAATCTGGATGTTATGCACATTGAAAAGAAATTTTTTGATAATATATTTAACACTGTAATGAATGTAAAAGGCAAAACTAAAGACAATGACAAGGCCAGAAAGGACTTGGCAATCTACTGTAGAAGAAAGGACTTGGAGTTGAACCCTCAGGCTAATGGAAAGATCTTAAAACCCAAAGCCAATTACACTTTAACTGTTGAGCAAGCAAAATCAATTTGTAGGTGGGTTAAAGAACTGAGGATGCCAGATGGCTATTGTTCCAATTTGGCAAGATGTGCGGATGTGGACACCGGAAGGATAACTGGGATGAAAAGTCACGATTGTCATGTCTTCATGGAGTGTTTACTTCCTATTGCCTTTAGTTCATTGCCAGTTCATGTTTTGAATCCACTAGTTGAAGTAAGTCAATTTTTTAAGGATTTGTGTTCTGCAACATTGAGAGAAGATGACCTTATTAAGATGGAACAGAACATCCCGTTCATTCTATGTAAGTTGGAGAGAGTATTTCCCCCTGGTTTCTTTGATGTTATGGAACATCTTCCAGTGCATCTTGCACATGAAGCCAGGCTTGGTGGACCAGTTCAATATAGGTGGATGTATCCATTTGAAAGGTATTATTACTATCTTATAACTATCTTTAAATATAACTATCTATTTCAAAGATAATATATCTTTTGATTCAAGATTCCATTCACATCTACTTTTGTAGATTCATGGGTGATTCAAAAAAATCGGTGAAAAATAAGGCTAAGGTTGAAGGATCAATATGTGCATCTTACCTACACCGCGAAACAATCCATTTTTGTTCCCATTATTTCACCAACTTCATGTTGACACCAAGGTATATTAGGAATGAAATCGAGACTGATCACAATGAAAGACATCCACTAACATTATCAGTATTTGGCCTGCCCGGTCGTAATTCTGGGAAGGAGTCAATTCATTGGTTATCACAAAAAGAGTGGTGGTCAGCTCATGTTCATGTGTTGATCAACTGTGCCGAAGTTAAACCATACCTTGCGTACGTATATCATATACTTTCTTTCAATTCACTTACTATATTACTATATATATTCAAGCCTTAACTTCGCATGTTATTCAATTTGATCAGGGCATTCTTATTATCTGAGCCTGTCTCCGCACAACACTAAGAAGCTCATATTCATGCAAATTTTCCAACATGGTTTAAGCGCCAAGTACACCTCCCAAAACTATTTCACTTTAATGCGAATTATTACAAGTTAAATCAATATATAAATAATTTGTTTGCATGTTGTATCAATATTTACGTAGGTTTATAGTGAGACACCAACTCCCATCAACCAACACCTGAGGAACCTATCTGATGGCCCTCATAAAAATGTCAAAGAATGGCATACATTCTTCGTGAACGGGTACAAATTTCACACACATGAATGGACACAGGGCAAACAAACAGTTAACAGTGGAGTTTATGTAAAAGGTGTCACACAAGGAGGTGAAGATGAATTCTACGGCTTCATTCAACACATATATGAATTGGCGTACAACACTCTAGACTATACTAAAAGAATAGTGCTATTTTATTGTGAATGGTTTGATCCATCGGTTAGAGGCACAAAAAGGAATCCAAAATATAATACTGTGGACATTCATATGCGCAGCAGGTATGGGTCGTTTGATCCATTTATGATTGCACAAAATGTGAGACAGGTGTATTATGTCCCTTACCCATCAACCCGAACGGACAAACGAGGTTGGTGTGTTGCAATCAAGACAAAGCCTAGGGGTCGTATTGAAGTAGATGATCTAGAGGAAGATGTGGCTTATCAAGTGGATGAAATGCCACAAGTAAATGAAGTAACCGAAGTGGAACGGATTACTCGCTTACGTGACGACGTGGATGATGAAGTGGACGAAGACGATGTTGATGAAGAAGAAGCATCGGATGAAAGAACAGACCCCGAAGATGATTCTGGGGACTCATGGGCAGACCGACTCTCAAATTCTGAATAATACTTAGAGTCTAATTTTATGTATTTTTATTTTTAATGTCTTGTGATTGTCATTTATGTATTGAATAACTTAGTTGTCTCAAATTACTGAATTTGATATTTAATATATATTGTAGTGTTTCATTGAATAATTGTTTATATTGAATTACACTAGATATAGATATGGCATCAGGAGATTGCCCATCCAGACCACGCGATAGTGGGAAGGGCAAGGCCAAAGTCACGGGTTCTCGACCCAAGACTTGCACTCGCATCATTGTTGATGATGATGGGTATGTGGGTAGGCCGGGTACATCACGTTCAGTGGCTCCGCCTCATCCTCAGCCAGTATATCGGCCACCATTTATGGCATCCCCACAGGCTTGGCCAATACCACCACCACCGCCACAGTCTTGGCCAGTAGCACGTCCACCGTCACAGTCTTGGCCAGTACCACCGCCACCGCCATAGTCTTGGCCAGTACCACCACCACACCCTCATCCAGTACCACCGCCACAGCCTGACTATCGACCGGATGTTCCATGGTACAATTCTACTCCAGTTGCAGATGAGAGTACTACTCCAGTTGCAGCTGAGAGTACTACTCCAGTTGCAGCTAATATTACTCCAGATGCAGATGACACTCAGGCTTGCACTCAGGATAGTGCTGATCATGATCTGTCTGATCAGGACGATATGAGTTCGATGATGTCACTGTCAGGGGGTGAGGAGGATCACAACGAGGAGGTTAGATGCTTGAGGGATGGTCGTCTAGTAATCGAGCCAGCTGGTAATGGGTAAGTATTAATGAATTAATAACATTTTTATAGTATTTGGATATTTATTATATTTGTATTATATTTGTTTTAATCATTGTCACTTTTTTTTTATATATGAAGGTTCCTTCCCTCGAGAGCATCTGCGAGGAATGTCACTCGATGTGTTACTGAGCAGTATCATCGGCCTTGGACAAGATGGGGGGAGGTTATGAGGGATAAGGATGCGAAGAAGCTTTTCTTTGATGCTTTCAGGGTAAGTTTCTGATTTAATTGCTTTTACGTATATTATTTCATAAACTATATACGTATATTATTTTTTTCTTCTCTAATACGGGACAAATGTTCGTGGAGGGATGAGGATGAGCATAGTGTCGAGAAGATATTTCATATACAGGCCAGTCGCCGCCTTTTTGAAATGCTCAGCAAAGCCCGCAAACGTGATAGACAACCCCTTTGGATTGGAAATGATGATTGGGCTACTCTGAAAGCTTACTGGGGGACAGCAGAGTACCAGATACTATCAGCCCGAAACAAGAGAAATCGGGCATCGGAGAAAGGTGGTAGCATGCACACAGGGGGCTCCATTTCCCAAGCCCAGTACGCATACCGACTGGTACGTATATGTTTGACTTTATCTCTAATAGTTATTATTTATTTATACTTATTGATTATTTAATTATGTTTCTGTTGCTTTCAGGGAAAGAAGTTGGGGCGAGAGGTGCAAATGCACGAGTTGCATCGCCACACCCACATTAAGAAGGCAACCGGGGAGTATGTTGACGAGAGGTCGAGGAAGACTCAGGTAATATTTATATATATTCATTGTTCTTATATATTTGTTATAAATTAAATTAGTTTTAAAATTAAAACTAATAAGTATTTGTTTGATGGATACCAGGAGGAGTTCGAGCAAAAGATGAGCCAGCAGATGTCTCAGTCTGGGATCGACGCCACCCAGAACCCTGAGGAGGCAGCGCGTATAGCACTTACAATTTGGGTGGACGTGGTTGGCGGCAAGCATAGTGGTCGCTTATATGGTGCTGGAAGCCTTTCGGGCAATTACCGAAAAGGCTCCAGCCACAGAGATATTACTGGATCATCCTCTAGTGCTAGCAGTCATTCCTCTATGTTGAATGCAGCTAAGCTTAATCGGATGAGGCAGACAATAGAAGAGATGCAACGTTCAATGGAAGCAAAAGACCAGTTGTTAGCTAGTCAGAGTTTGGCACTGCAGCAGGTGTTGGCCAACCAAAATTATTTGATGCAGATGTATCAGCCTCAGCCTCAGCCTCAGCCTCAGCCTCAACCTCAGCCTCAGCCTCCTCAGCCTCAGCTAGCTCGCCAACAACAACCACAGCCGGAACAGGGCAACCAGGGTGGCCACTCACCTGGCATAGATGAAGATGTTGACCCTTATGCACAATATTAGTTAGTAGTTTAATTTTGTATTTCACTTGACTTTTTAAAGTATTTTTACTTAAGACAACATTCGGTTTATTCGGTTTATTATGATATTGACGTTTTCAATTATTGTCTTTATTTTAATAGAAGTGTTAGATTAATAATAAATTAAAATTAAAATTAATATAAATAATTATTTAATAATATGTAATTAATTAGAATAAATAAACAATTAATTAATTATAACAAATCGAAATATTGTTTAATTTAATTAATAAATAATTAATTAATAAAAATTAAATTTATAATTTAAAAATTTAATTTAAAAAAAAATGTGTACCTACGGCTTTGGCCGTAGGTAAATTAGCTAGGGCTAAAAGCCGTAGGTAGATACCTACGGTCTGAAGCCGTAGGTAATTACCTAGGGCCTGGAGCCGTAGGTAATTACCTACGGCTCCAGGCCCTAGGTAATTACCTACGGCTCCAGGCCGTAGGTAAGTACCTACGGCTTTTTAAAGAAAGCCCTCACTAAAAAGTTGCAACGAGCAAAATACCTACCGAATTCAGGCCGTATCTGAGCCGTAGGTAATTTTCCATTACCTACGACTTTTTGCTTCTACCTACGGCTTTTGGCCTTGGCTAATCAGCGATTTTCTTGTAGTGATAGTTAAAATTGTCCAAAAATAACCTATTGAGGTAAAAAGCTCTCATAACCCTTGTAATAAGCCAAGACCACGAAATCAAAGTGCCAAAAAAAATCTTGGTACATAAAAATCAAGTTTAGAAGTAATACGGTAATTTTTCAGTTTTCCAGTAACCCGTAAATTATGGTTAAACTGAACTTTCTGTGAAAAATCCCAGAAAATTTCTAAAAATCATCTGTGTGTGTGTATAAATTGTATGTATATGAACAAATGAAATGAAGTTGAGGGGAGGGAGCGAGGGCCCAAGCCCCTACTTGCCCCCTTCCCTCCGTCCCTTATCAACAGCAACTCTTCCTGTACTGAGGAAGAGTGATCCTTGTCTGTAAGCCAATTAGCGTATCTGTTTGCTTTGCGATATACATGTGATATCAAAGTCCTCCATATAGGTAGAGCAATTAGCAACTCAATGACAATAATCTGACTAAGTAGTGGTTGCAGAAAAGCATTTGGTGTCTGGCCAGAGCGAACCATATTCACAATGAATTGAGAACCCAACCAAGTTTTAGTTCCTGCGCCAATCTGATGCCAAGGTGCAAAGCCCATAGCTTGCCCACACTGCAGAAGTCGTTCCAATATCCTATTGTAAAAACCTCTCACAAAATATCCATTGGAGTCTCTAGCCAAGCCTCCGCAAGCCACACTCTCAGAGGATCTCCGACGAGATCCATATCCATCTACATTTATCTTGTAGCAGCCCTTTGCTAGTGCTGCCCAAGCCACATGCACCCATTGTTTTTCTTTCGATCTGCGGGTTGTGATAAGATGAAGCTTGAGCTTGGTTACCAATAAAGATAACTTGCTACTAAGGGTGTGCAAGGGATGGAATCGAACAGATTGTGTTTGGTTCCTGCCTTTCAAAGCCTTTTTTAAATGAGAACACTGACTCGGTTCTGCAGCTCTTTGTTACGGGCCCCCAACTGGATTTTTACCACCAAGAATTATTTTATTAACACATATTTATAAACTTCATTAAAATTTAGGCAAAATTAGTAAACCAGTCCCTTATGTTTATTTATTTTTTTAATTTAGTCTTTTATTAAAAAATTTCAACAATAAAGTCTCTTATGTTTATTTATTTTTTCAATTTGGTTTTTTATTCGTTTGCTGATGACGTGCCCATTATTGATTGTTTTAGGTGATGATGTTCAGTAAATCAGAAACGGACACGTCATCAACAAATAAAAAAATGACCAAATTAAAAAAATAAATAAACATAAGGGACTAATTTACTAATTTTGCCTAAAATTTAATACTAAAAGCTTAGAATTCTTAATTTGTTGATAATTTAATTTTTATATTATTAATAAAATATATTATATCTCCTGAATTATTTTGATTTTTTAAAATATTTTTTATTTTTATTTTTGTTTTTATTTTCACTAATTAATATCATAAAATGCAAGAATGCTCCCACTAATATAAAAAAGTCATGGTTGGCATTAGGCCTGAACAGCGGTCAAGTTCGGTCAGATTCGGCTCCAAAAGGCTCAAACAGACCAAAACCAAGATGACATTATCTAGGCCTAATTCCAACCAATTGGACCAGCGGGTAGTTTGGGTGCGGGTTGGGTGGGTCTCTGGGCTTCTCGGGTGGGTTAAGACGGGTTGGGCCAACATTGGGCCAACATTGGGCCAACTTCATTTTTTTGTCTGGTTAAATTTTTTAGTATTTTTTTTATTTTCAGGACAATTTAAGTTGAAAATCAGGTGTGCTCCATTTGTGCATTGGCCCATTTAAAATGTTAGTTGGTCCATTTAAATAACAAAAAAACCCTTTACTTGTATCAGTACCATTAGAAGGAAAACGGAAACATTACAACATTCCCAGATTTTGCAGAAATGGATTTTACAGAAATAGAACTTAAAACAAGCAAACATGAACAATTT
The DNA here is from genome assembly GCA_030159175.1 of Glycyrrhiza uralensis. Classification (NCBI taxonomy): domain Eukaryota; kingdom Viridiplantae; phylum Streptophyta; class Magnoliopsida; order Fabales; family Fabaceae; genus Glycyrrhiza; species Glycyrrhiza uralensis. The sequence continues at coordinate 32,026,012 of BRZY01000003.1, forward strand.
ATGCCACCAATTTCAACTGTTACAAAATTTCAAACGAATACCTAATATAACCTTACAAGTTAAACATAGGAAGATGAATGTCATAAGCAAGGGACAACAGATTAGAACAATTTCAGACTCCAATTTTGAAAATGCTCAACTAGGCTTCAATGCTTCACTACCATTGTGCTTGCCATTTTTCTGACGTTTGGAAGCAACAAAAAATACCAAAAGTTTAATCCATCCAACTGTGTCTTCCCAACTTCCAGTAAGCTTATAACATAACAGAGGACCATCAGGTATGAATTTTTTTTTTTTAAAAGAAACAAAGGGAGAGAGGGAAAACGAAAATGGGGGAGGGGGTGTTGCCGTGAGCGGCGGTTTTCATCCTTCCTCCGTGCCGGAACTCCACAAGCAGTCTTCAACCACTGTGAATGAGTCTCTGCTGTCGATTAGCTCGGGTTCGGGTCGGGTAAAGATCTGCTGCCCAGCCCTAGTTGGCATGGCAAGATTGCCATGTAAATAAAAAATATATATACCTGCAACGACTTCTGACAGAAAAGCTACATTTGCCTGCAACAGTTCTTTTCCCTTTGCAGAACCAGGAACAGGAACGGAACCCAGAAAACGTCCGTGACTCCGTGGTAATTTGCGATGTGACTTGACTTTTTGTGATTAAAAAATTTACTGGCATCAACCTGCAATATAAATTTAAATATATAATACAAAAATTACATAGACAAATACGAAATGTTACGACAAAAAAAAACTACGTATTAAACTGATTCGAACGGAGATATGTCAAGGTTGCATGATATTTGGCGTAACGACAATTCTGTTCACTCATTTGATACGTGGTTTTATTTTGTTTCTGTTTAAATCCTTCTATTTTTAATTAAGTAAGTCAGATCCCATTATTATTATTTTTTTCTTTGTAAAATCTTTAATTTGTCATAGTCTTATACTATTTCATAATAGATTTGAGATATAAAATATATTTAAAAATTTAATAAAATTTGAAATGTTTTGCAGGAACTAAACTTGGGAAATTAGGTTTGAAAAGAGAGTGAATTTGAGATTTTTTTATTTTTGGCAAAATTTAATTTTTTGTTGATAAGAAATTTTTTTTAAAATTTGGTCAATTTAATTTGTGAAGAATTTAAATAGACAAATGAAAATTTGAGAGTTTCAATTATTATAATTGAAAATTAATTTTGTGGTCTAACTGCACATTTTTACTAATTCCAAAATACTAAAACTGACTACTCAAAGTATGTGTTTTGGTGCTTCACTCATTCTTGGAACTTAAAAATTCACGTGGACTATTTGTTCTATTTTAAAATAAGTGACATTTTAACACAAAAAAAAAATCATATTTAATGACGATTAAGTTTTTCAATAAAATATTAAAAAAATTATTCCAACTTTATCCCAATAATTTAGTAAAATCGTTTCACTTATTAAATTACTTATTTATTATCAAAAAAATTACTTATTACTTTCTTTAATCTTGTGAAAAAACCTCAAATAATGCACACTTAAATTGGCTAAAATAATTACCGACACGATAAAATTACTTACTAGTACAGTAAAAATTAAAAATTAAAAAAAAAGGTTTAATTGCACTTTTAGTCCCTCGTGTATTCTTATTGTGCAATTTGAGTCCCTCCATTTTTAATTGTGCAAATTGGGTTCCTCATCTTTTCATAATGTTACAATCAAGTTCCTCCGTCTAATTTTCTTCAATTTACTAACGGAAAATGTTGACGTGGCATGGACTGAGACACATGGAATTTGAGTTGTCACTACGTGGCATTTGAGTTGGCACTTAGTCGCTGATGTGGCAGATATGTGGCATATGACATGTCATTTTTCACTGACATGGCACCTTGGTAGAGAGATGCTGACACATGGCATCTGAGTTAGCATTTAGTCGCTGACATGACAGACATGTCATTTATTCGCTAATATAGTAGGCAGAAAAATGCGAGAGAAAATTAAAATTTGTTGCATGACATGGGAATCGAACAATGTCTTGACTGATACAAGACTCAACCTATGCCACTGGGCCAACTAGAATCCATGGTATACTTGCGTAAACTAACTAAGATATATATTACAAAGTTGATTATTCTAAATAAATGAATTTATTAATATACTAATTTATGTATATTCATTTTATTATTACATATTTATATATATCTTATTAATATATAAGTTTATTAATATATCATTTATGAGTACATTAACAAAATGATATTTGAAGTATATAAATAATAATGAACTATAATTAGAAGAAAATCTAATTATATATATTACAATATTTTACTACATAATAGAAAACTTTTATTTTAATTACAAACTTTTGATAATAAAAAATTTATTTAATAAAATTTCTTTTTAATAATTAAAATAAAGTTTTCTATTATGCAGTACAATTTTTTGATATATATAATTAGATTTTCTTCTAATTTTTTTATGTAAATAAATCTAGAATAGGGGAGGCACTCTCCCATGTAAAGAATAAGGAGAACTACCAACCTCGGCGAGGATTTATTGTGGATTTTACGTATAGCCTACCAACAAGAGAATTGTTTTCTTATAATTTTAGTTCATTATTATCCATATACTACATATATCATTTTATTAAACTATTAATAAATGTTCTTTTAATAGACTTATATATTAATAAAATATATAAATATGCATTAATAAAATTAATATATATAAATTAGTATATTAATAAATTCATTTATTTAGAATAATCAACTTTGTAATATATATCTTAGTTAGTTTACACAAATATACCATGAATTCTAGTTGGCCTAGTGGCATAGGTTGAGTCTTGTATTAGTCAAGACATTTGTTCGATCCCCATGTTGTGCATTTTTTATTTTCTCCCGCATTTTCCAGTCTGCTATATTAGCAAATAAATGACATGTCTGCCACGTCAGTGACTAAGTGTCAACTCAGATGTCACGTATCAGCATCTTTCTATCAAGGTGTCATGTCAGTGAAAAATGACATGTCACATGTCTACCACGTTAGTGACTACGTGCCAACTCAGATGTCATGTTAGCATTTTTCGTTAGTAAATGAGTTAATTATCATTTTGGCCCCTAAAAATGTAATACGATCTCACTTAGGTCCCTGAAACTAACAAAAATGCAATTTAGCCCCTGAAATTGTAAAATATCGGTCAAATTAGTCCCTAAAATTGTAAAACGACGGTCAAGTTAGTCTGTCGTTTTACAATTTTAGGGAATAACTTGACCGACATTTTACAATTTCAGGGACTAAATTGCCTTTTCGTTAGTTTCAGGGACTTAAGTGAGACTGTTTTACAATTTTAGGAACTAAAATGACAGTTAACTCTTAATAAATTGACGGAAATTAGACGGAGGGACTCGATTGTAACATAATTAAAAAATAAAGGACTCAATTTGTACAATTGAAAATAAAAGACCTCAAATCATACAATAGCAATATACGAGGGACTAAAAATGCAATTAAGAAAAAAAAAATACAATTCATCCTTAATTTGTTCTTTGCTTCTTTTTGCTCTCATCGAATTGCATAACAAACAAATGCTTTCTGTTCACACGATTTTTTCTTGCCAAATCACATCACACGTCTCTCGATTACAAAAGAGAGAACATACGATGAAGACAACAATTTGAAAAGACCACCGTCTGCCAAAGCCACCGCGGTTTGACCAATGGCCAAAATTCCCCATTTACAAAAATAAAAGAAAATTTATTTATACACACCTACCACTTGCTTATAAGAGTTGCTTAAGAGTCAGTTTGAATGTAAAAATTTTAATTTTTGATTTATAGAGAAGTCAAATTTATTTTATATTTTACTTTTCTCATATATGTATAAGAGAAAAAGCTGTTAAATAGTCATTTATAAATATATAGATATTTTTTGAATACTTAAAAAATATAATTTTTAAAAAATGTGAAGAGCAAAAGTTAATTTTAACTTATGTGAGAAGTTGCTAATTAAAAAATACATGCTACAAGTGCTTATAGAGAAGTTTATCTAAACTGAACCTAACTCACTTTTGGTGGACCCTATAATTTCACATAGGATTTAAGAGCATCCACTAAGTTTCACTCCAATAGTAAGTTACTTATGAGAGTTGTTTATACAATAAAAGTTGCTTGCGAAGGTTACTTATATAAAAAAACTCAACTTGAGAGTTGTATGCCACCTAGATGTATTGCAATTGTGAAATCAACTAATTGGAGTTGCTAAAGTTTTAAGAACTCTATAAGCAACTTTCATTGGGGATGCTTTAATGTGCCAAACTACAGCTAGAGTGGTATAGAGATAGAAGACATATAAGTGATAAACGTGATAGATGAATAATATAATAGTGAGAAAGAAAGAGAGGTGTTAGATGAGTGTTAAAAATGAATAAGTGTTCACAAATCATGGTTCGAAATATGATGAGTTATACCTAGGCTTGGCAATGGGGTCCGAACCCGTGGGTACCCATCTGAACTCGTCCCGACTTTGACAGGGAAAACCTGTTTTGACCGGGGTTGGGGACGGGTTCGGGTTTTACCCGCATTTAAAAGTCAGGGCCAGGGAAACTAATATCCACCCCGAACCCGCCTCGTACATTTATTACACTTATAATATAATATTTAATGCATTAGTATTATAAAACTTTACATTTTTAATTCTTTATTTCTTCATTATTATTTGTCTAACATAATATATTAAAAAAATATCTTAAAAAATAGAGTATTAAATTTCTTTAATTCTATCGAAATTAAAATTCTAGAATAAAAATTTGGATTCCAAAATACTAGGTGTGGGGCCGAGGGCGGGGCGGAGAAACCCGATCCTCGTCAGGGGGCGGGGATGGGTGTTGATTTTTCAACCCCGGCCAAGATCGGGGGCTGGGAAACCCAAACACTATCGGGGGCGGGGACGGGGAATGTAAAACCCGCCCCTGCCCTGCCCCGTTGCCATGCCTAGTTATACCAATATTACGTTAGTCCGAGTGGAACTGGACTCGGATCCCTTAAGCAAGATCTCGTGTTCGATTTCCTAACAAAAATTAGTCACCAACACTTCACACCAATAACATGATGACCCTATTTTTATCTCTTGTCTTATCACATCACCTATATATCATTTATCTATCCTCTATTTTTATTTAAATGTCTTTGGTTGGGGTGTTTGGATGTCATTTGATTATTTTTTTTTCCAAATAAAATGACCTCTTAACACGTGTTATGTTCGTGACACCAATCCAATTCTTTTTTTTTTTGATACAGTGACACCAATCCAATTCTAATTCTAATTCTAAAGAATCTAAACCCTTTACATAAACCACCACCAGTGAGACACATCCATTTCGACTCACCCAGGAGAGGAGAAAGTGCGTGACTGTGTGTGAGAGAGAGAGAGAGAAAGAGAGAGAGAAAGCGAAAGAGAGAGTGCTTTCTGGGATCAGTTCACCCTTTTATATATATATTTGTGTGTGTCTCAGATAAAAGAGACAAACTCAGCCACCTCATTCATTCACTCACTTATCTCCACATCGTAGAAAAACCGAACGGTTCTCTTTGCTTCGGATCCATCGATATGGCGGCGATAGAGGAGTTGCCCACTTCTATGCGCCAAGCTTCCGCTGAGGTTTGTAAATAATGTTCCCTCAACCTTATATTATACACTCCTTTCATTTTTTTGAGTTCATCACTACCTAATAATAATAATAATTTATACTAAGCAATTTGGAACTTACTCTTCGGACTTGTATTTTTTATTTTATAAAGTTTTCATCTTTCACATCTTAATTTACTCTAATGTAGTAAACAAAACTAACCCACCTGGCTAGTTGCTGTATTCACTAATCAATCACAAGCTTTAAGGATTTTTTTTTATATTAATTAATTGTTTATGTTTGTAATCTTTGGACTCATGTGTTATGCTACATTTTTTAAGACCATGATGATGATAATTAATATTTTTTTTTTCTCTTCTGTCTTTCTATATTCGGGATTCCAAATGTTTTTGTTTGACTTTGATTATGATAGTGGGAATTCAAAATCTATCGATGAAGACATTTCAAAAATCGACAACACTTGTGCAACTTGTGTTCACTTTGAGTAATAGCAGTGGAATCCAAATTAAAATTTTGAATCAAATCAGAAATAATGATATAAAATTAGATATGATTGCAAATTCCGCGCTTTAGTAGTTGGTAGCAGTTGAATTAATTGACACTATAGTGTTATTCTTATTCAGATTTTCAATTCTCCTCTATTTATAAGCTAAACTGAAGCTCCACTAGTACTACTACACACCCTTTTTGAAATTATAGCCATAATAATCCTTTGCTTCTAGTTTCAATTGCAATGGATGAGGATATTTCAGTTCCAATTCTAACAAAATCTGATTCTATTGAGCAGGAAAAACTGATTCCTTCATCTGATGAAATGATAGAGAAGGGTTTAGGAAGATTTGGGTGGGTGGAGTTCATCCAATGCATCCTTGTGTCCTTTGCAATGTTCTTTGATGCACAACAATCATTCATAAGCATTTATTCTGATGACTACCCAACATGGCACTGCACTGATCCAACCACATGCACCACAGGTTCTGAAATTTGCAAGCTTCCAAAGTCTTCTTGGTCATGGGATGGACCCATTCACAAGACAATCATACCCCAATGGGGTCTTGAATGTGCAAGCAGCTTCATCACAGGTTTACCCCAATCCTCTTTCTTCATAGGTTGCCTTTTGGGTTCTTTTCTTCTAGCAACCTTGGCTGATACATCACTTGGGAGAAAGAACATGCTCATTCTCTCTTGTCTCTCAATGTCTATTTCCTCAATCCTCATTGTGTTCTCCACCAATGTTTGGATTTACTCAGCTTTTAAGTTCCTTATTGGGTTTTTGCGTTCATCAATTGGCACATGTGTTCTGGTTTTACTTACTGAGAAGGTAAGCACAGAGTGGAGGTTCACAGTTGGGATTGTTGAGTACTTTTGCTTCACATTGGGGTACATGTCATTGCCTGGTATAGCTTATGCCAATAGATATAACTCATGGAAAACCCTTTATATATGGACATCAATTCCTGCTATTATTTACTCAATCATTGCTTACCTCTTTGTTACTGAGTCACCAAGGTGGCTTCTAATGCAAGGTAGAGAACAAGAAGCAATGGCAATGCTTAAAGGGGTTTCTTCGGTAGAAAATGGGCCTAATGATTTGGCAGCAAGTCTATTGAAAGATGCTGCTCCTGCTAAGCAAAAGGCTTCGGTTTTCCAACTCTACTCATCAATAGCAGAGTTGTTTGGGAGAAGTTGGGCTTTCAAAAGAATGGTGGCAATTATGGTGCTTGGTATTGGCATTGGAATGGTGTATTTTGGGATGCCTTTAGCAGTTGGGAACTTGGGGTTTGACATTTACTTGGCTGTTGTGTTTAATGCCTTGATGGAAATACCTTCTTGTGTTGCCACTTATTTCTTGGAAAACAGAAGAAGAAAGCCATCTATTCTTGTGTTCTCAGTAGCAAGTGGGTTATGTTGCATAATGTGTGTTGTGGCGGGCAATGCACTACAAGGAGCTAAAGTGGGGTTAGCATTGGTGTCATTTTTCAGTGCTTGCACAGCTTATAATGTGTTTCTCATTTACATTATAGAGCTGTTTCCCACAAGTGTGAGGAACACCACAACATCGCTAGTGAGGCAGGCCATTGTGTTTGGTAACATATTCAGCCCATTTTTGATATCTGCTGGGAGGAAAAATGATATCTTCTCTTATGGGGTGTTTGGAGTAGTTATCATGTGCTCTTGTTTTACATTGCTGGGTTTGCCAGAGACTAAAGGACTTGCTCTTTGTGATACCATGGATCAACAAGAGAAAAAAGACAACATGTCTGTGTGAAATGGGTGTTAGGGGTGTGTTTATATGATGATGCTTTCTTTTAGGTCCATTGTGGTTGTTGCTTGGTAGGGAGTGTTCTTTGATTGAGGTCTTGATTTTGTCTCCATTGTTTTATTTTGAAGCGAAAACCTGAGAGGTTTAATTTTTGAGCAGTGTTTTTCTTTTTCTTTTGGAAGGAAATACCTTCCCAATGGTAGCCTTGCTTTTCATTTTTTCCCTTACATACTACTCAACTTTGGTATTTGGATATGTTTCTTTGACCCTAAATGAAACATCATTGTATCTTACTTAACAGAAGCTTATATTCTAATAATTTCGAATGCAGTTACTCCAATGTTCAATATTGATTCTCACCACTGTTGAAGGGTGAAGTAACCATATGCATAAAATTGAGAAAAGTTGCTAGCAGTAGCAGTTTAGTCGTGTATGCAGTATGGCCAAATTGTTCTTTGTTTTGGGAAGGGGTAGCTGGTTGCTTTAGCTTTGGTATATTTGGTACTAACTAAGAAATAATTATTCTTAAAAAAACACTTTTAATCCAAACACTCAAAACGTATTTGGATAAACAACTCAATTAAGCATTTATTTAATAAGTTATTCTAAAGAGTGTTCATTCATAAATTATTTTAAGGAGTTTAGTGAGATACGTTAAAAATAGCTTATGAATATGTACACCATTTAAACACTAAAATGCTCATTTTATGAGACAGGTTTGAATAGACTCTAAATAAACCCTTCTAATCAAGCTCTATGTATCACTTATTGCTAGCAATATTTTGGAAGGAAGATTCAATATGCATCACTGTTCTTGCCTCAGGTTCCCCTCTTGCTTTTTAAGATTATCTGCACAAAAAGTCTATCCATCACTATCAATTTTTGTTTTTCATACAAAAGTTGAGAAATTGATTACCTGTGGTCGGCAATTCTTCGCATTCATGCAGTCGGATCGTGAACATTGGATTGAAATTAGACGGCTCATCTCAAGGATAAAATTGGATTTAAAATACAAATTGAAATCATGAATCGTTCAATCTCAATCTAATGGTCACGATTCATTGATTGAGTGAATGTAAGGAATCACTTATTGCAGCGAATCGGGGTCCGAAAAGTTGATAGAAAAACTATTGTTTTCACGAAATGTTCATACAAAAGCACAATGCTTTTCAGTTCAATCAAAGAAACATATTCCATCAAACACGGAGGAACTGACATGACTAAATCCAACTTCCAAAAAGCTAAGTGTCGTCCGGGTGGTATCAAGTTTTTGGTTTTAAAAGTTAAATTTGAAAATAAAATCTATTCGGGTAAAATGGAGTTGAATTAGTTTTTTTTTTTTAATTTCAAAATAGTTTTAAACCTAAATCTCAAAACCATAAAAATAGGTTTTGTGATTCTTGTTTCAGTTTTAAACGCTAAATACTCCCGTTCTATCGTGTCTAAAGGTGGATATGCGGGTAGCCCAGTCTGCAAATAAATAGACCGGGCTAGCCCGAGTTACAAAATAAATGGGCCTACATGATGTGGCTCATGTCCGGCTCGCATAGTCTATGGGCTAAATGGGGTCGGCCCGTGGGCCTGCTAAAGAAAAAATAATTAAATTTTGAAAAAATTAAAATAAAATATACATTAAAACTTTAAAATTTAATTAAAAAAATTGGTCCGCGGGGTTAAATGGGTCGGGCTAAAAAAGCTCACATTTAAAATGGGCCTATATTTAAGTAACCCATAGCCCGCACGGGCTGCGGGTTAAACATGTCAAGGTTCATATACCCAGCTCTACTCGTGTCCCTTCAGCATCCTCTCGTCCCATCTAGGGATGGCAAAATGGGTCGGCCAACCCCCAGCCCGTTTTTTTGCCCGTCCCGCCGAGGAAAGTGGGCAAAAAATACAGCCGATCCCATTTAAGGGTGGGTTGGCAGCCGGCGGGATGACCCGTTTTTAGAGGCCCAAGCCCACGACAAATAAAAAAACTGAAAAAATTATTTAAAAAATAATATAATCAACCCGACTGGCGGACCAAAGCGAGTCGTGGGTTGAAAAAACCCAACCTACCAAAAAAGCGGGTTAGGCGGGGCTAGCCTGTCGGGCCCATCCCGTTTGTCACCCCTAGTGTCATCTCTCCCGTGCTTTCACCATTCATAGTGAAGCGAAGTAAAGAAAGTGACTAAACTAAAAAAAAACTGAAACTCAAAACTTAAAATTGAAACTTATAACTCAGAACTAAAACTAGATTTGGTTTTCGAAAATTTTAAAACATAAAACCAAAAACCATCCCGAATGGGCCTAAAGTATTTTTAGTTTTTTACTTCATTTTTAGCATCTTTTCAGTAACATGTACGTGGCAGCAGCAGAGTGGAATAAAATATTTGAACCAAACATTACTGGAGAAAAGGGGCAGAATCAATATACAGTGTTGCTGGAAGAACTTCATGCATACACAGTATTAATCTGTAAAATAGTTATTTCTTCTATGTGCGCGTGCACCTTGCTTTAGCAACTATAATAATAATATAACATTATTGAATTAATGCTGAACAAAGCACACCATCATAACATGCATTATTGCATGAATAATTCTAAATATTTTTACCTTTTATTTTTATAAATTTTTCTAATTACTAAATAGAGAAAGTATTAAATATTTTTTTTATATTTTCAAGATATTAATTGTATTCTTTTTTTTATTTTATAAAATAATAGTAGAATATATAAAAAGATTTGTAAAAAAATATAACATTGCTCTTATTATAGATAATCAGATGGAAAACTATATGTCTATATATCTAGCTAGGTGTTTATAGTGAAAAGAAAAACTAATACCCCAAGGTCTCATCATGGGTTAGTTAAACACCAAGGCCTGTTTGGATTAGCTTATGCAGAGCTTATGAACATAGCTTATGACTGATTCATAAGCTGTTTTGGGCTTATTTTTCATAAGCTACCCAGGATAGCTTATCAAAACAGCTTATGACTTATATAAAATAAGTTTCACTATAATTTTTATTCAATTATAAAAGTAGCTTATACAGCTTATGCCATAAGCAGTAGATAAGCTTGTTATCCAAACAGGGCCCAAATCTTCTGATAATAACTCTGAAAACCCGACCTTTGCTCCCCATAATCACCAAATCATAAAAAAAAGAAGATAAAATTGCTCTTTTGGTCTTATAACTTATTTATTTATTTCAATTTGGTCCTATAATATTTTTTGTGTCAAGTTGATCCTTTAACTTTGCAAGTGTTTAATGATAAATTTTTAGTGTACACATCTCTCTGTGTATTTATTGAAATATTGTGTTATTTGGTTCATATAAAAGTAGACAAAAAGTATTTCAATTTAGGTTTCGGAATGACCTAATTTGGACATGTATTGAATTAAAAATTGTTCTCTCAAGTTAAATATGTATACTTTTTCATAGGCTGTTAATCCCAAAAAAATAAAAACTTCATATCAGAAATTTATTCTTCATCCGAAACTTGAGAAAATAATTTTTAATCCAATACATGTTCAAACTATGTCATTCCAAAGCCTAAATTGAAATACTTTTAGTCTACTTTCATATGAAACAAAGAACAGAACATTTCAATAAGCACGCAGAGAGATATGTATACTAAAAATCATTATCAAACACTCGCAAAGTTAAGGGACCAACTTGACACAAAAAAGTTATAAGACCAAATTAAACAAATAAATAAATTGTAGGACCAAAAGAACAATTTTACCTAACAAAATATCATTAATAATTTTTTATGATTAAAATATCATTAATTAATTGTATGAGAAACTTATCATTGCATATCAAAAAGTAAATTAAAAGAGACTAAAAGAAAACTTTAATATATTAGTCAATCATGTGCTTGAGCTCTACACATGTCGGCATTGCAATAGTCCATAGGGTAAGGATTATATTTCAGCATTATATTGCATATAGCTGTGGAAGCAAACACAAAAGGTTGCAAAAAGAAACCAAAAATTTAAAAAGAAAATAAATTTAAAGAGCACAATAGTAAAATAGACTTGGATTCTTTTTGTGGGATCTGTCTCCGGTTTTCTCTATCTCAATTATATTTCTCTCTTCATTATCTCCATTTTTTTTTTCTTTTTACCTTTATTTTTTCTGTTGTAGAGCATAGCCAAAAAGTATCCAATTTGCAGTAAAACAGCTTCACTTGCAATGTTTTCAAAAGCTTCACTTGCAATGTTAGTGGTTCATGTACCAGACTTTGGATCCTCTGTTGCATCCGGCCTCTCTGTGGCAAGGAAAAATAAGCGTGGAATGGAAGGGGTGGTAGAGAGAGAATGAGCACATTGGGGACAAAAAATAGGTCAAGTTAGAGAGAGATAGAGAGGATTGTAGAGAGGGGGCTGTAGAGGACCTATGTCTCATGTACTGTAGTAGTCGGAAACAATTTTACCTAACTACCCCTGCGTTTCCGCATTGATCATTCTATAGTTGTGGTGGTGGATATTTAAGTCAAAGACCAGATTAAAAAAAAACTAGCAAGGATGAAATTATATATAGATCACATTAATAGGCATGTCAACAAGCATTTCTGATTGGGAGATGCCTGTAATACGTTATTCCCGCATGGGTATTGAGTGCTTTCTGTTGTAGTGGGGCTGTTGCCCCTCTACACTCACCAAAAAAAAAACAAGCATTTCTGATTCAATCCACCATTTGCATCAACAATAAGGAATCCTTTTAATTTTCGTAATTCTAAGATATACAGGGGGGGACAACAGGTACAATTTTTTATTGTAGTGCAAAAAAAAGATGGAATTCAAGTTTTTGTCGTTGGGCAAAGTTATGGAAATGCTAGTGAAATGGATCGCAGCATTAACTGATCTCAAACATTATACAAAAGTCTGGGTTATAAATTACAATCTACAACCACAATTACAGTTACAACTAGGGTTGGCAAAGTGGGCCAGCCCGCCCCACCCCGCCAGAATCCACCGAAAAATGGGGCGGAAGGCTTGCCAAAAAAAGTGGGTGGGGGTACCTTGGCCTGACCCGCACCCGCGGGCAGGTTGACGGGTCAACCCGCCTAACCTACCCAAAAACCAAAAAAATATGTGTAGAAGTGGCGGGTTGGCCCACCTAACCCACCCAAAAAACACAAAAAAAAAAAAAAAGGCTGGCGGGTCAACCCGCCGGGCTAGCCTGTTTTGAACCTATCTTTGGGCAGGCCAAAACAGGTTGTGGGTTGAAAACCCCAACCTGACCCGCCCTTTTTTGGCAGGTTGACCCGCCGGGCCCAGCCCAAATTGCCACCCCTAGTCACAACATCAAGGCTTTTGGATAATCGCGACCGCGTCGGCCATGATTTTCTACAATATCAAAGTTTTCAGAGTCTACAAAACCGAAACTGCGGCTGCAATTCTTTCATACAAATTTTTAGAAATCTTGTGTCATTAGTATACTTTCTTCTTCGTGCTATATAAATGTTACTCAGTATTTTGCATCATTCTGCTCCATCCCAAATGATTTCGAACCCATAGCAATAATGAAAGAAAAAAAGAAACAAGCAGTGCTGCTGGAGTGTGGGGCAGATCTAACTAAAGCTCATTTGCAGTGTCCTTCCTTTTGCGTAATTGTAGGAAAGCATGGAATATAGGGTGGAATCTGGAATTAGTTTTGGTCCTACAACTGTGACTCATTCATTCTTGTATAGGACAATTTAAAGCTCTGATGAGCGGTTACAGAGCCAGCCAGCTCGATTTTGACATAAGATTGCATTAAAGGTTTTCAGTGGTTGCGGTTGTGGTTGGTAACAATCATGATTATTCTTGATTGTGAAAAATTAAGAGTATATTTGAATTGACTTATGCAGAATTTATTTACTGACATAAACACTTGCGATAGATATTTGGGAGAGCTTATGTCTATGAAAATAGTTTATAATTGACTCATAACCTGTTTCGAGCTCCTGAATAGCTTATCAAAATAGCTCATAGTTTATCCGTGTGTTTGGAACGATATGTTACCTTTCAATGCATGTTCGACTTGAAGCTTAGTGAGATAGCTTCTATGGTGGATTCTTCTAGGGAAACAATAACGAAGAGTTTCCAAACACACACCATATGAAATCTGTTCATTACATTTTTTTATTATAAAAATAATTTATACATAAACGCTTATATACGAAGAGTCCTTGTGTACACACACAGCCGTAATTATGATCACATGCAACGGCATATACACTGAAACTTTATTATTGATATTACAATTTATCAAAGCTATTGCAAGCAAGTACTATACTAGCCATCAAGTATTGATGAAGTGTAGTCATTACAAGTATTTTTTTGGGTCTAATAGTCATATCAAGTTGATGGGGAAAGAGTTAAGAAGACGATTGCCCAGATGGGCCTCAACTTGATTGTTAGAAAGAGATTGGATCAAAATAGTAATGAACCAAAAGACTTGACAATTACAGATTGATGGGGAGAAAAAGTGTGGAAGACAAGTTTTGCAGTCATATTCGACATAAAAAATTTGAAAATTAATGAATGAATATTATGAATTGTAAAGTAATTCTTTTAGAATTTTTAAATTTGTAAAGTATTTTAATTAATACATTCATATTTTATTATGCACCTACATATAGTATTCTACTAGTATCAATCAATTTATTAATAAATGATTGAAATCATAATAAATTATGCACTAATTTACCGAATCCAAAGAGTCTAATCAAAGCCGGACAATAACACTTGACTTCTGTACTTATCAACACAACCAATTAAAAATTAATGACATGATAAATAACAACAATAAAAAGGAGGTGAATACATATATTAAATTTTGTATTTCTAAATTTCTTAATCCGTAACAACACTCATTAGCAGTAGTATCAAACAAAATCTGCACGGAAAATTGTTGTTTCGATGAAAACAAGCCCTTAAAGTGAGGGAACCAGCTAAGAAACTTTAGACACAAGGGGACCACCATAAATATCGCGACAAAAACAGATCGAAGGAGGCTGAACAACGAGGACCACGTGTTGGAAGCGGAAAGGGATGACAAACTGAATTATTATTAGGCTTAAATATAATTTTAGTCCCTAGAAATATAGATATTTTTGGTTTTAATCCCTACTTAATTTTTTCCTAGTTTTTAATCCCTACACAATTTTTGTTATGGAATTTAGCCCCATTTGTTAAATTTTGCTTATCTATCTAACGTTTTGCTGATCTGTCATTCATGTCACTCTTATTGCTTGTCATGTCATCTAAACAGATGTCTCTCATATGAAATAAGACCCTAAAACCAAAGAAATATGGACAAATCTTGTACGTGAAATGTGCATGAATATACACCTAAATTAAAGTTGTTCCCATTTGTTTGATTTTAGGGTCTCTTTTCACTTGAGAGGCACATGTTTAGATGACATGACAAGTAATAAGAGTAACATGAATGACAGATCAGCAAAACATTAGATAGATAAGCAAAATTTAACAAACGGGACTAAACTCCATAACGAAAAGTTTTATAGAGACTAAAAACTAAGAAAAAATTAAGTAGGTATCAAAACCAAAAATACCTATATTTCTAGGGACTAAAACTATATTTAAGCTTTATTATTATTCCAGAAATGATTTATTGACATCCAAAACCCAATTTACATCAAGAGAAATAGGAGTAAAATAGAGATGGATAATAGATGTAATAGATAAGTGATGCGATAAAAAAATAGAGAAGTACTATTAGATAAATATTGAAAATTTAGGGATATTAAAAAATTATAACTCTTTGTATTCACAAGAAAAAAAGAAAGAAGTTCGTTTCTGATGCATGCATGTGTGTGGAGATCCAAATAATTAGCCGGTCTATCGTTATCGCTGCAGCAGCTATCTGGAATGGTCCTTTAATAGGTGATGGGAGGACATTAATTATGCCATCACCGTGTTGGAAGTTAGAAGATATAGGTATATGCAATATCGCATATATATGATTATACTATTTCAGAAATGTGCATCCCGAAAGGTCCCCACGCGATTTTTGTATTATTATAAGTAGTATCCTCGCGGCCCAGTAATTACCTTTTGATCCATCACTCTCCCCTTTCCCCTTCACCTAATCCATTTATGTTTCAACACAAGGATCGACCAAACACTGTCATGGGGATCAAAAGATACTGAACTTAAAGTAACCACATGTGGGTGGGACGGTGAATTTAATTAATTTTTGGGAGAAAAAATGGGTTAAAATTGAAGATAAAAACAAAGCAGGTTTTGCACAATAAAAGGGTGTGTACATAGTAGACTAGATAATCATTGGGGGGGAGAGGGTGAGTGTGTGTGACAGAATGAGTGTTTTCTGAAACAGTCTTTGAATTTAGAAGGAAGAGACAAACTTTCAGGAACAAACTCTCTGATTTGGATGGCGGCGATTGAGGAGCTTGCTGATTCAACATTAACACGCCAAGCTTTGGACGAATCCAAAGCTACCAATGATGATGTATGTTATCTCTCCATCTTACAATGTTACATGTTGGTTGAATTTGAATTGTTTTCTATGTTGTTGCTTGTTATTATTATTGGATGGGAAAATGGCATTTCTTTCTAAACCAGAAAACATGTTATGGATTCATGTAATTTGGAGAGTCTAAATTGATAACTTTCTCATTCACTTTTGAAAACATTGGCAAAAACTGGGGCAAGACATACATCATCTACATTCTCATCTGAAATCGTTCTCTCATGTTTATGTTTTTACGTAATTTTCTTATAAGAAAATTTTATATCTATTTTTCTTAATCTCACCCCCACATGATTAATTCATTAATTGTAGCCCCGGCACACAGACAAGATTCTTAATCACTCCCAAAAACCTCCATTTTCACAATTTATATATCTATCTTTCATGATTCTGAATATCTTACTGTTTAAATATTTTTAATATTATCATTTAATTTTAAAGATATCATATAATCATACAATATACTCAAAACTTCCCACTGTATAAAGTTATGTTAGTCGTTGTAAAAAAAAAAAGTTATGTTAGTCACCATCTTATTCTTATGAATCATGATTTTTGAACACTCACCATTTCTACCACCCATTCAACACTCAATTTTTTTTTTCTATTTCTCTTATCCATCTATCACATCTGATATTTATTATTTTTTTCTCTTTTATTTCTTTATCTCTCCATATCTCTCAGGTGTATCTTAGCTCATAAGGTGTCCAACAATCATTTCTCGATTCTTATTTCATTTAACTTTAGGAATCTTGGACACATACATTGCATTGCATTTTTTCTTGTGTTGAAATATTTTATTCCACTCGAGATTGGCGACTCCTTTAATTAATTCAGATTAAGACGGTTGAATTCAAATCAAAATCAGCAAGATATTTGAATTCAAACCGCAAGTCCCCATGTTGTGGATCTAACTTAGAGTTGACTCCAATATAAAATTAAATCGGGTCTTAAAAGATATACTCCGTGTCAGAAATTGCCACTACTAATACAGCCAAGCAAGCCAAACAGTAGTAATCAGATTTCAAAGAAGCTGAATAAGCAAGCATATACACACACACTCATTCTCATAAGTCATATAAAGCCTCTGCCTCTATAGTAACAGGACTACATAACATAATAGAGAGTTGCAATGGAAGATTCAGTCCCAATTCTAACACATTCTGATTCTATTGAGCAGGAAAGAGTGGTTCCCTCATCGGATGAAATGATAGAGAAAGGTTTCGGAAGATTTGGGTGGGTGGAGTTCATCCAATGCATCCTTGTCTCTTTTGCAATGTACTTTGATGCACAGCAATCATTCATAAGCATTTATTCTGATGACTACCCAACATGGCACTGCACTGACCCCACCACATGCACCTCATCTTCTGATATCTGCAAGATTCCAAAGTCTTCTTGGTCATGGGATGGACCCATTTCAAAGACAATCATATCCCAGTGGGGCCTTGAATGTGCCAGCAACTTCATCACAGGTTTACCCCAATCCTCTTTCTTCATTGGTTGCCTCCTTGGTTCCTTTGCTCTAGCCACCTTGGCTGATACATCACTTGGGAGAAAGAACATGCTCATCCTCTCTTGTATGTCAATGTCCATAGCATCAATCATCATTGTGTTCTCCACCAATGTTTGGATTTACTCAGCTTTTAAATTCCTTATTGGGTTTTGGCGTTCATCAATTGGGACATGTGTTCTGGTTTTACTAACTGAGAAAGTGAGCACAGAGTGGAGGTTCACAGTTGGGATTGTTGAGTACTTTTGCTTCACATTGGGGTACATGTCATTGCCTGGTATAGCTTATGTCAATAGATATAACTCATGGAAAACCCTTTATATATGGACATCGATTCCTGCTATTATTTACTCAATCATTGCTTACTTCTTTGTCACTGAGTCACCAAGGTGGCTTATTATGCAAGGTAGAGAACAAGAAGCCGTAGCAATGCTTAAAGGGATTTCTACAGAAAATGGTAATGATTTGACAGCAAGTCTATTGAAAAACTCTCCTCCTAAGCAAAAGGCCTCGGTTTTCCAACTCTACTCATCAATAGCAAAGTTGTTTGAGAGGAGTTGGGCTCTTAAAAGAATGGTGGCAATTATGGTGCTTGGTATTGGCATTGGAATGGTGTATTTTGGGATGCCTTTAGCAGTTGGGAACTTGGGGTTTGACATTTACTTGGCTGTTGTGTTCAATGCATTGATGGAAATACCTTCTTGTGTGGCCACCTATTTCTTGGAGAACTGCAGAAGAAAGCCATCTATTCTTGTGTTCTCAGTAGCAAGTGGGTTATGTTGCATAATGTGTGTTGTGGTTGGAAGTGAGCTACAAGGAATTAAGGTGGGGTTAGCATTGGTGTCATTTTTCAGTGCTTGCACAGCTTATAATGTGTTTCTCATATACATTATAGAGTTGTTTCCCACAAGTGTGAGGAACACCACAACATCATTGGTGAGGCAGGCCATTGTGTTTGGTAACATATTCAGCCCTTTTTTGATATCTGCTGGGAGGAAAAATGACTTTTTCTCTTATGGGGTGTTTGGAATAGTTATAGTGCTGTCCTGTTTTACATTGCTCGGTTTGCCAGAGACCAAGGGACTTGCTCTTTGTGATACCATGGATCAACAAGAGAAAAAAGAAAACACCAGTGTAAAACAAGCAACAGGGACAATTAGTGATGTTTAGGTTCATTGTATTTGCTGCAACATTGGTTGGAAAAAGCTTTTGATTGTCTCGGTTTGGAAGCGAGAACCTACTGATTGGATTTTTTAGCAATGCTATTAATAAACAAACTAAGTTATTTAAAATTTATGGAGAGTTTTATTGAAGTTTAGTAATATTTGATTTGCAAATAATCTGATTGCTAAGGTTAATCCAAAGGAAAAGGATTGCTTAGGTCATTATAAAAAAAAAATTACTTTGACCATATATCTAATCCAGTAAAATCTTAATTAACACATTTTATGAAATGTCATGTTAAAACCATTTTATATTTATTCATTTACAATTTAATACGTCTGTATGTGTACTTATATCTTTTTTATATTTTATAATTTATAATTATTAGGCTTTCAAATCTTTTATCGTGGGTTTAATTAATTGTTTTTGTTCCATTTATTTAAGGCAATTTTGATTTTGATGGTTCAATAATTTTCAGCTAAAGTCAAATTCCTTAATTTTTCTAATTAAAAGAATTAGGCCCGCCATAAGTCTATCAATCATTTCTTAAATATGAGTTAACAACGTAGTTAATGATATCCAGCATGGAAAAGTTGGAATAGAAATGCTAGCAAGACATTCTCTCACACATAGAGTGATAAAGTGGTTTGGGGAGAGGTACATACGAGTTAGAGTGATTAGGGATGACAATTGGATCCATACCCATTGGGTACCCGCAAAAATTATCCACAATGGAGAGGGTAATTATCCGTTCAATGGATACGGGCACGGATACGGGTAATTACCCACAAAATTTGATGGAGATGGGTGTGGGTGTGGGTGCGGGTACCTTAGTACCCACCCCACCCCAGACTTGCACATATATATATATATATATATATATATATATTTATTTATATTTATATATGTATATGTCTATATATATATATATATATAAATTAAATTTAATAACTCTTAAAGAACTTTATAAACTAATTCTTAATCCTAAAGTAACCCATGCACAAGATACTATATTCATAAGACACATTTCTTTTCCTTTTCCATGAGATACATTTTTTTAACTCTTTGCTTTCCCTTACCGTGTCTTTTATCGTTATTGTGGACGACGACAAGCTTGTTTCATTGTACCTCATTCACTTGCGCTATTATTGTCTCGCTTCCTTGATATGCGATGACAAGCTTTCTTCACTGACACCATTCTATCTCGTTCCCGTGTCCTTCACCGGCAAATTCCTTACACGCCCTTGAGACATAATATTGTGTATTGCATTTGAAAAATTAATTTTTGAATTTTCATAGTTAAAGTGCAGGTAATGGGCACAGGCACAGGTACTTAGGTACCCAACGGGTAAGGGTGCGGGGATCAGAGTTGCTACCCATGCGGGTATGGGGCCGAGTACAGGTATTTTTTAAAATTGCAGGTATGGGGACGGGTACTATAGTACCCTACCCATTGCCATTCCTAGGAGTGATAAGAAGATCATGGGTTCGAATCACTCCACTAACATAACATACTAATTATTAACATTTGTCTATCTAAAAAAAAATAACACTGTCTGACACACTCTTTCTAGCACACTCACTCTCTATGCATACAATGGACTTGATAATGAGCAAAGGTCACAGCCGCATACCAAATAGACATGTTCTCGTTTATAGCAACTTATGTTGGGACCCTTTTCTCCAAGGACACAAGCAAGGCTTCAAAAAATATTGATCAGATACAAAAATAAGATTGATTATAAAAAAAAAAAAGATACAAAAATAAGATTAATGTCTAAACACTAACCCCCTTCCTATCCCCCAGCCAAACAAATTAGAAAAGAGTGACAAACAAGTAAAACCTTCGGCTCATTAAAATCTTACATTTAACAAATAAAACTGAACAGAAGTCTAGCTCTTTATTTCAAAGAAACTAATGAGTATTCAAAAGGAGCTTGGCTAGCAATTGAATATACTATAATTAAGCATCTCTAAAATCATAAACTAATCAGTAAGGCCAAAAGTGCATACACAGAGAGGAAGCTAGAGTAAACAGGAAATTAGTTAGCCTTGGTAAGAGTTAAAGGACACCAATGATAATTAAATACCATCACAACCATAGATGTATCAAGTTATAAAGAAAAACTACACAGGAATTTTCATCAAAGTGACCTCAAAGCTCAAAGCATATAGAAATGGATTAATAAAGTTACAAGAATATAAAAGGACTATTGAAAAAAGGGGGAATATTGATGAGCTAACCTGCATCTCCTAGATCAATAAAAAAAAGTGAAATACAGGGCCATTGCTCTCACTCTTGGTTATTGCTGCAATTTTTTTTTCAGTCACAGAGCTCTGCAGATATAACAGGTGAAAAAATGATGGATGGTAACAGCTTAATCTATACTTGGATGAGGTTTTAAGCAAATACTAGCAACAATTCCAACCGCTAAATTCCTTTCAATATTCGCAAATCTATAATCAGTATTCAGTAACTGCAAAGCATCTTGGATGCCCCAAGCAAGATGTCCCATGTTTGTTACATCAGTATGAAATTAACCTTACTTTTGCCATAATGAATTGGATACAAAATTGCTAAGAGCAACCAACTGAACAATCACATGCATATGCCAACACGTCCAAAGTGAAAAAAAAAAAACAGGGTCCAAATGAAATATTTCATCGAAGTTTAAAATAAAGGAAGATGTTTTTAAAATATCTTTTGGAATTGCATTGCAATTTACAATTAACAATTTTCCCCTTTCTTTTTTTTTTCTAGGGAAATAAATCAATCGAGAATAGCAATTGAAAGTGGAATCAGAACATAGGAGATATATCTTCCTATGGATATTTTCTTCCTTTTTTTTTTACTTGCTGAACCTTAGTCTATGTTATTCTACAGGCATAAAAAATAGGAGAAAGACAACATTGTATATCATGAGCAATCTGGAACCTAGAAATGCAGATATATATTATCGTGTAAATGATGAAGAATTGAAGATGTTGTACCTATTATCGAGGCAAAAGCTACTGATAAATGACTGCTAATATTTATCTCTTAGAGCATCTCTAATGGTAGAACCGATTTTGGGTTCTTATCTCTCTTTTAATGGGTCCAAAGATACTTCACAGGATTTAAGAACTTTCATTGCTACGTGCTTGGTTGATTTTTTTCATAACACCAGATGAAATGTACAGAACACCAGGGCATGAAAACAAAACTAGGAATTTTTATTTTCAAAATGTTTTTTAAAAAAAATGGGAACCAAAAATTAGCGAAACTCTGACTCTCTGAGTGATACACTAAAGTTTAATTGAACAGGTTGGAGCAGTGTTAGAAATTAGGGTTCGGAAAAATAGCAACGAAATGGAGGACTGAGGAAAGAGCATGGAAAGCAAAATTAGTGGAAAATGGAAGATTTAAATTAATAACAAAATCCATGGAGAGAGAGAGAGAGAAAGAGAGATGACAACAAAAAGGTTACCGCTAACTACACTCTCTGCAGTGCACAGAGGAAGAAGCCACCAGTGTGCATTTACGATAATGAATTCAGAATGATGCTGCTGTATATGAACAAAATAGAAAAAGGATAAGAACGGAGAAATAAGTTACTCACGTAAGAATGAAGAAGAGAAAAGAATGTCGGATAAGCGCTTGAGCGGTTTTCTGCATGAATGGCTCTCGCGCAAGAGTTTTGTTAAAGAAAGGGTGTTGGTGAAGGATGGAGAAAGAGGGAATGGCGCGACGGAATGGAATGAAAACAAGATATCTTGCGGGAATAAAAAAAAAAAAATCAACGTCCACTATAATCATATATTTTCTTGAGAAACTACTTGCTTGTTATTGTTTCGGAATTTGGTCCTTTTAAAAATTTGAGTTTTGAATTTATTTTTTAAATTTAAAGTTAACAATTTTTAGTTCTCTCAAATTTTAAGTTTTTGAATTTAGTTTTTCTTTTGCGTTGACTCATGTCATGTCACCTTAAAAGGCCTACATGGCACATTGCCCTAGCCACGTCAGCTGACACGTTATTTTTTTTATAGGTACTAAAATTAAAATATATAATTTTTACATGGACTAATTTAAAAATTAGTCACTCCTCCCCCCCCCCCCCTCCTCCACCACCAATACCACTGCCACCACCACCCCTTTCACAACTAGGAAGGCGAAAAAATGATGGTTTGCCACACGAATTCCTTCTTCATCAGACACCCCATCCCGACTATCTTCTCCATAGACCACCACCTCATGATGAGGTGGTGCAAAGATTTCTAGCAGCAAACAAAAACAGCAGCTTCCAAAACAAATACAACCACTTTATGCAATAGTACTACCCAGGTGAAAAATTCAAAGTAATGAAACACATAACAGAAATGGGGGGGATTAAAAACTGAAAAGAAACCATAAGGAAAGAGGAAACGCACTTGAAAGCAAGCTTTCTGTAAGCGGTTTTGATTTCCTAATCAGTTGTGTAACACCTTTTCTCCAAAAAAGATATTACACTATAGTAACCAAGATTTTTTTAAAATAACTTAGAAAATATTTAGATGTAACTTTATTATTACTTCTCCGAAAATGTGGGTAAAATTTTTGCCTTTTCTAAAAGATGAGAAGGATGGGGAGTATGTCCCTTTAATTCTTTTCGAAGAGTTTTAAATGCAGAACTATAAACCAACAGTTTTGTGAAAACAATCTCATCTAATGTATGGACTCATCAGAGTTTACAAAAAGAACTCAATATTCTAAACTACTCAAAATATGTTTGTACATTTAACACCTGAGCCGGTCAAGTCTCTAGACCTCTATCCAAACAAGACAATAAAAGTAGATTCTTCTCGAAATCTCTGTCAATCCACGCAACAACCTCCTTCAGATCCTCTTCAAAGACTTAGCCCACTCCTTGGGTAAAACGTCTACTCAACCACATATGAACAAAACATGGAAAGTAGACAATGGTGATAAACTTTACAAGTTAAGAATGATAGCACAAGAAATATAGTATTTATACAGTATACTTTTAGAATCTCACAACACGGATATATATCTTTTGCCACAGAACACATCACCTTTATGTCAAGTACAGTCAACACAGAACGTATCACTTTAACAGAAGCACAGACAAACACATAAGATATCACTTTTCAAAGAAGTACAGACAAACACAGAACATATCACTTTCAAAGAAGTACAGACAAACACAGAACATGACATGCACATCACAACTCAGTAGAATATCACTCAATTAGAAATATTGATGCATGTCACTTCTATGTCTCTCAAAACACATCGGTGTAATGCTCCAATGAGACTTTACCAACCTCAACACCCTTGAGCAATCGGTTGTAGCAAACCTAACAGAATAACCAGACAGTCCCATCTGAACTTCCGAGGATTCTTCGATAATACTAACATTTATTACTTAATACCAATTTATGAATAAGTCAACCAATCAAATTTATCCAAGCCAGGTATACGACTCGTCTCGGCTCGAGGGTATACTCAACTCGGCCACATAAGACTATCGAAACCTGGATAATCCCAGAAGACAATTGTAGCCCAACCGTACTATATTCCCAACCTCACTACATCGGGTTGTAATGCTCAAAACTCTTTATGCAAATGATGCAGAGAATAAATTACTTTATATTCAATGCAAGCAAGACATAGAATAAATTACTTCTTATTCCATGCAAATCAAACCGATAATAATTTACATTATATTCTCCTTCTCTCCACAATTAAAACAGATAGAAATATTCTTTTAATAAAAATCACATAGAATACTCTCATTCTATCAACACAGAAATAACTCTTGAAACTTATCTGTTTTATTACTATTTCTGACTTTACTTATTTATTTTAAGAGTAACCACACCGCGGCAGTGCCGAACTGCGGTGATTACCCGAAAATGAATCGGTATAAAAAAGTTATCAAAACAATAATAGAATATCAAAACGGGGCAGAGCCACCGAGATTGATAAAGAGAGAAGAGATTAACGATAATTAAACTCAGGTTCATTTTTAATCGGTAAGTGACTATTTCTCGTTTTTGGGAAAATTGCTGCGGAATAGCTACACGGCGGCAGAGCCGACTACGGTAACTAACCATAACGGTAATAATATTAATAAAAATTATAACTTAAGCTTATTCTCTTTGGGAAAGCTCTTTGGAAGCTGATCAAGTAATCTTCGCCACGTATATACGAACTTTCTAAGATAGGAAAAATAGCGCATCGGTATGGTTTCCAGGAAAGATCAGGTGAGCTTGTAGGCCCCTTCAATGACCTTTGTCTTTCCTAGACAGATCCATACAAATGAACTACCTTAACCCAATCATCAGTTTGTATATAAACAGTAAAAATCATTGGGTTTTTATATATAACAGGACTCCAAACCAACAATTTCTACCAAATAACATAACAGTAGAGTTCACCGAGAACCCATTACTATTAAATTATTTTACCCAGTTAGCCTGTATATATATATATTTTCGAAAAGAACATGGAAATGGAAGAAAACACTAGTTTGGAAATTTTAGCGTATTTAATCACTTGCTTACGTATTAATGTCAAATAGAGATACGACCCCTGAGCCCGACATGACAGTACACCGAAGATGTACTCTCATGCCTGACCAACCACAGTATTCCCTATTAGCCAAAAGAACTACAGAGGTTCAATTTTACCAATTCTTAGATTTATTGATCATGGAGGCATAACCCACTGAGTGATCAAGCCTTTATAATTAAAATTTCGCCAGCGTAACGGTACAATTATTAAACGTTATAATTAAATTGGGCATCATAACTTTACTTTTGATAAAATCACATTTTAAATAAAATATAAGGCATAGGACAATTTTCAAAACAATAAAACAATTAATTAAAACTATAAACACCCAAAACACAAAATATTCATCAAAACAAGATCAAACCAACTTAAGAAGAATTTCCCCATACCTTGGTCTTATGAACAATGAAGAACACACTAAGAACACAAGAACAAAAACACAAAAGCTTGATTAGTAAAACAAAGAAAACTCAAAGGAAAACAAAGGAAAGAAAAAGGATTTTGTGAGTGATTTGCTTCAAGTGAGGGATGAAGAAAATGAAGAGCACCCCCTCCCTATTTATAGCCAAAATTTCGTGCAAGGCAAGTGGGGAAGGAAGAAAAGATCTTTGATTTTTCATTTTTGGAAAAATAATTAAAATCCTAATTATTAAAAATATCTAACAAAATATCTAGGCTCCTAGAACACTTGAGAAGCTTCAAGACCCTTCAAGACCATGTGAAGGTCGGCCAAAATGAGCTGGGAAGAAAGAGATGTGAGTTTACCAAAATACCCCTAGGGTTTGGATGAAAAAGAATGAAAATCAAGGGTAATTTTGTCATTTCATAAATTAAAAATTGAAATAATTAATTAAAATTGATGAGAACCAATGAGAATGCTAGAAAATGTCATGACAAGTCTAAATAATTTCGTGGCACTCATTTTTGAAATTTATTGATAGTGCAAACTCTTCGATTTTCATCGTTTCTCAGGTATAACCCCGAAAAAGCAGAAAAATAGAGTAATCTTAAACATGTATATTTAAATCCTATTTTTAAGCTAAAAATAAATTTCAAAATATTTATATCGCAAAAATTCATATAAGACGAAATTAAACAGTTAATCACAAAAATGGATATTACAAGTTGAGTCCCTCGACACAGACAACACCTTGTATGGGTCACGTCGAATTGCTAGGGGTAGATGGTCCTTCCATTTTCGAACCCATCCCCATTTGCCAGCCCCTCTCTGTCTCTCTCTCTTCCAGCTAGTGTCATGACGAAAATCGGTGGATAGAGGAGAGAGAGAGGGGGGAAAGAAAAGGCACGTTCCGATGTGAGTGAGAGACAGTGCAGAAGAGAGAGAGTGTAGGAGGAGAGAGAGGGATGGTGGTGGTGGAGGAGGAGGGAGAAGCTATGAGAGAAAGGAGGTGGTGTGGTGGTGGAGGAGAGAGGAGGAGGGAAAAGGAGGAGAGGGAGGGGGGTGGTGGTGGTGGTGGTGGTGGTGGTGGTGGAGAAGGAGGGGTGGTGGTGGAGAAGAGTCCCTGTAAATATTATATGTTTTTATTTTAGTCCCTATAAATAAACAAACAAGTCAAGTCATGACGTGTTTGCTGACGTGGCTAAGACAATGTGCCAGGTAGGCGTTTTAGGGTGACATGACACAAGTCAGCGCAAAGGAGAGACTAAATTCAAAAACTTAAAATTTGAGAGGACTAAAAACCGTTGGCTTTAAATTTAGGGACTAAATTCAAAACTCGAATTTTTAGAGGGACCAAATTCATATTTAAGCCTTATTTTTTTCTAATTTTTACCCTCACTATTTTATTCTTATTCCCTTTTATTAGGGGTGATAAAACGGGTCAACCCATCCCTGCCTGTTTTCAACCCGCCCTAAACGGAGTGGGCACGGGTTGACCCGCCTGAGAAAAGTGAGCCGAGAAACACACCCCGCCCCATTTAATCGTGGGTTGGTGATAGGGGTGGCAATTTGGGCTGGGCCCGACAGGCTGACCCGTTTAGCCCGTAAAACATGCCAGACCGCACTTTTCAGACCATAGCCCGTTTATGCCCGCAAAAAATGGGGTTGAAGCGGGCTGCCCCGTTTACTTTTTTATTTTTTTAAAAAAATTAAATATTTTTTTATTATTTTATTTTAGTGGGCCAAGGACGGGCCAACCTGCCAAAATTGGCCAGCCCGCACTTAAAATGGGACGAGTATGTTTTTGGACCCATTTTCGCTCGGCGAGGCGGGCTGGGCCTGGGCCGTTTTGCTGCGGCCCCGGGCTGGCCCATTTTGACACCCTTAGTTGGCGAGATTGGCCCCCTTTTTTATGGGTTGGCGGTCGGCCCGCCTAATTACTTGTCCAAATTTTTTAAAAATTTTGAAAAAAATGATCATTGAAAAATATTTTTAAAGCAAGAACAAATTTAATTGGCCTGGCGGGCCAGCCCAGCTAGACCCGGCATTGGGTTGGCGGGCAAGGGCGGAGCCAGGATTTTATCGTGAGGGGTGCCAAGATAAAAAACATATAATTTAATAAAAAATTAATTTTTTACATGTATAATACATATGAGAAAATTATCTAAATATGAGTTCTATTGATGATAAAAAAATTAATCAAAATTATATTTTAATTTTTGCAAATAATTTACTAGAGAAACTATTGACATATAAATTGTAAAATTTAGCTTTTTTGAGAAACTACGTAAAGTTGGGATGGTTCCATTCTATTATGATGTAGAAAAAATTTTGTGAAGAAAATGAAGAGTTTCTACAAAAGTGAGGAAGAGATAAAGATAACATAGAGAGATTTATATTATTATAGATGCTACAAGAATATTACAAATATATAATTAATCAATGTCCAATTAGTTAAACTCAAAACAATCTTTAAGTGATTATATATGATAATTCAATTTTTCTAGGGGACCATAAAATATTTTTACAATGTATACCAAGTGATATTAAAAATTTGGGGGTGAACATGGCAACCCCAAGTCACCCCCTCCCTCCGCCTGGAGCACCGGCACCGCACAAGCACATACAGGGATGACACTGTGTGTTTAGATTATCATCCAAAACACATCCCAATGTCATTCAACGTAAAAATAATACTATTTTTTCTTTTCCAAAACTACGTTTGAAGTCCTTCGCCAGTTTTCCAATCACGCTTACAGTTGATAGAGTGAGTAGTGTCTTTCTCTAATTTGTTTCCCTCTTTTCCTTATTATGGCTGCTTTCCGTGTCCAAGAAGCTATGAGCAAAAAATTGTTTAATATTTTAGAAAGTTAAGGTTCAGAAGCCACAGCAGGCTTTTTAGTGTACTGTGCGAGAAGATACTTGTACCATGGGCCATGTATGATGTATGTATACACGTATATGGGGAAGAAAATTTCAAAATTCTAGGGGGTACCACGGCCCCAGTGGGCCACCCCTTGTCTCCGCCTTTGTTGGTGGGTTAAATGGGGGTGGGCCAAAGCGAGTTTGTAGGTTGAGGACCTCAACCCCCCCCTCCCCGCAAAAAAAAAACAATTTAGGTGGGCTGGCCCGTCGACCCCAACCCATTTTTGTCACCCCTACCTTTTACCATCTCTCAAGTGTGTTTTTTTAAAAATCCTTAATTAGTCTTCCAAAATAATTAATAGTCATTTTTGAAAAAATTATAAAAAAAAATCTACATGTGTGTATTTATAAACAAATTTTCACACACACAAAATTTTAAAATTAATTTTATTTATATTATTTTATTTTATTTAATAAATATTTAAAAATAATAATAAGATTAAAAAATAAATTAATATTTTAAATTTCAGATAATAAATAATGTGGAATAAATTAAAATAAATTAGTGATAACTATTTTTAAATAAATAATAAATAAATAGAATTTATGTAAAAGTTTTATACACATATCCTTTTATCTTTTATATCATTTTATATTTATCAGCTAGTTTAACAACAAATTTTACCAAATACTTTAAATTCAATAAACTATATTTTCAATTATAAGTTTTCAGTCATCAGCTATAAGTTAGCTTGCCAGCTATCAGCTAGCTTATCAACTATTTTTATTTTTTTGCCAAACAAAACATTCCACAACTAAAGAGTTTATGATTTTAGAGAGTTTCTATAAGCTATTTTGGAGAGCTTATGAAAATAAATTGGATATAGCTTATAGACATATCTAGCTGATATTAAGCTTTTTTGTATAAACTCTTTCAAATACTTATATAATCACTTATACCATAGGATACATCCAAATAAGCGCTTTTTTTATATACTCCAAATAAGCTTTTTTAAACAACCTATTTAACTTGTTAACATATTTTTTGGTTTATATCAATAGTATCCCAAGGGAAAGACTATCCCTTATATATAGCGCATTAACTACTTGCATTAGTTATTTAACTTGCTAACATATTTTATCTAAAAAGTATATTGGTGACACTCCTCTTATCTATAGTATAATTAAATCTCATTCCTGATTGCTAAAGTGACACTAAAGTAGCTCCTGGAAAATGTTGCACAAATTACAAAAACACAAATATGCTCTGGTACCAAATCCCACTGGCACTGATCCCCAAATCTACAAGTTAAATGGCTACAGCCTACACCGGGCTACAACTACAAGGCTTCCTTATTTATGTAGTATTATTTTATTTTATTAATATACTAGCATATGTGACCCGTGCAACGCACGAGTTAAATAATTTCTTTTGTACGTGAATGAGAAATAAATGAGATGTTTTCATATGAAGTAATAATCAGAATCACATTAACCTTAATTATAATGAAATTATTGCATATGAATTAATAATTAATAAAGAGAAACACAATGTATTTTGGACACAATGTACTCCCTCCGTCCCATAAATATAGATACTTTTGTGCAAAATAAAAATTAAATTTTCTTAGATTAAGAAAGTATTTAATAAATTAATTGGTGATAAAAAAAATAATAAAAATGTATTTAATTAAAATTATCATAAAGTAAAATAGAAAAATATTTAAATTATATTATACACTTTAATTCTTTAAGTGATTCACATGTTGATGAGATTTCACGTAAAATATTTGACACAATAATATAGTTTCAAGTAAAATATTTATCACGCGTGTTATATTTTATTTTTAAGTGTTACATTAATCAATTTACAGATATTAATTTTTAAAAACACCAAATTTTCTGAAAAAAATTAAAATGATCAATAAATTAGTTAGATGGCAATTTTTTTTTTTGATGAAAGTTAGATGGTAATATAAAAACAAATAAAGAAATATCTATTCTCATTTTTTGTATTTTATTCATACTTTTTATTTTATCAATTTATTTTTAGACATTAATGGGAGAAAATTCAAATTTATTTTGGACAAAAGAGAATATTTAATGAATTTATTAGGTAAAGATGCTAAATGAAAAAGAAATAATGATTATAACATTGAATAAAATGAAAAAAATATTTTTTATATCTTTTATTACTTGTTCCTAAATAACAAAATTAAAATTAAAATTCAAAATTCATACTAATTTTGAAGAGATAATTTTTTTTGTGACCATATTAGTGCAAAGTATCCACCACATTGTATCAAAAAAATATCCATCACATTCTTTTATTTATTATATGATATAATCTTGACAAAAATCAAATTCAAATGAAGATAAAATAAAATTAATTTCAAAATTTTTAAATCAAAATCAAATCAAGATTGAAGAGATCATTTTGATTATTTATATAATTTTAAACATTTTTTCACATCCTAAAATCAAATCTTAAACCTTTTTTGACATCCTAAGATTATTATATAATCTTAAATGTTAAAAATCAAATCTTTTTAAATTTTAATTTTTTTAATCCTAAAATGATCAAATTTGAACTCATCAAATGTTTTTTTACCCTCTAAAAAACTCAATACTGGTGTCGCCTACGTATCACATTCTCACTTCCTCAACAACCTCAACCTCAAGAAAGGAATCAATTAATCAACTAATGTGTTTAATTTACATACTTCTTTTCATTTCAAAATATTCATTACATGCCTAACAAAATTGAAAATAGAATAAACAAACCAAAAACAGAAAGGAATCAATTAATCAAATAATGTGTTTAATCTATATTCTATTTTTTATTTTCAAATATTCATTGCATGTCTAATGAAACCAATAAAGGAAATCAATCAATTAATATTTAATTGATTGTGATTCTTCAAAATACTCATTGCAAGCCTAATAAAATCGATAAATGAAATGAATCAATTAATGTGTTTAATTGCGTGTGATTCTAATTGGACAATTCTCTTTCCAATTTAAGCAAATCATTCTAATGTTCCATTCTTCTATTGTCATTTTTTTCTTCATGTTTCTCTTTGTAATTTTTCATTTTCAGTTTTAGCATATTCCTCACTTATGACATAGTCATCATTTTGAATTCAACGTTTTATGTTTCTATAAATTAAAATTCTTTCTTTTTTTAATTTGCTTGTTCTAATGTTGTTCTATTTGATTTACTATTAGAAACGATTAGCTTGATACACAATTACAAATTAAGAACATACAATTTATATCAAACTAAATTTACTAAAATAGAAACATTGAACAGAAAATTTAAATAATTTATATGTATTTGTAATTAAAACAACTAATAAAGTATTACACATATTTTCCAAAATAAACATAGTAATATATATAAATTATAATTATTGTTATCCCGTACATAATTTTTTTGAAAAATATTAAAAAATAAATAACTATTTTTTTGTGATCTGTGGTGTTTCTCCTTATTTGATAAAGAAGAATAATGTATCTGCAAAAAACAAAAAACTAATTACAAAAGAAAATAAAAAATAATAAAACTTAATAGCGCAAAATATAGAAACATTAATTCAGAAAACAATCAATAACTAAAAATAATTAATATAAAATATACTCGCCTTACGGGAGAAGTTTGGCTTGATGAATATATAAAAGAGTAACGTTAGTCTTCGAAAAAATCAAAACAAAAACCTAACAACATCAAGAAAATGAATAAATACTAAAAAGTAATAAGTAAAAATGATTAATAGAAAAATAGAAAAAAATTGCAATAATTATGAACTCACCTTAGATGAGAAAGTGTTGATAAACATAGGAATGACAATAATACAAATGCTAAAATAAAGTGAACAAATAAAAAATATCAATACATGTATATATATTAAGATCTAAGATTAAAAATACAAAATAGATATAAAATTAAAAATACAAAAAATGAAACGTATAAATGATTAAGCATGAAAAAGAAAACATAAACTAACATTTAATCGAAAGTTTCAAGAGTAATAATTATCGCAATGAGGGAGAATAGTGAAGAAGAACATGTATATGAAATGAAAGAAGAAGAACAAAAGAAAGAGAAGATAGAAAAGTCATATGAGTATCAGCGAAAGAAGAATTGAAAAGACACAAAAGTTTGCCGTTAGAAAATTGGAGAAGTTGAATAAAATCTTAGAAAATAAATAGGTAGAAAGATAAGTATGAAAATATTCTCTAAAAATAAACCAATAAAAAGAGGAATGAAATTATTCTTATGAGATCTTTAGAGATCATTTTGAAATTGAAAAGAAGCAAGTCTTTATTATATAAGAATCAATTTAAATACAATTGATAATCAATAAATATTTTCAAATCAAATCAATTCAATTGAGCCTTAGAATGCTCCCAGAGCAACACGTGTAAAAGTCTTCCTTGAGATGGTTTGTCTTTATATATATTATAGACTCCATAAATTTTTTTTGATGAATGATACTCCATAAAAAATACTATATTAAAACAATATATTATTTTATTAAATATATATGAATTTCTTTACGTTTACATATTTATTTTATAAATATATATCATTTTTTTGATGAGTTATTAATATATTAATTTATAACTTTATATATTATACAAAGTTATAAATCTAATTAAAATAATCTTAGAAACACTATAACTTGTATAATTTATGATTTTTTACAGATCTTAGTTTATTTTAGAATAAATATTATAAATTTTTAAATATACTGGTTTAAATAGTTCAGGTAGCCACCCTTTGACCAAGTATTTTGACTGAATTGAACACCAGTTTGAGTCTAATAACATCATGGAAGTCAAAACTAGACCGGCTGGACCGGGAACCGGATCCCAGTCCGGTTCGGTACGCCCTGAAAATTGGACTCCGCAAGAATCGGTCAAAAACCGGGGTAAAAATCGATTGGACCGGTTTGTATTTTTTATAAAAAAAATCAAATTTGTTGTTTTTTTATTTTTTAAAAGAAATAGATATCATTTTCTTCAATTATTTATAATTTTGAATATTTTATGCTATGAATTATGACATTTGGTAGTGAAGTTTAAGTTTTCTTTATAAAATTATGATTTTTATGTTAATTTTTGTTCAATATTGTATAGAGTTTAGGATTTAAAATAATATTATATATTATATATTATATTTGTAATTAAAATAATATTATTTAATTATATCCCGGTTCAACCAGTTGAACCCCTGTTGAACTTCGGTCGAACCTCTGTACCTTGAACTCTTGCTCTCACCGGTTCAATGACTGGTCCGGCTTTGACTACCTTGAATAACATTGGTTGCAACAATATAATCACATCTAGAAGATC
Source organism: Glycyrrhiza uralensis (assembly GCA_030159175.1). Lineage (NCBI taxonomy): Eukaryota > Viridiplantae > Streptophyta > Magnoliopsida > Fabales > Fabaceae > Glycyrrhiza > Glycyrrhiza uralensis. The sequence goes on from BRZY01000003.1 coordinate 32,060,243, forward strand.
ATTTGTTGTATTAAATTTTGATAGGTAATATATTGTTTTGACTTATTATTAATCTACATAACTAAAAATACTAAAATAAGTATTTTTACCTGTTAAAATAATTATATATTTTTAATATACTTGTTTATTAAAAAACAAGACAAATGCTAGCAAAATACTCTTTTTAAACATTATCTATAATTAGTTGAAATTCATGTGAGTCCTATTACTTTGAGAATAAATTCTACCGTATAAGATATATGACCCACATAAGATCCATATGAATTTCACTAATCATAAATAATTAATGTGTTAAAAAATGTATTATCATTATCAACATTCCTTTAAAAAAAATGTCCTGTGTATAGCATGGATACCTTTCTAGTTCTTATTAACATATCTAGAAAATAAAAACAAGTAGGTTTTTTTGGTACAATTAAAAAAAAAACCAAGTAGGTTTATGTCACCAAATTCCAATTAAATTGCCAGAAAATGGTAAAAAAAATCCTTGCCTTTCAATGAATTCACCTAGGTTACAATCTAGAATTCTAGAAAACAAGAGAAGCTTGGCACTAGACGCAATTTCCCCGATTACTATAAAATGAAACAGAAGAAAGAGATACAACTTTCCCACCATCGTATGCCGTATCATCTCTCTCGCTTTCTGTTTGGGTTTCGATCGTCCTAACCATATAGTAATAGTACACTACTAAACGACACAGAGTTTCATTTCACTTCACTTGAAACACATCGACGCGACGCAACGCAACGCACACTCACTGGGAAGAAAAAGGGGAATAACGAGAAAAATTGAAGATGTTCAAGAAGGCGGTGGAAGCAAAGTCTCAGCAAAGGTTATCCGGTGCCGACAGGAAGAAGCTGAAACGAACCATTAAGGACAAATTCCCAAGAGCTTCTGATTCCGACCTTGATTCCTTGCTTCCTCCTAAGGTACTATTATTATTAATTTGCTTATTCCCCATTCATTGGAAATCAATTGTAGTGAATAGTAAATAGTAAATAATACTGGTACTCATTGATGGGTTTTTGTTTCCATATTCCTACTGCAACTTGAAAAACCTATCACTCGTTTATGTTTAGAAAATGTTTTCTGTCTTCATTTCCTGTTTTCACTTTTAATTACCAATTTATTACTTTATTTTCAATCTGTTTTCAGCATTCAAAAATTTATACTGTAAACAGAAAATAAATAAAGTGTCTGAAGCAGATTGAAAATAAAGTGATAATTTTGTAATTAAAAGTTAAAACAGAAAATGAAAACAGGAGGCGTCTCTGAGTTTTAATTTTTTTTGGTACTAATCAAGTCGACTTAAAACATTGACATTTAACATAATACAATACCAGGCAGAGATAACAGTGGCCAAGTTTCAAAACCGAGTTCATGTGTATGCCGTGGAGGGAGGCTTTCCTGTGTTCTTCGATGTCGATGGTCGCGGCTCGGATATTTTCCCTACAGGTAGCTCTGGCTTGGAAAAATGAAAATGAATGGGATTTATTTACTTAAGAGAATATGTATTATGTAAATTTAACATGCCCTAATCAATTATTATCGATTGAAATCATTGCTGCATTGCAGTTTATGCTCTCTGGATGGTCCCTGAGCTGCTGCCGGCTTTCGTGCTCAAGGGTGGTGAAGTTTCTCGGTACATTATAGGTGGAGCGGACTTGATGTTCCCCGGTATAAGTGTGCCTCCTGAAGGCCTTCCATCGTTTGCGGCCGGGGAAACGTGGGCGGTTAAAGTACCCGGAAATCCTGCTCCCGTTGCGGTAAATTATTTACGTTACTTGTTTCGTTCCAATCATCATTGATGCTTGTAAGCTGGTAGGACTTGTTAAAGTTGCTTTTGCATTTGTTCTTGTCAAGGTTGGGAGTACCATGATGAGCAGTGCCGAAGCATTGAAAGCAGGATTGCGTGGAAAGGCATTGAGGATAACTCATTATTATCGTGATTTGCTTTGGCAAGTATTGCTAGAGCTTGATTGTTACTTCCATCAATTGATTAGTGTTAACAAATCTTTCGTAAGTTCAAGTTATTTATTTTCCCCCCTGCTTGGTTGGATTTGCAGGGAATCTGTTGAGGGCCGTCATGTACCCAACGCAGGTTTTTTTGAAGATGTTGTGTTTGAGGATCCTTCTTTATCATCATCTGCTCGTGATTCTGATTTGACCGAGGTTGCTTGTGAGACATCAATTGATCAACAGAACAACACAAAAAGTGATGGAGCGGAGGAATCTCTGGATGTAAATGAGTTACCAGCTGACTCTGGCCCTGCATTGGCAACACTGAACAATGATGAAAACGATACGGAGGAAATAACTGCTGGCGTGGCTGATTTGAAGTTACCAGATGCTGGCTCTGCTAACGACCCAAATGACCAACATACTCTATCAACTTCAGATGTAGATTCGCTGTTAGATAAGTGCCTTTTGCAAGCATTGCATACAACAGTGAAGGACAAAGACCTTCCCATGCCTGGAAGCACTCTATGGTGAGACTAAATCTCTCTCTCTCTCTCTCTCTCTCTCTAGACTCTTGGTCGACCAAGTTGAACTGTTGCAAACAGATTGGCCAAAAAATCCAACAAACTAGTAATTTTGGTTGACAATTAGGCTTAGTTTACAAATCTTAAAGGATAAATTGGTTCAGTAACATGATTCACCAAAATATGACTACAACGGAGCACACTTTTAATTGGATGAGATCACGAGAACTTTGGTAGTGATTTTTTGTTATATTGATGTTTAAACTGGGCAACTGTTTGGGCCTTTTTTGTAAATTTAAAAATTTATCGCTGGATATTAGTGCTGAATAATTTAACATTTAATTTTTGTTTGAAAAGAGTTTAGTTTTAAGCTCTGAAAGTGTTGGTATATTAAAGCAAACTATTTCCATTGAATATAATTAAAAGGTTTTGCTAACAAATGTTATTAGGGTACTTGTTAAGAAATTTGAAATTAAAAAGTATTTAATGGAAAGTACAGCACTTGAACATTAGAAACTTACAAAGCTTTACTTTTTAATCAGTAATTTCCATTTTTGAATTCTTAACAAGTGTGTTAAGTCTACCCGGTAGCCCTTGTCTATTAAATATGATTACGTAAAAGGAGGTTATTGTCATTTGAGGATATAAATAAGGAAATACTTGCTTCATAATACATTCAGTGACTAGTAATGTGCATAAATGTATTTAACATTTTTTCCCACTTAAATAATTTCAAGGTTGTACATACACTTTTAGTTAGTGAGTGCTGAACTAAAAGGTCAAGTTTACCTCCAGTAATCTAATAAATGTTTATTTCTGGGCATTGTAGGTCAAACCATGTATTGCCATGTAGGCCTTCAGGAATGACTTTAGACATCAAGAAATCATCCTACAAGAAGTTATCCAAGTGGTTGCAAGCAAAATCCTCCTCTGGCTTGGTATGTCATCTACTGCTTCTTCTTCTTCTTTTTTTTTTTTTTACTTGGAAAAGTAGAATAGTAAGTAGAAGCTTGCTGATATTGACTGGAGAACTTTTGATTGTTATATGAACTTCAACTTAAGATATAGAATGTGCTGAAGTAGGTCTCTGCCAACTTATAGTCTTTGTGAATTGGAGCTTTCTTGTTCTGCCAACTCCACTGCTTTGCAATATTTTTTTCTGCTTGCTTATTCATACCGATTTTTAAGTCGTCGTCTTATGTTTCTCTTAGTCTCAGGGTTTTGTTTGATTTGCCACTTTGTAACCTTCATAGCATGTAAGATATGTTAGCCAAGCCACTACGGTGAAAGAAATAACTTTGACAATGTTGAAATTATAGGATTTCAGATAAAGAGAGAAGAGATAGAATGAACTCTAAAATATGATGGATAATATTTGATAATAACTTGATAGCTTGATAACAAATGACTGACCACTAACCCCTGTATATAGGGAAACTAATCATGATAAAATGATAAAATAACTAACTAATCCTAATCCTATGAGATAAAATAAAGCAACTAACTAATCCTAATCCTATGAGATAAACTAGGATAATATTAAGATATTATAAGATATTAAAGCTTACTAAAGCTTCAAGCTTGTTACAATTAAACCCTTTTAAAAGAGAAAACTAGCAACCAATGTAACCAGACCCAAAAAGATATCTTGAATAAATCAAGAAAACTGAAACAACCAAAACCAAAAGAACCTCTAAAGATCAATGCCAAATTAAGGCAAAAGCTTAACCATCAAGCAGAAGCTACAATTTATGCTTAACCACTTGGTAGAAGCACAAAACCAATGAAGAATGCTTAACCACCATAAAGGCAGAAGCTATCAAAGCTTAACCATCAAGAGCAGAAGCCATTGCTTAACCACTCTAGACAGAAGTCAAACAAGATTTTAATGCTTAATCATCCATGGCAGAAGCTCACATTAATACTTAACCACCATGGACAAAAGCTAAAAAAAAACAAAACTCAAATCTGTCTTCAAAGAGGAAAAACTGGTCGGACCCGCCCTCAAGCACGGATGGCGGCGCTGTAAACAGACGCGGGAACTTCAAACTGTGCGTGGGAGCTCGTGCAAGGGAGGTTGTGCGTGCACGTGGCTAATATTTTAATGTAGAAGTAGCAAAGAGACAGCAAGTAGCAACGAAGAACGGTGGTTGCTGGCTGTCGGAGACTGTAGAGGTGGCCAAATGATTGTAACGATGGCCGACAGCAGAGGATGGTGGACCGCATAGGTCACGGAGGATAATACCGCTCTGATACCATGTTGAAATTATAGTGTTTCAGATAAAGAGAGAAGAGATAGAATGAACTCTAAAATATGATGGATAATATTTGATAATAACTTGATAGCTTGATAACAAATGACTGACCACTAACCCCTATATATAGGGATACAAGAATCTTATATCTAATTGAATAGGGAAACTAATCATGATGAAATGATAAAATAACTAACTAATCCTATGAGATAAAATAAAGCAACTAACTAATCCTAATCCTATGAGATAAACTAGGATAATATTAAGATATTATAAGATATTTCCTTATATTCTAATAGTTCTAATAGATAACATTTGGCTGCTGTACTATTGTTTCATGAAGAATTGGAATGGATATTGGAGCTTGGATTATAGTAGTTCCATTGATTCAATGTGAAAAGTATCAATTGGAAGTTTTTACAACAGAGAATAAATTGATAACAATGACAAAAGATTGAATAGGAAATTGGGGATTCAATTCTAAATTTTCTTATATGAGTTACAACTTACCACCCATGTCGTACAGCTCTTGTGAAGCTTTTGTTGATGGGATCTCTGTTATGGTAGCTGAAATCAACTTAGGAATGATTCTCAATTTGGGATGTTTCTTCATTTCTTATATTGACACCTTTTTAGTATATTTAGGGTTGATGCGATTTGAAAATTTGAGACTATTAATGGGATTGCTTTAAAGTTTAGCCATGTTCATGTAAATATAATTTGCATCATGAGACAAACAGAGGATAAAATTATGAATCCATGATTAAAATTACATGCCTGTTTTGTGTGCAAGTTGTGAGCAAAATTTATTGACATTTTCGATTTCCTTTTGATAATCTGTCTTTTGCTGGTGAAGCTTTTTGCATTAAATTTATTTGCAATACTATTTCTGGATTCTATCTTAGTGTAGATTTGTATTCTGTACAGATATCAGTGAAAGAAGATAAACACAAAAAAGAAGTCGTGCTATTTTCAGTAAACCGAAAGCATGCTGATTATTCATCCTTTAAACCTGAAAAAAGGCCAGTGGAGAAAACTGAGCAGTCCAGTGTCCAATCTGCCAATGAAATTCGATCGTCCAAAACTCTTGAAGTGGCTGAAATCTACAAGCCAAGTGTACACGTCAATCCCATATTTTCCTCTGTAGGAGCTGATAAGGGGAAACTTTTTACTGCTTCTGAAGCCTATGATATTGTCTTCAAATACGTTGAAAAAGAAAATCTTGTGAAACCAACAAATAAATCCATTGTGGTTCTAGATGCAATGTTATGTGACACACTGTTCAAGGGGGCTATTAAAAAAGGAACAACATATCCTACAGAAATTCACAAAAAAGATTTAGGGCCTACCTTTGTGAGCCGTATGCAACCTCACCATGTCATGACAAGAGGGAATGAATCTGTAGTTCGTAAAGGTGCACTTAAAACAATTCAGATTTTGACAGAACGGCGGCAAGGCAACAAGAAGGTAACCAAACTCTCTGGAATGGAAACCTTTCTTATAGATGCTGAAGCATTGGCATCAGAACTGCAGAAGAAGTTTGCTTGCAGTACTACTGTTGCAGAACTACCAGGTATTTCTATTGGAAGTTTTATATTGGTTTGTGCTTGTTATCCTCAACTGTTGGATTTTCTAGCAGATGAGTTTCTTTATTCTTCCTAATACCCGTTTACTGTTTAGATGATGCTTTTCTTTGTTTAAATTCAACCACATGTTGAAGTGTCTGATTTTATCTGCACTTACATAGAAATTATGTTTATGGTTTTATTTTCCTATGGTTGATAAAATGCTGCTACCTGAGACTATATAAAACTACATTTTGGTCTCAGGTGGAAAGAGAAACAGCTGCCTGTTATATCTGAATTCTTTTCCCGCTTTTGTTCGTCTTGCCTTCTGACAAGTCAGATAATCATTCCTTTTCATATTAACAAACATATCGAAGGAACTGTCAGAGAAGGTTTTTATAATGATTGCACTAGAAGAGCATGTGCTATTAAATATAATACAAAATAATCTAGAAAAGGACAGTCCTACACTGGTGCCCCCATCAGTACCTAGATAAATTCTGGTAAATCAGAAAAAGTATTAGTTACTTACTGAGTTTGAGGGTATTTATTTTCTTTTGCAAGCTCAAGTTGATGTTTGTAGTACTACTGGGGGCATCAACGCTAGACTAGTTGCAGCTGCCTGGGTATTTGATTTCTCAGTATCAGTACTTAGAGGGTATGGGGCTGTACGGGAAACTAAACTGATATAACTTTTAACATTTTTGGGAGCTTACGCAGTAAGTGCTGCAACTATGTTGGCCTCTTTCTTGTTGCATCTGATAAAATGATATGCATTTATTATATTGTCTATCTGAAATTTGAAAATATTTGTCTGCAGGTAAGAAAGGGCATGAGGTTCTGGTTCAAGGTGGAGTTATTGATGACCTGGCAAGGCATTTGATTGAACAATATGGAGTTCCAAAGAGATATATTGAAGTTCTTGATAAAACCAAGAAATGAGCTACATAATAAGGTGGTTGTTTGTACTTTGTTTGTAGCACTACTTTGCTTGGATTCAAGAGACGTAATGAATTTTTGCACTTTTTCGTACATTGGTAGTATTAGGTTGGAGGTGAATATAAAAAGAGCAAACTTTGAATAGGAATGGGCAAAAGGGTTTTTCCCAATTCAAATAATTTGCCGTTCACAAGTGCAATGGGAAAGGCCGCCATTCAGATCATCCAGATTGATCATATTGATCAGTTGAGCCTGTGTCCACTTTTTTCCCTATTTGATATTGTGAAATCAAATTTTTTTTTTAAAGTATTGTTGGTATATTTATGCTTTTTCATTTATTTTCTTTCATACCATTTTTTTATAGCATTCTTTCATACCAATTAGTCAATCGTAGTGATTAGTAGTTTTATTTTTTGTAGTTATTGGACGTGAACGATATATTTCTTTTTTACAATGGCCATGATTAACATTTTAATTATATCAATCTAGAATTATTGAACTGAAAAAAATTAAAACTAATGAAATCGTATATTTTTGTTCGTATTATAGGAGTAATGTCGAGTGGAACAAATGTGTTACAATATTTATTTATTTATAAGAATGAGGGTGACAAAATTGGGCAAAATAGTACACCAAAACAAATTGGGCAAAATATAGTAGAATTAAGTTTACGGGTCATATTATGAAGCAACTGGAAAAGGATAATTGAGCATATATCAAGACAGAAGTCCAATGTTACAAAAAATAATTTGGTTTTGGTTTTGTGATGTGAAGGTAGACCAAAGAAATAATAATATAATTGTTTACGGGCCAGTTTCGTACGCTGACTTGCATGAGGATGGGGAAGAGGTTCCAGCAGACCAGGAGATGAAATCATACAAGGACTCTCTCATGGGGGAGTCAGGGAGTGGGGAGGAGTCAGATAGTAGTGATGAGGAGTGGCTGGAGGTGTATGAGATTGGTTCAGACGAGGAAGTCGAAGGAGAAAGTGAGGGAACGGAGGCTGAGAAGGAACCACGACGCTCGGTTGTAGAGCAAGAGTATAGGGGGTACGAGTGCCCTTCCTTCCAACTCTCTGAGAAGGAGATAGCCAGGCTTCGACACCCTTGGCGGAGGAGTGTTATTGTGAAGTTGTTGGGTAGGCGTATTAGGTTTAAGGCTCTGGAGACTAGATTGAAACAAATGTGGGTCAGATGTGGTATCATTACTCTCATTGACTTGGGCAACGAGTACTTCCTCGTGGACTTCTCCCACAAGGAGGATCATGCCAAGGCACTCGAGGGGGGACCATGGTTGGTATATGATCACTATCTTATTGTACGAGACTGGTGCCCTAATTTCGATCCGCAGAGTGAGTCCATCAAGAAGGTTGCTGCATGGGTGCGGTTCTCAGGACTCCCTATTGAGTACTATGATGAGAAGATGCTCAAGTTTATTGGAAACAGGATTGGCCGTGCATTGAAGGTAGATAGCAACACCCTGCTACAGGAGCGGGGTAAGTATGCTTGTCTGTGTGTGGAGGTGGATCTAACAGAGCCATTACTTGCGTTGTTCGAGCTGCAGGGTCGTTATTATAAGGTTGAATATGAGGGGCTACACATGCTGTGTCTCACCTGCGGTCGCTTTGGGCATTACGTCGAGGGTTGCCCGGAGAAAGGGCGCCTAGGAGGTCAGGGGGAGCCTGGAGAAGGGGAGCCACGGTGCCCTGACCACGTGGCCAAGGAGCAAGCTGGGCCATGGACGGTGGTTCAGAAACCGCGGCGACCACGGAGGCCGAAGGAGGGTGGTCCTGGTAGTGGTGGTGGTTCGGGTAACGGGTAAAAATTATAATTATCAAGAAACTGGTAAAGACCCAGAACCAGAAATGAGACTGCAGGGAAATTTACCAGAAGGAGGATAATGACACAGGTGTGATGATGTCATTAGGCATAATTAGTCATAATTACTAATTTTTAGGAAAATACCATTTTACCCTTAAGTTTTGTATTTAATTACCAACTTGCATTGAATTGATCTTATCCCATTTTTCTCTCCAAGATCAGCCGCCCAACACCTTCAAGTAGGGATAGATTTTTATTTATTCTTATCCTTGATGAGTGTTTGATGAGTCATGACTTAAAAAATAAGCATTATCCTTGCATTTATTAAAACTAACCATGTTATGATTAAATTAAACCATGATTGACAAAAAAACAAACCATGGTTGCTTCTTGGAGATAGATTGTCGATCAAGAAGGCTGCAATTTGGATATTTTCTTTCCTTACTCATGAAGATAATTCACACATATTAATTATTGTTAAAAATACAAATTCATTTCAACAATTAGTTCATCTCTCTTAAGCAATTTTCTCATCCTTCTCTCTAAGTTCCATCTTTTTCCTTCAATCATTTCTTCCATTTCCATGAAGCTTTCAACCATCATCCACCATATATTTTGATCCTTTACTCAAGCATCAAGTATAAAGTATCAATTTTATACACTTTAAACACTTTGTCTTCAATCAATCTTTGAGATCATCAAGTTTTGGTTCAAGTTGTTCTTATTTGTTTCAAGAGCACAAGGTAGGATCTTTCTCTTTTATTTTCTCTAAGTTTCCTAACCAAGTTGTCCATGGTGGTTATCTTGATCTATCTTTTTCCTAAACTTGTTTTTGGACCTTTTTGTTTAAGGCTTGAATTAGAAAGGTGTTGGTGGAATAACTTGTTCTAAAGGAGTTTTCTTTGGATCTCTTGGAGAGTCTTCAAGAGGTAGGAGTGAAGATGAACTCATAAATTTATAGGAACTTGGTAGATTATGTGCAAAGTTTGGGTTTGATATTGGTGTGTTATCTAAAAAGCATAATAAGTTATAACTATTAATAAAAGTGTGATCTTTGATAGTAATGATATTTATACTCTTATATATATATGTATAAATATATTGAAGTGTGTTATGAGATGTTATAATTTTGTTTTAAGTATTTTGTTTGGTGTATGTTTAATTATGTATATGAAAAACTTGATCTTTGAGCATGTGAATGATTATGATTTTTGTGACTTGTTTGAGTTGTGAACAAACTAATAAATCATGTGAAAATACCTTTAAGAGGTGGTATAAAATGAAGAGTAAATCAAAGAGTGGATTGGAATATCACAAAGTTTCATTTTGAACCAAAACAGTGGACTTCACACCACTGGTGTGATCTGTCCCTGAGGCTGTGAACAGTTCTGGATTTCTGGGCAGTATAAGACAGCTGAATTTATCCCCTGCTGTGAAAAATTTCAGAGCTGTAGTCCTGCGAATTTTTGGAAAACATGTTGATTTTGAAACTACAGGGACTAAAACTGTAAAGTAGAAATCTTTAGAGACTAAAAGTGTAATTTTGAGTAAAGTTGAATCAATTTAGTAATTAATTTATGCAAAAAACATAAAAAGGTGAAGTTTGGGGTAAAAGTAAAAATAAAAATTAGAAAGGTCAAAACGTAATTTTTCCTAAAAAAAGGCAAAAATGGTAATTTTTCCATAAAACTTGAAAATATTAATATAAGTGTAATTTTGCTAAGTTAAGAGGAAATAATCTCTAATTAAATTATTAAAGATAGTTTGTCATGTGTGAGATTAATTATCACTTATTAATCAACAAAGTGCATAATTGAATGAGTGTCCGTAAGACTTAGGGAAAATTATCTGAAACTTAAAGAATTATAAAATTTGGCTAAGGTTTGGAACCTAGCTTGATAATGGAATTTTTTGCTATGGCTCGGAGCCTAGCTTGTTAATAATCATGGTTATGGTTTGAAACCTGACTGATATAAATCAAAGGCTTGGAGTCAGTTGATAAATTGATTAAGCCTTGGAAGCCTATGATATAGAATAACAAAGCTGAAAGCTTAAAGATCAATATGACAACAATTGTGATTGTGAATTTTTCATGTGCATACAAATTGCATTGATGTTGAAGAGAGAGCTACACCTAAGAAATAAAGGTGTGAGTTTGGGCAGTAAGGTCGCTGGTTGACCTTGGGGACGTTTGAGTGACCATAATTCCACAGGGGACCGGAGATTGGCCTCTTCGTGTCGTGGTGAGATGGATTCCCTCACACAAACGATCCCGACTTTGAACTGCAGTTCTCATGATTAGTAACGGTGACCCCTGAATAGCGGCATATATCTGGGATAATGCTTACCAAAATGGAATAGCTATGTTAAGGGCAAATCCGGCTTTTCGCTCCTCTGACACTGGAAGTCTAGATCCATGGATTAGGTTTGAGTCTGAGTCTCATGCATAAATAAAGGAATGACATACATATGATTATCACTGATGCTTTGATTTAAATTATGGGCTGTATATGTATGATTATATGTCTGGTTGTATGTCTGTCATGTTTCCTATGTTTGGATTTATGTTGGAATTCTTACCCCTTCTATGTTATGTATATTTTGCTTTATTCTATGTTGCGACGTTTTGCTTTACGCGAAGATGGTGAGACGCAACCTTGTTTCCAAAACCCTCAGTGTTGAGTTCCTTGTTGCGGGCAATGGACTATCGTCGGGTTAGATGTTTTGAGTAGAAGCGAGTCGCTCGTTGTTTGAATAACTATTATCCTTGGGGGTTAGTACTGTCAGCCAGCCTAGGATTTGAGGTTTATCTTTAATGCATTCTGTTTTAATTCCTGGTTTGTAATATAATGCTACTGATGGCATTTAAAATGTTGGTGTGTAATGCCTAAGTGCCAAGACCTATGTTCTATGTTCTAAATTTCTAAGTTTCATTTTCGAAGTCAGTAAGTTTAATTCATGTTGTACAGTTGTTTTAAAAAGGTAATCACATTTGTGAAATATTTAATTAAGTCTTTCGAAAAAAGAAAAAAATAAAATTTACCTATATTTTTAAATAACAAATAATAAGAAAGTGTATAGTTTCCGCGTATTTTTCCAACAGTGTGACGCCGGGGCGTTACATTCCTGCCTTGGGGGAGTACCTTGTAAATAAAGTCAAGCAAAAGCTCTCCGGAGCCAGGCAGCTTTCTATTGCGGGGAGAATCACTCTTTCTAAGGCAGTTATTGAAGCAATTCCTATTTATCCCATGATGACTATGCCTCTGCCAAAATCTTGTTTACATGAGATCCTAAGGCTCCAACGAGCCTTTATTTGGGATGGTGATCCACAGAATCGAAGAGCTCACCTGGTGGGAAAGCAAACTCTGCAGCTTCCTAAGCACTTAGGAGGCCTTGGTTTGAGGGATCTTGTTACCATGAACGATGCCTGCATTATGAAGATGGGGTGGTCGATCAGAACGGGTGCTGATACTTTATGTACTAGGATGTTACGGGGAAAGTATGGAAGAGAGCTGCTAGAGCATGGCGAGCTGCTCTCCTCAGACACCGACTCCCCGCTTTGGAAATCTCTTGTGCGCCTTTGGCCGAAAATCAAACAGTTCCAGATGTGGGGGGTTGGAGACGACTGTAGCATCCATGCTTGGCGTGATGCGTGGATGGGGGATGGAGTTCGGCTAATGGATGTGGCTAGCCGTGTCCCGGATGAGATGGAGAGATGGCGGGTGTGCGACTTGGTATCAGCGGAGGGGGAGTGGAACCTTGATGTGCTTCACTCCCTGCTTCCTGGAGATATTGTTCAGCGGCTTTTGGCTATGGTGCCGCCGTCTGCAGACAATGGGCCAGGTCGTTTTCTTTGGCCTGGTGATTTGAGTGGCAACTTCTCGGTTGCAAGTGCCTACTGTCTGTTGAAGGGGTTCCCCGAGCCCAGGGAAGGTGGTCTATGGAACCAGGTTTGGAGAATTGATGCCATGGAGAGAGCCCGTGTTTTTGCATGGCTTGTCATGCATAATAGAGTGCTCACCAATGCTAGAAAGGCATCGTGGGGACTGGGAGATCCTTATTGCTCCCACTGCCAAGGGCATGAAGAGACTACGTTGCATGTGTTGCGGGATTGCCCTATTGCTAGTGAGGTTTGGCTCCACCTTATTGGGGTTGAGTAACGCACAGATTTCTTCCTAGGAGATCTCAGAAGCTGGGTGGAGCTAAATATGCGAAATGAGATAGGAAGTGTGGAGGGAGTGCAATGGAATGCGGTTTGGGCTACTGCGTGCACCATGTTATGGCGATGGCGCAATATGAGAGTGCATGATGCCAATTTTGTGATCCCGTATCGGCCTTGGGAGCGTGTCCTGGGTGTCATCACTTTGAATGCTCAGGCTAAGACTAAAGTTGCTGGAGAAGGGAATGTGGCTCGGGTTTGGCGTGATATTGGTTGGTCTCCGCCTCAACCTGGGTGGGTGTGCCTCAATTCCGATGGGGCGGCCAAAGGAACCCCAAGGGTGGCTAGCTGCGGGGGGTCTTGCGAGACTCGGAGGGGAGATGATTGCGGGGATACACGAAGCATCTTGGCATTACTTCAGCGTATATCGCAGAGCTATGGGGCATGTATGAAGGACTGAAGTTAGCGCAACAATTGGGAGTGGCTGCTCTTGAAGTGCAACTAGACTCTGCCAGCGTAGTCCACAGTATTTTGAAGTGTGGAGTCGGTTGTTCTTCAGGTTTTATGTTGCTTAGAAGAATCAAGGAAATGCTTCAATTGGAATGGGAAGTTACAGTGTGGCACATTTACAGAGAAGGGAACCGTAGTGCTAATATGCTTGCCAATATGGGGTGCGACTCCAACATCCAGTATACGGTGTTTGAGCGAGTGCCTGCGTGCCTCAGTCAGGTTTTCTTTGATGATGTAAGGTGAGTTTCTATTCCCCGCCTAGTTTCCGCTTAGCGTCTTTTTCTTTGGGCCTCGGCCCCGTTGTTGCTCAAAAAAAAAATTTGGTTTTGGTTTTGTGATGTGAAGGTAGACCAAAGAAATAATAATATAATTGTTATGAAAGTAGGAAGATGGAGAAATGCATCAGGAACAATCAAAATTTACATTTTATTGATAAATGCATACAATCGGGTGCAAAAAAATGCATACAATCGGGTGCACAAACCCCTACAAAAAGACTGAGAATGAGATCACCGCTTGCATGATAACACCGGCTGGGAAAATAAAGACTTCCCCCATTACTGTAAATCAAGGTCAACTTTGAATCCCCATGTTTTTATGCTTAGATATATTTCCTGAACCTTGACCAAAAAAAAGGATATATTTCCTGGACATACTTTTTTTTTTTTACCAAATTTCCTGAACATACTTAATAGGCAATGATATTGATATGACACGTTTTCCGTAGATGATATATCCTACTCAGAGATTTCAAGATAATAGTAATAAATGAGAAGTGAGAGTTGTAGGAAAAAACCTTTAATTGAAGCTTGTGACTTTTAGGATTTTTTTCTTCTTTATTTCTTTCGTTATTATGCTTTTAAAAAAGATAAATGAAATACAGATAATAAATATATAATGAAGAATATAATTTTTTTCACAAAAGTATAATAATAGAGAAAATGGTAAAGATTTTTTTTCCGTGGCTTTTGTTTTAAAGAGAAACAAAACAGAATATATGTTACAATCCTGGATACACTAATTATATCTTTGGATATCCAATGAGTGTTCATTTAATTTTGTTCTAAAGTATTATTGGTATCGCTTAGTGAAACTATTGGTAGCATAATAGGAAACACCAAAGGTCAGAATCAACAACCGACTATATATCACAGTAACTTTTGTAACTTTGTTGCTAAATTTGATCAACTCAATGAATTTTTTGATTTAATTTTTTTTATTAGGAGAAATGTTAGTACAGTAATAATATACTCTCTTTTTTTTTTACAAAAGTAATAATATACTCTTTTAAACATATTCTTCAACACACTTTTATGATTTGTTTATTTTTATAAAAAATCAATATAAATTGTTTTATTCATTCATGTAATTTTAGACCAAACAAAAACAAATACCCTAATAAATTATTCTTAGTATAGGTTAATAAAAACAGTTCATGTAAATCAATATTTAATTAAGGGGATCGCTAATGTACTCCCACTTGAAAATTAGAAAGAGCACATTAGCAACCTACACATTTCTTCTTTGGACAAAAAACCCACTTTTTCATTTTGAAAACAATCTAAACGGATGGGCACATATGTAATTTTAACATTCCCTTCCCAGTTCCCTCTTTCCTGATTCAGTGTCAGGCGCGCAATGAGAGGTCCTTCATCTCTCTCTCTCTCTCTCTCGCTCGCTCTCTCCCCGTTGCCATTTTTTCCACTGTCTCTGCTTCTGAAATCATCTGAGCAAATGATAAATGCAACTAACATAGCTCGAGGTGCTTCCTTCTCTTCTACACCTTGCTCTGTGAGTTTCATTACCAGAAAAATTATCCGGCACACTCACAGTGACTAGAGGATCTACTTTTTTGGCAATCACATTAATTCGATTGCAAATTGCGTAAGAAACGAAGACCAACACAAAAGCCAGTACATTTAATTTGTTCCAATCCTCCAATTAATTCTGAGATATATTATTGTTCTTGTTCGCGAGATGGCATGGAGCATGCCTTCTCTCTCTCCCATTTGCCGCCACGCTTCTGCCTCAATCAGACAGTGCCACTCCCCGGTGAACCACGACGATAAAACGGAGAGCTATCAAAGACAAAAAAGAAGGAAAGCGGCACTGTTTCGAACATCCTAGATGCGTCAAGGATGGGAACGTGACTTAAATTATAGAGAGGGTAGACGAAGATAACTGAGAAGGGAGAAGAGGGAGATAGGAGATAATCGGCTTTTTTTTTATTAATACCACGTCTGAAAAGATTATTTTGCCATATACCATGGTTTTTTTTTTAATTAGGTTTCTATCATAGTTTGCGTTTTAGGTGAAAAGTCCTATTTTCAAAATTAGACTTCTCACCATTGTTTTTTTTTTTTTAAATGTCTATGAGAAGTCCTACCCCCAAAACAGGACTTCTGAACACGTTTTTTTTTTTTTCCAATTTTTTGTTTAATTACGATGGTTTAGAGTTTAGTTAAGGTGGTTTATGGTGTTAGGTGGTTTGTGGTTTTAGGGTTTAGGTAGTTTTAGGATTTTGGGGTTATTTAAATTAATTAATTTATTTTATTTATTAATTCAATTTATTATTTAATAATTACTACAATTAAGTTAGTTTATGACTTAATAGTAAATAATAATACAATAAAATGATTACATTAAAATTATAAAAGGGGTACAACGATCTACATTTTTGGTTAAGACATTTATTACCGCTATGGTTACAAATACACCATAAGTTATTCTCCTAAATGGTGTCCTGTTCCACACTTTGGAGGTTTTCGGTTGCGTGCAGGTTGTATACGTCGTGCACGCCGTCGCGTTGGTTCTTCTTTTTCAATAACAGTGGTAGATTGCTCCTGTTGCGGCTCATTCTCATTGACATAAGGATTTGCAGTAGGATACGAGGAATCTTCTCTTAATTCGCCGAAAATGTAGACCGTTGTACCCCTTTTATAATTTTAATGTAATCATTTTATTGTATTATTTTTTACTATTAAGTCATAAACTAACTTAATTGTAATAATTATTAAATAATAAATTGAATTAATAAATAAAATAAATTAATTAATTTAAATAACCCGAAAATCCTAAAACTACCTAAACCCTAAAACCACAAACCACCTAACACCATAAACCACCTTAACTAAACCCTAAACCATCAGAATTAAACAAAAAATTGGAAAAAAAAACGTGTTCAGAAGTCCTGTTTTGGGGATAGGACTTCTCATAGACATTTTAAAAAAATAAATTAAAACAACGGTGAGAAGTCCGGTTTTGGAAATAGGACTTCTCACCTAAAACGCAAACCATGGTAGAAACCTAATTAAAAAAAACTGTAGTATATGACAAAATAATTTGTTCAGATGTGGTATTAATCAAAAAAAGCCGAGATAATCCCCAACTAAGAAAGAGAAACTGCACAGATTTTAGAGAAAAAAATATATAAATATTTAAATTACAATTATACCCATTGATTTAAATGATTTTAAAAAGAAAGTAATGGTTTTTTTTGTCCAAATAAAAAGGTGTAGGTTGCTAATGTGCTCCTTCTAATTTTTAAATGGGAGTACGTTAGCAATCCCCTTTAATTAAATTATATTAAATCGTGTATACAACGATGCGGAACACGAAAGGGAAAAGGGGGAGCTCCACATAGGATCAATAATACGTACGCGCACACTTTCCCTCCAAAATTGCTTATATATAAGAACGGTTATAACCGAGAACCGAATCTCTGTTGTTGCTGTGAGTGTGATTTGTGACTGAAGGAGATGGAGAAGTACTTGCAATACGTGAAGACTTTGCGCTCTCAAATGAACGGTTAGTAACCTACCAATTCAATTCATTCACAGCTTCCATTCATTACTTTGTTTTGTTGAATCTGATTATATGATTGAAAACTGAAACTGCATTCATTCAGATGCGGAGGATCAAGCCGCAAAGATTTCGGTAGAAGAGGAAACGCAATTGACAAACATCCGCACTTTGGAAAAAGACATCGATTCAGGTCTCTCCTTCACTTCACACACACTTTTCATGCCATTTCCATCGATCCAAACACTGTCCGTACTCTAATGGTTAATTAAGGAGCATGTCTTCCACATTATTCCTAAGCAATAAAACAGTAGAAATTGCTAAACATATGATGTGAACCAAGTGAATCACCAAAATCATCACTACTGTCAACTTAGATCCTGAAATTGTTCGATAAGGACTAATAAGATTCGAAGATTTTTAATTTTAGGATTTAATTTAGAATATTAATAATTTCATAGACGAAGTTGACAGTGTCTTAAAATTTCAGGAACTAAATTGGTGATTCACTTGATATGTAGTACTAGTAGATTTGGAATCACATGCAATGCAATGTCTTATTGTCATATGCAGCAAAATCTGAAATTGCGCGAGTCAAGGAAGACACTGAAAATATGAATAAGGCAAAGGTTGACATATGCTCAAAGATATTCGAAAAACAGAAAAAGATTGCCTCCTTGGAGTCTGATTCATCCAGACTTGCGCAGGTAAAGAAAGCATGTGTATTCTTCTGCCGATTGGTCCAATATATATACATAGGCATAAATCTTTTTTTAAAGTGATTTCCATCTGCAATGTGAAACTGAAGCAATGATGAAGCAAATTTTTATAACTGAACTTGCCTTTTTTCCCCCCTCTCTGGTGTAATCAATGGTCCCGTACTAGGCCTTTCTAGCTTATGAGAGTTTCTCGATTAAAATGAGTATGTGGTTCTTCACTTATAGGAAAGCAATGATGAGTTTATAGATTCTGAAAAGTTAAATTCTGAAAAAATTGGGATGTAGAAGCTAATTTCATCTTATGTGAGAAGCTATTGTTTAATAGATTTATAGTTATTAGTATTACTACAAGATTCTTTCAACTTTTCCTTTTTTCCTTAAGTGCTTTTTGAGAAGTTTATCCAAACTCACTCTTAGTGGAATGCATAATATATTCAGTTGTTGTTATGCTTATAGTGATACTGCCTGCATAAACTTGCGTATTTTTTCTGTATGTTCCTATACGATTACACACATTAACTTGGTGTACAGAACTCATATGTAGCACCTAGAATTTATACTTGTAAGGATAAAATTTTAAAAAATAAATAAATTAGAATTTTTGTTTTTTATTTGATTTACAAATTAAGTCTGGACTCTGGAGTTAATGTGGGGAGGTGAAAACTGGATAAATCTTTATGGGGCTTTAGAATTGGTTATTAAGAATTTGGAGCTTATTTCTTGTTTTGACACTTGCCTTGGTAATGAAGAAAAGAAAGTGGAGTAAAAAAAATCTGATATGCCTTGTTCTGTGTTCCTGTTGTTTTTCATTCTCTCTCTTACGACAGACTTTGGAGCTTATTCAGCAAGAGAGAGTTGGGTTATCTGCCAAACTTTCAGAGAAGAGGTAAATGAGGATACTGAATGAGTGATCTTATACACTGGATGCTTGTCCATCTAAATTGCTTTTCTTTTACAGAGCCTACTATAGCAAGATCACAGAGGACCTGAGTGCCAAGTTACAGAAGCAACAGGTTTCCTTTAATTATTCTTGTTTGTTATTGATGATGCGTGAGTTGTTACCTTTGGAGTGGTAGGCTCAATCCATGAAATAGAATCTTTAGACAACTGGCAGCAAATGTTGACATCAAAGGGGTGATTATGTTAGGGAATTAATACCATTTGAAATACATGTTCAGGATGGAAATTTGGTTTCACTGTTTTTGACTCTGCAGCCAACATTAATGAATAAACCCCTCAATATTTTCCATTGTTCTTTCATTGGATTTGTTACAACCGTGCACTGAATAGAAATCTTTAGCAGGAATGGATCAGAACTAAGATCAGTGGGGAACTGAAAGAGCACGAGCTGGTATGCCTTTTTCTTATTCATACAAATGTCTTTAAATTGTGTATCTATAATATCCTTATATATTCTATAGCTTCTCTGAAAAATACGAGTCCTTGGTATACATTTCAGAAAACTTCTTCAGCTTGCTTATTTATTAGCAAAAATAGTATCTGACAAATGATTGACCAAAAGGTAGAATAAAGAGAGGAAAAAAAACTTCCTCCAATTGTCAGGTCTTATTTAGTTTATCTGTTATACTGACAAGTCTCTGCTAGTCACTTGTATCTTGAATTTATGCAGGTCAAGGAAAAAGTCGATGGACAGAGAAGTGAAGCTAAAGGCGTGTCTCTAAGCTTTTGTGTGATGTTTTACATTGAGTCACTAAGCAAAAATGATTTCTGATCAATTATTTAAATATGTTCGGTCCTTTTTTTGAAACTTACAGGCATTTTATGATTCAAAGCCATTTTTTGGAACTAAATTTGATGTCCAAGATTTCTTATCATAAACTTAACTTGCAGGGGAAGCTGGTGCTGATGGTAACCTTATCATGGATAACCTGGTATACTACCTCTTTCATCAACGCCTGCTGCAAGGAGTTGGAATCTGGTAATATATCTTTGTTTGACAGGGGAGTGATGCAAGGAAGAACTTAATCACTGAATTGGATTCAGCTAAAGCAAAGCTTGATGAGACCCTTAATCTGAAATCCAAGGTTCTTATGGACATCAACAAGGCACTTAACTGCATCCTTTCTAAGCTATCAAATATTAATTGCTCAAGTTTTTGCTCTGTGAAACATTTTTTTATACCATATGGTAAAGCATTTCATTGATTCTAGAAACTGAGTCAATGTTTTAAATTACATCAAGCATATACAAATCTAATTTACAACTGAGCTGCCGTTATTGCTTTTACAGGTTGGCTAAAATTTTTTTTACCATAGCCAATTTTCAACTTTTACAAAGTTAATTAGATGCAACTGTTTTTCCCTTGTTGAAAAAGCTATTGGTGGTTTTGAAAATCAATCTTTTGCACACAGGGATGCAAAAATTGGCCCCAGAAAATAATTATGGGGTGGAATGCATGTAACTGTTAGCAAAGACTTCTTCATCCATATATGACGATTTTTTTCCACCCCTCAATGCTTTCGAGAACGTCAGAGTGGGAGGCTTTGAATATGATTTATATCATGCAAATATAATATATTGTCTTTATGCTTTCTTTGCATCTTACTATTATTTCTTTTCCATTTTAGATAAAACTGGCTATTGATGGTGCAAAGTGCAGGGAAAATGAGTTCAAGGTTGGTAATTCTGCAGGAATTCTTAAGAAATGTGTGATTGTCATCACATTCCTTTAAACACTGTTATATCACTAATAACTTTAGAAAGAATATGATTTTTATCGATCCAACCATTAAATTATAATATATATATATATATATATAGAGAGAGAGAGAGAGGGGGATTTCTATATATTCTTTTCTACTCTTAATTGGAACAATCAATAACTTTGTGGCTTTTAATAAATGATTTTGTAAAATATCTTATATAATTCTTTGATCCCATTGAATGAGCCAGCCAGAGCTAAAAGCAGCCGATATAACTGCTCTTGAAGAGGAATATAATGCCCTTTTGTCAGACAAAGCTGGAGAAACAGAATACTTGCAGTCTATGGAGAAACAAGTAGAGAAACTCAAGGTAAAATAAGTTTAATCCACTAGAAAATTTTACAAGGTACTTGTGTAATTATCAACAAAATAGCTAGAACATGTAATCGAATGTGGGTATCATAAAGGAATAATCAAGTGGCAATATTTAATTAAAATTTTCACTGTTTGATGTAAAACTCAAACCTGTATTTTAGTTTCCCTTAAAACTTTACCCCTGCATTTATGCATAGCCTCTGATGTTACAGGAGATCTGTCATGTCATAAAATGTGTTTGTGGAGAGGAATACACAGTTGCATTAAATAAGTAATATTGTAAGAGAAGATGAAATTACAGGAGGCTGTGAATTCAGCTGTTCATGCTGATCTTGATTACATAATACTGTGCAACAGTTTGGAATAGATACAATTTTGACTGAATGGATCCTTGGCCTCTGATTGTATTTTCCATTCAATATACAGATCAATACACAATTTTAAACTGATTTCTATGCTGATCATCCACAGGGATTTATAGCAATTCAATCTAAATAAAAACCGCCTCACAAAATGAATGAGAAATATATAGTAGCACCCCCCCCCCCCCTTTTTACTTTTCAAATTGATGCTGGTTGATCTAGAAGCATCAATTTGTAACAAGAAACTGATGACATTGTCCAGTGAGAGCCTTGGTTAACACATCAAAATCATTTATGGTATATAGGAAGATGTGTCTGAAATTGGAGATTAAATTTTTCCGCACTGTTGCATGAAGTGGTGTATGCTGCGGAAATGTACGAGAAGAAATTAAAATTTGGTTTTGATTAAATTTATGTATTAAACCAAAAATTAATAAAGGTAACATCCATAAATATCTATGCCAACTGCAAAAATTTATACAACATTGAGATATGTTTTTTATTAATTTTTTCCCCACAATTCTTAATGTGGGAGTTACCAAAGTTTTAATGGTAGGATGAAAGATGGTAATCGGAGGAGTTATGGAATTAGGAAAGATATATTGTGACTGCATAGCAAGAGTAAGTGATAAATGAGTTTTGTCAAAAAAAAAAAGTGATAAATGAGGAGAAAAGGGCATGTCAGTGTGAATGTTGAAATGACAAAATATGGTAATAATTCAGATGGAGTGGTAGCATAATAGCTCGCACTTTAAAAATTATATGAGTTGGCATGAGTTGTGAAGAAAAACTATTTAAAAAAAATCATCATGAAAAACACGACATCCTGGATTTCAACCAAATACCAAGCAATCCAATCTTCGGGAATATGGGCAAAAAAGAAAACATCAAAGAGCAGTTCATATGCTGGGGTATGTCATGGTTTCTATTTCTACCACTGAATAATCTTCAATATGTCGTGTCTGCTTTAATTTGCATTAACTTTTTGCCTTCATCATGTATATGTGAATCATGGGTCTCTCCAGTACAGTAGTGGTTGGGTCAAACAATATCATATTGATCTTATCCATTATCTGTTGACCAAAAAACAATTCTTATCCATTATCTCAAGTCTTAATTAACTTTTTGGATGATTAGCATTGATGTGGGCTAATCAAAACTTAAGTTATGCAACAAAGAATAATTTCGAGAACCAAAACAAATAAGCAAGCAATAGCAAACTCCAATATCTTTTCTCCCTAATCTAACTACTAGTAGGTCAATCATTCAAATAATGGTATAGATCTTGTGCTTTCCCTACAAAGATGAGTCTTGAGTCCCCTCGTGGCTTGGTACTTGGGAATGGGGGCTATGTGTCTTAGTGGCCGAACTATACCTTTACCAGTTGAATATCCTTTTATTCGGTCTATCATACCACAATCTTTTAATTTGATGTTGTGAATCAAATTGTAGTTGCTCATATTGTAACCAACAAAATGGGATGCATGATCCTCTTCAGACATTAAAGGACCATTACTCTCCTTGATGACACTCAAACCATAAAGACAATAATAGGAGGTTTAGGTCAATGAGGTGGACCATCTTCAAGAGTACTAGGATTTGTGTGAACAAATCCTTTATACCATTCAAATGGGATTACTTCCACATTGGATATTTAATATTCCACACGGCCATGACTAATACTTTTTTTTTTGGTGACTGGCTTGACTAATACTTAAAATAGAAGATTTCCTCCATGGCTACATCTGTATTTAGGATCATAACCTTCTCCCATTTTTGCATCTAATTTCTCATCATTTCATAAATTGATCGAATTTATCCTGAAATCTATCACCAGCTGCAAACCATGAATCTAATAAACTCAAGAATAGACCTACAGTCTTCTTCAATCCATTCTCCTTTATCAATGTCTAAGTTTTGCAGCATTATGCCAATTCTTGTTCACACAATAAATATTTGATAAGAGCATATATTACCATGCGTGATTAGGGTTTAATGGGAAAAGATTTTAACTGCAACCTCTCCCGGCGTCATTTTATTTTGATGCATACGGCATCCACCATTAGGCTCAGCAATTGCATAAGCATGTAATAAATCATGTCCAAGGCTCTATCTAAATCTCCCATTCAACCTAGAAGATCGACCATTATAGCATGATGCTCAAATTTGGGCTCCAATTTGAAGGACAGATATAAGACTTGTATACAGTTGATAAGATGTAAGGTTAAAAACATTGAAAAGATTTTAAAACTTTTGTTAAGAGAACCAGATTTCAATCCCCTTGTTAAAAATACAAGGATAACACAATAGAGTAAATTTCAAAGGAGATAGAGAGAGGGGGAAATCATCACGATTATCTAATTTAAGCAGCTTATCATGTTTATATCATAACCTACGCTTATTCAGCTCTTATATATCTTATTCATCCTTATCCTATCATATCCACCAAATAGGCCCTAAAGTGAATGACTCACTTTAGAGGAATTGAACTAATAATAATATGTAAAAAGAATTACTCTCTGGGCTAAATACCAATGAGTTGTGAGCTGCTAAGAAAGTTAAATGCGGTTTAATTGTAAAATAATGTATCTTACTCCCTTCAGAGGGGTTATTTGCAAATTGGTACACCAAAGTCCCAAATTGGAGGTAAATATAGGAAGAGGGCTGTGTTTAAAACCGGATAGTAATACATGATCAAAATCAATTGCAGGTCAGATGAAATATTTGACTAGAAGTTTTTTATAAAGAGGAATGCTGATAACATGTTATGACTTTGAGATTTCACCTACCAACAGCAAATATGCTTAAAAGAGGGCTGCGCTTCTGTAATCCTCAGGTCAAATTTATCAGTATAAACCAAAACTTTCATCCCTTATGAACTTGGATTCAACAAGATGATTAATTTATTTACTCCGGATTTTAACTTTCAACATCCAGTTAACCTTGCCCTCTGGCAAAGGGATGGACCTCGGTAAACGTAGTGGCACCTCATATTCTCCCACTGTTGATAAAGGCAATGGAAGATGCAGATTTTCAGGTGTGATGCTCACACAAAGTTGTCTTGCCACCTAAAAACAACACACTTATAAAGTCAGTTCCAGAAAAAGAATGACGGGAAAAAGGAAGATAAATAACACAAGAAATTAATAAGATGAAAATGGATCCTAATTTTCTCTAATAAGAAACCAATTTCCGATATGAAGAATAAATATAACCTCAGCCACAAGAACTTCTTTTGTGACAGGTGAACGTATCTCCAAGGGGTCATCTTTTGTTGCACGCAACTTCGCTTTTTGAACATCAATTAACCTCCGCAAGACCTATTAGATTATCACATCCAATCCATGTTAAAATAACATACGCAACTAGTGAGTTTTAACATGAAAACTATCAAATTATCAAGTAAAATTCTATTTTACAACTTCAACAGTTACAAATTTTGGGAGTATCATCACAAGCATAGTTTTGAAAACAAGACCAAACCGGCCCGTTCAACCAAAAACCAACGACCCAATTAGGTATCTAGTCTGTTTAATCCAAAATACCAACTGAAAACAAAACTGTTGGGAACCAATAGAATTTCACCGAATAAATCCAAAACCGGTGATAAAGAACTGGTTTGAACTGGTTTTTTTGTACCTTTTAACTTTTTTAATTTTAATTCAACCGATTTTTTTTTTAACACAACATGATGTTCACATGTGAATTATTATTATTTAGCCTCTTATTCATTTTTTATCTTACATGAACATGATGACATATAATTTGGCCATTTTATGTTAATTTAAATTTTAATCTAACATGTTTTTTTATAATTTTATGTTACCTTATGACTTAATTACTTAATTTATCATATAATATTAAAAAAAATTATCACCAATTCAACCATAGTTGAACCGGCGAACAATACCTTCACCAGTTCAATGACTGGTCCAGTTTTCTATCAGAAATACACAAAAAAAACTCAGAACAGTCCATCTGGACTTTAGCTGTGCCAAATTCCCAAAGGAGTGATAATAAACATAAAGAAATAACGTAACTAGAAAAAGAAAATAATTCCCCAAAAAGGACCGTAAAAATAGTCTCAAACAGCAATGATAAGCTTTGAAGAGTAAACTACAAACCAGCTTAGCTTTATCAAGACGCAGTGCTGCCTTTTCAAACTCTCTCATCATATCTTCCTTTGACTCTATAACTAGAGTAACATCTTCTTGCTTTCCTTCTTCAGTAGGTTGATAGATCTGAAGCATTTAAAAGATAACACTAACAATTGGTGAAGGAAAAGTAAGTTGTTATAAATGTTTATGTGAGTATGCAAATGTCCAAAGCTTTGTTTAGTATCATTAATCAAATGAGTTTTCAAGAAAATAAGTCTCTTATGAACTTTTGAACAAAGCTTTAAATAATAACATTTCAAGTTAAAAATGAACTTTTGGCATAAAGATAAGGAAAAGGACATAAATGTTATAGTTAGAAATACTAGTTTTTGAGTTTTCAAATTATCACATATACCATGCTTTTATCTTAATTATTTCAATTCAAAAAGGTTTGGAATTTTTAAAGTTAAAATGAAAGCAAATGTTTATGTGCCACACACACAAGCATGGAATGTTGACAGTGTGTGCCGCACACGCATTCACATAAACACAAAGAAAGGGAAGGAATGATATTGTTTTCAGGATCAGATATCTGACAGCATTATCATATCAAGAATTTAAAAAGTTTTTCCAGAAGATATTAAAATGCAAAGACCTGAAAGTAGAAGAGATAAATTTACATCATGATGAATGGCAATAACCAAGTAATAGTAAAGATAAATAGGAAAAACAGAGATTAATGAAAAAACAAAACAAAAAACCTTGCGCTGCTCGTGTAGGAGATAAGCGAACTTGTCGATATTAGGGACAGCGAGAAGCTTGGGCATTAGATGGTTGCGAAAATATCCAGGGGCAACTTTGACGGTTTCACCTGCCTTTCCCAGCTTATCTATGTCCTATAAATTGGAAATTGAAAATATCAGAAGTTTGAATCAAATCCAATCCCAGATAACAAACAACACGACTCGAGACAAGATAGATAATTACAGTTGTAAGGATGACTTGGAGCTTCCTGTTGTATCGCAGTCCTTGAGATGCATACAAGAGTGGGTTTACCACAACACTATCATAACTGGCATCTCGAAATCTAATGATCTGCCTAACACCATGTCTGCCAAATTGAAGATAACCCATTCAGATTTGGATTCGGAATCACAGTCACCACTTTTATCTCTGTCAAGACCCAAAACAAACAATTATCAGTATCAAACCTACAATTTCATTTCTTCAAAGATAAATGGATAGAACCAGAACAGAATATCCGAAAGAAAAGGAAAGTTAATTGACAGTCAGAAACCTCTTTCTCTTGACAGAGATGACGAAATGTGTATACAGACTCCTCCAAGTGTTTGAGAGTTGAGACACCTAGGCCCTCCTTCCCAAATTCTACTTCAAATCCAAAGACCCTTCACTATAGCTTCCCTCCTATTACTTATACACGATAGATCTGCCTCTCTAACTAATTAGTTAACTAACTAGCTACATCTGTCTAATCCTAACAGTTACAGTTACTAACTGCCACCAATTTTATTAAATTAGGACAATTGGAAAACCTGAAAAATTGTCTTTGAAAGCCATAGGGGATTCAGGAATCGTTTATATGCTGGTATTAGGGTTCTAGAATTCCAGACAAAACAGAGAGTTTGATCTGAGAGAAATGACATTCTATTCACACACTGAGATTGATACAAGAGTCTTCTATTTATACTAAACCTATCAATAGATAGATATGGTAACTATCTTAGGATGGATGTCTTCCGCCCTCCCCAGCTTTCTGAGAATATAGTTTCTTCATATTATTAGTTGTGTTAGTTATACATGTAACCATTTCTGTTTGACATGTAACCGTTTCTGTTTGATTCTGTTATTTCTTTGGTTGGTTAAACCAGAGAGTTAGAGTTAGGCTCTCACTCGAGTTCATTTTGATAATTAAATTTTATTTTTACCCACTAAATTGAACATCTTCATCTTCTGCTTTCAAAATGCATGTTAGATTATTAGAGAATAAAGCGTGCATACAATTTGCTAACACAAGTGTTGCAGAAAGTTCTACATTCTACAGTTATTATGTGTAGCAAATGTCCGTTATTATGGTGTAGCAAATGTCCATCAGAGACCAAAAAAAAACTATGCAAACAAATGGAAGTGCATAGTCTTATTACAGGGAGCAGTACACTAGTAGTAAAAGAAGGGAATAGACCTAATTGTTAGAAGTTCATTTATCTATATCAGCATTATTATGCAAAAGAAACTTAAAACGGAGAAGAAGAAGAAAAAACCAGATACAGGGGCACATAGTTTCAGCTTTCATGCCCCATTTTGAATCAAAACGCAAATAAGTATCAGACCCAACCATAACAATAACAAGTAAATAAAACGATACAGCAAAAGAAATAAAAAGCAATAAATAAAAACAAATATACAATAAAACAAAAAGAAAACGGCAAACTAAGTTGAAGAGGAAAATACTGCAGCACAAAAAAGGAGAGGCCCGAGGCGGTGGCTTTGCGGCGGAGGACGGGAGCTCTCTCTCTACTGTTTCTGTTCTTTTGTCACATTCTTGCTGGTATCATGAGCTCCGTTGGTAGAGATAATGAAGAGTGGTGATGGTGAGAGTGAAAGGTTGATGAAGAGGAAAGGGGGCACTGGGGTATGGGAGGAGAAGAATGGAAATCGGTATTTGGAGTAAGAAAAAATTAGAATAAAGGTTGAGAGGTGAGGGGGCGGCGCCGCGCCTGCTTCTGGGAGAAGGAGAGGTTAGGTTTTTCTCTGAGAATGGACGTGGTTTTCGTTTTATGGGGGGGGGTTGGAATGCGCTATACTGTGTGAGGGTGCAGGAATATTATGGTGAGGACACGTAGGATCAAGGCGCGCAGCGCGCTTCAGGGGGCGAGGTGCACGGTAAGGACAGTGAGGGCGCGGCTCGCATTCCTTGCTATTCCTCTTTGAGGTGCTGCTCAGGTGTAGCGCGGCGCGTGGATCCTACGGTGGAGGCGCGGAGCTTCTTCCTTTTTCTTTTTTTTTATTCTTTTTTTCCTTTTTTCTCTTTTATTTCTTTTTCTTTTTTTTTGTTGTCTTTTTTTCTTCTTTTTTTTTTCTTTTTTTTGTAATTTTTGAAAATAAATAAGAACCCGGACAAAATTGGGTGTCTACACTATTGTATGAATCAAAGAGAGACGTACCCTGTGAAGCTGTGACTCGTTAAGACTTGAGAGGACGGCGTTGAGAGAGACACCGGCGACGGCAGTTAGAGGACCACAGTGAGCCAGCGGCGGTTGTGCGGTGAAGGAGCTGGCTAGGGTATTGAGAGAAACGAAAAAGGGATCTGAAGATGGACTCCAGTAGGCTGTTAACAAGTTTTTTACTTTATTTTATTTTATTATTTTTAGAGTAAACTTTCATTTTGGTCCTCGAAATTGTAAGACACTCGTGATCGTGAACTATTATAATAGGCAAATAAATCCCTTAATTTGAAAAACGTCAGTCACGTTAGTTCTCACGTTAGTATGAGTAGGATAATGTTAAGAGCATTGGTGATGTGATGTGTTAAGTGTCACGGTGGCGCACATGTGTAATCCCACTAAGCAATCAGGGACCAATTTCACACAGAAACTAGTCAATTGACCCGTGCATTTGCATGGATTGAGTTGATTTATATATATGATATAAAATTTGTAAGTAAACACTATTTTGTTTATTTAAAATAAATTTAAAATGAAATATTTTGCAACTGCACATATTAATTAATGAGTTGTAAGTTTGTAACTGCACATATTTATTTCTTTCAAAAAAAAAAACTACCCGTGTCCCACAACTCAAATCAAAACTGCCAATAACCACTCTCATACATGAACCGCCCTATCCATTATTAAAAATAAAATATTAATTAGTAGTTATCACCGTCTTTCTAATATATTAGATATATAAGTTATATACAACATTTTATTACTAAATATTATATGAATGAGTATATAATACTCAATTAAATTTATACACCAACATATAATTTTATATTAAACAAAAATAAAAAATAAAATCGATAAGTTAACACCATTTTATTTATCTAAAATAAAATTAAAAATAATAATTTTGTATCTTAAAAATTTGTATGAACAAAAAAATGAATGAAACTTGTAACAAAATTTGAATTGAATTTATTTATCGAAAAATAAATTAAAAAAATTTTACAACTTGAAAATTTATAGAAACAAAAAATATGAATGAAATTGGTATGCATTTTTATTTATGCAATTATTATTAATAATTTATATTTTTTGAAAAAAATTATTAATAATTTATTTGTAATATTATTTTAATTAATTAAATCAAATTAATCTTATTTTTATTTGATTGCTATAATTCAAATTAAAAATTAATTTAATTGGTCAAAGACGTTGCAATGTGGACAGCAAGAGAAACGTTAAAAAAATTCCTTCGGGGCAGAGCAATTGTGTGAGCCACGTGTCATACTCCAATTACTCCCTATTTTCCATTCCAGGAGCTCCAGTAGGTTGGCGTGTATCCCAATGTTAGGGTTACTTTTCCAATATATAAATAGAATGGAAAAGTAAAAAATTGAAACTCAACCTTTTCCCCCCTTCATCTTCCCACCGTCCTTGTTTTCCAGCAAACCCCATCCCTTCTTCTTTGCAGCTGCAATAGTTTGCAAGTAACACACGAATAAAGACCAATTAATGGATGACTATCCTTCCCTATGTGATCTTGGTCGCCTAACACATTGAGCAAAAGTAACCCACCCAGCGCATAAACTGTTCAAATCCTCAAAGCAACTCCAAACCACCCAGTTAATTCAGGCTTCAACAAAAACAAAGATATTCAACTCAATTATGCTCCAATTAAGTAGCAGTATTGCACCACCTGAGAAACGCCAAATCTCCAGCCCCGCCTTAAATAATGCCTCAGCGCAATCAAAACTGATGCCTTTAGATTCAACACTTACACTACAATAAGAAACCCATGTATAACTATTATAATAAAATATTATTATTATAGAAGGGGAGTTGTGTTTTGTATTTTGTCGTTAGGTCTTTCTTTTTCTTTTTAATTTGGAACAACATATGGCGGCTTCATTTTTATTTAGCAATTTCTTGTGATTATAGATGTACTTGATTTCCGAAATGTCAGCTATTTGCATTAGAGTTCAGAATCTGAGCGTCAGGACTCAAGGGAGGAAAAATGAAACGATGAAGAACAAAGGAGAGGGGATGATAGGGAGGGCGCAGATTTGCTGGATGATTCGGAGTTGCAGAGGTATGCTAGAAAATAAGGAGGGTGGGAAGATGAAGGGGATATGGTTTTTGACAAGGAGATTCAGTTTTTTTACCTTTCCATTTTCTCAGTCAAATTGGTCTCTGGCTACTTAGTGGAATTACATGTGTGCGCCACCGTGGCACTTAACATGCCACATCACCAACTCTGTTAATGTTATTCTACTCAGACTATTGTGGAGACTAACGTGACCGATATTTTTCAAATTGAGGGACTTATTTGCCTATTTTGTAATGTTAGGGACCGGTTCATGAGCGCAACACAATTTCAAGGACTAAAATGAAGGTTTACTCATTTTTTTTAACATTTAATCCGGGTTGACCCGCTTCAACCCACCAGCTAAATGGGTCGGGTTAATATCACATGGTCCAAATTGTTCTGTGTTTTTAATTTTTTCTGGAATTGAAAACAATCTCTTTTCATTAACATCTAGCCGGTTGCCTTGTGTGGGTCTGTTTAAGAAGAATTTTGGATTCGAATAGTGCAGGCTCTCGAATCTGATTAGTCAAAAGTGCGGTCACCCAACTGATAGGTTTATGGGCCTCAAGTAAAGGAGAACAGAACGAATAAACACTAAGTGTAATGAAATTTTTAATCTAAAAAAAACTAAGTGTAATGAAATCAAATGCTTGGTTGAAAACAAAATATTTTATAGAGCAAATACTTGTAACGAAACAAATGACAATAATGCTTGGAATAAATCCTAAACTACTAGTGTCGGTGTAACCACATACATCTTCCTCCAAATTGTCAAAGATCTTGAGTGAATAGCGGATGTGAGTGACATTTTTAGAGAGCAAGAATGGTAGGTTGAATAATTGTATCTTATACTTCCACTGAGCCTCTATTTATAGGTTTCTCTGGCTGGGAGGTTTCCCTTTGTTTATCCACTTCAGCACTCTTCCTACCATCTCTTTTGTGTTTTCCTTTATTCAATAACCGTTGCACGTTCCTGGTCATGGGCATAACTGCTTTGGGTCTTATCTCCCTTGACTTTCTAGAAACTTCCCTTGCCGACATCACCTCTTTAACGACCCATTTCTTTCGCTGAGGTTCCACTTTGACTACGATTTACCTTTATTTTGAGTCAGTCACTCGAAATAACTATTGTCGAAAATCTGTCCCAACAGGATCGTAATAGATTTTACACATGATATGAAATGATTTGTTTATTTATCTATAGATATACCTATCTATCTATATATCTATATAAAAAAGTATTGGTGGGGCTATTTTATCCACTAAATTAAGGGCAAACTAGAGATTTCATTCTTCTATTATTTGTTTTCTATTTTTAAATTTTTTAAATATTATATTGATTGCTGAACAAGTTTTGATGAAGTGAAATTAACACACAATAGAGACACTTATTATTAATTACTTATGCCAATAGACTTTCCGGTTTCCATTGTTCTAAATAGCTTTTATTTGTTAATAATGTAAGAGTTGCGAGACCAAGAGCAAGAGGAAGAGTTTATACCGTGAAAGGTGTTGAAATTTTGCCAACTGGTAATCTTGAGTCAAACAATTGAGAGTTTCCTTAGAGATTCTGTCAACGGAAGACAATCGCTTTGTTCTATTAGGAAATATTTTTTATGTGTATTTTAATTATTTATAAGTTTTAATCTTAAGACTTGACTCTACGTGCAAGCTTCCTTTTGATATCCTAGGGATAGACGACTTTCTAGGAATCTTTATATTTGTTCATTCCCAAAACTTGTTGTAATCTATTATCTATCTTAGAATTAATAAACCTTTGCCACGTGTTAGAAATCTAAAAGTTGATTCCACATAGGGTTGGTCATGGGTTCGGGTTGGCTCGTGAACCCGACTGACCCGAACCGATCCGACACCCATAACCCGGTTCGGTTCACCAGTTCGGGTGAAAAAAGACTAAACCGGAGGAGGCCAGTTTGGGTTTCGGGTTTCGTTTTTCCCGACCCGAACCGATGGTGACAAAAACGCATTTAAGAGCACCTATTGTACTGAGGCCCTGTTTGGATAACAAGCTTATCTACTGCTTATGGCATAAGCTGTATAAGCTACTTTTATAATCAAAGAAAAATTATAGTGAAACTTATTTTATATAAGTCATAAGCTGTTTTGATAAGCTATCCTGGGTAGCTTATGAAAAATAAGCCCAAAATAGCTTATGAATCAGTCATAAGCTGTGTTCATAAGCTCTGCATAAGCCAATCCAAACAGGCCCTGAGTCTATGACCACCACCAGAGGCAAAACGTTCGATCTAGGATTTTCCACTTTCATCCCTTCATATCTGAGTGCCTTCTTCCCCTCGGCGGCTGCCATTGCCCCCCTCGGCGGCGAACTTCTTCCCCCTCGGCGGCGCTTCGATTTCGTCTCCTTCATTCGTCTCGTCTGTGCTTCGATCTCGTCTCCTCCGTTCCTCTCGCCTGTGTGTCTCCTCTGTTCGATCTCGTCTTTGTTCTATCTCATCTCTATTCGATCTCGTGCTTTGTGCTTCGATCTGCTCTCTGTGTGACTACGGTGTCTCCTCCCTTCGTCTACTCTCTGCACGACGCTGTGTGTGACTCTTCGGCGCCTCCGATAGTGGCACTGGACTACTGGTTGTCTTTCTCGGCCCTTCTTCTCCGAGTTGTCTTTGATTTTCATTCTCCCAGCTGCAAGGATCTATTTCTGTTCTAGCATTTGTCTGTCTTTTTAATTTTTTTCGACTATTGTCTCTGTTTCTGTTCAAGGCTTCAAGCATTATCTCTGTTCAAGCACTCTTCTCCTAGCTATTTTTTTCCATTTTTTTATCTTTTTTTTTCATCCTTATGTTATTTTCTCGTTCTTACATTTTTTGCTATTAAACTCAAGACCCGACCCAAACTAGTTCAGGTTGGTTCGGTTCGGGTTTGTACCCATAAAATAGCAAAAATCGAACCAACCCAACCCGAATGCTGTTGATTGGTTCGATCCCAGGAATGCGCTAAACCCGACCCGACCCGTGCCAAGCACTAATTCCACATGTCATGATTTTGTTGATTCATTTTCCCGCTCAATCGTTGGATTGGGTTTTTTTTAATGAATAAACTCAGTGTTTTGTTTGTTTTGCAAATTGCAATTGGGTTTCTTATTTTATGTTTACTTCTTTCTCTCTAGACAAACAATATACAAGCATTTATTTATAATTTATAATATATTTATATGTTTTTGTTTCAAATTGTTATTTCACTCTATATTTATTTTTGACATCTAAAATAGATATGGATTTTAAAAAAGTTGCAAAGTTATATTTTAATTTAATTTTTAATAAATAGAATAATGTTTGCTTATGAGTTTCATTCACATATTTTTGTTTTTGTAAATTTTTAAATTGCAAAACTTTTATTTTGTTTTAGTTTTAATAAATAAAATAGTGTTTGCTTACGAGTTTTATTCATTTTTTTGTTCTGGTAATTTTTCAGGTTGCAAAATTCTTTCTTTTAAATTTTTTTCGATAAATAATATAGTATTGGCTTACACGTTTCATTCATGTTTTTTATATTTTCAGGTTGCAAATTTAATTTCTATTATTTATACTTTTGATAAATAAAATTGTGTCTTCTTACAAGTTACAAAATAAAATAGTGTTTGCATACAAGTTTTAAAAATTTATTTTATTTCTCTAAATTTATGTTGTTTGTCTGATATGACCTTCATTTTTATCGGTATATACAGGAGCAATTGTTGTTTGGTTATAGTATAAAGTTTGTATATTTAACTAAAATGCACAATGTTACCGAATTTATTATATCATTTATTATTTATTTCACTCTGAAAGTGTAGAGCTTTCATTGATAATAACACGATAGTTGATAGAAGTCCAATCTTTCAAAATTTCAATCTCTCAACTTTTCAATATGACAAAGAAAATTTTCCACGCAATCTCAACTTTTTTCTCACCTATACCATGGCCTTTGCCCCTTCCGGTTTATTACATTTTGAAAACATCCTCTTCTTCTTTGTTGATAAAAAAAAAATCATCTTCTTCCTTAGCTCCTCCCATTTTGCCTTTTATTTTCTATTGTGATTAATTTTCCAGCTTCTTCCTCCATTATTTGATTTCTTCTGTTTTTGTCCTCCTCAACCATTTGTTCATTTCTCACCTTTCCACTAAATTTTGTTGCAAGTTTGGATTTTTGTTTTTCCAGCCAGGGTTTAAGAATCTCTGGTTTGGAGTTTGGAAGAATAGAGCAAGGTTGCTCCACTTTGGGTCAGTATTTTGCTTCTCATTTTGAAGGTTGCTTATGATTTTTCTATTTTGCGTCAATATTTTATGTCTGATTTGAGTCATAAGACAATAAGGGATTTAATCCAGATATAATATTATTGTTAAAAGCATGAAGATTCACTATCCGCCTTGCTATAGTTGGCACACAGATGATTTCAATTTTTTGTTAGCTTTTTCCTAACTGAGAATAATTTCTTTTGTAGCTAATTGTTCCCTTAATATCCCTTTTAAGACAGTTCCCTTTTTGTGTGTTGCATAATAGAAGAGTCTGTTTTGTTTCTTTGAGTACACATTCAACCTTCAAAAGCTTATTATTATCATGGTTGTCTCTAGTAATTAGATGAATCACTTGAACAAAATGGCACACAAATTTAGTTCCATTTCAGAAGTAGATGATAAGAAAGAGACACGAAAACTGACAGTCAAGATCAGTGATATTTGGCAGGTGAAGAAATCCGCCAATGCCTCCTCGATTGAGATGGTTTTTGTTGATGAGAAGATAATCTTACTGTTATTATGTTTTGTTTTTAATTGCAATTTAGGCTTTCTATAGGAACAAATTCTAATCTATTGTACCTGTGTTGGTAACTTACGAAGTCAAAATACATGCTGAAGTACAACACTCTGATTTGGATAAATGGAAATCTGCACTTGAAAAGAGAAAGACATATAGTGTCCAAAACTTTGAGGTTTACATTAATGGTGGAGACTATAGGATATCTAACAATTGTGGTCTTCACAAAGACCACAATTGTCAGACAACATGACTTTGGTGTCATTCCTTCATGTGTCCATTCTTTTTCTAACTTCGAAGATATCATAAGTGGAAATGCGTCACCATGGTAGGTAATTGTTTTTGATGTAATGTATATTACATGTGTGATTTTAAGTACATGTTGTGAATCCTCCAATTTTGTAGATGTTATTGGTGAATTTGTTGAGTTGGTCCAAATTCATATGGAGGGTCAATCAAAGAGGGTGTTTTGCTGCCTCGGAGACCATAGATAAATTAAATGAATGGAAAAATTTATAGTTGTCATTAATACTTGAGGGCATATCAAGTGAGAGAGTTTTTATTATGAGAGGATGAGAGGAGTGAATCATAACCATAAGATCAAATCATGAATGATCAAGATTAAAACAAAAAGTCATATGACTTTTTTAAGTAGTCATGCGACCACTAACTAACTTCTCAACTATCCATGTATGATTATATGGTTCAGATTTAATCTTCTCACCCTCTCATATTAAAACTCATCTCGCTTGATACATACAACATCCGTTTTTCTGAGTTACTATTTGTAAATCTATTTTATATGAATTTTTGTGATATAAATCTTTTGAGATTTATTCTTAACTTAAAAATAGGATTTAAATATACGTGTTTAAGATTACTTCTGAAAACCGTTAATTCACAGCTTCCGTCAGGTCTAGTTACAACCTCCGTTTCTCTGTTTAAACCGTACTTTTTCTGTTTTATATGAATTCTTGTGCCATAAATGTTTTATAATTTATTTTTAGCTTAAAATTAGGAGTAAAATACACATATTCCGGAATACTTCTGAAACGGTAGTTTTACAATCGATATCTGGTCTTTTTACAGAAAGCAGTACGTCTAACTGACGGAAAGAGTTTTAAATAGCTAAAAACATCAAATGACTTCAATAAATAAACTTCCTTCACAAAGTTAGTTTTTCTAATATTTTAGATTTTCTGGAATTTTTTCCAGAATTTTTGGAAGTAAAAATATTTAGAAGTTCTGTTTTGGTCCAAATAGTAAACCGCTTGAGCTGACAGATTGACTCGGAGCTCAAATTAAAATCAGATAAAGACTTTGAATAGCCAAAACATGTTTTTCTATTTTTTAAGATTTATGGAAATTATTTTGGAATTTTCTAAAAGACAGATCAAAAGTCACTTTTTCAAAACTCCGTAAAGCACGTAAAACAAGAGTTTCTAAACCGAAATGGATTTATACTGATCAGTGAGAGCTCAAAATCAATTTTCAGAAGGGTCCATTAGTGTTTAAATTAAATTTGTGATTTTTGAGAATTATTTGAAAATTTTCTGAAAAATATCTGTTTTTCACTTACGGCGCGTTCGTTTTTCTGTTCTTTGAGCTAAACGCATAGCTTACACTTGCCGTGAAATTCCAGAAACTCTTCCATGAAGCTATTAGGGCTATTACAT
The DNA here is from genome assembly GCA_030159175.1 of Glycyrrhiza uralensis. Classification (NCBI taxonomy): domain Eukaryota; kingdom Viridiplantae; phylum Streptophyta; class Magnoliopsida; order Fabales; family Fabaceae; genus Glycyrrhiza; species Glycyrrhiza uralensis. The sequence goes on from BRZY01000003.1 coordinate 32,097,706, forward strand.
GGTATTCCCAAGATTTCTTATCAGTTCTCAATCTTTAAATTAATTTTAGGAATTTTTGGTTAGTGAAAAGTCAATTTTACCCTTGATTTTCATCCGTTTTTAATTGAAAACCCTAGGGGTAAAGATGTAACTTCAGTCCCTCCCTTTTCAGCCCTCATAAATCGTCCTACCACCTTGCCAAGAAGAGGACTAGGTGCATTTGGTCAATGAGTCAAAGTTTTAAACCAATTAGAATAAAGATGGATTAAACCTAATTAGTTAAATATGATTTTAAGCCTCATGGCTTACATCACATACTTTCTTTATTCCTTCCTTCTCCCTAGCTATTTGGCCTCCCCTCTCCTTCCCCAAGGACCCTTGGATGATGATTTTCACTTGGATTCAATCATTGTGAAGTGGTTTAGGCCTATTAGGATTTAATTAATTAGTTTTTATTTGTTTTAATTACTTTTCCTAAACCATGGTATTTGGCAAAACTATGGGCTAATACCACTACCCTTGGCGGCCCCTCTCCCTATAAATAGCCCCTCTTGCTTCATAAAATTTCACACACAATTTCAAGAAGCATTCAAGGCAAACACTTCTCTCTTTTTCTCTTCTTAGTTCTTAAATTTCTTACTTTGTGTTCTTGGATCTTCATCCATTTTTGGTGAAAGGTAGGGGAAACCTCTTGCAAATTAATTTGAGATGTATATGTATGATCTTTGGTTGTGCTTGAATTGTATGCTTTGGGTGTTATAGCTTTTAAATGGTTGTTTATGCTTTATAAATTGTTTTGTTGTTCTAAAATGATTATATTATGATAATTATTAATTGTAGTGTTGTGATGCCCAAAAATCATTAAATTTTCGTGGGAGTAAGGTTACTATGGCAAATTTTATTTTGAGCTTATGTAAACATACCGTTATAATGGCGAAATTTAGATTTACCGCAAATACGATTTTACCGTAAAGAAAATACGTTTTATTCTTTGTGAAAAACCCTGATATTATCTAACATGTATACAATCAAAAGTGATGGTTAAAGATTTGATTGGTTTATTAGTATGGATCTGTCTAGAAAGGAAAGAGACCTTTGAAGGGGCTCTGACAAAGTCCGTCTCTCTCTAGCCTGGGATCTGTATTAATACGCTATTTAAAAATCTTAACACTAGGGACCAGGGGTATACATGACTAAGATAATCTGGGAAAGAAGTGATTTCTTAATACAGTATATATAAATAGATTGGATTGGATAAAAGAGTATAACAATAATGGATTCTCGGTGAATTCTACTGTTATAGCATCTTTTGGAATTTAATATAACAGTAATGAATTCTCGGTGAATTCTACTGTTATATTAATAGTGGGAAATATAGAGCCGGTATCCAATCTGTATATATATGCAATTAACTCAGGTTAATTTCCAATGTTTATGATAGTGGAAATTAGTGAGGTAGGCTTCTAACGGGCTTTTTTTCTGGAAAATAAATAGTGCTTAAGTATTTCCGTAAATAAACAGTTGATTTCACTTAGTCTATTTTTGAATACGTTTTGATTCTACAGTTACTCGTGAAGCTGTGTTTACTTGTGAATTCTGTGTTTTACCTGAGACACGTGATTGATATTCTTATCTGAGAACTATGGTTTTGTGTTTACTTGTGAATTCTGTGTTTTACCTGAGACACATGATTGATATTCTTATCTGAGAAATATGGTTTTGTGTTTACTTGTGAATTCTGTGTTTATTTGAGAGTTAAGTCGTAAGTTGGGGTTTGTGGTTACTAAGTAAAATATCCAGGAGTAGCGGGCTGAATGCTCGTGGCTATGTGCCGAAATTCCTTTGGTAAAATCTCCAAGAGTAGCGGGTGACTTACTAGTGGGTGTGTCCCGAATATAAGTGGTAAAGTCTCCAACAGCAGCGGGTTCTTTTCTCATGGGTGTGTCCCGAAAATACAGAAAGTCTTGAGTGTTTGATAATTCCTTGAGATATATTACCTTGTTAAATTCTCTATTTACAACGTTGAATGGTTCATCTGTTGTGTGCATTATGTCTGCTACATGTTGTTTATCTATTCTTGACATATGATTTGGTTGATGTATAATCTGTGATTTGGTTGTGTTTGTACTTTACTTATTAAGTTGTTTAGAGTTTCACCCTTGCCTGCTTTGTTATGTTGATGCATGACGGAGTAGATGTTTGAACCAAGAAGTGGGTTAGCTCTTAGGAGAGGATCTGAAGGATGCTGCTGTATAGATGGATATGGATTCCGAGAAGAATAGATGGTCATGGTATTATTTTGGGTAGAGGTATAGAGATTAGACTGGCTCAGATGTTCACTGTATCATTTTCAATCTTTTCTTGTAAAGACTCTGTTGGTTATATGAAATGAGATTATACTCATACAAGTTTTATTTATGCTTCCGCACTGAAAACCTCTTCGAAAACATTGAAAAGGAATCAAGGGAACATACTCTCCATCCTTCTCAACTTCTTTAAAAGGTGAAGAAAAAATTTCACCTGTATTTCAGAAGAAGGATTTCCAAACTTTCACTAAATATTTTCTAAGTTAAACGAAATTCTTGGTAACTATGGTGTAATATCCTTTTTGGAGAAATGGTGTTACAATACATCCCCTACTTTGGGGTATTTATCTTTGTTAAACTTATCCATTAAAGTGAAGGTTTTTCTATATTTATATGACAGAAATAATTCACTAAATTGTACTCTCTGGGGCAAATGTGGATCTCGACTGTTATCTTTTCAGGAAAAACATGAAAGTGGTCCTATTATGTTATTATTAACACTTTCAAAGATAAAAGTCCACACAGGTTACAATATTGCCACATTTTTAATGTCAATCGAATTTTATATTTCATTTTCCATATTTCATTGTGTAACTTGTTAAGTTTCATAGGTAAGTATTCAACTGGAATACAAAATACAATGTATGACTCAAAGCTTTACATAAATGAGGACATCAAGGAGATTCAGAATTACAAAAGAAGGTATAACTATAACTATAACAATTAGATAACATAGTGTAATTATGTTAATACAAAGTAGATATTCTCAACCATTTAGTGAAATGATGTCACAACTTTCTGGATGCTTTCGAGTCTCTACCGGGGAAAAGTTTTTTTTTCTTCTTATTGCTAAGGTCAAGAGTCTCACAGAAATCAATTCCCCAATGCAGGTAAAATAATACTACCTTCGGTCCCATATATATGAGAATTTAGGGTTATTTTATTGATCTAAATTATAAAAAACATAGACCTATTTTAAATGCACCAATTGTATAAAATTCCTTTTATATCCATTGGAGAGAGAATAATATGTTTGAGAATTAGGAGTGATTTAATGTAATTAGGTCACTATTTTAATCATTTACTATGTGGGGTAATCTTGGAATAAAGTTTATATTAATTGCAACTAACTTATTTAACTACTTTTTATTGGTCTTTGTAAATTAGGTATTTGTCTCTTATATATGAGACCGGAGGTAGTAAAATACATTTGCACATTGGAAGACAAGTTGATGTAATCTTTTTTTTTTTTTAGATCTAGAAAGATTGAAATGTAGTAACAACTCTTTTTTTTTTTAACAACTGGAATGTTATTGTGTAAAAGTTGTTACAATTGACAAAATCTTTGTTGGAAATGGGTGGTATTATGATGGATGTTCTAGATGCAATAAGAAAAGTGATCCAAATGTTGTTCCATTCATAAAAGGATCTCTGAAACAATCTCAAGGTGTTTACTATTGAAGTTTAAGGATTTGTTATGTATTGAATTTAATTTAATTCCATGTACAGTTATAAAAGCCAATGACTATAACCCTTTTTATGCACTCAGGTTTAAAATAGAGATCAAACTTTTTGGTGTTATTTAATAATCACTACTAGAAAATAATTAAATGGCGACGGAAATGAAATTATCAGAAGAAATTTTTGAAATAATTAAAATGTTAGAAAAAATGAATAAAAACATAGTTTTATTAATAGAAAACACAAATAAAATTATAGAATATACATATATGAGAATATTAAAAGGACATAATGATATAAAAAATATAAGAGAAACTTTAGAAAATATAAACGAAGAAAAAGAAATTGAGGAAAATAATGAAATTGAAAAAATTAAAGAAATTCTCCAACAACTTAAAAATCTATTAGAATACGAAGAAAATAATAGATGTATAACAAGAAAAGATTTAGAAGATTTATTAAAAATGAGAGAATAGAAACCTATAAATTTTAATAAACCATTATCAACATGGAAGAATTAAAAGAAGAATATTTAGAAAATTTAAGAAAATCAAATGATATAGAAGAAATTCAACAATTGTTAGAACAATTAAAAATAATAGAAGATGATAATAATCAAATACAAAAAATTGAGCAAAACCAAACCCCTAAAGCAAATAATGAAAATGAAGAAATAATTTTAGCCTATAATAACCCATCAGATTCTGAATATGATGAAATATTTATGGAAAAAGGTGAAACAAGTGGAGTAAAACAAGAAAAAAGAAAATGGGATGAATATTATTATAATAAAGATAGTGCATGGGATAAATATGAAGAAGAAACAATGAAAAATAAAGGATATGCTAGAAAAGATGGAAAATGGTCAAAAATACCAGATGAATTTAAACCTCATAATGAATATACTAAATCTGGAAATATATTAAATCTAGATTGTGTTAGAAATAAAGAGGATGCAATTATAGAATGGGTTAATGAAATAATATTACTAATTTCGACAGATGATAGATTTAGTAATCTTTCTTTAGATAATATAAAAGGATTAATTCTAATGAAAACAGCAGGAAATGTTAGACAATATTTAACAACTATCAGTGATGAAATGTGGTATAGATATGCAGCTACTGTAAATACTAACCAAGATTTTGCTAAACTAATTAGTGAACTAATTTCTAGAGAATTTACTGGATATGAATATCTTCATAATAAAGTAGGAGTAAATAACTTATTACATGAAAATGCAAAGTCACATTTAAATAAAATGCAAATATGTGATATGTGTCAAATAGGGAGTTTTATCTGCGAATATCAAAAATATTATTATCAACTAGATAATACATCAAAGGATACGTACAAAGAATTATTTATTGATAAGTTGCCATACCCTCTTAATATAAAGATAAAAGACATTTGGAAAACAAGAATAGGAGAAATAGCTAATACCTTAGGAGGAGTTATACAAATAGTATATGAAGAAATGAGAAATCAATGCCTAGCTAGAGCAACAATTAGACAATTAAATATGGGAAGAAATGAAATATGTTGTGACCTACCAGAATTAGAATTACCAGGAAACTATGGATGTATACAACCTAGAAAAAGGAAAAAATATTATAGGAAGAAACCTAAGCTAAGAAAAACATATTCAAAGAAAAGAGCTTATAAAAATAGGAATAAAAAATATTTTAGAAAGAAAAGACAAATCCCTAGAAAATAGTGTCCGAAAGGAAAGAAAAAATATATGTGTTGGTTATGTAACCAAGAAGGCCACTATGCAAATGAGTGTCCTCAGAGAAAAGAGAAAGGTGTAAAAGAAAAGTCAAAACTAATAGAGAGAATATATCAAATATATGATTTAGAACCATTAGAAGAAGAATTAAGTAATTCTGAAGAGAGTATATATGAATATTCAGAAGATGAATTATCTTCACAGACAGAATCAGAATAGTACTTATATTAAAATAATAATTAAAAACAATGATAGAGAAACGGAAGCTTATATAGATACTGGAGCAAGTATTTGTATAGCAACAAAAGCATTATTTGATAAATGGGAAAAAGTAAGAAACCCAGCAAGAGTATCAATTGCAGATGGATCTGTACATTCTCTAAGTTAGATAGCAAAGAAAACAACTTTAATAATAGAAAATAAATTATTCATAATACCTATAATATATCAACAACAAACAGGTGTAGATATGATATTAGGAAATAATTTTCTTAGATTATACGCACCCTTTTGCCAATACTTAGATGACATTAAGAACCCCTTATATTAGAGGAAAGCAAATAAGAGAAATAATTAGGATACCAATCCTTCACTATACAAAGTGTCATTACTCAGAGTTTAGTCAGCTGAAACGTGGTGAGATAATAGGAATAGTATGTAAAAAAATGAGACATGTACTAATGAATGCAGAAGAAGGTAGAATTATTCCAGCATATATTGAAGAACTTTTAGATAAAGTATGTAGTGAAAACCCACTAGATCCAAAAATTAATAATAAAAATACAGAGTTAGTAGAATTAAAATTAAAAGACCCTATAAAAGAAATAAAATGTAAACCTATGATTTACACAAAACAGGATAGAGATGAGTTTGCAGAAGATATTAAACAAATGTGTGAAAAAGGATTAGTAAGACCATCAAAAAGTAAACATTCAGCACCAGCATTTTATGTTGAAAATCATAATGAAATTAAGAGAGGAAAAAGGAGAATGGTAATAAATTATAAACAGATGAATGATGTCATGGAAGGAGATGCATATTTTTTACCAAGAAAAGACTTAATTATTGAAAGAGTTAGGAATATGAAATGGTTTAGTACTTTTGACTGTAAGTCAGGATTCTATCAGATCAGGCTTACAGAGGAATCAAAAGCATTAACAGCTTTTAGTTGTCCTCAAGGACAATACGAATGGAATGTCTTACCAATGGGAATGAAACAATCACCAGGTATTTTTCAAAGAAGAATGGATTCTGTGCTTAAGGATTATAAAGATTTTTGTCTTATATATATTGATGATATATTAGTTTTTACTAATAAGGATTTAAATGATCATTTCAGAAAGATAAATTTAGTTCTTAAAAGATGTCTAGAAAATGGAGTGGTTTTAAGTAGGAAAAAAGCAGTACTAGCCCAGACCAAAATTAACTATTTAGGATTAGAAATAGAAAGAGGAAAAATAGTAATGCAAAAACATGTATTAGAAAAACTTCAGAATTTTCCAACCAAATTAAAGGATAAAAAGGAATTACAAAGATTTCTTGGATTATATTAACTTATATTTCAAATGAAGGTTTTATAAAGAATCTTGCAGCTGAAAGGAGAAAACTCCAGCAGAAATTGAAGAAAGATGCTCTTTGGTCATGGACCGAAGAAGATGAAGAAATTATTACAAAATTAAAACATTTATGTCAAGATCTTCCTGAATTATATCATCCTTCAGATGATGATTTAATTATTATTGAAACAGATGCATCAAATGAATGTTGGGGAGGCGTTATGAAGGCAAAACCTCCAGGACAAAAGAAAGAATTATTATGTCGATACATGTCTGGAACCTTTTCAGACAGTGAAATTAATTATCCTACTCATGAAAAAGAAACATTAGCCTTAATTCGAATGTTGGAAAAGCATCGGATTTATGTGTTAGATAAAGAATTTATTGTTAGAACTGATAGTACTTATGTTGCAGGTTTTAAAAATATTAACCATAAAGGTACTTATAAACAGGGAAGACTAATAAGGTGGCAGATGAAGTTAGCTGAATATAATTATACGATATCTCATATTAAAGGTGAAAAGAATGTTCTTGCAGATATACTGTCAAGAGAATAGAGCAGGATTTGAAGAAATTGGAAAGCAAATTAAAAATGCAACAAGCACTCTTTGGTCAAAAGATGCAAGAAGCAGAATTACTCAAAAGAGACATGGAAGTAACAGAGCTACAAATTGAGGAATTGAGATTATTGATGGAAGCAGTTCCAGCAACCTTGAAGAATCAAGACGAAGAAGAAAACAAAAAATGGTACGTAATTTTTAATGGACCATTTCCAGGAATCTATGATGACTGGTACAAAGCAGCACCACACTGCACAAAAATCCCAGGAATCATCCACAAATTATATTCATCAGAAGAAAAAGCAAAAAAGGCTTTAGAAGAATTTGATGATGCAGAAAGAAAGAAAAAAGGGAAAGAGATATATCTTGGACCCAGAACTTTTTCAGAAACAGCAAAAAGATCACCACCAATTAAATCAGACATGAAAATACTAGGGAGAATTCCTTCTTCCTTAGATGATTTTCAAATAATTAGTCGAAAGGATCATGAACTTCGAATTCAATTTTCTCATGAAAAATTCGAAGAGCATTTCCAACGATTAATTAATTGGAATGAATCTGAAAAAATCAACTGTTTTTATATAGTTGATAGAAATATTTATGGTGTTAAAGCAATTATTACACCAGGAGCACCTCAATTACTGGTATTCAATTTATTCCAATTTATTCCAATTCGGGATGATTGAATGTCTTTATTTAAGTACTAATCTTTGAAGAAATCAGTTTGTTTCCACATGGTTTCAAAGATGCAGTTCAGGCTTTTAAGAGGAATATAGCCCGAGAAAGGACTATTTTCTTGAAGTTCTACTCAGCCTACCCAGATTTCTCGACTGGGCAACAAGCAAAACATTTCGTGTATATAGGCATCAGCAACAATAACTTTCCTTTGCTGGATGATCCAAAGAAGGAAGCATATACTGAGGAGTTTATGAAGGAAATAATTGCAAACCAGTTGGCAAGCATTTACAACCAGTGCCAGGGCATTGGAAAAGGATCTTTCGTCAGAATGATGTATAAAGGACCTCATCTGATATTATTAAATAAAACAAATGGGAAAATAATCAGAGAAAAAGATATGAGGACATTAGCAGAATTTGAATACCCATACTATGCACTTGAGGGACCCACGATGGAGTACCATCCGGATATACTCAACCAACTCTGCAAAAAGATAAGGCAGAACGGGAACCATGCATGTGAAAGATGCACTACAAAGACAGAGATAGAAGTCCAGAAAGAAGATAAGGACAACAGCTCAGATGAAATAATTGTAGAAGAGTAATGTAGAAACTGATGTAAGTATGTAAGGCTCTTTGTAAAAAGACCCAATGCAAAATATCAGTGTACATTATGTAAAAAAAAAAAAACTACGTGTCAAAGTGAAAAAAAAAAAAGGTTTGAAAAGTCAAAGAAATAAATGTTATGTGGAAAGTTACGTGGAAGGAAAGGAAGATAAGCAGATAACGAAGACGCAGCGGATGAAATCAGATCGAATGATAAGATCAGCCGGCCCCCAATTATGTGTACAATACTGTAGTTAATATCTATCTTTGTAAATAGTGACTTTTATGTAACTATAAATAGAGGAACTGGGACAGAAGGAAGGCACGGCAAAAAACATAGAAGTTGTCATCCCTCTCCTTTGGAGAAAATGTTTCCTTTGGAAACTTTATGCTAGTCCTAGTAGGATTAGTCAGGTACTTGAGAGTGTACCTAACAACTCAGTTGTACTCAATATTACTCAGAAATAAAATCTCTACTTATTTCAGTTTATACACTTGAGTTATTTCAATTTTTAGACTTCAGTTATTGCACTACTTAGTCTGTTTGCGGAAGCAGCAGTGGGCACGAAATTCACTAAACTAAGTCAGGTACGTTGTTATTTTGCATCTAATTTATTTATTTGTCATGGATTGTGAAAAAATTAGTAATAATGATATAGAACATTTACAAATTACTGAATAAGATGGTTATTATGAAGGAAGTATTTTAATTGATTCAGCTTTATTTAGAAAAATACAAAAGGAAGATTTAAATTTAACTAAGGATGCTAATATAAAAAGTAAGGAAAAACTTGGAAAAATTATGCAAAGATTTAATAAAAAAGAAAATATTATATATTATAGAAAATTGATTAATGAAGCTCCTATAAACATTGAAGAAGCTCAAGGAAATACTAGTATACAGTTATTAAATAAGAAAAAATTGATGGAATTAAAAAAGAATATAAAAAAGGAAGAAAATAGAGATCAAACTTTTTGTTGTTATTTAATAATGAATGTGCGCAATTGCTTAAGCAAACTGTTGCTGACCTTAAGAAACAATTGATAGCTGTAAGAACCATGCAATAACTTACTCTCATAAATTCTCAATCCAATATGTTAGTTAGAAATAGACTATTTAAGAATGGCATGGCAGTTCAATATAGCATAAAATGTATTCAAATGTGTGTTTTTGTAAAAGTTATGGTAATTAGCATAACAATGGGTTGTTGTTATTAATTTTACATTACAGGGTGGTGAAACATATGACATAGCAGTTCTTGAAGCAATCGATGATATATTGAGAAAGGCCTTTGCCTTCCAAGGTAAAGTCTCAACCATCCTACAAGCGTTGTTCCATGATACCAGTGTTGGAAGACTTAGAAATCATTGATACCATTATAAAAAAAAAATTAGAATGATGAGGTACATATAGATTTCTTATTGATTTCAGCATAAGTTCTTACTGATCAAGACAAAAATTTTAAGTATTAGTAAAATATTAGTACTTTTTAATTCATTTCCACATGTTAAGATCACACATTACCCTTACAAAATTTGATGCAGAAAAAAATTAGAAATTTGGAAAACAACACGCTTAAGAAAAAATAAGACCTTCAAACTATAAGACACTATGATTTCAGCCACAATGCTTCTATTTTCTGTATAGGATGTTGTGTTAGTGAAAATAGGAAAATGAATATGGCTTTGCGTGAAGAAATGAAGAACACTTCTACCATTTTTGAAGCCTAAATATACCGAGTCTTATGAAGAAGAAGGAAGAGACCGAACTTGTGAAAAAGCTTTAAGATTACTGTGTGATTATCTTTTTTCATTCTTGTAAAAAGAGTTTGAATACTCTCCCTGTGCTTAACCTTCATATTCTCACAAAGTGAGTTGTGTGTTGTAAACACTTTATTATTTCATTTTGGTGTAAAAGCTTGAAGAGGTTTAGCTAAAAAGGAATACTTGTTATAAGAGCCTGAAGAGGCTTTTGTATGAAAGAATATTTGATGTGTATCTTGAAGAGGCTGAAGAAGAATACTTATATATTATCAGAGAATCAGAGATAATGGATTTCCTTTCAAACTTGAAAAGAATTGACATAGCTCTTGGTTATAAGAGCGAACCAGTAAAATCTTTTGTGCGTATCTCTTATTCTTCTCTTTAAATTTTAGTTTATTTACTAACTGTGTGAATTGTTTTTGAGGTTTTCTTAATTAAAAATTTTGTTAAGCACTATCATATTTAATAGTTATATTTGTGGCGTCCAATACTCTTAGACCAACCAACGTTTTCAAAAGTTTTAAAAGTTAAGAAGATACAATTCAACTCCCTTTTTGTCTTTTACCTTGTTTTCTTCAAAAGTTATAATTGCACATATTGGGTGCTTAGCTTTTTGATCAAATATTTGTCTTCTATTTTGGTTGTGAAATGCACTAAATTTCATGTTATACAATAACTTTCATATATACATAATTCCAGAAAAAATAAAAATAAGATGAATGAATCTTCATATATCACTTAAAGAGAAATATATTACATCATTTTGAGCATCAAAATACACAGTAAAATCAAAACAATCCCTACTCCTATGCCCCTGTTCCAATGCCCTTCACTTGACAATTCACAATAAAAGTAAAACAAATATCATTACACACAATATTGATACACGATATCTCAACATTCTGATTTCAACCTCCAAAATGTCAACCCTGTTAACCACCTCTTTCATCCATAGCTCTTCAAAGGTGTTCCCATTAGCTGCTCCTATTTCGTTTCCATCATTCACCCCAAGAGAAATAATGACAGTTTGCCTCATCATCATTAGACAAAAAGCACAGATGAAGAATGGTCTCCTTGGGTTCCTCTAAGTTTTTCAGGTTTTGATCACTGCCCTTGTACCACAGTGGCAGAAATGAATTTTAGGCTTGTCACTACTTTCCCAATCATTCACCCTCGATGTCACAGGTGGACTCCAGCTTCCACTGGGTTGCTTTTGGTTCTACCTTGACTGTGACTTGCCATCCATTGTCCATTGGTTGTTGTCTCCCTCTTCTCCCTCTTCTCTAGTCTGCATTTTTTTTAAAAAGAAGAGTGTTAGAGGGACCTTTTAGAAGAGGAAGAAGAGAGGGAAGATTTCATATTTAAGTTGTAAAAATGGTCCTTGAATGTTTCTATAACATTACCTTATATGTGTGTGTGCCAACATGCTACTTAGGGTCTGTTTGGATTGGCTTATGCAGAGTTTATTTAGGCTTATCTACTAATATAATCAATTGTCAGCGTGTTTGACAGAGTTTATAAAAATAGTTTATGACTAGTTCATAAGCTGTTTTGGGCTTATTTTCATAAGCTCACCAGGATAGCTTATCAAAACAGCTTACAACTTATATGAAATCAGTTTAATCACATTATCTATTCGATTATAAAAATAGTTTATATATAAGCGCTTATATGATAAACGTTTATGTTATAAGTGCTTAAATAAGCAGTTTATCTAAACAGACCCTGCCACGTAATCAAGTCAGTTAATATTAGCTGAGTGAGACTAACATAGGAACTAACGTGACAAATGATTCTCAATTTCAGGAATCAATTTGTCAATATCTGGAACCAACTTACTATCATCTTATAATTTTAGAGACCAAATTGATAATTTAAAAAAAAAATAATGTTATTAGAAACTTACAATTTCTTTTGACAGTATTTTTTTTTTGACGGATGTTTTCTTTGACAGTATTCTTAGAAACTTAAATTGAATTCAAGATATGATTCATGATAATATAATGTTTAGGTTATTTATTTATGATGTTTTATGAGGGTGAGATCGGACCGGACCCACTTAAGAAACCTTCAATGAAAGTGTGAAACCAGGCTCCGCTCCGTTGCAATTTGAACCAAGACGCGGTGGAATTTCACATCACTGTTCGCGAGCGTAACAATAAGTAACACCAAACATTCTCATTTCTTAGAAGACGGTGTTGAGTTCAATTTTATTTAATAAAAAAATAAAAACAAAAAATTAAATTAAGTTGAAACAAAAGTAGATTCAAAATAAAAATGACAAGACACGACGAGTCGACTTATTAGACAACTATTTCAAAACGCCGAAGAGAGAGAGAGAGAGAGAGAGAGTGTGTGTGTGTGTACTTTTTTTGAATTTTCCGAATCATCAATTCAATTTAGTAAGAAGAAAAGAAGAAGAAGAAAAAACCCCAAATCAAATCCACCATTTGCATAGAATATTTTAGAGAGAGAAACTCGGAGATCTGGTTTCATCTATCCGCAGATCGTAGCGAGGGGTGTGGTTTTAGGGTTCGATTTCTATCGATCCCTATCTCTGGCACACGCGTGTTCGATTATTAATTAAACTCTCTTTCTCACTCTCTCTCTTGTGATTTGGATCCGTTGGATTGATCGATCGATCAATAATCGATGGCGGCGATTGAAGACTTATCGGAGCTCGCCGATTCCATGCGCCAAGCGGCGGCGCTACTCGCCGACGAGGACGTCGACGACTCTTCCAATTCCAAAAGACCTTCCACTTTCCTCAACGTTGTAGCACTCGGCAACGTTGTAAGTCTCCATTTCATTTTCCATCATCATCATCATAACCGTTTTCTCTATTATTATTATAATATTCCGAATTTCAATTTTGTAGGGAGCTGGTAAATCCGCTGTTTTGAACAGTTTGATTGGACATCCTGTTTTGGTGAGCTAGATTTCAAACTCACTACTAACTCTTACTCTCTAATCCCTAATCTGAATTCGATTATTATTTATTAGTGTGAAAGTTGAAGTGAGAAGTGAAAAGTGAGAGTTTGTTTTTCTGCAGCCTACTGGTGAGAATGGAGCTACTCGAGCTCCGATATGCATTGATCTGCAGCGAGACACTTCTTTGAGCAGCAAATCCATTATCTTGCAGATTGACAATAAGTCCCAGCAAGTCTCTGCAAGTTAGTTTCTCCCCTCTCTCCAAAAACCACACACAAACCGAAGTGGCTGATCTGTGTTTAATATGCGTTTTTTGCTTTCTTTCTTTCTCCATAGAGCATATTCATATTCCTTGTTTCGTTTCCTGCAGGCGCGTTAAGACATTCCTTGCAGGACAGGTTGAGTAAGAGTTCCTCCGGCAAGAGTCGAGATCAGATATATTTGAAGCTGCGCACGAGTACAGGTCTGTTGATATGAATGAATGATGAGTGATTTTAGTTACCTTACTGTCTTAAGATAGAAACTATACAGCTTTGAAATGGGTAAATTCCCTGATTAGTTACTATTTTATTTTACAACTACTTTTTTCCCCTTCCAATGTTGTTGTGCCTTTCTGGACAATATATACTTTGCCACGTGGTGAAATTGGAGTTTGCTTGTCAAAAATAGTCATTCATTAAATTACAGCAGCTCTCACTAAACCCTTAGGCTTCTTGGTGCTGTGTGCAATTTGGATATTGCGATATCAGAGCATTTAGAGTGAAATGATGTCATCTATATAAATACTGAATCAGTTCATTTACCAGATAGCTCCAGTTATATGTGCTGTCCTACACTTCTAACATTCTTTGTAACATCTTATCCTCCCAGCACCATCTCTTAAGTTGGTTGATTTACCTGGCTTGGATCAGCGCATCATGGATGAATCAATAGTAAGTGGTGGCCTGCATTTCCCTATCCTTTCTATGATTCCCAATTTGTTTTGTTATCATTGAACGGTTTTGGGATTCTGATTTTTTATTTACTTTGGCCTTTGTATAGGTTAGTGAATATGCAGAGCATAATGATGCCATTTTGCTAGTGATTGTACCTGCTGCTCAAGCACCTGAAATTGCTTCGTCTCGAGCCCTAAGATATGCAAAGGAATATGATGGAGAAGGTAGACTATTTACATTTTTCTTTTTAGCAGTGCTGTTATATGAAACTTGTCGAATTTTTCTCCTGGGACTTGCTCGAATCCTTTCTCCCTTGGCTTTTGTCATTATTAATTGATTGACTAAAAATTGCAAAAACAAATTTTCATAGGCACCAGAACTGTTGGTGTTATCAGTAAAATAGATCAAGCTGCATCAGACCAAAAGTCACTTGCTGCAGTTCAAGCACTTCTATCGAATAAGGGTCCTGCAAAAGCACAAGACATCCCTTGGGTTGCTTTGATCGGTCAATCAGTTTCAATAGCTACAGCACAGTCTGGATCTGCCGGTTCTGAAAGTTCTTTAGAAACTGCATGGAGAGCAGAGAGTGAAAGCCTCAAGTCCATATTGACAGGAGCTCCTCAAAATAAGCTTGGAAGGATAGCTTTGGTGGATGCCCTGGCACAGCAGATTCAGAACCGCATGAAGCTTCGGGTCCCTAACCTTCTTTCTGGGTAATTCCCATGTTGTGCAATATGACAATTTCTTATTAAATTTAAGCATCATTGTTTTTAGTTTTTACTTGGTTCTTGTTTGTAGTGGAAACCTGAGAACTGGACAACAAATCAATGGTTCTTTTTTCTTGGCATTTATGTTAAGTCCTTCTTGTTGTTAACGTTAACATTTTATTCTTGTTACAATTTCCTCTTGGTCAATGTGCACTTTTTTTATACATCGTTCATTTGAATTTCTAACATGTATTTCTTATTGCTTTTTGGTTTCTCACAGATATTTTGTTATTTTTTAAGTAATTAACTCTCATCTGTTAGAAATCCATATGGAGGTCAAGTAAGTTGAACTAGATAAGGTTGAAACAGAGTAGTAGTTAGATGATCCATTTGTGTAATCCACTTTAGTGGTTGTTGATAGAAGTTCCTATTTGTATGCAAGAAATTTTGGCATCAATTGCTTTGTATAATAAAATGTGGCTTTTGCCAATTTCAGCAACGGTTATCATGTTAGAAAGTGGATTATATTAATCTTAACTGGTATACTTTTAAGGTTACAAGGGAAGTCTCAGATAGTTCAGGATGAATTGGCGAGGCTTGGTGAGTCAATGGTCACCACTGCAGAGGGCACACGTGCTATAGCCTTGGAACTTTGCCGTGAATTTGAGGATAAGTTCCTACAACACATTACCACTGGCGAGGTATGCTGTCTCAATCTTATATTTTAATTGATTTTGAATTATTTTCGATGTTGCTTATTATTGGGAATGCTCTTTACTTACTAACAAATAATTTATAGGTTCATTTTCTTCTGTTTGATTTTATGTTTGTTGCTTCAGCCTTTTTTTTTCCTGAATTATTATAAGTTATCTGGCAGGGATCTGGTTGGAAAATTGTTGCCTGTTTTGAGGGGAGATTTCCTGATAGAATGAAGCAATTACCTTTAGATAGGCATTTTGATATCAACAATGTAAAGAGGGTAAGTTTTGAACTACTTGTTTGCTGATATCTTTTTGCGTTGCCTTGTTTTTTTTTTTTTTTGGTTTTTACCTTCGTTAACCCATTTTGTCTATTTTCAGATTGTGTTAGAAGCTGATGGTTATCAGCCGTATCTTATTTCCCCGGAAAAGGGATTAAGATCACTAATCAAAGGTGTTCTAGAGCTCGCAAAAGAGCCATCACGTCTTTGTGTTGAGGAGGTATTTTTGTTCTATATGTAGAATGGATTTGAATTTGAATTATATCTAGCTTTATTAAAAGTTTCAACTTTCTTTACTCAAAAGTTTCTAAATTTAGCTTCATTAAAAGTTTTAGCTTTCTTTACTCAAGTTTCTAAATGCCTTGTGATGTTTTCTTCATCTTTTCATATGGTTTATAAATTTGGTATAACATTTGGATCAAGTATCCATGTTCTTTGTCCTCTCCCTTTCATCTGGCTGTATTCATTCTACCTATTGTCGGTGTTGTGAAAATATGTTATTCTTGGAGGAACCATAAACTGTGGTACTTTATATTGGATCCCTTGAATAACTTCTGGGATTCCTCTCAAAGCACATGTAGATTGATGACTACTTTATTGTATGCAAATACCTACTCTAATTCAAATGACTTGATTGTAAAGAAAGTTGATAAGACTCTATTACTGAGGTGTATGCTACAATTAAAGGGATGGGGGTGTAATTAAAGCATAAACACCCAGGGGTGAGGAATACAGAATCTATATCTATACCTATTATAATGGCAATACCAAGGTTTGGTGTAGCCTTTTTTCTTACCAAAAATGCCCTTCAACTTCTATTTACTGCCAATAGAAGCCAATATGCAAGTTGGTAACCGCGACTTTATTTCCATTTTTATCCTTTAATAACTGAAAATTTAAATTTACTCAAAAATATGCAATAACTATTTTTAAAAAAAATTTCAATTAACGGTAAAAGAAGGGATATAAATACAGGAGGCACAGTGTGGATGCAGGTTGTGCCTGCTCCCCACTAGTAGGAAATAAAGGGAATGTCCATGTTGGGCTTACCTGAATGCTGAGATGGCAAGGAATAGTGCGAGGTAGGAATTTGGTAGGGGAGACTTGAGAACACGAGGGAAGGATAGTACTGCGTGATGGGCATTAATTGAGGAGAAAAGGGAATGGGCTTGGGGTAGAGGTTATGTGCATCTTCAGAACTCTAGATTTATCTTCTTGTAGAGCCAGTCTTGATTGTTTTTGTCAAAAAAATTAGTTTCTATTAGAAGTCCTACACTGTAATCATAGCATCTAGTTAATGTTGGCATTTGATCATTTTGTGCAATTTTCCTAGTTTGTTCCTTCTATTTATCTTGTTACCAACAGAGGTTCTTGTTGTCTTATGCTCTAGGTACATCGCGTCCTGATGGATATTGTATCGTCTGCTGCCAATGCTACATCTGGTTTAGGAAGATACCCGCCTTTCAAGCGAGAGGTATGGTAGTTAATTGTTGATTTCCAGTTTCTACTTGCTACCTATGTCAGTATGTTATGTTGATTTGGAATCTAATTTTTAATTGCTTATGTTTGTTTATTTTTAACTTCTTAAGTATATCCCCTGGGTGGGGAGTGGACTTCCTCTCTCTTTTAATAATCTTGTTTAAAATTTTTTCAAGGTCATTGCTATTGCAACAGCAGCACTAGAAGCATTCAAGAATGAATCAAAGAAAATGGTGGTTGCACTAGTTGATATGGAGCGTGCTTTTGTGCCACCCCAACACTTCATTCGCTTGGTACAAAGGAGGTAATTTGGATTTGGGCATTTTTTGAATAGATATAGATCCTCTCATGTTTGGAGAATGATTTGTTCTTACTGTATCTGTCTCTTTGATAGGAACTGAATTTTTCTGATAAATATAATGAAGACTAGCACCTTACAAGAACAAAAAAAATCAGAAAATATTAGATAAATCTAGAGCTCTACAGGTGCACAGCACTTCTAGCCTAAAGCCATTCCTTTCCCCTTTAGAGCCCCCAATTGTTTCAGCTTTTTTTTTTTAATGAAAAGTCTCTTTTATTTGAAATAAATGACTTTTACAAATTCTTAGTGTGTTTAAGTGTTGAAAAATATTAGAATTTAAAAAAAATTGATTCTGATTATTTTGAAAAGCTACTTTGATAATCCTAAAATAAAATTTTGTTTTATGTAAAATTCTTTAGTAAGTAAATTACTCTATACCTTTAAAATCACTTTTTTTAAGGTTAAACTTAAGCAAACAGGCTCTGAATTCATGCCTACCATGCATTACTTAACCTTCCCTCTTATATTCACATTTATTCCCACTGAATTCTCACCTCCCACTGTTCCTTGCCAGCTCAACCTTCGGTTATTCTCCAGAGTCCAGACTTTACAGCATGAATATTCCCTTTGTTTCCTATTCTGTTCTCATTTCCTGTGTGTTTTCCCTTTTACATCCCATCCTTTTCCTTGTAGCAGAGACCTTAGTACAGGGGTCTATCAATACTGTCTGCAAAATCACCGTGCCCAGTTGCTCTCAAGGTGAAGGAGTGGGTCAGGGGCTTGCCACAAGTGTGATAGAAACTTGGACAATGGTCCCATTTCTTGAAGCATATTGATCAAGTTATATTTGAATCAAATAATTGTTAATACATATTATCATGTGTTGCTTTGTTGTGTGTACTTAAACAATCATTTAGCAGACTTTTAGCTTGACAACCTGAATTCTTGGATGGGAATTTTTTAAGCAGGATTTATCTGCCATGGCATGTTCACTAAAAATAATTGTTGATTGGCATACTGCATTTTTTGATTTGGTAGTTCTTTGAATATTGTGCACACTTAACCATTGAATTTTTTTTAGTCCTTGCTTATACAATACATTTATAGGTGTCCCCCAAATTTTTATTGGTGAGACTGTTATTTGATCTAGTTATTCTAAATTATTTTGTTTAGGATGGAAAGGCAACGCCGAGAGGAGGAGTTGAAGGGCCGATCTTCGAAAAAAGGGTTTGATGCAGAGCAATCTATACTTAACCGGGTTGGTAGTTCTTACTGTAATAAGAAGATCGAGTCTTTAAAACAATAATAAAGAATGAGTTGTCCTCCTATTACTCCGATATGTTGATTTGTTTATTTATCTATTCTTTTTGTGATATGTTGTATTCAAACTGCATATTGTTAACTTATTTTAGGCAACTAGTCCGCAAACTGGTGGAAGCATGAAACCAATGAAGGAGGAGAAGGATAAGGAAAAGGACAAGAAGGATAAGGACAAGGACAAATCCGGTCAGGCAGAGAAAGAAGGGCAGGAAGGCTCTGGTTTAAAGACTGCTGGTCCTGAAGGAGAAATAACCGCAGGTTTGTCCTGTGCTGTATGGTACTACAATTTGTTAGATGTTTCATGCATTCTCATTAGTCATTCCCCACTTTAATGCTTTGTCAAGTTTTTTCTGTAGGCATTCTTTATAAAATTTGGCGTAATGACATCTCCTGGAAATTTATTTGAGTGGAGCTTATATAATCTTTTGATCCATGTAGTCGACCTCATCAAGTGGGAAAGGGCTTTAGTCATTGTTGTTATCTCTTTGAAACATAAGGAAAAGAAGTACCTAAATGGTTAAGTTCGTGTTTAGATTAGCTCTTTTTTGCTTCCCGAAAAGCTTATATTCAAATGCTTTATTTGCATGCAATAATTCACTACGTACAAACCTTTTGATTGTAAGTCTCCAACCTGTTATTTTTGCGTTTGTCTTGTATTAAAAATTAAAATTAAAATTAAAACAAAGAAGGATTGCTCAAGGGAAAAACATCAGCAAGATTGATTATATTTATACAGAGTGATATACACATTATTTACATTTATTGCTAATATAGGAAACTGAAAATAATGGGAATAGGAAACTAAGGACAACTATACAAATCAAAACAAATTTGAAAACATATAGCTCCTAAATATGGGAGATATTATTCCCAAGTGGGAGATACTTTCCAACACTCCTCCCCTTTCTAAACAGCATTGCTGAACCGACGTTCCTAATAATGAGTATGACCTTAAAGGAACTTAATTCTAAAAGCTCTGCTACTTTAATTTCTCGGTTATCTAACCTAGGATTCATGGTAGTAATCCCTAGTTTGCATTGCATTGCTGTGTTGCAATCGTGCTGCATTACTTTGGAAGTTGGAATTCGCCAAAATATATATTTCAAAATTATTACTGAACTAAATCAAGACTTCTCTATTGCTTGCAGGATTTTTGTTAAAGAAAAGTGCAAAAACTAATGGTTGGAGCAGGCGATGGTTTGTGCTAAATGAGAAGACAGGAAAGGTTGGTAATTATTGGCCCATGTCAGTAACTTGTGTGTTCCTTAGGCTTTTGTTGTTATTTTTTCCAAATCTTATTCAATTGTCTTATGATTGAGATGATTGTTTTTGGAATGTTGGCTACTTGAACCTGAGTAAAATTATCGTTTGCACCTTCTAAAAAAATTATTCTTATTTCCTTTTGGAATGTTTTCCTAGCCTGATGTGCCTTTGTTGTGTACTATACCACGATTTTCCTAGATGCACGAATATAGATGTCTAGGATGGCTTTATATATTGAATATTGTTGAATGTGCGTTGAATATCATTATCTTCGGAAAATTAGACACTATATGGATTTTTTTGATTGAGTTGTAAGGCCTATAGTCACATTATTATCAGAGTATAGTGTGTTGAGTCTCTAACTAATGACAGCTGTCAGTAACTGACAGTAACTAACATTTAACTAACAGATTCCTGACAGCTGTAACAGATTCCTAACCTACTGACAGCTGTACCAGAGATGCTGATTTCTCAAGCATCACAGTTGATACACTAAAAATTAATAGATATGGTTGTATAGTTGTATTTATTTAAGATTTAAGATATGAATATGAATATGAATATGAATATACCTCTGCTGGGAGTGGGTCTTTCAGGCAAGTAAGCCATAAACGGTATTTGTTCTTTATTTTTCAAGTTGGTACCAGAGTGGGGTTCTACTTGTCTCTGTTTTCCCCTTCTGGTCCAATGTGGCTTTGTTTTTCACTTCTGACCAAACCACTTTTGGCTGTGTCAGACTTCTCTCCTTTCTGGCTATTTTTCAGCTATTTCTATGTTCTTTAATGTCAGCCTCTTTTTCAGAAGGATTCGACAGAGTTTGAGCATTGGACATTTAGAAAACAATTAAAGTGGATAGTGCAACCTAAATATTAGACAAGAGAAAAGAAAAGGCTTGGCAGGCCTGGGCTTGACCTGACTGGGTGAGCCAACTGCCGCTAGAGGACAGCCACTGAATGAAGGGCCCCTTCTTTTAAGTTTTAAAAAGTCATTTTTATATAAAATAATCTAGTGATTAATTTTGTAAGATTTTTATGTAAAGCAGAAGAATCTTCTCTCTCATCTCGCACCTCATTAAAATCAGATTATTTCTCAAAAGTTAATTAAAATAGCTTTTCATCACAGATTTTATATTATTTGTAGATTCTGATTATTTTCGAAGGATGAAACAAACATGTAGAAAATCCTTAAAAGTGACTATTTCTTTAAAAAAAGTGATTCTTTATAAAAGAATTTGAAACAAAGGGCTCTAAAGCAGGGTGGAACATAGAGGACACAAAACAAAAGAGTTTTATAGATTTGCGACAAGGCAGTGAAATTATGACAGGATTAGGCAACAGAGGATAATACCACTCAGATAACGTGTTGAAATTATGGGTTTTGGGTCGAATAGGGATCTTTAGATAATATAAAATTAATTAATATTAATATTAATATTAATATTAATTACAAAGCACTAACTTCTACTTTTACTGTTGATGTATGATAATGAATATATCCTATATATCTGACTTAATTGGGACAAGTAGTATGATATTGCTTGTATAAGCCAGCCAAATAAGACTAATTACAGAATAACTTGCATTATAACCTAATTTTTCCTGCAAGACGCATCATAGATGTTTGTAATATGGATATGGATTATGATAATTTCTGGATTTTCCAATTATTTAACATTTTTTGAATCTGTGATGCATCTTTATTATGCAGATGTGAGAGATATAATTGGCAACTTTTAATACAATTTTCTATATGTATTGTTGACTTTAACCTTTCACTTCACAGCTTGGGTACACGAAAAAACAAGAGGAAAGACATTTTCGTGGTGTTATTACATTAGAGGTATGGAGGACTATCTTTACTTATGCACTTTCATCTTTGTTAAACTTCACAGCTTACTGTCTTGTGCATATAAATTATGAGGGCATACATTATGATTGAATATACAATCCAGCAACTAATGATTATTGCTTAAATAAATTTTGCATGGGGTCCTAATGTGCATGTTTGGCTGGAATAATTTAGTGATTGTTGTCAAAATTTCCCTCGTGACTGTGTTTGCCTAATGCAGCGTTTAGAATTCTTTGATTTTAAATTTGATAAGATTTCATTTGAAATACAAAGCCTTTAAAATATAATAATGAAATATTCCACAACAATTCATTCATTCATTCATTCATTCATTCATTCATTCATTCATTCATTCATTCAGTCATTCATTCATTCATTCTTCCGTTTTTTATTTTATATATTCAAGAACACTTCCAAAATTTTTGTTGTTTGGTTGAACTCGACAATAGTGACTTTGTTTGTATAACTGATATTTATGTGGAATAAAATCTTACGAGTCTTCTTTTCCCTATATATTTGGTACTTTTATTTAGTCTGGATTTGACCTTCTCATTACGACTTACTAGAGTACTATTTGTCCTTTGTAAAAGTTTTGGAGTTTTAATACTCTACTCTGGTAGGTTAAATTGATATACATACCCAATCCAATGTCACCACATGTGGTTTGTGAACCTACTGGAGAGTGATATTTACGATTTTATTTCAACCGCATCTATTGGCTTAGGTTTTTATGGTGTTGGTGAGTGAGTAGTAGACAGCCAAGCATAAATAACAGTCTTGATAAGCATACGATTTAAACCATGTAGGAATGTAACATTGAAGAGGCTCCAGATGAAGAGGATCCTCCACTGAAAAGCTCAAAGGACAAGAAGTCCAATGGACCTGATTCTAGCAAAGTCAACCTTGTATTTAAAATTACTAGTAGAGTCCCTTATAAAACCGTTTTAAAAGGTTAGTTCTCCTGTTGATATCACTATGAATTGTACATGCCCATTTTTATTTCTTAGAAACTTATGAAAACATTTTAATTACAATATCTTTATCCCTTGCAGCACATAGTGCTGTTCTGTTGAAGGCTGAGAGCACATCTGATAAGGTTGAATGGATTAAAAAGATAAGTAATGTTATACAAGCAAAGGGAGGACAAATAAGGATTTCATCTGAGGGTGGCATGAGACATAGCCTCTCGGACGGTTCCTTGGTGAGTTGCTGTCTTAAAGCCATTGTTGATGTGTCACATTTTTTTTGCAGGGTCATTAGGCTTATAAATTATTGTCATTCCTTAGAATGAGCCTCAATTAACATAAGTTTACTAATATGATTTTTTATTTATTTATTCCTTTTGCACTGTAATTAATTTAATAGAATTGGCTTTTTTGAATCTTTTTTAGGGCCATTATTTCTTTTTAAATATGAGTTTTGTTAACATTTGCAATTAAGGTGTTTGTTAAGAAATTAATTGAGTCTATTAAATGAATTTCATAAAGCATTAGATACTTTCTTTCTTAAGTAATTCGGATGATTTTTATTTAACAAATCCGTATAAATATCAAGCAAAAAATAATGGAACTTTGTGTAAGCCTTCATTTTCTTACAAATCTTTAATTTTTTATTATTGTGACTGCAACCCGTTCAGATGGATCTGATGAAATAAAAAATAACCTTTCTCACTCATTACCAGTTCAATAAAATGATTCTGTTGTTGCAACATAATTATCAGAGCTGGCCTGGTCCATTAAGCGGGATCCAAAAAGGGGTGACACAGCCACTGGTCCAGTTCAATGGAGCTATTTCGGTTTAATTTTTTGGAGTCATAGGAAAATACTTTAATTTTTTTCTTTTTGGCTTAAACAACTTTTTAGTCCCTGTAATATGGAGCTATTTTAGTTTTCGTCCCTGTAAATTTTTTATTGGTTTTTTTTTTGTTAAACTACCGTTAGGGCCTTTGGTCCCGGTTTGGAGTTTAGTCACATTTAAAACTCCTCACCCCTCCCCAAGAGTGTGTTTTGTGGGGATCGAACCTTGGTTCTCCCACCGCAAACTCGGCGTGTGTTGCCAACTGAGCCACACCCATTGGGTAAATTTTTTATTGGTTTTAATCCCATAAATATAAATTTTTTTGCTTTTGGTCCTTGTTATTTTTATTTCCATCTTTATGATATTTTCCATGTTGGAATTAGTCCTGTAATATGTGGATCATATTGATTTTAGTCCTTTGAATATGAACTATACAAGGATTAATCCACATATTTTGTTCTTGATAGAAAGGACTAATCCACATATTACAAGAACTAATTCCAACATGAACAAGTGTTAGTGGGTCTAGATGAAAACAACGACCAAAAACAATTTTTTGATGTGCAGGGAGTAAAACCGAAAGATTTTTTTTACAGGGATGAAAACTGAAAAAGCTCCATATTACATGGACTACAAAATTATTTAAACCTTACTTTTTTGTCACTGGTCTTGTAAATGTGAATTTTATTTATTTTTTATGTTAAATATCAAGGATGTTAAAACTCGCAACTGACAGAATTTTTGCATAATTTCCGAAAGTCTATTCATGAAGTTTCCTAGGTGTATGTATGGAATTAACTAAGGAATTGCAAAGCAGAGATAATTATAATAAAATAAATAATGGATAAATTGGTAATCCTGAAGTTGTGGTGGTTATTGACTGGTGGTTATTTTGTTTTCTTGTCCTATTTCAGGACACAATGGCTCGAAGACCTGCTGATCCTGAGGAAGAACTCCGGTGGATGTCTCAAGAAGTTCGTGGCTATGTCGAAGCAGTTTTAAACAGTTTAGCTGCTAATGTACCAAAGGTAAGCTTCTGTTTTCAACATATTGTTTTTTTATAATTTTTTTGGTTTTGCCAATGTTAATTTTTGATGCATTTCCTGGTTGATTGGTTGGCAGGCAATTGTCCTTTCCCAAGTTGAAAAGGCTAAGGAAGACATGCTGAATCAATTATATAGCTCTGTCAGGTTCAGAATTTTTTTCATTTTTGTATATGTTTTTGTTCTCGACATTTGATTTTGTTTCCATGCATTTTGTCAGAATTGTACGAATGTGTGAGGAGAGAGAGAAAAAAAAGAATCATGGGAACTGGGAAGAGAGAAAATGAAAATTTCTTTACAATTAACATTTGTGAAAAAGATACGAATTGCATTTTAGTATCAATGGGCACTATTCCTGTGTGTATATCTGTGTATCTTCTTTAAGGTGTAGTGATTTTGCTTGGATAGTATCTGAACTTGATACTGATGATTTATTATTCATTCAAGTATTAATAAATAAGTTACGTGCTAATTAATTTGGATGCTACACTTTTGTATACAATATGAGAATTTGCTTCGATTTAAGTTATCGTGAACATTTTTATATCTTCCATTATTAGTGCTCAAAGCACGGCTAAGATTGAGGAGCTGCTTCTAGAAGATCAAAATGTAAGGCGCAGGAGAGAGCGGTACCAAAAACAATCCTCGCTTCTCTCTAAATTGACACGCCAACTGAGTATACATGACAACCGAGCAGCTGCTGCCTCGAATTGGTCAAATGGTAGTGCCGGTGTGTACAAGCTGCTATTTTACTCATTTACATATTCGTTGGACAGTTGATTTATCAACACTTTTTTAATGTATTAGAGCATCTATTTTCTGTTTTAAGTGCCCAAAACTGTCTCCATTGATGAATGACGAATTATGATGCCGATTTATCATCTTGACTAAAGATATGACCAAAGTAGTCTTTATAAGGCTTGGGCAATCCTCACCTCTTAAGCTAGCTTTTGGGGTTGAGTTAGGCCAAACCCAAAAATTCATGGAATTAGAGTCTATCCTAATTTGTTATTGGGCCCATCTTTATTTGTCCACTCTAAACATATTTAGTCCTGGGCTACTGTTGATTAATTAGGTTAGGATAAAATACATGTGCTTATATAACAATATATGAATGTGTAAGAATTCGCTCTTGGTATTTTAATTATCCGGGCAATGAACCTGAGTTAATATTTGTTTAACTGATTATGAATTTTGTTTCCTTTTCTGGTATATTAGTTTCCTTTTTTGGTTTTCACTTTCTGTACTTATATTACGTTTTTGTTTTGCAGAGAGTAGCCCGAGAAGCAGCGGACCAGGTGATGACTGGAGATCTGCCTTTGATGCAGCTGCGAATGGCCCGATTAGCCGTAGTGGTTCATCGAGATCCGGATCTAATGGTCATAGTAGACATTATAGTGATCCTGCACAAAACGGTGACATCAACTCCTCCGGTTCAAACTCCGGTAGCCGTCGCACTCCTAATCGATTACCTCCTGCTCCACCAGGTTCTTCGGGTTACAGATATTAACAGATGGCTGATGATTCATGTTTTGATGCATTTTTGGAGCGTGAGAGTGCTCCCGCCCCATTTCATACCTTTGGGGAAACAGGTGTTCCCAATTCTTTGTTTCTGCCAGGATATTTAGGCGATGAGAAATGTTTGTGTAAATAGAAGACTAGTTTATTAGTATATATGTGTTCCTGGCTTGTCTCATTTCCCTGAAGTATGCATGGTATCAAGGCGGACTTGAAAACATTGATCATGTTTTGCTATTCAATATTCTTTCTTTTTTCCTTTCATACACCTTTTAATATTTCCTTTTCCCCCGTTTTAGGGAACTTGCACTCATTTTTGGATGCACTTGTATTTTGCTTTTATTATGATTGGAATAGTACACCGTTTCTGATGGGTTTCTAAGACTAACATTTGGAGTATTTTCGTAGTGGGGATATTTCTTATATCTCCATTGTCCCCTTTCTTTAGAGTACTTCAACTTTGTTATTGTTTTTTATATTATTTTTTTAATATTAGTTTTCAACGTCAGATTATGCCACCGTTTGTGTGGCCTCGTGTGTGTTCCTGTCAATATTAGTTTAAGTGTAATTGTAGTTTGGTTCTCATAGTTTTTTTTTTGTAGGTGAGTGACTTTTGTTTCTACTTTCTACCATTTCAATTGTTTAAATTAAGTTTTCATATATTTTTAATCAATGAAATTCAATCAACTGTTAATGTTGTATCTAGTCTAGTTATTAACATTTTATGTTGATGAGGATGACATTTTATAATGTGGCTAGTCTTGCATGACATTATTGTCTATTGAAAGTGAAAATTTAGTCTTGTTATGCAAATAATTGAAACAAGAGAAAAAGAAAGAGATATAGTACTGATAGAAGACAGAAAATGAGAAGAGAGTAAGATAATGTTTTATTGTTATTTTTAGGGCTGTCAAACCATGTACAATAAAGTTGATATATATAGCCACAAAGAAAGTTAATCCTAATATAAAAATAGAAGATTTTATCATAATAAGGAAAATAGTAAATGGAATATGCTCTCTTAATAAGGAAATGGTATAACATAATCTTCTATCTTAATAGGAGAAATAATATAACAATCTGATTAGTATCAATCTCTTTAGGAGATGAACATTTATTAAATATTTATAACACTCTTCTTTAGATGTCTATTAAGGATTTGTCTCATTAAAATCTTAATAAGAAAAAACACGGTGGAAAAAAAATCTTAGTGAAGGAAAAAAAATACAATATCCATTGGAACAGATTGAAACTTAACAAATTTATAAATTAAAGAATATAATGCAATATCAATATGTAACTTTATTACTTCAGATAATATTAGATTATCTCTTCTGGAGCCTCTAATTATCTTTGTAGTACTAGATATGGTATTAACATTGGTTTCTTGCATTAATAATATATTAACGAGTAAATAGTCACTTTAGTCTCTGAGAATGTCAGACGGTGTCACTTTGGTCCCTAACAGATACGAATTAGTCACTTTGGTCCTCAACTGTCAGCCGTTAGTTACTTTGGTCCCTGAAAATGATTACTTATTGCCATTTTGGTCTCTAAAAGTGATTACTTAAATGTCATTTTGGTCCCTGAAAATGTTTACTTTCTTGATGGCAGAAACCAAAGTGACTAATTCGTATCTGTTAGGGACCAAAGTGACACTGCTTGATACTCTCAGGGACCAAAGTGGCTGTTTACTCATATATTAACTAACTTGTTATTTCAGGTAACAATACATTGGCTCTTCCGGAGCCTCAAATTATCTTTATAGCACTGGATATAATAGTAATATTGGTTTGTTACTTCAGGTAACAATATATTAACTTAGCCTCCAATTATCTTAATTTGTTGTAATAGATATACTACTAACATTGGTTTGTTACTTCAGGTAACAATATATTAGCTCTTCTGGAGCCACCAATATATCTTTGTAGTACCAAATGTACTAATATTTATTTCTTGCATTACTAACAATATATTAGCTCTTCCGGAACATTCAGTTATTCTCATTATTGATGTTAGTGCAAAATTCATTCTTCCACAAATAAAATTAAAAATAAATAAGAAAATAAACATAAAGTTCAATCAAAACACATTAAAATTGATATTTAATAATGTTCTACCTTGAGCCTCGGACCTGCTAGATCTAGTGGGGTTGTGGTGGCGATGCTCCTTGAGGCTGGTGGTTGTTGTGGAAGATAGCGGCGGCGGGGGTACCTGCAAAGGCACTCTGACGCTTAAGTTAGTGGGAGACCCAGTTGACGTTTAAGGCTAAAGATTGGAAAGAACACACATACCTTGAGCTAAGGTTTTCTCCTGTATTTATAGGGATAGGCCGTGGTCCCCCCTGTGGGGTTAGCTTATCTGCCCGTACAGTCCCTTCGAGGACGCTTGATCCTGTCCCCCCGCGTGGTAGCGAGCACCTCTGTACGGGTTGTAGGGACGCGGTGGTTATGTCAGACCACGTGTCCTCGCGGACATGTCCCGCGCGTGCCTCGGGTCAGATCCTTTGGATGTGGATCGAGCGGACCTCGGGCGGGTCCTGGGCCTCTCATGGTTACTGGGCTGGACCAGCACTGTTGGGCCTGCTTTATTCGTGTAACCCAAGAACAAATAATAATCAAAATATAAGTCATTTATTTCTTGACACTCTCACCTCCAATAAAGAGATCAATTTTCCCATATGGATGTAGTAGAGATCACCGAGTAATATCTATATGACTATAATCATAATCACCATCTTTATAAGCAAAAAATATTTCTATCTTTTTCTCTTTATTTGAATCTTGTTAAAGATCCACAAGATACTTTGACATACGACATGTATCCAATGATCGTTGCCTCCACAATATGTTTGTTATTCTGCCCATCCCTTTTTTTTCCTTTCACTATTTTTCCACTTCAGGGGAGAAATACAATAGGTTTGGGCTTATATTGATTAGATGCTTTATCTTCTTCTTTGGTAGTGTCTCCAAAATTGTTTGCATCTAAATGAATTTCAATGTATCAATAAGATAAGTAATTTCTTTACCTATAATTATAATAATCTTGTGTCTCTACATTCACTTCTGGGAATAGAGCAGTGGTAATGGGACATGCCTTAATATTTCCAATAAGTATGATAGTCGTTTGTTGCTACATTCACTTATGGGAATGGAGCAGTGCCAGTGGGATGGGGCTTGTGATTTTTCATCAAAAACTCATTATTTAGTTTGGCCACAAGAAGATAAGAATCAATCAATTTATAATATTTCTTAAATCTTTTTATTTCTCGATAGTGCTGTTGCAGGAGCACATTAGATGCAAAAATGTGTCTATTTCGCAATCAATTATTTGAAAATGAGTCCATGTATATCATAAAAAGATTCGAAGTTCAAGCATTCAGTAATACTCCATATACAAAATAAATAATTTAGATACATACCTTAAGTTTTGAAACACCCTTTTGGCAAATGTCTCAAAATGCAATTTTAAAAAAAACACAGGCAAATAAATAGTACTGAATGACTATAAAAGTATCATCTTCTCCTTTCACACTACACTATGCTCCAAGCTTTCAAATCTCAGTTGGCTAGAGTCTCGTGCTGATAACGTGTTATGAAAATAATCTAAACAAGAGAAAAAGAAAGAGATATAGTACTTATATAAGAGAGAAAGCGAGAAGAGAGAAGAGAGAATAAGAGAATGTTTTATTGCTACTCTTTTGGGTGTCAAACCATGTACAATAGAGCTGATATATATAGCCACAAAGAAAGTTAACCCTAATGTAAAAATGGAGGAGATCCTATCATAATAAAGGAAATATTAAAATGGAATATGCTCTCTTAATAAGGGAAATGGTGTAACATAATCTTTTATCTTAATAGGGGAAATAATATAACATAATCTAATCAGTATCAATCTCTTCAGGAGATGGACATTCACCAAATATTCATAATAGTCTAATTATTAATTATTAATGCTTTATCCAATTCAGATTGAGCTGATGTGGATTTTTTTTATGAAGCAATAATATCAAATGGCATGGCTGTTGATGTGTGGCAACGTCCATGTCATCTTAGACTATCGTAATGTTAGGACGTCGGTAAATGCATCCCTTTAAATTAGTCATACACTCTACTTTAAATCTTTTTTGAAAAGTGGAAGACTATTCTGTTATCTTATAAAAATATGGTTTTTGTATATCTTGAAAATTTGAGTTTCCAAAATATATAAAAACTGTATATATATTCCAGAAATTCAAATTTTCAGTATGTATAAAAACTGGTTTTTATATATATCGAACACTCGAGTTTTAAGAATATATAGACTTGAGAAATTGGAAGAGAGGGATAGAAGGGAGAAGCAGGTAGGAAAGTGGGAGGCCGTGATGGATGTTAGTTGGGGATTGTTGGAGAGTGGGTGTAAGGCAAAATTAGTACAAATGAAAGTAATATCATACAATATTAGAGGGTTGGGGGGAGAATTAAGAAGAGGGAGTTGAAGGAGCTGGTTAAAGTGAAAAATCCAAACATGTTGTGTATACAAGAAACCAAGTTGAAAGGGGTAGATAGAAGGTTATGCTCTATGATTTGGGAGGGTGATGAGTTTGAGTGGGTTTCTAAAGATGTTGTTGGGAGATCAGGAGGCTTGATTATTTTATGGAAAAAAGAGTGTTTTGAATTAATAGCAGAATTTAATGGGGCAAATTTTCTGGGAATTGAGGGGTGGTGGGGAAAAGATAGAGTAAAAGTGTCTATGGTTAATGTTTATTTCCCATGTGATCTACAGGGTAAGAGGTTGATGTGGGAAGAGATCGCTTCTCAAATGGAAATTAGGGGAGGGGAGAAGTGGTGCATTTTGGGGGATTTTAATTCCATCAAAGATGTGTCAGAAAGAAAGGGGGTAGATGGGTATAATGGAAGTGAAGAAATACAATTGTTTGGGGATTTTATTGCTGAGGCTAGACTTATTGATCTACCCCTAGTTGGTAGGAAGTACACATGGTATAAAGTGGACGGTTCAACTATGAGTCGGCTGGACAGATTCCTTCTATCAGAGGAATGGCAGAATGAATGGCCTGAGTTATCCCAATGGGGTCTTAAGAGGAGTGTCTCAGACCACTGCGCAGTGATGTTAAAGGAACGAGAGGTCAATTGGGGACTAAAACCGTTCCGAATGATGAAATGTTGGGAGGGTATGGAGGGGTATGAGGATTTTGTGAAAAAAGAGTGGCTTGGATTAAAGGTGGATGGTTGGAAAGGGTTTGTGTTGAAGGAGAAATTGAAAGGTATAAAAAATAAGCTTAAGGTGTGGAACAAGGATCACTTTGGTAACCTTGATTCTCTCATATCAAAAGCAAAAGAGGAATTAAACTGCCTTGATTTGAAAGGGGAGGTTGGGGTGTTGTCAGAGGAAGAAATAACACAAAGGCAAAATTGTCATTCTAGAATCCAATTATATTCTTCAAGAAAATGTAGTTTTTTGTGGCAAAAATCTAGAATGAGGTGGTTAAAGGAAGGGGATGTCAATTCTAAATTCTTTCATAGGTGCATTCAAAAAGGAAGAAAAATTAATGAGATTGTGGGTTTGGATTTTGAAGGGGAATTTGTTGAGGAGGTGGTGCCTATGAAGAATAAGATTAGAGAGTATTTTGAAAATCACTTCAAGGAAGTGGAGGGAGTAAGACCAACGTTTGGTAATTTGAACATCTCGGCGTTGGGAGTGGTTGAAAATAATATCCTTGTGGAACCTTTTTCTGAGGATGAAATTAGGGATGCGGTGTGGAATTGTGATAGTTATAAGAGCCCGAGACCAGATGGAGTCTCCTTTGCTTTTCTTAAACAGTTTTGGGAGGTGGTAAAAGGGGATTTCGTAGGATTTCTAGATGATTTTCAAAGAAATGGAAAATTGGTGAGGGGATCGAATAGTTCATTTATTGTTTTAATTCCAAAGAAGGACAATCCGAGGAAGGTGGCCGACTTTAGACCAATTTCACTTATAGGGTGTATGTATAAGGTCTTATCCAAGGTGTTGGCTAATCGGCTGAGGAAGGTAATCCATTGCTTGATTTCGGAATGCCAAACAACTTTTGTAAGAGGGAGGCAAATCATGGATGGTGTTCTAATAGCAAATGAACTGTTGGATGACGCAAAAAAAAAGGGAAAAATGAAGCGGTATTTTTTGAAGTTGATTTTGAAAAGGCATATGACTCGGTAAGTTGGGAATTCCTAGATTTTATGATGTCACAAATGGGGTTCAGTGAGATATGGAGGAAATGGACTAAAGAGTGCTTATCTTCGCCCACTATGTCTGTTCTTGTCAATGGAAGTCTGACTGAAAAGTTTAAGGTTGGGAGGGGTATCCGACAAGGGGATCCTCTCTCACCATTCTTGTTTCTAATTGTGGCGGAGGGGTTGAATATCTTGTGGAAAAAGATTGTTGATGGGGGTTATTTATCAGGTTATAAGGTTGGTGAGTTGGAAATTTCACATTTACAGTTCGCAGATGATACTTTGATTAGTGATGAAAAAATCTTGTCCAACATTTGGACAATTAAAGCGGTTTTGCAATTGTTTGAGTGCATTTCAGGGTTAAAAGTGAATTTTTATAAGAGCCAGTTATTTGGTGTGAATGTGGGTGATGATTGGAGGCAGCGAGCAGTGGAGGTTCTGAATTGCAAAGTTAGAGCCTTTCCTTTTATATACTTGGGGTTGCCTATTGGAGTGTGCATTGTAGAAAAGGTTTTTGGCAACCAGTGATAAATAAAATTAGGGACAGGTTGTCATCTTGGAACAGTTCACACTTGTCTCTTGGGGGTAAGATTACTTTGTTGAAGTCGGTGCTCTTTTCTTTGCCCATGTACTATTTGTCATTTTTTAAAGCTCCTACTAGTGTGATGGAAGGAATTGAATCCTTGTTCAGAAGGTTCTTATGGGGGGTTCGGAGGGGTCTAGGAAAATACATTGGGTTGCATGGTCGAAAATATGTAGAGAGAAAGAGGAGGGAGGTTTGGGTATTAAAGATCTTAAAGCATTCAATTATGCACTTTTGGGGAAGTGGGTTTGGAGACTAAAAATAGAGGGACATTGTTTGTGGGTGAAAGTGTTGAAAGAGAAATATAGGGTAGAGGGGGGAGGTTAGGACAGGCGGGAGGATGCAGTCGAGGTGGTGGAGTGACATTCAGAAATTGGAAAATGAGAGTTAAGGGTACAAAACATTTTGGTGCAGAGATATGATGTGGAAGAAAGTGGGTACGGGTTCCAGTTCATTCTTTTGGTTTGATCCTTGGTTGGAGGGTAGACCTTTGTTTAAAAGGTTTCAAAGACTATTTTTGTTAAGTCTGGAGAAGGAGGGGAAGATTTCTGATGTAATACAACCAAGGAAAGAGGAAGTAGTGTCGATAGGGAGGTGGCGTAGGGAGCTGTTTGAATGGGAAGTAGAGAAGTTGAGGGATATGTTACAAGTGATCAATAGTATAGGAATGACTTGGGAAGGGGCAGATAAGTGGTTATGGAAAAAGGATAATTCGGGTTCGTACACTGTGCTTTCTGCTTATAAATGGATTCAAAGTTCAGATTTGTCAGCTGTTGAAGAATTTCAAAAAAAATTATGGAGTTGTGGAGCGCCATTAAAGGTGAAGGCTTTGTTTGGAAGTTGGAGCAAAATAGGATACCTACAGTGAAAAATTTGGCCAAGAGAGGTGTGATGGTGCAAAATGGTATGTGCAAGGGGTGTAACAAAGTGGAGGAGACTGTAGATCATTTATTCTTTAAGTGTGAAATTTTTTCAGCATTATGGACTGAATGTTTAAGGTGGTGGGGGATTCAAGCTCCCTTACCGGTTGAGTGTAAGACGCTGTTTTTCCAGTTTGATGGTCTATTGACAGGCTGTAAGAAGCAAGTGGAGTTATGGGAGATGGTTTGGTTTGCTATCATTTGGGTGATTTGGAATCACTGTAATGGATTACTTTTCAAGGATAAAAAGGTGGACATTGGAGAAATGGTGGAACAAGTAAAACTTAAGACATGGCTGTGGATCTCTGCGTTGTGTCCACGGTTTGGATACCCATTCTCTTTATGGTTTAGCAACCCTGCTGGGTGTGTGGGTTGTTCGAGTGTGATTATGAATGGGGAGGGCTAATTGGAATTTTTGAACATTTTCAGCCGTTGGTAGGTGTGGTTAGATGGGGTTCTAAGTTGTTTTGGGGGATAATGTTGTGTCCGTGTTTTATTGAGTGCTAATTCTTTTGTGGTTGTTCTTGCTTTGCTGCTGGTTTGTTGAGGGTGTAACTAGCATTCATCTTGTGATAATTTGTTTATTGGATTAAAGAAATAAATGTTTGTAGATTGTGTGCAGGTGTGGAGTGGTAGATCCGAATTGGAATGAGAACAGCAGGGGTGGTGGACTTTGATTTTTATTTGAAATTAACCTTGTGATTATGTAATGCTAATTCTGTGCAAGGTGCAGGAGAGATGTTAATTGACCAAGCATAGGGGATCACTTCTTTATGTAACCGGTCTGCATGTTAAACTGTTCCTTGTGCAGGTCATGTGTCCTTGTCCAGCCTAATAGCCTATTAAGGGGCCAAATGAAGAAGTGTTGGTGCAGGGAGTTGAAGATCCTATGTTGAGGCGGTGTTTTGGCAGATGGTGTATCATTGTTGGAGTTGGTCTTCCACATGCTCACAAGTGAAGTTGTTGGTCTATTGTAAACAGGAAGGAGATTTAGTGATGTTTATACTGTATAGTGTTGGTAGATGAGTGGGTTTGTTCTCAAAATTTCATGTAAAGTGTTGGTTAAGTTGTAAGGAATGTGGAATTTTTGGGTTTTATAAAGCACCCCTTTGAGACTAATGGGTTGCTGGGGTAAATCTTGCATGCATAGGTACCCCTTTGAGACCATGTAGGTTACTGAGGAATTGCTTTGATTACCTATTTACATTGATTGCGAGTAGCGTTTTTAAACACTCCTTTGAGACTGATGGATTTTTGGGGAAATACCTTCGCATATGACTTAATTCTCCTTTGAGACCATGTAGGTTACTGGGGAAATGTTTTATAAAATTCTTTTATTCCTTTATTTTTTAGTTTGACATTGATATCAGGAAGGTGTGGCTTTGACTGTGGGGAATGTTCATTTGAGGAGGCTGTGTGTTGGGTTCATAAACATTTCTCTTGTATTCATTTTGGACTGGGACTGATAGGAGTATAGTTAGTGTATGGGTAGGACCACACTGAATCATTACTCAGTCACAGCTGTCACAGCTGTTATGAGTTAGTTGACAACTATCACGGTTAGGAGTCAGTTAGGCTTGTTATTGCTGACTCAGCAAGTTAGTTAGATTCCAGTAGCTTCCAGTGTACTACACATGTAACTATAAATATCTGTACTGTGTATTCAACAATTAATGAATGAAATCACAATTTCATATTCAAAAAATACTCTACTCTCTGGTTCTCTCTCTCACTTGATACATTTCTTCTATATGGTATCTCGAGCCTGTCTTTGAAGCTCAATGGCTTCTAACTTCGATTCGCCACCTGGGTCGCCACTGCGCAACTCATTGCCGGTGATGCCGACGCCGCTGAACTTTGTTTCGCCGCCACCGCCACCGTCGAGTGTGTCGACCACGTTTTCTCAGGTGATTGTTGAAAAACTCAGTGATAAATTTTTTTTGCTGTGGAAACAGCAGATCTAACCGGTGATTAAAGGCCACAAGTTGTATCAATTTCTGAACAATCCTCAAATTCCTCCTCGTTTCATTTCTGAGGCTGATCGAGATGCTGGATCAGTCAATCTGTTGTACTCTGCTTGGGAACAGCAAGACTAGTTGCTTCTGTGCTGGCTTCAATTCAAGCCAAATTCTCACAAAGAAGATGATTGGCTGTGTTCATTCGTGGCAATTGTGGGATCGATTGCACACCTATCTCTGCTCGCAAACCAAGGCAAAGAACATTCAACTCCGAATTGAGTTGCGAAATATCAAGAAAGGCTCGCGGTCAATCAATGAATATCTCTTCCGCATCAAAACGCTGGTAGACTCACTTTCCAGTATCAGAGATTCCGTCTCTCCTCAAGAACAACTTGGTGTAATCCTGAACGGCTTACCTCGTGAGTACGAGTCTATTTCTACCTTAATTGCTAGTCGCTTTGAGCCTTATCACGTTGAAGAAGTTGAAGCTCTTCTTCTTGTACATGAGGTGGGATTGGAACAGTATAAGGAATAATTAATTTTAGATACAACATCTGCTAATGTTGCTGTAAAGACAGATTCTGTTTAGCCTGCATCTGCTCCGCAGGAAAACGTTGCTCAAAACAACTCTCAGCCTTAAGGACAGGGTTCTGGACAGCAGCAGAACCAGTATTACAGTCAGAATCAAAGGAATAATAACCAAAATCAAGGCTACAATAAACACATACTCTTCACAACCTTATAGTTTGCAAGCAGCTGTAATTCCCTTAATATCCAAGATTTGTAATGCTCAAATTACTAATAAAACAGTTCTTGATTTCTATAGTGCTTGTTGTAGGCCAAAAGTCATAAACTTCCATCTTTTCCATCTAATGCTATATATAATACACCTCTTGATCTTGTTTTCTCCGATTTGTGGGGACCAGCCCCTGTTCAATCTTTTGGAGGATATACTTATTACATAACTTTTGTAGATGCTTTCAGCCGCTTTACTTGGATATATTTTTTGAAATCAAAGGCTGATGCATTAACAATATTCAAACAGTTTAAGGCTGCCTCTGAACTTCAACTAAACACTAAAATAAAGGCTGTACAAACAGATTGGGGAGGAGAGTTCAGATCTTTTACAAATGTTTTAAAAGATCTTGGCATTTAGCATAGACGGATTTAACCACATACTCACCATCAAAATGGTGTCATTGAAAGGAAACATAGACATATTGTTGAAATAGGTCTAGCTCTCCTTGCACACTCCTCTTTAGTAACAAAATGGTGTCATTGAAAGGAAACATAGACAAAATTTGGGATCATACTTTTCATACAGCCACATACTTAATTAACAAAATTCTTTCTCTTTCTAATCAAAATAAAATACCTTTTACAACCCTTTTTGGGCAGCAACCTGATTTTCAATTTTTAAAAGTTTTTGGTTGTGCTTGTTTTCCTCTTTTAAGGCCATACAATAAACACAAAATGGATTTTAGATCAGCTGAGTGTACTTTTCTTGGATCTTCTCCATCTCAAAAGGGTTACAAATGCTTGCATGAAAATGGAGAATTTACATATCTAAGGATGTTCTATTCAATGAATATTCATTTCCTTATGCCACAACACTTGGTCTTTAGTTCCTCTCCCTGAAGGCAGGTCACCCCTTGGTTGCAAATGGGTTTTCTGGGTCAAGCAAAATGCAAATGGCTCCTTAAATAAGTACAAAGCGAGGTTGGTGGCAAAAGGATTCAATCAAATTCAAGGATGGGATTACACAGAGACATTTTCTCTGGTAGTAAAGCCTGTTACAGTAAGGATCATTTTTTCTATGGCTCTCACTTATAACTGGCCCATACACCAAATTGATGTCAACAATGCATTCTTGAATGGCC
Source organism: Glycyrrhiza uralensis (assembly GCA_030159175.1). Lineage (NCBI taxonomy): Eukaryota > Viridiplantae > Streptophyta > Magnoliopsida > Fabales > Fabaceae > Glycyrrhiza > Glycyrrhiza uralensis. The sequence continues at coordinate 32,136,015 of BRZY01000003.1, forward strand.
TCCTTGAAGAAGAAGTGTACATGTCTCAACCTCCTGGGTTTGAGAACTCTGACAAGCAACTTGTAGGCAAGCTTCACAAGGCCTTATATGGGCTTAAACAGGTCCCGAGAGCTTGGTTTGAAAGGTTAACAAAGGCTCTCTTATCTCTTGGTTTCAAGGGGAGTAAGTGTGACCCTTCACTATTTTTCTTAAAGAAAGGTGCGACACAACTTTTTGTTCTAATATATGTGGATGACATTATCATCACTGGCAACACTATTTCTCTAGTCCAAGGCCTGATTTAGAATCAGAATGCAGAGTTTGCTTTAAAACAACTTGGGTCCCTAGACTATTTCTTGGGTATTCAAGTACTCAAGCAAAAGGATGGCTCTTTACTTCTCAATGAGTCTAAGTACATCAGGGACTTATTAGAAAAAGCTCACATGGCAGATTGTAAACCTATTGGGACTCCTATGCCAGGAAATTGCAAACTGTCCAAAATAGTGGGTGACACTATGCAGGACCCACAACTTTATAAGTCAGTGGTTGGTGCACTTCAATATGCTACAATCACTAGGCCAGAAATCGGTTTCTCTGTAAATAAAGTCTGCCAGTTTATGGCAGAACCCACTGAAGAGCATTGGAAGGCAGTAAAATGAATTTTAAGGTATCTCAAAGGCACCTTAACTCTTGGACTTTTACTTAAGCCATGTGCCCCTGACTGTCCATTCTCCATACAAGCCTTTTGTGATCTAATTGGGCATTCGATGTGGATAACAGAAGATGTACGTCTGGCTCTTGCATTTACTTTGGCTCGAATCTGGTTTCCTGGTGGTCCCACAAGCAAAACATTGTAGCTCGGTCAAGTGCAGAGGCAAAATATAGGAGTTTGGTTCTCACTATTGTTGAACTAGTGTGGATGCAGTCCTTGCTGTCTGAAATCAATGTGACACATTCAACTCCTATTATTTTTTTGTGACAATCAGAGTGCAGTTGCTCTCAGCCACAATCCAGTGCTTCATTCACGCACAAAACATATGGAACTTGACCTATACTTTGTCAGAGAAAAAGTTCTCAACAAGTCTCTTGCAGTTGTTCATGTTCCTGCAGTTGATCAAGTTGCTGATGTGCTTACCGAGCCTTTGTCATCTGACATATTCACTTGCATTAGAGACAAACTCAGAGTGTTTTCACCCTCTTGAGTTTGAGGGGGAAATGACAAGAGTATAGTTAGTGTATGGGTAGGACCACACTGAATCATTACTCAGTCACAGCTGTTAGGTGTTAGTTCACTACTGTCACGGTTAGGAGTCAGTTAGGCTTGTTAGTGCTGACTCAGCAGGTTAGTTAGATTCGAGTAGCTTCCAGTGTACTACACATGTAACTATAAATATTTGTACTGTGTATTCAACAATTAATGAATGAAATGACAATTTCAGATTCAGAAAATACTCTACTCTCTTCTCTCTGGTTCTCTCTCTCTCTCTCTCTCACTCGATACATTTCTTCTATAGGCACTTCTTGTGCTATCAGTCTTGTTTAATACAATTTGGTTTAACAAAAAAAATGAATATATAAAAACCAAATAGGAAACTCAAATTTTTAGAATAACAAAAACTGGTTTTCATATATACAGGATGTTTCAAAATATATAAAAACTCACTTAAATCTCTCATATTCAAGGAAAACTCAATTTTAAGTTAAACAGAAAATGGCAAGAACGGCGAGACAACAAGAACCTTTTAAACAAATATAAAACTGTTGTTGCCGACTTAAAGAATAAAGATAATCACGAATTCACGTTTCACGACATACGTATCCATGCTGGTCCTGAAAGGATGCTTCACCGTCAAACCACACATATCCCAATATTCTTGGGGGTACAACAACAATTGGGATTAAGGACTCAAATTTTGGAAAAGGAGTTATTATTGGGGTGCTGGATTCTGCAATCACATATAATCATCCTTCATACTTACGGCACTAGAAGGGGTTGATGTGAAGGTCCAATCAAATAAGCTTAACTTTTCAGAAGCAAACCAGAAAGAGATGTCCTACTAGCCCGAACATCAAGGTTCCGGAAGCAAAACTCAATTTTTATAGTTTCTGGAATTTAAATATTGATATTATTTTTCCAGAATTTAAGTTTCAGTGAATGTGTACAAAATTTCTCTCTACATTTTGGAATACCAAGATTCTGGTATACAAAATAATATCAATATTTAATTTCCGAAAGTATCACAATCAGAGTTTTATTACATTCCATAACTTTGATATTCCGAAATACGTAAACAAATTGAAAATAAATTCCTGAATTTAAATTTTGGTAAGCACACGAAACATGAAAAAAAAATATCGGTACTTTGTTCTCATCCTCCGTGAAGATGATTTTGTTGGAATACCAACATAAAATAGGCTTATAAGGGTAGGAGAAGGTAGAGGCTTAAGAGTGTGTGAGAGAGGAGGGAGAAATTTGAGGAGAGAGAGCGATGGGTGAGAAGTGGGAGGTTTTCTTTGAACAACAGAGGCCAAAGCCTAGGAAAAATTACACCAAAACCATCCTGGACCGGAGTAGAAACTCCCATTACATCATGGGCTAACAAAGGATCTAACACAATAGGAGGTTGTACATAAACCTTCCTTGAATCCTGCTACAGTGCTGCTCACAACCAATATTCGTCAAACAATCTACGCACATATTAGCTTCCCTGTACACATGAGAGACACACACTTCGCAGTCCATAAGCAAGAACTTGTGGATGCGGCCCACTAGTGCAACTCCACTAACACACCCAATCACAGCTCCCTGAACACATCGTACCACACAGGTACGGTCCACCCACAACTCCACCCATCCGAAACCAAGACTTCTGGCCAAGAGGATCGAGTCCCTCCATCACACCCCATAGCTCTGCTTCAAATGCAGAAGCAACCCCCAAGTGCTTGGAAAACCATGCAACCATTCACCTTGGGCTCCATGCAATAAACCCCCGCCACAACCAACAAAGTTCTTGGACCGAGAAGCCCCATCTATATTTAAGCAAATCCAGCCCTGAATAGGAGGATGCCACTTGACATGCACCAAAGAATGCACCCGTCCCATACCAAGAGCACCCACTCTAGTAGCTTGTAAATAATCTTCCTGGCATTTGGACACGTACAACTAGGGGTGTAAATGAGTCGATCTATTCGTGAACTATTTGGGCTCGGCTCGTTAAATACTCGCTCAAGCTCGTTTCTTTAATAAACAAGCCAAGCTCAAGCTCAAGATTGGACTTGAATATTTAAATGAGTCAAGCTCAAGTCTTAGAGACTCGACAGTAAAAGCTCGTGAATAACTCGTTTATATATATATCAAAAGTTAAAATTATATAGATCTTATATTTTGTATAAAAACATTTTTCTTTTTGTTGTAGTCAAGAAGTTTAATTATGAACTTTTTATTTACTAGATTATCTAAATGTAATAGTCTAGAATTTTTCAATTTCATATACCACATGTTGAGCACTAATCTTTATTAAATACTTTCTCCGTCCCATTTTGTTTATTGTTTAAGGTTATGTCATAGGAACTAAGAAATACAATTAATAGCTCAGAATTCATAAAAAATATTTTGGTCTTTTCTAATATGCTATTTGTTACCCCTTCTCTCTAGTAGTAATTGACAATCAATTACTTTCTCCCTCTCTCACGTAAACCTAATGCTTTAGGGTGTGTTTGAGAGGGGGTTTTGGAGAGGAGAGGAGGGAAGGGGAGGGGAGGGTTTACTCCAATATTTTAGTTATATAGATAAGGGAGAAGGATGGAGAAAACATTTTGAAGCCCTCCAAAACCCTCCAAAGTCGTCCCCTCTAGTACATTTTGAAAAACCCTCCAATTTGGGAGAACTCAAAAAATGTACTAGAGAGGTGACTTCGGAGGGTTTTCACATACTTTTTAAACACTCAAATAGGTAAAATATTGATCACAAACCCTCCCCTCCTCTCTAAAACTCCCAAAACACACCTTTAAGGTATAATAGAAAAAAAATAAATACTTCACTGATATTGTAAAATGACAATCAAAATGGGACAAAAGATTTAGCTAAAACAACAAACAAAATGGGACGGATGGAGCACTAAACCAATAAAGTTTAGAAATAATTTAAAAAAAAATCATAAATGCAAAAACTTAAGTTATAAATGAGCCAACAAGCCAAGTCCAAGCCCAACCTTTTATTTAGGCACGTTTAAATAAATGAGCAAAGCTTGAACTATCTATTTTTTTCACAAGCCAAGCACAAGTTTTAAGTGCTCAACTCGGCTTGACTTGTTTACACTACTACGTATAACCATGGCCAGGGAGGCCTACGAAAAGACTCCTCATGCACAACTCTATTGCGCCACGTCCACAACTGATGGCAAGTGACGGCCCAAAGTGCAGTCAGCAACCGACTCCCTCCCCCTATTCTTGGTAATGTTGGACTTAATCCACTCCTCTTGATCGTCAAAGAAGAAAGCTCCCCTCTCAGTAGGTAGGACCAAATGATTCCATCTGGGAGGTTTAATTATAGAGGATTTGGGGATTTAAGGGATGAGGGTAGTTTAAGGGTCACAACAAGAGAACCAGGGCGCCGCATCCTGCTTGAAGACAACCTAGCCGCCGTCGCTTTTCCTTTCCTTGCGACATCCAAATGCCGCCTCCTGCTTTTTCTTCGTCTTCCACTGCGATGTCGTGCCTCCTCCACGATCTCCGGTGTCCTGCGAAGCTCCTCTACTTTGGATTGGAGGGTGCTGCCTTAGCTAGGTTTCGAACGCTTGTCGTTCGTGTTTGGAGTGCGCTGACGCCTCCTTCCGTTGCTTGGAGGTGACTCCCTGCGGATCCTAGTGGGTGATTTGGGATTTGGCTTGGGCTGGTCGGTGGTGGTTCTTGGTTTGGCCGATCTGTGGTTTGGTCCCTGTTTTGGGCGTTCTTTTGTTATTTTGTTTTCGCTTTTTGATCTGTGTTCCTTCACCCCCCGTCCTCGACGCCGCCGACTCTTGTTCGCCCTCGCCCCCTGCGATGGGGGTGGTGCTATTGTGTCTTTTGGTGTTCAGATTTTGTGGGTTGTTGGTGTTATTGTTTGTGTTGTTTGTTTTCATGGGTTGTTTGTGTTGTTTTTCTAGTTTTTTTTCCTGCCTTTCAGGTTCGTTTTCAGTGCCTCTGTGCTTCGTCGGCTTCTACCCTAGCCTTTTGCACTGTCGTGCATCTCGTCACACACCACCACCCTTTGACATATGAGCAAATATGATTAGACTGAAGGTTCTAGGTGCCCCAAATGGGCCTAACCCATCCCTCTCAATAATATCATTTTCACGTCTGTGGTGTGTTAGGCTGTGTATCAAGTTTTTTTTTTTCTGTTTGTTGTTTTGTTTGTTTTTGTTCGTTATGTTTTCCTTTGCTGTTAGTTGGGCAATTGGGAGCTGTATAGGCTCATCCAGAGCATAACTTGGGTTTATTGTATATGAGTTAGCTATAGCATATTTGTTTTGGGCCTATGTATTCAGACTCCCTTCTGTGTAATGTTTGGGCTTCTCCCTTTTTTCAATATATCTCACCTTTGACCAAAACAAAAGAGATGAGGGTAGTTTATGTATTAAAGAAATGTTGCAGAAAGTGGGGTGTATAACTATTTTTGTGGTGCATTTACCAATTCCCTAATGTTATATCATTTTTTTAGCCCATTTTTATTAGTATTTGAATGCAACATTAAAGATAGGACAAAATTTTATTGATTCTTCGAACAAATTTTTTTTATTGATTCAAAACCTACGAAGATTATAAAAATTAAAACTATTAAAAATTTACTTAAACTTATTAATTTATTATATATATATATATTGAATCTTTGAAAGCAAATACATTGCAATAATAAACGATGTCATTTTTAATTGTTTATTTAGGTATTTTTTTTCTCAAAAGGCTAGAGTATAACAACTATTAAGCACCATAGGGAGTCACAAGGTGATTTAATGGTTTAGGGTGGAGTGATAAGGAGATTATGAGTTTAAACCTTTCCCAATAACCTAACATACTAATTTATTAACATTTGTCTATCCAAAAAAATAACTATTAAGCACCGTATACTTTGCAGAATACTAAATTTAGAAATATAATTAACAAAAAAAATTCAAGGGAGATTAAATAATTTAAATTGTGAAAGAAATATACATGAATTTAATTTAATTTTAAAATTATAATATTAATGACTAAAGAATTTGTGGTTGACCATATTTAAAGATGGTTCGATCTAGTGTGAAACAACTAATGGGTGCTGAATCAGTACAACATCATTGCTTACCATTGGATTAAGTATTAAGATGGTTTGGACGACTGATATTCTTTACCAGTAACTAGTTGGTCAATTTTTGATTTATTTACAATATAGTCCCTAACTTATGTGGGTTTTGTGTACGTATTTGGGTTCAACCGATTTGTGTTTTAAGATTGGGAAGAGGAGGATTGAGTGCAAATAGTGTTGGTATTGTTTTCTATTTTGTTAGTTGTAGCTGAGAAATTGAAACCAGAATCGAAATCTTCCATACAATTTGAACAAGTGTTTGGGTTGTTCGATTGTTGTCCCGATAAATGCTGGATTCCAACTCGAGGAAGGTTAGTTCGTAGCAGTGATTGTCTCAATCATTGTTTGAGTAGTGGAAAATTATTGACAGATGCAGTTAAGCCAGATGAAATCGACTAATGGAAGACGTTATTCTAGAATGATAAGGCCAATAATCGAACTCTTATTGATGTTTAGATCTTTTGGGTTGCACGCCGCGCGGCAGGGAAGAGGTAGAACAGACGTCCGGCAACGACGACGATCTCAACAACTACTGAGTCTCAATGCAGTCTGTAGATCTATAGATCTGATCGATGGTGGGGGAGGTGACCGGCGGCAGTGGCCTGCGGTGGAGGACTGAGCTTGCTGCATGCGTGTTGTGAGGTAACCTCTTGGAAAGGGTGAAAGGAACTCGTGGTGGGAGGCGTGACGGCCAGTGGCGGTGACGCGGTGGGTTAGATCTGCTGTGACACTGACGTGGTGTTTTGCAGCCACGCCGACGCAATGTCTAGAATTTAGAAGACGATGAACTCGGTGGCCAATGGCGGTGGGTGGTTGGGGTGGCCAGTGGCTGGCTCGTGTCTCAAGGAAACCCTAGTAGAGAAGGGAAACGAAGTCCCTGCTGTAGGGAAAGTATAGAGATCGAAATCGTTGAATGGAGATCGGAGGGCTCACATTTCGAGCATATATTTTTAATCTATATTAGTACAAAAAATGTGAACCGTCTGATCTATAGCAAAGAATCCAGATCCAGTAGAGAAGAGGGGTGAAGAGTGTCTGTGTTAGTCTTTGGGTTTTGGTTTCCTCTCACGCGTAGCACTCAAGTTATGGGAAAAATAATTTTTTTAAATTATGCCATGTCATTGGTTCGAGTAGACGGGTTCACGGGTTCAAAAACTAAAACCTGTCACCCGAACCAAACCACAACGGTTTTGAACAGTTCATATCAGGTTTAACCCAAATTGCACAAAAATCGAGTTAGGCCAAGTCGGATCAGCTTGGGTTCACGGGTGTTTCGAAGCCGTGAACACCCCTAAATAATCATAAATGTATATACACAAAAGAGAGAGCTATTAAAAACTCAAATTATACATGATACTCAAAGGTCTTTGATAGTTCCACTTCTCATTAAACCATGAATTGACATAATAAGATAAGGACAAATTACTAGAAAAAAATAAAGAAAAAGATAAACTATGAAAATCTTAAAATAATGATTTGTCCTTGTAGAATTTTTGTTCACACATGCACTCTTTGGACCAAATCTCCTATCAATCTATCATAGAAAGCATTTGAGTGAGATTGGTCTTTACTTTTGAAAGGGCCACTATATCTATTTGAGCAAATGATTGAATTTCTTATAACTATTATGAATGATTAAAGGATTATATCATCCATAACAATCATAAGATACAGATGGACATTCAATCATCCCCTCAATATATATAAATGAGTGACTTTTTTTTTTTAAGTAATAAAGACAACTTTACTCACATATTTCACTAAGACAGAGATATATTCCTCACTTATGAGTCACAATGTGAGAGGACTTTGATGGAGAATCATTTCCTCCATCCACTGCTTTCTTAGCCTTTCTACCTCTTTTAGCCATTTTACCACCACCCATTTCAGGCCTATTTCTCTTTGCATTATTGGTCAATTTGTGTTCACCTACATCAGATCCTTTAGGTGAACCATTTTTCTCCTTCATAGAAGTCTTGTTTGCTAAGCCAGTATCAACTTCATCCTTGCTAGAACATTTTTTTTGCAATCCATTCTCATTCTCACTTGACTTCAATGACTCTCCATTTTCTTTAGCCTTGGCTTTCAGTGACTCAATCGTATTCTTCAAATCTATATCAACCTGTCACACAATCACACCACCGAACCTGTCGATTTTAGAAACCATAATTCAAAGTTGTGTTCTTAACACTAAGGATTTCACCATATGTTGAGAGTTCCATATATCGACCAGTGATATGACTAATGTAGTCCTTATAAGACATGGGCACCCATCACCGTACAAGCCGGTTTTGTGAGGCTGAGTTAAACCCAAAACCCAAATTCTAAGATAGCGAGCCTATCATAGATCTGTTATTGGGCCACCCATATAAAAATGTTAAATCAAGAGCATCAAGAGCAAACCATGACATACCTGAAGGTCCTGAACATAATCAGCGATGTCAACGGGGCAAGTAGGACATTTCATCACATTTTTCTGGGAACGGAGTACTGTTCTCCCACACATGCTTCTCTCCCTCACTAAAGCTTGACCAGCAAATGCACCTTCCAAACACGACTTGCAGAAATTGTGACCACATGGTGTTGTCACCGGTGAATCCATTATCTCTTTACATATGTGGCACAAGAACCCTGCATATGCAAAGAATAAAAGAAAGAAAGAAAAAATATAAGAATGTATATCACAAAAAAGATTAACCATTCGATTGGAATGTCCACCATTGCAAATTAATGGTAAAATATATACCTGTCTGCAATTCTTGCTTGATCATCATTTTCTCGAATTTCCTCCTTATCCTAGTTGACCTTTTTTTGGGTTGTTCATTTTTCACTGTTTTTGTGCTACAGGGAGGTGGTGGTTTCATCCATTTCCAACAAGCATCTTGCCCCTAAATATATATATCATTTACTCATTAAATACAATTAAAATTAACTAACTTTATGATCCATATGTATATTCTTGTACACAATCTTGAGAGGAGATTTTTGGTTCAGAAACACAGTATCCCAAAGGAAAAGAGACCCCTGGACTAATCTGTGTTCGGCCAAGAGGTAAATAATCTTGAGAGAAAATGGAATTATTTTAAAATTTAAAAGAGCACCAAAATTAGAAAATAGGGAAAAGAAATTAGTCACATCAAAATCCCAAGCTGGAGTTTCAGTCCTTTCAAATCTAGAGGTAGCATTTTTCAGCTCATGAATGACCGGCAAGGGCCTGGGCCTATCCCCATGATCATCACTGTATTTCCACCTAAAATAATTTAGTAAATAGAATGCTAACAACAACATCAATTGTTATTATTATTATTATTAAGAGTGTGGAATTTGCGTCAGAACAGAGCAAAAGAACACGTACTTTGTCCAAGGGGCAGGTTCATTGTCACATCTAACCAATAAAAACCGGCAAATTTTGAAACCCTAATTACGAAAAATGTCATCAGATGAGCTTAATTGCATGAAATCATCAAGAACCAGATAATTAAAGAGGATATATATCTATCATTGTGAAATAATTAATTGCAAATAATTCTATAAATTCCATCATTCCGCACTCCATGCGGGGGGTCATACGAGGATCCCTTCTCTCTGTGAGATCTGCTTATTAAAAATAATAACAACAAAGTGTGCATAATTAATTATAGTTCAATATAATTGAAGCTCTAATGATTAATTGAGCAAGCTAGCCAATCATATATAATTAATGAATTTAACCAAAAAGAGATAAGGATTTAAGATATCAGTTTTGCTAGATAACACGCTACCCTACGTACCCATCATAATTAACAACGATGTACTCCTTCTATATTTGAATATAAGCAAAAATACCTAAACTCATATCTATTAAGGAAATTAGTTAATTGCAATTAAGTTTCTTAATCTCATATAAAAAATTAATGTAGTATTTAAATTACCCTTAATGATTGTATAGGAAATTGTTACTTGAGAACAAACTATGCATTGGAAAACAAAATTTAAATTAACTTAAGGGTATTATAGGAATAATATTATTAAATGAGATAGAAGTAGTTATTTTTTGCTTATAGACTTAAATATGTTTTTAGTCCCTCATATTTGGCTTAAGTTCGTTTTTAGTCCCTCAAATACCAGAAATATTATTTTAGTCCCTAATCCTTTAAGAATTAGTCACTTTTAGTCCCTCAACCTGACTCCGTTAACTTCACCGCTTACGTGGCTAACGGTGGACCAGGTCAGCATGTGACACGTCAACCACTTATCCCAGATGGCATCCTAACTGGAATGGAGGGTCCAGATTAGCTGGAATGGAGGGTCCAGATTGCTCCAACTCCAGTCCATGGTGAACCTCTTCAACCCCATCACCCACCCTTACTCTCCACCATTGAACCTCTTCAGTTCCATCCGCCATTGTCTATTCCGCCATTGAACAGTAAGCATGGAGTTCCCCTTCAACCACCATGGCCATCACTCTAACGTCACCCACCACCACCACCAACACTTATCCTCCACCGGGAAACACCTTCTCCTCCCTTCCATGTTCCATCAAACGGTCCAGATCTGAATGTCTATTCACCAAAAAAAAAATCAAATGTCTGAAACCCTAAATCCCTGTTTCTCAATCCCTATTTATCCCTTCCATTTTCCATTCAACCACAATATCTGTTTCTCAATCCTTCTCTTCTCGTTCGAAAACCCAAGACATGGTGGACATTCATTGCAAGTTGCAGAAAAAGCGTGCAAAGCATCAAAGACATGGTGTAGGACGAGATGATGCGGTTACTACTACCCCTGGTGGACATTCATCGCATCAAAGAAAAAGCGTGCAAAGCATCTTTCGAAGCCCCTTTCAACAGCTCCCAAAGCAATGATTTTTATGAGGGAACAAAATAATTAAGCTTGATTATTGGGTTGTAGGCCAAGTGGTGTTGCAAAGAAATGATTTTTATGAGGGAACAAAATAATTAAGCATTTCAGACAATAATCAAGCTCAATTTTTTATTTTTACCTTCTTTTAGATCGTGGGGTGGTTGCTTAATCCGCTGTTGTTGCTGCTGTTGTTTGTCTTGTGTTTGAGCTAATTTGGGTGGTGCCACAACAGAGGAATAAGAGAATGAAGAGGATAGAGGAGAAGCTTGCAAGGCTTGCCCACAGGAAGAAGAAGCTTCAGGATGCAACAAGGAACATGAAGTGCCAAAACAAGAGGAAGAAGAAGACACACAGGGCGCAGCTGTGAGAGACCAGGGAAGGGAATAGGAGATGGAGCAATCTGGACCCTCCATTCCAGTTAGGATGCCATCTGGGATAAGTGGCTGACGTGTCACATGCTGACCTGGTCCACCATTAGCCACGTAAGCGGTGAAGTTAACGGAGTCAGGTTGAGGGACTAAAAGTGACTAATTTTTAAAAGATTAGGGACTAAAATAATATTCCTGGTATTTGAAGGACTAAAAACAAACTTAAGCCAAATATGAGGGACTAAAAACGTATTTAAGCCTTGCTTATATTTAGTAGCAAAATATTTTGGTGTTTTTTGCTTATATTAAAAAACAGAGGGAGTATTGAATACATGCGCATTAACAATTGAATGGATCAATTTCATCTCGATTAAAAGTTTAACAACATATAAATCTTTTCTAATCCAATACCTAAGCTACTATAAGTAAAAGTTAGTAATAATTGCCATATATTGCTTTTTCCAATTGAGCCAGTGACTAGTAAATGTGTTGTTCAGACTAATTAAGGAGCATCACAGCGCAAGAGGAAGTATCAGCTAGGCTATTTCTAAAATGCAGTTTGATAACAAGTCAATTTCTCTATACATCTAGAACTTGATAGGCACGTAAAGGATTTGCAAGTGCAAGTTGCAAAAGCAACTCTGATCTGAAGCTGTTTTTAAATTAGAACACAAAAGCACTTGAAAGAACACGATCTAAACTCTAAACCCTTAAACCCTAGAAGTCACCTTAGTTGTAATATATAGCTGATGCTTACTTCACAACTCGAACCAGATAGCCCTCTAGACAGCTAAGTTGGAGAGCGCGATTGTAATATTTAAACTCCTGATCGGAAGAGTGTTTCTTAGTGTTTCGTTTATTTCCACTCAAATCCTTTTCACCGCTGCACAAGTGAAGATTCACATTGAATAAAGGAAAGAGTGATCAGTCTAAGAATAATTAAGAATTGATCAATAACAAACTAAATATATAAAAGAAGGAATTAACTAGGAAAATGTTTGATTTGTAGACGCCTAAATTGGTATCTACATCCATATAGAGAAAGAAATAGAAAAAATAGAAACGATAGATGTGATAAGTGATATCATGTGACAAGAAGAGAGATAGAAAAAGATGAGAGATGTTGGATGGATACATATACTATAGAGGTATATATCCATATATCAATGCTCAATTCACTAACTAATGAAAACAATGTATGTAAGTACCTTCCTGTATAGAGAAACCACTCTCCATGATCCTCGTCATCTACGTAACCTCCAGAAAGTGCAACGGACTGTGCACCGTGACTAGACTCTCCATGGATGCCACCAATGTGTTCGAAAAGAACACCCCGTTGTTTGCACTCCTGCGTACTCGGCCACGTTTCACCCACGAGCACACCCTGGTTGCGCTCAGGGTCATGCTCCGCGGTGATGGGACCAAAATGATACGAGGACACAATCACGAAGATCTTCTCACTGCACACATTTGCAGTGGGAAGATCTTCGTGACTTTCTTGAGAAGGCCCTACACCACCATTGTTGTTGTTGTTGCTGTTGCTGCCTTTGGAGCTGCTGGCCCTCATCACCATGCGATTAATGGCATATGCCTGTGCCGAATTGATCCGCGACTGGCTCGCCATTTTCGCCGGGATGTTTTTTCGGCACTCGGGACATGTATTTTTCCCTTGCCGAATCCATTTCTGAAAGCACTTCAGACAGAAAGTGTGCCCACACGGAGTCTGCATATATATGTTCGCACATTCATTAGTCAGTACTATCATTGTTACCTTCCCTGATCAACTGTATTAATCGTTTACTCATTATTATTTATAATATAATTAATTAATAATAAAATAATCCCAACACACTATATAGTATATATATAAGTAATATGTAAATTGAGTATCGTTCGTTGCAAATCAAATTAAAATTTTAATGAAAAAAATTGATGCACTGTCAATATTTTATTCAATAATATAACCTGGGGAGAGAAATACAATAGGGTGTAGGAGTTACGATGTGAAAAAAAATCCACTGGAGTGATAAGGCGGAAGAGCATAGGAATTACAGTGACGAGGATGTCATGGGTTCAAATCTCCCCTACTAACATAACATATTAATTTACTAACATTTGTCTCTAAAAAAAATCAATTGAAAATACTAATAAACTTGATCAGTCCACGCAGTAGTGTAAAAACATGGTTGTAATTAAAAATTTCAGGTTGGTTTTGAAACGCCAGTGATTTCCATTGGGTGCATGTGATGTCATGTGAAGTCAGTGACATAAATGAAGGAACGTATATTGTCATTTACTGATTGATTAGAATAAATAAATAAAAATCCAAGTGATCTAACAAAGGAGAGAAAGAAAGGATAGTGAAAGAGATAAGGGTTGGAAGAAAGAAAAAAAACGGAGTTGTAAGAGATGAAGAAAAGAATGTATATATCTTACCGTGACGGGCCTCTCGGGCAGTTGAATGCAGATGGAACATTTGAGAGTCTGCGTGAGAATATCAGATACGGACATGTCGTTTACATTGATTAACCTCCTTGTCGTCTTCTTCTTCTTCTTCTTCCACCATGGCGGCTTTTCCGGTGATGAGTTGTTGTCGTTTCGTTGCTTTCTCGTGTTGGGTGAGAGAAGTGTCAGCCTCCACAGCCAACATGGCAGCAACCAGGCCTCCATTATCCTCTGCCTTACGAGGTGGGATTGGGTCTGATGTTGTTGTTGCGATGTTGGAACAGTCAGGACAGAACCATTGGTTGGTGGTGGCAAGTGTGGGCGGGCGGTAGTGGGTGGAGAGACACATCACGTGCCACGGGGTGGTGCACGTGATGCACCTTAGCTTCTCTTCCTCTGCTACTCGGGTATTGCATGCCATACACACCCCTCTGTTGTCACATGGCAATGGCAACTGTTGTTGTTGTGCCATTAGTCTCCGAGAAGAAATGAAAATCGAAGAGAGAGAGAGAGGGCAAGAGTAGTATTGGTGGTGCCTAAGGCTGTTGGTGCTTGCTTGTTATATGGTAGTGTAGTAGTGCTTGCTTGTTTTTTTTTCTACGATAGGATCTCGGTCAGTGGATTAATAATTCCATGCATGGCTAGGAGAGAGTGATCACATAATTGAATTTGAAGGTTGAGTTTCGACAGTGATCCAGTGTGTGCCGCCGTCTCATGTGACCAACATATATATGATTTTGTCGGTGGATTAAATCAATGGCTAGGAAAGAGTGATCAGATAATTGGATTTAAAATTGAGTAGTCCTGAATTTTGATAGTGATCTAGTGTGCCCGCTATCTCATGTGACCAACATGATCTGGTCAATGGAATAAATCAATGGTTGGTCGGTGGATTAATTCAGTGGCTAAGAGAGAGTGATCAGATAGTTGGATTTGAACGTTGAGTGGTTTTAAATTTCAGCAGTAATCCAGTGTGTGCCGCTGGCTCATGTGACCAACATGATTTGGTCGGTAAGATAATTGGATTTGAAGTTCAGTGATTTTAAAATTCAGTAATAATCGAGTATGCGTTTCTGTCACATCTAATCAACATAATTGTTTGTGTATAGGAAAAAGATCAATGGACACCCGTTTGGAGTGCTCCACCAACCCAACACCCGCTTACGTGGACATTTTAGTGACTCAGCCATTAACTGATTTGACTCATCAAAAGGGAAAGTTCCGCTCTTTCTCTCTCGCAAAAAACGCAGACCCGTCTCCTTCCTCTTTCACTCTTTCACTTTGGCCTTCGCAAAAACGCAGACCTCCCTCTTTCACTCTTTCACTTCGCAAAAACGCAGATCAACCCTGTCTCCTCCCTCTTTCACTCTTTCACTTCGCAACCCCGTCTCCCTCTTTCACTTCATCTCCCTCTTTCACTTCATCCTCAGACCTCTCTCTTCTCTTTCCCTCACCATTTGTGCTTCTGTTCGCTCTCTCTTCTCTTTCCCTCACCATTACGAACTGGTAGCAGTAGCACCACAGATCGAAGGTCGAGGCTTGATTCGCGGAGGTTTGAACGTTGGGAAGAACCGTAGTTCAAAGTTCGTCAGTGGTTTGCGAATTTAAATTTAACCACTGACAGAGAGGGACTAACCACATAATTCTTCACAACTAACCAGTGTTATTCAATGATTGGGTTACAACTATACAATCACATGACAAGTATCAAGATGAAATTGTGTCTGAGTTTTCAGTGAATTAGAAAGGATTCAACACATAAATGTGTCTCTAACACTGGTGAATCAAATTTGGCATTATCCTTGGCACGTTTTAAATTTAACCACGGACAGAGAGAGACTAACCACATAATTCTTCACAACTAACCACGGGTACTTCAATGACTGGATTTCCATTTATACAATCACATGGCAAGTAACAGGGTGAATTTATGTCTGATTTTTCATTGAATTAGAAAGGTTTCAACACATAAATGTGTCTCAACCACATGTGACTCAAATTTGGCATATCCTTGGCACGTATTTAAATTTAACCACCGACAGAGAGGGACTAACCACATATTTATTCACAACTAACCACGGGTTATTCAATGATTGGGTTACAACTATACAATCACGTGACAAGTATCAAGGGAAATTGTGTCTAAGAATTCAGTGAATTAGAAAGGATTCAACACATAAATGTGTCTAAACCACATGTGACTCAAATTTGGCATATCATTGACACGTATTTAAATTTAACCACTAACAGAGAGAGACTAACCACATATTTATTCACAACTAACCACAGGTTATTCAATGATTGGGTTTCCATTTATACAATCACATGGCAAGTAACAGGGTAAAATGTGTCTGAGTTTTCAGTGAATTAGAAAGGATTCAACACATAAATGTGTCTCTATCACTTGTGACTCAAATTTGGCATTTCTTTGGCATGTAGTTAAATTTAACCACTGATAAAGAGAGACTAACCACATAATTGTGCACAACTAACCACGGGTTTATCAATGATTGAGTTTCCATTTATACAATCACATGGCAAGTAACAGGGTGAAATGTGACTGAGTTTTCAGTGTATTTGAAAGGCTTCAACACATAAATGTGTCTCTAACACTGGTGACTCAATTTTGGCATATCCTTGGGATGTAGTTAAATTTAACCACTGATAGAGAGAGACTAACCACATAATTGTTCACAACTAACCATAGGTTTGTCAATGATTGGGTTTCCATTTATATAATCATATGGCAAGTAACATGGTGAAATCATGGTTGAGTTTTCAATGTATTTGAAAGGCTTCAACACATAAATGTGTCTCTAACACTGGTGACTCAATTTTGGCATTTCCTTGGCACGTAGTTAAGTTTAACCACTGATAGAGACGGACTAACCACATAATTATTCACAACTAACCACATATCCTTGAATCATTAAAAAAAACTTTGGTTAATTTGACACAAAAATTGGGTTAATCATGAGATCTATGTGCTTGAATGAAATTGGGTTATGGGAGGATATTTGATAATCATTATATATGGTCTTCAAATAAATTAGGCAACTTGTGATGAAAAAATGAATAACTATCATAAACACATCATCGTGGTTAACTCCATTTACAAATAAGGTTATTTTCGGGTTGCATGTGGTTAAATACATATTATCTGATATCATTCCTCCAATAGCTATGTACTATAGGGATAATATATCTAAAGCTTGTAAAACTCAATGGAGAAATGAAAGAACTAAATGGAACATATTGAAAAGAACTAATCTGCATACAATTTTCCATATGAAAGTTGGGTATAAGTGTAACATCGGTAAACTGAAATATGGTTGAGAAATGAAAGATCACAAAGATTGTTGTGTGCTACTTTCTATCAAGAATATGACTGTAAATTAACAACTTGATTTGTTGATGTTGTGGTGCTTTAACTTGAAGATCCTCATCAGAAGACACATTTTCCCTGCATTCCTTCGGATTCACTAGCAATTCCTTGCAAATAGAACTGGCTTTCAGATAACTCTATTAATGCCAATTTGCCTGCATCTTTCACACAAGTATTCTTCTGATCTTGTTGTCAAAGCGATGATCATACGCCAATTTTGGCTTCTAAACTCTTGGATCCTTGAGGCATTGCAATGCCTCGTGCCAACACAAATTCTCCCTTGTCATTTATTATGCACCAACCAAAGCATGTGCGGTTCAGTACACTGTTAAAGACAACATCAATGTTAATTTTAACACAACCCCTGGAGGTTTAATCCAATTATTATGGAATGCCTCACTAGCCGAATGTTCCATAGAATCCTTATGATTTGCTACGAGCCATCCTTAATTAGAAAACCATGGGTCTGATGTAATACTCGGGCATCCAAACAGTAAGAATTATGCCAAAGATAATCATTGCGCCTTGAAAGGAAATTTTTTAATGAGTAAAAAAAAAGGTAAAACTCAAAATAAATAAATGCTCAGGAAGACAAATGGAGAAGGAAACCATGCAAATACAAATGGTTTATACATAACTTCAAGAGGTTAATGCTTAGCGATTCCAAATCAAAGCCAAAACCAATCTATATAGAAAAAAATGCCTTAAAAGTTATTCACCTTTTCATTTGTCAATTCCACATTGTGTGTCATCAAGAAGCCAATGAATTCCATAAAAATCTTCTTTGTAGGATATTAATGATCGCTACAGGGCCAGATAGCCTAAATAAGACCAAAACAAATTTGAAGATTGTCAAAGGTATTAACATTGATTTCAATTTTCCTACACCACCTGCACACAATCAAATCTAAACCATTTGGTTTCATCAGACAAGAAAAAAACATAAAATTGGCAAATATAAAACTAAAATCATTCATTCTCCCAAAGGAATTTTTCCAATTAACATATACACATTGTGGCTCCTTGTGTGTGTAGAGAAGATTCTTCACAGCCACCATTGAGGGTTTTGGTACTTTGGAGTTTGGATACCACTGCTCTTTTGTGGCCTGGAAGGAGATATGAACTTGAGCTAGCATCTGATAGCCTTTTTTAAAAAAATTTCAGAAATGGAAACCCCCGCGTTCGCTTTGCTTTTCCCGGCTAAATGGTTTGGCTGACATGTCGTTTAGTTTTGCTAACTCACCTAAGTTGCCACATGGCAAGGTGTCGCATGGGTGGAGCACAAAACTCAAGTGTTTGAGTATCGGGATCCTTGTGTATATCACCCTTGATTTTATTTTTTACTTTTCCTTTAGCGTATACTTTTTAATAAAAGGAAACATTTATTTAATGAAAAAACAAAGTAAAAGAATCCAATAGAAAAAATCTTTAATATGTCATAAATATAACAATTATTTAATATATTTTTTAAGTAATCAAAAATATTTAATAGGACATATATTAAATATTTTTAATTACTATTTTTTAGATAGTCATTAACGAGATTCAATTAATAATTAGTTTCAAGCCTCATTACAAATTATTTATATTCTTTTTTCTTTTTGGTCAATGGAAATTATTTATATTCAAATGATAACACTTTCCTTTATGTCTCTTTGCTTCAAACAGGAAGCATAAAATGCATGCTTCCCCACTTTCCTTTATATCTCTTCTTTGTGACCGATGGTCTTTCATACACTTTGTTTTTTTCACTTTTATTTCTCTATTTTTTTTATCTCAACTAAAAAACGTGGAAAAAAATCATGTATGAAAAAAAAAATGTATAACAAAATTAAAATGAATTTCAAAATTATGTATTACTCGTACCCATTCATTTGTCATCGCATAAGGGTTGAAGTGATAAGAAAGTCACGAGTTCAAATCCCTTCACTAACATAACATATAAATTACTAACATTTGCCTATAAAAATTATAACAATTACTCAATATTTTATTTTTTTAAGTAATTTAAATTATTTAATAGGATATGTATTAAGTATTATTTAATTAATATTTTTTGGATGGTCTTAAATGAGATTCAATTGATAATATTTACTTTCCAATCTCATTACAAATTATTTATATATTCAATAACATATTTGTCATGTGTGCATTACCCACTCCTTTTATTTTTCTTGCCAAAATTTCAAAATGAAATTTAATACATATTTTTTAATTTAGCCCCCGAAATGGACAATTCGTGATTATCAAATTGAAGTTTTGACTCCTTTAAAGAGAATGGTGCATTTTAGAGATTAAAGTACAAAATTATAACTGTTATAAAAAATCATTTGGTAAATTTTTTAAAAATTACCCAATTTATTAAACATGTGTATATTTTAATACATCTCAACCATTGATTTTTTATTCAACTATTATCGTTATATTTTTTTCCTAAAGTACCCCTCTACTTTAGAACACTATAATTAAGAGTAATAATGTACTTATCATAACTAATTCACACTATTATATTGAAATAGGTGATAAAATAAATTGTTTTCGTTTTGGAACATAAATTAATATTAAAATAAATTTATATATGCCATTCATCAATAAATACTTAAAAAATAAATTATTATAAGTGCTTGAAATTTTTTAACAATAAAAGTAAATTAATAAATAAAAAAATAAATTTAATTTCTGAAAATAAAAAAATAATTTTAATAAATAGAATTGAATAAATTTAAATATAAATCTAAAAAATGTAGAAAAGGTAAAAATTTATTTTAGTTAAAAAGTTATTTAATGAAAAATACTATTGATTTGATTTAATATATAAGTTGAGAATACAAATTTAATCATTTGTGAAAAAATGAATTTGCCCTTATTTTTTTTTCAATTTTTACCAAAGTAAGAAAAGGAAAAATACTCATCCCACGTTATATATTTGAGTAAGGTCAAATTACACCAACGTAATACTTTGAGTAATGTTACATCATGAATAGCTTTTTACTGGATAATTATATTATAAAACTCACAATTAGATTGAAAGTTACCATCACATAGATAATTTCTATAAAATTTTACATCAATCTAAAATAATTTAATATGTCGTTGAGATACGTCAAAATTCATACAATTTAGGACATATTAATCTTGACATGTCCCTGACATTTACACCACCTTTTAAGCACGATGTCTGATTTCACCAAAAAAAATTGCAAGGAAATTTTTCCCTCTAATTAGGGTCCATCACAAAATTTGCAAACATTTTACAAAGAAATGTGTAACAGAATTCTCCCTCTAAATGTTTACATCTAAAATTCAATTACAAATATTCATTAAATGACTAGCAAGAGAATAATTTGTGAGTAATTTATTTTTTTAAAATTCATTTACATTTTAAAAATTATATTGAAGTAATTAATTATTATATTAATTGATGAATATTTATTAATTTAAGATATAGTTGTATGTATTTTGTTAAAATAATTATAATGATTATTTAATGCTTACTTTTTAAGTGAAAAATATTTAAAAGGATATGCAAAATAGCTTTATTTAGTATTTTTTGGATAGTCATTAATATTATTCAATTAATAATTAATTTTGTTTCTCTTTTTTAAGATAGAACAATAAATAGTAAAATGATGACATAAAGTACTATCCTATCCTGGAATGAAATATAAATCATAAAATTAGTACGAATGTTAAAATGAATAATAAACCGTGTCTGGTTTTGTTTTGTTTAAGCTAATAATTATAATAAATCGTATTTTTTATATTTTAAAGTGGATTTTATATATGATTTTAAATTTATAATTATAATATATTGGCATATTATTATTTATATTAAATAATTGAGTATGTTTTTATATTAAAAATGTTTTAGAACGCATCAATTATTAAATTTTTTTTTGTTGACACAAGTCTTCCTTATTCTGATAATTAACCTTAATAAAAATCCTTGTGTTTGTTTCAAATTATCTTATAGAAGAAACTATAATATGGTGTCATATATAGTATTCATACATTTCCTGTAATGAAAAGATGCCTGTATTTATTACATATGGATCTTCTTCAAAAGCAAATACATAGCAATAATAAACAGCGTTGTTTTCAATTACTCCGTGAAGTTTATTTTCAAAGGTTAAAATACAATAGACTACTAGGTGTATAAATGTATTTAAAATTTAAATATATAAATTAATAAAAAAATTAGAATTACGAAAAAAAGATACTTAAATTGAATGTTAAATTATGTAATTATAAAAAAATGAGTCATTAATAATTGAAAAACTATGCTTTGACTAAATTTAAAGAAGGGTATTCAAGAGAGATAAAAAACAATGATGCAGAAGATGCCACAACTCATATCACACATTGAGAGTGAAGGAGTATATTAGAAGTCTTCACTCTCTCTCTATATGTAATTCATCATAAATCTCACAAACAACTATTTCTTCAATCGTTTTCAACTGAACTAACTCTCTTTAACATATACTAACACAAGACTATGTTTAAGTTATGCACTTTTACTATAAAAAATGTGATAAACATTTTTATTCAGTATTGGATGCTCAAATTAAGAACAGAAAAGAGGGGGGCTTATCCGCATGGTGTAATTTGCTTTACAAATTACCAATCTAGGGTAGTTTTATAAAAAAATTGACCAAATTAGATTAAGTCATATATCTCGTTCACGAAACACAGTTATAAGTCGTACCTTTGATTCACCACTCTTTTTTTTTTAAGAGTACTTCTATTTAGCATGAATAACATATACATGAAACAGTCACGAGTATACATCATTGGTGGTCACATATGGCCTATGTCAAAAAGAGGAGTGCTAATAATACACTCTCTAACATACTCTTTCTATCAAACTCTATGATTGGTTAAAATGCACACGAATCTCATTAAATCATATAATTACCACATCCTATTTAGTGAAACCTATTCCCAAAGTGGTAAAACCTACATGTATTTCAATTCTTCTTGTTTGTTTTAGTCTCAATAATATTTGTTCTGATTGAAATTAGTCGTCATATATAGTCCATAGTTTAAGGACTATTGTCCAAATATTTCATGGATTAATTTTTCTGGGTAGTGGAACCAAAACAATATTACATGGATTAATTTGAACATAGACAAACATTGCATGAACTAAAATGAAAATACCTGTAAAAAAACTAAAATGAAAATGACAAAAACAAAATTTTCTATAATTCATGGACTAAAACAAATTAAGATCCATGTGTTTATATTTGGGATTTTTCAGGAATTAAGTTGTAAAATAAAAACAAATATAAAAAAGGTATGGATGAGCACAACATTCTTTTAAAACTTTTGTATAGTTGCATTCCAAAACAACAAAAATGTTGTTTTTAACCATTTTTCCACAAAATATTAAAAACAGAATAAGCATACTATTTATTTTGTAATTATTGACTAAAAATAAAACAAAACAAACATCTTCTAATAACTCTGTTTTCTTTTCATTTTGTGGTATAAAAAAAAACAAATTTGAGCCTTAAAAAATAAAGTTTGAATACAGTCCTACATTCTTCTCACCTCAACGTGGTAAATTTTTGTTGGGTGATCCGCAGTAGCCTTCTACCTCCTTGGCCAGAATATTGTCAGGCACCAAAGCAAGAACTCCTCCCAACAGTGTTTCTGTTATATACATGAATCTACGGATCAAATCCATGACAGCATGTTTAAGGGACCCGAAGCACTTCCACTCGAACAAACGTGTGTTTGTTACCTCTATATGATGATTTGAAAATGAAGATTTGAACTTGATAAGAAGACTGACAATGACTTGCTTTGTGTAAGGGACTAAACAAGAGTTGAGATGGTACAAAAATCAAGCGCTTCCAAAATACATGCAAAAACTCATCATATTCTTGGTACTTTTTCTTCCCCAATTAACCACCTCGTCAACCAACTTGGATCATCAGCAAAGAATTTACAAGATGAGGGAATGATGCCAAGGTCAGCACCAACTTGGTCATACTCCTTCAGAGCTGCTTCCATTTCTGCTGCAACGGCAGCATCATTAACAATTTCAAATGAACTCATGCTTAGAGCATCCGCGTAGTGTTGCTCCCTCTCAGGATCACTTTGGAAAAGTTCAAAGGCAGGTCCCTGCATATGCCAAGGATGAGATGTAATAACACAACACAGAACATGCTAGATTTTCTGTTATCTGCTTTATTTCATTATTATTTATTTATTATATATAAATAAATTTAGATTAGGGGAGACACATTCCATACAAGACCAAAGAGAACCATCAACCTCAGTGAAGGTTTATAGTGGAATCTACGTATAGCCTACCAACGGGAGAATTCTGGATTTGAACCTGAGTCGCAGCTAGTGGGGGCTGAAGGTCCAATCTGTGCCAACCCCCATTGGCTATTTCATTATTTATTTTTTTGTTTATTTCTTATGTACATTTCTTGCATGTCGGGTTACACAAACAGAACATGATAGACCAAGGATCTATTATCCTTCAACCTGCCCACCATTAAACACCAATATCCACCAGAGCCCATTTTTTTGGGGGTGGTATAGAAATTTATTTTATATAAACTAAAAAAATAGAAAACCTTTATTGGCTAGACAATTGCTGATGACATGCTAAAGCATAGATCTTAATATGAAGAGTACAGTTATTTTACCCTTCACCACCTTGACTTTCGCCAAAATTATAAAGGAAACATAACATACCAACTAACACAGCAGGTAGTTAAACTAAATAAGAGGTCTGGACCTCTATTTACTGCACTTTATTTGAGGCAAGCTATAATTAGCGAATATTGGTTTTGATTTTATAGAACAACGTTGAGATTCAAAGTAGCATAGGCATTCTCACTATTCATGTGAAAGTACATACCTGACATAACTCGGCATAATGTTTATATATCTCACTACTTTCATCTTGATCACCAAGGAGAGTACCTCCATACCAACCGTTGGCTTCATCTGATGAGGTCATTGTAAGGTACCTAGAAAATTAAGAATATAAAAAGAGATGCATCTGTAAACCTCATGAACTTTTGAAAGAGAAAGAAAAGAACCTAACTTTTGATAACACAGAATTTTCAACCAATCAAAGAATAGCAGTATTGACTGCCACAACTTTTGTTTTCTGGCACTCTTGAATATAACACATCCTAGAAACGAACTTATCAACTTTTAAAGGAAACTTCTTCACAATTTAATTTAAACCCACTTTTAACATGGTTATTGCTAATCACAGAAAATCAATGAAGTTCAAAATTACGTGTCTATTTAAAGTATCAACAGCTATGCTCTACTTAATAGATCAGATCCAAATGCACTAAGTTTGGTCTGTTAATTTTAAGAAACCCTGGCTCGCATAGCTCAGCTCTTTCTATAGCTCACAAATCACAATGCACTAAATAAACATACAAAGTGGTAACTGATGACCTAAGGTGCAGATGTTAGTCAATAGAAAAATGACCAAATGGGACACTGAACATCTAAAGGATATATAGAAGGTGCATCAAAGTCTTGCAAGGATAATGTACGTTTTAGATACATACCTTTGGAAAACATCCTCTTCATTCGTATCATTGTCAGAGGAAAGCCAATTCAAGTTGCAAAAGTCATTAGCATGAGATCCCTCAATGTCAATTTCACGAGAAGAAACTTTTGCAGCAGAAGAACCTTCTTCATACTTTCTCTGGCCAAAAAGCCAATTTGGGCTTTTAAGCTGTATCTCACTGGACAAGAACAACAGACGATCAGTGAATCAACAAAAAATGCCTTAAGTTACCAAAAGTCCAAAACCACAGAATACTTTTGCATCGCACAGCCTGACCCCACTATTTCCCACCCAAAATGAGAATACACATGGTTGGGATGAAAGGGGAAGCTGACATTGCTACTAAGTTTATGCAATGAACCTGCATTGCTATAGAAATGAAGGTTCTAAATTCAAAAACAAGAGAGATTCTCTTCGCCAACCATGATACTGATTTTAACAAACTGATTAATGTCTTCTTTCTACTAGATGCCATTCAATGTCAACCGGAATTGAGTAAAAGGAAGAACAATTTTCCTATGAACGCTGTGGAGAGGTGTGAAAAGTGTGTAGGAATCCAACCTTTTCTCATTTGCATTAGTTAACAACTTCAAATCTTAACCAAACACATTGTTAAAAGGCGAGCTGAAAGTGATAAAAAAAATGATAGTGCACATTTAGATTCCCAACCATTGAGAGAAAAAGTAAGTTGAAGGAACAGAAGAGAAACCAAAGGAAAATACAGCATAATAATAAAATACAACTAGTGATACAAGTATTAAAAAGCAGGAATGAAGGGCATATATCAACTATTGTTGTCATAAATCAACAATAAGACGAGCTACAGGAACCTGGTGTTTACAATAATGACAGAAATTTTTTTAGTATTTAGATGTGCATGTCAAAAAATAAAGAGAAAAAGACAGCACTCTATAATCAACAGAATAAAGTGGGAAGTTGATAGGACTGAGAAAAACAAATGAGAGCAAGATCAGAGATAGTTAGACGGTTGGATGTCTGTTTAGTTAGTTATAGTTAGACTCTATAACAGGATGGGTAGTCCAGTAAAGGGGTTTAAATTGCAAGAGCAAGGCATTCAGAAATTTAGATTAGAGCACTGAGCATAAGTCGTGTTGTGAAAGGGGAAACCTTTTGTGAAGGGAAAATCCTTGGTAGGAGAATTCTCTCCTTGCGTTACTTTTAATTCAATAAACACTACCAAAGCATTCTTTTTCCTTTCCCTTATCTGTTTTTCTCACTGCTCTCTCTGAAACTGGGTATCTGTTTTTCAGTTCCTAACAGAAGTAAAATCATCAAACGGCAACATAGAATAAGAGAAATTACGCTGCATCAGGTGCTACACCACTGTTTCCAGAACCACCACCTGGTTTCTGATCAGGTTCACAGCAAAGTCTTACATTTCTAATTGTACTACAGGTCTTTTCAATTAACTTGTCAAATGAAGTCAACTTTATACGCGAGAAATCATCTCTGCAAGCTGGTACAGGGGTGAAGACCATTCCAGCTCTTCCAGAAGGCCTAATATTTGGTTCAGAACTGCAAAATTCCAAAAACAAAATGAAGACTAAAAGGTAAATAAACAACATATATAAATATAAAGAATGAAAATAGCAATACCAAATTTAACATATCATAGAAGCATGTCAGCGATGGATTTTGATAGAAATAATTTCTATCCAACAGAAAGGAGATTGTATTTTTGATTGAAAATACAAATAAAATACAGGAAAAGATAGAGAAGATGCTCCCAGCCAAGAAAGAAAATCCTTAACCCCGAAGCTATGAACTGAAACGGGAAAAAGATACACATAATCCCCCCTATAGGGAATCCCCAAAACAAAGGCATTGATTCTTAGTTTATGTGGTATTAGATTTAGTGGGTCTAAATCTAACTCATCCTTACAAAACCGGCTTGTAAGGTGAGGGGTGCCCTTGCTATATGTTTCTCTATTTAGGCCTTCTCTGTAGTTGATGTGGGACTTTAACTTTTCTCCAATACATCCCCTCAAGCCCATGGCTATTGGGCCTGGTGCGTGGACAATATTGGTGGCAGCCCAATAATGGATCTAGGATAGACTCTGACACCATCTTAGATTTAGATTTAGTGAGCCTAACTCATCTCTACAAAACCGACTTGTAAGGTGAGGGGTGCTCTTGTTATATATTCTCTATTTTGGTCTTATCTCTAGTCGATGGGGGACTTTAACTTTTCTCCAATATTAAGAAAAATCAGACCTATGAATCTACTCTATATAAGAAAACCAAATCATATCAAGAAAAAAATAAGGAAACAAGTCAACACTTTCCTCAGGAGCATATATGTGATACATATCCTACTTATGTATGCTATCCTAGGACCCCACAAGGATTTGGTGAAGATGTCTGCTAGTTGATCATTGGAACATATTGAAGAAATCTCGAAGATGCTCGCAAGAAGTTTTTCTCTAATGAAGTGACAATCAACCTCAATATGTTTAGTCCTATCATGAAAAATTGAACTTGAACAGAGGTAAAAAGCTGACTGGTTATCACTTATCACAAAAAAACTTCACAAGACCTATCTCACAAAACTTTAGTTCTTGAAGGTGTTTCAGACACAAAAGTTCACAGGTGATGATCAAGAAGACATTAATGACCTAAAGCAACACTTATTCAAGCACTTCCAAACCAAAGATTTAGGTCGATTGCGTTATTTTCTTGGAATTGAAGTGGCTCAATCACAGGCAAGTATTGCTATTTCTCAAAGGAAATATGCTCTTGACATCTTAGAAGAGACAAGGATGCTTGATTGTAAGCCAGTTGATACTCCTATGGACCAAAATGTGAAGCTTCTAGGCAGATCTAGAAGATTAGTTGGAAAGTTAAATTATCTAACAATGACTAGACCAGACATTGCTTATCTTGTCAGTGTTGTTAGTAAGTTCCTAAATTCACCATGTGATAGTCATTGGAATGCAGTTGTTCGGATCTTGAGATACATCAAAGGATTGCCTGGTAAAGGACTTGATTATATGAATAAGGGTCATGCTAGTTTATAGCAAAGATAGGGATCACTAGCATGTGATCGGGGAAGCACCAGAAACCAAAATCCAACTTTGGGGAGTGAGAAAGCCAACAATAGAATTACCAATGTGGAAGAGACTTGCTGGGCAGCTTTAAGTTCAAGATACTCCTTATACTCAGCCATGACGAAAATTACCAAAACCAAAGGCTACAACAAAGCTGGGCAGAACCAAACAAAAAAAAAAGTACGCCAAAGTGGACCAAAGCAGTGCAAGTGAAAGCTTGAAACAGTGACCTGAAAGGCGTGTTTGCAAGGAGACACATCCAACTATATATTGAAATGGAGAAATGAGGGCAGGTCCAAGTAGAGCATGGTTGGGCGATTTAGGCGAGGTGACTGGCAACCGGAGACATCACCAAATGCACCCCCATGCAAGGATGGAAGTGGCAGAGTGTGAAGAAAAATCCGCAGAGAAGAATCGTGCATGGTAGTGCGTGGCAGCTTCATTTGAGATGTGTCCTACAAGGATGAACCAACATGAGAGTGGCAAATATGATGGGATGGTTTCTGCTGGAAACTATTCCTCCAGCAACAAACGGTGGTGCTGACAGGACGGGTCAAACTGGGTTTTCTGAGGTTATCAACAAGATTACGTTAATCACCGTAGGTTGTAGACCAAGGGTATGCCCTAACCAAGGGGTTTAGGGTTAGGGTTTTGCTGGATCTCTCATGAGTGATTATTTGATGATATCACACACACACGCAAATTGTGCATAAAAGGAAATCCCCAAAACTTAGGGATTGACAAAAATCAAATTTACTCTATCCAAGGAAACTAAATCATATCAAGAAAAAATAAGGAAAGATGTCAACACACTCAACACTAGTCATTAAGTAACAAGGAGGACTCACCACTTCTCAGGAATTAGATCATCCCCAATGCCGGATACATGGAGATAATAATCCGAATCAAGCTCCCAAAGAGCAGGTTTCCCTTCCTGAGGTTGAAAGTAACCTAAAAACCTGGGAATAGAACAATGTCATCTATATTTAATACCATTACTCAAGACAAGATTAACAAAGGGTCAAAGTATTTAAACATTAAACCTATAAGTAACGAATCTTATTAAAGATGAGTTATGAATTCCATCTAGAAAAGGCAAAGAAATTATTAAGATAAAATAGGTGGAAGGTATAATACAAGTTTATCGCATCTTGTTTTTCACCATCAGTGTAAGCATTGCTATAGTATCGTTTTATAGATTTTAAAAACTCTCTTGATTGTGTTGTTGCTTTCCACTTTCCCTGCCTCTCTGGAAACACCTGTCTCACCAAAAGAACATATAACAGCAGCAAAACAAAATGTGAATAAGCAAATTAGATATTTGTCCAACAGATTGCAAGAATTTATAATCTAATAAAATGTCGTACAGTATTGTGAGCTGCAGAACCACCATACTGCTGGGCAAGAGCATCTCCCATACTCTGATACATATCCATTAGAGCAGCCGCAATACTACTATCAGGATCCACTTTTGGCACATCAGTCAAACCCATTGCATGGAGCTGGCGTCCTAAAGCTTGAAGGCCATAAGCATACTGGGCGACGTTTGTACGGTCCAAGCAGTCAATACAGTTGGTACGAAGAACTCCACTCTGAAAATGTGGTGCATCACTACCAAAATTATCTTTTTTGTCCTGATGATTCATGTCAGTCTCTCTGTCTCGATTAATCATAGAATTTAGCATTTCACTACTGCTTCCAATCCTTGCAAGATCCCCAGAACTAGCTCTCAGATCTCTAAGTGAAGTATCCCTAGAAAAGTAGACAATGAGTTGACAATATATATAGAACTTCCTTTCTCTGAAGCAATATCTTGGGTCTTTTACAGATATAAAATAAAACTTCAATCATGCTCAGTAAAATAAGAATCTCCCGTAATGAACACCCCCAATGACAATCAACCACCATACCTACCTTCCTGTGTTTTTCTTGTACAGTTACGATTCAACTAAAACTTACACAAAAAACAAGAAAAAACTGTATTGAATGTCAGATAACAATTTCAATGATGGATCCTACCTTCCCGTGCTTGTTCTCCTGCTCTTGTTAGCTCTCTTTATGATGTTAGGTTTGCCACTGTAGTAAAAACCGGTTAAATCAAGTGCTTCACTTGCTACAGCTCCTAGAACTGCCAAAACATTGGCAGACTTGCTTTGAAAATAGGAAAGCAGAATAGAGAATAGTCAGATTTAAAATAGAACAGCAGGGAAAAATGAAGAGGCTGCTCTTGCAGGACAAAATGACAGAGATTGATATGTTCACCTTTTTGCAAACTTGTGAAAGTCCCAGTGAATAAATCTAAGATGGTTCTCTACTGGTAGAATTTGGTTCAGATACCCAACAGCACTTGCAAATTCACGCCTTAGCATCATTTCTCGAGGCCTTTTCTCAACTGTCTGCATTTTATCATAAAAATAAGCTACAAAAAAGTGTATATTACCTTTTTTATAAAATAAGAAATACATTAATACGAAAAGAAAAAAATTGGAAAGAGTTGGGAGGATTACAAATCCTCCTTAATGAACGAGCCATTAGAATATCTGCAAAATGTCTCACCACATTATTGTTATTAAAATTTGGGGTGGGCTACACCCAACTCCCCAAAATCTAGCTCAAAGGTGAGCATTACCCAAGTCTAAGGACAACTTTGGTTGCATCTTTAGTTGATGTGGGATCACAACACACACCTTTCATGCCAAGCCTAGACATCTAGAGCATGAAGTTTACAGGAGTGGACATATGTTGACTTAGCATATGCTGTAATACCATCTTAGAATTTAGGCTAGGTCTAACTCAACCCTAAAAGTTAGCACCAAATCTTACAAGGACTACTTTGACCATATCTTTAGTCAACGTGGGATCTTAACAAATATTCTACCATAGAAAAATGTTACGATATCTTAGATTATCTCTTAGAAATGGTTCCATATTTCCTTGTGTTCATGATTTGTTTCCATATTGAGAGTGCATTTGGGTGGTGATTTTGAATAAACTTTATTTTGTAAAACTGAATTGGTTAAAATTGAGTTTGAAGTGAAGTATTTATGTTTGGATTTTTTATTCTCAATACACCCCCTCAACCCAGGACTAGACATCTGGAGCGTGGACAAATGAAGGTGGCTAAACTCAATAACAACACACGTCATGCCTAGGAACAAACATCTAGAGCGTTGACAAATATGGGTGGTCCAACAACAGATCTAGGATAGGCTTTGATACAATTAGAATAGTACCATCCTTCTTGACCTTCCCAGTCATTATTTTGTTGCCAGGTTTACTGAAATCTGTAACTTCGCTGTAATAATATTCTTAGAATTTGGGCCTAACTGAACCGGAAAAGTTAGCTTGAGAGGTGAGGATTGCCCAAGCCTTATAAGGACTACTTTGGCCATATCTCTAGACTCGATTCGATGTGGGATCTCAACAAATATCATTATCACCATGATTATTTTCTTCTAATGGGTTGTGCACAAATTTTGGCCACCCTTTTTCTCTCAATTTCTCTATTTTTCAGTGGGATTTTTCTGCCTGCAGCTTTCACAACCTATCTTGTAAGTCCAGATCATTTGTCTTACTTTCATGTCCTATTTCCAGCAACCTCTATAGCCCTTATGGTCTTTGTAAGGTTTTGTCTCAGATCTTAGATGCATTTGACCCTGCCACCTCAGTTATCCCATATATAGTTTGGCTCTTATGTTCCTAGTCGCAGTCTGACCCAGACTTATCCTGTTGCAGTCTGGCCCTGATTTTTCCCATATGTGGTGTGGCCCTGACTCTTGTCGAAAAAGTGATATGGTCCCATTTCTAGTCTCATGTGGTTTGGCCTTGACTCTTGTCTCAGATGCAATCTAGGTTTGACTGCTTTTTAGTCATGTATTGTGGAGTTGATATATATTTTTCTGTTAAAAGGGTTCATTTGTTACAAGGTTATGGTAAGCTTTAACTTGAGGAAGGAGTGTTAGAATATCTGAAAAATATCTCAGCACATTATTATTCTATCATTGAATCAAATAGTTGATATATATTTTTTGGATTGCAACCTTACGAAATGTCAATGAGGCAAAAATGAATTGTCAATTAAAATCTAATATTTTAATCCAATAAACAGAAGTTAGTAAATAGTATGAACTTGTTTTCATAAAATTGCAATGGTGTAATTTTAACATTTATGAGCATTTTTTGATAAAAAAAATTTATTGAAAGAGGAACAAAACATGACAGTAGGATCAGGAATCCTCCTAGCAGCAACCAAAAAATGGGAAAAATTGGCATTAGCTCAAAAGAGCTCTTCTACCCCTCTAAATGTGCACTGAAAAACCAATTTGAAAAAACCATGAGCATAAACCCCAAGGAAGCAAAGCAGAGAAAAGAATACTACCCCAAAGATTCATGTGGAAAGACTGTTGTATAAAATTCTAGCACGCTTCATTTTTTTGGGCAGTGTACTGGCATTTCTATTAGATCTTTGGTCATTTGTATTTAAAGATTAATTGTAATGAACAAGTAAAGGTGCTTGACTGGAATTTAAATTTCTAATGGGAAGTCATTTTGTAGAAGCACAAGCAAGAGCTATTCTGAAGTGGGGAATGGAGACACGGATGGAAATTGCTTTTCTCAACAAGAACCAGGATAGAGACAGAAGTTAAATCTTTTGCCAAAGAAAATAAAGAACCAAATAACATGTAAATAGATATTTGTTAATTTTTTCAGTATTTTTTTATTAGGAATTACCTTAATCAAATTAAGAACAATAATGGGATTGCCATATCTCTTAGCAAGGTCTTCAAAATGCAATTTTGTTGCCTCGTATGTTGGATCATACCTCTGCACTGGAAGTCAAAACAGGGGGGATCAAAAAAGAAAAGTATTAATTGTATTTTAACTGCATATAATTTAACAATGAACATGATAAATATTCATCCCAACTGTCTTCTTACAGATTATGTCAGGCTTCGGGCTAAATCTTGATGCTTCTTGTGACCAGAAAAGCGGTATTGATCCACGCATTTGCACAACAGAACTCATTTTGCCCTTGCAAGAGCCAGCTTCTTCATCAAGGACTGTCTGCTCTGTCTCTACATCATTAGCAACCCTCCCCCGATCATTTACTCCCCTTTTCAGGTAACTGTAGAAATAATTCATGTAAAAGAAAATTAATCCTACCATTACTATTATACCAGATAGACACTTTGTAAAAACCAAATATCTTTTCAAAATACGAATAATTCATGTCATCGAAGAATATTGCCACATTTAACTACTGCTATTGCTATATATACAAACTCAACCAACATAAAACTGATAAATACAAAGAAAACAAGCATCAAAGAACAAATGTTCAACCAACAGTGCATAATTAACTAATGCAAGCTTCTTGTCTAATCTAGATGACAGGCCACAAAGACAAAATTTTATAGTAGAAATCTCCCCTGCCACAATAATAACCTCTAGGAAAAACAATGCAGTGCCACGACATTCACCACATAAGAGATTCTTTTCAAAGCACACCAATGAATATGGTATTAATCATTACATGATATGACACCAAACAGTGGAAAGCCTACTAGTATAACAAGTCAAATATAACAAATATATATGACTATTTATCATAACATTATTGTCTAAATAGTTACAAGTTGTTGGAATATAAGAAAATATATCATAATATCTTAATATTATGTTAAGAGGATCGTAGTTTATCTCTTAGGATTAGTTTCTTATCTTAGAGTATCTCTTAGGATTAGTTTCTCTATTTCCTAGTTATTATCATGATTTGTTACTCTATTTGATTAGGATTAGGATTCTTGTAGCCCTATAAATAAGGGTTAGTCGTCAATCATTTGTATAAAGTAATCAAGCTATCAAGTTATCATACAATATTATCACTCATATATTAAAGTTTATTCTCTCTTCTCCCTCTCTAATTGATACCCTATAATTTCAACATAGTATCAGAGCGGTATCATCCTTCGTGACCTGTTTGGTCCACCATCCTCTGCTGCCGGCCATTATCCTCTATTGCCGGCCGTTGTTCTTTGATACCATTTCTTCTTTGCTTCCGCATTAAAATATTAGCCGCCTTCGTTGTGACCCTTTGGCACCTTCAGTGTGTCCTTTCACTACTTCTGTTCAGAGCCCTTTAAAGTTGCCTCTGGCCGCCATCAGCCGCCGCGTCACCGCCGTCAACCGCAGCCGATTTTTTTTTCCGACGAGTTTTCAGGTGAACCCACTATCATCTGACTCGCCTTTAGCCGATCTACACTTTTTGTAAAAGCGCCGTTGCCAGAAACATCCTCGCGCTCCGACGCGCTTCCATCTGCCATTGCACTTTCCGGCGCGTGTAATCCACGCGCCACCCTTCAGCCACCTGTTTGCAGCGCTGCCGGTGCCGGTAGGTTCGCCTACTCCTTCTGGTTCGTTTGGGACCACTTCCATCGAGTGGGTCCCACTTTTTAGAGGTGTTCTAGAGGCGTCTTTGCTATTGTTTGGCTTGTTCATTGCGTTTCAGACTGGGTGAGTTCGGTTTTCGGTCATTTGGCTTCGCATCTATTGTTGTCTTTGGGTGTTTCAGCCTCTGGGCTTTGCTTGCCCTACGCGGTTCTTTAATTCGAGTTGCAGTTTGGTTCCCTTCGCCGCAGCTGTTTTATGGGCTTTGTTCCTTCTACGGGATGCTATTTGATTGTAGTTTTGGCTTTGGTTATTTTTGGTTCGTGATTGACTTTTCAGAGCTATTTTTCTAGTTTGCCCCTGCTGAGTTCATAGTTGCCCATCATGATAGAAAAATATTCAAATTTGTAGACCTCAATTTTCTGGGAGCGTCTCTCAGAAAGGGCTACCCATGGAGGATTCTGACCGGTGGAGGATTCTGACCAACAAGAAAGTTGTGTGAAGTGTCACCGTGTGAAGTGTCGTGGTGTGAAAGCCGTCGATGATGTTTTTAGTCCCACATTGAGGAGTTGTACTGCAATCATGTTCAGACCTCCATTTATTGTTCCAATTTGGTTCAAAGTTGTGACGCCACCGAAAACACACCAATCTCGTTAGGACTTCAGTTGTTGTAGGCATTGGTCCATTTTTGTTTCAGCCTTTTTTGAAGATCGTCACCTTCATGTTAGGGTTTCATCAGAGTACTGACCCATCATTGTTGGTTTCGAAGTTGTGACACCTTCCTGATAGGGTTTTAGCCGTCGGAGTGAGCGATGACCCATTTGCTGATCTTTTGGTTTGGATGTTGTTCGATGGTTGATCAGTTTTTCTTGAGTTATTCATGATTTGTTTTTGGGTCTGGTTACATTGGTTGTTAATTTTCTCTTTCAAAAGGGTATATTTGTAGCAAGCTTTAGCTTGAGGGGGGGTGTTGGAATATAAGAAAATATATCATAATATCTTAATATTATGTTAAGAGGATCGTAGTTTATCTCTTAGGATTAGTTTCTTATCTTAGAGTATCTCTTAGGATTAGTTTCCCTATTTCCTAGTTATTATCATGATTTGTTACTCTATTTGATTAGGATTAGGATTCTTGTAACCCTATAAATAAGGGTTAGTGGTCAGTCATTTGTATAAAGTAATCAAGCTATCAAGTATCATACAATATTATCATTCATATATTAAAGTTTATTCTCTCTTCTCCCTCTCTAATTGATACCCTATAATTTCAACACAGGTCATAGTTGTCCTTGCAACAAAGGAAAACTTGAGGAAAAAAACAGAGGTGTGATAAACTAAGTTAGGCTAGACAATCACAATTGGAGGACCCCAAATATATACAACTTGTTTAATACTTAATGCAAAAGGGGAGAAGTGAGTTTAAATTCATTGCTTAGAAAGTGTCAAGCTACACCTTTTTTGCAAAATGCAAACCACTGAGAAAAATTGGTAAACAAGTTGAAAACCATGGGCTTACTGGAAAAAAAATATGCAAATCTAACGGTAAAACCTAGGTGTACCATGTATGGAAAGATGGAGGATGTGGAACATCATAATAATAGCTTTCCCGATCATCTCCAAAACACATTCACCTCACATGGGAAGTGTTGAGAGAAATGAACATATTTCCTTTTCAAACGAATACAAGAACTTCAGGATAAATAAAGAGCACTATGCATGTTTCTTTAACCAGGCAGTCATGATCAACAGATCAACGTAATGGAGAAGGAATGCAAAACCAATTGAAAGAGAAAAGGAGAAACAATTCTGTGTAATGTTTTTCATCAGAGGTGATGAAAAGGAGAATAATTAAACATATACGACTTAAAAGGCAATGACTGAATTGGCAAGGCTGTCCCAAATACAAGATATTTCAGAATCACAGGGAATGTGGAACATATAGGAAACATAGACGTGTAAATGAGAGTGGAAGAGAGGTGAGAAACAAGAGCAAAGAATCATGGAAAGAAAAAAAGAAGCTAAGAGTATTCTCTCAGGAAGAAAGAGAGAAAGAAATCAGTACATTTCTAATGTGAATGATGAACAAAGCAAATCTTCGCGAACTCTCCAATACCATATAGAGAGGTATGCATTGCAAAGAGGGAATAAGATGCTAACCTGGTTTGTTGCTCCTCCTCCTTCAATCCATCCCTGGACAAATCACAACAAATAATTGCCTATGGGGGTAAAACTTAATATGTAACTGTTCATGCTATCCAAAAAGTTGAGTTTGAAAGACACATAAATGTAATTCATCACTTAGAACATGATATAAGAGAGGGAAAATGTTTATAAAAATTGCAGATTTTAAGTAGCACAGTCGTGCAGTGAATTTGAGGAGGAGAAACTCAGACATCAAGGCTAGAGCCCATATGAAATATGTCCTAGTACATACTGCCTTCACACGATGAGATTTAGTTGAACAAACTCCCCATGTTAACATAGTTTATGATTTGAAACAGCCAAATGCTTTCCAACCCTATCATATGATAAAATAATGTTATTAAGTAAGAATCTATTGTATGCAAGTAGATTCATTTTTACAGTCTGTTCCTAAATTGTTTAGTACTCCATACAGCATGACTCCTTGATCTCCTTCACCTTCCTAATTCTACAACTGTTTTTTACTGAAATTGATTGTCCTCCAACCAAGTGTGGTGGTCTAGTTTCCAGCTTTGACACTTTGGAAATCAAATATCCTTTAAAATTTTCATGCTTTCAGAAATCTAAATGAAAGCTAGAATTTCTTGATTATATTCACTCCTGTAATCATTTGAACAAGAGAGCACAATCACTACACAATATAAATTCTTTCTGGTAAAAATTTCTATAAATTTATCATTTGCTTCCATTACAGAATTGTTTCCCTACAATTCATTCTTGTTTTGGAAAGAAGCACTTCCAAATATCAATGATTTGTTTGGTTATTAGTACACATTGAATTAGCAACAAGGACCAAGTATTTAGGCATTAACTTTCATTATATTCATATCAAATTGGTTTAATTGCATTTTTAGACCCTATAGTTTACCAGATGGGTGATTTTGTTCCCTATTGTTTTAATTCCTAAATTAAGTCCCTATACTACTCAAGTCAATGAAATTATGTCCTACTGCTAATGCCCTGTCAAATTATTGACATAGCGAGCTGCATGGACCTAGTAAAGTGATGTGGAAAACTACAGTGACAGTGGCACTCTGTTGGAATAAAAAAACCATTTTTAAAAGCATAATGTAAATCTCACGTGCACATGAGCATCATCTTTAAACGAGAACAAAAAAATAACAGTGTCCTTATGTACGACTCTGAAGAGGTGGAAGTTTGGGCACTTCAACCATGTTAAAGGACTCCCGAAGAAACCAGAGAGACACAGCAAAACAGCAATGCCCTTGTGCAGAATAACAAGCCTTATAGTTTAACTCCAACATTTACAATCTGGTCACATCATTTCAATCTTTCCTTTGTTGAAATATGCAAAAAAAATATTATCAAAATTCTCTTCTGGATTTATTGTGTTTGTCAAAGTTTTAACTATAACTACTAAGAACGGAATCGATATCAAAAACAATGAGAAGGTTGATGGAAAAAAATCAAGTAAAGAGGGTTTAACAGAATTGGCTCAAGGAAGTTTTGGTTTTGATTATGTTTGTAATGTCGGGGATTGGGGGTGCAAGTGAGCTTCCAGCAGCATTGATCATTGCAGAAAATACTTTGGGGATCACACCAGTGCCTCAGCAGTATAATAATGCCACTTCAATCATGAGGGCGAGATCAACTAGTACTTAATTGAAAATGGAGAACCCTATCACATCGAGCCTTGTACAGATTGAATCCCTGCGTTGGTTCATTTGGTTGCCTTAAGCAACAGCCGCAATGGGAGGGAAAGTAAAAAGAGCAGACTGTAACTAAATTCCACCTATTTGAACTGAATTTGCAATTTTTAAATTTTGATAAAAAAAATACCCTCTTAAATTATTTGGTATTTGTCAATCCTTTGACTGTTTATCCAAACCTGAGTATTTATAAACAAGCTTTCATTGCATGACAAAAGACACAAAGGAAAACCACAAACCTGCAACACATTCATACACATTTTTTCTTCCTCCATGAATAAGCATAACCGTTAACTACATTTCCTATTTACAATTGAAACAAATTTGTGAGAAGAGAAATGTATCAAACAACAATTAAATTCTAAGACTTGAATAGTTCACTCAAATGTTTTTTTTACTAAACTGTTTTCCTTTTTTATCATTTGTATCACCAAAAAAAAAAAAAGAGAGTATGATCCAATATGGACAGGAGCAGAGGCATACATAAATATTGCATTGGATTCGTTCAGACAAAAGACTATCAAAGAGTGGACGGATTTTCCACTACTATCTAACCCAAGACTTCAGCCAATATCCAAATATACATCCAAATATACTTGAAAAGGAATTATTCCCACAATGACCTTTTTTTGTTAAAATATACAACAGAGACTGAACACATACTAGCCGGTTTAGTCTCGAGCCGGCACATTAGTAGAATCCAATTATGTAGTTATAAACAAGGACTAAATTACTCAATATATTCTTCAAGAGGTAAGTAAAATATGTTTTTTGATAAGTTACTATTTAGCTGAAGCAAATAACATAAAGAAGAGAGATTGCATGTGAGTAGATGGATCAAATTGTCATTGTTCTGTTTTAATAGAATGGAGTCATTGAATTAAAATTAAAATACTAAAATATTTGTATACCAACGGCAATCTATTCAAAGAAAAACTATTTACTGCCCAAATATAAACAAAATTAATATCCATCACAATGCTACATCAAAGAATGAGGTTTGGCATGTGGAGACTAGGTTTAATCTGTGTTCAAATCTGTGATGAGCACGTACGAGAAGGGGTAACAAAACAATATGCCACACATACTGACTAGCAGAGAACTACCTAATGCAAAAAAAAAAAATTTACAAAGTCTGTTCTAGACTAATTAAAACTATAACTAATTCATCAAAAAGAATTATAACTGTTGAGAGTCTCACATCGACTAGAGATATGGCCAATGTAGTCCTTGTAAGGCTTCGGTAATCCTCACCTTACAAGTGGGTTTTGTGGAGTTGAGTTAGGTCTAAGATGATATCAAAGTCTATCCTAGATCCTCCTAGGTGTGAGGGGTGGTGTTACTGGGCCAGGCCACCCGTGTTTGTTCACGCTCCAGATGTCCAGTCCTGGGCGTGAGAGGGTGTGTTGAGAGTCCCACATCGACTACAGATATGGCCAATGTAGTCCTTATAAGGATTGAACAATCCTCATCTTACAAGCCAGTTATATCAAAACACGGCTAAAAGCAGCTCATGTTACATCAAAATATCTAACCAGTATTTTTCATTTTCGATGGATCTATGACTATCATCCATCCCCAAACACTATCATTTGCAGTTGACTTGTCACTCAAATTCCATAGAAAATTGCTGTAGTAATAAGATGACGAGTTGGAAACAATTTCAGTGTACTAGATCATTCTATTAACCTTCAATCAGAGGAGCAGGAGAAGTCTTAAGTTATATATGTATGGCTATAAATTTAGCAGGACATTTTTAAGGAAGAAATTTAAATCTAATAATGAAAACTCAAATATTTATCTAATTTAAATTATCACAATGATTTCATGAAATCTGAATCAATTGTATAAAAAGTGAAACATAAATGAAACATCAAAACATGAACTTACCGTGTCCCTGCAAAATGTCTAGATCGTCGAGAAATCAAGGAAACGCTGAAGTCCCTCCCAAAGATTGATAGGCGAATCTGCCATTTTTAAAAACCTAAATTGGTCATACAATGACAAATGCTTTGGATAGTTAAACTGATTGACAGGACAACAAAATCAAATAATTATAGGGTAGAAAAGGCAATGAAGTATGTCATTGTCTCATGTATATGTATCTCTACATGCATATAAGCATATTAAGAAACAACATGATCACACAAATAATTATATTTTCAAAAGGCAACGAATTATTGGAATAAAACATGCTGTTTGGTAAGCTTAATGGGCTGGTTTATGTTAGTTAAGGAAGTTAGAGTTAGCGATTGATAGTTAGAATTCTAACAGAATTTGACAGAGATAGGCTATAATCAGGTAAGGAGAGAAGATTAGGTGTATTTCATTTAGCTGATTAGTTAGTTTTGGATGGAAGAGATCAGGCTCTCAAATTCCTGGGTAAGACAGGTCTTTAATCATTCTCTCTTCCTAACTTCGGTTTTTACTTTTTAGTCCTCGCTCTCACCCCAGCTGCCCAGCACTTGGCAGTAATTATTGCATTAAGGTAAACATTATAGGAACCTGAAATTCTGTCAGATTGGCCCATATAGGAACAACCTTTTATCAGGCCATTATCGTGCACACACTAAAAAGCAAGCAATTGTGAAAGATTAAACAGTAAGCCAAGTCATTGAATGCAGAAATGATCCAATGGAGATGTACTGAGAAGATCTAGATTAAGAGACTGATAAGAAATAGAAGATTGCCTTGGAGGACTAAGTGTATTTGATGACATCATTCTTACCCAAGTGATCAAATCAA
Source organism: Glycyrrhiza uralensis (assembly GCA_030159175.1). NCBI lineage: Eukaryota > Viridiplantae > Streptophyta > Magnoliopsida > Fabales > Fabaceae > Glycyrrhiza > Glycyrrhiza uralensis. The sequence continues at coordinate 32,176,983 of BRZY01000003.1, forward strand.
CCAAGACAGACAGAGTGAAGGCGATTTGCCACTACTGGCAATTTACAAAATTGGCATTGATGAAACTCAATTACAATTTGCCACTGGTCATGAACTGGAAAAAAGGAAAACAACTTGGTTTTTTAAAAAAAAAATGGTATCTTGTTCCATTGTTTTAAAAACTACACCCTGGAAACAATAGCTTTTTGAAAGCAATTTCCAAACTGGCATCAAGAGGCCACTGCTCCAAGGCTTCTCTTTCATTATGATCTAAGAATGGAAAAATCCAAATCATGAACTCTAAAGTCTAACCTACCTTATCTAAAGAAGCTATAAACCAATCCAACTTCCAGAAACATACACTTATCATTCCCTAGCTGTGGCTAGCCAAAACAAAAATTCTTTGGTTCCAAGCTATTATAAGTAAGCTTTCCTTTTCATAATTTGAGTATTGAGCTCAATAACATGTTTATTCTATCCCAAAAAAACTAATTCCCAATTTCCTGCAGGCATGGAAATCAAACTGGAATGAGACCTTCCTTTCTGTCGACATTCTTTTCCATTCAATCTCTCTTCCCATCTTGCATCAGTAAAGTTCAGACAATGTTCTTGCGTTAATACTGTAAACTGATCATGGATGTTGAACAAAAATGCATGCCCGAAATAAGGGTATAAGCTTACATTTGACAAATAACAAACAATCATCAATGGCAGACAGCAGAAAGGATGCAACATACCTGTCTAAAATGGCCATGAACCAAAGCTATAGTCCAAATGGTGTTATTGCATCTCGATCTGATTGCTTGTGTTAAATAAGCATTCCAAACAAATATATTATCATATGGCATCCCTCCCTCTTGATTGGACAAAATGTTCTTTTGCAAGCTTTGCATAATAGGGTAAGTGTAACTAAAGAAAAAATCCTTGGTCAAGTCAACACTGGACAAAAGCTTTTTGTATCTGCAGTGAGATAGGAAGCAATGTTAAGCTGTTTCAGAGTTGGAAGTTATAGATACGAATGAACAAATTCTCATTTGCAAGTTGTCATATGTGGTCAAATTACCTGAGCTCGGTTTTAGAGTGAGCTAAATCAGATTGAATTGAAACATGTGGAATAGTTATCAGTTGGCTCTCCTTGATGCTATAGATTGCATGACCACATATAGAACCAATTTGTCTGCGCTTAGTAACAAGAATCAAATAGTAGGACTCAAGAAACTTGATGCAGCCTGGAGAAACACAAGAGAATCAATTAGAATTATTATTATTACTGTGCCAGTTGTCCGCCTCTCCCTTTTTTTCTTCAGATGGTTACGCAATAGTTACTTACCGTTATCATGCAGTTATGTTTAAATTTAAACTTTTAATTAGATAAGGGCAATATTGGAATGTAAATTAGGGCACCAAAATGGCAGTTATTCTTTTGTATTACTTTTATATGTAGGTATAGATAGATAGATTATTATTTATGATTATTTTATATAAATCATTAATCAATCAATTATTATATAAGAAAAATATGGCATGTCTGGGACGCGTGTTACCTTTTGGCCTGAGAGACGTGATACCTCCCAGTTTTTTTTTTTACTTTTTTACCAAAGTATTTTAATGTTTATGTTATAAAAAGACATATATTTTGTACGGGTTATTTGATTTATATGGTATGGTTGCATGCAGTAAGTGTGGAATTGAGATGAGATGAGATGAGATGATACTAACCGGCAATCCCGAAGACTTTAGCGACGAAAGTGAGGCCGCCGGTGGCTCTGTTACCTTCAGCAATCCGCTGGAGCAAGCTCTTGATTTCCTGGGGCGAATATAAGACAGGGTCTTGGCTGATGTTGAGATCGGACGGCTCTGATCGATCGATCTTCAACACGCGAAAGAACCTCTTGTTCCGATCACTCCCAATTAGGTAAAACCTCTGCTCAGTTACAAACAAGCACACAGAAAATGAAATTGAAATGAAAATATGAAACCATTCGATGGGGCTTTTTGGCTGAATTGAATTGAATTGAATTGAACTGAATTGAATGGGTGTGTTACACTTACAGCTCTGGTTTCATAGAGTTTGAACTTCTCGAGGGCGTAAGAATCAGGATCCAGTTCGGGAGGATCATTGGAAGGGTGAACTTTTGCCGACGCAGATGTTGTCGATGCTGATGTTGCCATATTCTTCTTATTCTCCGATTTCGACATCTATCTATTTAACAAAATTCAAATTCACAGTGCTCTTTCACTCCCAATCCAATTCCAGTGCTTGCTTTCCTTTCTTTCTCTCTTTCGACTTTATATACTCTTCCGCTGCCGCTCTGCTAGTAACCATAATAAAAACATTAAAACAATAATAAAATTGAAAACAGGGCAAAGCGTCAACTCGCCGTCCCTATTCGCTAACCTCTTCGCTTACCTGTCCACTCCTGAAGTTTTATCCATTACGTTGTAAAAGCACGTTTATTGGGAAATTAAAAAAATTAAATGTTACATATATCTCAACTTGAAAAAAAAAATAGAGAATTTCTAATAACACATATATGATTTTTTATGTGCACATATATTTCTGTAGAATTATTAATTTTGTGGGTTTATTTTTTTTTAACACACATATGTCCGCGGAATTAGGCTTGGCAATGGGGCCCGAACCCGTGGGTACTCATCCGAACCCGTCCCGACTTTGACGGGGAAAACCCGTTTTGACTGGGGTCGGGGACGGGTTTGGGTTTTCCCCGCATTTAAAAGTCGGGGTTGGGGAAACTAATACCCACCCGAACCCGCTCCCAAACCCGCCCCGTACATTTATTACACTTATAATATAATATTTAATGCATTAATATTATAAAAAATTACATTTTTAATTCTTTATTTCTTCATTATTATTTGTCTAACAAAATATATTAAAAAAATATATTAAAAAATAGAGTATTAAATTTCTTTAATTCTATCAAAATTAAAATTCTAAAATAAAAATTTGGATTCTAAAATACTAGGTGCGGGTGTGGGGGCGGGGCGGGGGAACCCGACACCCGCCGGAGGCGGGGATGGGTGTTGATTTTTCAACCCCGACCAAAATCGGGGGCGGGGTGGGGAAACCCGAGCACTATCGGAGGCGGGGACGGGGAATGTAAAACCCTCCCCCGCCCCGCCCCGTTGCCATGCCTACGCGGAACTATTAGTTCCGCGGGTTATAATTCTTCGCGCGGAACTATTAGTTCCGCGGAGAATTACAACTCGCGGAATTAATAGTTCCACGGACATGTGTGTGTTGGAAAGAAATAAACCCGCGGAACTAATAGTTCCGCGGAGAATTACAACTCGCGGAACTAATAGTTCCACGGACATATGTGTATTGGAAAAAAATAAACTCGCGAAACTAATAGTTCCGCGAATATGTATGTGCATATAGAAAACCATGTATGTGTGATTAGAAATTTCCAAAAAATATACATAGAATGTGACAAGTGTTTCAGCGAGATTTGGATTTTCTACTCTTATGTATTTCTTTTTTTTTTTTGACAATGAATTAATAGTTGTGATTTAAGACTGCAAATCAATGACTAAGACTGCATTGACAACAGGGACAGTAGGAAATTGCTACAATAGGTAATCTGGGTTTGTTTCGGTCGTGGCCTATTTTTTTTATGAGAAAACTTACCTACAATTCCTTAGATGTTGGCCATACTAGGGGTGGTCATGGGTACGGATAGACCCGTGAACTCGGCCAATCCAACTCGATCCGTTGAATAAATCTTGGTTTGGATCGGACCATTGGTTCAATTCGGGTAGAATTTGCTCAAACCTGACCAGTCCGGATTGGGTATCGGGTTTACTATTTTGTAAACCGATGGAACCGACCCGAACCGAAGGATGAAAAGATAAGTCAAAAAATCGTGTGCCTGAGTGAGCCAGCAGCAAAAGTACGTGACCCCTATTCCTCTTTCTTTCAATTTCAGAATTTATCTCTCATTCCTCTAGGGTTACAAAATACACAACCCCCTTTGCGGCAGCGATCTCCTTCCTCTGCTCTCCGGCGTGTGCCTTCCAAGTTCCGACGTGCAACCTTTCCCCATCCGATCTCCACCTCCGCGACGGCATCTCCATCTCCGTGATAGTACGACCTTTCCCCCTCCGATCTCATCCCCCGAGACTGTGGGGCCTCCTCCCTTGCCTTCTGAGTTCCGACGGTGCGTCGCCTCTATTCTCCATCCCCGTGGTGGTGAGACATCGTGGTTGGCGATCTCCACTCCTCCGATTTCCACTCCTCTCTCATGGTGGTTGCCCTTCTCCCAGCTGTCATGGTGGCTGCCCCTTTCGTATTTGCTTCTTCTGAGTGAACCAGTTAGAAGGCTTGTTTTGGTGTTGTCTTTTATTTTCCTAGACAGATTCGGACCCCTCTCTTATTTCCTTTTTGTTTTAGTTTTTGTCTTTCTATTTTCCTGGGCAAATTCGGATCAGACCCCTCTCTTATTTCCCTTTTGAATTGGCTTTTGTTTTGGTTTTTGTCTTTCTATTTTCCTTCAGATCTTTACTCGTTCTGAGGCTGTGGCTTATGTATTGCCCTGTTGTGTAACGCATTTTACTATTGTTTTTTATTTTTTTCTTTCTTTTTTCCCCCAATTTTTATGTTTTTAACATTATTTTATTATTAAACCCGATACCCGACTCGAACCAATCCGAATTAGCACGAGTTGGTTCGGTTCGGGTTTAGACCCAAAAAACATGCAAAACCGAACCAATCCAACCCGGTCACATCTCATTGGTTCAGTCCTAGATATGCTGTCAATCAGACCCGACTCGTGCCCAGCCTTAGGCCATACTGTTCTTCAGAAGCAATATGACATGTGGATTATTTAATTCAAAGTTCAAACCACTCGCATCCTTGTTAGCCCAAGTGACCTCTAACAAGTGGGAATCCTAGAGGGGCTAAAATAGAATTCAAGTATTTTTTTCAAAAATCTTTTAAAAAAAACTTTTTCTTTTAGAGGTTATTGCGTTTATTGTAAGGGACGATTTCAGAAACTTAAAGAATCCGAACATAATACTAATGTGTGAACCTCTATGAATACTATTCACGTGCTATTCACAGAAACCCTAACAACTCAACTGACACAAATTAAGATAGTTTTGAAAATATCATCTTGTCCTTCAGCTCAATTCCCCCTGAATCATAGATTCTATGAATTATTTTCTCCCCCTTCTTTGGATAGTAGTCACATGAAAGAACTTCGTGTTTTTATCTCCCCATTTTAGCCATTTGAGCCTAGACCTTTGGCTCCAATAAATCTCTTCCTATTGCCATAGGGATAAAATCTGCATCTTTAGATTCTTTACCTCCTCCCAGTCTATAGCATGCCCCGATTGCTTGAGGCATTCATCAAGCTTCTTCTTTAGCTTATAGATTTCCTCATTTGCACTTTTAAAATTCTTCTTATGCTAAGAATGGAGATGACAATTGCAGGATTTGGACTTTCCTAAGATCCTTCCCCAAGAACTTTCTTCCCCCTCTCCTTTTTGCCACCCTTCTTGGACAATATGATGGCAATCTGCATGTTCTTCCCACATAGCTTCATATTTGAAGGTTTGGCCACACTTCACCTTAGTGGTTGGGTGAAAAATGATGGGGGCATGGTCTGAGCTGATAACAGGCAACCCAATAGCCAAAGCATAAGGGTATAGGGTGCGTTTGGCCCAGCTTTTTTTGAGCTTAAAAGCTACTTAAAAATTAAAGTTAAAAATAAGAGCTTTAAAAGTAAAATTAAAGCCGTTTGATAATTTTCAATTTCTTAAAGGTAAAAGTTACTTTTCAACTAGAAGTTGTTTGGTAGAATAATTTTATAAAAGCTCTAGTTTCATTTAAATTTACCATTAAAGTTATTTAATTGTAAAAAAATTTCTATATATTTTTGTGGATAATAACTTTTTTATATATTAAGAAAAGACAAAATCTAATTAATATGTTAAGCTGCTTGGTTTTGTTTTGTTTGTTTCAGTTATGAATATTTTTTTAATTTTCTATACATGAATTAGAAGAAAAATATGGCTATCATAATTTATTTTCATATTTAATATCAAAAACTACGTAATTTTAATATTTTATTTGTATTTTACGTAACAACTTAACCTCAATATTAATCATATTTCAACAATTTTCTGATATAGTTATACTTTTAAACAACATTTTTTCTATAATATTAATGGTTGATTATTCATTCATGATGATTTGGAAAGTAACAACTGTGTTATCGAAGTAACTTATTTTATATACAAGTCTAAAATACATATATAATTATTTGTTCCAATAATGTAAAAATATCATATTATTCGAATATCCAAACGTCATAACTTTTTCAATTTTGATGCACCAATAAAAGGGTTGTTCAGTTTATCTACAGTGACGTACGATCAATTTGCGTGTGATTGCACTGTAGCTGGAACAATGAGCACAGCACTGGGTGTGTGCTGCAACTCGGGAAAAATAGCGTAAAATATGGATTTCAATTGAGGTTGGGATTCGATGAACAGACCTATCTTTATAAGCTCCGAGAAAGCCAAGAAAAAGCTCCATTTAGGATTTTTTTTAAAAGCTCCTTTTTTTAATATTTTGTTCTTGGTAGAATAAGCTACTTTTTTTAAGAGCTTTTAGGGAAAGAGTGTTTGGCCCAACTTCTCATTTTAAGGAGAAAATAAGCCAAAATTAAGCTGGGCCTAACATTACCATAATCTTCTCCACGACTAGTTACTAAGCACTCTATCAATTTTCTCCCTTGTGACTTGGCCATCTTTTGGATTACTAATGCAGGTGTACTTGCATCCCTGTAGATCCATGTCCATCAACTCCGTCTGGTTAAGAAACTCATGAAAAGCCTCACTCTAGTTTGTTGTTGTGGTTTTAATCCTTCCTTCTCATAGACATGTAGCATTTTATTAAAGTCCCCAATACAGCACCATGGTCGTTGCAGCCTTGGAGCTAGGTTTAAAATTCTCCCCCATAACTCTCTTCTTTGTGAAAAAAGGGGTTACCACGTGCACATGTAGTCATTTTTGTACTCCAAGTTGGTAATTTGAGTGTGAATGAAATTTGGTGAATGGGCAAGAACCTGAATCTCCACTTTATTGTTCCATAAAAGACACAATCCCCCCGATAGTCCCCTAGGTTCCACCACAAAGGCATGTTGGAAGTGAAGTCTTCTCTTGGCTTGCTCCATATGTTTTGCTTTGGCCCTAGTCTCCATCAGGAAGATAATGGTCGGTTAATGCACTTTGAAAAGGTCATGCACCTCTCTCTTAATCATAGCCGACATGTCCAACTTAGGAGACTCGTGGTCCCCTTGGGGGCATGGTTAGGCACACCTCCTTAGTTGTTTGCATCTCCATATTGACTACCTGAATTTCCTCATTATGATAGTCACACCAACCCATCCTTCCCTTTTTTACTTGTCAATTCCTCTCCCATAGTTAACAGATGATGTTGTGTCGGTTCAAAAGTCTCTGCAGTTCTTTTTAGGGAAAGCGCCTTGTTAATATGATCAACTGGTAGACATTCCTCAACCACCTATATAGCATATTCTTTCTCCGGGATTTGTTCTTCTTCTAGAGGAACCTCAACTGTATATTCTTTTTCAACCCTTTTCTTCTCTTCAATCCTTTTCTGTTCAGCAGTTGATTAGCTATTTTCATTTATTCCATCTCTCTTATGTAATTGGCTCCCCGAATCCCATCCAGCTTCTCATACGCCACCCTATATGCTCTAATTTTCCCGAATGATAAATTAACCTCACACCGACCATTGTTGAGCCTTGGTGGGCTTAAATAATCTTTTAACATAACTAGTTCAGCCAACCCAATGTCCTCTTTTATTAGGCCCAGCTCATCAATGTTTTATGGACCTAACCCTGCTCTTGGTCAATCACATTCAATGTCAACTAGAGTAAGAGAATGGGGATTTTTAGGTTTTCTTCAGGTCTCATTCCTCTACGAAGGCATCATGAGTCATAGTTGCACTTGTACTTAAGGGACAATTAAGGGAACTAATTTATGTACCTGTACTAATACTTTGGCCTTCTTGATCACTGCTTTGTTTTCCTTAATCCCCTTGAGACCTCTTAGAGAACTGTCTCTTTTACCCCTAGGTCATGTTTTTTAATACAAATATTATCCTCTTTAATTTTTCGGTTTTCCTCAATTTTCCCATTGTGTTCTTCCTCAGCTTGCCTTAGTTCACCGAATCTGCTGGTGCTTCCCATAAAGTATTTGATGGGATCATCACATACTTTTTTGGGGAAGATGACTTCCTGGTGTGTGAGAGTACCATGGGGGTGTAAGGTTGGCCTACCTGATTCTTGCCCCTTGTTCCCTATTGCGAGCTGTCTCCACAAAAGACACATTTCTTAAACTTTTTTGTCCTCCACCACCCTGCTGCCTAGTACCATGATTTGTCCTTTCCTGCTGCGCATGCTTCTGTCCCCTTTCCTCTCTCCTCCTTCACCCTCTCTACTTTAGGGCTGCCTCCACCATTAGCATCACCTTGCTAGGTATCTAGGTTACCCTCCATAGGATTGGTAGAAGAGCTAGCTTGTTGGGACCTTGTTTCTTTGTGACATCGCCCTGCTCACTGATAATGATTGAGCTTGTGTTTGGTTCTGTGTCTGATGAAAATTGATTCTAACATAATTGATTTTATAGAACTGATTTTGGTTAAAAATGAGTTGAACGTAACATGGTTTCTATTTGGATACATTCACAGAAAAGTGATTTTATCAATTCTTGGTGTTTGGATAGGTTGGATTGAAATTGCTTTTGAGTGTGCAATTACCAAAATAGACACTCCAATAGAAATTGTTTAAAGTGGGTTGCTTAAATTATTTTAGTGGATCCCATAATTAATTCACATATTTATACTTTAATTACAAAGTTATTTTTAATTCAAACTATAATATTATTTAGGCTTAAATATGTTTTTAGTCCCTCAAGTTTGAAAAATAGTTATTTTTAGTCCCTCAAATTTAAAACATGTGTTTTTGGTCCCTTATTTTTAAAAATGTATCACTTTTAGTCCTTGAGGCTATTTTTCAATTTGAAAAGTATTTTTTAAATTTATATTTTGACCCCTCCTAAATCCTGATTCTCACCTTACCCCCTTTCCCCTAACATCCAAGGATTTTCAAAATTTATATTTTAACCCCTCCCAAATTTAGAAAATACTTTTTAAATTTAAAATATGGCCCCAAGGACTAAAAGTGATACAATTTTAAAAAAGAGGGACCAAAAACACACGTTTTAAATTTGAGGGACTAAAAACATATTTAAGCCTATTTTTAAAAATAATAAGTAAAAAAAAATATTATAAATAAATATAAAAATTTAAAAATGGTGTTAATAAAAATAATAAGACTCTCAGTCAAAAGAAAATGATGAGACTTGAGAGTGAGACTCTCCTCCCACACGGTAATATCCCAAGATTCCCAACCCAATGGAATTCAACAAAAAAAATCTCAACCCAACCTTTCTTTTTTGACAGAAAAGTTCCAGCCCAACTTATCGCTATTCTCTAGACCCTTTCCATTACAAAATCTATTCCCACAACTCTCTAGGTCTTCCATTAAAAAATCCTAACTCACTCAAGACCATTTTACTCCTTTCTCTCTAACGTCACAACATGTCTCCTGCTTTTGCTTCTTCCCCTCTCATCCCTCTCCCTCAACCCCTCCCTAATCACCCCCTCCCTGTTAGCCTTAGCCCCAATCTCCCTCACAAGGCCAAATGCCAAATGTCGTACAGGAAAAAATAAAACAAGGAGCGGGTGTTATATGTTGGATGCCATGGGTGTGGTCAGAGATTGTGGTTGTTCCTCTTGGTTCCTTCCACTACGATCTGTTGTTTCTCTTTCTATTTTTTTTCGGATTTGGATTGTTTTGCTCTACGGGTAGTGAAGGAAGATGGAGAAAGATATATTGTCACACACCATTAAAAATTTAGAATTGATTTCAATATCCCATGAAATCTCCAAATTGTAGCTTCTAGTAGAATCAAATTTGGGGAGTAAAATCAATTTTATCTCAAGCAACCAAACAACTAGAAAAAGAGGGAAATCATGTCTGAACAGGCATAACGTGTGTTTAGGCTATTTCAACCAAGGTAGTCAAAACCGGACCGGTCACTGAACCGGTGAGGTTCGACCGGGGTTCAATCAGAGTATAATAAAATAATATTATTTTAATTATAAATATAATATATAATACTATATATGATATATAATATTATTTTAAACCCTAAAATTATACATATTGAGCAAAAGTTAACATAAAAGTCATAACTTTATAAAGAAAAATTAAACTTTACTACTAAATGTCATAATTCATAACATAAAATATTCAAAATTATAAATAATTGAAGAAAGTGATATCTATTTGTTTAAAAATAATAATAATTTTGAAAATTTTGATTTTTTTTTAAAAAAGAGTGAACCGGTTCAACCTGGTTTTTAGCCGATTTTTTCGGTTTTGGCTGGTTTTTGACCGATTTTCTTGGTTTTTGACCGGTTCTTTGACAGGGCGGTTTTCAGAATGTACCGGACCGGACAGGGGTTCGGTTCCCGGTTCGATCGGTCGGATCGGCCGGTCCGGTCCGATTTTAACTGCATTGATTTCAACGTGTTACCAAACACACGCTGAGAGGGGCTCAACAGTAGGCACACTCAGTTTAGGACCATACCTTGGGATCTCTTTGCACACTGGAGACCTCGCCATTTCATTCTTGCAATTATGATGTTCATGCCCTATGATGACACACTTATAGCACATATCTTGCGGTTTTTCATATTGAAAATAAACCCATAGTCTAGGGAGGTTTTTCCTGGGTATCCAACAACCTGTGGGAAGTGGCTTATTAATATCTAGTTTAACCCTAGCCCTAATGAAGGTTCGAAGGAGAATACCCTCCACAACTGGGTCCTCAATGTAAATTGCACCTTCCCATAAGCTTCAAGGAGTATCAAGTTTTGAAGATAACAAGCTTGGATGGAAGCATGAAGACTTGTAAAGATCAAATGGTCTAGAAATAGGTTTAATGTGTTTTTGATTTAATGTCTAGGACCTTTTGTACAATATTTAAGATGAGATTGAGATGTTAAGTAAAATCAACCTAGGATCTAAAAATTGAATTGCATTCATGCATTACATGTTTTTAAAATTGATTTTACTAAGGTTGAATTTCAGGTGAACCATAGGTGAATTGAATTCACAGGTCACTGGAACAGTGAATTGTATGTGAATTGAATTCCTATGAGATTCCAGGCAATCTTTGTTGCTGTGAATCGATTCACACCTGTGAGGATTCGATTCACAGAGAGCAAAATTCTGTTTCTGAAATTCACGCTTGCTGGGAATTGATTCATCACTTATGGGAATCGATTCACTATAGCAAAATTTTTTTTAATAGATTGCATGCGTTTTTCGGATAAGACTTGCGATTTTTCAAAACATACACTTAGAGAAACTTTCTCCAAGAACCTAGAGCGATCTGAATTTGAAAGTTCCTCAATCAAGCATCTCAAATCAATTCTTGGGTATTGTTCTTAGATCTTAACCTTGCCAAATCCGACATAGATCGTATGTCATTGTAATTGGTAATCTCTAAACTCTCGTTCTTGTTTTGTTTTGTGTAATCAGAGGTGGGGAATCTTCTGTGTGGTTGAATTAGGGTGAGGTATCCCTAATTTTGTTTGTGGGTTTAGGAATGGGGCATCTCCTTGTAAAAAGATTGTGTGTAATCATACCCGTTTTAGTAGTTGATTGAAATCTCAATTCGGAAACGGATTGGGGACTGGATGTAGGTCACATTAGGCGACTGAATCAGTATAAATTTCGCTGTGTTCATCTTCTCTGACCTTTGCATCTTTCAATTTCGTGTTTGGTTCAAGAATTGTGTTTTAGGGTTTAGTGAATTTCACTTGAATTCAATTCCTCTGAAATTCACAAATCAGAAAAATACCTTTTTCTTAAACTTGTGATTGTTTCTTTTTACATTCGCATTAACCATCGGATAAGAAAATTGTTTTGCGAAAAGTTTTTGAAAAAATGAAAGAATCCTATTCACCCCCCTTTAGGATTCATCTTGTTAGAATCCACTTGGGCTAACAAGTGGCATCAGAGCTCGGTCTCTATTGCTAGTTGTATGCTATATAGAGTGATCCTATGGCTTCTAACACCTTTACATATGTTGATGGGTCCTCCAACAAGGCACCCGTGTTTAACGGTGATGGTTATGCATATTGGAAGGAAAGGATGCTCATTTTCATTTGCTCCCACGACCTAGACGTTTGGAACGTAATTGAAAATGGATCATTTGTTGCTACATATGTGATAGATGATATAACTAAAGAAAAACCTAGGGATATGTGGGGTGAAGATGAAAAGAAAAAGGTCTAGCTTGATTGGAGGGCCAAAAATATCATTTCTGCATCATTAGGCCAATATGAATTTTTTCGCATTTGTAATTGTAAGAATGCTCAGGAGATGTGGTATGTAGCATCCGTTTTTCTGAGTTACCGTTTAAAATCTGCTTCATGTGAAATTCTAAGATCAAAGTGCTAAGTAAATTATTTTAGTCTTATAATGAAGGTTTTAAAATACCTATCAAGTTATTTAAGTAAAACAGTCATTCGTTCCTTGACGTTTGACATCCGTATTTACCGTTATTAACGGATAAGGTTTTAAATAACACAATTATGTCAAAACAACTTAGACAAACAAACTTCCTTCACAAAAGATGTTTCTTTTAATATTTCAGATTTTCTGGAATTTTCTTAGAATTTTTGGAAAACTTTAGAAATTACCGTTTTGTCCCTATTACTTACAGTAAGAGCTAAACACTGATTTGGAGACCAACCTGAGGTCAAAAAAAGATTTTGAGTAGCTGAATCATGTTTTTATATTTTTTGGGATTTTTCAAAATTATTTCATAATTTTCTGAAAAACAGATCAAGACGATACTTTTCTGATCCTTATAAAGTATAGAAAACAGGGATTTCTGGTCAAAAATAGATTTTCAGTGATCAGTGAGTGCTTAAAATCAAATTTCAAGAGGGACCACTAGTGTTTAAATTCAATTTGTGATTTTCTGGAATTTTCTGAAAAATTACTGTTTTTCACTTATGGCGCGTCCGTTTTCCTTTGTTTTTGCAAACAGTAAGGCCTATCCTTACCGTAAAAATGCAGAAACTGTTGTATGAAGTCCTTGGGACTATTAATTGACATTTTCAAAATTTCTCATAGGTCCTCACCTTTTAATAAATTGTGTTTGGGATTTTCTTGCAAAAAGACTATTTTACCATCAGTTTTCCGTTTAATTACCAAAGTATAAAGTTTTTTACTATGCAATCAAATGGTCCCCCCTTTCCCGTGGGCTGGTCGACATCACCATCAAGTTAGGACCTTGGATGAAATTTTTTTACTTGGATTCAATCCTTGTGAAGTGATTTAGGCCAATTAGAAAAAGGATGGATTAAAACTAATTAATAAAGATGTATTTTGATGGTCATGGCTTACATCACACAAGTTTTTAATTCTCTCCTTCTCCCTAGCTCTTGGCCCCCCCTCTCCCTAAAATAGGACCCGTTGGCCTCATAAATTTTCCACACACCAAGCCAAGGATTTTGAAGACAACACAAAGCTCTCTCTTTTACTTCTTAGTTCTGAAATTTCTTTTGGTGTTCTTGCTTATTCTTCTTCAAAGTTTTGGCCAAGGTAAGGGGTCTCTCTTTCAATATTAATTTGAGAAGTATGTGTTTGATTCTTGTTTATGCTTGTCTTGTATGCTTTAGGTGTTTTTGCTTTTATGATTTAATAAATTGTTTTATAGTCTTAAATTAATTATTTTGTGCTAATTACTAATAGTAGGGTTATAATGCCCAAAATTCTTTATATTTTCGTGTGAGTAAGGTGGGAATGTTAAAATCAATTTTTAGCTTTTGTAAACATACCGTTATAATGGCAAATTTTAGATTACCGTAAAAATGATTTTATTGCAGAGAAAATACAATTTATTATTTTGTGAAAACTCTGATATTATCTATTATTGATATACAAGGTCATGGTTAAGATAAATAGTTTATCAGTATGGATTTGTCTAGAAAGGAAAGAGACATTTGAAGGGGCTTTCATTTAGTCCGTCTCTCTCTGGCCTGGGATCTGTGTTGATACGTTATTTGCGAAATTCTTAACCTAGGGACTCGATATATACATGGCCAAGATGATTGGGGAATATAATGGTAATGGATTCTCGGTGAATTCTACTGTTATATATTTTTGGTTCAGTATTCTCTATGTTCTTAACAGTAGAAATTTGTGAAACATACTTTCAATGGACTTTTTCTGAAAATAAACTAGTGTTCAAGTATTTTCGGAATAATTCAGTTTTAAACCTCTTCAATAAATTAAATCACTTTTATTTCTATCATATACTGATACATTTTTGGGATTTGAACGAAAAATGGAGTATGAGTTATCTAGGATAAATGGTTCTATGTTCTATCTGAGTGGTGAAATTCTGTGTTTTTCTGAGATGTGTGATTAGGTATTCTTATCTGAGAAATGTGGTTCTGTGTTTACTTGTGATTCCGTGTTTATTTGAGAGTTAAGTCGTAAGCTGGTATCTATGGTTACTAAGTAAAATCTCTTGGAGTAGCGGGCTGAATGCTCGTGGCTGTGTGCCGAAATTCCTATGGTAAAATATCCTTGAGTAGCGAGTGACTTACTCGTGGGTGTGTCCCGAATATAAGTGGGAAAGTCTCCAGGAGCAGCGGGTTATTTAGTCGTGGGTGTGTCCCGAAATTTTTAAGTAAAATCCCCAAGAGTAGTGGGCAGGATGCTCGTGGGTGTGTCCTGAAAGTATAGAAAGTCTTGTGTGAAATTCCCTATTTAAGATATTGAATGATTCATTTGTTGGGTGCATTATACCTGCTGTATGTTTCTTATATGTCCTTGACATATGAAGTAAGATCTGTATTTGTTTAAGTGCTTGTACTTTTCTGATTAAGTTGTTTATAGTTTCACCCTTGCCTGCTTTGTTGTGTTGATGCATGACGGAGTAGATGGGTTACCCAAGAAATGGGCTGACTCTTAGAAGAGGGATTTGAAGGAGGATGATGCGTATGCAGATATGGATTCCAAGAAGAATAGATGGTTACTGTATTGTTTTGGGTAAAGGTTAAAGACTAGACTGGCTCAGATGTTCACTGTCTTACTTCAAATTTTTCCTTGTAAAAACTCTGATGGTTATATGAAATGAGATTACATTCATACAAGTTTTATTTATGCTTCCGCATTGAAAATCTTTTCGAAAACATTTGAAAAGGAATCAAGTGAACATACTCCCCATCCTTCACATCTTCTTAAGAAGGCGAAAAATTTTACCCGCATTTTAGAACAAGGATTTCTAAATTTCACCAAATATTTTCCAAGTTATTCAAAATTCATGGTTACTATGGTGTAATATCCTTTTTGGAGAAAAGGTGTTACATGATATGCCTTAGAGGACACCCATGAGAGAACCAATGAGGTTAAACGTGCTAGAGTCAACACATTGACTCATGAGTATGAGCTATTCCGTATGATTCCCAGTGAATCAATATAGAAAATGCAAAAACGTTTCCCACATATTGTTAACCATTTGTCAACATTGGGAAATGTTGGAACCGAATTATTTAAAAGCATTTTCAATGCTTAAATCCCTAAGTGATTTTGATGATAACAATGATTATTAAGGATTTTACATAGTCTGTTGGCAAGCTCTTGTAGGTACAACAAAGCTAAATCCATCGTCCAGTGTGACCTTGGTAATTATAAGTACAGTCAAAGAGCTGAGCGTCCAATGAACTCTGATACTTGACCTTGGGTAAGAATCGTCCAATGGACTATGGCTGCTAAGCGTCCAATGATCAGAATGTCATACCTCCAACGATCAGGAAAGCTTTGTGTCCAAGTAAGATATGAGTCCATATGGTAAGCAAATGTATGCGTCCATATGGTAAGTGAGCAGAAGGTCCATTCTATTTCACAAGCTGCGTCCAACACGCAGAATCTACAACATGCTATTTATTGCTCTTGCATTTAATATGAGACATATTTAATGAACAAATGATTTGAAATAAATAGCTGTATACAATGTTTTTCCTGTGCATAATTGTCAACGTTTTTGAACAAGCATTTAAAGAAAAACATAAAGCACTGTGAAAAGTGTACTTAAGAGAGAGAATGTACTTTGAACATTTCTGTATCTCTCTGAACATACCTTTTCTCTCATACAGTGTATTGTCTCTTTCTTAATAAAATATTACTATTAACCTCTATGTAATTGAGACTTTGAGTACATGTTACTTCTGACATAGGAGAAAGAACTGCACAGAAACACGCTGAAGAAACATTCCTATAGTGCAACGGGAAAATAACATTTAATGCTATTAGGAAACGGCTAATTTATGAAGGCTGAATTAAAGCAAGATCAAGATCAAAAGCTTCACTCAAAGCCTATAAATATCGTGAACAAGAAGAAGAATACAAGAGACTGAACCACGTAAAGAAAGAGCAAAAAATGTTGTACAAATATTTTCATACTCTGTAAATCTTAGAAAGTCTTGTGTAGTTCTTTCTTCTTGAAAAGAGAGTTTGCTTAACTCTCGAAGTGCTTTAGATTTCATATTCTCACTTGTGTGAGTTAACAACACTTTCTATCAAAAACACTCTTCTGAGTTGTTTGAGTCTGGAGAGACTTGTTTAGAAAAGAATACTTGTTTGAGCCTGGAGAGGTTTGTCTGTAAAAGAATACTTGGAATTAGCCTAAAGAGGCTGTGTGCAAAGAATACTTGGGTTTGAGCCTGAAGAGGCTTGTTTGTAAAACAATACTTGGGTTGAGCCTGGAGAGGCTAGGTGTGCAAATAATACTTGTTGTAAGGCCTGAAGAGGCTGTTGAAGAATACTTGTAATTCTATCTGGTTGATAGTGAAATCTCTCTAGTTTGAGGGGATTGGACGTAGCTCTTTGGAAAGGGTGAACCAGAAGAAACACTTGTGTAATTTCTCTATCTCTTAACTCCTTATATTCAGTTTTTATACTAACTGTGGGGATTCAATTGAAATTATTTTTAACAAACATTCAAACGTTTTAAACGCACTAAAACCTGTTTTGAACTAAGTGGACGATTCTGCGTCCAACTTACCTGTGCGTCCGATACACATATACGCTGTGCGTCCAATCTTTTGAAAGCAGTGTCCAAAGTTTTTTTTAAAAGTTTTAAAAGCTAAGAAACACAATTCAACCCCCCTTTCTTGTGTTTCACCTTGTTACCTACAGTTGACATCAGAGCTCGGTCTCTTGGGGTTGAGCACCTAACAGTGCAGAGAAGCAAAGATCCATGGAGAACGAAGGACAAGCTGTGAACAGGCCACCACTGTTCAATGAAGACGAATATGATTATTGGAAGCAAAGAATGATCACATTCTTTGACGCACAGAATATCGACTTGTGGGATGTCGTTGAAAATGGTTACACTACTCCAGCAGGTGAAGCAGGGCTACCATTGCCTAGAGTCCAGTGGACACCGGATCAAAGGACAAGATTCCAGCTGAACTCAAAGGCCAGACACTATCTGATGTGTGCCATTACAAAGTCAGAATATGACAAGGTGCACAGCTGCACCACTGCCAAAGAAATATGGAACACTCTAGCTTTGGCGCATGAAGGATCAACTCAGGTCCATGAGTCCAAAATCAACATGCTAGTTCATCAATATGAACTATTTAAAATGGAGGATCACGAGACAATTGATAAGTTGTTTGGGAGATTCCAAACAATCATAAGCAATCTGAGGTCTTTGGGAAAAGTCTACACAACCCAGGATCACATCAGGAAAATCGTGAGGAGTCTTCCAAGACAATGGAGACCCAAGGTGACTGCTATACAAGAAGCAAGGGATTTTTCCACTCTTGCTATAGAGGAACTTCTAGGTTCGCTCAAAGTACATGAGTTTGAGCTCAAAGAAGAGGGAACAGAAAAAAGGGCAAAGTCCATTGCTCTTAAAGCTCAAAAAGGGAGCACCTCTAAAGCACTCACGGCCCATGACTCAGATGAAGAGTCATGCAGCTCAGAAGGAGAAGAAGGCTCAGATGATGAACTTTCCTTCATCTCTAAGAAAATAAAGTCCATGTGGAAAAAGAAAGGTGGCGTCAGAAGGAAGCAATTCAACAGAAGATTTCCACAGAAGGAAGCTGAGCAAAAGCAGAAAAGTCCAATAGTATGCTATGGCTGCAAGAAACCAGGCCACTACAAGGCACATTGTCCTGAGGCTGAGAGGACAAAGAAAAAGTTCTTCAAGAAGAAGAAGGACCTTATGGTAACCTGGGAGGATCTCGATGATTCTTCTGATGATGAGGACGAGGAAGATAAAGAAGAAGCAAATCTTTACCTGATGGCAAGCCTACCCTCAACAGACAATGAGGATGAAGAAGAGGTAATGTCTTATCCTGAACTGAGAAATAATTTTGATGATCTTCTTAGAGAATCATCCATTCTGTCTGATGAGTACCGATCTTTGAAGAAAAAGTTTTCACTTATAACCAAAGATTTTGAAAAACTTACTTTGGAAAACAAAGTACTTAAATCAGAGAATGAAGAGTTGAAACTTCAAGTTAGTCAACTCAAAGATGAATCTCAAAGAGATTCTAAGTCCAATACCTCTTGTGAAGTGCAAATACTTCAACAAGAAGTAAATGAACTCACTGGACGATTGTCTAGATTTGTCAGTAGCTCTGAGAAATTTTATCAAATTTTAAAAATTCAAAGAAAACCTTCTGACAAAAATGGTTTGGGTTATGTTCCAAAGGAACAAGAAAAACCAAAGTTTTCTAAGAGTCCTTCCAAGTTTAATTTATACTGTGGTCAATGTGGAAAGGCTGGACATGTCACCTCGACATGCGTCCATAAGAAAAGGAACACACCTGGACGCAGACCAAGGACTAACAAGAAAGGACCCAAGTCAATCTGGGCACCTAAAAATATGATAATTCCTGTTGCAGATATGTTTGATGGCAGGAAAGCAACTCCAGTCATGGTACCTGGATAGTGGCTGCTCACGACACATGACAGGTGAAAGGTCTATGTTCCAAGACCTAAAGCCTAGGACAAAGGGTTGGGTCACCTTTGGAGAAGACCAGAAAGGTAGAATAGTTGTGATAGGTAAAATTGGTAAGCATCATTTTCCCTCTATTGAGAATGTCTTGTTGGTTGAAGGACTCAAACATAATCTGCTTAGCATAAGTCAATTGTGTGATAGTGGATTTGATGTTTCCTTTAACAAGGATAAATGTATAGTCAGAAATCCTGACAAGTCCATGCTTTTTCAAGCAAAGAGGCAGGACAATATTTATAAAATTGATTTTGAAAATCTGTCCAAATAAAATGTCTCATGCTTCATATCCTTAAAGGATGAACAATGGATATGGCACAAGAAACTTAGTCATGCAAGCTTGACAACCATCTCAAAGCTAAATAAGCATAACCTCGTGAGAGGACTACCAAATCTTGCATACAAATCTGAAGTTCTGGGTGAAGCATGTCAGAAAGGGAAACAAGTGAAAAATTCTTTTAACTCCAAAAATATTGTTTCCACTTTTAGACCTTTGGAACTTTTACACATGGATTTGTTTGGACCAACACAAACTGCATCTTTGAATGGAAAGAAATATGGACTAGTTATAGTTGATGACTATACTAGATGGACATGGGTCAAATTCCTTGCACACAAGGATGAGTCTTTCAAAGTCTTCACCATATTCTGTAAAAGAGCCCAGAATGAGAAAGGAGTTTGTATTAACTTTATTAGAAGTGATCATGGAGGTGAGTTTGAAAATGCAAACTTCTTGAGATTCTGTGAAGAGAATGGAATCATTCACAATTTCTCTGCACCAAGAACACCTCAACAGAATGGTGTGGTGGAGAGAAAGAATCGATCTTTACAAGAGATAGCCAGATCTATGCTCAATGATCACTCAACCTCTAAGAGGTTTTGGGCTAAAGCTGTGAATATTGCTTGTTATTTATTGAACAGAATATATGTGAGGCCTATATTGAAAAAGACTCCATATCATTTGTGGAAAGGAAGAAAACCCAACATATCTTACTTTCATCCTTTTGGATGTGAATGCTTCATTCTCAACACTAAGGATCAACTTGGTAAATTTGATTGTAAGGTTGACAATGGAATTTTTCTGGGTTACTCTGAAACCTCCAAGGCCTACAGAGTTTATAACTCAAGAACCTTGACTGTTGAAGAGTCAGTTTGCAACAACCTTTCTCCAAAAAGGATATTACACCATAGTAACAAGTATTTTCGCAATATTTTCCTTAATAACCTTTGATTAAAATCGAGTTTGGTTCCAAAAACGTGGATAAAATTTTTGCTTTTTTTTAAAAATCAGAAGAATGGGGAGTCCATTCTTTCCTTTTCTATTGCGTAGTAAAACAAGAACAGTATTAGAAGAAACACTGAAGTAAAATCAACCTCCTCAAATATATATATATATAACCAAAAGCTTGTATCAGTACAAGCAAGGAGTTTTCTGAAACTACTGTACATCAAAAAGTAGTAAAACTATAAGCAAATAAAATGACTACAATAAAAAACTACTAAGTAATAAGAAAGCCAGGTTCAATCTCTAACATCTACCCAGATTATCTGTTCACATTCGAAACAGACGCATCCTTCCTACTCTAAAACGAAAAGTAGATCTCCCTGCTGGCTTCCTACGCCTTCCATAAAACGATATGAATGGCGCCTGCAGAGCTGGCACCTTCCTCATCTTTCTCCTCTGTAAGTCGGAGCAAGACTTCCGCTCCTCCACCTTAAAAGGATGGTTACCAGACCTCTAACCCGTACCCGATCTAAACCTCGGCAACATCATCTACTCAACCACATATGAACAAAACATGGAAAGTAGGCAGGGTGAAAAACTTGCACAAGTTAAGAATGATAGTTTTAAGGAATATAACATTTATACAGTATACTATCAAAATCTCACAAACACAGAATATATCTTTGGTCACATAACACATCACCTTATGTCAAGGACAGTCAAACACAAAACGTATCACTTTCACAGAAGCAGAGACAAACATAGAATATACACTTTCAAAGAAGTACAGACAAACACAGAATATATCATCAATCACAGATGTAACATCAATCACTGATATAACATCAATCACAGCTATATTATCAATCACATCTATCTCATCAACCATAGGTATATTTATGCATGACACTTCAATCTCTCTGATAATACACCGATGTGCTGCTCCAAGGAGACTTTTCCCACCAAACTCCATTGAGCGATATGCCTGCGACAAGACCTAACAGAGTACCCAGAATTCACTCAGATTTCCTGGATAAACATTCAGTAATGCGCATCTCAACCATATCATGTGTAACACCCCTTTCTCAGGAGGCATTACACTTCGTAACTGAACCTCTAATGCGGAAATTGAAATCTTTCTTCTTATTCTTCTTTCGAAAAACGCTGTCAAAATTTGTTTAATTTTCACAAATGGATTTTCTCTGTCAATTTTTTTTTCTAAAAGAAATACTTTGCGAGAATAAACACCAACCAGAAAACAACATAGGAACTAAAACTTATTCAATTATAATGGAACGTATCATACACAAGAAATCCCTTTCCCAAATCAGTACAGACTTTCTACAAAAAGTTCAAATAAGAAAAACTCCAACAAAACTAGGACTCGTACGTCCTCTCACTTAGTTGACACGTCTTCAATGCACGTCTCGTTCTTCGAGTCCTGTCTAGTCCACTCAGCTAGTAATCAATCTATATGAATCATGTCCCGAAGGGCACAAAACATATAGGCAAGGGTGATTTTCTCCCAAAAGCCACAATCAAGAAACATACATAGTAAAAGGAAAAATACTACTTATTATACTTCAAAAATAAGCAGATATCATTTGAAAACTTTTCTCTAAGTTCACAAAATTACCCAAGACACATCATCACGAAAATCACCCAATTAGATCCAAACAATATGCATGACACTTCAATCATCTCTCATCACACCGGTGCACTGCTCCATGGAGACTTCTCTTTCCTCAACTAAGTAGAGCGATATGGCGGAACTTGTACCTAACATAAATGCAACCTGACCATCTCTTAGCCCTCGTTGTCATTTATTCGGTATGGCCCATTGTGCTAACTCGTGCACCACATCATAAATAAGACAAGCCGGTCACGATCATTCAAGCCGGGTATACTACTCTTCTCGACACAAGGAGATTCCCCTCAAGGCCATTGAGAATTTCGTGACCTGAACGCCCTCAAAGACTTATAGTCAGACTATGCTTATTCTCAATCCATCACCTTAGGATTGTATACTCTCATCATAGCATAAAGCTAGCCTGGCAAAAGCCAATATCTCAAATGCATATGACAATACAATTCATACACACATACAAGGAGAATAATGCAATCCTTCATTTAGGATTTTCATCGCCACGTGTTAGCTCTCTCCCAACACCGTGTAGCATTATTCCTCGAATCTTTAACTCGCCACGTGTTGACCCTCTCTCAACAACGTGTAAAATTTTAAGTTAACAACGCCACGTTTGGACTCTTTTCCAACTACGTGTGGGACTCTTCGCATTTATAAAAATGCCCCTTACTTCTTATTATTTGTTAAAACCACATAACTTTATATAATTATATTTTGACCCCAAACGTCCAGTTCTTGCGTCCAGTCTGCGTCTAGTCCCGCGTCAAGTTTCTGCGTCCAGTCTCTGCGTCCAGTTCCTGCGTCCAGTTTCTGCGTCCAATTCCTGTGTCCAGTTTCTGCGTCCAGTCTCTGCGTCCAGTTTCTGTGTCCAATTCCTGCGTCCAGTTTCTGCGTCCAGTTTCTGCGTCCAGTCTCTGCGTCCAGTTTCTGCGTCCAATTCCTGCGTCCAGTTTCTGCGTCCAATTCCTGCGTCCAGTGTCTGCGTCCAATTCCTGCGTCCAGTTTCTGCGTCCAGTGTCTGCGTCCAGTCTCTGCGTCCAGTTTCTGCGTCCAATTTCTGCGTCCAATTTCTGCGTCCAGTTTTCACGTCCAATTTCTGCGTCCAATCTCTGCGTCCAATTTCTGCGTCCAGTTTTCAAGTTTTCTACCCCCGAACTTTTATAACATTATGCTTTTGGCCCAAAGTGCCCAGACTTTCGATTTCATGCCCATAATAAATAAAGCATAACACTACTTTAAATATTACAATTATCTCAAATGGATCAAATAAAGCACAAATAATTAAATACACATAATCACTTCAATACATGCCATTTTTATCATACACAATCAAGAGAACAATCATACAATCAAAACGCAAGATTTTTACCATACAAAAACCATAGAGCTAACTCATCTCAGTTTAGTGATCTAAAACCCATCAAGGATGGTTTTAACCACTCAAATCAAAGATGAAACTCAAGGTTGTTGAGTTATCATCAAGCCATCCAAAACATACAACATACTACTACATAAAAATTATGTCTTTTAGAAGAACATCCCACTTACCTCTTGAAGAGAAGCTTTAAACACCAAACTCACTTTTCCTAGCTTGTTGTTCCAATCTAGAAATCAACCCTTACAAAATAAAATCATAAAACACAAGCATAAAAACCAAGCCTTTATGAAAATTACCCAAATCCTAAAATCAAAAACATGAGACAAGGAGTTCTTACTCTTGATCTTGAAGAAAAATGGATCAAAATGAAGATTAAGCTTCTTGGTTCCAAGGATAAGAACCTAAAGCTCAAAACAAAGATATTTCCTCAAAATAATGAAGAAACACATGATCTAAAAACCAAAAGAGATAGATCATGAAAGTATATGAAAGATTGATGGTTTAGAATCATAAACCAACCTTGGTTGAAGAAGATTGATGGATCAAAGCTCTTGGAAATCAAAGAAATAGTTTAGGAAAAAGCTTGAAAGCTTAAGAGCAACAATGGAGTATTTGGCTTTGGAGAGAGAAAGGAAATGAAAAGTAAAGAAAACCCTCTCCTTTTCCCTTCCTATGTCACGGCTGAACCCAAAAAGAAATGGTCAAGGATAAGCTTTTGTCCACTTGGTATTATCTTGCATTAAATTAAGAATTAAAGGTGTTTTAATATTTCTTCTAACCAAGACTTTCAAGGCATGAGCACATGGGCACAAATCAGAATTTTGGGGGCTGTGTGGGGCGCAAGATTGCAGCTGAAAATGAGAGGAAGGAGTGTTCACACTTGGGGTTTTGCTTTTGGAAGCACAAGTGGCCAAAAATTGCTTATTATAATATATATTTTGAAATAAATATTTCTCCAAATAATTGATTAATGGAAAAATTATTTTTGAGACCTAAAATTAATATAATAAAGGTTAGAATTTCAAAACTCAAGTTTTGATCATTTTTTTGATACCCCGTTTGCGCTACGGTTACCCGTAACGTACTAAAAATGGCTAAAAATAAAAATTTTCTGAAAAACTCTAGAAAAATTCCTAAAAATCATAAATATTAAAGAAATAACTTTTGTTTCATTAAAATATTTTTTTTGACATAAAAACGGTCTCCGGAAAAATATAAAACCTTCGACGTTTGCAAACCGAGTCACGGTTTACGCTATTTTTCAGTTTTTCGATTTCTTCCAATTTCTACCCATCTAAAAATCATAAATAATCCAAAAACACTAATGATATCCCTAACTTTCCATTTGGATCATTTCTTAGCCCTCTGGTAATTATCTGTTCATTACGTGTCACGTAGTCCATTCTACAGGGACCAAAACTGTAACATCTTTATCCTAATCTCAGAAAATTCCAAACTAAAATTTTAAAATCCTTAAATAATATAAAAATACTATTTGTCTCTTTAATTGCTCATGATGGCATTGTCTTGGCCTTCAAATCAGTAAAATCTTATTTTTCTGTCTATAACCAAAATTGCTTTCTGTTGAAATTTTCAATTTCAACTCGAAATCCTAGTTGTTTTACTATGAGCAACTGTAGTCATGACATTTCATTTTCTAGTATTATCTTATAGTATGCAATTTGATCTACTAGCTTAATAGTATAGAATTTACTATAGATCTAAAAATGCGGGTGTTACATCATGAAATAGGTTCATCAGTCAGATTTATCCAAGCCGGGTATACGACTCGTCTCAGCTCAAGGGCTATCGCCATGCAAGGCTATTGAGACTTTCGAAACCTGGATAATCCCAGAAGGCAATCGTAGCCCAACCAGACTCTATTCTCAACCCGTCCTCTAGGTTGTAAGCTCAAAAACCTTTATGCAAATGATAACTCAAACATTGCATAATATCACCTTGGTTTCTCTTGTAAAACCTTCTCAGTTTTACTGTATTATCTCTCATAATACAAAACCACGTAAAATACACTTATTCTATCACCACATAAATACTTTTGAAAACTTAACCATTTTATTACTCTTTTCGGCTGTACTCATTTATTTTAATAATAATTACACTGTGACAGAGTCAAATGCGGTAACGAACTTAACTAGAATAATATTAACGAGAATTATTACTTAAGTTTATTCTTTTTGGAAAAGCCCTTTGGAAGCTAGTCAAGTAATATTCGCCACATATATACAAACTTACTAAGATAGGAAAAATAGCACATCGGTATGGTTCCCAGGAAAGATCTTGGTGAGCTTTTGGGCTCCTTCAATGACCTTTGTCTTTCCTAGACAGATCCATACAAATGAACTATCTTAACCCAATCATCAGTCTGTATATAAACAGTAAAAATCACAAGTTTTTATATACAACAGAATTCCAAACTAGGAATTTCTACCAAATAACTTAACAGTAGAGTTCACCGAGAACCCATTACTATTAAATTATTTTACCCAGTCAGTCTGTGTATATATATTTTCGAAAGCAGTATATAGCAAGGAAATAAATATAATTTTCTCAGTTGGGAATTATTAACAGCACATCGGTCGAATCACCAGGACAAGATAGGGGACACAGTCGATACCATTTCTTTGCTGGTAAGAGATGTACCAATGCACCATTTAACCCAACAAAACAGATATATTAATTCGTGAAGAATCTTTTTCAGATAAAGAACATGGAAATGGAAGAAAAACATTAGTTTATGAATTATTAACGTGTTTAATTACTTGCTCACGTCCTAGTGGCGTAATAGAGATACGGCCCCTGAGCACGACCACATGAGTACACCGAATATGCTTTTTTACACCTGACCAAAGCATCTGATCCATATCCGTCAAAAGAACTACAGAGGTTCAATTTTACAAATTCTTAGATTTGTTGATCACGGAGGCATAGCCCACTGGGTGATCAAGCCTTTATAGATAAAATTTCGCTAGGGTAACGGTATAATTGTTAAACTTTATAATTAAATTGGCTATTATAACTTTACTATTTGAAAAATTACATTTTAAATAAAAATAAGACATAATATAATTTTTAAAACCATTTTACAAATAAATAACAATTATTTAAAGCATAAACACCCAAAACACAAAAATCCATCAAAACAAAGATCAAATCAACTTGGAAAGAATTTCCCCATACCTTAGCCTATAAATGAGGAAGAACACACTAAGAACAAAGCAAGAACAACCCAAGAAAACTTGATTAGTGTAAATACCAATTTTTGTCTTCCTTTTTTTTATTATTTTATTTTCCTTTTTTAATTTAATTGATTTAAAGGAGGTCCGATTGATTTTATTCATTGGGCTTTTGTTTGGTCGATCCAATTGTAATTGGGCCTGCGTTTTGGTGAACCTCATGATCCAATTAGCAAAAGGCCTTGTACATTTCTTTTTTTATTATTACAAGTCCAATCCAAAAAATACAAAAAAATACAGAATACAAAAAAAAAACAAAAAAAGGAAAAAAGAAAATTGAAAGCAAAAACTGCAATTCACTCTCAAGCTCTCCCTCCTCAGCTGCTGCTTTTTCATATTGCCCAAAAGATCCAAGCTGTTAACACAAGGTGAATTGAAGGGACACAAATCAAAACAAAGGAAAGAGAGGGCAAAATAGGAAGAAATTACAGATTGGAGAGCAAGCAAAACACACACACAGTACGTACACACACACACATAATCTGAAAACCACACACACACACAGGCAAAAACACACACACACACACACACACAGTACGTACACACACCCACAATTTCTGAAAAAATCAGAACACACACACACACACAACCATAATCTGAAAAAAAAACGCACACACATACAACACCACAACACACACCCCACACCACACTATTCTTTGTTTGCCCTAATTCTTCCTCATATATATAGCACAGTAACAGAAACAGAAAAACAGGCAGAAAAAAGGAGAGGAAAAACAGTTTTGATTGGTGAACCAATTTTGTTCATCAATCACAGAGAGCACAATACAGAGACATAGCAATCATATACAGTTCAAGAAACAGCAGCAGAGAAGAGAAGAGGGTTACTCACATTTGTAGTCCACTAGCAGGTAAGAACACTCTCCTTCATCATACGGCTTGCTATGTTCCATTTTTTTTTTCTTTCCTTTTCATGCCCTGCAACCCGAATGAACACACAGAGAAAGAGTGAAAAAATAAAAAAAAAACAAATGAGAAGAGGCTATGAAACAGAGTGAGAGAGGAGGGACCTACTGTCACCACCATCATCCGCCATCGCCGCCGCCAGCGCGGCCGCGACCACCGTGACCTTGGCACCCCACACGTTTTTTTTTCATTTTCTCTCTTCCTGTTCCCTTCTTGATCTGTGAGCAAAGGGTTAAAACATCAGTGAATGTAAAAAACTAGAAAAAGAGGAAAAGAAAAAATGGAGAGAGAGGAAAGAAAATCAGAAAGGATGAGGGATTCCCTCCTCGACCGCCACCACCACCTGCGACGGCGCGGCGCCGCCCCCTTGCTCTGTTTCCTCTTCCTTTTCGTTTCCTCCCTCTCTCTTTCTCTCTCCATCACGTCCCCTTTCCCTCACCGCCGAAAACCGCACCTCTTAGCCCCACCACCGTCGCGTCTGAGCTGGCCACTGCGTGGCCGATGGTGGTGGCCATCATGGCTACCGTCGCCTCCCCTGCCACGACCGCCGCCCTCCTCTTCCCTTTCCCCCTTCTCTTTCTTCTTTCCTCTCTTTCCTCTCTCTGCTCTTTTGAGTTCTGCGATTTAGGGATTTCAAATCCCAATTTGTTTCTTTTTTTTTCTTTTATTTGTTAGTATTATTATATTTATTTTATCCTTTTTTTTTCCTCTGATAGCAAGTTGGGTTAGGGCCTTTAGCCCATTGTTTGTTTTTTTTTTGTTGTCTTCCTTTTTTCGTTTTTGTTTTCTGACTCTGGGCCTTGGCTGAACTGCTATTGTTTTTGGAAAAAGGAAAGAGTTGTTGGCATGGGTATTTGGGCCTTTGGCCCATCTCCGCGTTTTTTATGTTTCTCATTTTTTACCATAATCTGATTTGTGGCTTTGGGCTTTGGCCCAGTCTGTTTTTTTTTTGTCTGTTTCTATGCTGGGCTTAGCCAATTATTTGTGACCCATGGTTTTTGCTCTAATAAAATAAAGTTATTTCTAAATTAATTCCTCTTTATTATTATTTAAATGTCTTAAAAAATATTAATCATAAACTCTTGCTTTTTTAAAAAATATATATGGAGTTGTCAATGATAGTCATTTTGGATCCTCTTCCTATTTGGCTATTGTGAAAACTCCCCTTTTGCAATTAATTAATTAAGTAATTAGTGATAGTCAATTTTGGATCTTCTTCCTATTTGACTATTGCGAAAACATATATATGAAAATTCACTAGTGATAGTCGTTTTGGATCCTCTTCCTATTCGGCTATTGCGAAAAGCTTTTATTTCAGTCGGTCAAAATTAGTAACCATTTTGGTTCCTCTTCCTATTTGGTTACTATGAGACCAAATGAATTATTTTCAGAAGCAGCAAAATTCCACAAAAATTAAAACAAATCAACACAAAATCTTTTTCTACTAAAGAACTATGTAGCTTTGATTTCCTCACTGCACCTGAGGATACGTAGGACCAGGGACCTTCCCTGTCAAGCACAAAAAATAATTTTTCATAATTTTTCTCATTTATCTTGTAAATAAATAAGCAAATAATTTCTTTTTGGGGTAAAATAAATATATTTAAAACTAACAAGATTTGCACATTTAATTAAAGGTAACCGCTTTTTAGTGGACGTCGTAGGGTGCTAATACCTTCCCTACGCGTAATCGACCCCCGAACCCTAAATCTGGTTCCAAAGGACATTTTTCTTCTTAAAAGGGTTTCCAATGTTTCCCCAAAAAATAAACCTTGGTGGCGACTCCTCTGTAATTTTTTGAGTTGCTTCAATTAGTAACAAAGAAAAATCAAAGGAAACAAAGGGAAAGAAAAAAGTATTTGAGTGAGATTTTCTCTTCAAGTGAATTGTGAAGAATTAGAAGAGCACCCCCTCCCTATTTATAGGGAGAGGTCCACGGCTGAAAGAGCAAGAGGGAACAAAATATCTTGATTTTTTTTCATTTTTGAAAAATTAATAAATCCTAATTACTTAATAAATATCGAAAAAAATATCTAAGCTCCTAGAACACTTGAGAAGCTTCAAGACCCTTCAAGAGCATGGGGAGGGCGTGCAGACTGGGCTGGAAAGAGGGATATGTGAATTTCCTACAATACCCCTAGGGTTTGGATGAAAAAGAGTAAAAATCAAGGGTATTTTGGACTTTTCATAAATCAAAAATTGAAATAATTAGTTAAAATTGATGAGAACCAATGAGAATGCTAGAAAATGCCATAATAAGTCTAAATAATTTTGTGGCACTCATTTTTGAAATTTATAGATAGTGCAAACTCTTCGGTTTTCATCGTTTCGCAGGTATAACCCCGAAAAAGCAGAAAAATAGGGTTTTCAAAACTTACAAGGAAATAATTTTAAAAATCATGAAATAAATAATTAAAAATAAAATATAAAATACTTATGGACCTTTTACATGAAATTATACCTGTGAAACAAGGTTTTTGCGTTTAAACGCCTCCGGGTATCGTAGTTTTTGGTATTTTTTGAAAGTCTCCCAAAAATTCCAGAAAAATTTTAGAAAATCTAAAATAATAAAAGAATCAACTTTTGTGAATAAAGTTTATTTATTGGACTTGTTAAACATTTTTAATCTATTTAAAACTCTTCCGTCAGTTAGACGTAAACCGTTTTCTGTAAAAAGGCCCGATGTTGATTGAAAAGCTACCGTTTCAGAAGTATTTCGAAATACATGTATTTTATTACTAATTTTAAGGCAAAAATAAATCACAAAACATTTATGGAACGAAAATTCATATAAAACAAAAAAGGACAGAAAATGCAAAGAAACGGATATTGAAACTAGACCTGACAAGCTATAAATCAACCACTTTCAGAAGTATTCTTAAACATGCATATTTAAATCCTATTTTTAAGCCAAAAATAAAACTCAAAATAATTATATCACAAAAATTTATATAAGACGAAATTAAATAGTTTAGTAAAAAAAACGGATGTTACACAATTCATATAAAATTCAATGACAAAAAGTCTGACAAAGAATTGTCAAAGCTAAGTGATTCTCTTGCAGATATGAGAATACAAGAAGAAGGTGAAGAAATATCACCTAAGGATGAAGAAGATGGATTAGACGGAAAGACTGGGGATGCATCCAATCCAGAAAGAAGAAGAAGCTAACATTTCAAGACTTATCATCCTAAGGATCAAATCATTGGAAATGCTGATGATAGAGTCAGAACAAGGTCCACATTCAGAGAACAAATTGATGCTGCATTCATCTCTGAGTTGGAGCCAAAGAACATTGATGAAACCCTTTTGGACGAAGGATGGATTTTAGCTGTGCAGGAGGAGCTGAATCAATTCAAACGTAATGATGTTTGGACGCTGGTTGCCCCACCTGAAGATAAGTCCATTATTGGAACCAAATGAGTATTCAGAAACAAACTGGACGAAGAAGGTAAAGTTGTGAGAAACAAGGCAAGGTTAGTTGCACAAGGTTACTCACAACAGGAAGGTATTAATTTTACTGAAACCTTTGCTCCAGTAGCTAGAATAGAAGCCATTTGCATCTTACTTTCATTTGCTGCCCAACATGATATGAGGCTTTATCAAATGGATGTAAAGAGTGATTTCTTGAATGGTATAATAACTGAGGAAGTCTATGTTGAACAACCTCCTGGTTTTGAGGATCAAATTTTTCCTAATCATGTTTGCAAATTGAAAAAGGCTCTTTATGTCTTTATGGCCTCAAGCAAGCTCCTCGAGCTTGGTATGAAAAACTAAGTTCATTTTTAATAGAAAATGATTTTTCAAGAGAAAAAGTTGATACAACTCTTTTCAGAAAATCCATAGACACATATTTCATCATAGTACAAATTTATGTGGATGATATTATATTTGGTGCTACAGATGAATCTCTGTGTAGAGAGTTTTCTGATTTAATGCAAAAGGAGTTTGAAATGAGTATGATGGGAGAATTGAAATTCTTCCTTGGACTTCAAGTAAAACAGACTCAAGATGGGATTTATGTGCATCAGTCCAAATATACAAAGAAGCTTATGAAGAAGTTCAATATGGACGATTGCAAACCCATGAACACTCCTATGCATCCATCTTGCATACTAAACCTGAGTGACAAAGATAAAAAGGTAGGTATACAGAGGTATGATTGGATCTCTCTTATATCTTACTGCATCTAGACCTGATATTATGTTCAGTGTTTGTTTATGTGCAAGTTCCAATCAGATCCTAGAGATACTCACTTGACTGCTGTCAAGAGAATCTTTAGATATCTGAAGGAAACTACTAATCTTAGTTTGCTATTTAAGAAATCAGATGAGTACAGATTAGTAGGGTTTTGTGATGCTAACTATGCTGGAGATAGGCTTGAGAGAAAAAGCACCAGCGGATGATGCCATTTTATTGGGTCCAATCCAGTTTCATGGACAAGCAGGAGACAAAACACAATTGCATTATCCACAGTTGAAGCTGAATATGTCTCTGCTGCAAGTTGTTGTTCTCAGCTCTTATGGATTAAACATCAATTGGAGGACTACAATATTTTTTAGAGTAAGAATTTTGTTCTTTGTGATAATACTGCTGCAATCAATTTGCCTAAGAACCCAATCTTACACTCAAGAGCTAAGCATATAGAAATTAAACATCATTTCATTAGAGATTTTGTACAGAAGGGACTATTTCATATTCAGTTTGTTAGTACTAGAAATCAATAGGCATATATATTTACAAAACTCTCTCTGTAGATAGATTCACTTTTATAAGAAAACATTTAAATATGCACTTTATAAAATAATGATGTTTAGCGTCCAATATGCTTAAGATGAGTCTGAGTCCAATAAGACTAGCGTCCAGTAGGACACGTCAGTCTAATTGAGACTTAGAAATTTTTTCTAAGGCTTAAAGTCTTTTAACTCTTAGCGTTCCCGCGCTGAGTCCCAGTTATTTTTAAAATAATATATTTTTATCAAAACCTGTTCACCTGCTCTGAAGCAGTTTTTCTTTTTAATGATTACGCCTTGTTTCAAGAAATAGTTACTGTTTTCTCTCTCCAAAACTTACTTCTTACACACGTTTTCACTCCACTCTCCCTTTCATTCTTCAACTTCTGAAAACTTCCTTTGTTTTCACTCTCGTTTTCAAAACCCTCTCAAAAACCCTTTTCGTTCTAAAAATCAAAGTTTTTCTTTCAAAAATGGAAAACATTGAGAATCTAGAAGTCTATGTGGAATACTGGGCTGATCTCTCAATCTTGGCTAGCCTGGGTGTGGATATTACAACTTAAATTCTTGCTGCTGGATGGGAAAATGTCTTTGGAAAAGAGATAGATGTTTATCCAGAGTTGGTTCGTCAGTTCTGGAGAACCATGAAGATTGAGGACAATATAATCACAGGAACAGTCTTGGGAAAAGAAATTTATGTAACCATGGATAGCATCTCGGAGGCTATTGGATGTGATTCTGCTGGGGCTTATTTTCACGAAGGCTGGGCTCATGAAGCTGGTGGAAGGTTGAAAATCAGCAAAATCCTGCTTAAGGCAGGAGAAGGAGGAAAATTAATTTCTTAAAAAATGAATGACAAAACCAGAGTTCTTCATCAAATTCTCAACAAAATGATGCTTCACAAAATTGGTTCAAAGGACTCTGTATCGTCAATACATGGGTTCTTACTGGTACATCTCCTAACCCATCAACAAATCAATCTTCCTTTTACTCTGTTCTATTGTTTTAAGAGAGATGCTAAAGGGAAAGGGAAAAAGACTGATATTCCATTCGAAGCATTGCTTTAGAAAATCTTCAAAACTCAAGGAGTAATGGCAATTCTGGAAGCATATTCTGGGGAGGATAAAGCTGCTTTATCAAAGAAAATTTTCCAAACGCCTTTTGGAAGAACCAATATTTTGAGAATGAGGCTAGATACAGTGAAAGAACATCTAGCTAAGCTCAAAGAAAAAGAAGAAGATGACAAAGAAACCATCAGAACATAAATGATCAGGAAGAAGGTTGGTGAAATTAGCAATGAACAAGCAGAACCAACAAGGGAAGCCACTGTTGAAGTCCCTGTTGCACCAAAGAAGGCTACTTCCAAGAAAACTGTGAGGAAGTTAGTCCTGGCTGATTCTGACGAAGAACCAATTGGAGAATATCTCTCCAAAAGAGCCAAGTCTGTTGCTAAGAAGAAGTCAAGCAAGAAGAGGACACTTTCCGAGCCCAATGTGGCCGCAAAAGAAATCACTGGACCGAAGACAAAGAAAGCCAGAACTCTGGTAAAGGGCCAAAAGAAAGTGCCCACTGCCAAAGATGCTGAAAGCAAAGCATCGGAGGTACCTGAAGAATCTGCTTTCACTACTCTTGACAAACCGGTTGAGGAGGTAGTTGCATCTGTTGTTGCGTCCATCATGGAAACCACTGGGTTCACTCTACCACCAGAGTCCATTCCCTCACCCATTCGTCCAATTCCTGAACCACAAACACAAACCCAATCACCTACCCAAACAGTTCCCACACCTCAACCAGAACAACCTTCCCAAACACAAACTCAACCCTATCACCCCCATTGTCCACCCAACCAAGATCTCAAACCCCCACACCATCTGTCTCACCTGAACCCACTTTTTCATCACCTTTTGACTTTGGACCTCCGTCCACTACTACCCAAACACATACACCTTCACCCTCACATGGCCAATCTCAACCATCCTCACCATCTCCCATCCAAGATATATATCAGAAGCACCACTGCCACCTTCTGAGTATATCTACACAGTCAGGAAGCCTAGTATCCTAACCAAGGGAATCAAGACAATAGAAATTCCTCTTCAGGAGGAAAAGAAGAAGGACAAGGATTTGTCCCTAGAGGAGATAAGGGCCAAGTCTATATCGTCCAGCTCCCTGATGAGTTGTTCATTAGATGTATAGCGGAAGGACTTAAATTTCAGAATAAGTTCAATGTTCCTTCGTCTATGAGGATTAAGACCACAACAACAATCAAGGTGAAGCCTGACAGGATAGTACCAAGGGTCTATTTTGTGGACAAGAATAAGGACAAGTTCCCCAAGAAGCACACCAATAAGGGTCCAATGCCAACTCCTATCAGGTTTGATGAGGATTGGGCAAAGAAGTCACAGGATGACATCGACATGGCCTTCTTGCAATTCATGTCTAAGACAGGCCAAGCAAAGGAATATGATGCAAGGACCTTCTGGGAAAGATATCTCAGGTTGTGTGAACAACAAGCATCATCCTCAGGGGTCTCTGCTGCTGAAAAGACTGAAACGCCTACAGTAGGATCAGTTACAGAGCAAAAGGAGCATCTGAGATATATGTTTGACGATCTCTTTGGTGCACCAACTCGATCCACTCAGCCCATTATTGAGCTACCTCCTGAGCCAGAAGATCTTGTTGTCTCCACAGATGAAGAACCAAGAACTGCATCTGCACAAGCTTCATTTTCAAGAGAAGAAGTTGAAGACCTTGTGTTTCTTTTTGGCCAGTATCTCAAGTACTTGTAGAAGGATTAGCAATAGCCATGACTTCATGTTCCCAATTTTATTTTTTTTTTCAAATTTTTTTTTGGACTATGATGTTTTACAAACCTTT
This sequence comes from Glycyrrhiza uralensis, assembly GCA_030159175.1. Taxonomy (NCBI): domain Eukaryota; kingdom Viridiplantae; phylum Streptophyta; class Magnoliopsida; order Fabales; family Fabaceae; genus Glycyrrhiza; species Glycyrrhiza uralensis. The sequence continues at coordinate 32,212,171 of BRZY01000003.1, forward strand.
TTATCTGATGACAAAAGGGGGAGAAATGGAGAAAGATTAAGTTTTAAAAAGCTTAAGTCTTAATAAAATGAGATTGAGTCAAATTCAAATTGCAGTAGTCTTATTGCTTATATATACATGCTCTGATTGCTCTGAATTCTGATTATATATATGCTGTTGGACTAATATGTTTTCTTTGAGAAAAAGAAACTTTTCATGTACTCAACATGTTGAATATCCAAAACCCATGAGATGTTTATCTCAGGGGGAGTTTTCCTTAAGAGAAAAGTTTTTATGCTGACAGATTACTTTTGCTTGCTTGCTTATATTGCTTGTAAAACTTAATAATGTTTGTCATCATCAAAAAGGGAGAGATTGTTGGAATCGAATTATTTAAAAGCATTTTCAATGCTTAAATCCCTAAGTGGTTTTGATGATAACAATGATTATTAAGGATTTTACATAGTCGTTGACAATGTCTTGTAGGTACAACAAAGCTAAATCCATCGTCCAGTGTGACCTTGGTAATTATAAGTACAGTCAAAGAGTTGAGCGTCCAATGGACTCTGATACTTGACCTTGGATAAGTATCGTCCAATGGACTATGGATACTAAGCGTCCGATGATTAGAATGTCATACGTCCAATGATCAGGAAAGTTTTGCGTCCAAGTAAGCTATGAGTTCATATGGTAAGCAAAGATATGCGTCCATATGGTAAGTGAACAGAAGGTCCATTCTGTTTCACAAGCTGCGTCCAACACGCAGAGTCTACAACATGCTATTTATTACTCTTGCATTTAATATGAGACATATTTAATGAGCAAATGATTTGAAATAAATAGTTGTATGCAATGCTTTTCCTGTGCATAATTGTCAACGTTTTTGAACAAGCATTTAATGAAAAGCATAAAACACTGTGAAAAGTGTACTTAAGAGAGAGAATGTACTTTGAACATTTCTATATCTCTCTGAACATACCTTTTCTCTCATACAGTGTATTCTCTCTGTCTCAATAAAATATTACTATTAACCTCTGTGTAATTGAGACTTTGAGTACAGGTTGCTTCTGACATAGGAGAAAGAACTGCACAGAAACACGCTGAACAAGCACTCCTGCAGAACAACGGAGAAATAGCATTTAATGCAATTAGGAAATGGCTAATTTATGAAGGCTGAAGCAAAGCAAGTTCAAGATCAAAAGCTTCACTCAAAGCCTATAAATACCGTGAACAAGAAGAAAGAGCAAAAAATGCTATGCAAATATTTTCATACTCTGTAAATCTTAGAAAGTCTTGTATAGTTTTTTCTTCTTGTAAAAGAGAGTTTGCTTAACTCTCGAAGTGCTTTAGATTTCATATTCTCACTTGTGTGAGTTAACAACACTTTCTATCAAAAACACTCTTCTGAGTTGTTTGAGCCTGGAGAGGCTTGTTTAAAAAAGAATAATTGTTTGAGCCTGGAGAGGCTTGTCCGTAAAAGAATACCTGGAATTAGCTTAAAGAGGCTGTGTGCAAAGAATACTTGGGTTTGAGCCTGAAGAGGCTTGTTTGTAAAACAATACTTGGGTTGAGTCTGGAGAGGCTAGGTGTGCAAATAATACTTGTTGTAAGGCCTGAAGAGGTTATTGAAGAATACTTGTAATTCTATCTGGTTGATAGTGAAATCTCTCTAGTTTGAGGGGATTGGACGTAGCTCTTAGGAAAGGGTGAACCAGGACAAACACTTGTGTAATTTCTCTATCCCTTAACTTCTTTATATTCAGTTTTTATACTAACTGTGAGGATTGAATTGAAATTATTTTTAACAAGCTATTCAAACGTTTTAAACGCACTAAAACCTGTTTTGAACTAAGTGGACGATTCTGTGTCCAACTTACATGTGCGTTTGATACACATATACGCTATGCATCCAATCTTTTGAAAGCAGCGTCCAAAGTTTTGCGAAATGTTTTAAAAGCTAAGAAACACAATTCAACCCCCCTTCTTGTGTTTCACCTTGTTACCTACAGGAAAGACTTTTCCCAATGAGGATCTTATTAATAAGGTTTTGAGATATTTGAGCAGGAATTGGCAACCAAAAGTGACGGCCATTGCGGAATCACGAAACTTATCTACAATGAATTTGGAGACACTATTTGGAAAGCTTCAAGAGCATGAGTTGGAGATAAACCTCGTCCAAAAGCATGAAGAAGGTGAGAAAAGAAAAAAGGATTGGCATTGGTAGCATCATTCTCAAGGAGCAAAAAGGTACAAAGTGATGAGGAGGATGAATCCGACGATCAAGATGAAAGTGATGAAGATCTCACCTTGTTCGTGAAGAAGTTCAGAAAATTTCTTAAGAAGAAAGGAATTGGAAGGCATAATAATCAAAGTAAGAGACCCTTCAAGAAGGACTTCGACAACTCTCAAATTAATTGCTACGAATGTGGGAAGAAAGGACACATGAAAGTGGAATGTCCTCAACTCCAAAAGAAATCCGAAAAGTTTGAAAGGAAAGACAAGAAGGACAAAAAGGGCAAAAAGACATACATAGCATGGGATGAAATTGATTCTTCATCCGAGAGCTCCGAGGATGAAGAAGTAGCAAATCTATGTCTCATGGCAAACCACAATGAAGAAAAGGAGGTAAGCATCGATGAACTCGATCTCTTACCTATGTATCATGAATTGCATGATGAATCTATTAGTCTAATAAAATTGAATGCTTCTAAAAACGTGTCATATGTGATTGCCAAGAGATGATATATGGATTAACAACAAAGCTAGAAAAGGTTACTAATGACTACGATGCTTTAAAGGCTTTGCATGATAAGTGCTCACTAGATAAGAAGTCAATTAGTAATGTTCATGCATGTAATGATTATGCTAAATATAGACTTGATATAAATTACATAAAGTGCATGCTTGACAAGTTTACAATGGGTAGAGACAATCTAAACATGCTACTTTCTAGTCAAAAGAGGACATATGGTACAGCGGGAATAAGATACAATCCTAATGAACAAAGAAAATCTCTTAAAAATTGCGTTGGTCAAAGAAGCAAAGTAACTACCCTCTTTACCACATGTTACTATTGTTGTAGAAAGGGACATATAGCTTCATCTTGCATGTTTAGAAACAATCGACTATCCAATGTCAAACAAGTTTGGGTTCCAAAAGGTTCAGTGAATAAAGCTAACCCTCAAGGACCCAAAGTAACATGGGTACCTAAAACTTAATTTTGTTTTGTAGGTGTGCTTGAAGACCCAAAGTAAGCATTGGTATTTGGATAGTGGGTGTTCAAAGCACATGACGGGAGACTACACCAAGTTTATACAATTATCTGCAAGGAGTCATGGACACGTGACCTATGGAGACAACAATAAAGACAAAATACTTGGATGTGGTAAGATAAGTAAAGATTCCTCAACTTGCATTGAAAATGTGTTGTATGTGGATGGTTTAAAGCATAACTTGCTTAGCATTAGTCAACTCTGTGATAAAGGATATAGAGTCATTTTTTATGTTGATGCATGTACAATTGAAAGCAAAGTAGACAATGAAGTAAAATTTGTAGGCAAGAGGGTAAATAATATTTACATGCTAGATCTAGATGACATACCTTCACATGATGTTCATTGTCTCCTAAGCAAGGATGTAGATGCTACTTTATGGCATAGACACATTGCACATATTCATATGGATCATCTAAACAAACTAATCTCTAAAGATTTAGTGGTAGGATTACCAAAAATGAAATTTGTGAAAGAAGACTAATGTGATGCATGTCAACAAGGTAAACAAATTAAAACATCATTTAAGCCTAAAAATATAGTCTCTACCACTAGGCCATTACAACTATCGCATATGGATTTGTTTGGCCCCTCTAGAGTTAGAAGTTTTGGTGGAAATTTCTATACTTTTGTAATTGTTGATGATTATTCAAGATTTACATGGACTTTATTTCTAGCCAATAAAAGTGAAGCATATCATGCATTTAAGAGATTAGTCAAACAAGTACAAAATGAAAAAGACACTAAAATAGTTTCTATTAGGAGTGATCACGGTGGTGAATTTGAGAATCATTTGTTTGAACTCTTTTGTGATAGGCATGGTATCACACATAACTTTTCCGCACCTAGGACTCCCCAACAAAATGGAGTAGTTGAGAGGAAGAATAGGTCACTAGAAGAGTTGGCTAGGATCATGATTAGTGAATCAAATCTATCTAAGCAATTTTGGGCGGATGCGGTGAATACTACTTGCTATGTTATGAATAGGGCTTTGATTGGGTCAATACTTAAGAAAATCCCCTACGAGTTGTCTAAGGGTAGAAAACCAAATATTGTTCATCTAAGAGTGTTTGAATGTAAATGCTTTATCTTGAATAATAGAAAAGATAACCTAGGAAAATTTGATGCTAAAGCCGATAAAGGATTCCTTCTAGGTTACTCCTCAACTAGTAAAGCATATAGAGTCTTCAAGAAAAGGACATTAACAATAGAAGAATCAATTCATGTAACTTTTGATGAGACCCCTACACAATTTGTGGAAAGGGAAACGTTTGTTGATGAAAGTGCAGGAAAGTCCAACACACCACTTGATGAAGGCAACAATTTGCAAATGAAGGAAGAAGTCAAGCAAGACGACCTTCCAAATGAAGAATTGCCTAAAGAGTGGAGAACGTTGAGAGACCATCCATTAGACCAAGTAATCGGTGACATCACAAAAGATGTAAGTACACGCTCAAACCTTAGAAACTTATGTGATTTCGCTGCATTTGTTTCTCAAATTGAACCTAAGTCAATAGATGAAGCAATTGTATATGAAAATTGGATTAATGCTATGCATGAAGAACTTAATCAATTTGAGAGGAACCAAGTTTGGGATCTAGTTCCTAGACCTAGGGATCAACAAGTGATAGGATGCAAGTGGGTCTTTAGGAACAAGTTAGATGAAAGCGGGGTAATAACAAAGAATAAGGCTAGGCTAGTTGCAAAATGGTATAACAAGATGAATGAATAGATTATGATGAGACCTTTGCACCGGTGGCTAGGCTAGTGCATTTGAATCCAGAAAGAAACATAAGCAAAGTTAAGCTCAAATATGATACCTCTCGAGTCCATTGCTGCAAGCTAATGAGATGATTCATGACATACCAAGGGCTCCTTTGCATTATCTCCTGGACTTCCTTCTCATCCTTAAAAGTGAACCTATAAAGATTAGGTCATAAGTCCATTATCTTCAGCTCCTTAAAATCCTCCCATCCATTAGCAAGAATAGCCTTTACAGCTCCCCTGTTTAGCAGCTTGTCTGTTAGAACTTTCCCCACCAAAGTCCTTTTTGCTATCGCATTTTCCTCTACTCCTTCCTCATCGAGCACTACAGTTAGTTCCTCAGTATCCTCCAGTTCTGAAATAGAAATAGTCTTCTCCATGAAGCTTGAACTCAGTGTAAGCTAATACCTCAATGAATCAAAAACCAGTAACTCCGTGAACCTTAACCAAAGATAGAGAAATAAAAGGATACACAAAACCATGAACAATCAATCAAAACCCACCCCTCACTGTTTCCCAACCCCTCTCTATGAAACTGAAAATGAGTTCCATTCTCTCTGCCCTCAACTGTCTCCCACCCCTCTCTTAGAGGCTAAAAGCGAACCTCACTCTCTACACTCAGCCCAACTCTCCAGCACAATAAACCAACACAGACACCTCCACTCAAAGAGGGAGACTATTCAACAACCTAAAGAAAACCACTTCAGCTAGTATGAAGACTAGAACTCTAGCACCTCTGAATGACTCTTTATTCTAAGTCTTGAGTCTTGAAGATAATGGATCTATGCAAGCCCATGGATAAAACTTGTTAAATCTGTGGTTTATACGGACTTGGTTGAAAATACCCACAATTAAATAGTCCTTGATTTTTAAGGTCCGTTGCCCACGCGGGCCGCGGATTAAACGGGTGGCCCACATGCACCTAATCATAACAAATAGGATGCCTAAGGACTCGATTGGTGCAATAGAAACCCGAGAGATCAAAATCGCACAACCGCAATACGTGAGTGACCAAAAATATAATTAAGCCATTTTTTTTCTTCTCTTAACTTTATTTATATATTTTTGTTTTCTATTCTCCCTTTTTATTCTGTCCATTGCATTGCAAAGAGGGAACTTTTTTTTACAAAACTGCGGCAAAACCAATGACTCTTTTTATGATTTACACTCTATCTAAATAAAAATAAAAATTTGGACAAATAATCTAATGATAATTGAAATAAATAAATAAGAAAAAAGAACCACCACACAACCAACAAGAATGAAACGTCTCGTGCCATGTAGGCAAGAAGGGAGGGAGGTCAAAATCAAATGCATTCTCTCTTTCTCCTTATTATTATTATCCACTGTGTTTGCAAAATCCCCACACCATCACCACTGAACACGAAAAAATGCCCCACGTCTCTGTTTGCTGCAACGGCTTGGTGGTGGCTCCACCGGCTTCTGTTCGTCAACAACTTCCACTTCACCCAATCACACTGATCAAAAGAAGTACACACCGAAGACAGAGCAGCGTCACTGCTTCTGCTGGAAAATCTGGAGGGTTATCACTTAATTCGGTGTGTGTGTGTGTTCTTGAGCTCATATGCAACTGCATATTGTTAAAAGGCAGCTTCATTGTTTGAAACCATTTTGTTCTTTCACAAATAAATTCAAAGAATTTAATTAGTATGGTGTAAAAAAGTTTAATACAGACATTTAATCATATCTCACCACCTAAATTTTTGTGCAGATATTTAGGAATTATTGTTATGAAATGACACTATACTATGATGTGATATAATTGGATGTTTATACTGTGATTTCAAATTCTGACTCTCAATTATCTGTTTGAATTGTGCGGTGGCACATCTAGCATGTCTTTCAGAGTTCAGACCTTAATTAACTCCACTAACTAATCTTCTCCATTTGTATTTGCAATGATGCATGTTGACTTTGTGCTCTCTCTGAAAATGGTCTGTCTAGTTACTGAAAAAATGTCAAATTTGCAAAGGAAAAGAGGCCATCCAATGTCCAGGATGCAAGGTGATCGATGTCCTTTTATGTTATATTTTTTTTTTATCATATTTATGTTATTTTTCTTGATAAAGAACGCTATTGCAGCTATTTTTTTAAAAAAAAAAAGTAATTACCTTGGAGTCTGACAGGGATCAGGAAAGAATAAAAAGGATGGAAATATGTTTGAACGGTGGAAGTAAGTTCTTCTCCACTGCATTCTTTATTCTGAATTGTATCTCCTTATTTTTTGTTTCCTTTCTTTCATTCGGCTTCTCTATTCTAACACTTACACACATATTGGTCTAGATGTTACCGCTGCCAAGGATTTGGGTTCATTGGTTGCCCCAGCTGCGGAAAGGGAGGGTTGACCCCAGAGCAAAGAGGAGAAAGATAACAAGCTTCAAATCAATCAATTTTTCTCAGTGTGAAGATAGTGTAATTAAATGTAAAATTTCATGGGTTTGAAATAGTTATTTTCAATTTTCTATCAAGGTGCATTTGAATTGGGCTTATAGTCTGGAAAATTTATTTGAGCTTATTTATTGATATAAGTATTTGCGTGAGTGTTTGAGATAGTTTACGAAAATATTTTATGGTTTTATTTGGCAAGTATCATCCTTTAGTGGATTTGACTAGCTGATAGCAGATTTATAAATCTGTTTTTGGTCCCTCATTTTTTTTAGTAATTTTCATTTTTAGTCCCTCAAAAACAAAACACGTCTTTTTAGTTTCTCTTTTAAAAATGTGTCACTTTTAGTCCCTGGGTCATATTTTAAATTTGAAAAGTATTTTCTAAATTTATATTTTGACCTCTCTCAAATCCTAATTGTCACCTTAACCCCCTTTTTCCTTCTCCTCCCCCTCAAATCCTAATTATCACCTCCCCCTCAAATTTATATTTTGACCTCTCTCAAATCCTAATTATCACCTCCCCCTCGATCGATGAACAGAGTCCATAAAGGAGAGACAGCCATGGGGGGATCTTCGCGCGGCCAAGAAGGGAAGCTTCACGTGGCCAAGGGAGATGCCACGCACAATGACGGGAAGGAGGCAGCCACCGCGACCGCACATGGAGCAGAACGATAGAGAGGCTGCATCTCGTGGTGACTTCGAGGGAGGACACTGGAACTACTCCTAGTGGGGACGGGGGGCCGCGGTAGTCGGAGATGTCGCGGTGCTGAAGGGGGAGGGGGACGGGAAGGGAAAAGAGGATAAGGTGAGAATTAGGCTTTGGAAGGGGTCAAAGTATAAATTTAGAAAATATTTTTCAAATTTAAAATATAGCTCCATGGACTAAAAGTGACACATTGAAAAAAGTAGCACTTTAAGATGAGTTTTAGTCATTTATTTTTTGGTTTCCCAAGGTATCATCCGTGTACAACTGCGAAGACTAATCCCTTCGAGGATCTGGAGCGCATTTAAGGGTTGCTTCTCCCAAATGGTGAATTTCCATATGCATGAACCGGGAATCGAACCCCCGACTACATGCTTAAGGGACCTGAGCCGCTTACCACTCGGACCACATCAGTTTGGTTTTAGTAATTTATTTTATTACTTTTTATTATCAACTTTGTGTTTAAATTGCAACTTAAATTTAAGATATATAATATGATATTACATATTTGATTTATGCATTTAGAAGATCTTCAGCTTATTTTGGTTTATTTCATGGCATGAATACTTGTGTAGTTGTTTGGAAGAGCTTATACAAATAGCTTATGATATGTCCATAAATTTTTTTTAGCTTATTTCAATAAGCTACCTGTGATAATTTATGAAATTAGTTTGCTGTTTATACGAAAATAGTTTAATCTCATTATCTTTTCTCTATTATAGAAACAACCTATTTGTACTTAGATAGTTTTTTTTATAAACATTCATTCAATCGATAAAGCGTTTAATTAAACTATTTATTTAAAAATTCACTTTAAAAAAAAATTGGCCCCCCAAATTTTTATCCAAGCTCTGCCACTGCACGTGGGTAACAACTTTTTCCCCGTACCTTTGACTATTGGGTACCTAAGTACCCAAACTCATACTGTTATCCGCTTTTTAGCTATGAAAAATCAAAAATTAATTTCTCAAATGCAACGCATATATTATGTTTGAAAATTAAGTAAATTTTACAACACTTAATACTTTGTTTGAGTTGTAAATTCAACTTTAATAACACAAATTATTAGATTATTTAACTTCATCATTAGAATTAGAGTCTTGAAACAACCACAAAGGCTTATCTTGTGCATGTAGATATTGTTTGAGTCCAGTAATATCAATAGAAACTACAACATTAAAATAAAATTAATTATTAAACTAAATGCAAATTTATTTAATAAATAAATTAGCATAACATATACTATTTTCAGGGGTGGGAATAGGCTAGGCTAGGCCGGGTTTTGTAAGGCCTGAGTCTGGCCTATTAGCCTAATATAGACCAATTTTTAAAACTCGGCTTGGCCCACTTCAAAACCTAGTTGGTCTGGAAGCCTATTTCAAGGCCTTCTTTTCAATAAGATTTTTAAAAATAGCTCCACCTATATATAATTCTTAGGCCTTTATTTGTAAATAGATTTGTAGGTCTCTAATGATATAGAGGTAACTATAAATAGGTCACTAAGCCTTCACAAATAAATAAACAAGTATATTTTTTTATTATATTATATTTTTATTCTATTTAATTATATATATATATATATAAATAGGCTTGCCTGATAGGCCTACTAGACTTTTTATAGGTCTAGGCCATACCTATTTAACTAAATAGATTTTTTAAAATGTTTGAACCTAACCTTTTTAGTAAACAGGCCAGGCCATAGGCCCCTAGTGGGCAGCTTGGCCTACATCCACCCCAAACTATCTTTTTTACATTTATTGAATAAATAGATTAGTGCAACTCAGTTCAACCAAAAACAAAAGATTAGTGCAACATAGATGTGTCTCACAATTAGGCGTGTCAATTTGGGCTTGACCCAACGGGCTGGGGCTGGGCCAGCCCGTTTGGCACATAAAATGGGTCGGGATGCTATTTTTTGGCCCTGGCCTGTTTAGGCCCGTCAGAAAAAGGGCCAAAACGGATTGGCTCAAAAATGGGCCAGGCTGGCCCGTTTGGCCCCTTTTTTTAAAAAAATAATACTTTTTTTTCTTATTTTTTAATTTTTTTACGGGCTAGCCGTTTTGGCCCGTCGACCCGTCAAAACGGGCTGGCCCGTTGGTTCGTCAGCCCTCCCTTAAAACGGGTCGGGCTAGGTTTTTGAGCCCACTTTCGAAAACGGGTCAGAGCGAGCCGACCTGTTTTTCCCGCGGGCCGGGACGGCTCGGCCCGTTTTTGTAACATCCATTTTTCTGAGATCCTGTTTAAAATCTATTTTTATATGAAACTTTGTGATCTAAGGGCTAAGTAAATTATTTTAGCCTTAGAATGAAGATTTTAAAATGCCTATCAAGTTATTTCAGTAAAACAATCACTCTTTCCTTGATGTTTGACTTCCGTATTTTTTGTTATTGACGGAAAAGGGTTTTAATAACACAAGTATGTTAACCCAACTTTTTCAAACAAACTTCCTTCACAAAAGTTGGTTCTTTTAATATTTTTGATTTTCTGAAATTTTCTTAGAATTTTTGGAAAACTTTGAAAATTACTGTTTTGACCCTGTTACTTACGGAAAGCATAAATCACTGATTCAAAGACCAACCTGACGTCAGAAAAAGATTTTAAGTAGCTGAATCATATTTTTATATTTTTGGGGATTTTTTGGGAATTAGTTCGTAATTTTCTGAAAAGCAGATAAAAACGCTACTTTTTCTGACGTTCATAAAGTACGGAAAACAGGGATTTCTGGTCAAAAATAGATTTTTAGTGATCAGTGAGTGTTCAAAATCAAATTTCAAGAGGGACCATTAGTGTTTAAATTCAATTTGTGATTTTCTGGAATATTTCTGAAATTTTCTGAAAAAGTGCTGTTTTTCACTTACGGCACGTCCGTTTTCTGTTGTTTTTACAAACTGCAAGGCTTATTCTTACCGTAAAATTCCCAAAACACTTCCATGAGGTTATTACATGTCATTTCTGAGATTCCTCATTTATTCTTACTATTTAAAATTGTTTTTGAGTGTTAGATTAATAAACAGACTATTTTAACCCTTAATTGCGGAATAAGCCGAATTGAGGCGAATAGAGGTATAGTGGCCATGATATGGAAACTTAGGAACTTTGAGGGGTTTTAATACAATTCTAAGAAGTATGGAAGAGTGGGGAACATCATGATTACCTTGAATAGTAAGGTGGGCAAGTAAAAAGACCATTTTGCCCTTAGTTCCCACTTAAAACTACCTAAACCCTAGGCTTTTGTCCAAGCAATCCAATGGCCCTCTTTCTCCCTCACTTGGTCAACATCAAGAGCTCATTTGAGGCCTTGGATCAGATTTCCTACCTTGTCATCAATCCTTGTGAAGAGCTCTAAGCCAATTAGGAAAAAGATTGATTAAACCTAATTAATAATTATGGAATTTAAGAGTCATGGCTTACCTCACACATTTTCTTAATTCCTTTTTTCTCCCCAAGCTTGGGCAGCCCCCTCTCCCTATAAATAGGACCCTTCATGCTTCATAATTTCTCACAAATCCAAGAAGAGCATGAAGGCAAAACACAATTCTCTCTTTTTTCTTCTTAGTTGTCTTAAATTTCTTTTGGTGTTCTTGCTTGTTCTTCTTCAAAGTTTGGCCAAGGTAAGGGGTTAATCTTGCAATTTAATTTGTGAAGTATGAGTTTTGATTCTTGTTTGTGTTAGGATTGTATGCTTTAGGTGTTTTTACTATTAAGCCTTAATAAATAGTTTTATAGCCTTTAAATAATTATTTTGTGCTTATTATTAATAGTAAAGTTATAATGCCCAAATTTCTCTAAATTTTCGAGATAGTAAGAGGGCTATGCCAAAATCATTTTTGAACTTTTGCAAACATACCGTTATAATGGCAAAATTTAGACTACCGTAAATATAATATTACCGTGAAGAGAATACAATTAATTATTTTGTGAAAACCCTGGTATAATCTATCATTGATATACAAGGTCATGGTTAAGATAAATGGTTTATCAGTATGGATCTGTCTAGAAAGGAAGAGAGGCCTATGAAGGGGCTAAAGCAGTCCGTCTCTCTCTAGCCTGGGATCTGTACCGATACGCTGTTTGGGGAATTCTTAACCTAGGGACTCGGTATATACGTGACTAAGATAATTGGGGAATATAATGGTAATGAATTCTCGATGAATTCTACTGTTATATATATTTTTGGTTCAGTATTCTCTATGTTTTCAACAGTGGAAATTTGTGAAAACTCTTTCAATAGGGCTTTTTCTGAAAATAAACCAGTGTTCAAGTATTTTTGAAATATTTCCATTTTGACCCCTTTTAAATAAATTATTTACTTTTTTTGGTACTGTTATATACCAATATATTTTTGAGAAACTTGAATGAAAAACGAAGTATGAGTTATCTGAGATAAAAGGTTCTATGTTCTATCTGAGTGGAGAAATTCTGTGTTTTCCTGAGATGTGTGATTTGGTATTCTTATATGAGAAACGTGGTTCTGTGTGTACTTGTGATTCTGTGTTTATTTGAGAGTTAAGTCGTAAGTTGGTATTTGTGGTTACTAAGTAAAATCTCTTGGGGTAGCGAGCTGAATGCTCGTGGCTCTTGTTGGAACCAAATTGGTTAAAAGTATTTTTAATACAAAAACTCCCTTAGTGATTTTATGGTTTTGATGATAACAAAATGTATTAAGGTTTTTACAAAGGATAAACAAAATGTATTAAGCTTGTACAATGAATAACAAAGCTGCCTAACTAAGTTTATTGAAGGAAGTTGCAGTCTGCGTCCAATAAATTAGTTCATCATGACATTGGCTCATATTCAAAGTCTGAGAAGCCTTGCGTCCAATGTTGAAGTCATCATCCAATATTGGCACTGGAACATATATGGACACCAAGAGTTCTGCGTCTAATGATCAATGTTGAGAATACTGTTCATCGTCCAATATTCAGCATAAGGCAAAGACAATTCTGAGTCCAATATTCAGCATAAGCATAAGCAGCTCTACGTCCAATATTCATGAGAAGGCATTGAAGCTATAAGTCCAATGTTCAGAATGTAGCTATAAGTCCAATGTTCAGAATGCTGATCGTCCAATGATAAGTACAAGGCAATACTGGCATAAGTCCAATGATTTATAAGAAAGCAGAATTGCAGAAGTACAAAGTCCAATGATTTCCAAAGAAGCAGAACCAGTGAGTATGCGTCCAATGCAAATGAAGGACAAAAGTCCAATGTTCAGTTTAAGGCATTCAAGTTCAACGTCCAATGAAACTGAACAAACAAAAGAACTGCTCTGCGTCCAATGAAATCAGAGTGACAAAGGTACTGTTCTGCGTCCAATAAGTAAGAAGGACAACAATCAAGTGTCATACGACCAATGAAGCAGATTGACAAAGGTACATCAAACAAATGTTCTGCGTCCAATAAAGCAGAAGAACAAATGTACAACAATCAACTCTGCGTCCAATGGAACTATAAGGAAATGGCAAAAGTCCAATAACCAGAATGAGGCAATACGTCCAATGTTGCTTTGCAACTAATCTTCAGAATGGTAAGCATAAGGATGCGTCCAATGATTGAATGAAGGCTTTAATATTAATTTGGTCCCTGTAATATAGGGGGTTTTTGATTTAGGTCCCTATAAAAAATGTCAAACTTTTTTCGTCTTTGTTTTATTTATTTTTTTGAATTTAGTCCTCGTTTTATTTTTTTTTTGAATTTAGTCTCTCACTAGCGTTGACCGCTGATATGGCACTAGGAGGTCCCTATAAAATTCCTACGTGGCACCAGCGTGGCTTACACGTCACCTGACACATACTTATACAAATATTATGTTTTGAATTTAGTCCCTATAAAAAATATGTGTTTCGAATTTAGTCCTTATAAAAAATACGTGTTTTGAATTTAGTCCCCATAAAAAATACGCATTTTGAATTTAGTCCATCTTCTTCTCCACCACCTCCTTCTCCCCCTTCTCCACCACCACCCCCACCCCCATCCCCACCTCCATCACCCCCACCTCCTTCTCCTCCCTCCTCCACCACCACCCCCACCCCTACCTCCACCACCACCCCTCTTCCACCACCCCCACGTCCACCACCTCCTTCTCCACCCTCACCACCAAATGGAAACAACAACAATAATAAAAATCTGCAGATACAACAACAACAACGAAGATCTGCAGATACAACAACATCATCAACAACAACAACAAGAACATCAACAACGAAAATCGTAGAGTAACAACAACAACGAAATGGGGATATGTTTTCGATTTCGAAATTGGGGATCTATTAGGGGACGGGAGTGAGGCGAATGGGGAGAGAAGGTGGGGGGCGAGAGTGAGGTGAATGGGGGGGGACAGTGGAGGTAAGGGGGAAGGTGGGGAAGGGAAAGGGGAGAGAGAGGGGTTGTTGTTGTTGTTGTATGGAGGAGGAGGGTGGAGGATGAAGGATGGAGGAGGAGGAGGAGGAGGAGGAGGTTGTAGTGGTGGTGGCCCGAGGAGAGAGAAGGGTGGGGAAGGGAAAGGGGAAAGAGAAGGACTAAAATCAAAATATAAATTTTAAGGGACTATATTCAAAACGTTTTTTTTAGAGGGACTAAATTCAAAATGTAATATGTTTATAGGGATGTATCTGGTAATGTGCCATTTATACAAGCCACGTCAGCAAGGCCACATCAGCAGTTTTTGCCACGTAAGCGGTCAACTCACTCTAGGGACTAAAATCAAAAAATAAAATAAAAGGAGGACCAAAAAAGTTTGACTATTTTTATAGGGACTAAATTCAAAATCAGTGATATTATAGGGACTAAATTAATATTAAAGCCTTGAATGAATATCATATGCAAATGGTAAGTACAAGGTATGCGTCCATTTGCTAAAAGAACTGAAAGTCCAATGATTTCTACATGCTGCGTCCAATACGCAGAATCCATAAACTTGCTATTTATTGCTCATGCATTTAATATGGAACATATTTATTGAGCAAATGATTTGAAATAAATAGTTGTATACAATGTTTTTCTGTACAACCTATTGTCAACGTTTATGAACGTACTTTTGAAAAGCATAAAGTACTGTGGAAAGTGTACTAAGAGAGAGAATGTACTTTTATCTACTCTATATATCTTTGAACACATCTTTCTGCTTTACACAGTGTATTCTCTCTGTCTCAATAAGATATTACTATTAACCACTGTACAATTGAGACTTTGAGTACAGGTTGCTTCTGATTAAGGAGAAAGAAACGCAGACATGCTCACTGAAGTAGATCTCCTCGGAGCAACGGGAAAATAGCATTTAATGTTATTAGAGAACGGTAATATTTATGAAGGCTGAAGCTGAGCTATTCAAGAGAAAGTCTGAAGCTTCACAACACATATAAATACCGTGAACAAGAAGAAGAATACAAGAGACTGGAAAACGAAAAAGAAAGAACAAAAACGCTGTGCAATTTGTTATACTCTGTATAGAAAGTCTTGTATTTTTTTCTATCTTCTTGTAAAAGAGAGTTTGCTTAACTCTCGAAGTGCTTTAGTTTTCATATCCTCACTTGTGTGAGTTAGACAGCACTTGAATAAAAAACTCTGCTGAGTCGTTTAGCCTGAAGAGGCTGTGTTCAAAGAATACTTGAGATTTAGCCTGAAGAGGCTGTGTTCAAAGAATACTTGGGTTTCAGCCTGAAGAGACTGTGTTCAAAGAATACTTGAGATTTAGCCTGAAGAGGCTGTGTGCAAAGAATACTTGGGATTTAGCCTGGAGAGGCTGTGTGCAAAGAATACTTGGGTTTTAGCCTGGAGAGGCTGTGTGCAAAGAATACTTGTACCTATCTGGTTTGATAGTGAAATCTCTCTAGTTTGAGGGGACTGGACGTAGCTCTTAGGAAATGGTGAACCAGGATAAAAACTTGTGTTATTTCTTCTTTCCCTTAACTCTTTTTATATCTGTGCTTATTACTAACCAAGGGGATTGAATTGATTTTATTTCAACAAGTTTTTCATACACCTTAAATTGCACAAAGAAAACAAGTTTTTAACTTAGCAGAAGCCTCTGCGTCCAATCCTTTTTGTGCGTCCAATTTTACACAACTCTGTGCGTCCAGTGTTTTAAAACTATTGTGCGTCCAATATTTCAGAAAACGCTGTGCGTCCAATGTTACACAACTCTGTGCGTCTAGTGTTTTAAAACTATTGTGCGTCCAATATTTCAGAAAACGCTGTGCGTCCAATATTTGAAATAAGCCAACGTCCAATTTTTGCGAAAAGTTTTAAAAGCTTAGAAACACAATTCAACCCCCCCTTCTTGTGTTTCATCATGTTACCTACAGTTGGTATCAGAGCCTGGTCTCTAGGGGTTGAGCACCTAACAGTGCAGAGAAGCAAAGATCCATGGAGAACGAGGGACTAGCTGTGAACAGACCACCACTGTTCAATGGAAATGAATACGACTACTGGAAGCAGAGAATGATCACATTCTTTGACGCGCAAAATATAGACCTATGGGATGTCGTGGAAACTGGCTACACTGCTCCAGTAAATGAAGCAGGTCAACAAATACCAAGAGCTCAGTGGACAGCAGATCAAAGGACCAGATTCCAGCTGAACTCGAAGGCAAGGCACTATCTTATGTGTGCCATTACAAAATCAGAATATGACAAGGTGCACAGCTGCACTACTGCCAAGGAGATGTGGGACACTCTAGCTTTGGCACATGAAGGTTCATCTCAGGTTCGTGAGTCCAAAATCAGCATGCTAGTTCATCAATATGAACTATTCAAAATGGAAGATCACGAGACTATTGACCAGATGTTTGGAAGATTCCAAACAATCATCAACAACCCGAGGTCATTGGGAAAAATCTACACAACCCAGGAGCATATCAGGAAAATCCTAAGGAGTCTGCCAAAACAATGGAGACCTAAGGTAACTGCAATACAAGAAGCAAGGGATCTTTCCACTCTTGCCATGGAGGATCTTCTAGGCTCACTGAAAGTACATGAGCTTGAGCTTAATGAAGAGGGAACAGGAAAAAGGGCAAAGTCCATTGCTCTTAAAGCTCAAAAAGGGAGAACCTCAAAAGCCTTGAAGGCCAATGACTCTGATGAGGAGTCATGTAGCTCAGAAGGAGAAGAAGGCTCGGATGATGATGAACTCTCTTTCATCTCCAAGAAGTTAAAGGCCATGTGGAACAGGAAAGGTGGCTTCAGAAGGAAGCATTTTAACAGAAGATTTCCACAACAGGAAGCTGAGCAAAAGGAGAAAAATCCAGTAGTGTGCTATGGATGCAAGAAACCAGGCCACTACATGTCAGATTGTCCTGAGTCAGAAAGAACAAAGAAGAAGTTCTTCAAGAAGAAGAAAGGTCTCATGGCAACATGGGAGGATCTTGATGATTCCTCTAATGATGAGGACGAGGAGGATAAAGAAGAAGCTAATCTCTGCCTAAAGGCAAGTCTATCCTCAACTGACAGTGAGGACGAAGAAGAGGTAATTTCCTATTCTGAATTAAGCAATAATTTTGATGATCTTCTTAGAGATTCATCCATCTTATCTGATGAGTATAGATCTTTAAAGAAAAATTTTTCTCTTATAACAAAAGATTTTGAAAAACTTACTTTAGAAAACAATGTACTCAAATCAGAAAATGAAAAGTTAAGACTTCAAGTAAGTCAACTAAAAGATGAATCTCCAAAGGATTCTGAGTCCAATACTTCCTGTGAAGTACAAGTACTTCAACAAGAAGTAAATGAACTCACTGGACGATTGTCCAAATTTGTTAGTAGCTCTGAAAAACTTGATAAAATTTTAAAGATTCGGAGAAAACCTTCTGACAAGAGTGGTTTGGGTTATGAAAAACCAAAACCAAAGTTTTCTAAAAGTCCATCAAAATTTAATATATACTGTGGTCACTGTGGAAAGGCTGGACATGTCACATCGACATGCGTCCATAACAAAAGGAACATGCCTGGACGCAGACCAAGGACTAACAAGAAAGGACCCAAGTCAATCTGGGTACCAAAAATAATGATAATTCCTGTTGCAGATATACTTGATGGGAGGAAGACAACTCCAGTCATGGCACCTGGACAGTGGCTGCTTACTACACATAACAGGAGAAAGGTCTATGTTCCAAGACCTAAAGCTTAAGATCACCTAAGAGTGAAGAAGATGGACCAGACGCAGGAAAACTGTGATGCGTCCAATACTGGAAGTGTAAGATGCTGGCACTTCAAGACCTATCATCCTGAAGAACAAATCATTGGAAATGCATATGATAGAGTCAGAACAAGGTCCACATTCAGAGAACAAACTGATGTTGCATTCATCTCTGAATTGGAGCCCAAAAACATAGATGAAGCCCTATTGGACGAAGGATGGATTTGGCAATGCAGGAGGAGCTGAATCAATACAAACGAAATGATGTTTGGACGTTGGTAGCCCCACCTGAAGATAAGTCTATTATTGGAACTAAATGGGTATTCAGAAACAAACTGGACGAAGAAGGTAAAGTTGTGAGAAACAAAGCAAGGTTAGTTGCTCAAGGCTACTCACAACAGGAAGGTATTGATTTTACTGAAACCTTTGCTCCAGTAGCTAGAATAGAGGTCATTCGCATTTTACTTTCATTTGCTGCCCAACATGATATGAGGCTTTATCAAATGGATGTAAAGAGTGCTTTTCTGAATGGTATAATATCAGAGGAAGTCTATGTTGAACAGCCCCCTGGCTTTGAGGATCAAACTTTTCCAAATCATGTTTTTAAATTGAAAAAGGCTCTTTATGGCCTTAAGCAAGCTCCTCGAGCTTGGTATGAAAAACTGAGTTCTTTTCTAATGGAAAATGGTTTTTCAAGAGGAAAAGTTGATAATACTCTTTTCAGAAAATCCATAGACTCACATTTCATCATAGTACAAATTTATGTAGATGATGTCATTTTTGGTGCTACTGATGAATCTCTATGTAGAGAATTTTCTGAGTTAATGCAGGTTAGTAGGATTCTGTGATACTGATTATGCTGGAGACAGGCTTGAAAGAAAAAGCACCAGCGGAGGATGCCATTTTATTGGATCCAATCTAGTATCATGGACAAGCAGGAGACAAAGCATAATTGCATTATCAACAGCTGAAGCTGAATATGTCTCTGCTGCAAGTTGTTGTTCTCAGCTCTTATGGATTAAAAATCAATTGGAGGACTACAACATCTTCGAGAGTAAGATTTCTGTTCTTTGTGATAATACTGCTGCAATCAATTTATCTAAGAACCCAATCTTACACTCAAGAGCTAAGCATATAGAAATTAAACATCATTTTATTAGAGACTATGTGCAGAAGGGAACATTTGATATTCAGTTTGTTAACACTGAAAATCAATGGGCAGATATATTTACAAAACCCCTCTCTGTAGATAGATTCATTTTTATAAGGAAGCATTTGAATATGCACTTTATAAAAGACTGATGTTTAGCGTCCAATATGCTCAAGCTGAGTCTGAGTTCAATGTGACTAGAGTCCAATAGGACACGACAGTCTATTTAAGACTTAGAATTTTTTCAAAGACTCAAAAGCTTTTACATCTTAGTAATCCCACGCTGAGTCCAAACTTTTTTCATAAAGATATATCTTACAGTTGGTATCTTACAAATGCTTTGGCATCTTTTATGGTTTGTTTCAGATTTCTCTTCGTTTGGCATCTTTTCTAAAATCATTTATGTTGATTGTTTCTAAAATCTTCTCTACTGTTTTGAGAAAGCTTGTTTCGAAAAGGGGAGAAGAAAAAGGTTTTTTAAGTTTCTCTCTGTTTTTCAAAACTGTCTTTGGACTATGATGTTCTATGAACCTTTTCGCCTGATGACAAAAGGGGGAGAAATATATGGGATTAAGTTTTAAAAAGAAAGAAGAATATGAGAAGAATATGGGATTAAGTCTGATTGCGTTGCAGTAGTCTTATTACCATGTTTTAATCTGATAAGCTATTTGCTTTATAAATTGGACTAATATTGTTTTTATGAGTAAAAGAAATTTTCAGGTACTCTGAGTATATTGAATATCCAAAACCATGAGATGTTTATCTCAGGGGGAGAAGAGTAAGGAAAAACTGAGACGTTTATCTCAGGGGGAGTTTCCCTTAGAAAATTTCTGGTTATATATCTGGTTTATGTGCTTTATTATTTGTAAAACTTAATAATGTTTGTCATCATCAAAAAGGGGGAGATTGTTGGAACCAAATTGGTTAAAAGTATTTTTAATACAAAAACTCCCTAAGTGATTTTATGGTTTTGATGATAACAAAATGTATTAAGGTTTTTACAAAGGATAAACAAAATGTATTAAGCTTGTACAATGAATAACAAAGCTGCCTAACTAAGTTTATTGAAGGAAGTTGCAGTCTGCGTCCAATAAATTAGTTCATCATGACATTGGCTCATATTCAAAGTCTGAGAAGCCTTGCGTCCAATGTTGAAGTCATCATCCAATATTGGCACTGGAACATATATGGACACCAAGAGTTCTGCGTCTAATGATCAATGTTGAGAATACTGTTCATCGTCCAATATTCAGCATAAGGCAAAGACAATTCTGAGTCCAATATTCAGCATAAGCATAAGCAGCTCTACGTCCAATATTCATGAGAAGGCATTGAAGCTATAAGTCCAATGTTCAGAATGTAGCTATAAGTCCAATGTTCAGAATGCTGATCGTCCAATGATAAGTACAAGGCAATACTGGCATAAGTCCAATGATTTATAAGAAAGCAGAATTGCAGAAGTACAAAGTCCAATGATTTCCAAAGAAGCAGAACCAGTGAGTATGCGTCCAATGCAAATGAAGGACAAAAGTCCAATGTTCAGTTTAAGGCATTCAAGTTCAACGTCCAATGAAACTGAACAAACAAAAGAACTGCTCTGCGTCCAATGAAATCAGAGTGACAAAGGTACTGTTCTGCGTCCAATAAGTAAGAAGGACAACAATCAAGTGTCATACGACCAATGAAGCAGATTGACAAAGGTACATCAAACAAATGTTCTGCGTCCAATAAAGCAGAAGAACAAATGTACAACAATCAACTCTGCGTCCAATGGAACTATAAGGAAATGGCAAAAGTCCAATAACCAGAATGAGGCAATACGTCCAATGTTGCTTTGCAACTAATCATCAGAATGGTAAGCATAAAGATGCGTCCAATGATTGAATGAATATCATATGCAAATGGTAAGTACAAGGTATGCGTCCATTTGCTAAAAGAACTGAAAGTCCAATGATTTCTACATGCTGCGTCCAATACGCAGAATCCATAAACTTGCTATTTATTGCTCATGCATTTAATATGGAACATATTTATTGAGCAAATGATTTGAAATAAATAGCTGTATACAATGTTTTTCTGTACAACCTATTGTCAACGTTTATGAACGTACTTTTGAAAAGCATAAAGTACTGTGGAAAGTGTACTAAGAGAGAGAATGTACTTTTATCTACTCTATATATCTCTGAACACATCTTTCTGCTTTACACAGTGTATTCTCTCTGTCTCAATAAGATATTACTATTAACCACTGTACAATTGAGACTTTGAGTACAGGTTGCTTCTGATTAAGGAGAAAGAAACGCAGACATGCTCACTGAAGTAGATCTCCTCGGAGCAACGGGAAAATAGCATTTAATGTTATTAGAGAACGGTAATATTTATGAAGGCTGAAGCTGAGCTATTCAAGAGAAAGTCTGAAGCTTCACAACACATATAAATACCGTGAACAAGAAGAAGAATACAAGAGACTGGAAAACGAAAAAGAAAGAGCAAAAACGCTGTGCAATTTGTTATACTCTGTATAGAAAGTCTTGTATTTTTTTCTATCTTCTTGTAAAAGAGAGTTTGCTTAACTCTCGAAGTGCTTTAGTTTTCATATCCTCACTTGTGTGAGTTAGACAGCACTTGAATAAAAAACTCTGCTGAGTCGTTTAGCTTGAAGAGGCTGTGTTCAAAGAATACTTGAGATTTAGCCTGAAGAGGCTGTGTTCAAAGAATACTTGGGTTTCAGCCTGAAGAGACTGTGTTCAAAGAATACTTGAGATTTAGCCTGAAGAGGCTGTGTGCAAAGAATACTTGGGATTTAGCTTGGAGAGGCTGTGTGCAAAGAATACTTGGGTTTTAGCCTGGAGAGGCTGTGTGCAAAGAATACTTGTACCTATCTGGTTTGATAGTGAAATCTCTCTAGTTTGAGGGAACTGGACGTAGCTCTTAGGAAATGGTGAACCAGGATAAAAACTTGTGTTATTTCTTCTTTCCCTTAACTCTTTTTATATCTGTGCTTATTACTAACCAAGGGGATTGAATTGATTTTATTTCAACAAGTTTTTCATACACCTTAAATCGCACAAAGAAAACAAGTTTTTAACTTAGCAGAAGCCTCTGCGTCCAATCCTTTTTGTGCGTCCAATTTTACACAACTCTGTGCGTCCAGTGTTTTAAAACTATTGTGCGTCCAATATTTCAGAAAACGCTATGCGTCCAATGTTACACAACTCTGGGCGTCCAGTGTTTTAAAACTATTGTGCGTCCAATATTTCAGAAAACGCTGTGCGTCCAATATTTGAAATAAGCCAGCGTCCAACTTTTGCGAAAAGTTTTAAAAGCTTAGAAACACAATTCAACCCCCCCTTCTTGTGTTTCATCCTGTTACCTACAGCTCTGTGCCGAAATTCCTATGGTAAAATCTCCTTGAGTAACGAGTGACTTACTCGTGAGTGTGGTCCCGAATATAAGTGGTAAAGTCTCCAGGAGCAGCGGGTTCTTTTCTCGTGGGTGTGGTCCCGAAATTGTGTCGTAAAATCTCTAGGGGTAGCGGGTTCTTTTCTCGTGGGTGTGGTCCCGAAATTCTTAAGTAAAATCCCCAAGAGTAGCGGGCCGGATGCTCGTGGGTTTGTCCCGAAAGTATAGAGAGTCTTGTGTGAAATTCGCTGTTTAAGATGTTGAATGATTCCTTTGCTGTATATTGTTCTCACTCGATGTTCCCAAATGCTTTGTTGAAAGCAAGGTTCCCACTGGATGTTCCCAAATGTGCTGTGTTGAGTGAAATTCTTATTGTGCTGATTATCTGATATATTGATATACTGATTTCTTTAGCATGATTCCTTAGTGTTTGTGCGGTATGTTGTTGTGTGCCGTACTTTCCTTATTAAGTTGTTTAGAGTTTCACCCTTGCTGCTTTGTTATGTTGATGCATGACGGAGTAGATGTTTGACCCAAGAAGGGGGTTAGCTCTTAGAAGAGGAGCTGAAGGATGCTGCTAAGTAGATGATATAGATTCCAAGAAGATTAGATGATTACTGTGTTATTTGGGTAGGGGTTTAGAGATCAGACTGGCTCAGATTTTCACTGTCTTACTTTAAACTCTTTCCTATACAAACTCTGATGATTTTATATATATATGAGACGAGATCTTTTTCGTATGGTATTGCGTTATGCTTCCGCACTTAAACTCTTTTGAAAAGAATTAATACATATTTCTCCATCATTCTCTGTGTTTAAAAGAAGAAAAAATTTTACTCACGTTTTCGGAGAATGAATGTTGAGTTTTCACTAAATATTTTATAAGTTATTTCGAAATTCATTGGTAACTATGGTGTAATATCCTTTTTGGAGAAAGGGTGTTGCAGTTTTGCCACCCCTACTCACAATGAAGGAAAGCAAAAAGGTACAAGTTTCTCATAACTATATTTTCTTCTAGATTTGTTTAGAAATTTATTAAATTTGATATTATATACATATATAAAAATATAAATATGTGTGTGTGTGGGAGTCTATGGCAGGTGGTACTAAGGTACTTGTACCTACATCCATCTCCATCAAAATTTATGAGTCATTATCCATATCCGTATCCATTAAGTATGTATTTATTGGATTAGGGTTCAATTGCCATCGCTAGTCGTGGTATTATTATTTTTTCTAATAATCAATTATCAATTATTCTTCAAGTAAAGAAAAAATGGATTAAATATACTTTTAGTCCCTGTAAATAGGTAAATGTTCACTTTTAACCTCTCAAAATTTTTTGTCTCTTTTTAATCGTTATTTCTGGAAATATATTATTTGTAGTTCCTGAGGCCATTTTTTAAATTCAAATAAATTTTTTTCTCTTAATTTTCAATTTCCATCCAACCCTCATTTTTAATTTCTAGTGTTGCAATTTTGGCCTGACTCAACGACTCGACCAAATGGGCTCATGTATTAGACTATTGCACTGTTTGGATTGGCTTATGCGAAACTTATTTGAGCTTATCTACTTACATAAGTATTTGTCAGCGTGTTTGGTAGAGTTTATGAGAACAGCTTATGGCTGGTTCATAAGCTATTTTGTGCTTATTTGTATAAGCTCATCAGGATAGCTTATCAAAACAGCTTATAGCTTATATGAAATAAGTTTCACCACATTCCCTTTTCTATTATAAAAATAGTTTATATATAAGCGCTTATATGATAAGCGCTTATACCATAAGTTCTTAAATAAGTTATTTATCCAAATAGGTTCTATGTTGGGCTTGTTAATTACATGCTCAAAAGAAATCGGGTAAAAATACCCCAGCTCGATGGCTCGCCAGGTTAGGCTAAGCTCGTATTTTATGTATTTTTTAATACTTTGAGCTATTTTTTTTTGTAAATAATTCAATTTCGACATGATCTGATGTGTTTTAGGCTGGGTAGGCCAAAACACGTGTGGCGTAAAATGGAGAAGAATTTGGTAAAAATTGATAATTAAGAGGGATAAAAATAAATTTTTAAAAGTTATTTTTAAATTTAAAAAAACTATACGAATTAAAAATGATATATTTTCAAAACTAAAAAAGTAAAAAAAATTAAAAATGGACTAAAAGCGAACATTTAAGACGACTAAAAACATGTTTAGTTCAAAAAAAATTATTAATTATTCCTTTTAGCGGAAGGCAATAGTTTTTGAACAGAGAAAAGTCGCAAAATCTGGCGCCGGCGCTACCGAGAGAGCGAGGGAGCGGATTTGAGTTGTTCATATCATCAATGTCATCTATATAATGTAATGACAAGACAGATAAATAGATAGATGCGCGTAGCAGTTGGAGTGAAATGTTTGTTGAGACGATATTATTATCATTCGAGTTTTCCTAAGTCACAAGTGTTCAAGCCCCGCCACTTGCTCGATGAAATCCCTCACTCCAAGTGCGGCAACGATGACAATTGGAATTCCCTCATTTCCACGTACTCTAGGCAAGGCTTGTTGGAAAGAGTTCTTCACTGTTACACCTCCTTTATAAACTCAGGCCAATTCCCCGACGAGCACACTCTTTCCATCACACTCTCTTGCTGTGCGAAACTCGAGAACATCAAGTTTGGCAGGTTACTTCACTCTTGCGTAATCAAGAGCGGATTCGAGTTCAGTTCATTATTCTGTCAGCAAGGCCTTATCCATCTCTATGCCAAATGCAACTGCGTGAGTTATGCTCGAACCATATTCGATGCCGCGTTCACGTTGCTACGCTTCGACGCGGCTTCCTGGACCGCTTTGATCTCTGGTTATGTCCAGGCTGGTTTGCCACAGGAGGCGCTCCACGTGTTTGACGAAATGCGGAGGAATGGTTGTTGTCACGTGGACCACGTTGCGTTCGTGACCGCGCTGAATGCTTACGTGGCTTCGGGGAACCTGGATGGCGCGTGTGAATTGTTTGAACAGACGCGGTGGCAGACGGCCCGCGGCAATGTTGTGGCGTGGAATGTCATGATCTCTGGTCATGCCAAGAGAGGACACTATAAGGAGGCTGTTGCATTCTATGTGAGAATGAGGAAGCATGGCGTGAAATCGTCGCGGTCCACGCTCGCAAGCGTCTTGAGCGCGGTCGCCGGTTTGGCCGCCTTGGACATTGGCCTGCTAGTTCATGCTGAGGCTATCAAACAGGGTTTTGAGTCCAGTGTCTATGTTGGGAGTTCTCTAATCAATATGTATGGGAAGTGTGAAATGCTGCGTGCTGCGGAGCAAGTGTTCGATGCAATGTCTAACAAGAATATGGTCTTGTGGAATGCCATGCTTGGAGTTTATGCTCAGAATGGTTGTTTAGGCAATGCCATGGCATTGTTCTCTGATATGATAGCATTTGGAAATGGAATTATTGACCCGGATGAATTTACATACTCTAGCATTCTGAGTTCGTGCGCTTGCTCTGAATTCCTATGTATCGGTCGCCAGTTGCATTCGACGATTATCAAGAAAAGGTTCACAGCCAATTTATGTGTAAACAATGCGTTGGTAGATATGTATGCTAAGGCTGGGGCTTTGAAGGAAGCAAGGAAACAGTTTGAGTGCATGAAATATCAAGATAATATTTCCTGGAATGCCATTATCGTCAGTTACGTGCAAGAAGAGGAGGAAACTGAGGCTTTCGACATGTTTCGGAGAATGAATTTACATGGAATGGTACCTGATCAGGTATCTTTGGCCAGTATACTTAGTGCCTGTGGAAATCTTAAGGTACTGGAAGCAGGACAGCAGTTCCATAGCCTTTCAGTTAAGTTGGGTTTAGAGACAAACCTTTTTGCTGGAAGTTCCCTTATTGACATGTATTCCAAGTGTGGGGCAATTGAAGATGCACATAAAGTTTATTCCAGCATGCCTGAGTGGAGTGTGGTCTCCATGAATGCTCTGATTGCAGGATATGCTGTAAAAGACACAAAAGAAGCTATTAATCTGCTTCATGAGATGCAGATATTGGGATTGAAGCCATCTGAAATCACATTTGCAACACTCATAGATGCTTGTAAGGGGCCTCCTAAGGTAATTTTAGGCATGCAGATTCATTGTGCTATATTAAAGAGGGGTCTTTTATGTGGTAGTGAATTCTTAGGTACTTCTTTGTTGGGCATGTATATGGACTCGCAAAGGATTGCAGAAGGGAACATTCTTTTCTCAGAGTTATCTAACCTTAAAAGTGCGGTACTGTGGACGGCTTTAATTTCCGGACATACTCAAAATGAGTGCAGCGATGAGGCCATAAACTTGTATCGAAAAATGCGCGACAACAATATTTTACCTGACCAAGCAACATTTGTTACTGTTCTGCGAGCTTGTGCACTCTTATCCTCATTGCAAGATGGTAAAGAGATACATTCTCTAGTTTTCCATACTGGTTTTGACTTAGATGAGTTAACCAGCAGTGCCCTTGTAGACATGTATGCTAAATGTGGGGATGTAAAAAGTGCTGCAAAAGTTTTTGAAGAATTGGCCATAAAAAGAGATGTGATTTCTTGGAACTCAATGATAGTTGGGTTCGCGAAAAATGGTTATGCAGAATGTGCGCTGAAGGTCTTCGATGAGATGACTCGATCATGCATTACACCAGATGATGTCACATTCCTTGGAGTGCTCACTGCCTGTAGCCATGCAGGGTGGGTTTCTGAGGGTCGCCAAATTTTTGACACCATGGTAAGCTATTATGGCATTGAGCCCAGAGTAGATCATTATGCCTGTATGGTTGATCTTCTCGGTCGGTGGGGTTTTCTCAAAGAAGCTGAAGAGTTCATTGACAGGCTAGATGTTGAACCCAATGCTATGATTTGGGCCAATTTATTGGGTGCTTGCAGAATACATGGGGATGAGAAAAGGGGACAGAAGACAGCTGAGAAACTTATCAAGTTAGAACCCCAAAATTCTTCTCCATATGTACTTCTTTCTAATATGTATGCTGCATCAGGACATTGGGATGAAGCTAGGTCTCTGAGAAGAACTATGATACAGAAAGAAATCCAAAAGATGCCTGGGTGTAGCTGGATTGTAGTGGGGCAAAAGACTAACTTATTCGTTGCAGGTGATATGTCACATCCTAGTTCTGATGAAATCTCACATGCTTTGAAGCATCTGACAGCCCTAATGAGAGACAATAGATTGGACGAAGATGGACTTTCCCAGGTTGTTCAAGTTTAGTTGTTCGAAATAATGGGAAAAGTCAAGCAATCAACTCATGTTTTTGTCCTGACCGGGAAGAACCTAACATATATTGGTTATCAGGGTTGGGGGAAAGTGAAAAGAAGAGAAAAGATGGGAACAACTCCTCCTTTATCTTATTCTTTTAAAATGTTTCTTAGGATTCCTATAAAGGGAAAGAAAGGAAATGATCATGTGCAAAGGCTGAATAGAATATGGTGTTATTGCTTTTTGGTAAACAGGTAGCAATATTATTTATTATTTGCATCCTGTGATGCTTGATAAGTGGTTTGATCACTCTGGATATTTATTGCTTTGAACTATATATATCATGGAACTTAGGACTGTAGAAATTTTAGAACTGAAGTTCTCTGTGAAAAATTTTTAGAAATTTTTTTTGACTGTAGATGTGTCAACAGATACTTTGAAATGCCTTGACGTTTTTAGATTATATTTGAGTCAAATACCAATAATTCGAAGCACTTGATTCTATTTCAAAAACTCAGACTCAATTGTAAGCAGAATTCTGTGTTAATCTCATATATACATATAGATTTACATGGAAAGTTGTATTCAGATGAAAGTTGTACATACACACATGACACATTCTTCTGTCTGTCTAGATTAAAAAACTTTAGGTGTCTGTTACCAAAAGATATCTCTTGCTATTAGGATTGGCAAAGCGGACCGTGCCCGCCCCGTCGTGACCCGCCAGAACCCTCTGAAAAACGGGGCGGGCGGGCAGGCCCGCCAAAAAAGGTGGGTTGGGGTATCCTAGCCCAGCCCGCCAACCCGCCTAACCCGCCCAAAAACAAAAAAAAAATGCATGTAGAAGTGGCGGGTTGGCCTGTCTAACCCGCCCAAAAATCCAGAAAAAAACACAAAAAAAAAAAGAAGGAAAAATGGGCTAGCGGACCAACCCACTTTTGGGCGGGCCAAAATGGATTTGTGGGTTAAAAACCCCAACCCGGTCCGCGCCCTTTTTGGCGGGTTGGCGGGATGGCCCGTCGGGTCCAACCCAAATTGCCACCCCTACTTGCTATGTACCATTGTTTATCATCAAGTTATAGCATTAAAAGTAATGTTGAAGTTGATGACTTACATCACTTAGGTAGTACACATTCAATAATACCGTGAAAAGAAATTTCTTACTCCCTGAGAACTTAAAGCTGTGTTTGGAGGGTAGGGTTTATAATTACCTTTTACCTTGTTTGAGAATTTTTAAAATTAAGAGGAAGTGCTTTGGGTTTTTTTTAACCCTCAGAAGCCCTCTTTGGGCCAATTTTTGGAGTTTTCTCAAATTGGGAAATTTTAGAGTAAAGATAAAATACAATTACTCATTTACCCTTCACCTATATGAAAAATTACATTTCCATTATGTACTCGTTCCCTATTTTGGCATCGTTCTCCTTGTTTATTTTTTTTATACTTACCTTTCCATTTTGTCTCGAGTGTGCACACTAGTATATAATATATTACTACTATTGCAAATACACCCATATATGATATGTACCGTGTGTTTGGTTTATGCCAATCTCGCATCCCGAGACATCTTGAATGCAAACGCTCTTCTCCTAAGATTTAGGTGAACGCGCGGCACAAACACCAAAACAAACATAGGCATAATATCCAAACTCGCACTAAAACCAATAAATTTTGACCAATAATAATTCAAACCCAAATTAAATTAATTTTATGAGGAAAAATCTTACTTATACAAACACTCTTACTAATGTAATTAAGGGGGTTTCTACGGGACGCAAATGAGTTGATGAGTCTTGGTATCGTTGTTTTCTTGACCAATAGTTGAATGAATTTTTTTTTGACAATACAATATCTGAATGAGTTCCCATTTAATAAGGTTATGTCATACTACCTTCGGTCTAAATCTTTGGTGGTTTTAGTTTTTTATTTTTGTCCCAAAACTTTGGTTGTTTTAGGATTTCAAGAGATAATTTATCACCTTTTTCCAACTATACCCTTAATAAAATTAATAAGTTTTGAGTGGAGAAGTAATTATGATAGTTGAGCATGATGAATAATAAATAAGGTTATTTTAGTCTAAAATTTATTCAATTAATTATTTCTTAATCTATGTGTCAAAACCTTAAACAACCAAAGATTTGGACCGGAGGGAGTACCATTTTCTATTGAGAGATGCAACTCTTATTTATTGTACTTCAGGCCCTAACAATAAAATATAATTTATTCCTACCAATTAAAAATAATGATTATATGAAAATGAAAAATATTATTTGTTAATTTAAATGATATGATTATATGCGAACGATGGGGTTGGAATCTGAGGGTGCAAACCGGTCGAGAAGAAAGGGGATTTAGGGTTAATTAATTTTTTTTTGTTATAAACATATTTTAATTTATCGATAACTATTATAAAGGGAATACTTAGTTTTGGTGCACACATTTTCAAGGACCATTTTGCCCCTATAACTTTCAAAATAACTATTTTTTTTTGTTCTATTTTTTTGTCCTTATAACTTCTACTTAATTATACACTAAAACCACGGAATTATTAACATTTTTATAACCGCATATTATTATCCATAAAAATAAAAAAGCGAACAGGTCTTTCCGCTAGTAAAACAATAAAGTTAATTCAAAAATTTCATTAATCATAATTTATATTTTAAAATAAAAAAGAATTTAAATATTTAGGAATTGAAGCGCGGTAAGTAAGAATTGCATCCCCCAATTTTAAAATTATGACATTTTTAAATGCGAACTCATTCAACTATTGGTCAGGAAGTTCTCCATAGAAATTCTCTAAACAACCTACCAAGACTCATCAATTTATCTAGATTCCATAGAAATTCTCCATAATTTATCCCAAAAGCTTCCATGAAGATCAACATGCTGCTACATGACAAAAGAGTGTCAAACCCAAGTTATATTACTTGAAAGGAATAAAATAAAATTTGTTTGTTTAGTCTCAAACTAAAATTAATATTTTATATCTCATTAAAAAGATTATTAAATTTTATGCAAATGTAATTTAATTTCCAAAATAATAAAAAAATGCGAACCCAGTATTTAAAACTCATTTTTAATTAAATTCAACATTACAAAAATAAACTTTCCAATATTAAATTTGCTTCATTCACCCAAATTCAGTGTGAGCCACATAAAGTAGGAGATCACAGATTGATCAAACAAAAAAGTAGGAGAGAACAGTTGTTGTCAAAAAAAGTAGGAGAGAACAATTTATCAAAAAAAAAAAGGAGAGAACATGGGGCATTGTAGGGAGTTCCGGGGGAGCTCACATGCAGGGGAGACCTGTGCTAATAGGCCAAACAATCACATAAGTGAGACATTAACACCATATTTTTACTCAAAATCTTAAGACATTGGATATATGGGTCTTGTCTCTTTATATTCACTTCATTTGGCTCATTCCTATCCAATGTGGGACTTACAACTCACACTTGAATTCCCAACATTCTCCCCCTCAAGTGTGAGTTCTTTAACATCCACATTGCTCTTCGAGTATTGGGCCCTTTGCTTCCAATTACTCGGATCACCGGGCTCTCCCCCTCAGGCCTAAGCCTCTTGTTGACCAAAAAAAAGGCCTAAGCCTCTTCGAGTATTGGGCTGCGCCTCTAACTACTCGGATCACCCACTTTCCCTCAAGTTTAAGCCTCATCGAGTACTAAGGCTACATACTCGGTATCCAACCATCGGCTTTGATACCACTTGTAGGGAGTTTCAGGGGAGCCCACATGCAGGGGGACCTGCGCCAATGGGCCAAGCAACCACACGAATGAGACATTGACACCACATCTTCACCCAAAACCTTAAGGCATTGGGTATGTGGGTCTTGTCTCTTTATATTCACTTCATTTGGCTCATTCCTAGCCAATGTAGAACTTACAACTCACACTTGAATTTCCAACAGGCATGTATTGTATGTATATTGTATATTTGTATTGTAGCTTTCTTTCTTTCTTTTTTTTTTAATGTGAAATAGGGGCGATTGGATGCAATATCATGCGCAAATGAAATTTAATGAATATGCACACGGAATAGGAAAAACACTCATGCAAATAAACTTGAACAAGAGACAATTGCTTTTATTAACGGCCAAGATGAGTGGTGAAAAAAGTCCTTTTCGCGAATAAGTACTGACATTATTACACCCGTGGTGTGAAATTACTTACATGCGTGAAAACGATGAAATCGGAAATTATTCTAAGAGTTCTTAGTCTGACGCTTCTACACCCTGGATTTAATGTTTCTACAGGTGTGGAAACGATGAAATCGGAAATTATTCTAAGAGTACTTAGTCTGGCGTTTCTACACCCGGGATGTGATGTTTTCTACAGGTGTGGAAACGATGAATATAAATAATACTCTATGTTTTCTGATTATTAATATAATACTTGGCTTTGAAAAGAAGAAGGAAAAACAACATATTACAAAGTATTCAAATTAAATTAAATTAAACAAAACTATGGTATACACAAGAATCAAGTAACAAGAAAACTCTTAGTGAAATAATTTTAGTCACTTAAATTTTCAATAATGCAAAATTCATTAGCAAGAATTGAACTATAACTATGGATAAAAACTACCACTAAATTTAGGCATTATTAAAGCATATTGTTAGTTTTATATATGAAAATAGGGCTAGGGAATCCCTATGACACAACCAATATCACTTTTCTTAAATATGACAAAGATCTCTCTCCCCTACCTCTGTTTTGGTGGTTGATTTGGAAAGAAAATATTCATTTCAAGAATTCTTCTTGCCAGGTGTTTGAAAAAGTTTTGGAGAGAGACAAGTGAATGGTAATAAGATAGCTGTGAATTCTCATGGATCTCACGGTTCTTTTTTATAGCTAAAATTCACCATGTGCTACATAGGCGTGAAATGATGGAACTAACTTTTTAGATCTTCAGAGTGAATCAGTTCAATGCATTCAGAAAGATTTTGAAAGATTTTTTATTATCTTTGACTAATTATATGGTTAACCAATTTAGTTACATTAAAACTAATTGATTTCTAATTTAGTTAATTTGAAACTAACCATTTACTTATAGTTACATCATAATTATTAAAAATATTTAATTGTGAATCTTGTAGCATCAAGACAATGAATATCAATAATTACTACTGTTAGTATCCATGTCTTTCATAGAACATAAAAATTTAAGCATCATATGATAAATTTAGCTATTTTTTATTTACATAAAATTAGGGTACAAACCACTTCAATTCCTAGGAAATACTTTAGTTTTCCAAGGTACTTCATCTCAAATTCTGCAGTTAGTCATTCTTTGAGCAGTTTATCTCTCAAGAAGTACAATTAGTTTTCCTTCTCGTTGAGTGTTTGAAGAAAAGTGCATGATCTCCTTGGTTTTGCTTATAGCCAAGACACATCATTGCTTTTGAGAATCTCCCAGACCAAGCTCGAGGAGACGGTTTTAGCCCTTATCAAGCCTTTCTCAATTTGAACACCTTGTTTGTTCCACTTGTGAGAACAAATCTTGGAGGAATCTCCATATACACCTCCTCCTCTAAGTCTCCATGCAAGAAAGCATTTTGACATCAAACTGTTGTAGTTCCAACCCATAGTGTGTAGCAAGTGAGAGCATAATACGAACCGTGTTCATCTTTGCTACTGGAGCAAATATTTCTTCATAGTCAATGCGGAGTAGGTCTGAGTGTATCCCTTTGCCACTAATCTTGCCTTGTATCGATCAAGATTATAATTTGACTTGTGCTCGACTTTATAGATCCACCTGCAGCCGGTTTCTTGCCTCCTGGCCTCTCAACAATCTCCTAAGTTCCATTCCGTTTCAAGAGCTTTCATATCCTCGTCCATAACTTTGACCCAATTCTCATCCTTTAGTGTCTCTTGAACAGACGCTGAGATTCTCACAGAGTCAATAGTTCTAATAAAACTCTGATGCTGCAGAGAAAGATGTTTAGAGGAAACAAATTCGGAAATAGGGTACTTGACACAAGACATTTTCCTTTTCTCAAAGCAATCGAGAAGTCATCTGGATCATGGTCACATATTAGAAATCTGATAATCAGAAGTAGAGGGGTCACTTTCAGTACTTACCTCTTATTTGGACGATTGAAGTTGATCCTGGACCAAGTCAAGTTTTTCTCTCCTCTAGATACACCAATGTTGGCTTACTAGCCTTGGTCTTCATTGGTACTGAAGGTGTTGATTCCTACACAATAGAAGACAAAGGAGGAATAGGGACAGAAACAAGTGACTCAAAGATAGATGACTCAGGAAGACAATGACCAAAGAGGAGAAACTCGGACTTAGATTCCAAGTTACTACTCTCCCTCTAAAGCTGAGGGCAAGTGAAGAAGAGCACATGTTCATGAAAGGTGACATCCACAGAGACAAAGTACCTACAACTGGAAGGATGGTAGCAATTGTACCCCTTTTTATTAGGTGCATAACCCGAAAAAGACACACTTGACTGCATGAGGATCCAACTTAGTTCGAATACTCGAGACTCAAGACTCTGCATGAAAGGAATAAAAGAGAAATGTGAGATCATAAACTGAACAAGACTAACACTACCTAGAACATGAGATGGTAATCGATTAATCAAATAAGATATGGTCAATACTGTCTCTTCCCAATATGAGTTAGGGGCTGCCATATGAAATAGGAGTGCTCAAGCAGTCTCAAGTAAGTGATTTTTTTCTTTCTACAACTCCATTCTATTGTGGAGTATCAACACATGTGAATTCATGAACAATTCCATGCTCTTTAGAGAATCTTGAGAGACTTTGGTTCACATATTCCCTTCCATTGTTTGACTGTTATCTTTTAATGCATTCTCCGAATTGAGTTCGAACCATTTGATAAAATTGACTAAAGATCTGTTGTACTTCTAATTTTTCTTTCATAAAAAACAATTAGGTTATTCGAGTACAATCATCAATAAAATTAAGTGCTTGACTTATTTTCATCCCTTGTCTAGAACAATTGGTTCTTTTAAGTGCTTCTCTTATGCTTTAATATGTGGATTTAGATGCTCTATAGCCCCTACGGCCTTCCTGTCTCTCTCTTAATTTATTTTTTTTCTCTATCATCCCTCCATCCTCTCTCTATTATCTCTCTCCTCCCTGTTTTGTTTTTTATGCTGTTGAGGCCAACAGGGCCGTAGAGGATCTATTTGCTTAATATGTTGATTATTTGAGTCCTTGTTTTCTTCTAATTAAAATTAAAAATGAATTGAACAAATTTACTAAGATAAAATATATTTGAAAAGAATAAAACAAAATTTGTTTGTTTGGTCTCAAATCAAAATTAATTTTTTTAAAAAATATTTTTATATCTCAATAAAAATTATTAAATTTTATATAAATGTAATTTCCAAAATAAAAAATAATGCGAACCCATTATTTCAATCTCATTTTTAACTAAAATTCTATATTACAAGATCAACTTTCCAAAATTAAGTTTCCTTCCTTCACCCAAATTCAGTGTGAGCCACATAAAGTAGGAGAGAACATGGGGCGTGTATTTTATGTATATGTATATTGTATTGTATCTATTCTGAGCTTTCTCAAAAAAGCAGACCATTCTTTTCTTTTTCCTCTCTCCCATGGCTTCTTCCACAGCAGCAACTGCTTCCCACAAAATTCTATTATTCAATCCCATCTTAGGAAATCACCACCACCCATCAAGAAAAGCAAGGTTTTTTAGGACAGGAATTACCACAAACTCTTGTTACAATTACAATACTCTGAAGGTTCATGCCTCGAAGGAGTCTTCTAGGGGACCCCAGAAAGCACCACCTGGAGTTGACACGAGAATCCATTGGGAAAACGAAGACGAAGGTTGGATTGGAGGTACCAAACAGAGACAGAGCAGTGCAGAGGAGAAACCCAATAACCTCTTCGGTGAAAACTTTTCTGATTTGCTCGAATTTGAAGGTTCTCATTACGAGTGAGTCACTCTATATAATATATAACTGTTGTGTTAGTTCTTATCGTTTGTTTGTGGTCAATTTGTCATGTTATTACATGTGGAAACTAAAGTCAAAACTCTCAAAGTCCATTTGTCACTTCTATCGATAGCTGAAAAATAGTGTCTGCACGGGTCTACTAGTAAATACATTACAGAACCATCTTGAATTCCACTCATTGTTTCACCTCTTCACAGATTCAAAGTTCAAGCTCGAGATTTTTTTTTTCTGGGGCTTATTCTTGTATAAGAAGTTTTATTTTCAAAAAAGAAAATTCTTTTGTGCCTAACTTGCTTATTAACTAGTTGCCAACGACATTTTGTTTCATGAGAAAGCGAGTAGATATGACATGACTTAGCTAGTTTAGATAAGCGCTTGTGAATTTTCTAACTAATAACTTCATATATAAGTTGAAATCCGTTGTTGCTTTTCAATTTTTTCAAGTTCTCTTTTTGACTTCTCCAAGAGCAACCTATTTATTCAACAGTTACTGTTTAACCTTTTTTCTCTCTTCCATGTATGAGAAAGTTAGAATACAAAATAAAGCTAACTTTTTCATAAGCTAGAAATTGGGCTTCTGAATCCAAATAGTACCTTTCTGACTTATGGA
Organism: Glycyrrhiza uralensis; assembly: GCA_030159175.1. Taxonomy (NCBI): domain Eukaryota; kingdom Viridiplantae; phylum Streptophyta; class Magnoliopsida; order Fabales; family Fabaceae; genus Glycyrrhiza; species Glycyrrhiza uralensis. The sequence goes on from BRZY01000003.1 coordinate 32,248,786, forward strand.
TAACAAACAGATTCTTAGGAGTATCACCAGAAGCTGATTTAGAAGACATTAAAGTAGCTTACAGGAGATTATCAAAGGAGTACCATCCAGACACAACTTCCCTCCCTCTAAAAACTGCCTCTGACAAATTCATGAAACTAAGAGAGGTTTACAATGTTCTCAGCAATGAAGAAAGTAGGAGATTTTATGATTGGACCCTTGCTCAAGAGGCTGCAAGCCGCCAAGCAGAGAAACTGAAAATAAATCTAGAGGATCCCTATGAGCAAGAATTGCAGAGCTATGTGCCTGTTCCAGACATGGTTGACAGGCTTGGGGGAAAGAATTTGAAGCTTAGTGATCAAGCAGTTTCTGCCATCACTATTGATGTTTTTATCATAATTTTTGCCATATGTTGTGTCACTTATGTAATTTTCTTTAAAGTGCCATATTACTGAGTAGTTAACCAATTACAACATCTGTATCAGGGGAATTGTATATGTAATGCAATGCAATAGAATTAAATACAAGATTTTACATCATTGTTACAGGATTTGAGTATAATAATTGAAAAATGACAACATTGTACATTTTCTTATGGCAGTAGACTGGGCTTGCTGGAAAGTTTCATATATACTTTGTAATAGTAATTTGATCCCTCTTTAGATATACTAGTGTATAGTTTGGAATACAAACTTCAGAATATAGTTATCCGGTAAAATATTATTGAATTGTGTAACTATATTAATCTAAAATCATTTAATATGTCAATAAAATACATCAAGATTAACATCATCTACACTTTTAAAATAAATGAAAATAAGAATAATTTGATCATAAACTTATTTAAATCTTTTGAAATTTGACAATCAATGTAATGGTTATATTTAACGATTGAATTGACAAAAATCACATTATACACAAAATTATCAGCAATGTAATTTAATCCCTCGTGTGTGTGTGTGGAGAGAGAGAGAGAGAGAGAGAGACTCATTTGAAATGGGCCATGAAAACTGGCATCGCATTAAGTTTCCCGTTACCACAAAAAAAAAAGTTCCAGACTCAACACACACATTGCAGGTAACTATCATTTCCACAACTACACTGAATCACAGATTTTCACAAGGATAAAAGAATAATTAAAATTTAGGAACCGCTAACAGCACAAGTCATTTGCACTACAGTGATATACACGTACATTTTGCGTATGCATCCAAACATGTTCATCTATTTTTTTTTAGCACAAATTTTTTCAACCTGAAATCATTGCCTAGTTCAGTGTCTCGTTCCATGGTTTTTCATGATGATGAGGTTACAAGTTTACATGCACATAGAGAGAACCCCCTTCTCCCAAAGAAATAAATCAATATGCTTCAACAAGTACATAGATGGGGGACTCTACAATATATGAGACCCTAAGATCAATTTGATCACTTGGCATTGTCATAAAAACCAGGGGCGATGATATATCACATAGGAAGCACCACTAGCCTCTTCTACTACTGCTAAGCACTCTTTGAAGTTGAAAAGCTTCTCCCTGCTCTCCACTCAATGATCGTCTCTCTAAGCAACATGCAGTGAGCTGTCTAAGCAACCTCTCAAGACAAGAGTGCAAGCAGTTTGTTTCTTTCATGTTTGGATTTGTAGATAATATCATGGCATTTACGGTGTCGGCGACAACTTCCCGCTGCGAGTCTTTTAGAAGATAACCTACGGATGATTCCAGTGGTTGTTCATATGCCAGCAAAGCAACACAGTCCTATAGGCAAATTCACATATCAGTACTAATGTACAATAATTAGACAAACATGAAACTTGCACACGCAGAAAATTATGATTTCTCTCTCTTGCTCGTGATGCACTAATCATGGATAGTCTTAACTCGTTATGAGGCGGGGGAGATGAAATGTATGTTTGGTTTTCAGTTGTAAAAGTACGTTTGTCCAAAAAGAAACTCTATAGTTAGTTTGGGTTCAAACGTACTTTTACAATTTTTCAACCGAAAACCAAACATGCATGAAATCGCTTTGCTCGTGTTTAACTCGTGCAACATAAGATTATAATGATTATATGTTTCAAGCAACAGAATATTAGTGAATCAGTAATAGTTTTAATTATCGCTGAGAAAATTCACCTGAACTAATTCCTCAAAGACAGGCAACCCGAAAAAACTTGACAATTCCATTCTTCCATATTTGACAGCCTCCTCCAGTGCTCCAACCTAAACATCACATACAAAAATGTCAAAATACTAAAAATTATTCAATTTGTGACTATCACGCAGGGATTTTAAATCAACGCTAGATGAACAGAAGGACAATTTTGAAATTTTGAATCAGGAGAAAAATATATAATAAATAATGTCAATCAAGTTTAACCAAATAACAGAGCACCAGCCACAGAAATTACAGCTTAAATCCACATTTATTACTAAGATCAAATGATAACAAAGAAAATTAAAGATAAAAAAAACTTTAATTGCAATCAGATATACTGATGTTGTACACAAAACTAAATATTGAAAGAAATATACCCGGACTAGTTCGATAAATTTCTGGCAATGAAGCAGAAAACACGTAGCTGATGTATTGTCCTGCAGCAGCCAGAATTAATCATCATGACTCATGAGGTAAATAAAGTGAAACATTCTTACAGAGGAGAAATATCAAATCAAGAATTTCATAAATAATTTGATCTATGATATCTGGATCCTTTACATAAAAGGGGTAAAAATTAAGGCAATAATTTAAGGATCAAAGGATTCCAACATGAAGATCTTATTCCATATGGCCATGTATTCTACTTTGGACAGAGGTGATTATTTTTAAAACTTCATAAAAGCAGAAAGAGTGACCATCAGAGGAAAACAAAGCACAGCATAACCTCCATTATATTATGGTTCCAACTATAAAACAGAACATGAACAATAAACAATTCAAGTGCAGCAAAGCATTATCAGCTATAATCACTACAAACATTACTTCTATCAAGACTCTGTTTAAAGCAATTTCTAGTACAAATAGATTAAAGATCATGTATACCCCATAGTAGGCTTCATTGCAATTTTAATCACTAAAATTGGAGTTAGATTAGAACCAGTATACATGAACATGATATACAGAACTTTGTAGACAACCATTATAATCTGAGAGAACCCACCTCAACAATCTGGGGATACCATTCACGTAATTTACCAAATGCAGCATCAATCTCCCCATCCCTAATTAACTTCATTGAAGAGAAAAGAGGTAAGCCAAATTAGGTTTGTAAATCAGCAAATGTATGCAGCAAGGATATCATACTAACAATAACAAAACAAAGGACAGCGAAATTACAGTGCCTATCAATAACAGTATAGGAACTTAAAAGGACATACACTAACTCAACGATTCCAAGTTCTAACCAAGCAATGATGCACAGATACGATACGAGTATCGGATACGATACGTATCCGATACGGCGATACGTCGTTTCTTAAAAAACATAGGATACGATACGTTAAGGACACATATATATAAAGAAATAAAAACTTCCCAAAATATTTGAACTTGATATAATAGTATTTAATTGATTAATCAAAAGAAAATTGGCATGAAAATGAAAAACAAAAACACTCAGAACAGTGGAATACACTTGCAAAAAAATTTGATAGGAGGCATTTGAAAAAAAATATATAACATTGACTGATTTTAAAAAAAACAGCAATTAGAAATTTGGAAAAAAAGAGCACCGACTGATTTAAAAAAGACAAGAACAATAATAGTATATTAGAAAAAAAATGAAAAGAACAATAATAGTAATAATAGTATATTAGAAAAAGAACACCGATTGATTTAAAAAAAAAAAAGCACAATATCAAACGGTGAAATACTCGCCAAACAGAGCACAATACTAACAGTAACAGTGAAACAGTTCAAAAACAGAGGAAAGCGCAATGGAACCTGACGAGCTGACACGCTTCAAACCGGACGGACAAACTACAGCAAAAGCTTGCGTCTGCACACTAGATGACACCACTGGACCAACTGCAGCAGGAGGGTGCGCTGGACACTGGTTGGGATATGTCCCATGTTATGCTCTGTTTTTGGGGAGGGGACTGAATCGATGAAGAAACAGAAATTTGAAGAAGATGACTGAATAGAAGGGATTGTGGGAGTGCTTGGGTATCAAGCAAATATAAATAGAATGAAATGGGAATTAATTGGGAAAGAAGTCCGAAGAGTAAGAATTATAAGAAGCTAAATCGACTGGCCGTATCGGTGCCGTGTCGACGGTGTATCGATGCCGTATCGGGATAATTTTTATTTTTTAAAAAAATTAAATATTTTCGATACTTTGAGGATACGAATCGACAGGGTATCGGGACGTATCGGTATCGGATGCGTATCCGATACCGACACGGGAGCAAAAGTAGCGTATCCGTGCATCAGAGTAACCAAGTAATGGCACTTAATTTAAAAATATCGGAACTTTAATCTATCATTTTATAACATCTATTGATTCATGTGACAATATGAATGCATGGCTTCCTTAAAAATGATTGAAAGACCTCAATGAAATATGAACAACGAAAATATATCATAATTGAAAATTGAAAATTAGAGAATATTATTCAGCAGACAGAAGACACATTTGCCTAGTGACTGGTTTGTTTTCTATTTTCATTTTCAGTGAATATATTTTCAATAATAATTACAAAAATATCACTTTGTTTACAGAAATCTGAAAACGGGGAAAATTGTTTTCATTAATTTTATAAAATCCACAGAAATTATCCCAAAGTCCCAAGCATGAGCCAAATCTTAATAAGGAGAATAATGCTTGGAAGGTATATTCTAGAATGAATGGAACAGTAGATTAGCGGGTTAGTATGAGAAGGTTAAAGTGACAGCTAGGAGGTTGGGTAGTTTGATAAAGGAAATTGTAATTGGAAAGCATCTTTTGGGAAAATAAATTAAACCGAGACTACCTCAGTTGGGAGAAGGGGTCGTCTTTTGTAATAGGACTCTACCTGTTGTACTTTACACTTCTGAATACAAAAACTATTTTTTCGTCCACGTCCGCCCCCCCTCCCCCTCATTTCTTTACAACTCCTGACACACCTAGTTTGAAGGCTATCAGTTTGGTCTGACCAGACAGATCATAACACAAGTGAAATGGAGTCACAAAAGCAACGGAGAGCTCGGTGGAATTCCTCAAGAAAGTGGCCAGTGATCATGGCAAACAGTTGAAAGAAATCATAGAGGCTCATTCTTGGGCACGAAAGATGGAGTAAACACTTTTGATGAGATCGTTACCTTGGGTTGAATAGAAAAGGTAGAAATATTCCTTTAAGTGAAGCAGATCAAGCCAACAAAGGAGGTGCAGTTGGTTTTCTGTACAATGGTATTGGTTTGGGTTCAAGCAGAGGATAAAAAAAAACTGCCCTGGGAAGGGCTTACTGCAGCTCTAATCCAGTGTTTAGGCAGACGATAATAATGTCCAAGAGAGATTGACTAATTTGGGTCAAATGGGGGTCTGTGGAGGAGGATAATCAAGATTTTGAGGCATGGTTGGCCCAAGCATCAACTACTACAAAGGAGCAATTATTGGGGTTTTCTTGGCTAGTCAGAGTCACAAAGCGAGAGTCAGGCCCATAATCCCAAAGAGGTGATGAGAGCCATCAATTTAGCAATGGATGTCAAGGAGGAGTTGAGGGCTTCACATGAAATGCAGGGTTCCTAATTTCAAACTCCAAGCGCAGGGACTCATTATCCAGGAGGGAGAAGCATTGTTTCTCGTGTGGACAGCACCCCAGTTGAACTGCCTAGTTTATTACCAGGGCTGTCATCAGCAGGTGGTCTGAAACCATCAACGGGGAGAAGAGTGATTCACACCAGGGAGCAACAGGACTTCCATGATAGTCTGTGTCAAAATCTACAGGAGTAGGCATCCCGGACCAAGAAACGGGAACCTACCAACTAATCGACCATGAATATGTCAAGTGAAGGGATGAAGGTCACTGCCATTTGGACCCTTTAAAAATGCCAGAGAAGAGAATGAAAATTACAATTGTTGTGCTGAAACTCAAGATCAGTAGGTGTTGGAAGCAGAAACCCAAGGCTTGCGGAGATTTTCCACACTGCTGAATACTAGCATAATATCAGTTTCCATGGTTGACTATGCTAATGCTCAACGGAAACCTTCCACAAATCCATGGTTCAGCAAGGGGATTGGGTCTCTCTGAAAATTAGACCCCATCGCCTAGGCTTTACGTCTACTTGTTTGCATCCTAAGATGGTTGCTAGCTACTACAGCCCTTACTTGGCTTTTAGACAAATTATTCCAGTTGCATTTCAGCTTCGGCCCCCTCCACAAGCTCAGATACACCCTGTTTCTCACATGTCTCAGCTTAAGAAGGCAGTGGAGAATCGTTGTGTGGAAGAGGAGCTCCTAGAGGAGCTGTGGGGGGCGCAGGTGGGTGATCAAGCTATCACAAGGCATGGGGAATAGGTGTGAAGGTTCGGAATCAGCGGCAAAAGCAACCCGAAGACAAAGCCACTTGGGAGGTTGATTCTTCATCTGATAGTATTGTTAGGCACGAGTGAACTCTTAATAAGGCTTGGAGGGTAGGGTATATTTCAAAAGGAAATACGAGGTCAGTGGGTCAGCTTGAGACCGTTACAGTCGTAGCTAGGTGGTTTGGTAGTTAAATAGAGGAAACTGTAATGATGTAATTGGAAATTTGGAAAAGTAACTGAAACTGAAACTTCCTCAGCAGAGAGAAGGGGACTCCCTTTGTAAGAGGACTCTTCTGCTTTTATTTTAAACTATTGAATATAAACACCCCCCCCCCCCCACAACACTTCATTTACAATTTGTGTCACGTAATGCCTAGACTGAGGGCCTATCAGAAACTGAACAGCACAAAAGCACATACCTCTACCAATTTCAATATAAGATCTTTACAGAGTGGCAGGTATGACCACATTCAAGTTGAATGCATGTCTCCAAAATGTTCTGAGTGGTTTTATGATTGAATGATATTGACAAAAGAAAAGAAACTAATTACAGTATTAGGAAGACATTTAGCAATTAGTCACATTTGTCCAGGGGTCATCATTTAAAACCTCTTACGCACACAATATCACACACACACACATTGAATATTGTTTTCAACATTCCATTAACAAAATCTGGAAAACAAGGAACAAAATGAAAAAATGTAGCATTTTTGTAATTATTAAGGGGGGCAGCAGTGTGGCTGGTGCCAGTGACAATGATATCAGGTAAAAATGGTTGTTGGAGTATGCCAACGGCAATGGTTTTTAAAGTAAGCAACAAAGTTATATAACAATAGAAAACGAAATATTGATTTTAACTTTTGTCTTTGGTACTAGAAATTGTTAATCTTAGGGTCTAAGCTAAGAATTGAATTGAATACAATATAATTAGTTATCTTTTAGTTCCATGTCATTGAACTCAGAATTAGAAATTCCCAATTCAACATATACACCAAACAAGATAATTGGAGTTGGACAATGCTCAATTCTAAGTCCAATTCCATGCAATGGAACCTTCAGTAAAACATATCAACTAAAAATAAAAACAGGAAAAAACCCAATTCCTCCTACCATTCCCTTGTTTCCTATCCTAATCCTAATTATATACACTTATAGAAAAGCTAACACAATCAATAAGTACCTGCCGTAGAGTCTTTCTGTGATTCAATGCATATGTTATTTCCTGCTCATTGGTTCCATTTTCTTGCGCTATACATATAGGAGGAACAGTACTTCTACTAGCCACATCAAATGAATTCAATGTATCTTCATAGCCATAGTGTAGAAGGTAGGAACGGACAATTCTGGTAACAGGGAATGATATCAAAATTGAAAATATTAATACATATTAATTCCTTTCTTATTAGTCCAAGAAAGTCATGGATGTCATACAGCCAAGGTGAATGAATAGATTAATTTCAAATTTTCAAACATCATAGAAGCACAAAAAGTGACGGTATGCAGCATTAGAGAAGTCCTCCTTAGCCTAAGAGAAAGAGTTCACAGTAAATTACCATACCATAATAATTTTTTGCTGTCTGCATTGAATTTCCCTTATGGTCTGTGATTGAGAATAATAGCAGTCTGAGATCAATTTTAGAATTTGAGGATCCTCTATTCAAAGTTATGTTTGTCAGTTAAAGTTCTTTTAATACAAGATAACATCCCAGTTCATATATAAAGAAGTACTCAATCTAAGGCATTCTGCTACCCACCCTGTTGTCTACTTGTCTTTTCTCCTCATCCTTTAGCCGATTAACACTCATGAACACTGTTTGGAACTGAAATATAAAGCTATAAGGGAAACACAAACCAGACACTTCATGGACACTCCTAATCATTTTACTGCACTTTTATACCAATAATACAAATGGGAAAACTACAATAATGACGCATGTTAACTGTTTAAACATTGATTCTCTCTTTTGATATAAGATCTGTATTTGTATAGTAATTAATTTTATTTAAATTATGTGTTGTATTATAACCATGTCATGCCCTATAATTTTTAAAATTTGCCATATCCTGTGTCTATCGTATCTATGTCCAGTGTCATATGCTATTCCCCATTTTTTTTATATAACTCTAACTATAATAATTAACCATTATAACAAACCCTAAAGTCCTGTTTCATGTTCTAGCAACTAGTTCTTTTACATCCAACCCATCATTTCCTTTTAGATATTAATCCTTCCAATTATAAATGACCTACCAAAACCTCAAGTCCTCAAGGTTACTTGTATTACAAACATTAAAAGGAAAATGCACTCACTCTCTGGATGTCTATTGGAAGATATGTTATAGCATGTGCTCTACATCACAAGCACTGCCATTTAATTAAAACATTGATATCTGCAAAAAGGTAATTGAAAAAAAAACAGCAGACCACTTCAACCTCAAGCAGTCAGACTATTTTTTTTATATAAAAAAGTGATCAGACAATGTTAAAGGCAGGAAAAGTGAAAGCATAACTTAAACTGCCAGGATATTAAATAAAACAGTTACATGATGTATTCACCACTAAGAACTTTTCCTTTTTCAATAGAAGAAAAAACTAGGAGAGAAATTTAACATGAGAAACATAAATCTACTTCCAGGTAAACCTCATAGCTCTCTTACAACATGACATAAATCCATATGCTATAAAATCACAATATTTTATACAAGTGTAAAATCTCTTGATTATCAATTTTTCCAGAAGAGAAATTGAAATTGAAAACCAAACTGTTTGTCAGTGTCTATTTTATATACAAATAACTGCATTTTCATCAGTCAGGATTAGAATCCAATTTGGACAAGTACACTAACAGAATCTATTTCTTTTAGCACTATCAAACTTTCAACTTCTATGACTGTGGTTACAGGTTTACATCTTCGAGCACTGAACTTCTAAGAACCACTAAGTACACCTTCAGACCCTCAACTGTTAAATTTAGAACCCTGTCATCATTAATCTAATGAGATGACTATAGCACCCAGACAGCCATCCTAACATACATAATCTGTGCACAATGTAACAGAAATCTGCACTTAATACATGCGTACACAGAGTCACAAACTCTTAAAGAATTGGTCCTGAGTTATGTAAACTTACCCTGCAACCAACTACAAATACAAACACTGGAAATAATCCAAGATATGAAGGGCCTTGAGAACTCATGGTAAGCTTGCATTCATTAAGACTAAAAAAGAGAGAGTTTAATATAAGCAAATTCTTCAAAGGTAATTTTTCAAAGGCAATTTTCTCTCACCCATAACTGACATTTGGTGGCTCAGGAATTTCCTCTATTTTCAGTTGCTGTATCAATCTTTCTTGTGCTTCAAATTCCTAATCCAATAATCCATCCAATAATATAAACAATCAAGAGAGAGATAATGATAAAGAAAAGTACATAGCACAGATCTTTACTTTGTTACTTTTAAACAAAAGGGTTATGTGACATAAATCATTGCGACTCACTGTATAAAATCACATTGAAATCATTTAATCTAAAATTGCATCCTAGCATTATCTTGGGTGCATAAGATGGATGACAAGGTTCTCTAACTACTATCCTCCTAGTGCCTACTGGAGAACCTCTTATGCTACCGCCGGATAACCTCTCACATATACACTTTGCATGCATTTTTCTTCAATTTTAAGGATGTTAAATTTCTCAGGAACAGGTCCAATCCTGCTCTGCTTGGGGTTTAACTCCCCATTCTCAGTTTAGAAAATGCAACGAAAAGAAATTGGCGAAGAACAAAACAAAAAAGTGAAAACTAAAGTCCAGAATCCAGATTCCTTGATTTTGATATCTGACTAGTATTTATTTGAGAGCTGAATAATGAAAAAAAACCTTAAAAATAAATATTCTTCATAAAAAGAAGCAAGGGAAGCATTGAGCAATTAATTCAAGGCAAATACAACAACAATAACAACAGAAGTCTTTTCCCACAAGGTGGGATTGGCTACATGTATAAAACGATGTCATAACATAAGTTTAAAATATACAAAAATATACTTTACCATGATGCCAGCTGGAAGACAAAATTTTGCAATAAGTCAATGGGTTGGAAGTAAATTTAAAGGCCTGGCCTCTTCAATAAATACAAAGCTACAAAATATTCATGTAATTGTATTGGCAAGTAAGGTAACATGCCAGAGTTTAAGATAAGATATATGCACAAGGATAAACAAAATATATATAAAAAAAGATTCTTACCTTAAGGTCAAAAGTAAATGGCTTCTGCCCAAAGTTGACATGCACCCTGTTAGAGATAAATGAAACACACTCCTGAAAGATTAAACACCTCAACTAATGATCAAAAGAAGCTGCTATTTGAAACTAACCAGTAAGTACTGTTGCCAAAAAGAAGAACCTTTAAAATGAAAGTAAAGCAAAAATAATGAAGGATTCAAAAATGTACGCAGATGATCAAAATGCCTGATGTCAAAATAAAAATAAAAATGCTAAAGATGAGTGTCGAATCTAGGTGACTCGTACTCAGATAAATTAAACATCGGAAAAAATTACACACCCCTCCCTATATTTTCCACTTACTATGAAGAATCCCATCTATTATGATAATTGATAACATCCACAAAACTTCCTTGTATTCATAAAAAAGCTACACCTAACTCCAAAACATAGTCATTCATTTAGTGAGCTGTTAACTACTTAGCTCATTTATTTTTTGTGGTCAAATGTTATTCATACCCATGTTCAGCTTTATAAGTTGAGAAAAGAAAATGATGATTCATTTTGGTATGCAGAAGTTAAACTACACATACGGTCAGCGTGGAAATTGAATTGCAAGATTTTATTTATATACTAAAATTTCAATGCAATCGACTACTCTAATCTGATAAATGGCTTCACTTCACAAATATACACTGAACACAAAAATCTACCTTTATATCTTGAAGAAAAAAAAAAGAAGAAACCAAATAAAGAAGCATGCAGTGCAGCCACTCCAATAAATGAAAAATGAGATAGATAATATTAAAAGACATCAGTAAAACATACTCTTCATTTTGGCTATGAACAGCAATAGTTGGAAAAAGGGGACCCTTCATGTCTTTGTAAACCGTGCCTACAACTTGCCCATTTTTACTGGCATCAAAAAGAGAGTAAAAAAATCTTGTAATGGAAACAGAGAGAAGAAAAAAAAAGGCATAAACAAGCACAATAGAACAATCAATCATAGAAGTAAGTCAATAGTGTTTCAGAGTATTGCCCATTTTTACTGGCATCAAACAAAAGAGAGTAAAAAAATCCTGAAATGGAAACAAACAGAGAGAAGAGAAAAAATTGTGTAAACAAGCAAAATAGAACAATCAAACATAGAATCAAGTCAATAGTGGATTCGGTGTATGGCATTGTTAACATACAACCGCAGACTATCCATAACATTGTTTAATCACATAAAAAACCAAGAGCATGTTTACTTTGTGAAGACATTTCCAGATTTAGCTTATTGTTTTCACTTTTAATTAAAAAAAATGTCACTTCGTTTGTCTTTAAAATTTTGTATACATATTAGTGAAAACAAACAGAAAATAAAGAGGAAGAAAAACATTTTCTCAAACCATACAAACCCTAACTAATGGGTTCTGAAAAGGAAGGATGCAACAATGGACGAGAAAGCAGAGTGATTACGTGAAAAAGAATTCCTGTGCGGCATAGTTAATTCCAGCACCAACAATATCACCAGATGTATAGGTTGGACCAAAAGCTTCCCCTTTGCCATGTCCACGATAAAGCAAACCATCATCCCCATGATACCCACAGCTATTGGCCTCCCACCTAACCAAACCACAAAAACCAAAACAACAACAACAATAATAATCACATTCAGAACCACGGTTTAAAATTGCAGTCCACAACCACAACTGCAGCCACAACATCATAGTTTATTGAGTCTCCAAAACCACATCACAATGTGGCGGCCACATTTATCCGCAATTTTTCACAATATCAATGATATAATCAAGGTCCACAACCGCAATCAGGGTTTTAAATTGCGGTCCACAACCGCAATTGGAGCCACAACATCAAGGTTTTTGGAGTCTCCGAAACCGCATCGCGACCGCAATTGCGGCCACATCGGCCATATTTGCCCGTAATATCAAGGTTTTCAGAAACGCAAAACCGCGACCGCGATTGCTGCCGTGACATCATGGTTTACGGAGTCTCCGAAACCGCATCACAACCGCAATTGCAGTCGCATTTGTCTGTAATTTTTCACAATATCAAGGACCGCGACATAACCGCGACCGCAATTTAAAACCTCACTCAGAACTAACTAACTAAATCTCTACACGAATGATTGATTCATAGGAAGGAAGGAAGGAACAGAACAATGTTACTGGACTGACCCGGGTTGTCTTCGCATCTTGAAGGATTCGGAGGTGAAGCCAATGGCAATCTGACCCCTAACACCGGCATCCTTAACATGAATCTCGAAATAGTAAACGAGTCGTTTCGTTGGTGCGGGTTTGTTAGCTTGAATCACACCAACATCGTGACCGTGAAGGTTGACGCTCGTGTACTTCACTGATAGCTTGTCGGTGGATACCACAACAAACCCTCCTGAACTGTTAATCGTGTTCAGCTCCGTCGGTGCCTCCTCTTCTTTCTCTTCTCCACCGTCACCGTCACCGTCAACATCAACGTGGTGATGTTGCTCTTCCCTCTGCTTTCGACGGCGACATAACTCGAGGAAGTAGAGTCCTAGATCTTGGTGACGGTGGTGGTGATCTTCTTCTTCTTCTTCTTCCTTCTGGCTCTTCCCGTTACTCTCCCTCATCGCTAAATTCAATTCACAACACCACCACCACCACCGAAAACAAGTAACCCTATACCCCGATAATGATACTCTACTATTATTTTTATTTCGATTTCGGTTGCTGAATCACGTGTAAATTCCAAATCTAACCTCTCCCCAAACTCTTTCACTTTCCTAACTGTAGTGATGATGTTATGTTATTCTTTTCTTCTTCCCTACGAACCTTTCTTCAATCACGCACACCCACCGCAAGGAAATGAACCATCGCCGTCGCCTACTGCTGTTTATTTTGTTTTTATTTATTTTTAAAAACTTTAGTTAATTAATTAATTAATAACTACGGATTATTATTATTATTATTACTACTAACAATTCACACTTACCAGTATTTTAATCAGTATTTTCATAAGAGTAAATCCTTAATTTAATCCAAAATTATAAAGCGTTAACTACCTAAAATTATTAATATTCTCAATTAATCTCTAAATTTGAAAATTATTAATCATATTAATCTCTATCAAATAATTTTAAGCATTAAAATGATAGATCTAAAAGAACTAATATAATCAATAATTTTTAATTAATTAAAATAATTAATTTAAAATATTAATAATTTCAAAAACTAAATTAAAATACCTTACAATTTTATAGATAATTTTGGTGGTTCACTTTTTCTTTATAATTGAAAGATAATTATTGAATAATTCAAATAGTAACAAACACTTATCCATCTAAAAATCACAATACTAACTCATTTAAAAAAATAAATATTGCAAATGAAGATATATAAACCCAACACCTCTTAATTAAGTTGACCAAACTCCTTCGTATTTGTACATACATGTGTTGGTAGTATACTATTTAAAATATATATATATGTGTACAATTCTTGTTAATTAAGTAAAATATTTAAAATTTATTTATATAATTATCAAAATATATAATATGAATCAACAATTGAGTTTATTAAATTTGTATTAAAAAAATGTTATTACTTAATTATCTGTGCATTAGAAAGAGTTTATTTTAGCTTATGGTTTGATATAAGAATTTATACCTATATATAAAAACAATACAAAAAATTATAATTCGGTGCGTTATTTTTGTTTCCTTAAATGTCTTTACATAACAATATTTAAATTAAAATTTAAACATAAATGTATGACAACTAGGTGATAACTATCAATAAAAAAACATGATAACAATATAAGATAAAATGGAAGGGTGAACTAAACTAGTATACTCCAAGTGATCAGCGGTTCGAGTCCCTTAATCATGCAGTCAGGGGTTCGAATCCCGTGTCATATATATGAAAATTTACCATTTTGAAAAACCAAAAGAGAAGGGTAAAATGGACACACAAGCACAAAGTACCTTTTGTACACTAATTTATATAAATTTGAAAATTTGAAAGAGCTTAAAAAATAGCTAATAATGTATCAATAAGTTACTTTCATCTTATTTCTACAAACTCTACAAGATAGTGAAATATAACTGTTTCAAAAGCCTAACTAATTCAAAAAAATTAAGAATACTATGCCACTTAAAATTAAGAATATTTTTCTCTCCACATTTATTACATTAAATAAAGTCGTATGCCCTAAAAACATTACTTAAAAAACATTTAACACACCTATTAAAAGTTTTTCATTACTTTGAAAAGCAAATATTAAGTAATCTTTATTTATTTTAAAATAAAAATATTTTTTATTAAATACTTTCTAATATTATTTCTTCAAACAACATCCTAAAAGCACTCATTAGCATTTGTCTATTTAGTGTGTTTTGATGATCATCCAAAACACATTCCAATGTCGTTCAACATAAAAGTAACACTATCCTCCCTTTTCCAAAACCACGTTTGAATTCCTTCACCAATTTTCCAAACAGTCTTTAGTATTAACCTCACACGTCCGTTAAACATGCACAATATCACAATAAAATCCAAAATACTAGTATCGGATCTAACTGATACTCGTTAACAAAGCCTTAACTCGTGGATGATTTTGTGATAAAATGTTACTTAGTTCGGTCATATATATGTGGAAAGGGGGAAAAACCACACCCATAATCTTTCTTTTATTTTAGCACAGAATGGAAAGCAATCCGTTCTATGTATCTAAACACTATCATTAGTACTTCCACCCTCAGATTCACAATATTCTTGGTATCTAACTTAGCATGGTATCTGAAAGAAGCAAAACCTTGGATTTGGTTGCACATGTCAACCCACTATCTTCTACGCCAAAAAAACTAATCACATGGGGCTATAAATCACCAGAGATTCAACAAAAAACTGTTATTATACAGTTGAATCCGGTTTTTTATTGCCCAGATGAGCCTCCTGAATCAGTGAATATCCATGAACTTTTTCCCATATATTCAACCAAAACATAACCAGAGCCACAATCAGTTGGATGGAACAATCAATGAACTTTAACCAGTTCGAAGTCATAAACCAACCATGAATTTGGTGGTATTTTAGCACTTTGTCCATCATTCGTAGACCTGAGACATGCACATATCAGAGAAGATTAAAGGGATCCTCAAAAAAAAAATGGAGTAAAGAAAATTATGTTAATTTAACATATGAATTCAATCGCATACGTCATTGTCGGTGGAATTACAAGTCTTCTCTTTTCTCCAACTCGCATGCCTGAGGACCATGAATATATAAGATTAAATGAACTAGTCTATGGACTTGACCCGTACTTTATATGAATAGTAAAAACAAATTAACAAAAAAAAATTTAGTTAGAAACAAAAAAAAGTAAAAAAACTGATGAGATGACACGTGCGTGAGAAGCCGAATTTAACTTTCTTATATAGTAAAGTAAAGTAAAGTAATTGATGAGCACACGCATCTCAAGAGTATGTAGAGAAAAATGTATTTCAATGAAAACAAAAGCTGAATCTGGGAAAAGAGCAAAGAGCAAAGACAAAAATGTCTAAATGACTACCTTCAAGGCCAACATCCCAACCTTTAATAACTTCTCCTTTACCTGCAAAAAGTAATGCAAGTATAAGAACATGAGTCATATATAGGTAATAGAAGGTTCTGGTAAATGTCATTACCAAGGCGAAATTTTAAAGGAGCTTGGCCATCAGTTGACTCAATAACTACTCCAGTTTCCTTCAACTTGCCAGTGTAATGGACGCTGATCTGCAACCAATTTTAAATCAAATCAAATTTATGTTTGACTTCATATAAGTAGTCACTAAAATATTTTAAATCATTAAAAGAACAACCTTTTTCCCTAATGCAGCAATTTTGCCATCTTTTGTCCCCATCTCTAGCTCTTGAATAACTAGTCCATCTGATAATGTTCTAACTTGGGAAGGCTTTACATCGGCACTATTATTTCCATCCTCTTTCATCGCGTCACTACTTTGCTCAACAGATACAGGCACATCGGAATTAACAACTTCCACATTGCCCTGACTTTTACTCTTTTTCTTCTTTTTCTTAACTTTTCTGTCCTCAGATTGATTTCCATCAGCAAAGTCATGAGCACCATCGTCCGCACTGCTGCACCAGAAATATCAATTAAGATGATTGCACAAAATAAGTTATAGTATGTTTCAAAGTCAAAGATCTGTAAGAATGCTTGCTAAAAGTAAGCTACAAATTAAAAGTGCTCTCAACAGACAACTTAAATAGTGAAAATGACATAGATAAGTTTGTCAGCACCATTCAGCTAAATCGAAACAAATTTAGATTGAGACTTACCAAGCAACTAAGGCTTGTCTTTTTAAATGTATTCCATGCCAAAGCATAATAAACCCATTTACTAGTTTTTGTGTCTATAGAAAGCAATTCTTCTATCATTTTGCCAATTCACAACAAAGATAAATGTGAGTCATTTTCTCCCCAGGACTTTCAGATTAGAATGGCAGTCCCTCTTCAATTGTGCATTGGTCTCCATGCCTACCCTTTCAATCTCTCTAAGAATAAAATGGCTAAAAACTAAATAATAGTAGCTTTCACAATATTAGAGGGTTGTCATGGATCATATGAAATATGATTTCTTCTGTTTAATATTGTAACAAATACTACTACTAGCAAGACATTGCTTCTCATCTTTTAGTTGTTACTTTGTCCTTCTATTTTATTTTTCTTTTGCTACTTCTCTATTTTATATTCTTGGAGCAGTATAACAACAAAGGGTAAAGATTCTTGGTGATGGGACAACAGAAAACAAGAAAACAAAGTATCTATAGACTTGCTAAAAGTAGGGAAAGAAAAACGAGATTTAAACAAGTGAGATGCATTAAGGGTGATGATGGAAAAATATTGTTCATACAACAAGATATTAAGGACAGATGAAAGAGTTGTTCTTATAAATTTTCTAATGAAGGACACTGAGTTTATCAACTCTAATAGACATAATACTAGAGAGGAGGAACAAAATTACCACTACTACCGAAAAATCCGAGAATTCGATGTAAAACAAACACTTAAGAGGATTTCTAATGGTAAGACAGTTGGGCCAAATAATATACCTATTGAGGTATGAAATGGGCTAGGTGTTTTTCAATGAGATTATGAGGTCTGAGTATAGAGAAGTAATTTAATTCCTATCTTCAACAACAAAGCTGACATACAAAACTACACAAATTATAGAGGTCTTAAACTCATAAGTCACACCGTGAAGCTTTGGAAGAGAGTAACTGAGAGAAAATTAAGAAAAGAGACCCACATCACAAAAAATCAATTTGGTTTTATGTCAAAGAGATCGACTATGGAAGCTATATACTTGCTACGAAGACTGATGAAAAGATCTCTGAGGAAGCAAAGAGACCTACACATGGTTTTCATTTATTTGGAAAAGGCATATGATAGAGTACTTAGAGGGGTTATGACTTACTTATGCGGAAGGCTCTAGAGAAAAAAAGGAGTTCGGATTGCTTACATCCAAACAAAGATATGCATGCGAGGGTAACAACTAGTGTGAGAAACAAGGTGACGATATAAAAGGATTTCCTATAAATATAGGTTTGCAATAAGGGTTAACTTTGAGCCCGTATCTTTATCTTTTTATCTTGATTCTATACGTGCTTACGGAACATATAAAGAGATAGAGACACTGTATTTTTTCGTGAATAATATAGTCTTAGTTGGAGTCTGAGAGTCGAGAGAAGAAAAAGATAAAAGGCTCAATATATCGAGACAAACCTTGGAAGCACATGGCTTCCAACTAAGTATAAGTAAAACAGGGTATATGGAATGCATGTTTACCAAAAGACACACAAATCCTAGCTAGAAGTGAAAATTGGAGAACATATAATATCACAAATTTCACGTTTTTAAGTACCCTCAGTCCATCATACAAAGCAACAGGGAGATAGAGGATGATGACAACCGTATGATCCAAGCAGGGTTTGTAACCTGTTTAATCCTGTTCAATGTTCCCCACTTTAAAAAGTTTTGGCTACTTAATAAAATTTATTTTCCACCAATTCAATTTCAGCATTAAAGCACATGCTAGCGTTTCAGTATTATTTAATATCAAAAGCACACTTACTTTTCAGATGTTAGCTTCTGATGTTGCTCTTCTTCAGAAAATTTATGAATCAGACTATCAGACCCTGCTGTATCTTTGTTGGCTTTGTAATCTTGGATGAAACCTTCATGGTATCCATTGTCACCTTCAAGATGTGAAGCTTTATTTACCTGTTCTTTCTTTCTCCTCTTTGTTTTCTTTTGAGAATCCATGTCAGCAGAAGGCAATGCACCATTGTCAGAAATCTTAACATCCCTGCTAATTGGCTAAAGTGTGTCAGATAACATAGTGTTTTTTTCTTCTTTTGCAGGATGCAACACATAATTTTAAAGTTGAATTGCAGTGAAGTTTTAGAGGATGACAATTCAGAAAAACTTCACGGAGAGTAACTGCAGAAATTTATTTGTAAGGAGATAAATTTCTTCCCAAGTTTTGCAACTTTTAACATTGGAGTGGTTTCATTTGATATTCCATTGTGAAATGACAAATTATTTATGGAAGATATTTGAAAATTTGATTCCCGTATGTATTTTCTATAGTAGTAGGGAAGAACACCCCAGAGCTTGTTACTTGGAGAAAGAAAGCAGAGTGCACAATTTTAAGAAGCGCAAGCAAGATACATATTAGAATGAGAGGTAAATTCAATGGGAGCCATACCAGCAGGTAAATTATTTCGCACAGTATAATTTACAGTGAAATATGCATGGCATGTATTCTGTTAATAACTTATATTAGGAAGGCCAAACTAGTGGTACAGTAACATATGCACCATTTAAGGTATCTATGTTGCATCAATGCAGCTGGTTTTGTGAATTCTTTTGTGTATGGCCGGGGCATGAAGGGTGTTTTGTCAACTTCTCCTCCATTACCAAATACAGCATGTTGTATGGTTATTTTACTAAAAAAAATCAGAAAAGACAAGTAGTACCTGAATATGATAACAGTAGTTAAAGAAAAACTCACTCATTAATTGTGTCTTGTTTGTTGTGTTCATTTCTCTGAGGCAAATTAATTGTGCTTATCTCCTCCTTTGATCGTTCTTTCCTTTTCTTCTTTGGCTTTTCATTCTGTCCTTGACCAACCAGGGAGGAAGGTAGTATTTTATCCATTGTTTCAGTTTTCCTGCCTCATATCAAAGATAAAATAGATCAACAACCAAACCAGAAACCTTTGCAAGTAACACAACAAAAGGAAGATAAAAAAGGCCTTGTTAGTTCTCCTTTCCAGAACATTGTCTTAAGCAGCAGATGCAGAACCAAGGCACAAAATCCTCTGCCGATGTGTGTATAGGTAGTCAATAAGATATGTATTTAAAATTTTATAGATGCATAAGAAGTTTTTAGACTAGCTACAAATAAATTGAGAACTTTATTTTGTATGAAAGACTAATTTTTTTTTTATAACTACAATAGATATAAACAAAATGGAAAAAAGGGCAACCTAGTGCTATAAAGCTCCTGCCATGGTGTGGTTCAAGAAAGGGTTGGAACTTGGACTTATAATATTATACTTATTGGGTGTGTTTGGAAAAACAACTTAATTAAGCACTTATTGAATAAGCACTTATCATATAAGCACTTATGTATAAATAGTTTCTATAATCGAAGAAGAAATGAGGTTTAACTCGTCATAAGCTCTGTAAGCTTATTGAAATAAGAGATAAGCCCATATAAGTTATAAATAAGCTCCTCCAAACGCACTCATACTCCATAATTTGGGATCCCCTCAACAATGAGGTCAGGGGTGGGTCTTCTATGAAAAATCACCCCGGAATTTATCACCTGCAATGTTAACGGAATACCAAACTAACTCCTAAAATAAAAACAGTGTGATGCATTAATTGTCATTGTAATTCTTAGAATTTGGGCTTAGGGCCTAACTCAAACCTTATAAGGACTACATTGGTCATATCACTAGTCGGTGTGAATCTCAACAACAATTAATTAACAAATCCAAACGATGATGCCCAAAAAAGCCTGTATTATTTGAGCCTATTAATTTACTTATGATATCCACAAGAGATATCCACAAGCATTTTTTAAAAAGAAAAAAAGAAAGCAAAGCCCATTAAAGTAAACAACCAGAAGGCAGACATGCTGCAACCATCACCAGTGACTTCTCTCCCCCTCACTCATTAATCTGTGAATCAACTACAGATAAACTGTTGTTTCACTTTACACATGACAATAAACCATGGGCATTGACATTTCAGAATGAATTTCAGCACAAGAAGCACACAAAAGTCAAACCACCTTGACTTTCCAAATAACACTTGCCACAATTAACTTTTGAAAATATAATTTTGTTTATAGTTATCAACTTTGTTATTTCATTTTGAGAATGATAAATGCTTCTTAAATCTTAAAATAGAAGTCTCATGAATTAGTTTGAGAAAAAAAAAAAAAAAGAGGTATGAAAGAAAGAGGCATCAGCATATTCCATAAACAGCAACCTGCCCATCCTTGAATCAAGCACTCTAAAGTACTTCTACTGTAATGAAGAACCCTAAATTCTTGATTTTGAAATTTCAGGGCCTTCACATAACTTGGTATAACTTTCCAAATTAATCTAACTTTTTATCCTATGAAAAACTGACAAATACTACTGAGCAATAACAGTTTCTTATCGGTATAACAATCAAGAAGTCAAGACATGATCACTCACCTATCATCAGCATGTTGCTGGTGTTGTTCATTTCCTGCCAGAAAATCCTGTGTCATCTTGTACATGTTTGGCTCATCTTTTACAGCATCATCTGGTTTGATAGAATGGCCATTACAAGAACTCTTTGTTTCTTTTTCCTTTCCCTTCTTTTTCTTTTTTGACTTTTTAATATCCCCAACATCCAGAACAGTGGAAGGATCTACCAAGTGGTCTGACAGTTCAGCTTCCCTGCTTCAGCAGAAATATAATTTAAGAACAAAGGCAAGAACAAATAAAAATGTATCCCTAAAAGGCTAAGACCTAAAGCTGAGAAAAGCAAGCATGTATTTGGTTTGAACATTGGTTGAGAATTGAGAAGAGTTGTCACCTATGAGTCTGACTATCCACTGGGACATTGTCAGTTTTTGAATTTGTTTCAATAATACTATTTCCACCATCTTCATCATTCTTGTTGCCAGCAGCAACTGCTCCTCTGTCAACAATATCATCCATTTCCTGATCCAAGACCCTTCCAGAGGCTTTATTCTTGGAAAGAGATGAAATTGGTATACCATCTTCATTATCAATTTCCTTGGATTGGTGGTCATGCATACTGTCATCGACAATTATCTTTTCCTCAAGAGAGCCATCATCATCCGACTCTACCAACCGGTACTTCTTCCTCAGCCGTCTTAGGCTGCCTTTCTTACCTTTTGATCTGCTATCATGAGAAGCTTCCTCTGCAGTCATCACAGTCAAAACAAACAAATAATAAAAATATCATAGAGGGATTAAAATGGGGACAACTCAAGAAAAATTTGTTTTTGTTTACTTGTTGAAGGATAATACAAATATTTGAACGTGCCTTCATTGGAAATAGGAGATGTTGGGAAGACCTCTGGATCACAGTCATCATCAATAAAACTATCATCATAGTCATCTTCATCATTGTAATCAGATCTCTCTGTCTCTGTATCACCAATATCTTCTCCATATGATTCCCTTTTCATTGTAGTGAAGGAAATTAAGAAAAATAAACCCACCAAGAAAAAGGACAATTGGATTTATTTTATCTTTTGATAGACACAAATAATCCAAGAGCTAGTTTGGATAAACTTCTCAAGAAGCACTTATGAAAAAAGAAATATCAAAAGAATCTTGCAATGGCTATGAGTTTTCTAAACAATAACTTCTCGTTTAAGTTGAAATTAGCTTTTACATATCAAATTTTTCATAAGCTCAGAAGCTCTCTCATTTAACTCTACAATAAACATCTATAAGCTTATAAGAAACCATTAACTTATTTTAATTGCGAAGCTCCCATGAGCTAGAGGCTAATCCAACCTGGGCCTAATTAAAGATTTGGTTTCTATCATCGAATACCCTTTTGTGATATTCTTAGAGCTAGTTTGGACAAACTTTTCAATAAACACTAACAGGAAAAGAAAAATTAAAATAATCTTGCAATGACCATGAGACTCCTATACAATAGTTTTCCATGCATAGGTCAAAATCAAGTTGACAAATCATGCACCTCAGTTTTTTCAGAAACCCCGTGATTTAACTTCTCCATAAAGCACGTATAAACTTACTTTTCTAAAAGTTCAAAACCAGATTCTTATTTCAGACAAGAAGCTCTCATAACTCACAAGTTACTAATCTTTCCCGATGAAAAACAGAAATCGAGTCTTGGTTCTCCTGAACAATTCTGATGTGTTAAAAACCACATTCTAACCAATAAACCAAAACTACAAGAGAAAATAAAGGGAAACCAGTCACAAAAACAAGGATACGATTCTTCAAAAGCATTGGTATTGCGGGCACCAACAAGATAGTAACCGCAGAGATGAATGCTCCGGGGACCAATAACGGAGAAAACAACATCATCAACTTCCTCAAGCTCCAAATTCAACTGCAACGACTCGGTTTTCCCCGGATAGAGAGAGCACAAATACACAGGGCTTTTGTTTCCCACATTACATTGCAATGTGCTTTTCGGTGTTGCGATGCCGCCGAAGCCCAAAGTTGCCTGAAAAATTTTACATAACTTATATTAGGTCTATTTGGATATTTTAAAACGAGCGGCGGAACATATCTTTCATTCCATGTTTGGATATTTTACGATTATGAAGCACACGAGAATAACAAGATCACCATTGAAATGTGGAGGCGTCCTTTCGAACCATCGCACTTGTGAGTAAAAGGCTTTCCCGGTTTCACTTCCACTCCTGCAGAGAGTTTGTTGAATTATTTTAAGATGAAATTGAATGAATATTTTTGTTGGGTTTTAGGGTTCAGATCAGAACAGAATGCAGAAACAAACAACGGACTTACCCCAAAA
This sequence comes from Glycyrrhiza uralensis, assembly GCA_030159175.1. Lineage (NCBI taxonomy): Eukaryota > Viridiplantae > Streptophyta > Magnoliopsida > Fabales > Fabaceae > Glycyrrhiza > Glycyrrhiza uralensis. The sequence continues at coordinate 32,272,563 of BRZY01000003.1, forward strand.
AGCCATGTTGTTTCAGAGAAACAGCTCCTTTCCTCCTCCGCTGGTAGAACCCTAAACCCTGTGAGGTGAGATTGGAAAGTAGAAAATATATATATAACAGGTTTCGCGCCTTTGTTATTATTGCTTAATTATTAAATTATTTCATTTTCCCCTCACAATCAATGTGCTGACTGGTTACCGGCGAGTTGCTGCGCAAAGGGAACGGATTTGAAATTTCATTGTTCTTGACCAAAAAAAGAAATTTCATCGTGTAAAAATATTTTCTGTCCAATAAAATTAGATCAATTTAACTTAAATTATTTAAGGTTCAAATGCCTTTTTTGTCCCTGCAAAATCACTGAATTGCATTTTCAGTAGTTGCCAAAAAAAATTGCTTGTCATCTCAACAGTGTGCAAATCGTTACTTGTTGGTCTCTGATGTAGGGATGTCAAAACGGGCCGGCCCGCGTTGTCCTGCGAGGAAAAAGGGCTAGCCCCAGCCCGGCCAGTATTTGAAAGTGGGCCAAAAAACATAGTCCGGCCCTTTTTAAGGGAGGGGTAGCGGTAGAGCTGGCAAAATGGGCCGGGCTTGCCGGGCCGGGCCAAAAAAGCCCAAAAAATAAAGGGCTTGGACATGCAAATTTGAGCCCATTTTCAATCCGGCCCCATTTTCAATCCGGGCCTTTTGGCCCGGCCCGACAAAGCCCGAACCCCGGTAAAGCCCGAGCCCGAAGCGGGCCGCTCGCAAAATATAGCCTAAAGCCCGAGCCCAAAAAGTGAAGGGCTCGGACACACAAATTCGAGTCCGTTTTCAATCTGGGCTTTTTTTGCCCGGCCCGACAAAGCCCGAACCCGATGCGGGCCGGCCCGAAAGCCCATTTTGCCAACTCTAGGTAGCGGCCCAACAGGCCAGCCCGTTTTGACGGACCGACGGGCCAAAAACGGGCTAGCCCACCAAAATAATAATAAAATAATCAAAAAAATTAAAAAAATATTAAAAATAAGAAAAAAAATTATTTTAAAAAAAAAGTCAGGCTGGCCCGTTTTCAAGCCAATCCGTTTTGGCATTTTTTTTACGGCCCTAAATGGGCCAGGGCTCAAAAAATTGGCCCAACCCGGCCTGTTTTACGGGCTAAACGGGCCGGCCCGTTGGACTGGGGCCCATATTGCCACCCCTACTCTGATGTTAATGGATGTTTAATTTTAGTGACGTGATCAACAATAATCTAGATGGGCATTGCATGTCGAGTAAGTTAGTTAACGTTTATTTTTGGGGATGAGGTGTTTTTCAACGCAAAAATTAAATGAAAAACTGAAAAATGGAAGTTAGGGTTTTTTTTTATCAATACGGAAGTTAGGGTTTATTTTATCTATTACATCTCCCTCATTTAAAGCATTTGAAGAATACAAGGGACCTTAATTGTATTGTGAACGTCCCTAAGACGAAGACAGAGATGCACTGTTCACATGTTCAATGGGACGGAAATGGTGGGTGAGGCTTCATCAAATATGGTACCTAGCTTGAAAAGGGGCTTCGTGTGCAGTCAGGGGAGACGTTGAAATATGTGTGTATCATGCTAAAGCACCACATGTGCATTAATGTTTATGCAAAATATTGATTTTTTAGTTGTGAGTGGGTTTGGGTGTGGGGATTGTAGCAATTAGGGTTGTTCACATGCCGGTTTGGATCGAATTTGCCTAAATTCGTTATCCGAACCAATCAAATGAGTATAAGTTGGGTTGGTTCGGATTTCGTATTTTTTGCCCTCTAAATTCGAACCGAACCAACCCGAACCTGAACGGGTTGGATCGGTTCAGACTAATCAGGTCAAGGGTAATCAGCTTCGAAAACTAAAAGTTTAGAAAAACCAAAAAGAAAAAACTGAATAAGAAGAATCCTTAAAATAAACTGAATAAGAATTAGATAAAAAAATTAAACAGGCTTAGCCCAATCTGATAACAAAAATTAATAAAACAAAAACAATACAAATATTTGACCCAAAAAAAAAAACAAGACAATTAAAACAGGGAAGAGGTAAATTAATAAAACAAAAACATGACAAATAATTCTGGAACCCATTTACCGTTAAACGAACGAATTGAGGATTTTTGTATACCAGCAGTAACCCTAATGGTACATAGGGGAGGCACCGCTTACGAAACCCTAAGAATCTCAAAACACACAGACGGTGAAATAGAGTGAGAGGCTCATCACAATACCATACCACAGACGGCGACCAGTGGCAATGAGAAATGGAAGAACTCGCGACTGCTTGAACGGTCTGCCGCACGAAGAGAAATGGTAGCTGGCGATGGCTGGTCCAGGCTCGACGGGAGGCGGCGGTGGCTGGTCTCACTCACGCGTATCAACCAGGCCAGGGTAGAATTTCTTTTTAATAATATGACACGTCATTGGTTCAAATTGACGGGTTCACGGGTTCAAAATCTGAAACCCATCATCCGATCCAAACCACTACGGGTTGGATCGAGTTTGATCCGAACAACACAAAAATTCAAAAAAATCGAGTTGGTCCAGGTTGGGTCGATTCGGATTCGCGAGTGTCCCAAACATGTGAACACCCCTAGTTGCAATTGGTGAATGGAGTTAATCAGAATATTTATTTGTTAAGCATGATCATATTATCCTTTCTCGTTTTACTGTTAAGCAGAATATTTAATAGTTGTGTGAGTGGGTTTGGGTGTGGAGACTGTATGACATGATGAGTTATTTTGGTAAGGCTTTTGCTGACTTAAAATATTACTACTTGTACAGTGATGATTTTCAATGTAGTTATTCACCATGGGATTCGTTTTGTCAATGAGCCCCCTTTGGTGTACAAGGGGGTCGTCCATGAGGAGAAAAACATAGACATGGACACATGGAGTTATTTTGAGATCTAGATCCACGATATTGTGAATGGTATAGGATATGACGAAGCTGGTAGCCTATGGTGGAAGAGGGGTGTCTCAACTAATATGTTTAGATGGATAAGGAAGGACACCGATGTCATGGAGCTTGCTGATTTTTGTGTGAAAAACAATTGCTTGGCACTTATATTTGTGGAACATATGCTTGGTGAAAGGGTTTGGTTTCTAGACCATTGTGGTTTATTTCATGAAAAATGAAAATGGTTCGAGTAATGGTGAGGGGGTGGGAATGGCAATGGTGGGAGTGGTAATGCTAAGGGTGGTGGCAATGTTAAGAGTGGTTAGAATAGGGGTGGCAAAACGGGCTGGGCCCAGAGGGCTGGCCCACCTAACCCACCTTTTTGTGGGTCGGGTTGAGGTTTTCAACCCACAATCTGCTTTGGCTCGCCAAGTTAAATATTTTTTCAAATTAAAATAGTTTTAAATGATTTTTTTTTATTTTTGCATATTTAGGTGGACTTGGGGCGGGCCAGCCCACTTTGGACCAACTCACCCTTAAACAGGTCGGGTGTGTTTTCTAGCCCACTTTCGCTGGCGGGGCAGGGCAGCCCCTTTTTGGCAGGCCAAAAGCAAGTAGGTCTGGCCTATTTTGCCATCCCTAGGTTGGAATGACGGGAATGGTAATCCTGATGGTGGTGGGAATGGTAATGTTGATGGTGGTGGGAATGACACCGATGAGAAGTCTGGCACTGGTGGTAGTGCGGTTGATGCAAGTGGATTTCAGTTTAATGATAGTGAGGAGAAGAGGGCTCTAGGTCTAAGAGATCATGAGTTTAAAGAAGGACAACACCCCTTTGTGAATGACAATGAATAGGTTAATGCTAATGTTGGGCAGATAGCTGATTCACCAAGGAAAGTTAGATTGAACAAGGGCAAAAAGGCAATTTGTGTCACCCAAAAAGAACATATAAGTGGGTGATAGGAATATTGTTAATGTAGTGTGTAGGAGCACACTGGATCACATCTCAGTGATTCGGTTGGCCACTTAGTCAGAAGCTGAGTCCACCTTCTTTTAGTCTCACCTTGTTAGAAGTTGATTCTGTAAGACCCTAATTTTATCTATACCTATATATAAAGAATACACCCTTTTTTTGGTGTCCTATTTTACATTCCAAAATTATCCTTGAAAGTTTAAATTCAATTTTAAAAATAACTACACATAATATATTAATAACTACCCCTAACCTAATCATAACTACTCTATCATTTAATTATATAAGATGTAAAAAAAAGAGCAAGAGACCAGGGACGAAGATAGCTATATAATTTATCATAGGCTTAAATATGTTCTAGGTCCTTCCAATTTTGGTAGTTTTGATTTTAGTCCCTGCAAATATGAGTCAAAGTTTTTTGGTCCTACAATTTTTTTTTTAATCCTTTTAGTGATTTGGGGTTGAGGTGGCATGGGCACGTCACCTCATTAATCAGACATGTCATATTTAAGTGCCAACTAAGCATGCCACCTTTTTAAATTTGCAGGGACCTGCCACGTCACCCCACCTTCCCCCTCCGTCCACCCCCTCCTCCCTCCTCCCTCAACCCACTCCCACCCCCACCACCACCTCTTTGCCCCAACCTCCTCCCTCAACCCCCACCCCCACCACCGATCTTGCTTCTTTTGCTGCTGGGTTGACGACATGGGTTGTGGGGGCTCCAAGGCGGAGGAGTCCCCAGTGGTGACTCTTATGAAGGAACGAAAGCACTTCCTCAAAACGGCGTCGGAATAACGCTACGGATATGGTGGGATCGAGAGAACAATTTCCTTCTTTTTTTTTTCTTTGTAATTTTTCTTAAAAAAAGTGTTCTCTTTCTCTTTAAACTTTTGTTGGTAGAACAGGTAGAAGGGAAATCTTGTTGTTACTAAGAAAATTTTTCCGATCGAAAAAAATGTTCTCTTTGTCTGTATTATCTTTGATCTAATGAGAGAATATTACATTTACAAGTTTTGTTCTGCTAGTGCGAGTCCTTTGAAATTGGAATTGAAATATATGAGCAAATGAGGTTTAAATGATAAAAATATATGGAATAAGGTATACCATCCTTCGATTACCAAGTGGTATATTATCTTTTGAGCAATGGTTTCACGGGTATATTTGAGGAATGATGCCACCATACAGGGATGGCGGGGGACCGATCCAAGCAGAAGAATAAGAGAGGAGGAAGGGGGAGGAGGAAGGGGGCGGAGGGAGGGGGAAGGAGGTGGTGGTTGGGGTGGGGGTTGAGGGAGAAGGTGGGGAAGGAGGAGGGGTGGACGGAGGGGGAAGGTGGGGGGAAGAGGGAGGAGAGAGAAAAGGGGAGGAGGGAGAGAGAGGGGGCTGATGTGGCAGGTCCCTGCAAATTTGAAATTACGTGGCATACTTAGTTGACACTTGAATATGACACGTCTGATTAATGAGGTGACGTGTCCATGCCACCTCAGCCTCAAATCACTAAAAGGACTAAAATCAAAAAAAATATTTGTGGAACCAAAAAACTTTGACTCATATTTGCAGGGACTAAAATCAAAACAGCCAATTTTGGAAGGATCTAGAACATATTTAAGCCTTTATCATATGATGTTTAAATTTTTATGTTCTGTGAAAGAAATGGATACTAACAATAGTCATGTAATTTTTCGTCAAAAAAAAAAATAGTCATGTAATAAGGTTATAGCATTATCAAATTTATATAAATAAATTTTTAATAATATCAGTAAATTAATCCAATGAGATGTTGCAAGTTGTTGGTCATGCTATATATACAAGAATGATAGTTTAATTATTGATATTCATTGTCTTGATACTACAAAATTCATAATTAATTTTTTTAATATTTATGATGTAATTAAATATTTTTAATAATTATGATATAACTATAAGTAAATAGTTAGTTTCAAAGTAATTGAATTTAGAAACCGATTAGTTTTAATGTAACTAAATTATTTAACCACATATTAGTTAAAGATAAGGGAGAATCTTTTAAAATTTCATTAGATGCATTGCACTAAGTGAACATCATTTCACTCTGAAGCTTTAATTAAGTAACTGTCCTGATTTCACACTTATTAACACATGGTAAATTTTGGCTATAAAAACGACCGTGAGGGCCATTAAAAATACCACTTTTTACTATTCACACTTCTCATTATTCACTTGTCTCTCTTTCAAAGACACTTCAAACACCTGCCAAGTAGAATTTTGGGCCCCATATGCATAATACATACATGTCATTTACATCGGAGAGTGGAGGAACAACAACGAAGAGGCAACAGCGAAACGGTGGAAAAAAGGAATTTGGGAATTTGTGTTTTCAAAAAATGATTAAATTTTAATTACAATAATACCCATTAGTTTAAGCCATTTTAAATAGAAAAAGATGGATTTTTTGGTCTAAATAAAAATGTGTTAGTTGCTAACATACTCCTTCTAATTTTTAAGTGGGAGTATGTTAGCATTCCCCTATATATATATATGATGTATTCTCACCCCGTTTTCTTTATTGTGTACATTTTTCTTATTTTAAAAGATGGAGGCAAACTCACTCACGACACCTTGCTCAGCTAATGTTAATATAGATTTGGCTTAATTGCACTTTTAGTCCCACAGGTATCACTAATGTGCGATTTTAGTCGCCCATATTTTAATTGTGTTAATTGGGTCCCTCAGGTTTTCCAATTGTTGCAATTGGGTCCCTCCGTCAATTTTCCATCCAATTTTTAACGGTATCATCTTACGTGGCAAACGGTTCGGTGACATGGCAATAACTTGGCCAGCTGACACAAGTGACGTGACAAATTTTGTGTGACTCAGCAATTTTTTTTTAATTTTGTGGGTGGAGAGAGGGCTGACTTGTCAAAAAAAATTAAAAAAAAATGTTGAGTCACACAAAATTTGCCACGTCACTTGTGCCAGCTGGCCAAGTTACTGCCATGTCACCGAACCGTTTGCCACGTAGGATGATACCGTTAAAAATTGGATAGAAAATTGACGGAGGGACCCAATTGCAACAATTGAAAAACCTGAGGGATCCAATTGGCACAATTAAAACGTGGGGGACTAAAATCGCACATTAGTGATACTTAAGGGACTAAAAGTGCAATTAAACCTTTTTTATGATGATAATTGGGAGATTTTAAGTGATCAACGTACTATCACTTATCGTGGTTCTTCCACATTTTTTGTTATTTTCTCTATCTCATGGACTCGGTGGTGTTAACTGGCCCTGTGGTGGTGCTCTTTAATCTGTTGTTTGACCGCATGTAGACTGCTTGTAATATCCCAAAATTTCACTCTATGAGACAGAGTATTAATTTTGAAAGATTAGAATTATTCTTAAGTTTTTCAGATGATAAATAATGGTTTAGAACTGACGTAGAAGTTAAAGCGGTATTCTGTAGACGTTTTTGACTATCAGAATAAGTTTATAAACAATACGAAAATTTCCAGTTGGATGCCAGAGAGGTATTTGAGGATGGAAATAGTGGCTTGATGTTATATGAGGATTTTATAAACTAAGTTTAGAATTTTAGAGAAGAGAATAAGAAATATTGCTCTTTTGGTCCCTCTAAAATGAATCGTGTAACACGTAAATTAGGAAACGGATAAATACCCGGAGACTAGGAAATGATCAAGATAAGAACTAAAGGAACAGATATAGTTTTATCTAGTATAGAGATTAGAAGTTTTATTTGGTGTTGAGACTCAAACAACAAACTAGTTTAAACCATATGTAATTTTCGTCTGCTTCATTTCCATCTTTATTCTGTTTTAATTGAATGTTATAAGTTATATGTGTTTATTGATTTATTTTCATCTTAGAAAAATGGTTTTAGTACACTTATTCATTCTCAGTATAGAAACGAATAGTTTTTATTTGACGTACAGTTTTAAACAGAAAATGTAAACATTCATTTTTCTGTTTACCTTCTAATTTCTGTTTTATATAAAATTTTGTGATCTAAATGTTAAGTGATTTATTTTTGTCTTACAATTAAGGTTTTAATATACTTATTTATTTATTTCATTGAAACAGATATTTTTCACTTGACGTTTGGATTTTTACAGATAACGGTTTTTGTCGTAACTGACGGATTAGGTTTTAAATAGAAAATGTATGTCAAACCAACCCATGTTATTATCTTCTTTCACAAAAGTTGTTTCTTTCAATATTTGTGATTTTAGGGAATTTTTCTGTAATTTTTAGAAAACTTTCAAAATTTACCGAAAAATACGCTTAACAAGAACGAATAACGCAAATATCTTGTTTTACAGTGTAAAAAATTTCGTGACAAAGGTCCACAATGATTTATATTTTTTTATTATTTATTTAAGGATTTTTAAAATTATTTTTAGACAAGATTATTTTTTACCGATTTTGCTCTTATATGTGGTATATCAGCCGAATAGAGACAAATAGAGATATAACGAGTATGATATAAGAACTTAGGGTTTTTGAGGGACTCAAATGCAATTCTAAGGAGTTTAAAATATCTTAGATGGAATCGTTGACCATGAATAGTATAGGGGCATGTACAATTACTATTTTACTCTTGATTTTACACTTAAACTACTAAAATCTAAAGTTTTTAACCAAGTCATCCCAATACCCTTATTCCTCCTCATTTGGTCGACATCTTCATGCAATTTTGGAGTCTTAAATTTGCTTTTTCACTTGGATTCAATCCTAGAGAGATGCCTTTCATTCAAATAAAAAAAGGGTTGATTTTACCTAATTAGTTAATTAGGCATTTTAAGCCCCATGGCTTGCATCATGCAATCTTTTTCCTTCCTCCCTTCTCCCTCCTCATGGCCGCCCCCTCCCTTAGAAATACCCCCCTCCATGCTTCATAATTTCTTGCATCAAGTCTTTGTGTTGACAAAGCAAATTCTCTCCTCTCTCTTTATAGTTTTTCTAGTTCTTTTAGGTTCTTTTTTAGCTCTTGAGTTTTGAAGCTTTGTTCTTCAAAATCTCATTTCTTCATCTTTTGAGGTAAAGGAAAAATTCTTGAGAGTTATGAGAGATCACATAAGTTGTGTGATCTAACCACTTAGGTGGCTTATGTGTTATAGCTTTATTATTTGTTTTAATGCTTTATTATAATTGTTTTATAGCTTTTATTTAATTGCTTATGTGATTTATTATTAGTAAAGTTTTAATGCCTAAATTGTTTATGTGATTTTGTGATAGTAATGTTATAATAGCAAAATTGGTTTTGAGCTTTATAATTGTTTATTTAAGCTTTATACTTGTTGACCAAAAAAAAAAGCTTTATACTTGTTTTATGATTTTAATTTAATTGTTATGAGCTTTTATTATTAGTAGTGTTATAATGTCTAAATTGTTTATGTGATTTTGTGATAGTATTATTATAATGACAAAATTAATTTTGAGCTTTAATAATTGTACTGTTATAATGGTAAATTTTAGATTACCACAGTATAATTTTACCGTAAAACTAGTGCAATTTATTTCTTTGTGAAAACCCTAAAATTGTCTATCATTGATATACAGAAAGATGGTTAAGATAAATGGTTTATTGGTATGGTTCTGACGAGGAAAGACAAAGGTCTTCCAAGCGGCCTTAGCTCACCTCTCTTTTCTGGGATCCATGTCTATATGTTGTTCACGAAATCTTAACCTAGGGGTTCAGTATATACGTGACTAAGATAAATTGAGAAAGATTTTTATTGGAATTTTACTATAACATGATTAAACGTTTAATTGAACCTTGATCTGGTAAAGAAGTAATTTTGCTAATAAACATATATATATTGGATTCGGTAAAGTAGTATAATGGTAAAGGATTCTTGGTGAATTCTGCTGTTATATTATCTGGTGGAAATTTCGGATTGGAGTCCAATATATATATATATAAGTAAACTCGGTTTAGTTTCCAATGTCTTTGACAGTAAAAATTAGTAAGGTAAGCTTTCAACGAGTTTTTTTTTCTGAAAATAAACTAGTGTTTAAGCATTTCTGTAATAATTCAGTTTGATCTCGTTCACTTAGTTCTATATCGAATCATTTTAAAAGTTGGGCACTGATCACCGCAGTCGGCTCTGCTGCCGTGTGATCCTTTCATCTTCAAATTTAATTAAGCCGAGAAAAATCACTTACCTATTAAAAAGTGAACATGAGTTTAAATTACTGTTATTCTTTTCTCTCTTGATCAATCCCGGAGGCTCTGCCCCGTTTTGATCTTCTTGAAATGATTTAATCACCTTTAGCTTTGTTATATACCGAATCACTCTGATTGTTATGGGTTGATCACCTCAGTTCGGCTCTGCCGCGGTGTGATCAGTCTTTAATTAAACTATTAAAGCCGAGAAAAATAACCTATCACATAATAATCAGTAAAATAAATTACGAGAGCAAGAATTATTCATCTGTTGATAAAATAAAGGATTTTTACAATATAAAGGAGAGGAATGAAGAAATGTGATTCTATGTGTATCTATGAAAATAAAGAGTATTTTTACATGTTAAAAGTGGAGAGAGAGAGAATAAGAAGTAATTTATTTTCGGTATAATTTGCGTGGCATAAGAAGTAATTTATTTTATGTCTTGTTTGCATCGAATATAAAGTAATTGATTCTCTGCATCATTTGCATAATGAGTTTTTGAGCATTACAACTTGAAGGAGTGAGGTTGAGAATATAGTACGGTTGGGCTACAATTGCCTATTGGGATTATCCAAGTTTCGATGGTCTTATGTGGCCGAGTAGATGAATACCCTCGAGCCGAGACGATTCGTATACCCGATTTGGATAAATCTGACTGACTAACTTATTCATAAATTGGTATTAAGTACTAAATGTTAGTATTACCGAAGGATCCCTGAAAGTCCTAAAGGGGCTATCCGGTTATTCTGTTAAGTTTGCTACAACCAATCGCTCAATGGTGTTGGTGGAAAAAGTCTCCTTGGAGCATTACACCGGTGTACTTATGGATATAGAAGTGACATGCATAAATATATCCGATGTAGTGATGTATTACTGAGTTGAAATGTGTGTGTCATATATTTTCGAGTGTGATTTCTTTTGAGGATGAGTATAACATTATTTATAAGTGATATCTTTTTGTGTGTTGTTTGTGTATTCTCTTATGATTTAACTTCATGATAAGGATTTTCACCCTTGCCTACTTTTATGTTGTGTTTATGCATGATTGAGTAGATGATTTACCCAAGAAGTGGGCTAACTCTTAAAAGAAGGATCTAAAGGATGCTGCTGCATGGATTGATAGAGATTCTAAGAAAGAATTTGTATTTACTGTCTTATTTTGGGTAGAGGTCTAGAGACTTGACCAGCTCAGGTGTTCACTGTATAAATTATTTTTGAGTATCTAAGAATACTGAATTTTCATTGTAAACTCTGATGATTACACCTATCAGGTGAGGAATTTTTATGTACGAAGTTATACTTTACTTTTTCACGCCTAAACGTTTACAAAAAGAAAATCTTAAAGGAATTTATTCCCCATCCTTCTCATCCTTTATAAAAGCAAAAATTTTATCCGCATTTTCGGAGAAGGATTACCAAGTTCTATCAAAATATTTTCTAAGTTATTGCGAAACTTTTGATTACTATGGTGTAATATCATTTTTTGAGAAAGGGTGTTGCACTGCTCCCCTTTCACTTCCTCCTCTGAACATGTACGATCCCAATGGGAATGACATGTATTCCAATGGGTATGGCATGTATCTCAATGGGGTGGGGGGGGGGGAGGTGGGGGAGGAGCGAGAAGAGAGACGAGGGAGGAGAGAGAGGGGGTTTGGTGACATGTAAGGTGATGTGTCAGTGTTTCGTGCCATGTAAGAATGATGACTGTGCTATAAGTGTGCCATCTCAGCATCTAAATAAGGTCAACCCACTCTAGGGAATAAAACCAAAAAAAAATGTTCAAAGGACTAAAAACTATTGACTTTTTTTTAAGGGACTAAAATCAAAACAACCATATTTATATGGACCTGGAACATATTTAAGCCATGTAGACTTTTGAAAGAATACCAAAAGGCAAATTTTTAGAACTTTGGTATACGATCACAATTGCCCATGAATCATTGTATTGCAGTATCAAGTGTGACCCTATTTAACACAACTAGGGTTGTCAATTTGGGCTTGTTTTTTTTAAAAAATAATAATAATTTTTTTCGTATTTTTTTAAATTTTTTTTTATTATTTTGACGGGTCAGCACGTCTTTGGCTCGTTAGCCCTCCCTTGAAACGGGTCGGGCTAGGTTTTTGGGCCCACTTTCAAAAACGGGCCGGCCCAGCCTGTTTTGCCACCTCTAAACACAACACCTGTATCTTTTTTATTTCTTCTTCTTCCGACATTTTCTTCTTTCCCCAAATTAAGAAAAGAGAAAACGCTCCATTGCCACGAAACAAGGAAAGTTACCCAAGAAAATCTTCAAAGGTATCGCTCTGTATTGCCATTGTCTTTCTCTTTGTTGCTAAGGTATATTATGTTGGAAATCAATCTTCACAGTCACTCACAGATCACACACGATTTGTTAATAGTGAAATGAGTTTGGAGAGAATGAGAGTAAGAGGGAAAAAGTTTTTAAAGAAACTTGTGCACTTACCACTTCTTCTTTGTTCACTTTCAGCTTTTATATACACTCACACAAGGTCCCACATCGACCAACAATACAAGCTCAGCATACACAGTTTCATATTGTAACTAACTAACTAACTGCTTTCCTAACTAACACAAATCACAACTAACAAAACTAAGTGAATTACAATACTTCAACACGCCCCCTTAATTCACATTAGTTAGTGGTAAGCAACAAGCTTATTTCTCAACTCTATAAATCTCTACCTCTTCAAAGGCTTCGTCAAAATATCTGCCAGCTGGACTTCAGTTTTGCAGTGCTCCAAAACAATCCTCTCTTTGTTAACTTGGTCCCTTAGAAAATGAAACCGAGTCTCTATATATTTGCTTCTACCATGTGCTACTGGACCCTTAGCAAGAACAATGGCATACTTGTTGTCAATCAGCAACTTCACTTTACTAGTTTCTTTCATCTTCAATTCCTCCATTAAAGTATTAAACCATAAAGCCCGAAACACACTCATAGAGACTGCATGTATTCAGCTTCACAGCTGGATAAAGCTACAACTGGTTCCTTCTTTGAGCTCCAAGAGATTGGAACATTGTCAAACATAAAAACATAGCCAGCTGTGGACTTCGTATCTGTAACACCCTTTCTTCAAAAAGGATATTATACCATAGTAACCAAAAGTTTAAGAAAGCTTAGAAAATATTTAGATAAAAGTTAATAATTCTTCTCTGAAAATGCGGTTAAAATTTTTCGTTTTTCTAACAGATGAGAACGATGGGGAATTAATCCCTGTAAGACTTTCTCTTTGAAAATACTTTAGGTGTAAATAGTATAATATAACTTCGTACTCAAAATATGATCATCTCATATATAAAAATTATCAGAGTTTACAACAGAGTTTGTACAGTGGACTCTTGAGCCAGTCAAATCTTTAGACCTCTACCCAATCTAAAATAGTAAATACCAATTCTTCTTGGAATCCCTATCAATCTACACAACATCCTCTTCGAATCCTTCTTCTAAGAGCTAGCCCATGTCTTGGATAAATTATCTACTCGGTTATGCAACAACACAACAAAGCAGGCAAGGGTGAAACTCTAAACAAAGTAATAAGACAAGTAGGTACACAATCAAAACACAATTACACATATATAAATTACTTTGCACAGCAAGACACACACATTCAAAATACAGAACAATCAAGACTTATAAACAGATCTCGTTTAAGCAGACCTTACCTTTGTGCTGAAACCCTGCAAAATAGTATATTCACAATAATATATCACCAAATCCAAGTATTCTTATGCATGTCACTTCAATATCTCAAAAGTCACATCGGTGTAATGCTCCAAGGAGACTTTACCAACCTTAACACCATCAAGCAACTGGCTGTAGTAAACTTAACAGAATAACCAGATAGCCTCTTCAAGGCTTCTGGAAACCTTCGGTAATACTAACATTTATTACTTTAATACCAACTTATGAATAGGTCAGCCAGTCAAATTTATCCAAGCCGGGTATACGATTCGTCTCGGCTCGAGGGGATCAATCCTTCACGACCATTGAGACTTTCGAAACCTGGATAATCCCAGTAGGCAATTGTAGCCCAGCCAAACCCTATTCTCAACCACACTACTTCGGGTTGTAAAGCTCAAAAACTCTTTATGCAAATGATATAACACTTCTCTTCATTATCTCTTAAAAATCCTCTTCCGTCTTACTGTAGCTCCCACACTCTGAAAAATCTTTCTGGAACCACTCACTCATTTTGAAGAAAACTCCTGCTCTTATTAAGTTATTCTTCCGGCTATATTAATTCAATTTATGAATAATCACACCGCGGTGGAGCCGAACTGAAGTGAAAAGCCCACAGAGTGATTCGATATCAATATAACTAAGTTTTATTACTCATTTAAGAAGATCAAAGCGGGGCAGAGCCTCTCTGAATTCGATCAAGAGAGAAAGAGTAACAGTAAATAAACATACGTCTGCTTTTGAACCCAATAATGTCTGTTCTCTGTTTTTAAGTAAATCTTTGGTAATGGAATAATTACACGGCGGCTGAGCCGACTGCGGTAATCAGTGTCCAGTTTTTCCTTAAAAACTTAATATAACTTGATGAACGAAATTGAACTAATCGTTTTACCGGCTTACTTAATTTTGAAGATGAAAAGATCACACGACGGCAGAGCCATCTTTGGTGATCAGTACCTGTTTTAAAATCGATCTACCATACTGAGTGAACGTAATTCAATTACTGCTCTTTGGAAATATTTAAGCATTGATTATCTTCCAGGAAAAAGGCCCGTTGGAAGCCTATCTCACTAATTTCCACTGTTTTAAACATTGAAAATTAAACTGAGTTCATTGCATATATAAACAGATTGGATACCAGCTCAATAATTCCCACTATTAACATAGCGATAGGTTCACCGGGAATCCATTACCGTTACATTAAATTCTGAAAGATGCTATAACAGTAGGTTCACCGAGAATCCATTACTGTTACACTCTTTTATCCGACAGATGCTATAACAGTAGAATTTACCGAGAATCCATTACTGTTACACTCTTTTATCCAACCCAATCTATTTATATATACGGTATTAATAAATCACTTCTTTCCCAGATCATCTTAGACACGTATATCCCTAGTCCCTAGTGTTAAGATTTTTAAATAACGTATTAATACAGATCCCAGGATAGAAAGAGACGAACTTTATAATAGCCCCTTCAAAGGTCTCTTTCCTTTCTAGACAGATCCATACTAATAAACCAACCAAATCTTAACCATCACCTTTGACCATATACATGTTAGATAATATCAGGGTTTTTCACAAAGAATAAAACGTATTTTCTTTATGGTAAAATTATATTTGCAGTAAACTAAAATTCACCATTATAACAGTATGTTTACTAAACTCAAAATTCATTTTGCCATTCCAACCTCACTCCCACGAAAATATCAAGAAGAGTTGGCCATTATAACCCCACAATAATTGAAAAACAAAGACAAACACTTTTCAAGCCATATAAACACCAAAAAGCACTCAAGCACACAACACTCAAGATCAAACATAAACTTCTCAAATTATTTTGCAAGAGGTTCCCTTTACCTTTCACTAAAAAAATGGATGAAGAACAAAGCTTGAAGATTCAAGAACACCAAGCAAGAACACAAGAACTTCAAGGAGAAAAAGAGAGTTTTTGCTAGTAAACACAAGGCTATTGATGTGGAAAATTTTTATGAATCAAATAGGCGTATTTCAAGAGGAGAGGGGCGTATTTCTTGAGGCAAGAAGTGAGAAGAACAAAGCTTTGAAGATCAAGCTTGAACTCAAGAACAAAGAGAGAAAAAGGCTAGGATTTCAAAGGGAGAAAGAAAGGATTTTGCTTTGTTAACACAAAGACTTTGGTGTGAGATTTATGAAGAGTGAAGGAGGATATTTATAGGGGAAGTGGGCAGCCAAGGGGTTGGTTTAAAGAACCATGGTTAGCTTAGAAAGAAATCATAGTTTAGTTCTTAAAAATAAATCAAAACATTTATCTAATTCCTAATTGGCCTAAACTACTTCACAAGGACTGAATCCAAGTGAAAATTCATCATCCAAGGGCTCTTGGGGAAGGAGAGGGGCGGCCAAAGAGATGAAGGGAGGAAGATGGAAGATAGAATCATGATGTAAGCCATGACTACTAAATTAACCATTTATCAAATTAGTTTTAATCAAACTTTTTCCTAATTGGCTTAAAGACTTTCACAAGGATTGAATCCAAGTGAAAATCATCATCCAAGGGCTCTAGATGAGGAAGATGAGGCAGCCAAAGAGGAAGACAAAGGAGGGAGAGGATTGTTCAAGTGATGTAAGCCATGACCATCAAAATACCTATTTGTTAATTAGGTTTAATCCACCTTTTTTCTAATTGGTCCTAAGGCTTTCACAAGGATTATTGACTCATGAAGAAATCTGATCCAAGGCCCCTAAATACCTCTTATTGTTGACCAAAGCAAGGAGGAAGAAAGACCATTGGATTGCTTGAACAAAAGCTTTATGTTTTTGTAATTATGATGTAAAATAAATGATTACATAGCCTTTATTCCAATCCTTCTTGACTAAGGCTTGTGGCTGAGTCAAAGACACTATTTCCAACTTCATAAAATTATTCTAAGGTCCTTTGAAAATTCCCAGTTCTTATTTCAACCCCGTTTGCTTCCTATACGCTTTTATACGGCAGAAATACCGCATAAGAGTCAAAACAGTAGAAAAATAATCTTGTCTAGAAATATTTTTAAAAATCATGAAATAAAGAATTAAAAAAAATATGTTTGGGACCTTTTTCGAAATTTTCATATATTTATAGCAAGTTCTATACGTTATACTGACCAATTTGCGGTATATTTCGGTTTTTTTTGAAAGTTTTCCAAAAATTCCAGAAAATCAAAAATATTAAAAGAAGAAACTTTTGTGAAGGAAGATAAAATTCTGGGTTGGTTTAACATACTTTCTCTATTTAAAACCTTATCCGTTAATACGGTAGAATACGGTTTTCCGTAAAAACCCAAACGTTGAAGAAAAAGCATTTGTTTTGATAAAGTAATTTGATAAGTATACTAATATCATGATTCTAAGACTAACATAAATTACTTATCACTTAGTTCACACAAATTCATTAAAAATAGATAATTGACGAAAAATAACATACAGAAGTCTATATAAGACTTTAACTATCTTACCGTTGTGAACTAGAATATCACACAACCTTATTATTTCTATACTATACAGAATATACAAGATCCCAAAGTCTATACCTTATCTACCTTTCTTCAGTATCTAACTCATTTCTTATTTACTGAATACGGAGTTTCTCCTAAAGGGACCAAAACCGTAATTCCCTTTTATCTCTTCTGCCAAAATTTAAACTTAGTCTTTAAAACCTTTTTGAACATCCAAATAACTCATAATCTATCTTCTAATACTCTTTGGAATCTAACATGAATTTTCTATATTCATTTTCCGCTTATTCTGACTGTTCAGAATGTCCGTATTTTACTGTTTGATGTTTACGTCAACTCTAAACTATCTATACTTAATCTGAAATCCTAAGATTAATTCTAATCCTCTAAAATTAATACTCTGTCTTATAGAGTGAAATTCTAGGATGTTACAATTCTACCCCTCTAAAAATAATTTCGTCCTCGACCTTAAGTATGTTATATCTACCAGTTCATACCCATTACCATTATTATCTTTCTGCTACCGGCAAGCTAATGGATTAATTACTTCCATACCTTGACCTTAAGTAGTAAGAAAACAATAATAATTTTATGACTGATTGTGTCATCCAGATCATGAACTTAGTTTGTATGGAAAAGTCTCTACTTATAAACATAATATATACATATAAAATCAACACAAAAGTGAAACTCAAAACTCAGAACTGAAACTAGATTTTGTTTTTTAAAATTTTCAAAACATAAAACCAAAAACCACCCCGAACGGGGCCTTAGAGAGCCAACTATCTGCCTGTAGTATGTAGGATCAGCTTGTTCCTCATCTCCTTCCTTTTCTATAATCAGGCCACTATCTACAGTTGTGTTGCATTGCATCATATTGAATCTTTTAAGTAAGTCTATTGCATATTTACTTTGATGCATGATCAATCCTTCGTCTGATCTTTTGAACTCCATTCCCAGAAAATAGGATAGATGGCCCAAATTAGTCATTTAGAATTCCTTCATCATTTTCTGCTTGAATTTTGAAATTTGATTTTCATTGTTTCCTGTCACAAGTAAGTCATCTACATAAAGGCATATGATCAGTAAATTAGAATTTGCTTTAACATAAATTCCATGTTCAGAAGTGCACTTAGAAAATCTCATTCCCAAGAGGAATGCATCAATTCTCTTGTTCTAGGCTCTTGGAGCCTGTTTCAGACCATATAAAGCTTTCTTCAGTCTTAGCACTTTTGATTCTTGTCCAACAATTTCAAATCCTAGTGGTTGTAGAACATAGACCTCCTCATCAAGTGGTCCATTTAAGAATGCAGATTTCACATCCATATGGTGCATTGGCTATTCGTTCCAACCAGCATATGCAATCACCAATCTCACAGTTTCAGTTCTTGCAACATGTGTGTAGATACCAATTTTTGTCCTCCTTTTTTATTTTACTTTTTTTAATTTAATTTAAAAGAGGTCCAATTGATTTTATTCATTGGGCTTTTGTTTGGTTGATCCAATTGTAATTGGGCCTGCGTTTTTTGGTGAGCCTCATGATCCAATTAGCGAAAGGCTTTGTGCATTTCTTTTTATTATTACAGGTCCAATCAAAAAGAAAACATACAAAAAAATACAAAATACAAAAAAAAAAAAGTAAAAAAAGAAAGCAAAAGAAAGCAAAAAAAATTAAAAGCAAAAACTGCAATCCATTCTCAAGCTCTCCCTCCTCAGCTGCTTCTTTCATAATGTCCAAAGAGTCCAAGCTGCTAACACAAGGAGATTGAAGGGACACAAATCAAAACAAAGGAAAGGAAGGGCAAAGCAGGAAGAAAGCAAATTGAAGGGCAACATTACACACACATTCTGGAAAACATCACACCCACACACACAAAAAAAAAACCACACACACACACTCAATTTTCTGAAAAAAAAGAATCAGGACACACACACACAACATCACACGCACACACATTCTGAAAAAAGGGGTCACACACACACACACAAATCCGTACGCACACACCCACACATTCTGAAAAAAATCAGTACACACACACACACACACACACACACACACACACAGAGACCATCGCACAGCACACACACAGGCACTACCACACCATCACACCACAACACACCACACACTCTTGGTTTGCCCTATTTTTCATGTATATATACTCAATAGCACAGTAAAAAAACACACACAGAGAAAATAGGGAAAGAAAAGGAAATACAGAGAGAAAACAGTTTGGATTGATAAATACATTTTCTGTTTATCAATCGCAGAGAGAAAAGCATAGACACTCAGTTCATTTAGCAATCACATACAGCTCAATACAGAGGAGGAAGGGAAAAAATAGCAGAAAAGAGAGAAGGAAGGTCACCATTGCTTGTGGACCATTAGCAGGTAAAAGGAGCTTTCTACTTCCTTGGGCTGTATATGTTGTGTTCCTTTCTTTGTTTTGGTCTATGTCCCTGTGAGAGAACCATAGAATGAAAAAACAGTGAGAAAAAAAATACATACAGAGAAGAGGAAGAATAGAGAGAAGAGAGTGATTGGATGAGCTCACCCCAGCCGCCGCCGCTGCGGCGGTGCCGCTGTCGTCCTCCCTGGACCGCCACCCTTCTTCCCTTTTCCCCTTCACGCGCCCCTCTCTCCCTCTCACCACTGCCGTAAACCATAGCCTTTCTTCCCCATCCTTTCCGTCCTCCCTTTTCCTTCTCTCTCCGCCCTATTCTCCCTCTCCTTTCCACCAACCATCACCATAACCGCCGTAGGAAGACGCCCCACCGTCGCTGCAAACGCCGCGGCCGCTACACCCCTTCGTTCCCTTCCTCTTCTTCCCTCTCCCTCTCGCTTCGTTCCCTTGCCACTGTCGCGGATCGCGGCTGCGAGCCATGGCCGCCCCTCCTCCCATTTCCTTTCTCCCCCTTTTCCCTCTTTCCCCTCTCTCCTCTGTTAGGGATTTTGAATCCCGATCCTCTTCTCTCACTTCCCTTTCTTTTTTTTTGCTTTGTTTAGTTTTTTGTTGTTTAGTTTATTTTATTTGTTTTATTTATCTGATTTTGTTTTGTTTTTGTTGTTTTTTTGTTGTTGTGTGTGAAATTTTTGTTTTTTTTTCCTTAACAGATCTAATTGGGTGGCATTAGGGCCTTTGGCCCATTTTAGTCTTCCTCTTTTACAAAAAAATCTGATTGTATGGTGTTAGGGCCACTTGCCCGTTTTTGCGTTTTTTCTACAACAAACTGATTTGTGACTTTGGACCGAGGCCCAGTTGCGTTTTTGAGGAGAAAAGAATAGATGACTGGTTTGTGGTATGGGCCTAGCCCAGTCTTTGTTTTTTTAAGAAAATAAAGATGGATGTCTGATTTGGTGTTTGGGCCTAGCCCAGTTTCGTTTTTTTCCTCTCTTTTGTTTTTTATCTGCTACTATATTGGGCTCAGCCTATCATTTGTTTTATTTATTTTCATGACTCATAATTTTTGCCCTAATTTACTTCACAAATAGAATAAAGTTATTTCTAAATATTACCACCTCTTGTTATTATTTAAATATGTCTAAAAAACATTAATCATAACGCCTTGCAATTTTTGTTAAAAATATATATAGAGTTGTAGTGATAGCCATTTTGGATCCTCTTCCTATTTGGCTATTGTGAAAACTCTATTTTTTATGTAATTAATTAATTAAGTAATTAGTGATAGTCAATTTTGGATCTTCTTCCTATTTGACTATTGCGAAAACATTTTAGATGAAAACTCATTAGTGATAGTCGTTTTGGATCCTCTTCCTATTCGGCTATCGCGAAAAACTTCTTTATTTCAGTCGGTCAAAATTAGTAACCATTTTGGATCCTCTTCCTATTTGGTTACTATGAGACCAAATGAATTATTTTCGAAAAAGCAAATTCCACAAAAATTAAAACAAATCAACACACAATCTTTTTCTACTAAAGAACTACGTAGCTTTGATTTCCTCACTGCACCTGAGGATACGTAGGAGCAGGGACCTTCCCTGTCGAGCACAAAAATAAATTTTCATAATTTTTCTCCTTTGTTTCGCAAATAAATAATAAGTCATTTCTCTTTGGGGTAAAATAAATAATTTTAAAAACTAACAAAATTTGCGCATTTAATTAGAGGTAACCGCTTTTTAGCGGACGTCGTAGGGTGCTAATACCTTCCCTACGCGTAATCGACTCCTGAACCCTAAATTTGGTTCCAAAGACCATATTTTTCCAAAATCGGGTTTTTCCAATGTTTTCCCATTAAATAAACCTTGGTGGCGACTCCCTCTGTAATTTTTGGGTTGCTTCAATGTGCAAAAATCTCCCCAAAATCAACACCTAACTTTTGCAAAAATCCTTTTGCAACAAGCCTGGCTTTATACTTGTTTACCTTACCATTAGGATTCAGTTTCACCTTGAAAACCCACTTCATAGCAATGGGCCTTTTATGATCAGGCAAGTTTACCAATTTCCAGGTCTGATTCCTTTCTATGGATTGCAATTCTTCCTTTATTGCATCAATCCATTTTTGGTTCTGGATTGCTTCTTCAAGACTTACTAGTTCAGATTCAGCAAGTAATGCAAACTGAATTATTTCACCCTCTGAATTAACAGCTGCGTATGAAACAAGGTCAAAATCACTTAATCTCTGAGGTAAATGCCTTGTTCTTTGAGCTCTTCTAGGTTCATCAGTAGCTTCCTCAGTTGCCTCAGATGGATCCTGATCAGTGAGATCAAAAAGCATTTTGGTAGGACCCTGCACTTCCTTAGACCAATTTCACTCCTTTGATTCATCTACCACCACATCCCTGCTCACAACAATCTGCATAGTTTTTAGATTCACGAGTTTGTAACCTCCTATCACATGGTAGCCTAGAAGGATCAATTGCTCACTCTTGTCATCCAATTTCCTTCTCATCTGGTCTGGAATGTGCCTATAGCAAATTGAGCCAAACACCTTGAAGAGTGAGACATTAGGCCTACTGCCAATTCAAGCCTCTTCAGGGGTAATGCCATCTTGTCTTTTGGTTGGACACTTGTCCAAAATAGAAGTAGCAGTAGATATTGCTTCTCTCCACAAGAACTTAGGTAATGTTTTGCTTTTCAACATGCTTCTAGTCATATTCATGAGTGTCCTATTTTTTTTTTCTTTTCTTTCTGTTGTGCCATCGTGCTCATACGATAGGTTACTTAATCGTTGCCTTTGGTCTATATTCGTTTTCTTTAATTAGTAGTTACACATTATTATATTCTTATGATAAATAAATCATTCTTCAGCTACTAATAGAATTATTTATAATGTTAATTAATATTTTTAATTTTGATTAATAAAGAATTGGTCTCCATAATTATAAGTAAAATTGTTGCTTTGACAAAAATTGTTCTCTATACAAGTTATAGGAAAACAGTTGTCTTCTAAGAAAAAAAATAAAAATTTGTATGGGTAAAATAATTGATAAAGTTAAAAGCGATTGCCTATGTGAAAAAAAAACAACGGTTTTATATGTGTATCCTTCAATATATGTAGGAAACATTTCTACTGTTGCCGTTTGCAACACCCTTTCTCCAAAAAGAATATTACACCATAGTATTCAAGATTTTCATAACTAATAAATAATAATGATATAAAACAATGTTTGTTCCCAAAAATATGGGTAAATTTTTTTTCCTTTTTAAAAGATGAGAAGATTGAGGAATTCATTCTTTGTAAGATTTTCCGTAGAAATTTAAATGCTTAAAATTAAAATACACAAACTCATATAGAAATGAACATCATCTCATATATTCATCATTTTCATAGTAAAGTGGCTTACATCAGTAATCAAAACAATAAAATATTTCTAAATAAAACTAAAAGTAAAACATAAGTGACTAAAAATGAAATATAAGTTTAGAAAAGCATAACATAACTACAATGTGTACACCTAAGCCAACTCATGTCACTAGACCTCTCCCAGAATAAAACAGTAAAACAAACAAGGATTCCACTCGGAATCCCTATCTATCTATCTATGCCAAGTCCTCCTCCGTATTCTCCTCTCAGTGCTGTGTACTACGTCTCTTAATTGGAACCAACTCACTCCTTGGGTATTACATTTACTTAACCCCACACAAGAAAAACACAGAAAAACATACAAGAGTGAAAATCTTATAAGCAAGTTATATCATAAGAGAATACACAAGGAAAACAACATACAACGATCATGCCTTGAATAAAATACAGATAAACACAGAATGTGACACGCACATACCAAACACAGTAATATATCACCACGCCAAATATATTTATGCATGCCACTTCTATATCCAATAAAACACTGGTGTAATGCTCCAATGAGACTTTTCCCACCTTAACTCCATTGAGCGATTGGTTGTAGCAAACTTAACATGAATGACCAGATAGTCCCTTTAGAACTTTTGGAGATCATTCGGTAATGCAAACATTTATTTACATAATATCATATCATGAATAAGCCAGTCACTCAGATTTATCCAAGTCGGGTATACAAATTGTTTCGGCTCGAGGGTATTCACCTTCCCGGCCATTAAGACAATCAAAACCTAGATAATCCCAATAGGCACTTGTAGCCCAACCATACTATATTATCACCTCACTACTTTGGGTTGTAAGCTCAAAAGTCTTTATGCAAATGACACTTTATTTTACAAATATCACATTAATTTCTCAATTACATTGCATATAACCTATCTCATGGTTATATTAAGCTCGTCATTTTCTCAATGTAATTTTTTTTTCTCAAGTTGGGGTGATCTCAACCAAAAACATTTCAGCATTTTATAAAACTCCGTATTCTGTAAAATACTCTTATTTTACCAGCATAGGATTAATTCTCGTACTCAGTTCTTAAATTACTGTTCTTTACACAAAGTGATTTCTTTCCCTGCTTTAATAGTTTAATTAAAGAATGATCGCACTGCGGCAGTGCCGAATCAAGGTGATCAAATCATGGCAGTTAACACGAATCGGTACATAAAATAGCAATACTAAAAATGATTTAAAAGCAAGGATCGAGTTTTCCGGCATAGCCGTCTTCAAACGATCCTAGGAGAAAAGAGATTTTCAAATCTATATTAATTTAATCGCAAGTTTTGTTTTATTGAAGATACTGTTATAAGTAAAAAGCCCTTTGGAAGCTTTTCTCTATTAATTTGTCTGTTGCCCAAAAATATATACAAACCTTAAGCCAGGAAGAAAAGTACATCAGAAACTCACTATCTAACCCAACCAACCATTATATATACAGATAGTCAATGAAATTATAGAGATTTTGACGCAAAAGAATTAGATTAGTGTTTCTCTAATAATCTTGCCCAAAAATATATACAAACCCTAAGTCAGGAAGAATAGTACATCAGGAGAGTTCCCAGGAAAGATAGGTGAGTCAAAATGCACTAACTTGCCCAACCAACCTTTGTATATATGGATGACCAATTTATAGAGATTTAAACGCAAAGAAAAATTAAATTCAGTTTTGGTATTAGATCATCAAAATTTTGCTCAAAAACACGTTTTAACACGATAATTAATTTCAACCCTTTTTTTAAAATTCGTCATTATAACAATACCATCATCAAAGCTCTCAAATAAATATGAATATAAAAATTACCAAACTTAATTAAATAATTTAATAGAACATAATCAAGATATTCACTAAAAAGCAATATAAAGCTTATAAACACATAAACTACCTCAGTGGTTGACCATTCAAAATCAAACTTATGTAAACTCTAATAACTTTGAAGAACTTTCCCCTTACCTCTAACTTTGAAGAAAAGAAGAACTTTGAAGATCAAATCTTCAAGAACACAAGAACAAAAGAGAGAAAACTCTCAAAACTCAAAGAAAGAGATTGGAGGAAGAAAGAAATCCAAGATTTTGTGTCTTAAAGATGGTGCAAGTAATGAAGGAGACCCCTCCCTCCTATTTATAGTGGTGGGGGTTGTAATCCTTCTCTAAAATGCGGGTAAAATTTTTTGCTTTTCTAAAAGATGAGAAGGATGGGGAATATACTTCCCTAATTCTTTTCAAAATGTTTTTGAATGTGGAAATGTGATCAACACCTTTTGTGAGTATAAGCTCATCTCATATATAAAATTATCAGAGTTTACAATAGAGGTTTTTACTGTGAACACTGAGCTAATTCAGTCTCTTGACATCTACCCTAATCTAAGACAGTAGATATAGATTCTTCTTGGAATCTTTATCAATCTAAGCAGCATCCTCCTTCGAGCCCTTCTTCTAGGAGTTAACCCACTTCTTGGGTAAAACATCTGCTAAGTCATGCATCAACACAACAAAGCAGGCAAGGGTGAGACTCTTAAGACAAAGTAATAAGAAAAGTAGGAATACACCCAACACATATAGATCACTCAACAATCAATTTGCACACCAAGCAAATAATAGATCAATCAAGGCTTATAAACAGATCTCGTTTAAGCAGATCTTACCTTTGTGCTGGAACCCTACAAAAGCAATGCATTCACAATAATATATCACCAAGTCCAAGTATATTTATGCATGCCACTCCAATATCTCTCAAAACACATCGGTGTATTGCTCCTAGGGGACTTTACCAACCTTAACACCATTGAGCAACTGGTTGTAGTAAACTTATCAGAATAACCAGATAGCCTCTTCAAAACTTCCGGAGATCCTTTGGTAATACTAACATTTATTACTTTAAATACCAATTTATGAATAAGTCAGTCAGTCAGATTTATCCAAGTTGGGTATACGAATTGTCTCGGCTTGAGGGCATTACCTACTCGGCTACATAAGACTATCGAAACTTGGATAATCCCAATAGATAGTTGTAGCCCAACCGTACTATATTCTCAACCACACTACTTCGGGTTGTAATGCTAAAAAATTCTTTATGCAAATGACCATCTATATTTGCACACCAATTCTCTTTAGTATCTCTCTGAAAGCTTTCTTTGTTTCACTGTAGCTGCTCTTTTGAAAATCTCTAAATCTCACCAAAATATTTTGCATGAAATAACTCATCTCTTTAGGATAGGAATACTTTTGAATAGACAGATAGCTGTAAAAATCCACATTTTTCTCTTTATATCAGAAAACTCTTTTACTGTTTTTAAATAAATAGCTCTTGCTCTTTTTACCCATTTTACGGATCTTTTTTGAGTTAAGTTATTTATCCGGCTTTAATAGGTCAATTTACGACTGATCACACCGCTGCAAAGCCGAACTGACGTGAGTAGCCCAACAGAGTGATTCGATATAGAAACTAAAGATTATTAACTCATTTCAAGAAGACCAAAACGGGGCAGAGCCACCTAGGATTGATCAAGAGAGAAGAGATCAACAGTATTTAAACTTACGTCCATTTTTTTGAATTAGTAAGTGTCTGTTCTCAGTTTTTAGATAACTCTTTGGGAATGGAATAATCACACGGCGATTGAGCCGACTGCGGTAATCATTGTCCGTCTTTCTAAAACTTGATACGTACTTAGTGAACGAAGTAAACCTAATTCTTCTCCGGCTTAAGTTATTTTCGAAGATGAAAAGATCACACGACGACAGAATCAATACCTATTCTTAAAAATCGATCCTATATCACTAAGTGAACGTAGTTCATTTGTTTCTCTTCAGAAATATTTAAGCTCCAATTATCTTCCAGGAAAAAGGCCTGTTGAAAGCCTATCTCACTAATTTCCACTGCCGTAGACATTGGAAATTAAACTGAGTTATGTGCATATATATAAACTTTGGATACCCACTCGATATTTCCCACTAATAACATAACAGTAGAATTCACCGAGAATCCATTACTGTTAGATTATATTCCGAAAGATGCTATAACAGTAGGTTCACCGAGAATCCATTACTGTTACACCCTTTTATTCATTCCAATCCATTTATATATACAGTATTAAGAAAATTGCTTCTTTCCCACTTTTATCTTGTCACGTATATACCGGGTCCCTAGTGTTAAGAATTCCCCAAACAGCGTATCGGTACGGATCCCAGGCCAGAGAGAAACAGGCTACTTTAGCCCCTTCATAGGCCTCTCTTCCTTTCTAGACAGATCCATACTGATAAACCATTTATCTTAACCATCTCCTTGTACATAAATAACATATAATATCGAGGTTTTCCCAAAATAATATTTTGTGTTTTTGTTACGGTAAAATCATCTTTACGGTACGTTTAAAATTTGTCATTATAACGGTATGTTTACAAAAGCTTAAAAGTGATTTTAGCATAACCTCTCTACTCACACGAAATTTAGTATAAAATTTGGCATTATAACTATACAATTCATTAATAGCACAAAACAATTAATTTAATGCTATAAAACAATTATAAAGCATATAAAGCTATAAACACATAAACAAGCAATTTCAAACACAAACAAGAATCAAAACTCATACTTCACAAATTACTTTGAAAGAAAAACCCCTTACCTTGGCCAAAACTTGAAGAAGAACAAGCAAGAACACCAAGAACACAATAGTAAGAAATTTAAGACTAAAGAGAAAAGAGAGAGAATGGTGTTTGCCTTGCTTCTTGGAGTTGTGTTGTGTGAAATTTATGAAGCCAAGGGGGTCTATTTATAGGAAGAGGGGCGACCAAGGCTTGGGGACATGGAAGCAATTAAAAACTTGTGTGATGTAAGCCATGATTCCAAAAATACATAATTATTAATTAGGTTTAATCAATCCTTTTTCCCATTGGCTCTTTCCTATGACTAAGCTTATGACTCATGAAGCAAAAGCACATCCAAGGGCCTAAAATTGATGATGATGTTGACCAAAAGGAAGGGGAAAGAAGGCCATTGGATTTCATGGACAAAAACATTAGGTTTTGGTAGTTTTAAGTGAAATCAAGGGTAAAATGGTCATTATACATGCCCACCATACTATTCAAGGCTAATCATGATGTCTACGGATCTTTTATGCTTCTTAGAATTGTATTTGAACCCCTCAAAGTTCCTAAGTTTCAATATCATAACCACTATGTCTCTATTCGGCTTATTCCGTAAATAAGGGTTAAAATAGTCTTTTTACTAATCTAACACTCAAAAATAATTTTAAATGGTAAGAACCAATAAGGAATCTCAAAAATGACATGTAAGAACTTCATGGAAGAGTTTTGGGATTTTTACGGTAAGGGTAAGCCTTACGGTTTGCATAAACAACGGAAAACGGTCGCGCCATAAGTGAAAAATGGATATATTTCAGAAAATTCCAAAACAAATCCCAGAAAATTGCAAATTGAATTTAATCACTAATGGTCACTCTTAAAATTTGATTTTGAGTACTCACTAATAACTGAAAATCCATTCTGGTTTTCGTAATCTTTGTTTTGCGTGCTTTACAGGGATCGGAAAAGTAGCATTTTTATCTGTTATTCAGAAAATTACGAAATAATTCCTAAAAATCCCCAAAAATATAAAAACATGATTCAGCTTTTCAAAATATTTTTCTGACCTCAGTTTGGTTTCCGAATCAGTATTTATCACTTACTGTAAGTAATAGGGTCAAAACGGTAATTTCCAAAGTTTTCCAAAAATTCTAAGAAAATTCCCGAAAATCACAAATATTAAAAGAACCAACTTTGGTAACGGAAGTTTGTTTGTATAAGTTGGTTTAACATACTTGTACTACTTAAAACTTTATCCGTTAATAATGATAAATACGGATGTCAAACGTCAAGGAAAGAGTTACTGTTTTAATGAAATAATTTCATAAGTATTTTAAAACCTTCATTATAAGACTAAAATAATTTTCTTATCACTTAAATCACAAAATATCATATAGAACAGATAAAAGATGAAAATACAGAAAACAGAAGTCTATATAAGACTTTAACTATTTTACTATTTATGCTATAACACTTAACCGTAACTGATCATTCTATTTTTCTTAGGTTTCTATTAAGTCTCTGTAGTCTCTATCTTATCTATTTTTTCATCTCTAGTAGTTATCCCTTTCCTAACTAACGGATTACGGAGTTCTTTCTAAAGGGACTAAAACTGCAATTTCTATATTTCCTCCTCAAATAATCCAAACTTAATTCTTAAAATCTTTATATGTCACCAAGCTACTATATCTTCCCTTAAATACCTCTTGGAAGTGTTTGTATGAATTTTCCAAAATTCATTTATCATTTATCCTAATAATCAGAATGTTCGTATATAATTTTCTGACTTCCGTATTTAGCTCTAAACTACTAAGTTTTTATCTGAAAAACTTCAAAGTAATTTTAATCCTCAAAAATTAATATTTTGTCATAGAGTGAAAATTTCGGGATGTTACAGGGGCGGCCATCAAGGGACAAGGTGGGTATTCTCACTTTGTTCCTATGTCATGCATAACAGGTCATTAAAGAAGTAATTGAGTAATTAGGAAAATTTATTTATTTTCGAATTAGTTCAAAGCTTTTCACAAGGATCACAAGATGAACAGTGGGGCGGTTTTAAGGGCTGAGTGAGAGGGGAGAGCGAAATTACTTTCATACCCTTTAGGTCTTAGATGAAAAAGAAAGAAAAGGAAAGGGTAAAATAGACATTTAATAAATAAAAATTAAAAATATATAATTTAATTTATGAGAACCAATGAGAATGCTTGAAAAAGACATGTGGCAAGAAACCCCTAATAGCTTCATGGAAGAGCTTTTTGAAAAATTACAGAAAAGGTATCCTCTTCGGTATTTACCGTTTATCGCGTACACGCCCAAAAGGGCAAAATGGTAATTTCTCAAACCTACACAGAAATAATTTCTAAAATCCCCAAACAATAAATTAAAAATAAAAAAGAACATTTTTTGTGTTTATGAATAGTAAATAAAACAGTTTAAACGGTAAAACTATGGGTATTTTTGACATTTGCCAACGACAGGTCATTTTTTAGAAATTTTCCAAAACTTTTAGAAAATTTTTCATAAATCACAAATAATGAAAAATCACTATTTTGATAAGTAAAATATTTTTCTAACTCCATTTGGTATTTACAAGTTATTTAAAACCTATACCATCAGTTAAAACGTAAACTGTATTCTATTTAAATCTCAACGTTAAAAGAAAACTACCAATTTCTACATAATAACTATATATATTAAATTTATTTTTCTAAGATAAAAATAATTTAATAATGACACATATCACAAATATTTAATTAAAGCAGAATAAATACGAAAATAAAAAAATGGATGTTACATAAGACGTAAACCGATTTCCGTTTGAATTACAGTGTCAAACAAAAACTACTAATTTTGATACTAGGTAAAACTATATTCGTCCTTGTAGTGTTTCATCTCAATCATTTCCTAGTCTCCATGTATTTATCTGTTCCTCAATTAACAATATGTCACGTAATTCATTTTAGATGGACTAAAATAGTAACATTTATATCCATTTCTCTAAAAATTCCAATCAATATTTCTAAAATCCTCAAATAATATAAAAACCCTATTTGGATTTTCAAAAATCCATTTCTGAATCAAATTGAAACAATTCTATATCATTATAAACTTATTCTGACAGTCAAAACATCTACAGAATACTGTTTGACTTCTACGTCAGTTTTAAAACATTATTCATTATAAAAATTCTAAGAATAATTCTAATCCTTTAAAATTAACACTCTGCCTCATAGAGTAAAAATTTAGAATGTTACACCATCGATAACAACACTACAAAATGTTAGAGTAGTTTGCATAAAAAACCGTTACCTATATCTGTACTAAAGGCTATGATTTTGTGACCGTGTTCTTTTTATGTCGCAAAATCGTTGCCAAAAGATAAGACAACACATTACACTGACTCAATTTAAAATCTTTTTTTTTTTGAAAAAAAAAGCCACGATTTTTTTGCAATAATCAACGGTTTTTACACGTCGCTGTGGATAAAATCATTATATTGTCTTTAGCTTCTCTTTTTTGAAAGAATGTTATCTTCATCTTCTATCATCAATGACTTGATGTCTTTGGAGACACATTAAATAACCAATTATCTGATTTTATTTTCAAGACTTAAAGTTTTAGACGATCATAATGTAATTTTGATGAACTATAAAGCAGGCTTGACCCTTAACCTAGTGCAACTAATCTTGCCTTTATTCTCACAACTTTATCTTCTTTGTCCAGTTTATTTCCGAAAACCCATTTTGTTCCAATAATGGACTTATCTTCAGGTAGAGGTACCAGTATCCAAACATTATTGCGTTTGAATTGGTTCAACTCTTCCTGCATAGCTAAGATCCATCCTTCGTCCAATAGAGATTCATATATTGTCTTTGGTTCCATTTTAGAAATAAATGTAACATCTGTTTGCTCTCTGAAGGTTGACCTTGTTCTGAATTTATCTCCTGGATTGACAATAATCTAGTCTTCGAGATGATAGTTCTTGAAGTGCCAGCTTCTTCTTCTTTCATGATTGGACTGTTTTTCATCTTCTGCTTCCGATCCTTTTTCTTCACTCTTTGTTGATGGTCCTTCACCTGCATCTTGGATTCTCATATCTGCAAGGACATCACATAACTCTGGCATTTCTTTGTCAGACATTTTGTCATTAAATCTAATATGGATAGACTCGTCTAAATTCAAAGTTATAGAGTTATAGCCTCTATATGCCATTGATGTTTCAGAGTATCCAAAGAAAAATTCACTATCAACCTTTGCATCAAACTTACCAAGTTGATCTTTGGTATTCCAAAATGATAAACGTAAGATATATTGGGTTTTCTTCCCTTCCACAGTTCATATGGAGTCCTTTTGAAAATTGGTCTGATGTATATTCTGTTCTGAAGATAGCATGACGTGTTAACAGCTTCAACCTAAAAGAGTCTAGAGGTAGAATTATCATTGAGCATGGTCTTTGCCATTTCCTGAAGAGACCGATTCTTTCTCTCTACCACACCATTTTGTTGTGGTGTTCTAGAAGCAAAGAAATTATGGAGAATTCCATTTTCCTCACAGAATCTTTGGAAGCTCGCATTCTCAAATTCTCCTCCATGATCACTTCTTATGGAGTTAATGCAAACTCATTTTTCATTCTAGACTCTTTCACAGAATATAGAAAAGACTTTAAAAGACTAATCCTTGTGAGCAAAGAATTTAAGGCATGCCCATCTAGCGTAGTCATCAACTATGACTAGTCCATATTTCTTTCCATTCAAAGAAGCAGTTTGAGTTGGTCCAAACAAATCCATATGTAAAAGTTTTAATGGTCTAGAAGTGGAAACAATATTTTTAGAGTTAAATGAGTTTTTCACTTGTTTCCCTTTTTGACATGTTTCACAAAGAACTTTATATTTGTACACAAGATTTGGTAAGCCTCTAACAAAGAAGATTTATCACATCTAGCGCTATATTATATATAATAATATCGTCAACGTTGACTTCATTTCGGTTCCATCGTATTCCATTCATGACACAATTTAGTGAAATCTCTTTACATTCACAAATTTCAGGTACATGATCAGTCTCTTCTGAAACTGAAAAACCAATTATGTCTGATGACTCTTCTGGAGTTTCAATATCCTCACTTGGGTCATCTTTCTTTTTAGCTCCTTTTCTTGTTCGAGGATTTTTATCTTTGGAACCGACAGGTCTACCATGCTTCACGCATGATTGTCCAACAGGGACATCAATTTTGATTGGAGCATCAGCAGCTGGTCTATTCACTCTTTTAGTGAATGCTTGGTTTGCTAAAGTATGTGTAGATACCCAATTTTGTCCGGATTCTTAATTATTTTCAAAAATTACAAAAAAAGTGAAAAGGAAAAAGAAGAGAAAAAAGATAGAAGAAAAAAAAAGAAAAAGTATCAGAGTGTTGTTATAAGGAAAAGGGAAAGGTGCACCATTCTCTAATATATAGGTACATGGAAGAGAAAGACAAACACAAAATTACAAAAATGAGCAAAACGAGAAAGAAGAAAAGGCAAGGAACATCAAGCAGCAGAAAAACGCAGAAGCAAACGGCCGCCCCCACCTTTTCCTCCATTTTTTTTCCTCTCCCTGCAACTTATTGTTTCATCTTCCTTATTAAACAACCCCATGGCCACCATAACCTTTCCTCTTCATCATCAACCTTTCACATAAAGCTCAATTTTTCCTTTATTATTTTCTTCCTTCACAATTCTCTCATTCCATCAACCGTTACTGTCATCTAACATCATATACACCACTATGGAAGGCTCTCCAACCTCCATCACCCAACCATGAGACACCAGCAGCCACTGCCACCAGCATTGCGCCATGCCAAGCCGTCAAGTTCGTCAAGGCCACTGTCTCAGCCCCCTGTTCTCCTCCAAGGTCATTTGCTATTCACGTTGCAATGTCTCCCCTGTTCAACCTTCGTTTTTTTCTTTCTTTTATTTACTATTCTGACAATATTATAATACCATTTTTGATGTATGGTTCTTTCCTTTTATTGTTATCTGTCATTGTTATTACATCTGATGGATCATGAGGTTTGGTTTAATTGGTTTGGGATAAAAAATGGCGAGTTCATTTGGCTTTTGTTGGTTGTCTTATTTTATTTGCTTTTGATATTTAGTTGAGTTTGGATTTGATCTTCGGTATTAGAAAAGGTAAAAACAAACAAGTAAAAGTTAAAATATTTTAATATGTGTTTAAGTTAGTGTTATTGTTATTTAATCATGTGTGTTTTATTATTGCACTAATACAATATTTTTTAAATAAGGGAACCTTTAGGCGTGACGCTTTCTGAGTTCTCTAATAAATAAATTCCCTTTTTCGGTAGAGACCTTCTAAGCGTGACGCTTTGTTTGGTCTCTACTCGATTAAAAGTAATTTTTAGTACTTTACGTAAAAGGACTATTTGGACGTGACGTCCTCTTAGTTCAATTTTTTAATAGGGACTTTTGTAGGCGCGACGCCTAATGAGTTCCGTCAATTTGATAATAAGATTTCTTTAAATTACTTAAAATTAATCAACCCACAAATATTTTCTAAAGAACTACGTAGCTTTGATTTCCTCACTGCACCTGAGGATACGTAGGAGGAGGGACTTTCCCAGTCGAGCGCAAAAATAAATTTTCATAATTTTCCTCATTTGTTTTGTAAATAAATAAACAAATAATTTCTTTGGGGTAAAATAAATACTTTAAAAGCTAACAAAATTTGCACATTTAATTAGAGGTAACTACTTTTTAGTGGACGTCGTAGGGTGCTAACCCCTTCCCTACACGTAATCGACTTCCGAACCCAAAATCTGGTTCCAAAGACCATTTTCTTCAAAATCGGGTTTTTCCAATGTTTTTCCCAATAAATAAACTTTGGTGGCGACTCCTCTGTAATTTTTTGGGTTGCTTCAGTATGCAAATGAATTATTTTTTGAACTTTCGGTTCACACAATTTTGTATGAGGATCAAGATGGTAATTCAGTCCAACTAATATCATTTTCTAGCTGCTTATTCTCTCCCCCTATGTTGGGAATGCAAGATTGCATGTCCCCAAGCATAAATTGGAAGTCTATTTTGTGTATGAACATGTGCTACAAGATGTTCAATATCAATTACAAGATACAATGCTCATCAAGGTGTATTTTCTTCATGTTAGGTCAAGGTAATCTCGCAAACGTCTGGTTGCGAGTTGACGACAAACAAACACGTGACTATCTAGTTGATGCATCAATTAAAATCATGAAATATCTAAATGGCCCACATGGTGGTTGTATTGGTTGACAAATATCACCTTGTATATGCTCTAAACATGTGAGATTCATTCTCTATCAACTTCCCTTGGGGAACAAGCAATGCATGAGAAATTGTTAGCTTGAAGAATCTTCTTGCTCTTCAATGGGTGTCCACATGAATTTTCAATTATTTTTCGCATCATAATAAACCGGGATGACCCAATCGTCATGCCAACAACAAACTTATCATGATTTGTAAACTTCTGATCTACAATAATATGTGGTTTAATTGTAGTAATATAAATGTAGCACAAACCAAAGAAAAAGGGGAAATTTTCCAATATACATTATTTTTATCTAATTTATGTCTTGTACTATAAAGGCATTCAATATCTCATTCATTTCTTGATAAAAATTTTGCTTATCCAAAAAAATATCTCATTCATTTCTTGATTCAATATGATATTCATATGAACGGATTAAAACATAATAAATTTACGAGACTTAATTTTTTTTTTACGAATGTATTGCAATATCAATTTGTAACTTTGTTCCTTCAAGTAACAATACATTAGCTCTTCTACAACCTTTAATTATCTTTGTAGTACTAGATATAGTACTAACATTGGTTTCTTGCATTAGTAACACTACATCAGCTCTTTCAGAGCCTTTAATTATCGTTGTAGTACTAGATATAGTACTAACATTGGTTTCTTGCATTACTAATAATACATTAGCTCTTATGGAGTCTTGAATTATCTTCATTATTGATGTTAGTGCCAACACTCATTCTTCCAGGAAAAAAATAAAAAAATAAACAAAAAGTATAAATTTTTTTTACCGCAAGTATTAGAATATATTTAGAATAATAACAATTTTATAAGTAAATTATTTATTGGTTAAAAATTTCATTAAACATAAAGTTCAATTAAAGTATAAAAACACATTTCTAACATAGACAATGCGAAATATAAGAAATTTAATAAAATCTAATAACATCAAACTCTAATAAAATCATCTTCATAAGCAAAATGTATTTCTATTTTTTCTCTTTATTTTTAAGTGATTCTTGGTAAAGATTAAGAAGATGTTTTGACATACGGTATGTACGCAACCAATGATCCCTATCTCCACAACATTAATAATATATGTTTTCATCATATATATATTTGCATTTCTACCCATCCTTTTATTTTTCATTCCTTTCACTATTTTTCAATTTCTAGGGAGAAATATCATAGCTATGGCCTTATCTTGATTAGATGCTTTTTTTCCTTCTTTGATAGTGTCTCCAAGACCATTTGCATCTAAATGAATTTCAATATCTATCACACAAAATAAGTAATTATTCCCATATATAAGTATAATAATCGTGTGTTGCTACATTCACTTCTGGAAATGGAGCAATGTTAGTGGGACGAGCCTCGTGATTTTTTTCTTCAAAACCTCATTATTTTGTTCGGCCACAAAATATAAGAAATCAATTCACAATACTTCTTAAATCTTTTTCTTTCTCGATATTGTTGTTGCAGGAGCACGTTAGATGTATGAATTTTTTCCTAACATATCTTCATTGGTGACTTTTTCTCCACACAATTTAAACTAGTAGTGATTCTAAATAACGCAGAATTATTAATTCGACTACTGTTTCCTCAAATAATGACTATCTAATGAAGAAAGAACAAGAACAAATTGTATAAAGGTTTTTACATTGTAAACTAATGCAGGCATAACATCTCAATTTTGGTTACTTAGCTTAGCAACAACATCCAAACTTGGTTGTAGATCGAATAAATTGCAATTGGTTTTAGTCCTTATTAACAGTGATGAAAGTCTTACCTTGGAGGTGAGAAGGTTGACAAAACGATCAAAGATATGTAGTTTCTTGCTACGACAACGACCCTCTCCTTTTGCACAACACTATGCTTCGAATCTCAGTTGGGTAAAGTCTCGTGTTGATAACATGTTATGAAATTGTTCACGCTTGGAATTGGACCCCTGAGCTCTGGTGTTGAGACCAAGGGCAACCCCAATCAATATGTGGGGCAACGTGTTAATTTAAAATAGGTGAAGTTATTTGGATGAAATACACATAATTACATATAATATAACATGTGCTCTAATACTAAGTGTTAAAATTTGCAAATTAAATACTAGGATTTAGGATACACAAAAATATTAAAAAATATAAAAATAATATATCTCTTGAAGGCATTTTGTCTCATCAAAAGAGCATACACACACTTCTATTCACATAGAGTTAGAGTCAATTAAGTGGGGATCCTGTCCTTCTAAATTGAATCAGTAGCCGAATATCTACTTATAATAGTAGACCCATCAAACCTCAATAAGTTAACACACTTACATATTATGCTTAGCCCAACAAAATCAAAAGCATATCACAAAAATCTCTCTTCATGTTAGACCATACATGTTGGACCAGTACCCCTCCTTCAAATCTCTCTTAGTAGTTAGTACTACATATAAGATCGAAAGATATCTCTTTGCTTCTTGTAAAATATCAAAGCAAATTCTCTCTTTGCAGATATTCTCCATAGCTCCTACAATTCATTAAGCCATGGTTTCAGAAAAATCATTCATCACAATTTCACTTCTTGTTATGACCTCAAGTATGAGCATGAGCCTAACAGCTTGCTATATTTTTCAAAAAACCACACAAGGCATTTCCACTTTTCCAAAACCAACAACGCCACTTTCAACAATACAATCATCTCTATCTAAATTTACTATGCCACCAGAAATTCCTAGCTTTCCTAGTAGGGATGGAAATAGGCCGAGTCGAACTAGGCTTTGGATAAATAGGTTTAGTCTGTTTAAAAATCATGAAGCGTAAGCCTGGCCTATGACCTATCAAAGACTTTTTTTAGGCCTAGCCTGACCTTTTTGAAAGTCTGACATGACTTGTTAGCCTATTTAAAAGCCTGATTCCTATCAATTCAAATTGGTCATATGCCCTATTCATAAATAGACTAATGGGTTAATAGGCTAACAAAAAAAACTCTATGTATAACAAATTATAAACTATAAAAACTAAAACTACTACTACTCAGGGCGTATGAGACATAAGGGTAGGTTAGACTTTATAAGAGTAAAGTCTTACTTATTTATAAAATATAAACTTTTTTTAAAGGTTTATTATAAATTATAAGATATAACTTTCATGATAACTTATTTAATAGTCTATTTTTGCAATAAGACATTTAAATAGACTATATAAGCTATAACTTTATTCTTAAATAATCTTTACAAGCTTTAATATTTATATAAGTCAACATGTTTAAATATTTGAAAAGGTAAACAAGTATATGAGTTTAACACATTATGAAAAAAAAATATAATATAATATAATAATAATACTACAAAATAAAATTATCATTTGTGTTCACTTAAATAGGCTGACTTGGGAGGCCTAAAAGGCTTTTCAGATGGCCTAAGTCTGATCTTTTTAGCTAAATAGGCTTTTATAGCCTATGCCTGATTTATTTCATAAAAAAGTCTGGTTTAGCTTGAACCTGATATAGGCTAGGCCATAAGCCCTGTCAAGTGGTCTGACCTATTTTGATCCCTATTTCCTACCAATCCCACAGTCCCATCGCTCCTTTTGCGCCCGTCACTTGCCTCCTCCCCCACCACCCCTGAACCTACCTAGCTATACCCCTTAAAGACTTTTTCCTCTTTTGCTCACCCTGTAATAATATTTGCCAAGACGATCAATGAATTGCATGCAATAGATATGCATCATTTCTTTATTGTGTGTGACAGAATTGTACGAGGTAATAATGTTCGTATCTTTATTTTTTTCGGCGTGAAAAGCATATGTATCTTTCTTTTCTATAATCATGAGTTTGGCACTATTACTTGAACTTTTATTATGTTATAGTACTTAATTACATATTTAGATACAATATGATGATGTCTTCTTTCTCCTTTTGTACTCTCATAATAGCAAACCCAATTAGCCCTTTTGTTATATTTACATAATGGAGAGAGACGGAGAGAGTAGTTTGTATATCAAAGCCATTGGATTCTCAATGTTTGCCTTGAGGCCTTAGCATAGATCTCAAAGAAAAAGTTGAAAAGGGGTTAATGAATGTGGAGAAAGGTCATCTGACCTATTAATCAAAATTTCTTAACTCGGCACATAAACTTTTATAGAAGTGTCTGTTATTAAATATTCTCGTTTCATATAGTACTCAAACACTAACTTCTTTTTTTGTTCAAACAGTAATTGTGTGTGTGTGTCTTGCACGATTGCTAAATAGAAGGATTTGTGTTCCGGGGAATTACTGACTTCTTGCTACTTACGTGCAGACTCAATCCTTGATTTTGTTTGCATGATAGAATTATTTTTAAATTGTAATTAATATATTATATGTTTAGGAAATTCACAATAGCCGCATTTAGGATCAATGTCATTCCAGGCAAATGCAAAAAATAATATCTTCTATTATAACTAGTTATTGCCATCTTATTTCTATTAGAATTAATTACTCTTGCCCTTTGAATATTATTTTTTTCTTAAATCTTCCAGAGCCGCAAAAGCCATATATACAAAAATCACATGTTCAGAATTAATAGATAGGTGATCGAACCCGGCCAAAGATATGCTTTTATGGTATGCTGAGCCGTGTTACGGGTCTTGGGATATGCTTAGAAGTTAGAAGTTTGTTTACAAATTAATATACAATTTTGATTGATTACTTCAATTATCTTAAAGAATTGAATAATATATATATTATTTCAAAAATTCATATCCCTCTTCGCCATTTTTGTTTTGGTCTTTAAATTTAAGCATTACATTACCAAATACTAGTCTTGCTCATACAAATTTTTCAACGATTCCAAAGCCGTGAGCACTGAGAAAAACCTACTGACTCAGAGT
This sequence comes from Glycyrrhiza uralensis, assembly GCA_030159175.1. NCBI lineage: Eukaryota > Viridiplantae > Streptophyta > Magnoliopsida > Fabales > Fabaceae > Glycyrrhiza > Glycyrrhiza uralensis. The sequence goes on from BRZY01000003.1 coordinate 32,312,287, forward strand.
TTTATTTACCAACTCACACAATTAACTTGGATCCGTAATTCTTCCATTTTCTAATTCATTCCTGCTCTTTCAATTTCTTGAATAATTATAATCGTATATATGTGCACTTCTCTCCAAGCTCCACATTGTAAATTGTCTTTTAGAAATCGGAACCTACTTTTGGAAATTAGTGATTTCACATATGTTCCTGGACCTAGTAAAGGCAAAATAAAGGGATGCATTGTGATTACAAAATCACTGGATCGAATCGAATGGGTGTGCTGCACATTAAGAAGCATGAAAACATATGGATTCTACCAGTAATTTGAGAACAAATCGCTAAATCATTGAACAGGCTATAATTAATAGAATTAGCTCTGTAAGCAAGTTTCAATATTCACCATGCCTGCACACGTGCTCTTTGTTAAATTTGTAGATAAATTCGTAGGAAACATTCCAACATTTCCTACATATTTAGTTTTGTGGGAAATTTAAAAGGTGTAGATTTTTCTCCGGTTTTAAATCGATAGATAAAAGCAATTTTTTCAAAGAATCTCTGCAGCAAAATCTGCAACAAAATCCTGCGAAAATTTTTGCAAGAAATTCACAAATTTTTAGTATTGATATGGATTTAGCTACTTACTACATACCTTGATAAGGCTTTTTCTGCAGATTAATATAGCAACCGATGAAATAACCATTTTTTGTCGATGTGTGTGCATCTAGATCATCACACTGCACAAGATATTTTGTAATGGGCTAATTAACTTGCTAATTGTCAATAGATATCTTCATTGGACAAAATTAGGCAAAATTAGTAAAACGATCTCTTATCTTTATTTATTTTTTCAGTTTGGTCCCTTGTTAAATTTTTTCAACAATAAGGTCTCTTATGTTTGTTTATTTTTTCAATTTGGTCATTTTTTTCATTTTTTTGATGATGTGTCCGTTTCTGATTGGCCCAACACCATTGCCTGAGACCAATCAGTAACTGACACGTCTTCAAAAGCACCAAGTTGAAAAAATAAATAAACATAAGAGACCTTGTTATTAAAAAAATTTAATAAGGGATCAAATTGAAAAAATAAATAAAGATAAGGAGTCAGTTTACTAATTTTGCCGATTTTGCCGACAAAATTAATATTTGTCTCACCATTACGCCAAAGAGAAGCCACATAAGCAATCTCTTGTTTCCATAAACAATTTTACACACACATGCACACTAAATTAATGCTCTTGTAATGCCTTGAAAGGCAAGCTTAATATAATATATAATAATATTTATGAAAGGGCAAAAGGCTCTGATCATGCCAATTAAAAGGGGTGAAAAGGCCTTTAAGAAAACAAAAAATCATTTTTGCCAAACGTACATTGTCTAATACAACAGATGATTGTGAGTGCTTGTAGTGCCGACTTAGTTGAGATTACTTGTACTCGTGCAATGCTCTTGCATGCTTTTCTTCATAGCTATTTAGGGGATACCCTTCGGATGCTTTATGTTGGATATTTATTGTTATCCTGTTAAACTCTACTACAACTTGTAGTTGAGTTTGTTTTTATTAATAATAGTTTTGTTTGCTGATAAAAAAATAATATATATATATATATATATATATATATAATAATGGCTAAATTGTTGTAGTATGGAATCACAATCTCTAAGCATTCGAAATTTTGTACGATTGACTAGAGCAAAATCAATAATTTATCATATATATATATATATATATATATCAATATCATATCTCATAATGAACAAATAATATAATAATACTTGAGAAAGAGCAAAAGCCTCTCACACCGATTAAAAGGTGAAAAGGCCTTTAAGAAAACAAAAAGTCATTCTTGCCAAATGTACATTCTCTAACCCTCCTTCAAATCTCTCTTGCTATATATATATAACATCAAACAATATCCCTTTGCTTCTATAAAATCCCAAAGTAAATTCCCTCTTTGCAAATATTCTCCATAGCTCCTACAATTAATTAAGACATGGCCTCAGAAAAATCATTCATCGCAACTTTACTTCTTGTGACCTTCTCAAGCATGAGCATGAGCTTAGCAGCTCGCAATATTTTCCAAACAACCACACAACCAAATTTATCTGGCATTCCCATTTTGCCAAAATCAACAATGTCAACCAATCCAATAGATACTTCGTTCATTATGCCACTAGGAAATCCCTCAATTCCAACTACTATTTACCGTTACTGGCCTCCCCCCACGCCACCGCATCAACCTCCTATTACCCCTTAAAGACTTTTCTCTTGTTCGCACGCTGTAATAATATTTTTCAAGTTACACTACACGGTCAGTGAATTGCATGCAATAGACATGCATAATTTCTTTATTGTGTGTGATATATAGAATCTAGATAATAATGACCGTATCTTTGTTGTTTGGCATGAAAAGTATATGTATATTTTATGAAAAGCATACGTATATTTATTTTCTCTAATTATAAGTTTGGCACTATTACTTGCACTCTTATTATATTATAGTATTTAATTACACATTTAGTTACAATATGATGTCTTCTTTCTCCTTTTGTACTCTCACAATAGCAAACCCAAATAGCCTCTTGTCATATTTACATGATGGAGAAAGACAGACAGAATAGTTTGTATATCATAGCCTTGGATTCTCAACGTTTGCCTTTGCTTAATTACTATCTACTTGGCATTGAGGCCTAAGCATAGTCCTCAAAGAAAAAGTTGAAAAGGGAGAAATGAATGTGGTAAAAGGTCCCGTGACCTATTAATCAAAATTCTTAAGTCGGCCCATAATAATTTTTATAGAAATATGTTATCTAATATTTTTGTTTCTTACAGTACTCCAAAAAGTTTTAAAGAAAGAAAAAAAACAGTGTTGAAAAATAATATTAATTATATTGTAACGAGCTAATTAACAAAGTTACATAATTATTAACTCTCAGATTTTTTAACAATGTTCTCTTTACAATTATTTTATATCTTTTTTATCATTTTTATTATATTACTCATCATATTTTTTTTTGCTACAAAGGAAAACTAAACTAACAAATTAACACCTAACTCTACTACTAAAGACGGTACATGCCAAATGTAACATCCTAAAATTTTACTCTACAAAACAGAGTATTAATTTTAAAGGATTAGAGTTATCCCTAAAGATTTTCAGATAAAGTATAATGGTTTAGAGCTGACGTAGGAGTCACACGGTACTTTATGGGCATTTTGACTGTCAGAATAAATTGATAATAAATATGAAAATTTCAGACTTAATTCAAAAAAAGGCATTTGAGGATATAAAATAGTAACTTGATGTTCTAGGAAGGTCTTAGAAATTAAGTTTGGAATTTTAGAAAAGACTATAAGGGAATATTACAGTTTTGGTCTCTCTAAGAGAAACTATGTAATCGGTTAATTAAGAAATGGATAAATACCGGAGATAGAGAAATGGACAAGATAGAGACTCTAGGACCTAGTATAAAATTAGACAGTGTAGAAATCATAAGTTTTGTTTGGTATTATAGTTTAAAACAATAAAATAGCTAGGTCTTATATAAACTTCTGTTTTCTATTTACCGTCTATTATCTGTTCTATATGAAATTTTGTGATCTAAGTGTTGAGTAATTTGTTTTTATCTTATAATTAAGGTTTTAATATGCTTATTTACTTGTTTCATTAAAACAATCATTTTTCACTCAAAGTTTTGATTTATACAGAAATTGGTTTTCACCGTAATTGACAGATTCGGCTTTTAATAGGAAAACGTATAACAAACCAACCCATAAAATTATCTTCCTTCACAAAAGTTGTTTATTTTAATATTTTTGATTTTCTGGAATTTTTTGGAATTTTTGGAAAAATTTTAAAATTTACCGAAAAATAGCTTAACTAGTACGTATAGCGTACAGATATTGTTTTACAATACAAAAATTTCGTGAAAATGTCCAAAACAATTTTTTTTTTATTTTTTTATGATTTTTAAAAATATTTCTAGACAATATTATTTTTCTACTGTTTTGGCTCTTATATGCGGTATATCGGTCGTATAGAGACGAATAGAGAACTAACGGGTGTGAAAGAGGATCTTAGGATTTTTGAGGGACTTAAGGGAAATTTTATGGAGTCCAAATAGTGGTGTTGACCCAGCCATTGATCATAATTATTAGGGGCATGTGCAATTACCATTTTACCCTTAATTTTCACTAAAACTACTAAAACCTAAAGTTTTTAACCATGTAATCCAAAGGCTCTCCCTTCCTCTCTCTTGGTCGACATCAACTTCTCATTTGGAGCCTTGGATGAACTTTTTCAATTGCCTTGTCATGACCATGGAGCCAATGGGAAAAAGATTAGGGTTTTTCTTAATTAACTAAAAGGGTTTTATGACATAATCCTAATAAAGTAGCATGACAACACAAAATTTAATTACCCCCCTCTCCCCACTTGGCCGCCCCCTCTCCCCTATAAATACCCCTCTTTGCTTCATAAGTTTCCTACACCAAAGTCTTTGTATTAACAAAGCAAAAAAATCCTTTCCTTTGTCCTTTATAGTTTTCATCTTTCTCTCTTGGTGTTCTTGGTTTAAAAAGCCTTGTTCTTCCAAAGTTCTTGTGGCAAAGGTAAGGGGAACTTCTTGCAAATTAATTTGAAAAGTTATGAGCTTGATTCTTGGTTGCTACCCACTTGTGTGATTTATGTGTTATAGCTTGGTATTTATTTATTTATGTTTTATAATTGTTTTATGGCTTTAATTTATTTATCATATGCTTTTATTATTTATTATAAGCTTATAATGACAAGATTGGTATATGCCTTATAATTATCTATTTAAAAGCTTTACACTTGTCTTATAGCTTTTATTTAAATGTTGTGTTTTTTTTTTTTGAGTTGCTTGTGTGTTATTTATTAATTGTAGTGTTATAATGCTCAAAATGCGAGGTAACCTTGTGCTGGCCAAATCAATTTTTGGGTTTTAAAATCATATGGCAAATTTTAGATTTACCATAAACGTGACCTTGCGGTAAAGAAAGTGCAATTTATTCTTTTTGTGAAAACCCCGAAGTTGTCTATTATTGATATAGAAGGTGATGGTTAAGATAAATGATTTATTAGTATGGTTCTGTCTAGGAAAGACAAAGGTCATCCAAGCGGCCTTAGCTCACCTTCTCTTTCTTGGGAACTATGTCTATACGCTGTTTGGAGAATTCTTAACTTAGGGACCCGGTATATACGTGACAAAGATAAATTGGGCAAGAAATGATTTCTAAATAAACGTATATATAAATAGATTGTATTGGATAAAAGAGTATAACGGTAAAGGATTCTCGGTGAATTCTACTGTTATAGCATCTATCGAAAATTTTGTATAACGATAAAGGATTCTCGGTGAATTCTACTGTTATATTATCTGTGAAAAATCTCGAGTTGGTGTCCAATCTGTATATATATATATATATATATAATTAACTCAGTTTAATTTTCAATGTCTCTGACAGTGAAAATTAGTGAGATAGGTTTTCAACGGACCTCTTTCCTGGAAGATAACTAGTGCTTAAGTATTTCTGTGATGGCGGAAGAAAGAGCGTCCTGCCGCCGTTGTGGCCGTGCCAGTAAGTAGAAGAAAGGGATGGGGGTTTCGTGGTGGCGGAAGGAGCGGCCGCGCTGTAGTGGCCGTGATGTAGGGAGGAAGATGATGTTGTGTTACCGTGGTGGCCGGAACATATGTGCACGACGGTGGAGGGAAAAGAGGGAGCCGCATATGGCGGTGGCTACGGCCCCTTCTCTCGGTAGGTTTCTTCTCTCCCTTGGCTATGGATGAAGATGAAGGAGAGATGGGGGGATTACATGACGTCGGCAGTCAATCTCCTTTCAACCTTGTCATCGTTCTCCATCGATCCGGTACTGGCAACTGCGCGAATGTGAGGTCCATGTGGGCGGTGGAGCAAGGTCCATGGCGGCAGCGGTGGAGGAATAGAGTGTGTATTGTGTAGATAGGAAAAAATAAGATATGGAGAGTCCATGGTAATATAACAAAGAGTAGATTAATCTAAGGGCTAATAAAAATGGTCTATGGTGAACCACCTATTTAATTAATTTAAATCAAACTTCTCCACCCCAGACGGAACCGTGTGTGTGTGTCTTACACGATTGCTAAATAGAAGGAATTTGTGTTCCGGGGAATTACTGACTTCTTGCAACTTACGTGCCCACTCAATCCTTGATTTTGTTTGCATGGTAGAATTATTTTTAAATTGTAATTAATATATTATATGTTTAGGAAATTTACAGTAGCTACATTTAGGATCAATTTCATTCCAGGCAAATGAAAAAGAAAAACAATATCTTCTTTTTTTTATTTAGGACTATTGCTGGCTATCAACGGAGTATCCCAACCCTTTCAACGAAAGACTAATCTCCGCTCGCCCGGGAACCAAGTAAAGGTTGGCCAATACAATATCTTCTATTATAACTAGTTATTGCCATCTTATTTCTATTAGAATTAATTACTCTCGCCCTTTGGATATAATTTTTTTTCTTAAATCTTCCAGAGCCGCAAAAGCCATACAAAAATCACATGATCAGAATTAATAGGTGATCGATCCCGGCCAAAGATACGTTTTTATGGTATGCTGAGCCGTGTTACGGGTCTTGGGATATGCTTAGAAGTTTGTTTACAAATTAATATACAATTTTGATTGATTACTTCAATTATCTTAAAGAATTGAGTAATATATATATTATTTCAAAAATTCATATCCCTCCTTGCCATTTTTGTTTTGGTCTTTAAATTCAAGCATTACATTACCAAATACTAGTCTAGCTCACAAATTTTTCAACGGTTCCAAAGCCGTGAGCACTGAGAAAAACCTACTGACTCAGTTTTATTTACCAACTCACACAAACTTGGATCCGTAATTCTTCCATTTTCTAATTCATTCCTGCTCTTTTAATTTCTTGAATAATTATACTCTTTTATATGTGCACTTCTCTCCAAGACCACATTGTAAACTGTCTTTAAGAAATCGGAACCTACTTTTGGAAATTAGTGATTTCACATATGTTCCTGGACCTTCTAAAGGCAAAACAAAGGATGCATTGTGATTACAAAATCACTGGATCGAATCGAATGGGTGTGCTGCACATTAAGAAGCATGAAAACATATGGATTCTACCAGTAATTTGAGAACAAATCGCTAAATCATTGAACAGGCTATAATTAATAGAATTAGGTCTGTAAGTAAGTTTCAATCACCATGCCTGCACATGTAGGGTTGGCAAAGTGGGCCGACCTGCCCGCTGGCGGGTTGGTGGGTCAACCCGCCTAACCCGCAAAAAAAAAAAAAGAGTGTAAAAGTGCGCGGGTTGCAGGTTGGCCTGCCGAACATGTCTAAAAATTCGAAAAAAAACAAAAAAATTAAAAAAAAATTAAAAAAAGAAAAGAAAAGAAAAACGGGTTGGCGGGCCAACCCACTGGGTTAGCCCGTTTTGAACCCACCTTTGGGCGGGCCAAAACAGGTTGTGGGTTCAAAACCCCAACCCGGCCCGCGCGCTTTTTTGACGGGTTGGCGGGCTGGCCCGCCGGACCCAACCCACATTGTCACCCCTATGCACACGTGCTCTTTGTTAAATTTGTAGATAAATTCATATGAAACATTCAAACATTTCCTACATATTTAGTTTTTGTAGGAAATTTAAAAGGTGCGGATTTTTCTACGGATTTAAATCGATAGATAAAAGCAATTTTTTCAAAGAATCTCTGCAGCAAAATCTGCAACAAATTCCTGCGAAATTTTACTTACTACATACCTTGATAAAGCTTTTTCTGATGATTAATATAGCAACTGATGAAATAACCATTTTTTGTCGATGTGTGTGCATCTAGATCATCACACTGGACAAGATTTTTTGTAATGGGCTAATTAACTTGCTATTTGTCAATAGATACCTTCATCTGACAAAATTAGGCAAAATTAATAAACTGGTTCTTTATCTTTATGTATTTTTCAAGTTTGGTCCCTTATTAAATTTTTGGCAAAATTATACATTTGATCCCTTAAGTTATTTTATTTTTTCAAGTTGGTCTCTTATCTTCATTTTTAAACAATAAGGTCCCTTAAGTTACAAACGTTTAACAACGTTTTCCCTTTAGTCATACGCCGTTAGTGAGCTGCTGATGTGGCCGTTTGTGAGCATACGTGGCATCCAGCGCTGCATCTTACATGGCTGGTGACGTGTCATAAAGGACCAAATTGAAAAAAAAGATTAAATTAAGGGACCAAATCGAAAAAAAGATTAAGTTAAGGGATCAAAATAGCAGTTTTATCTCTTATTTGCCTTGCTCCTCCCTTCCTCCTCCACCACCTTCCCCCCACCCCCCAAACCCATGTTCGCCCTCCCCTTTCTCCTCCCTTCCTCCCCAACCACCTCCCCCCACCTTACACATGTCCCCGCCCCCCTTTCTCCCCCTTCCTACTCACCACCTTCCCCCTACCCTCCCCTTTTTTCCTCCCTTCGTTCTCCTCCACCTCCCCCCACCTTACCCATGTCCCCTCCCCCCACCTTACCCATGTCCCCTCCCCCTTTCTCCTCCCTTCCTCCCTTCCTCCTCCACCAACTCCCCCACCCACTACGGATACATCAACTCCTTATTTAGCGAGATAAGAAGAAATCGAGCTTCAATTCTGAAAATAATTCATGTCTAAAACACTCGAAATGGATCACCAAAGCCCGCCGAGGTGATGAAAATCGAAAAAAATGAAGCTGGGAGGAGGGGTGGGGGAAGGTGAGGGGAGGAGGTTAAAGAGAGAGAGGGGGAGGAGAGAGAGGAGGAAGAGAGGAGGAAGGGCGAGGGTGGGGGGAAGGTGGTGGAGGAGGAAGGGAGGAGGAAGGGGGGAGGGTGGGGGGAGAGGAGGAGGGGGGACATGGGTTTGGGGGGGGGGAAGGTGGGGGAGGTGGTGGAGGAGGAAAAGAGGAGAAAGATAAATAAGAGATAAAATTGCTATTTTGGTCCCTTAACTTAATCTTTTTTTTGATTTGGTCCCTTAACTTAATCTTTTTTTTTTCAATTTGGTCCCTTATGACACGTCACCAGCCATGTAGGATGCAGCGTTGGATGTCACGTATGCTCACAAACGGCCACGTCAGCAGCTTACTAACGACATATGACTAAAGGGAAAACGTTGCTAAACGTTTGTAACTTAAGGGACCTTATTGTTTAAAAATGAAGATAAGGGACCAACTTGAAAAAATAAAATAACTTAAAGGACCAAAGGTATAATTTTGCCTAAATTTTTTCAGCAACAAGGTCCCTTATGTTTGTTTATTTTTTCAATTTGGTCATTTTTTTTTATTTTTTTGATGATGTGTCTGTTTCTGATTGGCTCAATACCATTACCTGAGACCAATCAGTAACCAGGGGTGGCCCTGAGCATGCACAGGGTGAGCGACCGCACAGGGCCCATTTTTAGAGGGGTACCAGTATTCTAAATGCACACAATCAAACTTTTAGTTTACTGAGGAGTCTTTTAAGATCTATTATTTTTTATATATTGCAGATCAATCTATTGGCTCATTTAATAGAATATTTGAGCAGTATAACACATATATATGAGGAGATTTTTGGATTTTTGTTTAATATTGAATATCTCAAGTCATTCGCTTATAAGGATTTGAAATTATGTTGCAAAAATATTGAAATTTATCTAAAACATAATAATTTTTTTGATCTTGATGGTGAAATTTTATTTGAAGAACTAAAAGTCATTAGAGAGGTTTTAACAGTTGAATCAAAATCAGGCTTTATGACATGAGTTCTTTGAAGACATTTAATTATTTTCGCAATGCATGTACAACTTATAGATTAATATTAATTATCATTGTTACTGTTGCATCTACTGAGAAATTTTTTTCTAAACTAAAATTAATATAATCTTATTTGCGGTCTACTATGCCACAAAATAGAATAAATAATCTTGCTTTGATATTTATAGAAAATGATTTTTTTTAAAATCTTGATTATGAAAGGATTTTTTATGATTTTACAGCAACAAATACTAGGAGGACAATATTTAAATAATTATAAGGGCACCATTATCAAAGTTCGCACAGGGCCCCCAAAATCTCAGGGTCGGCCCTGTCAGTAACTGACACGTCTTCAAAAGGACCAAGTTAAAAAAATAAATAAACATAAGAGACCTTGTTATTGAAAAAATTTAATAAGAGATCAAATTAAAAAAATAAATAAAGATAAGTGATCAATTTACTAATTTTGCCGATAAAATTAATATTTGTCTCACTATTACGCCAAAGAGAAGCCACATAAGCAATCTTTTGTTTCCATAAACAATTTTACACACACATGCACACTAAATTAATGCTCTTGTAATGCCTTGAAAGGCAAGCTTAATATAATATATAATAATATTTATGAAAGGGCAAAAGCCTCTCATGCCAATTAAAAGGGGTGAAAAGGTCTTTAAGAAAAAAAATTATTTTTGCCAAACGTACATTGTCTAATACAACGGTTTTGCTTTTGGCTTTCATGTTTCCAAACAACAACAACAACAACAACAATAATAATAATAATAGTAAGAAAAGAACAACAACAATTTATAAATAGAGCAGGGAGGAACTCGGGGGCCCTTTTTTCTGATTGGTATGTAAATCCCTTAAATTGTTTAACGTTGTTATAAGATTGGCCTACTATAGATGATTGTGAGTGCTTGTGGTGCCGACCTAGTTGAGATTACTTGAACTCTTGCGATGCTCTTGCATGCTTTTTTTTATGGCTATTTAGGGGATACCCTTCGGGTGCTTTATGTTGGATATTTATTGCTGTACCGTTAAACTCTACTACAACTTGTAGTTGAGTTTGTTTTTATTAATAATAGTTTTGTTTGCTGATAAAAAAAACAATATATATATATATACAAAAGAATGGCTAAATTGTTGTAGTATGGAATCACAATCTCTTAGCATTCAAAATTGTGTACGATTGACTAGCAAAATCAATAATTTATCACATATATATATCATATCTCATAATGAACAAATAATATAATAATACTTAATTAAGAAAGAGAAAAAGCCTCTCAGGCCGATTAAAAGGTGAAAAGGCCTTTAAGAAAACAAAAAGTCATTCTTGCTAAAGGTAAATTCTCTAACCCTCCTTCAAATCTCTCTTGCTATATATTTAACATCAAACAATATCCCTTTGCTTCTATAAAATCCCAAAGTAAATTTCCTCTTTCCAAATATTCTCCATAGCTCCTACAATTCATTAAGACATGGCCTCAGGAAAATCATTCATCGCAACTTTACTTCTTGTGACCTTCTCAAGCATGAGCATGAGCCTAACAGCTCGTAATATTTTCCAAACAACCACACAACCAAATTTATCTGGCATTCCCATTTTGCCAAAATCAACAATGTCAACCAATCCAATAGATGCTTCGTTCATTATGCCACTAAGAAATCCCTCAAATCCAACTACTATTTACCGTTACTGGCCTCCTCCCACGCCACCGCGCCAAACTCCTATTACCCCTTAAAGACTTTTCTCTTGTTCGCACCCTGTAATAATATTTTCCAAGTTACACTACACGGTCAGTGAATTGCATGCAATAGACATGCATCATTTCTTTATTGTGTGTGATATATAGAATAATAATGACCGTCTTTGTTGTTTGGCATGAAAAGTATATGTATATTTATGAAAAGCATATGTATATTTATTTTCTCTAATTATGAGTTTGGCACTATTACTTGCACTCTTATTATATTATAGTATTTAATTACACATTTAGTTACAATATGATGTCTTCTTTCTTCTTTTGTACTCTCACAATAGCAAACCAAAATAGCCTCTTGTCATACTTACATGATTGAGAAAGACAGAAAGAATAGTTTGTATATCATAGCCTTGGAATCTCAATGTTTGCCTTTGCTTAATTACTATCTACTTGGCATTGAGGCCTAAGCATAGTCCTCAAAGAAAAGTTGAAAAGGGAGAAATGAATGTGGAGAAAGGTCCCGTGACCTATTAATCAAAATTCTTAATCAGCCCATAATAATTTTTATAGAAGTGTGTTATCTAATATTCTTGTTTCTTACATTACTCCAGAAAGTTTCTAAGAAAGAAAGAAAACAGTGTTGAAAAATAATATTTTGCCCATATAAAATGACCGAATTTCATTTTTCGTCTCTGTAAATTTTTTTGTTTATGATCACTGCAAAATAAAAAGTTTTATTTTTAGTCCTCGAAAATTGATTTTAGTCTCTGTAATATTCAATTCATGCTAAATTAGTCATTGTAATATGTAAACAATTTTATTTTTAGTCCTTATAATATTATATCAATTTTATTTTACTTTTTTTCATAGGGACCAATTTGACGAATATATAAATATTACAGGGATAAATTCAACATAATCTACATATTACTGGGACTAAAACAAATTTACAAGGACTAAAAATAAAACTTTTTATTTTTCAAGTATCATAAACAATTTTTTTTTACAAGGACAAAAAATGAAACTTGGTCATTTTGCAGGGACAAAAAAAGTATTTAAACCTATTAATTATACTGTAACGAGCTAATTAACAAAGTTACATAATTTTTAACTCTCATATCTTTGAACAATGTTCTCTTTACACTTAATTTATATCCTTTTTATCATTTTTTATTATATTACTCATCATATTTTTTTTTTTTTTGCTACAAAGGAAAACTAAACTAACAAATTAACACCTAACTCTACGACTAAAGATGGTACATGCCAAATCCTGCCATAACAGAGGAATGCATCCCATAGGGGGGGACTGGAACACATGTAATCCAATATCTAAGGAATGAGCGAAAGAAGCGAGCCAATCAGCCACCAGCTGGTTTGCCTCGCGATACACTTGACAGAAATGTAATTGCCATGGTTGGTGCACCAGCTGCTGAATCTGCTCAATCATGCATGTGGCTACAAGGATGTGTAGGAGGGTACCCCTTAAGGATGAGATGGATTGCCCTTGTAGAATCTGACTTCACGACAAATAGAATCTGTAATCAATCCCTGAGAGCTTTATTAAACAGATGTACATGTCTAAATCCAAGGCCCCCATATTTTTGGGTTTACAAATAACATCCCAAGAAATGGAATGCCACCCTCAATGATGCTCTCGAAGAATGGACATTCTTAGACACAACCACGACCATTCTTGTTTTGTCCACATTAACTTTGCTCCTTGAACCCTCACAAAACAGATTAAGGCATCGTTCAGTCACTTCCATCTGTGTACTCGTCGCCTGCATGCCCAAAAAGAAGTAAATCGTCAACAAAAAATAATAAATCAAGACTATGTCAGGCCACCCGAATTGGCCTCTACTCATTGTCCTCCATTGCTTTTTGAATGAGTTGAGCAAGTCGTTCCATAGAGAGGGCGAAGAGGTATGGGGGTAGTGGATCCCTTTGTTATTGCTTTCACATATTTTTTATTTGCATATATACTCTCCAAGGAGCTAAGTAAAATGTTTGCCAGAGTTAGTTTTTTTTTTTTAACATTTGCTATCTCTGTTGACTTGTACAATATGATTATGTTTTCTCTAGATATGTGAGTATTTTTTTTGTGATTCTTGACCTAGTTAGTGACTTTTTAGTTTTTAAATCCAAATGTTTATGAGATCTGGTTTCGTGAGTTTTTTTTTTTTGTTTTTATGATTCTTGACTTAGCTAGTGATTTTTTAGTTTTTAAATCCAAATGTTTATGGGATCTAGTATCTGTCTTCTATGTGACACACATTTGCTTGATACGAAATGTTTACATCATAATTTGAAAGGTACCTGTGCTATGCACATGAATTCTTTTATTATTTTTTTAAGAAATGATAAAAATGTATTTTTTTTTTCCAAAATATTAAATCATATGGGGTCAAATATCCTCTTTAAAATGACTCATTTTTGAAATGATAGGACCTGTATGATTTTAATTAATTTTATAAAGCATATTAAAAAGAATGTTGTTAGCATTTCATTTTAAATGAATGAATATTTCAAAAATATATAATTAATTTAATAGAGAAAATACTTATTTTAATATTTTTAGTTACAGATTAATTATGCACTTATTCAAAAGTAAGATTATTAATTAAAAATAATTACCTATATTATTACTGTAGGTTACTGTAGCATTAATCAGTATACTTGAGTATTAATTTCTTTGCACCTTTTTTCCACACTTTTACATTTTTTTTGTAATACTTTGAGAAAAACTTGATACCATAGTAGTTGTTAATGTGAGTAGCCCTATGTGTACTTCCGCAAACTAGCAACGTGGATAAGACATATTATTGAAGATCACTGTAGCGTTCAGTGCATCAGATTTGATTATACTATAGATAGATAATGTAACCAAACCTTGAATGAAAAGTTTAAATTATAGATTTATTTCAAAACGTCTCAAAATATTTAAGAGTGAAGAAAGATGAACACTTGAAAAAAATACTATCACTATTTACTTGAATGAATTTTTATTAATATATCTAGCATCTACTCACATACGAATGAAGGAAATATTTGATCCCTGTTGGTTAGCCAAAATGGTAAGGATGATGTTGTGGCATGCTGGAACGTGGCTAAATAGGAGATGTGATTTGCTAAAATACTGACACGTGTCCAGGTATAATTAATTTTCTAATATTAAAATAGATGATGCTTGTGTCGCATGAAAAAACATAAAGAAGTAAATGTTAATAAAATATAATTCTTATTTTATATTTTAAAATTTTAATGCTATGATTATTAGAGTATAAATAAAGATGAATTATATTTATAGACGATAAAATGGAAAAAAATAAAGTCATTAGTGGCAAACTAATATTTTCTTTCATATTATTTCTAATCAAAATTTTGAAATAAAATAATAATTTAGATTTTTTCACTTTACAATCACCTCATTAGCTACCTCCTCTAGCTAGCTAGGTTTGCAATTTGTTTTTCTTAATTTGTCTTTTTGTCTTTAATTTTGTGTATCATGCATTTATTTTTTCTCACAAAATTTACTTAAATTATTTATTAAGTGTTTAAAAATTCAAAATAGTTTTCTGTATCTAAAGCCCTGTTCGGGGTGGTTTTTGGTTTTACGTTTTGAAAATTTCAAAAACCAAATCTAGTTTCAGTTCTGAGTTTTAGTTTTTATTTTTTAGTTTAGTCATTTTCTTTATCTTGCCTCTCTATAAATGGTGAAGACACAGGACAAGCTATATTTTCTTCCCCACTTTTCTTGGCGGGGCGGGCAAAAAAACAGACAGGGGCGAGCCGACCCATTTTACCATCCCTAGATGGGACGAGAGGATGCCAAAGGGATACGAGTAGAGCTGGGTATATGGGTCTTGACCTACAGACGACCCGTTTAACCCACAGCCCGTGCGGGCTATGAGTCACCTAAATATAGACCCGTTTTAAATGCGGGCTTTATAGCCCAGCCCATTTAACCCCGCGTGCCAAATTTTTAATTAAATTTTAAAGTTTTAATGTATATTTTATTTTATTTTTTTCAAAATTTAACTATTTTTTTCTTTAGTAGGCCCACGGGCTGACTCCATTTAGCCAGTAGACTATGTGGGCTGGACGCAAGCCACATCATGTAAGCCTATTTATTTTGTAGCTCGGGCGGGGCCGTCTCATTTATATGCGGACTGGGCTACCCGCATACCCACCTCTAGACACAAGAGAACGAGAGTATTTAGCGTCTAAAACTGAAACAAGAATCACAAAACCTATTTTCATGGTTTTGAGATTCAGGTTAAAACTGTTTTAAAATTAATTAAGAAAAAAACCAATTCAACTCCGTTTTACCCGAGCATGTTTTGTTTTCAAATTTAACTTTTAAAACCAAAAACTTGGAACCACCCCAAACGACCCCTAATATTTTTATATTTCTATAGATATTGAAAGGATTTCAAAATTTCCACTTGTTGATTGCACGCTAAGTTTCAATTTTATTATAGGCAAGTAAGATCCAAGTCACACTTAACTAACTAACATGGTATATATAGTGCTTCCTCGAGGTGGCAAGCACCCCTCCAGGGTTCCTAAAACTCAATGTCGACTCTGCGTTCCCTCCAGGCCTCCTCACTCGGGTATTACTGGCTTTGGAATGTGTTTGCGGGGGAGGCTAGAGATATCATATCTATGTGCACAAGCTTGGTGCATGGACAACTTGAGGTTCGTGAGGGGGAGGCATTGAGACTCTTACAGGGTCTCCACTGGATGCAAGATATGCAGCTAGAGAATGTCCTCATCGAACTGGATGTTAAAGGGTGGTTGATAATGTCAAGGCTAATTAATTCGAGCGAGAATTTGGTTCTATTATCAAGGAATGTAAGCGGAATCTAGCTTTAATTAAATCCAACTTATGGTGTTGATTTTATTAGGTGACAAGCTAACGGGATTGTCCACTCTTGCTCGGGTGGCCCCGTTCTGCTTTAGTCCCTCAAGTTTTTGATTATTTACCATCTTGTATTTCAATTCCTAATGAAATAATATGAGTTTATTCTCTTAAAAAAAACTAACTTGGTATACATATAAACAACTTGAGAAATACGCATGCAAACGAATAAATGATAGCTAGGTTGTTATACCTTCTCTAGTAGTTAATCTGAAAAATTACTAGACAATGAAATTCTTTTCACTTTATTATTAATACCTAAAATTGGAATCATTATACTAAAATAAGTAAATTAAAATATAACATATCTTGGTTTCTATACTAAAATAAATTATTTTATATTATATTATTAAATGTAATGCGTTTTTCTCTATTCATTATTCACATAATGCTTGGGATTGTGAACTTTACATGGTTGAATTATACAAACCAAAAGGATCTTGAGAATTCATAGTTTCACTAATAAGTATGGATAGAAACACTAACCTTTCTCCATGGGAAATTTAAATCTTCAATCATTGTAAAACTTGCAAAGACTATAGAAACTCTTTTCTATCCCTTTCCTTCCTTCTTATGATTCTCAATTATTGATGGAAATATAGAATCATACTCTAATAGGCAGACATAGGGATAGTTCAATTTCCTCTCTCTCTCTCTCTCTCTCTCTCTCTCTATATATATATATATATATAATGTTTCCATCAAACAATGTGTCTCTTCATCAAGTAATTATGTCCCTTCATTCAAACATCTATCAATACAACCTTTCATTTAATTATTAAACCATCATAATAATTTATAACATATGAGACATTTTTTTACATTCTCCCACTTGGCTCATATGATAAAATATCCCCTCATGGTTTAATAAAGTATCAATCATAATGCGCATAAATAAGGATAGATCCAATAAGAGTCGTGGCAGTCCTATATCATTATCTCGACATAGTTCCTTCCATATACCACTATATTAGCCTTCTTCATAACATGACACATTAATGGGAAGTACAAAAATATGTCTAACAATAATGTCATTTTAAAGACAAATCTGTTTTCGATGTCATCATTCACACATGTGCACATAAGTTTGAAAACAGTAATATGTTCAGAAACTTATACATTGCTAGAGTGTCAAACATACATTACAACTCAATAAATGAGAATAATAACCAACATTCGTTAGCAAACATAATGCTCATACTTTCAACATAGCCAGTAAATGTTTTGGGCAGTGTAACCCTTTGTTAAAGGTTCAGTGCAACACCATTTCTCATAAAAAGGATATCGCAATGTAAAAAAATATATCATGAAAATAATTAAGTTATTGATTTTAATTTCGAAGAATATTCTTTTTTTATTACTTTACTTGTCCAAAAATGTGAGTAATTTTTTTATGATAGAAAAGACTTTATTAAATTGGAACTCTTAATTGAAAGATTTAGCTTTTAAAGAAAACCAAACACAACTGTATACAGAAACATACCTCATACATACATATATACATACTGTACATCACACACAATGCTCGCCCACGCAAGCTAGGATAAGCACACCATATATACAAAAGCTAAAAGCAATAAAGTAAAAGTAAAGTAGAGTCATAAATATTATACAGTCATCCCAAATAAACTAAGCTACATGCCTAGCCCGTAGAGTCATCACTAAACAAAAAGAAGGGATCCTGACTACATCAGTTCCAAGTCCCTAGCAGAACCCTCATCTGACTGGGCTTACTGTAGGACTTCTACACCATCGGTCCCTCAGAACCCTGTCCCTCCGGCTCTTTTCCTAGACCTCTAGAACTGGACGAGGTCGTCGTATTGTTAATAATTATTAATTTATTGACGGTTTTTACTGACGGAAAGTTCATTATTCGTCACTATTTTAGTGGTCACTAATTTTGAGACGGTTATAAATTTCATATAATTCCCGTAATTCATTTTCTAGTCTAGTTAATCTATTTTCTCTTTTATTTAATTTATTTTAATGTTTTATTAGAAATTTTGATACCATATCGATTTCATTTGTATTTCCATGTTCTATATGATAATCCAAATGTCTACAAATTAAACTTATATTTTCTCTAGTTCTATTTATTTTGTCTCTTAAATCATTTATTTTATTTTCATTCTCAATTATTCTGATTTGTATATCTATGATGTTCATCTAAAAATCCATTCAAAGGTTTGAATTTTTCTTTTAATCTTAATTTTCCTAATTATTAGGTTTCCAAGAATTATTGTAGTTTCTGTAATCTTAGTGTTTATTTTAGTTATTTTTATTCTAGTGATTTTAGTACTCGACATTTTTTTCTTAAAATTATTTAAATGATCTTAGTGCTCTGATATCAAATTAGAGGGGGTGTATTTTCAGGATTCATCTAGGTTATTGTTTTCTATACTTTAATTGTTCATAAGTTTCATCTATTTGCATCCTAGATAATGCTAAATCAAATTCATATTCTAATTCGTTATTATAAATTATTGTTTGTGCGCATAATTTTGCATATTCCTGACATATGTTTCTTTTTAATTTTTTTGGTAGGTTTAATTTCCATATACATTCTAGTTTTTCATAAAAATCTTTTTCACGGTTTTTTATTTCATCCATATTTGTAAAAATCTTTTATTTTTACCCATGCTGTAATAGTTTTATCTTTTAGTATAAACTTGGCAATATTTTTATCTGATTTATCTTTTATTACAACCTTAGCAATATCTCTATCTACCTTATTCATATTTTAATATGAAAATTCATTATTTTCTAAAGAATTTAATAGTTCTTCAAAAATATTTAGATTTCTTCCTAAGTTAAAACTTCTTTTTAACTCTTCTTGTTCTTCTTCTAGTTCTAATTTTATTAGAGTTGTAGTTAGAACATAATTCATTTCATCTTCATATAGTGCAATTTGTCCACATATTTTTCCATAATTTTCACATAATTTTATTTTTATTTCTTTTGGTAAATCTAGTTTCCAAATATGTTTTAGTTTTTCAATAAAATCTTTATCAATATTTTTAATATATTCTATATATATTTTTTGAAAAGGATTTCGTTTTTTACCCATATGTTAATAATTTTATTTTTATATTAAATTTCGCAATATTTTTACTCATATTTTATTTTTCAAATATTGAGTTAAATCATTTACTTGATTTGCTAATTTATTAATTTTATCTTCTTCTATTTCTTTTTCAGAAATATTTGCTAGTAATGGTAATTTACACATTAATAAATTTGGTTTATTTATAAAAGTTCCTAATTTTGTTATTTCATTTCTTTTAGGATAATAAATTTTTCCTATATTTTCAAAAAAATTTGGTATATCAATTCTATCATTATTTCTGAAAGTAATACTATGATGTGAATTAGTTAGTGCATAATTTACGCAATAAGTTATTGAAAATATTTTGTCTCCTGTTCTCATTAGATTTTTTCTTAAAAATTTATGTTCAAGTGTTAATGATTGTTCTAATCTTTGAGTATTTAAGGGTATTCCAATATTTGGGTGGATTTCAAATTTTAATTTTACATAAGCTAAATTTCCTTCTATTACGCCCAATATTTTATCCTTTATATCAATTATTCTATCATCTTTTAATATTAATTCTATAGGTGAATTTATTCCTTCTTGGAAAGTTGCTTTTATTAATATTTGAATCGCACCTATATGTATATATCCAATTTTATTTATGTGTTCTTCCTTTTTTATATTCTTTTTTAATTCCATCAATTTTTTCTTATTTAATAATTGTATACTAGTATTTCCTTGAGCTTCTTCAATGTCTATAGGAGCTTCATTAATCAATTTTCCATAATATATAATATTTTCTTTTTTATTAAATCTTTGCATAATTTTTTCAAGTTTTTCCTTACTTTTCATATTAGCATCTTTAGTTAAATTTAAATCTTCCTTTTGTATTTTTCTAAACATAGCCGAATCAATTAAAATACTTCCTTCATAGTAACCATCTTGTTAGTAATTTGCAAATGTTCTATATCATTATTACTAATTTTTTCACAATCCATGACAAATAAATAAATTAGATGCAAAATAACAACATACCTGACTTAGTTTGGTGAATTTTGTGCCCACTGCTGCTTCCGTAAACAGACTAAGTAGTGTAATAATTGAAGTCTAAAAATTGAAATAACTCAAGTGTATAAACTGAAATAAGTAGAGGTTTTATTTCTGAGTAATATTGAGTACAACTGAGTTGTTAGGTACACTCTCAAGTACCCGACTAATCCTACAGGACTAGCACAAAGTTTCCTAAAAGGAACTTATTTCTCTCGAAGAGAGGGATGACAACTTCTGTTTTTTGCCGTGCTTTGTTTCTGCCTTCGACCTTCTCTTTATAGACGCTTAAAAAGTACTATTTACATATTCCTATCCTACGCTACAGTTGCTGAAGTGGCTATTCTTATGGTTCTGTCTCCTTTATCCGCTTGTTCTTCTTTTCCTGCACGTAATCCACCTGCCACTTTTATTTTTGACTTTTCAACTTTGTTGGTTGGTTTTTCTTTTTTTTACTTTGACACGTAAACTCTTTTTTTTTTTTACATCCCAACACACATAATATATATTGATATTTTATATTGGGTCTTCTTACAAAGGGTCTTACATTACTCTTCTATAATTATTTCATCTGAACTGTTGTCCTTATCTTCTTTCTGGACTTCTATCTCTGTCTTTGTAGTACATCTTTCACATGCATGATTCCCGTTCTGCCTTATCTTTTTGCAGAGTTGGTTGAGTATATCCGGATGGTACTCCATCGTGGGTCCCTCAAGTGCATAGTATGGGTATTCAAATTCTGTTAATGTCCTCATATCTTTTTCTCTGATTATTTTTCCATTTGTTTTATTTAATAATATCAGATGAGGTCCTCTGTACATCATTCTGATGAAAGATTCTTTTCCAATAATTTGGCATTGGTTGTAAATACTTGCCAACTGATTTGCGATTATTTCCTTCATAAACTCCTCAGTATACGCTTCCTTCTTTGGATCATCCAGCAAAGGAAAGTTATTGTTGCTGATGCCAATTTACACGAAATGTTTTGCTTGTTGCCTAGTTGAGAAATCTGGGTAGGCTGAGTAGAACTTCAAGAAAATAGACCTTTCTCGGGCTATATTCCTCTTAAAAGCCTGAACTGCATCTTTGAAACCATGTGGAAACAAACTGATTTCTTCAAGATTAGTACTTAAATAAAGACATTCAATCATCCCAAATTGGAATAAATTGAATACCAGTAATTGAGGTGCTCCTGGTGTAATAATTGCTTTAACACCATAAATATTTCTATCAACTATATAAAAACAGTTGATTTTTTCAGATTCATTCCAATTAATTAATCATTGGAAATGCTCTTCGAATTTTTCATGAGAAAATTGAATTCGAAGTTCATGATCCTTTCGACCAATTATTTGAAAATCATCTAAGGAAGAAGGAATTCTCCCTAGTATTTTCATGCCTGATTTAATTGGTGGTGAACTTTTTGCTGTTTCTGAAAAAGTTCTGGGTCCAAGATATATCTCTTTCCCTTTTTTCTTTCTTTCTGCATCATCAAATTCTTCTAAAGCCTTTTTTGCTTTTTCTTCTGATGAATATGATTTGTGGATGATTCCTGGGATTTTTGTGCAGTGTGGTGCTGCTTTGTACCAGTCATCATAAATTCCTAGAAATGGTCCATTAAAAATTACGTACCATTTTTTATTTTCTTCTTCGTTTTGATTCTTCAAGTTTGCTGGAACTGCTTCCATCAATAATCTCAATTCCTCAATTTGTAGCTCTGTTACTTCCATATCTCTTTTGAGTAATTCTGCTTCTTGCATCTTTTGACCAAAGAGTGGTTGTTGCATTTTAAATTTGCTCTCCAATTTCTTCAAGTCCTGCTCCATTCTCTTGACAGTATATCTGCAAGAATATTCTTTTCACCTTTAATATGAGATATTGTATAATTATATTCAGCTAACTTCATCTGCCATCTTATTAGTCTTCCCTGTTTATAAGTGCCTTTATGGTTAATATTTTTAAAACCTGCAACATAAGTGCTATCAGTTCTAACAATAAATTCTTTGTCTAGCACATAAATTCGATGTTTTTCTAGCATTCGAATTAAGGCCAATGTTTCTTTTTCATAAGTAGGATAATTAATTTCACTGTCTGAAAAGGTTCCAGACATGTATCGACATAGTAATTCTTTCTTTCGTCCTGGAGGTTTTGCCTTCATAACACCTCCCCAACATTCATTTGATGCATCTGTTTCAATAATAACTAAATCATCATCTGAAGGATGATATAATTCAGGAAGATCTTGACATAAATGTTTTAATTTTGTAATAATTTCTTCATCTTCTTCGGTCCATGACCAAAGAGCATCCTTTTTTAACTTCTGCTGGAGTTTTCTATTTTCAGCTGCAAGATTCTTTATAAAACCTTCATTTGAAATATAAGTTAGTAATCCAAGAAATCTTTGTAATTCCTTTTTATCCTTTAATTTGGTTGGAAAATTCTGAAGTTTTTCTAATACATGTTTTTGCATTACTATTTTTCCTCTTTCTATTTCTAATCCTAAATAGTTAATTTTGGTCTGGGCTAGAACTGCTTTTTTCCTACTTAAAACCACTCCATTTTCTAGACATCTCTTAAGAACTAAATTTATCTTTCTGAAATGATAATTTAAATCCTTATTAGTAAAAACTAATATATCATCAATATATATAAGACAAAAATCTTTATAATCCTTAAGCACAGAATCCATTCTTCTTTGAAAAATATCTGGTGATTGTTTCATTCCCATTGGTAAAACATTCCATTCATATTGTCCTTGAGGACAACTAAAAGCTGTTAATGCTTTTGATTCCTCTGTAAGCATGATATGATAGAATCATGACTTACAGTCAAAAGTACTAAACCATTTCATATTCCTAACTCTTTCAATAATTAAGTCTTTTCTAGGTAAAAAATATGCATCTCCTTCCACGGCATCATTCATCTGTTTATAATTTATTACCATTCTCCTTTTTCCTCTTTTAATTTCATTATGATTTTCAACGTAAAATGCTGGTGCTGAATGTTTACTTTTTGATGGTTTTACTAATCCTTTTTCACACATTTGTTTAATATCTTCTGCAAACTCATCTCTATCCTGTTTTGTATAAATCATAGGTTTACATTTTATTTCTTTTATAGGGTCTTTTAATTTTAATTCTACTGACTCTGTATTTTTATTATTAATTTTTGGATCTAGTGAGTTTTCACTACATACCTTATCTAAAAGTTCTTCAATATATGCTGGAATAATTCTACCTTCTTCTGCATTCATTAGTACATGTCTCATTTTTTTACATACTATTCCTATTATCTCACCACGTTTCAGCTAACTAAACTCTGAGTAATGACACTTTGTATAGTGAAGGATTGGTATCCTAATTATTTCTCTTATTTGCTTTCCTCTAATATAAGGGGTTCTTAATGTCATATAATCTAAGTATTGGCAAAATGGTGCATATAATCTAAGAAAATTATTTCCTAATATCATATCTACCCCTGTTTGTCGTTGATATATTATAGGTATTATAAATAATTTATTTTCTATTATTAAAGTTGTTTTCTTTGCTATCCAACTTAGAGAATGTACAGATCCATCTGCAATTGATACTCTTGCTGGGTTTCTTATTTTTTTCCCATTTATCAAATAATACTTTTGTTGCTATACAAATACTTGCTCCAGTATCTATATAAGCTTCTGTTTCTCTATCATTGTTTTTAATTATTATTTTAATATAAGTACTATTATGATTCTGTCTGTGAAGATAATTCATCTTCTGAATATTCATATATACTCTCTTCAGAATTACTTAATTCTTCTTCTAATGGTTCTAAATCATATATTTGATATATTCTTTCTATTGGTTTTGACTTTTCTTTTACGCCTTTCTCTTTTCTCTGAGGACACTTATTTGCGTAGTGGCCTTCTTGGTTACATAACCAACACATACATTTTTTCTTTCCTTTCGGACAATATTTTCTAGGGATTTGTCTTTTCTTTCTAAAATATTTTCTATTCCTATTTTTATAAGCTCTTTTCTTTGGATATGTCTTTCTTAGCTTAGGTTTCTTCCTATAATATTTTTTCCTTTTTCTAGGTTGTTTACATCCATAGTTTCCTGGTAATTCTAATTCTAGTAGGTCACAACATATTTCATTTCTTCCCCTATTTAATTGTCTAATTGTTTCTCTAGCTAGGCATTGATTTCTCATTTCTTCATATACTATTTGTATAACTCCTCCTAAGGTATTAGCTATTTCTCCTATTCTTGTTTTCCAAATGTCTTTTATCTTTATATTAAGAGGGTATCGTAACTTATCAATAAATATTTCTTTGTATGTATCCTTTGATGTATTATCTAGTTGATAATAATATGTTTGATATTCGCAGATAAAACTCCCTATCTGACACATATCATGTAACATCCTAAAATTTCACTCTATAAGACAGAGTATTAATTTTAGAGGATTAGAATTAATCTTAGGATTTTTAGATTAAGTATAGATAGTTTAGAGTTGACGTAAACGTCAAACAGTAAAATACGGACATTCTGAACAGTCAGAATAAGCGGAAAATGAATATGGAAATTCAGTTAGGTTCCAAAGAGTATTAAAAGATAGATTATGAGTTATTTGGATGTTCAAAAACGTTTTAAAGACTAAGTTTGAATTTTAGCAGAATAGATAAAAAGGGAATTACGGTTTTGGTCCCTTTAGGAGAAACTCCGTATTCAGTAAATAAGAAAGGAATTAGATACTGGGAAAAGAAAGGTAGTTAAGATATAGACTTTAGGATAGAGTATATTCTATATAGTAAAGAGATAATAAGGTTTGCTATATATTATAGTTCAAAACGGTAAGATAGTAAAAGTCTTATATAGACTTCTGTATGTTGTTTTCCGTCAATTATCTGTTTTTAATGAATTTGTGTGAACTAAGTGCTAAGTAATTTATGGTAGTCTTAGAATCATGATATTAGAATACTCATCAAATTACTTTATCAAAACAGACGCTTTTTCTTCACCATTTTAGTTTTTACGGAAAACCGTATTCTACTGTTATTGATGGAAAAGACTTTAAATAGAGAAAGCATGCCAAACCAACCCAGAATTTAATCTTCCATCACAAAAGTTGTTTCTTTTAATATTTTTGATTTTCTGGAATTTTTTTGGAATTTTTGAAAAACTTTCAAAAAATACCAAAAAATACAGTAAACGGGTACATATTGCGTATAGAACTTGCTATACAGTATATGAAAAATTTCGAAAAAGGTCCCAAACAATTTTTATTTTATTTTTTATTCTTTATTTCATGATTTTTAAAAATATTTCTAAACAAGATTATTTTTCTACTATTTTGACTCTTTTATGCGGTATTTCTGTCGTATAAAAGCGTATAGAAAGCAAACGGGTTTGAAATAAAATCTAGAAATTTTCAAAGGACCTTAGAATAATTTTATAAAGTCTAAAATAGTGTTTTTGACCCAGTCACAAGACTTGGTCATGAAGGGTTTGAATGAAGACTTTGTAATCATTATTTTGCAACATATTTACCAAAACATAAAGCTTTTGGCTTTTGATCTAATGGTCCCCTCTTTCCCTTTTTGTTGGCTGACCTCCCCTCCTTAACAAGGGCTCTTGGATGTTAATTTTTCACATGGATCAAATCCTTGTGAAATGGTTTTAACCAATTAGAATAAATCATGTTTTAACCTATTTATTAATTAGTTAATTTGTGAGTCATGGCATGCATCACCAACATTTTTAAACCCTCCCTTGCCCCTTGCATGTTGGCTGCCCCTCTTGCTTATTTTGGACCCTTGGATGATGATTTTTCACTTGGATTCAATCATTGTGAAGTAGTATAAACCAATTAGGAATTAGTTAATTGTTTTGATTTTTATTAAAAAGCCAAACCAAGGTTATGTTGTAAACCAACCATGATCACTTTAACCCAACCCCTTGGCTGCCCCCTCCACTATAAATACCCCCTCATGCTTCATATAATTCTTACACCAAAGTCTTTGTGTTAACAAAGCAAAATCCTTTCTTTCTCCCTTTGAATTTCTAGCCTTTCTCCTCTTTGTTCTTGAGATAAAGCCTTGATCTTCCAAGCTTTATTCTTCCCACTTTTGGCTTCAAGAAACCCGCCCCCTTCTTCTTGTTTATATCCCTCTTTGATTCATAAAAATTTTCCACATCAAAAGCCTTGTGTTTACTAGCAAAAACTCTCTTTTTCTCCTTGAAGTTCTTGATAGTTTTGCTTGGTGTTCTTGTTTTTCAAAGCTTGTTCTTCATCCAAAATTTTGGAAAAGGTAGGGGGAACCTCTTGCAAAATAATTTGAGAAGTTTGTGTTTGATCTTGAGTGTTGTGTGCTTGAGTGCTTTTTGGTGTTTATATGACTTGAAAAGTGTTTGTCTTTGCTTTTCATTTATTGTGGGGTTATTATGCCCAAATTTTCTTGAGATTTTCGTGGGAGTAAGGTTGGAATGAAAAAATGAATTTTGAGTTTAGTAAACATACCGTTATAATGACGAATTTTTGTTCACTACAAATATGATTTTACCGTAAAGAAAATACGTTTTATTCTTTGTGAAAAACCCTGATATTATCTAACATGTATATGGTCAAAGGTGATGGTTAAGATTTGATTGGTTTATTGGTATGGATCTGTCTAGAAAGGAAAGAGACCTTTGAAGGGGCTATTATAAAGTCCGTCTCTTTCTAGCCTGGGATCTGTATTAATACGCTATTTAAAAATCTTAACACTAGGGACCAGGGATATACGTGCCTAAGATAATCTGGGAAAGAAGTGATTTATTAATACCGTATATATAAATAGATTGGGTTGGATAAAAGAGTGTAGCAGTAATGGATTCTCGGTGAATTCTACTGTTATAGCATCTATCGGATAAAAGAGTGTAGCAGTAATGGATTCTCGGTGAACCTACTGTTATAGCATCTTTCGGAAATTAATGTAACAGTAATGGATTCTCGGTGAATTCTACTGTTATGTTATTTGTGGGAAATATCGAGTGGGTATCCAATCTGTTTATATATGCAATGAACTCAGTTTAATTTCCAATGTTTAAGACAGTGGAAATTAGTGAGATAGGCTTCCAACATGCCTTTTTCCTGGAAGATAATCAGTGCTTAAATATTTCCCAAGAGAAGTAATTGAATTGCGTTCACGTAGCCTAAGTTTTTATCGATTTTCTGAAAATGGGTACTAATCACCAGAGATGGCTCTGCCGTCGTGTGATCTTTTCATCTTCAAAATTAAGTAAGCCGGTAAAACGATTAGTTCAATTTCGTTCATCAAGTTATATTAAGTTTTTAAGGAAAAAATGGACACTGATTACCGCAGTCGGCTCAGCCGCCGTGTAATTATTCCATTACCAAAGATTTACTTAAAAACAGAGAACAGACGTTATTGGGTTCAAAAGCGGACGTAAGTTTATTTACTGTTACTCTTTCTCCCTTGATCGAATTCAGAGAGGCTCTGCCCCGCTTTGATGTTCTTAAATAAAGTAATAAAACTTAGTTATATTGATATCGAATCACTCTGTGGGCTTTTCACCTCAGTTCGGCTCTGCCGCGGTGTGATTAGTCATAAATTGAATTAATATAGCCGGAAGAATAACTTAATAAGAGCAAGAGTTTTCTTCAAAATGAGTGAGTGATTCCAGAAAGATTTTTCAGAGTGTGGGAGCTACAGTAAGACGGAAGAGGATTTTTAAGAGATGATGAAGAGAAGTGTTACATCATTTGCATAAAGAGTTTTTGAGCTTTGCAACCCAAAATAGTGTGGTTGAGAATAGGGTTTGGCTGGGCTATAATTGCCTACTGGGATTATCCAGGTTTCGAAAGTCTCAATGGTCATGAAGGATTGATCCCCTCGAGCCGAGACGAATCGTATACCCGGCTTGGATAAATCTGACTGGCTGACCTATTCATAAATTGGTATTAAAGAAATAAATGTTAGTATTACCGAAGGTTTCCAGAAGCCTTGAAGAGGCTATCTGGTTATTCTGTTAAGTTTACTATAGCCAGTTGCTCGATGGTGTTAAGGTTGGTAAAGTCTCCTTGGAGCATTACACCGGTGTGACTTTTGAGATATTGAAGTGACATGCATAAGAATACTCGAATTTGGTGATATATTATTGTGAATACACTGTTTTACAGGATTGCAGCACAAAGGTAAGGTCTGCTTAAACGAGATCTGTTTATAAGTCTTGATTGTTCTGTATTTTGAATGTGTGTGTCTTGCTGTGCAAAGTAATTTATATATGTGTAATTGTGTTTTGATTGTGTACTTACTTGTCTTATTACTTTGTTTAGAGTTTCACCCTTGCCTGCTTTGTTGTGTTGATGCATGACCGAGTAGATAAATTATCCAAGACATGGACTAGCTCTTAGAAGAAAGATTCGAAGAGGATGCTATGTAGATTGATAGGGATTCCAAGAAGAATTGGTATTTACTATTTTAGATTGGGTAGAGGTCTAAAGATTTGACTGGCTCAAGAGACCACTGTACAAACTCTGTTGTAAACTCTAATAATTTTTATATGAGATGATCAAATTTTGAGTACGAAGTTATGTTATACTCTTTACACCTAAAGTGTTTTCAAAGAGAAAGTCTTACAGGGATTAATTCCCCGTCCTTCTCATCTTCTTTAAAGGAAAAGAAAAAAAAATTTAACCGCATTTTCAGAGAAGGAGTATTAACTTTTATCTAAATATTTTCTAAGTTTTCTTAAACTTTTGGTTACTATGGTGTAATATCCTTTTTGGAGAAAGGGATCACATATTTGCATTTTATTTAAATGTGACTTTGCATTTTCATGTAATAAGTTTTTTACTCCTATTTTATTATAAAGATATTCATGTCCAGTAAATTCTCTAGAAATTAGTTCACTAATTAATCTAGCAAAATCTTGGTTAGTATTTACAGTAGCTGCATATCTATACCACATTTCATCACTGATAGTTGTTAAATATTGTTTAACATTTCCTGCTGTTTTCATTAGAATTAATCCTTTTATATTATCTAAAGAAAGATTATTAAATCTATCATCTGTTGAAATTAGTAATATTATTTCATTAACCCATTCTATAATAGCATCCTCTTTATTTCTAACACAATCTAGATTTAATATATTTCCAGATTTAGTATATTCATTATGAGGTTTAAATTCATCTGGTATTTTTGACCATTTTCCATCTTTTCTAGTATATCCTTTATTTTTCATTGTTTCTTCTTCATATTTATCTCATGCACCATCTTTATTATAATAATATTCATCCCATTTTCTTTTTTCTTGTTTTACTCCACTTGTTTCACCTTTTTCCATATATATTTCATCATATTCAGAATCTGATGGGCTATTATAGGCTAAAATTATTTCTTCATTTTCATTATTTTCTTTAGGGGTTTGGTTTTGCTCAATTTTTTGTATTTGATTATTATCATCTTCTATTATTTTTAATTGTTCTAACAATTGTTGAATTTCTTCTATATCATTTGATTTTCTTAAATTTTCCATATATTCCTCTTTTAATTCTTCCATGTGGATAATGACTTACTAAAATTTATAGGTTTCTGTTCTCTCATTTTTAATAAATCTTCTAAATTCTTTCTTGTTATACATCTATTATTTTTTTCGTATTCTAATAGATTTTTAAATTGTTGGAGAATTTCTTTAATTTTTTCAATTTCATTATTTTCCTCAATTTCTTTTTCTTCGTTTATATTATCTAAAGTTTTTCTTATATTTTTTATATCATTATGTCCTTTTGATATTCTCATATATGTATATTCTATAATTTTATTTGTGTTTTCTATTAATAAAACTATGTTTTTATTCATTTCTTCTAACATTTTAATTATTTCAAAAATTTATTCTGATAATTTCATTTCCGTCACCATTTAATTATTTCCTAGTAGTGTCGCACTGTGCTCTTTCAAGCGGTCTGTCGTGTCCTGCCAAAGTATGTCCGACAAGGCGGAGTACTTGTTCTACTCTGCTCTGTCTCTGGTCTCACCGGCTCCCTCAACACTATCTCTAAACGTCCTTTACCTTTTTACTTTCAAAAATTGATATAAAATATTTAGACTAATATAAATATAAAATGAATATTTTTTTTCCTTAAAAAGGCATTAATTTTTAAGTCTTTAAGCATAAATTTTACAAATTTCGAGTTTGGAAAATTTATTAAAATAGCCAACACTTTCAAAGGTGTGAGAAAAATCACAGTGCTGGTGTGAACCAGTTTGTTTCCAGTTTTCTGTTTTTTTAAATAGAACTCGATTTTCACACCCTTTTTTACAGAACCACACAAGAGGTGTGAACTGGTCTATTTTTATTAAAATCCATTAAGTTAGAAACTTCATTTTAACTTTAAAAAAAATACCAAACCTTTTAATTTGAATTGATTAAGATAAAAGCAAGGGATTTGTGTTCCAATTATGACCTTTGCACCCAAAAGTTCATTTTTAACTTAACAATTCATTATTAAAAACTTTACTTAAAAGTTCAATGGAGACTTATTTTATTAAAATTCATTGCCTAATGATCCTAAACAAAGTTTTGAACTTTGTTATCTAATTTATCTCTTTCAATCACATTCACTTTATTCTCATGTCCTCTACACATCTCATACTCCAAAATATTTGGGTCTCATGTTCAATTACCATGAATTAATTCATTTTATCTTTCTCACATCTCCAATCATCAATCATCAATCGCAACATCATGATTATCATATCAAAGCAATAAAACTATTTTAAATATTACAATTCCAAATTGAATAGAGAGAACATAGTAAATCAAGAATAACAAAAAGACAATTATCACAAGCCAAAATAACATCAAGCATGTGGACAAATCATAGATCAACATCAACATCTAGTGTATAAACAAATCATAGGTCAACATCAAACATATAAACAAATCATAGATCAACATCAACATCAACATCAAGCATATAGATAAAAGTTATAAGTACATAAACATCATCATCAAACACTTTTCATATCATGATAAATCAATAACAATCACTACTTGGTTAAAAAACTATATCTTTCCTAAAAAGATCATCACTTTTATAAAAATTATTTCTTTTCCAAAGAAATCATCTCTTCATTAAAAACCATCTCTTGAATAAAGATCATCTCTTTTAGTGAAGCTCACTTCTTTAATAAGAATCATAGTTTTTCATAAAGATCATGACTTTAGCAAAAATCATTCTTACTTTTTCTCAAGCTTTTTCATGGCTTTTTCATGGCTTTAGCAAAAATCATAGTTTTTCATGGCTTTTTAGAATGATCAAGTCATTCTTTCACTCTTTAAAAAATGATTCTCAAGCTTTTTGAGTAATCATGACCAAACAAGATCACATAGCATACAAAAATCCTAATAACTCACTAAGAGAGATTTCCCCTTACCTTTTCTCTTTTCTCTTTGGGAAAGAACCTTAACCTCTTGGTTTCCTAACCTTTCTTGATCACCACCTTGAAAATCAAGAAATGAACATAACCAAAAACACTAAAATAAGATTCTTTCAACCTTCAAGAAAAAGAAGAACTAAAGATGAAAGATTATTTCTTTTCAAATCCTTGTTACTTAAGAACCAAGAGAAGAAGAAGAAGAAAAATCAAAGTTTGGATAAAAAATCCTTTACCTTCACAAGCTAGAGTTCCTTCTAGATAAAAATGAAGAAAACACACTTTTAGTTATATGAACTTGATGATCATGAATGGAAAGAAAGGTTTTATGAATTAGAAGAGGAAACCAACCTTGGTTGCTTGAAGACCAAAGATCAAAAGCTTAAGAAAGTGGAAGAACACTTGATGAACTCTTGAAATTTTTTTTGAGAGAAAAGTGAGAGAAAATGAAATAGATGGTTTTAGGAAAGAGAATGAAAGTGATAAAAGAGCCAAGAATCCTCTCTTCCTCCCTCTATCTCATGGCCAAGCCCTCCCCCGAGGGAGGCTTGGATATGCTTTGCTAAAAACTCATCATTACTTTTAATTAATTTTGGAAAATAGATAAATCAAGAAATTATGCTATTGATCCGTCTCCATGACTCACCCTTCTTGAATATATCTAGTCCCCTTCTTGGCCTTAAGGAGGGGCGGTTTTGGGCTGAAGAGATAAGGGAAGATAAGATCAAATTAGTTACCATGGTTTAGGCTAGGTTAAAAGTAACTCAAGTGGTAACTTTGATTCTTTATGGTTAAAACTATTCCTACATGGCTTGTTTGTGTGCATGGCTTGCATGACTCACATGGGTCAGCCTAAGCCACGAAATTTATGAGCTAAAATGGCTTTGGGTTGGCTTACTTTATGGCTTGGTAAATAAATACCTGGCTTAGGGGCAAAACATTTTTTTTTATCGAAAAAGTAATCATTACTATTTATCTCATGGCATCACTACCCCTACATCATCATTCCTCTACTGGTAAATTACCTATAACCCCCTAACTTTATTTCTTGGGCTTTACTAATTTTCCTGATACTGCTACTTTTACCCGTTTACCTGCCGTAAGGTCAAAATAGTCAACTTTTCAGAAAATTTCAGAAAAATTCCTATAATTCCTAAATAATGTAAAAATACTATTTGGTTCGTCAAAATATTTTTCTTACTTGTTCTGATTTCCAAACCCACTCGCAGTTCAACCTATTCAAACTATAGGGACCAAAACGGTACTATTTCTTATTCGTAACTCAGAAAAATCTCAAATAAATTTCTAAAATCCTCAAATATTGTAAAATCACTATTGGTATCCTCAAATCCTTTTTCTGACTCCAATTCAAAGTTTGCATCTCACAACGCAGTCATTCCGTCAATTAACCGTAAACCGAATTCCGTTTGATTATCAACGTCAGACTTCAACTACTGATTTCTAAGATCACAAAGAAATTATCTAAGGGATTAATTTTCCTAAAAATATATAATATTCACAAGTCACACAACATATATTTAAAACATAATAAAGACAAAAATCCAAAAATACGGACGTTACAGTCAGCAGTCATAAGATTATTGCTAATATGCTCTACTGACACTCTATGTTTAAGAACTTATTCTTTAACGGCAAAGTATTTCAATTCCACATGCTTAGCAGCTTTAGAATAGTTGCCATTTTTAGAAAAGAAGGAATTATCACAATAAATTTTCAGCAGCCTGGCAATATTGTCAACTACTCCAAGTCCTGAAATAAAATTCCGTAGGCATTTAGCTTGAACTGTGGCCTCAAAGCATGCCACAAACTCAGCTTCCATGGTGGATGAAGCAATGACGGACTGTTTCGCACTCTTCCATGAGATAGCTCCTCTAGCTAACATAAATACATAACCAAAGGTAGATTTTCTTGTATCTACACATCCGACAAAATCTGAATCTAAATACGCAGATGATTTGATTTCCAATAAGTAAGCATGTAATCTTTCATCCCTTGCAAATATCTTAGAACTTTCTTTGCAGCTTTCCAATGATCTAAACCAGGATTACTTTGGTATCTCCCCAACATTCCAACGGCAAAGCTAATGTCTGGTCGCGTACAAGTCTGAGCATACATTGAACTCCGAACAATAGATGCATAAGGAATTACTTCCCTCTGTTTCTGTTCCAAATCATTCATTGGACATTGCGTAACATTTATCCATTCTAAATCTCTCTAAAATTTTGTTAATATATGATTTCTGAGACAAACCTAACAATCCTTGTGATCTATCTTGGAATATCTCTATTCCGATCACATAGCTTGCCTCACTCATGTCCTTCATTTCAAAGTTATTAGAGAGACATTTCTTAGTCTCACTTAAAAGACCAAGATCATTAGTTGCAAGCAAGATATCATCAACAAACAGAACCAAAAAGATAAACTTACTCCCACTGATCTTTAGATATATACATCTATCAACGATGTTTTCCTTAAATCCAATGGATACAACAGTATCACTTAAGTTTCCTTATACCCATATATTGATTTCTTAAGTTTACACACCACGTGTTCCTTTCTCTTTTCTATGAACCCTATTGGTTGGTCCATATAAACATTTTTTTTCTAAATCCCCATTTAGAAAGGCATTTTTCACATCCATTTGGTGCAACTCTAAATCATAATGAGCCACCAATGCCATGATAATTCTAAGAGAGTCTTTCTTAGAGACTGGTGAAAAGGTCTATTTATAATCAATGCCATCCTTTTGAGTAAAACCTTTTGTAACTAGTCTGGCCTTGTAACGTTCCAAGTTACCATGAGAGTCACGTTTGGTCTTAAAGACCCATTTACAACCAACTTTCTTACAACCTTCTAGTAACTCAACAATGTCCCAGACCCCATTTTGTTCCATAGATTTGAACTCATCTTTCATAGCCTTTAACCATTTCTCAGCATTATCACTATCCATGGCTTGTGACAATGTGGGTCATTTTCAATTCCTAGGTCAACTTCAGACTCTTGTATACAAACCACATAATCATCAGGAATAGCAGATCGTCTTTCTCTTTGAGGTCTTCTTAATGCTATTGGTCGTGGTTCTTCTACTACAGGTTCATTTACTTCAACCTCATTGTGAGTATTGGGATCATTTACTTGTTGCTCTTCATCATTATTAATCTGTTCAATAACTTAAGAAACAACAACTTTAGTAGAGACACAAGTTAATGGGACTTGCATTCTCATTTCTTGAATTTCCACATTACGTGGTGTTTCACTCCCACTAACTTCACCATTCTCAATGAACCTGGTATTCCCAGTTTCAATAATCCTTGTAGTATGGTTTGGACAGTAAAATCTATACCCTTTTGACTTTTCTAGATAACCAATGAAATAACCACTGATTGTCCTTGGATCCAATTTCTTTTCTTGTGGATTATAAAATCTAATTTCTGTTGGACATCCCCAAACATGCAGATGCCTTAAGTTAGGTTTCCTTCCAGTCCACAGTTCAAAAGGAGTCTTTAAAACTGCCTTACTAGGAACCCTATTAAGCAAATACATAGCAGTCTTTAGAGCATAAGTCCACAATGAGATGGGTAAAGAACAATTACTTAGCATACTCCGCACCATATCTAACAAGGTTCTGTTACACCTTTCTGATACACCATTTTGTTGTGGTGTACTTGGCATTGTGTATTGCGCACATATACCACGCTTTTCAAGGAAATTACTTGGATGTTGTCCACTTTCATCATATCTTCCATAATACTCACCACCTCGATCAGATCTGATAATTTTCACTGTCTAATTGCCGTTCAACTTCTTCAATATAAATCTCTAATGCATTTACAACTTGAGATTTATCATGCAGTAAATAGACATAAACATAACGTGAATAATCATCAATGAAGGTGATGAAATATTTTTCTTTATTAAAAGCATTAACATCAAAAGGTCCACAAATATCAGTGTGTATAATTTCATGAAACTGAGTAGTTTTTGTGGCTCATTTCTTTGTGTGTTTTGTTTGTTTACCTTTAATACAGTCAACACATATATTCAGATCGGTAAAATCTAAATCCAAAAGGATTTCATTCTTTACCAATCTTTGTATTCTTTCCTTAGAAATGTGTCCCAAGCATTTATGCCACAAGTAAGCAAAACGTTCACTCACTAAACTACATTTAGAGCCAACATTATGATGCAAGGTTAAAAGAGTTTCAACAAAGAGATTATCGAGATTTAACATATATAATCCATTACATAATACACCACTACCAATTAAATAGTTGTGTTTGTACAAACTGAAACATCTATTACTAGACTTAAAAGAGTATCCAACAACATCAAGTTTAGATAAAGAAACTAAATTTCTAGAAATACTAGGTACATAAAGGGTTTCAAACAAATCTAAATAATGTCCGGTGTCGAGGATTAAACGATAAGTTCCTTACAGCTTCCACTGGAACCTTCACTTTATTTCCCATAGAGACAAACTTTTCATTTGGTCTTATGGTTCGGGTCGTAAGAAATCCCTGCATCGTATTAGAAACATGAGTTGTACATCTAGAATCAATCCACCAAGTATTGTAAGGAACTTCAGCCAAATTTGATTCGAAACATACATAAGCACTAGACTTACCTTTCTTTTCAAACCAAGCTTTATGTTTTGGACAATCCTTTCGGAAACGTCCAAACTTTCCACAGAAAAGGCATTTGTTTCCATAATGTTCCTTCTTGTGGATTTGAGAAGAAGAGGCCTCACTAATCTTTAGGAATCCCTTCCCTTTCTTGTCACGTTTCTTCCCAACTTTCTTTTCAGCTCCTTAATGCTTAACATAATGATGTAGTGATTTCCTAGATACTTAAGTCTGGTTTCCTCCTGAACCAACATACTGTGAAATTCATGAACACTAAATTTATCCTTCATGGTGTTGTAGTTCATTTGGAAAGCACCATACTCAGGCGGTAATGAATTCAATATAAATTGCACAAGGAAATTCTCATCCACATCCATTCCCAATGACTTAAGTCTTGCTGCAATGTTTATCATTTTAGTAACATGTTCATGCATAGTATGAGAACCACCAAATTTCATGGTGGTTAAGGTACTCATTAATGTCCCAGCAAGAGACTTATCAACTGTTTGGAAGCGCTCTTCCACAAACTTCATCATTTCTTTAGCACTTTCAATTTTAGGAAGAGCCGACTTAATATTGCTAGCTATACTCATTCGCTTATACATTGACCCATCCTGTTTCATCTTTCCCAATTTTTATAATGAACCTTCTCTTCTTCAGTGCTTGTAGTAGTAATAGCACTTGGTTTCTCTTATCGAAGAGCTAAATCCAAATCCATTACCCCAAGGTAAAATTGGATTTGCTCACTCCATTTAGAGAACTTAAGTCCATTAAAATTTGAAACAGGTGAGAATTGCAAATGCATAGCAATAGGTACTACAAGCAATAAAATTTGAAGAAAAAAAAACATTAATGCTTTGTGTTACATACTAACATGCTTAACACATTCAAAACATAACTTCATATAATGCATATTGATGTTCACCTTTGGGCAATCCATCAACATACCATTCATGACATAATGATGCTAATAAGATTTTACATAATTTGGTAATGATGTATGCACCGACTTTAAATATTTACTCTCTTTGGATATATATAAATATAACAAACAATGCATTTTCGCTACCACTATAATGTTCATTAATTATAAGAACAAATAATCAGCATCTGGGTGATCCTTAACTGCCTGATAATAATGAACTTTAATTTACCCATAAAAACAATAATAACCATTCCATTTATAGAATCAACATTATGGGTAATTGAAATTAATCATACAAATTTTGGAATTCAACAAACTTAAAGATTTGACCACTTTGGTGATTAACAAATCTACCATACTTCAATTCCAAAATTTAAATATTATAAGCATAATTTAATTTGAAACTATTTTTATTCAAGAGTTTGATCACTTTGGTGATTAACAAACTCACATAATATTGTTTCAAGTGATAGTCATCAAATTAAATTTATACATGAAGCAACCCAAAAAATACAGAGGAGTTGCCACCAAAATTTATTTAATGGGAAAAACATTAGAAAAACCCGTTTAAGAAGAAAAATGGCCTTTGGAACCAGATTTAGGGTTCGGGAGTCGATTATGCGTAGAGAAGGTATTAGCACCCTACAACGTCCGCTAAAAAACGGTTACCTCTAATTAAATGTGCAAATTTTGTTAGCTTTTAAAATTATTTATTTTACCCCAAAAAGAAATCATTTGCTTATTTATTTACAAGATAAAGGAGAAAAATTATTTTTGTGCTCGATAGGGAAGGTCCCTGCTCCTACGTATTCTCAGGTGCAATGAGAAAATCAAAGCTACGTAGTTCTTTAGTAGAAAAAGATTGTGTGTTGATTTGTTTTAATTTTTGTAGAATTTGCTTTTTTTTAAAAATAATTCATTTGGTCTCATAGTAACCAAATAGGAAGAGGATCCAAAATGGTTACTAATTTTGACCGACTGAAAAATAAGGAAGTTTTTCGCAATAGCCGAATAGGAAGAGGATCCAAAACGACTATCACTAATGAGTGTTCATCTAACATGTTTTTGCAATAGTCAAATAGGAAGAAGATCCAAAATTGACTATCACTAATTACTTAATTAATTAATTAAAAAAATAGAGTTTTCACAATAGCCAAATAGGAAGAAGATCCAAAATGACTATTACTACCAACTCCATATATATTTTTTAATAAAAAAAACAAGAGGTTATGATTAACATTTTTTAAAACGTATTTAAATAATAACTTTATTCTATTTATGAAGTAAATTAGGGCAAAAATCATTGGTCATAAGAATAAATAAAACAAATAATGGGCTGAGCCCAGCATATAGAGGCAGATTAAAAAAAAAAAAGCAATTGGGCTAGGCCCAGAGACCAAATCATAATTTTCCTTCATTTCTTAAAAACGAAACTGGGCTAGGCACAGACAACAAACTAGCCATCCATTCTTTTCTTTTCTTTTTAAAAAAAAAATGAAACTGGACCAAAGCCCAAAATTAGAAATCAGATTTTATTATGGAAAGAAAGAAAAAAAAACAAAAAGGGAGAACAAAAATGCAATGGGCCACAGGCCCTAACTATGCAGATCAAGCTGGTTACCAAACAAAAACTTATAAGATAAATGAATAAAATAAAACTAATAAAATAAAAAAAGAAGCAAAAACGAAAATGGGATTTGAAATCCCTAACCCAAAAAAACGCAGGCATCAGAGAAGGGAAAGGGGGAAAAGAGGGAAGGAAGAGAGAGAGGGGGAAAGAAAAAGAAGAGGAAAGAAGAGAAGAGCAGGGCGGCGGCGACCGCCCCATGTGGCGGTGGCTGGTCTGGAGCGGCCGCGAGCTGGGTGGAGGAGAGGATGAGCGATCATGAGGGAGAAGGGAGAAGGGGACGCGATGGAGAGAGAATGAGAGAGGGAGATGGGAGAAGAGAGAACGCACAGAGGGAGAGGGAGAGAGAAGGAGCAAGGGGACGAAGGGAAGGGGTGACGGTGAGGAAGAGGAGAGAGGAAGAGAAAGAGGGGGGAAACGAAAAAAGAAGAGGAATAGGGGTGGCAGTCGCGCCGCCTGCGGCGGCGGCGGTGGTGGTCATGGAGGGGAACTCCTCCTCCTCCTCTCTGATTTTCTTCTCCATTTTTCTGGTTCTTCTTTCCTTTTTTCTGGTTTTTTCTAATTTCTCACCCACTGTTTCTGTTTCTCTTGTATTGGCTTATTTGAGTTGCAGGGACATAAAATGAAGAAGAGGAAAGAACAGAAATGGAGCAAGGCAAGATGCATAAGAGGGAGAGACCTCCTTACCTGCTAGTGGCTTACAATGTGAGGGTAATCCTCTTCTTCTCTCAACTGCTGTTTTTGTTTGAACTGTGTATGCTTGCTGGTCTCTGTATTATGCTCTCTGTGATTGATGAACAAAATTGGTTCACCAATCAAAACTGTTGTTCCTCTCTTTTTTCCTCTCTTTTTTTCTGTGTCTGTTTCACTGTTCTATTGGGTATATATATCAGTGAGGAGAAACCAAGAGGCATGAAAAATAGGGCAAACCAAGAGTGTGATGTGGTGTGGTGTGTCTGATGGTGGCTGTGTGCGTTCTGTTTTTGGTGCGTTCTGTTGGTGTGTGTGTGTGTGTGTACTGTACGTAGGTGTGTGTGTGTACGGGTTTTTTTGTGTGTGTGTGTGTGTTGCTTTTTTTTTTCAGAATTGCCTGTGTGTGCTGTGAGTGTGTGTGAGGTTTTTTGCTTGCCCTCCAATTCATAATGTTTCCTGCTTTGCCCTTCTTTTCTTGCATCATAATTTTTGACTCTTGATCTTCCTTGTGCTTGCAGCTTGGGCTCTTTGGGGATTATGCAAAAAAGAAGCAGTAGAGAAAGGAGGGAGAGCTTGCATGGCTTGACTTTTGTCTTGTTGTCTTTTTTTCAATTTTTTTACTCTTTTTTGTTCTCTTTGTATTTTTTGTGTTGGATTTGTAATAATAAAAAGTACAAAGCCCTTTTGCTAATTAGATCATGAGACTCATCAATAAAAACAACACAGGCCCAATTACAATTGGTTCAACCAAACAAAAGCCCAATGAATTGAAAACAAAAATGTTAATGGACTTAACAATTGGATCCCCTTTGGATCAATTAAATTAAAAAAGGAGGACAAAAATTGGTGTCTACAATACATAATTGGATCTTCATAAAATTCAATGGTAAATTTAAGATGTGGTTCATATTGATAATTGAACGAAACTAAGACACAAAGGCCGTAGTAGAAGAGCGGTTGTGTTATTCCCTTTCAATTTGAGTGCGTCGGTTTGAATCCTACCTCCAATGGTTATTTTTAATTTTTATTTTCAAAATTTAAATTTCAAAAACGGGATTTGAACACGGGAACTCAAGAAAATAGGACAATCATCACTACCACAAGGACAGATGAATTAATGGTTACAAACTATACAAGGTTAAGACTTTTAAACCAAAACAAATGATGCTTCTTTTCTAGAAATAACAATGAACAACAGAACCACAAATTCAACATAGACACTCAAGAACAATTATATATAATATTCACCACTCGTTGTTCTTTAATTTCTTATCATTAGTCATAATTTCATGCAGCAGATGTTAGAAATATAGAGAATAAGAGTGATAGTTGTGTCGTGGCAATCACCACTGCCTTGAAAGCAAAATTTCGGTGGATCTCCAGTGCAACCCGATATCTGGTTTTGCCCCCAAGGTTTACACAATAGCGTGTCTGGACCCATGCAATCGAGGTCAAAAGCAGGTTGGAGCCTCACAAACAATGCCCAAAAAATAAATACTAGGAAGATAAGAATATGAAGAATCGAATTATCCAAGGAAAGCAAAGGTTGGCAATATATAGGTTGCAAAATGATTGTCCCATTGGAAATAGTTTGTTGCTTATTAATCCTCAAATGAATTGTAATTATAAGAAATGAATTGCAATTGGTCCGCTTGCTATCAATAAGAAATGAAAGCTCATAAACTTCCAACGTTAAGCCAACAGAAATATATATATATATATATTGCAACTTGGGTTAATGAATAAGAGAAGAAGAAATACTCAATTGTTGAACGGAAACAAACGGAATAAAGCTTAATTGCCATTATAGTTATTTCTACAATCCCCCACTAATGGCAAGTAAGTTTGAGAAAAAAATGTTGGGCAAGGAAAGGATTTTGTGCTGAAGTGTTAATGTCCAGAGGATTGAATTAACATGTAATGAGGTGAGGCAACACCTTATTTCCATGAAGTGAATTACTCTTGAACTTCATCGACTTAAGATGAGACCTCCACAATACACACTATACCTTTAGAATTATGATAGCTCTGCGATAAAATATTCACACAATAATTAAGGTCCTTCTATAAATATACCTTGTGTTGCTCATGAGTGCTCTAGAAAGATTGCCCAAGCCTTTCATGGAAGGTGGCCAATGCCTTCACATTCACGTAGGTAGACACATCAAGTGCGTCTCTATAGTACCACTCCAAGGGATATCAAGTGCGTCTCTATAGCACCACCCAAGGGTTATGTATTTATTAAGAGCCCATGGCTCAACATCACATTAAGCACTACCACACGCCATAGGGATGAGAAGCGTAGTGCATAAGAGTATTCATATGGCTTCGTTTGACCACAAATTGGGTATCTACCATACTTTCCTCCACTCAAGGCTTTAAGCTCATCCCCCTTGACGTATCCAAAACAACTTTCCTGGGTAATCATATCCACTTATAAAAGGATCTCCAAGTTTTTTTTTCTCTTCTCACTTTTCACATACTCAAGTTAGATCACATCATTTTTAATTAAGTGTTTGACAACACTTTGTCTCATATATATGTGCCTTCTCTTATAACACTTTGTCTCATATATATGTGCCTTCTCTTGCAGCACTATCTTGAGTATAACCAATATAAATACATCAACAATTTTAGGACCTCTCTTTGTCCTTAGTTTTAAAACACTTGTACTCCAATTTTCGCCAAACACCCCCACACTTAGGAAAATTGGAAGATAATCTTTCCACAACTTATTGGGTTTTTGTTTAATTTCTCATGAGAGATCATATTTAGCATGTATCAAGCAACTCATATTACTTCTCCCCACATATATAGTCAGACATATCAGAATTAATCATCATGTAGCATTCTACATATCCTTAAGGGTCATATTTTTTTCCT
This sequence comes from Glycyrrhiza uralensis, assembly GCA_030159175.1. Lineage (NCBI taxonomy): Eukaryota > Viridiplantae > Streptophyta > Magnoliopsida > Fabales > Fabaceae > Glycyrrhiza > Glycyrrhiza uralensis. The sequence goes on from BRZY01000003.1 coordinate 32,354,965, forward strand.
TCGAAAAACATACCACTTCGTAAAAAAGGGTTTACAGTACCTTTAGACAAATCCACATGTTATGGAATCTAGCTCACTTTTAATTGTTTCTTCCAAAACAATATAGTCTATTAACTGAAGACACTATTTTTAATATAATTTTTCACCTATCAAAGGTCACCCATAATTTTAACATAAACATCTACCAAAACAGCATGAGCAAAAATTGGTAGCAATAACTTCCACGAATTTTGAAAGATATCTCCAAAGCTAATAAAATTATAAATAAATTCCAGGTAATCATATAATATGTCAAAACCTTAAAAATAATTTTTCTAACTCGGGAACAACTCACTTAGTCCTCAACTAAATTCAAAACCGAAACATACACAGAATGTGTAGAATCCATCAATTATTGAGATATTAAAAGTAGCTATTTTTCTACCATATCAAACGAACTCGGTTTTCCCTCAAATTTAATATGTAGGTCCTTGACATACATATATTCATTTCAATATTTCTATTTGGTAAAAATCTATTACCAATAAATACAAAAAAATCACGTAATATTGAGATTTTGCCTAGAAATTTCCAACAAATACTATTTGTGATATATAGAGTCATAAGAGGGTCAAACCTCATCAAACAATTTCCAAAATTAATATGCAAGATCTTAACACACATATTAAAAATCTCCAAGTGATCCCATGTAAAAATTATGTCTCAAACATTCACAGTAAATTCAAACAGAAGCATATTCTACATGGAAAATCCAAAAATTCACAATGTTCACATTCAACATGTTGTAAGTCATCCAAATCACAAGCAAGCTTGGCTATCTCAAATACTACATATCTAACATTTATCAAACTCCAAAAACTCATACTTAACAAGTCTCTAAGCTAAAATCTTGAGCAATAACGAAAACACACATATATAAACATCATAAAATACAAGCTTCAAGTATAATTTCAATTCCAAGGACCAAAACCTAAAATCTCCAAAATCAATAATCAAACCAAACTTTCTACACCAACAAAGATGTTTTGGAGGTTACCATTGTCACTCATTTCAATGGTATTTAAAATAAACAAATTATCAAACATATATTCCTTAATTACAAAATCTCCATTTCTAGTTATTATAACTTTATCAAAATGAAGCATTATTTTCAAGCCAGCCTTGTTATGTAAAGCATCAAGCACTAAGTTTCTATGTATTTTAGAAACATAAAAGACATTGTTCAAGGCAAGAGTTTTACCAGAGGTGAGCCTGAGTATAATTTTTCCTTTACCGGCTGTTGAGTTTCCAATGTAGATTTTGGCTTCCTCGGCGTTCTTGTTTAACTTTTAAAATAGCCCCTTATTTGCATATATATGTCTTTTAGCTCCCATGTCTAGTATCCAGTTAGTCATCTATTGACAAAGTTTGCTTCTACCACCACAATTTTTTTTCTTTAATAAGTACTGATTTTTACTGCATCCAAAGAAAAAAAAATATTATTTATACATAAAATAAAATTATCTTATCTACTCACACATGGTTCCAACACCTCACCAAATCACAATATCAAAATACAATGAACAAGAATACAATTAACTACACAAATAAAAATAGATAAGGAAACTTATATGGTTCCTAGACATATCGTGTAAGCCATTCTGATTGATCGAGCAGCAGTGCCATTGGAACAACAAATCACAAAACTAAATTTTGCTTTCAGATTGTTGGAAATATAGAGAATAAGAGTGATAGTTGTGCCGTGACAATCACCACTGCCCTGAAAGCAAAATTCCAGCGAACCTCTGGTGCAACCCGATATCCGGTTTTGCCCCCAAGGTTTACACAACAGCGTGTCTGGACCCGTGCACTTGAGCCCAAAAGCACATTGGAGCCTCACAAACAATACCAAGAAAACAAATACTAGAAAGATAAGAATATGAAGAATCGAATTATCCAAGGAAAGCAAAGGTTGACAATATATAGGTTGCAAAATGATTGTCCCGTTGGAAATTGTCTGTTGCCTATTAATCCTCAAATGAATTGTGTAACATCCTAAAATTTCACCTTAAGAGACAGAGTATTAATTTTAGAGGATTAGAATGACTCTGAAGTTTTTCGGATAAAGACTTAGTAGTTTAGAGTTGAATACGGAAGTCAAGAAATTATATACGGACATTCTGATTATTAGGATAAATGATAAAATGAATTTGGAAAATTCATACAACACTTCTTAAAAGTATTTGAGGGAAGACATAGTAGCTTGATGACATATAAAAGGTTTTAGGAATTAAGTTTGGATTAATTACGGAAAGATATAAAGAAAATACAGTTTTAGTCCCTTTGGAAGAAACTCCGTAGTCTGTTAGTTGAAAAAAAGATACATACTAGAGATGGGAAAATAGATGAGATAGAGACCACAAGGACCTAATAGAAACCTAAGAAAATAGAATGACCAGTTACGGTTAAGTATTATAGTGTGAATAGTAAAATAGTTAAGTTTTATATAGATTTCTGTTTTCTGTATTTCTGTCTTTTATCTGTTTTATATGAAGTTGTGTGATATAAGTGATAAGAAAATTATGTTAGCCTTATAATTAAGGGTTTATAATACTTATCAAATTATTTCATTAAAACAGTCACTACTCTTTCGACGTTTGAGAACCGTGCTTACCGTAATAGATGAAAAAGAGTTTAATTAGTAAAAATATGTTAAATCAACCCAGAAAATTATCTTACTTCACAAAAGTTGTTTATTATAATATTTATGATTTTATGGAATTTTTCTAGAATTTTTGGAAAAACTAATTTCTGAAATTACAGTTTTGGTCCCTACAGTTTATGGTAAGAGCTAAAAACTGATACGGAGACCAAAATGATGTCAAAACGAAAAACTGGAATAGTATACCATGTTTTTATATTTTTTATGAATTATCAAATTTATTTTGGAATTTTTCGAAAGACAGATAAGAAGTTATGTTTTCGGTCCCTGTAAACACGTAAAACGAAGTTTACGGAAACCAGAATGGATTTTTTGGGGTCAGTGAGTGCTCAAAATCAAATTCTAAGAGGGACCATTAGTGTTTAAATCAAATTTGTGATTTTCTGGGAATTTTTCTGAAATTTTCTGAAAAATTACTGTTTTGCAGTTACGGCGCGTCCGTTTTCCTTCGTTAGTGCAATCCGTAAAGCCTACCCTTTATCGTAAAAATCCAGAAACTCTTGTATGAAGTCTTTAAGACTATTATTTACTATTTTCAAAATTTCCCATAGGTCCTCACCTATTAATAAATTATTTTTGGGATTTTCTTGCTAAAGGACTATATTACCATTGGTTTTCCGTTTATTTACCAAACCGTAAAGTTTTTGTCTACGTAATCAAATGGCCCTTCTTCTCCCACAAGCTAGTCGACATCCACACTTCATAGGGGCCCTTGGATGAACTTTTTGGCTTATGAGTCATAAGCCTTGCCACATGTACTAGCCAATTAGGAAAATAGAAGGATTATGTATTAATGCATTATGACATAAGGTGTAAAAAGCTTGGTGACCTCACAACATTTTAATCCCCTCTTGGTCCCCATTTGGCCGCCCCTCCCCCACTATAAATAGGCATCTTTGCTTCATATTTTTACACACGCCAAGCCAAGGATTCAAGAAGACAAACACAAAGCTCTCATTTTCTTCTTAGTTGTCTTAAATTTCTTTTAGTGTTCTTGCTTGTTCTTTTTCAAATTTTGGCCAAGGTAAGGGGTTTCTCTCTTCAATTTAATTTAAGAAGTATGAGTTTGATTCTTGTTTGTGTTTGAATTGCTTGTTTGTATGTTTATAGCTTTTTGTTTGTTTAAGTATGCTTTATGATTGTTTATAGCTTTAATTTAATTGTTTTCTGCTATTTATGAATTATAGAGTTATAATGTCCAAATTTATATAGAATTTCAAGTAAGTAAAGAGGTTATGACAAAATCACTTTTGAGCTTTTGTAAACATACCATTATAATGACAAATTTTAGATGTACCGTAAATATGATTTTACCGTAAAGAAAATACAATTTATTGTTTGTGAAAACCAGGTATTATCTATCATTTATATACAAGGTTATGATTAAGATAAATGGTTTATCAGTATGGATCTATCTAGAAAGGAAGGGAGACCTATGAAGGGGCTAAAGGAGTTCGTCTCTCTTTGGCCTGGGATCTGTACTGATACGCTGTTTGGGGAATTCTTAACACTAGAGACCCGGTATATACGTGACATGATAAAATTGGGAAAAAAGTAATTTTCTAATAACGTATATATAAATAGATTGGATTGGATAAAAGAGTGTCATAGTAATGGATTCTCGGTGAATTCTACTGTTATAGCATCTTTCGGAATATAATCTAACGGTAATGGATTCTCGGTGAATTCTACTGTTATATTATTTGTGGGAAATATCAAGTGGGTATCCAATTTTGTATATATATATATATATGCACATAACTCAGTTTAATTTCCAATATCTACAACAGTGGAAATTAGTGAGATAGGCTTTCAACGAGTCTTTTTCCTGGAGGATAATTGAAGTTAAGTATTTCTGAAGAGAAACAATTTGACTACGTTCACTTAGTTATAGTGGATCGATTTTACAGTGGAGTACTAATTACCAAAGATGGCTCTGTTGTCGTGTAATCTTTTCATCTTCGAAAATAAACTTAAGTCGTGATTAATCAGTTTTATTTCGATCACTAAGTCTGTATTAAATTTTCAAGAAAGTTGGACACTAATTACCGCAGTCGGCTCAGCCGCCGTGTAATTATTCCATTCCCAAAGAACTACCTAAAATCTAAGAACAGACATCTACTATTTTAAAAAGCAGACGTAAGTTTAAATACTGTTGATCTCTTCTCTTTTGACCAAACCAAAGTGGCTATGCCCGGTTTGATCTTCTTGAAATACAGTTAATAACTTTTTATACCGATTCACTCTATTGAGCTACTTAAAATAAATAAAGCCGAGATAATGAATTACTCCGTAAATAAACAGTAAAAGAAGACGAGAGTTATATGTTTTTAAAATATACAGTAAAGAGAGTTCTATGAGAAACGGTGATTTTTAAACAAGTTATTTGTTCATACAAGTGATCTATCCATCAAAGGATTTGATTTGTTCTTATAAAGAATTTTGAAGAGATTCAGAGATTTTTGAGAAAAAAAGATAGTAAAACAGAGGAAGTTTTACAAAGAGAATTAAAAAGAAATCCTGTGCATTTGCATAAAGACTTTGAGCATACAACCTACGAGACAGGGTTGAAAATAGGTTTTGTTGGACTACAATTGTCTACTGGGATTATCCGAGTTTCGAAAGTCTCAAAAGGTCGTGTCAGTGAATATCCTCGAGTCGAGACAAATCGAATACCCGACTTGGATAAATCTGACTGGCAGTTCTATTTCTGATTTGGTATTAAGTTTTAAATGTCGTATTTCTGAAGTATTCTCAGGGGTCTAAAGACGGGATTCCTTGTTTATGCTGTTAAGTTTACTGCAGCCGGTCGCTCAATGGTGTGAGGTTGGAAAAGTCTCATTGGAGCACTACACCGGTGTGATTTGAGAAATATAGAAGAGGCATGCATAAATAAGACGTTAATATGATGATATACTCTTGTAAATGTGTGGTTTTACAGGTTCATGGATACAAGGTAAGATCTGCTTGTTTGAGATGTGACTGTGTGTTTCAATACTTTGCTATTCTATTACATTGGTTGAATGATTTGGTTATCCATGAGATTCATCTATTCTAGATGTATTGAATTGAGTGCCGTGTGATCTATGTTTGATAATGTACTTATACTACTTCTATTAACTTGAGTTAGAGTTTCACCCTTGCCTGCTTTGTTGTGTTGATGTATGACTGAGTAAATGGACCCTCATGACAAGGGATTGGGAACTGTCCGACACCTAAGCATAGAACCTCAAGGTGGAGACTGTGTATGGTGGAATATATGTCCTAGCACACAGTGGGGCAGGTTTGTAAGAAGAGTGGAAACGTTAGATACTGGAGGTGGAGCACCACCAAACCCACTACCCATGCAGGAACAAATGATATTAGATGTTAAGTTACCCTGGCGTCAGTTAAGACCTTTAGGATTTATCCGAGAGGACTCGATTTTCGATAGTGATGATAGTGGTGACAGCAGAGGTGGTAGTTCACATCCTTCAGGACATGATGGAAATGGTTCTGATCATGTACCTTCAAAGTCAAGAGACAAATCCTCAGATAAGAACCAAGATAAGATCTCTGAAGATACCTCTGTGGCATTACCTGTAAGAACTAAGGGTTCTGTGGGTCATATACCGGTTTTGCCTCTGGGAGAAGCGAGTCCCCCAGTATATTCACCTCTACCCCGTCCATCAGAGTCAGAATCCGAAGACGTCATTTGGTTGTCTGAATCCTTATCGGATGAGGAAATCGAAAAGGACCCCGAGGAGGAGGAACCCGAAGAGTCTATTTACTCTTGGGCTACTTCTGACCTTACTAGAGAGACTTTACCTAAACCAGACCTATCCAGGTTTGATTTTGACTGGGTTCCAGTGACTCAGGGTCAACTCCTGAAGTCTAGCTTGCTCGGAATAGGAGGACCTACTTGGTCTTGTCCATAGACGTTTTCTGAGTTAGGTCTTTAGGATAATAGATCCCTTTTTGCGAGATACTGGGATCATGGCTCGACTGTACATAGTAGCGTGTGTTTTTCTTTTACCACTTTTGTACTTTTTGGTTTAGAGTAGTTTTAACTTCTTTTTCTTTTGCAGTATAAAATCAAAGTTTGTCTTAGAGCAAACTCCTTTGTAAAATATCATGGCATATATATATGAGAGAGAGTACTTTTCTATGTATGATGTTGTACTTCACAGTTGAAATCTTTAAAAAGAAAACAAGGGATTTTACTCCCCATCATTCTCATCTTCTTTTAGGAAAACAAAAAATTTTAGCAGCATTTTTGGAAGAGCATCATAAACTCTTAACAAATATTTTCTAAATCTTTGCAAAACTTTTGGTTACTATGGTGTAATATCCTTTTTGGAGAAAGAGTGTTGCAAATTGTAATTATATGAAATGAATTGCAATTGATCCGTTTCCTATCAATAAGAAATGAAAGCTCATAAACTTCTAACGTTAAGCCAACAATAATATATATATATTGCAACTTGGGTTAATGAATAAGAGAAGAAGAAATACTCAATTGTTGAACAGAAACAAAGGTAATAAAACTTAATTGTCATTATAGTTATTTCTACAGCGGAAAACATTAACAATTGAGTTCTCAAAACATTCAAGAACATCATCTAATTAGGAAACAAAACTATCATCAATGGAAGACTATGAATTCCTTAACACATGCTCTGATACCAAATGTAAACTTTACATGGTTGAATTATACAAACCAAAAGGATCTTGAGAATTCATAGTTTCATTAATAAGCATGGATAGAAACACTAACCTTTTTCCATGGGAAATTTAAATCTTCAATCCTTATAAAACTTGCAAAGGCTATAGAAACTCTTTTCTATCCCTTTCCTTCTTTCTTATGATTCTCAATTATTGATGGAAATATAGAATCATACAACAATAGGCAGAGATAGAGACTAGTCCAATTTTCTTTCTATATGTATATTGTTTCCATCAAACAATATGTCTCTTCATCAAGTAATTCCCTTCATTCAAACATCTGTCAATACAACCTTTCATTTAATTATTAAACCATCATAATAATTTATAACACATGAGACATTTTCTTATAGGGATATGTTCATAATTCATGTTATTCTCAATTTGCATGATTCTTTGATAATTTGTATGCATTTAAATGTTTGTTATATAGGAATTATGATTACAAGTTTGCATCAAGGAATGAATTTTGAATCAAGGGTTAAATATATTTTTTCTCCCTGTAAAATCAATATTTATTTTTAGTCTCTTATTTTTAAAACATATCTTATTTTGCATCAAGGAATTATGATCACTTGTAGTCCTTCAATCAATTGATAATGTGTCAAATAGAGTAACATGAAGTCAGGTTTGGTCATATTAATCATAAATGATAAATATATATTCAAAACTCATCAACTCATTTCACCACTTATATATATCTCAATGAAGTTAATATGAGAGACCAAAAGTGATCTATTTTATAAAATAGGGAACCGAAATGAGATATTTAAAAAATGAAGGACTATAAATAAATATATCTTCCAATTTACGGGAGCAAAAGTATATTTAACCCTAAACCCTATCTGTTTGTAAATTGGACAAGGCATGGTGTCTCAAGGCAAAACAGAGGTCTCTATGGGTTGGCCAAGGAGGTTTCTTGGTGTGCCCGGGTCATTCTCGCCGCGACGCACCGCCATTAACATCCCAACTATAAAACAGGCTTTCCAATGACTTGAAAAGTCATGTCTGAATATGATTGAAAATCCAGACAAAGTCAGAACTAAATTGAAGAACTCACGACACGAAGAATACAACCTGCTTTGGTGTAGATTATAGGTGCTTTGGTGTACAACACATCATACATGAAGCTCAGTTCTACATCGGTGATCTGGAAGATGTCCTCTACTGCATACTCATCTATAGACATCCAAGGAAGAGATTCATATAGAGGCTGGTAGAGCCAATTCTTGCGATGGGGCTTCAATGAGATGAAGCGGTAATATGCCTTCAAGATTAACTCTAAGTTGGGAATGTCCTCAGGAAGGAACCTGAATAGAGCAGGCATGTTTGCTTCTTCATCAATTTCTTGAATGGTGATTATGCCAGATGCTTTACTCAATGCTGACTTGAGAGACCAGACAACCTCCTCATACTTGATTAGTCCAGAGACAAGTAGTGGAAGGTAGAGAAAAGAGAGTTGTGAATGTGTCCAACTCTTTACAATGATCCAAATCACAACAACTACTTGTAAAACAAGGGTGAGCAATTGCCTCAACCCCAATCTATTATCTTCAATTGAGTATGCGGTTGTGGCATCTAGATTTCCAATTTGCACTAGGAGTAAGGGTGCAAACAATGCCTTTAGTTCACGCTTGATGTTGCACTCATCGGGATCACTTTCAGGGATTACCGTGAGTTTGCCTGCCAGGGTAGCTGCAGAGAGCAAATAGGTTAACCAAACCGTGAGCCTTGTCCACAAGCCTGGGATGTCCTTTCTACGGCTGCCATAGACTGTGAGGATGACTTGGATGGTGAAACTCAATAGCATTAGTATTTCTAAACCCCAAAGATCCCATAGGTCTTGTAGTTGTCCTGGGATGAAAGTTATGTGCATGTTTTTTCTTGCTTAGCTTTACCAATTGGTCAAATGCTGCACAAGAAGGAGATTTAGATCCCAAATATCAGTATTTTTTTCCAAACGGTCACAATCCGTACGACTAGACTATGAGTGCACAATTGCAAGTATGAGAAAAAGAAAGAAAGAGTGAATCACCAAAATTGCTTCAAAATTGTAACACGTTGTCAACTTAGTTCATTGGAATTATTAATATTTTAAATTAGTCCGTGAAATTGAAAATCATTGATCATATTAGTCCTTTTGGATCAGTCAATTTAGTCCCTAAAATTATCCAAACTAATGTGATAATTTTCAATTTCAGGATTAACTAATTTAGAATAGGCAAAATTAGTCAGTTGGTCCTTTAACTTAATTGTAGATTTCACTACATCAGTCTCACGTGTGCCACGTAGGTTCTAGGTGTTAAAAATTGGACGACATAGTGATAGGGGGCTTGATTGTGACAATTGGAACAATTGAGAGCAATATTATTAAACTCGGACAGGTGATCGACTCGGCCAGACGACTGGGTCACTGGTTGAACCAGTGGGTCAGTCATTGAACCACATGAACGGTTAATATATTATAAATAATAAATATTGCATACAATACTCTCATAAAACCTATGACGCAGTGGTTGCTAAGCTTTTTGAAATGGCTTGGGTTTTGGGTTTGATCCCACCTTTTGAAATGGCTTGGGTTTTGGGTTTGATCCCACCCGTTTTTTGAAAAACTGACCGAGTCAGATGAGTTTCACCAGGCTACATGCATATCCGATCTAACAGCCTACTCGGACTGGCCATATGTCCGGTTTCCAGTTGGACCTGTCGGTCCAAGCCGAGTTTTATAACACTAATTGAGAGGCCCAATACGCTCACTTGAAAACTAAGGGACCCAAATTGTATAATTACTATAACTGAAGACTAAAAGTACAAATAAACTTTTAAAATATTAATATTTTCAAAAAAAAATTTGACAGCATTCTACAGTTTTGTGGGCATTCACTCTTTTTTTAGATAATAAATATAGGATTAGAGCTTTTAACCTTAAACCAAACATAGGATATTTTTTTAAAAACATTATTTTAAATATTTGTTGGTATGACAATGGTATTAGGGGTGTCAAAACGGGCCGACCCATCCTGGCCCGCGCGAAAAATAGCCCAGTCCGTATTCGAAAGTGGGCTAAAAAACGTAGCCCGTCCCGTTTTAAGGGAGGGCTAGCGAGCCGACGGGCCAAAAATGGGCTAGCCCACCAAAATAATAAAAAAATAATATAAAAAAAATAAAAAATAAAAAAATTTATTTAAAAAAAAAAAACAGACCAGTCCATTTTTGAACCAATCCGTTTTAGCTCATTTTTTCGTGGGCCTAAACGGGCCAGACCTAAAAATATCGACTGCCTGACCTGTTTACGGGATAAACTGGCCGGCCCGTTGGGCCCAGCCCAAATTGTCGCCCCAAAATGGTATATACCGGTATAATAATAATAAGGCTTAATTGCATTTTTGGCCCCTCAGTTTTCACATTTGCGCGAATTAGGTCCCCCAGTTTTTAATTGCGCGAATTAGGTCCCCCAGTTTCATTAACTGTTGCAATTGGGTCCCCCCAATGAACTGATGGAGCACTGATGGAGGGACCCAATTGCAACAGTTAATGAAACTGGGGGACCTAATTCGCGCAATTAAAAACTGGGGGACCTAATTCGCGCAAATGTGAAAACTGAGGGGCCAAAAATGCAATTAAGCCTAATAATAATTGTTGAAATTGAGAATTATTATTTGTAGAGGGATAATAACATGAGGTGCGAAGAGAAACAATGATTGTAAATGGGAACCACATAAAAAAAGAAAAAAAATGAATGTGATGATGATATGGGTACATCATACATGACAGTTCCACGCTGCGAGTCGTGAGAGTGAGAGAGAAGAAAGAGAGAGAGGAAGAGGGAGTTTCTTCTTTCATGAATAATCCATTCCGTTGTTGGAGTTGGAGTTGAGTTGAGTTGAGTTGAACAACTTGATAGATAATAATCTTCACCACATCAACATTCGTATGGTATAATGCGCACCCTTCCATTACCATGCGTCTCTTCTTCTCTTCACATACACACCAACAACACCTTTGGCTTCTTCTCTCCACCTTCTTCTTCTTCGTTTATCTTCACACCCTCACACCATAAACGCATTCACTTCATAACCCCATGCTCTTCCCTCAAACAGACCAAAAAACAACGGCAACAACTGAGCAAGATCAACACTGCCCCATCAGGGATAAAGCGCTTGTTTAGCCCCAAAAACGATGATGGGGACAACAAGAACGAGAACGAACCTGACTCTGACTCGGAGGATGGCACTGCTTTGAAGGGTACCCTTTTGGCTGGTGTGTTGCTGGTTGGTATTGTTGGGGGTTTTGCCTTTGTTGGGTATATCTATAGGGACCCCATCAATTCCTTCTTGAACCAGCTCTCCGCCTTCATTGAAGGTTTTCTCTCTCTATTTTATTTCAATCCCAACTCACTTCTGCCTGTACTTTACTTTTCTCTTTCTGATAGGGTGTGTTTGGGTAAACAGCTTGATAAGGGTCTGTTTGGATAAATAGCTTATTTAAACGCTTATGTAATGTATAAGCTATTTTTTTAATGAAAGAGGAAATGCGATTAAACTTATTTTTGATAAGCTATTCTATAGAGTTAATGAAAATAAGCCCAAAATAACTTATGAGCCAATAATAAGCTATTTTCATACTCTCCTAAACATTTTCGCAAGTGCTTAGTAAGCTCAAATAAGTTCTGCATAAGTCAATCCAAATGAACCTCTAGTGCTTATCATATAAGTGCTTATGAATAAATTGTTTATATATTAAACTGATTTCATATAAGCTGTAAGTTGTTTTTCATAAGCTATCATGGTGAATTTATTGAAATAAGCTGAAATTGGTTTGTGGACAAGTTGTTTCCATAAGTCTCCCATACACCTACACAAATATTTATCTTATAAGATAAGATAAGCCCAAATAATCTGTAGATAAGCTCTTCCAAACACACTCTAATTCTCTATCTTTTTTCTTTTGACGATCAGGTTATGGTCCAGCTGGATATGCATTGTTCGTAGCTGTTTATGCTGGATTGGAGGTATCAAATATCAATGCTAACTATAACTTCCCTCAATTTCCATACCTGTTGGTCATGTATGATGTATCTACTATGTCATAACATTTCATACCACTGAGGTAGAGTTTGAAGGACAGGACATAACAGAACATGTGATTGATTTCTGTGTTATGTTTGGTGCCTGTTAAATTTAGAACCCGGCATGAAATACGGCAAAAAAGTGGTGCATTTTGGTTTCTCTTAAAGAGGGTAGAATTAAAACTCAAAAGAAAACAGGGTAGAACTGTTTTGTCTTGTCCTGTCTGGATTGAATTAGTTGATAAGAGATTCGTGTACATTTTGTTTTGATCATATGGAAATGTTTTTGTAATATCATGGAAGCATGTATTCACTAATAGCATGATAGATTTACTTATCTATGTGAATATGTCACATGTGAATATATTTAGTTACGCATATATGTTTGAAATGTCTTACCATGGAGAATTTTCTGTACGTGATAGTACAACTGAATCCACCACTGTTTCATGACTGTTTTTATAACGGTTACGCTCACTAGGATGAAAATCTCATTTTTGATTTCAAATGCTATCTAAATATTTCTTAATCTCCTTATGCACATTTTCTTCCTCTCTCTGGTCTGTAAGTAAATTATATACTGGTGAGTGAATCTGAATAGTGACCATGGGCTAGTTGTGTTCAAGTTACATGTCTTTCCCCTCAAGCAACTTTTTTCCTGCTATAGATTTGTAATGTTTCAATCTGACTTCAGTTTATTTAATGTTGTCCCAGATCCTTGCAATTCCCGCCATTCCTTTAACCATGTCAGCTGGACTTCTTTTTGGATCTGTTATTGGCACTATCATAGTCTCTATCAGTGGAACAGTGAGTCAATTTCTTTAAAAGGACAGTGGAACAGACTTACTCACACAAAATTCGAATATTAATAGTTGAGATCAATTGCTGCATAAACTACAAATCTTTCTTGTTGATATTTTTAAAGGTTAATATATAGTATATTTTTCAAAACATAATTAATAATAAACTATTTGATCAAATACTTGTTAATATTTAAGACGTCTTGATAGGGACTTGGGTATTATGGGGTGCCTAAGTCCCACATCGGGTAGCATGGGATGCTCGGTGGAGTACTTAAGTGCTTGGTTCTTCCCCCTTGATAGCTAGCTTTTCAAGGGAGGGTTCCCCAAGTGCTTAGGTATTTATCAATATGCTCTGCCGAGGAAGTCGGCTCTCAGGGGCGGTGCTATGATAGGGACTTGGGTATTATGGGGTCCCACATCGGGTAGTATGAGATGCTCGGTGGAGTACTTAAGTGCTTGGTTCTTCCCCCTTGATAGCTAGCTTTTCATGGGAGGATTCCCCAAGTGCTTAGGTACATATCACGTCTAAAATTTGGTTTGCAAGAGAAAACAAGTACTTATATGGTTGGACCTTTTAACATCATATTTTATTTAAACTTATTAATGGAATAAAGAAGTATAAATTTTTTTGTTGCCTGTTAATAGATTTTAGATGTATATATATTGTTGAATCTAATATTTTAAGGCATTGCAGGTTGCTGCAAGTGTTGCTTTTCTAATTGCAAGATATTTTGCTCGTGAGCGCATTCTAAAACTAGTTGAGGGAAATAAAAAGTTTCTTGCTATTGACAAAGCAATTGGAGAAAATGGCTTCAAGGTTGTGACCCTGCTTCGTTTGAGCCCTTTGCTGCCATTTTCTTTGGGCAATTATTTATATGGATTGACATCTGTTAAGTTTATTCCATATGTATTGGGAAGGTATGGTGCTTATTACTGATAAATGCCAATTTTATGCTGATTCCCATTGTCTTTTTTGAATCTTGAATCTTGATACCACTTAACATTTAGAGAAAAACAACATTTTGTATTTAAAATAAGCTCTGGACTTTATATGTTGCCCGGAGTTCTTGGGAATTCATGCTAAATGGGTAAACTGGAACAGAAAAGAACAAAATCACTTTATGCTTGACTAAGCTTATCTATTCTAATATAATATATAATGCCAACAGTAGGATTTGGTGTTTGGTGACTTTGTTCTATACCATCTTTCTATAGTTATAGTAAAAAGTGGGTAGTTGTAGTCATTATATCCTTTGACTAAACATAAATAATCAAATAGTTGATAGATGGGTAATTGTATGATCATATGTTAAAAGTTTTAATTATAATTCTATTATTTAAATAATATATTTAAATAATATAAATAAAAGGCTGATTCCGACACTTGTTAGTGCGAGTCGAGATGCAAATTGGTTGTTCTTAGTGTTGGAATTAGTCGTTTCTTTCTTACACCAATTTTAATATTCTTCCAGTAATCCATATTAGTAGAACATTAAAGTTCCGTTCTTAAGAGTTTTACTTATAATGAATGGTATCTTTATGTGGACAGTAACAAGTAATGCAACCTCTTAAGCATAAGTGGACACTAAATTTTGATATGCAATATCTATAGCTTCATCTTGATTTCAGAGAAAATGCAACGCATTGGCTCGTCAACTATTGTTAATGTCTGGCAATAGTGATTTTATGAACTGATGAAAATACTGAGAGCATAGAAGTTATGATCAGATTCTTATCTAAAAATTTGTGATAATTAGAACTAAGCACAACTTCATAAAAATACCATTGCTTTGATTCACCACAGAGTATATGTTGTTATAAAATGTCATTAATTAGTTGCAGCAATTTATAACTATAATGAAATGCAGTTAAGAATGAAACTGGGAATATTTTTGTTGAGCTGTATATCTAAGTGCAATTGTCCTAGTTTATTTTGAATTTAATGTGAACATGTTTAGTTCTCGTAAGTTTCTGATTTAAAACTTATAATTGTCATGCAGTTGGTTGGGGATGCTTCCAGGAACATGGGCTTATGTTAGTGCAGGTGCTTTCGGAAGAGCAATAATTGTGAGTTTGTACTTGGTTCCCCCCCCCCCCCCCCAAAACAACGTTTTTTGTATGCTTGTTGTGTTTGCTATTCAATCATTATTAGAATTTTTTGGCCCTCCATTAGCTTCATTTTCTTTTTCTTTTCATCCTTTTCTGTGTGTGTTTTGTGATTGAAGTATGTGATGGTGATAAAGGAAAATATGGATGATGCTGAAAGACATGTTGACATACTGCTAGGTTTCTTATAACAATATTACTGCAGTTTTCTTGGCAGAAACAAAGGAAAAACTAGAAAAGGTTCAGGTCATGTGGAGGAGGCATTTGTAGATTAATTTTATTTGGGAGATTATTTATTAGAAAACTCTAGGTTTCAGAGAAAACTGAGGAGAGAGAAACTGCTCTAGTTTCTGCCTAAGCTTCTCTGGCTGGATTAGACCGGAGAAGGACAGAGCGGCATAGAGGAATGAGTTAGACTGGAAAAGGATGTTGAGGTCACTGCTGGAAGAGGAGTTACACATGCTCTTGGATACTGGATAGGCAGATCTGGACCGTTTCTGATGACGGTTCTGTCTGCAATGATATGTTAGTTGGTGGGGTGTGTGGCACTTCATGTAAGGAACATCAGAGGAAGAAAAAGGGGAATGGAGGGATTTTAGTACAGCATGACTGGTGGTTGCCTGGTTGGAAAAATGAATGTAGCCACTGGAAATCAAAGAGAAGAGAACTCCAAACGATTAAGGGCCTGATTGGTTTTTGTTTCCATTCTTTGTTTTCACTTTTGATTACAAACCTTGTTTTCAAAGATTTATACAGGAAACTACGAAAACAATATCAACTTGTTTTCACTATATCCTACCTATACAAAACTTTGTGCACAGGAAACAAAGTGAAAATAAGGTAGCATTTTTGTAATCGAAATTAAAAGTGAAAATAGAAAATATAAACAAAACCAACCAGACCCTAAACAAAAGAGTTCCATGGGGAACCTTGTAGGCTGCAGCAGAAACAATCATAATTATAGGGAAAAGATGGAACCTTTGCAACTGAAGAGGGAGAAGTGCCCTAATTAATCAAGGCAGAGCATCCACCTCCACATCTCCCACCCTCTTACTATTATCAGTTTACCACCACTATTGCCATTGCCATTGCTCCACCCCTGCCTCAAAGTTACATTTTTACCTCAACAAGTAACCCTTCTACCACTAGCTAAGTGGCTCCTCCTGAGTTTTACTCGAATAGGTACACTGCCAATTCCATGCTGGGTCACCTTCGTCACCAGTCATTTTAAGTAAATCTAGGTCAGGGTCAACTCGGGGTTCTTCCCCCGCCCTATGTTGACCGTCAAACCACAAAGAACATAAGGAACAATGTCATCTTGCCAACCAGGTGGTGCTGTGAATGATGTAGGGCCACAACTCAAGATCTTTTCACTCACACTTTGCATGGAATCCTCACAGTTAGGTTAGGGGTCAAGACTAGGGTGCACAATTTTGAATATAATGCACCAATGCACAACCATTTTTACCTATTATAATAGGTTTTATATAAGTTTTTGTTATTTGTAATTTAGTCCTTTAACAGAAAAGAGTGTAGAGTAGGGATGTCAATGGGGCGGGGTGGGCACAGATAGTAACTCCCTATGTCCCTCCAAATTTCTCTACCCTCAAATGTCAACCCCAAATCTGTTTTGATTCCAATCTGTAAGTAAACGAACAAACCCCTAATATATCAGGAAATATGTCGAGAATGCAAACAAAATAAAAACCTTAAGAAAAGCACACAATACCAGTAAGCATCAAGGCCAGATTCTAACATAAAAAGTTGAAAATTGACACAGGTTAGGATCACAAAACATAAAAAAAATGTAAAATATAAAACAAGAAGGGAAATGAAATGATGAGATTGAGAAGAATATGAAAAATGAGGGAATCCAAATTGTCGATACCGGCAACTGAACAGAATCACAGCCCATCTCCAACAACTTCTTTGAGCTTATACCATTTTTTCCAATGCAGATTCATAAAAAGGATCGTATTGCAATTAGTCATAAATAAAGACTTTATTTATAAATTTTCAAAATCACTAATCTTATTTGTTTTTACCGCCTGTGAAATATGAGTGGTCTGTGATATACCAATTCTCAATTGGATCATTAATTATGGATAGGGAGCAACTTCATCGATTGCCTCTTTAATGTAACTACTGCTTCTACATTTCAGCAAGAAGAATCTGAACTTGCTGCATTAGGAGGAAACAATCAGCTGCTGACGCTTGGGCTGGGCCTGTTGGCCACTGCATTAGCTGCTACATATGTCACACGACTTGCAAAGGTATTATTATCCTGTTATTCATATCTGAATGAAAGAACATGTATTTATTTTTTGCAATATTTATATTTAATATGGAATAGTGAGCAAACAAAAAACTTACCCTCCTAGTGCATCAATACTTGGGACAAGAATTTGATTTGGTTGGTTAAGATGAAAAGAATTTAAGAGAATTGGGAGCAATTAGTTGTTTAGATAATGTTTCTTAGATGAAAAGAATTCAAGAGAAATAGGAGCAGTTAGTTATTTATAGCATGCCCAAAATTGCTTTTAGATGAGATAAAAGTGATTTTGTAAAAAAAAAAATAATAATCATGTTTGATTGTAATGTGTCAAAATTGATTTTGCTTCCAAATCTCAGTTTGACTAAAAGTGATAAAAATTAGCTTTTTCTTTTGAATTGAAAAATTTACACTAAGATTTACATCAAACTTGCTTTTCGGGTAAAAACATCCAAACATAAATCACTTCAATTTAAACTCAATTTTGACCAAATCAACTTTACAAAATCAATTTTATTCAAGATCACGTTTGACAAACGCTCACCCCAAGGTTTCTTTATCTTGGGGTAAAACAGGCATTCCATGTGGAACATCGATGCATAGACTTGGATAGTATTCTATATCTGATTTGTCATATGCAATCCTCCCTTAGTCCCTTGTTTTTCCTTTGGTACCATGGTGTGATTAGTAATCGGTTGTTTAGGATGTCTTGAGGTTGGGTGCTTATTGAAACAAGTTTGCTAGATACAATTTACTGATGATGTGACATAATTTGAGGCTGAGCTGGCAAGTATACACCACACTTGGATCTAGAAGATGAAATATAAATTCTGCAAGATTATATACTTCGTTGTTTCATTTTTTTTTTCTTTCTCTTTTCACCCTTATCCTTCTTCATTTCTTCAAGATGTTTGTATGTTTCACCATTTCACAAAGTCCTAAGAAATTGCCACAACGGATTCGTGTGGTTTCGTACCATTCCCTGTCGTGCGAATAAGCAATTTCCTAAGAAAAGACCCTTACTTTTACGGGTTTATCGGACACTAGTTGGGACACATGTCACTTCCCATACAGGGACACGTGTCACCTCCCAAATTCTTTTTATTTCTAGCGAAAATTATTTCGTTTGTTGGATTTATTTTACTGTTTATGTTAGAAGAAGACTTGTACTTTTTCAGCTTATTACTTTATACAAGTAGGCCGTTGCATTACTGTCTCTATGACCATTTAGTTAATGTCTGGTCTGACTCACTAGTAACTCATCAACATTTTGTTATCGTTACAATGCAGGATGCAATAAAAGACATCGAATAGAACCATTAGAGAGTAGAGAAGACAACCCAACATTTGCAACGAAGACAAGTCCATGTGACTTGACTGGATTGGGAAACTGATATCTCAGTAAATAAATATCAACAACGATAGATGGAAGAGAACCAAGGAAAATGATAGACCCGGGCATGTCCCTTGTAAATTGCAATATTCTTATTGATGAAACACTGGCAAGGGACAATTCACATTTTATATAACTTTGACCAATATGTTTCTCTACCCATCGACAACAATGGGAATTCACAAATGCAATGGGTAAGGAAAGGGTTTTGGTAAATACACCATTGTAATTTGCCATACACCCCACTTAAATAGTGAAATTCCAAAATTATCCCTTGTTATATCACGTTTTGGGCCATACACCCCACAATTTCGCGTATATTTCGAAAACTGGATTGTATTCTGGAAACTAGTTTCCTTGTATTCCGGAAACTCCATATTTGTATTCCGGAAACTCTGGAAACTCCATATTTGTATTCCGGAAACTCTAGTTTCTGGAATATACGCGAAATTTGAGGAAATTTTTGTAATTTTCACATTAATGTGGGATATATGGCCAAAAAATAGGGTGTATTTACCAATTCCTGTAAGGAAAGTATGAGAAAGTTTTCAGTATTGCTTTTCTCAAAATAATTGTTTTTAATTTACCAGTTTTCTTTTTCTTTTTTACTTTTAAAAAATATCAACTCCATGATTTTAGTGAGAGTAGATAGTATAAAAAGACTGAACAAATATAATTGATTAAACATTTGTTAGCTAATTTAAATTACAAGCATCTTATTCAGATGATAAGAAGGGAATTGTGTATATTAAACACATTTTTTCTTATTTTAATTCATCCAAACAAGTGGGAAGCAAAGTTATATTTCTCTCTCTCTTCTTTTTCTTAGTCCAAAAACAAAAATCTGTTGGTTTTCTCTTGTTTTTTCTTCACTCTATATTTTTCCATTCATTTCTTTTTCTCTCATTTTCTTGTCGCATTCAACCAGTGTTAAAGTGTCCCGTTGGGCTTTTAATGTTGGATTATGTCAGGTTTGAATTTTGAAGTTTCTTCTGTTGACCAAAAAAAAAAGTTTCTTCTTATATTAATAGATTTTCCATGGTTCATAATTAGATGCCTTTGTAAATTATATGATATGATATGAAATCGGTAAATATATAAAAAATCTACAAACATTATTTTATTTATATCAATATTTTCATGAAAATATTTAACAATGAAAATAGATTAAAATATTAAAATTTTAATTTGATATAAAATAATCGAAAATAAATTAAAATATAACTTAATTGTATTTTTGGTCCATCAGATATTGTAATTGTGCAATTTTAATTCCTCACATTCCAATTGAGTCAATTGAGTCTCTAAGGTATCTCAAATATTACAATCAAGTCTTTTCATCATTATGTCGTCTAATTTTTAATGATAGGAACTTACGTGACACACGTGGTACTAAGTTGACACTCGGTCATGCCAACTTAACACCAATGTATAGGGATGCTATTTTGTATTTGGTATTTTTTGTATGTTGTCACTTAATTTTGTACATGATTTTAATGAAGCACTTAATGCACACTAGAATTAGTGTCAAATTGGTCCCATTGAGTGCTAGCTCAGTCGCACATATTCTATGTAGACTCCTAATATTAAAAGTTGGATGACACAATAATAGAGAAACTTGATTGTAACATTTGGGATACCTCAAGGACTCAATTGGAACGTGGGGACCAAAATGACATAATCACGATACCTAGAGAACAAAAAATACAATTAAGCCATTAGAGTATTAAAAATGATAATATTTTAGAATTATATATGTATATATATAGAATTTATATAAGAAATATATAAATTATCAAAAAAAATTAAGCATATCCTTTTGTCATTTTATATTTATCAATTAGTCAACTACTAATTTTATCAAACACTTCAAATCGATTCGGCTACCTCTGCTATCAACTAGTCTTTGACAAACAAAGGAGCCATAATCTAACCTAGAAACTTTGAAGAATAATGTTCTGCTGCTTCAGGAATCCTCCATTCTCTCCCATGCCTTCTCTCCCACTTCTACCTCCCCCTCTGCTGCAGATTAAACAACTAGTTATCTCTCATCGCGATGCCCACGGGATGTGTTGAGACTTGAGACATGTCTCACATTCTTATCTTTGGACAAAAAACAAATCATTTGTGGGTATTTATGGTTAACACACGCAAATTCCTAGAAACTTAAAACAATTATCTTCAACCTTAAACACCTCTCCCTCCCTACCATAGTGTAATAAAACAACTAGATTAACAATCAAATGTGCCACCCACCGCCACCAAGAAAACCCAACACAAAACCACAAGAATCTAATTCACCAAGGAGCAAATTAATGCACAAAAGATACATAAACAATCAAATAAGAATTGTAACAAACAACCCATACAAGGAGGGTATAGCTAACTAGTGCTTGTTGATCCAAGTGGCAAAGAGTTTGGTTCTCCTTAAACAAGGTCTTGGGTTAGAGTCTTGTAAATGGAGAAAATAGAAGTCGGGAGAACTTTTCCCCCTCATATGGTTTCACCCGACTCGACTCGGATTAAACTGAGTCTATACCAAAAAATGGAGGCAAATGGGCTCAAACAAAAATAATCCCGTTTTCTTTAATAGTATCAAGAATGATTCCTAGTCTACCTTCAATCCTTTCATTCTTTCTGGGTTCATATGCCATTGCATATACATCAGCATCCTTTGATCGCTCTGCAATGAGCCTTCCAATTACTCTACAGGCTTCGTGATCTGTCAAGGATGGAAGAGAGTTCCGGAGATCCTTGGCGTTTGTGGTAGCAACACATATCACTTTGCTTGTTCCTCGGTGCATCACTTTTGCGTGAACAAATCTCTTTGAGAAGAAAACATCTAACAAGAATGGTCTCATGTACATATCTGTCCTCTGCTTCCATGATTTCCTGTTTGGTTTCTTTTCAGCTTCGCCTCGAGATCTTCGGGTCCAGGCAGCTCGAATGAAAGAACCCTGCAGATGTTCAAGTGAATAATTACTTTCATTTATTCAAAAAATCAGCACAAGAGAAGCAAGCATTATTCAGAAATGGAACTGATTTCTACATAATCTTTATCTCAAGTGTCAACATCCAGAATGTTCAAATTTCACCATTCACAACCATGGTTTTAAATTATGGTCTGCGACTACAATTGTAGCTATAGCATCAAGGTTTTTCAAGTCCTTGCAACCGCAACTGCAGCAGCATCGACCACATTTGTTGGCAGTTTTCTGCAATATCAAGAATCACCATGTAACCACAATCGCGGCTACAACTACAATTTAAAACCTTGTTGTTCACAACCTCCATCAGAGATTCAGAACATCACATAAAAATAAGACCTAGTGCTAACAATTTTTGTTTTGCAAAAAATAAAAATAAAAAAACAAGAAAATCAACTCCAAAGGTACTTAATAATCAGTTCTCATAAATATAGGCAATTCAGAATTAGAACTATAAACCACATGTCATTGTTACAGGTGCAACACATCACACATCACACATCACACATTAAGCATCAAACACAAACCTGAAGGTTTTCCTGAGACAGAGAGTTTTGTGATAGTGAATGTGGCAATTGGATTTACTAAACCAAGAAAGCATGATAAAATGGATGTTAAGAGTATGGATATCAGTTATTATTGTTAGTTACAGACCAGTTATCATTCTGGTATCTGTTAGTCTTTTACAACAGAACTTAGTTAGTTATATCCAACATTTATATCAAGCACCGGTATCAGTCCAAAATCAATCATTCAATCAATCAGAATTCATTCCCTCAATTTCCCTCATGATGTAGTAATTTCACTGTTTACAAACTTCTCTTATGCCATTGGGAATGAAGGTAAAAAAAAAAAAGGTGCATTTAGGAGCCCCTGTAATTTGCAAAAGAGATGCAAAAAAAAAAAACTAAGAACGTGACGGGTGAAAGAAAAAAAAAATCAAACTAATATAATGAAGAGACCTAAAAAATATAAAAAATAAATAAAAAAGAGCTGATGATATTTGCTTTTTTATAATTGTTGAAGAGCAATAGTTCCATCATTAAAACCGAATTGGAGAAGCAGAAGCAATAATTAAAGAGAAAGAGAGCAGATAAAGCTATAAAAACTGGAAGTCGAATAAAGGCAGAAATAATAATTATAATTATAAATATAATTATTATCTATTGATAGAACAAAAATTAAAGAGCAAAAGGAGAGGAGAGTGGTTACGTTGGTGGGATTGGGAGGGTTGGTGCGAGAGAGGGAGGCAGAAAAGGTGAGAGAGGGAAATGAAGAAAGCCACGATAATGAAAGCGAAGTATTGGGCTTCGGCGTGCGCGATGGCTGTAATTGGCGTTGCTGAGGCTGAAAGACACATACAGTTGGCGAAGCAGCAACACAACCCATCCTCCTCCTCCTCCTCCTCCTCTTCTCCTTCTTCTTTTTCTCACTTCTTTTTCATTTCCGCCTCCTGTGTGGGTGAACCACCTTTTTATTACTTACTTATCATCATCACTACTTGAAAAACTTACTTTTATATATGTTTTTTTTTAATTGCAGCTAAGTGTTTTTTAATAATTAAATAAATAGCATAGGAAAAATTCATGTTTTTTTTTTAACAAAGTTTATTATAAAAGGTTGAAAAATATGAAATAATATTTAATATGTACCCGTTGTGAATTAATATTTTACACACAAAGTATTTATGAAAGCTAATTCTAAAAAAGAAACCATCATGCACATCAACAATTAATTAGTACCATATGTTGAACAACAATTAACAATTACATTCAAACAAGTCCAAAAAGAATAATATTATAAGTTGTGGTTCAGATCGATTCAGTTTTAGTGAAGAGATATGAAAACCAATTGTTTCGGTTTGGTTTTCCCAAAAAGGTCATCCAACAAATCTGTTTTTGACCAGTTTTTTGGTGTTTTGAATCAATTTGTGATTATTTTTTGGATCAGTTTGGTTTTGATCATCCCTATATATAATGGTGGATTAAGAAAAAAATTAGTATAGAATAGTTTAATTTTCATTCATAGTAAAATATTTTAGATTTCATTTAATTATATGTTGTTAGGAATGAGATCAATTGACATCGGATGTCAAACACTTATGCTTACACTAATTAATAACTTTCTGTAAAATGCGAAATTAATTTATCAAACTGTTGAATCATGTGATATTATCATCCTAATCATGTATATTAAATTTCATACAATTTAGATATTCGTAGTTATGTTATCTATTAATGAATATTTTTTTGGCACAAAGGGGAAAAAAGAAAAGAAAACAAAAAATTACAAAATACTACTGCCTAGTACAAACTACTCCCACATCATCTGCAAGCAAAAACGGATGAAGATCCAAAGGCGGGACATCTAAGCGGCTCCACTTGTCCTCAAAGTGAGAACCCAATTTAGCTAGAAAGTATGCACACTGATTCCCTTCACGCGAGGTGTGTTGGACACTCACACTCCAATTCTTGGTGAGGTCATCCTGAGTAACACTCAACTCATTGATAAACTGATGGAATGGAAGGCATTCACACAACTATGAACGAGTTGTGCAGCTAGAAGGGAATCCGAATAGCACTTAACCTTTCGGAACCTAAGCTCCCAACACAACTTAAGCCCATGCAACAAGGCCATGATCTCCGCGTGGAGAATGGTCGAGATTCCCACACTCCGGTCCCAAAGAAACTCACCACAAATTCCCCCACAGAATTGCGAAATGAATTTTCGAGAAACTCGAGTTTTCGGTTTGTTAAAAAATGGTTTTATATAAATCGGAAATTTGAATTTCCGGAATATATAAAAACTATATATTCTGGAAACTCGAGTTTCTGATATATATAAAAACAAGCGCAGAGAAAAAAGACGAACCAACTTCCATTTGAACACCTCCACGGTGGTCGACGGTGGTTGTAGGGCGGTTCTTCTTCTCTTTTTGTCTCCTTTGGTCCTTCTTCTCCCCTTTTCTTTCGGAAACTCACCCTCACTCTCTACACTCCTTCTCTATCATGGGGTGGGGTAGGGTGTATTCAATTTTTTAAAAAAAAAAAGACGAACCAACTTCCATTTGAACACCTCCACGGTGGTCGACGGTGGTTGTAGGGCGGTTCTTCTTCTCTTTTTGTCTCCTTTGGTCCTTCTTCTCTCCTTTTCTTTCGGAAACTCACCCTCACTCTCTACACTCCTTCTCTATCATGGGGTGGGGTAGGGTGTATTCAATTTTTAAAAAAATAAAATTAAAGAGAGAAGGGAAAAGATTTAAGGGCAGATTAATGCTTTACTTTTGCCAAAAATTTTGAAGTAGAATGAATGACAAATATGTGGGGGTGTATTTTCCGATCCCCAATTAAAGCAGAGTACCAACCGAATGGAGTCTGTGTTGCCTGATCTGTAACCACTAATAACTAATTGACTCAGCCCCACACTTTGTTACTTTAACCACAACTTCCAACTTGATGGTCAAATCAAATCATCCCCTACCAACTTTCTCACAACCTTAATAATTAATTCACAACAATGACACCACCACTCATCTCTCTCTTTCTCTTCCCTATATAAATAAAACCCCTTCTCTCTATTGCTCACGTTCGCTGCACAGTTTCTCAGTTTCTCGTCCTTCCATTCCTTCCAAGTTCAACCTTTTTTCTCTCCCTTCCCCTGCTTGATCTCTTCCTTTGTTATTCCCCTGATACACACGGACAGACAAAACAAGGAGAATAAAAAGAAAAGAAACGAACCTGTACTCATCCAATATAATTCCATCACTCCCTTTGTTAAGGGTAATCAAAATTGAATTGGAATATAGTTTAAATAGAAGAGAATAGTTAGTTAATGAAGTGATGCGATAAAGATGGGGCGTTCACCTTGCTGTGAGAAAGCACACACCAACAAAGGCGCTTGGACCAAAGAGGAAGACCAACGCCTCATAGATTACATCAATCTCCACGGCGAAGGCTCCTGGCGCTCCCTTCCCAAAGCAGCCGGTAATTAATTCTAATCTCTTGTTTCATTTCAATTCAAAATTACTACATTTTGCTAAGAATGGAGAATGAACCGTACAGTGACAAGGTGGTTTAGTGGTTTGAAAGAAAGACAATTAGAGTGATAAAGATGTCATAAATTCAAATCTCTCTACTAACATAATATACTAATAATATACTAATTACTAAGATTTGTCTATCCATTGCAGGGTTGCGGAGATGCGGGAAGAGCTGCAGGTTGAGGTGGATAAACTACCTCCGTCCTGACCTCAAGCGTGGAAACTTCACCAAAGAAGAAGATGATCTAATCATCAAGCTCCATGCCTTACTCGGAAACAAGTAATTCATTAATTAATTAATTAAGCGCTAGCTGCAAAATGAAAAATTCATTCAGCAAAAAAAGCACAATTTAATTAACTAACTCAATTCATATTGTTTTTTTTCCTCCTTTTATGAATTGAAATAGATGGTCATTGATTGCTGCACGGTTACCGGGGAGAACAGACAACGAGATAAAGAACTATTGGAACACTCACATAAAGCGCAACCTCATCAACCGTGGAATTGACCCAAAAACGCACTGTCCTCTCACTCTCACTCTCAACCACACCAACAACGCTAAAGAGGCTATTGTTGAAGTTGAAGATTTTAAGTTTAACCACAACAACAAGAACCACGACGACGCTGTTCCTCAACAGCAACATCAACATCAACATCAACCAAACCTCGACCTCTCCATCGGTCTGCTCCCGTTCCGCTCCGACAACACGCCATCATCAGTGGTGAACTCAAAGTGGGACCCACTTCGCGTCCAACTCGGACTCTCTTTATGCTGCCACAACACCTTTGATCCCCTTTTTGTGTCTTTTCATTCTTAAAAAACTTGTCTTCTCTCAATAATCACATCACATCTCCTGCAATTACAAGAGTTTAGGGAACCAATTAACCATGTATCATGTATATTTGCCTCTAGGAAATTTTTCTGCACTTTTTTAAATGGTTGCTTTCTGTTACTTTGCAAGATTTGGTACAGCTCAGGGACTTGTGTGGTTAAGGCTTAGTTTGGATAAGTTTATCAATAAGTACTTTTAGTATGTGTTTTTTAACTAATAATTTTTCATAGAAGTTGAAATTAACTTTTGCTCTTCATATTTTTCAAAAGCTATATTTTTTAAATTATCCAAAAATACCTATTTATCTATTAATGACTATTTAATAATATTTCCTCTTTTATATATATAAAAAAAATAAAAAATAAAATAAGACTAACTTCTTTATAAGTTAAAAGTTAGAGCTAAGTTTTCAACTGTCAATTTTTCCCCACAATTTACCTAAAATTTGATAAAATCACAGAATATTAAAATGAGAGTGTTACAGCAGCAGCAGCAGTGCACTGTGCATATAACAAATACTACAGTAAATGCAAATTTGTCAATCGGTTTTTTGCAGGTTGTTTTGGTGTCCCGTTAGGTCGATCGTGAAAAACATGTGCGATATTTTTTAATATAAACAGCGTCTAATCTATAACTTGGCTCTGTGGATTTGAGTGGTTTAATTGTTTAGGCATATACGATTAATTATACTCAAATTTATATACGTCTCAATCCCTAATCCCTATGATATGATTCAGTACCTTTATCGTTAACTCAATTAGTCTACATTAATTATTTCCCGTCAAAAAAAAAATTAGTCTTATACGTTTATGACTCTAAAAAGAAAACTTGAAAGAATAATATTTGTTAAAAAAATGTATGCAAGAAAAAAAAATACGATGTAAGTTTGCACAAATATTAAGTTGACAACGTCATTCCATTAATTAATTAGATGCGAGATATATATATTGCACAAAAAAATGCTAAAATATCATTAATTTTTTGAATTTCATGGGACTTTTGAAACACTGACTAATAATCATTATTTATATTAATTAAACCAATACAAATATTACTACATTAATTATTTAAATTAATTAAAGATTTTAATTAGTTTGACAAAATATATTTAAAAAATAGATCTTTTTCTCCGAACTTTTAACTGTTTTTTTTTACGACAAAAGATATTCATTCATTCAAATCGGTAAAATACATCGAAGACATTACAAATTCAACATCGCTAAAAACTGAAAATCATGAATTTGTGAACAAGCTCACAGCACCCAAGTTAATAGCATAACATAGCAAAATACCATCAAAAGTGACAATGCCTACAAAAATGACAAACTCATATTGACCGGAGTACCCACGCCTCCGGACCTGCAACGTTGATGACTCAGTCATAAGAGAATCTGTAGTGAAACGAAATAAATCAGCCAATCTGAACCAAACGAATACCGCACCAAGACGGAAGAACAAAACGCCTCACCAAGACAGGAGAAACAAACACCAACGCATGCAGATGCCAAAAAATACTAAAAAAAAACACGAGAGAAAAACGAGATCTATGTGAAAAAGTCACTTATTAAGGTAGAAATAGACTAAAAACGAAGTAGAGGGGTGATTTCAGACCAAAAAATAGTCCAAAATCACCCCTCAAGTGAAAGAGAAGAAAAAGGAGCAGACTATTTTTAGAGAGAAGGCAGAGCTTCTCTCTCTAAGAGTGGCGGCTAGGTTAGATTTGTGGTTTTTTTTGCCCCGATTCTTCTTGAACTTTTAACTGTTATAAAAAATAGGCTTAATTGCAGTTTTAGTCCCTCATCTTTCGCGATTGTGCAATTTTAGTCCTCTATCTTTTAATTGCGCCAATTGGGTCCCCTATCTTTCAAATGTGTGCAATTTTGGTCCAACCGTCAATTTTCTAACAGAGTTTGCTGACTTGGACAAATGGCGCTGACGTGGCAATGACAACATGGAGCTTAAGAGTCTGTTTGGATGCAAAAGTCATAGCTTTTGACTTATAGAGTAGTTAGTTTTATTTTGTATCTTATTTTTCTCATATATGGAGAAGAGAAAAAGTGTTAAATAGTCATTTATAAATAGATAGGTGCTTTTGGAGAAGTCAAAAGCTAGAACTTTTACATCCAAATAGGCTCTTAAGCTCCATGTTATCATTGTCACGTTAGCATTGTTGTCAAAGTCAGCAAACTCTGTTAGGAAATTGACGGTTGGACCAAAATTGCACACATTTGAAAGATAGGGGACCCAATTGGCACAATTAAAAGATAGGGGACTAAAATTGCACAATCGCGAAAGATGAGGGACTAAAACTGCAATTAAGCCTAAAAAATACTACTAAAAATATATATAAGATTTTTCTAATTATAAATTGGCACCATATCTAGTTCTAGAAATCGCACCTTATATATTCTTTACGTGACTTAATGAAACTGAAATCCCAATATTATTTCACCAGAGCAAAACCAAACAACCAGTAATATTAATTGCTTGTGAAAATGGAGGGCTACATATAACTACTTATAAACTCAAGTAGGGACAGGGTACGTACGTGTTGACATTATTTAAATCCTGGTACCTTTAACCCATGTTAGTACTTCAACTAACATTCATTAAAGAATGCTGATTAATTAACATTAATTAATAATTAACAATACATCATTAAAATGATAAGCCACGTGCTGTACGAACCATGGAAAACTATATAATAAGTTATAACATGAGCAGTATTGTGTACTATGAAGCAAAACAATATTGCCCGAACTAACTTATACTAATTCACAAAGTCCGCTTTCTCAATTAAGCCTCAATATTAAGAGAAAACAAAGAAATTCAATCACAATTGACAAATTAATAGTTGGGTTCGATTACTGGTGTGTGTGTGTGTGTCTATATATACAGAGGAGAGATCAAATTACACCGGTGTAACACTTTGGTCAATGTTACATCGCTAATAATTCTTCAGCGGATAATTATATTCTAAAACACATCGTTAGATTAAAAGTTATTATCATATAGATCATTCCTGTAAAATTTCACATCAATCTAAAATTGTTTGATGTGCCATATATGATCCAGATGCATGTACTTTTTTTCTTATATTTAAGACAAGAGGGAGTATATAATTTGTACCGAAATAATTAATAAGCAACGTTGTTGCAAATTAATAACAGATCACAAAGCATGTGGCATGTTAATTGGAGGCGAGGTGGGTAGCCAAATCTGTTACAATATAAAATGGCGAAAAGAAGGGGAAAAATTGGTTAGGTAAAGGTTGGTGATGATGCATATGATGATGATGAAAGATTGGGAAAAAGATAGGAGGAAACCCATGTGCATTAATTGAAGTCTTCAGCCAGCAAAAAGATGAGCCCTTTTAATTTACCAGAAAATTCCCATTGGTTATAACAAAAGCAGTGTGCGTGGCAACAAGTAATTGCTCTACGTGTCGAGTCCCTAAACAAGTGGTCAGGAGTTTGAGTCTTAACTTTTGTGTATAGAAAAAATTTAGCTGAGAGGAGACAATTCACCTTTGTCGTCCTTCAAATCCCCTGAAAGAGATTAGTGTCAATAAACGATAAGAGATACTCCTTGTAATAATATCCATAATTGCATATAAAAAAACGAAGTTTGTCCTCTCACGTAACTCGTTCACTGCCATATATATCGCTGGCTAAGCATGGTTCTTATCTTATAAAAGAATTTATTTTATTTGATGACTACCGTCTCAGTTTTTCTTTTATCACCAGCCGGTAACACATCGTAGCATATATGAGTTGCGTCTGTTTATCAAATCTGGCTTAGTCATATATGAACTTGTTTAGTCACGCCCACCCATTCATACACAATATTTTAATTTCCATTATTTTTAGTCGTAGCACTAGCAGCACAAGTTAGTAGTTTGACACGTGTTTGAGAGCATTCTTGTCAAGGATTTGTTTCCATCACTAGTACAAATTTGGTTTTAGACTGGTACATGGGCACGCCCGTATAAATTACGGGTCTTTTTTTAAAAAAATTGTAAAAAAAAATTTCACAAATAAAATATTTTATTTTAGAAATAAAAAAGTTGAATAAGTGACATGTCATCGTTTGAAAGATGACATGTGTCATGGTCTGGAAAACCCAGATTTAATTTTTTTATATAGTAATTGATGATAATGTTCGATATATAATAGTTAGATACGAAATTGTTATTCTACAAGAAAAAAAAACTCAACAAATATTTTTCTTATATAGTAATTGATGATAATGTTGCACACGTAATAGTTAGATTCGAAACTGTTATTCTGCCAGGAAAAAAAACACTCAACAAATATTAAGTAGTGCAATTCCGACCATATATATACCACTACAGAATGATGAAGTTTATCCTAGAGGTTCCACAAGGAGCAAGTGAGCAACTACTTAAGTGTCAGTAAACTTGGATAGCAGTTTATGAACAAAATTACTACCTTTTTTTTTACTGGACCAAAATTACTACCCTTGTTCAACAAATAGATAACAATTCTATTTGTACCCATTTTCCATCCTCAATGAGAATTAGGGGTAGGAACACCGAAGGTAAAACCCATCATTGACTTGCCCCATTGCCAAGCCTAGTTGCTATATGTTTCAAGGGACACATTATAACTCGTAAGTTTCCATATGTATCCCTCTATTTCCCAAGCCTAGTTAGATGATTTTCAGATAAAGTTAATTTAAATTTTGGAAATAGAAAGAGTAAAAAGTTGAGGCTTAAAATTATGGGAATTGGTAAATACACCCCAGTTTTTTGCTATACACCCCACATTTATTCAGAAAATTACTATTATACCCTCATTGTATGGGTTTTTTTTTTTTTGATTTCGCTTCTTTTCCGGAAACTGGCCATACACTCCCAGTTTCCGGAATACAGATTTGCATTCCGAAAACTGGAGTTTCCGGAATACAAATTGTATGGAAACTGGAGTTTGCAAATTTGCTTGCATTCCGGAAACTGGATTTTCCTGGAGTTTCCGGAATGTAAATTTTTCTGGAGTTTCCGGAATGCAAAAATGCATTCCGGAAACTCAGTTTCCAGTAACAACGCGAAATTGAAAAAAAATTTAAACAAATCAATGAGGGTATAATGGTATTTTCCTTTTTAAATGTGGGGTGTATGTCCAAAAAAATTGGTGTATTTACCAATTCCCAAAATTATTAGATGCACAAAGAGATGCAAATCGATGGAGGGAATTTTTATCTACACATACGTACTTTTCTATCCACACATACTTTAATACGGAATTATAAGTTCTGTATGTATATTTATTTTTGAACACATACATGATGCGGAACTATATCAATGCAGACCTAATAGTTCTGTAGGTATTTTTTCTGAAAACATACATGATGCGGAACTAATAGTTTCGCAAGCATTTTTGATTTGTTACGCATGCTTGCAGAACTATTAGTTCTGCATTGAATTACAATGTGCTGAACTATCAGTTCCGCATCATGTATGTTTTCAGAAAAAAAAAATACCTACAAAACTACTAATTCTGCATGGATTTACAACGTGTGGAACTAATAGTTCCGTATCATGTATATCTTTGAAAAAAATATATATGCGGAACTAATAGTTTCGTATTAAAATATGTGTAGATAGAAAAGTATGTATGTGTAGATAAAAAAAAGCCATCGATGGATTTGCATTGGAAATACTCGGCTTGACCTAATGTTGTCTGTATGAGTCCAATTCTCTCACAAGCAGCTTATAAACCAAAAAATAAAAGTTAATTTGTAAACATTCAATATACTCCTCACCGAAATAATGTGTGATTTGATTTCTTTAAACTTTTGAAATACATAAAAAAAAAAACCCAACGATTCCCCTCAAATTTCAAAAGGTTTTAAAGAAAACATTTGAGAAAATTTAAAAAATCATATTTTGTGGACTAACATCATGAGTGTAAATACATTCAATTTGATGTTTTTTGAACTACGAACTAGACCTAGACAAATAGAACTTAGCATTTAATGTTGTTAATGAAGTAAACTTTTATGAATTAAAACACTTTGGCACAAGCTAGAGCCCTACTAATAATATAACCAATTCTCAATTATTCTTTACGGTCATTCATAGTCTTTCAACAAGTATCCTCTTCACAAGTCTTTTTAGAACCTTACAATCAAAGTATTCTTTTACAAACCTCCTCTTCACAAGGTATAAGAGATAAAAATTAAATGTACACAAGAAGCTATTTCTCACAAACCACTCAGTGTTAAATAAACAATAATTTGTTGAGGATAATTTTTTAATTCTTAGGTAGCTAATTGTACTAGATGTATAGGATTTGAAAAATGAGAGACTCGGAATTAAATGCTAAGAATTAATAAACAATGAATGAACATAACAACTAACTCCTACTTCCGTCTTAAATTCTACAATATATAAAGGAAAAATATCATCTCCATTTTTTTTCCCATTTTCTCTATTACTATGTTTTTAGAGAAATAAATGATACTCTTCACTTTGTATGTATCATCTGCATTTCATCTATTTCCCCAAAAGTATAGTAATGGAAAAAAAATATAGAAAAAAAGAAATGAAGAGAATGATTATTTCATAATTAATACACAGCTCAATTAGTAGCAATGCAGCTTAAACTCTGAATGGTCTACGGGTCCTTTCAGTTGAGAGCAAAATAGGTCCATGGACAGAACTCCGAGCAAAGAATTGCTAGACCATACACAGTATGTGTTCTCAAAAATATCATACTACATGTGGAATGTCTGCTATCCTATGATTTGCCAAGCTGAACCACTAGTATAACTATATACAATAACGTACTCTTGTATAAATACAATAAAGCCACCCCTTTTCTATCATAGAGTCTAAAGGATTTCTGGTAACCAGGTTATATAACATTAATTAATTCCCAAAATGTATGTACCAAGCCGCATTAGTGCTTATGTTGTGCTTTTCATATACCAAGATCAAATGTTGGAGACATAATGACATCAAGGTTCGGTGAGTGAGATTGAGGGATTGTATCTTGCTTCTGAATTGACAAATCTAGTTTCCCTTTTAGAAGTGATGTTGCTTGTGCCTCCAACTCGTCAAGATCAACATCGTTATAAAAATCATCATCACATATAACATCTATAGTTGTATTGGCATTCACTGATTCTTTCTTTGATTGAAGTGCAAATTGTTGTTCAAGATTCATACTTGGAAAGTGTCCAGAATGATAGAATGACAATCTTCTTTTATGACTTCTTACCTCTGCCGCCCTGGTTCCTGTAGGGGAACCAGTTGAAGGCACTGCTGCTGCTGAGGTTATCTGATCCATACGAACCGATTCCGAAGTCTGATTAGCGGACTGAGTCGTGGGTCCTGTTGTCTGGAAATGACTCACTGTCTTGCATGATGAATCACCACTTCCACCAATACTGGCTGTCATAGTCCCATTGTCAGGACTGAAGATGGTAGGAAAATTGAGCCCTCCATTGATTGGTGTTTGACTGAGCAAAGAACGCCTGCAACAGAGCTCATTCTAATTATGCGGCTTTAACATGAAGTAAATAACGAAGTTTTTAGTTCAGTTTCAGTCACACTCCAAACAAGCACAGAATACTACATGATAGATGGTTAAGTAAATAAACAACTGAATTAACCATAAATCATGATTTTGGTTAATTTTTTCTCCAAAAGTTGTTCTATAAGACTTTCCTAAACTGGACTTCTCCCTTGACATTTCTTTTAAATGTTCACGACTGATATTCTCACATCTAGAAAAATATGTGAATAAAGACAAGAATACATCATTTGCTACTTTATAAATAACTTTTTATATGGTGAGTTTACAATACCAAATTTCTCTGAATCATGCATTTGCAGGCTGGTTTACTTAAGGAGGAAACCTACAAAGAGAGAAGAGAAATACCTGTAAATTGCCATCATGTCCATTCTACTAGCTTCAGGCTGACTGGCCGCTGTAGGGTTGGTTCGGTCATCTATGAAACTGTCAACTGAATTGCCATCCTCATCATCTTCATCATTAGATACATCGGCATCTGAAGATACCCTGAAGATGTTGAGCAGATCATGAGATTGGATATTCTCTTGCAAAATGTCCATGATATAGGCAGATTATTTATTTTGCAAGTAATATCTTTTGAATCATGGTTCGCAAAATATTGCTAAAATAAAGGATGGGAATGCAAAATTCAGTGTCTTTAGCATAAGCTTACTCGGCTTCCTCCTCAATGAAGTCTCTCGCATCATGTGTAGGTTTCCTTTTACCTGAAAGAAAAAAGTGAAAGAGCTAAGCCTTAAGTTTTCACAGATACTTATTACAGAATAGAATTTGTTAAATGTATTTCCAATTTAATTTCACAGAACGAAAATATATGATCTACAATCTACGATACGTCAGTAAAGCAAGGAACAAAAGATGCACCAAACAAACAATTACCTTGAACATGCTTATATCGTGTGGGATTGGAGGCAGAAGATGATTTGAAAAAGTTTCCAGTTTTATCAAAAACAACATTGCTTTTCTGATTCATATTACTTTCACTATCTTCAACTTTCCTCAACCTTTTAAATTTGCGTGCAGGTTTAATGCCTACAGACATTTCACCACAGCCTGAAGGCGATTCTTCATTGAGGCTTGGGTCTGCAATAAGTGTATGGCCTTCCTCAATTGGAGAAAGGAAGACGCGTCCTCTTCTAATTGCACAATTCTTCAGCTCAAGCAAAGGGCTTTGAGTGTCATTGACAGGAGAAATACTTACATTCTTACCAGTGCCATTATCAATGGTGGCCTTTTCAATTTCTCTAGAACTCAAAGAACTAACATCCTTTTCTTCCAGGAGATGAACAGGTGAAATACAGTCTCGAATGACATACTTGTTTCTTGATTGCCCTGAAGAATTCAATTTACTTCAGAACAAATTCCTTAATCAAATCACATAATCAACAAAGCTATCACTTTCAAATGCAACCACATTATGACCTTGAGGACACCCACCTCTTTCATCAATGGGAGACTCGGGAACAACACCACTTTCAATAAAATTAGTTAAACGAGGACTAAGTTCTTCATCTCTCATGTTATTAATGCATGCATCTGCAGAAGTCTCGATCTCAACAGTTTCACCAGCATTAGCTCCTTCATTTGACACATTTCTCTTAGCAATTGGAGTCTCAGGAATTGTCTCATCACCCTCACATGTTTCCTCTTGATGCTTACCCATGCCACAGAAAGTACCATCTTGTAGAGTTGGATCAACAAAGTCTTTGTTATGAATCCTCAAATGACAGGAATCCAGCTCCAGACAATTTGCAGAGACTACATTCATTCCCATTGTATGCCTACAGCATGGTTCATTATCTAAAGTAGAGGACAGAAACAAAAGGACTTCCATTATATAGTGTATTCTCAAATTTCAAATGTTAACTGATACTTGCAAAATCTTCACAGAAGCTAAAATATGTTACTTCACAGAAAAGACATTTATTATGAACACCCATCAAAAGTAAATATTCTGGAAAATAAAAACAACAATAAAGCAGCAACACCTCTTTTGTGTTGCTATATCGACAATTTCTGAATTTCATTGAAAATGAGGTTGGAAGAATAGCACACGAAGAAAAGAAAAATATGTGAAATTTACTTCATTATATTTGCATGGGTAATTATAGAATGTCTTTTTTTTGCGGGGGGCAACAGAACTGCTGATCCAAGTATCATGCAAGCTTCAAAGCATACAACGTTAACAAAGCATAATGGAATTTTTAAAATGAAAAAAGAAGATAAAAATGACACAAACAGGATCCCAGTTCCAGAATCACAATGAAGATTTTATAATACGTCTTTTACTTGATGTCTTGATTCATATAGTCTCATGTATTTACTGTCTGGCAATAAAATTTAAGAATGAAAATTGAACAGATGATATTACCCTTTTTAGCTTCATCAAGCTCGGTGGTGGCAACTGGCTTACTATTTCCTATACACTGACCTTCCTGAATCAAACAAATAGACATCATTTTACCAAAAAAAGAAAGACAGATCGTGGTATGACCATGATCATGTTTATCACAATATAGTACTAATCTAGGAAAGAATGTAGAACCTGAAGAGTTGAAGTTTTGCCATCTCCTGGAAATGCTGTTAGTCCTTGCAAATGCTGCATTGTGTCTATAAACATCAATGTTCCAAAGGAATGCTTCACTTTGTGCACTCTAGAAGGAAATGTCTGAAAGTGGGGAAAGGCAATAAGAGACAATCTACACTTATTTTCCCCAGTAGGACGAAAATAATTTTCAAGTAAATCAATTTCAGCAACAGTGAGTTTGTCCTTCGAAAGAGAAATTTGAAGATGGTCATCTTTCACATTCTTTTGACGAGGAATAAATTTCTCAATAGACAGCTCAACATATTGAACTTCTGGCTTAAGGATGTGGGGAATCTACAAAATGTATTTAGCAGGATTTAGAGGATAAGGATACAAAGCAGAAATGAAAAAAGAGAAAAAGCTATCTGATGGTTACTGACCATCCTTGGACTCGGATGAAAGACAAAGTTATCTACACCCCCATTTCGCATGTGTTTACTAATAGTCTTGCTCTTCGCCTGTTTTTTCAAGTAGCCTTTTAACTCTGTCCCTTCACAAGCTAAAACTAGTAATAATTGTTAAGAAACCATTGAAACAAACAATGAAAACTGTTCAGAAAACTAAATACTATTGAAACTCCCCAAGACGTTATCGGCAGATAACATCAAGAACGTTCATTTCTTTCTCTGCAGTATCAATTGCCAAGAAACAACTAAAACTGACGGCCAAAGGATATCAACTCGTCCATCATGCTTTCTTCCGGTTCTCCCCATTCGCTGAATCATTCTAAGTGGTGAAATATTAGCATCAAAGGATATGACAAGATCAACTTCCATGATATCAAGACCTTCTTCACCGATTGATGTAGCAACGATGACATTGTAGGCACCAGACCGAAATTTCTGTTGGTAAAGGTGAGCCATGTTAGTACATGGAAATTGGAAAGAGTATGAGTATTATACCAAATAGAATGCATACCTTTAGCACAGCCTGTTGAACTTTTTGGGATTGACCTTTCGTTGTTTTCCCTGTAAATCATGAAAATAAAATGAATATTTGCTTTTATGAACAAAGAAACATATAATGATGAAGGCAGAAAAAACAAAGAAGAAGAAACAGGTTGAAGGATAAGACACTTCCTGTCCTGTGAATATACAAATGGAAGAAAAAGATGCAGATGTCAACAATGATTAAGAATTATTTAATGCCATCATAATTAAGACTTTATGAAATCTCACCAATTTAGAAGTGATGCTTGACTATACGATTAGAAGTTTCATTAACAAGGAGCCTATTTGTATTGATGAGATAGCATTGGTTGGGTTGGGTTTGTGTCCATTTTATTGTCCTTGCGACAAAGAGGGTATCTTACATTCCTTTTTCCTTGGAACCTGACTTTTCTTTCTGATAATACTTTTACTCATCCGAAAATTCAACAATGAAGTTTATGAGTCACAGAAATTATAAGAATTTGAAAAGGAAAAAATGAAACGAGTTTTTGTTTTCGTGTTATAATTTGTTGTAAATACAAAAATATGTAAGCATTTAGGAGCTCTATTTCAGGACAGGATATTTCTCTAATTGTAAATATAATCTGTAATTATTAGGAGCCTGCAAGCGCCGTTTCTGCCACTGCCCGTTTCCGGCGCCTGAAGTACACGCGCCGCCTTCCCGGTCTCGGTTCATCGTGCCGCTGGTCTCTTCAGACTCATTGGCCTTTGCTGTCTTCCTATCAGGGGTCAGCACCCTCTTTTGGCACCTATTACTTGGGGTTCTAGTTAAAACTGCTCTTTCTCTCTCTTTGAGGGATGTAGAGCTTCCAGTTTCGACTCTGCTATGGAAGGCCCAGTCATGGAAGACCCCGTGGTTCAGCCTGGCCTTGTGATTCAGCCTGGCCCTATGGTTCAGAGTGCAATGAACCCAACAGTATTGAGTCCTAACTATCTATTAGTCCTTCACCAAACATTAGCCTTACTGGAAAGGGGGATGATGAGAACTCACTCATCATGACATGGCTCTGGAACTCCATGAGGCCTGAAGTAGGACATTGCTACTTGCTATGGGTTGAAGACAAAAAATTTCAACACTGAACGAGGGACCCTGTCCGTCACAGAATATTATGGGAACCTCAATGGAGTTGTAGATTGAGCTAGATCAATATCAAAATCTAAAGGTGGAATGCAGCAAGGAATCTTCCACTCTGACTAAGTTTGTTGAAAGAGATAGGATCTTTGAATTCTTGTCAAGACTCAATGCAGAGTATGATCCTATCCGAGTACAAATTCTAGGCAAGGAAATACTTCCTTCACTTTCAGAGGTACTCTATACAGTTGTCGATATCGTCATCACAGACAATGATTAGGCTGGCATACATAGACTCAAACATCTGTTCAAACACTTTCACACTAAAGATTTGGCCCCTGAAATATTTTTTGGGGATTTAAGTTGCTCAGTCTAAGACAAGTGTAACTATTACTCAGCGGAAGTATGCTCTTGATATACATGAGGAAACTGGCATGCTCGATTGCCGACCAAGTGATACTCCTATTGGACCCCAACATCAACCTACTACCAGGTCAGGGGGAGCCACTGAAAGACCTTCAGGACTTTAGTTGGCAGATGCATTCACCAAGGGGCTCCCCCACAGAGCGGTTCCAAGATCTTACTTGCAAGCTGGGAATGACTGACATCCATTCACCAGCTTGAGGGGTGTGTTGTAGATAGACACTACATGATATGATTAAATTTGAATTTATGTAGGATTTTAATTACTTTAATTAGGGGATTGATTGTGTATTTGTTTTTCCTTATTTCCTTAATTAGGATGGCTTCATTAGGAGTTATATATTGTACAATACATGTATCTATGTTTTGAATCGAGGAAAATAATTCAGATTTTCCCTATTTTCAAGTATATGCGACTCTGGCTTACGCAAATGTCAATACCATTGGTCATATTGTAGTGAATAAGACATGTTCTTGAGAATAACAAAGACAGATTAAGTTCGGCACGCAGGCACAAATATATCAAAAGTACCATTATAAATACCTGAACTTTGACCAATAAACTGGGTAGCTCTGACGAGATCCCCAGTACCTCCAAGTGCATCCATTATGTCCCTGAATGCGTTGACATGATTTCAAATTTGGGTAAAAGTTCCCAATAGCTACTTAGAATAAGATAATATAATGATTCAATTCAATTTTACCTGACACTTTCTCTGTAATTGGAGAAAATTATTACCCTGGAGTTTTGTGGATCATTGGTCTCTGCAACCACATCCAAAGATGTCATTCACTAATGAGTATACACCCATTGTAAATTATGAGTATTAAGGAGTGTAATGAAAGTAATCCAGTTATTAACAAAAAATAAATAAAATAGAACTTTGATTCAGCCACAAGATTTTTCTCATTGAAAGTACAGGCTATGTATAGGACACAGATAGCTGAAAATTTATACCAAAATTTTAAGCCTGTTTTGGAATAATCCTTTATGTCTTTATTAAGGATTCAAATCTTTCATTACACTATATTATGTAAAATGAGAGAAGGAAAGAAAATATTAACACCCTTGATAAGTCACAGAAATTAAACTCAGCACTTGACAAACAGAATTTTACTTACTGAAATGCTCCAGTAATACTTCTAGCATTTTGGACAACTTGGGACTCGATGCTCCGTGAGACAAGCTTTGCTGCATTAGTTGCCTTGCTTTCAGAATATCTTCGTTTTTACTCATAAATTTTGCAAAAAACCTACATATTATTGTCAAAAGTGGATTTAGTCCACCTCCCCTACATATCATTATCAACTAAGATCACAAAGCTAGATGACAAAGGCCTACCCTTGCTTCAATTTTCTTTCGAGCATCTCATGTGCTGGCCTTATTCCATGACTTGAAAGCAGTTTATGGATGTAATAAAGAGTAATAAGAACTCCAAAATAACCTTCAACATCATCATAGTTCACATGAGAAGGATCTTGCATGTGACCCTGACGAAACTTTTCCCTTATTTCAAGTAATGCACAGGGGCTCAACTGCCAAACATTCAATAGAGAAAGAGTAATTAATGATTAATGATTTGGCTATATCATCAAGCCTAAGTAATTTGGCAAATGGTAGTACAGACAAAACAATATGACAGCTTACCATAAAAAGTTAATGAATCTCAAAAGTAATCGCTAAGAAAGATATTAAAAATAATCATGTTTTAGAATGTTGTTCATGAAAATCAGATAGATAATAACTAACAGGAGACATATACTAGAATCTTATCAATGCAACTAGAAAAAGAGACAAAAAGCCTGCCTGAAAGGCTGCAACTATCTAAAGTTTACACCCTTATATTTATATAGATTCAACAAACCAAAAGTATTCTGATTGTCTTAAGGTGGGCTATCTTGGATTTCATTGCTTCCTTCCTTAGATTATGAATTTGTGAAGCAATGCTATTGATCAATGTACTTCAGCCTTAGCATCATCACCAAATTGACCTTATTACTTACCAGCACTATGGATATACCACCGTTCAACATCTTGGGTGTAACACACAGGCTTTCTTAAGTTGACAATGGGTGTGACAAATTGAATGCATTTTAAGAAAGAAAGAGAACAGAATCACATGAGTATAAGCACAAAAAATGACACCAAGATCCCAAAATATTATTACTCTTTTCTGTATCCTTGGGGATTAATTTATCTTGTCCATTGTTCCAAGACTTCAAAAAAATTACACGATATTTATTACAATCTTAAAAGAATTGATAAACATAAATAAAAGGGGAAGGAAAGGAGGGATAATTCGTGCTCAACTATAACTTAGTTAAACTTCAACAAAAATCAATGCTAATCATGAAGTTATTTGCTAACAAAAGATGGAGCAATCTGAAACCAGTAAAAAAAGAAAAAAGAAACTAGAAGACAGAGACATACAGTGCGATAATCTCTATTCTGAATGACTCCAATATTTGTAAGCCTGGCTACTATAGGGCGTATCACTTCCAAAAACTTGTTATTTATTTCTACAGCATCTTGGCCCATTGCAACCTGGTAAATCACATCAAAGATCTCTAAAAAAACGTAAAATATAACTTCAGATTCCAAATAGGCATTCGTGGACTACCTGTATCAGCTCTATTTTCCTATTGTGAACATATGAGATAACGTCGTGGTCAGTTTCACTGCGATATTCAAGCTTGGAGATATGCAGATTATCAATAACATCTTGGACTGTCTGCCTCTTTGCTGGATATCACATATCGATTTAGACGACAAAATATTTTTTAAAGGGAAAAAAAACACAAGATTATCCAAAACATACATCCTGGTGTTGCACTTAACGCTAATATTCTCAGTTGCACCGGTACAGCCATTAACTAAAAACCAAAAAAAAAAATAACAGGGATAAATCAATTATATGCTGTACAAAATAATAATGAATGAATGAACGAACATTTAATATTAAACATCATTAAAGAGTTAAAGACCAGAAGTAACTAAAAACCTCCGAACAAATCAAACCTCACGAACTGCTTCACAATAAGAGTAATTTCCCATTGCTCTGTGTGCTTCATCAATCACCAAACAAACCAAGTACTTCACCAAACATCTACCTGAAATAAATCAAATATGCAAATAAGTAAATAAATGAAGCAAAGCATGGTGGTATATGATACATAAAAAAATATATCCAGAGAAATATTATGGAATTAATTAAAAAAATCACCAGAATGAATGTCCTTTTCCAAAACTTGTGGAGTGACAAAGAAAACTCGCTTTGTTTTCCAAAAACGAGCTCTTTTGGGAGGACTTAGCTGACCAGTCATATCAACTGTCCATTCCTGCAATTAAATTCAGTCAGATATTTCATATTTTATAATTTTCTACAAAGCAAATGTGAAGGTGAATAAGAACTAAGAAAAGTTGTTACTTGAGGTATCCCCACAATATTATGGCATGCTTCTATCTGCTGCATGACAAGTGGTCGAGAAGGAGCAGCAAAGACTATTTTGCCTGTTGCAAAAAGGAAACAGCAGATGTAAATGCTCCTCTGATGCTGAAGATGGTTTTCTCTTTTAAAAGGTAAGGTAACGTATTGGTATAAATCACAGAAAATGATGTGTGAGGCATATGATGCGTGTTGTAGTTTGTACACAGCCGTAATATTTCATTACCTTGAGGAAACCATCTGAAGTAGTTATACATGACAACCGCAGCAATAAGTGTTTTGCCAAGTCCTGTTGGCAAGGCCACCAATGTGTTTTGAAAGAGTGCGGACTGGGCAATATTGAATTGATAGTCGCGAAGAGGAACATTAACTGCAAAAAATGGTTGATCAAAATTCAAATTCTTCAGGTTGAAGTGGAACTATGTTTGTAGAAATATATATGAAACAACTACAGTAACAAAATTCTTTTCCCACGTCTTATTTGAGATTATCTCATGACATAAACATTTATATTTATATTAGTGTTTGACTACACTTATAAAAATAACTTATGACATGTCCATGAGATGTTTTCAGCTT
The DNA here is from genome assembly GCA_030159175.1 of Glycyrrhiza uralensis. NCBI lineage: Eukaryota > Viridiplantae > Streptophyta > Magnoliopsida > Fabales > Fabaceae > Glycyrrhiza > Glycyrrhiza uralensis. The sequence goes on from BRZY01000003.1 coordinate 32,398,488, forward strand.
ATTTCAATAATCTCCCCAAAACAGCTTATGAACTTAATTAGGGCCCGTTTGGATTGGCTTATGAATAGCTTATATTGGCTTATCTACTGGCATAAGCATTTGTGAGAGTGTTTAAGAAAGCTTGTGAAAATAGTTTATGACTGACTCATAACCTGTTTTTAACTTATTTTCATAAGCTCTCATGAATAGCTTATCAAAATGGCGTATGAATTGAAGAGCTTATAGGTTACATAAACTCTTATCATGCGAAACGCATTTACACCATAAACGGTTAAATAAGATGTTTATCCAAACAGGGTTAAACTCTCTAGAATAACTTACTGAATAAACCCTTAATTAAATTGTTTACCCCAAACACACCTAAAGTAAGAGACTACATGTATGAAACAACATGAATTAATTCCAATCATAAACCATTTAATTCCAAATTTCTCTTTATGATTTGGTTTACAATTTCCATAAAGCCCTGTTTGGATAAACATTTCCATAAACACTTTTAACATGTATTTTTTAACTAATAACTTATCACATAAGTTGAAATTAACTTTTGCACTTCACTTCTCTCAGAAGCTATCTTTTTTAACTTCTCTATAAGCACTTATATATTTATTAACAACTATCTATTTGACAACTTTTTCTCTTTTCTATAAGTATCTAACTTCTCCATAAACCAAAAGTTGAGCTTCTACATCCAAACACTAGTCTCACTCTACCTCTAATTATTCCTCCATCTTTTCTACTCCCCTAAACATTGATATATATAGTATATAATATATAATATATAATAAAACACATAATAAAAAATAGATAAATAAATAAAAGAACCTAGAACCAGTACAGTACCTGGGTATATCCAAGTTTTGGCTGCTTCAGTGTCAATTTGGTGGGTGCAGGTGGTAGGGCCTTCGGCGACATCTTCTTGGAACTGAGGCGTTGGGGTTTCCTTCTTTGCAATTCCCACGAACTTATCGAGAGTCGATTGCTTTTCCTTTCCCTTTCCCTTTCCCTTTCCCATTTCATTTTCATTTCCCTTTGAGTTTGCGTCACTGGTCATTTGGCAAACGACGTCGATTTCTCTTGCAGCTGCTTCCCAATCAAACCCCTAAAAAAATGCAAAAACAAAATACAGAAAGAATATAAGAGTTGTTGAGTTTGCAAGGAAGCAGCTAACTAGTTACCAATTTTTCATTACCTCCTCATCGTCCATGATCTCATAGGGATTATTGGATGTCATTTTCGATAATAAATAATGATTTCGGATTTTTGTTTAGTTTCAGAACTCGGATTCTGATGATTCACCACCGAGAGGGAAGGGAAATGTGCGCTGCGCTGAGTACAAACACGAGAATTTTAATTTTTTATTTAAATTCCAAAATCTTTCTCACACTCACTCAACCCAAAAACATAAATATGGCGCCAAAATTTTGATTGCAAAATGGAAAAATGACGTACCAGAGAAGTATATCATTTTCTGACAGACAAAAAAGTAAACAACTCGTGCTTTTTTTGTCAAAAAAAAACTCGTGCTTCGGAGCCGCCAAATACTCGTGCCGTGGGCTATAGACAATATTGGCCCAATATCTATACCTTTCTTCTTGCACCTACATTAGTTTCTTACTACACACACATTTTTACTTTTTGGCAAACGAAAAGACAATAATACCATCCTCTTAAAAACAACCCCCACCTCCAATTTTTTGTGTTATGAAACTATTAATTCCGTCCAATTTTTTTGTGTTACGGACCTATTAGTTTTGTAATACAAAATTTTTTATTTTTTTATTATAGAACTATTACCTTTGTATTACAAATTTTTGTTTTGGAACTATTATTTCCATAACAAAAATTTTCCATTTCTTTGTATTACTGTTGTACCATAAAAAAAATTGTGTTATGGAGCTAGGAGTGCTATTAATACGAAAGTTAATCACAAAAAAAAAATTATATACAACATATTATATATTATTATTAATATTTGAGGTAAGTTAATTCTACGTATGAAACGAGAGGAATATTTTATTATAAGAGGTTTGACTATTAAAATTTAAATGACAGTCCTTATATGAAGAGAAATTCTTGTGTGGTGACACACATAACACGTCATTCCTACACACAGCCAATTGAAAAAATACAACACATCAAATTAAAAATAAATAAAATGACAAGCTGTAAAATTGTCAACTTGTCTTTCCGTCTTCCTTTTCTCTCAATAGTCTCTCTCTCTCTCCCCCGTCTTCACCTCAACTGGTGGCAACTCACGCATCCGATTCCGATCTGTCTCCCCATTCTTCTTTCCCCTGGGTTTTTGTTGGTTGAACGGGCAACCCATGTTTCTTCGTTACTTGCCATATTGTTGTAAACGGATCAAAAATTAGAGAATATTATATGATTATTTCTATCCATGTTCTTGGCAAGCGGAAACATTATTAGAAATTAGAGAGTAAAAGAAGCATTAACGTAAAAATTACATGATTAATTTCCTTATTTTGCCCCATGTTTAATTTTCAATTTGGTTATGTATTCGATATTCCCTTACAGAAGCACTTGGAAGAATGAGAGTAAGTTGCCACCAGTCAAGGTGAAAGCAGCACCACCGCAACAGCAAAGAGCCAAAGACGATAAAAGCAAAAAAAACAGAGAGAAAATGTCGAAGAGAGGGAAGAGTAAACGACACATTGTCAATTTTCTGGCTTGTTTTTTTATTTTTATTTTGATGTGTTGTATTTTTTCAATTGGATGTGGGTAGGAATGACGTGTTATGTGTGTGACCACACAAGAATTTCTCTATATCAATTAGGGGTGACAATATGGTCTAGCCCAACGGGCTGGGCAGGATTGGCATTTTTTGGCCTTGGTCTGTTTAGGCCCGTAAAAAAAAGGACCAAAAATGAATTTGGCCCAAAAATGGGCCTGGTTAGTCTGTTTTTTTTAAAAATTAAATAATAAATTTTTTATTTTTAACTTTTTTTAAATTTTTTTATTTTTTTATTATTATTTTAAAGGACCAGTCCGTTTTTAGCCCGTTGGCCCGTCAACCAACGTAGCCCTCCACGGGACGGCCTGAGCCAAGTTTTTTGGCCTATTTTCAAATACGAGCCGAGCTAGCCTATTTTTCGCACGGGCCAACACGGGACGGGCCGGCCCGTTTTGACACCCCTAATATCAATATAAATGTTCCAGATTTAAGTACTCGTTAAACTACACGTGCATTCTATTTTTGCTCTCCCACGCGCAGTGCTCTTTCTCACTTTTGGGTTCCTTTCGCGCACACAGCCCAGCTACTTCCCAGTTCCTTCGTCTTCTCAATGCTCTCTGTCACTATCTTCCCTGTTTTTGAGCTTGTTCCTTTTGCGCGCAGCACACTTACAAGTTAGTGAGGGTTTTCAAATATGAAATTTCAAAAGGAATTTGGCCACTCAAACCACTCCCTTGTATATCACCTTAAACTTAAGATAAATTAAAATACGGGTGATTCCATTTCATGATTTCAAAAGAAAAAAGTGGTAAGAGGCATTGGGGTCAACCTGTTTTAAATCGGGTGATCCTGGTTATATTTTTGTCCAGTTTTGTCATGGTGACTTGGATTGTTTTTATCATTTCTAATTGGGTCGGGTGCGGGCTGTGTAGTGTAAGGGGAAGTGTCTGTAATGCTCTCATGGGGGAAGGAGGGAATTTTTTTGTTCATCTATCTGGTTTTGGCACGTTGTTCGTGTACTCCTGGTTAGCAAATTGCTTTTACAAAACTGAATAAACACAAAATAAAAATATGCAATCCAAATCCTGATTGTTATATATCCATGCACTTTAAGAATCAAATCCTACATATTTGAGTTTTTGACCTGCCTATTCATAATAACTATTTAAATTATTTTATTACGTCAGCCATAATTTATACTTTTTTTTTCTTTGAACTCTACTTTAAAGTTGAGAATTAATCAAATTATTAATGCACATTATATGTATTGTATATGACATGGGTCACGACTCACTACCTTAATTTATAATGATTTCTATCATTGAGATTTATAAAATCGGTATTTATTATAAAGATACAATATTTTTATCTACGATTTTAAATTGATTCATATAACAACACACTCTTTTTATGAATTTCAATGTGGTCCTTGGAGATACAATTTGTATAAATCTAAAATTTAAAATTTTATAATGATTTATGTCATAAAAATTTATAAAATCGGTCCGTATTTGAGATATACAATTTTTTCTTTATGATTTTAAATTTATTATAATAAGCACATTTCATTTAAGAACTTCAACTCGTTTTTTAGAGATACAATTTGTATCATTTGAAATTTAAAAGATTTATAATGATTCTTATCATAGAGATTTGGTCTCAATCACAACGATACGAATTCTTCATCTCCTCACAAAAAAAATTCTTCATCTCCAATCATATCATTATCTATCATTTTTTTTCAAGAAAATATTTTAGTTAGAGGGGACTTACTATTTGAATTAAATTTGCAAACTTTAATCTTGGATAAACTTAATTTTATAAATTTAACTTTACTTAGAAGTATGTGTGACTTAAATTATAATTTATTTTATAAGCTTTTAATTTAAAAATAACGTTTGTAGAATAAATATTATTTAAATAATGTTCTTCAGAATAAGTTTCGAATATATATAACTAATGTTAACATCCAATTTTGTCTGGGCACAATAATAATTAGAATAAAAGATTGTTGATGATAGTAATTAATAAAATAGAAGAGGTCCTTTGGGTAAGTAAATAATAAAAATAAATTATATTTGAATTTGAATAAATGTAATTAAGGTAAGTTTATAAGAGATCATAATTAAATCAAATGAGATCATGATTGTTTGTAATTAAATCAAATGAAATAATGATCGATCATAATTAAATCCAATCAAAAGATCCTAATAATTAAACTTTCTAAGTTGATTCAAATTCCAAATTTATTTCCTATGAAAAGGGTTTGATTGAAATTATAATGATTTTATTACCATATTACCATAATTAAAACACATCATTGGTGACTATAAATAAAGAGGTGGTCTTCAGGAAAATGACACAAAAAATGAGAAAGTATTCGGTGAAAAAATACATGTTTTTGAGAGTAGAAGCATAGATCGAGTCGTTGCAAGAGAAGGTGATATACTTTAAAATAGAAGGTGATTATTTTGTGCATAAAGATCTACCCTCTCAATACTCACAACTTTCCAGTGATTGCAAAGTTAGCAAGAACAATGAAGTGACTGATTATGATCTTGTGCAGGTTAAGGTCGAGCCTCCATTTTTATAAATTTGAGTGTGTGTGTGTGCCCATTATTAAACTACAAGCTCTCTGCCTCTCTCTACAAAGAAATACTTCTATAGTTCTATGTGAAGATGCCAGCAAGTAAGTCATATTAATAAACATCTTACTTAGTCTTTAAAATATTATTTTATTGTTGTTTTGTGATTCCCATTTTACTTTTTTTTTTCAGCAATAGCAAAGTTAGCAAGAACCATAAAAGCAAGGATGTATGGACTGAAATTAGATTCATGGTGGTTTACAATAATGTTAGCCGCAACTTTGCTACTTGTAGCCAACATGGAAAAGGGTTATTGTTGTCACATTATTATTGATGAGGTTGAGGCTCAGCACATTGACATAGAGATTAATCTTCCTTTGGAGCAACCTTGTGATGAATTCTACGAAGTTGGAGAAGGAGAAACATTTTATAGCATTGCCGAAAAGTGTAATGACCCGTTTATTTCGTTGTGGAATCCACACATACAAGATCCAGATGATATATTTCCTGGTGTTATCCTTAGACTGAAACCTTTTCCATGACTAGAGAGTTTTTTAGGTTGTTTAATGTTAGTTTCTATATTCTGGTGAAAAAAAATGTTACCACATGTTCTTATTATTGGTTAATTATTTATATGTTGTTGTTTTTAGTGTTTGCTTTTGATCTTATTAAAATGAAACAGGAAGAAAACCGTCATGAGTACATAATTTTATTACTACATGTTCTTCCAAATTTTGAATAATTGAATTACATTTTTAAGTTATGGGACCAAAAGACCAATTTTGCCAAAAAAAAATACTAGCAAATATCTCATGTAATACAAATATATTTCGATTAAACGTGAAACTTAAATTAAAAAGATATTTTAAACACAATTAACTTAGTTAGTAAAATATTGTTATGAAAGCCATAAAATAATTTAAAGATAGAGTATAAATACTAAAATAATTGGTATTTTATTGATTTTTTGTAACTAGTCTATTATATATGTTAAATTAAAAAATTAAATAGTACAAACATATTTTGAGTGAAGATTTAATTAAGAAAAAAGAATATTATTTAGGCTTAATTGCACATTTATTCCATCAATTATCGTAATTGTGCGATTTAAGTCCGTAATTTTCAATTGTGCAAATTGAATCCCTCAATTTTTTTTCTCTTGTCAAGTCCATCGGTCTAACTTTCGTCTATTTACTAATGGAAAATGTTGATGTGGCACAAATCGAGACACATGGCATTTGATACCTTTATGGAGAGATGCTGACATGGCAACGCGAGTGCTAAAGTGGCATGTGGTGTATTCCCTCATTATTTTAGTAATTTTTTTTGTCCCTCATATTTAAATCATAATTTTAGTCCCTCGTTTTTTAAAATAAGCCACATTTAGTCCATTTTTCTGACTCTGTTAAGTTTTAATGCTGACATGACTAACAAACTTACACCTAAGCATATGCCACACATTTTATTTATCTAATGTGGCATCCTACGTGGATTTGGACAGCCCATATCTCTCCAAATTTTTTCTTTTTTGCTATGTAACCTCAGTTTGATTTTAAGCTGCAACCCTCAATTTGCCTCTACTCTGAACACATTAGCATTTAATTTAACGGAATTAGTCAAAAGAATTAAATGTGACCTATTTCAAAAAAAAAGAGGACTAAAAAGTTACAATTTAAATATGAGATACTTCAAACGGAAAATTACTAAAAAATGAGAGACTAAAAACATATTTAGCCCTAAATTATATAATTAAGAAATGATTTGACATTAATCCATTTAAAAAAAATGTTTTGACATTAATAACAAAAAAATTTATAGTTGACTAACTTCAAGAAATCATATTAAAAAAATAAAAATATTAAGAAATAAATTAAATTTTTTTATGTAGAACAAGCGTAATTAAGTCAGGTTGATACGGAATAGAGTACTAACAAGGATGTGCTTATAATTCAGAAACATTTCTTTAACATGAATGGTTCCGTATAAAAAAAAATTGTTATGAAATTGAGTAGGAAAAGGAAAAATGTGTAACAATGCATGATGGGATTATTTAAAAAAAATAACTATACACCCCTCACTTATATGCATTCAGCCATTCCATCACCATTGTGTAGCGATTTCTTCAAATGGTATGAAAAAGTGAATATACAAGAATTTTGCTTCACAAACCTACGACGATGCTCTTGCAGAAGAATTACCCCAGAATAGAAGTTTGTCAAAGTGAAAGATGTGCTTCCGCACGTGGTACACATGGATGCAGTAGAGGAATGCAGCTAATGTGACTGCCAGAAATGATAAAAAAGTCAACTTCCAAAAGTCCTGAAAACAGACATACAGATAACAAGAAACAGGATCAGCACAGCTTTGGTTTTGTGAAGGATCAGATTCAAAGCTATATCTAGTTTTTTTTTGTATTAGTTAAAAATCTTTTAATCAGTGTATACATTCATTACTATAGACATAATAGTATAAACTTTGAAGAAATAAATTGTAGGCCCAAGTTAGTAGTAATAAACAACTTAATTAAGATCTTATTCGATAAGATCTTAATTACACATGTGCCTTTGAATAAATAACTTAAGATCTTATTCGATAAATGCGTATAGTATAAGAGCTCATGTATAAGTCGATTCTACAATCTAAGAGCTTATGTTCTTAAACTCTATATAAGTTGTGTAAAAGCTGTTTCTATAAGCTATTCTGGAGAGCTTATGAAAATATGCTGAAAACAACTTATGAACATATCATGAGTTATTTTTATAAGTTCTTCCAAATACTTACACAAGCGCTTATGTCATAAGATAAGCCTAAATAAGCTCTTCCAAATGCACCCTAATAAAATTAGAAATACAATGAAAGTTGGGTTTCCCTCATTGTAGAAAAATGGTATAATTTTGCTTTAAGTGGTTTGGGAGAAGACCTGTAAGGAGTGTTAACTAGGGTATTGTGACACTCCACCACCTAGTGGGTAAAGCTTTGCTTATTATTGTTGTTGTTGCAATGTTTGTCTGCAATGGGGAGAATGGATGGAGATGTGCTACTACATGGAATAAAGTTTTAACCAAAAGCATAAAGGTGAATTAACCAGCAGATATATATAGGCCGTTAAATGATAGTTATTAATAAATAGATAGATGCTTATGGAAAAGTTAAAAAAGATAGCTTTTGAGAAAAGTGAAGTGCAAAAATTAACTTCAACTTGTGTGAGAAGTTATTAGTTAAAAAATACATGTTAGAGGTGCTTATGGAAAAATTTATCCAAACAGAGCCTTAGCCTTCTGCCATAAATTATTAAAAATGTGTTACACTGGCACTGTGGAATTAACAAAAAAATGGCACTTGCTTTATTGAAAGAACATAATTTCAGACTAGACTAAATGTGAGTGTAGATTGGAAAAGCTACAACTGGAACTCCTAGAGAAATTAGAAAGACTTTGGACTCTCCTATTACATCCACAATCTCCACCAAAAGACTCAGGCTCTAGCTGCTAGGGTACAAATAATAACTACCTTTTTTTTTGGTCATGCAAATAATAACTAACTAACTGACAACTTCTCTAACTAACTACTGGGTCAGGTTGGGCCTCGTCAGCCTGTGCCCTTCTTCCTGGCATAAACCTGCATAATCATGGGTCTCCTATCGAAATAACTCATTGATGATAAAATGTTGTAAGGGGGCAACTTAGGAAATGTGAAATTATCTGGTTTTGGAAAGAAGAGATCATGTGTTGTGTGGCATTGTGATTTCTTCGTACATGTTTGGTTTTCAGTTGGAAGATTGCAAAAGTAAGTTTGAACCCAAAGTAACTATAGAGTTTCTTTTGGACAAACGACATTTGCAACTGAAAACCAAACATGTCCAATCAGACTACGAAATATACTACCAAGTCCTTATATGGTGCGCAAAGGTAAGGTTAGGACTTAGGAGTAGTCGAAGGAGATGCAATGGATGAATTTGTAGTCTAAAGGCTTGAATTTCAACTCTAATGATTAGATTAACTAGGGGTGCCTATTTTAGATCAGATTTGGTGTCAGGTGAGATTAGAGAGTTCTCTTTCAGAAGTTGAAAACTAAGATTAGAAAGTCAATAATGAGAAATCTATAGGAAGACTTACCAATAGTGAATCTTATTCCATAGGACAAGGAAATTATGAAATATACTAAGTGATGAACCCCCAATCTCTAATTTATTCACTGAGAAGAAGAGAGACAGAAATATAAAATGTCTTACTCTCTCCATTTGTATGCAAGTAGGCAGCAAAGAATAAAGAAAATACATATACATGTTTGGTTTTCCGTTGCAAAATTACGTTTGGGTTTAAAAGTACATTTGACCAAAAGAAACTCTATAGTTACTTTGGGTTCAAATGTACTTTTGCAATCTCCCAACTAAAAACCAAACATAGACAAGAATAGTTTTCGCTTTTAGACTCACCCGCGGATCATTTATTATGATTCCCATAACATAGGCCAATAAATCCATAAAGGACTGAAGTGAACTCTGAACACCTCCAACAACCAAACGATCAGATTCGGGGACTTGATTCTATTCAAGAAAATTGTAGAAAAAATAAATCAGGCCAAGATGATTATGAAGAAAGGGAACCTTGATTCATCATAGATTTCACATTTGTCTAAAAAAATTCTTTAGGAAACAATTGAAATAGTTTCAGCCAGCAAGGGTTATTTCTTGCCTGCATTTGTTGAAGTACAGACAAGTCAAACATCCAGAGTCCAAGCCGGGATATAGCAACGCTTCCCATCAAAATATATGATGATAGAATGCCATTTTGGATCCATATTGTAGCTACACATGGGAGGAGGCAAGTCCACTGCATGCAAAGCAAAACGTACATAAGCATGTCTTTTGCATAATTGTTGAGACAAGGAAAGGAAGTTGAATATGTGACAAAAACTCATAACATGTCATTTATACATAGAGAACACTTTTAAAGCCATTTATGAGTTTGTACCTGAGACCAGATTGACCAAAGTCCAGTTCTAATAATAGATATACGCGACTGTAGCAAAGGATATGCAACTGTTGCAGCTATTCCAATCACAGCGCTTATTCCGCGTGCTATCCCAATAACATAGGCAGGTATGCCTTCCCATTCTAAGGTGGCTGTCATCAAGGTTCCAAAGCTGAAGCAAGTAATTGGAATTTCATAGGTGAGGCTTCATTCCCAACTGACATCAAAGAAAATAAACATGTTTCTGAAGTTGTGTTTGAAACTAAATTTTTTGAATCACTTTTTTCCAATGACTATAGTATCATCAATAGACATTGCTATCACAGACTTCTTTCTTCTCTTATCTTCTATTCTATTACTATATAAGAAATTAAGTCTTGACTTCCCAGACTGTGATATATGTCATCTCCCAAACTGTGACATGTGTGACTTCTCCAACTCTTTTTAATTACTCAATTACTATATAAGAAAAGAAGGCTCTAGCCTCCCTGTGACATAGTTTTTTTTAGGAAAAGACTTGTACTCTATACAGGCCGGATCCATATACTAGTTTATAAATAAAATAGTTATGCATTCACAAAACTTGAATGCATAACTAGAACAAATGCCAAGGTTGCTGAATTTAAATTTTTCTCAAAAGGGGATCAGCTGGTCTTAGAGTCTGTGTAATTAGCAAGATTCTCTGTGATATATCATATAGAATAGTAATGAACAATCATCTAAAGAGCTAAAAATGAAAATAACCAAGGAAAATCCTGTATAATTATGTCATGTGTAGCATCATATTTTGGCCTTTTTGTTCATAAATAGACTGGATATTTTACACATTAGTGGATAAGGCTAATGTTAGTGTTAAGATCCCAACATAGACTAGAGATATGGCCAATGTAGTTCTTATAAAACTTGGCCAGTCGTCACTCTTCACCTTACAAGCTGGTTTTGTGAGGTTGAGTTAGGCCCTAAGTCTAAATTCTAAGGGTCAAACTAGATTTTTATGTAAAATTAACTTGCCATAGGTATTTGTAAGCTTTTACCTGAGTACAGTGAAAAATAGCAAAGCCAGAGCTAATCCAGGAAGGACAACTTCTTGCTGTAAATAAACTCTCCAAGCATCAATATATGAGATCTCTGAAATCCACTCAGAAAATTTTTTCCTGCTTTTTCTGTATGCCAATTCTGAGTCATCACCGGTATCAGAAAGCAAAGTATCTCCATCTGAAGTTAAATTGGTCCTTTCTGGATCACCTTGTGAAAGCCTTGCCATCTTCCTCTGGCTACTTTGGCCCAAAGCTGGAATCCCATTATACACAGATGTGAAAAGCCAATACTCCACCCAAACAGAGGCAGCATTCCAGAGTGCTAGAGTTATAGCAGATGCTTTTAGGGATACAAAGCTTATTATGAATCCGGTTATGACAGGCGCAAGAAGCTTGCAGCTTAGATCAATGCGCCTTGTAACTGAATTTATCTTTGTTAGCAGTTCTGGGGCTTGACCTTCAGATATAACTAACAGCCTGTACAATGGAAACTAAAGTAAAAACATGCTTTTCATACAATGTTTCTCCAATAATTAAACTAGACATTTCACATGATTCAGTTTCCATTAAGAAGTGATACTATGAAATATCAGCAAAATCATTACATTTTGAAGAGAGAAAAGAACAAGTATTAATTACTAAGCTTGCTGTGAAATAACATTTTTCCATCATTGTCCACAACTACTAGAAAGAAACAAAAAATATTTATCTGACTTGTCAATGTTGAGAGAACCAAGCAAAACCATTAAGAGTGATTCAGAAGTAAATGGTCTATCTTTGGACCAAATACACGACAGGACTTTATGATATCGACTGATCCATGTAACCGACTCCATCTAGTGGGAAAAAGCTTGGTTGTTGTTGTTGTAAATGTTGAGAGATTGTAAAGATAACCATGATGGTGAAAAATGAAAACTAAAATTTTGGCATCAATATCTGATTCAAGCAATAGATTATTCACTATACATGTGACTAATCAATTTTCATTAAAGCCTTAAGAATGTTATTACCATTCTCTTTCTATCAAGATGGTACCAGCAAGGGTTGAAAGTACACCAATGCCACCACAGATATTGATGAGCAACACCAGCAATATGAAAGCTGGGAAATTTGTGAACTTCAAAGATGGGTAAACAAGTAAGGCAACTACAGTGGCCCCAGCAATAATAAAAGAGAGATTTTGTGTCACCAACCACAATTGTAAAACCTGCCAACAAAAAATGAAGACAGAGTTACTTCAATAAAACCCCCCTTCATAACATAGACTTATTGGGCCAGTTGAAACAACTACTAAAGACACATATGCAACTATATTTTTACAGGTGATAAAATTGAAGTGCTAGTCTTTTGCATGAAAAGCAGAGATAACAATACTTGGGCAGGACTCACCTTCACATAAGTCAACTTATCAACCAATGTTCCAATTATGGGACCAAACAGTGCAGTGGAGGCAGATTCAACAGCACCATATATTGCTGCATAGAGCAACGAGTCTGGCCAAATATTCATCATATATAAACCAACAGAGAATTCCCACATTCTGCAAACAAAAATCCTCATTCCTCAGCTAATATAACTAAAAAAATCAAAACAAAACAAAGCAGCAAAATAGTGTAACCCATTCACTGATGCAACAATGATTTTAAAAATCTCAAGCCAAGACACTGATACTAAGTCTTAAGCACCTATGAAAGTAACTCATGAGTCTGTTTGAATAATTTTTTTATAAGGCTATAAGCACTTATATTGAGTTTTCTAACCAATAGTTTTTTAGGTAAGTTGAAATCAGTTTGTACACTTTAATTTTTTTTTTCTTCAAAATCTCTCTCTGAATTAACTTCTTCATAAGCATCTATACATTCAACAGTGACTATTTAACATCTTTTACTCTTTTCCATACACGAGAAAAATAAGAATGCAAAACAAAGCTAACTTTTCCATAAGCTAGAAACTGAACTTTTGAACCGAATGAGTACCATCTATTGTGGTCTATATATATCTCAACTGTTAAATTGATACATTTGGATTGGTCACAATAACACATAATGAGATATTTTTACTTTATATCACCCACTCATAAGTTTTTGATTTCATAGGACAAAAACAATCATTTCAATTCACCCCTATTGGTCAACAAATTAAATTGGAGATAGAAGGAGGTTTTTAAAAACAAGAAACAAAAGGGCATTTTTTTTTTTTTGAAATTTTGTGGCAATGAAATCAAAGGAATCGAAAGAAACAATAGTGATATATCAATGTTATTAATGAGTTTAAAACCAATGGTGAGAAATGAGAGAAGAACCTGGAACCCCATCTAGCTAAAAAGTGGCCAATATATAAATAAGTGATTAGATGAGAAGGGATGTCTTGTTCTTGCAGAGGCTCCCTCAATATTACGCTTTCTTCCATAATATTATCAGAGTCTTCCCCGCATTCCTTTTGACTAGTAGCATCACAATGGTTATCTTAACCAAAGCAACATGCAATTCATCTCATTAATTAATGTGTCCATATAATGATGAATTCAATGACACCAATAAATAAATTAAATTAGATAAGAAGTAATAATAATAATAATAATAATAATCGGTGATTGAAACAGACAGTTAGTTATTTCATAAACTCAAGCGGTCAAGCCTATAGAATAGTAGTAGTCAAATAGTCCATAATAGTTTCGCTGAATAGCAGCTGGAATCTCAGAGGATCACTAGTAGGTGTGACCTAGAATGAGACAAGGAACGAGCCTACGTGTTGTGCACTGTAGCCACGTAAGCGACACGTGGAGGACTTCTAGTAAAAATAAAGTGTTTTTTTCCAACAGTAAAAAAGTGTTTTAAACACACAATAGTTCGTCGCATCTGTTAGAATTAGAATTGGAATTAGAATTTAGTATATTTTGATTTATCTTTGATTTAATGGACTCAATTCATTTCTACAAAACCAGTTTATAAGATGAGGGTGTTCTTGTATTATATACTTTTTTATGGCCATATCTCGAGTCGACGTGAGACTTAGGTTTTTCTCAATATACCCCCTCACGCCTAGCACTATTGGGTTTTGTGTGTGGATAATATGATGGGCGGCCCGATAATGCTTTTTTTTTGGGGGATCTAGGATAGGCTTTGATGCCTCTTAGATTTAATGGTTTTAGATTTTGAGCCTAGCTCATCCATACAAAACCGGCTTGTAAGGAGAGAGAGATGACTATGTTATATATTCTCTATTTAAATCTTATCTCTAGTCGATGTGAGACTTTAACATTTATTTTCTCCAATAGCATCACTGATTATGTGTGTGTTTGGATTACAGTTTATGAACGTAAGTTTGACTCAAATAAGATTGAGCATAAGCAATGGTGTTCGTAGCCTTGAACTATTACGTAGTAATGATGTTTTATATTTTACTAGAGTGACTCGTAGTCTTGAACTCTATCTCTAATAGCACCATACACACAATCTTTCAGTGTGTGGTCTAAAAGTCCGTGCATTACGGCCATATACGTTATCCTAGTATAGTGAATGCTCTAGAAAATTTTGTCCAAAATTTCATAGATAGCGGTCTCACTTCTACATTCACATAGGTGAGTTTATCAAGAATGCTCCTATAGCTAGGTACACCACTTCATATAGAGTGTAAAACTCATTAAGAAATTAATTCAACTTTTCAACACTACAGGATATCATGCTCTAAAAAATATGAATGAGACTTAAAAGAATTTTACTAGCATGATTCTCACATCTCTTTATAAGTTGTTATTACCTTTTGAACCTATTTCTTAGGATCTCTAGTCCATAGGTTAGGTTACCCTTATTAGAGACAATTTAAATTATGGGCATTAGTCTCATTCATTTTGAGGTTTTGAAAATCGTCTCTCTTGCTAGTCCTTTCGTCAAAGGATCAGCCAAATTTTATTCAGACCTCACATGATCCCTCTTACCATTATAATAGCAGTTCTAAATCTTTGCAATAGCTTTCGCAATTGATCAATATGGTTGGTATTAGTTTTTCACACATAGGAATATCTAACAAAAGGTTCAACCATACTGCTTCCTCACAAGCAATTGTCAATGCAATAATTTTTGACTCCATCATAGATTGTGCTAATATAGTATGTTTCTTAGATTTTCAAGAAACAGCCCCCCGGCTAAGCTAAAACTATAGTCATTGGTCGCCTTGGAGTAATCTAAAAGGGTATTCCAATCAGCATCATTGTAACATTCTAGTACAACGAGAAACTTTTCATAATGTAATCCTAGGTTCATGGTCATTTTAAGGTATCTCATGACCCTCTCAATAGCACACCAGAGCTCATTACTAGGATTGCTAGTAAACCTACATAATAACCCCACATCATAAGTTATATCAGGCCTAGTGCAATCAGCAACATAACGAAGGCTGCCATTGATGCTTTGCATGCTCAGCTTGATTACATTGTCACAAGTGTTCTTGAACATCTTAATACTAGGATCATACGGGGTATACATTGGTTTACAATCAAAGTATTAATATTTCTTTAAGATCTTCTCAAAATAATGAGTCTGATTCAAAAAAATATCATTTTCAATTCTAGTAATTTTAATTCAAAGAATTACATTTACTTAATCAAGGTCTTTCATGTCAAATTTTTCACAAAACACAGTTTTGACATTTTTCACAACATGAATATTAGAACATAAAATTAAGCAAGTCATCCACATATAAATAAATAATAGTGCAAACATTATCATCTGGTTTATAATATATGCACTTGTCACTTTCGTTAATTTAAAAACCATGTGAGATAACAAGATTATCAAATTTCTCATGCCACTTAGGTGCTTGTTTTAGGCCATACAAAGGATTTATTTAATTTACATACTTTATTCTTATGATCAGAAACAACAAACCATCATGATGATCCATATAAATTTCTTTTTCTAGGTTCATCTAAAAAATCATTAAAAAAACTTTTTCTAATTGGTGCACTATTAGAACTAGAACCCACACTATTTTTCAATTTAAATAGAAAGCAATCTTTATAAAAATCAACAAACATTTGATTCAATAACAATTTTCTCATTTAAATCGAAAAATTTACAAGCTTTGTTATTAAAAGTGTAGCCTATAAAAACACATTCATATACTCTAGGATCAAGAATTCTAATATAAGCCAAACAATCCCACGTTCTAAGATAGGATAAATTTGGTTTCTTATTTTTAAACAATTCATAATTAGGAGAAAATTTACTATAGGCACTCTATTAAGCACATAACATACATTTAGCAAAATTTCACCCCACCAAAATGATGCAGCACTAGAATGAAGTAAAACAACAACAACAGATTCAGCAAAATATTTCTATTTTTTCTTTCGCTTTGCCACTCATTTCAGGAGAATAAGGTGCAGTTTTCTCATGAATTATTCAATGAGAATTATAAAACTCATTGAAAAAAACAAAATCATATTATGTTATTCTATCACTTCACAATCTCTTTATTTTTTTATTGAGTTGATTTTCAACTTCAGAGACAAATAATTTAAACATATAAAAAACATCACTCTTATTTTTCATAAGCTATACATATGTGAAATTAGAGCAATTATCAATAAAAGTGATAAAATAACACTTTTTATTTCTAGATAACACTCCATCAGATTCACATATATCAAAATGTATGAAATCAAGAATTTCAGTTTCTCTAATAACTGACTTATGAGGAGCCTTAGTAATTTTAGTTTGGCTACAAAATTCAAATTTTTCAAAATCATACATAGACAAATTAGGAATTAATTCCAAATCACTCATATTTTTAATAATTCGTTTATTAACATGACAAAGTCTATAATGACAAACATTATAAGTACACAACATGAAAGAAGAAACAACATTATTCATTTTAACATTCAATTTGAACATTTCATCAGTAGCATAATTCTTTACTACAAAAATATTATTCTTTGTAAGGGTAAACAAATCAGCCCTTGTTGTTTGGGCAAACCCGACTGTGTTAAGAAGATAGCCTGAAACTAAGTTTTTTTTTCTCATCTTTAGAGTATGCATAACATCTTTAAGAGCCACAGTCTTTCTAGAGGTAAATTTCAATTTCACTTCTCCTGTCCCAGCAAAACAGTGGTGTGGGAATCTCCCATCAACACTTTTTGATTGTTAGTAACAAAATAAGTCTTAAATAGAGACTTATCATAGTAGACGTGACGCGTTGCGCCAGTGTCTACTGTCTATCCACCATCCGGATCCACCAACAACATTGATTTCAAAAATCATAGCTATGAGTTGGGCTTCAATAAGGTTTGCTAGTGGGGTAAGGTATTGTTTGACCCAACTTTTTTTTTTTGGGTTTGAAAGCTACTTTAAAGCTAAAATTAAAAATAAGAACTTTAAAAATAAAGTTAAAGTTGTTTGGTAAATTCAACTTTTTTTATTAGTTTAAAACCTATTTTTAAGCAAAAGTAGTTTGGTAAAATAAAATAATTTTATAAAGACTATATTTTTATTTTAGAGTAAATAGTACTAATAAAATGTTTTAAATTATAAATTATATTATTTTTTAAATGACTAATGTAATTATTATTTAAAGAGTAATTATATATTTAATATTTATATTTTTCAGAGACCACAGAAAAATAATATATTTTTAAAATTTAGGCAAAATTAGTAAACTGATCATTTATCTTTATTTTTTTTCAATTTAGTCTTTTATTAAATTTTTTCAACAACAAGGTCTCTTATTTTTATTTATTTTTCAATTTATTTCTTTTGACGACGTGTCAGTTTTTGATTGGTCTCAGGTGATGGTATACAGTAAATCGAGACCAATCAAAAACGGACACATCATCAACAAACAAAAAAAAGGACCAAATTGAAAAAATAAATAAACATAAGGGACCTTATTGTTGAAAAAATTTAATAAGAAACTAAATTGAAAAAAATTAAAGATAAAATATCAGTGTACTAATTTTGCCTAAAATTTAATATATTTGTCCTTAATTCTCAAATTGTTATCCCCACGCGAAGAGAAAAAAATGCTTAGGAATTGATGTGACTGATTTTTAATATAGAGAAGTTATTAGTTAAAGAATCCCGCGGTTTGTTTTAAATCACAGCAAAATTGGTTGTAAAAAATTGATATTAATTTTTTTTAAGTTGGCACGTCAAACTGTCAAAGTGTCAAGGACACGGGAGATTGGGATTAGGGAAATAAAACAAAAATGGCATTTTCTTGGATTCGAAGAGCGGATGCATGAAAAAGCTCCTCACACTAGCTTTTATAAAAGCTACTTCTTTAGCATTTTTATTACTTAAAATTAAACTCCTTATTTTCATAAGAGCTTTTTTCATGATTATAAAAAAAGGAGCTTTTTCCAAAATGTGTTTGACCCAATTTCTCCTTTTAAGGAGAAGAGAAACTAAAAAAATACCTGGGAGCCAAATGGCCAAGCTTACCACAGTTATAAGTTATAACAATTAAACTGTCCCGAGGGGATTTTATTTTTTGGGAACTTCTACAGTCCCGTTGTAAAAATAACAGTTTTGGTACAGTTAGTTTTTAATCAATAAGATTTTTTAGCACAATTTAACAATTCAGTCCCTCAAATATTTAAAATTTATTTTATAATTTTCATTTAACATTAAAACTATTTTATTTAAAATTTAAAATTACAGTAACAACTAAAGGATGAAACTAATCTTCTCAATCTCATATCATAATCTCACATATTCTCTCCTTTGAACTGCACGCTCCCTCCGGTTACTTCTAGAATCATTTTTTTCCATGATGGTGTGAAGGAAAGAAATGCAAAAATAGGAGGGAGTAGCCATAAAATGAAAATGATTAATTAGATGTTAAGATGTAATATTAAAAAATTGTAGTCCTTAAAAAAAATAATCTGACAGGCAGAATTCTATTTTATCATTGGTTGGTAAAACAACAGTTCTAAAACCGTTATTTTACCAACGACACCGCAGAAATTGCCTTATTTTTTTTAGGACAACAGGAGTGAATTTGATAATAAGAACCTCATCTTTTTTATCTTGTTTCCGGACTTCCTTCTCTATACGCAATCGAGTAAATAAACTCTTTAGAGAAAATTCTTTGGTTTTATGCATGAGGATGTTCTTAAAGTACCTCATCATTTTTATCTTATTTTTGGGCTTCGTCCTCTATACACAATTGAGTAATTAAACTCTTTAGAGATTTTTATTTTATTTTATGCATGAGGATGTTCTTAAAAACTTTGCAGCTAGGAGGTATCTATTAATTATTACAACTACTTGAAATTGTTCATCTAAAGCCATACCTTCAGAGATGATTTTATGAGCAATTTTCTGAACTGGAACGAAGTCATGCTTGGCAGACATGGCAGAAAGCATATATATCTTAAAATTGTTGCTGCAAATGTCAAATACGAACAAAAATTAAGGTCGTGCGCAGACTAAGTCGCTATCTTTCAAACGTTTTGCGACTCTCTGCCTAATATGTGTAATAGTATACAACCTTATCGTCTTTAAGATAAAATAGCCCTCCAACACAAAGTCTAGGAATTCTCTGCACAGACAAAAAACCCAACAAAGAGATACCCACACAAAACTCAAATTGCTCGCTATCTCTATATAAAAAAAATCCTTTCACTAGTTCCGAATTTTTTTTCTTCTAAATTACGGGGTATTCTAATCATATTTATAAGCATGAGAGACAATACAACGTTCACAAAAGTGTTAAAAGACATTGAAGCAATATTCAAAGCCATATTTACCCAAATTTAATTTGCTTTCAACGGCTATTGAAAGAATTGATAGCCAACGTTAATAACACAGGGAATATTTTTTTAAAATAGCTTAATATATAGCCGCTCAACGTAAAGAAACTTTAATATATAATAATTGCTAAAATATATTTCTTTTAATAAAATTATTTCAACACAAACACACTCTATATCTTTAATTTCCTTTTTTCCTCCCTTTTTTATTAAACATTTTTCATGTGCGAAACGTCATGAATCATGCATCTTTGGAAAAACGCAAAGAACATAAAAATATCACGACAACAATATTTTTAAACTACAAATAAATATTGGATAATAAAATCGAATTCTGTCATGGATTGCACTGTTGCACAATGGATTATGCGTTCAGAAAGCAAACAGTGTCGTGTCTAATGGAGGAGTCGAGAGATGCTATTCATTTATAGAAGTTTTTCTTAATTAATTTAATTAATAATAATTAATAAACTAATCATTTTTTGAGAAAATTAATGAACCAATCATACTAACCCATGTATTTTTATATTGAAACAAGTTTTTTTTTTCTGACAGCATACTGAAACAAGTTTTAAGCAAGACAAGAATGCAGATATTGAAACAAGTTTATCTAAAAGAATCAAAACAAGTTTTAATGTAATATACTTAAATAATATGCAACAATATGTTTGAATCTTTAATTTTTAATAAGAAAATTATAAAAAAATTATCACCTTTTTTAATTGTCAATTAAAAATACAAACTTTTATTAATGTAATTATATAACGATATTTATTTTTATTCATAAAAATTTGTTCAAATTGCATGTATCACAGCTAAAAATTCTTATATTATTGATAGACTTTATTAATGGAAAGTCAATTATTCATCTCTAATTTCTTGGTCACAAATTTTAGTGATGGATAAAATTTTAATTTATTTTTTTAATTCATTTTCTAATTCTTTTAGTTCATTTTCTAGCTTATTTAATTTATCTTATTTTTTATAAAATTTTTTGATGTTCTCTCAATTTCTGTATTATGTCCATGATCTATATAATAGTAATCTAGACTTCTATATATTAAACTTATGTTTTCTTTAGTTATTTCTATTTTTCTTTTAATTTATTTATTTTCATCTCTTGTTCGATTATTTTAATTTGTTCATCAATTATATTTATCTTATTTCCTTGAATCTTAGTGCTATAATACCAATAACCAATTTAGTGTCATGGTTCATCCTGATTAATTCCATATATTATAGATTGTGCACATATTTTTTCATATATTGTTTTTTTGTATAAATAATTGTTTCTATTTCATTTGGTAGATTTAATTTCCATATACATTTTATTTTTTTATAAAAAATTTCTTCACAATTTTCTATTTTGTCTGTATATATTATATTAAAATTGTCTTTTATTCTTATCCATATTTCAATAATTTTAACTTTTATAATAAATCTAGAAATGCTTTTATTTTCTTTATATTTTTCAATTCTCCAAAATCTTTCTTTATTTGCACTATATATATTATTCATAGATTAATCCATAAATTTATTTTAATTATAACTATATTCTTTATCCAATAATTCTTCAATTTCTTTATCTATAAGATTTCTTTCTAAGGCAAAGCTTCTTTCTAATTTCTCTTGTTCATCTTCTAATTTTAATTTAATTAAATTTGAGGTTAATTCATAATTCATTTTGTAACGCCCTTCACTACACTAGTAATATCGCAATAAAACATCATTTGAAGATATAGCAAGACAAAATTTAATTAAATTTGAAGGGACTAAAAACAATATCTCATTAACAAAAAAAGAATTAATAAAAAATCCTTACATAATTAAAACATTTTGCTCAACTACAACATCTACTAATAAATTCGAACAATAATTTAATAACCAGGTCAAGCACAACGATTTCTCAGTTACAAAAATAAAATCCTAACGAAGCTAAGAAAAAAAAAAAGCCATCAAGTTTTCAAGCCTTCTCAGTCAGTATTAGTGACCACCTCCTCGTGCTCTGAAAACAATATTTTTAATGAGATATAATCCCAATGAATAAAACAAGTTCAGAAAGGTATTTAAAAATAGTGTTGTTCTCAGCCGGCGTGGTACCAGAAAAACTCAACCATGGTACCCGCAAAACATAGAATAAAAACATTCAAACATTCACGTACTATACGTACATACTATACGTGAATGTTTATTTAAATCACAAATAATAAAATAATTATTTTAACATTCAAATATTCACAAAACAAGGTACTCAATCTGACATCATTACATACACGTACTATACAACTATTCGGTTTCCGAAACTGGTGTGAATCCCAGATTCACATAGGTCCATGACCTCATGTCCATGCAATGATATTACACTGCCTTCTCCATCCCGGATGGAGGTTCCTCATATTCCATCCCAGATGTGGATATTTTCAAAATTACGATATCCCATCCTGGATGGAGATACCTCTCATCCTATTCCCGAAATAAGATGTATATCGTTATCCCTTCCCAGAAGGTGATAACCGACTCAGACATTATGATATATTCAATAGTTTGATATCCCATCCACTACTAGAAAACATGTCTTTAGTGACCGAAAAATCAGTCACTAAATGGCTAAAATGGTCACTAATTTAGGTTGTAACCGAATTAGAGACCGAAAAAATCGATCGCTAAAACGCTAGTCGCTGATCCGTAGTGACCGATTTTAGTGACCGATTTTTTCAGAGACCAATTTAGTGACCGATTTTCAGCAACCAATTATCAGTGACCGATTTAGCGACCGATTTTCAGTGACTGATTTAGCGACTAATTTTTTAGTGATCGATTTAGTGACTGATTTGTAGACATATTTAGTAACCGATTTTAAAAAATCAATCACTAAATCGGTCACTAATTTTCTCACTGGAATTAAAAAGATTAAATTTATTTTTATGATTCCATTCCCAAACACATCTACTCTTTCAAAATTAATTCTTTATGAATCAATTCTACCAAAAAAAATAGGCGTAGAACTCTGCCTTGGGCACGGTATTGGAAAGTATTTGAAAGAACTATATAACTCAAACCAATATCTTCCCCTCTTAATAGAATGTGTCATATATCAAGACTCAAATTCATAATGAACAACATGATTGAATGAAGCCATAATGGTCTATTTCGGTACAATATATTTATAAACATGTATGCATAATAAAACTAAGTAAACTTGCAAGCTATTCATTGTTGAACAAAATAAAAAGACAAGCCAAGGGAGTTCCAGAGGGTTGAACTTGTTACGCCTACACCCGAGTTAAGTAGTTATGCACCTCCTTAGGCAAAATAACCTTGCTGCATCACAAAAAAAGGGAGCATTAGGAGCAAGGCAGCAAACTCATACTGTAAAAAGCAGTATACAAGGAAAATTATACAAGCCTGATACCATATCTTCCAATGACTTTGACATAATGTTAATCCAATGGTCAAAATGATATCAGTATATATAACAACAAAAATCTTTGCAGATTAACTTTATGTAGGAAACCACAAGCACCTCAAAATTTTCTCTGCCCCATTCTTCTAAAAACTCCAGAATAGGATATGCTGCTGAACCAAGTGTTATGTAAACCATCAAAGTCAGATTCTTCAAGTCCATAGGCCTATATAATAGCCCAATGACACCCATAATAAATACCACAGAGAAAGGTGAATTCTTCAAAACGAGTAGTAATTTAGGAAGCTTGGAAAGAAAAATACTTATCCTTCAGGTGTTTCTGCTGGACACATCATTCCCCATTGTGAATTATGCAGTTGTCTTGGTTTGGCCAACTTCCCTGAAATAAAAGGAGAAGAAAAAAAAAGTATAAATTACAACTCAGACAAAAATTATTCATAAAAAAGTAATAGTACCTTATCTGTGAATCTAAACTTATAAAAAAATAACTGAGAGCATATTACCATATTGCATTGACAGTATTAATTTATACAAGAAATGCACAAGGGGGGATTGAAGGCTGGATCATGCTTGAATATCGAAGCAACTACCTTCACGCCTGATAGGAGAATTCAATCTTCGCAAGTGAGATAAAGTGGACGCATAAGTTAAACAATTTAGCACCTGAGAAGAACAAAATGTTAATTATTAATGTCTTATTTCCTATATAGAAGACAGAGCACTGTTGAATCTTAAAAATAATGTAATAGATCATAATCAAACCTGTGCTACACAGTTTGTACTTTAGCTGGAAATCAAACAAAACTAGGAACCACAACCTTCCCACCAAGCGCCACTCTACACACACAATTTCTAAATAAATTTAAGTTCAAATCAAATCCCAATCGAATGTTCCAGATAGTGTGGACTCATACGAATTTAATAATACATTTACTTTTCTGCATAACTAAAATCAAAATGAGCAGAGCTTGAGGAATACCATGCTCCAACTTCACAATCCAACATGCTCTGATTGCAGATTATGAAGCAAAATTTTCCCTAACCTAAAAGTGAAAATTTAAGAAAAGAGAAAAAAAAGGTTAAAAGTGAAATTACAGAAACGAAGAAGGAGAGAGACAGTCCAACCTGCTACCGTCATTGCGATCATATAATGCGTCCGCCTTTTGAACCCTAAGCACCGCACATGGAAAGTATCACCGCACAAACTGCAACACACAAAATCAAATTAAAACCCTAACCCCCAACCAAAAATGAGAATGGAATGAACCAGAAAACAGAAAAAATCAAAACTGAGAATGGCAAGCAGAGAAGAAAACCTAACCTTCTCTAGCGATAGCAATGGCGTCTCTCGCGGTGGAGGTGGCGTCTCTCGCGGCCTGAGCAGAGGACTGAGCGAATGGTAGCGTCTCTCGCGGTGAGTGGTGGAGGTGACAGCGACGAGTGGCCCTGAGCTTGAGACACGACGCAAGAAACTTGAATGTAGGCCGCGGTGGTGGTGGAGGCGCGACGGAACTGAGCTTTTGACGGCGGTGGAGGTGCGACGGAACTAAGCTTTTGAACAGTGGTGAACTGAGAGGGAGCAGAGACTGAGTGACGATGGAGGAAGGAGAGGGGCGCGAGGGTTTTCAGCTGTGAGTGAGCTTTTGAACAACCAATTAAATAAAAATTAATGAAATTAAATAAAAAATTTAAAAAACTTTAAATTCGGTCACTAAAGTCTCTATAGTAAAATTATATATAAACTTTAAATTCAGTCACTAATTAGTGACCGATAATCGGTCACTAAAGTCTCTATAGTCAAATTACATACAAACTTTATAATTCGGTCACTAAATTGATCACTAATTAGTGATCGAAAAATTGTCACTAAAGTCTCTATAGTTAAATTACATACAAACTTTATAATTCGGTCACTAAATCGGTCACAAATTAGTGACCGAAAAATCGGTCACTAATTAGTGACCGAAAAATCGGTCTCTAACCACCAATTATTTTATTTTATTTTTAATATATGGATTTGGTCTCTAAATCGGTCTCTAATGATAATCGGTCGCTATTTCGATCTTTAAAGCTTACCTACGATCGAATTAAATAAAAACTTTAAAAATATTCGAAATCGGTCACTAATTCGGTCTCTACAGTGATCGAATATTTTCGGTCACTAAATCGGTCACTGATCACCTATTTTCTAGTAGTGATCCCAGATAGAGATATCGCTCATTCTATTCCCAGAATAGAATGTACACCATCACCCCTTCCCAGAACGCGATGACCCCCTTGCATATTTTTTTTGATAGTAGGAAAACAAACAACAAACTAAAGCCGAATTCTAAAAGCTCCTAATGCATTAGCGATTGGAGTTTAGCATAGATGGGCAATCTGTCCACACCAAGAAAGGTTGGTCCAAGTTGGCTCCATGTTTGGCAAGGAGACCAGCACAACAATTCCCTTCACAAAGCATATGCTGGTAAACCAATTTCCAAGGAAGCGAACGGTAATGTCTAATCTTATTGACCAGTGGCGCATAAGGGTGCAACTGGTGTACTCCCTCAGTGACAAAGGAAAGAGCAAGTTGAGGTCATATTCACAAATGATATCCTTGTAGCCCAAACGCCAAGCTAAATCCATGCCTTTAAAAATGGACAGTAGCTCGTCATTTAGACTTGTAGTAAAACCACATGAACCAGAATAGTCGGTGATCCAAGTTTCGATATTATCCCGAAGTAAGCCACCAATACCAGATTTTCCAGGATTTCCAAAAGAGCTCCCATCCATATTAATCTTGATTTGTTGTTCTCTCGAAGTATGCCAACGAACCTGCTTCTCAATGGTTGCATTCTGCGATGAAGGAAAGCAAGTGTTGATCGTCTTCATCAGTGTTATTATTTGATTGATGAGTTGCCACTCTGACCAACGTTGATCATTGAACACCTCATGATTCCGAGCCTTCCAAATAATCCAACAACTCACTGCAAATAGAGATGCATGCGCTGTACAGAGCTGAGACCGCAACCAGTTCTTGCAATTTGGAAGATCAAAGTCTTGATTCTGAATATAGTCCACACTCTGCGAGAGATAGGACAGTCTCGTAGAGTATGAAGAATAGTTTCCTCTGTAGCTCCACACATGCAACAAGATAAATCAAAACACATGTGTCTGTGAAAACAGACACTGTTAGTAGTCAGACTTTCATGAAGGCACAACCAGATAAAGTGTTTAATGTTTTCAGGGAGAGGTAACTTCCATACCCAGGACCAAGTTTCAATATTGGTAGACTAAGAGATGGGCTCGTGAATAAGCCAATGGTATGCGATTTTGTGCTTAATCCCCCAATAACTCACAACCCCCTTTTCATCTTTATTTCCACCGGCATGGAGGTTTCCATCCACATGGAATATCTGTTAGAAATAATTAAAAAAATAAATAAAATAGGTGTTACAAAAATTGAAAGGTTGTAACCATTTAGCACTTATTTCTTTCTTATTATTAGACATTATGTAGTGGTTATTATGTGTGTTTATTAGCACTTATGTAATGGTTATGGTAGCACAAGGGTCACTCTTTATCTATAAATAGAGGACCACCCTCTTGTATCTGGTGTGCTAAAGTAATAGAATTCCTCTTCCATATCATATCTCTTCTTCCTACCACTAACAAAGTGGTATCAGAGCTTGAGCTCTAGAGAGTTGAGAGAAACACTTTGTGAGTTGAGAGATGGCTAGCAATGGCTTGAATATGTTTCAATTCCCTCGTCTTACCAAAGGGAACTATGATAGTTGGTGTCGTCGCATGAAAGCCTTGTTAGGCTCTCAAGATGCTTGAGAGGTTGTAGATAAAGGCTATGCTCAACCTCAAAATGAGGCTACTTTGTCACCAAATGAAAAGGAGAACTTGGTAAAGGTGAAGAAGAAGGATCAACAAGCACTTGCCTTCATTCATCAAGGCTTGGATGAAGCCATGTTTGAGATGGTGTCAAATGCAACCACATCCAAAGAAGCTTGGACAATTTTGAAGACCTCCCTTGAAGGAATTGACAAGGTGAAAAAGATGCGTTTACAAACTCTACGTAGAGAGTTTGAATCCTTGTATATGAAGGAGTCCGAATCTATTTCGGAATTTGGCAACAAGGTGTTGGCAATTGTGAACCAAATGAAGCGTTATGGAGAAAATGTAGAAGATGTTCGTGTGGTTGAGAAGATCCTTCGTTCCTTGACCGCAAAATTTGATTATGTGGTTTGTGCTATTGAAGAGTCGAAGGATTTAGACAGATTGTCCGTCGATGAACTAATGGGCTCGCTTCAAGCCTATGAAGAAAGATTCAAGAGGAGACATGATGAGCTTTTGGAGCAAGTCCTTAAAGCCAAAGCCTCTTTGAAAGAAAATGGAGAAAGTAGTCAAAAAGGGCGTGGACGTGGAAGAGGACGTGGTCGTGGTCGTGGCCAAGGAAGAGGAGGAAGAGGAGATCGTGATAATTTTAACAATAATGAAGGATGGAGATCTCAACCCACTAGAGGTCATGGAAGAGGAAGAGGCAATAATGATAGAACACATGAAAGGAGGTATGATAAATCTAATGTTGAATGTTTTAATTGTCACAAATATGGTCATTACTCTTGGGAGTGTAGAACCAATGTGGAAGAGGAGGCTAATCTTGTTGGTGATGAAGAAGTTGAAGAGCCAACATTATTGTTAACAATTAACAATAATGAGAAGGATGACAAATGCTTATGGTATCTTGACAATGGAGCAAGCAATCACATGTGTGGGTACAAAGAGAAATTTGTTGAGATTGATGAGAAGGTGAAAGGAAATGTTTCTTTTGGAGATTCTTCCAAGGTGCAAATTCAAGGGAAAGATACCATTTTAATTTCTTTAAAAGATGGTGCTCATAAATTGGTCACTGATGTTTACTATGTTCCTAAACTAAAAAGTAACATTTTGAGTTTGGGACAACTTGTTGAAAAGGGGTATGAAATTTATATGAAAGATTGTTGTTTATGGCTTCGAGATCAAAATTCTAAATTGATTGCCAAGGTGTCTATGTCAAAAAATAGAATGTTCACTTTGAACATCAAGACCGATGATGCAAAATGCTTGAAGGCTATCATAAAAGATGAATCATGGTGTTGGCATATGAGATTTGGTCACTTGAACTTTGGAGCACTCAAGGCCCTAGGAGATGAAAAGTTGGTAAAGGAATGCCTCCCATCAACCATCCTAAACAATTGTGTGAAGCTTGTCTCCTTGGCAAGCATGCAAGAAGAAGTTTTCCAAAAGAAGCCGATTCAAGAGCAAAGGAGCCTCTCCAACTTGTTTACACCGATGTGTGTGGCCCAATTGATCCACCTTCTTTTGGTAAAAATAGATATTTCTTGCTCTTTATTGATGATTATAGTAGAAAGACTTGAGTTTATTTTCTAAAGCAAAAATATGAGGCATTTGTAGCTTTTAAAAATTTTAAAGCTCTTGTCGAGAAGGAGAGTGGCTATGTAATCAAATCTCTAAGATCCGATAGAGGTGGCGAATTCACATCAAAAGAATTCAATGAATTTTGCAAAAAATATGGGATTCGTCGCCCTCTAACGGTTCCTAGATCTCCACAACAAAATGGGGTAGCGGAGAGAAAAAATAGAACTATTCTAAATATGGCTAGATGTATGTTGAAAGCTAAAAATATGCCCAAGGAATTTTGGGCCGAAGCTGTTGCTTGTGCAGTTTATTTGACTAATCGCTCTCCAACAAAGAGTGTCAAAGATCAAACACCACAAGAAGCATGGAGTGGAGTAAAGCCAAGAGTTGATCACTTGAGAGTATTTGGAAGCATTGCATATGCTCATGTACTAGACCAAGGAAGATTCAAGCTTGATGATCGAAGTGGGAAGCATGTGTTCATTGGCTATGATGCAAGTTCAAAAGGCTACAAGTTGTACAACCCAAGCAATGGAAAGACTATTGTAAGCCGAGATGTTGAGTTTGATGAAGAAGGCACATGGAATTGGGAGAAAGAAGAAGGCACCTATGAATTCTTTCCATACATTGAAGAAGATAAAGAAGTCATGACACCAAATGAGAATTCAACTCCACCTCTTTCACCAACTCCTTCCACCAATGAAGACTCATCATCTTCCGAAGGGAGTTCAAGTGAAAGGCCAAGAAGAATAAGAAGCATTCAAGAATTATATGATGAAACTGAACCTATAAATGATTTGTTTTGTCTTTTTGTTGACTGTGAGCCTTTAAACTTTGATGAAGCCATGAAAGACAAAAGGTGGAGACAAGCCATGGAAGAAGAAATCAAAGCCATTGAGAAGAACAACACTTGGGAGTTGTCAAGCCTTCCCAAGGGCCATGAAGCAATTGGAGTCAAATGGGTGTTCAAGACTAAAAAGAATGCCAAAGGAGAAGTGGAGAGATACAAAGCAAGACTTGTTGCTAAAGGCTACAAACAACAACATGGAGTTGATTATGATGAAGTATTTGCACCAGTTGCCCGTATGGAGACAATTCGTCTTCTTATTTCTTTGGCGGCCCAAATGAAGTGGAAGATTTTTCAGCTTGATGTGAAATCGACATTTCTAAATGGCTATCTTGAAGAAGATGTCTATGTTGAACAACCAATGGGTTTTGTTGTGAAAGGGAAAGAAGGACAAGTCTTAAAATTGAATAAGGCTTTGTATGGCCTAAAACAAGCACCAAGGGCATGGAATAGCCGCATTGACAAGTACTTCCAGGATAATAGGTTTGTCCGTTGCCAAAATGAGTATGCTCTCTATGTCAAAACTTTTGATAATGGTGATGTTTTGCTTGTTTGTCTTTATGTGGATGATCTTATATTTACTGGCAATAACCCAAATTTATTTAAAGACTTCAAGAAGGTTATGTCTTGTGAATTTGAGATGACTGATATGGGGCTCATGTCATACTACTTGGGCTTAGAAGTGAAGCAAATGGAGAGCGGCATTTTCATCTCACAAGAGAGCTATGCAAAAGAAGTGTTGAAGAAGTTTAGAATGCTTGATTGCAATCCCATGAACACACCCATGGAGAGCGGGTTGAAATTGTCAAAGTTTGATGATGGAAAACTAGAAGATCCCACAGTCTTCAAGAGTCTTGTGGGGAGTTTGAGATACTTAACCAGTACAAGACCTGATATTTTGTATGCAGTTGGGGTTGTGAGTCGTTTTATGGAAACTCCTACTTCTACTCATTTTAAAGCTGCAAAGAGAATTCTTCGTTACTTGCAAGGTACAAGTGATTTTAGACTATTTTATTCTCCTTCTAATGACTTCAAGCTTGTGGGGTTTTGTGATAGTGATTTTGCGGGAGATGTTGATGATAGAAAAAGCACTACCGGGTTTGTATTTTTCATGGGTAACTCTGCTTTTACTTGGAGTTCTAAGAAACAAGCTATTGTCACACTTTCTACTTGTGAAGCTGAGTATGTGGCAGCAACTTCTTGCACATGTCATGCCATTTGGCTTAAAAGATTGTTGGAGGAACTTCACTTAATGCAAAAGGAGACTACAAAGATCTATATTGACAATAGATCTGCACAAGAGCTTGCCAAGAACCCGGTGTTCCATGAACGAAGTAAGCATATAGACACAAGGTATAATTTCATTAGAGAATGCATTGCCAAGAAAGAAATGGAGTTGATTTATGTGAAGACTCAAGATCAAGTTGCAGATATTTTCACCAAGCCCCTCAAATTTGAAGATTTTCGAAGATTGAGAGGAAGACTTGGAGTGCAGAAAAATTTCTAAAGAGTTTTCTAATTAAGGGGGAGTGTTAGAAATAATTAAAAAAATAAATAAAATAGGTGTTACAAAAGTTGAAAGGCTGTAACCATTTAGCACTTATTTCTTTCTTATTATTAGACATTATGTAGTGGTTATTATGTGTGTTTATTAGCACTTATGTAATGGTTATGGTAGCACAAGGGTCACTCTTTATCTATAAATAGAGGACCACCCTCTTGTATCTAGTGTGCCAAAGTAATAGAATTCCTCTTCCATATCATATGCCTTCTTCCTACCACTAACAATATCATAACCTTTCAAACACAAAGGAAATAAATTGTTATATTTTCATTTTTCAACCAAAAAATATTATCATTATAAACAAATAGTGATAGTGTGATACTATCCTCTCCCCTATACTTGCCTCTGTACTGAACATCTTAGAGAGCCTTTATGTGAAGGAACCTCACAATGTTTCCAAGCCGAAAGTGTTTCGTTCACAACCTTTTCCAACGACAAATGGAAAGAGCAACAGAACAACCTCAATTTGGTGGTCCTCCAGCAACAGAGAGATGACGACGGCAAGCGGCAACACGACAACGAAGAAGCAGAATGAAACTGAAACGATGGTGATGCCTAGAACAATGGTGGCTGACGAAATTGGAGATGGTGGTGGTTGGTTCTAGGGTTTCAGAAAAAGAAAATGAGAGAAATAGAAAGGGAGATAGAAAAATCAATTTTAGTTTGGGGAGTGGTGTGGAGGCTGTAGAGAAATCGGGAGAGTGAGAAGAAGAAGCCATGTGTGAGAGGAAGGGAAAGAAATTTGAATTCTGGGCAAGCTTTTCAGTTTTCAAAAGTGTGGAAGTGTAGTGAGGAAGTCTCTGTCTTTGGTGTATTGAGGAAGCTAACCTCCAGTCAGACCAATCGTACCTCTCTCTCTTCCTTTTTATCGATTTTTGCTTTTGTGATGTGTGTGCAGTGTGCTTTTGTGTTTTTGCCATAAATAGGTTGATTTTGCTCTAAGGTGTGTTTAAGAAGCTAATCACTCCAAGAGTGACATGTCAAAAAAAAGCTCCAAAGGGTGCTCTCCAAGTGTACATTACTAGGACTAGGATAAGATGTATGCATTTATGGTGGCGTTTAGAATGGACCAATAAAAAATTGGTCCACCAAACCCCAATCACATGGACAGTCGTTGATATAAATATTATAAGGGAATGGTGAGGATTTGTGGGGGGTTACCTGAAATCTAGGTTATTTGAAAATTTAGATATAATTGCCGAAAGGGGTCTGTAGAATGTAGTAAATAAAAAACGATAATATAGAAAAAAAAACCCACATAATTATATGAAATTAAACTTTGACCCAATAATTTCCCATAATTAAAAATAAAGTTTAATTTATTTTAATTTTCTGGTTTTATAGTATGATTATTGGATTTAAGAATTTTGATAAAAACCCACACAATTATATGAAATTAAACTTTGACCCAATAAATTCCCATAATTAAACGTTTGTCACTTATCCCAATAATCCAATTATCCGTATCTAATCTCCTGTCTTCCGTATTTAGTTCTAAACTACTAAGTTTTTATCCGAAAAACTTCAAGGTAATTGCTAATCCCCTAAAATTAATACTCTTTCTTTCAGAGTGAAATTTTAGGATGTTACAATTCTACCCCTCTAAAAATAATTTCGTCCTCGAAATTCCGTGAAATAAGTATTCAGATCTGTTACCTTTCTTCTTGGAACAATTTCCATCTTTCTATCACCCCTCTATTGCATCCATATGATCTCTCATCCTCCTTTAGATATACATACTTGCTTTTCCAATAGTTTTGGAGTGTACTTCTCTTACTTTTCCTGTCCATTTACTCCATTCTTTGTAACTTTCAGATCGTATACTAACACTATTCTTTTCCTTCCTTATCAACGTTTCCTTTTTTAACTGATCTCTACGGTTGAAATCTACTTCCTTTAATCCAGACTAAGTTCTTCCTCAATAATTTGCATTCTTATATTTCCTTAAGTTAAACTATATATCAAAGTACGTAGCCAAATCTTCAGACTTAGCTGTATGTCTATGATCAGGTCTTATTACTATATCTCCTTTTATCAGTACTTAATCTTTCTAACCATCACATATAAGCATAACTCATCCTGACTTCTCTATCCTCAATTTGGTCAAGAATAATCAATCTCCTTTGGATCTATACTTAATCCATCTCTCCATTTTTTGAAAAGAACCCATAACATTCTTGAATTCTGGAAAAATCCTTTTCCTATTTATACTATACCTTGATTCGGGAATTCCTTGGTAAATTATTTCCGATAATTACCAAGTCTCTAAAAGTATCAGATTCTACCCACTAACTTAGATTTTACTTACCCATTTCAAAACAACCTATTTGTATTCCTCTTGAAATATTCTAATTTAGTCATAAGGTTTTTCTGGTAAATCAAGCTCTATATTTCCTCCATTCTTAGGAATTTTGACTCTTAGTTCATATAAATTGTCATTGTCATATTTCTACTACCAGCAAGCCGATGAGTTGATCTGACTCATACCTTACTTTAAGCAGAAAGGAAACAATAATAATTTTATGACCAACCATGTCATTATCCTGATCTCATTCTTAGTTTTTCTAAGAGTAGATGTCTATAAAGAAACACAGATAATATAGATATAAAAACAATATTATGAGTAATAACACATCAAGGTAAGCAAACATATATGTACTTATATATTTTGTACTATTTTACAAGCAACGCTTATTTTTGGCTCTACTCCTATAAGTGTCTTGCAAAAACTACATGTCGTAGTGGGTATCATGATTCTAACTTACTGACACTGTTCTATATTTTACATTGTATATAACAACGTTGCTACTTCAGTCCTAACTACCAACTATCTATAGTCTTTCTTACTTGCAATCCCTTGACTTATGTCCTAATTCTCCACACTTAAAGCAAGTAATCCTCTTCTGAGTGCAAGTGTCTGCCATATGACCTTGTTCTCCGCACTGATAGCAAATGCGATTAGCAATCTGGAGCTTAGGAACAAACTTTCCTTTCTTAGCTTTCTCTACCTAAGAGCAGTGTTGGATTAATTTGTTCAGCTCACAAATTTGAAGGGGTGCTACCTTCTTTTTCATAT
The DNA here is from genome assembly GCA_030159175.1 of Glycyrrhiza uralensis. Classification (NCBI taxonomy): domain Eukaryota; kingdom Viridiplantae; phylum Streptophyta; class Magnoliopsida; order Fabales; family Fabaceae; genus Glycyrrhiza; species Glycyrrhiza uralensis. The sequence goes on from BRZY01000003.1 coordinate 32,432,853, forward strand.
CAGTCCTTAACCCTTCTTGAAATTTCCTACATTTCCAGGCTGGATCCGGACGAAATTGGAAATACTGAGAAAACTGAGTGATCTAAACCAATTGGCATACTGTCCTACGGTCATCTCTTTCTATTTCAAGCTCAGGAATTTTAGCTCCTTTACTTGGCGCATGTCAGTTGGCAGGTACTTAGCTAGAAAGTAATCTCTAAAGATTGCCCAGGTAAGAGTCATTCCATCAGCTCTCAGCACTTGACTCATTCTGGTCCACCAGAATTCTGCATCACTAACCATCGTGGAAGCAGCAAACTTCACTTTTTGCTCTTCAGTGCAGTTCAGCGTTCCTATATACTCTTCTAAGTCCTGTACCCATAAGTTCATTCCCTCAACTTCATGTCCTTCCCCAAACTGTTCTAAGTTGGTATGACACATATCGATTCCTTGATAATTCCTTTCTTCCCTTTCCTTATCAGCAATGGTCATTCCACTAATGTCTTCTACTAACTCTTCCATACTATAGGTTCCTTTGTTTGCCATAGTTTCCTACTAAGCAAATATTGAAAACAAGGTATCTCAAACTTAACTTATTTTCAAATCTATAGAGAAGATCGAACAATTTCACACAAAAGAATCAAGTTAAATAACATCTATTAGTATAGGTAATACTAATTTATCTTAAATAATTACTTCCCAACCATACTGTCCCATACCAGTATATAGAGGTGGCAATTCGGGCTTTCGGGCCGGGCTCGGGCCGGCCCGCATCGGGTTCGGGCTTTATCGTGCCGGGCCAAAAAAGCCCAGATTAAAAATGGGCTCAAATTTGTGTGTCCGAGCCCTCTATTTTTTGGGCTTTTTTCGGGTCGGGCTCGGGCTTTGGCCTATGTTTTTCGGGCGGCCCACTTCGGACTCGGGCTTTGTCGGACCGGGCCAAAAAGGCCCGGATTAAAAACGGGCTCGAATTTGTGTGTCCAAGCCCGGTGTTTTTTCGGGCGGGCTCGGGCCGACCCGGCGGACTAAGCCCATTTTGCGAGCTATACCAGTATAGTCAAGAATCAAATAAATCAAACAAGTTTCACATCAATCTTACGAAATACAAACCTATCAGGGTTTACACAACTTAGGCTTAGCAGACCTATACCCAAACATTCCCAAAAAGACTGAACCATGCTCTGATACCACAAAATGCAACACCATTTCTCCAAAAAGGATATTACACCATAGTAACCAAAAGTTTCGCAAAGATTTAGAAAATATTCGCCCAATGTTTATAAAACTCTTTCACAAAATGCGGATAAGTTTTTTTCTTCCTTTCATTAAAAGAAGACGAGAAGGATGGAGAATATTATCCCTTGTTTTCTTTGTAAATATCTGAACGCAACGTGAACCATCATGTACAAAAAAGTATTCCCTCATATATATATAAGTCATGATATTTTACAAAGGAGTTTGTTCTAAGACAAACTTTGATTTTTACACTACAAAAGAAAAAGAAGTCAAAGCTACTCTAAACCAAAAAGTACAAAAGTGGTAAAAGAAAAACATACGCTACTATGTACAGTCGAGCCATGATCCCGTCATCTACACAAAAAGGGATCTACTATACTAAAGCCTTAACTATGGTACATCTATGGGCAAGACCATGTAGATCCTCCTATTCCGGGCAAGCTAGATCTCAGGTGGGGAACCTGAGTCACCGGAACCTAATCAAAGTTAAACTTGCCGAAGTCTGGTCTAGGAAAAGACTCTCTAGTAAGGTCAGAAGTAGCCCAAGAGTATATAGACTCTTCGGGTTCCTCTTCGGGGTCTTCTTCGATTTCCTCATCCGACAAGGATTCAGACAACCAAATGATGTCTTCTGATTCTGACTCAGATGGACGTGGTAAAGGAGAATAGGTAGGAGCATTCGCTTCTCCCAGAGGTGAAACTGGTATACGACCTACAAAACCCTCAGTCCTAGTAGGTGCGGCTGCAGAGGTATCTTCTGAGGTTTTGTCTTGATTTTCATCTGAGGTTTTATCTTTTGACTTAGGAGTTACATGATCAGAACCATTCCCGTCATGTCCTGAAGGATGTGAACTCCCACCTCCACTGTCACTACTGTCATCACTGCCTAAGGTAAAGTCATCTGAGATATACCCTAAAGGTCTTAATTGTTGCCAGGGTAACTTAACATCTAATATCATTTGTTCTTGGATGGGTAGTGGGTTTGGCGGTGCTCCACCTCCAGTATCTAAAGTCTCAACTCTCCCTACAAACCTTCCGCATTGTGTACTAGGACATATGTTCCACCATACACTGTCTCCTCCCAGAGGTTCTATGGTTAAGTGTCAAACAGTTCCCAGTCCTTTGTCAGTTGGGTCCATCTACTTAGTCATGTATCAACACAACAAAGCAGCAAGGTGAAACTCTAACTCAAGTTAATAAAAGTAGTACAAGTATGCAATCAAACAACAGATCACACAACACTTAACTCAAACATCAAGAATAGACAAATCTCATGGACAACCAAGTTTCTCAAATACAATGTAGCAGAATAGCAAAGCATTGAAAACACACAATCACATCTTAACAAGCAGATCTTACCTTGTATCCATGAACCTGAAAAATCACACATTCTCAAAGGTATATAATCACATCAACGTCTTATTAATGCATGCCTCTTCTATATTTCTCAAATCACACCGGTGTAGTGCTCCAAGGAGACTTTTCCAACCCCACACCATAAGGCGATCGGCTGCAGTAAACTTAACAGCATAAACAGGGAATCCCGTTTATAGACCCCTGAGAATACTTCGGAAATACTGCATTTAAAACTTAATACCAAATCATAAATAGTTCTGCCAGTCAGATTTATCCAAGTCGGGTATTCGATTTGTCTCGGCTCGAGGATATTCACCGACACGACCTTTTGAGACTTTCGAAACTCGGATAATCCCAGTAGACAATTGTAGTCCAACAGAACCTATTTTCAACCCCGTTCTCGTAGGTTGTATGCTCAAAACGTCTTTATGCTCATGCACAGATATAATTCTCTTGAATTCTCTTGAATTCCTCTTTAATTCCTCTTTAATTCTCTTAGTAAAACTTCCTCTGTTTTACTATCTCTCTTTCTCAGAAAATCTTTGACTCTTCTCAAAACTCTTTGGAGGGAACAAATCAAATCCTCTTTATGGAAAGACCACTTGTATGAACAGATAACTGTTTTAAAAATCACTATTTCTCATAAAACTCTTTTCACTAAATACTTTAAAAAACATAAAACTCTTATTTTTCTTTTACTGCTTTAATTATGGGGTGATTCATTCTCTTAATTTTAAATAGCTCAATTGAGTGAATTTATAAAAAGTGCTTAACTGTATTCCAAGAAGATCAAACCGGGCATAACCACTTTGGATTGATTAAGAGAGAAGGGATCAACAGTATTTAAATTTACGCCTGCTTTTAAAACAGTAGATGTTTGTTCTTAGTTTTTAGATAACCTCTTGGTAATGGAATAATTACACGGCGGCTAAGCCGACTGCGGTAACCAGTGTCCAGCTTTCTGGAAAATTTAATATAAATTTAGTGATCGCATTTAAGCTGATTAATCACGGCTTAGTTTATTTTTGAAGATGAAAAGATTACACGACGGCAGAGCCATCTTTGATAATCAGTGTACCACTTTAAAAATCGATCCTATATTTCTAAATGAACGTAGTTCATTTATTTCTCTTCAGAAATATTTATGCTCCAATTATCTTCCAGGAAAAAGGCCCGTTGAAAGCCTATCTCACTAATTTCCACTGCTGTAGACATTGGAAATTAAACTGAGTTACGTGCATATATATACAGATTGGTTACCCACTCGATATTTCCCACTAATAATATAACAGTAGAATTCACCGAGAATCCATTACCGCTAGATTATTTTCCGTAAGATGCTATAACAATAGGTTCACCGAGAATCCATTACTGTTACACTCTTTAATTCTTTCCAATCTATTTATATATACGGTATTTATAAAATTGCTTCTTTCCCAATTTTATTTTGTCACGTATATACCGGGTCTCCAATGTTAAGATTTCCCAAACAGCGTATCATTACAGATCCCAGGCCAGAGAGACGGAGCCCCTTCATAGGTCTCCCTTCCTTTCTAGACAGATCCATACTGATAAACCATTTATCTTAATCATGACCTTGTATATAAATAACAGATAATATCGGGTTTTCACAAATAATAAATTGTATTTTTCTTGCGGTAAAACCTTATTTGAGGTACGTCTAAAATTCGCCATTATAACGGTATGTTTACAAAAGCTCAAAAGTGATTTTGTCATAACCTTTCCTCTTACTCGAAATTTTAGATTAATTTGGGCATTATAACTCTACAATTTATAAATAGCACCAAACAATTAATTTAAGACTATAAAGCATCATAAAGCATGTATAAACAAGCAAGACTATAAACACACAAACACCCAAAGCAAACACAAACAAGAATCATACTACTTAAATTAAATTGAAAAGAGAAACCCCTTACCTTGGCCTAACTTGATGAAGAACAACCAAGAACACCAAGAACATCACACAAAGAAATTTAAGACAACTAGAGAGAAAAGTGAGAGAACTTTGTATGTCTTCTTTCAAGCTTGTTGGTGTGTGAAGAAAATATGAAGCAAGGAACCCTATTTATAGTGGTGGGGGCGGTTATGAGGTGGGGACCAAGGGGGAATTAAAATTTGTGACCTCGCCTAGCTTTTTGGTGTATATGTCATAATGCATAATTAGTTAAATGATCCATTTTTCCCATTGGCTAATACATATGACTAAGCCCATGAGTCATGACCCAAAAAGTTAATCCAAGGGTCCTAAACAAGTGGGGATGTCGACCAACATAGGGAGTAAGGGGGACCATTTGATCAAATAGTGAAACACTTTATGTTTTGGTAAATAAACGGAAAACTGATGGCTATATAGTCATTTTGCAACCAGATCTCATAATTAATTTATAAAAAGGTGAGGACTTACTAGAAAATTTCAAAAATAGTTTCTAATAGTCTTAAAGACTTCATACAAAAGTTTCTGGGTTTTTACGGTAAATGGTAGACTTTACGGTACGTACTAACGAAGGAAAACGGACGCGCCGTAAGCCCAAAACAGTAATTTTTTTCAGAAAATTCCAGAAAATTCTCAGAAGATCACAAATTTAATTTAAACAACAATGGTCTCTCTTAGAATTTGATTTTGAGCACTCCCTGACCACTGAAAATCCATCCTGGTTTCCATAAACTTTGTTTTACGTGCTCACATGGACCAAAAACGTAACTTTTTATCTGTCTTTTGAAAAATTCCAAAATAAATTTCATAATTCATAAAAAATAGAAAAACATGGTGTACTGTTCCAGTTTTTCGTTTTGACTTCATTTGGGTCTCCGTATTAGTTCTTAGCTCTTACCGTAAACTGTAAGGACCAAAACTGTAATTTCAGAAATTAGTTTCTCCAAAAATTCTAGAAAAATTTCATAAAATCATAAATATTATTAGAAACAACTTTTGTGAAGCAAGATAATTTTCTGGGTTGTTTTAACGTATGTTTACTAATTAAACTCTTTTCCATCTATTACGGTAAGTACGATTTTGAAACGTCGTAAAAGAATTGACTGTTTTACTAAAATAACTTGATAAGTATTATAAACCCTCAATTATAAGACTAACACAATTTTCTTATCACTTAGTTCACACCAAAACACATAAAATAGATAACAGACGGAAATACAGAAAACAGAACTATTCATAATACTTAACTATTTTATTATTCACACTATAATACTTAACCGTAACTGGTCATTCTATTTTTTCTTAGGCTTCTATCAAGTCTTTGTAGTCTCTAGCTCATCTATTTTCCTATTTCTAGTATTTATCCTTTTCTAACTTATAGACTACAGAGTTCCGTCTAAAGGACTAAAACTGTAATTTCTTTATTATTCTCTTCTAAAATCCCCAACTTAGTTCCTAAAAATCTTTTTATGTCTCCTACTACTGTTTATCTCCTCAAATATCTTTTGGAAGTGACGAATGAATTTTCCAAATTCATTTTGTCACTTATCCCAATAATCCAATTATCTGTATCTAATCTCCTGTCTTCCGTATTTAGTTCTAAACTACTAAGTTTTTATCTGAAAAACTTCAAGGTAATTGTTAATCCCCTAAAATTAATACTCTTTCTTTTTTTTTTTGATGAAGGTTAATACTCTTTCTTTCATAGTGAAATTTTAGGATGTTACAGTACGCTCATCGTCTATAATGCAAATGATTGTCTTTACTTTCCATATACTCATTTCTCTTTGTTTTCTCTTTGTAAAACTTTATCTGTTTTACTGTAGCTTCTCTTCAATACTACTATATAAGAAAACTCATCTCTTTCTGGAAAAATACTCTCTGTCTTCATTTCTCATTTACCACGAGTTAAGTTATTTAGCTTATTTCAAGAAGACCAAAACGGGGCATAGCCACCTAGGATTGATCAAGAACGGAGAGATTAACAGTATGAAAACTTACGTTCGCTTTTAATTCGTAAGTGTCTGCTCTCAGATTTTAGATAACTCTTTGAAAATGGAATAATTACACGGCGGCTGAGCCGACTGCGGTAATCAGTGTCCAGCTTTCTTAAAACTTGATATATACTTAGTGAACGAAGTGAAGCTAATTTTTGTACGGCTTAAGTTAATTTTTGAAGATGAAAATATCACACGACGGCAGGGCCATCTTTGGTGATCAGTACCCCTCTTTAAAAATTGATCCACTATACTAAGTGAACGTAGTAAATCTGTTTCTCTGTTGAAATCTTTAAGCTCTATTTATCCTCCAGGAAAAAGACTCGTTGAAAGCCTATCTCACTAATTTCCACTGCCGTAGACATTGGAAATTAAACTAAGTTATGTGCATACATATACAGATTGGATACCCACTCGATATTTTTCACGAATAAAATAACAGTAGAATTCACCGAGAATCCATTACCGTTAAATTATTTTTCGAAAGATGCTATAACAGTAGGTTCACCGAGAATCCATTACTGTTACACTCTTTAATCCTTTCCAATCTATTTATATATACGGTATTTAAGAAAAATTGCTTCTTTCCAATTTTATCTTGTCACGTATATACCGAGTCCTTAGTGTTAAGAATTCCTCAAACAGCGTATCAATACGGATCCCAGGCCAGAGAGACAGACTGCTTTAGCCCCTTCATAGGTCTCACTTCCTCTCTAGACAGATCCATACTGATAAACCATTTATCTTAACCATGATCTTGTATATCAATGATAGATAATATCAGGGTTTTCACAAATTAATAAATTGTATTTTCTTTGCTGTAAAATCATATTTACGGTAAGTCTACAATTCGCCATTATAACGGTATGTTTACAAAAGCTCAAAAGTGATTTTAACATATCCTCCTTACTTCACGAAAATTTAATAAAATTTAAGCATTATAACTCTACTATTATTAATTAGCACAAAATAATTAATTTAAAGCTTATAAAACAATTATTTAAGGCATAAAGGCATAAACACATAAAACATACAAGACAAGCATAAACAAGAATCAAAACTCATACTTCTCAAATTAATATTGAAAGATTAACCCTTTACCTTGGCCAAAACTTGATGAAGAACAAGCAAGAACACCAAGAACACAATAGTAAGAAATTTAAGACTTAAAGAGAGAAAAGAGAGAGAAAGTGTTTGCCTTGCTTCTTGAGTTGTGTTGTGTGAATTTTATGAAGCCAAGGGAGTCTATTTATAGTGGAGGGGGCGGCCAAGAGCTAGGGAGAAGGAGGGAACTAAATGGCTTTGTGTGGAAAGCAATGACTTCACAAAATGCCTAATTATAATTAAGTTTAATTCATCCTTTTTCTAATTGGTTTATGCCAATGACTAAGCCTCATGACTCATATGCAAAAAACTCATCCAAGGGCCCTAAACAAGAGTGGATGTCGACCAAAGCAAGGAGAAAGGAGGGCCATTGGATTTGCTTAGTCATAGCTTTAGGTTTAGGTAGTTTTAGGTGAAAACCAAGGGTAAAATGGTCATTGGACATGCCCATCATACTATTCAAGGTTAATCATGATGTCTACAGATTTTTATACCTCTTAGAATTGTATTTGAACCCCTCAAAGTTCCTAAGTTTCTATATCATAGCCACTATGTCTCTATTCGTCTCTATTCGGCTTAGTCCGTAAATAAGGGTTAAGATAGTCTTTTTACTAATCTAACACTCAAAAATAATTTTAAATGGTAAGAACCAGTGAGGAATCTCGAAATTTACATGTAAGAGCTTCATGGAAGAATTTTGGGATTTTTGCAGTAAGGGCAAGCCTTACTGGTTGCAAAAACAAAGGAAAACGGCCGCGCTGTAAGTGAAAAATGGACATTTTTCAGAAAATTCCAGAAAAATCACAGAAAATCACAAATTTAATTTAATCACCAATGATCCCTCTTAAAATTTGATTTTGAACACTCACTGATCACTGAAAATCCATTTTGGTTTTCCGTAATTTTCGTTTTGCGTGCTTTTCAGGGATCGAAAAAGTAGCGTTTTTATCTGCTTTTCAGAAAATTATGAAATAATTTCCAAAAATCCCTAAAAATGAAAAAATGTGATTCAGATTTTCAAAATCTTTTTCTGACCTCAGTTTGGTCTCCGAATCAGTATTTAGCTCTTACTGTAAGTAACAGGGTCAAAACGGTAATTTCAAAGTTTTCCAAAAATTCTAAGAAAATTCCAAAAAATCACAAATATTAAAAGAACCAACTTTTGTGAAGGAAGTTTGTTTGTCTAAGTTGGTTTGACATACTTGTGTTATTTAAATCCTTTTCCGTTAATAACGGTAAATACGAATGTCAAACGTCAAGAAAAGAGTGACTGTTTTAATGAAATCATTTCATAAGTATATTTCAATCTTATTTATAAGCTCAAAAATAAATTTCTTAGCACTTAGATCATGGAATTTCATATAAAACAGAAACTTTAAATAATAACCTAAAAATACGGATGTTACACTTTCTCTCTCTTGCTAGAGAGGGGAGCAAGAGGGAGGGTGAGAGAGCGAGAGAGAGGGAGCAAGAAGGAAAGGCGGAGAGAGAGGGAGAGAGAGAGGGGGGGAGAGAACGAGGGAGAGCGGGGGGAGGGAGAGAACGAGAGAGGGAGATAGAGGTGGAGAGGGAGAGAGAGTGAGCAAGCGAGAAAGGGAGAGAGAGCGAGAGAGATAGTCAGATAGGGAGGAGAGAGTGGGAAAGGGAGAGGGAGCGAGAGAGAGAAAGGAAGAGAGAGTGAGAGTAAGAGAGCGGGGGTTCGAGAGCAAGAGAGGGGGAGAGAGCAAGAAATAAAGGAATAATAATAATAGTATAAAAAAACTTGAGATTGCCATCTTTTTAATTATTTCAAAAGTTGGTAAATTTTTGCAATTTTACATTTTTGTGTGGTCTATTTCATAAATCTCAATTTATAATTATATGAGTCTTTTGGGAAATTTTTGCAAATACTAGAAAATTGGATTTACCTCCTATCTCAGGTAAAAACTCATTGGGGTTTGGTGGACCAATTTTGTATTGGCCCATTCTAAACGTCACCTGTATTTATTAACTAAGATTGGTATAACTTGTAATAATTTTAGTCTATTTAATGGTGCCATTTACGGTGATGAATCACTAAAATTTCACCATGATGGTGAAGTGGGGCACCAACTAACTACAGCCATTGATAAAATAATAAAATATTCAATGGCTAGGATATGTGACCGATCACTATCTAAGAAGGTTTAAACCCAAGTTTAAGTTATTTGCACACGTAGGTTTACAGTATTTAGAAATTCGGAAAAATCCATAATCTTTCTGTAATTAATTTCGTGACCCAAAATTTTTGAAAATGAATTTGCTGGCCCAAATTTGTCTTTTAGTAAAGAATTCATTTATTATTGTTTTGAAAAGTCATTTAACTTATCAAAATTTCATTTCGTTGAGAAACCTAAGTAATTTAAGATGAGATGTTTCTTAGTTGGTAGGAATTAGAATATTTAAAATATTCATTTTTAAATTAAAAATAATTTATAAAAAAGTATAATGTAATAATTTTTTATAGACCAATTGGTTAGAAATTAGTGTGTTACTTGTTAGAAGGTAGGGAGTAAGGGTTCGTACCCCGGAACTCTAACTTTACGCCACTTTATGTTCCTTGACTCTACCAAGTGAGTCAATTACCGGAAACAAAGAGGGAGAGCGAGAGGGGGAGAGAGCGAGAGAGTAGGGGGAGAAAGAAGGGAGAGAGAGGAGGGAGGGAGAGAACAAGAGAGAGGGAGAGAGGTGGGAGAGAGAGAGGGAGAGAACAAGAGAGAGGGGGAGATCAAGAAAGGGGAAAGAGAGAGCGAGGGTGAGAAAGGGGGAGAGAGGGAGAGAACAAGAGAGAGGGGGAGATCGAGAGAGAGGTGGGTGAAAGAGAGTGAGAGACAAGGGGGAGAGTGCGAGAAAGATATAGGGAGAGAGAGGGAGAGAGGGAGAGAGAGGGGAAGAAAGAGGGGGAGAGACTAAGAGAGAGAGAGAGAGAGAGAGAGAGATGGAGTGAGCGAAAGAGAGGGGGAGAGAGAAAGAAACAGCAGGGAATGAATTGTTAATTTTAAAGAATTTAGAGCTATTTTACAGATTCATAGAGTTGAGGGCCAAATTAACTATTACACATACTTATGGGGGAATATCTAATTAGAAAGAAAATTTGTTAACCTATTATAAAAGGTGATGGGTCCACTTCACCATGGTGGTGAAGTTTTAGTAGTGGACTACCGTAAATGGCACCCTATTTAATACTAATCCTAATCATTTTGACTTTCAAAAAAAAAATAAACAATTGAGATTTTTTAAGAGTGTTATGCGAAACGGTAGATTCGGTGTGAGTATGGATGGCCAAGATAAGATCACTCTAGTTTCACTTTAAATTTAATAAATAAATAATTCAATATTTTATATAAATTAGAATCAAATATAATATATATTAAATAAACATAAATACTTTAATTTGTTGATGCCTATAATTTAAAAAAACAAATTCGAAGATTTAATTTATATTTTTAATTTATAATAACAAATCGAAAGGGATAACTAGAAACCAGAAATCAAATTTAAATTGGATAGATAAATTTTGGAAGATAATTAATTTAAATTTAAATTCAATATGTTGATATTGTTAAATAGTTTATTTAATATTAAATTCAACATGTACATAAACAGAGTTGAATAATATTCGGTGGACTGTTATTTTGGGTTGGGATAATACGAGATGAGAAAAAAAATACCTGATTTCACACTCTATCTAGTTTCACTTTAAAAGCATACATATAGTTCGACTTGAGCTTGGTTTTCGTGTTGTTTGGGTTTTGTGTTACTGTTTACTTGTTTCTTGCGTCTGCGTTGCTTGGTTGGGAAAAAGCTTCTCCCTATTCTACAGGTTAGAAAAAGCTCAATTCTACCTTGTGTTCTGGAATACCAACGATTATCACTGTTTTTATTTATTATTTCCCCTTTCTAAACACGAAGCACGATTTTTTATAATCCAATTTTGTATTTTTTGTTAATTTTTATTAACCTTTCAATACCTATAGTGGGTTCTGCAACCCAACCTCACACTATTTGATCGCGTTTGGGTAAACTGTTTAATTAAGAATATATGCAGTGGATAGGATATATTGTAAATTACTTTTGTAAGTGTATATTCAGACACTAATATAAGCCCAAATAAGCTCTTTCTAAATGCTCTTTTGATTTTACTAGTTAGCCTTGACATGATTGACTAGATACTATTTTAGTGATATCTGATTGAGAGCTTTGGCTTCTTGATATTTGAAATATATCTATATGTTTTAGTGCCATCACTAATAATAGCCCTTTTATTCAATTTCAGTAACCTGAATTTATGATGGGGGGAAGTTACGTTGATGATGTTGATTCTGACTGGGAGCTTGCTTCCGAAGGATCTAATGAGGTTCGGACAGTCGTTTTGGTTGGACGTACCGGCAATGGCAAAAGCGCGACGGGAAATAGTATTCTTGGAAGAAAGGTCTTCAAGTCAAGGGCCAGCTCCTCTGCCGTAACCTCCTCCTGTGAATTGCAGACAACTGTGCTAAATGATGGACAAATTGTAAATGTCATTGATACTCCAGGTAAAGGCGTGGTAACTTATGGTTTAATTGAATTATGTGTTTGTGTGAATTGTGATTATTGATTGCTTAACTATTTCATTCTTCTGCTTCTTGGAAACTCTTTTTTCGCAGGGTTATTCGATTTTTCTGCTGGATCTGAGTTTGTTGGCAAAGAAATAGTCAAATGCATTGATTTGGCCAAGGATGGGATCCATGCCATCCTTGTAGTGTTCTCTGTTAGGACACGCTTTACCGAGGAAGAAGAAACTGCTCTACGTAGCTTGCAGACTTTATTCGGAAGCAAAATTGTAGACTACATGATCGTGGTCTTCACTGGAGGGGATGAGTTGGAAGACAACGATGAGACACTCGGCGATTATTTAGGCCGTGAATGTCCACAGCCTTTAAAGGTTTCTATGAGTATTATAAATTGGATTGACAGCTATTCTTTTTCTGTTCATTGTATTTTTAACTGTTTCCATGGATTGGTTTTCTGGTTTGGTTGAATAGTGGGTTCACAAATCCTTGAGCATATAATACTATCTCCGGTCCCATATATAAGAGAATTTAAGGTTATTTTTTTGGTCCAAATTATAAGAAACATAGACCCATTTTAAATGCACCAATTGTATAAAATTCCTTTTATACCCATTGGAGAGAGAATAATATGCTTGGGAACTAGGAGTGATTTAATGTCATTGAATGTATAAGCCACCATTTTAATCATTTACTATGAGGGGTAATCTTGGAATAAAGTTTATATTAATTACAACTAACTCATTTAACTACCTTTTATTGGTCTTTGTGAATTAGGTATTTGTCTCTTATATATGGGACCGGAGATAGTAACTTTTAAGGTCAAAACTATGGTAAATTCATTGATGCATCTAACTGTTTGTGAAAAAATTAAGCATACTATGTATTCATGTATTTATGCTCTTGATAGATGAATGACATAAATCTTTAGCATGCCTTCTTGAACTCCCTCCTTCAGCGGTACAAATCATTAGCAAGCCTTACACATTTGGATAAGCTTTAAAAAAAAGACACTTTTATCATGTAGTTTTTTTCCAGAAGCTTCTTTTTCTAACTTTTGAGGGAAGCACTAAAATTCCTTTTATTTTGGTTCTTTTGAAAAAACCTATCTAATTATTTTTTTAAATATGTTTTTGAATTAAAAAGTTAATTTTTCTTTTCTTAAAAAAGCACAAACAAACAGGCTTAAACTCCCATCTGACCATTTGGTGATTTAAAACACAGATATGCAGAAAGACTGGTGAAGTCTGTTTAGTTTATTAGCTTGTCTTGGTCGACTAGCTCTTGTATTTTTTTTGTTATCTTTTAGGCAAATATCTTATGTTGTATGCTTGTACTTGTTCTCTTGTATTTGTTATGAACTTTATTATTCTATCCTGAAAGAAAAATAAAGATAGTTGAGATGCAAAAACTTCTTTAGAATGTTTTACTTTCCCTGTTTGCACGTTGATATGATTCTTAAGGCTGCATTTTCCCAGGTTTAACTGCTAATTCACTTTCCTGGCTATCATTTGCTGCTTCTTTTAATAGTATAAGACTCTGCTGTGTTGCCTGAATATCTTGGACTATAGGAAAGTCCATTTGCCAAGTCTTTAATGGAAAATTAATAATTTTGTTAATCTTCTATTGACTTTTAACAATACTGTAGGAAATTCTTTCTCTGTGTAAGAATCGTTGTGTGCTTTTTGATAACAAGAGCAAGGATGAACTGAAGCGATATGATCAAGTTCAACAACTTCTCTCTTTTGTAAATATGGTTCTATCACAGAATGGTGGGCGGCCGTATACAGATGAGTTATTTACAGAACTGAAGGTGGTGGTTTTGCAAATTTCACAATCTTGTTTCTTAAATCTTTTGGAAAAATATTATGATACAGTGAATTCATCGTTTGATTGCAGAAAGGAGCAATGAAGCTGCATAACCAACAAAGAGAGGTCGATTCCTTGGAAGGATATTCAAAAGGAGAGGTATCGGAGTTTAAAAAGCAAATGCAGCAAGCATATGAAGACCAGCTAAAACGAATTACTGAGATGGTACCTTTTGTGTCTATATTCTGTGATATTCATCTTTTCATTTTCATCTTACTTGCTGTTTAACTTATTTTTCTTAAAGTTAAACACGGTGACACTTTTTCTAATGTTACTGATTTTTTTGTAGCAGCTTTATATATGTCTTGCTGCATGGTGCATAATAACTTAATAAGCAGATTTAGATTAATTAGAACAAGCATTCACGTAGCATTTAAACTTACCAAATAGTTGCATTCATTCAGGTAAGCGATAGTTGGTGTTTTGACATGATGTTGTAATCTCAAGGATCTAATTTTGCCTAAACCTTGTTTAATATCATAAATTAAGTAATCGGCTACAAACTTATTTTTCATTTCACGTGCAATAGATCTAATGGCCTTATGAATTTGTAAGAGGCATAAAATAGGCATGTGAATAAACAACATGAAGTTAGTGGATTAGTTATTGGCAGTTACAACATCAGTCAGGAGGTTAGGTAGTTAAATAGCGGAAATTGTAATTCGAAGTCGTCTTTTGGGGAAAATAAGTAAAACTTAGGCATCCTTGGTTGGAGAAGGGGACACCCCTTGTAAGAGGATAAACATTATTCTTCTGCCCCTCTCTTTCCTATTCCTTTACAATTCTTGTCATGCCTAATCTGAGAGTACACAAGATCACTTTGGGCTTGAAACGTGAAGGATCGAACTCTAGACCACTTGATCATAGATGCTTTGATACCACTCGTTAGGCGGTTGGGGGGAGAAAAAATCTCTCCATCAATGGGTTAAGCAACAAACTGTAATAGCAAGTTGGACATCACATCTTGACCCTAAATCTCAAGGCATTAGCATATGGTTTTTTTTTTTTTTAACTTAGTTCTCACTCAACACATTCCTAACCAATGTGAAAATTCATCATTCGCACTTGAATTTCCAACAATATGAATCTTTAGGTTGAGGTGGTAAGAGGATATGATGTGAAATATGTGAAATGTGCATGGATGTAATTTTAGGGATCGAAAAGCAGAAATATCTAGAATGTGGTAAAATTGGGTATATGATGACAACTGCAAGATGGGTAGGGGAAAGAAAAGACTGAGGCTGAAGCTCTGACTCTTTTTGTTGGGTGGGGGCAAGTTGCTAAGGAAATATATATCTGAGCATAAAGATTTTAAAAGAATTATCAGCGCATCTCCAACTTCTATGAAAGTTCTTACTCTTTTGATTTTTGACCTTGTAGCAGTGTTATTATTTCATATATGTATTCTACTTTGGTGTTCTAAGATTGAACTCTGTTAAGAAGATCCCAGCTCCTAACCGTATATTCATGTGCCATAGACCCTGTTTGGATAAACCTTTCCATAAACACTTCTAACATGTACTTTTTAACTAATAACTTCCTACATAAGTTGAAATTAACTTTTGCACTTCATTTTTCTCAAAAGCTATCTTTTTTAACTTCTCCATAAGCACTATTTATTTATTAACAACTATCTATTTAACAACTTTACCTCTTTTCTATAAGCATCTAACTTCTCCAAAAGCTAAAAGTTAAGCTTTTACATCCAAGCAGGACCACAATATTATGTGTTTTTACAAAGTTTAGTATTTCCCCCAGTATTTTTGTTTCTGTTTCTGAACAACTATATGGTTTGTTAGGTTGAATCAAAGTTGAGGGAGGCAACTACAAGGCTTGAGCAACAACTGGCAGAAGAGCAAGCTGCAAGACTTAAAGCAGAAGAGGGTGCAAGGTTAGCTCAAATGAGATCAGATGTTGAAATACAAAAACTCAGAGAACATCTTGAAAAGGCGCATGAAGAACTCCGCAAGAATGCTGAAAGAGGAGGTTGTACCATTCTCTGATACTATATAACTATATATATACTTCAAACTTTCAAAGAAGTTTATTTAATTTTTCTCCTGGACCATGACATCTTGTTGCCTTTTTTTTTTTGACAGCTCTTGTTGCGTTTGTTAGTACTTGTGTAAATGCGCGATTATTTATTATTCTGTATTGACAATCATGCATTGAGTTTGTTCATCTTTTTCTAATCTTTGCTTTAATACCTCTAGGCTATGTTTGGATGGGGTTTTTTGGAGGGGAAGGGAGGGGAGGGGAGTGGAGGAAAGGGCTTATAATTCCTAATTACCTTGTTTAGCTTTAATAGGACAAAAGAAATATTATTTTAGAAGGTAGTAGACACCAAGATGTAAAACTTTTTTTTAATTTTAAAAACTCATAAACAAGGTAATTGGAGATTATAAATTTTTCCCTCCCCTCCCTTCCCCTCCAAAAACCCCCATCCAAACATAGCCCTAGTAATTTTAATTCGGTTGAGTTTTATGTGCCGTCAATAAGGATATTTACTTTTAATTTATACTGTACTATATGTACAATGTGGATAAGCTAAGCTGTTTTTTCCCCTTTTGGTGTTTGATTGGTTATTAATTTTTTAAATGCTATAAACTAGGAAACCTAATATCATGATTGTAAGCTGCTGCTGCTTCTTCTGAGATTTAGGTATTAATCTCTTGCTATGTTTGGTTTGCTACCTGGTTATGAGTCTATATGAGGAGTCAAGCGAATTGAGACGGGGTATAAGAAGTAGGAAACCAAACACTATTTACCGTTAGCAATTTCCCATCTTATTCCTTTATGTAACGGTTTGTTTTGGAGAGGGTTTTTGGAGGGGAGGGAAAGGGAAGGCTTATACCAACATTTTAGTTTTGGAAGGTTTTAAGATGTTTTTTCACATCCTTCTCTATTTATAAAACTAAAATGTTGTTGTCAACCTTCACCTCCAAAAATCCTCTCCCAAGCAAACCCTAAAACTCCTCTTACGACAGAATATGCATTGGAACTTTTTTTGAACATATGAAATGAGGAGGGATAGTATTCATAGGTTCAGTTTGGATAAACTTCTCTATAAAAATTTCTAGTATGTGTTTTTTAGCTATCAATTTCTTACATAAGTTAAAATTAGTTTTTGCTCTTCATATTTTTCAAAAGTTATCTTTTTTAACTTCTCTAGAAGCACTTATCTATTTATTAACTATCATTTAACAGTTTTCTATCTTTTGTATACATGAAAAAATTAAAATATAAAATAAGACTAATTTCTCTTATATAAGTCAAAAGTTGGAGTTTTTACATCTAAATAGGACCATAGTAGGGATAGATTTTGTAAAACTCCAATAGATGAATTCATACAAAATATGAGTCTTTTTCTAACATTGTAAAATTAACAAACAAGTCAATTTTGGTGGAAAGTAAAAAGATTTGATAGGTAACGTGTTCTGGTTAGAGACTTTTTTGTTTTATAGTATTGACTGAATAATTGACAATGAAATTAACAATATAAATAGCCACCAAAGAATCGATGATGTTTTGAATAGCTTGTGAAGAAGTCTGCTAGAATGGATAGAAATTTAATTCGATTCCGACATGGGAAGTATCCAAATACATGGCTCTCTCTCCATTGACCTTCGTAGTGCACTGTGAATAATGGTTTAATTGCCGAAACACAAGGGCATGTAAATGTGGATTTGAAAATTTGATGTAAAGTCAATATCGAAGTATTTTTCCAATTAAGTGGAGAGAAAAACAAATTTCAATGAGCAACTTTACTTTTTTTTATCTATCTATTAGCCTCCTTCATTTTTTAGTGTTGAGAAAAATACATCTATTATTTATTTATTTTTTACTTTTCCATCTAATCAAATAAACAGAAAGAACTTTTACTTTTCTTTCTCTTCATTCTCTCTCTGCTCATAATTATATAAATCATACTATTTTTTTTCTATTATTTATCAAATTTTAATCCATCTATTAGTCTCCTTCATCTAGTTGAAGTGCATCTGATTTTTTCATTTTATCAATGGTGAACAAACATTACATCATTTTTCCCCCAATTTTCTATCTAATCAAACAAAGAAAAGTAATATTTTCCATTTCCATTCTTTCTTCACTCATAACATATAAAATCTCCTCAATTCCTTTTATGTTTCTATTTGTTTTCTTTTTATCCATTTTCGATCGTTTCATTTTCTCTCTACATCCCTACGGAGTGGTAATGTTCCTTTATACTGTTTCAATCACAATGCATGCTACCTCAGACTTTGGTGGTTTAAAGGCGCCAGCATGATCAATGGAGTTTAGGGAATATTAAACAAGAATTACATTTGTTTATGCTTAGAAATCTACAAACAAATCATCCAATTTGGTAATCCATTGCATTCAACTCTTCAAACTAAACACAAATAAAATTACAATGAGTTCATAACTCCCAAGAATACACATGTGCTGCTGCAATCAGTGTTGGATAGCACATGCATAGCTAAATTTTACTTAACCTTGAAATTTTTTTCATAGAAATCATTCCCCTATGTCACTACTGCTAACAGCAAATTTACAGTCATGGATGCCTTCTAAAATAATGGAGACAGATAAATGCAAAGCTCATGCTCCAAGATACAGTTCGGAGACTGCAGATGCCACATGTGCATAGATATTGCAATGCTATTATTTAGAGCCAGTTTGGATAATTTCTTTTATAAGCACTTATAATATGAGTTATCTAATTAGTAGCTTCTCGTATAAGTTGAAATAAGCTTTTACACTTCAATTTTATCCTCATTTACTTCTCCATAAGCACCCATCTATTTAACAATGAATATTTAACAACCTTTACTCTTTCCCATTTATGAGAAAAATAAGAATGCAAAACAAAACTAATTTCTCCATAAGCTTGAAGCTAAGCTTCTAAACCCAAACAGGACCTTAATTTGTCTGCAAACCTCCACCTACTACAAGTTTTTCGGTTACAAAAATGGAATTGGAAGAAATACATGCCTAAGATAATTTTACTGCTAGAGTGCCAGGAGCCTAGAAAGCAATTTAAATATCCTCTACCCACATTTCATACTTGGCTATCACAAGATCAATATGAGGAACAACAATACAAATCTGACCACTGTATATAATACTGTTATTATATTCTTCTAATGAACTAGAAATTTAACTGCAAGGAGTTGTCTTGTCTAATTGCAGAACAGTAACATAATCATAGTATTTTAGTTTGTACTACTAAAAGGAAATCAAATGTGAGCATATTTGTACAGCACTACACAGGAGTGCACAAGGAATGCAATTTCGTGGAAACGGGAGTTTCAAACTGAAGACCCACCTTAGAAAAGCTTTTGATTGATTGAGACCACCTTATTAAGTAGAACCAATATATGATTTTATTAAGTAGAACCAATATATGATTTACAAAATGATTATACAATGATAACATATAAACTTAATTCAAGTTGTTCTCACTAAGTGACAAGATGGGAATTGAACCCTAAATCTCCCCTGTTAAACCAGGAGAGGAACAAACTGGCGACAAGCTGATGCATAATTTCAACCTTTTCAAAATAAACTGTGCTAGAGTTGAATGGATAAAAGAGCATAGACTTGTTGACAAGAAAGTGATGTGCATCTTTTCTAGTTTGAACGAATGGGAATGAGATATGTTTTGTCAATCCCGCATACCAAGTTCGACCTCAAGTTCGTCGTCATCTTCAAACAGCTTCAAAAGACGAGCATGCTGCTCTTCTCTCTTCTTCCTCTGCCATAATTTGAAAAGAAAAACACCGAATACTATGACCGCCACCACACCAAGTAATACAATAAGTATGTTGCGCCCCACGGAACTTCTCGAAGCATGGTCACTCACTTCCTTATTTTCACTCTTGGAATCTGATGGGTTGTCGTTGGCTAGGCCTTCAAGGACACAATTTTCATAAGCCACCAATAACATCAATAAGAGAGGAGGGGGGAACCTCTCCTGCTTCCTTGTAAGAAATTAAAACAATAAATAATTTATGAATAAATTTTTTTTTGGTTGATTCCCAGGCCAGGACTATGATACATAATGTTACAAGGTGAAAACCCATTAAGGTCAAAGGTTTAGTGCATGTTTGGTTTTCAGTTGAGAGACTGCAAAAGTACGTTTGAACTCAAAGCAACTACACAGTTACTTTTGAACAAAAATACTTTTAGACTCAAATGTATGTTTGTAATAGAAAACCAAATATGCCCTTAGGTGTCGAAGTATTTTCATGAGTTACAGGTTTCACTAACTTGTCAAAAAGGTGAAATTTTCAAAGCTAAAACATTTGTTTTCTACCCTACCCACTTTCCAAAGATGAACAAAAAGGAGTCTTTTCTCAGAGCATTTTACATATAAATCAAAACAACAGGTGAAATTCTCAAGTGCAAGTTAACAACATTTGAACAATCCAATAACTATTTGAACTTTTCGTTGCTTGGTAGCAATGTTAGCACAGAAAAGCAAAGGTTTCAAATATGAAAACCTATTAGAATCTCAACCCAATCCACACAAAATATGCTGCTTGTTCTATACATCATTTTTACAGCAAAGAGAAACCCTTGGAACCAAAATAATCAACAAATTGATGAATACCCTTAAATCAGCATTCATTCATTCTAACACGTGAAATTCTCAAATGAACAGAACAGAAATTCTCAAATAAACAAGGAAAAGAGAAAGAGATACCAGAAAGGAATTGCAGATGCAGAGAGATCAAGGCCAAGAGAGTTGGGTATCGCGTAGATCTTCGGTATGGCATCATGCCTCTCTTCTCTGTGCCTCTCTCTCTCTCTCTCTTTCTCTCTCTACAAAATCCAATTCCTCTAGTTGAGATGTTACTTCAATTCAACTATTTTCACAGCTGCGATCTAACATCAAACTCCAGCTGCGTTTTTTTGCTTTTCCTTTAATTTTCTTTTTCCAAGACTCTTATACCTAATTTTCGCACCTTTTAATTTAATTTTCTAATTTTTTTTTGGTGAAATAATAATATGCGGATTTGCTGTAAAGAGCTTGTAAGCGTATAAAGGGAATTTGAGTAAACCACATCTGTTACTAACTTATTTATTCAAATACTAATATATATAAATTAGTTTTTAAAATTGCTTCAAATTATTAATATTATAACTTATAAATTAGTTTTTAAAATTAAAAATTCTCTATCATATGTTATTGAATTTTTTTATTATATTAGTCCTTTTGAGATTTAGTTCCTAAAATTATCTAATAGAAAATAATATAGTTGAAGATTTTCAATTTTAGTAACTAAAATATTTTTCTATTAATTATTCTTTTAAGTTTCAAAAACTAAAAGTGTCAAATATCTAATGTTTGATATTTTAAGGATTAGAGTTTTTTTTTTTACAAAAAGCACCGTTACAAAAAGTTTCAATATCTAAATACAATCTAATTTAATTTCAAATTCAAAGATAAAAATAATGTAAAAAAATGAAATAAATTGTCGTTGAAATAAATTTATAGTCAATAATTATTTTTTATAATTTTGGAAAAAAAATATCTTTGAATAGATATGAATTTAAAAGAAAAAAAATACAAGATTCAAATCATTGATAAAATACTTTTTTCTCAATGAGATTAATTTAGATATAGATGTAAAAAAATTTCAAATATCTAAATTTTGTATTTCAGAATATAAATTTTATATATTTCACAAAATACCCACGGATTTATTATGGCAGCGCAGGAATGAATACATTTAAAGCACAACACTTTAAGGACCAACAATTTCAACGGAAAAATTGAAGACTTGAAAAGAAATGCAAGGCTCAAACGAGCATCAACAAAGCAAGGTACAAAATCCAGGACTTAACAAGAATGATGCAAAGGCCGATACCATCATAGCTTACATATTTTTGTACAATAGTGGGAAAATTTAAAAATAAATAGACCAAATCATAAACATTTCATTCTCTTCAGAATAATTAATTCCTAAAAATATGTTTCAAAAAACGAATCCAGCACTACAATATCTCATTCTCACCTGTAGATTCTTGAGAATAACTTGACAAAAGCTTGAAACAAACATCTTCCTAATAATACGTGACACAATAAAATAACAAGCAGTACAAATTAAAAGTAAACGTCGATGTACGCAGTTTTACCCCACAAGCAGAGAAACTGTTTCCAGATTCGAACGTGACCCTTCCCTAGACCCCACATGGTGGAGGTCACATGCATTGGGCCGCCCTTTTTATAAGTTAAAATTCTGGATTGTATAATTCATTTAAGTCACAATATCATTACATGATTTCAAGATGGAATGACAAAATTGAGCTGTTTGTTACAAAATACGATCACCAGAAACGCTAAAATCATAAGAGAGGCATATAAAATTGTATATATCAATTATGGAAACAGGTTCCACATCACTTGAAGCACTTGGCATCTAGTAAAGCTTCACCTTCAAAAGGCTCATGGTCTTCAATCATCTGATTGACGCGCTCCTTTTGAGCATCGTCGGCGATGTCAACTTTTGTCCACTCATACAACTCCATGTCATAGCATTCATCGATCACAAATTGCGGAACCTCTTTTCCACGGAAAAGCCACAAGCCCTTCACCTTGAATGGTGGCTCTGAGCCAATGATCAGCATCTTCCCAAAAGCATACTTACGAGCCAGATCCATTCGTTGCAGAAAACCACTCACCTTATTCAAAGTCACAAATGAGACCATGTTCTCATCATTGTATTTGTAATCACAGAACCAAAGAGAGTATCCTTCGGGATCATACATGTCCCAAAACCCTGCAAGGCACCTCATAAGATGAAGTAAGGAAAAATGAGAAAAAGGAAAGAAGGGGGAAGGGGTAGGACTCACAAAAATTACAATGGACAGACAACATCGTATGCCTATCCAAAAACAAAAGCATGATCATGACATGTATTCAAAGGAATACCAAAGTGAATCAGTGTTTAGTTTTAGCAGGACAAAGAGAAATATAATTAGACATTTACTGCAATTGCGAAAAAGGATCTTTTATGGTCTGCATCTCAAAGTTTGACGGGTAAAACACTCATTTTTGTCTCCAATCTTTGACAATTTTTCATATAGTCCATACAATAAAGGAATACAAATTAAACTTCACCTGTTTTCTATCAGTCACAGTAATCCCTAGCACAGGACTAACATAACTAACAAAAGTGCAGGTTAAGGACTAATATGACTGACAAAATCATAGGCCGAGAAGCTTTATTCGTATTTCTTTAGTGTAGGGGACTAATATGAAAAATCTAACCAAGGTTGGGGACAAATATAAGGGTTTACTCAAAGTTTGATAGTTACATGCAGACACATCATTGTCCCCAAGCGTCAATATTGGCATAGCAACCGTTGAATCATATTATCTTGATGATTATATGTCAAAAATTTCAAATAATTTAGACATTTATAGGTAAGTAATTTAATAGTAAATAATTTCTTATATTTTAAGAGTCTTGCTAACTAGTACTCTAAGGGCACTGATTAATGAATCCATAAATATATAGCTTTTTATTGGAAATCACAACATTTAATGCTACACTTTTCAATAAAAACTTTCCAAATTTGATTCCTTAACCAGTACCCTTAAGCTTTGTTTGGGAGGGGGGGGAGGGGGGGGGGGGGGGTTTGGAAGGGATGGGAGGGGGAGGAGGGGTTTATGATAAGCTCTACCTTGTTTGGGAATTTTCAAAAAGGAGGTAAAGTATTTGGGGATTTTTTTTTAAACTCTTCAAAGCCATCCTTCATTTGTTTTTTTGGAATTCCCCCAAATTTGTTTTTTTTTTTGGGGGGGGGTTGGACTTGCAAACAAGGCGGGAGTCTACCCTTCCTTTCCCTCCCCTCCCCGTCCTCCCCTCCAAACTCCCAAACAAAGCCTTATGGAATTGACTAGCATTTGCCATGTTTTAATTAGCATATCAAATGTTAAAATAAAGTGATGTAATTTTGTGATCAGTACTCTTAAGTTTTGAATTATATGTAATTTTGTAGAATTGATCTAACTCATGAAGACTTTCTATTCAACACGGTCTCATGAGTTAACTTTCAAAAATAACAGAAAGGGGGATCACATATCAGCAATAGACAGGTAAAAAGGTGTATAAGAAAGTCTATAAACTGAAAAAGGTAAAAGCAAATCATACACAGATAATTAATATGAAAGTTGGAAGGCAACTCGACTCAATACTATATCAACTTATGAAGAAGAATCAACCTCTGAATGGCAAAAGTTGCAGCAGACAAACTATTGAAACCAGGGACGCATGTTAAAGCAATAAGAAAGTAAAATATGAATATGAACACATAAACAAATGTAAGTTAAAAACAAAATTACAATCATTACTTGTATTAATATTAATCAGTGACAAGACCAAATAATTTTGAATAATTAATTAACATGTTGCAGGTGTGAGCTACGTAGACGAGCAGTCTAAATCGGCAGGAATTTATTACACAGCTTAAATTGTGTTTACCTTTAATTGCAACTTCACGAAAGTTTGTTTTTGTGTTCGAGTATAGCCTTTTCCATTCATCCAAAATCATTTTGCTAGGAGGCAACAGATCAAGGGGATTCTTTGGCTTGGGCTTTGGTGCCTCATCTTCCCCACCAGCCTCTTCTTTAGGTTTTTCTGTTTCCTTTTTTACTTCTTTGCTAGCCTCTTTCTTTGTTTCATCCTTTGCCTTTGGTTTGACAGGCTCTTTTGGCTGTGAAGGTTTTTTGACAGACGGAACAGGTGGGACAGATTCTGTTTGCTTTGTCTGACCGATTATCTTCCGGAAATTTGGTTGATTAACCATGGTCCAGTAGTACCTCTCAACATGAGGGAACTCAGAAGTGAAACTCTTGGTCATTATTCGGTTAAATCCCAGAAGTAGGTTACATGTCATAATGATATCAGCCAATGTAACAGAGTGTCCAACAAGGTATGTGTTGGAAGCAAGATGTGTGTTCAAAGCATCTAGTGCCCTCTTCAATCCAGAAATTGCTGCTTCCTCCGCCTTTACGCATGTGAAAATAAAAGGAAAACACAACACACAAGAGTCCTTAAATTGCCAAAGCTCCCAAATATCGAAGGTAAAATTTAACCATGGTTCAATCAAAAAGAGCAAAAAGGTAAAAATAGGAAAGACCCTAACCGGAGCAATGTACACAGAAAAACCAGCACGAGGTATGTACCATCGCAAAATATTGGCATCTATCTCCATTGTCGAGAAATCAATCCATTGCTCAATATGGGCCTGCCAAGTTAAAGTTATTTTACAATCTCATAGTCTCATACACATACAACATTGCCCTAAACCTTAACAACATCATGTTGAACTTGAAATTGCTTGCTTACATATTCAATTGCTGATGACCCATAAAGAGGATTATCAGCCTTCAAGCGAGTAACTGAAAGGAACAAGCAAGTAAAGGGTATTCATTATTCTTCAATTTCAATTGTCAAACTAGAGATCAAAAAGGTGAGTGAGGTAGGTGAGCCATTAGGCTTACCATATCTTGCAATGGCATTGCTTTCAAAAACAGGACCATCGGGTGTTTCTAGTACAGGAACCTACACAGATTACATATGGATACATACATAGATAGAAATAAATCTCATTAATTAAGAAAAAAGAGTAAAGCAAAGGAAAAAAATACAGATCATGATCATGTAGATTCTATTGATTATGCTAGTAGTAATACTGTATGTGTAAAAGTGGAACCTTTCCAATGGGGTTCATCTTCAGAAACTCTGGGGTTTTATTGGAAACACCCATCTCAAAGTTTTGCACCAACTCAACCTGAACGCCACTATACTCTGCAGCGATAAGGGTTTTGTAAGCATTTTTGTTGTTATTCCCCGCGTGAAGAACCTACCAAATTGAAACCCCAACTTCAGTTCAAGTAAATCAATGAAATTGAAAAGTGAAGAATGAAGAATGAAAATTTCGACACAAAAAAAGAAGAAGAGGGAAATAGAGGAAAATAAACAAGTTACTTACGAGAGACATGGTTGTTGTTGGTGAAGGTGGAACTGAGCAGTGAGCTGACACACAACTTGCTATCACAGTGCAGACAAATAGATAGATGATGTTTAGGGTTTCTCTCAAATCAACTAAGCTCTAAACCAAACACACGGTGTGTGTGTGAACTTCACTCTTCAGGGTTTATGGATTTGTTTGATTCTAAATAAATTACAGCCATAATTCCTTTTTCCTCGTACCGTTCTGCTAGTATACAGAATATAGAAAGGAATATTCGTTGTCGTTGTGTAACTTTAGGATTCACATGATATATTAATTAATAGTAATTAATTTTTTTGACAATAATTAATAGTAATTAATTAATAATTAATATATTTAATAATAATATATTGATTTCGTTATCAATTGTGTCACTTTAGGATTCACCTGATATATTAATAAGATTTAATTACGAGTAAAGAGTCACTTTGGTTCCTCAGAGTGTCAGGCGGTGTCACTTTGGTATCTGACAGATGCGAAATTCAAAAAAGGTCCTCAACTGGTATCAAGTGTTAGTCACTTTGGTCCCTGTCGTAAGAAAAATAATATTTTTAAGGACTAAAATGACAATAAGTAATCACTTTTTAGGGATTAAAATGATAGTAAATAATCACTTTTAGGGACCAAAATGACTAACAGATGACAGTTGATGACCTTTTTTGAATTTCATATATGTCAGGGACCAAAGTGACACCACCTGACACTTTCAGGGACCAAAGTGACTGTTTATTCTTTAATTATTGGTAGTGTAAATTTTTTTTATAAAGATATTTTTTTATAGGTTTAAATACTTTTTTCGTCCCTGCAAAATGACTGAGTTTCATTTTTTGTCCATGTAAAAATTTTTGTTTGTTTGTGATCCCTGTAAAACAAAAAGTTTTATTTTTAGTCCCTGCAAAATTGTTTTAGTCATTGTAAAATTTAGATCATGTTGAATTAGTCCCTGTAATATGTGAACAATTTTGTTTTTAGTCCCTATTAAATTTATTTTACAAGGACTACTTTGGCAATTATCTAAATATTACAGAGACTAATTCAACATGATCTAAATTTTACAGGGACTAAAACAATTTTGCAGGGACTAAAAATAAAACTTTTTGATTTACAGGGATCACAAACAAACAAAATTTTTTACAGGGACGAAAAATGAAACTCGGTCATTTTACAAAGACAAAAAAGATATTTAAACCTTATTTATATCTCATCATAAGATTTAATAAGAAGATAAATGACGTTTTCAGTAATAATAAGTGGCAATTTCAGAATCTGGCTACTCAACTACCTGACCACATTAAAGCACATTTGCAACAATCCAGTATATTCATTCACAGTAGCATCAAAGATGGACATATATGAGAGGTGGAGGAGATGACACTAAACCTTGGAGTAGTGTGTGGAAGCTGCAGGCCCCTGAGAAGATTCGTTTCTTTCTTTGGCTCATTTGGCACAATTCCCTGCCAACTATGTTGACCCTGCACAAAAGGGGAATTGTTCAATCACCTAATTGTTCTAGATGTGGAGTGGGGGTGGAGGAGACAGTAATACATTGTGTTCGAGATTGTAACCTTCCAAGGCAGATGTGGAAGACTTTGGGACTGGGAACCCCAACCTTTTTTCAGCCTGACGATTTCCTCTCTTGGCAGCAGGATGCTCTTGGGGGAAGCAATGTCGCTATGTTCATGGCTGGTATTTGGTGTGCTTGGTGCATGCGCAACACCCAATGCCTGGGTGGAGAAGAAACTCCTCTGCACAAAGTAATTAGAAAGGGAAAAGATCCACGGACACCTGAAATATTGGATCCACCCGCCCAACACCTGCCTACTTGGCAACTTGAATGACTCAGCCAATCACTCATCAAAAAAGACTCCCGCTCTTTCTCCCTCTCAAAGGACTCGTCTCTCTTTTTCCCTTCTTCACTGCTCTTCGGCTTCCTCAAGTTGCCAGACTTCAGACCCGCTCTCTCTCTCTCTCTTCTCTTTGACTTCACTCTCTCATCTCGTTCATCTTCTCTTCTTCGGCCTTCCCTTCCCAGACGCACTCTCTCTTTCTCTTTCACTTCACTCGCGCATTTGGGTTCGTTGGTTCTTCGGCTTCCTTTCGCTCATACCCACACTCTCTCTGCTTCGCCGAGGGTCGGTGCTATGCTTCCCTTCGTTCATCTGCTCTGATTCGCCGAGGGTTGGTGCTCTGCCTCGCTGAGGGTTGGACGCTGGGGAGAAGCACAGATCGAAGTTCATCAGGCCTTGGTGTTGAAGGGTTCACTTTTGGAGGTTTGGAGCCGTATCTTGTTTTTTTTATTTAATCTTATTAGAATGTTAAGCAATTGGTGTTCAGTACAGTGAAACTGGGGCGTAGAAATTTTTGGGATGATCCAAGGGGTGTGGTGGTAGTGGTGTATGATTTTGAAAACATAAAAATACAAAACCTGTTTGATTGTTGTTTAATTTCTTTTCGTGATTTTTGAAATAAAATAGAAATTGGATATATTTTTTGAAGTAGTAAGAATAAGATAACATGCCTAGGTTGAAGTTCCCCTTGCAACTAGATCTTGATAGGGATAATGACAAGTATCTATCTCCTCAAGCAGACAGAAGTATTTGCAACCTTTATACACTTCATAGGTATTGGAAATTTCTCTTGATTGATCTTACAATAACGGCATGTTTTGTTCTGTTTGATGAATTATTTTATTATCTGCTGTGTCAACTTTTTACTTTACAATGACTCTTTTGAAACTACCTAGTATGCTGAAGCATGGAACTTAGGTTTTGCCTTTTTGGATTGGTGGAAAATGATAAGGTAGAAAATATGGAATTAAAAGCCACTTCATACTCAGTACAACAAAAATATGGATGGATGGAAGTAGAGTCCTTGAATAGGAAAGTATGCTGGGAGTGATTATACACCTGCTACCATGTTACAATGAGTGAATTTCAAAACATTTCTATACTACTTTTTTTTTCTTCTCTCCCCTTCTTATTTTCCATCTATTCAAACAAGTATAGCCTAAATCAAAAGATTAGTGAGTAGAGAGTTCTGTTTTAGGATTGAACAGACTGCAACTGGACTCCATCATTCTGCATGTACATGCCATCTTTAGGGTATATTGAGGAGGCTTCTAGGAAAAGGTTATGAAAATGAAAATTAAAGATGCATGCAGTGCCTATGTTGAAGTGATGTTTTCTGTATTTTTCACCCTCATGAGAATTGATGATTTTTTTGAATAATCTTTGTGATGATTTGCTCAACCCAAATGCATGTTGTTGGTGCATTCCTTATTATCCATGGTTTGCATCTCACTTTTATTGAAAAATAATTTGGTTCTTATGATAATGAACTTTCATCATTAATGTGGAATTCTATATGACTTGGCTTTTGGCATGGCCTTTATGGATTACATTGATATCATATTCAATTAATGGATTTGTTAAGAGATGTAATAGAAACCATTCATGTGCCCGGACCTAATAGCATAATCTTTTGGGATAGTTTATTCTTGACGTGGTATTGGAGCATCCATGACAAAGTGATTAGGACTTTTGTCCTTGTCGCCCCCATTCTTCTAGATAAAACTTAAATTTTAGCATTTGGTGAAAATTGATTTGTATGTTGTTCATGCTTCAAGCCTAAAAGGCTTTTGATTGAGGGGGTGTTTTAAGAGATGTAGTGAAAACCATTGATTTGTCTTTAGTTAACAACTTAAGCTTTTGGGATGGTTGGGTTTTAATTAGTTCGGCCATCATGGATTCTATGGTACAACCAGTTAATAGCTAACATAGATCAAGTATAGTTTGGTGTCACTTGATCTAAGTGGAATTTTCTGGAATTTGGATGCTAGAATTTCAAGCAGAATTGTCGTTTGTTTTGGCAAGAAGTTGTGTTCAGATTTTAAGATTGGAACTTTTCCTCAGTTATGCTTTAAGTCTGCCGATTGGAACTGCTAAGCCAAGTTACTTTAAAGACAATAAGCTGATGTTATTACAAATCAGTGGTATGTAACTGTTTAAGGAATGCTTTGAATCTTTGAGTATTTATTTGTTATTGTATTCATCATATGTCTTCATTGTGCACTTTCTGGTTTTGTCATGAAACATATAAAGTGACGTAAATGATTAAGGACTCTATTGGCCATTTTCAAGTTTCATTAGTTATTACAATTTTTAAGATTATTTGGATGATTTGTCGGGAGTCATTATTATGTGTGTAGTTTTAGGCTTTTTTCTTTGTTCAAGTGAGGGAGTCTTTGTGAATGGGTCGCTGGTGTGTTGTTAAGGTTCAGCATGATGATGGAAGAGGTGGAGTTGGATTTTTGTCATGGGTGTAGATGAAGTGGATGTTGATATAGTTTGGTCAAGTGTGTCGCCGCTGTGTGTGTTTTTAATATATGTTATCATGTTTTGTTACAAGTGAATTTCAAAGCAACTTGCATGAATCCATGTTGAATGTTATGCTGAATATTGTGGAAACTTACTTTTGAAATAGGACAAACAAGCACCACTCATTATGAGCCGACGAAGGTAAGGTAACGACACAAATTCGCCGACTGACAAAAAGGTATGTGCATTTTAATTGGTTTTTAAACTATGTATAGTTGGGTCTATGTGATGTGTGATTCATGTATAATAAATGTTTCAATTTCAGATACGTTTAAGACATGTATTGGACACGAAGTCGTTGGTCAAAATCAATACAAATCTAACGGATTTACAAAGGATTCGACTTCAACAGACACCATTCAAATGGATGGTCGACTTGAAAGAGCAAATACAAATTTCTGGGGTGTTGTTGCGTGAATTGGTTAGTCAGTGGGTGGAACCCAGTGGAGGGTTTAGGGTTAAAAGTAGGGTTGTTCCGTTCACAACCTTAGATGTATGTGTAGCTTTAGGATTGCCTATAATAGGACAACCAGTGTCTTTAGATGATAACGAGTATTGTCATGTGAAATCCTTGTTTAACAGGGAGAGTGTCACTATTGAAAGGATTATCCAAATGCTAACCATACTGAACAATGACCGCGACGTTGAAGACTTTTGTCGAATTTATATTCTTCTAACCTTCGCGGTTTTTTATTTCCCCCGAACAACTACAACCGTGTCTAATATCCCGTTTAAACTATTAGACAATTTAGATAGTCTTCATATGCATAAATGGGGTTTTGCTGTGTATGAGTACTTAGCTAGTAGCCTAAGTCGTGCAGCTAACCATTACAATGAAGCAAGGAATAGTGCTCAAATGCACATTGCTGGTTGTACAGCTTTATTGCAGGTACTACTTTTTTATATCGCATTAAGCGGAGTATGTTTGTGATTATGTTGGTGTTCATACATGTATGTTCAATTTGATTTGATTTAGATCTGGGCCATTGAGCACGTGTCGCTGCAGCCTACCTCAAAGGCAATTTGCTTTCCACGTTTTCTCATGTGGACGGAAATAGATGGAGGGAGAACTGCATTAACACAAGCATTCAAAAGCAATAAGGTTAGCACTCCGTAGCTAATATGTCATCGGCTTTTGAACATTTTAGTCATTTTTTTAGTGAGGTTAATATTTTCATATTTACTTAATGGTTTTAGATTGTTGAGGAGTTAGTAACAACCGAAGAAGATCGGCAACACAGTGTCCTTCGTGAAGCCCTCAACGAGGCCCAAGGGGGCTTTCAGCATTGTAAATATTCAATGTTTGATATGCAGGATGGTTACAACGAACATCAAATGTTGAAGGAACAAAACAAAGACTTTCAAAAGAGGATTTCTATCCTTGAGCATGAAGTGGAAATGCTGAAAAATGCAATGGGCAAACAAGGTACAATGAAAAGCAAACAATGTGCTGCAGATGGCATACAGAAGGAGGATAGTGTTAAGTCGGTCTGTTTGACAACTCCCGTGAAAGGTGTAAAAATGCCAATTTCAGAAAAACCACAACCACTAAATACCCATCTTCAAAAGTTATACCGATGGTGCACACGCAAGATCAAACATAAGCAGAATGAGTATGTGTGGAATTACTTAGATGTATTTTCCCATTACTTACAATCTCCTCTCAAGTATCGTATTTGACTGTTATTTAATATGATTCCTATTGTATATTCTGGATTGCAGAATTTTGGTCAGCATGTTTGGCTTGTACCTTACTCGCCAAGATCTTCAATGCATGAAGCCAAGGGGTTGGATGGACAATATGGTATGACTTACATTTTCTTGTATTTGTTGATGTATTTATATTCTTGTTATACCATTTTGGTTTTGAACAAGTGTTTGTATTCATTGATATCATTTTAGGTAATATATTTAGCTGCGAGGGTAATCATGCAAACGGAATTGGAACATGATGGTGGTAGAAGTCGTTTTATATTTAATCCTGCACTTGTGGTGAGAAACTATTTGTTTTTATAATTAATCGACTATTGGTTTGCGAACTTGGTAACTGCCTAAATTAATATACGATGCTCAATCGTAGGAACTGGTTATTCATGAGTTAGATTTATTTTCTCTTGGACAACAAAGGACATAGACGAAGAGAACACTTTCTGTTCTCACGACCACCACAACGGATCCAATTGATGATATAAGGCCTTACAATTTGGTAAGCTTTATATAGTTCAAATTCATTTCCCGTTGTGGCAATTAATATGTAAATTCCCTTATTACTTGCTATACTTGTTGTAGATATTTGCACCAGCCTTATATCACAATCATTGGTTCTGTTACGTGCTGGACCAAAATCGAAAGAAGATGTTTGTGCTAGACTCATTAACTACTCAGAGGAATGAAGACTAGTGGAGGCTTGATCATGCAATGGTAGAATCAAAATTATCCCTTACTTTCATACGTTATGAATGGAAATAAACCATTTGCATTTCGTTATTCATGTTTGTTTTTATCTTGTGTCATTCTATAGAAGACCCGTTTTCAAGATTTGTTGGCCTTGTTGTACCCGAGGATCAATAAAAATGACTTACAATTGGAGATCATACGGGAGGATTTGCCTCAGCAACAGAATTGGTTTGTCATTTTGACTTAGTCACTTTCTTTTACGAATTTTGGAGATTAAATGACTGGTCTCATATCCAAGGTCATTGAATGAGTAATATTGGTCATACAGTAACGATTGTGGAATATATGTGCTGAAGTACATGCAGTTGTGGAACGGTGTCACAAAATGGGGCGACAAGACAATGCCGGATTACACATTGGTAATCTGTGGTGTATTAATATGTTTAGTAAAATTTGATATTTTGAATAGGTTTAAATACTTTTTTCGTCCCTGCAAAATGACTGAGTTTCATTTTTTGTCCTTGTAAAAATTTTTGTTTGTTTGTGATTCCTGTAAAACAAAAAGTTTTATTTTTAGTCCCTGCAAAAAATTGTTTTAGTCCTTGTAAAATTTAGATCATGTTGAATTAGTCCCTGTAATATGTGAACAATTTTGTTTTTAGTCCCTATTAAATTTATTTTACAAGGACTACTTTGGCAATTATCTAAATATTACAGGGACTAATTCAACATGATCTAAATTTTACAGGGACTAAAACAATTTTGCAGGGACTAAAAATAAAACTTTTTGATTTACAGGGATCACAAACAAACAAAAGTTTTTACAGGGACGAAAAATGAAACTCGGTCATTTTACAGGGACGAAAAAGATATTTAAACCTTTTGAATATCATAGTATACATGCCTGTGAAAACAGATTTTTATATACTAATATACTTGTGTGTGTGTGTGTGTGTAGGATGACATTAATCACTTTCGTCAAGAATTCCTATGTCAATGGGTTCTTCATCCTGCAAATCAAGTTCGGACTAATGTATGTACATTTGCTGAGCTTCCCGGAGACTTGTCCATGGATTCTTCAACGTAAATAGAGGTTGGTCAGTTTTCTTTTTCCATGGCATATTGTGTGTGCCACATTTTACAGATATTAACTTGAGTTATTGCCATGTTATATGTAGGTTTTAACCGCTAGTGAATTGGATTCAACAGCGTGAACAATTGTCCGACATTATTAAAGAATGAAACCAAGTTGGCAAAACCCATGAGTCACAGTTTCAGACAGAATTAATTATGCAGTAACCTATTTGTTGTGTGCAATGAAACTACATAGTAGTCTCAAAAGTGTAGTAGCTATGTGGGGTTTTTTTATTTTTTGTAAATAGAATTGTCTCAAACTACTTTTGTCTACTATTAATCGTAATTGAAATGACTAACTTGGCTACTTAATATCGTGCGTAACCATTTGGTCAAAAAAATATGACGCATATCAGTTTTCAAAATGAGAATTTTCATTGTATCACACTACGTGGTGAATATTACATAACTTGTGTTTTCAACCTACTTTGGTGGTGGCAGGAGCAGAAATCAGCTATCACCAAATTTACACCTAACTAACCACTTTTTTGTGAGGGCTAACCACAGGCTGAATAAAATTACCAGTGCCCCAAAATTGTAACCCACATGGCATGGGGACAGGAGGAGGGGAGTATATGCATTATTTTGAGGCCTCCCAAAATTCAATCCATGTTGTCCACGCCAATTGCAAGTAACTGGATCACAGGTAGCCAAACAAGTAGATCAGTTAACCACTTCTTTGAACTCAGTTAACCGTTTAAAAATCTTAGGAAAAAAAAATTATTTAAACCTGGTGAAACAATGACAACTTGGCTATTATTGAGTGGGAGGTTTTCACATGATCTTCAAAACATACCAGGAGTAGTGAAATCAACCTACTTTGGTGGTGGCATGTGCAGAAATCAGCAGTCACCAAATTTACACAAGAGTAACCACTTTTTTGTGAGGGCCTAACCACAGGCTGAATAAAATTACCAGTGCCACAAAATTCTAACCCACATGGCATGGGGACAGGAGGAGGGGAGTATATGCATTATTTTGAGGCCTCCCAAAATTCAATCCATGTTGTCCACGCCAATTGCAAGTAACTGGATCACAGGTAGCCAAACAAGTAGATCAGTTAACCACTTCTTTGAACTCAGTTAACCGTTTAAAAATCTTAGGAAAAAAAAATCATTTAAACCTAGTGAAACAATGACAACTTGGCTATTATTGAGTGGGAGGTTTTCACATGATCTTCAAAACATACCAGGAGTAGTGAAATCAACCTACTTTGGTGGTGGCATGTGCAGAAATCAGCAGTCACCAAATTTACACAAGAGTAACCACTTTTTTGTGAGGGCCTAACCACAGGCTGAATAAAATTACCAGTGCCACAAAATTCTAACCCACATGGCATGGGGACAGGAGGAGGGGAGTATATGCATTATTTTGAGGCCTCCCAAAATTCAATCCATGTTGTCCACGCCAATTGCAAGTAACTGGATCACAGGTAGCCAAACAAGTAGATCAGTTAACCACTTCTTTGAACTCAGTTAACCGTTTAAAAATCTTAGGAAAAAAAAATCATTTAAACCTGGTGAAACAATGACAACTTGGCTATTATTGAGTGGGAGGTTTTCACATGATCTTCAAAACATACCAGGAGTAGTGAAATCAACCTACTTTGGTGGTGGCATGTGCAGAAATCAGCAGTCACCAAATTTACACAAGAGTAACCACTTTTTTGTGAGGGCCTAACCACAGGCTGAATAAAATTACCAGTGCCACAAAATTCTAACCCACATGGCATGGGGACAGGAGGAGGGGAGTATATGCATTATTTTGAGGCCTCCCAAAATTCAATCCATGTTGTCCACGCCAATTGCAAGTAACTGGATCACAGGTAGCCAAACAAGTGGATCAGTTAACCACTTCTTTGAACTCAGTTAACCGTTTAGTTTACTTTATAAAAAAATTGAACTCATGAAAATGACAACTTGGCTACTATTGAGGGGGAGGTTTTCACATGATCATCAAACATACCTTGAGTAGTGAAATCAACCTACTTTGGTGGTGGCATGTGCAGAAATCAGCAGTCACCAAATTTACACCTAACTATCCACTTTTTTGTGAGGGCTAACCACAGGCTGAATAAAATTACCAGTGCCACAAAATTCTAACCCACATGGCATGGGGACAGGAGGAGGGGAGTATATGCATTATTTTGAGGCCTCCCAAAATTCAATCCATGTTGTCCACGCCAATTGCAATTAACTGGATCACGGGTAGCCAAACAAGTAGATCAGTTAACCACTTCTTTGAACAAAGTTAACCGATTAAAATTCTTAGGAAAAAAAATCATTTAAACCTGGTGAAACAATGACAACTTGGCTGTTATTGAGTGGGAGGTTTTCACATGATCTTCAAAACATACCAGGAGTAGTGAAATCAACCTACTTTGGTGGTGGCATGTGCAGAAATCAGCAGTCACCAAATTTACACAAGAGTAACCACTTTTTTGTGAGGGCCTAACCACAGGCTGAATAAAATTACCAGTGCCACAAAATTCTAACCCACATGGCATGGGGACAGGAGGAGGGGAGTTTATGCATTATTTTGAGGCCTCCCAAAATTCAATCCATGTTGTCCACGCCAATTGCAATTAACTGGATCACGGGTAGCCAAACAAGTAGAGCAGTTAACCACTTCTTTGAACAAAGTTAACCGTTTAGTTTACTTTATAAAAAAATTAAACTCATGAAAATGACAACTTGGCTACTATTGAGGGGGTGGTTTTCACATGATCATCAAACATACCTTGAGTAGTGGAATCAACCTACTTTGGTGGTGGCATGTGCAGAAATCAGCAATCACCAAATTTACACCTATCTAACCACTTTTTTGTGAGGGCCTAACCACCGACTGAATAAAATTATCAGTGACGAAATTTTCTTAAAGCTTTCTAGGATAGTATTATGGTATCCGTCGTATTAAGGTATCCGTCGTGTTTTATTTTCTCATAATTCTCTGAATTTTGGGCTTTGTTGATTTTTTCAGTGAAAAAAAAATATCTTTGATGAGTTTCAAGTTTAAGCTTTCTAGGATAGTGCAATGATTCAAAATTTATAAAGATATAATTTATATTTTAAAATTAGTATAAAAAAATTTAAAATGATATATCTTTTAAAAAGTTAGGTAATAGTTTTCCTTGACTTTATTTGAATTTATTCTTGTATTACCTACTCACAACAACTATTTAAACTATTTTATTACTTTGTTTATAATTTATACAATTTTTGTTGTCAAGTTATGAATTAATCAGCTATGTATATATAGACAACAATATAATTTATACAATTTTTTGTTCTTTTTTTTTTTGACAAAGTGATGTGACCTCGTGCCTCTATTTATGTGTTTGTGACCCATTTTCGTTTGCCATCTATATTTTCTCTCTCCTACTCCATTTCCCCCAATTTCATTTCTTCTGTTCTCCTCACGTAGGGTTCGAGATCGCAGTGGGTCACCATTGTGAAGCACGGATCAGGTTTGACTGGTTTCACACCATATGAGCCGTGATCAAGACTCTAGCCTTCATATTTGCCTTGAGGGCATGTTGCCTATTTCTTTTGGCTCATCTATGAAACCATTTTTAGGGTTTATCATTCGTCATCATTATTGACAGTACTTGATATTCTTTATAAAGACTTGTCTTGTTAACGTCATCCCCTTATTAACATTGTAAACTTGTCTACTGTTTCTCGAAATCTGATTGTAATTACATTTCCTCCTTGTCATGTTTGTATGTGTGCAGTGTAATCGAACCTTGACTTGTTTTTCTACCCACGCATGAAGTTAGGATGGCAGCTGACCTTGAGCATTCTACTGATGGTGGACACCAAATTGTAAGACCTAAATCTGGGAGTACACCAGATGATCTGGGCAAAACATTTGCCAATGAACCTGATAAAAATGATGTAGCAGTTGGCATGTCTTTTGAAACAACAGAAGCCGTTAAGTCATTCTATCGTCAATACGCTATACGAAAAGGGTTTGGGATAAAGATAAGAAACTCGAAGAAAGGACCTGATGGGCAACTTAAATACTTCATCTTGTCATGTGCACGAGAGGGTAATCATGTTTCACAAATACCCACTGACATGCAGAAACGGCCTACCAAGAGAAACCAATGCCCAGCTAAGATCACGGTGGGTTTGAAGGATGGACTATGGTATATTATGTCGATTACTAAGGAGCACTGTCATGGGTGTAGCCCCAGCAAATCACGAATGTTCCGTGGGAATAAAAAGATTAACATGCATGTACGTAGAACCCTCCAAATAAATGACGAGGCAGGTGTGAGGGTGAACAAGAGTTACCGTTCTCTTATTTGCGCTTCAGGAGGATATGAAAATCTTTCATTTGTGGAGCGAGATGTAAGAAACCTTGTGGTTAAAGAAAGACGCACACTGGGGAAGGATGGTGATGGAAAAGCACTTTTAGCATACTTTACTCGCATGAGGGAATACAACAAGGACTTTTTCTATGAAATGGACTTGGACGATGACTTCCATGTGAAGAATGTTTTCTGGGCAGATGCAAGAAGCCGGGTTGCTTGTGAGTACTTTGGAGATGTCGTGTCATTTGACACAACTTACCTGACTAATAAATATGACATGCCATTTGCTCCATTTGTTGGTGTCAATCATCATGGTCAATCCATTTTGCTAGGATGTGGTTTGTTATCGGCTGAAGACACTGAGTCCTTTACATGGTTGTTTCAAACATGGCTACGATGTATGTCATCAAAGGCCCCGCAACGTATTGTCACTGATCAGTGCAAGGCGATGCAAAATGCTGTCGAGGTAGTGTTTCCTAATGCTTCACACAGGTGGTGTCTCTGGCATATAATGAAAAAAATACCTGAAAAATTGAAAGGCTATGCTGATTATGAAGAATTAAAAAATGTCATGAAAAATGCAGTTTACGACACATTATCAGTTGATGAATTTCAAAGGCATGGAGCGCATTTATTGAAAAATTTAAATTGAGTGACAATGAATGGTTGAGTGGCCTATTTAAAGAGCGAAAAAGATGGGTCCCTTGTTTTTTGAAGCACGAATTCTGGGCTGGAATGTCAACCACACAAAGGAGTGAAAGTATGAATGCATTTTTTGACGGATATATAAATCCAAAAACAACTCTTCAGCAATTTGTAAAGCAATACGATAATGCCTTGCAGGACAAAGCCGAAAAGGAATACGAGGCAGATTTTCGCTCATTCAACACCAATATTCCTTGTGGCTCACATTCCATGATTGAGAGACAGTTCCAATCTGAATACACTCAAGCAAAATTTAAAGAAGTTCAATCTGAATTTCGAGCAAAAATTAATTGTTTTGTTGTAGGTGTCAATAGTGTTGGCCATGCAACTTGTTATGATGTTGTGGAGGAGAGCATCATTGGTACGCATCCAAGAGAAACCCAATTCCGTGTGAATTTCAACCGTGAAGACTGTGATGTCAGATGCAGTTGTTTGCTGTTTGAGTTCAAAGGGATCATGTGCAGACATTCTCTTTTGGTTCTTGCTCAAGAGAGGGTGAAAGACGTTCCATCTAAGTTTATCTTGCCCAGATGGAGCAAGAATCTGAGAAGGAAATATTCACGCATGAAAACAAGTTATGATATCAAGACTTTGCAGCCACAAGTAGAACGATTTGATGGGTTGTGCAAGAGATTTTATGAGATTGCCGAAATTGCAGCGGAGTCTTCTGACATAACAAGTCTTTTGTATGAAACAATGAACTCATTTGAGGAGAAAGTGCATGAAGTTCATACAAACTCGCATGGCATCCCTAAAGGGGATGGACATTACAATACCGAAAATCCTGTAGAAAGGTTTGAGGAATGCTCTCCCCAGCAATCTGTTATGGACATTCGTAGTCCATTGCATGTAGTTCGGAAGGGACGTCCTTGTACAAAGCAAAAAATGTCAACGGTTGAACGAGTTGTGAGGAAGTGTAAGGTTGCAAAGAGTAACAACACTCCCGTTGTGACGACACATGTAAGTTTCAATATCTGGAATTTATGAATTAAGTTTATGTGATAAAAGTTTACCCTTCTAACTTTATTGCTTTGTAGGCACATATTGGCGGAATCTCAAATCACTCGTGCCATTCAACCTTGCAAATAGAGTCCACTGTAGAGATCACTAAT
The DNA here is from genome assembly GCA_030159175.1 of Glycyrrhiza uralensis. Taxonomy (NCBI): domain Eukaryota; kingdom Viridiplantae; phylum Streptophyta; class Magnoliopsida; order Fabales; family Fabaceae; genus Glycyrrhiza; species Glycyrrhiza uralensis. Next base: position 32,472,988 of record BRZY01000003.1, read on the forward strand.
ATTGATGGACATGATCGAACCTCTTCTGTGGTGTGTGTCAAACATAAATTTAAGTTCCAATTGTAATGTAATTGTTGTACTGTCTAAATGTTTCTGCATTGGATGTACTCATTTATTCGTTTAAGTGTACCACAACTGATTAGAATATGCATGGATGTAAACGATTTACACATGTTTCTTTGTTATATTTTTTTATAACAGTCGACAGCTGTAAATGCTAGCAGACAAGAATATGAAAATTTGCATAGTTATTGGCCTTCGCAGCTACCAAATGTACATAGCTCTGGTTTTGTGTCCTTACTTGCAGCATTTGACGATGTACCTACAACGCAAAAGGAAGGATAAAAGCAGTGCTTGGGTATTTTGTGTACTTTTAATATTAGTATGGTGATATTGTTAAGGGATATACCTCATTGATCTTGTTTGAGAAGAATGGTCACTAATAAATTCTTTTTTCACTTGCAGGATGAAAGTGTAATTATGATATATATAGTCTTTTGCACAGCTATAAACTATTTTTGTTGACCAAAAGGGTAGTGCACTTTCAGTTAATATGAAGACGTGCGCCTTTTGTGTATATATTAGAAGACTTTTTGCAACATCGATGCTGTGTTTTTTGTTGGGCAAAGAGTGGTTACAAAAGGTCATGATATACATGTATGGTTTTTGGTTGGGCAAACATGTAAATGAAGTACCATGCTACAACAACACATGGTTGAATAGACGTCAGCTGGGGAGTGAAACTGTATTTTGTCATGTATTCTCCTTCAAGCTCTATTTTTAGTCATGTTGATTTGGGATTGAATGTATATATTGTTTTCCCTTAGATAAAGGGAAAGACCAAGACCATGGATTAGTGACTATACATATGTAGATTATCTCCTTAAACAAAGTCAATATAAAACGAGTATAGTAAAGAAAGTCACCACGTCCTTGGCCAAGTATTCTATAGCTGAACAGTTACATCATTGAAGAAATTCATCTCATATGTGGTTATTTTAGTATGAACCGGTGATTAATAATGAAAACCATATGGTTGTTCTTCGTTTCGTGTGTTTTTAAATTATAATTACAAAGACAACTTTGACCAACAGTTATGAGGGGTGTATATTATTTCCAGGGCCCTATGATACTAGGGGTAGTATCATGCTGAATGTTTAGTTTTCAGGGTTCGAGGGTTTGACACCCGTGTTGTAAACATATGTTCAATTTCACACCACAGGTCGGTCGTAGTTAGGGGTTCACAACCTGATTCATGGTTTATATTATACGGATCAGGTCAGAGGGACCCACGCCCGGGGTGGGAACGTATAATACATTTCACACCAAGGGTGTGATATAGTCGGATTTGAGTTCGGCCTGTCAAAGTCAGAGGTTTTCACACCAGGGTTGTGAATATAGTGTATATTTCACACAACGGGTGGGATATAGTCAGGGGTTGAATGTGTATTTCTCGGAAGAAAGATAACAGATCAGAGGGGATTACAACCTGGGTGTGAAAAGAAATAACTTTCCACACCGATAGTGTGGTATTGTCAGGTATGACTCTTATTCTTGGTGGGTTATCTAAGGTGGGAAAAGCAAAAATAATATGCAGTCCAAATGTTTCAGCCACATTTTGAAATATTTACTAAAGTTATAACATAGATAACCACATTCTTACTAAGCATTGACTGTTATCTTCTGAACTCTAGGAACAAACTAACTCTGAGGAAAGTACATAATTTTGCCTTAACCGATATGAATCCAAACGTAAAACGCTACATTTAGACTGACTACTTAAATCATTACCCACTTACTTGCACGACAACCTGAGTGCATTTAATTACGCATATCAACATTAGTCCTCTTCATCAGTCAAGTCTCCATCTGTGCAGTATTGCGGGAGGTGCCTTAAATTATCTAACTCTCCATCCGATGGGATAGTTCGTGTTTGTCCATACTGCCTGTTACAAGCAGCAGATACGGCTTCGTACCTGTTAATCCTAATTTGCATCTGGTTATTCTCATGTCGAATCATGTTAACGACCATCTCAAGCAACTCGTCATTGTCGTGTGATACCTGAAGAGATCGTTGTTGTGGTCTATTCAGGTCACGCTACCTTAGCTCTTGTCTAAGTCTTATAGACTCCTCTATGCGGTATTCCCACTCTCTGTGGTACTCATTCATATTTGGGACTGAGACCGATCTCAGGGGCACAATGAGTAGTGAAACCTATCCCGCTCCAATGCCCACACTCGACCCATACATTCCAGAATTTGAGCTGGAGTGTATCTTGTTCCGATAACTTTTGACATATAAGAAAACTCCCAGTAACTAAGGTCTTCCATGGAAGTAATGTCAATGGGTTGCAATAAATTTTTTCTTCCTACTACAGAATGAAACCTGATCCTACACATCAAGTATTTATAATAGGAATAAAGGATGTTAGAGATACAACTACACCGAATGAATGACAACTACACACTCACATGATATACAAATACAAAATGAGTCTGCCAATACCCAGTTTCATGTACAGGCTTTATCACAGAAAAAATGTCGTTTAGTGTTATGAATCATCCATATAATGCTATATGAGACGAAGTTATATTTAAACACTCTAATGCAACGTTGTCTACGGTATCTTGCCACACATAACCATATATTTGTCAATTATACATTTGTCAATTATTGAACAACTATACATTCACATGATATAACACTGTAGAAATTGTCTATGAGTACTCAATGACTTTCAAAGGCAGTAACAGAGAAAGGTAGCAGTTACTTTTATCATTCTACTTTGGATGTTCAACGAAAGTTCTGTATCACCAATAATGTGATATGATTCACATGTTTTCTTATCACCTTTATACATATCTTTGTCACTGTTTGAAAAACTGCTACACTGACATGATACTTGATCATGTGAAAACCTCCCCCTCAATAGTAGCCAAGTTGTCATTTTCATGAGTTCAATTTTTTTATAAAGTAAACTAAACGGTTAACTGAGTTCAAAGAAGTGGTCAACTGATCTACTTGTTTGGCTACCTGTGATCCAGTTACTTACAATTGGCGTGGACAACATGGATTGAATTTTGGGAGGCCTAAAAAATAATGCATATACTCCCCTCCTCATGTCACCATGCAAGGTTAGAATTTTGTGGAACTGGTAATTTTATTCAGCCCGTGGTTAGGCCCTCACAAAAAAGTGGTTACTCTTGTGTAAATTTGGTGACTGCTGATTTCTGCACATGCCACCACCAAATTAGGTTGATTTCACTACTCAAGGTATGTTTGATGATCATGTGAAAACCTCCCCCTCAATAGTAGCCAAGTTGTCATTTTCATGAGTTCAATTTTTTTATAAAGTAAACTAAACGGTTAACTGAGTTCAAAGAAGTGGTTAACTGATCTACTTGTTTGGCTACCTGTGATCCAGTTACTTGCAATTGGCGTGGACAACATGTATTGAATTTTGGGAGGCCTCAAAATAATGCATATACTCCCCTCTTCCTGTCCCCATGCCATGTGGGTTAGAATTTTGTGGCATTGGTAATTTTATTCAACCTGTGGTTAGACCCTCACAAAAAAGTGATTAGTTAGGTGTAAATTTGGTGACTGCTGATTTCGGCACATGCCACCACCAAAGTAGGTTGATTTCACTACTCCTGGTATGTTTTGAAGATCATGTGAAAACCTCCCACTCAATAATAGCCAAGTTGTCATTGTTTCACCAGGTTTAAACGATTTTTTTTTCCTAAGAATTTTAAACGGTTAACGTTGTTCAAAGAAGTGGTTAACTGCTATACTTGTTTGGCTACCCGTGATCCAGTTACTTGCAATTGGCATGGACAACATGGATTGAATTTTGAGAGGCCTCAAAATAATGCATATACTCCCCTTCTCCTGTCCCCATGCCATGTGGGTTAGAATTTTGTGGCACTGGTAATTTTATTCAGCCTGTGGTTAGGGCCTCACAAAAAAGTGATTACTCTTGTGTAAATTTGGTGACTGCTGATTTCTGCACATGCCACCACCAAAGTAGGTTGATTTCACTACTCCTGGTATGTTTTGAAGATCATGTGAAAACCTCCCACTCAATAACAGCCAAGTTGTCATTGTTTCACCAGGTTTAAATGATTTTTTTTTCCTAAGAATTTTAAACGGTTAACTTTGTTCAAAGAAGTGGTTAACTGATCTACTTGTTTGGCTACCCGTGATCCAGTTAATTGCAATTGGCGTGGACAACATGGATTGAATTTTGGGAGTCCTCAAAATAATGCATATACTCCCCTCCTCCTGTCCCCATGCCATGTGGGTTAGAATTTTGTAGCACTGGTAATTTTATTCGGCCTGTGGTTAGGCCCTCACAAAAAAGTGATTAGTTAGGTGTAAATTTGGTGACTGCTGATTTCTGCACATGCCACCACCAAAGTAGGTTGATTTCACTACTCAAGGTATGTTTGATGATCATGTGAAAACCTCCCCCTCAATAGTAGCCAAGTTGTCATTTTCATGAGTTCAATTTTTTTATAAAGTAAACTAAACGGTTAACTGAGTTCAAAGAAGTGGTTAACTGATCTGCTTGTTTGGCTACCTGTGATCCAGTTACTTGCAATTGGCGTGGACAACATGGATTGAATTTTGGGAGGCCTAAAAAATAATGCATATACTCCCCTCCTCCTGTCCCCATGTCATGTGGGTTAGAATTTTGTGGAACTGGTAATTTTATTCAGCCTGTGGTTAGGCCCTCACAAAAAAGTGGTTACTCTTGTGTAAATTTGGTGACTGCTGATTTCTGCACTAGCCACCACCAAAGTAGGTTGATTTCACTACTCCTGGTATGTTTTGAAGATCATGTGAAAACCTCCCACTCAATAATAGCCAAGTTGTCATTGTTTCACCAGGTTTAAATGATTTTTTTTTCCTAACAATTTTAAACGGTTAACTGAGTTCAAAGAAGTGGTTAACTGATCTACTTATTTGGCTACCTGTGATCCAGTTACTTGCAATTGGCGTGGACAACATGGATTGAATTTTGGGAGGCCTAAAAAATAGTGCATATAGAGTCAAACAAATTAAGGAAATTTAATATTGCATACATTTTGCACATCCAAGATACAACTTGTCGAAAGCAGTATAGAGGTCAACAAAAAGATATAATGACCATCATAGACAAGTATACCCAAAAAAAAAACTCGTCCACAAACTTTTCCCTATCACTATTATCAACACTACAAAATGACCCTAAACTTTGTACATTTAACTTTGATAGTCAATCCACTTGAGTCATCTTTTTATCCTATTATATGTAATCCATGGTGTTCGAACTAACACACTACCCACACGCTTTCTTGGATGTTCTTTATGTCGCGTGTAGACATTTGAATCTTGATGCTCTTTATGACGTGATGCACGGATTACTTCTCTATCATTATCCATCTCAATATCATCCACCTGAGTATAACTTTGACGACCAACTGGAGATAGTTTTGATTGAAATAGTTGGTTCTTGATTGCTCGTAATTCATGCTCAAGTTGTGATATTCTTGCCTTTAATTGATTGTTTTGTGCAAGTAACGCACGAGTCTCGTTTCTCAACTTCATTTTAGTAACATTGTTATGATTCCAATGGACAAATCCATTTGGTGCTTGATCCAATGCTTCAACCACAACGTCATGTAAGAGGTCTTCACTTGTTGCACTCAACTCGTCAATAACCTATCAAACACAATACACACGTCATAATATAAAACTTGCCACCACAATTAGTGTTAAGCTACACACATGTTAAGGTACAGAGTCATTGACATATGTTTAATCCATGCTTACCAAATTGTTCTCAAGTGAACCTGATATTTTGTTCTCTCCAATCTGCACATCACGCCACTTCAAAAATCGGGGAAACATACTTGAGATATTGGAATTTCTTGTACAACATACCAACACATGCTCAAGAGCCCAAATCTACATATATATGTATATGTATAGTAACACTAAAATTAGTAAAAGTCATAAGAATCAACATCAGAGGAATTCAATATATATAATCAAAATCAGAGGAATTCAATATATGTACACATTGGACATTGTGAATCATAGAATTAGAAAAGATAATTGATAAAAAACAGCATACCTGCAAGACAACTGCACAACCCGTAATATATAACTGTGAAGAATTCTTTTCCTCCCACAAAGAAATAGATGCACGAGTTAAGCTATTAACCAGAAAATCATATACAGCAACACCCCAATTATATTTGCCAAGAGAATTTATGTCATCCAATAGTTTCAAGAACCCACCATGCACTGTAGCCTTGGTATTGGGGAAATAGAACTCTGCCAAACCAAGAAGTATATAAAGTCTACAAAAATCCTCAACATCATCCTCCCTGTGAAGCTGTACAAATTGTTCAAATACCGTTTTTACAGTCAATTCTTTGCCCTCAAGCAATCTTTTAGTATGAGACTCAGGTTCTTGATCGAAGTGCACATTTTCACCAACTATGCGAAGTCCCAAAGCAAAACAGACATCTAAAGGACTAAAAGATACTACTCTATTTCTTATTCTAAAGCCTCCACTCGATTCAACCCACCTACTAGATAATTCACGAAGCAATATCCCAGATATTTTGATTTTTTCTGGCATACACATTAACCATTTAAACGGTGTGGCCTGAATTCTAATCCTTTGCACTTTTGTCAGATTCTTATTAACTTTGGCAAGCCACCTCGTCTTACATTCAAGCCTCAGGCGCACCTGTAAATACCTCAAATGAACAAATACATCAATGGTTTAGGAGATAGCGACAAATGATAAATGTAGCATAAGCAGATAATAAGATATTCACCTGCTTTAACTTTGATGAATCATAACCCCTCATTTCACTTCCTTTAGAGGACTCTGGTTTAATGAGATCTGTCATAATCCATAAAACTTATTAGAAATGTTAAATATCTTTTTCTCTTTGAATTGGCATAGTATGTATGGTTAACAAAAAAAAGACAAACCTATCAACTAATCAAAGGTCATTGCTAATAACCAACACAACTCATAAAGTAACCACTTTATTGATTAAGATTTTAGTTGAAGGTGTATCAGTGATTAAATTCAGCAGGACTCGCTATGACTTGAGTTACAATGTCCATGTAACTTGAAGTATGGACAATGCAAAGACCCACTCTACCTCTTGATCAAATTCAATTTCTTAATCTTTACAAAATCATTCATTTGATTGTGAACTCTATACATGCTTTCTTTCTTGTACCTTATTTGTGTTTTTGGATTTAGTCACAATGAAACTTCAATTCATCTGTAGTAGGCTGTTATCTGATAAAAACAACTCCCAAACAAGGTTGACAAAAGAAAAAAAATATTGAAGGCTGAACTTAAAACAATAAGTTGCCCACAACAAAAAATGGAGTGAATAAAAAAGAAGTTAATAAGTCATGTATACTATCCCTGTTATTAAAATAGATACTACCAAAAAGAAAGCTCTTGTACAAGTTTCACCTGAAACCAACCCATTACAGCAATATAAATGTTCTGCTCTATAATCAGATAACTCAACCTTCTTAACTATCAAAAAATAATAATAATACACCAGCATAGCATTGTAACTATGTAACTATACAGAATGGAATTCCCTAAACCACTGACAACTTGGTAGCCTAAACCAATCCAAAACGAGACAACGTATTTTCTCATTCAAAAAAAACCACCCAATGCAGAAGAAATAAAACCTATGGTAATGAAGAAGAAATAAACCTGGTTATTTTGAACAACTGCCTCACACAGCACCAAACAAACTATTGCCTCGCACAGCACCAAAAAACCGCCGTCTGTGGTGCTCAACCCCGCATCCAAGGTCAACCCACAACAAGGGATGAAAACTGATACAGAGAGAGCGAGGAGTGACCAGCGAGACACGGATGTGAGGATGAAAATAAAGGAGAAGATGAAGATTGGGATGAGAAGGAGGGCGGTCTTCCTCCCTCGTGTAATACACAAGACACACTGAGATGAGAAGGGATGAAGTGGCTCGAAGGAGGGAAATGGAGATGAGCAGGGATGAAGTGGGAGAGAAGGAGGGAAATGGAGATGAGAACTGAGAAGTAGTGGGCTCGAAGGAGGGAAATGGAGATGAGAAGGGATGAAGTGGGAGAGAAGGAGGGAAATGGAGATGAGAACGGAAAAGGCTGGTTACCGAACGAGAGGGATTTTGAAATTGAACAGTGCAAAGGCTGAGTCACTACAAATGAATAAAAAATGCCACAAGGGCAGGTGTGGGACAGTAGTACAAAAAATTGAAGGTGTCCGTGTATCGCGATTGAATTAGAAATGTCAAAATGCTGGCAGCAGCCATAGAAGTCGGACTTCAGTGTAATGTTCTGCTATCCAGATCTGAGCATTTGGTTACCTGGCATCTACAAAGTGACACAAGGATGGTGTTGAACGTTGATGAGAGTTCCATGGGGAACCCTGGATCCCCGGGATATGGGGGGTTTAATTCTCACTGGAGAGGGCAAGTGGCAGGGAGGATTCTACGACTCCATCGGTATCTCAGACAATCTCAGAGCAGAGCTTGCAGCGTTGTACTTTGGGCTTACTTTTGCTTGGGATTTGGGGGTGAGGTGGCTGGTTTGTTACTCGGATTCCGCCATGGCTATTGAGCTTGTCCGAGCTCCAGTGGCGGCTCTACACAGGGAGGCGGCTCTGATTGCCAAGGTCCAAGCCTTGCTTGCGAAGGAGTGGGAGGTGAAGTTTCAACGTACTCTCCGGGAGGGAAACGGAAGTGCCGATGTGTTGGCCAAACTTGGAGCAACGAAGCAGGAACCGTACACGGTGGTACCTTTGCTGCCGCGGGAGCTGGGACAGTGGCTTCTGTCTGATGTGATGAGGACCCCTTATTTGCGTTTTTTGGTCTTTGTTAGTGTAGTCCTGTTTTTCTTTTGCCTTTCTGTTTCTTTCCCTTGTTTCTACCGAAAAATATCTCAACATAATTACGAGGTTATCAAAAAAAATTAATGTTTGTCAAAAAAAAAATTACGAGGTGGTACCATAATGAGATTAGATGTTTGTTAAAATCTTCTTACACTACCACACTTTGTTTGGTTGGGAGAAGAAAAAGAGAGGAGAGAAATAGGTCGAAAGAGAGTAAGGACAAAAAAATAGGTGACAAATAGAGTAAATTTTTAATATTGTTTGATACGAGAGAAAAAATAAAGAAATAAAAGAGAAAGAAGTATTAAGTTCACTATATCTTTGTTTGGTTCAGTAGAAAATAAGAAGAGAGAAATGCTATTATATTTTAAAATACAAAACTGCCCTTAACAATTCAAATTTTCCACTAAAAAAGAAATATTATGATATTTTAAAAATAAATATTATTATTTTTTACTTAAAAATAAATATAATTAAACCATTTTATATTAACTAGTAGAAAGACGGGGCACTACCGTGCCTATCTATCCATTTTTTCTATTTTTATATCTTATTTGTTGTTTCTTATTACAATACTAACCCTCAAGTCTACTCTATTCTCTTTGTTATATATACGTTACTGGTTACTGAAAGTTATAAGGGCAAAATAGACCAAATAAAAATGTAAACTAAAAACATGATTTTTTTGTCCATAAAAAAGGCTACACCAAAACCCCATCCCTACTTTTATGCTTTTCTATATTATTGAATCTCCTACAATTAAGCCAAACATTTCTTATTTGACAAATATGATTTTATGTTTGCCACCTGTGTCCCTGCATCACTATCTATAAATTATAAGCACAATACTAACAAAAGTTGGAAAAAAGGATAAGGAGGGAATAGTAAAATATTGGGGGTGTTCTCTCTCGGCTTTCTTCGCAAGTGCAAAGAAGAAAAAAATATGTGGGATCCATGTTTATTTCTTCTTTCTCTAGTGTTTCTTTTTTGTATCAAACAAAAGAGATCCAGTATTTCTTCGCTCCTTCTCTCTTCGATGTTTCTCTCTTCGGTATTTCATGCATACCAACAAACACAACATCAATGCATAGTTATTGAACTCTTATTAGTAATAATATTAATTAGGTGAAAGTGAACTTATTTACAATTTATGTAGATTTATTTTATGACATAAGTATTTATATAAGTGTTTGGAAGAGTGTAATGACCCAAATATTTTGTAATGGGCCCAAATATTTAGAATAGTCTACAATTTGTGAGTCATGGTTGTTAGGAAGCTATAAATGTAACACATGACACATTAAATGGACAAGAAGAAAATTAAAAGAAAATTAGTTTAGTTTTTAGTGTAGTTTATGGAGGCCCTCCCCTCGAAAAGACAAAATTTACATGTTTTTATTAGCTTTTTCATTTTAAGTGCTTAAAGAACATTGAGTTCCTAACATTGGTGCTTTCATTGCATTGCCATGGACTCACCTTCCACCTCCACCTCCATCCAGTTCCTCCTCCATCAGATTTTGGAATCCCAAAAAATCTGTCATCACACTCTCTCAACTTGTATTACCACAGTGTCCACCCTTAATGCTAGTCTTGCATCTTTTGGCTCATCCATTGCTCCTCATTACCATTTACCCCCAAACACCCCACATTCAGATTCTAGACACACACCCCAAACCCTACCATTTCTCCCAACCTTCCCCATCATCCTCCACCCTCATTCCCTAATCAATGGCATCTTCCTTCACAACACCAGATTCACCTCCAGTTCACAACATCCAGAAACAGGATAATGGCCCAAGTATTTTATGTGAGATGTCGTTGGTGCCGTTGTGCTCACTGAGCACCAAGGCCACCAAACCCGCCATGCCAGCTCCACCACTACCACCTTTGCAGCCACCGGAGTTGTCGTCAACAGCGGTAAAACTTCCCTCACTCGCCATCTGCCCGCAACCCCACCACCACCAGAGCCACCGCGTGCCAAACCACCCCCATCGCCACCGTCTTTGTCTCGTCGCTACCAGCTTTGACTTTTTTCGATGTCGGTGAGCACCGTCATCGCCGCCGCCCCCGACCATTGTCTCTTTTCTGAGCGGACCCGTCTTTCGCCACTATTGTCTCCAGCGCGGTCCCTTCTTCTTCATGCTACAGTCGCCACCTTCGCCTTCGACCCCGGTGGAATCATCATGTGCTGCCTTTCCCATCACCGAAAGAAGCTCTCTCCATCTTCGCCGTCATCGCCTTCGTTGTCCTCGGGTCCATCTCTGTCCACCACCGTCACCGACCTCGCTCCTCCACCCTCACCGAAAAAGATCTGGTTCTTCTTTCACTTTATAAAAAATAAGAGCTTTACAGTTTACACCACCAAGGGAGGAAGAAGAAAAAAAAAGAGATATTTAGAAAATGGCTGATGAACATTGTAAGCCATAATGGTGGCGGCTCTGTGAAGTATGTTATGCCTAAATCTTTAGAAGTTGTGCCTCACTTGCAAGGAAGCAACACTAGGGTTGCATTTGGAAACATTTGGGCTTGGGTTGCATCTTTTCTCCAATCTGAAGGGTATTTTTTCCTTTTACTTGGGCCAACGTGTTTTCAAGTCATGGGAGATCATGGATTCTTGGACCCTTCCTTTCCTTGGTCTGCGACATTTCCTATTTGGCTTATTACCTTGTTAGACATTTTTTTTCTTTGGATTCATGTTTGGGCTGCATCCTTGAGGACAAGGTGGTGGTTAATGAAGTGGCACAGAGAGTCACAAGGAGGGGGGTTGAATTGTGACCCTTTGAAACTTTTGGCTTTTTCTGCAAACTTTGAACCTTTCTCAAGTTTAATCAACTTGAAGTTCAGAGAAGGTTTAAACAAACGTTAGTATGGAAGCTCCTCAGCTAGAGAAGGTTAATAAAACTAGAGTACTGTTTGTTTAAGAGATCTTCTCAACTAGAGAAGGTTGTTAGAAAATCAAGTTTTTTGCTACTAATAGAAGTTCAGTTAAACAGGCTTCTCACCGAGAGAAGGTTAATTAGAAGATTAAATCATTTGGTCATACACTTTAACTTCTTCAAATTAATCTTAACAAAGCTTCTTTAATAAACTTATACCAAGTTAAAGAATCAATTCAAAACATATAAGTTTATAAAACCTTTTTCAAATGCTTTGTTAATAAAATCAATTTTCACAATATTATGAAAAGCTTCTCAGCATGAGTAGAAAAGATTCTCAACCAAAGAAGGTTATTAATAAACTGCTTTCTTTGCTTCTTCAACTGCTTCTCACCTAGAGAAGGTTGATTATAAAGTTATGTTCCTCTAAGAAGACAGATTTTAGTTATCTAGTTTTCAGAAGTTTAAGTAAAAGGCTTCTCTGCCAGAGAAGGTTAATCAATCAAATCAACTCTTATGAATACTACTGAAACAAAGCTTCTTTTGAAAACTTATATGAAAATATGATTTTGCATGTATAAATTAGTTAAATAAGTTTTTTTTAGAGCTTTATTAATAAAACAGTTTCTCAGTTTTATGTGAACCTTCTCAGCGTGAGTAGGTGCTTCTGATCAGTTTAGATAAATTAAACAGAAACTGTAAAAGAGAAAGGGAAAGAGAATATCACACAAATATTTATCTTGGTTCACCCACAAACCCTTGGGCTACATCCAGTCCCCACATCCAGTGAGATTTTCCACTATTCTCTTAAGTATTCTTCACTCAGCCTCTTCAGGCTTACATGGTATTCTTGTACGAGACTCCATAGGCTCACAACAGTATTCTTTGCTCAGCCTCTTCAGGCTCACAACAGTATTCTTTTCCAAGCCTCTTCAGGCTTTATCTCTACAAGCAACCAACAGATTGCATAACCTTTCCTTTCACACACCCAGCTCTCTCTAGCTAGTTTGAAAGGAATCACAACAACGAGGATAAAGATGTTTGTTGTGTTACAGTTTTGAATAAACGTTTACAGAGCAACAACTCACGAAATCAAAACTGTATTACAACTTAAATCTACACTCACAGAGCAAATAGACTTTCAAGAACAAGTTGTGTATCACTCCTTTTCTCTCAGAAAAACAACCGAAATGTTGGAGTGAAAGATGAAGAGATGGATGAGAAGTTTCTGAATCACGTTCATGCTCCCTCTTCGTGGATGTACTTCTCATCAAGTTGTTTCAGCTGCAATCTTGTTGTAATATAGTGTTTCTGCCCCCCTTGTTACTGTTTATGAACGTTTAGAGAGGTAGGGAGAGAGAAACGAAGATTGTAGGTACAATACAGCTGTCATATTCACCTTTTCACATAATTCTGGTAGCTCACGTCATGTTATCACATGCTGTCAATTGAACCTCCTCTGGACCTCGTTGCTAGAGTAGGTTCCTTATCACGAACCTTCTCAGGAACCTCCTCTGGTTCCAGTGTAAACCTTCTCTGGTCCAGTATGGACCTTCTCTGGGACTTGCTGCTTGAGTAGGTTCCTTCTCACATGCTTTCTCAGGAACCTCCTCTGATTCTAGTATGGACCTTCTATGGACTAGTATGGACCTTCTCTGGACCAATGTGGACCTTCTCTGTGAATCTCCTCTGGTCCTAGCATGAGCTTTCTCTTGAACCTTTTCTAGTTACTCGTTGTTAGAGTAGGTTCACAGCATAGTTGGACTTAAGTTGCTCATGGGTTAGAAGTTCTGTACTTGTGAACTTCTCAGTATCCAGAACTTGAATGTCTTCAAGGTTTCTCTGTGAATCTCCTCTGGTCCTAGCATGAGCCTTCTCTGGAACCTTCTCTAGATACTCGTTGTTAGAGCAGGTTCACATCATAGTTGTACTTGAGTTGCTCATGGCTTAGAAGTTCTGCACTTGTGATCTTCTCAGTATCTAGAACTTGAATGTCTTCAAGGTTTTCATATTGTGTAGGATGAAAAATACTTTGATGTAGAGAGATTTTATCTTCTTGAGGTTTATTTATTGTTCAAGCATGTTGTAGGTCTTGAGAAGCTTCTTGTCTTGGGAATCTTCTCAACTTGACATTTTGTAGTTCATACTTCAATCTTATGGAGAGCTATAATAGTGGAAAGACTTTTTGTCTTGAGAAGCTTTATTATAGATTGCTTCACTCTTGTGTACTTCAACGTCAGAGAGACTTCTAGTCTAGAGGAGCTTCTTCCCTTGGAGACCTTCTTTGCATGAGTAGATTTTCCTCAAAGACCTTCTCTGCAGAATGTCTATCTTCTCAAAGTTCCTCTTTAATCTCTGTTTGTATCATTGTTGAAGTTTATCTTCTCTTGTGTCTTGGAAGCATATCTTCTCTTGAAACTCACATATTAGCTTAAGCTTCTCTTCTCTTGTCTTCTCTTATATCTCAATTGACTTAGGCTTCATGTTTATTTGAACGGATCTTCTCAAGATGCTTTGCACATGAGTAGCCTTTGTTCTAAGCTTATCTTGCCTTTAAACATGGTTCCTGTTGCTATCTCAAGTAATCTCAATGGAACCATTAGCAAGTAACAAGCTTAGAAGACTCATACTAATATTCATAGGATTTGTTATCATTAAAACATCAAGCTTGAGAGGGTCTTGTTTCAACAGTGAAGGGAAAAGAAATGTAATGGCCCAAGTATTTTGTAATGGATCCAAATATTTAGAATAGTCTAGAAGTTGTGAGTCATGGTTGTTAGAAAGCTATAAATGTAACACATGATATCATGAATGGACAAGAAGAAAATTGAAAGGAAATTAGTTTAGTTTTTAGAGTAGTTTATGGAGGCCCTCCCCTCGAAAGGAGAAATTTTCGTGTTTTTATTAGCCTTTTCATTTAAGTGCTTAAAGAACATTGGGTTCCTAACAAAGAGATTATAAGAATAGTTTATAATATGTATATAAACTATTTTTAGCATATTTTAATAAGCTCCCCAAAATAGTTTATATTTTATAGAATAGCCTGCATAGAATTTATGCAAACTTTAACTACATTCCTTATTCGATTACAAAATCAATTTATATATATAATCGCTTTTCATATAAACACTTACTGAATAAGGACCTAACTAAGTAGTTTATCCAAGCACACCCTATTCTTCCCTCTTAAGATTGAGTAAATCACCATTTTAGTATGTAAAAGTGTAAGTTACTCGGGCAGTAGTCTTCGAAACAAAGAATACATTCGGTCCGGTTAGATAATGTTAATGTCCTCTCCCATGTGGCACGTTAATATGTAGTAACACGAGCATGCCAAAAATTGAATTGATTGAAATTGAAGAACATTCTCTCTCATGTGTTCAGAGGCAAATGTTAGATAGGACATGGGAACCAAACTAAGCTTTGAACACATATAACATTGGAGCCAAACTAAGCTTTGAACATCTAACATATATGATGCTTCTTGATCAAGAATCATCAATATACAACATGTGAGAAAGATGAAAATGCGAAGCAACTAAGCTCTACCCATGTTCAAAACCCAAGGATTGAAGAAAACGGAAAGCAACTTTCCAAGGTTCCTAGAGTTGCATATGATGAATTTGAGAATTTTTTAGAACACGATCCTAGAAAGCACCCTCAAATTTTGCAATACCCACCAAATCAAGTGGATAAAATAAGAATGATTTATCTAAAATGAAGTCCATATCAAATGCATTTAAAACACTATCCTCCAAGAACGTTTCAATACGCTTGGTTCGACATCTTTTCTTCATTACTAGAATATTCACCTTAAGAAAATGCTACATATTGCTATCTTTTTAAGAAAAGACCAAAGATGTAATGCAGTGGACGCCCTGGATTAGATATTTTCATTGTTCTAGGTTTTAGAAGTTGGAAGAAAATTAACAATGGAAAGGATTATGATTTTCTTATCCTTACTCACCACACAATAATGCAGTGAGAGCTTGTCAAGACTTGTTGAATAAAGACAGACATATTATGAATGTGGTGAAGGTTAGCATGAAGCACTTTGGAGAGTGTCTGAACCATGTACCAATAAATCAAAAGTTTTTAAAATTGCATAATAGTCCTTCGTATTATCTAGATTTCCCCCTTTTCTTCTTCCACTATCCCACCCTTGGATGGAAAACACGACCCGCACTTGCCTAATAGAGACAACAATCATCTTGGACATAAAGGCAACATAAGGAACCTCGGGTCTTCGATCACGCCCCCACCACCGGATACCTTTGCGAACTTCTGCTCATAACCGCGCACCATCTTAGCATCCTTATTCTACAACTTTGGCGCTACAGTGAAGCCCCTCTCTCATCCCTATTTCAACAACCGCGTAAAATTCAACCTCCACTGTGAACCACCAAGAAGAGTCTCCTTCGTCACAAACTATCGAGCTTCACCCTTTCCTTCTTAGTTTCACTCAGGGGTGTTCACGAGTTTGGGTCACCAATGAACCCGAACCGATCCAAACCAGTCCAACCTTTTTTTTTTTGCACAGTTCGGGTGAAATTTGATCTGACCCCGCCCAAACCCGTTGTGGTTTTGGATCGGGTGACAGGTTCCAATTTTTGAACCCGCGAACCCGTCCACCCGAACCGATGAGTTGTCATACATTTTTATTTATTTTTTATTATTTTTATTAATTGGTAAAGTCAAAACGAAACATCCTTCTCCGGTTCTCACCTCACTTCTCAAAATCCCCCTCTTAGCTCGGTTCTTTCTTTCAATTTCTCCCCACCCACAAAACACAGCATCCTGCCTCAGCCACCAGTCGCCGAGCTCCCACCTACTGTCAATCACCGTAACGACACTGCCTCCTCGTCGGCACCGCTTGGCATTCTCCTCTACCCCCGCATCGTCACTCATCCAGTGGTTTCTGCGACCACCGTTCACCTTCCAGCAAGATTAGAAGAGGAGGACTTAACTATTTGGGATCAGTGTGAACTGTGAAGGGTTGTAATGAAGGATTAGTCAACGGAACGAGAGGAACATGATACGACACCGTCGGCTGCATCTGCAGCACTGCCACCAAAACCGACGTGGAGATTATGGTCACGTCAGACCCATCCTCTCTGGATCAAGACGGCTCGTGGTGGCTTTGGGTGATGTGCAGTTGACTCGCGATGGACAGAGGCAATCTAGCGCGCTGCTACAACAATCGCTGCAAAAGTGTGGCTTTTGGGAGGCAGCTACATCTTCTTTTGGATTTTGCTGCGCCCTCTATTAGAAATTAGGGTTTCATCTCCTTTTTTATTTTTTGTTATTTTGGTTTTATTTTTTTACTTATTATGTTGGGCTGAAGCCCATTTAAACACTGTATTTTTTCTTCTTATGTGTTGGGTTGTTTTCATTTTTTTTTATTTCAAGAATATCTATTAAACTTAACCTGATTAGTTCAAACCGATTCAACCTGTTTAGGTTCGATTTGGTTCGGATTTAGAGAGTAAAAAAAATAAAATCCGAACCAACCCAACCCAACCCATGTTGTTTTGTTCGGTTTGAATAACGGATTTAGGCAAATCCAATCCAAACTGGACCATGATCACCCCTAGTTTTGCTTAGCTTGAAACCCTGAGAACCACTGCATCACCACCATCTATTTCGCAGCTGCCTTTCTAGAAGGAGGGGACGACGACAAGGCCGAAGTTGGAGAAGCCCCTGAGCTCCTGCTAGATTTTGGTGTCAAGGACCCCGACGATGACATCATCGACGTAGTTGAAGTTGGGCCATAGCGCAAAGGTGTCGGGGAGGCTGAGGAAGTGGGAGTGCAGAGGTGGCAGTTTTGGTCAAGCTTGACGAAGAGGATGTCAGGGATGCAAAGGAAGAGACTTGCTGGGTGTGGCTAAAGAATGTTGGCTTCTCTTATCTAGCCATAATCACCAAGTTCTTCTCCTTGTAAGATTTTTGCGCCTCTCTGAGTTTGGGGCCACAATCAAATCCAATTGCGACAAAGACGAGGGGTGGCATGATTCCTCCCCTTTATTAGAAATTGGTGTGTGGCATGGTGGATTTGGTTGGTTGCCGCTTTCTTGTTCGATACATGGCACGATGGTATAGTAAAAGAAAAGGGGGAAATCCAGATAATACGGGAGACTATTATGCAATTTTAAAAACTTTTGATTTAATGGTACATGGATGAGGCACTCTCCAAAGTGCTTCAAGCTAGCCTCCACCTAGGAATGTTATTCATGTGTAAAGCTCAAATGAGAAAGAATGGGCAGGATACTAAGGCCTGAAGCCAAAATTGAAAAACTACTATGTTCCAAATCAGTAGAAGTTAACAAAAAAAAAAAGATCCAAATCAGCGGTAAAAACAAAGCATTATCTCCAACAAGAGATTGTATTAAACACAAAAAGCAGTGTATGCTGAGGTCTTACATTTTTAGAAAACAATCATTTGCATGGCGCATGCTGTTGCAAAAATTCCCAAGATGGGTGTTTAGTACCTGATAAAGGCACCCCCAAATTCAGCACATCTCTTAACCATTTAATTCTATTTACAAGTTCCTCCAAGTCCAAAATTGCAGCTTCTATCGTATTGGAAGACATGGAATTCAGACAAAGGCTACTGTTGCTTCTCATCTTCTTCTTTGGACACTCATCATTATCATTATATTCACTATTTCTGGTTGCCCTTTCCAAATTCTCAATTGATGCATCCATAATAGGTGAGCTTGAAACACTATTTGAAAATAAGGTTCTTCCGTTTTCATTGTCAGGCTCGCCGATCTCCACCGTGTTTCTAACAGTGTTGCATTCCTTTCTCTTCTCCATGGATCTATCTGGACACTCTAAGAGATCCTCAAAATTTTGAGATGATGGTGAAGAACTTGTCGTTACTGTAGGCTGATCAACCTTCACTGCTCCATCTGTAGCATGGATGTTCGCAATACCCCCTGCAATGGCAAAACGGATTGAGGTTAAACAGCAAAATTTGCCAAAATCAAATTGAAAATACAAAGAAATAATGCAACCAGCAGAACAAAGTGCAAAGCGAGTAACCAAAGCCAGCTTATTTCAACAAACTTCGACCATCAAAATACCATACCCAATGCAATTTTGTCCAAAAACGTAAAGAACTGGTAAAAACATGAGCAATGTTGTCAAACTCGAGATCCTACCTAGGATCTAGAGAGAGGGGGGAGGGGGGCCGGGGGGGGGGGGGGTGAAAGATCGTAACTCGGAGGATGGGAACATGGATCGTAAGATTCTACCTTAAATGCAGAATTGTAGTTGTCATATAATTAGTTTCTTGGAGTTATAAAGTGGTTTCGGGGGAGAGGCATAGGGGCTGGAGTGATAAGAAGATCATGAGTTCAAATACCTCCACTAACATAACATACAAATACAAATTACTAACATTTGTCCATCCAAAAATATAATTAGTTTCCTTATTTATGTAGCTCCCAATATTAAATTGTAAATCTTGTATATAGATTTGTCTTCAAATTTTTTTTTGTAAATCTTGTATATAGATAATTGATTGTGTTGAGAGATTCCTCAAGCAATTCAATAAATATTTGCCTAGCTTAAGTGTACATAGATAGTTTTCATTTTATAGGCTTAAACTAATGATGGAAAAAAAAATGATGGAAGGCTTAAATATGTTTTTGGTTTGTGAAAAATACATGGTTTTTAGTTTTAGTCCTTTTAATTTTTTTTCGATTTAGTCCCTATAATATATTTTTTTTGGTTTGGTTTTTGCCATTAGGATTTTGCTGTTAATTGCTGAGGTGGCTCACATAAGTCCAACTTAGCATTGCCACGTGTCAATATTGTGACAGATTAGATGCCAAGTTGGGTTACACGTCTGAATTTTTTTTTTTTACACATCACATTTCGACATCTTATTGTTTTAGTACCTATCAAATTTGAGTTTTGGTTTTAGTCCTCGATAAACAAACCCAACATTGACACGTGGAATGCTGATGTGGACTTCTATGAGCCACCTTAGCAGTTAACAGCATAATCCTAACAGCAGGGACTAAAACATAAAATTATTACAGGGACTAAATTAAAAAATACTAAAACGAAAAACCATGTATAATTATAGGACTGAGGGGAATATGTACCAATGAGGGGAAATAACAAACAGTTCTGTACAGAGGCAAAAAATGGAAATATTCTTCGCTGAAATATTGCTATTACATTATTTTTAATTTAAAATACATGTTAACCACGGTCAACAAATATATCATTCAAAGGAAAGAAATCAAAGTTACCTGAATTTGGTGGATTCAGTATCCGACCACAAGGACGCCCACATCCATCTTCCTGCAACATTTGCAACAAAATAAAGATAAATGATGATCACTCGAAGTGACATAATGAGAAGAATTACAAGTTGAACATGGACCTATTCAAAATGCAACAAGATCAAGTTCTAGTACACCATGTTGAGAGGTAAAAGAGAAGAGAGATGTGACCATAGTTGTCAATAGCGCTGAATAGCGCCGCTATCGCGCCGCCGCGTCGCGTCGCGGAACTCGGCCGCTACGGCCGCGATGGGACGTCGCATTTCAGTGTTGCGGCGATAGCGGCTGGATCGCGGAGCGTATCACGGCCAGATCGCGGCTGTCTTGGCCGCTATCAGTTCGTGGTTGTCAAAAGACCAAAAAACCTAGTCACTAACAGAGGGCAAAATGGGTTTTTCGCCTTCAACAGTCTTCAGAACTTGAACCATCCTTCGATCTCTTCTTCTCACTTCTGCTAACCAGCCTTCAATTGTGCCCTAAGCGAGTCAGTGACCACCCGCAGCGAGCCAGCGACCGGAGACCACCGTCGACTGGCGAGCGACGATCGGCGACCACCGTCCAACCGCGGGCGGCGACCAGCGACCGCCATCTTCCATCCTTTTGCAGTTTTCGTCCTTCTCTGCTCACTGTTAGCAGGTTGGACACCTCTCTCCTCTCCCTCTTCCTTAACTAAGCTTCTCCTCTCCTTCTCTTCTCTGCTCACTGTTGCGCAGCAGTCCGTCCAGCAACTCTTGTTTTTTTGTTTCTTTTTTTCGTTTTTTTCCCCCGTTAGGCTGTTACTAACAGAAACAGTTTCTGCCCTTTGTTTGTTTGCTTGACTTTTGTTGCTATCCACTTCCATGTTTTGTGTAAGTACTATGACTTTATTATTGATTATGAATAGTTCATGAATTTTGAGTGTTTTTTCAATTTTTTAGCATTTAAATATATAGTATTAAATATTAATTATTTAATATATATGCATAAAATATTAGAATAGCGATCATCCCGCTACCCACTATTCCTCTATCCCGCTTTGCGCCGCTATCCGGGATTGATAACTATGGATGTGACAACATTCGTGTGTTTAAATTACACACCAAAGAACATTATACATATAAGGAGTCATAAATGTAAGGATTTTGATTACCCTAATTACCGTAATTAGGTAGAATTATCCCATAATTACCCTCTTTACATTATTTCTAACAACAATCATTATCAAGACTTCTTCGGTGTGTTCCAATGATCAACTAGTAGACATCTTCACAAAATCTTTTTGGAGCCCTAGGATAGCGTATATATGCAACAAGCTGGATGATTATATATATGCTCCAGCTTGAAGGAGAGTGTTGATTCATTCTTTATTTTCTTTTATTCCTCGACATGATTTAGTTTTCTGAGTGGATTCACAACTGTGATCTCAAAATTTTGGGATTCCTTTTTATGTACATGTTTTTTTTTTTTTGTATCACCAAATAATAATGAGATCAGAGTTCATAAGTTTCAAGTGAATCATTTAATATCTATCATGAAATACATGATTTCTACAACCACTAGGCGTTTCCTATATTTCAAGGCATCCTTTGTAAGTCAAATTTTTATCTGATTGAATCAACTGAATGAAGTTTACACGAGAAGAAAGCATCCCACAGTTCCCCTAAAACTAGTAATCAGATATCTTTCAACAGAACAACATACCTAAGGTTATTACAGAAAACTATATGGCCCTAAATTCAAATTTCTCATACTTTTGCTATAATTTAGTTTGTGTAAATGGAACCATCACTTTTTCATTTTCACAAAACATAGAGTCTGTTTACTTTGAGAAAATGTTTTCTGTTTTCATTTCCTATTTTCACTTTTAATCACAAAACAAATTGAAAACAAGGTGTCAGTTTTGTAATTAAAAGTGAAAACAGGAAATAAAAACAGAAGTAAACGGGCCCTTAATTTTCCACTAAACTTCTACTGAACAACAAGAATTGACAAGATGACAATCTTGCATTGCAACCATTAAAATTTACATCAATAAAAACACCAAAATTTTCCCAGGTGAAATACATTTTTTATTCCAGGACTCAAGGGAATCTCCAATCAGAATTAAAAAATGTAAGGAATTCACTAAATTTGAAAATTAAAAATTGATACTTTGAACCTTTTAAGAAGGAAATGTCACATTATTTATTACTAGTGAGTTTTGGCACAAAATTTAACTGGAAAAAATATACATATGCAAAGATAAATTATAAATAGAAGGATAAGTCAAATTAAGGGATTATAAGTACACACCGTAGGCATAGGCACTGTCCAACCTTTCTCTGGGCACCAGTCCAAGGATGGGCGCAGGTCCTTGCTTAAAGCTTCGTAAGATGACCCTTCACCCAGTGGAGGAGGTAGCAAATCAACCTAGAAAGACAACACAGATGGAAAATCAATCTATATCATTTGCTCATATCTTCGTAGAATCAGCAACAAAATAAAGAACCATAACCAGTAAATGCAGCAAATTAGATGGCAGAAAAAATGAGGCAGGATAATAATGTCTATTTTGAGTTTCACTCTAATGTTTGTTTTGTCAAATCTCAGATTTCTCGTGAGATCCTCCTTCCAGTAAATATAGGCCAAGATGGACTCTTCCTCTGAAACAGTCAGCCAAGTCTTTCAGTTCTTAAATGTAGCATATACTTGAATTCCAATGTATCTTTCCCTACGTGGCATCGTAGGTTAGGCCATCCAAATAGTGACACTCTCAAAAGTGTACTAAACAGTTGTAATATCCCAATATAAAGAAAGCCAGTTTTGAATTCTGCAATTCTTGCTTTCTGAGTAAAGCACACTACTGCCCTCTTCTTCTTGCCCATTGGAATTGATATATAGTGATCATGGAGTCCTGCCCCTATCATGTCCTTTGGTGGATACAACTATTACATTACCTTTGCTGATGCACATTCAAGATACACATAGTTTTTTTTCTCCTAAAGTCAAACTCAGAAGTACTTTTTGTATTTCAGCAAGTCAAAAGCATGGTAGAATTGCAATTTAATACCAAACTCAATTTTGTCCAAACTGACCATTCCCCAAAATACATAACGGCTTTGGCATCATTCACAGAATTATCTGCCCTCACTCTCCAAAATGGTGTAGTAGACACATAGTGGAATTTGGCCTTACATTGCTGAACCAACCTTCCCTACCCTTCAAATTTCCGGCCCAAGCCTTCCTAACACCTGCATACCACATTAATCATCTTCCCACATCATCACTGCAGTTTTTGTAAACTGCTTCACAATTTTTCATCAAAACCCAGATTATTCCTTCCTTCGAGTGTTTGGATGTGCATGTTTTCCCTTGGTCAGACCCTATAACAAACACAAACTAGAGTATAGATCACAAGAATGTGTCTTTTTAGGATACTATTTGAATACTTCATTCACTGAATGATTATTGTACATTTCAGTTTATATAGACTGATAGAGTCATTAACTCTTACAACAGAAACAGAAACTGAAAGTAACAGAACTACAGAACTAACTTTAAAAACTAATCTATCTAACTGTAAACTGACTTATTAGCTTAACTGTGGTTATTAAGCTGTAAGGGATCCAGTGTCAGAACTGCAGTGATTGCAGTATGCGCATGGCAGTGGGTGGATCGCAATTGGATTAGGGTTCTTTGGAGGAGGTTGGGTCGGTGGTGGACAGAAAGGTTCTCCGAAAGCCATGGATCTTTCTAAGCTCTAGATACCATGTAAGAATTCTAAGCTATGCAAAAAATGAAAGAGAGAATAGTTTTCTGTAATCTGAATATTTCATTCACTGACTGATTATATTGTGATGTTCAGGGTCCTAGTTGTCCTGTATCTACATAAGGGTATAGATACTGTCACTGTTACTGATGATTACTCTCAAAGTCCTTGGTTGTTTTTAACAAAAATTCGATTTAAGTTGTAGTCTATCCTTGAAACCTTTTATAATGAAATTCAAACTCAATCTAGTGCTCCTATTCAAACTTTGCATAGTGGCACAGTGTGTGAATACTTCTCTAAATAATTTCAAACATCCATAGCTTCTTACGAAATCTACACCAAATTTCACATCCTCATACCTCTGGGGCCACAGAACATGATTAGACAGCTCATTTTTTACTTCATGGCAATGTTCCCTTTAATTTTTAGGGCGATGTTTCACTTATAGCTTGATACCTCTTTAATAGAGTGCCTTCATTTATCCTTGAAAACCGGGTACCTCATTTAGTGTTATTCCCCCAATAGCCTCTACATTCCTTGCCCCTTCGTGTCTTCAGATCAACATGCTTTGTTCATAATCTCAGTTTGAGTCTTGACAAACTAGCAACTGAGTCTTAGAAGTGTGTCTTTCTCTATTATTAGGTCAGTTGACACCTCTAGTAGGGCCAGTCTGTGTCGTCCCTTTCAAGTATATCATCATCTGCAGCCTTTGCCTCCTCCATATGAGCTATTCCCTCCTCCAATGGCTGATGTCGTCTCCATGAACTCCACATTGGCTCCAACTCCTCTTGCAATGCCAACCTTCTATTGAGCTTGATCTTCTTATTACACTTTAAAAAAGTATTTAGTCAATACTTGCAATCCCTCTTCTTTTAATGTTACTTTGAGTTATCATTGCCTTTCTTCCTCACATTTTGCTTGTCTGCCCTCTACGTGCTAACTGCCTATGACCACAAAGTGAATCTCTTTCTCATCCAGCGTGGCGACATGTTATTATTGAAGAAATGTGTGCACTTTAGAAAAGTGGGACTTGGGACCTTGTTCCTCTTTCTCCAAGGAGGTCGATTGTGGGATGCTGATGAATCCTCAGTTACGGTTGGTCCTGATGGTCAGGTTGATAGACTAAGGCTTGAATGGTTGCAAAAGGCTATGCATAGGTTTTTGGCTATGACTATAGGATACTTTCACTCCGGTGGCATTGGGTTATTTTTGTCTGTAGTTGTTATCCGTCATTGGCCTCTTTACCAGCTTATTAATAATGTTTTCCTCCATGGTGAGTGAAGAAGTTTATACAGAGCAACTTCCTGAATTTGTTGCTCGGAGGGCTTATTCAAGATTAGTTTGTTGTTTTTCTAACTCTATTTGGTCTCAAACAATTTCCTAGGGGTTTGGTTTGGTAGATTTAGCACTATGGAATAAAAAGATATAAAAGAATGCAAAGCCATAAGTAACATATAAAACGGGGTCAAAGAATAAATCAGAAAATAAAATATGTAAAATCTATTGTCCAAATAGGATACGACTCGAAATTATTATTTTTTACTAAATAATTTCTAGTATTTATCGATCATAAAATTCCAAAATTATGTATTATGTATCCAATATAAGTAGACAGCAAAGACTGCTAGACTTTTCACACAAAAAAAAAAAGCAAAGACTGCTAGAAAGTATTACCTGAATTTTACCATTTCCCAATATTTTAGTCACTTTTCCAGACCAATAGCAACCATCAGTCAACCAATCTACCAAATCTCCAACCTTCCATACATCATCAACAATAACTATCACTTCTGTGATGGTATTGACATCAAGTTTTTCACTTTCATGATGGATAGTAGGAAACTGAGGTCGCACCATCAATTCCTTAGTGGGCCTTTGATACAACTTGAGCCAACTTAGCTCTGCAAACAAGTAGTATAACAATTATTAACTTCAAATGATTTGTTATTGTTGCAACTTTTATGGTAGTTTTCAATTTTTCTTGGGGAGATAAACTCTAGCATTTTAAAAAGGCAAAGGAATAGGGTTGTGATTCTATGACAAATATCCTGAGTTTTGGGGATTGAATAGCTCTCTTAAACTTGAGCCATCTTTGCAATAAGTTTTAAACGTTTTGATCTTGTTCATTCTGATGTGTGGGGACCGGTTACTACCTCTATATCTAGGGCTAAGTGGCTTCTGTCATGTATTGATGATTGCACTCGTGTCACTTGGATATATTTCTTATGAAAAATAAATCTGAGGTTTTTCAGTTGTTCTTAAATATCAATTTGATGGTACTCTAGATCGATATAATGCAAGACTTGTTGCAAAGGGATACACTTAGACTTATGAGATCAATTATGAGGATACATTCACTCCAGTAGCAAAGATGAATACAATTAAAATTATTCTCTCCATGGCAGCTCACTTTGGCTGGGAGCTGCAACAGTTTGACGTTAAAAATGATTCTCTACATGGAGACTTAGAAGAGGAGGTGCATATGGAGTTTCCACCAGGATATGACTCCCCAATGGGATGAATAAAGTGTGCAGATTAAAGAAGGAATTATATGGGCTAGAATAGTCTCCTCGTGCATGGATTGGAAAGTTTACCCAGACTATGGTAACCTTGGGTTACAGGCAGAGTCAAGGTGACCATACCCTTTATAAAGCATTCTCAGGATGGCAAACTTACGCTTCTTCTGGTCCATGTGGATGATATGATTGTTGCAAGTAATGATGAAATTGAAAAGCAGGCTTTGAGGGAGAAGCTAGCAGCTTAGTTTGAAATGAAGGACTTGGGAAAGCTAATGTACTTTCTTAGGATAAAAGTTGTATATTCCAAACAGGGTATCTTGATCTTCATCTCCCAAAGGAAGTATATACTTGACCTCCTCAGAGAGATCGGTAAATTGGGTTGTAAAACATTTGGAGTACCCATTGAGTAGAACCACAGGATTGGAAGTAATGAGGAAAGCCCATAAGAAGAGAAGGCCCAATACCAGATACTTGTAGGAAAACTTATTTATTTATCCCACACTAGGCTGTTTGGTTAGTCAGTTCATGCATGATCCACAAGAGAGACATTTGCAGGCAGTGAAATGAATCCTTCAATATTTGAAATAAGAATAGAAGGTAAACTATCCATGGAGGTATACACAAATGCAGACTATGCAGGATCACTTGTTCACAGAAGGTCCACCTCAGGATACTACATGTTTGTAGGAGGAAATTTGGTGACAGAGAGAAGTAAAACGCAAAATGTAGTTGCAAGATCAAGTACAGAAGCGGACTTTTGAGCTATGGCTCATAGTGTCTGTGAGATGTTATAGATGAAGATCATACTTGATGACCTAAGAATAAAGTACAATGATCCTATGAAGCTTTTTTGTGATAATAACTCTGCAATTAGTATTGCATATAACCCAGTACAACACGACAGAACCAAATACATAGAAATAAACCGACATTTTATCGAGGAGAAAATGGATAGCGGTCTTATAACTACATCCTACATCCCTTCAGAACTTCAATTGGCAGATGTATTCACCAAGGGGCTCCCCACAAAACAGTTCTGAGAGCTTACTCGCAAGCTGAGAATGATTCACATCCATTCACCAGCTTGAGGGGAGTGTAAATAGGCACTAATTTAGGATAGAATATTTCTTGTAATTAGGAAGTTTTTATCTTTATTGTTTGTTTCCTTTGTTTTATCTCTCCTGATACATAAAACAAAATTGATATGCATAAATACTTGATATACCATTTTCTTATAATAGAGCAAAAATAAAATATTTTCTCTAAACCTAAAAAAGTACACCAAATTGCATTATGGAACCAAACTGTGTATGGACATTTGAATAACTTCATTCAGTAAGTTAATGAAACTCTAGTTTCAGTATTTACTTGAAGCAGAAACATACTATTTCCAGGGTAGTCAAGATACTCCAATTGATAGGACATCGCACCACCTTTCATGCCAATCTTTATAATCTGAAAGAATAATATAAAATCAGTTTAGGCCACAACAGCACCAAATGTGAAATTTTATATGTAAAATTTTATATTCATATACATGCCCAAAAAAGATGACAAACACTAGTTGAGCAACCCAACAAAAACAAGTTTTGGGAAAGAATACCAACAGCAACAAACGAGTAACAAATAGATGCATACAGCCAGAATACCCGATTGCTGACGAAACCTACATGGACTTATTCTGAGAACCATAAATTTTATTTAATCAAGCATACAATGCAGCTGAAGAGGTTGTTTGAACATAAAAAAAAAAATCACTTGAAAATAATCCAGACAAAATAAGATTAAAAAACATCCTGACTCGAGTTTTTCTTCAAGGACTGCCTCATGAGTACAAGTCCATAACTACCTGATCAGCAGAAAATTTGAACCACTGATGATTGAATAAGTTGAAGCTTTATTAATTTCTCATGGGCTTGGGCTTCACAGGCCCAATACAACAACGAATAGGCACAACTACAAAGGAATTTGAACATCTCTAATAGTATTTTGCAAGGGTAAACGTGATGAACAAATCACTCATAGTAACTAATGTACCAGCTCAAGATCACCTAGCTGATATTCTGATAGGGCCTTAGGAACCGAGTTGGGCTTAGATGAGCAAGGAAGGGCCCAGGGCAGTAGGCCCAAAATATGGAGAGTCTATGAGAGGAAAAATAGGCAGAAGGGGAATGGTGAGGTGGCAGGAAGAGAGAAGGAAAAAGAAAATTAGTACCTTTCTGTTATAGGGGGTAGTGGGTGTGCGTGTGAGCACTAGGTGGAGAATTGCATTCTGTTTTGCCAGGGGATATTTTCATTCCTCTGAGTACTGAGCGTAGCTCTGGGAGTGATAGGGTTTTTCTATCCTATTGCTTTGCATTTCCAGTTTTCAATAAGAAACCTCATTTCTATTCTTTTCCTGTTTCTATTTTCTTGCTATTACTTGTTGGTGCTTTCTGGTTTGCATCAAATTGGTCCGACCTGCCGGATTCGATTTGATCGGAGCTGTTGGGAGTTGCGGATGCCACCTAAGAAGATGGAGGCAAAGGTGAGTGCCTTGGAGAGTGAAGTAGCGAACTTGAAGGTCACGTTGGCAGAAATGAAGGCCCAAGCGGCTGCTGACCAGGAGCGGTTGGTGTCGTTGCTCACCCTATCGAAGGAGATGGAGAGTCCTGGGAAGTCTGGGGGCGGACCGAACTCAGGGGGCGATTCAAATAACGATGAGGGAGATGGTGTTCGGAAGTTGCTGCAGAAATTACAGGGAGATGCCTTGGATGAATTTAAGCAGTCCGTGAAGAAGGTAGAGTTGCCTCTGTTTGACGGTGAAGACCCTGCTGGGTGGCTGGCTCGAGCCGAAATCTACTTCAAGGTTCAGAATACCCGACCCGAGTTGAAGGTGAACCTGGCTCAGCTATGCATGGATGGTCCCACCATCCATTTCTTTAAGTCATTGATCGATGAAGATGAAAATCTGACATGGGAGGCTTTTAAAGAGGCGTTGCTGGAGCGATATGGAGGCATAGGAGAAGGAAGCATTTTCGAGCAGCTCTTTGCTCTGCGACAAGAGGGCAGTGTAGAGGAGTATATTCAGCAGTTCGAAAGGCTGGTAGCGCAGGTGACCAGGTTGCCCGATGAACAGTACATGGGCTACTTCATTCATGGTCTACGCGAAGGGATTCAGGGACGCGTGCGTAGTTTGAAGGCGTTGGGTCCCATTTCGAGGGCAAGATTGATGAATCTTGCAAGGGCGGTGGAGATTGAGTTTCAGGAGAAGAGAACCGGTTGGAGTGAACTGCGTTTTCACGGTTCGCGCGGTTCAGAAGGATGGGGTTCTAATTCTCGGTCCAGTAGGGGGCTGGGTCATGGATCGCAGAATGTGGGCCGAGCCCAGAATAGTGAGTGGGTCTATGTCAAAGGGGTGAGAGAAAGCCCAGATAAAGGAGGAACAGTGTCAGGCCCAAAACAAGCATCCCAGAGTGAAGGCAGAAATTACAGCCCAAGAGATAGGGGCACGAGGAACATTTCCTCTCAACAAATTGAGGAACGCAGGAGGAAGGGACTCTGTTTCAAATGCGGGGGACCATTTCACCCCCGTCACCAATGCCCAGATCGACATTTAAGGATTATGATCACTGAAGAGGAGGATTCGGATGATGGAGCGGTGCAGGTGATGCAGGGAGAGATAGAGGAGGAGGATGATGAGGGTGAACTAAGTGTGATGAGCTTGCAAGGGTTGGCTGCTGCTAGACCCAGTAATTTTCGAACTCTGAAATTGAAAGGAATGGTGCAAGGGGTTCCTATTGTAGTGTTGGTGGACAGTGGGGCAACTCATAATTTCATTTCACATAAATTAGTGAAGGCCATGGGGTGGAATGTGGAGATGACAACACCATTGCAGATCAAATTGGGGGATGGCTACAAAGCAAAAACCCGAGGAGAATGCAAGGGGGTGATGCTTGAAGTTGGGAAGCTCAAGGTAGCTATTGATGCGATGCTATTTGATTTAGATGGAATTGATGTTGTGCTAGGAATGGCTTGGTTGAACAGTATTGGCAGCATGTGGGTCGATTGGCCACAACAGGTGATGCGCTTCAATTTCAACAATCAGTGGATTGAATTGAGGGGTGAGAGCCATGATGGGGTGAATCGATCAGCACTACAAACCTTATTGGCCAAGCCGAAAATGGAGGTTGATGGTCTTTTCATGAATGTGGAGACCCATGTGAGGGGAGCGAACAAAAAGGAGCCACTGGGGTCGGGTGCATTAACTGTGGGTCAAGAAGAAGGGGTGCAGTGTTTATTGACCCAGTTTGCTGCAGTTTTTCAGGAGCCAAAAGGGCTGCCCCCCAAGCGGACACACGAGCATGTTATTCATTTGATCGAAGGTCAAGGACCGGTGAATGTACGTCCGTACCGTTATTCCCACCACCACAAGAATGAGATTGAGAGACAAGTGCAAGAGCTGTTACAGATGGGGGTCATTCGCCCAAGTCAAAGTGCGTTTTCAAGTCCGGTGATCCTTGTCAAGAAAAAGGATGGGTCATGGCGGATGTGTGTCGACTATCGTGCTCTCAACAAGGTAACCGTGCCTGATAAATTTCCTATCCCCGTTATAGACGAACTCCTTGATGAATTACATGGTGCAAGGTATTTCTCTAAAATTGATCTAAAATCCGGATATCATCAAGTTCGGATGCGTACTGAAGATATCCATAAAACCGCTTTCCGTACTCACGAAGGGCATTATGAATACCTAGTGATGCCTTTTGGTATGATGAATGCTCCCTCTACTTTTCAAGCTCTGATGAATGCGGTTTTTAAGCCTATGCTTCGGAAGTTTGTTTTAGTGTTTTTCGATGACATTTTGGTTTATAGTTCCACTTGGGAGAATCACCTGTTTCATTTAAAGTCTGTGCTCCAGGTGTTATGTGATGAGCAATTGGTAGCTAACAAAAAAAAATGTTACTTTGCTCAAATCTCGGTGGAGTATTTGGGCCACATAATATCTCAAGAGGGAGTGGCGATGGACCCAGCCAAGGTCAGTTGTGTGCTTAGTTGGCCGGTCCCAAAAAATGTAAAAGGAGTAAGGGGGTTCCTAGGACTTACTGGATATTACAGGAAGTTCATTAGGGACTATGGGAAATTGGCAAAGCCACTCACTGAGCTTACCAAGAAGGATGGGTTCAAATGGGGTTCCAAAGAGCAGCTGGCTTTTGAGATTTTAAAAGAAAAAGTTACCACTGCACCGGTTTTAGCACTTCCGGATTTCACGCAGGAATTTTTCATTGAGAGTGACGCTTCGGGCAATGGTTTGGGTGCTATATTGTTGCAACAAGGGCGCCCTATTGCTTACTATAGTAAGGCTTTAGGAGACCGGAATCTTACAAAATCTGCATATGAAAAGGAATTGATGGCAGTAGCGTTATCCATCCAGCATTGGCGTCCTTACCTCTTGGGTCGCAAATTCACTGTGTGCACTGATCAGAAAAGTTTGAGACAGCTCTTGTTGCAGCGTGTGACCACAATGGATCAGCAGAATTGGGCAGTGAAATTGCTAGGCTACCGTTTTGACATAATCTATAAGCCGGGTTTGGAAAATAAAGGAGCTGATGCGTTATCCAGGATGCACGACCCTGCAAATTTTGGTGCTATGATACACTATCCTGAGTGGGAAGGCAGCAGAGAGGTGGTGGAAGAGGTTCACACAGATGCTATGTTACTCAAGATTATTGATGATTTAAAGCAAGGAAATCCTACCAAGTCTGGGTTCTCTTACAAGCAAGGTGTTTTATTTTATGAAAACAGATTGGTGTTGTCTGCAAGTTCTGTTTGGATTCCCATCTTATTGAAAGAGTTTCACGCCACTCCTCAAGGAGGTCACTCCGGTTTTTACAGAACGTATAGAAGGGTAGCTGCGAATTTATATTGGGTTGGCATGAAAAAATGCATTCAGCAATTTGTGCAAGAGTGTGATGTGTGTCAAAGACAAAAATATGTAGCAAGCTCTCCAAGCGGGTTACTACAGCCTTTGCCCATTCCTTGTCATATTTGGGAGGATCTCTCAATGGACTTCATAACTGGACTCCCTAAGTCGAAAGGTTTTGAGGCTATTTTTGTGGTGGTGGACCGTCTCTCAAAATATGCTCATTTTATTCCTCTTAAGCACCCCTACTCCGCCAAGACACTTGCTGAAATTTTTACAAAAGAGGTAGTTCGTTTACATGGAATACCCAATTCCATTGTGAGTGATAGAGACCCCATTTTTGTTAGCAATTTTTGGCAGGAATTGTTTAAATTGCAAGGAACCCAGCTGAAGTTGAGTACCGCTTACCATCCACAAACGGATGGTCAAACGGAAGTTGTGAATCGCTGCCTTGAAACTTTTTTGAGATGCTTCATCGCTGACCAGCCCAAGACTTGGGTAGTATGGATACCATGGGCAGAGTTTTGGTATATTACTACTTTTCATGCCTCGACAGGAACCACACCTTTTGAGGTGGTGTATGGGAGGCAACCTCCCACCATTGTTCGATACTTACCGGGTGAAGTTAAGGTGGAAGCCGTGCAGCGAGATCTAATTGACAGAGATGAATGTTTACGTCAATTAAAATACCATTTGCTGCGTGCGCAGAGTCGGATGAAGAATCTTGCAGATGGTCATCGGCAGGATAGGAAATTGGAGGTGGGCGAGTGGGTCTTTCTCAAGCTGAGACCGCATGTTCAACATTCAATAGGAGCCAGAATTAATCCTAAGCTAGCTCCTAGATATTATGGCCCTTTTCAGGTGTTGGAGAGAATTGGATTTGTGGCCTATAAGCTCAAGTTGCCTATATCTTCTCGAATCCACCCGGTTTTTCACATTTCCTTGCTTAAAAGAGCGGTGGGAGACTATCGTGTGGAGAAGGACTTACCCAAGGAATTGGAGGATGATCCTGACAGTATTTGGGAGCCATTGGAGGTCTTAGCTGCCCGAGACATCGACAGAGATGGAGAGACAGTGAAACAGTTGCTGATCCACTGGAAAGACAAGGACATTGCAGAAGCCACTTGGGAAGATGAGCATACCATTCGCAGCCAATTTCCTCATGTCAGACTTGAGGACAAGTCTGCTCTTCAAGGAGAGGGTATTGATAGGGCCTTAGGAACCGAGTTGGGCTTAGATGAGCAAGGAAGGGCCCAGGGCAGTAGGCCCAAAATATGGAGAGTCTATGAGAGGAAAAATAGGCAGAAGGGGAATGGTGAGGTGGCAGGGAGAGAGAAGGAAAAAGAAAATTAGTACCTTTCTGTTATAGGGGGTAGTGGGTGTGCGTGTGAGCACTAGGTGGAGAATTGCATTCTGTTTTGCCAGGGGATATTTTCATTCCTCTGAGTACTGAGCGTAGCTCTGGGAGTGATAGGGTTTTTCTATCCTATTGCTTTGCATTTCCAGTTTTCAATAAGAAACCTCATTTCTATTCTTTTCCTGTTTCTATTTTCTTGCTATTACTTGTTGGTGCTTTCTGGTTTGCATCATATTCTCACAAGGCCTTTGTCTAATCTTCCTTTCTACTTCATTAGAGATAAACTCAAGGTGCTGCCTAGCTCTCAGCCCCCTTGAGCATATAGGGGGGATGATAGATATGGTTTGTATCAGATAGCTTGCTTTTGTTATAGTAGTTAGTTTTGTTTGTGATGTTAGGCGGTTAGAGTTTAGTTAAGTCAATTATATTTTTGTTAACATTATAAATAACCCTCTCTGTATTCAGAATTATTAAGATCAATAAACTAGTATTTTGACATGAACCATCAAGTTAAAAGAAAGAACCACAAAACCCACAAGAAAATAATAAAAACTTAAATGCACATTTAACAAATGTATTATTAATTAATCAATCCCAAAATAAGTTGCTTTCTTCTTATTTGGGTTCCTTCATTTGCACTTCAACTCTGGAAAAAAATAATTCAAAGAAGATATATACCTTGCATCGAAACCATGCACCACGAAAACCTCCTAGAAAGGATTTTGACTCAATCAAATCCCCAACTTGAAATGGAAGGTCAGGCATTTTTAACAAAGGCACTTCCACTCTTCCACCTTTTAAATACAAAACCTTGATACAAAAAGGGCTGAAAAGATAATATGAGAAAAGTGTTAGACAGTCCATGTTTGAGAAAAAGAAGTTATGAGAAAAGTGTTAAGAGTCATAAGAAAACTGTTTAAGTCATGAGAAAAGTGTTCCTAAAACTTACTATTGTCCTGACTGAGGTGCACTCAAATATTCTAAAATATCTAATTCCCAGATTCAATCATTAAGCTTATGTTAAAATCTACACTCTTTACCATTAGGGGTGGGAATAGGCCATACCACTCGACAAGAGAGGCTAGACTCAGGCATTTTAAAAAGCCTATTTAGTTAAATAGGCCAGGCTTAGGCTTATAAAAAACATATTAAGCCTGTCAAGTGATAGGGACCAAGATATTAGAACAGAGAAATGAATAAGAAACTATGTATTATTGATGAAATCCTTAATTGTAACAGAGAATCACAGCAAAGGAAAGGAAGAAGATAACAATGGTGAAGGCAGATTAGAGAGTGCCTTATTCTCTCCCAAGACCTAGCCCAATTCCAGCCTCCCTTTTGCCTCTCCCTTTTCTCCCTTTTAAACAACCAAGTCTCTCTCCTGCCCGCAAAACACCCACCCACATGCCAACTCAGCAGAGTTGGTTACAACTTTCCCACCACTCACTCAGTATTTTTATTCTCTATAACATACCTCTTACTAATATTAGTGATACTATCATCAAGCTGGCCTGATTAAATATTTATATAGGCAAAATTATACCTTTGGTCCCTAACTTGATTCTTTTTTACAATTTGGTCCCTTATTTTTTTTTGTAACAAAATAGTCCTTTATGTTTTAAAAAAAAGCTGAAGTAGTCCTTTTGTAACACAATCAAGCATGCATATAGGTTGAAATAGACCAGCAAAATGTTTGAATAGATCAAAATAGATCATTTTGAGGCTACGTGGACAAAGATAGAGACAATATGCATGTCTATGATGATGAAAAAGTAAGTGAAAAAAGCATATAGGACCAATTTGAAGCAAAAAAAAGTTATGGGATCAAATTGAAATCAATAATTAAGTTAAGGGACCAAATGACTAATTATGCCTATTTATATATTTAATATTAATATTAATATATTTATGTTAAAAAGAGATCTACTTGTTTATTTATTTGTGAAAGCCTAGTGGCCTATTTATTAGTAGATGAATACGGCCCTCTTTATCATTAGATGCCTATAAGTCTATTTACAAGTGAATGTCTAAGATTTGTTTATAGGTGGATGCCTATTTAAAGATCTTATTGAAAAGTAGGCCTTTAAATAGGTTCCCAGGCCAAGCCAGACTTTGAAATAGATCAGGTTAAGCCTTAAAAATCGACCTATATCAGGCTCATAGGCCGCCTTAAAATTTCAAAGTAACTAGCCTGACCTATTTCCACCCCTATTCACCATTGATATCTTAGAAGTAACTATGTATTACATTTAGTCCATTTTTTATTTCTTTACAAATTTCCAAAGTTATTGATAACTTTTGAATATTTTATTATTAATTTTATAATTTTATAAGATAAAATAAAATTTTAAATACTTTTTAAAGACTTTAGAATTTTATTAATAATTAATAATATATAAAATTAAATATATAAATAATACTAAGAAAAAAGAGAAAAAAATATGCATAAAAAATTTATGTGTGTGTAATATGAGAAGAGGTGAAGTGTAATTCAGGAAAAAAATGTTCTCTCCATATCTTTTATTATTATATATTTTTAGGGAAATAATTGATCATTTTTAGTTCACTTTTCACTATGGGACTATTTGGATAATCAGCTTATTTAAACACTTATCGCATAAGCATTTATCATATAAGCGTTTGTGTATAAGTTATTTTTATAATCAAATAGAGAATGTGGTAAAACTGATTTCATATAAGTTGTAAGCTGTTTTGATAAGCTATCTTGAAGAGTTTATGAAATAAGTTCATAAGTTGTTTTCATATGAACTATCAAGAGAGCTGACAAGTAGACAAGATCAAATAAGTTCTGCATAAGTCAATCCAATGTTTGAATAAACAATTTATTTAAACACTTATTATATAAGTGCTTATATAAGCGATATAAGCGTTTATGTACAAGTTCTTTTCATAATCGAAGAGAGAATGTAATGAAACTAATTTCATATAAGTTCTAAACTGTTTTGATAAGTTTTTCAGAATAGCTTATGAAAATAAGCCCAAAACAACTTATGAACCAGTCATAAGTTATTTTTATAAGCTCTGTCAAACAGCTGACACCTAAATAAGCTCTGCATAAGCCGAACCACAACGGCGCCAGAGAAAATTGAGAGAGAGACGATAAAGAGGATATTTTCCCCTAATTCAGAAGTGTAAGTAACAGTTAACTTTAAGAACAAAATATTTGGAAGAATTTAACCCTACCTTGTCAAAAGCAAAACTCTCGTTGCTAAACTTTCAGGAAACTTTTCCCTTGTCTCCGATTGGTACTTCCTCTGTCCTTGGAACCTGTGGCTGGATCTAAACTCTGTTCTCGGTGGAGGATTAGGTATTGCTGCTACGCAATTGAGTGAGAAGAGTGTCAATCAATAAGATTGACAACCGCTTCCACGGCCTTATCTCCAGGGCTTGGATCTCCGATGCTGCTACTGGAGACAGACTCCTCTCACTAGCAAAAAGCTTCAGCCGAATCTGAAGATTCTCTAGAAAGCGAAAACTTAGCGCACGACCATTCAATAGTGTGAAATTGAAAGGAAAGAGAACCAATAACACACCACCATTGGAATGGGTGCAAATAAGGAGATAAAGGATGGCGTGAACTAACAAGTAGCGTTAAAGAGGAGGATCAGGAACATTTATGAAAATAGAGAGCAAAGAGATTAGGGTTGAGAAGAAAGAGGAGCAATGGGTACAGCAATTGAGGATTATGGCAAAAGAGAAAGGAGCACTTATATATTTATAGATACATCAAGATTTAACCCCACTTTTTTTTAATATATCTAAATGACACGTTGAGAATTTAGATTCACGTAAAATTTTATTGGAATGATTAATGTGATAACAATGTTTAATCGATTTTAAATTATAAATATTTGATAAAAATTTATTAATAGTGTAACATTATTTAAAGTGTTACACTGATGTAATTTGATCACTCTATTTTATAAATTATAAATTTATTTATAATATAGAGGAGGAATCTATTTATTAGAAGAGTAACTTTTGTCAGAGTTAGTTTGTTTAATAACTCTTTATATATATTAAAATTTATTAATCATACCATCAAATAAAAAAATCTCATTGAATAGATCAAGTATGTAAATTTTTGTAAAATTTAAAAAATATTTGATATTATATCAAATAATTTTGATTCAATGTATATTATTCATTTATACAAATAAAATATCAATCATAAGATTGTAAAGAAACAAATGTCCAATTTATCTTAAATTTAGTGTGCATGATCGTTATGATAATACAATAATATTTAATTGTTGGATTGATAAAATTTAAGCAGAATAACTTTAACAAAAATTACTCATGAAGTAAATAGATCTCTCCTCATCTATTATCTATTATCTATTATAAATTATAAAGCAGGGTTATGTAACGGTTACTAATGCCACGTGTCAACACCTCACTTATTCAGTTTTCTGCCTAAAACAATTTCTATTTTATTTTTTAATTATTATTTCTATTTTCATTCAAATCATTTAAACCATACAATTAAATATAAAAAACACCATATCACACAATTAATATCATAGGTTTAATGCAAATTAATTCCCTCATATTAGAATTAAATGTCAGTTTAATTCTATCATTGAAAATATTCATTCCTTCTTCCAAAGTTGAATGGGAGTTTCTCAGTGGTCAAAACAATAATTCCAAGAACATAGCAATTCACTGTACATTGGAATCCCTCGCTTCAGTTAATTGTTTGGAAAATTGAAATCGTTTTCCCAACACTTTCTCTGCAAATCAATAGCATTGCTGTTATGCTCTTCTTTAATCTTCTCATTATACTCTCATTGTAAGTTTTCCTTCACACTGGGAAATGGGAATGTTTATTTGTTCTTAATTTATGCCCCGGGGGTGGTTTATTAATTTATGCACGATTGGAATATTTTACACAAGTGTTGCTTGTAAATGTTTAAGTTATTTATGCGTTGGGTATGGTTTATTTATGACCAGGAATGGTTAATTTATGCATGGTTCATAGTTTGAAATAGAGGATTTACCTGGCATTGCTGATTTACATTTTCTTGCATATGTGAAATTGAGGTAGAGCCACGATCACAAACTGAACAACAAACAAGAATAAAATAAATAAACAACACAAAACTGTGAGACAAAATTTTCATGACAGACCTTGCCATGGTGTGAGACAAAATTATCATCTCTAGATGCTCCAAGAAACCAGAACTTCAGTAAGAAAACCAGAAAGTGTGAAACGCATAAGATGAGGGGGGAAATTTTACAAGACAAACACAAACAAATAATCAACAAACTAGAAAGCTGAATCGCCAATATGGTCAAATGTTGTGCACACATAACTGTGAGACAAAATTTTCATGACAGACCTTGTGATAGTGTGAGACAAAATTATCATCTCTAAATGCTTGCCAAATGAGAAAGGGATAATATTTTGTAATCCTCTTCCGTTTGACCTGTTCAGCATGGGATGTCACAACTTTATAGATTACAAAACAAATACTAAAATTTACAAGTATGATATTCACTGAAAATGGAAACAAAAAATTACCTCTATAATTTGAGACTCTTCTAAAATAGAATCTTCATGACCTGTGTCAGCTAATTTCAAGTGGTGTGTAGATCAAGATAGATAGTCAGACATGGCAATAGTAACCCTTTCAACTAGAGCGCTTTGAGGAGTTGCAGAAATTGAAACATCCATAGGAACTTAAATCCTTCCACGACTTTCATCCATGATGGAATTGGAATGATCTGCTCTTTACTAGCCTTTGATATGTAACTATCATTGTGGTGCAGTCCTTTAATTGTGATTCACCATGAATGTCTTCCTCACTTTTGATCATATTACCACTACCAGAATGGTTTACATAACAAGCAGCTAGTTCGTTGTTGACACTAGCACCACATTCACCAATGTTGGTCGTACTCCTTTCATTCACAACTTGATGATCTTGCATCTGAAGAGTTGATACAAAACATTTTCTATTGTTTAGATTTCATATAGTTATATACTAAAATATATTGTGATAAGATAACATGACACCCTGATCATAATTTTTAGGTTGGTCGCTCAATCTTCTATCATTGAAGTTTTTTTTAGCTTTACTCATGTTGGTTTCTTTATAGTATGCATCTAAATCTACTATTCACATATGAGAAATCTAATTTTTTTGGGTATAGTTTTGCTTAAAGATAGGAAAAAAGAAAAAAGAGGAAGTCAGCACAAGCTAAGTTCTCAAAATAGGAACCCACATCGCATCAAAGAGTAATAAACTAGCTAATCTTTTAGGGGGAGCTTCCCAGAATTTTAGCGATTCCTCAAGCCTTGTTCCCAATTTTGCAAGGAAATCGGCACAACCACTTCCTTCCCTCAAAGTGTGAACAATTTTCACCTCCTATAAGAAAATATGATATATATTTATATAATATTTGATTGTAATATTGTCTAGCCTAGTCACTAGCCTAGTCATCATATTCTAGATCATTATGTTAGAAGAGTTTGTTACAAAACTCTCTGAGCTTAGTGTATATAAAACGTGTACCTCACACTGCAATACACATAATGAAAATATACTCATTACAATGAAAATAGAATTCTCTCTATCTTTTCTATCTTTGGTTTTATGGTATCCAAGAGCTTCTTTTCCTGGGACCATTCATGGCTTCTTCTCCATCAGCTGTATCATTCACTCATGCGTTGTCCATCAAGCTAGATGACTCAAATTTTCTTCTATAGAATCAGCAAGTTGAAGGCATCATTGCAACTCATAAATTACACTGCTATGTGGTCAATCCCATTATACCACAGAAGTATGTCTCACTTGAACATCGTGCTCTTGATTTGCAGACCGAAGTGTCCAACAGTGGCTTGGTGCAAGAACAACTCCTTTTTACCTAGTTATTGAGTTCATTGTCAGATGTTGTTCTTCCAATAGTTGTTGGATACAAGCATTCATGGCAAGTATGGGATGCCATATATTCACAAGTAGAGCTGTCAAAACGAGCCAGCTCGGCCCACACGAGCTGGCTCGGCCCGAGCTGGCAGATAAACGAGCCAAGCTGAGTTGGCTCGGATTTTTCAAGGGCCAGAAAATGACCAGCTCGGCTCGGCTCTCGCTGAGCTCGCGGGTTACTCGAGCTGGCTCGCGGGCTAGCTCGCGGGCTGAATGAATAAAAAAATATTAAAAATGATTAAAATGATTGAAAAAATATTTTAAAAAATAAAAAAAAAACTAAAAAAATATTTAAAATGATTAATTTTTATTTTTTTTATTTTTAAGTGTGGCTCGCGAGCCAGCTCGGCTCGTGACGAGCTGGCCCTCTTTAGCTCGCGGGTTAAATGAGCCAAGCCAAAAAGACCCGGAGTTAAACGAGCCAGCTATTTAGTAACCCTTTTAGCCCACGAGCCGAGCTGAGCTGGCTCACGAGCCACAGCTCATTTTGACAGCTCTATTCACAAGTATTTCTTCACACATTTGAAGGCTAAGGTGAGACAATTAAGATCTAAATTAAAGAACACTAAGAAAGCAAATCGGTCAATCTCAGAGTAGTTAATTCGCATTAAAACTACCATCAATTCTCTTGTTGCGATTGGGGATTCCATCTCTGATGAAGATCACATCAACGCCATCCTTGAAAGCTAGTCGGAGGAATATAATTCCTTTTTTGTAACAGATTATGGACGTGTGGATCCAGTGGCGGAGCTAGAAATTTAATTTGAGTGGTGCCGAGATAAAATAGTATATGACTCGTTAAAAAACTTAAATTTCTACATGCATAACATATGATTTTTTTCTATATATAACTAATATTTTTAGAAGTAAAAGAAATATAGCTATATTGAATACAAGAGATACCAACCAGCAAGTGCAACTTGTATACAAGCGCCAAGCATGATCATGTGAATGAGTCATGTGAAGATCAGACCTACAAAGTAAACGAACAACATTAGTGTCATCCATCACTTTATAATCAATATATAATGTTTCAGCAAAATGTCAATGAAAACTTAGCCAACAAGCACAATATTTAATAACGAATTTGAGAAGGATGAAACATAAACATTCACTTATGAAGTTGTGCTTGTCGTTGTTTCATAGAGTCAAAATCATCAATTATCATATCCGTGGTAAATTTTTCAACAATCTCATTTTCAATATAAACAATCATGTAATCAGTGAGAAAATCATCTTCCATCTTGGTGCGTAGCCTTGTTTTTATAACTTTTGTCGCTAAAAAAGCACATTCTGTGGTTGCAGTTGACATAAGAAGAGTAAAAACAAGTCGTAGAAATCTGTCAATTAAAGGATAAATAGTTGATTTACCCGTCTCAACTAACTTTTGACATAATTCACCAATAGTGGACAAATTCTGAAAGTTGACATCTTTGGCCACATCAAATTCATAATGTTGCAATCCATATTCCAACAGGATATTCTCTTCACGGTAGAAAAATCTGAAGAGTAAAATTTCTCAATAAGATTACAAATG
This sequence comes from Glycyrrhiza uralensis, assembly GCA_030159175.1. Taxonomy (NCBI): domain Eukaryota; kingdom Viridiplantae; phylum Streptophyta; class Magnoliopsida; order Fabales; family Fabaceae; genus Glycyrrhiza; species Glycyrrhiza uralensis. The sequence goes on from BRZY01000003.1 coordinate 32,515,083, forward strand.
TCACCAGCATTAAATGACTTGAATGCATCTTTAGGATCTAGAGCTGTGCTAAATATAAGAAGCTCAGTTGCTTGCTCACTGAATCTACTATTCAATTCTTTCAGCTGATAATCTATGACAGTATTAAATATATCTACACGATAATGATGCTCAATTGTCATTGAATCTTTTTGATGAAGAGATTGAATTATGTCAGAGAAAGAAGCACTCATATCAGGAATTTGAATTTGAATATCTTGGCTATCATAAAAAGACCTAACTTTTTTTTAAAAGTGCATCCCAACCACAATCTCTTAGCTTTTGAATTAGTGATTTTGTGCTAGAAACCAAGTGCATAGCATTCAAAATGTCTTGAGATTTTTGCTACATAGCATGACAGAGTTTATCAGCAATTCCCATTATTTCTTTCATCACACGCAGAACAAAAACAACATCAAATGAGTTCAATGCTTTAAGAGCATAAGTAGCATCACCTCATTGAGCATAAGTAGATCATTTAACAACTAAATCTTCAAGAACTGAACTAGTTGCATTATACATGCGTAACAGGCTACATATTGAATTGAAATGAGAACTCCATCTAGTATCTTCAGGTCTCTAAAATGTGTCAATTTGATTAGCTTCCCTTCCAGTCTCAATCTCATCATTTGTACTTTTATGAGACTCATGAATCATGTTTTAAGGGAGTTTTAGGGAAAGTTTGTGGTTGTGTACTTTGATGACATATTGATCTATAGCATGACATTAGAAGAGCATATTGAACACCTTAAGTTGTTATGCATATGCTTAGAAATGAAAAGTTGTATGCTAATCTAGAAAAATGTGTCTTTTGTAATGATCATGTAGTCTTCCTAGGCTTTGTGGTAAGTTCCAAAGGAGTCCAAGTGGATGAAGAAAAGATAAAAGCTATTAGAGAGTGGTCTACACCAAAATCTGTGAGTGAAGTGAGAAGTTTCCATGGGTTGGCTAGTTTCTATAGGAGGTTTGTGAAAGACTTTAGCACCCTTGCTGCACCTTTGAGTGAAGTGGTTAAAAAGAATGTGACTTTTAAGTGGGGGGAGGCCCAAGAGAGGAGTTTTAATGCCCTAAAGGAAAAATTAACTCATGCCTGCAACACCCTTTCTCCAAAAAGGATATTACACCATAGTTACCAATAATTTTATGAATACTTAGAAAATATATTAGTGAAAGTTGGAAATCCTTCTTCCAAAATGCGGGTAAATTTTTTTTCACTTTGTTGAAGAAGATGAGAAGGATGGGGAATATGCTTCCCTAAATCTTTTCGAAAGGTTTTTAAATGCGGAAACGAAAGATAATACACTTGTGAAGAGAATCTCATCTCATATAAAAATATCCAGAGTTTACAAGGCAAATCTAAGATACACAAAATACTTTGAACAGTGAACATCTGAGCCGGTCAAATCTCTAGACCTCTACTCAAAGCAATACAATAAACACTTATTCTTCTTGGAATTCGCGCAGCAACCTCCATCAGATCTTCTCCTAAGACTTAGCTCACTCCTTGGGAAAAACATCTACTTAACCACATATGGACAAAACATGAAAAGTAGGCATGGGTGAAAATCTTCATCATTTAAAACACACAACAGATATAATGCACACAACAATTAAAATTCATACGACAAATATCACGCAATAATACTGTTATACTCATCCTCAAAATAAATATAAATGTCAAGTCCTTGCCTGTACTGTAATAGCAAAACATCAATAGTACATTAATTCACATAGACTCTCTAAACTTTTGGGACACACCCACGAGCACTTTGCCCGCTACACTTGGGAATTTTACTTAATGACCTTCGGGACACACCCACGAGTATATCTACTCGTTACTCCTAAAGACTTTCACTTTTATTCGGGACACACCCACGAGTAAGTCACTCGTTACACATGGAGATTTTCACTTAAATTCGGGACACACCCACGAGTAAGTCACTCTCTATTCATGGAGATTTTACCATAGGAATTTCGGCATACAACCACGAGCATTCAGCCCACTACTCTGAGAGATTTTTCTTTGTAACGATAGACACCAATTTATGGCTTAACTCTCAATTAAACACGGAATCTCAAGTAAACACAAAATCACGTTTCTCAAATAAGAACTCAGAGTCACATATCTCAATCAAACACAGAATCACACTGCTCAGATAGGAACATCGAATCACATAACTCAGATAACACCAAAATCAGATAAGAATGGAATCACACTTCTCAAAGAAATACGGAATCCCTTAACTCAGATAAAACATAGAATCTCAAGTAAAACATCATACTTCAAAAATACTCTTGTCACTTTACTCTTTTCGGCTTCATTAATTTATTTTAAGAGTAACCACCCAGCGGCAGAGCCGAACTAAGGTGATTACCTGAAAGTGAATCGGTATAAAATCAAAGTGATCAAAGCAGTAACAGAAGATCAAAACGGGGCATAACCACCAGGATTGATTAAGAGAGAAGAGATTAACGCTTATTCAAACTCAGGTTCTTTTTTAATCGGTACGTGACTATTTCTCGTTTTTGAAAAAAAAAATGCTTATGGAATAGCCACTCGGCGGCAGAGCCGAACGCGATGACCAACCTTTACTATAATAATATTAATAAAAATCATCTTAACTTATTCTCTTTTGGGAAAACTCTTTGGAAGCTGATCAAGTAATCTTCGCCACGTACATACGGACTTTCTAAGATAGGAAAAATAGTGCATCGGTATGGTTCCCAGGAAAGATCAGGTGAGCTTGTAGGCCCCTTCAATGACCTTTTTCTTTCCTAGACTGATCCATACAAATGAACTATCTTAACCCGTCATCAGTCTGTATATAAACAGTAAAAATCACAAGTTTTTATATACAACAGAACTCCAAACCAGAAATTTCTACCAAATAACTTAACAGTAGAGTTCACCAAGAACCCATTACTATTAAATTATTTTACCCAGTCAGCCTGTATATATATATATTTTCGAAAAGAACATGGAAATGGAAGAAAAACTCTGGTTTAGTAATTTTTACGTATTTAGTCACTTGCTCACGTCCTAATGGCGTAATAGAGATACGGCCCTTGAGCCCGACCGTATGAGTACACCGAAGATGCATTCTTACACCTGACCAAAGCATCCCATCCACTATCCGTCAGAAGAACTACAGAGGTTCAATTTTACAATTTCTTAGATTTGTTGATCACAGAGGCATAACCCACTTGGTGATCAAACCTTTATATTTAAAATTTTGTCAGCATAACGGTATAATTATTAAACTTTATAAATAAATTGGGTATTATAACTTTACTATTTGAAAAATCACATTTTTAAATAAAAATTGGACATAGTAACCGATTAAAACAATTTAACAAATATATAACAATTTATTAAAACTATAAACACCCAAAACACAAAATCTTCATCAAAACAAGATCAAACCAACTCAAGAAGAATTTCCCCATACCTTAGCCTCAAGAACAATGAAGAACACTATGAACACAAGAACAAAACACACAAAAACTTGATTAGTAACACAAAGAAAACTCAAAGAAAACAAAGGGAAGAAAAATGATTTTGGAGTGAGATTTCTCTTCAAGTTGAGGGATGAAGAAAATGAAGAGCAACCCCCTCTATTTATAGGCAAGGAGGCAGCCAAGGGGAGTGGTTTTGAGCCCATAGTTTTCACAAACCATGGTTTAGGAAAAAGAAATTAAAATAACTAAAAACTAATTAATTAAAATATAATTGGTTCAAAAGGAAGCATAAGCATAAAAAAAAAGAATATCCCCTCCACTTGCATATGAAGAAGGCGGCCAAAGATGGGCTGGAAGAGGTGGGATGTGATTTGACCAAAATACCCCTAAGGTTTGGATGAAAAAGAATGGAAATCAAAAGTAAAAATGTCTTTTCATAAATCAAAAATTCAAATAATTAGTTAAAAATGATGAGAACCAATGAGAATGCTAGAAAATGCCATAAGAAGTCTAAATAATTTCGTGGCACTCATGTTTTAAATTTATAGATAGTGCAAACTCTTCGGTTTTCATCGTTTCGCAGGTATAACCCCGAAAAAGTAGAAAAATAGGGTTTTCAAAACTTACAAAGAAATAATTTTAAAAATCATGAAATAAATAATTAAAAATAAAATATAAAATAGTTATGGACCTTTTACACAAAAATTATACCTGTGAAGCAAGGTTTTTGTGTTTAAACGCCCCCGATTAGCGTAGTTTTCGGTGATTTTTGAAAGTTTTCCAAAAATTTCAGAAAATCTAAAATAATAAAAGAACCAATTTTTGTGAAGGAAGTTTATTTATTGAGTTTTTTTAACACACAAGATATTTAAATCTCTTTTCGTCAGTTAGACGTAAACCGTTTTCCGTAAAAAAACCGATATTGATTGAAAAGCTACCGTTTCAGAAGTATTTCGAAATACATGTATTTTATCCCTAATTTTAAGCCAAGAATAATTCTCAAAACATTTTTGCCGTAAAAATTCATATAAGACAGAAATCAAAACAGTTATTCAGAAAAACGGATGACACACCCATACTTGCCCGATTTTTCCAAATCTTTTGAGCTTGAATGTGATGCATCAAATGTGGGTGTTGGGGCTGTTTTGTTACAAGGGGGTCATCCTAATGCATACTTTAGTGAAAAGTTGCATGATGCTGTTTTGAATTACTCCACTTATAATAAGGAATTGTATGCGCTCATAAGAGCTCTTCATACTTGGCAATATTACCTTTTGCCCAAAAGTTTGTCATCCATAGTAACCATGAATCACTCAAATATTTGAAGGGGCAGGGTAAGATCAATAAAAGGCATGCTAAATGGGTTAATTTCTTGAACAATTTCCTTATGTCATTAAACACAAGCAAAGAAAAGTGAATGTTGTGGCCGATGCTCTTTCTAGGAGATATACTTTGCTTGCCATGCTTGAAACAAAGTTGCTTGGTTTTGAACATGTAACACCCTTTCTCCAAAAAGGATATTACACCATAGTAACCAAAAGATTAGCAATTTCTCAGAAAAAATTTAGGTGAAAGTTCGTAATTCTTCTTTCAAATTTTGGGTAAAATTTTTCGCTTTTAAAGAAGATGAGAAGGATGGGGAATATGTTCCCTTCATTTCTTTATAAAGATTATAAATGTAATGTAAAGCCATCATACATTGAAAAAGTACTCTATCTCTCATATATAACATGATATTTTACAAAAGAGTTTGTTCCAAGACAAAATATGATTTTGGATACTACAAGAGAAGTTAAAACTACTCCAAACCGAAAAGTACAAAGGTGGTAAAAGAAAAACATACGCTACTACGTACAGTCGAGCCATGATCGCATCATCTACCCAGAAAGGATCTACTACTCCAAACTCTATCTCAGATACATCTATGGGCAGGACCAAGTGGATCCCCCTAAACCTGGCAAACTAGACTCAAGGTTCTGGGTCTGAGTCACCGGAATCCAATCAAAACCAAACCTAGATAGATCTGGCTTAGGTAAAGGGTCATAAGTGAGGTCAGAGGTAGCCCAAGAGTTGATGGACTCTTCGGGTATTTCTTCCTCTTCACCATCAGAAAGGGATTCGGATAACCATTCAATATCCTCCTCCTTTGAGTGATGAAAACCAGGGGTATACATGGGTGGATCTGCTACTCCTAAAGGTGAGGATGGGATATACCCTATGGAATCCTCGTTTCCTGTAGGTGCTTCTGCTGAAGTGTCTTTTGAAGTTTCGCCTTTGCCCGTGTCTGAGGGCTTGCTCCTTGGTTGTGGTGATGCCTGATCTGATCCATCACCACCATGTTCGGATGGATGTGAACTGCCACTGCCGCTATCTCTATCATCATCACTGTTGAAGAAGTCTTCTATACTATGACCCATACAACCTAATTGACGTAATGGTAACTTAACATCTAGAATTATCTGTTCTTGGATGGGAATTGGATTTTGTTGTGCTCCACTGTCTACTGTCTCTACTATTCCCACAAATCTGCCCCACTGTGTATGAGGGTTTATGTTCCACCACACACAACCCCCACCTTGGGGTTCTATGCTAAGGTGACGAACATCCCCTAGTCCCGTGTCAGGATGGGTCATCTACTCAGTCATGCATCACGCAACATAAAAGTAGGCAAGGGTGAAACTCTAAACAATGTAATAAGAGTAGTACAAGTGCACTAAAACACAGATCACACAACTGTTGGAACCAAATTGGTTAAAAGTGTTTTTAATACAAAAACTCCCTAAATGATTTTATGGTTTTGATGATAACAAAATGTATTAAGGTTTTTACAAAGGATAATCTATTTGTATTAAGCTTGTACAATGCATAACAAATGCTGCCTAACTAAGTTTATTGCAGTCTGCGTCCAATAAATTAGTTCATCATAACATTGGCTCATATTCAAAGTCTGAGAAGCTTTGCGTCCAATGTTGGCACTGGAGAGCTCTGCGTCCAATGTTTGAGCACAAAGGCAAGCAATGTTGTGCGTCCAATAAATCAGTACAAAGCACAAGGAAAGAACAAAGTTCTGCGTCCAATGTCTTCTGAAGAAGCAGAATCGCAGAAGTAGAAGAAATCAAGTCTTGAAGACACGCTACTTTCTGCGTCCACTGTTTTCCAAAGAAGCAGAATCAGTAAGCGTCCAATAGAGCAAGACTGGCATAAGTCCAATGATAAGAACAAGGCAATACTGGCAGAGTCCAATATTTGTATGAGAAGCAGAATTGCAGTAAGAGTCCAATGATTTTCAAAGGAACAGATTCAGTGAGCAATGAAGGATAAAAGTCAAATGTTCAGTGTGAGCAAGAGTGCAACTCTGCGTCCAATGAAACTGAACAAACAAAAGAACTGCTCTGCGTCCAATGAAGTCAGAGTTACTCAAGCACTGTTCTGCGTCCAATAAATAAGAAGGACAACAATATTGCTTTGCGTCCAATGGAGCACAAGGAAGCAGATTGACAAAGGTACATCAAACAATTGTTCTGCGTCCAATGGAGCAGAAGAACAAATGTACAACAATCAACCTTGCGTCCAATGGAACTATAGGGAAATGGCAAAAGTCCAATACTGCCTTGCATTCAAATGGAATAGATTGGTAAGCATCAGGTATGCGTCCAATGTTTGCAAATTGGTAAGTGCAAAGGTATGCGTCCAATAGATTCTATATGCTGCGTCCAAAACACAGAGTCCATTACATGCTATTTACTGCTCATGCATTTAATATGAAACATATTTATTGAGCAAATGATTTGAAATAAATAGCTGTACACAATGCTTTCTGTACATCTTTGTCAACGTGTGTGAATGTACTTCTGAAAAGCATAAAGTACTGTGGAAAGTGTACTAAGAGAGAGAATGTACTTTTAACTACTCTATAGATCTCTGAACACACCTTTCTGCTTTACACAGTGTATTCTCTCTGTCTCAATAAGATATTATTATTAACCACTGTACAATTGAGACTTTGAGTACAGGTTGCTTCTGATTTGGGAGAAAGAAACGCAGACATGCACAATGAAGAAGATCTCCTCAGAGCAATGGGAAAATAGCATTAAATGCTATTAGAGAACGGTAATATTATGAAGGCTGAAGCTGAGCTATTCGAAGAACAAGCCTGAAGCTTCATCAAAGCCTATAAATACCGAGAAGCAAGAAGAAGAATACAAGTGACTGAAAACGAAAAAGAAAGAGCTGAACTGCTGTGCAATCTTTTATACTCTGATTAGAAAAGTCTTGTATTTCTTTATCTTCTTGTAAAAGAGAGTTTGCTTAACTCTCAAAGTGCTTTAGATTTCATATCCTCACTTGTGTGAGTTAGACAGCACTTGTATCAAAACTCTGCTGAGTTGTTTAGCCTGAAGAGGCTGTGTTCAAAGAATACTTGGGGTTTAGCCTGAAGAGGCTGCGTCCAAAGAATACTTGGGTTTTAGCCTGGAGAGGCTGTGTGCAAAGAATACTTGGGTTTTAGCCTGAAGAGGCTGTGTGCAAAGAATACTTGGGTTTTAGCCTGAAGAGGCTGTGTGCAAAGAATACTTGTATTCTATCAGGTTGATAGTGAAATCTCTCTAGTTTGAGGGGACTGGACGTAGCTCTTAGGAAAGGGTGAACCAGTATAAAAACTTGTGTTATTTCTTCTTTCCTTTATCTCCTTTTATATTTGTGTTTATTACTAACCAAGGGGATTGAATTGATTTTGTTTAAACAAGTTTTTCATACACCTCAAATCGCACAAAGAAAACAAGTTTTTAAACCAAGAGGGAAAGCCTCAGCGTCCAATCTTTTGTGCGTCCAATATTTCACATTTCTGTGCGTCCAGTGTTTTAGCACTCTGTGCGTCCAATATTTCAGAAAACACTGTGCGTCCAATATTTGAACCAAGCTGTGCGTCCAAAGTTTTTAACAGCCAGCGTCCAACTTTTGCGAAAAGTTTTAAAAGCTTAGAAACACAATTCAACCCCCCCTTCTTGTGTTTCATCTTATTACCTACAGTTGGCATCAGAGCTCGGTCTCTAAGGGGTTGAGCACTTAACAGTGAAGAGAAAGCAAGATCCATGGAGAATGAAGGACTGGCTGTGAACAGACCACCACTGTTCAATGGCAACGAATATGATTATTGGAAGCAAAGAATGATCACATTCTTTGATGCGCAGAATATAGATTTATGGGATGTTGTGGAAACAGGCTACACGGCCCCAGTAAATGATGCAGGTCAACCAGTACCTAGAGCCCAATGGACAGCTGATCAAAGAACCAGATTTCAGCTGAACTCGAAGGCCAGGCACTACCTGATGTGTGCCATCACAAAATCTGAATATGACAAGGTGCACAGCTGCACCACTGCCAAGGAAATGTGGGACACTCTGGCCTTGGCACATGAAGGCTCTTCTCAGGTTCGTGAATCTAAGATAAGCATACTAGTTCATCAATATGAACTATTTAAGATGGAAGAACAAGAGTCCATTGATCAAATGTTTGGAAGATTCCAAACTATTACCAACAACCTGAGATCCTTGGGGAAAGTCTACACAACCCAGGAACATGTAAGGAAGATTTTGAGGAGTCTGCCCAGACAGTGGAGACCCAAAGTTACAGCAATACAAGAAGCAAGGGATCTTTCCACTCTTGCTTTAGAAAATCTTCTAGGCTCATTAAAAGTACATGAGCTTGAGCTGAATGAAGAGGGAACCGAGAAAAGAGCAAAGTCCATTGCTCTTAAAGCTCAAAAAGGGAGCACCTCAAAAGCCTTGAAGGCAAATGATTCTGATGAAGAATCATGCAGCTCAGAAGGAGAAGAAGGCTCAGATGATGATGAACTCTCCTTCATCTCAAGGAAAATAAAATCAATGTGGAAAAAGAAGGGTGGCTTCAGGAGGAAGCAATTCAGCAAAAGATTTCCACAGAAGGAAGCTGAGCAAAAGGAGGAAAGTCCAGTGGTGTGCTATGGATGCAGGAAACCAGGCCACTACAAGGCAGACTGTCCTGAGGCCGAAAAGACAAAGAAGAAGTTCTTCAAGAAGAAGAAAGGTCTCATGGCAACATGGGAAGACCTCGATGATTCCTCTGATGATGAGGATAAAGAAGAGGCAAATCTGTGCCTAATGGCAGGACTCTCCTTAGTTGAAAGTGAAGACGAAGAGGAGGTAATTTCTTACTCTGAATTAAGAGATAATTTTGATGAGCTTCTTAGAGATTCATCCATTCTATCTGATGAGTACAAGTCTTTAAAGAAAAAGTTTTCTCTTATAACAAAAGATTTTGAAAAGCTTTCTTCAGAAAACAAAGTACTCAAATCAGATAATGAACATTTAAGACTTCAAGTGAGTCAATTGAAAGAAGAATCTCCAAAGAAGTCTGAGTCCAATACTTCCTGTGAAGTACAAGTACTTCAACAAGAAGTAGATGAACTCACTGGACGTTTGTCCAAGTTTGTCAGTAGCTCTGAAAAGCTTGATCAAATTTTAAAAATTCAGAGAAAACCTTCTGACAAAACTGGTTTGGGTTATGAAAAACCGAAACCAAAGTTTTCCAAGAATCCATCAAAGGTTAATATATATTGTGGATACTGTGGAAAGGCTGGACATGTCACATCGACATGCTTCCATAATAAATGGAACAAGCCTGGACGCAGCCCAAGGACTAACATGAAAGGACCCAAGAAAATCTGGGTACCTAAGAACATGATCATTCCTGTTGCAGATTTGCTTAATGGGAGGAAAACAACACCAGTCATGGTACCTGGACAATGGCTGCTCACGACACATGACAGGAGAAAGGTCTATGTTCCAAAACCTAAAGCCTAGATCAAAGGGCTGGGTCACGTTTGGAGGTGACCAGAAAGGCAGAATAGTTGGAATAGGTAAAATTGGTAAACATCCTTTTCCTACTGTTGAAAATGTTTTATTGGTTGAAGGACTCAAACATAATCTACTTAGCATAAGTCAATTGTGTGACAGTGGATGTGATGTTTCCTTTGACAAGGATAAATGTATAGTCAAAAATTCTGATAAGTCCATTCTTTTTCAAGCAAAGAGGCAGGACAATGTTTATAAAATTGATTTCGAAAATCTGTCCAAACAGAATGTCTCATGCTTCATTTCTTTAAATGATGAACAATGGATATGGCACAAGAAGCTTGGTCATGCAAGCTTGAGAACCATCTCAAAGCTTAATAAGCATAGCCTCGTAAAAGGACTTCCAAATCTTGTGTACAAATCTGAGGCTCTCTGTGAAGCATGTCAGAAAGGGAAACAAGTGAAAAACTCTTTTAATTCTAAAAACATTGTTTCCACTTCAAGACCTTTAGAACTTTTACATATGGATTTGTTTGGACCAACACAAACTGCTTCCTTGAGTGGAAAGAAATATGGACTTGTTATAGTTGATGACTATACTAGATGGACATGGGTTAAATTCCTAGCACACAAGGATGAGTCGTTTAAGGTATTCACCATTTTTTGTAAAAGAGTCCAAACTGAGAAAGGAGTTTGTATCAACTCCATTCGAAGTGATCATGGAGGTGAGTTTGAAAATGCAAACTTTCAGAGATTCTGTGAAGAGAATGGAATCCTTCACAATTTCTCTGCACCTAGAACACCACAGCAAAATGGTGTAGTAGAGAGGAAAAATCGATCTTTACAAGAGATGGCCAGGACCATGCTCAATGATCACTCAACCTCTAAGAGGTTTTGGGCTGAAGCTGTAAACACAACATGTTATTTGCAAAACCGAATTTTTATAAGGCCTATACTGAAAAAGACTCCTTATGAATTGTGGAAAGGAAGAAAACCCAACATTTCATATTTTCATCCTTTCGGATGTGAGTGTTTTATTCTTAACACCAAGGATCAACTTGGTAAATTTGACTCTAAAGTTGATAATGGAATTTTTCTGGGTTATTCTGAAACTTCCAAGGCATATCGAGTTTACAACTCAAGAACCTTGACGGTTGAAGAGTCAATTCATGTTAAATTCAATGACAAAAAGCCTGACAATGATCTGTCAGAGCTAAGTGATTCTCTTGCAGATATGAGAATACAACCAGGAGGTGAAGAATCATCAAGCAAGATTGAAGAAGATGGACCAGACGCAGGAAACAGTCATGCGTCCAATACTGCAGGTGGTAAAAGCTGGCATTTTAAGACTTATCATCCTGAAGATCAAATTATTGGAAATGCAGATGATAAAGTCAGAACAAGGTCCACATTCAGAGAGCAAACTGATGTAGCATTCATCTCTGAATTGGAGCCAAAGAATATAGATGAAGCCCTATTGGATGAAGGATGGATTTTAGCAATGCAGGAGGAGCTGAATCAGTTCAAAAGAAATGATGTTTGGACTCTGGTAGCCCCACCTGAAGATAAGTCCATCATTGGAACCAAATGGGTATTCAGAAACAAGCTGGACGAAGAAGGTAAAGTTGTGAGAAACAAAGCAAGGTTAGTTGCTCAAGGCTACTCACAACAGGAAGGTATTGATTTTACTGAAACCTTTGCTCCAGTAGCTAGAATAGAAGCCATTCGCATTCTACTTTCATTTGCTGCCCAACATGATATGAGGCTTTATCAAATGGATGTAAAGAGTGCTTTTCTGAATGGTATAATAACAGAAGAAGTCTATGTTGAACAGCCCCCTGGCTTTGAGGATCAATCTTTTCCAAATCATGTTTTTAAATTGAAAAAGGCTCTTTATGGCCTTAAGCAAGCTCCTCGAGCTTGGTATGAAAAACTGAGTTCATTTTTAATGGAAAATGGTTTTTCAAGAGGAAAAGTTGATAACACTCTTTTCAGAAAATCCATAGACTCACATTTCATCATTGTACAGATTTATGTAGATGACATTATTTTTGGTGCTACTGATGAATCTTTGTGTAGAGAATTCTCTGAATTAATGCAGAAAGAATTCGAAATGAGCATGATGGGAGAGTTGAAGTTCTTTCTTGGACTTCAAGTGAAACAGACTAAAGATGGGATATATGTGCATCAGACCAAATATACAAAGGAACTTCTGAAGAAGTTCAAGATGGATGATTGCAAACCCATGAATACCCCCATGCATCCAACTTGCATAATGAGCCTGAATGACAAAGATAAAAAGGTAGATCAAAAGGTATATAGAGGTATGATAGGATCTCTTTTATATCTTACTGCATCTAGACCTGATATTATGTTCAGTGTATGCTTATGTGCAAGATTTCAATCAGATCCTAGAGATTCTCATTTGACTGCTGTCAAGAGAATTTTTAGATATCTGAAAGAGACTACTAATCTTGGTTTGCTGTTTAAGAAATCAGATGAATACAGATTAGTAGGATTCTGTGATGCTGATTATGCTGGAGACAGGCTTGAAAGAAAAAGCACCAGCGGAGGATGCCATTTTATTGGATCCAATTTAGTATCATGGACAAGCAAGAGACAAAGCACAATTGCATTATCAACAGCCGAAGCTGAATATGTCTCTGCAGCAAGTTGTTGTTCTCAGCTCTTATGGATTAAATATCAATTGGAGGACTACAACATCTTTGAGAGTAAGATTTCTGTTCTTTGTGATAATACTGCTGCAATCAATTTATCTAAGAACCCAATCTTACACTCAAGAGCTAAGCATATAGAAATTAAACATCATTTTATTAGAGACTATGTGCAGAAGGGAACATTTGATATTCAGTTTGTTAACACTGAAAATCAATGGGCAGATATATTTACAAAACCCCTCTCTGTAGATAGGTTTACTTTTATAAGGAAGCATTTGAATATGCACTTTATAAAAGACTGATGTTTAGCGTCCAATATGCTTAAGTTGAGTCTGAGTCCAATGTGACTAGAGTCCAACAGGACACGACAGTCTATTTGAGACTTAGAAATTTTTTAAAGACTCAAAAGCTTTCACATCTTAGTAATCCCACGCTGAGTCCAAACTTTTTCATAAAGATATTTCTTACAGTTGGTTTTCTCTTCGTTTGACATCTTTTCTAAAATCTTTTCTGTTTGAGAAAGCTTGTTTAGAAAAAGGGAGAAGAAAAAGAATTTTTAAGTTTCTCTCTGTGTTTCAAAACTGTCTTTGGACTATGATGATTCTATGAACCTTTTTGCCTGATGACAAAAGGGGGAGAAAGAATGGGATTAAGTTTTTATATATTGACTAAAAGGGGAGAAAGATTAAGTCTGATTGCATTAGTCTTATTACCATGTTGTTATTTTGATAAGCTATTTGTGGACTAATCTTTGTTCTATGAGTAAAAGAAATTTTCAGGTACTCTAAGTATATTGAATATCCAAAACCATGAGATGTTTATCTCAGGGGGAGAAGAGTAAAGAAAAACTGAGATGTTTATCTCAGGGGGAGTTTCTCTTTGAAAATTTCTGTTTTTGCTGTTTATTGTTTGTAAAACTTAATAATGTTTGTCATCATCAAAAAGGGGGAGATTGTTGGAACCAAATTGGTTAAAAGTGTTTTTAATACAAAAACTCCCTAAATGATTTTATGGTTTTGATGATAACAAAATGTATTAAGGTTTTTACAAAGGATAATCTATTTGTATTAAGCTTGTACAATGCATAACAAATGCTGCCTAACTAAGTTTATTGCAGTCTGCGTCCAATAAATTAGTTCATCATAACATTGGCTCATATTCAAAGTCTGAGAAGCTTTGCGTCCAATGTTGGCACTGGAGAGCTCTGCGTCCAATGTTTGAGCACAAAGGCAAGCAATGTTGTGCGTCCAATAAATCAGTACAAAGCACAAGGAAAGAACAAAGTTCTGCGTCCAATGTCTTCTGAAGAAGCAGAATCGCAGAAGTAGAAGAAATCAAGTCTTGAAGACACGCTACTTTCTGCGTCCACTGTTTTCCAAAGAAGCAGAATCAGTAAGCGTCCAATAGAGCAAGACTGGCATAAGTCCAATGATAAGAACAAGGCAATACTGGCAGAGTCCAATATTTGTATGAGAAGCAGAATTGCAGTAAGAGTCCAATGATTTTCAAAGGAACAGATTCAGTGAGCAATGAAGGATAAAAGTCAAATGTTCAGTGTGAGCAAGAGTGCAACTCTGCGTCCAATGAAACTGAACAAACAAAAGAACTGCTCTGCGTCCAATGAAGTCAGAGTTACTCAAGCACTGTTCTGCGTCCAATAAATAAGAAGGACAACAATATTGCTTTGCGTCCAATGGAGCACAAGGAAGCAGATTGACAAAGGTACATCAAACAATTGTTCTGCGTCCAATGGAGCAGAAGAACAAATGTACAACAATCAACCTTGCGTCCAATGGAACTATAGGGAAATGGCAAAAGTCCAATACTGCCTTGCATTCAAATGGAATAGATTGGTAAGCATCAGGTATGCGTCCAATGTTTGCAAATTGGTAAGTGCAAAGGTATGCGTCCAATAGATTCTATATGCTGCGTCCAAAACACAGAGTCCATTACATGCTATTTACTGCTCATGCATTTAATATGAAACATATTTATTGAGCAAATGATTTGAAATAAATAGCTGTACACAATGCTTTCTGTACATCTTTGTCAACGTGTGTGAATGTACTTCTGAAAAGCATAAAGTACTGTGGAAAGTGTACTAAGAGAGAGAATGTACTTTTAACTACTCTATAGATCTCTGAACACACCTTTCTGCTTTACACAGTGTATTCTCTCTGTCTCAATAAGATATTATTATTAACCACTGTACAATTGAGACTTTGAGTACAGGTTGCTTCTGATTTGGGAGAAAGAAACGCAGACATGCACAATGAAGAAGATCTCCTCAGAGCAATGGGAAAATAGCATTAAATGCTATTAGAGAACGGTAATATTATGAAGGCTGAAGCTGAGCTATTCGAAGAACAAGCCTGAAGCTTCATCAAAGCCTATAAATACCGAGAAGCAAGAAGAAGAATACAAGTGACTGAAAACGAAAAAGAAAGAGCTGAACTGCTGTGCAATCTTTTATACTCTGATTAGAAAAGTCTTGTATTTCTTTATCTTCTTGTAAAAGAGAGTTTGCTTAACTCTCAAAGTGCTTTAGATTTCATATCCTCACTTGTGTGAGTTAGACAGCACTTGTATCAAAACTCTGCTGAGTTGTTTAGCCTGAAGAGGCTGTGTTCAAAGAATACTTGGGGTTTAGCCTGAAGAGGCTGCGTCCAAAGAATACTTGGGTTTTAGCCTGGAGAGGCTGTGTGCAAAGAATACTTGGGTTTTAGCCTGAAGAGGCTGTGTGCAAAGAATACTTGGGTTTTAGCCTGAAGAGGCTGTGTGCAAAGAATACTTGTATTCTATCAGGTTGATAGTGAAATCTCTCTAGTTTGAGGGGACTGGACGTAGCTCTTAGGAAAGGGTGAACCAGTATAAAAACTTGTGTTATTTCTTCTTTCCTTTATCTCCTTTTATATTTGTGTTTATTACTAACCAAGGGGATTGAATTGATTTTGTTTAAACAAGTTTTTCATACACCTCAAATCGCACAAAGAAAACAAGTTTTTAAACCAAGAGGGAAAGCCTCAGCGTCCAATCTTTTGTGCGTCCAATATTTCACATTTCTGTGCGTCCAGTGTTTTAGCACTCTGTGCGTCCAATATTTCAGAAAACACTGTGCGTCCAATATTTGAACCAAGCTGTGCGTCCAAAGTTTTTAACAGCCAGCGTCCAACTTTTGCGAAAAGTTTTAAAAGCTTAGAAACACAATTCAACCCCCCCTTCTTGTGTTTCATCTTATTACCTACAACAACACCCAATTTATATGTCAAGAACATATAAATATCAAAGACAATCAAGTCATTCAAGACAATATAGCATAGTAACAATCTATTCAAGACATATAGCCAGATCTCAATACAACAGATCTTACCTTGTATTTGTAAACCTGCAAAACAACGCATTCATAAAGTATATCCTCACGTCAAAGTATATTTATGCATGTCACTTCAATATCTCTCAAATGACACTGGTGTAATGCTCCAAGGAGACTTTTCCAACCTTAACTCCGATGAGCGACCGGCTGCAATAAACTAACACAGAGTAATTAGGGAATCCCACTTAGACCCCTGGGAATACTTCAGAAATACTGCATTTAAAACTTAATACCAAATCATAAATAGAACTGCCAGTCAGATTTATCCAAAGTCGGGTATTCGATTTGTCTCGGCTCGAGGATATTCACCGACACGACCATTGAGACTTTCGAAACCTAGATAATCCCAGTAGACAATTGTAGTTCAACAAAACCTATTGCCAACCCCGTCTCGTAGGTTGTATGCTCAAACGTCTTTATGCAAATGATCGTCTAAATTTGCACACCATTTTCTCTTTAATTTCTCTTTGTAAAATTTCCTCTGTTTTACTACCACTGTTCTCAAAATCTCTGAATTTCATCAAAAGCTCTTCATATAAAATAAAACTCATTACTTTATAAAAATCTTTATTTGTATGAACAGATAACTGTTAAAAATCACTTTACCTCTTTTTCACTTTATCTCATAAAAAACCTTTTAGTGTATACTTAAATAAATAACTCTCGTCCTCATTATTCTTTTTACTGATCGTTACAGATTAAATTATTGACTCGGCTTTAATAATTCAGTTTATGATTTATCACACCGCGGCAAAGCCGAACTGAGGAAATCCACCCATCAAAGTGATTCGGTATATCAACTAAAAGTTCTTAACTTGTTTTGAGCAGACCAAAACGGGGCAAGGCCACCTGGGATTGGTTAAGAGAGAAGAGATTAACAGTAATTTAAACCCAAGTATACTTTTTATTTGGTGAATGATTTATACCGACTTAATTAAGTTTGAAGATGAAAAGATTACACGGCAGCAGAGCCGACTGCGGTAATCAGTGCCCAACTTTGAAAATAAGTCGATATAGACTAAGTCAACGAAATCAACTGTTTTTTTACGAAAATACTTAAGCACCAATTATCTTCCAGGAAAAATGTCCGTTGAAAGCCTACCTCACTAAATTTCACTCCCGTAGACATTGGAAATTAAACTGAGTTAATTATATTATATTATATTATATATATATACAGATTGGATACCTACTCAATATTTTCCACAAATAATATAACAGTAGAATTCACCGAGAATCCGTTACTGTTTATATTAAATTCCGATAGATGCTATAACAGTAGGATTCACCGAGAACCCATTACCGTTATACTCTTTTTATCCAATCCAACCTATTTATATATACGTTTATTAATAAATCATTTCTTTCCTAATTTATCTTAGTCACGTATATACCGGGTCCCTAGGTTAAGAATTCCCCAAACAGCGTATCAGTACAATTCCCAGGAAAGAGAGATGGACTTAAAAAGCCCCTTCAAAGATCTCTGTCTTTCCTAGACAGACTCATACTGATAAACTATTTATCTTAACCATCACCTTGTATATCAATGATAGACAATGTCAAGGTTTTCATAAAAGAATAAATTGTATTTTCTTTACGGTAAGATCATATTTAGGGTAAATCTAAATTTTGCCATTATAACGGTATGTTTACAAAAGCTCAAAATTAATTTTGCCATCACCACCTTACTTCCAAGAAATTCTTGAGAAATTTGGGCATTATAACACTACAATTAATAAATAGCATAAAACAAGTAAATTAAAGCCATAAAACAATTATAAAGCATAAATAATTAAAAAAAAGTTATAACACAAATCACACAAGTCAAGCACAAACAAGAATCAAACTCATACTTCTCAAATTAATTTGCAAGAGGTTCCCCTTACCTTTGCCACAAATTTTGGAAGAACAAGACTTGAAGAACCAAGAACACCAAGCAAGAAAACTAAGAACTTCGAGGAGAAGAGAGAGAGATTTTTGCTTGTCAACACAAGGCTTTTGATGAGTGAATTTTTTATGAAGCAAAGATGGCTATTTATAGAGGGAGGGGGGCGGCCAAGTGAGGAGGAAGAGGGAATTAAATTATTGTGTTGTCATCTACCTTTATCTTGATTATGTCATAAAGCCATTTTAATTAAATCACTTATTTCTCTAATTGGCTTAAGCCTATGACTTAGCTTATGACTCATGAAGAGAAAATACATCCAAGGGCCTACATTTGATGATGATGTCAACCAAGAAAGGGAGAGGAGGGGACAATTGGATTTTATGGACAAAAGGTTTATGTTTTAGTAGTTTTGATGTAAAATCAAGGGTAAAATGGTAATAGCACATAACCCTACTGATTTTGGTCAATGGATGGGTCAAAATCACTATTTGGACTCCATAAAATTGTTTTTAAGTCCCTTAAAAATTCTAAGTTTCTCTTTTACACCCGTTTGTTCTCTATTTACTTCTATACGGCGGAAATACCGTATGAGTCAAAACAGTCGAAAAATAATCTTGTCTAGAAATATTTTTAAAAATCATAAAAAAAAGAATAAAAAATAAAATTAAAATTGTTTTGACCTTTTTCACAAAATTTTTAATACTATAAAACAAGATCTGTACGCGATATGTATCAGTTGACCGTATATTTGGGTAAATTTCAAAAGTTTTCCAAAAATTCCAAATAAATTCCAAAAAATCACAAATATTAAAAGAAACAACTTTTGTGAAGGAAGATAATTTTCTGGGTTGGTTTGGTATACTTTTTCTATTTAAAATCTTATCCGTCAGTTTACCATAAATACGGTTTGTCTATAAAAACTCAAACGTCAAAAGAAAAATGTCCGTTTCAATGTAATAATTTGATAAGTATTTTAAAACCTTAATTATAAGACTAACATAATTTACTTAACACTTAGATTACACAATTTCATATAAAACAGATAATTGACGAAAAATAGAAAACAGAAGTCTATATAAGATTTTAACTATCTTACTATTTTAAACTATAATACCAAACAAAACTTATTTTTTCTATACTATCTAAAGTATACCAGATCCTAGAGTCTCTATCTTAACTATTTTTCCATCTTCGGTATTTATCAATTTCTTAACTAACAGATTACGTAATTTCTCTTAGAGGGACCAAAACTGTAATTTCCTTTACACTTTCTCTAAAATTTCAAACTTAATTTCTAAAATCTTTATGGAACATCAAGTTACTAGTGTCTATCCTCTAGTACCTTTTGGGAATTAAGTATGAATTTCATATTTGTTATCAACTTATTTTGACAGTCAAAAATGTCCGTAAAGTACCATTTGACTTTTATGTCAGCTCTAAACCATTATACTTTATCTGAAAATCTTAAGGATGGTTCTATCTTCTAAAATTAATACTCTGTCTCATAAAGTGAAATTTTAAGATGTTACAGAACACATTAAGGAGTTGTATGTGCGTGATGATGATTTTTCCAAGATATATGTTGCATGTGAAAAAGGGGGCGCAAGATGGGTATTTTAGGCATGATGGGTTTCTATTCAAAGTAAAATATTTGTGTGTGCCTAAATGTTCTTTATGTAACATCCATTTTTGTGATTTACTGTTTAAATCGGTCTTATAAGAATTTTTGCGATATAAATATTTTGACATTTATTTCTAGCTTAAAAATAGGATTTAAATATGCATGTTTGAGAATACTTCTGAAAACAGTTAAGTTTCAGCTTCTGTCAGGTCTAGTTACAACATCTGTTTCTTTGTTTTTTCTGTCCTTTTTCTGTTTTATATGAATTTTTGTGCCATAAATGTTTTGTGATTTATTTTTGGCATAAAATTAGTAATAAAATAAAATACACATATTTTGGAATACTTCTGAAACGTTAGTTTTTCAGTCAATGTCGAGTCTTTTTACAGAAAATGGGTTACGTCTAACTGACGGAATGTATTTAAATAGCTTGAGTATGTCAAACAAACCCAATAAATAAACTTCCTTCACAAAAGTTGGTTATTTTAGTATTTTTTATTTTCTAAAATTTTTCTAGGATTTTTGGAAAACTTTCAAAAATTACTAAAAAAAATACGCTAAACGGAAGCTTATAGCATAAAAATTTTATTTTGCAGTATTATTTTCGTGTCAAAGGTCCATAAGCATTTTATATTTTATTTTTAATTATTTATTTCATGATTTTAGAAATTATTTTTGTGTAAGTTTTGCAAACCCTATTTTTTTGCATTTTTTAGGGTTATACCTGCGAAACGATAAAAATCGAAGAGTTTGCACTATCAATAAATTTCAAAAATAGATTCCACAAAATTATTTAGACTTTTCGTGGCATTTTCTAGCATTCTCAATGGTTCTCATCAATTAATATAAATTATTTCAATTTTTGACTTATTAAATGACATTTTTACCCTTGATTTTCATCCTTTTTCATACAAACCCTAGGGATATTTTGGTAAAATCACTTCTCCTCCTTCCAGCCCAATTCTGGCTGCCTCCCCATGTCTCTTGAAGGGTCTAGGAGCTTCTCAAATTTTCTAGAGCCAAGATATTTTTGTTAGATATTTATTTGGTAATTAGGGTTTTTAGTATTTTTCCTAAAATGAAAATAAAAGATCTTTTCTTCCTCCCCTGATGAATCTCTACAATTGAATATTTTGATATGAGTTTTAATGGATTAATTGGACTAAACAGTGTAAATATTAGTGCTAGTTTAGGTTAGAATATATTATTTTGCATGAGTAGAGAGTTTTGTCATAGGAAGTTGTTTTTTGACCTATTTTTGGTGTTAGACAGGTAGTTGGCGCTCAGCTCTCGGATATTGGTATAGACTGCGAAGTATTTCTCCTGGAGGGCAGAATGCCAGCGCCCAGCGCTCATATCTAAGCGCCCTAAACCTGACCCGAACTTAGAAAATATGATCTGGAAGGCAGAAACTGGGCGCCCAGCGCCCATACTGGGGCGCCAAGTGCTGCAATGCTGCCCTGGTCGTAACTTGGGCTATACTTATCCGATTTGAGTGATCTTGGTGGCATTGGAAAGATAAGAAGTAGACCTACAACTTTCATGTTGACACCGAAGCCCAGTTCGGATGTTTTGATGGTCAAAAATGAAAAATACCAAAAAGCTGTCCAGATTTGTACGAAAAATTGGACCTGGAAGACAGAATACCAGCGCCCAGCGCCCATAACCAGCGCCCAGCGCCCCAATGCTGTCCCTGACTGCGCGTTTCAACTTCTAAAGGCAGAATTCCGGCGCCCAGCGCCCAGATCTTGGCGCCCAGCGCCCAAGACGTTACCAAGATATAAATGTTCACGTTCTGACCTATTTTGGCAGATCTTCTGGACTTGGAAAGTGACGAGACAGCCTCCAGAGACCTCTCTGTGCCTCTCCAATGAAGATTCAAGCCTTGGGAACAAGACTTGAAGACTCAATGGATCCACCTTCTTCATCTTCTTCGCTTTACGGTTTTTGTTGTCTCTTTGCCATGTTTGGCTGATTTGTTTTGATTAGGCTAGGATGAACTCCTTTGGATCTTGATGTAATTTGACTATTTTGTTCTCCAATTTTAATTCAATTTATGTTTTTAATCCTTTGCTTAATGCTTTTCCTTGATTGGCCACCATGGAAATTGTTGTGATGGTCTTTTATCTAATGGAAGTTAGGTATGAGATTCGATTTGGATTGAAACCATATGAGTGCAGAGATCTAGGAATAGACTTTGGTTCATGTGCATTCTTCATGAGTTCTTAATCTTAATGCTTTCAATTAATTGAGTTTCACCTAAGGAATTAGGGTTCTAATTAAGAGGAAAGGGGTTATTCTCCAAGGGATTGGGTTTAACCAAATTTAGAGAACTTGAATGATAATTGATTGAGATTGGTGATTGCATCTAGTGACAATTGAGTGATTCTTATGCCTAATCTTCTTTTCATTGTGTTTGCATTTGTCTTTCATCGACCAAGTGTTTGTTTTCGTGATTTGTGTTACATTGTGTTTGCATTTTATCTTAACTTTCACAATCCACTGCATATTTTTTCATAGTCCAAATAGTATAGCAATTGGTAGTAGTTGGTACTTGGCAATTGATCCTCGTTGGGAACGATAACTCACTCATCACTCTATTACTTGTACGATTCGGTACACTTCCTGAAACGTCTAACATCCCCCACTTGCTTAGCACGAAATTTTGGCTATAAATAGAGGGGGGTTGCTCTTCATTTTCTTCACACCAATTCCATGAAGCATATCACTCAAATACTCTTTTCTTTCTTTGTTATTTCCTTTAAGTTTTCTTTGGTTTTCTAATCAAACTCTTGTGTTTTTGTTCTTGTGTTCTTAGTTGTTCTTCATTTGTTCTTGAGGCCAAGGTAAGGGGAATTTGGTTTGATCTTGTTTTGATGAGTGTTTTGTGTTTTGGGTGTTTATAGTTTTAATTAATTGTTATTTATTTGTTTTATTGTTTTAAAGCCTTATTTAAATTACTCTATGCTTTATTTTTATTAAAATTGTGATTTTATAAATAGTAAAGTTATAATGCCCAATTTAATTATAAAGTTTAATAATTGTACCGTTACGCTGGCGGAATTTTAATTATAAAAGCTTGATCACCCAGTGGGCTATGCCTCCGTGACCAACAAATCTAAGAATTGGTAAAATTGAACCTCTGTAATTCTTTTGGCTAATAGAGAATACGGTGGTTGGTCAAGCAGGAGAGTACATCTTCGGTGTACTGTCACGTCGGGCTCAAGGGTCGTATCTCTATTAGACATTAGTATGTTGAGAAAGTAATTAAATACGCTAATAATCCGATACTATTATTTCTATGTTCAAAAATGATTTTCATGTATAAATATAACTATTTTGTTGGGTTAAATGGTGCATTGGTACGTCTCTGACCAGGAAAGAAATGGTATCGGTTGTGTCCCCTATCTTGTCCTGGTGATTCGGCTGATGTACTGTTAATAATTCCTAACCGAGAAAATTATATTTATTTGCTTGCAATATACTGCTTTCGAAAATATATATATACAAGCTGATTGGGTAAAATAATTTAATAGTAATGGGTTCTTGGTGAACTCTACTGTTATGTTATTTGGTAGAATTCCTGGTTTGGAGTCTTGTTATGTATAAAAATTTGTGATTTTTATTGTTTATATACAGACTGATGGTTGGGTGAAGGTAGTTCATTTGTATGGATCTATCTAGGAAAGAAAAAGGTAATTGAAGGGGCCTAAAAGCTCACCTTATCTTTCCTGGGAACCATACTGATGCACTATTTTTCCTATCCTAAGGAGTTCGTATATACGTGGCGAAGATTACTTGATAAGCTTCCAAAGGGTTTTTTCAAAGAGAATGAGTTTAAGTTATGATTTGTATTAATATTATTGCAGTTATGGTTGGTCACCGTGTTCGGCTCTGCCGTCGAGTGGCTATTCCATAGCAATTTTTTCCAAAAATGAGAAATAGTCACTTACCGATTGAAAATGAACCTGAGTTTAAATTAACGTTAATCTCTTCTCTCTTGATCAATCTCGGTGGCTCTGTCCCGTTTTGATATTCTGTTATTGCTTTGATCACTTTTATTTTATACTGATTCATTTTCGGGTAATCACCGCAGTTCGGCTCTGCCGCTGTTTGGTTACTCTTAAAATAAATGAGTAAAGTCGGAAAGAGTAATAAAACAGATAAGTTTCAAGAGTTATTTCTGAGTTGATAGAATAAAAGTATTATATGTATTTTTGTATTATAAGATATAATACAGTAAAACAGAAAGAGTTTTACAAGAGAATTTATATGCAGTTTGCATTGTCTTTGCATATAGTCAGGGACAGACCCATGAATTTTACGTTGTGGGGGCAAAATTCTTATATAAATTTGTAACGTATAAAATATACCATAACATTTCAGAAAGTATATATATCTAATGTCCAAGTAGAGCATTAAGTAGACATTTAATAAAGGAAAAACTCTTTAACTATGATTTACCTTTAGTTTTTTACGAGAATATCTATTGCTTTTAAAGGTTTGTCTCAATAAAATACAAATCTATATTTTATTTAAAAAAATTGATATTTAAGTGGAGAGAATTGCCCCCACTCTACTTAATATGGGTCCATCACACACATTATATGTATAAAATATTACAAAGATACTTGAAATATAGTGGGGGCAAATGACCCCAAAACCGCCAACGTGGGGCCGTCCCTGCATATAGTGTTTTGAGCATACACTCTAGATTGGGGTTGAGAATAGAGTTATTCTATGTCTTATTTGCATTGAATATAAAGTAATTTATTCTCTGCATCATTTGCATAAAGAGTTTTGAGCATTACAACCCGATGTAGTGAGGTTGGGAATATAGTATAGTTGGGCTACAATTGCCTTCTGGGATTATCCAGGTTTTGATAGTCTTACGTGGCCGAGTTGGTGAATACCCTCAAGCCGAAATGAGTCGTATACCCAGCTTGGATAAATCTGACTGACTGACTTATTCATAAATTGGTATTAAGTAATAAATGTTAGTATTACCGAAGAATCCCCGGAAGTTCAGATTGGACTGTCTGGTTATTCTGTTAGGTTTACTACAGCCGATTGCTCAAGGGTGTTGAGGTTGGTAAAGTCTCCTTGGAGCATTACACCGGTGTGTTTTGAGAGATATAGAAGTGACATGCATCAATATTTCTGATTGAGTGATATTCTACTAAGTTGTGATGTGCATGTCATGTTCTGTGTTTGTCTGTACTTCTTTGAAAGTGATATGTTTTGTGTTTGTCTGTACTTCTTTGAAAAGTGATATCTTCTGTGTTTGTCTGTGCTTCTGTTATAGTGACACGTTTTGTGTTGACTGTACTTGACATAAAGGTGATGTGTTATGTGACAAAAGATATATATATATATATAGGGAGCATATCAAGTGAGAGGACTTTTATTATGAGAGGATGAGAGGAGTGAATCATAGCCATAAGATCAAACCATAAATGGTCAAGATTAAAACATAAAGTCACATGACTTTTTTAAGTGGTCATGTGACCACTAACTAACTTTTAATCCCAACCATCCATGTATGGTTATACGGTCCAGATTTAATCCTCTCACCCTCTCATATCAAAACTCCTCTCACTTGATACATTCCCTATATATATATATATATATATCTGTGTTTGTGAGATTCAGAAAGTATACTGTATAAATGTTATATTTCTTGTGCTATCATTCTTAACTTGTGAAAGTTTTTCACCCTTGCCTACTTTCCATGTTTTATAGAGATTTCGAGAAGATTTTGTGTTTACATTCTTGTTTGGGTAGAGGTCTAGAAACTTGACCGCCTCAGGTGTTCACTGTACAAACATATTTTGAGTATTTTAGAATATTGAGTTCTTTTTGTAAACTCTTATGATTCCATATATTAGATGAGGTTGCTTTCACAAAACTGTTGATTTATATTTTCGCATTTAAAACTCTTCGAAAAGAATTAAAGGGACATACTCCCCATCCTTCTCATCTTTTAGAAAAGGCAAAAATTTTACCCACATTTTCGGAGAAGGAATATTAAATTTACATCTAAATATTTTTTAAGTTATTTTAAAAATCTTGGTTACTATGGTATAATATCATTTTTGGAGAAAGGGCGTTATACTTTGCGTGAACTCCTTTTGAGAGAAGCACATGAGGGGGATTGATGGGTTATTTTGGGATACAAAAGATTTGGGATATGTTGCATGAGAATTTCTATTGGCCAGGCATGAGGTGTGATGTGCATAAGTTGTGTGCTAGATGCATAGTTTGTAAAAGGGCTAAATCAAAGGTTTTGCCACATGGCCTATACACTCCTCTTCCTATTCCCAATTCCCCTTGGACCGATTTGTCTATGGACTTTGTGCTTGGTTTGCCTCGAACAATAAGAGGAAAGGATTCCATTTTTGTGGTTGTGGATAGGTTTTCAAAGATGGCTCACTTCATACCTTGCCATAAGGTAGATGACGCCACCCATGTGATGGATTTGTTCTTCAAAGACATAGTGAGGCTCCATGGGATGCCCCAAAGTATTGTTTCCGATAGGGACTCTAAGTTCCTTAGCCATTTTTGGAGGACCCTTTGGAATAAATTGGGTACTAAGCTCATTTTCTCCACCACTTGCCACCCACAAATGGATGGGCAAATTGAAGTTGTGAACCGGACCCTTTCGGCCTTGTTGAGGTCAATCATCAAGAGGAATTTTAAGACATAGGAGGAATGTTTGCCTCTTGTTGAATTTGCTTATAATAGGGTTGTCCATTCTACAACTAGTTGTTCTCCCTTTGAGATTGTGTATGGTTTCAATCCCCTCACCCCTCTTGATTTGTTGCCTTTACCTAACATTTCTTCTTTGAATCATAGGGATGGTAAGGCCAAAGCCGAGTATGTGAGGAAGCTCCATGAAAAAGTGAAAGCACAAACTGAGAAAAAAAAATGGAGCAATATGCTAAACAAGCTAACAAAGGGAGAAGAAGAGTTGTCTTTGAACCCAGAGATTGGGTTTGGGTCCATATGAGAAAAGAAAGGTTTCCTTCCCAAAGGAAATCAAAACTCTTGCCTAGAGGAGATGGACCTTTCCAAATCTTGGAGAGGATCAATGACAATGCATACAAAGTTGACCTCCCCAATGAGTATGGGTTAAGTGCCACATTTAATGTTGATGACCTAAGTCCTTTTGATGTACGTAGGTGATGAAGAGCCAAATTCGAGGACGAATTCTTTTAAAGGAGGGGAGTGTGATGAGGACCAAGAAAGCCCAACAGGCCGAAAGCCCAGCAGTGCACTACAAGGATTGGGAGGTCCCATGACAAAGGCAAGATCAAAGAAAGCACAAGAAGCACTGGATCATGAAGTGAACTACTTCCTCTCTCAAGCATTGGGCCAAGATATCAACCTTGCCTTGAGCCCAAAGACCAACTCGGAAGAAAAGCCCAGATTGTTCCAATTGATTCAAATGAGTGAAGAGCCCAATAAGGGGACTTAGTTTGATTTGTAATTTGTTTTTCTTGAGAGTTTAGAAAATTTTCAATTCAGTTTTGGTTTGGTTTATTTTTATGTAATAAGGCTTGCCCTAAGAACACTTTCGGGCCAAGCCCACTTTAGAACATCTAGGATTAGGTTTTTTTGGAGCACATATGCTCTCTCTTGCTTATTGTGGCTGGAGCCTCCGTAGGGTTAGTGGGCGGCCTCCTTGGCTTATAAATAGCCATGTTTTTGCTTCATTTAGCAACTTCTGAATTGAATGAAAATTACGCTCTTTTGAGTTTTGTGAGAGGAAGCCCTCTTGGGTTCTTGATTGGACAAAACATTGGTTCTTATCAAAGGTTCCTATAACCTTTGTGGCGAATCCCCACGTGACTTATCACTCTCCATAAGAGTGTGGCGTCTTCTTCCATTTCTTATATTTTTCGCCTTTTATTTTTAACATTTTGTTCTTGTTAAACTCATCATTTTTGCGCTGCACTCTTCTTCATATTATCTTTGTCTTTGTTTCGCTTCATCAAACACTTGGTGTGCACCTTGCCTATGATGCTAAGTTCTTATTAAGTTGCATGCTTTACTTGTTTTAACATCCTCTTTGCGCAATACATCATCTTGCACTACATTATACATAAAGCTTGCACCTTTTCTTTTCAAGAACATCTTTTCGTTGTTATAACAAGAAACCTTTTCGAGGACGATCCGTAAAAAAACAATGAACCCCCTTATTGGTTCATATCACATGCATAACAGGCTACATATTGAATTGAAATGAGAACTCCATCTAGTATCTCCAGGTCTCTAAAATATGCCAATTTGATTAACTTCCCTTCCAGTCTCAATCTCATCATTTGTAACCAAACATGCAATTTTAGTTGCATAAGCATTTTGTAATTCATCATTGCATTTACAAGAAGAACACACGACATTAACAATCATATTCAAGTTTTGAAAAAAAACATGAACATCAACTACTTCTTTAGCTGAAACAACAAGAACAAGTTGTAATTGATGAGCTATACAATGTACAAATGCATACAGACATTCTTAAAGAATCAAAACTTGTAAACCATTCCACTCTCCACACATATTACTAGCTCCATCATATCCTTGGCCCCCGGACATTTTGAATGTTGAGATTTTGATGAGACAATATTGAACAAATCCCTTGTTCTAGAGTGGATGATGTAGTATCTTTCACATGTATGATATCCAAGAAACGCTCCTTAACATATCCATTGTCATCAAGAAATCTAATAACAAGAGTCATTTGTTCTCTTTTAGATTTATCACGAGTTTCATCAACAATTAAACAAAATTTTGCATTACCAATCTCTTCTCGAATTTCATTTTGCACCTTCCTAGCACATGCATGTAAAATTTCCTTTTGAATAGTTGATGAAGTGTATGTTGCATTCAGAGAGTGCATTTTCCAGAACAACTTCATCTACTTCTTTGTTATAAGAAGCCAAAAGCTTTATCATTTCAAGAAAAATACCTTGGTTTCTGGATCCCAAACTTTCATCGTGTCCTCTAAAAGCACAAGCTTGAAATGTCAACCATTTAACAGTTTTCACAGAGGTTTTAAGACACAACTGATTACTTAAGATTTGTTGTGAAGATTGTTTGGATAGCACTTGATCAATATGACAAGAGTGATTCTTGAAATCTTCGTAACAGAATTTGGACTTCTTCCCATATGAGATAAAAATGCACATTCTTTTTAGTTATTTACTTTTCTCCAATTTCTAAATCCATTTGAAGTGAATGGACTTGCTTTTTTAGAAAATAAATAACATGAAAAGCAAAAGGCATAATCTTCTTCTCGTGAGTACTCTAACCAAGGGAAAGTTCTAAACCAAAGAGCTTGAAATCGACGAGAATGATCTTCTACAGCAGAAAGTGGATATACTTCCATTAAAAATTGATATGGTCCGAACTTTATATATGCCCTACAAATTTCATCTTGCTGATTAACAAGATAATCCAAAATTTGTGGATGTTTTATGGGATCACGGATCAAATTATCAATATTGATTTTTTGTTGTTCAATCCTCAACGCAAGTGAGCGGACAAGTTATTCTATGGTTGACACTCTTGGTTGTTCAGCTTGAAGAACACTTTCAATATTAGTATCTAAATTTGAAGTTCGTGGGCGAGACAAAGGTAGTGCTTCTTCGTTATCTCTCTCTTTTCTCTTAAAAAAAATGAGTCAATAATTTTCTTCCTAGACATCTTTCAACATAAAAAATGTATGTCAATATAAAAATCAATTTTTTCTCTTAGTTGAGTTATTTAATCTATACAAATAAAAATAAATCAATTCAATAAAGGAAAAAATGAATAAAAATGAACCTCACCAATAGCTCATTAAAACTTTATCAGAAAAATACAATACTAAACCAAAACAAAAATGTCTCTGTTGTTTTTTTTGGAGCTCAATATCCATTGATATTTAACATAAGCTCGCTAAAATTTTATCAAAAAAATACAATATTAAACTAACACAAAATTATTAAACTAAAATGTAACAATACCCCATTGGTGTGTTCTGCTTGTGTGCTTCGTCTCTCCGCTTTTCAGCATCGGTCTACACAGGCACATGGACTACACAGTTTGTTAGCTTTTTCTTTCACTAATTTGATTCCCACTTTCTAGGGCCGGCCCAACACATTTGTAGGCCTAAATCAAACTTTGAAGTGGGGCCTATTGTTTTATATATATAATATATATGTCGCACTTGAAAACAATTTACATCCTAGTTCAGTGGTATTAGCTTGTTTTCTAAAATTTGTAGACCTATGTTTGAATCCCACTTCACGCGTTTTTTAAACATTTTTTCCAAAATATCTATTAGCTATGCACATGAAGCAGAAAGAAAAGAGGTTTTAAAAAGATGCCCACTGAGAATCGATCTCTTGACCTTAAGAATTAGGAGCAAAGAGTGGGCCTATAACCAATGCACCGAGACCCTTATCAACAAATAAGTTCAATGTCATATATACTAATAGTAAACAAAGATTTTTTGGCGGGCTACCTTACCCTTGGGCCGGCCCTGCACTTTTCCTTAGTTGTGACTTGTGCACTTGTTTGTGCCTTAGTGTTGTTACTTCTCGTGTCCGAGAAGCTAGGAGGAGAGAATGGTTTCAAAAGTTAAAAGTTTTAATATTTTAATATTTCAAAAAGTTAAGGTTTCAAAAGCTTAGTTGTGCCACTGTAGGCTTTTTAGTGTACTGTGCGGATGAATTGACTTTTCTTTTAGGTTGAATATTTTAATAGTTAATGGGTGGGCCGATGTATGTACATATGTATATGGAAAAATAATATCGAAAATTTTGGGGGGTTCCATGGCCCTAGTGGGCCCTTGTCTCTGCCTCTATGTGGGAATTGGTAAATATATCCCAGTTTTTTGCCATACACCCCACATTTATTTAGAAAATTACTATTATACCCTCATTGTATGGGTTTTTTTTTTATTTCGCTTCTTTTCCGAAAACTGGCCATACACCCCCAGTTTCCGGAATACAGATTTGCATTCCGGAAACTGGAGTTTCCGGAATACAAATTGTATGGAAACTGGAGTTTGCAAATTTGCTTGCATTCCGGAAACTGGATTTTCCTGGAGTTTCCGGAATGTAAATTTTTCCTGGAGTTTCCGGAATGCAAAAATACATTCCAGAAACTGAATTTTCCTAGAGTTTCCGGAATGTAAATTTTTCCTGGAGTTTCCGGAATGCAAAAATGCATTCCGGAAACTCAGTTTCCGGTAACAACGCGAAATTGAAAAAAAAATTAAACAAATCAATGAGGATATAATGGTATTTTCCTTTTTAAATGTGGGGTGTATGTCCAAAAAAATTGGTGTATTTACCAATTCCCCTCTATGTGGATCCACCCACTGTTGATGACATCGAGGCTCTGCTGCTTGTTCAAGAGTCTCAGCTTGACAAATTTAGACAAGAGCTATCAACATCTAACATTTTCGCCAATGTAGCTCACACCAAGCAAAGCATTGAGAATCCATCACTGAATGTTGCTGAAACAACCAACAATTGCGGAGGTTATCGTGCTCGTGCTCGTGGTGGTTATCGTGGCCGAGGCCGTGATGGTCCTCGTCCCACTTGCCAATTGTGCAATAAATATGGTCATGATGCATACAACTACTGGCACAGGTTTGATCAAAACTTTGTTCCTCCTCCTCCTCCTCCTCCTCCTCCTCCGCAATCTACTAAGAATGAGTCCACTCAGAATGCACCGGTTTCTGGAAATCAAAACTCTAACCTAGTTACTTACATGGCTACTCAAGAGTTTCACGCTCCTCGATCATTTGATACTCAGTCATGGTATCCTAATTATGGAGCTTCACATCACATGACAAATAGCTCTCAGAATCTGTCTTAAAGTGCTGCATACACAAGTTCTGAACAAGTTCTCATGGGTAACGACCAAGGTCTGCTCATCTCTTCCGTTGGTCATTCTAAGTTTAAATCACCTTTATCACCTAATGTTACTCTTGTTACATGTGCCTTCTATTACCACGAACCTTCTCTCTGAGTCTCAATTTGCCAAAGATAACCATGTTTATTTTGAATTTCTTTCATCTATATGTTTTGTCAAATCGCAGGGATCTAATCAAATCTTGTTACAAGGGAGTCTTGGTACTGATGGTCTTTACCGGTTTTCAAGCTCCATGTTACTCAAGCTACTACTCATCCCGAGTCTTTCAGTTTGCCTTCTTTTGTTTCAGCTTCAAATAATGTTGTTGTTGATGTTAATAACCATGCAAATAGCTATACTACTTGGCATCGTAGGCTTGGGCATGCTCATGAAGCTGCCATTCCTACTGTTTTACAGCTATGTAATGTTTCATGTCCTAGTAAAACTGTGATTGACTTTCGCAATGATTGTTGTTTGGGCAAGTCCCATCGTGTTCATGCTCCACCTTCACACACTATCCAATCTACTGGCGGTCATTTCTATTACATGTCTCTTGTTGATGTCGATACGCGTTTCACTTGGATCTATTTTCTCAAACTAAAATTTGATGCCTTAACCGCCGTTAAGCAATTTATCAAACTCATTGAAACACAATTTGAAACTAAACTTAAGGCAATCCAAACAGATGAGAGTGGAGAGTTCAAAGTCTTTACTAAATTGCTTGTTGATTTGGGAATTACTCATAGATTTACATGCCCTTACATATCACACCAAAATGGCACTGTAGAAAGAAAGCACGGCCAAATAGTTGAAATGGGGTTATCTTTGATTGCTCAAGCTTCTATTCCCTTAAATTACTGGGACCATGGTTTCACTACTGCAGTTTACTTAATAAATAGATTGCCTACCACTGCCCTATCCAATAATTTGTCACCCTTTTAGGCCTAACATAAAACCATATCAGATTACAAAGCCATCAAGACTTTTGGTTGCACATGTTTTCCTTTCTCAAGGCCCTATAATAACCACAAATTTCAATACAAATCATCAAAGTGTGTTTGCTTGGGCATGTCTCCAACCCACAAAGACCACAAATGCATGGATGCAAACGGAAGAATTTTTATATCAAAAGAAGTGATGTTTAATGAAAGTCAGCTTCCTTATCCTCTATTGTTTCCTACTAGTTCTGAAAAATCTACCACCTCAACTTCCTTTTCTGCTAATATTCCATTGTCATGTTGTCCTAATTTAACTCCACTTTTCTTGTTTGAAAGTCCTAGTCCACATTTGTCTTCACCCGATTCTCCCTTGTCTTAGAATTCCCCTGCTCCTTGTCAATCTAACTCTGTGTCAGAAGAAAGTTTCACACCTTCAATTGTCAACCAACACATTGACCCACCACCTCCCCCGCCTTTTCCAATACACATATCATGGTTACTCGATCCAAAATAGGAAACTTAAAGCCCAAAGTTTTTCTTTCTCATGTTGAACCTACAACTGTTAAGCAGGCTTTAGCTAATCCCCAATGGTTGCCAGCTATGAATGATGAATACAAGGCACTCATGGCAAATGCTTGGACTCTTGTCAAATTACCACCTCACAGGAAGCCAATTGGTTGTAAGTGGGTCTATATAGTTAAGGAAAATCCTAATGGAATAGTGAATAAGCTTAAGGATCGGTTGGTTGCCAAGGGCTTTTACCAACAGCCTGGATTTGATTTCAAGGAGACCTTCTCTCATCTAGTAAAACTGGTTACTATAAGAGTTATTCTCAGTCTTGTAGTGACTTATGGTTGGGAAATCTAACAAATTGGTGTGAACAACGCCTTTTTGAATGGCCATCTTAGTGAAGAGGTGTACATGGTTCAACTACTGGGTTTTGAATCACAAGATTCCTCACTTGTTTGCAAGTTGAACAAGGCACTCTATGGCTTGAAACAAGCCCCAAGAGCATGGTATGAGCAGCTTACTGCTGCTCTGATCAAGTTTGATTTTGCAGCGAACAAGTGTGATCCTTCTGTATTTACCTATGCTTCCAAGGGTACTTGTGTATATGTGCTTGTATATGTTGACGATATTCTGATTACAAGCACCTCCTCTCAGCTGATTCATGATCTTATCAAGAAGCTTCACACTCAATTTGTTCTCAAGCAACTTGGCACTCTTGATTACTTCCTTGGCATTGAGGTTCAGAGGTTGCAAAATAGGTGTTTACTGCTCACTCAATCTAAGTATATGCATGACCTTCTTCAGCGTGCCAATATGATTGATTCTAAAGGAATCAACTCTCCAATGATGTCCACTTGTAAGCTCAGCAAACATGGCACTGATATTGTCTTAAATCCTCACTTATATTGATCCATTGTTGGTACTTTGGAGTATGCCACTTTAACCAGGCCTGATATAGCCTTTTCGGTCAACAAGGTGTGCCAATTTATGGCCAACCCACTAGAAACTCACTGGAAATCTGTCAAAAGGGTCTTAAGGTATCTCAAAGGGTCACTCCATCATGGTTTGATCATTCAACCTGGTCAAAAGGATGCTTCTTTCATCCTTCGTGCATACTGTGACTCAGACTGGGCAAGTGACCCTGACTACAGGCGTTCCACCTCTAGTTCATGTATTTATTTTGGACCAAATCTTGTCTCATGGTGCTCCAAGAATAAACCCTTGTGGCACGGTCTAGTATAGAAGCAAAATATCAGAGTATGGCTAATACTATAGGTGAATTGTTATGGCTGCAATCCTTGTTAACTGAGTTGTAAGTTCCCTTTCTTACGTCTACATTACTTTGTGATAGTCTTAGAGCAATTATGTTGTCTCACAACCCGGTTTTACATGCTCGCACAAAGCACTTAGAGCTAGATATTCACTTTGTTAGAGAAAGAATTGTTCAAAAGGTACTCTAGGTTGGTCAATGTTTCTGCATCAGACCAATTTGTTGATTCCCTCGCTAAGCCTATCTCCTCCAGTTGCTTCGAAGAACTTCGCAGCAAACTCAGAGCGGTTTCCTTTGCTCATCACTCATGAGTTTGAAGGGGGTATAAGAGAATATGATATATATTGATGTAATATTTGATTGTAATATTCTCTAGCCTAGTCACTAGCATAGTCATCATATTCTAGATCATTCTGTTAGAAGAGTTTGTTACAAAACTCTCTGAGCTTAGTGTATATAAAGCATGTTCCTCACACTGCCATACACATAATGAAAATATACTCATTACAATGAAAACAAAATTCTCTCTCTATCTTTTCTATCTTTGTTTATACCTCCCATTGTTGACACAAGAGTCCCCGATTCGGTTCGATCAGTGTTGCATACACATGTGTTTGCACAGGCGGCTTGGATATCAACCCTACTGCCAACAAGGAGTCTGTATGACATATTAGCTTTCGAGCACTATGGATCCAAGCTAGCTCAAGACCCCTTAGAATTGCCATTAGTTTTGCATGGGCACAGTTTGAGATTCCTACATAGCCAGAGAAGCCCAAAATCCATTGTCCTACGCCACCTCTGAGTAAGCCTCCAAATCCAGCATTTCCTGTTTCTTCAAATTGGCTACCATCCACATTGAGTACTTGGACATCCTCTTTGGAAGCATGCCAAGTCACCTGCCTAGGAGAAAGGTTGTGAGGACCTGTAGAAAGAAAATAGCACTCCATTAGTGCAGCCAACCTGTTTGCTTCAAGGATTATGCAAAACGTTTGGACAGGTTCATGTCCAAGGCAAACTGAGTTGCATGGTTGCCAACTCCACAACAGTTCAACAAGAAAGAAGCTCGTTGATTCCTCCTTGATTCCTTGCTTAATCCAAATTGTTGAATCAACCTGCAAGAAAAAGAAAGGGAAACTGAAACCAAGAGAATTCCACATATTAACTGATGGTGGGCAGTCCCTAACGCAATGGAGAAATGACTCCTCTGCAGAACTGCATCGCGCACACACACTGCTCTAGGCCATTCCTCTGTGGCAAAGCATGGCAAGCGTAGGGAGTGAGTTATGACAAGCACACCAAATGAGAAACTTGATTTTCTCTGGTGCAACCGATCTCCATATACAGCCTCAAGACTAACTCTAACGAACTACAATGTCACGTGCACTGAGCCACTGGTATCCAGCTCTCGCAGAGTAGCTCCCATCCATACGATTGCACTAAATGAATGAGTCCTGCACAAGATCATTTCAGACCAATTGTAAATTACAGATATCAATTAGTTTTACATCCTCCGGGAGGTTTGTTGCTAATCCTTCTAAATGTTGTTTATTATTATAGTACAAATCCTTTATTTTTACGTCCATGTCTGATAAACAATAATATCAATAAAATTGCTTAGTGGGCCAAGAGAGCTCCATGGAGAGAACCAAAAAAAGGAGTCTCCCTTACCTATTCTTAATTTAAAACCATCATGCAAAGCTATTTTAGCTTTATTAATTGAATTCCACACAGGAGATCCAAATCTAATAATCTATAGGGAAAGTCTAGGAGCTGCCTGTTTGGGACATATTTGGACAGCAGCATGGTCACCCATGGTTTTTCCACTCTGCTGAAGCAATTCCCAGACAAATTCCCCCAACAGTGAAGTGTTGGTTTCCCGAGCAATTCTCACCCCTAGCCCACCTTCTTTCTTTGGGCAAGTTATTGTGTGCCATCCAACTAAATGGATTGTCTTACCTGAGCCTCCCTTCCATATAAATTCTCTAGTTAATTCATCTATTTGATTACAAATGTCTGATGAAGGGCAATTAATAGATATGGAGAAAGAGGGTCCCTTTGTCTAAGGCTGCTTGATGGGGAAAACAGGAAGTCTCTTCCCATTCCAAATTAAGGATAGGGAAGAGGAAGTATACAATGCATAATTAGTTTAATAGTAAGAGGAGGAAATCCAAAGTCTATTAAACACTCTCTGAGGTAATTCCACTCAACATGATCATATGCCTTTTTCAAATCAATTTTATATGCCACGTCACCTTTCTTTTTCTTTGACTTATGCATATAATGACATATTATTTCTTGTAGGATTATAGTATTATCACGTGTCCCTCTCCCAGGTAAAAAACTACTTTGAAAAGGGCCAATTAAATTGTTTAAAAAAGGCCTAATTCTATTAACCAGAACCTTCGAGATCAGATTATAGCACAAGCTAATAGGTCGGAATTCTTTAAAATATGAGTACACAATACTTTACAAATTCTGTCTCAGGGAGTTAATTCTCTTTAGAATGAATACATAGCCAATAGGATTTTGCTTTTTCTTGGATGCTTTTGTGTACGGGTGCAATTAAGTTGCTGCATCAATTTGTTTCCACAGTTCTTTCCTCATTAGCAATGTGCCAGAGCAATAGTGATTCTTTCCATCCCTCCATCACCATTCTTTGGACAAATATTCATCCAGCTCTTCCATGAGTTTGCCTGATAAAGCAGACCGTTTTCTATTGTTTAGCTTTCATCAATTAAGTTTTGTTTATTTAGCATTACTCATGTTGGTATCTTTATAGTATGCATCTGAGTGTTCTTTTTTCCTTTTACAATAGTAACCCAAAGCATGCAGATATGCAAAGCGGATAAGTGA
This sequence comes from Glycyrrhiza uralensis, assembly GCA_030159175.1. Lineage (NCBI taxonomy): Eukaryota > Viridiplantae > Streptophyta > Magnoliopsida > Fabales > Fabaceae > Glycyrrhiza > Glycyrrhiza uralensis. The sequence goes on from BRZY01000003.1 coordinate 32,552,431, forward strand.
CTCGGTTTTTATTTTTTGGAATGTAAATGTATTTGTAGTTAATTTTTTAAAATTGACTATGAGAAAATAACTCAAATTTATACGTGACAATAGATATTTATTTGGTCTACGATCACTAACATAATTTCTTAATTTTAATAGATAACTTGAGTTTTAAAGGATGACATAAAGACTCAATTTAGTTGAGGAGGTTAATGACTTTAAAGAGACATAAAAATTGGCTATCAGAATCATGAATCTCTAATAAGTTCTGAGGTCTCCAAAAAAAACACCATTGAAATTATTTTCATTGATGAAAACATTACGCTGAAAAGTATTAAGAAAGCATTTAAATTTGATTCCAACAGCGTGTCAAAGTGTTGTTAATCTCCCCGTCATCGCTTGCACGCTCAACTCCCCACAACACTTTCTTTTCGAAACCAAACAAAGGCTAAAGGTTGACTTGGTTAACCAATGTCTAATGGTCCCGAGTTAAATTACATGAATCTAAAGGTTAAAAAGATTTTGCAACAAATATTATTCAATTCAATAATTAATATTGAAATAAGAAAATAATTTTAAATAATTATTTCCTAAAATTAAAGATCCAAGATGTTATAGCTTATTAGCCAAACACGAACAGCTTTGCCCCCAGCGTTTTCTAGCAATGACAAGGTCAAAGACAATGACGAACACAATACATTTTTTTTTGTCAATCATGAACGAGTTCATAAAAAGCCATACGGCATCTACAACAAAGAAACCAGCATACGCAGAGTCACAACTAATACATCAATACTGCCCAAGACACGCTGCCGACACGAACAACAGACAAGGAAAATAAACAAAGAACAAAAACAAAAACAAAGCTGCCAAACACCAAAAGACCACAGATAAGCAAAACCAAGTACACCAAAAAATGATACAGACATGTAAAAAAACTTTTGAGGTGGGTTAGGAGAACGCCCATTTGGGGCGTCCTGAACCTTCTGCCTCCACAAATATAACCCACATGTCGCTATTCAGAAGACCTAGAGAAGGTGAACAAGGCTTTGCATCCGCGTTCCAAAGATGACCATAGCAGCTCAAACAGAACCATGCCAGTGACAGCAACGGAGAAGAAGAGACCACCGAACATCACAAAGACTCCCGTCAACCACGACATTGAGCCCACGACAACAGCACAAAAAACAACACAACCCACGACCTGAACACCAAGCTTGAAGGAGACAACAGCACAATATCTTGACGAGGGGGGAATCTCGTTCAACCCCTTGCCAATTGCGGTGTCTCCAACCCCCGCAGAAGGAGTTCAGTGCGATCGTTCACCATCGGCTACTTCCAACAGCCCACACAACACCACCAGACACTACAAGAAAAAATCAAAATAATGACACCTGGTTGTTCATTTTGAACCGCCCTCGGTCAAAGCAAACGGCAGTTCATACGGTGGTTCGTCATAACAGCCGCAGAACTGAAATAATTTACGGCGGTTTTGTGAAGAGATATAAAAAAATGGAAAAGGGATTTTGTGTGGCGTGAAAGTTTCTTTTCTCCATTCTTCATCATCTCTGTGAACTTCCAAGTCCTGAAGCACCAAATCCCTAAACGAAAAAGGATTGTTGTTCATCAATGGCAGAGCGCACGAGAGAGAGGTGAAGAAGATAGAATCGTTCTGTTTTCACTCATGAAGCACAGCAAAGCTTCGCCAATGCCTTCCAGACTCTCTCTCTCTCTCTCTCTCTCTCTCTCTCTCTGTGTGTGTGTGTTTTTCGCCAAGTTATTTGGTTATTTTAAGTTCAAATCCGCGTTTGTTTAGATTTGTTTGGTGGATTTTGTGTCTAGGATGTAGTTGCGTTACCAATTAGGTGTGTGATTGTGATTCATTTGTGCAAAAAGAAATGCATTTTGTGCAGTTTACGATTTTACTATTTGATTATTTTTAGTTTAATTTCTAGCATTTACATTTTGTTTCATAATTGCATCCAGTCTTTGATTATTACCTCTATTCCTATTATTTAACACTGTTCTACATTCAATTAAGGTGGATTACAAATTTTGATAGTGGATTCAATTTAATCCTAGCACCAGTTGCAAAGAGCTCAATAATGAATACAAAACAAATGGTAAATTGCGGGGTACTTAATGATTATAGCATCTCTTCATTATTATATATATATAGGTGGGACTTACGTGGTCCATGTCAGAAACTTCACCATCATGGTGAAGTAGGTTCTTAACTTGTAATAGGAAGTTTGCCAATTTTACAATAAATTAGATATCCCTCCACAATTATGCACAATAGTAAATATGGCCCAAAGATTCAAGAATCACTTAAATTACCCCTAAATTGTTTTAAGTTAGCAATTAGTCCCCTAAAGTTTGAATAAAATTATTTTGTGACCTAAACCAGTCTCCCAAGCCCTTTTTCATTTATTTATTTATATATATATAAATATATATAAAAAATAAAAATAAATAAATAAATTATTGCCAAAAAAATAAATTAATTAATTAAATGGAGTCCATCGGCCACCGTCGCACAACGATGGTTGGCCGGTGAGAGACCCTTTCCCCCTCCCTCTTGTTTCTCTGCATTCAATAATGAATACAAAACAAATGGTAAATTGCGGGGTACTTAATGATTATAGCATCTCTTCATTATTATATATATATATATATATAGGTGGGACTTACGTGGCCCATGTCAGAAACTTCACCATCATGGTGAAGTAGGTTCTTAACTTGTAATAGGAAGTTTGCCAGTTTTACAATAAATTAGATATCCCTCCACAATTATGCACAATAGTAAATATGGCCCAAAGATTCAAGAATCACTTAAATTACCCCTAAATTGTTTTAAGTTAGTAATTAGTCCCCTAAAGTTTGAATAAAATTATTTTGTGACCTAGACCAGTCTCCCAAGCCCTTTTTCATTTATTTATTTATATATATATAAATATAAATATATATAAAAAATAAAAATAAATAAATAAATTATTGCCAAAAAAATAAATTAATTAATTAAATGGAGTCCATCGGCCACCGTCGCACAACGGTGGTTGGCCGGTGAGAGACCCTTTTCCCCCTCCCTCTTGTTTCTCTGCATTCTCTGCTTTTTAGTGTTTAGCCCCACGCCCCCCTCCCCCCCCCCCCTCCCAAAAAAAAATAGGTAAACGGGTGAATGCGTTCAATTTTTTGCAGAAGGAAATTGAAGTCCCTTCAATATTAACAAAGGGAATAAAAGCATCAAACTATAATCTCAACTTATCCTCATTTCTTTTACACCACGATATGCATCTCCTCTCTCTGCCCTAAATTTTGATTGATAAAACTGGTTGTCAAGGTTGAAGATAGAGAAACAGAGAAGATGGAGAAGAAGAAAGAGAAAATGGGGATGAAAACTGAATGACAGAGAGGGGGTCTATTTGTGATTTTTAACAATTTGTAATCCCATCCGCTGAATAAAATAATGATATATCTAATGGTGAGAAATAATGGTTCATAATGGACCATATGAGAAGCTAGTCCACTCTAGAAGTCACCTAGTTAAATATGATTGGCCCAAAAATAACGGGTACGAAAACCCATACATTTGTTTGGGTACCGAAGAAGTTCCCCAGATAAACAGTTGTTATGTTTATATATTTTCTATTAACGCACACATTTTATAATTAGTCAGAAATCATCAAAAAATATTAATGAATATAATGGATAAAGTCATTTGCAGACATAATAGAAGGAAATCATTTACCTACCCCTCCTGTTCGATGCCTCTACACACCGTTTAAACTTAACCCAACCCTTGGGGATTTAGTGCGTTGAATTTGGACATAGGGTTGGCCCAAGGGTAAAGCAACATAAGCTCTTGCTTTAGGCCCACTAATAAAATTTTATTTTATTTATTAATAGTATATGTAAAACTAAAAACATTTATCTGTAGCGATCTATATCCATCTTGACGTACAAAAAGACCTCGCTTTAAAATTTGCTTTAGACCCTTACATGTATTTAGCTGTATTGGGCCGACACTGTTTGGACAATTGGCAGCTATTGTTGCTAGAAGAGGACATAATTTAATTTAATTTAATTTCTTATGCTTATATTATGAATGTATAAATATTTAAAAAAAACTTTTTATTTTTCGGAAAGTGCATCTAATCTTTATAGTCACCAAGTCTTATTGATACAATTTATTATTTATCTTAAATACATAGTATACACACACACATACATACATATATACATATATACATACAAACACATGTACATATGTATAAGTATTAACTGTAGTTGTAGTTGTGGATGGTGTGATTGCCTCGTGGATGAATGATGTACAATTTTAGGTGGATATAATGTGTCTGCGATATATATATTTGGGGGTGGGTTATGTGACAATTATTGTTATGAATGTGTAAATTAATGACAACGATATCAACGTAAGTTTGAAACTTGAATCCAAACACTTAAACCAGTTATCCAGTAGATTTATAAACTCATTTAGTTCTCTGATACATTTTTGCCCATAGACTAATTTGTGTTCGTATAGGAGGTAAGTAAAAGCTATCACAAGGGATGGAACTCGGGTACCAGCAGAATTTGTCCCTTTAAATGGAGTGCATTAACCACTAGCGTTCAACATCGTAGTTAAACTTTATCGATTTAATATTGAAGTAATCTATAAATTGAAATATATGATCAACATATAGTATGCTAAATCAAAAATTCACAAATGAATTCACTATTATAGCTATAAATTTTAACTCACAATAAAAAAATTTAAAAAAAACCATTAGAAAACTATGTCAAAGTGGTTCTATTGAAAATATAGGATTATATAGTTATAATTTTTGAATATATATATATATAAACAAGCTATTACGAGCCGCTAATGTAGAGCCTATAAGGTTTGGGCTTGACTCATTTAAATATTCGAGTCTAATCTTAAGCTTGAGCTTGACTTGTCTAATTAAACAAACGAACCAAACAGGAATAGTTCACCAATAGCTCGGCTCATTTACATCCCTACATACAAATTCATCTCTATCCTATTTTGTATAAATCATAGGTTTACATTTTATTTCTTTTGTAGGATCTTTTAGTTTTAATTCTACTAATTCCATATTTTTATTATTAATTTTTGGATCTAGTGGGTTTTCACTACATACCTTATCTAAAAGTTCTTCAATATGTGCTGGAATAATTCTACCTTCTTTTGCATTCATTAGTACATGTCTCATTTTTTTACATACTATTCCTATTATCTCACCACGTTTCAGCTGACTAAACTCTGAGTAATGACACTTTGTATAGTGAAGGATTGGTATCCTAATTATTTCTCTTATTTGCTTTCCTCTAATATAAGGGGTCCTTAAAGTCATATAATCTAAGTATTGGCAAAAGGGTGCATATAATCTAAGAAAATTATTTCCTAATATCATATTTACACCTGTTTGTTGTTGATATATTATAGGTATTATAAATAATTTATTTTCTATTATTAAAGTTGTTTTCTTTGCTATCCAACTTAGAGAATGTACAGATCCATCTGCAATTGATACTCTTGCTGGGTTTCTTACTTTTTCCCATTTATCAAATAATGCTTTTGTTGCTATACAAATACTTGCTCCAATATCTATATAAGCTTCTGTTTCTCTATCATTATTTTTAATTATTATTTTAATATAAGTACTATTCTGATTCTGTCTGTGAAGATAATTCATTTTCTGAATATTCATATATACTCTCTTCAGAATTACTTAATTTTTCTTCTAATGGTTCGAAATCATATATTTGATATATTCTTTCTACTAGTTTTGACTTTTCTTTTACACCTTTCTCTTTTCTCTGAGGACACTCATTTGCATAGTGGCCTTCTTGGTTACATAACCAACACATACAATTTTTCTTTCCTTTCGGACAATATTTTCTAGAGATTTGTCTTTTCTTTCTAAAATATTTTCTATTCCTATTTTTATAAGCTCTTTTCTTTGGATATGTCTTTCTTAGCTTAGGTTTCTTCCTATAATATTTTTTCCTTTTTCTAGGTTGTTTACAACTATAGTTTTCTGGTAATTCTAATTCTGGTAGGTCACAACATATTTCATTTCTTCCCCTATTTAATTGTCTAATTATTGCTTTCGCTAGGCATTGATTTCTCATTTCTTCATATACTATTTGTATAACTCCTCCTAAGGTATTAGCTATTTCTCCTATTTTTGTTTTCCAAATGTCTTTTATCTTTATATTAAGAGGGTATGGTAACTTATCAATAAATAATTCTTTGTACGCATCCTTTGATGTATTATCTAGTTGATAATAATATTTTTGATATTCACAGATAAAACTCCCTATCTAACACATATCACATATTTGCATTTTATTTAAATGTGACTTTGCATTTTCATGTAATAAGTTATTTACTCCTATTTTATTATGAAGATATTCATGTCCAGTAAATTCTCTAGAAATTAGTTCACTAATTAATCTAGCAAAATCTTGGTTAGTATTTACAGTAGCTACATATCTATACCACATTTCATCACTGATAGTTGTTAAATATTGTCTAACATTTCCTGTTGTTTTCATTAGATCTTAATCCTTTTATATTATCTAAAGAAAGATTACTAAATCTATCATCTGTTGAAATTAGTAATATTATTTCATTAACCCATTCTATAATTGCATCCTCTTTATTTCTAACACAATCTAGGTTTAATATATTTCCTGCTTTAGTATATTCATGATGAGGTTTAAATTCATCTGGTATCCATTTTCCATCTTTTCTAGCATATCCTTTATTTTTCATTGTTTCTTCTTCATATTTGCACCTATCTTTATTATAATAATATTCATCCCATTTTCTTTTTTCTTGTTTTACTCCACTTGTTTCACCTTTTTCCATAAATATTTCATCATATTCAGAATCTGATGGGCTATTGTAGGCTAAAATTATTTCTTCATTTTCATTATTTTCTTTAGGGGTTTGGTTTTGCTCAATTTTTTGTATTTGATTATTATCATCTTCTATTATTTTTAATTGTTCTAACAATTGTTGAATTTCTTCTATATCATTTTATTTTCTTAAATTTTCCATATATTCCTCTTTTAATTCTTCCATGTAGATAATGGCTTACTAAAATTTATAGGTTTCTGTTCTCTCATTTTTAATAATTCTTCTAAGTCCTTTCTTGTTATACATCTATTGTTTTCTTCGTATTCTAATAGATTTTCAAGTTATTGAAGAATTTCTTTAATTCTTTCAATTTCATTATTTTCCTCAATTTCTTTTTCTTTGTTTATATTATCTAAAATTTCTCTTATATTTTTTATATCATTATGTCCCTTTGATATTCTCATATATATATATATTCTATAATTTTATTTGTGTTTTCTATTAATAAAACTATGTTTTTATTCATTTCTTCTAACATTTTAATTATTTCAAAAATTTCTTCTGATAATTTCATTTCCGTCGCCATTTAATTATTTTCTAGTAGTGTATCTCCTAACAAGTATCTTTCAATTCCTTTTTTTTAAGCTACAAATAACAATAGATAACATTGTCATGGTTCTAGACCCATGCATTGACTAGTATCTAGAGATGGCAGATGTAAATGTAGAAGTAGAACTGGCCCTATTTGGTCCAAAACAATCACAATTACTTTTTTTGGGTCAAACCACAATTACTTAAATAATCAAATTTCCGTCAGCTATATATTTAAAGGATCAAGTATGAAATAATTAATCTAGATTTAAACATTTTATTTAAAAAAAAGGTCCATGCAGCTCACGAGGTACATTTTTCTGTATAAACAATGCTAGAGCCTGCCGCTCTTGAAAGGGGCCTTTCCATGTGCTTTTGTCGATTGTCTTTTGCTTGGGCATTTTTGGATAAGTGGTGGTGAGTGATCCAAGGAAAGAAAAAAGCATTCACACGTTAATTAATAAGAAGATAGACACGATGCCGCAACATATATAGAACTATTATTTTGAAACCACGAGTCTTCCACGAGAGCCACGCAGCTTATTATAAAATAGTAAAGATTAAATGTCCTTTTTTCCCTCACTTTTTTTTAGTAACTGGCCGGTTGACCCATGGAACGCACGGGTCCAGTTGGTTCATATCTATGATATGAAATGATTTATTTATACAGTAATAAATTGTAATATAATATATTTTAAATTTATAATAATGTCAATTTTTTGACATTGTGTGTGAAAATTTATAGGAACAGAGAAAAATGAATAAAACTCGTAAGTAAATACTATTTTATTAATCATAAATAAAATCAAAAGAAAAATTATTTTACAATGTTTTCCTTCAAAAAAAATTACAACCTGAAAATTTAAATAAAACAAAAAAGATGAATGAAACCCATAAATAAACATCATTTTATTCATCACAAATATAATAAAAAAAATAATTTGGCAAGATCAAAATTTACATGAATAAAGAAACACGAACGGAACCCGTAAGCCAACACTATTTAATTAATCAGAAATAAAATCAAAAGAAAGATAATGTTACAACCTGAAAATTTACAAGAACAAAGAAAGATGAATAGAATTCATAAGCAAATACTGTTTTATTGATTAGGAAAAAATAACATACAACCTAAAAATTTATAGGAGCAAAAATATATGAATAAAACTCGTAAATAAACATTATTTTATTAATCATAAATAATATCAAAAGAAAAATAATTTTACAACATAAAAATTTGCAGGAACAAAGAAAGAAGAATGAAATCTGTAAGTAAATAATATTTTATTGATGAGAAAACAATAATTTTGCAACCTAAAAATTTATATGCACAAAGAAGTATAAATGAAACCTACAACAAGATTACAATATTTTAGCGGCCGTTCGGGGTGGTTCCAAGTTTCTGGTTTTTGGTTTTGAAAGTTAAATTTGAAAACAAAACTTGTTCGGGTAAAATGGGGTTGAATTGGTTTTTTCTTAATTTTAAAACAGTTTTAACCTGAATCTCAAAACCATAAAAATAGGTTTTGTGATTCTTGTTTCAGTTTTAAACGCTAAATACTTCTATTCTCGCGTGTCTAGAGGTGGGTAGCCCAGTCCGCATATAAACAGACCGAGTCGGCCCGAAATGCAAAATAAATGGACCTACATGATGTGGCTTGCATCCAACTTGCGTAGTCCACGGGCTAAATGGGGTCGGCCCGTGGGCCTACTAAAGAAAAAAATAAAATAAAATATACATTAAAACTTTAAAATTTAATTACAAAAATTGGCCCGCAGGATTAAATGGGCCGGGCTAAAAAACCCGCATTTAAAATAGGTTTATATTTAAGTGACCCATAGCCTGCACCGGCTGCGGGTTAAACAGGTCACCTGCAGGTCAAAGCCCATATACCCAGCTCTACTCGTGTCCTTTCGGCATCCTCTCATCCCATCTAGGGATGGCAAAATGGGTCGGCCCCCTGTCCTTTTTTGCCCGCCCCGCCGAGGAAAGTGGGCTAGAAAATAAAACTCATCCCGTTTAAGGACGGGTTGGCAGCCCGACAGGGATGACCCATTTTTGGCAGCCCAAGCCCAATAAAAAAACAGAAAAAATTATTTAAAAAATAATATAATCAACACGACGGGTGGACCAAAGCGAGTCGTGGGTTCAAAAAACTAGGCCCGCCAAAAAGCGGGTTAGGCAGGCCCAGCCCGTCAGGCCCATCTCGTTTGCCACCCCTAATGTCATCCCTCTCATGCCTTCACCATTTTTAGTGAGGCGAGGTAAAGAGAGTAACTAAACTAAAAAAAACTGAAACTTAGAACTCAGAACTGAAATTCAGAACTCAAAACTGAAACTAGATTTGGTTTTTTAAATTTTCAAAACATAAAACCAAAAACCACCACGAACGGGGCCTTATTGATTAAAAAAAATTTAGTACATAAAAATTTCGAGAACGAAGAAAGATGAATAGAATTAGTAAAGAAACAATATTTTATTTATCATAAATAAAATAAAAAAATGGAACCTTAAAATTTATAGAAATAAAAAATGATTACACCAGTTAGCAAATAATATTTTGTTTTTTTAGCTAAAATAGTAAATAATATTTTATTGATTTAAAATAAAATTAAAACAATAATTATTCTGTATATGTAAATATATGAAATTTAAAATTAAAATAAAAGAAACAAATTTTTTGAAGAGAGAGAAAGAGAGAGAGTGATACATAGAGTTGGAATTGAAGACATGGCATCATAGCCCTTTTTTTATGACATGCGATCGTGGTTTGAATTGGATATGAGGAACTGTTGGAAGATTGGAATAGCAAGAAGGGGAAATGAAGCAAGGATATTATGATACGTGTGTTGAACACTGAATATTACAGATTTAATATAATACAAAAATAGAAAAATATGAATAAAATTCATAAGTAAATATTATTTTATTGATTAAAAATAAAATAAAAAATATAGTTTTACAACCTGAAAATTTACAATAACTAAAAAGATAAATAAGACCCATAAACTAACATTATTTTATTGATAAGAAGTAAAATCGAAAGAAAAAATATTTTTACAAACTTAGTATCAAAGATTTTGTTTTTTAGCTTAAAAATGAGGTAATGATATTTTTGCAAACTCAGTATCAAAGATTTTGATAAGAGGCCTTAACACTATTACTCCCTCCATTCCTTTTTATTTGTCGGATTTTAAGAAAAAATTTGTTCTTTTTTATCTATCGTTTTGATAGTTTAAGGTTATATTTTGACAATTATACCCTTAATCCTATTAATTGTTCTTCACATTTTTCATAAAATTGATTAATGCATAGTTGAGAGTTCAAAGACTAATTACTATTCCCAACCAATAGAGTAGTGAATAAATAAGGGTATAATAGGAAACTTTTTATTAATTAATTGATTCTTTGATTGTGGTGAAACAACCTTAAACAACGGATAAAAAGAAACGGAGGGAGTATCATTTAAAAGAGTTTCTATGGTACCATTAAATTAAAAATCAAAGATTTTGGTACTGTTGATTATCTAACCAATGAGATCTGGAAATGCTTTGCTGGCTGAACTTTGGGGTCTCCGTTTGGGGATTCAGATGGCTATGGAGCTTAATCTGAGCCGCGTTATCTTCGAGATGGATTCAGCTGTGGTTGTGCAGATGGTCAAAGCTGGTGGAACCGCTTTTGCTTGTTATAGGCCCTTGTTACAGGAAATTTTGTCTCTACTCAATCTCCAGGATTGGAGTGTGTCTGTAGTTCATGTCTTTAGGGAAGCAAATTGCTGTGCGGATTTGTTAGCCAATATGGGACGTGGGTCTTAATGGATAGTGTGTGTTCTGGGTTGGGGTTGATCTTAGCTGACGATGCCCGTGGCAGCTTGTTGCCTCGTGGCTAGTTTTGTGTTGCTTTGTGTTTTTCCTTTCTATCAAAAAAAAAAAAATGATATTCCAAACCATCATGTTAGCTTAATTTGTTCTACAAGTAAAATAAAAAATGAACATAAACAAATCATTAGTATTATTTTTGGAGTATTTGCTAGCATGTCATGTAGTCCCTGTTAAGTTTTTGTTCTCCTCTACAGTACAATTCATTAGCATTAATTTCGGAGTATTTCTAGGAGATAATATGATGATCAGAAGAGATAAAGGAAATAAATCCTCACCAAAATCTATTAAACATTAATGAAAATTGATTACAAAACTGATAATATATAATTCAAAATCAGATAACCAACTATTCCAAAATTGTTTTGTTAAAAAAAAAAACTATACCAAAATTGTTTAATGGTACAACAGAAATTTTCCATCAAATTTTGCGGATAATTATTCGTACCCGTGTCCGTACCCATTGAATGGGTAATTATCCTCCCCATTATAGATAATTTTTGTACGTACCCAATGGATATGGGTCCAATTGCCATCTCTAACCAAAATTGTTTAATGGTACAATAGAAATTTCCATCTTTTAAATGTATCTTACATTTTACATGAAAGATCAAGTAAATTAAAATACACAATCCAATTGTTAAAAACGTGAAGGATAAGATTGATAAATAAAAAAATAAAAAGTGAAGGATAAGTGGAATCCATCTTTTATATAGCACACAATAGGAAGAAGAGGAACATCATAGGCCAGCCACAGAGAAAGGTGATACACACTACTGCTACTACTACATACTACAATGGAAACAAGTACAACCCGGCCGTTGAAGATCTACTTCCTCCCCTTCTTCGCACAAGGCCACCTCATCCCACTCGTGAACCTCGCCCGCTTAGTAGCATCACGTGGCCAGCACGTGACCATCATCACCACTCCCTCCAACGCCCAAACATTTGAAAACTCAATCTCCGACGACGGCGCCAAAATCCGTGTCCACATCGTAAACTTCCCCGGGAAGAAACTAGGCCTCGCAGACGGCGTAGAGAATCTCTTCGCCGCCTCCGACAACGAAACCGCCGGCAAAATCCACATGGCCGCCCACCTCATCCGCCCCGAAATCGAGTCCCTCATGAAACAAAATCCCCCCGATGTCTTCATCCCAGACATCATGTTCACCTGGAGTGAATCCACCTCCAAAGACCTCGCAATCCCGAGGCTCGTCTTCAATCCAATTTCAATCTTCGACGTTTGCATGATCGAAGCAATCAGAAAACACCCCGAAGCCTTTGAATCCGAATCAGGTCCCTATAACATCCCTGGTCTCCCACACCCACTCACACTCCCCATTAAGCCCTCACCGGGCTTCGCTAGAGTCACCGAGTCCATCGTTGAAGCCGAAAAGGGAAGCCACGGCGTCATCGTGAACAGCTTCGCCGAGCTCGATGTTGGGTACACAGAGTATTACGAGAATCTCACCGGTCGCAAGGTCTGGCACGTGGGTCCCACATCGCTCATGGTACAAAAGACCAAAGAGGAGACGAAGGTAACTGATTCGCAGAAGCACGAGTGTCTGAGTTGGCTCGACACAAAGCAAGCAGGTTCGGTGGTTTACATTTGCTTCGGGAGTCTCTGTCGTTTATCGGACAAACAGCTTCTCGAGATAGCGACAGGGCTTGAGGCTTCAAAGCATCAATTCCTTTGGGTTGTTCATAGGAAAAACGACGTCGTTGATAATGATAATGATACTAATAAGTGGTTACCGGAAGGTTTTGAGGAGAAGATGAGGAAGGAGAACAGGGGGATGCTGATTAAGGGGTGGGCCCCACAGGCGTTGATACTGAGTCATTCCGCGATTGGCGGGTTTCTAACGCATTGCGGTTGGAATGCTTTGGTGGAGGCGATAAGTGCGGGTGTACCCATGATTACAATGCCGGGTTTCGGGGACCAGTATTACAACGAGAAGCTCGTGACGGAGGTGCACCGTTTCGGGGTGGAGGTTGGCGCAGCGGAGTGGAGCCTTTCTCCGTATGATGCGAAGAAGGTGGTAGTGGGTGGGGAGAGGATTGAGAAGGCGGTGAAGAGGTTGATGGGTGATGGGAAGATTAGGGAGAGGGCGAAGGAGATGCAGGAGAAGGCTTGGAGAGCTGTTCAGGAAGGTGGATCCTCACAGAACAGTCTCACGGCACTCATTGATTACCTTAACACGCTGGTTTTGGTGCCCAAATCTGCTGCTGCAGCAAACTAATAGTAGTGTGAGTTTGTTTTTCCATTGGGAGCAATCAAAACTCGGTTTGAAATGAAAGCAATAATTTCTTTCTTCTCACAAATGTAATTTTGGAAAGAGTGTCAACGTAAATTTGAACGACTACACGTAGTCGTATGATGCAATGAGAGTTGAGGTTGACGATGATGAGATAGATATGTTGCCGCAGCCACGGGCCGGATAGAGTGATGGATGTATATTTTTGTTGAATTTTCCTAGCTTTTATGCAGCAGTTCTGAATAAAACTATGATTAATGTTTCAAACTGGGTCAATTAATATGTCAGTTTCATTATAATGAGCTTTAAGACTTTGTTTGGATGAGAAAAAAAAATAGAATGGGTAGAAATTGAAAAGAAAGAAACATAAGAGAGGAGGGATAAAAGAGAAATGGAGTAGAAATAATGTGTCATTTGAATGAATAGAAATAGAAGAGAAAGACATACAAAAATTTCTCTCCACTGATTTGAATGAATAGAACTCCAGCATAATGGAAATGCCCCTGCCTTTTGTGCCATAATTCTGCATTGCTAGCAGCACTTGTGAACGTCATTTGTTCTTCATCCATTAGATTTAGAGCAAAACTTTTTGCTCTCGTTTTCAACTTAAACACATCACAGGCTTCGTGCATATTTTATCCAGCACCATTTGTCTTCAAAAATAACTGTTAATTCCTTCTCAATTAGCTGTCCAACACTAAGCAAATTTTGGTTCATGTCAGGGACATATAAAACATCATTAATGTACTTCACACTTGATAAACTTTCTACGGCCACAGGTCCCTCGAGAAAAAAGCTTTGTTACCAATTTGTAGTTATAAGGAAGGTATAAAGCAAAAGACAAACTAAGAAAATATATGGAAGGCAGAGAAACCGGAGTAGAATTTTATATCAGCAAGCACACCAATTACAAGCATGGTATTGCTCTTTATAGAGCTGAAACATAACTGAAAAAAAAAAAACTCCCAGACATTAGTACTCTTAAAAATAAAACATAACAGAAAACAGCTCAATAATATCTCTTGAATACTTGGTCTATTGACCAATTATTCAGCAACATTGTAACTAAAACACCAAGGCATTGTCCAACAAAAAGACTAAATTATTTGCTAGCTTAGGACTAATTAAACTTCATTCTACAGTTTATGTAAAATGAGAGGAGCCCCATGCTCAGGCTGCAGAGTAATAATAAAGGAAGGAGCATGAGAATATGAGGGGGAAAGCTCCAAAGAGAAACGTTGCAGGATCATGGCCACAGCTATTTTGGCTTCTAACAAGCCAAAGTTTTGTCCTATGCAGAGTCTAGGACCCCATCCAAAGGGCAAGTAACAAACTTTGCCATTTGTTGCCTTCGATACTCCTTCAGAGAATCTTTCTGGGTTGAACTCCCCGGCATCGTCGCCCCAAAACTCCTTTTCCCGGTGCATCATTGACACAGGTACTCTAACCTCCACTCCTGCAGGAAGTGTAAGGTCCTCCAACGTTATCATAATCTGGTTTTCCATGACCAAGCACTTGGAAAACTTCTTCCCTTGCCTTTGCTTGCCATTTTGGATGCTTGCTCAGTAATAACAAAGTCCAAACCAGCAATTCTGCATTGGCTTCCTGCCCTGCCAAGTAAAATAGCTTCACTTCTTCAACTACTTCCCTTAAACTCATTCCCCCACCACTGATATTCTTTTCAGATTTGCAATTTGATTCCAAAAGTAGGCCTAATAGGTCATTATTAGTAGGCTCCCCTTCTTTCATTGCTTTTAATCTTCGGTTGATGATGACCATAAGTGATGTTCGCATTTCCTTGTCAATTGCTTTCATCCTCCTGTTGGTATATGTTGGCAGAAACCTACCATACCAAATAAGCATGATTAAAATTGTTATTCATCATAAGAAAATCTTTAGTATAAATCTAGTCTGTGGACCTGACCGGTACAAAGTACGGGTCTTTTAATAAGAAAAATAGTAACAAAATCCAACAAATAAAATGATTTTAGTTAGTTGGAAATAAAAAGGGTTAAAGAGGTAACACATGTCATAGTCTAAGAGATGACACGTGTCATAGTCTAAGAGTCAGAGGTCAGGACATTCTTTTCCTATATAGTAATTTATAATTGAAAATTGTTCCAAATTTTAAAGGAAAATGCTCCATCATATCAAAAGCATTTTCTTGTTGGAAATCCCTCCATAATTAATGTTGGTTCACATTCAAGTAAACATGCAAATTCAAATGCATAGGAAATTGAGGAACACATTCCAAGGCATGCATACGAAGTTGTGGAGCACTTTCCAAGGGCTTGGAATTGGTTTCTTTGACCTTGAGACTTACACACTCCACTTAGGAAAGTGAAGATTGGAGTTACAAGGAGCTTTGTGAATGTAACTCATTTATTGGCATCCACCACTCATTCTTGAAGGAAGCCACGCCCCTCTCCTATACTCCCTCCGGTCTCAAATATAAGAAAAAAAGTACATGCATCTGGACCATATGGTCCAGATGCATGTATTTTTTTTCTTATATTTGAGACCGGAGGTCCAGATGCATGTATTTTTTTTCTTATATTTGAGACCGGAGGGAGTAATTAGGGAGGCCTGCGAATAGTTGGAGCATCCCATCCCATCCAAAGATAAGCAACACAAGAGTGATAGTGAGAAAGAGAGTTCTTGTATTCCTCTTTGAGAGAAAGAGAGTTCTAGTTTTCACCACACTTGGTGAGAGTTGAGAGAAATTGTAAACCATCCTTGTTGGGTGAGGTTGAGAGATATCCTCTTGTATTGAGAGAGTCATTGTAATCCTACTTTCAATAGTGGAGATATTTACTGGCTTGGTCCCGTGGTTTTTACCTTTTACATTGAAAGGGTTTTCCACATTAAAAATTCTTGGTGTGATTCTTCTACTCTCTATTTTTATTGTTTCCGTTTCCGCTAAGTGCCTATTTTGAGTCTACAGAGAGGGAAATAGTGCTGGTATTTCCCCAACATTTCTAAAGGTTATAAAAGAGATTGTAATTGGTTTAGTTTCTACATACGATATATCTATGATTCTATAATATATGGTTATTATTCATTATACAACATGCTTTCTCCTATTGTATAAAAAAAACATGATTTCTCCTAGAACTGAATATGCTTTATGCACCAAAACATAAAATGAATTTGAGTTGCAAATGTAGTGTAGTAGTACTCTTACCTGTAACCTAGAATGAAAGCAAACCTAAAAAGTGTCACTGTAAGTCTAAGCATTTCCTTTTGAAGTTCGAATACTCTTTTTCCTTCCTCATAGCTACTTCCAAAGCCCGCACGAGCAAGAACATCGCGTGAAACGTTTTGGCAAAAAGGCCATATGTCTAACTCACATGTCCCATTAGATGCAGATACTACACTCTCCAACTTGTTGACCATTTCATCGCAGGATTGGCTAAATATAGGTATCAACATCTGTGGAAAATTTCAAGATTCATAAACACCCACCTTAATTAAGTGCATTAACATCAATCATAATTTCAAGGTAATTAATCAAAATGTTCACTTTGACATAATAAGTATATAAACATTAATGATATGGCTAAGTGCTTGAGGAGAAACTCATATGAGAAATGTTAACGTATATGAAAGGAGCAAACTATAATTACTGGCTAGATGTAAAGTTGTCAATTCTTTTGTTTGTTTGACCTGCTCACATGTCAAAGTTCTAGTGATTCTATGAGGAGCAATACTAACATCACATTCTCTAATATCTATCACACTTTTTGTAATATACTCTCTATTATATATTTAGTAAAATTCATGTGAGTCACATTATTTATTTGGTGGGACTTGTTTTCAAAGTAGTGAGACTCACATTAATTACATCAATAATAACAAGTGTGTTCAAAAGAATACTAAACAATGAGTTACTAGCACCTACTATTTTATTTATATACTAATAAGTGCCCTTAGAGACTTAATAAATGGGGGGAAAACATTTATTAACAAGTGTAAATTTTAATTAATTAATAAATAATTTACAAACTGATATATTTTTAATAAATATTTTTCATTTTTATTATTTTTAGATTAGTAAGTATAATGAGAGAGTCGAAATGCAAACTAACTAGTCTATAGATCCGACTAAACAAAAAGTAAAAAAATACATCATAAACAAAATAATGTTACTTAAAAATAAAAAAATATATAAAAATAACACGTGTTATAACCTAAGAGGTAATATATATCACAACATGAGAGACTAAGAATAATTTTCTTATATAGAAATAGATAAATTACCTTCATTTTCTCTACATTGAATGCTGGGCTGACAATCTTTCTGTGTTTAGCCCATTTGTCGCCGTCATAATTCGCAAAGCCTGATGCCAGAAGCTTGAAAAGGGGGCTCGTTTCGGGCTTTTGAAACTCATACACCCTAGTAGTCATTTCTTTGATTTTGTCTGGATCCATAATGAATACCCTTGGTCCGCCCACCAGTAGCTCATGTGGTAGAGCCTCGGGCTGGACATGTTGGGGTGAGGAGTTCGAAATCCTCACCCACCCCACCCCCTCCCCCCACCCCAAATATCCCCTCCCCTGTAGACCAAAAAAAAAAAATGAATACCCTTGGATTCGGACCAAGCCACGTAAATGAATTCTTGCCTGCATTCATATATACTATTATTATTATTATCAATGTTAATAAATTCAGACTAGTCATTGACTCGATTGAGGCACTAGATAATTGGGTTATTGGTCAAACTAGTGAGTCATTAATTGAACCGCATGAACTGGTATGTATATCTTTTATAAATTTTATACTAAAATAATTTGATATTTGTAAAAATAATCTCAAATATATAAGTCATTATTTTTGAAATTGGATTAATTAACATTAAATAATAAATTGATATATATATAATAAAATCATAAATAAAGCATATATATAATAAGTAAAACATATATACAAAAATAAAACATCCAAATTATACTAATATAATAGGTAAATTGTTTATTCCTTAAAAAAAAGGTAAATCGTTTGTATAAAACAAAAAAAAAATACTTATAGAAACAAATCTATTTATCTATATATATATATATAAAAGAATGGTGACTTTTAGAATGGGTCATTGAAATTATGTCCCAAGAATGGGTTAGTGCATTTTTACCCATTATCATAGGTGGAACCAATTTTGCTGTATTGCAAATTTGGACCCCGATACTTTTAGAATTCAAATATTGTACCCAGAATATATGACATTACGTATTGTAACTCTAAAGTTTCAGAAATTGTGAATAACCCAAATAATTAATTAATTAGAGTGTTGACATACATGAATATATCTTAGAAAAATAAATAGAAAATAAAAAAATATCATTAAGTTTTTATGAAGAAAAAAAAACTCATTAAGAATATTGATGACTCTTATTGATTCTGTTACCACACAATGGCCTTCGACTCTTTAATACTACCTCTGGTCCAAAATATAAACAATAAAGGTATTTTTTTTGTCCAAAATATAAGCAACATTCACCAATTTCAAATAAATTAAATGCTAGTTTTCTAATTATATCATTCATTTAATGCAATATTCATATTTACGAGAGACACCAAAGGGGGTATTTTTGGAAAAAAAAAAGTTAAAACTAGTGAGTATTAATTAATATTATCACATTTTCAAAGCATTCATTGGTCTATGTGTTTTTGTACTATGTTGCTTATATTTTGGATCGGAGGGAGTATTAAACTATATCTCATCAATCGTAATGTTGATTTAATCATTTTAATATTTCACCAAACCATGTCACTTTTGGGTTAACCTGGAACATTAACTTATTAAATCATTTAAGACATTCATGTTGTCAAAATAATTCTTTAATAAATAACCTCTATACCCAAAATAGTTCTACTTAAAAAGCTCGAAAGAAATCACATCATATATATATATCAAATTAAAATATCACCATTTAACATAAAAAATGATTTCATAAAAAAAATAAAAAAGTTTGTAGAAACAATATTTGACATACACCATTTCATAAAAAAAATTAATTTAATTTACATTAGCCGTCCACCTTCCCATGTACACTCTAAAATTTATTGGACCATTTTTCTAATTATGAACAAATTATTACCTTAAAAAATACATTACTAAATATACTGAAAAAATACACTCTATACCTTGTACCATATAGTTACCAAGTTATTGTCCAATAACACCACATTTATTACCTGAGAAATACATTTATCAAATCCCGTGGGTGCTGAGGAAAAATCATTAAAATAAACTACAAGATAAATGTCATTTTTTAACCAACAAACGAAACCTTAAACATAGTCAACATACAAAAATACACCTTTGCATTTTTCAGGGTAACTTTTGTAATTATTCAAAACTCTTGGTCATTTTGTGAATTGTTGATTACTAACTTGGTTATTTTGTGATTACGGTTTGTTGACGGTACAGAAGTAAAAAAAACCCAAAGCACTACTCTGCAAATTATTTTTTAGATTATTTCCACTTTTTAAATAGGTAACCGGTCATCCATCCTAGCTATTGAATTTTTTATTTATTATATCAATGGTGAAAACATTACGACCCATTCTTGAGACATAATTTCGCTGACCCATTCTAACCGCCACCATAAAAGAATATTGCTGGAGCATTTTAGTCTTTTTGTTCTTCATCAATCTATTAGGCCTATATTGATTTGTGGGGCGGTGGATTGTTAGTGTGATCTTAATCAGTCTATTAGACAGACTGTAAAGCCTAGCACAAATGGTTAAATCTATCTTGCATTGCTAGGTTGGACATGGTTCGATCCCCGGTTGGGGCACTTGTGTGTGTATTTATTATTTCTACTAGATAAAAAAAATAGTCTATTAGGCCAGTATTGAGTAGGCATTAATATTGTATTGTTATTATTGGGGCAATGAATTGTTAGTGTGATGTTAATGCATTTTATTCACTCTACGCAGTGGCTTCGGTAACTGCCAACAGACCGCTGCTTGTAAGTTGTAATTGAGAGGTTAATGTTTACTTGCTGTTTACTTGACCTTGTCTTGAATGTCGGGCTTTCCTCTTTGTGGGTTTTATAACTTTATTTTTGAGTTTAGCTAAGTAGCCTGCCTCCCTTTTTACTCTCTCGCCGGTACCATAATACTTCTTTCGGTCCAAAATATAAGTAATAAAGACACTTTTTTTGTCCAAAATATAAGCAACATTCACCAATTTCAAATAAATTAAATATTAATTTTTTAATTATATAATTCATTTAATGCAATATTCATATTTACTAGAGACAGCAAAGGGAATATTTTGGAAAAAAAATTGAAACTAGTGAGTATTAATTAAGATTATCACATTTTCAAGGCATTCCTTGGTCTGTGTATTTTTGTACTATGTTGCTTATATTTTGGACCAGAGGTAGTAATAGTCTTTAATGATTTTTTACACAGATTAAAAAATATAAAAAATGAATGAGTGAGAGTAACAATTTCACCAAATTAATTTTATTATTTATATTGCTCAAAAATTAATACTACAACACTCTAAAAAGCATTAATTTGGATAAAATTGAAGAAAAAAAATTAATGTTTTATTGACAAAATAAAATGACAATTATTTTGGAATATTTTTATTTCACTAAAAAGACTATTAGTACGGATGGAGGGAATATAAATCTGTTGTTCAATTTCTATGGTAGATTGAAGACTCTATAACCACGAGATTGCGCATAAGTGATTAATATGCTCCATTTAAGGGGACAGATTTGACTAGTACGTACCCGTACGTGTTCAATCCCTGGTGATGGGGAATAATTTGTCCCCAGACATTAGTTTACCTCCTAGTCGAACACAGATTAGTCCAGGGATTCCTTTCTCCCTGAAATACTGTGGGGTAAAAAAAGACTCTGCAAACTGGGTTGGGGTTCGCAATTGTTGACACTACACTGCTATTCATGCGCTTGCGTCATTTGAGGGATTGCATTATATTGGGTCAATGTGATTTTATGTGGTTGATGTTTTCAAATTTTTGGTGCACCTCACCCTTATTTACTCTTTCAAATTTTTCCCTTTCAATAGTAGAGTGAATTAGTAAAAGTTGTGGTCTTCTTGAGCTATGTATAGACGTATATGGCAAACCTTTTGCTCTTGATTAATATTGAGCAGGTGAGCCCTCATAATTTTTTTGTTCAATTGGATTGGTCTTATTTGGTGTTTTCCCTTAACTATTAATTATTAACAAAACAAATTAATTGGTTTGGATAATAGCTTGTTTTGCACTTTGTGGTTGTTTTTTTCCGTCAGATTTTAAGCTTCCGTAGGACCATAACACTACTAACAAATGAGAGGGTTATAACTTATAAGTTATATTGAACATGTATTAATTGTGGCTTTAGAAGTTCTAATTTGATTTTCAATACAAAACAATTTGATATTGATTCGCCCTTTCAAATAGGTTACATCAGCGTTCAAGAATTAGATTCTCTCTATTTTCTCCATTATTATGCTTTTAGGAGAAATAAATGACATAAATGTGATACATATATAGTGAAGAGTATCATTTATTACATTTATTCTCCCAAAAACATACTAATAAAAAAAATAGAGAAAAATATATAGAAAAAATCATAACTTCTACGTCAATGGGTTCATATCCGGAGAATCAATCATAAAAAGGAATCACTGCAACTGCCCCTACAATTAATGGTGACTAAATTGGAAAACACTGTTTTTTGGTAAATTCTCTACTACTTTAAATATTTATTATTACCTCCGGTCCCATATATAAAAGATAAATACCTAATTCACAAAGACCAATAAAAGGTAGTTAAATGAGTTAGTTGTAATTAATATAAATTTTATTCCAAGATTATCCCTCATAGTAAATGAGTAAAATGGTGGCTTATACATTTAATGACATTAAATCACTCCTAATTCCCAAGTATATTATTCTCTCTCCAATGGGTATAAAATGAATTTTATACAATTAATGCATTTAAAATGAGTCTATGTTTCTTATAATTTGGATAAAAAAATAACCCTAAATTCTCTTATATATAGGACCAGAGGTATTATTATTATTATTATTGCTGCTATGTTAGCAGAACAAATGACAGATGAGAAATTGAGAATTATCAATATTTTTTCCATTCTAAAAGTGTAGTTGATTCATTAATTATTGTTAACATCATTAATAAACTTTTGCAGGAACCTGTTTGATTTGTTTTGGGAAGCAACGTCTACTGGTCACATTCTTTTTCTTTATCATGATTCATGGCCTTGGAGCCAAAATTCTTCAATAATTTGTTCCACAGTTTGTATACTTGGCTACTACTTATACTTTAAAAGAGGGTCCTACACTCGCCCTTTTGTGACAATATATTTATATATAGTAATTCCCTTTTCTATCTTAGTATTAAGCAATATCAATCTTAAAGCCATGTTTTAGTGATTAGATTTCACAAATTTTCCCATCTTTCTATTATTCGGTTTGTATTTTACAATGTTTTGTCATTAATAAAGTATTAGGTGGTGAATGATTCATAGTCAATATTAGAAATTTCTTATATTAAATAGGCTTAAATATGTTTTTAGTCTCTCAAATTTGGGTAATTGTTGCTTTTAGTCCCTCAAATTTAAAAAGCCTATTTTTGGTCCCTTATTTTTTAAAATGTGTCACTTTTAGTCCCTGGGGTCATATTTTAAATTTAAAAAGTATTTTCTAAATTTGATAGGGGTCAAAATATAAATTTAAAAAATTCTTAGATGTTAGGGGAAAGGGATAAGGTAAGAATTAGAATTTAAGAGGGGTCAAAATATAAATTTAAAAAATACTTTTCAAATTGAAAAATAGCCCCAGAGACTAAAAATGATATATTTTTAAAAATAAGGGACAAAAAATAGGCTTTTTAAATTTGAAGGACTAAAAACAATAATTACCCAAATTTGAGGGACTAAAAACATATTTAAACCTATTAAATAATAAGTTTATGGAGACAAAGAGAAAAAGTTGCAGAGACAAAGAGAATAAGTGATTTTCTTGGGAAGCTACTCAATTTTATTCAATTTTTAGATTTTTTTCAACTCTTTTTTTTTAGAAGACTGACTATTTTTAAAAACAGAAACAACCAGACAAAAAACTCTTAAAAGCAATTATTTTTAAAAAAATTGATCTTTTTCTTGAAAAAAAAAACCATAACAAACGGGCTCAAAATTTCACGACATGCAAATGGTTAATACATTAACGAATTCTTTGCCTAAAAGAAAAACGAATTCTTAGCACCTGAATGCCAAGTTGGGCTATTTTGAAAGTGTGATCAATTTAACTATTTAAGGATGTGATTATTATTTATAACCTGCACTCGAGAATGGAATTAACGTAATATGATATCCATTTTCCTATTTTTGTATGTGTTTTTTTTTTTGCCATCGTATTCAGCAACCTGTTTCAACATTGGCTTTAGAAAGTCTATGTTATTCTCTATCTCCACTGCGTTCTAAAAATGTACAAGTATTACATTGATGATAATGAGATTCCTTCTCTTTGCGCATTGAGAAACTTCAAAATAGTAAAAATGACCAATTTCAAAATAGAAGTGGTAAGAAAATGTTATAAGTTAAGGATTTTACCTATGAAAATATGTGCTATTAGTTTATATTAATTATGTCATTACTTTCAATTTTTGATGTGAATTAGTTTTAAAAATATTCAAAAATATTAATATCTATACATAAAATATTCGTACATTGCACGGGTAATGTTCTAGTATAATATGTAAAATACGTAATTAATATGATAATGTATCAATAAGTGATGTCACAAGTGGCTAGGTCAATTGGTAGAACTGATACGTGCTTGCATATCAGAGGCTCGATACCCAACTTTGTGTTTTTGCAGCTTCAGTGCTCACATTTTTGAAATTTCCACTTCGCCCATTTGCCGGTGCCCGATTCACCGGCTGGCCGAATTTGACTGGTTCAAAGCCGGTTTATAAATAACATTATGCCCGGTTCAAGTGTAGAACCGATCCAACACCTTACTCGAACCAGATAGGGCCAGTCTAACCTATTGGTCTAGTCCGATTTTAATAACACCGACTATTATTCAGATTCAGATGTTACTACCAATGTTTGAAATAGGAAAACATTAAATAAATAGCAAAGATCATTTGTAACTAGCAATGATGCTATAGTCTCATAATTTATGGCGTCATGCATATGAAAATTGAAGAAAAGCAACAACCCAATGAATATGATTGAGTTGCAATCCACTATGAGCTTGTGGTAAAATATTTAGATTCAAATCCACATAACACACAGGGGCAAAGAACTTTAACCGTAACTAATTGTCTATTTGGATAAACAGACCATTTAAGTGTTTATAGCATAAATGTTTAAGTGTTTGTATATAAACTATTTTTGTAATAAAAAAGAGAATGTGATTAAACTAATTTCAAGTAAACAGTCATTTTTTGTCTCTAAAAGTGATTATTTTCCTGATGACAGGGATCAAAGTGGTTGTTTACTCGAAATTAGTTTATTCTGGAGAGTTTATAAAAATAAGCTTAAAATAGCTTATAAGCCAATTATAAATTACTCCAAATAAGTTTCAAATACTTTCACAGTTAATACACAAGTCCAAATATCCAAACTGTACTAGAGTGACATACCATATTTAGCGACGGTGTGGACAACGTAAGGCAAGATACGGGGAGCGATGATGTCGGAGTAAGGATCCATGTATCTGGCTTTGGCTTCCTTTATCATTTTAATCATATCTCTGATGTCTCCAACCAAAGGGCGATAGGAGTTGCCTTGGAGACCCTGCTGCCTGAGACGCCTCTCTATACTCTTTGGTCTCAGCCACACCCAGTTGAGTGCACTCCAAACCCACCATATCAGCACCGAACCAATCACTGTGCTAATAGCTAGCAATCGTGATAGTAGGAGCCAAGTTCATTGATGATGTTATTCCCAGTGATTCTCCCATTTTGATTGTAGTCAGGCGGTGAGACGAATATTGATGCCGCAACAGATATAATATCCCCGTCCAATGCGAGGGGTGTCTGACACGTTAATTAATAGGGTATGGGTAAGGTATTATAGTATCTGTATAATACCTGCAATTTAAAAATATATCCATATCCAGACTTGTACTGCATGGGTAGCAACTTTGATCTTTGTACCATTACCCATTGGTTACCTAAGTAGCTGTACCTATGTCTGTTACCCGCACTTTAATTATAAAAATTCAAAAATTAATTTCTCAAATATAATATATAATATTATGTTGAGGCATGAAAGAGTTCGTCGGTGAAGGACGCGGGGAACGAGGAAGAATGGTGTCGGTGAAGGAAGCTCGTCGTTGCCGACTAAGGAAGTGAGACAATAACAGTGCCGGCGTAGAAGGCTCATCGTCGTCGGTCAATGATGGTGAAAGGCACGATGAAGCAAGTTCGTCGTTACCAACAATAATAATGAAAGGCACGGTAAAGAAAAGCAAAGAGTTAAAAAAATATGTCTCAGGGTGAAAGAAAGTACTAAAGAAAAAATGTGTCTCACAACTATAGTGTATTGTGCGCCAACTCATTTAAAGTGAGCAATCCATTTTAAAGTGTAAAATAAGTACGATCTGGCAACTCTAAAATGAGCAATTCACTTTAGAGTGTAAAGTAAGTCATCTCAAATATCAACCATTGATGATTAAATCAATGGTTGATATTACAAGTACATGCATAACAAATCATGGATGTATTGAAATATCAGCCATTGATTTTCTCATTAGTAGTTGAAATTACTTACTTTATACTCTAAAGTGAATCGTTGACTTTAGAGGAACCAAATCTAAATAAGTAATCTCAAATCAATGATCGATATTACAAGCACATGCATAACAAATCATGAATGTGTTGGAATATTAACCATTGATTTTATTTTTAGTGGTTAATGTTACTTACTTTGTTAATTGCTCACTTTAGAAGAGCCAAATACCTAAGATTAAGGAGCTTTGTACGTTTTATTGAGAAATTTATTAAATTTAATATTATATAAGCAAGTATAAATAAATATATATGTATATATGTGTGCTGGTCTGGGGCGGGGTGAATACTAAAGTACTCGTACCCGCATTTTTCACCATCAAAATTTGCAGATATCCATGGCTGTACACATTAAGCGGACAATTACTCTTTCCATTATGAATAATTTTTGCGAGTACCCAATAGATATAGTCCAATTGCCACCACTATACCGTAACAATTTAAATTCTATTAATATACTATTTTAAGATATTGCTTTGTGTAGAATAGAATAACAAAATTTATTAATATTTTACTCATAAATCTTATTTCCTTACTTTTATCTTTTATCTTTTGACTCTTTTAATTTTGACTAATGTATTTTTTTAGTATAAGCATTAACATTAATATGAGTTTTACTAATTTGATTGATAATATATTTTTCATAATTTCTACTTTGACGTTAATAATTCAATAACAACTATTTCTCTTATAATACTCTAAAGTCTAAACCCCTTGTGACTTTTGATAAAAGAAGACGTACGTTTTTAAAAATAAATCATCCATGATACAATGTCAATTATAATTGTATCAATTTTAAGTGTGTACATGATTTTTGACATTCTCTCTATTGACAGAATGACTCTACTCCTATTAAAGATTCATCTTTAAAATATTTAACTTCATGTATTATTAGATATTGCAAATCAATAAAAAAAATTTACATATCAAATCATCCAAATTATTATTATTTTTAAAATTTATCAATTATTCATTTTTGTAAATTTAAAAAATTTAACTAATTTAACTGTTATTTTTTAGTTTTATTTTTATGTCTTAATATTCAAAAATTAAATAATTTTTCATAAATATAAAAGTATATAGTAAAAATGTTAATTTTTAATTGATTGTCATTACATTTCAAATTAAAATATTTAAAAACAGAATGTTATGCCATTTGAGATGGCATAAATTTGAAAGAAGTAAAATACAATATAATACAGCAAGATTATCCAGCCAATTCTCACTCATTTAACAAAATTGTATCTATCATTGATAATTAATAATTTTATTACTATAGTTATCACTAACTTTGTAAGTTTCATTTGCAGGCATTTTTTTTAAAAAAAGTAATAAGCAATTTTGAAAGAAAATGACAGACTTGTATTTTTTTATCTATTATTAATATTTATATTGATGCATGTTAATCAGATTTTTTTATAATCTATATTATAATTAAATCTATACAACTTTACACTGTGCAATACCACGTGTCATTAACAAATTTGGTTTGATGGCAGTGAAAAAACAAATATGGTGTTATTTCATTTATTGTCTTCGTCTTCGTTTTCCTCTATAAACGAAATCCCTGGTTCAAATTTAAATCCATTATTATCAAATCAAATCAATGTCAAAACTAGTCTACCTTATAATTAAATCTATACAACTTTATACTGTGCAATACCACGTGTCATCAACAAATTTGGTTTGGTATCAGTAAAAAAACAAATATGGTGTTATTTCATTTCTTGTCTTCGTCTTCGTTTTCCTCTATAAACGAAATCCCTGGTTCAAATTTAAATCCATTATTATCAAATCAAATCAATGTCAAAACTAGTCTACCTTATAATTAAATCTATACAACTTTACACTGGCAATACCACGTGTCATTAACAAATTTGGTTTAGTGTCAGGAAAAAAACAAATATGGTGTTATTTCATTTCTTGTCTTCGTCTTCGTTTTCCTCTATAAACGAAATCACTGGCTCAAATTTACATCCATTATTATCAAATCAAATCAATGTCAAAACTAGTCTATATTATAATTAAATCTATACAACTTTACATTATGCAATACCATGTGTCATTAACAAATTTGGTTTAGTGTCAGTAAAAAAACAAATATGGTGCTATTTCATTTCTTGTCTTCGTCTTCGTTTTCCTCTATAAACGAAATCGCTAGTTCAAATTTAAATCCATTATTATCAAATCAAATCAATGTCAAAACTAGTATATCTTATAATTAAATCTACACAACTTTACACTATGCAATACCACATGTCATTAACAAATTTGGTTTGGTGTCAGTAAAAAAGCAAATATGGTGTTATTTCATTTTGTCTTCGTTTTCCTCTATAAACGAAATCCCTTGTTCAAATTTACATCCATTATTATCAAATCAAATCAATGTCAAAACTCGGGTGCACAAATTCAATCCATTGTCGACCCATTTGTATATCCGTTGGGAGACCTTCAAATGGCCATTTGAAAAAAAGAGGTGTCCACCTCCTTTGAAAAAAAGAGTCTTGGAAAGCGTGCATTAACAATATCCTATTCTCAACAATCTAAAATAAACGGCCAGTGTACTCGTGCTCAATTGTTTTCTGTCCATTCGATTAATAATTAAATAAACTAAGCCTATGATCACTCTAACCTAATTAGTAAAATGAATTTATAAACTTATTCACGGAAAATTGTCTCTACCTCGTAAATTTCATTCATTTTTTATTATTCTCTTGAATTTATAAGTTATAAATTTTTTATTTTATTTTATTTTTATCAATAAGATAATATTTATTTACACGTTTCATTCATCTTTTTTGTTTTTGTATTTTTAGGTTAAGTTTCATTCATTTTTTTTTAGTTCATGTAAATTTTTAAGTTGTAAAATTATTTTTCTTTTGATTTTAGTTTTGATAAATAAAATAGTGTTTGCTTATGAGTTTCATTCATATTTTTTGTTATCGTAAATTTTTATGCTGTAAAATTATTTTTCTTTTGATTATTTCTGACCTATAATATAGTGTTTGTTTACGAGTTTTATTCACATTTCTTTCCGGTGAATTTTTAAGTTACAAAATTATTATTTTTTATTTTATTTTTTATCAATAAAATAGTATTTACTTATGAATTTTATTCATCTTTCTTTGTTTTTCTAAATGCTTGCAAAAATTTTCTATTTTATTTCTGATCAATAAAATAGTATTGCCTTTCGAATTCCATTCATTTTTTATTGTTCTTGTAAATTTTGAGGTTAGATATTTTTTCTTTTGATGAATTTTTATGTTTACTTACGGGTTTTATTCATATTTTTTTGTTCACATTAATTTTTATATACAATATCATAAATTTAAAATATATCATATATCAATTTATTATTATATAAATAAATTATTTCACGTAAATTTCATCATCGCACAAGTGAACTCACCGTTGGCAAATTAAAGAAAAATGTTACTTGTACACCTATAAATATGTATACACCTAGAGAGATAAAGAAATAGAGAAAAAAAAAGTAATAGATATATAGGTGATATAATATAATAAAAAAAAAGAAATAAAAAAAACTAAAAAATATTAAAAAGTGATAAAATTAATGGGATGTCCATAAATCATAGTTATAAATTAAATGATTTGAGGTTAGAAATCGGTTTTCACAACAATCGATGCAGTCAGAAATTTTACTGTGCAATAACGTATCATTCTTGCACTAGTTTTGATTAGACAGTCTAGATATAGACAAGTATCGCTATCAATAAAGAATGATATGCGGATTTATAGTTTAAAAAAACACGAGCTTCCCACGAAAGTCGAAACGAGAGCCACGCAGCTTATAATATTATGTTATAGTGGCATTTATGGTGCAGACCCGTACGGAATGGGTCCACGGTGAAGAAGTGGCTCCACGGTGGACTGTCACCTAGAATAGTAGGTTGTCCAGGTTAATATTATATTTAGATATTTCTCCCCTAATTTTTGTCAAATTTCATAAAATGCCCTAAGATAGTTTTAAATAGATTTTGACCTTTAGAAAACAATAAAGTCTTAAATGCCCCCCTTTGCTAAGATAGTGTGTTTGGATATGGTAATTTAAGAGGTAATATATGTTTAGAGGGTAATTAAAATATATCAATCTAAGTTACTTTATTTGGATATTAAGTGTAAAAATTTAAAATCAAGTAATTTTATAGGTATTTTTTGATAACTAAATTTAAGAAACTTGAAATAATACCAAAAAGTGAAGAATTCCAAATCCCCTTTTTCACTCTCACTCTCATCCTTGCACTACAGCTTTATTCAATATCAAAAAACAGTTCAAAATCTAAAAAAACTCTCGATCTATTTGTCGCCCTCTCTCCTTGTCTCGGTCTCTCCCTCTCCTCTTTCTCCCTCTCTATCGCGCTCTCTCTCATTCCCTCTCTCTATTCCTTTGTCTCTCCACCTCACATTCATTCTTACTCTCTCTCACTCTCTCTCTCTCGCTCTCTCTCTCCCCACCTCTCTCTCTCTATCTAAAGGGAGAGAGAGCGTGATAGAGGGGGAAGAGAGAGAGGGCAGAGTGGGAGAATGCATTAATACAAATTAATAAAAAGCAATTTGCAAAAAGTTATATTATGAAAATTATTTTCCCACTTACATAAATACAGTAACATTATGGAACTTTTAGTTATTTTGTAGTACTGTAACTCCTCTTCTGCAAATAGAATAAACTTGCATGTCAACCTGATAAATAAGTAACCAGTGTGAAATCCCAACCGCTACAAATTCTTGTACACATCTCAACGATTTCTAATCAATGTGGACCCCACTTAACAGCATGGACCTATTTCCGTACAAGTCCACCACAGTTGTAGTGAGTTATAATAATTAAAAAGGGCACACTAGTTAGTATCGAAAAAAGGGGACACTTTGAAATCAACATGTCCATCATCACTATCTATCTATTCTTAAAGAATCTGAGTCCTCTAAGGTGAACAAATTATTTTAGAGTATAACATAATTAATTTTAATTATTGATAAAAAAATTAATGATAAATACTAAAATACATGTATAACAAATCATAAATATATTAAAAATTAAAATTTGTTCTCCCTCTCTGGAGATCATACTTGACAGGTTTTACCGCCTCTGATTTTTCTTTTTGTGAGCTTCTAGACTCTGTTTGGAAAGAAGATGAAATTGATCATCCTCAGAATTGATTGGAAGGTTATCCTCTACGGTCTTGATAACATAGTCTGACCTAGTGAAGAAATATCCTTCAGGTTTGTATAGATCATTCTGGTGGATCTTTGGAATTTTCCAATTGTCAACCTCATGGTTGATGTCTTCAAAGTGGATTTCCTCATTGAAGATATTGTTTTGAGTCATACTAGACTCTGATTAAAACTGGGAGATTGAAGAAGAAGAAGGCTGAGAGGAATGGAAAGAAAGACGAGAAAAGGAGCGAGAGAGAGAGCGAGACATAGCAGAAATTAAATAAAACTTTTTAAAATTTTCTTAAAAATTACTCACCATTCTTGATATCATAACCATCACCCGGTTTCATAGGATAAATGACTATTAAATCTCTGTTAAGCTTTATCTACTAAATAATATATGTGGTCAATTTGTTCTTATGCATAATCAAGCCAATAAGTTAATCTTTAAGCCATAGTCATGATTAATTCCCCTTATCCCCTCGTTTTACACAAGAATCAATGTGTTGGACTGACTGCCCTTTCATCATCACGGGACTTACTGCCACAACTTGAGTAAAACCAACAGATCAAGAACATTCATACCTTCCAGCAAAGATTACACATATATTTTCCAATTATGCATAATAACAGTAAGCAGATATATGATTCAGACAGATAAAAATCAACACAGAGTTAATAATATCATCCTACTTCCCCGTCAGGCTCTGATACCAATCTAGGGGTCGGACCCTGCGGAAGAGATTAAATGAAAAAGGATGAAGAGAAGTAGGGGATCGGACGGACCGATGTTTACATAAAACAGATGCAAGATGCAGAAATAAGAAAAGAACAAAAAGAAAGATCAGAGGCGGTAAAACCTGCCAAGTATGATCTCCAGAGAGGGAGAGAAAATTTACAAAATTTTATTGAAGATTGAAAACAAGCTTACAAACTCAGAGACTTACTCAGAACTCGTAAACTAAGCTAAAGGGGGGAATGAAAAGGGTGCCTTACAACTGAGCCTGGCAACTCATTTTATAGATTGAAAATTTACTATTTCTACAGTTTAGGTTACTAACCGGAACTATTTACAACAGTAAATACAATAGTAATTTTGACTGATGATTACAAAAGACAAAACTACTTTCGGTGGTGCCGACACTGCTGAGCTGTGCTGAGCTGTTAGTCGTCTGACAGATTGATAGGGGGAATCCCCGGGATTCCATAACAGTCGTCTTCATTTTGGTAAAAGTCGTCTGATATGGCTTCAAGAGAGGGAGACTGAGAGGGACCTTCGTCTTCTTCTTTCTTCTTCCCTTTCTTTTGTTGTTTGATAAATTTGAGCATTTGTTCTAAATTCTCAACAAATTGCTCTTCTGATGTGGCGGCTGCTAATGCTGCAGTAGCTTGAGACCGCCTATTGAGAAATTTGCAAGTTTCTGGGCTACCTGCAAAAATTTTGGATTCTTTTTGAACCAGAGCATTACACTTTCTGAATTTGCCCTAGTCGCGTCAAATTTGTCCCACCATTTGACATATAGTTTTCTCTGGAGGGCTGGATACTCAGTTGGAATATCACTAATTTTAATAAATTTGTACTGCCAAGAGAATACCCAGGCAAGTGAAAACTTTGTGAAGAAATGTAATTCAATCGGATAGGATTCCTGGTCACGATTAAACCTTTCTGCAAAAAGATTGAATCCCTCAAGAATTTCTTTAGGGAGGATTTGAACAATTGGTCCGAAAAGATTCCACCATATACGGAACCATTGCGGGAAATAATATCTGGCTCCTTGCTTGAAGTATAAAAGCCAGGAGTGTCTAAAATGTTTATTTTGGTACCAGAACATGTTGGTCCAGGCCTGAACATAATCCCAGTAGGTATACCCGATGGGGTCAAAAGGCTGTGAGAATTTTTTCAAATCATTTGGATTTCCCCAAGCTTTCGGTGAGAGGATCTGGAGAATTTGGAGGGTAGAATGGGTTATTACATCCTTTTCCGTATAGTGTTTAATGGCTATTGAATCAGAGTCCACAAGTACGAACTCATAAAACCTTTGGGTTTTGTTTTTGGTTATTGGTTAGAATTGGAAGCCTGGAGGAAAGATTTTTCCAGGAACTTTGTTGGGATTATTGTCCCAGTATTTGGGTTCCATTTGAATAACTCGCACAAATTTTTCTTTATAGATATAACTTGATTGAGTTTCTAGCAATTGGGTTTGGAGAGGCTGACTACTTTGGACAACCTGTTTGTCTTTGGGTTGACTACTCTGGACAACCTGTTTATTTTTAGGGTCATTAACCATTGTTTGTTGGTTTTTCAGGTTGTGGATCATGAGAGACAGTGTCTCTTCACCTTGTTCTGTCTCAACCAGGTCAGACCAATTTTGGGTTTTAGCCCCAGACATCATCTGAGACCAGGTTATTGTTGGGGGAGGTTTAGTCAAACCTTGATTTTGAAAAGCCAACAATGTTGGAAGATCAAAAGCATAATCTGCTTTGGTCTGTTTGGAGGTTTCGGGTTTGTGTTTTTGGGTAGATGACCCAATTTGTTGAAGGGCTAGAGGAGTCAATGACTCCTGGGTTTGAATCTGATTTGATGACTCAGCTGATTGATTCTGGGTGGATGACCCAGTTGGAGTGGATGACTCCGAAATTTTGTTGGTTAGCCCATGGATGACTAACTTTCCTGATGTCGTGCCACCACGACCTCTACCACCTGTTCTTCCTCCTCTCCCTCTGGATGAGGAGGATGTTGCCGATTTCGGCATATCACTGTTTACCCTGCAAATATTCACGAGTAAGGTAATCAGGTAAAGAGTTTGATGAGCCTTTAAGAAATTCAATTTCAAAATAAAAAATGCTCAGTAAAGCTTGCCATCTAGCAAAAATTTGTTTTGATGCTAAGTTTTTAACATCCTTTTGTAAAATTTCTTTGGCAGATTTGCAGTCTACTCTAACAAGAAATCTTTGATTAAATAAATCATATTGAAATTTCGATATGCATAAAACAATGGCTAAAACTTCTTTTTTGACAGTGGAATATTTTTGTTGTGCAGGATTCCAGTGTTTAGAAGTAAATGCAATAATTTGCTCTTTGCCATTATCTCTCTGTTTAAGAATGCCACCATAACCTGTATCAGAGGCATCAGTTTCAACAATTTTGAAAGATTGAGGCTTTGGAAGGTAAAGACACGGGAGTTCTTTCACCTGGGCTTTTACCTGTTTGATAATGTTTGTATGGACATCAGTCCAAGGAGGAGGATCAGACTTAAGCCTATCATGTAATGGCTTAATCAGATTACTTAGCTGAGGAAAGAAATCAGCTACATAATTGAGACAACCTAGAAATCTTTGTAGCTGGGTTTTGTCAATAATTTGGTTGGGAAACTTGTCCGCAAACTCAATAGCACGATTGATAGGGATAATAGTCCCTTGCTTGATATTATGACCTAAGAATCTCATTTCAGTTTAAAACAGACTGATTTTTGAGGGAGAAACAACAAGGCCATTTCTTTTGATGACTGTCACAAATATGTTGACATGTTTCCAATGCTGATCAATAGATTGAGAAAAAACAAGTACATCATCAATGTAGACGATAGTAAAGTCTGAATAAGGATTGAAGATTTCATTCATGATTTTTTGAAACTCAGAAGGAGCATTCTTGAGACCGAATGGCATGACATTCCACTCATACTGCCCGAAAGGAACAGTGAATGCTGTTTTGTAGCGGTCAGACTCCTTGAGCTGGACCTGCCAAAATCCTGACTTCATATCAAACTTAGAAAATATCTTGGCTGAATGAAGACGATTGAGTAAATCCTTCTTATTTGGGATAGGATACCTAATCCATTTTAAAGCTTGATTGAGAGGTTTATAATTGGTTACAAGGCGCGGTGCACCTCATTTAATTTCAGAAGACTTATTGACATAGAAGGCTGAACAAGACCAAGGGCTCTTACTATGCCTAATGAGTTTTTTGTCTAAGAGATCCTGGATTTCTTTCTTGCAGTAACCCAGAAGTTCTTCATTCATTTGGATTGGCCTAGCTTTGGTAGGGATTTGCCTATCTGAGAATCCTTCCTCATAAGGCAGATCAACCATATGATGTTTTCTTTCCCAAAAAGGATTAGGAAGATTGGAACAGATTGTTTTCTCAATGGTTTTCTTAAGATCCTGAATCTTATTCTGAATCTTAGGATCTTTGAGCTGAGTTTCTATGGTTTTATAAGAAACTTCTTCTCTCAGATAACTTATCTGATTCTGTTTGTAAGAGATAGAGTTAAGAGTTTTCCTAATAGGTTTCCTAAGGAAAGGGAACTCTATCGTTTTTCCTAGATGTTCCGTAGAAATACCTTGGTTGGTAATCTGGAGAGGAAACAAGGACCTAATAAAAGGAGTTCCTAAGATTACCTCATTACTCAGGTCTTTGGCCAACATGAAAGGAGTTTTGACCTGAAGAGTTTGGTTTTCAATTATCGCATTGGATAATTTATACTTGATTTTGAGTCTGGAACCATTCACAGTTCGAAGGTTCTCTGAGGTCTTCTCAAAGTACTTGGTAGGTACCAGTCCTTCAAGAATACAGTTTGAATCTGCACCTGTATCAAACAAGGCAGTTTTGTGGAGGGTGAAGTCCCCTATCCTGATTCTAACCTTGATGTAGAATTTTTGGATTTTAAACTGATTGATAAGATTCATAAAATCTTCATCCATGACAAAGGTATTCATCTCAGGATTATCTAACCTGGGGCTAACTACCTTACTGGATGAGGCCCTATTAGTTTTAGGTTGCTCTTCATCTCCTGATGAAGAATCATTATTGGCAATTAGGCTCAGAATCTGCTCATGAACCTTCTGCTTATCCTTGAGTTCTTTGACCTCACTTTTGAGAGTTTTAATCTCAGCATGGAGATCTTGGATGGTTATAGGTTTGGCTACACTTTTCTCTAACCTTTTAAGGGTTTCGTTAAGATCAAACCTATTTTGGACAACTAACTTGTTTTTGTCCTTGGCTTTGATTGAAGCTCTAAGCTTTTCCAAATATTTCTTCTTTTCTATAGGATCATCTATGGATTCTATGGCTTCGAAAAGAAGATCTTGTTCCCTAGTAAGGACATTTATTGAACTATCACTGCAAGAAGCAAACTCATCTTCTTGTATTTCATTGAGGTTTTCAGAAGAATCAGATTCCTTTTCAGATTCCTCTTCAGAAGATTCAACTAACAGTTTGTTAATTTGGTCTTCTATTGTTTGGTCAAGGTTAAGGTTTTGAATCTTTTTCTTCAACCTACAGTACTTACTATAGTGTCCGGGCTTCCCGCAACTATAGAAGATAACGGTTTTCTTTGGAACCTTGATGTCTATGTTTGGTTTAGACTTAATGTCTGATTGGAGTTTCCTAGCAGGAGTGTTCTTCCTAAACCTATAATACCTAGAAGTACCTGGCTTCTTGGTGTTCTGGTTTTGGGTTTGAACTTGGTTCTTTTTCTTGCTAGGTCTTTTATTTTGGTTTTTGGCACAAGGTAAACCAAATTGTTCACAGAAAGATCCTAACTCTTTCTTGGCTTGGCCCTTTTCTTTGGCTAATTGGTGCTGAATCTTGTCGTCCTGACAAATTTTCAAAGCAACCTTTTGGATGTAAGAAATCAGCTGCCCATAGCTAAGCTGATCATAAGGAATGTCACCTGAGGGTGTTTGGTTACGGATTTTGTCCCTAACTTTGTATCCTAGGGTTTTTGGTAATCCGGCTAAGAATTTCTCTTTCCAGAATGGTTGATTGCTATCATCTCTAGTGTAGACTCTGGTAAGGAAGGTATCCCTATACCACCTAAAGTCAGACAAGGTTCTACACTTAAGGTTAGACAACAGTTCTGCGGTTCTATCTTTGAGCAAAGAAGTGTCCCCTATGAAGTGTTGTGCTATGGTAAAGATTAAGGTGTTGACGGCGTCAGACATATCTTCGCCATCTTCAGTAATGGTATTACCTTTGGAGTCTTTTTTTACTGCTTCGAGAATTTCCATTCTCTGGTCTTCAGTGAGATAATTATCCAACCAACCTTTGAGTTGTCCTGTAAAACCGGCAACTAGAATTTCAACAATTACTCTATCTGAGCAATCATGAGTTGTTTGATAGGCAGTGGAGACCATAGTCATATTCTGAAGAAGCTGGAGTATATTATACTCAGATTTACCATCTATGCTCCACTCATAAACATTGTTGGCACTAAAGCTCTTAAAGTTTGAATCCTTCTGTTCCTCTAAGAGAATATCTGGAGGAGTAGCTCTAGGATAGTAAAGTTTGGACGGAATTTTCCAGTTAATCTTCTGACTAACTAGAGGATTGAGTTTAAAAGAGGTTTGGGACCTAGCATCAGATTCTTCATCTGATAAAGAAACTGTTTGGCTAGAAGTTTCTCCTAGCGTATTGATTTGGAGTGCCTTAACAGACTCACGTGTTTTAGGTTTAAAAGGAGGAGTATCAGAAGAGGCTATCGCACTATCTTGAGGTGTTTCCTGAATGGTTGTTGTGAGCAGCTTGATTTGCTCACTGATCTTGTCAACAAGCTGTTTATCTTCAACCTGTCTATTTGGATTTAATTGATTTCTAATCTTCTCTTTGAGATTTCTAGAAATCTTATGAGGTTTGAACACAGGTTTCTCTAGAGGTTTATCATCAGATTTTTCTAAAAGCTGAGACTTTTCTAGAGGTTTTGATTCTAAGGTTTGCTCTCCTAGCTTCTGACCTAAAACTTGAAGATACCTATTTGCATAATTGGATTGTTCCATAAGGCTTTTGACATCAGAGGAAGATACAGGTTCATCATCCGACTTAACCTTAAAGGGAGAACAGGTTACTGGAATACCAGACTTTA
Source organism: Glycyrrhiza uralensis (assembly GCA_030159175.1). Taxonomy (NCBI): domain Eukaryota; kingdom Viridiplantae; phylum Streptophyta; class Magnoliopsida; order Fabales; family Fabaceae; genus Glycyrrhiza; species Glycyrrhiza uralensis. The sequence continues at coordinate 32,590,851 of BRZY01000003.1, forward strand.
CCGTAATCTCAGGGATAAAATAAGACCCATTAGGAGGAAGTTCAGAACGAACCATAACCCCGTCCTTAAGATTCCATAAAGTAATAACATTGTTATCACTAGACTCGATGGGTAGAGTTTGGAAAGGATAGTCTATCTTGTTTTTGACTACGTACGCTTGGAACCAATCAAAGAAAGGTATATTGAGCTTGATTTGTTCAAGAGATCTATAGAACTCTTCTTGAATTTGAGATCTTTTGGTACCCTGGTAATTCCTAAAGAACCACTCTCTTTGAGGAGACACTTCCTCCGAGTAGAAGTCCTTCTTAAGGGCTGACTTATCTATAATGAACCTACAAGTCATCATAAGGAACATTAAGAGAAGAGTAAGTTGGAGATTGAATAGATCTTTGATCTTCATCATCCTTCTGATAGATAGGCTTCGGAAGGGATGTAGAGACATCTACACCTTGAAGATGTATTGTTGAAGCAGAAGTTTGAGGAACAGCTTGAGATATCGAAGAGAAAGATTTTCTAGACATAGCTGTTCTAAAATTATCAGATCGAAGATCACTTGTCCTCATAGACATAGATCTACCAAAGGAGGATCTCCTATCGAAAACTAGATCTACAGATCCGGATTGGTGTTGAACTATTTGTTCGAATTCTGGTGTGACCCTAGTAACAGCTGGATTAGCTTTATCTATGGTCCAAGATTCTGACAGAGTGACTTCACTCCATTGGATAGTCCTAGGGATTATCGCATTTGTTTTGGACAGATCAGTAAGAAACAGAGTTGTCTCACCTGATTTCTGTAAGGTTTTGTTTCTGAAAAAGCACGATCTACAGGAATTCATTACTTTATATTGAATCCTATAGAGGAGTACTACTGGAATAGATCCGGGTTTCATGTCTAAACCTTTGGTTTTAACATTCAAGAAGATGGAGTCCATGACATTCTTATCTTCTAGACTGATGGTTAGATCAGGAAAGCAATTGAAATAAATTGGGCCATGACTGAGGCTAGTTTCTACAGTTCCTAAGAGAGAATCCTGAAACTGGTTGTGTCTTTTGTCTCTAAGACACAGAATAACACAAGCATTGATACCTTCCCTAGTGAGGGGTTTCAACGCTACTTGGACACATCCTATGTGTATAAACTTGTATTTTTTCTTTTTGTGAGCTTCTAGACTCTGTTTGGAAAGAAGATGAAATTGATCATCCTCATAATTGATTGGAAGGTTATCCTCTACGGTCTTGATAATAGTCTGACCTAGTGAAAAAATATCCTTCAAGTTTGTATAAATCATTCAAAATTAATTACTTTACACTTTATTAACTTTAAAAGAGCCAAATCCTTTCTTCAAAATATGTTTTTTTGTCTATTCTTCTATTACTTTTCTTAAAAGTATGTTTTTTGGTCAGGTTGCAAAAAATTGATGTACAAGTGTCACGAATGGTTAACAAAATTACTCAATCACCCCGCCTAAAAATATCAAATCAGATACAGTAAAAAAAAATTGACACTGCTCCTGTACTCACCCCACTTTCTTGCCAATTTTATTTGTGTGCCAAAAATTGATTGACTCGCCCCTCTCTCTGCTAAAAGTGAGTACTTACTTCAAACTACAACATGTTTTCCATTAAAAAAAAAGATTTAGCTTTCATTTTTTTTACTATTCTTAATGAAAACTTTGTTTTATATTATCTTAAACAATTATTTTAAGTTCTACCAAAAAAACAATTATTTTAAATGTTATGGTGTATATAATTTTTTATTAATTATACTACATACAACCTTTTAGCAAATAATACTTTAATGTAAATTTTTAGGTTATAAAATTAATTTTATATTTTTATTTTTAGTAAAAAATAGTGTTTATTTATGGATTTCATTCATGTTATTTTATTCGTACAAATATTTGGGTTATGAAATTATTTTTTAATTTTGTTTTTGAAAAATAAAATAGTATTTTCATAGGGGACTTATTCATATTTTTTCTGTATATTTTTAGATTGTAAAATAATTCTTTTTTAATTTCATTTTTGATAAAAAAATAGTGTTTGTTTATGGATCTCATTCATTTTTGTTATTCCTAAAAATTTATGGTTGCAATTTTTTTTAATTTTATTTTAGACAAAAATAATATTGTTTGTTCACGGGTTTCACTCATGTAAATTTTTATGTTGTAAAATTATTTTTTTAATTTTATATTTGATAAATAAAATAATATTTACTTACGGGATTCATTTATGTTTTTTGTTCATGCAAATTATCATGTTATACAATTATTTTTATTTTAATTTTATTTTCACCAAATAAATCAATGTTTGCTTACCAATTACATTCATGTTCTTTTGTTCAAGAAATTTTTTAGATTGTAAAATTATTTTTATTTTAACGTTTTTTATCAATAAAATATTTTTACTGACATCTCCCATTCTTTTTTTCTATTAAAATAACAAATTACTGTAGACCAAAAATTTATTTTATTTACTTTCATTGTTTATTTATTTTTGATTTGACATTCATTTTTATCCATATATAGAAGCAATTGTTGATTGCTTATAGATTTTATTGTTTTATTTAGTTTTGAACTTCCTGTGACTTTTTGAAATTTTCAAATTATTTCTCTTTAAATTTAACAATGATAACTTTATCACTTTTAACCAAGTTACATTGTCATGATAACACAAAATTTACAGATGTACAATGTCACAAAATTAACATTGTTATAAATTTATAATATATCATATATAATTTTATTACTATATATACAAACAATTTCATATCATGGATAAAAATCAACAGTACTCGTATGTATGTAATAGTGTTTGCTTATTGGTCCATTCATGCTTTTATGTAAAATTTGGGTTATAAAATATTTTTTATTTTACTGTTGATAAATAAAATAACGTTTAGTTATGAGTTTTATACATGTTTTTTTGTCCATGTAAATCTTTGGGTTGCTTAATTATTCATCTCTTAATTTTATTTTCGATAAATAAAATAGTGTTTAAAATTCATGTTTTTTATTCCTAAAAATTTTGGTTATAAAATAATTTTTTTATTTTACTGTTGATAGATAAAATAGTGTTTAGTTATGAGTTTTATTCATTTTTTGGTTAAAAAAGAAATCTTTGGGTTGCTTAATTATTCATCTCTTAATTTTATTTTTGATAAATAAAATAAAGTTTATTTATAAGTTTAACGAGGGGAGGAAATTTCTTTTAATTTTATTTTTAATAAATAAAATAGTGTTTATTTACGGGTTTTATTCATATTTTTTGTCCTTTCTTATACGTTTCATTCATATAATTTTCTTCCCGTATAAGTTTATTTCTTTTAATTTTATTTTTGATAAACAAAATTGTGTTTGTTTACGGGCTTTATTTATATTTTCACTAAACTTTTAGACTGTAAAGTTATTTTTCTTTTAAATATTACTTATGATAAATAAAATAGTGTTTAAAATTCATGTTTTTTATTCCTGAAAATTTTGGTTATAAAATATTTTTTTATTTTACTGTTGATAGATAAAATAGTGTTTAGTTATGAGTTTTATTCATTTTTTTGTCTGTGTAAATCTTTAGGTTGCTTAATTATTCATCTCTTAATTATATTTTTGATAAATAAAATAGTGTTTATTTGCAAGTTCAACTTGGGGAGGAATTTTTTTAATTTTATATTTAATAAATAAAATAATATTTATTTACGAATTTTATTCATTTTTTCATCTTTGCTTATAGGTTTCATTCATATATTTTTCTTCTCAAATAAGTTTTTCTTTTAATTTTTTTTTGGATAAATAAAATGCATTTGCTTACAGGTTTTATTTATATTTCAAGTAAACTTTTAGATTGTAAAGTTATATTTCTTTTAAATACTATTTATGATAAATAAAATAGTGTTTAAAATTCTTTTTTTTTTGTTCCTGAAAATGTTCAGGTTGCAAAATATTTTTTTTAGTTTTACTTTGGTTGAATAAAATGGTATTTACTTACGGGTTTCATTTATTTATTTTAGTTCTCATTAATTTCCTAGATTCAATAGTATTTTTCTTTTAATTTTCTCCTTATAAGTCAAATATTTTTTTGCTTATGGGTTTCTTTCTTTATTTTGTTCATGTAAGTTTTTAAGTTGCAAAATTAATTTTTCTTTTAATTTTATTTTCGATAAATAAAATGGTTTTCCCATACGGGTTTCATTCATGTTTTTTGTTTATGTAAATTATCATGTTTCAAAATTATTTTTCTTTTAATCGTTTTTTTGATAAATAACATAGTATTTGCTTTTTAATTCGTTCATGTTTTTTTGTTCGTGTAAGTTTTTATGTTGCAAAATTATTTTTCTTTTAATTTTATTTTTTATAGATAAAATGATGTTTGCTTTCAGATTTTTTTTCCAGGTATTTTTGTTTTTGTAAATTTTGACAGTAGGCAACTCGCGTTAAGCGTGGCATGTAGGTATGGGAGAAAACTCTTATAACTCAGTAACTCCCACGTGCCATTTTTTCCTCCAATTTTTTTTTCTTTTAAAAACATCACACCACTTCTCACTTTTTTTTATTCTACATCGAGGAGTGTCCCACCGCTTGCACAACGGAAACTAATCTCCCTCGTGATTTTGTTCGATACCTCTAATGGTTGGCATCCCTCCCAGCTGAGATTTTTTCCTTCCCCTTCTCTTTCCTTTCAAATTGTCAAACACTCAAACCCTCACCTTTCCTCCCCTCCAAAACTCACAAACCCTTAGGAAGTTTATTAAATGTAATATTCTACTTATATTAATATATATAGGTGTGTGCGGGTCTGAGCGGGGTAGGTACTAATGTACCTGTACCTGCACCCATCCCCATCAAAATTTGTTAGTAATTACTCGTACCCGTGTCCGTATCTATTAAGCAGATAATTATCCTCCCAATCAGTGGCGTATCTAGGACCCTGGGCCAGTGGGGGCAATTTTCTACGGTGGTCCAATGGCAGTTGAGCGACAAACGTGGTCGGATTTTTTAAGATGGAAGAGATACGAGAGATAGAGATGAGAAGGAGAGGGAAATGAGAGCTCAACGTGGAGATTGAGAGCTTAATGGAATTGAAAGCTTTGATGGGAGCAGAAGAGAAATTTTAGAGAGTCAAAATTAGAAAAATATGTACAATATTTTTAAAGGCATATAAACCGATATATATTGAGCTCGTAATTTTTATATTGTGGAATCATATATATATATATATATATATATATATATATATATATCGATTGGTTTATAATCAATGCATTTGGCATAATGGTAATTTTGTTTTTTGGAACTTTGAGTGCCTAAGTTCGACACTCAAATTTTAGAGTTTCATGTCCCATTTTTTTGGAATTTCTTCCATCACAATTCACAACTAACCAGACAGAAAGCATGTGAGACACAACAACAGCCTTTGGGAAGCATGTCACATCAAATTGAGAGTGGGTGCTGTGATTCAGTCATGCGAGCTGTGCTAGGGAGTTGGGGGCAAAAATAGGATTTGGTGGGGTCAAAATTGAAAAATTGTAGATAGTAAATGAAATTTTTTAAACTTGAGTGGGGGCAGCTGCCCACACTCAGCTCAATGTGGGTCCGCCCTTGCTCCCAATCATGGGTAATTTTTGCAGGTACCCAATGGGTGTAAGTCTAATTGTCATCCCTACTGGCAAATAGTAAAAGCGGAAAGTAATAAATACCTTTAAAATATGTTTAAACCAAATACAAAATATCCTAATCAATTTATAATAATAAGTGTAGTAATACACAGGAACAACAATTGATAATATTGGAAATATAATGATATCATAGTCAAAATAATCAATGTAAGGAATGTAATAATGAAAAAGAGAATAGAAATCAATCCATATAGAAACGTAATCAAAGGAAAGCAGCATATTTGGTAATAAATCATAATGAAAAAACACAATAACGGTGATGAAATATGACCGATTGTAACATTAAATCATTAGCACCACCAAACTCTTCATTTTTTAAATGAGACGATTATAAGTGGATATTTAAACCGTTGTGATTAAAACTAATAAATGCTTAACAATTTTTTGGTTTAAACACACGGTATCCTAGGAAAGTCCGGCCACAAATCAAACACGGATACTAACTGTGCCCGTCCCTTAGACGGAGTATATTAACCACTAGAATATGTGACTCGTGCAATGCACAAGCTAGATAATTTTTTTTGTATGTGAATGAGAAACGGATAAGATGTTTTCATATGAAGTAATAATCAGAATCACATTAACCTTAATAATAAAAAAATTATTGCATATGAATTAATAATTAATAAAGAGAAACACAATATATATTGGACACAATGTACTCCCGCTGTCCCATAAATATAGATACTTTTGTGCAAAATAAAAATTAAATTTTCTTAAATTAAGAAAGTATTTAATAAATTAGTTGGTGATAAAATAAAAAATAATAAAAATATATTTATATTAAAATTATCATAAAGTAAAATAGAAAAGTATTTAAATTATATTATACAGTTTAATTCTTTAAGTGATTCACATGTCGATAAGATTTCACGTAAAATATTTGACACAATGATATAGTTTTAAATAAAATATTTATCACGCATGTTATATTTTATTTTTAATTGTTACATTAATCAATTTACAGATATTAATTTATAAAAACACCAAATTTTCTCAAAAACATAAAATGATCAATAAATTAGTTAGATGGTAATATAAAAATAAATAAAGAAATATCTATTCTCTTTTTTGTATTTTATTCATACTTTTTATTTTATCAATTTATTTTTAGACATTAATGGGAGAAAATTCAATTTTATTTGGACAAAAGAGAATATTTAATGAATTTATTAGGTAAAAATGGTAAATGAAAAAGAAATAATGATTATAACATTGAATAAGATGAAAAAAAATTTATATCTTTTATTACTTGTTCCTAAATATCAAAATAAAAATAAAAATTTAAAATTCATACTAATTTTGAAGAGATAATTTTTGTGTGACCATATTAGTGCAAAGTATCCACCGCATTGTATCAAAAACATATCCACCACATTCTTTTATTTATTAAATGATATAATCTTGACAAAAATCAAATTCAAATGAAGATAAAATAAAATTAATTTCAAAATTTTTAGATCAAAATCAAATCAAGATTGAAGAGATCATTTTGATTATTTATATAATTTTAAACATCTTTTTCACATCCTAAAATCAAATTTTAAACCTTTTTTGACATCCTAAGATTATTATATAATCTTAAATGTTAAAAATCAAATCTTTTTAAATTTTAATTTTTTTAATCCTAAAATGATCAAATTTGAACTCATCAAATGTTTTTTTACCCTCTAAAAAACTCAATATTGGTATTGCCTTCAGAGCTTAGACCTAGGTATCATCATGCGATTCATGTCTGTCCATTTTTTTACACGTATCACATTCTCACTTGCTCAGTAACTTCAATCTCAATATAGGAATCAATTAATCAACTAATGTGTTTAATTTACATACTTCTTTTCATTTCAAAATATTCATTGCATGCCTAACAAAATTAAAAATAGAATAAACAAACAAAAAACAGAAAGGAATCAATTAATGTGTTTAATCTACATTCTATTTTTTATTTCCAAATATTCATTGCATGTCTAATAAAACCAATAAAGGAAATCAATCAATTGTGATTCTTCAAAATACTCATTGCAAGCCTAATAAAATCGATAAAAATAAATAAATCAATTAATGTGTTTAATTGCGTGTGATTCTAATTGCACAATTCTCTTTCCAATTTAAGCAAATCATTCTAATGTTCCATTCCTCTATTGCCGTTTTTACCTTCATGTTTCCCTTTGTAAATTCTTGTTTCCATTTTCAGCATATTCATCGCTTATGACATAGCCATCATTTTGAATTCCTTATTCTATGTTTCTATAAATTAAAATTCTTTCCTTTTTTTCATTTGCTTGTTATAATGTTGTTATATTTGATTTACTATTACAAATGATTTGCTTGATATACAATTACAAATTAAGAACATACAATTTATATCAAACTAAATTTACTAAAATAGAAACATTGAACGAAAAATTTAAATAATTTATATGTATTTGTAATTAAAACAACTAATAAATTATTACACATATTTTCTAAAATAAACATAGAAATATATATAAATTATAATTATTGTTATCCCGTACATAATTTTAAATATTAAAAAATAAATACCTAAATTTTTGTGATCTATGATGCTTCTCCTTATTTGATAAAGAAGAATAATGTATCACCAAAAAACTAATTACAAAAGAAAATAGAAAATAAAAAACTTAATAGTGCAAAATGTAGAAACATTAATTCTAAAAAATAATCAATAACTAAAAATGATTAATATAAAATATACTCGTCTTACCGGAGAAGTTTGGTTTGACGAATATATAGAAGAGTAACGATGGTTTTCGAAAAATCAAAACAAATTAAGATCTAAGATTAAAAAGACAAAATAAAAAAGTAAAATAAATCGAAGTCATACTCACTAACGAAGTAATCACAATCATATTCCCTTTTCAAAAAATCAGCTGACTCAGTAAAAGAGATTTCATTCCCTCGAATGACAGCAGTAGTCACCAATTTTATCCTGGAATCGATGGAAAAATGTATCTTATATATACAAATGACGTGTTGTTCGATAGCACCCATAATTCACATCCACTTTAAAAGTGGACATAGCATAGACAAAATTTTCTTTCAAACCCTTACCAAGTTTATATATCAATTCCCGCTTCATAGTCGCGTGGATCTTGTCACCCTTTTCAAAGAAACAAAAAAAGTATTATTTAGGTTACTACACTCAACCAAATTAAAAGAGAGTTAACAATACCTTGTCGTCCATAAGGATCATATCTTGGGAGTAGGGCAACTTGACATTTCCAAAACTCGATACGCTCCATAGCCAAACAATCCTAACCAACAACGTCTAAGAGTCGGTGTTAGGAGTAATATCAGAAATAGAATTATATCTTGCAGCCATTGGTAACAGAAGAGTCAGTAATTTAGTAAGCAATGAACAAAATAATGAGTCGTATTAATTTAAAATAGAACCACGACCTTATAAGAATCCTTCCTGCCCCATGATTTATAGATGCTGACATAGGGTGCGAGTTATTTTTTGATAGAATCTAAAATTTCAGTTGGTTGAGGATAATCATTGGAATAAAAGAGGAAAGGAAGAATCGGGTTTTTTTTAGAAGTAAAAATGGATGTAATCACAATGATTTGATTGAAAGAGGAATAATCTCAAAGGGATAAAATAAAGAGAGAATCATCGTTTAAATAAAAGAGGAAGGAAGAATCAAGATTTTATTAATTATTGAAATGGGTGAAAAAATGGGTTAATCCTTTTTATATGGTGATATTGAAATCTCATTTATTTTTTATTATTATTGTTATTTTAATTTGTATTTCAAATAAGTTGATTTGAATTGATTATAAATTATTTGAAATTGTATTTTAAATAGGTTGGTTTCATATTTCAAATTATTTGAATCGATGCAATAAAAGAGGAAAAGAACAATCAGGATTTTATTAATTTATTAATTATTGAAATGATGTAAAAATGGGTGTAATCCCTTTTCTATGGTGGTATTGAAATCCCATTTTAACTTGATTTGAATCAATAATAAATTATTTATGGTTAATAATATTATTTAAATTATGATATATTCAAATCAAATCGTACTTCAAATTATTTGAATCGATGCAATAAAAGAGGAAAAGAAGAATCAAGATTTTATTAATTTATTAAATATTAAAATGGGTGTAAAAAAGGATATAATTCTTTTTCTATGGTGATTTTATGGTGATATTGAAATATCATTTTATTTTTTTAAAATTAATTATTATTAGTGTTATTTTAAATCGTATTTCAAAAAATTTGATTTGAATCGATAATAAATTATTTGAAATCTTATTCAAATCATTTTAACAATAAATACACAAAAAATCAAATTTTAATTTTGATCATCAGAAATGAGAAAAAAGCATAGTAGATTATTTGCAAAAAAATAGATTAACAAAAACATAGGAACTACACTATTATTTTTACATATGGGCGAGCCCTGAAGATTCAAATAATTATTGGTTTTTTATGAGAAAAAGACATAGTAACTTAATATTTTTCATTTTTTGCAAATATCATTTTAACAACAATTTTATTTTAAAATGTATTTCGAAACATTTGATTTGAATTGGTAATAAATTAATTGAAATCCTATTCAAATCAGTTTAACAATAAATGTGCAAAAAATCAAATTTTAATGGATAAATCAGAATGCAATATTAAATTATATTAGGGTTGAAATTCATTTAATATAATAAATACCATATCGAATACAATTAATACAAATCAATTAATAAACCTATTCAAATCCAATCAGTAGAATTGAGTCTTGAAATGCTCTCAAAGTGACACATGTAAAAATTGATATTGAAAGGGTTTATCTTTACATATATATATATATATATATATATTATAGATTATAGATTTGCGCTCAATTTCATGGTTAAATGCTTAACAATTTAATAATTATATGTTATTTTCTAAAACCTAATTTTGAAAGATTTGATGATGTCAATCATTGTACTAATTGATGAGAAAAATCAGTCAATATGGAAACGGCAATAGCAAATTTCCCACTATGTGAGGTCCCCTTTGATTACAGAAGAAATTCTCTTTAATTCAGTCTGTGGTTCCCAAGTAACGAAAAGCTCAGTGCTCCTTGATGAATTGAATTGAACCAAACAAAACAGCAATCTGGTCTAAAACTCATGTAATTATTACTCACACGATAAACTTGTTTGTTAATTTTTTTTTTTATAATCTACTCATTTCAAGAATAAGAAATCTAAAGTTATTAAAGGCTTAAATATGTTCCAGATCCTTCTAAATTTGGTCATTTTAATTTTAGTCCCTGTAAATATGAGTCAAAGTTTTTTAGTCCTATAAATATATTTTTTTATTTTAATTTCTTTAGTGATTTGGCGCTGAGATGGCATGGACACGTCACCTCATTAATCTGACGTGTCATATTCAAGTGCCAATTAAGCATGCCACGTACGTAGGTTCAAATTTACATGGACTAAAATCAAAACAGACCAAATTTGAAAGGACTTGTGACCCTAATTATTTTTCTTCCCACCACTACCACCACCACCCAAACACACACACTCTCTCTCTCTTTCGTTTTCTCTCTCTCTCTCTCTCACCACCACCACCACCACACACACACACTAGCCCCCCAGCCCCACCACTACTCTCTCTCTCTCTCACCCCTGAACATGTATTCATGAAAGGACTGAAACCACCTTGCTGCTTCTTTAGGATGGCTTGCTCCTAACTACAACACTCACGTTTTGTAATTCCAAAGGCGTAATTTCAAATTGGAAAACGAGAGAGAGTGAGAGTGTTTGGGTGGTGCTGGTGGGGAGAGAGAGAGTGTGTGGGTGGGGGGTGGTGGTGGTGGAGGTGAAGGGAAGAAAAAAAAAATTAGGGCCACAAGTCTTTCCAAATTTGACCTGTTTTGATTTTAGTCCCTGCAAATATGACCCTACGTACGTGACATGCTTAGTTGGCACTTGAATATGACATGTCAAATTAATGAGGTGACGTGTCCATGCCACCTCAGCACCAAATCACTAAAAGGACTAAAATAAAAAATATATATTTGTAGGACAAAAAAACTTTGACTCATATTTACAGGGACTAAAATCAAAACGACCAATTTGATTCAAATTCAAAATCAACAAGGATTAACGAAAAGAAAGAAATTACGTCCGTTCTATCGCTCTAAGAATTCTTCGGGTTTAGCCTTGTTCTTTTCACCATGGTGCATGCTGACACTTCCAAACTTCTCTCTCGAGAAGAAAGGGACCAGCAGGATCGAAGCAAGAAGAAGGCGAAGGTTGACGGTGCCTCTCAGGACACGATAGGTGACCCTGTGATGATGGAGCCAGAAGTATCCGTAGCATAAGAGATTTTTGCTACTGCAACAGGGGAGGCCCTTAAACGCCCCCTGGTTTCGTATCGTGATATCTGTTTGGGGGTGAATGGGGGCCCAAGAACCGAGGAAACATCGAAAGATGAAGAGGACTCATGGTTTCTTCAAGAAGACGGTGAGGATGATATGGAAACAGAGGATGCTGAGATGCATCCGGTCACAACCAAGGATGATCAGAGGGATAATCCCTTTTGCCCGGTAGTCAAGATTTCAAAGGAGACCATTAAGGAAGCTTGTCGTCCGTGGAAGAAGGCCATCATTGTCAAACTACTTGGTAAAAGATTGGGTCTCCAGTTCTTCAAGAACAGGTTATTGAAGCTATGGTGCCCAAAAGGGGATATGGAAATGATTGATCTTGATAACGATTATTTCCTCTTGCAATTTTCTGATCATACTGACATGGGTAAGATATTGGAGAATGGGCCATGGATGATTTTAGGCCATTACCTGATTATACAACGCTGGCATCCTGAATTCTTTCCTTGTGAAGATGAGCTGAAGAGGGTGGCAGTTTGGTTGCGCGTTCCAGGTCTCCCCATAGAATATTACGATAAACACATCTTGTGGGGCATTGGAAACTGCTTGGGGAAGACTGTCAAAATTGATTCTAATACTTTGAGGACCAAGAAGGACAAGGATAAAGAGTATTGTGTGTCTGAGCGAGGGAAGTTTGCGCGTTTGTGCGTGGAAATAGACATTCGTAAAGTGCTACGATCCCAGTTTGAGCTAAATGGCCGAACCTATAAGGTGGAATACGAAGGTCTAAATCTGGTGTGCTTTGAATGTGGGCATTATGGACATAGACGAGAGGTGTGTCCCTTGGTCACCGGGGGAGGAGACTGTCAGGGGGCGTCTGTTGCACAGGAACAACATCCCCAAATGCTGTTACCTCGCAAGGAAGTGCCGGAGGAGACCTTTGGGCCATGGATGCTGGTCCAGCAGCCTCTACGACAGAGGAAGAACTATAATTCCGAAACGTACGGTCACCGTAAAGGCGCAAACCACCGCAGCCGCAGCAACAAGGCTCATGTTTTCGGGCCTTGTCCTCGGAGGGTCAGGAGGATATGGGGGCTGAACGGGACAGGGCTGCTATGCCTGTGTCTGTGGAAAGGTCAATGCAAAAGTTGATTTCTGATGTGGGACAAGGTGGTTAAGGTAAACAACAGGCTCGCGCTCTTGCGAAGTCCAAAGTGAAGTCAGGCCCAATCTCTATGAACCCAGACGCGACTCATCTAACAACTGGACCTGCTAAGGGCCCATCTCAGGCACAACTGAATGTAATGCAAGGGCAACAGTCTCACCCAACAACGGACATGCAAGTCCAAACTATGGACTTTGATCACGTCCAACAGGGTCCAGCTCAGCCCGCAGCAGGGGGGTCGTGGGTGCTCCATTTCAGTTAGAGTCACAGGCGTAGGGGATGGCAGATTCTCCCCTTCGCACTGGTGCTCAAAATGGTAGACCACTAGACCCTCCTATGGTTCAAGCGGTCGTGGACCAGCAGCAAGTTAATGGGAGCAATGGTAAGGCCAGTTTGGTGCCTATGGAGGAAGATCAGGAGGGCCAACCCTCATCCTAGAGTTTTGTCCTCTAGGTTCCTATCTCAAGGGTTTCTTTATGAAGAACATCATGTGTTAGAATGTCCGTGGAGCGGGTGCTCGCACTTTCAGTGCTCTTGTTAAGGATCTCTACTTAAGGTATGATGTTGACATGCTAATCATTCTGGAACCTCGCATTAGTGGTTCCGGGGCTGACTCGGTAATTGAGAGGACAGGGTTCCCCTATCAGCTCAGGGTGGAAGCTGAAGGCTTCTCTGGCGATATTTGGGTTCTGTGGAGAGATATTGAGTTTGAAGTTAAGGAGATTTTTCGGCGTAAGCAAATCCTTCATCTTTGGTTGAAACATACAAGCACGGCTATGGAGTGGTTCCTGTCGTGTGTGTATGGTTCTCCAAGAGTGCGTGAGAGGGAGGAGTTGTGGCAGAGTATATGTTCTTTAGCTGATACTGGGATTCAACATTGGTGTCTTCTGGGTGACTTCAATGCTTATCTTAACGTGGCTGACAAAGAAGGGGGGAGCTCCCGAAGTGCTCGTTTGTTGGAGCCCTTCCAGAATTGTGTTGACGTGTGCCATTTGCTAGACATGGGGTTCTATGGACCCAGATTTACCTAGGAAGGTCATGGGGTTCAGGAGAGGATTGATAGGGGTTTATGCACTGTGGACTGGAGGGTGTTATTTCCGGAGGTGGTGGTGGTCCATTTACCTTTCTATAAGTCGGATCATAGGCCCCTTCTACTGAGGCTTCGTCCTGGCTCCTCACGACATCCTCCTCAAAAACCGTTTCGCTTCCTTGCGAATTGGGTTTCCGATGCCTCTTTCCCAGCAGTGGTTCGTGATGCTTGGACAGCGAATGATGGTTGGTTAAGCTCCGTAGCTCGCTTTCAAGAGCTAGCTACGAAGTGGAATCAGGATACTTTTGGCAATATTTTTCATAAAAAACGCAGATTATTAGCTCGATTAGAAGGGATTGATAGATGGTAGAAATTAGTTCTTACTCAGTCTTCAGCAGCAACTCTGGGCTGAGTATCAGAGTGTGCTTGATCAGGAGGATCTTTTTTGGTATCAACGGAATAGGCAAGACTAGCTCCGCTTTGGCGATCGGAACACCCATTTCTTCCATCTTTCCACTATTATCCGGAGAAGGAAGAAGAACATTGAAGCTCTGGCCGATGCCAATGGTGATTTAATCTTTGATTTCGATCAGATGTGTAACATTACGGTTAGCTACTTCCAACATTTGTTCTCTGCGCCTGGTACCATTAATCCTTGGCCCATCCAGGGAGCCTTTCCTGCTGTCCTAGGTGATGTCCTATCCCTTATACATGCTGATTTTCTTGACTGTGAGATCAAAGAGGCCGTGTTCAGTATGGGTCCTTTAAAGGCTCCGAGCCCGGATGGGCTACATCCTCTTTTTTTTCAATCACAGTGGGATATCATTGGCCCATCGGTGTGTGCTTTGGTGAAAGATGCTTTTATTAATCCACATAGAATTGCTGACATAAATTAGACTTGTTTTGCTTCCTAAAACTGATAACCCAACTTTGGTCAAATAGTTTTGCCCTATTAGTCTTTGCAACGTGATTTATAACATCCTTACTAAGGTTATTGCTAATCGGTTACAACATGTTATGCCTTACTTATTGCTCCTACACAGTGCAGTTTTGTGAAGGGGCGACATAGCTCTGATAATATTGTTATTGCTCAGGAGATTTGTCATTCTATGAGAACTAAACATGGTTCTAAAGGCGTTATGGCTATTAAGGTGGACCTCGAGAAAGCTTATGACAAGCTTAGTTGGTCCTTTATTCTTGATACCTTTAGGGATATTGGCTTCAAGGAGGAGCTTATAGCTGTTATCTACCATTGTTTATCTTCTGTTTCTATGCAGGTTCTGTTTAATGGAAGTCCCACGCACAAATTTGAACCGGGGTGTGGTATTAGGCAAGGGGATTCCTTGTCCCCTTACCTGTTTGTGCTTGCTGTTGAACGGTTGAGCCACCTTATTAATGACTCTATTGCTAAGCGAGTGTGGAAGCCTATTCGTTTGTCTCGATCGGGCCCGTCTCTCTCGCATTTGTTTTTCGCTGATGATTTACTTTTGTCTGCAGATGCTACAGTGGAGCAAATGTATATCATAAATAAATGTTTGGACATCTTTTGCGCAGCCTCGGGAGAAAAGGTCAGCAGGGAGAAGACCCAGTTCGTGGTTTCACCCAACACTAATCATGCGGTGGCCATCGAGTTGGAAAGAGTCTCGGGTTACACTCGCTTCACTGCCTTAGGATGTTATCTAGGAGTTCCTCTTCTTCACTCGCAGCAACGGGAGGACACTTATGCTTATCTTATTGATAAAGTTCGGAAACGCCTGTCTACTTGGAAGTCTAAACAACTTGCCTTTGTGGGGAGAGTTACACTTGTGCAGTTGGTACTACCTGCAATACCTTCTTACACAATGCAGACAGTTCTTCTTCCTAAGTCTGTGTGTGATAAAATAGAGCAATTGATGCGTAACTTTATCTGGGAAGCAACTGATCAACAACGCAAATGGCATACAGTTTCTTGGGAGGCTATGTGCAGACCTAAGGATCAAGGAGGCTTGGGTCTTCGAAGGGTCCATCTGTTCAACAAGGCGCTTCTCATGCGGTTGGCTTGGAATATGATGGCCAACCCCATTGCGCTTTGGGTCCAAGTCATACGGCATAAGTATGGGTGTGGGAGTGAGGGGTGGCCAACTGTCAGAAAGAGGGGTAGTTGTTCGAACACTTGGCGTGGCATTACTCATGTTTGGGACGCCACCCTTAAAGGGACTCAATGGGGCATCGGTAATGGTTTCCAAATCAATTTTTGGACTGATATTTGGTTGCCTTCAGGTGTGATTCTGCAGGATGTGGCTTTGCGGGAGTTGACAGCAGAGGAGATGGGCATGACTGTCGCTCAGATGTCGGATGGCGAGGGTAATTGGCAGCTACATTCAGTTGCTCATCTCTTTCCTTTGGATATTCTGGATCAGATTCGTGGTGTGTAGGCTGTTGTGACGAGTCTTCATGATGACAGGCTCATTTGGGCGTTTACTTCTAATGGTGCTTATACTACGAAAAGTGCTTATGAATCCTTACTTATAGGGCGCTATGATTCTGGTTTCCCTTGGAAGAAGGTCTGGAGATATGAAGGCCCACAGCGTGTTCGTTGCTTGTTGTGGATGATTTGTCGTAATGGGCTAAAAACTAACGTTCGTAGGAGGCGGTGTGGTCTAGCAGGGGATGACTCTTGTGCTGTTTGTGGTGTACATACGGAAACAGACATTCATCTTCTTCGTGATTGTCAAGATGTTAAGGTCGTTTGGCGTATTTTTTTCCCAAGGACTTTGTCTCATGATTTTTGGGAAATGAGCTTGGATGAATGGCTTAAAGATAACCTTGGCTCTGGACAGGTTCTTCTCATCGGGTGTTGTTCGGTATTGGCATTTGGTCCATATGGTACCACTAAAATCAGAAGGCTTTCAATCAAAGGCCTTTCATTCTTGGAGACATTGCCTGTCACGCTTTATTCATGCAAAAGAAAGTTGTGGGTGCCACTGCTCCTCAACCGCATTGGTCAAGAAATTACATGACTTCTTATATTGGCTGGAGTTTTCCTCATGATCAGTGGGTCAAGTACAATATTGATGACTCTCTTCGTCATACCCCCGTTCAGCTCTTCTTGTGGCGGCGTTTTCAGAGATGCTTCGGGAGCTTGGCAGGGTGGGTTCACGCGTCGTTTAGGGGCTTGCTCCATCCTCATGGCAGAATTGTGGGGCGTCCTTACTGCTCTCCAGTACGCTGCATCCAGAGAGTTCTCCCATGTCATCATTGAGACTGATTCGGCTACTTCCGTTTCCCTTATCACGAAAGGGTGCTCGTCCTCACATCCTTGTGCTTCTATTATCCTTCTCATTAACCAGTTTCTCCATCGAGACTGGACAATTCAGATTTCTCATATATACAGGGAAGCCAATAGAGCGGTTGATTATTTAGCTAAGATTGGTCATGATTTTTCTTTTGGTGTTTATCATTTTCCTGCCCCTCCAAGGGAATCTACGTCTTTGTTGTGGGAGGATCTTGTCGAGGTGTATTTTCCCAGGACAGTTTTAGCATAGTTTAGGCGTTTGGCCTCCTTTGTATAAAAAAAAAAAACGACCAAATTTAGAAGGACCTGGAACATATTTAAGCCGTTATTAAAACCCAAACTTTTCTATGTGTTGACCAGCAAACCATTTACCTAGTAGAAATCCAAAATGTCCAAGTTCAAGCTCAGATATCCGATCAAGACAATTTATCCAGACAAAAACAGAATAGAGAGATTGAAAGATTGTTAAGGCATCCATCTTAAAATGTACGAAACATAATTAAATAGAGAGAAGAAAAAACCTTACCAGACTTCATATCCACCCTATCAACCTTTCCGTATCATCTAAAAGATAAAGCTTCAATGTTTATCAACTAAAAGATAAGGTGTCATATCATGTGGACCACCCAAAAACTGGTCCACCAAACCCAGTTCGCATAAACACCATAGATATAATAATAAAAACATTCAACGGTATGGATGAATAACTTGATACCTGCTTTAACGGTTTGAATATTATAAAAAGATATTTGCAGGATGGGTGTCATACTATGCTAAAATTAAAATGAAAATAATTACAGAAATGCCCAAAGTTTATGATTATTACGAAAATGGCAATGAATTTATTAATTGATTTAACACCTTAATCTGCATCACTGGCTTGTCTCATTTTTTTTATTGTCCTTATTTCGAATATTCTTTTTTTCTTTATACCTACAGGATCATAGGGAGAAATGGGTCACTGGACTAATTTGTGTTCGGCCAAGAGATAAGTAAAGTATGGCCACAAATTATTCCATCATCGCGGATCGAACTCGAGTCCTAACCAAGCTCGTCCCTTAGACGGAGTGCATTAACCATTTGTGCTCAACCTCGTATTTATTTTGAATTTGGAATATTTGTTTAGTCAGTTGACACTTGAAATTTTGAACATCAATAAAAATGAAAATTGAACATAGTGTAATGTAAAGCTGTAACATTTGGCCCGTTCTGTTGGGTTCGTCTTTGAGGCTGAACTGAACTTAATTATGGGACCAAAATAAATTTGGTCATTTTGTCCCAAATTATCCAAGCCCACATTTTATACAATTTTTTTAGTACTTTTAGCCATTTTTTATGTTAATTGAGG
Organism: Glycyrrhiza uralensis; assembly: GCA_030159175.1. Lineage (NCBI taxonomy): Eukaryota > Viridiplantae > Streptophyta > Magnoliopsida > Fabales > Fabaceae > Glycyrrhiza > Glycyrrhiza uralensis. Next base: position 32,609,683 of record BRZY01000003.1, read on the forward strand.
CTAGACTATAAATATAAAAAGTTTTGGGCATATTTTGTAATTAAATTTTTTTATTCTATAATATTATAAACTATTGGAAAAATTAGATAATTAAGATAAAAATAGGCTGAACCCACTACTGCAGGTCAAAAGGAACTGGGGCTTGGTGGACCAGTTTTCAACTGGTCCACATGATACGGCACCAAAAGGGTAAAGCTAAACTAACACTTCTATCACATATCATTTTTGAGAAAAATAAGCATTATTACATTTACATGCTGCAGAAGAAAATTAACAGTAACAACTAACAAATTTCCACCACAAACAACAAAAAATAAAGAAGGGGTTGAACATAAAGAAAGGAAACAAAGGGGTTGAACATAATTAATGGAGAAAAAGGAGGTAACGAGGAAGAGAATTATTATATCTACAAACCAAAGAAAGGGATTGATTGGCGAGAATCTCACAGGGCAGAGTAACAGACTTGAAAGGAAAACGGGGAGGTGGAAGGGGGAGGGGAGGGGGAAGGAGAAGAGAGAGGGGGAGAGAGAGTGAATGACCATTTTGTAATTTTAAAAGAGAGAGGGGAGGTTAGTGACAAATGTCATTTTGGTCCTCGATGATTAAGCTGCCACATGTGAGCCCACGTGGGTGCCACTTAGACACTTAACTTGACAACTCAACATTTTTGACACCATTTGTTGACTAGGATGACAGAGGGACTAACTTGACGGACGGTTATCAATTTCAAGGTCGTTTTTGCCAAAAAAATTTAATGTCAAAGACTAATTTGCCAGTACCCTACAATTTCAGAGACCAAATTGATAGTTTACTCACAACTAAATGAATCCACAGTCAGTTTAATATCGACAAAGCTCATGCAGATGACAGAAAAAGTATAGAAGAGGGATACTAGTAGAAAAACTTATCTTGCTGGGAAGAATAAGATGGTACCTCTTCTTCCCATTTTGTAGTGATAGGAGTGATCTTGACATCGCAAGGTCACTGATAGAGCACCATCTTAGCTACTTGGTAGAGATCGCTAGCTTCTTGTGTGGAGGCCGTCAGGAAGAGTTTTACTGAGGCCCCACGGTGGTGCCAGATGTTCTCGCTAGAATTTGGTAGGCGCTCGACCCTAGTCCTCAGTGAGAGTCACTAGAATCAATCTCTAACCTTCAGCGATTTTTGCAACATGCCCTCTTAGGGTGGGTGCCTCTCATATTTAAATTTGCCTAGTCATTACTATTGTGAGGAAATCGTGGGGGATATAATTTCCCTTTTAGGTTCTATCTGCGAGTGATTGATGGGTGTGATTGAGGTGAGGATATCTAGAGCGTAATCGTAGGGGATTGATGGGAATTCCTTTCTTGGCTCAGACCCAGTGGACCGAGCTGTGCGGTAGCCAAGCCGTGTTGAGGGGGCCGAGAAAGGGTCCTGGTCAGAGACATTGACTGGCGGACCCCCCTCAGGCAGAAGTGTGTCTGGGTCTCCCGGATGGCACACAGTCAGTGGCGTACCTAGGACCTGGGGTCAGCGGGGGCAATTTTTTGCGGTAGTCCGATGGCGGTTGTGCGGCAGACGAGGTTGTATTTTTTTAAAAGAGATATGAGAGTTTGAGATGCAATGTTATTAAACTCGTTAGGTCATTGACTCAGTCAAGGTACTAGGTTAATTAGTTATTGGTTGAATTAGTAGGTCATTGATTGATTTGCATGAAGTGTATTTTAATTTTTTTTATTATGAACCCTCTTAAAAAAATGTATTATGAAATGTATATAAAATATAATTGTCATATATAATCAATTTGGAGCCTAGAAGCATAGGGATAGAATGTGTAATATGTGGTCTGACTTAATGGTTAAACAATTTTACTCCATCCAAGAGGGCTTCTGATCAAATCTCAGGGAAGTCACTTTTGTTGATTTTGTTGCAACACTTTTGTTGATTTTGTTGCAAATTTAGTTTCATTTCCGGTTGCTTGCTTGAGGTAGTGTAGTTTGTAGAAAGAAGAGAGAGAGCTGAGAGGGATGAGATAGAAACTATTTTAGAGAGAATGAGGGAGCTTTTGGGGTGAGAGAAAGACTAATTTTTTTTCCCAATTGTCTATATTACTTCTAAGAATAAGTAGGGGTTTGATCCTTTGGATCTACACGGGCCACGGGATACAACTCGTAATTTTAAAAAGTTTAGGTATCTGTTGAACTAAATTTTATTTGCAGGCAGAGGCTTTTGCAAAAATAAAAAGAACAGAAGTGGGTGTCTAAGTGCAATTAATGGTTGCCTGGGGTAAAAATATAATTTTAGAGGGTCAAAATTTGCAAAAATTTGTTATTAAGTAAGATTTTTAAAGTTTGAATGGGGACAAAAAGAAGAGAATTGGATGCCTGGGTGCAATTGATGGTTGACTGGGGGCAAAGATATAATTTCAGAGGGGTCAAAATTCAAAAAATTTGGATATTAAGTGAGATTTTTAAAATTTGAGTGGGGGCATGTGCCCACCCTCAAATATACATAGGTCCGCCACTGCACACAGTCCCTCGACCGCTGAGCCTAAAAGCCGAAAGTGGTCGATTGACGGCGTAAACCTTGGAAACGTTGGTCGGTAGGTGAGTGAATAGACTGTTGAGACGACACACAGCCCCTCAGCCAAGAATCATGCGGTTACGATGAAGAATTCCGTTTGGTGGAGAACCGGTCTTAAGCAAAATAATTCTGTTTAAAACCCAATTACGGATTTATCCCTCCCCTGCACAGTGAAACGCAAAAATGCCATTTCCCACTACTCGCCAGTCGCCACCGTCTCCAGTTTGTGTCTCGGCACCACACCAAGCACACGAGGATTTGTCATTTACCGTCGTATCAATTTTAACGATGCACAATTCAGCGCAGTACTAAGCCTAATTCAGCCTAATTTGGATGTCAACTTAACTTTTAATCAATATTACTATTTCAAATTATTACTTATTTTAACTCAGACGTAAACTTGACTTTAATCACAAGATGGTTGAGATTTATTACACTGCTAAGCTTAAAGTAAATTCACATTAAACTTAATTTAACATTTTATTTAATGCTACTTACACATTTAATACTTTACATACTGGTAATGCTTTTGATTCTTTCAACCAACACTTTTATGTATTTGTCCTTTCCATTATAAGTTTTTGTGGGATTAAAAAAAATTACCTACTAAAGAAACATGATTAACTATATGTTGCATAAATACATGTGGGCGTAGGAGGCTCATCATCGCAGGTCAATGATGGTGAAAGGCACGATGAAGCAAGTTCGTCGTTATCAACAATAATAATGAAAGACACGGTGAAGGAAAGCGAAGAGTCAAAGAAATATGTCTCACCGTGAAGGAAAGTAAAGAAAGAAATGTGTCTCACAACTATAGTGTATTGTGCGCCAACTCATCTAAAGTGAGCAATCCACTTTAAAGTGTAAAATAAGTAGGACCCGGCTACTCTAAAATGAGCAATTCACTTTAAAGTGTAAAGTAAGTCATCTCAAATCTCAATCATTGATGAATAAATCAATGGTTGATATTACAAATATATGCATAACAAATCATGGATGTATTAGAATATCAGTCATTGATTTTTTCATTAGTGATTGAAATTACTTACTTTACACTCTAAAGTGAATCGTTGACTTTAGAGGAACCAAATAAGTAATCTCAAATCAATGATCGATATTACAAGCACATGCATAACAAATTATGGATGTGTTAGAATATTAAACCTTGATTTTCTTATTAGTGGTTAATGTTACTTACTTTGTTAATTGCTCACTTTAGAGGTGTCAAATCCCTAAGATTAGGGAACTTTGTAGGTTTTATTGAGAAATTTATTAAATTTAATATTATATATGCAAGTAAAAATAAATATATGTGTATATATGTGTGCGGGTTTAGGGCGGGGTGGGTACTAAGGTACTCGTACCCGCATCTTTCCCCATCAAAATTTACGGATACCCATGTCCGTACCCATTAAGCGAGTAATTATTCTTCCCATTATAGATAATTTTTGCGGGTACCCAATAGTTATGGTCCAATTGCCACCCCTATACCGTAACAATTTAAATTCTATTAATATACTATTTTAAGATATCGCTTTGTGTAGAATAGAATAAGAAAATTTATTAATATTTTACTCATAAATCTTATTTCCTTACTTTTATCTTTTGACTCTTTTAATTTTGACTAATGTATTTTTTTAAGTGTGTATATGATTTTTTTATAATAAAGTGTGTATATGATTTTTGACATTCACTCTATTGACAGAATGACTCTACTCCTATTAAAGATTCATCTTTAAAATATTTAACTTCATGTATTATTAGATATTGCAAATCAATAAAAAAAATTTACATATCAAATTATCCAAATTATTATTATTTTTAAAATTTATCAATTATTAATTTTTGTAAATTTAAAAAATTTAACTGTTATTTTTTATTTTTATTTTTATGTCTTAATATTCAAAAATTAAATAATTTTTCATAAATATAAAAGTATATAGTAAAAAGGTTATTTTTTAATTGAATGTCATTACATTTCTAATTAAAATATTTAAAAACAGAATGTTAGCCATTTGAGATGGCATAAATTTGAAAGAAGTAAAATATAACATAATACAGCAAAAAATATCCAGCCAGTTCTCACTCATTTAACAAAATTGTATCTAGGGGTGAACACTGGTTCGGGTCACCCGCGAACCCAACCTGGACCAACCCAGTTTTTTTGGGAAATTTGGGGATGACTGGGTCTGAACCGAACCGATAGAATCCGGCCTGATTTGGTTTGGTTCACGGGTTTCACTTTCTGAACCCGTGAACCCGAACCGGTGACGTGGCACTTTATAATAAAAAAATATCTTTTTCCCAAATCCTAACCCTAGGCAGCAATACGCTGCAGCAGACCTCACCTTCATCAATCATCTTCACCAAAATAGCAACCCTATCTTTATATGACATATCTTCATCTTCCACAAACCTTCATTGCTCAGCCTCCGCCTCCGACGTCGTAGCTCCACCGCGCAGATCGTCCAAGCAGCTTCGCCGCACAGCTCTGCCACGCAGCTGTGCCAGTCCGCCGCTCCCTCACCGTCGCTGCTCAGCTCCGCCTCCGACGCCGTAGCTCCGCCTCTTTCCGCCATCGAGGTAGTTTGCTGGTTTTCCTTTTCAGTTTTCAGCCAAAACGTGATTGGGGGTTTTTGTTGATTCACTCATGCCTGGGACTTTAGCTGCATTATTTCCAGAACCATAAATCTGGCACCTGTTGCTTGATGCATAAGGATGCACTTGCGCATCTTCTTGAGGGCATGTTAGTCGCGCTTCTTTTCTACTAGGCACAGAAGATGTAACACAAGTGTTACAAGTTTTCCACCTTTCGGTTCTCTTTTTCTTAAAAATATTTGGAAACTGAACCGCAAACTTCGTCTGGTACAAGGGCAATCCATTGTAGTGTTACCCAACCAGATTCATGCTGCTGTTATCCGCATGTTTGATGTTATCTGAATTTTTTCTGTTGGAACCAACCATCTGCAACCTCACTGTTGAAATTTGTTCCCTGAAACATGTATTTGGTTCGGCAGGATTATACTAATTAATGTTGACATTGTGAGACAAGTATGAGTATGGTACCATTTGAACATCACTGTTTCAATATTTTAACTTGAACAGATATCATGCCACTTTCAGAGAGAAAGGGAAACCTGGGAATGTCACAAAATTCTACCTCGCTTTTAGATAAATGAATCTGTGAAAAAATTAAAAAAAAATATTTTTATTTAACTTTCAGATTTTTTTAATGACCAACCCGATGGCCCAATCCAATCCAATCCGTTCAAGTTCGGATTGGTTTGGTTCGGATTTAGAGTGTAAAAGATGTAAAATCCGAATCAAACCAATTCGTCCTCATTTGATCGGTTCGGATAACAGATTTAGATAAATCCGAACCAAACCGGCCCGCTCACCCCTAATTGTATCTATCATTGATAATTAATAATTTTATTACTATAGTTATCACTAACTTTGTAAGTTTCATTTGTAGGCATTTTTTTAAATGAAAAGTAAAAAGCAATTTTGAAAGAAAATGACATATTTGTATTTTTTATCTATTATTAATAATTATATTGATGCATGTTAATCAGATTTTTTTATAATCTATATTATAATTAAATGTATACAACTTTACACTGTGCAATATCACGTGTCATTAACAAATTTGGTTTGGTGTCAGTAAAAAAAATAAATATGGTGTTATTTCATTTCTTGTCTTCGTCTTCGCTTTCCTCTATAAACGAAATCCTTGGTTCAAATTTACATCCATTATTATCAAATCAAATCAATGTCAAAACTACGGTGTACAAGTTCAATCCATTGTCGACCCATTTGTATATGCGTTGGGAGGCCTTCAAATGGCCGTTTGGAAAAAAGAGATGTCCACCTCCTTTGAAAAAAGTGTCTTGGAAAATGTGAATTAACATTGTTCTATTCTCAACAATCAAAAACAAACGGCCAGTGTACTCGTGCACAATTGTTTTCTGTCCATTCGATTATTAATTAAATAAACTAAGCCTATGATAACTCTAACCTAATTAGTAAAATGAATTTATAAACTTATTCACGGAAAATTGTCTCTACCTCAAAAATTTCATTCATTTTTTTATTATTCTCTTGAATTTATAAGTTATAAAATTATTTATTTTATGTTATTTTTATCAATAAGATAATATTTATTTACACGTTTCATTCATCTTTTTTTGTTTCTGTATTTTTAGGTTATAAAATTATTATTATTATTTTATTTTTCATCAATAAAATAGTATTTGCTCACAAGTTTCATTCATTTTTTTATTCCTGTAAATTTTTAAGTTGCAAAATTATTTTTCTTTTGATTTTAATTTTGATCAATAAAATAGTGTTTGTTTATGAGTTTCATGTTGGTCAAAGTGAAGCAAGAGAGAGGTAGTCACATATTCCAAAAAAGGAGAGGAGCACATCTTGTTTTTTTAGAGAGAAGTGAGGAAAGCCATTGTAACTACTAGATGGCATAAAAATAAAAAAAATTGTGTGAACAATAACTTCGACGTGCTTGTATAAATAGCACTGCATTAGCTTCTCCAAATTCATTCCAACAGCGAGAGAGAAAAAGAAAAGAGAGTTTAGAGAAAAGTCTTATTTTCTTTGTGTAACTGGGTTGTGAGTTGAGAGTGTTGTAAACACTTGTTTTATTTTTCTCTTTTAATCAAAGATTTGCAGTAGCTCGGAGACGTAGGCATAATTGGCCGAACTCCGTCATCAAGTTGTGTGTTTATTATTTCGCATTTTTCGCTTCCACTAATCTGATTATTATGGGAAAATTTTGCGTAGTTTCCCAACAACTGGTATCATAGCCAGTTGGTTATATCTGCTAAGTTTGGCGAAGTTGCTGTTCACATGAATAGTAATTTTTGTTAATAGTGAAATTGGTCGGCATTACCAATTTGTCCATGGAGGTGTTCTAAAGCACGGTGGTTTGCAGAAATTGTCAGAAACGATACTGAAGAAGTCAGATTTGAGTGGGAGTGATGGCCGCAGACGAAGGAAAAGTGAAAATTGAAAAGTTCGATGGTTCGGACTTTGGCTTTTGGAAGATGCAGATTGAAGATTATTTGTATCAGAAAAATATGTCCAACCTCTCACAGGAAAAAAACCAATGGAAATGAAGGAAGATGAATGGACCCTTCTCGATAGACAAGCCCTCGATGTTATCCGATTGACATTATCCCGCAATGTTGCTCTTAACATTGCAAAGGAAAAGACCACGGCGAGTCTGATGGCGGCTCTTTCAAGCATGTACGAAAAGCCGTCAGCCTCAAACAAAGTTCATTTAATGAGGCGGTTGTTTACGTTGCGGATGACAGAAGGCGCATCAGTGGCACAACATCTCAATGAACTCAACATCATCACAACCCAGTTGAGTTCAGTTGGAATCGAATTTGATGATGAGGTACGAGCATTGATACTTTTGTCTTCTCTACCAGAAAGTTGGAATGCTACTGTCACGGCTGTGAGTAGCTCAACAGGAAGCAATAAGTTGAAATTAGACGATGTTCGTGATCTGGTTCTCGGTGAAGAGATTCGACATAGAGAGTCGGGTGAATCTTCAACCTCTTCAGTATTGCATACAGAGTCAAGAGGAAGAAATTCAACCAGAGGAAATGGACGCAGCAGATCAAAGGGCAAGCAGTCTAAATCCAGAAATCATCATAGTTCTCATAGCTCCAACTCGAAGACTATCGAGTGTTGGAATTGTGGGAAGACCGGGCACTATAAAAATCAGTGCAAGAGTGCACCGAAGAATCAGGATGCGAAGGATGAGGCAAATTTTGCTTCCATCTCAGGAGGAGGTGATGCATTAATATGTTCTATAGAGAGCAAGGAAGAGTCTTGGGTATTAGACTCTGGAGCATCCTTTTATGCCACTTCGCAGAAAGAATTCTTCGAGAATTATGTCCCTAGAAACCTCGGTAAAGTTTACCTTGGTAATGAGCAATCTTGTGAGATTGTGGGTAAAGGTGCAGTAAAGATTAAGTTGAACGGGTCTGTATGGGAATTGAAAAATGTCAGACATATTCCCGATTTGACAAAGAACTTAATCTCAATAGGCCAGTTGGCCAGTGATGGCTACACAACAGTCTTCCACGGTGATCATTGGAAGATTTCAAAGGGTGCAATGATGATTGCTCGCGGTAAAAAGAGTGGTACTCTTTACAAGACAGCAGGAGCATGCCATTTGATTACAGTTGCAGCAAATGATAATCCCAATCTATGGCACCAGAGACTAGGCATATGAGTGAGAAAGGGATGAAGATCATGCACTCAAAGGGAAAATTACCAGGTCTTCAGTCAATAGAAATTGACATGTGTGAAGACTGTATACTTGGAACGCAGAAACGATAACCCCAAAGAAGTAGAGACTCAAACTTGTTCACTCTCATGTTTGGGGTCCAACGACGGTCTCATCCATTGGTGGGAAGCAATACTTCGTGACTTTTATCGATGATCACTCTAGGAAGGTATGGGTATACTTTCTGAAACATAAGTCTGAAGTATTTGAGGCTTTCAAGATGTGGAAAGCCATGGTAGAAAATGAGACAGGGTTGAAGATCAAAAGGCTTAGAACCGATAATGGTGGTGAATATGAAGACACCAGATTTAAGAAGTTTTGCTATGAGCACGGGATCAGAATGGAGAGGACTGTGCCTGGTACACCTCAACACAATGGTGTAGCTGAGCGTATGAATCGAACATTGACTGAAAGAGCCAGAAGCTTACGTGTGCAATCAGGCTTACCGAAGCAGTTCTGGGCAGAAGCAGTCAATACAGCAGCTTACTTGATCAACCGAGGTCTTTTGGTACCATTAGAGCACCAAATACCAGAAGAGGTATGGAGCAGGAAAGAGGTAAAACTCTCACATCTTAGAGTTTTTGGTTGTGTAGTATATGTGCACATTAGTGATCAAGGCAGGAATAAGCTTGATCCCAAATCAAAGAAGTGCACTTTCCTCAGTTATGGTGAGGATGAGTTTGGCTACCGCTTATGGGATGATGAAAACATAAAGATGATTCGTAGTAGAGATGTGATGTTCAATGAAAGAGTGATGTACAAGGACAAGCATAGCACAGATGCCAACAACTCAGAACAGAGTGGGCCAGTGTATGCCGAGCTGGACAATGTCCCAGAAAGTCCTATAGTTGAGAATTCTCAGTCAGAGGAATCAATTGAACAGAGTAGTGAGCAGCAGTCTGACACACCAGAGCCTCCTACTCCAACTCCTGTATTGAGAAGGTCTTCCCAACCTCACGTGCCTAATAGGAGATACTTGGACTACATGTTGATAACTGATGGAGGGGAACCTGAAGACTATGCAAAAGCATGTCAGATCGCGAATGCTAGCAAGTGGGAGCTTGCTATGAAAGACGAGATGAAGTCTTTGATCTCTAACCAGACATGGGAGCTAGCTGAGTTACCTATAGGAAAGAAGGCACTTCACAATAAATGGGTGTATCGGGTGAAGGAGGAACATGATGGCTCCAAGAGATACAAAGCCCGACTAATTGTCAAAGGATTTCAGCAAAAGGAAGGAGTTGACTACACTGAAATCTTTGCTCCAGTTGTGAAGCTCAATACTATCAGGTCCGTCTTAAGTATTGTTGCCAATGAAGGGCTCTATCTTGAGCAATTGGACGTGAAGACTGCGTTTCTTCATGGAGACTTAGATGAGGAGATCTACATGCACCAACCTGAAGGTTTCTCAGAAGAAGGAAAAAAGAATATGGTGTGCAGATTAAAGAAGAGTTTGTATGGCCTGAAACAAGCTCCAAGACAGTGGTACAGGAAGTTTGAAAGCTTCATGCACAAGGAAGGTTTCCAGAAGTGCAATGCTGATCATTGTTGTTTCTTCAAGAAATATAGATCCAGTTATATCATTTTGCTACTTTATGTCGATGATATGCTTGTAGCAGGTTCAGATGTGGACGAGATTAAAAACTTGAAGATGCAGTTGTCAAAAGAATTTGACATGAAGAACTTGGGTCCAGCTAAGAAGATCCTTGGAATGCAAACCACGAGAGATAAGCAAAAAGGGATTTTGCAGTTATCTCAGGCAGAGTACATCAACCGTGTTTTGCAAAGATTCAACATGGGCAATGCTAATCCAGTTAGCACACCTCTGGCCAGTCATTTTCGCCTATCCAAGGATCAATCCCCTCAGACGGAGGAAGAAAGAAGGTTCATGGCTAAGATTCCATATGCTTCAGCCATAGGAAGTTTGATGTACACGATGGTCTGTACGAGGCTAGACATTGGCCATGCAGTGGGAGTTGTAAGCAGGTTTATGTCAAATCCAGGTAAAGCTCATTGGGAAGCAGTTAAGTGGATTTTGAGGTATCTACGAGGCACCACAGAGAAGTGTTTGTGCTTTGGTAAAGGAGAATTAAAAGTACAAGGCTACGTAGATGCAGACTTTGGAGGTGAAGTCGATCACCGAAGAAGTACCACCGGTTACATTTTCACTGTTGGTACTACAGCTGTTAGTTGGATGTCACAGATACAGAAGATTGTTGCTTTATCCACTACAGAGGCTGAGTATGTAGCAGTAACAGAAGCCAGTAAAGAGTTGATATGGCTTCAAGGATTGTTAGCAGAGCTGGGATTCATTCAGGAGAAGAGTGTTTTGCACAGTGATAGTCAGAGTGCAATCCATCTTGCAAAGAACTCAGCATTTCACTCTAAAACAAAACACATTGATCTTTGTTACCACTTCATCAGGTCTCTGCTTGAGAATGAGGTGTTAATATTGAAGAAGATCCAAGGAAGTGAGAACCCAGTAGATATGTTAACGAAGGTGGTGACTATTGACAAACTGAAGTTGTGCTGAACTTCAGTTGGCCTGCTAGGATGAGAGGCCAGATAAGGCTGCTGCATTGATCGAGGTGTGAAGACAAATTGAAATCAGTCTTCAAGTGGGAGATTGTTGGTCAAAGTGAAGCACGAGAGAGGTAGTCACACATTCCAAAAAAAGGAGAGGAGCACGTCTTGTTTTTTTAGAGAGAAGTGAGGAAAGCCATTGTAACTATTAGATGGCATAAAAATAGAAAAAATTGTGTGAACAATAACCTGGACGTGCTTGTATAAATAGCACTGCATTAGCTTCTCCAAATTCATTCCAACAGCGAGAGAGAAAAAGAAAATAGAGTTTAGAGAAAAGTCTTATTTTCTTTGTGTAACTGGGTTGAGTTGAGAGTGTTGTAAACACTTGTTTTATTTTTCTCTTTTAATCAAAGATCTGCAGTAGCTCGGAGACGTAGGCATAATTGGCCGAACTCCGTCATCAAGTTGTGTGTTTATTATTTCGCATTTTTCGCTTCCACTAATCTAATTATTATGGGAAAATTTTGCGTAGTTTCCCAACATTTCATTCATATTTTTTGTTATCATAAATTTTTAGGTTGTAAAATTACTTTTCTTTTGATTATTTCTGACCTATAATATAGTGTTTGCTTACAAGTTTTATTTATATTTCTTTCCCGTAAATTTTTAAGTTAAAAATTTATTTTTCTTTTGATTTTATTTTTTATCAATAAAATAATATTTGCTTACGAGTTTTATTCATCTTTATTTTCTTTTCTAAATTTTTCAATTTTATTTCTAATCAATAAAATAGTGTTTGCTTTCGGGTTCCATTCATCTTTTATTGTTCGTGTAAATGTTGAGGTTAGATATTTTTTCTTTTGATGATTTTTTATGTTTACTCACGAGTTTCATTTATATTTTTTGTTGACGTAAATTTTCAAGCATAATGTCGCAAAATTAGCACTTTATAAATTTGAAATATATCATATATCAATTTATTATTATATAAAGAAATTATTTCATATAATGCGTAAAAAATGGACCCCTGCATCGCACAGTTCAACTCACTGGTAGTAAATTAAATGATTTGAAGTTAGAAATCGAGGTGGCGACTATGTTGGTCAAGCGAAAAAGTTCACCACCACGGCGAAGTGAGTTTGTCACCATTGATATATGAATATTATATTTGAACAGATGAGATGAGCAACCAAATACTTGGACATCAGGTTTGGGTCGTTATTTTTACATATTGCACTAGGGGTCATGAAGTATGTAAAAATTACATTTTTTCCAAAAACTTAGCGTTAATTCGAATATTTCTAAAAAATTTAAATAATTGATGAAATGACCCAATTTTGTCATTTTGCGGTGATAGTGTTTATTGTATTTTTAATTATTTAAAATTAATAATTAATATTGAAGCATTGTTACTGAAGAAGTGTAGTCAAGTCTATACCCCATAGGCTTGTGAAGAAAAATTGCGTCGAAATATCTTCGAAAAAGTACACCATTTTTAAAATTTTCCTTTTTGCAACTGTGTTAGGTTGAGTGGCGACTGCTGAAGGGCAGTGAAATCCCATTCCGATGGTGATAAACTGATAACGTGAGAAGCTAAAGTTGATTTTGACCAACAATTTGAACAAAATTATTTACACAAAATGGAAAAAAATTACCTAAGTGTATAAAAATTAGTGAAAATAAATAACAGAATTTAGTACAATTTTATTAAATTAAATGGTTGTACAGAGGATGAAAGTGAAATTATATCATTATTAAGTAAATTAATATAGAAGTATTAATGATACATTAATAATAATTTTGAATATTGAAGTATTTGTTATGAATATTTGGTGGATGTCCATTTTTGAAGAGATTGATACTAATCGGACTATGTAATATCATTTTCCTATTAAGAGAGAAGATTGTATTTCATTATTTCTTTTATTATGATAAGATCTCTTCCATATTTACATTAGGGTTAGGTTTTTCAGTGGCTATAAATACCACCCCCATTGTACATGTTTCTATACCCCAAAAGAGTAGCAACAAAAATATTCTCTCTTTCTCTCTTATATCTATATTTTACTTTTGTTTCGATTATTTTCATAACACGTTATCAGCATGAGACTCTAACCAACTGAGATTTGAAAGCTTGGAGGCGTTGTGCGAAAGGAGAAGATGAGACTTTTATAATCATTCGATCGGTACTATTTCTTTGCTTGTGTTTTGGAATTCCATTTTGAGACATTTGCCGAAAGGGTGTTTCAAGACCTAAGGTATGTATCTGAATTGTTTATTCTTTATATGGAGAATGAAGATATTCTAGAAAATAAAATATTTTTCCATCTTTCATACATCTAATGGGCTCCTGCAGTAGCAATATCAAGAAAGAAAAAGATTTAAGAAATATTGTGAATTGACTGATTTCTTATCTTCTTGTGGTCGAACAAAATAATGAATTTTTGATCACGAGGTCCCACCCACTGGCGCTGCTCCATTCCCAGAAGTGAATGTAGCAATATACGATTATTATACTTATTGGAAATATTAAGGTTCGTCCCATTAGTACTGCTTCATTCCCAGAAGTGAATATAGAGCCACACGAGTATTATAATTATGGGAAAAGAAATAACTTATCATGTTGATACGTATTAAAATTCGTTTAGATGCAAATGGTCTTGGAGACATTATCAAAAAGAGAATAAAAGATCTAATCAATATATGACTAAAGCTATGATGTTTTTCCCTAGAAGTAGAAAAATAGTGAAAAGAAAATAATGCCAAAGCCATGACATTTCTCCCCAGAAGTGAAGAAATAGTGAAAATAATGAAAAGAAAATGGTGAGCAGAATAACAAACATATTATGGAGGCAAGGGTCATTGGTTGTATACCTATCGTATGCCAAAACATCTTATAGATCTTCAATAAGATTCAAACAAATGGAAAAAAGATAGAAATATATTTTGCTTATAAAGATGACGAGTATGATTATAGTCACATGAATATTACTTACTCGCTTATTTCTTTACTAATCCATACATGAAAATTGATTTCCTTATTGAAGGTAAGAGTATCAAGAAATAAATTACTTATATTTTAAAGTTATTAAATCTCAATTTTTGTTTGATTTTATTCTTTAATTGAACGTTATGTTTATTTCTTATTTATTTTTAATTTTATTTGTGGAAGAATGAGTTTTACATTGACATCAATAATGAGAATAATCGAATGATCCGGAAGAGCTAATTATTTTTAGTAATGCAAGAAATAGATGCTAATATATTTGGTACTATAAAGATAATTGGTGTGGCTCCGGAAGAGCTAATGTATTGTTAAGATAATTGAAGGCTTTAGAAAAACTAATATATTGTTACCTGAAGTAACAAACCAATGTTACTACTATATCCAGTGCTATAAAGATAATATGAGACTCCGGAAGAGCCAATGTATTGTTACCTAAAATAACAAAGTTAATATATTCTTAGTAATGCAAGAGACCAATGTTAATACCACGTATGGTACTATAAAGATAATTGGAGGCTCTAGAAGAGCTAATGTATTGTTACTTGAAGTAACAAAGTTACATATTAATAATGCATTATATTCTTTAATTTATAAATTTGTTAAGTTTCAATCCGTTCAAATGGATACCATATTGAAATAAGAAATAAAGGAGATATTGAATATCTTTATAGCATTAAACTATATGTTGTAAACCAGAAGTTTACAAACTATGATAAGTTTGTTGTTGGCATATGACTGGTTGGACCATCCCGGTCTATTATGATGCGAGAAATAATTAAAAATTCATCTAGACACACATTGAAGAGCCAGAAGATTCTTCAATTTGATAATATCTTAAGCACTACTTGTTCCCCAAGAAAATCTTAAAAGTTGATAAGGAAAATGATTCTCTCACATGTTTAACGTATACAAGGTGATATTTGTGAGCCAGTACAACCACCATGTGGATCATTTAGATATTTTATATGATTTTAATTGATGCATCAACTAGATGGTCACTTGTTTGTTTGTCGTCAACTCGCAACTAGACGTTTGCGATATTACTTGATTAAGAGCTCATTTTCTTGAAGAAAATACACCTTGATAATGCAGTTTAGTTTACATGTCGGATATTTAATGAATATTATATGTCTATTGAAATTAATATTGAACATCCTGTAGCATATGTTCATACACAAATTAAAATGATAATCCTGCAGATTCATTCATTAAGTATCCAAAGCTAATTGTAAGATCATTACTAATGAGATTAAAACTTGCAATTTCTACTTGGGGACATCTAATCTTGCACTCGCATCAAACCAACAAATTTTCACAAGTCCTCCCCTTCAAATTTGATTTTGGTCAGAGACCTAATATTTTTAACCTAAGAGTTTTTAGATGTGTTGCTCCATCACAACACACTGAGATGGGTCCTTAAAGAAGATTGAGAATATATATGTCGGTTAAGAATCTCTATCTATAATAAAATATCTTGAGCCAGCAAAATATATTGAGCCAGTAATTAGAGATTCATTTACGACTTGGTTTGCTATTTGATAGTTTTTCAAACATTAGGGGGAGAGAATAAGCAGTTGGGAAAGGATAAATTAGAATGAATTATCTAACACCTTGATCCTCGTACAAAACTATGCGCACCAGAAGTTCAAAAGATAATTCAGTTGCATAAGTTTAGCAAACCAATTACGAAATGCATTCACTGAAAAAGTGACTGAACCAGTTGCTGATGCTCCAATCAAAATTGATGTCCCTGTTGGACAATCACGGATGAAGCGTGATAGAACTGTCGGTTTCAAAAATAAAAATCCTCGAACAAGAAAAGGAGCTAAAAAGAAAGATGACCCAAGTGAGGATATTGAAACTCTAGAAGAGTTATCAGACATAATTGATTTTGTACTCCCAGAAGAGACTGATCAGGTACTTGAAATTTGTGAAAATAAAGAGATCTCAATAAATTATGTCATGAATGGAATATGACGGAACCGAAAGGAAGTCAACGTTGACGATTTTTTTTTCATAATATAGCGCTAGATGTGATAAATGATAACGAGGATCATGAAACAAAGTCTATTAAGGATTATAGACAAAGCAATGATTGGCCAAAATGAAAAGACGCTATTGAAGCGGAATTATACTCGATTTGCTAGCGAAAATTCTTTGGACCTGTAGTCCGAAAACCTAAAGGTGTAAAGCCAGTTGGATTACAAATAGAATTTTGTGGGAAAACAAAATAAGAAAAGAGAAATTATGAGATATAAAAATTATGAGATATAAAGATCGCTCTTGATTTTGAAAACCGCAAAGACCTAGCTTTGATTTTGACAAGGTACAATGCTAGTCTAGTAGCATATGAATGGCTCAATTTACATTTGATGGATGTTGTTTGGCTCACTTGATAATGACATTTATATAAAACTCCCTAAAGGATTTAATATGTCTGGAGCATACAATTCGAGCTCTCGAGAAGAATACTCAATCAAATCGAATGTCTTTCTATGGACTAAATTAATGTTGGCAGATATGGTGTAATCGCCTCAGTGAATATTTGATAACGGGAGCATATAAAAATAACCCCATTTGTCCATATTTTTTATGAAAAGATCTTGAAATGAGTTTGCTATGATTGTTATTCATGTTAATGCCATAAATATTGTCAGAACTCCTGAAGAGCTTCCAAAAGCTATAGATTGCTTAAAGAAATAGTTTGAGATGAAAAACTTATGAAGGATAAAGTTTTGTTTGGAATTACAGATTGAGTATTTTAAGAATGAAATTTTTGTGCATGTTATTATATTATATATCTATCCTTATCAGATATTTAAGTTATTTAAGATGATCATCTGAATTATATTTTCTTTAGATATTCTTAAATATTATATAATATCTTATATTTCTAATCTAATATGACAAAGGTGCTAAAGATGTTTTGTATGAACAAGTCACATTCATTGTATACTCCAATGGTAGTAATGTCACTAGAAGTGAACAAAGGTCCTTTTAGACCTCGAGAAAATAATAAAGAACTACTTGGTCCAGAAGTACCATATCTTAGTGCAATTGAGACACTAATGTACTTTGCTAATTATACACGTCTTGATATATTATTTGTTATTAGCAAGATATAGTTCTTCCCTAAGTCATGAAGACATTGGAATGCAATCAAATATATGTTTTGTTATCTTATGGGTACGATGGATATTAATTTATTTTATTCAAATGTATCCAAATTGGGCTTGATGTGTTATCCAAGTTGACACCACATGAGGCAAGTCATGAATGCACTTGGTTGAAGTCTACGATTCAACACATACAAGAGACTTGTGATTTATCTTTTGGAAAAATGATTGCAACTATCCTATATGAGAATAATATCGTATGCATTGCTCAGATGAAGGAAGGGTATATCAAAGGAGATAACACAAAATATCATCAAAGCTCTTTTTCACTCATGATTTTCAAAAGAGTGGTGATATAAGCATTCATCAAATTCATCCATATGATGATCTAGTAGATCTCTTTTCAAAGTTGCTACTGAGTAAAAGTTTGAGCAACTGGTACAACGAATTGGTCTTCGTCATCTTAGAGATGCTTGTCTTCATGAGGGGGAGAAATAGATGCGTTCTGCACTCTTTTTTCCTTCGCCATGGTTTTTTCCCACTGGGCTTTCCAGGTAAGGTTTTTAACGAGACAGATCTTACGCAGTGGATATTGTACTCTTTTTCCTTCACTAAGATTTTTTTCCCACTGGGTTTTTTCTTAGTAAGATTTTAGACATATCCTCAATGGACATCCAAGGGGGAGTATTATGAATATTTGGTGGATGTATATTTTTGAAGAGATTGATACTAATCGGATTATGTAATATCATTTTCCTATTAAGAGAGAAGATTGTATTTCATTATTTCTTTTATTATGATAAGATCTCTTCCATATTTACATTAGGGTTAGGTTTCCCAGTGGCTATAAATATCACCCCCATTGTACATGTTTCTATACCCCAAAAGAGTAGCAATAAAATATTCTCTCTTCTCTCTTTCTCTCTTATATCTATATTTTACTTTTGTTTCGATTATTTTCATAACAGTATTAATGTGTTGAAGCAAGAGATTACAAAATAGGCTTTGCATTTATTTATTATGACGAAATAATGTTTTTCCAGTTACAAAAGTGCCAATTTTGACGTTTGCATTTTGTGTTATGTCTAATTTTGTATTTAATGGAGTTTTGGGAATAATAACATATTATCAGAACTTATGGGAAGACATTTATAATTTACAAATAAATCGGATTACCCAATATCACAGGTCATGCCCCACTTCACCACCGGTGGTGCACTTTTCCACTTGACCAACATAGTCGGCACCTAGAAATTGGTGTTCACAACAATGGATGCAATCAGAAATTTTACTGTGCAATAACGTATGATTCTTGCACCAGTTTTGATTAGACAGTCTAGATATAGACAAGTATCACTATCGTCTATCAATAACGAATGATGATGTGGATTTAGATATTTTTTCTTTTGATGATTTTTTATGTTTACTCACGGGTTTTAGGTGACTTCTACGATGAAGGGTTTTGTAAGGCCTTTACGGATGAGGGAGTGATTTTGTCCATTTGATATATTATTATTTAAATCAATGGATGAGATTGATCCAATTAATCGGTTAGTAACTTGCAAAAATAGGTTTACAGTGAAATGTGAAAACACACCCAATATTTAACAATTATTACAAAATAAGAGGGTAACTCTCCCAATATTCATTTGAAGTGAATCAAAGTGCCTAGGTTTTGTATTCTCTGAACAGTTGAATCCCCCACACCCAAACCCCTGAAATAAGATAATTTTTTCTGCTTGGTATGCGGATTTTAGTGAGGTGATTTTCAGTATAAAGCTTCGATCCAGGGATTGGTTATCGGCTTTGGGCTTGGGTTGCACTTTTTCATATTGGTGTTTAAGTCCTTATGCGTTGGGAGACCTTCAAATGGCCATTTGAAAAAAAGAGGTGTCCACCTCTTTTGAAAAAAAGAGTCTTGGAAAGCGTGAATTAACAATGTCCTGTTCTCAACAATCTAAAATAAACGGCCAGTGTACTTGTGCTCAATTGTTTTCTGTCCATTCGATTATTAATTAAATAAACTAAGCCTATGATCACTCTAACCTAATTAGTAAAATGAATTTATAAACTTATTCACTAAAAATTTTCTCTACCTCGTAATTTCATTCATTTTTTATTATTCTCTTGAATTTATAAGTTATAAAAAATTTTATTTTATTTTATTTTTATCAATAAGATAATATTTATTTATACGTTTCATTCATATTTTTTTGTTTTTGTATTTTTAGGTTAAGTTTCATTCATTTTTTTAGTTCATGTAAATTTTTAAGTTGTAAAATTATTTTTCTTTTGATTTTAATTTTGATCAATAAAATAGTGTTTGCTTATGAGTTTCATTCATATTTTTTGTTATCGTAAATTTTTATGCTGTAAAATTATTTTTCTATTGATTATTTCTGACCTATAATATAGTGTTTGCTTACGAATTTTATTCACATTTCTTTCCCTTAAATTTTCAAGTTCTAAAATTATTTTTCTTTTGATTTTATTTTTTTTATCAATAAAATAGTATTTGCTTACGAGTTTTATTCATCTTTATTTGTTTTTCTAAATTTTTGGGTTACAAAAATTTTCTATTTTATTTCTTATCAATAATATAGTGATGGCCTTCGGGTTCCATTCATTTTTTATTGTTTCTGTAAATTTTGAAATTAGATATTTTTTCTTTTGATGATTTTTTATGTTTACTCACGGATTTTATTCATATTTTTTTGTTCACATTAATTTTTATATATAATATTATAAATTTAAAATATATCATATATTAATTTGTTATTATATAAATAAATTATTTCATATTATACGTAAAATTCACTAGACCTGCATCGCAGAGGTGAACTCACTGGTGGTAAATTAAATGATTTGAAGTTAGAAATCGGTGTTTACAACAATAGATGCAATCAGAAATTTTACTATATTTATAAACTTTGCATAAGTCAATCCAAACAGACCATAGACAAGTATCACTATCATCTATCACTAAAGAATGATGATGCGGATTTTAAGCCACTAAGCATGCACGGACTAAATTATAATCGTTAATGCTTTAGCCGTTTTATAGTTTAAAAAAACACGAGTCTCACCCGAAAGTCGAAACGAGAGCCACGCAGCTTATTATAATAATAATAATAATAATAATAATAATAATAATAATAATATGGCAATTTCTATGGTCCCGTTGTAAAAACAACGGTTTCGGTCCCGTTGGTGAAAATATTTTACACTTTAGTCCTTAAATTTTAGATTTATTTTCATTTTAAATTTTATTTTAAAATTACGGGTAAACGGACGGATTCTCATATTCTCTCTCACGAAACTCACTTATCTCTTGAAACATGGAGCACGGCAAAACTCAAGGTATCTCCTATCTCTCCCATGTGTCCTTGGAAGGTGCAGTCTACGAACCGAAGTGTGCACCCTGACGACATCCCACCAGTGGTGTGAACTAATTTTAATTTCACACCCCGGGTGTAAGGTCCTCTATCCCTGAAAGGTACAATCCTTATCCAATATCCACCAACCCCTGACGAAATCCCACCGATGGTGTCAAAAAAATTTCGTTTCACACCCCCGGTGTAAAGTCCTCTGTCCTTGGAAGGTGCAATCTACGAACCGAAGTGTGCCCCTGACGACATCCCACCGGTGGTGTGAAATAATTTTAATTTCACACCCCGGGTGTAAGGTACTCTGTCCTTGGAAGGTACAATTCACGAACAACTGTACTCCCTGGCGACATCCCACCGGTGGTGTGAAAAAATTTTCGGTTCACACCCCGGGTGTAAGGTCGACTGTACATGTAAAAAATACTTTAGTGGTTTTTTTTTTTATAGATTTTGGTCTGAAGTAGAATTTAATTTGTCTTTTTTATAATCCTAAAAATAATTTTTAAAAAGTTACTTTATATAACTTCTCATTTTAATCCATTTTTATATTTTTTTTAGTTTCTGAATATTTTTAAAATATGTAACAAACACGTAAAAAACTCTTAATAGTCATTATTTTAAAAAAAGTAATTTTTGTAATAAAAAAAAGCTATAACAAATAGACCCTTAATCTAAGGTAGTGTAAAGAATTAAAAATATCAAATAATTGTTGTTTATCTATACATCCTCTATACATATAATAAAAGGGATATTCCCTTTTATTAATTCACAAAACATTGATAAATGGAGAAAATATCATATTTTTCCCCTTTTTCCATTCAGGGTAAAAGAAGTCACTCTTCTATAAAGATCAAATTATAAAGCATACTGAGATAACATCCACAACTTAAATTTTAACTTACTTGGTTATATATCACTCCAAGAAACCATTGAAAACTTCAATTATTATTTTTTCCCTCATAAGCAAAAATTGATTATCCCAAAAAGCTCAGAAACATTCTGGTGCTCAACTTAAATAGTACGAAGAAAAAGCTCAAATGCATTTAGATGCTCATTCTGAAACAGAAACATCTGGAAACACAAAATAATATTAAAAACCTCAAACAGTGAAAATCAAAAGTGTAACTCAGAGTCACTGCTGCTAACAATTTTAGTTTACTACACCTCACTTCCTCTTCTTAAATTCCGAAAACCTAGAAATTTTGCCTGGTCCTAATTAACGGCTTTCACTTTCACCCTAATGCATGCATATTCACAGACCTACGATCTGAGAGAGAGAGAGAGAGAGAGAGAGAGAGGAGAGAGAGAGAGAGAGAGAGAGAGAGAGAGAGAGAGAGAGAGAGAGAGAGAGAGAGAGAGAGAGAGAGAGAGAGAGAGAGAGAGAGAGAGAGAGAGAGAGAGAGGGGGTGAACCTGTAGTCAGAGGGAGCTCGAAAGTTGGCGTTGGAGAGAGCTTTGGCGGCGTCGGCATGACGTTGGTCGTCGTCGAGAGTACTGCCGTACTCGGTCTTGATGGACCATGAGTCAGCGGCGATGGATCGGTCGTCGTCGGAGACCAGATCGGCGGAAGAGAGGGCAACCTTCGTCGGTGGTTGATTGGAGGTCATAAGGAACAAAATATCAGGCATGGAGGATCACTGATCGTAAAACTGAAACAGGAGAGGGAAAAACATGACTTTTACCTACAGACATAACTCTTTTTCACACGAACAAATTTGTAAAATAAAAAAGATTAAGAACTACAATATAATATAAAAAAATTATAGTCCTTAAAAATAATAATTTGACATAGCAAAACTCTTGTTTATCATTGGTTAATAAAACAACGGTTCCAAAACCGTTATTTTATCAACGGGACCATAGAAGCCCCCTAATAATATATGTTATAGTGGCGTTTATGGTGTAGACCCGTACGGAATGGGTCCACGTTGAAGAAGTGGCTCCACGGTGGACTATCACCTAGAATAGTAGGTTGTCCAGGTTAATATTATATTTAGATATTTCTCCCCTAATTTTTGTCAAATTTCATAAAATGCCCTAAGATAGTTGTAAATAGATTTTGACCTTCAAAAAACAATAAAGTCTTAAATGCCCCCCTTTCCAAGATAGTGTGTTTGGATGTGGTAATTTAAGAGGTAATATATGTTTACAGGGTAATTAAAATACATGAATCTAAGTTATTTTATTTGGATATTAAGTGTGTATGAATTTAAAATGAAGCAATTTATAGGTATTTTGTGATAACTAAATTTGAGAAACTTGAAATAACATCAAAAAGTAAAGAATTCCAAATCCCCTTTTTCACTCTCACTCTCATCCTTGCACTACAGCTTTATTCAATATCTAAAAACTGTTCAAAATTTAAAAAAAAACTCTCGGTCTCTCTGTCACCCTCTCTCCTTGTCTCGGTCTCTCCCTCTCCTCTTTCTCCCTCTCTATCGCGCTCTCTCTCATTCCCTCTCCTATTCCTTGTCTCTCCACCTCACATTCTTTCTTACTCTCCCTCCCTCTCTCTCGCTCTCTCTCCTCCACCTCTCTCTCTCGCTAAAGGCAGAGAGAGCGTGATAGAGGAGGGAGAGAGAGAGGGGGGAGAGTGGGAGAATGCATTAATACAAATTAATAAAAAACAAAATTTGCAAAAAGTTATATTATGAAAATTATTAGCCCACTTACGTAAATACAGTAACATTATGGAACTTTTAGTTATTTTGTAGTACTGTAACTCCTCTTCTGCAAATAGAATAAACTTGCATGTCAACCTGATAAATAAGTAACCAGTGTGAAATCCCAACCGCTACAAATTCTTGTACACATCTCAACGATTTCTAATCAACGTGGACCCCACTTCACCGCATGGACCTATTTCCGTACAGGTCCACCACAGTTGTAGTGAGTTATAATAATTAATAAGGGGACACTAGTATCGAAAAAAAGAGCAGACTTTGAAATCAACAGGTCCGCCGTCACTATCTATCTATGGATTTGACTCATTTAAAGTGAGTAAAATATAAAGTAAGTAATCTTAATTGTTAATAAGAAAATCAAAAGATAATATTTTAACACATCCATGATTTGTTATATGTATACTTATAATATTTATTATTGATTTTATCTTCAATGATTGAGATTAATTACTTTACATTCTATAGTTATTTGTTCACTTTAAATGAGCCGAATCCATCTATCTATCTATTACTTTTCTTAAAGAATCTGACTCCTCTAAAGTGAGTAAATTATTTTAGAATGTAAAATAATTAATTTTAACTATTGATCAAAAAATCAATAATAAATATTAAAGTACATGTATAATAAATCATAAATGTATTAGAATATTATTCTTTAATTTTTTTATTAATAATTAAAATTAATTATTTTATACTTTATTTACTTTAGATGAATCAAATATTTTCTTTAAAGTATGTTTTTTTTTGTCTATTCTTCTATTCAATCTATTATCTATTATCTGTTATTTTTCTTAAAAGTATGTTTTTTGGTCAGGTTGCAAAAAGTTGATACACGTGTCATGAATGGTTAACAAAATTACTCAATCACCACGCCTGAAAATATCAAATCAGATACAGTAAAAAAAAAATTCACACTGCCCCCGTACAGAGCTCTCACCCCACTTTCTTGCCAATTTTATTTGTGTGCCAAAAATTGATTGACTCGCCCCTCTCTCTGCTAAAAGTGGGAGTGACTTCTAAGGTGGTAATGTTTTATTACTTCACCACTACAGTGAAGTGAGTCTATTATTTATGATAATATGTAATCGGTCTTCTTTTAAATTGAAATTTTTTCACTATAAATTGTTATAATAGATTAATATATTCATAACTCTATAAATTACAAAAATTAACGTGATATAATATAAAAATCACAAATAGTTTATTTTTATTTTATTTTTGATAAATAAAATATGATTTTAATTTTTGAGTAATATTTTTCGTCCCTGCAAATATATTTCTCTCCCTTTGTCTACCTCGCTCTCCCTCTCTATCTATCTCTCTCCCCTCTCTCTCCCTTCGCTCTCTCTCTCTCTCACATTTTATCTCTCTCCCCTTTCTCGCTCTCTCTCCCCTATCTCTTGTTCTATCTCTGTAACATCCATTTTCTGAGTTACTATTTAAAAATCTATTTTATATGAATTTTTGAAATATAAGTCTTTTGAGATTTATTTTTAGCTTAAAAATAGGATTTAAATATACATGTTTAAGATTACTTCTGAAAATGGTTAATTCGCAGCTTCTGTCAGGTCTAATTACAACCTCCATTTCTCTGTTTAAACCGTACTTTTCTGTTTTATATGAATTCTTGTGCCATAAATATTTTGTGATTTATTTTTAGCTTAAAATTAGGAATAAAATACACATATTCCGGAATACTTTTGAAATGGAAATTTTACAGTCAAAATCAAGTCTGTTTACAGAAAACAGTACATCTAACTGATGGAAATGAGTTCAATAAATAAACTTCCTTCACAAAAGTTGGTTTTTCTAATATTTTATATTTTCTGAAAATTTTCTAGAATTTTTGGAAGTAAAAAGATTTAAAAGTTCTATTTTGATCCAAATAGTAAACCGCTTGAGCTAATAGATTGATTCGGAGCTCAAGTTAAAGTCAAATAAAGATTTTGAATAGCCAAAACATGTTTTTCCATTCTTTAGGATTTATGAAAATTATTTCAGAATTTTCTGAAAGACAGATCAAAAGTCACTTTTTCAAACCTCCGTAAGACACGTAAAACGATAATTTCTAGGCCAAAATAGATTTATAATGATCGGTGAGAGCTCAAAATCAATTTTCAAGAGGGACCATTAGTGTTCAAATTAAATTTTTGATTTTTGAGAATTTTCTGAAAAATGTCTGTTTTTCACTTACGGCGCGTCCGTTTTTCTGTTCTTTGAGCTAAACGCATAGCTTACGCTTACCGTAAAATTCCAGAAACTCTTCCATGAAGCTGTTAAAGCTATTTCATGGTATTCCCAAGATTTCTTATCAGTTCTCAATCTTTAAACTAATTTTAGAAATTTTTGATTTGTGACAAGTCAATTTTACCCTTGATTTTCATCCGTTTTCACTTGAAAACCCTAGGGACAAATATGTAACTTCACTCCCTCCCTTTTCAGCCCTCATAAACCGTCCTACCACCTTGCCAAGAAGAGGACTAGGTGCATTTGGTACATGAGTCAAAGTTTTAAACCAATTAGAAAAAGGTTGATTAAAACTAATTAGTTAAATATGCATTTTGATAGTCATGGCTTACATCACTTGGACATTTCTCTTCCTCCCTTGCCCTTCCTCTTTGGCCGCCCCTCTCCTTCCCCAAGAGCCCTTGGATGATAATTTTTCACTTGGATTCAATCATTGTGAAGTGGTTTAGGCCAATTAGGAATTAGTTAATTGTTTTGATTTTTGTTAAAAGCCAAACCATGGTTACTTTCCAAAGCCAACCATAGTTTCTTTAAACTCAACCCTTGGCTGCCCATTCACCTGTAAATACCCTCCTTCACTCTTCATAAATCCTACACCAAGCCAAGGAATCAAGAAGCAAACACTTTTCTCTCTTTTTCTCTTCTTAAGTCTTAAATTTCTATATTGGTGTTCTTGGATCTTCATCCATTTTTGGTAAAAGGTAGGGGGAACTTCTTGCAAATTAATTTGTGAAGTATATGTTTGATTCTTGGTTATGCTTGATTAGTATGTTTTATGTGTTTTTGCTTTTATGCCTTGATAAATGTTTTATAAGCTTTAAATTAATTATTTTGTGTTAATTATTAATAGTAGGGTTATAATGCCCAAATTTCCCTAAATTTTCGTGATAGTAAGGTGGCTACGCCAAAATCATTTTTGAGCTTTTGTAAACATACCGTTATAATGGCGAATTTTAGATTAATGTAAAAACGATTATATTGTGGAGAAAATACAATTTATTATTTTGTAAAAACCATGATGTTATCTAACATTTATATATTCAAGGGTGATGGTTAAGATTTGATTGGTTTATTAGTATGGATCTGTCTAGAAAGGAAAGAGACCTTTGAAGGGGCTATTACAAAGTCCGTCTTTTTCTAGCCTGGGATCTGTATTGATACGCTATTTAAAAATCTTAACACTAGGGACCAGGTATATACGTGATCAAGATAATTTGGGAAAAAAGTGATTTATTTAATAAAGTATATATAAATAGATTGGATGGGATAAAAGAGTATAACGGTAATGGATTCTCGGTGAATTCTACCGTTGTAGCATCTTTCGGAAGTTAAGATGACAGTAATGGATTCCCAGTGAATTCTACTGTTGTTTTAGCAAGTGGGAAATATTGAGCTGGTATCCAATCTGTATATGTATGCAATTAACTCAGTTTAATTTCCAACGTTTATGACAGTGGAAATTAGTGAGGTAGGTTTCCCACGGGGCTTTTTCCTAGAAAATAAATGGTGCTTAAGTATTTCCGTAAATAAACAGTTGATTTCACTTAGTCTATTTCGAATACGTTTTGGTTCTATAGTTACTCGTAATTCTGTGTTTACTTGTGAAATCTGTGTTTTACCTGAAACATGTGATTGGTATTCTTATCTGTTAAAAGTGGTTCTGAGTGGTTGGAAGTGAAAGAGATATGCATAGTGAAAGGCGATGTTCCTATTTGATGTTCCTACTCGATGTTCCCAAATGTTTTGTTTGAAGTGATGTTCCCACTAGATGTTCCCAACATGCTGTGTTTTAAGCAAAGTGCTCATTGTTTGTTATATTGATATACTGATTAATTAGGTATTTTTCCTGTGTATCTGAGTGATGTATGTTGCTGTGTGTCTGTACTTTTCCTATTAAGTTGTTTAGAGTTTCACATTTGCATGCTTTGTTGTGTTGATGCATGACGGAGTAGATGTTTGACCCAAGAAGTGGGCTAGCTTTTAGAAGAGGATCTGAAGGAGGCTGCTGTATAGATTTATATGGATTCCAAGAAGACTAGATGATTACTGTATTGTTTTGGGTAGAGATCTAGAGATTAGACTGACTCAGATGTTCACTGTATCATTTTCAAATTTTTCTTGTAAAGACTCTATTGGTTATATGAAATGAGATTATACTCATACAAGTTTTATTTATGCTTCCGCACTGAAAACCTCTTCGAAAACATTGAAAAAGGAATCAAGGGAACATACTCCCCATCCTTCTCATCTTCTTTAAAAGGCAAAAAAATTTTTACTTGTATTTTAGAAGAAGGATTTCCAAACTGTCTTTAAATATTTTCTAAGTTAAATGAAATTCTTGATAACTATGGTGTAATATCCTTTTTGGAGAAAGGGTGTTACAGTCTCCCCTCCCACTGCCCCTCTCTCTCTCTATCTCTCTCTTTCACTCTCCCCCTCTCTCTCCCACTCTCTCCCCCTATCTCTCGCTCTCTCCTCCGTCCGACAGTGATACTCCTTCTAGTCAAGTAATTTTTTTCTAAAATTATTGTTTTTTCAATTGAAAATTTATTACTATTTTTCAATTTTATCGAAAACAATGTTTTTTAAAGTGTTGCATTGTTTTTCGAACGATATAAATAATAAGGTTTATGTTATTAAATTTTTACTCTCACACATTTATTTATTACATTTCTTAATCTGTTTTAAAATACATTAAAAGAACTACTATTACGAGATGGAGGGAGTAATATTCTTAACAAATCAAAATTATAACAATTTATAACACTATCACTATGTATTTCAAATGTCACTCACTTTGAATTGACCAATATGCGTTCAATTATTCATAATGGAATTAACTGTCTATGTGTCAAGTTCCATTGGGATCCATCAAAACTCACTTTGGGGTCAAAAACAATATTTTCTTCCTACTCACGAATGTAACTTTCAAATTAGTCCCAACGCAATTTTAAATAAAAGCCAAACACACCATATTTTATCATTCTTACCCAAAAATCAGTTTAAACCAACCTATGTAAGGCTCGTTTGTTATAGATTAAAAAAATGATTTTGATATAAAATAATTTAGTGGTTATTTTCTAGAGATTTTAAAAAAAAATAGAAGTTAACTTGTATTTATTTATAAAAAAAGTGATTTTTAACTTGTTTAGATACAACTAAGCAGAAGTACTTATTTTTTTTTTCTATAAAAGTACAATAAACACAAAGAGTCATTTTCGATGAAATATTATTGTTTAAGAAAATATTTTTTAGTCTTAGTGATAATTCTTAAATATATTTCATATGGTGATGTAATTTTTATTAACTTTAAATATATTTTATTAATATATATTTTGTAAGTATATATTTAACGTGGTGTGTGTATTAACTTAGTTCTATATATATTAATCATGGAATTTTTTTTTATATATGATATCAACGTATGTAATTTTTTGACGACGTATAGATATATTTTTCTCGTAAAAAAATATATTTTAGAAAGTAAGCAGAAGTTGGAGCCTTACCCTGTGTTTGGATTGAGAGAAATAGGCAAGAGAGGGTTAGAGGTGTGCACTGCAGACTGCATAGGCGTAGAAAAGAGACTTGAGGAGACAGACGTTACTTACTATGTGCGCGAGAAATAGATAAGGCTAGTTTTGTCCGGGGAAATGCTTCGTGTTTTTTATTATTACACTTTCTTTCATCTATCGAAAATGTCTTTTTGAGAAGCTACTATGTATAGCTTTTCATTTTAATCTTTTTACTGATTCTTTTCAACTTTTGATTATTTTTAAAAGCTAAAACAAACACATCTAAACTTTAAAAAAGTGATTTTTTTTAACAAAATAAACTGAAACAAACCGGCTATCATGAATTTCTCCAAAATCACTTTCTTTTAATGTATCCAAATCAACACATTAAAGAAAACTAAATTTTAAATATGAAATACATTTTCAATACACGTAATACAACTTTTTTCGCTAATCCTACAATATACTCAACCACAATATTGTTAAAAGCAATTACTATGGGGGTAATTTATACCACAACACTATTTAAAGCATTTCTAATTTTTCTATGGCTCTTGAAAGCAATTATAATTTTTGAATGGGGCAATTTTTTTTTTGAAAGGCCAAATTTTTATTTTTATTTTGAATGGGCCAAATTTTCAATTTTACAAAAATGTATGCCAATAATGTAAATAAGGCCTTTACCTATTGTCCACCTATTGTCCAGTTATCCTGTAATCGATCCTAGACGTACAAATTTTAAAATATTAAATCAAAGGTCATGATTATTGGACCCACTTCACCATGGTGGTGAAGTCTTATTACTTCACCACCCTAGGCGCCACCAAAAGTGGGTAGTAACTTCAAAGTTCAAACTACAACATGTTTTCAATTAAAAAAAAAGATTTGGCTTTCATTTTTTTATTATTCTTAATGAAAACTTTGTTTTATATTATCTTAAACAATTATTTTAAGTTCTACCAAAAAAACAATTATTTTAAATGTTACGATGTATATAGTTTTTTAGTAATTATACTGCATACAACCTTTTAGCAAATAATTTTTAAGGTAAATTTTTAGGTTATAAAATTTATTTTTTATTTTTATTTTTAGTAAAAAATAGTGTTTATTTATTGATTTCATTCATGTTATTTTATTCGCACAAATATTTAGGTTATAGTGTTTTCCTAGGTGTTTTATTCATATTTTTTCTATATATTTTTAGATTGTAAAATAATTCTTTTTTAATTTCATTTTTGATAAAAAAATAGTGTTTATTTACGGATCTCATTCATTTTTGCTATTCCTATAAATTTTATGGTTGCAAAATTACTTTTTCTTTTAATTTTATTTTAGGTAAAAAAAATATTGTTTTATCAAAAAAAAATATTGTTTGTTCACGGGTTTCACTCATGTAAATTTTTATGTTGTAAAATTATTTTTATTAAATTTTATATTTGATATAAAATAATATTTGCTTACGAGATTCATTCATGTTTTTTGTTCATGCAAATTCTTAGGTAATACAATTAATTTCCTTTTAATTTTATTTTCACTAAATAAAACAATGTTTGCTTACCAATTACATTCATGTTGTTTTGTTCAAGAAATTTTTTAGATTGCAATTTTTTTATTTTAATGTTTTTTATCAATAAAATACTTTTTACTGGCATGTCTCATTCTTTTTTTTCTATTAAAAATAAAAAATTACTATAGACTGAAAATTTATTTTATTTACTTTCACTATTTTTTTATTTGGCATTCATTTTTATCCATATACAGAAGCAATTGTTGATTGCTTATAGATTTTATTGTTTTATTTAGTTTTGAACTTCCCGTGACTTTTCAAAATTTTCAAATTATTTCTCTTTAAATTTTAACAATGTTAACTTTATCATTTTTAACCAAGTTACATTGTCATGATAACACAAAATTTACACATATACAATGTCACAAAATCAACATTGTTATAAATTTACAATATATTATATAATTTTATTACTATATATACAAACAATTTCATATAATGGATAAAAAATCAACAGGACTCGTATGTATGTAATAGTGTTTGCTTATTGGTCCATTCATGTTTTTATGTAAAATTTGGGTTATAAAATATTTTTTATTTTACTGTTGATAGATAAAATAGTGTTTAGTTATAAGTTTTGTACATGTTTTTTTGTCCCAGTAAATCTTTGGGTTGCTTAACTATTCATCTCTTAATTTTATTTTCGATAAATAAAATCGTGTTTATTTATAAGCTCAATGAGGGGAGGAAATTTCTTTTAATTTTATTTTTAATAAATAAAATAGTGTTTATTTATGGATTTTCTTTATATTTTTTTGTCCTTTCTTATAGACTTCATTCATATATTTTTCTTCCCGTATAAGTTTATTTCTTTTCATTTTATTTTCGATAAATAAAATTAGGTTTGTTTACGGGCTTTATTTATATTTTCACTAAACTTTTAGATTGTAAAGTTATTTTTCTTTTAAATATTATTTATGATAAATAAAATAGTGTTTAAAATTCATGTTTTTTGTTCCTGAAAAGATTCTCGTTGGAACTTTTTTTTGTTTTACTTTTAATGAATAAAATGGTATTTGCTTACCCTTTTTATTTATTTATTTTTGTTCTCATAAATTTCTTGGATTCAATATTATTTTTTCTTTTAATTTTCTTATGATAAGTTAAATATTATTTACTTCGGGTTTCATTCGTTTTTTAGTTCATGTAAGTTTTCAGATTGCGAAAAGAATTTTATTTTTGATAAATAAAATGGTTTTCACATACGGGTTTAATTCATGTTTTTTGTTTGTGTAAATTATCATGTTTCAAAATTATTTTTGTAATTTTATTTTAGATAAAAATAATAGTGTTTGCTCACAAGTTTTATTCGCGTAAATTTTCATGTTGCAAAATTGTTTTCCTTTTACTTTTATATTTGATAATTAAAACAATATTTGCTTAGGAGATTAATTCATGTTTTTTGTTTATGCAAATTCTTAGGTTATACAATTATTTTTCTGTGAATTTTATTTTGACTAAATAAAACAATGTTTGCTTACCAATTGCATTCATGTTCTTTTGTTCAAGAAATTTTTTTAGATTGTAAAATTATTTTTCTTTTAATGTTTTTTATCAATAAAATAGTTTTTACTGACATGTCTCATTCTTTTTTTTATTAAAATTAACAAATTACTATAGACTAAAGACTTATTTTATTTACTTTTGCTGTTTAATCTTTATTTGTTCCGGCATTCATTTTTATCCATACGAAGAAACAATTGTTGATTGCTTATAGCTTTTATCGTTTCACTTAGTTTTGAACTTCTCGTGACTTTTTTGAGTTTTTAAATTATTTCTCTTTAAATTTAACAATGATAACTTTATCACTTT
Organism: Glycyrrhiza uralensis; assembly: GCA_030159175.1. Lineage (NCBI taxonomy): Eukaryota > Viridiplantae > Streptophyta > Magnoliopsida > Fabales > Fabaceae > Glycyrrhiza > Glycyrrhiza uralensis. Next base: position 32,642,417 of record BRZY01000003.1, read on the forward strand.
TTAACCAAGTTACATTGTCATAGTAACACAAAATTTGCAGGTATACAATGTCACAAAATCAATATTGCTATAAATTTATAATATGTCATATATCATTTTGTTACTATATATACAAACAATTTCATATCATGTATAAAAATTAACACAATATGTGCGTATATAATAGTGTTTGCTTATTGGTTGATTTATGCTTTCATGCAAAATTTGGGTTATAAAATAATTTTTTTATTTTACTGTTGATAGATAAAATAGTGTTTAGTTATGAGTTTTATTCATTTTTTTGTCCGTGTAAATCTTTGGGTTGCTTAATTATTCATCTCTTAATTATATTTTTGATAAATAAAATAATGTTTATTTGCAAGTTCTGCGGGGGGAGAAATTTTTTTAATTTTATTTTTAATAAATAAAATAATATTTATTTACGGATTTTATTCATTTTTTCATCCTTGTTTATAGGTTTCATTCATATATTTTTCTTCCCGTATAAGTTTTTTCTTTTAATTTTTTTCAATAAATAAAATGTGTTTGCTTATGTTATTTATATTTCAAGTAAACTTTTAGATTGTAAAGTTATATTTCTTTTAAATATTATTTATGATAAATAAAATAGTGTTTAAAATTCATTTTTTTTGTTCCTGAAAATGTTCAGGTTGCAAAATATTTTTTTTAGTTTTACTTTCGTTGAATAAAATGGTATTGCTTACGGGTTTCATTTATTTATTTTTGTTCTCATTAATTTCCTGGATTCAATATTATTTTTCTTTTAATTTTCTCCTTATAAGTTAAAGATTGTTTGCTTATAGGTTTCATTCTTTTTTTTTTTGTTAATGTAAGTTTTTAAGTTGCAAAATTAATTTTTCTTTTAATTTTATTTTTGATAAATAAAATGGTTTTCACATACGGGTTTCATTCATGTTTTTTGTTTATGTAAATTATCATGTTTCAAAATTATTTTTCTTTTAATTTTTTTTTGATAAATAAAATAGTATTTGCTTTTGAGTTCGTTCATGTTGTTTTGTTCGTGTAAATTTTCATGTTGCAAAATTATTTTTTTTAATTTTATTTTTTATAGATAAAATTATGTTTAATTGCAGATTTTTTTTCCAAGTATTTTTGTTTGTATAAATTTTCATATATATATATATATATATAGTCACAAAATGACTACTATATATATATATATATATTAGTTTATTACTATATAAAACAAGTCATTTCATATCATTAGTAGAAAACAACACGACTCGTGCGACCGTACGGGTCAACTAGCTAATTTTTTTACAGCAGGTAACATGCGTTAAGCGTGGCATGTTGGTATGGGAGAGAACTCTTATAACTCAGGTAACTCCCACATGTCATTTTTTCCTCCAATTTTTTTTTCTTTTAAAAACATCACACAACTTCTCACTTTTTTTTATTCTACATCGAGGAGTATCCCACTGCCTGCATGACGGAGACTAATCTCTCGTGTGATTTTGTTCGGCATCTCTAATGGGTGGCATCCCTCCCAGTTGAGATTTTTCCTTCCCCTTCTCTTCCCTTTCAAATTGTCAAACACTCACCTTTCCTCCCCTCCAAAACTCACAAACAAACCCTTAGGAAGTTTATTAAATGTAATATTATACTTATATAAATATTAATATATATAGGTGTGTGCGGCTCTGGGCGGGGCAGGTACTAAGATATCTATACCCGCATCCATCCCCATCAAAATTTGCGAGTAATTACCCGTACCCATGTCCATACCCATTAAGTGGAGAATTACCCTCCCAATCATGGGTAATTATTGTAGGTACCCAATGGGTATGAGTCTAATTGCCATCCCTAGTGGCAAATAGTAAAAGTGAAAAGTAATAAATACCTTTAAAATATGTTTAAACCAAATACAAAATATCCTAATCAATTTATGATAATAAGTGTAGTAATACACAGCAACAACAATTGATAATATTGGAAATATAATGATATCATAGTCAAAATAATCAATGTAAGAAATGTAATAATGAAAAAGAGGATAGAAAATTAGAAATCAATCCATATAGAAACGTAATCAAAGGAAAGCAGCAAATTTGGTAATAAATCATAATGAAAAATCACAATAATGGTGATGAAATATGACCGATTGTAACATTAAATCATTAGCATAGCACCACCAAACTCTTTATTTTTTAAATGAGACGATTATAAATGGATATTCAAACCGTTGTGATTAAAACTAATAAATGTTTAACAATTTTTTGGTTTATATACACAGTATTTTAGGAATTTCTGGCCACAGATCGAACACGGGTACTAACCGTTTCCGTCCCTTAGACGGAGTATATTAACCATTTGCGCACAATCTCGTGGTTAAATGCTTAACAATTTAATAATTATTTGTTATTTTCTAAAAACATAATTTTGAAAGATTTGATGATGTCAATCATTGTAATAATGATGAGAAAAATCAGTCAATATGGAAACGGCAATAGCAAATTTCCCACTCTGTGAGGTCGCCTTTGATTACAGAAGAAATTCTTAATGACTATAGTAAAAACCAACTAAGGCAAAATCAGAGCAAAGCAAAGCAAATTTTCATGAGTCACCTATTTACGTTCATTTTAATCAATAACTCGGCATTAGCGAAGCATGTGAAATGTCCAGAGAAAAGAAAGTGCACAATTTAATTAGCCAAGAAATAAAGGAAGTAATAAACTTATGTCAAGTGGTAGAAATTGTACAGTGAAACGAGCATTTGGGGTTGTAGCGGTAGCTCCTAGGTTTCTTTTAGGGTGGCATTTAGGGTAGGGAACCATATTTGTTGACCACCGCAGAGAAGTGTGTGTAGGAACCGTTGATATAATAATAAAAAAATCCAACGGTGAAGATGAACAGTGGGCTACCGGTGGAACCGGTAAAATGGCAGGTTTCTGGGCTATCGCAAAAAGGGTGTTTTATTGTTAAGTAATTAATTTTTTGGACAACAATTTATGGAAATTATTTTTTGACCCAAGTGTCTGATTGATGCTATACAAAGATGGATTGTACGATGTATTGAGTATTTTTTTGCCATTGACGGTGTATAAAGTAGTCATACAGTAAACACTTACTAAGACCAATAACCATGGGAAAAAATCCAAAATTTGAAGTTGGCAACCAAATGATTAATTAATGGTTTTTATAATGAAATGATCTATGAGTGATTTGAAATACTAAACATGGAAACAAAATCTGAAATATTTGGCAACGAAATGATTAGTTATTGGTTTTGTTAATGAAATCATCTATGAGTGATTTGAAATACCAAAATAACGTAATTAAAATGGATTTAGAAGTAATTAATCAATATTAAGGTTGGTGTAAGTAAACATATTTGGGCTTCTGTATTGTTGTCGTATAGCTTACGGATGTCTATTGTTTTGAACTGTTATGAATGAGACAGAAGACAAAAAACAATAAAGCTTAATAGGTATTATTAAGTCATATAATTTAAGAAATATTACTAAAAAATTAGTGTAAATGTTTGTCTTTGGCATGAAAAATGATTTAATATATTATGGTGAATAATGACCGAATTGTTATTAGTAAGAATAGATGAACAAATAAAATAAGATAAAAAAAAGATGAACAGATAAAAATGAAATTAAGCGGCAAATGATATAAAGTAGCATTTAAGATGTAGCATTCTCGTTACAGAACTTTGAGTCATGATAATACACAAATGGAGATCTATTTAGCTAAATAAAACTGATGAAAGAAGAAGACAAGAAGCAGTCCGACTGTGTAAAGTAGCAGCATAATCTTGTTATCAACAGCATTAAGTTTTTTGTGGAAGGTTTTGATCTCTGAATGGATTTCGGATCTGTTGATGCATTCGGAGTTGACTTCATCATCAGTAATCTGATATGTGATAGGTTGTGTTGATATTGGATAGGCCCACTGGAAGAATCTACATGATCTTATTTCACATGTATAAAACAATTTAAGGGGATTGTTCTTCGTAGTTGAAACTTTGATAGCTGCAACTCTCCCACAATGGCAGTACATATTGTAGTATTGTAGTCCAGCTGCTGTAGTCCCACTGATGGTAGAAGATGCCACTGGTAGATCTGGAAACATACCCAATAATCAGTATAGAATAGTAGTGGAAAGGTAATAACTTTTGAAAAGGAAATTGATGAAAAATATAAAAAAGGATAAAAGATCTGGATCTGAAATGGGATGAAGGATTAAAGCGTGGATGAAGCGTTAACCATCTAGATTAATCGATGTTTTCAAAATAGCTGATATAAGAAATAAAAAATAATAATGTTATTCAAAAGATGAGATGAAGTATATAAAATAAAAAATGACACTCAGTCGATTTTTTGCCATTGAAGAGGAGATTAGAGAGAAATATGCATAGCCAGAGGCCCAGAGGAACCTTCGCTAGTGTGAGTTATTGGACAGTTTTGAGTTGTCTTCATCTTCGTTGCACCTCAGTTGGGTGGGGGTGGCGTGGGGTCATTCATTAAAAGGTAGAGGAAAATGTGTTTTTTAGTTGTTTTTTAAATTTATTGTTTTGTCCTTTTGTGTGAATTTTGTTTGCCCAAATCCTTTTTTTTTTTGGTCAAAGTTTGCCCAAATCCTTATCTATCTTGGACATACGAATGGGCCTAATGTTGACAGGCCTAACCAGATGGGCCACAACCCGTAGGGAGGGTATACTGATGTTTAAGTTAATTAAAATAATTCGACCAAAAAAAATTAATTAAAATAAAAACAAATAGTGTATTAATTAAATAAAAATAATAATAGTAATTAAATAAATAAAACCAAGTGGGATTTCAAAAAAGGACAATTAAAAGTTCACACAATTATATTTTTTTTATTTTTGGATTATTGAAATTAATCTTAAGAGGATGGAGTAGTCATATAATGAGGGCTAAATCATGATGAATAAAGTAGTATTAGGGTTGTCTAATTAATTAATTAGAACTACATACTCAAGTTATTTACGACGAATTAACATACGTATTTATGGTTTCGCGATAAACCAAGCGGTTGATTTGCTAACATGTGTGATAGAAAGGGGTTAAGGGTTAGTGTTAAGGGTTAGGGTTAGGGTTAAAACCTTGAGGTGGATGGTTGAGCTTATAGGGTTTACGGTTGGCAAGAGGTTAGGGTTTAGGGTTTAGGGTTTGTTTGATTAGGGCTTAATTTGTGCATTTGTTTAGGATTTACGGTTTACGATCTAATGAAATCAGTTTGACTTGATTGCATTCTATATCGAATTAGTACACTGATCATGAAGACATACAGGAAACACATAGGTATCACACTATTCTCTATCTTCTATATGATCAGATAACCGTATCACACTGTTTGTAGTCAGTTATCTGAGCATAACGATCAATCCAAGTCATGTATACTACTAGGTTTTTAACATAGAATATGTTGTAAAATCATGTTAACTTAGAGATGTCGATTGCTATGTTCGATATACATAATTTGATCAACTAATGAATTTCATATGCCATGTAGTCTGTATTTAAATCAAGCAGGGACTATGTATGTATTTATATTTGGCAGAATTTTAATACGCATGCATGGAGTGTTGAACAGTCATGAAATTCTGCTGATTTAGGGCTAGAAGTGGCAAAACGAGTAGGGCCAAAAACAACCCAAAAACTTGAAGGACTCTGGTACACAAGTTTGAGTCCGTTTTCAATCCAGGCCTTTTGACTCTGCCCGATGAAGCCCGAACCGAACCCGATAAAGCCTGAGGGCAACTTTAATGTTGGTGCTTTGACAGGTGCTCCACTGATTAGGAAACAAATAATAAAATAATAATAGTAGAACCGTTACATTCACAAGTGTGAATTACTATGTCTGTAAAGCCTATCACAAATGGTTAAGCCCATCCTCTGTTCTTAGGTTAGACATGGTTCGTTTACCTGTTGAGGCACTTGTGTGTGTGTTTACCATTCATACTAGATCAATAGGGTAAGAGTGAACTACTAAGATTTAAATATTTAAATAAATTTTTAAATAAATTTAAGTTACATGTCACGCATGGTTGCTTGATTTTTTTTTTGATAACAGGTGACTTGAAATTTTTGAAAACAGATTGGGCGGTCATTTAGTGCTCGTTAGCTCCATCTATCGAAGGTCAAAAATGCGAAATTGGTCATTTAATACGTTGTAGCGTACAACGGATGTAGGGCACAGGCGGTGCATCATCTTTACCTGTCGCATGGCTCACAGCGTGTCAGAAGGCTGCCGCTCTTGTCACTGTCAAGGTAGGAAAAGCAGTGCTGGAATCTGTGTAAAGTTGACTATCACCAACATTTTCGCAGGGCATAGAACGAAAAAGTTATTAATTGTTAATAAAACAATACAATAACAGAATGATGGTATTACAATAATTAATTACTTAATAAATAAATAATTTTATTTTAATTAATTAATTATAACAAATAAACTGAATTATATTAATTACTTATTTATTAAAATAATAAATATATTTGGTAAATATATATGAAATGTTCGGATATAGTTTTTGAAAAAAAACAAATATTTTTAAATTTGTTTTCCTTATTTATATATGTTGAATGTACAGATAGCATTGATTGTTTGACAAGTGACAAATGACCTTTAGCTCAGTTTTGATATGTGGGCTGGTAAAGCATGACAACTGGCTAGCTACCGCAACGTGTTTCTCACGAGAGGCATTAAATGCATTTAGTGACTGTATGACAAACATCCTACGGACACGTTTTTGTTTAATTATTTTATTCTGTGTAAATCTGGAATAAATGCAATGTAATGTGTGTTTGGTGTGGTGAATTTAATGTCATTAATTATATCTCACCAAAGTCCCCATGTCTATAAAACCCGAAGTTTATTTTAGCACATTACATGTATATCATTTACGTCCACCACAGGGTCGAGGAGGAGCTTCGTTGCAGTCAAATGGAGTGGTGGTGGCGTCTTAGTGAAGTGATATCTAAGAGAGGTGAATGCATGAGGTCCACTGGGTTCGTAGTTCAAGCGAATAAAAGAGGAAGGCAACCATTTTTATATTTTTAAGAGTGTAACAAATGTAGCCGAAACGTGCACATACGCAGTGTAGTTATATAAATTAATTCCTATTAGATTACTTGTAAAACTATAACTTGTATATATTTTTGTCAAAATTATGAAACTAAGTATTAAGTTTATTGCCCATATTAATGTGTCTTTTTCATTATTTATGTACTTAAAATTGCATTGCACAATCAATTATAATTAGTGGGTGTGCGAATTGCATTTATTTTCTAGTTTTTTCACACTAATTATTCTCTATGTACTCCGAAACGTGGAATAAACCTTAAAGTGTTATTGTCTTATGTGAACACAAATAGTGACGAAATGACAGTGCAAAGCTGGTGGAAATCTCAAAAAATTCCCATATTCGTGAAAAGGTCAACACACGGTATAAATTAATCGAAATGCAAAACCAACAAATTTACACAATTTTAGCAATGTAGCTCGGCCAAGGTCTGATGCCATACATAGCGTCCTTCGCTCGTAGGAAAAAGTCGATGGGTTTCACCAAAATGACCATTACTCTGCGCCGGCTTAGCAGAAAATGCAGATTGCATAGATCCATTTAGTGATACAAGCAAGAAACTCTCTTGAACAAGTGTGGGAGTGTATAGTCTCTTGTCTCCATTGTTAAAGTGTATAAAATGCAACTTCTTCTTGTTCAATGGGTATCACATCTCCTCCAATACCATCAATCTATTGAAAAATACATAGCATCTAACGAGAGTGAAATGGTGGAAGCTAATAGGCATTATGACTTCAGTCCAACGAGTGATGGTGATGAGATTGTTCCCACTATGTAAGTTATAGATTGATTGATTGATACGTAAAATAAACTCTCTTTAATATGTATTTTGTTAAGAAAATTATTAATAGTTTATGTTAATGTGTAGGGACATGCAACTTCAAGGAGAAAGAAGTGATGGTGGATACGTTGGAGAAGCTCATGCAATGGCGGCTGAACCGCCCTCAAATCCATTGACTACGGAACAAGTCATGAAGCAGTTGGAGGTGAACATATTATGTTGTTAATAATTAATATTAACATTACCATTTAATATAAATATTGAGTACTGGTTAAAATTTCTTCTTGCAGAAAATGAATACTGGGATAGAGCATTTACAAGCAACAAGTTGTGACATTCGTGATCAACTCAAAATCTTGTCACATGTGGTGTATGGAGCTGAATCTGGGTCAAAGAACAATGGCTTCACCCCACAGAAAACTGAAGTGGTTGACTCAGCGAATGATGCACAAGTACAAGATAATAATGACAAGGGAAAGAGGAAGTTCTTGGCTGAGCCAAATGGAAATATCCACGAGGTGTACACTTCTTCTGACGAGGAGGGCGAATGGCAAGGTAAAAAAATCTGTCGTTCTCTTCCCACGAAGAAAATCGAGGACACCTTGGCTTCATGCAAGCCACAACTTCCATCTGCTTGGACACATGTCCAGATTCTATCACGTGGGAAAGCACCACTGGTCCATAATACGTCTGTGTGTAGAAGTGACTTCAGGAGAATGCATCGTACAGAGGTAATGATTCCGTAAATATATGTGCATTTTTATATTTATACCACACTTGCTAGTTAGAGCATTAAGTTTGTCTTTTACCTATATTCAGATTGACAAAGTTGTTCATCCGTCACATGCTATGGGTGATATATCCAAAAGGCTCTTTCAAAGTCCTTCTCCAAAGCAAAGGACCATTGGTGATATAATGGCATCGCTAAGTCAAAATGCTGCTTCCAGTGGACTTGGTCAACATCTACACGACAATACTCAACATAGCTCTGGCAAAGGCAAAGACATCGAAACACCCACACGTGTTGGAGGTCAAAGGACTCCTGGAGGTTTCATACCAAAGGGTATTCGACTCAAGTTTCGTCCAACGCTTGATATGAATCTATCTGGGGATGAGCTTAAGGTTGCTGTCTACACATACTTTATGGACCACCATCCTATGGAGGTGCTACTAAAAAGATGTGCGGTTTCTACCTCTAAAGCAGACTTTGAGATTTCTGCCACTAGAGCAGACTTTGAGACCCTCTGTCCTGGGAGATACGTTAGTCCAAAGGTGAGCATCTACTTGTTTACTTCATTGGGTACAATGGATTAAATAATATATAATTTATTATGAATAATTTTTTGGGTCAAAGAATTTCACTATGCTTTATGTATGTTACAGATCATGACTTTAGCTTGTGAAAGAAGTCGTTGGATTCATAGCAACAATGGGCCCCAGACTGTTTGGTGCCTACCTCCGTCTTTTGTGGTGTGTGGGACAAACCTTATATGCCTTTTTGTTATTTTGTTTAGGGTCGTTGAACATAAACTTAAGCAAAGGTTGTGTATATGTAGGATGATGTGTTCCACAATGGAGCCACTTTGTTCGACCTCATGGCTAAATATGGGGGCATTTGGATGCCACAATACCCCGATTTGAAATATGTGAGTTTGCTTCATTATTTATTCACATGCATGTATTTCATGTCCCCATGTTATGACTTTGTTGTAACATATTTATAATCAATTTGCTAGATTTATGTTCCTATAAGAACTAATCAGCACTGGTACCTCATGGTTATATCACTTCAACATCAACAAATTTGGCATCTGGATTCCTTTCTGTGTTCTGAAAACATCGATGCAAGGACTGAGCGAATGCACAAATTGGTTAAGTTATCTTGGATCAAGAATTAATTGCTTTTGTTTACATTTTGTCTCCGTTTTACACTATCTAACTGTGGGTTCTTCATTCGCAGGCAGAGGTTTTGGCACAAATGGTCCTCTCTAGCTATTTTGCAACCACTTTTCTGGGAAAATCTGTTAATTTTAACAACTGGAATATAGGAGAGGTTAGGGGCATCCCTAATTGTGGTGAAAGGTTAGTTCATCATCCTTATTATTTGTGGTTGTGCTTGCACATGATTTTATATTCCGATGATTGACATTATGACTTCTTTTTTTTTTCTAATTCAGCATTAGCTCTGGTGCATGGGTGCTGGATTGGCTCACAATGGATGAAAATTTTAAAAATGAAATCTCTGGAAAGGTATAGATATTACTTTTTGTTATTTTAAATATTTTAATTTATTCAATCAATTATAATGTATTATTATCTCGAAATTTCAGTTCCATGAGAATGGGATTAGGATGAAAGCAGCAGTGCGGCTAATCCGTGGGGACTTCAATTCTTTGAAGCCTAATGTGGAGGAGAAGGCCAACATTTTCTGGGATGCAATCAAAGTCCCAAGTCCCCATTATACAAATTGACCACTGAAGGGGGAGCATTTTTTGGGATGTACATGTTGTATCATATAGACGTCGTGCTTAAGTGAATCATGTACTTCCGCCATTTTGGGTTGTTTAAGTACTGCTTTGCTGTGTGGTTTTTTTATGCCTTACTTTGTTGTGTTGTTAGAAGGGGCTGGGGTGCCATATGGGCCTAAATCAGATTATAGATTAACATATGATCCAAGTGGCTTAGGCCCACTTTTGTAAGCACCATAATATTTGAAGACGAGCCTTTAATATGTACTTGTTTGCTTAAATGGGTTATGTGTCGTTGGGACTAATTCGGATTTACATGCTGCAATCTAGGCCCACTTTTGTAAGCCCAATCGAAAAACACTCAGTATTTCTAATTTTAAAGTAACTTTCTTCTCTAGTTTGCCCTCTCATTTTTATTCTATTTTTCCCTTTAAATTGCATCCCATGTCACGGTGCAATTGCATCAACATTTATAAGAGAAAAAAATAAGATAGGCTTCAATTTGATGAAATTTTTCAAAAGATTATTATGACATATCTTGGTACTTAACCTGACTTAGTAGATTATTATGACATATCTTGGTACTTAAGCTGATTTAGTAGCAGATATATTTTTCAAGTTTCATATTAAAAAATTTCCTACTGTAAACATTGAGTTCTGCGTACAACTCATTATTTACTGAGACAAAAGATTGGAAAGGTGAATTTAACAAACAGTATGCGACAAGGACATCATTTTCCATGATTAAGCTACCACCCAAGACATGCAAGTTCATAACTCGTGTGCAGATAGAGCACATGTAAATGACTACAACCACCATCAATGACAACACAGATAGCATCGCACAATTGAGTTGCTAAACAACAACAACGAGAATCTTATAAATAGCCTCCAAATCCAACATTGATGGGCCTGAGTTGATAATTCCAAAATAAAAGGAATGGAGGACTCATTTGAGTTTGCATAGCTACAACATAGCCTTAAACAGCATCCAAGGTATCAAATAAACTAGGATAAAATTGAAATTCAACAGGTAAACTAAGGTAAACAACATAGCCAGCCAAAACTGCAAGCCACTGTTCATCACTGCCTACATGATAGGGAAAACCTACACCAAACATACAAGATTAGTTAAACCTCAGCCAGTAGTACATTGCATATAGATTAATTCAAGTAATAGTAAGTTACTTACCAACTTAATTAGTTATCCACTCCTGGTACAATGGAAGTCAATTAACCTTCAACCAATACACTGCATATAGAATCATAAAATTTTTAAACAAAATACTTACTTAAACATAAACAGGATAAACTTTTTGTATAAAATAATCAAGGTTGCTAACCATGTCTATATTGGCATATTCGTCTTCATCATCAACTTCACCAAAATCACCATCATAAAAAGAATTCGATCCAAACTGAGTTCCCCCCATGAGATCAACTTCTCTCTGTACAGCACATGATTGTCTGTTGTGCCCTTTACCACCACAAACAGAGCACGTGATAGTTCTTCGCTGCGTTTTCTTTCCCTTAGCTTGTGAAGATGTTGATGCACCGCCACAACCTTTAGTTCTAATACGATTGGGATTCTTAACTCTACCGTCAACATCTGGAACAACATTTGGTGGTGGACCAAGATTGGGTGGTGGTTCTTGGCCCAGCCTAATAGCCTTGAAATACTCTCTCTGAGATCTGACCGATTCAATTGTTTTGCGCATTTCTTCTACTCTACCACACTCATAGGCTTCCTTCGCCATGTTCTTACAATTCTCAACCAACGCTACATATTGACACCACAGACTTGGATCACGAGAGGGATTTAACACACCAACTGAGTCCTTCGCTCCCTTTGTCCACCTTTTTAGCACAACACATTCTGGCAAGTTGACTATATTCAACTTGATCATTACATAAACCATGTGCTCACACGGAATGCCAAGTGACTCAAACCGCTTGCAAGAGCACTTAAACTCCAAACTTGATTGGAAGAATGTCACCCGCCATTCACATCCTTCTCTACGATACCTAGACACGATAAAAATAAAGTCGGACCCGTCTTTAGTAACATCATCCACTCTACATGTGCATGCTCTTTGCAACATACCTCGGAACAACTTGAACACTTCCCTCGTGTACAACAACGCAGCAGACCTCTCAAGGTCTTCAAACTGTGTTTTCAAAACAGGTTCACCGTGCAGTGTCATGTAATCAGCTTCAACTTCTCGGTACCTCATATAATCCATCCAACGGAAGTAATGTTGCAAGAAATCGACCAAATTATTTTTGCAATTCACATACTTCCCAAACTCTGAGTGCAGCCCCTCACATCGAGAGGTTGTCCTAAAACCGGCAAAGAAATTACCACGTATGTAGGCCGTGGCCCACATCCTTCGCTTCTGATACAAATCCAACACCCAAGTATTCTGTTCCAATCCAAAGTCAGTTACAAGTTTGTCCCATAAACGGTTAAACTCTACAATATCTACGTCACCCAACATACATTGCTTGAACTTCGACACAAAGTTTGGGTTTTTGACATTACTGGTCGCATTACGTATCAAATGCCATGCACAAAGTCTATGGTGAGCATTTGGAAAAACCCTTCGAATTGCATTCCTCATAGCTGCATCACCATCTGTTATAACTGATACCGGAGTCTTGCCATCCATTGCTTCCAGAAATTGCTCCAACAACCAAACATATGTTTCCTCTGTTTCATTGCCCACAATGGCACTTGCAAAAACAGTGCTCATATTATGGTGATTTACACCAGAAAAAACCACCAAAGGACACATATACTTATTCTTGCGATACGTTGCATCGAACGCCAAGACATCACCAAATACTGAATAATCACTTCTTCCTACACCATCACACCAAAACAAATGCTGCAGTCTTCCCTCACCGTCTACAGTGTGCCTACAGAACATCAATTCATCACTCGATCGCATATCATCAAGGTAGTCCAGTGCAGCCTTTGCATCAGAAAAAAATGTTTTACTAGGAGTATATTGTACGTTATACAGATCTCTCTTCATAAATTGAAGATTCTCATACCCTCCAGCCTGCGAAGCCAACCATCCGTAGATGTGGGGAGTCCTTATGCCTACTTTCCTCATGTTATTAGCCTGAAATCTATCAAACTCACTAATCTTCCTATGTGCAGGAAGCATTCCTGTGTGCTTGTCACCCATAAATGTATGGTTATGTATGTCATTGAAATATTTGAAATACCATCGACCACTATTTTCTTCAACATGGACTTGACATCTAGCCTGGCAACCACACCTAGACAATGCTTTTGGTTCTCGCTGCCTATTTTCTCTATTCATGTTTCTTTTTGATCTGTAGCCTTCCCTATGACACAAAAATGTCTGTTGAATCATTTCTCCTTTGCAGTTCCAAATAATCTTGCTCTTTCTAGCTGAAAATCCATGCATGCTAGCATACCAGTTATAAAACATGAACGCCATCTCCACATTTGGAAAGTGAACTCTCATTACATCTTCTGCACTTAATTCCTTCAAGTCAAATTTTACAAAATCATCAACCGCATTCACTGCAGAGTATTCGTCAAATGCAGGAAAAAGACCTGCCAAAATTTCCTCCCCCTCATTATGCTCTTCATGATTCTCCAATTCATTGATATCATCATCAGATTTTTCGTTGCCATCACTCAAGGAAATCTCTTCCAAACCCACTTGTGTAGCATTAACTTCACAAATGTTAACTTCCTCTTCTTCTCTCGTAGTGGGGACTTCAACACCATTCATTTTCTACATATCAGTTTAAATATAATACATCACAAAATACGAATCACATAACTACATAAGACAACTGAAATAAATTAAATCTAATAGCCCCCAACCTAAAACCTAACATCACGTAATTTAAACCTATTAGCCCCAAATCCAAAACCTAACATCCAATCTACAGCAAATCTGCGATTGAATCTAGCAAGTGAGGTGTTCGGATTAAAAACTCAAAATAGGAAAATCCAACTCACCCGAAAATCCCTGATGAGGCTGTGGATCTGAACGGCAATGTTCTTACTGGCTATTCCCTTCTTCTTCGTGAACCGCAGCTACAGACGCGCACGAACGGTGACAACGGTGCTGTCTTCGGTCGTCCGTCGTACAAACATTCGGTGACCTAGCTATGGTGGCGATTCACTTTCCCACTGATTTAGGTGATGGCCAAGTCGAAGAACCCCCAGAAGAATGGCATGAAAAAAAGAGATACCAAGTATTTTCTGGATCCTTCGTATAATACCCCGTTCGTATAATCCTTCGTATTACATGGACAACATACAAAATGAAAATCTTGGAAGTTTGGGATCAGTGATTTTTGTAAATTATACAAACTAGAGGGGCCAAATTATATTTAAAGAATGTGTATGGCAATAAGTCATATTCTATCAAAGACCGGAAAAACCTCCACCTGCAGGTAATGGGCCCACTTCTCTGCGGTGGTCAACAAATTTAGTGCACTACCCTAAACGCCACCTTCTTTTAGACTCTCCACATCTCCTCTTGACACACTCTTCAAGAATATAAAGGATAATTAAAGAGTAAACCATCAATTTAATATCTGAAATTGTAGAACGATGACAAGTTAGTCTCTGATATTAAAAAATTGAAAAAAATTCTTAAAATTGAGAATCGTTCATCAAATTAATCCCTCAGTCATGTCAGGGACCAAGATGACATTTGTCAGTAACTTCTCCTCTCTATTAAAAATTGCAAAATGCATGGTCCTTCACTCTCTCTCCCTCTCTCTCTTCTCCTTCCACTTCCGCCGCCACCCTCCCCCCGGTGACTTCTCTTTAATTCAGGCCGTGGTTCCCAAGTAACGAAAAGCTCAGTGCTCCTTTATGAATTGAATTGAACCAAACAAAACGGCAATCTGGCCTAGAACTCATGTAATTATTACTCACACGATAATCTTGTTTGTTAAAATTTTTTATAATCTACTCATTTCAAGAATAAGAAATCTAAAGTTATTAAAACTCAAACTTTATAGTTTTATAAGCTTTGTGTTCACCAACAAACCATTTACCTAGTAGAAACCCAAAATGTCCAAGTTCAAGCTCAGATATCCGATCATGACAATTTATCCAGACATAAACAGAACAGAGAGATCGAAAAACTGTTAAGGCATCCATCTTAAAATATACGAAAGATAATTAAAAAAGAAAACCTTACCAAACTTCGTATCCACCCTATCAATCTTTCCGTATCATATGAAAGATAAAAACTTCAAGACTTGTTTATCAACTAAAAGGTAAAGCTAAACTAACACTTCTATCACATGATTTCTGAGAAAAATAAGCATTATTACATTTACATGCCGCAGAAGAAAATTAACAGTAACAACTAACAAATTTCCACCACAAACAACAAAAATAAAAAAGGGGTTGAACATAAAGAAAGGAAACAAAGGGGTTGAACATAATTAATGGAGAAAAAGGAGGTAACGAGACCCACTAGATCGAGCTGTGCGGTAGCCGAGCCGCGTTGAGGGGGCCAAGAAAGGGTCCTGGTGAGAGACATTGACAGGCAGACCCCCTCAGCCAGAAGTGCATATGGGTCGCCCGAACGGCACACAACCCCTCAACCGCCGAGTCTAAAAGGTGAAAGCGATCGATTGACGGCGTAAACCTTGGGAACGTTGGTCGGTAGGTGAGTGAATAGACCATTGAAATGACACACAACCCCTTAGCACCGAGCCTGAAAGGCGAAGGTGATCATAACACAACCCTCTTCCTATCTCGTATGTCTTCTAGGCCTACGTTGGCCAAACTAATAGATCGGCTCGCGCTATAGGTTGCAAGTCGCATGTGCTTGCTGAGCATAATGTTAGTGGAGCTAACGCTTCGGCTTATGCTTGTTGAGCTTAAGGACGGTCGAGCTAATGTTTCAAACTGAGTCAATGATCATTATATTGAGCTTTAAGACTTTGTTTGGATGCAAAGAAAATAGAAAGGATAGAAATTGAAAAGAAAGAAATAGAAGTGAAGAGCAATAAAAGAGAAGTTTAGTAGAAATCATTGTTGTATTTTGAATGATAGAAATAAAAGAGAAAGAAATACAAAATTTCTCTTCACTCATTTGAATGTGTAGGAAAACGAGTTAAAAATGAGTAGAATGAAATATTAAAAACTAATAATTAATGTGATAAGTTTATCCTTTATAATGGAATTTATTAATTTAAAAATACAAATAGATTATGACTTTGGTCGGTGTAAACACTATATTTTGTCCGCTTTTTAAATTATTTTTTTTCTTTTTTTGTAATTTGGATATTTTTCTAATCATTGAAAAAATAATTAAATAAAAAAGATATCAAAATAAAAATGCATTTCATCATGTCCATGTGTAGGCCCATCACTTGTTTTGGCTCAATTCCAATAGTCACAACAAAAAAACAAATTCTGTCAAAAAAAATAATAATATAAAAACTAGAAAAAGATAAATAATACAAAAAAAGAGTGAAAGAAACGTGGTATGCTGGCCTATGCACTAGCTTAATCGCTAGACAACCATTTTGGGCTGAGTAAACAATTATTTTGGTCATTGAGAATATTAAGTGATGTCATTTTGGTCATTAATAGATGTGAAATTAAAAAAAGTTCTCAATTGGTATTAGTCATTAGTCACTTTGGTCCCTACCGTCAAAACAAAATAACAATAAGTAATCACTATCAGAGACCAAAATTAAGTAAATTATCACTTTCAGGGGCCAAAGTGACTAATGACTAATAGTTGATGATCTTTTTTTAATTTTATATCTATCAGATACTAAAGTAATATCATCTAACACTTTCAAATACCAAAGTGACTGTTTACTCGCAGTCACTACTGAGCACCCATTGATGCAGTAGCATCAGGCCTGCACAATATAAGAAAAAACGGTGAGCACTAGCTGGCTCAAAAAGAGACACAAAAGCAATGCAAGAGAGAGGGAAAGACTAAGTGTGTGTTTAGATTAAAGTTTGTAAATGTAAATTTGGAGTAAATTTAATGTGTGTTTGGATTAAAGTTCGTAAAAGTAAGTTTGGAGTAAACTCATTTTGCAAATTAAGTTTGGTAAAAAATGAGTTTATTCTAATGTAATTTATGTTTGGATACTTTTTTCTCAAAAGTATTGTAGATAATGAATTTTATTTAGATGATATTAATCAAAAGCACTTCTAAATATGTAACTACTGGTTATTAATGATCCAAATGAAAAAGTAAAAATGAGAAATAATCTCATTGTCCCTTTTACTTCAAACTAGGTTGGAGCTAAACTGAGTTTTGAATTGAAAATCAAACATTATGCAAATTGATGAAAACCGAGTTTAGCAATCAGAAAGTACTTCAAGGATGTCCAAAATGCAATCCAAACACACTCTCAGTTTGCAAACCAAGTTTGGTTAAAAATGAGTTTACTCTAACGTGATTTTTATTTGAATATTTTTTTCTCAGAAGTATGTTAGATATAATAAATTTTGTTTGGATAATATTAATCAAAAACACTTTTGAATGTATAATTACTTAAAAGAGTATATGTTTTGTAATATATTATAAACATTATTATTTTTATTTAATTTGTTAAAAAAATAAACAATTATATGCAAATAAATATAGTACTATTTTTTTATTAAACTACTGTTAGGGCCTTTGGCTCCCAGTTTGGGGTTTAATCACACTTAAAACTCATCACCCCTCCCCAAGAGTGTGTTTTGTGGGGATCAAACCTTGGTTCGACATGTAAGTTGTAGTTTTTCTATGGTTTGCATACAAAAAAACTACCAAAACTATAAGGACCTTGGAATTCATGTTTCTTACATATTTAGGAAGAAGAACTTACCTTTCTCTATGAGACACTTGGAGAGTTGAGACAACACTCCTAATCCCACCCAATCTATATATCTCTTCCCTTTACGTTCTTCCTCTAACTCGTTCTTGATGGCAATTGCAGAGAAACTTTTCTAGGAGAGACAGAACTCAGTTTTCATGATGTGGTAACTCCAATTAAGTTACCAGAGGTTATAGGCAGTTTTAATAACCTCCCACTTTAACCAATAAATCCATTATTTTAAGTAAATTACATACAGACCCAAAAATTATTTCACATGAGTTGCACCATTAATTAATAATTAATAAGAATTAATTATTAATTATAACACGGCCACCCATAAACTTAGTGTGTGTTGCCAACTAAGCCACACTGAGAAACTCAGTGTAACGCCCATTTTTCCCACAAGGAACGTCACATGAAAAACTAAAACGTAATGCGGAAAAAACGTCTTTCATAAATCAAGGTTACCAAAATTGGTGGCTAAATTTTTTTTTTTTGAAAAAGGATCTTATACGAAACGATTTCTCACATCACATTTAGCCATCCAGAAACACAGAAGAAAAGAAACATCATACACACACACACACACACACACACACATATATATATATATCATCATGTCAATATGCATAAGTCTTGCGCCCACAAGTATAGTTTGGAACCACAACATAGTGGCCAAAATACATCATCTTGATACAAAGAAAATAAAGCGATAAGTCTAAACCTAGGAAAGCTGTAAACCAAAATACATTATGTTTTTGGCCCAAAGTGCCTCGATTTCGCATTTCTGCCTCAAAACTTTCGTAAATTATATTTTTGGCTCAAAAGTACCTAGACTTGGCGTTTTTGCCCCAAACTTTCGTAAATTATAATTTTGGCTCAAAATGCCCAGATTTTTGAATTGAAGTTTAGAATTCCAGAATTTTGCATTTTTACCCCAAAACATCCAGTTTTCGTTTTTGACCCCTAAAAATTCGAAATTTGATTTTTCTCCCTCATTAATTGATTTTCTAACTCACTTAGAATTTTATGGATAAAAATGACTTAGTATAAAATTGACTTGAGACTTATACTTAGCAATTTTATGAAATTTATCTAAGTATGTATTAACTTGAATCCCAATTAACTTATTTGATTTCTTTTAGACAACTCTTTCATTAAAGCTTTTAACTCCTCTTATCACACTTAGTCAAATATTTCCAAACCAATCCAATCACAAGGAAATCAAGGTATATGGAATATTCAAAGAAAATCAACATACATCAATTAGGCAAGAACACAATCAAGCCATAAACCATACATCCACTCAAAGTGACTATCCATAACATATGAACATACATCATGAACATAACATAAAATCATCAACTCATCAATCATGCATTTTTTCAAAGAACACATAGGCCTTTCAAACATACTCATCCATCAACCAAAAATCATGCTTGAACTCATATATAGATATAGATATATGAAAATACATATTACTAAGAGAATGAAATATTCATTCAACAACCAAGAGAAAAACTCAAGTCTTTGAGTTTAACTTAGAACAACACAACATACACCACACACATACACATCCTTCCCAACTTATTGAGAAATTCCCCTTACCTCTTGAAGACTATGAAAATGGGCAAACACCACTAATCACCTTCCCTCTGCACAATCACCAAGTGGCCTCCTAGAAGCCTTGATGTTCCCACACTTAGAAAAATTAACCTTTCACAAAATACACCAAAATCAAACCATAAAAATATGAGTTTTATGAAAACCACCAAACCCTAAAGAGTAGAAATTTTGAGTAGATGAATACTTACTCAAACTTGAAGGCAAATGGATCCAAGGTAGTTTGTCAAGCTTGTAGGTTCCAATGGAGTGAACCTAAACAAATAAAAAGATCTCTTTTAGTAAAGAGAAGAACACAACCTTTATGGAAAAATGAAAGTGGTGGAAATGAAAAAATGAAAGAAGTTTATGGATTAGAATGATGATCCAAACCTTTTTTGTGAAGCTTGACTATGCAAAATCTCAATAAAACTTGGTCTTTTTGGTGTATGAAAAGCTTGGGAATGGAGAGAAAATGGAGAATGGAAACTTGGAGAAGATGAAGTGAGAAAAAATGAAAGCCTCTCTCTTCCCTCTCCCTATCAAACTCGGCTGAACACAAAGAGGAATGGGAGAGGTATGGGCTTGCATGCTTTTGGTGGTCGGGAGTCATACCTCTCTCACCTAATTTGGAAAAATTCAAATATTAACCCCATTTGACCCAATTGACTTTTGGAATGTTTTAGAGAGTGAAATCAGACCTTCATATGCGCCCAAGGCTGACTGGAAAATGGTGGGATTTAATTCCACCAAGTTAGGGTTTAATCGGTAGTTTGAAATAGTAAAAACGCGTAGTTTTCGAACCCCTTTTTAGATGAATATTTTTCTAAAATGAGTAAAATCATGAGAAACAAATTTTATGACTTGAATATGTCATAGAAAAATTTAGAAACCCAAAACTAAATTTTTGGACTATTTTTCATGTCTCGGTTGCGCCCGGTTTACCCGTAAAGCACCAAACGCGGGTAAAATAAAGTTTTTCTGAAAAATTTTCAGAATTTTTTTTAAAAATCACAAATATTATAAGAACCACTTTTGGTTTGTTAAAAAATTATTTTGGAGTAAAAATAACCTCCAGAAAAATACTGAACCCTTCCCCGCATCACGCTAGAAAGCGGTTCCCGCAAAAACTCAGTTTTGCGAACTCTATTACTCTAAACCCTTCAAAAATAAACCTAAGATATGAATAGTATTATTCACACCTTAAAATCACAAAAATCATTAATTAAATAATTTTAATAAAATTAAAACAGATTAAAAATCAATAAAAACCATATAAAAAAACAGTGTTACACTCGGCGTGTGTTGCCAAGCCACACCAAACTGAATTTTGAAACTAAAAATCAAACATCATACTAACTGATGTAATAAAACTAGGTTTAACAATCCAAAAGTACTTTTAGGAAGCCCAAACTGCAATCCAAATTCCAAACACACTCTAATATAAAAGGGGGAATTCACGTTCAAGAGGGCAATCCACTTTTTTTTCCTTTCATATCCACCCTTCATCACCATCTTCTTCCCTCCCCTATTCTTCTCTATTCTCTTTCTCTCCACCATATTATCTGCCATTTTTTTCGTTCATCTTCACCACTTCCAACCATGTAGCTCCATCACCACTTTTCTTCCGACTTCCAGGCATCCCCCACTTACGCCAAACCACCTCCAACATCCATCACCACCAGCCCTCACTCCTCTACCTCTACCATTCCCTCCAAATTCTCCATCATAAGTTTCCATGAAAAACACCTCAACACTAGTTCGCTCAAACACATGAATAGTCTCTCACAACTAGGGATGGAAGTAGGCTGGGCTGGGCTTTGCCTAAATAGGTTTGGCCTGTCTAAATAGGCTTGGCCTGTCTAAAAATTCCAAAGCCTAAGTCTGACCTGTTACCTGTCATAGGCTTTTTTTTAAGCCTGACCTGACATTTTTAAAAGCCTGATTTGGCCTTTTAGCCTATTTAAAGGTCCGATTCCTAATAAGACATTCAAATAAGTTGTCCGACCTTCAACTGAAAAAAAAAATAGTCTAACCTACTCCTAAATAGGCTAATGAAGAAAATCGCTATGTATAACAAATTATAAAATATGACAATTAAATTCAGTCTTATTTATGATAGAGACATAAGGGCGAGTAAGAATGAAATATTTTTGTGATAAAACCTCTAAATAAATCACAACTTTATCCTTCAATAAGCTTTATAAACTTGATTATTTATGTAGATCAGTATGTGTTTAAATATTTAAAATGTAAATAAGTATATAATTTTAATATATTATAAAAAATCTAATATAATGATAATATTATAAAAATTATATCGATGTCTACTTAAATAGGCCGGCCTGTTAGACTTAAAAGGCTTTTTAGATGGCCTAAGCCTGACCTTTTTAGCTAAATAGGCTTTGAAAAAAGCCTTGACCTGATATATTTCATGGAAAACCCTGGCCTGGCCTGAGCCTGATGTAGGCTAAGCCATAGGCCCCTGTCGAGCGACCTGACCTATTTCCATCCCTACTCACAACAGCCAACCCCAAAACACTTGAAACCTCCATAGCCATCAACCAACACTTGAAACCTCTTTCGTCATATAGCCACATGTACACAATCCAACCTCCGAACCGACAGAACCGCAAGCCACGAGCTTCTTTTCTTCTGTTAGTTTCTCTCTGGGCTCTCTTTTTCTTTGTTTTTAAATTACTATATTATCATCATTATATTGTTTTGCTTCATTCATTCGTTATTGTCATGGTTTGATGCATCGTTATTGGGCTGGATAAAATAAAAAGGAGGAGCTTGGTTTTATTTACTCTTTTTTGTTTGATATTTGATATGAAAAGGTAATAAAAAATAAACAAATATAAAATCAATTATTTTAAAGTGCATTTTATTTGGTTGTGATTGTTAATTAATTGTGTTTTCACACTAATATAATAAAAAAAAAATTCTAAATAAGAGATCTATTTGGGCGTGACGAGTCTGACGACCTCTTTGTTCTCTTCTCAAAATGTAAATAATAATACTTAATATTTTCTAAAGCAGGGAACTTCTTAGACTTGACGCTCTCTTAGTTCTCTCACCTTCTTAAATAAATTCCTTTAAAACAATTAAGAGCTTTTTGGGCGTGATGCCCTTTTAGTGTCTTGTAGTCTTTCAAAGATAAAAATAAAATAAATTCCTTGTGACGGGTAGAGATCTTCTGGGCGTGATGCCTTGTTTAATTTCTACCTCAGTTAAAAATTATGTTTAGTAGTTTACCAAAAAGGACTATTTGGACATGACATCCTCTTTGTTCATTTTTTAAATAGGGGTTTTTGTAGACACATTGCCTTATTAATTCCGTCAATTTTATCGTAATTTTATTTTTGTGAAATTAATTAAAATCAATCAACCCACCTTCATTTTTTACATAGAACTACGTAACTTTGATTTCCTTACTATACCTGAGGATACGTAAGAGCATGGACCTTCCCGGTCAAGCACAAAAACAATTTTTTCTCCTCATATTTCAAATGTCTAATTTTGTACATAAATAAATAATTTTATTTTTGGGATAAAATAAATATTTTAAAAACTAACATAAGTTTGTAGATAAGCGTTTTATAACGTATGTGTAGAGTGCTAACACATTCCAAAATAAATATTGATGACAACTTTTTTTCGGCCGCTTCAGCCGGGTAATAATACGCTGCTGAACAAACTTGAAGAGGCGCACAAAATCGATAAAAGTGCATAGAGAAGATGGCAAGCATCTAATTGTGTTGTAGCTCCAAACTCAGGTAATATTTTCTCTAGCATTTTCATTTTGTCTTGCAAATTGATGCTCATCTAAATATTACGCATCACTAACCCGAATATTATATCCATAAAACTCTTGCCATAAAAATTCTGGCTAACATTTGGTAGATAATATGCTTGGAGGTAACGAGATTGAATGAGATCTTAATAATATTATTATAATATTGAATCTGGCCCTTGAGAACTTTGTTTATTGAATTAGATTAATAACATTATAATACTGCGCAAATCATCAAGAATCACATCCCCGGATGTGAAAATGTTTATCATTGTGATCAGTTCTGTAGTAGTGCATCAGAAGTTGTAAACAATTTAGACACGTTTACATTCAGTGAGAAATTTCTCACAGCTGTGATTTTTTCCGTTGAAGCTTTGAATTGAACCTGACATTTTCACACCCCGTGAAAACTTACACAACTATGACTGTTGAGGCTTGACGCTTTCACACCATGGGTCTGTAAATTTTCACAACTATAATTTTTTCTGTTAAAGTTGCAAAAGTGTAATTTTGTATTTTCTCCTATTATTAGTTGGACCTTTTTTTGAAGCCCTAATTATTTAAAGATTTTAGAAATTTATTAGTATTATCAATGAGACTTTTAATGACAATATTATTACTCTCTAATTCTTCTTGTATTTGCGTATCTAAAAAATCTACTTCTTAAAGATTTGATAGCAATGGGTCGACTAGTTGGGGTTGAATATAAACCAATTTCGATACCTGAGAACCAAATATTCATTATTCCAAAGAAGTAATAATCAAGAAAAGTATTATGACATGATGTTTATTAAGGTAAGTCTTAGGAAGTCAATTTTGTGATTTCCCATGTTAACTTGGGGCCTGCTTATTTTAAGAAAACAATTTCTGCTTTCGTCTTTAATTACAAAACTACATATCACCTTGAAAACAGGAAATAGATTAAAAATGATGATATGTTTTATAATTCAAAGTGAAAACAGGAAATGAAAATAGAAAATAGAAACATAGGTAATGGACCCTCAACTTGTCAAATGTGAACAATGTTTCGTTGGAAATAGGACGAAATGAATCTATAGATAATCAGCTAGATTGAGTTACATTTTTGAACAATTAGTTAACAAAATAAGGTTAACCATGGAATAAGTGTGTGTTTGGGCGAGCATTTACTAAAAGTGATTTTGAATGAACTAGATTTTACTAAAAGTGTTTTATGTAATTAGATGTTTTTACTCTAAAAGCAAGTTTGAAGCAAAACTTAATCTTTTTTTTTGGAAATCTAGTGTAATTTTTTTAATTTAAAGCACTAACTACCTTTTATCACTTCTAACAAAACTGAGGTTTGAAAATAAAATCAATTTTGGCTAACAGTAATCAAATATGTGTGTTTTCACTAAAATCACATTTGAAAAGAGACAAAATCAATTCTGACATTTCTTATTATGAAACCAAACACACACCAAGTAGTTTTTCCATTAGTTGTTGCTTGTGACTTTTCTATTGTGCACTAGAGTTGAAAGCTTAAAAGCTGCATAGACCATTAACTTTAATTTTTGAATTCTGATATAAGTATTAGTCTAATGCAGAGTAGAGATTAAAATGCTAAAGGTTGAAAACACTGACATGGCTCACAAATTTATAAGCATGTGGCTTTTTTATTTTTTTCAAGTTGGCTTTTGTTTTTATTTTATTTAATTTATTATAATTTTGTGAGAATAATTTCTTCTTAAGCAATGGCTTGCCTAACACTTGAGGATGACTCATTGTTTACCATTTTAGCCATAAATTTTCACAATTATGCTTCAAGGTTGGGTAAGGATACTCCAAAAGCCATTTCTTCACTCTTTGTGATGCATTATTTACATTTTCCCATATCAATGAAGTCCCCACACACACACACACTATTTCAACAAAGAGCGAGTGTGAGGATTGCAACTAGGCTAAAAAGGATTTCAACAATGCATAAACTAATGATGAAATATAACATAGTAATGTAGAGACTCCAATGTTCTATCATCTTTGTGACATACAAGCAGGAAAGCAAAATTAACTCAACAAACTCCTTAATCACATAAGGAGTTTCAAATAAAATGGCCTAATTTATTTGGTAACTTTTTTTTTGACAGAATTTATTTGGTAACTTAGGACTAAGTTTCATTCTACAGTTTATGTAAAATGAGTTGAGCACCACGCTCAGGCTGCAGAGTAATAATAAAGGAAGGAGCATGAGAATATGAGGGGGAAAGCTCCAAAGAGAAACGTTGCAGGATCATGGCCACAGCTATTTTGGCTTCTAACAAGCCAAAGTTTTGACCTATGCAGAGTCTAGGACCCCATCCAAAGGGCAAGTAACAAACTTTGCCATTTGTTGCCTTCGATACTCCTTCAGAGAATCTTTCTGGGTTGAACTCCCCGGCATCGTCGCCCCAAAACTCCTTTTCTTGGTGCATCATTGACACAGGTATTATAAGCTCCACTCCTGCAGGGATTGTAAGGTCTCCTAGTTTTGCATCTTTTCGAAGATATCGACTTAACATAACAACCGGCGGATATAATCTTAGACTCTCTTGTAGAATCATTGACACCTGGTTCATGGAGAGTGATAAGTAAGATAAAATTTGGCACCAAAATCAAACGAGCAACGCTAGGAATACCCCTTTGAGACACCTTTTAAACACACTTTTTATGATGAGATGAAATTCGAGTTCTACTAAATCATATAGGTCCTACTCCCTGTTGAAAGCAACACACCTTTTCCAACACATTCTCCATGATTGGTTGAAACTCATGTGAGTCCCATTACTTTGGGAATGAGTCCCACAAATTAATAGGTCATGGGGCCACATGATTTAATGGGACACGCATGAGTTCTGCCCAATTATAGAGACTGTATTGGAAATAATGTTTTAGAGTGTGTATTGCTAGTACCCATCTTCCTTATTTGGTAGAACACACATGA
This sequence comes from Glycyrrhiza uralensis, assembly GCA_030159175.1. NCBI lineage: Eukaryota > Viridiplantae > Streptophyta > Magnoliopsida > Fabales > Fabaceae > Glycyrrhiza > Glycyrrhiza uralensis. The sequence goes on from BRZY01000003.1 coordinate 32,668,919, forward strand.
ATTTAGTATCAAGAGTGTGTGTTGAAAACATTTCTCAAATCAAACATTATTCATCATCGAATGAAGAAGTCAAGCTATTAATTATGTGAAGTGAAAGCTTACAATTTTAAGTTGACCAATCTTGTCGTAATCTGGTTTTCCATGACCAAACACTTGGAAAACTTCCTCCCTCGCCTTTGCTTGCCATTCTGGATGCTTGCTTAGTAATAACAAAGTCCAAACCAGCAATTCTGCATTGGCTTCCTGCCCTGCCAAGTAAAATAGCTTCACTTCTTCAACTACTTCCCTTAAACTCATTCCCCCACCACTAATTTTCTTTTCAGATTCCTTGTAATTTGATTCCAAAAGTATGCCTAATAGGTCATTGTTACTAGGCTCCCCTGCTTTCATTGCTTTTAATCGTCGGTCGATGATGACCATAAGTGATGTTCGTATTTCTTTGTCAATTGCTTTCATCCTCCTGTTGGTATATGTTGGCAGAAACCTACCATACCAAATAAGCATGATTAGAAGTTCCATTCATCATAAGAAAACCTTTTAAACTTTAGTATATAAAATCAAATTGTCCAAGCTTTTAATGGAAAATGCTCCATTCTATGAAAACCTTTTTCTAAAAGGTTATAAAAAATATTGTAATTGGTTTAGTTTCTATACAGCATCCATAATATATGGTTATTCATTCACCTTTTTCGTACTCACTTTCATAACAAATCTTTCACATGTTCGGATAAGCAGCTTATTTAAACACTTATGTATAAGCTATTTTTATAATCGAAGAAGAAATGTGATTAAACTGATTTCATATAAATTATAAGCTGTTTTGATAAGCTATTCTAGAGAGCTTATGAAAATAAGTCCAAAATAGCTTATGAGCCAGACATAAGCTATTTTCATAAGCTCTCCCAGATACTCTCAAAAGTACCTATGTCAGTAGATAAGCCCAAATAAGCTTTGAAGTACCAAACTTCCCCACTTTTTATTTTAATTCTGATTTTGAAATAAATCTTGCAAATTTATCTTGATGTATGTCTCATGGATGAAATTCATAGTACAACATGCTTTCTCTTAGAAATGAATATGCTTTATGCACCAAAACAAAAATGAATTTGAGTTGTAAATGCAGTTTAATCTTACCTGTAACCTGGAATGAAAGCAAACCTAAAAAGTGTCATTGTAAGTGTAAGCATTTCCCTTTGAAGTTCGAATACTCTTTTTCCTTCCCCATAGCTACTTCCAAATCCCGCACGAGCAAGAACATCGCTTGAAACGTTTTGGACGAAAGGCCATACATCTAACTCACATGTCCCATTAGATGCAGATACTACACTCTCCAACTTCTTGACCATTTCATCGCAGGATTGGCTAAATATAGGTATCAACATCTGTGGAAAATTTCAAGATTCATAAACACCCACCATAATTCAGTGCATTAACATCCATCAATCATAATTTCAAGGTAATCAAAATGTTCGCTTCAACACAATAAGTACATAAACACCAATGATGATTAAGTGCCTGAAGAGAATTGATATGAGAAATGTTAACCGATATGAAAGGAGCAAACTATATGTAAATACTAGAAGCAATGTTGCCAATTCTTTTGTTTGTTTGACCTGCTCACATGTCAATGTGTAGGTGATTCTATGAGGAGAAATACTAACATTTCATTCTCTATCACACTTTTTTCAACATAATATCGAGTTTAGTTTTAAGTGAATTTCATATGAGTCACATTCTTTATTCTTTTTTTGGTAGGACTTGTTTTCAAAGTGGTAAGACTCACATGAATTACACCAACAATAACAAATGTGTTGAAACAAGTATACTAAAAGATGTGTTACTAGCACTACTATTTTATTCTATTTATAAATGCTTGATACAGAGGTTTAACTAATAAGTGCCCTAAGATAGGGTTAGCCCAAGGATAAAGCAGTTCAAACCCTTGTTTTATGCCGACCAACAAAATTTTCTTTACTATTAGTATGTTTAATATTAAAGTTATTCATGTATAGAGGCCTTGGCTTAGTGGTTAAAGACTTGGAGCATGTTTGGATTGCAGTTTGACATCTCTAAAAGTACTTTTGGATTGTCAAACCCAGTTTGCATAAATTTTTATGATGTTTGATTTTCAATTTCAAAACTCAATTTGGCCCCAAATCCAATTTGAACTAAAAGGGACAATAGGATTACTTCTCAATTTTTTTCCATTTGGATCATTAATAAACAGTAATTACACATTCAGAAGTGCTTTTCATTAATATTATCCAAACAAAATTCATTATCTAACATACTTTTGAGTAAAAAAATATCTAAACATAAACGACATTAGAATAAACTCATTTTTATCTAAACTTGGTTTGCAAAATAAATATACTCCAAACTTACTTTTACTGACTTTAATCCAAACACACACTTAGAGACCTAAAGCTGTGCATCCCATTCTTATGGTACAGGGTTCAATCCATGCCCTGTTTTTATTTTCCCTGTTTTCATTCTTTCTTATTTTGATTTTTGCGGTCCCATTATATTGCATAATTGCATATGTGGTCCCATCCATTGCATTATCGCTAGATTCTTGTTTAGATTTTTTTTTCCACCATTATTTATTTCCCTCTTGTTTTTATTTTTAGGCTTTATTTTTAATTTGCAGTCCCATTGTATTCTCTCTCTTCTTCTCCTTCATCACAGTCCCTCTCTCACGCCACTACCATGATTTCCTCCACTTCCCTTACTCTCACCTCTTCCTAACAAGTGTAACTTTTAATCAATTAATAATTTACAAAGTATTATATTTTTAATAAATATTTTTCACTTTTCATTACTTTTAGATCAGTAAAGTATAATGACAGAGCCGAAATGCAAACTAATTACCTTCATTTTCTCTACATTGAATGCTGGGCTGACAATCTTTCTGTGTTTAGCCCATTTGTCGCCGTCATAATTCGCAAAGCCTGATGCCAGAAGTTTGAAAAGGGGGCTCGTTTCCGGCTTTTGAAACTCATACACCTTTGTAGTCATTTCTTTGATTTTGTCTGGATCCATGATGAATACCCTTGGTTTCGGACCAAGCCACATAAATGAATTCTTCCCTGTATTAATTCATATTATTATTCACATGTTACTTCCAATGTTCGAAATAGGAGAACATTAAATGTATGTTTCATTTTTCAGTTGTCATATTATAAAAATATGTTTGAATTCAAAATAATTATAAATATATTTTTTTAACAAATATATTTTTAAGCTCAAACATATGTTTGCAATTGAAAATAAAACATGTCCTAAATAAATAGCAAAAGTAATTTTGTAACGAACTATGATGCTCTAGTCTCATTATCTCTACATATGAAAAATAAAAGAAAAACAACAATCTAATGAATGTAGCTCTATTGATAATACATTATGGGCTTGTTGTAAAGTATTTAAATTCAAATCGATAGAACACACACAGGGGCAAAGAACTTTAACCGTGACTAATGATTTATTTGGATAAACAGATTATTTAAATGCTTATAGCATAAGTGCTTTAACTATTTTCATAATCAAATTTAAGAATGTGATTAAACTAATTTTATATAAACCGTAAATTGTTTTGATAAACTATTCTGGAGAGCTTATGAAAATAAAGCTCAAAATAGCTTATAAATCAATCTATATTATAAGCTCTCTCAGATACTTTCATGGTTAAGATTTACATAATTGGATCCAAACTGTACTAGAGTGACATACCATATTTAGCGACGGTGTGGACAACGTAAGGCAATACACGAGGAGCGATGTTGTTGGAGTAGGGATCCATGTGTTTGGCTTTGGCTTCCTTTATCATTTTAACCATATCTCTGATGTCTCCAACAAAAGGGCGATAGGAGTTGCCTTGGAGACCCTGTTCCCTGAGACGCCTCTCTATGCTCTTTGGTCTCAGCCACACCCAGTTGAGTGCACTCCAAACCCACCATATCAGCACCGAACCAATCACTGTGCTAATAGCAATCGTTGTAGGAGCCAAGTTCATTGATGATGTTATTCCTAACAATTCTACCATTTTGATTATCTCTGTGCAAGAAAAATGGAAGTACTCCCTAGCTAGCTCACACTTTTTTTTTTTTTTTTTATATACTCCTAGCTAGCTCACACTATTAATATATTGATGACGCAACATATATACAAGTATTATTTTGATAATTTAAAAGAGCACGAGAGTCTCCCACGAGACCCACGCAGGGTTGTAAAATGGAATAATATATCATATGATCAACACTTCAACATAAGAAAACAAATAAAGTGTGATGCCATCACTTACTCGCGTTTTGCATCAAAAAAAAAAAAAATACTTACTCGCGATAAGCGTGGCAGGTCGGTCCGTTATTATTCTATTGCTATCAATAAAAGAATGTTTTTGGAGAGCTTCTACGGCCCCGTTGTAAAACAACGGTTTTGAAATCGTTGTTTTATTAACCAATGATAAACGAGAGTTTTATCACGTCAAATTATTATTTTTAAGGACTATAATTTTTTTATATTATATTATAGTTCTTAATTTTTTTTATTTTACAAATTTGTCTGTATGGAAAAAGACCTATGCCTATAGGTGAAAGTCCTATTTTCCCCTCTCTTGTTTCAGTTTTACGATCGGTGATCCTCCATGCCTGATATTCTGTTCCTTATGGTCTCCGATCAACCACTGACGAAGGTTGCCCTCTCTGCCGTTGATCTGGTCTCCGACGACAACTGCTCCATCGCCGCCGACTCGTGACGGCACCAACGCCATGCCGATGTTATCGGGCCAACCACATCGCCTTCGCGTTCATCTCTCACGCCCCCTCTTCCTCCGTGGAATGCAAATCGAATTCTTTCTTCCCTCCAGAGGTTAGGGTTTCCTTCCTGCTCTCTCATTTTGATTCGAAAATAAATCTAAAATTTAGAGATTGAATTGCAAAATATTTTCGCCAACGGGACCGAAACCATTGTTTTTACATCGGGACCATAGAAATTGCCATGTTTTTGGTCCTTCCAGTGTCACTTGATGGACATTTCTTTTTTTCCGTCCTAAAACCATCATTTCATTACTAATGTCCATTGTTTTTGCCCTTAATTGATACAACATTTTTTTTCTTTCATTTTTTCAACATCATCTCATTAATAGTGTCCATTGTTTTTGCCTTAATTGATACTACTCCGAACTCATATATAAGTAAAAAATAATTAATTCGCGCAGATTAAAAATATTAGTTAATTATATTTAATTTTTTTGATTCCATCAAAAATTAAACTTCATTCCCTAAAATGTCCTTAATAAAATGAGTCACTGAAATTAAAACTTATATTAAATAAATGGTATTTTGTGGATAGGGGGACTTGATTGCAACAATTAGGATAATTGAGGAACCTAATTCGCACAATTGAAAATGGGGTACCTAAATCACACAAACACAATAAGTGGGGGACCAAAAGTGTAATTAAGCCTTTTATTTAATTTTGATAAATAAAACAGTATTTGCTTACATATTTCATTTATTTTTTTGTTCTCGTAAATTTTTAGGATGCACAATAATTTTTCTTTTATTTTTTTAAAATATAATGGTGTTTATTTACATGTTTCATTCAGATTTTTTCCTCTGGTAAACTTTTAAGTCGTGAAATTATATTTCTTTTTTTTATAAGCAAAAAATATTAAAACAGGACAAAAGCACAAAATGTGTCTAATCCAAAATAACATTATAAAAAGTCAACCTGACAAACACCTCAACAAAGAACATCCCCCAAGAATAAATAGTAATTTTAATAAGTAATTTCTCATTAATCTATATGGTCTCAAAGGGGTACCTAGACATGTGCCAAAATAATTCTCCGGTAGTCTATCAGTCTCAAAGGAGTACTCAAAAAATATTTTTCCAGTAACATACATGACCTCAAAGGGATACCTGGGCACATGCTAGATAATTCTCCAATAACTAAACACTATGTAAATTACACCTTTGGACTCAAATACACCCCATCAAATGCACCCCATGCCATCGGGTTAGAGGACTAATTAGAATATAAAATCCCACTATTTTCCTCCCTCCTATTAACAAACCAATTCCAAGATAAAATCTTAATAGTTGTCATAGCATCTACTAAATCAATAGAACCTTCCCTAAAGATAATATTATTTCGCAACATCCATAATACCCACACCGCAGCCATCCAAATCACGTGTCTTCCTCTATGCCTTTTAGGTTGCCTACAAACTGCAAAGAAATTCAATCCCACTGTTATGCAATGGACCAACTGCTCCGGTCCAAGCATTGACAGCTTGCCACACATTATAAGAAAATTCACAAGAGAAAAAGAGATGGTTAGCATTTTCTTCTTCCCTGCAACAAAACACGCAAAAAGCATTGTTAGTATTCACTATTTTTTTAATTTTAATAAGTCAAATAGTATTTACTTACGAGTTTCATTCATATTTTTTATACCCATAAATTTTTAGGTTGCAGAATTATTTTTCTATTTGATAAATAAGACAATTTTGCTTAAAGGTTTCATTAATAATTCCTGTAATTTTTCTAGGCTGTAAAATTATTTTACTTTCAATTTTATTTTTGATAAATAAAATGGTGTTTGCTTACGGGTTTTATTCATTTTTTTGTTCCAATATATTTTAAGAATGCAAAATTATTTTTTTTAATTTTATTCTTGATATATCTAATGATATTTGTTTACAAGTTTCATTTACATATATATATATATATATATATATATTGTTCCTGTAAATTTTAAGGTTGCAAAAGGTTTTTTTTAATAAATAAAACAGTATTTGCTTACGGATTTCAAATATATTTTATAAATAAAATCATATTTGTCTACAGGTTTTATTCATTTTTTTGTTCCAGTAAATTTTGAGGTTGTGAAATTATTTTTCTTTTAATTTCGGTAAATAAAACAGTGTTTGCATACAAATTTCATTCATTTTTTTTTGTTCCAATAAATTTACAGCTGCAATATTATTTTTTTTATAAATAAAATAGTGTTTGTTGGAACCAAATTGGTTAAAAGTGTTTTTAATACAAAAACTCCCTAAGTGATTTTATGGTTTTGATGATAACAAAATGTATTAAGGTTTTTACAAAGGATAATCAATATGTATTAAGCTTGTACAATGTGTAACAATGCTGCCTAACTAAGCTTATTGAAGGAAGATTGCAGTCTGCGTCCAATAAGCTAGCTCATCACAATGTTGGCACTGGAATGGACACAAAAGTTCTGCGTCCAATGTGTTAGCAGAAGGAAGAGTTCTGCGTCCAATGTTTGAGCAGAAGGAAGAATTCTGCGTCCAATGTTTGAGCAGAAGGAAGAGTTCTGCGTCCAATGTTTGAGCACAAAGGCAAGTAATGTTGTGCGTCCAATAATTCAGTACAAGGCACAAGGACAATTTCATACGTCCAATGATTCATGAGAAGGCATTGAAGACATAAGTCCAATGTTCAAGAAAAACCATACGTCCAATGATCAGAATGCTTATAAGTCCAATGTTCAAGAATGCTGATCGTCCAATGATAAGAACAAGGCAATACTGGCATAGTCCAATGTTTTTATGAGAAGCAGAATTGCAGTAAGAGTCCAATGATTTTCAAAGGAACAGATTCAGTGAGCGTCCAATGCAGATGAAGGATAAAAGTCCAATGTTCAGTGTGAGCAAGAGTGCAACTCTGCGTCCAATCAAACTGAACATTCTGCGTCCAATGAAGTCAGAGTTACTCAAGCACTGTTCTGCGTCCAATAAATAAGAAGGACAACAATCAAGTGTCATACGACCAATGAAGCAGATTGACAAAGGTACATCAAACAACTGTTCTGCGTCCAATGAAGCAGAAGAACAAATGTACAACAATCAACTCTGCGTCCAATGGAACTATAAGGAAATGGCAAAAGTCCAATAACCAGAATGAGGCAATACGTCCAATGTTGCTTTGCAACTAATCATCAGAATGGTAAGCATAAAGATGCGTCCAATGATTGAATGAATATCATATGCAATTGGTAAGTACCAGGTATGCGTCCAATGATTTCTACATGCTGCGTCCAATACGCAGAATCCATAAACTTGCTATTTATTGCTCATACATTTAATATGGAACATATTTATTGAGCAAATGATTTGAAATAAATAGCTGTATGCAATGCTTTCTGTACAACTTTGTCAACGTTTGTGAATGTACTTTTGAAAAGCATAAAGTACTGTGGAAAGTGTACTAAGAAATAGAATGTACTTTTAACTACTCTATATATCTCTGAACACATCTTTCTGCTTTACACAGTGTATTCTCTCTGTCTCAATAAGATATTACTATTAACCACTGTACAATTGAGACTTTGAGTACAAGTTGCTTCTGATTTAGGAGAAAGAAACGCAGGCATACACAATGAAGTAGATCTCCTCAAAGCAACGGAAAAATAGCATTTAATGCTATTAGAGAACGGTAATATTTATGAAGGCTGAAGCTGAGCTATTCGAAGAACAAGTCTGAAGCTTCATCAAAGCCTATAAATACCGTGAACAAGAAGAAGAATATAAACAACTGAAACAAGAGACTGAACAACGAAAAAGAAAGAGCTGAACTGCTGTGCAATTTGTTATACTCTGTATAGAAAGTCTTGTATATTTTCTTTCTTCTTGTAAAAGAGAGTTTGCTTAACTCTCAAAGTGCTTTAGATTTCATATCCTCACTTGTGTGAGTTAGACAGCACTTGAATCAAAAACACTCTGCTGAGTCGTTTAGCCTGAAGAGGCTGTGTTCAAAGAATACTTGTGATTTAGCCTGAAGAGGCTGTGTTCAAAGAATACTTGGTTTAGCCTGAAGAGGCTGTGTTCAAAGAATACTTGGGTTTTAGCCTGAAGAGGCTGTGTTCAAAGAATACTTGGGATTTAGCCTGGAGAGGCTGTGTGCAAAGAATACTTGGGTTTTAGCCTGAAGAGGCTGTGTGCAAAGAATACTTGTACCTATCTGGTTTGATAGTGAAATCTCTCTAGTTTGAGGGGACTGGACGTAGCTCTTAGGAAAGGGTGAACCAGTATAAAAACTTGTGTTATTTCTTCCTTCCCTTATCTCTTATTATATCTGTGCTTATTACTAACCAAGGGGATTGAATTGATTTTGTTTAAACAAGTTTTTCATACACCTTAAATCGCACAAAGAAAACAAGTTTTTAAACTAAGAGGGAAGCCTCAGCGTCCAATCTTTTGTGCGTCCAATATTTCACAATTCTGTGCGTCCAGTGTTTTAGCACTCTGTGCGTCCAATATTTCAGAAAACACTGTGCGTCCAATATTTGAACTAAGCTGTGCGTCCAACGTTTTTAACAGCCAGCGTCCAACATTTGCGAAAAGTTTTAAAAGCTTAGAAACACAATTCAACCCCCCTTTCTTGTGTTTCATCTTGTTACCTACAGTTGGCATCAGAGCTCGGTCTCTAGGGGTTGAGCACCTAACAGTGCAGAGAAGCAAAGATCCATGGAGAACGAGGGACAAGCTGTGAACAGACCACCACTGTTCAATGGAAATGAATATGACTACTGGAAGCAGAAAATGATTACATTTTTTGATGCCCAAAATATCGACCTATGGGATGTAGTGGAAACAGGCTACACTGCTCCAGTAAATGAAGCAGGTCAACAAACACCAAGAGCTCAGTGGACAGCAGATCAAAGGACAAGGTTCCAGCTGAACTCGAAGGCTAGGCACTACCTGATGTGTGCCATCACAAAATCTGAATATGACAAGGTGCACAGCTGCACCACTGCCAAGGAAATGTGGGACACTCTGGCCTTGGCACATGAAAGCTCATCTCAGGTTCGTGAATCTAAGATAAGCATACTAGTTCATCAATATGAACTATTTAAGATGGAAGAACAAGAGTCCATTGATCAAATCTTTGGAAGATTCCAAACTATTACCAACAACCTGAGATCCTTGGGGAAAGTCTACACAACCCAGGAACATGTAAGGAAGATTTTGAGGAGTCTGCCCAGACGGTGGAGACCCAAAGTTTCAGCAATACAAGAAGCAAGGGATCTTTCCACTCTTGCTTTAGAAAATCTTCTAGGCTCATTGAAAGTACATGAGCTTGAGCTGAATGAAGAGGGAATCGAAAAAAGGGCAAAGTCCATTGCTCTTAAAGCTCAAAAAGGGAGCACCTGAAAAGCCTTGAAGGCAAATAATTCTGATGAAGAATCATGCAGCTCAGAAGGAGAAGAAGGCTCAGATGATGATGAACTCTCCTTCATCTCCAGGAAAATAAAGTCTATGTGGAAAAAGAAGGGTGGCTTCAGAAGGAAGCAATTCAACAGAAGATTTCCACAGAAGGAAGCTGAGCAAAAGGAGGAAAGTCCAATGGTGTGCTATGGATGCAGGAAACCAGGCCACTACAAGGCAGACTGTCCTGAGGCCGAGAAGACAAAGAAGAAAGTCTTCAAGAAGAAGAAAGGTCTCATGGCAACATGGGAAGACCTCGATGATTCCTCTGATGATGAGGATAAGGAAGAGGCAAATCTGTGTCTAATGGCAGGACTGTCCTCAGTTGAAAGTGAAGACGAAGAGGAGGTAATTTCTTACTCTGAATTAAGAAATAATTTTGATGAGCTTCTTAGAGATTCATCCATTCTATCTGATGAGTACAAGTCTTTAAAGAAAAAGTTTTCTCTTATAACAAAAGATTTTGAAAAGCTTTCTTCAGAAAACAAAGTACTTAAATCAGAAAATGAAAAGTTAAGACTTCAAGTAAGTCAACCAAAAGATGAATCTCTAAAGGGTTCTGAGTCCAGTTCTTCCTGTGAAGTACAAGTACTTCAACAAGAAGTAAATGAACTCACTGGACGATTGTCCAGATTTGTCAGTAGCTCTGAAAAGCTTGATCAAATTTTAAAAATTCAGAGAAAACCTTCTGACAAAACTGGTTTGGGTTATGAAAAACCGAAACCAAAGTTTTCCAAGAGTCCATCAAAGTTTAATATATATTGTGGATACTGTGGAAAGGCTGGACATGTCACATCGACATGCTTCCATAATAAATGGAACAAGCCTGGACGCAGGCCAAGGACTAACATGAAAGGACCCAAGAAAATCTGGGTACCTAAGAACATGATCATTCCTGCTGCAGATTTGCTTAATGGGAGGAAAGCAACACCAGTCATGGTACCTGGACAGTGGGTGCTCACGACACATGACGGGAGAAAGGTCTATGTTCCAAGACCTCAAGCCTAGAACAAAGGGCTGGGTCACATTTGGAGGTGACCAGAAAGGTAGAATAGTTGGAATCGGTAAAATTGGTAAACATCCTTTTCCTACTATTGAATATGTTTTATTGGTTGAAGGACTCAAACATAATCTACTTAGCATAAGTCAATTGTGTGACAGTGGATGTGATGTTTCCTTTGACAAGGATAAATGTATAGTCAGAAATTCTGATAAGTCCATTCTTTTTCAAGCAAAGAGGCAGGACAATGTTTATAAAATTGATTTCGAAAATCTGTCCGAACAGAATGTCTCATGCTTCATTTCTTTAAATAATGAACAATGGATATGGCACAAGAAGCTTGGTCATGCAAGCTTGAGAACCATCTCAAAGCTTAATAAGCATAGCCTCGTAAGAGGACTTCCAAATCTTGTGCACAAATCTGAGGTTCTCTGTGAAGCATGTCAGAAAGGGAAACAAGTGAAAAACTCTTTTGATTCTAAAAACATTGTTTCCACTTCTAGACCTTTAGAACTTTTACATATGGATTTGTTTGGACCAACACAAACTGCTTCTTTGAGTGGAAAGAAATATGGACTTGTTATAGTTGATGACTATACTAGATGGACATGGGTTAAATTCCTAGCACACAAGGATGAGTCTTTTAAAGTATTCACCATATTTTGTAAAAGAGTCCAAACTGAGAAAGGAGTTTGTATCAACTCCATTCGAAGTGATCATGGAGGTGAGTTTGAAAATGCAAACTTTCAGAGATTCTGTGAAGAGAATGGAATCCTTCACAATTTCTCTGCACCTAGAACACCACAGCAAAATGGTGTAGTAGAGAGGAAAAATCGATCTTTACAAGAGATGGTCAGGACCATGCTCAATGATTACTCAACCTCTAAGAGGTTTTGGGCTGAAGCTGTAAACACAGCATGTTATTTGTAAAACCGAATTTATATAAGGCCTATACTGAAAAAGACTCCCTATGAATTGTGGAAAGGAAGAAAACCCAACATTTCATATTTTCATCCTTTCGGATGTGAGTGTTTTATTCTTAACACCAAGGATCAACTTGGTAAATTTGACTCTAAAATTGATAATGGAATTTTTCTGGGTTATTCTGAAACTTCCAAGGCATATCGAGTTTACAACTCAAGAACCTTGACTGTTGAAGAATCAATTCACGTTAAATTCAATGACAAAAAGCCTGACAATGATCTGTCAGAGCTAAGTGATTCTCTTGCAGATATGAGAATACAACCAGGAGGTGAAGGATCATCAATCAAGATTGAAGAAGATGGACCAGACGCAGGAGACAGTCATGCGTCCAATACTGCAGGTGGTAAAAGCTGACATTTTAAGACTTATCATCCTGAAGATCAAATTATTGGAAATGCAGATGATAAAGTCAGAACAAGGTCCACATTCAGAGAGCAAACTGATGTAGCATTCATCTCTGAATTGGAGCCAAAGAATATAGATGAAGCCCTATTGGATGAAGGATGGATTTTAGCAATGCAGGAGGAGCTGAATCAGTTCAAAAGAAATGATGTTTGGACGCTGGTAGCCCCACCTGAAGATAAGTCCATTATTGGAACCAAATGGGTATTCAGAAATAAGCTGGATGAAGAAGGTAATGTTGTGAGAAACAAAGCAAGGTTAGTTGCTCAAGGCTACTCACAACAGGAAGGTATTGATTTTACTGAAACCTTTGCTCCAGTAGCTAGAATAGAGGCCATTCGCATTTTACTTTCATTTGCTGCCCAACATGATATGAGGCTTTATCAAATGGATGTAAAGAGTGTTTTTCTGAATGGTATAATAACAGAAGAAGTCTATGTTGAACAGCCCCCTGGCTTTGAGGATCAAATTGTTCCAAATCATGTTTTTAAATTGAAAAAGGCTCTTTATAGCCTTAAGCAAGCTCCTCGAGCTTGGTATGAAAAACTGAGTTCTTTTCTAATGGAAAATGGTTTTTCAAGAGGAAAAGTTGATAATACTCTTTTCAGAAAATCCATAGACTCACATTTCATCATAGTACAAATTTATGTAGATGATGTCATTTTTGGTGCTACTGATGAATCTCTATGTAGAAAATTTTCTGAGTTAATGCAGGTTAGTAGGATTATGTGATACTGATTATGCTGGAGACAGGCTTGAAAGAAAAAGCACCAGCGGAGGATGCCATTTTATTGGATCCAATCTAGTATCATGGACAAGCAAGAGACAAAGCACAATTGCATTATCAACAGCTGAAGCTGAATATGTCTCTGCTGCAAGTTGTTGTTCTCAGCTCTTATGGATTAAACATCAATTGGAGGACTACAACATCTTCGAGAGTAAGATTTCTGTTCTTTGTGATAATACTGCTGCAATCAATTTATCTAAGAACCCAATCTTACACTCAAGAGCTAAGCATATAGAAATTAAACATCATTTTATTAGAGACTATGTGCAGAAGGGAACATTTGATATTCAGTTTGTTAACACTGAAAATCAATGGGCAGATATATTTACAAAACCCCTCTCTGTAGATAGGTTTACTTTTATAAGGAAGCATTTAAATATGCACTTTATAAAAGATTGATGTTTAGCGTCCAATATGCTCAAGCTGAGTCTGAGTCCAATGTGACTAGAGTCCAATAGGACACGACAGTCTATTTGAGACTTAGAATTCTTTCAAGACTCAAAAGCTTTTACATCTTAGTAATCCCACGCTGAGTCCAAACTTTTTTCATAAAGATATATGTTACAGTTGGTATCTTACAAACGCTTTGGCATCTTTTATGGCTTGATTCAGATTTCTCTTCGTTTGGCATCTTTTCTAAAATCATTTCTGTTTGAGAAAGCTTGTTTAGAAAAGGGGAGAAGGAAAAGGGTTTTTAAGTTTCTCTCTGTTTTTCAAAACTGTCTTTGGACTATGATGTTCTATGAACCTTTTTGCCTGATGACAAAAGGGGGAGAAATATATGGGATTAAGTTTTAAAAAGAAAGATGAATATGAGAAGAATATGGGATTAAGTCTGATTGCGTTGCAGTAGTCTTATTACCATGTTCTAATTTGGTCTATTATCTGATAAGCTATTTGCTTTTTAATGGACTAACCTTGTTTTTATGAGTAAAAGAAATTTTCAGGTACTCTAAGTTTATTGAATATCCAAAACCATGAGATGTTTATCTCAGGGGGAGAAGAGTAAGGAAAAACTGAGATGTTTATCTTAGGGGGAGTTTCTCTTTGAAATTTCTGTTTTTACTGACTATTTATCTGGTTTATGCTTTATTGTTTGTAAAACTTAATAATGTTTGTCATCATCAAAAAGGGGGAGATTGTTGGAACCAAATTGGTTAAAAGTGTTTTTAATACAAAAACTCCCTAAGTGATTTTATGGTTTTGATGATAACAAAATGTATTAAGGTTTTTACAAAGGATAATCAATATGTATTAAGCTTGTACAATGTGTAACAATGCTGCCTAACTAAGCTTATTGAAGGAAGATTGCAGTCTGCGTCCAATAAGCTAGCTCATCACAATGTTGGCACTGGAATGGACACAAAAGTTCTGCGTCCAATGTGTTAGCAGAAGGAAGAGTTCTGCGTCCAATGTTTGAGCAGAAGGAAGAGTTCTGCGTCCAATGTTTGAGCACAAAGGCAAGTAATGTTGTGCGTCCAATAATTCAGTACAAGGCACAAGGACAATTTCATACGTCCAATGATTCATGAGAAGGCATTGAAGACATAAGTCCAATGTTCAAGAAAAACCATACGTCCAATGATCAGAATGCTTATAAGTCCAATGTTCAAGAATGCTGATCGTCCAATGATAAGAACAAGGCAATACTGGCATAGTCCAATGTTTTTATGAGAAGCAGAATTGCAGTAAGAGTCCAATGATTTTCAAAGGAACAGATTCAGTGAGCGTCCAATGCAGATGAAGGATAAAAGTCCAATGTTCAGTGTGAGCAAGAGTGCAACTCTGCGTCCAATCAAACTGAACATTCTGCGTCCAATGAAGTCAGAGTTACTCAAGCACTGTTCTGCGTCCAATAAATAAGAAGGACAACAATCAAGTGTCATACGACCAATGAAGCAGATTGACAAAGGTACATCAAACAACTGTTCTGCGTCCAATGAAGCAGAAGAACAAATGTACAACAATCAACTCTGCGTCCAATGGAACTATAAGGAAATGGCAAAAGTCCAATAACCAGAATGAGGCAATACGTCCAATGTTGCTTTGCAACTAATCATCAGAATGGTAAGCATAAAGATGCGTCCAATGATTGAATGAATATCATATGCAATTGGTAAGTACCAGGTATGCGTCCAATGATTTCTACATGCTGCGTCCAATACGCAGAATCCATAAACTTGCTATTTATTGCTCATACATTTAATATGGAACATATTTATTGAGCAAATGATTTGAAATAAATAGCTGTATGCAATGCTTTCTGTACAACTTTGTCAACGTTTGTGAATGTACTTTTGAAAAGCATAAAGTACTGTGGAAAGTGTACTAAGAAATAGAATGTACTTTTAACTACTCTATATATCTCTGAACACATCTTTCTGCTTTACACAGTGTATTCTCTCTGTCTCAATAAGATATTACTATTAACCACTGTACAATTGAGACTTTGAGTACAAGTTGCTTCTGATTTAGGAGAAAGAAACGCAGGCATACACAATGAAGTAGATCTCCTCAAAGCAACGGAAAAATAGCATTTAATGCTATTAGAGAACGGTAATATTTATGAAGGCTGAAGCTGAGCTATTCGAAGAACAAGTCTGAAGCTTCATCAAAGCCTATAAATACCGTGAACAAGAAGAAGAATATAAACAACTGAAACAAGAGACTGAACAACGAAAAAGAAAGAGCTGAACTGCTGTGCAATTTGTTATACTCTGTATAGAAAGTCTTGTATATTTTCTTTCTTCTTGTAAAAGAGAGTTTGCTTAACTCTCAAAGTGCTTTAGATTTCATATCCTCACTTGTGTGAGTTAGACAGCACTTGAATCAAAAACACTCTGCTGAGTCGTTTAGCCTGAAGAGGCTGTGTTCAAAGAATACTTGTGATTTAGCCTGAAGAGGCTGTGTTCAAAGAATACTTGGTTTAGCCTGAAGAGGCTGTGTTCAAAGAATACTTGGGTTTTAGCCTGAAGAGGCTGTGTTCAAAGAATACTTGGGATTTAGCCTGGAGAGGCTGTGTGCAAAGAATACTTGGGTTTTAGCCTGAAGAGGCTGTGTGCAAAGAATACTTGTACCTATCTGGTTTGATAGTGAAATCTCTCTAGTTTGAGGGGACTGGACGTAGCTCTTAGGAAAGGGTGAACCAGTATAAAAACTTGTGTTATTTCTTCCTTCCCTTATCTCTTATTATATCTGTGCTTATTACTAACCAAGGGGATTGAATTGATTTTGTTTAAACAAGTTTTTCATACACCTTAAATCGCACAAAGAAAACAAGTTTTTAAACTAAGAGGGAAGCCTCAGCGTCCAATCTTTTGTGCGTCCAATATTTCACAATTCTGTGCGTCCAGTGTTTTAGCACTCTGTGCGTCCAATATTTCAGAAAACACTGTGCGTCCAATATTTGAACTAAGCTGTGCGTCCAACGTTTTTAACAGCCAGCGTCCAACATTTGCGAAAAGTTTTAAAAGCTTAGAAACACAATTCAATCCCCCTTCTTGTGTTTCATCTTGTTACCTACAGTGTTTACTTATAGGTCCATTTATATTTTTTTGTTCTATGAATTTTTAGGTTAACAAATTATTTTTCTTCTTTTTCATTTCTGATAAGTAAAACAGTGTTTGCTTACGGGTTTCATTCATTTTTTTGTTCCTATAAATTTTTCATGTTGCAAGATTTCTTTATTTTAATTGTATTTTTGATAAATAAAATTGTGTTGCTTACATGTTTCATTCATGTTTATCTGTTTATGTAAATTTTTAGGTAGCAAATTATTTTTCTTTTAATTTTTTTGATAAAAAAAATGGTGTATACTTATAGGTTTCATTCATATTTTTCACTATTAAGTATAACATGTTACTATAGAGTGAAAAATTATTTTATTTATTTTTTGTTTATCTGATTTGGCCTTTGTCTTTGTCCATGTTGTAACATCCATTTCTCAAGAGTCATTACACTTCGTAACCAAACCTCTAATACGGAATTAAAATCTTTCTTCTGATTCTTCTTTCGGAAAAATGCTGTCAAAAATTTAATTAATCTTTAACAAATGGATTTTCTTTGTCATTTCATTTTTTTAAAGGAAATACTTACGTGAATAAACACCAAACAGGAAATAGCATAAGAAATAAAATTTCATTAATTTAATAATAGAGCATATTATACACAAGAATTCTCTTCTCCAAATAAGTACAGACTCCCTATGCTGGTCAAGCACTAAAACTACTACAGACTCCAATAAGAACCCAACCCTTAACTTTCCACACGGACATCTTTCACCGTTTTGACGTACCGCCGTACTTGCCTATTCTTGGTCTTCTAGTGATGACTAGTCGACCAGCGTATGATCCCTCTATATGAATCATTTTCCGAAGTCCACAAAACATATAGGCAAGCGTGAAAATCTATTTTACAGTTATCACCACAATCACACAAGTAGCACACAACAGAAATCCATGTGAATTCATACCATAACCATATATATAACAGAAATCACTCACACAGGCATAATATAACAATATTTAGTGTCACACAGACGCACTTTTCCAATTTCACACAGAAGTTCGACACACAATTGTTGCACGTGTAAACGTTGTGCAAGTATACACAGTCAAACAAGTAGTAAAATGATAATAAGATCGTTCCCACGGAGATTGAACATGGTTAATTTCAATAAGTTTCCAAGTTAGTTACTCTAATTAGTGAGCAAAGAGGGTAACAAGTGACATTTTCAAAACAACAATTTTGAGTGATCAAATAACAGTAAAAGTGCAGATTAAAGATTGTAAAATCAGAGGTTTAAAAATTGGTTAGGGACACTATTTCATTGCAAAGCTTTTTACAGGGTCAGGAATACTACAGCATCACAGAGCATCTGGGTCCAGAGTTCAAAAAAAGAGTGTTTTTCAACACGCGACAGCGGGATTCATTAAGTTGATCTTATTCCTAATTTCACGTTAAATCATCCCAGTCCATTTAAGATCAACTCAGCTACCCTATGAACTTGAATATGTATTCCTATGATATTCAACATTAACTAATCTTCCAATTAATTAACTTAATCCATATTCATTAAACATTTCCACTCATTAACTCTTCCGATATTAGTGAGCTTTCATTCAAGCTAAAGTAATCAATCTCAACTCAAATATATAAGCAAGCAACACAGCTTAATGAAAGAACTAAACAAAGCATGTAACTATTTCGTACCCATAAAAATATTTACAACTCCATAGTTCCCTAACCAAAAGAAGCTTAGCTCATGTTGAGCTTAAGTTTAACAACAAAAGAAAACAAGAACAGAGACATGTTATACCTAAAGAAGCAAAAATAAAGTTACAAAGCTAAAGAAAAGAGTAGGAAGAAGGCATAAAACTCTCCCAAGCTGCCTCCATCTTGGTCTTCTCTTCAACTTCAAGCTTCTAAAACGGTGGATACAAAATGGATGAAGAAGAGGATGGTCTATGGAAAGGAAGTTGGCGGCTCTGTGTATGAGAATAATGAGGGAATATCACTCTTTCTAGGTCTGCCCTATTCTGTCCAGCCTAGGGAATTTTTTCTCTCTCCCCTTTTTGGGTCTCTTTTTCCTTGCTTTTTGGGCCCCTTTTCTTCCCTTCTTGAGGGAATATTGAGTTGGCCCATTTACACCTCAACTCATTAATGTTGTGGGGACCACAAATTACTCTTTTCCTTGCCTAGGTACTGCAATGCGTGCTTGCTTTTCTTCAGGTACTCACACAAAGTGCTACAGCATGCTGCAACATCCTCTGCTATTGTTGAGTCCCATATTCCTTTTGCACAAACTGATTCTGTACACTTAACAAACACATAAAAACACCCCAAAAGTGGCACATGAAGTGCCAAAAACAGAATCTAACTCTAATTACATAAATTACTCCAAACTACAGAAGACATTCAACTAACATACAAGAAACACTCTTAGAGAAGACTAAACCAAGCTTAGAATTAGTGAAATAACTCTTATTTCTAAGAGTTATCAACAGTCACGAGCATTTAGCCCGCACTCCATGAAGATTACTTTGTTTTGCACACAACACGAAATGTCACTTAGCATTTCCCATATCACATAGCACGAAATGACACAACATTTCCATGTCAAATTGCAATCCCCACGTCACATAGCAATTTCTTAAGTCACGTAGCATTTATATCGCACAGTATTTATATCACACAGAATTTATATCACATAGTATTTATTTATCTTCCCTCATTGACACTTAATCCCACAATCTCTCCACACCGTCCGTTACTCAAAATCCTTAAGCACATAGTTCTCGCTTCGTTTATGGTTTATTCTAAAACGTCCTTTTAAATGCTAGATTTATTGCTCTTGAAATCCTATACTTACATTTCATCCCTTTTCTCTTTTTGAGAAATCACTTACGGAAAACTTCTTTAGGAAAACTCATTTCCTTTAAGCTTGGTCTTTTTAAGAAAACTCTTTCCATTACAACAAATTAATAATAAAAATACCCCTCACTTTCTCTTAATTATTAAAACCACATAACTCATTATAATTACATTTTTGACCCCCAAAACTCCCAGATTTTCATTTCAGCCCCTACACTTCCGAAAATTATATTTTTGGCCCAAAACAGAAAATTTCACAGCTTGCGAAATTTCACACCAGGGATGTGAACATAGCTGTCCAAAGCTCTTTAAAATCCGAAAATTAACTCCTCTTTTAAGATTTGATTACATACTTCAATTCCAATATTTTTAAACCTCAAAACTAGATTACCTCTTCATAAACCTTGGTTGTTTAACTTGGATTTTAAGAAAAATCAATTACTTAAACTTTATTTCCTTTTGCCAATTAATAGATAATTAGTTGATAAATGGTTTTAAACATTGAGATTGATTTAAATTAAATTCCAACTTTCTTGTCTAGAAATTCAATTAAAGTCCATTAGAGACTTATATAAAAATCAAGTGGTTCATACCCAAATCAAACTTTGGCTTGAATACTAATTAATCAAATTTACCTTTAGAAAAATGATTCTACTGCAAAGTCCTCTACTTCCTCTTCTATGATGCTTGGGTCACTTGTTCAATTATCCACATTTAAGTTCATCAATCTCCCAACTTCTCCAATCACAACTCACCCATTTCCAATTACAATGACTAAGGAACATCAAGGAATTCAATCTACTTTAAATATTACATCACAAGCTCGTAGGGAAAACCATCCCATCACATGAGAAAACATTCACCAAGAACATGAAAAAACAAACATTAGCCATCACATAGTAAATCATCTCACAAAGGACATAGGAAATCACTTTTCAAACTCACACATCAATACATAAATTATAAGAACACCAATCACAAGTCACCCAAAATAATGGCACAACACCACACAAAAACTCATCACACCAAAGCACACAAACACAAATTTTATACAACAATCATAACTTTGAGAGTATTTTACCCTTACCTCTTGAAGAGAAGCCTTAAACACTAGAATCCACTTTTCCAAGCTTTTTCTTCAAAAGCTAGTAACAAAGTCCTAAAGACATAATATAAGACATAAGCATAAAAACAAAGCCTTTATGAAAAATACCCAAATCCTAAAATCAAAAACTTGAAAGGGTGATTACTTACTCTTACTCTTGAAGAAAAATGGATCAAAAGGATGATCAAGCTCCTTGGTTCCAAGTAATAGAACCTAAAGTCAAAAACAAGAGTTTTCTTGAAAAACTTGAAGAAAAATATGATCCATGAACTACCAAGTGAGTATCATGAAAAGATAAGAAGGATTTATGGTTTAGAATCACAAACCAACCTTGTTTGATGAAGCTTGATGGATCAAAAGCATGAAAACTCAAAGAAAAGCTTAAGAACCAAAAATGGAGTTTGGAGAGAAAATGGAGTATTTGGCTATGGAGAGAGAAAGGAAATGAAAAGTGAAGCAACCTCTCTCCTTTCCCTTCCTTTACACGACTGAAACCAAGAAGAAATGGGTCAAGGAAAAGCTTTTGTCCACTTGGTATTATCTTGAATTAAATTAGTGAATTAAAGGAATTATTACATTTATTCAAAACAAGACTTCTAAGGCATGAGCACATGGGCATAAAGTGCACTTTGGGCAGCTGCTGGTCGACCAATACAGGCTGTATGCAAGTGGGAAAAAATATCTCAAAAGCTAGGCTTGTTTGGTTGCACCAAAATAAGAAAAAATGCTTAATTAATTAATTAATCTCTTTTGAAATAAATACATTCTAAATAAGTAATTAATGAACAAATCACTTTTATGACCCAATATTAATGTAATAAAATTTAGAATCTCAAAACTTAATTTTTGAGCATTTTCTCATACCCCGATTGCACTGCGGTTATCCGTAAGTGTCAAACGCGGGTAAAAATAAAATTTTTCTTAAAACCTCTAGAAAAATTCTAAAAAATCTGAAATATTAGAAAAATAATATTTGTTTCATTAAAATATTATTTTGATGTAAAAATGGTCTCCGAAAAAATATAAAACCCTTACCGTACTCAAACCGAGACAAGGTTTCCGTCAAAATTCTGTTCTTCGAATATGGCCACTATCTACCCTTCTAAAAATCATAAATAATCTAATAATACTAATGATATCCTTAACTTTCCATTTGGATCATTTCTTAGTCCTCTGATAATTTCTACAGTCTAGTTTATCTGCACAGTGACATTTTGGTAATTTTTTGAATTTTTCCAAAAATTTTAGAAAAATTTCCATAAATCCTAAATAATGTAAAAACATTAATGGTCACCTTGAATCCCTTTTCTAACTTCAATTTGGATTTCTAAATCATCATATTTCTTTTCTGACAGTCAAAATATCTATAAGATTCTGTTTGACTTCCTACGTTCGCTTTAAACCATTTTTCATCTTATTGTAATTCCAACATTATTCATAATCATCTCTAATTGACACTTTGTCTCTTAGATTAAAAATTTGGAGTGTTACACATATGGGTGAGCAATTGTTGATTACTAATAGTTTTTGTTCTTTCATTTGCTTCATAACTTTTTTCGACTTTTTAGAATTTTCAAGCTATAATATTACTTTTTTAAAAGCTTAAATAACATTTTATTCCCTTTAATATACTTGTTTTGTTGTATTAGTCCCCATAAAATATATTTTATTGTTGAAGTCTTTATAAATTTTTTTTTGTTTTAGTCCTTACCGTTCTATTAGAGGTAACTACCAGATGTCCAGCTCAGCACAACTTTTACTCTGTTACTTTTATGACACTGTACTTAACCATTGTGGACCTTTCATTATGCTACTTTTGTAATTGGTCATCCTTTAATTGAGGGTGTTTGTCATAACAAAGACGTGTATTTTGTGGGTTTTTATTGATACAATGTTTGCCTTCTGGTGGAAACTTGAAATATGTACTTGATCATATTACTGAATGGTGGGTTTTTGGTGTTAGTAAATAGTAATATTTGGTGTTCTAAGGCTTGTTTCATCATATTTTTTTCAACTCCTGTTGTCTTCGCGTTTTGTCATTTAGTGGGAGCTTCTGTTCTGCATTCTTCTTTCAAATGTGTTCTGTCATAGACTCGTAGCATTAGGCATTCTGTCATATATTATGGTTATATTTTGGCTCTGACGTTTGTGACTACACAGGGACTTAAATGAAAACCATTTGGTTATATCAGTACACTGTCTCAGTACCTCTTAATAGAGTTAATAAACCATAAACCCAAAAACTTTATTGACTATTGAGGTTAATAAACCAGAATTCCGAAAATATCACACATTAGGCAAAAACAGAGTACCGTTCTTCCTTGCGTTCACAACTTCACATTACTGGGTTCCTCGACAGCTCCTAGGTTTTCACAGTTTGGTGAAAAATATTTTACAGAAGACTTCCGTTTTTTTGACCAACCTTCCCTGGCCCCTTTTCAATTTTTTTTAACTCTAAATTCCTTATTCCAAGTGTTATCCCGTGTGTTA
The DNA here is from genome assembly GCA_030159175.1 of Glycyrrhiza uralensis. Lineage (NCBI taxonomy): Eukaryota > Viridiplantae > Streptophyta > Magnoliopsida > Fabales > Fabaceae > Glycyrrhiza > Glycyrrhiza uralensis. The sequence continues at coordinate 32,692,293 of BRZY01000003.1, forward strand.
TGTGTTATTATGTAGTGCCATGTAATCTTGGGGGCAGGGGCGGGGGCAGGGGCGGAGCCATGGGAGCCCATAGAGGCCGTGGCACCCCCCCTAAATTTGGGTTACATATAAATTTTTTATATAAATGATATGTATGGCACCACCTAGTAGTTAAATTTTATAATATTAATAAAACCAATGGAGATAGTATAAACCGATCGTGGTCACTTGTTTATAAAAAAGTATAAATAATATATAATATATGTGGCCCCACATTGTATTTAGTCACTATTAACTAAGGCTAAGCTATCTATCTGGTTGGTGCTAAAAATAAAGCTTTACTTTGGTTACATGTTTGTTGTTGGGGAATTTGATATGTAGGATGGTACAAAATAATTACTTCCATTATTCTCCCAAGATTAATGAAAACCAATGTCTACTTGCATTTTTTTCCCAGCGTGGTACAAAATAATTTGATCACATTTGAAAACTAATATTACTTGCATTATTCTTTCAAGATTAATAAGTCACCTCATTAGTTCTTCTAATTTTTTCTCCCTCTAAGTTAGCACCTCTAAGATATAAAGTAGTTATCAAATTTACCACTTCAATTCTTCATAAGGACAATTGGACAAATTAACGTGGCGATATTTCAGAATTTTGATCTTTGATGACTAATTTGGTGACAATATTTCGAGGACTAATGTGGTGACACACTATATTTTGTAAAATCATTTTAGGGGTTTACTCAATCAAGATTTTAGTGAAGTATAATCCAAATTTCTTAAAAAAATAAATACATAAAATTCTTAAAGTAGTGACAAAGTCACAGTAGAAGCCTTATGATTTCTAATAAAAGTGTTATTATTTTTTTCTAACTTTTTACTACTGATTAATTGATGCTTGTAGATTGATTGCACTTACTCATTAGTATCTATTGTAGTTAATATAATTATATATTTCTTTTGTTTATAAGTAATAGTAGTTATATATCAATTTTTTTACATGTGTTATATATGTAAAAAATTATTATTAATTAATTATATGCATTTTGATCTCGGCTCCCCTCACAATACAATCCTGGCTCCGCCCCTGCTTGGGGGCATCCGTTAGCCACCTCAGTAGTTAACAGACCTAGACTAACGATGAGGACTAAAACAAAAAAAAATTATAAGGACTCAAACAGTAAAATATATTTTATGGGGAACAAAACAAAAAAATAGATATATTATAGGAACCAAAAAGTTATTTAAGTTTTTTTTAAAATAGCACTGATAAACTCTAACCTAGTGGTTCTGATCCCCAAGTCGCCCAATGCGGATCGTGTTGAAAATTTTAAACCCATTGCTTTGGCAAACTTCCAGTTCAAAATCATTACCAAGGTTTTAGCGGACAAATTGGCGCTAGTTGCTCCTAAGGTAATCTCTGAGCAGCAAAGAGGTTTCATCAGAGGTCGACAAATTTCTGAATGCACCTGCTTGGCCTTGGAGGCGATCAATTTATTACATCACTGAACCTTTGGGGGTAATGTGGCGATTAAATTCGATATTAAAAAAGCTTTTGATACTATTGACTGGGTTTTTTTGATGAAGGTGTTGCAGGCTTTTGGCTTTAATGATATGTTCTGCCATTGGATCTATCTTATCCTTCACTCGGCCAAGCTCTCTTTTTCGGTTAATGGGAAGCCTGTTGGCTTCTTTAGCTGCAGGAGAGGGGTTCAGCAAGGCGATCCCCTCTCGCCTCTTCTCTCCTAACTGGCTGAAGACGTTCTGAGCAGGGGCATAACCCATCTTGTGGATACGGGTGCCTTAACTCCTATGTCTGGCCCTAAAGGCATCGCTATCCTGAGTCACATTCTCTACGCTGACGACATCATGGTCTTTTGCAAAGGTACACGTAGTAATTTGACCCATTTGATGGCTCTTTTTCATTCTTATGGGCAGGCCTCGAGGCAGCTTTTGGGGTTAGACAAATGCAAGTTTTATGTTGGTCATATGACTCCCCCTCGCATTGCTACTCTTTCTTCTCTTCTCGGTTTCTCTCAGGGCCACCTCCCGTTCACATACCTAGGGGTCCCTTTATTTGTTGGCAAGCCCAAACGGATCCATTTGGCGCCGATTGTGGACAAAATTAAGGCCAAGTTATCCTCCTGGAAAGGAAAGTTGTTGTCCATCATGGGTAGAGTGCAGTTGGTCAAATCGGTCATGCATGGGATGCTGGTATATAGTTTCTATATCTATTCTTGGCCCCTTGCACTGATTATGCATCTGGATCAGTGTATCAGGAACTTTATCTGGTCTGGTGATATTTACACAAGGAAGGTTGTTACTGTTGCTAGGAGCACTATGTGCTTACCTCTTCCGGAGGGCGGGCTTGGGCTCAGATCTCTCCGCTCTATTAATGATTCGACAATGCTTAAGCTCAGCTGGGACATCCTCTCTTTGCCAGCTCCTTGGGCTACTTTCTTCAGATCCCGCTTCCTGAAAACGGGGAGATTGGTCACCTCCCACCTCAAATCGTCTATTTGGCCAGGTCTCAAAAATTGATTTGCCTTGGCTAGGGATAATTCCTCCTGGCAAATTGGTACTGGACTCTAGGTTAATTTTTGGTGTGATAGATGGTTAGATCAGCCGATTGTTGATTTGTTTGGCATTCCGCCCAATTTGCATCCTATTTTACGGTCTACGATTTCGGAATTCATCACACAGGATCGCTGGTCTATTCTGGCCTCTCTAAGACGTTGTTATCCCCATTTGGCTCATCAGATTTCTCATGTTCTCCCTGCACCGTCTGAGCCGGACTGCCTCGTCTAGCATCGTAACGACTCCGACCTTCTTACCTTCAAAGATGCCTATCTTCATCTCTATCCGAGCCAGCCGCCTAGGGGCATGTTCAAGCATATTTGGTCCCCTTGTGTTCCTCCTTAGCGATCTTTTTTGTTATGGCGTATTCTTCATAATAGAATGCCGACAAATGAGCAGCTCAGCAAGCGGGGTTGCATCATTGTTTCTATGTGTAGCCTCTGTGGGGAGGCAGCTGAGACCACCACTCACCTCTTCTTTGCATGCCCCTTTGCCATGGAGATCTGGGGTTGGTTCATGAGATTGATTCGCCGCAACATTGACCTTTCTTCTGCTTCTTTTGCGTTTGCGGTTTGTGATGATTCTTGGTCTCCCCAATTACGGGATGTAATTTTAGCGGGGTTCCTGAATATTTGCTGGGGGATCTGGCATTGCTGCGATCAGATTCGGTTTGATAATAGACGGATCACTACTGGCTCGACTATTAACATGATCAAGGTTGCCACCTCTCTCTCAGGGAACTCTTCCAGGGGCTTTGCTGCTGGGGAGATGGACGAGTTTGTTATTTTGCAGTACTTTGCAGTACTTTGCAGTGCGTGGCAAACACCGGCATGCCCCGATGATCCTTCAGGTCGACTGGCTCCCTCTTCCCCGCGGCTGGATCAAGTGCAACACTGATGGGTCTGCGAAAGGTTCTCCTGGTCATGCTGGGGGTGGTGGTATTTTCGGAGATGGAAGTGCAACTGTCCTTGGTTGCTTTGCCTTGTACTATGGTATTTCCTATCCCTTTCACGCGGAGCTCCTTGCTGCCATGGATGCTATCGAGCTAGCCCATGCCAAAGGTGGGCACAATCTTTGGCTTGAGTGTGACTCTTCCTCTGTGGTCACGGCTTTACAATTCTTGGGCCAGGTTCCGTGGAGACTCCGGCCCTGTTGGAGACGTTGTTTGCAGCTCGCCCAAAATATGTGCTTTAGAGCAACTTATATCTTCAGAGAGGGAAATCAATGTGCTGATAGGCTTGCCAACTTTGGGGTTACTTCTAGATGCGACACTTGGTGGGATCTGATACCTCAGTTTATTAATGTGGAGTTCTTCCGTAACAGGTTCAATCTGTCGCACTACCGCTTCTGGTAGATCTCCCCTGGTTCTTAGCTCTTTGCTTTCTTTAAGCATAGTGTTTGTGTGTACTCTTTTTCCTCCCCGGTCTTTTTGCCTTATTTGTGGGTTTTTGGCTGGGATAGGTTTTAACGAGGCACACACCCTCCTAGGCGTTAGTTTAGCCTTCGGGCAGCTTCTTGTATGTCTTTTTTCCCCACATGGGTTTTAGTCCGGTCCCCCCATGTTTCTTGTTAATTTCTTTATTTTTTCAGTAATATGGTGGGTTGCTGCAGATGATTGGCAGGGTTGGAGGTGCCAACATAGTTGGGATGTCCTTCTCTATTGTGATGCCTTAGCCTCCACTTTTTGCCTAAAAAAAAATTATCATTCTTAATAAAGTTGCGTTGTCATGATAACTAGGGATGACAATTGGACCCATACCCATTGGACACCCGCAAAAATTACCCATAATGGGGAGGATAAATACTCGCTTAATGGGTACGGGCACGGACACGGGTAATCACCCGCAAATTTTGATGGGGATGGGTGCGGGTACGGGTACCTTAGTACCCACCCACCCCAGACCCACACACACACACACACACACATATATTTATATTTATATATGTATATATAATACTAAATTTAATAAATTTCTCAAGGAAATCTACAAACTCCCTAATCCTAAACATTAACCACTAATAAGAAAATCAAGGGTTAATATTCCAACACATTCATGTTTTGCTATGCATATGTTTGTAATATCAAACATTGACTTGAGATTATATACTTATTTTATACTCTAAAGTGGATTACTCACTTTATATGAGTTGAATCTCTAATCCTAAAATAAACTGCACACAAGACACTACAGTCGTGAGACATATTTCTTTCTTTACTTTTCTTCACCATGAGACATATTTCTTTGACTCTTTGCTTTCATTCACTGTGACTTTCACTATTAATGTCGACAACGACAAGCTTGCTTCATCATACCTTTCACCATCATTGATTGGCGACGATGACCATCCTTCACCGGCATTGTTATTGTCTCGCTTCTTTGACCAGCGACGACGAGCCTCCTTCACCGATACCATTCTGTCTCGTTCCCACGTCCTTCACTCGTCAACATAATATTACGTATTACATTTGATAAATTAATATTTGAATATTCATAGTTTAAGTGCGGTTAACGGGTATGGGTATAGGTACTTAAGTACCAAACGGGTAAGGGTACGGGGATCAAAGTTGCTACCCACGCGGGTACGGGTCTAGATACATGTATTTTTTAAAATTGCAGGTATGGGAACTAGTACTATAATACCCTACCCATTGCCATGCCTAATTGATGAGAATCAAGAATCATCAAACAAGGACGAGATTGAAGAAACTAGGAGAAGCTTTGATCAATAATGTTCATGCAATTAGGAGTTAATTAACTTTATAATTAGGAACTTTACTTGAGTTATTTTTCTTAAAGTGTAAAGGACTGAATAGGTTTTTTTTTAGTTTGGGTCATTAGTGGGCCTTGGATCCACTCCATTCCCTTATAGCCTTGGAGCCTATATAAGTCCTCTTGTAAGACTCATTTGGTAGATTTGAATGAAATTGATAGTTGCTCCATTTGTGAGTGTGAGAGTTGAGCATTGGCTCCTCTAGGGTTCTTGGAAAAGAATCAAATGATCTTATCAAAGGTTTCTTCCTTTGTGGCAATCTTCATAGGCTTATCAATCATCCTTTCTTGAAGGTGTTTGTGGCGCCATTCTTTCGTCTCTTCCTTATCCATGTTTTTGATTTCTTCTTCTTTTGGTAAGTGTTTTTGTTCTTGAGTTGTTTTGTGTATGAATCTAATCAAAGTTAGATTCCTATTTTTTTATCATGTGGTATCCTAGAGCCTGACACCTTTGATTTGGGAATTTTTGAAATTCAAACGTGTGTTTTGTTTCCCCTTTCTTTCTGACAGTACCTAGCGCTGGGTTTCATTTGATTTTATAGTTAGTTTTTACATCATTTCCTTGTGTCCATATTTTGTTTAATCGCCTGCAGATCGGTTTGTTCTTTAGAGACATTGGTATTTTACTTCTTTTTTGTCCTTTTCTTATTTTTGAAGTGCTTCACATTCAAGCATTGGTGTTATTAATGTAAAATTGCTCTTATACGGTGTTATTGGACTCATACTTTCATATTTGCCTACCACATGTTTGATTATTGGACTTATTGAGTTTTTGGTGTTCTTCTTAAAATTAGCCTACCACATATTTGATTATTTGTCCCATTGAGTCTTGGTATTGTTTTTGAAATTAGCCTACCACATGTTTGATAAATTGACTCATTGAGCTTTTGGTGTTCTCCATGATATTAGCCTATTACATATTTGATTATTGGACTCATTGAGTTTTTCTTGGTGTGCTTGAAGAGAAAAAAAATAGTTAAACAAATTCAAAAAAATCATAAAAAAAATTTAAAAAAAAGAGTGAAAAAAAGGAATAGTGGCTTGTTGCTTTTCATATGTTCACTTCATTTTCATGACCATTGGGATACTTCTTTGTGTCTTGTTTGATTTTCATGTTTCTTTCTTCTTCTCTTAGTTTGTCATACATTGTAAATCTCTTTGAGTTTAGCCTTTCCTTTTCTAATTAGCCTTTCTTGTTTGTCATTTGTGGACTCTTGTGTGTTTTGTCTTTGAGCTGTTACATTTTTTTTTGTCTTCTAGGTTGATTCATAGGTTATATGTTGGTTGTCACCATTGGAATGTTCTCTTTGAGCTTGATTCTTCCTTAAGAACTCCAAGAAGGGCTTGAGTGAATAGAGTGGAAAGAGGCAAGATTGTTCTCTTTATATAAAAGCCTTATTTGAGTGCAAACACGAGTGGCTTTGAGTGATACACGTAGTGAGTGGTAAGGTCCATATATATTTTATTATTGCTAACTTGTATTTTGTTTAGCATGTCAAGGGAATTCTTCAATAGTGGAGAGAGCACTCCTCCCTCTCCAAGGATGACTACCTTGTCCACTAAATTGACATGTCACATGGAGAGAATGGAAAGACTATTTACCACACATAGAGATGAAGTTAATAGGATGTTGGAGGCTATGGAAGGAAGGAGGCATGAGAATAGAAGGAGACATCATAGGAGGGAAAGAGAACATACGCGGGAGTATGATGATGAAAGTAAGAGAGAACATGATAGAAGAGGGACATATCATGGGATAGGAGAAAGAGAAGATAAGAAGTATGAAAAAAGATTGAGAAAAGAGGAGAAAATGAGAATGGGGGCTTCTAATGTTGCAAGATATTGGGAGCATTGGAATAAATATTGTGAGGATAAAAAGAATGAGAGAATTCATGAGAGGAAAGAAAGGAAAAAGAGGAGAGAAGAAAAGAGTGAAAATAAGAGTGAAAAGCAAAAAGATGAAAGAAAAGAAAAGAATGAGGAAGAAGAAAAGAGTAAAGACATACTTGAGGTTAAGGAGTCGACTTTGAATACTTTTTTTAATTCTAACCTTAATCTTTTGCCAAGTTGTGATGATTCTAGTGTGAACGAAGATGAGGACGAAATGCCAAAGGAAGCTTGCAAGACAACCAATTTGGTTGAAGTTGTAATTCCAAAGAGAATACCCTACAGTTTGGACACTTGCTTGGTCTCCCAAAAGTATGGATGTTCTAACTCTAGATTTCATAACATGCTTGGTAAAGTGCATCGATTTTGCTTTTCTTCTCCTTATATTGGGTTTGATGATTTACTTGAAGTACATGACTCTTACCATCTTTCCCCAAAAATTTCTTTTGAAACCATAAAGTATGATGCAATCAATCCATGCTATTCTTCTAAGCTTACCTTGCGGATTATGAACCAAGACTTGAATGATATCATTGATAGATGTGTTGTTGCATTTTATAGTGATATTTTGGTTCATAAGAATATTTTTGAAGGATGTGATGGATTTCTTAAAACCAAGATGCATGGGGAACACCTTGTTCCAAATAATTTTAGCACCATTAGTTTTATTATGAACTCTAAAGGATTGCATGTGGAATTAATTGATGGGTTCACTACTACACCTCTACTTACTCTACCCATTCTTGCAAATTCTATTATGCTTCCATATGAAACTCATCATGTGTCTGAAAGGTTTGACTTGAATAAAAGAGAACAACCCTTTGTTTGTGTTGAAGAGAATATCAATGTGGCTCAACTTCCCTTTGAGCATTTGGAAAAACAAAGTAACATATCATTTGTCATCAAGTCCAAATCAAGAAAGGTAAATATGGTGGTAGAGGAAAGCTCTACAAGGTATAATTTTCTTAATGCCCTTGAAACTCAAATGTTTGGCTTTGAATATCACCAAGTAGTATATGATCATGATGAAGAATTACATGACATATTTGTTATATGTGATGGGTTCTTTAGATTTGTGTTTGACCCAGGAGGATGGATGTTTGGGGCACATGAAGAATAAAAGACTTTCCAATTCAAGTCTCCATACAAGTCTTAATGTAATAAACTCGAGGACGAGCTCTTGAGGAGGGAGAGTATGATGAGAATCAAGAACCATCAAGCAAGGACGAGATTGAAGAAGCTAGGAGAAGCTTTGATCAATAATGTTCATGCAATTAGGAGTTGATTAGCTTTATAATTAGGAACTTTACTTGAGTTATTTTTCTTAAAGTGTAAAGGACTAAATAGGTTTTTTTTTTAGTTTGGGTCATTAGTTGGCCTTAGATCCACTCCCTTCCCTTATAGCCTTGGAGCCTATATAAGTCCTCTTGTAAGACTCATTTGGTAGATTTGAATGAAATTGATAGTTGCTCCATTTGTGAGTGTGAGAGTTGAGCATTGGCTCATCTAGGGTTCTTGGAAAAGAATCAAATGATCTTATCAAATGTTCCTTCCTTTGTGGCGATCTTCATAGGCTTATCAATCATCCTTTCTTGAAGGTGTTTGTGGCGCCATTCTTTCATCTCTTCCTTATCGATGTTTTTGATTTCTTCTTCTTTTGGTAAGTGTTCTTGTTCTTGAGTTGTTTTGTGTTTGAATCCAATCAAAGGTAGATCCCTATTTCTTATCACTAATGATATCATGAAGTTTGCATATTTAACTAAAATGCACAATGTCACACAACTCAACATTGTCCTAAGTTTATAATTCATTCATAATATAACATATATATAATGACACGTGTTGTTTCAGCCAGGAATGCAAATTAGGGAAAAAAGTTGGTAACATGTTTGAAGTTTGATAAAGATTAGAGTTTTAACTTATGGCGGTGTCTACGATGCACGAGCCAAAAAGGTCGCTTACGTGCGTGACTTCTCTTATGATGGGCTCATATTACATAAACTCTAGAATGAAGTTTAATTATTCCTAAGTTACCAAATAAAATAGGCCTTTTTATTTGAAACTCTTTATGTGATTAAGGAGTTTGTTAAGTTAATTTTGCTTTCCTGCTTGTATGTCACAAAGATGATAGAATATTAGAGTCTCTACAGTCTACATTACTATGTTATATTTCATCATTAGTTTATGCATTGTTGAAATCCTTTTTAGCCTAGTTGCAACCTTCACACTCGCTCTTTGTTGAAATAGTGTGTGTGTGGGGACTTCATTGAGATGGGAAAATGTAAAGAGTGAAGAAATGGCTTTTGGAGTATCCTTACCCAACCTTGAAGCATAATTGTGAAAATTTATGGCTAAAATGGTAAACAATAAGTCATCCTCAAGTGATAGGCAAGCCATCGCTTAAGAAGAAATTATTCTCACAAAACTATAATAAATTAAATAAAATAAAAACAAAAGCCAATGGTTTAGCAATTGTTCACAAGTTAGTAGTCTCATTGGCTTGATTTGACTTGCTAGCAGTTTGATTGGTGTTCAAAACCAATTCATGAAGTACTTGTTGGTTTACTGACTTTATTCACTGGCTGTTGTTATTGGTTTCTACTGGTTTTTTGGTTGCCTGTTGTTACTGGTTTACATATTCTAGTCTACTGGTTTTGCTTATTGTACTCTGGTGTTACAGGATTATGATACTTTCATGTGGTGTATTATGGTTGTTTTGATTGTGCTTTGGTTAGCTTTATATCAAGTTGTCGTGCCTAGTTTGCAGATGAGTTGAACTAGTAGGCAGTTCTATAAAATAGACCTTACATTATGAGCTAGACAGGCGCTTTTTTTTTCCAGCCATACTAAAAAGCTTCCTTGTGAGCCATGTCAGTGTTTTCCACCTTTAGCATTGTAATCTACCCTGCATTAGACTAATACTCGTATCAAAATTCAAAATTTAAAGTTAATGGTTTGTGTTGCTTTTCAGCCTTCAACTTTAGTGTGCAACACCCTTTGTTCAAAAAAGATATTACACTATAGTAACAAGTGTTTTTGCAAAATTTATTAAGTATTATTTAATTTAAAACTAAGTTTATTTCCAAAAATGTGGATAAAATTTTTGTTTTTTTTAAAAGATGAGAAGAATAGGGAACTCATTCTTTCTAAGTTCATTTATGCGGTAAATTAAGAACAGAAAATGTTTAAAGTGCCGATGTAAAAATAACCTCCCCGTATATATATCTAAAAGCTTGTCTTAGTACAAGCGTGGAGATTTTATAAACTATTATACATCAAAGTATACTGAAAACTAAAGAAAGCTGTAAAATCTTAAGAAATCTAAAAAGAAAGTGTAAGTAGAGGTAACAGAAATAAAAAGCTAGGTCCACTCTAAGACCTCTAGTGATGATGAGACTCAGCAGATGGGTCTCTTGGAACATAACCCTCATGTTCCTCCTCCGTCCTTCCCTTCCCCTTCTGGTAGCGCTCCAAAATCCTCGCCTGTGCTGAAGGAGATCTCTCTGAGACGCCCGTCTCTCAAGAAAATCCTGTCAAGGTAGGGTAGTACCTCTCGACGCTAGCTGCTCTCACCCTCCTTTGGCTACTGCAGGGGCTGATCGAGGAGTATAAGTCCCCAGTTCCTCCTTCGAAGGAAAGTCGTGTGCTGTGACGACCTCTCTACTCGGATGGAAAGATGGAGACCTAACAACGGTCCTCCTCATCCTCCCATAGTAACTCCTCCACCTTCCTTAAGTACGTCGGACCGGTGGGAATCTGGGAATATCATCCGGACTACTCTCAGAATCAGTAGGTGTCTCCCTCAGCTGCCTTAGTGGTAACTTCACATGAAGTACCACTTGCTCCGTCTCTCACAAGCATGCCCTCCAACTGTCCCATTTCTGATGCACACTCGCCCAACAAAGGTACCCCCACTGCGTGAAATGGTTTATCTGCCATATCACATCGGTACCACCCAGCGGTAGAACACTAAGACGTCTCACCGACTCCAAACCCGTCTCCGGATAATTCATCTACAAGTACATACAGAAAACACAACAAGAAAACATGCAAGGGTGAAAATCTTCTCAAAGTTAAGAATAATGGTACACGAAATATACACACAATATTTATGCATTATATTTTCAGATTCACACATGCACAAATCATGCTTTGAAATAAAATACTGTAAAGCAAGGTATACTCAAAATATATCATCAACCCCATATATATTTATGCATGATACTTCTATGTCTTTGAAAATACACCGGTGCACTGCTCCAAGGAGACTTTTCCCACCTTAACTCTATTGAGCGATCGAATGTAGTAAACCTATTAGAATAACTAGAGAATCCCTCTAGATTTCTGGAGAACATTCAGTAATACTACATTTAAAATGAATACCAGATCATAAATAGGTCCGTCAGTCAGATTTATCCAAGCCGGGTATACGCCTCGTCTCGGCTCGAGGGTTATCACCTATACGGCCATTGAGACTTTCGAAACCTGGATAATCCCAGTAGGCAATTGTAGCCCAACAAAACTCTATTCTCAACCCTCTCTGGGTTGTAAGCTCATATCTCATGCAAATGACGGCTTATGATTGCATATAATTTCTCTTTGGTTTCTCTTGTAAAACTTTCTCATGTTTTATTGTATTATCTCTTTCAATCCAAAAACCTGGAAAAATAATCTTGTGATCCAAAAACTTGGAAAAATACGCTTGTTCTCTTAATACTGATATAAAATATTATAGTACGCCTTATCGCAATTACCTCTTATTACTCGGTGAGTGATTTTTCTTCTTTTTAATTAAATCTAATTATGAAACGATCACACGGCGGCAGAGCCGATTGAGGTGACCGAACTTTAACAGTTTAGACGTAAACCGTTTTCTGTTTAAAACCCGACGTCAACTGAAAATTAACCGTTTCAAAAGAATTCTTGCATATGTATATTTAAACCCTAATTTTATGCTAAAAATAAATCACTAAACATTTATATCACAAAAATTCAAATAAAACATATTAAAGACGGTAAACAGAGAAATGGATGTTACATAGTGCACAATAGAAAAGTCCCGAGCAACAACCAAGATTTTAAATTGCGGTTGCAGTTACGTCGTGATCCTTGATATTTTGGAAAATTGCAGATAAATGCAGTTGACGCAGCCACAATTGTGGTCATTCTTCGATTTCAGAGACTTTTTATTAAACCATTATGTCGCAACCGCAATTGCGGTTTCAGACCTTTATTTAAAACATTGGCAACAACTAATGGAAAAAATACATAGTGTGTATTTGGTTTCATGGTAAGAAATGTCATAATTGATTTTGTCTCCTCTCAAATGTGATTTTAGTGAAAAACACATATATGGTTTTTGTTAGCCAAAATTGATTTTACTTTCAAACCTCGGTTTGTTAGAAGTGATAAAAGGTAGCTTTTGTTTTTAAATTGAAAATTTTACACTACAAGCACCCTCTTTCTCCTCTCTCCTGAAAGTTCCCACATATTTTTGTGGGTTTTAATTGGATGTGGAGTTATTAGTGGGACCCATTTAGTTAATTTTTTGGAGTTGTTGGGTTGGACGGACTGGATACCTATTAGATGCTTGAGTTGAAAAAGGTAAAAATGAGTTATGTGTATAAATAGGATCCACTTAAGTACCCAAAAGTGGATACTCCACTAAAGATGGCCTTACTCACTTTTGATTAAATCAATTTTATAAAACAAAGTTCATTCAAACTATTTTTAGTAAGTGCTCACCCAACACACTTATTCCATGGTTAACCATGGTTAACTAATTGTTCAAAAATGTAAAGCTCAATCTAGTTGTTTATCGATATATTCACTTGATCCTGTTTCCAACGAAACATTGTTCACATTTGACAAGTTGAGTTAACGTGGGAAATCACAAAATTGGCTTCCCAAATGGTAAAGATAGTACCATAATAAACACCATGTCATAATACTTTTCTTGATTGTTACTTCTTTTGTATATCTGGTTCTTTCCAGATATGCAAATGCAAGAGTTAGATAGTAATAAAAATGTCATCAAAAGTCTCATCGATAATACTGATAGAATTCCTAAAATCCTTAAATAATCTGGGTTTCAAAAAAAGGTCCAACTAACAAGAGGAGGAAATACAGAAATACACTTAATGAGTGTTCTTGTGTGAATAATTTCACACCAAGTGAAAGTGTTAGGTTTAATTAGCTGCTTCAACAGAGCCAAATCATAATTGTGAGCATTTTCACACCAACGGTTTGAAAGCGTCAAGCTTCAATAGAAAAAACCATAATGATGGGAATTTTCACACTGAGGGTGTGAAAGCATCAGGTTCAACTCAAAGCCTCGACACAGAAAATCATAGTTGTGGAAACTTTTACATCCAGTGTGTTAAAACACCAGGTTTAATTCGAATCTTCAAAGAAATTACAGCAGTGGAAAATTTCACATGGGGTGTGAACATGCCTAGTGTGTATACAATTTCTAATTTCTAATGTGCTATGATAGAACTAATCACAATGGTAAACATTTTCACAAATGGAGTATGATTTTTTCTTATTATAATACTATTGCTTAAATATACTTTTTGTCCCTATAATATAGGGATGTTTTGCTGTTAGTCCTTAAACATTTAGTCAAATGCTTTTGATCCCTTAAATATTTTTTTAAACCCTGGAGTGAGTTGACCTCATTTAGAAGCTGTTGCGTCACATTTTTGGCTCAGTCAACAATCCTATGTGGTTTAAAATATTGACACATCAGCCTCTCTCTCTCCTCCCTCCTCCCCATACCTTCCCCCTCCCCCATGTCCACCCCACCCCCACCACCTCCCGCCTCTCTTCCTCCTCCACCAACCCCTCCCTCCAGCTTTCTGCAACACCTTTTCTCCAAAAAGGATATTACACCACAGTAACAAGTATTTTTGCAAAATATTCTTAAGAACCTTTAATTAAAATAGAGTTTTTTTCTCAAAAATGTGAATAAAATTTTTGCAACAGTAAATAGTAAAGAACAGTGATGTGAAAGTACCTCTACATATATGGATAACCAAAAGCTTGCCTCAGTACAAGCGTGGAGTTTTCTACAAACTACTGTATATAAAAAAGCTGTAGAAACTCTAATAAAACTAAAAGAAAATAACAGAAATAAAAAGTTACTAAGTAAAATAAAAGTCAGGTCCAATCTATGACTACTAATAATGATGAGACTCAGCAGATGAGCCTCTAGGAACATGACCCTCATGCTCCTCCAACATCTTTCCCTTTCCCTTGCGGAGACGTTCCAAGAACCTTGCTTGAGCCGCAGGAGATCTCTCCGAGACGCCCGTCTCTCCTGAAAAACTTGCCGATGTAGGATGATACCTCTCGACACTAGCCGCTCTCACCCTACTCTGCGCTCCTGCAGGGGGTGATCGAGGTGTGTAAGTCCTCTGCTCCTCCTCTGAAAACCTGTCGTGTGCTGTGATGACCTCTCTACTAGGATGTGAAGATGGAGACCTAACAGCAGAACTCTGCATCCTTCCATAATACCTACTCCATCCTCCGTAAGTACGTCGGACTAATGGATACCTAGGAATGTCATCCGGACCACTCTCAGAATCAGTAGGTGCTTCCCTCACCTGCCTCAGTGGCAACTTCACGTGAAGTACCACTTGCTCCTACCACTCCCGAAGATGCCCTCCAATTGTGCCATCAGTGACACTCATTTGTCCCACAAAAGTACCCCACTGTGTGAAATGGTCAATCTGCTAGATCACATCAGTACCACCCAACGGTAGAAGACTAAGCCGTCTCACCGGCACCAAACCCGTCTGCGGGTAACTCATCTATTCAATCATGCATCAACACAACATAATAGTAGGCGAGGGTGAAAAACTTTCACAAGTTAAGAATTATTGCGCAAGAAATATACACACAACATTTATACAGTATACTTTCAGAATCTCACAACACATACCACACTTGGAAGTAAAATACCGTAAATCAAGGTATACTCAGAATATATCAACCACAATTCGCACTCAGCAATAAAATACCATAAATCAAGGTATACTCAGAATATATCATCAATCACAGATATATTTATGCATGACACTTCAATCTCTTTAAAAATAAACCGGTGTGCTGCTCCAAGGAGACTTTTCTCACCTTAACCCCATTGAGTGATAGGCCTGCGACAAGACTTAACAGAATAACCAGGTAATCACTCAGATTTCTGGAGAACATTCAGTAATGCGCATCTCAACCATATCATGAAATAGGTCCGTCGGTCAGATTTATCCAAGCCAGGTATACAACTCGTCTCGGCTCAGGGGAATTCACCTACAAGGCCATTAAGACTTTCGAGATCTGGATAATCCCAGAAGGCAATTGTAGTCCAACAAAACTCTATTCTCAACCCATCCTCTAGGTTCTAAGCTCAAATCTCTTTATGCAAATGACAGCTCATAATTGCATAATATCTCTTTGATTTCTTTTGTAAAACCTTCTCTGTTTTATCGTATTAATTCTCTTAATACAAAATCACATAGAATTTTCTCATTCTATCAATACAGAAGTAACTCTTGTATATTATCCACTTTATTACTCTTTCCGGCTGTACTCATTTATTTTAAGAGTAACCACATCGCGGCAGAGCCGAACTGAGGTGATTACCCGAAGCAGATAAAATGAATCGGTGTAGAATAAAATGTAGGTAACAAGATGAAACACAAGAAGGGGGGGTTGAATTGTGTTTCTAAGCTTTTAAAACTTTTCGCAAACGTTGGACGCTGGCTGTTAAAAACGTTGGACGCACAGCTTAGTTCAAATATTGGACGCACAGTGTTTTCTGAAATATTGGACGCACAGAGTGCTAAAACACTGGACGCACAGAATTGTGAAATATTGGACGCACAAAAGATTGGACGCTGAGGCTTCCCTCTTAGTTTAAAAACTTGTTTAAATAAAATCAATTCAATCCCCTTGGTTAGTAATAAGCACAGATACAATAAGAGATAAGGGAAGGAAGAAATAACACAAGTTTTTATACTGGTTCACCCTTTCCTAAGAGCTACGTCCAGTCCCCTCAAACTAGAGAGATTTCACTATCAAACCAGATAGGTACAAGTATTCTTTGCACACAGCCTCTTCAGGCTAAAACCCAAGTATTCTTTGCACACAGCCTCTCCAGGCTAAAACCCAAGTATTCTTTGAACACAGCCTCTTCAGGCTAAATCACAAGTATTCTTTGAACACAGCCTCTTCAGGCTAAACGACTCAGCAGAGTGTTTTTGATTCAAGTGCTGTCTAACTCACACAAGTGAGGATATGAAATCTAAAGCACTTCGAGAGTTAAGCAAACTCTCTTTTACAAGAAGAAAGAAAATATACAAGACTTTCTATACAGAGTATAACAAATTGCACAGCAGTTCAGCTCTTTCTTTTTCGTTGTTCAGTCTCTTGTTTCAGTTGCTTATATTCTTCTTCTTGTTCACGGTATTTATAGGCTTTGATGAAGCTTCAGACTTGTTCTTCGAATAGCTCAGCTTCAGCCTTCATGAAAGTTACCGTTCTCTAATAGCATTAAATGCTATTTTCCCGTTGCTCTGAGGAGATCTACTTCATTGTGTATGTCTGCGTTTCTTTCTCCTAAATCAGAAGCAACCTGTACTCAAAGTCTCAATTGTACAGTGGTTAATAGTAATATCTTATTGAGACAGAGAGAATACACTGTGTAAAGCAGAAAGATGTGTTCAGAGATATATAGAGTAGTTAAAAGTACATTCTCTTTCTGAGTACACTTTCCAGAGTACTTTATGCTTTTCAAATGTACTTTCAAACACGTTGACAATAGGTTGTACAGAAAAGCATTGTATACAGCTATTTATTTCAAATCATTTGCTCAATAAATATGTTCCATATTAAATGCATGAGCAATAAATAGCAAGTTTATGGATTCTGCGTATTGGACGCAGCATGTAGAAATCATTGGACGCATACCTGGTACTTACCAATTGCATATGATATTCATTCAATCATTGGACGCATCTTTATGCTTACCATTCTGATGATTAGTTGCAAAGCAACATTGGACGTATTGCCTCATTCTGGTTATTGGACTTTTGCCATTTCCTTATAGTTCCATTGGACGCAGAGTTAATTGTTGTACATTTGTTCTTCTGCTTCATTGGACGCAGAACAGTTGTTTGATGTACCTTTGTCAATCTGCTTCATTGGATGCATGACACTTGATTGATGTCCTTCTTATTTATTGGACGCAGAACAATACCTTTGTCACTCTGATTTCATTGGACGCAGAGCAGTTCTTTTGTTTGTTCAGTTTCATTGGACGCAGAGTTGCACTCTTGCTCATGCTGAACATTGGACTTTTATCCTTCATCTGCATTGGACGCTCACTGAATCTGTTCCTTTGAAAATCATTGGACTCTTACTGCAATTCTGCTTCTCATAAAAACATTGGACTTATACCAGTATTGTCTTGTACTTATCATTGGACGATCAGCATTCTTGAACATTGGACGATCAGCATTCTTGAACATTGGACTTATAAGCATTCTGATCATTGGACGTATGGTTTTTCTAGAACATTGGACTTATGTCTTCAATGCCTTCTCATGAATCATTGGACGTATGAAATTGTCCTTGTGCCTTGTACTGAATTATTGGACGCACAACATTTTGTGCTCAAACATTGGACGCAGAACTCTTCCTTCTGCTCAAACATTGGACGCAGAACTCTTCCTTCTGCTAAAACATTGGACGCAGAACTTTTGTGTCCATTTCAGTGCCAACATTGTGATGAGCTAGCTTATTGGACGCAGACTGCAATCTTCCTTCAATAAGCTTAGTTAGGCAGCATTGTTACACATTGTACAAGCTTAATACATATTGATTATCCTTTGTAAAAACCTTAATACATTTTGTTAGCATCAAAACCATAAAATCACTTAGGGAGTTTTTGTATTAAAAACACTTTTAACCAATTTGGTTCCAACATAAAAGTGATCAAAGAAATAAAAGAAGATCAAAATAGGGCACAGCCACAGGAATTGATCAAGAGATAAGAGATTATCGATAATTAAACTCAGGTTCATTTTTAACCGGTAAGTGACTTTTCTCGTTTTTTGGAAAAATTGCTACAAAATAGCTACACGGCGGCAGAGCCGACTGCGGTAACCAACCATAACTGTAATAATATTAATAAAAATCACAACTTAAGCTCATTCTCTTTGGAAAAGCCCTTTGGAAGCTGATCAAGTAATCTTCGTCACGTATATATGAACTCCCTAGAATAGGAAAAATAGCGCTTCGGTATGGCTCACAGGAAAGAGAAAGTGAGCTAAGGTCGCTTGGATGACCTTTGTCTTTCCTAGACAGAACCATACAAATGAACTACCTTAACCTAACCATCAGTATGTATATAAACAGTAAAAATTGTAAGTTTTTATATATATCAAGATCCCAAATCAGAAATTTCTACCAAATAACATAACAGTAGAGTTCACCAAGAACCATTTACTATTAAATTATTTTACCCAATCAACCTGCATATATATATATATTTTTGAAAGCAGTATATTGCAATGAAAGAAAACACTGATTCAGAAATTTTAGCGTATTTAATCATTTTCTCAACGTACTAATGTCTAACAGAGATACGACCCTTGAGCCCGACCTAACAGTACACCAAGGGTGCACTCTCCTGCCTGATCAACCACAGTATTCTCTATTTACCAAAAGAACTACAGAGGTTCAATTTTACCGATTCTTAGATTTGTTGATCACGGAGTATGACTGAGTGATCAAGTCTTTATAATTGAAATTTCGCTAGTGTAACGGTACAATTATTAAACTTCATAATTAAATTGGGCATTATAACTTTACTAATTATAAAATCACAATTTAAATAAAACAAAGCATGAAGCAATTTAAATAAAGCATTACAAGAATAACATAGAATAAATAACAATTAATTAAAACTATAAACACCCAAAACACAAAACACTCATCAAAACAAGATCAACCCAACTTAAGAAGTAATTCCCCTAGGAATGGCAATGGGTAGGGTACTATTGTACCCGTCCCGGCGTCCCCATACCCGTAATTTTAAAAAATACTTGTACCCGGCACCATACCCGCGTGGGTAGCAACTTTGATCCCCGTACCCTTACCCATTGGGTACCTAAGTACCCGTTACTCGTGCCCGTTACCCGCACTTTAACTATGAAAATTCAAAAATTAATTTTTCAAATGCAATACACAATATTAGTCTCAAGAACGCGTAAGGAATTTGTCGGTGAAGAACACTGGAACGAGACAGAATGGTGTCAATGAAGAAGACTTGTCATCGCAGATCAAGGAAGCAGGACAATAATAGCGCAAGTGAATGAGGTACAATGAAACAAGTTTGTCGTCATCCACAATAACGATGAAAGACACAGTAAAGAAAAGTAAAGAGTCAAAGCAACGAGGTTACTTTAAGATTAAGAATTAGTTTATAAATTTCTTTAAAAGTTATTAAATTTTATATATGTATATATATATATATATATATATAGACACACACACACATACACATACATATGTATATATATATATATAAATATGAATATACATAAATAAATATGTATATATGTGTGCGGGTCTGGGACATGGTGGATACCAAAGTACCCGTACCTACACCCGTCCCCATCAAATTTTGCGAGCAATTACCCATACCCGTGCCCGTATCTATTGAGCAGGTAATTACCCTTCCCATTGTGGGTAATTTTTGCGGGTGCCCAATAGGTATGAGTCCAATTGCCATCCCTAAATTCCCCTTACCTTGGCCTCAAGAACTTTGGAAAAACACTAAAAACACAAAACAAAATTGCAAGAGGTTGGTTAGAAAAACCAAAGAAAACTATAAAAAAAAGAAAGAGATTTTGTGGAATTGCTTCAAGGAATTTTGTGTGAAGCAAAATGAAGGGCATCCCCTCTATTTATAGATAGAGTGATCGACCAAGGGGTAGGCAAGTGGGAAGAAAATCTTGATTTATCTAATTATCCAAAAATAAAAAGCTTAAATATGTTTTCAGTCCCTGTAAATATTCGAATTTTGATTTTAGTTCATTAAAAAAAAGTCAAACAAAGTTAGTCCTTTAAAAAATAATAATTTTGGTTTAGGTCCTTTTTTTTTTTTTTTGGTTCGAGGGGAGATCGCTCCGACCCCACACAGTGTCCCAACGCTTTCAACGAAGGACTAATCTGCGCTCGTCCGTAGAGGCTTAGACTGGCCAAGGCATAATTTTTATAGAATCTAACTAAACAACTTGAAATTTTTATAAGGACCAAAGTACATCAACTGACTGAGTTATCTTCTTCCTCTTTCTCCTCCTCCTCCCATGGCGACTCTCTCGCTACGCTCTGGATTTCGTTGCAATTGGATTTCGTTGGATTGCGGCTAGGATCTACTTGATTGAAGCCGAATAATAGTAGGAATCGCCTTGCTTTGAACCATGTCCCTTTTTTGAAGCATTATTGTGTTGTGATGAATGCAGCAGCACTGCACAGGTTTGATAAAGTAAAGAGGTACACTAGCAATTTTATATCAATTCAATTAAAAGTACTCGCAGACAACTCTTCGTCTCTTTTTTCTCAATAATTTGAACTTTATATACATGCGTTTTATGTTTGGCATATTATTTCTCCCCTTTGTGCAATTCGCTGTTATGATGAAATTGAAAATTTGAGCTCAGGATTTAGTAATTTTCATTTGATTGGGGTGTTTGTTCCTTGTCGATTGTGTTAGATCATCACAAAATTGAGGTTCTGTTGTTCTTTTCCCTAACATTTTGTGCCCCTGTGCTCAACATGGCTGAATCGATTTGGTGGAGGAGGAAGGGAGAAGGAGGGGAAAAGGGGAGGTGGGTGGAGGGGAAGGTGGGGAGGAGGGGGTGGTGGAGGAGCAGGGGGAGGGATGAGGGAAGCCATTAGAGGAGGGGGTGGTGGTGGAAAGAGAGAGAGAGAGAGCCATGGGAGGAGGAGGAGAAAGAGGAAGAAGAGCAGTAGCAGAATTCAGTCACTTGATGTACTTTGGTCTCCATAAAAATTTCAAGTTGTTTAATTAGACCCTATAAAAATTATAATTTTTTATTTTAGTCCCGTGATAGGAAGACAGTCCTAGTCAGCAGGTCCTTATAAATTTTAAATGACGTGTCAAGTGATGACAGAGACATATGTATGTCATATCAGCGCCACATCAGCACAATACATGGTTAATTAACTAAAAGGACCTAAACCAATTTTTTTTTAAAGGACTAACTTTGTTTGACTTTTTTTAATGGACTAAAATCAAAATTCGGACATTTACAGGGATTGAAAACATATTTAAGCCAAAATAAAAACCTAGTTATCTAATTGGCTTAAAAATCCTATCTCACAAAATATCTAAGCTCTAGAAAAATTGAGAAGCTCTAAGATCCTCTATGAGACATGAGGGAGGCGGCCAAAACTGGCCGGAAAGAAGGAGTAGTTTGTATGAAAAAGGATAGAAATAAAGGCTAAAAATGTCATTTAATAAATCAAAAATTGAAATAATTGATTTAAATTGGTGAGAACCAATGAGAATGCTAAAAAATGCCATGATAGCTCTAAATAATTTTGTGGCATCATTTTTTAAATTTATTAGTAGTGCAATATCTTCGGTTTTCGCTTTTTCCTACAAATAACTCTGAAAAAGTGCAAAAAATAGGATTTTCAAAACTTATACAGAAATAATTTCTAAAATCATGAAATAAATAATTAAAAATAAAATATAAAATACTTGTGGACCTTTGCCACGAATTTTAACACTGAAATGAGATTTTTACGCTATACGTTTCCGTTTAGCATATTTTTCAGCAAATTTTTGAAAGTTTTTCAAAAATCCCAGAAAAATTTCAAAAAATCAAAAATATTAAAAGAACCAACTTTTGTGAAGGAAGTTTATTTTCTGGGTTTGTTTGACACACTCAAGCTAATTAAATATTTTTCCGTCAGTTAGACGTAAACCGTTTTTTGTAAAAAGACCCGACGTCGACTGAAAAACTACCGTTTTAGAATATTTCGGAATATGTATATTTTATCCCTAATTTTAAGCCAAAAATAAATCATACAACATTATGGCACAAGAATTGATATAAAACAGAAAAAGAACGGTAAAGCAAAGAAACAGATGTTTGCAATTAGACCGACGGAAGCTGAAAATTAACCGTTTTCAGAAGTATTCTCAAATATGCATATTTAAATCCTATTTTTAAGCTAAAAATAAATATCAAAATATTTATATCACACAAATTCATATAAGACAGAATTAAATAGTTAATCACAGAAACAAATGTTACACTTTCCCCTTCCTCCCCATAAGCGGTGGCAGGGGGAGTAACTAGAAGCAACAGACCTTCCAACAGCTGGGATCTTGGCTTTCTCTAGGACGTAGACATAAGTCTCGCTTTGGAAAAGGTGAACTCATAAGTCATACCCAACCGAAACCACATGGGTGCTTGCTCGTTCTTTCACTTTTATTTATTCTTTGATATTAAAATCTAATTTAGCTGCGTGACAAAATAATAATTAACAAATCAAATATCGGCTCCAGTGTATATATATGTTACCACATTAAACAAGATTTAGTTATTTACATCTTTTGGGAATAGTAATAAAAAGTAACAGTGAACCATAATGCCAATTGCCAAGTTAATTAACCGTCATTGTGAGATTCACCATCGGTGGATTCATCGTTGTTTTCACCATTGCAATGTCATTGATGTAGATCTGACACATGACATGGCTACCTCTGCCCAACTGAAGATAGGCTCCATAAGGAGCTACATGAAGGAAACGATTATGAGTTGGTGCGGTGACGAGAAAAACGGAGGTGATGGTTTGTAGTAAAGGGTTGGACGCATAGGGATCGAGTTTATAGGGTCTGCCTGGGTTATGGGTTTCAGCCTTTGGGTCTCCTCGACGAGGATTAATGGAGTTGATGGAGGAAGAGGTGCCTAACGCTTTGGTCATGGTAATCCTTTGCAACCATACAACCCATAGGGTGTTTAACCCTAGCCAATGCCTAGTTATAACTTAAGATTAGGTGTACTAGATAGAGAGATGAGTAGAGCTGGGTAAATGAGTCTTGACCCATTTAGCCCGCGATCTGTATGGGCTACGAGCCAACCAAACATAAACGCGTTAAAATGTTGACCTTTTTTAGTCTGTTCCTTTTAACCCGTGAGTTTGGGCTAGAGGTTGGCGAGTTGGTTTACAAGCCATTTTTTATAATTTGATTTTTTTAAATTTTTTAATTTCACTATTTTTAAAAAGTTAATTATTTTGTTTTTTTGTTAAGCCCTCGAGCATACCCATTTAACCCATATGAGATATGTGGGGCAGATGTAGGTCAATAAATTAAAGGCCCATTAATTTTATGAACTAGCTCAATTCAATCCATTTATATGCACGTCAATGTAAATCGGGTCATCTTGTATACCAATATCTAGAGATGGGTAGTTGTTGTGTTTTTTTCTCACTGTTGCGTATAGTTTAATTTGCTGCCCCAAATGGGTCAATATCAACCCACTCAAAGATTTGTTTGAACATGTCGGAGGCAGACCCGTTTTGCTGCGTGGATGTGGTTCAGTTGTTGTTTTTTCTGCTTGGTTGTTGTGCTTTTTTCTCACTGTTGCGTATAGTTTAATTTGCTACTTTGTTTAGTTTCTGTGTTCTGCTTGTCAGCTGCAAGTCTTTGGTTTGTAATTTTTTATGCTTTGTGACTTTGCATGTAGCTTGACTTTGGTTAATTTATTGCCGAGCCATTTGTACTGCCCTCTGGGCTTCAAGCTTTGTCCATGAAATCTACTTGACCAAAAAATAAAGAGATGGGTAGTTTTACACTTTTATGATCATTTGAGGTGGACAAATTGAATTTATCATTTGTTATTTTTTTTTACTAATTTATAATTTATAATTATTAATCTGAATAAATACAGATAGGTCCAACATAAGAAAATAGAGTAGAATTGCAGGAAAGGGAAGCAGACGCTTGAGAGCAGTAAAGAGGAGCGAACAAGTGAAGTGAAAACAACTGAGAAGAGAAGAAGGATAGATGGCTGAGTACGAAGAGAGATACGAAGGGAACGGAGGAGGAGGAAGCCTTGACAGTGACACCCATCCCTATGCTTCTTCCGCCTCTTCTCCTCCTCCTCCTCAACCCTACGACCACGCCGCCTCCAAATCTCACCACGTACGCACGCCATGCCAAATCTTCTTCTTCTTCTTCTTCATATTTCGTTTTCAATTACCATTTACCAACACTACACCCCTCTCTCATCTCTCTCTCTGTTCCTTTTGTTTTTGTACACTTTCGTTCTTATTTCTGTTAACAATTAGGGTTAACTATCGGAGGTGAAATTACAACCTCTTTCAGTCTCCAACAAGTTATCATCGACAGAGAGAGAGAGAGGCTTTTTCAGCTTTCGCTTTTCTTCTGAGTTCACAAATATTACTGGATTTGAAGATATTATGATTATGATTGGTTTTGTGTTTTTGGCAGCGCGAATCTTCTAGAAGCAGGGAGAAGGAACGAGAGAAAGGGGGAGAAAAGGAGAGGAGAAGAGACAGGGATCGCGACGGCGGCGGAGGGGAGAAGGAAAGGGATCGCCACCATAGGGATAGGGATCGCCACCGCGATAGAAGGGAAAGGGAAAGGGGTAGAGAGAGGGATAGGGATGATGATGATCATCACAGAAGCCGTGACCATGACAGGTGAATGAAAATACCTCATTTGTGATGTTCATGTTCTTTCGCAATTCATTTTCATTTTCAGTTTTGCCTAATAAAACTGTTTTATGATATGCAGAAGAAGGGATTATGATAGAGAGGAAAGGCATAAACGCCGGTCTCGCTCTCGATCTACTTCGCCTTCGAAGAGCAGATCCGAGCAGAGATCAAGGTCACGGTCGAAGAGGTAAATCATGTGAAGACACTTAACATTAAGTGTGTATAGATATATGCTGATGCACTCTCACATATGGAAGCATGAAGTATAATAATCTTTGGAAAAATATTAAGTTCTGCTTCTTAAAAACATGATCTATACACATGCTATTCTAACAGTCTAACAACTACATGCGGTAAAATGTTTGTTGGTGTGAGGTAGCATTTATTTTTGAATGCTAACATAATTTACTTACAGCAAAAGGATTAGTGGTTTTGATATGGCTCCCCCTCCTTCTGCAATGTTAGCTGCTGCACCTGCTGTTACAGGTATACATTTGCTCTTGTATGCTTTACAAAATATGTTTAATCTTAACTGCTTTCTTTTTCTTTTTTGTTGGTCCTAGTATGGCAAAAGTTCATATCAAATTGCATGCTGTTATCTGGGTAAGCTGTATTCAGTTATTATCGGAGTATATAGCTCTCTGAGGACTGGTCTCCTATGGTGTGTAATTTAGTCTTCTTTCGTTTTACTTGGTGATATAATCCTGGAACTAAAAGATGCTTTGGTTTTTTTGTCTTCTGTTTGGTGTTTGTTTGTTTTGTTTCTATGTCATGTCTTATGTTCTAAGAAGGCAATGTTGGGCTACTTGCCCCACTGTGCTGACTATGGGCGTGAGCCGACATCTGTAGCTTTTATGTCCAAGGAGGAATCAATGCACCGGTTTTTGGTGGGTCTTGTTCGTCTTCAACTGGAAACTATTATCTACTTTGGTAGACGTACAGATATTATCTCCAAAACTTGTGTAACATGCTCCTTTAATCTCATTGATATATTAATATGATTAGATTATGCTTAAGCACATGGAAATTGGAGTAAAAGGAGTCATTTGATACTTATTTAATAGTTCTGCAAAAGATTAAACAATGAATTTGTTCTGAGATGTAATCTGCCTATAATTGCAGGTCAGATCACTGAGGCAAATCCTGCAATTCCTGGAGTGTTTCAAAACATGTTCCCATTGGCTACTGGTCAGGTATATCTCCCTATCTCTGTTCCCACCCCTGGTTTGTACGGTTAGGTTTTTATTAATTTCTCTATCTTTTTGTTTCTGTCATTTTGAAGATGCAGCCATTCAGTGCTCTCCCTATCATGCCAGTTCATGCCATGACACAACAGGTAGAGAAAGACTTTTCAGTGATATGAGGATTTCTTTCTTCCCTTTTAGCGTTATTGTCTCTAATTTAGGCCCTTCCTTGATGTACCAAATTTATACAGGCTACTCGACATGCTAGGAGAGTGTATGTTGGAGGACTCCCTCCTACAGCCAATGAGCAGGTACTGGGCTTTAACAGGCCATCTCTATTATCAGTTTTTTTTTATCATTATTGCCATTATGGCCTTGGATATTAACAGGCCATCTCTAGAGTTGATCTTTGTTCATGATAATTTTGCTACTTTAACCTTTCTAATGATCTTTTTCTTGTTATACTGCAGTCTGTTGCTATTTTCTTCAGCCAGGTCATGGCTAAGATTGGAGGAAACACTGCTGGTCCAGGTACATAAAATCTTCAAATATGATTTACTTCTGCTTGTTGAGATTCTAGATTGACTATTTATTGTTGGGATTAACTTTATGCTGTGTCTTTATGAAGGTGATGCGGTGGTCAATGTTTACATTAACCATGACAAAAAGTTTGCCTTTGTTGAAATGAGGTCCGTTGAGGAAGCTAGCAATGCAATGGCTTTGGATGGGATTATTTTTGAGGTTGGTCTGGGACTTCTCTTTCTCTATCTCTTAAAGCAAATCAATGGGTGCTGATCTGAATGAATTTTATTTCGTTTTAATTGATAACATTAGGGTGCACCTGTCAAAGTCAGGAGACCTACGGATTATAACCCTTCTCTAGCTGCTACTCTAGGCCCAAGCCAACCTAACCCAAACCTGAACCTTGGCGCTGTTGGCTTAACACCTGGGTCATCTGGTGGACTTGATGGTCCTGATCGCATTTTTGTGGGTGGACTTCCTTATTACTTCACAGAAACTCAGATCAGGGAGCTTTTAGAGACTTTTGGTCCTCTTCGGGGTTTTGATCTGGTGAAAGACCGAGAAACGGGAAACTCAAAGGGGTATGCATTTTGTGTTTACCAAGATCTTGCAGTTACAGATATTGCCTGTGCAGCTCTGAATGGTATTAAGATGGGAGATAAGACTCTTACTGTTAGACGAGCTAATCAAGGCACAAACCAGCCTAAACCTGAACAAGAGAGCATTTTAATGCATGCACAACAGCAAATTGCTCTGCAGGTTTGAGAGATTGTCCCTGAAAACATTTTTATTACCAATATTGTGGTGCCCGATTGAAACTCCCAAGTAATTTATTCTTATAATTTTGTAGAAACTTATGTTTCAACCTGCATTAGTGGCTACAAAGGTGGTGTGTTTAACTCAAGCAGTTTCTGCTGATGAGCTCAAAGAAGACGATGACTATGACGAGATTGTTGATGATATGAGACAGGAATGCTCCAAATTTGGTAATTACCGATTTTGTATACTTGTCTTTTACTGATACCTAAAACCTGCAATACATGTTTATTAATTTTCTTAGTTTGTTTGACAGCCATTTGTAGTCCCAGATTCTGACATTCGGAAGCCTCCATTACCTTCCATCTTTGTGCATCTCTACCTGTTTCATTGCATGATTTCAAATTTTATTTGGATAGTACGCACTTTTTATTTTCACAATCTGCAGGTTCTTTGGTGAATGTCGTGATCCCTCGCCCACAACCAAATGGGGACATGTCTGGTGGAGTTGGAAAGGTCTGTACTATGGACCTATTGTAGTGGATTTTTTTTGCTGCTATGACAAGTCTCTTTTTTCTTTAAAGTTACGATTCTTGTTTTCTTGTTTTCTTCTTCTTCATCATCATCATCACCACCACCATATGGAGTAGTAGTAAATAGTAGTTGTATCCCATCCTCAACAAACATGGTACCGCCCGATGAAGTATTTGAAAAAATATGCTTTCTCGTGTCAGCTGAGGTGTAAGTTCATCAGGGTTATAGTGCATTTCTCATAATATTATGGTTAAATATTTTGTTTTGTGAATTTGCAGGTGTTTTTGGAGTATGCTGATATTGAGGGTGCTACAAAGGCCCGTACTGGATTGAATGGGAGAAAATTTGGCGGGAATCAAGTAGTAGCTGTGTTCTATCCAGAGGACAAATTTGCTCAGGGAGATTATGAAGGCTAATT
Organism: Glycyrrhiza uralensis; assembly: GCA_030159175.1. Taxonomy (NCBI): domain Eukaryota; kingdom Viridiplantae; phylum Streptophyta; class Magnoliopsida; order Fabales; family Fabaceae; genus Glycyrrhiza; species Glycyrrhiza uralensis. The sequence goes on from BRZY01000003.1 coordinate 32,720,710, forward strand.
GCCTTAATTGTCACCTGAATTATATCTCAAGTTTGCATGTATGTTATATCAAGTTTTTAAGGATCCTTTCTTTTTCATTATTTGTTTTTTGTACGCTGAGTTGGGAGCGTTGAAACTGAGACCTTCTGTTCTTTGTTAACATAGATTTTTCATGTGCGCACTGGTTGATAAATGATAAATATTACTTCTTGATATCATGTACTATCTTTTGATCTATCTGTTCTCTTGATCTATTTGAGCTGCTTGAGTGAGGAGTTGACTTTGAAGTAGACTGATGCATCAATGAAATAAAAACTTGTTTTTAAGTCGATGATTATTAGTATTTATAGCTATCCTCCAAATTGAATTAAGCTATGAATCACGCTGCCAGTGCGGTTTTAAAGAAATGTATAAAAAATGTCAGTTTTTTACAATGAAAATAAAAAAAATTGTCTTAATATTTTCAGAATTTAAGAATAATTATTTTGGAAAATCTTTAAATGAAGAGAAAATAATTGTTTTGATATTTTCTTTAGGCATTACCAAAATAATACGACAAACGATTTGAACAACGGGGGATTTCCTAGTTTCATGAAGTAATTAATTTAATATTTATTTGGAAAAATTAAGTTATATATGCTAAGCAGTAAGGGTGTTCATTGGATTATATTGACTTGATAAATCTGATAATTATCAATTTACTTCATTTGAATTGGTTTGGATTATTATCACTCATTTGGATTGGGATTGTAAAATATTTTAACAGATTTTTTGTGATAAAGTCTTGTATTCAATTAAGTTTTTTTAATAATATATTTTTTTTAGTGGTATTCAATTAAAACTATCATAATTTTTTAAAGAGTAACAAAATTTGGTAGAATTCAATTGAGATTTTTTTATATTTTAAAAAAGTCTTTTGGTATTCAAAAATATATAGATTTTGGTGGATTATTTTTTAACCAACTTTTGGTAGATTATTTTGTAGGATGGATTTTGTGTCTTTTCACTGAAAAATACAAATATCATGCTCATTCAACAATCCCACCCAAACCTTTGAGACTTTTTCTATTATCTCAGATTTTTTTTTTGTGTCGTTACGGCATTGCAAAACTCACAAGATAATTCTCCTTTTCCCTATTGCTTTTCTTCTTCATATATTCTTAATTTCTACATTGAATATGCTTGAATGACAATATTGTAGACATGTATGTGTACATTTTTTTTGTACTGTATCTCCTCAAACGCTACAATAATTAAACATAATCGTCTCATTTTTTTATTTTATAATCTTCTGCTACAGTTTTTTGGCAAAATGTGATCTTTTCATTTTTTACCCTCTTTGTATTTACTAATTTAATTAATAAAATAAATTTATTATTTTTCAAATTTCAATTATTTTTTCATTTGTTACCATTTTTTTATTTTTGATAAATATAATAGTTTTCTCAACAAGTCGCATTCATTTTTTTTTTGTTTTTACAAATTTTCAGACTGTAAAATTATTTTTCTTTTAATTTTATTTTTGATAAATAAAAAGTTTTTTTACTTGTTTCTCATTTATTTTTAATTATATTTTTTTAAAGACTAAAAAACTATTTTATTTATTTATTTATTTTATATCTATACCTATATATAAAAAAACACCATACTATAACTGTCTCTTGGTGTCGTAATTTGCATTCCAAAATTGCTCTTATTAATGAAATTTTAAATTTAATTTTGGTATAAATATCTTTTTCGTCCCTGTAAAATGACCGAATTTCATTTTTCGTCCCTGTAAAAAATTTTGTTTGTTTGTGATCTCTGTAAATCAAAAAGTTTTATTTTTAGTCCCTGCAAAATTGTTTTAGTCCCTGTAAAATTTAGATCATGTTGAATTAGTCCCTGTAATATTTAGATAATTGCCAAAGTAGTCCTTGTAAAATAAATTTAATAGGGACTAAAAACAAAATTGTTCACATATTACAGGGACTAATTCAACATGATCTAAATTTTACAAGGACTAGAACAATTTTGCAGGGACTAAAAATAAAACTTTTTGTTTTACGGGGATCACAAACAAATTTTTTTTTACAGGGATGAAAAATGAAACTCAGTCATTTTGCAGGGACGAAAAAAGTATTTAAACCTTTAATTTTAAAAATATCTGCCCATAACCATAACCACAACTAATCTATTATATAACTATATAATTATGTAACAATAAAAAAAAGAGATACACTGGGCAAGAAAGTGTTTGGTTTCCCTTGTATATCTTATGTGGTGTGCTTATATTATTCAAAAAGTTATAGGTATTCTTGTGAATTTATAACTTGTTTTTTTACCTACGTTGTGTTAATAATTCAAATGGATTCACAAGAAGGAAATAACACAGGCAAGGGCAGGAACGAAGACTATAATTTTGAACATATTGTTCAAACCCAAGAACAGAAACGAGAATATACTAATGCATGGAGGGCTAGTGTGGCTTTAGATATGTGAATAAATGCTACTTAGAAGGATATCAAGATTGAACAAATTTGAGATTTATGCTTAAAAACGATAACGTCATTTAAAATCCACAAGATTTTTTTTAAGATTCACAAGACTTTAAAAAAATTTGATAAGTTCCTACAAGATTTTTTATGCCAAAATAGTCTTTTAAAATCTTAATCCAATACATCCCCTTAAGATCAAACCAAATTAATTACAATTGGTCCTCGAGTTTTTTTTTTCAAATCCGAATTAATCCAATCATTTTTTTGCCGTTTTAAACTTCTAAAATTTATGTATTTTAAATATTAATGATTAGGACTTTTTCTTTCTTTAGTTTTCATCTAGTGTTACCAAGTGTTTGTAGTTATGTTTATTGGCGAAGGCTAGAGTGAAGTATCATCTTTTTTTTTTTGGTCAACGAGTGAAGTATCATCTTAAGTGCATAAAAAGTTAACTCTTATTACAAGTTAGGCATTTTCTATTGACACATACGTTGGTTTCTAAACACACATACACTAATATGTAAAAAGTCTAAACTACCTTTAAATTAAAACAAACCCTCAAAACCCTTATTTTCTTCTTCACTTCCGCAATCGAAGCTCTTCTTCATCACTTCCGCATTTGAAGCTCTTCTTCTTCACTTCCGTGCTCATATCGTGACTGCTTCTTCTCCCTCACACACTTCCGCATTCACTTCCGTGCTCATCGTTGCTCACTGGTTCTTCTCCCTCGTACTTCCGCCCTCACTTCGCCCTCACATCATTGCTCACTGCTTCTTCATCCTCACATCGTCGTGGACATCGAATCGGAACAACTCACCCAGTGGTTGCAGACCGACCTCCACTGTCGCCTCACTTCGCCCTCGCATTGTAACTTCGTCCCCAAGGTATGTGCGTGGAGTCTGTGCTCTTCTGGTTTTTATTTTTTTTCTGGTTTGTTCAGGCTTGCGGAATTATTAGTTCCGCGTTTAGCCATAACCCGCGGAACTATGGCTAAACGCGGAACTAATAGTTCTGCACATAGGGTGGAATTAAAACATATGTGCGGATATATTAGTTCCACGTAGAGCCATAACCCGCAGACCTACTAGTTCCGAGGGGTTAACTAGTAGTTCCGCAGGCCTGAACAAACCAGAACAATTAAACATGATTTTCATTGCTATAATTTGTGTTGATAGTTTTGTAAAATCAATTCTCATATCTAGCAAAAAAATAAATAAATCAATTCAATTCTCATAAATTTTTAAGTTGTATAATTGGTTTATTTGAACTAAAGTTTTCTAAAATATATATTATACAATGAATAAAGGTGTGCAACATCGAAAATTTTGAAAAGTACATGAATAATTATTATTTTAAAGTAATTCTAGTTAATCCTCTGAATAAAATATTATTCTGACAAGTGCTTCTGCTCTCTGTAAGTGATTCTAATAAGAGATTATGAACTCTTTATACATGACATGTCATTTTCTTTCCATTTTTGCCTAATGGAAGCCAATGTTGTGTAGTTCACTCCTTTTACTTGTACAGGAATTTTCATCAAGTGTATGTTGTGCTTTTATTTGTCTTTTTGAATATGTTTTTCTGTAAAACAAGAAGATATATTTGACTGTTGTTGCTGGCCATGTCTAATTGATTAGTTCGTCGTGATATGTGAGGATATTCAAGTCTTGTGGTTTTATATAAGTTAGGGAATGGGAACTTGAAATTGGGTTTCTATCTTATGCAAATGTTAGTAACATTTTTAACTTAACTAGAAACTAATATTCATTAATGTAGAGACTGTTTTTGTAGTGTGTGGCATATTAAGAAGAATAATTTATGATTCATTATACTTTGGTAGTGTAGTTAATTATGGAAGTTGTATTACCATTTGTGATGATCAGTTTGCATAACCATAGTTTGATTGTGTCTAGATATGGCGAGGACTAGAGGATCGATTCGCCAGAGGCCCACAACATCCGTTCGTAGAGGTCGTGCCGGTCAAGGCGAACCTGGTGAGGAGCCACATTCGGAGGTGGAGCCGCAGCACATAAAGGAGGTCCAGGCACCTATTGTTGCGGAAGAGGAGCCGTTGAAACCTCCATTTCCTGGAGGCCCTGAGGATACATCAATCCTTAGGTCCTACGACGACCACGTTGCCAAAAGCCTATGGCTTGGACAGGTAATAAGTTTGTCTGATTAGTTAGTTTTTATTAATGAGTTATAACTTTGGATACGTTGAAGTTAAGAAAACTGTAAATGTTTCAGGATCGTGATGCGTTGTAGTGCATTGCACATGGGCGCAAGTTGAAGGATGTGCCGATGAATGTCCATATACGCACATTCATAGAGAACTCTGGTTTGGCGCCACTGCTGACATGTAGCCACCAGCATACAGACAGGGGGTTGTGCTATGCCTTTGCTGAGAGATGGCACCAGGAGACGAGCACCTTCCACCTACCGGTGGGTGAGTTGACGATCACATTAGACGACGTGTCTCAGTTGCTGCATATCCTGATCACCGGCTCATTCTTCAGGCTGACGAGCATGACCCGAGACACTGCGGTTGAGACTTTGGTTGGGTTGCTCGGGGTCCTGTATGCTGACGCATTCCAGGAGACTGAGACCCAGCATTGTGCCCGCATGTGTCTATCGTGGCTCGAGTGTGTGTACCACGAGCAGTGCATGCAGCAACATTAGACGAATGTTGCGAGGGCTCTCCTATTGAGACTAGTCAGCAGCACGATTTTTGCGAACACGAGTGCTACGTCTGTTGATGTAGCATTCTTGGAGTTGTTCCGTGACATGGAGGCCATCGGGGGCTATGCATGGGGTGCTGGTGCCCTTGCATTTCTGTACAATTAGCTCAATGCTGCTAGTTTAGATGGTTACAAGCAGCTGGCTGGATACTGGACCCTGTTGCAGGTATTGTGTTAATTTGTATTGTTAATAAGTTGTATGTTTTAATTGTTATTAACAAATTGAAAATGATTGTGACAGGGTTGGATTTTCGAGCACTTTCCTGAGATTGGGTGTCAGAGCCTAAATATGGGCTACAGTGAGGATGAACCTCGGGCATCTAGGTGGACTCCTGGTAAGGGCCTGGGCCAAGTTGGCGGATATCGGAGGGCACTGGACGAGCTGACGATGGTGGACGTTTACTGGACCCCATATACAGTGCACAGGGAGACTCGTCCCTTCCAGCAGATATCCATGTTCTCGGGATACATACGGTGGGGCTCATTAGCAGTTCCACACTCGCCGAAGAGGGTGTTGAGGCAGTATGGTCTTATCCAGGGGATTCCGAGATCACCGCGTGTTCTTACTGGGGTCCACACTCCTCCAAAGGAGATGCACGCCAGCTGGGTACAGTTTGATTAGCACTTATTCAGCCAATTCGTGACAGCAGATATTGCGATATGCCCTGGACACTGCGTTGATGGATACTTGGAGTGGTACTTCAGGATCTCTCACCCCTTCATTATTCCTGCTATCGCAGATGTTAGACGGATGTTGTTGTTCCCCCAGCTAGTGCCCCAGCCAGTCCCTCAACCGTCTGTGGGGTACTTCGAGCCAGACCATGGTAAGCTTTGGTTTTGTATCTGTGTTGTAGCCGACCTGCTTACAGTTCATTTTTTTCCAGCTACTTATTTGGTTTTAACCTCATTGCAGGATGAGACAATATCGCAGGTGTGTACGATATTGAAGTCATGTCAGCAAGACGGGTTCGCCATGGAAGGCACCGAGCTCGGGCATCGTATTGACCAGTGTACTCAGTTTCTAGCAGGACTTATCACAGGGGGAAGGCCTAGCACAGCTGGTCAGAGTGAGAGTCAAATCAGGAGTCGGGTGGAGTTGACCTACCAGAGGAAGAGGACCAGACCACGTCCAGATCAATGATTTTTTTATATTTTATTTTATGCACTATTAGGACTTATTTGCTATAATTTGGAACAAGTTAATGTGAACTCTTTATCTATTGTATTTATGCATTTCTACGTCGTTGTTCAATGATTAATTAATTGTTAAATTAAATTTTGTTAACTATATACATCAAAAAACAAATGCACATCCCATTAATCTATATACATCAAAAAACAAATGCACATCCCATTAATCTATATACATCAAAAAATTGTTCTTCAAAAAGCTTGTGACTAGTCTTCTGTGATGTCCACTACTTCGTTCCGCTCATTGCCTCTATCATTGCCCCTTGACAGTAATGATGTGTATGGATGTAATCGATTGATATATGGTGCTTGCCTCGAAAGAGCTTCCGGTTGGCAATATACTGGCCACAAAGGATGTGTGGTCGGTAATGGACAACCTGGTTTCAAAACAACCTGTAGAATTTGCAAATAATTATTTCGAATCACAAGTAACAACTCAATCTAAAGCAAATATAAAATCTATGTATACCTGAACGAAATGGGCCCCGCCAACTAGCCCAATGCAAATTAGACGATGGCAACTAAGTGGTGGAGCATTACCTCTGAGAGGAAAAATTGTACATGATCCAAATATTGATAAACACACAAGGACGACATTATACCTGGATGCGACAACATAGTCCATGTCTGGGATTTCCATCCACTTATCAATCGTTTGCATACCTATAGCCTTCTCAAGATAGAGTGATTTCTCCAATGTTTGCACCCGTTCAGATGATCCAAAAAGTTTAACATATTCTTCTCTATAGTCGTTAAGCTCTTTTAAGCATCCAATGTGCACTTTACTCCAGTAGTGTTCACCCATACCAAGGCCGGATGCAACGGCACGGTATCCACAATTTCCATCTCCCTCGACATTAACGACTTTGTCAATATGTTCATGGAATAGGCTAGGAAGAAGATTCAACTTTAACACATTAGGTGGATTTACTGGTTTGTTACACGAAGGTTGAGTTGACCTGCTCGCCTGGGTAGATGGCATAGTATCAACATCCTCAAAAGACTGACCCTTTGAAGAATTTTTTTTCGAAGCACCCTTATTCGAAGCTGATTCATTTGTTTTGGCCTGTAAAGAAGAGAAATTGAAACACCCATTAAAACAAGTGAAGTAGTCATTAAATTAAAATTTAGAGGTACTAAGTACACCGATTTTTGACCTTTTTCGAAGGAGGCCCAACCGAGGAGGGATCTAGCATAGCATCAACGTGCTCAAAATATGAGGGATCACGCTTCGTTGAATGGGCAACCTTTGAAGCATAAGACTTTGGTGCTCCTTTTGTTTTGACCTGTATATTAGAGAAATTCAAACAACCATTAGATGAAGTGAAATGGTCATTAAATCGAAATGTAGTGGGCTATTGAAAATGAAATATCTTACCTTCTCCGGTGGAGGCCTCATGGAGGTTGTCTCAGGAAATGCTAACTCGCGGACCTTGGTTTTCAAAGTGATTTTCCAGGCCAAGTCAAGTTCCTCAAAATGTTTAAGCAGTGCATCTAACTCCACTTGGAGTGACAACTCTGAACCCGACTCCTCAGATCCTTCATCACGAAAATTTAACCTCCTCCAATGTAAATGGAGAGTAAACAATGGGATCAGAGAGTTTGAGGTAATATATCTAGCCAGCTCGCAAGCACAGGGTATCCCATGGGTTTTCCTCAGTGTACACCCACAAACTGAATTGTCCTTTCCAACATACTTGACTCGGGTCATTTCAGCAGCAATATGATCCATTGAAGCCCACGATGAGAAACCCCGCAACTTGGAGTATAAATTAGTGTGATGATTATGATCCATTTTATTTGTGCTCATTTGGAAAGATGCATTTATCTGATTGTGTTGCAGGGTAATCATATTGTTCATTGCATCCCAACAAGTACACAGGTCTCCTCGGCTATCAAGAAGCATCCTCTTCAATGTCGAATGAGCGGACTCAACCCTGTTAACATAAGACGTAATCAACATATCATAATACAATTTAAGAGCTTATATAACAAACACTAAGTTAGTCAATACCTGTTGGTCGTTTTGTTCCCAAGGTGCATGGCCTGATTTACCCATGCCGAAATAAATCTTTCTTTGTAAGGAATCAACCATGTTTTCTTCACATAGTCTACAAATAATGTAAAAGCTGAAAATGTCTTCTCAAACACTGACAGACGATCCATATAGTCCGACTTAGTAGGAGAATCCACAATAGCTTCTCATTCACTCCTCACATCTTCCCATTTCTCCTTTGGATGCACAAACAACTTACATTTTGCCTCCACATTTTTTCCAATGTGCCACTTACATAACATGTGTTTGGAGCTAGGAAAGACATCCTCCATTGCATTCATTAGCGCAACGTCTCTGTCAGTGAGAAAAACCTGAGGAACAGTATCTGCTTTTACAAACAACCCTTTTAATTTCAATAAAGCCCAGGTGAAGTTATTAGTTCGCTCAGCCTCAAGGTAAGCAAAAACAACAGAGAATGTTTAATTCATTGAGGTCACACCAACAATGTCAAGTAATGGCATACGATACCTGTTGGTTTTATACGCGGTATCAAGCATTAAAACTATGTTGAAAGAATTCAAGAGGTTGATGGCGTCTGAGTGTGCCCAAAAGATATCTCTAACTACATCAGACGTCTCATGTGTTCTATACCAGTACACATATCTATCACGGTCCACCAATTTCAATAAATGTTGCATTTCTGTTCGGGGACCTCTTTGAGATCTTCTATACTTGTGTCGCGCATTGTAAATTGTCTTTATGGTACTGACATTATAGTCATTACCTTCTTTGATAGCCAATAATATGTTTTTTGGCTTGACCATGTTCTTTGTCATTTGACCAAATAGTTCATCTCTTCCGTTGTTAGGCGACCAGGATAAGGGTGGCCAACAAGTGTGTCTGCCAACTCATGGTTGTGATGTCCACTAACAACTTTCAGTATCCACCCTTCTCCGGTTTTCAGAGGCCTTCCTCTTAGCTTGAAAGGACATTCACATTTTCTAGTCCCAGACCTTCTCAACGATGCTGTTTTCTTCGATTCCCTATATTTTTCACTCCTCTCGCAACCCATACTCACATATATCCTACTTCCTGGGAGGCTGTTTCTCTGCACCTGATCTCGAAATGACAACAACTATTCCAAGTTGTCTCCCAACAGCTCTGGCCCAACTCACTAATCCTGCCCTCGTAAGAAAAACCTAAAAATCCAAACAAAAAGTTTAACTTAAATCATAAAAAAAATAAAACAGAGAAAATCTAACACTCCTAATTACCTCTGTTGTGGTTAATGCATCTGTGCAATCCACTTCGATAGGTTCTGGAAAATCATCTACAGCAAAGCCATGCACTGGCACACAGCCATCGTCACTCATGTCCATAACGTCTTCCATTTCTTGTTCCACTCTCTATACTGTCATGTCAAACAAGCACAAAGGCTCTCAAATAATAAAACTTACAAAATTTAAAAAATATTAAAAACCTGCAACTAGTGCAAAAACGTAGAGCAAAAATACACTGCAGAACTATTAGTTCCGCGTGAACAATTGCTCATGCGGAACTAATAGTTCCGCAGAGCACGTTTGACAAACAACAATACTCCACGAAACTATTAGTTCCGCTGATCAAATGTTCACGCGGAACTAATAGTTCCGTGGCATATTTTTGCTTGTGAAATGTACGGTGCGGAACTATTAGTTCCGCATGATCAATTGTTCACGCGAAACTAATAGTTCCGCAGCGTACATTTGACAAGCAAAAATACGTTGTGGAACTATTAGTTCCGCGGAAACATTTGATCACGCGGAACTAATATTTCCGCACTGCCTTTTTATTTGCGTTTTGCGAGTACTGCGTGTATGTGTATTTTTTATTTATTGCGGAACTAATAGTTCCGCATTGTCAGGAAACCGCGAAAAAATTAACTCACAATTATACCTGACAAGCTCCACGTTTTTGCTCCGATAACTTGCTTGTAGATGTTGTAAATGGCGTTTCCTTGCTGTTGGAGGGGATAGGGGAGAGTGGAGACAGGAGAATGGAAGAGAAATTTGAAAAAGAGGGGAGGAGGGAGGTCTGGCTTTTCAGCGCAAAGAAGAAGAAATGAGGGGGAAGAAGAATAGCGAGGGGGAAGAAGAAATAAAGAGGGGTAGTTTTGGGATTTTGAAAAAAAATTAAGTGTGTATGTGTGAATAGAAATTGCCTACAAGTTATGTCACTTTTTTTTGGTCAAAACAAGTTATGTCACTTGGAAATTTACATACTAGTCCCTTCTCGGATCTGTCATTCCGTTCCACCACTTATTCCAGAGGTGTCAAAGTGAGTCAGCCTGGGTTCCGGGCTGACCCACCACGGGTTAGGTGAAAAGTGAGCCGAGCCGGGCTGGCTCACTTTTTTGGTGAGCCAGGAAAAACGCAACCCGGCTCGACCCACCACGGGCTTGCGGGTTATACGGGTTGGCTCAAATGGGCTAGGTGAGTTGGCTCATTTGCAAAAAGTGAGTTGGCTCACCAAATTTTGAGTAAAATTTTATTAAAAAAACTAAAAATATTAAAAAAAAATCAAAAAAAGTATACTAATTGTTCTCCCACTTCAACAAAGAAGTTTAATTAAGATTAGCAAGAGAAACTTCAATTAAATGTTAGCAAGGACTGAAGGACCATGCTAGCAATCAACATGCATTCGCACGACAAAATTCAAATTGTACACGCAAAGCTTGAGCAGAAGAGGAAAAGAAAACAATGGAACAATGTTACATATAAACTGAGTGTGGTTAATTAAACTTATGATAGCATACTTTTTCTTTGATGCAGCATGTCCATTTTCACCCTCATTTTCGAGATTACTTTCATCATCATCACTCCCATCATCCACATCAAGAAAATACCTCTGACTAGAAAGCAAGGTTACTGAAAAACAATGAGAATAACAAAAAAAAAACGCATACACAGTCACACACACACACACACCCAGTCTGAGAATAACAATGAGAATAATAAAAAAAAAACACACACACACACTCAATTTGCAACTGCAATGGCGAATCTGCTTTGGAGAAGAAGGATTTGCTCGAATCTGCGGATCTACGAGCTACGAACTACGAGGGCGAGCAAGGATCTGCGGATCTACGACGGACTGCGCGACTGCGATGGATGCGAGCTACGAACTGCGACGGATGCGAGCTATGAACTGCGGATCTGCGACGAATCACGACGAACTGCGCGACTGCGACGATGGCGCACGACGCGACTGCAAGGCGGTGATGTTTTGACACTGGCGGGGCGGCGCTGCTCTCTCTCTCAGTCTGCTAGGCTTTCAAAGTTCACAAGATTAGAATTGAAGCACACGGTTCGGGTCACTAAGTCTAAAACAGGTCACGGTTTTTTATTCTTGTCAGTTTTTAAGTTTTTTTTTTTAAAAAAAAACTAGGTTAACCCGGCTCGACCCCGGTTAACTCACGGGTTAAGTGAGCTGGGTTCAAATAACCCAGATCAAAATGAGCCTACTATTTTGGAACCCGGCTCACCAGTGAGCCGGGCTTAGACGGGTTGGCCCGCGAGCTAAAACCCATTTTGACACCCCTAACTTATTCCTCCTTTGTCCTCTAAGATCTCAGTCCTATTGCCAAGATAGTGGTGGATGAGAATGGATGATAGGGGGTCTATTACTACAAATTCACATAGGGTCATTTCAGAGCAAGGCAATGGCGAGAAAGAGAAATCGGTTGAAGAGGCAAAGGATCGTGATTTTAATATTTTATTGATAGCCTGAGCTGTTTTGTAGAGGTTGATGATAAGGGGTTTGACAGCAGAGATTTTGAGGCCATCAAAGAATAAGAGTGCAGGAGATTAAATTGTAATGACAAACAAAAAATAATTAATCGCAAACACATGATCAAATTGTAATGATACTCAATTTGTAATATACAAAATTAAATTTCATGACAAACAAGCTAAATAATTGTGCGAGTAATCACAACAGGAAACAAAATTAGTCATAGATGATAATTCTGTATCATCTTGTAAGTTCTTTCCTTTTCCTTTTTCTTTATTTTTGGTGTCTTCCCCGATTATCTTCAACGAACTCTGCGATCTCTGTCTTCATGTCCTATCCCCAAGGATTTCTGGGCATTTGCAATGCCTTCAGGATCTGCAATATAGCAAGTGATATACACCATATTAACAAAAAGGGGGCAAAATCTCAAAGTTTGATGGATATTTGTCGTACTTAAAACTCAAGGAAACATCAAAGAAATTAACAAATACTTGGTTTCAAAATTAACCAATGTATCATGTATGTATGTTAATGCAATGAGGGGTGGAGAATTATCACCAGTAATTTTGGCCACCACCAAACACATTAATATGGTCAAATGCCAAGCATGACATAGAGAAACTCAGCTAGTCAAGTTGGAAGATGCATAATGAAAGAGAAAGAGTAATAGTTGTGAGACTGCTATGCATATATAAAGGTTAGCACCGAATAACAGATGACTCGAAGGACTTGAAGGATCTGCAAGAAGTACACTGGAGACAACATTTGAACTAATGGAAAGAGATGAAATGAAGAGAAATATAATAAAATGAAAGTAATTGTCATTTTTTAACAACAACATCAACAACCAACCATATCCCACTAGGTGGGGTCGGCTACATGGATCAAATAACGTCATAATGTTCTATCGTAAATCGAGTCTATTGCCAAACCATTGGCTTCTAAATCTTTCTTAATAGTTTCGCCTATAGTTTTTCTTGGCCTTCCAATTGCCATTGTTTAAACTGTTTAAAATATGGAATGTAACATGACAAAATATACTCTGTCCCATTCCATTCAATATTCCCAATTTTCCTTCTCCCCAATTTGGAGATGCGGGATGAAACCAACTTACAACAATGCTATTTTGCATGAAGGATTTGTTACAAAAATGAGTACGAAAGAAAGGAATACATGATCATCCATGATACTATGGCAGGTCTCGTGTAAAAATTATTTTAAAAGCAACTACTGATCCTTACTTGTCAAACTCAACCAATTACAATCCTTTATATAACTTCTACAAAAGGTTTTTCATACCAAAGAGCATTGTCCACAAACTTATCACTTCCTAATGTTCTCACCATTCCACTAATTTCCCAAGCAATGAAATGGATATGCAATATCCAAAAAAATCGTGTGGTAATTTCATTTCATTCCACTTGTCATTAAATACCCAAACCCCAGGGTTTAGCTTCATCATCACCACAGAAAAACATTTTGGAAGCATAAGGTTCTCAAAGTTAGACTAACGGTGGAGACATATTAGGGCCTCTATGTTTTGTTCGTTCTAAAAAGAAGAAATGAACAGTAAATCAAATCAAATTAAATTAAATCCCTAAAATAATTGGGATTTTGGAACAGTTTGGTGCGCACTGAATAGAAAACATACCGAAGAATTGGGTGAAAATGCGGGTGAAGAAGTTCAAGTTGCGAGAGGCAGTGTAAGCCATGGCAGGGGGAAGAGGTTTCACCAAAGTGTCAAGACTAAAAACTCGCCGAAGAAACTGCATTTCAAAAAATTCAAAAAAAAAAAGTATATCACAGCCAAAACTTTACTGAATGAATGCTACATCGATTGTACAGGCAACAACAAGAGTAAATAATTTTAATTCAACAATAGCAGAAAAAAGGGTTTAAATTATCTCAATGTGTGTGTTGGTTGGTGAATTGATTAATAGTGAAGAAGGGGGGGGGGGGGGGGGGGGGGAAGAGGACCTGATAATTGCGGTGGAAGCTGTAGCGAAGCTCGGGGTCAATCTCGATGGAATCGTCGTAGTCTTGGTTGGTGGGGTTGGATTTGGTGCGAGGGACGTGCATGGTGGAAGTGCCACCTGGCTGGCTCGTCAGTTTCAGCTTTGCGTCCTGGAACTCTTCCGTGTCATCGCCGCCCCTCCACGGCGCTGAATCCATCAGTTGCTTCTTCCCCTTCTTCCCCATTATTATTGATTGCTTCTTTTTGCTGTGCTGTGTTGAGACCCTTACAGTGTCTCTCGAACTTCTCGAAGAAGATAGATAAATACTAGCCTTATCCCATTTGAGAGAGAAATGGAGGTATAACGAATCGGGTTAGGAATTTCTATTCTATGGGTCGAGTGAACAAACAAAGCCCAGGCCCATTATGTACTATTTACATGTTTTTTTTCTCACTCTCTCTCTCCTTTTTTTTTTCTCTCATCGATTTTACATAAATATTCTTTTTTTTTTGACACAAAACAACTTAGCTCATTTCATTAATAATAACTGACGCAATACAATCAGGAATAAAACTGAAAATATGAGAACAAGCCGAAGTAGCAGCAACCCGTGCAAGAGTATGAGTAGCTCTATTTGCTTGTCTCCTAGCAAACTGAACCTTAAAATACGGATTCAAACTTAAGAGGTTCTTACAAGCAAGAATTAAATCTCCTAGCTCAGTATGATCAATAATAGAAGAATTCAAACGATCCACCAATGCTTTACTGCCAGTCTCTAGAATAGCATGTTGGAATCCCAAGTCCGTAAGCCATCTAATGCCAATGTGCAGTACATGTGCCTCCCCTTCCATAATTGAGAACAAAGGGTGAATGCTGCATGTGCAGTACATCCTGCAGCTGGTGGAGTCCAAGAAGAGCGCAAGTGTGAATGCTGCAGAGGACCAGCAGTAGGTAGCCTTCTTCTTGCAAGGTCCCACGCTGCCCCTAAGGTGATTCCACGGTGAAGAACTTCTGCCTTCGTTTCCCTGCGATTATCCCATAGTAAAGTGTTCCTCTTTGACCAAATGCTCCATAATGTCATGGCAAAAATTGTCAGCTGTGGCTTGTTAAGAATAACCGTAAGAGCAAAAAATAAATCTTTAAAGCTATCACAAAGAAGAAGTTGATCCTCAATGAAAGACCAAAGTCCCAATTGAATCCAGCACTCCTTGGCCGAAGAGCAAGTAATCAACGCATGCCAAGTTGTTTCCAAAGCATCACCACACACAACACACAAGGATGGACAATCTACACCTCTAGACCGGAGTCTAACACGAGTAGGTAAGCAATCCCTACAGCTTCGCCATAGAAAAGTCCTGACCTTTGGAGGAACATCCAAATGCCAAAGCTTTTCCCATTGTGCTACCACCTTGAAGTTATCCAAATTAGCAAAAACATCCATACACACTATAGCCTGACTGCACCGTATAAACACCTTGCTTATGGAACCTCCAAATGCGTCTATCCACCATTGTCTCGCTAAATATGGGCACATCAAGAATACGGGCTGCTTCATCGTCATCAAAATTTTCTCCAATTACCTGCACATTCCAACATTTATTAGGAAAGGAAATAAGATCCCGAACACACAGTTCAGGAAATACTAGGGCTGCCTCACAGGAACCCCCTAGCTGGCCCCCATCCCTCAACCAAGGCTCCCCCCAAACACCAATAGTGGACCCATCACCAATAGTCCAACGGGCTCCTTCTCTAAGCAAAGCTTGAGAACTATGGATACTCCTCCAGGTAAAGCTTGGGTTATGACCCACAGCTGCAGAAAGAAAATCCCCTCTAGGGAAATATTTAGCTTTGAAGAGTCTAGTCACAAGAGCATCGTGGTTAGAAAGAAACTTCCAACCTTGCTTCCCCAGCAATGCCAAATTAAAAGCCTCAAGGTCACGGAAACCCAGTCCACCATCCTCCTTCCTCACACACATCCTCTCCCACGACATCCACCGAATCCCCTTACCCCTTCCTCCTTACAACCCCACCAAAAAGAATTCATCATCTTCTGGATATCGTCACAAACAGAATGAGGGATCTGGAAAATACCCATGCAATAGGAAGGAATAGCTTGTGCCACAGATTTAATCAAAACCTCCCTCCCTGCCATAGATAAATGCCTAGAATTCCAGGAATTAATCCTCCTCCACACCCGATCTTTAAGAAAAGAGAAAATTGCTTTTTTACTCCTTCCAATCATAGAAGGTAAACCCAGGTATTTCCCAGTTCCTAAAGCCACATTGACACCCAAAATATTTGCAATAGAATCTTTCATACCATCCCCCACATTTCTACTAAAGAACACCTCAGACTTATTAAAATTTACCTCCTGTCCAGAAGCTTTAGCATACACCTGCAAGATTGATTGCATCGCCCTAGTTTCCCGGTCATTAGCTCTAAAGAACAAGAAGCAATCATCCGCAAAAAGCAAGTGAGTAATTGTAGGGGCTCCCCTACAAATAGTAGTCCCGTGGATCTCACCTCTCTGCTGAGCATCTTTAATCAGGGTAGTGAGTCCTTCAACACAAATAATAAACAAAAAGGGTGAGAGGGGATCTCCCTGTCTGAGACCTCTTGTAGGAAAAATAGGCCCCACACTTTCATTATTAACTTGCACTTGATAAAAACAGATTCAACACACTTCATGATCCAATCAATCTAGATAGAATTAAAACCAAGTCTCCCCATCACACCCCTCAAAAAATTCCAATCAATTCTATCATAAGCGTTGCTAATATCAATTTTAAGGGCCACATCCCCCTTTTTTCCTTTTGTCTTGCACTTCATATAATGAATAAGCTCAATAGCAATTAAAGCATTATCCAAAATAAATCTACCTTCAACAAAAGCAGACTGTTCCTCAGAGATGCACTTAGATATCACCCTCCTCAACCTGTTAGACAACACTTTGGACACAATTTTATAAAGCACGTTACAAAGAGATATAAGCCTTAAATCTTTCATACTCGTAGGGTCATCACACTTAGGAATCAAGACAATGTTAGTATCATTAAGTGTCGGAGGAAATCGACCCTCATTCAACCAACTACAAGCAGCATGAAAAATATCCTTACCACAAAGCTCCCAAAAACGATGGTAAAAAGCTGGATTGAGCCCATCAGGACCTGGGGACTTATCAGGATGCATCTGGAACATAGCCTTTCTGAATTCGGCCTCCTCAAAAGGCCCAACGAGCATAGCATTATCAAGGTCATCAAGCCTCACGGTTACCTTAGACAAAACAGGTTTGTAGACCCCCTGATCACCACGATAAAGTTGAGTAAAATAAGTGGAGGCCACATTGCACATGGAAGGCACACTTGTAACTTCGACATTGTGCTCATCAATCAACCGAGTGAGTCTGTTTCTCTTTCTACGATTTGAGGCTGCATTATGGAAATAGCGAGAGTTTTGGTCCCCATCTTTCAACCAATGTTGCTTAGCTCTTTGCTTCCAAAATGTATCTTCCTGTACCAACAAATTAGCTAATTTTTCTCTCCACATCAACATCTCTTGTTGCCCAGCCATATCGTGATACCCTTGCAGCTCCTTAATATTCTTTTTACAAACATCAATCTCCTCCTTAAACCTGTTTCTCAACCTCTTACTCCAATTAACAAGCTCCTCCACACACCCCCCCAATTTGCTCTGAATATTATCTTCACCAATCTTCCTCCACCCATATGAAACCACCCCCTCAAGCTCCTCCTCGAACAACCAAGAGTTTTCAAAACGAAAGTTATACCTCCTTCGTCTAGGCACAACGATCTTCTCCGTGTTGAGAAGAATAGGAGAGTGGTTTGAAACAGATGCCACCAAATTAGTAAGGCTAGCCTCCGGATAAGCACTCCACCACTCACTATTAACCATCGCCCTATCCAATCTCACCTCCACTGCCCTTTCCGTCCCTAGACTTTTAAACCAAGTAAAAGGATGGCCATCCAGTGGAATATCAACAAGATTACAATCCAGCACAACATCCCGAAAACCATTTATCATCCAGGTTGGACGATCATGATTTCCAAACTTCTCATTTGCTTCCACAATGTCATTAAAATCCCCTATAATGCACCAAGGAAAATTTATAGGGGGTTTTAAGCGACGAATAAGATCCCAAGATTGCTTCCTCTGACCACTCCCCGGCAACCCATAAAACAAAGTCAACCTCCACACCCCCTTCGTAGAATCCACTACTTCCATATTTATGAAATTTGTTGAATAGTCAATCAGAGTACATGACGCCTCTTTAGACCACATAACAGCTAGACCACCTCCCCGTCCTTGTCTATCAACTGAAAAACCACAATCAAACCCCAACAAAACTCGCAACTCCTCCATCCGAGCACCATGAACAAGCGTTTCAGATAAAAATAAAATATTCGGTCTATTACTCCGGACCAGGTTACGTAACATAGGAACTGCCTGGAGGTTACCCAGGCCTCCTCATCTGTAGCCAACGGGTTGTTAACAATACTAACGTAACCCAACTGCATAGCATCCTCAGTTCCAGTACTTTGTGCTTCTCTCCTCCTTTTTTTCTCAACCTGAGCTTCACGTGACTCATTAACTAGGAGTGGGTCCACATGACTTTTACCATTTGAGGCACCAATGGAAACAATGAGGCGTGAATGAATGTCTGATACAGGAATGGAATTATTGTGAGGACCCGAATTGTCCATTATAGCCTTGCCTTTATCACGTGCATGGGTGGCAGTTTCAGCATGCAGATTTGTCGCGTAACTGCCGTGAATCTCTGCACCTCCTGCGCCATCCGTTTCTCTTTGATTCTCGCCCCCCCTTGCGCGGCTAACATTAGGGCTAGGTTTGTCATCTCTGAGCCACCTGCTTCTCCCACTGCCGCCACCCCTACGACCCTCAGCCTTGAGTTCCACACCCCATCATCGTTCTGCTTAGCCATCAACACCTCACAAAACTGTTCTGTGTGCCCAATGCAACCACACACAAAGCAGAAGGTAGCAAGCTTCTCATACTTGAACTTCACAACACTCCAATCTCCTCCCTCGACCAGAACTTTCCTCTCCTTCTTAAGCGGTTGCCTGACATCCACAAGCACCCCGAGACGCATATACTCACGCCAAACACAAGCATTATTCGCAGGGTCATACTCAACAAACGTTCCAATGTAGTTTGCAAGCAACTTGCCCACTGCCTCATTCATGAAACCTACTGGAAGATGATGCGCCTGCACCCAGAATTCTATATGAAACAAGGGAATATCTTCCAAAGGAACTCCCACTCGCATACGCCCAAGCACCAATAAGTGATTATCGAACGTCCAGGGTCCTCCCTTCAGCACTCTCTCCATGTCCATTACATAAAAAAAAATGGAAAAGGAAGATACCTGGAACCACCTCTCTTATGGATACTCCCTTCACTGGCCCCCAGACCGCCGCCAGTCTCTCCTTCATAATATGTGTTCTGATGGTTCGCTTAGTAACAAAACGACCCACCAAACAAAGTTGAATATCTTCTGGACTCTTCTCCGTGCTACTGGCTGGCATAGTGATTCCAGCGTCTTCATCGAACATAAATATTCTTATTCTTATAAGTTTAAATGTTTAATAACTATGCACTAATTCTGGGTGATAGAATAATTTATGGCCAGACTTTACTAACCTTTTGACCGAACACAAATTAGTCCAGGACCCTTTCTCCCTGAAACACTACGGGTGAAAAAAATAACTATGTACTAATGGTATAAATTCATTTTACACAAACATCTAATCATATTCCATCATAATGCCACTTTGTAACAATACTTTCTAAAATATATGCATAAAAATCTACACGGTGAGATATAATTAGACATTTGTGTAAAACCTTTTTACACTGAATATGCATAGAAATTAAATTCTATTTTTATTCACATACACCACTTTTTCCCTTTTCTTGCGTATTTTAGTTTTTTCTAAAAAATAATTTCTAGTAATTTCTAAAATACAATTTAAATTCTATTTTGAAAACTAACGATAAGCTAATACGAGCAGAGGGTCCAATGCCATTTCTCTTTTGTTGAGCATCAATTTTAGAAACATCCAAATCCGTTTTCTGAAAATTAATTTTTTAGAAAATATGATAAGTTTCTGAATTTAATTTTCAGAAATTGTATTCTAAATTTTTTTTAAATTTTTTTCAAAAACAAAAGATATTTTGGTAATTAAACATTAAAAATTAAAAAAGAGAGAGAGAAATGTGAAAAGTAAATAAAAATGCAAAAATGTACTATTTAGCGGTTCCCTACTCAACTCCTCTCTCACATCGCCCAACCCGGCCCAATGTAATGTCACAACTGAATTTGTATTTGCCCCCTCCAAAACCGAAACCTCCCAAGACGAGAGAGCATTCCGCGTAGCAGTAGCAACCAGCAACCAGCAACCAGCAACAGCAATAGCAATTAGCAGAGGTGTGTGCTGCAGTGCATAGCAGAAAGATGAAGTTTGTGGTGAAGAAGGCATGGAGCAGTGGCGTTCGTGTTGGAACACTGGAGTTGGGAAGCTGCCCGGGAGTGATAGAGACACCTGCCCTTCTCTTATCTACCCGTAAAGGGCTGCCCCATTTCATCCCCCCTGACCTTCTCCCTTCTCTCCCTTCCCCCGATTCCCACCTCCTTCATGTTTCTCCACTCCACTTGTAAGTCTTGTATTTGTAGTTGTAGTAATCACTCCCTCACTCACTCCTTCCCTTCATCTTCATATTATTATATCATTCGCATCTCCTCTTGTTGTCTAGTTTGGAAGGACTTTCTACAACCACGATATCGAAAATAGGAGGCCTTCATAAAGTGCTTGGTTTGCACGACTACGGAATTGCAGCTGTGCCCAGGGATTCTATTCAATGCCTTCCTGAGGCTAAGGGAGCCACCAAACTCGGAGCATCTTTTGAGACTCCATGTGGTCGTCTATTGGTAAGTCGAGACGCCGGTTTCTAGTGCGCTCTTTATTATCAGTTGAAATTCATGTGGGTCCCACCATTTTGGGAATGAGTCGCACCAGATAGGAAAAATGGGAGTGTGTGTGTGTGTGTGTGTTAGAGCATCTCCAATGGGAGTTGTTTATGAAATTCTTAAAACTTAAGCAACTCCTGCTAGTTAATTTTATCGTTGAAGTGCATTTAGGTGACATTCACATTAAGCAATTCACACTTAAGCAAACTCCTATTAGTTGAATTTTTTTTTGTTCGTCTAGAAAAACAATAGGCGAAACTATTAAGAAACATCTAGAGGTCAATGACCTCACTATAAACATGCTTTATGATAGGCAATTATGGCGTCGAGTGATCCATGTAGCCGATCCCACCTTGTGGGATAAGGCTTGTTGTTGTTGTACAAGGTGGGTTGCTTATATAAGCAACCCTCATTGTATAAGCAACTCCCAGGTAAACCACTGCCATTAGAGTGAAATTTAGTGGGTGTTCGTAAATCCTATGTAACATTTTAGGGTCCATCAAAAGTAAGTTAAGCAACTCTCATAAGGAACTCCCATTGGAGATGCTCTTAGAAAGTATGTTACTATCGTTGCTCGAGTTGAGTTTAGTGTCAACTTGCTCTCCACATTTTTTTTCAGTTTTACTTTTAAATAATGGCGCTGGTGAATTTAATGTGTCTTTTGATTCTAATTTGACATGGCCAGATTAAACCCAAAGATTATGTTGAAATGATTTATTCCATGAGGCCAAACATTTGGGCTACTTTGGCTGATGAAGTACCTGCTTGGGTGTCTGATAAAAGGAACAAGACCTCCGTAGATAGGACTTTGAGATGGCTTGATGATTGCCTTGCTTTAAATCTGGTAAAGGACACCTTGTGCTTTTCTTCACTTGTCATTCTGAAAGTCACGAATTCATAAGAATTTAGTAATTTAAAAGCTTGTGGTTTCGTTCGTGTTTGTTATGATTTCAGTTTGCTGGGAAGACATCACTGAGCTGCAAAATAAGTAGCAAATAGTAATGATAATGAATTTGGAAAAGTTTTCATCACAAGCTTTCATGAGTTTCTGTTTTGTTTTGTAATTAATTAGATTAGATTAGATTAGATATAGTGGTATTCCAAAAATACCCTAGATTGTTTAGCATGCCTTGGATAACTAATTTGAATTCTAAGCTAAGTATAGTAGTATCAATTTGATAGTGTCATTAAATTCTAAGCTAAGTATAGTAGTATCAATTTGACAGTGTGTATTTATTCCTGTTCTACAATTTGATTTCCTTATATTCAATATTATTTCCTTTCTTCATCGAATATATCTGATTTAACATATTTTGGTCTTTCAAAATTTAGGCTGCCGGATCAGTCTTTGGTGCCATTGTGGGAGGCCCAAATTTGGATGAAAGGAAGCGATGTGCACAGGGGGTAGCCAAGCGAAATGTTTCAGGTTCCTTTTTTTAGTTTTTGGTACAATTTCTGTGACCCAATATTTTGATATTACTTTTGTCTATGTTTTTGTTTCTTCTATCTTTTATTTTTGAACACGGAAGATGACTTTTGGTTCTTTAATTCTGTGTAACATGCTTGGCATGGCTCAGCTTGAAAATAAAGCATTCAATTTGAACCTGGAACTGTTAATTCTCCCTATAATACATTAATACCTTTATTTTAAGATAAAGAAACTGAAAATATTGGGCCATTTTTCTGCCAAGTTGATATATTCAACCAGTATCAAGAGAAGCTGAAATGTAATAAGGCTGGAAATGAGTAAGAGCAAGTCTACAGTATATTGCACACAATTTACTACTGAATATTGAACACAGACTACAACTCCAGGGCAAATTAGAGAGTCCCTGGCCTCTCCCTCTAAACCAAATCAAGATCAGATCTGTCCCTGCAGTTTTTCCCTATCTTTTCCTATTCATGTTAACACACTGACATACATTAACTGCTCATTACTGCTGATAACTTCTGCTAACACTAATATACACTGTAGCTTACGGGTGAAAATTGAAGAACTCACAGTTTAAGTATCGTGGTTTCATCATACAAATGACAGGAAATTAGAGGGAGATGTAAACTATAGGATTCAAGCAAGGTGGGAGGAACATTTCAAATATAATTTATGATAGATTAGAACCGCTCAAGCTTAAAATATGTTAAGACTTGCAATGTTGTATAAGATTGACTGTTCGGTGCCAATAGCTAGAGTTAGAGGAAGACCAAAGAAAACTATAAGCTAAATCATTAAGAAGTATTTGAATTTAACTGGACTATCATTAGATATGATTAATGACATGATATTATGGTGTCATTTAGTCCTTGTAGCCAACCCCACCTAGTGGGAAAAGCCTTTGATTGTTGCTTTTGTTGTTGTGTTGTCTCTTTATGTTATGTGATGCATTTTTTTAATCTAAAAATGCCTATATTATTGTGTACATCTGGTAACTGAACTGTGATAATTGATGTAGGTTATTGGATTGGAGGATTTGGTCTTGGAGAGGGTATTGATGAGCGACCTGCTCTTCTAAGTACTATTGTTGTAAGTGCAATTGCTGTACTTGTTCACTTCATTAAGACGTTATTCAAACTGGATTTTATTTAGACCCTGTTTGGATAAAATTTTCAATAAGCACTTCTAACATAAAATATGTTAAGACTTAAGAGTATCTTAGATTATCTCTTAGGATTGATTTCCATATTTCCTTATGTATCATATTTTTTCCTTATTTATTTAGGATTAGTAGTCTAGTATTTGTATAAATAAGAATTAGTGTTTTGTCTTTTGTAAAAATGTTCAACACATTCATATCAATATCAATAACATATTGTTTTAAGTATTTATTTTCTTCCCTTTATACCTAAACCCTATAACTACAACAGTTAGATATAAAATCATTCGTGAACTTTCACCTAACAGTTTATGCTTTTGGGAGAGTTGGTCCTTGGCAAATGTATAACTTTTGATATAACAAAGTGACCTTATTCTCAGGATGTCTTGCCAGATGAAAAGCCACGCATGATCTGTGGTCTTGAACTCCCAGGTAGATGTCTACATATTCCGGCTGATGATGAGTTGATTGTGAATTTATCATGTGTCATGAACTGCCTAATTAAAGCAACAATTTGAGCTACAGTATACAAGATTAACAACATAAAATCATTAAGATCGTTAAATCATAGATATGATTATGTTGACTAGGCATTTAGTTAGTAAATAATCAATCATTATCTTTTGTTCACTCTTCCACTCTGCTAATCCATTTGTCATGAACCATCTATTCCCAAAGCTTACATTGTTAGGTGAAGACACATGAATGGTTTTTATATTATGTCCAATACGCCTCCTTATGGAACAGCCCTTTGGGCTTGTAGTGTGGATAATGTGCAAGCTCCTGTTTATAGTGACGAAAATAAACATTTTTATTAGAAGATGGGGGCGGTGAGGATCGAACTCAAGACCATTTAGTCATAGAGGCTTTGACACGGTGATAGCATATCATGACTATCTATCCCAAAGCTTAAGCTATTGGGATGATAGATTAATATTTTTTATATGATATCTCTAACACTATTGAACCCACTTTTGATCTTGAAATGGATTATTTCTCGATTAAGTTTGAATATATACAATTTCGTTGCACATAAAAACTGATTTTAACTTTTGCAGAGGAGATCTTGCAGGGAATTGCTGCTGGAATCGATCTTTTTGATTCAACGTAAGTAGCTATTTCCAATTTTCATTTGTTCAATATCCCTATTCACCTTGGTGTATTGTGTCACGGAAATTTGGATGGTTTTTGTGATGGCTCATAGATACATCTATTCCCTCACACTTGGAGGATTTGCGCTAACCTTTTCAATGGACAAGAATGGGAATCAAGATAATTTTCAGCTAAGCCAGATTGGAAGTGACTTGACTAAAATTAATTTGAGAGCAACAGTTTATAGGTAACAGGATATTTTAAGTTTTTAACTGCTTTTTCCACTTTTCTGAATTTGATAATAATATCAATAGTGAGTTGAAATATAGGGTCAGTGGCTTAGACGGTTTTTACTAAACTTGTGATAGAAAAAGGCCATTTAAGCTTAAGGGAAAATTTTAAAACAGCTATAAACCTGCAATGTTGTATGAGACTGAATGCTAGGCAGTAAAAAACCAACATGTAAATAAGTTCAATGATGTAGAAATGAGAATGTTATGATGGATGAATAAACACATAGATAGAATTAAGTAAGAATAATGTATTAGAAAAATACATTATTAATGTATAAAAAATGAATTAGAATTAATGATATGCATTATCGATTCCCTTTAATCAAATTTTTTTTTTACTAATATGTCCCTCACTTCGGCCAAAAAAAATGTCGAAAATACTCCAGCCAACATTCTTTTATATATATAGATACCATTTTGAAATATGGAACAAAAATTAGAAATCCATTTATCTGAAAAAAAAGAAAGATAAAGCATCTTGTTATCAGACATTTATGACAACTCAAAACGTTGATGGCAATGAACACAAACTGAGGCCATGTGAATATCACTCTTGCAGCAGTACTGTGTTGTTTTATCATTATTCTTGAAAAGGTTAGGTGTTTCATTTGTTTTCTGTATTCACAATCAGTTGATATTTTTTACTAATAATTACAAAAATGTCACATTGTTTTCATTCTACTTCATGTTATTCATGATTTTGTGAATGATATAGGGAAAACAAGTTTTTGTTATTTACCCATCTCCTTCACAAAATATTGTAAAAGGGAAACATGATGAGAGCCATGTGTTATTTTTGTAATTATTAGTGAAAATATATGAACTAAAGATGAAAACAGAACATAAACCAAGTGGTTACAAGCACCTTGTTTACTCATTTCTCTGCGTGTGTTTTCATACAGGAAAGATATGTCCCCCATTTTAGGAGACTGCACCTGCTATACATGCCAGAATCATACTAAAGCATACATCAATCACCTATTCAATGTTCATGAAATGCTGGCACAAACTCTGCTAGAAATGTATGGATTTCTTTGCTTCAAATTTTCAACATTACTCTCAGCTTACTTGTCTGTTAAAGATTAGTCACTAGCTGTCAATAATTAGCTTAATTTATACCTAAATAACTGAATATGATCCCAGATTTTCCAACCTTTGTAAATTGTAATAGCTAATTATCAGGATTTGTTATTCCTGTCCTCGGCTATTTAATTCTGTATTTATAATAGCTAATTAATAGTGTTATACTGAATTTTGCAGCCATAATACACACCATTATTTGAGGTTCTTTCGTGTAATAAGAGAAGCAATACAAGATGGAAGGTTTGAGAGATTTCGACAGACATTTATCGAGAGCAGGCGCACGCATTTTGAAAGGGAAGCTATTTCTGCTTAAGGTCGCAAATTTTTTTATAATATTATACTCTTCAAATATATTTTATATTAATACTTTATCACATAACCATTGATAGTGTTATACTGAATTTTGCACCCATAATATTACACACCACTATTCATGTAATTCAAAATGGAAGGTTTGAGAAATGTCCACATTCATTGAGAGCTGGGGTGTGCATTATTTCTGCTAGAGGTCAAATATATTGCATAATGTTTACTCTTTGAAGATATTTTGTTCAGGTATATCCTTCTGGATGATTTATAGCGCTGAGTTTGGATGTTATGAGGTACAATTTTACCAGAGTACATCAATTTATTTGATTGAAGGGTGCAGTTTCGACTATTAGTTTTGATGGAGTCAATGATGAATCTACAACAACAGAATGGGTTTCATTTCACTGAGCAAAATATTGCTGGTATCTGGTAGAAAGGATCTTTTTTTTTTTGGTAACAATGTTATTGATGTGAAGTATCCACCGGTTTTGCCGATGACTAATCTCTGCCTGGGAACGTGGCTGGCCACCTTTAGTGGGGTCTCCCCTCTCAACCTCGTTGAAAGGATCTTGAATTTCACTAGGAGACTCATTTTGCTTCCATAGGCTCTCATTCATCAAGTTTTCCTTTGTTTTGACACACTCAGGGAAGATTTTGATTCTTCCCTACCCAATGATCAAGTAGTGGAGGACATATCCTCTAGTCACCAACCTAGACTCGTATTTCTCATACCCCAACTTATTTATCTCTCAAAACTCAAGTGCTGGATCCCATACTCATTCAGATGATAGCCGTTCAACTTGTGACTTGTGATAGGGAATTATCATTCAACCACACAATTATAATCGTAACTATTAATTATTTAACATGTTATGTTATTAGGTTATTAGCTTTTTAATATTTTAAAGTCCACTTAAAATACTTATTACATGTCATCTATACTACACACACCTTCCTATTTATGAGCATTAGCTCCCAATTACACATTTGTGTTATTACTTTTCGATACTAATTTTTCATACTACTCTTCAGATAAGAAATGAATATGGATTCTCAGATATTTTTTATTCACTGGTTGGGCAGAAATTTGTTTTCATCATTGATATCCACCAATAATTTAATGTCAAAAGAAAGATAATTGCACCATTATAAAAATGTCTAGTGATAGTGATAAGGTGATACAAGAATGTCAGAAACAATGAACTTACACATGATAGTTTCATTTCCACACCTGTTTTTCCTTCATACTCAAATATCAAAATCATTTAATTTATGTTTTCTAAGAAGGAGATAGGCCAGATGCATCACACATTTTTAATATTCCATATCGAGTAATCCATCAATTTGGTCTCTGAAATTGTAATTGGCAAAAAACATCATTGAAATTGAGAATGACACCCACGTGACTCATGTGGTAGTCGAATTATCAAAGACCAAAATGACATTTATCCCCAATCTCTCTCTCTCTAAAAATTACAAAATGATCCCTCGCTCTCTTCTCCTCCCACCACCACCCTCCCCCTCCCTCAACCCCACACCTGCCAAAACCTATGGCTTCTTAACGCAGTTTTTGGTATGAAATTTTTTTTTCAAATGAGACAAACAAATCATTCTCCAAAACCCAGCATCTCATGCTATTATAGGACCGTGTAAGATTGCAAAAGGTCAGGAATAGGATAAAGATTGTCCGATCGAGACCTCTATATTGCAAGCAAAATCTGTTAACTACTATGATGCAATCCACTCTCTATGACAATATTTTTATTTTTCTTAGTATTATGACAATACTATTCATGTTTTTTACATTCTTGGTGGACATATACCAATAAACAATAGCATAACATGAACATAAAACCAATAAATCTTCAAATTTGACTACTCTATTAATGATGTATTTCACTGGACTATCTCATTATTTTCACTTCCTTTTCTTATGTTTCATAAGACCTATTCATCTCCAAGAAAACCGTGTATCATGAATATACAACTGACTCCATGTTTTAATCCCTATTCCATAGTATAATATAAGCACTAATCTCTCCCTATTAATTCTCATTTATTAATGTGTTCCATCATATTACAACTTACAATGTTTACAATTTTTGGCATCCAGGGAGGTGAAATGTAGCTAATGATTTCGAAATTTATCACATTGTATTTCGTTGGACTTTGAAGCTTTCATCAATGACACAAGTTGTATTTTGTGCCTTTGTGCATTTACGTTGTCACAAATACAAACCAGAAACATTTGTAGAAGGAAGTACTTCCTGTTCCCCACTTCACGCATCTCAAATTCCCTCTGTTTTAAACAAATTCTAGCATACCAACCCTAGCCGCCTTGAAGAAGACCCTTCTGATCGCCGATGGGCCGCCGCGACGGCGGTCTTTCTCCACCGTGCGAGCGGCCCCCACTGTTCTCCGTTTCTGTTGTTTGTTTTCTTTTTTCTTCTTTCGTTTTTGGGCGAAGTTGGCGGGGTCACCTTCAACCTCCACCCCCTCCGCCTGCGCCGCGGTCGTTGCTGCTCTGAGGTGGGTGTTCCCTCTGCTGTGCTAGGAGGCGCGACACTTAGCTTGGGTTGGGACGCCGTCCTCCCTCGTTTGGAGTGAGGATTCGTCTCCTTCCACGGAGGCTCCAGCTGCAGTTGCAGGCGCCGCCACCTGTGGAGGGTTCGTGGCTGGGAGGTTTGATGAAGCTGCCGGCGTTCGTGTTCCAGTTCTGCTGGAGTTGTGTTGCTGGTTTGGTTTGTTGGTTTGTTGGTTAGTTGCTCTGTTTTCTTCGCCTGCTTCTGTGTGATTCAATAAGCCATCTGTTGTTTTCTGATCTGATTTGGCCTTGTCTCGGTAGCTTGATGTTTACTGGTTTTGCTGTGTTGAAGTGTTTAATGCAATCTGAGATTGTGATGCAAATCTGGTATTCTGACCATGGTTTAGTTTGTGTTAAGTCTTGTCCTGCCGGCTCCTATGTCCCAGCTTTTGAGGCTGCATGTTAGACATGGTGTTTCAAAGAAACAATGTTCAAAGTAACAACGAGGCTTGGTAGTGAAGACGATAGTTTTGGTCAGAGTTAGGCTTCTGGATTAAGAGCTCTTTAGATTTGTGGTTGTTTATGTTGGTTGGTTTTTTAGGAGTTAACTTTTAGTGTTGTTTGTGTTTGATATTGTCCACGGCAGCGTGTCTTGATTTGTATTGTTGTATGCTCTTGCGACTCTGCATATGCTGTTTGTATTGGCCACTTTGTTTGGCTCTCTGTTGTAGATGCCGTTCGGCTGGGTTTACCCAATCTATGATATTATCCTTGACCAAAAAAAAAAAAAAAAGGAAGTACTTCCTGTTATTGTACTTGCAAAGGTTTGCAATTAGAATGAGTTGAAACTCTTAAATATTCATTCAATTAGCCATTAGAAGTAAAAAACACAATATTTAAATCAAACGTTATTATGATGTAAGATGAGATGCCCAAGTTTGCTACCTATGTGCACAGTGTGCACAGTAGGATACAGTACAAGCAGAACAACATAGAATAACTCTTTGTTATGTACATTGTTTGATGAACAATGGATAGCACAAGTAAAATAATGTAAAATTTACTTTAATACCCTTCGAATTATATGAGTATTAAATATATTTATTAATAATATATATTTATTTATTAACATATATATTTATTATATTAATAATATTAATTTGTTTATTTATTAATAATATTTATTTTATATTTATATAACATAGTTATTAAGTAGGTATTTTTGTCATTTTGTAGCTTGTCCATGAGACAAAAAGTTGTTCCGTGTTTTGTTGAGAGACAAAAACTGGGTCTTTTGTATTGTCCGTTGTCTCCAGTTTTGTTCAGTACCAAGAATACTTTTCAAATCAAACAATGGAATAGTTAGTTTTGTGTTGTCCAGTACCTCACTTATTTGCAAATCAAACTCACTCCTTAAGTATTTTGCAGTTGCTATATAAGCCAAATAAAAAAAAATGAATTCTGATAAATAATCCTTATACAGTTATACTTGTGATTTTGGGAAAGATTGTGTACATAATCATTATCAGTTATAGAAACAACATTTATTTTTGGAAATGAGAGTTGTTAAGCATTCAACACCATTAAACTTTCACTAAACTTATTTGTTTGACGCATAACAATATACTAATAGCTTTGCAAATAGAGGTCTTGCATATTTGAAGTGCTCTATCGTGATCAACAAAAACATAATCAACAATTAACAAAGTTTTTCTTAAAGTTTTCTATTTTTACGATTCATGCTTAGCACGGATAACATTACGGTGAAGTCTAAGGTGGAATTGTTTTCATGTGATGTATGGTGGAAATGTTTTTTAAAGTTTAGTAACCGTTAGATTTTGTGATAAGAATATCAATGGTCTAGATTAGCTAGAAAAAATATGAGAACACCAACACTTACCCTCACACAACCGTTATCCCCCACCCTCCCCCACCTCTCACATTCTCTCTCTTCTAATTTTTCCTCCGCCATCTGTAACATCCGTTTCTGTGATTAACTGTTTAATTTTGTCTTACATGAATTTGTGCGATATAAATATTTTGAGATTTATTTTTAGCTTAAAAATAGGATTTAAATATACATGTCCAAGAATACTTCTGAAAACGGTTGATTTTCAACTTCTGTCAGGTCTAGTTACCACGTCCGTTTCTTCGTCTCACTGTTCTTATTATGTCTTATTTGAATTCTTGTGGCATAAATGTGTTGTGATTTATTTTTAACTTAAAATTATGAATAAAATACATATACTCCGGAATACGTCTAACTGGTAGAAGGAGTTTTAAATAGCTTGAGCGTGTCAAACAAACCCGATAAATAAAATTCCTTCACAAAAGTTAGTTCTTTTAATATTTTTGATCTTCTGGAACTTTTCTGGGATTTTTGGAAAACTTTCAAAAATTTACAGAAAAATACGTTAAACAGAAGCGTATAGCGTAAAAATCTCATTTCACAGTGTTATTTTCGTGACAAAGGTCCACAAATAATTTATATTTTATTTTTAATTATTTATTTTATGATTTTAGAAATTATTTCTATATAAGTTTCGAAAATCCTATTTTCTACATTTTTCGGAGTTATACCTGCGAAACAGTGAAAACCGAAGAGTTTGCACTATCAATAAAACTTCAAAAATGATGCCACGAAATTATTTAGAGCTATCATGACATTTTCTAGCATTCTCATTGGTTCTCACCAATTTAAATCAATTATTTCAATTTTTGATTTATTAAATGACATTTTTAGCCTTTAATTCCATCATTTTTCATACAAACCCTAGGGGTATTTTGGTAAAATCACTTCTCCCTTTTCTCAGCCCAGTTTTGGTCTTGAAGGATCAAGGAGCTTCTCAATTGTTCTAGAGCCTAGATATTTTGTTAGATATTTATTAGGTAATTAGGGTTTTATTATTTTTCCAAAAATGAAAAAAAATCAAGATCTTTTCCCTTCTTTTTTTCTCATGGCCGTGGACCTCTCCCTATAAATAGGGAGGGGGTGCTCTTCATTTTCTTCATCCCTTCACAAGTGTATCATCTTACATTTCCGCATTTAAAACCTTTCGAAAAGAATTAGGGAAACATATTCCCCATCATTCTCATATTTCAGAAAGGCAAAAAATTTTATCCACATTTTCGGAGAAGGAATATTAAATTTACATCAAATATTTTCTAAGTTATTTCTAAAATCTTGGTTACTATGGTGTAATATCCTTTTTGGAGAAAGGGTGTTGCACCATCGCTTCCCTCTACTGTGCCACCCCCTGCTCCCTCTGCCACCATGCAAAGTAGTGATGACCAGAGCTTGGATGACCAGAGTCTTCACCTGCCATGGCCGATAAGGGAAACCCTCCCTTGCATACGAGTTTACCAGTGTCGCGATTCCTTCCTTCAGCAACCCACCGAAGGGGTTATCCTCGCCGTCGCTTCCAGCAACGTCAGATCCGATCTGAACAGCTCGTACACCCTCCACCCGAACACTTTCGAAGCCATCGATGTCTCCGGCACCATCCTCAACCACGCCTCTTTCATCCCGCTCCAAAACCTGACCACAACAATTAATTAATGTGTTTTCATATTCATTAGATTACATCGTTATTGCTCTGTTTGTTTGGCTTCTCTGACTTTGATTCAGTACCCTGCTGATATAACTTCATCTTGTTATTATTGGTTTCCTTGTCCTTGGTGGCGGTGGCTTTTGTCGTTTTGTTCTTGGTGTTGGCGCCACCACCGCCACTTGCTTTTGTGAGATCCAATGACTTGATCTTGGAAGAAGTGGAAACAGAATTGCCTGGTTGTTTTGTGGAGTTAAAGGCTTTGGACGTTGAATTAAGCTTCTTGGTCTTCAGGGTTGTTGAATTGAGCTTCTTGAGGAGGCCAGTGTCGGTGAGTTTGGTTTGGTTTTTGGAGGAAAGGTTGTTGTTATTACGGGATTTGATGGTTGATTTGAACAAATACACACCCACCACCACAAATATATGTTCTATTTGTCTGAAGCAGATAAGCATTGCCCACCGTCGATCAACTCTCTCCCCCTCCTTCCGTAGCCGCCGCAAGTGGTGACGACGGAGGCCATGGTGCTCGAAGGTTGGGATGGTGGGTGACGTGGATGGCTCTCCTTGCTCTCGCTGTGGGTGTACGGGAAAGGTGGGGGTGGGTAGGAATTAGGTGAGGCAGGATTATCTTGTTCTCATATTTTTTTCTCAATTGATCTGAGTCATTCATTAAATCCAATGGCTATAAAAACTATGAAAAAATTATTCCTAAAGTTTACAAAACAATTCCACCATACATCACATAAAAACATTTCCACCCTAGACTTACATTACTAGTTTGTATAATAAAACTAAAGAAATCAATGTAATTATGTAAATAAAAAATAGTGAATAACAACTTTAGTCTTTGATATTGTAGGAGTTGAGCAATTTAGTCTCTACAATTATCGAAATTACAAAATGATTTCTAAAATTAATTTGTTTTATCACATTAGCCCCTATGAGAAAATTTTAGGGGCTAAGTGCATATTTAGATTAAAGTCTGCAAACTGAAGTTTACATCAACTTTATTCTGTAAACTGAGGTTGTAAAAGAAATCCTCTTAATTCCATTTCAAGCTAAACTTGAGAAGACAAAAATTGGATTTGTAAATTTTTCAACTAAAAATCAAACAAGAGGTATATTCAATTTTGCTGTGCAAACATAATTTAGGGGTCTAAACCCTAAACCTTAAATAGAGTGACCCAAAAGGACTAATATGATAAAAAATTATTGACTATAGAAATTATTTTATAACTTTGTTAATTTTAGATATCAAAATGTTCGACACTAAAATTTCAATAACTAAAATAATTATTCATTCCACTTTTGCTGAACTCTATACTTTCAAGAACAAAAATAATGATTCACTCTAAAAAGGTGATAACTAACAAGCAGTCAAGCACTAACTTCCACGGGAGAAAACAAAATCAAACAAAACAAGATGCACTAAAAAAAAAAAAGAAACAACACATTATTAATCATCATTATTATTTAATTATTAAAAAAAATTCAATCTAAATTAAAGAATATTAGTTCAAAAATTCAAACAAAACGTGAAGATGAGATGATCTAAACTAATTAATATTGGGCAGTGGATGAAGATGAGGAATGAGATGACGCTGTGAGATTTTCGACACGACACCGGTCGATGAGGGCGGTGAGGGTATAAGGGGGAACGTCTTGGGAGAGCCACTGGTCGACGACGAAGATAGTCTTGGAGCATGGCTTGTGGGGCCCAGTAGAGATGACCTCCACGTAGTCACAGAACCAGCTGTGGTGTGACCCGGACCCGTCAGAGGCAAGGTTGAGTTTGCAAACGGGTGACCCGATGCAGGGACCGCGACCCGTGAAGACGTCCAGGTTTCCCCGCTCCAAGTAATTGTGCCCTTCCCCCATCGCACCACCCCATGCCTTTAGGTTCGGGATCCCGACCCGATGGTTCTTTGCGTCCTTGAGGGTCACGCTGATGTTGGAGTCCGTTCCCCCTCTGATGATCGATCCGGTCTTCACGTACAAGGTATACACGCACTCCTGTTTCTCAATGTAAATCAATCATATGACACAAATTAAAGACAAATCACCTATAACAACAACAACAATAGTGGGAGGGGCTAAGTTAATCCAGAAGTAACTCTTGGTTGAGTTACTCCATTCAATAACTCTACGTATAACATTAAATTTCATCGATCTAACCATTGGACTAGTAAAATTTAATGTATACTTAAAGTTATTGAACAAAATAATCAACCGAAAGTTACTATTGGAGGAGTGAAGAGTATGAAAATTAAAATGCCTACGTTGGAGTCTCTGGCATCTGCAGAGAGGGAGAGAGTTAGAACGAGAAATGAGCAGAGGTAATGGTGGTGAAAACTCTTCATTTTCTTAGCAGCACTTGGTGACTGCGTTTTGCATGCGGTTAGTTAATTTATTAGGTGCAAATTTGGGGACACGAGGGAGATGGAGCATAGCAGGGTCATAGTCATTTACGTATTTATGGGTAGTGTTTCGGGGAGCCAAGTCAACACTTACACTAGGCTGGTTAATTATAAATATTTTTTTTGTGTTTTTCAAAAAATTAACTATTAGG
This sequence comes from Glycyrrhiza uralensis, assembly GCA_030159175.1. Taxonomy (NCBI): domain Eukaryota; kingdom Viridiplantae; phylum Streptophyta; class Magnoliopsida; order Fabales; family Fabaceae; genus Glycyrrhiza; species Glycyrrhiza uralensis. Next base: position 32,755,832 of record BRZY01000003.1, read on the forward strand.
AGATTCAGAACTCTTCAGCGTTCTTTTGGAGGTAAAAAAACACTTTGTGATGCGTTTGTTTCAAGGGATCATGGTTGCAAGAATGATTGATAAAATCAATTATAATCCTCAATAATTTCATGAATTGTTACAACTATTGTGACCCTCTTAGCATGTTGAAATCAAAGTAAATGATCGATGTATATGGGTGGGAATTTTTGTTTACTAAAACTGAAAAATGAGATATAAGTTCTTACCTGTTTTGATTCTCTGCTTTCAATTATAGTTTTTTTTCAAATTAGGATTAGAAAATATATTCTTCGACGAGTTTATACTTCCATATGTAAACTGACTTGTGGATTGTGTTACACTTAAAATTTGATTAGAGGGCCTACAAATATATTAATAGTAAGTAATATTTCTTTGGATAACAAATGTAATAAAGGTGTTTTGAAAAAAAAATTATACTTGCATATTCATCAATGCAGCTGCCTCTTGTATATTTGGATTCATCATGACTTTAGTCGTATCCCATGATGAAATAAGTGAGTTTTCCCCTATAAAGATTTTGAAGAACTAATTATTTGTTATTAAAAAAAATACAAGGTATGACGTATGTCTAAAGGAGCATAAATAATTAGAATAAATAGAGATTTGACATGAGTGCTAATAATGTTGAAGTGACTTTTTTTTATATGAAATACCTCTATAAGAGTGATTCGTGCAAGTTGCAAAACTACCCTAATTTGGGTCAGAAAGTTGAACATTTCGATTGCTCATTCCCCGAAAAGTGTGACATGAATAGAATTATTCTTGAAGTAGGAAAATAAAATAAAATTTTAGTATAAATACTATGTGAAATGGAATATTCCATTAGAGTACAAACATGTAATTGGAAGCACCTTTTATCCTCAAGTCTAAATTCAATTCTTTTTCCTATTTTTGACCAAAAAAAATCTTTTCTCCATTTGTCCTCCATGATATTGATGTTTTGTTGTCTTGCAGACACCACTATTTTCTCCAATACTGAACTTGGGGATTGCATAACATTTTCCTTCGTGAAGGTGGGTGATGTGTTTTTCTTTGTTACATGCTCTTCTTTTTTTTTTGGTTACAGGTGGGTGATATGTTTGCTCAAAGTATCTTGATAGTAGATGTTGGTTTGTATATATTTTGCTTTTCTAAGAAATATATAGAGTTAAAATGAGATTTAAAAATAGGTTTAATTATGTTTGTCGTCCCTCATATTTGACTAAAATACATTTTTAGACACTCAAATTTTAAGAGTATTTTTTTAATCCCACATTTTGTGAAAATATGTCACATTTAGTCCTTGACCAGATTCCGTTATGTTTATAATTGCTTACGTGACAAACAACGTTAGACGTAAGCTCTTGTCGTGTGTCTCACTTATCCTAATTTATGTCCTAAGTTGGGTTCAACGGTAAAAAAAGGAACAGGGAAGAGAGTGGGGTTGGAGCGATCTAGACAATTGAACCCACTTAGGATGCCAATTAGGATAAGTGAGACACATAACAAGTGCTTACGTGTAACGCCGTTTGCCACATAAGCAATTATAAACTTAATGGAGTCCAGTCAAAGGACTAAATGTGGCATATTTTTATAAAATCGAGGACTAAAAAAATACTCTTCAAATTTGAGAGACTAAAAATAAACTTTATTCAAATATAAGGAACCAAAAACATATATAAGCCTAAAAAATATTACAAATGAAATTATAAGCTTATAACAAATCACAATATTTATATGATAGAAGAGTGTAGAAACGGATCTTATTTCATCAATGAGCAACATATGAAGAGATGATACTTGATTAAATTATCTAGCAACTTGATAGAGTCTAACGATCCTTGCTACAAGTGTTATAAGACAGATCTCCATACTTTACAGAGGTTAAATAATAGTGATCATAATAAGAGAAGAAAAACAACTGGAAGTTAGTTCTAGAATTATTTTTTTGACAATATAAATACATAATTCCTATGTATTTAATTTATTGCTATGAATATTATGCTTATACAATGTACTATGAAATCATACCTTTTTTTGGTAGATAAAAAAATATGATTTCACAGTACATTGTCTAAGCATAATATGTCTACTCATATTTCATTTTGAGAAATTCGGTATAAATAGATTCATTATTATTTTTTGGATAGACAAATATTAAATAGATTCATTATTTGAAGAAATAGATTTAAATTATAGAATGATTTTATATATTGACGTTATTAAATAAAATATTATTTTATTATCATTATAGTTCATGACAAAGATAACATGTTTGAGATTATAAGAGATAAGAGAGGGACAGGTAATAAATTTTATTATAGATTACTATGTGTTGGGGTAAATAAATTTTTAAAGTGTAAAAATTACACATAATGTATAAATTAAAATATTATTAAAGAAAAAATGTAAGGAATAGATTACACCATTCTACGTGCCATCTTATGGATTAGATGTTTTCTAAGCAAGAGTGTGAATATTGGAAAACTACTATTATAATCAAGGTTTGGTATATAGCATAATAAGTAGTGGTTTGAATTTGAAGTTAAAATTCGAATAAAGCCGATCGCGTTTCTAATTGACAACATAGATTTTCACCGGTTAGAGAAACCCTAACTTGATCTAAGGAATGATATTAGGTCCAACAGTGACTTTGTAGTGATGAGGATATGTTCGTCAAGTTTGGGGTACCAGACTAAAATATTATCATTTTATTCGATCATGAGTGCACATTGTTCAATAAAGAGTCGGAGCAGAGAATCGAATGCCCAGAGCCAGGGCGCATAAGATAAGCCTTGGATGTGAAAATTTTATTCAATCCAATTTAATCCTTTTACACATGGAAGAACTATGATCTTAAAAGTGGTAATAAGCCAACACTACTACTTTCCTCCTTTTTTTTTTCTTCTCGTGTGGCCATCTAGGGCATTGTCTTGATAAGTATTTAATATTCTTGGAAGTATAAATTATATGATTTAAAAATAAAAATTAAAAAATATAGTAGAATGAGATGGAAGTGAGAAGTCATAATTGGTTCTAAAATAAATTTTAATTTTAATCTCATGAAAATGTAAGGTTTTCACTCTACCATTACTAGGAATCAATAATAATTGATTTATTAATTTAAAACTTGTACCAAATGAGTGTGTTATATATTCAAACTCACTTTTTTGTGATACTTTTGTGTATCTTGAACACACCCATAGAAAATGTTTTTTATTATTTCCATACCTCATGAGGCTAGGTGTAAAGAAGAGAAAGAGATAGAGAGCGAAACCAAATATGAGAGTGAAAAATGTAATAAATGATGTGGTAAATAATATAGGGAAAAAAGTGAAAAAGATGTGAAAATATAAAAACTCAAACCTTCCTAACACATTTTTTTGACATTAACTAAGGGTGGGAATAGGTCAGATCAAACTTTGCAAGATCTGAGCCTGATCTCTACTTTGAAAATTTAAAGCCCGAGTCTAGCCTATGAACCTAATATAGGCCAACTTTTTAGGCTTGGTTTGGTCTACTTCAAAGTTTGGCCTAGACTGGAAACCTATTTAAAGACCTACTTTTCAATATAGTTTTTAAATAGGTTTTCACCCATAAATAAGTGATATGCTTTGACCTATTTTGCATATGGCTACAATTAGTAAATAAAGAGAAAGGTTATTATTGTTAAGGTGGTAAAGAGAATTGCAAAGGGAAGTTCTCAATGAAATGGTTGTGCAAATTAATAGGTCTTGCATTCTTGGGATAATTGAGCATAAGAGAAGTAAGGGGAGATAATATTAAAAGAAAGTAAGTCTTTTTAATAAGTATAAGGAAATATCAAAATTTATGAATTATGAATGATTAAGTTATAAATGAGCTAAACAAGCAAAACAAGTAAAACATTACTTTCATAAAAATAATAATAATAATAATAATAAAGATATAAATGAGCTAAAGAAGTTCAGCTCATCTAAATAAATAAATCAAGCTTGATCAGCCTATTTTTTACAAACCAAACCTAAATTTAAAGTAGTAAGCTGGTTTACACTCCTTTTTAAACTATAACATTAAATGATATTTATTACTACTTAATGTTATATGTATGAAATATACTAGGACAGGACCGGCTCTGATACCATTTTGTAACACCGCAACTACTTTTTGGATTGACGACTGTCCCCACAAACCAACATGTGTCTTTTCAACATGTTTTGTTCTGACTCATGCTTCCTAAAAAACATTTTAGGAGGCCACCCATCCCAAAATAACTCCAAGTCAAACGTAAAATATTATCATTTTACCGAAAAGATTATGCATCTTGTTGGCATAGATTGTACCGATCAATTCTATTAAGATTCCCTCATTTGTACATTCTCAAACCTATATAGTCTTGAAATACCTCTCATTTTGGTGTGAATTCTTTCCCTTCATGTGTCCCTTCGCCTAAAAGCTTGCAACAAGTCGCTCCATGTTTGTGCCTCTTTGTACCGACGACCCTGTCCTTTTCGGCTTCAGGTGTCACATGTTAGCCATTTTGTGTCCGCTGTATCATCAAAATTTGCATGTAGTACCAAAAGAATGGTGCTTAATCCTGATAATAGTAACATTACACCAAAAATAGTGGAAAAACTTATATGCACACAAAATTGGTTGAATGCAACGACAAAAGGTTGATATTATTAATCACTCTGTGCAGTTTATCAAGTACTGCATGCACTTGTCCTTCTTCTACTGCTTTTATTCTGTTTTTCATTTGCTTATTTACCTACATATAGAAAGGTAATATCAAATAAGTGCATTGATCTATAATGGTTAGCCCCATATTATTAGATTTAATTGTTGCCAAATGCCAATTATGTTAAGATACGGTAATTTCATAATCATTAATCAGTTTTAGTAGTCATGTGTATGTATAGGAATAACATTTTTTCCAAGTTATAATAAAGTGAATATTTTCCCCTTTTGGTGATTTTCTAGCAATTTGGTTAAGAGGGTCTCAATTTTCTAATTAATATTTCTTATTTTTTTTAAAACAGTGTGAAAAATTAATGGAACTTCATGAATGGTTAACTCAGGTATTGCTTTTGCGGGGAATTTTTGTGGCATCTACACCTATATTGAAGAATGTAGAATTGCAGCTAACCGTTAGACCAATCTTTCTTACATTGTTTCTTCTTTTTCATCAGTGACATTCTGACGCTTAAGGTTTGCTTCTTACTTCTGATTTGTTCAAAATTATGAAAGTTTTGTGTCTTTCCTGGTGATAAATCACATAATGGAGGTTATTGCATCCCAGTGTTGCGACCAGCAACCTGAATGTTACACATACATACATACATACATACATACATACATACATACATACATACATACATACAGTGCCCACAACTCTGCTCCATAGCTTGGATAGTATATGGTTTTTGAACTATATATTTAGCAGTAGCAGCTTCACCATTGATATTGTTACTCACTTAAAAGGTGTACATACAATTCTTTCTTGGGTCTGGTACCTCATGATTAAAATTTGTACTCATTGATACTGTTACTCATTGTTACTTATAGATATTGTTAGACAACTGGTTTTAAAATCAGTTCAGCAAAACAGTTCAGCTAGGGTCAAAAACCAGTTCGGAAAACAGTTTGAACAAATAGTTCGGAAAACCAATTCGAAGAACAGTTCAAAAAACCAGTTCAGTTCGGGAATTTGAAACCCAATGCATCGAACCTAATAACTGGTTTGGAAACTGGTTCGGTTCGACTGAACTAGTTTCCAGTTTGGTTTAGTCCAGTTCAGTTTTCTTTGCTGAACTTAACCATGTCCATCCATCCCTATGCAAAACCTGTATGGGACACTTCTGATTTTAAAGTAAACCACAACAGTAAAGGATTTAGGGAGCAATTTGAGCTTTATGCAGGCCCTTGCATAATACAGATCCAATATCTACAACACAAGGAATCTTCTTGGATGCGTTGAAGGAGGAGGTGAGGGCAAAACTTAAGTTATACCCAGTTGCTCTTTGCCAGAAATTATGAGTTATGCTCAGCTAATCAAGAGGAATCAAGGACAGACAAAGAATGGGAATCTTCAGACAGAAAAGGAGGAGCAGCTAAAGTTACCCATCATCCAAAACAGCAAGATATGAAGCTGGTTCTCGACTACTTGCACTGCCTAACCAAGCAAGAGGCTCAGTGATGGATTCTGCAACTAGCGAATCCACATCTTAGATGGGGCTTCAAGGGACTTTCTTATGCAGAATTACAGTAGATGGATGATCAAGAGGCTGTGATTTAGAAGTAATAAGAAAATAAGAAATATAGCACATGTCATGTCTGCCAAAATAAACAATTTGCAGTAATGTCATTGGAGGAAATTTTGAAAGAAGGGGGAGCTGGTTGGGCTGCTGGGATAGGAAAGACTGCTGAGTTTCACCTTAAGAACAAGGTGAAACCTTTTTTAATGTGGGGAGAGAGGGTTGGGCGGGGATGGCAAAGAGGGTCAACCCCTCCCCGAGTCACCCTGCCCCGTCATTAACCCGCCTAAAACGGGACGGGTGGGTTGATTTTGGTATGCGGGTTGGACATCTCGCCCCACCCCCCGCGGTGGGTTGGCGGGTTGATGAGTTGGCCCACCAACAACAAAAAAAATTTAAAAATGTAAAAAAAAAAAAAAAAACCAACAAAGAATTGTACATAGTTAGGCGGGTTGGTGGGTTATGTGGGGCGGGTCAAAAGGGTTGGTGGGTTTGGAACCCTAACCCGCCCCGCCATACAAGGCGGGTTAAACGGGTTGACCCAACGGGCCCAACCCATTTTGCCACCCCTAGCGGTTGGGGTATTGATAGGACCTCATGTAAGTCAGTCAAGAGTCACATGGATGAACGGAAATAAAAGCAGAGAAAGGGAGTCAGTTAGGAGATAGGAGTCCGGACAACTGAGGATTGATTTAGAGAGGTTACTATAGGAGAGCCGGGGTCTTTGGAATACCTAGAACAAGGGGGTTAGTGCATCTGCACCATCGTTATATCTTCAATCTTTATCTCTGATCAAGTACTCACACAATCTTTATCTACATGAACTTGTCCAAGCACCTAAGGCAAATCCAACATTCTTCATTCTCCATTCAACAATGCCAACAAAGAATTTCATAAAAAGACAACTACAGAGCCATGTAAGAGAAAAGGGGAACCAATTCTAAGCTTGCATCACACAAATAAAAGGTAATAGCTTTATGTGGCCTACGAACCTGCAACATGTCATTACTCAGAGTCATTAGTATCAATTCTATTAAGCACTCTTGTTCAAATAAAGGATTTAACCTTAGAGGGAGCTTCGGACTTCGAATGTGAGAATATGCTTCAAGGAAGGTAATTGGTAAGAACAAGATTTTTAATATTTCAAACGTTTTGAGCAGCAGTACCTGGAAAGTGGTGCATATCCAAAAATTGAATGGGATATACTACAATTTGAATCCTGTAGGCATTGGATAAGGATACAGTACAGATATATGCCACAACTTTTACAGTGTTTGTGCATTGTAGATTTTATGTGACAGTAAAAACTATTTTCTACATGAACCGTAGAACTAGTTTCTCTCGTAATCTATCTCACGTCTTTTGTCAAGGTATGTTTATTGTTTTTTATTAAAAAGAAAGTCGACACAACATGCTTCCTGCAAGTTAATTTGGGAAGTACAATAGCATAAATTTCTTCTCTGTTACATATTTATCTCATTAAAGCAAATCTAACTTGTATAGAGAAGTCACTGAGACACAATAACATTCGACACCAGACAAGCCTTTTCAGGAATGTTAAGTAACATTCACAGTTACAACAATAAGGATCAGTTTCATCATAATACTTGCTGTACTGGTCAACACAAATCAAGAAATATAAACTCACCTTTGACTGTTTTCTCTCAGCTCCGCAAGGGCTACAGCAACTTCAGCCCCAGTACGGGCATTATTCTTCACAAGAGCAATGTCTAAATATGGTTAAGATATACTTCAACACTAGGTCAAATATTCAATTTGGATCTGTCGTTTGAAATCATATTAACAACTACTAGTTATGTTGGATTAAAATTATTTTAAAATATACACTGTCAATTATTGATATTATAATAATGTATCGTTGAAAAACTTTAAAAGAGGATACTGGAAGCAAGTGAGGCACCCCCAGTGAGGTCATTTACTCTAGCAAGCAAGAAAGGAGTCTCGGCATTTCCTGTTATATTGTTTTCCCTACAAGCAGCATATATGAAATTTAATTTTAATAAAATCAGTACTATATATATATATATATATATATATCATGAAAGCAGTAGTAAACTAGTTAACAAGCAATGTTAATGTATAACTTACATATGATATCACAATAAATAGGAGAAAGAGAAAGAAGAAAATTTTACCTGGCTTCTTTAAGGGCTTTTTGAATGGCAGATTCAATTATGTGTCCAGAAGTTGTGTGTTCTCGAGGAATAGGAACTGCTATCAAAATTCCACTTCCAAGCTTGAGTTTGCTGTTTGCTTCTGCTAGAAGAATTTAAAGGAAGTCACATAGATGTGTTAAAAAATACAAATCTACACTGAAAATGAAAAAGAAAAAGAATGTTTTCCTTGCCTATTAAGCGAGCACAATCTTCAGGTGTATCTACCCTACATGGAACCTGGAAATTATGCCATGACCAAGTAATAGATTGTCAATTAAACTTGTTCCCTAGTACACATACAGTTATACTGTTTAAATTCCAATCCCGCAGATAAGTAACATCAAAACTTATAATGCTACCATAATAAGGATAGGTGAAAACGTGGTTGAGAAATCATGAATTGAATCACAATCGGAAGGCCTATTTTGAGAACAATTGATAGAGTCCTGGATATAAGCCAGGGGAATAAGACCAGGATTAATTATTGGGCTTATATCATTGGAAGCCAGGATTTATATCATACGGATAAGGGAAAGGAAAAGTTTATGGGAGAGAATTAGTTAGTGCTGCGTTGGCAAGTTTGTTAGGCCATACAGCATAAGTAGTGGGGAGGAGCAGAGAGAGGGTAAGAAATGAGTTGCTGTTTAGTTATTGGGCAGAGAAATAGTTTCTCTGAGGAGCTTTGCTCTGGGATTACAGGGGTTTTTCTTCTGTAATAGTTCTTTTTCAATCTATAATATCTATAATCCATAATATAATACAAATTACTATTTTCTATTGAATTGGGTTCCTATCAACAGTGAATTGAAACGTATTGAGAATGGTAAGATTCATGATCAATTGTTAAAAATAACATGAAATTCATTTTTTGCATAATGAGACATTACATACATTTAGATATTAACATTTAAAGTAACATAACTCTTTATATAGTCAACAACTTGAAATCTAAATTTCAAAAGAAATCAAGCGTTAAGTCATACGGGATAAAAACAAATATATCTGATTTAAAGGGTATTACAACAAACAATATTCATGTTTAACTAAAAGTCCATTGAGGAAATGCTTTAACAATGGTTCCAAGCAACACCAATGTCTGTTTTTCTTAATTTGACCCATTGTGCTATGCCCACACAAGACAGCAGCAAAAAACAGGTAACTAACAAGTAAAAACAATCACCAGCAAAAGATCAAATGAAAGCAGAACAGCCAAAAGGAGTACAAGGGATACAGCTGACCAACATAATGGTTCTCATGTGCAGTTGAGAGGCAGAGGGAAAGAAAACTAAGCGTACAGGGATGGACTTCTTTAAAAAGGTGGCACACAAAAGGTTTTGGCACCATCCCTCCACTTTAAAAACCAAAACACACACACCAGGTCACACAAGACCCAACATGAGTTGAAGGCACGACCCAACTGTGAAAGATTGTCTGCATCAGATATGGATGCCAAAAAACAATTCCATCACAATATGAATCAATTGCAAGATGAATCATCTAAAACTGCATAAATGGAATTATGATTCATGTTATTCCGACTACAATTGAAAGGTATTTATCATTTTATGGCTGAACTATCTCTTTTGAGATGTTTTCTAAGTTAATGAATGCTATAATTATTTTAACTATATTGAGAGCTCATCTATTTAAATTATTTTTTATTTTCAAAATTCACTAAAAAGCATGTTAACCAAGCAAGGAAGATATCAGAAAGGGAGAGAGGGATTGAACATGGAACAATATAGGAGAAGGATAAATCACTGTTCTGATTTTATTCATTAGGATTTCTCCTTTAAATAGAGAAAATACATGAAGTAAATAAGGAAACAAGGAAAGGGAAGAAATCAGGGAAATTAAAGAAAATATTACAAGATCAAATCAAGGAGATACACCCTTGATATTCCAACACCCCCCCTCAAGTTGGTGCATAGATATCTATCATGCCCAACTTGCTTATCAAATGTTCAAAATGAGGTCTTGCAAGACCTTTGGTAAGGATGTCAGCTGTTTGTTGATTGGAGGGCACAAACGGCAGACAAATGATTCCAGAATCCAGCTTCTCTTTTATGAAATGGCGATCGATTTCAATGTGCTTTGTTCTGTCATGTTGAACCGGATTGTGGGCTATGCTTATAGCAGCCTGGCTTTCACAGTATAGTTTCAATGGGAGCTCTACATTCATCTTGAGTTCCTCCAGGACTCTGTGAATCCATAATCCTTCACAAATTCCTTGGGTCATTGCTCTAAATTCAGCCTCTGCGCTACTTCGGGCAACAACTCCTTGTTTTTTGCTTCTCCAAGTCACCAAGTTACCCCACACATAAGTACAATATCCTAAGGTAGACTTTCTGTCTGTAATAGACCCTGCCCAGTCTGCATCAGTGAATATAGCCACATTCCTTTCACTGGTTTTTTTTAAAGAACAAGCCTTTCCCAGGAGTAGCTTTTAGGTATCTCAAGATTCTATAGACCGCTTCAAGGTGTTCTTCATAAGGGGAGTGCATAAATTGACTTACAACACTCACGGAAAAAGCAATGTCAGGACGAGTATGAGCCAAGTAAATTAGCTTTCCAACTAACCTCTGGTACCTCCCAGTGTCAAAAAGCCATTGGTTCTTGTTCCTAGGGTTTCCTTTTTTTCCTGTCCCTGTTCTGCATCGCCCCTATTTTCTTCCATGGCCAAACCACAGACTTGGAGAGCTGCCTTGACAGGGGCAACACAGAGCGACCCAACCTCGGACTCAACAATGTCCGACAATGGTGCAATAGGTGGTGCAGGCGGCGGACCAACCGGCGGCAGCGGACCGACCGACGGCGGTGGCGGCGCAGGTGGCAGCCTGATTGGTGGCGGCTTGCTGGGTTCCTCACATGCCCAGGATTTGTCCAACTCGCTTCATGTCTTGGTGCAACGACTCAACGGGAAAAATTACTCCAAGTGGGCTCACACAGTTCGATTGATCCTCGACAGCAAAGGCAAAATTGGATTTATCACCAGAGACATGCCCCAACCTGCAGCGGCAGACCCCACTTACAGGTCATGGAAATCTGAAAACTCTTTAATTATTGCTTGGTTAATTAATTCTATGGAACCGGCAATTGGAGATCCCTTTATGTACTTATCTACGACAAAAGAAGTTTGGGAAGCCATAAAGGACACATACTCGGATATTCAAAATTCGAGTCAGATTTATGATTTAAAATCATGATTGTGGCATGCCAAACAGGGTGATAGGGACGTGACTGACTACTATAATGAGTTGATAACTCTATGGCAAGAATTGGACCTCTGCTACGAATACACTTGAAAGAGTACTAAGGATAGTGTTCAGTTTATCAAGAGGCAAGAGAATGACCGTGACTTTGTGTTCCTTGCAGGACTCAACAAGGAGCTGGATGAAGTGAGAGGTAGAATTCTTGGGAAGACCCCGTTGCCAACATTTCGTGAAGTCTTTTCTGAAGTACGGAGAGAAGAGGCCCGACAAACAGTTATGATGGGGTCCACAACTCCCATTTTAGAAGTGGAGGGTTCTGCTCTCGCTACCAGAAATTTCAATGGAGAAGGGAAGAAAGAGGGAAAGAAGTCTGATAGGCCATGGTGTGATCACTGCAAAAAACTATGGCATACTCGAGAAACATGCTGAAAAATTCATGGCAAGCCCCAACACTTGAAGAAGAAAGGTGAAGGTCGTGCATTCCAGGCTAGTACTTCTGACCAAGAGAAGCAGTCTTCCTCCGGTGCCCTTCCTCTAACTAAGGAACAGTTAGAGAAACTATACAAGCTTCTTGAGAGTCAAACCCTTCGTGTTCCCTTGCTCAGAAAGGTAATTTTTGTAAAACTGCCCTCCTTAATGTCAATCCTAATCATGTTTTGATTATTGATTGCGGTGCTCTGATACCATATCAGAAAGGGAGAGAGGGATTGAACATGGAACAATATAGGAGAAGGATAAATCACTGTTCTGATTTTATTCATTAGGATTTCTCCTTTAAATAGAGAAAATACATGAAGTAAATAAGGAAACAAGGAAAGGGAAGAAATCAGGGAAATTAAAGAAAATATTACAAGATCAAATCAAGGAGATACACCCTTGATATTCCAACAGAAGAATAAGAAAGTAGTTGCACTTTATTTAGATGATGGGAAAACTAAGATAGTAATTTAGAAATTTCCCTTCCAGTGCAAATGCTGTTATTATACACTGGTCGGAAAAGTAAAACATGATGAAAACATTGTTTAATGTTACTTCAAGTATCCAACAAGCTTAAGAAAGTGTTGTTAAAACTCAATTTTAATGTACCTTGCAGCCACTTGACTCTGTGAAAAAGGCAGGAAACTCGTTGGTCTTGTAAGCAGCAACGCAGACTCCCTGTGTTTCCTGTTCAAGATGAAACAATGAATATAAGCTGCAATTGATAGTGCATGCAGAATTATTTCAGTAATATTATTATCAACACAAAAGTAATTGGGTACCAGATATTCAAGGGTCCTGGGAATATCTAATATTGATTTTACACCAGCACATATAACTGCTACTGGTGTTCTGCCAAGCTCAGTGAGATCTGAAGATATGTCCATAGCTGCACAACGAAAATTGAAAATAATATGCTCAATAAAAATGTTAGTCTTATTTCTAGAAAATAAAAAGGCATTTTAAGTAAGTTTCTAGAGGACAAGAAGAAATTATCGTTTGAACAATGCAACTCAGTTGTTCCATTAAATGAGCGGTTCTGCAGATTGTATTAATTACACAAGCATTCCCATACTACACTAAAAATTCCCACTATATGTTGGTTCCTTTTATACTTTTTACAGCCAAGGAGCAACTCTGACCTTTAATTTCCAGAAAATAACTCAAAAATTAATTAGAGGACCAAATGTGATTATTGCTTTGTAGGTGTGGTTATTTATTTGCATGATAAGTTTCAATAAGCTACAACAGGTATTTTTGGTAATCACAAAAATGTTTTCATGTCTCTTCTGTGAAAGACTGAACTTGGCCCAAGGCCATCATGATAACTCTCCCTTTTCAATGTTCAACTTGCAAATTGCCATTCTTCCATGGACAATCCGAGGCAACAATAAAATGGAAAACATGCAAAGATTAATTCATTTGGTCCCAAAATATGCAAGAACATGTTGCATGCTTGCATCTTACTAGACTAGCCAGCATCCATTATGAAACCAGTTCTTTCAATCATTAAGATATAGAAGGTTAACGTACTATATTCCCCATGTCTGTGCACTCCTCCAATCCCGCCAGTCACAAAGACATGAATACCAACCTGCAGAAATTTTTAAAAAGTACAGGCAGTAAACCAAAATGACATGAAACAGATCACATTAAGAAACTATAGACACAACATATGAGAAAATCACCATAGAAGCCAAAAACATTGTTGCAGAAACAGTAGTAGCGCCATTTCCACCTCTAGCCACCTAAAAGCATCATATATTAGTATGTCGAATAAAAATTATAGTGAAACATTGAAAAGCCATGAAGGTGCACAGTGGTTATAGGTAAGAGAAAGTATTAAACACTTTCGGCAATATTGCATTTACATGGAAACTTCACTTTATTTGATGTTTAATATAGATCATTTAAGAAAACACTGAAAAAAGCATATACTGAGAATGACAAATTTGAAAACCTGTCATGCAAAATTTAGCTCATGAAAAGTATAAACTTTATAGTGTCTAAATTCAAAATCTCAGACCATTAGTTTACTCTCAAGACTCAAGAAAGCAATCTCAAATGCTTGCCAGAATCTATGATAATTTAATTCATTTTATCAGCAAAAAGTCAGCCGCAAAATGGTAATAACTAGCAAGATGATAGTGAAGACTTTACCATTATCAACAGTAAAGTTTGCATCAATGAAGAAATGTGGGTGGGTTTAAGCAAAAAAAAAACTACTTATCGGATGCCAGAACGAACTTATCATTCATTACTTTATCCTTTTAACTATAACCTATTTGAGGAGCTTTATTATTTTAGTAATACTTAGGTCCTTTTATGATAAATATGTATTCTGAAAATCTTCTGTCATCCTTTTTTAACACATTGTAAATATAAGTCCCTAATGAGACAGCATCCAAGTGCATTCTTTCCAATTGTATGCTACAAATAAGAAGACATCTTTCCACTTCTTTTGGCTAGAAGATTGATAGATGGATGGGATGGGGCAACTTAGCTTTTTCTAGTTTTCCTTCTGTAACATTGCCAATGCTAAGGACATTCATTCACATAGACATGTACAAATGTAAATATGATCTATAGTGATACCAAAAGCACTCACGACATATGCAATGTCCCTTCGAGCTGTTTTCTGAGCTCTGGTTCCCAAAGTAGCTAACCTTTCAAGCTCTTCAGCACTTAGACCTATCCAAATAAAACGAGCAAGCAACAAAAGGAATTGTCAAATTCAAACAAAAGCTACAACAAACATTTGCATTCATTGCAGCAGCAAAGTCAAAATGCGATGAAAAACTCTTCAGTTTTATCTTTTAGAATTTGTGAACAAATGACATGTATGTGTGTATAGCTTCTTTTTTCAGTCTCTTTGAAGGATTGTTGCAAACGCCCCTTCCAAATCCAACATCAATATGCAGGAATGAAGAGAACAATTAGAATAGAAAAGTGTATCAACATGAAACTTGATAGTTGATCCACATAAAAACAACATGAGTAGGAAAGCCACAACTCACAAGTAGTTAAATGCAATCCCCCTCCATCATTCTTCTTATAGACCAGATCACTTGTGCTTAAAGTGAATGATAGAAACATGACATAGCAATTGAATGCACAGACTAGAGAAAAGATGATAATACATACATACATACCTATACAAGGCATGCCATCTAAAATTGCAATAGTTGCGGGAACTGCACCGTTCTCTCTCACAATACCTTCCACCTCTTTTGCAGTTTCCAAATTTTGAGGATATGGCATACCTACAAACAAGAGCAGTCCAAATACCAAGAGTCTGTTTGGATATTTTTTGTAAGCACTTGTAACATGAGTTTATTAACTAATAGTTTCTCATATAAGTTGAAATCAACTTTTGCACTTCACTTTTTTCAGAAGCTATCTTTTTTAACTTCTCTATAAGCACCTATTTATTTATCAGCGCCTATTTAACAACTTTTCCTATTTCTACACATGAGAAAAACAAGAATGCAAAACAAAACTAACTTCTCCATGCACTAAAAACTGGACTTCTACACACAAACAGGACCTAAGCTGTGGGGGACATGAAAAGGGCAATACAAAAAAATCATATGAATAGGATATAGAAAAACCATGGGAAATGATGGTAGATTCTAGAGCAACAACTGCACGCCCTGCTGATAATGCTTCAGAAACCTCTGAAGCTACCTTCACCTTGGTTGATGCTCCAATTGCATTATTGACTACTGCAGCCTACATATCAAACAAACCCGTGTTATACACTTTGCTTATAACTTATGTTTTCACATTTTCACTACAAGAGGTTAATGAATGTAAGGGTTTAGAAAGGGGAACAATGACATAACTTAGATAGGTTCATAAAACGGGTTGCAACAAATACTAATGGCGGTTGTGTGAGAAATCTATATTCCATACCTTGTTGAGTACTGTGTCAGTCAAATCCAAGTGTCGTCGAAGATTGGTTAGTCGCGAGATTGCTGAAGATTCCATTACCACCTGCTTGCTCATTTTTTTGACTGAAAATACAATACAGATGCTCATATACGTGACAAAGGGGTTTTTCTCCCTGCACACACTGCGTGTTTCTCCTTACACCCACCATTTCAATTTTTGGCATGCGAAAAGACAATAATATCCTCCCCTTAAAAGCAACCCACACCCCCAATTTCTTCATTTCCCTCCACCGATACACCCACCCGCTTGTGTCCTAGCAGAGCTCAAAATCCTCCCTCTGCCTAAAGATGCCACCGTCGCACCAATCGTCATCGCCGAGGAGTCATTCGCTGCACTTAGGAGCCGCTCACGTCGTCTTCTCCGTCGTTGGTAAGCTTCATGATTATTGTATTTTTCATGGTTTCTGATGACTTCCAGAAATATTAATTCCGGAACTATCAATCTATAGTTACGAATGTCTTTCACTTCCACTCACTGTTCCGTTGTTCCGTGAACACATGCACAAAAGTTAATATTCAACATGTTGCACAAAGATTAAGAAAATCATAAAAAACTTAATTTTGAAAAATATAAATTTATTTAAAGCTTAAATAAGTTTTTGGTCCCTGTAAATATCTAATTTTTTATTTTAGTCCATTAAAAAAAAGTCAAACTATTTTAGTCCTTTAAAAAAAAATTGGTTTTGGTCCTTTTAGTGTTAGGTGGTACATTATGACCCAGTTAGCATGCCTATGTGGCAGAAAACGCTGATGTGGCCTATCTATGTTTTGAATTTAATTCCTATAAAAATTTTAAGTTTTGAATTTAATCCCTCTCAAAATTGAGATTTTGATTTTGATCCCCCTTTCTCCTCCACCACCACCTCCTCCTCCTTCCTTCGTCCTTCACCCCCTCCTTCTCCCACCACCCCCTCCTCCACCACCACCCCCTCTCTCTCTCCTCCTTTTCCCTCCTCCTCCACCACCACCGCCCCGCCCCGCCCCCACCCCCACCCACTCTCTCTCTCTCTCTCTCTCGTTTTCTCTCTCTCCGCACCACCACCCAAACTCTCTCTCTCTCCACCACCACCACCACCACCCAAACACACACTCTCTCTCTCGTTTTCTCTCGTTTTTATTGTTGTTCTATTTCTAATGCTATGAATATACCTTTCCTTGAGTTGAGAGAGAGTGTTTGGGTGGTGGTGGTGGTGGTGGGGAGAGAGAGAGAAAATGAGAGAGAGTGTGTTTGGGTGGTGGTGGTGGTGGGAAGAGAGCGAGAGAGAGAGGGGGTGGGGGTGGGGGTGGGGGTGAGAGGAGGACGGAAAAGGAGGAGAGAGAGGGGGTGGTGGTGGAGGAGGGGGTGGTGGGAGAAGGAGGGGGATGAGGTGGGGGTGGGGGTGGGGGACGAAGGGGAAAGAGGGAGGGGAGAGCAACTTGTACTTATAAATTTGGATTCAGTTAATGTACTTTAGTCCCTATAAAAATTTTAAGTTGTTTAGTTAGACCCTATAAAAATTATGATTTTTGATTTTAGTCCATTGATAGGAAGACAGTCCTAGTTAGCAGGTCCTTATAAATTTTAAATGACGTGTCAAGTAATGACAGGGACATATATATGCCACATCAGCACAATACAGTGGTAATTCACTAAAAAGACTAAAACCAAAAAAAGATTTTAAATGACTAAAATAGTTTGATTTTTTTTTAATGGACTAAAATCAAAAATCAGATATTTATAGGGATAAAAACTTATTTAAGCCTTTATTTAACTACATCACCATTTCATTATATCAACTCCATTTGATTTCTTGATAAAAAAAAACTGTTTGATTTAATTAAGCATATAAAACAAACATAAATTAGAAAGAAAAATATGCCTTCACGGAGTTCCAAAAGTGTTATTTCTGTAATTGTATTTTGTAATTAAAAATTACCTTATGGAAAATAACACTTCCAAAAGAGAAAATTTCTATTCCAAAAATAACACTTTCGGAAGTTATTGAAGCATAAGACACGGTTAAAAAAAATTACTGACAGTAAACCCATTTCTTCACTCTATTCCATTTCTTCCCTCTCTTCTCTCTGGTTTCATCGACTAAAACACAAAACTGCTGAAGATTATGGACCAAAGCACATCAGCCTTAGCTTTATAATATCACAGTGCTGTTAGTATCCCAACGTACAACAGAGACTACTCTCAAAACATATCCATTACAGGGACTATATCTACTGTATTATTTTTTAAAAGTACTAAAACCAAAACTCATAATTTTTAAAAGGACTAAAACCAAAAACAATAATTTTTAAAGGGACCAGAGTATATCAATTGAGTCTAAACTTCCATTGATACAAATTCATCAGAAATTGCTACAACAGCAGAAACCAAAATCAGTTCCTTGGACAAGAAGAGATGAATGAAAATACAAAACACATGACAATAATCAAAAACGACCCCAACAAAACCATGACAAAAGTAAACATCTTTGAGTTGTTCCTTTCGTCACTAAGCTTCTTCTTGCACTTGACCATTTTGAGATCTTTCTTTTCCACTTCTTGTTGATACATTTCTTCCAGTTTTGGATGTTGGATACCCACAAGGCCATGGATTTGGTCCGCTGGATCATCAGCCCATTCAAAATGTGAGCAACGTTGACGTTTCTGTAAATCGATGGAAAATTGTGAGAAGAAGACGACAAAGAAGATGACGAAGAACACTAAGAAGTACAGAGACTTACATTCCAGTTTGGGCATCTCCAGAATTTTCTCCACAAACCACAGAAGACGAAGACGAATATCTACTAATGGATCTCTGAACTGCAGTTGAACTTTTCATATTCTTGCTCGAACCTGCTCTCTTCTTCTCCTCTTGGTCGACCTGCTTCTTCTCCTCTTCTTGCTCTCGTGCAACCAAAAATGGCAGAAGAATGGGTCTGGGGAAAGGTTAGGGTATGGGGTAAAAACTAAAACAGTAAACCATGGTTAAGTTGGGTTAATCCACATCAGAAATTAAGAAAATAAAAAATAACTATGTGTCAGCTGTCGTGTCCAGAATTTTGCCATGTAGGATTAATGAAGTGATGTCACTAGTGCCACGTCAGCACAAAACAGGGCTAATTCATTAAAAGCACCTAAACCAAAAAAAAATTTAAAAGGCCAACTTTGATTGACTATTTTTTAATGGACTAAATTTAAAAATCGAATATTTACAGGGACTGAAAACATATTTAAGCCTTTATTTTTTTTCCAATTTTATTTTCACTACAACAATCGCTACAATAATTTCACTCATTTATTTGTTCCAATAATTTCTTACAGACAATAAATTTATTTTTTTTGATTTTTTTGGTCACCAAAACGGTGTTCGCTTACGAGTTACACTCATTTATTTGTTCCAATAACTTTCTACAGGCTATAAAATTATTTTGCTTTCGATTTATTTTCGATCACCAAAACGGTGTTTGATCACATGTCCTACTCATTTATTTATTCAATAACTTTGTACGGGCTATAATTTTACTTTTTTCGATTTGAATTCCAGTAGTTTCACTCATTTATTTGTTTCAATAACTTCCTACGTGCTATAAATTTATTTTTATTTTGATTTTATTTTCGATCACCAAACGGTATTTGCTTGCTGATTTCACTTATTTATTTGTTCAAATAACTTTTTATGGGTTATAAATTTATTTTTTATTTCAATTTTATTTTCTATAACCAAAACTGTATTTGGTTATAGGTTGCACTCATTTATTTGTTCCAATAACTTTTTACGTGGTATAAATTTATTTATTTTTAATTACGAAACAATGTTTACTTACATGTTTTTCTCGTTTATTTGTTCGAATAAACTTCTACATGCTATAAATTTATTTTTTTCAATTTTATTTTCACTACAGTAATTTGATTTATTTATTTGTTCTAATAACTTTCTACGTGCTATAAATTTGTTTTTATTTCGATGTTATTTTGATTATAGTAATTTCACTTATTTATTTATTGGAACAAATTTTTTCGAACACCAATCACTACAGTAAATCATTATAGTAATTTCAATTATTTATTTGTTACAATAACTTTCTAGAGGTTATAAATTTATTTTTGTTTTGATTTTATTTTTGTAACTGTAATTTCACTCATTTATTTATTCCAATAATTTTCTACGGACTATATATTTATTTTTATTTTATTTTATTTTCGATGGCCAAAGCGGTATTTGCATAAATGTTTCGCTCATTTATTTATTCCAATAACTTTCTATGAGTTATAAATTTATTTATTTTTTAATTTTATTTTCGATCAATAAAATAATTTTTTCTTATGTATTTCACTCATTTATTTATTTCAATTACTTCTACAGGCTATAAATTTATTTATTTTTCTTTCTTTTTTCTTCTGCAATCATTACTATGTTTTTATAATTAATTTTCTTTGTGTTATTTTATTGTTTGATACATTTTTTATTTATTTATGATCAATAAAATAATAATTATTTATGAGTTTTATCCATCCTTTTTTATTTTTAAAAATTTTTATGTTAAAAAATTATGTGTCAACTAATAGAACTAGTGCGAGAGCACGGGTATCCGACTAGTTTACTCTATTTTGTTTCGTTTTTGCCCGTCACAAAAATAGATACTGTTTTTTTGGTAGGAACAAAAATAGATACTGTTAACTGTGTATGTGTGAACTCGGAAATGCCAAGCCTGAGTCTATGCCATACTCCTTTTCTCAAGCCACCAACCCCAACCCATGATGATGTCCACCGAAACCCAGAACCATCATCGTCACGTAACAAAGAAGACAACAACAAGTTCAAGCGCTTCAGCGTCCCAAAGCTCCGCAAAGCCATTTCCACGCTCGATCTCAGTACCCACCAACGCAGCAGCACTACTTCCACCACCCTTACCCCTCACAAACTCCTCAAGGCCTGCATCAGGTCCAACAACTCAGAACTCGGCAAACTCCTCCACCTCAAACTCACCGAGTCCCAACTCGACCTCGACTCGGTCCTCCTCAACTCACTCATCACCCTCTACTCCAAATGCGGCGACTGGGAGAACGCCCTCTCAATATTCCAAAACATGGCAAACAACAAGAGAAACGTTGTTTCGTGGAGTGCCATGATGTCATGTTTCGCGAACAACGGGATGGAATCACACGCCCTTATCACGTTTCTCGAATTGCTCCTCCAAGACGGTCTTTTCCCAAACGAGTATTGCTTCACTGCCTCCATTCGGTCATGTTCCAACGCACGGTATTTCCATCTGGGACTTGTTGTCTTCGGCTTTGTGCTGAAGACGGGGTATTTTGACTCCCATGTTTCCGTCGGATGCGCGTTGATAGATATGTTTGTGAAGGGCGGCCGAGACGTGGAATCCGCGCGCAAGGTGTTCGAGGAAATGCGGGAGAGAAATGTTGTTACTTGGAACTTGATGATCACTAGATTGGTACAGCTTGGTTTCCAAGGGGATGCTGTTGATTTGTTCTTGAGTATGTTGCTGAGTGGGTATACACCTGATAGGTTTACTCTAACTGGCGTGATCTCGGCTTGTGCCGAGATGGAAAACTTGTCACTTGGGAAGCAGTTACATTCTTGGGTTATCAGGTCTGGATTGGCTTTAGATTTGTGTGTGGGTTGTAGTTTGGTGGACATGTATGCGAAATGCGTGGCGTTAGAAGATTCTGGAAAAGTGTTCAATAGGATGCCGGATCATAATGTGATGTCATGGACTGCATTGATATCCGGATGTGTGCGAGGCAACGGGCGAGAATGGGAAGCCATAATGTTGTTCCGTTACATGCTTCTTCAGGGTCATGTTGCACCAAATTGTTTCACATTTTCAAGTGTGCTCAAGGCTTGTGCAAATCTTCCTGATTTTGCCTTCGGCCAACAACTTCATGGCCAAACAGTTAAACTAGGCCTTTCTGCGGTCGATTGCGTGGGGAATTCTCTTGTTAACATGCATGCAAGGGCTGGAAGAGTGGAATGTGCCCGCAAGTGTTTTAATATTTTGTTTGAGAAGAATTTGATTTCATGCAGTGCAGGTTTTGATGCAAATGTGAAAATTTTGAACTCTGAAGAAGGTTTGAACTGTGAAATCGAATACACTGGTGTTGTTAGAGCTAGTTCATTTACATTTGCATGCCTCTTAAGTGGCGCTGCTTGTATTGGTACAATTGGTAAGGGTGAACAGATTCATGCTCTGGTCGTAAAGTTGGGGTTTGGGACCAACCTATGCGTTAACAATGCTTTGATCTCTATGTATTCCAAATGTGGAAACAAAGAAGCTGCTTTACGGGTCTTTAATGACATGGAGGATCGAAATGTCATAACTTGGACCTCTATCATAAGTGGTTTTGCAAAACATGGATTTGCTACAAAAGCATTGGAATTGTTCTATGAAATGCTTGAAACAGGGGTAAAGCCTAATGGGGTCACATACATTGCGGTTTTATCAGCATGTAGTCATGTGGGTTTGATTGATGAGGCGTGGAAACACTTCAGTTCCATGCGTCACGACCATGGTGTTGTTCCAAGGATGGAACATTACGCGTGTATGGTTGATGTGCTTGGTCGATCTGGGTTGCTTTCAGAAGCCATTGAGTTTATTAACTCGATGCCTTTCGACGCTGATGCGCTGGTGTGGCGTACATTTCTCGCTTCTTGCCGGGTTCATCGGAACACTGAGCTTGGGGAGCACGCTGCGAAAATGATCCTTGAGAGGGAACCTCATGATCCGGCTGCCTATGTGTTATTGTCAAACTTGTATGCATCAGAAGGGAGGTGGGATGATGTGGCAGCCATTAGAAAAAGCATGAAACAGAGAAAAATAACAAAAGAAGCAGGTTATAGTTGGGTTGAAGTTGAAAACCAGGTGCACAAATTTCATGTAGGGGATACTTCACACCCCCAAGCTCAAGAAATATATGAGGAACTTGATGAACTGGCTTTAAAGATAAAGGACTTGGGTTATGTCCCAAATACAGATTTTGTTCTTCATGATGTGGAGGATGAACAGAAGGAACAGTATCTATTTCAACACAGTGAGAAACTTGCAGTGGCATTTGCTCTTATTAGTACCTCCAAACCAAAACCTATAAGGGTATTTAAGAACCTTCGGGTTTGTGGGGACTGCCACATGGCAATGAAGTATATATCAATGGTCACTGGAAGAGAGATTGTGGTGAGAGATGCAAACCGCTTTCATCACATCAAGGATGGGACATGCTCTTGTAATGATTATTGGTAATTCATACACAGCCAATTGAGTTTAGACTTCTTGGCCCCAGTTAGTGTAAAAAATTATTTCCTTGTGCAAGAGTTGCTCACATTATGGTTGCTCAGACTATATTAATGTTGTGAAGGTGGAAACTCTTTGAACTACTAGCTGATTGCTAATGACACAGGCATTTATTTTTCCATCTCAGTGTTTTCTAAATGTTGAGGCTTGATGCTGTATATACCAATCTTCTCTTGAATTGTTTCTTCATGGATTCCCTGCAGTTGGGGGAATCCCGTATTAACGCAATCGGATAAATATCAGCCATTTGATGAGTTCAACGGTTTGGATAGTCTCTTTTTTAAATTTTCATTTTCAGCCCAAAACGGCATCGTTCCATTTAGTGAAAACTCACGTTCACACGGTGATATTTTGGCGCCAATTAACTTTGCTCCATGAACTCTGCTTCTGTTCCATATATTTTTTGGATGCAGATTCCCGGCATCGTGATTGAAACTGAGCAAGAAAGGAGCGGATTCCACTTCGCACGCCACTGTCGCCCCTCGGTTGCAGAACATGACCAAAATTATGGGGAAGCTAATAAGATAGAATTTGTAAATGAATGAGCGATTGGTTTGCACATTTATAAGCCATTTGGTACTTGTGGTAATTTCGTGGCAGAACTGCTGCTATCTGTCTTGTATAATTCCTTCGCATGGCAAGCATAATTCTTATTGGTCTATGTCATGGAATTGGGTATTGGACATGTTTCTGCTTGGAGATCAGAGGCATGTTGGTGCTGATTGAGCAAGTCCATTTCAATTTATATGGACAAGGTCTCTTGAGGCTTGGTGTTTCAATGCTTCCAGCGAATTGGATTTGTGCGGCTGCTGCTATGATTTGGTGTTTTGGGTCATGATGGTC
Source organism: Glycyrrhiza uralensis (assembly GCA_030159175.1). Lineage (NCBI taxonomy): Eukaryota > Viridiplantae > Streptophyta > Magnoliopsida > Fabales > Fabaceae > Glycyrrhiza > Glycyrrhiza uralensis. The sequence goes on from BRZY01000003.1 coordinate 32,780,022, forward strand.
TTTTAGTTTTGGGGTGATGTGCTGTAACGTTCATGTTAAAATTATTGCTACTTGTATCTGCATAGTTTTCTTGGCCTGGCACGTCTTATGCTATGTCATATTTAATGAAATTTGTTTTGCCACTTCAAATGAAAATGACAGCATACAATTGTGCCAATATCACTAAGAGCCAAATTTGAAAGGTTGGCTAGCTCTTCTGAATTGTATCTGGTCCAAATTGTATGTAGTATATCTCTATTAACAGATCTAGAAGCATTTATGTTCCAAACTTCCCAATTTATGCAGCATACGCAAGAGCATGACTTTTTGCCGTTGTGGCATTCATTTCCTCGTTTTAAATACTCCTCTTCAGATAATATTTTGGTTGGATATATTAAAAATCTTGTTTAGTAATTAATTTACTACTTAATAAAAAAAAGGCTTATGTATCATCTCAGATTTTGGTTCAATGTTTCTGCATAATTCATGCCTGAGAAAGACTGGAACATGCGCTTAATCCAGCTTAATCCAGCTGCGTGCTTTGCCTCAGCATAATACAGCTGAAATCAATTGCTGTGTGAACGCGAGCTTTCACTAAATGGAACAACGCGGTTTTGGCCGAAAAATTAAAAATTAAAAAAGAGACTATCCGAACCATTGACCTCATCAAATGACTGATATTTATCCGACTCTGTGAATGTGGAATTCCCCCGACCTCATCAAATGACTGATATTTATCCGACTCTATGAATGTGGAATTCCCCCGACTGCAGGGAATCCGGATCCGTATTTCCACATATTGTACTAGAGTAGTAACCTAAATTTGTCAAGTCTAGAGAGAGTTTTTATCTCGTGAAGCACCTCATGGTCTTACCTAAAACAATTAAAACTTACTAAAACAATCTGGGACAATGTAAATGAAATTTCACCACCACTGCAAAACATCAAAAGCCTGAAATGATATAAAAATGCATAATAATATATAAACATAAATGAACTTCTGTTCACAAAAATGGATTTAACAATCCAGACTCGGTCACTATTCCTTTTGCCCAGATCTCATAAGGATGACAAATTCATGTCAGTTGCCTCATTGCTTCATAAATTTGCATCTCTTCGAATTTGGTTTTGCTATGTACAACAGAAAATAAGAAGCCATTCCTGGTGGTTTTAAATGGTTTCAAACAGAACTCGACGCTCCAAGAGTTCAGATAAAACAGCCCTCATTTTGTCAACAGAAACAGGTTTCAATATAAGGCCATCCATACCAACCCTCATACACTTCTCTTTTGTCAACTTGTTGGTATTTCCAGTAAGAGCAACTATTAGTGGTCTATGATCTTGACGTTTTGTGAACTTCTCTTGTATGCGTACCGCTACTTCGTAACCATCTAACCCGGTACAAACGTCCATGAAGACCACTTTGTGTTCCAGAGAAATGACACGCAGGCATTCCTCACTTGAGCTTACAGCTGTGACATCACATCCTAAATGCATAAGAAGTCCCTTTGTTGCTGTCCTGCTAACCCTGCATTACAAGGTTCATCATCACCAGCTCTTGAAGATTATACGAATTGAAAAGATACATATGATATATCAGTACATGATACATCTTAATTGAAATGTAAAACAAAACTTGTGTATGAAATACGTAAATAGGCATGTCATACGGCTATTGGCATTGATGTCGTAAATTTAACTATTCAATCTTTGCAACATAGTAACAATGGAAAAGAATGACCACATATGAAGGCTAGCAAAAAGGTGCAATTTTATAAATCTGAGCACATCAGCATACATCTTCCACAAGAAAAATAGCCAAATTAGAAAAATACTAATTTAAAAAAATTGATATGAAATTTTTTTTATCGAATATACGTAATCTACAAATTAAACTTCTCTAGCATTGACATGATGCTCTAAAGTCCTAAACCTACAATTCCAGAGATTGTAGATTAAAAAGTATAGCAAATATACCTTGATGTTTAGACTTGTTTACTTTGGAGTAGAAACAAGAAATATCAGCATTCAGCAGAATCATGCTTTCAAGAATATAATTGGGACCCAAGAAGTTGGATCTTAACTTAAGAAATCAACCCAAGTTTACTTTCCTATGAAAGAGTTGTAACGGTTTTACTTAAATAACTAATAAGTGTCATGGTAATAAATGAAGGTATGGAAATAAAGCTGTCACTGACCCATTATCATCCATGACAAGAACTTTGAGCCCGGCAAAGTTTGTAGATCCATGATTTACTGGAGCTTTAGGTATGAAAGGTAGTTTAAATTCATTTGACCGGTCTGCAATTCCAAGTTTTACTATAAAAGTGACTGTACATCCTTTACCAATACCTTCGCTTTCAATCCAAATATGCCCTTCCATGAGATTAACAAACCTGCTCACAATTTGGAAATACAGTCCATAATCAACAGAAAATTCTTAAATAGGATTTGAAGAGAGCAAAGTGCAATTCTTTAAGAAATATCCCAAGAAATAGCAAACACTAATATGTTTCATGTCATGAACCAACTATCCCACAAGCTTAAGCTATTGGGTGAAGACACATGAATAATTTTACATAATATTTCTTACATGCCCCCTCATGCAAGAGCCCCTCGGGCATTAAGTGTGGACAATGCATAGGCCCACCTACCTTATGCTGAAATTCAATTAATTAATTTTATTAAAAGCATGGGGCCAACAAGGATCTAACGCTAGACCACTTGGTCAAATGGTCAAAGAGGCTCAGATACCATGTTATGAACCAACTATACAAAAAGCTTATGCTGTTGGGTGAAGACACATGAATGGTTTTATATTATATTTCTAACATTTCACATCCTACTTGAAGGTGGTAAATATACAAGAATATAGTACCTCCTACAAATTGCAAGGCCAAGTCCACTTCCAGCAGGATTTCTTGTAGCTAATGATTGGCTTTGTGCAAACTTAGTGAATAACTTTGGGATATCTTGTGGATTGATTCCTATACCTGAATCTTTTACCTATAATGTGGAAAAAAAATTATACTCCACCATTGAAACAGAGGATACAATGCCCAAGACACAAGAGTATTGATCAAGTTTGAAGAAACAAACCTGTACTCGCAAATAAAAGTGGCTATCACTTGGTACAGGTAGAAAGTCAGGAAATCTAGTATCCCTGAAGGATTCAGGCTTTGCAACAAAAGCGGTGATGGAAATGCCACCCTCTTTTGAAAACTTCACAGCATTACCAAAAACATTCAGAAGAGTTTGCACGAGACGTTTTTCATCACCAATGGCATACATTGGCAAATCTGATGCTAAATGTAAAGTAAGTGACAACTTTCTAACAGATGCAACAGGCCTAATCAAGTTAAAGACCTGCAATCAGAACAACAGATCTAACAACATCAAGCTTTAAAAGAAACTTAAGATCATAAGCTACAAGTCAGACTAAAATAACTGGTTTTTTAGGATTTAGAATGAAAATTTTACCTCTCTGAACAATGAATGAAGGTTAAATGTTGCTGTTTCAAGTTGAAGACTGCCATCTTCAAGCCGTGAAAGATCCAAAACATCGTTGATTAGAGTAGCCAATAAATTGCTGCTTTTCAATATTGTCTCCACCATCAGGCGTTGCTCAGCAGTCAGATCTGTTTCCTGTAACAATGAAGAGAGTGCAATAATAGCATGCATGGGAGTTCTCATCTCATGATTCATAACAGCCAAAAAGTCATTGCGTGCACGAATTGCAGTTTCTGCTTCTCTTCTTGCTAGATCAAGTGCAACATTCTGCTCCATGAGCTGATCCCTTGCCCTCATTGACTCTTCTAAGATTGCAGCATGTGAAAGAGCAACAGCTACCTGGTGTAGGAGGCAATTGTAATAAGAAATTAGAAGGTATGTTCAAATGATAGACTAATGCAGTACAAAAACTGATGGTTCCCACCACATATTTCCAATATCAGATGTTTTAGTATGCCATAATACACTATTCAATTAAACAACAACAATAACCAAGTTTTTCCTCATTAGGTTGTATCGGCTCCATGAATCAATGTCATTAGGATTTTTCAAAAATCATTAGGATTTTTCAAAAACCAATAGTAGGCTATACAAGGCAAGGGTAAAAAAATTACATAAATTATTGTACCAGTTTATTATGGAAAGATTGCACACATTCACGTAACTTCAGAAAACAAACAACTTGCAATTCACAAAACTATATGTTGGTTAAACTAAATAGAAATGGTAAAATTCAGTTTTTAATAAATGTGTCCAAAAATAAATCACTATATACTTGCAAGAAACAGAGTTAACCATTTATAAAAATACAGAAATCAAACACCATTCAAGTTAAGATGATAAAACATGTATACTGTTTAAGCTATAGGGTTAGTCTTTTAGGTATAGAGGAAGGAAAAGGAATATGATGTAAATGACCTGTTGGATATTATTACAAAAGACAAAACACTAATCATTATTTATACTAATACTAGATTCATAATCCTAATTAAATAAGGAAACAAATCATGAAAATAAGGAAATACGAAAACTAATTCTAAGAGATAATGTAAGATACTCTACATATTTTATGATAGAATAATGATTTGGTGAGATATTTTTTAGATATTCTTACATATACAATTTATCAAAGAACTTAAGCTCATCAACTAGAAATAATAAAACAAAAATATAAAAAATCAATTTGTCACAATTTTGAAACCTAGAAACTTGACTAAAAAGGAATGAATGACCAACATATCCATGTAAAGCAATTTTGGTCTAATAAATGTAAAGAAATGACATGTTACGAAATAAGCTAGCAAGGCGACTGAATAAAATGGAAAATTGCTAACCTGATCAGCAACTACTTCTACCAGCTCTAACTCATGTACATGCCATTGCCTGGCACTGTCAGATGGAAGCATCAAAACCATCAAAGCATAGTTTCTTGTTGAAACCTCAGGCCAATCATATATTTGGAAATTAGAAAGATGTAAGAGAGGAACCCGAATAGCTACTACTGCCCCAGGCATGTATTTTGCAGCATGAGGTCGTAACCTAGCAACCGGGCAATTTGATGAAATTTTTACTGCACGGTTGCTACTAAATACTTCATTGATCACAGGAAGGTGAATGGGTACTGTATATCCAACTGGATTCTGCTGTCGCAGTGTGTAAGATAGTTGAAGCTCCAACCCAGTACGTGTTGGCATCCATAAGGCACATTCCTCCAGTGCCAAAGTTCTGCCCAATTCAACAAGAGTCGTTTTCAGTATTGTGTGTCTGTCAAGAGTGCTTCTAATCTCATGAGTCAACATCCTAACATGACGACCAGTTTCTTCCTGTGTGCGAATCAGGCCCATTTCTCTATCAAGCTCTGCAGCCTTGTTCTTTAAAAATAATTCCCGAGTTTTAACACTTAATAAATCAGGAATAATATGTACAAGCATAAGGGCAGTGGCACATGATACCACAGCAGTTAAAACCTTAGCAGTGGTCATTACAATTGCCACAGTTCTTGAATGAATTGTAAAGGTCCATAAATTAATTAGATGTGTTGCTCCACATAGAACTATGAAAGCGCCAAACTGAACAAGGACCCATCTATATGGAAATACTGCTGATTTCTTAACAAAGTATATAAGCTCAAGAGGGATTGAGAAATAAGCAAGGGCAATGAAGAAATCTGAGATATATTGGTATTTCATCAATAAATCATCAGCTGGCCATTGCGGCTCAATACAATTGCAGGACTCCATATTGATTGAACCACCTCAGCCAATTCTCCCTTTTTCGCAAACTACATCAAAAGATGGAAAAGTTAAGCATCAGACAAAGGAATGGAACAAAATAAAACAAAAATAATACTATAATGAAAACAACTATCAACTGAATATTAATATCAGAACAATCTGTCATTCAATCCCCCCAAATAACTTGTAGCTATATGTTTCTAAACAGAGATAAAAGATGAAAATTAAAGAAATATAAGATAGTACTAGACCACAAGGTCAAACTATAATGATGAAGCAAAATGTTTTCCATCCTTATTAAACGAAGGCAGCAAAATGCAATGAGTACTACTGGTGATACGACTTAAAAAGTTTCCAATCTTTTTAATACAGAAAAAGAAAATTTATGAGAATAGAAAGTACAACTAGGGGAGGATAAAATATCCTTCTGCTCCAAAGTGATAGTTTCTTGAGGCTTCTAATTACACAACAATAATACCAATACTGGATTGAAGCTTCTGGGTGGTCTCTCACACTATGCTTTATTATCATTAATTATAACAATGTTACTTGGTGCTATGATGTGATCTAATAAAAGGTCATAAAATAATAACATATTTTTGCAGAACTCATCCATAGACCAATCAGGACCTTTTATCTCATGAAGCCCAGACATAGCCTCCTCACTAAACATGGAGCACAAATACACCATGTACCACCTATTTCTATGAACAAAAAACATTGCAAACATCCTGAACACTGAGGTTTAACTAGTAAATGTACAAATGTAAGCTAGTTTTGCATCTTTGCGTTGATATGTTGTGTCCACATCTGCAATCTGCACTTTGAATATATTCATAACTAAAGTGCGTGTTCCTTTAGGTCTGTTATTCCTACATTGAAAGTTCTACAGAGCTCTCGACACACTAAGCCATAAGCAAATAGTAAAATCTTTATCCAGATTAGAAAAGTTCAAATTTTTAGTTTAACTCAATTAAGTTCTTTATAGAAAAAAAAAATTAGATTTATTACTTAGAAAAGAAACCTACACTAAATCGGCTTCTCCCAGTGCCCTATTCATGACTATAAAAACCAACAACACTAATTCATTCACATGGCAAAACATTATTATTATTTTTTTCCAACTAAATTTTACAGAAGAGATAAGTCAACCAGTCAATCAATTCATATCAATCTCTACAAGGAATTTTCAAACCTCCAAACTTGGGTAAAAGAAAACAACACGCCAATGTGGATGAAAAAGGCAACAAAGTTATCAATAATATAGTAGAGAACTAGAAAAGCTGTGAAGATAATCTTATCCATAATGAACATAAAAGGCAAAAATCAAAGATACAGCCTCTAAAATATGGTCTTCCACTGCAACCACAATTACACCAGAGAAATGCCGAAAAGAAAAAACCTTGCCCTTTCTATCCCTACCAAAACCCACAAAAAAGAAAAAGAAGTATCGTGAGAAACTGCTTAGTGTCTATTTAATTAACAACAAACAGTTTATTCCATAAAAACCCCAAAACCCAACAGCATGTCAGCATTACCCCAATATGCTTATCATTCACCAACCCGCCCCCAAAATCACCTCCCAAGTCACCACCATTTTGTCTTACTCTTATGATCTCATCCTTATCCTTAATTCCATAGCCTCTCTGCGAATACCCACTGCCTTAGAAAATTCTTTAGATTCAATTAACCGCCTTACTCATAAAACCAAAGTAGTATCAGTATTCAGCTCCCTCGAGCATTCACCAATCACCCGCCTCACGAAAATTGAAGTTAATTTGGAAATTGAAGCTAATTTGCAAAGAAACAGGTCATTCAAATATAATCTCGGGCATGCATTAAAGTAAAAACAACCGAATCGGAGTTGATTCTGCATTAACAAGATAGAGAATTTGGGAGGAGAAGGTGTACTTAAAAATTAGAAAGAAAAAAAATACCCAAAAAATAAATAGTTGCTGTGATCTATCAAATCAAACTTACATGGAAATGAAAAATGGATAGATGATTATGGAAGAGCAAGAGCAGAAAGCAGAGGGGAACAGAGAGGAGAATAAATGAAAATGAATAGACGGAACAAGTTGCATAGTATAGAACCTTAAATTAAAAATTAAAAAAAATGTAAAATATTATTTAATATTTAATATGCTACTATTCCATTATGGCGGTCAAGTTCAATGCATTTCGCTGTGTCGAAAGGGACGTTACCGTATTATATAGAGACAGAAAAGCAGTAAAACTCATCTCTCTGGTCTGGAAGTCTCAAATAGTCAACTTCCCTTTCATTTTACCTTTTGTTCTTTACTCTTCTCTTTATCCTTCCTTTCCGATTATTACCTATTTCTCGTTTTGCTGCCAAAAAAAAAAATAGAATATATCATTTCCTTTTTCTTCGCCTTTTTGTTTTTCCTTCCTTCCCCATTTCGTCGTCTTTTTCCTTTTTTGTTTTACTTTTACAACAACAACGCTATTAAAAATTAAAAAATAAATAAAAAATTACTGTCGTGGAAATGCAATCAAAAGCTGAACCGGACAGGCTTTTCACGGTCGTTTGACTATTGTAATGGTGACTGAATTGGACTGGGTAATAATAATATTTAAACAATAATGATATTTATTACTCCCTCCTTTCTAAAATGATTTTTTAGATTTTTTTATAGATTAAAAAATAATTAATAAATAAATGAGAATAATAATTTGCTTAAATATGTTTTAGGTCTCTTTAAAAATTTAATTTTTAAATTTAATCCTTAAATTAAAAGTTAATTATTTTTTATCCTCCAATTATTTATGTTTTTAAGTTAGGTCTATATATTGGGTTAACTGCTGACATGGTACACGTTGAAGTCTTTATAAAATTTTTATGTGGCACCTGATTAAACCTACGTGACTTACACGTCACTTGACACATACCTATAAAAATATTAAGTTTTAAACTTGGTCCCTATATAAAGTGTGTTTTGAATTTAGTCTCTCTCCCTCCTCCCCCTCCTCCACCACCACCCCCTCCTTTCATGGCTTCCCTCTCCTCCACGACCCCCTCCACCACTATCCCCTCCTCTCATGGTGAAACTCAGCGAAATAGCTACAAATCCCTAATAATAATACTAACGCAGCACCCTAACAAACTCACATCAAAGGCTCGATTAAGCCCAAGAATAGTGAAAATCAAGCTTCATTAAAATTTTATAGAAATCGAATCAAGTGGAATTGAAAGCATTTCTTGGATCTTATTTTGAGGTTTGCATGGGTCTCCACCATTGTCACTTCAATGCCAGCAATCACAAGCAGTAATTATAAGTAAGTACCCTCTGGACGTAGGAGTCAGGCATTAGAGAGCAAAGAACAGAGAGATACTCATTCAATTGCTTTCTTCGATTGCGTTATTTGCTGGCGGAGGAGGGGGAAGCCATGAGAGGAAGGGGGAGAAGGAAGGGGTGGTGGTGGAGGAGGGGGAAGCCATGAGAGGGGGGGGGGTGGGGGTGGTGGTGGTGGAGAGGGGAGGAGGGAGGGGATCCACATCAGAAAAAGGGAAAATTTAAATAATGACGTGTCAGCTGATTGGACATGGAAATAAGCCACGTAGAAATTTTATAGGGATTTCTGTAACATCTATTTTTTTTTTCATTTATGTCTTTATTCTGTTTTAGTTAAGCAGTTTGTGATATGTGTAATTATTAAATTATTTTTTTATCTTAGAAAAAAATAAATTTAATATATATAGTTATTCTTAGTATAGAAATTGGTATTTTTTAACGTTGAGATTTAAACGGAAAACGGTTTACGTTTTAACTGACGGTATAAGTTTTAAATAGCTTATAAATACTAAGCGAAGTCAGAAAAATATTTTACTTTCATGAGAATTTTTCTGAGATTTTTCAAAAATTTCTGAAAAATGACATGTCGTTGGCAAATGACGGAAATACCCCTAGTTCAACCGTTTTAATTACTATTCATAAAAACAAAAATATTCATTTTTATTTTTAATTTATTGTTTAGGGATTTTAGAAACTATTTATGTATAGCTTTGAGAAAATACTATTTTGCCCTTTGGGCATATACGTGATAAACGGTAAATACCGAGGAATTTACCCTTTTCGTACTTTCCAAAACATCTTCCATGAAGCTATTAGGGCTAAAACATGACATTTCCAGGCATTCTCATGGGTTCCCACAAATCAATCTGATTATTTTTAATTTTGATTTATTAAATATCCATTTTACCCTTTACTTTCCTTTATTTCCATTTAAGACTTAAAGGGTAGAAAAGTAGTTTTACTCTCTCCTCTCACAAGGCCTCTTGGCCGACCCACTATTCATTTGGATAAAGGACTATTCATTTTGTGATACTTGTGAAAAGCTTTGGACCAATTAGAAATTAGTTTGATTTATCTAATTATCTAATTACCTAAATAGGAACAAAGTGGGAATACCCACCTTGTCCTCCTTTGGCTGCCCCCTTCCCCTATAAATAGGAGGGAGGGGTCTTCTTCATTTCTTGCACCATCCTTAAGACACAAAGTCTTGGAATCTCTTCTTCCTCCAAATTAATTTCTTTGCTATCTTGAGTTTTCTTTAGTTTTTCCAAGTTTTCCTTCAAAGTTCTCAAAGTTTTAAAGTTTTGATCTTCAAAGTTATTCTTTTCTTCAAGTTTAGATGTAAGGGAAAAATTCTTCAAAGTTATTAGGGTTTACATAAGTTTGATTTTGAATGATCAATCACTTAGGTGGTTTATGTGTTTATAAGTTTTATAATGCTTTTAGTGAATATCTTAATTATGTTGTGTTAAATTATTTAATTAAGTTTGGTGTTGCTATATTCATATTTGTTTAATAGCTTTGATGATGGTATTGTTATTATGTCAAATTTTAAAGAAAGTAGTTTAAAATAATTATTGTGTTAAAACGTGTTTTTGAGGGAAATTTTGATAGTCCAATACCAAAATTGAATTTAAATTTCTTTGCATTTAAATCTCTATAAATTGGTCATCCATATATACAAAGGTTTGTTGGGTTAGTTAGTGCATTTTGGGGAAGTTCGGGCAAGGAAATACATGGTATTTAAGTGGTCTATGACTCACCTCTCTTTCCTGGGAACTCTCCTGATATACTATTCTTCCTGACTTATATATTTTGGGCAAAATTATTAGAGAAACGCTAATATAATTCTTTTGTGTTAAAAATCTCTATAATTTCATTGACTATCTGTATATATAAAGGTTGGTTGGGTTAGTCAGTGCATGTTAGCAAAAGTTCTGGTAAGGAAAGACTTGGTATTTAAGTTGTTTTTGACTCACCTCTCTTTCCTGGGAACTCTCCTTATGTTCTGTTATTCCTAACTTAGGGTTTGTATATATTTTTGGGCAACAGAAAAATTAATGGAGAAAAGCTTCCAAATACCTTTTTACTTATAATAGTATTTTCAATAAAACAAACTTGCGCTTAAATTATTACAGGTTTGAAATCTCTTCTCTCCTAACAACTTTAGAAAAAGACTCAAGAAAATATAAATTGTACATGCTTGTATGCTTGTCTTGTGTTTATATTTTTAGAATGTGCATATTGTTTCTCTTTTTATTTTTTAAACAAAATATATGATGTTATTCTCTTTATATAACAGAAGCATAGCCAAACAAATAGAAACAATAGGGCAAAGCAAAAGATGCCTCAGACAGGAGGATCCAAAAGCATTGGAACCTTGATGGATGAAAGGGTATTTGTGGATAAAGTACAAATCATAATAGTATAGATTATAGATTATATTTGATATAATGTTTGTTTGACATTAATTCAACTCTATTAGGCTAAAGATGGAATAGAGCCTACGCGAGCAGAAGTTTTCATACTGACTCATAAGAAGCGTAAAGATGGCAGACCATTAGATGAGGACTCTGCAAAAATAGTGGTAAGAATTTTGAAGAAATTTTATACTTGTTATTTGATGTTTAAATTATGTTGAATATTTTTTATGTTAGTTTTAAGTATTTCATAATTGTAATCTTTTTCAAATTTAAACATAGGATATGATGCAAGAACAGTTGAACAATGGTGAGACATCTAATGAACAACCTACTGGTAGTGTTGCTTGGGAATGATATGTGTATTCCCAAGTGTTGGGGATGGAAAGAAGTGGCTATGTTCGTGGTTTAGGACTTGGTCCAACTCCTTCTTTGTTGTGGGATACTAAATCTTCCTTAGGAAATATTGTTGCAGATAATATATCTAATGAGGTAGTCCAAAGGTTGGAGCAAGAAGTGAAGGAATTAAAGGAAAAGCATAATGAAGAAATGAATTCAATGAAACAAAATCAAGAGAAGTTACTCTTGGAGTTGTCTTTCATGAGACAAGTTATGTGTAAATTTTTTCCTACTGAGTCATCCATGCCTAATGGAAGCTCATTTAGACAGGTAAGGTTACAAATACTTTTAAATCATTTTTTTCAAACTTTGGTTCTGCTAAACAAGTTTATTTTCTTTTTTTTAATATTTTTGTAGGTCTCTGATGCTAATAGTGGCCATGAATGAGCACTAGAAGCACCCCAAATGTCATTTCAATCACATGGAATTGATAAAAATCTTACAACTCCTCCTGGTATCTCACTTCCATTAAAATGTTTTTTTAAAAGGCCAAGAAAAATAATTTTATTGAGATAAGGACCGTCATTCGAATCACAAGGAGTACCCATGTTAGCAGCCCCAAATAAAACATGTAGTTTAATTGTTGTAATTACAACCAGTGAATCTTATCAAAGTAATACACAAATAAAAATAGTATAACTGAAATCTAAAGCACCATATTTAAACAATTAAATGAGCCTATGTATATATTGCCTTCCCCCAAATGTTTTAATCACTGGATCCATGTATATTGTTAGAAACTATACATTTGTCCAGCCTATGTATAAAACATGTTGATGTTGATACCATACAATTATTGTGATATTGCTCATTGGACTCATCATGTGAATGTAACTCTTCCTGTACTGTGTCAAAATTAGCTTGAGTGAACTGAACTAATGCCACCCTGCGTAGTTCCTGCTTAACTGTGTGCTGCATAAAATGTAATGTATTGCTTCATCCAATGACAGAATTTAACATACCTCCAACTAAACAATTTGCTTAACCATTTGCTTCATACAATGTTAATATGTTAATATAACGATGTTATAAACTATGATTTAAATGACATTCTTTTAATTTTATCATTTCAGGTTCACTATGATTTTCAGATTCTGAACATGGAAGACTTCATTGATTGAAATCAACTGTTAATAAAGAATTCTTTTATCAACTACATAGCTTTTTTGTATCATGATTATGTGATCATATTAGACTTGAATTGGTATAAGTACTTGTTATTAGACTCAAGAAAGATACACTAGGTACCAGATTTTATGGTATAAGTTGTGTTTGAAACTCATGACCTAGAGAGATTATGTGTTATTTGGTATTTTTTCGTGGATATAGTGAAACATATTTTTCTATAAAAAAAATAGATTGTCTATTTGGAGGATATTTGTTATTATTTAATTTTCTGTGAGTTAATATTAATGTTTCTACGAATTTTATTAATTAATTTAATCATTAATTTATAATTAAAAAATACAAAAAAATCCCCGATAATAGTATAATAAAAAAATGACATATTGAACTTTTAGCGGCAATACTAAAAGCTACAAAATTGGCATAGAAAGACAAATAAAAGTCATTTTTAGTGGCAATTATAAATGCCAGTAAGAATCATCGCTAAAACTTCTGGATCTTTATCGGCAATAAATAGGGTCTTTACCGGCACTCGAAATAATTATCGGTAAAACTTTTACCGACACTGGATACACTGGCTAATGTTTAATTGTCGGTAAAACTTTTAGTGGTCATTTTTATTGCCACTAAAAGCAATATTAATTGCTGCTAAAGATGCTTTTTGTTGTAGTGATTTTGTTTATCTAACCTAGATTTTATTTTCAGTTTATTAGGATCTTTTACCGCTTTGTTAGTTTTTCGTATTACTTTTGTATAGTTTATTTTACAAACCTGATGTTTGTACTGACACAAGCCTTTTGTGTAACTCTGATGGTTATATATGTAATATCCGTTTCTGTGATTAACTGTTTATTTTCGTCTTATATGAATTTTTGTGATATAAATATTTTAAGAATTATTTTTAGCTTAAAAATAGGATTTAAATATGCATGTCTAAGAATACTTCTGAAAACGGTCAATTTTCAGCTTCCGTCAAGTCTAGTTACAACATCTGCTTCTTTGTTTTTTCGTCTTTTTTCTGTTTTATATGAATTTTTGTTCCATAATTGTTGTGTGATTTATTTTTAGCTTAAAATTATAAATAAAATAAACATATTCCGGAATACTTCTGAAACAGTAGTTTTTCAATCAACATCGGGCATTTTTACAGAAAACGGTTTACGTCTAACTGACGGAAGAAGTTTTAAATACCTTGAGTGTGTTAAACAAACCCAATAAAATAACTTGCTTCACAAAAGTTGGTTCTTTTAATATTTTTTATTTTCTGAATTTTTTCTGGGATTTTTGGAAAACTTTCAAAAAATTACAAAAAAATACGCTAAACGGAAGCGTATAGCGTAAAAATTTCATTTCATAGTGTTATTTTCGTGACAAAGGTCCATAAGCATTTTATATTTTATTTTTAATTATTTATTTCATAATTTTAGAAATTATTTCTGTGTAAGTTTTGAAAACTCTATTTTTCTATATTTTTCGGGGTTATACTTGCGAAACGGTGAAAACCGAAGAGTTTGCACTATCAATAAAATTCAAAAATGGATGCCACGAAATTATTTAGACTTGTCATGGCATATTCTAGCATTCTCATTGGTTCTCACCAATTTTAATTAATTATTTCAATTTTTGATTTATGAAATGACAAAATTACCCTTGATTTGTATCATTTTTCATCCAAACCCTAGGGATATTTTGGTAAAATCACTTCTCCCTCTGCTCAGCCCAGTTTTGAAGAATCACTCATAAAATCCTTTTTCTTTCCTTTGTTTTTCCTTTGAGTTTTTCTTTGGTTTTACTAATCAAACCTCTTGTGTTTTTCTTGTGTTCTTAGCTTGTTCTTCATTTTGTTCATAAGGCCAAGGTAAGGGGAATTACTTCTAAAGTTAGTTTGATCTTTGTTTTGATGAGTATTTGTGTTTTGGGTGTTTATAATTTTAATTAAATTGTTATATACTTGTTTAAAATTGCTTTATGTCTTATTTTTATTTAAAATTGTGATTTTATGAAAAGTAAAGTTATAATGCCCAAATTATTTATGGAGTTTAATAATTGTTCCGTTACGCTGGCGAAATTTTAAATATAAAGGTCTGATCACTCAGTGGGCTATGCCTCCGTGATCAACAAATCTAAAAATTGGTAAAATTGAACCTCTGTAGTTCTTTTGGCTAATGGAGAATACTGTGGTTGGTCAGGCATGAGAGTACATCTTCGATGTACTGTCACGTCGAGCTCAGGGGCCGTATCTCTATTAGACATTAGTACGTTGAGCCAGTGATTAAATACGCTGAAATTTCTAAACCAGTGTTTTCTTCCATTTCCATGTTCTGTTTTCAAAAATATATATATATACAGGCTGACTGGGTAAAATAATTTAATAGTAATGGGTTCTCGGTGAACTCTACTGTTATGTTATTTGGTAGAAATTTCTGGTTTGGAGTTCTGTTATATATAAAAACTTGTGATTTTTACTGTTTATATACAGACTGATGGTTGGGTAAAGGTAGTTCATTTGTATGGATCTGTCTAGGAAAGACAAAGGTCATTGAAAGGGCCTAAAAGCTCACCTTATCTTTCTTGGGAACCATACTGATGCGCTATTTTCCCTATCCTAGGGAGTTTGTATATACGTGGCGAAGATTACTTGATCAGCTTCTAAATGGCTTTTTCAAAGAGAACGAGTTTAAGTTATGATTTGTATTAATATTATTACAGTTATGGTTGGTCACCACGTTCGGCTCTGCTGCCGAGTGGCTATTCCATAGCAATTTTTCCCAAAAACGAGAAAAGGTCACTTACCGATTAAAAATGAACCAGAGTTTAATTATCGTTAATCTTTTCTCTCTTGATCAATCCTGGTGGCTCTGCCCCGTTTTGATATTCTGTTGTTGCTTTGATCACTCTTATTTTATACCGATTCACTTTCAGGTAATCACCTCAGTTCAGCTCTACCGCGGTGTGGTTACTCTTAAAATAAATGAGTACAGCCGAAAAGAGTAACAAAACAGTTAAGTTTCAAGAGCTATTTCTGTGTTGATAGAATGAGAGCATTCTATGTGATTTTGTATTAAAAGAGTAGTTCTATCTGTTTTAATTGTGGAGAGAAGGAGAATAAAATGTAAATTATTCTCGGTTTAATTTGTATGGAATAAGAAGTAATTTATTCTCTGCATCATTTGCATAAAGAGTTTTGAGCTTTACAACCCGATGTAGTGAGGTTGGGAATAGAGTACGATTGGGCTACAACTGCCTATTGGGATTATCCAGGTTTCAATAGTCTTATGTGGCCGAGTTGGTGAATACCCTCGAGCCGAGACGAGTCGTATACCCGGCTTGGATAAATCTGACTGACTGACTTATTCAAAAATTGGTATTACGTAATAAATGTTAGTATTACCAAAGAATCCCCGGAAGTTCAGATTGGACTGTCTGGTTATTCTGTTAGGTTTGCCACAGCCGATTGCTCAAGGGTGTTGAGGTTGGTAAAGTCTCTTTGGAGCATTACACCGGTGTCTTTTGAGAGATATAGAAGTGACATGCATCAATATTTCTGATTGAGTGATATTCTACTGAGTTGTGATGTGCATGTCATGTTCTATGTTTGTCTGTACTTCTTTGAAAGTGATATCTTCTGTGTTTGTCTGTGTTTCTGTTAAAGTGATACGTTATATGTGTGACTGTCATTGACATAAGGTGATGTATTATGTGACAAAAGATATATATCTGTGTTTGTCAGATTCTAAAAGTATACTGTATAAATGTTATATTTCTTGTGTTATCATTCTTAACTTATGAAAGGTTTTCACCCTTGCCTACTTTCCATGTTTTGTTGGTATGTGGTTGAGTAGATGACTGATCCGCGGAGTGATTTGAGTCCGGGACGATGTTTTAGCGTCCAACCTCTGGAGGCAGACGGGATAGGGTGGAGGATAGATCCTTATACACAGTGTGCTACCTTTAATGGACATATACTTATCACAGAGCATAGGGTCAATGGACCTAATATAAGGACAGTACGTAGGATCTTTGATTTCACGCTACCTATGAGATGGATAAGGGACGTGATCCAGCAGGCGAGAGACGAGTCAAGAGAGAGCGACACGCCGTCCCTGGACGCACCGTTTATGTCTTATTCGTATGGGTAGATGTTAGAGATTTGACCTGGCTTTTATATTACTTAGTAGTTTTTTATTTCAGTCATTTTATTTTAGTTTTGCTTAGAGTTTTTATAGCTTTTAATGTACAGTAGTTTTTGAAAACTCCACGCTTGTGCTGAGGCAAGCTTTTGGTTATATATATATATATACGAGGAGGTACTCTTACATTAAGTACACTTTACTATTTATCGTTGCAAAAATTTATTCACATTTTTGGAAACAAAACTCTTTTTAATTCGAAGGGTTATTAAAAAGATTTTTTTCAAAATTCTTGGTTACTATGGTGTAATATCCTTTTTGGAGGAAGGGTGTTGCAATATATATATATGAGATGAGGTTGTTCTCACGAGTGTTTACTTTAATTTTCAGCATTTAAATTTCTACGAAAAATTAGAAAGGGAGTAATTCCCCATTCTTGTCATATTTTAAAAGGGAAAAAAATTTACCTACATTTTTTTGGGAACAAACATTGTTTTATATCAATATTATTTATTAGTTGTGAAAATCTTGGTTACTATAGTGTAATATCCTTTTTGGAGAAAGGTGTTATATTTTATGGTATCAGAGTCTGGTTCAGTCTTTCTGGGAGTGTTAGGTTGTTGGTCCATTAAGCCTAAGTTGTGTGACTCTGATTGACATTGTTTGAATTGTTTCCTAGTGAAGCAATGTGTGAAATTGTTTGATTTCTTTGTAGATTTAGAAATAGTTGTTTTCTTACTAGATAAATTATAGAAAACAATGGCTCGTAACAATGAAGCAATGGAAAGGGCAATCGGAGCGATGACAAACATGGCTGCTACACTGGCACAACAAGCCGAACAGGCGAAACAACGAGATATTCAAACGCATTTGAGGATGGATAGGGCTGCTAACAATAAGGGATTGTTCGATTTCAAGAAGCACGATCCTTCACAGTTTAATGGAGAACTTGATCCTAAGAAGGCCGATATTTGGATCCAAGAGCTGAAAAAGATATTTCTCGCTTTACATTGCATTGACGAGGTCAAGGTACCTTATGCAACTTACCTACTGATTGGTGACACAGAATACTGGTGGAAGGGAATACAACAGCTACTGGAGGCGAAATACCTGGAAATCACATGCACAGTATTTCACACAAGGTTTTTAGCGAAGTACTTTCCACAAAGTGCTAGGTCGGAAAGGGAACAAAAGTTCCTAAGTTTACAACAGAAGGATTTGTTTGTAGACGCGTATGCGGCCAAATTTGAAACTTTGGTCAAGTACTTTCATTTTTTCCAACTTCAGTCGGATGAAGCACGGAAATGTGAACGTTTCGAGGGAGGACACCGTTTTGAGATAAAGGAAGTGGTCGCATCGTTAGAGATCCGCCAATTTCAACCTCTAGTTAAAAACTGTTGGAAGATGGAGATTCTGAAGAAAGAGAAAGTGGTGGTGAAGGGCAAGGTTGGCGGACCATCTAGGTTCCAGCCACAAAACCAGAACAGAAGGCCATTCCAAAATAAGCCTTATGTGAGGAAATCGGTAAACTGTAGACCTCCACAACAAAACCGTAACAATACACCTGCTGGTTGGGGTGAAAATCACGGAAATCAAGGAATGAACATGATTAAGTGCTTTATTTGTGTGAAGATGGGACACCATTCCAACAATTTATTGGAACCAAATGGTTCAGAGACATTTTACCATGTCTAAATCCCTAAAGGTTTTGATGATAACAACTATTATTAAGAGTTTAACAAGTCTGATAACAAGTTCTTGCAGGTACAATTATGTTAAGTCCATCGTCCAGTGTGAATTTGGTACTTATATGTACAAGTTGTGAACTGAGCGTCCAATGGACTCTGATACTTGTCTTATGGAAAGTATCGTCAAATGGATTCATGACGTTATGCATGCAAGTTGGTAAGATAACTTCACGTCCATTTGTTTCACGCCTTACCCTGCACGCGCGCTGTTATTATTTAAGATATGTTATTTATTGCTCATATATTTAATTTGAGACATATTAAATGAGCAAATGATTTGAAATAAATAGTTGTCACAAATGCTTTTCCTCGGACTTAATATAAATGATTTGAGATCACATTTAATGAAAAACATAAAGTACTGTGAAAAGTGTACTCGAGAGAGAATGTACTCTGAACCGTTCCAATACTCTCTGTACACACCTTTTCTATAATACAGTGTATTCTCTTTGTTTCAACTGAATATTACTATTAACCACTGTGTATTTTGAGACTCTGAGTACAGGTTGCTTATGACTTTGGAGAAAGAACTGAAAAACCTACGCTGAGGTACAACTCCATTAAAGCAACGGGAAAATAGTATTTAATGCTATTAGTAAATGGCTATTTACAGAGGCTGAAGCAGATCAAAGCTGAAGACTTTCTTTGAAGCTTCATCAAGCCTATAAATACCGTGAAGAAGAAGAAGAAGATAGCTGACACATAGCGAAGATACAGAGATTATTGAGCTGAACATTCATACGCCTTTGTGCTTAGAAAAAACGTTGTCAATTTACTTCTTCTTGTACAAAGAGTTTGCTTAACTCTCAACGTGCTAAAATTTCATATCCTCACTTGAGTGAGTTGTAGCACTTGTAAACACTTTAACTCTTTCGAGTAATGTGAGCCTGAGGAGGCTAAGTAGAAAAGAATACTTATTTGAGCCTGGAGAGGCTTAGTATGAAAAGAATACTTGTGGTTGAGCTTGGAGAGCTAGGTGTGCAAATAATACTCGTTGTAAAGGTCTGAAGAGGCTATTGAAGAATATCTGTAAATCTATCAAGTTGATAGTGGAAATCCTTCTAGTTGGAAGGGACTAGACGTAGCTCTTGGATAAGGGTGAACCAGTATAAATCTCTGTGTGTAAATCTCTTATCCTATACTCCTTTACATTCAGTTTTATTACTAACCGTGGGGATTATTTTGAGGTTATCTTAACAAACTTTTTAAATGCACTCAAACTGTTTCTAGTGGACGTTCTGCGTCCAATATACTTCGTGCGTCCAATACATCGTATCATCGTCCAACGTTTTGCGAAAAGCTTTTAAAATTAAGAAACACAATTCAACCCCCTTCTTGTGTTTCACTTTCTTACCTACACAATTGCTATCAGAAGGGAACAACTTGTTTCCAGTGCGAAAAGATCAGTCACATGTCAAAAGATTGCAAGGAGAAAAAGCAAGCACCAGTAGTCAACAATGTGCAAAAGGCAAGACCGATGACGAAGAGACGAATTTACACCATGAGTGGTGTTGAAGCTTCCAAATCTGAAGATTTGATACAAAGTAATTGTAGTATAGCTGGTTTTCATTTAACTGTACTATATGATTCAGGAGCAACTCATTCCTTTATTTCTTTTGATTGCGTGAAACAATTGAAATATCATGTGTTCTTGATGTCTTTTGATTTAGTAGTTTCTTTACCTACTACTGAACCCGTTACTATAAATACTATATGCATAAATTGTCCTATTACCATTTTTTGTAAAGAATATATTGTTAACCTGATTTGTTTTCCTTTGACACAATTAGATGTGATCCTAGGTATGAATTTGTTATCTTTCAACCATATTCTCTTAGACTGTGCAAATAAAACTTTAGATTTCCCCAATTCTAAGGTTTTTGGATTAATAACTGCCAATTAAGCCAAAGTTGCTTTGAAAAGGAGCTCAGGGATACATGTTGCTAGCCTTGTTGAAAGTTGAGATGGAAGTTGAATTGAGCAATGCGCCTATCATTAGGGATTTTTCAGAAGTATTTCTAGAAGATATATCAGGTTTGCCACCAGTGAGAGAGATAGAGTTCACAATAGATTTACGACCCGGTTTTGGACCAATATCTATTGCCCCATATAGAATGTTGCTAACGGAATTGACTGAGCTGAAAAAGCAATTAGAATATCTGTTGTCCAAACAGTTTGTAAGGCCAAGTGTATCCCCATGGGGAGCACTAGTTCTGTTGATGAAAAAGAAAGATGGAACGTCTAGGTTATGTATAGATTACCGACAGTTGATTAAGGTAACCATCAAGAATAGACATCCTTTACCACGCATTGAAGATTTAATGGATCAGCTCCGTGGAGCAACGATTTTCTCTAAGATAGATTTGAAAAGTGGTTACCACCAAATTAGAGTTAAGATAGAAGATGTACCTTAGACTGTGTTTAGGACCTAATATGGTCATTATGGGTATCTTGTAATGCCATTTGGTGTGACAAATGCACCTGCTATATTCATGGATTACATGAATAGAGTCTTTAGTCCATTCTTATATTAGTTTGTTGTAGTGTTTATCGACGATATTTTGATCTATTCTAAGAGTCGTGAGGAATACGAACAACATTTGTGCCAAGTGATGCAATTTTTTAGTAAGAAACAGCTGTATGCTAAGCTGTCAAAGTGTGAATTTTGGTTGAGTGAAGTATAGGTTTTAGGTCATGTTATTTCCAAAGATGGAATTGCAGTAGATCCTGCAAAGGTAGAGGCGGTACTTTCTGGGAAAGACCGAAGTCGGTGACTGAGATATATAGTTTCGTAGGTCTAGCAGGTTATTATCGGAGATTTCTTGAAGGATTTTCAAAGATAGTAGCTCCATTGACACAATTAACTAAGAAGGATCAACCTTTTGTGTGGACGAATCAGTGTGAGGAAAGTTTTTTAAGGATAAAGAAGTTATTAACAACCTCACCTGTTTTAGTCTTACCTAAGATGAACTGATGGAAGTGTAATTTGACGCTTCTTATCAAGGATTAGGTTGTATGTTGATGCAGAATAGGAAAGTTGTAGCTTATGCATCTCGCCTATTGAAAACACATGAAAAGAATTATCCAACTCATGACCTAGAGTTAGCTGCAGTAGTGTTTGCTTTAAGAATTTGGAGACATTATTTGTATTGATATACTTTTAATGTTTTCAGTGATCATAAGAGTTTGAAATATCTGTTTAATCAAAAGGAACTCAATATGAGACAAAGGATATGGATGGAGTTTCTTAAGGATTATGACTTTTAATTGATGTACCATCTTGGAAAAGCAAACGTAGTAGCCGGCGCTTTGAGTAGAAAGACCATTCATATATCAGTCATGATGATAAAGGAGTTGGAGTTAATAGAAGGATTTCGTGACTTGAACCTGACCGTAGACTTACATAGGGATCGTATTTGCTTGAATATGGTTAGGATCTTTAGTGATTTGATGAAAGAGATTCGGGAACAGCAAGCAACTGATGAGCACTTGCTGGAAAAGAAAGGATTATTAGAGTAAGGGAAAGTTGCAGAGTTTAGTATAGGCGTGTTGGATCCAAATTGTTCAAAGGCATTTTTCAATGCTTAAATCCCTGAGTGGTTTTGATGATAACAATTATTATGAAGGACTTTACAAAGTCTGTTTACAAGCTCTTGTAGGTACAACAAAATTAAGTTCATCGTCCAGTGTGACATTGGGATTTATATGCACAGACAGTAAGCTGAGCGTCCAATGGACTCCAATACTTGACCTTGGGTAAGTATAGTCCAATGCGCTCTGGAAGCTAAGCGTCCATATGATAAGGAAACTAGGCGTTCATATGGTAAGTGAACAGAGCGCCCATTCTGCTCTGCAGCTGCGTCCAACACGCAAGCTACTATAACATGTTATTTATTGCTCTTGCATTTAATATGAGACATATTTAATGAGCAAATGATTTGAAATAAATAGCTGTATACAATGTTTTTCCTGAGATTAATTGTTAACGTTTTCAACTAGCATTTAATGGAAAACATAAAGCACTGTGAAAAGTGTACTTGAAAGAGAATGTAATCTGAACCTTTCTATCTTTCTATGAACATACCTTTTCTTTAATACAGTGTATTCTCTTTGTCTCAACTGGAGATTACTTTTAAGGCTTAAACACCTTTTTCGTCCCTGCAAAATGACCGAGTTTCATTTTTTGTCCTTGTATTTTTTTTTGTTTATGATCCCTGTAAAACAAAAAATTTTATTTTTAGTCCCTGCAATATTGTTTTAGTTCCTGTAATATTCAATTCATGCTAAATTAGTCCTTGTAATATGTGGACAATTTTGTTTTTAGTCCCTATAATACTATATCAATTTTATTTTACAAGGACTAATTTGGCGAATATCTAAATATTACAGGGACTAAAACAATATTATAGGGACTAAAAATAAAACTTTTTGTTTTACTGGGATCATAAACAAAAAAAAATTTACAGGGACAAAAAATGAAACTCGATCATTTTGTAGGGACGAAAAAGGTATTTAAACCTACTTTTAACCACTGTGTAATTGAGACTTTGAGTACAGGTTGCTTCTGACCTAGGAGAAAGAACTGCACAAAATACGCTGAAGAAGCACTCCTTTGAAGCAACGGGAAAATAACATTTAATGCTATTAGGAAACGACTATTTTATGAAGGTTGAAGCAAATCAAGTTCAAGATCAATCTGAACCTTCATTCAAAAGCCTATAAATACCGTGAACAAGAAGAACATACAAAGACTGAACTATGTGAAAGAAAGAGTCAAAACGATGTGCAAATTATTTTCATAAACTCTGTAAAGCTTAGAAAGATTTGTATAGTTCTTTCTTCATTCTTCTTGTAAAAGAGAGTTTGCTTAACTCTCGAAGTGCTTAAGATTTTATATTCTCACTTGTGTGAGTTAGTAGCACTTGAAACCAAAAAACACTCTTCTAAGTTGTTTGAGCTTGGAGAGGCTTGACTGTAAAAGAATACTTGGGTTTAGCCTGAAGAGGTTGTGTGTAAAAGAATACTTGAGTTTGAGCCTGGAGAGGCTTGTCTGTAAAACAATACTTGGTTGAGCCTGGAGAGGCTAAGTGTGCAAACAATACTTGTGTAAAGGTCTGAAGAAGCTGTTGAAGAATACTTGCAGTTCTATCTGGATTGATGGTGAAATCTCTCTAGTTTGAGGGGACTGGACGTAGCTCTTAGGAAAAGGTGAACCAGGATAAATATTTGCGTAATTTCTCTATCCCTTAACTCCTTTTAATTCAGTTTATATACTAACTGTGGGGATTGAATTGAAATTATTTTTAACTAGTCTTCAAACACTTTAAACGCACTAAAACTTGTTTTAAACCAAGTGGACGTTTCTGCGTCCAACTTATCTGTGCGTCCAATATACGTTGTGCGTCCAACCTTTCCATATAGCGTCCAACGTTTTGCGAAAAGTTTTAAAAAACTAAGAAACACAATTCAACCCTCTTCTTGTATTTCACCTTGTTACCTACAGGTGATGATGGCATTTTGAGGGATAGAGAGATAGTGTGTGTGCCAGATAACTCTAAGATGAGGAAATTGATTTTAGATGAAGCACACAAAAGTAAGTTAAGTATTCATCCTGGAACCACAAAGAAGTATCAGGATTTAAAACAAAGGTTTTGGTGGCCATGAATGAAGAAACAAGTTGGAGAATATGTGGCATCATGTTTGACTTGCTAGAAAGTTAAGATAGAACACCAACGACCTGTTGGAATGATGCAATCTCTAGATATCCCTAGAACTTCAAAAGGATGTGATAAAATTTGGGTGATTGTGGATAGACTAAGGAAGTCATCACATTTCTTACTGGTTAATATGAAGTGTTCTTTAGAGAAGTTAACCTAGTTATATGTTAAGAGAGATTATCAGATTACATGGAGTACCTTCCAACATTATTTCTGATAGAGATCCTAGGTTTACTTCTAGGTTTTGGCAGAGTTTACAACAAGCCTTAGAGACTAAGCTAAGATTAAGTTCCGCTTATCATCCTCAGACGGATGGTCAGACGGAAAGAACGATTCAGTCATTAGATGACTTGTTGAGAGCGTGTGTGTTAGATCAAGGTGGGATTGGGAGGATATGTTGCCATTAATAGAATTCACATATAACTAGTTATCACTTGAGCATAGGGATGACACCATTTAAGGCATTATATGGGAGGAAATGCCAAACACCTTTGTATTTGTACTAAGATGGGATGAGTGCGACTCTAGGACTTGAGATTTTACAGTAAACCAATGAGCAAGTGAGACAATTCCAGGAAAGGATGAAGGCAGCATATAGCAGACAAAAGAGCTACTCCGACAAAAGGAGACGACCCCTTGAATTTCAAGAAGGTGATAATGTTTTCTTGAGAGTCACACCAATGACTGGGTTAGGCAAAGCTATTAAATTCAGGAAACTCACTTTAAAATTCTTAAGACCCCATCAAATTCATCGTCGTATAGGTTCTGTGGCTTATCAAATTGTTTTGCCTCCATTTCTTTCAAATCTTCATAGTGTCTTTCATGTTTCACAATTGAGAAAATATATTCCCGATCTATCTCATATAATTGAGCCCGACATAGTACAATTACGGGACAACTTGACATAATATGCAAATCATGTGTGAATCGACGATCGAAGTATCAAACAGCTTAGGGATAAACATATTTCTTTAGTCAAGGTTGTTTGGGATGATGTCACTGGAGATGCGACCTGGGAGATGGAAGACAATATGCGAGAACAATATCCGGAGTTGTTTTACGTAAGTAATTTTGATGACGAAATAAATTTAGGGGGAAAGAATTGTAACATCCGATTTTTCATTTCTATCTTTATTCTTTTTTAATTAAGCATCTTAGAAAAAAAATGAATTTAATATATATAGTTATTTTTAGTATAAAAATTGGTAGTTTTCTTTTAAAGTTGAGATTTAAATGGAAAACGATTTACGTTTTAACTGACAGTATAGGTTTTTAATAGCTTATAAATACTAAAAAAGTCAGAAAAATATTTTACTTGTCAAAATAGTGATTTTCCATTATTTGTGATTTATGGAAATTTATTTGGAATTTTTAGAAAATTTCTAAAAAAGAACCTGTAGTTGGCAAATGACAGAAATACTGCTATTTTTACCATTTTAATTACTATTCATAAAAACAAAAATGTTCTTTTTTATTTTAAATTTATTGTTTGAGGATTTTATAAATTATTTCTGTATTGCTTTGAGAAATTACTGTTTTGTACTTTGGGCATATACGTGATAAACAGTAAATACCAAGGAGTTTACCCTTTTCGTACTTTCCAAAATAACTTCCATGAAGCTATTAGCGATAAAACATGGCAATTATAGGCATTCTCATTGGTTCCCATAAATCAATTTGATTATTTTTAATTTTGATTTATTAAATATTCTTTTTACCCTTTACTTTCTTTTATTTCCATTTAAGACCTAAAGGGCAGAAAAGTAGTTTCACTCTCTCCTCTCACAAGGCCTCTTGGCCGACCCACTATTCATTTGGACATAGGACTATTCATTTTGTGATCCTTGTGAAAAGCTTTGGACCAATTAGAAATTAGTTTGATTTATCTAATTAACCTAATTACCTAAATAGGAACAAAGTGGGAATACCCACCTTGTCCTCCTTTGGCCACCCCCCTTCCCCTATAAATAGGAGGGAGGGGTCTCCTTCATTTCTTGTATCATCCTTAAGACACAAAGTCTTGAAACCTCTTCTTCCTCCAAATTTATTTCTTTGTTTTCTTGAGTTTTCTTTAGTTTTTCCAAGTTTTCCTTCAAAGTTCTTAAAGTTTTAAAACTTTGATCTTCAAAGTTCTTCTTTTCTTCAAGTTTAGAGGTAAGGGAAAAATTCTTCAAAGTTATTTGGGTTTACATAAGTTTTTCATAAGTTTGATTTTGAATGATCAATCACTTAGGTGGTTCATGTGTTTATAAGTTTTATAATGCTTTTCGTGAATATCTTAATTATGTTGTGTTAAATTATTTAATTAAGTTTGGTGTTGCTATATTCATATTTGTTTAATAACGTTGATGATGGTACTGTTATTATGTCAAATTTTAAAGAAAGTAGTTGAAAATAATTATTGTGTTAAAACGTGTTTTTGAGCGAAATTTTGATGGTCTAATACCAAAATTGAATTTAAATTTCTTTGTGTTTAAATCTCTATAAATTGGTTGTCCATATATACAAAGGTTGGTTGGGTTAGTTAGTGCATTTTGGGGAAATTTTGGCGAGAAAAAACTTGATATCTAAGTGGTCTATGACTCGCCTCTCTTTCCTAGGAACTCTCCTGATGTACTATTTGTAAATTGCACATTCCCATGAGCTTCAAGGAGTATCAAGTTTTGAAGATGACAAGCTTGGATGGAAGCATGAAGACTTGTAAAGTTCAAAGGGTCTAGAAATAGGTTTAATGTGTTTTTGATTTAACTTCTAGGACCTTTTGTAAAATATCTAAGATGAGATTGAGATGCTAAGTAAAATCAACCTAGGATCTAAAATTGAATTGCATTCATGCATTATATGTTTTAAAAATTGATTTTACTAAGGTTGAATTTTAGGTGAATCACAGGTGAATTGAATTTACAGGTCATTGGAACAGTGAATTGCATGTGAATTGAATTCCTGTGAGATTCCAGGCAAACTTGGTTGTTGTGAATCGATTCACACCTGTGGGAATCGATTCACAGAGAGCAGAGTTGCGATTCTGAAATCTAAACTTGCAGTGAATCGATTTATCACTTATGGGAATCAATTCACAGCAGTTAAAAAATGTTTTTTTAACAAAAATGGTGCGATTTTTCAGAAGTGATTTGCGGTTAATCATTCAGACACTTAGAGAAAACTCTCCAAGAACGAAAAACAATCTTTGTGGGTGAAATCTGTGAAGAAACATCTCAATCAAAGTCTTGATATTGATAGTAATCATCATTGTGCCAATTCTACACAAGTTTAGTGTGTTCTTTCATTGGTAAACTCTAAACCTTTATCTTGTTTGTTGATTCTTGTAAGAGGTGAGGTATCCTCTTTGTTGTAGTCTAGAGTGAGGTATCCCTAGGTGGTGTGGTTGAATTAGGGTGAGGTATCCCTAATTTTGTTTGTGGGTTTAGGAGTGGGACATCTTGTTGTAAAAAGATTGATTGTAATCATACCCGTTTTAGTAGTAGGTTGAAATCTCAATTCGGAAACGGATTGGGGACTGGACGTAGGTCACATTAGGTGACTGAACCAATATAAATCTCACTGTGTTCATATTCTCTTACCTTTGCATCTTTCAATTTCGTATTTGGTTCAAGAATTGTGTTTTTAGGGTTCAGTGAATTTCATGAGAATTCAATTCATCTGAAATTCACAGATCAGAAAAATTCCTTTTTCTTAAACTTGTGATTGTTTCCTTTCTACATTCACATTAACCATCGATATGAAAATTGTTTTGCGAAAAGTTTTTGAAAAATCAAAAGAATCCTATTCACCCCCCTCTATGATTCATCTTGTTAGAAGCCACTTGGGCTAACACGATTCTTCCTCACTTAGGGTTTGTATACATTTTTGGGCAAAATTATAAGAGAAATGCTAATACAATTCTTTTGCGTTAAAAGTCTCTATAATTTCATTGACCATCTGTACATATAAAGGTTGGTTGGGTTAGTCAGTGCATGTTTGGAAAAGTTTTCGCAAGGAAAGACTTGGTATTTAAGTGGTATTTGACTCACCTCTCTTTCTTGGGAACTCTCCTTATGTTCTGTTCTTCCTAACTTAGGGTTTGTATATATTTTTGGGCAACAGAAAAATTAATGGAGAAAAGCTTCAAAAGGGCTTTTTACTTATAACAGTATCTTCAATAAAACCAACTTCCGTTTAAATTATTGTAGGTTTGAAAATCTCTTCTCTCCTAAGATCATTTGAACACGGCTATGCTGGAAAACTCGATCTTTGCTTTTAATTTATTGTCTTCCAGAGAAAAAAATCACACTTTGTGTAAAGAACAATGATATAAGAACTGAGTACGAGAATTAATCCTATGTTGGTAATAAAATACGAGTATTTTACTGTATTTATATGGTTATGAAAAAGATGGGTTGTGTATTACAAGAGGTTATATAGTAAAACGTTTGAAGTTTTACAAGAGAAACCAAAGCGAGTTTATATGCAAAATAAATTGTCATTGCATAAAGATTTTTAGAGCATACAACCCAGAGAGGGTTGAGAATAGAGTTTGGTTGGGCTACAAGTGCCTATTGGGATTATCCAGGTTTCGAAAGTCTCAATGGTTGGGTAGGTGATAACCCTTGAGCCGAGACGAGTCGTATATCCAACTTGGATAAATCTGACTGACCAGTCTATTCATGATATGGTATTTCTAACGCCCCAAATTTTCAAGAGATAGAGTGTTAATAAGGGAGGATTATTGTTAATATTAGGATTTCGATGAGATTAACAAAGGTTTAAAACTGACGTGAAACCCTAATTTGGAGTCAGAAAAGATATTTGAGGATACCAATAGTGATTTTATATTATTTGAGGATTTTAAAAATTTATTTGGGAATTTTCTGAGAAACGAAGCAGAAATAGTACCGTTTTGGTCTCTGTAGTATGACCAGGATGAACTACGAGTGGATTTGGAGACCAGAACAAGTTAGAAAAATATTTTGATGAGCCAAATAATATTTTTATATTATTTTAGAATTTTAGAAATTATTTTGAGAATTTTTAGAGTAACAAATTAGAAATTGCTGTTTTGGTCCCTGTAGAATAAAGAATGGGGTAAATTGGAGCGTAAATGGATACCAGGAGATTAGGACAGGATCAAAATTAAAATGCAAGAGTAACCAATATTGTTTATATAAGATTTGTGATTTTAAGAAATTCTTTGGGAATTTTTAGAGAAAAATCAATTTTACACTAGTTTACGTGTTACGGGTGATCGGTAAAAGTCTGTCTTGAGCCTAAGTTTGATTTTTCTTTAGCCCTAGACCACTTTGGCTCATAAATTTCATGACCATGGTTAATTTGAGTGAACCATGCAAGCCATTCACTTAAACAAGCCATAGAAGTAGAGTTTAAGTCATTTGGGATCAAAATTACCATACAAAAGTTACTTTTTACCATTTTCACTTAAGTGATTAAATTTTTAAGCTTATCCCCTTCTTCTTATAGCTGTTGGGCGCCCATGTGCTTATGGAAGGCAAGGAAGATATTTTATTTTGATAACTCAATTGGAATTAATTTGAAATCCATCCATAGGATTATGACAAGTGTTACCACATGTTTGGCTTGCATTTAACCATGATTAATGAAAGCAACCATGGTGTCTCTTTGGTTGAGTAAAGGGGCGGCCAAATGCAAGGAGGAAAGACCAAGGAAGAGTCATTCTTCATTCTAAGACAACTTATCTCTCTAAAAACTCCATTTTTCTCTAACTTCTCTCTAATTCTATCTTCTTCCTCCAAGCTTTTTCTTCCATTTCCATGAAAGCTTTCCATCTCCTTCCTTCATTTTTTTGATCCTTTACACAAGCATCAAGTGTAGAGAATCCATTTTATATATCTTTTAAACATTTAGCCTCCATCATGCTTGGAATCATCAAGTTGTTCTTCAAGTGTTCTTGAGCTTTTGGCCTTGAACCTTCAAGCAAACAAGGTTGGTTTGTGTTTCCAATCCATAAATCCTTATTTTCTATTCATGATCTTCATCATCTTTTCACTAAATCATGTGTTTCTTCAAAGTTTTTGGGGAAACTCTTATTTTGCTCTAGGTTGTGTTCTTGGAGCCAAGTCTTTGATTATCCTTTTGATTCATTTTTCCAAAGAGGTTTGTTTATAAAATCACTCTCCTTTAGTTTTCTGATGGGATTAGAGGTGGTTTTATGAAAAGAATAGGCTTATGTTTGTTGTGGTTGTATTTCTTTGTTTGTGATATTTTTAAGGTGGTTGATTTTGTGGACTTGGTTATCAACTTGTTAAAGGGGAAAAAGAGAAGGAGAAAGATTTAAGGTAAGGGGAAAATTCTCTAGTTATCACAGTTACATAAACATGTGTGTTGTATGTGATTTTTTTTATGTTCTTGGTTATTGATTTCTTATATTCTTGGTGAATGATTTCTTATATTTTTGTGTGTTTGAATTCTTAAGTGTTGGCAATGATTTCTTACGAGTGGTGAAGTGAATTCTTATGTGGTGATTGGTTGATTTCTCATGACTTTGGTATTGTAATATTTAAAGTAGATCAATGGCTTTGATATTCTCATGTGGTTAAGATTGGTGATTGATGATTGGAGAAGTTGAGAGATTAACATGATAACCCCAAGCATATTGGAGATGGTGTAGAGGACATGGAAATAAAGTGACTGTTTTGAAAAAAAAAGTAACTTAGAAAACAAAGTCCACAGCTTTGTATAGGAACCCTTTAATCCAATCATGTTTCCAAGAAATTTAGTCTCCAAATGACTATTTAATTAACCTTTGAAAATCAACATTAATGAACCAAATTTCATAAAAGGTAAATCTGATTTTTATGTTTAAAAAGGTTGGAAATAAGCTAAGTAATTAAATTCTAAAAGAAAAGTAATTTTCGGATTTTTTTGTAATCTTTCCAGAACTGTTCACATCCCTGGTGTGATAATTTTCACAGTCTGTGATCTCTTCTGTCTGTGAAAAATACAGTTTTTAAAGTACAAGGACCAAAAATGTAATTTTTGAAAATTGAGGGACCGGAAGTGTAATTTTAAAGTACAAGGACTGAAATGATAATTTGGATACTTAGAGGATTAAGAGTGTAATTTAGATCCTTAGATGGACTAAAAATATAATTTGGATACTTAGAGGACTACAATGTAAATTTTGAAGAAAGTTGACATTTTAGATAATTAATTAAAATAAAGAGATATTTTTACTAAAGTGATGAACAATGTGGTTTTAAAATTAACATTTTTAATAAAGTCAAGTGAGGGAGAGTATTATCAAAGAGTTTTCTCAAATAGGGCCAAAGCCTAATTGATTGAGTTTTTCCAAAGAAAAGTTCTCAATTGAATTACTAAAAGTTGAAGAGGGGGTAATATAAGCCTAGTGTATCAAAAGAGAATGGACTTAGCATTTAAAAACAATGACATGTGAGGTCGTGGACTGAGTGTTTGTAACGATGAGATATTTTTGGACAGAGTGTCCAGGGTGTGAAAATTACATTGAGACTGAGTGTCCGAGGTAGTGAAAATGACGTTCCTGAACTATATGAGTAGATAACGGTGTGAAAAGTCTGTGTGACTAAATTATATTGAATAAAGATGAATTAAAGCGAGTGAGGGAAGATTGGTTGTGTGCCGTTCCACCAGGCTGAGTGCCATTGAGTTATAACTCACGTTATGCGTGGTTGGAAATTGATACGGTTGGGCTACAATTGCCTACTGGGGTTATCCGAGTTTCAAACTTCCACCAATGGCCAAGTGTTTGCATCCTTGAGCCGGGGAAAATCGTACATCCGACTTGGATAAACCTGACTGACCGGTCTTTTTAGGATAAGGTGAGAGTGGCTTTTATGGAATGGTTGTGAGAGCAGACCCGAAGAGAAAGGGTTGTGCAATCATGTTAAGTATTTAGCTGCGTCTATCACTCAAACATTGTTGGGATAAGTCTCCGTGGAGCATTGAGAAACGATGTTCTTACAGAGCTCTTAGAAGTGTCATGCATATATTTCTGTGTGAAATTGATGTGATTCTTGAGTGTGATTTCTTTTGAGGATGAGTATAGCACTGTGTGTGCAATATATTTGCTGTATGTAATATATATCTTGTGTGTTGCTTGTGTAACTGTGGCGATATAACTGTGAATGAGATTTTCACCCTTGCAATGTGTTGTTTTCCTGTATGCAAATATATTTTTCCTAAGTCGCTATGCCAGAGATTAAAGTGGAGCTCAGGAGGAGTCAAGAACAGGCAGTACGTCAGCACATAGGGTGAACGTGTGCGTTTTCGATCAATGGTTGGATTTTCTCATTTGAGTCCTTATAGAATTTTCAGTGCTTGACCAGCATAGAGAGTCTGTATTAAATTAGTTTGATTAAAAAACTATATTTTATTGTATTGAATTTTATTATATTAATGAATGCTTCATGTTTCTTAATTTGGTTTCGCGGATTAATGTGTTGACTTATTTTTATCTTTTAAAAAAAATAATTAATTATGAAAATCATTTGTGAAAATTAAATAACTTTGACATTATTTTCCGAAAGGAAGTCAGTAATTAAATAAATTTAATGCCCTTCGAGGAAGAGAGTGTTAAAGTATTAAGTTTTAAATGTAGCATTACCAAATGATCTCCTAAAGTCCTGAAGGGACTGTCTTTTAATTCATGTTAAGTCTACTGCAACCAATCGCTCAATGGTGTTTTGGTGGAAAAAGTCTTCTTGGAGCATTACATCGGTGTGATTATGGATATAGAAGCGATATGCATAAATGGGTTTTAAGTGTTAATATATTCTATGATAAACATTAATTGTGAATATAATGCATAATATGTGGTTGTTATTCTTATGTATTCTCTTATGATATAACTTGTTTATAAGATTTTCACCCTTGCGTGTTTTCTATGTTGTGTGTATGTTTGTTGAGTAGACGATTTACCCTTGGAGTGGGTTGATTACGGGACGACGTCTTAGTATCCGACCTCTTGAGGCGGAGAGTGTGGGGTGGACGATAAACCCCTATACGCAGTGGGGTACATATGCCGGGTATGTGCCCCACTGCGTATAGTTACGAAAATCTTGGTTACTATGGTGTAATATCCTTTTTAGAGAAAGGATGTTGCAACTTCATTGTGTCATGTCAATGGTCAACTCAATATAGGGATCTAACTCAAAAACTTAGATAATTGAAGGACAAAAACCATTGACTTTTAGTTTAGGGACTAAATTCAAAAAGTAAATTTTTAAAATGACCTAAACCATACTTAAGCTATAATAATTTTATCAAAATAATCTTACTATTTGTGGGTTTTTTGTGCTTTGGGTCCTGTTTTTTCTTCTTCCTTCTTTGCCTTCCTTTAGCTTTTTGCTACCAAAAAAATAGTCTTACTATTTATATTCTTTGAAAACCGATGTAACATTTGAAAAATATTATTTAGCCCAAAATTGGAATTTGGAATACAATAACTAATGACTTATTGAATTTTTTTTATTATTTTGAGACTTATTTATTTTCTAAAAAATCACTTATTTTAGAATGGAGGGAGTAATTTAAAAGTTGTTGATAGGTTGAGTAAAAAAAGAGTTGTTGATAATAATTATAAATAAATATATAATATTGCACAATCTGTTCATTTTTATCTGTCTTTTATAGTTGTTCTAAATTAATCAAAGAATCATTTAATTGACATCCACTATATCCATTTACTCTCTTTCCATTAAAGTGTATGAAAAATGTGTAAACAGTTAATGATGATAAGAGTATATTTGACAAAACATAACATTAAATTATCAAAATGATAGATAAATAGTAACAAAGTTCTTCTTAAAAATAGACAATTAAAAATTAACGGAGGGAGTATATTTATTAGTTCTAATTCATTAAATGTTATAATAAATATTTATTAATTTTAGGCTTAAATAACTTTTTGGTCCCCTGTAAATTTTTTTTTTACTTTTAGTCCCTTAAGTGGGTTGACCGCTGATGTGTCCATTTTAAGCCAATCAGCATGCTTACATGGCCAAAATTTTTGCCACGTAGGCTGCCACGTCAGTATCTCTCTCTCCTCCCTCCACCCCCCAGCACCACGTCCTCTCTCTCTCCTCCCTCCACCCCTACTCCACCAGCACCACCTCTTCTCTCTCCTCCTCCCTCCACCCCACCACCTCCTCTGGCTCGCCGACCTTGATCCTTCCCTCACCACCAACCGCCACCTTAGCAGCAGCACAAGAACCCCGAGAGCGGAACCAATCCCCTGCGATGCGGTCCACCAACACCGTCTCTGCACGCGCGAGTCATTCCGTTAGCGTGGGGACTATCACCCTTAGCCCGCACTCGATCTACTCCATCCGAGTCGTTAGTGTCTCGGAAGGGTTCTGCCACGCCACCGAGATTTGCCAGGGGCGTTTGTCGAGGGAAGAGGAATACGACAACGAAATGGCGTCGTTTTTGTTTTCGATATCGTCGTTTTTGTGGTCGTGTTGGTGGAGGAAGGAGTGGGCGCGGTTGGTGAAGAAGGAAGGGAGGTTGTTGCACCATGGTTGGTGGAGGAGTTGGAAAGGGTGGTCGGTGGTGGCGGCGGCGTCGAGGGCATGGTAATAGGGTTGGAAGTGGTGGTGGATCATCTCAACGTGGGTTGAGAGGATCGTTGGGGTGGAGGAGTAGTGGTGGTCCCTGCAATTGGCTTGCGATTTGATCAATGAGGAAAGAAGAAGAAAGAACAGTGTGTTAATTCTATCAACGAAAACCTCCAATCAGTGAACAATTTTCATAATGAACCAATAATCACCCAAGGAGGAAATGGAATCATGGCACACTAGGTTAACATTTCACCAATGAAATAAGTCGATAATCTGAAACAAAGGAACCAAAATCATAGAAGCAGAAGCTTGAAAGAGAGAGATGAGGGAGGAGAGAAGAGGTGGTGGTGGGGGTGGAGGGAGGAGAGAGAGAGAAAGAGAGATGCTGACGTGGCAGCCTACGTGGCAAAGATTTTGACCACGTAGGCATGCTGACTGGGCTTAAAATGGACACATCAGCGGTCAACCCACTTAAAGGACTAAAAGCAAAAAAAAAATTTATAGGGACCAAAAGCATTTGACTTTTTTTATAGGGACTAAAAGCAAAACACTCCTATATTATAAGGACCAAAAAGTTATTTAAGTCTTAATTTTATTAAATTTCAAATTTAAATACTATTTCACTTTACTTGAATCATTAATAATAGCACTAATTATAATTTTTTTTTTGGGTACCATTGCATTGGCGGGAGTATCCTCTGACTACTAGCACAGAGACAAATCTCCCTCGGGACCTTGGCTGCATTAAGGCTATCCCTCCCAGTGCCGTTTTTTTTTATCAAACCCAAGGCACGTACACGAGACATTGGGATGAGGAACAACCGCAATTACCAGTCGGACCAATGGACGTTGGTAGCAGTAATTATAATATAAAAATTACTTTGAAATAATTTCATAATATTATACATTATTACCTCCGTTTCATATTAAGTTTCATTTTAGAAAAATAAAAAAAAAGGTGTTGGTAAATACAGCCCAATTTCTGGACATACGCCCCACTTAATCCAATAAATTCCCAAACTACTCTCATTGACTTTGTTTTTTTCTCCAATTTCGAACTTTTACCGGAAACTCAGTTTCTGGAATGCATTTTTATATTTTTACTGAAAACTCGAGTTTCCAAAATACAAATTTGTATTCCGGAAACTCGAATTTCTGGAATATATTTTTTTTATTCCGAAAACTGAGTTTCTGAAATGTATAAAAACTTAGTTTTTCGCATATATTCCGTAAACTCGAGTTTTCGGAATAAAAAAAATATATTTTGGAAATTCAAGTTTCTAGAATACAAATTTGTATTTCAGAAACTCGAGTTTCTGGTAAAAATATAAAAATGCATTTCAGAAACTGAGTTTCTGATAAAAACACGAAATTGAAAAAAAAAAAAACAAATCGATGAGGGCATGAAAGTAAAATACCGTTTAAAGTAGGGTGCATGGACAAAATGGTGTGGTGTATTTACCGGCACCCACAAAAAAATTCATATAAAGTGTCATTTTATATTTTTAATGCACGATTAATTTTTTTACACAATTTTACCCATTGACAGTGCAACATTGAAAATGTAAGGTTAATAGTAAATGATACATTCATTAATAAATCATAAGGATAATTTAGTTAAATTGTTCTACTTATTAACTCATTTATTATTTTTCTTAATACTTGTAAAAAAACCTTAAATATATACTCCCTTCGTCCCATTTTGTTTGACGTTTAAGGTTGTGCATAGGAATTAAGAAATGCAGTGTAGTCAGAACCGGATTAGACCAGTCGGTCCGCCTAGTCGAACCAGGAACCAGACCCCCTCCGGTCCGAATGACTCCCAAAATTGGACTAGCAAAGAACCGGTCAAAAATCGAGAAAATCGACCAAAATCAAGAAAACTGGGCAAAAATCGATTTGAACCGGTTCAGTTTTAAAAAAAAAAAATTGTCAATTTTTTTATTTTTTTTAAAGAAACAGATGTCACTTTCTTCAATTATTTGTAATTTTGAAAGTTTTATGTTATGAATTATGACATTTTGTATTGAAATTTAATTTTTTCTTTATAAAGTTATGAATTTTATGTTAATTTTTACTCAATATTGTGTTATATATTATACTAGAAATTAAAATAATATTATTTAATTATAACCCAGTTGAACACGGATTGAACCACGGTCGAACCTCTGAACCTTGAACCCTTGCTTTCATCGATTCAATGACTGGTTCGGTTCTGACTATCTTGAAGAAATGCAATTAATGGTTAGAAATTCATAAAAAATATTTTGTAGTTTCCTAAAATGCTCTCATTGGAATTACAAATGTCAGTAATTACAAAAGACTTACGAAAGGGAGATGAGTACATTTAAAAAAAAACTACTACCTCCGTTTTAAAATAATGTCCACTATAGTATTTCGCCAAGATTAAAAAAGACAATAAATGAGTTAAAAAGTTGAATAATTTTACGAAATTGTCCTTGTAATTAATGTTACATTGATAATATAAAGTGACAAACTTTAAAATGCATTAATAAGGAAAAATTGAAAGAAAAAAAATCATTAATACTACATTGAAAATATAAAGTGGACACTTAATATGAAACTTTATCATTTTTCAAATTGGGCAATCATTTTGAAACAGACGTAGCTTCAAGGGCATAATAGGAAAGAAAACTTTGATGTTTCATTAATATCGTAAAATGACAATCAAAATCGGATAAATTTTTTTAAAACGTCAAACAAAATGAGACGGAGAGAGTATAAAAGAAAATGAGTATTAAACAATAATTATTGAATGTGAAACTTCTGCTATAATTAAAAGACCAATTACTAAACATTAATTGAGAAAAACTATTTAAAAATACTAAACTTATACATTATTTAATATTAGCTATCATATATAATGTTACAGTAAAGTAATTTCTAAAAGACATGATGATAAAATATTAATTTTGCTGATATTCAAAATATATAAGATATTAATATAAAAATTATATTTATTGAGCGTAATATATTAAATGTTATAATAAACATTTGTTATAATAAACATTTATCTATTGATCAAAAAAATAATAAACATTTATCACACTTTTTAAAATTTCAAATGTTAAATTGTATTAGCTTATAATTATATTAGTTTTAGGTTATATTAATTCTTTAATATTATATTATCACTATAAATTCACTTGAGTTGTTGTAACTCAAAACAATTTAAAAAAGTCTTTGTTGTTTAATTATCAATTTATCATATTGTAAATAAAAAGTAATTACTTTTATATTATTATTATTTTTGTATAATTACTTTTATCTTAATTAATGACTATAAGTATTATTTTCAACAATTTAAATTATGAAAATCAAATAAATTGATAGTAAAATAATACTACAAATAAAGGGACGAAATCAACTAAATGTCAAACTCGTACACTTGCACCAATTAATAACTTTTTGTAGAATGCAAAATTAATCAATCCAATCGTTTGAATCAAGAGTTGTTGTATAGTTGATCAAGTCTTTAAAATTTCATATAAATAAAAAACTAATTGATACTTCATTACACTACTTTATTTATTTTAACGTATAATATGTTGTTAAAATATAAGTAAATATTCATTATTAGATAATATAGCTATGAATATTCAAATTGTCTAAAATTTAATATACATGGCCAGGATGATAATATCACACGATTCAACAGTTGGATTGGTTAATTTCGTATTCTATAGAAAATTATGAATCGATGTGAGAGTAAGAGTTTGACACATGGTGTCAATAGATACCGTCCCATAAATGAAATATTATTCAAAAAATACTATAGAAATCAAATGAGTAATTTTGCATGTTTTGTGTGTTGTACACTTAAAAAAGTTAATGACATTAAAAAAAGTTAATTTTGTTGTTTATCTCTAAAGAATAAAATCGATACTACCTCCGGTCCCATATATAAGAGACAAATATCTAATTCACTAAGACCAGTAAAAGGTAGTTAAATGAGTTAGTTGTAATTAATATACATTTTATTCCAAAATTATTCCTAATAGTAAATAATTAAAATAGTGACTTATACATTTAATGACATTAAATTATTCCTAATTCCCAAACATATTATTCTCTCTCCAATGGGTAGAAAAGGAATTTTATACAATTGATGCATTTAAAACGGGTCTATGTTTCTTATAATTTGGACAAAAAAATAACCATAAATTCTCTTATATATGGGACCAGAGGTGGTATTTATTAGTTGCTCTACTCATTGGTTGAGCTTGGTCAATTCAAGTCCAAAAAACTCAATCTACTTAATAATTGAGAGAGTAATTATTGGCCCGTTTATGCCAATTTGGTCCAATGGGTAATGGGTTGGGTTGGTGGCAGTTTGTGTGGGCAATCGGTAAATACACCCCCTTGTTTTATCCATTCACCCCACTTAAAAGTCATATCAATACAAAAATACCCTTTTTTTCGTTTCTTTATTTCCCCGCATACACCTCACTTGTTTATGTTACTGTTCCCGCTTCTTCTTCCTCAGTCCCGCTTCTTTTTCCTTGGTTATTTGATCATAGTTTAACCCAACTTCAGTGAGAGACGAGAGAAGAGACGATAAAGAAGAATAAGCAGCTGAAATTTCATCTTCGTTCGTCTTCCTTTTTGGCCGTTCAGGTATGGTTTATTTTTTTAAACAAATATACTATTTAAACTGGAATTTCCAATTTGCGGAAAGTTTAAAATTACTTATTTACCGGAAATTGGAATTTTCGATAGTTTTAAGATTAATTTATAACTACCGGAAATTACAATTTTCGGTATTATAAAATTAATCTTAAAACTACCGGAAGTTACAATTTTCGGTAGTTATAAAATTAATTTTGTAACTACCGGAAATTGTAATTTCCGGTAGTTACAAATTTAATCTTAAAACTACCGAAAATTCCAATTTCCGGTAGTTATAAAATTAATCTTAAAACTACCGGAAATTGGAACTTCCGGTAGTTAAAAAATTAATTTATAACTACCGAAAATTCGAATTTCCGGTAGGTTACAAAATTTATAAAAATTTCAATTTCAATTTCTTCTAATTGAGGTGTCTTTTTGTAGTGTTATTCAGTACATAATGGATGACAATTCTAATGATGCATTCCCTTCGTTACTAAATAAATTTGACTGCACTGAAGAATTTACAACTAATGAGATATTTATTTAATTTTTTTTTAAATATTGTTTTGATTGTTAAGGTGATTTATATGTATGTCATTGCCCATTATCAGGTCTTCTATACTAAAGATGATTTATTGAACTGGGCTAGACCACTTGCTATGGAATGTGGATTTGTGCTTGTCATAACAAGATCAGACGACGGGGACAAAGGCCCAGGAAGAAAGACAGTTGTTGTTTTGGCTTGTAGTAGAAGTGTAAATATAGGCCATACAAGAACAAATTACCGAAAAAGGTAACTGCTACCCAAAAGTGCGAGTGCCCATTCAGGTTAAGAGCAAGACGCATGAGTAATGGTCAAGGTTGGTATATTAATATGGTGAATGGAACTCACAACCATGGACGGGCAGAGACACTGGTTGGTCACTCATATGCTGGTCGCCTAAATGATGATGAGAGATTTTTGGTTAATAGTTTGACCAAAAACATGGTTAAGCCTAGGAATATACTACTAACCATAAAAGATAACAATGCGTCCAACCTGAGTACAATAAATCATATTTATAATGAGCGAAAAAAGTATCGTCGGTCTCAAAAAGGGGAAAGGACAGAGATGCAACAATTACTCAGTTTATTGGAACGTGATAAGTATTTTTATTGGTTTAGGAGGCATGAAGAAACAAATATTTTGAGAGATATTTTATGGGCACATCCAGATTCTATTAGGCTTCTGGACATGTTTCACATTGTGCTGATAATGGATAGTACATACAAAACAAATAGGTATCGCCTTCCACTACTTGAGGTTGTTGGTCAGACATCAACAGAGCTCACATTCTCTGTGGCATTTGCTTATTTGGAGGCAGAGCAGACGGATAACTTTACATGGGTACTACATAAAGTAAGAGAGCTTTTTGTGAGAACTGACATGGTTCCTCATGTGATTGTGACTGATAGAGATGTTGCATTGATGAATGCAGTGCAAGAGGTGTTTCCATCATCAACTCAATTATTATGCCGGTTTCATATTGGAAAAAATGTAGAGGCGAAGGTAAAGTTGCATGTTCATCCTAATGATGTATGGCAGTCAGTTAGAGATGCATGGGATTTCATTTGCGACTCTCCTACTAAGACTGACTACGTCGACCGTCTAGCCATTTTTGAAAGGATTTGTTCAGTGTGGCCTAATTTTTGTGAATACGTGAAGAATACGTGGTTGATTCCCCATAAGGAAAAGTTTGTGTGTGCATGGACTGATCAGGTGATGCATTTGGGGAACACAACAACAAATAGGTATGCACAAACTTATGCTGACATACTAATGGTTACTTCATT
The DNA here is from genome assembly GCA_030159175.1 of Glycyrrhiza uralensis. Taxonomy (NCBI): domain Eukaryota; kingdom Viridiplantae; phylum Streptophyta; class Magnoliopsida; order Fabales; family Fabaceae; genus Glycyrrhiza; species Glycyrrhiza uralensis. The sequence continues at coordinate 32,821,634 of BRZY01000003.1, forward strand.
TTGTTACATGTTTTGATCAAAATGTTTTGTTGCTCACATTAGGGTGGAAGGTGCACATGGGAGATTGAAAAAGTTGCTTGAGGATAGCATGGGGGACATGTGTACTTGTTGGGATGCTATCAACAATATGATTATATTGCAGCACAATGAAATAAAAACGTCATTCCAAATGAGCATCAACCACGTTGAACACAGACACCAGCCAAGAATATTCAATGAGTTGCGGTATTTTGTATCTAGAGCTGGACTTGATCATATATCCAAGCAACTTGATCAAGTGAACTTCACAGGTACTGATTGTTCCCTCTGTGGTTGCCGTATTAAAAGGACCCATGGGTTACCATGTGCATGTCAGATTGCCCGGTATGTGACTCTGGGTATGCAGCCAATTCCACTGCGTGATGTGCACAGACATTGGAGGAAGTTAAGCTTTCACGACCAAGGTCAGGAGGATAAGGGGGCATGTTTGACACTGACATATGAGTGGGAGAAATTGATAAATCGATTTGAAGGACTTGACATTTATGGTAAAGCTGCTATGAAGACCAAAGTATTGGAGCTTGCTTGTCAGGAAGCAAGTAATATGTGTCCTCCATTTGAAAAGGTAGAAATCGTAAATTATGATGTTTATATATATATATATATGTATTGTGTTAAACTATTTCTGGAGTCATTTTTGATGATTTAATTAAACTTGACTAATTTACAGGTTAATACAAAGGGGGCACCACAAAAGGGTAAGATGTCAAAGTCAGACAAATCCACCAAACGTGATCCATCATATTGGGAACATATTGACAATCTTTATTCTGAAAAAGGTAGCACACCACCTATGTCGGGGACGGGAAAACCAGTCAAAAGCCTAAGTCCAGGCCTATGAAGGTTTTGCATATGTTGAAACAATTTTCAATGGAACTTCATCCATACATTGAGGACATTATCAATGTTGAGGCTGATGGTAATTGTGGATATCGTTCCATTGCTGCTTTACTGGGAATGGGTGAAGAGTCTTGGCCTGTTGTTCGTAATGACTTAATGAAAGAATTGAAAATGCACAGAAAACAATATACCAAGATGTTTGGGGTTGAAATTGTTGACCAGTTAATCGAGTCTCTGTGGATTGAAAATCATGCTACTATTGACAAGTGGATGACCCTCCCAGAAATGGGATATGTGATTGCCTCTAGGTATAACGTGATATTGGTTGCATTGTCATCTCAATATGGCATGACATTTTTCCCACTAAGAGGTCAACCCGAAGCCAATGTCCCTGTCATTGCCATTGGATTTGTCAATGGAAACCATTGGGTGCAGGTATGATATTGTGTTAATTATTATTTTAGTTTAATTGTGTAAAATTTTTGCGGGTTTATGAATTTTTCTTATTTTATAGGTACGTATGCAGGATGAGTCTCCGATGCCTTTAACTGCCACGTTGTGGTCTAAGAACGCTAGTCCAGAAGCTCTACCTTGGGAATTTGTATTTATACATCGTCAGGAACATTATATATAGTTCACTTTTTACACGAGAGACACCAGCTCATGTTAACCTTTCTGATAATTGATTGTAAGACATGGTTATTTATCTTATAGAGAAATTAATTTTATCTTGTATTTTTATTTTTTTCATATATGAAAAGAAAAATATTAAATAGTCAAATAGGTACTTAAGGAGAAGTTAAAAAAATAGTTTTTAAAAAAAGTAAAGTGCAAAAATTAATTTCAATTTATATACAAAAAATTAATTAAAAAACACATGTTAAAAGTGTTTATGGAAAAATTTATCCAAACAGAGCCAATATCTAATTACACATGAGAAAGTAATCGTTGTATAGCTGGACATTAACTTTCTCACGTTGTGGTCTAAGAACGCTAGTCAGATATCCTGAAGCTTAGAGTTTTCATGGGCATTGAACCATATCAACATAAAGATTCATGAACAAAAAGACTATGATTTTGATATTAACCATATCAGCCAAGCCAACTTTTAACATCCAAGGTTGGATGCAACTCGGAAACAACTAGATTGCTGTACAGAACCATTGGGTACAAAATAACATCGATAGTATTGACAGTCCATAAAGTAAATAAAATGATCTATCACTGTGTAGATCGATCCCCCCTCCTCCTCCTCCTCTCATATGTCCGCTCGAACGGGGCACCGCGTGCAATAGAGTATATTTGCCTAAAATAGTCAATGTCTGGATGTGCCACCATAGCTTCTCCACATATATCTGCAATCTGGTCACACCTTGCCTACAATTACCAAAATACATGACATTAACATTTATAAACACCAAAGTTATTAAACACATAATTTAGTTTTTAGAAATACCGCAGCTATATGAGATCCTCTGGGTGCAATCTCCTCCACATGGGGTACAATCTCCTCCACATGGGGTACACTGCTGGAGCTGGGAACCGACATTCTTACCTCATCCTCCATAGGGGGTATGAGTAATGGGTGAGAAACCCGTCGATACCACGCCACATAACCCTCCTCAGTCTCATGTGGGTGTGTCACCACACGACCTCTAGTCTGTATATCAATAATGTGGTCTGCATAATGTGTCCACATGTCAACGATCTGTCCTGGGTCTGCAGGCATCTCTGGTGGGCACCGCAGAATCCCCTGGACATGCCCAAGCTGACGCAAAACCCTCTCTGGTAGATGCGGGACCCTCACTCTGTCCCACATTATATACCCAGAGAAGAATGAAATATCACTAAGCGGCACCACGCCCCTATGACTATCATAGGGGGTCCATATGACATCATCTGTGGTCAACGCGTCTAAAGCACTCCTAATGGGCATCACCCGACCATCACCTCTTTTAGGTCTCCATTTCATTGCACGAGGCACCGTTTCACATCTTTCCTTTGTGTCATAGCGAAGCCCAATATTGGGAAAATGTTCGTAAATCCATGCCTGCATAAAACATGAATATATACACATGAATTTATAAAAACTAACATATAAAATTTTAAGCAATACAAGGCAATTTATATAGGTCATTACCTGTAATAGGGACAAGTAACCACCCATCTGCTTCGTCTCTGCCTTACTAGCTTCCCCAAGATGGTCATACAAAAATGCAAGCGCGGCCACTCCCCATGCATATCTGTGGCAAGTAGAAAGGTCGCGAAAAAGATCTAAGAATGCTATGTTAACATACGTAGCACTCTTGTCGGCAAATATAGTACACCCTACCAAAAAGAGTAGGTACGCCCTAGTAGCTGCCTGCCAGTTCTTCTCCTGTACCCTCTCCTCATACATATCTAACAGCCAATTCAATCGAACATGTAACCCCCGTGTCGCCTCCATTTCTGCATATGCATTTGCAGGTGTGACACCAAGGAGTTCAGTAAGAAGGGTATAACAACCATCTCTGTCAAAGCCGGGGTCTGTCCATATTATGCCACTAGTCGGCAAATGGAGAAGTGACGCCACATCATCCAAAGTGATGGTCATCTCACCGAATGGCATATGAAAAGAGCTACTCTCCTTATGCCATTGCTCTACAAATGCAGAGACAATACCCTTATCTCCCAACGTGTACATGCACAAGCGGAGTGTGTCTAATCCTGTATGAGATATAAGATTTGAAACTTCCTCAGGCAGTTGAGGGTCGTCTATCACTTTCCGACCATGTGCGACTATCTTTAACTCTCCACGATCCTGACACAATTAAACAAGTCAAATTTTTATAAAAATATAAAAATAAATTATAATGTAACAAAAAAAAATCAAACAATATCAAGACTCTGTTACTTACCACTCCATTCCATATGTCATAAGCAACATGTGATTCATAGGACCCCAGTAATGACAAATCCTCAGGCCCTCCAGGATATGATCGAGCCTGCACAGGTGTAGGTACAGGCTAGGGTGTCTCCTCATGAACATGTTGACCACCAACACGCTCTCTACGTGCAGATGCAGTAGGCCGTCGTCGACTAGCCATATCTAAAAAATAAAACAATTACAAACAAAAATAATGTAATTAGAATGTCAATTTGAAAAATATAAAAAAAATTCATTTCAAATTTTCAAGTTACACCTAAATAAACAATGTAATTATCATTAGAATAATAAAAAAAAATTTCAAATTTCAGTTGGAAATTTCAACTTTGAACTACCGGAAATTAGAGTTTCCGGTAGAACAAAATTTCAACTTTGAACTACCGAAAATTCGAATTTCCGGTAGTTCAAAGTTGAAATTTTGTTCTACCGGAAACTCTAATTTCCGGTAGTTCAAAATTCAACTTTGAACTACCGGAAATTCGAATTTCCGATAGATCAAAGTTGAAATTTTGTTCTACCGGAAACTAGAATTTCCGGTAGTTTAAAATTCAACTTTGAACTACTGGAAATTAGAGTTTCCGGTAGAACAACTTTCAACTTTGTACTACCGGAAACTCGAATTTTTGGTAGTTTAAAGTTGAAAATTTGTTCTACCGGAAACTCTAATTTTCGGTAGTTCAAAATTCCAACTTTGTACTACCGAAAATTTGAGTTTCCAGAAATTTATAATTCCATTTTTCTCCGTAAATCTGAATTTTCGGTAACAAAACACAAGAACCAGAACGAAATAGACATGCGAGTTATGCAAACGTATGTAATCCAAAAGATGACAAAAATAAAATGCAAATAACAGAAGATGCCAACAATCCAGAAAATAATCAACGTGATTCACAAAAAAATCAAAAAAACAAAATAACGCAAGGGATACGTGGAACTGAGAATACCTCGTCACTTCTGCGAAAATGGATCCCCCTGTTCTGCAGGCTTGCGTGCGATGAGAAGAGGGAAGAGGGGCGTGCGATGAGAAGAGGGGAGAGGGAAGTGAGGTTCCTTTCGTTTTTGGTTTGCCTCTGCGGTTTGCTTTCGTTTTTCTCAGTGAGGTGTATGTGTTTTTCGAAAAAATATGGAAGAGGGAACGAGAAAGGAAGAGAATTAGCAGAAGGGCAGTTTCGGATTAAAAAATTTGAACAGTATTAAGTGGGGTGAATGGCTAAGAGAACTGATACACGGACACCTTACTTTTGTGCTCCACCCTTCCCACACCTTAGCCAGCTGGCAATTTAGTGAGTCAGCAAAGAAAAAGTGGCGAGTCAGCAACAATTGATTTAACTGGAAAAACGAAAAAGAAAATGAAAGGTTGCAGAGCAATACAAAGGCGGGAGAGCATGAGAAATGACCCATTATTGTTCCCAAATCAAACTCTCTCTTTCTCTGTGTGAAGAAGCTCTGTTTGAAGAAGCTCTCTGAGGAAGCCATTGTACTTGCGACTCATTCTCACTTGCCATCGCGGAGAAGACATCGTTGTGGTTGAACATTTTCCTCTCTGGTTCTGTACATTTTCCTCACCTTAGTTTGTAGATATTTTTTATGAGCACCGTCACTCACTGTCGACGGGATGTGTGCGGTGAAAAGCGGCGCTACGACGGGAAGATCCTGCTCAGGGTCAATAACATTGTCAAGATCCCCCACATTTCTGACGAGAACGCCAAAGAGGACCCCGAGGTTAGGGTTACGGTCAAGGATGACGTGGGACTTTTCAGGAAGAGGTTGAAGGAGACGATGGCCCGAGAAGGACGAGCTCGAGCCGCCGCAGAAGAGCAACGTGGAACATGTTCGTCTCTCTTTTCTGCACCCGAAGTGGTGACCCGCTGGTGCTGACCGCGGATTCTGTGACCTTCCCATACTGCGAGTTCTTCTGTGCTCTATGTTCCTCAGTTGTAGGTAGTCTATGAACACGGAATTGCTGTAGAGTTGTTGCAAATAAAGAGGGTTTTTTTTTCCTCTTTTGTTTACTTGGTACGTTCACTACAAGAATTTTGGTGGCCGATTTGCTACCTAATATTGGAATTGATTGATAATTGTGTATTTTAATATTTGTTTAGGATTTGATAATATTGGAGTTTCATTTTTGTTACACAATTCGAATCTGCTGGTGAGAAGAGTTGATACCCCAAGATTAGGACGCAGATATCTGATATAAAGAGCAGGTATAAAACTATTTGAGATTCACATGATGTGTGCTCTGTTCTCTCTCTATATATATATATAGGATAACATATGGCTGAAGCCAGTTGCCAAATTCTGTTATGAGAGGACCAATTTGAATTATCTGTAGTTAGAGTTAAAAACAGATAAGGATGCATAACTTATCTAGATCAATTCTAATCCACTAGAGGTGAAAGTAGACTCGAAGTGCAAACAAATATTAAATACTATCAATATTTGATTCAATGCCTAATAAGTATTCCTTAGGTTCTTGTTTACGTTGAAGTTTTATTCTTTTGTTTCCCTTGATTGAATTTTTGATTCAGTGAATATTTATTTGTTTATTGGGAGATTCTTTGATTATGTAAGTTTTTGGCAGTTTTGATTAATTATATTTGCATTTGTGCTTTTGTGGTTGAGTTCAGAATGGGGAGTTCTTGATATCTATGAGTGCTCTGTATTACTTGGCAAATTATCATAGCTTACTAGTTGTCACTTACTAAAACAAGTATTGTTTTGCATCCATATTGTTTATTAATCAAATGGCTCAGTAGTTGAAACTTGAAAGACCTGTTTAAGTTTTAAATTTGTCTGTGTATAATTTCAAAAACAAATGTGAACTAGACCTTTAACTTGTCACTCTTTTGGACTATCTCAACTCATGATTGATTTTTGAAAGCTCTCCAAATCAATGAATGGATTTAAGGACTTGATTACTTTTGTAGTATTTGATTTGTATTTTCCAAGTCTAATAAGAGTATCTGATCTCTTTCTCTTTGATTCTACACTCTCTCAAATTCTCTTAATTTTCTCCAAGTCTAATCTACTAGGCCCCTTCCCTAGTGTTGGTCTAGGACTCCAGGGCAAGAAAGTGACAATATAAGAAAGTGATGTGGTGAGTGCAAGAAAATTTAGAAATAGAATTTGAGAGATAGAAACAATTGCAATTTGAGAGATACTATTTCTGGTGTTGTTATCTTTAGCGTTGTTTTTATGCTTACATAAGAGGCTGTGTTTATGAAGGTCTCATGAGTTTTCTATAAACATGATAATAATAAGCAACTCAAAGAGGACCCTTGCCAAAACTTCCAAGACCCAAAGAACTATGGAACCTACTGATATGGAAATCCAAATACTACCCTGTACAAAATATGAATTCCTACACTAGCTGGAAACGAAACAGAAGCAGGACTTATGTACAAAATAAATCAACTAAGTCTGCTAAAGCCACTGCTAAAAGATGTTTACCGGCTGCTTAATTACTTTGATGCAGTGCAGACATCTATTTGTTTATGCTTTTTATTGCTTGGCTATATGTTTATGCTTTTTATTCCCTTGACCTTTAATGCTTTGAATTGAACACATGATTTTGTAAAATTTCTCTCCTTTGATTTTGTACTTTGTTTCTTCTTTGCAGACATCTATATAAGGGAACATATGGTTAGCACCAAATACTAAAGATTTTGAACTCGCATGGTATAGTTATTAATAGAGCAAATGTTGTTCTTGGAGATTGGATATGTGCACAAGGATTCAGTGATGCTAATGCTTCAGAACCGAGGACCATTAGTCACAGCACTTGGACAAAACCTCATCATGGGTTTATGAAGTGCAATGACCATTAGTCATAGCCTGTAAACAATCTATCTTCATAGTATATGACCATCAAAGGAATGATATCAGATAGCGTGTACAGGAAATTTCATTTAACCATATGGATCACATGATTAACCCGTTTTGTGTATACTATTAACCATATTTAAAATGACTAATTCATGGTATGGAAATAATAGACTCTGAACCTAATAATGAATTTTACAAGTTTTAAACGACCTATGTCGATAGTACATACCTATTGAAAAAATGATTGATTCAAATATAAAGAATGATTTAGACATTCATTTAACCATATGCATCGCTAGATTAACCAATTATTTGTCTTCTATTAACCGGATCTCAAATGACTGAATAAATTAGAGAACTATTCACTCACATGCAATGGATAAAATACAAACTTTGAATCCTCAATGAATTTTACTAGCTTTAAACAACCAATCTAAGTTGCGCATAGCTACTGGGAGAGTGGCTCAGATAGCACGTACTTAATCACATGGAGCCGTAAATTAACCATATTTTCAATTGGAACTAAAGACAAATGTGCTTATAAAAAAAAAATCATTTCAGCACTAGTTGCCTAATTTTAATTGAAAAATAGTTTTAATATTCAACAATATCATCCCATAAATAGCTTTTTCAAGTTATTAATATAATTTTGTTGTAGTAGGACATGAAATTGCATGTAACCACATGTATCACAAGATTAACCAATTATTTGTCTTCTATTAATCAGAGTTCAAATGACTAGTTCAATTATAGAGAACTATTCACTCACATGCATTGGAAACAATACAAACTCTGAATTATCAATGAATTTTACATGCTTCAAACAACCTATCTAAATTTGGATCAGATAGCATGTACTTAACCAAGTGAAATCTGCATTTAACCATATCTGCAAATGAAATTAACCACAAAAATGTGTTTATTAAAAAATTTCATTTCATCACTAGTTAGCTAATTTTTCCTGAAGACTAGGTTTAGTTTTTATGAAATATTCTCCCATAAAGTGTTTTCTACAGTTATTAATCTAATTTGGTTGTAGTATGAGAGAAAATTCGATTTAACCATATGGATCACAATCTTAACCATATTAGCAAATGGAATTAACCACACCTATGTGTTTATTGAAAGTTTTTGTATTTCATCACTAGTTGACAATTTTACTTGAAGAACAACTTTAATGTTCATCAAATATCCTCCAAGAAAGTTTTTTTTTATAGTTATCAATCTAATTTGGTTGTAATAGGACAAAAAATTCAATTTAATAAATCAGATCACTTTATTAACTAATACTTGGTCTCCTATTAACCAGATAGCAACAAACAGATTCAATTGTGGATTATTCACTCATATGCATTGGAAACAATACAAACTCTGAATTCTCAATGAATTTCACAAGCTTTAAATAGTATACCTAAATAGTACAAAAACTATTTGTACTTGACCACGTGTGGCTTACAATTAACCACACTTGTAAATAGAATTAACCACACTTATAACTCCAAAACAGAAGTATCCCTTACATCAACTGTTAGCATATTTGTAAAAAGTCAAATATGTGGAAGATTATATTAAATTTAAAGATAAAAATAGTGGTTGTCTTCTCAAATTCAAAAGAAATCATCCAAGAATATAGGTCTTTGACATCATTCTTCTACATCTCAAGGCTCAAGGATGATCGTCTTCATGTCCAAGCTGCAAATATGAAAACAAGATACTAAGCAAGAAAGAAGCAAAAAAGAAACCAAAAAAAAGTATTAATGGTAGTTGCTTAAATTAAATAAATTCTTAAAGAAGAATGCTTCAATAACAAACATTTTGATTCCCTATACACACATATGGTAGAGTTTTGATTCACATACAAATACCATTCTAACATGTTAAATTTTGGATATGGGCCAAATGCTCTTTTCCAATGGCAATGTAACACTAAAAAATGATAAAATTACAACCCTGCCTCTCGTTCTAACCAACTAAGTCAGGCAAATCGAAGTAGAGCCCCTTTCAATGCAGTTTGTTATCTTTTTCCTACCTAAAACATTTGATAAATTTCAGAAATCTGTTTCATCTCAAACTTTTAGTTTTCTATTCCAAAACATAACTTGATGTTATAAGTAAATAGTCATGTTGCAATAAATGTACGAGGAGCTTAAAATCTTGATTGTACATCAAGAGGAGAAATGAAATACTATAACTAATATGGCATGAGAACAACAGGAGGGGAGTATTGGCATTATTTTCAGGCCTCTAAAAATTCAATCCAAGTTGGTCACAACAACTGGACAACTGGATCATAGGTAACTTCACAAGAATCCAAGTTAACCACTTCTGGGAACACAGTTAACCGTTTAACTTTCTTTAAAAAAATTTCATCTCATGAAAATGACAACTTCTGTCAATCGGAGGGGAGGTTTTCAGTTGATCATGTATCATACCAAGAAGTGTTTTCAAGCTAGTTTGGTCGTGGCAGTAGCAGAAATCAGGTGTCACCATATTCATATCCTAACTAACCACTTTTTTGTGAGAGACTAACCATGACCTTAATAAATTTATCAGTGACAGAATTATTCTAACTCACATTGCATGGGAACAATAGGAGGGGAGTATTGGCATTATTTTTAGGCCTCTAAAAATTCAATCCAAGTTGGTCACAACAACTGGTGAACTGGATCATAGGTAATCACACAAGAATACAAGTTAACCACTTCTGGGAACACAGTTAACCGTTTAACTTTCTTTAAGATAAAATTCATCTCATGAAAATGACAACTTGGGTCAATCGAAGGGGAGGTTTTCAGTTGATCATGTATCATCCCAAGAAGTGTTTTCAAGCTAGTTTGGTCGTGGCAGTAGCAGAAATCAGGTGTCACCATATTCATATCCTAACAAACCACTTTTTTGTGAGATATTAACCATGAACTTAATAAATTTATCAGTTATAAAAGGGGAGCAAAGCAAGTGTTATCACTTACCAGGCTTTCCTCCAGACAGTACGGGACTTTCTGCTGGTTCCAAACATATAGCTGCATAAAAGAAAAAACATAAAAAAAGGAATAAAAGGAACCAAAGGGAGCAAACAATCAGTGAGACATCTACTCATGCAAATGTTGTGCACAAGTACCTCACCTTGTTGTATAGAAAAATAAAAGTGGCACTATCCAACAAGTCACTAAAAAGAAACGATGTGAATAGACAAAATAAGACCCACTTAGGAAGAAAGCAAGTTGAAAATGAAAACAGAAGGAAACAAATAAAGACTAGTTAAAATCACAGAATTTTGGATATACCAGTTAAAATCCTTCACAAAACAAATTTGTTCATGAAAGATAGTTAGTAGTCATTTTATCGAATAGGTGGGGTACGTTATGTAAAAAAGGGATAAATAAAAAGTCTGCCATATAATAGAAAGAAAGATACTATGGAATCCAGCCATACTATCATATAGGAGTATTATGGCAAACATCACCTACTTCAGCCAAGCATTGATGGCACCCCAAGTTACTCAAATGTTCCCCGACAAATACAGGGGGACATTTATTGGAGTCTCGCTCTCTTTGAACAGTGTCCTTGCAAGATCTTTCATGCTCACACAAGGTAATTTCTTTATCACACTGAGACGTGGCTCAGTGGAGCACGGTGGTGGACTGCGCAGCTCCGACGACATCTCACACCAGCGCACGGTGGGCAAACGAAGTTTCTATAGGGTGAAACAGAACGTAAATGAAACCGAGAAACTCTTAATCGGAGTATAAAGTTTATTCCCAGCCTGTAGTGGCCGAAAAATCACAAGTGAAGGGGTGGGTTTTGTTCGTAATGAGTCCCACCAGCAAAGATTGAAAACGAGAGAGAGCTACGAGAGAGCAAGGCAAATGGTTTTGTGTCGATGAGTCCGCGCCCTTTCTTTTGAAAATCTCCCTCCCTCTTTGCTGAGTCACGCTACTTGCTGAGTCACTTTCTGAGTCAGAAAATTTGCCACATTTCCGGGTGTCGTTCAGTGGTATGAAAACGGGAGTGGTCCAAGAAAGAGGGGGTGTATTTACCAACTTCCTTTGTGTGGGGTGAGCGGGTTGTCAGATGGGTTAGGATGGGTGTTGGCCATGATTGGGCTGGGTTAGTTTTTTTGGCGGGCATTTCTATTCACACATACAATCCCTTCTATTCACACATACACACTTTATTTTTTTTCAAAATCCCAAAACTACCCCTCTCTATTTCTTCTTCCCCCCACTATTCCTCTTTCCTCTTCATTTCTTCTTCTTCTTCTCTGGCGCCAACATACAGACACCACTCCCTCTCCCTTTTTTCAAATTTCTTCTCCATTCTCCCTTCTCCACTCTCCTCTCTCCCCTCCAACTGCAAGGAAACGCCATTTACAACATCCAGAAGCAAGCTATCGGAGCAAAAACTTGGACATCGTCAGGTATAATCGCGACGTAATGTTTTTCGCGGTTTCCTGAATGCGCGGAACTATTAGTTCCGCATTTTCGCGGAACTAATAGTTCCGCGAACGAACACACATACATAATTGTTAAATGGCATAAAACATACTCCGCGGAGGGACTTTCACAACGAAAGTCTCCTCGCGGAACTATTAGTTCCGTGGAGACCAAATGGTCTCGCGGAACTAATAGTTCCGCGTTCTTACGACGACTGTGAATTTTTTTCCTCTTTGTTTTTCACTTAATGCATGGTTATATTTGTTTAAATTTTTAAAGTTTTATGATTTGGGAACCTTTGTGCTTGATTCACAGGACACAATAGTGTGTGGAAGTCGAAATGGAGCATGTCATGGACATAAGTGACGATGGTAGTTTGCCAATGCATTGCGATGATGTAGACGATTTTCTGGAACCCGTTGAAGTGGATTGCACAGCTGCATTCACCACAACAAAGGTAATTCACACTTTTAAATTTCCTCCGTATGTTTTTTTTCTTTTGTATTAGTGAAGTTAAACTTTTTATTTGGATTTTCAGGTTTTTCTTACGAGAGCAGGGTTAGTCAGTTGGGCCAGAGCTGTTGGGAGACAACTTGGAATAGTTGTTGTCATTTCAAGGTCAGGTGTAGAGAAACAGATAGGCGTCCCAGGAAGTAGGATATACGTGAGTATGTGTTGCGAGAGGAGTGGAAAATACAGGGGATCAAAGAAAACACCATCATTGAGAAGGTCTGGGACTAGAAAATGTGAATGTCCTTTCAAGCTAAGAGGAAGGCCTCTGAATACCGGAGAAGGGTGGATACTGAAAGTTGTTAGCGGACGTCACAACCATGAGTTGGCGGAGACACTTGTTGGCCACCCTTATCCTGGTCGCCTAACAACGGAAGAGATGGAAGTAGTTGGTCAAATGACAAAGAACATGGTCAAGCCAAAAAACATATTATTGGCTATCAAAGAAGGCAATGACCATAATGCCAGTACCATAAAGACAATATACAATGCGCGAGACAAGTATAGAAAATCTCAAAGAGGTCCCCGAACAAAGATGCAGCATTTGTTGAAATTGGTAGACCGTGATAGATATGTGTACTGGTATAGAGCACATGAGGCGTCTGATGTAGTTAGAGATATTTTTTGGGCACACCCAGACGCCATCAACCTCTTGAATTGTTTCAACATAGTTTTAATGCTCGATACCACGTATAAAACCAACAGGTATCGTTTGCCATTACTTGAGATTGTTGGTGTGACCTCAACGAATCAAACATTCTCTGTTGCTTTTGCTTATCTTGAGGCTGAGCGAATTGATAACTTCACCTGGGCGCTCAACAGGTTCGCTTTGACCTGCACGCTCTCTACGAACGGATGTTGTGGGTCTCTGGCGAAGCGAACCTCTAGTGCTCGCCATATCTAGGCACAATAACAACGGCATGCTTATTGGTCATGTATAACCCATGAACAACATCAACTTGAACAAAAAACATATGCAAAAAGACAAATAAAGGCACATAATATGTATGATCATTTAACCACGAGAAAGGCACGTATAAAATTTAAACAATCAATCCATACAAATTAAAACAATCAATTATTCACATACAAAATTTAGTTTACTATAGTTCTTACATTTGGTCTTGCTAGACAAGAATGATCATAATATATATTTACTTGGCAATAGGATTTTTAAGCCTCATATAATTTTAGCAATAGCATAGGAACACCCACGACAAAAATAGATCCTAAATCCCCAGAAAGTGACAAGTCAATGGGCCTATAGCCCTTAAACTTAAGCATTTCAATATTCATGTAATTAAATTTCTAAATTTGTGCATATATACATAAACAATGGAAGCAAAACAGAACCCTTTTGGGCAAGTCCTTTTTTTTACTCTTACGCTCTTAAGCTAAATATTTGGATTAATTTGTCCTTCTCGCGGAACTATAACTTCCGCGTAATCACACTAACTTGCGGAACTATAAGTTCCGCGTACACACGCTAACCTGCGGAACTATAAGTTCCGCGTGTATGTAACGTACACGTTACATACACACGGAACTATACGTTACATACACGCGGAACTTATAGTTCCGCAGGTTAGCGTATGTACGCGGAACTATAAGTTCCGCAGGGGTCCCTAAGCCACAGATCTATTAGCTCCACGCGGATCTAATAGTTCCGCGGGTTATGGACCCATGCGGAACTTATAGTTCCGCGAGCATTCACAGGAGAAAAAAAAAAACCAGAGAGCGGTGAGACGACATACCTCGGGGACGAAGTGGGTGACGGTGACGAACGATGAGCACGGAAGTGAAGAAGAACACCTTCGCGGAAGTGAAGAAGAGCACGGAAGTGAAGAACAATCGCGGAAGTGAAGAAAAAGAGACTGATTCCGCGAAGACGAAGAGACCGATCGCGGAAGAGCTCGTTCGCGGAAGTGATGGGTGCGCAGAAGTGAAGTGAAGAAGGAAAGAGGATTTGTAACCATTTAAGGGTAGTTTAGACTTTTTACATATTAGTGTATGTGTATTTAGCAACCAATGTATGTGTCAATAGAAATACCCTTTTTTGGCCTAGTCAAGTTTTTTGAGTAATTTTTTTATCTTTGGTCAGATTTTTAAGTAGAGACGTTGGATATTTTTCTCCTCTAAGGAGTGTTTGTATCGTCGTTGATAAGTTCTTGTTATCTTTGAGCTATTCCTAGGTGTTTAACCTTCATCCTCGTCCTTGCTTGGAGAGTTTGGGGTTTGGCATACAGTTGAATGCTAGGGTGTGTGGGGTTCACTTTCAGTCCCAAGAAGAGGGGTAGGGAAACTGTTTTGAGTGATTGGGGTAAAAACGATCCTTCTCAAGGCAAGGGAGAGCATTCTGGTGTGCAAGTTTCAGATATGGGTACTTATCTATTTCTATTTACTTTTCTTGATATTAAGACTACTAAGGAGATACTCACTAGAGGACCATGGTTTGTTATGAACCACCTTATGAGCCTTCAGAGATAGGTACCTCAGAAGGAATCACTTGTCTGCTAGGATTATGGAATTTAAAAGCCTCTTTAAATGTAGGCAAACTTGAGTCAGAGGCAGACCACATCAGCTGATCTGCACAAGGCTCTGTTGGAATAATCACCTAATCAATTTCAGCTTTAAGAATGGGAAAATGAATCAACAGAGTTTCAGGGATGCTTTATCTCCTGCTGATAATGAAGGCATTGACTCTAGCTTCAAAGGAGGCGTGCAAATGAGCAGAGAGACCAATATTGAGGTAAATAATCAGTCTAGAAAGCCATGGTGCAGTCCAGAAGTTAACAAAGTTGACGTTTCTAATCTGTCAGGTTGAATTCTCCAGCACCATGTTTAAAGAACATCTATTCCCCAGCCAAATGGAGGAAGCAATATGATGGTTAACCGATCTAGTATGTATGATGGCTCTAGCTTTGAGTAAAGATGACCAATGACTTTAACCACTTTCCTTTTGTTAATATAAACTACCCACACAAAATTTCTAATCCATTTGTTTGATGAGTTGAGCAAACCGCCGGGCCATGCAAAAATATGAAAGCTGTGAATTAGCATACCAAGAAGAGAGTGAAGCGGAAAAGTGCCAAGGCATGTGAAGATTTGCAAAGTACCTACACATGATAACATTGTTGACCCTTTGATGAAGCCTCTTGCTTAGCATAAACATGATGCTCACACTAGATCGATGGATGTTAGGTTTATGCCCAATTGGCTCTAGTGCTAGTGTGAGACTGTTGATGTAAGCCCCAATGACCAATCTATTTTGACTAGATTTATATTTGTATCATGACTTTTTTTACATATATTTATATAGGAGGCATTTAATTTATTATATTATCTAATTATAGCGTAATTGATCCTTATAATAGAAAATTCAATTCAATAGAACATCAAGTATATATGACTTGATCGTAAGACCCTATTGAGTATCTGTAGTTAATAATTATTGTTAATTAGGACAACAATAATAAATCAATAAATTTATGACCACATCGCACGCGGTCATGGATATGAGATTCAAGTCTACACATATGTATAAATATTGAAGCAATATTTATACTGGATTGACCCACTATGTGAATGCTGCATATTAGTTAGGCAAGTGTCATGACCATAGAGAAGTGGTCATTTGACTTAAAGTCACTACGATTCCTATATGTTGAGTTGTAGACTTTAAGTCTATCAAACGATATCTATAACAGGGTAATCACAAAGGTGGTAATCGGGCTTGCATTGAATCATGTTGCGGAATGTGAGTGATATAGATAAGATTCATCCCTCCTATATAACAGGAGTAGTGTCTCGGACCTCTCGATAAAGTGAGACGTGAAAAATTCATGGGCATGCTGAAATGGGCCAATGAGATATTGGGCCCATTTGTGATTACATGTCTACTCAAGGATCGAAGAATAAATTATTGAACATAACGAGGATGACACATTTGTGTCTTGTGTTCAATTAAGACACATGGATGAAGGGACAAAGACTTTACAGTAATTTTGGTTGCACTAAAGGTTGTGTTGAATCATTGATCTTCTCATAAATTGGGTAGCAGTGGTGCATTGCTAGATGCCTCTCATTGTTTATAATATTTAATATTATTGCCAATTTGATAGAAATTTATAGGGTCACACACATAGAGCAAATAATTAGAGAGAAATAACTAATTAATTAAATGACAGTCACTAGAGCGTTTGACGGTTATGCAACTTCCAGGAGCGCTTCTCGGGAGGTGTTGTATCGCCCCCTCTATCGTGGCAACCACAGCGAGAGTGGTCACCAGAAGTATCCTCAGCTCTGACGGCCCCTCAAGGGGAAATTGGCATTTTGCCCCATCACTTTATAGGCGATAGCGATAGTAATGTCCGCTGAAGCCCTCGATCATGTCTAGAGGGGTTTGGTCAAGATTCTATATAATAGGTTTGAGGTTGAGGGGATCACCGATGGAATTCCTATAAGATCCAAGTGTAAGTTGGGGTTGTCTCTTGGGTTTGGATATGAATTGGAGATTGAATTCTAACTCCATCTCGGCTTATGTTGGTACCCTCACAAAGAATGTCATGGGACGCAACCGTGCCCCGTCCGTTATCCCATACAACATTCATGTGAGTCGTTATTATTGAATGGATGATGAGGTTCTTGGAGGTGTGGGCCGATTCAAACGTTTCGTATTCATGTCTCATTAAATGAGTGAATTTTTTTTGAGTTTGTTTAAAAAAAATAAGTATGAATGTATTGCATTAATTTATATTTAATGTGTTATTAATTAATTAATTAATACATATTAAAATTGATATTGATATATTTTAGAATATTATACAACAAGCCTTATCCCACTAGGTGGGGTTGGGTACATGGAACACTCGATGCCATAATTACCTGTCATAAACGAATATATCCCGTACAACATTCATGTGAGTCGTTATTATTGACTGGATGACGAGGTTATTGGAGGTGTCGGCCGATTCAAACGTTTCGTATTCATGTCTCATTAAATGAGTGAATTTTTTTAAGAGTTTGTTTAAAAAAAAAAGTATGAATGTATTGCATTAATTTATATTTAATGTGTTATTAATTAATTAATACATATTAAAATTGATATTGATATATTTTAGAATATTATACAACAACAAGCCTTATCTCACTAGGTGGGATTGGCTACACAGAACGCTCGATGCCATAATTACCTATCATAAACCAATAGGTCTACCTCTGCCTCTAACTACTGTATTGTCCCCATCTGATCTACTCTCCTTACTACCAAATCTATAGGTCTCCTCTATACGTGCCTAAACCACTTAGAATATATAAAGGTAATAATTATTTGATTATATTTTATTATTGTTTAAATTTTATAAGATTTAGCACAAAAATAAATAGTTATAATTCAAAAACTAAATTAAATTTTATTTAAATTTATGGATAACATAAGAGTATCAAATCTTTAAACCAATATATTATTTGACAGCAATCTTTAAACCAATATAGGTACTCCTAAATACTTACACGTTACATAACTCATTAAGTATTACATGCAAAATTAGGAATACTTAATGCATTAAAATTTAAAGAATATTAACTTTTTAAAAAATTAAAAAGATTTCTTTTAAATGAAAGTAATTAGAAGATTATAGTAAAAATTAAGATTTAGGAAATGTAATTATTCATTTAATATTTCATTAAATGAAGTTACCAAAACCAACATCCTTTTATTCTACTCTGATCTCCGCTTTAACATACACCACACTCAAAAGGGTTTTATCTTCTCCCGAAAATCAAAACAAAGGTTCAATTTTTCACATACCCACCCCCAAACCATAATGACCATGCATCTATTTTTTATCTTCTTCCTACCCATAACCTTGGTGGCATCATTGGATCTCCGACCTGGGTTTTATGCAAATACATGTCCAGAAGCTGAACTCATGGTCCGAGATATTATGAAGAAGGCCCTTATTAGGGAACCTAGAAGTGTAGCCTCTGTTATGCGCTTCCAATTCCATGATTGTTTCGTCAACGTATGTTACTTCTACTGTAAAAAATCAATATCATTTGTTAGTGTGTATGAAATTTTATAATTAAATACCAAGATCGATTTTTTTGTCAATTTTTTTTTTCTAATGAAGGGGTGTGATGCTTCTGTGTTGCTGGATGACACACCAACTATGCTTGGGGAGAAATTGGCCCTCTCAAATATAAATTCGCTTAGATCATTTGAGGTTATTGATGAAGCTAAGGAGGCTCTTGAGAAGGAATGCCCAGGAGTTGTTTCTTGTGCAGATATCATAATCATGGCAGCAAGAGACGCTATAACACTGGTTTGTATTCTACTCATGTCTTACCTATGAATAATTTTTCCTTGTTTGTTTATATTACTAGTTACTAGAAAAAGTTCAAATACTGATGAAAATTAGAGACGAATAAAAAATGAAATCGATCTTTAATTTCGTTTCTAAGTGTAAGAGGCGACAATATTGGAAACTAATTTCATTTTCTTCGCCTCTAATTTTTGTCGATAATTTAACTTTTTTCTAATAGTGTTGATTAACTTTGTTAACAAACATTTGAACAATTTTACTTAGTTTTATTGAACAAAATTAAGAATAACCTGATTTACTCCTATATTTTAACCATTTTTATTTTAATATATTCCCTTCGTTTCAGATTAACTGTCTATTAAGACTTTTCACAAGAATTAAGAAAACCAATAAATGAGTTGAAAAGTAGAACAATTTCACTAAATTTATTAATAAGGGTTAAATATATTTTTGGTTTCTCGAATTTGAATAATTTTTGTTTTTGGTCCCCCATATTTAAAACGTAACTTTTTAGTCTCCATAATTGCAAATATGTGACATTTAGTCTTCTTCACTGACTCCGTTAACATGAACACTAATGGTCTAACAGATTGACACATAAACTCCTTCTACGTGCATAACTTATCTAATGTGGTATCCTATGCGTCTTTTTGGTCCACATCGACATAACTAGTGTGGCATCCAAATTGTGTCATGGCCGTGACAACATGCACTTTAACCAAGTGGATGCCACATTAGATATACTAATGTGGACCAAAAAGACACACAGAATGTCATATTAGATAAGTTATACACGTGACAGGAGCTTAGGTGTCAATCTGTTAGCCACGACGAAGTCAGTCAAAGGGACTAAATGTGACCTATTTCCAATTATGGTGACTAAAAAGTTATATTTCAAATATGAGGGACCAAAAATGAAAATTACTCAAATTTGAGGAACAATAAACATATTTAACCCTATTAATAATTGCATCATCTACTATTAACTTTATATTTCTCAAGGTTACACCGTCTATGGATAAATTGTGAAAAAAAATTAATTTTGCATTAAAAAAGTAAAATGACACTTAATATAAATTGTTTTTCTTTTATTAACATAACACTTAAATAAGAGGGAGTAAATGAAATTTATGGCTTTAGAGTTGAGAGACGAGCGTTGCTCAAACAGATATACTCCAAGTCCAAGAGTGGAACAGTCTTTCAAGTCATGACTCATGAGTCATGACCACACCAGTAGTAGTCTCTCGGGAGAGTCAACAGTCAACAACACACATTCAACAAAACTAATAAATGTGCAATTAACACACACACACGTTCGGTATTGCGGTTCCAGTCCGATATTAATTTTTTAATGTTTTATTAATGGCAAATGTTAAAAAGTGTTTTAAACATATTACTATTATTTAATGAATTGAAAATAAAAAGCTTTTATTAGAATATGTAACTATTAAAATTATTATTAATATATTGAATTTTTAAAAAAAAAATTATTTCCTTGTCTAAAGATGCAAGGTCCCGAACATTTAAATCTTAAAGAACTACACAATAATACTACGAGAAGCTGAAACTCCCATCATATCAGCAAGTAACAATTGCCCAACTTGAGCAGGGGTTGCTCATACAGCATCAAAGTAAAACTCTGCTCACAACTTAGATTAGCTAAGGCATCTGCACACCTATTAGCCTCCTTGTAAACATATTTAACACTTAACGTTTTGTTAGTATAAAAAAATTTAAGAAATAATAGGATAATAATGCGGTAAGAAGGTGAAATATGATTGTACATCCTTGTAAAACCTACTTATATTATTGGCGTGTAGATATTAAACTAATGCTTTAAATTAAATTTAGATAATTAAATACACCTTGTGTCCTTATCTCACTTATTGTAGAATTTTCCTTACTTCTATTTCTGTTGCAGACAGGAGGACCTAACTGGGAGGTGAGGTTGGGAAGATTGGACAGCTTGACAGCTAGTCAAGAAGAGTCAGACAATATAATGCCCAGCCCAAGAGCCAATGCAACCTTTCTTATTGACCTCTTCCAGAAATTTAACCTAACCGTCGAAGACCTTGTAGCTCTCTCAGGATCTCATTCCCTTGGCCAAGCTCGTTGCTTTTCCATCATGTTTAGGCTATACAATCAATCTGGTAGTGGAAAGCCTGACCCTGCCCTTAATCCTAAGTATAGAGAAGAGCTTGACAAGTTATGCCCACTAGATGTTGACCAAAATGTGACAGGGAACCTTGATTCCACTCCCCTTGTATTTGATAACCACTATTTCAAGGACTTGGTTGCTGGGAGGGGATTCCTCAACTCTGATCAAACACTATTCACTTTCCCCGAGACAAGGGAGTTAGTGAGGTTATATAGTAGTGATCAAGATGAGTTTTTCAAAGCATTTGTGGAAGGGATGTTGAAAATGGGTGACTTGCAATCTGGAAGGCCTGGGGAGGTTAGGAGGAATTGTAGAGTGGTCAATGCTGATTTGGCTTATTTGCAGCTTGAGTCTCAATGCCAATTGGAGGACATTGATGAATCAATATAGATGATGGTGTTTTTTTTTATTTTTGAATTATAATTACCAAAAGATTACATGTAGTATGTGATTGAAGATTGATGACGGGTGGGTTTACAAGATGCTTTCTCCCGTTTCATCCTGAGAAATGTGCGTCTTTAATTAAAATAATTATTACAACTTCTTAAGAGAACTTTTGAGGAAAAAGCAAGTATTTAAAAAGCTATTCCAAATAAACATTTTTCATATTACAAGTTTCTTTACAAGTGTCGTTTAACGCACACAAATAGGAAACTGCACATGGGTGGACCAGTTAATAATAAATTCTCGATATAATATAAAAATAATGGATGGAACATATGAGTGACTAAGAAGAAAAATTATATAAATTTTAATATATTACAAATTAATTACCTTATCTTTATCTATAATGAGTGATGTTCAATTAGAACTAGATAGGGCACATTGAGATTCCATCGGAGTGGATGATTATGGTGTGCCAACAATCAGAATCAATGACCAATGTAATGGAAAGAAAAAGGATATATTATGATCCCCTTCTCGCATGTGTACTTGAACGGTTTGCATCTGGGGTTAGGCCGTCTCCACCAATGATGATTGAAGTGCATCTACTTAATCTAGCAATATCTCCTAATATGTTGAGGAGACCTATCCCCACAATATCATCAACATTATGACTAGTGATGAGTTTGTCCACTTTGAGCAATGTGACACATCAATCTAGGAATTTGCGACTAAAGACGTCGCAGGAGGTGCAATTGTTCTTGCATCAATGTGCTTGACGATGTCATCCATTTTTTCACATGTCCCTGTAGGTTGTCTAGATATAAATGAATGATCAAATATAGACTGAACAGAAATGACCAAAATCAAGAGATATCTCCTAAAATCCCCTGGGTATGAGAGGATTCCTTTGTTGCAGCTTCACTCCTTTTTCCACTCACTTCATAGCTTAAAAAAAGTCTTCAAACTCGCAAAATATTTTAAATAGAATTGTGAATAAATACAGTGAATGATATGATAATAAAACAATAGAGATACAAATCAAATTTAAAAATTGGGGTGTGATTTTTTCTTTTTCACAAAAAAAACTTTGCACGGGTATTATTCGAGTCGCCACCGAAGATATACGGGTTCGTTTGGGCCGAATTTGACTAAATCCATGACCTGAACTTATCAAATTCATTCTGATTGGGTTGGATCGGATTCACATATTTTTTCAGCCAAATCCGAACCGAACCAACCTGTCCAATAACGGGTTAGTTTAGGTTGGATCAATCGAGTATGGTCTTAAAAACTATTCTAAACATTCAAAAAAAAAGAGGAAACAAATAAAGAAAAATGGGCCTAGCCCAAATGCAGAAGAAGAAAGAAAAAGACTAAGGGAATTTATATCTGCACATACATACTTTACTATCTGCACATACATGTCCGTGGAACTATTAGTTCCGCGGGTGTATTTTTTTTTCAACACACACACTCCGCGGAACTAATAGTTCCGCGAGTTATAATTCTCCGTGGAACTATTAGTTCCGCGGGTTGTTTTTTTTTCAACACACACACTCCGTGGAACTATTAGTTCCGCGGGTTGTAATTCTCCGCGGAACTATTAGTTCCGCAGGCATGTATGTGTTAAATTACAACCTGCGGAACTAATAGTTCCGCGGAGAATTACAACCCGCGGAACTAATAGTTCCACGGAGTTCGCGGAACTAATAGTTCCACGGAGAATTATAACCCGCGGAACTAATAGTTCCGCGGAGTGTGTGTGTTGAAAAAAAAATACACCCGCGGAACTAATAGTTCCGCGGACATGTATGTGCAGATAGTAAAGTATGTATGTGCGAATATAAATTGCCAAAGACTAAATAGACTTGAGCCCAACCAAATAACTCAAAAAATAAAAAAAAACAAAAAAAAGGGAAAGGTCCGGAAGTGGAACCTAAATTTCTATACATGACCAACAAAGAGAAGAGGTCAAGAGGCCATCGACGAACCAGGACAATTGTCATCGTCGATGTTGTCGCTCTTGTTAGCTTGGGTGGCTTGGGTTGAACAAGAACAATTGTCGTCGGTTGTTCGGAACCATGGCTGGGAGGCAGCCACGGTGGGGGATGGTCGCTAGGTACCTTAGGCACGCAATGGGCGGCAACCTTAGCTTCTTCTGTGAGATACTCAGAGCAGTTCAACTGGTTTGGAAGATAAAGATTTGGGCAGTGGTGGTGGGTGGCTAGGAGGTGGTCAGTGGCGGTGGTTGGTTGGGAGGCGGCTCAAATAAAACCTAACAGAGAAGTGAGAAAGAAGAATGGATTGCTTGCTATATTTGGATTGGTCATGCAGTTGAGTGACTTAATCATAATAATATAAAAATTTAAAGCTAAAAATATATAAGGGTAAATTACACTTCCCTCCCCTAAGAGATGACAGAATTACACTCCTCTTCTGTCTCATGTAACGTCCGTAATTTTTAGGTTTCTGACTTTATTACATTTTAATATGTGGATATGTGATTTATGTGAATTAAATATATTTTAGGAAGATTAAGTTGATAGATGAAGTTTCCCTGACGTTAGAAAACAGTAGTTTAAGTTGGACGTTTAGATACAGACAGAGTTCTGTTTACCGTAAATAGACGGAATAGTGACTTTGTGAAGTAGAAACCCAAGATTTAGGTTAAGATAAAGATTTGAAGGTACAAATAGTGATTTTACAATATTTGAGGATTTTAAAAATTTATTCGAGAATTTTCTGAGAAACGGATAAAAATGCTACCGTTTTGGTCCCTGTAGTTTGACTAGGCTGAACTATGAGTTGGTTTGGAGACCAGAACAAGTTAAGAAATATTTTTGGAGATGCCAAATGATGTTTTATATTATTTTATAATTTTAAAAATTATTTTGGGAATTTTAGAATAGCAGACAAAGAATTGCAGTTTTGGTCCCTGTAGACTAGGAACAAGGTAAGCAGGAGAACAGATGAATGCCAGAAGCTTGGAAAATGATCCAAAATCAACCAAAAGAGTAACCAATGGTGTTTTTATAATATTTATGATTTTTAAAAATTGTTTGGAATTTTTCAGAGAAAGTTCATTTTAACCCGATTTTACGGGTTACGGTAAAACCGAGAAATTACCGTAATGCTTCTAAATTTAATTTTTAGGAACTAAAACCTTTGTGACACTTTATTTTCGTGGCCTAGGGCTTATTTTAAGATTCATGAGAGTTTTTACCTCAATAGGTTATTTTTGGACAATTTTTACTATGAAACTCAAAAGTTACCACACTTTATTATTTTGAAAATTTACATTTTACCATGGTTAAGGTGAAAAAATATTTTTACCCTCCCTTGGACCAGCTGCAGCGCCTGGACTGTGTGAGGAAGAGTGTGGAAGATTCAAAATTCTTTGACTCACAATTTCTAACCAATTAGAAAAATCCAAACAATTAATTAAGCTTATGACTCATGTTAGTGTAATCATAACTTAAAAAAAAATCTTGGACAAGTGGATAGAGAGGGGGAGGCCGAGTTTGGAGAAGAGAAGAAGAGGAAGAGCTTCTTGCTTTCCATTTATTCTTACACCATAGCCATACTTCAAGCTTTTCTTTCCAAAATTTTCATCCAAGATAATAAAATTTTGCAAGGTTTGCTCTTGATTTGGGATCATCAAGCTATCAAGGTATTTCATGATAACTTCATGGATTAGGTTTTCATTGTCTTCTTCATGGTTATGAGCTTAGGGTTGTAGTTAGTTCATCTTGAGTTTTTCTTTCATATGTTAAGGATTTTCCATGGAGGAGTAAGCTTATTTTTGTATTTGGATGTGTTCTTATGGTTTGGAAGGGAGAAATCAAGAAGAAGAAGAAAAGGGCTTGAAGCTAGGGCTTGTTATACCTAAGCTAAAGGAAGGAGGTAAGGGAGAATTTTCTTATACAAGATTTTTAAGGCTTAGTGGACATATCATTGTTATGTTTGTGGTAGTTGTTCAAGATGATTTTAATTTAACTTGGAGTGCATGTTGATTATTAAGCTATGTACTTTTTTTGTTCCTATGGAGATGGATGATCCAAGAGTTGTCTTATGCTTAATATGAACTCTCTTGAGTGACTTGGTCATGAAGATTTGCTTGATGATAGTTTTGGATTTGTTTGACCTAGGTGTGGATAAGATTAGCTTGCCTTTGATGTGAGTTGCTCTTTGTTGTGGAAAATTGATTGTGTTGTATGAGATGATTTTGCCCTATGTTGTTGTATGGTGACCTTGGTTCTATGACTTGATTGGAATCAATTGAGTGGTTGTTGTTGTGATTACTATAAAAGCTTGGTGAGGAAGAGTAATATGATTGATGGGTGATGATCTTGCTCTATGCTTTGATGAGTTTGGAACCATGGCTTGATGTTGAATGGTTGTGCTTTGTGATTGATCCAAAGATGATAAATTTTGCTCACTTTTATTCATTTGGTCTTAATTATGTAAAGAAAATTAATTTGGTGTGAACTTGGTAAAAATCGGATTTCTGTCATGCCCTTGGTGTGGTTATTTTCGAAATTGTGAAAATCTGGAAAACAGGGGACAGAGCTGTCTACACCGCGGGTGTGAAACTCCTCGCGCCTGTGAACAGTTCTGTGATCTGAAAAATGAAACAGCTTTGATTTTGCGAAAATAATCTTTTTTAGCTTTTTAAACCAAATATGTTTAAGAGAAAAACGTCATTTTTTAATCTAAAGGTTGGTAATTATATTGGTTAATGTATTTTATAACTTAAACATTTAATTTGGAAAATGCTTTTTGGTTAAAAGACTAAGTTTAATTAAAAGGTGTTAATTGAAAAGAAAGAGACATGTTGCTTGAGAATAAACACAAAGAGATGAGAATACTATAAGAGATGAGAATATCATAGTCAAGAGAAGGTTATGTGGGATGTTACTAAGAGAAGAGAATACCATAACCAAGAGAAGGTTATGTGTAATGTCACAAGAGATGAGAATGACATACCTAAGAGAAAGGTTATGTATGATAGTGACAAAGAGTAACATAGAGAAGATATTGATTGTGTTACAAGAGAAATCAAAGTGAAAGTGATTGTGATTGACTTTGTGTGCAATATGTCATGTCATTTGCATAAAGAGATTTTCTTCGCTTTGCCAAGTGGTCATACCCAGAGAGGGTTGTGACGTGAGCTACAACCCAGAGAGGGGTTGAAAATAGGGTACGGTTGGGCTACAATTGCCTATTGGGATTATCCAGGTTTCAAAAGTCTCAATGGCCACGTGGTGACTCCCAGTGAGCCGAGAACGAGTAGAGCACCCGACTTGGATAAATCTGACTGACTGACCTATTTGTGATATGGTGTCACTGAGTGCATTAATAAATTGTTACTTGGATTTTACTGTCTGTTTAGCCTTGAACAATTTTGACTTAAATATGGCTTTTCTGAATACTGTCTTGGACTTTACTGGAGGTTTAGCCTTGAACTGTATGTTAGGGATTGACTGTAGCCTATCGCTCAAATGTTGATGAGGAAGAGAAAAGTCTCCATGGAGCATTACACCGGTGTTGAGAGGGAAATAGAAGTGTCATGCATTTTAAATGTATCTGTGTAATGGTATATTGCTTGATGTTGAGTTATGTACTGTAACTATGATGATTTTCCTTGTGTATATGAGAATGTCTCATTAGAGGAGAGAGTATATACTTTTGTGCTAAGAAAAGGTAAATGGTACAGTAATGCTTAATGTAGGTTATGTTTGATAAGTCTGATTTACTTTATTCTTATCTGTTGTCACTATGCTTTATAATCTGTGTATGAGGATTTTTCACCCTTGCCTATATATTTTGTGCTTGGAACATGATTCATATAGATGTACCACCAGTCAAGTGAATTGACAAGGACGGAGGAATGAAGAAGACTACCGTCTGGAGTGGCTTTTGACTAGATAGTCTTTTGGGGTGATCGGATACTCGATCGGCTTAGGCTCATTTTGGGTAGACTATTATTATTATCTTTGCCAGAGGATTGTACTATTTGATATGACATTACTAGCTGTTCGGTTTGATGTACTTGTAAAACCTTAGACCAGTATTATATATGATGTATATTATTCATTCAGATGAGGTTTATCTCGTTTTTCAGTAGTCCGTTACGATATAACTAAGTTTCGAAATCTAAACAACATAAGTGAGAGTTTCAAGTGAAAATAACTTTCAGGAAATAAAAGAAAAAAAAAATTATACTCATTTTCGAAATAGACTTGAAATAATTAAAAGAGAATTTTCTTTTAAAAATAAAGATTAGTATTATTTTCGATAAAAAAGATTACTTATGTTGTAATATCCTTTTATGAGAAAGGGTGTTGCATCTCATGTTAAAATATATACTCCACTCCCTTGAGAAATAAATACGTATTACATTAAAGTCCATTTTAACACAAAAAAAAATCTTAAAATACTGGTGAATGACTTTGAAGAATCATTCTATAAAAAAAAGTTCTTAATAATTTTACTATCATCGAAAACTATTATTGATGATTTTATTATTGATTTTATAACTTTATAAGATAAAATGAAGTTTTAAATATCCTTTTATCGATTTTAGAAATTTGACCAAATTTTTTATTTTTTATTTTATTTTGCCATGGTTGATAATAGGGATTCAAAATTATAAGTTAATGATTTTGGGGAATAAAAAATAGAGCAAAAAATATGCAAAAGAAGCTTAATTATATTAAAATAAACTAAATTGTAGTATATATTTACTTTGCAAGGGAGAGAAATATATATTTTAACATAAGAAGGGAGAGGAGTGAAATTCAAGCTTCTTTTAGGGGCCATTCGGGGTTCCAAGTTTTTTGATTTTTGGTTTTAAAAGTTAAATTTGAAAACAAAACATGTTTGGATAAAATGGGTTTGAATTGGTTTTTTACTTAATTTTAAAACAGTTTTCACCTAAATCTTAAAACCATAAAAATAGGTTTCGTGATTTTTGTTCCAGTTTTAAATGGTCGCCCAGTCCGCATATAAACAGACCGAACTGGCCTAAGCTGTGAAATAAATGGGCCTACATGCTGTGGCTTACGTCCAACCCGCATAGTCCACGAGGTAAATGGGTTCGGCCCGTGGGTCTACTAAAGAAAAAATAATAATTAAATCTTGAAAAAAAACTAAAACACATTAAAACTCTAAAATGTAATTAAAAAAATGGCCCACGGGTTAAATGGACTAGGCTAAAAAAGCCCGCATTTAAATGGGCTTATATTTAGGTGACCCATAGCCCGCACGGGCTGCTGGTTAACCAGGTCGTCCACAGGTCAAAGCACATATACCCAACTCTACTCGTGTCCCTTCGGCATCCTCTCGTTAGAGGTGTCAAAGTGAGCTAGCCCCATTCACCCAAGCTGACCCACCACGGATTAGGTGAAAAGTGAGCCGAGCCGAGCTGGCTCACTTTTTTGGTGAGCTAGGAAAAACGCAGTCCGGCTCGACCCACCACGGGCCTGTGGGTTATACGGGTTGGCTCACATGGGCTAGGTGAGTTGGCTCATTCGCAAAAAGTGAGTTAGCTCGCCAAATTTTGAGTAAAATTTAAAAAAATATTAAAAAAATCAAAAAGATTATAGTAATTGTTCTCATACTTCAACAATTATAATACAATAGAGAATCCAAAATGAAAGGTAGAATTCTTACCTCAAAGACATACTCTTGACTACAAGCATTACATTTAGCCTTTTCTTTGCCATCTTTCACACCAATTTTAGTGAAGTATTTCCAAACTTCAGATGTAGAAACCTTAACCCTCTTACTATCTCTCTGATTTTCACCACTCTCATTCTCAATGGGATTAGGAGGATCTACAACAAGTGGTACAGGTTCTTCTATAATTCGCAACTCATCATCACTACAATTTACATTGGCACTTTGATGAACAGTTTCAGATTCCATACTGCAAATTTAATACACAAATAACCATGAGAATAACAAACAAACACACCCAATCTGAGAATAACAGTCAAAATAACTAAAAGCCTAAACACAAACACCCAATTTGAGAAATAGTGAAATACACATACCCAATCATATCTTTTATATGTCCAAACAAGAGCTAGCAAGGATGAATAGATAAACATGGAAACAGAGCAGAACAAAATGGGACGAAGAACAAAACATTACCCCCAGAACAGAACAAAGAAAATGGGATTTTTTTATAAAAAAGAAAAAGAAAAATAAGAATATTTGAAAATATTGAGTGGCACAGATAGCACTAACCCTC
Organism: Glycyrrhiza uralensis; assembly: GCA_030159175.1. Taxonomy (NCBI): domain Eukaryota; kingdom Viridiplantae; phylum Streptophyta; class Magnoliopsida; order Fabales; family Fabaceae; genus Glycyrrhiza; species Glycyrrhiza uralensis. The sequence goes on from BRZY01000003.1 coordinate 32,851,335, forward strand.
TTACCTTAGTCCTTAGGGCTTAGCTTTGATGAATCGATGAAGGAACTTAGTTGCGACGGTACGAACTGCGACGGAGTTGCAACTGCACAAACGGCGACTGTGAGTTGAGACGAAACTGTTCTCTGCTCGAAGCTTCGAGCGACGAATTGATGCGAAGAGCCGAAGACGAACTGAGCAACGAATTGAGCGGCGACTGCTGCAATGACGGCGGGAAGCAACTGCTGCAGCGGCGCTATCACTTCAGGTCTGGTGGTCTGCTAGGGTTTCAGTTTCACTAGAGAAATGAAGGACATAAAGAAACAGTTCGGGTTGCAAAAGTTTGAAGTTGGTCTTTTATTATTTTAACAATTTTTAAATTTTTTTTTTAAAAACCGGGTTAACCCAGCTCGAACCCGGTTAACTCGCGGGTTAAGTGAGCTGAGCTCAAATAACCCGGATCAAAATGAGCCCAGTATTTTGCAACCCAGCTCACCAGTGAGCCTGGGTTTACACGGGTTGGCTCGCGGGTTGAAACCCATTTTGACACCCCTACCTCTCGTGCCATCTAGGGATGACAAAACGGGTCGGCCCCCCTGCCCATTTTTTGCCCGCCCCGCCGAGGAAATTGGGCCAAAAAATACAATCAATCCCGTTTAAGGGCGGGTTGGCGGGCCAGCGGGATGACCCGCACCAAGCCCGCGACAAAATAAAAAAATCATTTAAAATATTTTTAAAATTAAAAAATAAATTAATCAACCCAGTTGCGGGCCAAAGTGGAATGAAAAATAACCCGGCCTGCCGAAAAGTGGGTTAGGCAGGGCCGGCCCGCCGGGCCCAACCCGTTTTGTCACCCTTAGTGTCATCCATCTCGTGTATTCACTAAAATCAAATATCACCCGAACGAGGCCTTAGAGAATGAGAGTATAATATACTCAAAATATAATTACACATTTTTTAGTCGTGCTCATGGGTAATGTGGGTTAGAAAAATCAAACCCGTCACCAAAACCAAATCAGATCGAGTTTGGACGGTTGTACTGGATTGGACCCAAATTATGACAAAATTGAAAAGGCAGTTCATATTCGCACACACCACTTTTGTTATTTGCACATACACATTTAAAGAAAAATATAAAATTCCTAAACTACCCCTTCTTCCCCCTCTTTCTTCTTCTTCTCCCTCACTTCTTTCTCATTTCGCGCCTTTCGTCCAGTCCACGACCCAGTACTCTTTTTTTTTTCCTTCAATTTTTCCTCCATTTTCCGTTCACCACTCTCTCCTCTCCCCTTCAACAACAAGGACACGACATTTAGAGCATCTATAGGCATTCTATCGGAGCAGAAACGACATCCTCGTCAGGTAAAATCGCGCGTTATTTTTTTCGCGATTTCTTGACAGTGCGGAACTAATGCCATGCTCCGCAACACTAAAAAATACACATACATACGACTGAAATGGACGAGAGTTTAAAAAAATATTGTATGGAACTAATAGTTCCGCGTGAACAATTGTCTCGCGGAACTAATAGTTCCATACAACATTTTTTGTCAAAAATGCTATATGGAACTATTAGTTCCACGTGAACAATTGTTCCGCAGAACTAATAGTTCCATACTTAATTTTTGTTCAAAAATTATGTATGGTGATGTTGTTGACGCATTGCAAAACACGCCAATGATACTCACGAAAATCACGCTACACCAATCGCTTTGTGTTGTTTTTTTTTTTTTTGGTGGGTAATCGCTTTGTGTTGTTGCCTTCTCCTAGTTTCTACCCCTACCCGCCTGTACTTTGCTGACAGTGACACCCGATGCAAAACAGAACCAATCACAGTTACTCTCTATGCTATAAAATATCCATTCATTGAATTTGAATGCTCTTTCAATACGCCCATAGACACCTACGTACCCACAGTTCCAGTTCCGTGAATTTCAATTTTCAAAGTACTGCTGGTTTCGTGGCAAAATTTTAATGCTTTTGTACTTTTGTATTTTTCCAGTTCTCAACTCAAAGCAAAGGAATCCATGTCCCTGTCTCCTTCCCATTTTATTAATCTTCAAATATCTCTGAAATGTAGGAACATGGAAACAGCTATTGTGGAGGTGAGGTAATTGCTGTGTGGGATTAATTAATTACTTTTTATAGTTCCATTATAGGTGTGCAATAAATTGCAACTTTTATTTATTTATTTCTGTTTTGAATTTGGGGTTGATTCTTGTTTCAAGTCTTGATGGGTACTGTTGTTAATATGCTCAGTCCTTAATTGTATCAGAAACTTTGTTTGGGAACTGATAAGGGCCTCTTTTCTGAAGTACAATTGTCTTAAATGATTTTGTTGTGCTAAAGTTATCTCATACTGAATTACCCTATCCTTTGTGTCATCAATATGAAGTGGTCTTATTCAATTGGGTTGCAGAATTTTGTGGCAAGTCAGCTTGCACTTGTTCCCAGCAATCATCATGGCATTGTCAATTATTCAATTAAGTTGTACTAAGACAAGAAGCTTTCAATTGTAAAAATGTACAGATTAATGGTTGGTTTTCTGTTTGAGGCTCCTAACTTATGTTTGCATAGCAAAACTGAATATGGCTCTCGTTTGCTTTTGACAAATCTAATTTTTGCCAACAAACTCAGTTTGAAATAGAAGTATAGGGTTGCTTTTGCAAATTCAGTTTGCAAATTGAAGTTAAAACTTTAATCCGAACATGTACTTTGACTCTTTTCCAACTGATAATAGATTTTTATCATAGTCAAATACTGATTCTGCAAAATTCCTATTTCTTGCAGTTGATGTTGTTGTGTTTATGGGCTATTGAAGTCAAAACCAAATACAGTTAGTTGCATTGAAAAGCTGACATGCAGAGTTGTCCCTCATTCCATTCAGTACCTATTTTTTAAATTAATCTTTGATTCTTCATGGTGTTGTTTGACGACATGTGATGTCTAATGCATAGCTTGGGACTGGGATTATATGGAGATTGAAATAATGCATTATCTGACTTGTAGAAAACCCAAAACAATAGTAGAGGTTTTTTTGTGCGTGTACCCAAAGTATCCTAGAGGATAAAGGGTTCTAGACTAATCCATATTCGGCTGAAAAGTAAGTAAAGTCTAGTTATGGATTGTTCCATCACTAAGGATCAAACTTGGATACCAGTCGAATCTGTCTCTTTAGATGAAACATATTAACCACTTGCGTCTAACCTCGTGGTTACAACAGTAGGGGTTTAAATCATAAATTTCAGATTTTAGAAAGTGGGTTTGAACTCTGCATGTTCTTATGTTCAACAACATATGCATATTTTTATTTTCATTACTAGGTGCCCTCAGCTCATTACTGCTTCTATCATGCCAGAAATCCATTTGTTCATGGTTGAAGTCTAGTGTTGGCAATAGGCATATCAATGAATAAAACCAGGATCTAAAGTTGCTTTTACTACTAACACACTCTTCATGTGGGCTTATATTTTCCATTCTATCCCATTATTTGTAATTAGTGTCCTTACTCAATTTGTGTAAATAAAAATGATTGTCTCGTATGATAAGTTATATGAATGAATATAATTGAAAAATGAACCAATCGTAGTGAGGTGTATATTTACTTTTGAAACTTCTATTTCTTTGACTTGCTCGTGTCATAATATTTTTCCCTACCCATCTTTGTAACAATTTTTTCTTACAAAAATAGCAGTGTAAATTACTAAATTACCCCTTATATCATTATCATTCATTTTTCAGATTGTTCAGCCGGAGTGGCGAGTACTGTTGGTATAGTTGCAAAAGGAGAATTTTGTGTTTTTAATGTAACTTATCCTTTTTCGACCAAAAAAAAAAAATGTAACTTATCCTCATTGCAAATTGTCTTGTGTCGCTTTTTTCCCCACCATATAACCCAAGAGTTTACGTTTTAATGTCACTTTCTTTGCCCACTTCAAAATATCAAGCAGAACCAATGATTCAATGCCACATCAATCAATACATGGACATCCTCAGCATCTTCTATTAAATAATGTACTCACCAAAGGGAAAGTTACAAAACCTACAACATACCCTGGTCTACTTTGGTCTCCACTTTTAACACACACACACACACACACACTCAGTTCCAAATAAAGGGACCATTTTTGAGATACCCACAAACCAATTTCACCATGCTTCTCTATCTGATCTTCCTCCTACACATAACCTCGGTGACATCATCATCGGATCTCCGACCTGGGTTTTACTCAAAAACATGCCCAGAAGCTGAATTCATAGTCAGAGATGTCATGAAGAAGGCACTCATGAGGGAACCCAGAAGTGTTGCCTCTGTTATGCGCTTCCAATTCCATGACTGCTTCGTCAATGTACGTTATTTCTACTCTTAGCATCATCAAAATTCAATCTTTTTCAGTTAAACATGTGTTTGGTTCAATCTTTTATTTTGAATGGCCAATTGAATCTGTGAAGGGTTGTGATGCTTCTATGTTGCTTGATGATACACCAACTATGCTTGGGGAAAAACTGGCCCTTTCAAATATAAACTCGCTTAGATCATTTGAAGTTATTGATGAAGTCAAAGAAGCCCTTGAGAAAGCGTGTCCCGGTGTTGTTTCCTGTGCTGATATCATAATCATGGCAGCTAGAGATGCTGTAGCACTGGTTGGTATTCATCCCTTACCTTTCAATTTTTTTGTCTGTTTATACAGCTTTTTATGTGTCTGTGTCCTAACCGCCACACCTCACGTGTAGTGTTTAACCTGTTTTCATTCAAAACTTGTGAGTGAATCACCATTTTAGTTTTTGAAATAGTATACTATCAATTTAGTAATTGAAATTATTAATATTTTAAATTAATCTCTAAAGTTGAAAATCTTTGATTATAGTAGTCCTATTGGATAATTTCTATGACTAAATTGACTGAATCAAACAAATTAATACAATCAAGAATTTTTAATTTTAGAAATTAATTTGAAATGTTAATAATTTTAGAGATTAAGACAACTGTGCCTAATAATTTCTTAGACGATTTTGGTGTCAATTTCTTGGAATTGAGGCTTAAGAATTAAGAAACATGCATGTAGTGATTTTTGTCTTTGTTCATGACATGACAGTGTTACCTGATAATCTTTCTTTACATCATAAAATAAATTTGTCTTTGTTCACATGGTAAATAATTATGTGGTTTGTTTTCAAACATATCAACTACCTCCTTTCTGGGTTTCTCCGATTACATACAGTTGTTGGTGAAGGAAGAAAGTCTATGACATGTAATTGTATCCATGTAAATAAAAAAATGTAATCTTTTACCGGGGAGATTAATTACTAATGTTAATGTCTTACCATACTGACAGTTTATTTTCCTCTGTAAGTCTGTAATCCTTTTCATTGAATTTTACCTTATCCAATTTTCTCCATGTAAATTAAATGAATTGTTTTTACTTCTATTACAGACAGGAGGACCAAACTGGGAGGTGAAGTTGGGAAGATTGGACAGCTTGACAGCTAGTCAAGAAGACTCAAGCAACATCATGCCTAGCCCAAGAGCCAATGCAACCTCTCTTATTGATCTCTTCAAGAAATATAACCTTACTGTGAAAGACCTTGTAGCTCTCTCAGGATCTCACTCTATTGGCCAAGCTCGTTGTTTCTCCATCATGTTCAGGCTATACAATCAATCTGGTAGTGGCAAACCCGACCCCGCCTTTGATCCCGAGTATAGAGAAGAGCTTGACAAGTTATGCCCACTAGATGTTGACCAAAATGTCACAGGGAACCTTGATTCCACTCCCCTTGTGTTTGATAACCAGTATTTCAAGGACTTGGTTGTTGGGAGGGGATTCCTCAACTCTGATGAGACACTTTTCACTTCCCCACAGACAAGGGAGTTGGTGAGATTCTATAGTAGGCGTCAAGCTGAGTTTTTCAAAGCATTTGTGGAAGGGATGTTGAAAATGGGTGACTTGCAGTCCGGTCGGCCCGGGGAGGTTAGGAGGAATTGCAGAGTGGTCAATGCTCGCCCGGCTCATTTGCTGTCTGAATCTCATCAGAGTCAACACAACATGGAGAATAACAGTGAATCAATATAGAATGAATATATGTTTTGTGCCTGAAGACTCGTGGATTAATAAAGATGCTATGCAAATTTTCAATCTAAGAAACACATTTACAACAAAACATGCTGTAACGCATCATGGCTAATTTTAATATAGGAAGCATTTCGTGCCAATTCCCAAAATATATGCAATTCTCCCAAAACATTTTAGTTATCATGCTCCCAAATACGTTTTTTTGAACATTCCAGGTTTCTAAATCTTTAAATTGTTGGATTGTTTTTGTGTTTAGCAGTAAAAAATTCGTCAAGTAGGTCTCTAACAGGGATATGGGGGCACCTCACAAGCCTTTTTATTTTTGGGACATGTTATATCCCAAGTTTTTTTTTATTTCCCATCAAAATTTTTTTTTATTATTTATATTTATATTAGGAAAAGAATCATATTTTATATGGATCCATCAACTAGTTGAATTAATAAATATCACAAGCTTTATGATACATAATTTGTAAGACCAGCGTTTGCTACTACTTTGACTGTTTAGCATGAAGACATTGGACCATACCTGGTAGTGGTAGCGCTAATTTCAAAAATAAAATGTAGTATACAGAGGGGGATGTTGGGGGGAAGAAGCACTTTTTGTATTTCGTCTACAAACTTGGGGAACGAAGGATATAAATTATTGCTTGGTTTACACAAGTGAATATTACAGAAAAAAATCCACTGTTAATGGGAGAACAAACTCTAGTATTGGGTTCGAATGTTCACTGTTAAGGGTGGGTTATTTATGTTGCCAAAATTTTCCGGATTTCCCAAGTTTCATAGTGTTGTTGCACAATTCCTGTCTTCTTTACTACAAAAGTAGCTAATTTGCAGAGGAAAATAATTGAGAACAGGGGAAAAAACTATGGGCAAATTGGTGTTATAAAATTCCCACTAAATTAGGAAATGATTGGACCCATTGTAGGTCAATTTTATGCAGTCTTACCATGTATTTTCAAGAGGCTGATTCTATGACTTGTAGCTGTGATCTCTTAAATCATATGGCAGTACCTCCAGATACTGTCAAAACTCCCCTTCTAAGGGAAAAAGACTATGAACAACGAAAAATGCAAACCATTTAAGGTTATGTTGATATTCAGACAAACAAACCCACACTCCTGACAATCAACAACAAAACGTCAAACCAAGCAACGACTAGTTTTCCAGTTAGTTGAGTTACATAAATCATGCAGTGTCATTGTATTAAGTCAAAACCAAGTTTTCAAAAAGGTTATATACATTAATAGTTTCACTTTGAATTTTCCTGGATTTACCTTTTATCTTTGTTTATCACATAGTAGTCAATAGCACGCGATAGTGCCACAATAGCAGCAGAGTGTCACGTCGCGACCCCTGGCCACTATGTCATGGACCTTCGTGTCTAGGTTTGAAGGTGCGACCATTGCAGCAACTATCCCAGAGCAGCTTCGCAGCCGCTATCGCGTCTGATGTGCAATGGGGCCACAACAGTGAGAGAACACAGAAAACCAAAAATACTCTTAAAAATTGTGACTTTTACAGAGGGCTGGGGACTGCAGGTAAATTCGGAATTTTGCCTGCATCACCCGTCAACTGTCAAGAGCAGCAGAAGCTAGAGACCCTTGAGACTCGGCCCCGTCCCAGTCTGCAACATCTTCATTCTTCCACCTTTGGCACAACCCAGCCTAGTAGTCAGCAATTGTTTATGCTGGATTAAAACATTGCTAATAGTCAGCAATTGTTTTTTTTCTTCCAAATTCCTAGTAGAAGTAAAAATTCCTAATAGTCCGCAACTGATGAAACCAAAATCCAGTTTAAGAAATACCACAAATGATTAGCCAATCCAGCCTCATGTAACAGAACTCTTGATTATGTTGCCTCATGAAAGATGAAAAATAATTAATAAGTGTGCTCCTCCACAATTTGAAACTTACTCTTACCTGAATTGCTTTCAGGCTGACTCACACACATTGCTCTTCGATTCAGTGTCTCTCGTTATAGGTATAGTGGGTTTTTCTTAGATTCACTTAGTTGCTGATGTTTGGGTTTCTTTTGCTATCATCCCATGAATGCCTCAGTATAGGATGCATAAAAATGAAATAATGCTGAATTCCTAAGGTTTGAATGTAAACTATAGATATGATAGAAGCATCTGAAATATATTCTAAAAATTCCAAGACAATAAAAATGATAAAGAAAATTCAATACTTTTTAAAGTATGACAATGTTAACAATAAATACAGTTACATTTAATTTATAAAACAATAGTCAAAGTCACAAGAATAAAACATAGCACAAATAATATGAACAACAATGCATTGAAGTTGTCGTCTTATTTCAAGGATAAAAAGAAGGCACCATTATTCTAATTTTCCAGATCTTCTGCATGAACAAATAATGTTTTGGGAAAAGAAGACATTAAAAGAGTTAGGAAAGTGGGGCTGGGGAAGATACAAACAATACCAAATATTTAAAAAAAAAACCCCACACTGTCAAAAAGTCAAATGAATCAACTGGAGAAACCATAATTACATATGGAAACATGATCATTGCCAATTCTGGGTTGCATCTGAACTTTTAACTATAATGTTGCTTTCTTGGTGATCATTTTGTGCAGTCTAGTGTGTTTCACAAAATAACTAAATAGGAGAAGCAATTCAGATAATTTGAACAGAAATTGTACGTTTTACATGCTGTTATACATGGGTTTTATTCATCACTTACTAACAACTTACCAAGCAACATATGCATACAATAACTAGAAATCATACCTCATTTTGAGGACCATGAATGCCACAGGACTCCTTTGTGCGGAAGGAATATCATTATTCTATGCCTAATCAATATTCAATAGCCCATGATCATTACCAAAAGTTGCAGCATCATTCAAATTCCACACACATCCTTAGCACTTCCTCCTTCCTTGCTCACCACATTCACCAATTACGTTCTCTTCTTTGCCTCAGTTGACACCTCTTGAACGGTCCATTAGTTGTTCCCTTTTCTTGAACATATGCCTTACCATTATTGCACAGCCAATATTTTTTCTAGAGCCAAAGCCTCAATTGTCAATTACATGTTTTGCTAATAACTACCAGCAATCTTAATCTGAAAATTGATTGAGAAAATCAAGCAAGGGGAAGGGAGGGAATGCCATCAAACCAAAGATAGGGATACAAAAAGCCTTCTAGTAAATGAAAGAATGGAAGAAAAGAAAAGGTAAAAAAGGATGGGGGTAAATGCTTGTAACACCACCTTTCCAATTTAGTCCATCAAATTCAACAACAAAGTAAATGTGTCAAAATGTGAAATGCACAATTTTCTAAATGATACTAACTAAAACATGAGTCTCATGATCCAAGGCATAAAGAAACACCTAAGAATCATTTGTGATACAATCTGGGATGTTGTAACCTTCACTAACTAGAAATGGTACAAGTTGGAAAAATAATGATAATAATAACAATAAATTCATATCCAGTTGTTGTAGCAGACCACCATCACCACCACCATGCTTATAGAGTTATGGCTGTTGAGCTTTGTACATGACCTCCTCTCCTGTCCAAGAATGACATAACATAACATGGGAGATATAACAAAAAAATTAAATCCCCACAATGAGATCACATGAAGTGAAGCAATGCAATTGCAACAAATCAAAAGCTACACAATGCTACCTCAGTCAAAAACCCTCTCCCCAGTCGAAAACATCAAGAATACCAATGAGCTAAAAATGCACAAAAACGCCGGAATGAAAAACACTGCCCTCCAGCTCTCCGGGCTAGAGAGGTCAGAATTAGCAGCCTTAGCAGCCTCAAGAAGCTTCCCAGTAAGATCAACCCCAACAATTCCGGCCAAAGTACCGGCCGTATTCGAAACCCCCATCACAATCCCGGCATACCTAGGAGCAACATCCATGTGGTTCACTGCAAACCCGGCCCTGCCGAGCGCCAAGAAACCAAGAGCCACGGAGGAACAGAACACAGCACCACCAGAAGTCCTGAAACTAGGGATCACAGCCAATGCAAGAGAGGCAACTAAAAACCCCAAAGTATTCAAAAACTTCCTCGTTCTAGTAACAGACATTATCCTCCTAGTGATCAAGTAATCAGCAACAACACCACCAATGTTTGAGAAAATAAACATATTAAGATAAGGCAACATCTTAGAAGAGCCCATATCATGAAGACTAAGCCTAAGTCCCAATTCAAAGTAAGTAGGAAGCCAATTCATAAGCACGTAAAGAGCATAGTGAAACGTGAAATTGTTAACCACAATTGCCCAAACGGGTAAGCTGGTTAAAATCTTCACCCAAGGTATTCTAACCGAAGAAGATGCAGCAGTAGCAGAAGAAACAGAAACTTTCCTATCGTCGGTGTCGGTTTTTTTATTAACTGGCAAAAGCGATTCCCCAACGCCAGAAGCAGTGGCTTTGGGATCAGAAGCGTATTTAAACCAAAGCAAAGACCAAAAACCACCCAATGCAGCTTCGGCAAGGAAAACAGACTCGGGACCTTTAAATTTGACTAGGCTCGGGAGGAGAAGCATTCCAAGTGCAGCACCAAGGTACATCCCGGAGGTAGTTAGAGAAACGGATCTAGATCTCTCGTGAGGTGGGACCCACTGAGCTAAAACGGTGTGAATGGAAGGGAAAATGAAACCCTGTGCTACACCAACGAGTAAGCGAGCGATGACGAGGAGTAAGACCCTGTTTGGATCTAAAGGTAGTAGTGCGCATGTTAGTGACCATAAGACGAAGGATAAGAGGAGGACTCTTCTTCCACCGATTTTCTGCGCCGCCCATCCTCCTGGTACTTGAGAACACGCGTAACCGTAGTAGAATGTGGAGAGGATTGTTCCTTTGCTCGATTGGTTTACACCGACGGCGTCTGCGGCTACCGTGTACGCGATTGAGAAGCCCACGCGCTCTATGTAACAAACGGAGGTGCAGATGAAGGTTAGAATCACTATCAGGTATCGCACCGGGAGTTTCATTTCATCGTCGAAATCGAAACACCTCCTCAATTGATGAATGTATGTGGAAAAAAACTAAATAATGGCGCTTCTAATTCCAAACATAACCGTTGTTGGTGGTGGTGTTGTTTTCGATCACACTCACGCTGAGATTTTGTGTGTTCTGGGATTGGGATTGTTCGCTTTGTTTTGTTTTGTTTTGTTTAGAGGTCAACACTTATGACTCAACACACTTGAGTAGTTGAGTTGAGCCTTAACGCCGCGGTTGCAGACAGAATCAAACTGCGGAGTGAGAAGCTAAAAACGGCACACTTCTCTTGCCGTTTCGTATATCTCAACACCCTGCCTAATCAAACCAACCAGGAGCTATAATAATATGGTGGTAATTAAATTAAATGAATCCAAAAATCTAAATCTAAGGGAATAAATGACCAGCCTGGCAACCGGCAAATCAGCCGGGTTTTTGTTTATTATTTGTAGTACTCGAATTCAAAAGGGGAAATTGATTCCAACGGATGATAAGAAATTTTATCTTTCATAATTAAACTTTCAGATTTGGATTTTTGTAAATAAAATAAGGCCATGAGGGTTAAATATGTTTTTTTCAGTCAAAATATAGCAATTTTTGTTTATAGTACCTAATAAAACTTTCAAGCATTTTGATTCATTATTTTTCCGCCATCACATTTGGTCTCTGTTGTTAAATGGACTTTGTTAAGTGATTACATCTCCACTTACGCGGACAAAAGATATGATACGACAAACATGTCAAATGCCACGTGGCCACCACATCAAATATTTTCTACATCATTTTAACATGGGAAGGAAAAGAATTACACTAAACTAGTGAACAAGCCTCAAAGAGGTAACACCCCGTAAATCAGTAGCAAGAGCTAAACTTAAAGAAGCAGACGGATTCTCCAGCACTGTCCATTGGAACCCGCCATGGTGACCCAACTCAGCCAGCTTATCTGCATAGAAGTTTGCCTCCTGGAAGATATGAGAGATGGAGCAAGTCCAATCATGTGCCTCCATTAGACCCAAAGCTTCATTTAACAGAGGTTGGAGGTGAGCACAATGAGTTCTATGCATATGGATCATGTTGACAATAACTTGGGAATCAAGCTCCACCAATCGCCATGCTCGTAGCCAATCGAAGTCCAAGAGTGAGCCCCCATAATTCGACAAGAATAGCAGTGGCCGAACCCAAATTACAGTGAAATCCCCTCATGTAAAGCCTATGAGAATCCCAAATCACTCCAACACAAGCTGCTAGTCCATTAAAAAAAGAGCCATCCGTGTTGAGCTTGAAGACTTCAGGACGAGGCAGAAGCCATTGGATGGAGACCTCAAAACTTGCTTCGATGAAGGAAGGAATGGGATGGACCAAGTGATTATGGATTGCTTCCACTTGCCCAAAGACCTTTGGGAGAAAAGTGTCCGGAATGGCTGACTAGCCGGAGAACACGAAATGATTACGATCAATCCAAAGAAGGTGAACCATAGAAGCAAAGAAAATGGGTTAGTTCCATTGCAAAGGACCCATGGAATTCAACCGGAGATTGAAGAGCAACCAGGCCTCAAGACCGAGGCTAGCAAAGGAGTGCCACAGATTCGAATCAACCAACAATTCCCATATAGCCAACATAACCTCACAATCCCTGAGCACATGCATAATGGACTCAGGATACAACTGACATCTCGGGCATAAATCAGAATTAGAAATCCCACGAACGTGAAGCTCAAAATTTGTCATAAGGAGTTGATGAGCCACATTCCAAATGCAAACAACAACAGGGAGATCAATAACGCTTTGGAAGCACTGTTGGAATCAAATTTAAACGCTATTGTAATGCTTTTTTGGCGTAATGGATCCATCTGTCCATGTGTTGTTGGCTCACTTTGTTGAGCTAGAAGGAATTGAGGGAACAAAAGCACAACAAAAAATTGTGCTTTTTTTTGTTGTGGATTGATTATATTTATATTTATATGTTGACTACAATTTAATACGATATGGTGGTGTTTATGAAGTTGTTTGGCGGTGTTTCTGTCCTTATTTTGACTTTTTTTTTTATTTTATGGTTGCTTCTACGATGGACATATTTTACATATGGTTCATCAGTGGACAAAAAAAATTGACCATTAGTGCTCAGTATGAAGGGAAGTCGTTTTTGTCGAGCAAAGTGGCATATGTCACAAATAAGATTTTTATTGACAGGAACATGGGGAAAATCCTTACAAAGTAATTGCATCCTTGCATGAGAAATGTGGCCAAAACGATAATGCCACATAGTAGAATAAGGATTAACACCTTGACAGGAAATTTAACATCATTATTTACTATAATATTCCCTATGGTAGAATAAGGATGACCTCCACCATAATCTAAGTGGTGCAAACCATTTCTCAGTTTAGCCAAACCAATCGTCTTCAAGAAGGGTCCTGAACCATACAACAACTGTTAGAGAAGACCACACTACAGTTGCCATCTTTGGTCAACTTGGAAATAGAGATCAAACTGAGATTGAAATCGAGTAGAAACAATACATCTTGGAACAATAGGGAATCATGCAGTTTAACTGTACCAGCCACTTTAGCAATTAAAAATGATCCATTAGGCAACCTCACACCAATAGGTTTAATTCCATGGTAACTATCAAACATTCTCAAAGTGTTGCAAATGTGATCTGTAGCCCTAGAATCAACCACCCAAGGACATACAACAAAGTCAATATCTAAGTAGTTCACAGTAACAAAGTGAGCAACCATACCTTCTGCATCCGAGGAAATGTGAATTTGATTCACAGCATGTTCTTGGCTAGAACTGGCAGCCACATCTGCATGAGGGTTTGGAAGTTGGAATTTCTTCAAAACATTCATCAATTCCTTGTATTCCTCTAGTGTGATAGACTTTGAGCCAGAATCAGAGTCTTCACTGACAGAATTTGCACTTGCCTTGCTATCTCTCTTAAAATATCCAATAGGATAATCGTGCACCTTGTAACATGTGTCAATTGTGTGGCCGTCTTTGTCACAATGAGTGCAGTGTTTAGAGGTCCAATTTCCGTTTTCTCTACCATAAGGTCTTTTCTTATCAACAACATTGACTAAAGATTGTGGATCTTCCTCATCAGGTGCCAAGTGATTTTGCCTTTCATATTGCACAACACAGAGAAGGCTCGATCTATGGAAGGCAGCGGATCCAGTATAAGGATCCGGTGTGAACCTGGTTGTTGCATCGTTCCCAAGCTTCAAAACTTGGATCGAATCAATCAGGCTTGGGCAGAGAACCATCGATGAACCGAATCTTGTTCTTGTTGAGAAGGGCCTTCTTCATCAACTGAGCCCAACCATATAGTTCTTCGAGGTCAATAGCGGAGTCACCAACGGAGTTGACGAATTCTCAATGGGATGGAGATAGTACAAATTGCCTTGTGTTTGCGAAGGATCCTGGATTGGAATGTTCGCCGCCTCCATGGCAACGTTGGAGATGGAACTGGAAGAGTTCCTCGGCATGATAGAGCAGCGCAACAGCTCCCTCTTAGGAGAGCTCTGATGCCATATTATGAATAGAGAAGATAACAGAAAGGAGAGAAAAAGGAAATGAACAATTAACTGATTCTCGTTGAATAAATTGATCTCACTACCCAAAGGTGTATTTATACAACGCACTATCATGGAACTAACTCTACCGAGTTTGTTATTGTGCCAGCTAGGCTAGTAACTAATCAACTAATTAAGAAGTAATTACGAGTGTAAGACTAATGAAATCAAATCAAAGATTTGGTGCAGGATTGTTTTGACAAATTATTGACAGGTGAAGGAAAGAGGCAACGATTTGGTGATGCTTTAATTGGAATCCAGATTCAAATGCTTTAGGAGCTGCTTGTTTTGTTACACTGATTGTATTATGGCTTTGTTGGAAATGTTATAATTGTTGCTATGTTTGGAGTCTGTAAGGGGAGGGAGAATTGGTGCAGGTTGTTGCGGTAATCCCCATAGTTGATGTAAAGTATGTTTGGGTGGAAAGTGGTCATCGTAATTAGTAGTATTTTTTAAGTAACCTTTTGAAACTGATGGGTTACTAGGAAAAATTTTCATTGTGTAGGTAACAAGATGAAACACAAGAAGGGGGATTGAATTGTGTTTCCTAGTTTTTAAAACTTTTCGCAAAACGTTGTACATTGCTTTTGAAAATGTTGGACGCACAGTGTATGTGTATTGGACGCACAGTTAAGTTGGACGCAGAATCGTCCACTTAGTTTAAAACAAGTTTTAGTGCGATTAAAACGTTTGAATAACTTATTGAAAATAGTTTCAATTCAATCCCCTCCGTTAGTATATAAAATGAAAATAAAAGAGTTAAGGGATAGAGAGATTGCACAAGTATTTATCCTGGTTCACCCTTTCCTAAGAGCTACGTCCAATCCCCTCAAACTAGAGAGATTTCACTATCAATCCAGATAGAATTACAAGTATTCTTCAACAGCCTCTTCAAGCCTTACAACAAGTATTCTTTGCACTCCTAGCCTCTCTAGGCTCAACCCAAGTATTCTTTTACAGACAAGCCTCTCTAGACTCAAACCAAAGTATTTTTTGCACGCAGACTCTTCAGGCTAATCTCAAGTATTGTTTTACAGACAAGCCTCTCCAGGCTCAAACAAGTATTCTTTTCTCAACAAACCTCTCCAGGCTCAAACAACTCAGAAAAGTGTTTTTAATGAAAGTGTTGTTAACTCACACAAGTGAGAATATAAACTCTAAAACACTTCGAGAGTTAAGCAAATTCTCTTTTATAAGAAGAAAGAAATATACAAGATTTTCTAAGATTATCAGAGTATGACAATATTTGCACAGCGTTTTGACTCTTTCTTTTTCGTAGTTCAAGCTTCTTGTATTCTTCTTCTTGTTCACGGTATTTATAGGCTTTGAGTGAAGCTTTAGACTTGATCTTGAATATGCTCCTTCATAAATGTAGTCGTTTCTTAATAGTATTAAATGCTATTTTCCTGTTGCTCTGTAGGAGTGCTTCTTCAGCGTATATTTTTGCAGTGCTTTCTCCTATGTCAGAAGCAACTTGTACTCAAAGTCTCATTTACACAGTGGTTAATAGTAATATTTTATTGAGACAGAGAGAATACACTGTATAAAAGAAAATGTATGATCAGAGAGACACAGAAATGTTCAAAGTACATTATCTCTCTTAAGTACACTTTTCACAGTACTTTATGCTTTTCATTAAATGCAAACTCAAAACGTTGACAATTATGCACAAGAAAAGCATTGTATAAAGCTATTTATTTCAAATCATTTGCTCATTAAATATGTCTCATATTAAATGATAGAGCAATAAATAGCATGAAGTAGACTCTGTGTGTTGGACGCAGCTTTGTGACACAGAATGGACTGTCTGTTCACTTACCAAATGGATGCATGCCTTTGCTTACCATTTGGACGCAAGGCTTCTCTGGTCATATGGACACATATTTTTGCTTACCATTTGGACTCATAGCTTTGTTTCACTGGACGTATAGCTTTACTGGTTATTGGACGTATATCATTCTGCTCATTTGGACGCGTAGCATCCAGAGTTCATTGGATGATACTTACCCAAAGTCAAATATCAGAGTCCATTGGACGCTCAGCTCTTTGAATGTACTTATGATTACCAAGGTCATACTGGACGATGGACTTATCTTTGTTGTACCTACAAGAGCTTGTTAGCAGACTTTGTAAAAACCTTAAAAATCATTGTTATCATCAAAATCACTTAGGGAAATACACATTGAAAAATGCTTTTAAACAATTTGGTTCCAACACATTGAACTAGGAACCCCTTTGAGACCATATAGGTTACTGGGGAAAGGCTGTTTAAAGCCCCCCTTTAAGACTGATGGATTATTGGGGATTTTTTGGCGCGAAGGAACCCTTTGAGACCATGTAGGTTACTGGAAAAAGGCTGTTTAAAGCCCCCCTTTTGAGTCTGATGGATTACTGGGGATTTTCTGGCGTGAAGGACCCCTTTGAGACCATATAGGTTACTGGGGAAATACTTATTAAATTCTCTTTTTACAGTGTTAGGTTTGGGAGCCTTTGTTTTTTAGAAGGTGGGAGTTGTACTGGTTGTAGTGTGATGGGGATTCAATCACGTACATTACTTTGTATTATTTGTGGTCCAGGTACTTCTTGTGTTTTTGGTCTTTTGTTTAATTCAATTTGGCTTTTCAAAAAAATTGTCTTATTATTTTTAATCTGTGTTTCGTTTTTAATTGTTTGTATTGGAAACTGTGAAAACAATCATTTGTTTGTTTTCACCGTTTACTATACAAATATTTAAAAATAGAAAACAAATTGATAACAACAAGACAAATTTGTAATTTATTAAAAGTAAAAACTGGAAACAAAAATAGAAATAGTCCCTTAAACCAAAGGGGCTCTTAAATTTCCATTTTAATTTAGGCTCTATTTAGCAAAAAATAGTGGATAGCAGATAGCTTATAGTGGATAGTGGATGAGCTTATAGCGGATAAGCTAGCAAATTGAATTTAAAGTGTTTGGTAAAAATAGCATTTAAACTAGCTTATAAATGTAAAATGATATAAAAGAATATATTTAATTATTGCTTATATTTCTTTAATCAATATTATATTAAATATTAAATATGGTAAAATATTTATTACTATACAAATATTTAAAAATACAAAACAGATTGATAACAACAAGACAAATTTGTAATTTATTAAAAATAAAAACTGGAAACAAAAATAGAAAATAGTCCCTGAAACCAAAGGGACTCTTAAATTTCCATTTCAATTTAGGGTTTGGTAAAAAGTAGTGGATAGCAGATAGCTTATAGCGGATAGTGGATGAGCTTATAGCAGATAAACTTATAGCGGATAGCTGATAACGGATAAGCTACCAAATTGAATTTAAAGTGTTTGATAAAATTAACAGTTAAACTAGCTGATAAATGTAAAATGACATAAAAGGATATATTTAATTATTGCTTATATTTCTTTAATCAGTATTATATTAAAGAGAAAGGATTCATTGACACCAGGTGTAAGTCTGACTTACACCAAATCTGGATCGTTAAAACTAATATATCATCACACGGCTCAGAATATTTCTCCCAAAAAATAAAAAATAACTAGAAAGCATGTCACGTGACCTTGAGATCAAACCCTCTTCCTTTCTGGTTTGTTCAATCCTTTCTTTTTCCCGCCGTAGCCCGTAAGCCCCGAACCTCATCCTTTTGCCCCAGATTTCTTGAACGAAACTTTTCATTTCGTGCTCTGTTTATTATATTTCTTCTGCGCTTGGCTTCTTCCTTTGTTTGGTCCTAGACTTTGCTTCATCGATGATTCCCATCCACGGTAGGATGTGAAATTATAATTATAATTGTATTTATACAAATCAACGTCACCACTTAATTGGTATATATTGTTTTTGGTAATTAAAAAATTAAATCAAAGTCACCAATTTCTATAGATGAAACCGAAAGTCTTGAACTCAAAACGTAGGTGTAAAAGAAAATAGTATATAAAAAGATGGGTAAATCAAAAATTGAAAATGGAGTCAATTTATATGCTTCTAATAATCAACAACCAAGATTCAAATTTGAAGTTAATTACTGGTACTTTCAAGATTTATCCCAAAAAGTAGTGCTCCATTTTTTTAAGGAATGTGCAAGAGGAGATTTATGAAGCATGAAAACAAGGTCAAATGGAAATGCTTGCATCAGTTCAATAACTGGTCTGCACAGCGGTAATTCCCACAAGTCTAGGCAACTGCAGCACCTCTACATAGCGGTAGCTCTGCCGAGTCTAAGGGATTCAAGTTGTTCGGAGAAGAATGCAGCTAAAAGGCGAAAAAGAGGGAACAGTAGAAGTCACGTGCCCCACTTAATTATTTTCTTATTTTTTTTGGAAGAAATATTCTGAGCCGTGTGATGTATTAGTTTTAACGATCCAGATTTGGTGTAAGTCTTTTGACTTACACCTGGTGTCAATGGATCCATTCTCTATATTAAATATGGTAAAATATTTATAAATAATAAACTCTTTATTGTTATATTTAGAAGTTAAAATTTTAAAATTTATATCTTAATGATATTATTTATTTATTTACTTACTATCTACTGTGACCTCATTAAAATAATTTTTATCGGTTAAAAACATTATATTTAAATTTATTTATTTTATTTATAGTTGTATTTATTTACTTGTTTATTTTTTTGATCAAAATTTACTTGTTTATTTATTATCATTAAAATAATTTATTCATTGGTTAAAATAATTTATTTATTTATTTTTAATTATTATAATAATAATCTTTTATTTTATTTAAGAGATGATAGAGAAGGAATTTAATAAAAATGATGAGGGTAAAAACAAGAGAAAAAATCATACGTTATTCGCTATAAGCTCAAACGCTACTTCAGATAGCGTCTAAACACTAAACGCTACTGGAAAAATGCTAAACATTACTCGTTACCAAACACTTCCATTTTTTCAAATTTACTATCCGCTAGTCAAATCCGCTAACCGCTAGCGGATGAGACTTGTCAAATAGAGCCTCATAGTAAAGTGTATATTTTGGTTCCTGTCTATTTTGAGTGAAACTTTAATTTATCCTCAATGTTTTTTTTAGAGAACTTATCCTCAGTGTTTTTTTTTATACAAAGGAAAGTAAAATAACAGAACAAAACTACAACATCATCCTAGCAAAGTAGACTCCCCTAGCATCAGTTGCCAATGCAAGGCTTAGCTGCGGATGCCCCTCCTCAAGCACCTTCCATTGAAAACCGCCACCGTGCCCTAGCCCAGCAAGAACATCAGTTCAGGAATTAGCTTCACGTAACACATGAGAAACAGAGCACACCAAATATGAATTGTAAACCAGAAAAGCCGCTTCCTCCAACAATGTTTGGAGAGGAAGACAGTGGGTCTGCCGCATCTGCACCATGTTGACCATTACTCGAGAGTCGAGCTCAAGTGCTCAACCAAAAGAGAAGCAATCCCAAGTGACCATGCCAAACGAAGGCCCAAGACCAGACCCCGCATCTCAACAGAAACCGAAGTCGCATCACCCAAGTTGCAGTGAAATCTGGGAACAAACTGGCCCAGAGAGTTCCGCAGCAGAGCACCACAAGCGGATAAACCTTGTGAATGAGAACCATCAGTGTTCAGCTTGAAGGTGCCATTGGGAGGGGGGCCTAGCGAACAGCAACAGGGCGGTTGGCCTCAACAAAAACAGGATTACGGTTGAGAAAGTGATCCTGTAATAACTCCACCTGGGCAAATAACTTGGGGAGAATATAATCAGGAATAGCAGAATTTCTTGAAAAAAATATAATGATTACGATCGATCCATAACATATGAATTAAAGAACAAAACACCATGGGCCAATGCCAATTCCCAACACCCGCAAAGTCATCAGTGAAGTTAAGTTCTAGCCATTTTAGAAACCCCAAACTAGCCAACTTGTGCCAAATTCCTGGATCCACAATTTTCTCCCAAAGTTCCAAAGAGGATTTGCAATCCC
This sequence comes from Glycyrrhiza uralensis, assembly GCA_030159175.1. Lineage (NCBI taxonomy): Eukaryota > Viridiplantae > Streptophyta > Magnoliopsida > Fabales > Fabaceae > Glycyrrhiza > Glycyrrhiza uralensis. Next base: position 32,871,888 of record BRZY01000003.1, read on the forward strand.
TCAGAACGTGCATGATCGTCTCTGGATGTTGAAGACATCGAGGGCAAGTGTCCGAATCAGATATGCCCCTTTCCTTGCGTGTTGCATTTGTCATGAGCCTAGAGTGAGCAACCCTCCAAATAAAAGTCTTGACTCTAGGGGGAAGGGGTAACTTCCAAATAATTTGAAATGGGAAATTCGGAGTATCTATGTCCAGCTCCTGATAAAGAGTGTCATAAGCAGAGTTAATACTGAAAAATCCATCATTAGAATAATTCCAAACAGGAAAGTCATCATGTGGCAAATTCGGGACCCCGAATTCGGATCCTCTCCTGCCAAGTTTTTCCTCCATCTCTCTCCAGCACAAATCCTAACCGTTAGATTAATCTAACGGCTGGGAATTAAAAAAATACATGCTGAAAGGCCGTTTCCCTCACCACTGTCAATCCTGCTAACGCTGACTTTCAAGGGAGCACTTAGTATGGACCACCATTCTTATTCACCATGGTGGTGAAGTGCCACTTTTAGCTATTGATATATTAATATAAAATCTGAACGGACAGGATCTCTTACCTATTACCTGGGGTGTCTGTTTTCCATACAATTTTACGTTATTGCAGAAAGGGTCGATAATGTGTTGTATTAAAAATATTCGCTGGACACTTAACATAATCAAGAACAAGGCAAAAATTATTTCAAATATGAAATGAACCCCAACATTATAAGTTAATTACGCTGACAACAAAAATTTATTAAAAAACCATTTTTTTTTAGAAAGTGTTAACTTGCTGTCATTTTTGTCGTTGAAAGTTGAACTTTTTGTGATTTTTGTCCCTGATAGTGATTAGTTTTATGATGGGATGGACCAAAGTGACTAAAGATTTCAATAGATGACGATTTTTTTTTATTTCCCACTTGTGAGGAACCAAAGTGACACTGTGTGACACCTTAAGGTACCAAAATGAGTGTTTATTAAACTTTATGCTTACAAAGATATTTTGTTTGGGTTGTTTAAAAATCACTGCATTTGAGCTAAATTATTTAAATATGGACATAATTAGTTATAAAATATAAACTTAATACACAATCATATATGAATTTTTTTGTATGTTGATTAGTCAATTTTACACTGTATTTTGTATGTCTTCCAAAATTATGAATTCTTCATTAACTAATTTGGTGTTTTGTAATCTTTTTATACAAAAATGTTTTAATATTTGTTCTTATTTTATTTTAAGACCACTAAATTATCCCAATTTGTGTCCTAAAAAAATGAAATTTAAAAGGATGTTACACCCAACTAATCTCTCAAATATTATCTTTTACAAAACCTCAAATATTATTGTTGAGCCAATGGATATTTAAGATTTGTTTATTGATCGTTGAACCTCAAATATTTTCTTTGTTATAGTTGTTGATAAACCGTGAAGCTCTCTCACTTTCGGCCATGGAAGGAGACAAGTAGATCTATTGGTCTTTCTTTTGAATTTTGGCTTTTCTCTTTCCTAAGATTGCTAGATATATGGTTAGATTCTTGTGTCTTCTGATCTTCTTGTGTGGTACAGCCGTACAACTACGTGCCTTGTCTCTCACGCGTATTTTGTGGCACTTTTTTTTTGTCCAATATTTTTGTGGCACTGCATTGGGCAGTATTTGTCGTTAGGGAATTGGTATATACACCCCAACTTTCTATCCATCCACCCCACATTAACTTTTTTTTGGACTAAAATTTACTATCCTACCCTCATCCTTTCTTAATTCCATTTCCCTCCCAAAGCTGATACACCCCACTCTTAACTCTCACTCACACCCACACACGACAGCAGACTTTGGAAAAAAGAGAAGGAAGAGAGAACAAAGGAAGGGAGAGAAAGAAGACAAACAACAGTAGAAGAAGGAAAAAAAGGAAGTCACCACCGTAAGCGAAGGAGAAGAAGGAGGTAACAACCATCTTCCCTGTTTTCTCCGTTCTCTGAGCTGAGTTTTATTTTTTTTGCAAAACGTAGATGTTCCCGGAAACTAGAGTTTCCAGTATATATAAAAATTCGTTTTTATATATACCGGAAACTCCAGTTTCCGGTATCTATAAAAACGGAATTTTTATAGCTACCGGAAACTGGAGTTTCCGGTATATATAAAAACGAATTTTTATATATACCGAAAACTCCAGTTTCTGGTACATATAAAAAGTCAGTTTTTATATGTACCGGAAACTCTAGTTTCCGGTAGCTATAAAATCAAATTATTTTTTTTGGGTATCAGCATAAAAGGAAATACAAATAAATTTTATATCTTTTTAAAGTATGGTAAAAATAATTGTGTTTTTCAGTACATGCAAATGGATGAGGATGTGTGTGATGGAGGTGAAATATCAAGCGACGGAGAAGTACCCACGGAAGGTGTTAATGTATTCCCTCTTCCGATAAAAAAATTTGATTGTACTGATGAGTTCACGACCACGGAGGTATGTAAGACTTGTTAAATTTTAAGGTAGTGTGGAGTGCTTTATCAATAGTTTTTCATGTCTCATTTTCAGGAGTTCCCCACTAAAGATGCTCTATTGACATGGGCAAGACAACTTGCCATGCGGTGTGGTTTTGTTCTTGTCATAACTAGATCAGATGAAGAAAATAACGGAGTAGGAAGAAAGTCCGTTGTTGTGTTGGCTTGTAGTAGGAGTGGAAAATACAGACCATACAAGAACAAGTTACCCAAAAAGCTGACAGCCACCCAAAAATGTGAATGTCCGTTCAGACAAAGAGCAAGGCCTTCCAGAAATAGACAAGGGTGGAGACTTAATGTGGTAAGGGGACATCACAATCACGAGCGTGCAAATACATTGGTGGGTCACTCGTTTGTGGGTCGCCTAACAGCTGAAGAGACCTTTTTAGTTGACAGTTTGACAAACAATATGGTAAAACCGAGGAATATACTGCTAGAAGTAAAAGATAAGAACGTTGAAAACTTGAGTACTATCACTCATATTTATAATGAGCGGAAAAGGTGGAGAAGATCCCAAAAAGGTTCAAGGACAGAAATACAACTACTACTAAGCTTATTGGAACGTGATCAGTATGTATATATCTACATATATAAACAATTACAATTTATGTTAGACATTTGAAAATGATTTATATTTTTCAACAGCAAATTAAATTAAAGAAACATAGGTAAAATTAGCAAGATGGTCCCTTATCTTTATTTTTCTTCAAATTACTTATTAAATTTTTTCAACAAGTTCTTTTATGTTTATTTACATTTTCAATTTAGTCCTTTTGATAACGTGTCAGATATTGATTGGTATCAGGTGATGGTATACAGTAAACCAAAACCAATCAAAAACGCACACATCATCAACAAATGAACAAAAGGACCAAATTGAAAAAATAAAGAAACATAAACGACCTTGTTGAAAAATTTAATAAGAGACTAAATTGACAAAAAAAAATAAAGATAAAAGATCAGTTTACTGATTTTACCAAGAACATATAAAAATTGTTTTTATATAACGATTAGGGAATATAACAAAAGTAAAAAAATATATAAAAACATGATTTTTATATATATCTACATCTACATATATAAAAATATTACAATTTATTTATTTTATTTTAGACATTTAAGAATAATTTTGATTTTTCAACAGCAAACTAAATTCAAAAACATATAAAAATTATTTTTATATAAATATATAAAAATAAAAAATTACAAGATATAACAAAAGTAAAAAAAAATATATAAAAACCTTTTTTTATACATACCGGAAACTGGGGTTTCCGGTATATATAAAAATCTGGTTTTTATATATATCGGAAACCCGAGTTTCCGAGAGGCCAAGGAAGTCTTACCTCAACGGAGAAGACGCTCTGCGATGGCAAAGAAGTTCAGCGACGGCGAAGGCGTCCTACGACGGTGAAGGCCCTCTCTCCGGTGCAGTGGCTCGTTCTGGAAACTTGTTTCTGGTGACCTTTCTCACTCTCTGCGAAGTGGGGTGTATCTGCGTTCTCTCTCTCTCTGTTTTGTTCCAAACACGCAGAGGGACAGGAAAGGGCAGGGATAGGAAGGTCTTTGCAATGCCAAAATTTTTAAATGTGGGGTGGATGGATAAAAGCACAGGGTGTATATACCAATTCCCTTGTCGTTACCTTGTTTGGGTCAATTTGGGCCCTGATTATTCAACATGAATGAAGCTTTTTTTGACCCAAAAAAAGATTTGTTTATTGACTTTTGACTTTTTTACATCCTTTCTAATTGCCAAATGGGCTCAAAGGCCCTGTACTGTTCATCTTCTCCATCCAGAAGGAGAAAAGAGACGCAACAACAGCAAACCAGCGCCAGTGGCAGGGGTACACAGAAATCTCTATGGCAGCACATTGGAGAATAACACGGAGTTCCGAGGCTTGCGTTTAACGACCCGACGACCACTACAACATTTTTTATCTACCACAACGCCTACAAACTATTGCCTTACATCAAAAAACTGTTGCTTTTTGCTATGACAACGGTTTTCAAATCGTGGTAGTCTAAGGCATTGCCTATTCTTTAGGCAACGGTTTTGTGTATGTACAAGCAATACTTTACGAAAACCGTAGTCTTTGATATGCCTTAGAGAACGGTTTCTAAAGTTCACTACGCCAACGGTTTTACACCATTGCCACCAAAAAACCATAGCAATTGGTGTGTTTAGAGAACGGTTTTGAAGTGAGCTATGCCAACGTTTTGTAACCGTTGCTATCAAAAAACAGTAGCAATTGGTGTACATTAGAGAACGGTTTTGCAATTGCATATGAATCTCATCTATTTTGAGTCAGAGAATGGTTTTTTTAAGCACAACAACATTTTTTTCCTTTCATTAAGAGTATAGAGAATAGTTTCATCCACTAATAAGTATTTTTATTGATATCAAACAAACTAATCATTTAGTATAAAGATACAACTTTATCTATAAGTAAAGAAAAAAGATATTCATTAATCACTAAAATTATAGCTAGTGATCCAAAATTAAAAATCATGATAATACAATCAAATCACTTATATGAACCGTCAAGATCTATGTCTTCATAATCTTCCACTTCCAAGTATTGACCTTCTTCATCCATACCACTAGGGAGGGAAAAGATTAACCTTCTTTCTCTCGCGATGAGAAAATGTCTTCAAGTGTTTCTCAAGAAAAGGACCAAGAAAACACAAATTAACCGTTTGATCATATGCATTTATTCCTTCACTTTCTAATAGGCAGGAGATTGTACTCTGTTCCATCAAAAGTAGTTCTCTTCAATGACACACTCCAATACCAAAGCCCTTTAGTACATGGTCAATGTGTTGATGATACTTGAAATCCACTACTCCGCCCTAAAAGCTGCACTATAAATATTAGGACCATGAGTGAAAAAAAGGTCTCATTTCATTTTATTACAAGACACAAAAATAAAGAGCAATGCCAAAAAAAGTCACATATACTGATAGAAAGACAAGTATTAGAGGTCAAAATATTTTTATTAACATGCAATATCATCTATTTTTAAAACAACAATCAATTAAACAAAGTATGTTAAACTCTACATTTGGAAAACTTATCAGATATAAATGCACAAGAATTGAGATGCTGCATTGATATATTTTTTATTTGTTACAGAACCATAAACTCGAGCTCTCTTGTAAACCATTATATGTATATTATATATATGCTTCACTGAATGACCCAATTTGGTCTAACAGATTCTTCTATACTAGTTTCGGCTCCTAGATTTTTCCATGGCCTTTGGAGCTGCAAACAAGAGAACTGATAACTTATTCATTTAAAACACAAAAAAAGTTACCATATTCAATATAATAATGAGTTTGTACTTTAACTTGACAAAGCAAAGCTTAAATTTAATGAGTAATACACACCTAGCCAGTGGCTTCAGAGCTTTCCAACATCCTTAGTCTCTTATAGTCCTTGGCTCTTTTCCTCCTACCAGGGTGATAATCTTGGTGTTGCTGTCACATTCACATCACAATTAGCAACCTACATAAGCCACAAAAAAAAAAAAAAAAACACAACTAGGATTATTATGCAATGCATTTTTGCACACAAGTGTGAAATGGAAACATTATAAGACTCCTCCTCCAATCTGTCCTTGTTAGCTTGCACCCATTCCTTCAACATATGACAAACTAGATCTTATAGCAATCAGAACATTCATGTAATGAACATTTGTGAAGCAAAATGACTACCTGTTCATAAAGCAAAATAAAACACAAAATAACCAGTAAATTGGGGCAAAGTGCAAACCCAACCACTCATCATCACAATCATCAACAAGCACAGAGGCAAATACTCCAAGCAAATAGTTATAATAACTAAGAAACAAAATTATTCACCTTGAAGAGAATCGTGCAATGCCTATTCCTATAGATAAACTACCAATGGGAAGCACAATACACTAATGAAAGTTCCTTAATCTTTTACTAGTCAACCTTATATATTTTATATATTCAAACACATTGGAACAACAACTCGAGCATGCTCTGAAGGGAATCCCACTAATAAATAGCACCAAGGCAAGCTGCTAGGTTAGGGAGAAGGGAATCAATCAAGAAATCAAGAACGGCGATAAATGTAATGATTCGGTTGTACACTCCTTCACGCTAGGATGAGATACTTCAGAAAGAATCTAACATTATTTAGTTAGTGCCACAATAGTTAGGGCCACAAACACTACACTTGCTTTTAAACAACTGAAATAATGCAGAGTTGTTTTTTTCCACATGAACCAGCCACCAAAAGTTGACTTTGTCCTTCTGTGATGATTCGGTTGTACCCTCCTTTACAACTAGTCCAATTCTTGGCTTAAAAGTTGAAAATGATTCATAAAAGAATTATATGTAAGTGTTTACAATTAATCATGCTTGAATCAAGTAAGTGGATACAAATCCTTTTTATTGAATAGAGACATAAATTAAATTATAAAAAGGCACAAAATCACTGTTATTCAGAACAACGAAGAAATTTAACAAAATTCAAATTTTATTTAATTGACAACTTAATAATATAATGCAAATTCAATTAAGGACCTATGACACTGCAAAACAGGTTGCTGCTTTTGCAACTCTCTATGCCTGACTTTCTTTATCAAATAAATATTGCTCCTTGTAATGATAGCATTGCAGTATGACAATCACTGTAAATTGGACAAGAAAATAAAATTAATGCGTGGGAGAACCATTATATATCCTTCCAAGTTATACAGTTCTGTCTAATTCATGATACTAAGTTATAATAACTAAAATGAAACATGGAAAAGATGATAATTGTCAAGTCAGATCAAGTCAATCTCAACAAACTTGGGAACCAAATACAGAGCCAGGAGAAGTGTTGAAGCAAAAAAAACTATGTCCACTATATGAACAAAATAATAGAAATTGGAATCCAACCCCTTCAATAAATAACCAATCACAAAAAGCAAACCAGCCACAGAAAAATAAAAAGGATAGCAAGTTGTTATTCTGGTCTGTGAACTCCATCAATGATTTTTTGTTCTAACCATCTTACGGTAAAAACTCATCCTGGTTTCTATTTGCAGCTTTTCGCCAAGTCTATGTGAGACAGGAAAAAAGCAATTGAAAAATTAAATAAATAAAAAAACATGTGAAATAGTGCAGAGAATGAGAACTGAACGAAGAGGAAACCTTGAAATTGTACCTATAAAGCATTTTGTTTTTTGTGGAAGGCTCTTGCCATGTTCACGTTGTTGTTGTTACTTCTTGTTGTTGTTGTTTTCGTTACTGCTGCTGAAGCTCCGGTCACTGTTCATCGTCGAATCGGCGGTTCCGGCAACGGTGATCCGATTCTTCTTCGCAAAACTGTTATTGTCGGCCTCTTCTTCGCAGGCTCTCTTTCTAGGAAACATATAGTGCAGTGAGCACAACAACAACAATTGCGAAGAGTATCGAAATCAAACCCTAATCCTAGCTCCCGAAGCATGATTAAGATTCGAGTACAAAACAGCGAAGCGAGAGAAGGGAGTACATTAATGGAGAGAGAGAAGCAACATACCAACTGGAATCCGATTGGAAGTGGTTTTTGCAACGAGAGAATCGGAGAGAAAATGAGAGAGAAAGTGGTTTTTCGCTTGGGTTTTTGCAACGAGAGCAAGCTCGGAGAATTTCGGTAGCGTGCAGAGCACCGGCGTCACAACTCATCTTGAGAAAGTAGTGATTGATTCGTAGATGGCGATGGGGATGTTGAAAGATTGGGCAATACAAAAAATATTCAAACATTTGGGGGATAATAACTTTTGGTAAGAAAAGTAATTTTCAAAACTTTTGGGCTATTTACTGATTGTATACAAATGTTATTCACAAAAATTTTGGGGGTCAAATTATAATAACACGAAAACTGGATAAACAGGCAATAACAGGTCAAAAGGACAGTTCACCACCGTGGTGAACAAGGACGATGGTCCATACTAAGTGCTCCCGACTTTCAATCCCCTGGTCAGTGACTTTCAATCCTCCTGGCCAATTTTCAATTGCTTCTTTGATTTCTTTGGGATGTCGTGGTGACAATTGGCCTCTACATTCCTTCACTAGCTCCTGTAGGCACAATGCTGAATGTTTCTCCCATTTCTTTGTTTTTTCATTGAATTTTGTATTGCTCATTTTTAATAGATTGAATGATTCTATTGTTTGTGCCTTTATGGTTCTAACTTCTAAGCCATGTATAATGTCAAAAACCAAGTTGGGGAGCAAAGGTTCTCATCAGTTGGCTTAGGTTGCCAAAAATGTGCAGAGAATTTCAACCCCAAAAGGCTTATGGATTTGACACTAAATAATCGGGAAAGGTTCCAAAGAGAGAACAAAGGATATAACCCGAAAATAGAGCATTGTTCTTTCTTTGTATTGTTCCCTTTTTGTCGAGAAAAAGCATCGTCGGTGGTGTCACGACAACACAGGGGATAGGGGTCGTTGTTGCAGAGGGAGTTTCCGAAATTCGGAGAAATGATCCCCTGTTTTTCTTGTAGTTTTTTGTTTTAATCTTCAACCGTTAGATTAATATAACGTCTAAAAATTGAGATGGAGAGAGATTGAGGGGAAAGAAGCTGGAGAGGAATCAGATTGGTTTTAAACCCGCAATTTTCCCACAAATATCCGAAGGGAGGAAACCATGAAGAACAGACCAGTCCCACACACCCTGAGACACATCATGATTCACCGTCATGTTCCAAGCATGATCCGGAATGGGCAACAGGACATGATCCCCAACCACCCCGACACCTGGAACCCACACATCTTGCCAAAACTTCACAGAATGGTTGAAATTAAAAAATGTGTAGAAAAAATAATATCTTTGTTAAATATAATTTTTTTGGCTTAAATATATTTCTAATCCCTATAATATAGGAATATTTTGCTTTTAGTCTCTATAAAAAAAGTTTGACTTTGACTTTTTTTGTCCCTGTAAGGAGGTGGATGTGGAGTGGGGGTGGGGGTGGGGGTGGGGGTTGAGGGAAGAGGTTGGGAGAAGGTGGAGAAGGAGGAGGGAGGAGGGGCGTGGACGGAGGGGGGAGGAGGTAGAGAGAGGGGGCTGACGTATCAGCTTTCGTGTCACTATTTTGGCCACGTAGACGTACTGGCTGGGCTTAAAATGAGACACATCAGCGGTCAACAATTAACTCACTTAAAGACTAAAAGCAAAAAAATATTACAGGGACAAAAAACATTTGACTTTTTTTTATAGGGACCAAAAGCAAAACACTTCTATATTATAGGGACCAGAAACATATTTAAGCCTAATTTTTTTTCTGCACTTAGTTGAAATCTTGTGCTCTTCCCTGCTACTACATAATGAATTTGGCTAGAATTCTCCCAGTTAGAGTTCTCTAGCTATTGCAATGAATTGAAAAGAATCATTATTTCTAATTTAATTGTGTTTTATTTCATTGGTAAGCTTTTTTTAGATTACATAAAAGAACTATGAATTACATTCTTTTACAATAACATTTATAAAATAGTTTTTGGGAACTATTTTTAAGAACAAAACAAGAAAAAATATGTAAAAAACTATTTTTAAGACTTAAAAAATTGGTTGAACATGGGTGGTATTTTTATGTTAATGTAATAATGGTCTAGATGATATGTTGAAGAAGAGTCATTTTATTGGTTTTTGAAAACAAAAAAACACAAAATAAGAACAACAAAGATTTGTTCTCATATTTTTTGAACAATAAAACAATAACAGTTTTGAAAAATAGTTTTCACAAAACATATATATCAAACAAGTTTAATTTGAAATTTTTTTGTTTTTTAAAAACAGAAAATAGTTTTCAAAAACAGTAATCAAACATACCTTAGTTTCTGGAATGCAGAAAAGTTGTCTTCTTGAAATATAATTAATTTTCAAAACACAAAATATTTTTAGACAAAATTACATAAAAAAAGGATAGGGTTTGTATAGTAATTTAGGGGTTATTTAACAAGACTTTTTTTAATACTTAAGAAATAGTATATGAGATCCTGAAAGCAAAGCGATCTGCCATTGCAAGCAACCAGCATCCCTGATGGATATACGTTTCATAATGGGAAAGCACTATATTCGAAAACCTACAAATGCAAGTGTGAATCGGTGTATTCAAGGAAGGGTTAATTGAAAATAGAAAATAAAAAATTGGAGTTAACTGTCATTTTGACCCCTGAAACTGTAATACGGTCTCATTTAGTTCCCTGAAATTAACGAAAAGTCAATTTAGCCCCTGAAATTGTAAAACGTCGGTCAAATTAGTCCTTCAAATTGTAAAACGACAGTCAAGTTAGTCCGTCGTTTTATACTTTTAGGGACTAACTTGACCAACGTTTTACAATTTCAGGGACTAAATTACATTTTCGTTAGTTTCAGAGACCTAAGTGAGTCTGCTTTACAATTTCAAGAACTAAAATGACAGTTAACTCAAAAAATTGTGTATGTCTGCGCATACAAACAAAATTGTCACTGGTAATCAGGCCTCAAGTTTATTTTGGTTTATTCTTTTTTTATTTTATTTGTGACTTGTGTGGTTGGTATAGACGTATAGCAATACCCCACTAAAATAATTATATAATTATCTTGGTCAAATAATCTCTTTGTTCAATTGGTCGAACATGCGTTTCATGAGATGCAAAACACTGAAGAGAGAAAGATTCAGTTCTTGGTCGGCATTTCAAACGGAACGTCAGAGATCTAAATGACTAACAAATAATACATTAAAGAATGTTTTTTTAATGAGGTACATAGCATGGCTTTAATTCTCTAAATATTCACACGCTAATTTACATATGTTATATGATGCCAATAAGGTTTACTGATTGAGAATAATAGCTTTTTTTTACTAGAATTGAAAATAATAACATAATTAACATAAATTAATTAATATCGATCTAAGATTGAAGTTGTCCATTTCTTTTCTCCTAAGCGAACGCTATACCAATTGTTCCAAATCTGATATTTTCACCAAGGAAGAGATCTCCCTGAAAAGGGGATTGGTAAATACATATCGACATCCATTCCACTTAACACTTTTTCAAAATTAAAACCCCAAATTACCCTTCCCCTTCCCAAACCGCCGTACTCTTCCACCATACACTCCATGGTCTCCCTTTTCCCTTCCCAAAACACCCAACCCTCGGTGGTCTTTCCCCTTCCCACTCACCCCACGTCTGTCTCCCTTCCCCCTTCCCACTCATGATGCACCGTCGAAGAACGTCGTCAGAGATAGATCACAGAGAGGAGAGCATATTTATCAAAAAAACAGAGAGGAGAGCATCATCGAAGAGGAGTCACGACCGTCATTGTCGAAGAAGCTAGGACCATCGCGCACTGAGGTTGGTTTTGTCAAAAAATAGTTTTTTTTATTAAGATACTGGAAATTTGAATTTCCAGAAACATAAAAATCTGAATTTGTATATCCGAAAATTTGAATTTTCAAAAATATAAAAATTCAAATTTTATATTTGTAGAAATTAGAATTTTTGGTAATATAAATTTGAACTTTTGTTCATCCAAAAATTCGAATTTACACTTTTTTATGTAGAGGAGGGAGGAAGATGTATTGCCATCAGACATTGAAAGAAATTAGTGCACATTAGTATCACCAATCCTTAAGGAGATTACATCTTATAAATTACTATTATAATAATTCAAAACGCAAAGGTGAAAGCACATTATGGGAAAGTCATGCATGTACTGCCCCTGGGCAGGTTCACACATATATAATACATGTTATTCGAAAATTGAATTTTCGGTAGTTATAAAAATTGACTAAAAATTGAATTTTCAATAACTACAGGAAATTGGAATTTTCGGTAGTATAAAAGTTGAATTTTTATACTATTTAGAAATTAGAATTTTCGATAGTTATAAAAATCCAATTTTTATACTACCGAAAATTCCAATGTTCGATTTATAAGACATTTAAAAAAAAAGGCTTTAACATGTTTTTGGTCCCTCTAAATATCGGCGTTTTGAATTTAGTCCCTCTAAAAAAAGTCAAAGTTTTTTGGTCCCTCAAGAAATCAATTTTTTGATTTAGGTCCCTCTTTTGCGTTGACTGCTGACATGGCACACTGAGGTCCCTGTAAAAATGCTAACATGACTTACATGCAGAGGGACTAAAATCAAAACTTAATATTTAGAGGGACTAAAATCAAAACTTAATATATTTAGAGGGACTAAAATCAAAACTTAATATATTTAGAAGGACCATGTCAGCATTTTTACAGGGACCTCAATGTGTCATATTAGCGGTCAACGCCAAAGAGGGACCTAAATCAAAAAATTGATTTCTTGAGGGACCAAAAAACTTTGACTTTTTTTAGAGGGACTAAATTCAAAACGCCAATATTTAGAGGGACCAAAAACATGTTAAACCCAAAAAAAAATGTACCTCCAAGACATTTGACGAAGACGAAGAAGAAGTTGACGGCGATGGTGGGCTTTCTCTGCTTTCTTATCCTCTCCTCTCTCCTCTCTGTCTTCTCTTCTGTTGTTCTGCAAATAGTAAGGAGAAGCGGGAAGGAGAAATAGTTCCAACTCTTTCGATTTAAGAGAAATTCAAAGTGGGGTGTATGTCTGTAAGTCGGAGAAAGTGAAAAGAACGGAAGGAAAAGGGTAGTTTTGTATTTTTGTTTTCATAAAAAGTTTAAGTGGGGTGTATGGCAAATACACGGGGTGTATTTACCAATCCCGAAAAAAGCACCAATCTCAAACTCTGGGTATCTCAGAGGCCTCACAAGGCCCTTATGGGTGAGGGGCTAAACAGTACCGGTTTGCATGTAAAGTCGGGGTCTCCCAGGTAATATTAAATTTTGTTGGGCCATTTGTATTAAAAAAATATAATTGCAAGGTTAATCTTCTTCTTCTTGAACATGTTACTGATGTTAATCTTCTTCTTCAGAAACCAAACCCAGTCCCAAACCATAAGGACACCATTACTTCTATAGGACAACTTATCTGTCTCCCAAATATATTAAATCAAAAAATTAAAAAAGAAAGAGCAGCAAAAGAGAATAGGGGGCGGCGACACTCTTGGCCGCGTGTCGAGGATAACGACCACGCAAGGTGGTGCATGGTGGGGGTTTCATTTGCAAACGCACATATCCAGTCTAGATGGACGGCGGAGGAGGAGGACCTAATTTCGGTGGCGAGGCAGGTGTCCAGTCATGATGTGGTAATCGACGCTCTGCGATCGACTACGGTGAATGACTTCTGGAAGGGTTCAGGAAGGAGTGCTTGCACGTCTACAGCGGTTGCCTTTTGAGTTTTTGAGAGAAATAAAAAGGTTCTTAGCGTGAGAATCAAACATCTCTATCTTGCTCTTGCATTTTCGTTTGTTCCTCTCAATTAAAATAATTAATTCTCCTCCCTTTATTTTAATTTATTCCCATATTGTTTTGGAAGATTGATAAACCGGGATTCTTTGTACTTTATATGAGGAATTTAGGGTGAAATTTAATATATTTTTAGAGTTTATACTTGGAACTCACCTATTTTCTTGAATTTAATGCAGAACTGGCAAAAGAAAGGAAATTACTGAAAAGTCATATTCTTAGAAGTTTTCCGGAAGAAAAGGGGCAAATTTGGAGCAGTATGGATAAGAAGAGTCTATTGAAGATCAATAACGGAATACTTATCTGTTATGAGTTTGTTGCAAATCTTAGAAGATATTATTTTTAAGAGAAAATAGGAAGCAATTATCTAAAAAATATTATCCTTATGAAGTTGGGATTTTTGTTATCTTAGAATTCAAAATTTAGATTTTGCTTCCTGTTTAGGATAGAAAAGTTATCTTATCTAAGATAATGATCAGATTCGCGTCTAGCAGATAAGATCACACTATCCCTTTTCTAGATGGACTGAAACTCCTCCCCTATAAATAGAGCAGTGTGGCGAGACCCAAAGTACACCACGAGAGCCTCAGGCAATTATTAATAGTTAAAGAGTTTTAGACTAGATTTAAGGAGGTTTGGAGCGAGTTAGAGGCTGAAGATCTGCAGTGGAGATCAATCTTGTAAAGAGGGTTCTTTCTCTGTTTCTCTTTATGCACTCTTATTTGTTTAGTTTGGCTTTTACTATGTCTTTAGTTGGCTAAATTCCCCCTACTGGGGTTATGGTGAATCTTGTATCTGCTTGAACTTATTTTCTATATTTATTTGAAGTATGTTTATTCCGTTAAAAATAGAATTATCCTATTGTTTTAATATGCTTGTTAAGACTTGATCACCCTTGGCATGTTTTAATTAATTAATTGATCGGCGGCCGTACCACAATTAATTAGTAGACCCATAGGATAATCGGGATTAAGATTAATGCATGATCAAACTTTAATCTAATCTTCCAATCAGATTAATTTAATTAATCAACCTCCCTGATATTTATGCTTTCTTTGAATTCAAATTCTTTGCATGATCAAACTTAGAATTAATTTAGAGAAAAGAATATTGCAAGTCATGACCATTGATTGTTAATAGAATTAGAAGAGGGATTGGTATTTTTGGAATAAATAATATTCAGATAAATATAAGAATAACGAATTAAAGGTACAAGTGAAACCATAACCCCAGGTTCTATCTATTGCTAAATCTCTTAACTACTGTTGTTCCTCTCTTTCTTTCTTCTTCAACTTTCTCTCTTTCTAAATCATAACTTTTTTATTGTCTAAATAATTTAAGAATTTCTAGAGTTTAGTACTTATTAGTTAATCCCTTGGGTTCGATATCTGGACTTTGGTCCTATATTACTTGCAACAGGGTACACTTGCCCTTAAGTGTGTCTCCGACGCATCAAAGATGATGTCACTTTTGAGAAGGATGAATCCACTTTTGAGGATCTATATATGTGGTGATACTACTTTCCTTGAAGAAGAAATTGGTATTACTGATTCTAATGTGGGAAGTCCTTTGTCTTTGCATCAATGACTTGCAAGCGTTGGAAAGCTTAAAAATTGAGGTTTGATTTAATTTTATTTAACTGGGCTCGTGCTAGATTGTGCTCTGGTGCAGGAAAGAGGATGACATGCAGGAAAGAGGACGAAGGTCTTCCATGCCCAATCACTGTTCTTTGCAGTTTATGTTCAGAACGACAATTTAATGTTAAATAAGCTTAGTCGGGTCATTCAAAACATCCACAACCCTTTTTTCTGGTTATGCTTGTAAGTCTTTCATTGGATTGTTGATTACTGCATTGTCTGCAAAACCCTTGATTGTTGGTTGTTGATTTTATGGGTAAAATGTTATAAAAAAATCCATAAATCCAAAATTTTAATTGCACCAAATAAAGGGGTTAACTTGCAACTTTTTTGCAACTTGGGATATCAGGTAATCAACAGGTCACTCAAATCAATCTCAACCATTGAAGTATTTTATTATTATATCTAACAGTGCAGTGCTATTTGGCCCCTCACCCGTGAGGGCCTTGTGAGGCCCCTAGTGCTAAAAGCCACCGTATCTCAGGGGATAGTTCTTCTAGAAGTTTCTCTATATGTGTGCTTGTTTCAGCTAACATAAATAGAATCAGGGATGAATATAGAAATTCATTAACGGACGGGCCAAGAAAACCATCAAGATAAAATTTAATATCGATTCATGAATTTTTTTCCATATCGAATGATATGGAAAGATTTTTTAGATATAAAGTTGGATTAAAAGTAAGTAATTTTACTATAATTTCACAAAATTTATTACTAATTAGGCTCGTGTATCTAAGTATCAAGTATAATAATGAACAATTTAATATGACAATAACATTCACTTTTTAGTCCATTATTTTTGAAAATTTGCCATTTTTAGTCCCTAGTGTAACATCCGTTTTTCTGAGTTACTCTTTAAAATATATTTTTATATGAAACTTTGTGATCTAAGGGCTAAGTAAATTATTTTAGCCTTAGAATGAAGGTTTTAAAATGTCTATCAAGTTATTTCAGTAAAACAATCACTCTTTCCTTGACGTTTGACTTCCATATTTACCGTTATTAACGGATAAGGGCTTAAATAGCCAAAGTATATCAAAACAACTTATAAAAATAAACTTCCTTCACAAAAGTTGGTTCTTTTAATATTTGTGATTTTCTGGAATTTTCTTAGAATTTTTGGAAAACTTTGAAAATTACTGTTTTGACCCTGTTACTTACGGAAAGAGTAAAACACTGATTCGGAGACCAAACTGAGGTCAGAAAAAGATTTTAAGTAGCTGAATCATGTTTTTATATTTTTGGGGATTTTTGAAAATTATTTCGTAATTTTCTGAAAAGCAGATAAAAACGCTACTTTTTCTGACGTTCATAAAGTACGGAAAAACAAGAATTTCTGGTCAAAAATGGATTTTTAGTGATCAGTGAGTGTTCAAAATCAAATTTCAAGAGGGACCATTAGTGTTTAAATTCAATTTGTGATTTTTTGGGATTTTTTCTGGAATTTTCTGAAAAATGTCCGTTTTTCACTTATGGCGGTCCGTTTTCTGTTGTTTTTACAAACTGCAAGGCTTATTCTTACCGTAAAATTCCCAAAACTCTTCCATGAGGTTCTTACATGTCATTTTCGAGATTCCTCATTTATTCTTACTATTTAAAATTGTTTTTGAGTGTTAGATTAGTAAACAGATTGTTTTAACCCTTAATTGCGGAATAAGCCGAATAGAGACGAATAGAGGTATAGTGGCCATGATATGGAAACTTAGGAACTTTGAGCGGTTTAAATACAATTCTAAGAAGTATATGAGAATGGGGAACATCATGATTGCCTTGAATAGTAAGGTGGGCAAGTAAAAAGACCATTTTGCCCTTAGTTCCCACTTAAAACTACCAAAACCTAAACCTATGACTAAGCAAATCCAATGGTCTTCCTTTCCCTTCATTTTGGTCGACATCATCATCAATTAAGGGCCCTTGGATGAGTTTTTCTCTTATGATTCATGAGGCTTAGTCATTAGGATTAGCCAATTAGAAAAATGGATAGTTTTTTAATTAGGGTTTTATGACATATGCCTTAAAAAGTACCATGACATCACAAGTTTTTATTTCCCTCTTAGTCCCTCCTCTTGGCTGCCTCCACCACTATAAATAGACTCCTTGGCTTCATAAATTTTCACATCCAAGAAGCCAAGGGGGAGCACTTGAAGACAAACACAAAATTCTCTCTCTTTTCTCTCTAGTTTTCTTAAATTTCTCTTGTGTTCTTGCTTTGTTCTTCATCAATTTTGGCCAAGGTAAGGGGTTAATCTTGCAATTTAATTTGTGAAGTATGAGTTTTGATTCTTGTTTGTGTTAGGATTGTATGCTTTAGGTGTTTTTACTATTAAGCCTTAATAAATGGTTTTATAGCCTTTAAATAATTATTTTGTGCTAAATATTAATAGTAGAGTTATAATGCTCAAATTTTCTTAAGATTTTCGTAAAGCAAGAGGGTTATGTTAAAATCATTTTTAAACTTTTGTAAACATACCGTTATAACGGCGAAATTTATACCGCAAATATAATTTTACTGCGAAGAGAATACAATTAATTATTTTGTGAAAACTTTAGTATTATCTATCATTGATATACAAGGTCATGGTTAAGATAAATGGTTTATCAGTATGGATCTGTCTAGAAAGGAAGTGAGACCTTTAAAGGGGCTAAAGCAGTCCGTCTCTCTCTGGCCTGGGATCTGTATTGATACGCTGTTTGGGGAATTCTTAACTTTGGGACTCGGTATATACGTGACTAAGATAATTGGGGAATATAATGGTAATGGATTCTTGATGAATTCTACTGTTATATATATTTTTGGTTCAATATTCTCTATGTTTTCAACAGTGGAAATTTGTGAAACAGTTTCAATGGGCTTTTTTTCTGAAAAATGAACCGGTGTTCAAGTATTTCAAAATATTTCAGTTTTGACCCCTGTTCAATAAATTAATTACTTTTTAGTACTATTACATACCTTTGAATGAAAATGAAGTATGAGTTGTCTGAGATAAATGGTTCTGTGTTTTATCTGAGTAGTGAAATTCTGTGTTTTCCTTAGAGGTGTGATTTGGTATTCTTATCTGAAGAACGTGGTTCTATGTGTTCTTGTGATTCTGTGTTTATTTGAAAGTTAAGTCGTAAGTTGGTATCTGTGGTTACTAAGTAAAATCTCTTGGAGTAGCGGGCTGAATGCTCGTGGCTATGGGCCGAAATTCTTACTGTAAAATCTCCTTGAGTAGCGAGTGACTTACTCGTGGGTGTGTCCCGAATATAAGTGGTAAAGTCTCCAGGAGCAGCGGGTTCTTTTCTCGTGGATGTGGTCCCGAAATTGTGTCGTAAAATCTCTAGGGGTAGCGGGTTCTTTTCTCGTGGGTGTGGTCCCGAAATTCTTAAGTAAAATCCCCAAGAGTAGCGGGCCGGATGCTCGTGGGTTTGTCCCGAAAGTATAGAGAGTCTTGTGTGAAATTTCCTGTTTAAGATGTTGAATGATTCCTTTGCTATATATTGTTCTCACTTGATGTTCCCAAATGCTTTGTTGAAAGCAAGGTTCCCACTGGATGTTCCCAAATGTGCTGTGTTGAGTGAAATTCTTATTGTGCTGATTATCTGATATATTGATATACTGGTTATTTTAGTATGATTCCTTAGTGATTGTGTTGTGTGTTGCTATGGGCCGTACTTCCCTTATTAAGTTGTTTAGAGTTTCACCCTTGCTGCTTTGTTATGTTGATGCATGACGGAGTAGATGTTTGACCCAAGAAGGGGGTTAGCTCTTAGTAGAGGAGCTGAAGGATGCTGCTAAGTAGATGATATGGATTCCAAGAAGATTAGATGATTACTGTGTTATTTGGGTAGGGGTTTAGAGATCAGACTGACTCAGATGTTCACTGTCTTACTTTAAACTCTTTCCTGTACAAACTCTGACGATTTTATATATATATGAGACGAGATCTTTTTCGCATGATATTGCGTTATGCTTCCGTACTTAAACTATTTTGAAAAGAATTAATACATATTTCTCCATTCTTCTCTGTGTTTAAAAGAAGAAAAAATTTTAACTCACGTTTTCGGAGAAGGAATGTTTAGTTTTCACTAAATATTTTCTAAGTTATTTCGAAATTCATTGGTAACTATAGTGTAATATCCTTTTTGGAGAAAGGGTGTTGCACCTAGCTTGATTTTCACCTTAACCCGTTTTCTTGTTCTCCTCCGCCTGAACAGAGGCCATAAAGGAGAGATAGCCATGGGAGGAGCTCCGCGCGGCCAAGAGAGGCCGTACACAATGGTGGGAAGGGAGGCGATCACCGTGATCGCACAGGGAGGAGAACGAGAGAGAGGCTGCATCTCGTGGCGGCTTCGAGGGAGGAAGCTGGGACTACTCTTAGCAGGGATGGGGGGCCGCGATGCATCAGCGGAGTGGGAGGAGAACGGAAAAACGGGTTAAGGTCAGGCTTTGGGAGGGGTTAAAATATAAACATAGAAAATACTTTTCAAATTTAAAATATGTCTCCAGGGACTAAAAGTGAAAAATTTTCAAAAATGAGGGACTCAAAAAAAGTGTTTTATTTTTTAGGGACTAAAAACAAAAATTTCTAAAAAATGAGAGACCAAAAAGAGGTTTAAGCCCTCTTTGTGTGTGTTTATAATATAATAATATAATATTAATATATGTGTCTATGTAAATGAAATGATGAAGTTGAGGGGAGGGAGGAGCCAAGGCCCCTGCTTATCCCCCTCCCTGAATAAAGTCCTACGGCTTTGTCTCCTTACATGTATTTAGTTTCACAATTCAACCCCAAAACATCTGTTGGTAATGGAGGAGAAAAGGTTTGAGAGAGATAGAGATTAGAGATTAGGTTTGGATACCCACGGATAAAACCGCTTGAGCCGACCCGCATCGGGTTCGGTCTTTATCGAGCCGGGCCAAAAAGGCTCAAATTGAAAACTGACTCGAATTTGTGTGTCCGAGCCCTCCACTTTTCGGGTTCGGGATCGGGCTTTAGCCTATATTTTTCGGGCGGCCCGCTTCGGGCTCGGGCTTTACCGGGTTCGGGCTTTGTCGGACCGGGCCAAAAAAGGCCCGGATTGAAAACGGGCTCGAATTTGTGTGTCCGAGCCCTCCACTTTTCGGGCACGGGATCGGGCTTTAGCCTATATTTTCGAGCGGCCCGCTTCGGGCTCGGGCTTTACCGGGTTCGGGCTTTGTCGGAACGGACCAAAAAAACCCAGATTGAAAACGGGCTCAAATTTGTGTGTTCAATTTCTCTATTTTTTGGACTTTTTCGACCGGGCCTGACCTAGGGAGGATATTGAGGTACTCGTTCCCACTAGTACCCATATCCATTAATAGCAATCATGCAGTGGCTTTACATGTTTTTATTTAATTAAAAATATATTTCAATATGTTGTCCATTTGTGTGAAAAATAATGTTTTTATTTAATTGAGCAATTTATTTGTCTATCCCATATATATATATTTCATGTTTTCCATCACTTTATATGTATATCTAGTAAATCAATATTGTGTGAAAAACAATTTTTTTGTAGAAAAAACATTTTCATTTAAAAAAATAGAAAAACACTTTTTTAAAATATTTAATAATATTCATATGTATACACGGATATCAATAAACTTACTAAAAATCCGACTACCAGGTATCCATGCACATACGAGACAGATACAAGGGGCATTTTTATCTAGTGGCCCTACCGTGCGCACAACGTGTCTTTTTCTAAACTATGTACCACTCATGCTCAAAAGCTTACGCCCGGCGCGCTTGAGCAGAAGTGCTCAGCGCCTATTTTTTTCTTTTTGCATTTTCACAGGTGTGAAATGTTTCACACCTTAGGTGAGAACGCCGTGAAATTTTTTATACCCTAGGTGTCTATGATTCTGCCCAAACTCCTATTTTTCCTTAACTACAAATGCATTAAAATAAACATGAATTAAAGGAAAAGAAAAGAAAAGAAACATAGTATTAAAGGCCTTGGGTTACCTCCGATTTTTGCTTTATCTCTAACTAACTATTGCAAATTGTCACCTAAAAGCTCAATCTATATGTGTGGATTTATCAAAATACCTAATATACAAAAATATAAATATAATTCGTATAAAAAATATATAAACATATTTTTATGTTATTTTATATTTATCAATTAATTTTAAAACTAATTTTAACAAATACTTTTTTTTTTATTTGAGGGGAGATCGCTCCGACCCTATGCAGTGTCCCAACGCTTTCAACGAAGGACTAATCTGCGCTCGTCCGTAGAGGCTTGGACTGTCCAAGGCATGGTTTTACCCCCGAGTGGAATCGATCCTGCTACCAACAGGTCGATTCCCCCAAGGGTCTTAGTGTTCCACCACTAGGCCAAGACTCCTTGGTTTTTAACAAATACTTTAAATCCAATTAGTAAGTTTATTTACTATCAAGTAATTTTGAATTCCCAAAGTAAGCCAAAGGGTCCTTCGTCACCCTGGGAGGTTAGCAGTTGACATATATTAATATTTTTTTTTTTGAAATTACAAATTAGTCGGTAGTCACTTTTTCTTGTTATCACCCACGACCCAACCTATGTAAAATCATCGCTCACAAGTAGAGTTAGATATTTGGACCAAAAAAAAAAGTAAAGCTAGATATACGAGCCTTGATCCGAGGATAGTCCACTTAACTCGCAGTCCGCGCGGGCCACGGGCCTTGAAAATATTAGCCTATTTAAATGCGGGTTTTTTTGGTCCGATCCATTTAACCTGCGGGTCCTACGGGTTTGGTCTGCGGTTTTGTGGGCTGGCCCGCGGACTCGTGTTAATTTTTAAAATATTTTTTATTGTTACAAAACTACCAAAAGTCTAAAAATCGCGGGTCACAGTAGATGAAAATTAAACAACTCCGCACCCCTCACGTCCCGTTACTCCCGTATATGGTGCATACAAAAAAAACTAGGTTTCATAGTTTTTCCTTTTTGGGAATTTGTTGCTATTATGGATATCCTCAGCCGTCAGTACTCAGTCGACACTATCCTGAATCGTGATCAACGTGTAGAGCCTGTAAACGGGCCTGCCCGGTAGGCTTTGGGTCGGGTAAAAAAAGGCCAGATAAAAAATGGGCTCTAATTCAGTTGTCCGATTCCGGCCCGCATAGTACCGGGCTTTGCTTTGTTATTTTCAGACCAGCCCGCATCGGGCACGGGCCAAAAAGGCCCGGACTGAAAACGGGCTCGAATTTATGTGCCCAAGCCTGCCATTTTTTTGGGCGAGCTTGGGCTGGCCCGGCGGGCTAAGCCCATTTTGCCAGCTCTATCAACGTGACCTATTCGGTTCAAAGTGTATGTGTTATTGTCTTTATTTTTTGAGTAAAGGGTCATTTTAGTCCCGGAGAGATATAGGCGGTGTCACATTGGTCCCTGAGAAATAGGAAATTAAAATTTCGTCCCTGAGAGAGACAAACGTTTTTCAGTGTGGTCCCTACCGTCATATCTCCGTTTGCACTGCTTAGTTGTCACGTTAAATGCCACGTATACATCCACGTGTGGCTCCATCTGTACACCACGTGGACAGAGACCAAAATGAAAAGCTTGTCTTCTCTCTTCATCTCCTCTCTCCCACCACCACCGAACACCCCACCGCCATTGCCACCCTCACCCCACCCCTATCTTCTCTCTCCCACCACCACCACCCAAGCCATGGCCACCACAACCCCCACCCCCACTCCACGAATCCTGATTCATTGTAGCCGTTGGGAGTAGCAACAACCTCATCGTTGTCGACAATGACCTCGTGGGTAGCTGTAGCCATAGCAACTAGCAACGAAGCAAACCTCAATTGAGTGCCAAAAAAGAAGCAAAGACGTGTGGAAAAAAAACATTGGCCAGTAAATATGAACTTGGTCTTCGTAAAAATTCGAGTTTTGAATTTAGCCCCTACATTTAAAGTCAACGGTTTTTAGTCCTCCCAAATTTCAAGTTTTGAATATAATCCCTCATTTGCGTTGACCTGTGCTATATTACCCCAAAACGCCTACGTGGCACACAGTTGGCCACGTCATTTGACACGTCATTTATTTACAGGGACTAAAATCAAAACATATAATTTTTACAGGGACCTCTACCACCACCCCTCTTTCTCCCCCCCCCCCCCTCCTCCACCACCACCACCACCCCCTCTCTCTCCTCCACCACCCTCTCTCAGCTCCCATCTCCACCATTCTCCATTCTCTCAGACCCATCCCCTAACCCCAACCCCAACCCCAACCTTCCCCATTTTTTCAATCCCCCTCATTCTCTCAACCGTTTGAGTCCTCTCCCTCCCCTCTCAATCAACCTCCATTTCAGTTCCTCTTCCTCAACAATCAACATCCGTCTCAACCCTCTTCCTCGTCCTTCAACCTCAGATCTCACCATCAATAGACAGAGAATGTGGGAAAGAGGAAAGAAGATAATAAATAAAAAGAACAGAGCATATATATAAGATTGAAACATTAATTATACGATGAATAAAAGATGAAGGTTCAAAGCCAGACATCATTATTATGAATGAGATCCAAAACTGTATAATGATGCCATCTACTATTGCTTAAATTAATCAACCACTTTTCAAAATAATAAGCACGCAGTGAAGGAGGTGGGATATTGAGGTCAAGATTCGAGAATATCTCAAACAGTCTCCTCCTCACAGTTTCGTCTTCTTCTCGATCTGACCACTGTTGATTTTTCCCCTTTTCATTTTTATTAGCCTTGAAGCTTTCCATTCGTTTATTGTTGCTCGTAATAGTTTTTTCTTATTGTCAATTTAGTATTTAGTATGTATTTAATATTTACATATTGGCTGATTGATGGTTTAGTTGATCTGTGGTGGTGGTGGAGGTCCCTATAAAAATTATATGTTTTGATTTTAGTCCTTGTAAATAGAGCTGTCAAAAAAGCCCCTAACCCATTAGCCCACCCCATCTGGCCCTATGTCTAACCTACAAATTTTTGACCCCATGAATAGTAGGGCTATTTCGGCCCTAACCCCCGTAATCTTTAAAATTTGTGGGTTAGGGCTGGGGCCAACCGGGGGCCAGCCCCCTATCAACGAAGTCCTTGAGCTGATGTCTTGGAAACTGATTGGAACGTCAATTTTCATTGGGCAACAAGGGCTGGCCTCGTGAAGACTGATTGGATCGCGTATTGCTTCTTGGAAACAGAATGGAAATGTCACATCACTGTACATATATAAATACCAAACGGGCCAAACCTTCTAGCTAAAAAAGTTTTCCTTTTCACAGTGCACAGTGCACGTGACATTAAAAGAAAGTGAATAATAATTTCTTTCAAGTTTTCTTTCAAGTTACCAATCTAAAAGTAAAAACTATAAAATAAAGCAAATAATTTTTGTTTTAATCTTATTTATTTAGAAAGATTTAACTATCTGTTTATAAAAAAAAATTAACTACCAAATTATTTTTTATCATCACAATAAGCCATAGAAAAATTTGTATATTATTAAATTTTAAAAGTAAATAAAACAAATTCCAACGTCAAGTACTTTTTATGTTTCGAGACAATTTTCCATACATATTAAAAGATGTATCCGTAATATTATAGTTAAGAATCTATTTTAAAAAGTTCATTTTAGTTTATTTTACTTTTTCATTAAACGTTCATTTTTATTTTAGAAAAAAAATCCGTTTTAAAATTTAGAGTCCATTTTTTTGTAATTTTTTTATTAAAATCTCATTCTTCTTTGAAAAACACTTATTTTTTTAAAATAGAATTTATAAATATTAAATTTCTAATTATTTTTAAAAAGCTAATATTGAAAATAAAAATCCATAAAATCTGTAATTATAATTACTCTTTAAAAAATATTTTTCATAATTATAACTAAATACAAATATTCAGTTTACATAAAAAAAAATTAAAAAATATGTTTTAAACAAATTTAAAATCATTTCCACATATAGTCTTGAATTAGAAGTTTGTGGCATGTTCTATTACTAGGGCCACCAATTCATTGAAGCGAACCCATTTGATTTGTAAAAGGAAATACTAAACTTGGTGTTGTAATAGACACTACAAGAATTTCTGCTGTTAGCGTCGGCCAAAAGCCGACGCTAAACGTGAAAAACCGACGCTAACTGCCACTTTAGCGTCGGCCTTGCGTCGGCCACGGGGCAGACGCTAAAATGCTCGTCGCAAAGCATTAGCATCGGCCGTCGTATAGCCGACGCTAGTTGCGTCGGAAAAGCCGACGCTAGAAGGCCAGGAAAATGGCCTACGCTAACTTAGCGTCGGCCATGGCCGACGCTATGTTAGCGTCGGTTAAGCCGACGCTACAAAGACAAGTTCGACGCTAGAGACATTTGTTCAGAATTAGCGTCGGCCAAGGCCGACGCTACAAGAAGGACAGTGAACCAGTTATGTCATTTTTAATGGAATGCAAATCAAATTCTCCTTTCAAAGGTGCATACAGGGGAAGCATCTGGAAATACTTTTAAGTGTCTAATATAATAGGTAGAGCCAGTAATAAATCAAGTGCACACTTAAAACAAGAACTTGCATGCTTAAATGCAACTATTCGGCTTAAATTGTTTCTTTGCCATAATCAAGTTTTCATAGAATTATACTAGCTGAAATTCCAAAAGAAAAACAAAAAAGGGATTGCATTAAGAACACGTCCTAAACAAAGGCAATACTAGTCACCACCTCATCCTTTTGAAGAGCAGAATTCAGCACAAAAGCTAATCCAAAAATATGACATATGACACTACAATAGCTCTTAGAAGCATAAAGATAATCACAATAGCTCTGAAGCTCTCGAGTCCAACAAACGCTTTCAATAGGATTCATCAGTAAATCTAGTAAATATCTCCATATGGAACTGAGCAACCAGAAATGAATAACTGCTGAGCTACTAATTAACAATAGCACAAGCCTCCCAATTGTCATACAACATGAAAAAGAGAGACATAAGTCAGTATTCATGAAAACAAATTAAAGAATTAGAAGCCATTTTTTAGCCAATGGAAACATACTTGCCCAATATAATAAGCTATATAAATGCAGCCACCTGAACCTAAAATGAGAATCTACAAAGAAGAAGAAAAAAAAAGTGAGCAAAGGATTCTTGAGCACTTTCTCCTCAACAAGTTTTGTTTACACTGTTTAGGAGATCATAAATTCAGCAACCATATTTTTTTCCAAGCAAAAAAGGTCTCCTCCATTGGAGTTGTTACCTCTCCAAGAATTACCTACCCAATCTCCTAATTAATCAACCATAGATCCATAGGATCCTGATTTTTGAAATATAGAAGAGTTTGCATTATAAAAATTTTGTTAAGTTTATTGTTTACAATCCATACATCATCCAAAAATGCAACACTTCTTCATTACCAATTTGTTTCTTCATTCATGCTGAAGTTTACATTCCCACTTTCTCTGTTTCTCAATTATAGCAATCCAAGTCTCTAATTTCCATGGATTAGCCACAATATAGAAAGTCCAACGTGTTTAAAAGGAACACTATACCAATGTATACTTTATTGAAATTCTTGATCAGTACCTATCCAAAATTTGCACCTTAAAATATTATAATCAACAGATCAAATGATAAACACAACAAAATCAATATCTTCATTGTCTTTGATATTCACATGATATGCAATAATAGCCTCCAGTTTGGTCCCTTCACATGATATGCCACTTGAGACAGAGAAAATAATCCAGTATCAGTTACAAACCAGACTATGAGACTAACTCAATTTAACAGGATAAGGTTTCTAAGACAAACCAACAACTTTATATATACCTGTCGATTCAGTGTTGTATGATCATATAAACCAAAATATGCTTTATAATCAAACTTAAACAATACAGTAACAATTAAAAAGAATGAGGCATGTTTGGTCTTACCAACACTTACTTTTTTTTTTATATGACAAACAAATGCATTTAAAGCAGAACATAAAATGTCTTTGCATTATCTACATCAAGAATTAAATAGGATATCACCTAAGCATGAGCATAACATTCTCTCATGTACCAAAACAGAATCCAAGTAGCGGAAGGAACCAGATAACAAATTGTATCATGAGGAAGTCCAAAGCTGACAGCAGAAAGAAGCAATCAATTTATTGATGTAAATGTCCAAAGCATTTTGAACTAACATCCAACTTGGTTGGCTTGAGAGTAAAAGAATTAAGCTGTTTGATGTTATGTTCTCTAGGCAAACTACTAAAAGAATCAGGAAAACAGGATGCACACATCACACTCACCAGACACCACAGAAAAGTTAAGGAAAAGAACAAATATTCTGACATAGAAACTGTGTGAAGCAGACACAAATCCACTGCTCCTCACTCACTCACTCACCCTTCCTTCCAACTCCAAAGGCATGTGGGTTATGCAGAACAGAAATTGGGGAATCTTCTTCTACTCATTTTAGAAGTCATTATTCAAGAGAACACAAACCTCCCCAACTTGTTCATTCATTTTCATTTTCATGCTTTACAAAACAAAGACACAACAAAAAAAACAAGCAACCTTCCAGTAAGCCACATATTTAAACACAATGAATCAACAATAATAAGCAGATATCTCAAAATCAATCATAAGCATTCTATCATATAGGCCATGAAATCAAACCTTGACCTATATGCAATGCTATTCATGCTATTGAAAGAAAATTACCTTTGAACTCTAGATACAGTTTTCAGTTTTCCCTCTAGCTTCTCTTCTCTTCTGAATCTTAAGCTCCAAGAACAAAATTGCAGCTGAAAAAAAAATATAAAACACACAGCAAATTCAAGGCAAAAACAAGCTGAGTGAGCTTCAAGTTCAACCTATATATGCAGTTGATGATAATAAAAAGACCAAAGGCAAATAGTAACACATTAATTTTGAAATCCAAAGTAAAGAGTAGACTGAGATACGAGATGCTTTCAAATCAAAACCATGAGCAAACTGCAAATCATACAAAAAAAGAACCAAAGAAGTTTCAATGCACTGAATGCAGCCATGATTGAAAAAAAATGTAGCCACAATTCAAGAAAATTTTCAACATAACTTACGATTTGACAAAATCAAAAAGTTTCAACTTAGTTTGAAACAAAATTACATCATTTTAAATTCCAACTCATTTTTTATCCAAACAAAGTAATTTAGATTGAGGCATTTTAATTCCCCACTTAAATTACATTACCCCCTTAAATTACCTCACCCAAACACACTCTAAGGCAATTATAATCAAAATCACAAAGCATTGATTCATGATTACCCTGCTACCACAATTCACAAGAACTTCACCACTCTAAGGACCTTAAGATTACTGTTGTTCCAATTAAATATTCTCATTGGCAGTAATATACATAAAAGCCAATAAGTGAAAATTGATAGAGGCAAAAGTATAAAAGATGGGAAAGGACGAATATAAAAGGAGATCCATGATAATAGACTATTTTAGTTTCTATGCTATTTGGGAGGATAGATACAACTAAAGGTAAAGCTTTCCACCAAGACTTCTACAAGAAAATAAAATCTCCAAGACAAAAATACCAAACCATCAACTTCCTGAACTTAAATAGCGATTCACCAAGCCTCTGTTATACTCCACCTGAATTCAAACATAACTTCACTCCAAAAGAAATGCATCACGAGTAACACCAACAAGAGACACAAAATTAAAATCAACTCAAATAAATTAAGAAAGAAAGGAAGACCTTAAACATATGAACTGAAACAGACACACACCGATAGCTCTATATAAAAAATAAAAAATCTAGAGATAAAAACATTCATTCAGTTCAGAGGTTAGAAAGCAAAAGCAGAAAAGGAAAAGCAAGTAACATATTGAAATTGAAAACGAAGTTAAGAAAAATTCGAGGTGGAATGAAGTTTGGAGTGGAACCTTGTCGGGGTTAAAGCGGGAAACACGTTCGGACCACTACGGGACCACCACCAGGGGCTCGTTGCTTGGTAGTTTCAGACCTCCAATGGTTGAGATGGGCTCGGGCCTCGTAGGCGACGGCGACCACGGCGGGACGAGCACCAGAAGACGAGCACAAGTCTACAACTGCGTCACGGTTCTGCAACGGCGTCACGGGCCCCACGTCACGGCGAGCACGGGCCGGCAACAAGGACATCCTGTGAGTGGCGGCGGTGGAGATTTGGGGGTGAGGGAGCTGTGCCTCTCTCTGCTAGGGTTTCGGGTTGGTGGTGATGGAAATGGCTGACTGAAAACGGGTTGGTGGTGTTTTGGGTTTAGTGTTTTAGATTGGAAGTTAGCGTCGGCCTTTGCGTCGGCCTAGCCGACGCTAACTCAACAGTTATAATTAATTATTTGCGTCGGCTAGGCCGACGCTAAACTCAAATTTTGAAAATTTCCCTATTAAACGATAGAAGTAGCGTCGGTTGACCGACACTAAAATAACTTGAAATTTTGCGTCGTCTTATTTGCGACGGCTAAGCCGACGCTAAATATTAAAAATTAAAAAAATAATAAATGAAATTGACACAGCGAATTGGCGTCGGTTTGGCCGACGGTAACTCGATGCAATTAGCGTCGGTGTCGGGGCCGACGCTATCTTCCGACGCTAAAAGACCACATTCTAGTAGTGAGAAAAGCTTGGTTCCACTAATCATCGCTAAAAATTATTATTTTGGATAGCAATCATTAAAAGCCTGGTTCCACTAGCGTACTGTATAAAGGAAATCACAATTTGCAAACCAAATACCAAATAGACAATGCCGTCAAAAAAATAATTACCAAATAGACTGCTATGAAACCGAACGGGAATTGTTGAACTCTATAAATGCAACCAGTAATTTTTCCATTAACACATTCAATGTTGGATCTTTTTGTTTTGGTCAAATGTTTGTTGGATCTTCAAAAGGTATTGATTTTGCATATGTGTGCGCGTTTATATATTTTTTGGTCAAGTGTGTGTGTGTGTATAGTTGTTTGAGTGGGCCTACTGGCCCACAGAATAGACTTGGCCAATTAATCTAGCAAAAATTAAAAAAATTTAACTTTAAGGCCCATGGGCTGGCCCCGGCCCACAGGGCTTTGGGGGGTTTTTTGGCCATGTGGGCTTTTATCATATGTGGGCTTTTTGGCCCTGTGGGCCTTTTGGCCCCTAGCCCAAGTGGGTCAGGGCTAAATAGGGTGGACTGGGCCTATTTGACAGCTCTACTTGTAAATAAATGACGTGGCCAGCAGTGTGCCACGTAGGCGTTTTTGGGGAGACATAGCACGGGTCAACGTAAATGAGGGACTAAATTCAAAACTTGAAATTTGGGAGGCTAAAAACCGTTGACTTTAAATGTAGGAACTAAATTCAAAACTCGAATTTTTACAGGCATATTTAAGCCGCTTTTTTATTTTGGGTCAAGAGTTAGCATTTTGCTTTGGAACACTTGATTTCAAAATCGGGGAAAAAGTTAATGGAGAATATGCCAATCTTCAGCAAGATCAAAAAGCTAAATAACGTCCCCGTAGTGTGTTTAGTGTAATGGCATAGTGAATCCTAATTTATTATTTTTTTTGGTAAAGCTGTGAATCCTAATTAAAAGTAAGCTCAGCGTGGGTGATGGAAATGCTGTTCAATTTCACCGCTTTTGTACCATTCAATACTTGAAGAAAATCAGCATCCTATGGAATATAATGGATCAAAATAGCAGCACGTGCAGCAAACCAGGAAATCAACAATTACAAAGAAAAGGAGGAGAAAAAAAAGTTCAGCTTGGCTGCAGTGGCCATGGATGCTGTCACTCCGCCATCTTTGGTATTCCCTTCGGTGGGGGTGGGGGTTGTGGTGGCCATGGCTTGGGTGGTGGTGGTGGGAGAGAGAAGATAGGGGGTGGGGTGAGGGTGAGTGTGGCAATGGCGGTGGGATGTGCGGTGGTGGTGGGAGAGAGGAGATGAAGAGAGAAGACCAGGTTTTCATTTTGGCCCCCGTCCACGTGGTGTACAGATGGAGCCACACGTGGATGTATACGTGGCATATAACGTGACAACTAAGCAGTGCAAACGGAGATATGACGGTAGGGACCAAATTGAAAAATAATTATCTCTCTCAGAAATCAATGTGACACCGTTTATATCTCTCAAGGACCAAAATGATCTTTTACGCTTATTTTTTAAAGTTGTTGATTCATACTCCTACTTTTTGGTATTGTGTTTGTACTCTGTCATGACGACTAGTGATGTTTTTCTTCATTTTTTGTGGTGTTGACGTGTTGATAAGCATGAATAATTGTTCTCCTTTATGTGGCACTTTTTTGGAGTTTAGGGTTTGCTGCATATATATTATACCTGCATATTGTAATTTGGGCTTGTTTAGATTGACTTATGTAGAGTTTATAAACACAGTTTATGATTGATTCATAAACTGTTTTGGACTTATTTTTCATAAGCTACACAGGATAGCTTATCAAAACAGCTTATGACTTAAATAAAATAAATTTCACTATAATTTTTCTTCGATTATAAAAGTAGCTTATACAGCTTATGTCATAAGCAGTAGATAAGCTTGTTGTCCAAACAGGGCCTTTGTCCTTGTGCGGTTGTCCCCCCAACTTGATTCTCTGTGTCATTTAGCTAGCGTTTTATGTTATCTTATATTCACTTGTGGTGCTTTTTTGTACATATTTTGTCTCTTGAAAATTAACTTTAGTATAAATAATATATAATTTTGCTTATAAAAAAATGTACTTAAATTGTAAATATTTATTTTTCATGAATTTTTAACGTATTTCCCATGTTTAGTTATTTTAAAAGACTTTGTAGGAATGTAATAACTTATCAGATTTTTTTTTAAAAGTCTTGTGGATTTTAAATGATTTTTATATCATAAGAATTTATAAGATTTGAAATGACTTTATAGATTTATAAAAAATCTCATGCATTTTTGGCAAACTTTCAAAGTTATAAGAGTCAATAAAAACGAAAATAAAGAAATTGGTTGTATCTTATATCCTTCTAAGTAATAATTCTCCACATAAGTCATACTAGCCGGTAATACTAAAGGAAATATTGAAGGTGAAGATTCATTTGCTGGCTCAAAATTATAGTATTCGTTAACGGGTAATACCAAATGTAAAAATTCGTCTATTGGTTTAATTGGAAATTCATCATAACGACATTTTTGCGAAAAAATTATGTAGTATTGCACATGCTAAAACAAATACTTCTTGTGTTAAACACACTACATAATATATATATATAATAGTTTTCAAGTCTATAGTAATAATAAAATTATAAAAATAAATGAGAAACTAGTAAAAAATATTTTTTATTTATCAAAAATTAAATTAAAGAAATAATTTTATATCCTAAAATTATAGTAATAAAAAATATGAATGAAACTTGTTAAGAAATATTATTATATTTATTAAAAAAATTTAAAAAATTTACAGCCTGAAAAATTATAGAAACAAAAAAATATAAATGAAATGCGTTAAGAAAACTATTATATTTATAAAATAAAAAATAGGGTAACGAATAAAAAAATAATTGAAATTTGAAAAAAGATAAATTTATTATATTAATTAAATTAGTAAATACAAAGAGTTTGTAAAAAAATAAAAAGATCACATTTGACCAGAAACTGTTGTGAAAGATTAAAAAATAAAAAGATGGGAAGATCAAGTTTGATTATGATAGTGTTTGGAGAGATAAGTACATAAAAAATGTATACATACATATTTATGATGTTGTCATCCAAGTATATTCAACGTAGAAAAAATGTATAAAGAAAAACAATTGGGAAAAGAAAAAAAAAAGAAGAAATTACTTGGTGAGTATGACACTGCTGCAACGGCAGGAAAAAAAAGTTTGTGAAGTCTTGAGGGTTTGGGTGAGATTGTTGGATGGGTCTGATCTTTATATTTTACAGTGAAAAGTCCCACGAAATCCACCATGCAAAATAATCCTTTAAAATCTGTATATTTTTTAATACCAGGAGACTTTTTTTAAGTTGTAAAAAATCTCAATTGAATACCACCGGATTTTATTACCCTCTTTAAAAAGTCATATCTACAAAGTCATGATAGTCCTAATTGAATACCACAAGATTTTTTTAAATTATTAAAAAGTCTTGATTGAATACTACAAGATTTTTTCATCACAAAAAGTCTATTAAAATCTTTTACAATCCCAATCCAATACACTCTTCTAAGTCGCTGATATTTCGTGGTACTGCCTGATATGTGTAGTAGTGTTCAATTTCATTGTTCAGGATAAAATAACCATTCAAAACTGAGTTAGGGTATTCTCTGCAAGAAAGAGAATCAAGCAAATCAACACTCACCAAAAATTAAAATGCTCGGTAAATCAAAAGAAAACACAAAAATTTGAAAATCCTTTCTATGTTTCAGTCATTTTCTTCTGTTCTCCCTCTTTTTTCCTTGGACAGGTACTTGTCCATTTTTTAAGCAAGAGATATATAATAAAAAGTGTTCAAAGCCATTAAATCAAAATTAATTGGCTTCAAAACGACTAAATGAGCGGCTGAGCGCAACGTTCAGAAATGTAAACGTTTCAACCATTTATATATATTTTTTTAACAAAATTATTCAACAGAATCGACCGCAAAATATGTGGATAGGGACTAGAGAAGCAAATCCAGTAATAAAATATAAGGTGGATTGTTGAAGGGGTATTACGTATTTTTTTTTTTCAAAGCTTACATGTTAGTATATTATTAGTTTGACTTCAAAACTAGATAATAAATTATGGGCTATTCGACCAGGAATAGCACACATAATTGTTGCTTTAAAAACTCCAAATGCTCTATATCCTTGCACGCCATTCCCTTTGAAGGCTGAAGAGAAAGTGTGTGTTGTATCGTTGGTGTGTTCAGTTTAGATGGATTCGATGGTTATTGGGTCTTTTCCCGATACATCTTCAATCACCACTGGTATCTATGTCAATTATTTGCTTTTATTTCACCCTTTACTTTCTTCTCCTCTTTTGACTTCATCTGTTTTCTTTGTATAAACTTTTAATATTTTGCCAATTTATTTTGCTGACTAACACGAGGAACCATTGGTAGTTGGAAATCTTCGGCGGGGTACTAAAGATTGCACCAAGAATTACTATGCAACAAGTAAGGCCAATTTGTATTACTTTTGAACTTAATGAGCTGATAATTAGGTATTTAATTCTTGGTTTAAATATCTTTTTCGTTCCTGTAAAATAACCGAGTTTCATTTTTTGTCCCTGTAATTTTTTTTGTTTATAATCCCTGTAAAATAAAAAAATTTATTTTTAGTCCCTGCAATATTGTTTTAGTCCCTCTAATATTTAGATCATGTTGAATTAGTCTCTGCAATATTTAGATATTTGTCAAATTAGTCCATGTAAAATAAAATTGATATAATATTATAGGGACTAAAAACAAAATTTTTCACATATTACGAGGGCTAATTTAGCATGAATTGAATATTACAAAGACTAAAACAATATTGCTGAGACTAAAAATAAATTTTTTATTTTACAGGGATCATAAACAAAAAAAAATTTACAGAAACAAAAAATGAAACTCAGTTATTTTGCAGGGACGAAAAAAGTTATTAAGCCTTATTCTTTACTAACAAATAATTCCTTATAACTTTCGAGAAGTCCATACCATCGAAACCAAGCAAGGCAAACATGTTCGTAAGCCTCCGTTGGTCCACTCGTGTCTGTATCACCATAACAATAAGGGATTTGGTAAATACACCCCCAAAAATTAGCCATACACCTTACATTAATGTTAAAATTTTAAAAATACCCTCAAATTTTGCGTATATTTCGGAAATTCCAGTTTCCGGAATGCAAGTTTCTGGAATATAAATTGTATGCAGACTGAAGTTTTCGGAATGCAATTTTGTATTCTGGAAACTGAAGTTTTCGGAATATAAATTTTACTGGAGTTTTCGGAATGTAAATTTACATTCCGAAAACTGATTTTTCCTGGAGTTTCCGGAACAAACACACTTTTTGGTATCGGAAACTTGTGTTTCCGGGAAGTTTCAAGATTGCTTGCGTACGGACGGGTCGGGTGTGTCGGTTGACAGAGGAAAGGGAGAAAGGGTAAGGTAGTAATTTAACATTTAAAGTTGGGTGGATGGATAAAAATGAAAGGTGTATTTACCAATTTCCAAGAAATGGACTGTAGGAGTCCACATATTGTTTGAAAAATGAAAGAAAAATGAGCTAGCAGCCTCACAACAATCCATACTAAAAATGCTATTAGGCGGACTAATCATTAAAATTGATTTAATCGAGATCCATGATAACCCCCTCATTCTGCAATACTTTCCATGTGAAGGCTTGGGGTTTCACCCATGACCTCCGTGGCTTCAATACTTTCCATGCTTTCACGTTAGACAGCTACTGAAAGAGGCACCTCCACGTCCATGGGTGAAGGAGCTTCCCCATGCAACCCATGCTCCTGCTGATCTCCATCAAACCCATTATCTCATGGCTGCGGCTGGTGGGGAAGCCCATCCTGGTTGGACATAGGTCCACCCTTTCCATTGTTTTTGGGCAATTTATATTCGCACATACATACTTTACTATCTGCACATACATGTCCGCGGAACTATTAGTTCCGCGGGTGTATTTTTTTTTCAACACACACACTCCGCGGAACTATTAGTTCCGCGGGTTATAATTCTCCGTGGAACTATTAGTTCCGCGAACTCCGTGGAACTATTAGTTCCGCGGGTTGTAATTCTCCGCGGAACTATTAGTTCCGCAGGTTGTAATTTAACACATACATGCCTGCGGAACTAATAGTTCCGTGGAGAATTACAACCCGCGGAACTAATAGTTCCACGGAGTGTGTGTGTTGAAAAAAAAACAACCCGCGGAACTAATAGTTCCACGGAGAATTATAACTCGCGGAACTATTAGTTCCGCGGAGTGTGTGTGTTGAAAACAAAATACACCCGCGGAACTAATAGTTCCGCGGACATGTATGTGCAGATAGTAAAGTATGTATGTGCAGATATAAATTCCCTTGTTTTTGTCCTTAGGATATAAATTGGGCCCTTCATTTTTTTCATTTAGGCCCACAATAGCCCTATGTGCTTCTCCCTGGTGACCCTTTGAAATAGGCACGTGAGTCTCACGTTCAGTATTAGATGTATCGTCAGCTTTCCCCCCAAGTTTCTTGGGACGAATCCCCTGCGCCTCGTGTGTTTTTCTTGGGACCAATCCGCATTCTAAGTAACAATCAAATCCTCGAGATTATCAACAATATGTTTCCTTTTTCACATGTGGTACTGTTGTTTGTTGAGCAATTATCTGTTCTAGATTTTCCTCTCCTTTAGATTTCCCAGTATCTACATTCTCAACATCTAAAATTTGGAAACGTGATCCTAAAGATCGCTTTACTTCATATTGTTTCGACTCCCCGGTCGACAGCTAGCCGTCCTTCGTCCTCATAGGTCATCTTGGTTTCTGCACCACCATCCAAGGCCCTTTTGATCTCCACTTGCAAGTTCATCATTTTTGCTTTCCTTCTTTCGTTTTCTTTGCTGCAGTCTGCTTCCCCTTTTCTGGGCAACCCTCGACATTGTGGCCAAAGCAACCACATGTTAAGCAAAGCATATGCAACCCCTCATATTCAACTTTTTAATCGCGATCCTACAACTCGGATATCGCCAGGTTTTGTTTTTTGTCAATAGTAGAGGTTTTGTTAGACCCACTTCGACACACAAGCGAGCATACTTCCCCCTTTCCGGCAACTGGGTGTTCTTATCCACTCTCAGTGTTCGACCTATTCAGTCTCCAATGAAGTGCAGTATATCCGAGTCATAATACTCGATCGACAATCCAGAAAAAGGAACCCAACCAGCAACCTTTTCAATAGATGCACTCTTGGGATGGAAATTTGGGCTTCATTTTCAGACAATGACATAGTGGTCATAGATTAACTACGGTCCTTCCTCGAGTCCCTATGCAAGGTCATCCTTGTGAGAAAAGTGCACAAGGAAATATTCATTCCCGAAGTCAATGAGTGTGATAATACCATTGCACACCCGCATCTGCTTCAATCTCATTTCTAGCAATGACACACATCCTTCATAGCTACCAAATCCTGGCTACCTCTTTTTCCAACAGCCAAAACGAGGAACAATCATAGCCTTCAAAGTCCTGTTTAGCCACTGTCAACATTGGTTTTGCTTTGCTATCTTCTTCTTCCTCCTCTTCTGCTCCTTCTTCCGCTTCATCCTCAGATCCATCCTCTGAAGTTTTCTTCCAGTTGTCCTCATTGTTTTCTAGATCCTCTTTGGCGCTAGCATCCCTAGTTGTGATTCCTTGTGAGACTTCCTTTCTTGTTCAGCCTTTGTTGCAACACATTCATCCCCCGAGTCAGCATATGATACTGGTCCAAAGGACTCTCTGGTGAAACCTCCTTCTCCTCCTTCAACCTTCTTTGTGCTCCGCTCAATTAAGTCATGCTCCTCCGTCGAGAGAGGCTTCCAAGCCACCATTTTTGGGGTGATATTTCCTTTAGGCAATGCATAAGTACTACTCTAGAGTCTTAATTGGGTTAGTTTGGCTTGAATTTGGAGTAAAATGTATCTAAATAGGTCATTATTTGAGTTTATTAGATTATTTTTTTTATATGAATCAAGTCAATCTAATTAAGATCATATTGGTTTGGTTTAATTTAAATCATTGGGTTAAGGAGAAAAATAAATTACTAATTTTAGAAAATTTAACTAATACGACCAAATTGCACTTTTGGTCCTCTAGGTATCGCAATTGTGCGATTTTGATCTTGTAGGTTACAATTGCGCAGTTTTAGTCCCCTGGTATCTCAATTGTTGCAATTAGGTCCCTCCGTCAGTCTGTTGTCCAATTTTTAACACCAACACCACGATACACATGAGACTAATTTGACAAAGTTGGGCCATCTTGTCACGGTGCGTATTGCCAGAAAACTTCTCAAAGCAAGCCAAGTAACACAATGTGATGTAGCACATATTGTTTAAAATTTCTAATATATGAGGGTCTTTGCCATGCCATTAGTGCTAAGGCGGCCCAACACAGTGTCAAATCAGTTTCATGTGTGCCGCCTAGGTTCTTATTGTTAAAAATTGAAGGATATAGTGACGGATTCACACCAGGGGTGTGAACAGCACCGTGAGTGGAACTGAAACCGAATGGATTAAAGCCTGCAACAACCAAAGCTGTAAGAAAATCCATACCCTGGGTGTGAAAAAGTCAGTACCTGAAGGAAGAAATAGCCAGCGCCAGTTACACCTGTTGACGGTTTCACACCCCTCTTATGATCCAATTTGATTATGAAAACAAGAAAACATGTACCATACCCGATAAAACCACAATTGTGACCTATCTGCTTGAATATTTATGTATATGAAATATTTATATAAAATGTCACTTTCAGTTCACATTCTACTATTCTATAATGTGTATCGTGAGCAAAATAGTTTCAGTTTTTAATTTTTAAATTCAATTAAAAATATATATTTAAGTAATTGAGTTATTATTTGGGCCAGCGGGGCAGCCCACGTCGGGCCAACAAATTTTTGGACCGGGTCGAGATGAGCCAAAATTTGTCCTAGTTTACATTTTGTTAGGCCAACCCATGTTTATATCGGGCTAAATAGGCTAACCGATCGGGCCAGACCCATTTTGACAGCTCTAGTGTCTATATTTATGTAAAAATATTCTTTTGCATATTTTATATTTATTAACTAGTTCAACCACTAACTTAACAAATAC
The DNA here is from genome assembly GCA_030159175.1 of Glycyrrhiza uralensis. NCBI lineage: Eukaryota > Viridiplantae > Streptophyta > Magnoliopsida > Fabales > Fabaceae > Glycyrrhiza > Glycyrrhiza uralensis. The sequence goes on from BRZY01000003.1 coordinate 32,911,047, forward strand.
TTCAAATGTAATTAACTAGTTTATCCGTTATCAACTATAAGTTGTAAGCTCATTCACTATTAGTTATCCTATTCACTATATGTTATAAATTTATCCGCTATCAGCTAGTTTTTGCCAAACAAAGTCTATATGGGAATGCCAAAATGAATGGAAAAAATATAAAGTATAGGAGAATTATAAGTACTAAAAGTTTAAAATGTAAATAGACTTAAATACACTTTTCGTCCATGCAAATAGGGGGTCATCTAATTTTCGTCCGTGTAAATTTTTTTTTTTCTTTTCATGCCTGCAACATTCTAGCCCCCATTTTTTGTCCTTGCCGTCATCCGCCATTATAAAAAATCCTACATGGCCAACGGAAGTCCAGATGGCGTTGCCATGATAAGTGATCCACGTGCCACGTAGGATTAGTCATTCCACGTGGAATCCTACTTGGATGATTATGTGGCACAAATTAGGGCTCCTCCTTCTCCTTCCTCTCTCCCTCTACCCAACCGCCACCCATCCACCCACCCCTCTCTGCGTTCAAGTTCCCACATTCTTCGTTTTCCTCTACATCCATAAACTTCACGGACTGGGAACCGCTAAATCTGCACATGAACAAGGAGGGAGAGCTACCCAGTAGATTCTGCACATGAATAGTTCCACCCCGCCTTGCAAACAGAGAGCCACCCAACCTTGCTCCTCCCCTAGTTTGTTCCTCCTTTTGGCCCACTCTGGTTTGTTCTATTCTTTTTCATTTTTGCTTAATTCTTATATAGACAGAGGATAAGGTGTGTGTGAGCAAATTGCATGACCCAAAAGCTGACGGAGAACCCAAAACGCCACCTTCGTCGGACGCCGTGAACCTGGTCTACACGGAGAAGCCAAAACGTCACCTTTGCTGGACGCCGCGAACCTGGTCTACGCGTAGAACCCTCCGACACAGTGGTGCAGAAGCCATGGGCGCTTTCTTGAACATCAAAATCAAAAGCAATAGTGGTGGTGGCCTCATGTAACTGTGAGGTTGTTGGCGCATCCACCTTCTTATGAGAACCCTTGCCCACTTCCATTTTTGAAAATCTCATTATTCATTTGGTGAACAAGTTTTTGCTGTGATTATGAAGTTCTTTTTTTTCTTGTTAGCTTCTTAAATCTTCATCTCTATTTTCTGGGTCAAGAAAAAAATATAAGATTTCTTGGTTTGATTGAAAAATACTGGTTTTAGTTTCAAAGAGTAAAGATAAATGGGGATTTGGAGGTGGTAGGGTGTTTTCAGATTTCAAAGGTTTAATTATCTGATCAGATATAACTCATTAGATAAAAGGGTGATGGGGTTGAATAAATATAAACATAAGAATCGAACAAATTATAATTGATTTGGTTTGGGTTTGAATGGAATTTGGAAATGAATTGAATATCCAAACCAATATGAACTAATTTAATTGGTTTAGTTTGAATTATATGGTACTAGGTAAATTAGATTCGATAAACACCCTTATATTACTTTGATAGCTCTAATGATGCTTGTGGCATGACCTGTCCTTATAACGAGGCAACCTCCATCATTTTTTCTTTATTTTTCAAATGTTAAATATTATGTCATCTTTAGTAGAAGTAGTCACTTTTACCCATTATGGATTGAACAATATAACTAAAAATTTTGTACCTTAATAAATATTGAAATTCATATGGAATTGATAGATTACTTCTTAACCTTGAAACCTCATAGATTCAAGAGTGACTTTTTTATACCATAGTAGTATATCATAGTAGTAAAGTAAACAAATGGCAAATGTTGAAAATTTTGGTGATTGCTAGAAGAATGGGTACATTAAAAATTATTCCCACTAAGCAAACACAAGTTATGGGAAAGAACATTTATGAATAAGTAAATTTACAGTTGTGATGATCTAAAGCATTATGTTATCCATTGTTAAAGGACATGCTTTGTAATGTCCATTGTATTAGTGATGAAGTCAAAAACTTATTATTAGAGGGCCAATAATCAAAGACAATAAGTCAAAAACTTATTAGGGGGCCAGTAATCAAACATATCAAGCCATAAATTTACTATGTCACATTAATAGTAAAAATATTAGAAAATAATGAAGGGGCCATGGCCATGTCATAGCCATGACGCCTTCCCCCCGCCCCAGTATTGAATAGTGTGGAAACCTTTTTGTGTCTTCTGAAAATTCCGCATTAATGATAATAATATCAGTTGATTGATTTTCTTATATCTATCCATAATTTCAGAACAATACATGTCTTGGTAGAGTTGCAAATAATGTATACACTTTTTAGAAGTTTAGACATTGATTATAAAGATGTCTCTTTGTAAATTTTTTATTTAGATCTTATTCAAATTAAAGTAAGAGTCTAATTTTTGTTCTGCATGGTTTCTGCTACTAACATTTTACATTTGGTGCTCTAGGTTGTTATTCACCAAAAGCTTCACAACACAAAAGGAAAATTCAAAAAGAATATAATTTTTTGAGGTTCCGACAGCCAAGTTTGAAGCATCTTTACAAAGGCATTGAAGGAGGGCCTACATATCAAGAATGCAATAGAAAATATGTTGAGAAGACGACCCCTAAATCATCTTTTGAATATGATCCTCAATCTCCTGATCGAAAAAGCATTTTGGAATCTTTCAAAGATTTCTTGCATGCTTTCTACTTGTTTTGCACTCCATACTCATCTATTGCTGCAGTTAAGTTCAAACTTTTCTAGAGTTACTCTCAGAACTAATCCTCAAATGTTATGGTTAATACTTGATACAATTCATTTCTATGAACCACTTTTTTGGAGAACTATAATATTCTAAATGTTTTTAAAGCACTGACTTTTCTACATTTGTGCAGGTACTAAACATAATTTCTGCGTCTCTCCTTGCAGTGGAGAAATTATCAGATATATCTCCAGTATTTTTTATTGGTGTTTTGCAGGTGAGACCCAATATGTTGTGTCTCTTCAAATAGCCGATTGCTCCGTGCTCCTTAACTTCATTAATACTTTTTTTTGTATGTTTCAGGCTATCATACCTAACTTGTTTATGAGTATTTATATGGCTGGTTTAAATCAATTGTCTGATGTTGAAATAGATAAGGTATGTAACCTAGTATTAGAAAAAAAATAATAGTGATATAATTATTGTCATATTTATCTAAAAACGGATATTCAGAAACATACGTAGACTAAGTGTATAAAAGAGCATTTTCCCACATGCAACAACTTGAGTAATATAGATGATTTTGACCACCAAACTTTGGTTTGTATTTCTGTTATCAAGCTTCCCCAATTATTGTAGTCTCTGATTTGTTCAAGACTGCAACCTTTAATTATAGCTTGCAAATTTTTTGTGTAACTACCATATGGATTGTCCTATTATTGATTCGTGTTACATGTTTTACTGCAGATAAACAAGCCATATCTTCCATTGACATCCGGAAAAATTTCCGTTACAACTGGTGTCTTTATTATCGCATCTAGTTTTATTCTGGTATTGTATAGATTTATCCTTTTTTACAATGATATTTTTCAAGATCGGCTTCACTGGCGGAATAGATGAAGGCTTACAGTTTTCTTTTCTTGTACAGTGTTTATGGCTTGGTTGGATTATAGGTTCATGGCCATCATTTTGGGCTAATATATCGTTTGCTGTGATATGGACTGTTTATGCAATCAATGTGAGTTATATTGAATTGCATATAAATTTCCTTTTCACCCTCATTATTTAAGACATAATTATGGAAAGATTATGAATGCAAGCCATGGCACAATGTTGGAGTTGCTGCCATATGATTTGGAGGTTAAGGGTTCGAGTCACATAATATCTTAATTTTAAAAATCTATATGAGGAATTGTCCAAGATTTAGTAGCGTACTTGTATTGTCAAATTCATGGCAATAAAAGTCAAATAACATCTATTTATTTTATTTTTACTAAACAAATATCATATGTTTAAAGACAGCTATGATCTAACTATCCCAAAACACATGAGTGGTTTTATAGTCCATATTTAACATGCCTCTTCACACAAAAGCTCATTGATTTTGAAATATGGAGAATGCATTTGTCCACTTACCTTTGCTGAAATCAACTTTATATTAGAAGAAAGGGGCGACAAGAATCAAACTCTAAACCACTTGGTATCTATTTGTTTGAAGTTGTTTTGAATGCAAACAAAAAAATTGTACTTCTCAAGAGACATTTCATCAATGAAACAAATCATCACAACTACAAGCCTCTGATATGGTGATAGCGGCTCTGTTCGGCAAGGCCAATAAGCTAGCTTATAGCTTATTTGACTAGCTTATAAGCTTGTTTGACCACAATAGAAGTGTTCGGTAAATGAGCTTATTGAATTAGCTTATAACTTTTTTTGAGAAACTATCTCATGAAGCTTATAGCTTATTGTCTTTTCTTTCTTTTTTACCCTCAATATTTTAATCTTACTCCTCTATTACCCTTTCTTAAAAGTAAAATAAATAAATAAAATAAAATCCTTTAAACTATTTGTTTTCTCTCCCTCCATCATTAAGAAATAATTAAGAAACAAAAATATCGCAAATACATTTTTATTTATAAAAAAAGTATATTAAGAAAGGTATAAACATACTATTTTATATTATTAATTTATTTCATAGAAATAATTAACAAAATAAACTAAAAAACTAAAAAATTAATCTTAATATTTAATATAATAAATAATTTGAAATAAATTAAGATAATAAAGTATTGTTTTATATTATATATAGATATACCACATGTCCTTTTATGTTATTTTACATTTATCAGCTAGTTGAACAACTAATCTTACTGAGCACTTTAACTTCAATCAGCTGACTTTTCAGCTATAAGCTATCAGTTATCAGCTATTAGCTTTAAGTTAGCTTATCAATTATCAGCTACCTCATCAGCTATAAGTTAGCTTATCAGCTATTTTTGCCGAACAGAGCCAACATGTCATGAACTAATTATCCCAAAAGCTTAACATTCTGTTTGGAAGAGTTACAATTAAAATTCAATGAATTTAAAATAATAAGAAATGAAATCCATGCAATCTAATGTATCATTTGTTAACTATTTTGTTAGGATAAATACAATAGATTGGACATATAACCGCCAACCATTTTGGGTTGAATAATTATCCTATAAAATTACTCAATATTTCAAAATTTTCTTTATTTGATATCCAACATGAAATCTTATACTGAATCATTTAAAATCGTTCCAACAAATACATCATTAAAATTAATTTCCTAAAGACCTCATAAAGATAGCCTCATTTTGGAAAATTAATTGATGATCATAGTGCATTGTTTTTAAAATTGTTGTCTTTTGAAATTTTTCAGGTGCCTCTGTTGAGATGGAAGAGATATCCAGTGCGTTCAGCAATGATCAGTTTTGCTTCTTTTGCAATTACATTTCCGATTGGATATTTCTTTCACATGCAGGTTTAGTCCCATAGCTATTTGTTCTTTTTAATGACTTCAAGTTCTGGATGAGCATGCATTTGCCTTTTTACAAGTAGCAGTAATAAGAAATCTTTCTCCCAAGTCATTTGGGCTGGTTTCAATGGATTCATGGTCAACTATTGAAACTACCATCCGAATGTGTTAATACAATTTTGCCATATATAATCCTAAGAGGGCCTATATTGTCTAATAACTTTACCATAATATTAATTAAAATAAGAAAGATGAAAGGAAAATGAAAAAACAAACGAAACGGATACAATTTTAACAATAATAGTGTTGGTTGCATGATGTTTGACTAGGGAACACCACTAGTGTTCTATGTGTTTAGCCATTAGGCTGATATACTTTTTATTTTAATAAATACTTTTAATTTTAATAAAAAGTATACCAATCTAAGGGCTTACACATGTGGAGTACCAATATATCAATAAAAGACGAGTATACCATAAATGTAGTTTCTAACTAGTATGACATAACTTTCCAACCAAAATATTTATCTTCTCTAGGAAGTCTTGATATTCTAGGTTGCTAATTCATGTAATAATGTCCAGACCTTTGTGTTCAAGAGGCCAGCTTTCTTTACAAGACCACTGATTTCTGCTATTGCATTCATGAGCTTCTACTCTATAGCCCTCTCATTGCTCAAGGTAAAGGCCTCTAGTCTCTTATAATATACGTATATCTTCAATATCATTCTTTTGTTCAATATGTGTATTTAATGATTTATATAGGATATACCTGACATCGAAGGAGATCGAGCTTTTGGTGTCCAATCTTTTTCAACACGTTTAGGTCCGAAGCGGGTATGTTCTTCAAATATAACATCTCATGATAATTGGTTGTTCTCTCTTGTATATCTCTTGGTTACCCCTAACAAGTCTTTGTCAGGTATTCTGGATTTGTATTTCCCTATTTGAAATTGCTTTTGGAGTCGCCCTGCTAATGGGAGCAACATCTTCTTACCTATGGAGCAGAATTGTCACGGTAATATGCTTATTACATATGTATAGGTTGTCGTCATAGGTGTCTTGTATCCTTCTACGACTCAAGCAATTATTTGTTTTCTAAATGGGGGGTGGGGGTGTGATTTTGATTAACAAGGGTCAGAATGTATAAGAAATATCTTATAACATCGTGATTATATCGTATAATATCTTTATTTAACAGAACTTACTATTTTTTTTTCTTTTACCAGATCCTTCACAACAATATGACTATATTTTATTATCTTTATACTAGTGGGTTGCAAGGAAATTGATTTATATACTTGTGATCCTTCTTATGTTGCATTTATACCATATATTGGTTGGTTAATATCAACTTTTGGCTATTTCATTTCTTTCACAAATCTTTCCAGAAGTCCTAAACTAAGGTGCTCATTCATTGTTGCTAATTAATTTGGCATAAGTTTACTTGTTGCTAATTTGGCATAAGTTTACTGGAGTGTAGCAAACTCCTTTTTCCTTTAATAATTATCAACTTCTAGTATGACATATGTCTTAAACTAAAACAAGGAAATATATCCCTAGCAATATTATCTCTATTGAATAGAAAATTCCAACTTTATAATCTTGATAATTAGTGTCAAAGGATAAAAATTGATCTTTAAAGAAAGCATTCATTCAGGAGAAGCATAGGTCTATGTTATTTTTTTTCTAATTAATCACTTAGGTCTATGTTATTGATTTATTTTATAGATCTTTATAAAGTGAATGTGAACTTGTTTAAATTATCAAACAGTGTCTGAAATTTATTCGGTGCTATTGCATTAGGTTTTGGGACATGCCATACTTGCTTCAGTTGTTTGGTATCACGCCAAAACCATAGATTTGAGAAGCAAAACTTCCATAGCATCATTCTACATGTTTTCTTGGAAGGTAATCATCAACCTTTAAGACTATTTACCATTTGAAAAGTTCGATATCAATATTATTATTCAAAAGAAATTATTATCTAAGTACTTTTCTCCTTGGTTAAAAAAAGTACTTTTCTCGTGTTTTAATACATAAGTTTGTTTGATTTCTAATGACTTTCAAAATCCAATTGAGATACACAACACAATGAAGTTATTTTTTGTGAGCATGAATTTCTTTAACTAAGATAATGATCTTAATCACTTATTGGTCTAATTTTATACAGTGAAAATTTCAACGAAGTTCAAAGTGTGAAACATATACTAAACAAATTATTGCCACTTTATCTGTATATTTTGTTTAGATTTGTTTGCACTAAATTCTATATTCCTGATATAAAGTGAAACATGGTTTTGATCATGTATTGATGTCTTGTTTCTTATTGCAGATATTGTACGTGGAGTACTTCCTCATGCCTTTTGTTAGATGAGGCTGCAACAACATAGTTGGCCTGAGAATTAGTTGTGTTTAATGTGTTCACTTTCTCAAGAGAGAGAAAAATATGTCAAGCCACTTGGTGGGAGCATATGACCTAGCCTATGTCATACCTAAGTCATGCTTTTGTAACAAATAAACTAAGTTTGAACTTTTTAAAATGTGGACTTAGTTAAAAAGGCCAAGTGTTAGGTCATCCTCTTTTGGGTCTAACAAGGCTGACTTATTTAAGTAAACTTAAATAAAAATAATAATAATAATAGTAATAAAAATAATATTATGATATTTGAATTTTATTATCATGTGTTAAATTAATATACTTATTGACTTATTTAAAAATTTGAACATGTTAGCCTCTATATAGAATCTAGTCAATTTATAAGATTTTTTAATAATAGCCTTATGACTATTGAAAGAATTTATTACAAAATCGATTTTTAAATCGGCTTTAAACAAAGTCATAAGAGTAATAAAAATAATATTATGATATTTGAATTTTATTATCATGTGTTAAATTCATATACTTATTGACTTATTTAAAAATTTGAACATGTTAGCCTCTATATAGAATCTAGTCAATTTATAAGATTTTTTAATAATAGCCTTATGACTATTGAAAGAATTTATTACAAAATCGTTTTTTAAATCGGCTTTAAACAAAGTCATACTTAAAAAAAAGGCCAAGTCATGCATATATATATATATATGAACTCTATCATTCTATTCAGCCGTTGATACTGGTTCCATTGAACTTATCCATCAATACACTGACCCAAATAATCCTTACCCATCAATACACTGACCCAAATAATCCTCAGAAAATTACTTACTCTAAGTTTAAAATCCTTAAAGTCATTTCTCCAAAAGTATGGGGAGTACATCCTTCAGTACCTCATTCATTATCCAGAAAATTTAACCCCCAGACATATAATTACATTGATTACATGGAAGTCTGGTATAAAATGCTTTACTTTGAGCCGTATAACCATTCTTGGTTTATATGGTTTAAAAAAATATATCATTAAATTTTCCTAATTGGTTCGTTATGTGGTTCATTGATGTTGGGCCAAACACTTCAATATTTCCCAAGTACGCTCAAGAAGCTTTTGATTTATTTGTTAAGGAAACAACATTTCCTAAGCAAATGGAATTAATAGTTTTCTGTGCAAGTTTTGGCATTAATTGGATTACTGCATGGACTTATGCAACCCAGAAGGTATGGGAAGACTGTACTATGATTCAAGCTGTTAAGGAAATTCGTACTAAGTGGTGGATTGAGTTTAACCCTGGTTTACTGTCTACTGAGAAAATACATAAGTGGTTAAGAGACCATCCTCATTACTTAAAGCAGGTAAAAGCTGATGATACTGAAGCTGCTTTTTTATCAGAAAAATCAAAGATTATGGCAGAATTATCTGCATCTGGCAATAAAAAAGAATTTTTACGGAAATTACAGATGGTCGTGTCTGAGTCTGAAGAAAAAGAAGAAAAAGACTTGGTTTGGTCAAGTCATGGAAATAAAATTGATTACACTCCAATGAATGAAGACGATTGTTATAACATCGAAAGAGTACCCGAATTACATTGAGATTCGTTCTGGTTACTTTCGGCGTGAATGGCAGACAATGCACTGTTTCACTATTCACCCGTGCATTACTTTTTATTGTTATCTTTTTAGTGTAGTGTCGGCAGGACTGTTTACTATTGTAGTGTCGGCAAAATTTTAAATTATTATGTTACTATTGTAAATAGTGCTTTCCTTGAGTTATAAAAGGAGCACTTCTCTTTAATTGTTATCATCGAAGTTTTCTCTGGTTTCAGTTCTGTGAGCCTAAGAATTCTCCGAATCCTAGTAAGTTTTCATTAAATTTTTTATTTTGTAAATTATTTCCATGTTATATAAAAAGACTTTTATTGAATATGAACTCTATCATACTTTTGTTATAATCTATATTACTTCCGCTTATTTCCGCATTATTTCCGAACGACCCTATTTGGTATAAGAGCCTTCTCAGCAGGCTCTGGTAGTTGAGTTATAATTATTTGAGTTTTGCTGTTAGTTTTTGAAAACTCTGCTGCTCTTAGCGTTGGTCAGCCGTGGGGAGGTAGCGTTGGTAAGCCCTGAAGCGTTGGTAAGCCCGGAGTTTGGGTGTTCCCGTTGCTTAGCGGTGGTCCCGGTGAGTAGGTAGAAGTGTTTTTAGAAACAATGCCTCAAAACCAAGTAAGTATGTCTCAACTTATCAGATCCCAGAGTAGTCTAGGATCCCAAAGAAGTAGGTCGTCTTCATCCTCAATAAGTCAATTAGCCTCTACCTCTGAAATAAGAATAGATCAAGATAATTATCAAAATCAAGAATTACAAATAGCAGAAATAGAAAATAGATTACAAAACTGGTCATTACCTGAAGTTAAAACCAAAGAAGTTTATAAGACTAGTACTTTTAATTTTAGAAGTCAGAGTGTTACTCATACCATTGAAATATCTAAGTCGTTAACTGAGAACCATGAAACTATTAAATTGTTAAATGAAGATACTTTAAATGAACATCTTAATGATAAATTTAAATATATACATCTAGGATTAATTCAAGTGGCTGTTAAACCTTTACATAAAATTGGACTCAATACTCCAATATTATTAGTATTAAGAGATACGAGAATAAAAAAATTTCATGAATCTACTCTTGCAATACTTGAATCTAATTTAAATGATGGTCTAGTATATTTTAACTGTTATCCAAATTTTTCCATGGATTTAGAAAATCAATTTACAAAAGATGGTTTAGCAATTAATATTCATTGTTTAGATAATATTTTTAAATCTGGAATTTACAGAATTACATATAAAGTCTCTACCGTAAATTATGATTTTAAGGCATTAAGAGCATCACCTAAAAATGAAACTGTTGTTATAGAAGCTAATATGAAAAGATCAAATATCACTACACCTAAGAGATTAACTGCTTCTGAAGTAATAAGTAAATTTCCAGAAGAATGGATATTAAAAGATGTAGTAGAATTACTAAAAATTGAACATAGAAGTATTAGTGAAATTATTGAAGATGATGATGGATCTATAAGAACTAGAATGAATAGAAGTCAATCATTAAGAATTAATGAATCAATTACTCCAAGTAATATGTCATCAAGAAATTCAATAGATTCTACTTTACATTTAAACTTAGCTGATGTTAATTTTAATCCTGCAATACCACAACCAGTTTATACTGATACTTCTCAAAGATCAGAATCACCTCAACCTTCCCCTACTAGATCACAAGTTTTAGTATTATATCATGAAGAACCATTTAAATTGATAAAGGCTGGTTATGAGAAGAATTAAATTCTGATTATAATAAAGAAAAAAGAGATTGGTATTTGAGTACTTTTACAAAAGAATAAACCAAAGAATATTTATATAAGTTTTATGATTTTTTAGAGCTACAAGAATTAAATATTTATTTCTTTACATGGTTTGAATTATATTGTCAAGAAAATGATATTATAAATCCTTTTTTAAAAGATTTGTATATCGATGTTAACCTTAGATTAACCACTAAATGGAAATTATATGACAAGAAAAATTATGTTGATAGTATTCATCCTCCATTAGAAGCTATTATAATTCCTACTAAGGAAGGAATAGAAGTTGTGGCATCTCCATTAAAAACCATTAAAAATCCATTTGGATCGGGAGAACCACAGAAGGAAAGATTAAATATTCATGAACAATTAAACTATTCTAATCAAATATTATATACTATGTCCCAACAATTAGATAGAATAGAATTATCTGGAATTACATAAAAAAAAATAGAAAATCCTAAAGATTATCCTTTAGACCCTAATAGACCAATATATAAGTATGCTCCTAATAAAGAATCAAAAGACTTTAAACTAGGAAAATCTAATATATCCGATGATTTAATATCTCGATTAGAAAAATTATCATTAGTTAATAATAATGCTTCACCTTCAGGAACAAAATTAAATGTTTTACATTATAAAGAAGACAATATGTTAAATAAGATAAAATATAATAATCCTAAACCTACTACAAGAAATTATTATCCAAGACCCTCTTTTGCTGATGTTCAATTTGAAGAGCGTCCAAAATTTATTGAAAATAGTTATTCAGGAGAAGGAATAGTAGAATGGAATATAGATGGAGCTAGTGAACAACAAATACTTGATATTATACAACAAATGTCTATGGCTGCTACTGCATTTAAAGCTAGAGGAAATTCTGATAAGAAAATCGCTTTAGTTATTACTACTAGTTTTACAGGCCAACTTAAAGGTTGGTGGGATAATATTATAACTGAATCACAAAAAAGTGTTATTTGGGATGCTGTTAAAATAGAAAATAATACTACATTAGAAGATGCTGTTACAACTTTGTTATATACCATTACTAAACATTTTGTTGGAGAACCTTTAAAATTACAACAAAGATTGTTTGATCAATTAATAAATCTTTATTGCCCAACTATGTCTGATTACAGATGGTGCAGCTGATTACTGGAAAGAAAGATTTATAGGTGGATTACCTAGATTATTCGCTGATAAAGTAAAAACTAATATTAGTCAAAATTTTAATGGTATTAATATTCCCTATGATCAATTAACTATGGGAGAAATATCAAATTATATTGTAGAAACAGGAATACAAATTTGTACTGATTATAAATTACAGAATAAAATTAAAAATGAAGCTATACAGAGTAAGCGAGAATTAGGAACGTTCCGTGAACAATTTGGAATAGAACCTTTAAAGGCTCCAAGCAGAATTGTTAAGAAAAAGAGAAAACAAACTTATAATGAAAGACCATATTACAAGAAAAGAAATTATAAAAATTATAAGAAACCACAACAGGATTACAAAACTAAGCCCCAACGGCTGAATAGAAGGAAACCTCAAAAGAAAAATTTATCTGATGTTAAATGTTTTAAGTGTGGTAGAATGGGACATTATGCAAAAATATGTAGAGTTAAAGATGTTGGAACCAAATTGTTCAAAAGCATTTCTAAAGCATGAATTCCCTAAATGGTTTTGATGATAACAATGATTATTAAAGATTTTACAAAGTTTACTGACAAGCTCTTGTAGGTACAACAAAGATAAGTCCATCGTCCAATGTGACATTGACACATATATGTACAATCCAAGAGTAGATCGTCCAATGGACTCTGATACTTGACCTCGGGTAAGTATTGTCCAATGGACTGTGAGAGCAATGCGTCCAATGATGCTTTGCGTCCAAAGAAGCAGAACTGTTAAACGTCCAATAATCATCATGGAGACATACACTCTGAGAAGCAAAGTCATAAGTCCATATGGTAAGCAATGAATATGCGTCCATATGATCTAAAATGCTTCACGTACAAATGGTAAGCAAAGGTATGCGTCCATTTTGTACATGAACGGAAAAGTCCAACATATTCTACATGCTGCATCCAAAACGTAGATTCTATCACAAGCAATTTATTGCTCTTGCATTTAATATGAGACATATTTAATGAGCAAATGATTTGAAATAAATAGCTGTATTCAATACTTTTTCTGTGCAATATTGTTAACATTTTTGAACGTGCATTAAATGAAAAGCATAAAGCACTGTGGAAAATGTACTTAGAGAGAATGTACTCTGATTATTTCTATATCTCTCTGAATGCACCTTTTTCCTTACACAGTGTATTCTCTTTGTCTCAATAGAATATTGCTATTAACCTTTGTGTAATTGAGACTGTGAGTACAAGTTGCTTCTGACTTAGGAGAAAGAAACGCAGACAAATGCGCTGAAGTATAACTCCTCAGAGCAACGGGAAAAACAGCATTTAATGCTATTAGAGAACGGTCATATTTATGAAGGCTGAAGCTGAGCTATTCGAAGAACAAGTCTGAAGCTTCATCAAAGCCTATAAATATCGTGAACAATAAGAAGAATACAAGAGAATGAACCAAGAAAAAGAAAGAGCTGAGTGCAAATATTGTCATACTCTGTACATTTGAGAAAGTCTTGTATATTTTCTTTCTTCTTGTAAAAGAGAGTTTGCTTAACTCTCGAAGTGCTTAAGTTTTTCATATCCTCACTTGTGTGAGTTAGATAGCACTTTTAGTTAAAACACTCTTCTGAGTTGTTTAAGCCTGGAGAGGGTTGTTCAAAAAGAATACTTGTTTGAGCCTGAAGAGGCTTGTCTGTAAAAGAATACTTGGGATATAGCCTGAAAAGGCTGCATGCAAAGAATACTTGGAGTTGAGCCTGGAGAGACTTGTTTGTAAAAGAATACTTGGTTTGAGCCTGGAGAGGCTAGGTGTGCAAATAATACTTGTTGTAAGGCCTGAAGAGGCTGTTGAAGAATACTTGTATTCTATCTGGATTGATAGTGAAATCTCTCTAGTTTGAGGGGACTAGACGTAGCTCTTAGGAAGGGGTGAACCAGGATAAATACTTGTTGAATCTCTCTTTCCATTAACTCTTTTATTTTCAGTTTATATACTAACTGAGGGGATTGAATTGAAACTATTTTCTAACAAGTTATTCAAACGTTTTAATCGCACCAAAACTTGTTTTAAACTAAGTGGACGTTTCTGCGACCAACTTGTCTGTGCGTCCAATAACTCAAATACGCTGTGCGTCCAACGTTTTCATAATCAGCGTCCAACATTTGCGAAAAGTTTTCAAAAGCTTTGAAACACAATTCAACCCCCCTTCTTGTGTTTCATCCTGTTATCTACAAAAGAGAAAATTAATAAAATTAATAATTTATCTATACAAGAAGATCTAAAGCAAAGTCTTATAAATATTTTAGAAGATATAATGATTTATAGTGAAATTGAATATGAGAACTCTTCAGAAGAAGGTTCTTGGTATGAAGAAGAAATTATTAATCAAATTAGAGAACAAGGCAGACTGTCCTGAGGCTGAAAGGACAAAGAAGAAATTCTTCAAGAAGAAGAAGGGTCTCATGGCAACATGGGAAGATCTTGATGAATCTTCTGATGACGAGGATGAGGAGGATAAGGAAGAAGCAAATCTTTGCCTGATGGCAAGCCTACCCTCAACTGATAGCGAGGATGAAGAAGAGGTACTTTCTTATCCTGAACTAAGAGACAATTTTGATTATCTTCTTAGAGAATCATCCATTTTATCTAATGAGTACATATCTTTGAAGAAAAAGTTTTCACTCATAACCAAAGATTTTGAAAAACTCGCTTTGGAAAATAAAGTACTCAAATCAGAAAATGAAGAGTTGAGACTTCAAGTAAGTCAACTCAAAGGCGAATCTCCAAAGGATTCTGAGTCCAATACTTCCTGTGAAGTACAAGTACTTCAACAAGAAGTAAATGAACTCACTGGACGATTGTCCAGATTTGTCAGTAGCTCTGAAAAACTTGATCAGATCTTAAAAATTCAGAGAAAACCTCTTGACAAAAGTGGTTTGGGTTATGAAAAACCAAAACCAAAGTTTTCTAAAGTCCTTCAAAATTTAATATATATTGTGGTCACTGTGGAAAGGTTGGACATGTCACCTCGACATGCGTCCATAACAAGAGGAACATGCCTGGACGCTGACCAAGGACTAACAAGAAAGGACCCAAGTCAATCTGGGTACCTAAAAGTATGATAATTCCTGTTGCAGATATGCTTGATGGCAAGAAGACAACTCCAGTCATGGTACCTGGACAGTGACTGCTCACGACACATGACAGGAGAAAGCTCTATGTTCCAAGACCTAAAGCCTAGATCAAAGGGCTGGGTCACCTTTGGAGGAGACCAGAAAGGCAGAATAGTTGGGATAGGTAAAATTGGTAAGCATCCTTTTCCCTCTATTGAAAATGTCTTATTGGTTGAAGGACTCAAACATAATCTGCTTAGCATAAGCCAATTGTGTGATAGTGGATTTGATGTTTCCTTTAACAAAGACAAATGTATAGTCAGAAACCCTGATAAGTCCATACTTTTCAAGTAAAGAGGCAGGACAATGTTTACAAAATTGATTTCAAAAATTTGTCCAAACAAAATGTCTCATGCTTCATATCCTTAAAGGATGAACAATGGATATGGCACAAGAAACTTGGTCATGCAAGCTTAAGAACCATTTCGAAGTTGAATAAGCATAACCTCGTGAGAGGACTACCAAATCTTGTCTACAAATTTGAAGTTCTGTGTGAATCATGTCAGAAAGGAAAACAAGTGAAAAACTCTTTTAATTCCAAAAATATTGTTTCCACTTCTAGACCTTTGAAACTTTTACATATGGATTTGTTTGGACCCACTCAAACTGCTTCTTTGAACGGAAAGAAATATGGACTAGTTATAGTTGATGACTATACTAGATGGACATGGGTCAAATTCCTTGTACACAAGGATGTGTCTTTCAAAGTCTTCACCATATTCTGTAAAAGAGTCCAAAATGAAAAAGGAGTTTGTATCAACTCTATTAGAAGTGATCATGGAGGTGAGTTTGAAAATACAAACTTCCACAGATTCTGTGAAGAGAATGGAATCTTTCACAATTTCTCTGCACCAAGAACACCTCAAAAGAATGGTGTGGTGGAGAGAAAGAATCGATCTATACAAGAGATAGCCAGATCCATGCTCAATGATCACTCAACATCTAAGAGGTTTTGGGCTGAAGCTGTAAATACTGCGTGTTATTTACAAAACAGAATATATGTGAGGCCTATATTGAAAAAGACTCTATATGAATTGTGGAAAGGAAGAAAACCCAACATTTCATACTTCCATCCCTTTGGATGTGAATGTTTTATTCTCAACACTAAGGATCAACTTGGCAAATTTGATTCTAAAGTGGATAATAGAATTTTTCTGGGTTACTCTGAAACTTCCAAGGCCTACCGAGTCTATAACTAAAGAACCTTGACTGTTGAAGAGTCAATTCATATTAAATTCAATGACAAAAAGCCTGACAAGGAATTGTCAGAGCTAAGTGATTCTCTTGTAGATATGAGAATACAAGCTGAAGGTGAAGGAATATCACGTAAGAATGAAGAAGATGGATCAGACGAAGAAGCTGAGGATGCGTCCAATACTAAAAGAAGAAGAAGCGTACACTTCAAGACCTATCATCCTGAAGATCAAATAATTGGAAATGCAAACGATAGAGTCAGAACAAGGTCCACATTCAGAGAACAAACTGATGTCGCATTCATCTCTGAATTGGAGCCAAAGAATGTTGATGAAGCCCTATTGGACGAAGGATGGATTTTAGCAATACAGGAGGAGCTGAATCAATTCAAACGTAATGATGTTTGGACGCTGGTAGCCCCACCTGAAGATAAGTCCATTATTGGAACCAAATGGGTATTCAGAAACAAATTGGACGAGGAAGGTAAAGTGGTGAGAAACAAAGCAAGGTTAGTTGCTCAAGGTTACTCACAACAGGAAAGTATTGTCTTTACTGAAACCTTTGCTCCAGTAGCTAGAATAGAAGTCATTCGCATCTTACTTTCATTTGCTGCCCAACATGATATGAGGCTTTATCAAATGGATGTAAAGAGTGCTTTTCTGAATGGTATAATAACAGAGGAAGTCTATGTTGAACAACCTCTTGGTTTTGAGGATCAAGTTTTTCCTAATTATGTTTTTAAACTGAAAAAGGCTCTTTACGGCCTCAAGCAAGCTCCTCGAGCTTGGTATGAAAAACTAAGTTCTTTTCTAATGGAAAATGGTTTTTCAAGAGGAAAAATTGACACTACTCTTTTCAAAAAATCCATAGACACACATTTCATCATAGTACAAATTTATGTGGACGATATCATTTTTGGTGCTATTGATGAATCTCTATGTGGAGAATTTTCTGAGTTAATGTAGAAGGAGTTTGAAATGAGTATGATGGGAGAATTGAAATTCTTTCTTTGACTTCAAGTAAAACAGACTCAAGATGGGATCTATGTGCATCAGTCCAAGTATACAAAGGAGCTTCTGAAGAAGTTCAATATGGACGATTGTAAACCCATGAACACTCCTATGCATCCAACTTGAATAATGAACCTGAATGATAAAGATAAAAAGGTAGATCAAAAGGTATACAGAGGTATGATTGGATCTCTCTTATATCTTACTGCATCTAGACCTGATATAATGTTTAGTGTTTGTTTATGTGCAAGATTCCAATCAGATCCTAGAGATTTTCACTTGACTATTGTTAAGAGAATCTTTAGATATCTGAAGGAGACTACTAATCTTGGCTTGCTGTTTAAGAAATCAGATGAATACAGATTAGTAGGATTCTATGATGCTGATTATGCTGGAGATAGGCTTGACAGAAAAAGCACCCGCGGAGGATGTCATTTTATTGGATCCAATCTAGTATCATGGACAAGCAGGAGACAAAGCACAATTGTATTATCTACAGCTGAAGCTGAATATGTCTCTGCTGCAAGTTGTTGTTCTCAGCTCTTATGGATCAAACATCAATTGGAGGACTACAACATCTTCGAGAGTAAGATTTCTGTTCTTTGTGATAATACTGCTGCAATCAATTTATCTAAGAACCCAATCTTACACTCAAGAGCTAAGCATATAGAAATTAAACATCATTTTATTAGAGACTATGTACAGAAGGGAATATTTGATATTCAGTTTGTTAACACTGAAAATCAATGGGCTGATATATTTACAAAACCCCTCTCTGTAGACAGATTCATTTTTATAAGGAAGCATTTAAATATGCACTTTATAAAAGAATGATATTTAGCGTCCAATATGCTCAAGCTGAGTCTGAGTCCAATATGACTAGCGTCCAATAGGACACATCAGTCTATTAGAGACTTAGTAGTTTTATTATGAGTTAAAGGTTTTTACCTCTTAGTCTTCCCGCGCTGAATCTAATCTATTTTTAATAACAATATATTTTTATCACAAACTGTCCACTTACTCTGCAGCCGTTTTCCCGTTTGATGATTACGCCAGTTTTCAAGAAAAAGTTACTGTTTTCTCTCTCTAACACTTCCTTCTTACACACGTTTTTTAACCCTTTCCCTTGCACTCATCATCTTCCTGAAAAACTCTCTCTGTGTTTGCTTTCGTTTTTGAAAAACCCTCTCAAAACCCTTCTCTTTCGAAAAATCAAACTTTTACTCTCAAAATAGAGAACATTGAGAACATGGAAGTCTTTGTGGAACATCGTTTCAGTCCTTCCGAGTTGGCCGAACTAGGAATCTTTGTGGCTGAGGAAATCACCAGTGCTGGTTGGAATAACTTCTTTAGGGGAGATGTCAGAGTGTACCCCAATCTTATTAAGCAGTTCTGGTTAACAGCTAAGGTTGAAGACACTGAAGTTACTGGAACGGTTAATGGCAAGAAAATAATAGTTTCAGTTGAAACTATCTCTGAGACTATCAACTGTAAAGCTGAAGGAGAAGTTCCTCTCACTGATTAGAAGAATGGAAGACCAAGAGGGAGTGACATTCTGTTTGACTCATCAGAATACTCTCAACCATTAGTTGCTTCACAAATGCACGATAGGGCACGAGTTCTGCATCAAGTCATTAACAAAATGATCCTTCACAAAACAGGATCCAGAAACTCTATGTCTGCAATACATGAATTTCTGCCACTTATTCTCTTTATGAAAATCTGATGAATCGGAAGAAGATTAATCTGCCACTTATTCTCTTTATGAACTTCAAGAAACGTGTCAGCAGAAAGTATTCCTTGAAGAAAATTTCTTATGGAGTGCTTCTACAGAAGATTATGCGAAAACAAGGAATTGATGAAGACCTAAATCTGATCCTGAGCAGTATCAGACAACCCAAGCTTGGCAAAAGCAACTTTGACAAAATGAAGCTTCGCTCTGCTATCCGAGGTGCAAAAGAATATCAGAGAATAAATGAAATTGCTAGGAAAGAAAAGATCCTTAGAGAAGTAAGATCTGAAGAAGCAAAACTAGTATCTCAAGAAGCTATAGCAACTGAAAAAAAGACTAAAAGAAAGAATGTGGAGAGGCCCAAAGTGAAAGAAACACAACCCTCCAGAAAAAGGCAGTCTAGTCAAGAGCTTGCTGGAAGACCTGTTAAGAAACGAACAGGTACTAGAAAACCTTCAAAAATCATTTTTGTGATTGCTAAAGATTTTAGAAATGTTTACTCTCGCAAAGGAACAAGGGATGTTGATAAGGAAATCCCTGAGTCTATTCCCTCACCCATACGTCCAATCCTTGAACCACAACCACAACCTCAAACACAAACCCAAACAGTTTCCCCACCTCAAACAGAACAACCATTCCAAACACCACCTCAAACTCTCTCACCCCCTTTGTCCACCCAACCAAGACAACAAACACCACCACTTGCCTCACCTGAACCTACTCCACCATCACCTTTCAATCTTGAACTATCGTCCACTCCTACCCAAACACACACATCCTCACCCGCACATGGCCATTCTCAACATTCCTCACCTCCCTCTGACCTGGATGTATCAGAAGCCTCTTCCCTATCACCTTCTGAATATATCTATACAGTCAGGAAGCTGAATGTCCTGACTAAGGGATTAAAGGTCACAGAAATTCCTCTTCAGGAGGATAAGGAAAAGGAGAATATGACCTCAGAGGAAGTAAGGGCTAAGTCCATATCGCTAGCTCGTTAGGACTCTCAAGATTGAGGATCTATGACTTCAAGCCAGACTACTCTCCTCTGACTGCAGAAGAACTGAGGTCATTCCTCTCACCCCTTGATCGAATGATAATCAGAAACATAGCGGACGGACTCCAGCTTCAAAATAAATTCAACGTCCCTCTGTCTATGAGGATCAAGCCAACAACAACAATAAAAGTCAAGCTTGACAGGATAGCACCAAGGGTCTCTCTTGTTGACAGAAATAAGGACAAGTTCCTAAAGAGGCGCATAAACAAAAGTCCAATGCCAACTCCTATCAGGATTGATAAGGATTGGGCAAAGGAATCCATGCAGGATGTTGATATGGATTTCCTAATGTTCTTGTCCAAGACAGGACAAGTAACGGAGAAGGAAGCAAGAACTTTCTGGGAAACACATCTCAGACTGTGTGAGCAAGAAGCTTCGTCTTCAGGGGTCTCTGCCGTTGAAAAGGCTGAAACGCCAACAATGGGATCAATTTCAGTAAGTAAGGAGCATCAAAGATATATGTTTAACGATGTCTTTGGAGCGCCAACTCGTTCTACTGAGCCCATAGTTGAGCTGCCTCCTGAGCCTGAAGATCTTGAAGTTATAGAAGAGGCACAACTTCAAGCTGCATCTGAACAAAGTCAAGCACAAGCTTCAGTTCCAAGAGAAGAATATAAAGAACTTGCGTTTCTCTTTGGACAATATATCAAGTACATCCAAAAAGTTCAGCAAAAGCCTTGACTCCATGCTCCTATGCTTCTCCAATTTCTTTTTAATCTTTCTTCTGTTTTTTTTGGACTATGATGTTCTGTGAACCTTTTTGTCTGATGACAAAAGGGGGAGAAGAAAAAGAAGAAGATTAAGTTTTAAAAGCTCAAAAGTCATTAATGAAATGAGATTGAGTCTAAATTGCAGTATAGCAGTTTTACTGTCTATATATATACATATGCTCTGATTACATCTTATGTTGGACTAATTTGTTTTATGAGAAAAAAAAATTTCAGGTACTCTAAACATGTCGAATATCCAAAACCATGAGATGTTTATCTCAGGGGGAGAAGAGTAAGAAAAACTGAGACGTATATCTCAGGGGGAGTTTCCCTTTGAAAATTTCTCTTTAAAAGTATATGCTGACTGATTATTTGTTTTATCTGCTTTATTGCTTGTAAAACTTAATAATATTTGTCATCATCAAAAAGGGGGAGATTGTTGGAACCAAATTGTTCAAAAGCATTTCTAATGCATGAATTCCCTAAGTGGTTTTGATGATAATAATGATTATTAAAGATTTTACAAAGTCTGCTGACAAGCTTTTGTAGGTACAACAAAGATAAGTCCATCGTCCAATGTGACATTGACACATATATGTACAATCCAAGAGTAGATCGTCCAATGGACTCTGATACTTGACCTCGGGTAAGTATTGTCCAACGGACTCTGAGAGCAATGCGTCCAATGATGCTTTGCGTCCAAAGAAGCAGAACTGTTAAACGTCCAATAATCATCATGGACATACACTCTGAGAAGCAAAGTCATAAGTCCATATGGTAAGCAATGAATATGCGTCCATATGATCTAAAATGCTTCACGTACAAATGGTAAGCAAAGGTATGCGTCCATTTTGTACATGAACGGAAAAGTCCAATATATTCTACATGCTGCGTCCAAAATGTAGATTCTATCACAAGCTATTTATTGCTCTTGCATTTAATATGAGATATATTTAATGAGCAAATGATTTGAAATAAATAGCTGCATTCAATGCTTTTTCTGTGCAATATTGTCAACATTTTTGAACTTGCATTAAAAGAAAAGCATAAAGCACTGTGGAAAGTGTACTTAGAGAGAGAATGTACTCTGATTATTTCTATATCTCTCTGAACGCACCTTTTTCTTTACACAGTGTATTCTCTTTGTCTCAATAGAATATTTCTATTAACCTTTGTGTAATTGAGACTGTGAGTACAGGTTGCTTCTGACTTAGGAGAAAGAAACGCAGACAAATGCAATGAAGTAGAACTCCTCAGAGCAACGGGAAAAACAACATTTAATGCTATTAGAGAACGGTCATATTTATGAAGGCTGAAGCTGAACTATTCGTAGAACAAGTCTGAAGTTTCATCAAAGCCTATAAATATCGTGAACAAGAAGAAGAATACAAGAGAATGAACCAAGAAAAAGAAAGAGCTGAAACACTGTGCAAATATTGTCATACTCTGTACATTTGAGAAAGTCTTGTATATTTTCTTTGTTCTTGTAAAAGAGAGTTTGCTTAACTCTCGAAGTGCTTAAGTTTTTCATATTCTCACTTGTGTGAGTTAGATAGCACTTTTAGTTAAAACATTCTTCTGAGTTGTTTAAGCCTGGAGAGGCTTGTTCAGAAAGAATACTTGTTTGAGCTTGAAGAGGCTTGTCTATAAAAGAATACTTGGGATATAGCCTGAAGAGGCTGCGTGCAAAGAATACTTGGGGTTGAGCCTGGAGAGGCTTGTTTGTAAAAGAATACTTGGTTTGAGCTGGAGAGGCTAGGTGTGCAAATAATACTTGTTGTAAGGCCTGAAGAGGCTGTTGAAGAATACTTGTATTATATCTGGATTGATAATGAAATCTGTCTAGTTTGAGGGGACTGGACGTAGCTCTTAGGAAGGGGTGAACCAGGATAAATACTTGTTCAATCTCTCTTTCCCTTAACTCTTTTATTTTCAGTTTATATACTAACTGAGGGGATTGAATTGAAACTGTTTTCTAACAAGTTATTCAAACGTTTTAATCGCACCAAAACTTATTTTAAACTAAGTGGACGTTTCTGCGTCCAACATGTCTGTGAGTCCAATAGCTGTGCGTCCAACGTTTTCATAATCAGCGTCCAACATTTGCGAAAAGTTTTCAAAAGCTTTGAAACACAATTCAACCCCCCTTTTTGTGTTTCATCCTGTTACCTACAAAAGAGAAAATTAATAAAATTAATAATTTATCTATACAATAAGATCTAAAGCAAAGTCTTATAAATATTTTAGAAGATATAATGATTTATAGTGAAAATGAATCTGAGAACTCTTCAGAAGAAGGTTCGTGGTATGAAGAAGAAATTATTAATCAAATTAGAGAAACCTCTGAAGATGAATTATCTAGTACTTATCCCCAGATCTTTGGTTCGAATCTCACGGAGGGTAAATAACACCACAAAGGGGGGTGGTGAAGTCCTATTAGTAAATATATCCGGTAAAGCTCAATAGTGGTAAATCCATGGATATTACAAAAAAAGACGCCCTTTTTGTGGTCTTAACGCTTATGAGGCTTTCCCCTCGCGCCAGTGCTCCTCTCATAGTCTTCTCTACCCCCATGTAGAGTTTTTGCCTTCCGTGGGAATCGAACCCTTCCACTGGGGACTTATGCAATGATTCTTAAATTCCCACTACCATTTGGACTAGCTCTCCGTGGGATCCGAACCTTGTATCTGGGGCTAAGTACAAAGATTCTTAAGAACCCACTATCATTATTGTATTATAATAATAATAATATAATATATTATTTATTATTATTATGTTATTTATGGTTAATTATTGGCACAGTATTACTGTGCAGTAGCAATCTTTTGTTTTTAATTTTTAATTTTTTCTTTAGTTAATTATTATATTCTATTTTTAATTAATTGTTCTTTTATTATCTATCTATCTATTACCTACTTAAGAAAATTGAACATTCAAAACATGTGTCAAATTTTGTATATTCCAATTTCTCATTTTTTTTAACATTGTATTCTTGCCTCAATATGACAATAATGTATCTGACCATTTTTAGGGTTGTAAAACAATTTCTTTTATTTTTTTATTTTTTAATGAATAAAAATAGTGTTTGTTTATAAGTTTCATTTAAGTTTTTTGTTCTCGTAAATTTTAAGATTACAAAACTATTTTTCTTTTAATTTTATTTTTTGATAAATAAAATAATATTTACTTATGAATTTCATTTAAGTTTTTGTTCTGGTAAATTATCAGATTGCAAAACTATTTTTCTTTTGATTTTGTTTATAATAAATAAATTATTGTCCCTTGAATCTCATGTGGTAGAGATTTGTCGCATATTGGGTCCTACTTGGCTCGAGTGGATTAGACTCACACATGCACGGGGATACCCTGGTTTTGACCAAAAAATTAGTGTTTTTTATGGGTTCCTTTCATATTTTTATTTTTGTAAATTATCAGGTTGTAAAATTATATATCTTTTAATATTATAAATGAAATATTATTTACTTACAAGTTTAATTCATGTTTTCTTGTTCCTATAAATTTCTAGAAAACAAAATTATTCTTCCTTTAATTTTATTTTGATAAAACAAGTAATGTTTGTTTACGTGTTTTATTCATGTATTTTTGTTCCTGTAAATTTATATATTACAAAATTATTTTTCATTTAATCGTATTTTCAATAAATAAATAGTTTTGCTTATGAGTTTCATTAATGTTGTTTTCCTATAAATTTTTAGGTTACAAAATTATATTCTCTTTAATTTTATTTTGTATGAATAAAATAGTTTTTTACTTCAGTTTTATTCACTTTTTTGTTCCTATAAATTTTCAGGTTACAAAATTATTTTTATTTTTTATTTTTTAAATAAAATGGTGTTTGGTTACGGATTTGATTTATGTTTTCTCTATGGACTGAAGAATTATTTTAATTATTTTTTCTATTTTGTTTAGACAAAAATGGAATGTTAATGCATCACAATAGAGTTGGACATCCCAACCAGGTCGGCACCCCAACTCTACCAATCATTTGCAGCATACCATAATTTATTAAAACGGAAAAAAGAAAAGAAAACATGACATGGGGGACCAAACCAATACCCATGAAAAACAAAGCCAGAACACTAAAGGTTACAAAAACTGTGTCCATAGCCGGACAATCTCCTAAGTGTGCCTTGTTAAAATCTTGCCCAAAACCTAAGACTTAGGAAAAAAAAGGCTGGGGAGGAAAAAGAGTACACACAAACTGCAGAGCAAACATACGAAACTAAGAAAATCTATAACCCGGAAGGCCCATTTGGTTTCTAAAAACTCCTCCCTAATGAACCCGGGGACATTGACCTCCCGGTAGAATCCAGGGATAGACGTTCCATGAGCTGCCAAGCGGTCAGCACAGTGGTTACCTTCCCACGAAATTAGACATGCAACCTTCGCTATAACTACCGGCCAATGAAGTATTTGAGCTAATGATATTGATCGCAACTGTAACATCCCAAATTTTCACTTTATAAGACAGAGTATTAATGTTAGTGGATTAGAACTATCCTTAAGATTTTTAGATGATAAATGGTTTAAAATTGACGTAAAAGTCAAAACAGTATTCTGTGGACGTCTTTGATTGTCAGGATAAGTTTATAACGATATGAAAATTTCAAATTAGATTCAGAAGAAGTATTTGAGGATTAAAATAGTGACTTGATGATTTTAGAAATTAAGTTTGGAATTTTAGAAAAGAGCATAAGAAATATTACCGTTTTAGTCACTCTAAGATGAATCATGTAACACGTTATTTGGGGACTGGATAAATACCTGGAGAATAGGAAATGATCAAAATGAGAACTAAAGGGACAAATAGAGTTTTATTTAGTATAGAAATTAGAATTTTTCGTTTGGTGTTGTGATTCAATCGAAAAACTAGTTTAAGTCTTATATAAGTTACATATGTATCATTACCGTCTTTATTCTGTTTTACTTGAATATTATGTGATATATGTGTTTATTGATTTATTTTCATCTTAGAAAAATGATTTTAGTATACACAATTATTCTCAGTATAGAAACAGATAGTTTTCGTTTGACATCGAGTTTTAAACAGAAAATGGTTTATGTTGTAACTGATGGAATAGGTTTTAAATAGCATGAATATGCCAAAACCAACCCAAAAAATCATCTTCCTTCACAAAAGTTGTTTCTTTTAATATTTTTGATTTTTTAGAATTTTTCTAAAATTTTTGAAAAACTTTTGAAATTTACAGAAAAATACGCTAAATGGGAGTGAAAACCCTTTTATTCTCAGTATAAAATTTCGTGACACAAGTCCAAAGTTATTTTATTTTTAATTTTAATTATTTATTCGAGGATTTTTGAAATTACTTGTATATAAGATTATTAAAACATCGCTTGTTCACTTATATACGGTATATTAGCCGAATAGAAACGAATAGAGAATTAACGGCTATGATATAGGAACTTAGGATTTTTGAAGGGCTTGAATGCAATTTTATAAATATGAATAGTGATTAGTCAACTGTAGACTGAAACGTTGACCATGAATAGTGTAGGGTTATGTAAGATTACCATTTTACCCTTTGTTGTACACTTATTTACCAAAACCTGACTCTTTTAACCTAGCAATCCAATGGCTCTCTTTTCCCCTCATTTTAGTCAACATACATGAGCTCTTTAGGAAGGTTAGATTGCTCTTCTCACATGGATTGAATCCTAGTGGATTGCCTTGAACCAATTAGGATTTAGCTAATTAGTTTTTGATTTATTTAAATTGAACCATTGTTAGGTTAAAGTCAACTATGGTTGCCTTAAGTAACCCAAGCTTGGCCACCCCCTCCCCTATAAATATCCCCCTTCATGCTTCATAATTTTCTACACCAAACTTGAAGCATTTCCAAGTTTATTCTTTCTTACCTCTTCAAAGCTTTCATATTTCTTTCTTTGAGTTTTAGTTCTTTTCAAACTTAGTTCTTCATAAGCTTTTCTTCAAAAGGTAAGGGGAAGTTCTTGCAAAATTATTTGAGAAGTTATAAGTTTCATTTTTGATTGCTAATCACTTAGGTGATTTAGGTGTTATAGCTTTATAGTTATTTATTTAAGTTTTATAATTGTTTCATTGCTTTGATTTAATTGTTGTGAGCTTTTATTATTAGTAATGTTATAATGACTAATTTGTTTATGAGTTTTTGTGATAGTAATGTTATTATGGCAAAATTGGTTTTGAGCTTTACATATTTATACCGTTATAATGACGAATTTTAAACGATTATAGTATAATTGAACCGTAAAACTATTGTAATCTATTTCTTTATGAAAAATCCTAAAATTTGTCTATCATTGATGTACAGAAAAATGGTTGGCATGAATGGTTTATTAGTATGGTTCGGCTAAGGAAAGATAAGGTCTCTCGAGAAGCTTTAGCTTGCCTCTCTTTCCTGGGAACCATACCGATGTGTTGTTCATTAAATCTTAACCTATGGAATCTGTATATACATGACTAAGATAAATTAGAAAAGATTTTATTAGGTTACTACTATACACGAATGTGCGTTTAAAATAAATCTCTTCTCTCTTTAGATCGAGTGAAGACGGCGTTGCCGAAAAACTCGGTCTTTTCTTTTAATTGATCTTGAATTGTTAACAATGATTTCGCTAATATATTACCGGCTGATTGGGTAAAATGATACATACCGGAGGGTTCTTTTAAGAATTCTACTGTTGTATTATTTGGTAGAAATTCCTGGTTTGGGGTCCGTTATATACATAAACTCATTTTAATTTTCAATATCATACTGATTTGCAAAGGCTGACTCGGTAAAATAGTACAATAGTGAAGGGTTCTCGGTGATCTCTAATATTATACTATTTCGTAGAAATTCCTGGTTTGGGGTCATTTACATATTTGACAGGGAAAATTAGTGAAGCAAGCCATCAACAGGCTTTTTCAGAAAACAAACTTGTGGTTAAGTATTTCGATAATAAATCAGTTTGATCTCGTTCACTTTCAAGTCACTCTAAAAGTTGGGCGTTGATCACCGCCGATGGCTCTGCCACCGTGCGATCATTCCGTCATCAGTTTTATTTAAAACCAAGGAAAATCACTTACCGAGTAAAAAGCAGTAACAAAGATAATGAGTACGATAATTTATTTTGTGATGAAAGAGTAAAAGTATTTTACGAGATTTTGTATTATAAGAGGTAATACAGTAAAACTTGAGAAAGTTTTACAAGAGAAATCAAAGTGAATTTATATGCAATTTGAATTGTCGTTGCATAAAGACGTATGAGCTCACAACCTAGAGAACGGGTTGAAAATAGTGTCTTGTTGGGTTACAATTGCTTATTGGGATTATCTAGGTTTTGAAAGTCTCAATGGCCGGGTCGGTGATAACCCTCGAGCCGAGACGAGTCGTGTACCAGAGGTCTGGAGGGACTCCCCGGTAATTCTGATAAGTTCTGGGGTTAAGGTTGGAAAAGCCTCCTTGGAGCAATGCACCGGTGTGTTTTCAAGAGATATAGAAGTGGCATGCATTAATATATCTTGTATTGATGATATATTTCTGAGTATACATTGTTTTACTGTATTTAAATACAAAACATGATCTGTGTATGTGTATTATGAAAATATGAGGCATGTATTGTATTGGGTGCTTTGCTATATTTTCTTGATGTATTTATTGAGTGATGATGATGAGGAGGAGGAGGAGTAGGACATAGGACGCAGGACGAGGACAACTACTAGGAGAAAGCCCTCGGCATCAGGTTGGGTGGAGGATACAGTGGATGCACCTGCGGTAGAGGATCCCGGCATATATTTTCTTTTACCACTTATGTTTATTTTAGTTTACTTAGGATTTATCGCTTTCTTTAGTTTTTCAGCATTACTGATGTATAGAGATCTTTTAAAAGCCATAGCTTGTACTGACGCAAGCTCCTTTTGTAGACTATGATGGTTATATATATATATGAGATGAGATTATTTTCACAAGTGTCTTGTTTTATATTTCCGCATTTAAAACCCTTCTAAAAGAATTAGAGAGACATATTCTCTATCCTTCTCATTATTTAAAAGGGAAAAAATTTACCCACATTTTCAAAGAAGGAATACTGAGCTTTCATCAAATATTTTTCTAAGTTATTATAGAATTTTTTGGTTACTATAGTGTGATATCCTTTTTGGAGAAAGGATGTTGCAGCAGCTCTAATCGGAATGCAATTGTTGTCAAATCTACATTTATTTATGCATTGCCAAATACACCATATGACGTTTACCAGCCCTGCAGTAACTAAATCAAGGATCTGCGGACTCTACCCCTAGGTGCAAGCCGTTAACAAAGAGTTGAAATCAGAATAGTCAATATTCACATTAATCAAATCCCCAAACCAACGCTAAAGGTTGGTAGCAAAAGAGCAATTCAGAAAGAGGTGGCTGGTAGTTTCTGCGGCCTGACCACAAAGACTACAAACCGAAACTATGATACAACCCCTAGCCCGAAGTTTGTCATCTGTGGGCATTTTGTTGTGCATAATACGCCATATAATAAAGGATTTCGAAGGAGGTATAGACCTTTTCCAAATCAATTTGCACCATGGAATCGTCGCACCTATAGGGCATCTTTGAAAGATAACAAACCTGAATCGGAGTGCATCCAGACTCTCTTATCTAGAATGGCGTCAGTGGGAATTATAGTATTATCAATTTCTGCTTTAAGGGCTAGGAAACGCGAGACAATGACGTTCGGGATTGACCATCGCCCATTTTCTAAGAAATCACTGACCTTGGCAGAAAAAGAGCCATGTAAATTCTCCGGAATATCAACTATGTCCACAACCGGTCTCGACAGCAAGCTATCGGTCCAGAAATTAATAGAATTTCCATCCCCCAATAGCCAGCAAGAATTACTCAGAATTAACCCCCAATTGGAGCGAATCCCAGGCCAAATGGAAGAAGCAAAATAGTTTCCCCCCGGTTGTGAACCTTTACATGCACGGGCCTTAAGCAAAGAAAACCATTGGGAGTCCGAATTCATAAGACTTCAAGTGAGAGTGAGCAACCCTGCATGATTAAGAGCTTTAATGGACCGAATGCCTAGGCCCCCACACGAGGCCGGGATGTAAACTTTTTTCCAAGCTACAGTGACCACTTTCGTAGTGTTGATGTCACCAGCCCAAACAAAATTCCTAATCTAAGAATCTAGGTTTTTAATGACGTTTGCTGGCCATTTGTTTAAGCGGAAGCTATAAACCAACATACCCATAATAATAGAATTAACCAACTACACTTTCCCCATAATAGACAGAAGGGACCCTTTCCAGGAGGCAAGCTTTATTTTAATTCTATCAATTATAGGCAAAAGATGTTGTCTCTTCAGTCTGCCTATAAATAAAGGAACTCCCAAATATGCAAATGGCAAAGATCCCTTAGAGAAACCCAAGATGCTCGTCAGCTGTGTGACCCGCAGAGCAGAAAGCCCTTGTACATAAAATTTTGATTTTTCAGCACTAATGACCTGC
The DNA here is from genome assembly GCA_030159175.1 of Glycyrrhiza uralensis. Taxonomy (NCBI): domain Eukaryota; kingdom Viridiplantae; phylum Streptophyta; class Magnoliopsida; order Fabales; family Fabaceae; genus Glycyrrhiza; species Glycyrrhiza uralensis. Next base: position 32,941,741 of record BRZY01000003.1, read on the forward strand.
CCAGATACCTGTGCATAGAGCCAAAACAGATTTAGTAAATTCTCCAAAATGGATTTATTTGCTCTGCAAAAAATCATAATATCGTCCGTGTACAAGCTTTGTAATGCCTCTACTAAGAACTTCTTCCGCAATGCAAAAGAGGAGAGGGGACAACGGATCCCCTTGCCTGACACCTCTGGCGCAATTAACGTAACCAACCGCCTTTCCATTAACAGAGATTGAAAGCTTAGTAGAATGCAAGATATTGCGAATCCACCAGCAAAATACGTCATTAAAACCGAACTTGTAGAGTACTTCCTGTAGAAAATTCCAATCTAAACTATCAAAAGCCTTTTTGATATCAATTTTCATCACAATTTGTCCCCGAAAGGATTTTTTCTTTAACAGGTTGATAGACTCCGAAGTCGTGCAAATACAATCAGTAATATTCCTCCCCCTTATGAAACCTGCTGATTTTTAGAAACAATTTTAGGAGCGATCAATGCCAATCTATCAGCCAAAACTTTGGTGATAATTTTGAAACAAAAATTAGCCAAAGCAATCGGCCTAAAGTGCTTAATACAGTCCGCACCAAGATGCTTTGGGATAAGAACAACAACATTCGAATTCAAATTCGACATCGCATTAAAAACGTCCTGAGCAATGATATCCCAGAAAGTGTGATAAAAGAAGCCACCAAACCCATCCGGGCTAGGGGCACCATTCCCATTTAATCAAAGATCGCACCCTTAACCTCCTCCATGGATGGAAGATTAGTAAGCATAGCATTATCTTGAGCGGTGACTAAAGGAGGGATCACATCTATAAGCTCATTATGCTGGCAATTGTTTACAGCAACAAACAGATTCCTGTAAAAGTTCAAAATATGAGATTCAATCTCAGTTTTGTCCAGAATTACCAGATCACCAGTTTTCACCATGGAAATATTACGGGTCACAAATTTAATTTTAGTCGTTCTATGGAAAAACGTTGTGTTACGATCACCCTCACAATGCTAATTTATCTGGGACCGCTCCCTCTAGAATTCTCCTTATACCTAAGAGCTGGATTTAGAGTAATTTGGGTGTCTCTTTCCTGCTGGTAAAGAATATCATTGTCATCAAAAGTACTAATAAGATGTTGAATGTTGTCTAAATTAGCCTTAGCTGAATTCACCATAGTATGAACATCCACAAAGACATTTTTATTCCACTCCTTAAGCTTTGATTCAAGCAACTTTAATTTCTGAGCTAAAACTGCCATTGGGCACCCCACCATCGACACCTGCCAAGTTTCAAAAACTAGCCTTCTGCAGTCAGGATGATCTGCCCAAGCCCGAAAGAATTTAAAAGAAGAGGCAAATTCTTTGTGGCCCCTGGCTAGAGACAACAAGATGAGAAAATGACCAGACTTACTGCGGGTGAGTGCACGGTACAACCGTCGTTACAGATTGCTCTATCCAGTCTTTTTTCCGTGTGGTGAATCCCAGATCACCCGTTCTGCCAAGTGTATTGAGAGCCAGCTGTGTCAATGTGAATGAGGTGAGAGCTATCCATCCAGGCACAGAAGTCCTCGCAAGACAGCCTGGAGGGGGTACCTTTACCACAATATTCATGAGCCCCTAGCACCGCATTAAAATCTCCAATAAAACACCAAGGAGCCAAGTGAGTCCGTTGCAAGTTATTTAATTCATCCCAGAGATGTCTTCTGGGCAGATAATTAGTGGAGGCATAAATAGCATAAATGTAAATACGTTGATTATCATAAAGTAAAGAAAGAGTGACTTGTTGGTTGGTATTCGCGACAATATCTGGAGAGTATTGATGAGCACAGGAACACCACAAATTAGGCAATGTAGCACCCCTGTTATTTACTGCAAAAAGCTTTAAATTAATCCGCTTTAAGAAACTAGAGGGGAGTTTACTGAAAGCAATCCAAGGCTCAGAAATAAACAAGAAGTCTGATTTGTGTAATAAACAGAGCTTTTGAAGCACTAATTGGGTATCCAAATTCCCGATACCCCAGGCATTCCAATAAAGGATTCGTATTAACCCAACTTCCTGGGTCGACCCTAGGACGGGGAATCACTCCTTGAGACTGCGCGTTTTTTTTTTGCATTTTCTTCTTTTGAGATTTTGACAACACTTCTTGAAATTCAGCCTCCTCATGTTCTTGGTGTAAATATTTTTCGGCAGAAGAAGGAGCCTGGACTTCCTCCTCCTCTACAAAATTAGACTCAATCGCGTCCCCCCATAGACGGCCAACTATACGTAAGTCCTTTTGCACGGTTGGATTCTTGTAAGTTGTGCTGTCAATATGTTGGGCCCCTACACCATTAACTGGTATGCTCGTTCGTTGCTCCTCTTCGGCCCTTTCCACATTAGATGAAGAAACCGAATTCGAGACATGAGAAATTTCTGGTTCAGGTCAGCAAATGGCATCTTGAACCATAGCCTACACCTCCTTCGAATTGCCATTCGTCCTACCATGCACCATTTCCACTAGCTCAAGCACAGTATCAACGAATCCTAACAGCCGGTTTCTGTCCGGGTATTGATCAGCAGGGACATCCTTGGTCGTCGACCCCACCTGCTCATTCTCCACAATGACAAGGGTCGTACTTGTACCCTCATTAAATGGCTCAATGACAGGTTCTTTCCCCTTGGTGACCTGTTCATCAACACGGTTGGTGACTCCCTCACCATCTTTTTGAACATATTTTGGAACATAAACTTTCTTCACCTGATCCCCCTGTTTGTTCAGCCGTTTATGCTCCTCCGAAGTAGCATGGGTAGCGTTATCTCTTTTTTTTCATGCAATTAGCAATAGAGTGCCCGATTAAATGACACCCCGTACAGAATTCAGGCAAGTTCTCGTACTCTATGCCCACAAAGAACGCGAAATCATTCCTCTTAACTAGAATCTGATCGCACAGCATAGACTTCAAATCTATATAAACTAGAACGCACGTAAAATGACCAAAAGTGCACTTCAACGTGGTATCTTCCAGGAATGTTGGCGTACCAATGCTCCTAGCCACTGAGAACAGAATTTTTGGGCTCCAATATTCCTGAGCTAGTCTATAAAATCGCACCCAACGCTGAACATTCGTGTTGCGCTGCATCGAGGGATTAAAATCTGGGGACCAAGCAAACAAACGGAGGAGACCCAGCTTTAAATTCCAAGAACCAATAGCACGAACACTGCGCAGGTCCTCTGCGGAGGAGAAAGCAAATTCATAATAGCCTTTGCCCATAGGAATAACGCTTCATGGGCCAATTGACTTCCACAGAATTAGCGACTTTGCTTGCAAATCATGTAGTTTGAGGGAACATCTCCTTTTGAAAATTACTTATGGAAACAGTTTCTATAAAATAGTGAAAATTACTTATGGAAACAGTTTCTATAAAATAAAAAAGTTAAAAAAATATATAGCTGACAGCAGAAATTACCTTCGTGAAAGAGGGAGGACAAGCGATAGAACACGAGAGAGAGAGAGAGAGAGAGAGAGAGTGTGTGTGTGTGTGTAACATCCCCAGTATAAGATTTTTTGTGGTAGTATTAAATTAGTATTTATGTCATTAATTGTTTTTCTTTACTATTTATGTTAATTGTGTTTGTATATAAATAGAAAAGAGAGTGAAATTTTAGGAACTAAAATAGCATCGAGAGAGAGTGTGTGAGCACCACATATACACTTATTCAAATTTCACTCAAATTCTCTCCTTCACAAACACTTAAACTCACTCCCACCCAATCTCGACAATCGACACTCTTCACATATACACACTACATATCTAAAACAAAATAACACACACCCATTTACACACACACACTCACATTTCAAATTAGAAAAAGAAAAAAGAGAAGAGAGAACAGAGAGTGAGGGCCGAGAGAGGAGAAGGGAGAAGAGAAAGAGAGGGCCAAGAGAGAAGAGGGGAGAAGAAAAAGAAAGTGAAGGAGAAGGAATTTTGGAAAGAGATTTGAGGAGAGGTGAGTCCCTAATCCTTTGTTCTACTTGTTGGTCTTGAGTTTGGAAAGTGGGATGAAGTAAAAGGTTTGTGGGTGATGGTTCTTCCTCTTCTCAAACTCTATTTTTAAGTTTAATGCATTGTGTGTAAGCTTGGGTGTGGGTTTTGAAGCATGCAAGGTGGATTGTGCTATGGATGTTCTAATTAGTGATTGCATGTTGGATTAATCCTCTGTATTGGGTTGATTTTAGTTTGTTTCTGCATTCTGAACCTTGTTTTTGGTTGTTCAGGATTGTTGATAGGTTCAAAGAGTAATGCATGTGGGATTTGGGGGTATGAAAAGGGATTGATCAAA